>CM031239.1:185521679-190901829 GCA_018340775.1 Taxus wallichiana var. yunnanensis
AGACATAGCCATGATGATCCAATCAATGGGAGGGACAACGCCGCCAGAGCCTATGACACAAAGATCGAGCAGAGAACTGCTGATCCAAGTCGGCAAGCTTGCACCAAGGCCGCCAATGCCTCTCTATCCGGATATGGGAAATCCTACAACCACCAAGCACCGTAGTCAATCCCATTCCAACTCCTAGAAATCAAAGCAATAATGAGGCATCCACATCTTCAAATACTTCAAAGGAATCAGCAGAGGTCATGAAACAATCATAGAACCTCGAAATGAGCTAGTGACTATCAAAAGACAGCAAGCTCAAAGTGCTAGGCCGTATCAGCCTCAAGCGCAGTACCAGGCTAGGCCCCCGTACCAACAAAATAGACCACCACCACCTCAGGCTGCAAACCAAAGCCAAGGACAACCTCAGGCTGCCAGGCCATTTCGACCGTATGATCCAAATGCAACGACATCCTCAAGAGCCTTGGTTCCAACACAAAATAACATGGCACAGGAGTACAACTGGTGTTACCCTTGCAATCTACCTCACAATCAGTCAGCATGTTTCAATGGTGCACTGAATCAGGCCTTGATGGTGCAAACCATTGGTGTGCCTCAAGAACCAAGCCAAGAAGGGAATCAGCAGCAAGAAACACAACAAGAGAGACCTCCAACAGAAACCACATTGGCAAATTGGCAAACGGAAGACTTCTGTGGAGTTAACCAACAACCTTTTCAAGGCGTGGCTACCAAAACACTGTCATTGAAGAGAATCATGGAAGAGGGACAACCGTGTAATCCAGTTGTTTCTCAGACCACTCCTACACAACAAGGTGTCGGTAGACCAAACACAGCTCCAAATGTGCAAAATCAGCCCAAGGTACCTGTTGTAGCAACACATGCACCTGTTCAAGCTTCAGAAAAGGTTGCACCAAGTAAGGGACAGCAAAGGGATAGTTCATCCCCTTTCAACATCATCGATCAAATGAAGAAGACACACGTGAACATTTCCATGTGGGAATCACTCGCGATCCCAGGGCAACGAGATTTATTGCAAGCTGCAATGGCTAATTGGTCTGCCTCAAATGTATCAAATCAGGGACATGAGAAAGTTCTCACTAATGCAGTGCAACAGGATGGGTGCCAAACAAACAAAAATTTGAAGCCTCCACCGTTCTATGTGTCATTGGTTGTTGGAAACCACTTGGTACACAACTGCATGATAGATTCGGGGCAAGTAGTTCAAGATGCCGAAACAAATAGCGGATCAACCGGTTTGAAGTATGAGCCAAGGCTTTGAAGGGAGTAGTGCAGCTAGATGGAACAAATGCAGGAACTGCTGAGTCATCGGGGGTTAAGCCTAACACTACATTCCCGTCCTAATGTTACAGCTTCGCAAGATGTGTCTCGTGATTGACCTCCCGCCACTCTTTGCGTTGGTTTATCAAGAGACTTCACTGCAAAAATCGGTGGATATTTATCTGCAGATTGGTCACACATGATTTTTAGGACAAGGTATGGGGCCAAAGCAACAATCAGGTCAGAACCAATTGCCAATTTCCATATTGAGCCTCATATACCAAGTCCTATTAATGCAAATTGCTCAGTTTTTGATCAGGACGAGTATTCAAATGATCTAGAAACAGGATACTAAGGTCGAGGGAATTCCTGATTTAACTTTGGATGAATGGGCGAACAAGAGTCATGAATTTGACCCATACAAGGAAATTGAAGAATCTGAATTGGGCGTGTATTGTGTACACGAAGAAAATTCACCCATTCCCAACATCATTCAGCCCGAACAAAAGGATGAAAATGAAGTTTGGCAACTATTCTTCGATGGTTCAAGAAGCAGACAAGGTGCTGGAGGTGGTGCAATGTTGATTTCACCACAAGACATCAAATATTATTCATCTTTTCGTTTCCAGTTTTCTTGTTCAAACAACACGGCTGAATACGAGGCATTAATTCATGGACTTCATTGGGCCAGGAAAAGGGGCATAAAGAACTTGCAGGTGTTTGGAGATAGCGAGCTAATCGTCAACCAAGTTAGAGGACAACATGCTACAAAGAATGACCTGTTGAGGAGCTACAAGAATAGGGTATGGGACCTCATCGAGGATTTCGAAGCTTTCAACATTATGTCCATACCCAGGAAGAAAAATGAAGTTGCAGATAGGCTCGCAGCAGTTGGAGCAACGTTTGATGTGGTTGAAAACATCAGAAGGGAAAAACACAACCACATATTCACGTGATTGTGAGGCCAGCAGTTCCAGATAATAACACAAGCTGGCAGGTGTTTGAGAACGATCAACAGATCATCAATTTCTTACAAGAAGAGGCTGAATTCTCAGCTAGGAATCAGGACAGACTAGAGCAGCAGAGATGGGATCAAGTAGTGCAACAAGGACAAACAAGCTTCCTAAGGGTTTAGTAACATCGAGTCTATCTTCAACCCTAACGACTCGCCAGTAAGGAAAAGGCTAATATACAGGTCAAGAGAGAAGATTCAGGGCCAATTCTGATTGGGGAAGGCAAAACACTTCAAATTGGTAAAGTGGCCACTGAGCGAGAGAAATCAGATTTCATACAGCTTTGCCAAGAATTTCCAGATGTCTTCGCTTGGAGCTATGAAGACTTGAGAGGATTCGATCCGAAGCTGGCACAACATACCATAGAATTGGATCCAGATGCTAAGCCCATCAGGCAGAAAAGACCAGTCAACCCTCACATTGAGCCTCTGATGAAGAAAGAGCTAAACAAGCTAATAGAGGCAAGCATTATATTCCCGATCAAGCACTCAAGCTGGGTTGCAAACTTGGTCCCGGTCAGGAAGAAGAGCGGAGAAATCAGGTTGTGTGTAGACTTCCGAGACCTCAATAGGGCCTCTCTCAAAGACCATTACCCACTTCCTTCAATGGAACAAATATTGCAAGTAGTATCCGGTTCAGAGAGATTCTCTCTCCTAGATGGCTACTCAGGTTATAATCAGGTGACGGTGAAAGAAGATGACCAATTCAAGACGGCTTTCACCACCAAATGGGGAACCTATGCCTACAAGAAAATGCCATTTGGGCTATCAAATGCTGGAGCCACTTTCCAAAGGGCAATGGATATGGCATTTAGGGGGTTGATCAATAAAATAGTTCTGATATATCTTGACGACATCACTGTATTCTCAAAAAATGCAGTGGATCACCTCTGCCATTTGAGGCAAGTATTCCAGAGGTGTAGAAGATTTGGGGTATCTTTGAATCCCAAAAAATGCATATTTTTGGCTCACGAGGGAAAACTTCTAGGCCATATTGTTTCAAAGGAAGGGTTGATGATCACCCGAAAGAGTCAAGGAATTCGAGCATCGCTTATTGCCAAGTCACAAGAAGGCTCTTCAAAGCTTCTTAGGAAGGATCAATTTTGTCCGCAGGTTTGTTCCAAACTTTGCAGCTCTCGTGAAACCAATAACGCTGATGTTAAAAAAGAGCATGGCATTTAGGTGGACATCTGAAGGCAAGGCAAGTTTTGAGGCAATAAAAGAGGCTATATCTCAAGCTCCGACTCTCGTCAATCCAGACTTCTCCAAGGACTTCGTGCTATATGCCTTCGGTGGCGGAGACACAATTTCTGCAATCTTGGTACAGCAAAACAAAGAGGGATTAGAGCAACCAGTTGCTTTCTTCAGTCAAGGCTTGGAGGAGTACGAAACTAGGTACTCTTTCGTTGAAAAGCATGTCCTTGCAGTGATCAGGAGCTTAAAGAAATTCAAGCACCTAGTCTCGAACAACAAGATCCAATTGTTGGTCTCTCATGCGGGAGTCAAGGACTTCCTTCTAAATAAAGATCTTAATGAGAAGCGTGCGGGATGGATAACCCGTGTCATGGAATATGACATCGAGATCAAAGTCACTAAGCTAGTACGTGGAAAAGGACTATGTGAACAACTAGCTTTGAGTCAGAAGTCCGAAGCAGGTGATGAAAAGGAGACTATCTTGGTACTACAGGATAGTCAGGAACAGAAAATGATGATGTGCCCACTCCTTGTTGGACTCAGAGTATGATACACTTCCTACAGACAGGACTATGCCCTCCAGGAATGAGCAAAGCAAAAAGGAGATACTTCAGATTACAAGCTATTCCATATGTGCTTGTTAATGGTGTTCTGTTCAAGAAAGACATCAATGGAGTTTTATTGAGGTGCATTGGGACAGGTCAAATTGAGAGGGTGTTACGAGATTTTCACGATGGAGATTCTGGAGGACATTTTGCCCCACGAGTAACAGCTCTCAAGATAATGAAGGCAGGGTATTATTGGCCCACAGTGTTCAGTGACTGTTATACATGGATAAGAAAGTGTAAGAGATGTGCACTCTTCACAGGCAAAGAAAGACTAGCAAAGACTTCCATCGCACCCGATTTTGGTCGACCAACCATTTATGCAATGGGGATTGACTTCATCAGGGTCATAAATCCAAACTCAAGCCAAGGCCACAAGTGGATTCTCACAAAAATGCACTATTTCACCAAGTGGACCGAAGCAATAGCGCTCAAAGAAGCAAATGAGTCTAACATACTAGACTTTTATGAAGGGATAGTAACTGTTCCTCGGTGTGCCACCACTATCATATCGCATAACGCATCGGGCATTCGTAGGTTCCAAGATCACGAATGGGTCTGTCAAAATGGAATCTACTTGAGCACCTCTTCCAATTATTACCCACGTGGTAATGGGCAGCAGAGTCCACGAACAAAAACTTGCTAAGAATCATCGAGGACTCTAGATGAAAATCAAAGAACATGGCATACCAAGCTCAAATCAGCATTATGGGTGACTGTAATAACACCAAAGAGGTCTACAGGAATTCTCCCTACAAGCTGGTATATGGGAAGGAGGCAAGATGTGCCTATATCATTAGAACTACCTGCATTGGAGTTCATGAGGCAATTGGAGTTAGCCGAGTTCGAACCAATGGAGGCCGTGTATGCGAGAGTTGATGGAATTGAAGAAATAAGAGAACATGCAGCTTCAGCATAATTGAGAAAGATCAGGCCTTGGTGAAAAGATGGTTTGATAAGAAAGCAAGAGCAAGGACCTTCCAGAAGGGGACCTAGTTCTGAAATGGGATGCAGATCGGGCAAAACCGGGAGGCATTCCAAGTTTGATGCCATTTGGAGTGGCCCCTACATGGTCACGGGATGTAAGAATAGCAATGCCTTCCAATTGTCTACATTGGATGGAGAAGAACTCCCGATTCCGGTTAACGGAATCTATCTTAAACATTGCTACTAAAAAGAAAAGGTTTACCCTTGTAAATATTAGCCTAGTTTCAATTCCTCTAAGTGCGTATGCACATTGTCTTGTTGTAGTTAGGTTTCAGTTTCCCTAAGTGCTTTGGCACAGGTTTCGTTGCTCCTGGGTTGGTTTTCTACAGTGAAGCGTGTTCTCGGAGAGGGAGTTCAAATATCAGTTTAGTTCGGGTTATTGCTTATGACTCCATGCCCAATGGATTGCTGAAAGACCACTGATCTTCTACCTAGCAGGCAGGTAATCCCGTTGAGTCGCCAAATTGTTGTATATATTCCCCCCCGCAGCCAGTGAGAGAACGGACGGTGCGAAAGGAAGCGGTCGGGGAGGCAGAAAAACCCGACACCAGGGCAAATCGGGAAAATGAATCGGAGGAGCGGGGTGCGAAGCATGTCGGGTGGCTTTCGGGTGGCTTTCAAAACCCGACAACAAAAGACATGCCGCGAGGGTTGGAAAACCCGACGAAACAGCAAACGCGGGTTTAAGCGTCGGGAAAACAGGTCGGACAAACAACAAAGGAGAACATGTCGGGGTTTCTTCCAAACCCGACAAAGGAGAAATGTGTCGGGGGGTCACCAAAACCCGACGCGCCTAGCAAATCGGGTTTTCGGGTCGGAAACGCATGACGAAGGAGCATGTCAGGAGCCCACCAAAACCCGACACCAAAGGACATGCCGGAGGGGTTAAAAAATCCGACGCACAATGCAATTCGGGTTTCGGGGGCGGGAAAACACGCCGAGGAAGCATGGCAGAGAAACAACAAAGAAAATATGTTTTCGGGTCGCCAAAACCCGACGCACAAAGGAAATCGGGTTTCATAGTCGGGAAAACAAGTCGGAAACACACGGATCAGAGGCATGTCGAGCAGTCCTCTATACCCGATGCAAATGCACAAGGGAGTTCCGAACCCGACAGGCGTTGGGGATCTCACCTACCACCATGGTTGTTGAAGAATTAAGTGCAGTCTTGGAGGTGGTTGGGGCAGTTCGAATTCCTCTCTTCTCCCTCTCTTTTCTCCATATAAAATGTAAGGAAGGGGCTGTTTTTAAAGGGGACATTTCTACTTTGCACCCTCCCTTCTCTCCTGTTCACAAGAAGATTTGTGGAGTTCCAAAACCTCCCATATGGACTGTAACGTTGTTTTTTGCCTCTTGGCCATTGCAATATATTGAATCGATCCTTGAGCAATATATGTGTGTCTGTGGTTGCTTCTAAACCCTCTTACATATTTATTACTGTCATTTTTGATCTTTTATTGCATTTTGGCTATCTGTGCATAGTGTGGCATTACATCTATGTGGTCTGTGTTTAATCTTGCAAAACGGGTGTTCTTCATTCCTCGGTGCATCACCTCCGTAGCTTAGGTTTATTTTTATGCATTTCTCTTTCCCTGTCTCCTTGGTAGTTAGATTAGGTTTTTTGGGGTAAACCTCTGCGTTTTATTGGTGCTTCTGAACAGAGGGATAGGAGCCGGCCTTCATCCGGAGAGCTTTTCCGATTTCGCAAGGTCCCACACTTGGGAAAAGCTCCATGTTGTGCAATCGCACTGGGAGTCTCAAACGATCGCGTTGCGGAGTTCCAGGGGTGCTGTGATTCGTCACGATACAATATGCATTGATGTATATACACCAATCCCTTACCCAATAAATCCAATAACATACTACAAGATCCTACTTAAATTATTCGACCACAACATAGAAGCCAATCAAATAATACAATTAAAACAACATCCAACCCTAATGCTTCAACCAACGAAGAAATAATAATATATATGTAAGGTATGAAGTGTATCATTTCATGTATCAACACAAAGTTATCCAACCCAAAAATATCCAATAAATATTCAAAATACTTACAAGACTATCTAAAAGAGTTCGTTATGTCAAATAATTTCTAACAAATACCTTTGAAAATCACCAACCAAGCGTATAACATTTATGATATCCTCCAAATTACTTCAACGAGGAAATGATTCAAAAAAGTTTGATTTAACCCTCCGTGGTCAAAATATTATATCATTATGAATAATATTGCTAAGATACAATGAAAATCATATTATCCCAACGTCAAAGAATGTGACCCATTACATATCATTTCTCGATATTATAACAACATTTGTGGAGCATTACGATCACCTTACCTATTATTCAACGTGAACACTTATGAATCATCATTGATTGGCCAAGATGCCTCATTATATTGACCTAATGAGAATATAATGCAATGTAAACTAATGTTAGTTCAAATTAGCAAAACTATTCACCAATTTATCTTACGTTTCTAGTTCAATTTATCATTCCTAATAAAATATCATTTTTTTCAAAGATCCATCAATATCTATCAATGAAAATTAGGTGATGTCCTATAAATTTATCCCTCGGTGATGAAGGATTTGGCATACACATTTCCTCTCTTTATTTCATTAGGTTCCTTGGTTATTCCACCAACCTAAATAAAACTTATTGCAATTTTCAAGGCTATGATAGAATATTAAAACCTCTAATCGGATGTGTTTTGATCCCATCAAATCATCTTATAAAATATTTAATTTAAAATTCACGGTTTTCACTCTCATATAACATCTTTATTGGTTTCCTTGGACTCTTCACATACGATTCATAGCTTCTTCTGCAATCCTATGTGTAAAATTATTCATTTAGGATCATCTACAAAGTCCAAGGTAATATTGACCCTAAGAAATTTGAGTAATTCCAATATTGTGATATTTACAAACTTGTTTCCTTAGAAGAGGCACTTTTTGTATGTTTCACCGAATATAGAATATTTAACTACCCATTGATTATTAGTAATAATATCACTACAATAGGTAAAAACCCTTCCGAACTATTATACTCCAATGGTGATGAGGTTGATGAGATCAATCTCGAGATAAAAAAAATGTTGATTAGCTCAAAGCATTATTGACGAGTTATCTCCCCACTTGATGCATATATCCCACGATAATCTGAGAAAAAATTATATTAAATATTTCATTGAGAAAAAGTTAACCAAACATAATTCTTAGCCTCATGATATAGTAGTTAAATCATTCAATGTTGATTTCACTATCCTTAACTGAAATGGTACAAAGATAGTTATTCTCTATTACAAGTATTTGAAGAAATCCATCTCCATTTTTGTAAATATTGGATTCCATTTTGGCTATTCTCGATTCCATTATTAGTATTTTCGAGTTCCAATTTCGCTATTATTGGATTCTGATTTCACTATTATTGGATTCCAATTTCCCTTTTATTGGACTCCAATTTCACTATTACTAGATTCCAATAACATAATTAATGGATTCCAATTTCCACTAATGGAATCCAATTTCTAAATCCCAATTTTGGATTTCAGTTTCACTATTTTAGGATTTATATTTTGTTATTATTTGATTCCCCACATAAGCCTCGTGGCCAACTTACATAAGCCAAGTGGTTTCTAACTAAGCCAAGCATAACATAAGCCAAGTGACCACTAACTTAAGCAAGATAGTGCTGTAAGTGTGTAAGTGATTGTTGTCATTTATGCCACATATCAATCTTAATATCATCATACATATACGACTATTTATGCATACCTTATTCAAATCAATAAACATTGACGTTGAAAATCCTATCCAAATTAACATCCTTGAATGGTGTTAAATTGAAGGTTTTTTTTAGACTTTTTCATGATTTTAGATGTAACATACTTTCAAATATTTTATAGAACTGGCACGTGTGACTCACATGTTTAAAAGGTGACCATCAATTTTTATATACATTTATATAAAAAATTATTCATATATATTAAGCATAGTTAAAAAATATGGAATTGTCATTTATAAATTTTGTAAGTAGTGTATAAGTGTGAGTGATCGCACTTACAAGTGTGATTGGTCACACGTCTAAGTGTGAGCCTCGAGTCACACTTCTCTCAGTCACACTTTCTCAAGAGCTCAGTGTGAGTACACACTTCTAAGTGCAGTCTTGACTCACACTTCTAAGTGCTTAGTCTCGACTCACACTTCTAAGTGTGAGTCTTGATTCACACAGCTAAGTGTGAGTCTTGATTCACACAACTAAGTGTGATAACTCACCTGTCAAACAATTTTTGGGTAATGGTAATTTTTCAACACTTCCCTTCAAAAATACAAAACAATGTTTATTTATACCAATTATTCTGTATAAATTTCATTATTTTTAATATATATTGATGTAAATTTTTATAATTTTTATAATTTATATATAAATCTATATTAATAATTGATGGTTAAATATTAAATATGCAATTCATGTGTGTGACATTTATTACAAATATTTGCAAGTATTTTATGGCTACAATCAACAAAAAATCTAAATGGGCATCAAGAGTCACACGTCAAGTGCAAGCACAAGAATTAAGGGCTTTATTTTACCCAAATTATATAAGGGATTTTATTTATAGTACAAAAATTATAATATTAAATTCTTACATTAATTATTTACAATACCAAATGCAATATTAATGATAACCATTTTGTAAGGAAAATGCTAATTAATGTTGTGGTTGCCTCAACATTAATTAGCCATTAAAATGAGCTATGTAAAATTCACCATTTAAAAGTACATGCGCCATTTGAAATATGTGCACCTTTTGGAGCATGTAAATGTTGTCAACCATTAATTAGCCATTTAATGTAAAGCAATGTAAAATCATATGTGTGCCCTCTTAAATTCACATGCCAATGAAATTGGTGTTGGATTTTTCAATTACATATCACTATAAATAGACAATTTTTGAGTTTATATTTTTAACATTTTCCTTTCTATTCTCTTCATCAATGCGTAAGTGAGACACTTTATTCATCAATAGAAAAATCTCACCAGGGAAAGCATCAAAAATTTTGTGCTCGATTTCTAGAAACATTTTTGATTTCCTCTCCGTGTGCCAAAAATTGGTATGCATTCTCACCTTCAACCCCTCCAAAATTACGAAAAATAGTTAATGTAAAATTTTCCATAGTTGATTAGGGCTTATATCCATGTAGGGATTTTGTAGATAATTAAATGGAAGCAAGTTTGTTATTCAATATTTTGTAGAAGGTAGTTTTTTTATCAAATAAATAATTTCATAATATAGTAAACATTTGTTAGAGTAGTGAAAGAGGATGGAATGGAGCACATCTTGATAGATAAAATGACACAATTAATCCATAATAACATGAGAGGAAAATTTGCATAAATTTTTAAAAACCCATAACACCTGCCAAGAACTTGTTTTGTTGTGTTTTGAAAAATAATCTGGTGGTATGGATGGTGGCTCAATTTGTGCAATAAAAAAGTGAATATCAGAATCGATTTATGGTCATGGTGGTGCGTAGAATCGATGAGAAGATGTATTTGATAAAATTGATATTATTTTGTTGGCCTTATTATTGTCCACAAATAGTCCTCTCTGCACACATACTCAACAAAATTCAATGGCTACGACATCATCATTGACATTGTCAATGACAATATTTTAGAAGATATTCATGTTAAGAATGAGTTTCCATTCAATGTGTTGGTGTTGGATTACAATGACCTATTTGTGAAAAAAATATGGTAATGCAAGAGTAGGAGAACCAAACAAATTTTGGAGAACAAAAGAACAAATACATATTTGTGAAAGGAGAATTTGAGGAACAAGGAAACTCTAAGATTTGCTTATTATCTTTAATAGAAGCACCACTCTATTACTACTTATGGAAGAAACAACTATCCTCAAAACTATTCACAAAATGTAAATTTTCTCTGTTTGGGTCATGCTATGTGGCTTTTTGTCTTTTGTTGCCTACGATATTTCTCTCTTCTATGCTTCAATGTCATATTCTTCCTTAAGGGCCTTTTTGTAAAAGGATGTGGGTCCTTTCAAAACCCCCATATTCACCCTTTTACAAAAAAATGGACATAGTAGTTGTACATCAAAATATGTTGTTGTGGCATAACCTAGCAGACTCTATGATGACAATATCTTACTTTATTTTGTTAAATCCTATCGATCGATAATATCCAATTACTATGGTGTCACATAAGCTAGTGGATGCTAAGCTAAAAATATTATTCTTTGACTTGTTAAATGCTAGCGATCCATAAGCTCAAAATATTATATTGTGGAAGTATTAGGTTACCTTAGTGGGCTAAGCTCAAAACATCTTACTTTATTAGCTCCTGCCTCCTAAAAATTCTATACCTTTCATTCAAACAAATAATTTCTCCTCAATCCACCAATCAAAATAAAAAAATTCTATAACTTTTCAACTTTCTAATGTTTATATTTTATTTAAATAATTTTTTAATCTACAAAACTTATTTATATTTTTCTTTATTTGCTAGTTAGTATTGATTTGACAAATATGAGGCCTTGAACAAATATGAGGCCTTTTTTATTCTTGATTATTTATGTAATATTGATTTTTATATTTAATAAAAATCAAATTCTAAGAAAAATCAAATTTGTCCAATCTTTAATCTTTAAATAAGATATGAGATTTAGAAAAAAATTGTTAATAGAATATTCACTACATTTAATGTTTATCCAAAAAGGAAGATGTATTTGCATGCTTGGACAAGTGGCACATCCAAAATAGTACACTATTCATAAAAATTAATAAACTTTATTTAACAAATCACATTATAAACATTTCTAAATTAAATCCCATCCCACTCCTTATATATTTTTTACTATTTTTTTTTTTAGTCAAAAAATTTTAATCTTTGCTTTATCCCCATTTGCAATAAAAATTAGATTTGTAAGTTAAATTTTATAAAATACAATTTTTTCTATGTTTGTATTAAATTTTTTAACAATAATTTTTTTATATGGATTATATTGTGTTAAAGACAAGAAAAATAATACTATTATTAGTTATTGCTATTGTGATAAATCTTTTAACTGATTTATTTTGGCTATTCCATTTAATAGAAAACTTTTATCTTTATGTAGGCATGTTCAACTTGTAAAATCATGGTGGTTTTTTTTTATCACTAAAAATCTAGCATATTATGTATTTCAAAATGCCACCTATATTGCTGCAATATTTTCAAGCATAATATGATTCTAGATCACTCTATGTTTTTCCAAAGAATTATATATTTGATGCATAATTTTATTTTTTTTTTGTCTTCTATCTGAATTTTAACGTGGGTATTTACAATATGTGCAACATTTAAATTGGGTACTTATAATATATACATATTTTATGCATTCAAAATCATTACATAGGGCATTCTATTTTTTAGCATTATGTGGATGTCGGCATACCATATGTGCATAATTTATACATTAAGTATTGGTACATTCTACTTTCTAGAAAAAATTGAAAGTGGTTATTCTTAGCAATATAAAGCACGTAATGCAAAAAATTATAGAAAACTTTTAAAACAATCACACAACTAGCACATCTCCCAACCATGAGGCATGAACTTGTCGCTTTGTCTTGTTTAATTTAAAATGTCATTAACAAAATTACTATTAACAAGGTTTATTAAATATACATGAACATAATGATTGGATACTTTATACAGGGATTAAGGCACCAAAACCTTACAATAGAATGCATCATGAGCATCACCAAGAAGGAACAAAAAAATAAACAGACAAAAAGGGATAAAACAACTTATCCCAAACTACAATCCAACAAATCAATACAAGGAAAAATCACAAAACATGGAGGGGAAAAAATCCCAAATGATACATCCATCCAAAAATCAAAAAAATCTCCAAGAGCCAAGGGACTAGTTAGTCTTCAAACATTTGTACTCCTCCATTGATGCTCTTCTTGTCCTTTCATCTGATCATCCTACTCACTCATGATAGGGATGTCATCTTCAACCTTCTCTTCCTCATCAAAACTACTGAGGTGGAGATTATACCTACAAACTTTGTGTCCCTGCTCCAGCTTGACCACACACCCCTACAACTCCAAAACCAAACTTTTGATCTCTACCATATCCACCTAATAGAGTTTTGGGTGATGAAAATTTTCTTAGAGGCATCGATGCAATGCATGACATTGTTTCCCATATCCATTCCAACTTTTCCTAAGGCCTCCATATCCCTTTCCACCTACTCACCTTGAGAGAAATTTTATCAAAATCCACATTCCAACCCATCTCCACTCTCTCTTTCCCTTTAGATGACTCCCCTTTCATATCAATCAGAGAACCTACAACCCCAGTACCAAGATTTCCCTTCCCTTGAGATGTCATACTCTTCTTTCTCCTCGTTTGTTCATACGGTCAACAAGAGTACAATTTTCATCTGAATCCCCAAATTTGGGCTCTAATTCCTTTTCCACCACCGGTTTACCATTCTTAAAAATAAAAATAATTAGACCATGGTGTATCGGGGTATCAATCTTTCCCTATTGAAAATCATTCACCGACACAGAGAGTGACATAAACAAGAAAAAGGGAAGGCTCATAGAAATCTTATGCCTAAACATATTAAGCATAGTAAGATGGTGAGTAAATATATTTCTATAATTCACTTCAAGAGTAATGTACCTCATAAGGTGGAGGCAGACCATATTCCAAATATCAGGGATGCAAAATCTAGCTATACTGTCTACCAACAGGTAAACCATTTCTTTACCACGGAAGAAAGTCTCAATTTCATGCTTGCGTTTGTGTGGTCTTTGAATATATTTAAGCCCTCCATCTCCATTCCAGTCACTTACTATTGAATCCTCTGAAACCTGAATTTCCATGCCATGATCACCATGTTGTCCATTGTTCCATGCCCAACCAAACTCCAACGCAAGATAAGGATCAGACCCCATGATTTTTGAGATGAAATTCCTAAACCCCCAATTTTTAGAATGTGCCACAAGGAGGGGTTGTCCTTCAAGGCACCATAGCTCATGGGGGCTGGTTCTTCAAATGACCACCTCCCATGGTTTTAGTCGAATGAGATTGAAAATGGAAGAAACAATGGCCAAAATGAATCGTAAGAGAAAAATTAATACAAATCCCACCATATATCCTACATGTGAAGGGTCCTACTAACCATAAGAACAAGGATGACATCCCAACAAGGGAAAAGAGCCACCAACACATCAATACTTAATGTTATTAATGAGATTAATAACATTGGTGATATCATCTCCCCTCTCACACACTTTAAAATTACTACCTTTAGCCCCCAAATTGGCAAGATGATCCACACATTTATTACCCTTTCTAGGGGTATGAATAATTACATTTATCAAACTCTTTCAAAAATTTTCTTTAGTATCTTTAAGGATATTTCTTAAGGTCCAATTATTAATTGTATCCTTTCTCACATTCTCAAGGGTTAAAATCTTGTTTTGAACAACTAACCAAAAAAACATGTTGACATTGGGGAGTAAATCCTTAATCCAATTTTTCCTCTAGAAATCCTTTGCAAGACAACATATGTTCTGAAAATGAATATGTTTGGTCCAATAACTAATATGTCAGGTGTTATACTTAAGCATTGTAGTCATTGATCTCCATCAACGCATGTAGGAAAAGCATTTTTGTGAAAACAATTGATCTAGGATGTTTAAAAGACATCAAACTATTTTAGAAACATGTTCAATATTTTTCATTCAAACAACAACATATTATAAGTACAACATAAAAGGTATTTTGTAGTAATTAACAAATCTTTCAAATAAATACAATTTTCATCCTCCAATCTTTACAATTCAATTCTAGTTAAGGCGGCAAAAGACTTTCAACTTGTTGACCTTGGGAGTAAATCCTTAGTCCAATTTTTCCTCCAGAAATCCTTTGCAAGACAACATATGTTTTGAAAAATGAATATGTTTGGTCCAATAACTATATGTCAGGTGTTATACTTAAGCATTGTAGTCATTGATCTCCATCAATGCATGTAAGAAAAACATTTTTTGAAAACAATTGATCTAGGATGTTTAAAAGACATCAAACTATTTTAGAAACATGTTCAATATTTTTCATTCAAACAACAACATATTATAAGTACAACATAAAAGGAATTTTGTAGTAATTAAAAATCTTTCAATCCTTCCAATAAGAATAAATTTTAACATCCACGAGGCTAGTCACACTTCTGTTCAGTAGTAACAAATTTTAAAAAATAGGTTACAAATTTCACTTCAATCCCAAACTACTATACCTTTTTTTTTTATATCAATTCAATCCTCCAACCAGGTGGAAGTTCATCACAAGATTAACATTGGAGATACTAGTGGAAACTAAACTCAATATGTCTTTCTTTAGCTTGTTAAATGATAGTGACTCTTTAGCTCGAAATATTATATTCTTCAAATACATTCAGTACCACTAAGCTCAAACTAGGTTGATTTAATTTGTTAAATCCCAATGACCACTAAAATCAAATAATATCTCACTTTATTTTGTTGAAACCTAGAGACCACAAAGATCCAAATATTATGTTGTGTCATAAGCTAGCGGATGCTAAGTTCAAAATATCATTCAGTAACTTGTTAAATGAAAGACCACTAAGCTCAAATAATATAAACAACCAACTGCTGACTATACCTACGAAAAAAAATCTTGATTCAAGTTAATATATATACCCACACCAGTCTAAAGTCACGTAAGGGTTCAATATAAGAAGAAATTTTAACATCCACGAGGCTAGTTAAAATATTAATATTGGGCCTATATTTATGCTTTTCCAAATAGGTGGAAGTTCATCACAAGATTAATATTGGGCCTACATTTATGCTTTTCCATGTCAACATGAAAAATCATATTATTCTTGTCATGTACCTATAATTATACCTGTAAGAGAACACAAACCCAATAAGCATATTATTCTTGTCATGTACCTATAATTGTATCTACATTTAAGTTTATCTTGGTCTGAACTACACACACTGCTCTCTCATTGAGAAAATCAGACCCCGGATAGAGAGGACTCATGGGGATGCATTTTTTTTTTTTTAAAACATTGTCCCCATCTCATTCCAGTCAAACAAACAATTTTTGAAATCACCTCACCAAATCTCACAAAAAATTCCCATCAAAGTGTTTTTGTGCTCCTCTGTAACATCTCTTATGCTTACCCTCTTCATTTCCATGTGTAGTATGAACAACCTTGGAGAACCTAAATGTAACAAATAGATGTGTCAATAAATAAATTCTAATAAGATATTGCTTTCTGATTTGTTTTTGATAATCTATACAATATGAAATCATGTCTAAATGTTAGTTATTTCACCTTGCTCCATTTTGTTTGTAGATTCTTCCTTTATAATATATATTTAACTAAATACATCTAATATCACTAACATTCAAACCTTCAACCTCCACTAAATGCAGTAATTGCAAGAACATTAACTAATTAATGTTGGTTGTTTCCTAAACATTAACTAAGATTACAATAAAATTTGTTAGGTTATGTTGAGGCATAACCTCTTTTGGCGGTGACAAGAGGATACAACATTTGTGGATTTTTTGGGCATTTATGACATTCATAGATTGTGTTCATGTGATGGATGGGATCAATTAATGACTATTACTAATTAGGAAATATTTCAATTAGAAATCTTGGAGACACGTTGTAAATATTGGAATGAAGGTGCTCGACATCTCTATTTAAGCATCATCTATATCAGGCCTTTGGAAATCATTGTCACAATAGCCCTGTTCACTATGGGTGGCACCATCAAACACATTGAGCCTTCTTCTTATGAAGAGGTCAAGGCCACCCAATAGAAGTATGGAATATTTTTCATGATGGTGGTGTTACATCATTTATGGAAATATTGTCTGGTCACTCTTTCGAGTGACCAATAGTGTGTTGGAAACCTAGAAGAAAGGAAGAGTCAAAGTGGGAAAGACTAAATTTTTATTTCAAAAAGTCCATTACGGCTGATGGGGCTCCCCATGGAGGGAGACATTTATTTTAAATGCTCTCTTCAGGAGGAGATGGATGAGTTCTTGTGTCCTAGTGAAAATATGAGAATGTATCACTCGGGCTATGAATGAGACTCACTTCCACAACCTTGGGATAGGGTTGTTGAGAAATTGAGGAGGTACTTCACACTTGGAGAGATGCTACAAATTGATCTATGGACCTCATATTTTTCTTCTTGCACATCTTTGACATGATCGAAAGGTAAAATTTGTGGATTTTCTATTTCAATCACTTGAGAAGTCCCTTAAACTAGCTAGAGAAGAGGAAGGTCCTTTCCTCCACCAAGGCCTTTTTATTTTCTCTTTAAAATGGAAGCTTCCCAAAAATAAATCTCATGTGCTTCCCCTCTAAGCCAGAAAAGTAGCATCATGTCCCCCTCCTCTTCCACAACCAGCTCCCTCTTTCCATCATCATCACCACTTCACCTTCATCTCCCTTCCGACTCTGATTCGGACATCATGATCATTAGCCGAGAGGTATGGTGGTCTCCCCCATTATTTCACTCTTGTCTCTCCCTCATCTTCTCTAGTGGATCTTAACCCTTCGGACCCCTCGATAACTCTCCTAAGGTCTCTGAACCACTTTTGGACCCAACATCTACTTCCTCTCCACCTCTTGCCAATGCTTCTCTGGATTCTCCTCTCATCTCCCTAGACATTGTAATGGCTACAAATAACTCAACTCACCTGATCATGGAAGCATGTGCGGCTTCCCCCCTCCTTTTTGCATGGAAGTTAGCATGGACTCATAAATTCCTTGATGTGTTGTGGGATCTCTCCTTGGTTTACCCTGTTTCTCCTCTGTCGAGAAAATGGGCTCCCCACTACATGTAATTTGGAACACCATGAGCATTTAGAGAAGATCTCACCTGACCCACATGAGGCCATTGAAGATTATGTTACACTCAATATCTGCTATCAAGGAATGGAAAAGTCACATGGACATGACTTGATGAAAATCAACAAAGACTTCTTGGAACACATTAAGTTAGTGGACGTGTTGGTTGAAGGAAGCCCTACTTGCTGATGTTAAGGATGAAGCAAACTACTCTCATGAATATCCATAAAATGTAATTTGGCTTTGTCTAGTTTGGGAATTTTTGGTTTTTTTTTTTTTGCATACGATTGTTCTCTTCTTGTTTCATATAATATCTGGCCATGAGGGATTTTTTTGTACAAGTATGTGGGTCATTTGGAAAAACCCACTTTTACTCTAATTCCAAATAGTTTTATGTTTTGGCATATCATAGTCATGGCTAAGCTCCTAATATCTTAATGTGTTTTCTTACATCCTTAAGATCATTATGCTCCAAATATTATGTCTTGGTATAACCTAGTGGCTTCTCGATCACAATATCCTACTTTATTTTGATAAAACCTAGGCAACCACTAAGCTCCAAAATTTATGGTGTGGCATAACATATCATTGCCTAATATCAAAATATAATTCTCTTACTAGTTAGGTGCTAGCGAAAACTAAGCTCGGAATATTATATTGTGGGATTAGCACTAGAAAAAGTTATAAATATCTTCCTCTAATTTGTTAGATGTTGTAAAATATCTTAATTATGAATTATTAAACCCTAGTGATGAAATCTCCAAATAACATGTTGTGGCATAACCTAGTGGTCCACGTAGCTCAAAATATATCTTTCTTTTGTTTGTTAAATGTACTGTCTTTTGAGCTCAAAATAATATATTGTTTAAGTACCTAGCCCGCTAAGCTCAAACTATGTTGATTCAAATTTTCTAAATCCTAGTGACCATTAAGATCCAAATATTATGTTTTGGCATAACCCACCGGTAACTAAGCTAATAATATCTTATTTCTTTTGTTTAAACCTAGTGAGCACTAAGCTCCAAATATTATGTTGTGTCATAAGCTAGTGACGCTAAGCTCAAAATATCATTCAATAACTTGTTAAATGATAGAAACCACTAAGCTCAAATAATATATTATGGAAGTACCTAGTCTCCACTTAGTTCAAAATATGTTAATTTAATTTGTTTAATCCTATCAACCGTAAGCTCCATATATTATGTCATTGTTTAAACTAGCATCAGCTAAGTTCAAAATATCTTCCTGTAATTTGTTAACTTAATTGTAAAATATATAACTATGAATTATTGAACCCTTATGAATACAATCTCCAAATAATATGTTGTGGCATAAGCTAATGGTATTCTAAGCTCAAAATATCTTAAACCACCGATAGTCTCCAAATATTATGTGGTGGCATAACCTAGTGGGTGCTAAGCTTGAAATATCTTAATTCCAAATCTTAAATTCATACAAAAAATTCAACTAATTTATATTGGTCTTGATTGCTATAAAGATCTCCAAAGTTAATGTCCTTGATTAACTTAGAGGTCACTAAGCTCAAAACAACATAATTTAATTTGTTAAAACCTAGCGACTTCTAAGTTTACAATATAATTTGTTAGGTTATGTTTAAGCATAACCTAGAGGACATTGGACTCAAAATGTCTTTCTTTTGTTTGTTAAATACTAGTGACTTTTTAGCTCAAAATATTATATTATTAAGTACCTAGCGGCCACTAAGCTCGAAAACTATGTTGATTCAAATTTGTTAAATCCTAGTGACCATTAAGATCCAAATATTATGTTTTTTGCAACCTACGAACCATTTAAGCTTATAATTTCTTACTTTCTTTTTTTTTAAACCTAGAGACTAAAGATCCAAATATTATGTTGTTAAGCATAACCTAGTGAGTTAGTAACTAAGTTCAAAATATCTTAATTTTATTTATTAAATACTAACCACCAATTCATAGGATATAAAATTGTGTGGTGGTATGACCATGGTATGTGTCAATCACTAGTATGGCTTGAAAATATAAAATTTAAAATCTTAAAATCATATGAAAAAGTTGAATAATTTATATAGATCTTGATTTTTATATATTTCTCCAAAGTTTAATGTGGTTGATTAACTTAATTTAGTCGATAAGCTCAAAACATGTTACTTTAATTTGTCAAAATATAAATTAACTTTCGATTTTAATAAAATTATTTATTATTATGGCATTAACCTTTTTTGTGGTGATAAGAGGATATGGCATGTATGATATTGGCTTTAATGGGCATTTATGACATCAATAGATTAAACATTTGTGTGATAGATGATCGATTAATGGTTATATATTGCGTGATGTAATGATAAGATGGCATTAGGCATTTAAGATTTTTAATGGGAAGCATGATATTTATGATTAGGATATCTAATGATGATCTTCGGTACCCTCACACTTTCCTCCTTTCATAAATACATATTTGCTCCAAATGTGGTGGATTTATATCTCTCTAAGAGTGAACATTAGGGTATGATGAAATTTCAACCCCTTTCCTCTTTTTTTTTTAAAATATTATTTTAAGTTTGTGTAATTCTGGTGATATAATCATTTGGTGGGTTCTTGGGTAGATGCATTGGTGTTTCCTAAACCTAGAAGAGGCTGAAGATCTATATGGGAACAATGGATTTGTAGAATCATGGATATTCTTGATTTGGTTGAAGAAAATATCATTGGATAGGATATGGAAAATATAAATAAATAAATTCAAAAATTTGGAAAGGTCAAAAAAAGAATCATCACATTAAATATCTTTATTTTATAAGAAGAGTGAAGCCTGATATTTTTGAGAGTAATGAGTAATTATAAAATGTTTTTGATTAAACCTAGTTTTATGTTTATTTTTTTTGAATGTTAAATTTTGAAATCACAAGGAATTTTAGATCCTTTCAATATTTTCTTATTATGTTATGAATAAATAAATGGATGATGTTGGATTCTTGATTGGTTTTGAATTCTAGATAAATAGATTTAAGAGCTCCTTATTGGCTAATTTTGAACCAAGTTTATATAAATAATATAAACTAAAAGAAAATTTAAATGATATATATAGGGAATTCTCATAGCGTTTGATGATGCAAAATTTGAAATATGTTCCTCATGAAGTGTGATAAATTCCTAATGATGAGTCATAATCCAAAAGCTAAAGTGTGGAAATGTTAATGCATTTATGTAATGCAATTTATTTGAAAAAACTAATTTATTTTGCAAAGAGTGAATATAATTTCAATGTTAATGTAAATAATAAATCTTAATCATTAATAAAGTTGTATATAATCATTGGAAACATAATCATTGTCAAAATTTATAATTAAATGTAAATAACAAAATTAAGTTATTATAATTTTGGATTTTAAACCTAATGATTTTAAATTTTTTTTGATTAAATGATTTTTTTTAGCTTATAATATTATTATTTTTAATTTGTGAATATAGATTGTTAAAATTTAATATTAACTTTGTAAATAACCGATGATGAAATTTATTAATTATAATATTGGTTAAAATATCCCTTTAAATAACTAATTTTTTTTAGGGTTTGATTTAAATTAAAATGAAATATATATAAAACTATACTAAGATATAAATATTATGTTATGGCATAACCTAGTTAAATGCCACTAATTATTTTGGAAAATCTTAATTTATAAGGGTTATAAAATCTAAACCACTATATGGCTATAAATTATGTGGTGGCAAATAAAACTAATAACAAGAGGTAATAGCTCTAAATATCTTAATTTAAAATCTTAAAATCATATAATAAATTCAACTAATTTATATATCTTCTTGATTATACATTTTTCTCCAAAGTTAATGTGGTTGATTAACTTAGAGGTCGATAAGCTCAAAAAACTTACTTTAATTTGTCAAAATGTAACACTTATAAGATTTTAATAAAAATTGTTAGATTATTAGAGGCATAACCTTTTTTTGGTGCAAAAAGGATTTGATATGGCATATGTATTTCTTTAATGGATTCATTTATGACATCATAGATTGCATTTGTGTGATAGTGATAAATCATTAATTAATGGTTATACACATGAGATGTAAGATGGCATCAAGATTTTAAGATTTAATGGGAAAACTATGATATTTATGATTAGGATATCTAATCGATGATCTTCATGATCATCATGGAAGCTTCCCTCACACTTACCTCCTTTTTGTGTTAGTGTCTTAAAATGTGGCTTTATATCTCTAGGGCTTGGAGACATTTCACTACCCCTTTCCTCTTTTTTTTTGGTCATTGTGCTTTGTGTCTCTCTCTTGGTGATGGTGACAAGGTGCTGTGGTTTCTTGGGTAGATGGAGTGTGGTCCTAGCGAAAGAGGTTAATTATATATGAAAGAAAGGATGTTGGGGAATCGGATGTATTTACTTTGGATGGATGGAAAATTAAAAATAATATATGTGGAATTGGCTTGAGAAGGTCTTGTGGTTAGGTTAGGTGGACATTTTGAAAGAAGAAGAGATGATGTGATATTTTTGAGAGATATGCATGCAAGGTGTGCTGATGCTTTAGACCCAACCAAGTCCAAAGGGTGGAGGAACATTTTTGACATGGCACAAGGGTTGAGTGCGAGAAAAACATATTGTCCAACTCTTTAGGGGTAGTTTATCTTGCATAAGGAGCATGAGAAGTTGGAAGAGCATCTAGTCATCCTTCAAGTATCATGTCCATGCCTTGACATGGGGGATGTAGGTGATTGCACGTGCTCTAGAGGTGGTTTGGGAAATTCAGGGTATAGAACTCCCTATTGGCACTAAAAACCTGTGAAATTTGAAATGTTGTGTTGATTCATCCTCCTCCTCCTTATCGATAAGTAAAGGGGACTCGGATGTCGAGATCATCGGTGAGGTGAAGCTAGAGAGGTCAAAAGGCCTAATCTTTCCTAGATGCATTTGTCTTTAGTTTTTATTAAGGGTTAGAATGGTTGTCTATATAGTGAAGTGTATAGATATAGGAAGTATTTTGGGTGAAGTAAAGCTGATTACAGCTCTTCCCCATTTTTTTGGCATATATTTAGTATGATAAGTTTTTGTAATCATCATGGGAGTCCACTATTGCTAGAAGACTTATCATGGACTGGTTCCTCATGTACTATTTTTTGAAGACTTATCATCAAAATATCTTAGTTTAAAATCTTAAAATCATAGAATGAATTCAACTAATTTATATATATATTTGTGATTTATATCATAATTTGTGATACATAACCTAAATGGAAACTAAACTCAAGCTAGTGGAATGCTAAGTTCAAAATATCATTCAAGAAAACTTGATATACTAGTATTTAAAACTAAACTCAAATATGTTTTCTTTACTTAAATTAAATAGTAATTACTTTTCATTTTAGCTCAAAATATTATATTGTTTAAATACCTAATGTGACCATTAAGCCCAAACTATGTTGATATAATTTAAATAATATATTGTTTAAATACCTAGTGGCCGCTAAGCTCAAACTATGTCATTTAATTTTGTAAATCACGTAGTGACCACTAACATCCAAATATTATGTTTTGGCATAACCCACCAGCTACTAAATATTGTAAAATATCATAATTGAAGTTATTAAACCATAGTAATTGAATACCCAAATAATATGTTGTGGCATAACCTAGTACACTAAGCTCATAATACCTTAATTTAGTTTATTAAATCCTAACCACCGCTAGGCTCCAATGATTATGTGGTAGCATAACCTAGTGGGCGCTATGCTCAAAATATCTTAATTTAAAATCTTAAAATCATACGATAAATTCAACTAATTTATACATATCTTGTTTGCATCTTTGAAGATTACACTATCATTTGTTGAAAGTTTTGTTGAAACAAAACCTAGTAGAAACTAAACTCAATATGTCTTTCTTTAGTTTTTAAATGTCTAGTGACTCTTTCTGTCAAAATAATATATTGTTTAAATACCTAGCGGCCACTAAGCTCAAACTATGTTGATTTAATTTGTTAAATCCATATTCACTAAGATCATATTATTATGTTTTGGCATAACCTATGGATGCTAAGCTTATAATATCTTACTTTCTTTTATTGAAACCTAAAGACTACTAAGATCCAAATATTATGTTGTGTCATAAGCTAGCAGATGCTAAGCTCAAAATATCATTCAATAACTTGATAAATTATAGTGCCCACTAAGATGGAAATATTATATTGTGGAAGTACCTAGCACCCACTTAGCTCAAACTATTTTAATTTAATTTGTTTAATCCAACCATCATAAGGTCTTAATATTATGTCTTGGGCTAACCTAGTGGATGAGAGACCGTGAATATTTACAACAATTTTTTTAGATATGACGTGATATACTCGATGAAGCCTAATGCAACCTAATAAGCTATTCTTAAAAGTAAATATATTATTTTTATAATGAAGTTGTGTTATGAATTTAATTGTTAATCTTTGCATATTTAACACGAGACAAATAACAAAGTGATCGCTTGACCCAAAAAAAGTGTGTTTCCTATAAAAAAATCCACTTATCCATGAGTCCACCAAGGTAAATGAAGACTACCTCCAAATAAGAATTATAGCCTAGTGGTCACTAGAGGAAACATTTTTCATGTAGAGTGTATTCATACATGAGTTTATATAAATGGTAAAAATAAATCTAGAATTTATATAATGGATACATAAATATACGTGTAGAATCATGTATTTTATGTGATATACAAGTATACGTATAGACTTGGACTAGTGACCAGAAGTTATATAACCATATTTTAAGTACGACATGATCTACTCATTGTACCCTAGCGGCCGCTAAGCTATTCTTAAAGGAAAATATATCATGTTCATAATGAAGTTGTGTTATAAATCTAAATTGTTAATATTTGTGTATATAACAAGAGACAAACAAAAAAAGTGATCGCTAGCACCAAATAACAAGTGTGTTGCCTATATAAAAAAACTCTGCTCTGTGAGGCCACCAAAGGTAAATGAATTTTTTCTCCGAATAAGAATTATTTCCTAGTGGGCACTAGTGTACACAAGTTTTTTCATGTAGAGTGTATTCATACAGGAGAAATCATATTGAAAAGTTGTAAGTGATAACAAATAAATATGGATTTTATATAATGGATACATAAATATACGTTTAGAATCATGTATTTCATGTGTTACACAAGTATACGTATAGATTTCTCTATTTCTTATGAGATTTTGGTAGAATATTTTTACATTTATGACAAGAAAAGAAACTTGGACTAGTGACCTAGAAGTTATAGAACAAGTTTTTAAATACAACGTGATCTACTTGTTGCACCCTAGTGGCCGCTAAGCTATTCCTAAAGGTAAATATATCATGTTCATAATGAAGCTATGTTATAAATCTAAATTCTTAATCTTTGCATATATAACAAGAGACAAACAAATAAAAGTGATTACTAACACCAAATAAATGGTTTCTCTAAATAAGAATTATAGCCTAGTGGGTGCTACTAGTGTACGCAATTTTTCATGTAGAGTGTATTCATATAGAGAAATCATATTGAAAAGCTATAAACGATAACAAATAAATCTAGCATTTATATAATGGATACATAAATATACGTGTAAAATCATATATTTAATGTGTTATACAGTATACGTATATATTTCTCTACTTCTTATGATATTTTGGCAGAATTATTTTACATTTATGAAAATTATAGAAACTCGGAATTGTGACTAGAAGTTATAAAACAAATTTTTACATATGACGCCATCTACTTGTTGCATCCTAGTGACCACTAATCTATTCTTAAAGGTAAATATATCATGTTCATAATGAAGTTGTTTTATAAATCTAAATTGTTAATCTTTGTAAATATAACAATAGAAAAGAACAAAAGTGATCGCTAGGACCAAAAACATTGTGTTTCCTATATAAAAACAATTGATCCATGAGGGGCCAAGGTAAACGAATGTTTTTTCAAATAAGAATTATAGCCTAGCGATGCTAGGGTAGACAAAAATTTTCCCATGGTAGAGTTTATTCATATAAGAGAAATCATATTGAAAAGATATAAATGATAAAAATAAATCCATAATTTATATAATGGATATATAAATATATGTGTAGAATCTTGTATGTAATTCAAATAAAAAATAAAATTTTAGTAAATAGGTTGTCAAAAACAAAGAATTATATCATGTGGTTGCCTCAAAGCTATGTGAATTTTTGGCATAGATTAGCGGGCAAAAAAGGAAGAATATATTAATTATTAAATACATAGTGATTAAAATTATATTTAATAATATTAACACATATATAATGTGTTTAACTTCCAATGTACAAAACATAAAATTGTTGAAGACATTACATTTGGTTAATTCTACATGGAAACATGTATATAATTGGAAATAATTATCATACAATTGAATTCTTAATATGGTTTTATAGTTTTCAAGTAATTTTTAACCTCATATATTTTCCTAAAATGTCTAAGCGGAACCATGTAAAAAATGTAATATGAATTAATTAGCGATGTTTCTTTGCATCATCTTAATAAACAAATTAAACTATTTTGGTTCTCCCAACCAAAATAAAAATTAAAAAAAAGTGATTGTGCCAGAAGCTATCATTATCCTTAAAAATAATCACAGAATGAGAACAAAAAATTCAAAACAAAATACCCAAAGAGAGACATAGAATGGCGGAAATGGGAAAGCGTTAAACAAAGATAAATACTAGAGCAGAAAAGGGATTAAATTTTCTTTCGTTAACGCACAAAAAAATTTTTTTTTTTCAAAAGAACAAGGTAGTTTGGCATGGAGATCAAAAGCAACTAGAAATCAAGGCTTGATTGTGGAAGCACGATTTAGTAGGACAAAGCAGGGCTGGTGTGAGATCACGATTGGATTGCCATGAAAAACACATGAACCAATCAACTACAGAGAAACTAATAGATCCACATAAAAAAAAAGGTACACCTTTACTATAAATACCTAATTTAGTAATATCTGGGATTATTTTGTGCTTTATGTTGTGAGTGAAACCTCCATCTACTACCTCAATCAAACAATCTTGTGATTATATTCACAACCTTTGTTTCTTTCCTCCTTCATGTGTGTCCTTTATGTGCATCCTTTATGTGTGTTTTTGTGCCTTCTCTACAAACAAGATTATAATCGCATGCAAAAAAACCGAGATTCAACACTCGGCCCTGCAATCTATGACATACGCGTATTTTTTTTTTTGAAGACATGCTTTTCTGCATGACCAAAAAAATTAGAAACCCTAATCAACATTTCTCTAAGGTATTTAATAATTTTTTAGCACATTCCACGAAAGAAATTTCAAAAATAGAAAAAGAGCGGGATACAAAAATTTGAAATTTTCACTT
The DNA here is from genome assembly GCA_018340775.1 of Taxus wallichiana var. yunnanensis. NCBI lineage: Eukaryota > Viridiplantae > Streptophyta > Pinopsida > Cupressales > Taxaceae > Taxus > Taxus wallichiana. The sequence continues at coordinate 185,549,087 of CM031239.1, forward strand.
TCCCCCTCTTAAAGCAAAAGGGCGGGCTATTGAAATTTCAAATATCCGAAAATGCGGGGAATTCAAATTTCCTATTTTTATTTTTCCATGGTTTAAAAATTAAAACTAAACATGAATTAAAAACAATGCAATTTTTCATTTTCTATAGCTATAGCCTATAATAATATAAACATAATAACAAATATATTATATAACATATATTAAAACAAGCATAGTAAAAATATATATTATAAGAAAATAAAAGAAATAAATCCTAAACATAGTTTTGAAGTTTATTAGAATAATATATAGACATTTACATTCCATTTTTATCAAAATCAATTTCTACATTGTTAGATATAGTGTGCTAATTTAAATTAATTCTCCAATTAAAATGTGCCACGTGGCAAGTTTGAACAAGCTATTTGGGATACATAATAAGGCTAGCAATCCAAGACTGTACAGATAGTGTTATTATGGGCTATTTTCAAAATAAGAAACATTTGAGCCTAGGGTCTTATATGTCATTTTTGTCTATAAGTAAAGGAGCTTAGCGGGCGCTAAGCATTTTCTTTGTTAGGAAACGATGTGAAATATGTGTTGAAAACCATGTATCTTATGGAAACTACATACTAAGGCTAACAATCCACAACTTTACAGATAGTGTTTATAATGAGAAGAGGTAAAGGTAGGAGCCTAGCGAGCTTAAGCTATACCATGATTTGTTATTTTATGGCTATTTTCAAAATAAGAAAAATTTGAGCCTAGGGTCTGATATGTCATTTTTGTCAATAAGTAAAGGAGCTTAGTGGGTGCTAAGCATTTTCTTTGTTAGGAAATGATGTGAAATATGTGTTGAAAACCATGTATCTTATGGAAACTACATACTAAGGCTAGTGATCCACAACTTTATAGATAGTGTTTATAATGAGAAGAGGTAAAGGTAGGAGCCTAGCGGCCACTAAGCTAAACCATGATTTGTTATTTTATGGCTATTTTCAAAATAAGAAACTTTTGAGCCTAGGGTCTGATATGTTTTTTTCAATAATAAGTAAAGGAGCTTAGTGAGCGCTAAGCATTTTCTTTGATAGGAAATGATGTGAAGTATGAGTTGAAAACCATGTATCTCATGGGAACTACATACTAAGGCTAGCATCCAAAAAACTATAAAGAGATAGTGTTTATAATGAGAAGAGGTAAAGGTAGGAGCCTAGTAGCTGCTAAGCTATACCATGATTTGTTATTTTATGGCTATTTTAAAAATAAGAAACTTTTAAGCCTAGGGTCTATATGTCATTTATGTCAATAAGTAAAGGAGCTTAGCGGTCGCTAAGCATTTTCTTTGATAGGAAACGATGTGAAATATGAGTTGAAAACCATGTATCTTATGGGAACTACATATTAAGGCTAGCGATCCAAAATTGTAAAGATAGTGTTTATAATGAGAAGAGGTAAAGGTAGGAGCCTAGCAAGCTTGCCACTAAGCTATACCATGATTTTTTATTTTATGGCTATTTTCAAAAATAAGAAACTTTTGAGTCTATGGGAAACACATAATACATCTCGATCCATTTCGAGGGTATGTAATGCATGACTTTCTCTCTACCATGCATAGCCTAGAAAATATGGTACAATTAAAATAAATGGATAACATTATCATTCAAAAAAGTGTGCACATAGTGTTGAAATAAGAAACAGTTGATCCTAGCAGTCATTAGGTTGTTCCATTCAATACGTACAGAAGCTTAGCGGTCGCTAAGAATTTTCTCTCATATGAAACAGATGTGAATTATATGTTACAAAAATACATCTTGTGAGTACTACATAATTCATGATCCTTCTTGAGGGTTTGTAGTGCAGCACTTGGATCCATGGGATGGCACAAACAATATGTTACAATTAGAATAAATGAAAACACAGTAGCGACCCAAAAGCTATACATATAGTATTTATAATGACTAGAAGTAATGGTGGGAGCCTAGCGACCGCTAAACTAGAGCATGATCTTTTATTTTATCACTATTTTCAAATTATGAAACTATTGATCCTAGCGTTCCACTATGTGTTACTTTCGATAAGGAAAAAATTCTTAGCATTTCTAAGAATTTTATCCCATAAGATCTATGTGAATTATGTGTTTCAAACAATATACCTTATGGGAACTACGTAAGGTTGATCCCTCTATATGGTATGTAGTGTAGCTATTATCTCTCACTAGGTACATTCCAGCCAACATGATACAATTATAATCAATGGAAAACACTAGCAATCCAAATTTGTATAGATAGTGTTTATAATGACCATAATGGTAGGAGCCTCGTGTCTCTCAACTAGGTCACGATTTATTATTTTATCACAATTTTCAAAATAAGAAACTATTGAAACTAGTGTCTATTGTGTCGTTACTTTTGATAAGTAATGAAACTAAGCATTAGGTAAACAATTTTTCCATATACGAAAACATTGTGAATTATATGTTACAAACAATATATTTTATGGAAAATACATATGGCTTGATCCCTATCGAGGATTTGTAGAGTAGCACTTGTTTTCACCATGGATAGTCTATCAAATATGATACAATTATAATCAATGAAAATCACTAGCGAGCCAAAAGTGTACAAGATAGTGATTACAATGACAAGATGAAATGGTAGGACCCTAGCTTCCACTAAGCTAGGTCATGATTTGTTATTTTATCGCTATTTTTAAATTCTTAGTGCTTTTTACCCTCAATCGATACAACATATCGGATGGTAAATGTTTGCAGCCTAAGAAGACTGGCACTCTAAATGTGTTAACATAAGTTTGAACAATTTGGAATAAATTTCTTCAATTAGTATTGTAAATCTAACTTATAGTCGAGTAAGAGAGAATAGACCCTTGTTTTAGTGGTACTCATTAAACATTGTTAATAATCAAATCTTTTCTCAAATAGGTATAACCCACCATGACCTTATAGAGAGCATTGTTTCCATGAAAAATGGCTATTGTGATGAGGGCCATACTTACGTTTAGGAAAAGTGTAATCATTCCCATTTGTTTTTGATAGCTTGTTGTGGAATTTCCCACCAAGCACTATGCTTAAAATATCATACTTAGACTAGTTATAGACATTTAAACATAATGAATAAAGTATGTCCGATATACATATATTTCACATTGTCTTATATAACAAAAAATGATGAGCTATCACTAACTCCATTAATGTGATTTTTTCTCAAATACTCTCCTCAAAATACCAAACATTAGATCTTCTGACCACTATCCTTTAAACATCTTCCTTAGTCTTGTTTACAGGCATTTAATCCTCACTACTACAGTATGACCAATATACACATAAATCACATCATCTGTCTTCTAAAACATAAAATCTCAAGCTACAAAACTCCGTTATTGTGATTTGTTTCAAACACTCTCTTCAAAATACCAAATATTATATCTTAATGTCCTCTATGCTTTTCCATTCAATAGGTGTAAATGGCTAAAAAAATGTTTTAGGTTGTTCTTTTATATGTTGACTAGAAGTCTATCTGCCACTAAAGTGTATATTTTTAACGTTCCTATCATGTCATCTATATAATGTTATAGCTTTTCTGAATCATATGTAATCCTTTCAAAAGGTGCAAATGGTTTCATATCTTTCAATGCATCATAATTCAATTTCAGACTTTTAGAAAAGTGTTTTTATTGATTTGATCCACAAAATATGAATTATTGTAACCAGTTGAATGATACATAAGATGTCCTATCAAAGAAGCCTAGCAGTCACTAACCATTAAGTTAATTACTCTCTTATGATACATAGTAAATAACTCTAGAGGTTGGTGTCCACTAGGGTAGTATTTAAATTCCTTATCAGAAAATGTGAGAAAAACACTTTAAAGTTTGAAATGACCTAATTATTAATGTATTTTACTCTAATTATAGGTAAAATGTCTTCCATTGTTCACGCTCCATTCAAAAAAATTCCATTCATCACAGGTGGTATTTTTGGAAGAAAAGAGATGAGGAATGGTTTGTGGAAATCCATTCCCTTGAAAACTACCACATCGACATGTGGTTGTTTTTTTTTATAGATGACAATCACATGAGGAAGTTGGTATTGTTCTATCATCAGAAGTTATTGATTTGGGGACATTGTGTGTCCAGGTGGAATGCTTTGACTTTGAAAACAATAAGTGTCTTATTCTGGATATGGAGTTGGATGTTTCTTTTTCAGAAATGGGAAAATGCATGCCTCCATAAATAACAGGACCATATTCCTATTCAAAATATGGTTGGAATTTGGGGATTCTAATAGATTCTGACAAAACATGGTTGTTCAAATGTAGAAGACATTCATAATGGTATATTTACAATATTCAAAAATTGTATAGAAATGAAAAAAACATCTTTGTTTTCATTTCTTGCATAGAAAAGGTTTTCTTTCACCTCCAAAACATGCCAAGTTGTTTACTATGTTGAGGTGAACATATTTGACTAAATTGGAGATAGACCCATCTAAATCAAAATTACATGGGTTGAAAATGAATACTAAATCAATTGGGTCTGTTGAGGTTGGTGTAATAGAGAGACATTTGATTCTTACTGTTAGAGAATAAAAGGAGACAACAAAATGAGAGAAAAATTTCTACATTATTTGAGAAATAAGCATCCGATAATATTATATTGATAGCCTACATAGTGAATCCAATGTAATTGAAAAATTTAAATTACATGAATCACACTACCACCAGTTTTTTGTATTGTTGGGTGAAGAGAGAAATGGAAAAAGAAAATTTGATTCCCATATAGGGGAAAAAATGGAAAAATGGAAAAAATATCATGAGGTGGAAGAAGTTCTTCCGTCAGAGGCTCAACAATATTAGACAACTATGTGATGTCACTGGAAGGAAATATACCAGCAAGGATGGAAGACACAAACAATTTTTCTTGTAAATGTGCATATCCATTCCAGCTTCCATCAACTTTATCAATATTCCTTCAACTAATCCTTTCAATGTTGAATGTGTGATCATTGATTTTTGTAATTTGGCTAGTGATATTTCTTTTTATGTAATAATGGAGCTTATAATTATCGGAACCAATGTGTTGGATTGTATTATTATTTTTCTAATACCAATTGGTTATTCAAAAATGTTAAGAGACATAGTAAAAAGATACATGGAAAAGGTTAAAGATAGTGGAGTATCAATTCTGGATGGATGTTACAGACTCTACGATAACAATGGGATATTCAAAAAAATTTGTCTTATGTACACAATATCTTGGTGTGCACAACTGATAATAAAATGATTATAGAGAAGAGGTCACTAGGGATTGGATGGAGAAACTACCACAAAAATTGGTAACTACAAGATGAAATTGGCCTACAAGGAAACATCCATCCTTTTCCTTGTGAAATATCATATGAGTTTTGGGCTGAGATGTTCACTCGATGTTGTTCCAAAAATTCTCTAGTACTAGTGCTTTACGGTGGTAGTGTCACACTCTGCATTAGTGGATTCCAAACTATCTATTGTTTTTATTTTTGAGACACATAGTCAAAAATGTTTTTAAAACATTACTATTCTCATATGAAGAAAGGTTCGTCATGAAGACAACTTCAACAAGTGATTTTTTTTAATGGATTTTAACCTATATATGCTACTTATACATTTATTGTTTATGCAGACAACCACAAAGCTATAAAATTTTGATGTACAACCCTTTCACCTTGATGCGCTACACAACCAATTCAACATGGTGATTTACCTTCAATCATTTTATAAATATGTTTAATGAGCTCTATTTTCAATTTCCATGGTTTTCAATTTTTAACAAACTTATGTTTTTACAGTTCAGATGACAGATGTGGAGGACATGGGCACATCGGCCATGAATACGCCATCAGATCTAGGTATGTTAATCATGTGAATTTACAAACAAAACCACTAATAAGCCCCACAAATTTATAAGATAATAAATGATTATGCAGACAACCAACAACCGAAGAATGTAACCATGGAGGGCACAGAGGTATCCAACATGAATACACACTCACAACTGGTATGTTAGCCATGTGTATTTTAAAAAAAATCATTTATAAGGCCCACAAATTTATAGGAAATGATAACTAATAGAAATTAGTTTATATGTTTGGCATATAGTAGAAGAAAAAGTTTAAGGAAATCCATTTGTAAGCTATGATAACAATTTAAAATGAAGTATAGAGCTTAGTGGACTCTATGCATCCACGTTCAATACAATAATGGTTAGACTAAAAAACCTTACATTCATCAATATCTCATTGATTTACAATTGCATATTATCTATAATGTTTCACTTGATTCACTACTACATACTGACTACTTACATTGAATTAACATTGTTTTGGCTTCAACATCATCATAAAAAACTACATATGGCTTGATCCATCTCATACGTATGTAAAGTAAGCACTTGGCTAGCCTCATTAAAGGTTGTCCAACTAAGTGTAGTTTGGCCAATGATGGCATAGCCTAGCGGTCACAAATCCTCATCAATAGTGAGGAATTTTTTCCGCCAAAGGGTGGTTCGAAAATATAAGTGTAGCCTAGCAGCCACTAAATTTGAATTATAAGACAAAATAATTGATATTGTACTTACCATATCACCACAAAAACCACTATGTTTATCCATTTAAGCTTTCATTTTCCACATGAAATCGATTATGAATTGATTAATGTTTATTTCAAATACATTATGCTCACATTTTCAATATTCAAAAAAATAGATTATGAATTGATGAATGTTTATTTGAAATAGCTCTTGCATCAATGGATCCAGCAACATGTAAAGGTGGTGTAATCCAAGCCATAATCTCAATCGGTAATTGTTAGCCATAAGCTAAAATGTTGTTTATTTCAATTGGTTATAATTGATATGCGGAACCGAATGAAAATAAAATTTGTTTACTTCCCTATAGGTAGTGATAAGAGTTATTTACTTATTTTAGATATGGAGGACCTACTATATGGGATAAACAAAACATACAATAGGAAGATGTCATTCAGGTTTGGCATGAAAACTGTCAACCTGTGAGGTGGCCTGTCAAATTTATAAAATTATTATCACCATACTGTGAACTAGGGATTACTAGTCCACAACATCATTTCTATTGATGTTAAAAATATATATCATGTGGGATTCAATAAAAAAAATATCAATTGTATTGTATCCAAGACTCACTTGGGGAAAGGAACATTGCAATATAGTCGAGGAATAATAAATAAGAGACCTAGAAAAGGTTTGGAGTAGAAATGATTTTTTCATACAGTTCTAAAAACACTTTGTGTATTACATTAGGTGCAAAGGGAAACCCTCCTAAAAATTTTATGGTGGGGATGAAAAGAAGACACAAAGATTGTACAAAATATAAATGGTTGATGGCTGATTTGTACAAAAAAATATCACAAATAGTGTCTCGGGATTGAATGTGGTAGAGGGCATCAAATATTTGGAGCAAGAAAATGCTAAATAACTATTTATCTTTTCATAATGTTGTTATGATGGTACTTCTTAACATTGTCAATAATATATACATTCATATGTTATTATGAAAGTACTTGTAACTCTATTATATTATGTTGAGATTGTTGAAATATAAGTTGGGAGGATTTATATTTTCACTTTGATTATAAGTTGACAATATGATTGAATAACTTTTGTGGTGAATTATCAGAAAAACTTTCCCTTGAAAAATTGTAAAATAGTTTTTTTACATTGTTCATAAAATAAATATAAAATTATATTGTATATACTTAATTGTTTTTAATATTTTTAATATAATTAATATATAAATAAATCTCTAGAAAAATTGATGGTCATATCTAAAATATGCAAGTCATATGTGACGGTTATTTCAAATATTTGTAACTATTTTACGGATAAAAATGATAAAAAAAATCTAAACAGGGCATCAAATTTAACACCACGTTGTGGCCTTTATTACAACCATTGAAGGACAAGAGAAGATGTTTGGGATGATATTTGATCAAAAACCGAATTCGAGGGAGCTTATTTTTTGGAGCTTCACTATGATTTATTTTGTTAATTTGGGATCCCAGATCTTCGAGAATAGTGTTACAATAAAATTCAAACAATTCTTAAAATGTTTTTCTACATTTCTATCTTTAGTAAAGCAATTTAAATTTATTTCATATCTATAATTGAATACACAAATATATCTAGATTGGTTTTACAGTTAATTACATTCTCCTACTCTAAATAGTCACCCTCTTCTAATTTCTTCATAATATCTTTAGTAATTCTCTGGTTACATTGAGGTTCAATCACATCATACTTGCATGAACTTGGAAGTGTCTCAAATCTCTTGAATTTCATTAGCCTAGCACCACTTTGGCCATAAGGTGTTTTAATTATTCAAATCTTCATAGTTTAATCTTAAAGACATTTAAACACTAATAAGAACCTTATTACAAAACATTAATAATGTCTAGTAGTTGATACCCCATATAAAATAGAGACATTTTTTGTTTATAACAAAGCATAAATAATGCCTAGCATCCGCTATCCCATATAAAACAAAAACATGTTCTATACATAACATGTCATAAATAATGCCTAGTGTCCGCTGTTAGACCATATAAAACATAAACATGATTTGTATATAACAAAGCATAAATAATGCTTAGCGGCCAATAGCCCATTTAAAACATAAACATTTTTTTATATAAACATAGCATAAATAATGGATGGCGATGCTAGCCCTTATAAAATAAAACATGTTATGTACATAACAAATCATAAATAATGCTAGCAATGGTTGCTAGCCCGTATAAAATAGATACATGTTTTGTTTAGTCCAAAATCATAGATAATGCCTAGTGGATGCTAGCCCGTATAATGGATTCGTTATTTGAATGGATTCCAATATATGGGACTTTGGAGTGCAGTAAATACTAATATATGATTTTGGATTCCAATATATGTGATTTTGGATTCCAATATATGTGATTCTAGATTCTAATATATGTGATATTGGAATCCAATATGTGTGATTTTGGAGTCCAGATAATTCCAATATTTAACATTTTGGGACTTGTTTGCACTCACCTTCATTTTCATACATCCAAGCATTATTTTACACGCATTCACATGTTCCTTCAAATCATATATTCCTTGTCAATTTTATAGAATAAATCCCCTCTAATGGTCAAGTACTAGCATGACATCATTATACCATCATATTTTACTTATTCACTTTGAGGCCCACTTAAAACGAAAAATAAGGTTGTACTCTTTGATAAGGTGTAGGAATAGAATTATTTCAGCATATTGGCTTTATATATCCCTCTATTTGAACAGGTGAAATATTTCTCAGTGATGGCATCATATAAACCCATTGTTGGCATTCTTAATCCATATGGAGGAGGACAACAGAAAGTAAAATCAAAATAAAGAAATAAAGAAGCAAGATAAAAGAGATAAAATAAATTAAAGTGTAAAAGAACAAAAGTAAAAATCCAACTCGTATAAAAATTCAAAACAAAAAAATTTAAAATCCAAAGATCTAAAATTCAAAATAAAAAATAAAATAAATTTCAATCACAACTAGAATTTTTTTATCAAAATCCTTAGCACCCCTATATTCTAATTGACTCCAATGGGTCCTTAGGAAAAGAGACAAATTCGTGGGAATGCGGGCATCTTTATTTTATCATGCATACTTATAGCCCAAACCATTACCTTATAAAACATGAATCCCATAAAATTTGATGTCGAATTGATAGCAATAAAAATCAAGTTCTTGTCCACACAACCAAGTTAACTTTCAATATCATTCAAGACCACCAAAATCATGCAATATGTACATAACTCAAGAAGCCTAATTTGCTCACAAATGCCAAAATGCCTTCAAAACTAAAACAAGGGATAAGGATACCTTTCACCTACTAAAATGCATCTAACAAACATGATTAGTAACCTCAAGAAGTTTCAAAACATCATTATGATCTTAACACTAGCTTGTAGCCCTTCCTGAAGACAAATTTTGATGAGCAGAACTTTCTACAATTAATTATCTCTCACTTACAACCTTGTTCGATACCCTTTTAGGAATTTAAGCTTATACCAAAGTTTTAGCACCTATCTCTAAGTCTATCATAAGTTATTATCTCTCTAGCATTTTCAATTAGGCATATTGAGTAGCCCTCCAAACACAAAAAGCTCATAGCTTAGAAAAAATGTCAACTTTCATGAAGAAATATTTAGCTTTCTTTATACCCATTATGGATTTATTGCTTCATGTTTAATTTCATTCTCTAACTCCTAGCAGACAACTCTTCCAACACCAATTTCTCCTCTTGGTTAGGTCTATTAGGTCTTCTTAAGGGTTTCAATTGAGATCTTAGGGTTTTACCATTTACCAACTAGTTTATACCTTAGATTCACATTACATCATTCATATTCACCTTGTTCAAGTACTTTTTAATGTTCACTCACCTTATATACTATGAATCATGTTATATTCAAAAACTTGGTCTCTATGACTTACTTTCTCTTAACACAACACCTGTCTCGCTTTACCATGTTCTTATCCTTTCTTTTTCTTTCTCCAAGTTTCTTCTCACTCATCTAATTATATCTTACACCTCTTAATCAACCCATAAAGTAAATTACTTGTTCTCATTAAAGACACTTGCTATGAAATGTTCTCTTACTCCTTAAACTTCACAACAAGACTATAATAGGACAATCAAGAAATCTTATAAATGATGACCACACAGAGACTTTCCACACTTCTCAAGGCTTCAAACACAATCACTTCACATTTCAAACATATTTGGTTATTGTTTCCATATAGTCTTGTTTCAAATGTTTCACAAGAGAGGTTATGATTGTCATAATTAGCTAGAAGACTGTGTATTTATTCATTTTCTACCTAAACACTTAGTAATCTTAGTTTATACATTGTTTCATGTGGGTCCTTTCCACCTTTAGACATCTCTCAAACTTTCAAAGACTCCAAGATCTCACAGAATGAGTAATATTGTTGCATTAAGAATGTTTCCTCTCATCACCTTTCTTGACCATACGAGATTGTTTTCACCCCTAGTTAAGATTGTGTTTTTGGAAATAAGGTTATCATACCTTCCTTAATCACCCCGAAACTTCACATGCACCCTTAACACTGTAAACCTCACTCTCCACCAATTTATATCAAGTTTCTATGGATGTATCATGAGTTCTATGATTTTACAAAGTGAGAGTATCTATTTAGGTTTTCCTTCACTTTTCACGAGTTTCAAATCTCACCAAAAGTTAGATTATTACTTGTAAGACCTATTTAAGTCATTCTCAACCTCTCCACAACCTATACTTCCTCAAAATCTTAAAATTCTCATTTTCTCAGGTTAAATAGTGATTGTGTACACACGTTTTACTAACTTGATCTTTCTCAAATATTCAAATGTTTGTTTACTCTTTCCACACAAGAGTGTTACTATCTAATCCTTCTTAATGAGATATACTTGAGCTTCTATAGCTAAACCCTTTTGGAATCCTTATAAACTTTTATGAAGAGTCTCATCTTTCATGGAAGATACATTACCTCTAGTCTTAGCTTTTGTGAAGCCTTAGCTCTTTCTAAATCCTTTTCCTCCTTCTTCATGGACTGCATAGACCTTATTCGCATGTAATAACAATCAACAAGTAATATCTAAACAAAATTCATTCACAAATTCACATGCTTTCATTAAGACATAAAATGATGCTCAAGAAATTCCTTTGATTTATCAATTATGTGGTCAATAAAAGGTTTCTTGAGCCATTTGGCTCGATACGAATTCCTTTCTCCTCTCCAAAACCTACTTACTATCCACTATCTCCCTCCTTTTCTAATGCTCATCATGCTAATGAAGTGAAGAGAGGTAGTTAGGTTTCTAACCAACTAACTCACCGTGGTAAGTGAAAGAGTTGACGGATCGTATCGGAAACTGTGCACCACAATCAAGTTGCACTCTGGTTGAATCGTAATGGCTCAAATGTAATCACAAGAAGAATCGATCAATAACTAAACAATCTTACATAACAGAACAAAGCTTGCACATAGAGAAAATACAACAAAGTGTCTTGGCATACTCATAAATGAATAGTGAAAGGGTACATATAGGGTGTTGAGTAACCCTAGTGCATGACTCAATAGAAAACCCTAAACCTAACCCATGTGAGATGACCCTCCAATATGTGAGGAGGACACATAGGATAACTCACACCAATAGTAAGAATAACCATAGTAAAACAAATCCATGTGAGGTTCATGACCTTGTATAATGTGTACAATTGTTCCATGACCACATTCATATAACTTATTCAACCTACCCTAACTCCTAAACCTCTAACACACTTAAAAACACCTTCAAATATTTGAAATGTGGTATTGGAGGGAAAGTCCAAATACCACTTATTATAATGCTAAAAGAGTCCCAATGGGCTAGAAACATGCCATGATCACCCAAATGGACCTTCACAACCTAAGACAACTAGGAAAGCCAAAATTTGATTATTTACAAGAAGTGATGCTCCTGCATCATACTCCCCAAGTGGGAAGATTTGAGCTCCTTTTGTTTTCTTTCTTGTTTTCCAATTTCTTTGCTTTCTTGACTTGATTTTCCTCTTCTTAGGTTGAGCTCCATCCATCTTAACTCTTTCATTATTTTGCTTTGTCTTTTTTGCTTTGTTTTCCTACATTGTTTGCCTCTTCTTGGTATTTGGCTTCATTATTTATCTTCTTTTCCTCTTAAACTCTCAACTGATCCATAAAATCAAGTTCATGTACATCTTCATCTTCCCATGGTCTCTTCCAATCTGATTCAACGTGATCTTCATGTTCTTTGAATTCTTCTTCATCATTTAGGATCTTCATAAGTTCTTTCTTTGCTTGAATGTAGTCTTCTTCATCTCTAAACAGTCTGAGTTTTTTTATTCCATCTTGATTCTTTGCCATATTAGTTCTTCTTCTATTGTAAATTCACCTTCTTCATTATTGGTTCTTTCATCTTTAGTTTTTTTTCTTGTATATCTTCATTCATGCCAATTTTCTTTGTTTTTACTCCATTGGTTTCACCTGCATGCACATATAAAAAGGAAAGATTATAATGAAAATATGGAGGCCATATAGCCTCATGAGAAGCTCCTTTCAATAGCTCTTCTTCATCTTCTCTATGTTGTCCTTCTTCTTCACTATTATGCTCTTCTTCTTCACCCAACATCACACCAACTTCTGGATAACAATAATTGATCTCCATACATCTTTGTTTTCTTTTCTCTTCTCTTTTCAAGCAATAAATCATTTCTTCTCTCTCTACAAGCCACTCAATGGGCCATTGCACTCTTCTCTTCATACTCCATCCAAGAACTTGACTTTCCCTCTTCTTTCTTTCTATCATCCACTTCAAATCCTCTTCTATCTCTCTAAACTCTACTAACATCTCTTCATTTGTCATCCTCTTCTTCCTTTCACTCTCCTTCAACTTGTTATAGTACCCATCTGGAAAGAAACCTTTCATCTTTCTCACTTTTCTCTCTTAACTCTCTCTTTCTTCTTCACAAGCAAGTCTTTTTCACCTTGCTACTTCCAAGTACCTCACCCTAGGACTCACCTAGTATTTTGGCACTAATTTTCCTTCTCTCTCAACCTCTAAGTTTGTTCCACCTTGGATTTATTCTTCACTTCTTTCTATCTTCTTCTTTTAAGCCTTTAAAGGCTAAGGTTTCTTTTCACACTTCTTCACTTCCAAACTTAACTTTTTCTTCTTCTTCCAAGAGAAAACATGCTCTGATACCACATGATAGCAATTAAAATCAAGTTCTTTTCCACACAACCAAGTTAGCTTTCAATATCATTCAAGATCACCAAAACCATGCAATATGTACACAACTCAAGAAGCCTAATTTGCTTACAAACACCAAAATGCCTTCAAAACTGAAACAAGGGATAAGGATACCTTTTACCTTCTCAAATGCATCTAATTTTTTTATTAGTAATAAGGAGTTTCAAACAATCATTTATACTCATTCATCATTCTAACCTTAACATTAACTTGTCATCCTTCCCAAGACCAATTGTGATGACTAGAACTTTATACAAGGAATTATCTCTCACTTTATCAACCTTTTCGAGATACCCTTTTAGGCATTTAATCTTATGCCAAAGTTTTATCACCTATCTCTAAGTCTATCAGAAGTTATTCTCTCTCTAGCGTTTTTAATTACGCTTATTTAGTAGCCCTCCAAACACACAAAGCTCATAGCTTAGAACAAACTGTCAACTTTCATGAAGAAGTATTTATCTTTCTGATACCCATTATGGAGTTCTTACTTCATGGTTAATTTCATCCTCTAACTCCCAACACAATTCTTCCAACACCAATTTCTCCTCTTGGTTATGTCTATTATGTCTTCTTAAGGGTTTCAATGAGATCTTAGGGTTTTAGCATTTACCAACTAGTTTATACCTTAAATTTTCCTTACATCACTCATATTCACATTTTTCAATTACTTTTCAATGCACACTCACCTTATATACTATGAATCGTGTTATATTCATAAATTTGGTCTCTAGGACTTACTTTCTCTTAACACCACATTGTTTTTTTACCTGTTCTTATCCTTTCTTTAGTTTTCTCCAAGTTTCTTCTCACTCATATAACTATCTCTTAACTCTTAATCAACCCTTCAAGTCACTTACCTATTTTGATTCAAGACACTTTCTAGGAAATGTTCTCTTGCTCCTTAAGCTTCACAATAAGACCAGTAACAGACAATCAAGAAATATTCTAAATGATGTCCCCACGAGAGACTTTCCACACTTCTCAAGGCTTTAAACATAATCACTTCACCTTCCAAACATATTTGGTTATTGTTTCCTATAGTCTTGTTTCAAATGTTTCATAAGAGTGGTTATGATTGTCATAATTAGCTAGAAGATTGTGCATTTAAAACACTTAGTAATCTTAGTTTATACATTGTTTCATGTACCTCCTTTCCACCTTTAGACCTCTCACCAACTTTCAAAGACTCCACATATCTCAAAGAATGAGTAAATAAGACTGTTGCATTAAGAATGTTTCCTCTAATCACCTTTCTTAATTGTAAAAGGTTGTTTTCACCCCTAGTTAGGATTGTGTTTTTGTCAATAAGGTTGTCATACCTTCCTTAATCATCATGAAACTTCACATACACCCTTAACACTCGTAAACCTCACTCTTCACCAATTCGTATCAAGTTTATATGGTTATATCATGAGTTATGTGATTTTCTCTTAGTTTGAAACCCAGGACAAGTTATGCAAATTGAGAGTCTCTATTTAGGTTTTCCTTCCCTTTTCACAAGTTTCAAAGCTCACCAAAACTTAGAGTGTTATTGTAAGACCTATTGAAGTCATTCTCAACCTCTCCACAACCTATACTTCCTTGAAACTCTTTAAAATCTCATTTTCTCGATTAAACAGAGACTATGTACACACATTTTTACTAACTTGATCCTTCTCAAATCTTATTATGTTTTTTACTCTTTTCACACAAGACCATTACTATCTAATCCTTTTTAATGAGATAGCCTTGAACTTCTATAGTTAAACCCTTTTGGAATCCTTACAAACTTTTATGAAGAGTCTAATCTTTCATGGAAGATATATTACCTCTAGTCTTAGCTTTTGTGAAGCCTTAGCTCTTTCTAAATCATTTTCCTCCTACTTCTTGGACTCTTAGCATGCACATTCATTCACCTGTAATAACATTCAAGAAGTCATATCTAAACAACTTTCATGCACAAATTCACATGCTTTCATTAAGATCTAAAATGATGCTTAAGAAATTCCTTTGATTTACTAATTCCATGGTCAATACAAGGCTTCTTGAGTCATAGGGCTCTGATACATAATTCCTTTCTCCTCTCTAAAACCTTCGTATTATCCACTCTCTCCCTTCTATTTGAATGCTCATCATGTTAATGAAGTGAAGAGAGGTAGTTAGGTTTCTAACCAACTAACTTACCATGGTAAGGATAACCATAGTAAAACAAAGCCATGTGAGGTTTATGAGGACCTTGTATAAAGTGTACAATTGTTTCATGACCACATTTATATCACTTATTCAACCTACCCTAACTCCTAAACCTCTAACACACTTAAAGACAAATTCAAATATTTGAAATGTGGTTTTGGAGGGAAACTCCAAATACCACTTATTACAATGTTAAAAGAGTCCAAATGGACTAGAAACATGTCATGATCACCCAAATGGACCTTCACAACCTAAAACAACTAGGAAAACCAAAATTTGATTATTTACAAGAAGTGATGCTCCTGCATCACGAAGACTCCTAGTCTTTCCAAATTAATTATGTTTCATCTCCAATAATGATTTATAATCCCCTATATAACACCTCTCTATTTTCCCTCCTTGTTTCCAACATCCCCATGATAAACATTTTTGTTATTTGAACTTATCCCATCCATCTACATACCTTTTATAAGTGGGATTCTTAAATGAAATATTTTCATTATCTCTCTATGTTTGTGAGTTTTGTATTGTAAGACCTAGGGAAAAAAATTGGGATTTCTTCATGATAATCTACCTCATATGATATCATACATTTCACTAGTTTGGGCACATAGTCTTAGAATTACATGGTTATGTTCTCCGTTACAAGAAATGTTAATGCAAGCATTGAGTTTTTAAACCTATTCCTTATCTTATCACATTGTATGTTTCATTAGAGTCCTACTTTGTCACATTTTCCCATTGACAATGAATGAAAATCACATGCTAACATGTTACATCACACCAAAAAAAGAATACACATGTGCATAGAAGAGCATGGGATTAAATGTCATATTCGTATGTGTATGGTGTTTCAAAACAAATGATACATTATTTACATAACTTGCCTGAGGGAATCAAGCAATAGCTTAGGGAAAGAAGATGGACCAATGACATATCTCTGCCTCTTTGTTCCTCTGCAACTTCCCCCACCAATATTTTGACCTACTTCATATTTTGATTGCCTTTAGGAAAACTTTTTTCGGTAAATGTTCCTTGGGACACATTTTCCTCAAATTTCAGACAATTCTTATATATTTGCAACTGTAGAGCCTATTCCAAAAGTAGATGAAACGTTGAAATATCAATGCCAAAAATAAATTTTATGGTACTTATAGTTTATTTTTCAAAAAAAATATTAAAATGGCTATTTTTACAAACCTATCAAACCCGTCCTGGCACCCATTCGTTGGAAATACTTGGAATCAACCTAGTACTAATGATTGAAGATGGTAATATTTCTACATCAAAGTAATTGAAGGTATGTATGTCTATTTAGATACTTTTATTTGCCTCATTTATTTCCAACTTTTGTTACACTCATCCATTATTAAGAATCATCATTTGATATATTCTTTTTAAGAGCAATGAGCTTTTAGGCAGGTGGGGGAAGGTGGGGAAGGAGGGGAGGAGGTAGCAAGGGAATATTTACACATTAAAATCACTCTCTAACACTTTTTTACTAAGGGCTTTTCTTTGTGTTAGTCTCTCTACATGTATGAATTCACATACATGTGATTGGGCTGCATTAAATTTGAGCACTTTGTGAGAGATGTGTCATGGGTTGGTCTTCTTTCTATCACTCAACACAACATTATTGTCATCATATTTGTCTTTTATTTCATTCGTATCCTTTCTCCCACCCACTTTTGTATATTGCGAAAGTTTTTCGTTGGCATCCTTGTTTTGATCGACATTATCGCTCTGGTTTATAATGTATGATTTATTTCTACATCACCGACTTGGTCAATGATGACTAAAAATGGGTTATGAATTCCTTTTTCATTTCTTGTTATAAAACAACATAATCACTTTGTTTGCATGCATAATTCCCCCTTAGGAAGAAGGTGAATCGAGATTAAAGGAGAGCATGTGCAAGACCTACGGGTTTGATAAGACACCTTGGTTGGATTTCTTTGTACTTGAAGGCCTTTTGTTTAAGGGAAACCAGTTGTGTATTGCTAGAGGATCGATTAGGGAGAATTTGGTGAAAGAAAGCACAATGGTGGATTAGCAACACTTGTTAGTTTGAATAAGTCATTAGTACAAATGCTAGTGGAGAGTTAATTTTGGCCACCCACAAATATTTGTAGATTTGCACAAGTTTTTGCAAGAATGCAGAGTATGTCAATTGGCTAAGGGGAGATCTTAGAATGTGTCATGGCAAGATATCACTATGGATTATGTTTTGGGTTTGCCCAAGACACAGAGGGGGTTTAATTCCATATTGTGGTGGATAGATTCTCTAAGATGGCACATTTTGTTTCTTGTAGGACTAGTGATGCTCCTAACATCGCAAATCTTTTCTTCAAGGAGATTGTAAGACTACATGTTTTGTTGCACAATATTGTGTCGATGGAGATACCAAGTTTGTTAGTCATTTTGGAGGACGTTATAAAAGAAGATCAAGAAAAGGTTGTAATTGAGTTTGACATATCACCCATGAGATTAATGGATAGATAAAGGTGGTGAATAGGAGTCTTGGAGACTTATTGAGTTGTTTGGTTGGAGATAAGCCAAAAACATGGACTTGGCAACGCACGAGTAAAGTTTGTGTATAATAATTCAATTAATCAAAGCATGGGGAAGACACCATTTCGATTGTATATAAGAGTAACTTTTGTGAAAAGTGGTATCGTTGAGAGTTACCGCACAAAGAAGGAAGAAGAGTTGAAGCAAATATTTTGCGGAGTATATGGATGAAATGCACCAAATACTTAGTTGGAGAGGATAAATGTGCGGTATGAGCCGTGCGTATATGAGAAGAGAAGTGGAATATCATGTAAGCACGGGAAGACACCATTCCAGATTGTATATAAGAGTAACATGTGAGAATTGTAGCAATGAGAGTTACCGCACAAAGAAGGAAGAAGAGTTGAAGCAAAAGATTTTGCGGAGCATATGGATGAAATGCACCAAGTACTTGGTTGGAGAGGATGAATGTGCAGTATGAGCCGTGTGTAGATGAGAAGAGAAGCGAAATATCGTAGGAGATATAGTCTTCACTAATGTGCGTAGGAAAGGCTTCCTAGGGTACATATAATAAAGTTCAAATGGAAGAAAATTGGAGCATGCAAGGTGTTGAAAAGGTTTGCACATAACGCTTATGAGATTGAGTTGTTAGAAGGTGTTAATATCTCAAATATACTCAATGTAGTGGATCTCAGTATCCATATTGCACAAGAGTAAAAAAGTGTTGAAAATCTAAATTCGGGAAGATGGCTAAGTGGATTAGAGAGAACAAGTGTGCAAGGAAGCAGAGAATAATTGACACTAGGATCAAGAAAATGCACATGGAGGAGTATAACGAGTATTAGGTTGTCATACAAATGTTACAGAACATGGCATTCATATTCCTACATCAAGAGCTTGAGTTTTCAAAATTCCCTTAAGTGTATGATGCAAGTGTATCCATATTCACAAGCAATCATTTAACCAAAAATGGTTGATAAGAAAATAATTAGTAGTGAGTCGCAGAGTACTAGAGTTACATTTTTGCATTGGTGGAGTAGTGTGTAAGCTTATTGTGCAAGAGTAGTGTTGTGCGCAATCCTATTGAACAATGTTTGTTGTGGCCATGTGCAATTTGAAGGAGTCTTTGTGTAAGCCATGCAAACTATTGAAAGTTTGTCTTGCAAGCATTGACAAAGGTTGGTGAGGATGTCGTGGAATACTAAGAGAGCCACACCTCAACCTACAAATTACTAATATAAGCCGTGAAGCACAAGCTATTTGTAACCACAAAAGCTCAAAAAGGCCAACCATGTTTGTAATGGGTCCCTTTGAACCATTAATTCATATTAGTTTTAAAAGTTTGTGGCTTTGATTGACTACATAAACAAAGCTCAATTGCTTTAGAGAATTGATGCATGGTAGTTCATTTTATCTCTTGTTGATGTGTTGTTTACTGTTGAATTCAGATTGTGTCTTGCATGCATATTTGTATGTTTTCCACACGTGATTCTAAAGAGTTGTGTTTTGAGACGGCTCTTCATTGAGCATCCTATGTGTCTGTGTCAAAAACTTTGCTTTCTCTATATAATTGACTCACAAGAGGCTAAGTTGAACAACCCAAGGAACATTAATAATTTATGGAACTATTAGTCAGTTATTATATAGTAGCCATTACCAAAATTAGTTGTAACCGACCATTAAATTTACACAATTAAATTGTTCCCTCTAGGTTGCATGACCTTTCACAGGTTACTAAGACGTTTACAAAATTTACACAATTAAATTGTTCCCTCTAAGTTGTGTGACCTTTCACAAATTATTAAGACATTTACAAATATCTACTGCGTCCATTCCCCGTTGTTGTAAGTGATCTTTAACAATTTTTTTGACTTTATTGAGACAAATGTTTGCACTGTTGGTTTTTTATCCTCCTTTGAATTGACCTGCCTCCGACACAAGGGCAGGATACCCAACAAATCTATGTTATTTTGAAAATTGTTTAAAATTTACAACCGCAAATAACACCCACCGTGATAAATTGCAGAACATTCAAGAATATGAATACACAACATGTTGGCAAAAATTCTTAACACGCAGGGCTCAGAAAGAGTCTTTTTCATTTGAGGAGAAGAATCAATCAAATCCAGTCTGAGGCGGTGATGAAAATTGAACATGCGTCTGGTAAAGTTGAATAGAACCAAAATAGCCATGAAACAGTAATCAAAACATATCAAGCACATCCAAATTGTGTAAACAGCGCCAAGCTAAATAAAGAGATAGAGCCCATCAATCTCTGGCACGTGCAGATCCCTGCACCATGGCATATCCTCACCATAAGCATAATAAAATAAGCTCTCCAGCAAATGTTGTGAGTATGATATTACCCTTAAGAGTAGATTAAGATGTAACATCTTGTAATTCAATTTGAACAGCCAAAACTCACTGGCCACCCAGATATGAAAGATCTTGGAAAACCATTGACTTGCCTTCAAGCAAGATATATGCTTTAGAATTATAAATTTCCCAATTTAGTTGCAAGTGCAGCTGAATATGCAAAATGCACCTGTCCTGTCTTGCAAAGGTCTAGAATTTTAATTCAAAAATGAAATCGCCTATCTTGGTCGCATGGTCGAGTGAGGATGCAGAGAACCAACATCCCCTGATCCTTCATGTTGAAAGGCAGAAGAATATCCTGAGAAAGTAGATGGAGTCCTAAATGCACCATTTCCTAGTCCATGTGCTCCATGAGAACTGCTGGAAGCAGCAGAATTCCACCTCGTATGTTCTGGTTCTTGCACAGCCCAAGGATTTCCAGAATAATTCTCTCTTCTCCAAGGAATACCTTGGTCACCCTGCCAATTTGTATTGTGTATGCTTGCCCTTCCAAGATCCTGACCCGCACTAGGAGTTGCAACGCCCCAGTGCAATGGTGCATGAAGATCACTTGTTTGCCCTGTTCTTCCAGATCCGCCATGGCCTCTATTTCTCCAACTGCTAGAAGTACCTAAAACATTCTGACGGGATCCTGAAGGAGGTACAGGGCTTCTCCGACTCTGGAACTGGCCCTGAGCTGGAGGTTCAGCCCAGATTGTAGAAGCATTTGAAGCATCTATGATCCTCTGCTGTGCCCTGAAAGAATGAAAGGAGCTTTGATTATATCACATTCTCAGCGGATATTAAATGCCTCTCAAATAATCGAGTATTAATTTACAGTGGCATAGCTTATACAAAATGATCACTGATTAAATAACTTTATCATGAAACAAATGACAAGACAATAATAAAACGAACAGCACTTTTTTAAACATAGATTTTTTTAAATCCTAATATGCTATGTACATAGTCTGAGGTTTCATTTCCAAGTTTCTGGCAAAATTTGGCAGGCCACAAGATTTCTATAATTTGCATATATGAAAAGGGAAACACCCCTAACCAAACAAAAGTACTTGAAGTTTCTGAAACATGGCTGTCCAGCCAATTAGAGTGTTTGGGAGCAGGACCAAACTCTGATGAAATGTATCGTCAAGGACTTCTGAAAGCCTGAAACCATAGTTTTCAATTCTTTTTAAAAACTAACATTCACATGCTAGAGTGAGCTGCCCAGTTCTCTGTACAGTCTTAATGGAATTCTCCAGGAAGGAAATGCTAACATATGCCAGCATTTTCATTTCAAGCATGTGTCATGTATTTCCTAATGAAAAACAATAAGCAGGGAAATAATAACCCCTGTAAACCCAGAAAGTTAAGAAAGACAACATGTATTTTAAAAATAAGCTAAGTTATTGAACAATAGAAAGAAATTTAATCTCCAGTGGATTCACCACTCAAAGTTTTGAATTTAAATAATGATGAGAACCGATGGTAATTTGAATGTGTTAAAGCAAATCTTCTCAACAAAATCACTGCTGGATGACACTGGGCCAAGTTTTTGCCCCAAAGACTCTGGTTGGGTACATTTCCAAGGAATGAAAATCAGAAATGGATGACGTTATGGTAGTTTGGGTTTGTGCAGACATTAGAGTCAGAGTCCTCTCAAAGGACTCTTTCATTACAAGTAAAATGAGTCTATTTGGTATTCATTCTAATAAGATGTATTAAAAATCTTATCCAACAGCAGGTCTTCATGTATTTCTTCAAAAGCTTGTAGCCCTCTTCTTTCCAGTGATGAAAACAACTACTGTAGATATCTTAAATACATCTATCTGAAAAATGCCAAATGATACCAATCTCAAAGATCTCATTTTATGTTTTCAATATAACACAATTATTAAAAAAATTATTGAATCCAAAATTGCAGGGATTAGCTGCACAGAATTCTTAGGCTTAGCTACCAAGGACCGAGGGTTTCCATTCTGCCAAATTCGCCCGGGCACGATCCCGCCATCATTACCTATGTTTATCTTTTTTCGAGTAACTTTAAATCTATCTTTACATTTTATATACATTGTAATTAACAATACTTAAACATTCTTATTATTTAAATCCAATATAATTAACCTATTCATTTAATTTTATTTTTTATTTCATGGTAAGGAGAAACTAAAAAGATTAGAGTTTTTGTTTGTACCTCTTTTTATCTATATGCTATTGAATGGAATAAAGAAAACGTCTCTCAGCGTAATATTCAAATATCTATTTGAGTAATCTTATGAGAGATTTAACAAAAGGGGGTTTTGTTCTTAATTTTCTTATTTCTTTAACGCTTCTTATTTTTTCCGCATTTCTTCCTCTTGACCTTTTCCAATTCTTCTTTATTTTTCTTTTTTGCTTGTAATTATTTGATTGCATGTGATATTTATATTTATAAGTTTAATTTTTTTCATAAATTAGTCAGTTCTATTTTATACTAATTTTTTTGTTATGTCAGCCTTTAAAAGTGAACTCCATTATAGCCTTCCAACTCCCCGGATGCCATTGTATGAACACAATTGCGACCTTCAACTATATGTTTAGAAGTTTCTCTGAGAAAAGGAAAGGAAAGGTCCACTACGTGCAGATGTATGCACATTTACAATATTTATTAATTATTGCCGAATTCTAACTTCCTAACTTTCTTATTTCTTTAGTGCTTCTTATTTTTCCACATTTCTCCCTCTAGACCTTTTTTAATTCTTCTTTCTCTTTCTTTTTTGTTTGTATTTATTTGATTGCATTTGTTATTTATATTTATATGTTTAATTTTTTTCATAAATTAGTTGGTTTTATTTCATGCTATTTTTTTGTTATGTCGGCCATTAAAAGTTTCTGAAACCTTGTACACTCACTCCATTAAAGCCTTCCAGCTCCCCCAAGATGCCATTGTAGGAACGCAATTGAGACCTTCAATTATATGTTTAAAAGTTTCTCTGAGAAAAGAAAAGGAAAGGTCCGTGACATGCAGATGCATGCACATTTACAATATTTATTAATTATTGCCGAATTGTGACTTTCTAAATATGGGGACACTGCCACTGGCACCCAAAATCAGCCATCTTGCTATCCAGGCATTACACAACTCAATTTTCCAGTCATACGAGCTAATTTATTTCATATAGATGGAACAAAAAAAGAGAAGGATATAGTAATGTAGAACAAATGCCCTGCAATGACATTTTTAACCACACAAGCAGATAAAGGATAGACACTTTGTTTGACATCCATAAAATGGCTTCTTCTAACTTTCTCTATAATTTCCACGAGATGGGAAGAGAAAGTAGTAATATACCATACCCTATGTCAGCTGGCACTCGATATGGAAGAGACCTCTCATGGACTGGCATTGATCTTGATGAAACAGAATCGTCCAAGAGCATAGAATTTGACATCTGTGGTATATGATGAGACCATTGCCCTCCATCTGGAGATGTAAAACCATGAAGCCCAGTAACCTCTGCACCAAGAGACTCATTAGGCATATGATGCAAAGCTCCAGTCATAGAATCATAACCAAGCTGAAAGCTTGATGACCTAGATTCATGAGCAGGACCAAAGGGAAAAGTGGATGGCATGTTTCCACATACAACATTGAAATGTAAATCAGGACCTGTATACAATCAGAACATATCATTATATCAAGCATGTGATAAAGCATCATCAATGCAAAAGTTGACAATAGACCATCTACATAAATGAAAACTTCTGCATGAATACATATAGAAACACATATGGTGTGATAAGCTGAAAAGAAACAGCTTGATCTCACACTTTACATGAAACAAATGTATATAAAAATGAAATGCAATTTACCAAAGCACGGTTTTCAAGACATCTGAAGCCTTAAGGTTAAAAAGTTTGTAAAAAAGCATATAGAATGAAAAGCACGTGATAATAAAGAAATGCATAGCTTCAAAGAATACTTACAACCACTTGCTGAAGGATCGACTCCTCTGTCAAAACAACAAATGCAGTCCACAATAAGACCCATGCAATATTACATACTGCATACAAAAAAAGATCAAAAACACATAAATTCTAGTTTTATTTCATATTTTTCACATGAACCAAAGAATGTAGCTTGACAGCCAATTTGTAAGTTTTATTTGATAATTTTCACATGTACCAAAGAATGTAGCTTGACAGCTAATTTCTAAGTTTTATTTGATAATTTTCACATGTACCAAAGAATGTAGCTTGGCAACTAGTTTGTATTAGCAACATTCGTCACATTATTGGAAGCATCGCAGTAAGTAAACTTACCCTAATGAAACAGAAAAGTGTGAAAATAAACCTGGATAAGGGCCCCAATCCATAGATCCAATATGCTGGAAAAAAACATGAAAAGAAAGGGAAACGTCAGCACAGGTGAATCAGAGAAACTGGAATATAACCAACAGCATTGATCAAATAAAAGAATAAGATTTTGCAAACATATTTATTTCAAAATTTTAACACTTGTACAAATTGTCAATGCATAATCAAATAGCACAATAAAAGAATCTCAATCATAAAATTGAAGAACAGGATGTCATATGCATTTACAACGTTAAGAAGTAGCCAATCTAAAACCACAACTAGTGCCCTAGTCTAAGCATTAGTAGCCAGACTGCAGTTGTAGGCCTCTAGACTGGGCATTAGTAGCCCCTCAGCATTCAGACCTAAGCATTTTAGAAGCCTACAAACATTGGCTAGTATTGTTCATCCATTATGCCTTATGTTGGGAATATGGGAATGCCTGAAAAGCAATGACCTATAAAAAAACAGACAGCAATACAACTTTGCAATATACGAAAGGAATGGCCTTCATGCAAGCAAAATAACAGGAAAGGAAGGACACTGCTGGATAATGATCTGCAATTATGGGAAAACTTGTATCTCATTCCCATTTATCTCTTGGCAATTTGTAACCTATTTTAAGGGCCCTAAAATGTTCTAATGTATTTCATTTTTAATCTACTTTAAAAATTTAACAGATACAGGTCTGGGTTGCAAGCATGACAATGATCATTATAAGAATCCCAATATTGAAAATGCAGGACCTGATGCCATCAGCATTTATTATGAAATAAAAATCACTTAAATCTGGTCAAGGCTAGAAAATGAATTCGACTAAAGAAGTAGCCTATCTACAACTACAGCCAGGAGGAGATATTTTAGGTACCAGCCTAGCCAGAACACATATTTGGCAAACTTATGTCAACAAGAAGACTTTTTCATTTAACCCATATATTATTTTTATTTTAAAACATATTATTTTCATTTTATACATATTTAGCATACTTATATCAACAAGAGGACTTATTCATTCAACCCATATATTATTTTTATTTTAAAACCCCTCAGGTCCAAAGCTCAAGCATTTCAAAAGGAACGCATTAGCAAATACTACTCATCCATTACGCCTTATGTTGGTAATATTATCACAGAAATGCCTGAAAAATGAAATGAAGCTGAAACAAACACACAGCACTAGCAGTACAACTATGCTAATTTATTCTTATTCAAATCCAATATATGAAAAGAAAGGATAATCATGCAAGCTAAATAATTGGGAAAGGAAGGACACGGTGATGGAAAACATTTTGTCTTTTATGGAGTCAACAATTTATACTGAATTGCATGTTGTCCAGACCTTGTATCTTTGTCAAGGATGAAAAATTGCGGGAATCGAATTCAACATCCTAAACGAAATGTTGACCCAGGAACAAATTCTCATCATGGAGAAAAGCATTCAGCCACATACTGCAGACAGAGATTTTAGCTACTGAAATTCATAGAGAAAATGTGAGACTTTGACAGGTACTAACTAATCACTATTAGAATGCGATGCTGTAGAAGCCATAAGTGCATTGGGTGAAATAAAAATTATGTAAAAGGGGTACGAACAAATAGCAAATATTAAATAAGTCATATTTTATTAACATTACGGATTGCGGAAGCTTTAAGTCTTTACATATATAACTATCCTTTGCAAAAAAACAAGTCAAATCCAATGGAAGGAACTTTTGAAGGTGATGCTGTCAATGTTTGAGCCTATGACCCCAATAAAGAGGTCAGTCATAACAAGGTATCATGAAACCAGTAAAGATTGTGGTCTCTATTCTTTTTTTTTTTGCAGATCTAGAGTCCCTAACCCTCACAATAATTAGCAAAAAAATAATCGGGCATCATGAAATTCGTGAAGAGTGTAGCCTGCATACACAGATGCCGCGCATGTCAACAATGAACCAGTTACAGACTTGTATCTTAAAGATTCCTGTTCAAATTTAAACATGCAGAACAGCAGTTCTTGAATATGAATAGCCTGATTGGGCCTAAGCCTGTGTACTTCATTGGGCAGGCATACATTCAAATCAGCAGGTGATAGGGTATGTATGACGAATATGAACAACATATAATGTAAATGAAAAACAATCCCTTTGTGAGCTTCCGCATGGGGGCCTCATACACCTATCTTTACCTCTACCTTTACCTATATCTTGAGATTGCAACAATGTTTTCGAAGATGAATAATTTAGAAAATTTTGGCTATATCTTAAAAGTCATTTATATATAGCATATATAAACTTTTAAGCTATTAAGTTCCTTTTAACACAAACTATAACTCTTTCAAGCAAACAACAACAGCTAGAATACTGTTTTAATTCAATTCTCACGGGAACAAATTAGGCAACCTCGGAGAAAATGACACTAAGTAGTCAAAAAGACTTGCTGAAATCAAGAAATAAAAGAACTATGAAATTAGCATATGCAAACATGTCTGATAACATAGACCAAATGTTTCTAATAAATTTACAATTAACCAAACAAAGAAAACCATAAAGATTAGAATACTCTGAATATCATATGTTCTTCCAGGCAACGAAAGAAGGAACCACTTTAATGTACTACAATAAGTGAAAATTCAGCAAAATGATTGAAAGTGTATTGAAGAAAAGCAATCACCTCATGTGAAAAGTAAAGCTCTGATACACCACCATAAATGCCATATTCACCATCCTCATAACCCATCTCTTCAAATGGAATATCATCTGGCAAACAACCCCCATTCGCATAGAGCCACTGACCATCTTCAACGTCTCTGCAATTTGGGCATTGCATCATCCCCTTTGCATTGTAGGCGGATCCAATGCAATCTACAAAAAGTACCATGAAGTCAATTCTTTGTAAACAAACCAATTACAATTTCTGCATACTCTCAATGTCATAATAGCAAATTCCTACAGATGAATTAAAAGTCAGTTAAAACTGTATCTAGATTTCATCATCTTGACATGCTCAAGTTCTTAATGGCAAATAATAGTAATCTCAGATATTGCATATTCAAAATAGAACAATAATTACAAAAGAAAAAACCTAGGTAACACTTAAGGATCTGTAAGCCACATGGACAACCAAGAACCCCTTCCTGCTATGAAATTGGAATAAAGTATGGCTTGCATCTACTAGAGAAAAAAACAAACCTAAAAACCTTTTACCTCTGGCCGAATGGAACTTTCAGAAAATTATAACCCAAGTAAAAACCAATTAGCTAATGGGCAAACCCAGGTTAGGACTTGCATTCTGAGAGGGATGAGTCCATCTGATTAAAATAATGGGGAGCCAATTTTTTTGAATAATCAGGCAACCTTGAGAAAGCAATGAAATGATAACAGAAGTTATACATCGTAGATTACCTAATTGAATGAGAGTAAGTTGTTCACCCTAAGTAGGGCCAACATGGTGTAGAGGTTATAGCCAACAATTATTCCAATTGTTCCGGGATAATAGATGGTTTGAAGTAATACCCAGCTTCACAAGAGTCAACTTGTTTGGAATCAAGGTAGCCCAAAGGTTCGTCATCAACCTGCTGTATACAATTGGGACCAGATTTGATAACAGACTTAGTTCAAGGATCCCATGTTAAGATGTAAAGTGTCTTATCTTCTTAGATTTGGCCATCCTCATAAGAGTTGAGGGAAGGTATTCTGGAAACAGAGCTTTTATGAGATCAAGAACCCTTGAATTCAAAGCACGTCAAATTTGTTTGACACATTTCAAATACATCAAACTAAATTGATAACTTCAAAAACCTAGGAAGATTGATATCCTCAATCCTATCAACTATATGACAAGTCCAATGGGTATTCTATAACAATTGGACAGTATTGCACAACTCAATTACAGAGCTGGCCCACATTTGCAAATATTAACAACATGGTCCAACCATGCCCTGAACGGTGTCAAATCCAGCACAGAATCTCGCCCAATATTTCCCAAAGACTCCAAAATTTTGAGAAAAGGAAATCATTACTCATCAAAATTCCTTTGCATGCCAATCGTGACAGGACTTTACAACTTGTTTCATAATACTAAAACCATTCCTAAGAAGTCTTTGCAAATTATGACTAACACATAATTCCTAACCACTGTCTGCAAACTGTTGATCTCAAGTGAAAATAATGACCAACTTGAGGATGATAGCGTTTAATTCCCTATCCATTCCTAACAGATCTTTGAGAATTACGATTATAACAAATGCATAGCTCCTCTTCCCAAATCATTTAACAAGAATATTTCGTATCACAAAACCATTTAACATGAATATGTCATAGAGGAAATATCACATGCGGAAGTAGAAATAATGACCGCTTAAGACATGTATTCCTACTTATAACTAAAATTATACATGGCTAACATCTTACCAAGGTGAAAATAATGCCCACACTTGAGCCTGGCAACGGAACGCAGTGAAGCATCCAATATAACAGCTTCTAGACAAACAGAACATTGATTGCTAGCACCGGCAACCGCCTGTGCCCTCAATTTATCGCCTGCTTTCCCAGCGCCCTCCACACTTGAGGCTTCCATGGCCCAAAACAAACCCTCTGAAAACAATTACCGCAAAAGCTTCAAACCCCTTAACCTTCTATATGTATATGTAGCTAAAAACCAGGAAAAATATATATATATATATATATATATATATATATATATATATAGACACAATAAAAAAAAAGCAGGCCCGGCCGTCGAACAAAACCTGATAGAAAATACAGAAAAACACCTGTTCCTTTAGCTTTAATTAAAATCCTTTCTTCGAAAAGGTTTTTATCCAGCAAGCTTTTGTTTTTAGCTAAATTCCCCGGCATTGAGAACTACCAAAAACGGGCTTAATTTCTTAGAAAAATCTTTATGTGTATAATATGGTTTGGATGTAAAATATATTTTGCTAAATAGTTCACATGTCTTTATGTAAGGTTCCACATTCTGCATACATGTCTATCAAAGCATTTGGAACTATATCTAACAAAATTCCTCTATCTTTTGGCATAGGTTGGGAGTACTTTGGAAAATTTAAACTAATTGGGTTGGAGCCCTGTTTGTTGCATATGGTGAAACAAGGCAAGGAGTATGTTGGCAAATGTAAACAGGAAACCACTCTCTGTACCTGAGTGGTGCAAGCGGTTGCAAAAGTTGACGAATATGTACAACGGGAGTAGAATCGGATGGATAAGAACACAAAGATGGAAGCCTCGTTTATAAGAAGCGTGGAGATGCTCTTCTGCTACAACATCTTGGGTATCATTGGCAGGTTTCTTAATCTCATCTACCCACCAAACATAAAATTCCCTAGAGATATGTCATCTCATGGAATGAAGTGATTGAAGGATACTGACAAAATGGGATTGTTGTCTACGCTTTGGGAACATTTAAATGCCAAAATATGAACTTTTGTAAATAAACACCAAGTGTTCAACCAAATGATACAACATGTTATCTTTTAAATGAATATCATAATTGTATCTTATAGAAGACATGGTCATCGTCAAGAGACATTGTGGCCCATAACAAAATACGAGGTTTATAGCAACGTACGGACATCCATCAAGGCATAGTAGGCAATGTTTTTTTTGTTGGAAGTTACTATATTGTCCTCTCCCCATCACACAAACTTAAAATAGAAAAATTACAACTCCAATAAACTAAACATTGTTATCCTCTCCGGCGTAAATTGCAACTCATTTAGAATTGCATCGGATTCTTCAGAAAGTAATTGAATGCCAGAGAAAATTCTTTGGCTCTTAATTAACATTGCTTCTTCACACGATCTGACAAAAATTTCTAGGTGGATACATGATCTCCAAAGATTTGGTTATGTTTTTTGTTAGATGGAATCATTGAAATAGTCTCCCATGGCCCTGAATGTCTAGTGTGCACCATCTGTGAGAGCCCTTTTGAAAGGGGCTAACGAGATCAAACTACCACATATCCTTAAAATCTGGTCTTTTTGGGACAAGGCTCTTCAAGACACATAATGCCTTCCCTTCCAAAGTTTCTCAAGTGGCTCGCAAAAAATAGAACTCGTATTGTTATGCAAGACAACGCTACGGGGTCATATGCCACAACCCTAGCAGAACTGGCCCAGTCTGTGAATTCCCTAGATGCTATCAGTAGAGACAATTATACATTAAATTTTCTCTACATTCTTTTTGACAAGAAAAGGATTGACCTGTTTGGTGAGATTTTCAAAGAGTTTGAGACTGTCTACAACAAACTGACCGACACAGAGTTGGCAGTTGTGTCTTCTGTAGTCAAGCTTGAGAATCAGATTTCTCTTGGTCCTTCACAAAATCAATGCAATGTTTTTTGTCGATTTAAGTCATATCTTCTGCTAGAGTGTTTCCATAATGGCTTGCAGAAATCTGTTAGGCCACAATTCATCTATTGTTGCCCTGTACTCTTCCTCTGACAGAGGAGTTCGGGATTCTTCTACATGAGCGACACCTCTGTCAATAATAACCTGATAATGAATATATGCAATTCAAAATTTAGAATTTAGTATAAAATATAACAAGGTATGGGCAGGGAAAGGTCCTCAGTCCTCGTCCGTATATTGAAGTCTCTCGATGACTATGTGTCAAAGCAAGCAAGCATCATGAACTTTGACAAAAATGCAGAGCTGGCTTCAGAAGAAGATACTGAAGGCAAGTACATATAATGATTGCATACTATCGCCAGGGATGCAGAATTAGTCCTAATGGAAGGTCAGAAATAGGGCACACTCTACAAGATGCATCACCGTTAGGGAGGAAGTTTGACCGCATGATGTTATGATTAACATATGATGTATTTACATGCTTTCGGTTGAATTGGTTAGTTGCTAAATACTGATACAATGTTGTAAGTCCTAAAATGATGTCTGTTTCGGGCATCTTGACAAGCCCATTTGGGTAAGGAAGTTTGTTCTGCATATGTCTCGAGGAAGAAAAGGATAAATATTATCAGTTGTTGAAAGATTACATATTGTTTCTTATCTTAAGATCCATTCGCAGCAGAGTCATATGTTATTATCATTGTTATTAAACTACTTTCAGTATTTACTTTGTTTATCCAAGAAAAAAAAGACAATAGTTTTGCGAGCAACCCAATTGAATGGGCAAGAAGTCGATAAGGTGAGTTACTTGATATTATTTACAACTATGGTTGCAGACTACATAAAGCATTTGCATATTAATGATTGCAATGTTTAGCTAATATGCAATAGTCAAGCAAGAGTGGCCTGATATGTCAAATGAATGCCATCTATCAACGAAAATTTACACAAACCCTACAACTATACGGAGGTCTTCATGTATTCATGTTTAATTCAAATAAACTACTCCACAAAATGCTACCACTCATGATATAAGATTTGCAAATGTATATGTACGAATTTGTAACAAATCTAAATGTAGAGATATAACCTTTAAATGAAATAGTTCATTTATATTTCTACACTTACAAAAACAATCACACCCTCAACAACATCTACTACAAAAGTAATAACTATCCCTCTAAAACAAATAACATATACAATTCGGCGTTCACATTGCATTGTACACATGCGATTGCCAGTAATAAAAGTATTAACTTTATGTTATTAAAATATAAATTTATGAAATCCTAAAATCAAATACTCAATAATAAAACTATTACGTTTTTTTTTATTAAAATATAAAATTATAAACTCATAAAAACAAATAAGACTCTAAATAATAGAAGTATGAACTTATTATAATCAAATAAAATAATTAAAAAACATTATAATATATATCGATAGGTCACAGTTCTTCACGGCTGCGTGACTTCTTTTCTCAGTTTTGAACTGCGATTTTCTTAACGGTGGTTTTACGCATAACAGTTTTCTAATTCACATATTTTCTTAATCACAGCTTCACATAATTTCCTAGAAGATTCCACATTCATGGATTCACGACAGGGTTTAATAGGGCGAACTTAAAATGGGGGCACACAGGAGATAAAATGCAATAAAACAGAAGTTCCGTAAGTAAAATAATTAATAAAGTGACAGGATGTTATTTTTTTGCAAAAACCATAGAAACAAATTAATAACAGATTTTAACAAATTATAGAATGATTTTTTCACGATATTTGTGGTTGTGATTCACAATTCAAATTGTACAAATTTGTTCGCAAATTGTAACTAATTTTTGTGATGTGGGTTTAGATCCGGTGAAATTCGAATTCCAAGCTTAAAATGCGGCGAATGCGGCACAGAAGCACAAAGTCTTCTCTCGAACAAGATTATGTTCTAGCACAAAGACCATCCACAAGAGTTAGCAAAACAAAATTTGTTAAAGCCAAGGGTTAGCAATCCTTCAAGCTGTTCAAATCAGGTGGTGCCGAAGTTGCCTTCTTCGAAACTCGGTCTGCCAGTTCCTGGAAACATTTGACAATAGACCACTGGAGACACCAGAAAATTCTGTGAGAATACAGTGGCTCTTTTTTGTCTGGAAGCCTCTCAATCCATTCATCTACAGTGCTGCCGCCGCCTCCACTCTCACAGGAAGCTGAAGCGTTGGCTTTAGCACATGTGGCTCTTCTTCTTAACTGCCCAAAACAACTAATGAAACCCACTTTCAGAGGATTTCTACATTGTGTACTGTGCCTTGAGAATGTGGAGGTGGGTCGAAATATTGGAACGCTGGTTAAAACCAGAGCAGGCATCTTCGCAAAAGAATTGGTCCCAAAATCATACCAGGAACAATCATACTTATCAATTAGGAACATAAAAATGGGTATTCGTATTTACTAGTTTTTAATTTCTATAATTTTTATATTTTATATATTTGTTGTACGGACGTACCCATGGAATTTTCTTTTTTGCCGTACCCATGTACTGGGTACTTTGTACCCAAACCCAAATTGCATCTGAACCGGCTACATAGCAGGAAATAACAGAATTCACATGTGGATATTAAAAATCTAACAAAGAGACTGACTACTATCTGTGTCAGCAAGGGGTCCTTCCTCCAACAACTTATGCAATTATCTTCCAGACAGAGACTTCAATCCTCTTTAACTCGCACAGGAAAGGGAAGAATTTGCTCCTTGTATTACTTCATGATCAGAATGATTGCTGAATAAACAATCTTCTCACCAGCTAGGCCTCTTATCCTCTCAGATTTCCAGATTGACGATGTGTGAAAGATGGAGAAGTGAAGGCAGGCGATGAACTAATTATGTTTGTTTATTTAGTACTGACTCATTAAAACATTTTTTACATTGTAACTGCTATGCACAATATGAGTTTAGAATACTAAGATTTGTGCACGCTTAGTCATTTTGGCAATGTCATAAAACAAATATGACATGAAACTGAAATCAAATTGAAGTAATGGAAAGGCAGACCTGGTTCTGAACTAAAAGATGCAATCAATCTTTTTTAACATTCCAATAAATATCAGTGCCTTAAAGTATCAGATTTTCCATTTTGGTTCTGCTATTATCAAAATTGTTGCTTCTGCAATCAGATTTATACTAACATTGTAACCCGTAACAATAGTCATGATCAGATCCAATACACGGCTAGCTGATGTGATGCAATGATGGAGGTTCAAAAGACACGTCCAATGATGAAGGTTGATAAAACATGTAAAATAAAGATTCTGTTCATGCTCCCAGAATGATGAAATGGTCTCCAGATTGGCTGCTATTAAATATTGCTGTAGAGGCCTGTATACATAGCTGCAATTTTGAAACAAATCTGTAAATCCATGCGAGAAGGACAATTTTACTGTAGCAAAAAATCTAAAATTTGTCAAACTTTATGTGGAAAGTAGTTTTGTTTTTAAAGTGTACTTTAGGTCTATATATCCCTATTATATTTATGTAACATTAAGAGTGGGTTGTTTTTTTATTTAGTTTTATTCTATATGAAAACCTACAAAAATAGTTTATATTATAAAGTGCGCTTCAAAGCTAAAGTCACAAAGATTCTTTATGTGCACAACCTATCAAAGTCAAGATCTCAACATTTATAGGGCAATAACTAAAAACACCATCACTAGAAAAATTGTTTGAAACCATAAGTGACCCTAAAATTTAAAGCATGCACTATAGAGAAGGAAAAAAACCATCGTGTTTCATCAATAATATCCTCATCAGAATTTGTATTCCATTTACTTTCCTTCCAATTTTTGTTTGAGATTTAATAATTCCAAAAGATAAGGAACATTACTCAAACATTATGTAGTATTTACATAAAAACAAAGGCCACTTAAGAGTTAATCCCTATTAATGAGTTGAGAATAGGATTGAACTTTTAAATTGAAGAGATGAAAGACAAAATATTATAGCATTGGGTGGGTTGATTATTTGTAATTAACATAAGTAAAATTTTGATATTGTAATGTTGTTTAAATTTGATGAATAGTTAAATATTTTTCTTATAACTCACAATTTTTATTTTATTTTATTTTGTAGCCTCCTTAAACGTATAGATTTAAGATAAAATTTTGGATTTTATATTTTTATATTGATATACATAAACATATATTAAGATTTCTTAAACTAAATGAAAGCTACTTTATTAATTTTATTAATATTGCAATAAATTTGTATTCTTGTACACAATTTGAAAAATAATATGGAGAAATTGCTATCACCTAAAAAAATGTTTATAAAAATTAATTATAGTAGAATCAAGGGTTGCGTTGAAATATTACTAGTAAAACAG
Source organism: Taxus wallichiana var. yunnanensis (assembly GCA_018340775.1). Taxonomy (NCBI): domain Eukaryota; kingdom Viridiplantae; phylum Streptophyta; class Pinopsida; order Cupressales; family Taxaceae; genus Taxus; species Taxus wallichiana. The sequence continues at coordinate 185,585,024 of CM031239.1, forward strand.
TGGGGTTTAATAAAATTAACATAATAATTCCATATAACATCATGCGTATGGGGAGTAATCGTAATTAATAAAAATATCATCCATAAATTAGGAACACGTGGACCCTTTGTTTTAAGTATTTATATTGAGTTTTTATGGTGATTTTGGTCTTTATGATACAAAATTGTGATTGGTACACGTGTTTATGGGTTATCCATTCATGGTTTGAGAGGACATAAAGGAGGTATGCATGGCTTGACATGATATATCTATGTCATTTTGACTTGCCTTGAATGAAGTGAAGGTGAGAATAAGATCTCAATTTTATTAGACCAATCAATGCTTAGTTGAATCATTTTCTTTATTTTATGCACGTTAAATAAATTGCATGTTTAGAAGTGTCATCATTGCTAATTAGAAAAGTTAAAAATAATACTTGATTTTTGTATAGGTAGTATTGTGGGCAAATTAATCACGAGATAAGAAATACCAATTGCATTAGTACATGTTGGGTATGGACTAATAAAAGATTAGATACATGTGAACATATAAGTAGGCCATCGCGATATATAGTTCATAATATATATTATTTTGGGAAATCGTTATGAAAATTGAAATTGGTGTCTAAAGAAGAAGGGAAATCCCTAAATGGGAGCTAAAAGTAATATAACAACAAGAAATCGGCGTAGTAAATACATAATGGTGAATGTGACAATAATTGTTGCCTGACAATGATATCTATAGCTAAGAAATACTTTGCACCATGTTATGTTATCTTATTCATATAGTTAGAAGGTCACAATCCTAATTTATCTTAATATCGAGATCAAGTTTCACATATTGAATGCCAATAATTTTCTAGAACTTTGGTGTATCGAATATCATTTCCAATTGTGCACAATAAACTCCACATGCAATGTGACATCTACTTAGGTTATACTACTCCACATGAGTAGTCTAAGTATTTCATCATTTATGATAATCTATAACCAAAATAAATGACACATATAAAGGAATAAATATGGGGACTTGACAACATTATCAATTAACACATAAAATAAATACAAATAGAAAAAGTAGAATGCACAAAAAGCTAAAAGTTGCCAATATAGAAAAGTTTTTAAATGGGAAAATAATGTGTTGGGAGTGTAGTCTACTTACCTATTTCCTTCATCTCGGGCTGTAGTAAATAAATGTTGTGTGGATGTAATGAGGAGAGAAGAATTTGTGCAAATAAAAAGCAAGAGACCACAATTACATCAATGGTTCAAATTTATACAAAGTTACTAAAGTAAGGTATGATGAATACAAGACAACCCTATGGTACTCGTATTTTTAGTTAGCAATTTTTTCTTATTGCTTGAATTTTGTTTACCAACTGTTTGAACTAAATCCTCATCAATTAACAAAAAAATTTATTTTGATGTCTTTTTTATCAAATCTTTTATAGTTAAAGTTTCCAATTCTTACAAACAATAGGAAAGCGTTGAATTCACTATATAATCTAAGATTAACAATGAAATTTAAACTTTACAATCAAGTTCAAGCTTTAAGTCATTTGCATGCAATATTTACTATAAGGTTTTCCACCTTTGGTGGAATGTAAAAGTTTTCATGTCATTTTTAAATGGAAAATTTGAATTATGCAATCACATGGCTTGAATTTATGGGGTTATTTATGATCAAAGTGAATTCGAGGCTAAATGGTTGAGGATGCAAAGTTAAATGGTTTAGGATATGTAATGGTTGAGGTGACAAACGACAATGGAGTTTTAGGGCAAAATAAGGGTTCAAGTAAATTTATGTTTAGAATGGGTTACACAATTGTTAGTATTGAGATGTATACTAGCTTCATTAAAGGTTGATAGTATAAAGTTTGGACACTCAAATTTGGTAATTTACCCTTTGACATTGTTGGTTTTGACAATGTACTCTTGTTAAGACAAACACATTCTTTTTATCCTTGCCCAATACATCTTGAGGTCTCTTGTCTAACTTGGTTATTCACACACATTGATATGTTGACAAATTTTAAGAGTTTAATGCATAAAATCCATAGACAAACTCCACTTAATAGGATCACAATCCTCAATTTTCATTTTTTCATCTATGTTCGAAGCATCCACTTTGGTCATCTTTTGGAATCTAGTCCCGACTTGCTTGTACATTTTTAGACCGACATATCCTCCATCTCGAGATTTCAATTTTATTTTCTTAATTGGGTCATTTAATCCCATGGTTTAGCCTTTTCATGATAACTTAGCTTTGTAACTCTATATAAGCAAAGCTAAACTCACCTCATTTAAGAATGTGGCAAAACCTAGCATTCTCATCAGCTCTTATGGCAAAATATAGTACTAAAGGCACCCAAAGCTCCTAAATATTTTCAAATTTCATGCATAATCATTAGGGAAACAATCACTACATGTGCATTCTACTGTGTCAAGGAATCGACTTCCGTAGTTTGTAAGTACTCAAACATCCCCACTTCAAGTATTAGCAAGAGCTAAAATCAATTCAAACATTATCAAGGAGGTTTTAATTACCAAATCTAGTTGCATTAATTCATATATCACATGTTAGGTAGAGAATGACGTGTGGTTTGAGGCCTCTTTGAAGTAGTGCGACATAGTCGTGTAAAGATTGCACTTTAATCCAACTTATGTTTTTGTAGGGTCTCCCACCCATGGCTAGGGCTTGAGATTCTACTCAAAATATTTTGAGGGCTTCGCAGATATGAGCAACAACTAGGGTTCAATAGTAATAGACATTTTCAAGTAGGCGAAAACATTAGGAAGTTATGAGTAAGATTTAAAGTAGGTCCAAAACCATAAATTAGGTGTAAAATTGTATGAAAAGTCCTGAAATATTTACACGGTCCTGCACTGTGTCATTTTCCAACTACAAGTTTAGGAATAAAACACTCTCATGTTTAGATCTCCCAATTCCAACACTCTGCACACCCAAACCTTCTCATATCCATCTCGTAATCAACAAAGTGCACTTATCCCCTTATGTTTTTAAGTTCATTTCACATCATATGCATTAGTTACAAATAATTAATGTGTTGTTCTTAGATTACATAATTAATGTTGGAAGTTAATTAATCATAATAACCTCCTGTAGCTCCCCTTTACATCCTTTTAGTGTACTTAACTCACTAAATCTATTATAATCTAATAAGGGTGTTAAACATTTCATGAACCTGACTCGTGATTCAATCTTTGCATCAACCATAGTTACCCTAAGGTTCCTCATTTATATCTTGTTGTATGATTCTTCTTATAGGCCTGCTTATTTTATTTTTATTGCAATATGGGTTCCTCTTATGATCAAACCATATCATTCCTTGAATATATAAAGTGAAACTCACATATAAGGATGTGCTCCTTACAAAAATTCATAACACTCAATTCATCCCAATACACTCGTTAAACGTGTTCAATTTGTTCTTCAAAAGACTCTATCTTTCAATATTGATGATCATTCTATTGCAAATCCTCCTCAACCACTTGTTAACAATATACTTCCTCTATATGTTCAAGTCTTTATGCACAAGACTCTGGTCAAGTGTGTTCTTATTGACAAAACATTGGGCCTCAATGTTTCACAACATATCTTTTATCGATGTCCAAGTGTCTTTACTAAGTATCTTTCTCCTTCTCATCTTAGCTTCCACAAATTTAACAATGACCATTACAAATTCTTTGGGTCTATCACTATTCCAATCACTTATTGACCCTAAGACCTTTGACATTATTTTTTATGTTGTCCCCGATGATCCTAACTATATCCTCCTCCTCAAGCACCCTTGGTTACATGTTATAAACATCACCTTAGCACCCATTGGTCTAAAAATTTTCTTATTAAGGTTCTACTCATCTATAAAAATGGGACCCTTCCCTTTTAATATTATGCACTCTATGGCAACAAGCATCCATTGACAATCACACCCCATCTCTTCTTGTTGTTTTACCTAGATGAAAATTCATGCATTTACCTTGTGCTCCACATATTGTGTTGAAACACTTAACCACAACTTTATGCCTCTCCCTCCACCATTTGAGGTTGATACGAGTGATTATTTTAGCAATAAATTTAATTCTCATATTTATTATAACTATCATAGATGCATTGGGCACCATATTGATCGATGTGCTAAAATTTGTCATGTTATACAATATCTTTTTATGCATATGCTTTTGAATGGGATATCCCTTTTTCCATTCCACTATGACACATACTCTTTCCAAAAAAATTATTCAACATTTGGATTAATCGCTCAATATTTTCCTCCAATTATTTCTCACACTCTGGCTCCCATGGCTACATCTATTATACCCATGGTTTTGGGGCATCTCATATTCCACTTCAAAATTTCACCATGACTATGGATTTCAAATTGGTTACTTGGAACAATTCTAGATACACATCTAATGATCATACACCTCCCAAGTTTCATGACCACATTAATACTACACTTGATACCTAGCCTCCATGTTCCACTTTAGTAGTTATGTCTCCTATCAATGCACATCATCTTATGGCTCCTTTTGTAGATCTCATGACAATGTATACCCTATTACACACTATTTATATGGGTGGTCTATTAATTTATGTACATTTGAAACTAATGTTATGGCTTTGAGTGACTATATCTTAAAATTACAACAAGGTGACTTAGATTTTCTCATACATTAGTCCTATTTAATTACTTTATTATGTATCGACACTCCTCGGTGGCACTAATGTGTTACATAATAATCCCAACACATCCCCCACATCTCTCATGATTCTATTAGTACTATAGTTCCATATCCCCTCAATACATGACATGATCCTTTCCATATTTATCACATTACGGCCACATTCTCTATCACTATGTAATCTACTTATTCATGGCTCCATGTCTTACCTTTGGCCCCTATTTTTGTGATATGGTGTTATGGCCTTGGCCTATGGGTCTTACTAGATTACATCCTTATTTTGACACTTAGTATATTTTATGACACCCATCTCCTATACATAGATAAACATTCACAACTACAAAAAATTGACGTAGTTACAAAATACAAAAGCATTCATATATTTGCAAAACTACAAAAACTAGGACCCATACATATAACTTGCTTTATTATATCACTTTACACTATACATGTTGCTTGTCACTTTGGTTTGATAGATAACATATATTTTTACTCCTCACACACATAATTTCAGGCGATACATTGATCTTTATGTAGGACATACATAGAGTGATACACATGATGACAAGTGTTGGTTGACCCTTTACCTAGACTTCTTATACATCTGGGAACATTTATTATACAATATACACATGTGTTATTGTTTCATTATAGTTCCTTTCTACTTCCTCATTACACTTGATTACATATATTGTGTACATGTTATCTTTTGAGATAACAAGACTAACACATGTGTCTTTTGCAACATTGACACCTCTTGTTTCACATGTTTTTATATATATCATTTATTATATTATTTCATCATATTCTAACACTCTTGTTTTCTATACATACTTTCTAGTTGTGTGTGTTACTTGTTTGCTTTCTTACTTCACTAATTGTGGCCTAAGTTCCTTTCTTGTCTTGTGATACCATGGGTTTCATGTTTGTAGCTCTATGGATTTTGTGTGACATTGTTTGCATACTTATTGACTTTAACTTCACATTGTTATTTCTCTGCACTTATTTTATTATCCACATGTTCTTACTATTTTTGTTACAATTTGTATTGTTGTTATTGTTTCTCTTGTTGTGTTCCATGGTTTCTATCGTACACATCCATTTTGCAAGTTTAGGAACCCATCATCAATGGCCAACATTATAACATTCCATGTGTTTCTACACAAACTATCATATTCATCAGACCTGGTTACACATCTATTATTTTGAACCATGCACTCAAATACTTTATCACACACACCTCAAAATATGACACATTCATCCGGTATATTCCATACCTACAACATACACAAACATACTTTTGGGATAAGACATAAGTATACACAGGTAAAATTACTTAGAAATAACATCAAATACGGGAATTTAGAAAATCATGCATGGTTTTAAAAACATTAAACTTGGTTAGGACAATGTAGATGGATTTGACCTCTTTACACATGTTTCCCAATGGTAGTTACATCAAATTTCTCAACACTTTCAAACTTTCACCTTCGGGTACACTTTTTCAATATGATTTCATATCCATTTCAGTCATTTTAGATTAGTTATAGGGGTCACAAAGTACTCCACTCCTTCACCACATTACGCGAGCTTCAATTACGGTTTTAGGGAACTTGAGGGTGTGGGTATCATCTCTCCATATAAATTTTAGTACACTCTGATTGTTATTCGGTTTCTATTTAGTTATGCAGAACATGGGAAGGGAATGGGGGCACTCATTCTCTTTTCTATTATGTGTCCTTATTTATAGAATTGGGCTTAAATCCATATGCAATGGTGTGGTCCATGGGGTTACGGAAGGTATCAAGTGACTACGTTCTTTATGGGTATTCCTTCATTTTCTTTTACATTCAAAGGGAAGATATCAAATTTGTTGAATGACTTTGATACATGGTCTTCTTCCTTCACGAGGTGCTTTGGTATCTCTCTCTCTCTCTCTCTCTCTCTCTCTCTCTCTCTCTTCTCCATTTTGTGTTGGGTTGCATACACCAAACACTTCATTTCTCCTCGACACGATTGGGGAGGGATCACCCCAATCCTTCAAAAGCTCAAAAATCCAAATCTTCAAGTACAAAAAGAACATGAGTTTATCCCTCTATAAAAAAAATAAGTGTATTCCTTCCACATTTTGCATATGTTTATTTCACTTCATGCAAATGTAAATTTTACGTTTGAGTTAAAGTTCAATTATTTACTATAAAAATTGACTACAATCTGTGTTATAGGTTTCATCATGGAACATGCCAACACCGACATAACAAAATGTTGAAAAATATACTTGAGTGAAGATAAAGCGCGTCTATACACTTAGGTATCTTTTCCTTTAAGCATGTAAATTTCATTTCATACTTAAAGGGGGAATGTAGACACTCAAATTTGGTAATTTACCTTTTAACATTTTTGGTTTTGATAGTACAATCTTGCTAATATAAACACTCTCTTTTTATCCCCACCCAATACATTTAGAGGTCTCTTGTCTAACTTGTTTATTCATACACATTGATATGTCATAAATTTCAAGAGTTAAATACATAAAATCCATAGATAAACTCCACATGAAAGGATATAACTAATTAAATATAAATGGACTAACTATGTAGTGTGGGTATAGTTAATCTAAGCTATGAAAAACTGTAAATAAAGTAAGTAAATGTAGTAAAGAAGTATGTAAACAATCTAATAAACTATGCAAAATGAAATGCTAACACTAATATGCAAGAAGGAAGAGGAAAGAACTCGATGAAAGGAAGATTCTCGTAGGGCAGAGTTGTCGCAGTGATGATTGGAAAAATTAGAAGCGGGAATGAATGTGTAGAAGTCCTGAAAAGGATGGATCTAGAGGATCTAACTAGACTAGAGCACCTGGAAGAGCACTTTGTGGTGCTGCGGGCACTTTGGTCCGCAATATGGGTGCTCTCCGGTCTATGAAAACCTCTAAAACTGATATTCACATGGATGGGAGATGATTTGGAATCTTCTTTGTTTGTCACATCAAATTCGATGTCCCGTGCTAGATTTCACCAATAATCCAATATGAGAAAAAGACCTGCAAGACCCCAAAACAAGCATCAAAACCTAAAAACAATAATACATATGAAGGGGTCGGGCCATCTCATCTGCCACAATGGTGGACTTAATAACTGAGTGTTACACTACATCTCAGACCCAATGTAGTTCTATGTGAAAGTGTGTGTGAACATGCCCTAGGTTGCTCTTGTGTCATTTGCACTTTGTGAAGTAGCGAGCAATAACTATGTGTAGAAAATGTAATAGAATGTGTGCATGAAATAGAATAGAATCCCCCATATGAAGTGTGATCCGGATATCCTAGCCTCGTTCCTTGATGATGGAGCTATGTGGATGCAAGTAATCTCCAATCTGATAGATGAATGCAACTCTAGATGGAGTGATAGTAGTAAGTGATGAAAGTTTTTGGCACATTTTCGGATAAAAATTAGGATTTAAGTTATAGTTCGAGTTTTTCCTATTTTTGGGCATTAGTTAATTTTAGTCTATTAGTTGCATTATGAGTTAGAAAGTTGGCAATTCCTCTAATTTAGGGATGTAGAAGATGCGTGGAAATTTCTGTGCCCATACGAATAAGCATGCAACTTACTAAGAATAGCAGGTTCTAGTAAACTGCTAAAAATAGTAATTTCCACCACCTAGAGTAGATTTAGTCAGAGTTAGTTAGAGTTTACTTGGAAAATCAAGTTGGGAGTTGTTTTCCTATTTAGGAAACATTGTAATTCATTATTCAATAACGAAGAAGGAGATCTATTTTCTTTGGAGTTCATATTATTTGCAGTAAATCAAGTTTGGTTAGAATTTGGCTACATTATCTGGTATTAGAGCAAGGTTTGAGTCTTTAAAAAATGGCAGGAAGAGGAAGAGGAAGAGGAGGTGGTATTGCCCAGATGAATAGAAATATGCAAGATCTGCAGAGGCAAGTTGTTGCGCTTGCTGCAATGATAACCCAGAGAGGAAATCAAGGTGGAGATGACACAGATGAAGAAGAAGTTTGTGAAGAGGAGGAAATGCAAGTGCCACCATTAGCTTTTGAAGAAAGGATGCTTCAAGCATTAGAAGGAAAGAATGATGGGATAAGAGTTGATGTTTGAGTATGGTGGTAGTCTAAAACCGAGGAGGAGGTGATAGATGTGGTTGACTAGCATGGGAAATTTTTTTGAGTGGAAGGCTATGTCGAAGAAAAGAAAAGAAGGTAAAATTTGCATGCACGAAATTGAAAGGTCATGCTATGTTATGGTGGGATCACCTACAAAAAGAGAGTCAAGAAAGGGGAAAGAAATAATTAGGACATGGAGTAAGATGGAGAAGAAGATGAAAGATAAATTTCTCCCTGTGGATTATGCACAAACCCTTTACAGGAGGTTTCAGAATCTCAGACAAAACTAAAAAGTGCAAGAATACACAGATGAGTTCTACAAGTTGTCCATTCATGTAGAGCATGAAGAAATTGAGGAACAAATGGCTGCAAGGTATGTAAATGGATTAAAATTTTCTATTCAAGATGAGATAAGTATGCATAGGATTAAGAGCATGGAGGATGCCTATCAATTAGCCTTAAAGGCCAGGAAAAAAAAAATTGTCAAAGTTTTAGGAGATCACCTGGAATGAATAGGGGGCCTCATCTTCCTTTCGGGGATGAGCTGGTTTCAACCAAGGTAGGGGAGAATCATCTCGTGGATTGGAAAAGCAAGAAGATACGAGACAAGATTTCCAGAATCAACAAAGAGGCAGAGGATTTTCTAGGGGCAGAGGATATGTTGGCGATAGAGGATGGGAGGCTCCACGAAGACCATTTGTTTGTTACAGATGTGGTGAAGAGGGGCATCGGGCTTTTGAATGCCCACATTCTTATACACATGACAAGAGGAAGGAGATGCTCCAGTAAATCTTGTTGAAGTTGAACAAGTAGAAGATGAACATGACCTAGAAATTCCACCAGATGTTGGAGAAAATTTGATGATCAAGAGGACGATGATTTCTCCAAGAAAGGATATCAAGGGGGATGCATGGCTGCGTACAAATATTTTCAGAACAAGATGCACTTCAGGAGGAAAGGTATGTAATGTTATTATTGATGGTGGTAGTTGTGAGAACATGGTTTCAAATGAGATGGTCAAGAAATTGGGTCTGCATTGTGAGAAGAATCCTAACCCTTACCATATTGCATGGTTTAAAAGGGTAATGAAGTTCTTGTTGATAAGAGATGTTTAATAAGTTTTTCTATTGGGAAAAGTTAAGGATGAGATTTGGTGTGATGTTATTCCTATGGATGCATGTCATATGCTTTAGGAAGACCATGGCAATTTGATAGAAAAGTTATTCATGATGGGGAAAGAATACTTATACTTTACTGGAAGGATGGCACAAAAATAGTTTTACTACCTCTCAAGGAAGAGGGGAAGGCTGAAAATATGCTTTCTGCAAAGGAATTTGTGAAGGAGGCAAAGGCAACTGGTTTTTGTTATGCACTAGTCACCAACAAGGATGAACCTGCAAGTGCAAAAATACCAGTAGAAACAACAAAATTAATAAAAGAATTTTCTGATGTTATTCCTGATGAGCTACTAGATGGATTACCACCCAAAAGAGATATTCAACACCATATTGATTTGATTCCAGGGTCTTCACTCCCAAATCAAGCGGCTTATAGGATGAGCCCGACATTGCATGTTGAGTTGAATAGGCAAGTGGCAGAGCTCGTGAGAAAGGGCGTCGTAAGGGAGAGCATGAGTCCGTGTGCAACCCCAACTTTATTAACACCAAAGAAGGATGGAACATGGAGAATGTGCACTGATAGCAGAGCAATCAATAAAATTACAATCAAGTATAGGTTCCCAATACCTCGCCTTGATGATATGATGGATGTGCTTTACTTGGATCTAGGTATTTCACCAAGATTGATCTTTGAAGTGGTTACCATCAGATTTGGATCAGAGAAGGAGATGAGTGGAAAACAACATTCAAGATAGGAAATGGATTATATGAGTGGTTGGTGATGCCATTCGGGTTATCCAATGCACCTAGTACTTTTATGAGATTGATGAACACCGTGTTGCGGGAGTATAATGGTAAGTTTGTTGTGGTTTATTTTGATGATATCTTGATCTTTAGTAAAACTAAGGAAGAACATTTGAGGCATCTAAGGGTGATATTCAAAGTGTTAAGGAAAGAGAAACTATATGCAAATATGAAGAAGTGCACATTTATGCAAGAGAGTTTGGTATTCTTGGGCTTTATTATTTCAGCAGATGGGGTACAAGATGGACTCAAAAAAGATAAAGGCAATTATTGAATGGCCTACTCCATGGAGTATAACAGAGGTAAGAAGATTTCATGGTCTAGCAACATTTTACAAAAAGTTTATTAAAAATTTCAGCAGTATTGTAGCACCTATAACAGATTGCACAAAAGGAAGGGAGTTTTTGTGGACAAAGGCAGCCGAGGATAGTTTTCAGTTCTTGAAGAAGAAGGTGACAAGGCACCCATTTTGGCACTACCATGATTTTGATAAAGTGTTTGAGGTTGATTGTGACACCTCGCATGTGGGTATTGGTGTTGTTCTAAGTCAAGGTGGAAAGCCAATAGCTTTCTTTAGTGAGAAACTAATGAGGTAAGAAAGAACTACTCTACTTATGATGTGGAATTTTATGCAATTGTACAAGCATTAAGGCATTGGAGGCATTACTTAGTGCCTAAGGAGTTTGTGTTATTTATAGACCACATAGCCTTGAAGTATGTGAATACACAAAAGAAGTTGAATAGTAGGCATGAAAAGTGGGTATCATTTTTGCAGGGTTATACTTTTCTCTAAAACATAAATCGGAAAACAGAATCAAGTTGCAGATGCATTGAGTAGGCGTGTGACTTTGTTTACCACTATGGAAAATGAGGTGGTGGGTTTTGAAGCAATAAAGGGTTTGTATTCTTCTTGATATTGATTTCAAGGATATTGTTGAAAGGTTAAATCGTCCATTGTCAAAAAATGTAGGAGATGTCTGGATGAGTACATTTTACAGGATGGCTATCTATTCAAGGGATGCCAACTATGTATTCCAGTTGGGTCTATGAGAGAGAACATAGTGAAAGAGTTACATAGCGGAGGATTGGCTGGGCATTTTGGTAAAGATAAGATGATAGCCTTGGTAGCAGAGAAATACTATTGGCCAAAGCTGAAAAGAGATGTGGTAAGATATGTGGAGAGGTGTCAAATTTGTCAAGTCTCGAAAGGCCATGCACAAAATACAAGGTTGTATATGTCGTTGCTTGTTCCTAAAGGGTCATGGACAGATCTGAGTATGGATTTTGTTTTGGGATTACCAAAAACACAACGAGGTAATGACTCAATTTTTGTGGTTGTTGATAGATTTTCTAAGATGGTTCATTTTATTTCCTGCAAGAAAATAAGTGATGCGACAGGCGTAGTCGGATTTGTTTTTGAGAAGTTGTTCATTTGCATGGTGTTCCAAAAACCATTACTTTAAATAGGGACACAAGGTTCTTAAGTCACTTATAGTGGACTTTATGGAAGAAATTGGGAACTCAATTACAGTTCAGTAGTGCCTATCATCCTCAGACTGATGGGAAAACAGAGGTGGTAAATCAGAGTTTGGGAAACCTGTTAAGGTGCATCGTTGGGGAAAAGCCAAAACAATGGGACTTAGCATTACCACAAGCTGAGTTTGCATATAACAGTTCCATAAATAGATCCACGGAAAGTCTCCATTTTCAATTGTGTATGGGAGTAATCCAAATGGGGTGTTAGATTTGGTATAGCTACCAGTTGATGGTAGAGTCAGTGATGATGCAGAAGCATTTTCCGAACATATACAACAATTACAGGAAGAAGTGCGGAAGAAGTTGCAAAATAGTAATGATAAGTATAAGGAAATAACATATGTGCATAGACGGAGAAAGGTATTTACAGTTGGTGAGTTAGTTATGGTATATCTGCGGAAGGAAAGGTTTCCAAAAGGAACCTATAACAAGTTGAAGTACAAGAAGATTGGTCCCTGCAAAATCGTGAAAAAAATAAATGATAATGCTTATGAGGTAGAATTGCCAGGGAATTTTGATATTTCTCTAGTGTTTAATGTTTCAGATTTGTATTATTTTCATGGGGATGGTGCAGAAGGGGATGTTATTGATGAAGTAGTAGATTGGAGGCAGCAGGTTCCGGTGAAGAAGAAAGAAGAAGTGGATCAGATTCTAGATAAGAAAACAATGGATACGTGACATGGGAAATACAACAAATATTTGGTCCATTGGAAAGGACTGGAGCAAGAGGACAATACTTGGGTCACAGAGTGGGAGATTAAGAAGTTGGATGTAGATAAATGGAAGGAGTTTGAAGAAGACAACTTGTAGGAGTTGCGTTTTTTTCAAGCAGGGGAGAATGATGTGCCAAAATTAACAGGAACTTGACAAGGTCATAACTTGAGCTCGGGTGTCCGTTTGAGTCCATTTTTTTAAACCACATGTTTTGATGAGAGGAATGTAGAGAAAATTTTCCTACCAGTTGGGGCAAGTTTTTGGCACATTTTTTGGGCCCTAAATCCACCATCTTGAGGCCAAAAATTAGGATTTAAGTTATAGTTTGGTTTTTTCTATTTTTGGGCATTAGTTAATTTTAGTCTATTAGTTGCATTATGAGTTAGAAAGTTGGAAATTCCTCTAATTTAGGGATGTAGAAGATGCATGGAAATTTTGTTCCCGTATGAATAAGCATGTGAACTTACTAAGAATAGCAGGTTCTAGTAAATTGCTAAAAATAGTAATTTCCGCCACCTAGAGTAGATTTAGTCAGAGTTAGTTAGAGTTTACTTGGAAACTCAAGTTGGGAGTTGTTTTCCTATTTAGGAAACATTTTAATTCATTATTCAATAATGAAGAAGGAGATCTATTTTCTTTGGAGTTCATATTATTTGTAGTAAATCAAGTTTGGTTAGAATTTGGCTACATTAGTATGAGATTGAGATAAATAATGTCTAAAGTGCATGATTTGGTGACTAAATTTTCCCCCACTTTATGTTGTTGATCGAAATCTTGGTAACATAAAATACATAGAGATGTATGCCGATGTAGAGTGATGAAGAAGGTGTCATAGACAAAATGTGGAATGACAAAAAATATGGAGGAGCGTGGAAACTAAAGATACTTGTACTACAAGTTTTTTTGGGCAATCTCACGCCACCTGGCCGAAGAAGTGTAGGGAGGAAATGTTATATGTCCTCCAAGCTCTAACTGCTTCCTTGAATGTGTGTGAAGAGATATTTATATCGTCCTGGTTTTTTGGTGATCCAATGCCACTGACCAAAGTAGTGTAGAGAGGCACACCCACTATAACCTCCAAGCTTGTAACTACTTCCTAGAATGTTAAGGACACCATGTCCTGTAAAAGCTGTTGTGTATGGGGTTTGTAGACTGGTCTAAACCCACTTGTTGTATGTAATTGAACCAAACCGGTGTAGAATCTTTGTGTTAGTATGTAAAACCCCCAATTATGCCCCCTCTTTGGGGGTGCATGCACTATTGCTGATAGGAAAAATGTGGCCCCAAAAGAGGACCAACCACATGTACATTGTAACCCTAAAAAGTGTTAGGTAGAAATGAAGGCATGCACAAACAAGAAGGATAACCAAAGACAATTGTACAAAAACATGCATGTAGAAAACAATGTGTAAGCTACGCAAAAAGTGTAAAAACTACCATGCAAAGTAGTAATGTAAACACTCAAGAAGACAAGGTAAGCCACACAAATTAGGTTGAAAACATAGGACATCACTCATGATGTTACAAGACATGTCAGGCCATCATGGCCATAAACAACAAATAAGTGTGCAAACCAAACAAAGGGCAAAGCTCACAGACAATAACAAACACTAGTAGATGACGTAACAAACAAGTATGGAAACTAACATCCTGCATAACCAATGTTGCACATGAAACACCTATTAGCATGTTAGAAAGATAACTAGTATGTAAAAAGTGTGTATAAGCAAGTAATGTAAAGTGCTAAGTACAAAATGAAATAATAACACCTAGAAGAGATGAATGTGTGGATGCCCCTAACGACCAATGTAGGAAGGGTAGAAGGCGAACATCCATGTTGCATGTAAGAGACATGTATCTATAATCACAACTAGAAAAATATGTGAATGTGCATGTGTGGATGATATATATAAATGACATACAAGTAATCTAACTCTCATGTGTAATAAAGTGATTTGTGAACAAGTAAAAGTAATTAAGAGTAAAAGCAACCATAATATGCAATATGTTGTGGATGGATGGAATGGAATGGAATATGGAGTGATAAGAGTTGTGTTCCCCCAGTGAATGAAAATGTATGTAGTGAGGTTCATTTAGTTTTCCCCCTCAACAGTCAAGAATGAACTATAAATGAGAGTGCGTCGTCGAAATTGTCAAAGTGTGTGTCTAACACAATGTGATGAATGTATAGGTGTAGTGATGAAATGTGACCTAGCGATGATGTGTGTGTGAACCCTATAGCAAGTGTATATCATGACCAGATGAAAGGTATAAGTGATGATTTATCCCAAGCATGTATCGGGATGATGTGAATGGGTGAGTGATGATTTAGCCCTAAGATTATATCACTATGAGATGAGGAGTGGTGATGTAACCTAAGGTGTATACCACTATAAAAGGATAGAATGGGTGACAATTTAGCCTAAAGCATATGTCACTAAGCTAGAAAAGTCACATGATGAAAGGTCAAATGATAAATGTATGATGAGTGTAAGGTCCATTTGATTTGTAAGCCCTTGGCAGTCGAATATGGACCGAGGAACTAAAGTGTGTCATAGGGTAGTGAGTGCAATGCGTACAATACAATGTAGTTGATATCACCCCAAACTCTACAAAGCAAATAAAAAATCTAAAAAATGAAGGATAACACCACTTCCACCTAATTAGCTAGGGCTCTAAGTCGAGGAATGTAAAATTAAGATAAAAACTTAAAGGAATGTTTAACTAGCATGAAAACAACGCAAAATCTAACTAAATATTCCTACTAATATGCTCAATTACCTAACATGGGCCTAAATAGACCTAAGAGGGCAATCAAATGGGTATGGTTGCTACTCCAAATAATGGTGAAATGACCTCTCCAAATGACTTGTTAATTCACTTTAGATATTCATCTACTAACCTTGTTGAAGGCTTTAGGCAAGGATTGAACTTGGTTATGAATCATATGTATTATATGAGATGTAAATCAAAGCATGGTGTAAAGTATTAAGGTAAGAGGTGAACTCTTTTTATAGTTTTCCTTTTGGGAGAAACTTGTATTTTGGTGCATGTGGGACTAAAAGCCCCAAATTAGATTAGAATTTCTAATCACTATTAGGCCTTGCTAATCACAATTAATGAATTACCAAGTGATTAAGAGGTATAAAGCTCTAATAAACCACTTAGGGTCAACTAGGAGGCTAAGATAAGCTTTTAAAGCTTGTTGAGACATTGTGGAGGTGAATGGGGTGATTTTGAGTGGTTGGAAGAGGGGTTTGAGTCAATATTAGGGCATATTGACCAAATCAAGGGAAAATAGGCTTAATTAGCTAATAAACACTAATTGTCTGTTTTGAAGAGGATGTTGACTTAGCATTCATCGTAAAGTGGCATCCTGAATGCAAAAGAGGGTACATAATCAAAAAAGTGTTGTTAATTGGCTAAAGTGGTAAGAAACATTAGTTAATTAGCAAAAATCACTAATTATAATGGAATTAGCAAGAATGAGAGTGATTTGTGTGCGTTTTGCAATAAGATTGCAAAAGTAGAATTTTGGTGTCTACAATAGTATATGTAATAATAAAAGACTACCATGTGACAAGTAGAATGTGTAATGAGATGTAATGTATGTTTTAGACTAAAATTAATATGTATGATGAGTAATATGGAATGCTAGATGTAAGTATGTATAATGAAGACTAGTATGATGTAAGATGTGTAAATGCACAAATGTCAAAATGTTGTAGATGAAACGCGTAATGTGTGATAAAATGCAATGTGTAATGCCTATGGTGAAGTGTGTGGGGTTTATGTGTAGTAATCCATCAATAGTCAAGTGTGAACTAAAGCACAAGAGTGTGTCATCAGGTAAACGACGATGAAATAACGTATGTATGACTATGCAAGATGAGATGATGCTAAGATGAGATATGCATGAGTGCTAGGAGTGTGATGTAGTACCATGCACGGATGTGTATGAATGATAATGCAAAGATGGAAGATGTACCTATATTTATATGATGATGAGAGGGGGATGTAATATATTTTATGCCCCCAAGTGTAAGATAATACATGCACGAGTCGATAAATGATGTATGAAGGTGATGAAGTACTATAGATTTTGTAAGATCAATTCAATGATGAGATATTGTATGTGTAACGAGTGATAGATTATTGTAGATGTGTGTATGTATGGGTGGGTATGTAATGGATAGGTATGGTAATGTAAGATGAAATGAGGTTCTTTATTGTAAAATACCCTCAACAGTCATATAAGAACCATAAGAATATGAGTGTGTCATCAGGAGGGTAGAGTGACAAGAGTCACCTACCAAAGACCAAGTTTGTGTCGATGGGACCTTGTTGGACAAAGTTTATAGTAGAACTATTTGGTGGTGGTGAAAGTGAAAATATATCATAAACACTAGGAGAAGGATTAGTTTTTGGGATGAAATTAATTGGTTGGAGCTTAGATTTGAGAGGAGGCCAAGTTGCATTGAGTCTCGGGAAGAGGCTGCTTAGGTTTATTTGGTAATGCGGTGAGACAACTTAGGAGGAGTGGTTTGTGAAATAATTTGTATAGTTGGTTGATTTTGTTGACTTGGGGATACCATAGGTGATTTCTTAGGCAGTGCTTGTCTGTTCAAAGAAGGCGCAGGAGAAATGGTGGTGTGATGCTCAGTAAGTGGAGAAGAAGAAACATTAGAAATAGGAGAATCATGTGATGGAACTATAGTATTTGTCTAACTAGGAGAAGAATAATTATGCATATGTGAGTGATTGTCAATATCAAACATGTAATGAATAAGATAAATGTCTAGAACTTACTTAGAAATATTAGAGGAGAGCGCATCGGTAGCCGCATAACATGGTATAACAGTTGTAGATGGGTATGTTGTAGGTGATTTCTTAGATGGATCTTGATTAATCAAAGGAGGAATATACTTATGAACCCATGTGGGTGTAACCTTTATAATAGGATGTTTTGCATTAAATGAAATAAGACCTTGATGCTTAAGAATTTGGATTATGCGATGCAAAGTATGGCAATCATTGTCATTATGTCCATTGATTCGATGATAATTACAATATGGACGACCTTGATATTTCACTAATTGATAGGGAGAATAGTAATGAGTAGGTGGTAGGGTAATCAACTAATGACTAAGGAGCTGAATAATAATGTCATGTGGTGTAGTATTATGTTCAAATATGAGAGGCTTAGGCAATGATATGTCTTGAGGTTCAGCTAAATGACATGTAGTGGACATAGATTGTATATGAGATGTAGAAGGAGCACAAACATGCGATTGAGAAGCATCCTTAAGTTGTTGAATTTCATATCTAAGAGATGTAATGGTTTATTCCATAGCCTTAGCTTTGTCTCAAAATAAATCATGTAGAGATTTAATTGAATCTAATATGGTTTTATTAGATGGAGGATCACTAGGATCAGATTTGTTAGATAAACGATCGAATATAGAACTGATTTGGTCATGTGGCATATTATCGACCATATACATACGATCTAGATGTTTTTTGCAAAATACCCTGACAATGAGGATATCTCTGAAGTAAAGTAGATAAATAGACTTGAGAAACTTGGAGAGCCATGATAGAAAAGATAAGAAAAGCCCTAGAACGAAGGTGGTTTCGAAGGTGGGGTTCACCAAAATGATTAACTAAAAATTGACTATGTAGTGTGAGGATAATTAATCTAAGCTATGAACAACTGTAAATAAAGTAAATAAATGCAATAAATAAGTATGTAAACAATCTAAACAAATATGAAAAATGAAATATGAAGACTAATATGCAAGAAGGGAGAGGAAAAACTCGGATGAAAGGAAGATGCTCGTAAGATAGTGTCAGTGTGATGACTGGAAAAATTAGAATTGGGAATGACTATGTAGAAGTCTCGAAAAGGATGGATCTAGAGGATCTAGCTAGATTGGAGTGCCTGGAAGAGGATTGGGGTGCTGCGGGTGCTCTGGTCTACAATTTGGATGCCTTGAGTACGTGTAAAAGCTCTAAAACTAATCTTCACAAGGTTGGGAGATGATCTAGAACCTTCACTATTTATAACATCAAATTTTTTGTCTTGTACTAGATGTCACCAATAATCCAATATGAGAAAAATACATGCAAGACCCCAAAACAAGCATCAAACTCTAAAAATAATAATGCATATGAAGGGGTCAGATTGACCTCAGTTGCCACAATGGTGGACTTACTAACTGAGCATTGCACTACATCTCAGGCCCGATGTAGCTCTATGTGCAAGTGTGTGTGAACATGCCCTAGGTTGCTCTTGTGCCAGTCACAATTTGTGAAGTAGAGAGCAATAACTGTGTGTAAAAAATGTAATAGAATGTGTGCATGGAATAGAATAGAATCCCCCCCTATGAATTGTGTTGCGAATATCCTAGCCTTGTGCCTTGATGATGGAGCTATGTGGATGCATGTGATCTCTAATGCAATAGATGGATGCAACTCTAGATGGAGTGATGGTAGTAAGTGATGCTAGTTCCCTCATTGTCATTATGGTCTCATAAATTTATATTTATAGGGTTCTTTTGGTCTAATTTTGTAATTAACCCCGAAAAGGCTGACCAAAAGAAAGATAAGGATGTAAAATGGCTAGAAAGAGCTCAAAAAGTGGCGGGAAAGTGCAAAAAGGACCGGGGTGCCCCTGGTGGGACCAAGGCACTCACAAGTGCCCCAAGATCTTGATTTGGGTGCCCTAGTTGAGCTAAAATGATGCGGGATGACAAAAGATGATTGGGCATATGGGTGCAAGAGGTCGATAATGATGAAATAAAATCAAACAAGATGGCCAAAAGATGAGGGTTAATTAGTACTTTCTTCACTCAAGAACCTTATAAATAGTAGTATGAGACTGGGATAAATAATGTTTGAAGTGCATGATTTTGTGATTTGTAGTAACCCTTAGTTTTCATGTTTTTCATCTATGTTCATAAGAATCCACTTTGAGTCCTTGTAGAATCCATCATCGCCGACTTGTATGGTTTTGGACCGACATATTCTCTATATGAGATTTCAATTTCATATTACGCATTGGGTTTTTAATCCCTCTAGGTCGGCCTTTTCATGATTATTTACCTTTGGAACCCTATATAAGTTATAGACACTCAAATTTGGTAATTTTCACTTTGGAAACCCTTTATTTGATTATGCACTCTTGTTATGATAAATACAACTTTTCCATTCCCTCTTAGCACTTTTCGAGGTCCATTGTTTAGCTTGTTTATCCTTTCACACTAATATGTCGACAAATTCTAAAAATACAATGTACAAAATAAATAGAGAAACATCAATTTAGCAGCTCGAAATTTCATTTGGCACATTTCTTTCTCCCGATCTGAACCATACAATATTGTCGGTTATCAGTACATATGGTCCCGACCTACTTGTATGGTCTTGGACAAATATATCTTATAGCTACACTTTTAAATTGACAACATTCGTTGGGTCTTATACTTCATCTAGGTCAACATTTCTTAGATAAATCATATACATAACCCTATATAAGCAAGTAAACACTACCTCATTTTCTAACCTGGAACTCCCAAGGCAATGATACCTTTAGAGCACTCGCATCATACACTTGCAAATTGCATCCAAAGCTCCTAAATCTTGGAATTGTACAACTATATTAATTAAGGTAGCACCCATGTATCAATTATAAAGATACAAACTAGGTCATGACAACCATATCTATCATCTACAAGCATTCAAAAATCCTCTCTCCAAGTGCTTTAGCTTGAGAGCCAAGTCAAAGGAAGCATGGTAAAAGGAAATGCCAAATTTGATTGATCTATCTAGATATTACATGTTAGGTGGAGAATGGCATGTAGTTTGATGTCTTTTTAGAGTAGTGCCAATGTAGGTGGTGCAAGCGGGTTCCTAAAACAGTTCTAACATTTGTTTTGTATGAATCTTCATCCATGGGTAGGGTTTAAAATGATGATCAATCCATTCATAGAGCCTCATTGCAGGTGTGATAACTAAGGTTTGAAAACGATTAAAAATTTAGGAAGGCGAGCAACCCAAAAGTTACAAGAGAAGAATTAGAGAATGCATACGATCATATAAAAGGGGCTAAACCATATAGTAAGGTCTTGACCCAAGTGCATTTATAATGTGATTCTAATTGTGAGGGTCATCCAGGTTAAAATCTCCCAGCTTCTCAGTTACATAGTCCCATATCTCTCCAAAAGTCATCTAAAATCAACTAAGTGCATTCATACATCTATTTTAAGATTTTAATTGCATTATGAGTTGCGAAATATGAGTTAATATTCTTTTTGTAACATATTTTTAATATCTATAATCAACTCTATTCTATTCTACACCTAATTAAATTGACCTAGAATTTATTTAAGGGTTAAACATTTGATGAACCCACTTTTGATCTAATCCTTCACCTAATCTAGGATCTTCTTAGTTCATTTTGTATTAGGCTTGTTCATATCCAAACCCTAATGCTCTAAGGGATTTTTATGATCTTATTTGGTGTCATATTATTATTTTTCATTAGATATCTTATGTTAGCATTGACAAATATCCCTCTAGCCATGTCCATGTTGATGTTTTTCTTATTGGTGAGAGTTGTTATCCTCATCCTACTTACCACATGGATAATACCCCCTCACTTGTGCATATATAAACTCTTAAGCCATTTCTATTACTACTCAATTCCCTCCATACTTCAGCTCTAACTCTGTTGTTCCCACTATTAATGTTGTCACCACACGTCGTGCTTAGTAACCCACAAGGGAAAAATCATCTTTACCTCCTCCACATATAGCTCACGTGACTAAGCCAACTACCCCTCTAAGGATTATGAAATATTAGAAAAACTTAATAATACTCATGCTAAGATATCTCTCTTAGAGATCCTCCAAAATCCAGTGTATAAGGACATCCTCCAATTTGCTTTGGAATCCTAATAATATTCAACCATATGATTTTTATTCTCTCATGGATAATTTTAAATCCCTCAAGTAGATTATAAATTTTAAAGCCACAAATATCCCTACTATCTCTGATTCTAATACCTTCCCACCTCTTTTTATCATTGCATGTGTTCACATTTTCTTATAAATTGGGTTTTGATTACAATAGCTCTGGTCTCAATAATTTTCCTAAGTTTCTTACATTACAAATGGGTCTTTCTCCTAGTGCGATCAATGTTATTATTGCTACCATTCAAGGTTTTGACAATACTACATATTCCACATTAGGCACTATCACTTTGGATGTTCATGTTGATCCTACAACACTACCCACCACCTTTTATATTATGGACAATGTTCTTCATTAAAACTTACTCTTGGGCCACCCTTAGATACATGATATGCATTTGATTTAATAAAAAAAAGATTTTTTGTAAAAAACCTAATTGCAGAGTAATTAATAGAAATAATGAAGTATGGATGGTAGATACACTATGGCACAAACAATAAGCTAATAATAAAATATAAAACCCTTAGTGAGAGGGAAAGAATGACTTAGCTTATTTGTGAGTTATTCTGTAGAAACCAAATTTAGGTCACACTTCCCCTTTACCCACATGTATATTAATTTAATTAACCAAGTTAAATTAAGGCCCATGCTCACAATATTCATTATTTAATTACCTTAATTAAACTAATTTCCACCTCACCTAGACACCTCATCACAAACCTATTCTCAGCATGTTTCCCTTTTACTAGGACTCAATATCCACTGACCATAACTAACTTAGACTTATTCCTACCTACCTTAATTAACTAAGACTTAGTTCACCCTAAAATCACATGCCTATTATTCCTCTAACCACATTCCTACTTATGTAAGCACAAGATTCCATTTTGATCCGGGAGAATAGACAGAGGTGGCCAAAAAGATTACTTTGAGATCTGTCATTTTTAGTAAACCTAGGATTTTCCACCTTAATTGACTCCAGTCAACCCTAAACTGACGTCTGTTACCCTAAACAATTGTCAATTACCATATATTCACTTTGGTAACCTTGTTTGAGAGGTTGGAAGAATTTTGGAAGTCTTGGAGAAGAGATATCTACATGCAAGCACGCACCAGAGCACTCCTACACATCCAAACACCCTGAACCAACAACCAAGCACTAATATGAAAGACAAGCATTCATGGAAACATTTTGGGAAGCACAACCATGACACTAATCACTGGTTACATGGATCAACCATCACCTCCATCCAACAACCAGGTCTATAAACACTAGTAAGTACCTTTAGATCTACACCTTCGCATACTTATTTAGATTAGTTTCTTCACGTTTGTTTGAGGGTTCTAGTCTCCCTTACATCCCATCATATCTCACCCTCCTGTGAATCCCTCCACCCAATCACCCACAACCTTTTAACCCCTCATACCTGACTCCAGACACCCCTGACTATCCCTAGCATTTCCATCTACCTCCCCATTACTGTTCATTCTCTGGGAAATCTCAGAGAATCACCAAAACCTAACTTCACTAAGTTTCCATCGGTGACCCTCTACCGACGCAGGTTAACCCCAACCATCATCAATTTCCCCTCAACCAACATCGATCATACCATACCAACGTTAGTCTCGTATGCAGTAAACTCCGCCTATAACAAAAACCTCATACCTTTCACCCAAACCCAAATCACCTAAGGCTTGACCTTAACCTGTCCTAACCATTTTATTTACTTGTCTGACTTCCAGATATGATCATAACCTAGCTTGTTAGATTAGATTTTTTTATTGTACTTAAATGAGATACCTAAATCACATCAACTACATTATGACACTATTGGTTCATATTACTTCTTGCCTTAAGTTGTTTTAAACAGTGGATTGACAACCATCTAGGAAGTATCACACTTCCCAAATCTAGCATACGTTAGGTAGTCCATTGACATATATTATTTAATATTCCTTTTGTGGTCTTGTTTGTATTCACAGGTAGTTCCTCCTAGCAAAAAGGAAGTTCTCGCAATCAGCATTGGATTGGGAAATTAGAATTTACACCCTCTACCTTCCACCTTCACTCACAAGTATTCCTCCTCACCCTTACCTTATCTATTTTTCTCATACGTATGCACACTATTTGGCAAAACATTTTGGCACGCTCGGTGGGACCCATTTGGGTTCTTTGCATTGTTCATTATTAGGGAATCATTTTGTGTTTATTTCTTTTTGAAAGATATTTCACATTAAATCTTCTCCCTTGGAAACATTCTTCTTCTCCTATTTGTCTCAGTGACACTTGTAGTTTGGATTAAAAAGAACACTTCTTTTTATTTTTGTATTACATTAGTGAAAGACATACTCTTTCCTATTCATCATTACTTTCATTGAATATAATTTGTGGATTTGAGTTTAAATTTTTTTGCATTTCATCCTTGTATATTGCATTTTAGCTCACATTTAAAATGAGGGCAACCTATATGCTAGAAGTCATGCCCAACTGATTAATAAGCCCATAATATGTCTTGTTAATGTGTAATAAATGAGCTTATTTTACTCTCCTTTTTATCAAGTTTAAATGCATTTTGTGACTTTTTGTTTGTCCCAATCGATTAATAAGCCCATAACATGTCTTGTTAATGTGTAATAAATGAGCTAATATAAGTTAGGATGTAATTGTCCATCTTTTGTTGATTGTAGTTCTAATGTTTAAAAACTCTGTAATTCCTAACAAAGTGCTTTGGAAATTCAGTTTTGTAATAAAACAAGTCATAATTAGTCGAAAGAACAAAGTATGAAGCGGTCGACATGTTTTTGGAAGCATTGGTTTCAATACGGCTTAGTTTTGGAACTTCCAGACTTAGTTTGAAACTCCATTACGTAGTTATGAGCTCTATCACTTAGTTCCAAAACTTTTGGACTTAGTTCCTAACTCCATTACTTAGTTCCAAAATTTTTGGAATCAGTTTCAGAACTCCTGCATGTAGCTCTAGAAACCCTCACGGTTAGATCTGGAACAATTTCCTTTAGTTTTGAAACTTCTCTAAAGTTTTGGAACCGATGAGAATTTTTTTATTCCAACAATGTCTGGTGATTTAGCAATCAATGATCCTTTCAATCAGGAGAAGATTAGAAGATTTTCGATTCTTCATACTCGCAGATCCAGGATAACTATCATACAATAGTACATCCATCCATGTTCCAATTCAACATCTATTTTGGGCATGATTCGGTTCCATCTGAATCAGTAGGACAACTATGGTTGTAAATGCACCTTTGGAAGGAGTATATATATGCAAACTTGCAGATAGATTTAGGATATAGTAATATAGAGATAGATCGATATACATAGATATAAACACAGAGAGATAGAAAGAGATAGTACGTCTTTGTAATGTAGAACATTTTATCAATAAAATAGCCATTTCTATTTTGAGAGAATATTAAGTTGTCAAATCTGTTTCAAGGTGGAGCAAGGGCCCACTCCTCCAAGAACCAGGATCTTCATTTTATTGGTATTTATATTTCCAGAGAAAATAGTATATATCTGTTAATTTTGTAAATGCTTTTGATTATTCAAGTTGAAATATCTTCATATACTTGTTCCTGTAGGTGTTCTAGATTAGATTCTTATTTCCTTGCAATCATCTTTCAACATTCTCAATTGTGTGTTTATTTCCAAAGCAAGTGTGTTTATTTTTGTAATGTGTGTTTACTTACAACAATCTATTTCATTCTACAAATGTGTGTTTATTTCCAACAATTTATTTCTATGCAGAGTGTTTACTTCCAACAAGTTTTCATAGTTTTATTTCAATAAGGTTTTGGCCAAGAAGTCCTCAAGACATTGAGAAAATCCCCGAAAAATTAAAAAAAAAAAACAAATACCTACAGTCAATTACTAGATCACTAAGATTTCTTGTTGCATATAGCTTTGGACACCACCCCTGGTTTGAATATGACATCAACAAAGAGTTGATTAAATGAAGGGAATAATGACACCCATCATTTTTGGCACCATTTATGGGACAAATAGTTATAATTTTCTAATTAGGTGTCAACAAGAGAAAAATCATACATCTAGTAATTGTAGGATCTTCCCTACGTCATCATAAAATTTATGAGTAGACCAAGAGACTCCAAGGGTCGATTCCTCCCAAAAATATCTGAACAAGAATCATCATCTTCTTGATCAAATAAGGAAGTTGATCAAGAATTAGAAGCACCATTGTCCCCTGTTAGACAAGAAGTAGAATTTCCACCTTTGGAATTCTTAGATCAATCACCAGAAGGAAGTAGAACCTTTAGAAAAAGATCATATCCCAAGACCCGTTTAGAGAAATTTTGATTCACAATTGAGTAGTCAACCTCCTACTCCTGACTTTTCACCTTCCCCAAAACAAATCACATACCATATTGATTGGGAGAAAAGTCTAGAAGGTACTACAAAAATGGCATAAGAAGCTGAAAGAGAACCTAATAGGACCTTTACTTATCCAATTCAATTGGATGATGATGATACACCTATGAAAAATATTTCACCTGCACATTTACCCACATTTAGAGGGATGTCATCTGAAGACCCTGACCAATTTCTATTTGAATTTAAAGTATTATGTCAAACTTATGATTACAAAACAAAGATAATCAAAAACTCAAGTTGTTTCCATCTACCCTAAAGGATGCAACAATGAGGTGGTTTATGGGATTAACATCTAATTCTATTACCACTTGGGCACAAATGGAAGTTTCCTTCCTAGACAAGTATCAAGATTACTATAGAGGGAGGAATAGGAAGGAAGAATTTTTCAAAATCAAGCAGGAGGAGGATGAGAATATGGAAGATTATTTAGACAGATTCCTCTTTGTGAGAAAAAGATGTGGATTTGTACTACAAGAAGAGTTAAGAAAAACCATTTTTCTTAAAGGTCTGGATGATGAATCAAGGGAGGCACTTGATCTGATGGGAGGTGGAAACATTGATCAAATAAGAATGAATGATATTAAAGACATTTGTAGAAGCTATTCACGAACAAGGGGTGGACCTAGAAAAGGAAAAATAGTTAAAAATTTGAACCCAAATATGAACAAACTAATGGATGAATTGGAAAACTTTAAAATAGACATTTTAGTTCAATTAACCTCCACCATGGATGGATTGCAAGCTAAAGCAAATGCTAAAACTGAACCATTAGCTATGTATTGTCCTAGATGCAGGAAGAAGCATGCAATAAGAGATTGTCCCCTAGACAAAATAGAAATGTGTCTTATCTATGAATCTAGGGACCATGAGAGTAATGCATGTTCTCTTCTTCCATTTATTAAAAATCAGCTTAAAAAACAACATTCCATCCACATCAAAAGAAGTAAATTTTTCCGAGACAACCTAGCCAAGGGAAGTTCATGCCCAGTCGGTTCCTAACCCTTGGATGATGCCATGGGCAGCTCAGATAGTGCCACAAAATTGGGGACAACCACCTTGGGCACCTCAACCAACATGGAATCCTCAGGATTGGGCAGGTCAATCTTGGTATGCCCAAGGACACCAATAACCATGGTTTGGTCAAGGAAACTTGAATGCTTGGTCACAACCTAGGTGGAGCCCTAATAATTATGCTCAAGGAGGACATATCCCAATCAGAATCAACAAGCCATAATGGGTTCCCCAACACAAAATTCACAAAATGAAAATGTGGTCCAAACCCAAATACTAGCACAACCAGTAGAAAACCCAAGAAACAAACAAACAACTCATATCTACATGGAACAGAACCAAAAAAATTAGTTGATCTGAATGCCATGGATTGTAAGGATATTCAAACTAGATCTGGAAAAATAATTAGCAGTCCACCTGTTATAATCACTTGAGATGACAAAAGAAACTGAAACCCCTAGTATGGTTGTTCCCAAGAAGGATGTAAAAGAAAAAGATAAGGAGCTAGATAACAACTCTACTGAGACTCCATTTCCAGAGAGATTTAAAGAAGCCATAGAGACTAAGGAATCTGAGTTGGTACATGAACTAAGGAAATTGAATATTGAAATACCATTATTACAAGCAATTAAGGACATTCCATAATTGAACAAATTAATCAAAATGCTATGTTTAAAAAGACCGGAAGGAAGAAGCAATACCCCAGGACTATTAAGGTAGATGGGAAACTTGTTGATTTATTAGCAAGAAAAATTTTTCTTCCCAAATACGGAGATCTTGAAGTCCTGTTATTTATGTCTCTATAGGGAATAAAGATATACATAATGTTTTGGTTGATTTGGGAGTAGCTATAAATGTGATGATAGTGGACACTTTGAAAACATTACCATTAATAGGTATACAACCTACTAACACCATATTGCGATGGCGATTCAGTTTGTAGCAAAACCAAAAGGAGTTATTGAAGATGTGGTGGTTATGGTGGAGTCATGGGAATATCCAGTTGATTTCCTTATATTGTAGCCAAAAGGTAAAACACTTGGTTATCCCATTATTTTGGGCAGACCATGGTTAGCTATAGTTGTTTCCTTAATTGATTATAGATCAGGTGATATGACTATCTCAAATGGTAAGAATTCTAAGAAAATTTCCTTATATCCTTCTACGCATGACCTTATTGATAATCAAGAACAATTGTGGGTTGATGCTCCTGATACTAATAAGAAAAACATGTCTTCTTTGGCCATGATCACATTTGTAGGATCATGTACATGAGGTAGAAGATATGATTAATCAACCATTGAATGAACACCAATTATCCTTGGAGAATCGGGAATAGTTCGAACCTATGAACTTAGTTTGAAACTTGTAGACTCTGTTCAGAATTATTAGATTTAGTTCGGAACCATCACATTTAGTTCGGAACCACACCAACAACAATTCCTTATGACTATACATAATTTCACTCTGGAGGAATGATATTTCTCTTGGGGAGAGGAAGAATCAGTAGCTTCAGTTTCAAATATATCAAGAAATGGTGAAGAATTTCTGGAAAGCAACAATGATGAGGAGTTCGACCTATAACAAGATAAGTATCATAACTCTTCCTACTATCCTTTTTCCAATATTCTATCTCAAGGAAATTTTGGAGATGTTGCTACATATCATATGTTTTTTCCACATGCATGTCCACTAAATACCTTAATGGAACCCTTTCAAAAAATCAGTTCATCACACATTGGAACCAAACATGTTGAGATTGAGTAGGTAAAATTTTGAACATTAACAATTGGTTGAAGAATGATGAAGAAGCTAAATTGTTTGATGTTCTAAAAATCATACTAGATATTTTTCTTGGGACTACAAAGATATGAAAGGAATCCATCCAAGTATTTTCACTCATCACATCTATACTGAAAACATTAGACCAATTAGGTAACCTCAGAAGGATTAATCCATCCTTAAGAGATATAGTCAAGCAAGAAATTGAAAAACTATTACAAGTAGGTTTTATCTACCCTATCTCAGATAGTCAGTGGGTGTCTCCTCTTGTAATTGTTCCTAAAAAGAATGGAAAATGGAGAATTTTGTTGACTATAGGGAACTAAACAAAGCCACACTGAGAGATTATTTTCCCTTACCATTCATAGATCAAGTCCTAGACAACCTTGTAGGTAAGCAATACTTTTCCTTCCTGGATGGCTTTAGTGGATATAATCAAATCGAGTTGTTGCTTGAGGATCAGGAAAAACTACCTTTACATGTCCATGGGGTACCTTTTCCTACAGGGTATTACCATTTGGATTATGTAATGCTCCAGTAACCTTCCAAAGAGTTGTATTAGCAATTTTTGTAGACCTAACAAATGACTGTGTAGAGGTATACATGGATGACTTCACTATGCATGGAGACACATTTGATGATGCTTTGAGGAATTTAGACAGAGTATTAACAAGATGTGAGCAACACCATCTATCTCTTAGTCATGAGAAGTGTTTGATGATGGTTGATGAGGGGATTGTATTAGGACACCACATTTCAAAAAGAGGAATTCAGGTTGACCAAAACAAAATCAAAATTATTTCAGACTTACCTATTCCTCAAACCCCCACAGATATCAAGTCATTTTTAGGGCATGTTGATACTATAGGTGCTTTATCAAGGATTTTAGTAAAATTGTTGCCCCCATGTTTAATTTTCTTACCAAGGACTTGTGAATTTCTTTGGGATGAAAGATGTCGCATGCTTTTGAGGAAATCAAAGAAAAATTAATCACTGCCCCAATATTGAGAGGACCTAATTGGGAAAAACCTTTTCACATTCAAACAGATGCCTCAAATAACTCCATTGGTGCAGTTTTGGGACAAAAAGATGAAGAAGGAAAGATGTATGTTATTTATTACCTCAGTAAAAATATTACTCCCACTGAAAGAAATTACACTACCACTGAAAAATAATTTCTTGTTGTGATCTATGCAATTAATAAATTCAGACATTATATCACAGGGTATAAAATATTTTTACATACAAATCACTCAACAATTAGGTACTTAATGAACAAACCAGTGGTTGGAGGTAGGATAATTAGATGGTTATTACTTTTACAAGAATTTGATATTACCATAGTAGATAATCCAGAAAATCTAATGTGGTAGCTGATTTCTTGTCAAGACTAACCACTACAGGGGAGCAAGATCCAGTTAAGGACAACTTTCCAGATGAACAATTGTTTTTTATTTCAGTTGATACACCATGGTTTGCTGATATGGAAAATTATCTTACAACAGGAAGTTTCCTCCTTCTTTCACTAAGAAACAAATGAAAAAGTTGATCAAAACCAGTGCACAATTTAAATGGTTAAATGGAATGTTGTTTAAATGTGGTCCTGATTTGGTTTTACGCAGGTGTGTGAGAGAAGATGAAATCTTTGACATACTCAGGGCATGTCATGATGAACCAAGTGGAGGACACTTTTTAGTGAAAATAACAACTCACAAGATACTTGGCACTAACTATTATTGGCCATCTTTGTACAAATATGTGAAGAGATATATCAAGCGGTGTGATCCCTGTCAAAGGATGGGACAACCAACTTTTACCAATGAAATGCCTCTGCAACCTCAAGTAGTGATTGAACCATTTGAAAGATGGGGGTTGGATTTTTTGGTCCCTTTAGTCCTCCTTCACAAGGAAAGGAGTACATTCTTGTGTGTACTTGATTATGTGACAAAGTGGGTAGAAGTGTAGGCTTTAACAAATGCCACTGAAGAAGTAGTTGTTGATTTCCTTTGGCATAAAATTATGGTAAAGTTTGGTGCACCAAGAAGTATAGTTTCAGATCAGGGGCCACAATTCATGTCTAATATGATCCAAGCCTTCACAATGCATTATCAGATCAATCATAGGAAGTCATCTCCCTATCACCCATAATCAAATGGACAAGCAGAAGTAACAAACAGAGAATTGGAAAACATCCTTACCAAAATAGTTGAATCAGGCAGAAGAGATTGGGTAAAGAGACTACCTGAAGCTATTTGGGCCTATAATACAACTTGGAAGACTACAACAGGATTTTCACCATATGAGTTAGTCTATGGGAAAAATCCTTGTTACCTATTGAATTTGAACTACAAACATTGAGGACAAACAACTAAAGTAGGTATTGAGTTGGATGCAGCACAAAAGGAAAGAATTCTTCAACTCAATGAGTTGGATGAGTTAAGGATGGAAGCACTTCAATGAGAGAAAGATAATCCAAGATCAAAGAAAGCAATGACATGACACACATATCAAGAAGAGGAAATTCAAGGTAGGAGATTGGGCATTATTGTTTGATTCTAAGTACCAATAATTCAAGGGCAAGTTGAGAACCAGATGGTTGGGACCCTATCAGATTGAGAAGATATTTGAAAATGGTTCTATTCAATTACTTCCCATTGATGGCAAGCGAGAAGGACACTTTTGGTCAATGGACATAGGCTAAAACTTTATAGGAAGCCTCCTACTAAGGATGAATTCTTGAGGTAGATTGAAGCAGATAAAGAATTTGATCATATGGAAGAACCCAGTTCTTCCAAAATGATCAAATAATCATATGGATAGATCCAAATAAAGGGAAGAGAATGAAAACTAGTAAATGACATTCTCTTCCCCCAAAAAAAAAAAAAAAAAAAAAATAAAAAGGAAGGAATGAAAACCAGTAAATGGTGTTCTCTTCCCCAAAAAAATTCTCTCAGAGATCAATTGAAAACCAGCAATGGTGGTTGATCTCCTCAATAAATGGCTAATCCAAAATAAAAGGAACTTCTTTGAAATTCTAGTTGTCTTTTCTAACCATTTTCCTTTTGTTTCACTTTTAGGAATGATGAGTCATCATGATGGAGGGATCACATCATCAAGGATGGTAATTATGTCTTTAACTTATTAAAGGTTAGATTAAAATTTTGCATGTGTGATTGGATTTGATTTAAAAGTTGGTATGATGAGTCATCTATTGTACATTATGATTAAAAGTGAGTAATCATGAGGATGATGTCGGTGGAACAAAAGTGGCGGCATGTTTATAATGATCTATCATTTGTGTGGAATAAACAAAGTGAAGAAGCAGTTGCAAAAAAAATTCAAGGAAGAAGCAAAAGAATTAGATTTACATTCTGCAGCTAAACACAACACCATGACTAAGCACATGCAGTTCATGCTAAACCCATCCATTCCATAGCTAAGCAAAGAGTTATGTAGCCAATCTAGGAAGAGTAATAATTTGAAGGAGAATGAATTTGAATCACCTCTTTACCATGGGGATTAAAAATAATTTGGAACCTGAGGATGATACCCAACTTCTTGCAGATGAAGAAGTGGTAGACTATCTTTGAACAGCAAGGTGGTTGGAATTCTTGAAAAAGTTCTCAAAGTATAATGATGAATTGGTAAGAGAATTCATTATAAATTTAGAAAAATCCAAAAAAAAGGTTAGAAATATTGTAATTCCTTTTTCTATGAATACAATAAGCAATGTATCTGGTGTGCCAATTGTGCATGTCCCAAATCCTGTCAAAGGGACCTTAAAATAACTAGTTGAAACCCTACTACAAGAGGGGGAAACTGAACCCCAATATATTTACAACACTAAGAAAATCATAAAAGGGGTTAGAAGGGCTAGCTTTCCCAAACCCTTTGATAGAGTGGCATTTTGGATAGTCAAGTATTTAACTTGTGATGGTAAATTTGGGTCGGTGGGAAGAGAAGTCCTGAAGATGCTCATATATCTTAGATATGGAGCTACAAAACTAGAATATATAGTAAACCTTCTAGGTTTCTTTTTGACTCCATCCATACAATGGCCCAGAGGTATTCCTGGGGTGTTGGAATAATCAGACATCATGGGTTAGTTCATTTGGTGTGCTAACACCATTTTCTTTCAAAGAAAAATGGAGAAGAAATATGGGAGAAATTTCTTAACAAGTTTAAGAAAAACCTTGATATTATCAGGAGGAAATACCAACTCCTTTTTCTCCTACAACTAATTTGGAAATTGATGCCCCTACAGAGGAAAAGAAGGAAATAGGTGGGGAGAATATACCAAAAGAAGAAGATCTAGGAAGAAGGATTAAAACTGCAGAACCTATTGTACCTTTAAAAGAAACTCCTTCCTCTGCAACAACTACATGAGAGCTAATATCTGTCTCTGAACAGTGATAGTTCACCTAGGAAAGAGCAAGAAGTGAAAATTAGAAGAATCTCTAGGAGGAAACCCACTTCTGGACATTTTGAAGCTCCTCAAAGAAGAAGAATTCATAAGAGGTCTAGAGAAATTCTAGAGGGATGAAAGAACATAGGACAAGTTGGAAAAAGAAGCTACTGATATTTTGGGCTAGCATGGCCATGACTCCTCTTGGACCAAGCCAAACTGAGATGGAAAAATAAGATGAGAGATTTGAGGAACAAGTTTTTCAAGAGTTGGGTGAATCAACAACACTATCACATGAAGAAGAAGAGTTGGCATCTTGGAGATGAAAAGGAAATTCCCTTTGGTAGAAGAGGAATGTTCAACCCCCAAAGAAATTTTAGAGAAAGAAGAAAAACAATAGGTTAGACATGATCTATTTTTGTCTAGAGAAAAACTCATTATCAAAGAAAAGGATGAGGAGTTGAACTTCCTCAAACTCAAATTGGAATAGAGAGAAATGCTCATTGGGGAACTAACAACTCAGCTCACAGACAAGACTGAGGAATTGACAAGAGTTAAACAATAGATGATGGAGAAAGAGGAAGAATGTCAAATTTCTAGAAGATAGAGTACTATGTCAACAGTCTCTGCACATACTGAATTAACTTATTGGCCACTCAAGCAGTTATGGGATGATACTTGCAGGGAACTCAATGAAATCAAAACATCCAATGAGGACTTGAGAAGCAAGATGGAAGATGAAAAGAAAGCAAGAAAGGAATGGGAAGAAAAATTTTACAAAGAAGAAGGAGACAAATTTAAATGTCTTGTAAAAATACAAATGGTTTGCATAATGAGTGAAAAATTGCTTGCATGCAGGAGACCTTCTCCTGCATATAGCATGTTTCTAGAGGAACAATTCATTCACTTGGAAGTAGATCAAGAATTACATGTGGCCTTCCACATGAAATAAAAGATGAATCTGAGTTCATGACAACCTATTCTTCAGCCAATGTAGAGCAGAAAAATCTTCTCTCGTGAATTCTATCTCTGTAATCTTATGCTAGAAAAGAACACATAGCTTCATGATCAATTTGTATGTGGGAGAAAGCTAGCTTAATGCATTTGTTTCTATTCTTCAAAATCAGATTGCATGGAAGGAAAGGGATTTTGAGCATCTATTGAAAGCTAGTTCATTTGGTCTCTGCATGAGGGCTCATTATGGTAAACCATCTGCTTTCGTTAAACATTTTAGAACCCATGCCTTTGATAGACGGTTCAAGACACATTATCTTGCCAGTTTACAGAAAAGTATTGATGCCTTCACCTCTTATGAGGAGGAAAATTTGAGGAGATTTATGATGGATGTTTGAAAATATGGGAGCTTCTTACAGTTGCATTGAGAAGAAGAGAAGTAATATCTCCCACAAACTTAATATGGAGCTTAGAAAGAGCTAAAAAGCTTTGCACACTAATCCCTCATATCAATGAAAAGCACAGGGGCATATGGATGGGAATGAGAACAAGGCCTCCCCTTCTTCTCGCTCCCATGTCTCCATGGAAAAATAGAGAACCTCAAGATCCCACTCAATTTGAGGAATGGAAGAGGAAAGTAGAAACAGATTAGGGTATAGTGTTTAAACTAAAACACTGGGATATTCAGTTTCAACCATTTGACCTGAGCAGTCAATTGGAATGCAGAATACACAACCCAAGATTTGAAGAGTAAAGTTTGTAAGAGGACTTACAAACAAGTAAGTATGGGGAGATGATAAGGCTAGAATATGTCTCGTTAATGTATAATAAATGATCTTATTTTACTCTCCTTTTTATCAAGTTTGACTGCATTTTGTGACTTTTGTTTGATCTAATATAAGTTAGGATGTAATTGTCCATATTTTTTGATTGTAGTTCTAACGTTTAAAAACTCTATAATTCCTAACAAAGTGCTTTGGAAATTCAGTTTTGTAATAAAACAGGTCACAATCAATCGAAAAGAACAAAGTATGAAGTGGTCAGCATGTTTTTGGAAGCATTGGTTTCAATACGGCTTAGTTCCGAACTTCCATACTTAGTTCGGAACTCCATTACGCAATTACAGCTCTATCACTTAGTTTGAAACTTTCAGACTTAGTTTCAGAACTCTAGTACTTAGTTCCAGAATTTTTGACTTAGTTCTAGAACTCCTGCATGTAGCTCAGAACCCTCACGGTTAGATCTGGAATGATTTCCTTTAGTTCCAACTTCTCTAAAGTTTTGGAACCGATGAGAATTTGTTTATTCCAACAACATCCGGTGATTTAGCAATCAATGATCCTTTCAATCAGGAGCATATTAGAAGATTTTTGATTCTTCATACTCACAGATCTAGGGATAACTATCATACAATAGTATGCGTCCAACCATGTTCCAATTCAACATCTATTTTGGGCACGATTCGGTTCCATCTAAATCAGTAGGACAACTATGGTTGTAAATGCACTTTGGAAGGAGTATATATATATATGAGACTTAGATAGATAGATATATATATAATATAGAGATAGATCGATATACATAGATACAAACACAGAGAGATAGAAAGAGACAATATGTTTTGTAATGCAGAACATTTTATCAATAAAATAGCCATTTCTATTTTGAGAGAATATTAAGTTGTCAAATCTTGTTTCAAGGTGGAGCAAGGGCCCACTCCTCCAAGAACCAAGATCTTCATTTTATTGGTATTTATATTTCCAGAGAAAATAGTATAGATCTATTAATTTTGTAAATGCTTTTGATTATTCAAGTTGAAATCTGTCATATACTTGTTCCTGCAGGTGTTCTAGATTAGATTCTTATTTCCTTGCAATCATCTTTCAACATTCTCAATTGTGTGTTTATTTCCAAAGCAAGTGTGTTTATTTCTGTAACGTGTGTTTACTTACAACAATCTATTTCATTATGCAAATGTGTGTTTATTTCCAGCAATTTATTTCTGCAGAGAGTGTTTACTTCCAGCAAGTTTTCATAGTTTGATTTCAATAAGGTTTTGTCAAGAAGTCCTCAAGACATTGAGAAAATCCCCCAAAAATATAAAAAAAAAAAAAACAAATACCTACAGTCAATTACTAGATCACTAAGATTTCTTGTTGCATATAGCTTGAACACCACCCCTAGTTTGAATATGACATCAACAAAGAGTTGATTAAATTGCGTTTTGAGTGCAAGTTACGATTCTCCATTTTTATTCTTCCTTTTGCACTTCCCATCATAGTTGGAGTATTCAGTTATTTACGAGTGTGTTAGGACCTTATCCGGTCATTCTCGGACTTACGGTTGATCCTTTATCTAGTTTTAATTCACAAATCCAATTTTCTTCATTTCTTCTCATTTCACGATTCTGGCGTCGGTCTAACCACCGTCATCGCTTTATATTTAACTATCATCGGTTTACCTAACTGGTGTCGACTTCTAGCTATTTTGGTTATTTTACCTAAAACAAACTTCATCACCTATTATTTTTGCTTTTAGTCCTCAGGACACCATCATATCACCTAAAATTCGATATTTTCGCGAGATCTGCTTTCCTTGGTTCATATTCATCAATTATGTTTCATTTTCTGAAATTGGTACTTTATATAGTAATTGGTATCGGTTATCATAACCATCGTCGGTTCCCCTATAATTGTAATTGGTCATACTAACCGTCATCGGATTCTGTGTTTGATTTTTAATCCAAACATCGACCAGATTTACCCCTCGGACTTCATCCTTCTCTTCTTTTGTTGTTTTCTGTGTCATTTATAGAATACAGTTTTACCAGGTCAACATTAATTCACATGGTGTTGAATCGCAGCCAAACTAACGCCCTTGTGTTTCATACTAACCGTCAACCACTCCCACCTAGTCCATCGTTGTCATCCATCCTGTCACCTATGGATCTGACTCGAAACTTATCCCCATTGCTTTGCAGGCGATAAGGAGTTTGCAAGACTCCTTGATTAGAATCTTGTGACCTTACAATACTATCTTTCCCACTCATCTACTCGTAACTCCTTAGATGGACGGTTAATATATGACATGGTCGTATCTATCCCTCCCGTCCTCACACCCACTTCCTCGTCGGCTACTACTACTAGTTTGCACTACCCTCATCCACATTACCCCTTGTGGTCTCTTAGTTAGGTTCCACTTCGCCATAACTACTACCCCAACGAAATCTATTGCACTGTAACATTAACTGTGCCGTCATCGACTACCTTGAGCATAGCTCTATTCGCCCCCTTTTCATCATATGTACCAGTTGCATCACAACCACCTCCAATGTTGGAAACCCACACCCCTTTCCAAAATCTGGTTCTTTCTATCCCTTAGTCTCTACCACCCATTACCATGAGAGTCGTTACGACCACCCCACCTATTTACACACATCATCAGCAGCCCCCAATTTCATCTGTCATCTATTCAGGGTACATTCCACCCATATCTATCCCCCTACGTAGTTTTCATATTCCACACCCTCATGTACTAGGATGCCATCTACATCATACACTCATTATCAACCTCCCTTTACGGTGGGAGGCACCCATTCCTCACAACCCACCAATGACCTCATTAGGATGATGATGGAAATGATGCAGACATTAGAAACAACGGTTTCGCTCCTCGTAACTCCTTCGCTTATGATGAAATCTATAATGAGCCTATTCATCCATCCATTCCTATTTGCATGTACCCTATGCATTGGGAAATGCCTAAATTCAATCGTTTTAATAGTAAAGAGGACCCACAACAACACTTGCGGTCATTCAAGCATGGGTGCTACCTAATCACCCATGATGATGCTTTGCTCTTACAAACATTTCCCATGTCCCTAACAGGACCCGCCTTAGATTGGTACAATAGTTTACCTAGACATTCCATCTACTCCTTCAACCAAGTGGCTCAAGAATTCCTAGACCACTTCTCGATCAATGTAGTCAAGAAGGTCACCATGACCGACCTGTATTCGACACGATAGTATGAAGACGAATCTATCACAGATTTTGTTGCCCACTAGCGGAGTCTTATCAACCAATTGACATTCCAGCTACCTCAAACTGAGCTTATTGAGTTGTTCACTAGAGCTTGTGCTAGACACATCTCACCAACTCTATAGGTACAAACCTTCCGAACCTTCGACGAAGTGTTCACCATGGCATGAAAGTTGGAAATTCGTGCCATTGAAGAAAAGAAAATCCAATTATGAAATAAGAACGCCCCATTCAAATCAAATGATTCTTCTTCATCTTCAAAACCTAAAAATAAATATTCAAAGGCCAAAGGATCTGCTAATGCAGTAGTCCTCAAGGCAGGTCCACCTCATCCTTCTAATCAAGCCCAACCTTCTTCCAATCTTTCCCTATCTAGGCCTTTCAACTCCGTGCAGAGCAACATAAGTACACTTGATTAGAGAACCCTATTCTTCGCTTTGGAGAAGCTTCTTAAGCTGGAGCCATTACACTTCCTCCCAAAAAACCCCATACGGGTTTGGATCCTACATATCCTATGCTTGCATGGTATAAGGAACACGACTATTGTAATTACCATCACATCAAAGGCCATAGTGACGGTAATTGCATCACTTTTAAGAACATTTTCCAAGAGATTATAGATAATGGAGACCTCTTTGTGAATAACCCGAATGCGCTAGCAAATCAAAATTTACACATCTTTAAAAAGTCGTTCCCTAACCATAAACCGTCATCTAATCAAAAGATTGAACCTTCATCCGATGACAATAATGTCCGTGAAGTCCACATAGTTTTTGATATTATACCGAGTCATCCTCAAATCTCACATATTTCATCTATTGAGGAAATTCTAGCATGATCCCCTCTACCCATAGAGGAGCATACCCCTTCTACTCCTTCACCCATAGAGGAGTCCCCTCATCTCCCCTGCTCTCATGGAGGAACCCATACTTTCTACCGATGTCATTTCATCGTCTGCCTCCCAACCTACTGAACAGTCAACACATTTAATCCTCCCATCCACATGAGAATCATCATCACCTTCTCCTCCACCAAGGATGAAGTCTACATCACCCCACCTATTATCTCTCCTACCCATGGGAGATTCGTCATACATGCCACTACCTATTGGGGTAATTCCCCCTCAGGATCCTAGAATCCCATTGACATGATCTCAGATCTTTTACCTACTGAAAGTCTAACGCTAGCCAATTCCTGTCTCGCAGACATATTTTATAGGGATCTCCACCAAACCAACTCCATCTTCTTCTTTAGTAGTCCCATTTTCATGGTTGGCTGATCACTTGGATTACGTTGATAATTCCATGCTCTGGGACGTCTTTGGCTCCCCTTTTTGACCCAAATGCAAATGTTGCCTGAGGATATTTCCACGATCTACCCAAAGGTATTTTTAGCAACCAGATCACCACAGACCATGCCTATTGAAATAGCATCTTCTTCATCATCCCTACCTACATCCAAACCTTTACCCATGACCAAAACCATTTCAAAACCTGAAAGCCTACCCACACCTATGTCTTCATCTGTATCTAGACCCATCACTACCTTGGGTGTCATGCGACATCAAGCCTTACTCACCCACCTATCAAATTGGACTTAGCAACATCATCTCAAACCCGCACCAACATTATCCCTCCACCTAAAAAGAAAACCCAACCTTCTAGGCCGCATACACTGGTCTTACCTACCACACCTTTGTCACCTTCCCCCTTTCCATCCATCTTAGGGCCCCATCTATCAACCCTTATCAAATAGTCTCCTACCCAAGGCCAATTAAAAGCTAAACAACCTATCTGTGCATCACGAGCATTCGTTACACCTCATTCACCAAAAAAAAAAAAACACCCTCACCCTCACCTATGCACTTCTTGCCACCTATACCTCCACCGATTCTATAACCCCAACCTTGCCTATACGACTTCAACCCATGTCATCTATCCAACCTCTACCAACAATATCCATCGTAACTTGGTTGCCCTTGTGGGTAACCCTTCCTCATCCACCATTTGTTTTCCTTCTACATCCCGCACTCCCATGTCAAATTTACCTAAAAAGGTGCAACCTAAAGATAAGAACCCACTACCCTCTAATAAGGTAGTCAAACCAACAAAACCTTCCATTTCCAGCTCTTCTACCCCACCTTTACCCAAGCAGATGCCAAAAACATAAGACCATACCACTTACCAAACCAAGGGCCAACCCATTCCCCCTCATATAAAGCCTCTTCCCTCACGATCATCCACACCTTTACCCAAACCCACACTCACTTCCCATTTTGATCCATTAGTGGGGTCCTACGCCAACATTTTAACCAATCTCTTAGAGACTTTCGTCATCACATTACTGCTTTCGACCGATGTATCCTCTCAAACCCAAACCAAAAGGGTTTGATGATACCAAGATTTGTGCCTATCATCGTGTGTCAGGACATGATGTAGAAAATTGTAAGGCTCTAAAGACCGTTCTTCTCCAACTTTTTCCTCCTGAACAAAATTTTGACGATGATGACCTTCTTGATGAGGACCATGTTCCACCTTCACCTATCACCACACATCATCGTCCTTTACCCATTCAACGACCAATATCTCCACCCCCACAACCATTTTATCCACCTCCAAATTTGAGATCAACATGGTCCGTATAAGAGAGCTAGCCAAACCTCTGCCTAAACATCAGTACACCCTACTCATTTCACAAGGCTCTTAGCCACCACTCGGATTTTTAACTCATGCCGTTATACCTTTCATGACACACCCTCTCCATTTACCTCTCTTCCTCGGATTAACATGGTTTACGTTGCCACTCATGCTCGAGATAGATAAAGGCAAAGAAAAAGTAACTAACTCATCAACCAACCCCGTGCCCAATATACCATCTGCACCCACACCCAAAATCACCATCCATGAGACCTACATACCCTATCTCTAACAAGGTCACCCATCGCACAATGATAAAACAATTACATCAGTCCCCTCTAAATATGTCTTTGTATGATCTCGTCCAAACTTCTGAATCTCATAGACAAGCCCTTATTGAGGTTTTGTAATCCATTGAAGTTTTACCCAATGACCCCACACCAATGGCCTCCATTATTACCCCTCACCATGTGGCCTCGCTTACCAAATCATCTCCTTCTTCTACCCCCATGCCCACTCCTCAAGTTGCCACCCTCAACTTCTCTAATGAGGAGATTGTACCTCTCTAGTTAGATGACCCTGATCCCACCCTTTTCATTTATGTCTATATCGATAACATATGCATACGACGCGTCATGATCGATGGTGGTGTTAGCATTAACATCATCTCCTCCCATGCATACAACCAAATTCACATTCCTTCTAGTTGTATGCATAATAACCCCGTTATGTTGCACTTCTTCAACAATGTCATTACCTCCACTCTTGGCACCATTATCCTTCACATTCGCGTAGGCCCTCGCATTGTCCCGAAACTATTCTACATCTTAGAGGAGAGTTCCAGTATAACCCCTTGCTTGATAGACCTTAGATTCACATCATGGGTTGTGTCCTTCAACTTTAGAACACGAGTGTAAAATTTGAATATGAAGGACATAACTATACCATCCCCGTTGATCCGTCATCATTCAAAAATTATAACATGTTGTACCGACCCAACGATGTACTTGTACCAATCAAGACATCTGCCACTACCCTCACTTCTCTTTCACCCACGACCCCATCCACCAATATTTCCACCACCTCTCCCGCATCTAACTCTTCTATTCTTGTTATCGCCTCGGCCTCTCT
Source organism: Taxus wallichiana var. yunnanensis (assembly GCA_018340775.1). NCBI lineage: Eukaryota > Viridiplantae > Streptophyta > Pinopsida > Cupressales > Taxaceae > Taxus > Taxus wallichiana. The sequence goes on from CM031239.1 coordinate 185,627,347, forward strand.
AAAATGAGCCCTCTACTTCCCTACCAACTGCTACCCCTTTTTCCCAATCATCTATTGAGTTGTCTATCCCTGCCACCCACATATCGACTATTGATCCCTTAGAAGGTGTTTTTCAATGCCTCACTCTGGGGGAGTACCACCTATACAATATCAACACATTTCTCACTCCACAAGAGTATGGGAACATGCGCTAACACCCTAGTTATGACTACCATGTAGGTGAGGTTTTTCCTTATGGTCCTCCCCACTTTCACACTAATCTAACATATGGGGGACTTGATAGCCACTTATTCACCCAAACCTCAATTCCAAACACGTTCGTTTTCATATGACCTCCAATCTCTTACTAATTGTCACTTCGCCCACAATTTCCTTCACCATTGCGAATGGAAAGGCTTTGGTTTCAATTTTTATGAATAAGGTTGCCATATTGTCATTTCATGTACCACCCATAAACACAACGATCATAGTGGTATTTGATTTTCCACACCACCTTCCATGAAGGCCCACATCAACCTCATTGAGGAAGATAAACCTTCTCCACCCCATTCACCAATGTCACCATCTTCACCCACGAGTCCATAGATCCCGAATCTATTCCTCATAACTTTTTTTTCATAAACATGATTTCCTGGGACCTCTGACCTATCAACGTGATGGAGAGATTCCCTCTTCTCTTCCCTTCTTGTATCCTGACATGATCAATGATGATACACCTTCTATTAATGTCATTCAATGTCAAGATGATGAGTCTATCATCACCTACCTTGGTGTGGAAGATTCTTATATTCATCGATCATTACCTTCTGAGACACAAACCATGTTGAATGAATAGACTATTGAAATCAAAATTAACACCCAAGATGACCCACACATTCTAAAGATAGGTAGATGCTTCTAAACAAGAAGCTTTTACCTCTTTCCTCTAGGACCATAGCAACACTTTTTCTTGGTCCTATGCCGATATGCCCGTATCAACCCAAACATTGTGGTCCACAATATCATAACCATTCCTGATGCCAAACCCATAAAACAAAAGCTACGAGAAAATACATCCTTGCATTGCTCTTCTTGTCAAAGAAGAACTTCAATGCCTTCTCTTGGTTTCCTTTATCCTACCCATTGACTATCCCCAATGGATTTCTAACATTGTTCCTATCATAAAAGCAACAGGGGGACTCCACATTTGCACGGATTTCTATGACCTCAACCTCGCTTGCCCCAAAGATGATTTTCCTCTACCAGGCATTGACCAACTAGTTGATCTCACCACTGCCATGAGATGCTATCACTCATGGATGATTTCTTAGGTTATAATAAAATATTACTCACTCCAGAAGATCAACACAAAACTTCCTTCATCACTCCTTGGGGACCTTTTGTTATCGAGTCATGCCTTTTTTCCTTTAAAACCCTACTTTTGTCACATATCAACGAGCCATGAATTATATCTTCCATGACATCATGCATTACATATTAGAAGATTACGTAGATGACCTTCTTGCCAAATCCAAACATTGGGTTGAACACCTAATAATTCTTAAGGTCATATTTGACTTGCCTCATCAAGTATTGTGTTCTCCTTCAACCTAAGAAGTGTGTCTTTGCGGTGCTTTTAGGAAAACTCCTTGGTTTCATCATTTCTTTGCATGGCATAGAATTTGATCCTGCTAAAGTAAAGGATATTATCAAAATTCCTCCGCCTACTAATCTCTGTCAACTTTAAAGTTTGCAAGGTAAGTTGTAATCTATCCATCGGTTCATTTCACAACTTTCCAATTGTTGTCAACCATTTCATCATCTCCTCAAAAAGGACGTCTCATTCAAATGGGATGATGAATTCCACAAAGCCTTTGATGCCTTAAAACAATACCTTCTTCAACCACTAGTGCTCATTCCTCGTAAGGATGACCAACCCTTTTACCTATACACTTTTGTTATTAACCATTCCTTAGGTGTCATGCTCACTCACCGATTTGACGAGCAAGATAGGGAACAAGTAGTTTATTACATAAGCTGTACCATTTTGGACTATGAAACTAGGTATACCCATGCCGAAAAACTTTGCTTAGCATTAGTTTTTGTTGTCACTAAACTACGTCATTAGCTACTCAACCACAAAACCTTTAGCATCACTAACACTGATCCCCTACATTACATGTACACCAAACCCTATCAACATCAACATGTTGCACGCTGGCTCATGCTTCTTGCAGACCTTGACCTCGAATTCATCCATCAAAATTTTGTCAAAGGCCAAGCCATCACTGACCAACTAGCATATGCACCTCTTTCGGAAATCAACCATCTAACTTTGATTTCCCCAATGAATCCTTGCCACCCTCTCTTTAGATGATATCACTTACCAAGTGACCTTATTATTGATGGTTCCAAATGTCAGCGGGGAGGTGGTGTAGGTGTTATCCTCATTCCTCTTGATGGTGAACCTATTCCTTTATCTTTCAAACTCAATTTTTATTGCAATAATAACATCGCGAGTATGAAGCACTCATATTAGGCCTTCAAACTACCATCTCCCTAGATGCTAAATCCATTAATATTTTTGGTTATTCCCAACCTGGTTGTAAATCAAGTCAATAGGACATACCAACGTCGTAATGAAATGCTATAAAAGTACAAATGTCATGTCGATAAGCTTTTGACTACATTTGACCATTACAAACTTTAAACCACCCCACGTTCTACCAATAAATTTGCGAGATACCATGGCTGTTTGGCTTCTCGGATACTCGCTTTGCCTTCGACTCCAAAATCTTTATCACAATACAAAGGTTGTAATCACCCTCTTATTTATCTTGTGAAGTCCATTCCGTCGGAACCGTTGCACCTGACCCATGTGACCTTTAGTATAAGCAGTTTGTAGACTACCTTTCCCTTTCCATTGTGCCTCCTGGTCTCACTCATAATGGACAATGTGCCTTTCTTAAAGGTTTCTCTTAGTATGTCATCATGGGTGGTCTCCTTTATAAATGCAACTTCGACGGTATTCTCTTATGATGGCTTACAAGTTCTAAAATTCCTTACACCATCAAGGAAGTTCATGATAGAATTTGTGGAGGCCACTTTAGTGGTTTAGCTGTTACTAAACACATTCTTTGCCTTGGCTATTATTGGCCAACCTTGAACCATGACTGTTGTGACTATGTCAAACATTATGTGAAATGCTAGCTAATCTTCATCACACACCTAGTCATGCCTTACAGTTGCACGAGAATTTTGGCATTTCTCTTAATGGGGAATGGATTCTTGTAAGAGAGATTAATCCTTATTCTTCACAATGCCATCAATGGATTACAATTCTACTAAATATTACACTAAATGGGTAGAATCCATCCCCCTCATTTCTACAAAAGCTAAAAAATATGTGAATTCATCAACCATCACATCATTTTTCGCTTTGGTGTTCCTCACCGCCTCATCACTGATAATGGAAAGTAATTAAAAACAAAACCCTATGTGATGCTTTTGACATTCAACTCAGCTTCTCTTCACCTTACTACCCATAAATAAATGGCCAAGCAAAATCAACCAATAAAAACTTGAACAAAATTCTTATGAAAGTAGTTGACGATACTGGGAAGGATTGGCATACACACATTCCTTTCGCCTTATGGGCTTACCGTACTAATATTCAAACTTCAACTACTACCACACCTTTCTCTTTGGTTTATGGTACTGAGGCTATCTTGCCTCTCAAATTCTATATTCCATCTCTCCACATCTCACTACAAGACATGCTCAACCATGATGAATATCGCTAGGACCATTTAACACAACTTGAGTTAGTAGATGAACATTGTCTCAATGCTCTTGATCACCTTCAAGTCTACCAAAAACACATAAAATGTGCATACGATAAATGTGTCCAAAAACAAACCTTCCACGTTGAAAACCTCATCTTGAAGGAAAATTAACATGTAACCAAAGAAGAGAAAATTAAACGGGAAAATTTACTCCTAATTGGCTTAGAACCTATATCGTTACTCATGTCTATGGATCTGGTGCTTATCATTTGTCTTCACTTGAAGGTAAAACCAAACTTGAGACCCTCGATGCCTTACATCTTAGACCATTTTATTGTTGAAATAAATTCTTATACCACCTTTTGTCTATTGACCGCTCACCCTTGAGTGTCGTTTACCTTCCATATTACCTGTTTGGAGGATCAACGACTAAACGAGAATCATGTGATTACCCATCACATTTTAGCCTTATCTTGAATATGAGTACCATGGATCTACTCATGGCGTTATTCTCATGGATACTTTTTGTCTTTTCAAAGATGGAATCCCATGGTCGTTCGTCACTTGAAATCATCTCTTTCATAGTTAACCTCTCCGTGTTATGGTTTTGTCTTCTAAACAAGAACCTCATCTTCCTCGATAGTCTTGTCCATGACTTAAAACATTCAAAAACAAAATGGGATTCAACTCCTTGAGTCAAACTTCTAACAAATAGATGACTTCCTCAAAAGGGAAATCTCTTCTCTTTATCTCGCCGCTATAAATAGACTACTCCTCAAGGAAAACTATATAAAATCATTGCAAAAATGAGAACTCAAGGATATTATATACTCATCCCATATAGACTTCCCACATCGATCGGTCTATCAAAAACAAAAATGAATGAAGAAAAAGATAACTTTTTATCATTGACTTGCCTATTTTTGATCATGGGTTTCTTGTTAGGTAAACATGCTATCGTATACTAAGTTATGCTAAACCACCTATTTTCTCCTCATTGTATTTTCACCCTATTGATCTATCTGCTCAAGGGACTTGCCACAACTATGAATTTTCATGATTATGTGACTTTATTAACCCTTAGAATAGTCCATTATGCAATGCCTTTAGGGTCTTACATTCAGAAGCCCATCTTGGGTATGGTAGACTCGTTAGGGTTGTTATCAATTAAACAAGTCTTTTTACCACCTCTTACCAGTTACCTTCTTGATTACTTGTTGATTAGCCTATACAACACTAAACCATCGACACCTACAGTTTAAAAGCTTTCCACTATCACCGAAGACTCAATCATGCCTAAAACCTAACAACCCATTCCTCTAATTCATCATATTCTTCCCTAGTTTATGGGAGAACTACATCGGCATGAGGCCCCTTTTTGTCGGGGCTATGTAGGCAACACTCTGGGCACGGGGCCCTTGAAGGTTAGCTCGACCAATCTTTACCCTAACCTATTTCCCCCATTTTCTATTCATATTCTATCTTAGTTTCCATTTTCTACAACACTTGGAAAATAATACAAACATACATATCTACCATGTTACCACATCATAACAACATCCAATCAATCATTTCACATTTCTATAAAATCAAAGATTTTGGAAATCTACACCATAACATACATATAACTCATCATTTATTTCCCATGTTACTGATAACTTGGACATTAAATCAAAATTAAAAACAAGACTCCATCATGCCTAAATGACCTAACTCCATCATGCCTAAACCGACCTAACTCCATCATTCCTAAACCAACCTTTGAATCTATCATACCTAAACTAACTTGACTCCATCACACCTCAACCGACCTAACTCCATCATGCCTAAATGACTGACTCCATCATGCCTAAACCGACCTGACTCCATCATGCCTAAACCGACCTGAATCCATCATGCCTAATCCACCTGGTTTTCACCCATATACATATACCAATGAAAATTTTACAACATAAGCACAACATCATACCATAAATATCACCATCTCTATATAAATCATCAGAATATGTGTGTCCATACATATGTGCACAAAAGCAAAATCAATACACATGCCTCTCATATACATCCTTGTTATCTTGGCACACAAGTTCGGTATAATAATGAAAAGACTCAAAACTCTCATATACATCCTTGCTATCTTCAACATGCAGGTGGTATAAATAAAAAATATACAAAAATCTATACCTTGAACATATATGGTGACTAATCGTCACCCCACTTGATGTCTATGCTAGTCTCATCTGTCTCCTCCTCCTCTCCTCTAGCCTGACACCTTGCCACCATCTCTCCACCCTATATGGGTCTAGCCCTCACCTCTGCCTAGCCTGCAGCTGGGTCCGACCTCCATGAGCTAGTCACCTCTCCTTGACCCTGTCTCTGGGCTCGCTGGCCCCCTGTACTCTCTGCACTATGTGTGTGAGATCTAGTCCTCTCACTCGAGCTCTGTGCCACTTTGTGCTCCACATAGGAAGGGACGTTTATCCCGATGTTGATCAAATGATCCTGGTAGTACCTGACCTCATTCAGGGCATCCTAAATCTTGACATCGGCATTGTCTGTGGTGGTACCATGGGTCTCGCAGCAACATGTGAACCCTGCCCTACTACTAGTGGCATCCGCCCATGTACCTGTGAACCCTACCCTCCTCTATGTACCATGGGACCTGTCTCGCCGATTCTTGTATAATGGGACCTTGCCTCGAAGCCTAAGGTGTTTCCTGTGTTATGAACTAGGCTTGTAAGGTCACAATCTGTGCCTGTGTAGTGGCCAACTAACCTTGAAAACCTACTACTGCGCCCGCAAGGTGACCTTTGTCCCCGTCTCCATCTCGCACCTGTGCGGGTGCTTGTCCTAGGAAATCTGGGCTGTAAAGCCACCACTGCACCTATAATGTGGCCACATGTGCCTCGGACCTGTCCAATTACCCCTATAATACCATGATCTGGGCTTGTAAAGTGGCAACATGCCCTTGTAAAGTATCCCTCTGAACTATAAGGGTAGCCAAGTCTAGTTGCCCTAACCTAGGTGGTGTTGCTCGTAGTTAGACTACCCACCACTTCCTATATCTATCTCTAACTCCAGCATCATCAATCCACTAGTCCACTACCTACTCCTCCTGCACGGTCGGCATTGTTGGCTATGGTAGAGGCATATGCCTCTCCACGTCATCTCTCATGTATTGAGGGAATGATGTTGGCATGTCTGGGGCAGCCCACACTTGTTACGACCTGTCGATAGGTATCATCTCGTTCTCACTAGCACAATGCCCCTTTATCCACCTCGGTGCACTGTAACTCATCCATCTCTACCGCCATCTCTGCATGTATGAAGGGAATCCAACATACGACCTCTAAATGATGTCCACTCTAGATAACCCCTCCAAGTGCACTGCCATAATATGCCACATTGTGAGTAGCCCTAAAGCAATGCACTCTCCAACAACAGGGCACCCAATGCATGTACCCAACTCAAACCAAGCTCGGGTTGAATGCATCTTGCCAGGGCATACCAACTAGATGTACACATATGATTTACTCATATGCCTAGTAGTGGAGAAGAAAGGTGTAATACAAATTGAACCTCCGCATGATTGCTCGTAGGCCCATAAATCCCTTTATCACTATACCAAGTATGTTGGCACCCAAGTGAAATGGGTCCTATCCTCCATCATGTCATGGAGAACCCCCATTAGTGCCCATGGGAATCTCCCACCCTCCGCATCTGGTAGTGTAAAACAACACACTTCCTCCATGATCAAGACTACTAACCTTATCTTCTTAGAATGGGCCGTACATATCTCCATAGTTCGGGCTCACACTATATCTCTGCCATCCCCTCTTCAAACACCGTGAACATCAACTCCTCTAATGCCTCGAAGAAATAGAATAAACCTGCATCCCCACTATCGGTAACATGCAAGATCTTGTACACGTCCTCTAGGGTGACTGTGATCTCACCCATCGGCAGATGAAATGTGTTGGTTGTTGAATCCCATCTATCGATGAGTGTGACCATCAAGCTCGGATCCCAAACTATGTTCTGTAGCATCTAACCCTAATCAATTCGACATATGTAACGTGATGCCACTCCTTGGGCTTGTCACACTCCCTCATACCATTAGTAACAAAGGCTATCTCTCATCTACACTAGTCCCTAGCATGTACCCAACAAACCACACCATTATTAAATATTGACCATATCTAACATATCACTTACCCGACTAACCTATTCCCAAAATTCTTATTATTTATTTCCCGTAACCCTAATGACCTACCCCTTTCCCCATCCCACTTTCACACCCCTCAACTCATATCATATATACCTTTTACCCTACCTATTCTCAACACACTTACATTTATACCTCACTACCTCACTTTCTCTTTAACTCCCACCATAACCCTGTCTCAACACATTTTTCCTCAAAAGCCAATCGACATCGGTCACTAGTGACCAACATCGGTCCATCATGACCGACATCGATCACTTACTATTTGACCAATGTCATCGGTATGGCTGACCAATGTCGCCACCGATTGACCGGCGTCGGTCACATTGTTGCGTCGACCAAACCCATAAAACCCTCCCCCATTTTTCAAAAAATTTACCATACTAACCTATAAACCTACCTTATCCTACCCATATTTAACCCACATTGGACTTCCTACCCTTCCCATTTCATCAATTTTACTTCCACATGTAAATTTAATTCCTACCCAAAACCATTTCTACCCAAACCAATTTCTACAAACAATTTCAACTAACAAGCATCGAATGGGATCAAATCTTACCTCATCTCGGTTCCATTGGCATGGTGGTATGTCTAGCCACTATACTAGTGGCCCACCCAAGCCCTCTCCTACCTCTGCCATGCCCCAATCCACCCCTCACCTCCAACCAATCACAATCGACCACACCGCTCTCGTGGACCTATCTCTTAGCTGCTCTCCCCACTCATAATCTCCACCTCATCCCGGTACAATGCCTTGTCCTTCTCTCTTGGAAAATTGCTACAAGGTCAAACGGATATGTCATTTTCCCAAAAGTCACAACATAACAATGATTCCGTAAAATACATAATTTTTATTTATAACCCAAACCGACATGACCGACGTCAGTCATATTTGTGCCCTAGTCAATTGATGTCAGTCACCCTATAACCGACATCGGTCACCCTTAAAGTTATTTACCCTTGCTAAGCTTCCTTTTACTCTCGACCATTAGTGCTTAAACACATTTTATCATTACGGAAACCTATTGAACCATACCTATAGGCCCAAACTACCCCTACATTTCCTTAGTTGCGTCTTAGGATTTTTCATTTCACCTATACGTTGGCCTTACATGCCATGACCTATTTTCCTAAACCTGACCTACTTGGTGTGACCATTGACCTTATGTACTCGCTATACCTTGCGATGTTGTTACCTACGTTTTTTTAGCCTAACAACCATACCTTTCCTATTTCTGTTTAGTTTATCCTAGCCCAAACCTTTGGTGTATTGGAACATACCTAAACATTCATGCACCTGACCTACGTTGTGTTTCGGACCATATCCTATACCTTGGATACCTGAATCACTTCACCCTTGTTTGGATAAACCTATCAACCTTGGACGATGTAGAGTTCATAAGCTTTTCAACTTTGTGCCGTGTTGCAATCTATATCTCTACGAGCATTTGATTTTGATTACCCATTACTCGGTTTCTGGGACCACGACCCATTACTTATTACCCAAGCTGACCACTACCCTTCCCCACCTACCTTCACTTCCACTAACTACACATTTATCAAACCACTCACCAATTTCGTATTACACCTCATCAGTGCTTGGTTTGAGGGGGATCACCTTCACCCACACATGGGGAAACCACTTCGTATTTTTTCAAAGCATCACTATCAATACAAGCTACGCGGCAAAAGGGGAAAAATGTAGACACCAAATTTAGGTCACACTTCCCCTTTACCCACATGTATATTAATTTAATTAACCACAATTAAATTAAGGACCATGCTCACAATATTCATTATTTAATTACCTTAATTAAACTAATTTCCACCTCACCTAGACACCTTACCCCACCACCTCACCTAGACACCTCATCACAAACATATTCTTAGCATGTTTCCCTTTTACTAGGACTCAATATCCACTCACCATAACTAATTAAGACTTAGTTCAACTCTAAAATCACATGCCTATTCTTCCTCTAACCACATTCTCATCTAAGTGTAAGATTCTATTTTGATCCGGAGAATAGACAGAGTTGGCCAAAAAGATTGCCAAGATCTATCATTTTTAGTAAACCTAGGATTTCCCACCTTAACCGATGCCGGTCAACCCTAAACCGATGTTGGTCACCCTAAACCATCATCAATTACCATATATTCACTTTGGTAACCTTGTTTGAGAGGTTGGAAGAATTTTAGAAGTCTTGGAGAAGAGAGATCTAAATGCAAGCACACACCAGAGCACTCATGCACATCCAGACACCTTGAACCAATAACCAAGCATTGATATGAAAGGCAAAAATTCATGGCAAAATTCTGGGAAGCACAACCGTGACACTGATCATGGGTTGCACCGATCAACCACCACCTCCATCTAACAACCAGGTCTACAAACACTAGTAAGTACCTTTAGATATGCACCTTCACATACTTATTTAGATTAGTTTATTCATGTTTGTTTGAGGGTTCTAGTCTCCCTTATATCCCATCATCTCTCATCCTCCTACGATTCCCTCCACCCAATCACGCAAAACCTTTTAACCCCCATACAGAATCTAGACACCCCGACTATCCCTATCATTGTCATCTAACTCCCCATTACCTGTTCATTCTCTGGGCAATCTTAGAGAATCACCAAAACCTAACTTCACTAAGTTTCCATCACCGACCCTACCGATGCCGGTTAACCCCAACCATTGTCGATTATCCTCAACCAACATCGGTCATACAATACCGACATCAGTCTCTGTGTTTGGAAAACCTACCTATAACAACAACCTCATACCTTTCACCTAAGAAACCCAAATCACCTAAGGCTTGACCCTGACCTATCCCAACCATTTTATTTACCTGTCTGAATTCTATATCTAATCATAACCTATCTTGTTAGATTAGATTTGTTTATTATACTTGAATGAGATACCTAAATCATATCAACTACAATAGGACATTATTGGTTCATATTACTTCTTGTATTAAGTTGTTTTAAATAGTGGATTGACAACCATCTAGGAAGTATCGTACTTCCTGAATCTAGCATACACTAGGTAGTCTAATGACATATATTGTTTAATATTCCTTTTGTGGTCTTTTTTGTATTCACAAATAGTTCCTCCTAGAAAAAAAGAAGTTCTTGAAATCAACATTGGAGTGAGAAATCAGAACACGTGCACTCTACCTTCCACCTTCACTCATAGGTATTCCTCCTCACCCTTACCTTATCTATTTTACTCATACATACACACACTATTTAGCGAAACAATTCTTAGAACTAATCTAGACCGAAAGACCGATGAAAAGAGAGGGTAGTCCATCACAACTATGCATTGTAAAATTAGGAACTATAGGATAAGGACAGACCAGGGTGCTTGAACTAGGGCGAGGGTGCCTAGGTGCTAGAGATGACTACTGGGAACCTGTGACTATGTAGATGGTTGTAATCTAATGATCTGGTGTCACACAAGTTTCGTTAATAGTTTTTATTGGTCACTTGTATGTCCCACCTTAATCGTTGGATATCCTTTTAACTCGTAAAAGAGATGTTCGCCTGCAAAACCCACAAAATCACTTCAAATCCTAAAAAGAAAGATACAATATAGGGATTTAGATTGACCTTGACGGTCACCCAACTAAGTGAACTTACAACCAAGCACTGCACTACATCTCATACTCCATGTAGTTCTTGTGAGTGTGTGTGAGGATTGTGCCCTAGGATGCCCTAGTGTAAGTTGCACTTGATAGCGGGCTAGATCTAGAATGTAATAGCATATAGCATGTGTGGATGGAGTAATGAAATTCCCCTTTCCTATACAGTGTATGTAGAAAATGCAGTCCCTTGTCCCTTGAATGGATGTTAGATGGATGTCTTTGAATGCAAACTTAAGTGATAGATAGTAATGCTTAGAGCTTGGTCCTTTATTTTGATCACATATATATGTATTTATATGATTCCCTTGGTTAAATTTTGTTATCGATAACCGAAAGGCTGACCCATAAGAAAATAAGATGCCCAAACAATAAAAGAGGCCCAAAAAGAGCGAGTAAGGTAGAAAGAGGTCAAGGGCACCCAAAGGAGATGAGGGTGCTTGGATGCTTGTGTCTCAAGTCATAAAAGATAAGATAGTAAAATTATGAATGGGTGTAGGGGGTGTGTAAGACAAAATAGAAAACACGAAATCTATGAAAGAGGCCAATGTTGATCATCAATTACTATTTTTCTCGCTTAGGAATCATATGAATGCTAGTATGTGTTTATGAACTAGAAATATACCCAAGTGCATGATTTTGTGTCTACATTTCCCCCTAATTTATGTTTTTGAGTGAATAATCAACAACATAAAGTAGTTAGAAGATGCGTACCTGATAACCATGTAGAGTGTGTGGTGAAATTTGTACCGGTGGACAAGTGAAACATGAACTTCTGCGAAAAGAACGGAGCGTGGAAACTAAGAAAGAGGAAGTGCCCCTAGGGGTGAAGCATATACATTGTACATGTTTTTGTGCTTTTTGTTGTGCTTGATGTAAGGTTAATTCTTGTTGTGCATTAAGAATAGATGTGTAAAAGAAGAGAAAAAGAGTATTCAAAGTCATGTATTATGAAAAATCTGTAAAGTATGTGAAAGTATGTAAAAGGAAAGTGTGCACCTGATGTATAAGAGTGTAAAGGATAGAAAATGTCCTAAAAATTATGTGTAGAGTGAGTTTTATTGGGTGATCTCATGCTAAGAGCAAGTTTTATTAGGTGATCTCACTCCAAGAATGAGTTTTTGGGTGATCTCATGCCAAGTATGAGTTTTTTGGGTGATCTCACGCTACTATAGAAGAGTGTTGGGGAGAGAGGTCTAGTATTACTATCCTTCCATGAATTCTTCCCAAATACGCACTACTACAAATGATATATCCATGTTTTTTTCTCGAGTTGCCTTTGAATTAATCCAAATTGTTCTAAATGTACTGATTGTAGGAGATTGATTGTATTCTATATTATGAGGATAACGCCTCATCATGTGAAACTACTATGTGAACTGTTGTAAACTGTGTTGATATGATAAAATGACTATGTGTGCCCCATGAAATTTGTGCTTAGGGGAGGACATAGGCACCCAGTGCTCATGTCGATCCCATACACTAGTGTCTATGTTGTGTAGAGGACCCAAGTCGATTCTGGTCGCTTACGTGACTATGTTGTTCCTATAGTGTATAGTCATGTACTTGTTTCTCTAAGATGCTTTATAGGGTGAATGATTCACCCAAAGTATGCCTACCCTCATTTGGGGTGCATGTGACGCTAATAGGAGCATATAGGGGAGGGGATGTGTAGGGTAGAAACCAAGGCACATGAAAACAAAGTGGCTAGATACATGTGTTAGTAGAAAAATCTAGAAACATGTAATTAAAGACAATGTATCAAGAAGAAGACACGATAGACCAAAAAAGTGGGTTTCAAACATGGGAAATAATTCACAATGTCACAATACAATTAGGGCCGAAGTGGCCAAAAGTATACAATGTACACATAATGAAAAGGGCATAGCCCGAAAATAATAACATACAATGACAAACAATTTCAAGCAAAGAGTAATAGATAACCATGGTGGTATATAATCCTATAAACCAAATGTTGCACATGAAGCACCCGTTAGCATGTTAGAAAGATAAAGAGTATGTCAAAGCATGTATGTACTGATGGAATAAGTAATGTGATAGAAAGAAGTAGTAGAAAATAACGAAATAATAACACCTATGATGTGTAAGAGTAGTAAATGTAGATGCCCAGGGCCTCAGCCTCGGTGAGGCTGGTAAAATGTACAATGTCAAACATCGTTGCTGCATGTAAAAATCTATAGGAAGTCTACATTCACAACTATAGAACAAGTGAACATGCATGTTTATATAGAAAATATAATGACATACTGAATATCTTACAAGCATAGTAAACAAAGTGCATAATGTAAGTATAAGAAAACAAGAGTATGTGCAACCAAGATATACAATATGGTGTGTGAATTAGTGAGATGGAATGAAATGCAATGTGTGAATGTGGTAGGAGAAGCATGCCCCCCCAGTGGGTCTGTATGTATGAGATGAGGTTCATTTATAAAAGACCCATCAAAAATCAAGAATGAACCATAGAACAAGAGTGCGTCATCGAGAATTGGGTTGAAAGTAATGCTAAAATGATGTATCATGAAGTATAGAGTGTGAATGGTGAATAAGGTGAGGTTCATTTCAGATTTAGACCCTCATTAGTGTAGTATGAACCGTGGAACTAGAGTGTGTCATAGGGTAGTGACGATACAAGATGTGTATCAAGTTGTGTAAGATTGCTTAGAAATATTTAGACATGAAGCACGGAGCGTAAAGTGTAATAGTAGACATTAGAGACAACTGATAGTGATGTAAGGGGGAGAGAAAGTGTGATGCCCCCCAAGTGTGTAAGAGATGGAGATCTATGGAGGTGTTTGAAATGTGTCCCAACCATCAATGTAAGGAATAGTTTGCTTGACAAAAGTGATTGGTTGCTAAAGTGGAGGGTAGATAGGGACCCTGAATGGTGGTGGCTTATTTGGGATTGATAACATTGTAGAAGACTTGATAGGAGAAGAGGATGGACTAATTTTGAGAGGTGATTGCTTAGTTTGACTTGGTAATGTTGTAGATGACTTAGTAGGAGGAGGGGTTGGACTGATTTTGAGAGGAATTTTCTTAGGAGGCTCTTGACTTACTATAGAAGGAACATTAGTAACGATGGTATGATGCTCATGAGACATAGATGAATTAGATTTAGGAACCCATTGAGATGTAGAAATTGGAGATGAACATGTAGTAGCATTTTGTGTAGAAAATAAAATGAGGCTATAATGCGTAATGTGGTCAATTTGTCATTTTAGAGCATAACTATCATTGTTGTTATGTCCATTAATTGGATGATAATTACAATATGGACAACCTTGATATTTTACAAGTAAATAAGGAGGATAGTAATGAGTAGATGACAAGTTGATCAATTGATGAGTGAGGATTTGAGGAAGAATATCATGTTGCTTAATATTGAGATCAAACTTGAGAGGTTCGGGAGCGGTAAGACTTGAGGTTCATTGATATGAGCACATGTGGAAGTCATATAAGTAGAATGAGATGTAGAATAAGAATTAGCATGGGCCTTGATGTAGCCTAGAAGTCACCAATATAAGCCCGTGCACCTAACACATCACTCAACCTAGACTTAGCACTCACCAAGCGCCTTGGTACTAGGCCCCTCTTTAGGGTTATTTGTTGTAAGATATTAGAATGATGAAGACTTAAGGAATTCATATCCATGACTAATATATCATTCTATAGTGCATGTTCAGATCTAGATCTAAAGAGTAACAAACTTAAAAGATAACCATGATGAAATCAAGCATGCAATATTGAACTATAACCATGATAACACCTTGATTCAGTCCACAATCTCCATTATATGTAATTCAGTAATACACGAAGCTTCTTTATAATAATAGTAGCATACGCTCATGCGCGTATCATATTTGGTAGCATAATATCACTATAACATAGTTCTCACACTCTCTCTATGCTTACACAATTCAATACATATTTATAAGGGTGGGGACTTTCCCTTCACCGCTTATCTAATCCAAAAATAGGTCGCATGCTATTATTAGCCACACGCCATTACAAAATATCCACACATGCAAATGCACTAACAATAGACTAATTTTAATTAACTGACAGTAGTAGATATATTCCCGATCTGTGTCCATGTAAAGTGCTTCGTAGCTGATCCTCCAAAAATAGCCAATGCGAGTCGCACAAGTTTTGAACAGGTTTGTGTGCTCCACACGCTATCTCCAAAAATAGATCCTCATCATGAAAATGGCTAAGTCCTCGAACTGTTTCTATTCTTCACACGTGATCCTTTCCGATACTTTCACGCCTTTGAATGTTCTCTGATCTCTTTTGTGAACCTTCTATATTTCCTTCACTAAGTTCCAGATTTTGAATAACCAACATTACCCCACACTAGTTACATTGCCGCCCGATAATGGTTGTCTCCAAAATGAATCAAAGAATATGAGTAGAAGAATAGAAAGAATTTTGATAAATAAAATAATTTCTTTACCCTGCAATATCTTCTGCTTCAACTTGAATAATTAATTTTAGATATTATTCTTTTATTTCCACCTCTAGAGTCTACCAATCATTGAGTGCGGCCGCCTTCTCTGGAATATCCACTACAATTGATTCTAACTCATCCTTTGCAATCTCTCCTTTCTCATTCTGCAAGACCAACACAATGTTGGACATGGCAGTCATTCTTCCTTCTAATAGGTCCATATTTTGTGTGATGAGTTTCCCAAGCTCATCCAACCTTTCCTTGTGTGGTTCTTGAGCTGTTGTAAGGGCCTCATGCTTTTGTTTGAAAAGTGATAATCATTCTGCGTGGCCTAATGTTTCATCTTTCATGGCCTTCAGGACCTCATTGTCTTCCAAAATGGTCTTGGTCCTTATAACGGCTTTCTCAGTGCTTTGTACAAGTATTCACTACTTGATCCGCCTTCTTTAGTTCCTCCTGTAAGCTCTGAAGAAACCCCTCATATGATGTAATCTTCCGCATTACCGAAGCCTTTTCTCATTCTACTTCTTGTGCTAGATCTTTTGGCACTAACATACATAGAGGTTCATTTTCAAGAACTAAGTCCACTAATGTACTTATATAATGTATTGCGAAGGAAATGTCTTAGGTACCTTTGGCTCTAAGTGTGGCCTAGCCTTCATGACATTGTCCCCAATATCCTCTGCCATGCTGATAAAAACAATGTTCTTCTTCTGTGCCAAGTCTTTTTCCTACTTTAGGTGTGCTATTTCCTCATCCTTCATCTTGATCTCCTCCCTCAACACCCTAATTGTTGTAACTTTATCCATATTCCACCGTGCCACTTCTTTGAGACTTTCACCAAAGCATTGCTCACTTGTTCATCTGACATAACAATAGGCTTTACTGTTATGTGTCTAGCTTTGAGGTGTCTTCTTCAACCTCCTTAAAACACACGACTCTTCACATACATCAAAATCTGGTTCATCCATGTGTGTGTGCATCAACCATGACAGTTGCTTCCTTATGCGCATGATTGCCATATCTTCATCCATCAACTCCCAGCCATATAACTCCTTTTGTGTCATTGTGCTTTGGAAATAGGCATAGACAATTTTACCTGTGTCCTCGGCATAGCCCATGACTGGTGGAAGATATTCTCCACTTGTTCTTTTTGATCTAGGATGCTTAGGAACTTGGGCTTCAAGATTTAGAACTTGTGTTCTTTGTGTCTGAAAGGTCTCGGTTGTTATCTCATCTGCCTCCTTTCCTCCTTCCTCTCCATCCTTTATATCTTCATCTCTGGTTTATCCTTGTTCTCTGGAGGTGTAGGGGAATTTGGCACGCTTTCCCCAGACCCTTCCGCTTCCTCATTCAAATTCAATTTACTTCTTCTTTTCTTAGTTGTATCCTTCTGTGGAGAGAGTCAAGGTGATTTGCACAATGTTTGCAGAGTAACACCTAGGGTCCTTGTTCTCCTAAATACTCTTTTGAAACGACACTCTCCTTGGACTGCATCTAAGTCCTCATCATCTCCTTCTTATGGCTAAGGTGGTGTAGTCACGTGCTCAACTTCTTCCTTATTTGGAGGTTGTCTTCTACCTCTGTGATCCAAACCACCACTATCTTCATGCTCCTCTTCTTCATCATCTACTTGAATTGTTTCGTGGGCTTAGGTGTTGGAACATTTTCCATTGTATGCCTACCTTTTGGTGGCCCTAGGGAATGCGAAATCATTCTCCACATACTTAGTGTTACCATCTTGGGTTTGAGTTGCAGGTACACAAGCACTTCTCTGGTGTCCCCAAATTCCAAGATTACAAGCTTCATGCTTATAATATTTGAGATAAACCTCTTAATGTAGGCATTCCACCCTAGATATACATATTTCTTTCTCAGAGTGTGGTAGTCGCAATCTACTTTGTCTGCATTGAAGGTTAGGTGACACGCATCTGAAAAACTGATGAACTGATGCTTGGAAATACCTTGCTTTGTGAAGGCATACGAAAGTTTGCACCATGGGCTACAAGCCCTATCCTTCATCGCAAATCATGCGATATAAAAATGCTTGGTAGACTACAAATTGAACTACCTTACCCACCATTGAAGGAAAATCCTTGGGTGTGGGCCATTCTTCTCAAATGCCGAA
This sequence comes from Taxus wallichiana var. yunnanensis, assembly GCA_018340775.1. NCBI lineage: Eukaryota > Viridiplantae > Streptophyta > Pinopsida > Cupressales > Taxaceae > Taxus > Taxus wallichiana. The sequence continues at coordinate 185,645,583 of CM031239.1, forward strand.
CGAATTCTATCATACCACATCTCCACCCTCTACTTAAATGGTCCGCTAATTGATCCATCGCACAGGTATTTATAAAATCTTTCCACATGTGACTTGTGTTCCATGGGGTATTGTCCCATTAGGCACCCCAATCTCCATAAAAATTAAGGACAATAGCACAATGCCAAAAATTATTCTATCACGTGTCCACACTTCTTCAATGATTGTCTTTGCTATGTGATCTACAATATTGTAGACCACCCCTTGAGACATCTTCTTTGTGACATGTAGCCACATTGTGTTTACCTATGACCATCTTCCTTGGTCATTCAACTTTGTTACAAGATGTGCAACTTCCTGCACTACTGGTACTTCTTCAATTTGTCAATGTCCATGCCACATGGACCTTTGGTATACCCTAGCTCCTTTCTTGTCTCTAGGATTGTGGCCTTATCAGTTAAGTCACTATCTAGATCCATTCTGAGGCCCTTAGTCTTATCACAGTTGAAATCAAAGTAGCTGTGAGTCTAACCCTCCATCTTGTGAAGTAGAAGAAGTCCTCATGGAATATGCTCATCAACCACCGATATAATGGTTCATACTTTCCAAAGTATGGTATCTTATGTTGTGCACTTGTTCATTTTTTTGCTCAACAACGCATCGAGCTCCTTCTTATTATCTGATGTTCGATGGTTGTAATCATTGATTTTACATTGGTGGATATGGGAATCCCATTCTTGTCCCACAATCATGCCCTTTGATACTACATTTTTGAGAAATTACTCTCGGGAGAAATTTCTTCTTCCACTTCAACCTTCTTCTTCCCTTTTTCTCCTATTATGGGTGCTTTCTTCGGTGCCATCTGAAAAATATCTCTTTTCTTCCCTCTATAATCGAGCAAGTCAAAACCATAGTTTAAATATTCATGACCTAGTGGAAATCACATGCCCTAGCTCATTTATAATGCATCTACTTCACTCAAACCCTTCACCTATGGGAACACAAGCTTCTCTTGTGCATAACCCTTCTCTCCACATCTAGTTTCACACTCTTTGCACCTCAACACGATTTCTCAGCTCATTCACACTTAGCCCTTTTCAAATTATCTCAATTGCAATGGTAAAAATGAACTCGCATCCCGTCCTTATATATAATTTCAAAAGTTAGTGCATTTATTGCTCCTCCACCTACCAACAATCCTCTCATTAATTGACCATTTTCATTCTTTCCACGCGATACATATTCACACCCAAGTTATAAATTTCTATTGCACCCTTCTACCTTTTCACTAGATAATTCTCTTTAGTGCACTTCCATGCGCCTGAGTACCTTGTCACTGTGCCTTCCACTGGTAGTCTTTCCGACCTCTACTTACCTCACATTATACTTGTTTCTTCATTCCTCTCTATCTATGGTCCTTGTGTCTAGAAGCAATCTCTTTTGTTTTTCAATTCTCCAACCTTGAATAGCACCCGTAGATAGTTCCTTTCATGTGTACTTATTTCCATCAGTCTTGTACTGGATATCAACAACCTACCCCACACTAAGGGTATGTGTAGTCCTCTGCGCATAAAAATTATTCAAATAGTAATTAGCTTTTGGTGTGTAAATATGCTTATTACACAAACACACCAACTAAATTGACAAAGCATAGTGAAAAGAAGGAAACACATTAAGGGAATGTAGAATTAGAAACCTAACCTAAATGGAAACAATGCCTTATTACAAACACCAAGAAGACTTATTTATAGTAAGGCTTCAACCTACTCCCATTGAAGTAACTTGGTAACCATATTCCATCAAGTGCCTCTAATTGACAAACACCTAATTTGAGTATGTGAGTGATAACATATGGCCCCAACCAATGTACCTTGAGTTTTCCTGGATGGCATAAAAACTTAGAATCATAAAGGAGCACCATCTGTCCTATCTCAAGATTTTTATCCTTGATGTGCCTGTCATGCCATGCTTTCTACCTAGCCTTCTCTTGTTTTTAACTCCAATGTGCTATGGCTTGTCACTCATCCAACTTGATTAACTTTTTAATCCATTCTTCTAATGTTTTCTCCTCAGCAAGACCTCCAGTGCACGCAATATGCAAAGAAGGTAACATAAATTCCATAGGAAGAACTGCTTATATGCCAAACACTAACTAAAATGGTTTGGCTTTGTTCAACCATTTATATGTTGTTAGAAATTCCCAAAGTATTGCAAATACTTTATCATCCCAATCCTTTCTTCCAACATGAATTTTTTTCAATGTCCTGCTCAAAATTTTGTTGAACGCCTTAGCAGTTCCATTTTCCTTAGGATGATAGGGTTTAGTCTTATGGTGGTCAATCATGAATTCATCCAATAAAATTCTTATTATCTCATTAAGAAAATGTGTGCCCCTATCACTAGTTAAAATTAAATGACATCTATACCTTGTAATAATATTTTCCCATAGAAACCTTTTTACATGTAGCCACTTTATATAATCCTTTGTAGGTGCTTCTATTTCAACCCACCTTATCAAATAATATGTGCAAGTTATGATGTAGCGTAATCCCAGCTTCTACGTACAACCGGTGAAATAGGACCCACAAAATCTATAGCCCATTTCTCAAATGGTTCGACACTAGTAATGGGTCTTAGAGGCATTTCATCTCGTTGACCTGGTTTCCAAAGATGTTGAAAATGATCATAAGCCTTACAAAATTCCTTGCAATCTTTATACAGGGTCTACCACAATAATCCAATGAGTAGAACCTTGCAAGTAGTGGCATCACCTATATAATGACCACTTGTAATACCACCATGAGATTCTTCCATAATATCTATGCGCTCATGTTCCAGTACATAATGGCGTAATAATTCATCCCAACCTAACTTTTACAGGTCATCGCTAATCAACATGTAGGGGGTTGCACGTATAGCAAGTTGTTTCTTCTCTAAGGATTTCATTCCTTCTGGTGCCATACCTGTTCAGTAGAAAGACAACAATGTCCTCTAGTTCTGATGGTGCTCATTGTAACCTATATAACTGTGCATCGACATGGTATCTTCAATTGTCTATGCTTCTTCTCCTGACTGTATTCTGGATAAATGGTCTAGTCCAGAATTACTTTTCCCTAGTTTTACCACAACTGTGAAATTAAATTCTTGAAATAAGAGTACCCACCTACATATGCGCCCTTGTAGAATGGGCTTGTTTACCAAATACTTCAATGCCATGTGATATGTATAAAAGATGAATGGTGTAGCTAGCAGGTACTATCAAAATTTATGTAGTGCATAGATCATTGACAAAGATTTGCACTCTGTAGTTGTGTAATTCTGTTATGCAGAGTCAAATTTATACTAGCAAAACAGAGATAGGATGATCTAAAATATCTTCTTTAGGTTGAGCCAACATCAATGCCAATGGCCATGCTTAGAGGCATCCACATGTACATGAAATGGTTGGTCCCACAAAGGAAAATGCATTATAGGTGTGGTAGTAATTTTGTCCTTTAATGTCCCAAATGCACACTTTTACATTTATCCCTAGTAGAACATACCTTTCCCTTTCAAGAACTCTTCCAATAGTTCGGAAACTTTAGCATATCCTTTGATAAAATTTCTGTAATATCCTGTATGACCCAAAAATCTATTCACCTCACTCTAACTAGTAGGCTCTCTTAGGCCTATAATAATTACAACCTTGGCTGGATCAACCAACAAACCTTCCTTGCAGATTATGTGTCCTAATAGTATTGTAAATGGTGTAGCAAATATACACTTCTTTATGTTCAAAGAGATACTCAATTGTCTACATATTTCAAACATTAAGCGCATATTTTCACATTGATCCTTAACTAATACATACACTGTCCAATCATCCAAATAAACTTGTAAGAAGTTGTGAATAAATTCCTTAAACGCTTGAACAACTATGCACGAAAATACAACAGGCACATTTTTCAGACCAAAAGGCATTAAATTATAGGTGAAACTACCCCATTCAGTAGTAAAAGTAGTCTTTTCCTGATCCTCCTGAGAAATCCTAACTTGATGATACCTAAAGAACCCATCTATAAATGAATAGATTTCACACCCTGCAATGCCTTCTAGTATTTCCTCGGTGAATGGCATAAGAAAGGGATCAATCACACATGAAACATTCAACTCTATGTAGTCCATGCAGATCCTAATCCATCCATCCTTCTTAATACTGATCACCATTTGACTACCCCATTCTAAATCATCAAGGGGCTTGATAATTCCAGACTTCAACATTTTGTCAATCTCTTCTTTGACCTTTTTGCACAAGTTGGGGTTCATCCTATAGGGTCTCTTTCTAACTGGGTGCGCACCCTCTTTAAGCTTTATCTTCATCTCCCCTAATGATTCATGCATGCATTTAAGTTCATGGTACCCCTAGGGAATAAGTCCTGATAATCCCTTAGTAACTCTATGATTTTTTCCATTTAGAGTCTGACCAATAGTCTCTAATTATGGCTTCCTTAGGCTTAGCATTTGACCCAATATTCACCTTCTTTATCTTCATAGGTTCATGATAGGCGCACGTGGTCTTATCTGCACTTTCCAACACCTCACACCTACCTATTGAATGGTTTACATCCAAATTTTCTACTTCTTCATCATCCACTAAGTAGACCATTTTTCCTTTTTCTTTCTCAAGGAAAGTGTGTTGAAGTAGTGTGGCATCAACCTTTATCTCTTCAACAAGACATGCTCTTGAGTTTCCTTCATCCAATAACTCCTAAAGGAGTTCTTCTTCCTTGGCACTATCTCCCATAGTTAAGCACTTTATGACTCTTAATGCTTCTTTCACCAGAGGTTTAGGAGAGAAGAAGTCAAACATCCGGCCATTATTACGAGTAAATCCTACCAGTTTCAAGTCTCTTTATGGAGCTTTGCATATACATACCAAGCACACGCGCAACCTTGTAAAGTGGAATAAAACTTGTGCACCCATAGTGAAGGTGGTAAAGCTTCTTGCCCTCTGTCCAGAGTCTCTCACACTTCTGAACGTGGTGCTAAACAAGTTGATTACCATGATAAGTGTAGATTTGAGTAGGTGCATTGCTCCTAAAGAACCTAGTAGCAAGAGCAATCCTAATTTCATTCCATCCTACAAGATTATCCTTATGGGCCACCCACCAACGTGTTTTTGTCCCACGTAGTGTATATACTAGCATATTTCTTCTTTCAAGTGAGTCTATCCACTATTCCTCCATGGTACACAAGAATACCATAGGATCTTCTTCTCCAGTGTAACAAGGTACCAAGTTGTTACCTATCCTCTTGACATAACACGGTTTTATTCCCTTAGGAAATAATCTCTTGACTTCACACCCTACCAACTCATAAGTTCTATGATCTCAGTTATCACAAGCAACACTTGTAGTATTTCTAATAGACTGTGCATCCTCCCATTGAATTATTCCTTCTTTAGTTGGCTCAAGAATCTCTAGATCTCGAGATGGTGTGTACACAAATCCTATTAATATCTTATTCACTTAAGGGCTCAACATAGGGCATAAATCTTCCATCTTTTAAAGGGAAAATAAATCTTTCCTGTTTGCTTTCAAAACTGATATAACCCTTGTTGAACCGAAGATAAACATTATTTTCATAGCACCAAGGAAACCCAATAGAGCCGAGAAGCTATCCAACTCTGCCAAACTCTAAAACCTCAAAATCTCTAGTGAACTTGGCTCCTTGTATGGTAATGGATGCATCTTTTAAAATCTTGATGGGAGTGGCCTTAGTCCGATTAACCATGAACAATACATTAGAGGATGGATGCAATGGGGGTCTTTCCATTTGTACCCATGCATCTAAAGGAAGAACATTGACTTCCGCACTTGTATTAATCAATATATTACTCAATAGCCACCCATCCACAATAGAATTTAGAGTTATTTCCTTGTCATAATCTAGGCTATGAGGGGGAATATTTGCATGCAGGATCTGCCATTCAGTCTCAACACTTACGCGTGGAGTGTTTCCTTTTAACAAATTCCCCAACAGTGGAATGATATTTTCCTGGCACAACAATTTGCACACTTCTCTCAAGTCATCCACATCAGTCTGGACTGTCTCTGATGCTTTATTTTGCTCCATCTTCCATGATTGCTCCTTTAAATACTATATTTCACCCTGAAGATTCCTGAGTACCTCCATGGTTTCTTGATAAACCTCCTTCTGATGGGCATGGTCGGGTACCATGCATGAAGAACCTCCTCCTTAGTGATGGTAGGATTCTGCTACAATGTTTCTCTGGTGCGTGCCGCCTTAGCACGGGTCATGATATTTACTTGCAATGCCTCAAACTCTACTTCCAACTTAGGCATCCACTAATTTTCCACAACGCACTATATCCTAACCATCCTTATGCCTTTTTTTTCTTGTTTATGTTGCTTGTTAAGATGCTCATACAAGTCCAGGCACTCCTCATAGCTATGAATATTTCCAAAAAAGGAACATGTAATATTTTGGGGGCATTCACACCTATAGTGGTCAGGAGATCCACAAGTATAACATGTTCCATGAGGGAACTCACTTTTTCCACCACCACGGCCTCATCCTCAAAATGCACCATGGTATCCTCGACCTCTGCCATGACCACCTTCAAAATGACCTTCATTCCAATCATAGTGTGCCTGATTGTGATCCCGGTCCTGATGCTCATTCTTTCCTTTAGAGTTATTTGAGACTCCTGTTTTTCATACACCAATATCTATAGCATCATGAATCTGACCAATTGGCCAACAATATTTTGTATCATGAGTCGTGGACCTACAGATTTTATAGTAGCTTGAAACGTTTTTCCTTATCACAAATTGTAGTAAGGAGCAACGACTAACATCATGGTTTAGATGACATATCTCACAATTCAACAACATTGAGCACAATGATTTGTGGGGAAAACTCTCCTTTGTGTGACCTTATACCTAAAAATTTGTGCACCAAATCCCTGTGCTAGTCTCATGTGCTGAATTTTCTGATAGTTTCTCCAACTACTTTGCCATAGCTATGATCTATGCTTCTAAAAATAGCCTCACCCTAATGTCTATGCTTACAAATGTCTCAACGGGTAAGGCTGATTCAAGTGCTTTGTGTGGATCATTGTATGTCTTATGTGATAATTCCCTCTTAAAAGGGGTAATCAAGCCCCCAATGAACCATTGTATGTGTTGGCTTGCGCGTATATCATAAGAAAGCTTAGATAACAATGTTTTAAAATGAGCATCATACTCTCTGACACTTTCAGTAGTGTCTTGCTTAATATCCTTGAGTGCACTTATACTCTTCTGCTCAAACTCAGGGATGTGAAACTCTTTAAGGAATGCATCTTTTAAAGTTGTATAATCTACGCAAGTCTGATCAGGGTCAAACTTTCTGTACCAGCTTGTGTGCGCATCCTTGTAACATAGTAGCAAATTGGCTTTCTCTATGCTCAAAAGTTGTGATTCCTTTTACACACCATAGTATTTCACACATATGCACATATTCAGTAGCATCTTCTATGCCCCTATATTCTGGAAGATGAAGAGACATCTCCATGTAAATATTCTAGGGTTGGTGCGGACCTTGCCCACCTGATCTAGAGCCTCCTGTGTTTCCTCTGCCTCTAAATCCACCAGAGGTAGAGCCACCTATACCTCCTGATCCCAAACCTGTAGCTAGAAATGCACCCGAAGATGTACTTCCATGTGTCCCAACAGTAGTATTGAACTAAACCCCTATGGTTTGTGAGGTGGTGCCACTCCCAGAAGTGAATCCAACATTCTACGCGCTCATATTTTGTACAGACGATGCACCTAAAAAGTACCCCCAAACAACAATGAAGATGTCTACCCTACCATTGATGTACTTGCTATCTAACTTACTCTTGCTCCCCTACTACCTAAATTAGCTTGCTAAATACTTGTTGTACTAGATACTGGAAAACCAAGCGCAAAGGCTAGGTTGCTTTAGGTAGGTTCGATGTGCGCCCATAGCCCAGTCCTCTCTGCTGGAAAACTTCCTTGTGAGGCCAATGAGTGTTCCCCTGTCATGCTTTCCCAGATGGGGAGTTCTTGATGCTCTAGCTCCATGTCTCCTACATGAGCTCCAAATCCTTCACGAGCCATCTCTCTCCTCAACACTATTTGCTCTGTAATGTCACGTTGCTTCTCTACTTCCCTCTCACACACCTCGGTATACTTAATCCACCTTTCCTCTCTCTACCTTTTTTACGCTAGGTCTACCATCCTTCGCCAAACTTGCTCCTGCCCCCACGTGTGGTGGGGTTTAGTTAGCCATCGGTTTACTCTCCAAATTTAAAGTTACCATCAGGATCTTGATCACCGTGGAATTCCTTGTAAGTTCCCCTTGAATATCGTAAAAACTAGAAATCAGCAACCTCTAGGCACGAATAAGTGGAAATTATGTACTCTAAGATATAACTATTTAAAACACCATGGAACCACATATCCATAACTCGAGTCCAAATCAAATCAACATCATAAAGGGCCTAAAATTATTCTTGTGTCTAGATAAGTGTACGATACCTCCAATTCCTCTTAGATGCATAAGCAATCAACCACTCGTATAATTCTACTAGAAAGATAGCAAAAATATCTCATATAAACTGTCATATAGATTCTATTCCACCCACGTGCGTGCATTAAACTCAGATCCAATGTTGAACCGCCATGCGTATTCTTCTTCCAGATCATGTATCCACTCCTCAACACTTGCTAAGGTCAACCAGTATGTCTTCATCATGAACCATCCTGAAAACAATCTGAAAAGAGGTCCCGACAATGGAACCAATGATGCAGCCTAGAATTCACTAATACAAGCCCAAGCGTGTTGGCACATCACTCAACCTAGACTGAGCGCTCACCCAAAGTGCGTAAAGGTACCAAGCCCCTCTTTAGGGTTGTTGTTGTAGGATGTTAGCATGATGAAGACTTAAGGCATTTAGATCCATGACTAATATATCATTCTACAGTGCATGTTTAGATCTAGATCTAGAGAATAACAAACTTAAAAGATAACCATGATGAAATCAAGCATGCAATACTAAACTATAACCATGATAACACCTTGATTCAATCCATAATCTCCATTATATTAAATTCAGTAATACACAAAATCTTCTTTATAATAACAGTAGTATACGCTCATGCACATATCAGATTTGGCAACATAATCTCACTATAACATAGTTATCACTCTCTCTCTATGCTTACACAATTTAATACATATTTATAAGGGTGGGGACTTTCCCTTCACTACTTATCTAATCCCAAAATAGGTCACATGCTATTATTAGCCACGCGTTGTTACAAAAATAGCCACACATACAAGTGTGCTAACAATAATAGACTACTTTTAGTTAACTGACAGTAGTAGATCTATTCCTGACCTGTGTCCATGTAAAGCACTTTGTAGCTGATCCTCCAAAAATAACCAATGTGTGTTGCACAATTCTTTGACCAGTTTTTGTGCTCCACACGCTATCTCCAAAAATAGATCCTTATCATGAAAATGGCTAAGTCCCGAACCTATTTATGTTCTTTGTGTGAGATCCTTTCCAACACTTCCACACCTTTGAATGTCCTCTACTCTCTTGCATGAACTTTCTGTATTTCCTTCGCTAAGTTCCAAATTCGACTAACCAATAGATTTGAGAAGCATACTTGAGATATCGGATTTCAACTTTAAGATATGTAATCATTATTTCCATAGCTTAAATCTTGTCTTGAAATAAACAATACAAAGCTTAAATGGACTCCAAGACAGGATGATTGGATGGAGGATCATGAAGGCTAGGGTATTTGGAGAGATGATAAAAAATGGCACTTACTTGAGTGGGTGACGTATTGTGAGGGAGATACATAGTGTCTAGGGATTTTTGGAGAACAACCTTACAATTGGGATGTATTTGAAGTAAATCATGTAAAGAAATTTGAGGAATTTTAGGAGCCATGAGAGAAGAAAAATGAGGATCCAAGAGTATTCAAATGTGGGTTCACCAAATGATTTAAAAATAATAATTAAAAAAAAAAAAAACCTTAATTACATAGTAGCTAATAGAAAAAATGAAGTATAATTGCTAGATATACTATGACATAAGAAATAAGCTAGTAAAATATAAAACCCTAAGTGTAAGCGAGGAAATAATGGCTTAACTGATTTGCACTATTCCTTGAATCGATATAGACTAAAAATAATGAGCATAGATGGCGTACCATCGTAACTATGCACTCGTAAAATTTGGAACTCGCTTCGGATAAGGACAGACTCGGGTGCCTTTGATCGGGCGAGGTGCATAGGTACCGAGACCTCTACTAGGTTCCAGGTGGTGGATGTGCAAATGGTTGGAATCTGATTTTTATATTTTGACACAACCGTTGTCATTGATATTCGATGTTGGCCGCTTGTATATCACACCTTTACTACTGGATATTCCTGTAACCTATAATAGAGATGTTGGCACAAAACCGTATCAAATCTAGAAAAGAGAGATGTAATATGGGGAGTCAAACTGATCTTGAAGATCACTCGACCGAGTGAACTTACGACTGAGCATTGCACTAATTCTCATACTCCATGTAGTTTTATTGAGTGTGTGTGAGGGTTGTGCCCTAAGATGCCCTAGTGCAAGTTGCACTTGCTAGAATGTAACTTGATGTATAACATATGTGGACGTAATAATGAACTTCCCCTTCCTATGCAGTGTATGTAGAAAATGCAATCCCTTTTCCCTTGAATGGATGCTAGATGGATGCCTTTGAGTGCTTTGGATGCCTTTGGATGCAATCTTAGGTGATAAATAGTAATGCTTAGAGCTTGGTCCTTTATTTTGATCACATAGCTATGTATTTATATGATTCCCTTGGTTGAATTTCATAATTGACAATTGGAAGGCTAACCCATAAGAAAATAAGATGCCCAAAAAGAGTGAGTAAGAGAGAAGTGGTCGAGGCACCCAAAGGGGATGAGGGTGCCTAGGTGCTGGTGTCTGAAGTCATAAAAGATAAACAAGTAAATTTTTAAGCTGGGTTGTAAGGTGTGTAATACCAAATAGAAAATAAGAAATACGGGAAAGAGGCCAAATTCAATTATCAACTACTAGTTTTCTTGCTCAGAATCATATGAATGTTAGTATGTGTTTAGGACCTAGAAACTTGATTTCATGTCTCCCATGATGTTCCTTCTATTTTCCACCATTGTGTTAAATTCCTACATAATAGCATTGATCACACCATAGATGTCAATCTCAACCCTTTTAGTATTATTAACTTAATATGTCCTATCCACAAATCCCTTTTGTTAATCCTCCATTATAGCCCATCCTTATGGATTGTCTTGATACTTATGTTGTTGGTGAAATAAACCACCACTCTGATTCCATTCTATCCTCTTTTGTATAAATTTCTACAAATCCTAGCACCACAATCCTTCCCTCATCTTCCGGTACTCTCTCGCCACTAGTAGTTACTACGCCCTTATTGGGTGGTTTTATTCACCAACTTAATGCACTTGATTTTTCTATAGATAGATATAATTCGACATTGAACTCACTAATGATATTTTATGTAACCTTAGTTTCAATCCAATCGACAAAGATGAATATATGTTTCATTCTCTCTATGTATCTACTCGACCTAGGAATTATTAGATTAAGAATGATGTCTCTAACTCCGTGTACTACCAAATTCCCACTATAAAATATGGTCAACACTTTGGATTCTCTACCACCTGTACATCCTATTTCCATCTAGGATCATCTTCATACACTACATAATTTGTTTCCTATCTTAATTTATCATGACCTCCTCATTTTTCCTTCTAATAGACATTGTTCTAGTCTTAAGCTTTCCCACCAACTTGGGATCCCTTTTTACAACTATCGTCGCATTTATGGACATTACACTAATCATTTCCAAAATTTGATCCACTTAAGAAATGAGCTTAAATAACATGGACATATTGTTTTATTACCTACAACAACACCCTCCCTGTAGACCCCTTTAACCAATTTTTCTATCTCAAATATGCAGACACATTTTGATACTTTTCTTGTAATATTTACATTTAGGTCATTATTGGCCACATGTGCCACTCGATTTAGATACACATAATAATGTTTATAATTATGAAGCCTTTCCTTCTCTAGGAATTACACCCTCTAACATTATACCCTTTCTCAAAGTCGTAATGGATTTTCAAGTTTATATTATGCTCATGATTACCATCGGCCTTTGCATTATCCACTATTTACTTGACATGACTATTATTTGCAATGAATACTCCTTTGATTATTAACCTAATAAGACACGGTGGATTCATACACTCAAGGCCCAAGGTCCTCCTTACATTGATGAAGAATATATTATGACATTCTACTACTTTCGTTAGAGTGGACCGTTCCTTGAATCTCATTGCAGTAAGCTCCACACCAGGGCATACCCTTCCTTTTTGGGTTTGACCTCCATATTGATGATCTCTTGGATAACACTACGTATCCTTGGTGCTAACCACCTATTTTGTTCATAACTATGCACCGAGATAATACAAAAGCATTCAAATATTTTCAAAAATAAAAACTTAGAACATGTGCATTTTACTTGTGTTGTTAGCACTTTACATTACAATATTGTTTGTCACTTTGGTTTGATAGATAACATGATTTACTTCTTTACACACATGAGTTCACTTGACATATTGAGTTAGATGTTGTTGGAAGAATAAGGGACTGAGATGGGGGTGAATTAGTCCTACAAATATTTTCCTCTCATTTACCAAACCATACATCCATCAATCGATTGTTCATACAACATTCATAATGATTTGTGCTTATTAATATATGCGCAACACCAACCATAAGAGAAAGAAACAAAACATTCAACACAAGAAGACCATATGTAAGTGGGAAACCCTCGTGGGGAAGAAAAATCATTAAAAATCTACTTATATTACACAAATTAAAGAAGTTTAGTGAAGTACCAACTTCAAAACTAGCACTAACCCTTGATTTAGTGAGGCACCAACCCCACAAGGATCACCAACCCCTAGTTTAATAGAGCACTAACCCTACAAGGAGTACCGACCCATAATTTAGTGAAGTACCCACTCTAAAAGGAGGCTACAAACCCCTAGGATGACCAAGCACTAAATCAACCACCTGTATAATTTTTATGCTTCCAAAATCAAGGAGATCACAATTTCACTCACAAACCCTAGCTCACACACTAGGTCTTCAATCTCACATAATCTTGCACTTTCTTCACTTGTCAAAGATATAATCACATGTACACATGCTATTTATATTCCTCAACATGTCATTCTATTCATCAACCCTTAAATCGCTCTCTCATGCCCAGTAAAATAATTTCCTCTAGGTCGCACGTCTTCCCTCCAAGAGCACTAGTTCAAAAATGAACCAAACAAACACTTAAATATGTTTTTATTTCTTCTAACCTAAAGGAGGTAAGTAAATCATGATAATTTCGACCCATAAATGCTTATAAAATTCAATAACATCCTTTACAACATTCAAATTTGACCCAGGTAGGTCGACCTAGCTAAAACCTCATTACATGTGCTAAAAATGGCTTAAAACCCCATGGACACATTCTTAAAAATGCCCTTACATAAAAACCAAAATTATTCATGACCCATAACCCATCACACATGATTAAAATATCATGTAAAATTCATAAATGGTCACAATTAATATCAAACAATCAAAATATTTCATTTACTGGGCCCAATTCCTTTTGCAATTCTCAAAATAGTTGTTTCTTACACCTCGGAAACTTAATAAAGCCACCAAATCACTTATAATAAACCAAAAATACCATGTGGCCACTCCATGGAAATTTAAGAACATTTATAACACTTATAAGCAAATTATAAGTCATGAAACGTCTATATCTTAAAACCACAACTACTTTTGCTTTCACCAGAACAACCTACCAAAAATGTTGTTTCAAATGTTAGCTCATAAAACAATTTATAAAAATATTAAAGATATATAAATGGATTATTTTTATGAAAAATTCATCCCTATTCACACTCTAGGTGATATGAGACATCAATCAATCCATCTCATTCTTAAAAAAGTCTAAACTTTCACCCAACACATCCTGTATTAAACTGCCAAAAATATTTATGTTCAAAGAATGCCATAGGAAACCATGTCCAATCACCTCACCATGAGGAAAACATCATATAAATGGAAATATATATGAATCATATTTCCAACACAGCTTTAATCACTTCAAAACTCTACCTGTAGCTCAAGTTATGCTCATTTTATTGAACCCTATTATTTGAGATCCCAAAACTACCCTTTGACCAATCAACATGTTTGAACCTCAAAATACCATGTACCTACATGAAATTATCCTAAAACCTCCATGGAAATCAATATAAACTCCCAATAACTATGCAACGTCAATTTTTCATCCTACTCCTTTGGACCATCTTATCCTAAAACCTTTTTCTTTAGAAATTATTGTTTTTAGGTGGGGCCCACTCATCACCATGACCTCAACCATACATTTATGGAAATATTATAGATTCATATACAACATAAAATCATTAATTTTTATTAACCAATAAAAAATGGGTCACTATACTTCACTTTCTACAAATTTCTCCTAGTTAGGGTTTAACTAGGGTTTTAAACCACTTTGCCTTCTTAACATTCATTCATAAAGACCTGACAATCAAATAACCTCATTATTTTTTGAAAACCTTATAAAATCACCCTATAATGTTCCATGAAAGGATAATTTCCCATGAAAATCACATTGTTCACAACGAGCATCATAAGTTGAACTTTGAGCTTGAAATACACTTAATTTTGACCGTGTCTCACAAAATAAGTCATATCTAAAAAAACACACATCATGTGAGCCTGAATTTTTTTTGAGAGCACTATGACTCATTTCTATAACATATAAAATCATTATAATGTAAAAATAATATCTCAATCTCTCCAATCACTAAGACTTACCTATGCTTTCATGTTAGATCCTCATTGTAGAAGCTAGGGTCAACTAAAATAATGCAATAAATGAACAAGAAACCTCTGAAAATGACCAAAACATACCTCATATGCCATGATAAACCTAAATTCATGCTTCCATGAGCTCATATAGTTCCAATCCACATTGTCACACATCCAAGCTACTATACATGTTCCCAATGAGTATATGTAACATAGTGAACCGCATGTACCTGCACTATATAACTACATGAGTGCCTGAGCACCTTTAAAACATTATATCCATGATTTCAAAATGCTTTCCAAACATCCAAGAAACTCATATTTCCAAGCTACATCTCCTAGGCACCTATATAATCTTTCTAAAGCAAGCACACCTCATTTAATCCCACTTGTATCAGCTAATATACATTTGAAAACATCATGTTAGCAACATAAACAATATCATAAGACAATAATCCAACATCCACTTTTTCATTAATGTGGTTTTACATCAATGATAACTCCTAATAGGGCCACATGTTAGCAATCTCTCCTATTGTCATTGATGGAAAACACCCTAAACTTCTCCCCCTTTTACATTAATGACAAATTGATACCTGTAGTGGAATATTATTTACCCTATTTAGCTTCATAACATCATGCTTTGGTTGGAAACATCAACCAAATATCTCTTACTAGCTCCATTCCTTTATTTTTGCACAAAAATTGATTCTTGCCTTCATTTTAGGCATGTAAGCACCATGCTCCCCCTAGGAGAAGCATATACATCATCTAAAAACATCAATAAAGCATGAATGTATCATCCACTTACCTCATTTGAAGCCAAGACACCACATTTCACCTCCTAGGAATGTAAATTTGAGCATTTTCTCCTTATCCCCTGTTTTAGCCTTCATGGAACCACTGTATTTGAGCATAGACTGAACCAATTACATCATGAGCATGCCAACAATGTAAAATTCACCATATCAAAGTATCATACTTCCATTTTGTCCAATTTCCACCTTGTATAGGCCTAAGACAAGCTCTATTAAGTAAATTCTTACTCATCATACCATACTTGAGACACAAAGCCCTAACCGTGAGCTTCTAGAGCAATTTCAACCAACTTTGTCACACTAGAACATTCCATCCATACCTTTTATTGTCAAAAAAACACTCCCCTGGGATTAAGACACCTTTCTCATGTAGACAAGCTCAATTTTAAGCATCTTACCTTAGATTCAGGGCATGAAAACATCTTGAGCAACTTTTTGCAAGGTCCTAAACTTATTTTTTAGTCTAAGACAATCATACTTGATTGAGATGTGACAAATTTTCACCTTGACATACATAATCATGCAAAACTACACCTCATAAGCCTAGAAAACATCATTCTAACTTACCATAGGCCAATGTTATGCTCCCCTTGACTTTACTAGGCTTGAATACACTATGAGTAACATTATACTCCTTAAACCCTTCTAATCACTTGACACTTACTAGCTTCATACATCCTCATACTATGATTTCAAGGATCATATAATCCTCTATAGCCTCTAATTACTATAAAAATACATTTTGTATCTTTTATAGTTACGTGTTGGTTTGAAAATCAGTCGCTTGGGTAGATTTATGGATAGACGAGCCAACAGTGTGCAGGGCATAGCCCTCTTTTGAGTCAAAGAAAGTGAAACTGGTTTATTGCTATTCTACCAAAGCAGGGAATCACAATATTCTACCTTCGGGGTTTGGGATCTCATCCCAATAGGGGTGTTTCCGACTGCGGAAAGAAAGGAATGAAAGAGAGGATGAAGAAAGATCAGATCCGAAGAGAGAAAAGAAATGAATTCCAAAGCAGAAAGGTCGAGGGTTTATGTTTTGGGATTGGTAGTAAACAGAGCCAAACCTACTTGCATAAACGAATAAAGCAATACTGATGAATAAATGACAAAAAAGTAGAGATAGATTCAACAGAACAAACGCATAGATCTGACATAAGAAAGATTAGATGCCCATAACACACATATTCAACACAAAGTCTTAATATTTGCATTAATATCTTCTTCTGTTACAAAAATTAAAAAGCCTTTTCTTCTCACTTCTATTTTTCATCTAAAAGATATCCACCACTTGAATACAACAAGTATTCAAGTATATATAGAAGAGAGAGAAGAAAAGAAAGACAAAAGCAAACAAACCACCTAATTACAAAAATATCTTACAATAGATTACAAAGTCATGTGTTGACTTTTGACAACTTGGTGGATGACATCATCCCATGGTGCAACATGGATGATGTCATCATTTGTGTCAACACACTTTAAATATTTTACAAGGAGAAAGTTGGGAAGAAAGAAACTATTCGTCGTCGTCCCACGGCTAAAGGGGGTATCCTCGCTTTTGCTACTCAACGAGATGTGGAATCGGGCACGGTACTCCATGAACTTGCTGATCATGGGTTGAGTTGATCCTCGGAAGGATCCTTGTGTCGATCGCCGATAGCTTCATAAGTCTCCCGCCGCCTATGAGCTTTTCCGGGAGTTTTGAATAATCATTCTCTCGCCTCTATCGTGTACTCCATGAAGTCACGACACGCCAACAAAGTTGATGGATTCGGCGTCGAACGTGACCTCTCGCCCCGCCCCCGTGAAAACGATCTCCTCAAGATCTGAATAGTTTCCTCAACCTTTCTTAAGGTGAAAGAAGAGGTGAGTAAGCCTGGAGACATCCTTAGGACAATCTGTTCCATTTGATGCATTGCATCCAGGGCTTCCTCTTTTACTTTGTCGATCTTCTCCAGGACGAACTCTAGCTGATCCACCCGATAATCCAGAGTAGAAAGGATTTTATTGAGGGCTCTGGGTGTCCAAAGATGCCAAACTTGACTAGATCTTCGACTGAACAGTCAACATTTTCTGAAAGGTCTCGTGTTGCATCCTGGCATGATCAAGCTCTTCGGAGATGGGTCCTGCTATCGCCTGGAGTTCTCTGTTTGATCGATTGATATTCTGATATAACCCAATGAACTTAGCGACTCCTTCACTTCCTTGAGGATCTGGCCCTCCAGTGAAACCGCCATGCCCTAGCTTGCCGATTTTGGCATATTCATTGATTTTATCCTGACTCAGAGGCTCAGGAGTTTCGGCGGCAGTTGTAGGAGGTGCACTGCCCATTTTCTGCAAGGCGCGGAGAAGATGTTTATTTTGCTCCTTTAGCAGCCTTTTCTCTTCCTTTGCTTCTTGGAGTTTCTTGCAAAGGGCGTCAACCGCAGATAGGGCCTCTCCTTGTAGGCTTTCTGAAGATGTCCCCATTGTGACTTGAGTCACTATGTAATCTGTCGAAGACAAATCCTTCTTATCCTTCAAAGGATTGGGGTATGCAATCTCCATCACTCTCTCCCCTGATGCACTCTGAGAGAAGCGGGTTATCGGTTTTTTCTTCTTGGCCCCTTTTGATGGGATTACGGAGAAGTCCATTGGTGCGATGGGAACTTTCCTCTTCTGTTGACTCAGGTGCTGGGAGATCCAGGCTGGACTTGTGGGAGAAGGACCAGAAATGGAAGAAGGGGCAAATGCAGTAGTAGTAGAAGGGAAAACGTGGAGACACTGGAGGCGGCATTGAGAGGGAAGCCGAGGAAGTGCTCACGGGAGGAAGAGATACTCACAGGGAGGAAGACATAGGAATGGAAGGGAGCTCGAGAGATGAGGGAAGAAAATGGAGGGGACAGCTCCGCGAGAGAAGAGAAGATGGATGAAGAAGAAGGGGGAACAAGAAGATGGGGGAGAGGACATGACCAAAGGAATGGTCGCTTGGGTCACTCGAGGAGGGGAAGGAGGAGAGGGAGAAGGGACATAAGGGACCTCAATAGTTATAGTCGTGGCCACATCCTGAGTGGATGTGCCTATCGAACATCTTCCGCTTGCTTCTTCTTCTAAGCTTTCCGGGATTACAACCCATTCTTGTGAAGTGGAAGGAGGGCTTTCAGGGCTTCCTCTTGGGTGGAGCTGGATTCACCCTCTTTGCCTTTCTCTTTGCCTTTTGGCTGCTATTTTTCCCGAGGAGGTGCGTTGCCTAACGAGATGTGGTGAAATCAACTCCGAGGTAGATGAGACCGTTCATTCTACACCAATGCTCTATTCTTCACAGAGTTTCTTTAACCCTTTCTTCTATGGTCTGAGGTGCTTTGGTCCTGTCAATCGCAGCAAATGGCCAGTCATCTCCACCCGTGTCAAGATACACTTGATCAACTTCTTGCTCAGTAGTTTGATAGCCTTTTGGGACGATGGCCACACCGTACTGGATGATTTCGGCCAAGGCTAAGCGGGAATGATCCTTCCTCCTGAGCTCGACCTCATGATATATGTCGATATAAATGTCTTCGATCTGAGGGATGTGGATCGGATCGAGCTTGGCCCTAGGGAGACAATTCCTTGGGTCGAAGGTGGGCCTGGCCGGGAAGTTGTGCTTTAGATTCAGCAATTCCAACTCTGCAAGCATCTCCCGGGCTTTGTGATGTGAAACGCAAGTATACCTACCCACTGTAAGGGGGAAAGGAGTTCCACCCTTCTTCCTCTTTAAGCACTTTTCATGGTAGGTAATGAGCTGTCTTGATAGCTCCAACAGGATTAGCTTGGGACCGGCATACCTTGGCAACTTAGT
This sequence comes from Taxus wallichiana var. yunnanensis, assembly GCA_018340775.1. Lineage (NCBI taxonomy): Eukaryota > Viridiplantae > Streptophyta > Pinopsida > Cupressales > Taxaceae > Taxus > Taxus wallichiana. The sequence goes on from CM031239.1 coordinate 185,665,210, forward strand.
TGGTTTTCCCAAGAAGTTGGCTGCCCTTAGGTAGGTGAAGGTAGGGAATTACGTGAACAAGGCTCCCCACTTTTCTGTCACTGTCACAATGCTCTTGGTCGTATGACCGTGAGTCATGTTTGGCCTCAAAAGGTAGATGATGTCATAGAAGAAGGCGTCGTTGATCTTTGTAAATTGTGGAATACTATTCTCCAGCTTCAGCTCTGGATAGTATTCGTATATTTTAACCTGGGGCCAAACCCCGCACCGCATTAGAGCTGGATAGTCTCTTTCTGAAGCTGCAACATAAACTACATAGGAGTTCATATAGAACCTCCCCGTTGTGGTAAGTTGTTGGAGCTGCTCAGATATTGTGTTGCTTATGATCTCCGCCCACTCAAAGCATTGATCGGGCACATTTTTATTCATTGTTTCTAAGTACCTCAGCATCCACTTGTGAAAGTAATGGGCATCAGGAAGCCCAAACACTCTGCTCAAGAACGTGATTGTATCACTGAGTTCCTCTGAAAAGTCACTGCGATGAATGACTTGTGGCCATCGTGTCACCACCTTTTTATTCTTTAGGTATACTTCATTCATCAACTGCATACACTAGATCCTCATTGTCATCCCAAGCCTTAATGCAATCTTCCTGGCTTACGGCCACAAAGTGCCAGTGGTGAGGAATGCCGAGCATTATTTCAAAGTGTCGGGTAGTGAGGTTGATTATGACCTCGCCCTTCTCATTTACGACACACCTGGTGTCTTTATTGTAGCAGCGGGCCACCACCATCATAAATTCATTATTTACTACACTGACTGGGATCCCCCAAGCAAAATGTAGCACACTGCCCATCAGTTTGTCCATCCAGGGACTTCTTGTAACCTTTCTGGTTCTGGCCCAGAAATCCTCCATGTCAATGTGTCCGAGCTCAGAATCCCTTATATCTAGGTCACATTCTGCTTGGGACTCGGGCATCCTGACCCTCTGATATTTGTACTTCATCTCTTCTTCCGTGAGTTTGGCTTTGCCCTTAGACTTGGTCGGTTTCTTGCTTGATGTTGACATATGTAACTCTGAACTCAGTTGCTGATCTGCAAGAAGAAGTGAAACCCAACGCAAGAAAGTCATATTAGCTTGTTTGATCTTCCATTAAAGCGTCAACAAAAGAAAGAGTTAGTGATTTTAAGGCCTCAGGGCACAGGTGCATGAATACTGCAGGTTACAGGGCTAAATAATATGGCACACAGGAAAGGGCTTCTACAAGGGATAAATCAGCGCCAAAGGGTGCATGGCGCATGGGTATTGCAGGTTACATTTTTTGTTGTTGCAAGTAGAAGTGCCTGCGCCATGTGTATGCATTTTATAAAGGGCATGCGGATATTTTTCATGTTACACGGGTACAGGATGCGCCAAAGGGCACAAGTTTAATGCGTGTAACATCATTTTTTCATGCCATAGGGGAACTTGGCGGCGCATGGAAAGTCTGCATAACATGATGTTGTTGTAACAATGGATGCGCCTGCGCCTTTTAACAGTTTTGGACTTAAGCGCATATTTAAATTTAATGTTGCATAGATGCAGGGTGCGCCAATGGCGCAAGTTTTAATGATGCAACATATGAGTTTGGTGCGCCAAGTAGGGCGCAGGGAAAGCGGTTGCAACAAGTGAAGGGAAGTGCGCCTTGAGGGCGCAGCTGTTCTTTATGTAACATGCATGGTATATGCGCCATTGGCGTGGATCAGTATATTATGTTGCATGGGTGGTGATGCATGCACCAAAAGAGGAAAAATTACAGTCTTTCTTTGAAGCTTTGATTCTTTCTCTGAGGTGTTCACATGTTGATAAGCTTCTTTTTTAAGGGTATCTTTGGGTGATGAAGAAGCTAAAAATAAGGAGTTCCAAGCCATCTTTTCAGGATAGAGTCCCTTTACCAAAGAGATCTGGAAAGAGGGGGAAATGCATGGGAAGAATGGAAAAAAGTGAGGTAGGTAGGGGGTTGAGTCATGATTTCACAAAGTGTAGTTGAGTTCATGCTTTGAACCCTTTCTAATCACACAAACAAGCAACCAAAACACAAAACACCAAAACACACAAAAGCAAAGAGGACCTCTTACCAGATTATATAATGGAGAAATGTGAAACCGGGTCCACGACATGATTCAAAATGACAGGGTGGTGTGCTACTGACAGTGTACAGAGGAAAGAGAAAATCACGTGATTCTGACTGATGAAAATGATAGTGTAGATGCACCTATATATAGGTGAGGTGGTAATAAATGCGCCACCCACTTTTTCAAGTGGCGCATGAAATGTGTTGTCGACACAAGAAAGCATGCGCCCTTTGGCGCATCAAAATACCTGTCAACACGAAGTTATGTGCGCCTTTGGCGCACCGAAAGTTTTGTTGACACAAGAATATGTGCGCCCTTGGCGCACCAAAAAGTGGCACAACAAAAGTATTGTTGACATGAAGGCGCATGCGCCTTGGCACATGCAAGAAAGGCACAACATAGTGAGGCGCACCAAAACACCTATTGACACTTCAAACCGTGCGCCAAAGGATTTAAAGGGGGCACACCTAAACTTGATGTTGCATAGACATTATGTGCGCCCGACCAAAAAAGACCAAAAAAGGTTAAGTTCGGAAAACTAGATTTCCCGAAGGGATTTTTGCAACGTTCAACGCAAGGAGTCCCTGACGAGGGACCGAACAAAATTTTGGTAGGGTTATCTATAAAATTTCCCTTGCCAATTTTATGGGATAACAACTGGCTCTTTTTGGGGACTATCTCTGAGCAACCTCAGGGGTAGAGAATCCTAGATCTCACGTGCCTATCCATTGGGTAACAGAGTCAAAAACAAGGGAGACCGGAAAGGGAAACACACAACCAACAAAAGAAAACACACGACAAAAACAAACACACAACTGAAGCAAATTATACAAAGAAGAGAGGAAGCTCTACTTCCTGAAGATTTTCAGATGTTGCCCGCTATAGGGAAGCGGGAGATCAGTTCCATCCAGATACGAGAGATAGAAACTATTCTCTCCATTGAGTTGCTTGATCTTGAAAGGTCCTCTCCACAGGGAATCAAATTTTCCATGCATGCCCTTTGGCTCTCTTCGTTTGTCCCACAAAAGGATGAGGTCTCCCACCTGGAAATTTCTTTGCTTAGCTTTTTTATCGAACAATCTTTTGACCTGATTCTGATGTTCGGTGATCTTGTCGACTACCCTTACTCTCTTTTCTTCGAGCTCTGCTAGATACATGATCCTCTTTTCAAGGGAATTTTGAAAAGTCTCATCTTCGATTGCCGTGCCAAGCGCAGAGCAGGGAGTTCAGCAGAAATGGGAAGCTCGGCATCGGTGCCATATAACACTTGAAAAGGTGACATACCGAGAGATCTCTTGGGAGTAATGCGATCTACCCACAAAGCATCGTATAAGGACTTGTGCCACATTCGTTGATTTTCATCCACTAGCTTTCGTATGATGGTCACCAAGTTTTTGTTACTGGATTCTGCCTGACCATTTCCCTAGGGTAATAATCCGAGGCGTGAGCCAAAGTTATCCCATATTCATAGCAAAAACTAACAACTTCCCGTGAAGAAAAGTTTGGAAGCATTATCAGCAACAATCTTGTTTGGAACGCCAAACCTGACAATGATATTTTCTTTGATAAAACTGCAAACAACCTCAGAAGTGGCATGTTTGATAGGTATGGCTTCCACCCACTTGGTGAAGTAATCTATTGCTGTTAGGACATAACTATGTCCGACACTCGATTGGGATTGAGTGCACCGATAAAATCAATTCCCATCGCTTGAATGGTTCATCGATGATGACCGCCCGAGGGGAAAAGCAGCCAACTTGGGCTTGCCGACGAATCACCGGTAAGGCTCACACTTTGCTACCTGTAGTCAGTATCTTGAAAAGCATCAATAATAGTACCTGCCCGATGATCTTGTGTGCCATCACTAAGAGGAGAAATGGCCCCACAGCTGCAATTATGAAAACTTTCAAGTAACTTCACCTACTGTGGCTTGTCAATACATCGCAGGAAGACGCCATCTATCCCACGTTTGTATAAACCGTCATCCCATATGACATATTTGGCTGCTCTGAGCTTTATAGTGCGCTTCTCCTTTGCAGTTAGGTGAGCCGGGCATTCACCGTAGGTGAGGAAGAAAGCAATATCGAATACCACTCATCGCTGGTTATGACAAATAGACCATAGGCAAGAATCGGGCTCCAACTGGCTTTGTGCTTCATTGGTACAATCATCCTTTTCTCCGAAATTTCTGACCCTTGGTTTTCAGCCATAAGTTGACATAGGCCTTTGCCTCTTACCAACTTAGTTGGTTTTATATCCAGATCGTACTCCTGGACCTTTGCAATCCAATTTCCTCGCAAGCTTCCTAACTCCTGTTGAGTTAAAATTGACTTGATCTACGCCGTGTCGTGACCAAAGACAACCGTATGAGAATTTAAAATGTAATACCTGAAGTTTTTTACTGCTTTGACAATGGCGAAGGCATGCTTTTCCAATTGAGACATTTTTAATTCGTGAGGCTTGAGGGGAGAGCTCATGAACGCAATCGGGATTCAACATTCTCAGAATTCTTTTGCATCAAGATGGCAGATATACAAAGATGCTCGATGCATAGCTATACATGATAAAATCCTTAGAGAAATCGGGACACACCAGGACTGGTGCGTGAGCGATGGAAGCTTTTATTTCTTCGAACGACCTCTTCCCTTCTTCGCTCCATCGGAAAGTTGGTGACCCTTTCATCATGTCTAATATATGACGAGTCTTTTCAGCAAAATCGGGAACAAAGCGCCTGAGAAAATTCACCTTTCTGAAGAAAGAATGGATGCCGGTCTTGCTTGTAGGCAAAGTAAGGCTCTGAATAGCCTTAACTCTTTCGGTATCTATCTTCGTTCCTTCTTTGCTAACAACATGTCCTAGCAACTTTCCTTCTGTGACTCCAAAAACAGACTTTTTTGGGTTCAGGGAAATCCCATGTTCTCGGCACCTGGCCAATACTTGCTCCAAATGATCACAATGATCATTTCATTGTTTAGAGAACACAGTTAAGTCATCCAGATAAACCACAATGACCTTCCCCATCATACCTTTGAATGCAAGGTCCATAGCCCACTGAAAAGTGGCGCCAGCATTGGTCAGGCCAAAAGGCATCCTGCTGTAGGCAAACGTGCCCCAGGGAGTAGTGAATGTTGTTTTAAATTGGTCTTCAGGTGAGACTCCAATCTGATTGAGCCTCAAAACCATCAAGCATGGACAACATTTCTGATCCAGTTACCGCTTGTAGAACTTGATCCATTATAGGAAGTGGGTAGTTGTCCTTTAAGGAAGCCTGATTCAGGTTTCAAAATCTACGCATATGCGTATTTCACCATTTTTCTTGCACACTGGCACAATGTTTGCCACCCAAGTACTGTGATGGATAGGAAAAATGATCCTCGCATCCAACATTTTCTGAATTTCAGCCTGGATAGTACCTGAGATCTTAGGGTTATAATGCCTCTACTTCTGGCGAAAGGGTTTGACGTCCTCTTTCAACGGGATGTCATGCTGGACATCCTTTGGCTTAAAAGACTTTAGATCGGCATAGGACCATGCCAATACATCCATGTATTTCTTCAACTAGTTTGAAAAACTTCCGCTTCTCTTCAGGTGTGCAACATTTTCCGATGTTCACAAACTGTGGATGTTCTACCGAACCTAAATTAGCCGGTTCGGTTTCTGGGGAGGAGCCAGTATCATCTCACCTTTTCTTTTTTACAAAATGATCATGCCTGTCAAACAACCGCTCCAAAGAAACCAGGCCTTCGAATTTTATTTCCTTTGAGCTGACATATGCCATCGTTCCCTTCGGATTCATCCTCTTGATCGGTGACTGATTCACGGCACGTGGAAGTGGATCCTTCAAAATGAAGTTCCTTAAAATTTTCCACCTTTTCTAGAAAGGCAATGAGTTGATTGTCATCATTGAATACTTTCCAATGTCGAGAATTGTCCGGCACGCTTGGGCGGAAAACCACTTCAATGGTGTATTTGTCTATTTTCAAACCTGGGTGAGGGAGCATGAGGGATGCTGAAATAGCCAATGAATCGGCCATGTCATTTTGAGCTCTTGGAATGGATTCTATTGAAAAAGTGTCAAATTCCTCGATGTTGTCCCACACCGCATTGCGGTAATGCCTGAGCCTCTCATTCTTTACTTGATATATCCTTTTAACTTGATTCACGACTAGCTCTACATCACCTTGTACTTTCAGATTTTTGATCCCTCTTTCCTTTGCGGCTTGCATGCCAAGTAGTAGAGATTCATACTCAGTAGTATTATTTGTGTTAAAAAACTGCAACTTGAAAGAGAGAGGAATAATTTCCTCTTCGGGAGATATTAGCACGGCTCCGACGCCACACCCACTGGTTGCAGCACCGCCATCAAACTGCAAAGTCCAGATCTTATTAAGATCTTCTTCTTAGATGAGAACAACCATTTTGTCAGACTTGGTAGATAAGAAATAGTTCCCCATTCCTGATGATTCGAAAAGAATTTGAGCTTTGGGGTCCTCAGAGTTAGTAACCAAGTACTTCTTTTGTGATTCTAGTTCCAATGTCTCGCATTACACCTTTGACGGGATTCTAGCCTTGACCACCCATATGAATCTCCCCACCAACTTCACTGCAAAAACTTCTTCCCAGCAAAATTCCATATGCTGCCGGAATGTCGGCAACAAGGACGGTCATCTTTACTCTTTTCTCTGGGAACGCCGCAAATGCGAACTGCGCATCTTTGATCTGACCAATCAGTGGAACCTGCTTGGTTTCCAAGGAATAACATCTACCAAAAGGCTTGGTAAGGGTGAGGCCCAAAGCATGGGTGACTTTTACCGGCATGACGTTATCAGAAGCTCCAGAATCAATTATGCAGTTACTTAACTTGTGGCCATTGATTAGGAGGGAGAGATAGAAAGGTTCTATCTTGCCTGATGCAGAAGTTGAAGCAATATTTATGTGGGATGCAGGAGGAGTGGAAAGGATTCCTTTTAGGGAGATCTGGGGAGGTATGACAGCTTGACTTTGAATATACTTGGTCAACCTTATAAGTTGTTCGGGGTTTGACTGAAGATACTCGGCTTCAGACATTTGGATCTTAGTCTTTTTAGCATGATCTATGATGTCAAACGCGCTAAGGGTTGCGCTGGTGAAGGAATGAGTCCCTCACTTCACGATGGTAGGGTAGGATTACTGGTCTTCATAGAAATAGAAGAAGGCTGATTTGGAGGAGAGATCGGGGAAAAGATTTCTTTGTAAAAGACTTAACAGGGGGTTGAGTAGGAAGAGGATTACCTCTTTTAGCAATGGTTGGAGGCGTGCGTTTGACACGGCCTTCTCTTTCCGCACATCGACAATGACCTCTACTTCTTTTCCTTGTGAGCGGGTAAAAACAACATATGATTGTCCACTTGCATACCCTTGTGTACCCTCTTCTTCATCAGATTCTTCCTCATCAAATTCCATATACCCGATAGTAGAGTCGCCAGTCGGTTCACCGACATCTTGATCATCTTCACCTTGAGACGAAGGTTCTTCATAATTTTGTTCCTCTTCTTCGATCTCAACTAGAGCATTGACCGAGGAGCCTCAAGCGCCAGCCGCGAGAGCAGTTATAGGTAGCGCGGCCTTTGTGGAACATTGTTGGAAATGAAATTCCTCCGTGGGATATCCCGGTATGAGGTGCTTGGAGAAGCTTGAGCTAACTATTTCTTTAATGCGAGCAAGTCATTCGCCATCTTTTGAAATGCCGGATCAGATGAAGTAGTGGGAGAAGGGCCCAAAGATTTAAGCTTAGATGATTCCCTTTTTAATTCACCAGATATTAGCAAATTATCTTCAATTCGATGGCAGCGGCCTGGGTGAGAATCAAGGTAGCTACCTATTCTTGTAGGAGTAAGAAACTTACTTTTGAGCTCATGGCGTTTACGAAGAAACACTTCTGATTTTCCGGTGTTGGAAGCATGGCAACAGGGACACGGTTGATTAATGCATTGAACCTGGCGATAAAATCACGCATGGTCTCATTGGTCTCCTTCTTTAGGTGAGTGATCTGATGATAACAATGCAAATGCATCTTCTGAAGGCTTGTACCTATCTTCAAAAGCATCCCGCAAGGTGGCCCAACTGGTAATAGATCCGGCCGGCAAATGCTGAAACCATTCTGCTACGGGCCCTTGTAAAGTTTCCAGAAAAAGGTGAACCGACACATCTTCATGGGTCACATCTAGGATACTGCATGACATGATGAATGCAGATATGTGTGAATCCATGCTTTGGTTCCCGCTCCCATCAAATTTGGGAAAATTCTTTCGGTTTCCATGTGGGAGCGCGTGAATAGGATGCGGTAAAGCCAGGGGGACCCATAGCATTTCCCCATGGTACCGCCATCTGGACGGGTGGAAAAAGAATGCGGGCTGGAAGTATAGTTCCACTGAGCAGCAAGGCACTACAAAGGGATGTGGAGGCTCCTTGTGAAAACCGGTTCTTTCATGGAGGTGAGGCACTTCCGGGCCGACCGATCACCAACTTGTGATGAAAAGCATGCCGGTGTTATACTAAAGTTGTGCCTTTGAAGCGGATCAAAAGTAGGATCAACTTCTCCACAAGCTCTCCCTACGAGTAAATGGTTCACCTGCCAGCGTACCTTCCCGATCTGCAATATTGTGAAGCAGATATAAAAATTCTTTTTGGTTGTACTTGCTGATTTTCTGATTTTTCTGACAAAAATCAGCAGCATGTACTTTTCTGAATATTTAATTTTATCCTTTTCTGAAAACCGATTGTGGTTTAATGACAAAGAACAACGAGGATAAAATGATAGTGAAGCTTAGTAAGCTGATTTTCAGATCTAAAGTTGACTTTTTCAAAGAGTTTGAAAATTTTGGTAAACAGTCAAAAACTCAGATCTACGGAAAAATACATATTTTCATAAAAACTCAGCGAACTAAAGGTCTCCAACTAGGCCAGATCTATGGATCTCAGAAGAAAATTTTCAATTTGGGTACTTTTTGCAAAAATTTTAGATTTTGAACAAAAGTTAAAATTTGCAAACAGATAGTGATTTTTCTGATTTTTACTGATTTTCTATCATACCACCATCATAGATCTGATAGATCTGTTCGATCCCCAGTAGAGTCGCCAAAAACTGTTGGTTTGAAAATCTGTCGCTTGGGTAGATTTATGGATAGACGAGCCAACAGTGTGCAGGGCATAGCCCCTCTTTGAGTCAGCAAAGTGAAACTGGTTTATTGCTATTCTACCAGCAGGAATCTGTGCAAGTCTCACAATATTCTACCTTCGGGGTTTGGGATCTCATCCTAGTAGGGGTGTTTCCAACATGGAAAGAAAGGAATGAAAGAGAGGATGAAGAAAGATCAGGTCCGAAGGGAGAAAAGAAATGAATTCCAAAGCAGAAAGGTCAGAGGGTTTATGTTTTGGGATTGGTAGTAAATAGAGCCAAACCTACTTGCATAAACGAATAAAGCAATACTGATGAATAAATGACAAAAAGTAGAGATAGATTCAACAGAACAAATGCATAGATCTGACATAAGAAAGATCAGATGCCCATAACACACATATTCAACACAAAGTCTTAATATTTGCATTAATATCTTCTTCTGTTACAAAAAGTACAAAGCCTTTTCTTCTCACTTCTATTTTTCATCTAAAAGATATCCACCACTTGAATACAACAAGTATTCAAGTATATATAGAAAGAGAGAAGAAAAGAAAGACAAAAGCAAACAAACCACCTAATTACAAAAATATCTTACAATAGATTACAAAGTCATGTGTTGACTTTTGACAACTTGGTGGATGACATCATCCCATGGTGCAACATGGATGATGTCATCATTTGTGTCAACACACTTTAAATATTTTACAAGGAGAAAGTCAGGAAGAAAGAAACTATTCATCGTCGTCCCGGCCGGAAGGGGGTATCCTACTTTTGCTGCTCGGTGACGAGATGTGGAACTGGGCACGGTACTCCATGAACTTGCTGATCATGGGTTGAGTTGATCCTCGAAGGATCCTTGTGTCGATCACTGATAGCTTCGCAAGTCTCCCGCTCATCTATGAGCTTTTCTGGGAGTTTTGAATAATCATTCTCTAGCCTCTATCAGGTACCCGATGAAGTCACGACACGCCAACAGGTTGTTGATGGATTCGCATCGAACGTGACCTCTGGCCCCAGTCCCTGTGAAACGATCTCCTTGAAGATCTGAATAGTTTCCTCAACCTTTCTTAAGGTGAAAGAAGAGGTGAGAAAGCCTGGAGACATCCTTAGGACAATCTGTTCCATTTGATGCATTGCATCCAGGGCTTCCTCTTTTACTTTGTCGATCTTCTCCAGGATGAACTCTAGCTGATCCACCCGATAATCCAGAGTAGAAAGGATTTTATTGAGGGCTCTTGGGTGTCCAAAGATGCCGAACTTGACCAGATCTTCGACTGAACAGTCGAACATTTTCTGAAAGGTCTCGTGTTGCATCCTGGCATGATCCAGCTCTTCGGAGATGGGTCCTACGCTATCGCCTGAGTTCTCTCTGTTCACCGATTGATATTCTGATATAACCCGGTGAACTTAGCGATTACTCCTTCACTGTCCTTGAGGATCTGGCTCCTCCAGTGGAAACTGCCATGCCCTGCTCACCGATTTTAGCATATTCATTGATTTTATCCTCGACTCGTAGGCTCAGAGTTTCGCGGCAGCTTGTAGGAGGCGCACCGCCCATTTTCTGCAAGGCATGGAGAAGATGTTTATTTTGCTCCTTTAGCAGCCTTTTCTCTTCCTTTGCTTCTTGGAGTTTCTTGCAAAGGGCGTCAACTGCAGATAGGGCCTCTCCTTGTAGGCTTTCTGAAGATGTCCCCATCAGTGACTTGAGTCACTGTGTAATCTGTCAAGACAGATCCTTCTTATCCTTCAAAGGATTGGGGTATGCAATCTCCATCACTCTCTCCCCTGATGCACTCTGAGAGAAGCGGGTTATGGGATTTTTCTTCTTGGCCCCTTTTGATGGGATTATGGAGAAGTCCATCGGTGCGATGGGAACTTTCCTCTTCTGTTGACTCAGGTGCTGGGAGATCCAGGCTGGACTTATGGGAGAAGGACCAGAAATAGAGAAGGGGCAGCTGCAGTAGTAGAAGGGAAAAACGTGGAGACACTTGGAGGCGGCATTGAGAGGGAAGCCGAGGAAGTGCTCATGGGAGGAAGAGATACTGCAGGGGAGGAAGACATAGGAATGGAAGGGAGCTCAGAGATGAGGGAAGAAATGGAGGGGGACAGCTCCGCGAGAGAAGAGAAGATGGATGAGGAAGAAGGGGGAACAGTAGAAGATGGGGGAGAGGACACGACCAAAGGAATGGTCACTTGGGTCACTCGAGGAGGGGAAGGAGGAGAGGGAGAAGGGACAGAAGGGACCTCAATAGTTACATTCATGGCCACATCCTGAGTGGATGTGCCTATCGAACATCTTCCGCTGCTTCTTCTTCTAAGCTTTCCGGATTACAACCCGTTCTTGTGAAGCGGAAGGAGGGCTTTCAGGGGCTTCCTCTTGGGTGGAGCTGGATTCACCCTCTTTGCCTTTCTCTTTGCCTTTTGGCTGCTGTTTTGCCCGAGGAGGTGCGTTGCCTAACGAGATGTGGTGAAATCAACTCCGAGGTAGATGAGACCATTCATTCTGCACCAATGCTCTGTTCTTCGCAGAGTTTCTTTAACCCTTTCTTCTATGGTCTGAGGTGCTTTGGTCCTGTCAATCGCAGCAAACGGCCAGTCATCTCCACCCGTGTCAAGATACACTTGATCAACTTCTTGCTCAGTAGTTTGATAGCCTTTTGGGACGATGGCCACACCGTACTGGATGATTTCAGCCAAGGCTAAGCGGGAATGATCCTTCCTCCTGAGCTCGACCTCATGATATATGTCGATATAAATGTCTTCGATCTGAGGGATGTGGATCGATCGAGCTTTTGCCTGGGAGACAATTCCTTGGGTCGAAGGTGGGCCTGGCTGGGAAGTTGTGCTTTAGATTCAGCAATTCCAACTCTGCAAGCATCTCCCGGGCTTTGTGATGTGAAACACAAGTATACCTACCCACTGTAAGGGGGAAAGGAGTTCCACCCTTCTTCCTCTTTAAGCACTTTTCGTGGTAGGTAATGAGCTGTCTTGATAGCTCCAACAGGATTAGCTTGGGACCGGCATACCTTGGCAATTTAGTTGGTTTTCCCAAGAAGTTGGCTGCCCTTAGGTAGGTGAAGGTAGGGAATTGCGTGAACAAGGCTCCCCACTTTTCTGTCACTATCACAATGCTCTTGGTCGTACGACCGTGAGTCATGTTTGGCCTCAAAAGGCAGATGACATCATAGAAGAAGGCATCGTTGATCTTTGTAAATTGTGGAATACTATTTTCCAGCTTTCACTCCGGATAGTATTCATATATTTTAACCTGGGGCCAAACCCCGCACCGCATTAGAGCTGGATAGTCTCTTTCTGAAGCTACAACATAGACTACATAGGAGTTCATATAGAACCTCCCCATCAGTGGTAAGTCATTGAGCTGCTCGATATTGTGCCGCTTATGATCTCCGCCCACTCAAAGCGTTGATCGGCACATTTTTATTCATTGTTTCTAAGTACCTCAAAGATCCACTTGTGAAAGTAATGGGCATCAGAAGCCCAAACACTCTCAGAACGTGATCAGATCACCGAGTTCCTCTCAAAAGTCACCGCGATGAATGACTTGTGGCCATCGTGTCACCACCTTTTTTTCTTTAGGTATACTTCGCTTCATCAACGCATACACCGATCCTCATTGTCATCCCAAGCCTTATGCAATCTTCCCGCTTACGGCCACAAAGTGCCAGGTGGTGAGGAATGCCGAGCATTATTTCAAAGTGTCGGGCAAAGTGAGGTTGATTATGACCTCGCCTTTCTCATTTATTTACACACACCTAGTGTCTTTTATCAGAGCAAATGGGCCACCACCATCATAAATTCATTATTTATTGCACTGACTGGGATCCCCCCAGCAAAATGCAGTGCACTGCCCATCAGTTTGTCCATCCAGGGACTTCTTGTAACCTTTCTGGTTCTGGCCCAGAAATCCTCCATGTCAATGTGTCCGAGCTTCAATCCCTTATATCTAGGTCGCATTCTGCTTGGACTCGGCATCCTGACCCTCTGATATTTGTACTTCATCTCTTCTTCCGTGAGTTTGGCTTTGCCCTTAGACTTGGTCGGTTTCTTGCTTGATGTTGACATATGTAACTCTGAACTCAGTTGCTGATCTGCAAGAAGAAGAAGTGAAACCCAACGCAAGAAAGTCATATTAGCTATTTGATCTTCCATTAAAGCATCAACAGAAGAAAGAGTTAGTGATTTTAAGGCCTCAGGGCATAGGGCGCATGAATACTGCAGGTTACAGGGCTAAATAATATGGCACACAGAAAGGGCTACTGCAAGGGATAAATCAGCCAAAGGGCGCATGGCGCATGGGTATTGCAGGTTACATTTTTTGTTGTTGCAAGTAGAAGTGCGCCTACGCCATGTGTATGCATTTTATAAAGGGCGCGGATATTTTTCATGTTACACGGGTACAGGATGCGCCAAAGGGTGCAAGTTTAATGCGTGTAACATCATTTTTTCATGCGCCATAGGGGAACTCGACGCGCATGGAAAGTCTACATAACATGATGTTGTTGTAACAATGGATGCGCCGTGCCTTTTTAACAGTTTTGCACTTGGCGCAGATTTAGTTGGTGTTGCATAGATGCAGGGTGTGCCAATGGCGCAAGTTTTAACGATGCAACATATGAGTTTGGTGCGCCAAGTAGGGCGTAGGGAAAGCAGTTGCAACAAGTGAAAGAAGTGCGCCTTGAGGGCGTAGCTATTTTTTATGTAACATGCAAGGGATATGCACCATTGGCGTGATCAGATATTATGTCATAGGGTGACAAGATGCACAAAAAGAGGAAAAATTACAGTCTTTCTTTGAAGCTTTGATTCTTTCTCTGAGGTGTTCACATGTTGATAAGCTTCTTTTTAAGGGTATCTTTAGGTGATGAAGAAGCTAAAAATAAGGAGTTCCAAGCCATCTTTTCAGGACAGAGTCCCCTTTACCAGCAGATCTGGAAAGAGGGGGAAATGCATGGAGAAGAATGGAAAAAACAGTGAGGTAGGGGGGAGTCATGGTTTCACAGCCAGGTAGTTGAGTTCATGCTTTGACAGATCTTTCTAATCACACAAACAAGCAGCCAAAACACAAAACACCAAAACACACAAAAGCACAGAGGACCTCTTACCAGGATTATATAATGGAGAAATGTGAAACCGGGTCCACGACGTGATTCAAAAATGACAGGGCAGGTGTGCTGACAGGTACAGAGAAAGAGAAAATCACGTGATTCTGACGGATGAAAATGACAGTGCAGATGCGCCTATATATAGGCGAGGTGGTAATAAATGCGCCACCCACTTTTCAAGTGGCGCATGAAAAGTCACTGTCGACACAAGAAAGCATGCGCCCTTTGCGCATCAAAATACTTGCCAACACGAAGTTATGTGTGCCTTTGGCGCACCAAAGTGATGTCGACACAAGAATATGTGCGCCCTTGGCGCACCAAAAAGTGGCGCAACAAAAGTATTGTTGACATGAAGGCGCATGCGCCTTGGCACATGCAAGAAAGGCACAACATAGTGAGGCGCACAAAACACGCTGTTGACACTTCAAACCGTGTGCCAAAGGATTTAAAGGGGGCACATGAAACTTTTATGTTGCGTATGACATTATGTGCGCCCACCAAAAAAGACCAAAAAGGTTAAGTTCGAAAACTAGATTCATACAAGTTCCATAGAAATTATTTTTGAGACACCTTATCACATCTACAAGAAACCCAACATACCAAACCTCGAGTGAAGCGTAGTTACTTCACCTATCTACCCGCCTCATCTTAGTTTGTAACCACGAATAAATCTTTCATCATTGTGGGATAACATTCTGATCCAGTAGACTATCAAGACATATTTTGTAGACCTTAAGATTCATTACACTAACCTTAAGATTGACATGTCCGATCGAGGAGAAATCATCTTCGATCATGAGGACATGAGCAAACAACTTATGACCTGTAGAGTGTCACTTTCACACACTGTAGTAGACTTATGATGAGAAGGATGCATCAAAAATGTATTGTGAGCACTTGGTACTACCTTTTCAAATGCATTTTTATGCTTTTAAAACTATCTTATATATTCACCTTGGTCATTCGTAGCCTCTAAACCGATCATGCATGTTCTTGTGACACCTCTTAGAAAATTTTCCAACCACAACACAAGTCTTTGTTTCTCATTCTCGGACCCCATTCAACTCGTAGAGTTATTCATAATACCTTGTTGACACCATCACATAGATTTATCCTGAAATTTATGACACATATCATGACATATAAACCTTTAAGTCTCATGGATCGAGATAATACTAAAGTACTTAAATCCATCATACTATTTGACTTCTCTATGAACACATATTGGAGTCATACACAATTTGCTAAAAACTCAAGTTGTGATTGAATTATGATGGAAAAACTTATCAAAAAAATGATCTTCACAATATGAACCTTTGAGGTAATACATTGTTCCTAAAACAACACCCTTAGACCATTTAGCACATACTCATTACTGATAATTCATTTGTATCCTTTTGCCACATGAGATAATCTTCTTTAACTCTGTAGCAGTGTAAAATTTCTCTTCACAGACAATATTTCATGCATTCTTCAAACCGGGCTAAAGATTCCTCACAAAGCCTCGATATCATTACATATCTTTGTTAGAGTTATGCTATCTTACTTTGTCCTACTTCTAGAATTCTCACAATCCTTCTCAAACCTTGAAGGTAAGCTTAACAAAGCTTTTTTCATCTCTACCACATATAGCTCAACACTTTGACTTTGATAAATAGATCCGGAGGAGACATACGCCACTGATTACTAGTGAAGTGTATACAAACATACTTTTTAATCCTCTGTTACTCACATGCCATCTTGAATTAATGTCCATACAATATTTACTTCACTTTCGATGTCCCTAACCTACTGCAAAGGCACCATACACAACCATGTAATCTTTCTCGATTATGCAAACAAGTGACACAAAATTCCTTTAACTTCTAAGAGCTAATCATGCATATAGACTATATTGCAAACTTCGTATCTCTGTCACAACATTTTAGAGACCTATACAAATCTTTAGAATCCTGGTTCACTACTAATAAACCCTTCTTACAACTTCCTTATGGCTCGAGATTAATCTAAGACCTTTGATCATGTGTTTCACACTTTATTTGGATTTGGATGGCCCAGACCTACACTCTATTAGAATTTTGAAGCTTCAAACTCTGAAGTTATTCTTATCCATTCACAGTTTCAACATTCAAGATACACATCCTTCACAAGGTTAACTTCTCACACATTCCATGCTCGGAGATCATTCTTAAACTATAGAACATTTCTCATGACTACATGACGAAGAAATATACCTTGAAAAACATCCTCTGTAATGAGTTATCATGCAAATTTCATAAATTTCTATCATGGTTCCTTCTAAGCATTAGAATTGTGTTCATCCTCAAAATTTCCTAACTTGTGCGAGCATCTAGAAATTAATATTAAACTAAGACTTGACTCCAATCTTATGACCCGAGATAACCTTTTGTGTGGTAACACTTCACTAAGCTCATCCCGAGATCCTTCTTGACCCATTGCACATGAATTGAGAGGGCATTTTAGATGCAAAAACCTTCAATTACGGGCCTCTAACTATACATATCCACTTGGGAACACACCTTCATGATTTCATCACCATTTGTAGAGACAATTTCACACACATGTAAATTATTTTTGCATTGACAACACAGTGGACTTTAAGAAATGATGCAAATTAACTTCCCAACTTGATCTAACTAAGATAAATACATATACACCAATACTTGGACAACAATTGAATTTTTGTATCACAAAACACTTCAATGACAATATATTCGACCACCATTGATGGACATTGAATGACATCATGCTTACACTTAGAGCATAACCTCATAACAGAGAAAGCACTATTTTTGAATCATGATCATTGAATTTTTGCAATTTTGACTTCATCTTCAAGTACAAAGCTTCTTGAAATGACTTAAGACACTTAACATCATGTAACAAAGATGCTCAACAAACTTATGACTAAGAACTTGTGCCAACAAGTCATAACATACTTGAAATAATATTTCAACATGATCTTTAAAGACTGACATATATATGTTAACTTAATTATAATAGTCTCAATACATTAAAGGACTTAAGAAATTAGAGCTCAAAACACCAACATAACATACACCTATCAAGATGAAGGACTTCAAATTTGCATGGGAAGAGTCATTTTGCATACCTTATTGATTTTGTGGTATCCCATAGGACAATTTTCTTCAAATTTTATTGTACGGAACTTAAAAACCATTCAAACACGTGTTCTTATTCAACAAGTGCAAACATAATCCCTTGATATTACGTAGGCATGTTGACCTTGTTTTCAACCTTGATCCCACTAGGATCCTTCTTGAAAAACTTCATATTATGCATGGTGGAATGAGAATCACTTCTCTTAGCATTTTTATCTTTATCATTCTTGATTACTTCTGATTTTATAACATTCATCTTTACTTGACCCTCATGATTAGGTCCCTTGATGACATGAATATACCTTTTGGATCAGACCTCTTGATGGAACTTCTCTTGCTTGGACAAAATATTGCTATATGGTCTCGATTTTTACAATTGAAGAAAAAATAGTCCTCTTCCTTCTAGGATAAAAAAATTAAGTTTCATCCACAATATTTTTCTATTCCCATACTCACAACATGAATGAAATTCACCATTGAAGAGAGATACATCATTCTTAGGAGACCTTATTTTGCAATCTCTAGCTCTATGACCAAAATCATGAAAAATATAACAATATCCATTAAAAGAAGTTCCATACCTCATAGCATTAGGTTTTCTAATTGAGTTAGACCTTCTTGGATCATCCTTCTTAGTCACCTTCTCAACTGATTTAGTGCTTGGACCAGCTTCATGATCATGCTTGCCATGAAACCCTAGGCCTGATTTTTCATCTATGGCCTTTTGACCTTCTAGAACACCATCAAGAGCTTTGGAGCTCTTCTCAAGCCTCTCATACATCTTAAACTTGTTAGAAGCATCCTATAAATCTGATTCAAGAGCTTTCAATTTGTCTTCAAGCTTGAAAAGAGAGTCTTCTTTCTCCTTTAGAGCTTTTGGAAAACTTTCAACTTGAGATTCCAAGGCAAGAATGGCTTGACTATGCTTAAATTCCATATCCTTGACCTGAATTTGATAGCCCTCAATACATGAATGATATATTTCATTCCTTCTTCTCAATATGGCCTCAATATCTAAATACCTACCCATAGTGTGTGTTTCAAAGGATATCCTTCAAGTTGTTAAGCTTGCTTTCACAAGGACTTGCTCGATACCAATTTTTGGAAGCACAAAGGACTAAGAAGGGGGTGCATCAATCCTACAATAATTATCCTTTCATTTACCAAACCATACATCCATAAATTAGATTTTTCATACAACATTTATAACCAGTGTGCTTATTATGATATGTAACATTAACCATAAGAGAAAGAAACAAAATACTCAACACACGAACACCATATGTAAGTGGGAAACCCTCATAGGGAAGAAAACCCACTAAAACACTACTTATATTATATAAATCAAAGAATTTTAGCGAATAACCAACTACACAAAGAGCACACACCTAATTTAGTGAGGCACCAACCCAACAAGGAGCACAAACCCTAAATTAATGAAGCACCCACTCCCAAAGGAGGATAGAACCCCCAGGATTACCAAGCTCTAACTTAGCCACCTGAAGAAGTTTTATCTCTACTTTTTCTGCTACCACAACTGATGGAGATCACAAATTCAACTCACAAACCCTAGCTCACACACTAGGTCTTCAATCTCTCATAATATTTCTCTTTATTCACTTCTCAAAGCTCTAATCACATGCACACATTATCTCTAATCTTTCTCAACCTATCATGATCTTCCTCATCCTTCAAATCATGCTCTCATACTTGGAAAATACTTTCCTATAGGTCGTACCGCTTCCTCCAAGAGCATTAGTTCAAAAATTAACCAAAAAAAACACTTAAATATGCTTTTCTTTCTTCCAAAATAAAGGAATTTAGTCCCTCATGATGATTTAGACCCATGCTTATAAAATTCAAGAAAATATATTACAATAGTCACATTTGACCCAAGTAGGTCGGCTTATCTAAAAACCTCATTACATGTGCCAAAAATGGCTCAAAACCCCATGGGCACATTCTTAAAAATGCCCTTACATAAAAACTAAAATTATTCATGACCCATATCCCATAAAAATGATTAAAATATAATTTAAAATTCATAAATTGTCACAATTAATATTAACCAATCAAAATATTTCATTTATTGGGCCCAATTCCTTTTACAATTCTAAAAATAGTTGTTTCCTGCACCCTTCATCACCCTGGAAACTTCATAAGGCCAAAAATAACTTATAATGAACCAAACCATGCCATGTGACTACACAATGGAAATTTAATAACATATAGAACACTTATAAGCAAGTTAGAAGTTATGAAACGTCCATTTCTTAAAACCACAACTACATTTGCTTTCACCAAACAACTTTGCCAAAAATTTATTTCCAAATGTTAGCTCATAAAATAATTTGTAAAAATTAAATAGCTCAAAATTTATTATCCAAATTAATCCTTATTCACATTCCAGGTGATATCAGACATCACCTAATCCATCTCATGCTTCAAACAAGTCCAAAATTTCACCTAAACACATCGTGTATTGAATTGCCAAAAATATTTATGCTCAAAGAATATCTTGTATGCCATATCCAATCAAATAAAAATGATAAAAATATCAAAAAAAAAAAAAATATGAATCCTATTTCCAACACAACTTTAATCACTTCAAAACTCCACTTGTAGCTCAAGTTATGCTCATTTTACTAAACCCTATTATTTGAGATCCCAAAATTGCCCTTTGACCAATCAACCTATTTGGACCTCAAAACACCATGTACCTGCATGAAATTTTCCTAAAATTCAATTTACATAAATATAAACTCCCAATAATTATGTAACATCAATTTTGCATGCTACGACTTTGGACCATCTTATCCTAAAATCTTCTTCTCCAGAAACTGTTGTTTTTAGGTGGGGCCCACTCATCACCATGACCCCAAGTATAAATTTATATAAATATTATAGAGTCATCTACAACATCCAATCATTAATTTTTATTAACAAATAAAAACTAGGTCACTATACTTCACTTTCTGCAAACTGCTCCTAGCTAGGGTTTAACTAGAGTTTTATACCACTTTGTCTTCTTAACATTCATTCATAAAAACATGACTATCAAACAACCTCATTATTTTTGTGAAAAATTATAAAACTATATTATAATATTACTTAAAATTAACAAGTTCCCATGCAAATCACACAATTCACAACGAGCATCTGAAGTTGAACTTTGAGCTGGAAATACACTTAATTTTGACCTTGTCTCACAAAATCAGTCATATCTAAAAAAATAAACATAATGGGAACCTAAATTTTTTTGAGAGCACTATGAATCATTCCTATAACATATCCAATCATCATATTTTCAAAATCATAGCTCAATATCATCAGTCACTAAGACTTACCTATGCTTTGCATGTTAGATCCTCACTGTAGAAGCTAGGGTTAACTAAAATAATGCAATAACTGAACAAGAAAACTCTAAAAATGACCCAAAAATAACTCATATTCCTTTATAAACCTTAGTTCATGCTTCCATGATCTCATATAGCTCCAATCCATAGTGTCACACCTCCAAGCTACTATACCTGCTCCCAATGAGCACCTGTAACATAGTGAACCACATGTACCTGCACTATGTCACTGTTGTGAGTGCCTAATAACTCTAAAAATATGTTATAAATTGTGTCAACATGCTTCCCAAGCATCCAAGAAGCTCATAATACCAAGCTACATCTCTTAGGCACATGTATAGGCTTACTAGATCAAGCACACCTCACTAAATCCCACTTTGTATCAGTTGATATACATCTGAAACATCATGTTAGCACCATGAATAACATCATAAGACCATAATACAACATCCAATTTGTCATTAATGTGGTTTTTCATCAATGAAAACTCCTAATAGGACCACATGCCAATAAATGCGAGACACACAAGATTAGTACATGCTTATAGAAGAACTCATGTTTCCTTACATTTTTATCATTTAGGAGCAATACCTCCACATGCTATAAGTGTTATTATTCTGTTATAGTTCATTTTCTCTTCCTCATTTAAGATCAATTATGTACATTGTGTACTTGATTTTTTTCGGACTAATATGACTAATTCATGTGTCTTATGCAACATCGACTTCTCTTATTTCATATATTTCACTCATGTTGGTTTCTACATCATACTATCATGTTTTGACATTATCCTTTCAAACATACATGTTTGACTGTGTGTTATTTCTTTCTTATTCTCCTTTTTGTGGCCTATGTGATTTGTTTATCTTGTGACCTTGTGGTTGTCGCATATTTGTGGCACCATGCTTATCTTGTTTGCACTTGGTTTCTCTTATTTGCATGCCCATGGGCCTTGATTATCTTGAGACACCATGGGTGTCCCATGTTTGTAGTCAAAAATACTTTTATATGCTCTTGTATTTCATTTTTTTTAATTGGATGCATTGTTATTGTTCTTGTTTGATCCTACATGTGTTGTTCGTCTTGGTTGCTTTAATTCTTACTAGATTTTATTTTTTCTAGCATTGTTTTTGTTACATGTCATGGTTGCCACCATGTGTAAACACCTTTCCTTTTGTGGGTACAAGCTCTCCAAGTTTCCAAAATCTTTAGTACTTTACACAACTTTTCAAACATCTCTTTTAATAGTATGTATACCCATTTATTTTGATCCACATACTTAAACATTGTTTTCACATATTCGTCAAAAGAGGGGGTATCTATTTGTGCTTATTCTACATTTTTAGTAGACATAGATAATCATTTGGGGGTAGAGGAAGGTACAAATAGGGTATAGGCACCCAAAAATACACTCATACATAGTTTTTGTAAAAACAACACAAGTTTAAAACCGTACACTTTGTTCAAGACCGTACAAAAAAAATCTCGACACACCGCACATGTTTTTTGACCAAGGGAAATTTTAGTAGGTTTGTCAATATTTTTATATTTTCATCTATATATACAAGTTTTCTACAAATTTCCACATTCAAATTATTTAGTTCATACCATTACAGGGGGAATGAAAGTTTTCATTCCTTCTTCGCATTAACACTCAATTTTAGGATCAATTTCGGGAACCTTGGGGGCACGAGTCTCCTTCCTTGTTCAAAATTGTTAGTAAATTTTCAGCATAATTCATCATTTATTTTATTTCATACTTAGTTGTTTGACATATGGGGAGAGTTTGGGGAACCTATTCTCTTTTTTATTGTATGTTATTATTTACAAAATTAGGTCCTGGGATCCATCTATAATAGTGTGATCTGTGTAGTTATGAAAGGAAATGAAGTAGCTAAGGTATTTGTGGGTAAGTTTTCCTTTTTATTACACTTAAAGAGGAAGATATCAGAGTTTCTAAATAGCTTTGGTATAATGTCTTCTTCCTCTATAGGGATGTTTTTCTACCTCTTTCTTCTTCTCTCTTGCACATTTTCGTGTTGGGTTGCATGCACCTAACACTCTGGTTTCTCCTCGAACTAATTAGGGATTGATCACCCCAATCCTTAAATTAATTTCAATAAATATAAATCTCCAAGAAAAAATATAACATGAATAAACACGTGTATTCTTTCCTTGTTTATACAATTTCAATTTACATATATGAAAATGTAAATATTTTCTATTACATTTTTTTTTAGTTACAATCAATTATATATCATAGACATTGGCTACAATATGTGTTGTAGGTTTCATCATGGAGCTTTCCATCACTAAACGTAACAACATAATTGAAAAGCAAACATTCAAGAAAAGGCAAAGTGTGTTTACACACTCATGTACAATTTCCTTTAAACATGCGATTTTTAATTTCATACTTAAAGGGGGGGAAAGGAAGCCACTCAAATTTGGTAATTTGCACTTTGGTAACCCTTGGTTTGAATATGTACTCTTACTATTATAAATATAACTTATTTTTTCCCACTTAACAATTTCTGAGGTCCATTGTTTAGCTTGTTTATCCTTGCACACTAATACGTGAAATATTTTTAAAATGCAATACACAAAATCAATAGAGGAACATTAGTTTAACAGATTGAAAACTTCATTTAGCACATTTCCTACTCATAATTAGGATTGTATAGTTTGTTTATGACTGTACATCTGGTCTTGACCTACTTGTATGGTCTTCGAATGATATTTCTTCCAATTGCGCTTTTGAATTGACATCTTTCATTAGGTCTTATCCTTCATCTAGGTTGTCCTTTCTTAGATAAATCATCTATGAAACCTTATATAAGAAATTAAACACTACCTCATTTGATAACCTAAAACTCCTAAGGCAATACACTAGAGCACTCAATTCATACACTTACAAAAGGCATCCAAATCTCCATAAATCTTGAAATTACACATCTACAGTCATTAGAGCAAAGGCCCACATCATGTCTAAAGCTATAAAAAGGTCAAAGAAACCATATATTTCTTATAAAGCATTCAAACACCCTCTCTCTAAATGTTTTAGCAAGAGCCAAGTCAAAGTAAACACAGTCAAAAAAAAGCTAAATCTAATTGATTTATCTAGATATCACATGCTAGGTGGAGAATGTCGTGTAGTTTGAGGCCTCTTTGGAGTAGTGCCAATGTTGGTGGTGCACAGGGGTTCCCATAACCCTTATAATGTTTGTTTTATAGGACTCTTCATATATGGGAAAGGTTTGAGATGATGATTAGTCCATTCAAAGAGCCTTGTTGCATGTGTGACAACTAAGATTTGACAACGATTAAAAATCTAAGAAGGTGAGCAACTTAAAAATATACAGGGATAAATCAAAGTAGGAAAAATACCATACAAAAGGGGCTAAATTATATAATATAGTCCCCATCAAGGTGAATTTACAATCATAATTCCATTTGTGAAGGTCATCCGGTTCGGATCTCTTAATTTCTCTATTACACGGTCCCAATCTCTCCAAAAGTCATATGAAATCAAATAAGTTCCTTCATACATTTGTTTTAATATTTCAATTGCATGTTACGTTGATTGGTATAGGAAAATTATTTCTATCTGACATGAGTTGTAAATCTGAGTTAGTATTCATATTGTAACATATTTGGAATATATGTAATCAATTTTAATCTATTCTACACCTAATTGAATTGACTTAAAGTTTAATCAAGTGTTAAACATAAATAAAGTTAAACTCACATCATTTTAGAACAAGTAACTACCTAGCATTATCATGAAAGTCTATTGTAAAATCTAGCACTAAAGGGACCAAAAGCTCGCTAAATCTTGCCAAAGATTATGCACAATAATTAGGGAAACAATCACTCTAGGTATAAATAATTCTATTAGGTCATGGAATCGATTCCCCCATTTGCAAGCACTCAAACATCCCCACTTCAAGTATTAGAAAGATACAAGCTTAATTCAAGTATTTTAAGGAGGTTCCAATTTCCAAATCTAGTTACATTCATTCAAACATCACATGCCGTGGAGAACGATGTGTGATTTTAAGCCTCTTTGGAGTAGTGCTGATTTTGGTGGTGTAAGGATTACACTTCAACCCACCTAGTGTTTTTTTCACAAGGTCTCTTACCCATGGCTAGGGTTTAATACTTTACTTTGACTATTCAAAGGGCTTCATAATATAAATAATGAATAGGGTTAAAAAATGAAAAATATTTCTAGGAATGTAACAACTTCGAGAAGCTACAGAGAAAGATTTAGAGCAAGTCTAAAACCATACAAGTATGTGTAAAACTATATAGACAGTCCTAATAGATCTATAGGGTCCTACACTATGTAATTTTCTAGTTGTAGTTCTAGGAACGAAGTACTCTTAAGTTTAGTTATCCCGGTTCCAACACTCTGCACAACTGAACTTCTCAAATGCATTTGTAATTAACTAAATACAATTTTCCCCTTATGTGTTTTTAAGTTCATTTCATATAGTATATATTAGTTACGAAGAATTAATGTGTTGCTATAATATTACATAATTTACTATAGAAGTTAATTGATCATAATAACCTTGTGTATCTCCCCTTTACACACTTTTAATGTACTTGACTCGGTAAATCTATTATAATCTAATAAGGGTGTAAAACAAATAATACACATACATATATTGATATCATGTAACTTGGTTAAAAATATAAGGAGATACTAGAGTTGGTAATAAGAATATATTGTGTAACTTTGGTTAAAGATAAATTACATTTGTGTATACATTTTAATTCTTATAATTTAGTGTAAAATATATTGTGTAACTTGGTTAAATCTAAATTATATTGAATATGCATTTTGATCTTATCATTTGGTGTAGAGAATGTTAAAAGGATGATTTATTATTAAATAATAATAAATATTGACATTGATTTAATGAAATTTAAATCTTAATCAGAGGACTGAGATCAAATGAATATAACAATAATAAACAATATCTATCATGCAAGAAACAAAAAAGTGTAAACAATAATGAAATAGAAGTGGCTTAGCTTGTATTCGGATATTTGGGATGATCTCGGCATAGAAATTGAGTGGAATAGGCTGGATCTAGATTGGATATGCTTTGTATGGGAAACTAGAATTTGAAACCACCATGGACGTGACCACCCAAATTAGAATAGGACCGCTTGAGCTCTAGTGTTTGAACCGGCACTCGTGTGTTGGTAAATGTTCAACTTCGAACTTTTCAGGGTATGCTCTTATCTTCCTCCTTTCACTCTATGTTGCATCCACTTCGCTTTAGGGTTTCGGTGTTGCACCTAAACCTGTAAAAACAACTCTAGATACTTGCACAAGGCTCAAGAAAATATTAGATGAAATAAATAATTTATATGCTTGAGTTAGACTAACCTAGAAGGTCACCCCAATGTGATTGTCAAACAAAGCGATTGCACTACATGTCGACTCTATCTAGTTATAGTGTGTGTGTGATTGAATTGTGTCCCTTGAAGCTAGGTTGCCCTTGTGTTAGTCACACCAAGATAGTGGGATACAACTACTTTCCCCAAGATGAATGTGTGAGATGGAATTCATAAATATCCCCTCATATGCAATGAATAATGTAACCCAAATATAATCCTTGAATGTTTCTCTTTTCCCAAGTAGTAGATAGTGAGTAATATCCCAAGTTTTCCATCCAACCACCTAATAATAGTGAGTAAGTCATGTATATTTATGATTCCCTTGCTTGAATTTTGTCATTAAAAACCAAAAAGGCTGATCCAAAGTGATGGGTAGTAATTTAGAAAACATAACAAATGATGTGGAAAATTCAAATTTGAGAAGAGGAGGGAAAAGGACAAAAGTGCCCAAAGGAGACAATAGTGCATGTACGCTCTTGTCCCTAATGGGTGGTAATTTTTGGGATGCTTAGAGGATATAATGGAAAATTAAGAGCTAGGTCACATGTTTTCCAATGTCCAAAAGTAAATTATTCATACAATAAAAGCAAATGATAAGAGTATCACAAGGATAAAGCAATTAAAAAGTAAAGCAAGTGTTGTTAATGTCTAGTTTTCTTACTTCAGAATCATGTATATAATAACATACTTAGAGTCATGATATAAGTATTGAGTGCATGATTTCGTGTCTACAAACATGTTATATTCTTTTATAAATAATTAATATAGTTATTTCAAATATATTTATATGAAAAATGATACAAACTTCATTATATGATCAAGATATTATGATTTTTAGATTACTTTCTCTAAATATAAATTTTGGTTTGAACACGTGACAATATGGAATTTTTCATTTATTTTTATATTATCTTATTTTCACATAAATCAACCAGACTTAAATCACTCTTTAGGTTTATCCCTTATCCTAACCCCATTAGATAAAAATATTCTTCATCTCAACTCCTTGAGAATCACTACACATCCTACAAAACATCTATACAAACTTCCACTCATCTCAACCGTGATTGTTTTCACACCATATATAGGTTCATAGGTCTTGAATAGGTTTGGCCATTAAATTTTTCAATTTCCGTGTACTTGTACCATATACTTTAACGGTCAATTTTAAGAGGGTAACTTGTCTTAGTCAACCTAGGTGGTGATTACACCCTAAAAATATAATATGAGTTAGAATATAAGATATGTTATAGGTTGAATATTCTAATTAATTAATAAACATTAATATGAAAATAAAGATAAATTTTTTATTAAATTTTACTATGATACCATGATATAATTGTTTCTTAAAACACAAGAAGGGATGCATACTTATTTATGCAAAGAGGTAAAAAAGTGATCTATGTGTGTAGATTGGATGAAAAGAATGATATATTTAAAAATCCTACGTTACTAATATTGCCTAGAAAAATCCTTTGTATGGAACTATTGGCTCATCAAATTTACACTAGTGTCTTGAATCTAGTACAACCAAGTTGTTTGAGTCAACAATGGACTGCTCCAAGTTGTGGGATCTTGCGTTCTTGAGACAAACCTCCGAGAGAAGGCCGATTCCTCTACCTATTTATTTCTACTACTATTGCTACTCCTAATGTTGAAACTCAAACCTAAGCTTACAATGCTAAGGGACCAGGGATAGAAGGATAACAAAAAGGAAAAATAAACTTAAAAAGGATACGATAACACCATAAAAATGGGATGAACACTATCTATTCTAAGTAAGAACGAAGGGGAAATCATGAGGAGAGGCTCAACATATGTATCACAAACCGTAACACATTTACACCATCGATTTCATGAAACACAACTAGAAATTAGAGCTACAAGGAACTTAAAGTGACATAACAAACACATAATGTAAGCAAAAGGAAAGAAAGAATAATATATAGACACATTAAGGCATAGAGTATCCACAAAATAATGCTTTTATTACTTCCAGATATGCATAGTCGGTTACAATGGCATATGAAGGCTGATATTAACATGTACGAACCAGATCTAGAGGTGCATCGTGTCTCAAAATGTAAAGATATAGAGTCTTTAATAAATTCTAGAAGAGATACAATGTCCAACCCTTTACAATGAGCAATGCTCTTACATTTATAGATGAATCATGAGAGAAGAAGAAGAGAAAGAGGGAAAACTTGAATTTGAAACACAACCACCAACAACAAGCATTGAATGTCTGTAAATCTTCCTATTGATCTATCTAATACGCTTCCCCATGTCTATTTGGCATGTAGGAGAAGGAAGGAGGTGAGATCCATATCAAATCAGGTGGTTGGAGAAATCAGATCTACTCATTAATGGCATGAAAGATGTTTTTTGTCTTCTCACCTACCAAATCCTACTAAAATTTGAATTTAAATGGTCTAACATGTAGACCACATCAACAAATTTCTGAAAAGTCTGGGCATGCAAGGATATGAGCATTGAAACATAAGTCATGATTATCAAAGATCCACAGGTGTAAACGGGCACTCAAGACACGTGGCGCATATTGATTGGTGAAAGGTTATCCAACTATACATCTACTTTTTCATTTCTACCACGTGTCACCCAGTGGTTCATTTCAATGGGGCACACTTTGATTAGTTGTGTGTAGCACAGTCAAAGTTTGACACATGCCACGTGCACAAAAAAGAGTGCGAAAGGAGGTGTAAAGGCGGACATGCAAAAGAAAAATAGAGGAAAGATCACGTAAAGGAAATTCATGTGGGAGGAAATGGGAGAAATACCCAAGGAAGAAATGTATGGTCGAGGTGTAATTATTACAAAGTAATTTGCTTTGGGCCATGCGAGAGAGATAGGCACTTAGCTGATTTTTAAGCAAGACCAAGGTGAGTGCGTAAGGTGAATGAACTGCAGAGAAGAAGGAGAATATGTAGAGGGTGTGTGCAAGGGGAAAATGGAACAAAGAGGAAAAGGAAAATAAAAGGTGAAGGAAAGAAGGAGCACACAAGGGGGTGAGCAAGAAATCAGAACCAAGGAAATGTGCCAAAGGAGTAAAAGAGGTGTGCACAAGTTACAATGTAGATCCTTAGAGCCAGAATGGAATGTAAGTTATCCAAATAACTAAGGAAGCTATTTGGATAATAGTTTTGGAGACTTTTGGAGCCATCTACCTACTACATGAAAGAGATCAGTAACATGGAGCATCCATTGGGTATGGAGTCTACTATATAATCTTGGATCTCGATCCGGGATCTTAAAGAACTACCCTTGAATTCCCTTGATGAATCATTTCTAACCTCTATCTTGAACCACCAAAAACTACTGAAAACTATTGAAAAGATGAATGTCATCCTGGAAGTAACAAAATAGCACACGTAGGAAGCACGTGAGAGGAAACAACTATGTATAAATAAAACAATGTGCATTTAGTACACTTGGAGGTATTGAAACTACT
Source organism: Taxus wallichiana var. yunnanensis (assembly GCA_018340775.1). NCBI lineage: Eukaryota > Viridiplantae > Streptophyta > Pinopsida > Cupressales > Taxaceae > Taxus > Taxus wallichiana. The sequence goes on from CM031239.1 coordinate 185,694,969, forward strand.
CTAATATATACAAAATGATGTAGTAAGCTTAATAGAAGGGTTTGAGATGGATCCCATTGACTAGGATTGATAGCGCGCCTCCATTAAGATGAGATAACTTGAAAGAGTTAGCCTCCTTACAAGAATTGATAACATATGAGCCACTCCAAAGTGCATCAAAATTTGAATGGCACCTGGTTTAGCTCTGTCGGATCCCACTTAAAACCAAATCCCCAACTTTGAAAGCTTGAGGCCTAGCCATTTTGTCAAACCACTTCTTTATTGATTGTTGATGTTGTTCTAGCTTGATCATGGAAAAGTTTCTTGATTCTTCAAGTTCAACCATATATGCCATTCTTATTTCTCTTTGGTCCGCACCTTTGAATTCTAGTTGTTGGGCAAGTGGTTAAAAATTCAACTCAATTATTAAAGGAAGTGTAGCCTCCTTGCCATAGACAAGATTATAAGGTGAAGTTCCTATTACCTTTTTCATTGTGATTATTTCTACCCAGAGTGCACGTGAGACCTTTGTATGCCACCACTTTGTCTTTGAATAATCCTCATTATGCACTTCATGATTCTGATTAAGTTCTTATTTGTATATTCTACTAATCCATTACCTTGAGGGTAGTAGTTGGAAGAAGTCTTCAGATAAATACGAAAACTAAGGGCCTAATTAGAAATATTAGTACCAAAGAAGGCCTTTACATTATCATAGATAATGGTTTGAGGAATGCCAAACCTTTTAATAAGCCCCTTAAGAAAGTCAAGGATGACTAACTCGGTTGATTCCTTGAGCGTGAAAAAATCTTTCCATCTCGGTGAAGTAGTCTGTAGTAGTTTTTAGCACCCATTTATGGCCGTAACTTGAAGGAGGATTGATCATGCCTATGAAGTCGAGACCCCATCACGTAAAAGGCTAATCTGCTTGGATTGGTCGAGGGGAAGCATTGCAAATATCTTCTTTCCTACAAAGAAAGTGCATTATTTGTATTTTGTGACCCACTTGTGTGTGTCCATGAACAAGGTAGGCAAAATAATCCTACCATTATGATCTTCATTATTGTAGTCTTGGCAGAGAAGTTTCCATTAGAGAATCCATCATGAAATTATGCTAACACTTTTTCAGTTTGTGCATTGTCGATACATCTCAATAACACACCATCAAGATTCTTCTTGAAGATAAGGACATCAATCAAAACGTATGAGATATATTACATCCTCATATGTCTTCTCTTTGCTTTGTTAAGACCAGGAGGGTATGCACCCTCGTAAAGGAATGTGATCATGTCCTTTATCTAGTCATTGCATCAAGATATACATTTTGTTTAGGTTCGTGTGTGGGAGATTTTCATCCAGGAATAATGAAGTCTTAGGTTTATCCTACGTGGCCTCGCAAGATGCTTCCTATAGAGTGTGTTGCCTCTAACCAACTTTGTGGCTTTGATAGCCACATCATATTCCATGATTTTGGTCACCTAAATTTATCTATTTTCGTTGATCTCTACTCCCATGATGGAGTAGATAGAAAAGAGTGGGAGACTAACACCTTGATGTGATTTTTGCGAGCATGATTTTGAACTTCTTGAGCACGTGCATGATGGTGTAGACCTATTTTTCCATGTGACTATATTTTAGCTCATAATCCTTGAACATGTTTGACTAAATGAATCCACTAGTTGTTTTATTCCTTGTTTGTTTTCTTGTATTAGAACATCAACAACACTTGCATCAATGCCATAAGCATAAAGGATGAAATAACTTGAGTAATTTTGTTTGATGAGTGTTGGTGTGCAAGAAATATCTTGCTTGATCTTGTTAAATATATCTCTTCCTTCTGCTGTCCATTTGAAATCCATGTCTTTCTTGAGCATGAGGGTGATGGGCCTTATTTGTCCCAAAATTAGGAATGAAGTGCTTGAAAAAATAGATCTTGCCGAGGAAGGAGTGCATAGGATTTCTTATGCATTGGTAGGGAAAGAGTTCCAGGATTTCTAAAACACGCTCATGATTGATTGCAATGCCATCCTTTGAAACCACATGGCCCAATAGCTTTCCCTACGCCATAAAAAAATTACATTTCTTGGGTTAAGAGATACACCAAAATTCTAAATGCCTCTCAAAGACACTTCTCTAGATCTACGCCATATGATCTACGCTTTTCTTTGAGAAGATTGTAATGTCATCTAGGTAAACCAAGATGAATTCATTGATGTAACCTTTAAAGGAAATATCCATGGCATGCTAAATGTTACGCCTTTTTTGTGAGACCAAAGTGCATCTTTTGATAAGCATAAGTTCCCCACTTGGTTGTAAATGCCATTTTGAATTGATCCTCTTCTTTGACCAAAATCTAGTTGAATCCAAATTACCCATCCAACATAGAAAACCTTCATGTGCTAGCCATAGTTTGCAGAATCCACTCCATAGAAGGAAAAGGATAATGATCCTTCAAGGATGCCTTATTCAAATATATGAAATCGACACAGAGTCTAATTTCACCATTCTTCTTGTGCACTGGAACTAGATTCACGACCCGTAGAGTACTTGATCAAAAAAATTATTTTCTTCTCAATGAGTTTAGACAATTATTTCCTCACGAGGGACTCTATTTTTGGATTAAGCCGCTAATTTTGTTTGATGGGCTTGATACTAGGATCAAGGTCAATAGAGTGTTGAGCAACACTTGGATCAAAACCTTTGAGGTCTTCATACTCCCATGAAAATATATCACTTATATTTTGATAGAGAGAGATGAAGGCCTATTTTTCTTCATGTGCGTAAGCTTTACTAAGAAATAACTCCTTTCTACACACAATAGTGACTAGACTATAGTCTTCTTGCTGTGCGTATATTCTTTTCTTCCCCCTTGAACTTATCATTAGGGCTGAATATTTTCTCTAAGGTGACCAGCCCTTTAGGAAACTTGTTTGTCTTGAACTATATCACTTGGTCACCATAGTTTTCATGTATGTCATCTTGTATGCATGACAAGAACTCAGCTTCATTTTGGATAAATTGGATGATGTGCACATCACTATCAAACACTTTCCAGCTGGTTTTGTTGTCTATAATAGATGGCCTAATTACCATTTTGACATTCTATGTGTTTCCTTTGACAAATTCCTCGGTGAGGAGAACTATGAACTAAATGCAACCATCTAATCAACTTCTTTGTTCATATTATATGGAATCACCTATGGATTTATAACATCAAATCTTTGAAGGAGGTCCCAAAATTTTTGTTTATAATCTTTGAAAAGATTATTCTTTGTTGCGCACTTGTTGGTGCCCTGGTGGATAACCAATTTTGTGTCCCCAAAGATCTCTATGCCTTGATATTTTTATTTTCAACAATAAGTAGACCATGCATCAACATCTCATACTCCACCACATTATTGAACATACAAACTACAGCATCAAAGTATAACTTCATGAGAACCTACACTTTCTTCCATCAAAGTACTACTTCCACAAACCACCTCGCTCAACTTTATCTTTTTTGAGCACAAATTTTTATTCAAGAATAAAAAAAGTTCCAAGCCTAGTTTCATAAGATTCTATCTCCTCAACATATGGATCAAATTCATGGTGCCTTTCTGCCCATTCATCCAACACTAAGTCAGGAATAAGAGGCACCATAGGTTGCTCTTTAGAAACTGAAACTTCTTCTTTTTGGATTAAGTAATTGGCTTAGAGGGGAGATGGGTCATATGACTCTACATGATAGGAAAATATTGGCTCAACTTGTATGGTGAATTGGGTACCATAAATTTTCTTGAGTAACATATGAGATCGGTTAGAGGATACATAATCACCCACTTTGTAGCGAAATTCCCTTGAGAAACACAAGGCAAACAAAGGAGGCAAGTCAATGATTGACACATCTTGAGTTATTGTTAGGCTTAGACATGCATGGAGGGTAAACTCAAGATCCTTGATAATTTCTACGGTGGTGATAGTTAAACCATCAAGTTGCAGGACTCCCTTTCTCAAGGGGATAAACTTAAGACCTAAGACATCAACAATTTTCTTAGGCATGAAAGAAGTAGTAACACCTAAGTCAATCATACAATTATGGACAAGATGTTTTCCTATGATCAAGGACATATAGAAGGGTGGGGTTTTAACAACCTTAATTACTTTCTTATCCTATTCTTGGCATATTTTAACGAAGTGGCAAGTGGCTTTTGAGCAATTAGATCAATGTGGGGAAGTTGAGCCAGAGCTTCATGTAGTAAGTCATGCTAAGATGGAATAGTCAAGGCATCCCACATTATGACATTTATGTTTGTCTTATTCATTTGGTCCAAAATGTTGAATGGAAGACCCCCGATCTTATGAATTTGAAGCACATCAACATATTTCTTTGATTGTTTAGGTGTAGAGGCAAGAGCCTTAGCTAGAGTAAAAGCTTGACCTACTAAAGGAGGGGTGCACGTTGCTTTAGGAGGAGCATTGTGCGGAACCTATCGCATAGGAGATTACACGCCTTTCTTGGTAGATGTCTTAGCTTCATTCTTCTACTTTTGAGGATCATCTAGTGTTTGGAATTGAAACTGGGACCTATGCCAAACTCAAACATCCTCTTTTGTACCTTGTGTTATCTCACAACCTAGCACGCATGGCCTGCTTTGTATCATATATAGCTTGATTGATTGCACAAAATTCCTCGGTGCTTTAAAGAATATCAAGTTGACCTCTAAAGGAGATTTTGGTTTTATTGGTTCTCTTCTTCACTTGCACTTATGGAAGGTTCCTATTTAGAAGCATTCTAGATCATATAGTCTTGAGTGCATGCACACATTCGTGTAATGATATTGATTGTGATGCATGTTGTAAGGGAATCACCATTCAAAATCTTGCACCATATTGTTTTGAACATGGAAAAGTGCTTGAATTGTGCTAGGTGCTAGAAGAGGTTATGGGAGGAATAACTTGCAAGGGAAAGTGTGCATTAACATGGCATCTATCATTTTGTTGGTTCTACATATATCTCTTATTTCCATACTTCCACCAAGGCTGATTGCTTTGGATTTGTGCATGATTAGAATTGCTTCTATAGGATTGCACTGGTGCTTTACTAAGGATATAAACTTATTGGAAAAGTTTCTAATTAGGGTTGTAGACACCAAATTTGGGTCTTACGACACCTGTACCCGTATCTCGTCCCTGAACCTAACCCTACCTACCTCACCACCTAAAACCTTACACACTTTGAATTATTTATTAATTACCTTATAATTAATAAATCCACATCTCCAACCCTACCACCTCACCTCACCACCTCACTTATGACCTATCCCTAACCCTAAACTAACCTAATTAATGACCTATGACTTGGTCTTACCAGACCCACACCCATGACTCATCACCCTTCACCCGCATCAAAACGAACCTAATAATGACTTGACTTCAAGCCCACAGAGCTGACCCCTCAAGAGAAGGAGGGAAAGTTGGCTATTTTACTAAAAATAGCCAACTTTGACCTAATTGACATCGGTCCCTACGCGGCTGACATTGGTTAGGAAACCACCATCGGTTCCCTGTAAATGACCTCCCCCAACCAAAAATAAGGGGGCGAATCCATTTGCAAGGGAGAGACAAGGGAGAAGGAGAAAAGAGTTTGCAGAGAAGAGCATTGAGTCGAAGACTGTAATTAATCAACGAGATCACTGTCACACTCATCCAAGCATTGGGAGAGTTAGAGGATAACTTCATCAGCTCACTTTCAATTGTCGGATCGTCCCACCTGAGCTTTGCCTTCGTCACCACATTCCTCGGACCTGTATCCTCGTCAGAAAGTAGTAAGTAGTATCTTGTATGCTTCTAGGCTCCACTTCGTGAACTTTTGATTGATAGTAATTATAAACTCACCCCTGGATCTAACACCCGGCAGCACCCTACACCTAACCTTCATTCATCCATCCCTATATTGCCCAGAAGATAGCTTTCTCACTCTCTGAGTCTTCTCCATTGCCTTACTATTCCCCCTAACCATCTACCAACCTTAAAAACCCCATAACCATCCTATAATCAACCTCTACCCAGAAGCCCCTGAATCACTGCCCCTACCGATATCGGTTATCCCCTACCGGTAGCGGTTTTATAACTGCGGATCGGTTATCCAGTGACCGACATCGGTCACTTGTGACTTATACCAAAACCAACCTTTCACCTATTTATCTCCTAATAACCTCAGATCCAGCCTGGTCTATCCCTGTAACTTGATCTGAACGTATTAATAACTAGTGCCCAAACAAACAAAATGACATTTTATTATTGGTAGTTTAGTCTCTATTGCTTTTTGTAACGAGGTACCTAAATCGTGATTTCGCAATAGCTTCTTTATTATCATTTACAATAATTTATATTAAAAGGGAACTGACCACCTTCGAAAGGAATTTTAATATTTCCTGGGCCCAAGGCAGTTCCCTTACTTATTGTCTAACTAAAATCTGGTGGTCATGCATTCTTATCTACAAGTAGTCCTTCCCAGACAAAAAGGAGTTCTTCACAATCGGTCTGATCTCTCTACGGTATGCGCACACCCTCCCAACACTCAACAGGTATTCCTCTTAGCCCTAACCCCTTATCTATTTCTCAAGAGAATGAACAGATAGAAGTAACTCTATTCTGGAACTAAAATTCTGTGGAAACATTTTGGCACACCTGGTGGGACCCTATTCGGGTTTCTTTATTTCTTGTTTGTTTTCATATAGGGAGCACACTTGTTGTTTCTTTCTTCTAAATATTCACAAAATATTTTGTCATTTTGGTAAAAGAACTTGTCTTTCTTTTGCATCTTTGCATTAGTGAAGTCATCTTCTTGACCTCTTCTATTTCTTTGCTTCATCAAATATCATTTTTGATCTAGGTTTAAAACACGCGCATCACATTCTTGCTTGCTGTTTTTTAATTCTAGTAAACGTAGATTAAGTAATAGGTCGTACACGTGGGGGTGATATCCATGGTATTGACAAGAAATTAATCTTACTCTCACTACACAACACATACCAAATCACATCATAATCTACACAACATCTCAAACATCCCCCTTTCCCGGTATTCCTCCACCCGATTGAGGTAGCTTTACAAGCCAAAACAAATTGGACATCTCCCTTAGGTCTTTTGTTTAGGATTGACATCATCTTGCGTCTAAGGCATAAGCCCAAAAGTGATTAAAACTAATCCTAGGGTTAGTCTCTTGATTTTCTTGTGCATCTTACTTGTTTTCTGCTTTTTTTCTTTCGATTCTGTTTCTCTATTATACCCTGTCTCGCTTATCACTTGATGCAGTTTGTTGGGTATACTAAGCCTTGTTATCCCCAAACTAGCAGCCTCTTACATTCTCTTTTTACCTTCATAGTGACCGGAATCGGTCCTATTCTACCGACATCGATTACCTACCGACGGTTATAGTCTACCGACATCATTACTTATACCGATATTTTCCTCGTGTTTTACTGATTCTGACAAACCAAAGAACCTACCAATTCCAACATTTTGTGCGTTTTCTATTCCTAATTGACTAATTCTCTGTTGTATCCTCTTATCCATGGTTGTTATCACCTGGCAATAAGCCACAGCCATGGTTTCACATGCTTGTTCCATGTCTTTTCCTGAGTCACCCCCTTCGCATCCTATGGGGAATCCTACAGACACCAATGCTTTTCCCAAGATCTCTGTTAGAGATCCAGATTTTGCTAAATTTTTGGATGCTAATCTTGGCGCCGTACAGTATTATTTGTCTCATACCCTTGACCATACACCCAACGGTCAGCTCCTCTTGGGTATGCCTATTAGTATAGCCACCCACTTAGCTCCTTCCCCACCTAATAACTCCACCTCACTGTCTTCATCCTTAGCCCCGTCTCCCACTCGGTGGATTCAATGGTCCATACTTGCACCAATTGGTTTCCTTTTCGTTAACTGGGGCCCCACATACCACTACCATCCACTGCCCCTACCTCATCTCTCTCACAGGTTTCCTCTTTCATAACTTGTTCTCTACCACCTATTCACATGAGCTTTCCCTCTCAGGCTCTACCCACCTTTTCATTTCCACAACCTCATCCGGTGGCCTCAACATCTTATATAGGACATCCTTATTCGGTCACCCCAACACATTCATCATCGATACCTTATCAACATTTAATCCCACCATTTTCTAGTAGCGGCTCTTGGCCTAATCCTCCTCCGTTTACAACGACAACACCATCATCTAACCCAACCAATGATTTAATTAAACAGATGATGGACAAGATGCAAAATCTTGAGGCTTCTGTTTTAGGAAACCGTAACACCCTGACATACGAGCAAGTTTGTCGGGAGCCTATTCACCCTTCTGTCCCCCTTCATACATATCCTCCTCAATGGGAATTACCGAAATTTACTCACTTTAATAGTAAGGAGGACCCTCAACAACACTTGTGATCATTTAGACATGCCTACTATCTGATTGCTCATGATGATGCCTTACTACTCCATACCTTCCCCATGTCCTTATCAGGACCTACCTTGGAGTGGTACAATGCTTTAGCCCAACACTCAATCTTCTCCTTTAACCAGTTAGCCCAATCTTTCTTGGATCACTTCTCCATCAATATTGCCAAGAAAGTATCCATTACTGACCTCTATGCCATCCGACAATTTGAAGACGAGTCTATCGCAGATTTCGTTGGATGATGATGGGGCCTCATCAACCAACTTACTTATGCCTTACCTTAGGACAAGCTCATCAAACTCTTTATGCGGGCCTGCACTAAAAACATTTCTCCCACCCTCCAAATTCAAACTTTTCACACCTTTGATGAGGCCTTTACTATGGCTCGGAAACTAGAGATTCGAGCCTTAGAGGAGGATAAATTGAAGTTGCACAACAAAAAATCAAATTTCTGAACCCAAGACTCCACCAACAAACCCAACACCACCAACTCTCACACATCAGCTGCTTTGAAATCAAAAGGAGCTGTACATGCGGTGATGGTCAAATCTCAAGCACCGTCTTATACCTAGCCAAAATCCACCTATAAGTATAAAGCCGAGCCCATCCAAGTACACTCCCTTGGGAGAAACTTATGAAGTGATCTTGGACAAATTGCTTAAAGTAGGAGCTATCACCTTGCCTCCTGTTAAACCTCACTCCGGGTTTGATTCCACCGTGCCTATACCTTCTTGGTATAAATAAAATGAATTCTGTAACTTCCATCGCGTGAAGGGACACAACCACGAAAACTGCAAGATGTTGAAAAACATAGTGCAGGAAATGGTTGATGCAGGGGATATAACCCTTGATAATCCTAATGCCCCTACTAATCAAAATTTAAAAATCTTCAACAAACCATTTCCAAACCATTCCTCTAATAGTAACACAAACCAAGAAACCTTAGCCGAGGAGAAGAGTGTGCATGAGATCCATGTGGTTTTCAACTCCCAACCAAGGGCTTCCATCGAAGAAATTCTGAATCGAGCCTCTTCACCGACGCAAGAGTCCTCGCCCCCTTCTCCTTCATCAGGACAAGAGGATAGCCCCACTATTCCTTTACCCATAAAGGAACCAACCGTCCAGAGTTCTCTTCTCACAGAAGAGCCTTCTTACACCACATCCCTGCAAGACTGTGAGCGGATGTTATCCAACTTATCTATTGCCCAAACATCTCCTTCCACCGCTCTTGCTGCAAAAGAAGAAGGATCGCCACTTTTTCTGTCGTCCTTAGAAGAGAAACCCCTCGAGTCTACATCACCAAATTCCTTAATCATGACAGATCCTCTAGAACATGCCCTCCTCCCTATCAGTTCTTCATCACCTAAATCTTTCCAGTGACCGGTTGACCCTTTAACACCCATTGATACAGCACCTCATTCGCCCCTGTATCACACCCCCAGTGGACCGGAATCACAACCCACTTCTCTTCCATATCAAAATGCCCATCCATACATGAAGATTGTCATCCCCCAGAAGATAGATGACTCTTATGGGCACATTTGAGAACACCATGCTCTACTCAAATGCAAATGACTAATCCAGACACCTCTACCATATACCCGAAGTTTTTACAAAAGCTCAAAATGCCTATGTCCTCACCTCCACCCCCCTCATCTCTACTCGAATACCTCATCCACCTCTATCAACCTAACCAAACCTTCCCCTATGCTTGGGACTTCACCAATACCCACTGATGCATCCACCTAAACGGTTAGACTTATCCAAAAATAAAGTCGTCAATCCACCTAGGAGACAGGCCCAATCTCCTTAAGTCCAATCTATGCCTCCGCCACAACTAAAACCATCGCCCCCGATCAAACCAATATAACAGGCATGGTTTCAACCCTCGCCATCATACCTACCTTCTATATTGGGGCCTCATCCCTCCACCTTGCCTCAATACACCATGCCTCCCACATCTTCTTTAACACGACCAGTACCTTCTGCACCCATAATAAAATCCAAAGGCATCTCAACACCATCGCCCCAAGTATCTGGCCTACTTACCAACCCTAAGCAAACTTGATCATCGAAGGAATTTTTTGCTACCACTCCTCTTTCCCCATGGTTGTTTTCTGCCACCACGTCATCTCGTGCCCTCATCATCTAACCAACTAAACATGACTTCGCATGCGTAAGAAGCCATGCTTAGTTCAACCCAATCATCAAAATCCCTTGCCTAAACCACTACCCGTCGAACCACTCGTACCCAACCATTACCAAAACAATCAATAATCTCACCCACTCAATCAATAGCCTCATCTTCATTTGACCCGCTCAAAGGATCTTACGCCAAGATCCTTGATATGCTGATAGAGGATGCGACCATTTCCCTACCCCCACTCAGACCCTATGATCCATCTAAACCTCGACCTATAGGTTATGATGAATCTAAAATATGTGCTTACCACCGCACACCAGGACACAATGTAGAAGGATGCAAAGCTTTGAAAGCCATCCTTCGCCAGTTTCCTATCTCGGATAGACAATCTCAGAAAGACAACTTATGGAGAGAGAAGCCCCTAGCTTCGATCCCTTCTCCTTACCACCTGTCCCCACCTCGCCAAAATCTATCATCATTGCAACCCTGCCTCTCGAGAACAATGACTTATCCCTGTCATCTTCCTCCTCTCGTATTCACGAGATCAACATGATTAGCATTGCTACTCAAGGTCAGAAAAACAATGGAAAAGCTAAAGAAAGCACACCTGCGCCTCTCTTTCTTCTTCCGCCATCCCGATCGCACCACCACCTAAAGTGGTTATTTGTGGACCTGCCTATCCAGTCTCTGATGGAGTTTCCCATCGTACCATGATCAAACAACTTCACCAATCTCCTATAAAAATGACACTCTATGATCTCATTCAAACATCTGAATCGCATCGACAAGCTCTAATTGAGATCCTTCAAGGGATAGAGGTCCTACCTAATGAAACCTTTCCTGTCACCTCCATCTTCACACCTAACCACGTTACCTCTCTCACCAAACAACCTACCTCCACAACCACCTCTGTCCCTGTACAACAAGCCACTGCTGTCAATTTTTCTGAAGAAGAAATTGTTGTCTTTGGTGCAGAAGATCCTGACCCTCGCTCTTTTCATCTCGGCTTACATCCGGGACATCCGGTACATCGTGTTATGATTGACGGGGCACTAGCCTAAACATCGTCTCTTCCAAAGCCTTCCAACAGATGAATATCCCTCCTAGCTGCATGTGTGCCAACCCCACCATGTTGCGTTCATTCAACGATGCTATTACTTCTACCCTAGGCACCGTGATCCTTAACATTTGTGTAGGGCCACGTACCTTACCCGAACTCTTCTATGTCCTTGAGGGAGAATTCCAATACAACATGTTGTTAGGCCACCCTTGGATCCGGCTATGGGATGCATTCCCTCCACCTTACATAGATGCATCAAATTCAAGTATGAAGGGAAGTCATACACCGTCACAGCTGACGCTTCCCCCTTCAAAACCTGTAATATGTTATACCACCCTAATGATGTGCTTGTACCCGTCAAGACACCCATTGATCCAACCCAACCATCTACTTCAACCACGCCTCAACCATCCACCTTAGCCGCACCCACACCTTCGACCAATGAAACCACCGACGCAAATACTTCTTCCTTTCCCACGACAACATCCCAACCTCGGATCCCTTGGTAGGTGTTTTTCAATGCCTTACGTTGGGGAGTACCGCCTATACAACGTTAGCACCTTCCATACCCCACAAGAGTATGGACAATTACATGCGCATCCTACTTATGACCGTCGTGTGGGGGAGGTGATCTCCTATGGACCACCTAATTGCCGCACCAACCTAATGTATGGGGGTGTCGAAGCATCCTCTGTCACCCCTGAACCTCCCCTTGGTGTGGTTCCCTTCCAATCTGATTTTCAATATCTAACCAACCGTCGTTTCACCCTCACCTTCCTGACGCGCTGTGCTTGGAAAGGTTTTGGTTTTGGTCTTTATGAGCAAGGACAACATACGGTTATTCCCATAACAACACGTAAACACAAAGATCGTAGTGGTCTTGGGTTTTCTGAACCACCTACACTGAAGAAACCTCATGTCAATTGTATCCAGGAAGATGAAGAATTCACCCATTCCGAACAATTATCACCTATTTTACCATCTTCACCCACGGAGTCGATAGACCCTGAATCTATCCCTCCTAACTTTTTTTTTTTTTCGTGAATGCTATCTTCCTAGGTCCTCTCACTTATCAACATGATGGTGAGGACCCATCTTCTCTCCCCCTTTTACATCCAGACATGATCAAAGAAGACCTACCTTCGATTAATGTTGTGGAGTGCCAGGATGATGACTCCATCCTCACCTACCTTGGTGCGGATGACTCTTATATTCAACGCACCTTACCATCTGAAACCCAAACCATGTTGAATGAGTTGACTTTAGAAATCAACATCCACACGAGGACGATCCTCACATTGTAAAGATCAGACAATCTCTCGATGCATCAGAACAAGCCACCTTCACTACCTTTCTCCATGCCCGCAATCAAGCTTTCGCTTGGTCCTACACCGACATGCCAGGAATCGATCCTGACATTGCTATCCATAACATCACTCTGAAACCAGACTCCAAACTAGTTAAATAGAAGCTGAGAAAAATGCATCCACGCATTGCTCTCTTGGTTAAAGAAGAGCTTCAATGACTCCTTTCTGTCTCTTTCATCTTACCTATTGACTATCCGCAATGGATTTCTAATGTTGTACCTGTCACTAAAGCGACGGGGGACTTTGGATATGTACGGATTTCTAGGATCTTAACCTCGCTTGCCCAAAGGACGACTTCCCCCTACCTAGTATTGATCAACTTGTCGATCTCACTGCGGGCCATGAGATGCTTTCTCTCATGGATGGTTTCTCAGGATATAATCAAATTTTAGTAGCCCCGGCCGATCAACATAAAACCACCTTCATTACCCCCTGGGGCACCTTCTACTATCGTGTCATGCCATTTGGCCTTAAGAATGCTGGTGCAACCTATCAACGGGCTATGAATTACATTTTTCATGACATTATGCACACTATCCTTGAGGATTATGTCGATGATCTTCTTGGAAAATCCAAACATCGCAGTGAACATCTCGATGTTTTAACCATTATTTTCACCACCTGTTATAATACTATGTTCATCTTCAGCCAAAGAAATGTGTCTTTGGCGTCCTTTCGAGAAAACTCCTTGGCTTTATCATCTCTTTGCATGGCATTGAGGTTGACCCCGCTAAAGTCAAAGCTATTTTAGAAATGCCCCCACCCACTAACCTAAAACAATTACGTAGTTTGCAGGGAAAACTCCAATCTATCCATCGTTTCATCTCACAACTCTCGGATTAATGTCAACCTTTCCATCATCTCCTTAAAAAAGACATTGTCTTTCAATGGAGCGAGGAGTGCCACAAAGCCTTTGAGGCTCTTAAAACTTATCTCTTGCAGCCACCCGTGCTTATCCCACCTCAGGATGATCACCCTTTCTACCTTTACCTTTCTGCCACCGACCATGCTGTAGGAGCCATGCTCACACATCATGACTCGAACATCAAAACAAGCAGTTTATTACATAAGCCATACTCTTGTGGATTACGAAAATAGGTATACACATGTCGAAAAGTTATGCCTAGCCCTATCATTTATGGCCACCAAACTCCGACATTACCTCCTGAATCACAAATTTTTTTTCATCACCAACGCTAACCCCATACATTATATGTACACCAAACCCCATCTAAACCAATGCATCGCCCGATGGCTTATGCTCCTTGCCGACCTTAACCTTGAGTTCGTACACCAAAAATCAGTCAAAGGACAAACTATCACAGACCAACTCACGGAAGCCCCTTTACCTGGGGAACAATTTACCAATTTTACTTTCCCTGATGAACTCATCGTAACTCTTTCACTCAATGATGCGTCTTATCCGATGACTCTCTTCTTCGATGGATCTAAATGCCAACGTCGGCGGAGGGGTGGGTGTTGTTCTCATTCCTCTTGAAGGTGAACCTATGCCTCTTTCATTCAGGCTCGATTTCCCTGCACTAATAATACAATGGAATACGAGGCCCTTGTTTTGGGTCTCCACGTTGCGTTACACTTAGGTGTGAAGTCTATTCACATTTTTGGTGACTCTCAATTGGTAGTAAATCAAGTCACTGGTATCTACCAATGTAAAAATGAGGAACTTCAAAAGTACAAACGTTACGTAGATTCACTTTTGACCTTATTTACCCATTATTCTATCCAAACCGTTCCACGCTCAACTAATAAATTTACGGATACTATGGCTTGCTTGGCCTCACAAATTCCTGCCTCACCAACTAACTCTGACATATTTGTCTTGGTCCAACAACTCTTTGCCCCATCTTACTTAGTCCCGGATGTTTGTATGGTAAATAATGCATATCCGTTGATTCATAGGGTACCCGTATCACCAATTTCACGACTACCTTACAACCTTTGTTCTCCCACCTAACCTTACTAGTAATGGAAAAATGCTTTCCTTAAAGGTGTTTCTCATTATGTCATCATGGGGGGACTCCTCTATAAATGTGGCTTCGATGGTATCCTCCTTCGATGTCTAACCAGCGCTGAAGTCACTCATACCATCCAACAAGTCCATGATGGAATTTGTGGTGGGCACTTTAGTGGCTTTGCCATGGCCAAGTGGATCCTTCACCTAGGATATTATTGGCCTACTCTTAATAAAGACTGCTGCGAATATGTTAAGCGTTGTGTTATGTGTCAATAGCATGCCAACCTTCAACATACTCCCAGCCATCCGCTACAGGTCGCACGAGATCTTTGGCCTTTCTCACAATGGGGTTTGGACCTTATTGGTGAGATTCATCCACCTTCTTCACAATGTCACCATTGGATCATCATGGCAACCGAATATTACACTAAATGGGTGGAGGCCGTTCCACTCATTTCAACCAAAAAGGAGAAAATTATTGAATTCATCAATCATCACATTATTTCCATTTCAGTGTTCCTCATCGCTTGATAATCGATAATGGAAAATCTTTCAAAAATAAGTCTGTTACGAGCCCTTTGTGACAACTTTGGTATCAAACTTAGCTTCTCATCACCCTACTATCCACAAGCAAATGGTCAAGCCAAATCTTCTAACAAAACCTTAACCAAAATTCTCATGAAAGTTGTTAACGATTCTGGTCAAAATTGGCATGATCACATCCCCTTTGCCCTTTGGGCTTATCGTACCAGCATTCGTACTTCCACTAATGCCACACCATTCTCTCTGGTGTATGGTACTGAGGCTATCTTGCCTCTCGAAATACAAATCCCTTCCCTCAAAATATCTCTCTAGGATATTCTCACCAATGATGACTTCCGCCAAGAGCGGTTAGCCCAATTAGAGCTTCTTGATGAGCGTCATCTTACCACTCTTGACCACCTTCAAATTTATCAAAAGCGCATCAAGCGTGCTTATGATAAGTGAATTCATGAGCGTACCTTTAAAATTGGTGATCTTGTCCTCAAAGAGAATCAACATGTAACCAAACTAGAAAAGAGCAAATGTGGAAAATTTGCTCCTAATTGGATTGGGCCTTACATTATCACTCACACTTACGGATCAGGTACTTATCATTTAGCTTCACTTAATGGTAAACCTGAACCTAAACCCCTTAATGCCTTGCATCTCCGACCATTCTACTATTGAATTTAGTGTTACATCACTTCTTATCTACCTTGCGCTCGTCCCTTGAGCTCATTTACCACCTCATACACCTTGTTTCGTGCATCTCAAAGTAGAATCAAGCTCACATGGTTTGATCATCACCTCCTCTTAAAGATGCCTTCTCCTTTTTAGTCTGGTCCATGACTTAAAAGTATCAAAATAACAAGTTCTCAATTATACAATTCTGGGATATTCTTGAGTCAAACTTCCTGCAAAACTAGATGCTTCATGCCAAATAGACATCTAGACCTCTAAGCTATAAACTAGACTACTCCCTCGAAGGACATCTATGTGCAAAGCCACATCTGCTACTATAAACTAGAATCCTCCCTCGAAGGACAGCTATGTGCAACGCCGCGTCTGCTACTATAAGTAAATTGTTCCCTCGAAGGAAAGCTATACAAAGTTCATCCTCTATCAGAAGCTTCTCACATTGATTAGCTTCGTGAAGACCTCAAGAACAACAAAATGCATATCCCATATAGACTTCCCACATCGATCAGTCTATATCCAAAAAATAAATCAAAGCAGTATTCAAAAGTACTTTTGAGTCATGGACTTGTCTATTTTGGTTTGGTTCTCTTCCGTCAGAATAATCACCTTATAACAAGTTCTCTGCACCCCTAACAGAAACAAAACTATTCCATCCACCCCTCCTCACCATTCTTCACAATAACAAAACTCAAGGGACATGTGTATATCCGATATATTGTGATTATACAACTCTTTTCACCTATCGACTTCTCACCTATGCAAGGTACCTAGGGATTCAAGCTCATCCTACGATAATACGTGGTTTGTTTAGCTCTTTCCAACTATGGGACAGTTTTGCCTCTTTTACCCGAATCTAGGATTGTGTGTTGATCTTAATTAGGACATAATTTCCTATGCTTGGTAAGTTAACCCTCACTTCACCTATACCCACACCAACACCAACAACATTACTCTACCAACATCAAACTTTCACCAACCAACAAATTGCCTAACCACAACTAAATTTCCTGAATTCACCTCTCCCTGGTCCTAAGGGAGAACTACATCGGTCTGAGGCCCCTCCTTGCTTTGTGCAATGGGCTATGTAGGCAACACTTAGGAGACATGGGGTCTCCCAAGGTTAGCTCGACCATCCCCTACCATAACCTATCATGTGTTGTGTTTTCTTTAAAAATATAAATATTTTCACGTATTTTTATTGATAACACTCACCTTGATCCTTTATCAATCCACACATTCAAAACACAAATATTCTTATAATTATCACAAACTCAAATCAACATACATATTCCATTTTATTTAGATGTTAAACAAATACATCTTCTCTATCATGGAATCCTTATTTATTCTTCTACCCCTATGTATGAAACTCACTTAGACCCCGCGCCTCGTCCCGAACTAGGAAGTGATGGTGATCATCGACGCCGCTCACCTGGCCTCTCTGTACTCAAAGGTACCACTACTATTGGTTCCTCCCACTGATCCACCAATCTCTCCTGTAACATACGAATCTACCCTCTCGCGGAGGACTCTTGCCTCTAGTCTCTCCACTCGAGACTGTGAAACCTCTAACAATCTCGTGGTCTCGTTCACCTGTGTTTGAAGCTGGTGAACTAAACCCTGTAGTGGTCTCTCTCCATGGTAATCACAGCTATGTCAGGATGATCAGCCCTCTCATGTGTATCTCGCAGCTCTGCTGCCCACCATAATCTATAAGACTCTGTCACTCCTGCATCCATTACCCTACGATCGGCTGCTGTCTCTTCTTGGTCCTTCTAGAAGTGTCAGCCGTGGAGGTGAGAATGGTGCCTTGGCATCGATCCTCCTATATGGTCTATGAGCCATGGGTATATCCTGAACAAATCCAAATTGTCACCGCACGTGATCTAGAGGAATCCTCTCGTACTCACCTGGCCTGTGTCCCGCGATCCACCTCAATCGCTCTACACCCCTCAAATCCTCGGCTATGTTCACCATCACCATATAGTTCCCATAAGGCCTCCAATGGATATCCGCAATCGTCACCATCTCCCACATCTACCTATAATACTCGCATCATCTGTCACGGTCTCGGATCTCACCTCTTGCTCTGTCTGGACCCATCGCCTGAATCCCAACCTTTGCACTCCTGTCTCTCCTGCCTGGATGGGTCGGCCTATTGGTCACACACACACAATGTGCTCATAGGCCCAACAATGTAATAAGTATGCACAATCCAGTGTAGTCCTGTGATTTTACCTGCATGCCCATAAACCCCTGTATAGCTCCGCCAGATATGCGGGTGCCCATGTGAAAGTCACGCTCCCTTCTATCATTTCCCGAATAATACACATCAATGATTTTGGAAATCTTCCCCATCCTCTAGGTAATGCATAATACCCCACCGCTATCATTAATACCACGGCCAACCTTGTTGCCTCAGGGTGTGCCGCAAACATTATACCATAAGTGAATGTCAAACCTCACTGTGTCAAATCTCGTGCGGCGGGCTGAACCAAATACACCGTTATCATTAGACACGTGCCGCATTAGGCCCTGCCAGATACACTGGTCTTCCTGTAATTGGAAGTCTCAAAATTCGAAACACATCTTCTAACGTCACTTTCATCTCCCCTATTGGTAGATAGAAGGTATTCTTTTTAGGATTCCATCTCTCCATCAGCACCTGCAACATAGCATGATTGTGTGCAATTCATGAATAATAGCGGATTCCTCTTAACCCCACACGGTTTATTAATGCCCACTCAGCTGGTGTTACATCCACTCGGAATTGTGACAACAAAATGCACCCTATCATTCATCCCAACCCTCGCCACGTTGGCTAGTGCATTGAACATCACATTCACAAACAACAAATCAACAAATAAATTCCCATGTGTTTTTTATCACAATCCGCAACTTTACACAAGATGCGATGATCGGTTATAGGTTATAAACACGTTACATAAACATCCCTTATTCCTAAATGATATCGGTCACTAGCCAATTCCATCTACCCTACTCAAAAACACCACCTATGATAACTTATTCACTTGTTTACACCTCTCTATACCTAAAAACATATCCAAAACCCTTGATTACCTACCCCATAACACTCACCCCATCCCAAACCTTTTCCTATCACCTTTATTTTTCATCTCTACCCACTTACCTTCCCACATCCTATTCATACGCATGCAAAAATTTAATTCCAACCAAAAATTATACCTCCTGGGATGCAGCAGTTTGAGGTGGAACCTGTCTTCCCTCTCCTCTCTGCCCACTAGATGCTTCTCCTTAGTGCTAACCATGTTCACCACCCTCTTCACTATTACTTGCCTTTTTATGCCTTCTTAATCCAAGCCCAAATCACTTTACCCATTTAGTCTCTTTCCTCCTTATCACTCAATTCTCCCATGTAATTACCTGTATTGATGTCAACAACCTCACATCTTCGTATTTAACATGTTGCATGACTCTAAAAATAAGATTTCAATTGCCTCCCAAGCTTTTCTATTTTTAGAAAAGCTCATTTAAAGTAATGATATCATTAGCTAACCTAATGGTATCGGTCAGTTGTGAAGTGACATCGGTTATCTAACCGATAAAGTAGAAACATCGGTCATCTGTCTCTCTTGCTTAAACCTAATCCTTTTCTTTGTCTTTTTTGAATTTTTTTGGTAGAGCCCGCCTTTTTCCCTACATAAACGACATCCCTATCAACATCCGTCATCATAATAAACATCAACATTTCAAAACATATGCATATCATCCAAACATCATCAACATCATCTATATATACATCAAATTCTTTACCATCGACAAAACACATACAACATTTTAATATATGCATCATATCAAACATTATACACACCATGTGGATCAACCTCATCATCTATATATATCCTCAAATCAATGTCAACATATACAAATTTTGACTACATGGGGCCTCTAAATCCAAAATACAAAGTCGTGGTACAGTGCCACTCGTCTTCATCCTCAAAATCTCAACTCGCTCATCAAACCAACAAACTCTCATGTCAAAAATATACTTGGCTCATAGGGGTATCAACTATACAAAAATGTACTCATCTCACGAGGCGGTATATACAACAAAAATGCATACATAAATCCTATGAGGGCACGCAAGCCTCTATATACACACTCTATTGCAGACTTATTCTATCAACAAATACTCTATCAAATCAAAATCATATCTCCGCCCCATATTACTCCCCTAACACTCCCCCATCCCAAAAATTTTCGCCTATAACCTTTCTTTTTTATCTCACCTCACTTACCTTCCCACATCCTATTCATACCATGAAGAAATGTAATTCCAACCCTCTGGGATGCACTGTGACTTGAGGTGGAACGTCTCTTCCTCTCCTCTCTACCCGCATATGCTTCTCCTTAATCGGCCCCATGTTCACTACCCTCATCACTATAATACTTGCCTTTACACCTTCATGTATCCAAGCCCATCACTTTACTGTCTCTTTCCTCCTTATCACTTAATTATCTCCTAATTACCCGTATCAACGTTAAACCTCTCACATCTTTGTATTTAACATGTTGCATGACTCTAAAAATAAGATTTCAGTTGCCTCCCAAGCTTTTCTATTTTTAGAAAAGCTCATTTAAGAGTAACCGATATCGGTTAGCTAATCGGTATTGGTCAGGTTGTGACCGACATCGGTTATCTAACCGATATCGGTCATCTATCTCCTCTTGCTTAAACCTAATCCTTTTCTTTGTTTTTTTTTGAATTTTTTGGAGAGCCCGCCTCTTTTCCCTGCATAACGACATCACTATCAACATCCATCATCATAATAAACATCAACATTTCAAAACATATGCATATCATCAAAACATCATCAACATCATCTATATATACATCAAATTCCAATACCATCGACAAAACACATACAACATTATAATATATGCATCAAATCAAACATTATACACACCATGTGGATCAAACTCATCATCTATATATATCCTCAAATCAATGTCAACATATACAAATTGCCCTACATGGGGCCTCTATAATCCAAAATACAAATTCGGCACGCAGGCCATTGTCTCTGTCAAAATCTCGACTCGGCTCACAGGCCGGTCTCTCATGTCAAAAATATACTCGGCTCACAGGCCGGTATCAACTATACAAAATGTACTCAGCTCGCAGGCTGGTATATACAACAAAAATGCATACATAAATCCTATGAGGGCACGCAGGCCTCTATATACACACTCGGTTTGCAGACTAGTGTCTCTATCAACAAATCCTCTATCAAATCAACAAAACCCATCTCCGCTCCTGGGGTGACTCAGCTCTCTCCCCCTCCCGGCTCGTCCCTCGGTGGCCCTGTGTGTGATCTCACCTCCTACCTATCAACCGACCCACCGGCTGTGGCTGCGGCCCCCTGTGACCTGTGACTCCGGGACGTCTCGGCTCTGTGAGCTGCATATGGCTGATAATCAGCCCCGGTACCATCTAGTACATCTTGATAATAACGGGCCTCCACTCTCGCCTCCATGTATCGGGCCCATGCCACCATGGCTAGTGGGGCTGGTCCCCGGCTCCTAATATAAGTGGGCCCTGACCTGCCTGTACACCTTGACCTTGAGCCTATACCTGTGGTGGTGGTGGAGCTGCCATCGAAGCCTGAACATGGACTTGTGCTTGTGCAGGCTCGAATAGGGATCTGGACCTAGACTGGGTGCTGTGCACGTGCTTGTGCCTGTGCTGCCTGTACCTATCCTCCCTCGTGCCTGGCCAACTACCCTGTAACACTCTGATCTATGCCTATGCAGTAGCAAGCTGCCTCGTAATAACCGCACTTCCCTACCCAAGAGATGGTCCCTCTCTGCTATAACAGCCACCAAATCTGGCTATGTGGGCTGTGCTCTCATGAATGATCGCCCTCCTCTACCTACCCACCAAACCAAAAATGAACCTGTAACTCCGGCGTCGTCCACCGTATCATCAGCCGGTCTCTCTGCTACCCAAACTAGGTCCAATGGCTGCGGTAGAGGTAGTGGTGCCTCTACATCCTCCCTCCGATACTGTGGGAAGGGAGGTGGCTCATCCTGCCGTAGGCCCAACTGTCGTCATACCCTCTCTAGGGGAATCCACTCATACTCCCCGGGTCTCCGTCCAGCTATCCAGAAGATGTACTGGATCCATCACAGCTGTGCTTGGGCTCCTCCACGGGGCTGATGGCCTCTATATGGCCTCCATATAATATCTAATACGTCGTTAGGCCCTCTAACATATGCCTGTAATACGTGACATCTCACCCTGCGATAACTACTCATGGCTGGCCCATGACCCCCAACCACCTCTGAAACCCATACCTATAAACTACCTATGGCCCTGGCTGCTTGGGGCAACCCTACTGTCGTAAACACACAATATGCTCATAGGCCTAGTAGTGTAACAAGAATGTCGAACATATCCCGAATCGCCTCATACGGTGATAGCCCCAGAGCTCTCTGTATAGCTGCACCAGATACACCGGTGCCCATGCATAGCAGGTGTGCTCCTCCACCATCTCATGTAATACTCCCATCAGAGCCCGTGGGAAGTGGCCTCCCTCTGAGTTAGGGAGGGCAAAGTAGGTGATACCATCATCATCAGCATGGAAAGCCGTGTCTCCTGTCGATGCGCGTGATACATATCACCGTAGCAGATGCTCACACTATGATACATAATCAATGGGCTACATCCCCAATACCGCAGATGCTATCCATCATTGTCTCAAAGATCCACCTAGAACACCGCCTCACCTATGATCGGTAGTCTCGAGATGTGATACACATCCTCTAGCATGACTGTTATCTCTCCAGTAGGGAGATGGAAGACATTGGTTGTCGGATCCCATCTCTCGATGAGGGAAACCATCAGGCTATGGTCCCTATCCACAACCCTATACCTCTGGACTCCACCAAGTCCAACCTCCCGCATGACTACCCACTACGCTGCAGTCACATGTGGCCGCATCCACCCCAGTAGAGGTGGCATCCGATCTCGCATCATCAGCTGTACTGGCGTGCCTGCAAAAACAACCCACTCCATCAGGCCTACCCTTTACAAAACAACTACCTTAACCCTCTATACTCACTCACCCACCCAATCACAACCCGACTCTATAAACACATCTACACCCACCTATCTTACCCTATACATCTATAAATTCCTCTCACTCTTATGGTCCTTCTTTAAATATCCTACCCACTCCAATCAAACCTAAAACACCTCATCTCCCTCAACATCAATAACCCCACCCAACAAACATCTACAATATCCCTTTACCTATCCCACACCCTACCAACCTCCCATACTCACCCGCTACTCCAACCATACCTCAACCAATTTAACCCCTCCTAATTCCCAACCCATAACCTTTCCCCGATTACCCCCAATAACCTTTCCTAGTACCTACCTCCCCCTTCACCCCAAAACTCTATCCTACCCGCCTATAATAAACCAACACAACAAATTTCACAACCTTACCTCCTACCCATGGTGACCGGTACCGGTCACCCTCGACCGCCATCGGTCCCCACCAACAGTGTATGTCCGTCTTTTATGCACCGATGTCGGATGACACATGACCAACGCCGGTCTCTAAACCCACTAATCTACACAACTTATGCTGTGACCGATGTCGGTCACCTAGTGACCGACATCGGTCACTATGGGATTTCGGGGCCGGACCAAAAATGGCCCCCAAATCTCCTTTTTTCCTATTTCTACCCATCTACCCAGCACAATTGCTTAAAAACTTACCCACCCTGCCATTTTGGCCTACCTAACATATCTACCCACTCCATTTTGTGATTTACCTTCATTTATTCATTATTTTACCAAATTTTGGATTCCTACCCCAAAACCCACATCTTAGCTAAATTCATCAACTTCACACAAATAAGGATTTAGAGCCTACCAGTACGACTACACGTTGTCATGGTGGGATAGGTGGTGGTGGCCTAGCTCCTCCAACACCTTCCTGCTCCTCCATGCTATGCCATAGCTC
This sequence comes from Taxus wallichiana var. yunnanensis, assembly GCA_018340775.1. Classification (NCBI taxonomy): domain Eukaryota; kingdom Viridiplantae; phylum Streptophyta; class Pinopsida; order Cupressales; family Taxaceae; genus Taxus; species Taxus wallichiana. The sequence goes on from CM031239.1 coordinate 185,719,181, forward strand.
CAAATCTCCTCAGCGAGGTCCTTAACCAATCAAACTCTACCTCCTGATCTCTGGGGCCTACCAATAATTCACTCCCCCACTCAACTAGTGCCAACTCAACCCACAAACTCAACCCAATCAATTCAAAACTCAGACAAGAAAAAGGTTGGCACTCAAATTGACAATGTGAAAATGACATGCCATATTTTTTCTTTTTATAGGTTTTGACCTCTAACCGATATCGGTTAGGGCGCACCCTAGAAACCGATATCGGTCTCCTAACCGATACCGGTCACCACTAACCGATATCGGTTACCTACCTAATTTACCCTAACTCCTGCCCTTATCCACCGAACTCTATTTTTCACCACATCGCCTACCCCCGGCCTTTGCTAAATAGCCTTATTTTGAATTCATTGGCCCGACCCAAGGCCACAACCAACCAATCGGCCCGACCCAAGGCCACAACCACCCAATCGGCCCAACCCAAGGCCGCAATCAATCAATTGGCCCGACCCAAGGCCGCAACTAACCAATCGGCCCAACCCAAGGCGCACCCACCCAATTAGCCCAACCCAAGGCCGCCATCAACCAATCGGCCCGACCCAAGGCGCAACCAACCAATCGCCCGACCCAAGGCCGCAACCAACCAATCGGCCCGACCCAAGGCCGCACCCACCAATCAGCCCGACCCAAGGCCGCAACCAACCAATTAGCCCGACCCAAGGCCACACCAATTAAGTACCTCGACCGAGGCCCACAAATTACGATTCTATCCACCCATCATGTAGCTGTTTGTTCAATCGAGCTCACCTGTTCGTGTTTTAGCATGACTAGGATACTTGAATTGATCAGCCAACCAACTTTTCCTAGACCGAGACCGTGATGTTTATCTCAACCAAACCAACCATTTGGTACTGCCGAACATGCCTAAATGTTCCGGTACCTTACCCATTATATCCCCAGAGCTACTTCCTATGCCTTGGATACTAGGATTATATCAGCCTTGTTTGGATAAACTATCGACCTTTGCCTATGAATTGCTTGTTTTCTCTTCAAAACATGTACCCTAGTCACACTACTACGCATTTTAACGTGCATCGGCTTCCTTGCACTTACCCCACCATCTTACCAGCATCTCACCATCATTTACCCTTTATCAACCCTATCCCTGATTTCATGTCACCTCAATCTGTGATAGATTTGAGGGGGATTACCTATACCCTTAACTGGGGCAACCACTTTTTATTATTGTCAGTGCAACTTTACAAGACAAGCTACACGACAACAAGGGGAAAATGTAGACACCAAATTTGGGTCTTACGACACCCTGTACCCCATATCTCGTCCCACAACCTAACCCTACCTCACCACCTAAAACCTTACACACTGAATTATTTATTAATTACCTTATAATTAATAAATCCACATCTCCAACCCTACCACCTCACCTCGCCACCTCACTTATGACCTAGCCCTAACCCTAAACTAACCTAATTAAGACCTATGACTTGGTCTAGACCCACACCCATGACTCATCACCCCTCACCCGCATCAAAACAAACCTAATAATGACTTGACCAAGCCCACAACTAACCCCTCGGGAGAAAAGGAGGGAAAGTTGGCTATTTTACTAAAAATAGCCAACTTTGACCTAACCGACATCGGTCCCTACGCGGCCGGTGTCGGTTAGGCAACCGCCATCGGTTCCCTGTAAATGACCTCCCTAACCAAAAACAAGGGGGTGAATCCATTTACAAGGGAGAGACAAGGAGAAGGAGAAAAGAGTTTTGCAGAGAAGAGCATTGAGTCCAAGACTGTAACTGATCAACAAGATCACTGTCACACTCATCCAAGCATTGGGAGAGTCAGAGGATAGCTTCATCAGCTCACTTTCGATTGTCGATCATCCCACCTGAGCTTTTCCTTCATCACCACATTCCTCGGACCTATATCCTCGTCAGAAAGTAGTAAGTAGTATCTTGTATGCTTCTAGGCTCCACTTCGTGAACTTTTGATTGATAGTAATTATAAACTCACCCCTGGATCTAACACCCGGCAGCACCCTACACCTAACCTTCATTCATCCATCCCTATATTTCCCAGAAGACAACTTTCTCACTCTCTGAGTCTTCTCCATTGCCTTACTATTCCCCCTAACCATCTACCAACCTTAAAAACCCCATAACCATCCTATAATCAACCTCTACCCAGAAGCCCCTGAATCACTGCCCCTACCGATATCGGTTATCCCCTACCGGTAGTGGTTTTATAACCGCGGTCGGTTATCCAGTGACCGACATCGGTCACTGTGACTTATACCAAAACCAACCTTTCACCTATTTATCTCCTAACAACCTCAGATCCAACCTGGTCTATCCCTGTAACTTGATCTAAACGTATCAATAACCAGTGACCAAACAAACAGAATGACATTTTATTATTGGTAGTTTAGTCTCTATTACTTTTAGTAACGAGGTACCTAAATCGTGATTTCGCAATAGCTTCTTTATTATCATTTGCAATAATTTATATTAAAAGGGAACTGACCACCTTCAAAAGGAAGTTTAATATTTCCTGGGCCCAAGGCAGTTCCCTTACTTATTGTCTAACTAAAATCTGGTGTCTTGCATTCTTATCTACAGTAGTCCTTCCCAGACAAAAAAATGAGTTCTTCACAATTGGTCCGATCTCTACGGTATGCACACACCCTCCCAACACTACACAGTATTCCTCCTAGCCCTAGCCCCTTATCTGTTTCTCAAGAGAATGAACAGATAGAAGTAACTCTATTCTGGAACTAAAATTATGTGTGAAACAAGGGTATTCAATTCTTCATCTTATTTCTGTTGCGTAGGAGAGTATGGTGTGGATGTAACTAGTTTCGTGCTCTACACTAGAATAGGAGCAATGGAAGGCTGGGGCGTAGGAGACATCTCTGGGAACAAGGGTGCGTATGGTCTAAGAGCCAACTTACCTTCCTAGATAAGGCTATTCTTCACCCTTATTGCAATGTTATATGCATCAGGTAAGGTTCTTCCTCCCATGGATTAAATCATGACTGAAATGTCACTACTAAAATCCCTTATATAATACAGGAAAGCATACTATGCTATAGGCCTTACCAATTGAGGAATTATGTTCTAAGTCTTCTGGAATCTGATGTTGAAATCAATCATTTGCTCGTCAGGCACCCTCTTTGTTGTAGTTAGTTGCTCCACCAAAGATAGGTGATCTGACTTGTCCTCAAATTAGTTACATAGAGTTTTTCCAAGCTCATCCCAGGTAGCAATAGATGTAGGTATTAGGGCATGATACCATTGGAGTAGTTTACCTTTGAATGAGGCTACAAGGAGCCTGACTACTACATCATCATGCATGATTAGATAGACAGAGAACACATTTGCTATATATTGAATATGCTCAACATGGGTGACTTGATTCTCTCCCGTGAAGTATGGAATGCTCTTGAGTGTGAGTACTGTCATATTATGATGTGCATTGAGATTGAGAGGGCTTCCACTTGTGAAGTTGGAAAATTTTCTCGAAGGAGGAGGTGGTTGAAGTGCCATGGTAGGGCACACTTTTTTGTTTAGAGGAGGAGAAGTAGGGTGTGTGTGCGACACTAGATATGGGGATTTACATGCAATAGTTATAGTGCATGTGCTTCTTGGGGAAATATGGAGGTACTCAAAGGATCCTTTAGTTACAACACTCTTTTTGGTATGCACTCTACTCATAAAAGGTGTTATAGCTGCTAAAATGGTAGATATGAGTGTTAGGAGTTGCAGATGTGTTGAAATGAACCTACAAAGGTCAAATTTCTAAATCACACATCAAACATAGAAATTGTGAAATTTAAGCTTTCAATGTTGGTCCCATCGGGTGTGCCAAAAACAATCAAACATGCACTCGTGTCTCGGATTTAGTAGAGCCAAGTTGTTTGAGTTAACAATGGGACTTTCTCCCAGTTGTGGGACCTTGCACACTTGAGACAGACCTTCAGAGAAGGCCGGTTCCTCTACATATTTCTATTTCTACTGCTACTCCTAATGCTAAAAGTGTAACCTATGTTTACAATGCCAAGGGACCAGGGATAAAAGGATAACGAAAAGGAAAACTAAACTTAAAAGAGGTGCGACAACACAAAAAAAGTGGGATGAACACTATCTCTGTTTTTAGTGAGAATGAAGGAGAAATCATGAATAGAGGCTAGGCATATGTAGCATAAACCAGAATGCATTTACACTGTTTCACCATTTTATTTATCTTTTCAAAGTGACGAAGCAGATAAGAGTAAGGGCTAAGGAGGAATAAATGTTAAATTTTGGTTGGTTAATGGTTGTTGCATACGTTCTGACTTCTTGATCCAGTGGCAATCGTGAGAGCTTCCTTTTGGCTAGGAGGAACTACCTGTAATAAAAAACAAGACTACAAAAAGATAGTTAAATGATATATGATAGTGGACTACCAAGCGTATGCTAGTTCTGGGAAGTGTGATAATTCCTAGATGGCTATCAATCCACTGTTTAAAACAAGTTAATGCGAGAAATAAAAAAATTCCTACTGTAGTTGATATGATTTAGGTATCTCATTCAAGTACAATAAGCAAATATTAACATAACAAAGCTGGCTATGGTCGATCGTAAAGGTAGGTAGTTGTCGGTCTTTGGAACTAGTCAGGGTGAGATTCTAGGTTGTTTAGGTCAACTAATGAGATGATTGTTGGGTCTGTTCTTGGTCAAGGTGTAAAACATAAAGACCGACATTGGTTGGGTCTAATAGATGCTAGTTTAGGTGTAACTGACAACGGTTGTAGATAACCGGTGTTGGTATGGTCGAGGTGAAAGAAAATCGAATAGATCAACTGGAAGGGGCTGATTTGAGGTCAAATGAGGTTGGGAGGGTGGATGAGAAGGTTTGTGGAGATCTCAAGTACACGTAGAAATGGATATTAGGTCGAATGGTGATTTGGTGGTGTGGGTAAGGGAAATGGTGGGATTGCAAGCTATTAAGCAATGGAGGAATGAACATGCAAAGTATAAACTAATGATAGGGATGAAAAAAGTTAACTATGCTGAAATAGACAATGCTTTGGTAGAGATGTACTTATTGTGATGTAGATTTAGATGGCTGAATGGAGGTGGTTGTTGATCAAAAGAATGGTGTTGGATATCGTAGCAATGGCTCCCAGAATGATTCCGTGAGTGCAATGCTTCCAAAATATGTCCTGGTGATGGCTCTGGATGTCTGGATACATGAAAGGATGTTGGTTTTGCTTGCATGCGCTTTGATCTCTTTTCCTTTCTCTTAGAATGTGCCAACCCAAAAACAAGGTTATTTAGGTGAATAAATGGTAACCGACGATGGTTCTGTCTTGACCGGCATCGCTTTAGGGAGATCGATGATCGCTTAATGTTGCATTCCTAGGTTTACTAAAATGGGTAGATATTTCTAATTTCTTAGGCCCAATTAGTTTACTCTTGAGGATTAGAAAGGAAAATTCCCTTCTAATGGGTGGGAATGTGGTTACAGAGATGTTAGGGATTGATTTTAGGGTTAGACCAAATCTTAGCTCATTAAGGAAAATAAGACTTAGTTATTGTTTGTTATGGAAACATGCCAAGAATAGGTCTAGGGTGAGGTGTCTAGGTGAGGTGGATAGGTGAGGTGGTGGGGTAGAAATTAAGGTAATTAGATATTAAATATTATGAGGATACATATTAATTAAATTAAATTAAAGGTGATGTGGGGTGGAAGGGGCCATGGTTAGATGAGTATGATTGAGCTGGTTATTTGACAAAGGACCAAGGGGAGTGTGACCCAATTTTGGTGTCTACATTTTTCCCCTTTTTGTTGTGTAGCTTGTATTGGTAAGCGATGCTGATAAAAATAAGATGTGGTTTCCCCATGTGTGGGTGAAGGTGATCCCCCTCAAACTAGGAACTGATGTGGTAGAAGATAAAATTGGTGAGTGGTTTGATAAAAGGTGGATGTGATGAAGAGGAAGGTGGACACTGGGGGTAATTAGGTAAAGATCCAATCGGTAATCCAGGTAATGGGCCAGGGTCAAAGGTAGAAACAGTCAAATGCACACACACATATAAATTGTGGCACAGTACCAGGTTGAAGAGCATGCAAACTCTACATCGTCTAAGGTCGATAGGTTTATCCAAACAAGGTTAAGGTGATTCCGGTATCCAAGGTATAGGATACGGTGCGAAGCACTTTGCAAGTCAGGTGCAGGAATGTTTAAGTATGTTTCGGTACACCAAAGGTTGGGTCAGGATAAAGGACACTATAATAGGCAAGGTAAGGTCATTAGGTCAAACAACACAAGCAATATTGTCACAAGGTATAATGATCATATGAGGTCATAGGTTATTAACAATGTTCAGGTCCAGGTAGTGAGGTCACGACACGAGTAGGGCCGAGGTATGGGTAAAATAATAAGTCCCTAAAACACAATTAAAGACAAGTATAGGTAATGTAGGCTTGGAGGTAGGTTGCGATAAGGGTGGGTAAGGCCAAATGGTGGTTGGGTTGGTTAAGTTGGGTCAGAAATGGGGAAAGGGTAGTTGACAAGAGCATGACGGGTAACCGATGCCGGTCATATGGAACCATTGATGGTCTAGGTAAACTAACCATATTTTTTGGGCACACAACCGATGTTAGTCTGGGTATAACCGGCTACGGTGTTATAGAGCACAAGACCGATGTCGGTTTAGGTATAACCAATGTCGGTCAGTCGACGTGGGTATATAAAAAGAAAAAAATTCGTATAATATGGGTTCATTTATACGTTTTGGATTTTGTGAAAATGACATAGCGCTAACGATTTGTGCTTTTTCGGGAGGAAAGGACGAGGGACAATATCCTGCTAAGGTGGAGAGATCTCAGTTAGTTAGAGGAGCTAGGTAGACGGGTCCACAAGCACAAGGGGATCGATTGTGATTGGGTGGAGGTCAAGAGGATTGGATTTGGTGATTAGACATGGCAGAGGTGGGAGAGGGATCGGGTGGACCACCGGTGTAGTGGCATGACATGCCACCACGAGAGATGGTAGCGTGATGAGGTAAGAGTCAATCCCTTTCCTTGTTTTGTGAGGTAGATTGGGTATATAGGTCGGTAAGGAAAACAAGTTTTGGGGAAAAAGGATTTTTAATTTGGGAAGGCAAATTAGGTAAAATAGGAATGGGGAGAGGTGTGGTTAGGTGAATGAGGGGTGGGGTGAGGAGTTGAGGGTAGATTTAGGTAGGAATGGGTGGGTAGAAAGGTAGAAGAAGGGAGTTGTTAGGAAGAAAGGGGTTTGGGTATCGCGGATTTTGGCACGATAGTGACCGGCATCAGTCAATGGGTGGCCAACATCGGTGGTGTCGAGCTAGTATTGGTCATAGATAAGGTGACCGATGCCGGTTTGGGAGAGACCATGGTTGGTTAGGGGTAACCGGTATCGGTCATCATGTGGAGAAAAAGGGTCCAAAAGAGCCCTAGGGTGGGTGGGTGAGATAGATAGTGGGCAAAGAAGATGTTGTTGATGAAAAACATAACATGGGTAAGAGGTTGAAATAGGTATGGTTTGAGCGATAGTGGGTGAGGGTTGGGGTGGGTAGATAGAATATGTGATAAGAAGGTAAGTTATGAGGGGAAAAAGAGGGAGGGTAATAGGTGTAGGTGAGGTGTCAAGAATGATTGTGGGTATGATTAAGGTGTATTAATGTGATTTTTGTTGGATGCAGGTGAGATATCAGCTGCGGATGCAAGATAGGGTGCCACCCCTACTCGTGATGGTTCAAGGAGGTGCAACAGTCGAGGATTGGTAGCATGTTGCAGAGGTTAGCTTGATTGGGGTTAGAACTACCGACATGTAGTCTAGAAGCTGAGTTTGATTGTCACCCTCATCAACAGATGGGATTCAAGACCAACACATTCCATCTACCGATAGGTGAGATCACGATCACCTTGGAGGATGTGTACAAGATCCTACAATTGCTAATAGTGGGGACACAGGTATATTTGATCTCCTTAGAGGCATCTGAGGAGTTGATGCTGACAATATTTGGCAAGGGGTTGGTGGAGTTGAGGTTCCACAATGCCAGCCTGAGTTATAGAGAGATGTACCAGCCCATCTAGAGGAGACTAGGCTTGTTGTGTTGTTGATGGAGGCAGTCTGTTGTTTTACACTACCAGATGCAGAGGGTGGGAGATTCCCACGATCATTGATGGGGGTCCTGCATGATATGGTGATAGAATAGACCCATTTTGCATGGGCACCAACATTCCTGGTGCAGCTATATAGGGAGTTATGGGCGTATGGGAAGCTACAAAGGTTTAGCCTGTGTTGTACTTTCCTACTTCATTGTTGGGCATATGAGCACATTATGTGTGTGTACCCAGTTGGTATGCCCCAAGATGATGCATTCGATCCAGGTTTGGTTCGGGTGGGTTATAGGCAATGGGTGCCTATTATTAGAGAGTGTCGAGCAACTAGGGTGACTCATGATGTCACCTACTACAGGCATTTATTAGAGGGGTTGTCTGGCATGGACATCATTTAGAGACCGTATGTGGGTTTTCCTCATATAGATAGATGGCCACTGAGTTATATGGATTACAACTACTTAGATGGATAGAGGGCGTCATGCCGGAGAGCACAAGATGATACTCATGGACAGGGTTAGATGGCAGTTTGGGCTACTTCTTCGGGATATACCGCCACCTTTCCCATAATATAGGAGGGATGACGTGGAGAGGCCTCTACCTCTACCACATCCGATAGTTCGGCGACAGGGCAGGAGGAATAGGTGAGAGACCGATGGATTGATGATGTCGGGGTTATAGATAGATATAAACAGTGGTGGGCTACACACTTATGAGCAGTACCACCGAGGCCGGGTAGGCAAATTTAGCCACCATCACAGTGCAGAGGGATGCCCTATAGGGGCAGGTGGTGACCCTGATTACACATTTGGGTATAGTGTAGGGGTAGTTGATAGGTTCAGAGGCACAGTTGCTATGTTGTAGGCACAGGTGGCCACTCTATAGGCCCAAGTTGCACAGGGACAAGTACTCACACATGGTGGAGATGGAGATGGGGTATAGGTGGCCACCCTACAGGCATAAATTATAGGTTTGTAGGGCCATTGGCCACTACATAGGTGCAAGTTATAGCCCTTTAGGCCCAGATATAGGTAGGAGCAGGGACAGGGTCCCTCTTTACATGTATCAGCGGGATAGGGTCTTGAGAGACAGTGCAAGGGCCAAGGCCGATAGCACCACCACAGATAGTACCAATAGGTAGGTTGAGAGATGCCTTAGGTAAGGTACGGTATTAGTAGGATACTTTAATGGATACAAGGATAGATTTTCTATCCTATGGGAGTATAGAGCACAACAAGCCTTAAGTGAGAGGACGAGGTCACGTACCCACAGTGTGGAGAGCATAGGGGGCCATCGAGCTTAGACACAGGGGTCAAGGTTAGGCCACCAGTTCATGGAGGCTAGCCCCAGGTGAGGTACTAGTAGAGCTCCGGCCAGGGCCAATGATGGGTGGTGAGATGCTAGCTAGACGTCAGTACGGGGAAGTGGAGGAGGAGGAGACATGTGAGACAAATATGGAGGATATCTAGCAGGGTGATGTCTGATAGCCATATATACCTCCTGTTTTGTATAGTTGTGTATTTTTTATATATACCGGCCTGCGTTTGAAGAGAGTGAGGATGTACATGAGAGTTTTGAGATTTTTGATGATATACCAGCCTACGTGCTAAAGATGGTGAGGATGTACATGAGAGTTTTGAGATTTTTGATGATATACCGGCCTGCGTGCCGAAGATGGTGAGGATGTATCTAAGCGATTTGAGATGATTGTGATTATTATTGGGATATATGTTCACATGTATTTTTATACAGACTTTTGATTTATAGATGATGGTGTTTATAGTATGAATGGTGTACATGTTTTAATTTTCATTTATATATATATATATATATATATATATATATATATATATATATATATATATAGGTGGAAATCAGGTGGATTAGGCATGCTAGAGTCAAGGTTGTGTAGGCATGGTGGAGTCAGGTCGGTTCAGGCATGATGGAGTCAGGTCATAGGCATGGATTGAGTCAGGTTGACTTAGGCATGGATGGAGTCGGTCATAGGCATGATTGAGTTTAGGTTGTAGGTATTGTTGAGTTAGGTTGGTTTAGGCATGGTTGAGTTTCTAATTCATTAATTTGTGCAATTAATGATGATGTGGATCGTGTTAAGATGCTTTGTAGGAAAATGTATGATAATGGTAAAGAAATGGTAGACAAGATGAAATGAATGTATGAGTGATGATGGTAAAGATGTTAAGCAATTGTTGTTTGTGTGGTTTAATTTCCAATGATTGATATAAAAGGAAACTAACTAGGGTAGAATGTGAATAGGAAAGGGGTAGAGGGAATTGGTTAGGGTAGAGAGTGGCCGAGCTAACCTCTAAGGGCCCCATGCCCTCGAGTGCTGCCTACATAGTCCCGGTGAAAAGGGACCTCAGGCCAATGTAGTTCTCCCATAAGCTAGGGAAGATTATGATGAAATAGTGGAATGGGTTGATAGGTGTGAGGCATGGGTGATGTAGGTCATAGGCATGATTGAGTTTAGGTTGTAGGCATGGTTGAGTGATTTTTAAACACAAGTGTTGAGGGTCTGGTCCTGTATAGGATAATCAATAAGTAATGAGGAAGGTGAATGGTAAGAGATGGTAAAAGAGTTGCTTAATTAATAAGAACCCTAATGAGTCTACCATACCCTAGATGGGCTTATGAACATAAGACCCTACAGGCCTTGCATAATGGACTATTATAAGGGTAAAGAAAAGTCACATGATCACAAAATGTCGCGTTTGCGGCAAGTTCCTTGAGTAACGAGGAATTTAGGTGAAAAGGCAAGGGGTGAGAATGGGAGGTTTAGCGTAACTTAGTGTATGCGATGACGTGTATTTCAGAACAAGAAACCCAGAATCCAAAATAGGCAAGTCCATGATGAAAATTTCATCTTTTTCCTCTTTTTTAATAGACTGATCGATGCAGGAAGTCTATATGGGATGGGTATATTATCTCCTTGAGGTCTTCGTGAAGTTGATCAATGCGAGAAGCTTCTAAATAGTTATTATATTTTTGTAATGACTGTATATAGTTGTCCTTCAAGGGAGTAGTCTATTGATAGTGGTAGAATATAAAGAAGAGATGTCCCTTTTGAGGGAGTCATCTTTTCTGGAAGTTTGACTCAAGGAGTTGTATCCCTTTTTATTTTTAGACATTTAAGTCATGAACAAGACTATAGAGGATGACCAGGTTCTTGTTTTAGAAGACAAGATCATAGTACACAAAAATTAATTGTGAAAGAGGTGGTTTCGAGTGATGAATGACCATGGGATTCCATCTTGAAGAAGACAAAAAGTATCCATGAGAATCATGCTATGAGCAGAGCCGTGGTACTCATATTGAAGACAAGGCTAAAAGGTGATGGGTAATCACATGATTCTTGTTTAGTCATGGATCCTCAAAATGGGTAATTATGGAAGGTGAAAAACACTCAAGGGATGAGCGATCAATTGACAGAAATCAATATAAGACTTGATATCAACAATAAAATGGTCAAAGATGCAAGGCATTAAGGGGCTTAGGTTCGGGTTTACCTTCAAGTGAAGACAAATGATAAGCACTTGATCCATAGGCATGGGTAACGATATAGGGTCTAAGCCAATTAGGAGCAAATTTGCCCCATTTAATTTTCTCCTCTTTGGTTACATGTTGATTTTCCTTTAGGATGAGGTCACCAACCTAAAAGGTTCGTTCGTGAACACATTTGTCATAGGCACATTTGATACGTTTTTAGTATATTTGGAGATGGTCAAGAGCGTTAAGATGACGTTCATCTAATAATTCAAGTTGCACCAAACGATCCTGGAAAAATTCATCATCATTGAGCATAGCTTGCGGTGAGATGCAAAGAGATGGAATCTGTACTTTGAGAGGTAAGAAAAACTTAGTACCATAGACCGAGAGAAAAGGGGTGGCGTGGTTGAACTGTGCATACTAGTGCGGTAAGCCCACAGGGCAAAAGGAATGTGTGTATGCCAATCCTTCTCAGTATCATTGACTACCTTCATAAGAATTTTGTTCAAGGTTTTATTGGTTGATTCGGATTGACCATTGGTTTGCGAGTAATAGGGTGATGAGAAATTGAGTTGGATTCCAAAAGCATCTCATAGTTTGCATAGGGTTTTGTTTTTGAATTGTTTTCTATTATCCATGATAATGTGGTGAGGGACACCAAAGAGACAGATGATGTGACGGTTGATGAATTTACATAGTTTCTTAGCTTTGGTAGAAATGAGGGGAATGTCTTCTACCCATTTAGTGTAATATTCAGTAGCATTTATGATCCATTGGTGGTGTTATGAAGAATGGGGGTTGATCTCATCAACAAGATCAAAACCCCATTGAGAAAAATGCCAAAGGTCTCGCGTGACTTGTAAGGCATGACTAGGGGTGTGATGGAGATTAGCATGTTGCTAGCATTTCATGGCATTTGACATAATCACAATAATCACGGATTCAGGGTTGGCCAATAATAGCCTAGGCGAAGAATGCACTTTGCATGACAGCCAAACCGCTAAAATGACCTCCACAAATGCCATCATGGACTTCCTTAATGGTGTAAGGAATTTTAGAACTTGTAAGGCATCGCAAGAGAATGTTGTCGAAACCACATTTGTAAAGAAGACCACCCATGATGACATAATGGGAGACACTTTTAAGAAAGGCACATTGTCCATTACGAGTGAGATCGGCGGGTAAAATGGAAAGGGAAAGATAGTCTGTATATTTCTTATACCAAAGGTCACTTGGGTCAAGAGTAGCGGTTTCGATAGAGTAGACTTCATGAGGAAAATAAGAGGGTGATTGTAGTCTTTGTATGGTGACAAAGATTTTAGATTCAGTGGGTGAAGCAAGTATTTGAGAAGCCAAGCAGACCATGGTATCTAAAAATTTATTAGTAGAACGTGGGGTGGTTTGAAGTGTGTAACAATGATCGAAGGTGGTCAAAAGTATGTCCACGTGATGCTTATACTTTTGAAGTATCTCATTATGAAACTGTTATATACCATTGAATTGGTTTATGACTAATTGAGAATCACCGAAGATGTTGATTGATTTAACATCTAAGGAATAAACAACCTGGAGACCCAATACGAGTGCTTCGTATTCAGCAATATTGTTTGTACAATCAAAATTGAGTTTGAAAGACAAAGGAATGGGTTCACCATCAAGTGGAATGAGGATAACACCATCCCCACCCCCACGCTGACACTTGGAGCCATCGAAGAAGAGTGTCATTTGGTAGCGAGGTTTGTCCAAGGAAAGGGTAGCTATAGACTCATTTGGGAAGTCAAAGTTAGAGGGTTGATTCCTAGAAATAGGTGCATCAGCCAATTGGTCAGCAATAGCCTAGCCCTTGATGGAATTTTGATGGATGAATTTGAGGTCAAGGTCAGCCAGAAGCATAAGCCAATGTGCGGCACGTTGATTTTGATAAGGTTTGGCATACATATAGTGTAATGGGTCAGTATTAGTAATGACAAAGGTTTTATGGTTGAGTAGGTAATGGTAGAGTTTGGTGACGACAAAAACTAAGGCTAGCAAAAAAAAATTGACGTGGGTATATCTAGTTTCATAGTCAAGAAGGGTACGGCTTATGTAATAAACCGCTTGCTCTCGATGTTGGTTGTTGTGATGAGCGAGCATAGCACCTAAAGAATGGTCAGTAGCGGAAATATATAGATAGAAGGGCTGGTAATCCTTAGGAGGAATGAGCAATGGTGGTTAAAGTAGGTATTTTTTCAAGGCTTCAAAGGCTTTATGTCATTCATCATCCCATTTGAATGAAACTTCTTTCTTAAGAAGATGATGGAATGGTTGACAATGGTCGAAAAGCTGCGAGATAAAATGATGAATTGATTGCAACTTTCCTTGTAGGCTAAAAATTTGATGGAGATTAGTGGGTGGCAGCATTTTAAGAATAGACTTGACTTTAGCAGGATCGACTTCTATGCCACGTAAAGAAACGATGAAACCTAAGAGTTTTTGGAAAGTACCACAAAGATGCACTTCTTTGGTTGAAGACCACACAATACTTGATGAGGTGGTCAAATATGACTTTAAGAACAAGCAGGTTTTTGGTTCGATACTTGGATTTGGCAAGCAAATCATCTACATAATCCTCCAATATGCGATGCATGATGTCATGGAAGATGTAAGTCATGGCTCGTTGATATGTAGCACCAGCATTTTTGAGGCCAAAAGGCATGACTCAATAGTAGAAAGTCCCCAAGGGGTGATGAAGGTAGTCTTGTGTTGATCCTCTGGGGCTAGTAATATTTTATTGTAGCTCGAGAAACCATCCATGAGTGATAACATTTCATGGTCAGCGGTAATATCAACTAGTTGGTCAATTCCTGGTGGTGGGAAATAATCTTTGGGATAGATGAGGTTGAGGTCACATAAATCTATGCAAATGTAGAGTCCCCTATCGCTTTTGTGATAGGAATGATGTTAGAAATCCATTGAGGATAATCAATGAGTAGAATGAAGGAAACCGAGAGAAGGCGCTAAAGCTCTTCTTTGACCAGAAGAGCAATGCGAGGATGCATTTTCCGCAGCTTTTGTTTGATGGGTTTAGCATCACTTATGGTTACAATATTGTGAACCATGATTTTGGGTCAATACTAGGCATATCAGCATAGGACCAAGAAAATACGTTGCTATGGTCCTAAAGGAAAGAGGTGAAGGCTTCCTGTTCAGTAACATCTAAGGATTGGCCAATCTTTAGAATGTGCGGGTCATCCTGAGTATTAATGTTGATTTCGATGGTCGATTCATTTAACATGGTTTGTGTCTTAGAGGGTAACAACCGATGAATATAAGATTCTTCTCGCACCAAGGTAGGTGAGGATAGACTCATCATCTTGACATTGAACGACGTTAATTGAAGGCATATCGTCATCGATCATGTCAGGATACAAGAATGGGAGAGAAGAGGGAGCCTCGCCATCGCATTGATAGGTCAGCGGTCCCGGGAAATGGTGTTTATGAAAAAAAAAAGTTAGGAGGTATAGATTCAGGATCTATGGACTCCATGGGTGAAGATGGTAATGTGGGTGAATGAGAGGGGGAAGATTTCTCGTCTTGGATAAGGTTGATGCGAACCTTCTTAGAGGATGGAACATCAAAATCAATTCCACTATGGTCATTTTATTTATGAGAGGTACAAGATATGACAAAGTGTGGCAAAGTTGTTAATAAAAATTGAAGCCAAGTCCCTTCCACGCGCACCGATGGAGGAAAGTGTGAGTGAAATGACAGTTAGTGAGGGAGTGTAGGTCGGATGAAAATGGTTGGGTTTGGGATGGAGGTTCAGGTTTATAGGTGGCCATATCAAGCCCCCATATGTTAGGTTAGTGCAAAGGTGGGGAGGGCCATAAGGGAAAATGTCACCGATGCGGATGTCATAATTGGGGTGTTGATGTAGATTCCTATACTCTTGTGGGGTGAGGAAGGTATCAATATTATATAGGCGGTATTCCCCCAGAGTGAGGTGTTGAAAAAAACCTTCTAACGGATTAGTAATTGGTATGTGGGTAGTGGGTATGGATGGTTCGCTAGATGAAGGGGTGCCAAGCGCTAGAGGCTACAACTACGGTAGGGGTTAACAAGGTTAAATGCAATAGAAGTAGTGGTAATTTTGGTGGATGGGCTCGTGGGTGAAGGTGAAGTGGTTGTGGTGGCGATTCCTTGACCGGTACAAGCACATCATTGGGTCGATATAGCATGTTACATGTCTTGAAAGGTGAGGGGTCAATAGGGATGGTGTAATTATGTCCCTCGTGTTCAAATTTGAGGCATTGATGTAACGTCAAAGGGACACAACCCATAGCATGGATCCAAGGTCAGCCAAGCAAAAAGTTATACTAGAACTCCCCTTCTAGGACATAGAAAAGTTCCAGGATGGTGTGGGGACCTACGTGGACATGGAGAACAATGGTACCTAGGGTAGAGGTCATGGTGTCATTGAAGGAACGTAGCATAACAGGGTTACCATGCATGCAATTGGTAGGTATTTGCATTTGGTCATATGCATGGGAGGAGATGATGTTAATACTAGTACCACCATTGATCATAATGCATCGTATGCATATATTATCGATGAAGATGGAGATGAAAAGAGTGGGGTCGGGGTCATTGGATTGGAAGGGAGTGATCTCTTCATCTGAAAATCTGAGGGTGGCCACGTGGCGAGTGGGTGGAGGTGTAGAGGAAGGCAAAGACCTAGTGAGAGAGGCTACGTGGTGAGGGTTAATGATGGAGGCCACAGGTGTGGGGTTATTTGGTAAGAATTCGATAGATTAAAGGACCTCCATGAGGGCTTGAAAATGTGACTCTAAGGTTTAGATGAGGTCATATAAAGAAATTTTGAAGGTGGATTGGTGTAGTTGTTTTAGCATTGTGTGATGTCTGACCCCGTTAGAAATGGGATATGCAGGACCTCGAATGATGACTTTGGGTGTGGCTACGGATGTATATTAGGTACATGGTTGATTGATGGGCCACTTTCTTTCTCCTTGCCCTTGTCTTTCTGAGCATGGGTGGTAATGTTGATCATGTTAATCTGAGGAGAGGTGGATGAAGAGGGTGTGTCATAGAAGGTATAATGGCATGAGGGACAAAACCCTAGTGGGGGATATTATCCTTGTGAAATGATTAGAGTGCATTGGCATTTTGGTGCTGGTTTGGCCAATTCTCTTATGTGAACCATGTTAATTTTGAATCTTAGGGATGGATCAAAGAGTTTTGGGGGTGGAGATCTTGGTCACTGAGTAGGTGACGGGAGAAGATATGTGGAAATTGGTGAAGGCGGAATGGGGTCCTCGTTAAAAAGATCATCATCGTAAAAGTTTTCTTCAAGAGGATAGAATTAGACAAGAGTGGTTTTAAAGCCTTATAGTTCTCTACATCATGTCTTGGCACATGATGGTAGGTGCAAATTTTGGTTTCTTCAAACCCTTTTGGTTTGGGTTTGAGTGGGTCGTAAGGTCTAAGAGGTGGTAATGTGATGACAAAATTTTTGAGGAGATTGGTTAGGATTTTGGCATAGGACCCTGGTAATGGATCACAATGGGAGGTGAATGTGGATTTAGGTATAGGTGCGATTGACTATGGATGAATAGGCTTTACAAGAGGGGGAGTAGGTTGGGCTATGAGTTTGGTGTGTGGTGTAGTCTTAGGTGTTGGTCGTATCTGCTTGGGTAGGGGTAAGGTAGAAGAACTAGCGATGGAAGGTTTGGTTGGTTTAACTACCTTATTGGAGGGTAGCGGATTTTTAGGTTTAGGTTGAATCTTTTTAGGTAAAGGTTACCCACAAGGGTAATCAAGGTGCTGTGGAGGTAGGTGGTGTAGGTTAGGCATGGGGCGTGAGTGAAAGAGAAGAAAATGTCATGGGTAGTGAAGTAGTTATGGATGGTAGTGGTGGTATAGGTGGTAAGAAGGTTACAAGTGAGGGTGGGAGTTGTGTGGATAGCTTGGGTATATTAGAGACCTATGATGAGGAAACGGGCTGTTGGGTTCTTGGTTTGCCGGTGGATGGGGTTTCTTGGCTAGGGGAGTCGGGGTGAGGGCCTAGGATGGACGAAAGGGGTGAAGGTGATAAGGGCATGGTAGGTGAGGTTGGGGTATGAGATTTAGGATATTGGATCTTCATTTTAGGGGCTGGTTTAAGTTTGGTGTTAGTTTTGGAAGATGTAGCTAAATATAATTTGATGGGTGGGTGAGTAAGGCTAGTTGTTGGTATGACCCCTAAGGTAGTGATAGGTTTAGGTGAGGGTGGCGATATAGGAAAGGGTAGGTGTTTGGGTGTAGGTGTATGTTGGGTTATGGGCAGAGGTGTGAGTTGGGCCAGGGGTGGTGTCATGGAAGGCATTTCAATAGTTGTTATTGTGTTTGGTTTGGTTACTCAAACACTTTTGGATAGATAGTGGAGGTGTCAACATGGGACAACTGCATTTGTGTTGAAATAGGAAGTAGAAGGTATCCCCAAAGTAAGGCTCTATCGACATAGTCCTTGCGATTAGCCAAGCATGAGAATGGTACTAATGTAAGTAGGGTTGACGTGGATTGAGTGGCAATCCCCATAAAATGTGTTTGAGATATAGGGAAATGGTTAGCCTCGGACTTTGTGGGTAAGAGAGCCGAAAGTAGATCAACAAGATCTTGAAGGTCTGATGATGACTGGTCATCTATAGGTAGTGATAATTATATAGTATCCTCCATGGGTAGAGGAGAGGATGGGATAGCCGAAGTGGACTCTCCTTGTGTTGGTGTAGGTGGTGGACCTGCATCTTCTATGAGTAGGAGAGGTGCCACTAACAACTACTCAAAATTTTGAGGGGTCAAAGGTGGTGTGCTAATTATAATATTTTCCATGGGTGAAGAAGAAAATGAAGGGAGTGTCTCTGTGGGTGGGGGAGTAGATGAAATTGGTTCTTGTGCAGGTAGGGGAGCTTAGGATAAGATCTCATCTATGGAAGGAACATGAGGTAGTTGGGAAGCAACTGGTATGTCATTGAAAATAGTGTGGACCTCACAAACATCACTTATCATCAAGTTTGAAGTATCACCACTTGGTTTAAAGATGGGGCATGATTAGGGAATGGCTTCTTGAATATGTGTAGGTTTAGGTTAGTGGGTGCATTTGGGCTATCCAAGACTAGATCTCCATTTTCTAACATTTCTTGGACAATATTCTTGAAAGTGATGCGATTATTGTTGTTATGACATTTGACACAATTCTAGTTGCAAAAGTCATGTTCCTTATACCATGAGGGCATGGGTTGCTCAGTGGTCAAAACTAGTATTTGGTTTTATAGGTGGGAGGGTAATGGCACCAGCCTTCACAAACTTTTCCAACATAGAAGACTAAGATTCTTATATGGAAGTGTACTTTCACTATTCCCATCTAAACTGGAAAACTTGGACAAGAGAGAGATTAGAAGGGGGTTTGGCTGGGTTTAATTGATGAGGGGGGCTAGCCTTGAGAACTACAACATTGGAAGACCCTTTGGGTTTCGAATAGTTCTTTTGGGGTTTCGAAGATGAAGAATCATCATTTGATTTGAACGTGATGTTCTTATTACGAAGTTGAATCTTCTTTTCTTCAATAGCACGAATTTCCAATTTCCTTGCCATGGTGAATGCCTTGTCAAAAATGTGAAATGTTTGCACCTGCAGGGTTGGTGAGATGTGTCTAGTGCAAGCCCAATTAAACAACTCTATGAGTTTAGTTTGAGGTAGTTGAAATGTGAGTTGATTGATTAGGTTGCGCCAATGAGTGACAAAGTCAACGATAGACTCATCGTCATACTGACAAGTGGAATAAAGATCAGTCATTGTAACTTTCTTGAAAATGTTGATAGAGAAGTGATCTAATAAGGCTTGGGCCACTTGATTAAACAAGTAGATGGAATGTCTTGGTAGCCCACTGTACTAGTCTAATGCAAGTCCTGTCCGAGACATTGGAAAAATCCTCAAAAGTAAAGCGTCATCATGGGCAATTAGGTAACACCCATATTTAAAGGACCACAAATGTTGTTGTGGATCCTCTTTCCTATTGAATTAGTTGAACTTTGGCATTTCCCAATGTATGATTCATGTTTGAATAGGAATGGATGGGTGAATAGGTTCATTACAAATTTCATCATAGGTGAGGGAATTACATGCGAGCCAAAAACCGATGCTTCTAGTGTCTGCATCTTTTCCATCATCAACTTGATGAGGTCATTGGTAGGTTATGATGGAGGGACACCTCCTATGGCATAAGGGCACAGACATTGAACTTGATAGGGAGGTTGAGAATAAGGAACCGATATAGAAGGCACATATCCAAAATGGGTGACAAACAAGATAGGGGGTTGTTGATAGTAGGTGTATATAGGTGGGATGGTCATCGTGACTCTAGTAGCGATTGGGGGCATTATTTATAGGATGGAGAGGATGAGATTCTAGAATGGAGTAGGGATCACCGACACCACAGGAGGTTGTGTTACAATGGGTATTTGTGAGATAATGGGTGCAAACTGTGCTATGGTTTTGGTGGTCGATGAGGGGACAACAGATATGAAAGGCACGAGTGAAACTATAGATGCAATCATCATGGCACGTATGGGGCCTAGCCGCAAAACTATCGAGGGTGAAGTAGGTGAGGGAAACACCACATTATTAGGGGCTGATACAACAACATGAATAAGGATAGGAGAGATGGATACAAGCATGTTGTATATCAACTGACTGAGGGAGTCTCGAGTGGAAGAATGGGAAAGGTAGAACTGTAAGGCCATAGGATTCTAATCAAGGAGTCATGTAAACTCTTCATCACCTGCAACAATGGTGGTAGGTAAGGTTAGATCCATGGGTGACAGGATAGAAGGCGGTGAGGGACTAGGTGGGAGTGGTTAATAACTAACATGGAATATGAGGGTGTTAGTTTGGCTATGAGTCAGCACCATGTGAACAAGTGCTGACCTGGTAAAATTGTATTTTGTAGATGACATAAAATAGTAGAAACATAGAATAGTGGGGTCCGGGAGGTGAATCTAATCAATGTCTAGATTTTGAAAAATCAAACATAGGAAACCGACGATGGTCAGGTTGACTGGTGACAGTTGAGGGAAAACTGATGACGGTCAGGATGACTAGTGATGGTTAAGGGAACATCGATGACAGTTTCTAAAACTGATATTGTCACTGTGGAAGAAACTAGTCTCAAAGAATGAAACATAAATGTGGAATGTGTATTGAGAAAACTAGGTATGACAATAGGTATCAACAAGGGAGAAATATGATGATGCCACGAGGGCCGAGATAGAACAGAAATAGTGGTGAAGGATGTTCTAAGTAATGTAACTAGAAATCCGTGGTTTACACTAGTTAGGGTTTAACGATAACGGTCAAATGTGAACCGTGTGATCCACTGACCGACATCGGTGGTATCGTGAAATTAGAAAGAAATGAAGAAAATGGTTTTTTT
Organism: Taxus wallichiana var. yunnanensis; assembly: GCA_018340775.1. Taxonomy (NCBI): domain Eukaryota; kingdom Viridiplantae; phylum Streptophyta; class Pinopsida; order Cupressales; family Taxaceae; genus Taxus; species Taxus wallichiana. The sequence goes on from CM031239.1 coordinate 185,740,290, forward strand.
GAATTAAATTAAGTCAAGCATCAAAATTAGAAACATGAGAATGAGGAGATGGGGCCCTGACACACTTAGACAAAGTTAGAATACTCCAACTACGATGGTGGAGTGTGCAAGGAAGAATAAAAATGGAGGGTTGTAGTCTCACACCTCAAAACACAAGTCAAGAAGAACATTAAGAAAAACACGATCCTAATAGTGATTTTCTTATTTTTGTTTAGCTTATGCTATTTAGGATTGATTGTGTGTATTTAGAACATAATTATTTGGTTAGGAAGGCATCCTACAAAGAAGGATATCTAAAAGGAGACGTTTCAAGTACGTTATGGTGGGGGCAGGCCATCCTCTGAGATGATGAATCGACAGAGGCAATGAGCTGGGGAGTACCTGCCAATTGGATTGTGTGATCACTAACAAATGTTCCCGGGTAAGATGTTGTTTAAGAAAGATGTGTATATTTTGATTTTGTGCAAGTTGGGTAAGACACACAGAGAGAAAAAATGTGCTTTCTACGATTCTTTGTGTCAACCATCAGCTGGGCATGAATTCCAACATATAGGTTGCCCTCAATTTTAATGTGAGATAATAATGCAACAAATTAGAATGCAATGCAAGTGTTTTAAACCCAAATTAAAGTGTGATATTCAATGTAGAAAGTGATGAAAAATAATAGGGATGATCTTTCACTAATGCAATGTAAAAGAAAGGAAGATGTGTTCTTTTTAAAGCACCAAAAATATGATTGTTTTTAGACAATAGAAAGAAGGAGAATGATTCCAAAGAATAAAATTAATGTGGAAGATTTTCGAAGGGAAACAAACACACAACTTTCACCTAGGAATGAATAAATGTAAAATAACCCTTGATGGGTCCCACCGGGCGTGCCAAAATGTTTCACCGTTTTCTTTACATTTTCAAAGTGACGAAACAAATAAGGGTAAGGGCCAAGGAGGAATACCTATTAAATGCTAGTCGGTTAATGGTTGTTGTGTGTGTTCTGACTTCTTGATCTAGTGCCAATCATGAGAGCTTCCTTTTGGCTAGGAGGAACTACCTGTAATAGAAAACAAAAACACAACAAGATAGTTAAATGATATATGATAGTGGACTGCCTAGCGTATGCTATTTTTGGGAAGTGTGATACTTCCTAGATGGCTGTCAATCCAATGTTTAAAACAAGTTATGTGAGAAATACACAAAGTTCTATTGTAGTTGATATGATTTAGGTATCTCATTCAAGTACAATAAACAAATCTTTATAGAACAAGCTAGGCTATGGTCAGATCATAAACGTAGGTAGTTAGTTGAGCCGGAACTGGTCAGGGTTAGATTTAGGTTGTTTAGGTCAACTGATGAGATGATTGTTGGGTCTGTTCTTGGTCAAGGTGTAAAACACAGAGACTGATGTCGGTTGAGTATGACCGATGCCGATTTAGGTGGAACCAACAATGATTGTGGATAATCGCGTCGGTATGGTCGAGGTGAAAGAAACTCAAATAGATCAACCTGGAAGGGGCTAATCTAAGATCAAATGAGGTTGGAAGGGTGGATGAGTAGGTCTCAGTAGAGATCTCAAGTACACATAGAATGGATATTAGGTCATAATGATGATTTGGTGGTGTGGGTAAGGGAAATGGTGGGATTGCAGCTATTAAGCAATGGAGGAATGAACATGCAAAGTATAAACTAATGATAGGGATGAAAAAGTTAACTATGTTGAAATAGAAAATGCTGGTAGAGATGTACTTATTGTGATGTAGATTTAGATGGCTGAATGGAGGTGGCTATTGATTAGAAGAATGGTGTTGGATATCATAGCAGTGGCTCCCAGAATGATTTTGTGAGTGCAATGCTTCCAAAATATGTCTTGGTGATGGCTCTAGATGTCTGGATGTGTAAAAGGATGTTGGTTTCACTTGCATATAGCTCTGATCTCCTTTCCTTGCTCTCATAATGTGCCAACACAAAAACAAGGTTTTTAGGTGAATAAATGGTAACCGACGATGATTCCATCTTGACCGGCATCGGTTTAGGGTGATCGACGTTGGTTGATGCGGGATTCCCTAAGTTTACTAAAATGAGTAGATATTTCTAATTTCTTGGGCTTAGTTAGGTTATTCTCATGTATTAGAATGGTAAATTCCCTTCTAATGAGTGGGAATGTGGTTAGAGAGATTTTAGGGTTAGACCAAATCTTAGCTCATTAAGGCAAGTAAGACTTACTTATTGTTGGTTATGGAAACATGCCAAGAATAGGTCTAGGGTAAGATGGCTGGATGAGGTGTCTAGGTGAGGTGGTGGGGTAGAAATTAAGGTAATTAGATATTAAATATTGTGAGGATATCATTATCCAACTTCACCCCCCGGGTTGAATTGATAACATACATCAGGATTCTCAAGTCCCAGGCTGAAAAAGAATGAGCTCTGAGAGAATGCGAGAAGTTGCAGAAAATAAGCCTGGACCAAAAAAAATTGTGAAAATCGGCTAAGTCCTTGTCCTAGAAATATTTGGGACGTTCGGGACACCAAGGCGCGGTTCGGCCGAAACGCCTCCAGGCGGCCCACGAAGCACTGGGACAAGTGGAACAAATGTACGTGGAGGGCGCAAACCGGCCGGTTCGGCCGAAAAGGGAAATTGTAGCACAAGGACAAGTGGGACAAAGGGACGCGCGGGACGCGGATAGCCAAAGGAGCCAAAAGCCAATCAGATCACACCATGTGTCACCGTGAGAAAAGGGGCAAGTTTTCGAGCACTGATCCAAACCAATGAAATAGTGCCACGTGTCCAAGTTTAAGGGGCCCACAAGAAAAACCCATGAAAAGGTGGAGAGAGGGAATTGCTCAGTGGACCAGAGCCTGCCACGTGTCGTCCCGGATGGCGAAATGCGGGAAAAGAAATTTAAAAATCCGTTTTCACCATGTTTGTGCCCTAAATCTTCGTGACCTTCATATCTTTCGATCCAGAGCTCGAGTTGCACGTTCTTTATATCAACAAAAAGCTGTTGAAATTATCTACATGATTCTGGGGTCAATCTTGAATTTTGGTGTATTTTGGAGGGAGAAAATTAAGAAAATGTCTCTGACGCGTGTAATGCTTCAACAACCAACTTTAATACAGCAGACAGCTCGCCGCTCCTGTTAGACAGCCCGCCGTTTTGCCAGGATCTGCCGCTTGGATCATAATGAGATGATTTAAATGCTACCAAGAAGTGGTTGGAGTAGATTCTGAATTTCCCCTCTCTCCTCTCTCATTTCTTGATATATATTGTAAAGAGAAGCCCTTTTAAGAGGTCAGACATTTTTTGTTTTGCATCCTCCCTTCTTCCCTCGCTTGCAAGAGAGTTTGTGGAGCTTTCAAACCTCCCATATAGGTTGTAATGCCAGTATTTTGCCTCTTGGCCACTGCAATATACTGTATTGACTTTTGAGCAATAATATATATGTTTGTGATTGATTCTCAACCCTCTCATGTATTCATTGCTGTCGTTTTGATCTCTTATTGCAGTTTGGTTACCTGTGCATGGTGTTTGTATTGCATTTATGTGGTCTGTGTTAAATTTGCAAAACAAATGTCTAATATTCCTCGGTGCATCACCTTTGTAGTTTAGGTTTTATTCTATGCATTTTCTTACCCTGTCTCCTTGGCAAGTTAGATTAGGTTTTAGTAAACCCTCTGCATTTTTTGTATGCATCTGAATAGAGGAATAGGAACCAGCCTTCTCTGGAGAATCTTTTCTCATCTTCACAAGTCCCACACTTGGAGAAAGGATTCCATGTTGTGCAATCACACTGGATGCCTGAACATCAACCTAGAAGCCTGATCTGCATCCAGGGGTGTTGTGAGTCTGCAACAACAGTTTTGGCACGCCCGGTGGGACACTAGAGGTCTCATTTTTATTGCAGCAAAGTTGATATGCATTTGCTGCAGTTTTCTTGCTTATAAGAGCTATTATTTGCATATCTGGTGACTCCAAGGGGAAGAATCAACTGGTTTCAGCAGTGCAGGCCTAAAAACTCATGAGAAGAATCACCACAAGGTCAAGAGTCGGAGAAGAAGAGGTGTTGTTTGAATACCTGCAGTTATCTCCGAGAAGAAGGCAAAGAGGAAGAAGGATTCAAAGGTCTCCATCTCCACCAAACAGAACTCTCTCAACTCCTCCACCTGACAGGCCTTTCTTTCAATATACAAGGGTTTTAAGACCAATCAGAATGGCTCAGAACAACCCCTACGTCAACTTCACAGGCACCCACTTGCTCTCAATGCACAACATCCAGTTCCTATTGCAGCCTTGAAGAACATTCCCTACTTCACTGGAGAAAATCAGACTACTCCAGGTGATCATGTTAAAGATATTGCTAACCTTTGTGCAATCCATGAAATCGATGAAATGCAAGTGGCTGTCAAATTACTGGCATCTTCATTCAAGGGTAAAGCATTGCAATGGTTTAGGAGCCTTGGGGCTGGTTCTATTACAAACTGGAATCAGCTGTGCATTGCACTTCACGAGCAATTTGGAGAGAAGGGAGACAACTTGTCTCTTTTGGAGTAGTTGACAACTATCAAGAGAGCCCCCAATGAGCAGCTGACTGACTTCAACTTCAGATTTCAAAGGTCTTGGGATAGGATTCCAGTGGCAGTCAGGCCAACAGCAGGAGGTGCTTTTCTATATTACCTTAAAGCTTTGAATTCTGATATTTCTATGTTAATTCAGTCCATGGGAGGCACAACAATCCCTATGGCTTATAGCATTGCCATTAGAGCCGAAAACTATCTTATTCAAGCTGGTAAACTGGCTCCTAGGCCTCCTATGCCCTTGTATCCAAACTTAGAAAATCCAAGCACTAGTCAAGCACCCACTTTGGCTCCTGTTCCCACTCCTAGAAATCAGAGTTCGAATGAAGCTTCCACTTCATCTCCAAGTGCTTCAAATGAACTCCAAGAGGTCATGAAACAGTTGCAAAATTTGGGAAATGAGCTGGTTACTATTAAGAGGCAGCAAGCCCAAGGTTTCAGACCTTCTTATCAACCTCAAGCTCAGCCTAATAGGCAGCCATACCAACCACAAAGACCACCTAATCCAACTACAAATATGAATCAAAATCAAAACCAAGTAAGGCCTCCTGCCAATAGACCATTCCAGCCCTATAATCCAAATGCCATATCTGCCTCTAAGGCATTAGTGCCAACACAGAACAACATTGCTCAGGAATATGATTGGTGCTTTCCATGCAACGAGCCTCACAACCAATCCATGTGCTTCAATGGTGCTCTCAATCAAGCACTAATGGTGACAACTACCGGTGTGGAGGGCGAGGGCAGTCAAGGAAACAACCAACAACCGAAACATTCCAATAGCAATCAGCCCCAAATGACACTACATTGGTGAACGCAAGCGAAGATTTCGTGGCATGAATCGTAGTTTCTCAAGGTGTTGCAGCAACACAAGGTCAAAAAGGAAGAATCATGTGAAGAACAACCATTAGCCCCAGACCAATCCACAACCTTCCACGGCTCCACAAATGATTGGCAAGCAGAGTCCAGTTTCAAATACACAAGGGCAGCCAAGAACAGCCCCTAGGCCAACTCAAATGCCAGTTGTTGCTGCCCACGTGCAGGGAGTAAACGTGCAAACCAAAGGACAGCAGAGAGATTCTTCATCACCATTCAGTATCATTGATCAGATGAAGAAGACAAACGTTAACATATCAATGTGGGAATCCCTATCTATCCCAAGCCAAAGAGATCTGCTGCAAGCTACCATGAAGGATTGGACAACTTTGAATCAACGGGTTCAGATGCAAGACAAAGTACTTATAAATGCTGCCCAGCCTGAAGGAAGTCATGGAGGACAACAAGGTAAAATGTTGAAGCCCCCTCCTTTCTATGTTTCATTAATCAATGGGGATAAACTAGTACACAATTACATGATTGATTCTGGGGCAAGTAGCTCCGTGATGCCCAAGCAAATAGCTGATCAGCTGGGTCTCGAATATGAAGTAATATCTAAAGGAGTAGTGCAATTGGATGGGACAGCAATAGCAACAGTTGGAGTGATTAAAAACTTGAGTCTTACCTTACATGCATGTCCAAATGTTGTTGTCTTACAAGATGTATCAATCATAGACCTTCCACCACTCTTTGCCCTTTGCTTGTCAAGGGACTTCACAGCCAAGATTGGAGGGTATTTGTCTGCTGATTGGTCTCACATGCTGTTTAGAACAAGGTATGGAACTAAGGCCACAATCAGATCCGAACCCATTGCAAACTTCCATATTGAGCCTTACACCCCAAGTCAGATTAATGCCAATTGCTCAACATTTGATCAAGAAGATCACCCTAGTACTGATGAGGCTGACACCAAGGTTGGAAGTATCCCGGACCTAACTCTTGATGAATGGGCAAACAAGATACATGCTTTTGATCCCTATCAAGAAGTAGAAGAATCTGAGCTGGGAGTCTATTGTATACACGAAGAAAATCAACCTGTTCCTAGCATCACCAAGCCAAGCCATAATGATGACAACGAGGTATGGCAGCTGTTTTTTGACGGATCAAGGAGTAGGCAAGGTGCAGGAGGTGGAGCCATGCTTGTTTCACCCCAAGGAATAAAGTACTATTCAGCTTTTAGATTTCAATTTGCATGCTCCAATAACACTGCTGAATATGAAGCCTTGGTGCAAGGGATGCATTGGGCAATCAAGAGAAAAATAAAGAATCTGCAAGTCTTTGGGGACAGTGAATTGATTGTAAATCAGGTCAAGGGACGGCATGCTGCCAAGAATGATCTACTCAGGTGCTACAAGAATAGGGTGTGGGACCTCATGGAAGATTTTGAAGGTTTTGGCATCGAATCCATTCCCAGGAAAGAGAATCAAGCTGCTGACAGGCTTGCAGCAGTAGGGGCAGCCTTTGACATTACGAAAAGCATTCAACAAGACAAGGTACAGCCAAACATCCACGTGATTGTGAGGCCTTCAGTGCCGGATAACAATGTCAGTTGGCAAGTGTTTGAGAATGACCAACAAATCGTCAATTTCCTACAAGAAGAATCTGAGTTCTCTACCAGGAATCAAGACAAGTTACATCAGCAGTATGGTGACCAAGTGGTGCAGTTGAGAACGAACAAATTACCAAAAGGCCTCATAACCTTGGAGTCAATCTTCAACCCAAATGATCAGTTCCGGAAGGAGAAGGCAACCATTCAAGTAAAGGGTGAGGATTCAGAGCCTATTTTAGTGGAAGAAGGCAAAACATTGCAAATTGGAAAAGTAAGTACCTCACAAGAGAAATCTGATTTTGTTCAGCTTTGCCAAGAATTTCCAGATGTCTTCGCTTGGAGCTATGAAGACTTGAGAGGATTCAATCCAAATTTGGCACAACATACCATAGAATTGGATCCAGATGCTAAGCCCATTAGGCAGAAGCAGAGACCAGTCAACCCTCACATTGAGCCTCTGATGAAGAAAGAGCTAAATAAGCTAATAGAGGCAAGCATTATATTCCCGATCAAGCACTCAAGCTGGGTTGCTAACTTGGTTCCAGTCAGGAAGAAGAGTAGAGAAATCAGGTTGTGTGTGGACTTCCGAGACCTCAATAGGGCATCTCTCAAGGATCATTATCCACTCCCTTCCATGGAGCAAATATTGCAAGTAGTATCCGGTTCAGAGAGATTCTCTCTCCTAGATGGCTACTCAGGGTATAATCAGGTGATGGTAAAAGAAGAGGACCAATTCAAGACAACCTTCACAACTAAATGGGGCACGTATGCTTACAAGAAGATGCCATTTGGGCTGTCCAATGCTGGTGCTACCTTTCAAAGGGCAATGGACATGGCGTTCAAGGGCTTGATCAACAAGATAGTGCTGATATACCTTGATGACATCACTGTATTCTCCAAGAATGCAGCAGACCATCTCTTTCACCTCAGGCAAGTGTTTCAGAGGTGTAGAAAGTTTGGAGTGTCTTTGAACCCCAAGAAGTGCATCTTTCTTGCACATGAAGGAAAGCTCCTTGGCCATATTGTCTCGAAAGAGGGACTGGCAATTGACCCAGAGAGAGTTGAAGCCATAAGAGCACTGCCATTGCCAAGTCACAAGAAGGCTCTTCAAAGCTTCTTGGGAAGGATCAATTTTGTCCACAGGTTTATCCCAGATTTTGCAGCCCTTGTCAAGCCCATCACCAAAATGTTAAAGAAGAGCATGGCTTTTAAGTGGACAGCAGAAGGCAAGGAGAGTTTTGAGGCAATCAAAGAAGCTATCTCTCAAGCACCAACTCTCATTAACCCAGACTTCTCCAAGGATTTCATCCTCTATGCATTTGGAGGTGATGACACTATCTCTGCCATTCTGGTACAGCAGAACAAAGATAATGATGAGCAGCCGATTGCCTTTTTCAGCCAGAGCCTATACGACTGTGAGTGAGGTACTCTTTTATTGAAAAGCATGTACTTGCGAATCGAAGCTTGAAGAAATTCAAGCATTTAGTCTCAAACAACAAGGTCCAGTTGCTGGTCTCACATGCTGGAGTTAAAGACTTCCTCCTCAACAAGGATTTGAATGAGAAAAGGGCAGGTTGGATCACCCGTGTCATGGAGTATGACATTGATATCAAGATCACCAAGCTGGTAAGAGGGAAAGGACTGTGTGAGCAGCTGGTTTTGGGGAAGCAAAAGGAAGTATGCAACGAAGAAGAGGCTGTTTTGACAGTCCAGGACAATCATGAGCCAAGTGGCAATCAAGAAGAAGATGATGCTTCCCCCACTCCTTGCTGGACCCAAGATATTATGCACTTCCTAGGTACAGGCCAGTGCCCCCTAGAGATGAACAAGACCCAAAGGAGACACTTCAGGTTGCAGGCTGTTCCGTATGCCATTGTTGATGGAGTTTTGTTCAAGAAAGATGTGAATGGAGTGCTGCTGAGATGCATTAGCACATATCAGATTCAAAGGGTGTTGGAAGAGTTTCATGGTGGACCAGCTGGTGGCCATTTTGCACCAAGAGTGACAACTCTAAAAATCATGAAGGCTGGTTATTATTGGCCTAAAATCTTCAGTGATTGCTATGCATGGATCAAGAGGTGTAAGAATTGTGCATTCTTCATAGGAAAAGAGAAGTTTGCTGCCCTTCCATTGCATCCAATCTCAGTTGACCAGCCATTCATGCAATGGGGTTTGGACTTCATTGGAGTCATTAACCCCAATTCAAGCCAAGGGCATAAATGGATTTTGACAGCCACCGACTACTTCACCAAATGGACAGAAGCAGTAGCACTCAAAGAGGCAAATGAGTCTAGCATCCTAGACTTTTATGAGGGAATAACAACCAGATTTGGTGTACCTGCCACAATAATCTCTGATAATGCATTGGCATTCATTGGATCTAAGGTGACTGAGTGGGCCGTCAAGAACGGTATTTACCTGAGCACTTCATCGAACTATTACCCTCAGGGTAATGGCCAGGCCGAGTCTACAAACAAGAACTTGTTAAGGATCATTAGGAGAACTCTTGATGAGAATCAGAAGTCTTGGCACACCAAGCTGAAATCAGCCTTATGGGCTGATAGGATCACTCCCAAAAGATCCACAGGTAACTCTCCATTCAGGCTTGTCTATGGAAGAGAGGCAATCTTGCCCATGTCACTTGAGTTACCAACATTGGAACTCATGAAGCAGCTGGAGTTACTTGAATTTGAGCCCATGGAGGTGAGATATGCAGAGTTGATGGAGCTGCAAGAGATCAGAAATCAGGCATCCCAAGCAATGGAAAAGGATCAAGCTTTGATCAAGAAAACCTTCGATAGAAAGGCCAAGGATAGATCTTTTCAAGTTGGAGATCTAGTGTTGAAATGGGATGCGGACAGAGAAAAACTGGGAAGGCATTCAAAATTTGATGCTATTTGGAGTGGCCCATACATGGTCACAAAGTGCAAGAGCAGCAATGCTTTCCAATTGGCCTCATTGGATGGTGAAGAACTGCAGATTCCAGTAAATGGAATCTATCTCAAACATTGCTACTGAAAATAAAAGGTTCACCCTTGTAAATATTAGTCTAGATTTCAATTCCTCTAAGTGCGTATGCACATTGTCTTGTTGTAGTTAGGTTTCAGTTTCCCTAAGTGCTTTGGCATAGGTTTTGTCGCTCCTAGTTTGAGTTTTTACAGTTCAGCGTGCTCTCATGGAGGGAGTTGCAGTATCAGGCTCATTTCAGGTCATTGTTTATGACTCCATGCCCAATGGATCGCAAAAAGGCAACTGGTCTTTTCATCTAGCAGGCAGATGACCCCGCTGAGTCGCCAAATTGTTATCCAACTTCACCCCCCAGGGTTGAATTGATAACATACATCAGGATTCTCAAGTCCCAGGCTGAAAAAGAACGAGCTCTGAGAGAATGTGAGAAGTTGCAGAAAATAAGCCTGGACCAGAAAAAAATTGTGAAAATCGGCTAAGTCCTTGTCCTAGAAATATTTGGGACGTTCGGGACACCAAGGTGCGGTTCGGCCGAAACGCGTCTCTAGCGGCCCACGGCTAATCGGGACAAGTGAAACAAATGTACGTGGAGGGCGCAAACCGGCCGGGCTCGGCCAAAAGGGAAATTGCAGCACATGGACAAGTGGGACAAAGGGACGCATGGGACGCAGAGATAGCCAAGGAACTGAAAGCCAATCGATCATGCCACATGTCACTTTGGCGTAAAAGGGTGAGTTTTCGAGCACTGATCCAAACCAATGAAATAGTGCCACATGTCTAAGTTTAAGGGGCCCACAAGAAAAACCCACGAAAAGGTGGAGAGAGGGAATTGCTCAGTGGACCAGAGCCTGCCACATGTCATCCAGATGGCAGAACGCAGGAAAAGAAATTTAAAAATCCGTTTTCACCTATTTTGTGCCCTAAATCTTCAGACCTTCATATCTTTCGATCCAGAGCTCGATTTGCACGTTATTTATATCAACGGAAAGCTGTTGAAATTCTCTACATGATTCTGGGGTCAATCTTGCATTTTGGTGTATTTTGGAGGGAGAAAATTAAGAAAATGTCTCTGACGCGTGTAATGCTTCAACAACCAACTTTAATACAACAGACATGCCGCTCCTATTAGATAGCCTACCATTTTTCCAAGATCCACCGCTTGGATCATAATGAGATGATTTAAATGCTACCAAGAAGTGGTTAGAGTAGATTCTGAATTTCCCCTCTCTCCTCTCTCATTTCTTGATATATATTGTAAAGAGGAGCCCTTTTAAGACAACGGACATTTTTTGTTTTGCATCCTCCCTTCTTCCCTCGCTTGCAAGAGATTTTGTGGAGCTTTCAAACCTCCCATATAGGTTATAATGCCAGTCTTTTGCCTCTTGGCCATTGCAATATACTGTATTGACTTTTGAGCAATAATATATATGTTTGTGATTGATTCTCAACCCTCTCATGTATTCATTGTTGTCGTTTTGATCTCTTATTGTAGTTTGGTTACCTGTGCATGGTGTTTGTATTGCATTTATGTGGTCTGTGTTAAATTTACAAAACAAATGTCTAATATTCCTCGGTGCATCACCTTTGTAGTTTAGGTTTTATTCTATGCATTTTCTTACCCTGTCTCCTTGGCAAGTTAGATTAGGTTTTAGTAAACCCTCTGCATTTTTTGTATGCATCTGAACAGAGGAATAGGAACCAGCCTTCTCTGGAGAATCTTTTCTCATCTTCACAAGTCCCACACTTGGAGAAAGGATTCCATGTTGTGCAATCACACTGGATGCCTGAACATCAACCTAGAAGCCTGATCTGCATCCAGGGGTGCTGTGAGTCTGCAACAACAGATACATATTAATTAAATTTAATTAATTAAATTAAAGGTGATGTGGGGTGGAAGGGGCCATGGTTAGATGAGTATGATTGAGTTGGTTATTTGAAAAAGGACCAAGGGGAGTTTGACCCAATTTTGGTGTCTACAACACCATCGATTTCATGAAACAAAACAAAAATTAGAGTTGCAAACGAACCTAAAGTGACACAAGAAAACACATAATGCAAGTGAAGGAAAGACATATGAATATAGACACGTTAAGGTAAAGAATAGCCACAAAATGATGCTTCTATTACTTCCAGGTATGCACAGTCAGTTACAATGGCATCTGAAGGCTGATATTCACATACATGAACCAGATCTAGAGGTCTGTGACTCAAAATGTAGAGATATAGAGTCCTTAGAAAATGCTAGAAGAGATAAAATGTTCAACCCTTTACAATGAGCAATGCTCTTACATTTATAGATGAATCATGAGAGAAGAAGAAGAGAAGGAGGGAGAACTTGAATGTGAAACAAAACCACTAACAAAAATCATTGAATGTATGCAAATCCTCTTGTAGATCTATATAATATGCTTCCCATGTCTGCTTGGCATGGAGGAAAAAGGAAGAAGGTTGGAGCAATCAGATCTGGTCATTAATAGCACGAAAGATGTTTTTAACTTATAACCTATCAAATCTCACTAAAATTTGAGTTTGAATAGTTTAGCATATAGCCCACGTCAAAGATCTTTCCAAAAGTCCAAGCGCGCAAGGATTTTAGCACTGGAATAGAAGTTATGACCGTCAAGATCCGTAATGTAAAACCGGGCATGCAAGACATGTGTTGTGCGCTAATTTACTATCAAGGTCTTCTAATTGTACATTTGCTTTGTCATTTATGCCACATGTCACCCAACAGTTCATTGCAAGTATTTGGCGCCCTATTGGCATGCTTCGATTAGTTACATGTAGCACACTCAAAGTCGACACATGCCACGTGGCACGAGAAGAGCATAAGAGGCGGCACACAAAATAAAAATAGGGGTAATGTGTGTGTAAAGGAAATGCACATGGGAGGAAATAATAGAAATACCCAAGGAAGAAATGTATAGTTATATCGTAATTATTACAAAGTAATTTGTTAGGCCACTTGAGAGTGCTAGGAACTTAGCTGATTTTTAAGCAAGACTAAGGCACATGCACAGGATGCATGAACTACGGGGAAGAAGGTGAATACATATAGAGTGCACGTGAGGGAAAAGTGGAACAAAGAGGAAAAGGAAAATAAAAGGTGAAGGAAAGAAGGAGTGTGCAAGGGCACGTGAGGAATTTGTAACCAAGGGAATGTGCCAAAGGAGCAAAAGAGGTGCGTGCAAGTTGAATTATAGATCCTTATAACTAGAATGGAATGTAAGTTGTCTAAATAACAAAGGAAATTATTTGGATAATAGGAACCTTGTAGTTCTGGCTAGGAGTATTACAATATCATTCCTCTTTGTATAGTTTTTTCCCTATGCACAATGGGTTTCTACAACATCGTTTGTTTGTCGCTAATCTAGAAATGGCTATAATTTTCTATTACTAGAGCTCGCATAACTTTTACACCACTTTATTAATGACTTGCAATAAACAAAACCATAGATAATTACAACAAAATTTGTGAAATAATTATATAACAAAAGAATAAATGCATGTGCGGGTAAATGTATAATGATCATGGTGGTCAACCTTTGTTGAACCAATCTAGGCGTTGTACTAGATCCCCTTGAGTGAGAGAAATCCTCGGTTAGTTCTCTTGGTATTAGTGTAAGTAGTGTATGCAATCTAATTCAATCCATTATGTGTACCCTTATGTCTCTTAACACAAATATTAGTTGTGTGACTATAGATCAAATAATGTACATAACCCAATAATATTGCAATGTGGTGTGATTTAGAATGTTAAGACTAATCCCATTTTTCCCTTAAGACATTTGATAATGCTTGTAATGATTTTATCTTGTTAAGATATGGCTATAAGACCTTTGCATGTTTAGAAATAGAGGAAGCTAGACTCTTGAACTTGTTATGAGTTCTAGAGGATGTACAACTACTTTAGGAATATTTGGGAGATCTTGAGTGTTTTAGTGTTGAGATTTTATAATATAAGTGTTTGATATTGTCAAGGAAGTCATGAGTTGCATTTGACTTGCTTATATATACTTCCAAAGGTTATATGCTCATGTTATGGATGACCTGAGGAAGATGGAATGACACATATAAGATTTTCCAATTAAGAAAAAAATTGTTAAAAGAGAGGGTACAATACCAAACATATCATCCTAGACCATAGTACAACATGTCCATGTTTTGTATGATCCTATACAAGGATTTAATGATGATAGAGGAAAATAATGGAAATTTTCTTGGGGATAGAATGATGCTTAGGATAATTAATATTGCATAAATGAATGATAATTTTTTTGTAGAAATTATCAAGTTATAAGAAAGAGAGAAAGATATGTCAATGTAGCTTAGAATGTGAGCATTTGTCTTAACATAGGAATAAATCCAAACTTGTAATTTCCAAAGGATAATTTACCAAATTTGATTGTCTATATTTTCTTCTCATTTAAGTATGGAATTTGAAATTGTGTACATAAAGGAAATACATACATGAGTGTTCATACATAATTTGTCTTCACTCGATTTTTTTCCTTTGCATTGGTGTAGCCATGTTCCATGGTGAAACTTGTAACACATAGTGTAGTCAATGTCTATAAAATAAATTGAACTATAATTCAAATGATGAAAACACATATTACTTAATAACTAAATTTTTGCATAGTAAAGTAAATATATACAAAGCATGGAAGGAATACACATACTTGATTTGTGAAGGAGAATCTCTTGTTCTTTTTGTACTTTTGAATTCTAATGTTTATGGAAATGCCGAAGGATTGGGGTTATCAACCCCTATTTTGTTGAAGAAGAATATATAGTGGGAGAGGAATCGAGTGTGAGTTATTGTTAGACATTTGTCCCAAATAAAGAGAGGGAAGAAGAACAACATACACAACTTTATAGCCACATCTATATCTTCCAACCCCATGGAACAACCATTACGAGATGCATCTAGGCCCAATTTTGTAAATCACACAAATTTGAAAAATAATAGATGGCCCATTCCCCATCACATGTGTGCTATAATAATTGAGTTTTATTATGCAATGTTGAATGATTCAAAAGAGAAAAGGGCCATGCCCCATACCCTTATCTGCACCTACGTTTGAGTAAAATAATGGATAAGGAATACACTTGTTTATGCCCCTATATTATATTATAAATTGTGTCATTTGTATCTAAATCTATAGGAAAGGCCTATAAATGAATGCAATAATATGATAATAGTGAGTTTTTCTATGAATTTTCCCCAAGGTAGAAACATCTAGTAAGGGCCATAACATACCTAGTTTTGTCCCTTAGTTTATGGTTGTGTACCACCGTGAATTACATCCCATTTTCACATTTGTTCATATTTTTAGTATATATGCCATGTATAAATCTATATCTGAATAATGTAATCTATATGTAATAATTATGTGTATAATATACCCCAATGAACACCCCCTCTTTTGAGGTACATGTGATATAAAATTAAAGCACTCAAATAAAAATAAATGATGTGTACCCATGTTAGATAAATATGATAATATGCATCAAATCATATGGAAGGTTGTCATTGTGGCCACTATGGGGAAAACATTCTTGCAAGATGGTTATGCATGGTGGAGACTATGGTTCACAAAGAAAGAAACAATAGCAATAATAATCACTACATATAAAATAAAACAAGCATAGAGGAAAAATAATAGTAAATGAACCCAAAATAAGAATATCAATTAAAAGAGTCATATCAAGGCATAGAGTTACAAACATGAGACCCCACAATGTCACATGATAATTACGATGAAAAAATATATGTTTTATACAAAGAAGTAAGTGCACACATATAAGATAAAAACAATGCCACAAACATGGAACACCATAGTTTTACAAGACAATCAAGGTACATAAGCCACATATAAGTAGTTAGATAGTCGAAATTAAGTAAGAAAACAATCTAGCAATCAAGTATAACAAATAATAGTGAAAATACACATGGAAAAAGATAGGTTAGAATTGCAAAAGACATGTTTAAGTCCTATTAGCCAAAAATATAGTGTATGCATAATATAAGTAACTCGAGAAAAGTAAAGAAATGAAAATAATTGAAATGAAGCAAAAGAACATGTATAGTGTTGGAGACACCCTTAAATCATTAGAGTCACTAAAAGGGACTAGGACAACACATGTCATCATGTATCAATTTGTATGCATCCTACATCAAACTCACAACACCTTGTGAATGCACATGTGTAAAGAGTATATAGAAATATATGTTATCTATCAAACCAATATGACAAACAAGATATGTATAGTAGAGAGATAATTAATCAAGTCATATGTAGGTCATTTTTTTGTAATATTTAAAATATTTGAATATTTTTGTGTTATGCGCTTATTTGAATATTTTTTGTAATTATGAAATTAGCTACATACATGGAGGGAGGCAGCATATGAGTTACCTGATGAGGGCCTCATTAGGAGGTGAGATAGAACCATAAGGTAAAGGAAGCTCAGCCTCAAATGTGTCATAGTGCAAGAAGAATAATCTTGTAGAATTTGTATAGGAACCATAATATGCCGATAGAAGACCTAGGATGGAAAGACTCATGAGGAGTAATATGTGCACTAGAATACCTAATAGGAGGACTATGAGGGAAAGAGCCACTAGAAAAATAATGTGAACTATAAGACCTAGTATGAGTCCCAAGAGGGAAATACATAGTAAAATAAACATGTGCAATAAAGGCCTAACAAGGGGCCTAGGAGGGAGAGGCCCACTTGAAGAAGCATGTACAATAGAAGAAATACAAGTAATAATTATATATTTTTACTAACTTAGGTATCGGGGTCTATTATGGGATACACGTGACCATAAAAAAATTTGATTGTAAATGAATTTGATACACTCGATGTAAGATACATGGTATTATATGAAAATTATTTAGCCAAGGGCAACCTAGACACATGTCACATGAACCAAGAGGAGTAGTAATTGAAAAATAAATATCCATAGTAGAAAAACTAAATGTAAGAGGTATAACGACATGTATAAGTTTGGTCCTGAGTATCAAATGTCTCCTTTTTTAGTACATAGTAATCTGAAAGTTCACATACTATGTTTAGCACAACTATCAATTAAAATTTTATGTATAATATGTTTACCAACAAAATCATGAATGTATAATATATATAAAACAAGATCATGAGCCATACCACTTTGTCTTTAAAAGTAATAATCAATTGAGAAGTTTACATAATAGTATCGATACTAATAATATCACATAGTATATGATAATAAGAAGGAGTAGAAGGTATAACATGATGAGCATGGTGCACTTCTAAATTGGATTTGGTAGTTTTTTTATTATAAAGTGGGTCATTAAAGATTTTGAGTTTTGAATTATCATTGGTAGGCTTAGGTGATTCAATGGACATGTCCCATTCAATAACATTACCATCAATACGATATCATATCACATGGAAAAGCTTAAAACATCAATTAGTAAAATGGACAACACATATATAATAATAAAAATAGGCATTAACATCAAAAAAATTACCATGAGGTTTGTGTGTTTCAACCTCGAGAGTCGGAGGAAAAGATATAAGTTTTCACTCAAGTAATTGTTTAAGCACTAGGTGAGGTGTGCAAGGAAATCATGTGAATTATTGTCAAGGAGATTATAACTGAAGTATTTTTGGTTAGGATAACATATTAACAATAGTTTTAACATCATCCTTGTTGTCATTACATTTACCTTTAAATGTAGGTTTTCCTTAAATTTTAGGATTATATGTGTTAGGATCATTGATAACATATTTGTGAAAGAAATAGGAGTGGAAGGGGAATAAAACTAGTAATTTGAAGTACTAATAAACCTTTGATTAACTTGTATAATAACCCAAAAAGAAGCTTTATATCATCCAAACAAGTCCCAGAAAAACTAGTGATTAAGCTAGTGTAATTGCTTATGTACTTGATGATCAAACTGTGCACTATATGCACCATTAAAATTCAAAATAAGATTTATTAGATAACTAGTTATTAATTCTAATTACCTGAAATAAAAAACAATAAGAAAAAATTTCACTAATAGAGTATTATGGCACCATACTTTGGGCCATGCTTTTATTAACTCAAAAGGCTAAAATTGCCAATTACAACTCAACTTGCAAAGCAAGTTAAACTCATAATATAACCTCTAATAATTAAAATACTCCTAAAATAATTTTAGAATTCTAATTAACTCAAAAATAGACTCATGCAATCCATAGAAAAAGTTAACATGCAAGAAGGTTTTCCCGAAATAGAATTATGCAAGTTAGGCATGCATTCAAAGCCTAATTATGGCTCTCTTCTAGAGAATGCACCCCAAGATCCCTAAAATATAGGGATCCTCATAAAAGCTGTATATTTTCAGTTATTTGAATTTATAAAGTGTCTCCCACATCTTTGGGGATGACAACACAATAATTTGTGCTTATTCAAAAATTGATAGTTGCGATCCATTTTTTAGTTTATTTAGTTATTTTTAGAAAATAATTGAAAATCACTTATTTGGTCTAACATAAATAAAAAAATATTACTGAAATAAATAAGTCCTAAAACATCATAAAAGTCTATCTTTAGATTATTTATAAAACTGGAAACTATCTAAATTTAACATAATTTCAAATGCCAAAATTGGCATCATTCCCAACATTCCCCCTTTAATGCAAAGGAAAAATTCCAATCATCTGCTTGAGTCTTCATGTATGTGCTTCAACAATCCCTTGACAAGTATATTATAAAAAATTCCTCTTTTATCACTTATTCAATAACAAAATATTTATTATTGACCAAGTCTTTGACAAAGTGATGCTTGAGCTCAATGTGTTTGGTTCTTACATGGAAAATGATCCAAAGGAAATTATGGGAGGTCAAAATATCTCTAAATCTCCCTAAACCATTACAATATAGAAGAGAACTTTAAGAGATTTATAACACCTATTGGAACACGTGAATCAAACAATGTATGCTCCCGATACTGTTGGTGAAAGTTTAGGGTCAAATTGGATCAATAGGGAAGTGCAAGTCAAATAGTACCTGACTCGTGCAAAGAGCCTATTTGCATATTTTTGAGTTGATAAAGGTAAAAATGATCATGGACATGTTTGGTCTAAACTTATAGTAGTTGACAAATGTATAAAAAATTGGGTTTCAATAGTGGGGTCTACTCTTGTTTCAGAAGGAGACCCGACCATCGTATTATTATTGGTGGTATTCACTACCTCATTTACACTATGCTATTTTGGTGCATTTTCTAGTTGACACGTGGTATAATCAAAGGAGGAAAAGTGGAAATTTATGAATAAATCCACATTTTGCATTCTCCAACTACCACATAATAAGGAAAAGTCAATAACACCGAATGCTCCAACCAACTCACATATGTAACCAACTCAACAAGATATTTGCCAACCGCAATCGAGCCACATTACTTATCCACCGAGCCACTATACAAGACAATCACCACGAGCCACAAGATGAGCTAGGAGGGCTCGCTTGTGCCCAAAAAACCACATTGAATGAGCTCACGAGGATGTGCCCCATGTTGAGCAAAAACATGGGGTGATGTGGTTGCAACCACGAGTATAAGAACCCACCATAGGCTATTTTAAGCCTAACTACTTGTGCCACCCAACGAATGTGGGATTATTCCCATCCTTAAATCCAAAGCCGCTTTATCGAGATTCAACCAAACACCTCGTGCTAAAAATATAAGCTTCTTAACCGATTCACACACTAATTACAAGTTTTATAAAAAGGGGCAAATTGGTATTTGAAAGGAGTCGGTTTTTGACTATGTAATTTTTACAAAGAGTAGTTTGTAGAAAATGGAAAATTAGGCCATTCTAGGGGCATTTTGGGGCTCTAAGAGGAACTCAAGAGTTGGGCGTAACTCGACACACTCCATTTGATATATTTGTTTTCCCAATTCGATGTTCATTTGATGTCGTTATGAAGCATTATCGGTCACTTTTGACATAGAACAAAGGGAGTTTGATCGTGCAAGTGCTACAGGAAGGTGGAGGAAATTGTTGATCCTCATTGGATTCTTCCAAATCTCTATTAAGCACATTATTTTAGGTTCAATATCTATTATATTTGTAACTTTAAATTGTACTCACAAATTGATTTATAATGGATCAGATTATGCTGTAGAAATCCTAAAGACTTAGTCCGATCAGTGGGTGAACCCCATTATCAATTTGGGTATCATGATTATATTTTGCATTCTGTTTTTCTATAGTAATGATTCAATAGTTAATCATTTTGAATGCATATTTAATCATTTTTATGTTTATGAGAAATTGGGTACATTTTCAATTGAATTGTTTAAATGAACAGGGGATTTGGATGAGTTTATAATGGTACAAATTTAGATTCATTTCAATTGTTAAACATTTACATTCAATTTTTAATTGGTTCTCAATTCATTTAAATCAATAAAGTGAGAAAAATTTAAGTATCCATTTGTAAATCAAATTGTAACTTGAAGGGTTCAAAGTGGTTTACGGATCAAGTTTGTTATCAAAGTAGTTAGTATGCTAGATTAACTTCTAATTGTGTGCATTTGATATTAGTTTCAACTTATTTTTCATTCAGTTCATGTAAACATTTGGGCTCATTTGATATTCCATTTTGTAGTATATAATTTTTGGGTATATAGGTTGTTTGCATGAAGTAGGAAACCATGGGTAAAGCCTTGAAACAAGTGAGGTTTAATGATATCAAAGCATATAAATTTCAGATCCAAGAAGAGAAATATTTCTTGAGAACTAAGTTTCACTCGTTGAAAGAGGAGATTGTGTGTTTGAAAATTGAATTTCAAGCCAAGGATGATCTCTTGGCATGAACGTGGAATGGTGAACAGTGAAGGATTTTCTTTCTACTTTATATGCATGTACACTTAAAGATGAATGCACCGTATGATGAGAAATTTTCATTGATGTCAAGTTGTTCAAGGCAAGTTTGGAGTGTTGTCATTGATATCGATTGATAGTGTTATGCATGGTTGATGTCAAATTGGATATTGTGCCTTGTTGATACCAAAGAGTGATGTGGATAGTTTGTTGTGAGCTTTCATTTATGTTAATCTTGTATTGTACGATTGGCATCGTGGAGAGCTTGTTGGCGGGTTGTGGTCATTCTTTATCAAAGTTGAGTATGGGCCTGTTGATGATGCCAAAGGATGACGTGTGTGAGAGAGATAATTTGGAGATAAATATGTTCTTGACATGGTTTGAGCATGAGAACATGGTTTAGAATGCATGAGAAGAGGTATGTAGGTTAGTTGAAATAAGAAGACCAAGATGTAGAAGATTCAAATGAAGAAAATATAATAAATTGTTAAAAGAGTATTGAAGGATAAAACTTGAAGTCTAATTGAAGTGCTTCAAAAGTCCATTCTATTGCTTCAATGTTTTTTTGAAGCATGTTATAATGTTTCGAGTCTATCCAAAGTCAATTCTATTTTCTTAGGAGTTTGAAATGAATGCATTAGAGTCTATCCAAAGTTTTTGGTTTTCTTTGATCCGGAATCGGTGGTTTGGGCCGACCATTGCAATACATTTCTAAGTTTGAAGGATCATTTTTGTGATCATGTTTGGCTGAATTTCAAAGGATTTGAATGTAGATTTGTGATTTTCTTATTACTAGCTAACAATCACTATTTTTGACACTAAAATGTTCCATATGCTATGTTATCTAGATGAACTGGATGCTTTGCTGTAGAGAAAATGGAGATGTAAAGAGGAAAGTGTGAACTACTAAGAAGAAAAGAAAGAGAAAACTCAAGTAGATAGAGATTGAAATGAAAACATTGAGTCATGACAGTTCAGAAGAAGCATATGGTGTGACTATTCTATGTTTTCAGATGTTCTTTGAGATTTTATATGGCCGACCTAAATGGTCTTAGGTGTATATGACCGACATATATATATATATATATATATTTTTCCTTATTGAAAATATGAAGTTATCTTATTATGAAATGTATTTTTTCCATGTCCGTGAGAAGGCGAAGAAGGAGGAAGAGTGAGTAAGCATACCATGACAATTTTTGTGTCTCCAAGAGAAGCCGATAAAGTGTATGAATGTTTAAGGATTAGAGTCATGAGGGAATCAGAGATAGAGAAAAAACCAAGAAAAATAAGAGAAAAAGATAGAGAAGAGAAAATAAGTCCATCATTTGTTGAGATAACAATAGGGAGAGGTGGAAAACATTCTTAGGTGGCTAAGTTGGTGCTTAGCCTTCCTTGTGGAGTTTTTCTTCACTAAAACCCTAGGGGTTTGGTTCCTCCTTGTAAGTTAGTGCTTTATAAAGTCAAGTTGGTGCCTCGATAAATTAGGGGTTGGTACCTTCATACAAGTTGGTGTTTGTTAAAGCCTAGTTGGTGCTCCTGTTAGAGTAGGTGCTTCACTAAATGATGAATTTTTTTATAGATAAGAAAAATTTAGTGTGTTTTCTTACCCTTAAGGGTTTCCCACCTATATGTTGTGTTATTGTGTGCCATATCTTATTTCATATTCTTGTGGCCGATTGTTTCATGCATAATAAGATTACAATGGTTAATGAATGTTGAATGGTTGCTTTGATGGTTCATAAAAGCTATCATAATTAAAGTAAATGTTTTTAAAACATTTATTCACCCCCTCTTAGTGATTGTACTTCCAAAAACTACTATTATAGAATTTCATTTGGAATAGCTTAATGGCTTGAAGGTGATCTAAGAAGCATATGTATGGTGATCAATCAGGTTTAAGAAGGTTTTTCAACCAAAAAGGATCCTATCTTCAATGGGAGTAATTATGCATTCTGGAGCATTAGGATGAAGAACCATTTAATTTCATTAGGCTTTCAAATATGGAAACTAGTGGAATCGAATATATTATACATGTTACACCTCCAACTGATGCAACATGCAAGAGGGCTTATGAAAGTAATTCCAAAGAAATGAATGTTATTCTATGTGGTCTCTCAAAAGCTGAGTTTGTGAAGGTTATGCACCGTGATATAACCAAAGGAATGTGGGATAAGTTACAAACCATCTATGAAGGTGACTCCAAGTTCAAGTTGGCTAAGTTTTAGACCTATAGAAGACAGTTTGAGATATTTAGAATGAAATAACATGAAAACATTGTTGCATGTCTACTGAGAGTTGATGAAATTTTCAATATCATAAGAGGTCTTGGAGAATATGGAGGAAAAATAGTTGTTCAAAAGGTACTAAGGTCCTTGATATCCAAATTTAATCATAAAGTTTCAGTTTTAGAAGAAGCAAAATATTTGAGCACCCTACAGATGGATGAGCTTCATGGGATCTTGATAGCCTATGAGATGAGAACAAATGATGGAAGACCTCCCAAGAAGGATGTTTCTTTCAAGGTTGAAAATAAGGCTAAAGGAAAGAAAGTAACAAATAATTCTGATTCGAGATATTGATGATAAAATCCTAGAAGCTATGTTTGTTAGAAGGCTAAGAAGAGGCTCAAGTAAGTACAAAGGTAAATTACCCTTTAAGTGTTTTGAATGTGGTAAGATTGGTCATTTTGCAAATAGATGTCCTAAAAATAATAAGGATAAGCATGATGAACATGATGAGAAAGATGATCATGATGATGAGGAAAAGAAATCTCATAAGCATGAAAAAGGAGTTCCAAGAAGCATGATGGAAAGAGAAGATCATCCAAGAAAAAGAAGAATTTCTACTCCAAAGAATATTATAGTGAAAACAAATCTGATGCTAGTGACAAAGTGAAGATAGTAGTGATGATAAAGATGTCAATGAAGACAACAATGAAGTTATATTCATGGTCAAGGAAACAAGTAATGAGTGTTTGAATGATTTCATGGAAGATTCGAGAGGATGATGAGACTGAGGAATACTTAGAGGCAAAATTTATGAGTGTCGTAGATGAGATGAAGAGCCAAAGAAAGAATAATAATAAGTTTAAGACCTTGATCAAGGAGTATGATGATCAAATCAGTTACATGGATAGTGAATATGATAAGATCATCAAGGAGATGGAATCTTGTATTGAAGGTATGTCATATAGTCTCAAATCTAAAGAATAAGATAACATCAAGTTCAAAATTGAAATGGATTCTTTGAAAGTAGAGTTTAATTATGCATCCAACAAGTTAAATCCATTTGAGAACTTTGAGAAGAGCAAAGTGAGGCTCTAAATAATATATTGAGTAGTCAGAAGTTTGTTGGTAATAGGGTAGGTCTTGGATTCATTGGATACCTCAAGAAGAACAATGGAAATGACAATGCTAGTCCTAGTTTCAATGAATATCAGAAGGAAAAAATGAAGGATGATGACATGGACAAGAAGAACAACTACAAGAGTAATAAAAGAACAAACCTAGTTAGACAATCAAATTTTATAAGGTATGCTAGATCTTTTAATGGTTAATCTTATTCATGCAATGAATTTGGTCATAGAGAAAGAGAATGTAGAAGAATACCCTCAAGGAATGAGTATTTTTGGTAATATGAAATTTCTTTCAAAGGCTATTATTATTCATGCAATGAATATGGTCATAGGGATATGGATTGTAGAAGGAAAATCAGTTCATATCAGTCAAAATGAAAGAGTGATATTGTTTGTTATAACTATCAAAAATTGATCATGTTGCAAGATTTTGTCATCAAGGTTCTTCAAATAATTAGTATCAAGCTCCTAGATTTCAAGACAAAAATAAATACATTATGAAGTATCATTCTGTGTATAAGCTAAAGGAGACAATCAAGAAGTCAAATTTTGATTAGTCAACAAGCAAAGATGGACAATTTTCTATAATAAATCATGAACCAGAGATTGAAGAGTTCCAACAGTTCCAAGAGTATAAGTTTTAAGCTCGGGTAGTTGAGAAGAAGGATGATGAAGTTGAAATCAAGCTTGAGGTACCAAAGAAGAACAAGTGGATCCTAAAAGTAGACTATCAAAATCAAGAATGCAAGGTTTTGTAAAAGGGAATGGAAATATGAGAATCTCCCAAGTTCATGATGCTTTAGAGCCCTAAGGAATTAGGGGTGTCTCTATTAGGTTTCATAGAGGCATTCATTATCTAGTATAATCAATGAAGGTGTGTTGTAGATTTTTGGAGACTCAAGAAAACTAAAAAGAGTTATGTGTATGGATATTTGTTCATGATCTTCAAGAATGCAAATGTGAAGGACAAGTGAAGGTATGTGTTTCAATAATTTGTATGATGACTTAATTAGACCATTTAAACTCATGGATGTATGTTGCATTGAAAATACCTTCATGAAATACTATGTAGGGTTGAAGGAAATTAGAAATATTGACGAAGTGTAGTGTGCATGTTTGAGGCATAAAATTATGTTTTGGTGACCTAATATAGGTATGTGACATATAAGAGAAATAGATTGTTCTGTAAGACTGAAATGTTATTAATTATATAGCTTATATGGTTATCAGTAACATGAATACCTAAATGGAATTATAAATTTCTTGTGAGGTCTTCATCATAAATTTGAAGGTATGATTGCATGCAAACAAAAATATGGGTATGATCATGAAAAATCAGTATGTTGAGTTTGATATTATAGGACTAATATAGACTAAAAATAGCATGAATGATCCTTATTTCTAGCTTGGAGACCTAATTGACAATATCAAGAGATGCATGATGAGGTATGGTGGTTCATGAAGAAAGTAACATGAAGGTAGTTTTAGGCAGATATCATATGGACAAAACATGAATGATCATGAAGGTCTAGGTTTGGTGGCTTGTGAAACATGTATTTGGTGTCCAAATACTATCAAGAAATGCTTGTTATGCTCAAAAGGAAAGCATGGTCTTAGGGGGAGCTTGTTGGCTGTAAGAGTTTGATAGTTTGGAACAAGGTATGCAAGTTTTGTTTGTGTGATCATTTTCATTCTTTCATGTATAAGTTTGGGTATACATTGGTTGGGAACATTCTATGAAGTCAAAGAAGAAGATATCATTAGTTCAGTTTTGAAAAAGTGTATGACAGTTGTGTCAAGAGAGTGAGGTCTTGCATATTCAATTTATAAAAATCTAGATGTCTCTAAAGGAGTCAAGAACAAAGGGGAAGCTGAGAATGTGTATTTATATCTCCACAAGTTGATTAGAAGTTCCAAGATGACATGAAGAATCATGAAGGACATAGATAGAGATGAGAAGTGTTAATAAGAGGTATGCAATGTGGTTTCTTGTTTCTAGAAATTGATGACATTTAATGGTTGAATTCAGTCTATCGGCATCAAAACTATGTTGATTTGAGATTGAGTTGAGAAGTTGCATTTGGTGACCTAGTATGTATCAGTCATGACAAGGACATGGTGAGTGGTCTTGAGTTCATTTGAAGAGGTATGCATTGAGTAAGGGGGAGCATGTCAAGTTTGTTTGTGCTTCCAAGTTTGGTTGATGTTTCCAACCATTGTTTCCATGAATGATGAGTTATTTATATACCAAAGGAGGAGAATGTTCAGCTCGGGGGATTTTTTTTTCATACAGCTTGGTATCTTGTAGCTCCATGTTGTGAAGGTGAGCCTAAGGTGATTTTTTGTTGCTATTGGTATCATTCAAATGGTTTTTAGTCAGATGGAAGATTGTGGAAGACCCTAGTGTGTTGAATACCCTTTTTCATTCATGTCAAAAGGGGGAATGAGATGATGAAACATGTAAGTACCATAAAGGGAGAATAAAACAAATGCAAAGTATCATTTTGAAGTATTTTTTAGTTTGTAGTATTTTTATATCAATGTGTTTTCCATCAATGACAAAGGGGGAGATTGTTGAGAAGTTGTCATTGATGTCAAGTTGGTCAAGGTGAGTTTGGAGTGTTGTCATTGATATCAGATTGATAGTGTTATGCATGGTTGATGTCAAATTGGAGATTATGCCTTGTTGATACCAGAGAGTGATGTGGAGATTTTGTTGTGAGTTGTCATTAATGTCAAGGTTGTCTTGTGCACGATTGGTGTCATGGATAGCTTGTTGGAAGGTTGTGTTAATTGATGTCAAAGTTGAGTATGGGCATTGTTGATGCTTAAGGATGATGTGTGTAAGAGAGAAATTTTGAAGACAAAGATGTGCTTGACATGGTTTGAGCATGAGAATAGGGTTTAGAACATATGAGAAAAGGTATGTGGGCCAGTTGAAACAAGAATAATAAGGTGTAGAAAAGTCATATGAAGAAAAAAAAAAGAATATTATTGAAATATTATTGAAGGATAAAGCTTGAGTCTAACTGAATTACTTCAAAGTCCATTATATTGTTTCGAGTGTCTATCTAAAGCATGTTATAATGCTTCATGGTATGTCTAAAATCTATTATATTTGATTTAGAGTCGAATCAATGCTTCGAGTCTGTCTAAAGTCTATGGTTTTCTTTGATCTGGGAATAACGGTTTGGGTTTACTTTGTGCAATACATTTCTAAGTTTGATGGATCAATTTTTATGATCGTGTTTGATCGAACTTTAACAAATTTGAAAGCAGATTTGTGATTTTCTTGTTGTTGACTAACAATATTTATTTTTGGTTCTAAAATATTTCATATGTTCTATTGTTTGGCTGACCTGGATGCTTTGTTGGAGAAAATGCATATGTACGAGAGGAAAGTGTGAACTGCTAAAAAGAAGATAAAGAGCAAACTCAAGAAAAAAAAAGAGATTGAAATGACATAATTGAGTACTCAAATTTCAGAAAAATCATATGGTGTGATTATTCTATGTTTTTTAGATGTTCTTTGAGCTTTTGTATGGCTGAACTAAGTGGTCTTAGGTGTATGTGACCAACCTAAGTTGTAATGTTCTAGAGCCATGTATATAAACAAGGAATATTAGGCCTATTTAAAATGTGGAGACTATGAACGACCTATAGAGGCTAGAGTGAAGTGTATGAGGTCCTAAAGACCATGAAGAATGTGTCCTTATTGAAAATATGAAGGTGTATTGCTATGAAAGGTAGTCTATCCATGTTCATGAGAATGTGAAGGAGGAAGAGCGAGTAAGCATGCCTTGACAATTTTGTGTGTCTCTAAGAGAAGTTGAGAAAGTTTATGGATGTTTAAGGATTAGAGTGTGTGTTAGAGGCCTGAATGCATTAGAGATAAAGAACATACCAAGAAGAAGAAGAGAATAAGATAGAGAAGAGAAAATTAGTCCATAATTTGTTGAGATAACAACAAGAAGAGGTGGAAAACATTCTTAGGTGGCTGAGTTGGTGCTTATTCTTCCTTGTGGATTTGGTGTTTCACTAAAACCCTAGGGGTTGGTGCCTCCTTGCAAATTTTTGCTTTCTAAAGTTAGGTTGGTGCCTAATAAATTAGGGGGTTGGTGCCTCCTTTTAAGTTGGTTCTTGCTAAAGTCTAGTTGGTGTTAGATAAATTAGGGGTTGGTGCTCCTTGTGGAGTTGGTGCTTCACTAAATCTTAAATTTTGTTATATATAAAAAGTTCAGATGGGTTTTCTTCCCCTTGAGGGTTTCCCACCTATATGTTGTGTTCTTATGTGCCATCTCTTGTTTCATATTCTTGTGGTTGGTTGTTTCATGTATAATAAGCTTACAATAGTTAATGAATGTTGAATGGTTTCTTTGATGGTTTATACATGTTATCATAATTGATGTAAAATTTTTGAAAACACTGATTCACCCCCTCTCAATGATTGCACTTCCACAACTATATGTTTTCACCTTATAGTACTTCCTTTCACTCAAATTCAAGCATTACTTTTAGTAGATTTAGAAATCATACTAGAGGCATTGGGTCTAAACTTTTATTAAAAATGGTATTTGAAGAACATGGCAAGTAGTAGGGATGGAAAAGGTATTACTAACCCAATATAGGTTGAGGAATGGCCTCGTAATGCAGGGATTGTAGTCTCTTATTTCCACTTAACTACTATGCACACCGACATGTCATTCGACAGATCCAATGCTCACACAAAGCACGTGAAGCTACCAAGTCCCTCCTTTATGTTTGTCAAGATGTTAACATGCATATTCATGATGATATATAAAAAAATACTCCTTCAATCACACTAACCATTGCATGCATTTATTTGGAAACACACATAATAAGGAAACATACAAATTAGATAATAATTAACATCAATTGCACTATGTAATCACCATATTTAGACACATCAATTACCAGAATCCATCCTCCATATTCCATCATAAATAAGTCTTATATAACAAAAGCTAGATGCATCACCATAACTAGGCACTAGAACATGCGCAAGTATCAAACCCTAACACTCGACACATAACTATTGATCTTCAAAACAACAGTATTCATAGTCATGGTAACCAATACAAATACATAAAACAGATATATATAGGGGTTGGGACTTGCCCCTCACCCCCTTATACACTATCAAAATAGACTACATGCTAAAAATAGCCATGTGTACATTACATGTGTGCTTTACAAGACTACTAATAATAGAAATTCCTATAAATAAGACTCATTTTCATCCTATTAATATCTCGATCCATGCATGACCCTCATATGTAATTTATGCAAAAATATCCCTTTCTTGGCCACCAAGTATCCTTACTTTTCTCATTTTCTTGAGCCACACTCCAACTTACTTTTTCTATTTTTAGCTCTGTAACTCCAAAATCAGCTAAGTCCTAGAATCTACCTTCCGGGTGAGAGCCTTCGCAAGTGCCACTTTATTGTCCCTTACGCACATACA
The DNA here is from genome assembly GCA_018340775.1 of Taxus wallichiana var. yunnanensis. Taxonomy (NCBI): domain Eukaryota; kingdom Viridiplantae; phylum Streptophyta; class Pinopsida; order Cupressales; family Taxaceae; genus Taxus; species Taxus wallichiana. The sequence continues at coordinate 185,769,961 of CM031239.1, forward strand.
CATGCCCCACTTGTGCGCCTCTTTCCTTCACGCTCTTCTTGTACTTAGCTATTTTTTAGTTCAACATTACCCCACACTAATTACATTACCATCCTCGACAATGGGGTTGTCATGTATTACAACTTTAAAGAATCATGAATTTGTGACAAATAATCAAAGAATGAAATAATGGAAGATTGCTCAAGTGCGTGTATTTTCCGTACTCCTCTACTAGTAACATAATCTTAGGGTACTCTTTATTAATTGTACTCTCGAGCTCATTCCATTCTATCAACCCCATTTTCAATGTATCTAAGATTGTCCTAACTATCCCTTCCATTTCCTGTGGATTCATATCTTCCCCTTTATGATTTAGCTCCTTTGTTACCCCAGCAAATTAGGCCCAAAATGATTCCCTCCATTAAGTCCATCTTTCACGCCACCAAAGACCCAACCTCCTTTATTCTTACTTCATGGGGCTCCCTCAATGCCTTAAGCATGTTGCACTTCTTCCCAATCATGGCTATCTTTTGTTATCTTCCAAGCACTTCATCCTTCTTATCCATGAGAACTTAGTTTTCTTCCTAGACTATGTACACCTTAAGGATTTGTTCTAGATCTTGGTAATTGTTCAATCCATAACCTTCCTTCTTCAGCTCATCCTTTAATGTTTGTAGCATGGCATTTTACTCCTTAATATTACGCAATATAATCTTCTTATTCTTCTCATTTTCTGCCACAATGTCTACTTGAGTTCCCCCTTGCACATTCGGCTTCTCCTTAAGTAGCAAGTGCACTAAATCTTGTAGAAAGTACAATGCCAATGGGTATGTCTTCTGTGTCTACTCATCAAATTCTAGAAACACATCGAAAACTTTGTTCCCAATGTTGGCCGAAAAATCCAAAATATACTTCTTATGCTTCTCATCCTTGTGTGCCTTAGTTGCTCAATTTTCTGCTCCTTATTCTTATTATCTTCTAACAATGTCTTGAGCATAGGCACATTATCCAAGTTTCTTTGAGCCACTTCTTCCGACATATTTGAGAAGGCATTTATTTCATGTTCATCAAGAAAATCAATCGGATTTATTGTTATATGGGTCACTTGAGGCACCTTCTTCATTCTATGCCTTATACATACTTCCTCGTTGACATCAAATTCAGGTTTGTCCATATGCATCTACATTGTCTAGCTCAACATCTTCCTTGTGCACATGTTTCGCCTTGGGGTCCATCAACTCCCACCCATATAATTATTCATGAGCGAGTTTACTCTAGAATCTCATACAAATGATCTTAGAAGGGTCATTAACATACCCAAGGTCTATTGTGTGCACAACCTCTTCTCCCCTTCGACTACCGGTTTTCCTACATATTAGTTCCCATGCCCGAGAACATCCCTTCTCCCTTTCCTCTAGAATATTCTCCATGCAACCCGATGGTCCACATATACTTCTCTCATTTTCTTTATCTCCTCTGGTGGGGCCTTCTTCCTCGTGATCACCGAGAATTCTTCATCTTGGTTGGCCTCCTCTTCCTAGGGCTCCTCCCCACCTATGTTAACATCATGAGATGGCTTTGAGTTACATGCAACCTCATCTATAACCATCTCTTCCTCACCGCCATCATGTGTCATGAACTTGCACCTCCTCTTATTATTATTTTTCTCTCTGTCTTGGCTTCACAGCGTTGTTCTCGCGATCTTCTTCTCGCCTCGTAGGGTCATGCACTTTGCTACCCTTTTGGTTTTTCTCCTCAACTTCCATCTATATCCCCGGTCTAGTGCACCACCGTTTCCTTTTTATGGATCTCGTCTTCAAGATCAATTCTCGACCTCTTCTTCTTCCTACCTCAATTGAGTATCTTTGTACTTCCTTTTTGTACTGTAATCGCTATCTTCTAGAGCCATGGTCAAGAACACCATTACCCTCCCGATCTTCCTCTTCATCCTTAGGCTCTTCTTCCTCCTTATTCCTTGGAGGGGTGGCCTCGCACTCTTGTCTTGTCTCGAATGTCTATTTTCTTTTAGGTAGCTCAAGGAGTCTAAACTCATCCTCAATGTATCTTCCCTTGACCAATTTAGGCTTAAGGTAGATGTATACCTTAGTTGCATCTATCTTTCCAACTACTAAAGTCATGGAGTTAATGATGATATCATATGATAACATAGTCTCAATGTACGTTGACTTACTAGGATACACGTAAGTCTTTCAAAGCATGTGGTAGTCGTATTCTACCTTTTCTACATCAAACCTTAGCTTATGCACATCTGAAAATTTGTTCACCGAGGTCATTAAGTAGCGCATTTTGAATGCATATGATAATTTACACCAAGGGATATTCTTCCCATTCTTCATGAAGAATCTCCCAATGTAGTAATGCTGGTATACTACAAATTCCGCCTTCCCGTCTATCACCACAGTAAGTTTCCTAGTATGTGCTGCTCATGCTCAAATGCTTCACGAATTCTCCCGTACCACATCTCCAATCAAATCTTATAGGAACTTTAAATACCATCACCCATGAATTCCTTGAACCTTTCGGCTAATGACTTCTTCTTTAGCGGGTACTACTATATATTGTCCTTGGGGCCATCCCATACCCCAATCTTTGCAAACACAATAGATAAGAGGGTCACGCCCCAAGTAATTTTTTTCCCATGTGCCCTTCCTTAATAATTCCTTCTACGATGAATGCAGCAATATTATAAACCATCCCTTCCGTCATCTTCTTCGTGATGTGGATCCATTTCTTGTTTAGTGGCTCCATCTCTCCTAGTTATTGAACTTGGTCAAAAGATGCGTGGTGATTTTAACAACAAGGCCGATTAACTTTGAGATATTCATCACGTGCTCTCTTTTTGATCTTCCATCTCAATTGTAGTGGCCTCCACACCTATTTCATCATCTATATCAATGGAAATTTCTACACATGATCTTTGTAACTTTGTAAGTCTTCCAATCGGTGGAATTGTGATTCATACTGCCTTCCTATGAAGTAGAAGAAGTAATCATGGACTCTTAACATAAACCACTAGTAAAGTCACTCGCTTTGTCAAAATACAACAACTCATAGATTTTCAAAACTCCTTTCTCCAAAGTCTTGTATCCTTTGTCATCATAGATTGGTTTGTCATCTTCAGTCTACAAATTGGTCTTCTTTATCAACTCCTTCTCTATCTGATCCTTATTTGCACCTTTGGTGTGATGATTGTAATCACTAAATTTACTTCTGTGGACGTGGGATTCCCAAACATGCCCCATAATTATGCCCTTGAGATACTATATTTTGGAGAATCTCTCTTGTGCTTCTACTTCCACCTTAGGTTCCTTCTACTTTTTTCTCCTTGTGGCTACTACAGATGCTCTTTTCGGTGCCATATCTAACTTTCACAACTTATCCTTACATACCTTTTCCTCTCGTATCCCCAAAATCATGTGCCCTAGATGCAATTTTCTCCTTTCAAAACACTAGCTCCTCAAATCCTACTCTTCTCACACCTTTACTTGCTCTCACACTTCTCTTGAAGGAGCTCCACTTCGATTGTGACCAAATTCTCTACAGGGTTAATAGATCTACCTCTATACTTGCATTATGCACTCATTAACACTTTTTTTTTTTCTCTTCAAGGATCAAATACTCAAACATGCAAGGTAAGAATGGATTCACTTGTACTCCTTTTATAGATTTTTCAAAATTTCCCACATTAATTTCTCCTCACCTACCACCATACTCAACTTTAATTATGATATTTCATTTTTTCTACACTTTTCGCTACTTTCTTCTACGCTTTAGTCATAACCTTCTAGTGTGCTCCACTACTTCATGAGTACATACCTACTTACACGTGCCTCCCCGCACTAAAGTACATAATACTCTATGAAATATACAAGATAGTTTACGATGCCGCTACCTACCTCGTGTTACACTACGTGACCCTTTTCTCATGCATGGTCTTCATATTGAACAAGTTCCCTTATGAGCACCATCATCCTCAACACCCGTAACACCTTTTTTCACATACAATCCATACATCACACCTATACCTGTGTCATCCTTCTCAACGCACCAACATATATGTAACTCTTTCAACATCGGAGGATTTAATTTTCACGCATTTACACTTGTTTCAACCCACACTAAAAGTATGCGTAGTCCTCTGCACATGAACTCAAAAGATAATAATCAGCTTCATGTGTACAAACATACTTATTATAACAAATTAAGGAAATAACAAAAATCATTAAAAAAACTTGGAAGAAACACATGAAAACAAACCTAATCTAAATGGAAATAATGCCTTATTACAAACACCAAAAAGCTTTATTTATAGTAGGGCTTCAGCCTACTCCCATTGAAGTAACTGGTAACATGGTGTCATCCAACGCCTGTAGAATCGACATGCACTCGATTCAAGTATCTTGGTTACTAGAAAAGGTCCCAACCAAAAACATTCAACTTTCCCGGTGGCACGTAAAACTTGGAGTCATAGAGAAGGACCATCTTTCCAACTTCAAATTTCTTATTCTTAATGTGCCTATCATGTCATGCCTTCTATCTTTCCTTCTCGGTCTTATGGATCCAATGCACAATGACTCATCATTCATCTAATTGCATTGGTTTATCAATGCAATCTTCAATAGCTTTCTCATTATCCATCTATGCATGCAATACGCATGGATGGTAACATAAATTCAATTGGTAGAATTTTTTCCATGTCAAACACCAACTAAAAAGGTGTGGCCTTATTCAACCTTTTATAAGTAGTCTTGTATGCCCAAAGTACAATTGACACTTTATCATCCCAATATTTTCTCCAAACATATTTTTTTTTTTTTGACAATGTCTATCCCAAGATCTTGTTGAAAGCTTTTGCAGTGTCATTAACTTGTGGGTGATAAGGAGTAGTTTTATGGTGTGCCACCATAAATTCTATAAACAAAATCTGAATATTCTCATTCAAGAAATGAGTTCCTATATCACTAGTCAAGCTTAATGGGTAGCCATACCTGCTAATAATGTTTTCCCAAATAAACCTTGTTGTTGTAGCTACAATACAATCCTTCATAAGTGTTTATTCTTCCCACCTTGTAAGATATTCTGTATAAGTAATAATATAGTGCACACCAGTCTTACGAGTGTGTGGTGAAATAGGACCTAAAAATTCAATAGCCCACTTCTCGAAAGGTTTCACGCTTGAAATAGGTCACAACGACATCTTGTCCCTATTTACAAGATTTTCAAGGCAATCGACAATGATCACATGATTTCACATACTCCTTGGTATCCTTATACAAGGTCTCCCACAAAGGCTAGCCATTAGGATCTTGTGCGCTGTAGCATCACCTGCGTAACACCCTCCTTCTATTCCACCATGACCCTCCTCCATAATGGTGTCACACTTATGTTCAAGAAGATAATGACGCAAGACTTCATCTCTGCCCAACTTGTAAAAATCTCCACCAATCAACTAACAAGGCACCGAACATATGACAAGATGCTTTTTCTCTAATGTCTTCATTCCCTCTGGTACCATGCTAGTATGTAATAAAAAAATATGTCTTCTAAATATGCGGGCACACAGTTAGATCTAAATAATTGTGCATCCGACATAATTTATTCTATGATTTGTGCATCCTCACCAGAATTTATCCTTGATAAATTATCCAACCCTAAATTTCTCTTACCTAGCTTGAAAACAACTATAAAGTAAAATTATTGAAATATAAGTATCCATCTAAAAATGCACCCTTAGAAAACAAGATTGTTGACCAAGTACTTGAGTTCCATGTGATCTGTATAGAAAATAAACAAGGTTTCCAACATGTATTTTTGAACTTATGTAGCGCTTGGATCATAGAAAATCCTCACACTCTGTATTTGTGTAGCTATTCTCCATGGGTGTCAACTTCATACTTGCAAAGAAAATAGGATGATCCACAATTCCTTCTCTTAGTTGTGCCAACACTGCACCAATTGCCATTCTATAGGCATCAACGTGAACATGAAAAGGTTTATCCCATGAAGGAAAACACAAAATAGGTGAAGTAGTTAGTCTTTCATTCAAGGTCTCGAATGCCTACTATTTTGCGTCACCCCAATAAAATTTTCCTTTCACTTTCAAAAATTCTTCCAAGGGCGTGGCAATATTCACATATCCTTTGATGAACTTCCCGTAGAATCCTATGTGTCCCAATAATCCATGTACCTCACTTTAATTGGTAGGATATTCTAAGTCCAAGAACACAACTATCTTGGTGGGTCTACTATCAATACTTATTTGCAAATGATATTCCCAAGCAAGGTCCCAAAGTGTGTAACAAAGATGCACTTCTTAGTGTTGAGAGAGATGTTCAGCTTCCTATATGATGTAGCCTAGAATTCAGCAATACAAGCCCAGGTTCACTGAAACATCACTCAGCCTAGACTGAGCACTCACCCGAAGTGCACAAAGGTACCAAGCCCCTCTTTAGGGTTGATGTTGCACGATGTTAGCATGATGGAGAATTTAATCATTTAGATATATAACTAATATATCTTTCATACAATGCATAGTCGGACCTAGATCTACAACATAATAGACTTAATAGATAACCATAATGGAATCAAGCATGTAATACCTAATTATAACCATAAGAACTACTTGTTTTAGTCCATAATCTCCATTAAATTAAACATAGTAAATACACGAAGTTTCATTACAATAATAGTAGTATACGCTCATGCGCGTAACAGATCTAACAACATAATCTCACTATACCCTAGTTCTCAAACATATATCTATGCTCTCTCTCTCTATATATCTCTACTACACAGTTCACTACCTATTTATAAGGGTGGGGACTTACCCTTCACCACTTATCTAATCCCAAAATAGGTCACATGCTATTATTAGCCACGCACCGTTACAAAATAACCACACATGCAAGTGTGCTAACAATAGACTAATGTTAGTTAACTAACAAGTAGTAGATCTATTCCTGTCATGTGTCCATGCAAATCACTTCATAGTTGATCCTCAAAAATAGCCAATGTGTGTCACGCAAGTCTCTAATTGGTTTGAGTGCTCCGCATGTTATCTCCAAAATTAGATCCTCATCATGAAAATGGCTAAGTCCTGAATCTGTCTCTGTTCTGTGTGTGATCCTCTCTGATGCTTCCACGCCTTTGAATGTGCTTTGTTCTCCCATGTGAACTCTCTATATTTTATCCACTAAGTGTCGATTCTAACCGATCAACATTACCCCACACTAGTTTCATTTCTGCCCCGACAAGGATTATCTCCAAAAATGAATCAAATAATATGAATAGAAAAATAGAAAGAATTTTGATGAATGAAAGAATGTCTTCAACCTACAAAGATCTTCTTCTCGCAATTTGAATAATCAATTCCAGATATTCCTCTTTATCTCCACCTCTAAGGTCTACTACCGGTCATTGAGCGCAACCTCTTCTTTCTCTGGAATATCCACTGCAATTAACTATAATTCATTCCTTGTAATCTCTCCTTTCTCATTCTATAATACCAACACAATTTTGGATATACCAGCCACTCTCCCTTCCAACAAGTCCATCTTTTGAATGATGAGTTTCCCAAGCTCATCCAGTCTTTCCCTGTGTGATTCCTGAGTTGTTGTAAGGGCCTCGTGCTTCTTCTTAACAAGTGATAATCATTCTACGTGGCCCAATGTCTCATCCTTAATGGCATTTAGGACCTCATTGTCTTCTAAAATGGTCCTGGTCCTTATAACAGCCTCTGGCACTGTACAAATATTCAATGCTTGATCTGCCTTCTTGAGTTCTTCTTGCAAGATCTAAAGCAATCCTTCATATGATGCAATCTTCCGCATCACTGAAGCTTTTTCTCACTCTACTTCCTGTGTTGGATCCTTTGGCTCAAGCATGCACAAAGGTTCATCTTCAAGTACTAAGTCCACCAATGTATTGACATAATGTATTGTTGAAGGAAACGTCTTGGGTACCTTTGGCTCTAAGTGTGGCCTAGCCTTCATGACATTGTCACCAATCTCCTCTGTCATGCTAATAAACATTGCGTTCTTCTTTTTGTGATAAGTATTTTTCATGTTTTAGGCACACAATCTCCTCATCCTTAGTCTTGATCTACTCCCTTAGCACCCTAATTTTCGTAGCTTTATCCATATTCCGTCGTGTGACCTCTATCGAGACCTTTACCAAAGTATTGCTCACTTGTTCATCAGACATAACAGTAGGCTTTATTGCTATGTATCTAGCCTAAGGTGTCTTTTTCAACCTCCTTTACACGCATGAATCCTCACATACATCAAATTCTGGTTCATCCATGTGCGTGTGCATCGACCATGATAATTGCTTCCTTATGCGCACCATCACCATATCTTCATCCATTAACTCACACTTGTATAACTCTTTTTGTTCCATTATGCTTTGGAAATGGGCACGAGACAATTTTACCTATGTCCTCGATGTAGCCCATGGGTGGGTAGTGGAATATACTTCCCACTTGTTCTTCTTGATCTAGGCTGATTAGGAACTTGGGCTTCCGATTGGGAGCTTGTCTTTGCTATGTCTTGAGTAGTCTCTGTTGTTATCTCTTCTCGCCCCTTTTTCTTCCTCTTATCCACCCTTCATTTCTTCATCTTTTTGTTCCTCTAAACTCTCAAGAGGTGTAGGAGAATTGGGTGTGCTTTCCTCCGACTCTTCTCGCTTCCTCATTCAAATTTAATTTCCTTCTCCTTTTCTCAGCTTTTCTCCTTCTCGTGGAGAGAGTCAAGGTGATTTGTGCATTTTTTGTGGAGTAGCACTTTTGGTCCTTATCCTCCCGAATACTCTCTTGAATCGATGCTCTCCTCAACCGCATCCAGTCCTCATCATCTCCCTCTTGTGGCTGAGGTGGAGTAGTTGCATGCTCAACTTCATCCTTATTTGGAGGTTGTCTTCTACCATTGTGTTCCAAACCACCACTATCCTCATGCTCCTCTTCTTCATCATCAACTTGAATTTTTTATGTGGGCTTAGGTGTTAGAATATTTTCCATTGTATGCTTACCCTTTGGGGGCCCCAGGAGCGTGAACTCATTCTCCACATACTTGCATTCTCTAGCTTGGGTTTAAGTTTCGGTACACAAACACTAATCTGGTGTCCCCAAATGCTAAGCTCATAGGTTTCATGTTTATAATATCTAAAATAAGTCTTTCAATGTATGCATTGTGCCTTGGATATACATATTTCTTCCTTACAGAGTGTGGTAGTCACAATCTACCTTGTCTATATTGAAGGTAAAGCAACGTGCATCTGAGAACTGATGGATTGATGCCTGGAAATACCTTACTGTGAAGGCATACAAAAATTTTCACCATGGGCTCCAAGCCTCATCCTTCATTGCAAATCATGCAATGTAAAAGTGTTGGTTTACGAAAAGCCAACTACCTTACCCACCACCGAAGGAAAATCCTTGGGTATGTGCCACTCTTCCTTGAATGCCATGCAGAGTCTATCATACCACATCTCTTCCCTCTACTTGAATGGTCTACTCATTAATCCATCACACAAGTACTTTCCAAACCTTTCTGTAAGTGACTTGTGTTTCGTGGGGTACTCCCAAATCTTCTCCTTTGGCCCTTCAAGCACCCCAATCTCCATAAACACTAAAGATAATAACATAGCACCAAAACTTATCCTATCACTTATCCATGCTTCTACAATGATTGTCTTTGCTATGTGATCTACAATGTTGTAGACCACTCCTTGAGACATCTTCTTGGTGACGTGTAACCACATCATGTTTGCCTGATACCACCTTCCCTAGTCATTCAAATATGTCAAAAGATGTGCGCTTTCTGGACTACTAGGTACTTCTTCAACTTGTCAATGTCCATGCTACGTGGACCCTTGGTATACCCCATCTCCTTCCTCATCTCCAGGATTGTGGCTTTATAAGTTAAATCATTATCCAAATCCAACCCTGAGGCCCTTAATCCTATCACCGTTGAAATCAAAGCAAACCGTTATTCTTACCCTTCGTCGACAAATTAGAAGATGTCCTCACAGACTCTCGCTCATCAACCATCTATATAATGGTTCATAATTTTAAAAATATGGCAGCTCATACAAACTGGTAGACTCTACTTCAAAAATTCTCACCAAAGGTGTCATTGTATACTAGCATATCCTCTATCATGCTCTTGTTCATTTTCATGCTCACCAACGCATCATTCTCCTTCTTATGATCTAATGTTCGATGGTTATAGTAGTTGATTTTACATTGGTGGATATGGGAATCCCATTATTGTCCCATAATCATGCCCTCTAGATACTGCATTTCTCAAAAATTCTCTTGGGAGCAATCTCTTCTTCCACTTCAACCTTCTTCTTCCCTTTATCTCCTGTTGTGGGTGCTTTCTTTGGTGCCATTTGAAAAATATCTATTTTCTTCCCTCTGTAGTTGATAAAATCAAAACCCAAGCTTAAATCTTCATGCCCTAGTGGAAATCACGTGCCCTACCTTGTTTGTAACATGTCTACTTTGCTCAAGCCTTTCTCCTATGGGAACACAAGCTTCTCTTGTGGATAACCCTTCTCCTCGCATTTGGTTTCACACTCTTCACACATCAATATGATTTCTCGGATCATTCACACTTAAACCTTTTCAAATTATCTCAATTAAAACTGTAAAAATGAATGCTTATCCTATCCTTATATATAATTTCAAAATTTAGTTCATTTATTGCTCCTCCACCTACCAAAAATCCTCTCATTAATTGACCATTTTCATTATTTTCATGTGGTACATCTTTGCGCCCAAGCTATAACCTTCTAGTGCACCCTTCTACCTTTTGGTTGCAGACTTCTCTTCAACACACTTCCATGTGCCTGAGTACCTCATCATTGTGCCTTCCACTGGTAGTCTTCTTAGCCTTTGCTAACCTCACGTTATACTTGTTTCTTCATTCCACTCTATCTATGGTCCTTGTGTCTAGAAGCAATTTCTTTTATTTCCCAATTCTCTAACCTTGAATAGCACCCATACCAGTTTGTTCCTTTCATGTGGACTTATTTTCAACAGTCTTGTACCTACATATCAACAACCTACCCCACACTAAAGGTATGAGAAGTATTCTCGCATATAAAAATTCTTCAAATAGTAATTAGCTTTTGCGTGTAAACGCGCTTATTACACGAACACACCAACTAAATTGAAAAAGCATAACAACAAAGAAGGAAACAAATTAAGGGAATGCAGAATTGAAAACCTAATCTACATGGCAACACTTCCTTATTACAAACACCAAGAAGAATTATTTATAGTAGGGCTTCAGCCTACTCCTGTTGAAGTAATAGGGCAACCGTATTCCATCAAGGGCCTCTAACCGACAAGGGCCTCGATCTCGAGTCTCGTGAGTGATAACATGAGGCCCCAACCAATGTACCTTGAGTTTCCTGAATGGCACAAAACTTAGAATCATAAAGGAGCACCATCTGTCCTATCTCCAACTTTTTATCCCTGATGTGTCTGTCATGCCATGCTTTCTGCCTAGCCTTCTCTTGTTTTTGACTCCAATGTGCTATGGCTCATCGTTCATCCAATTGGATTAATTTTTCAATGTGATCTTCTAATGCTTTCGAGCGTAGCAAGACCTCCATCACACGTAATATGCAAAGAAGGTAACATAATTTCTATAGGAAGAACTGATTCTAATACTAACTCGAAATGGTGTGGCTTTGTTCAACCTTTTATATTTTGTCTCGATATGCCCAAAGTATTGTAAATACTTTATCATCCCAATCCTTTCTTCCAGATCACATATTTTTGTCAATGTCTGGATCAAAATTTTGTTGAAAGCCTCAACAGTACCATTTTCCTGAGGATGATAGGGTGTAGTCTTATGGTGTGCAATCATGAATTCATCCAAAAGAATTTTGATTGTCTCATTAAGAAAGTGTGTGCCCCTATCACTCGTCAAACTTAAAGAACATTCATACCTTGTAATAATATTTTCCCAAAGAAACACGGATGTTGTGGCCTTTGTATAATCCTTTATAGGAGCTACTTCTTCCCACTTTATCATATAATTTGTGCTGGTTATGATGTAACATGATCCATTTCTACGTGCGGCTGGTGAAATAGGACCCAAAAAATCTATAGCCCATTTCTCGAATGGTTCTCGCACTAGTAATGGGTCTTAGAGGCATCTCATCTCATTAACCGAGTTTCCCAAGGCATTTACAATGATCACAAGCCTTATAAAATTCCTTGTAATCTTTGTACACGTTCTCCCACTATAATCCAACGAGTAGAATCTTCTTTGCAATGGGATCACTAACATATTGGCCATCTACAATACCACCATGGGATTTTTCCATAATATTTTTGCACTCATGTTCCAATACACAATGACACAATACTTCATCTCATCCTAATTTGTACAGGTCACCACTAATTAACATATAGGGGGTTGTGCATATAGCAAGCTATTTCTTCTCCAAGGATTTCATTCCTTCTGGTGCCATCCCTATTTGTAGAAAGACAATAATGTCCTCTAGTTCTAATGGCGCATGTTGTAGCCTGTATAACTATGCATCTAGAATGGTATCCTCAATTTCCTATGCTTCTTCTCCTGACTATATTCTTAATAGATGGTCTAGTCTAGAATTACTTTTCCCTGGTTTTACCACAACTGTGAAATCAAATTCCTGAAATAAGAGCACCCATCGACATATGCACCCTTTTAAAATAGGTTTGTTTACCAAATACTTCAATGCCATGTGATCTATATAAAAGACAAATGGTGTAGCTAGTAGGTACTGGTGGAATTTATGTAGCGCATAGATCATTGACAAATCTTTGTGCTCTGTAGTTGTGTAATTCTATTCTGCGTAGGAGTCAGATTTCTACTAGCAAAATAGATAGGATGATCTATAATACCTTATGTAGGTTGAGCCAACACCACACCAATGACCATGCCAGAGGTGTCAACGTGTACATGAAAGGGTTGGTCCCAAGAAGGAAAACGTAGAATAGGCATGGTACTAAGTTTTTCCTTTAATGTCTCAAATGCGCACTACTATGGTTCTCCCTAGTAGAACGTACCTTTCCCTTTCAGTAACTCTTCCAACGGTGCAAAAATTTTGGCATATCCTTTGATAAACTTCCTATAATATCCTGTATGACCCAAAAATCCACGTACCTCACTTTGACTAGTAGGCTCCCTTAGGCCTATAATGACTGCAACCATAGTTGGATTGACAACCAAACCTTCCTTATAGATTATGTGTCCAAGAAATATCCCAAATGGTGTAGCAAATATGCACTTCTTGATGTTCAAGGAGATACTCAACTGTCTACATATTTCAAACATTAAGCGCAGATTTTCACAATGATCCTTAACTAATCCATACACCGTCCAATCATCCAAATAAACTTGTAAGAAGTTGTGAATAAATTCCTTGAATGCTTGAACAACTATGCACAAAAATATAGTAGGCACATTTTTCAGACCAAAAGGCATTATAGTATAGGTGAAGCTACCCCATTCAATAGTAAAAGTAGTCTTTTCTTGATCCTCCTGGGTAATCCTAACTTGATGATACCCAGAGAACCCATCTGTAAATGAATAGATTTCACACCCTACAACACCTTCTAGTATTTCCTCAGTGAATGGCGTAGGAAAGGGATTAGTCACACATGTAGCATTCAACTCCATGTAGTCCATGCAAATCCTAATCCAACCATCCTTCTTGATATTGATCACGATTGGACTAACCCATTCTCGATTCATCAAGGGAATGATAATTCCAAACTTCATTATTTTATCAATATCTTCTTTGAACTTTTCGCGCAAGTTGGGGTTCATCGTATAGGGTCTCTTTCTAACCTGGATGTGCACCCTCTTTAAGCTTTATCTTCATCTCCCCTAATGATTCATGCATGCCTTTAAGTTTATTGTACCCCCTAGGGAATAATTCCTGATAATCCCTTACTAACTCTATGATTTTTGCCACTTCAGAGTTTGACCAATAGTCCCCAATTATGGTTTCCTTAGGCTTAGCCTCTAATCCAATATTCACCTTCTTTGTCTTCATAGGTTCATGATAGGAACACATGGTCTTATCTCGCACCGTCCAACACCTCATGCCTACTTGTTGAATGGTTTACATCTGGATTTTCTACTCCATCATCCACTAAGTAGATTATTTTTGCTTTTTCTTTCTCAAGGCAAGCATGTTGAAGTAATGTGGCATCAGCCTCTATTTTTTCAACAAGATGCGCTCTTGAGTCCCCTTCATCTAATAACTCCTGAAGGAGTTCTTTAGCCTTGGAACTATCTCCCATAGTTAAGCACTTGATGAATTTCAATGCTTCTTCCACCAAAGGCTTTGTAGAGAAGAAGTCAAACGTATGGGCCATTCCTACAATTAAATCATGCCAATTTTTTATCTCTCTATGGAGTTCTACATATACATACCAAGCACATGTGTATCCTTGTAAAGTGGGATAAAACTTGTGCACCCATAGCGAAGGGGGTAAATATTTCTGCCCTTCTGTCCAGAGTCTCTCACACTTCTGAACATGGTGCTGAATAGGTTGATTACCAAAATAAGTATAGATTTGAGTAGGTTCATTACTCCTTAAGAACCTAGTAGCAAGAGAAATCCTAATTTCATTCCATCCTACAAGATTATCCTTATGGGCCATCCACCAGTGTGCTACTATCCCACGTATTGTATATGCTAGCATATTTATTCTTTCCAATGGATCTATCCATTTTTCTTCCATGGCGCATAGAATACCATAGGATATCCTTCTCCAATGTAACAAGGTACCGAGTTGTTACTTATTCTCCTGACATAATGTGGTTTTCGCCTCTAATAAATATGCTTTTAATTCCCGCCCTACTAACTCATATGTGTTATGAGCCAAATTATCACAAGCAACACTTGTAGTATCCTTGATAGAATGTGCATCCTCCCATTGAAGGATTATTTCTTTACATGGATCAAGAACTTCTGGAACCCATATGACACATACATAAATCCTATTCAGATCTTCTTCACTTAAGGGCTCAACATAGGGTGCATATTTTCCATCTGTTAAAGGGATAATAACTCTTTCCTCCTTGTTTTCAAAATTGATATAACCCTTGTTGAACTAAATTTAAGCATTATTTGTATAGCACCAAGGATGCCCTAATAGATATGGGAAGCTATCCAAATTTTCCAGTGCTAAAACCTCAAAATCTCCAGTGAACTTGGCTTCTTGTATGGTAATAGATGCATCTTTCAAAACTCCAATGGGAGTGGCTTTAGTCTGATTAGCCATGAACAATACATTAGAGGATGGCTGTAATGGGGTCTCCCCATTTGTACCCATGCATCTAAGGTAAGAACATTGACTTTTACACCTGTATCAATCAATATATTACTCAATAGCTACCCATCCACAACAACATTTAGGGTGATTTCCTTATCATAATCTAGGCTATGAGGGCAAAGATTTACATGCTAGATCTATCATCTAGTCTCAACACTTACGCGTATAGTGTTCCATTTTAACCAACTCCTAATAGAGGAATGATATTTTCTTGGCACAAAATTTTACACACTTCCCTTAAGTCATCTATATAAGTTTGGACCATCTCTGATACTTTCCTTTGCTCCATCTTCCGTGATTGCTCTTTTAAGTATTGTATCTCACCTTGAAGATTCTTGAGAACATATATGGTTTCTTGATAAACCTCCTTTTGATGTGCAAGATCTAGGTACCGTGCATGTAAAACCTCCTCCTTAGTTATGGTACACTTCTACCGTAATGATTCTCGGCATGTGTTGCCTCAATGTGGGTCATAATATTTACTTGCAATGCCTCAGACTCTACTTCCAACTTAGGCATCCACTTATTTTCCACAAAGATAATATATCTTAACTATTCCCGCACCTTTGTTTTCTTATTTATGCTACTTACTAAGGTGCTTATACAAGTTTGAGCACTCCTCATAGCTATAGTTATTTCCACAAAAATAACATGTAATATTCTAAGGACATTCACGCCCAGTAGTGGCTAGGAGATCTGCATGTATGACATGTTCCGCAAGGGAACTCACTTCTTCCACCACCATGGCCTCATCCCCTAAATCCACCGCAGTATCCTCGACCTCTGTCATGACTACCTTCAAAACTCCCTTCATTTTGATCATAGCGCGCCTGATTGTGATCCCGGTCCTGATGCTTGTTCTTGCCCTTAGAGTTATCTAAAACTCATGTCTGTTGTACACTAATATCTATAACATCATGGATCTGACCAATCAGCCGATATTCGTTCGTGTCATGAGTCATGGACCTATAAATTTTACAATAGCTTGAAACATTCTTCCTTATCGCGCATTGTAATAATGGGCATCGACTAGCATCATGGTTTAAATGACATATCTCACAATCTAACAACAATGAGCATACTGATCTGTGAGGAAAACTATCCTTTGTGTGACCTTCCACTTCACAATCTTTGCACCAAATCCCTGTGTGTGTCTCATGTGCTGAATTTTTCATAGTTTCTCCAACTATTTTTCCATAGCTATGATCTGTGCTTCTAAAAATGGGCTTACCCTAGTATCTATACTTCTAACTTCCTCAGTGCATAAGGCTGCTTCAAGTGCTTTGTGTGGATCAATGTATGTCTTATGTGATAATGCCCTTCTAAAAGGGGTAATTAGGCCCCCAATGAACCATTGTGCATGTTGGCTTGCATGTATATCATAAGAAAGCTTAGATAACAGTGTTTTAAAATGAGCATCATACTCTCTAACACTCTTAGTAGTGCCTTGCTTAATATCCTTGAGTGCACTTATACTCTTCGCTTAAACTCGGGGATGTGAAATCTTAAAGGAATGCATATTTTAAAGTTGTATAGTCTACTTAAGTCTGATCAAGGTAAAACTTTACTGTACAATTTGTGTGTGCACCCGTATAACGTAGAAGCAAATTAGATTTCCCTACACTCGTAAGTCATGATTCCTTTTACGCGCCATATTATTTCACACACATACACATGTTCGAAGTATCTTCTATGCCCATATACTCACGGAAGGTGAAGAGACATCTCCATGTAAATATTCTAGGGTTGGTGCGGACCTTACCCATTTGATCCGAACCTCTTGTGTTTCCCTGCCTCTAAACCACCGATTCACCGAACTAGAGCTACATGTGCCTCCCGATCCTAAACCTATAGTGGTGTCGACTATAATATGTACTTCCATGTGTCCCAACAAGAGAGAACTAAATTATACCCCGATAGTCGTGAAGCATTACCACTTCAAGAAGTTAGTCCAAAAATCGGTGTACTGTATTCTGCGTTAATGATATAACAATGAATCCGTTTGCACTACCATCACTCTACCTTTCGAGAAGACTCACTCACACTCTTCCACTACTTGAATTAGCTTGTTGAGTGCTTGTTGTACTAGATGCTGGAAAACTAAGCGCAAGGGCAAGGTTACTAGGTGGATTCAGATGCACACCCACAACCTAGGTTGTCCCCTGTTGGTGTGCTTCTACTTGAGGCCTATGAGGGATCCTTATCATGATTTCCCGTGATAGGGAGTTCTAATGCTCTGATCCATGTCTTCTATGTGAACTCCAAATCCTTCACGAGCCATCTCTCTCCTCAACACCATCCTTTCTGCATTGTCATGTTGCTTCTCTACCTCCCTCTCGTGCACCTCATTATACTTCAGCCTCCTTTCCTCTCTCTGCATTTCTGCCACTAGGTCTTCTATCCTTCACCCAACCTACTCTTTCCCCTACACGTGGTGTGGTTTAGTTAGCCATCAGTTTAGTCTCCAAATTCAAAGCTACCATCAGGATCTTGACCGCCAATGGAATGCCTTGTAGGTAAGTTCCCCTTGGATATCGTAAAAACTAGAATTCAACTACCTCTAGACACGAATAAGTGAAAATTGAGTACTCTAAGATATAACTATTCAAAACACCATAGAACCATGTATCCACAACCTAAATCCAAATTAGATCAGCATCATAAAGGTCCTAAAATTTCTCTTGCACTCGACAAGTGTGTGATACCTCCAATTCCACTTAGATGCATACACAATCAGCCACTCATACAATTCTACTAGAAAGATAGTGAAGAAGCTCTCATATAAACTATCATACTAGATTCTTTTCCACCCACACGTGTGTGTTAAACTCAGATCCAGTGTTGAACCATCGTGTTTATTCTTCTTCCAGATCATGTATCCACTCCTCAACACTTGCTAAGGTCAACGGTATGTCTTCATCATGAACCATCCTAAAAAAATTGAAAAAGAGGTCCTGACAACGAAACCAATGATGCAGCCTAGAATTCAAATACAAGCCCAAGCACGCTAGCACATCACTCAACCTAGAATAAGTTCTCACTCGAAGCATGCAAAGGTACCAAGCCCCTTTTTAGGGTTGCTATTGTAGGATGTTAGCATGATGAAGACTTTAATCATTCAAAACTATAACTAATATATCTTTAATACAATGCATAGTCAGACCTATATCTAGAACATAACATACTTAATAGATAACCATAATGGAATCAAGCATGCAATACTAAATTATAACCATAAGAACACCTTATTTAAGTCCATAATCTCCATTATGTTAACTATAGTAAATACACGAATCTTTATTAAAATAATAGTAGTATACACTCATGCACGTAATGTGATCTAACAACATAATCTCACTATACCCTATTTCTAACACATATATTTATTCTCTCTCTCTTTCTATACCTCTACTAGACGATTCACTACATATTTATAAGGTTGGGGACTTTCCCTTCACCTCTTATCTAATCCCAAAATAGGTTACATGCTATTATTAGCCATGTGTCATTACAAAAATAGCCACATGTGCAAGTGCGCTAACAATAGACTATTATTAGTTAACCGATAGTAGTAGATATATTCTGGCTTTGTGTCCATGTAAAGAGCTTCGTAGATGATCCTCAAAAATATCTAATGTGTGTCATGCACGTCTCGATCGGTTTGAGTGCTCCGCACGCTATCTCCAAAAATAGATCCTCATCATGAAAATGGCTAAGTCCTAAATATGTCTATGTTCGCACGTGATCCTCTCTAATGCTTTCATGCTTTTGAATGTGCTCTATTCTCCTATGTGAACCCTCTGTATTTTTTCCACTAAGTGCCAGAGTCCGACCGATCAACATTGTACCTCTCAAACATGTGTCTCAAATTATCACAATGATCCTTGACTAAGCCAAATACTATTCAATCATCCAAATATCCCTATAAGAATTTATGAATGAAGTCCTGAAATGCTTGTATAATAATACGTGAGAATATTGGTGGCACATTTCTCAAGCCAAAGGGCATGATTGAATATGCAAAACTTTCCAAACTTAGCAATGAAGGTTTTCTTCTCCTTATATTATTTCGTGATGCGCACTGGAGATAACCTAAAAACCCATCTATAAACAAATATATCTCGTGCCTAACAACTACTTCAAGGATTTCTCTATGAAAAGGGTGGGAAAGTGATCTATGACACATGAAGCATTGAGATGCCTGTAATCTACACAAATCCTTATCCTCCCATCCTTCTTAATGCTTATGACCATGGGGCTAACCCATTTAGATTCTTCAATAGGCTCAATAATTATAGACTTGAGCATCTTATCAATTTACTCCTTCACCTTCACGTGTAGATTAGTATTCATCCTATAAGGCCTCTTCCTAGCGGGTGCACGTATTCTTTTAGCTTGATCTTCATCTCACCTAAATAAGGATGTACACCTTTTAACTCATGATAACCTTATGGAAAGAGATGTTGAAATTCATGTAAAAACTTGATCATCTTGGCTACTTCCTATTTTGACTAGTAATCCCCAATTATTGCTTCGTTGGGCTCATCTTTTATACCAATGTCTACCTTATTTTTTTTATGGGAGGATGGTACGTGTGTGCCTTCTCATCTGAAGAATCATGTACACCTTCAGTATGGTTAACATCCAGATTGTCAACTTCCTCATCATCAATCATATATACCTATTTATCCTTCTCTTTTTATTTTTAGGCACGACCCATATGTACTTCTTATGTTTCTTCAAGATCAAGGTGGGCCTCAAGATCGTGCTCTCTAAATATCTCTAGCATGATCTCTTCTACTTTTTCACTATCCCCCAATGTGATGCACTTAATTATCTGTAATGTTTCATGGACTGAAGGATTAGTAAAAGAGTAATCAAAAGTTTCAACATACCTGCAGTCATCTCCTGCCAATTAGTAGTTGTTAGTACAAAATCACAAAGACTCCCAAATGAGTCATCAGATATGATTTTCTAAGGTAGATTCATTTGGTGTGATTTACATAACATTGAATTTTCCCCAAAGTGTGGGACTTTGCAAATGGGAAAACTCTCTAGATTAAGGTTGGTTCCTACTCCTTTGTTTAGGTGTATGCATGAAATTATAGAGGATCTATCCTAAATCCTACTCTAATTTACCAAGGAGACAGAGTTAAAGAAGGGATGCAAAGAAAATAAAACTTAAGCTACAAGGTGATACACCAAAGGAGTGATGAACAATTGTTTTGCTGGTAGACACAAACTAGAAGAATGCAACACAAAAACATGCACAAATAACCAAAGTTGTAATGAAGGATCAAAAGACAACAATTAACACAGAAAGGGATGAAGATCACCCACAGAACATGTATTATTTCTCTCATAGATTGATATGATGTATTACAATATTAGCAAGGCAAATTTACATTTACAATCTATATGGGAGGTCTGAAACTCCATGAATTCACTTGCTAAGGGGAAGAGGGGAGCCTGCAAAACAAAATAATGTCCAACCCTTTACAATGAATCTTGACCCTACTTTTATAGATTCAACATAGAGGAGAAAGAGAGAGAAGCGAGAAAAATGGTTCCAAGCTCAACCACTGCTATTAATTCCTCCCATAAAATCTACCCCCAAATCTATCTTGACTGTATCAATTTCTTATTCAGCGCCTCGAAGAAGGAGGAAACGGTGGATCAGATCAAAATCTGATCTGGTTGTTGGGGCAAAGATAGATCCTGCATTGATGGCCCTGAAGATGTTTCTCCATTTTTATCCCACCTAACCTCCCAAAAATTAAAGTTTGAGATGTCTATGGTGTAGACGAGGCCGATCTCTTTCCAACAGTGTCACACTTGTAATATTTTGAGCCTTGAGTTGAAAGATATGCCCCTTCAAGTTTTTATCGGATCCATACAAAAGGGTGGGAAAACCGGTTTGAAAAATGGGCCCCTTTTCTATATGGGACATGTGGAGGGTTGGCACTTGTTCGAGGGTGGCCTCTGTATTTTTCTCTTGGAATGGCATGGGACTGACACATGGCTTCCTACGTTGGCCTACTTAATTTCTATGTTTTTGGGTAATTCCTTTGCTCGGCAGGGTCATATTTCTTGGCCGGAGACATGTGGCAGCTGGCCCTTGTTTGAAAACCTCCTTCCAACCTTTCTCTTGAACTAGCACCATTTGGACACTTGGCACCCTCACCTGTCCATGTCTCAATTTTTTACTATTCAACCCGACCCTGTCCCCTTTTAAAATGGGATGCATGGAGGCTCTACGCTCACTTAGAAACCGCTTAGAGTTTTTATTCTAAAGAAGTGTCGGATTGACACTTGGAATCCTCCACAGCTCTTATACTTTTCAATGGCCCCTCTTTCTTTTTGGGCTACGTGGCAAATTGGCACTTATTTAAGCCTCTTCCCTTTAAAACTTCTCTTGGAGATGCACCAAATCGACGCGTGGTGGCTTCCGTGGCACTTCTATACTTGGTCTCTTTTTTATCCCCCACCCTATCTGCCTTTTGACCTCTATGACCATTTCTAAGTGGAGGGCTAGCATAAGTTTGAGTCTCCCTTTTTGGATTCAAATTTGGAGAATCATCGTGCCGACATGTGACTCTCTCCGCTGCCTCCTCCATACTTAGCTGATTTTTGGACTCATTTTGAACTGTTTTGAGCCCAAAGACTTTGGATCTTCACCATTTCTTCTCTTTCTTGCTCCTGGTTTCTTTGAGACACTATTCCTCTTTCCTTGACCCTGGTATTCCAATTTTGAGCCTACCTGTAACCTGTTAAATAGATTTAAGACACAAATCCACTCAACAAAGCCGTATCTTTTCTTTCTTCATGCATAAGGTCATTTGGTCCTTTGTAGGTCCCACCACTCCATCATTGAGTCCTTTTATGACCTATTTGCAAGATTTAACCATGTTTTCTATGGTTCTTCCTAAGTGGGGTCGTGGTTGATCCAATATTTTACCCGGGGTGAAATATGGATAACAATTTGGTGACTCACAGGGGTATCTGCCTACTAGATGAAAAGACCAATTACCTTGTCACATTCATTGGGCATGGATTCGAGGACAACTATCTCGATACTTGATCCTTCCTCTGATTCACGAGCCGACTATTTTCACTCTCAATTTTCATAAGAAATCTCGAAATGATGGTTTTGAGAGTAGAAAATTATTTTGACCTGAGGCTTCATCTTTCGTATGGGTTATGTAAGAGAAACAAAACAACACCATAACTATATACAAAATTTGAAATCATACATGCTCTAAGTAGAACATGCAAAGCATGCAAAGCACTTAGGAGAAAAGCAACCTAAACTACAACAAGACAATGTGCACAAGCACTTAGAGGAATGAGAAACTAAACTAATATGTACAAGGTGGGAACTTTCCTTCTAGTAGTAGTGTTTAAGATAGATTCCATTCACTGGAATCTGTAACTCTTCACCATCTAATGTAGACAATTGGAAAGCATTACTACTTTTACATTTTATGACCATGTAAGGGCCACTCCAAATGGCATCAAACTTGGAATGCCTTCCTGGTTTTTCCCGATCTACATCCCATTTCAAAACTAGGTCTCCTTCCTGGAAGACCCTTGTTCTTTCCTTCTTGTCAAAGCATCTCTTGATTAAGACCTAATCCTTCTCCATTGTTTGAAGTGCATGTTCTCTAGTTTCTTCCAACTCTATATACTTGGCTTCCATTGGTTCAAACTCAGACATCTCTAGCTGCTTCATGAGTTCCAATGTTGGCAACTCAAGTGATATAGGCAACACTGCCTCTTTCCCATAGACAAGTTTGAATGGAGAGCTGCCTATAGACCTCTTGGGTGTTGTCCTATCAGCCCATAAGGCTGATTTGAGTTTCATATGCCAAGTTCTCTTGATTTTCATCCAAAGTTCTTCTAACAATCCTTAGCAGGTTCTTGTTGGTAGACTCATCTTGGCCATTACCCTGAGGGTAATAATTTGATGAAGTGCTCAAGTAAATCCTGTTCCTAACGACCCATCCTGTGATTTTGGAACCTATGAATTCCAATGCATTGTCTGATATAATGGTGGTGGCACTCAAAACTGGTCACTATCCCTTCATAGAAATCTAGTATGCTAGACTCATTAGCTTCTTTGAGTGCCACTACCTCGGTCCACTTGGTGAAATATTTTGTTGCCATCAGAATCCATTTGTGGCCTTGGCTTGAATTTGGATTGATGACCCCGATGAAATCCAATCCCCATTGCATGAATGGCTGGTCAATGAAATCTGGGTGCAATGGAAGTGTTGCTAGCCTTTCTTTACCTTTGAAGAATGCACAATTTTTGCACTTTTTGATCCATGCATAGTAGTCACTAAACACCCTGGGCCAATAATAATTTACCTTCATGATCTTGAGTGTTTTCACCCATGGAGAAAATTTCCTCCAGCTACCTCATCATGGAACTCTTGTAACACTCTCCCAATCTAATCTATCCCAATGCATCTTAATAGAACGCCATTGATGTCCCTCTTGAACAAGATGCCATCAATAAGCACATATGGGATGGCTTGTAGTCTGAAATGTCTCCTTTTTGTTTTTCTCATTTCTAGAGGACACAGGCCTATTTGAAGGAAGTGCACCATGCTTTGAGTCCAACAAGGAGTGGGTACATCATCATTTTCTTCCTCTTGACTATTTTACAGAACAAAAACAACTTCTTTTCACTGTTTGCCTCATCTTGTTGACTTGAGGCTAGTTGTTCACACAATCCCTTCCCACGGACCAGCTTAGTGACCTTGATCTCAATGTCATACTCCATGACACAAGTGATCCATCCTAAGAATTTTTCATTTAGATCTTTGCTAAGAAAGAAGTCCTTAACTCATGCATGAGAGACTAACAGTTGGATTTTATTTTTTGAAACCAAATGTTTAACCTTCTTTAACCCTTTGATCACTGCCAAGACTTTCTTTTCTATGAAGGATTTATTAGTGCAAAATCACAGCACCCCCAAATGAGTTCTATAGACCTACTTTTCTAAGGCAGAGTAATTTGGTGTGATCCACATAACATTGAACTTTCCCCAAGGTGTGGGACCTTGCAAATGGAAAAGCTCTCTAGATTAAAGGTTGGTTCCTATTCCTCTGTTTAGGTGCATACATGAGAACTTGCAAAGGATCTATCTCTATACCTAATCTAAAATTTTCCAAGGAGATAGGGATAAAAAGGGATATAAGAAATAATAAATGACTAAACTACAAGGTGATGCACCGAAGGAATGATGAACACTAGTTTCTTGATAGACACAAACCAACAAAATACATACAATAATCAAGCATAGATAACTAGATTTATAATGAAAGACCATATGCAAGTAAAAGAGACATAAAGGATATAGAATCAATCAAAAATGTGTTTTATTGCTCTATAGATTGATACAATGCATTACAAAACATCCAGGAGGTAAGAAACATATTGTAATTTTAATGGAAGGCCTGAACTCCATGAATTCCTTTGCTAGAAGGAAAGGGGAGCTTGCAAAACAAAATAATGTCTAACCCTTTACAATGAGTCTCAAGCCTGTATTTATAGATTCGATATAGATGGGAGAAAAAGAGAGAAGTGGGAAAAATAGCTCCAAGCTCAACCACCACTATTTAATGTCTCCCATAAAATATATTCCAAATCTGTCTTGACTGCATCAAATCCTTATTCGGCACCTCGAAGGAGGAAGAAATCAGATGGAGCAGATCGAATCTGATCTGGTTGTTGAGCCAAGAAGATCCTGCATTAAAGGCTCCAATACGTTTCTCTATTTTCACCTACCAAGGCCTAAAAATGATTTTTTAATATTTCCATGGCATATAGGGCATCGAGATGCTTCCAAGGGTGTAAGATGTGAAATATTTAGAGCCTTGAGTTGAAAGATATGCCCCTTCAAATTTTGTATCAAGTTCGTACAAATGGGTAGGAAAACAATTTGAAAAATGGGTCTCCTTTTTAATATGGGGCACGTGGCAGCTAGATTAGGGCAAAATCAAGTTTACGGGTCTTTGATTTATCTTTTTCCCCTTCTTTGCAAAAAAATGTAAAATTCAGAAAAATCCCATGGCCTCGACACTCCACTTGGACACATGGCACCCTTTGGTTGGCTGGGAGATGTGCTTCAATTTTTATCTTTGTGCCTTTTGACAAAAGGAAAATTTTCACCTTTTCCTCCGACTCCTGCTTTGACCTTGACTCGGGCTCAAATGTTGAATTTTTCCTTTGGGTGGAGTTGTGGCCCATTTTGCAACTTTTACACCTTTGGAATAACAAGGGGCAAAAACTAACTTTCCCCCTGATGGCCCACTTTAGCGCTGCTAGTTTAGGCTTGCCACGTGGCATTTCCTCCACTGCCTGCCCAATTTCTATGTTTTTGGCTAAGTATTTTGCTTGGTGGGGTCATATCTCTTGACCAGGACATACGGCAGTCTAGCACTCATTTGGAAACCCTCTCTCTATTCAATCCTTGAATTAGCACCATTTAGACACTTGGCAACCTTCGGCCGGCCTGCCCCATGCATTGACTATTCAACCAACTCTGCCCCTTTTTGAGATTGGACACGTGGAGGCACCGCACTCACTTGAAATCCCGATTCAAAATTTTCCTTTGAAGGAGTGTCAAGTTGACACTTGGCAACCTCCATAGGTCTGTGGATTTTTAATGGTCCCTTTTATCCTTTTGGACTCTGGGCCATGTGGAGAGCTCGCACTCATTTGGGTCTCGCCTTTGGACTAACTCTTGGAGATGCACCAAGCTGACACTTGGCGACCTCCGCTTGCACTTTATACTTAGCCAATTTTTTAGACCCACCTTGTCTGCCTTTTGACTTTGTTGACCATTTGACCCTGCCTCCATTTTATCCTGGGACACGTGGAGATGCGGAACTTGTTTGAGCCTCCCTTTATGGATTCATATTTGGAGAAGTGTCATTAGGACATGTGGCTCTCTCTGCTAGCTCTTCCATACTTGGTCAATTTTGGACTCTTTCTGAACAATTTTGAGTCGAAAAACTTTGAAACTTCACCATTTTCCCCTTCTTGCTCCTAGTTAAAAGAAAGCAAAAAGCTTGCCCCTTCTTTATCGACCCTACTATTCCATTGTTGATTCTACTTGTAACTTCAAAAATGGATTTAAGACATGAAACGGATCGACAAAGTTGTTTCTTTTTCATAGGGTCATTTAATCTTTCTCATTGACCACTCCATTGTTGAGTCCTTTTGCGACCTATTTACAAGATTTGAATGAGTTTTCTCAGGTTCTTTCTATGTGGGGTCATGGCTGATCCAATATTTTTCCCTGGGGAGAAATATGGATAACAGGAGTATCTCACTTCATAATCTTCCAGACCCTGGCTGAAGAAAGCAATTGGCTGCTTTGTATCCTCTTTATTTTGTTGTACTAGGATTGCAGAAATTGTGTCACTGCCACCAAAGGCATATAGTATGAAATCCTTAGAAAAATATGGATTCACGAGAGTTGGGGCTTGTGATATAGCTTCTTTGATGGCCTCAAAACTTGATTTTCCTTCAGTTGTCCACCTAAACACCAAACTCTTCTTCAACATCAACGTTATTGGCTTGACAAGGGTAGCAAAGTTTGGTACAAACCTACGGACAAAATTGATTTTTCCTAAGAAGCTTTGAAGAGATTTCTTATGGCTTAGCAATGGCAAGGCTCTTATTGCTTCAACTCTCTCTGGGTCAATTGCCAAACCTTCCTTTGACACAATATGGCCTAGAAGCTTGCCTTCATGGGCCAAGAATATGCATTTTTAGGGTTCAATGATACCCCAAATCTCCTACACCTTTGAAACACCTGCCTTAGGTGAAAAAGGTGGTCTGCTTGCATTTTTGGAGAACACAGTAATGTCATCCAGATAGATTAGTACTATTTTGTTGATCATCCCTTTGAATTCCATATCCATTTCCCTTTGGAAAGTGGCTCCAACATTAGACAATCCAAATGGCATTTTTATAGGCATAGGTGCCCCATTTAGTGGTGAAAGTTGTTTTGAACTGATCATCTTCTTTCACCATGATCTGGTTGTACCTTGAGTAGCCATCTAGGAGAGAGAATCTCTCTAATCCAGACACCACTTGCAAGATCTTCTCCATTGAAGGGAGTGGGTAGTGATCTTTGAGGGAAGCTCTGTTCAAGTCTTGAAAGTCTACACACAACCTAATCTCTCCATTCTTCTTCCTGACTAGGACCAAGTTTGTAACCCAGCTTGAGTGTTTGATTGGAAATATGATACTTGCCTCTATCAACTTGTTTATCTCTTTCTTCATTAGAGGTTCAATGTGTGGATTAACTAGTCTCTACTTTTTCTGATGGGCTTAGTAAATTGGATCTAGTTCAATTGTGTGTTGTGCTAGCTTTGGATTGAACCCTCTTAGGTCTTCATAGCTCCAAGCAAATACATCTGGAAACTCTTGGCAAAGTTGCATGAATTCATACCTTTCTTTCTCGTGGCCACTTTTCCAATTTGAAGCATTTTTCCTTCTCCAACTAGAATTGACTCTGAATCTTCTCCTTTGATCTGTATATTAGCCTTCTCTTTTTGAAACTAATCATTAGGATTGAAGATAGAATCCAATGTCACTAAGCCTTTGGGAAGCTTGTTTGTATGCAACTGCACTACTTGATCTCCATATTGTTATTCTAATATGTTTTGATTCCTAGCCGAGAACTCAGCTTCTTCCTACAAAAAATTAATGATTTGCTTAATAATTCTCAAACACCTACCAACATGTGTTATTATCTAGCACTGTATTGGCCTTACAATTACATGGATATGTGGTTATCCTTTGTCCCTCTTGATGCTATCAACTACATCAAATGTTGTTCCAACTATTGCAAGCCTATCAATAGCTTCATTCTCCTTCCTGGGTATGGACACAATGTTGAAGGCTTCAAAATCCTCAATGAGATCCCATACCCTATTCTTGTAGCTTTTGAGTAGGTCATTCTTGACAGCATTTTTTCCTTTGACTTGATTGGAAACCAGTTCATTATCACCAAACACTTGTAGGTTCTTGATTCCTCGTCTTCTAGCCCAATGCAATCCATGAACCAAAGCCTCATATTCTACAGTGTTATTTGAGTAGGCAAACTGAAATGGAAGGATGAGTAATATTTCATACCTTGGGGTGAGACAATCATAGCTCCACCTCTGGATCCTTTCCTACTTCTCGAGCCATCAAAGACAAATTTCCATACTTCATTGGGATCAAAAGCATGTCTTTTGACCGCCCATTCCTTGAGAGTCAAGTCTGAGATACACCCCACCTTGGTGTATGCTTTAGAAGTGTTTAGGAGGTATTCCTGATCAAAAGCTAAACAATTTGTATTGATTTAGATAGGCACATAAGAATCAATGTGATAATCTACTATGGGCTCAGATCTAATTGTGGCCTTCACCCCATACCTTATTCTAAAGAACATATGCAACTAGTCAGCAGACAAATAGCCTCTAATTTTGGTAGTGAAGTCCCTAGAAAAACGCAATGCAAAATGTGGTGGCAATTCTATGACTCGATACATTCTGTAGCACAATAACATTGGGAAGGGGCATGCGAGTGAGGCTCAGATCCTTGATGATTCCAATAGTTGTCACTTTGTTGTCCCATCTAATTGTACTACCCCTCTAGAGATGACTTCATACTAGAGACCCAATTGATCAACTATTTGTTTGGGCATTACAGAACTACTTGCCCCATAATCAATCATGCAATTATGCACCAATTTATCCCCAATGATTAATGAAACATAGAATGGAGGAGGTCTCAAGTTCTTACCTTGTTGCTCTCGATGGTTTTCCCTAGGTTGAGCTGTATTGGTGAGAAATTTCTCTTGCTGGTTAGGGGGTTGATTTGAGCTTGACCAATTTTACATGGTAGTCTACAATAGATCCCTCTTCCCTAGAATGGCCAGTGACTCCCATAGTGAAATGTTCACACTTTTCCTCTTCATTTTCTCAATGATATTAAATGAGCTATCCTTTTGCTGCCCCTTCCTAGCACATTTTTTCTTGCACATGGGTTGTTACAACCGGTGCCTGAGTGGATTTGGAAGGTGGTTTGGATTGGCTCTGCATATTGGGAGTTGTATTTTGGATGCCAATTCCTTATGGAGCAATGGAGGATTGAGGACTCCTGAGTTTGGTGAATGTCCTTCTCTAATATTTCTCTTCTTGGACCATGTATTGGCAACTATACTTGGAGAAGGAGTCTGATTCATTCCACGAAGTCTTCAGCTTGCCAATTGACAAGCATAGTTTCAGTTGGGGGTCCCTCTTGTTGGTCTCCTTGCTACTGATTTTCTTCTTGGCTAGGTTCTTGTGACACACCAACAATTTGCACCATCAAAGCCTGATTTAGTGCACCATTGAAGCACATCAATTGATTATGTGGTTGACTGCATGGGAAACACCAATCATATTCTTGTGCCATGTTATTTTGTGCTGGAACCAATGCCCTTGATGTTGAAGTCAGTGTTTGGATCATATGGCCTAAAAGGTCTAGCAGCTTGAGGTTTTCCTTGGTGTTGACTCTGAGTTACAGCCTAGGCTTGTGGTCTATTTTGTTGATACGAGGGTCTAGCCTGATACTGAGCTTGAGGCTGATATGGCCTAGAACTCTGAGCTTGTTATCTTTTGATGGTTACTAACTCATTCCCTAGGTTTTGAAGTTGTTTCATAATTTCTGAACCTCCTTTGAGGTGGTAGATGATGAGGTGGAGGCTTCAACTGAACTTTGACTCCTGGGAGTAGGTATAGGAGCTATTGTGGGTGTTTGGCTAGTACTTGGGTTTCCTAATTTGGGGTATAGAGGCATGGATGGCCTAGGAGCAAGTTTTCCAGCTTGAATTAAATGATTCTTAGCTCCTATGGAAAGGCTATAGGCTGTAGGTAAGGTTGTGCCCCCATTGACTGAATCATTAAAGCAATATCAAAATTTAAAGCTCTAAGAAAGTATAAGAAGGAACCTTCATTAGAGCCTTCCTCTAGGCTCTGAACCATTGTGAGGATTTACCCTTGATTGAAGAGGCTAAAAATTGACTATAATGTCCATCTCAAGATCTCATGGATTGTATGGAGGACATTTGTAATATCTTGAACGTGGTCACCAGAGAAGTCTAGTTTTCCCCGGTGAAGTATGGGATGCTCTTTAATCTTTGCCACCGGGACTGGATTTTGTGCATTCAGAGCGAGTGGGTTGCTACCAATGAAATTGACATAATGATTTGGCTGTGCCATCTTGATTGGCCTGAGCACCCTTCTTGATTGAAAGAACATCCTGCTAGGAGGAGGTGTATCGATAAGGCTTTGTTTGGTGGAGATAGAGACCTTTGGGCTCTTCTTCCTCTTCTCCTTCTATCTGGAGACAAGTGTAGGTGTACACACTGTCCCTCTTCTCTTTTTCTAGACCTTTTTGTATCCTTCTCATGAACTTGGGAAACTTGGACTACTGAAACCAGTGAATTTTGTTCCTTTTGGAGTCGTTAGATGTGCAGTTCTTAAAAGCTTCTTAAAAGCTAGAATCACAATAAGTGCACATCAATCTTACTATAATAAAGATGGAGACTTCTGGTCCCATCGGGTGTGCCAAAATTGTTAGTGCAAAATCACAACACCCCCAAATGAGTTTTCAAATATGATTTTCTAAGGCAAATTCATTTGGTATGATTCGCATAACATTGAGTTTTCCCAAAATGTGGGACTTTGCAAATGGGAAAACTCTCTAGATTAAGGTTGGTTCCTACTCCTCTATTTAGGTGTATACATGAAATTGCAGAGGATCTATCCTAAATCCTACTCTAATTTGCCAAGGAGACAAAGTTAAAGAAGGGATGCAAAGAAAATAAAACTTAAGCTACAAGGTGATACACCAAAGGAGTGATGAACAATTGTTTTTCTGGTAGACACAAACTAGAAGAATGCAACACAAAAACATGCACAAATAACCAAAGTTGTAATGAAGGATCAAAAGACAATAATTAACACAGAAAGGGATGAAGATCACCCACAGAACATGTATTATTTCTCTCACGGCTTGATACGATGCATTACAATAGTAACAAGGCAAATTTACATTTACAGTCTATATGGGAGGTTTGAAACTCCATGAATTCACTTTCCAAGGGGAAGAGAGGAGTCTGCAAAACAAAATAATGTCCAACTCTTTACAATGAGTCTTGACCCTACTTTTATAGATTCAACATAGAAGGGAGAAAGAGAGAGAAGCGGGAAAAATGGTTCCAAGCTCAACCACTGCTATTAATGCCTCCCGTAAAATTTTCCCCCAAATCTGTCTTAACTGTATAAATTTCTTATTCAGCACCTCAAAGAAGGAGGAAACGGTGGATCAGATCAAAATCTGATTTGGTTGTTGGGGCAAAGATAGATCCTGCATTGATGGCCCTGAAGACGTTTCTCCATTTTTCTCCCACATAACCTCCCCAAACTTAAAGTTTCAGATCTCCATGGCATAGACGAGGCCGATATCTTTCCAACAGTGTCATATTTGTAATATTTCAAGCCCTAAGATGAAATATATTCCCCTTCAAAGTTTGTATCAAACTCATACAAAAGAGTGAAAAAACTGGTTTAAAAAATGGGCCCCTTTTCTATATGGGACACGTGGAGGGTTGGTGCTTGTTTGAGGATGGCCTCTGTATTTTCTCTTGGAATGGCATGGGGCTAACACATGGCTTCCTTCGTCGACCTACTCAATTTCTATGTTTTTGGGTAATTCCTTTTCTCGGCGGGGTCATATTTCTTGACCGGACACATGTGGCGGCCTGGCGCTTGTTTGAAAACCTCCTTCCAACCTTTCTCTTGAACTAGCACCATTTGGACACTTGGCACCCTCCGCTAGTCTGTCTTAGTGTTTGACTATTCAACCCAACCATGTCCCCTTTTGAAACAGGGACGCGTGGAGGCTCTGCGCTCACTTAGAAACCACTTAGGGTTTTACTTCTGAAGAAGCATCGGATCGACACTTGGAAGCCTCCATGCAAGCTCTTAGACTTTTCAATGGCCCCTCTTTCTTTTTGGACCCTAGGCTACATGGTGAACTGGCACTTATTTGAGCCTCCGCCCTTTGAAACTGCTCTTGAGATGTACTAAATTAACACATGGCGGCTTCCACGGCGCTTCTATACTTAGCCTCTTTTTGAGCCCCTGCCCTGTCCACCTTTTGACCTCTATTGACCATTTTCTACGTGGAGGGTTGGCGCAAGTTTGAGTCTCCCTTTTTGGATTCAACTTTGGAGAAGTGTTGTGCTGACACGTGACTCTCTCTGTTGCCTCCTCCATACTTAGCCAATTTTTGGACTCGTTCTAAACTATTTTGAGCCCAAGACTTCGGATCTTCGTCATTTCTTCTCTTTCTTGCTCCTAGTTTCTTTGAGACACTGCTCCTCTTTCCTTGACCCTATTATTCCATTTCCGAGCTTGCATGTAACCTGTTAAATATATTTAAGACATGGATCCACTCGGCAGATCCGTCTCTTTTCTTTCTTCATGCATATGGTCATCTATTCCTTCGTAGGGCTGCCACTTCATCGTTGAGTCCTTCGTGACTGTTTGTAAGATTTAACCGTGTTTTCTATGGTTCTTCTTGAGTAGGGTCATGGCTGATCCAATATTTTTCCCAAGGGGAAAAATATGGATAACAGTAGTCTCTCTTATTTACCAACATGGAAATACCATGCTCGTACAAATCCACACAATTTGGAGTAGGAATTGTGTGCCCAAAGTGATGGCACTAAGGCCTCATTACCCTATGCCCCTGATCTCTCACACTCATGTATGTGATGTGAGGTAGGACACTTTCCATGAAATTCACATGTTCATGTAGGTACATTGTTATGAGTAAACCTAGTAGAAAAGGTGATTCTCACTTCTTGCCATTCCAAAAGGCTATCTCTATGTGTTTCCCATTATCGTGTTGCTAGCCCATGTAAATTATAGACCAGCATGTTCCTTCTATCCCCTTCATTCTTTCACTAAGTCTCCATTGCATGCAAGAATGTATTAGGATTCCCTTCACCAGTATACCTTAGTACCTAAGTTAATCCCAACCGCCTCACCATGCATGACCTAATCATTCTTGTGAATTTCCCCTTGACTTCATGCCTAACTAGTTCATACGTGTCATGAGCCTAGTTATCACAAGCAACACTAGTAGTGTCACTTACCTATTGTGCATCCTCCCATTGAATAATGTCTTATTTTAATGGTTCTAGATTCTATGGATTGTGCACCATTTGAGAATAGATTTTATTAATTTCTTCCTCACTCAAGGGCTCAACATAAGGCTCTGCCTTCTTTTCAAATAGAGGTATAATCATGTGCTCATCTTTGTTCTCAAAACTGATGTATCTCTTGTTAAAGTGTAGATTAACATTGTTTGCATAACACTAGGGTCACCCAAGTAATGCCATAATTTTTTTGCTTCAGCAAGCTCTAACACTTCAAAGTCTCTAGTAAAATCGGCCCCTAAATGATAATAGACGCATCCTTGAGTACCCCGAATGACATGTTCGTAGTCTTGTTTTCCATGTACAACACATTCAAATATGGATGTAATGTAGGTCTTCCCATCTGATTCCATGCTTCAAGAGTCAACACATTTACCTCAACGTATGTATCTATCAAAATATTGCTTACTAACCAACCATCAATAACCACGTCAAGTGTGATATCCTTATCAAATTCATGGTCTTGAGGTGGTAGATTTGTATGAAGTATCTTCCACTCGTGCTCAACTCTAGTTGTACCTTTTCTTGAATCCATTCTCCCATAAATGGAATGATGTTCTTCAGTGCATCATCTTACACATCTCCTTTAGACCATCCACATCCTTTTGCAGGTATCTCAACACTCTTTGCATGCTCTCTTGCGTGTGCCTACTCTTTTTAAACATTGTATTTCACCCTGCAGATCTCTAATGACTCCCATATTCTCTTGGTAGAATTCCTTTTGATGTTCCACGTATGGATACTTAACATGTATCACGTATACCCTCTTTATAAGTGGCTTGGCCTTTAGTGGCTTACGCATGCGTGTTGCCTTAGTGCACATTGTAACTAGAATGGGTTATAATTTTGGGTCATTCATCTTCTTAGGAATCCATTGATTAACATCCACCCGTTGCACCTTGATCATCCCAATGCCCTTGTCTTTCTTCTTGTTGTTTACTCATGTTCTCATATAAGTCCAAGAAATCCTCCAACTTTTGCATCTTCCCACACCATGAGAAATTTTTATTCTGAGGGAAATCCCACTGGTAATGATCAGGTGACCCAAAATTGTAACAAGTTCCTCTAACAAACATTCCTCTACCACCACTGCAACCTCAAATGCCATGATATCCTCCTTAGAATCCTTCATTTCTATTATCTTTATGTTTGTTCCCTTCATTATGTTGTCCTTCTTGCTCTTTAGATTCTCTCACCACACTAGTCTAGCGGACTCCTATTTCAATGGACTCATAGATGTGATCAATCAATCTGTAGTCATTAGTGTCATGGGTATGGTACTTGCAAATATTACTATACATGGAAACCTTATTATGAATCAAACATTAAAAAGAGGACAATCTTGGACATCATGGTTCAAGTGACATACTTCAAAATCTAGTAACAATACATGCACTAAATTACACGCACAACTATCTTTAGTATATCCCTCAACTTCACAATTTGTAAACCATATACCACTACATGTTTCATGTGCAGAGTTGGCAGAAAGCTTCTCCAATTATTTTTCCATGGCTGCAATTTACACCTTTGATAGTGGGTTCACTCTAGTATCAACACTTCCAATAGCCTCGGCACTGCAGAGCAGCTTCCAAATCCTCACATGGAACCACATATGTCTTATGAGAGAGTGCTCTTTAGAATGGAGTCAACAATCCTCCAATTAACCATTGTGTTTGTTGACTAGAATGAATTTCATACGAAAACGTAGACAATAGAGGCTTAAAATGCGCAACATACTCCCTCACACTTTCAGCTAAACCCTACTTGATATCCTTGAGCCCGTTGATGCTCTTCCGTTCAAACTCTAGGATGTGAAACTCACCCAAAATGTAGTGCGTAAAACATTATAATCTTCCAAAGTCTTATGTGGGTCATAATTCGATACCAGCTATGTGTGGCCCTCGTAGTGTATTGGAAAATGATTAGCCTTCTTATCCGAAGATGTAATTCCCTTTATGCACCACAACAGTTCAAACTTATGCACATGCTCTGTTGCATCTTCAATCCCTCTATACTCTATTAAACATAGCTACATCTCATAGTAAACTTGAGATGTCAATTGCATTGGTTGTTGATGTGTCTTTGGTTAATTCGGAGGTGGTTGTGGTCCCTATTTACCGAGATCCAAAACCAAAATGTCCACCAATATTTCCTCCTCCATATCTGCTTGATCCACTTGATCCTCTTATGGTGTGTTGCAGACCAATTGACGTACTTCCTTATGTCCCAGTAGTGGTACTAGACTGGACACCAATAGTCAAGCATGCCAACATTCTCGTCCTAATGATGTGCCTAAAAACTACCCTGCAATCAAAATTACAAACAACAAGTGTTGAATGTGTTGCCATGGGCACACTACTAAATTTATCTCCCGAATTCAACACAAATTGATATCCGATTACTTATACTTGCTTACTTTCACCAACCTTCTTCTTAATGACTACCTCGAGATCTAGAACACCATGTGGAAGTGCTAGGTGTCTAGGTGGGATCAAATGCACGCATGTGGTCCTCATTATCTCCTCTAATGCACTCTCATCTGAAGCCAAAGTGGATTCCCTCTGCGCTCACCTACGGTTGGGAGAGCTTGATGATGTGGCTCCGTGTCTTCCATGACAGCTTCAAAAAATTTGTGATCCATCATCCTCCTCAACTCTAGTTCCTCCTTAATCTCTCAGTACACGCAATGTGCCTCTCTTGCGCTTCATTAAACTTGATTCATCTTTCCTATCTCTTCCTTTTTTTTCAATTCTTCCATCTTTCTCCACACCTACTCTTTCCCTTGTGTGTGGTGGGGGTTTAGTTAGCCATGGGAAGGATTTCTAAATGCAGTTCTATACTAAAAATCTTGATAAATAATAATATAACGCACAAGTATGATCCTCTGAGATCACATAAGAATCTAAACTTAGCTTCCTATGGACACAAATAAGTAGAAATAGTGTACTCCAATGTGTAATTATATAACACTCCAACCCACCAATGATCTATAGCTGTAGTCCACTCCATATCAATAGACAAAGAGTCCGGTAATCGTCTTGCATCCAAAGTCTTGGCCTATATCTCCAACACTTTCCTAATTCATATGCTACCATCCACTCATATAGTTCTACTAAAAATAATTTGAAGAACGTTTCATAGAGCTCATGATAAATGTTATCTTCTACCTAGTGTCATGCATTGAAATCAGGTTCAATGCTATATCTTTGCACAAACTAATCCTAACCGTTCTCTTCCCAAGTTTTAATGCTCTCTAGAGTTAATCGATACACCATCTACAAGCAACATCCTAGAAAATAGTTTGAAAAGAGGTCTTGGCAATGAACCAAAATATAGTCTCTTATTTCCACTTAATCTATATACACACACTGGCACCTCATTCAAACACATTTTCACATTATTTCACACCTACTTGTTGGACTTGAGGGTTTGGAGCTTACCTTTTTACATTTCGGTCACCATAGTGAGTTAGGATTGGGGGTCTTTTTATTTATCTTTCCCTTCTCCACCCATAGTGATTATTTCTTCTCAATTTTGTTGTCTTTTAGGAGAATTCTCTCTCTCTCTCTCTCTCTCTCTCTCTCTCTCTCTCTCTCTCTCTCTCTCTCTCTCTCTCTCTCTCTCTCTCTCTCTCTCTCTCTCTCTCTCTCTCTCTCTCTCTCTCTCTCTCTCTCTCTCTCTCTCTCTCTCTCTCTCTCTCTCTCTCTCTCTCTCTCTCTCTCTCTCTCTCTCTCTCTCTCTCTCTCTCTCTCTCTCTCTCTCTCTCTCTCTCTCTCTCTCTCTCTCTCTCTCTCTCTCTCTCTCTCTCTCTCTCTCTCTCTCTCTCTCTCTCTCTCTCTCTCTCTCTCTCTCTCTCTCTCTCTCTCTCTCTCTCTCTCTCTCTCTCTCTCTCTCTCTCTCTCTCTCTCTCTCTCTCTCTCTCTCTCTCTCTCTCTCTCTCTCTCTCTCTCTCTCTCTCTCTCTCTCTCTCTCTCTCTCTCTCTCTCTCACACACACACACACACACACACACACACACAGGTAAGTATTACTAACCCTTTTTAGTATTATCTTGCACTTAAATATGTTGTTGATTGGTAATTCATTCTTATATACTAGAGTAAATGTGTTTTTCTTTGATCTATTACATCATATTATACACACACACACACACACACACACACACACACACACACACACACACACACACACACACACACACACACACACACACACACACACAAGGTAAGTATTACTAACCCTTTTTAGTATTTTATCTTGCACTTAAATATGTTGTTGATTGGTAATTCATTCTTATATACTAGAGTAAATGTGTTTTTTCTTTGATCTATTACATCGTATTATATCACACTCTCACACACACACACAAAAGTATTTATAACCCATTTTTAATATTTTATCTTACACTTATATGTTGTTGATTGGTCATTCATTCTTATATACTAGAGTATATGTGTGTTTTATTTGATTTATTGCATTGTATTATTGTATTACCCCTTTGGCTTTAACCATACTTTAATCTATCTTTATCTTGAATCCTCGTAGAATACTTATCTTTATCTTAGGGGTAGGCCTTGAAAACCCATATTTATCTTAGGGTTAGGGTCACTATATTATAGAATTGTGACACTAGCACTCCTTGAACACATTTTTATTTTCATCGTGTGTACAGGACTTAGTTTTGTTCCCTACATTTGAGAACCCAATTGATAACCTATATTTTCCCATCATGCACAACCCACATTTACTACTCGACACGAGAAGAATTCCATGCAACCTTTTGTCACATTTACCCTTCATTTTGGTAATTAATTTAGCTACCATCCCATCCCCACTATTCTCCCTAATATTACAATGGTATTTACACAGTTCATGTTGCTAATATATGATGAGTAAGGCCATCTGCTAGGGTTAATCAACCTATCCCTCCACCACATTTTGTTTTTATTTTTACACGTAGTGCTTCATCAAAGTGGTATGACATAATGGATAAAATGAGAAATAAACCTACTAAGATATATATTTTGGAATTACTCAAAAGATTACCTACTTATAAGGGAATCATATATGAGACAATGTAGTCTACAACTCTACCTACCAATACGCAACCCTCTTCCTTTGCTTATATCATGAACACATTTAAAATCATGGATAAGGATATTAATTTATTGGTACAAAATTACCTCCAAAACATATTAGAGATAAATTTATACCCATTCTTATCATTGAATGGATTCAAGGATTTTAAATCAAAAGATTATTAATGGGAAATTAATTTACATTGAATTTTTTTCTGGCTCATTGATCCAACAAATGGGTATCTCCACAAGTGTTATTGATAATAATTAAATTGTTGTTAAAGGATTTGATAGTATATCATGACCTAAAATTGGTAAAATCAATTTGGATGTGTTAGTGTCCGTAAAAAGGTCCCCGCTTACATTTCACATTATGGATAATGTTCTTCACCATAATTCCATATTTGGCCAACCCTAAATTCATGACATGGAAACCATTCCATCTACTCTTAATCAATGTGTCTAATTCGCACATGATAACTATAAATATTTTATTATAGAAGATGAGGAACCTTTCAAATATAACATAATTGAAAATTCTAATTTTGGTAAGCCTATTATCACACCTCGACATAACTCATCCTCTTGATGAGTTATATACTCATGATCCTAAACCTCTTATGTCATAACCCAATGATCCTAAGCCAATTATGCCATAACCCAATTATCTTATGCCCATAATGAGGATGTCCAACCCGAGAAATCTAAGTTAGTGCATTTTACTACACCCCCACCACTTGAGCATGAAGTTATCAAATATTTATGATTACTAGTAAATAAAGAACAAAAAGATGGCTTGGTTATTAATTATTTTGAAAATGATGATGATGATATAGAGTTGTATGATGACCACCAAAAAAATTAAATTTTAATTATGTTGTTGATTATGACTCTATATTTCATACCTTATTTACATTTAATAGCCTTGGGAACTGTCAACTTAAATCTTCTATAATTGATGACAAGAATATGTCTCCTCCCAAAGATGTCATTTATTTTAACAAAATAATATTATATGTTGAATTTTGTAGTATTTTTCACCCTACATCTCATTTTGCACCTTCGAGCCAAATATTTTTCAAATCTAGCATACCTAAGATGTAGTAATGCAGACACCACACTAAAAATCCAAGTATCATGTGTTCTCATGTTAATACTCTTGATTCTACTACCACTCCTACCTCTATTTCTATCCATAAAAATATTGACACACCACAAGAGTTCTTACATTTATTATTTGATCATGGATTATCAGCACTACATACTTCACGTCACCACATGGCTCACAAAATATATCAACAATATGGTCAACCCTTTTGTGACTATCATAGTATTAATAATCATGACACCAATCATTTTCAAGAATTAATATCTAATATACTTGACTTAAAATATAATAGTACACTTAGTATACTCTTCAATGGCTCCACATGTCTAAAACAATCATATCATACTGATATAATGGAGGCCAAAAATTTCCCTTAATTCAATACATTTATGTCCACACTTTATATACATAGAAAATATTGAGAACATGTTCCATTCAATAAAAATACAAACAAAAATTATGCCTCTATATAAACATTCATGTGAATTTCAAGCCTATATGATGTTACTTGTAGCATATGGTTTACATGTTATAACAAAAAGGTAAGGGTAACACTTGACCCCCAACCCACTCCTCTTTATTTAGGAAGATCATGGTTGTGACACATAAAAGGAACTATTGATAATACCAATCACAATATCACTTCCCCCCTAATCTATGCATCAAGTATAATTAAGCATGATTGCCTTCTTGATTATCAATGAAATATGACACATTGGAAGTCCATTGTGGCTTAAACGGGCACATGCTATATTGATGAGGAATACATCATGAATCTATGTCACCTTTGATAGATTGGATAGTTAAATGACCCTTTCTTTTGTATACTTTATCCTATTTTCAATCCAAAACCAGTCAAGTATGATTCTGATATAGATTACCTGCTCAATTTTGAGGAGTGCACTTTCACACAATTTCAATATTATAAAGATCTAGAAAAACACAACAAAAGCAAATATTTCAAACATATAAAATTTATAGATAAAATAATAGTTAATGCTATATCCCAACATAAATGGATTCAACTACATGCAGCTACTTAAGGAAAATTCACATTATAGTCTTCTCCTTCTCTATATGTGATCACACAAAAATATGCTTCAGTGCGACCTTGTATGTCTCCCTCCCCTATTAAGGTTGATACAAGTAATCCTTAAGAAAAATATTTTTATTCTAATTATGACTATCATGTTTATCTTGGGAACCCCCTAAAAATGCTTCAAGTTGATACCAATGATCTTGACTTTGATGTTATTCTCGCACCATCTAAAAATGTCAAAAACATTCAAATATGCTAATAATATAAAAACCTACACGTATTTCAAAATACAAAATTAAGACATGAGCATGGCTTGATCTACTAGTTTTCTAATTTACATAATTTATTTTTCACATGGTTTGATAGATGAATTATTTGATACTCTTTAAAAACATGTGCTTCACAAGGCTTGTGAGAAGGATGCAAGAAACACATGACTCTATAATGCTTATAGATGTTGGATCTCTCCTCTCACCTGGTGTCCATGCAAATCTGACCGCATCTCCTATAATATTAAGTGTTATTGTTTCATCACATAGTATTATCTCACATTCTCATTATGCTTATGTTATATATTGTGTTATATGTTATCTATTCATATTTGGGAGACTAATAAAAATGGACTATGCAGGGACTAATTTTGGATACTATCTATTTTGCATCATCATATGTTTACTTGATTAATTTCTTATCATATGTATGCATCCTTTGGCATTCTCTATATGTGTGTGACACTTAGGTGTCCCTTGTTTATGGCCTTGGTTGCATTTTATTATACGGACCTTGTTTGTGTGTGACATTATTATATCCATTGTATGCAGATCTTAACCTTTTCTATGACTATATATGTGATATTTACTATTTTACTTGTGTGCCTATATGTTTTCATGATTGTATACTTGTATGTTTATTATCTATTCTATATCTTTGTGTCATGGTTTATACTATGTACTCTCTTGTAGGGCCCAATTCTATATGGTGGCCACCTACAAACATCTTCTATGTGATCTAATAAGGACTTGATACATCTCGACATGGTCACACACTTAAATACTTGTGAGGCAAGAAATCTAAAAGGCCTCTCATTCACCTCAAAATATGGGTCCTTAAGTGGGGTTATACAAAATGTAATGCAAATCAAGCATGCATGAAAATTACATAGTACAAAATATAGAGGAATAGAGTGCAGGAACATAAAAAATAATTTTCAAAATTTCTACAACAACAAAACCATCCACCGTAGTACCCACAGTTTTACCCGCTTTTGATCATGTTAACTCATTGTGATATTCATGATTCATACAAAGGGACTTATTTTTGCTATTTGGTCTAGATAATTATTATTTCATCATCAAATTATCATGTTTGTGTTAAATTATCGTGATGGGTGTTACATTTGTACCATGAGGCCAATTCATGGGTATTACTATTATCATCTAATTATGATGTGTTAATTATGGATCTTGATGGATTTGTAG
Source organism: Taxus wallichiana var. yunnanensis (assembly GCA_018340775.1). Taxonomy (NCBI): domain Eukaryota; kingdom Viridiplantae; phylum Streptophyta; class Pinopsida; order Cupressales; family Taxaceae; genus Taxus; species Taxus wallichiana. The sequence continues at coordinate 185,812,293 of CM031239.1, forward strand.
AGTAACATGTATCTTGTAACAGATTGTGAAACATGTCATGGTTGATTGTCATGATTTCTAACATCTTGTATAATGGACGAATGAATTTGTAACTATTTGGTTAGTTACATATGAATAGTTTGATTTATTTAAATGTATTGATTGTTTCATTTAGAATATTTTATTGAGAAGGTATGATGTTTGCAATTGATTATGTAGGCGATAGGTTCATGGTATAGGAGAATGTGGGACTCGGGGTCTCACCTATAAGATTTCATAATAAGTCATTTGGGCCAAATCTATTTTCCTTATTTGTTATTCCTTGCTTTGTTTTTTTGTTGACTAGGGATGGAATTAGGGAATCCTTCATATTGGTTGTGTATTATGTCTATTTGGTCACCTTGGCTTTTTTGTCTTCATTTGAATTAATTTAGTGTTATTACCCTAATTGCTTGCGTAAGGCAATTTTATAGGTTAAATTATTTCTACTTGATTAGGGATGGGTTAATTGAGTTTATCTTTGATTAAGAGGGTTTGGGCCACCTAATCATGGACTAGGTGGGCCCCACCACCCCTCTTAATGAGCCACTTTTCCCAAATCTTGAATTTGGGCAAAAAGTGGAAATTTGGAAGGGTGTTTTGAAAGTTGGGGGTCACTCTTACCTTAAAATGATCCCCATAGACCATACCTATGGGTAGGGTCTTCCCAAGGCTCAAAAGGATTTTTCCCTCCCTTTTGACCCTCTCTTGTCCCCATATTCATTATGATTTTGATTTTGGGTGCCACTTGGGATTTGGGAATGCATTTTTATTTTGTTTTATTTATTTTTGAAAAATTATCCTTCATCACGATTCTTTTGCTTATTCTTGAAAGAGACCTTTGGAGGACTTGGAATTGGGAAGGGATTGGTGAAACATGTCACCATCCCATTGGTTATTGATTTTATTATTTTCTTATTTAACCCTCCAATTTGGAGAGGGTTGGAACTAATTGATTTATTATTATTTGGAGCTTTTGGGATCTTGGAAGAGAAAGGAGCCTTTGGAGGTTGGGCTTGAATTTTGGTGTTGGTCATCTCTTGCTTGTGAGGTAGGCCTCACATCTCCTAATTTACTTATTGTTTATAATGAAACATTTTTTTCATATTGCTTGTTTTTTGGGTGTTGGAATGTTATGTGCATTTTTTAGTTTTTTTATTCCTTATTGTTTTTATCCATCCACCCCCTTTGGGGAGTGGATTTTGGAGTGTTGGGGAAGAGGGAAGAATCCATCTTGCTCCCATAAGACTTGATGGGAAAGTCTTGTTGGGATTACTATTATTCTTACTTCATTTGGTTGAAGTGGGAGATAGGTTTCTATATGGTTTAGAAACCATATGACACCCTTGATAAACAAACCTCCAAGGTTTAGAAAACCTTGGAAAGGAGGAGGCAAGGATAGATAGGTTCCGTGAAGGAATAAGGAACTTTGGTGACTTTTGGTTACTTGGAAAAGTTTCAAATTCATTTGGTTATATGGAAAAATTTATTATAATGGGTATTTCTACCCCCTCTTCCCCTCTTGAGAAGCATGGATCTCCTTGTATGTGGTATTGTATTTAATCCTTGTTGATTTGTTTGTATGTATGTGGTGTATTCATTCTATTTCTCCTCATTTTTTATCTTAGAGACATGCTCCTCCTCTTTCCCATGGACTTGAAGGAGGCTAACATTCCCTCCTTATTAGGAAATGGCATGTGATGATGTCATTTATTTGGGTGGACAACCAAAAAAATTTCCTCTTGTAGCATTTGAAGACTTGCTAATGGATTTGAAGCTAATTTCCTTATTGGAGATTCAATGGTGTTTTCATTCAAAATTTTGGCATATTTTTACCACTTAGTGGGAGGCTTATTCACTTGCATTTTGAGAGTTATTTTCTTGTAAGTTGTAGGAGAAAGAGACATATAAATTGGTGCATACTAGATTTTAAAATCCCATTGTTATTTCTTGTACAAACCTTGTTTTGAGAGGAAGAAGTTGTGAGTATGTATCAAGGGTCTTATTTTTCATGGTCTATTAATGTTGAAAAGGGAATTTTATGAAATGGAAATGAAAAGGATATTTTTATAATGGAGTACAAAGGATGATTTTATTCATTGTGGTTATAAAGGAAATCTTGTGCCTTTTTGTAAAGGATAACATTGTGTTTGATTAAATATTTTGAGCTCATTGGAATAATTGTCAAACCATGGATTATGAATTTAAAAGTGACTGTGTATAATAAGTTTATCTCTCTCAATTTTAGTTGGATGTGTAAGTTATATTTCTTATTTGATGGCTTTAAGTTTAGGGAGAAGGAAAACAGTTAAATTTTTTTGTGTAAGAAGGAATTTTGAACTTGCTAGATTAGAGAGTTTATTGAAATTATTCCAAATTTAGATAATTACTTTCAAGAAAGTTGTTATTTTCATAGTGTAGGTAGGATATGAAGAATTTTTCCATACATATGGTTATCTCCACATCAATTTCATTCATAAACATTGAAAAAGATTTATTGTATGAAATTGTTCTAATTATAAACTACATAATTCTTATGGAAGTCTCCTAGAAAGTTGTTATGAGCCTTATACTGATATAAAAATGATATGGGTCACTACATAGTTTAATATTCAATTAAATCCTAGTTGAAACCATGTTCATTATAACTGTGTGTGTGTAAGATATAATAATATTTAAATTTTTGTATTTAAAGGTTAATTAAATTGGTCTCCATGCCCGAAAATGGTTTTCATCTTCATATATATATATATATATATATCAAATGCATATTTTAGATAAATACATATTAGTTGAACCCTTGTTGGTTTTATATATATGTAGGTGGTTCTTTGTTTATGTATATATAAAATAAACTAATAATAATACATATGAGTTTGGAGGGGCTTTGGCCTCCCCCAAACCCAAATCTTTCTAAGACATTGGACCTGATTCATGGGCGTGGAACTACGCTTTATGTGTAGTATATATGTTCTTGTGAATGCTTAACTACCCTCACATATATCCTTCCCTCTTTGTAATTGGACGTTGCCATCACTCTACCTCTTCCACTGCACCTTCATTGCAAGTATGTGGCCTTCTTCCCCTACCTTTTCCACTTTTAAATACAGGTAAGAATGTGTGTGTGTGTGTGTGTGTGTGTGCGTGCGTGTGTGTGTGTGTTTTCACACACACACACACACACACACACACACACACACACACACACACACACACACACACACACACACACACACACACACACACACACAAACAATCATATCTTATACACATGATTTAAGATTTGTTTTAGCACAAATTTTTTTATGTACTTGTCTCCTCTCCATTTATCCTAATGGGTAATTTGAAGATAAATAAAGTAAATGAAATGAGAGATAAACAAATATGTCTCCTTGCCTCCATGGATGAAATATCCACAACCTACAAATAAAGGAAAACATAGAGATATGAGAGGAAAAGGAAGATAAATGAGAATTCAACAGAGAAGTTAATATGAATTAGGGCTTTTACAAATCTTAAAATTAATGGTGTAGAGTTTTTGATCCTATGGTTCTCATTCAACCTTGTGTAGACACCAATTTTTGGTATCACTAGTCCCTCACCCCACGTTCACTCTCTTTTTCATTATCATGCACATACTCACCATAATCCCGCATTTTCCACCTAAATCATAATTATTCCCATAATCACATCTTAAAATTATGTTATCATTTACTCTTTCTAATCTCTCCTTAATCATGTTTAATTAATCTTAAATCTTCATCTAATCCATTTATTCTCCCTAAATTATCTTCTTTGTCCTCCCTAGGCCTTCATTTAATGATTTTACCTCCTCTTTTCCTTTATTTTGTATTTTCCGTCTCTTACCTACCTTTTAATATATCCTAAACAACCCTAACTCATCCTTACCACTTAAAACCCAAATCCTACTTCATAAGGGCCTCATCTCTTGAGTGAACCACATCTCCATTGCCCGAGATCGGTGGCTCGATGCGGCAACACCAATGACCCATCAAGGTCACCATTGACCCTATAAATGTGCCTTTCCCCTCCTTACAAAGGGATGGAATTTTGGGAATTCTTTAGCTTTGGATTTGTTTTTACGGGTTTCTTTTGTTCTCATCAACAATCGTTGTCATCTTGGACCTGCCTTTGGAAGACCTCTTTCATCTTTGTGGGGATTTGAAGACACTTTGTGTTTGTGTGGCGTCCCTTTTGTCTTTCCTTTTCTCTTATGTTTCATCCTTACAGTTCAACAATCATCTTGGACCTCTGCCATCACCTTTTCCTTCATTCAACCTTCTTCATCCTTCATTTTTTTCTATTTTGACCTTATCAAATCTTGGCTTTGTCCCAATTGTCATGGACTCGCCCCATTGTCATCGATCCCCTCATAATTATCTTATTTATAGCTTTCTACCTTTCCTACCTCTATTTTATGATCCCTCCGCACCTCATAGCAACCAATCTTTCCATTTTTCACACTCAGTAACTTCAGATCCAAAATTCATCGATCCGATCACCATCGATCAAGACCAATCATCACCAACCTTATCAACCTATTTATTCTTCTTTAATTTTCTTGCATCCTTTATGTTCTCATTCAGATCCAGAAATTTATGCATCATCTCGAGCTTCATCATAGTACCATCGTCGTCATTCCAAATCAACTTCTAAGTCATCTAAATCTACTTTATTCACTTGTTGTTTGGCTCATGTTGCTCTAGTCATCGTTGACTGGGTTCACCAATCTCGGTCATTGTTGACCCACTCGGTTTGGTTTAGTTTAGCATTTACTATAATCAAATCTGCATCTTATCTCATCTAGCATATTTTAGGTTTCTATTTAAGTTCGATTATCTGCTAAATCCAATTTATCAATAATTTTTATCTATCTTTTTTATTAAAAAGTGGGTTGACATCCATCCTAGGAAGTTTTTCTTGCTCGGGACTAGCATTTTGGGAAACCCACCATCCTATATACTAATCCATTTTTTTGTTTTAGTTTTCTTTGTTGTGTAGGTTATCAAACTCACTACAAGGAGGATTCTTTTCTTTAGCACATCTTTGTTATCATATGGATTTTCACACATGAAAATGACATACAACAATGTGGGAACGAAGTCCCTCCTTAATAAAGGTGAGGCTGCCTTTATTGAAAACCAAAACTGTATTTACATATGTACATTCAAAATTGTATGTGGGGGGTGTTTTGGAACATCAATGGAAAGAAAAGTGAATGAGGGAGATGCAATGGAATGAAGGAAAGGAGTGGAATGGAATTAATTGAAAGAACATGCAAGAGTTAGGTAAAAACAGAGCCTAATATCACATGAAGAGGAAAGATGAATAACTAACACAAATAAAACAAAGTTTGAGTTAGCTAAACAAGAATGTGTAAAAGGGAACACACGTGAGCAAGTAGATAATCAGAGCTTGATCACTATGAAATAGAAAAATATATTAATAATGTTGACAATAAGATCAAAGATAATATTTGCATGCAAGATTAAAACACCTAACATCTAATGAACATAAGAACATCAAATGTTACAAGAGACAATGAATGAGACACAAAGTTTGTATTTCATTAACTCCAATATGTTTTCACAAAAGAACACAAAGTTTCTTCCTAAAACAAAGCTTTCACAAAAAATAATTTCCTTCTCCTCTCTCCAAATTAACCTTTACAAAATGATCCCTCACTTCTTTTTATGACCCAAAATTTGGTTACAAAGTAACTAGGGTTTAACATGATCATTAAACAAGGCACTTAAGTGACCAACTTTTGGGTCATAAAAGGAAGTGAGGGGCTCATTTTTAAAGGTGGCTTTGGAGAGAGGAGAAGGAAATACTTTGTGTGCAAGCTTTGTTTCAGAAGAAACTTTGTGTTCTTTGTGTGAAAACATTTTGGAGTTAATGAAATACAAACTTTGTGCCTCATTCATTGTTCTTGTAACATTTGGTGTTCTTATGTCATTAGATGTTAGGTGTTTGAATCTTGCATGAAAATCTTATCTTTGATCTTATTTTCAACGTTATTAATCTGTTGTTCTAGTTCATAGTGATCAAGCTCGATTATCTACTTGATCACGTGCGTTACCTTTTACACATTCTTGTTTAGCTAACTCAAACTCTATTTTATTTGTGTTAGTTATTCATCTTTCCTCTTCGTGTGATATTAGGCTCTGCTTTTACCTAACTCTTACATGTTCTTTCAATTCATTCCATTCCACTCCTTTCCTTCATTACATTCCATCTCCCTCATTCACTTTTCTTTCCATTGATGTTCCAAAACACCCCCATAGAAAAATTTTAATGTATAGATGTAAATACAGTTTTGGTTTTCAATAAAGGAAGCCTCACCTTTATTGAGAAGGGAATTTGTTCCCACACTTGCATGTCATTTGCATGCATGGAAATCCATATGCTAACAATTTTTGGTGACTCTACTGGGATTCGAGGAATTGTTCGGCATTGCTTGGTTAAATCTTTTTATTATCCCTCTCGCACAAGCTCCGGTTCTTCAATCGAACCTTGTGCCTAGTGAAGATTTTCAAGGAGACATTGCTGCTAACCTTCAACAAGATTCTTGAAAACTACACAAAGCTTGCAGCAATTTTTAGATATTAATAAAGCCATTGACAGAGAAATCTACATTGAATACCTTAGAAGATCACCCACACTTGTGGCCGAAGACCTCCGGACACGTGTTGATCGTTGTTCACCAACGCGGTCCTCTTCCACCAAGGTAATAAGTTGTATGACTATTACAAGTAACCCACCTATCTTGCAACAAAATCTTCTTTTTGCAGATACTCAAGAAGATATATCATCATATTTGAGGCAAGCTATTTGGGAAAAGTGCATGAATAACTATCATTTTCATCTTGCCGCATCAATACTAGATAACGAAGAAGATCAAGTTGCGAGAGTTGCTAGAGAGCTATTCACACAAAAATAGCTCAAGAAAGAGAGTGAAGAGAAAAGGCTAAGCTCATCGAACATGCCAATGATCCCTTCACAATAAAGATTTCAAATTGGAAGGAAAGAGGTTTACGTGAGGAGAAAAATCTAAAGGTCGATCTAATCCCATTTTTGACTTTCAAGGAAAGTTTGGTTTCAAGTTATCTCCTCTAAAGAATAACACACCTCGTAGATCTGCAAGCCTTGCATCAAGTCCTGAAAGAGCAAGCAAGGAAGGAATCACTACCAGTCAAGCACTTGTCCTTTCTCACATTGTTTTACCTTCCCATACCACCATTCCCAAAATGGCAGTTAACATACCATGGGGAAATGTCATAGGCCCATTGGCCCTACCATCTTGACATGACCTCCCAAGAGGATTGAGGAAGATTCTTCCCAAGTTTGACGGAGATGGGAAGACGTCACCAGATGACCACATTTCTACTTTCTTTACTACATGTGTTGTTTTGTCGGTAGAATATGAAGATGTTGTTATTCACCTCTTCGTCAAAACATTGCATGATGTTGTTGCAGATTGGTTTCATCATCTGCCCAATGGATGTATCACAAATTGGAATGATATGAAAACTAAGTTTGAAAATCGATTCAAGATGGCAGAAGATGAACATGCTCTTCTTTCCCAATTATCTCAGGTAAAGAAAGAACCAACAAAACCTATGAGGAATTTCGTGGCTAAATTCAACAAAATGGTGAACAAAGTTCTGTCGGGATTCGTCCAAACCTTGATGGACAAAAATGTTTCTTTATTAACACACAACCAGAAGTGTGCTATCAGCTGAGAAGGGCTAGAGTGGCTACTTTGGAACTTGCTCAATCCTTGGCCATAGAAATTGAGGATGACTTAATCATGGTAGGGAAATTCAAGAAAGATTACCTCAAGGGAAAGAGTCAAGAAACTTCCAATGCTTTAGAAGCTATACTTACTAAGTTGGCCAATGATGTGTTGGCTTTGAAAAAGCAAGTTGATCAAAGTAGTAAACCTAGTCCTTATAAATACATCCCAAGAAAAGTATACGTTCCCAACCAATCTAGGAATACAGGTGTGCTTCGACGAGGCTTGCTATTAAGCAGCTCCCGCAACTAACTCAAAATGTGATGTTATTGAAGAAAGCGATGATGAAGTTGAAGTCGTCAAGGTTTATGAGGAAGAGCCGAATTCTAGAACATCTGAACCTAAAGTTAAAGATACTGAGGGAGAAAGTAATAATCATTTCTTTGAGTACTGTTCAGAAGAAGAAGATGAATACATAGAAATTATAGAAGATATGAATAGTCAATCCTTCATTGTTTTCACATGCTCTCAAAAAAGGAGTTGGATACCACTAAGGCGGGAGATAAAGAGGTTTCCAAGGAACTTCAAAAAGAATCTAAGACTAAGGAAACTTCCAAAGAATCCAAGACAAATGAGACTCCTAAATAGTCCAAGATGACTGAGGTTTCAAAGGTCAAAACTATCTTAAAGAAAGGATATCCTTTGTTAGATCAATCAATTGATAAATCAGCTACAAAGAAAGTTTCTTCCTCCACGTCCATATCAACCCAGCCCGAGGCAAAGGTCAAAAGTGTGTCATCATCAAGTTCAAAAGAACTAGTATCTAAGACATCAAGTATGGTTACTTTTCCCAAAATTGATATCATTGATCATATCAATAAAACAAAAAAATTCATGTCACAAGCAAAGTACTTGAAATCCAATAAGGATTAACTCGAGAAATTGGTCCATTTTATCAAAGGCAATCTCACCTTCATTGAGGAGGGACTTCATTCCCACACTATTGCATGTCATTTGCATGCGTGCAAATCCATATGCTAACACGCACGTATCCATTGGCATCTCATCTAGAGGTATCTTAAACCCTCTCATATTGTTGAGTTGTGGAGCTTAATTGCTTCACTGACATACTTTTACAGACTTACTGGAATACAAAGTAATCGGCATTGATTGAAGAACTAGCATTGGTCACCCAATGGACCAAGATCGGTCATGCAAGAAGGAACCAATATCGGTTAAGGCTAACCATCATCGGTTTCTGTGCGTGACTTCTATAATTAAGTTGCAAGAATTAGATCTATCTTTAGTTGTAAAGTGAATCTAATGGTTGTAATTGCATAGCTAAAGTGCCCTAAGATTATAGATGCATATATAAGCATAAAGATAGGGTTAGAAGAAGATAATTAATTGAGAATTAAGAGAAGTTTCCTTTAGAGAGAAAAAGAGAAATTTGTAGAGAATAAAGTATAGGACATCCAAGAAGGTGTGGAAGATTGCAAATCTTCATTGTATTTCCTCTGTGATAATAAATTGGTTATTTCTTGGTGGACGTAGCCCACACTGGGTGAACCACATTAAATCTTGTGTATTATTCTTCTTGTTTATTTCTGTATTGATTGCTTATATGCTTAGATCTGATTAATATATCTGTATAAACTGGTGTGCTAACCCCAACAACTAGTATCAAAGCTTCTTTGTTTGAGGGTTGTGTGTGTGTTGATATATTTACTCATAGAGGGATTTCTGATTGAGTGGGAGCAAAGAAATGGGAGAAGAAAGAAAATTCAAAGTAGAGAAATTTGACAACTGTGATTATCAATTATGGAAGATGCAAGTGGAGGATTATTTGTATCAAAAATATCTATACTTATTGTTGGATGAGAAGGCAAGACATGCAAAGATGATTGATGAAGAATGGAAAATTCTTGATAGAAAGGATCTAGGATCTATAAGAATGAGCCTAGAAGCATCAGTGGCTTCGGATATTACCAAATCGGATCTAATGGAAAATTGATGAAATCTTTAGCAAATCTATATGAAAAACCTAATGCTTCAAATAAATTTTATTTGATGAAAAAAATTAATTTTAAAATGTAATGAGGTGCATCTGCATCAATTCATTTCAATGATTCTCGATCTATTATAAATCAATTAAAATCGCTTAGTATTCGTTTGATGATGAAGTGAAAGAACTTTTATTATTATGTTATTTTCCGATAGTTAGGTTAACTTGGTAATTGTTGTTAGCAATACAATGTCTCATTACTAATGTTTTAAAGTTTGATGATATGGTTAGTATAATCCTAAATGAAGAAATACATAGAAAATTACAGAGAATCATCATCTAGGAATGCTTTGAATGTAGAAATAAGGGGAAGGAAGAAAGAGAGATCCAAGAGTAATAATAATGGGAAATCAAAGTCTAAGAATGGTAGATCTAAATCCATAGGTAGAGGAATAACCTATTGGAATTGTGGAAAGAAAGGACATGCAAAGAAGGATTGTTGGTTCAAGGAAAACAAAGAGAATGTACCAGAGAAAATTAAAGAGGCAAATGTTACTACAAAAGAGGTAATGCAAGATGCCTTAATTCTCTCCTTGGATGATAAAATTGAGTCATGGGTTTTAGATTCAGGAGCTTCTTTCCATGCAACCCCTAATAAGGGTTATTTTAGAAATTATGTCTAGGGTAATTTTGGGCATGTTTATCTAGGAGATGATGAACCATGCAATATTACTGTAAAGGTGAAGTTCATCTTAAATTGCAAAATGGAAACACATGGATATTGAAAGATGTGAGGCATGTTCCAAGCCTCAAAAGAAATATAATTTCTATAGGACAATTGTGTGAAACTGGTTGCATGGTTACACTCACATGCCAAATCTTGGAAATTTACCAAGGGATATCTTGTTGTAGAAAGAGGAAAGAAGGTAGGATCATTGTATTTATCTACCTATATTACTGATTCTTTTTCTGTTCAATCTACTTCAAATTCAAATACAAGCATGTGGCACAATTGGTTAGGCCATATGAGTGAAAAGGGGTGTAGATTGTAAAGTGAAACATGAAGATCTTGATTTATGTGAGCATTTTTATTTTTGGAAAGTAGAAGAGAGTGATATTTCTCAAAGTTAGGGAAAAAGAAGAAGCATAAATTGGAGCTTGTACACTCATATGTGTGGGGACCAACCCAGGTAGCTTCTCATGGAGGATCCCAATACTATGTTACTTTCATTGATGATGCCACAAGAAAGGTATGGATTTATTGTATTAAACATAAATCTGATGTTTTTGAAACTTTTAAAATATGGAAAGCCCTTGTGGAAAATGAATCAAATTCAAAGTTAAAATGCCTTAGATCTAACAATGGTGGTGAGTACTACAACAAGGCTTTCAATGATTATTGTTCAATAAATGGAATACGTAGAGAAATGATAGTTCCTAGAACACCATAGGAGAATGGTGTTGCAAAGAGAATGAACAGACAATCATGGAATGTGCTAGAAGCATGAGGATACATGTTGGATTTCCCTTATAGTTTTGGGCGGAAGCAATAGACACAACGGTTTATTTAATTAACCATGGACCTTCAAGTGCATTAGATGGTGGAATACCAGAAGAAGCTTGGATTAGAAAAGAGGTAGATCTTTCTTTTCTTAGAGTATTTGGCTCAAAATCTTTTGTGCATATTGATAAGGAAAATAGAAAGAAATTGGATGCTAAATCCAAAAGATGTACTTTCATTGGTTATGGCTCTAGTGATTTTGGATTCCGGTTTTGGGATTTAGAAGGTTCCAAGATAATTAGGATTCGTGACATTGATTGGAATGAAAAGAAAATATATATGGCTCAAGTTTTGGTACTCTAAGGTGAACTGGTGGGGAAGTTTGTGGATGAAAATGAACTCTTGAATTTAAAATTAACACCTACAGGTTTAAACAAGAACCGGTATCGGTTTACCCCTGACCAACATCGGTCCTTGTATCGGCGTCAATTATAGAAGAGACATACCAAAGATCAATTAGCTAAATTTGCATCAACGTAAGGTGATCAACGTCACTCACTATCGAATTAGATATGAATCTACAAGATGAGAAGATTGAGCCTCTAACACCATAGATCTCGGTGAGAAGGCTACAAAGGGTAATGTTATGCAAATAACTCCCCAAGTTATTTGGACAACTTATATTTCATTCTGACTCTAATGTTTCACTTTTCATTATGTGCACACTCAAGCTTGCTCCTTGGCACAATTTTCTTGGCTATAATTATTCCGCACACCCCACATGTCTTTCCCACTTCATGCTTCGCATTCAATTTCTATTTTTTCCTCTCACAATTGCTCTGCGTGCTTCCTTCCCTTTATATTTTGTTGTCTCCTTCATTCTTGCTTTATGCCCTCCTTGCACGCACCTCTACAAACTTGCCTTCCGAATTGGATAAGTCTTTTTCATTACTCTCATGTGTCCTTCCTTAGTTGAACACTCATGAACCACTTGCATACTTGTCTCGTACAAGTATGCTTCCATTTCTTCCACACGCGCCTCCTTTACACACTGTTTTTTGTGCCTTACACTAGTAAATTTGCCACGCCATTATCTGTTAGACTTGAATGTGTCAGATGCAGCCTATCAAAGCACACCAACATGGTGCCAAATCTAGACAACCAACCGATGCATGACACATGGTAGAAAAGACAAATCGGATGAACAATTGGCCAATTTTCTCGGTTCATCAATGCATGCCACATGTCATTACGTGTCAAAGTGACTCAGACTTCTTCGATAGCCATAACCTCTATTACGGTGTTTAGATTGGTGCACACCTAGGCTTGTTAGAGAGCTGTTGACACAAGCTATATGTTAGGATATTCAAATTCAAATTTAGGTGGGATTTGGTAGGTGGAAAATAAAGAAACATATTTCTAGTCATCAATGCACAAATCTAATCAGCCTCAACCACCAAATTTCAATCAGATCTTTCTTTCTTCCTTATTCCACATGCCAAACAGATATGGGGAAGCACATCTCATAGCCTTGTAGGAATTTATCACTTGTTGTTGGTGGTTGTAGATTTGAATCTAAATTTCCTCCTTTTCTCCATCTCTTCCTCCTTCTATAAATAACAGAGTTTTCTTTGTAAAAAGGATCCCTCTCTGTTAACGGCACCATGCCAAAATGGTGGCTGACTTCCCACAGGTTTTATACCTTGGCATGGTCTCTACAATGTATTATCACCTCCTATCATGAATGTAAATGAATGTGCATCCTTAAGAAATAAAATCATGTTTTTTGGAACTATTTTCTTCCCTTTATCATTTTCATTGCATCGCACTCTCTGTTTGCATTTTCTCGGCATGTTGTGCACATTTCTTATTGAATTCCCTATGTTCATGTGTTTTGCACTGCACCGGAAGGCCGAGCCCACGTGTTAATCTATGGCACACGTTGTCTACCCTCTTCTCTAGTGCCCTCTCTATTTCCTTTGCTGCTCGTGGAGAGAGATCGACCCTTTCCTTGGCGTTATCACCTTCCTTAGCTTAGGATTTCCCCTTTCTACACATCCTTCTATCCCTAGTCCCTTGGCATGTTTATTCTAGGATTTTCTTTCTGCATTAGGAGTATCAGTAGCATTATAAATAGGTAGAGGAATCGTCCTTCTCCGGAAATCCATCTCAAGTGTGTAAGGTCCCACAACTTGGAGACGGTTCCATTGTTGTCTCAAACAACTCGGTTCTTCCGAATCTGAGACGCGAGTATACATTTGAATGACTAACAATTTCAAGCACGTCTGGTAGAACAAGAGTGAAGAGCTTTACATCTTCATCTCAACAATTTTGATATGTTTTGCTATGATCCAACTTTTGGAGGCATTTTTTAACCCATCTAATGAATCCACTAATTTAAATGCACCCATTTTCTCATTCACAAACCATTATCCCCTCCTTTAATCCATTTATCCTTTTTCCATCATTCCACCTTCCTCTTTTGAAGTCATGCAATCATGAATTCTTTCCCTTGCTGGAATTCTCATTTACAAAGAACAACAATATTTCTCTCGATCACAACATTTTCAAAATCCTCCTCCAAATCATATTTATAAACCCCATTATCCTAAAAATGCATATAACCACTTTTTTCTAACCAAAATGTTTATGAAGAACATGTTTATATAGATGATGGTGGTGAATCCATGGAAAAAGCTAATTTTGAGAGGCAAGTACAAAATATGGAGATGGACATGATGCAGCTCAGATTCAAGTGCTCTATAAAGGTAGCTAGAGTTGGCTATAAGGTCCCTTATACATGGGTCGGCCCTATACTAGGTTGTTTTAGTGCCCAATAGAAGCTACAGTTTATTGTTGAGATGTTTCCTCAAGTTACAAAGTGGGCGGAGCTAATAGAGGCTCAAAAATATAACATGTGATAACCTTGATAATGGGGAAACATTGCACTACCATCTTACAGCCCTCTCATTCCTTCACGCCAACCCATATCATCTTAGCCTACACGCACATGTTCCCAACTTTTTATGTGCTACCCCCATTGAGAATTCCCCTCCTCCATCCTCTCACCTTCATTTATCTACCATTACCCCTTTCAAGCACACCTCCATTCCTTTAGTGTGTGTGCCTTTCATCCCTTCCATGCCCATCCTCTCATCTCCTTTTGAGTCCCCTCTACCTAACTATGTTAAAAATGAACCAACCACTTACTTATATTGCATCCTTAACCAATGTCATCATGTTCGACGATACGTAGAATAGTTGAAGAATGGTATAACTCATATGAATTTGACTAGGATAATGAAATCATAATGGCACTTATTCCAAAAGAAATTTAGTTAATTCCTAAGGGTGTAGTTCTGAAGGAGACTGAGTTGTTTGTAGAGGTAGAACCTCACACACCCCAACTCTACGCGACCTAGCCTACAAGTAGTCACCTTAGGAAGGAGAGTCTAAAAGAAAATCCCATATGTGGGATTGAGATTTAAAATAATGGGTAAATCACAAGGATCACATTGTGCTAGATTAGATACTTGGCTAGTATAGAGCCAAAGACAGAGTTTCCTCCAATCATGCTCACTTCAGATCATGAGGTTAAGCTTCAACGTGCCAAAGGTCAACAGCAACGCCTCCTGAATCAAAGTGCATAACAACTTCAGGAGGTATATATTTTGTTTTTTGATACTTTGAGGAGGGTGAAACACCATCTACAAGTCATTTTTTCACTCTTGTTTCTGACCATGTTCAATGCCAAATCAATTACATGGTCACAATTTGTGAGGAAGGGAAACTACTTCTCCCTACTTGTTGTAGGTTTTACTTGAGCACCCTTTTCCTCTCGGTTGGTGTAGGTAGAGTAGGTTTGTTTTTAGTAAGTGTTCACACACACTTGCTTGTTCCCTTTGGAAAATGTATGATTTTCAGCTTTTGTACATAGTGTTGTGCTTTTATTTTAGCACACTCCCTCTAGCACCTTTCCTTTCATGTTGCACCCATGCACCCCTTTTGTTACTTCCTAGGATGACAGTTCAATTTTGGCAGAGGTGGTTCCAATGGTCAGTATAGATTACACTCTTATTAATATAATTCAAAATATCTTCATATGAGAGAAACAGTTCAGTTCAGATTCGAAAAAGCTTCAAGTGACTCTAAGGTATTCTTCATGTTGCAAATTAGATTTTATATTTGGCACCTAACTACATGCCCAATGAACTTCTAAGGATACTCGGCCTCTTCATCTAGCATGTAGATGGCCCCCAAAATTCACCAAAACTGTTATCCAAATAACTTCCCAAGTTATTTGGACAACTTATATTTCATTCTAACTCTAATGTTTCACTTTTTAGGCTACACACACTCAGGCTTGCTCCCTTGGCACAATTTTCTCTCGCTGCAATTCTTTTGTGCACCTTTCTCTCTTCATGCTTCTAGACTCCCTTTTCTTCTATTTCCTTTCACATTTTCTCTTTTTGCTTCCTTCCATCTACATTTATACGCACCTCTGCAGACTTACCTTCTAAATTGGCTAAGTCCCTATCATTCCTCTCACACGCCCTTCCTTAGTTAAACGCTCACGCCCGCTTGCATACTTGTCTCCTACATGTATGCTTCCATTTCTTCCACACATGCCTCCTTTACATGATTGTCTTTCATGCATTATGGTAATAACTCGTGACACACCATTATCTGTCAGACTTGAGTGTGCCACATGTAACTTGTCAAAATGTGCCAATAGGGTGCCAAATCTGGATAACCAACTAGTGCATAAAACATGGAAAAAAAGACAAAATAGATGAACAGTTGGCCAATTTCCTTAGTTAATCAGTGCATGCCACGTGTCATTACATGTTAGAGCAACCTGTAGACTTCTGACATCCAAAAATTCTACTTTGCAGTGCTCAGATCGGTGTACACCTGCGCTTCTCAAAGAGCTGTTGACACAAGCTACACATTGGAATATTCAAATTCAAATCTAGGTAGGATTTGATAGGCATAAAATAGGGAAACATATTTCTAGTCATCAATGTATAGATCTAATCAACCTCAACCACCAGATTTCAATTAGATCTTGTTTTCTTCCTTCTTCCACATGCCAAATAGACATGGGGAAGTGCATCTGATAGCCTTGTAGGAGGATTTACAGGCATTTATCACTTGTTGTTGGTGGTTGCATATTTGAATCTAAATTTCCCTCCTCCTTTCTCCTTCTCTTCTCTCCTTCTTCTTCTATAAATAACAGATTTCTGCTTTGTAAAAATGATCCCTCTCTATTGTAACAACACCATGCCAAAATGGTGGCCAACTTCCCATGGGTTTCAGACCTTGGCATGGTCTCTGTAATGTATTCTCACCTCCTTTTGTGAATGTAAATGATTGTGCATCCCTTAAGCAATAAAATCATGTTTTGTGGAACTCTTGTCTTCCCTTTCTTATTTTCATTGCATCTTGCCTCTCTGTTTGCATTTTCTAGCATGTTGTGCATATTCCTACTTGTAGTCCCTATGTTCATGTATTGTGCACACTGGAAGGCCAAGCTCTGCGTGTTGATCTATGTCGCACCCCATCCACCCTCTTCTCCCACACCCTCTCTATTTCCTTCACCACTTGTGGAGAGAGATCAACCCTTTCCCTAGTGTCATAGCTTTCCTTAACTTAGGATTTCCCTTTCTACACATCCTTCTATCCCTGGTCCCTTTGCATGTTTAGTCTAGGATTTTATTTCAGCATTAGGAGTAACAATAGCATTAGAAATAGGTATAGGAATGGGCCTTCTCCGGAGATCCATCTCAAGTGCGCAAGGTCCCAAAACTTTGAGATGGTTTCATTGTTGTATCAAAAAAATCATTTCTTGTTGATCTCGAGATGTAGGTACACGTTTGAATGACCAACAGTAAGTAAACCTCCATAAATATTTTCACCTTCCTTGTCTTATTTATTATTGATTGATAGTGGTGAACCAAAAATATTTGAAGAAGCAATGCAAGATAAATCCCACAAGCAGTGGGAGCATGGCATGAATGAGGAGATGGACTCCTTAGAGCAGAACCAGACATGGAATTTGGTTAAGTTGCCAACAAGTAAAAGAGCATTGCAGAACAAGTGGGTTTACAAGATCAAGGAAGAAGAGGGTGGATAAAAGAGATATAAGGCAAGGCTTGTAGTAAAGGGATTTACACAGAAAGCAGGTATTGAATTTGGTGAAATATTTTCTCTTGTTGTTAAGATGACTTCTATTCATATTGTATTGAGTTTAGTTGCAGTAGAGGATTTACATTTAGAGAAACTTGATGTCAAGATGACATTTCTTCATGGTGATTTAGAGGAAGAGATTTACATGAATTAGCCACTTGGGTATGAAGTTAAGGGTAAGGATAAATTTGTGTGCAAATTGAAAAAGAGCCTATATGGGCTCAAGAAATCTCTAAGGCAATGGTATATGAGGTTTGATAGTTTCATACATGAGCATGGTTATTTGAGATGTGAATCTGACCATTGTGTTTATTTCAAGATGATTAGAAATGGGAGCTATATTATTTTATTATTGTATGTGGATGATATGTTTATTGCAGGATCTAGTATGCAAGACATTGGTGAGCTTAAAGAAAATCTAGCTCACACATTTGTAATGAAGGATTTGGGAGCTGCAAAGAGAATCCTTGGCATGTAAATTCATAGAGACAGGAAGAACATGAAGTTGTATTTATCTCGGAGAATTATATCAATAAGGTGTTGGAAAGGTTTAATTTGTAAAATTCAAAACCTGTAAGTACACCTATGGTTGGACACTTCAAATTGAGCAAAGATCAGTTTCCTACATCACATGAGGAGGTTGAGTACATGACACAAGTTCTATATGCTTCAATAGTTGGGAGTTTGATGTATGTTATGGTTTGTACTAGACCATACATTACACAGTGCAAAGTGGGAGTTGTGAGTAGATTTATGGCTAATCCAGGTAAAGAGCATTGGAAAGCAGTCTAATGGATTCTCAGGTATTTGAGAGGGACATCCAACATGCAGTTATGCTATGGAGGGTCAAATACTTATTTACGTGGCTATGTGGATTCAGACATGGCTGGTGATTTGGATGGCAAGAGGAGCACCATTGGATATGTTTTCACAATAGGTGTCACGATAGTTAGCTGGATTTATAGATTTTAGAAGGTTATGGCCCTATCTACTATGTAGAGGTTTAGTATGTTGTAGCTACAGAAGCTAGCAAGGAGATGATATGGATGAGCAGTTCATGGAAGAGTTGGGAAAGGAGCAAGAGGATTGCAGATTGTACAGTGATATTCAAAGTGCAATTCATCTAGAAAATAACTCAGTGTTTCATTCTAGAATGAAACACATTCAGTTGAGATATCACTTCATATGGAAGGTATTGGAGGATGGGAAACTGAAGTTGGAGAAAATTCATACAAAGGAGAATCCTACGGATATGCTAACAAATCTGTTGGAAAAGGAGAAGTTGGATCTACACTCCACTTCTATTTGTCTTTGATTTTGAGACTTGAGGAGGGAGAAACAGCTAAGGATAAGAGGAAGGAGTTGTATGGTATAGTGTAAAAATTTATCTCTAAGTGGGAGATTGTTGAGTTGTGGAGCTTAATTTCTTCACTGACATGATTTTATAGACTTGTTGGAATACACAAGAATCGGCATTAGTTGACAAACCAAGTCAATCACCCATGGACTAGTATCGGCCAGGGAAAGAAGGAATCGCATCGGTTTCCCGCACATGACTTCTATAATTAAGTTGCGGGAATTAGATCTATATTTAGTTATAAAGTGAATCTAAGGGTTGTAATTACATAGCTAAAGTGCCTTAAGATTGTAGATACATATATAAGCATAAATCTAGGGTTAGAAGAAGAGAATTAATTGAGAATTAAGATAAGTTTCCTTTAGAGAGAAAAAGAGAAATTTGTAAAGAAGAAAGTATAGGACATCCAAGAAGGTGTGGAATTTTACAAATCTTCACTGCATTTCCTCTGTGATAATAAATTGGTTGTTTCTTGGTGGACGTATCCCACACTAGGTGAACCACATTAAATATTATGTATTATTCTTCTTTTTTATTTCCGTATTGAGTACTTATATGTTTAGATCTAATTAATATATCTCAGTACAACCGGTGTCTTGACCCCCAACACATATTTGGTGTTACATATTTTCTTTGTTACGATTTCACTAATCTAAAATAGGTACAATAAAATTGGTTCAACATTCTAGCACACCTAGTGGGACACCCTTCTTTGGTGAGTCTTTTCATTTTTCTTTCATTTTCATTTTCTTTTATCCATCTTCTACTAACCTCGCAGGTAGGAGTGTTGCTTTCTTTCTTGCATGCATGGGTTGTTTTTCTTGGATCAATTTGTTTGCTTTAAAAATAAAAATAAAAAGGAAAACCGTTATCCATGTATTCTTCATTTTACTTATTTTCTCTTTTTTCATCGTTTTTTCCTTCTTGATTTCATTGAATTTCACACTTCTTTTTGGGACTTAAAAATAACCTCTTCATGTTTTCTTGACAACATAGTTTAATTCAGGGGTCAATACTTTACATCCACATCTTCCACACACATCTAAAATGCACACATCAATTTACACATCTTAAACATCTCCTACCAAGTGGAACTATTGAGATTTCATCACCCAATAGGAAATCCACTGCATTATAATTTTTTTGGCTATCGGTATATTGGCTAAGCACTTGACACCCTTATCATTGTGGTACGTGAAGTGTAGGGGTAGGCCCCAATATTAGGCCCCATATCGGTAGTCATCACAAATTCATGCCTCACGTACCTTTGGGTATATCGAGGACTCCATCCAAAACTACCTAAAACCATCCATAGTTTGGTCATTTCCTAGGTTCCCTTTGAGCCCATTTTCTTCTTTTTCACATCATTCTAAATAATCAAGATGATAAAAAAAAATTGCTTGATTTTTTATTAATAAACTATATAAGTTTTTGTTTTTTTGTTTCATGTCCATTATCACCCATTCTCATGCCAGAAAACACAACGATCTACCTCATCCAACAATATCCCCACTTTCAATGATATTTCCCAAAAAAAATTACACTTGTCGATGTTTCTTATACATCTATTATCACCATGCCTTTGGTTTCCCAACCCCTTGTTTCTATGGTCTCTCTTCATGAGACCCATGTCATCCAAAATGATCCCCATCCTGAAGCCAATCCTCTACCTCACATCAGTCCATTCCCTCTAGACTAATTATGCCTCCGTCTACTGCCTCTTTAGAGACCCTTGGACCTCCTATTATCCCTTGTGGATGCTCAGAGTTCTAATAACTCCTTGACGCTAATCCCATTGCCCTTCATGACTATCTTATCCATAAATCCACCATGATCCCCAATTCCATCAATCCACTCAATTGGTGGAGCCCATTCCACCCAACTTACCTCATATCAACACTATCCCCATTACTTCTTCATCCACTATTGTTATCAATACCCCTATCCAAACTTCACAAGAGTCTCATTTACTTCATCCTCCACCTGAACAACATGATAAAACTTCACTCCCCATATCTACATCCTATATCCATGCAAATGTCATCACCTCACCACCCCATCCTTATGAATCAACCCAAACTCATCAACCTTCTCTTCGAAGTGTCTTTCGTCACATGCTCCCCAATCAATCTAGTCAAATATCTCAACCACCCCATACCTACATCCCAACTCTTACCACACCAAATCAATTTAACATCCCCACCTCTCAACCATAACCAACACAATCCCATCCATTTTATTACATCCCTATCTCCCAAAAACAAGCTATATCTCAATCCCTTTAATCATAACCATTCAACAATATCCCCTTATCAAACACCTCTACAACATTATTCTCCACATTGGGAACTTATTAAATTTTTCAATTTTAATAGTAAGGAATATCCACAACAACACCTTCATTCCTTTAGGCATGCATGCTACCTCATCATTCATAATCAAGACCTTATGTTTCACACATTCCTCATGTCGTTATCCGGACCCTCGTTGGATTGGTATAATGGAATTCCCCATCATTCGTTATTTTCCTTAACCCAACTCGCGTAACTTCTCTTTCTTAGAACAATTTTCTATCAAAAATTGTGTTTAAAATCACTATTACATACCTCTATGCATTAGATAATTTGATGACAAATCCATCAAATATTTCATTTCTATATGGTGTGGTATAATCAATCAACTATCTTGATCCCTTCCTATGGCTAAGTTAATAAAAAAAAATCATGGTCTTGTGTGAAATATATCTCCTATAATCTTTAAATACAATCATTCCAAACATTTGAAGAGGCATTCACCATGGCTCAAGTAAATTGAACTACATGCCCTTGAGCATGGCCATCTCATAGTTTGATCTAACAAACCCAAACCCGAGTTCACTAAGAACGCATCCAAGACCATCGTATTCAAGTGCTCATCCACATTTAAATCCCACACTAAGCCTCCACAAAGGGCTCCAAGGCCAACCCCCAATTACACTCCTCTTAAGGAATCATATAACTCTATCTTCAAATAATTAATGGTTGTGCATATCATCTAATTTCCACCTATCTCGACTTGTTGATGACTCGTGACCTAAACCCACATGGTATCGCGAGGATCACTATTGTAAGTATCACCAACTCCATGGTCACAACTTTAAAAGCGTAGTTCCCGACTTATCGATCATGGAGATATTTAATTGGACAATCCCAACGCACCTCCCAATCAACCTCTAGATGTTTTCAAGCAACCTTTTCCCAACCATGCACTAAATAATCATAATAATCCCCTATATCTCAAGCACCCAATGCACACATGATCAATGTTTTGGGTCAAGATTCAAGTTTAGCACCGACATCTATTGTCATCTATGCTCTACCTACATCTATTGATCTAACACCTACCTCGACATTTACCCTCTCTCCTACAATCTCATCTACATCTCGCACAATTGTCTACTTAATTATCCAAATCCACTATACCTACATTTGCGTCTATTACATCCACTTCACATATCTCTTTTCCACCCACACCTACCCCAACATTTATCTCCATATTCATGCCTACTTCTACAATCCTATCTAAATCTATCTCAACCTCTACATCCATTCATCTACATCTACTATAACCATGACTATTGTACCCCCACCTACCTCAATTACATCCACTTTTCCATCCATCTATATACCCACTAGATTCGTGCATATGGTATCTATTTCTCCACCCACATCTACTTTAACATCCATCTCAACATCCTCATCACACATCCCTACATCTTTATCCAATTTTATACCTTTACCCTCAACCACGCCCACAGTTGTAACCATTCCTACCTCAAAGATCCAAATCTGTGTCCACATCCATGTCATCCCTCAAAACTCCTACCAAGCAGACATCCTCCTTTGATCCCATTACAAAGGATGTCCCAATCCCATCTTCATCTCCAACAACTACCATCACTTCTGTACCAACATCCACACAATATGCAACTCCTTCCGATCTCATAAAATGTATTATCTAAAAACCACTTCCATCTTTAATCCTGCATCTACAATGAAATCCACATCATCTGATTCTACCTCTAAGGATCCCCTAGTAGAAATCATTATAATTCCCGCCAAGGGTAAATCTTCATAGAAAAATCTAAAAACCTTGGCATTCCTACTCGTAAATCTCTCGTCCTATCCACACAAAAAATTGGAGCTCCCTCCTCCTAAATCCCATAATTCCAAACAATATAATAAACCATCATCAATCCTAGGTGCACCTCCATCCATCTTAGGTCCAGCCCTCCATCCAAACTCCTATCATTAATAAATCAGAATCAAGACCATCCAATCCCCTCTCTAAATCTAAGTCTGAATCACAATCACCCACTTTTTCTTCCAATTAAAAATCAAAATCAAAGGCTCCTCACAAATCCTCATCAAAGCGAGATCACCCTCTTACCTTCATCCACAACCCCTTCTGCAAAAACCCCTTTAGATCTTATACAAACATATTTCAATGACTTCTTTGATCATCTACAATAATTCTTCCTCCTATCAAATCTTTCGATTCACTTGTGCCAAACCCTCATGGTTTGATCATAATGTCATTTGTGCTTATCATCATACCCATGGGCATGATACGCAACATTATAAGGCCCTCTAAACTCTCATCCATAATCTCCTAGACTAATATGGCCTTCTCATTCATGAATACCACCCTCTTCCTTCTATCGCATCCACATTCAAATCCAATCCTCCATTCAAATCCTCACCCCTAAGGAATATAATTCGGGTTCTCCATCTAAATCATTCATCATAATCCCTACCCCATCTCCTCAATCCACTAGCTCATCCATATTTGCATCCAATTTTATTAATGCGATGCAACATCTCTCACTTAATCCTCCCATATCTCCTTCTCCATCCACATCTCCCATGCACATCGATCCATATCCTTCTTCATCAAACCTCAAAGAAATTGATGACATTGTGTCCCTTCCTCACAACTTCTTTTAATCGAGAATGTCACTACTCTAGAAAGGATCCAACATGAAAAATTTTCTCCCAATTGGAATGGACCTTATATTATCACACATAACTATGGGTCCAGGGCCTATCATTTAGCCTCCCTCAATGGTAAACTAGAAACAAACCCTCTCAACACTTTGCACTTGCAACCTTTTTATTGTTAACATACCTAACAACATGAAATTAGTCATCTAAGAGATCCTACATCCATCATTCATCCTTTCCATTTCTTACTGTAATGATTTGGAATTATGTGGCCTACCGTCACTTTCTTATATATAACCTTGAATATGGGCACCACACTCTACCGTCATAACATTTTCCTCATGGAAACGTTCCTCCTTTTAGGTGTGAACCCCACAATCATTACATATTCCACCCTCTTATATACCTACTGGAACCATGCTAAGGGTCCATAGGTGTCGCTTGTACATCTTATCTTTCCCTCCTTAAGTGGTCTACTTGGCTATCCCTAGCTCTATCCTAAATTCAAAATCATGGATGCTCATATCAAAAATATACCATATCCAAAAATAGACTGCTCCCTCAAAGAATAATTGTTCATGTATAAAATAAATAGTCAAAAGTATAGACTGATCCCTCAAAGGACAACTATCATGCATATCTTATCTTGCCATCTAAAACAAAAAAAATTGCAAAAATCCAAAAGTAAAATTCTAAACATAGACCACTCCCTTGAAGGATGGCTACTCTCTTATATCATGGTAGAAAGGCTTCCCACATTGATCAACCTTCTCAAAAGTATCAAAAGCAAAAGTAAAATCTCATAAGCAAGAATCCTAAGAAAGCTTACCGCATTGATCAACTTTCTCCTCCATAGCAAAATTCCCACATTGATCATTTTGTACCATATTGCTTAGATCGGGGCATAAACCTAGGACTACCACCTAATGAGATCCCATTTTCCCTGTCTGAAGCTCTATCTTAGCCTCCCCCTTTTTGTCTAAAGTGGGTTTATAAGAACACTTTCCATCTTTCTCTCAAGATCTTGTGTATGAATAACCACCATTTGTTATGTGTTAACACATGTCCATGGTCGTAAGTTCATTACTTTGTGTTGTTCCCTTTCACATTTTATCTTCAATCCAATCTAAAAGCTTTTTTCCTATGCACACTCCTTCCTATGATGGAGTTTCCTTCCTATACTTTGCTTGTCCTCATAAGGTTGTGTCTTATCAATTATCTCATCAATATGTCATCAATTCTATCTCATTAATCTCTTATCTCATCTCATTGATCTTTTATCTCATTTAATCCAATCTATTCATCCAATATTTTTATTCCTTCCATTTTAGGGTTATGTGTCACCCATAACACACTGATTTTTATCTTTTATGCCTTATCTTACTTATCTCATTTCCTATCATCTTATCTAGCAATGCATTTTTGATCACATCTCAAGCCCACTTTGTGGTCATCTTTATGTTCCCTCTCGAGGCACCATGCCTCATCTTAATCCCATCATTGTGGCCATGTTTCCATTTTCCATCCCACCAGGACATATATTCAATCAACTCCTGATGTATGCATTATATCGCATCCGATTTTGTCCCAATATTATGTCAAGACTATTGGTTTAACTATCTTCACATATTTTTGCACATATTTTGATGTCTTCCTTTGACTCGTTGGTCCCACGGCTTGCACATCCATCCAAGTGGGTTCCCATTGAATCCCTCCATATTGCAGTGATTGTTTCCTACTCACATGTATGTAGGACATTACCATCACCTCCATCACAGTATGTGATATGTTCCCTACCAAAGTGATTCCAAAATCACAGCCATATTTTATTTTTTTTTTTTTTTTTTTTTTTTTTTTTAATTTCCTTATACCTCATTCGCCTAGGCATCTTCTTTCATCCTCTCTCTTTTTCTCATTATTTCCACTCTTTATCCCTTCATCTATCTCTTTCAACCTAGTGATCAATTCTTCTTCGTATCAACAATCCCTAGTCTAAAGGGGAGCACCTCAACCATCATCTTTTATTCCTTCTTATTTTTGTCTCATGGCTTGCCCAATACAAACCACTCGACAAAAGGGATAAATGTAGACACCAATTTTTGGTATTCTTAGTCCCTCACCCCGCATTCACTCTTTTTGTCATTATCATGGACATACTCACCTTATTCCCATATTTCCCACCTAAATCACAATTATTCCCATAATCCCATCTTAAAATTATATTATTATTTACTCTTTATAATCTCTCCTCAATCATGTTTAATTAATCTTAAATTTTCATCTAATCCATTTATCCTCCCTCAATTCTCCTCTTTGTCCTCCCTAGGCCTTCATTTAATGATTTTACCTCCCATTTTCCTTTTTTAACATTTTCCATCTCTCACCTACCATTTTATCCATCCTAAGAAAACCTAACTCGTCCTTGCCACTTAAAACCATAATCATGCTTCATAAGGGCCTTATCTCTTGAGTAAACCACATCTCCACCACTTAGATCAATGGCTCATTGCATTCACCATTGACCCATCTAGGTCACCGTCAACCCTATAAATGTTCATTTCCCCCTCCTTGTAAAGGGATGGAATTTTGGGCATTCTTCATTTTTGGATTTTTTTGTAGGTTTCTTCTCTTATCATCAACAACTATTGTCATCTTGGACCTGCTTTTGGAAGACCTCTTTCATCATTGTGGGGATTTGAATAAACTTTGTGCTTTTCTGAGCCACCTTTGGTCTTTCCTTTTCTTTTATGCTTTAGCCTTGTAGGTTTAGTAGTCATCTTGGACCTTTACCATCGCCTCTTCCTTCATTCATTCTTCTTTATCCTTTTTTTTATATTTTGACCTTATCAAATCTTAGATCTGTCCTGGTCACTTTCGACTTGCCCCAATCACCATTGATCCCCCTTGCAATACTCCTATTTTTAGCTTTCTACATACCTTCCTCTTCTTTTTGATCCCTACAGACCTCGTAGCTACCAATATTTCCATGTTGCACACCTACAACTTTAGATCCCAACTTCATCGAGATCCAATCATCATTGATTGGGACCAGTCATCGTCAAACCTATTAGCAAATCTCTTCTTATTTAATTTTCTTTCATCCTTTCTATTCTCATTCAAATCCATACATTTCTACATCATCACAACACCATCATCTATTCCGATCAGCTTCTAATGCATCTAGATCTACTTTTTTTGCTTGTTGTTTGGCTCATCCTGCTCTTGTCGATGTCAATTGGGTTCACCACTCCTAAGTCGTCATTGACCCACCCATGTTTGGTTTATTTTAGCATTTAATATAATCACATTTGCATCTTATCTCATCTAGCATATTTTAGGTTTCGATTCAATTCAGATTATCTCTTACATCTAATTTATCAATCAATTTTATCTCTCTTTTGTCAAAAAGTGGGTTGACATCCATCCTAGGAAGTTTTCACTTCTTGGGATCGGCATTATCATGAAACCCACCATGTTATCTACTAATCCATTTTTTTATTTTTAAGTTCTCTTTGTTGTGCGGTAATCAAGCTCATTGCGGGGGATTCTTTCTTTTTTCCCGTATCCATTGTCATCTCATCCAGAGGTACCTTAAACCCTCTCACATTTGGTGTTACTTATTTTCTTTGTTACGATTTCACTATTATGAAACATCTACGATAAAATTGGTTCAACACTTTGATAAAGCGACTTACATATTAGGGATTTTGTTGAACTTGAGGGGACAAGTGAGTTCACCTTGTCCCTAGTTTTTTTATGAATAAGTTTGTTTTCAATTAAATATGATTGAATATTTCTTGGTGTAAATGGGCATGAGTCTATTTCAAGGGACCTATGCCCACCTTAAAAACTTAATCCTTATTCAAATTTAACTCAATTCCTACCTTGTATAAATACTCCTTGGTGGGGAAATTTTGGATTAAACTTAAGTAAGCGTAATTAGTACAACTAATACCTTGGCTATGATTATTCCCCCTTGGATTATTTTAATGGTTGTGGGATATTTAAAAATCTCAATAACATGATGGCAATTAAATTAGTGACTCAAGCTACGTAAATGGATATATACTTAACCAGATACGTCCTTAGTTAATTTTATTGAATCATAATGCGTATTAAAATATAACATTTACTTAGTATGACAAAACTCTTGGTGAAAGGCGTGAGATTTAAAACTCAAGTGATGGTAATGGAAAAACCAACACTATGGTCATCCGGTGCACTCCTAGTTAGCTTGTTTAACACACATGATAGTATGGACTATTTTGTACCTCCCTATTGTGTTATTTATTGAGAGTGTTGATGATGAATCGGTCCTGAAACTGTAGACACAAAATCACGCACATATTACTATTTTACTATGCCATCAAGTGTGTTGTTATATGCATGGATCTTGAGCAAGAAAAGTATTCACTAGTGACACAATCCCTTGTCCATCCACTTTTCTTTTATTGTTTCTGTTGTTTTTCTCTCTCACATTTTTCATTTCTGTATCCAATTTTGGTCATTTCATAGGGATCCATGTATGTTTTTATTTTCACATTTGTCTTCATTTATCCTAGGAAATCAACGCCCATTCTGGACACTAGAGCTCATGTCCATTCTGGGAACTTCTTTCCTCTTTGTTCTTTTTACATTTTTGACATTTGTGGTGAGCCTTTTTAATTTTCTTATTTGCATTCTGAGGTCTTGGTTGGCATGCCCCGTCACTAGTGTCAAAATTTAAATAAGAGATCCATATATATACACAACATACACTCTATTATATTGGCTGGAAATTCTAAGGGGAAATCTCATCTACATACTATCACTACCATCAAAGGGACTACATTTTTGGGATACATACTCTACATACACTGCATAAGAAGGGGAAGTGTTGAATTCCATCTCACACATATTTTCATTCTATCTATAAATAGCCCGTTATCATGGTGTTATTGGTGCTAGGGAAACATGGGGACACTATTAAACACACAAGCACAAAGAACTACACAGAGTTTGGAATGTAGTGCAGTGCTTGGTCATAAATTCACCCATTGGGTGACCACTGAGGTTATTTTGAATTTACATATTGCATTTTCATTCCAATTTGATGTGTTCGTGAGCTTGTGCATGTAGTTAGGATTTGTGTCACAGGTTATAGGTACCCTCGGTGATTCAAGTGCGAATATCAGGTGATTAACAACAAATAAGTGTGAAACCCTAACGACACAAAAGAAAATAGATTCTGCATTTTCCTAGTCACCAATGCTTAGAAGAGGTCTATGACACCCAGACGCCCTTGCCTTACCCCAAGCACCCATGTCTCACTCTGTTTTAGAAGTGTATAATTACTATCAAGCATTCAAAACACTCTTCCTAACATGTTCATCAATTGTTCCAATTCAGATCTATTCAAGGATAAGTGAAAATCAGCTAAGTCTTCTATATCTCCTATTTTCTTGTAATATTGTATCATTAGAGTGCCTAGCATTTGTATTCTATTGTGTTTTATCATATTAGTGACTCTGAAATTAGATTTAATTCTGATTTTATTAAATTAGAAACCTTAATTGCAAGGATGATTTTATATTTATTATCATTATATGTAACCAAGATTACAAGACTTGGAGTTATTTTAAACATAATTGATCTTGGTACTTTGCACAAATGGAGTTAAGATTACTTCCTATCACCTCTCGATTGGACTAGTGAGTTATATTATTAATGGTTTAATCTCATTTAATACTCAACTAGCATTTTAAAAAAATTATTTCAATTTTTATGGGGCATTTAGATGGTTAATTTGGGTCATGAAATCATGGGCATGACATCAGGTATCGTAGGTCGATTTCAACATCGTGTGCCCTAGGAAATAAACAAAATTATTTAATAAGTATGGATTGGTTAAGTTGCCCATTCAATAAAACATTTCCACATGACTAGAACAACCATCTTGGAGCATTGACCTTTCTCACGAGATGTGATTCAAGATTAATTATAAGCTTAGGTTAGAAATTTTGGGAAATTGAACCACCAATGGTGAGTGTAACACAATTTTTTTGTTCAAACACTATTTTTAAATACCTTGCAAAAGTTAGAAAAGACGCTTGAAAACAACATGCAAAATGCTTATGTGATTCATGTAGTGGAGAAGTCAATGTTTGATCATGTTCCCTAGTGATAGGGGATGTCACATCAACCTTTAAACCAACTTGAAATGGCCATTTGATCATTTATCGACACATGTTTTTAGTCCAATTGGTCATTTTGCGGTATGGGACAAATCCCAAATGTTAAGAATTTATTTTGGTTTTGACCCATTGTTTGTGAATATGTGGTGAGAAATTGAAATCGATCACCACATGCCTCTAGAATTTCTCCATGAAAATTGAAATCAACCTTTAGTTTTGAGAAAATTGCTTTGGGAGCTAGTTTTTCAGGTGTTTTTTTCTAGGCCACTAGATGTTCTATAGCAAGAACAAGCTGACACGATTACGATAATCAACTATGAAAAAGTAGTCATATTTTGAACCATGGTTATCATAAATGAGTTTCGGCGGGCCATTTGTTTCTCTACATATAGGAGAGTAGATGGTAATTGACCAAATGTTCTTTCAATTTTTTTTTGCACATTTTTGAACCTCATTTCGTATCCACCTTGCTACGATCATTGAAGTGCAACAACATAATTTTAACAACCGCTCTGAAAGAGTGCTTCCAGCTTGAGATCTAGTCACCAATTTTAGGTCCTGGGAAATCTCATTGGATTCTCTATATAACATAGAATAGGTTATATGTGTTATTTTTTCCATATTGGTATTTGGTGATTATTGTGACAAGCCCTTTCGTAGACTTTTGGACTAGGTCTTGCAATAGGGAAATGGGTCTTGTTGACTGCTTTGACATTTTGAGACACCTATGGTAGGTGCAAGATAATTTAATGTTATAAACATGATGCTTTATGCATGTTCTTGGTTGAATGATGAGACCCAAATGAGTTCAGTGTTGGAATAATTTTTAGTTGTTGATTGTTTTGGTTTGGTTTTATCATTTTGGACATCGTAAGGACCCTTGGTTTTGGTATTGGAAAAAAATTGTAATCTTGGTAAAAGAGTGTAAAAATTTTCCCTAAAGTACAGGGCCGAGTCATGTTCAAATAGTTCGATATTCCTTTCCTAGTTGGATCATTATCCTTGAAACACTCACTTGCAATGTTAAAAGTACCTCATTTAGACCTAGAGAAACCCATTTGGGATGGGCACGAAATAAATAGTCATACTTTGTTTTAATGTAATCTAATGTCTAGAATGGTCTTCCATTGCTTAAAATTGAAATATTATGAATTAGAATAATTTAATCCCTTGAGAATTAGTTACTTGAGCCTAATTTCTAACCCCCTTTATAAGAAAATTTGGTAAAAGTGACCTCTAAACCTTGAAAATTCCTTTTGGAATAGTATGGCTTAAAAAGTATACTATAATGAAAAATAATTTTATCAACCCTCTTAACTTTTCATCTAATTAAGAAATGATATATAAGTGATGGTTTTGGTATCCACTTTTTAGGTGATATTATTTGGGGATTAACCCATAGCCATTTTATCTTCCCGAACTAAGAAACCCTTAAACTATTAGAAACAAACATTTTGCTCCATGACTAAATTTTTTTGAGACCATTATTGTGACTTGTGAGGATTGTTTTGCGTGTGTCGATGATATATGTATTTCTCTAGAACCCTTTTTAAAATTGGTATGTTCATATTTGTTTAGTGGTCATTTGTTAAACCTTACCGCTATGGACATGGAAATGAAACTTGGTTGGACCTTATTACTCATTAGAAGTTAGATTTGTAATTGTAATAATTAGGAATAGGAAAGAATGCTTTTAGGTAGTCATGCTCTCGTACTTAATTCTTAAATGAGAACATTATGGAATTGTTTCCTCACCTAACCTTATCTCTTAGAAGGAAAAACAATGAATGATTTTTTTAGTCACTCACATGGTGGGGTGAAATTCCATGGATATATTAATATTGATCCAATATGTTACAAGTTATGAGAGTCTAAGAACAAAGAATGCAATATCTAAAAACCACAAGAATTATATGGGTAAGTGTATTTATAACGTATTTCTTATAACTATGGGTAAAAATTAGATAATTATGTGTAGTTCATAATAGGTAGAATGTATGAATAAAAACCTTTGAGGTGGGGAAATTTAATTGTTTATACCCATAAAATATAGAAAATACGTGATCTAAATGTGTTAGACCAATTGAAATATGTGTTTTTCATTATTCTTGATTGCATTATGAACTTCCAATCTCGATTACACACTAAGTTTTGGTCATGTGAAGTTGGCTAATGCATTTGTCTTATCCATGCTTGTTACAATAAGTAAAAGTAATGTGTATAATACGAGGTTGCATCATTTTACGCTTTGGATATCTCATTGGTTACTTGATTCTTGGGAGAACCTTGTATAAGGTTTTTATCACCTTGGAAAATTCCTTTAACTCGTTATAAAGAAATTCTCGACTTTATTTAATGAAATACTAAGGGTTAAAAGAATTCAAACCTTCCACTTATCTTGGAAGATGTCATCCTTTGAAATCAATTTTGCCTCTAGTTGGGCAATGGACCTTTAGAATTGGAATGTGAGTTGTGTTATTGTTGGGTCTATTGACCAACATTTCCCCATTGTTTTATAGCTCAAAATATTGTAAACTTGAGTTCCTTATTTGAAAGTGGACTTATACCTCTAGTTTGAGGAAAATACCCTCCCTTTGGACTTAGTGGGTCATTGGTGACCTAGGTTAATTGATGAGTTTAAGCAACATATGTTAAGGATATTGAGAAAACATTGGAATCTTCCTTTCCATTTGGAGGAAATGTTTCTTATTGTCCTCTTGACCTCTTGGGGAAAATGTGAAAGGACAAGTTGTTTCAAGCTTGTCTAAGAAATAATTTGGTGATTTTCTTAGGAACTTTGATAAGTTTTGAAACCCCCTTTGGATATATTTTCCACCTAGCTCATTCACATTTTCTTATGGATATAATGGTAAAGTTTGTGATCTTAGTAAACTTCTAATGTGTCATGTTGAATTCAAAACCAATTAATTGTTTTCAATAAATGATGGTGGCATTTTTAAGATGTGGTAGTGTGGATTTTGGATTATCATGATAAAAATTTGATATAATTTTAAACAAAAACAAATTGTTCTATCCTTGATTGGTTTTCTAAATCAAAATTAGTGGGTGTGTTATATGATATTTGAGCAAAAGGTTCAAGCTATGGAACCCCAAGACAAAACTAGAAACTAATATTAACTTTATGGTTATATGGATGATACATACTTAATTTATTGGTACTTCCAATGTGTGCATGTAAATATTACTGTCAAATCAATTCATCACCCTTTTCATTATGTTTGGTGTTATGTGACCCTTCATCCTTAATCTGGATAGGACTAGTGAAAATGCAAGGGCATTGAGAAAAATTGTCCTTTTTAAGGGCCTTAAGAAAAGTTTGTCCTTTTTAAAGATAAGTGTGGGCTACCAAGTGAATCCTTGCATAAATTTGGAAAAATTACCCTTTTCTTGTATGGTTGTTGGGCACCTATGGGTGGCTCCGTGCACATCATGTGCACACAACTTGTCAACCTTTCTAAGATATCATTTTTTGTTCCCTTGACTCACCCATCGATAAATTCATTAAGAGTCACCTTTATGTTGTGCATCCACTTATGTTGAATCTTGTAGATAATTTGGATGAAAATGTTAATGAACATTTTTGGTGACTACAATCTTATTGATTAATAGTATCTTATTCCTATATACACTCGATGTTGTACCAAGTTGGGGTTAGATGGGACATGTTTTTTGAGACAAACAACTACATGGGAGGATGTTACCACCTTTAAAATTTCATTGTTCTTACCCCTTCCAATGGCTTCTAGAAGGAAGTTTATTCCTAGGGGAAGGGGATGTAGTGCCCACCAGTTTCACCAAATTTTGATCATGCTAACTCATTGTGATATTCATGATTGATACATTAGACTTATTTTGGCTATTTGGTCTAGATAATTATTATTTCATCGTCTAATTACTGTGTTTATGTTAACTTGTCGTGATTGGGTGTTGGATTTGGCCCATAAGGCCAATTCATGGGTATTATTATTATCAATTAATTATGATGCGTTGATTATGGATTCTTATGGATTTGTAGAGTATGTAGACACAAAATCACACACTTGGGTACATCTATAGGTCCTAACAACATACTTACATTTACATGATTCCTAAGCGAGAAAACTAGTAATTGGCAGCCATCTTTGGCCTCTTTTCTTTCTTTCTTGTCTTCTCTCTTGTATTTCACACCCTACACCTAGTCGGCACTTTCCTATTTTATCTTTTATGACTCCCGACACAAACACCCAACTAGGATGTCAATGTCTAGGTGCCCTCATCCCCTCTATGTGCTCTTATCCTCTTTCTATCTTACTCACCTTTTTGGGATTTTTAATCTTTTAGGCATCTTTTTTTTCTTATGGGTTGGCCTTCCATTTGTCAATTACAAAATCCAACCAAGGGAATCATATAATTACAATGTTACATGGCCAAAATAAAGGACCAAGCTCTAAGCATCTATTATCATCACCTAAGATTTCATCCAAAGGCATATAAGAGAACTAAAGGTATTCATCTATAACTCATACAAGGGACAAGGGACTACATACACTTCATAGGAAGGGGAAATTAATTTTTCCATCCATAAATCTATTTACAAAGTACATCTAGCTATCTCCCGCTATCACATGTGCTTGCACAAGGGCTTCCTAGGGCACGATTCTATCACACATGAACAAGAACTACATGGAGTATTAGATGTAGTGAAATTATCAATTGTAAGTTTACTCACTCGTGGTCAGTCCAACTACCAAAATTGCATTTTTCTTTCTGGATTTGATGTGGTTTGAGGGTTTTGCAGTCATCTTTCTCTTTGTAGGTAATAGGTGAATTTTGTGATCATCTAGCAACATACAGGAAACCAATAACGAAGGTTGGAAACCACCTTGCAAAACCATAAAAACCATATTTTGAGTTCATGCAAAGTCACAAACACCTAACGAGAGGTCTCTAGCACCCAAGTGACCTAGCCCCATTCCAAGTGCCCTTCTCTCTCGGCTTATCCGACATCTCTTGAATTTTATAGAGGCAATTAATACAACCTTCCTTTATTTTTCATCAGTATTTTAGTCCAACATACTTTGGGATCAAGTGCAAAATAAGCTAAGTATTTTACTCTTTCTCTCTTGCACTTAGGGTTTCATATTTTATTAGCTTATTGTTTGCATCAAATATGTACTTTAGCATTTGTTTATCATACATGACTATGTAATATCTAGGGTTTAACAATAAGCATAAACTCTATTTCTATTAAATCATTTGGTGAACCCACATTCAAACACTCTTGGATCTTCCTTCATTCCTATCCTCATTCCCCTAGGATCCTCTCATCATTAATGTCTCCATCCATGATTTCTTGCTAGCTAATCCTGAATGTAAGGCTAAAATCATTTCTCTCTTGGTTAATACTCGTATTCCTTCCAATACTCATCCGAACTTCATATATGAGTTACTTGTATCTCGGATTTTGGAACAACTTACTTTTCCATCTGATATAGCTATCAATATTTATGTCTATGACAATGATCCTCCCCTATATATATCATCTCGCATCTATAACATGGGTATCAAGCAAACAATAATCGATAATGGATATGAGCTCAACCTTATAGTTTTTTAAAACCTTAGCATTTCTTCAGCTCATGTTAGTCCATCATCCATTTCTCTTCATGTGTATGATTCTTCTACATGTCCGTGCATAGGCACTATCACTTTACCTCTTACATTTGGGCCAAAAAATATTCCTATGGTGTTTTTAGGTATCGATGCTTGAGTGATGTACAATTTATTACTTAGTACACCATGGCTTCATGTTATGTAAGAGGTTCCTTCCACATTTCATCGGTGTGTTAAATTCTTCCATGATGGCTATGAACATACTATTATTATTGACCGTGACCCATTCAAATATTGTCATCTAGACCCAATCACTATATTTCCTACTCCACTTCCTATCGCTCCTACATAGCCCATTAATTATGATCAATTCATGGAACATCCCACCTCCACCACCATCTTTCCTCCACTCAAGGGTAATATTTATTCCTTGGACACTGTACCATCCACCTCATCTTCCCATGTGCAGCTTGCATCTACACTTCCTCCTTTCACATGCACTCTTTTCATGAACAACTCTTATTGGCCTCACATTCCATTCGATCCCACTTTTTGACATTGTTTACACACATGATGGCTTGCTTTGACTAGGATTTACACTTGATGACATCCTTCCTCCATCTCATTCTCCTCACCTCTATCATGGATATGTTTGCATTACATCGCTACTTATAGCCTTTGGGTCTTACATTTATCAGTCTTCTTCTTGTATGTGCTTCTTGCACTTATCCACTTACACTTGGGAAATCTTGGCTTGACTACATTGGTGGCACTTTAGATCCTGATCATATTGATATCACATTTCCCATGCCCTTCGGTCATGTTTCTATTTTCAATGATTCATTTCTCAACTATACACAAAATATTACTCACTAGTATGCACATGGTTGTCCATTACCACCTTTCACTGATGAAGAATACGCAATGGGCATGTATAATTTACACCACAATGGCTCTTTACGTGATCAACCTCATACTATTGCTTATCAGGTCTTTAATGCTTCTCCATTCAACTTTGACCATGAAAATGATGATCTCTTAGATGATGTTACTCAATTCCTTTCTCCATCATACACTTGGGAAGAATCATGCTTATTCTCCCCCTCCTAAAATTATCAAGTGTCTAACATTTCTACTCTCATGCTTTGTGCTTCATACTTCCTATTTCTACACATTAATTAAGCACAACATGATACACATCTTATATCATCATTACCCTATGACACAATATAGTTCCATAGTTCATACTTGTCTCTGCTAAGGGTCTAAATCTAAAATGAACTCCACCCCATTCACTCTTTACACTCTATGCTTCATTGATCCATCTTTCTATTGCATACATTATCAAACCATTTATCGATGATGCACACTTGTTCCATGGTTCATTATTGACAAATCGAGGGGTCTTTTATAAATGAACCTTATCTTATGCATACACATCCACTAGGTGCACGCTACCCATATCACATTCACATTACATATCATTCCATCTCACTCAATCATAGCATATTACACATCTTGGTTTCATTTACCCTCACTTTATTATAGATACATGTACACTTTGTTTCCATGTTATACGAGATACTTAGTATGTCATTATATTTTTCTAGATACAAATGCATGCTCACTTGTTCTTTAGTTGTGAATGCATAGTTCCTATAAATATTTACACGTAGCAATGATGTTTGGTACAATACCTTTTACTAGTCCCATCGAGTCTCCTCGGGGCATCTACTTTCTCACACATCACAGGTGTTATTGTTTCATTATATACTACTTCCCATTCTTACTAGCACACTACTTTCCATTGGTCTATACACACATTGACATACTTTTTATCTTTCTAACATGTTAACAGGAACTCATGTGCAACATTTTCTTTAGGAACTATTTGCCACCATGGTCATCTCAATTTACACTTTTCCTCGATATTGTCTTCCATTATATGTTATTGTTTGCAGCCTATGCACTTTGTCTTGTGTGCACACTTATATGTATTCTTTTGCCACTCCCCTTGATTGTCTTGTGACATTGTGAGTGATGTCCCATGTTTGAAACCCACTTTTCATGGTATATATTGGCTTCTTGTTTGTTACATTGTATTCTATTACATGTTTACTAGCTTTTTCTACTAACACATGTATCTATCCACTTTGTTTGCATGTGCCTTGGTTTCTACCATGCACATTCCCCCCCCCCCTGCAGGGATATAGTTCAGCTCAATTTCAAGTCCTCTCCTTTGAACCGCATCATCCTCTAAGAGTCACATGTGCCCTAAACGAGGGGGAATACATTGGGTGAATCAATCACCCCATACAACAACTCATAGCTATAGTACATGCCTCCTTAGTACATGAACATAATAGAGTTACAGTTACAAAATGGCCCAAAAATTGACTTGGGTCCTCTTTTCAACACAAACACCAAAGTGCCTAGATACGAAACTAGTGCGTGGGTGCTCCCGACCTTTCTTGGATGTCAATGACTAGGGAAGTTACGCACTTTCTCGAGATCAATATACTTTTCAAACAAGCTCACATAGCAATTTCCAAGGATCAAGCGTTGGCCTCATAATACAAAATGCATGCAATCTTCTATTTCAACACAAAACAACATGGAACAATACAGAACTAAACACAAGACGTACCATTTGCGGTGGTGCTTATTCGGGAATCATTCATGGAAGGAGGGTAAAACTATGCCTCTATCCCCAATACTCTTTTTTCATGGCGTGAGATCACCCAAAAAATTCACACTTGGTGTGAGATCACCTAAACCCAAAAAACTTGTTATTGGCATGAGATCACCCAAAAAAATCACGCTTGGCATGAGATCACCAAAAAAACTCACTCTTCTACATTATTTCAAGACATTTTCTATCCATTTCAATATTCATGGATCAGTGTGCACACTTTCCTTTTTACATACTTTTACGAAAAAATCATATACACAACTTTGACTAATCTTTTGCTCTTCTTTTGTAGGTATCTCCTTAATACGCAATAAGAAACAACCCTTCATAAAACACAACAATAGGTACAACAGTGGTACAACATCATATGCGTTTCACCCTAGGATCATTCCTCTTTCTTAGCTTCCACACTTCATTTTATCACTTCACGCTTTCACTTGTCCACCGGACATGCTTTCACCATCGATTTACAAGAATAAAAGGTACACCTCTTCTAACGACTTTATGTTAACAAGTATTCACTCAACAACATAAAGTGGGGGAGAATTTAGACACAAAATCACACACTTGGGAACATTTTTAGGTCCTAACAACATACTTGAATTTACATGATTCCTAAGTGAGAAAACTAGTAATTAGCAGCCATATTTGGCCTCTTTTCTTTTTTTCTTGTCTTCTCTCTAGTCTTTCGCACCCTAAATCCCAAGAATACTTTCCTGCTTTATCTTTTATGACTCTAGACACCAAAGACCCAACCAGATGCTAATGCCTAGGTGTTCTCATCCCCTCTGGGTGCCCTTATCCTCTTTCTATCTTACTTGCATCTTTTGGGCCTCTTTTATCTTTTGAGCATCTTGTTTTCTTATGGGTTAGCCTTCTAGTTGTCAATTACGAAATTCAACCAAGGGAATCATATAAATACAATTTTATGTGACCAAAATAAAGGACCAAGCTCTAAGCATCTATTATCATCACCTAAGCTTGCATCCAAAGGTGTCTAAGAGCACTAAATACATTCATCTAGCACTCATACAAGGGACAAGGGACTACATTTTATGCATACACTTATAAGAAGGGGAAGTTCATTTTTCCATCCACACATCTATTTACATTGGTACATCCAGATATCACCCACTATCACATGCACTTACACAAGTGCTTCCTAGGCACGATTTTATCACACATGCACAAGAACTACATAGAGTCTGAGATGTAGTACAACACTTGGTTCTAAGTTCACTCGGTCGGTGACCACATTGGTCAATCGACTCCCCATATTACATCTTTTGTTTTTGGGATTTGATGTGGTTTCAAGGTTTTACACGTCATATTTTTCTTTATAGGTTACAGGAGAATGTTTTGATCATCTAGTGACATACATGTGACCAACAATGAAGGTTTGTGACCACCTTGCGACATGATAAAACCATATTTTGAGATTTTGCGTAGTCACGGATGCCTAATAGATGTGTCCGGCACCTAGGCACTCTAGCCCCATTCCAGTGCCCTATTCAAGGATTATCCAACATCACTTGAATTTTATAGAGGCAATAGCAATAGTCTATCGTTCATGTTCACCAAGATTCCAATCCAAGATACTTCGAGATCAAGTACGGAATCAATTGTCTTTACTTAGGGTTTCATATTTCATTAGATTATTGTTTATGTCAAATATATACTTTAGAATTTGTTTATCATACATGAATCTACAATATCTAGGGTTTAACGATAAGCATAAATTATATTTTTGTTAAATTAGAGTAGCATGTATCTTATAATAGATTGTGAAACATGTCATGGTTAATTGTCATGATTTCTAACATCTTGTATAATAGATAGATGAATTTATAACTATTTGGTTAAATACATATGAATGGTTTGATTTCTTGAAATGTGTGTGGTTGTTTCATTTAGCATATTTTATTGATCATGTATGATATTTGCAATTGAGTTTTCAGGCAACAAGTTCACATCATAAGAGAACGTGGGACTCAGGGATCACACCTCCAAGATTGCACAATAGATCATTTGACCAAATCTATTATCCTTATTTGTTCAACCTTTATTTTTTTGATGTTCACTAAGGATGGAACTAGGGAATCATTCATATTGGTTGTGTATTAAGTCACTTTTTTTGTCACATTGACTTGTTTGTTGTCCATTTGAAGTAATCTAGCGTTATTACCCTAAATGCTTTTTAAGCCACTTTTATGAGTTAAATAGTTTCTACTTGATTCAGATGGATTAATTGAGTTTAGATTTGATTAATATGTTTGTGCCACCTAATAATGGAGTAGTTGGACCCCACCACCCCTCTTAATGAGCCACTTTTCCCGAATCCCGAATTCAGGCAAAAAGTGGAAATTTGGAAGGGTGTTTTGCAAGTCAGGGGTCATTCTTACCTTAAAATGATCCTCATATACCATACCTATGTGTAGGGGGACTCTTCCCAAGGTTTAAAATATTTTTTCCATCCCTTTTGACCCTTTCTTGTCCTTATCTTCATTTATGATTTTTATTGTAGGTGCCACTTAAGATTTGGGAATGCGTTTTTTTTAAATCTCCTCTATTACAATTTTTGTCTTATTCTTAAAATAGACCTTTAGAGGGATTATAATTGGAAAGACATTGGTGACACATGTCACCATCCCATTGGTTGTTATTTTGAACCCTTTTATTATTTAACCCTCCATTTTTGGAGAGGGTTGGGACTTCTTGATTCATTTTTACTTGGAGCTTTTGGGAGCTTGGAAGAGAAAGGAGCTTTTGGAGGTTGGGCTTACATTTTAGTGTTGGTCATCTCTTGCTTGTGAGGTAGGCCTCACATATCCTAGTTTACGTATTGTTTACAATGAAATTTTTGATTTTATATTGCTTATTTTTGGGTGTTGGAATGTTATGTGCATTTATTTTCTTTTCTTTTGATTTCGTATGTTTTTCTCCATCCACCCCCTTTGGGGAGTGGATTTTGGAGTGTTGGGGAAGAGGGAAGAATCATCTTTCTCCCACAAGGCTTGATGGGCAAGCCTTGTTGGGATTCCTATTATTCTCCCTTCATTTGGTTGAAGTGAGATATGGGTTTCCATATGGTTTGGAAACCATATCCCATCCTTTCTAAGGAAACCTCCAAGGTTTGAAAACTTTAGCAAGGAGGAGGCAATGAGAGATAAGGTCAGTGGAGGAATAAGGAGCTTTGGCGAATTTTGGTTACTTGGAAAATTTTGAAACTCATTTGGTTATATGGAAAATTTTGTTATAATGGGTCTTTCTACCCCCTCTTGAGAAGCACATAGCTTCTTGTATGTGGTATTGGCTTCAAAATTTGTTCAGTTGTTTGTATGTATGTGGTGTATTCATTCTATTTCTCCTTATTGTGCATCTTGGAGGCATGTTCCTCCTCTCTCCCATGGGCTTGGAGGGAGGCTAGCATGCCCTCCTTATTTTGAAATGACATGTGATGATGTCATTTGGCTAGGTGGACAACCAAGCATTTTTCCATGGGTGGCATTTGAAGACTTATTAATGGATTTGGAGCTCATTTCCTTGTTAGAGAGTCAATGGAGTTTTCATTCAAAATTTTGGCATGTTGTTCCCACTTGGGAGGATTATCCACTTGCATTTTTAGAAATTGTTTCTTGTAAGTTGTAAGAGAAAGAGACATGTAAATTTGTTTGTATTATATTTGAAAATATCATTGTTATCTCTTGTAGAAACCTTGTTTAAAGAGGAAGTTGTGAGTATGTATCAAGAGGAGTTCTTGCTATCCCAAATTCCCCGGGAAAATTTGGTCAAGACAACTCCTGCACATAAGGAAATTATGAAGGAAATGACTCAGACCCATGAGCTTGAGTTCCAGAACCAGGAAAAGTGAAAACAAAGGCCTGAGAAAGTCAAATTTGACCCTGCACAAGAAGAAATAGAAGAAACGGTTCTTCTGAATGTTTCCATATCTTAAATATATTTAAAGGGTTGAGGGAGGACTCAACAATGGAATTGCA
Source organism: Taxus wallichiana var. yunnanensis (assembly GCA_018340775.1). NCBI lineage: Eukaryota > Viridiplantae > Streptophyta > Pinopsida > Cupressales > Taxaceae > Taxus > Taxus wallichiana. The sequence continues at coordinate 185,854,580 of CM031239.1, forward strand.
GGGTTAGAGAAGAAGGGGCAAGTGCCACAAAGGAACCGAGAAAAAAGGGGAGACCAAACGAGTGCCGATCGATGCGTGTCCCAAAGGAAAGCAAGGCGTCGGGAAAATTTGATTCTTTGCCCCTTGTTATCACAAAAAGGGTAAAAGTTGCAAAATGGCCCGCAACTCTGTTCGGGAAAAATTCAACGTTAGAACTTGAGTCAAAGCCAAGGTGGGGAGTTGGAGGGAAAAGTGAAAATTTGCCTTTTGTTCAAAGGGAAAAAGATAAATTGCGGACCCGCAAGATAGATTTTTGTTCTAATCCGGTTTCCACATGTCCCAAACCAAAAGGGGGCCCATTTTTCAAATTTTTTTCCCTGTACATTCGTACAGACCCGATAGAAACTTCAAAGGGGCATATCTTTCAACTCAGGGCTCAAAATATTACGCGATCCGACACCATTGGAAAGATCTCGGCCTCACCTACACCATGGAAGGTTTGGCAAAGGAAAATGGAGGTAACGTCTTCGGGCCTTCAATGCAGGATCCATCTGTCTCAACAACCAAATCGGATTTGATCTATTTCCACCATTTCCTCTTCTTTCAAGGTGCCGAATCAAGGGATCATGCAGTAAAGATGGATTTGGGGCATATTTTATCAAAAGCATTAATAGTAGTGGTTGAGCTTCAACCCACTTTTCCCGCTTCCTTCTCTCTTTCTTCTCTCTAATCAAGTCTATAAATACAGGGGCAAGATTCATTGTAAAGGGTTTTTCATTCTTCTTCCCTGCCCCCCTCTATTTCTTCTCCGTGGTCGAATGTGGAGTTTAAGTCTCCTCCCTTGGCTTTGTAATGGCATTTTCTTGCCTCTTGCCCACTAATGGTGTACTGTGTGAACTTTTGGAGCAATAAAATCTATTTTCGTGATGCGTTTTTTCCATCCTTTGCTCATTTTGTTGTCTCTTCTCACCTCTCACCATTGCATGGTATATTGTGCATATCTCTGATGTCCATTGCAGGTTTTAGGAGTTGTGTTTAAGGAGTTTGAATTGGTGTTCTGTGTGAACTTTATCCTTGTTCTATGATGCATCATTTCATCCTCTCCATTTCTCACCTCTCTCCATTTCAAGTAGTTGAGTTTGTGATCATTAGTTCCCTTTTCTCGGTGCTATCACCTCTGTAGTGTAGGATTTCTTTATTTTCATCCTCTCTCTCTCTCTCTCCTTGGTCCCTTGGAATTGTTAGATTAGGAGTAGATAGTCGCATTTCCTTCCTTAGAAGTAGCTTAGTGCTAGGATTAGAAAGAGGAACCTGCCTTCTCTGGAGGATCATTCCCATTTGCAAGTCCCACAACTTGGGAATGATCCAATGTTATGAAAATCACACCAAATGACCCTGCCTTAGAAAAGTAGATCCATAACTCATTTGGGGGTGTTGTGATTTCACACTAACAGCTTCTTACTTTTCATGTTATCTTAATGTTGAAAAGGGAATGGAAATCTTATTTTACTCCTCTTTCAAGATTTTGTTAAAAAGAAAATTTGTATAATGGTGTAGATAGAAGATTTTATTCATTTTTGTTATAAAGGAAATCTCGTGCCTTGTTTATAAATAATAACATTGTGTTTGGTTGATTTTTTTAGCGCATTAGAACAACTATCAAACTATGGATTGTGACTTTAAAATTAATTGTTGAAGTGAATTTTATCTCTCTCAATTTTATTTAGATGTGTAAGTTATATTTCTTGTTTGATGGTTTCAAGTTTAGGGAGAAGGAAAGTAGTGAAATTTCTTGTGTAACAAGGAATTTGGACCTTGTTAGATTAGAGAGATTATTGAAATGATTATCGCCACATGAACTTAAACGGGCCCCTCTATCCTATATATATAATTGCTCCCTCTATGAATGTCTTATCCTATAGTTCTACGCCCAGCTGGGCCCCGGGGTATATATAGATATATATACACAGAGGGCGCCGAATCTATACTATATGGGCCGAGGGAGAGGGACTCTACTATCCCGACGGCCTATCCTATCTATCTTCTATATAGAGTCGGCACTCCCCCGACCGATTCCTGCACTGCAGGGGGAGGCAGCTATATCTAGTCGGCCCCCTATATCTGAACTATGGGGCACCCTCCCCTCTCCCTCTATCTAGATATGGGATATGGACCGATAGGCCATAGGTTGAGGAACTCCCCCGCCCCTGAACTATCTGGAGGGGGAGGAGGACGGGAAGGTAGAACTAGATAGGCATATATACAGATAGGGCGGCCTACTCCAATCGCCGGGGCCCCCTCCCTGAACTATCTTATCTATCTGGGGGCAGCTATATTCTATATCGGCGGCCCTATCGGGCCCCCGCCCCCCCTCTCTCTCTATTCTAGAGAAAGGATAGAGAGCGCCCACCCGACTGTCTGGCCCCTATCCATATACGGGGCTCGAGAACGAGGGAGAATCTATAGCCAGGGCCCTATGCTGGGCGGGAGTCTATATAGAGAATGGGGGCAATGAGGCCCGGGGGCCCCCACCCCTATATAGAGAAGGGGGGCCCCTATCTAGATAGCTGCCCCCCTATAGATATAGCTGCCCTTTCGTGATCTATATAGAGGGGGAGGGGTAGGGGGAGGGGGCCCTATCTCTATATGGCGGGAGGCCTATCTATATATGGGGCCATAGAGAGCCGGGAGATAGGGGGGCCCATAGAACCCCTCTAAATTGATTGTTCTCCCCCTATCTCTGGGCCGACCCCTATTGATTTGATTTGATTTGATATGAATGGGATGGGGAGGTATCTCTATAGAACTGGGGAGAATAGAATAGATTCTATCTGGGGGCCCCTATCTATATATTGTTGGCCAACCGGTGATGGCATCTCGTCGATCGATCAACCGGCCCTCCCCCCTCCCTATTCTATTCTATCTTATCGATCCGAGAGAGAAGAAAGAGCATCGATCGATCGCCCTATCCATACCATATACTAGATCTATATGGGGCCCCCGCCCAAACTATAGATGTAGATCTAGGCTCTCCCCCGCGCCATATGGAATAGATATCGCCATATGGAATAGATATAGAGAGGGGGGGCAAGCATCCGATCCGGCTTATGTGATTGATATAGGGGCCGCCGTATATAGATAGGGGCCGCCATATAGAGTCTAGATAGGGATATGTATATGGGTTAGGTGCTGACCGCTTCAACCCCCCATAGAATAGTTCAGATAGGGGCCGCTCCCCGATACCTATATATCTATCCCCCACCCCTTCCTATCTTATAGTTCTAGATAGGGACCAACCCATGATTGGGACACCTATTCCATCACCCACTATGATTGGACCAACCTATGACCAGACTGATCGGTATGAGATGAGACACCCGGACTGATTGGTATGAGATGAGACACCCAGACACCTCGGCATTGAATCAACCCAACCCAACCTACCATACTCCCCTCCCCTCTTTTGATATGGGGGGGCCCATAGATTCTATGGTGATGGTGCCCCCTAGATCTCTATGGGGAGCCCCCCCTCTCTATAGTTCTTCTCTATGGGGGCCCGCCCCTATATAGATTGGTCCTATACCATAGTGATGCCATACTGCCATACTATAGTGAAGTGATACAGTCCATTCCCGCCCTATAGATTTCTATTTCCCAGCTAACGCATGAAACAATGGGGCCTCTTAATGCCAACTAGATCTGTGGCCGTGGCCAATCCCAGATATATGATATATAGGGCGTCTGGGTCCTTCGCCATTTCATTCATGGTCGGTGTATCAGAGATAAGATATAGATAGGGCATGGAGACCCGCTGGGAGCTTCTCCCTCTGCAGGAGCTTTGTCCAGAGATATAGATATATGGACCCGAGCCGGACCCGGATCCGGCCATCCAACTACACTTGATCCAGAAGTAAACCATGGAAATCTATATGGTTTGGTTGATACCACCTGCGATTCATAGATCTCCGATCGGAAACCCTGGATGGGGTGGAATCCAAGAGAGTAGGGGGCTCCGAGTCCCTTCCACGCGGCCAGAGGAATAGTATTCTAGAATTCATAGTAGGCTCCGTCTCCATCTGGAATTGGATGGGGCCCTACCTACATAACCGGCCATAGATTGATTGGCCGGAGGCCCTCTCCCCATCCCCATCCCCATCTACTAGTGAGGGGTGAGGGCCCTATATATCTTATCTGGCCCCCTACCCTGGCATTTCTGCACTCGACCAACGGAAGGAGATCGACCCGACTCGACCACCGGGAGAGCCATATATAGATAGGGAAGAGATCTATATAGGGAACACATGAACCGATAGGTCGAGGGAGATAGATAGGGGGGGCCATAACTCTATCTATGGTAAGTCGATTCCGAAGGAGTGCCCCCTACCCCCTATATAGATCTTATCTGGGGCACTCGACCTACTATCTAGATATGGGTTGGGTTCGAATGGCTCAGCAGGCAGGTGCCTTGGGTTTGGAAGGGTCTCCCTATCTATAACTAACTATATGGAGGGGGGGTCCCTATCTCTGCCTATATAGAGGGGGGGGGCCGGTCTTAGGAGTCATAGGATTCAAGAGGGAGATAAGATCTATATAGAGCCGCCATCGGGGGGTCCCCCACCTACCTTCTCAAACTATAGATATGGGGAACCTTCCTCACACCAACCCCAGAACAAGACTGACTCTAATCAGAGGGGAGGCAAGGCATATAGGGGAGGCCGGCACCCCTCTCAACAGATATCTATATATATATATATAGATATAGATTTCTCTCCGGGGAGGCACTCTGAGGCAAGCAAGGCATATAGGGGAGGCACCCCCGGGTGCGCACCACCTACCCTTTCTCAGATATCTATTTAAAGGACGGACGAGAAAGGCGGCAACCCATCACCTATCTATAGATTCTATGGGGCCCAGGACAAGACAACACAACACAAGACGAGGAGGGCTTCCTGAGATATAGAGATATAGGGCCTCCCCAGAACTCGGGTCGGTGAGGAGGGGCAATAACAAACCCACCCTAACCCCCCTCCCCCTCTATATACTCGAATAAGTATAGGGGCGGGGGGGCACCCCATACCAGCCAGATAGATATAGGCTCGGAAGGGGAGGCCCATATACCATCAGCTTGTGTGGTTAGGCAGGTGGGGATATTGTTAGTGATGAACCCCAGAACAAGACAACACAAGACAATATTCGAGAGGGGCCCCTGATTCTATACGTAATATGTCTGTCCGGTGCCCCTCCCCTATATAGATATATATAGATATATATCAAGGAAAGGAAGCAACCCTGCCTAACCAGAATAAAGGGAGGAGGGGAGGTGGTGAGGGTGGGGTTCCTTCCTTTCCTAGCTCTGCTCTGCCTATATAGATATAGATCTGGCTAGGATATCTATATAGATCGGCGGCCTATATATAGATCTGGGTGGGAGATCGGCGGCCTATATAGATATATATCTGGCGGCGGATAGATAAGATAAGATAAGATAAGATAAGATAAGATAAGATAAGATAAGATAAGATTCTATCTATATATATATCTATATATATAGAGGGGGATCACTATTCTATACGTGATATGACTGATGACTGAGGGAGAGCCATATCTATAGATAGGCCCCCGGCCTCCCGAGCATAGGCTATATGGAGTGGAGCCCTACAATTTTTCCGTCGGCCCCCCTATCTATAGTTCTCCCAACTAGAGAGAGTCGCCCCCTCCCCTATATAGAGATATGGGAGGCCCACCCACCCCTCCAGCTATCTCTGCCTCCCAGGTAGAGCTATATAGTTCTATAGAAGGCCTCTGCCAATACCCCAGAAGGCTTATATAGATAGGGGCTCCCCCGTGCCATCCGAACGGGGACCCCCCGTGAAATGAAAGATATCCTATCCCCCGTGCCATCCGTTAGATAGATAGGGGATAGGGAGATCTATATAGATTCCCCTGACCATCCGAACTCTAGATAGGGGATAGGGCCGATAGGGGATTGATAGGTGGCCCCCCAGTGCCATATATCGATAGGGACCTCTCGCCCTATATCTAGATAACTGATAAATGCCGGCCCCATATATAGATAGGGGGGGGCACTCTAATATCTATATATTGGTACTAAAGATTGATGGTACTAAAGATTGTTGCCTGCCACCCGAGACGAACGGAGAATACAACTATATATCTTTCTTCGGAGCGGAGTTATGCGAATCTATATATATCTCTCACTCGCCGGCGGAGGGCCATATATATAGATAGGCGGAGAATCATCAATCATCCATATATCATCCCGAGATAGGAGATAGGGAGCCTATATATCTACGGGGCGCCGCTCACCCCCTATCACACTCGACCGACTCGCCATATCTATATATAGGGGGCACTGGCACTCACTCGGATCGGGGGTAAATGAAGATTCTATTTTCATTCCATTCTGATTAGATCTCGAGTTATAGAACTCTCGGGGGCACCTCGCATAGAATATAGGTGCCGGAAACATAATAGAGTAGAAACATAGCTATATAGAGTAGGGTAGGGCCCATATAGAGTATCTCCCTATCCCTATGCCTCTTTCGTGCCCACCTACCCTACCCTACCCTACCCTACCCTACCCTACCCTACCCTACCCTATATGTCGGTCGTCTTGTCTATATGGCGACAGTTCTAGTTAGTTCTGGGGCGACTCTCTCTAGTTGGCCCCCTATCCCTATCTCTCTATGGGGCCCTATATCTATCGCTCGACTAGCGGCGCCCTCCCCTCGATTGAGCCTACTGATGAGATGATATTCTCTCCAGATGGATAGAATCTATAGGGTCGAGGGGGTCGAGCGCCTACTCCTACTCTATAGTCTAGAATAGAGAGTATAGAGCTTCCGTTCAGATAGGGCCTCGGCTATATAGAGTAGGCCGTCGCCATATAGATATAGATCTATCTGGGAGGAGGAGGGGGGCGGTCGAGCGCATATAGATAGTCGCCCTCCCCGACCTCCCCCAACTAGAACTCTAGAGAGTTGTCGCCATATAGATCTATACAGGGCGCACCGCACCATATAGAGTCGAGTCTAGATAGGGCGTTAGATTCTAGATCAGATAGGCCCCGCCCCTACCCCCGCCCCCACCCTATAGATCTGATCTATCTGGCTATCGAGAAGAGAGGAGGGCCCCCGGCACTCGACTACCCTATATCTCTCGAGAGGAGGGCGAGGGTTTGATCTCAGCTTAGATCGCTGTGGTGTGATAGGGGGTCTATCCCATATCTATCTATCTATCTATCTATAGGGGGAGCATCAAATCTGGGGCGGTCGGGCACCACAGACATGGATGCCCACCGAGTGCAGATAGAATAGATAGGGGCGGCCATATATCTATATCTCACCACATACACATATCTAGCATGGATGCATCCATTCTATCCGCCATTCTCTATATCCAAAGGAGTGATACAACCAGTCACAGTCATTGGTCCATATCCATATAGAGTAGGCCGTCGCCATCTCATCTCTATATAGATAGATAGAGAGATAGATAGAGGTTGGAGGAATTTGGAGACAAATGGAGACAAATGGAAGGAGAGAAAAACAAATGTATCTCCTTTCCTCTGTGGATGAAAGATTCACAACCCGCAAAACAAGGAAAACATGGAGATATGAGAGGAAAAGGAAGGGAAATGAGACTAAAATAGAGAAGTTAAGAGGAATTAGGGATTTTAGAAATCCCTAAGATCAATGGTCTAGAGTTTTTTGATCCTACGGTTCTCATTCAACTTTTATAAAGCCACTTGCATATTAGGCATTTTAAGTTGAACTTGATGGGACAAGTGGGCTCACCTTATCCCTAAGTTTTGGATAAATAAGTTTGTTTTAAATTAATTTTAATTGAATTTTTCTTGGTGTAAATGGGCATGGGTCTATTTTAAGGGGAGCTATGCCCATCTTAAAAACTTGATCCTCAATCAAAGTTAACTAAATTCCTACCCTATCTAAATAGTCCCTTGGTGGAAAAATTTTGGATCAAAATCAACTAACTGTAATTAGTGAAACTAATACCTTGGCTATGATTATTCACCCTTGGATTATTTTAATTTTCATGGGACAATAACAAAATATCAATAACCCAATGGAGATTTGATTAGTGACTCAAGCTACATAAATAGATATATAGTTAACTAGATACGTCCTTGGTTAATTTTAACAAATTGTAATGAGAATTAAATTATAAGCTTTACTTGGTATGACCATAACCCTTGGTGAAAGGAGTGAGATTTAAAACTCAATTGAAGGTAATGGACAAACTAACGCTATGGTCATCTGGAGCATCCCTAGTTAGCCTATTTAACGCAAATGATAGTATGGACTATCTTATACTTCCCTATTGTGTTATTGGTTGAGACTATTGATGATGAATCAGTCTTATAAATCTTAATTACAAGGACAAGTTTACATTTATTTTCATATGTAACCAAGCTTATAGGATTTGGATTTGTTTGAAACATAAGTGATTTCAAGTAATTTGTGCAAATGGCATTGAGATTACTTCTTGTCGACTCGATTGAACTAGTAAGTTGAATTATTAATGGTTTGTTGGCATGGTGTCCTAGTAGGTGTTTTCATTGATTCAAAATCCCATCAATGACAAAGTGAATGTTTTAGGATGATTTCATGATGTTTTATGTGATGCTAACATGATGGTTTAGATGTTTATCAACTGCTATAGTGGGATTTAGTGAGGTGTGCTTGCTCTAGCAAGCTCATACAGGTGCCTAGGAGATGTATCTTAATAGTGTGAGCTTCTTGGTTGCTTGGGAATCATGTTGACATGATGGATATCATGATTTGAGGGTCCTTAGCACTCACAATGCTGTTATGGTGCAAGGATAGTTGGTTCACTTGGTTATATGTACTTATTAGGAGCAGGTATGTTTGTTTGGAGGTGTGACAGAGTGGACCTAACCAATTTGAGCTCATGGAAGCATGCTATCAGGTGTATCATGACATATGAGGTATTGTTTAGTCATTTGCAGAGGTTTCATGTTTAGTTGCCCTAGTTGCTACTACGAGGATCTAGCATGTAAGCATGGGTAAGTCTTAGTGACTGGAGAGATTGGGATATGGTGTTATCATTCTAATGATTGTATATGTTATAGGGATGATTAATTATGATCTCATAAAAATTTAGGTGCCCATGATGTGAAATTTGTAAGATATGACCGGGTTTTGTGAGACAAGGTGAAAAACAAAGTAAAATCCAACTTGAAGTGCAACTTCATATGCTCATTGAATAGTGTGCTTCGCATGGGATCTTGTGAATTTCAGAGATGCTTCTAAGGTGAGTTTAGAAGGATTCAAAAAAATAATCGTTTCATTTGATCGTCACATTTTTATGAATGAATGTTAAGAAGGTAAAGAGGTTTAAAACCCTAATTAAACCCTAACTAGGAGAAGTTGACAAAAAGTGAAGTATAGTGACCCAATTTTTATTGGTTCATCAAAATTGATGATTTGATATTGTATAGTACTTATCGGGATTTATATAAATGTATGGTTGAGGTCATGAAGATATGTGGGCCCTACCTAAAAATAGCAGTTTTTGGAGAAGAAGGTTTTAGGACAAGATGGTCCAAAGGAGTAGCATGCAAAATTTATGGTGCATGATGATTACGAGTTTTTCTTGATGTAAATAGAGTTTTCAAGGCAATTTCATACAGGTTCATGGTGTTTTGAGGTCCAAATAGGTTGACTAGTCAAAGGGCAGTTTTGGGATCTCAAATAGTAGAGTTTAGTAAAATGGCCATAACTTTGCTACAGGGAATTTTTGAGGTAATTCAAGTTGTGTTGGAAATTAGATTCATAGATATTTCCAATAATATATGGATTTCCTCATGATGAGGTCATTTGATAGGTATCTTTAGGTCATTCTTTGAGCAATAATATTTTTGGTAGTTCAAGACAACATCTGTTTTTGTGAAAGTTTGATATTGTTTGAAGCATGAGATGGATTGGGTGATGCTTCCTATCACCTGGAATGTGAAGGGGATGTAATTTTAATCTAATGAATCCATTTTGAGGTCTTGAATGTTTTTATAAATGATTTTATGAGCTAACCTTTAGAAACATCTTTTTTGGCAGTTGATCTAGTGAAGGAAAATGTTGTTGTGGTTTGAAGTGAAGAATGTTTCATGGATTATAAATTTCTTATAATTTTTCTACAGTTTCTTCCATTTCCATTTTTAGTGGTCACATAACATGGTTTGGTTCGGCATAAGTGATTTGGTGGCATTATGAAGTTTTGAGGGTGTTAAAGGGTGCAGGAAACAACAGTTTTGAGAAATACAAAGAGCACTGGGCCCATTAAACGAAATAATTTGATTGGTTGATATTAATTTCGACCATGTATGATTTTTAAATGTTAATTTAAACATGTGTGGTGATTTATGGGTCATGACTAAGGATGGTTTTGAAGTAAGGGCATTTTTATCTTTGTGCCCATGGGGTTTTGAGCCAATTTTGGCACATAAAATGATGGTTTAAGCTAGGCGCGACCTACTTGGGTAATTTTTGGCTATTATGAACTGAATTTAGAATGTTTCTATTATGCATGGGTTGAGCCAAAGGAGGTAAAATGTTTGATTTTGAATTTGAGCCTTGGAGAGGCTATAAAAGTGAAGATATGGGCTTATTGTTTCTAGCTTTTTAAAACCCCTTTTATCTTCTTTTGAAGAACCCTTTTTCTGAAAATAAAACCATTTGGGCCTAGCCCAAAACACCTAGAATATCATTCTAGGACAGTCGTTGGTTGAGTTTTCATGAGGATAATTTGAGCAAGTGCAAAGTTGGTGTTGTTTCTTTGAGAGCGAGTTGGAGAAGGAGGGAAGATTTGGATGCTTGAGTTTGGATGATATCTCATAGCATGTTGATGTTATTTTCATGTTTATAAGGATTTTTCAGATCTTATCTTGAAATTTGAAGACATTCTCATAGTTGTATTTCTTCATATGTATTCATGAGACATTGATTGTCTTGAGAGCACTTTATCATTGTATCTTTAAGAGGGAGTTGGAGAAGGAGGGTAGATTTGGGTGCTTGAGTTTGGATGCTATCCTCATAGCATGTTGATGTTATTTTCAGGTTTATAAGGATTTTTCAGATCTTATCTTGAAGGTTGAAGACATTCTCATAGTTGTATTTCTTCATATGTATTCATGAGACATTGATTGTCTTGAGAGCACTTTATTGTATCTTGTGGATCATTGTTGAAGACACTACTCTTTGTGATATGATTTGAGAATCTATATAAGTGTGTGGATCTAATTTTATTATTAATATATGTGTATTTGAGATCATATTATGTTCTTTGCATTTATTTTACTTCATTGAAAAGGTTGTATGCTTTGATGTGTTGTATATGAGCATGTGTGGTTAGGGTTTGAAGCACAAGTGTTGAAAATGTTTTATTGGGGACTGATTCACCCCCCCTCTCATTCCTTGTCACCTCCAAAATTGGTATCATAGCAGGCCCTTGAAGTATCCTAACAAGCTAGAGGGATATCTTTGGTGACAAGATGGCACCTCCATCATTGGAAACAATTGAGGGTAATACCTTCATGATAAGGAGATGGGTAGGAGAGAATGTAGATAAGATTGACAGTTGGTTACACCTCTCATGAAGAAGTAGTCAAGGTTTTAAGAACTCAACTTGAGGAGGCTCAAGTTGAGTTGAAGACCAAGAGAGAAGAATGTATCAAACATGAGGCTGAAAAAGAAGAAATAGTCAAGGTTTTAACGAATCAACTTGAAGAGGAACAAGATGAGATGAAGATCAAGAGGAAAGAAACAAAGGATTTGAAGAAAGATCTAGGCACCATGACAAAAAAATACTATCTTTTCAAGGAAGTTCAAAAATTCTAAGTAAGATGTTGGAAAAAAAAAAGGCCTATGGTGATAGAACATGCCTAGGCTTCAATGAGGGCTCATCCAAATCAGAAAATAATGAAGAAGAGTCAAGTCAAGGATCAAATGAAAGAAGGAAGCCAAGCAAGGGAGAAAGTTCAAGGCTTCCACCTCCTAGAAGATCACCTATCAGCAGCCAAGTGCATATAGGTATGGTGTCTTTCATGGTAATTGTTACAAATGTGGTGCTTATGGACATAGGGCTAGTTTTTGTAGTCCTAAGGTTGAAAAGAAGGATGATGGAAAAGGAAAGGAACATTGTGAAGAGAAGAAGGAAGAATAATGTCAAGACAAGAAGGAGTAAAAAGGTAGGTCAAAGATATGGATTTGAATGCTATCATTTCCAAGAAAAGGGACATCTTGAAAATATTACAAAAATGAGCCATCAAACACAAAGAGGTATGTAAGCACATTCAAGGGTATTGTATGCTTGCAATGGATATGGTCATAGAGATTATGAGTGAAAAGGAAGGCAAAGTGGAATGCTTTAGGTGCCACAAGATAGGGCACATTGCAAGGTTTTGTAATGCAGTCAATTGAAGAAAGAGTCTCAAAACCTAAGCCACAAGCTCAAACATACAAAAGGAAGGATGAGACTAGTCAAAGTGCTAAAGAAGAATCCAAGGATGTGACTGAGCTAAAGGAGGGATCTACTGCAAAAATGAGAAATCAGATAAAGAGGATACATATCAAGGTCCAAGAAGAGGGCTTGAGACCTACTTAGGTCTCTCATCAAGCTCCTCCATGGTGACATATGCCTCTATTAGGCTTCATAGAGGTGTATAGGTGCAAAATGAAGCTTTGGAGTGAGGGGGATATGTCTTAGTCAAGTGTGTGTCTTCTCCATGATGTTAAGGTATGTCTTTTCAAGTCATATAGCATGGTTTTTACTATTTGTATATGGTTGTTCAAGTTATAGTGTCTTGGTCTCTGAATTCTTGTGTATCAAATAGTGTATGTTGTGTTTATAAGACAATATTTGCATTTTTATGGTGTATCATCGATGTTCTAGATGACTCAAGTGTTCATTTGTCATATTGATGTCTTTTTTTTTGTTAGGTATTGGTGTCATAAAACTCATGAAAATAGTCCTCAAGTAGTAGTTGACTGAGTATATTGCATAGTTATCAAGTTTTTCAATTCAATATCTAAGATTTTATGTGTATGTGTAGTCAGTACCATAATGTATCAAATTCTTAATCAAAGGTATATGTTGTGTTTTTCATGAGCTTAAGACCAAGGGTTAACTAGGTGTGCAAATGTCTATGATGTGTCTTCTAAAGAGAATCATGTTATATTTATGTCATATCATAAGGTATGTGTCAAAATTGATCATAAGTTCTTGTCATACAATGATGTGTCTTGGTCATTATAATTAGTATAGGCATGTATATTGGATTGTGTCTTATTGGAGTCTGTATTATGAGCCTCAAAAGTATTAAATTCTTCTCTAAGGTTGTTTGAAGGTCTTTGGGTCATCAAGATTAGGTTACTTTTGAAATGGGGGACTTTGTATGTTTCCTTGAAGTTGTCAAAACAAACATGGGTGGCTATAGGCAAGAAAATGATGATCATGCTCTCATCATGATACAAGTTCTCACTTGCGCTAGAGAATGTAGTTTCAGTGGTATTGGCTAAGGGTGAAGTTCATAAGGGAAAATATGGGAATTTTTGGAGCTTCTCTTGCTAACTCGAATTATGTCATGTGTATCCGTGGATGGAATATGAAACTTGGAGGATCAAATTGTGGAATTCAAAACTAAAATTTGGTACAACACATCTTAACATGGATAGCTTAATGATTCAAGAAGTTTTAGGTTCTAAGGATGTTTAGAATTTGGTTTGACACTTGATGAAGAATTTATATTTTTTGAAAAATATGATTTAAGGTGTTTTGTAATAGTGATGTCAAGGCTTCAATCCTGAGATCAAAACCAAGAAGATGAAGTTTGAAGATTCCATAGTTGACTTTGATCAAGAAGGCCAAGTATGACCAAGATGACAATGAATGCTAAATGTTAAGCATATAATATATCTATAACTTACATGAAATCATGTTGTACATGTGAGGTCTTCGAGGTTTAAGGAGGGTCTAAATGTATGATGGCAAGTTAAAGTGTTTTGTAGAGGTGTTCTTGTGCAAAAAGAAGGTTATGAGGATCGATGCACATCTAAGCTTGAAAGTCTACTATATGAGTGGACCTATACTAGTGAAAAATGATCTCTCAAACCAAGGTGATAACCCAATATGCCTAACAAAGACATGAAAAGCTATAATGAAGATTGTGTAAATCAAAATAGGGCATGTGGAACCTAAAGATTTTGATTACTCATGGTTTTGAAGATTTGTATAATAATTTTTTGACCTACATGTGCAAGAGAGGTATTTGTGGGCTTATGTAAGTATCTCGAGCTTAACAATGGGGATGCAAGCTAAAGACCCAAGACAAGATTGTGTAATGTCAAAATAAGCCCATACAGATGAAGAAAGGTGTATATGACACTTTAAGAGATCATGAAGGTCACATGAGGAGTAGAGTACAAAAATCTATGGATGATGAAGATTAAAATGCTTGGTGATGTTCTTAACAAAGATCACAAAGTGAACTCGAAGTAAATAAGTACTACTACAGGTGCATAAATAAAAATATACTATATCCCTAACATGATTAAGACTTAATGATTATGATTGTGCAAAATTGTTTTCTCATGCATATCTAGATGTGTTGATCTTGACCAAGATCAAGAAAGGTCATGTAAGTCTTCATAGTCTCGATGAAATCAAAAATGAGTCCATCATACATTATATGTGAAGATCTAAAAGGATGTTGAAATCACATAGGCATAAGATGTTTAGCGTGTTCATGTGTAGAATTCCCTAATCTTATATTCTTAATGCCAAAAAGGCATGAAGAAATTGTGACCTACAAGGTAGAAGAGTCTTTGGCCCTTTTAGATATGTATTCAAGATTGTAAATTCCTACCAAATCATGATAAGTACTTAATAATGATGATCCATGATTGTTCATGACTCCAAAAAGTGTTTTGATAGTGCATAGGATGGCTATGAGGCGTAGTATGTATCATATTGATGCAAAAGAGTAATAATAGTGAAATAGTAAAGATAACTTCACAAATGAGACCGCTTTATGTAAAGGACAATGTGTGTAAGTGATTTTTGTGTTTGTTGATCTACTATTGAAGAAGTAAGGTAATCTAGTCATGTTGTTGTTATTTTATGAGTCTTGAAAACAAAGAGGTAAGATGTACAAAGGGTTTCAAGAGCCTTATATGGGTCTTAGGTTCATTATGTATATGGAAAGTAGGTCAAGAGATCATCAGATTTTGAAATAGTAGTATAGGTTCTTAAATAATTTCTCGTGTAGTCTTGTTTATAGCCAAAAAGTTATGAGAGAAAGTTTCTTTAAGTGAGAGGCTTTTTAAGGATAAGGTATGTTGTAAATAGTGCGAAAAGGTGCTCTTACATGTCTAGATGAAATACATGGTCCAAATTGGAGAGGTGTTGTATATGGGCATTTTAGAAGATGAAAATGTTAATTCTAAGGATGAATAAAGGTATGTGTTGAAGTCTACACAAGGTGCATTGACATTTGTGTTCATTTTTTATGCATGATTAAGCCAAAATGTTTTTCTTATCTCAAAAATATGACTATAAAGACTCAAAATGTTGTTTTAGATTGATAAAGTTGTAAAAGTGATTTCAAGGTATGGTTCCAAGGCTAGTTGATCAATTTTGTGCCTATGAGCTAGAAGTAGGTGTTTTAAGTCCAGGGGGAGTATTCGTTTTTAGTATGTGCTGAGTGAAGATGTGGTGAGCTTCAAAATTGGTCAAAATTTCTCTAAAAGGTTTGTTATGGTCTCTTAGTATTGACCTTGGTATGAAGAGTATGCTTAAGCCTTGTATAGCATAATTTAGGCCTAAAATGATGGATTATTGTCTAGAATGATGGAGTAATGATGGAGCTTGGTATTTCATGTCATTGTTGGCATGCAAATGGTGTTGTTGTCTATGTTTCAAGACTGCTACAGTTTTGTCAAGAAGCTCAAAATAGGGTTGAAGATGAAAATTTGTTAGTTTGCATGCCTAGGAGGTGAAATGATGGCTTTTCCCCCTAACAAGGTGATTTTTTTATTTTCATGATGTATTGATGGTCTTTAGATGTTTGAGTGTTTCTTCCAGGGGGCATGGTTGTTTGCATGATGCCTAAAATGAGGCCAAGAATCAAATTTTGTGCAAAATCAAGAAAATGGAGCAAATTGAGACCTTTGGTTGATGTTTCCAACCAAAGCATGAAGGTATGAAGCTGAAGAAGGTGAATAAGGTGAGTTATAGGTATTCATTTGTCATTAATGTAAAAAGGGGGAGAAGTTCAGGTGTTTTCCATCAATGACAAAGGGGAGATTGTTGGCATGGTGTCCTAATAGGTGTTGTCATTGATGCAAAACCACATTAATGACAAAGTGAATGTTGTAGGATGATTTCATGATGATTTTGTATGTGATGCTAACATGATGGTTCAAATGTTTATCAATTGCTATAGTGGGATTCATGAGGTGTGTGTTTGCTCTAACAAGCCTATATAGGTGCCTAGGAGGTGTAGCTTGATAGTGTGAGCTTCTTGGTTTCTTGGGAAGCATGTTGACATGATGGATATCATGATTTGAGGGTGCTTGAGCACTCACAATAGTGGTATGGTGTATGTATAGTTGGTTCTACTTGTTACAAGTGCTTATTAGGAGCGGTATGCTTGCTTGAATGTGTGATGATGACATAGTGTATTGGAGTCATTTGAGCTCATGGAAGCATGCTATCAGGTGTATCATGACATATGAGGTATTTTTGGGTCATTTTCAGAGGTTTCATGTTCATTTATTACATTATTTCAGTTGGTCCTAGTTGTTACTATGAGGATCTAACATGTAAACATAGGTAAGTCTTAGTGACTAGAGAGATTGGGCTATGGTATTATCATTATGATGATTTTATATGTTATAGGGATGAGTAATGATGCTCTCAAAAAAATTAGGTGCCCATGATGTGAAATTTGTCAATATATGACTGATTTTGTGAGACAAGGTGAAAAACAAAGCAAAATCCAGCTTGAAGTGCAACTTTAGATGCTCATTGTGAATAGTGTGATTTGCATGGGACCTGTGGCTTTTAGGGATGCTTCTAAGGTGAGTTTAGAAGGTTTAAAAAAATAATGAGGTCATTTTATCATCACGTTTTTATGAACGAATGTTAAGAAGGTAAAGAGGTCAAAACCCTAGTTAAACCCTAGCTAGGAGTAGTTGATAGAAAGTGAAGTATACTGACCCATTTTTATTGGTTCATCAAAAGTGATGATTGGATGTTGTAGAGGAACTCCTCAGGATTTCTATAAATGTATGGTTTAGGTCATGGTGATATGTGGGCCCCACCTAAAAATAGTAGTTTTTGGAGAAGAAGGTTTTAGGACAAGATGGTCCAAAGGAGTAGCATGCAAAATTGATGGTGCATGATGATTGGGAGTTTTTATTGATTTACATGGAGGTTTAAGGAAATTTCATGTACATGTTCATGGTGTTTTGAGGTCTAAACAGGTTGACTAGTCAAAGGGTAGTTTTGGGATCTCAAATAGCATGGTTCAGTAAAATGGCCATAACTTGAGCTACAAGTGAAGTTTTGAGGTGATTCAAGTTGTGTTTGGAAAGTATTTAGAGATATTTATAGTGATATATGATTTTCCTCATGATGATGTCATTTGATAGAATCTCCAGGTCATTATTTGAGCTAGAATATTTTTAGCAATTCAAGACAACATCTGTTTTGGTGCAAGTTTGATGTTGTTTGAAGTATGAGATGGATTGGGTGATGCTTTATATCACTTGAATGTGAATAGATGGATGAAATTGGAATCCGATGATTTAATTTGGAGGTATTTAATGTTTTTATAAATGATTTTATGAGCTAACATTTGGAAACAACCTTTTTGGCAAGTTAATCTGGTGAAGGAAATGTTGTTGTGGTTTTAAGTGAAGGATGTTTCATGGATTCTAACTTGCTTATAAGTGTTCTAAAAGTTCTACCATTTCCATTGAGTGGTAACATGGCATGGTTTGGTTAAGTAGAAGTGATTTGATGGCATTATGAAGTTTCAAGTGTGTTGAAGGGTGTAAGAAACAACAATTTTGAGAATTACAAAGAGCATTGGGACCATTAAACGAAATAATTTGATTGGTTGATATTAATTGCAACCATGTATGATGTTTAAATGTTAATTTAAATATGTGTGGTGATTTATGGGTCATGAATAAGGATGGTTTTGAAGTAAGGGAATTTTTATCTTTGTGTGCATAAGGTTTTGATAAAATGATGTTTTAAGCTAGGCCGACCTAATTGGGTCACTTGTGGCTGTTATGATTTGAATTTAGAATTTTTCTATGATGCATGGGTTGAGCCAAAGGAGGGAAAATGTTTGAGTTTGAATTTGATCCTTGGAGAGGCTATAAAAGTGAAGATATGGGCTTATTGTTTCTAGCTTTTTGAAAACCTCTTTTATCTTCTTTTGAAGAACCCTTTTCTGAAAAGCAAAAACATTTGGGCCTAGCCCAAAACACCTGGAATCTCATTCTAGGACAGCTGACTTGTTGAGTTTTCATGAGGAGAATTTGAGCAAGTGTAAAGTTGGTGTTGTTTCTTTGAGAGCGAGTTGGAAAGGAGGGCAAATTTGGATGTTTGAGTTTGGATGCTATCCTTATAGCATGTTGATTATTTTCAGGTTTCTAAGGAGTTTTCAGATCTGATCTTGAAGTTTGAAGACATTCTCATAGTTGTATTTCTTCATATGTATTCATGAGACATTGATTGTCTTGAGAGCACTTTATTGTATCTTGTGGATCATTGTTGAAGACACTACTCTTTGTGATCTGATTTGAACATATATATAAGTGTGTGGATCTAATTTTATTATCAATATATGTGTCTTTGAGATCATATTATGTTCTTTGTATTGATTTTACTTCATTGAAAAGGTTGTATGCTTTGATGTGTTGTATATGAGCATGTGTGGTTAGGGTTTGAAGCACAAGTGTGGAAAAGGTTTTATTGAAACTGATTCACCCCCTTCTCTCAATCCTTATCACCTCCAACATGGTTTAATCTCGTTTAATACTCGACTAACATTTTAAAAATGTCCCAATTTTTACAAGGTATTTGGATTGTTAATTTGGGTCGTGAAATCATGCATGAACATCAAATATGGATAGATCCAACAATTGTTACTATCCAACATGGATTGTATTGTCCTGAATGGTTTTCTAGCATCCAAATACCAATTTTCTGAAACATATAGGCTTTTGAAAGTTTTTTATACTAATTCAGGGACAAATTTCACAATTCAAAGCATGGTTTATTACTATTCAATATAAAGTGTGGGGGACACGAGTACTCCATTCTCTTTTCTTAGAATCACAAGCATACAGAATGTCGAGGTATGAAGGGCATGAGCGTTGCTTCATTCCTATTCAACCCTACACATTTTCAATTTTCAAATGTTCAAATGCAATTTTCTTAGTGTTAAAGTTCAATTCTTTTTATATGGACATTGACTATAATCTATGTTGGAACTTTTCACATTTGGGATCGTCTGAGCACCTCAAGCATCTCAAAGCAATCAAGCGAGCAATCAAACAAAGACAAAATGTGTTTTCACATTGGCCATTATTTTCTTTAAACAAGTTTTTTTTTATTTCCTAACTTAAAGGGGGCAAATATAGACATCAATTTGGCACCAATCATTTGATAATGTCAATATTGGTTTAATCCCTAAATATGACTTGCACACCTATTCCGAGTCTAATTGTTATATCCCTAGTCTTATTGCAATACTTGTTCTTCTCATTACATTGCTCGGTCATTCACATAACAACTTACCGTAATCCTAAGTAGTCTATCGGTCATAATTATTATATACAACTTTCTAGAACAAAACACCATTCATGGACCAAACTACCAAACAAAGACCAAATCGCCAAATAGTTTTGTCAAAATTGGTGGTTTTGTCCCAACCCTTCCAATAGTCATTTCCTCAATTTGATAGCTTTTATGGGTCATTACTTTCCTCATGGTTCTTCCTTAATGTGAAATTATGCCTACGAAACCCTATATAAACAAGTTAAATGCACTCATTTACTCACCTAACACTCAAGCACTCGAACAAATATCATTCAAAAGGCACTCTAAGCTCTTCTAAATTTTCCTAAAGCAACAACACACATTAGGAACAATCCCTACAAAGATCTAAAACACTCCAAACTAGGCTCTAGAGTTGAGTTTTCCAATCAAGACAATCAAGGCCAAGTCAAACATTGAGCGAGCAAGCCATTGGAAACATTAAGTGTTCAAATTGTCAAATATAGTTGCATCCACACATATATCACATCTCCAAGTGGAGAATTGTGCGGTTCGAGTCCTTTTCATTGTAGTGCCAACCTAAGAGGTGTAGTGGAGGTGTACAGATTGCACTTCAACCGAAACACTAACTTTTATAGGGCTTTCACCCATGATTAAGGTTTTGGGTCTTTCGGTTGATTTCATAAGGTTCCACACATTTGTGAGACATAATATCTTATCGGCATATCACAATTAGTCATAAAAGCACATAAAGTTACAAAGTGCAACATCTTCTTGGATAGAACGCCAATTAGAGACAAAAGTGTTAAAATAGTGATTATTCGGTCTAATCTTGATGGTTTGGTCTCTACACATAGTACACTTCCAAAAATAGAGATGGAGCATTTGTAAGACATTTCCAACTTGTTCATCATCATGTCAAACCTAGATTAGCTTCTGGATCATCCAAATAGCTAAGTGCACTTGCTTTCTCATGTTTTATTATATTTAACACATTATAATTGAACGATCTTACAAATTGTTTATATGTGTATTTTGGTCTATGTTTGATTGATAATTTGAATATACATCTTATTTCTAACCCTAATCCAAAATATAAATAAAAACCTCCCAAATTGCTTATTTATTTTGGGTTAAATCAATTCAAAAAATACATATAAATATAAAATGAATCCGAGTTTCTAAATTATATAGACCTTGCATTTTTCTCAAATTGAAAATTATATTAGAAATTTAAATTAAAAAAAGCGGCTTAAATTGCGGTGAAGTGTCAATGAAGAGGGGTTGTAGTATTACGGTATGCTTTACACCTTGTAGAATATGTTGTTCAAACAATCTTGGGCATAATGCATACGAAAAAATAACTTCTACCAATGGATAATTAAGGTAGAATTTAAGCAAGAATTTATTTGTATATCATGTATCCTAAACTAAAGCATGGAACACAAGCCTCAAGCTCAAGCTACAAGACAAAACACACCAAAAAAAGATCAAATTTCATAGTATGCGAAGTTTGAATTTTAGAGAGTAGTGATATAAAAACCAACAAGGAAAGAAAGCTAGAAATTACACTTGAGCGATGAATCCTACTAACAAGGTGCAAGATCAAATCAGCCTCAAGACCTACAAATACAATAGTGTTGAATAGTGGAGTTACTTGTCATCAAATTCACGCCATTATTACCATAGGCAATTGATTCATATACAAGGTAGACCAAACTAAAGCCTCATGCTTTAAAATTAAACTTTCCTCGACATTAAAATACTAGAGAGTCTCCTTCAAATCCACCAATCACTGGAACCGCACACAACACAATTGATGTTGGCTACGGTTTATCGACCATGTTTTAATGTTTTGTCAACCATAACATCTTCATCAATAACTTCGATGCACTTTGTTGTGTTTTTCAACCGCAAGTTAATACTTTAAGCATAAAAAGATAGTTATATCATGTTATGTAGTTTATCCAAAAGAAAATTGATGAAATATAGACAATAAGCAATAGCAATAACTTACAATTATAAAAAAAAAAGTTAATATAAAGTGAATCAACAAGCTTTTAATTTTAGATGATTCAAACAACTTGTGAACATATTGCTTTTGCATGCCATTGTCATATCTACTCTCACTTACGCACATTCAACGCTTTAGTTTAAGCTTTTGATAAATTTTAAAGATAACATTTTTTTAATTTAAAGATGGTATTGATTCTCAAGGCAAAAAGATATTAAATCTTCTCGAATGAATTAGGATATTGAGATTATATGAACACTTACATAAGCTCAAGAAGAAACATGAAGATAGAGAGGCTTTTCATTTTTAATGGGACCATTAGGAGGGCAATATTTACCCCTACATAATTCCAATCCACAAAAAGAGTTGTAAACATACAAAGCACAAGTGAAAAAGGATTTTTAGCAAATATTTAGTTGTCAATCACAGTGTCCTCACCATTTACATGAGCTCGAAAAGAAATATGCAGTGCGGAGTTGTTTTGTTTTCAATGGGACCAGATGGGAAGATGATATTTACCCCTACATAATTTCAATCCACCCAAAGAGGCATCAACATACAAAGCACAAGTGAAAAACGATTTTTAGCAAATATTTAGTCATCAAGCCTAACACCCTCACCTTATTATTATTATTATTTTATAAGAGGTAAAAAAGGGTTGAGGGGTCGTACCCATACAACAAACACCACTCCAAGAGGGAAGATAATTACAAAACTACAAAGCATCAAAAAACAAAAATATAACAACACTAGTTGCCTTATTATATTATTATAACAACACTAGTCTTTTGCTTAAATTTGCAATAAAATTATGATTGATATCAATCGGATGAGAGTAAAAAGATAGTAAACAAATTCCAAAAGTGTGCACATACAGGGTCTAGCGACAACTTTAAAAACAATTCGACTCAAACGACTAGAATACTTCGTGTCTCACACTTAGTGAGTTTGTATCGAACGATAGGATCTGCATCATTAATAGTAATTTATCCGACAATTAGACCGTCTTGAATCTTTGGTCATGGGAATAATCTTATTGTTTCCAAATCCTTCAACCATGAAAAAAATGTGATTCACAACATCAAATCTACTTGTTATGAAATTACGGAGAGAAGTTGAAAGATTACAATATAACTATTTCTATGTTAATCTAGAGAAAGAAAGTTATGATAGGGTCAACATTGCAACAACTTCATCATTCCACAAAATCCCCCTTGATGTGAAACACAAATTTCCACGTACGGTAATTTGGCACAACATTACGCAAACTCAATGCATGACACAAAGCGCCTTTTGCATTTGACATCATCACATTGGGAACAAACCCCTGTATTCATAAACCTCCAAATAGTGTTGATTACACATGATTGTAATCATGGATAACTTTGTTGGGTGACATTGATCTCGTGTTTTAGGAAGTCTACACAAAACCATGTTGTTGTTGAACATATCAAGAGCATCAACCATGTACGAGCATTGCTAGCGAGATTGGTGGAGGAATAAAATTGAATGGCACCACTTTAACTTTTGACATACCCGAGGTCAAAGCCAAAGTGTTTTTTTCTTGCAAAATTGAATAGATTTTGTACCACAATATGACTCTAAAATGATCAATTCGTTGCGTCTCGAATAAAAACATATAAAATTCAATTTAAATGAAAATTTAATATTACAAAATTGCATGTGCACCAGCCACACATAGAAATGTTAAATTTGGTTGAAAAATCTTGAATACGATTGGATTAGAAACTGGTATGCCAATCTAGTGCCACAAAAGCTATAGTATCTTATTGGCAAAAACTACAAATATCCAATTAAACATAACTAAATGTCATAGTTCATATGCCTAATTAATAAGAGCGGAAGTGCAGATGTTTTTTAAAAACACACTTTTATTTATAAGAAAAATATAGTACAACACTAATAATACAAAAAGATGGGTGAAAAAGGTCACACCCCAAAATGCTGAGAAAGAGGCCAACTCACCTCAAAGAAGCAACATTAAAGCTAGATTAACAAAATAATAGTGTGTTTAATCAAAACAGGAGCAGGAAAAAGAGAATTGTGTTGAGCAGCAACCCTGGCAAACCAAGTAGGCCTCGAATAAGAGGTTAGCTCGCCTCAAAGAATCAACATTAAAACTAGATTAACAAAATAAAAATAAGTTTTTAATTAATAAAGGTGCAGAAAACCAAAGCACACCGAAAAACAAGAAAAAACATGGCAGCTGGTGGCGGCTGAGGCACTGGGCTATCAGGTTTGTTCCCCCAGCAACCAATGCCAGAGGGTGAACCATGTCAAGGATGGGATCCCACCCATCATTTTGCTACTGCTCTTATTTATCTTCAATCTAGCCGGAGGAGAGACATAGCTAAAACCAAGTACAGGAATTCACTCTAACAGGAAGCATCCCAACCAGTGCGGCCAGTCTAAATGTCTTATATCTAAATTCAAATATTTTCTACTCGTGTTTGAAGTCTATCTAAATATCAGAAGCTCAAGATCTTTAATACTCATAAAACCACCAATCGTAACGAAAAGAATGTGCGGAAGTAGCCACCCTCACGTGTCAGGACCGCCTCTCAACCCAAGTTTGTTGTGTTGTGGTTAACGCAATGAATCCCACAGCCACAAGAAACGACCGTTGCAGGAGCAATTTTAGACAACAAAAATCAGTATAAAATCCTCCATTACAAGACCGTAGTTTTTCTATGTTAAGAACAATGCCTGCAGTTTACCAGCATCGATCTCAAACTTTGTTTACATGAAATGTTTATATAAACGACAACACTGAAAAAACCTGTGAGCAAAACGGCTAATGAGGCAATTAATTCTAACGGAGATGAAGACCAACTCATTACAATTGCAGCCAAGGCGAAGGCACAAAAAAATTCTAAGGATGTAAAAGCGTCAAGAAACAGAGAAGGCAAGAATGGCGTTCGATCTGCGCAGGTGGAATTTCATGTCACTAAACAGAAAAATACCAGATATACGCTAAAGCATTACTCTGACAAGCCCCACAAAGTTGCCCCAAAAGGCATGCCGATTCCTGTGCTACACCGAGTTAAATCACGTTGCGGATGGATCGCTTTTCAATCAAGTAAGAGTATACGACACCACCCAGGTATATATATAAGTGTGGGGGGTGCAAGAGCTTATAGAGCCAGCAGGTTCAGCAAGTCAAAAATGAATGTGCCCGCTTTTTATGTGAGAATATATGTGTGTGTGTGTGTTTTCATTTGTGTTTTGATGGTAAATTGTTTGATGAATTTGATTCTTACTTTGTTTCTGGATAACGTGCTGATTGCATTGCATATCATGAAGAGGAGTGTGTCGTTCCAGTTCATGATGATAGGTCTGTAAGTTTTGTAGTGTGGTCCTGGTATTTTGAACGATCAAGGTTGATATGTTGTAATTCGGCCGATGGACAATATGATACAGGGCACTGTTTGAGCTGTTGGTTCTTGTTGGGGCTCAAACAGAGTTCACTTGGCCAACAATTTTGAGCAAGCATGATGATTTCAGGTGAGCAAATTTGGCACAGCTTCATGTGGAGCTTTTTCTTGGATTTACATTTGGGATTTTGATAAACCCTAGCAAGGACACCTGAATTTTTTTAATATTGAAACTTTTGAAGTTGAGCCAAGGAGCAGAAGACTAAAGGAGCCCGCACAATTTGATAGAACTAGGCATTTATCATTATCATTAAGATATAAAATATATTTACAGCAATGCTATTTACATTTCAGTTAGGAAGAAATAGAACGCTAATGAGTCAACCTCCCACAATGATTTGAACCTTTTATTTGTGAGATCAGATGCCGGCATTGGGGATTTTGTTCAAACTTCAAAGCAAAAGAAAAGAAAAATGGAGCCATAGTAAATCAACCTCTACTATTTGAGCCATGAGCCTCATCAGCTCAAAACAAAAAAATCAATTAGCATTAGTTCTGTATCTATAAACTAAGTTGGAACTTGGGTGCAATTAGGTTTATGTCACAGAGAATGCAACGGGATGGGAATTGAAGTTCGTTCCCAAACCAGCTTGGAATCCATGGACAAAATTAACTTTATCGCTTGTGCCTGGATGGAAGGAAACCATGGTATGCTAAATTCTCCAGGTGATTGAGGCCCTGTTGAACTTTCGCCTCTCTTGGTTACAATCCACTATTCTTACTGACTTCTCTTCATTAATGTTAGTGCTAGTCAAAAACAGTTTGTATGGCAAGCTCTATATGAGTTCTTCCATGCTTTACTATGCATTCAGTCCGAAAAAAAAAAAAATTTGAGCTGGTGAGGCTCGGGGCTCAACCACTACCTAATCCGCATAATTAGGGTGCACAAATTCAAAGCCGATGTGGTGAATTGCTCCCGCAGAGGGTAATCCCCTGTTGCTAACCAGTAGCTCACATTATAATTCCTTAAATGTCTTAATATCTTGCAGGATTGCATTTGCAGACTTTAATGGAGTCACCATAACTGTATTTGATAAGGAAAAATTGTGCCTTGCAAGGGCTCCAGATAGGCCAAACTTGAGTGGACTAATACTAGACAGGCCATGTCAGCACATCTGACTCCTTACATGTCTCAATTGCTTGCAGGATTGCATTTGCATAC
This sequence comes from Taxus wallichiana var. yunnanensis, assembly GCA_018340775.1. Lineage (NCBI taxonomy): Eukaryota > Viridiplantae > Streptophyta > Pinopsida > Cupressales > Taxaceae > Taxus > Taxus wallichiana. The sequence goes on from CM031239.1 coordinate 185,881,041, forward strand.
TTTGATGTAGCCACCGTAGCTGCATTTGATAAGGAAAAAGTAACGTCTCTTGCATATAGCAGTAAACTTATGCAGCATGAAGGGAAGGTTCATGGAGCTGTTGCCAATGCAAAGTGCATCATTGAGGTATCTTTCAAACCCATCTGCCAGAATATTTTCAGTGCGAAGGTAAATAACAGAGCAGATTATGAGTCCAGCTTTAAATACTAGCAGTGCAAATAGATTAGATGGCTAACATATCAATCCACCGTTGGAAACCAGATTGCAAAACAATTTGGCTCATTTGACAAGTATATTTGGCGCTTCGCGAATTACAAACCAATTGTAGGCGATTATCACTACTCTAGACAGATTCCTGTGAAGACTCCCAAATCTGAATACATCAGTAACGACTTGATGAAAAGGGGCTTTCGTTTTGTTGGGCCAATCATAATGTCTGCCTGCATGCAGGCTGTTGGCATGACCAACAATCATCTTGCACCTTGTTTTAGGCACAGAGAATGTGTCCAGATAGCAGGAAAGCACCATTTACGAGATAGCATACCAATTCAAAAACTTAAATGTAAGCAGACTTGCCAAACTCCAGAAGTTGAGCATACAGAGGGCTAGTTAATCTGTTGGTTCAGGCAAGGGAAGGGTCCTTCCATCTATGCTGCAAATTTCAAATTTTGTACTTTACAAAGAAGTCAATTGATTTGATTCATTTGTGGGAATAAACAAGCTCTTACCATCCAAACTGGTATCGAGCAAAGAGTATTCATGATTCTGAAATAGCATTATGTTTGAGTCGTTAGGATTGTGTGGTTATTTTTTTCTTAAAACCTTGTAACCAGGCATCTGCCTCTGCTTATTTGCTTATTTTCCAAATATCTTAGTTTGGTATCTTTCTAGTTAGTTTCGTTCTTGATATATGATTGAGAGAAGAATGCATATGAGTGTCAGTTCAGTATATCACTTCCTTGAGACTTGTCAGGGATCTCTTAGAAGATTTTGTTTGGTTAGAATCTACACCTCTGTTTTATGAATTTAGCCGGAATTCCTTTCACATTGGGTAACTAGCTAAGAGTCCCAGTTGGGTCTCTTTTCAGATCATTTTTGTATCGCATTTAGATTCTAATACTGCTGACATGAGTATCACATATTACCGTGTAGGAATATTCATATAATTGGAGTTTACATTATAAGATGTTAAATAATGCAAGGAAGCATACAAGAAGTCATTAAACCTCTTGAAAGTTGGTATCCTATTAAGGACTCGAAATGCATTTAAAGAAATATACAGGAGCTATGGAATTCATATGTACTAATAGTATAATACTGTATTTTCAGCAAATCGCACGAATAATTTCAGCTAAAAAATATAGTGATCAATGTATAACAAAGTCCAAAAGCTTACATTCAAGGCATGATCCTCCAGAATATGGATTATAAAACTAAAATATGCATTGCGTACTAAAATCTGATTGAAAGACACAACTCACTTGCAACTGTAAATCCACACCAAAAGATCAAACCGGGTCTCCAGAGATGCCTCTCAAAAAGATTATGCTTTATTGGGGTAAAACAATTTCATCAATTATATAAAAAGAATTTGCAGTATGCCTTACAAAAGCAAATACATTCAGAGCCATACACCTTTGGAGTAGTGTGCCTGATATGATTGAGTCACCCAGAAGTGAACCAGTTGTAGTCAAAAGATAACCATGATAGAATATCCTGAATTCTCTGATCTACACAACGCTGTGAGTCTGCCAAATTCAGCCATGGACTCTGGAATTGTGTTAGAATCAATTTTCCAGTTAACAGAGTTGGATGACACATGAAGCAGTGAATATATGATAAAGTATTTTGAACAGAATATTTATAAAACCCTAGCCATGGAACTCGTGACTAAAGTCCAATCAAACAATTAGATTTTAAAAAGTCAAACATTTAGACTACAGCTTGTTAAATTTACATCAGAAAGAGCGCCGAAAAAAATGCACTGAAGTGTAATACTAATACTAATACAACAACTTTTTTACAGAACATTCTGTCAGTAGCACACGATCTGCTCTGGCTAGGTGCCAAGAACTGAGCAGTGAGGAGTTAGTCCAGGACTAAACCCAGACTTATTCCTCATGGTGTTGCGGCCAGCCTTTGCACTCAACAAGAATTGATCTCTGATGGGATCTTTGTGAGCCAAGCAACTTCACCGATGAATCAATGTTCACTTGACTTTATGTCCAGAACTTGAGCAATCGTTTATAGGAAAAAGAAAACTGAAAAAAATATAGTCCATAAAGGCTGTGATTTAAGCTTTTGATCAAACAATAAATATTTTACATACAAAATCAATTAAAAATTAGAAATGATAAATAGTTGATTAATTAAATTAGCTGATATTAACTAGTAAATGAGCAATATTTGTAAAAAAGCAAAACCACTTTTTATAAATAAATAATTTTAAAAACTCTTAAATCTATATGAATATAATCAGAAGTATGGTTACCAAGAGAGTACAAGGAGAGAGATAAGTACACCATTTTTCAGAAAAAATAGGAGACAGTTACTCCGAGAAGACAATGTATGTGTGTGTATTAGAGAACAATAGTATACAACCTCATATGCCCTAAGAAAAACATTAATAGCTTTTTAAAGTAAAGATATTTGATGTCGATAAAAGACAAGTAAATATGTTTATATTTATCTTTGATATCTCATCATATCTAAGATCAAAGAGTATAAAATTTATTTAAAAAGACACTGAAATGCTAGTCTCCAAGATAAATACCAGTCTCTGAGACGCGTCTCTACTCTCTGGTGGCAAGAGAGGAGTCTCCATGCAACTCTCATCAACAATAAATTGTTTATTGTTGGAGAACCAACCAGCCAGTGTGTTGGTATCAACTGGCAACGCGAATAATACAAGAACACTGAGGGATACCATTCCGCCAAATTCGTATAGTATTCGAACCACGCCACATTCCTTTTTATTCAAGTATTTCTAAGGATTTGTATCATGGTGGATGGCGTAGCTGCGTAAAAATTATGACTTACCATGATCTGCACCAATTGAATTACAACCCTTCAAGATTTGTAAGTAATTTTGGAAACATATGTTTCCTAGGAAAGCTACAAAAAGCCCTTCATATTGATTTCAGGAATCAAAATTGTTACATTAATTATAAGATTCCCATTCAATATGGATGACACGGATAATCGCAATAGCTCTTTATTTGCTAAAGCAAAACATTTCTTAATTGATGAAAACAACAAGGATAGAGAACCTACAAAGGAAATGAGGATAGTGTTTCCGCTCTTAATAATTTCTTCTACAAAGGCAAAGAAAGATAATCCCTATAATCACATAACTATAAAGATAGTCCCTTTAATTACATAATATTTGCCCCCCCCAATATAGATAACACAGATAATCACAATAGCTCTTTATTTGTTAAAGAAAAACATTTCTCAATTCATGACAATTTCAGTTTTACTCTCCAAAAGCAGACAGTTGAAGCAAGAGATGTGTACTTAGTTATGAGCATTGCAAGAAAGTGATTTCTCCAAGTTGGTGCTCAATGCTTGCAAGTTGTTCCCTCCAAATTTCCAATTAGTCTCAAGAAGATAGAGATGTCTATGAGATCAACCTCTCTGTCGATGAACTCAAGATGGTTCTGGACAGTAAGGCAGATGGCAAGGCTCCCATAAGCGATGGCATGTTTAATGAATTCTACAACGCTATACAGGGCTTCACTTTCACGCCTCTACTTAGAACCTGCAATAAAGCTTGAAAAGTCAATTTCCTAAGTTCAGTGATTAATCAAGGAAACATTAGATTTTTTCACACTGGTGGAGCTAATGAGATGGTTATTAAGAGGAGGCCAATCCCTCTGCCTAACATTGTCTACAAGATTCTACCTAAAGACTTGCTAAAATTAAGTTCATAATTATAAGGCTTGTTAAACTTGAGTAAATTGGACTCGCTGCAGAAAACACATCCTAGAAAACATCATAGCAGTCTAGAAGGATAAGGAACACGCCAAAGCTTCTAGTGAAGAGTATAGTGGTATTTCATTTTGGCATATGTAGAAAACTTTGGGTGTGGAGTGAAGAATTGAAAGGGTTGCTTTTACGATATTCTCTAGTACCTCAACTAGTATGACCATCGACAGGTACTGTGAACATTTTGACCTTCATAGGCCTAAAAAGAAAACTTGCAATCGAACCCCATCCCTGTACTTTTTAGATATTGATGCCCTAGGATATCTGCTGTAGCACAAAAAGAGTTTGGATATTATTGAAGGAATCTCTTTCCCAAAGTCTGATTAATGACATATTACTAGCCATTTCTGCTTAAGATTCTTTCCTAACCATCCAATTTGAGAAAGAATCTGTTACAAATATATGGGATACTATCCAAACTTTTTATGATACATCTGGTCCCAAAACTGAATTAGGGAACATTCTGCTATGCACAAAGCCTCGCAAAGAATTCCACCACGGATCCTAAATTATAAGCAATCCTGAATTTAGACTGGAGAAACCTTCAGGTTTTTACACATTCCCTTTTGTTTTCAGCTTCTCTTGAAGACCTGAAATCAGAGCACATAGCAAAGGATAACCAAAAGGTTGGGGAATTGGCAAACAAAATCATGAATCTGCTTGTTAGATGCCAACCTTTCTCTAAAATCCTAGAAGCCACACATGTAACACATTGCACTAGTTTCCATCTAAAAAACTTATAATTTTCTCGCTAAGCTGCAAAGAACCTTCTTTGTTGTCCCCTAAAGAGGAGAAGAAAGGCTTTTCTAGGGTCAAATGGAATATTTGTTTCCTCAACAAAGATTAAGGGAACTAAGCTTGATTGATTTAGTCAAATAAAGCACTGTGCTGTGTACCAAGAGGATAATGAGAGTCATTCTAGCTAATGAAGTTGGAAGATTTGGGACGAACATGATATCAACAATTTCTCTTGTCATCTGTTTGGTGTGAATGCTATAATCTCCCTATAGTTAAAATCAAATCTTTTTGCAAACCATATGAGCTACCTAGAAGAGACGCATAGCCACATCTTATTTGGAAAGGAGAACCCAAACTAGTCTTTTCTACCAACAAGTCCTCTATTTGCTCGGCAAAGTACAAGAATAGCATATAAGGATTGTCTGGCCAATAACCTGTGGTCTGAAGCTAACACAAGATGTTTTGAAATCGAGATACAGTAACAATATTAAACCTTCAAAAAAAAATCTGAGGAAAGTTTGTGACAATATCTCGATTCTCTGATGCCATTTTGCCTGATCTGGGAATGAATAATTACAATCCATGGCAGAGTGATTGAGCATGAAAATAATTCAAACAATTACTCTTCCTTTCTGCTAGTCATATTTATATTTTTTTAATATGGTTTTGGTGGCTTCAGAAAGAGGCCAATCAAGAGACGAGGCTGCTCTGCCACTACATTTAAATGGTCAATGTGTTTTCATACTTGGGAAGTCTCCCCTCAAGCCCAAAAAAAAAAGCTTTCTCTGCTTGGTCCCTTTTGCGCCAAGTACTTCCACTACAGACAGGCTTTTGCAAAATGGTCATCTCTAACCCCAAATGCCCTTTTTATGCAAATAGAAATCAGTCCTGCATCTATTCTGGTTTCGCCCCTTTGCTAAGTCGCCAGAAGCCTGAATTAGCCTCCAACCATTATACTCCTACTGAGACTTGCCTGTTGCAAAGGCTAGAGATACTAGACCTTGGTCACTCATGATTGACACTGGCTGGAAAATCATATTTCTGGATATTCCTTAAGCATATGGAAGAATTAAAATAGTTTATTTTTCAATACCATTGACCCTCATCCCCATGTTCATATAACCATTAAAGGGATGTAAGTATAACCTATTTTTGTTCTTTCTATTTCTGCACAGACAAACAAGGTGCGGTTAGAGTTTTTAACTGTTTTATTGAGTTCAGTAGGGGCTGCATATTTGCACCACTAGAAAAGACTCCCTCTGCAGTCACAGCAGCCCTCCAGGGACAGAGTACCACAGCCATTCTATTCTTTTGTTAAGGTGATATCCCGAAGCAAGCAATCCACCAAACCATTAGCCCCTAGAAAGCCCAATCAATGGGATGCTATTGTCTAGTAGGCAGGCGGCAAGAAAGGTTTTAGAGGGGTGCCAAATGTCAGAGACTGGCTTATTTCTCAAAGACAAAAAAAAAAAACTAACAAGATCAGATCAAGCAGTGCTTGAGGAAGTATGGCCGCACAGGAAACAGACTGACCAGCTGGTCACCCTCCCAAACCTTGATCATTGTTGGCAAAGAAAACTTACAGCAGAGATCGTCAAACCATTAGCTCCACAGTGTAGCTATAAGGGAGAGTGGACAGAGTACACAATTTCCAGAAGAGAGCACAGGCAGCGTCGAGGCATACATTAGCATCAGAGGAGGAATAACATGATGTCCAAGGAGGGATAACGAAGGGAGCACTGACTTGCAAAAGGATGGAAGCTGAGCACCAAATGTAGATTCGGATACACTGAGAAGAGCACCCAAGGGGTGGAGTATCAAAGTAAGACCACCGAAAAAGACAGGCTAGCGGATTGACCATAGACCATGCAAGCGCAACCTTGGTGGTTGTATGAGACAGGTTTCGGGCTGCGTAAAGACACTTAGAAACCTGCATGATCCACGCGTCAATTTTTTGATCTATCATCTCCCTATAAAGGAATGTATATGTGACAGTAGAAATGAGAATAATGAATGTAGGGAAATGCTGTCATTTTTGTGAAATGCAGTATGTACTAAGGAAGAATGATACTATTTTGTAAAGGTTGTAGGATGTATCTAGGGATATGTATGGTCATCTTGTATTACTATTTAGTAACAAATATGCAGAACATTAATGGGATCATTTTATCATGTCATAAATCTAACGATAATGGTTGTTGTTGATTCTTATCCCTGTCCATGAGATCATTGTGGTGTCTAGGAGCTGTAACTACAATTTTTATTTCATGTATGATAGAGAAGCGCATGTTGGTTATAAGTTTTTAGCTGCTTGTGTGTTAGCTGGAAGTATGGATGAGCATAGTTAGTAAATGATGGAACCTCAATACCATCCCACCTGTCAATCATCCGATTAGATGGAGCCCCAAGCTCTCTAATGCACTTTGGATGAGACATCCTACAGTGGATGGCATCCTTGTGAATAAGATGAATGTGCTAATGCAATGAGGAGTGCTAATTTTGGCTATGCTGCCGGGACCTCTTTCTTTTTCGTGTTGTTGAATTGCAAGATGTTATGGCACACGACTTAGGAGAACCTGCAAAATTGGTTCCATCAGATCGTGCTCAAGTTTTCTGAAAAGGATCCATCAGGAGGATTGCTGAAATCAAAGAAGCGGATTGAAGAAAATCTGTATGACTGCCCACATGAAGACTTCTTTATAGAGGTTCCAATTCAGCTTTACGAGTGGTTGGACACCTATGCCAGTCAGAGAGGACACCAATTCCAGTGATCTGTATAAAGGAGGAAGGAAAAGATTTAGTTCTTAGCATTGTGAAGTGTGGACTCGCGTCGTAGAGGCATTTTGGTGTGGCATGTTTAATGGTTGTGTTACATTTGTTGGGAATATAGTGTTAGCACTCACATTACATGTGTGTGAGTATATGTAATTGGTATTAGATTTAATTATATATGAGTGTGTGAGTGGATACGTTTGTTGTAATAACAACTCATAAGATAAATGAGTTTGAGAGATTGTAGGGATCTTGGAGTCATAAGAGATAAGCCTTGACTCCATACTTGTAGGAGTCAAGGAGACTATATATGTAAACATTCGTATGAGGAATATGATCAATTTGTTAGTGTGTAATTTATACCAAATATCAAGATTGGTATCAGAGCCATAACAGTCCTTTGGGAGTAAATTAGTCTTGTTTCACAGTCCCACCAATCTAACAGTCCTGTAGATCTTAAGTACTTAAGTACATGGTATCAGAGCCATAACAGTCCTTTGGGAGTAATTTAGTCTTGTTTCACACTCCCACTGATCTGACAGTCCTGCAGATCTTAAGTACTTGCGTACATGCTCTGCGTTAGTGGATCCCGTTAGTCCTTATGATGGAAACGTACAGCTGTGCACTAATCTGATAATATTATATTCTGAATTTCCAATCATTGACATCATCGCATATTCTGCACTCTGCCATCTCAATAAACATGGGTGCATTTCATGATTTTTAAGTGCTCGAGCCTGCAGATGCAAACGTGGAGGTGAATCGACTTGCGGTGACATCTTATTGGAAGCTATGCCCCACATGTTTGAATGACAGATAATCTCATACACAGGCCAGTGTATCTTTATTGTGAACAGTCCTTGTTAATCACGTGCTTTCACTGATCCATCAGTGCATTGCCCACGTGTTCCATGAACTGTCTATCATCTCTTGCTCAAGTCTAAATCCCACACGCTTATTGGAGATCCACACACCACTCATGCATACAGAATTTTTCCTGACAGTTCTATCACTCAGCCACCGCATGAGCTCTGTAACCTCCCGGACATCATGGTAGTTTGTCTGCATTCAGACCTCTGATGTCTCTGTTCATTGGATTTGTTTATTGCCAATGGCGAGTGTCTATCTTCTCTGCCATCTGTCTGTGTTGTCTTCAGCGTCTGCATATGTTGTATACCGACAAAGCCTTCATCCACATGCAAGCTGGTCACTATTGATTCAAGTTTAGGTTGGTTGTCACTATCGACGTCATCAAGTAAGCAAGCTAATATTTTTATGTGGTGTTTGTTTAGGCCTAGGTATAATTTAGTGACGTTAGAGTTGATTTGTTTTTCCTTCTATAGTTTGTTCAGTCTAGTCTTTAGATTATAGATTGTAACATTATATATTTGGGCCGTTTGATATTGTGTAATGTGTATATTTTTGTTTTAAAAGGTGAGTTGATTAAGTTTCAGATAGTTTTTGAGTTTATTGGTTGTCTAGGCAGTCTTGTGTGTGTCTTGTTATCAGCAATGCCAAAGTTATTTTCCTTGTTAAGGACGCAATTTCAGGGTACCCAACATTCGTCTCGTGTGAATCAGTTAAGTCTATAGGGGGTACAATAGTAGTCATGGCAAGGTTGAGTCTAGTTGATAAGTTTGAAGGCAAGGACTTCCATGCATGGCAGGTCAAGACTCATCTTACTATTGATCAACAAAGATTAATGGGATATTGTCGACAGAAAAACAATGAAACCAAGAGATGCAGATGAAGCAATCAAATGGGTTATGAAGAACCGAGAAGAGAGAACAATCATTGGCCTCAAGCTATCTGACACCTATTTGCATCATATAGACCTATAAAAGACATTGAACAAGCTGTTTGGATCACAAGCTGGGAGCGCTACAATTGCTTTGAAGTAGAAGTTGTTTGGACTTACGATGGAAGAAGGTGAGAGTTTGTAAGTTTCATTCATTGATGAATGAGCTAGCTAGGATAAAATTTGACGTGAATAATGATGATGTCAAAGTTGTCCTGTTGAATAGCATGCCAACCAGCTATTCAATTATAGTTTTTACTTTGAGTAAAATAAATCCTAGTCTGGAAAGAACTCACTCGAGAGAAAGAGGAAAACATTATGTTTGTTAAAAGCAAATCTAAATCTCCTTTCAAGTCAAATAAACATGAGTCAACTTCCAAAGCTTGAAAAAGATATAAGTTACTATTGTAGCAGCCTGGTCACATCACTATAAATTAGTAAACAGAGAGCACAGGATCTATGATGGAAAATTGAAGAATAAGGCCTTGATTGTTGCTGAAAACATAATAGAGGAAAGTGATTGGGATGTAAATTCTCCCGATAATAGTGATGACGAATATGTGCTTTAAATGACTATAGATTGGAGGTGGGAGGCAACACGGGAAGGAGGTCAAACAATGACCTTAAGTTTGCCACTAACGAAGAGGTTGTCGATTGAAGTGGTGTCACAATTTTTTTGTGTGTGTAATCTTGTTGTATTAGTGAGAAGCTTGACACTCACTAAAAATGAATATGTGTGAGTGTAACAGTCCTATTTCCCTACTTGATGTACACGATTGTGAACTAATGTATACGCCTACATGAAATGGAGGATGAATAGATGTGTGGGACCCTTTTCAATATCGTGTTCCCATCTATGGACTGGGTTGATGTGTCCCCATCCGTGGAGTGGTTGATGAGAGCTCAATGAGTTACTCCGTGTCCCCAAATTTCACCACGGAATGCAGGACTACCCTTTTGAAAATTTTCGTTCTTTTTTAAAATAGCGGGTCTTTCCGTGTTTTTATTTGCGAAAAAATGTCTTTATAACGTTAAGATATTCCCGGTGAAACATATGAGCCAATTTCGACAAATACCCAAATGCCGAAACACATTTTATCCCTCCACCAAATTTTATCTGCATGAAATTTTTATTTAATTATTTATTAAATAAATAATGCCCGTTGAAGTAAATTGTGCTCCGGTTGAACCACATGTTGAAATTTTGCATGTCGGTATTCACACCTCCCAATAGGATTCTCACTAGGAATGAATTCGGTGCATTGTCTACAAGTTCGCAACATTTTTTTGTTTTTATTTATTTCTTTTACGTTTTTCTCTGGTTTTTCCGTAGTTTCTCTGTGAAATTTCCCTATGTCTATTCCTTGTCCAAGTATAGTCTGCTTAATTGCACAAGCATCCGAGATCATCTACGATGCAAACACCGAAGGAATCAACCTCGAATGCAAACTTCGACCAAAAAGATAAAGTCATGCAAAAAAGCCTCTCTGAGCAAGTCGCACTTTTGGAATGAATGAGTTTAAGCTGCAATGGGATTTTTGGTAGTGGCGAGGGAGGAAATTTCTTACTTGCCTTGCAGGGTACTTTTTCCCATGAAGTCAAAGTCACTTAAGCTGCAATGAGAAAATTAGAGGTGGCAGGTAGGCGGGAATTTCTTATTTGCCTTGCAGGGTAAAAATTCCCATTATAAAATAAAGAAAAATCACTTAAAGCACCGATGGGAATTTTCTGCCTGCCTGGCAGGCTAACTTTTCCCACCAAAGAGATTTATTCACCCATGCAAGTCGCACTTTATCAAAGGAGGCTAATTTTAATGCAAGTCTCACTTTTTGGGAGATGTTTTAATTTGATAATGGGAATTTTGGCAGTGGCAGGTAGGCGGGAATTTCTTACCTGCCTTGCAAGGTCAAAATTCTCATTATGGAAGTCAAACAATGATAAAAAATCTCATCAAAGTTGACTTCTTATTTTTGGAAATCATACACAGTCAAAAGTGCGACCCATTTGGGCATTAAATAATGATTTTAATGGTATTTATTAATAGTTTTTCTTCCTAATTTTGGCGCCAAGAATGGGATGAAAGTCAATGCAAGAGGGTGAGCTGAAAATAGATCATGTTTGCATGCTATAAATAAATAAAATAAATTTATTTAAATGCAACCAGTAGCATGCATAATTGGGCGCCCAATTTGGGTGAATAAACACGATTGTTTATTAATTAAATTGCCAGGAATATGAAGAACAATTATTAAAAATAGAATGTTGAGGGTTATATAAGCATAGGCCGCCATAATGAAGAAACAATTAATTCTTTTTGCTAAGGATTGCAGCCCAGACAATTTTGGCGCGAGGAAATGAGAATTTGTGCATCGAAGGTGTTTTTCATTACGAGAAAGCTTGAGTTTGGCGCCTAGGGTTGGAATAGCTTGATTTATGCTATGATAATTATTTGCATGTTACTATAAGTGCCCAAGTGAATTTAAAAATATTTTTGGCTTGCTTTGCATGCAAAACAAAACCTCAAATTTTAGGGCAACGAGCTTCATATGCAGATTTTGGTGACAGAAGTCAAGTATTCATGCTCTGGACTTCATCTTTATGCGAAATAATTGCGGTATTCATTACAGGTGTTCATACAAGTGAAAGGGAGTTCAAATCAATGTCGGTACATTGAATATATCTTCGAATCTGAAAAAATTGCTAGATCAGCACAAATTGATCCATTCTGAGGAATTTGTGAGGATTAAAAGAAAAAGAACACAGAGCAAAGGCTGTTCAAACAAAGATTGCTCGACCATGATGAAGCGTGATGAAAGAGAAGGATCGGCGAGAATCATGCATAGCTTCCCAGATTTGTTGATATCAATGACACACGGCGTAGGCCCCGAACCCATCTCCGAAATAATTAACAGAGCGAGGCGGAAAGACATCTCTCATGCGGGTAATAAAAAGCGGTGGAATTATTCCGGCATCGGCATTCCCGATCCACAGCTCGATTGCTCGAATTTGTTATGAAGTGTGCAAGATCATATCATCCTCTTTCGGAACAATGCAGGATGCAATAGAAAGACAATAATCGGGTTGGATGCACGGTTTATTAATTATTGTTTAAAGATTCCAACACGAACAGTGGTGGTTGCGATTAGTATGTTGGATCTTTGGCAATAATGGGAGAAACACAAAGCAAATTGCATGGGCATAATGAACAGCGAGATATATGAAGAAGCTCAAGTCCCCATCAAAGTTCCCGAGGACTCTTCCACGATCGACTTGGTGCGGGGAGGTGGATGATATCACTAAATTGCTTTGCGGGTTAAGTGGAGAAGCCAATACTCACAACTTCTGCTCATGTATGCATGCTTTCGTGAGGACCATTGAGATCAGCGAGTTGATTCAATAATCAATTAGGCGAGAGATCATCGGTGACAACATTGGTGAGCAACTCCGAAATGTGAGGCGGACGTCAACTTCAAAATGACCTCATACAGTATATGCGTGACCTCGCAGTATATTTTCCAAGTTTGGATAGGCGAGGTGTCTTGGCGAAAGATCCTATTTTGAGTGCTTCCCACAATTGTGATTCCCAAGCCTGCCAAAAGATTACAAGGCGATCAACGATAGGTTCTTCTACGAATTCATCTGCAAATTAAATAGTGATCTAAAGACCAACGGGGTAAGCAATAAGCTTGGGAAGTTGCATCCCACCAAAGTTTTAAAACCGGTCAAACCGGAGCCGAACCTAGTTTGACCGGTTCGACCAAAAAAAATTTGAATCGGCCTCTAACTCGGACCGCCCGGCCAGTTTGGGCTAAAACCGGCCAAACCGGTCCGGTTCCGTACGGAACCGGCCGGTTCGTACTTTTTTTCCTGTGCGCGGCGCCAGCGTGGAAAAAACGCGTTTTTGAATGTTTTCTTTTATTTTTTAATGCTTCTAAACCCTAATTTAGTATGATAAATACACCCCCTCTATCATTTCACACCTCTCTCATTGAGCATTTGTGAGCATTTGTGAGCAAAAGCATTTGTGAGCATAAGATTGAAGAGTTTATTTTTTGTAGTGAGCTTGGAAGTTGGAGGCTTGGAGTTTGTTTGGCATTGCTTGTGGGCTCTTTGTGGTGATATTGGCATCCATTTGTGAGCACCTCACCTCTATTTGTGAGCACCTCTCTTATTTGCAAGGATTTGAAGGATTGGGGCAGCCTTGAATAGTGTTCATTTGGAGTTGTTTGGTATCAAGTGTGGGCTCTTTGTGGTGGCATTTACATCTACATTTGGAGTGTGGGCTCTTTGTGGTGCTATATACAAGCTTGGAGCATTTACTCACCTCATTTGTGTGCACATTGAAAGGTATGTTACATTTTAAACTTGCCTCTTATTTGTAAATTTTATTAAAAAAGAAATAGGAAATTTATTTATTTTTTATTTGCATTTTCAGATTTGTTTGCATTTGCAATGGCCCCCAAATCAAAAGACCCTACATGGGCCCATGCGAGGCGTAATTGATGACCAAGTTTTTGTAAATATTGTAAGAAACACATCGAAGGGCGGGGATTCATAGGTTGAAACAACACTTGGCTGGTCAAAGAGGCCAAGTTACCCCATGTGAGGCACACGGTATTGATGACATTAGGTTGGAAATGAAAAACATGCTTGAAAAACATAGAGAAGAGAAGGCTAGGCAAAAGAGATGGAAGTGCTGAAATAGGGAGAAGGAGGGAACATGCCTTGAGTGTTGAAGGATCTTGCTCGGACCATTACCTTGTTTGTTAGAGACCCCTTTGATATATACCTCCCCCATCCACTCATAGTCGAGAAAACCGGCCTCAAAAAAAAAGAACATTCAAAGTTTTTTTCCATCTTCCACACTGCCACTTCTTAGTGCATCTATGCCAACACAAAATCAGCCTACCTTGGATAACCATTGGAAGAAGCAATCTGAAAAGCAACTTTTGAGTACATTCTTTAGATGGTGGTATGATGCGATATCCCTTTCAATGCTTGCCCGCTCACCTTATTACCAATGAATGTTTGATTCCATTGTTCTTTCTTGGTAAGGGCTTGAAAGGCCCTAGTATGCATGACTTGAGAGGATCACTTTTGAAGAAAGAAGTTGCATCCATAGATGAATATTTGAAAGGTTCTGAAAGCTTCATGGGCCAAAACAGGATGCACTATCATGTCAGATGGGTGGAGTGATGGCAAGAACCGCACAATAATAAATTTTCTTGCCTCTTGTCCACAGGTACCATGTTTTTGAAATCGGTGGATGCATCGATAGGGTAATTGATTGTTTGAGCTTACGGATGAGATTGTTTTAGAGGTGGGGGTAGAAAATGTTGTACAAATCATAACAGATAATGCATCTAATTATGTTCTTGCTTTGGTAAGATGTTAGAGGCTAAACACAAAACAATATTTTGGACTCCATGTCTTTGCACATTGCATAGACCTCATGCTTGAGGATATAGGGAAAAAGATTGGATCGAGAACAACGTAGAGCATGGCGAGAGCATCACCAAATACATCTATAATCACTCATGGGTATTGAACCTAATGAGGAAGAACACGAGGCGCAGAAACTTGTTAGGCCAGCCATCACGAGATTTGCAACGAACTTTCTCACGTTGCGATCTCTTATTTCCCAACAATGTAGAACTTGAAAAGGATGTTTTCAAGTGATGAATGGAATGCATCAAAGTGGAGCCGAGCAGCAGGATGGGAAAGACACAAAGAAAGAAACTCTTTGATAATTTATTTTGGAAAAAAGCAGCAGAGATTGTGAAAGTTCTTGAGCCTCTTGTTAAGGTGTTGCGGTTGGTGGATGGGAAAAATTAGCCATGGGCTATATTTATGAGGCTATGGATCGAGCGAAGGAGCGAGATAAGGGCAGCATCTGAGACAGGGTAACTAAGTATGGGCCTATATGGGAGATCATAGATAATAGATGGAACAATCAACTCCATCGACCTATACATGCAGCTGGGTATTTCTTGAACCCAAAATATCATTACAGAGCTCAGCTTGGAGAAGATCAAACAGGGAGAAGTAAAAGATGGTTTGTGCGAGTGCACAGAGCGCATGGTCCACGATGAGATCACACAACTTGAGGTTCACCGACGGATCAACTTCTTGTGAGAGCCACGAGGAACCTTTGGGAAAAACCTTGCAAAGATTGCAAGGGATGTGGACCAACCAGGTAAGAAATTCTAAGTTTTTTGAAGTTCATTTGATTAAAATTTTTAATGAATAATCATGAATTTTTAGCATAAGACAATATTTTTCTAATTTGTTGAATTACGCTTTAACCTTTAAGTTATAAGTTTATGTTTTACTTTTAATTTTTAACTGTGTTTTTAACTTTTTGTTGTCATTGTTTACTAATTAAACATTTACATTTTTATCGCAGCACATTGGTGGGATTCATTTGGTAGTCGGTGTCCTCGGTTGCAAAAGTTTGCAATTAGGATCTGAGCCAAACTTGCGGTGCTTCGGGTGCGAGCTTGCCCAGTCATCTTTGGCGGATTCACACGAAGAAGAAAAACGTTTGGACAACAACGGTTGAATGATCTTGTCTTCGTGCAAATCTGACCTTGGTTAAGGCGTAACCGAGTTGTTGAACCGAAGACGTGAGCACGATCCCATTGTCTTGGATGATATAGATCCAACTTTAGAATGGGTAGAGGAGAGTCGGCCAATGAGTTTGATCCCGATGACTTGGGGTGGATGGGTTTGGATCAAGAATCGATGAGCCATTAGCAGGCCGCCCGCCATCGTCACGAGACACGGCGAGCACTAGTCGCGCTCGTCTTTACTCCCCCGACCCGTGCGGCTCCGGTTGTTGCGAGATGTACGAGGATTTGGATGAGTCCGAGTCGAACCGAGAGGCGGTGATCATATTGATGAGGATGACCTTGAGGATCCCATTTCCCAGCAATGGCAGAGTTTGATCATGATGATTGATCATTGTTGTCATCTAGTTTATTCTAGAGTTTTATAACTTGTAGTATTTGTAATGTATCAATGATCATATCATGTTGTTTTTTCGAGTCTTGAACTATGGAGATTGATCATTGGAGACCATTTAGAGCCTCATTGTCTATGTATTTTGTTTGAAATCTCATTTATGATATATGTATTGTGTATTGGACTTGGAGTTCGTGCCATTTTTTATAAACACCTTTCTTGCATATATATAAGAGAAAACTTTGCATATTACTGTGTGTACTTGTTGGAATTATGGTTTTTAACCTTTCAAATATATTATTTTCATTAAAAATATAAAATTTTATGTATTTTTAGTAAACCGGTTCATTAAGTTTGAACGGTCCGGTTCCGATCGGTTCGGTTCGATCAGTCCGAACCTCGGCGGTTCGAGTCCGGTTCCGATTTTTAAAACATTGATCCCAACATGGTTGTATTTTCATCTAGTTTGCAGACTTCACCTATCTCGAGTAACCGGATTTTCGGGAGAACGATAAAGTTGCCAAGGTATCCAAATGACAAGTGGGTCATCATGGAGTTGTGTAGATAGCTCGTGGAGATGCATGACTTGCGATCGAAAGAGGCCTGAAGTCTATGGGTTTCTTTCGAATCATTGTGGGTTATTACAAAATACCAAAGCATCCACAAAGCTAGAGGAGTCGAAACTGAAATGTTTTCTGAGTATGAGCCTGATTTCTTCCCAAAGCACGTTGAACTTTGACCCATATGGGGTAGCGAGAAAGACAATCTCCCAGAATATTCACATGTGCCTTTGTTGGAGGACTTTTGGATGAAGTGCGAAACAGTATGAAGTCGAAAAGAAAGACTTATTGAAGCTATCGCGCAGCAAGTGTCGATTATGGTTTGGCACGATACCTACGAGATGATGGGCATGTGATACTTGACTCATACCATCGGATGGGAGGAGATAGAAACTGCTTTTCGAGGAAAACATTGGTGGTGTAAGCTATGAAAAATACACTACTAACAAGGAAGTAAAATACCAATAATCATTCTTCCTCCTTCGCGTTCGTAGAAGAACCTCGAATGGGCTAGAAACTTGGATTGAGCCACTGATTTTGTGATATGTAGGTGCTTTTCTTCAAGACGGAGCAAGACCTTCCTGCAACAATGATCCTCTTACTTTCAGACCTTTGGATGGGAAAAAGGATTATGAGGCTATTTTGGCATTAGAACAAAGGCGGAAGGATGTTCTTTGCTCAAAGGATGCAAGAACTTAGATATGGCATGAAAGCTTATTCTCCGTGTGTTTAGAGGGGAGGGTAAGGTTGTATTTATAACTGAGGAGTGATTAGCTTAAATTAATTTAAGTAATCATGGTTTGAAAATGTGGGCAAGATTAAGTGGGTGGTTTGAAAATGTGGGCAAGATTAGGTGGATGGTTTGAAAATGTGGGCAAGATTAGGTGGATGGTTTGAAAATGTGGGCAATATTAGGTGAGTGGGGGCCACGAAGAATGGGTGAGGATTTGAATTATATTTTTAATTCATAAGTGGAGGATTTTAGGTGAGTGGGGACCACGAATGGTGGGTGAGGATTTGAATTTGAATTTTTAATTCAATAGTGGAAAAACATGGAGAATAATGACATGTTGTGAGGATTAGATTATTTTTAGATTTGGAAATGGATAATTAATCAAATTATATTTGATTAATTCGAAGTGTATTTTTGTGGGAAATGAGGAAGGGAAATTAATTGATTTAGGATAGATGTGAAATTGGGGTGTCTACATTTGCCCCTCTTTGGAAGGGTACTATGAAAGTAGTGTCCTTTCAAAGAAAGTAGACGGTATGGGGGAAGAATTCAATCTACTTTTTAAAAGGTAGAGTGAATGTTTGTTGGGGAGAATAGAAAGTGGTGAGTGACGGATGTCATGGTATCCTCCAAGACAAAAATGTCATGAGAAGATGTGATTATGGATAGATGTGGTGATGCCCCCTCGAGAGGATTGACGAGAATGAAATATACGACAAAACTCTCGAAAAGAAGGGAAATGGATTTGGTGGAGAAGAGGACGGTAATGGAGTGGAAGAGACTGGAATGACCGCATGATGCAAATGGAGGAAGGATTGAATCGACCTTGAATGCTTAGGTGTGAGGTGTGTGGGAAAGAGAAAGGGAATGGATAGGGTTGGGGGTTGATTATGAGAAGAGTAAGGGAGATAGGGAGGGAAAAAAAAAAGGAATGAAAGAGGTAGAAATAAGAGAGAGGGATGATATGGGAAGAAGGGAATGATGAAGGACAAACAAGGAAAAAAGAGGAAAATGACAGAGTAGAGGGTGAAGGGATGAAATAGAGATGTGCAAAATGAAGGAAGCAGCAGAGATAGTAAAGAGGGATACGTGGCAGTGAAATAAATGAGAGAGTGAAGAAAAGGAGGAAATGGGAAAGGATAAATAAGAAGGAGAAAACGAGGTGGGAGTAGGGGGTGAAATGGAGGGAAATGGAAAGAGGACAAAAGAAGAAGTAGAACGGAGAAAAAAAAGAAACTATGAGGGGCGAGGAAAGTGTGAAAAAGAGGAGAGAAAGGAAGAGAAACATATACAGAATGAACAAAAAGGTAGGGGTGGTAGAGAAAAGGGGAAGTGGTCAGAAGAAACGTGAAAATTAGGGGAGAAGAAAGGAAGATAGAACGAATACAAGGAGAAGATTGAAGGAATCACGTCATTGCGAGGAAGACCAAGGCAAAGAATATGGAACAGACCGTATGGAGATGCATGTGGAGAGTGGGATAATAAAAAAGACAGGACAACGCTGAACAACCAGGTTATCGATGGGGATGTAAGGAGGAAACGTGATGGAAAAAGGGGAAGAAGATGATATAGAGGAAGTAAAATAAGACGAGGGGTGGGAGAGAGAAGAGGATAACAAAGAAAATGATGGAGAAGGAAGGGAATACAGAAAGGGGGTAATAAGTGGAAAGGAAATGGTAGAAGGAATGTTGAAAGAAGAAAGAGGGAAGAATGACATCGATTGGAAAAGATATGGAGATCGTGAAATGAGGATACTTAGGATGATGGGAAAATAGAAAAAGGATGTATGATGAAGACAATAAAGATAGTGAAGAGGGCAAAGAGGAGATGGAGAGATGGGTAAGAAGCGACAAGAAAGGGTGGGAGTGAGGGAAAAGAATAGGAGAGAAAAGAGAATGGGGGATAGAAGAGGCAATGCCAATGAAAGGATGTTAGGGAAATCCTCTTGAAAATGAGTGGTGGGGAAGGGTGAAAGAAAAAATGAAAAAAGAAAGCGAAACGAGGATGGAAAGGATAACGCCAACAAAGGGACGTTAGGAAAACCCGTTGCCCGATGAGTGGTGGGCGTAGAAGATGGAAGGAATGAAGGAAACTCTAGAAGGTCGAGGAGTGAATGAGGTCGTGCGGAATGAGGAGTGATAATTTTAGGGAAAACCCGTTGTGATTATGAGTGCGGGAAGAGAAGATGATGATGAAAGAATGATATAGGAGTATTAACAGTAATGGCGAATATGTGTGTGGGTAGAAATGTAGGGGGAATGTGAGAAGATGAAGGGGAAAGAGTGAAGAAGATGGGAGGGAGGAGTTGGACGAAGTGAAAGCGAGGAGAGGATGGGGGTGATGAGGATGAACGAGGTGAGGATGAAGAACCAAGACATGAAAAGAATGGGAAGAAATGGTATGAAGGATGATGGATCAAGGAGGGGAAAATGGGGGAAAAGAATGTGATTGTAGGTGGAAGAGATGAGGTGTATGTTGTAAGAAGATGTGTGGAGAAAGGATAATAGTAGGAGGAAAAAGTGGGTAATAGGAGATACCAGGTGGAAGAAACGATCGATAAAGTGAACTAAGAATGAGGCGGGGGAGAAGTTCACGATGACAAGTTAAGTGTAGGGAGGACCCTAACATAAGATTGTCATGTGACGGAAGTGGTTAAGTAAGATTGCCATGTGAGCAAAACTGGAGATGACAAATGGTCAAGCGAGAAGTGGTGTTTGCGAGAATCGAAAAGGAGGTGAAAGGATGTGATAATGGGGAATGCCGAGAAAAAATGAAGGGTGAAGGGTGGGTAGTGATGGGGAAAGGCAAGGAGACAGATCATCCTTAAGAGGGACTCTTAAGTGAGATCGCCATCTTTGGGTGAGTGGTTAAGTAAGATTGCCAAGCAGAGGAGGGTGATAGTGGTGGTAAAAGATGTGATGATGGGAATGAAGAGGAAATATGGTGGTGAGATTGGAGAGTGATGGGCGAGTGTAAGATGACATGTCATGCTTAAGAGAATCTCTTAAGTAAGATCGTCATCTTCTTGGAGAAGTTTCGTAGGGTCACCCAACCGGCGAGGATGATATCTGAAAGAAAAGACAAAATGATATTGGGAATAGGGGTGGAATGGTAGGGTGAAGAAGATGATCACGATGAGAGGTGGGAGAAATAAGATGGGCGAAATATGATGGGATGGGGGAAGGCCACAGGACAGATCAACCTTAAGTAGAAGTCTTAAGTAAGATTGCCATGCAGGCCGGATGGTTAAGTAAGATCGCCAAGCTGAGGAAGAAGGATGATGTTAGAGTTGGTGGGAATAGGGTATGACAAAATGGACTGAAGGGGAACCCTCAAGTGAATTTGCCATACTACGAGAGTGTGTAAGTAGGATGACCTAGGCATAAGGTGGATTTGGGGAAGGATGAGAAAAGAGTCAGTGAGGTATGCCTAAGTGGTATATGATATGAGATGAGGTGATAATAAGAAAGAAAGGACACAAAGGAGTATAACATGAATGGATGAAGGAATATATGCAGTGGAGGGTGGAGAGTGTGAGGGGAATCCTTAATTGGGATGCCCACGTGGTGAGAGTAATGATGCGGGAATGGGAAGTAGAAGAGGTGGAGTTGGAAGATGTGTTTGGTGGTGATGGTTATTTGATGAGAGGGCATGTGGTGAAGAAGCTTCTACAGCGGGAAGATCTTAGGGAGAGGGTAAACCTCCACTGAGGATTCCATATAGAAGGGGTTATTAAGTAAGATTGTCAAGCGGGAAGAAAACGGGTGAAAGGAAAGAATACGATAGGTGAGAGGGGACGGGAATGGTGAGAAGAGTAATATGGGTATAAGTGGCGGAGGAGTAAAAATGAGAAGTGAGAATGAATGGATCAAATACATGGTGACCATGGTGGGGAGAAGGAGCTGGATAGTGAATGCTACTTGAGAAAGATCGTCAAGTAGGATTCGCAAACTGCAAACAGTGATCAAGTAGGATTCATGAAACCGGAGAATGCATTAGTATGGGTGAATGGATGGGGTGCAAAGTAAGATGTTGATCATGCAGGAAGATACTCACGTGACGAAAAGCATCTTAATTTTAATATAGCACATAACAGGATGCATCGTGATATAAAAGATCAGGATGACTAGACTGTAATATGCGTGATAGCATAGACAGGGGCCATCAAAAAGGTTTGATGCCCCAGTACGATATGCAAATGGAAGAGAGCATAGACAGAGGCCATCAAGAAAGTATGATGCCCCAGTACGACATGCAATCAGATAACATAAGAATATTACAGAGAACACCAGGATATATAAAATCAAGATGCCCCCTGTAATATATCAAGATACAAGAAAGCAATTAATAATTTGCCACTAATAATGCAACACAAGAACTAGTAAACATGTCCCTAACGTGTTCCACAGTGATGATTGATTAGATGTGCCCCCAAGCAGAGGTACAATGGATTGGGCCAGTCTCCTCAAACAAGGAAACAATGAGAGCCGGATTTTCCCCAAGCGAGGATTCACGCGAGGAGAAGTGGTTTGAAATTGGTAGTCATAAGGTGGTTGGACCATTCGTTTGGGATAATAGTTCAAAGGATGAACTGTGTTACTTATTGAGTTTTTACAATTTTGTGGATGTTTTTGGTCTTTTGAAAATTTTACAAATGTTTTTGTATTTTGGATTTTTTCTAATGTTTTTGTTTTTGGATTTTTTGATTTTCTAATGTTTGTTTTTGAATTTTATATTTTTTTTTGGATTTTCTAATGTTTTTGAATTTTTATGATGTTTACACTGTGTTTGGATTTTTGACGATTTTCAAATGTTTTTGGATTTTTGGATTTTTACACTGTTTTTTGGATTTTTGACGATTTTCAAATGTTTTTGGATTTTTGACGATTTTCAAATGTTTTTGGATTTTTGACGATTTTCAAATGTTTTTGGATTTTTGACGATTTTCAAATGTTTTTTGATTTTTACATTGTGATTGACAATTTATGGACCAGAGTGCAGACTTATTTTTGAGAGACGATGTACCGTGTTCCGCATTGTAACTTATGCTCAAAATAACATAAATTCACTTTCCATTGGCATGATATGGTGGTGATGATATGATGAAAAGAATTCCAACTCCATTCTTGACTCCACACAACTAGTAAGATGTGTGGGCTCATCACCAAGAATCAAGAAGGACGTAGGAGGTAGATAATGAATATAGAGACAAATGCTAACAACAATCCTTTTGGAAATTGTGACTCCATTCTTCATAATGGTACTTGAACCGGTTTCAAAAATGGCTTTCACTTTATGAGTCACATCTTTAGACTTAGGCGGTTATGTGGCTCTTTGAATTGATAAGATATGAGGTTAAGGGATAGTTCTCTCTTCACTTAGGCATCGAAATTACGTGTTTGGGGATTACATAATTTGTAAGCCTTTGTAAGATTTTGTATTTTTGAAATGACTCCCTATGCCTTGCCCCATGCTACTAGTGAGAAGCAAGGGCTCATCACCAAAGGCAAAATATAGGCGAGTGAATTTCTTTTTAGTCCTTTTTTTTTTTGATTTGTTTTATTTTATTATTATTTTTGAATATTTTGCAATGTTTTTATGCTTGTATGAGAATGACCCTCTACGCTTTGCCCCATGCCACTTGTAAGAGGCAAGGGTTTATCACCGAAGACAAGACGTAGACGAGTAAGGGCACCTTCCTCGATTCCTAGTCTCACACTACTAGTAAGAAGTGTGGGCTCAACACCAAAGACTATGAAGGACGAAAGATGTGACAATGAATTATTCATAAGTTATTGAATTGATGGATTTTTTTACAATAGTGCTTTGTATTTGGGAAGAAACATCTGCCCCCAATCTCAGCCCCACACGACTAGTAGGACGCGAGGGTTCAACACCGAAGACTGAGATGGACGACCAAATGAACTGGGTAACGAAGTTTAGAGCTTTGTTATGAAAGAGAGAATGTATTAGAAGGGGATATATTACCATCAGTAAGCTTCTAGGTATGACCATAGAGGAAAGCGACTGAAAGTGGAAGAAGTATGATGCTCACAAACTTAATAGGATTTATATTAGCACTTGTCTCATGATGATAAATATGAAGATGTGATTTTGATAATGAAAATGTCTGCCAATGGAAATGAATAAATTTGAATTATTTGGAGATAAGCAAGACAAAAGGAACAATGTACATGTTGTATCCTGGAATATAGAGTTATTTCAAGAATAAAATTTCTTTGAATGGAATGCATTCATGGGTTTTTCAAGGACTTGGCGGTGTCAATGGCCAATTTATAAGCTCCAAACCCAAAACTATCTATGATTTTGTTGGGCTCAAATTTTTCTTGTTTGTCTCGTTCTTTGGGTGTGTTCTTTCGATTTTCTTTGAGAATGAAATGATTGACCTTAAATTTTCTAGGTTTGAATTTTTTATGGTAGCTATGTCGTAGCTGATTTTGATATACTTGAAGATGATCTAGGGCATTAAGTCGTTTTTCATCAAGAAGCTCGAGTTCATTAAGGCGTGAATGTTGATAATAATCTTTATTGATTACGTCTTTGAGGGATATTCTAAAGGATGGGAATTCAACCTTGACATGTAAAATAGCTTCCCAACTATAAATAAAGTAGAAGGGAGTGGCTCCAATAGGTGTGTGATAAGATGTGCGGTAAACCCAAAGAGTGGGATAGATTTGGTTAAGCCAATAGCTTCCATGTGTGTTGACAATGATGGTTTGTGTTATTTGGTTTGTTGCTTCTATTTGTCCATTAATTGATTGTTTTGAGGATAGATTCATGATTAAAGATGGAAAAAGTGGCGTAAAGATATTCCTGGGTATACTTACCTCATAGAATGTATGCACATAGAAGTCTCTATAGGTGAGAATAATTAGTGATGAGATTCCTGCAAGATCGATTGTTGAAAGCATGATGGACACAATAGGTTGCATTGTCGCAAGTGGCCAAACTCGATGTGGTTGTGTTTCGACAACAAGGCTAGAGATGTTAGGCATAAGAGCCAATATTGGAATGATAGAATCAAACTTAATGGTACTTGTTAATGAAACCTCATCTGTAGTGTCTACAGTAATATCAAGGTTTGAAAGGGAGTCTTGAAACGAGATCAAGGTCTCGTTAGATGTTGGAAGAATGTTGTCACCCAAAACAGGTTCAATATATGTTTGGGCTGAAAGAGAGTCTTGAAATAAGTTCAAGTGCTCAGTAGATGTTGGAAGAATGTTGTTGTCCAAAACAGGTTCAATGTATGTTTGAACTAATGGAAGGAAATTTGAAGAAGATATGGATTGGTTTGGAATTAGAGAGTCTTGACTATTGTCGTCATGATCTCGTGGAATTTCAGTATATATAGGAGTTTCGACAGTAGTCAGCTCTTCATGGAAAGTTGTGGTATTGGATGTGTCGTTGGTTGCAAGAGCATTGTCATCAAGTTCTACAGAGATGACGTCATCGTCAATTAAGTCTTGGACGTAATTCTTAAATCGTACACATTTATCTATGTGATGACCATCAATGCGATGAAAGTCACAGTATGTGTTAGGTTTGTACAAAGCGTAAGGCTTAGCTTCCCCTTTGACAAAGGGTTTTGTAATTGGATATTTTATCAGTTTAGCCTCTTTTAGTTGATGAAAAACACTAGAGAGACTTTCTCCAAGGGGGGTAAACTGACGTTGGACTTTACGTGAACTGATTTCTTCGTGAGGTTGTATGATCGGCTTTTTGGGTGATCGCTCACTGATTTGGGTAGCCATATGAGAGAGTTGTGTTGTCATCTTATTAATTTGTTCTAATAGCTCATTGTGTGATGTTTTTCGTGAATTCTTCATGTTTGAAAGAGAGGGAGAACGAAGAAATGTGCGATGAAGAAATCAACCTATTGATTATGATCTTTGTTTTCGCTCAATCAAGTTTTAACAAGGCTATAAGGAGTAAGCTCAAACAAGCTACTCGGGATACAAGTGGGATATAACTTAAACAAGCTATGACGAATATGTTGATTGGTTTGGATTAAACAAGCTTAACAGATGAAAATGTAAGGAGTACACTCAAACAAGGTACTCAATACAAGTGGGATGTAGCTCAAACAAGCTATGATGAATATGTTGATTGGTTTGGCTTTAACAAGCTCTAGATTTTTGATAGGAAGAGTAACTCAAACAAGTGACTCAACACAGTTGTGAACTCAAAATGAGTTTTGAAGGGATTTGTGTCGGATGGGATTTTGTTAAACTCAATAGCTGATGAAATAATGAGTGAACTCAAACAAGTCACTCAATGTCATTTTGATATAGCTTGAAACAAGCTAGAAAGAATGTTCTGACAATTGATGAGATAAGGAGTGAACGCAAGTCACTCAATATTTATTGGATATAGCTGAAGACAAGCTATGACAGATGTATTATTGGCTAAAGTGAGCTAATGAAATTGGTGTGATGTTTTGGTCTGTGTTGTTGGATTGTTTGGATGTTTTCGCTTGGTATTGAATTGGTCGAGAACTGATTTTTGTGGAACACAACTAGGTCTCGAACTTTTCAATGAACACATTGATATCAGCCAAGTTTTATGATAAAAAAATGCTAAACTATTGTGTTTTCAAACAAAGCGATCATGTGGATTCAATTGTTTTGGCTTATGAGGTAACTAACTTCTTCAGAATGATCATTGTTTAAATGCAATCATACAAGTATCTTTGTGAAATGGTGGATGCGGGTTCTTATTACTCCCGAAGATCGTCCTCCGATATATCCTAGTCTGATATACCTAGTGCATGCGACGGGACAGAATTGGTACGAAACCCTTAGAGCACTGGAGGAGACTCACCAATTCTTACTTGCCTGTTTCGGAGTGAATCACCACGTCCGGAACAGGTTTTGTGAAAAGGTGGAAGGTGATGGAGGGATGAATGTGTATGGTGTCCTTATAACTCCCGAAATTTACGGGGGACGATGCCTGCTTCGTTATTCACAGACTATTTATTTAGGCGTGACTCGCATGTTGCTACTGCACGACAAAGCATTACACTGTAAGTGAAGAGCGGCGCGAGGTAAATACCGAGCAACTGCGTGATGAGACTAGGTCTCAAAGTGCAATGCAGATGCAAATGCTGTTAGTGCGTGGTAGTCAAGTCCACGTCACCGATGTAGCTTTGGTGGTGATGAAATCCACCTTGTCTACGTGCAAAAACAATATGATAAAGTGATTAAACGCAGGGTTCTTTCCAACTTGAAATAAATCACTAGCAAAAAATAATTGCGTACCTGAGCGTACTTTTTATTTTTGGTTTCAGCAATTGTCTTTGAATGGTGGTATTTTTGCGGGATTTTTGTTGTTTTTGTTTTTGTTTTTGTTTTTGACAATATTCCAGCAACGCGGTTCTACAAAAAACAAATTAGTAGTTATCCTGCAAATGAAATGTTAGAAAAGTGATCGTGGTTGTTTTTGATTTGCCAGATCGCTCAAAGGCGCAGGAAAAGAGCATACACAACCAACGACCAAACAAATATTAAGAATATGACAAAGGAAAATAATTATTAAAATGACAGTTGAAAAACAAAGCTAGGGGATCCTGCAATGTTAGAACAAGAAACTAAAAAAAATTGTGACCGTTTCTGATTTTCTAGATCGCTTGAAGGCGCAAGAAAAGAGCATACGCGGATACAATTGAAATAGTTTTTGTTAAAAAAATAAATATTAATAATTATTGCAATTAATCATGATTGTGAAATAGCGATAATGATTATGTTCACAAAAAAGAAAAATGATGAAAGAAGAGGGTGAAAACGTTACCGAGAAGTGTTTTCGCGGAAAATTTAAATGTAAGGCAAAAAATTAAAAATAAAAATGATTTTCTAAAGCTTGAGTGGCCTCACGTTTCTGATTTCCAAGATCACTTTTGAAGTGCGAGGAAAGAGCATACGTGTGAGGATGTTTCGTAAAATAAAAATTAAAAAATAAAAGTAAATAAAATTATAATTTTGTTGTTTTTTTGCAAAAAAGACAGGTGTTAGAAGAAATGAAACCAAAATTTTTCTGTAAGTCTCAATCTAAAAATTATTTTTGCATTACATAGATCTTTTCAATACCTTTCTGTTAAAAAAAAAATGAAGTCATTCCGAGTTCGGGAGCAAAAGTTATGGCTTCCGGAAGATGGGCTACGAGAACGCTCTGAATGAAAATTTTAAACGTGAGAAAAACGTCCCGGGAGTTGGTTTTGTTTATTTTCTGACTTCTATACTTCACCTGAGAAGCTAAAATTTGGACAGCAAGGTTAAAAAATAAAAATAAATAGAAAGAAAGTGTTAGATCATAAAATGATTGACTAAAATAAAAGAAAGAAAAAAATAGTAAATGATTAATTTCTTACAAAACAGTTATTTTAGCAAAAGGAAATAAATAAATATATTTTCCGGATTGGTTGTCCCATGACACTAATATGATAAACTAATGATTAGTGCTTGTGTTTCTATAGATTACGAGTGAATAGAAAAATCAGAACTACTAAACACCAAGCACCGAGGAGATCAAAGACAGGATGAGCTGCATAGTTTCATTGTTGCTATAACCTGCAGATACACCACAAGACACCACACAACAAAGACACTAACCAAAGCGTGAAGGTTAACCAAAGAAGACCATAAGGAATAGAAAAGGAAATAATAATAAACAATAATAAACAAAGAACGGATAAAACCACTAATTGGGAAATTAATGGTAACAGATCGAAAATGTAACAGCGTCTTAGAATGTAAGCTATGAAAAATACACTACTAACAAGGAAGTAAAATACCAATAATCATACCTCCTCCTCGCTTCCCAGCGTTAAGCAAACCTCGAAATGGGCTAGGAAACTTGGATTGAGCCACGATTTTGTGATATGTAGGTGCTTTTCTTGAAGACGGAGCAAGACCTTCTGCAACAATGATCCTCTTACTTTCAGACCGGATGGGAAAAAGGATTATGAGGCTATTTTGGCATTAGGACAAGGCAGAATGATGTTCTTTGCTCAAAGGATGCAAGAACTTAGATATGGCATGAAAGCTTATTCTCCGTGTGTTTAGAGGGGAGGGGTAAGGTTGTATTTATAGCCTGAGGGAGTGATTAGCTTAAATTAATTTAAGTAATCATGGTTTGAAAATGTGGGCAAGATTAAGTGGGTGGTTTGAAAATGTGGGCAAGATTAGGTGGATGGTTTGAAAATGTGGGCAATATTAGGTGAGTGGGGGCCACGAAGAATGGGTGAGGATTTGAATTATATTTTTAATTCATAAGTGGAGGATTTTAGGTGAGTGGGGACCACGAATGGTGGGTGAGGATTTGAATTTGAATTTTTAATTCAATAGTGGAAAAACATGGAGAATAATGACATGTTGTGAGGATTAGATTATTTTTAGATTTGGAAATGGATAATTAATCAAATTATATTTGATTAATTCGAAGTGTATTTTTGTGGGAAATGAGGAAGGGAAATTAATTGATTTAGGATAGATGTGAAATTGGGGTGTCTACAGTGGCTATCAGACGATTGAAGAAAAATCTTCCGCAGTTTTGGTTAACACTTTGAACTGGTTGTTGACAAAGGGGTATTGCCTAGATGAAGCTTTGATGAATCAAATTACAGGTAACTTTACTGCAGGAGACTCCAGCAAAAGAAAGCACGAAGGTGAAAGTAGCAGAAGGTCGGAGAAGCTTAAAGTTCACAAGAAGTCTCACACACAGGAGAAGGCCAAATCTACAACTATCGTGCTAGTTCCAGCTTCTCCAGCATCAACTCATAGCACTTCGGCATCACCGAACCTCAAGAGAGATCTTGTTGTCCCTCTGTTGAATCCAGCGTCATTTGTATTTTCTCCTCAACCACTCAAATCCTCACCTCTCCATGCGAGAGAAGTTGAAAGCACAGATGGCGGAGTTTGAAAAAGCATTGTCTTTGGACAATTTAGAGGGTGGCAATCACAACACGGTGGCAAACTCGGATGGAGCAGAATCAAGCATGAGATGGTGGTGCACTCAATGACTTCTCATTCCCCGAGAAGCAACTTTTCATCATGGTTGGCTTTGCAGACAATCCTGGAAGCTAGAGAAGAGATCAACCTGGAGGAACATGACTTTCAGTTGCTCCTGAGTTTGGGCGGAAGAGACAGAAGACCTAAAGTTGCTAAAATGACTTCTAGGTTGATTATTGAGGAATCAGGACAAAGGTTCGTTGAGTTATCAGTTCCAGCAGAAGGAAAACACAAGGGAGAGCTCACGGCTGTTGATATAACAGGATGACCAAAGTGCCAATAGGTCAAGTTACCACCGAAGGATTAAAGCAAGATACACAGACATTAATGAACGTTTTATTCCTTAAGCTTGACAAAGAGAAGGCTGAGAAAGTCAAACTTCAAAAGCAAGTGTCCCAGCTATGTGAGATCATTGCTGAGGTTGCCAAACCTTCCTCTCAGCCCATTCTAGCACATGAGCAGGTGAGTAATCATCTGATGCAGGAGGTAGAAGGTGCAGGGGACCAAGTCAAAGCTATTGCTCAGTGGAAAGAGCAAATCATTCACCAAGCTTCAGGGCATTTTGAAAGAATACCAGTTAAATTGGAGAGTATGCACGGGCGATATCTCACCAAAGAATTGATGACACATATAGAAGATGAGAACATAGTTGTTGAAAGTCATCTGGATACTTTAGCTAAGATACACTCATTGCCAGAGGACGTGCTAATGGCAAAGCAAATTGTACCTGGTGGATTGATGGAAAAGGGGAAGTAGTTAGAAATTTCAGTTTCCTTTTCGCATAAAGATCCTCAAGCTCATGTTGAAAAGGATGCAGTTGCTGGAGAGTAAAATGGGAGAAGTGTCGGAGAGCATCCCAGATGAATTACCTACTTCCCATGAGGAATTTATTCTGGTTGTGCGGAAAGAAGTTGATGAAGCCACCATGCCTTTCACGATGGATTCAATTGGCAAACTCATAAAGCTTCAGGCAGATGTTGAGGGATATGGGCCTGGTTTAGAGAAGGTGAAGGCTAACACTGTTGCTTTGTCCAGAGGGTTGCTGCAGTTCAGAACCGAGAGAGAGGCTATTGTTAAAACAGATGGGAAGATGTTGAATTACATGTTTGACAAGTATATTCAATATCAGAACAAAAAGAAAGTGTAAGTGTTACAGCTGGCAAATCTTCTTTCTTCTCTTCTTTCTTCTCTTATTTCTTATGTTCCCGGATGAAAATGTAAAATTAAAGTTATTGGTTTAAAAACCATTGCTTTAAGTTATTTGGAAGGATTCTTTAAGATAGGTGACAGATGTACACAATTTTGGATTAACTCCTGATGCATGTCACTAAGAGAGGAATTCTAGGAAGATGATTGTCAGATGTTCCCTTTACTGCTTCTTCATGTTCTAGTTCAGTTGCAGTTCGCATTTCTAATTTCCCCTCTACACACTATAAGTAGAGGAAGAACCTACGAGTTAAAGAATTGGAATTTGTTATCAGCATTCTTGTGTTCCAGACTTTGAGTTGAAACCTCTAATAGTTTTTTACAAGCAGAGGAATAGAGAAGAGATTTCCGGAGAACTTTGTGTCAACGGTGCATTCGTCTCTTATTTATTTCTAGATCTATTCATAAACTTTGTGTTATTCTAGATATAGATATGAAACTTTCCTTTGCTTTGAATTATGTATTTCATGATCTATTTGTTTTAATCTATGTGCATGCGATCAACTCTGTGAACTATTGATTGGGTTGCACATCTTCTCTCCTTTCTTCCTGTTTCCTATTATTTTCCTTTTCTACAGATATTTTCTTTCTCTTACAACTACTTACTTGCTGCAAAACTGTCTAGCTATGGTTCATGAGCTACATAGTTAAAGTAATACCAACAGATAGATATTAGAAAATATAATTGACAAAATCTTACACGGGAGCCTCACCGGTAAATGAGGGAGATTTATCTCATGTTCTGCCTAGGTTTTCAGTGTGCAGAAAATCTAACCAACAAGTTCCCTCTAACTTCATTTCGTCTTGTAGTTGCATGTTCGATTTCGTACTAAGGGGGAATGTTGGGATTGTAGTGTTAGCACTCATATTACATGTATGTGAATATATATAATTGGTATTAGATTGAATTATAGACAACAAGTGTGAGAGTGAATATGTTTGTTGTAATAACAACTCATATGATACGTGAGTTTGAGAGATTGAAGGGATCTTGGAGTCATACGAGATAAGCCTTGACTCTATACTTGTAGGAGTCGAGGAGACCATATATGTCAGCATTCATATGATGAATAGGATCGATTTGTTAGGATGCAATTCACACCAAATATCACAACATTTTGTGGTGACGATGTACCCATGCACTAAGGAAGTAAAGCTTAGTTTCTTGAGGGGAAGCGTTGAAGGTTTGTAGTGCAAATCCTTTGTGGATTAAAAATTTAATAGTTGATTAAGATATGGACCATTCCCAATGGCAAGTAAATACCCATGTTGTGGGGTAGGCAAGCCAAACACGTTATGGGGTATCGTGCATCCAACTTGAGCCGACAAGTGACAGCTTAGTCCAAGTCAATGATAATAAATAGTTGAAGCAAAATCAACTATAAGGCAAGATGGAAGGCGGATCTGTATAGAGTGCTGAAAATAACAAGAAGATTCAAACTTAGAAAAAGAGGTTGCGAGGCCACCTCAAGTGCCCATCTCGAGAAGACCGTCACGGTATATGGAGACTCGGGTATTGCACATGGAAGCTCAATTGTTTCAATTTCCATAAAGGTTCTTTATGCCTTCGCGGCTTTGTAGTATATGTATACACATCCATAACATTAGATAGCAAGCAAATAGTGGAAGATAGACAGCCGTATATCTCCCTCAAGATTATGCCATGAACATAATGCACATATTAATATAGTTTTCTATCTCAGTTCTGTTAGTTTCTCTATTTTGTTTCTCTGAATATTGTTGCTTCCACTTAGGCATACAACACATCCAAATCCTCAT
Organism: Taxus wallichiana var. yunnanensis; assembly: GCA_018340775.1. Classification (NCBI taxonomy): domain Eukaryota; kingdom Viridiplantae; phylum Streptophyta; class Pinopsida; order Cupressales; family Taxaceae; genus Taxus; species Taxus wallichiana. Next base: position 185,913,600 of record CM031239.1, read on the forward strand.
TTAGAGCGTTATCCCCAAACATCTTGGGATTCTAATCACTAGAGAATAGCACCTAAAGATAAAAAAACTAGCCTCTTGAAGAGAAGTTGAAGAGTAGAAATCACAAGCAAGAACACCACACAACATGGAGTAAGGAGAGGTGCATTAAGGTTGGAATAGACACTGTGAGAGAAGAACCCTTCTCCTATGATTCTAGAGATTGCTCCCGAGATGAAGGTTTAAGTATCATACATTTGGGAGGAGCACATCTTCGGGGACCCTAAAGAGCATCAATCTCCTTACTAGGATAAGGAGATGAGGATAAGCATAAGCATGTCCACAAGTATAGACTCCCACACCGCAAAGAAGCCTATTTGACAAACAACATGATGAACTAACAAGAGGCATAGGAGGAAAAAAGCGACCAAGCAAGAGAAAAAATGATCGAGCATAGCACCAACAAGAAAGCAAAACACAAGAACAATGTGTTAGCCCAAATAGGCGATAAAAGACCAACAAGAGAGGCCCCAGAAACCAAAGTGCAAGATCTTGGAGCACCAAGCCACGTGACATTGATCCCAATAGGTGACAACTCTCTTGTTGTGGACTTGAGTGATCGGTTGTAGGGGATTCTTCTTAGAGGGGCTAAGGTTCCTATCATCTTGCAAATGGATGAACATGAGACTCTTCTTTCACAAAGGACCCAAACCCTAGCTCGTCCGATATCACCCAATGAGCAAACAATGGAAATGTTAGGGACGCGACCATCACAGAGTGTCGAGGACAAGAAAAAGGTTCTCACCAACACAATTAAAAACAACACTTGGCACACAGGATCCCAACTTCGCATACGGGGGTGGAAGGTATCAATGTAGGACTGGATAAATTGGTAGTCGGTGTGGATTTGTTGCACTATATATAGTAGTCAACATTGACATCTTCATAATAGTATTCATCTTTGAAGGCTTCCAAGAATCTATCCCAAGTTGGATCAGATCTCCTTGTTGCCAAGTCTCCTTCCCACAAAGTATGTGTTGGCCACCACTTCTAAACGAGTGAAGAAACTTTCAGCAATGTGACCGTTATCTTTTCTTCACAAAAAAGTCCACATTGAAAATTAGGAATCTAACTGATCTAACCAATTGTCTACCGTGATCGCATCTATTCTTCCTTCGAACACAAGAATGTCTAGATTTACTTGAAATCTAGGGGGACTAAACCATCAAAAGCTTTACCAAATGATGAGGTCAATGGAATGGCCCGTTCAAGGCCTTTTACAAGCTAGTTGAAGAGAAATTTGTGTTGCTTTATGAGTGCTATGATTTCCTCCTTGATCATTGCATGTATCTCATCTTGCATAGGATTGTCCTTGCCACCAGACTTTTTGAAACAACACGGGAGATAGTATGATGGATCTCATGGTTTGGCACCAAAGCTCGGATACTTCAACCTAGTTAGATAAGATACGAACGAGTAACATATATGATACCAACAATCTAGATCCCAAGTGGTCTAGGGAACTATTACCATATCTTCCCCGAAAGGATTGGCCTTTTTTGGAAGAGTGGCTATTTTTGAAGGATTGGCTATTTTTACCTTGGCTAAAAATAGGATGGCTAAAAAAGCATGTGCTAAAATTAGAAGTTTGCTAAAAGTGGAAGATTGGCTAAAAATAGGGTTTGGCTAAAAATAGGTGGAGCTAATAGTGGAAGTACTAAAAATAGAAGTTCCAGTTATATTTTTAGGAGTTCAAGGAGTGCATGAATGGATGGATAAAGATAGCTTGCTTTTGTTAAATTTAGCAAGTGCTGCCCCAAATAGAAATTGGCTAAAAGGAGAAGACTTTTGTGGATTTTAGCAATGTTGTTCCTAAAATAGTGTTAGCACTGAAGCATGAAGGAATAGAAAGAATAAAGTATACATGCAATAGTCTATTTTGGGAAGGCAGAGTTGATTCATCTTCATATAGGCGTAAAAATATATATACACACCGTGGGTTGTTTTGCTTTGCAATCCTCACCTTGTACTTGCACCTCTGAATAATAAAATCTCCATTTTGCCCTCTCATACTGTTGTTTTCTGGATTTTCATTGTGTTTGATAGGAAGATTGTGTTGCTCTAGTGTGGAATTTACTCCCTCTACTGCTGTCCTTTCTCCTTAACCCTTGAATTAATTTTGCAAAATAACTTAGAGTTGTGCAGGTGTGTGGATCTTTGATTTCCCTGTGTGCAGAAGTACATGCATGTGTTAAATTATTGGTGTTTCACCCTTATTTCTCTTTTCCCGCATTCTTTTTCCTTTTCCTTCTTAAAGTTTTTGTTTTTAGGTGATTCACAAGGGAACCAACCGTCTTTGGAGGTTCACCTCAAACATAGGTTACCCACACCTTGAGGTGTTCCAATTTTGTCAACGGGAGAGAGTACACACACCATTCTCTATTAGGTTCCAACGTCTGGGTGACAACAATTTCTGGCATGCCCGGTGGGAGAGTACAAAATTTGCTAAAGAATTCGATGTTATTCTTAGCAAACATATGCATTTCGATACACGAATATTCAACATCTAAATGCGACTCCATTGGCCCAAAGATCCCTTTTCTCAATTAGTAGACCATTTTTCCATCTTTTTATGATGTTGTGCAATCATGACTTCAATTCCTCATTGAAATTCCCACTTTCAAGAGAATTATTACTCCCCTCCACCTCCTTTTCCTCAAAATATTCCTCCAGATCAGTACTATAAGCCCTATCATAATGAATATGCCCATGATCCAAACAATTTGTATGATTATCCTAATCATGGTGTTTTTCAGAGCAGAATATGCAGATTATGGAAACAATTCCATGCTTAATGATGATTTGCAGATGTAGGTACAACACTTGGAGATAAAGATGGTACAGATGAGGGCAACAAGTTCCATCAAGGCAGCCAAGCTTGGATTCAATGTACACTATCCATGAGCCGGTCCTATGCCAAACCGGTGTAACCCTCAAGAGAAGTTAGACTTTATGTCTAAAGTGATACCACAAATATCGAGTGGAATGAAGAGATGGAAGCTTACCAATCTAGTGTTGAGAAACCACAATGGGGTAATTCTTCACTATCATCCTATAGCCCTCCCATTCCTACTTTCCAACCACTTCAACCGAGCCCAAGTCCCAAATTCCTAGCTTTCTTAAAGCTTCTCTTCCACAAAATCTTACACCTCTCCAATCATTTCAACCATTACAAAATCAATTAGTAAACCCACCCACCCCTCCCCTCATATTCCCAAATCCATTCTGGAATGAACCTAATCAACAAATCAGTTTGGAAGAGCAGCCAACTAAAGAGCAAAGTGAAGTTATCAGGAAAAATCTAACAAAATGGAGCTTACAGTTTGAGGACAAACAAATTCCTCAGTTGGTTAAGCCTACAATAGAGGAGTGCAAGAAAGTGGTTGAAGTTACAGAGCAGCAGGAGAAATATGACCAACATGCAAAGGTTAGACAAAGTTTTCTCAAATCTCTTGAGATACAACGTAAAGATAATGTTTTGAAGGAGCATATGAATGCTTCTAAGGATCAGATCAACAATCTTGAGCCTATATCACTTTCAGATCAGCTTGCAAACAATCATATAGAGGAGGAAATCAGTAAAGAAAATTCAAATTCAAAGGGAGTTCTCCCCAAGCATGAACAATAAAGAGGATGAGGTTTTATCAGACTTGGAAAACTCTGATGATGAGGAAGAGTTAATTGATATTGTAAATATTCCACCTCCATCTATCTTCTTCAAAACAGACTCTCTTGTTATTACATCTTCTTTCGAGCTTGAGAAAGAGTCAAATATGAGCTTGTTGGCAAAGAATGAAGTAGAAAAAGTTTCAGATCAGTCTACAAGGATCCAATATGATCAGAGAAGTTCCTCAAGTACTCCAAATGATGATATTACACACAAAGAAGAGGGGCAGATCAGAAAAATCAGTCTATCAACTATGAGGAAACCATGTCCAATCAGGGTTTTGGCTAGTTTAGAGCCACAAAAGGAGTTGCCATCAGTTGTGCTCATTTCAAAGCATAAGAAAGAGCTTCAAGTTGCCAAAAATCAGCCCCAACATCTACAAAGAGAGTGTGGATCCTATAGAGTTGTTTATTATTTTCTGGACTGATATTTTGAGCAAATCAATGGTGCAAACCATGTCTGCACTTTTATCATGTCGTCTAGTTACAAAATTGATCTCATGGCTGCACTTTCTGAGAAAAGGAAGTTATTTATCTCAACCAATATGTGGTTTTGTTTAGCTTTCCTTTCTCTTTGTTTAGATTAGGAGTAGTTTAGGGTAGTTTACTTTCAATAAGTGCTTGCATGCACATTGTTTTTCCAGTTTTCTAATTAGTTGTCTTTTCAAAGAAGTGCTTGCATGCACATGTTTTCCTTTTGTTGGAGAGGGTATTGCAGTTATTTTGTTGGAAAGGGATACAAGTTATTGACATAAATATGTGACCCATGGCCCAATGGATACCGAAGGCTACGATCTCCTTATTTGGTAGGAAAACAATCCTGTGATGTTGCCAAAATGTTACCATATTTTCCGCACAAATGATTGGCTATTTTTTGGAAGAGTGGCTATTTTTGGAGGATTGGCTAAAAATAGGATAGCTAAAAATAGGGTGGTTAAAAATAGAAGTTTGCTAAAAATAGCAATTGGCTAAAAGTGGAAGATTGGCTAAAAATAGCGTTTGGCTAAAAATAGTTGGTGCTAAAAATGGAAGTGCTAAAAATAGAAGTTCCAATTCTATTTTTAGGAGTTGAAGGGAGTGCATGAGTGGATGGATAAAGATAGCTTTCTTTTGTTAAATTTAGCAAGTGTTGCTCCAAATAGAAATTGGCTAAAAGGAGAAGACTTTTGTTAATTTTAGCAACTGTTGTTCCTAAAATAGTGTTGGCACCAAGCATGAAGGAATAGAAAGAATAAAGTATACATGCAGCAGTCTATTATGGGAAGGCAGAGTTGATTCATCTTCATATAGGCTAGTTTTCTATTGTAAAAATATATATACACACTGTGGGTTGTTTTGCTTTTACAATCCTAGCCTTGTACTTGCACTTTATGAATAATAAAAGTTCCATTTGCTCTCTCATACTATTGTTTTTTTATTTTTCATTGTGTTTGAAAGGAATGTTGTGTTGCTCGTGTGGAATTTACTCTCTCTCTTGTTGTCCTTTCCCCTAAACCCTTGAATTAATTTTGCAAAATAGCTTAGAGTTGTGCAGGTGTATGGATCTTTGATTTCCTTGTGTGCAAAAGTACATGTATGTGTTAAATTATTGGTGTATCACCCTTATTCCCTTTTCCTGCATTCCTTCTCCCTCTTCCTTGTTAAAGTTTTCGTTTTTTAGGTGATTCACAAGGGATCCAACCCTCTCTGGAGGTTCACCTCAGACATAATTTACCCACAACCTTGAGGTGTTCCAATTTTGTCAACATGAGAGAGAGAACACACACCATTCTCTATCAGGGTGCAACGTTTGGGTGACAACAGGAACTACCGTAGAAGAGGTTCTAGATAGAGTCGTGAGCATATGCGGAAGCTTTGATGTGGAGTGAAATAGAGGAGAGAGATAATAAAATTGGAACAATAAATGCATTTTATTTATCTATGTTATGTATGTGGCATACCCTTGAGAAAGGTGTATGGTTGCACATCTTCTACCTATGTGCCTCGCAAGAACCATTATGGAAGTTGAACCACTTGGGATTCCATGGGTGAGACTTCACTTTATGATAGTTGTGTGACTTAGTTGTCAGTGTGCGTAGAATGTAAGGTGCTCTAGTGTAATGCACGCCCGGAGGTGCTACTTGGCATGGCACGGCATGTATAGTTGTTCGATGAGTTGTTGGGGATCTTTCATAGGCATCGGGTTGTGCAATGTGCCTATGAAGTTTTGCTAAGTGCTACTGTTGCCGCTTCGTAGTGTTGCGATGGACCGAGAAAGGCTATGAGTGCTTCGCAATGTTGAAAGTTCTTGTGAAGTTCTATGTTGTGTTGCAAGTGGTGTCTTGAAAGTCGGGCGACATGGTCCCTAGGTCGCACAAAGCATGCATCATGCAAGGGGCTGCAATGTGAACCTCAAAGCATGGATAAAGTCTTCTAAGCATTGTAGCATGGTCCTTGGCTTTGCGCATGATGCAGGGGGTTGTTCGCATGAGCTCGAAGCACAAACTTGCATGGAGTCACACATGTTATGAAGGCACTCAAGGAAAGAGTGCAAGGTTATGTAGCTATGCACGATCGAAAGCATTTACTTACCTCCTGGATCTAATAGTGTTGATCCAAAGGAAGTGAAGGCACTAGCAACAACTAAGAGACCAACAAAGGGGAAATGTGTTGACACTAGCAGCACGAAGGAGAAGTATTGTGATGATTTTGATTTTGATTTTGAGCAAGTGACACTCGGGGAGAACACATGTGCCAACCTATTCATCCTCCGAGTTTGATCCTCAACCGTTCGGGGTCACCCCAAATGCAAGTTATCGATGCAAGATCATTTTAGCTACTTGCGATCCCCTTGTCTAGGGAATGCCCTAACACATGGACATCCGAGAGGCCATCCTTGCACCCGATAACACCCAATTACTGTCACCTCTACATACCTGCCAAGAGGGTTTGCCCTACCTAGCTAGGCATTGGCTCATTGATGGTTAGGTAAACCTCGAGGACCTTGTCGGGCCCGTGCTGACTGCAACATGTCCCCCCATCTGCCAACCCCGAAGGGATTTTTAATACAAAGGGAGATCCACAGCCAAGAAGTTCACCACATGCATAAAGCTTACAGTTCCCTTCCGATGTGAACGATCACCTACCCAATACAATAGACGTCGTTTGCAACACTCCCCACCGAGGAATAACATAAGCAAACCTTTCTCACCAAAGATCTCGTAGGGCCAACACACCAAAGCTCCAACATACATTTTGAAAACCAGCCTATATTCTTGCTTCACATGTGTTGGCACTTAAGGATGAGGTGAAGGAGAGAGTCCCCTCCAACATACATTTTGAAAACCAGCCTATATTCTTGCTTCACATTTGTTGCATTTCTCTTTTATAACGAATATATAGAACATTAATGGGGTCATTTTGTCGTCTCATGAATCTAGAGGTAACGTCTGCCCATGCATGAGATCATTGTGATGTCTAGGAGCTGTACATTTTTTTATTGCTATAGAAAAGCATATGTTGGTTATAAGTATTTAGTTGTTTGTATATCATAAGCTGGAAAACGGCTAAGTGTTGTTAGCAAATGATGGAACCTCAATACCATCCTACTTGTCAATCAATTGATCCAATGGGGCTTCAATCTCTAATGCACTTCAAGTGAGACATCCTACAAAGGAAGGCATCCTTCTAGATAAAATGGATGCACCAGCACACTTAAGTTCCACCCTTAATGTTGGCTATTATAGCTAAAGCGTCACATGAGGATTAAAATAGCCCCCAACAATCATGTTCAATAACTCGAGTTTTCAGTATTGACAGCAATTTCCCCTAAAAGGTGTGTTTTTGAATTATATTAATATTAGTTTGGAAAGTGTTTTTGCTCTTTTTTTAAATGTTGGTCATCAAGAAGGTTTCATTTTCAAATGCCCTCTTGATTACAACATCCAAGAACAATATTATTGTTTGTCAAGATATCTACATAGTTCCTTGAGGACTTTTATTCAGCATGAAGACAAGAGATGCCTTGGATTTCTTGTATATGTAATGTCCACTTTTCCCATTTGAAGATCTTTGACCCATTTTGTCAACCTTGACGGACAAAGGAAAAATATAAGAGTGACTTAAGTCATAATAAATTATTATAAAGTGCTATAAAAAAATAAAATAAAATTATTAAAGCACTTATAATTATTTATTTGACTTAATTAAAAGATGCACTTATAAATTAAGTTGTAATGTCTAGAAAAGTGCAAGGGGGGAGTCTAATATTAAGTTTGTATCCTTCCTAGGGAGTTTGGCAACTTTGCCTAGAGAAGGAATATTTGCCACTTGGGTAGTATAGGCCCATGAAAATTTGTATCCTCCCTAGGAGGAAAATGCGACTTGGAGGGATGAGAGTTTTGGGACTTATGTTTAGAAATAATCACCAATTGTGATTGGTGATTATGGAGGTCCTTTTGGGTCAATTTTCCCTTTAAAAGGAAGGGTCGACTTAGAAGAGAGACATCTCATAATCATTTTATCAATTCTGAATTTTATCTTAAGCCTAGTGCTTTTGTATAAAAATATTCTAAGGACGAAAACCCTTAGTTTATACCTTTTGTGGACGAAAACCCCAAGAGTTCTCTTGTGGACGAAAACCCCAAGAGATTGAGAGGGGATTTCACTCAGAAATTTCCAGCGGTTTAATTCTGATTTTCCAGTCAATTTCCAGCAGTGTTTTGGTGATCTTTTTGGTAGCATATTGCAGCAGTTGGATCGACCCAGTTTGGGGCTGTTTGGGCATGATTCTAGAGGTATTTACTTCTGAAAAATATTGCCAGATATCTCTGAATTTTTATAAATAAAGGAGCTGCAATTTCATAATTTTCTGAGCAAGTTTGGAGGGTTTTTCAGGCAGTTTGTAATCAGATTTAGATCTGAATTATCTGGCTGCAAATAAATCTGATTTTTATCATATTCTGGGTTCTAAAATTACTGGCAATCATTTGGGATAGATTTTATAATTTTTTGGTATCATTTGCATGGAGATCCATTAAAAACCCTAGTCGCATTTGCTGTAATAAATTCAGTTTTGCCCTAGGTTGTTTGCTGAGGGTTTCAAAAACTGTTTTTTATCATTTGCCATACATTAAAAATCTGATTTAGGGTAAAAGATCATTTAGGGGATCTTTCAGTGTATGTGGGATTCTAAATCAAAAAATTACTCAGCTTGCCAACTGCCATCTCATCAGTTTCTACTGATAAAATTTGTACTGTCACAAGAGGCATTGCCACTAAGTTAGCAGTCTTCTAGAAGTAACCTCAAAAACCGCAACCAATATTGTCCAAACCTTAGATGCATGCAAAATGCACACAAGTAGGATATCTAACATGCGAAAAGCATGCAGCATCAACAGTGGTCACTTCATTTATGTATAAATGAAGTTGCATGTTTGATTCAGTGCATGTTTGGATGCCAGATATCCCAGTGTTAGAAAAGCTGCTAGTTGACAGCAAATCATCCATGTGTTATTATTTCGTACGTGATGCCCTCCTGTTCCTTGACTCTTCTTACCCATGCGAGCTTTCTTTTACTAGATTGTACTCTTCTTACCCATGCCTTGCCACTAAGTTGGCAGATCTCACAGAAATAAAATAACCTCAAAGAACTCGACCAATATTTTCCCAAACCTTACATGCCTGCAAAAAGCACACAAGGAGTAGGATATCTAACATGCGAAATGCACACAGCATCAGCATTGGTCATTTCATTTATGTATAAATGAATTTGCATGATTGATTTGGTACATATTTGCATGACCGATATCCCAGTTTTAGGAGAGCTGCTAGTTGGAGGCAAATCCTCCATGTGTTGGGATTTCATGCTTAGTGCCCTCCTGTTCCTTGACTCTTCTTACCCATGCAAGCTTTCTTTTACTAGATTGTACTTTTTGTACTTGTTTTTATTACCTCCTATGTTGTCTTTATCAATTATTTAAACTAGAACACTCTCAATAGTATATACATCACCATTCATATTTGAACAGTTTTGGATCATTTCCACATATGTTGGTTATGAATGTTAATAATAAGTTGAGTGCTACAGGCACCTTAAAAATAGCATTTATCTTCATCCGTACACCACCGCATTGGAACATGAAAATACCAAACAGCACAGAAATGGTGTCTGGATTCTCTAAATGGTAGTTTCTAGAGTATTCGCCTTAACTATCTCTGTGCATCTGAGACATGAAGGGACAGCTTGAGTGAATAAAATATTATTAGGGTGTATACTTGATGTTCGAGTTAATTGAGTTCCCAAATTCTCCCCCTAGAGGTATTACATCCTAACCTAAAAGTAAAAACTCAATTGCCAAAATTAGAATTATATTTCCACTGCTACAGAAACGTAATTTTTACATTATTAAATATCAAAACGTGCTTCATCATTGATCTCATTTTCATAATTGTGGTATGAATTACTGGCCCTGCTCGAGTAGTACTGAGTGAATATTTTGGCCACAGAATAAATGTTCGAGTTTTGGGATCTGTGACGTAAACAAACATCAAATAAATGAAAATCATTTATCACTACCAAATAAGTTGCAGCTGAGCATGCTTAAGTTTAGAACGTCAAAATCACATTCTTTCTATTGAGCATGCAAGAACCTTCATCAGACAATAAGACAAACCCACCTGTAGAACTTGGGTCAAGTGTTGGACGAGATGTTCGATACATACTTGAACATTGTGATAAAAGGCAAAAATATTATGCAGAGAACATAATGCTTTAATTTAGAACACAAATCGAAGCTCAAGAATTCTAGAACAATTCAATCATAGCACACAAGTTGTACACTTTAAGCATAGACTTTATGTGTTAGAATATGGAAATTGCTTATAGAATATATAATCCGTAAATAATGTGCAGTGATTTTGTCAATTGTTTGGAGTTTAATTCCCAGTTTTGTTTAAGCAGTCATGTTTATTTCAGGAGGTTAAGATGTGTTGGGGCATTCAACATAATGACCATTGAAACTGATAAATGCGCGAACGTGCAGATACTTGGACCAAATGAAAATTCTAGGTTCTCAGATCTTGACATTTTTATGTTTTCCGTTCTCAGTACATTTTTCCTTTCTCAAAAAAAATATCAAATATGAAGCATAACATTTCCATGTCCTGTAAGCATTCTCATACAGATCATATGTCTGGTGATTCCACATACTATATATGAGAAGTCATAAAAACTAAAGTAAACCCAGAACTAGCATTTTCATACTTTCTGAGTGTATGTTATTCAGGCATCTATCTCATAATTTCCCCAAAAACATTACCTCATCAGGCTGCTCAACTTGTTGGAGTACTCTTCTTAAATTAACTTATCAAGGTACTCAGTACAACAACAATACTTGCCTATGGAAATAACCGTGCCACCTTCCCGAACCCCCATATAATGATCCCCTTTCAAACATCAGACAAAAAAGCTTACAGATTTCATTCACCTCCCTGATATCATGATAAATATCTATATTCAGATTAGAAATTAATTTAGTCCTGATTCCCTGAATGCATGGGAGGAACCCATGTTCCAGAATTAACTAGATTCCATATAATGCCTTAGTCTTCATAAGCTTCAGACTACTCAAATGTTAAGACTTTTTACTCTAAAAAAAGATTCAAGTTGAAAAGGATATTGGATTGAAAATGATGATAACCTCATTTTCATACCATTGCATGTCCACAAGAAACAAATAGATTCCAAATTAGACATCATCTGTCCATAAATTATACATCTGCCCATAAAAGATACATCAATCCATATTCCAGAAATCGGTGCCTACAGCAGAGTTGAGCTAATTTATTGTTTCAATAATAAAAAGTTCCTCTAATTTCAAATAGACTCAGTCTATAAACTGAAGAGTAGAAGTGTCCAGAGTTGATTGAGTTTGCAAGCGGTCATTGATCAAAGTGTAAAACATTCAAGGAAAACTTGAAAATCTTGGTCGACAGAAATAAACATAAAAACCCTTATAACCATTTTGAACAAATAATGTCCATACATACCTCAGCTTGACAACATGGGAAAAACTCACAACGCTATTAGCAACTTTCTACAGAACCAGCAACTAAGCCAATATCCAAACCTGGCATGTTTTTGCTCCTCCTTTACCTTGTGCAAAGCTTCTAAATTGTATCCTCCAACCTGACAACCCAGGCCTCCAACATCTCAGTGACTTTTCGGTAGTAAAAGAATGTATGATCTACCTTTTTGTTGAGAAGGTGGATTTCAAACATGGCTCTCATGTTTTCACAGAGGGAAAGCGTGACACTGACAGCACAGATGACCCTCATCATCCCCACCTTGTGTGGTGATGACAGATGGATGGAAAAATGTAAAGGGAATGGAGGATAAATAAAATAGCCCATTAGATGAGTCGCCAGTTGATTGAACTCGTATCTCAAATTTTCACAGATTCAAACCAGCCAGTCAGCTCTTTCTTTTTGCATTTTGCAGATAACTACAAGATTTTCATTATAAATTTTTGATCGATATCTGCTATTTTGTGTGGTGATGGTAGAAGGGTGTGAATATGTAAAAGAAACAAGACAAATTGCCAAAGAGGCAATCTATTTGAGATAGCTCGCATGCACGGAAAGATATTTTTAATTTAAGATTCAAGAAGTACTCGGCTTTTTGGTACTCTGCACAGAAAGATATTTTTAATTTAAGATTCAAGAAGTACTCAGCTTTTGGTACTCTGAAAATTGGCCTGGGAAACTCAAAAGCTAGAGCCCATCCAGTTCTGAAAACATGGAGCCCTTGCATAACTCTAGCTAGCTTTCACTGCACATCTTTGTTGGACCCACCAAGACTTTCTTGATGTCATTCAAGGATTTGAAGCTTCGTGGATCACAACCTTTGCTGCCGCATGCCTCCTAAACACCCAAACTCCCAGCTAAGAAGACGTAGTTATATTCTCCTACTATATTTATTTGCAAATCTAAGTGACTTAGAGAAAGTCCCTTCATTGGACTGTAGTCCAATTTCCAAATAATTGGGTTAAAGATTTGGCTTATTCAGCATTTTCAGGCTCCGAGAAGGCAATATGACATGCACTTCAGTACTATAGTCCCTGGGACACCTGGTTTCCCGAAACTTCTTGAAAGATGTGAAAGTAATTGCATGAATGTTAGTTGGGAACCTGGAACTCTCCGATGACTTGAGCAAAGGTGGTTTGAAAGACACTGCCGTTATGAGGCTTCATCTAGGTTCCCATATATCTGGGATCTTTAAGGGAATGTAATGTTTCAAACTCCCGAATCAAAAACTGTTGAGCTTTTTAATGAGAATCCTTCTTGTAGTTATTTCCTCTATTATAATCATCTACATCGTTGTAATTATCTATATGTACACTTTCCCCTTTTCAATGGAGGCTCTGTGACTGCATGTAAGTTAAACTAAGGTAAATTTTGAATGACTAGTTAGCAAAGACATCGGGACTCCCACTTCCGCTATAGAGTCGCACAGTAGGCTGCAGAACAGTTGCAGACTTGTATTGATGTCAAAGCCCTTACGGCATCTACATGTTGCTACATGTTGCTGCTCTCAATGGAGATTACATACTCACTAATGGAGTTTTTACAAACTCTTCTGGTGTTCTCCCTAAGGACCTAACCTACTCTGGTCTTCGTTGTGCCTTATGTGCACAGTTAAACAACTTCGCTCTGGCCCCTTGGCCGTGTTTTCTTCTTAGTTGCCAGCTAGCCTTTAAAAACTCATCCTTTGTTATATAACAATGCTTTCTTGCTTCTCTCTACTCGTTGGCTCCTCCTAGACGCTTCCAGATTTTTCCGCTCAAATTCTAAGTTGAATTTGAGCTCATGAATGCTCTCAACCACCTTTCAACCATTTGGTCGTCCTTACTATGCGGCATGCCACGTCGACCTGGTTGTTGGGCTTCTCTGACCGTTAAGTCACTGTCAGCCAACTTGATCAGACAGCTCCTGACATCTTTGTCATTTTTCTGCCAGCCACCAACTATGTCACGCACCCTTTGCTTTCTTTTTCTTTGCCATCGCAATCTTTTTGCATGCTCTAAGCCTGAGTTACACCTTCCCATTCTCCCACGTACCAACCTTGAGCTTTTTGGCCCTTCTTCATAACATCCACGTGCCCTTTGCAATCTATATTATTGTGCAATTCCTTTGATCTTCCTGCACCCCTCGCGAATTCTTCTGTATTGCACACAACTCTCCTGAAATCTCCTCGCGTCTCCAGTCTTCTAGGCTGAGCTAAAACTCCTATGTTGTGCTCCCAAAACCCTATGCACACCGCTACACATTATTCTTCACGCCTACTTTACTCCACCTAACCTTCCGCAAGCCTGTCGCGCACTAAGGCACGCCCACTTCCATTGCGCTTTCACTGATTTCCATTGCGCAAAGAGCTCACACACTTTCCGAGCAAACTTCTCCTTGTCCTACTGTGTCTCCTCGTCCTTCTCACATGTTTTCCAACTTCCGCGCACATCCTTACTCGGCCAAAATTGTGTAGAATTGCACTGAACCTTGCATGCCCTTGAATCACCAATTCAGTGGTTGTTTACATGTGTGCCCAACCAGCCAGAATACATCCTCATTGTGTAAATCTTCGTAACCTCTGCTAATGATGATTGTACATCATCAATTTTACTGCAATCATCCTATCTCACTTTGTTGTTTATTCTCTTTCTCAAATTGCTTCTGTGTGTAGGCAGCATTATAACAGTTGGCATCAGAGCCACATTTCTAGTTCCTTCCATCTTCAGTTGATACTTTTGGCATTTACGCCTCTCGCCTTATTTTCATTCAGGGTTCTGTGATGGAGATCTGTTATTGGCTCTCTCCTGGCTCCCTTTCTCCAGTGCCCAGTTTACTCCTATGCTCTGCCATGGATTTTCTTTTGTTTTTGAGCAAGTAGACGTTTTTTTTTGCAGCATCATAGTGTCCTTTCACATACCACGGATGCTTATAAAGTTATAATTATTAAAATTCATTTGAAATTAGATAATTACAATTGTTAATGAATCTTGATCTGCATATGAAATGGCCATCATCATACTTAGGAATGAAAGCCAAAGGGGCTTAAGCCCTAGGCAAATTAGGCAATTGCCTAGGGCACCAACAATTGGGGGTTGGGGGTTGGGGGCGGGAGGGCAAATTCTCAAAGTTTTTGCTAGGTTGGCCACTTACTTTTTGTCAATTATTATTATGGTTGTAATATATTAATGTTGGGCACAACACTTTTCATATATAACATAATAATATAACATATTCCATGTAAAGTAAGCAATATGGTAGTGTTTATGGAAAGACCAGATGAAGTCATAGGAAACTAATTGTCCGAGAAGGAGAAGTCAGGTTGTGTTAAATTTATAAAAATATTATTAGGTTTACCGCTTGCTACCCACTAGTAATTAGTATTGTTATAATATATTATTGTTGGGCAATGCCTATTAATTACGCCGATAGGCATTCTACAATGGCATCAAGGGATGGGATGTGATAGTGTGACCATGTAAAGTTTTATTCTCTATATTAAATTTGACGTCCATTTGACCGTCACAACATAATTTTGACCATAATTTTAATGTCTACTTGACTATCACTTAAAAGTTTTTTTACTTTTTAACTTTTAAAGTCCATAAAAAATAGAAATATCTTGGCCATACCATAGAGTTTGAGGCCCTTTTCTTCTCGAAATATTTTTTCATCACTAAATAGAAAATATGAACATAATGTAATGGAATTATTAATCAATGTGATATGTATAAATCCAAAATAAAAACCTTGAAATTGATATCTATCGATGTTTTTCAAATAGATGTATTTTCTATATTAAATTTGACATCCATTTCACCATCACAAGGTAACTTTGACCATATATTACGTCTCCATGTACTGTCACTCAAAAGTTTGTTTACTTTTTAGCTTTAAAAAATCAATTAAAAATAACAATATCTTGGTCATACTATATAGAGTTTGAGGCCTTTTTATAAGAAAATTTTTCTTTCAACATTATATGAGACATATGGACATAATATAATGAAATTATTAAATCAATTGATATGTGTAAAATCCAAAATAAGCACCTTGAAATTGATATCTATCTACATTTTTAAATACATCTTATTAAGATATTTGTACGAGTTATAATATGATATTATAACTTATTTTGTGTGAGATTAGCAATATGCTAGTGTCTTTGGCTTGATAAACATGCCTTAGATGAAAAAAATGCAATGGTTGTTCTTGGTGAGTTGTTGATTAACATAATTAAACAATTTGCACATTTGGTATGATTATTTAAGGTGCCTACATTCTTGTGAAATTATCAATATTTAGGGGTCATTTTTAGATTCCTTACTTCGAGATATTATTTATAAGATGCAACTATTTTTTTCTGCGGATATTTTTAGAAAATGATGATACGAAATAACAAACCAAATCATTGAAACCTAATATTTTGAAAAATAATTTTTTTCAACCCTAAAATTTAAGTTGATATTTTTTCAAAAAAATTCTTAACCCTAATGTTTTGAAAGAAACATTCTTAACCCTAATATTTTGAAAGAAATATTATTAACCCTAATGATGTATTGTTAGAAAATCAAATATATAAGGTTTAAGCATTGCACAGGGTGGTCGAACTCTTAATCCGGCCCCGATGAGAGCCAACTATTTGTTCAAAATGATTATTATCCTCTCTTGGTTTGCCTTATTTTTCGGGATGATTATTCTCCTCTCTTGGTTTGTCTCATTTGTCAACACATGCCTCTTATTGACATCGTGTTTACTTGCTCCTTCCTCTTGAGCCTTAAGAGTTCCCAGTAAAATCACACATATTGGGCGCTTATTCGAAGATCTCCCATATTCATCAACAGGTTGAGAACGTCCCCACAAAATAGCATATTAGCATGGATAAGGTTTCTCATGATTTTCAAGTTGGAGAAAGATTTGATTTATTAACAAAAGAAGACGTTTAAGAGTCCTTATCAAACCTTACGTCACATCTATATGGACCTAAAGCATTTATAGAAGACCTTATCTCCCTAACTAAGCATACATGAATAATATTCTTCCGAATCATTTGTGTTAAGACATATACCTTAGTTGCTTAAGCCTTATAATCTGCCCAAACCCACCAATGTTTGCTCCTTCACGTCCAACAGAATGGATCTAGACCACGGTGATAAAATTATCAAAAGACAAACCATACTCACAATCTTGAGTTTCCCATGCTTTGAATCAATCACTTCATTAACTCGATCTCCGCACCAAGCTAAATGGAATACATTATCAAGTCCAATTTCAATTTCCTTAATTATATACCACAATACAAGGAGCTAGTACTGCTGTTGCATGAGGCATCTTGCTAGTGTGCAGAGTTCAATGATATCTTTGTGATCATATCGGAAGTTAGACCACTTCTTGTCATCCTCATCTATCGTCAAACCAGAAAGTAATAACACCTTTATTCTAGACCTTCCCGCCTACCTCCACATGGATCCTAGTTTCTTTGCCAAGTTGAATTATACCGTCTTTGCTCAAACCGCCAACATCGCCTTATCCTGTCAAATTAGCTTAGTTCCACAATGCTTAGTTTTAAAATAGGTTGAATAAATTATGAAGACCAAAGAGGAGACAGAATGAAGACACGTAGGATCACGCTCACAACTAAGTTACCAACATTCCAAATTTTTAAGTTGGAGCACAGCAATGGCGAAGCAACTTATGCTTGATCAAGTCGGTTTGGTTTCCGTGGTCAAAAACCATAGCAATGAGGCCATTGCACTTCAAGGGTGGGGGGATTCTTGTGCCACAATCGTTCACTCTATATTTGTTTTTCAGCTGGTTACAAAAGCAGGTCAAGAGATCAAGTATTGCAAGGGTAACACTGTTCATCTTCGCCTACAAAATGCATTTCAAAACAATGTCCTTCAGCAACATTACCTTACTATCAACATTGAATTCTGCCTCGTGACAAGAGAATGCATATAAGCAGCAAAAATATTTAAGTCATTTCTGCTTTCAAATCTACATAATTGATTAGGGGAGAGGGGCTAGTAGTGGTACATCCTAAGTGGAGGGGTCCACAAAATCAATTGTTTATCATATGGGATTTGTGATTTTTTCACTACTATGTAGTTCAGATTTGTGTTAGCTTATATTTTTTCTTTGTAATCTTCAATTGGAGGGAAAGCCATATTTTGAATAGATTTAAAACAATAAATTTGAGTTACACTACAACAATGGTGGAAACCAATACTTGAATATGGGTGAAAATGCTTGAACATTGAATTTTATATATTTGTATATGGTTGAGAGGTCTTATATGTCATGATGTGATTGGCTACTCTACATAATTATTATGTCAATAATAAATTACTAGATAGTATTATGTCAACTATTGGGTATTGTGTGATCAATAGTCATGTCAACTATTGGACCATGTTCACCTATTGGCCCCTCTCCCCTAGAAGATTTTACACGAATATGTATTGGTGTGGCCTTGTTTGGTTTTTTAGAACAAGACACCCGGAGGAAGTGTTATGCTTTTAAGGATTCAGATACAAGCGCATAATGTGTATCTATAAAGACATTAACTTTTGGTTTGAAGTCAATTTGAGAGATGAGAGACATCAAAATAGGAATCGGAACAGTAATATTTGCTGAATTGAATGGTTTTTCCTCGAGGGGACTTTAGAAGAGATACATAATGTGGTTTGCCCCTCAACAATCCAAGTGAGGGGTTCCGTTGGAATTTGAACTCTTGACCTGTTACTTTCGCCATCAACACCTTACCAATTGTGCTGCCCCTCCCAGCTTACAGAATAATTTTGATGATAACAATTGGTTGGGCACACATTAAGACTCTGTATGTATACGTAGGCTATTAGTTACATTTTAAAGAGATGTAATGTTACAAATTGTTTTCCTTATATTAAACAGTAAACCAAAAAAAACAAAGGCGAAGGGTCCTGTCGGAATTTGATCTCTCGGCCTGTTACTTTCAACATCAACACCTCACCAATTGTGCTGTACCTTCAAGCTTAAAAGATTAGTTTAGTTTTGATAATAACAATTGGTTGGGCACACATTAAGATTCTGTATGTATACATAGGCTATTAGTTACATTTTAAAGAGATGCAATATTACAAATTATGTTCCTTATTGTAGTATATTAAATTGTATACTAAAAATTGTAAATTACAAATTATCACTACTTCTGCAAAATAAAATACCTTCGAAAATAACAGATTATAACTATTGAGGTCATATAGTTAAAATGGCAAACTACACGTTCGAGTCCTGAGAAGGGAGCCATAAGTACAAGATTTTACACAAACTGCAGATTAAAGAGATTTTACACAAACTGGGGATTAAAGAGAAAAGAAGAAGGAAACAAAGACTCATATTGAATGTAGTGAAAACCTGCTTCAGAACTAAGTGACACTAAACACTAGGTCAGTATGTTTCCTGCATTGACTACCTCAGTTTTGGACATAAAGCTGTCCACATCCAACCTGACATGTTTTTGCTACTGCTTTAGCTTGTGCAGAGATTTCATAGTTTGAACTACAACATATCAACATAGGCATATCATGTCTAAGTTTGCGCTGGAGTGACTATTAGGAATTGAATAAGTGAATGATGTACCTTTTTGTGGTGACAGTGGGTTTTCTATGAATTCCTCCAGTCAATTAAACTTAGATCTCATGGTTTTACAGGAGGTGAGCCCGGCACTAGGAGCATTTTTATTTTCCGCTTGCACGTATGACCACAAGATCTCCTTCTAACCCCATATACCATCTTGAGTGGCAATGATCTAAGGATAGAAAAAAGCAAAATGAGCAGAGGACAGTTATCAAGGCCCCTCAGATCTCAAGTTACCAGTTCATATAAGTTGCATCGCCAAACAAGCCTGAAAGCCCTTTCTTTTTGCAAATCACAGATAATAAAAAGTTATTATTTTCCAAAACTTGTTCGATGTCAGTTTAAAGCATAGTTACCTAAGACTCCAGGATGGCGGGACGTAGGGACAGTAAAAAAATTCAAATTTTGGGGACAGCAGGGGCGGCAAGGGGACAGCTGATAAGAAAATATATAATTTATTAAATTTACAAATATAACATGAATAATTCAATAAACTAAGACTTAAAACTGAAAGTTTGAAGATTGAAACCATTAATAATTAAATTATTAATCCAATTATTCATCACATAAGCCAAGGCCCAAAATGCTATATATTCAATGTTCAAAACTTGAATATGACAATGAAAATTAAAAACAAGTCTTCAATAATCAACATGAGAAGAGTACAACTACATATACCAGCAAAATGACTGCTGCATAGGAAGGGATACCTAGATAACATGAAAATGGAAAAACATGTTACAAGCTTTTAGATCCCTAGTATTGGCTATATCTATTAAACCATTAATTTCATCTGTGCTGCACATTTTCAATACATATTTAAGAGACAGACAGCTACTTGGCATACAAACTGTCCCAATGCCATATGCTGGAAAAATACTGAGCAAGAGCATTTACAATCCACGTTGCATCCAACTCATTTTCTGAATCAGCTCACAACTGTTTTCAAAAATTCAAGTCTGGACTCTCCTAAACAATATCTCCTAGTCATCACTTCTTGAAGATTTTTTTTTCAAAATTTTCAGCCTATGAGTTGGATGTCTCCTGAAACAGTGAACAGTAGCCATTTCCAAACTACAGGGTATATAATTTTGAATTTTACAGAATGCTTGAAAAATGAAAAACTACAGACATTGAATTTTTTTGTTTTTTTAATGTTTTAATGTGTAAGACATAGGGGACATCGTGATGTCCCCTGTCCTTAGGGACGTGCACGTACCCTAACTTTAGGGGACATCCCCTAACTTTAGGGAAGTCCCTTCTTTTTTTGAAAATTTCGGGATGTTGGGGAAATGGCCCGTCCCCGTCCCCAAGTCCAAGGGACATCCGGGACTGCTGGAAAAAGGGGGGTGCACGTCCCCGCATAACACTGGTTTAAAGAGGTGAAGTAGAAGGCTGAGACAACATAAAAGGAGCAGAATCAGATATCAAGGCAGCAATCTTTTAAGATAGCTCACACACACAGATAAGAGATTTTTGCGGTACTCAAATTTTGGTACTCTGATAATGGACCTTTGGAAAGTCAAACAGCTAGAGCTCATCCTGTTATGAAAATAAAGTGTAATTGCATCAGACGCCAGCTTCTAAGAGTGATTCTTTACTAGCAAGAATGTCTGCTGCATTATCATGGAGTCATGTGGGCAATGATTCCTTTCTCAATACAGTTTGATAAGGCTTTTGAATCAATAACCAGCTTTGATTTGTTAAATGATGAAAAAACAAAAGGTAATAAGATAAAGGCTTTTCCATTCTGCTTTAACTAGAAATAATCAAATCACAAAAGCCTGAATATGATAATACCAACTAGGGCATTATAGTAAGTATCCATATATGACATCAAAACTTGTTAGGTCGGGCTTAAAGACACAAACCGCACATACAAATTAATATCCATAGTCAAATGTATTTTGATTCTACAACTAAAGCAACAAGTAATGCATATAGATATAGGTCAGGAAATAATAAAAAGGAAAACATCACACAGCCTCAAAATAAAATATTAGAATTGTGAATAGTGAATTGCATCTTCAGGCCAATAAATTACAGCTTCCAGACATGAACTATAAAATATGAATAGACAGTTGAAGAAAGAAATCCAAAAGTAGAGAACATGTACAAGAACAATATGGTGAATAATGAAGGAATGCTTTTGTAGTTAAGCATTAGCATGGGACAGCTGCATTTTCTAGATACCAACACATGATTATCCTAGATCCCACATGCAAGCATTGACCAATTTACTGATATGCAAATAATTCCAAAATGATTACAAGAAAAATGTACGAATTATAATGCTTCTCAAAGAAACACACTGCCCGCCTCAGATTGTTTAGAGATTAATTGAATAAGCAACGATTTAATTTATATTTACACATTTATATTGTTCTTAGTAGAGGTAAACAGCTCAACACTCAATCAAATTGCATACCTAACATAGATAAATCACTTTGAAATTAAACTGCATTAGAGTGCATTGCTTAAATTTAATTGCAAAGCAAGTCTTATATACAGAGGTATACTCCAAATGAGATAGTGCTTCAAGAATGACAGTCCTATCATTCAGGACCGTACCCTAAACTACCGCCCTATCTATCAAAACTAGTTTAAATAAGGCACCTTCCTAACTCTTGACATTGCCTGACCTCTCAAGGCACTCGGCAACATACAGTTGATATCTTTAATTTCCATTTGATTTGTTAAATGGTGAAAAATAAAAAGGTAAGATAGGCTTTTCCATTTTTGATTTAATTCGAAATAATTAAATCACAGGAGCCTGAATATGATCATACCAAATAGGTCATTACCGTAAGTATCAAAATCTAACATCAAAACTTGTTAGGTCAGGTTTGAACGCACGAACCACACATACAAATTAATATCCATGGTCAAATGCATTTTGGTCCCACAACTAAAGCAGCAAACAACACACAGATATAGGTCAGGAAATAATAAGAAGGAAAACATCATACATAGCCTCAAAATAAAAATGTGAATAGTGAATCCTGTCTTCAGGCCAATAAATAACAGCTTCCAGAAGTAAAGCATAATATATATACACAATTGAAGAAAGAAATTCAGAAGTAGAGAACGTGTACAAGAACAAGATGAAGATAATGAAGGAATACTTTTGTAGTTGGGCATTAGCATAAGACAGCTGCTTATTCTAGATACCAACACATTATCATCCTAGATCCCACATGCAAGCATTGGCCAATCTACTGATATGCAAATAATTCCAAAATGATTACAAGAAAAAGAAGCACCCTCCAGCCAGAGATTGTTTATAGAGGTTAATTGTAGAAGCAATGGTTTAGTTTATATTTGACCATATTTAAATTGTTCATATTACAAGTTCATAAAACAGCTCAACACTCAAACAAATTAAATAGCAAACATAAATAAATGGCTGATCAAGAAAAATACAAGGGACTTTGAATTGAAATTAAACTGCATTAGACTGCATTGCTCAAATTTAATTGCAAAACAAGCCTTATATACAGAGGTATACTCCAAAACAATAATGGGATAGTACTTCCAAAAATGTCAGTCCTTTTATTCAGGACTGGGCCCTAAACTACCGCTCTATCTATCAAAACTAGTTTACATAAGGCACCTTTCTAACTCTTGGCATTGCCTAACCTCTCAAGGCTCTCGGCAACATACAGTTAATATCTATAATTTCCAAAATCGATACAAATATCATTCTCCATAGTTGATGGAAAGAATGCCTTTGGTTTCAACAGATATGACCTCCACCAATCCTAGGTAGAGATTTAGATTTGAGTCCTGTCAGATGCGCCCAGCAACATTGTTTGCAATTTCACTATCACAATCCCAAATTTGCAGATTAATTAATTTTTGAAGGTCGTCCAGACTCCAGACCAAAGCCACCCAGGGCTTAATTTTCAGGAACATGACTCATCTTGTCTTTCATAGGAGGATGTACCTGACCTCTAAACATATTTATGGCTGAAATAAGCAACCTATCGCCTGCAATCATTCTCAACCTTCTTATGAGGTCTTCTCGACTAATTTTGCTTTCCTGGAAGGCCACAAAATATCTAAGTTTATTTAGTATGATTTTTCTTGAGAGATCAAAGACAAACCCAATTGAAGCACAAGCATTAACAGAAAGACCTACCTTGTAATCAGCATAATGCTTCTTCATTAAACTCAAACTTGACGAAGATAGGAATTTTTCAATAACGCCAAAAAGCCTTGGAAATGACATCCAAGCAGAAGTTGGCATCAAGACATGCCCCTGCATTTTATGCCGTGATTCCTTAACCACATCAGAGCAAGGCTGCCCTGATTTCTTGACCAATGCAGGACAAGACTGTCGGCTACCATCCTATACAACAAGTCCAATAAAGATTCTTCATAAGGAAATAAAGGGAAACATGGTATGGCCTCATCAATAAATCTATGTAAGCCAAAAAATAGAAAATGAAAGACTAATAATGTGTAGGCAATAAAAGTGGAAAACCTAAACAATAAACCCATGCAAGCCAAAAAGGGATAAGTCTTTGGATCGATCACTTATTTACAAGATATTAGCAGGTAGCATTCAAGTCAAGATTGAAGAAGACAGGAGTCGCAGATACTGCTTGCATCCGATGTCAGCGAAAGCAAACAGTAGTACCAAGCTTTTGACAGTGGATCTGAACATATGCAGTAGACTCCATGATAGTTTGCATTGAAAATCACTACTGGGATATACTTGGATCATTAATAACCATGAAAAAGAAATATGACAAACTGTCTCTCCTTGTTGCAGATTTCTTTCCTCTGGAAAGAAGATGTAAATCACCCTTTCGAGAAGATGAGGCTTCTTTGTGGTTTAAAAGCTAGACTCTTTTGGAAAGCTTCAGGAGACAACATCATGACTAGCCTTGAGGATATTAAAGTTGTGAACTCGAATTTAAGTTGGTTTGACAATAATAGTAATGTATTATAGAGATACTTTCCTCAAAGAAAATAGACCGAGGCCATCTAATCTTGACCAGACATCCCTTACATCGGCTCAAAAATATTGAGCTGCTTACAGGCAATAAGCAAAACATAATGAACTTACCGTCTCTAATGCTGATCTCGCATATTGTCTTGCTTTCAATCTGGACCAATATTCTGCAGTAAAGAATCGCAAACAGAGATGGCAATCAAATATTATTTATTGCTATACTAATTTCTTCCGAGCATTCAACCATTTCCACAGAGCCAATGACAAACGGACCAACATTGCAGATTTGAGCATGAAGGGATACAAAAGTATTACCATGTAAATGAGGAGAAACCTTAAAGCTCACAACATATTCAGGCAAAATATGTGTGTTCATGTGGGTACTCCAAACGATGTAACGCCTTGGATTCATTAGATCATCGACCCCAGTATCGAATTCTTCACTGCTTGGGTGAAATTGTTGTGAGCCAGGACTAACCAGCTCCACATTTCCCAATATTACACGACACAACACCATGTGTTGTTCGCCATTTTCGTCAACATCAGAGTACGCTGCACTGCGTAAAGCAAATATAAAACAAACATAAAATTATAAAACTACACTTGCAAAAAAAAATTGCCTACATCAAAAACATAAATAAAAAGAAATAAAATAAACATTATTGACAAACACAGAGACGTGCCTATGCAACAAATCATTTGCCCTATGAAATGCTGGAGATGAAATCCCATATGGTCGGAATTTATGAAATGCATCTATCCAGAAAATTATAATATTTGCACCGGCAGGGCCGTCCAAATGCGTTCCCATAAAGTTGGAGTGGTCCTGTGCAGTGTGCAAATAATTTGCTGGATGGACGCTTCCATGGGAGGCTTAACTTATATGCAGAATTTGAACCATGAAATTCCCAGAACTTCTTACTTATCATAGAAAAAAGAAAAAAAAACTGTTCTTTTGAATTTCTACTTACCTCACATAGGAGCAATTTGCAGGTGCAAGATACACTCCATTACCGAGAGCTGCACCATGTTTGGGCGTTTTGGGCTGCCCAAAACCATGCTTAATTATTCCACACACGCCACTCCTGGAGGTTCCATGCCAGGCATACCCAATATTAGCATTACCCCCATTCTTTCTCATAATAATTTCAGCATGCCCCCGAAAAGCCTGGGATCGAGACTGCCCAGAAACAGTCGAATGCGAATGGCGATAAATTCCAACGATGTTAGTAAAAGTGACAAGCGTGCTAAGACCGGCCAAAAACCTGTTTCGTACGGCCATAAACTCCTGATCGCCATCCTCCAACTTAATCAAATTATCCCCCAGCCCGAGAAAAGCTTCATTTGCAGCACAAACGCTAGCAGAAGCCTCAGAAACTCTGGTAGAAGTCGGACAATCGGAGTCGGAGATATCAGAATTGTCACATGAATTGCTGGAACCCTGCTCTGATGAATCCCCGCCGTGGACGGATTTCAGGTCTCTGTCAGTAATTACTTTACAGTTTTCGACTTCGGAACCCTTGGGCTCACCGAGTCTGAGGTCAATTTTTACGTCAACGGACGAAGAACTCAATTCACCGTCTCCCTCAAAGACAACCCTGGGGAAAAAGCATTTCCCATCAGCGTCAATCCAAGCAATTGATCCCTGCGAGCCACTTTTCAGATCAATCTTTAACATACGCAGAAAATCCACCAGGTACAAAAGCCCCGCCATCACAACCTCGACCTGGGACTTACCACCTTGAAAGGCTTGTTTGAGGACCGCCGTGACATCCAACTGAAAATCCATCCAGTCACCTTTGCAGAAATACATGACGCGGGCAGGGGTACCGCTTTTCCTAAAATTGTTGTAATTCTCCACGACCGCCTCCCCACCAGAGCAACAGCTAAAAAAACCTCGGGGGTTTTGACCCTCTTTGCAGGGGCAAAAACGATCGTTTTCTGGCATTGATGAATGAAATCAAAGCCTGTTTACGCTTCAATTCAGCCCTGTCGACGAATGATGGCGCCGATGATCCTCCCTTGGCATCCATAACAGCAGAAAAAAATACAGAATTTTTTTGTCAACTAAAATATAATCTTACAACATTGGAGTACTGAGGGAAACCGAGATTCGAACCTCAGACCAACCCAATAATACTCTGCATAGACTATACACAGACTGTATAAGAATTAACTGTACGTTGATTTGAATCGCAGAGCGTTCAAACAAGTAGGGATTTAAGCCTGGCCTGTATTTAACAAAGACCACGGCCGCCCACCGTCACACACGGTGCCGCCGTTAGTTTTGACGGCAACAGACGGTGGGCTGGTGCGGCGATTAGTATTTTTTCTCGTCTCCCACCTTGGGAGTTACGCAAACGGTTGACGGATTTGGTTTCGAGTCAATAGACGGACGTGAAGAGCTTTGTGGTTTACTTGGCGGTGAAGTAAGAAACGTGAAGGAAGGATTCGATTGTTTCCGTTACGGAAATGTTAATCTAACGACCACGTTTGCTATAATTGGCTTGTTGCGCGTTTTTACACGTGACCGCCCAATCGTAGACCTGCGCGTTTAAACCGTTTGCGGGTTTGCCTTCCCTTCTCTTTTCTTTTCAGATTTGGGCGTTTCTGTCATTTACCAACCTTCAAAAACTTGACGTGAAATCAATGAAAGTTGAGGGTCCCCAAATTTGATTGCGAAGACTCCCATGAAAATATCGTTTGCAGATGCAAATTCCGGGATTTCCCACAATTACTATGGTATGAATGGGAAAGATATTTTGCGTGCTTGTGGGGTTTCCTTGGAACTTTGGCCATATTGGGAAAAAAAAACCTAATCTGGAGAGGTACGAGGGAAGCCAATCGGTACTATGTTTTGTTTTCATTGTTATACATTGAATTTGGAATAAGAGCTATTTTTAAGGGGTAAGGTTGTTTCTTTAGAGAGTGGAGTGATATGTGCCTCTCTATTTATCTAGTCTCTAGGTTTCTTTACTCTTTGTTAGTGATTTGTTTTTATTGATTCTTAAACTTAGTTGTCAAGGACTGAGGGGTATCCATTCCATCAAATTCACTTCTCCGCCTCATCTCTTATTGTTTGTATATCTTAAAATTTGTATCTTGGTGGATGGTTAGGCCACACCTTTTACACCATCATACGCATCGTTGGATTACAATCCATTTGATGTGAGTTCCCTTTTAGTTACCTATAACCAAAAAAAAGGTTGTCATTTTTTCTTTTCATTTTTCTTTTGGCATGTTGGAAGGGAGAGATTTAGATTATTTCATAGTTTTAAGTTCAGTGAATTTCAACATATGATTCGACATTACTCAATTTGGATTTTTTTGTTGTAGAAGTAGCTAATCAACATGTTAGTATCAAATGGCATATAAGTAACCAACCTCCTTCAACTTAGTGTTAAGGTTTTGTTGGGTATCCATTTCACAAAATTGCTTGGGAATTGAATCCAACGTCATCCTTTTCTATTCTAAGTATCTCCAACAAATTGCACCTTGGTGGATGGCATAACAATTATGACATATCATCATTTGCATCAATTGGACTACTGACCCATTTGGTGGTACTTAATTTTTACATACAAATGCGGTGGATATTAGCAAATTGTGAATTTTTGAACAAGTTTAAAATTTCGTTATGGACAGCTTATTGGAATAAATAATGGTAATCATTGCACCAATGTAACGTCCCCTTCTCAAAGCTAGTTAACCAAGAAGACCCTTAGCCTATCCAGCTTATTTCCGTAGGCTAAAGGAGTGGAGAAAAGGAAATAAGGTAATAATAGAGCTAATCTCGAAAAGTAATACTTGTAAAGGAAACTTGTGTTATTATTATTAAAATTAAAAGGGACTTCCTTTTAAGTGACTTAACGCTAAAATGAAAAATAGGAGTCACTTTATTAATTAAAGTGTAATAGTCACACATGAAGCGTCCCACTTGGAAAATAGAACTAGCAATCACATGCAAACAGTGTGATGTGAACGTCGAAAGGGGAAGCGAGTGTGACAAAAGTGAATATGATATGAAACAAAGTTTGTAAAAGAACAAGGACCAAAAATAAGTGTGAAATTTTGAAAAAAAAACATAGATGTAATGCATTACAAGAGAAGGATATAACCATATAGGGATGTGGAGAGAGTGTCGAGTATAGAAGGTTTGAAAATTGCAAAGGGAGAGGGGCTCTGTAAGCGGGATTCCTCATTTTTGTGAGATTGATGCAAAGGGTTTTTGACATCTTGGAGTAACTTTTGAATGGTATAGGTGGTGAAACACAAATTTCACACTTCACTCAAGGAGGGGACTCTCATATTGCAATGTATGAAAGGCCTTGTCTTTCAGTGTTACAAATGTTTGACAAGAAAGGGTGTCGAACCGGTAAACCTACAGTTATATCTCTTTGTTAATCATAAATACTCAAATGGTAATTGAAATTTAAATAGTGACTAAATTTCTTTGACGATGAGTCTAAAGTTAACATCCAACTTGTGTTAACCGCCTTCTCAATATCAAGGTGTTTACATGAATCACACCAATGCCAATTTGTCATCCTAACAAAATCCATTAATTCCATATGATAATAGAAAAGTACAAACCAACAACATCATTTACATAAAATTAAAAAAGTCATAATTTTTTTCAAATGTATTTTTTGCAAAGTTTTCAATAGGTAAGATTTTAGACCATGGGTTAGGCTCTATTATCAGATGATATCAATAATCATATATGTTAATGGATCATTTGTCCCACAACTAAGTTATGAATGCATGCATTGAATTTGCATGCCTTAAATAGCATGCAAATGTTTACAATTAGATGTTAAAATAAAAACTCCAATTACCTGAATGTATTGGCACTAGCGGTGAGTGTTTGTATCGAACGATGAAATTATAGTTTAAAAATTTGTAAAAAATAGTGAGCAAGAATCTAGCTAAAACTTGTGAAATTAAAAAATTGTCAGAAACATCCCATAATTTTGAAAAAAACACTACATGTTGCGAAAACAAAAAAATACTAAACCTAATTTCAAGAACCTCGTGAGAATTGTATAGCATAAAAGAATGAATACTTATCTAGAATTTTAAAGCATAATTTCATCTATTAGAACATTAGGGGAAAAGACATGAGTTTGGAATAAATTCATGTACACGTCCAGGGTGAAATTAAAGAAATATCATTTGGAGAGGTGTGATTAAGCAAATATAGGATTTATAGATGCCTAATTCTAATTGCAATGTAGTAGTAAATGAATAGGCAATGGAGTACAAAATTTGACCCACGCAAATAAACAATTGAGATTTAAAACCCTAAGTGTAAAGAGGAGATAAAAAGACTTAGTTGATTCCTAATTAATCCTGAGCTGTGCGTATGACGAACTAATGAATAGAGAGGGTAAATTGTCACACCGAGCCTCAGAAAAATGCAGCTCGATCTTTAGAATAGGTTGGACTAGGGCACTGTGTGGAGGGTTAGGGACGCCCGGACCTATTTTGGGTGTTTTTGACTACTCGGACCTCAAAAACCGGTTTCGTTGGGTCACAAGATGATTTTTGTCCTTCACTTCTTATCGTTAATATGTCGCATCAAGTCTGTGGATGTCGCCAAAGTAACTGCAATAAAGCTTTCATCTACAAGACCCTCAAAGTGCATCAAATCCCGAAAGAAAATGAAAATGAGGGATAAAATTGTCCTCACTGTAAAAAAGTAAACTTACAACCGAGTGTTGTCTACATCTCGGACCCAATGTAGTTCTATGTGTGTATGTGAAGAATCGTGCCATAGGTGGCTCTTGTGTGTGTCACACTTGATAGTGAGAAAATAGCTAGATGTAGAAGATGTAAGTAGATGTGTGCATGGAATAGAATGAACTTCCCCTCCTATGAAGTGTATGCAAAAGAATGCAGTCCCTTTCCCTTGAATGGATGTTAGAATGGATGCTTGAATGCTCTTGAATAGCCTTTGGATGTAACCTTAGGTGGTGATAGCTAATGCTTAGTGCTTGGTCCTTTATTATGGTCACATAACTTTATATTTATATGATTCCCTTGCTTGAATTTCATAATTAACCTTGAAAAGGTCAACTACCAAAAAGATAAGATGCCCAAATGGCTAGAAAGGACCTAAAAGATGTGGGTATAGTATAAAGAGGTCGGGGCACCAAGAGTGGACAAGGGCACCACTGGCACCGACGTCCTAGGCGGGCACCGGTGTCTAGACTCGAGAAACCGAAGGGTTGAAGGTCGATTGAGAAAGAAAGTGGCAAATGAAAGTAAGCGAAGATGCCCAAAGACATGGGTTAATTAGTACTTTTCTTACTTAGGAATCATATGAATAGTAGTATGTGATCATGACTAGATAGATACCCAAAGTGTGTGACTTCCCAAAATTACTAGTACATTCATATGGTATGAATGGGAAATATATTTTGTGTGCTTGTGGGGTTTGGTTGGAACTTGACCATATTGGACAAAAAAACCACACTAAACCAATAGGGAAAAATATCATAGTGTGGAGAGGTATAAGGGAATGCAATTATGCATGTACTAAGCCAATAGGTACTTTGTTTTGTTTTCATTATGATACATTGAATTTGGTCGAAAAAACTATTTTTCACTAGTAAGGTTTTTCCTTTACACCTTTTGTGTCGAGTGGAGTGATATGTGCCTTTTTATTTATCTAGTCGATAGGTTTCCTTGCTCTCTATTAGTGATTTGTTTTTATTGAATTTGAAGCTTGCATAGGTTAGGTAATAGAATTATTAAACTTAGTTGTCGAAGACCGAGGGGTATCCATTCCATCAAATTCACTTAGGCACGATCTCGGCCTCATCTCTTATTGTTTGTATCTCTTAGAAATTGTATCTTGGTGGATGGTTAGGCAATGCCTTTTACACCATCATATGTATCATTGGATTATAATCCATTTGATGTGAGTCCCCTTTTACCTATAACCCAAAAAAAAAAGGTTGTCGTTTTTTCTTTTTCTTTTTCTTTTGGCATGTTGGAAGGGAGAGATCTAGATTATTTTAGAGTTTTAAGTTTAGTGAATTTCAACATATGATTCGACATTACTCAATTTGGATTTTTTTTGTTGTATAACTATCCAATCAACGTGTTAGCATTAAATGGCATATAAGTAATCAACCTCCTTTAATTTAGTGTTAAGGTTTTACTTGGTATCCATTTCACGAAACTACTTGGGAATTGAATCCAATGTTATCCTTTTTTATTCTAAGTATCTCCAACAAATTGCACCTTGGTGATGGCATAAAAATTCCGCATACTATCATTTCCATCAATTGGACTACAACCCATCCAATGATACTTAATTTTTGCATACAAATGTTGTGGATTAAAGAAAATTATGAATTTTTGAACAAGTTTAAAATTTCGTTATGGACGATTCATGGAATAAATAATGGTAATCATTGCACCAATGTAATGTCCCCTTCTCAAAGCTAGTTCACCAAGAAGACACTTAGCCTATCCAATTATTTCCCGTAGGCTAAAGGGGTGGAAAAGGGAAATAAGGTACTAATATAGCTAAGCCCAAAATGAATACTATAAAGGCAACTTATGTTATTATTATTAAAATTGAAGGGGACCGCCTTTTAAGTGACTTAACGCTAAAATGAAAAATAAGAGTCGTTTTATTAATTAAAGTGTAATAGTCCCACTTGGAAAATAGAAATATAAAATTATAAAAGGAGGTGAGGGAGTTTATTTATGAGCGCCTATTGTCATTTTGTCATTTCATTTTGGAGAGTTTGAGTTTAATGCTTCAACTTTACGCTATTCAAGTTGAAAACCCTCGTTAGTAATCAAATTTTAGGGACAAAACCCTCAATTTCTCTTGGGTGGTCTCATACAAAGACCACATTTGAGCTAAAGGTCAAATTTCTAGAGTTTAAAGGTAGATCTTCAAAGCTAAGGCACAATTCAGGGAGATTTCAAAGATTAGTGGTTAGGGCATCATTTGTAGATTAGTTTTTAGAGTTTCTTGTGTTTAAACAACCACCAATCATATGAGATTTTCTTGGGACAACATTTCAGCGGTTTGCACACATTTCTAGGGTTGGACAAATGAAGAACAATATATGAGGCCATTTTAGTTGTAATAAGGGTGTTTTCTAGTGTTGGGGCTTGCACCAACCCTAAATCCGCCTAGGGCATAATTTCCAACTTACCAATCTTTATCTTTTGCAATAAATAGTCATCAATTCTTATCTTTCATTCCCATCTCGCAAAAATAAATAAAAATAACTTTAAATTTTGGTGAAAAATAACTTCAAGTTTTGGTGAAAATTTTATTGTCTTGCATGTAGGGGTGCCAAAAAGAGTTTCCAAATGTTTTGGGCCTTCTGGGTATTGTTGTTTTGTGGTCATTCAATAAATAGAAGAAGACTTTGGATTGTTGTTTTTTAAAGGGTTTTAAATTTGAATCAAATTGTTGTGATAAATTTTGGATAAGGAATTGTGCGGATTTCCGCTTTCTCTTTATTTATGCCTTTAGGGGATACTACAAGGTGGTATCGACACGATTTTTCCTATCCCACGAGGTTAAGTCATATTTGAATGCACACTAGTGAAGAAGGTCACGAGTATTATCAAATAAAAACTCTAATAAAAACACCATGGGAGACCAGAACAAAGACCCCCTCCTACAAATGAGATTAGTTACTTGCAGGAGTTGATGATACGAATCAAAGAGAGATGAAACAAAGCTTCTAAAGAACTATGAGGGCATCTATGTTATAATTAATTCAAGTTATGCATGTGGTGCTCCTACATTTAAGAGGAATCTAGGATACTTATAGCATGTTTTTCCACGTGACAACCAATCGTAGACTGCGCATTTAAACCATTTGTGGGAGCCTTCTTTTCTTTTCAAATTTGGGCAAAGAACTTGTTTTTGTCATTTACCAACCTTAAAATTGGACATGAAATAAATGAAATTTGAGAGTCCCCAAATTTGATTGTGAAGACTCCCATGAAAATTTCATGTGCGCAGATGCAAATTCTAAGTTTTCCGACAATTACTATTAGATTGATATGGTACGAGTAGGAAATATATTTTTGTGTTTGTCATCCCATTGTCGAGTTTGGTTACTTGGTCATATTGGAAAAAAACACTAAGCTACTAAGGAACAAAAACATCATGGTGTGGAGGTGCAAGGAATGTGTGTACTAATCCAATAGGTACTTTGTTTTGTCTTTATTGTGATACATTAAATTTGGTAGAAGAATCATTTTTAAGTGGTAAGATTGTTTGTTTCCTTACACATTTGCGTTGGGTCGAGCGATATGTTCTGATAATTTATCTAGTCGATAGGTTTCCTTACTCTTTATTAGTAACCCTTTTTTTATTGAATTTGAATCTTGCA
The DNA here is from genome assembly GCA_018340775.1 of Taxus wallichiana var. yunnanensis. NCBI lineage: Eukaryota > Viridiplantae > Streptophyta > Pinopsida > Cupressales > Taxaceae > Taxus > Taxus wallichiana. Next base: position 185,947,302 of record CM031239.1, read on the forward strand.
CAAGTTAGGTGCCTATAATTCTTGGGCTTAGTTGTCGAGACTAAGGGGTGTCCATTACATCAAATTCACTCAGGGAACGATCTAGACCTCATCTTTTATTATTGGTACCTCTTAGGATTTTTAACTTGGTGGATGGTTAAGAAACACCTTTTACATCATCATACACATCATTGGATTACAACTCATTTGATGTGAACCCCCTTTTAGTTACCTATAATCGAAAAAAGGTTTTTTTCTTTTCATTTTTCGTTTGACATGTTTAAAGGGTGAGATCTATAGTATTTTGGATTTTTAAGTTGAATGAAGTTCAATAAATGACTTGAAAATACTCAATTTGGATATATATTTTTGTTGGAGACTAGCCAATCAACATGTTTACACCGATAAGAATTTCTTCACAACCAAGATTTTGTTGCATTGTTCAAATCGATAGCCCACATGTGTTGTTGGGCATTACAAAACCATAGGAATAATCGACCTCATTGATCCCATGTTTCATTGTGCATCGCGTCTGCATTGTTACTAGAAAAGATGTCCTTTTATTTTGTCAAATAATTGTAGATATGTGGACCTTGTTCTTCACATGGGCTAACCATTACTATGTGCCGATGGTTTGTTTCACTCCCACAATGATTTAACGCTTGCCATTTGTAACATCTTGACTTAGTGTGTATAAACTGCATTTGAACGAAATCGATAATAATTATCTAAGTTATTGGATATTGACTTGAATGCATTATGAATTGTCATTTAAATAAGGTAGTTAAGATGTATTAAGTTAGTAACAAATACATATACGTGAATATATGTTTAACAATGATCTAGTTAAATAATAATAAATATATATATATATATATACGCACACACACACACATGTATATACATAAGTATATGTTAACGAAGATCTACAACTAATAATAATAATATTTATATAAATATAAATATATATGTAAACGTGTGTGTGTGTGTGTGTGTAAACATATATTATATAGATCTAAATGCTTTGTTTTAAATGGGTCATATGACCACCGATTAGTTAATATTGTGTAACATGGTCATTGACCACTCAACATAAGCTTTGTTTATGAGGCTAAGTTTGGCATTCGTGGCAAATGGGTAAGGTGGTTCATTGACCCACCATGCAAGTTTGTTAAGTTTGAAAGTTTTTGATAAATTAATCTTAACTTAAGTTACTTGCAGATATAGATGGAGGTTTATGGTTTAATTTTGGCAAGCCATGACGTGGCATGAGCATTGAATGAAGAATTAAAGGCAATCAGGTTCATTGGGAACCATTAGCTTCTCCAATAAGATAAACATGCATTAATTCCACCATTCATATTGGTTGCATTGCATTTAGTTTTTGAGAGCTTGACATGGATCTGGGCATTGAGATTTTGTGGAAAATTTATTTGGATTGCATGGTGGATTTATGAACTGTTGGTATCACCATTTAGGATGGCATTTTTAGTGTTTAAATCATTGTTGGAATATTTGATGGGTTTTGGAGGCATTCAACTTGGCAGGTTTCAAAGAAGATTGAGGAAAAAAAAACATACATGGGTTTTATTTATCACTCTCCATGTTGTTATTATTATGAAATAAATGAATACATATTTGGTTTGTGAATTATTTAGAAATCTTGTTTTAAAATGAGAAATTTGAGAGTATTCTAGTTCTCGGTTTATCAATAAAATATGAACATGTTTTGGGGTTTACATTTTTAAGGCAAATTTGGAAAAGAAATAAAAAAGTAGTCAATCATTTCTTGGGTTTAATTAAGGAATCTAGAAAGGAAATTGTAGTTATCTACAACTCTTTAGGACTTGTTATTATCTTCTTTTTCGAATTTGTCTCCTTTGTTTCTCTTTTGATTGTGAATTTGGAAATATTAGGGAATTCATTTAAGTTTTGTTTGAGATCATTTTATTTGAAAATTTATTATTTCCTGTTAGATTTTGATGACAAATCTGGAAAATATATGAGGGAAGAGTTTAACATAAAGTGGGAAAATATTTTTCTTGAACTAAATACATTAAAATTTTGTTATTATGGGGATCTGGAATCTGGGTTTGATTTGGAATATTTGGGTCTAGTTAATTATGGAAAGATAGGTATAGCCCAAATAGAGCTCATTGTTTTTAGTCTGGTTTGAGCTCATCTTCAAGCTTTGTTTATATCATTATATTATGAGCTCTTGAAGAGCATGTTGTTATAAAATGTCCTTTGAATAAGTTGTATCTCTTGTTTTATGTGAGAATATAGAAAGAAAACACATTTTGGGTTTTATTATTATGAAATCTTGAAAAGTTAGAGGAAAGAGTCCAAACATTTGGGGTTATCAATGATGTGTGAGTTTTAATTTGCTTGCATTTTTGAATCAGGGCACTGGACAATGTTAAAAGAATATTTTTATCTCATCTTGAGCTTGTTATTATCGTTGTTTACTAAGCTCTTTTAGAGCATGATTGTTATGGATCTATCTCTCTTGAAAACGCTTTTGATTACAAGTTATCATTATAAATCTAGAGATAAATACATTCGTGGTCATTATTACTTTTTGTGGTTTTAGCTCATATCCGAGCTTGATCGTTATAATTATTTTTAGCTCTTAACAAACTTGGTTTATATAACTTGTCTATGCACATGTTTTACTTTTGGTTCGTTACATGAAATTTGGACAAGGTATTAGAACGCAGTATAGTTTACTTACCAAGAAATAATGCCATCCTTTTCCCCTATATACATTATTGGATTTGGAATATTAAGTGTAAATTGGAAATAGATTCACTAATTTGGTTTATCTAGTAAACCCGTAATAGAAACAATTGGGTTGTGGTCATTTGTGAATATAGAAAATGGGAAATGAGTTAGATGCAACTCATTCATTAGAAATGTTGTTCATACCTTCTTAAATCTTGTTTTAAAACTGAGTTTTGTGATTTGAGAAACTAACTAATGAGAATAGATTTGTGGCTCTTCCTTGAGCACTCTTGTTTGAGTTAGTTTTAATGATCTTTAAGCACAATAGTTATTATATGGTTGAAATTTTCTTTATGATATATTGTTGTTGTTATTCTTTTGTGGAATATAAATTGTTTTTTTAAATGAAAGGAGGAATCGAAGGATATAAATATGAATTATATTAGAACGATAGTTACCTTTTCAAGTTGTTATCATTTTGTTTGTTAAGTTTATAGAAGAAAGGGTACATGATTTGGCGTTGTTTATAATCTTGAAAGGAATGAAGGTTTAATTAAACATGGATTGACTTCTATTTAGTGAACTGTTGTTTCAAATCTTAGATTATTGAAATAAAGGACAACATTAATATGTTTCATTATCATCTAAATGTTAAGTTTAATAGGTTGGTTTCATGTAGTGAAAGTAAACATATTGTTTTTATATAAATATGAAGTATCATTTTATATGTGTGTGCGATAGAATTATCATTTTTGGATTGAGGGTGTTTGAAAGGACCCACATCCTTGTACAATTGAGGATTTTTCTTGAGAGGAACCACAACCTGGTTATAATGAAGGGGACCACTATTTAGGAACCCAATTAGAGCAACCATGAAACCATAGTGAAGATGTAGCGACCAACGACAACAGCCATGGCAATGTAGTAGGACAAATATCAGTGAATGGAGTGAGAGGAACAACCACCAACATCAACAGTGAGAGGAGCAACCACTAGAATCAAGCGTGAGAAGCGAAACAACCACTAGTGACAAAGCAATGAGAGCATCAATAGTGAGCGAGTAGCCACCAAACAGCCAAAGTGAGAGGAGAAGCAAGCATCAACAACGAGAGGAGCAACCACCAGCGTCAGCAGTGAGAGGAGAGCCACCAAACCAAACGGCGAGGAGTGTCCACCAAAGTGTCGGCATAAGCAGAGAAGCCGCCTCCAGTGGCAAAACCACCTCCGAGGAGGATCGTGCCTTGAGGGGATTTGAACCTGGGTGGGAAAGCACACAACCATGTGACTTGACCACACCACTCCCACCCCATAGGCTGTAATAGAATTATTATTATAAACTATGAAGTTTATAATTATAACGTATTGATTATGAATAAACTTGACCATAACTTATTCTATTATTTCATTATGATTACAACATAGAATATGAATTTGTGGACTCATGCCAGTTCTTATGAATTGCCTATATCTATTCTCTCTCCTACAGTTTGTAGGAAAGGCTGACATTCTTGAATTGATTTTTAGATTTTATTAAGATTGATTTATGTCTTATATTATTATGATACAAATCAAAAGGATTATTGTAATCAAATGTTAATGCGATTGAAATGCCATCACATCTTGTAAAGGGAATTATGCCCAATGTATTATTCTTGATGATTTGTATATCATTATTAATGAAGATATGGCTTATCCTTATTTGAATCAAAATATATTGATTTGTGACTTATCTTGTTGGATATGAAAATGAGGATATATTGTTTATACATCTGATTATTAATAAATTTGATTATTCTTAAGTTATATATTAATTGTTGATTTCATTGATTCAATTGAAATGATCAAGTGTATTGAATGATGACATTTAAACAATAAGGATATCAATGAAAACAAAATGAAGATGTTTAGAGATATTGTTGTACCTTATGATAATAAATGGACTAATCATGACAAGCAATGTACTTAATGGAATAAAGACTATTCTTAACGAGTGAATGTAATGAAACAACTCGATACGGGAAATGATTAGTAAACCTATACTTAATGATGTATACTACATTGTAAAATTATTATAAGAGGAAGTAATGAAAGTTAGTAACTTGTTGAGTTACTATAACCCTCTTATGAGAATCTAATATCGTGTATCAATACATTTTAAATATGTCATAATGAAAGACTTAGTTAATTTATCTAATAAAGGTAACTTGAAGAATATAAGAAGCACATGTGCAATGTCCCTTCATCTTCTCATTAGTATCCTACTCGTGTCAACTTAGGATGGCTATGGGAAGGGTAGTGAGGACATAATGATGGAAATCATTACGTGGTCACTATCTTTCCCATAGGGATCCTAAGATGGTATGGATAGGATCCTTTCATTTAGTAGGATGAGTCACACAAGGAATATTCCTCTTTTAAACCTATTCACCTTCTTAAACAATAATGAATCCATATAATTATATTGAGACAAATTGTGTGGTGACAAAAGATAAGTTTCGTATGCTAGTGTGTAGTCTCGAAGATGAGCTTGAAAAGCAATGCTTGAAATTTTTACCAAATTAATGCAATTGTTGGCTACATTATATGTTCACTAATCCCCTAAATCAACAATGTTAGATACTGGATGGAAGTTACATAATATCTTCCAGGTAGGCACTAAGGAGATGCACATGTTTTCATAACCTAGAAAAGGTTTAACCAAGTATATATAGTATACACACTTATATATAGTGAATCAAGGGAGATCGGGTGATATAAAATAGACCCTTACAGTTGCACATGGTTATTGTATGTTATCAAATGGATTATGAACAATTTAATAATGTTGGATTATTTAGTAACAAGATAATTAATAATGTTAAACATTGAAAGCATTAATTGTACTTAAGGGGCATGTTTTAAAAAAATCCCTTAGTTTGGATGAATCAAACAAGGGTGGTACAATTTAGTATCACAGCTAGTTTATCAGCTCTTGGACTCAATCACTTCATAATGCTAACGGACATCTTATCCTTTCATTAATAGGATATGATGGTTAGAAGAAGGGTGAACTGTGATGATGGAACCGATCAACTAATGTTGAAGGTTTAATGGTTGAGAAGTTAGATAAAATTCTAACAATCCTTCAAGACACCCAAAACCGGATAGTTGCCTTGGAGCAACAGGTAGTGGTGGTGAAAATGAAGAGTATGAGGAAGAACAACTTGAACAACAAGACAACAATAATGAGGAAGGGGATATAAGAGCTCGCTTGACTGTTGAATTGTCTAAAGACATAAAAAGAATCAGCCCACCCAAACTTGATGGAACAACATTGGGAATGGTGTTGAAAATTGGTTAAGTGAAATGGAGAAGTACTTTGAAATAAGGGAATTTTCTGAGGAAACTAAAGCAATATGGGGTGTTTTCCAACTTTCTACGAAACATCTTCATGGAGGGATAACCATAAGATGGAATTGGGAGTAGATACTACCTCCATCACTGGGAGCAGTTCAAGGTATATTTTCATCAACGTTGGTTGCCTCAACTCTATTTTGATTAGAAAATGTCTAAATTTCAGAACTTAACTTAGGGTAAACTGAGTGTTGTAGAGTATTGGGAACGTTTTACTAAGCTATTAAAATACATACCCCAATACCAAAAGGATGAAAAGTTTTAGATCCATAAGTTTATCATGGGATTAAACCCAAACATAGGAGGTGAAGTAGATGTCCATGGACCATATACAAAGAAAGTCGTGTTTGATAAGGCTATTAGGAAAAAATAGAAATTGTAAGAAATTTTAGCCTTCGAGGATGAGAAACAAAAGAAAAGAATTAGCTATCCTGCACCACTTGCTCCTATGAATGCTTGGTGGAAGAAATATGGAAAAAAAAAAATATTGTGAGGAAAAATATAATAGCTAAAAATGTTGTAAATATAAGAAAGAATGAGCAGAACAATGTTGCTTTTGGTGAAAATAAATTTGAGAGGAAAGGGCCTGCTGGGGGATGTTTTACATGCGGTAGTGAGCACTATGCAAACAAATGTTCCCAAAATAATTAGGGAATAACCATCAACAAATAATTCATACTACAACAGGTAATCACCAAGTAGAGAAACATCTTAACCCAATAGAAGTGTCAGGTAAGCTTTATGGTTTTCCTATTACTATTTTGTTTAAAACCATTACTACCGAGTGCTTTATTTCAAGTAATTTAGCTGGTAAATTTCCTAAGAAAGCTAGATTCGTGGAAAACACTTGGACTTCTTAATACAAGAATGATGTTATTTATACAAAGAGACCAATGTTTGTTTGAAGCTTAGCATTGGAATTACCTAGTTTTACCATTGAACTTGACCTCTATGTGACTCCCTTAGGGTCATAATAAGAGTAAATTGGTTGTCAGACAAACAAAGTAAATAGTGGACTATTTTGAAAAATGAATAGAATGTCTTGATGACATGCGAAAACAACCATCATCATGGCATTAAGAGATATTTTGAAGTTAGAAAAATCTTTATAATGCAGCTTAAGAAAGCTAAAAATAAAGGTTTTATGTTGCATGCTATCAAAATTTCATATTTTAGCGAGGAAAGTAAGACTTCCTTGGAATATTTTCCACTTTTACATGAGTTCAGGATGTCTTTCCAGAAGAATTTCCTAGACTTCCTCCTAAAAGAGAGTTTGATTTCACAATTGACATTAAACAGAAACTAAACCGATATCAAAAGCACCTTATAAAATGACAACAACAGAGTTAGTCAAACTGCAAGCACAACTACATGAACTTTTGTCAAAAGGTTTGATCTAACCTAGTGTGTCTCCTTGGGAACACTAGTCATTTTTGTTAAAATAAGGATGGAATGTTAAGGCTATGCATTGATTATCACATGCTTAACAAAACAACAATAAAGAATAGATATCCTTTTCCAAGGATTGATGGCATTTTAGATCAGATGAGAGATGCATATGTTTAATATAAGTTTGATTTGTGATTTGATTATCATCGCTTAAGAATAAAAGATGAGGATATTCATAAAACAACATTCAAAACATGATATGAGCATTATAAGTTTACTGTTTTACCATTTGGACTCACTAATGCACTACAGAACATTTTTAAACCTTATGAATATTATTTTTTTAAAGAATAGTTAGATAATTTTTTTCTAGTTTTTCTTGACAACATTCGATGTACTCTAAGAACATTGAGGAACACTATGAACACTTAAGAATAGTGTTGAACCGTAGAAAAAGGAAACTTTATGGTAAGATCTCGAAATTTTCTTTTTATCGGAATGAAGTATAATATCTTGGCCACATCATAAACAAAGATGAGATTTCAGTTGACCTATAAAAAAACAAAGCTATTAATGAGTAGCCAAGACCTAAAAACACCCATGAGATAAGAATTTTTTTGGGACTAGCTATTTAGTATAGAAAATTTGTAAATACTTTTCAAGAGTGGTTGGACCAATTACTTCATTGCAAAAAAAGGATAAAATGTTTGTATGGAATGATAAATGTGAAAATGCATTTAACTTGTTGAAAGAAAACTTACAACACCACCTATATCAAGGTTCGGATCCTAATGGAAATTTTACCATGATAACTGATGCCTTAAGTGTAATATTGAGAGGAATACTTCTTCAAAATGATCATGTAATTGCTTATGAGAGTAGATGATTTAATTTAATTTGAATTAAATCTAATTACAAAGTAACTTTTGGAATAAATGATGTAAAAATGTTACAATACAAAGAATGACGCAAAAAAACTAAGATCTCAAGTATAAAACCCTAAGCGATGTAGAAAGATAGAGGGCTTAGCTGATTTTTGAACAGACAAGAAGTGATCTGGGTAGGTGTGACTGATGATAAGACTACAAACAACATCATAAATGCTCACTATAAAATTTGGAACTTGGTAATAATGTTGAAACAGGGGCTCCCAAAGTGTTAGACAGAGGTACATGGGTGCCGGTGACTACTCCCGGGCATTGCTTACTCGCACAAAGGCTTGAAATTTACTTTCTGTTGTGTCGCTAGGGTTTTGCAATTGATCTTTATTGATCACCTAATGTTCACACTATGACCACCAATGGTACCTGTAATATGCAAAAGAGAAGTTCACCTGTAAAATCCCACAAACCACATCAAACCTAAAAAGGAAAATGTAGAATGGGGAGTCATACTGACCCCGAAGGTCACCTTGAGAGTGAACTTATGATCGAGCACTACACTACATCTCAAACTCCATGTAGTTCTTGTGTGTGTAGAAATGATGCCCTAGATGCCCTTGTGTAAGTTGCACTTCATAGCGGGTTATAGCTATAATGTAGCAATGTAGTAGAATGTGTGGATGGAATAGAATGAACTTCCCCTTCTTATATTGTGTATATAGAATATGCATCCCTTTTCCCTTGAATGAATGCTAAATGGATTCCTTTTGAGTGCTTTAGTGCCTTTGGATGCAAGATTATGTGGTGATAGTAATGATTAATGTTTGGTCCTTTATTTGAGAGCTATAACTATGTATATATATGATTCCCTTGTTTGAATTTCATAATTGATAACTGGAAGGTCAACCCAAAAGTATAAAAGATGCCTAAGAAGTAAAAGAGACCCAAAAGAGTGAGAAAAGGGGAGAAAGGGTCAAGAGCACCCAGGAGGGATATGAGCAACTCGGGTGCTAGTGTTCTAACTAGGGTGTTAGCGTTTGAGGTCATAAAAGATAAATCAATTAAATAACGACATGGATGTAGGGTGTGTAAGGTCAATAAAATTATAAGAGACAAAAAAAGGCCCAAAAGACATTATCAATTACTAGTTTTCTTACTTAGGAATCATGTATATATTAGTATGCTCTATGACCTATAAATGTACCCAAGTGCATAAATTTTGTGTCTACATTTTCCCTCAATTTATGTTGTTGAGTGAATAATCGATAACATAAATTATATAATATTTTCGTACCTTATGATCATGTAGAGTGTGTGGTGAATAACATGTCGAGTGGACAAGTGAAGCGTGGAATGATTGCAAAGTGAAGTGTGGAGACTAGGAAAGGAAAGTGACCTTAGGGGTGAAGCGTATGTGTTGCATTGTACCTATTTTTGTGCTTGTATTTGTTGTTGTAGGTTGCTTCTTGTTGCGTATTAAGGATGAACCTACAAAAGAAGAGTGAAATAGTAGTCAAAGTCTTATATATGAAAAATTTGAGCAAAGTATGCAAAAGTATGTAAAAGTGTGTAAAAGTAGTAGTAAAGGAAAGTGTGCACTTGTAAAAAAGTGTAAACAAATAGAAAATGTCCTAAAATGTTGTGAAGAGTATTTTTTTGGCAATCTCACGCCGATAACAAGTTTTTTGAGCAATCTCATGCTAAGTGCAAGTTTTTGGCTGATCTCACGCCAAAGAGCAAGTGTTAGGAGATAGGTTTAGTGTTAATCTCCTTCCACAACTCTACCCAATAAGAACTACTACAAATAGTGTGTCCCGATTTGTTCTGTTGTCCCAATTGTTCTGAATTAGTTCCGATTTGTACTGATTAAAGGAGATATGATGCATTTTGTGATTGGAGGATCTGTGCCTCTAATTGTAGAACCGCTCTGAAGACTTCTCTGAATTGTGTTGATTTGATAAGTTATCTATATGTGCCCTAGGACATTAGCACCTAGGGAGGACATAAGAACCTAGGAATTACTTGTATGATTTTGGGCATTGGTGTTTGTGTTGTGTTGAATACTTAAGTCGATTATGGGCCGTTCTGTGATCAGTATTTCTATTATATAGATCTTTGATGTAGCTCGAGATGTTATAGGGGTGATTTTTTCACCCAATGTATGCCCCCTCATTTGGGGTGCATGCGAAGATAATAGGAGAATGCGGCCCAAAGGAGAGGACCTGATGTTGTCTGAAGTTAAAATCTGTAGGGGGTAGGGGATATACATGGTAGAAAACAATGCACATGCAAACAAAGTGGCTAGAAACATGTGTTAGTAGAAAAAGTAGCAATCAAGAAATAAAATACAATGTAGCAATAAAGTGTGCAAAAAAAGTGAACCACAAAAAGTGGGTTTCAAACATGGGACATCCCTCACAATGTCATAAGAAAATCAGGTCCGAGCGAATGAGAAAGAAAAAAAAATGATCAAATGATATATAGGGCATAGCCCGCAAACAATGGCATATAGTGGGAAACAATATCAAGAAAAATTTCAGATAACCATGGTGGCATATTGTCCTACAAAGAAAATTCTACACATGAAGCACACGTTAGCATGTTAGAAATATGATAGTATGTCAAAGCATGTATGTATCAATAAAAAGTAATGTGCTAGAAAGTAGTAGTAAAAGATGAAATAATAACACCTGTAATGTGTGAGAGTAAATATAGATGCCCCCATGAGCCTCGGTGGGACTAGTAAAAGGTACAATGCCAAACATCATTGCGACATGTAAGAATATGTAAGGGATATGCATTCACCACAAAAGACCAAGTGAATGTGCATGTGTATATATAGAAAGATGATGACATACTAAGAATCTATCTAGTATGGAAAACAAAGTGTAACATGTAAATAGAATAGAATAAGCAAGCAGAGTAGATGCAACCAAGATATGATAATGTTTTGCATGGGTGTGATGATGTGGTATGAAAAATGTGTGAATGTGATAGGAGCAGTGTGCCCCCCAATGGATGTGTATAATATGAGGTTCATTTATAAATCCCCCCTCAACAGTCAAGAATGAACCATAGAACAAGAGTGTGTCATCGAGAAATAGGTTTTTCGTGTGCGTAGATGCTAGAAAGATGTATCATGAAGCTCGAGTGTGGAATGTGAATGATGTGAGGGTAATTTTAGAATTATACCCTCAACAATCAAGTATGAACCCTGGAACTAGAGTGCATCACAAGGTAATGATGATACAAAGCATTTATCAAAGTACATAAGAGTAGTGAGAAAGATTAGATGTGAATCACATAGCATAGTAGTACTGATTATGGATAACTTATGGTGTCAGGAGAAGAAAGTGCGTTGCCCCAAAGTGTGTGAAGGATAGAAGGTTATCCAATGATAGTGAAGGGCAAGGGCCCTCCACCCGATATCCAAGGAGACAAAGGCATGTGACGATGCTCTAAGATCGGTGGAATATGAGAGTAACGATGTGCATGTGAAGGAGATTTATCTGATGGAGGAGGTGGTGAACACCTATGTGAAAGGGCTGCCCAAGTAGGGGACTTAGGACAAGAGATGGACATGGACCGATGTAGACTACAAATTCGTGAAGTAGGTTGTATGTAAATAGGAGAACTAGGTGTGGAATGTGCCTTAGATTTGAGAGGTCTAGGAGGCCTAGATGTTGAAGCTTATTGGAAGGATGTCATCAAGAGGAGATAGAGGAAATGGTGTGTATGGTGGGATGTCTTTAAGGGTGATAACTTGCTTATTGTGAATTAACTTAAGACACAAATGATTCATAGAAGGAATGTCTTGGGCGACACAGAGCCAAGGAAGACCTAAGAGCATGTCACAACCTTTGATTGAAGATGCCACAATGAATGAAACAAGTATGGTAAGATGCCCAACCCTAATGGGGATCCCGATATAGCTAAATGAATTAGAACTGGATATGTGATATTAGATAGTGGACATTTGATAGCCATGAGAAGTGCAATGGAGCACACACTAATAGAGTCGTTGGATAAATCATGGTGTTATTGATGGTATACAAACCAAAAGAAGCATTTCATCTTTCTCTTTATATGTAATGAATCGAAGTGAATGTAGTATGGAAATCATGATCTGAAAATCATCAAATGAAATGACTGGTGGTGATGCATCAACAAAAGTGACAAGGAAGTCAAGGGGTCCTGATGAAGGAGGGGGCACAACTTGATATGTATGATTAGCAGAAGAATCGGAGCTTGTGTGTCATGCTTGGGAAAAGGGTCATTAAATATTTTTAACTTTTTATTATCATTGACCGACTTAGAAGTAGATGGCTCAGGAGCTTGAGTGAATTATTGTCAATAAGATCTTGAATGAGATGCCTGAGTTTGAAGCAACAATCAATAGAATGCCCAATGCATCGGTGATTATGTTCATGTAAAACTAACTATGCTATGTGAATTGAAACTAACACCTAATAGCTTTAAAGCAAAGTTAATCAAACAAGAACCATCAAGATAAGAGCTTATAGAAACTAACTTCTTCAAATGCATGAAACATGAATGAATCAAACTAACATACTAAGTCATTCCTACTCTTTAGATTGCTAACTAAACATGAACCTAATTAGATCATTTAACAATCAAAGTTGATTGTTGTTTGCCTCAAGAATTGAGGATGAAATCTCACCAAGAAATGGATATAAATAAAATTTTGGATCTTCTCATACTATTCAATTTTGAGTAAATGGATGCAAGACGGAGAAGCTATTTCCAACAATGGAGAATGACTCAAGATCAAAATGCCTATAGTTTTCACTAGTGAAAATGAGGTGTAAGTTTGAGAGGAAGGAGCTTGGTCCTTTAAATAGCTTTCCACTTTGGGAGAAGCTTGCAAATTAGTGAATGTGGGACAAATGATAAAGTGCATTTAGAATAAATAAGCTTGATTAGAGGAATTAACAAGTGATTAACAACTCATGGGAGTTGGAGATGATTTAATTAATCAACTAGGATTAATTAATAGGCTAGAATAAGCTTAGAAAGCTATTTGGAGTTGATTTAGAGGAAAATAGGTAGGATTGAGATGATTTAAATGGGGGATTTAATTAATAAGAAGGTTTATTAATTAAATATAAGGTTAAAAATACTTAATTAACTAATAAGTAGTTAATTAATTGAAGAGGATTACTAACAAAGCGTCGTTAATTGGCATCCGGAGTGGGGTAAAGGATACTTAATTAATGAAGTGTTGTTAATTGACCAAAATGGAGGAAAAATTAGTTAATTAGTGGGAAATCACTAATTATTACGGAAATGAGGGGAAAGTGGGTAATTAGTGCAATTTTAGTATTCAAATTGCATAAGCGGATTTTAGGTGTCTACATTTGCCCCTCTTTGGGGTGGCATAAGTGATACCACTTCAAAGATAGTAGACAATTACAAACAAGTAATTTTTTTTAAAGGGATAGAAGAAAAAATTAGTAGGATGCCCCCTTGAGTGTCGATGAGGCGAGGAAAGAGGTCGATCGACGCTAGAAATGATGAAGGAAATGGATAGAAGAAATAAGGATGGGGAGGGGGATAAATATAATCCATATTTCCCCAGTGTTTTATCAAGAAAATGATAACGAAGATGAAGAGAATGGAAATAACTTTCATCTAGCTTATCTCAAGAGCAAATTTGTTTCATCATTTTGATTTATGATCTACATCATCGGCCCTTTATTATAATATACGCATATAATAAAATGGTAGAATAACATGAAAAGCTATAATATGAACATTTATTCATTTCAAAATGCTAAATCAAACGCAACATACATAACATAATGCAATATGAGAAAGTACATAAGCTAATATGACAGTGGAAACAAGTACAAACACACATACTCAAACAAATAACATTCAAGACAACAGCACCAATGTTTTTGTTATCGAGATTCAGATTCCCAAGTGTTCAAGTTAATGACAAGGTTAAGAATGACACCCCAAGCAAGGAAGCATGTGAGGTGAATAAGCGAAGGACGTAGAAGTTCCATGAAAAGGTAATTGTGCACTATGAAACTACTCCAAAACAACTCATCAGGCAAGTGGAGTAGTACACATATAGTAAGAAAACCAACTTTATTAATGGAGGTAGATCTAAATGATCCATGAGTCGTTTGCGATAACAAGTGAGGACCAAAGAAAGATGTTTTGTAGGATGATCTTTGATGTTCGAGGACAATGCATTTAATACAAAGCTTCACTGTGTGCATGTCTTATTACTAATTTTTGATTTTTTTGAATTTTACAATTTTTTGGGATTTTTGATGATTTTACCAATGTTATGGATTTTGAATGTTTTGTGAATTTCTAGGGTTTTTTTATTGTTTTACCATTTTTTTGGATTTTGAATGTTTTAACAATGTTTTAGATTTTTGAAGATTTTCCAAGCTATGTATAGGAAAATGAAGATGGAAAGATGCCCCAACGAGAGATGGGAATATACAAGGGAAAATATTTGCACATATATACAAGAAGAAGATATGTTGGATCAAGGCCACGAAGGATAGGTTCAACATGATGATGAACTCAAACCAATGAAGTGCTAAGAAGGAGCGAGCATGCCCCTAGTGTAAGTTGGCCAAGAAAAAGATGATAGATAGAAGTGGAAGATTGTTTATTGAAACAAGGGACAATTTTTCTCAAACATGGTAAAAGGAAATCTTATACACATGGATGTTCGAACGAAGCATAAGAAAAATGTGAATGTTATGGAAGGATATGGAAAATGTAGCTAGAAGATCTTGATGAAAAGGTGATTAGCCCAAGGCATAAATTATGAGACAAAATAAGGACTAAAGTAAGAGTCTGAACAAGGTCCAAAGAACACTTGGTAATATACTAATCATGTTTGCTCATAGAGATCCAATGTTTTCATGTAGAAATTAATTACTTCTCGAAGGGAAGATTTGATAGAAAAAGTGAAGACACACAATGCCAATGTGTAGGAATGATTTATTTTGTTAGGTGATTAACGAATGGAGGGTGGAAGGAGAGTTGTACATTGCTTTGCTGCTAGCTAGAAATCCATAGCCCCGACAGAGATGTATTTGATTCTAGTTGTAGCATTGCTCCATTGTCAGCCAAGTGTCCATAGCCCTGATAGAGATACTAGAAACACCCCAAGAGAGAGTTATATTTTATTTACTTTTGATTTTTTTGATTGATTTTTTTTTTTTTAAAAATTATTTTAGCTCTCTCAATTATTTTGATGAGGGGTTAAGAACCACTAATGGCTTGATGGAAGGATGTGGAAGTGATTATGATGACAACATTGGCTAGTGTTAGCAAATATGCCCAAAAGGTCTTCACAAAAAGTTTATTAGATGTATCATAGTGAGAGGATCTCTAAGAGGTCAGTCATTCTTTAATTTACCAAGGTGATGAAAGATCAAGGTCAAACTGATACCATAGAGATCAATTTTACACAATGAGCACGAATAGACTAACCAAAAGATCACCAAAGGGATGAAAATGGTGGGTGACTGGCAAAGGAATGGAAAGAAAGGGAAGAAAGAACATCCACGTGTATGCAATACCTAATTACAATGTTTGATCCTTGTACCTTTTCTTTTTTGGTAATGTTTTCTTATTTTTATATTTTGTATTTTTTTTTTTTTTTAGAAGTTGGACCAACAATGTCACTCCGCGTGATAAGATCCAACAACAATGTTTGCGATTTCTTTTAGAAGGGAGACTAGGAGTTTTTTCTTATCGAGAGTGATAGTATCTCCAATCTCGATGATGATGGTGATCTCATACTCAATAAATGACCATGACTTATCTTGAAACATGGATTTTATATGCTGGAGATCGAGTTCCCTATCCGTAGGTTTATGCACTTTGCGCCATACTTGATGGTTACGTTGGTGTGCATTCTTGAATCACGTATGATTTTTAACTTTATGGTTATTTGAATTGTTGGGAGCTTTAGAGCTCTTCGAGTATTGATGTTAGCTTGATGAAGAAAATGTTTGGGTTTCATATAAGCTAATGTGTGATTTGTCTATCTCGAGAAGTGGGAGAAGAAAGTGAATGCTTAGAATTGATGATAGGAATGTTAGGGATGATGGTGGGCTTTCCACAGTTATTGATAGAAGGATGATATGATGGACGAAGAGGATATGGTCCAAGGATTGAAGAGGATGGGCTATTGGGAGGTGAGTACAGATAGAGGATGAAGGAATGTTAGGACATGGCCCAAGTATAGAAGATGATGGGCTATTAGGAGGTGTCCCATAGATTGAAAATGGAGTACTATTAGGACGTGGCCCAAGTATAGAAGACAATGGGCTACCGAGAGGTGTCCCATATATGAAAAACAAAGGACTACTAAGACGTGGCCCAAACAGAGAAGACGATGGGCTACTAGGAGGTATCCCATAGATGGAAGATGAAGGACTACTAGGATGTGGCCCAAGTATAGAATAAAATGGGCTACCAAGAGGTGGCCCAAGTATAGAGGATAATGGGCTACTCTGAGGTGACCCACAAGTAGAAGATGGAGGGATACTTAGAGGTGGCTCGCATATAGAAGAAGATGATCGGATACTAAGTGGTGACCCAATGCGAGATTTTGATTGAGGAATTGTGATATGTAACGAATGATTGGGTGATGAGAAGATAGGCCATGGATCAATGATAGACCCGGTGTTTCTCCATGTAATGGAGAATGTGAAAATGGAAGAACAAGAAGAGGATTAAGTTTGATGATCTTAGGATCTTCCACTATTTTTTTGAAAAAAGGAATCAACCTCTTCTCCATAATATGTGAACACATTGATGTCAAAAGAGAATACTTGCTCATGGTCCTCTAAAGGGATGTCATCATGTATCCCTATAAATTATTTGATCGCTTCTTCATTTTGAAAGAAATCGATCGGTATGGGTTATTGTTCTTTGATGATAGTAGGTTGATTAGAAGAAAGAGGTCCAACTGGTGTGGAAGATTTAGAAGATGATGACTCAAGAGATGAAGTAGATTTGGATTTAGATGTCTTGCGAGTGGAAGAAGATGTAGATTTGGAATGGGTTGGTATTGGTTTTCCTAGAAGATGACATAGTGCAAGTAGACAAAGAGGATCACGTAGCTACAGTTGATTACGATGTGGGGGTCGACTTGGATGATTGATTAGAGGAATTTTGAGTCGCATGGATCTTCGATGGAGGAAGAGGTCATTGAGGTGACTGATAAAAGGGGTCCTGCAAAGAAAGGGAGGACCATGACTCAGGATTCAAATTAGAGGAACTTGAGTCACACAAATCTTCAAAGGAGGAATATGTTGTTGAGGTGACTGATAAAGCAGTCTTACAAAGAAAGAGAGGATAATTGCGTAGGATTCAAATTAGAGAATGATAAGGAGAATTTTTGGTGACATAAATCCTTAGAGGACAATGTTGTTTAGGTGACTAATCATTCCTTAGAAGAAATTCAATTGAATGAAGCTCAAACGACCGAGAGGAATCTAAAAGATAATTTTGATTAGAATAAAGAGATTGTGGAGAATCAGAAGAATAGTTTGGATTAGAATCATCAGAATCATACCACCGACCATGAGATGAATGTGGGGAAAGGGGTAACCGAATGGTTTCTCTAGTGCGAAGAACCAATTGAGGTTTAGTCGTGATGGGTGTATTTTGATGTGAGTGCCTAAACCTAGGTTCCCTATTGTTGTAAGTGTGAGGAACCATGTGATAGTTAGTCATTATTAGCCTCGTTGGGTCCAAATTCCTAGACCCAGATAGTGTGATTGAACCCTTCAAAGGGAAGGAGTTCCACGTCAATTAGAGTATCATAATGGCAACCAACTAGACATTTTGTAAGTATGGAGATGTTCGTGTGATTTTCTAAAGGGAATCTAAGGAAAACATACATCGTGATGACACAATTTTGATAATATGATAAGGTTTGGACAATAAGTTACAAGTGTAAAGGATCAAAGGATCAAAAGGATTGTCCTTAGAAAAATAAGTCTAAAAGATGAACGATCACAAGGAACAATCACACAAGTTCAACAAACCAATCCAATCTACAAGGAAATACTCCCTATGAAAATGTGTCTCAATGATAGTTTGACACAAGATGATCAACACAATGTCAACACTTAAGTCAAGTTTAAAATAAACAAGGTGTAAGTATTAACAAAGGGTTAAAGTGACTTCCAACTCAAATTATACTATAACTAGTTTAGATACAAACAAGGCCTGAATCCCAAAAAGTGGAAGTTACAAATGCGAGCAACGCAACAATACCACTTAGATACGTTAATCAAGATTTGTGTAAAAGTAAGATATTAGTATCAAAATAATATTGATACGACGTAAACAATGTAACAACAATATTTTTCAAGGTTGAGGCAATGTTTGGAAGGAAACAAGGTCAAAGTATACCAAGGAGTTGTTAAGTTAGAAGCTTGCACATAACAATACAATCTAGACACTTAAATCAAGTTTACGAGAAACAAGATGTAAGTATCAAAATTGTATCGAGGCAATGTGAGAAAAGTAACACCTCAAGGGAAGATCGATGATGAAGCAATCCTAACTACGATGAAATTTCTTGACGTGGGTATCAAGACAATGACTATCAAGATATGAAGATGTACCAACACACTTTCAACGCTTACTATCAGAAGTCACAACAAGGAAGGATGTAAGCAGGTGAAAAAGTGGTGGACACAATATTTAATAGCACTACGTATGATGTTCCTCTTTTGATCAAAAATATCAACAAGAGAGCAAAGGAGTAGACCAAGTGGGGGTGAAAAATACTTGGCGTAACTTCTGATAGAGTTTCACCTTGTCTTAAGACAAGTGAAAAACTAAGACAAAGTAACACTTTGCAAATTTCGTGATGAATAACACTAGGCTCAAACTTCAATGGACTCTCCCTTATTTGACTAACAAGGTTTTGACTCTGAAAAGTTCTTTCTTCGTGAGATATCTTTGAAACACGATTGGTTTTGGTAAAGTTGGCTCCTGTGCAAAATGGTTTCCTATTAGTTCACTCTCTAGGTGTCACAAATTATCTCTCATGAGTGCGGTTTGCTAAGAAATTCACATTGACTAAATCAAGGAGTATCTTGACTTTACTTTACCCCCTTCAATACAATGAGTAATAAATTTCATTCACTTGTACCTCACTCACTAGGGTCACGTGAAGAAAAAATTGACAATAATCTCACAAAGGTGTACTAGTCAAGTGGTAAGTGAAGCGTTTCCCGTTTTGTCCAATAGTTTCCTCAAGGTGTGGACTACTTTGGGGTTCCTGGGGTAATCCTCATAATGAGTTTTATGGCTTATGCCAAGGCACTTCCCCAAGTTTTAAGCAGATGAGCCATAGCTCTTAACCGAACCTACAAATACAATGTTTTGAATAGTGGTGTGTTTTTATTCTTTTAGCTTAGTGTGGTTTTGTACATCGTTGGCAACTGCAACAAACTATATTAGTATTTGTTTAGATCCTAATTCTTTGACAAGTGAATAAGTCCTGTACTCAAAATTTAGTAGTTCTCCATGAAAACTTATAACATTTTAAAAAGAGGATCAAATGTTGTTTCTAATTCTCAAGATTGTCTAAAAGACGCAAGAGAAGAGCATACACAATAAGTAACCCAACGTGATAGTAATGGAAAACTCTAAATCAAAGGACCATTAAACATGTTTTGTAAATTACTCATTCCCTTAAGCAATAATGAAATGAAGTTTCCAAATTAATCCAAAATGTTAGAAAATAAGACCAAAGTTGCTTTTGATTCTCAAGATCGCCAAAAGGCGCAAGAGAAGAGCATACACAAAATTTGATCTAAGTAAAAATGGAAAAACAACATTCATTAAAGCATTTAAATTTTTTATAAAAATATCCATAATCATAGCCATTTCTGATTCTCAAGGTCGCTTGAAAGTGCAAGAGAAGAGCATACGTGGTGTTGATAAAAAATGAATCTAACATGCAATGAAAATGACCAGTTTTATAATAAAGGAAAAACCTATAATTTCTGTAAGTCTAAATCTCAAATTTATGTGTTCATTGCATATTTCACTTCAATACCTTTCCTTCACAAAAAAGGAGTCATTTCAAATTGGGAGAAAAAGTTATGGCCTCCGAAAGATGGGTTACACCTATGCTCTTATGGTCAAGATTATGCACTTAACATGTACCCAATAAATGTCAAAAACATCTCTTACTATGCAAAAAGGTCAAATTTTTTCAACCAAGATTCAATTTTGACAACAACTCATCTCATTAATATATGCAAAGAAGACTCAATGCTATCAAACATTAACATTCATGATAAAAAAACTTAACATTTTCAACAAATTGACGAAACTAGTATGTAAAATGATGAACAATAAAACTCTAAAAATGAAAACATGGAGAAATATTTTAATTTTCTCACAAAGATTCAATTTTGAAAACCCATCTCTTTAATATGTGAATAAAAGACTCAACACTATTAAACACTAACCTACATGCTTAAAAATTTAAGATTTTCAATAAATTGACAAAACTAGCACGTAGAATGAAGAAAAATGAAGCTAAAAAATGAAAACATGGAGAAATATTTATTTTTTCTCACAAAGATTTGATTTTGACAACCTATATCTTTAATATGTAGATAGAAGACTCAACACTATCAAACACTAACCTACATGCTCAACAATTTAAGATTTTTGAGAAATTGACAAAACTAGCATGTAAAATGTTGAAAAATGAATCTCTAAACATGAAAACATGGAAAAATCTTGAATTTTTCTCATCAAGATCCAATTTTGACAGAACTTCACCTCCTTTATACCTACAAGGAAGAATCAACACATGTAAACTCAACAAAACATGGTTAGAAACACAAGTTATGTCAATATATTAAAAAAAGGGTTAGTATGCAAAAACAAACTTAACCAAAATAAAGAATGTGTGTGAGACAAAGGGGTGTCCCACCGAGCATGCCAAATGTATGCGTATTAAACTAATTAAGCTAATCTAAATGAAACTAACACCAAGTAGCTTAAAAAAATAATAATCTACCATTAACATTATGTTAAGAGCTTAAGGGAAATTAGCTATCTAATGCATAAACATGATCAAACATCATAATGCTAAGACATTCCTAATATTATATGATCGCTACTAAGTATGAGCCTATTTAGATCATAAGCAATCAAATTTATGTTGAGAGGAAGGATCTCACCAAGAAATGGCTACAACGCCTTTCTTAGATCTTCCTTTCTACTCAACAATGAGAGAATTGATGTAAAGATGAATTAGCTATTCTAATATAATGGAGAAGGCTCTTATCATGTGTCTTATATGAAATAATCGGAAAAATTATGGTGTAAGTTTGAGAGGAAGGAGCTTGGTCCTTTAAATAGCTTTCCACTTTGGGAGAAGCTTGAAAATTAGTGAATGTGGGACAAATGATAAAGTGCATTTAGAAGAAATAAGCTTGATTAGAGGAATTAACAAGTGATTAACAACTCATGGGAGTTGGAGATGATTTAATTAATCAACTAGGATTAATTAATAGGCTAGAATAAGCTTAGAAATCTATTTGGAGTTGATTTAGAGGAAAATAGGTAGGATTGAGATGATTTAAAAGGGGGATTTAATTAATAAGAAGGTTTATTAATTAAATACAAGGTTAAAAAGGCTTAATTAACTAATAAGTAGTTAATTAATTGAAAGAGGATTATAACTAACAAAGTGTCGTTAATTGGCATCCGGAGTGGGGTAAAGGCTAGTTAATTAACGAAGTGTTGTTAATTGACCAAAATGGAGGGAAATGTTAGTTAATTAGTAGGAAATCACTAATTATTAGGAAATGAGGGGAAAGTGGGTAATTAGTGCAATTTTAGTATTAAAACTACGTAAGCAGATTTTAGGTGTCTACATTTGCCCCTCTTTAGGGTGGCATAAGCGACGCCACTTCAAAGATAGTAGACAATTATAGAAAAGTAAAAAATTTGAAGGGATAGAAGAAAAATTAGTAGAATGAAGGAATCCCCTCAAGTGTCGATGGGGTGAGGAAAGAGGTCAATCGATGCTAGAAAAGATGAAGGAAATGGATAGAAGAAATAAGGATGGGGAGGGGGATAAATATAATCCATATTACCCCAGGTGTTGTTGAAGAAAATGATAATGAAGAAGAATTAAGATGAAGAGAATGGAAATAGATTTCATCCAACTTATCTTAAGAGCAACTTTGTTTCATCATTTCGCTTTATGATCTATGTCATCGAACCTTTATTATAATATACGCATACAAAAAAGTGTAGAATAAAATGAAAAGCTATAATACAAACATTTGTTCATTGCCAAAAACACTAACTTAATGCAACATACATAACATAATGCAATACGAGAAAGTACACAATCTAACTCCGATAAGAAACAAGTATAAACACACATACTCAAACAAACAACATTCAAGACAATTGTACCAATGTTTTTGTTATCAAGCTTTAGTTTCTAAATGTTCAAGTTAACAAAAAGGGTTAAGAATGACACCCCAAGCAAGGAAGCATGTGAGGTGAATAAGCGAAGGACATAGAATTCCCATGAAAAAGTAATCGTGCACTATGAAACTGCACCAAACAACTCATTGTGCAAGGGAGTACAAACATAATAAGCAAACCAACTTTGTTAATGGAGGTAGATCCAGATGATCCATGAGTTGTTTGAGAGAACAAGTTAGGTCTAAATAAATATGTTTTGTAGGATGATTTTTGATGTTTGAGACACCGCCGACACGTACTTCAACTTCAACTGTGTGCCTCATTACTAATTTTTGATTTTTTTGAATTTTACAATTTTTTGGTATTTTTTGACGATTTTACCAATGATTTGGATTTTTGAATGTTTTGTGAATTTTAGGGTTTTTTTTTTTTTGTTTTACCATTTCTTTGGATTTTGAATGTTTTAACAATGTTTTGGATTTTTGATGATTTTCCGAAGCTATGTATAGAAAAGCGAAGATGCAAAGATGCCCCGAGTGAGAAATGAGAATATACAAGGGAAAATATTCACACATATATAAAATAAGAAGATATGTTGGATCAAGGCCAAGAAGGATAGGTTCAACATGAAGATGAACTCAAACTAATAATTAGCAGAAGAATTAGGAGCTTGTGTGTGTCATGCTTGGGAAAAGGTCATTAAAGATTTTTAGATTTTTATTATCATTGACTAGATTAGAAGTAGATGGCTCAAGGAGCTCAAGTGAATTATTGTCAATAATATCTTGAATGAGATGCCTGAGTTTGAAGCAACAATCAATAGAATTCCTAATGCATTGGTGATAGTCACATTTAGCATTTTCATCATAATTATGGCCACGAGGGTGAGATGGATCAAGATTGAGTGGTGGTGGAAGGGTGATTAGATTGCTTTCGATGAGTTGAGGCAATAAAAATCAAGGTGCATATGGTAATTTGGTGAAATTACACTTTGGAGGTTTCTTTTAAAACTTTTTAGGTAGAGATATGACATTAATAGTTGCCTTTTCTTCGGTGGGCTTAGAGATGGCTTGAATGTTGATTTAGCTTGAAACCTATTAGAAGA
The DNA here is from genome assembly GCA_018340775.1 of Taxus wallichiana var. yunnanensis. Classification (NCBI taxonomy): domain Eukaryota; kingdom Viridiplantae; phylum Streptophyta; class Pinopsida; order Cupressales; family Taxaceae; genus Taxus; species Taxus wallichiana. The sequence goes on from CM031239.1 coordinate 185,971,266, forward strand.
GGATGAAGGAGAATCATGATACTTTAATTTTCCCATAGAGAGTAGTTTGACTTTACACATTTTGAGCGTATGACATAATTGATCAAATGAAGGAGAGGTATCAAAGATGACACTCTCAAAGTGGTGGTAAGAGGCTTTGAACAAAAAGATATTACAATTCTGAATCAACGAGTACATTCATCATCTTAGCTATATTGTTCTTGTAATGTAAAACACAGTCAACTAGATGCTCATTAGATATTTATTTGATTTGAGTAAGTTGTGCATAATAGATCTTGGTGCCGATATTGATGGAAAAGTGAGCAAGAAAAGCATCGACTAGATGCATGAAAGAAGTTACCGAATGAACATGTAGATCATAAAACCAACGCATGGCGTAATCTTGAAAAATTCTAGGAAATAGCTTAACTAGCAATCTATGATCATCCGCATAGTTAAGACATGCCATATGAAAAGATCAGAGATGTTCTTGAGGGTCACCATGACCATTGAAGGTGGGAAACTTAGGGGTGATGAAGTTAGGAGGAATTTGATAAGTAGAATGATAGGTATGAAATAGGTATGAAGGATTGATGAGGAATCAAGAGATGGAGAGGAGCGTGAAGTAGCTTTCTCATAGTTTTCATATTTGAATTTGCATATCCTAATATAAAGAAGTTATGTCTTAAGTTCCCAAGAGGAACAAAGTTTCATATTAAAGGTATTGGGAGTAATAAGAGGGACGATAGTGGTAGGAATAAAAGTAATAATGTTAAGGGGTTGGGTGAAGGCCATGACAAATGGAGGAACCTAAAAGAGGATCAAAAGTAGCATCTCAAGAATTCTTAATAAGTAAGGCATTAAGAACATGCAGAATATGTAAAGGGTTGGTGTGAAACACTTGATGAAAATTGGTGAGCTTGTCTAGTTGTTCTTAATCAACATTAGTGTCCTCATTGTATAATTACTCATTATTAGATGTTTTAATGTTTTCTAGAGGAACATTTTGTGAGTTAGCAAAGGGGTTATCAGATTTAACCATTGACTTAGAGGACTTACGAATAGAGGGAGGAAGCTCAATGTACTCAAATGAACCAAAACGACCACTATGAGTGACAAGCATAAAAGGAAAATCCTAGAGGGAAGGTTGGATTCGAGTGATGGGTTCACCAAATGATTTAATTTAATTTTAATTAAATCTAATTATAGAGTAAATTTTGGAATAAATAATGTACAAATATGGAAATATAGTAATGACGCAAGCAAACTAAGATCTAAAGTATAAATCCATAAGAAAGGAAGAAAGATAGAGGACTTAGCTGATTTTTGAACAAACGAGAAGTGATTTGGGTAGGTGCGACTGATGATCATACTATAAACAACATCGTAAATGCTCACCGTAAAAATCTGAACCTAAGAATAATGTCAGACAAGGGCGCCGAGTGCTTTAGATAGAGGTACATGGGCATTTATGACTACTCTTGGGTGCTTGACTATGCAAAGGATCAAAATATGATTTCTATTGTGTTGCTAGGGTTTCATACTTTCTCTCTGTTGATCACCTAATATTCATACTATGATTGTGAATGGTACCTCAGTAACTGCAAAAGAGAAGTTCACCTATACAAGCCGACAAACAACATCAAACCTAAAAAGGAAAATGCAAAATGGGGAGTTAGATTGCAAAATCCATGTAGTTATTTGGTGTGTGTGTAGAAATTATGCCCTAGGATGCCCTTGTGCAAGTTGCACTTGATAGTAGGTCGTAGCTAGAATGTAACAATGTAGTAGAATGTGTGGATGTAATAGAATGAAATTCCACTTCATATGTTGTGTATGCAAAATATGTAGTCCTCATTGTCCCTTGAATGCATGCTAGATGGATGCCTTTTGGGTGCTTTAGTGCCTTTATAATGCAAACTTAGGTGGTCATAGTAATGCTTAGTGTTTGGTCCTTTATTTGAGAGCTATAACTATGTATATATATGAAAGGAACGATAACCCGATCGTACCAAGCCAAGAACACAGATGCTAATCAAACACCACGATCAATAAGATAAAAGTAATTTGCCATAATAGCTTTACATAAAACCTTTGCAAACAAATGAGTAACAATATCATATATTATTATGGAACTCAATGCAATACATTGAGAATGGGCCTTGCTTAAATAGGCAAGGAATAACAATCTAAGAACCAGTCAAGGTCGTAGATCAAGCCATAAATCAAGGAAATAACTAGTCATCAAAGAACTAGTCAAGACCATAGATTTAGGAGAGAACTAGACATCAAGGATCTAGTCAATACCATAGATCAAGGAAAGAACTATACCTAACAACTAGATAATATCTCCTAATATCTAAATAAGATAAAAGAAATATCCACACACATAAGTGGGTGAGGATAAATACAATAAAGGTAAATAAAGTACCTAGGTGAACATGAGCTAAGGTAAATATCTACTCTAACACCCCCTCAAGTGAAGCTAGGGGCCAAAATAGATGTGGCATGTCCACAATATGAGTCCCGACAACTAGGCCTTTGATGAGGTACTCATGTACAATAATTGGGAAAAAGGGACATCATGCAAGGTACCCAAAACTAGTAACAACAAAGTAAAGAGAGTAAGACCCGCTCAAGGCATCCCAAGAAGCTCGGCTCAAAAAAACTCGTACAATGCTAAGAAGTTTGGTGTGCACTGTGGTTTGAATCCACTGCTCGATCACAAAACTCAAAAACAACTGACACTGGGCTTCACCAGAATAGCTCCATACAAGGAGACTGTCAACGAGAGTGATGTCGAAAGTGTAAAAAAACACCAAACATAATTCGATCAAGTGCTACAAATAGGTGTGCCACGATCCAAGAACAATAACCAAAGCAACAAGGCAAGGACACAAAATCCAGAGTGTCATGATCCAAGAAAAGCCAAGGTAACAAGGCAAGGACACAAAACCCGAAGAAGCAGGATCAACACCACACCCTCCCATACTACTGAATGGGTGGAGTGGCGCTACAAATCTGTATGAGTTGTCAAAACAACTACTTAAACACTGAAAAACTAACACTGGGCTCCACCAGAATAGCTCCCCCATAAGAGAGACTATCAACATGCCAAAAGTGTCGAAAATACAGATACAAAATCTCTCAACAAACAAGAGAGATACACTACACCTGCTAAAGAAAAATGCTCAAAACAAGAAGCATCACAATGCATGAAGGTATAGAAAGTGGAGCAAGAGGCCGAATGGTGGAGGAGCCATGCCTGTAGATTCCTCTCAATGAATGCCTATGTCACCTCCACGAGTGATCAAATATCCACCCCAAATCAACACAGATGGATGAAGAAGATGCCTGCATATGACTTGGTGTAAAATGCACAATGGGTGCATGCAAAAGAACATCAGAATGTGTGTCAAGTTGATCATGTCTGACAACTAAAATCTCAAGTTTCTCAAGCTTAAGTGAAGATGCATAACTCATGTGTTGCTCATGATCCTTAGAAAGAGTCGAGCGAACAAAAAAAGGATCTTTGTCAATGTGTGATCCCAATGAAGTATCTTCTTGAAAACCAATGTCATGACAAGAATTCCACTTAACATGTGGAATAGAGGAAACAATACCCTGTGAATGTCTGTCAATGACTCTGCTAGTGAGACCCATAGAACGGAGCATGCGAGAACAAAATGCAGTGGTATGCTTCTCAAAAAAGCCATGCAATTGAGCAGAAGTAGGATACATAACATGTGGTACTGTAATAGGCACAAATGTGGAAGAGCATGCAATAATAAGCCTCACATGTTTAGAAGCATCAAAAGTAGGTTCAGGCTCAAAGACTAGCAGATCAATGTTAGTGGGTACAAGAGCAACAACTACAAGTGGACTAGGAGCATGGATATGGTTGTCCACAATATGATGGTGATGCTTTGTAGGCTAGCAAGTTTGTTCTACAGGAGTGTATTATTGTATCCTTATCGTGAATGAGTGATTATAGAAGAGAATTTTGCTTCTTGAGCGATCTATTTTCTTCCACAAATTTTACAATATCCTCTTGAAGTCCACATACTTCAGAGAAAAGTATATCATTCTCATAATCCATGATAGGTACAAACTGCAACTCCCAAAAATTTAGGACGTCGGGCTCAGCCGAAATTGCATCCACAATTGATTACAACACTCCATATTTGGCACTTTATAATTATAGTGCAAGTCTCAAAATAAATATTTCTAATGGAAAGAGCACAAAAAAACAAGCACTTTTACAAAAATGACACTAAAAATGAGTTACGATCAAAAGTTACAAGCTTTTTAATATTTTACTCAGTTATTTATTTTAATTTCCACTAAAACAAAATAAATTATTGTTGCCTTCACCACACAAATAAAATTAAAGGGGGCTCAAGCTAAGCACCTACTAGTAATAATCACAAGTTTTAAGCCCTCATATGACCATGCCATATGACCAAGGGCTAAGGATTTTATTGCTTCGCTGTAATAGCTTTACATAAAACCTTTGCAAACAAATGAGCAACAATATCATATATTATTATGGAACTCAATGCAATACATTGAGAATGGGCCTTGCTTAAATAGGCAAGGTATAACAATCTAAGAACTAGTCAAGGTCGTAAATCAAGCCATAAATCAAGGAAATAACTAGTCATCAAAGAACTAATCAAGACCATAGATTTAGGAGAGAACTAGACATCAAGGATCTAGTCAATACCATAGATCAAGGAAAGAACTATACCTAACAACTAAATAATATCTCCTAATATCTAAATAAGATAAAAGAAATATCCACACACATAAGTGGGTGGGGATAAATACGATAAAGGTAAATAAAGTACCTAGGTGAACATGACCTAAGGTAAATACCTACTCTAACAATATATGATTCCCTTGTTTGAGTTTCATAATTTACAACCGGAAAGTAAACTCAAATGTATAAAATATTTTGAATAAGTAAAAAAGACCCAAAAGAGTGAGAAAGGGGGAGAAAGGGTCGGGAGCACCCGATGGACAGGAGCACCTGGGCGCTAGTGTCCTAACTAGTCGTTAGTGTTCGAGGTCATAAAAGATAAATTGGTTAAATACCGACAAGACCGTAGGGTGTGTAAGGTCAATAAAAGTGTAAGAGACAAAGAAAAAGGCCCAAAAGATATTTTTAATTACTATTTTTCTTGCGTAGGAATCATGTATATCTTAGTATGCTCTAGACCTATAAATGTACTCAAGTGCATAGAATTTGTGTCTACAGGTTGAAAAGTGAAGGTGCATGAGAATAACTATGCTCCCCATGACTTAGAGCCTATTTCCATAGTTCATGCCTTACAAATATGGAGGCATTATTTGCTAGGAAAGCCATTTAAACTGAAAACAAATCATTTAGGGTTGAAATACATCTTTACGCAACCCAATTTGAATGCAAGACAATGTAGGTGGCTGGAATTTTTATCCCAATATGACTTTGATATTAGTTACATCAAAGGAAAAAAACCATGTGACTGATGTGTTGAGCCATAGGAAGCATATTTCCGTAATTGTGACCCTTAGAACTCAGTTTAAGGAAGAAGTTAAGAAACAACTTCAAGTTAATTCTTACTATCAACAAGTGAAAATTGTGTTAGAAACAAATTTGAATGATAGAAGATACAAGGGTTTTAAGTTTGAAAATGAAGGAATTTTATGGTATGAAAAAGAGTGTATGTGCCCTTAGGTAGTAATCTTAGAATGAAATTCTTACAAGAATTTCATGATGCACCATATTCTGGCATCCAGGGGTAGCAAAATTGTCGAAGGATAGGAAGAGAAAGTTAAGCTCATTTGTGAGTGGTTGAAAGAAGTAGGCTGATAAGCATAAAAGCTATGGTGATTTGAAAAGGAATGACAAAAAAATTGAGTAAGGAGACAAGATCTTTTGAGGGTACAACCCAAAAAGTGCTATATTTCGTTTGAGAAAGCTTACAAGTTATCACCTAGATATGTAGGACCCTTTGAATTCCTAGAAGTGATAAGTCTGGTGGCTTACAGATTAGCATTACCTCCCACATTTTCTAGGATGCATAATGTTTTTCATATATCTTTGCTTAAAAAATATGTTTTTGATATATCACATATTATCAATTAAAACTCATTATAAGTTCAGGGACCCTAAGAGTGTAGGAAACTCACAGGTTGTGTCTCATAAATTGTGAAATTGCACAATGCAAGGTCAAATGAGACCAATATTCTAAAAACAACCCAACTTGGAAGAACATGGATGAAATGGAAACTGTTTTTCCTTCCTTGTTTAAATGTAAAAAACAATTAATTTGATTATTTGTTATGGATTCATTTTATACTATTTGATACTTATAATGATTGAATGGCAATTTAAGCCATGCCAAAGACTATTTGGGAAATAACTTGCTGGTATAAGGTTGATTACAACCGAGTTTTAGAACTAAGATTGAATAAATTATGGAAATTTCCAATGTATGAGAAAATGAATTGTTTTTCTTGTGTTGATTTTGAGTTTGCTTACAATTGACATGATTATCAATGTTAAAATTTAATCATCGGATGATGATTCTTTTAAGAGGGGAAGTATGTAACATCTTGACTTAGTGTATATACATTGTCATAGCAAAATCAATAATACTTGTCTAAGTTATTGGATATAGACTTGACAATTCAAGATGTATTAAGTTAGTAACAAATACATATACATGGATATATGTTTAGCAATGATCTAATTAACTATACACACACACACACACACACACACACACACACACACACACACACACACACACACACACACACACACACATATATATATAGATTTGAATTCTTTGTTTTAAATGGGTCATATGATCACCGATTAGTTAATATTGTGTAACATGGTCATTGAACACTCGACATAAGCTTTGTTTATGAGGCTAAGTTTGGCGTTCATGGCAAATGGGTAAGGTGGTTCATCGACCCACCATGCAAGTTTGTAAAGTTTTTAATAAACTTAAGCTTATCATAAGTTACTTGGAAGATATATATACAAGTTTATGGTTTAATTTTGGTAAGCCATGATGTGGCATGAACATTGTGTGAAGAGTTATAGGAAGTTAGATTCCTCGAGAACATATAGCTTCTCTAAGAATCTAAACATGCATTGATTCCACCATTCACATTGGTTGTATTGATTTTGGTTTTTGAGAGCTAGACATGTAGTTGGGTAATGAGATTTTTTGGAAAATTTATTTGGATTTCATGGTGGATTTATAAACTACTGTTATCACTATTTGGGATGACATTTTGGTATTTAAATTTGCTGTTGGAATGTTTGATGGGTTTTTGGAGGCATTCGACTTAGCAAGTTTCAAAGAAGATTGAAGGCAAAAAAAAGCATGGGTTTTCTTTCTCACACTCCATGTTATTATTATAAAATCAATGAATACGTCTTTGGTTTGTGATTTATTGTGAAATCTGGTTTTAAAATGAGAAATCTGAGTGTATTATGGTTTTAATTTTTTAATAAAAGATGAATATGTTTTGGGGTTTGATTTTTGACGAAACTTGGAAAATGAAACAAGAAAGCATCTAAATACATTTCTTGGGCTTAATTGAGAAATCTGGAAAGGAAATTATAGTTATATACAAATATTTAGGACTTGTTATCTTATTTTTTTGAATACATCTCCTTTGTTTCTCTTTTGATTATGAATATGGAAATATTAGGGAAGTCATTTAGGTTTTGTTTGGGACCATTTTATTTGAAATTTTATTACTTCCTTTTAGATTTTGATGGAAAATATATGAGGGAAGAGTTTAACATGAAGTGGGTAAATGTTTTTCTTGAACCAAATACATTAAAAGTTTGTTATTATGGGGATGTAGAATTTGAAGTCGATTTGGAATATTTGAGTCAGTCCGGTCAATTATGGAAAGATAGTTATAGCCCAAATATAAATCACTATTTTTGGTCTAGTTTGAGCTCATCTTCGAGCTTTGTTTATATCATTGTATTTATGAGCTATTGAAGAGCATGCTGTTATAAAATGTCCTTTGAATAAGTTATATCTCTCGGTTATTATGTGAGTACATATAGAAAAGAAACATGTTTTGGGTTTCATTATTATGAAATCTTTAAAAGTTGGAAGAAAGAGTCAAAACATTTGGGGTCATGAATGTTGTGTGAGTTTGTATTTACGTGCATTTTTGAATTAATCATGGAAAATGTTAAAAGAATATTTTCATCTCATTTTGAGCTTCTATCATCATTGTTTACTAAGCTATCTCTCTCTCTCTCTCTCTCTCTCTCGATTTTTTTCTACTATGGGTTATCATTATGAATTTGGAGATAAATACGTTACGTAATTATTGCTTTTGTGTGGTTTAGCTCATCTTTGAGCTTGATTGTTATCATTACTTTTAGCTCTTAACGAGCTTGGTTGTTATAACTTTGTATATGAAAATGTTTTGCTTTTGGTTCATTGGATGAAATCATGATAATGTATTAGGAACAATATAGTTTGATTATTAAACAATAATGTCATCCTTCTCCCCTTGCATACATCATTGGATTTGTAATATTAAGTGTAAATTGGTTCAAATGGATTCACTAGTTTGTTTATCTGATAAATTTGGAAATAGAAACCATTTGGTTGTGGTCATTTATGAATATAGAAATTGGGAAATGAGTTAGATGCAACTCATTCATTAGAAATGTTGTTCATACCTTCTTAAATAATTTTAAAATTGGGTTTTGTGATTTGAGAAACTAACTAATGAGATAGATATGTGGCTCTTCCTTAAGCATTGTTATGTGGGTTAGTTTTATTGGTCTTCTACTTAAACACAATAGTTATTATATGGTTGAAAGTTTCTTTTTGGCATGTTTTTATTATTATTTTGTGGAATATATATTTTTTAAACAAATGAAAGGAGGAATAGAAGGATACATATATGAATTATATTAGTTAGGAAATTTAACTTTTAAGTTTTTGTTATCATTCTGTTTGTTAAGTTTATCGAAGAAAGGGTATGATTTGGGGTTGTTTATAATTTTGAAAGGAATGAATGTTTAATTAAATAAGGACTAACTTCTATTTAGTGATATGATGTTTTAAATCTTAGATTATTTAAATAAAGGACATAATTCGTATGTTTCATTATCATCTAAATGTTAATTTTAATAGGTTGGTTTCATGTAGTGAAAGTAAACATATTGTTTTTATATAAATATGAAGTATCATTTTTTATATGTGTGTGTGATAGAATTCTTATTATGAATTAACCCATATCTATTCTCTCTTACAATTTGCAAGAAAGGTTGACATTCTTAAAGTGACTGTTAGATTTGATTATGATAAATTTACATATTATATTATTATGATACAAATCCGAAAAGGATTATTGTAATCAAGTGTTAATGCGATTGAAATGTCATCACATATTGTAAAGGGCATTATGCCCAATGTCTTATTATTGCTGATTTGTATATCATTATTAATGAGGATATGACTTATCCTAATTTGAATTAGAATATATTGACTTGGCTGATTTGTGACTTATATTATTGGATATGAAAATGAGGATATACTATTTATACAACTGATTATTAATAAAGTTGATTATTCTTAAGTTATATATTAATTGTTGATTTCATTGATTTAATTGAAATGATTCTCGAATGATGACATTTAAACAATAAGGATATCAATGTAAATGAAATGAAGATGTTTAGAGATATTATTGTATCTTATGATAAACAAATCGACTAATCACAACAAATAATGTACTTAATGGAATAAAGACTATTCTTAACGAGTGAATGCAATGGAAAAAATTGATACGGGAAATGATTAATAAACCTATACTTAACGAGGTATACTAATTTGTAAAAGTATGATAAAAGGAACTAATGAAAGTTAGTAACTTGTTGAGTTACTATAACCCTCTTATGATAATCTAATATCATGTATCAATACAATTAAAATGTGTTGTAATGAAAGACTTAGTTACTTTATCTAATAAAGGTAACTTAAAGAATATAAGAAGCATAGGTGCAATGTCCCTTTGTCTTCTCATTAGTATCCTGATCGTGCCAACTTAGGATGACTATGGGAATAGTAGTGAGGATATAATGATGGAAATCATTATGTGGTCACTATCTTTCCCATATGGATCCTAAGATGGTACGGGTATGATCCTTTCATTTAGTCGATGAGTCAAAGATGAAATCTTCTTCTTTTTAAACTAATTCACCTTCTTAAACAACACTGCATCCATGTAACTATATTGAGATGGATTATGTGGTGACGGAAGACAAGTTTTGTAGGCTAGTGTACGGTCTACGATGTGAAATTGATAGTATAACTAAGCTACATAAAGAAAAATCTCATTAATAATGGAGGAAAGTTGCAGAATGCAAGAATAAAATTACAGAGGAAAAATTATAACAAAAATACCATATATTATTGATAGAATAAAATGGAGCACATTACATGGTGAGAGAGATTACAATATATAGCCTTTCCATTTCCTATAAACAAGGAGATGAGGCTTACCAATATCATCCCACTAATCTCTCATATGATCACTCACCACTCATATATCCCACCAATACCTCCACACACAATAATATACGTCGCTTGTTTATTCAACAAAATCACAACTAATACTGATATCCTATATTATTAATAATGAGTTTTTATGACTCATATTAATAATATTACAATCTTTTATTTTTCTCACACAAATATGATATTAATATAAAAATATTAATATCTTACTAACACACTAACTTACTAATGTAATATATGAATATTACATTTAATTATTACAAACAATAATGTGAGCACTAATCCAAGGAATATTCCTAACATTCCCCCTAGTGTGAACATGGGTGAGTTCTATCTAAGACTTTCGGCTCATGTTCTACAATCCGATGGTTTTCAAAGAGTACCATCAACTCCAACAAGTTTTCTAGTGGAACCATTAACCACTCTGTATGTGATTTTCTAAGAGATTCACAAACTCTCAAATTAATTTTATAGTGGACCACCAACCACTCCATAGCAGTGTACATGTTTCCCCACCCCCATCTTTACATTCAAGGGAAAATATAAGAAATATCACTCACACAGGAGCTCACTTATTACAAGAGCAAACATGAATAAATAATCTATTCTTATTACATCACACAATGAAAATTAAACACAAAACAAAAATAAATGCCACAAATTCATTGTGTGGCCCCTTCGCTTTGGGTGGCGAGAGGTCACTGATTAACCTCCTTCCTCCGTTGCCTCCTTCCTCCATCGTGATGATGCTAACTCACCGAATTTGTCTTTGAGGCTCATTTTACAATTCTATTAGGTGTTGGTTTCAACCGATAATGCACCCTTACAATAATAATCAACTTTATATTTAACCAAAATAATAAAGCATATCAAATTTTATTGCTTTGGAAATCAATCACTATTTTTTTACAGAATAATTAGAAACATCAGAATTGTTTCCATGATTTATCTTAAAATATGAAATGGGTTTCTGTAATTTTTGACAAACATTTTCCATAATATAAATAAACAAACCCAAAAAAATTCAAAAAATTTCAAATCTGGTTTTTGAGAAAAACACGAATTACCAGTCATTTTTTAAAGATTAGAATCGAGAAAATGGTGACGGAAGCTTCAAAAATATCAGATCTACATCCTAGAGGCTACGGTTTTGTCCTGCAATCACTCTCATAGCTTGTCCTTTCCTACTCGATACCAGATGATGTGAAATTGATAGTATAACTAAGCTACATAAAGAACAATCACATTAATAATGGAGGAAAGTTGTAGAATACAAGACTAAAATTAAAGAGGACAAATTATAACAAAAATACCATATATTATTGATAGAATAAAATGGAGCACATTACATGGTGAGATATCTTATAATATATAGCCTTTCCATTTCCTATAAACAAGGAAATGAAGCTTACCAATATCATCCCATTAATCTCTCCTATGATCACTCACCACTATTCTCTCAATATCCCACCAATATCTCCACACACAATAATATACATGAGTTGTTTATTCAACAATCTCACAACTAATACAATATCCTATATTATTAATAATGAGTTGTTTTATGAATCATATTAATAATATTACAATATGTTATTTTTCTCACACAAATATGATATTAATATAACAATATTAATATATTACTAACGCACTAACTTACTAATGTGATATATGAATATTACATTTAACTATTACAAAGAATAATGTGAGCACTAATCCAAGGAATATTCCTCACATTTCCCCCCTTAGTGCGAACATGGGTGAGTTTTGTCTAGTACCTGCTCATGTTCTACAATCCGATGATTTTGAAAGAGTACCATCAGTTCAACAAGTTTTCTAGTGGAACCATTAACCACTCTATGTGATTTTCTAAGAGATTCACAAACTCTCAAATTGATTTTCTAGTGGACCACCAACCACTCGATAACAATGTACATGTTTCCCCACCCACATCTTTACATTCAAGGAAAATATAAGAAATATCGCTCATGCAGGAGCTCACTTATTATAAGAGCGAACATGAATAAATTGTCTATTCTTATTACATCACACAATGAAAACTAAACATATAACAAAAATAAATGCCACAAATTCATTGTGTGGCCCCTTCGCTGCTGGGTGGCGAGAGAGTCACCGATTAACCTCCCTCCTCCGTTGCCTCCTTCCTCCATCGTGATGATACTAACTCAACTGAATTTGTCTTTTAGACTCATTTTACAATTCTATTAGGTGTCGATTTCAGCTGAAAATGCACCATTACAATAATAATCAGCTTTATATTTAACCAAAATAATAAAGCATATCAGATTTTATTCTTGAAATCAACCACTATTTTTTGACGTAATAATTAGAAACGTCGAATTTTTTTCTATGATTTCTCTTAAAATATGAAATGGGTTCCTGTAATTTTTTGAAAAACATTTTCCATAATACAAATAAACAAACCCAAAAAAATTCAGAAAATTTTGAATCTGGGTTTTTGAGAAAAACACAATTACACCATTTTTTTAAGATCGAATCAAGAAAATGGCGGCGAGAAAGCTTCAAAACTCTCAGATCTGCATCCTAGAGGCTATGGTTTTGTCCTACAATCACTCTCATAGCTTTTCCTTTCCTTCTCTGATACTAGATGATGTGAATTTGATAGTATAACTAAGCTACATAAAGAAAAATCACTTTAGTAATGGAGGAAAGTTGCAGAATACAAGACTAAAATTACAGAGGACAAATTATAACAAAAATACCATATATTATTGATAGAATAAAATGAAGCACATTACATGGTGAGAGAGATTACAATATATAACCTTTCCAGTTCCTATAAACAAGGAGATGAGGCTTACCAATATCATCCCACTAATCTCTCCTATGACCACTCACCACTATTCTCTCGAGATATCCCTCCAATATCTCCACACACAATAATCTATGTGAGTTGTTTATTCAACAAACTCACAACTAATACAATATCCTATATTATTAATAATGAGTTGTTTTATGACTCATATTAATAATATTACAATCTTTTATTTTTCTCACACAAATATGATATTAATATAACAATATTAATATCTTACTAACACTCTAACTTATTAATGTAATATATGAATATTAAATTTAACTATTACAAACAATAATGTGAGAACTAATCCAAGGAATATTCCTAACATTCTCGAAGTTGAGCTAGCAAATAAATGCTCGAAAACTTTTGCCAAAGTAATGTAATTGTCGACTACATTTTTTGTTTACTAATCCCTTAAACCAACAATGTTGGATAGTGGATGGAAGTCACATAAATATCTTCTATGTAGACACTTAGGAGATGCATATGTTCTCATAACCTATAAACTTTTAAACCAAGTATACATAATATACACACTCATATAGAGTGACTCAAAGGAGATCGAGGTGATCTAAAATAGACCCTTACAGATGCACATGGTTATTGTATGTTATAAGATGGATTATGAACACTTTAATAATGTTGTATTATTTAGCAACAAGCTAATTAATAATGTTAAACATTGAAAGCATTAATTGTACTTAATGGGTATGTTTTTAAAAAAATCCCTTAGTCTGGATGAATCATAACAAGGGTATTACACCATTTAAGGGATTATTAAAGGTGTAAATATTTTTACATTGATAAGTGTATTTATGGTGAAACTATGGCTCGCATGGATGCCATCCATGGTAGGAATTAATTTCCTATAGTGCAAAACCATAGAGTCGATTTCCACCATTCATTTCATCTACACGTAAGTTTAGTTAACCTACATTTATTCCCACATCGATTAGGGAAATGAACAATGTGAAAATTACTCTAGGTGGTGCATAGTGTCAACTCATCTCATCCATTTGAGCATTGAGTCATATGAAACTCTACATGGTTGATTTGTGGGGATTTTCAAGTTGATTAGGGATTTTGTGGCTGTGAAACTCTACATAACATATTCATGCTAAATTGTCATGTCCATTAGGACATTGAGCATTGTCAAGCTCTACACAAGAATCAACGCCATCCACTATGTAGTATTGTGATGCAGACTATTCGACAAGTGATACTCCTTAGTTTTGATACATCAAATATAGATTTTTGAATATTTACACTAATTACTTCTTGGCTCATTATTCTTGTTTTGATGTGATAGAAGAATAATATCTTATCTCACCTAGGTCAATTTGGTTTGTAAGATATCTTAATGGCACCGTAGAACATAACTATCTCATGGTCAATACCGACATGCCATCTACCATTTACATTTAAAATAATAAACCTTTTTCTTCTTTGGGTTTGAATTAACTTTGGATTTCACTGATTACTTTATTTTTTGATGGTAAAATCTTTATCTTCTTCTCTCTATTTTATCATAATTTAATTAAGTGAAGATAGACTACATGTGTGTACATAAATTAAGCATTAATATATAAATATGAAGAAATGTTTGAATGATGAACTTGGTCCAGTTCATTTAAATTTGTACATATTATTTACAACGTTATACAGGGTATCACTTTGTTTAGAAACAATACCCATAAAAGGACTAGCAAACATCATAAGATAGAAATTAATTGAGCGTATGTACATCCACCAAAGCACGATGTGAAATTTTTGACAAAATTCTTGAAAGAAACATTTTCATGTGGCATGCAATGATTGTAATATATGTAATGTGGTGTTAGTAGAAAAAGATGAGGTCACATTCTTTCTTATATGGATTGTTTGGGGATGATTTGAACAAAGTCGTTATTTCATGCATGTCATATGACATCGAAGGAGAAACTATAGGCAGCGTTGGTGCTAGATGGATTGATAAAGAATTACTCAAACATTTGAAGCTATTATTGAGCCATTTCTCTAATTGTAAATTGAATTCATTTTAACTATCTTGTAGTGATAAATCGATACATATTTATTTATTTATTTAAGTGAACGTGAGATTGCATTTTCAAACTAATTTTTGGTTTTTCTTCTACATCCCTTCAACTTTTAGTGTCTCTACTATGGCCATCTTTTGATTCGATTATAATTAGAAAATTAATTTGGATCAACATGGGAGAAAAATCTTGATGATGTGCTTCTTAAATGTGATTTAGCTATCATCGTATGCATCTGCACTCAAAAAGTATGCCATTACAATTGTAACACACAATATCTCTAATGTAGCATAGAATTCACTAGAAATAGCCCAAGGCGCACTGACACATCACTCATCCTGAATTGAGTGCTCACCCAAAGCATGCAAGGGTACTAGGTTCCTCTTAGTGAAGCTTGTTCAAGATGTTAACATGATTACAAGTATATTTTAGATCCATAACAGATAATCAAGTAAACCACAATGCGTAAACTAGATCTAGATCTAAACCATATGAAGGAATAACTAAACAATCACTATAATCAATTTTACCATACAAGATCCATGTTTAGTTACATCTAACACCAATATCCAACTAATAAGATCCATTATATTAAATATTGTAAAACACAGAAGCTTCATACATCATAATAATGTCACCATGAGTCATGTGCGCGTACAAACCAACAACATAACTCTACAAAACATCGGATATCTTAAACCGTGCAAATCAATACATATTTATAGGGGTGGGGACTTTCCCTTCACCACCCATGCACCTTCCAAAAATAGGCTACATGCTAATAATATCCATGTGCCCTTACATAAGAAATACAAAAGCATGCAAGTGCTAATAATAGATCTCCTATAGTTAACTCTTAGTATAGATCCTATTATTAGCTCAAAACTTGCATGGTGCTCGATTTTCGATTATCAAAAATAGCCTTGGTGTAGTTTTCAAGTCTTCTAGAAGTCGTGCTCAGCACTCCACGTCTATCTTTAACCCTAATCTATAAAAGTGGCTAAGTATTATTTCCAAACTATTATGGGCGTGCCCCTATTTTCCTATACTTGTGTGCTCTTCCACATACCCGATGCCACATGCCCAAACCTTATGCACTTCCATACTTGAGTTGTATTTCCTCACTCAACATTACCCCACAAAATGTCATTTCCACCCCTAGTAATGGGTAATCACAACTTAGATATCCAGGGATGAAGAATAATGAATGAAAGAATAGGTAATTAATTATAGGTAGGATTATCTCTGGATATTCATTTTTAATCTCTACTTATAACACCTGCCAATCACTCAACGCTTCACCTGTCTTATCCAAGAGGTCTATCACCATGGATTCCAACTCATCATGAGTCATGTTTTATTTTTCATTCTGCAAAATTCTAACAATGTTAGCCATGCTGGAAACCATCCCCTCCATGAAATCCATCTTTTACGCAATGAGCTTCCCAATTTCGTTCATTATTTCCTGTGTGGATCCTGGGCTTCTGCAAGTGCTTTACACTTTTCTTCCACTAGAGAAATCCTCTCCATGTGCCCGAACATCTCATTCTTCACTGCCTTCAGGACCTCATTATCCTCTTCAATTTTCCATGTCCTAATAATTGAATATGGCGTTGTGCACATATTTAGAGCTTGATCTGCCTTCTTTAACTCATCCTTTAGTGCCTACAACAAGGATTCATAACTCACAAATTTCCTTGCAATCATGGCCTTGGCCCTTGCTTCCTCCTTTGTAGAATCCTTTGGTGTTGGTATACGCATGGGCCCTTCATTGATTACCAACTTTACTAGAGTGCGTATGTAATGCATTACAGAAGGAAACTTTTTGGAACTTATGATTCCAAGTGTGGCCTTACCTTCAGAATGTCATCTCTAGTTTCCTCTACCATACTAACTAAAGCTTCTGCCTTTGCCTCAACCCTTTCCATCTCTGCTATCAAGCGCTTTATCTCCTTATCCTTTTCCTTGTTACCATCTATCAACACCATGATGGTTGCCACTTTATCTATGTTTCTGTGTGTAACCTATACAAATACCTTCACTAAAGAATTGCTCACATGCTCATTTGACATGAAAATGGGCCTGGCATTCACATCCATGACGTGGGGCACTTTCTTCATCTTGCGCGAAACACATGACTCTTCAAACACGTCAAAATTAGGCTCGTCTATATGAGTCTACATAGACCAAGATAATTGCTTGTGTGTACATGTGTTTTCCATTTATGTGTCCATGAGCTCCCACCCATACAAATCCTTAGGCTCCAAAGTGATTTGGAACCGTGTACGTATGATTTTTCTTTTATCATCCACATACCCAACTGTAAGGGTCTCATAGTCTTTTCCTCCTTCTCCTTCTGGTGTGCTTACCTTTTGGAATCCGGGTGCCCGAGTCCAGTACCATCTCTAGGTGCTCTTATTGGTGCTATAACAACTAAAAAGCGTGTTCTTTTACCTGTTCTAAGCTCACGTAACTCAATTTCACATGCCCTATCTTGAGATCGCGTGCCCTAGCTCAAAACAAAACCCTATCTGTCAATCCTCTCACTGCACACCTCTAATTTTCTCAAACACTTCACCAAATGGAGCGCAAAATTACCCCATGCAAAAATTTGACAAATACAACTGGTTCATAGCTCTCCACACTTCACAGCTCATTCACTAGCTCGCTTGCAAATATCTCACTCAAAAACTCTTGTATGCAAAGGTAAAAATGACTTCACATCATGTCCTTATATAGATTTTCAAAAATTTATCATTTATTGCTCTCCACCTACCACCATCCCCAACATTAATTCATGGTTTTAGCAACTTTTTGTGCTACTCATCTCCGTGCCACCGTCATAACCGTTTGGCGTGCCTTCTACTTTTGGCCACATACCTCCTTCCGTATGCCCTCATGCGCTGAAGTACTTCACCACTGTGCCTTCTTCTAAGTAGTTTCCACTATTGCAGCCTACCTCGTATTACACTGTGCGTCCATCCATAAGTGGTCTTCATTCAAGAGAAATATTTTTCTATCTACATCTTTCCTTAAGCACCCGTGTAAAAGTTTCTTTATGCATACCTGTCTTCGGATTAATATCAACTTGCAATGAACCCTGCGCAAAAACCACCCCACACTAAGGGTATGCACGGTCCTCTATGCATGAAAACACTTACATAGTAATCAACTTCTTGCATGCAAGCACACTTATTACACAAAACACTAAGCTACATTGACAAAAATATAACAATGATGAAAAGAAACACATACAAAGGGAATGCATTAAGGAAATCTAATCTAAGCGACAATACTACCTTATTACAAACACCAAGAATTATTTATAGTAGGGCTTCAACCTACTCCTATTGAAGTAACTAGGAAACCATGTTCCATCCAGTGCCTCTAACTGACAAGTGCACCTGAATCAAGTATATAAGTTATAACATACGGTCCCAACCAATGCACCTTAAGATTTCCTGGTGGTGCAAAAACTTTGAATCATACAAAAGTACCATTTTCCCAACCTCAAGCTTCTTATCCTTGATGTTCCTATCATGCCATGCCTTTTGCCTGAATTTTTCTTACTTCGACTCCATTGTGCTATGGCGCGCCTTTCATCCAACGGTATGAGTTTGTCAAAACATACTTCAAGTGCTTGTTCATCAACTAAACCTCCTACACACGCAATGCACAAATAAGGTAACATGAATTCAATGGGTAGAACTACCAATGCGCCAAACACCAATTGAAAGGGTGTTACCTTATTCAACCTCTTGTAGGTTGTCTTGTATGCCTAAATTACAACAAAGACTTTATCATCCCAATCTCTCCTTCCAACATCATAAATTTTTGTCAAGGTATGGCTCAATATTTTGTTGAAGGCCTCAATAGTTCCATTTTCCTGAGGATGATAAGGTGTTGTTCTATGGTGTGCAACCATAAATTCATCCAATAATATCTTGATAGTCTCATTAAGGAAATGAGTACCCCTATCACTTGTTAAAATTAAAGGGCATCCATACATGCTGATAATATTTTCCCACATAAACCTTACTACCGAAGCTTTGTGTAATCCTTTGTAGGTGCATCTTCTACGCCACTATGTAAGATAATCTATACAAGTTATAATATAGTGCAATCCTATCCTACATGCAATGAGAGGAGATAGGGACGACAAAGTCAATTACCCACTTCTTAAAAGGTTCTATGCTAGCAATAGGCCTCAAAGGAATCTCATCTCTATGCCCAAGCTTTCTAAGGTGTTGGTAATGGTCACATGCCTTGCAATACTCTTTGCAATCCTTGTATAATGTTTCCCACCATAGACCAGCTAATAGAATCTTGTGTACATGGTGGCATCCCCTACATAGTGTCCACTTGCAATACCACCATGAGCCTCCTCCATAATTGCTTCCCGCTCATGCTCAAGTACACACTAGTGCAAAACTTCATCATGGCCTAACTTGTATAAGTCTCCACTGATCAACATGTAAGGCGTGATACAAATGACAAGTTATTTATTCTTTAAAGCCTTCATTCCTTCAAGCACCACACCTATGCATAAAAAGACAACAATATCCTCTAAGTCCGAGGGAATGCGGTTTAATCTAAATAACTTTGTATATGGAATTGTATCCTCAATTCTCTTTGTGTCCTCACCTTTGATTGAATCCTTGATAAATGGTCTAGACCAGAATTGCTCTTACTGGCTTAACCACCATAGTAAAGTTAAACTCTTGAAATAACAGAACCCAATGACATATGCACCCTATAAAATGGGCTTGTTCACCAAATACTTCAGTGCCATGTGGTTTGTATAAAAGATGAATGGGGTAGCAAGAAATACATGTCAAAACTTATGGAGCACATAGATCATAGACAATGCCTCACACTCTGTAGTTGTGTAATTCTACTTTGTTGGAGTTAAATTTCTGATAGTAAAGCAAATAAGATGATCAACAATCCCTTCTCTAGGATGGGCTAGTACTGTGCTAATGGCCATGCCAGAGCATCTACATGAATGTGAAAAGGTTTGGACCATGAAGGAAATCACAAAATAGGCATTGTAGTAAGCCTTTATTTTAGAGTCTCAAATGCGCATTGTTGAGCCTCACCCTAATAGAACTTGCCTTTTCCTTTCAATAATTCCTCTAGGGGCACTCATGGACTTGGCATAACCTTTGATAAAATTTCTATAGTACCCTATGTGCCCCAAGAATTTGTGCACTCTTGCTTTGGCTAGTTGGTTCCTCTAAGCCCAAAATAATAACAACCTTAGTAGGGTCCACTAGCAAACCTTCTTTACAGATGATGTGTCCTAGAAAAATTCCAAAGGGTGTGGAAAATACTTCTTAATATTTAAAGAGATGCTCAACTACTAACATCTCTCAAACATCAGCCTCAAATTATCATAATGATCCTTCACAAGCCCTCGATCCGTCCAATCATCCAAATACACTTGTAAAACATTGTGAATTAAATCCTAAAACGATTGTACCACTCTGCGTGAAAATACTGTAGGCGCATTCTTTAATCCAAAGGGCATAACCATGTATGCAAAACTTCCCCATTCGGTGGTGAAAGTTGTCTTCTCTTGGTCCTTTTGTTATCCTTACTTGATGATACCCTGAAAATCCATTAGTAAAGGAGTATATCTTGTGCCCTACAATGCCTTCCAAAATTTCCTTAGTAAATGGTGTGGGAAAGGGATCAATCACACATGCAACATTTAATTCCCTATAATCCACAAAAATATGGATTATCCCATCCTTCTTAATGTTGATCACCATAGGGCTCACCCATTCGACTCCTCGATGGGCACAATGATCCCAGAAATTAACATTTTTTCAATTTCTTCTTTCACCTTGACGCATAAGTTCGGACTCATCCTATAAGGCCTCTTCCGAACTTGGTGCACTCTTTCCTTTAACTTGATTCTCATTTCACCAAAATATTCATTTACTCCTTTCAATTCATGATAGCCTCTAGGGAAAAAATCCTCAAAGTCGTGCAATAGCTCAATTATCTTAGCAACTTCAGAGTCAAACCATTAATCTCCAATGATGGCCTCCTTAGGTTGAACTTCCGTTCTAATTTTAACTTTCTTGGTCTTCATAGGAACATGGTATGTTCACGCCTTATCATCTTCACTATCCAAGACCTTACGTGTACCCTTTGTGTGCTCAATATCCAGTTCTCTACCTCTTCATCATCAACTATGTAAACCATCTTACCCTTTTCTCTTTCTAGGTAGGCTTACCCAAGCTATTTTACATTTGTCTCTTCATCTGTAAAATGTTCCTCTGTACGACTCTCCTAACAAATCCTAAAGTAGGTCCTCAATCATTTGCACTTTCTCCCATCGTTAAGCACTTCATAACATGTAATGCCTCATTCACAAAAGGTTTAGTGGGAAAACAATCAAATCTCTGAATCATACCTACAAGAAAGTTCTTGCCAATTTCAAGTCTCTCTATTCAACTTTGTATATATATATACCATGCACGCGCGTAGCCTCGAAAGGTGAAATAAAGCTTGTGAACCTACAACGAAGGTGGTAAAGCTTCCCGCCCCTCTGTCCCGCAGTCTCTCACCTTTCTTGAATGTGGTGTTTGAGCAGATCATTACCATGAAATATATAGATCGAGTAGGTTCTTTACTTCTTAAAATATAAGAGATAAAGCAATCCTTATTTATCTCCACTCCAAAATATTATCCTTGTGAACTATCCACTAGTGCACTACCGTTCTACGTAGAGAGTATAAACTAGCATATTCGTTCTTTCCACCTCGACATTCCCACTGAAATTCCATAAGCAAACAGAAATACTTCTGAATTCTTTTCACCAAAGTGTACCTTGATACATTGCTTTTCCCAAACGCTTGATATCTGTGGCTGGCTACTAACACATGTGGCTACACTTCACATTTCACGTCCAACCATTTCGTAAGTTCCATGAGCCTAGTTGTCACATGCAACACTTATAGTATCACTCATAGAATGTGCATCATCCCATTGGAGAACTCCTTCCTTTGATGGCTCAAGAACTTCTAGATCTTGAATGGTGCACACATAAATTCTGTTCAAATATTCTTCACTTAAGGGCTCTACATAAGGTGTATATTTCCCATCTATCAAGGGAATAATAACGCATTCCTCCTTGTTTTCAAAACTTATATACCCCTTATTGAAGTATAGATCAACGTTGTTTGCATAACACCAAGGGCACCCAAGCAATGCTGGAAAACTATCTGCCTCTGCAAGTGCTAAAACCTCAAAGTCCCCAATAAACTTGGCCCCTATATAGTAATTGATGCATCTTTTAAAATCCCAATTGGCATGGACTTTGTCTAGTTTGCCATAAAAAACACATTAGAAGATGGTGTAATGGTGGTCTACCCATTTGAACCCATGCATCCAAAGTGAGCACATTCACTTCCACACCTATGTTAATCAAGATATTACTCAAAAGCCAACCATCAACAACAACATTCAGAGTGATCTCCTTATCATAATCCAGGCTATGAGGGGAAGGTTAGCATGTAAAATCTTCCTTTCATGCTCAATCCCAACATGCGGAGTGTTTCCCTTTAACCAATTCCCTAATAAAGGAATAATTTTTTCCTGGCGCAACATCTTACAAACCTCCTTTAAATCATCAACATCTGTTTGATGGAGCTTAGCTTTCTTTCTTTTGTTCCAATTTCCACGATTGCTCTTTCAAACACTGTATCTCACCTTGTAAATTCTGAATTACCTCCATGGTTTCTTGATAAACCTCCTTTTGATGCATAGGGTCTAGATACTTTGCATGTAGAAATTCCTCTTTAGTAATAACGAGTTTTAATTTTAGAACTTCTTTGGTGCACGTGCAACCTCAACACATGTAGTAATCTTCATAGGTACCAACTCGGATATGACACTAACTTTGACATTTATTGATCTTCCATGGCGCACTGAACTTTGACCATTCCCGCGCCCTTGTTCTCCTATTTTTGTTTCTTACTCAAATGTTCATATAAGTCTAGGCACTCTTCATAGCTATGATTCTTTCCGTAGAAAGAACAAACAATATTTTGTGGACACTCATGCTTGTAATGATCAGGAGATCCACATGTATAACAAGTTCCTTGAGGGAAATCACTTCTTCCACCACCGCGATCTCAGCCTCTGAATCCTCCTCGGTAACCTTGACCTCTACCACAACCTCCATCAGAGCACCCTTCATTATGATCATGGTCATGATGCTCACCTTTCTCCTTAGAATTATTTGTAACACCAATTTGTCATACGCCAATATCAATGGCATCATGAATCTAATCAATCAACCTCGTAATCTTCAGTATCATGAGTGGAAGACTTACAAATCTTACAGTAACAGGACATGTTCTTTCTTATCGTGCATTGTAACAATAAGCACCAACTTGAAATTTGGTCCAAGTGAGAGATCTTGCAATCCAACAATAAGGAGCACACTGATTTACGAGGGAAACTATCCTTAGTATGCCCTTCTAATTCACAATCTGTACACCAAATTCCATTGTGCATCTCATGTGCTTTGAATTAGCAGATAATTTCTCCAATTTTTTAGCCATGGTTGCAATCTGAGATTCCAAAAATGGACTCACTCATGTGTCAACACTTCTTACTACCTTAGCGTGCAGAGCTACTTCAAGTGCCTCGCGCGGATTTGTGTAAGTCCTATGTGAAAGTTTCCTCCTAAAAGGCATGATCAGTCCTCTAAAAACCACTGTGCATGTTGGATTGCATGGATGTCATAAGATAACTTAGAAAAAGGGTTTTGAACTGAGCATCATAATCCTAAACACTCTCAATAGTGCCCTACTTAATATCTTTCAACTCGCTAATTCTCTTCTAGCTCAAACTCAGGGATATAAAATTATTTCAAGAAATCATCCTACAATGTGGTATAATCTACACAATTCTGGTTAGGGTCGAACTTTCTATACCAACTATGTGCATGCCCTCTAATGTATTTGTAAACCAAATATCCTTGCACTCTGGGGTAGAGACCCCTTTGCATGCCATAGTATATCACACATATGCACGTGCTTGGCTGCATCTTCAATGCCTCTATATTCAAGAAGAAGGAGAGACATCTCCATATAAATATTTTGGGGTTGGTACAAACCTTACCCACCAGATCCATTACTCATGTTTCCTCCACCTCCAGTGCCACCAGATCTACTAGCACTGAGCCACCTAACCCTCCCCGATCCTCCTCGTGAAGTAGGTAATGGACCGAGGATACATTGCCTTGTGTTCCAATGGTCGTGCTAAACTCGACTCCCATAGTTTCTAAAGTTTTGCTACTTCCAGATGTTAACCAACATTCTACATGCCCACGTTCTATGAGATGATGTGCCGGAAAAGATACCTCTAGTGTTAATCTTTGAGAATTTGGAAAACCAAGCACAAAGGCTTGGTCGTTAGGTAGTTTTAGATGTGTGCCTATGGTCCACAATCTTTCTCCCGATTTTCCTTCATCCAAAGCCGAGGGGGTTATCTTCAATGCTTTCCCAAATGGGGAGTTCCAGATGCTCTGGTTCTATGTCCTCTGTGTGAGCTCTAAATCCTTCACGAGCCATCTCCCTCCATGCAACACCATTCTTTCCGTGATCTCTCACTGCTTCATTAGATCCCTCTCGCACACTTCATTAAACTTAAGCCACCTTTCTTCTCTCTATCTCTTTATTGCTAGGTCCACCATCTTTACCAAACCTGCTCCTGCCCCATGCGTGGTGGGGTTTAGCTAGCCATAGGATTCTCTTCCAAATCCAGGGTTACGATCAAGATCTTAATTGCCAAAGGAATACAACGTAAGTAAAATCCTCTGGGCTCACTCAAGAACTAGAACTTAGTAACTTCTGGGTAAGAGTAAGTGGAAACTACGTAATCAAGAATATAGTTGTTCAAAATACCGTGGAACAAAGCATCCACAAAGTGTGTCCAAATCAGATCTACATCATAGAAGGCCTATAATTCTTCCTGCATCCAAATAAGCATGCAAAACCTCCAATTCCTCTTAGATGCGTAAGCAACCAACCACTCGTATAGATCTATAGGAAAGATGGAAAAGAAAGTCTCGTAAATCTCATTATACAATTTTTTTCAACCCACACACGTGTATTAAATTTAGGTCCAATGCTAAATCTGCGAGCATACTCTTCTTCTAGATCATCTAACCACTCTTCAATACTGGCCGAGGTCAAACGATACATTTTCATCATACAACATCTTGGAAAATAACTAAGAAAGAGGTCTCGACAACAAAACCAATGATGTAGCCTATAATTCACTACAAATAGACCAAGGCATGCTGACACATCACTCAACCTAAACTAATCACTCACCTGAAGCACGCAAGGGTAGCAAGTCCCTCTTAATGAAGCTTGTTCAAGATGTTAGCATGATTATAAGTATATTTCAGATCCATAAAATATAATCAAGTAAACCACAATGCGTAAACTAAATCTAGATCTAAACAATATTAAGGAATAGCTAAACAATCAATATAATCAGTTTTACCATACAAGATCCATGTTCAATTACATCTAACACCAATATCCATCCAATAAGATCCAGTACATTAAACACTGTAAAAAATAGAAGCTTCATACACCATAATAATGTCACCATGAGTCACTCACGTGTACAAAATAACAACATAACTCTACAAAACATCAAATCTCTTAAACTTTACAAATTAATACAATTTATAGGGGTTGGGACTTTATCTTCACCACCCATGAACCTTCCAAAAATAGGATACATGCTAATAATAACCATGTGCCCTTATATAAGAAATACAAAAGCATGTAAGTGCTAATAATAGATCTCCAATAGTTAACTCTTAGCATAGATCCTATTATTAGCTCAAAAATCTGCATGGCTCGATATTAAGATTACCTAAAACAACCTTGGCGTAGTCTTCAAGTTTTCTAGAAGTCGTGCTTAGCACTCCATGTCTATCTTTAACATTAATATGCAAAAGCAAATTGAGTCCTGTTTCCAATCTATTATGGGCGCGCCCTATTTTTCTATTCTTGCGTGCTCTTCCGCGTGCCTAAACCTTATGCGCTTCTAACTTGAGTTGTATTTCCTTAGCTCAACAATCTCCTTTTATTTAGTTAGAGAAGGCAATTTTGACACTTTTTATCTCGTAAAATATGCATAACAAATGTATTATTTTCTCTCTTTCCGTAGTGGTTTTGTTACGGGAATGTTTTACGGGAAGAAGATTGACAATATGAAGAAAGGGGTTTTGGCTGTGAAAAATGCTAGAGGAGCTATCATGGATGCTCAAGTAATTGTTGATGCTTGTTTAAGTGGGTATATTGAAGGTCCATTGAAGTTATTCAATCTAATTTTATTTGTATTGTCACAATGTGGTACATAAAGGATATGAGGATGTAAAACCTTGGTTGTTTATTCCTGAAAATGAGAGCATCTTTCTCTTCATAGAATTAACGGTGAAGGAAGTTTCTAACATAAGGGGAACTCTAATATGCAAGTTATGGTGGAGGCTTATGGTTTCCCTTACCGATCCCAAAGATCACTCTTGACATTCCATGTCGAACAATGCCATGACTACCCACATATCTCGTACTACAATAGATGCCCAAGACTATGTTTTTTTCATTATTAATTTCAGCAATATGAGTTTGAAGTAGTTTTTGGTTACAAAAATTGTTTCAACAATCAAAAGGATAACAAGAGGATGCATCCTATTGTAGGAACTAAGTGTATCTACGAGAATGAGTCACAAGGTTTGAGTTTGACTATATAGATGTAAAGGAATAATTTTGTTTATATTGATAAATGGATAAAATTCAAAAAACCCATCATTACATTCAAACAATAGACTTCCTTTCATTTTTAAAAATGCATAAAAATGTCAATAATGGACTTGCTTGAGCTTTTAATACCTGTTTTAAGTAGGTATATGTATATACATATATATTTATAAAATAATGCAAAGGATATGCCAAAAAATTTCCTATCTAAAAATAATGGAATAATTCCGAGTTCATCAACTAGAATAAATTTCTATGAATTTCAAAAATTTGTTGTAAAACATCTTCCGTGATGTGAAGATAATGAGAAGTTTTGACTAACTAGTTGTAAATTTGTTGTTTCAAATATAGTGTGCAAAGTGAAGGATATGTTGAATAAATTTTGTCTACCATGACCACATTTAAATTGGATTAGAATAGGAAAAGGATTCCAGATCAGAATGGGAGAAAAATATTGATGATATGCCTAAATGCGATGTAGTTTTCATTAGTATACCTCTTCCAAAAAATGTATGGTATTACAAATATAATATACAATATTGCTTTTTATTGAGTTGGAGAAGGAAATTTTAATAGTTTTTAAATCTCGAAACTATGCATAATAATCTTATTTTGTCTCTTTTTTGCTACTACTTTTGTTATGGGAATGTTTCTCGAGGAGAATAGTAACAAGATTAAGGGGTTTTGGTTGTGAACAATGCCCAAGGAGCTATCATGGATGCTCAAAAAATTTCTAATGCTCGTGCAAGTGGGTATATTGAAGGTTCATCATAGTTCTTCAATATTATTTTATTTGTATATTGTCACATTGAGGAAAATAGAAGGTATTTAGATGTAAAATAGTGGTTGTTTGTTTCTACAAATGAGACCATTTTTGTCTTGATATAATTAATAGTAAAGGAAGTTTCTAACATAAGGCGGAATTTGATATGTAGGTTATAATGGAGATGTTTGGTTTCATTGTCCGGATCCTAAAGATCAACCTTGGCGAGTCCATGTTGAACCATGCCATGACTCCCCATATATCGGGAATACAAGTAGATGCCCAAGTATGTGTTTTTGTCATTATTTGTTTTAGCACTACAATTTTGAGGTAGTTTTCGCTCACGCCAATTATTTCATCAATCAAAAGAAAAATAAGAGGATACATCCTATTGGAAGAGCTAATTGTATCTTTAGGGATGCATCCCAAGGTTTGAGTTTGACCGCATGTTTGGAAAGGATTAATTTTGGTTCAGATTCATTAATGAATAAAATAAAAAAAAACATCAACAAGTTCAAAAAGCGGGATTTTTTTAGTTTCAAAAATGCATAAATATCTCATCGAAAAATTTCATAGAGCTTTTAGTCCTCTGTTTTAATTCGATATATGTATATACACATATTTATAAAATAATATATGGGATAACTCAAAATACTTCCCACGTAAAAAACGATGGACAAAATCAAAATTCATCAACACAAATAAAATTTAGTGAATTTCAAACTCTTCTTGTAACATATCTTCCAGGTTTTATGATAATGATAATATTTAACTAATTATTTGTGAATTTGTTGTTTCGGATATGGTATGCGAAAAAAGTGAAGGATATGTTGAACATGTACTACAAAGGTGGAAATTTTCTTTTAAAGAAATGTACTATTAATGAAGGAAATCTAGCCAACCAATACCTATAAGGATTACTTGATAATGAAGAATCAATAATGGTTTCACACATTTTCGTGGTGGCATGTCCTTTTTCATGGCCAAGAACCCATACAAAACTTGATAATTGGTTCAATTTTTACTTACATGAAACAAATATATCGAAAATATTTGGTTGTGTAGAAGTTTCTAAATTATAACTATATGGTTATTATTTTTATCAAGTTTAGATTTATCCTTTGTAAAAATATCTTGATAAATGTATACTATTTTGGTTGAGGCTACAAGTGGTGATACATGAATAGGATTTCCATTCATAAATCTATTGTAAAACATATAAGATTATTATTACTACGATATTTTCATAGATCATGTTAAGAATATGAAAGGTGTTGTTAAGACGAAAAAATAAATAGTGCGAAAAAATATTGATGCACATATGATTTTTATAGTTTGAGAATCCTTCTAACCAAAATGTAATATGATAATGTATTACTTAATTACAAGAAAATTTGAGGGAATAACATAAGATGGTAATTGGCAATATTTAGAGATTGGTTTTGTAGACTCGCTATGAGAACACTTGATGTGAGATTTGGCAAGACTCTGCAGTGAGATAGATGCCCTTATTTTGGGAATTGTAGCATGAGGAATAGTTCCTTGCATATGTTAGTATTAGAGGGAAGTAAGGACACATTAGGTGATGAATCTAGATAAAAGTTTCCATTTTTTTTTACATTAAAAAAATGTGGTGGAAGTCCAATGTTATGGCTTTGTTGCATTCAATGTTTTATCACGATGATGAATGAACAATCTACCTTTTCCTTTTCGAATATATATTTGTTGATATGTTATTTTTAGCCTATATATGATTCAAAATATGTTGTTCTTCCATATCA
This sequence comes from Taxus wallichiana var. yunnanensis, assembly GCA_018340775.1. Taxonomy (NCBI): domain Eukaryota; kingdom Viridiplantae; phylum Streptophyta; class Pinopsida; order Cupressales; family Taxaceae; genus Taxus; species Taxus wallichiana. Next base: position 186,001,030 of record CM031239.1, read on the forward strand.
ATGATGAGGAACCTTCTTAGAGTGCTATTTTATCTGGAGGGAAAGAAGGTAAAAAAGAATGAACTTTTTAAAGACTTTAGTTTTTCAATTGTTTGGTGATGTTATTTACCATATAAATAATGAAGTTAATTTTTAACATGTAATATACATAATGCATTTAAGAAACATGCTAGTAGTGGCTAACATCGTAGGGAAATACCATAATTATCACTTTTTGTGGTTAACTCTTTAAGGGATTTTCCCAATTACAAGTATATGCTTTTTAAATTTTCCTTATTGCTTTTGTGCTGTCAAAATGTAATTCCCACTAAAACAACCCAGTTGAGAACCAAGAAACAACCTAGGATTAGTCAGGAAAATTATGGAATAATTTTTTTTGTTTAAAGGAGTCTACTACTGTTGCGAAGGCAACATTTGTCACTAACAGTTCGGAACAATTTTAATCTACTAGAACATACTTTTCTTTTATTAACAATTACCAGAGGTCACAAGGTCCAAATTTTAGGGTTAGAAGTTTCAGTTAGGTTCAGAGGGTAATTTATCACCTTACCCACTCTCTAACAGGCTCGAGTTTCAAATTTTTTTTCCTCACACTTAACACATTAAAAATTTCCCTAAATCATTCCCATTGGATAGGAAATTTTCTCACCTTTCCGATGATATAAAGAAGTCCTCCTAACTCCTTATAAAACTCAAGTTATGGGTTGGCGGGCCTTGGGGTGAAAATTTTCCCCAAGGGTGGGCCCACAGGCCCAGGGATGAAAAATTTCCCAAAAGGGTGAGTTGGCGGGTCACGGGGTGACTTAGCAAATTTTTCCTTTACGCGGGGTGAAAACAATTTTTTCGCCTGCGCCTCCGCTGTGCTGCTAGGGACACGCGTCGAGCTCTAAGCCAAAGCTGGAAGGAAATGAGGGAAGGGCGGGGCGGTGGAGGTGTTTGGTAGAATTCGCCAAGGAGGGGGAAAAGGATGAGTTACACACGCAGACCCACGTGTCCACGGAGAGGATTTCACCAAGGTGAGGGTGGGAGTACGGGGCATGGGGTTTTTAAAAAATTTCCAAATAAAAAAATTCAAAAAGGACCAAGTTTGCGAGGGTTCCCCCTCTGCCATACCACGTGGCAGCCTCTGATTGGCTACGGGCTGGCAGGGAAATTTTAAAAAATTTCCCAATTTTTTTTTTTTCAAGAATTTCCTAAGGATTTTCAAAGGGAAAATTTAGGGCCATGGGCCCGCTAAGGAAGGAAAACTTTAGAGGGCCATAACTTTTTATAGAAAGCTTAGTTTTGGGAAAACAAGGAATTTATGGAAATATCTCGACGCCCTCTTTGCACAAGAATCATAAATTTTAGATTTTGATAAATTTTAAGGGGTCAATTTCATGAAAAGTTCTACAGGATTTTTAAAAGTAAATTGGTAATTTTTTAACTTATAAATTTGGTTCAATTTGATCTTCTCCTTCACTCAACATGCCAAACAGACATGGAGGATTGTTCTAAGAAGGATTTAGGATGTTTTTGGAAGGTAATTTTACTTGATTGATTTCCAATTTGAATTTTTCCAACATTTGATAGAAAAAGTCTACAAAATAACTGTGAATGGTTTGGGCCTGATTTTGCAATGTTTTAAATGATTTCCTTAAGTGTTTTTTTGTCAAAATGAGTTCATTGATATTATATCATGCTAAATTTTAATGTTTCAATGTTGATTATTATTTTCAAGTTTGAACTGTGCATTTTAAATAAATTATTTGCCAGTTTTAAATTTACAATGACAGGATCAAATCTTGAGGGATCTATTTGCCATTTCTTCTTCCAAGTATGAAAATTCATTTCTCATCTAGTCTAATACATTTAAATGATTTAAATCAAACTATTCTAAACCCAAAATGCAATTCTGATTTCCAATTTTAACATATTTTCAAAAGGACAAAGTAATACAATTCCTTCATACGTGTTTCTTCCTTTTCCATTTTTCCAAATAGAGATTTCAATCACAATCTGATATTCCAATTTAAATCCACAATGCAAATGAGGAAAGGTCTTGCAATCCTTTATTGATTTTAAAAGAAATACATCTTTACATTTTTTTTTCAATTCCTTGAATGTAGATAACAGATTTCAATTTCCTTCTTTCAAATGACCAGAACAGAATATAAATATCTTTCACATTTCGAATATACAACTTTCATAACCAATTACAAACATCTTCTCTTCACAAAATACGTTACAATTTCATCCACTTCAAAGTGGGAAAGGTTACAATAAAATATATTTCACAAGGGACTATCAAAACTGTATTTTCCTCTGCTCTAGAACAATAACATGCAAGTTTCCTTTTCTTCCAATTTGATCACAACAAAAGTGGGGAAATACAATGCTCTCCACCCAACCAAGACATCCAATGAAAGGAGAAGCCATCCTTCATCATTGGCCCCCGAGCCCCAACCACAATGCAATAGAAGGTGTGATTCAACTCATGGCAACAACAGGATTCCACAAAACATACACACAACATTCTTTCAACATGCACATTTCAAAATAAAACACAGTTCAACACAATATAGCAGTTTACAACTGCATTGAAAACATTAAAACAGAACTCAGGCTTTATCATGCAAGCCAAAGGAGCAAGGACTATGGGGGAAGCTGCTTATGCCTCCCAATGGGAATTGGGTATCCACCTGTAACAAACCACCAATAAAATTCACCACACATTTCCTTATGCCCCCACAATCCCCTCCTTATGCCCCCACAATTTTCCTTATGCCCCCCACAAAGTAAGAAATGCAAGCTATTTCTTTTCCATGGTGGATCCCAAACCCAAACTCCCTCCACAATAATCTGATGCCACTGCATTCCCTTATGCCCCCACATGGATTCCCATAGCCTTCTCCTACACCATTCCTATGGAAGTCTACCCAAATAGCCAACAAATACACAAAACATACACCATTCACACAAACACAAAAGAAAATAACAACATAAAAGAAGAGCTAAGCTCCTACCTCTCCATGGTAGCTTTTGTTCCAACACAACAAGCTTTTAATGTCAAATACAGTCCCAAAATCAGAAATCTCTAAGTATGAAATTCTCTCCAATCTCCTCCAAATCAACAAGAGCTCCCAACAACAAAAATGCGCCCCAAAAGGAAGTATGCAAAAGTTCAACAACCCAAAACAAGGCAAAGAGTTTAAATTTTATAGAAGAGGGAAGAGAAGAGGATGAGGTGGATCCATGTAGGATGCCACATCACACATCCTCAACTCCAACACAAAATTCAAATTCATTCTCCAATGCACAATTAAGAGGTGGGTGAAAATATGAAAAATAACTTGCACACTCCAAAAGCCCACACACCAAAGGATTGAATTAAATAAAATGTAAGAAGAGTGCAATAAAAACATGCATCATGATTAATAAAAAGCATTAAAAATGTCTAAAATCAACCCTATAACCATAGCTATGGTTGGTAAATTAAATTAAGAGGTATGGGTTAAGTTTTACTTGTCCCACAAGCCTCCAAAAACAACCTCCAAGGACAAATTCGAATTTCCAAGGAGGTGGAGTGTTTCATGCTCAAAAATCTGACTTACATAACTCTTACACATACTTACACATCACTTACATATTTAATACAAAAGCCAACAACTTCTATAATTACTTTCTTATATCCCAATTTAATTAATTAACTTTTAACCATATGTTTTCTCACATTAATCTACCACAATTTTATTAAATAAAAGAAAGGGACACATCACTAATAAAATACGTACAAACAAAAATAAAAAGGAAACACATTAATAAAATACACAAAGCCCCTTGGTCACATTCAAAGGTGATCCCCCCCATGGGAATCCCTAACAAAATACAACACACACACACACAAAAACATGTTGCCATGGTGACCTTGTTGAATTCATCTTGTAATGGAATTAGTTGTATAATTCAAATCATGAGCAGAAATATAATACCAAATAACATAATATTCTAGAATAATGATCTCAATATGCAATTATAATAGTTTCGCCACTTCGAGGGGGCAACCTCCAAACCATATAATAATACTCAAATACTCCAATGATGATGAAATACTACCTACAATCCCCTATATATATTATTCATATGTTATGGCCATCACCAAGGCTGACCTACTAAGCATGAGAAAGTATAAATGATATGGTAAGCCACAAGTTGGCTACTCAGATCCTAATACAAGCAATAGGTTAAGGGTGTAGCATGCCCTTCCCCTTCAAAGCAACATTTTCCCTAATGTTGAGAAGCTTTGGGTGCTGCTGTAGGAATGTCATATCTTCCCATGTTGCATCTTCATTGTCCATATTCTTCCACTTGATCAGGTACTTAGTAATAACCTTGTGCCCTCAATCTTTTAGTGTGTGTTTGAAGGATGCATTCAGCTTCCAAGATGACCCTCCCCTCATCATCGAGATTAGGTAATGTTGTTTGGGATGATACTCTCTGTCCAATTACTTTCTTTAGGCAAGAAACATGAAATATTGGATGTATTCTGGTTGATTGTGGAAGTTCTAATTTGTATGCTACAATACCAATCTTCTACAATACTTGATAGGGGCCATAATACTTCGGTGAAAGTTTGTTATCCTTTTGTTGTTGTTTCAAAGAAATTTGCTTATATGGTTGTAACCGCACAAAAACCCAATCACCGACTTTAAAATGCCTTTCTATGTGATGTTGATCAACCTGTTGCTTCATGCGGTTTTGTGCCATGACCAAGTTCTCCTTGAGACTAGAGAGGACCTCTTGTTGATACTGAATGTGTTCTTTTACTGCTCTAACCCGCAGTTGTCGTCTCAATGATGATGTGATGGATGGTGGATGGTACCCATAGAGTGCCCAAAAAGGAGACATTTTAGATGAAGTATGGAAGGAAGTGTTATACCACCATTATGCAAGTGGCAACCATTAGACCCATCTTGCTTATTTATTAGATGTAAAGCAATGAAGATATCCCTCCAAACACTTATTTACAACTTTTGTTTTCCCATCAGACTGGGGATGATAAGAAGATCTACGAGCTAACTGAGTACCCAAACATGAGAATAAATCAGTCTAAAAATTACTAGTAAATATAGGGTCTCGATCACTTACTATAATCTTTGGTGTCCCATGAAGCTTCTGAATTGTGTCCATGAAGGTTGTTGCTACCGTGCTTGCAGCAAATGGGTGTGCCAAGGCACAAAAATGAGCATATTTGGTGAGTCTATCCACCACAACCATGATGACATTTTTTCCATCAGATTTAGGCAATCCTGTGATAAAGTCCATGGAAACCTCTTCCCACCACTGGATAGGAATAGATAGAGGTTGTAGAAGACCTGGGATTGAACTGTTTCACCCTTATTTTGCTGACAAACCATGCATTTTGCCACAAATTTTTGGACATCCCCTTTGAGCCCTTCCCAGAAGAAATCTTGTTTGACTCGATGATAAGTCTTCAAGAATCCAGAGTGCCCCCTACTAGAGAAGAGTGAAGCTCAGATAGAATCCTATTTTTAAGAGTGGAGTTCTTACATAGGTATAATATATCTTTATACCATAAAGCATCCCCTTTCAATACAAATTTTTTAGACATGCTTGGATCATTTTGGAGATGATGAATGAGGTTTTGTGTGGTTGGGTCATTTCTCCATTCGGACCTTGCCTCATCTATCCAATCTTCTTATAATATGAATATGGCACATAACAAGGCTGCAGTTGATTCATCTTTCCATGACAGAGCATCCGCAACTACATTCTCCTTCCCTTTCTTATAGATAATCTCAAAATCATATCCCAACATCTTAGAGACCCATTTTTGTTGTTCTTCAGATGATAAATGATGCTCCAAGAAATATTTTAGACTAGCATGATCTGTCTTCACTTTAAAGTGTCTTCCTATGAGATATGGTCTCTATTGCTTTACTACACGAAGTATGGCTAGCATTTCCTTCTCATAAGTTGGCTTGAAAATATTCTTACCTTTGAATTGATAGCTCAAAAAGGTAGTAGGATGGACTTCTTGCATGAGAACCGCCTCCATACCAACCCTCGATGCATTACATTCAATAATGAATGTTTTGGAAAAATATGGAGTATCCAAGACTGGAGTGGTGCACAAGGCCTCCTTTAGTTGCTCAAATGCTTTGGTTGCATCCTCACTCCAATGGAAGGAGTCCTTTAATAAAGATGTGAGACGTGTAGCTATGCTTCCATAATGCCTTACGAATCTTCGGTAATAACCTGTAAGCCCCAAAAATCCTCCTAGATTCTTTAGGGTTTTGGAATCTTCCACTTCATCATGGCTTTGATCTTATTAGGATCCACTTTAACCCCTTCACGAGAGACAATGTGACCCAAATATTCAACCTCCTTGAGTCCAAAAGAACACTTAGAGGGCTTTGCATAAATTTGATGTTGCTCAAGGGTTTTCAAAACCTTATTTACATGATGCAAATGTTCCTCCCATGTTTTGCTATAAATTAATATATCATCAAAAAACACTAAGAAAAACTTCCACAGAATGACTTAAAAATAGAATTCATCAAAATTTGAAATGTAGAAGGTGCATTTGTGAGTCCAAAAGGCATTACCAGGAATTCATAATGGCCTTCATGTTTTTGAAAGGCAGTTTATGAACATCCTCATCCTTGATTCTGATTTGGTGGTATCCTGAATGAAGATCAAGCTTTGTAAAATAAACAGACACCATGCAACTCATCAAGCAAATCATCAATAATAAGAATAGGAAACTTATCTTTGATTGTGTGTACTTATTAAGTTCCCTATAATCGTGAAACATGCGCCACATGTCATCTTTCTTCCGTACCATCACTCTTTGGAGAAGAATAAGCACTCTAACTATGGCAAATGATTCCTACTTCTAACATCTCTAGTATAATCTTTTGATTTCACTCTTTTGCACATATGGGTACCTATAAGGTCTAATGTTAGGCGGTTGATTTCCTGGTAATAATCTGAATAACATGATCATGATCTCTCTTTGGAGGTAAGCCCTTTGGTATATTTTCAAATACAATAGAGTATGGATCCAACACTGCTTGCATATTTGATGGTATAATGTCCTTAGAATGAAGATCCTCCAATGAAAAGAGTTGTGCCATAAATCCCTCAACACCCTTTTTTAGCATTTTGTGTATCTGATGAGAACTTACTATTTGTGGAGAATTTTCTCTTAAGCCTCTTAGCTCAAAAGTCTTTCCTTCAGAGTGAAATCGCCTGAACAAGCCTTGGAAGTTCATCTCAATGGTTCCCAAAGTGGTAAGCCATTGAACCCCTAACACAATGTCCGCTCCTCCCATAGAAATGGCATACATGGGACTATTTAGTATGTAATCTCCCATGGAAAGCTTAATGCTATGGAATTTTCCAGAACAAGTAACAATACCTCCATCAACAATCATTACTTGACATTCAAGAGCTAGATAAATGAAACAATTTAGGCGCACTACTAACTTATGATTGATAAAGTTATGAGTACTTCCTGAATCAATCAACACTGTGACCCTCTATTTTTTTAGGAATCTAACCACCTTTAGGGTTTGGGGGTGCTAATACCTGAAATTACATGGCATGAGATCATTGGACGAGGATCTCCCAACTCCTCCTCTGGCTCAACCAAGACCTCTGACTCTACATCTTCATTATTCTCTTCATCTTCACTAGGCCCATCAATGTAGAACAACTTCTTTTCAACACATTTATGTCCTGGGTCCAAATTTACCATCACAATTAAAACATAACCCTTTTTCTCTTTTTTCTTCAATTTGTTGAGGTGTCAATCTAATTGGCCGAGGGAGTGTTGAGGCCAAGGTGTTGCAATCTCTGGTATAAGTGAAATGTTGTCTCCTACTTGAAACAATTTTCTCCTCTGCCCTTCTTGCCATAATCATCGAATCAGAAACCTTATGAGGATTAAACATACGCACCTCATGCTCAATGTGATCCTTAAGACCCCCAAGAAATAGGTCATTCAGATTCTCTTCAGTAATATTTTCCACCCACAAAGAAAGGTTTTGGAAGTGATGAATGTAATCCTTAACAGATCCTGTCTGTCTCAACTTTGCTAATTGGATGAAGTAATTATCTGACACACTAGAACTATAGTGTAATTGCAACTCTTTAGTGAAGATTGTCCATGTAACATTGAGACCACTCTTCTTCCTTTGAGCACATAACCATCGATACCAGATGAATTGGTTAGGTTCGAGATACAAAGCTGCCATGGTCACCTTTTGTCCTGATGGAATTTGATGTAGTTCAAAGAAATTATCCATTTGGTTGATCCAATTGAGTGGATCCTTTCCATCAAACTTGCACATATCCACTTTTGGAAACATAGTACGGGCCTGCAAAGTGCTCGTATTTGGATTGTGCACACTCGAAGAACCACTCTGGCTCATGTGTCTATTATGTTGACCTAAGGATCCACCTTGATTGACATAAGTATGATTACCCATCATATGTGTACTGAATTTTTGCATGAAATCCTCCAATATTTGTCCAATCCTATCCACATCTTCTTTGTTGGCCACCCTAGATTTGAGGTCTCTCAGGTTAAACTCAAGTTGGCTTACTTTATGGTCTATCGAAGTAAACCCTAACCCTGAGGAATTTGTAGTTATATCTTCTATCTCCAACTCCTCAAATACTATCTCATCCTTTTCTGGTGTTTTACCCAGAGTGATGGGATTCTTTTTTCCTCTTGTGGAAGGCCCCACCATGATGCCCCAAAATAGTAGGATGTAGGGATCACGGTCAAATTTTAGGGTTTCAGATTTCGATAAGAATTCAGCCAAATATAAAAAAACTTGAAGAATAAACCCCAACAAATTTTGTTTTTATTTCTGAAAATGTAATGAATTTGAAAAAATTCCACAATTTTCACCCTAGGGAGCAATTTTATGAAAAACACTAAAGTCTTAATAACATTTGCAAAATAAATAAATAAAGTCTAAATTTTTCAGGAACCTTACTTGAAATGTTTTACAACTTTGGTAAAAATATCTCCTACCAATTATTTTTTTTTGCAATATATGGCGGAAACAAAAAATTATGGTTTTTGCCCTAATTTTGGCCCAGATCGCAGCTCTGATACCACTTGTAATGAAATTACTTGTATAATTCATATCATGAGCAGAAATATAGCACCAAATGACACAATATTCTAGAATAATGATCTCAATGTGCAATTATAATAGTTTTGCCACTTCGAGGGGGCAACCTCCAAACCATACAATAATACTCAAATACTCCAATGATGATGAAATACTACCTACAATCCCCTATATATACTATTCAAATGTTATGGCCATCACCAAGGTGGACCTAGTAAGCATGAGAAAGTATAAATGATATAATAAAATGATATGGTAAGCCACAAGTTGGCTACTCATATCCTAATACAAGCAATAAGTTAAGGGCATAGTGCATCTATAATTCTAATGTGGTTGGTCTCCAATCCCCCGATGTTTGTTGTGATATTTTAACCTGCAAAACACAAATACCTCCTTCGGCCTCATGGCCATATCAGAACATCCAAAATGAATATAAATATAATTCCAAAATCATCTATATAAATGAATCACAACAACATCAAAGTAACAACTATATCATTTGTAATTTAATCAACAACTATATCATCATCATATAATGTCCATTTTCTAGGTCTACTCACAATATCCAAAATCACATGCCCGAACAACATTCATAATATATCCATGTCAAATAGTATATCATCATCCACATATGAGTGTCTCTAATAATCATCATGCATCATAACCAAATCAAGATCACAATAATCCATGATCAAATATCTAACATCATACTAAATCAAAAGCATAATAACGTCCATAATGTAATCAACAGTATCAAGATCAATATCAAAAGGTGTCAAAGGGAAGTGGGCACTACACATATATATATATATATATATATATATATATATATATATATATATATATATATATATAGTTTTTGATGCTTTGTGTAGGTGTGAAACGACATGTTTGGTGAACCTACTAAATGGAAGAATAATCATGTACTCTTTCTATGATATGAAGAATACAATTAATTTTTGGCTTGGCTTCAAATTTGGGTTGAAATCTATATATTATAAGGGTTCCCTCATCTTTAATGGAGGAATTACAACCTTGGCTAACTACGAAGATACATCTACTATAAGTGGAATCTAGTAAATTTTTATTGGAAAATGAAATTGACACCAATTCTCTTAACTCATATGAGGGGGATGTTTACCTCCATCTAATAGTGAAAATAACATTCTATGAGTGTTATTGACCATAATTTTAACTCATATTATGTGAATTCAAATTTGATGGATTATAGGTCATTAAAATGCTTTAATTTAATAGGTTTCTTATGTGAAACAACATATATATGTAATACAAGTTTCACATGTTTGTGAAATAATGAACTATAAGAACCATTTGATGGTCAATGTAGATTATGTCTTTAGTGTATTATTTGTGTATTGAATAGTCTCATGTGTTATATGTTATTTTATAGACATAATACATGATTAATCTGACACTCCTTCATGGTTCATACATCTATCATAGAATCCTCGTATCGACATTTCCATTGTGCACTTTTGGTGTAATTTCTAGTAGTATTAAATGACATATAAATAATAGACCTCCTTTAACTTAGTGTTAATGTTTTCTTGCAATATCCATTTCACAAAACTACTTGGAAATTGAATCCATTGTCATCCTTTTTTATTCTAAGTATCTCCAATAAATTGCATCTTAGTGGATGGCGTAACAATTTTGACATACCATCATTTGCATCAATTGGACTACAACACATTCAAGGTACTTAATTTCTACACACAAATGTAGTGGGTAAAAGCATATTGTGAATTTTTAAGCAAGTTTAAATTATTGTTATGGATAGTTATTGCAATAAATAATGGTAATCATTGCACCAATGTAATGTCCCTTGTCACAAAGTTAATTCATCAAGAAGACCCTTAGCCTATCCAATTATTTCTTGCAGGCTAAAGGCGGTGGAGAAAAGGGAAATAAGATAATAATATAACTAAATTAGCCCAAAAATAAATATTATAAAGACAACTTATGTTGTAATTACTAAAATTAAAGAGGACTTATTTTAAAGTGATTTAATGCTAAAATAGAAAATAAGAGTCAATTTATTAATTAAAGTGGTATAGTCCCGGATGGAGCATCCTACGTAGAAAATAGAAACTAAAAAGTATAAAAGGAGGTGAAAGGGGTTCATTTATGGGAACTTCTTGTCATTTTGACATTTATTTTGGAAAATTTGAGCTTGTTGCTTCAAATTTTTGTTGTTGAGGAAAAAACCTCATTAGTAATCAAATATTGGGGATAAAAACCTAACTTTCTTTTGGGTGGTCTCATACGAAGATCACATTTGAGCTAAATGTCACGTTTCTAGAGCTTAAGGGTATACTTTCATAATAAGGGCACAATTCAAGGTGATTTCAAAGATTGAAAACTAGGGAATTATCTACAAATCATAGTTTTTAGATTTTCCTATGTTGGAACAACCATCAATTAGTTGAGATTTGTTTGGGTCAATGTTTCAACTAGTTTACATACATTTTTTTTGGGCTAGGTGAACGGATAAGGAGGTTAAAATAACCATATAGGATGCCATTTCAGTTGTAATAATGATGTTTTCTTGTGTTGGGGCTTGCACCAACCCTAAATCAGCCCTAGGGCATCATTTCTAGCTTACTAATCTCTTCATAGTTTATAATAAATGGCTAGCAATTTTTATCTTTCATTTCCAGTTGTCAAATAAAATAAAAATAACTTCAGGTCTTTGTTAAAAATATTTTTACATGTAGGTGTGCTAAAAAGATTTCTAAATGTTTTGGGCCTTTTGGGTATTTTTGCTTTGTGGCCATTTGATGAATAGAGGAAGATTTTAGATTGTTGTATTTTTGGCAAGGGTTTTAAATAAGATTCAAACTTTGTCATAAATTTTGGATAAGGAATTGTGTGTATTTCCATATTTTCTTTATTTTTTCCCTAAGTGAATACTACAACCAAGCATGACACTAATACTTATGGAAATCAGAGGTGGAAGGACTATCACATGTATGTCTATTGATTTTGATACCAAATATACTCTCACTCATCACTCATATTTGACAACTAAGTTGTCATTTATGTGGAAAGAGGTCATTAATACAACGTAAAATAATAACGAGGAGTTGTATGAGGGATGGTAGTGATTACCTTCCTTGAATCTTAAAGATGTTCTCTTGAGGCACCAACCTAGTGATATAGGAATTAATGAGTACATAATCATTTCCTAGTTCGTTGAGACACCTAGGACATGTGGCATTATGATATATTACTCCATCAAGTTTAATTGTGTATGTGCATTGAATTGAACAATCAAGAGTTGAGCTTCATTTATACATCGATTTCTAGTAAAATCTATTTTTAGTATCACATAATATATATTTATAGTGGCATCTATTACATTGCACAATGAAGTGACATGTATCATGAGGCCACTCTACTTAGTAATTGTTGTAAAGGAAACTAGAAAATAAAAAATGGTTTAGGCAATAAACTAATTATATGCAACTATTTCAATGAATCAATTGCATTAACTATATTCATGAATATATAATACTTGCAGATTTCACTTGTTAGTAGACCCCAAGTGCACAAAAATTACATCCTCTAATGAATTTCTTTCTTACAATCTATTAACATTGGAGAGGGAGAGGTAAATTTTCTTATTGAGGTTAATTGTGTTGTACTAACCTAGTTCATCTTATACACACCACCATCGAATGATTGGTGGTAGATATCTTATGGGGTTCACACAACTAGAATGGGAAAGTAAGCATATTGTTTCCACTAGTTTTTACATTCTTAATTTTGTGTGTATCTTTTAACAATCAAGAGGGTGAATAAATATTACCATTTCTACAATGCCAATCATTTTTCATATATGTACCTATATTTTAAAGAGGGCACACAAGGTTAACTTTAATATATGTATATATAATTGTCTCAACATGTTATAAATATAAAGAACACAATCATTTATATTCAAGCATGAGTTGAGCGAATTAAGGCTAACATCACTAATTTGCAAGTGTAATGGATTAATTTTCCCAAGTAGGAAGAACATTGGTAATTTCACAACTCCATTACTAAGGATATGTGATGCTCTACAAAAAACCAAATGCTTCTCTTGATGAAAATGTGATTGATGTCTATCTTATATGTCACTAAGTTGGTTGAAAATAACATTTTCTATTATTTTTATGGAATTTAAGGGCGATGACTCGATGATATTTCTTACTACATCAATAGTGAGAACATGAAAGGATAAAATCCCAATTGACCTCATTTGGTTCCATGTTACGAAAAATTACATAGGATATATTGAATTTGGTAGAAGAACCATCTTTAAGTAGTAATATTGTGTGTTTCCTTACACCTTTGTGTTAGGTGTAGTGATGGGTACTGTAATTTATCTATCTTATTATGGTTTTGATTCGTAATCTAACTCCCCAATAGTGATCCCCTTTTTATTGAATTTGAAAGCTTGTATGGGTTAGGTGCCCAAAATTAATGGGCTTAGTTGTCATGGATTGAAGGGTATCCATTCTTCCAAATTCACTTGGGTCATGTGTTTACACCCTTATTGGATTATAAAAATTTATATTAGTGAATTCAGTACACTAAAGGATGTAAGGGGAGCTACATGAGGTTATTATGATTAATTAACTTATAAAAGTAATTATCCAATATTAGAATAATGCATTAATACTTGCAACTAATATATGAAATGATATATGAACTTGAAAATAAAAGGGGATGAGTGCACTTAGCTATTTACATATGGATTTGAGGATTTTTTGGGTGTGTAAACTGCCGAACTCGAAATTTGAGACTGTTGATGCTATATTCCTAGAACTAAGAGTGAAAAATAACTTAGGAAGAAATTGCACAACTATGCTAAGACCAACTATATAGTATTAACCCTACTATACAGTTTTGGACCTATTGAGAATCTAGATTTGGGACTATTACATGCCTAGAAATGTCTTTTGTTGTCAAACTCTAGTTATCAATCATACTACAAAGCTCTCTGAACATTATGAATAAGATCTCAAACCCTAACCATGGGTGGGAGACCCTACAAAATAAATATTATTTGGGTTTTGAGAACCCTCATGCACCATTGGTATTTCCATTATTTACACCCTTATTCAATTATGTAAAATATAAGAATTTGTAATACCCACAAATTGCATGACCAAAATCACAACCCAAACACCAAAATATTTTAATTTCTTTTACAAAAACATTTGGGCTCACTTGGTATGAACAAAAACACATGACAAGATTAAAACAATGTGGACCCACTCATACAATGGAGTAAGAAAAATACTTAACACCAAGTGTAAGCATGTCATGTATTGTTGAGTCGTACCAAGTGAGCCTAAGTGTTGTTATAAAATAAAAAAATATTCTAATTTTTGGGCCGTTACAAATTCTTAGAATTCACATAATTAAATAAGGGTGTAAATAATGGCAATGACTGTGGTGTATGGGGTGCTCACAACCCAACTAATGCTTGTTTTGTAGGGTCTCCCACCCATGGATGGGGTTTGAGATCTTATTCGGGATGTTCGAGAGCTTTGTAGCATGATCGACAACTAGGGTTTGACAATGACAAATATTTCTAGGCATGAAATAGTCTCAAAGATAGATTCTCAATAGGTTCAAAACTCAGTAGAGGGTCAAGACTATACTGAGATGATCATGCAATAGTTGTAGAATCCTTCCCGGGTTATTTTACGGTAATATGCAAAAATAATTCACACTACCAAGTCTACCTATGAGACTTGCAAGGGGAGAGATCATCATTATACTACCTCTTTTCCCACCACCAAGGAATCATGGTTTTCCTTTATTTCCTCCAAGAAAACCACAACAACTACAATAGGCCCCCTTTTCCCTTCACTAGCCACAAATTCCCTTGGTTCCTCCAAAATAATAACACACACAATTCCTTTTCTCCTCCCTTCACTAACGACACCTTCCCTCCACTTTAAATAATGATGTAATCTCACCCCAACATAATGAAACTTATATACAAGCAGGAAAACACAATATAGTTCCACATATGTTCAAAAGAGCTAATGAAAACATGTGTAAAGATCACTAGAAGAGAGATAGAGAAAGTAATTACACCCACAACATACATAGTTGTCAATGATTACCTTCTTATTGCCATTAAATTACTTGTTTAATCATTAATCTTTGAATTGTTTAAAACACATAATTATGTAATATTATTATTTAAGATTTATTTTTTGTCTATTTCATCATAACATATTACACACAATGATTACATTTCGATTAGTCCTCTTTAGGCAAACCCAAAGGTTTAACCATGAGGTGCATAACTTACAATTCTTACATATTTATTACAAATGAACTAGTATTACTCACTAGCTTCCATCATTTTAAAAGTATATACGAGTCACATAAAACTCATTTCCAAGTTATGGATTTTCATTTCCAAGGGCGTGCTTCTACATGGAACAATGCAATTCACTTTTATCAACATAAAAATATTTAACTCGCAAGTTAAATGGAATAGATCAAGTTTAACTTTAAATGTTCAATGGCCTCTTAGACACACTTCAGATAGTTGGAATAGATTACAAGGTTTTGTCCACAAAAACCTCTTAAAAGGTATTAGGGTTAACTTAGTCCAATTTTCCACATCTACATCCTACCACAAGAAAACACTAGGATAATTACAACATCATAATAGTCCATCTATGAGATCTCCATTTATATGTTCTAATATTAGGCTCATTAATATTATGAGGGGCATTGAGCTCCCAACAAGATATTAGGTACAGCTTAACGCACAACTATTTTCTTCACTTTAAGATGCATTTTTGTTTTATACAAGGTACCTACATAGGTTATTTACTAAGATACACAATACATATAATGAAACACATTGATCTTAATACACTAATCACACGATTTATATAAACATAATACCCGGGGTAAAAGGATTAATTAGCTTGAGAATGATGAAGGGTATATAATTAAATTCTACCACATGCATGGTCACTCAAAATAAGGGAGTGGTCTCATTCCAAACTCCTCATATGCATATGACCGGATAATGACTTGAGTGAATTCAAGGGTCTTTCTTTTATTCAATGTTAAGGTTTATCTAGTTATTTGATACACAACAAGGGGGAGATGATGTAATGAAGAGGTTTAGGAACAATTCCATTTTAATGCATTTAATGTTTTATGTTTCTATCCTACATTATGCAAAATTCACAAGAGTTGCAAAAATAATCAAGATAATCAATTGATTAGGTACAACTAATTCATCAAGTTCAATATTAATTTATAATTATATGTTCATTACGAAATTTATACATGGTAGAGATAAATATCTTATTCTTTCAAAGGATACAAAAATGCATGACTAATCATTTTGTAAAATATAATAATTCATTTACTCATCCCAATAACATGTGCGAGTTACACATTGAATACAATACGAGTCTATAGATAAAACTATATGTTACCAATTCACCACCTTATCTATAACCTATAATGTCATGGGTCAACACTAAAGCTAGCATGAAATCACCCCTACCAAACTAGTTATGAAATCATTCATTATAAAATTCCCATCGTTTAACATTTTTAGTCATTGTAATCAATCAAAATAACGGGGTAAAGAAAGAGAATTAAATATTATTATCACACGTAACATCTCCATAATATTCCAGAATTCTAGAGAGAGAAAGGGACAGATATAAATAAACTCTTAGAATGTCACATATCCATTTTTTTCATTGTTCTAAACAGAGAGACATGGGTGAGAGAAGTATTCATTTATATGTCATGTCATGTTTCATTTATACTTTAGTTTTAGAGATAGAACACGAGGATTGTAGTCATTTTTACCCTTATCAAAAAAGAAAGGAACCCCACGCACACCGATTTATCACCCAAATGGGAAATAGGCGCTCACCCGAGGCATGTGCGGGTGCCAAGTCTCTCTTTTATGTGAGTTTAGTGGGAAATATCATCTATGATCCAGGTTTAAGAGAATTGGAAGGAAGTAAAACATATAAGCACCATAGAGCTCATGACGAATTCTAGGTCCTTGCAGTCATTCCAAACAGAAAATGCTTAACAGATTGAATAACTTATACCAAAACAGAAAGAAGTTTGTACAAGCATCCATTCTTAATCATAAACATAAATGAGAAAGAAATATGAGAAAGATGTATGCATTAGAATCATCAATGTTCATATTCATTGTAAGTTGGTAACCTTATTACATTCATGGAGCCATTACAAATCTTTACTGAGAGAAGCGGACCACGAGTCATGCATTATATATGGACTCATATGGCTAGGCTCTTAAAAGAAATTTATAACTCCATACCCTTGATGCATCCTTCCCTAAACCCAATTACCCAAACTAACAGAGTTCTTGCAGTATTTCTACAAAGCTCCGCCCTTTATATATATCTCTCTTTTCCTTCTATAGGCGCTTGTATATATAGGCTTTCTAGATTGCCAACTCATCCTACAGTGGCCTCAGATCCAATGCCAAGTGTCTGAATGTGGTCCTCCATGCAAGCATGCTCCTCTAGGCTCGAGGTTTCCACTTTTCACCATGATGAGCTTCTTAGAATCTTCTATTGTAGGCATGCTCCTTTTGGGCCACCTGTCCGCCGGACTAACACCTTATCCACTCCACATGCATAATCGGGTCATGCTTTTCACGTGTTTTGCTAAAACTCCTAATATGGCTAAGTCCCGAACCCTTGGTTCTACTCCTGCGTGCACCACGGGTTTCCTTAAAGCCTTGCCCCGTGCGCCTTATCCTTGCGTGCTTTTCTTCAACTAGAACTTGTGCGCCTATGTGCCCTTTGTACTTAGCCAATATTTAAGGGGCATGATAGGGAGAAAGAGTAATAATGTTTTTCATGTTCACATATTTATTGGTTTTAATAATGTTCAAAGAGATGTAATATTGTGTAACAAGGTTTTCTAGACAAAAATACTATTCTACTTTGAAAATTTTAATTGGAATAGTTAAAAAATGGCCAATGGAAAAAACTATGATACAATTCAAACAACCTAAACATATAACAAAATGGTCTCATAAAAGGCATGACAAATACATAAAAGAGGAGACAATCAAACCTAATCTCTTTTTCTATATGTAGAGATCACCAAGGACCTGATAGTGAAAAGATTTGATGAACACCATCCGTTTTGATGGAACCACTTCAAAACAAAACATTATAGTTTAACAACTACACTATAGTCCAAAGTAGCTCAACTAGCCACAAAATGGTTTCGTAAAAGGGGAATCATATAACTAATGGAGTTTTAGACACTTCCAATCCATTCTCACATATATTGAGAGCACAATAAACTTACAAAAGTAAAATCGACACTCGGGGCTTGTTTTAGAGGTACCATTTTAGAGGGAATTATCAAAAATTGATAGTTTATTCTTGCACCTGTATGCCAAGTTGGCCTTGAAATAGGTGTAAAATTTCTACACAAATGTTGCTATGAAAACCAAATAAATCTTACAATTCTCAATATAATAGATAAGAGGTTTGAAGTGGTAAATAATGTTTTTATGATTCATGGTTCATTTTTGTGGGGAAATTCCAAATCAATTTTGTAATAAATGAGTAGACATATCCTATGTTAAAATCTTTGATGGGGTTAGATATACATGTTTTAATGAACTCCAAACCAAAGGGCGAGTATTGTTTAAAGGTTATACAATTATTTCATAGTCCTAGGAAACATTAACGAGTTAGAAACTATATACACCTAATTTTTCACTTTTCATCTTTCATACATGTTACTAACAATTTCCTTTGTGCAAATAAGGGTCATTGATGCATCTATTTCTTGAGTGGGTGCCTTAAGGGGCTTACTAGGAATGGGGAATGATTATTCACGTAATCATTATGGGTTAGAGACAATACATAGAGAGAGTATCGCTATATGGTCCCAACCTTAGTTGTCCCGGCACGATCATCCTTGTCCCTTTATATCTCGGACAAAACTCCCAAAACCTTTCTTGCATCTCACCATTTGGTACCTTGTTCATCCATTTCCATGATCTATGACACTTATTTTCACTCTATATGACACATTATCATCCTTGGTGACGCCATTTCCCGTGGGTGATGGTGCTAGTGTTAGGTTTTTCCCAACGAATGCTATCACCCACGGGTGATAACATCATATAAATACCTACCACATGTTAACATTAATGAAGCAAATAATCTAGAATCTTAGGAACTACTATCTAATTTGATCTTTTGTGCTAAAGTTGCATCTGATCGCTCAACTCTTAGTTCATCTTGTACTTGGCTTCACTCTTCTTCTTGGTTGGATTACTTGCATTATTGGGTCATCTATAGTAAGTCTAGGATAGGAATGGTGTTCCCATTCTCCACCTAATAACTATTATCTCTTAGTGTTCTTATTCTATGGAGAGATAGATGCATCAATGACCACCCCATAGGTAAGTGCTCTAACTCCTTTTCATTTTGCATAGATTAGTTTATTTCCCTTCCCCATTTCTCTATGTTAGCTTAGTGTTATATGTACATTAATGATAGTTAACATAAAAATATTATTTGATCAACTCCTTAAATTTAATTTATTTACATTTTAGTCATATTGTACATGATTTCCTTATTCATCATTGATCTATACCTCTTCTCACCCATTTACCAATATCTTAGTAAGGTAATCTCCTCTATCTTGACTACGGTCCTTGAAACCCTAGGTTGACCTAGTGTAGGGATTATTGCCCTCTAGATATATGACCTTAGCACTCATTGTATGGACTTTACATCTATCTATTATATTCCGGTTCATGTGTGTCTCTTACTCGTTTCCTCGATACCCTTGTAGAATGGAAGACTTAGGAGTGCAAGTTATTGATATACATTCTTGTCCCGCCACACATTTCTAATGAACTTGATGTGAATCCTATAGACCTTTTAAATGAGAACATCTCATTAATAACATCCATCTTCAACCTTCATCTAACTCTAAACATCCAAAAATCATAAAAAATCCCAAAAACCAATCATCACAAACACCATCACCTAGTGACGATCCTGTCTGTTTCAACAAATCTATTTTTAAACACTATTGGCCCTTGTGCAAACTCCGCTTTACATGGCCAATCCCTTTGGTTTTACCAAATCTATTCCCGAGATGCCATTGGCCCCTGCGTAGAATTTTATGCATGACTGATTGTGTCTGTAAGCTCCATCTCATGACATGTTCTTAGCCAAATCATCACTCCATCATGGATTATATGGGTCCTGGGTATGGGGTCTTCTAATTCTATTATGTGGACATTTCTGGCTACCTATCATCTCGAATCCGAATTCCCCTTTTGCATGGATTTTTGTGTCATAGGAGCACCTAGAAATAACCCTTATACCTAACATAATGGACCACCTAAGGATGAAGAAGAAGAAACCAAAAATGATGATACATTTTATCATCCTCCTAAGATTCAAAGTTTCTCTCTCATTTTCCTAAATAAAAAAATGAATAAGAAGAAATGCTCAACAAATGTCTTCTTAAGTTTGTCTCCAAATAACTTGACAATAGGGAAAAAGGGAAGGTCCTGAAGTAGGTTCATCTCAGAATTCCTCTAATTATCCATCTTATTGATAGAACACGCCAACAAAAATCCTCTATTACAACTCAATTCCTTCAAATAAAATCCAACACGGCTTAGGTGTCAACCACCCTACAACGAGATCTTGATGCACCATGCTCCATCCTTTTCCAAATGAGCCTAATGGGGTGTCCATCGTCAAACCCCTAACCAAAACAAGGCATTAAGAGTAGTCAAACAAGAGCCTCTAGCACTTTCCATTGCCAGCATGGATATTGGTGGTATTGCTCCTTCTATATCTTACAATGGTCAAGGCCTTTGGTAACATTTACAAGGAATGAATCAAAACCAATTCATATGGTGCCACAAAAATCCTAGTTAAAACTCTCATTAGAGATGCTTTGGATTTGTATCACACTTTACCTCCTAATTCCATAGTTGAGCTAGATTTTTTAGTGACAACCCTTATAAAAAAATTTCAATATCATGATCTACCTGAGAACAATATCAATGCTTTCATCAATTTTTAACAATCTAAAAATTAATCAGTGTAAGCTTTCATCAAGTGTTGGAAGACCCTATCCACACAAGTAGAACATAACATGCCTAATGATAGCCTCTTCTAACTTTTCTTACAAGCTCTTGAACCTCGCCTTCAATACAAGGTGAGTTACTTTTCTCCCACTTCCCTAGAAGAAGCATTTGAACAAGCCAAAAGGCAAGATTATCTCATGAGGGAGTTCAAGAAATCTCCTCCTAAGACAAAAACTAATAAACAAGTCCAAATCCTTCAACATTCTAAGAACAAGAATGTGATAAAAAGAGATTCTTTAATACTCTTCCTCTATTAACTTCTTAAAATAGGACTATTTTTAACATTGATCAACAACCTAATAACAACAAAATTCATCCTAACTATCATCAACCATTGAGTAAGGAAGATTTGAAATGTCTCTTACCTAATCAGTTTATTGCGATCTTAGATCCTTCTCGACTTGTTTCTTATTGGCATGATGAAATTAAGTTCTATTTGTGGCATGCTAATTAGGGTCACTCTCATGAAACTTGTCATGCAATATGAATGGATTCCATTAGCTTCTTCCTAGGTCCCCAATTTTACTATGATGCCATCACTTAGGAGAGTTTGATCAAAGTGGTTAATCCTCATTATGCGGATCAATAAAAGGATTGACATGAAGCTATAAACAAAGATAAATAGAAGCTACAAATATTTTCTAATCCCATGCCTAATCATAATATCGATGAGAGTTATAAGAAGCAAGAACATACTATGAATAATGTAGTTAACATGGATTATCCTCCTAAAAATACTATAGTAACTAATGATGTGAAGCATGTCATAACTTACATAGAACTTGCATATATTACAACTTTCCAACCTCATAATTGTAGGGTTATTTATCCCTCTGTACCTCAAAACCAAGCTTCTCAAGTGAAAAATCTGCCTCCTCTAGATGCCATCGACCCTTGTGGAAATGCATCTATAGGGATGATGGTTTCTAGATCGATTCTCTAACCACATACACCATCAGCCCCTGTGCAAATGAAACTTACATGGATGTTCGTGTAGGAACTAAGAAAATAATAATTTTAGAGGTCTTCTTAAACACCCCTACTTCTTCTGGCTCTATTTTCAAGGACCCTCAACAATCTCAGCCTGCTGTACATTCCAGTCATGATGAGTGGGATCATCTTGAAGCAGTAGCCCAACTTCCTGGAAAAGTAACCTTATTATAATTCATGCATACTTTTCCTCACCATCTTGAGTGTCTCATGAAAAAATTATTAATATGAACATTCCCTTTTCTCCCTCTTTGAGGAAGAGTCCCACATTGCATGGCCTGGATAAAAGCATCCACCAAAAATGTGAGGAGATATCTATTCATACCGATATTACCATGAATTCTCACTCTTGCATTTATTTTCCTATAACATTTAAGATCTTTGGTGAGCTCTTGATCCATGCGGATGATATGCCCTTTTTCATTTCAATTCGACTAGTCATACTATAGTCAAGTGTGCTCTAATTGATGAAGGATCTGCCATGTGTGTGGCCTCATTAGATTTTATTAAGGCTTTTGGCTATTCTATAGATAAATTAAAATCTACATGAAACACTTGTTAAGGATATGACCAACAACATATGCCTCTTATGGGGTGTATTTGGTTACCCATCATCGTCCCTCCTAGGACTGTCCGCATCAAATTCATGGTCTTTAATTTTCCTCTATTTTATAATATTCTCATAGGGTGGCCTTCGACTCATTGTATGCACCCCATTTATTCTTCCACGTGCCGGTTTGTTAAGTTTTCTCACCAAGGAGCTATTTATAAGATTCACGGGGACACTAATCATTGGAAATATGAAACACTCTAGCAAAAGGGGACATACAAGCTCTCAACACTTGGATGAATTATCTCCTATTCCCTTTCAAGAATACCAATGTTTCAAATATCAAATAGATTCTCTTCATAGAAATTTCGGTCATCTTGAATTGGTTGGGTGCATGCCCTCAATATCTTGGAGTCATATGCCAATGATCCTAATGAGGTCACACTTAGAATTAATAATTTTGATCTTCCTAAGCTTATCGTATCCTAACTACCTCCTTCCTGCAAGAAGGATCCTTCGGTTCTCACAGTCATCTCACGTATACCGCAACCCTAAATAGAGCACATGGTATGAATATAGACCTTAGTCTAATCTTGTGTGGTGGATGCCTCCACATCAAATTATGATGAAAATTACACTTTAGAGGACCCTCACTTGAATAACTATTCCTAGATTTCGATAGGGAAGTCTTGCATTACCAAGAAACCCTTCACAAAAACTTCTCTCACGACATGAATGTCATCCTAATACTGATAGGAATTATCAATCGTAGTTGATACTTATTCATAACTAGTGCATGAGCCTCGATTTCTCCACTAGTTATACCTCCATATTCTAGCATCGACCTAGTTGAACCATTTTCCCTTAAAGAAGTGGATGATCGGGTCACTAGTTTTAATTACTGGTGATGATATCATGGGTGATCATCCTATCTATTGTTCCTCGATGAAAGAGTGAAATGTTGATCCATCAATGCCATATTCACCCATTGCATCAATTCCTTCATTAGATACTCTCACTAACCCTCTACATTCTATGATACTCCTCTCCTTATCTCTTGCCCTTATGAATCCTCGGTCCCCTACGATGAAGACATATTATACATGGCATGAGGCCTTGATACATGATGTTTCAGGATGTAGAACCTATCGATGCCACATGCGAGAAGATCGAAGCCAAGGTCAAACAAGACCAAACCAAAAAGACTACAAAACCTTCCACTTTATCTCCATTATTTTTCTCTCATCATAGGTATTATGTGCACATCAACACACGACTATAGGGTTCTATATAACAAGCTTCTAGTTTCCAAACCATATTTCCACAATCAGAAGTGTGGATTAAATTCCTCCTAGAACCAACCACCTTTCCCTTGACCAACTAGACCACAACCTACTTATGGACTACTACCTCAGTATGATCCTTGTCCCTCCATGAATGACATTCCACATGATATTCTCACTTGATTGTAGGATTGGATCAATGAAACTTTATTTTTCATGAGATCTGAAGTTCATCAGAAAGTCACTATTATAATACATGTCATTGAGTACCTCATGACTTGTGCTAGAATTCACATCTTGAATCAAGTTGATGATATCATCATTGATACATTGCGGTTTCCCCCCCTCATGACTGGTTATCTATAGTACCTTAATTAAATTTTATTTTCCTTCTTTACCTAAACCCTCATCATCATTTTGGATCTCGACCCCCACTTGGGTTTTTAGACACTACCCTATGCCTTCATTTGGTCTCTTGATCCCCCTTATTTTTTCACACAATTCCTAAATATCTTGTTACATCCCTTCTTGGGTTGTTCGATCCACTTGGATTTATCACCATGTACGCCTTGGTTACTCCTACCATTGGTGTGTCTCAATCCCGATTCATCCTATTTTGGCATTGATTATCCCTTGTCTTTCCTATTTTATCACTATGGTATTATGTACATCCTCGCTTAGGATTATGGTCCTGTTTGGATCTATTCACCCATCATGTAACATCCTAATTTAAGAATTTGGTAACAGAGAATTTTTTTATAACATAATGTTCACTGTTCTAAATTCACATAATTTAGAACAAACATTCCTTTACTAATCCATCACATAATAATAAACCATATGCACTGTAATGACTCGGTATAAAACCCGATCTCTCATTTCATGACTCGGTGTTTAACCGATCTCTCATGTTTCATTATATCTATGTGTATACTTTGTATACTTTTGGTTCCTTTACCCATTAAGGTTCAATCAAGTGTTAATGTCTAAAGATCCTATCTGAGTATCTGATTATTGATACTCATATGATATCACACATCCTTAAACCAGTGACATAAGACAATACAACCAACAATTTGTAATACTTTGGCCAAAGTTTAAAGACATGTATACCATGCTTTCATTCCTAGATGACATACTTGTCAAAAGGAATATGTCTTTCACCCCACTTGAAACCGTTATCTAAGTTAAACTTTCTTGACTTATGTCAACCACTTCCAAGTCCATGTTAGATGCTAAAAAGGAACAACTCACATGGACTAGTGCTTGATAATCTACTTATGGTGATTAAGGGTAATCAATCTGTACCAAATTGACTTACGTTGAATCGAGCCCAATTATTCACCTTTAGTCAACATAAGTTGACATCGGCCATAGGTCATATGCCTGTCATTGTTTAGTAAAGAACAGTGAAAAAAAACTCAAATCTATGATGGGTGCATTTAGGGGAGTCAAGTGGATTATTACGCCATAGTGGCTACTTCACGATGTCAAAATAATGACCTACATCATTAAGTGGGTACTGTGTAGTAGCGAATATGCTGCGACAATCCTCTTAGTTCGATAAACGAAACCGACATACTTAACAAATTTATTAATTCCTTAATTTTTAGCTTGTTAATTTCACCCAAGTTATCCTTCATTAGTTATTATGCATAGGGATCAACTAGGTTTGATACAATTAATCCTTAAAGTAAGGATTGTAATGCACCTCCACATGAATTGAAGGTATGTAGATCAAATATGTGTTCATTTCAATGAGTTAATTATTCATTTTCCCTTGGCCCATTAGTGTTACTAATCAATCTGATTATAAGATGTAAAGGACAACATTTAAGCATTATTTTATTATATCAAGCTAGTAAGTATAACTTATATATATATATATATATATATATATATATATATATATATATATATAATATATATATATTACAAGTTAGATCATGTGAAATTTATCAATTCACTTCATCTTAACACAACCTTTTCATCGCTACAATTACATATGCATTTGATCCCATTTTATCATGTTCCTCTATTTGTCAAATTTATAGATATAGATATCAACATAGGTTTAAGATTCAATCATTAAGTCCATTCCAACTTAATAAGTATGTTCCCTTTCTTTCCATTTAAGGGCATATTATCTTATCTATAAGTTCACAACCACTCATTATAGTATAACCCTTATAAAGGACTTGATATCAAATCCATATGAACATAATATTTCATTTCAACAATTTCCAGAGATAAATTTTACAAATTCTCTATGAAATTTCATATCAGTTCATCATTAGCTCATTAGACTAACCGAATTTATGTATAGTCCTTCACATAATCAACATAACAAGCCACATAATATTTATTAAGTCATGTCTATGTTTGGCATATAACTATATAATAAAACAATATTGTCTATCATGAGAGAAACATACTATCTTTCTAATCTCAACATTCAATAAGTTCTTTGAATAATAAAAATACAACATTCATCTTATTTCCTTCAACTATAATATCATCAACTTATCTCAATTTATAAAGGTTAATAAAATCGAGAATTTCTCTTTATTTACTTCTAATATAAACATAATTTCAGTTACAAAAATTGATAAGTTTTTGAAAGATTACATCAATAAGGCTCTTGGCCTTCCATGTTTTCCAAAAAAAACACTTCAAGAAACTTATACAATAACCATTTAATAAGATCAATTAACTTCATCAATAAAATAAATGCAACTTCTTATAACTATTTCTTCTTTCACTTTTCATGAAATCCATCCGCAAGATTGTTAACATGTATCAATTCACTGGAACTGAGCATGATAAGTAATAAATCTTTAGAACAACATGCTTCCACTTAACAATTTCATAAAAAGAATAATGTTTTTAATGAAATCATTCTAAAGTTCAAAACTAGTAAACAACTCTTAAAAGCATGCAAGAACAACATAATCAATGAAACCATTAAAAGAAGTCAATTTAAGTCACATCCATAATAAAAATATCTCTATCAATAATATTTTCAGTCATCAAGGTACAAGACAAGTTTGTTGATCCATATAAGTCAAGAACATGAATACAAGTGTAATATGATTTCAGTCATATCATCCCACAATTATATGGTTGTAATCAATTACCTTTTCCTTCAGAGTTAATATATACTTATCTAAGTAATACATTATAGTCAAACATCTGTAATCAATTAGTGTCTTATTATTTTTAAGAAGAATAAGATCCATAAAGTTGCACTCATATAATACCAATATTGTATGACTAGGACTATCTATAATCTCGTTCAGTTTATACAACCTTATAAAGAACTAATTAATATCAACATGATCTATATTAAGGCATACGAGACAAGATTATCCATAGAATATAATCATATAGTCATTCCATTCTCTTAGACCAAATATATGTTCCAATCACATAAGCTAATATAGAAATAAGAGTTCCAAATAGGGTCATTAAGGTTGAACCAAAATCGAGAGAAGATCTAAGAACATTCGATTGATGATAAAACAATAGATACAAGATAAGATTATAACTCGACTATGATTTTTTACTGTTCGTATGAATATAAGGGGGTTCAACATTGATAGAATCCATTTCATACAAGTTTCAACCACTTTATAAAATAACACCAAACTTACAACACATCGATTCAATCACATGTCAAACTATTCAAACCCTCCAAATGGTTTGTAATGTATCAAGCTACCTATAGAAGTAATTACAACTACATCATCTCTAAAGGAAATTCTAATATGGTCCTCAATTCATTCATAGATGCATTAAAAAAGAATAGAAGTAACAAATTTGAATGAAACCAATTTGACACAAAATACCACATGGATTTACGTGTATTCACACACCCATTTTAAGACTCGAAAACATAAAAAGGGAACTTAGAACTAAACAATAATACCAATTCCTTCTCCCACAAGGAGAGGTTCAAACTTTGAAAATGGTAAGACCCATAAAAGGGTTTTTAACTCGTACTTGAGTGTTTAACCAAAACAAGCAAAAATCACAATATACGGTCGATTAAGGTAAAACCAATAAGCCTGTATAAAATCAACTAGCCAACAAAGGAAACAAAATGAACCCATATTGTATATTTCCTAGACTGAAAAGTAACAACAACAAGATTTTCATTAAGATTTAACTAACCCAATACATATGAGTTTACAACAATCAACACAATGCTTTTAATATGCATTCAAACTATATTAAAGATAGGTATTGTTTATGTGAACTTCGACCAATATTCACATGTGTAATAATAGTCAACTTAAAACAATAATACACAACCAAGTAAAAATAAACGATTGTTTCCTTCATACATCACGTTCACAGACATGCATATTAACATGATTCATTTTTAATCAACTAACAACCGCTTTAAAAAGTATTAATGAAATAAAAAAGGTAAGATATGAATAACACAAAAAAACTACAAAACCAAACTCATAATACAATTTCATAATAAGAGCATAGTTCTTTTCATGAAAAAATTAAATAGAGCAAGTTATCATAATGAGTTAGAGCCTATCATACCTGGTAGAGCTCTCGAAAATTGCCTCCAAGCTCCCAAACTTTCTAGCAAAACTTTCCAAAAAATTTCTCCAATAACTTCAAACAGACACACAAAAATCCCATCTTCTTCTTCCTCATTGTTTTTATAACCTAAATCATAAATTTTTCTTTGCTAAATCCTCAATGCAATGGAGAGTTCATTAATGAAGTAGAAATGAACTACCAGTTCGAATAACAAAATATTAAAATGCAAAGCCATAATGCTCGATATACTAAATGAAAAATAACAACCAACTCCTATTCTTTTCCCCAAAACCATCTCAGTGTTTCCAAGGTGGTTTCTTGCTTCCTTTGAGATAATTGATGCAATGGCAGTTTTCAGTTGATGACCTTAAAATCCACCAATTGCGATTCCAATTTGGTAACAACTAAATGTTTAAACAACACACTACCAAGCATTTATTTACCTTGTTTATAGTGCATACCAAGTTAAACTTTGTCTTTGCCAAAGGTGGTGGTAGTGCCCTTTAATATCATTTAATTCAAAGTACTTTGCATGGGTTGGTGCCATGCTAACCATGCATAAGCCCTTAGTCAATATGTCATCCATAGTTAGATCTTAGGTTAGGTCTAGGATCTTAGTTAAAGTAAAGTGTCAACCTTAGCTTAGGTTGATAATATAATATATATATACTAGGTTATTAATAAGTCCCTTAGTGTATAGTCTTACCTTAGGATAGATTTAGCTTAGGTCCTATAATATTCAACAAGAACATCAACCTTAGTAATAATCAAATCTATTAAAAATCAAGCGGAGTATGAATGCATTAGTAATACATCACAAAACCATCTCTTACCACCTTATAATCATTTAAGCCTAAAATCGATGGTCCATTAGAAAAATAATAAAGTTAATTTGACTTACCAATATGATTTCAATAATATAATGATAAAGGAGAATGCCTTGGATCATTATAATTGATCTAAGGTATTATCCTTTATAAAAATAGTTACAATAATCTTAGAAACATAAATGCATCAGAAATTAGACGACTTACCCGATTGTCCCAAATTCCACTATCCCTAAGGATCCGGATTTCACTTTCACAAGCAAAATCACATGGTTTAATTTAAAAACCAAACAAGTGAGTACTTAATGATAAGTCAAATTAAGTACAATATTTCCTTAAGCATGTTTAAAATCAAATATGACTAGCAATTGATATCATTATAAAAAACATGATCATCAGTCCAAAAGAGCACATCAATTTAGAATGGAATCACATGTCAACATTTTCCAACTTCAGTTAAAGAAACAAGTACAAATATTGACACAAAAAGACATTACATACCTCCTCTAAAAAGCATCATCGTCCCAATGATTAACTTAGTCCACACACTTATTTAAGAATATAGGCATAAATATAACTTATTCATCCATAAAATTCCCAAATAGTAAATTTTTTTTTCCCAAGTCTTATTACAACATCAAATTTTGTACCAACACTTACTAAAAAGTGTTTTACCCAAAAATGGAAAAAATCATAGGTAATTTTCAGACTAAATATTCAAATATCACATAAATCAAAATTATTTTTGTTTAGAATAGATGAGGAAAAGTAGTTTTCATGTCCTCAAGATTCTCCCAAGTTGTACTTTCTTCACTAAACTGGTCCCACTGGACCTTGCATTGACTTATTTCATGGTTTTGCAAGTGTAACTTGTGAGTTTCCAACACCCTTACGGGTTCAACCATGATTATTCCTAGGTCTTGGACCTATAAATAATTCCAATTCAATACATGTGACAAATCAAATGTATTTCTTAAGCAAAGAAATATGAAAAACATCATGCATACATGTACATGTGAGAGGAAAGGCTAAGCGATAAGCTACTGAGACTAATTACTTCTACAATATTGAAAGGTCCCACAAAATGAGGTGATAACTTGGCTACTTTTCCAAAAGTAATTGAGCTCTTTTTAGGCTTGACATGTAAAAAGACTTTTTCACCAAGTTCAAATTTTCTATCAACCCTTTTGTGTGCATAACTTTTCTACCTATCAACAACTTCCTTTAATTGTTCATGGATTAATTTTACTTGCTTGTTCCATTTCAGTAAGCATTTCAGGTCCAATTGCCTCTCTATCTTTGATGTTATCCCAACTAACAGGGGTTCTGCACTTTTATCCATATAATGTTTTGACATGTGCCATTTTTAGAGAGGAATGACAAGTATTATTATATGCAAATTAAACTAAAGGAAGACATTCTTCCCATTTGTATTTTTGGTCCATACAATATATCCTCAACATATCTTCCATTACATGATTAACTCTTTCTGTTTTCCCATCAGTTTCCATATGGTACATGGAGCTAAAGTTTAGTTTCATTCCTAAGGCTGTGTTTAAAGTTTACCAAAAATGTGAAGTCATTCTTGGGTCTCTGTCAAATATAATTAACTCAGGTACACCATGCAATTTGAAAATTTCATGAACAAATATTTTTTCAAGAACATGTGAATCATCTTTTAGATTACCAACAATGAAGTGAGCTACTTTTGTTAATTTTTCAACCACAACTAAAATAACATCATGCTTATTTTTAGACATAGGTAACCCTTGAAAAAAATCCATACTTATTACTTGCCATTTATACTTTGCGGTATGCTATGAGGGTACAATAAACCAGCTGGATGCATATGTTCAACCTTAACACGCTGACATTCAAGGAAATGTGAAACAAAATCAATTATGTCTTTCTTCATCCCTTTCCAAAAATATTGTTTTTTTACATCAGCAAGCATTTTTTCACCCTGGGATATCTAGAGTAAGGTGAATTGTGAAATTCAATCATTAATTTCTTCCTTAACTCATTTTCCAAGGGTACATACACCCGATTTTCATACCTTAGGATTCCTTCATTATCAATTCGGAAACCTTTGTATCTTGCATCATTAGAATCTGCAGCAAGTGTTGTTTTTACTTACAAAAATATGGATCAGACATCATTGCTTTCTTTACTTCATCTTTAAACCAAGTTCTCAAGGTTACAAGCGTGGAAATATGTTTCCTATGACTTAGCACATCTACCACTCGTTTATGTGCCTTTAATGTAACTGAGTGTCAAAATCATACCGAGACAAAAACTCTAGCCATATTCACTATCTTGTATTTTAAATTTGGTTGTGTGAAGATGTATTTCAGCCCAAGGTGGTCAATTTTTAGCTCAAAGGGTTTACCTAAGAGATAATGTCTCCATACTTAAAGTGCATGTATTATGGTAGCAAGATCTAGGTCATGGGGAGCATAATTCAGCTCGTGTAACTTGAGATTTCTACTTTCATATGCTATAACATGATCATTTTGTAGTAATATACCCCTAATCCTTCTTCGAAGCATATGTAAGTACTATAAAGCTTCATTTGGATTTGGAACAATCAAAATAGGTGTTGTAGTTAGATGTTCCTTTAATGTTTTAAATGATGCTTCACATTTATCACTCCAAATAAATTTTTATATTTCTTTTGCAATGAAGTAATTAGGGCAATGAATTTTGAGAAGTCCTTAACAAATTTTCTATAATATCCGACAAGCCCCACGAAGCATCTAAGTTCATGAACATTATTAGGGGATGGACAATCAATTATGGCTGCAATATTTGATGGATCAAATGATATTCCATCCTTACTTATGACATGTCCTAAGTAATGTACTTTAGTTTCATAAAAGGAACATTTTGATAATTTTCCAAACAATTTTCTCTTTCTTAAAATCTCAAGTAAAATCCTTAAATGTTCATTATTCTCTTCTATGATTTTAGAATAGATACGAATATCATCTAAGAGTACAAACACAAACTTGTCCAAGTATTCTTGAAAAATATTATTTATCGATTCATGCAAGATGCAGTGTATTTGTTAAATTGAAAGGTAAAACAATAAATTCATAGTGTCCATACCTTGTTCTAAACGTTTTTTTATGAATATCCTCATCTTTGATTCTCAACTGATGATATCTAGATCACAGATATATTTTTGAAAAACAGATGCACAACGCATCTGATCAAATAGATCATCAATCCTAGGAAGAGGATATCTATTTTTATTGTTGTTTTGTTTAGCATTTGATAATCAATACAAATTCTAAGTGTTCTGTCTTTCTTTTTAACAAAGATCACCGGTGCTCCCCAAGGCGAGACACTCGGTCTTATTAATCCTTTAGAAAAATTTATTCTAACTGTACCTTTAGTTCAACTAGCTTAGTTGTAGTCATGTGGTAAGGTGCCTTGGAAATAGGTTCAGTTCCTGGGTTTGATTTCTATTTTGAAGTCAAACTCTCATTTTAGAAAAAGACCGAGATAGTTCTTCCAGAAACACATCATTGTAATCTCGTAACAACAGATATTTTTCCATAAAATCACTACCTTCTTCTTTTGTTTTAGAAATTTTTACTACATATAACATGTAACCTTTGTTTTTGGCCTTCTTAAGCTGCATGGATGATAGTTTTCTAATTGAAATGTCTCTTTTTACTCCTTGTATGTCTTTGTTTTCTGCAGATCATCAAGACATTTTATGTGTTTTCAAAACAATCAACTTTTTCCTTATGATCAGCAAGCCAATTCACACCAATTATGACATCATATGACCCTAAAGGTGCAACATATAGGTCTACTTCTATAGTAAAACTTGGTAATTCTAAGGTTGTACCAAAAAGACATTTATTAACAGTGTGGACAACATTATTCCCATAATGAACAGTCCATGATTTTTCCATAATTCCATATTTTATTTTTAATTTTGAAGCTAATTTATTATAAATAAATAATTATATAGCACCAATATTGAAAAGTATAGTTACAGTATGCCAAATAATTTACTTGGTACTTCTGTGGGCGTAGCCTATTTTTTCAGCTTGCTTATCACCATCTTTTGCACATGTATCTTGTCTTTCTTTAGTTCTTGTCATTTCTCTTTAGGGGGCAATAATTTGTGTAATGGTCTTTTCCAAAGTTGTAATATCCCCCAACAGGTCCTTTCCTAGGCTCAAATTTACTATTAGACTTGTAGTTATTGTTTTGCACATTATTGTTCTTCGAACATTGTTTATGTTATTTGCAGTAGGTTTATTTGTTGTTGTTTTCTTCTTTACTTTTCAGCCCCAAACCTGTTTTTATTTCCAATTTTTTCCATGTCACCTTTTTAGGTTCTAGAGGGGAAGGGGAGTTAGAGAATTTCTTATGTTTCTCTTCTTTATGCACAAAAATTGTTTTTAATTTTTTTTTCTTTATGGATTTTTTGAACACTCCTTCCATAGTGGTTGAACTATGTACATCCACCTCTCACCTATGATAAGATTCAATCCCATTATAAAATTGTGCATTATGAACTTCTCATCAGTTTTGTACTATGGTACACATTTAAGAAGCTTGGTAAACTTCTCCCAATATTCAGTTACAGTTATTTTTCCTTGAACTAAGTTCTGAAACTCTGACATCTTCTGATCATAATAAATTTGTAGCAACCAATGTTGCTTAAAGTATCCCTTGAAATGATCCCAAGTGATGCTAGCTTCATCAATGTTCAGTTTAGCCTTACGACTATCCCACCAGAAGATGCTTCATGGGAAAGCTGGTAAGCTCCCCATACTACTTTGGTTTCTTCTGAGAAGTTCCTTATTGCAAAGTACTTCTCCATTTCATTGAGCCAATTCTCAGCCCCATCTCCCAGTGTGGTACCATCAAAATTTGGTGGACTTATTCTTTTTATATCATTAGTAAGTTCAACTACCAATATTACCTTCTTATTTTTAGGCTAATTAGGTGCATTTACAACGTTATTTTTGGCATTTGCAACATTGTTATTCACTACATTATTATTGTTATCTCCATCGAGATTTCAAGCATTAAAATTTTCCTTGGAGGTGATTGATTGTTACCATCAACATCATCCTCCTCTTCCTCGTTTCCAATTACTTGTCATTCAAGTACAACAAGATGATCTCTTGTGTCCAACAACGTAGAAAAGATCTCATCAAGTTTTTATCTCAGTATGCCTTTCACTCAATTGAGGCTGTTATTTCTGCAACAAATCCCCTTGTTCTAACCATTTTTATGTTAATAAAAAAATAAGTTTTTATCAAAGATGGACTCAAATAGGTCCAAGAGCTATAACCTTCAGCTCTGATACCAAAATGTAACATCCTCATTTAAGACTTTAGTAAACAGGGAATTTTTTTTATAACATAATGTTCACTATTCTAAATTCACATAATTTAGAAAAAACATTCCTTTCTTAATCCATCACATAATAGTAAACCATATGTAGCTATAATGACTCGAGTATAAAACTGATATCTCATTTCATGACTTGGTGTTTAACCGATCTCTCATGTTTTATTATATCTATGTGTATACTTTGTATAATTTTGGTTCCATTACCCGTTAAGGGTCAATCAAGTGTTAATATCTAAAGAGCCTATCTGAGTATCTGTTACGGATACTCATCTGAAATCATGAATCCTTAGACCAAGTGACACAAGACAACGTAACCAACAATTTGTGAAAATTTGGCCAAAGTTTAAAGACATGTATACCATGATTTTATTCCTATACGACATACTTGTTGAAAGGAATATGTATTTCACCCCACTCAAAACTGTTATCTAGATTATAATTTCTTGACTTCTTTCAACCACTTCTAGTCCATGTTAGATGCTAAAAAGGAACAACTCACATGGAATAGTGCTAATGATCTACTTATGGTGACTAAGGGTAATCAATCATACTCAAATTGACTTATGTTGATTCAATCCCGATTAGTCACCTTTAGTCAACATAAGCTAACAATGGCCATAGGTCATATGTCTGCCACTATTTAATGTAGAACAGTGACACAAACTCAAATCTATGATGGATGCATTTAGGGGAGTTAAGTGGATTATTGATCCATAGTGGCTGCTTCATAATATCCACCTAATGACTTACGTCATTAAGTGGGTACTTGTGTAAAATGACTATGTTGTGACAATCCACTTAGTTTTGATATATGAAACTGACATACTTAACAAGTTCATTAATTCCTTAATTTTCAGCTTGTTAATTTCACCCAAGTTATCCTTTCGTTAGTTATCATGCTTAGGGATCAACTAGGTTTGATATGATTAATCCTTAAAGTAAGGATCATAATGCACCTCCACATGAATTGAAGACATTCAAATCAAATCTACGTTTAGTTCAATGAGTTAATTATTCTTTTTCCATTGGCCCATTGGTGTTACTAATCAATCTGATTATAACATGTAAAGGACAACATTTAAGCATTATTTTATTATATAAAGCTAGTAAATATAACTTAGATTTATATATCTTATAAGTTAGATTATGTGAATTTTATCAATTCACTTCATCTTAACATAACCTTTTCATCACTCCAATTACATATGCATTTGATCACATTTTATCATGTTCCTTTACTTGTCAAACTTTATAGATATAGATATCAACATAGATTTAAGATTCAATCATTAAGTCCATTCCAACTTAACAAGTATGTTCCCTTTCTTTCCATTTAAGGGCATATTATCTTATCTATAAGTTCACAATGATTCATTATAATATAACCCTTATAAAGGACTTGATATCAAATCCATATGAACACAATATTTCATTTCAACAATTTCCGGATAAAGTTTACCATATTCTCTATGAAAGTTCATATCAGTTCATCATTAGCTCATTAGATTAACGAAATTTATGTATAGTCCTTCACATAATCAACATAACAAGCCACATAGTACCTATTAATTCATGTCTATGTTTGACATAGAACTATATAATAAAAAAATATTGTCTATCATGAGAGAAATAGACTATCTTTCTAATCTCGACATTCAATAAGTTCTTGAACAATAAAAATACAACATTCATCTTATTTCCTTCAATTATAATATCATCAACTTATCTCAATTTACAAAGGTCAACAAAATCAAGAATTCCTCTTTATTTCCTTCTAATATCAACATAATTTCAGTTAAAAAAATCAATAAGTTTTAAAAGATTACATCGGTAAGGCTCTTGGCCTTCCATGTTTCCCAACAAGATACCACTTCAAGAAACTTATACAATAACCATTTAATCAGATCAATTAACTTCATCATAAAATAAATGCAACTTCTTATAAGTCTTTCTTCTTTCACTTTTCACGAAATCCATCTGCAAGATTGTTAGCATGTGTCAATTCACATGAAATGAGCATGATAAGTACTAAATATTTAGAACAACATGCTTCTACTTAACAATTTCATAAAAGAACACTATTTTTTAATGAAATCATTATAAAGTTCAAAAGTAATAAACAACTCTTAAAAGCATGCAAGAACAACACAATAAATGAAACCATGAAAAGAAGTCAATTTAAGTCACATCCATAATCAAAATATCTCTATCAATAATAGTTTCAGTCATCAAGGTACAAGACAAGTTCGTTGATCCATATAAGTTAAGAACATGTGTAATGCCTCTGTTTAAAAAAAATAAATAAAAAAATAAAAAATAAAATAAAAGTTTTTAAAATTCAAAAGCCCGTGAATTCTTTGTTGGGGCAAATTTAGGGCTTGGGCTCCTTTGGGGGTCGTATTTCATCCTTTTGGTTTTGTTGTTGGAGGAAAGCACCACTGCCATGGAGGGAGGTGGGGAGAACTCTGAACCACTCTTACTCTTCCACCAGGCCATGAAGAAGGTGTGAGGGGAGGCAGCGCGTGGAACCAGAGGAGAAAACTTGGCCAGTTGTTTGCAGATGAAGGTGCGCAGGGTAGGGGGCGTGCCTTGTGGAGAATAATGTCTTTTTGAAACATGTTTTCATAGAAGAGAATGATGGCGGCGTAGGGGATCTGGGAATCCATTTAAAGCATTGATGTTTTCTCCACAAATGTAACCCGACTGACTCCCATCATGCCGATTTACATTGCCACACGTTTTGTTTTCCTGTTCTGCGTTGAAAGAGGAGATTTGGAGTAGGGTGCGCACATCCATCAAAGCATAATGGAAATTTGTTTTTTTGTTTACTGCCAGTTTTGTTTTCTCCCCCTGTCAGCGCCAAAATGGGGAAACCTGTTCCTACGTGGACTTTTCAAAGCACAAAACAATAGAGGGGATCTGGTCAAATGTTGTAGTTGCAATACTTTGGGGGCATTGTTTCAGCGTTTGACCAAAGGAAAGAACAAGACAACTTTCTTGGAATAGGTTACGGCAGTGTACAGAGGACATGGGTTTCCTCAGGAGACAGTCACGCTGCTTCACCATATGTTGCAAATAAGGCTCCAATCAAATCAGTTTACTTTGCCAGCGTGCTTCCAGCCTGTGCCAAAATGGAAGTATTGGAACATGGTATGAACAATAGAATCTGGTTTTTGTAATATTTTGTGCTTGCTGGTGTCATAGTTGATATGCGTGGAAAATGTGGAAGTGTATTCAAGGCATGTGAATTGTTTAGCAAAATGCCTCAGATATTTCATCTCATGGAATGCAATGGTTTTGGGATATTTCAAATACATGGGCTGCATATGAACTTTTCTCGATGAATACATTTGAATATGTAGAGGATTTGTTGAGAAGGTGTATGAACACTTAACAATTTAGGAGAATGCCCCAAAGAAATTTTTTTCTCATGGAATGCCATGATTGCAGGATATGCACATAATGGATTCATAGTACACATGGCATTTGTTTGCTATCCCAAACACACTGATAAGCCTCTTTACCATGGGCTTGTTACTCAGCTGGAGGCACTTGTTCCTTTCTTGCCACCAGAGGATTTTCCAATAGAACTGGCCACTAATTTTGACATTATTGTGGATGCTATTTTTGGGTTTTCCTTTTGTGGCTGCAAGCAAGTGAAATCAATTGGTGCGATGTCAACTCCTTGACTTCTGCCTCACCAGTTCATTTCCAGGCATGGTTCTTCTTCCCTTACCTCTCATAAATCTCATGTTTTAGTTCTCTTTTGTAACTAAATAGAATTTTAAATTATTAGGATTTTTTAAATACAGTTAAATGTCTCTTCAACTCATTGCAAAATAATAAAGTGTCGTGTCGTAACTCTCGAAGTCGTTATAACTCATCTACTTTAAACCATGAACTATCACCCTCACTTCGAGATGATTTAGAAAACTCTTACCCTTCTTGATCGCTCCAATATCGTTTTATCGACCAGATGAATTTGACTCTCCATTGATTAAGTTGACCTTCTTCTTGCTTAAAATAGTTAAATTTTGCATTTTCGGAGACTCACTAAGTACCCTTCGCAACTCTAGAAATGAGATGTGAAGTTTCATTCGTGTACCTTGGTATACGAGGAGTCACCTTGATTTTTGGTTTGACCCGAAATGATCATATGACATCCTTTTGACGCTCTTTTAGGAGCCCTGTTACATCGGTTTACAACAGTAGAGAGTTGTTAAAACTAGAAAGTTGGCTTTCGTTTGGGACCACCATTTGAAACCCGGAAAGAGAAATCACGTTGTCTTCACAAACCTCTAGCATTTATACTAGAAAAATGCATGGAACATTCATTATAGGAAAGAGAACTTTTCGGATAGTTTGGCGAAGCCATTTTTTAGGCCTCTGGTCACAGTTTGATGAGGTCAAACTGGTCCAAATTTCATCTTATCACTCCAAAAAACTTGTCGCCGTTTGAACATGGTTTTCTAGTTCTCAGTCCCGTCGACTCTGATGAATTCTCTTTATATAGGGGAACTAGTAGGAGATGTCTCGTTGCATGCTTCTCCATCAAACGTCAGTTATGGATGCGGTTTTCTAGGCCCTCGAGCTAACTTTTGTTAGTTTACAACTAGGTGAACTACGACCAGTGGCCCCAGAGAACTAACCGCCAAATGCAAACTATTCACTCTTTTTCAATTCCGTCAGTTGCTTTGAATTCTCGGTATATCTGGGGACACGTAGAAAGTTAATCGTGGTGTGTGTGCTCATCGGAAGATAACCTTTGGAAGCAATTTCTTAGCCTCAAGCCCATTTTGAACATTTTGTAGCTAGTGAGAAAATGTAAGATTAGAAAGCTGCGGGACCTCGTAGGGTTGCCAAATCACCCTGAAAACATTTAAACACACTTAAATAACTGTTTAAAACACTATAATGAAACTTGTTGTGTGTATTAGAACTTTTGGCAAAAACGATGTTTTCTCTCTCTTCCTTTCTCTTTCTCTCTCCTGGGTTTATAAAAAGAAGAAAAATGAAATGCAATGAATACATGTTTCTAGACCTTTTTTATTTCGATTTCAAATTATAATTATTGTCAGATGTAAATGGGAAACTGAAAAATGATAATTATGATTGATTAGGGTGGATGCCATGCCAACGATTTTTCACTGATATCTTGCTCACGTGGGTTTTGTAGGATGGAAGAATGACATCGAAAAGGTGATGTGTAATTTAATTATTACTACTGTAATTTCTATAGGTCATTGTAAAATGAATAACTGTCAAATGTAGTCTTTTGTTACAGAAAATTTATAATTGAGATTTGTTAACATGCATGATATGCTAGTTTAGGGATACTTAGAAATGTGCATCTGATCACCGGTTCAGTTTGATTCTTAGTTGTGTATGGCAAAAAAAGGGTTTGATTTATATAAAGTAAATTTGAAATTGAAGTTAATATATTGTAGTACCTTCTCAGTATTCAATAAATGATTAAATTAATTTATGGTTATCTTCTTACCTTGCAAACATAATATAGAGTCTTAATGGGAACACTCAACTTTAATAAAATATTCGTGCTTAAATTTCCTGCATGTGTGATCCTTTTTACCTTATAAGAAGTTTAAAACCGTAGAACGAACTTAACCTTTACACCCGATGGAGCATCTTGGTTTAGGCAAATAAGATCCCAAGAAGAGGGGTTTATCATCTTAATAGGTACGTTTAGTGACATCGACATAAACTAGACACATAGGAGCAACACAATCAAATAAATCTTCTACATCGAATGAATTTCTTGTGAGATCCAGATGACATCATGGAGCTAGGGAAATAGTGGTTCTATCACTTAAAATTTTGCTTATGAATAGATCCTCTTAGCTATAGGTGCCATCTTTGGCTAGTGACAATAGAGTGCTTTGATCTCTTACGGAGGGTTTATAGGGTGAATATGTTTGAAACCTTAATCTAATCTTTAAGAGAGCGTAAAGCCCTAAGTGGAAAATTGGAATGGAACTAAACCCTAGTTGACTAGGATGTTCACTTGTGGTTAGAAAACCATAATCTAACTCCTTGCTACGAAATTGTGTTGAAAGATGTTGTTTTTTTTTTTTTTTGGAGAACCTTAGAAACTAATTCTTGTCTCATAATCCCTTGTTATGTCATTTTATGGCATTAAGGAATAAATAATATTTCTTATGCGGAAACATGCTATGCAAGGATATGGGATCTTCGTGAACATAGACCACTTGTGATTATGTGTAGTTTTAATGCTCCTAGCCTTGTACTTCCTTAAGAAGTCAGACAAGTGTTGTCGTAACTCTTTTGTTTTAAGACGATGCTAAGAACGAGACCTTAGTGCGATATAAGAGCATATCATATGATGCTGCACATGAGATTTGAGATTAGGATTAAGGTCAATCTTAGAGTCCTTATAACTTAATTAAAATTTTTCATGCATTGCAAAGACTATAAATTATCTTGGTGCGACCAAACTTCGAGCAAACAAAAGATATATAAATATATAAAAAAAAAAGTCCATATGTTATTGAACTTCATTAACTAGGGTAGCGAAATAACTATTCCGTGATCGATGGATGTTCTTGGGGAGCTATCTCGACTCTATGTCTTCCTTAATCCCAATAGCTCATCTGGACATCACGTTAGAATCTCTTGTGTAGCAAGAGTAAATTTTATACATTAAATAAAAGTTTGAGAAGCAAAATCTTAACATAAGAATGAGAGAATTAGAATCTTGTAGGCATTTTGAAATATGGAGAATACTTATGTAAGTCATGAAGATTGGTCATAAGGGTAAAGAGAAAATTAAATGGTTGAACAATATGTGAACTGTGAAACGAATCTTCCGAACATGCATGTGGAAAAAGGGAGAAAATCATGCTTACCTAATAATGATCTTGGAAAGTTAGCCATAACTAAAATACATTTAAAGTAATGATATGTCATGGGTTCGCCATTTCTAAAGTCATGATTCTTGTGGTTGGGTCTTTGCTAGTATTCGTTCATTAGGAAAAGTGTGGCATCAACATGCCTATGTCATTTTCATGTGTCTATGTGAGTTGATGATTTTTGTGATAGTCGTATGTGAGTCGAGTTCTGTACTTGAAGCCCATGTTGTGTTGTGTGTAGTGAGCAATGTAAGTTAAAAAAATTATCTTGGTATTTTACTATTGTATTTGTGTGTGTAAAGTGTGGGCACTACATATGGTATCAGAGAAGAGGTTCATGCTCTCGAACCTCTAGGGATGGATTGGAGTTGTGATGATTTTGCATGATAGAGATGTTGTTACATGATGGGTTGCATGATGGTGATGGTGTTTCATGATGGTGATAAATATTGGAAGAGTAATGTGTTTTAAGAGTGATGTGATCTATGTCATAATTGTGATAGTGTGAACGCACATGAGGTGTATGTCACTTAGTGTGCATTTGTTATCCTATTGATGTGCTGGGGATGGGAGTTTTCTCTCTCCTTCGTGTGGATTCTATGAAGAGTTCACATGTGGATTACTGCTTGGAATGTGTGAAAAGAATTCTAATGTGGATGATGGGGTGTTGGAGCATTGTGGCATATTGTGTTATGTGGGTGTGTCGATATGTTGTATAACTGGATTGATGTAAAGTGAATTGAATTGTATCATGATGTTTTACCATGTTTTGAAGAAATGTGTGTATCACTTTGTATGTAGCAAATGAATGTTATGTTGTGATGTTACTAGGTCCATTGTATGTATGATTTGTGTAATATGTGATGGTTCATGTTGTGATATAGGGGCATACAGTGATCCTATGAACCCTATTGTGTAGTGATTGCACCTTGGGTGCATAATGTGTAAAGTGATGTATTACGCCCAGGTGAAAGTAGTGATTGTGTTATACCCTATATATATATATAAACCATGCCATAATACATTATGGTTGTTGTGTGTGAATTACCATTGTGTTAGTAATGTAGTTATGTGTATGTTGTGGACCCTACACTAGACGACCCTAAGGGGATGAAAATGTCAAGAGTGTATGTGTGGAGAGAGGAGGTGTGGACCAGGTTTTCATAATCTTGAGCCGAGTACGAGTGAGGAAGTGGAGTCTTATATAGACTGAAAATCCACTTCTATCTGTTTAGTATACTTTGAGCTTGCTCAGTATATTGTGGGTGCGCACCACCTTAGGCTCAACTTATGCAACCTTGTGTCCCCTGATCTCTTTCCTATTGGATTGTTCATTGAATAATCCTATGTGATTTTGACTATGTTGATCCTTGTGGGAGTATGGAGGAATGGTTCAGGTAGAGATGATGACAGTTACATTATTTGATATACTCATTTCTGGTTACATGTATATTTTTTCACGAGCTGAGGCTCGATGTCCGAGTGCCAACAACTCGATGAGTACCCCTTTGGTGGCGGTATGAGGCCACATATAGTGATTGTGATGTGCTATTTTTCTCATTACGTATTTTATTCATAAATTAATCTTTCTCTTTTCACTTTAGAACCAGCCGTTTTTCTTGATTGACATGTTCTT
Source organism: Taxus wallichiana var. yunnanensis (assembly GCA_018340775.1). NCBI lineage: Eukaryota > Viridiplantae > Streptophyta > Pinopsida > Cupressales > Taxaceae > Taxus > Taxus wallichiana. Next base: position 186,044,499 of record CM031239.1, read on the forward strand.
ATATTTTGGGCATTTATTTGATTGTTGCATTAACATTTGGATTTTGCACTAACCAAGGCTAATTAGCCATTTGTTTTTCTTGGTTTTAAAACTTTCTTTTCATATTTAAGAGTTTTGTAGCCTAGCCCAAGGCTTTGATTTTGCCACTTGGCATTTGAATGGATTGTTATGTTGGTTCTAATGTCATAATGTGTTGGAATAGGGTCATGGGATTCACCATGGAGTGGTTGAACCTATGGACCCACTTCGTTGTATAGGGGTACACCCCAAGGAGTTATAGATAACTAGTGGGTTGTTGAACCACATGAGTTATTATGTCACTTGGGTTGGGGGTGACGGGGCTCTATGTGCCCAGGGCCATAGGGTGACCCGGCCTCATTAAAAGGAGAAAGGAGACGAGACTCTATGGTTGAGTGACTGGCACTCTATGGTTGAGTGACCTGTTATTCTTTATGACACTCTATGGTTGAGTGACACGATATTCTTGATGGGGCTCTATGGTTGAGTGACCCGACTTGGTTTTGACACTATGTTTCTTCCTCTTTGGGAGGTATATGGAGATTATCTGGTGATGCTTTGGGGAGTATATGGAGTTGCTTTATGATACTTCAGGAGATATATGGAGTTTTACCTAGTACTTTTGGAGATATCTGGGGTTTGTTTCATGATGTCTTGTTATGTGTGGAGTTGGTATAGTGAGTTATGTGTACCCTTGTGAGTCTTTTGACACCTTGTTATGGTTGAGAATTGACATTTCCATTTGTATGGACTATTGGATATTGGTTGTGTGACATGTATGGACTTATGTGGATATTGGATTTGAGTAATATTTTGTGGGGTAATATAGTCATGGATTTTGGGAGTCATGTGATACCCGTTGTATATGTATCAGCATGTTGATTTTGTTTGTTAGTCATATGTGTGTACTAGATCTATGTCTAGGACAAAATTGTTGGAAATTAATTTTATGTGGTCTACTTGTTATCATTCCATGGTTTGGTGAAACCCTTGTGATGTGATATAGTCGTGAAAGTATGTAAAAGTATGCTTGTGAAATTTTGGTGTTGTGTATGACCTTGGTAGGGTGTTGTGATTGTAGTTCATGATGGGAATCCACAGAATGAATAAACTAAAATTCGATAAAAATGAAAATTTAAAGGACTTGAATTAAGAATAATGTTAATGGAAAGAGATTAATGAAATAATGAATAAGAGAGAACTGCCAATCTTCACAGAACCTTGAAAGTTAAAATTTCTACCTGATGTTCCTAGGGCCACCCCGTGACCGTGATTTTGGATTTAAAATCTTAACCTTAGCGCATGCCTTCGCCACATTCGTCCCTTGTTGTTTACTTTCTCTTTCTTCATTGTATGTCGCATCGAGGACGATGCTTTCTTAAGGGGAGGAGAATGTAATGCCTCCTTTAAAAAAAAAAAAATAAAAATAAAAAATAAATATAAAAGTTAAAAGGAATTAAAATTAAATGAAAAAACCCGTGAATTCTTTGTTGGGGAAAATTTAGGGCTCTAGGGCTTCCATTTCTCATTTTCATCCTTTTTGGTTTTGTTGTTGGGAATCTTTGTCGCCACCGCCATGGAGGGAGGTGGGGAGAACTCTTAACCATGCTTACTCTTCCACCAAGCCGAAGGAAGGTGTCAGGGGAGGTAGCACCGTGGAACCGTAGAGGAGAAAACTTGGGTTTTTTTGCTTGTGAAGGTGCGTAGGGTGTTTGTGCCTTGTGGAGAATAATGCCTTTTTGAAACGTGTCATCCATGAGAGAATGATGGTTTTAGGGGATTTGGGAATCCATTTAAAGCATTGATTTTTTCTCGTAAAATGTAACTCTTCTGTGGGCTGACTCCCATCAAAAGGGGGTTTTGTCCGATTTACATTGCCACACGCCTTAGATTTTCATGCTGCGTTGAAATGAGGAGATTTGGAGTAGGGTGCGCACATCCATCTAAGTATAATGGAATTTTTTTTTGTTTATTGCAGAAATTGTTTTCCCTCATATCATGCCAAAATGGGGAAACATGTTCTGCGTGGATGATTTCAAAGCACAAAACAATAGAGGGGATCTGGTCAAATGTTGTAGTTGTAATACTTTGGGGGCATTAAATTAGCATTTGACCAAAGGAAAGACAAAGATTTCTTGGAATAGGTTATGGCGTTGTTGAAAGGACATGGGTTTCTTCGAGAAAATGTATTTAGAATGCTTTACTTCACCATATGTTTGAAATAGGCTCAATCAAATCAGAACTTTACTTTACTAGCGTGCTTCTCATGGCTGTGTGCCCAAAATGGAAGCATTGGAACATGGCATGAACAATAGAATCTGGTTTTTTTGTAATATTGTGCTTCTTGGTGTCATAAGTTGATATGCATGGAAAATGTGGAAGTGTATTTAAGGCATGTGAATTGTTCGTAAAAAAATGCCTCGGATATGTCATCTCATGGAATGTAATGGTTTTGGGATATTCATCAAATACATGGGCATGCATATGAACTTTTCCTGATGAATACATTTGAATATGTAGAGGAAATGTTGAGAAGGTGCATGAAAGTTTGGGAGAATACCTCAAAGAAATGTTGTTAACACATGGAATGCCATGATTGCGGGATTGCAATAATGGATTCATAGTACAATGACATTGTTTGTTATCCCAAACAATGGATTTTGAAGCCTCTTTACCGTGGGCTTGTTACTCAAATGGAGGCACTTTTTGTTCCTTTTTGCCACCGAGATCCTCCCGATTTTCTTAAAACATGAAATGGCCCTTTTGATTTTGGGTGCATTATTGTGGATGTTATTTTTGGGTTTTCTGCATAGGCATGTGCAACAATGGTGGTCTCGAGGATCAATCGGTGCGATGTCAACTCCTTGAATTTTGCCTCACCGGTCATTTCCCGGGCATGGTTCTTCTTCCCTTACCTCTCATAATTCTCATGTTTTAGTTCTCTTTTGCAACTAAATAGAATTTTAAATTATTAGGATTTTTAATACAGTTAAATGTCTCTTCAACTCATTGTAAAACAATAAAGTGTCGTGTCATAACTCTCGAAGTCATTATAACTCGCCTACTTTAAACCATGAACTATCACCCTCACTTTGAGATGATTTAGAAAAATCTTACCCTTCTTGATCGCTCCAATATCGTTTTATCGACCAGATGAATTTGACTCTCCATTGATTAAGTTGACCTTCTTGTTTTAAATAGTTAAATTTTGCATTTTTGAGACTCACTAAGTACCCTTCGCAACTTTGGAAACGAGATGTGAAGTTTCATTCGTGTACCTTGGTATACGAGGAGTCACCTTGATTTTTGGTTTGACCCGAAATAATCATATGACATCCTTTTGACGCTCTTTTATAGAGCCATGTTACATCGGTTTACAACAGTAGAGAGTTGTTAAAACTAGAAAGTTGGCTTTCGTTTGGGACCACCATTTGAAACCCGGAAAGAGAAATCACGTTCCGTCTTCGCAAACCTCTAGTGTTTATACTAGAAAAATGCATGGAACATTCAATATAGGAAAGAGAACTTTTCGGGATAGTTTGGCGAAGCCATTTTGTAGGCCTCCAGTCACAGTTTGACGAGGTCAAACTAGTCCAATTTCGTCTTGTCGCTCCAGAAAACTTGTCGCCATTTGAACATGGTTTTCTAGTTCTCAGTCCCATTGACTCTGATGAATTCTCTTTATATAGGGGAACTAGTAGGAGATGTCTCGTTGCGTGCTTCTCCATCAAACATCAGTTATGGACGTGGTTTTCTGGGCCCTCGAGCTAACTTTTGGCATTTTACAACTGGGTGAACTACGACCAGTGGCCCCGGAGAACTAACCGCCAAACGCAAACCGTTCACTCTTTTTCAATTCCGTCAGTTGCTATGAATTCTTGGTATATCTGGGGACACGTAGAAATTTAATCGTGGTGTGCGTGCTCATCGGAAGATAACCTTTGGAAGTAGTTTCTTAGCCTCCGAGCCCATTTGAACATTTTGTAGCTAGTGAGAAAATGTAAAAGTAGAAAAGCTGCAGGACCTCGTAGGGTTGCCAAATCACCCTGAAAACATTTAAACACACGTAAATAACTGTTTAAAACACTATAATGAAACTTGTTGTGTGTATTAGAACTTTTGGCAAAACGATGTTTTCTCTCTCTTCCTTTCTCTTTCTCTCTCCTGGGTTTATAAAATGAAGAAAAATGAAATGCAATGGATACATGTTTCTAGACTTATTTTATTTCGATTTCAAATTGTAATTATTGTCAGATGTAAATGGGAAACTGAAGAATGAAAATTATGATTGATTAGGGTGGATGCCATGCCAACGAATTTTCGTTGATATCTTGCTCACGTGGGTTTTGCAGGATGGAAGAATGACATCGAAAAGGCGATGTGTAATTTAATTATTACTACTGTAATTTCTATAGGTCATTGTAAAATGAATAACTATCAAATGTAGTCTTTTGTTACAGAAAATTTATAATTGAGATTTGTTAACATGCATGATATGCTAGTTTAGGGATACTTAGGAAATGTGCATCTGATCACCGGTTCAGTTTGATTCTTAGTTGTGTATGGCAAAAAAAAAGGGTTTGATTTATATAAAGTAAATTTGAAATTGAAGTTAATATATTGTAGTACCTTCTCAGTATTCAATAAATGATTAAATTAATTTCTGGGTTATCTTCTTACCTTGCAAACATAATATAGAGTCTTAATGGGAACACTCAACTTTAATAAAATATTCGTGCTTAACTTGCCTACATGTGTGATCCTTTTTACCTTATAAGAAGTTTAAAACCGTAGAACGAACTTAACCTTTACCCCGATGGAGCATCTTGGTTTAGGAAAATAAGATCCCAAGAAGAGGGGTTTATCGTCTTAATAGGTACGTTTAGTGACATCGACATAAACTAGACACATAAGAGCAACATAGTCAAATAAATCTTCTACATCGAATGAATTTCTTGTGAGATCCAGATGACATCATGGAGCTAGGGAAATAGTGGTTCTATCACTTAATTTTTTTCTTATGAATAGATCCTCTTAGCTATAGGTGCCATCTTTGGTTAGTGACAATAGAGTGCTTTGATCTCTTACGGAGGGTTTATAGGGTGAATATGTTTGAAACCTTAATCTAATCTTTAAGAGAGTGTAAAGCCCTAAGTGGAAAATTGGAATGGAACTAAACCCTAGTTGACTAGGATGTTCACTTGTGGTTAGAAAACCATAATCTAACTCCTTGCTACGAAATTGTGTTGAAAGATGTTTTTTTTTTTTTTTGGAGAACCTTAGAAACTGAATTCTTGTCTCATAATCCCTTGTTATGTCATTTTATGGCATTAAGGAATAAAGAATATTTCTTATGCGGAAACATGCTATGCAAGGATATGGGATCTTCGTGAACATAGACCACTTGTGATTATGTGTAGTTTTAATGCTCCTAGCCTTGTACTTCCTTAAGAAGTCAGACAAGTGTTGTCGTAACTCTTTTGTTTTAAGACGATGCTAAGAACGAGACCTTAGTGCGATATAAGAGCATATCATATGATGCTTGCACATGAGATTTGAGATTAGGATTAAGGTCAATCTTAGAGTCCTTATAACTTAATTAAACTTTTTCATGCATTGCAAAGACTATAAATTATCTTGGTGCGACCAAACTTCGAGCAAACAAAAGATATATAAATATATAAAAAAAATCTATATGTTATTGAACTTCATTAACTAGGGTAGCGAAATAACTATTCCGTGATCGATGGATGTTCTTGGGGAGCTATCTCGACTCTATGTCTTCCTTAATCCCAATAGCTCATCTTGACATCACGTTAGAATCTCTTGTGTAGCAAGAGTAAATTTTATACATTAAATAAAAGTTTGAGAAGCAAAATCTTAACATAAGAATGAGAGAATTAGAATCTTGTAGGCATTTTGAAATATGGAGAATACTTATGTAAGTCATGAAGATTGGTCATAAGGGTAAAGAAAAAATTAAATTGTTGAACAATATGTGAACTGTGAAACGAATCTTCCGAACATGCATGTGAAAAAGGGAAAAATCATGCTTACCTAATAATGATCTTGGAAAGTTAAATAGTAACTAAAATACATTTAAAGTAATGATATGTCGTGGGTTCGCCATTTCTAAAGTCATGATTCTTGTGGTTGTGTCTTTGCTATTATTCATTCATTAGGAAAAGTGTGGCATCAACATGCCTATGTCGTTTTCATGTTTCTATGTGAGTCGATGATACATGGATACAAGTGTAATATGATTTCAGTCATATAATCCCATAATTATATGGCTGTAATCAATTACCATGTCCTTAAATTTAATATTTACTTATCTAAGTAATACATTATAGTCAAACATTTGTAATAAATTAGTGTCTTATTATTTTTAAGAAGAATAAGATCCATAAAGTTACAATCATATAATACCAATATTATATGACTATGACTATCTATAAACTTGTTACTGATTTATACAACCTATTAAGAACTAATTTATATCAACATGATATATATTAAGGCATAAAGAAAAGATTATCCATAATATATAATCATATAATCATTTCATTCACTCAAACCAAATATATGTTCCAAACACATTAGCTAATATAGAAATAACGAGTTCCAAACAAGGTCGATTAAGGTTCAAACAAATTTGAGAGAAGATTTAAGAACATTCTTATTGATGGTAAAAGAATAGATTTGAGCTAAGATTATAACCGAATATGCTATGCTACTATTCATATCAATATAAGGGGCATTCAACAAGGATAGAATCCCTTTCATACAAGTTTCAACCACTGTAAAATAACACTAGACTTACAACACATCAATTCAATCATAGGTCAAACTATTCAAACCCTCCAAATGGTTCGCATGATGTATCAAGCTTCCCGTAGAAGTAATTCAAACTACACCATATCTAGAGGAAATTCTAATATGGTCCTCAATTCATTCATAGAGGTGTTAAACACAAGAATTGAAGTAACATCTTCGAATGAAACCAATTTGACAAAAGATCCCACACAGATCTACGTGTATTCACACAATCCATTTTAAGACTCGAAAACATAAAAAAGGGAACTTAGAACTAAAAAATAATACCATTTATTTCTCCCACAAGGGAGAGGTTCAATATTTTGAAAATGTTAAGACCCATAAAGGGTTTTTATTCGTACTCAGTGTTTAAGCTGAAACAAGTAAAAATCACAATACACGGTTGATTAAGGTCAAACGGATAAGCCTGTATAAAATCGACTAGCCAACCAAGGAAACAAAATGATCCCATATTGTATATTTCCCAAACTGATAAGTAACAACAACAATAAATTTCATTAAGATTTAACTAACCCAATACGAGATGAGTATACAATAATAAACATAGCGCTTTTAATATGCATTCGAACTATATTAAAGATAGGTATCGTTTATGTGAACTTTGGACCAATATTCACGGGTATAATAACAGTCAAGTTCAAACAATAATACACAAACCAATAACAAGAAAATCACCATTTCCTTCATACATCACATTCACAGGCATGCATATTAACATGATTTGTTTTTAATCAACTTACAACGAGATTCAAAAGTATTCATGAAATAAAAACTAGGTAACATAGGAATAACACAAAAACTACAAAAACAGAACTTAGAATACAATTTATTAAGAAGAGCGAGAGTTATTTTCATGAAACAATTAAATGGAGCAAGTTTTTAGAATGAGTTAGAGCCTATCATGCTTGGTAGAGCTCTTGAAAATTTCCTCTAAGCTCCCAAAATTTCTAGCAAAGCTTTCCTGAAATATTTCTCCAAGAACTTGAAAAATTCCATAGAAATCCCATCTTCTTCTTCCTCATTATTTTTATAACCCAAATCATAAATTTCTCTCTGCTAAATCCTCCATGTAATGGAGAGTTCATTAATGAAGAAAAAATGAACTACTAGTTTGAATAACAAAAGATTAACATGTAGAGCCATAGTGCTTGATATACCAAATGAAAAAAACCAACTCCTATTCTTTTCCCCAAAACCATCTCGGTGTTTCCAAGATGGTTTCTCACTTCCTTCGAGATAATTAATGCAATGGAAATATTTTAGTTATGCCCTTAAAATATGCCAACAACCATTCCAATTTAGTAACAACTAAATGTTTAAACAACACACTGCTAAGCGTTTAGTTACTTTATTTATAGTGCATGCCAAGTTAAACTTGGTATTTGCCAAAGGTGGCGGTAGTGCCTCTTCAATATCATTTAATTAAATTGCATGGGGTGGTGCCATGCTAACCATGTATATATCCTTAGTCGATGTGTGTCATCCGTGGTTAGATCTTAGGTCGGTCCGGGATATTAGTTAAGTAAAGTATCAACCTTAACTTAGGCTGATAATATAATCCGTATACACTAGATTATTAATAAGTCCCTTAGTGTATATTTTTCTTAGGATAGATTTAGGTTAGGTCCCATAATATTCAACAAGAAAATCAACCCTCATAATAATCGAATCTAATAAAAATCAAGCAAAAGTGTGACTGCATTAGTAAGACGTGACAAAACCATCTCTTACCACCTTATAATCATTTAAGCCTAAACTCGACGATCCATTATAAACATTATAAAGTCAATTTGACTTACCAATCTGATTTGAATAATATAACGATAAAGGAGAATGCATTGGAATAATATATTGATCCAAGGTATTATCCTTTATCAAAAATAGTCGATAATCTTAGGAACATAAATACATTAGAACTTAGACATCTTACCTGGTTGTTCAAAATTCCACTTTGTCCCTAAGGATCCCGATTTCACTTTCCACAAGCGGAATCACATGGTTTAATTTAAAAACAAAACAAGTGAGTATTTAATGATAAGTCAAATTAAGAAAAACATTTCCTTAAGCACGTTTAAAATCAAATATGACTAGAAATTGATATCATTACAAAAAACATGATCTATCAGTTTAAAAGAGCACATCAATTCGAATGAAATTACATCTCAACATTTTCCAAATTCGAGTCAAAGAAGCAAGTACAAATATCAACATAGCCGAGATATTACACATCATGCCCTAACATCCTACCATTGGATGTATTGGCCTTATTCTTCCTCTTGGATTCTTCATATCACGTGGGTTAGGTATCCTATTGATCCCCTTCCCACTGGATTTACCTATCTAATCACATTATCATTATTCCTAAGTACCATGAGTATCATTATATATATACATGTGGGAAAGAGTAAAATGATAAACATATATACAAAAACACCAAACATCCAAATATCACCAAAATCATCATCTATATATATCTTGAATCAATTTTTATACATCAACAAAATCCATACATGGCTCTAGCCCATCTATAAAATGGATCAAACAACCTCACCCCCATGGTGGGTATCTAAATGCTTTGGGACGATGGGGACATGTTGGTATATCTCGGTGTTTAGGCCGGGGTCTCCACCCTAGATCAAGATCCAAAGGCGTGTCCTCACACTCTCTCCGGATGTGTCTCTAACGAAGTAATTATCTTTACTAATCTCTAGGTAGTTGATAAGTGGGTTACCTACTCTTGAACTAGGTCTACCTATGTCTGCAATAGATTCTAAAACATCACATATATTATTTCGGTAGCTACCAATGTATGCATGCATCTCTATATCTTTATATTGTCATGGATTCCTCTCTAACTAGATGAAACAAGCTCACTAAGTCTCCGATAGCAGTCTTATTGGAACCACCATCATTACAAAGATATCTTTGGACATCCAACACTAGATCTAGGATATCATGGTGGGCACTCTCAATCAAGGAGTGCCACTCCTCCACCGTCTGCTCTACAAAACCAAAAATGACACATACTACTCACAATATCAACTTGGCACACACCATTACTCAAGAATCATCCAAATAACATAATATCACACATAGCGAGCTTCCCAGGGGCTCTCCATGATGGTATCACTATCTTCATGACCACCCAATACCTCCTCCTCCTTGTCGGTATGATGAGGTATGACTCTTGCATCTTTGTGCCCACCTATCTTAGGGAGCCAATATTATATCCCCTCTACGCCGTGGTATGGGCATCTACCTTAAGTGTACGACCATCATGCACCGATTGGTGTCAAGTAGCCTCCTCCTAAATGTCACATATTATGCTCCCTCGGCCATGGTGTTGGCTTCCCTATTAATCCTCATCTAGTGCTAAGATCAACTCAACCTCTGCCCTAACATATGGACTTATATCAATGGATCCTCGGTTGGATCCTTGAGCATCCCACCTTGACGACACTACCTCGACTATGTGTGCCCGCTACCCATATCCTAGAGGTTCATAATGCTAGTACGCTTAACTTTGCACATGAAGTCTCTCTAACATGAAGATGATGATAGGGTGAAAATGGTGGTATCGCCATGAGCGCTGGTCACCCAAACTACCTCGGGACCTTGTTCATCGCATGGGTCTCCACCTAATAGACATAATGCTCTGTCACCTCAACGACATCATATAAGTACTCTATCCTGGGCCAATTGGGCCACCGGTCCACATTCCATTTAAGGATTCCATGTAACATCATCTGAACCTACCTGTGCTAGTGGCCATAATGCTCTAAGTGATCTCCCTACCAAACCTTGTGTCCACTAAAGCATTCTTAGGGAATCCATGGCTATTGTCAAGTGTGTCGTTATTAGCCTATACATTAGGAACCTCTCATATATTTGAGAAGTCAATAATATTACGAGTCCCAAGAACCTCGACCTTTGTGCTCGGACTTGTAAATATTGTGCACCAACTGTACCCATATGGTGGTGAACTAGTTGAATAACACCTCGTGATCTATAACATCTCTGCAGATGACTATCAAGAATAATGAGATGGATCTATTTTCCTTGTGCCACACAATTCGTGCCAAAACAATCCCCATAACCACTTTTTAGATATCTATAATCCCTACAGCCTACACTATGCTAAGTCAAACACATAACATACTCTCATCATATGTCTCGTTCTAATAGCCCATATGGATAAGGCTCTTCACTCTGCAACATCCGAGATCAAATTATAAAACATACGTGTCCCTATAATGGGTAACCCAAAAATCCCATGTACATCCTCTAAAGTCAATTCCATCTCTATAGTCTCATGTCCTGTGCACCATTGAAAGGTGTTGGATCTAATCTCCCATGTGGCTAAAAACATATGTAATAGATCTAAATCCAAGGGTATCTAGGAATTTGCATGATGTCCCTAAATCCCTAAACCTATAATTGGGCCACCTCTGCTGAATCAATCTAGAAATCAAACCACTGAGCCACGATACATCCACATTTCATCATAGGTGGACCCTAAGTTCTAGGTGCACACAAAAAATGACAATAAATAAACATCAACAATCTGCAAAATCAATTTTTAACAAAAATTCTAAATTTACAACTTACACCTACAAAAATACTTGTGCCATCACCCTCTGGATATATGTTGTCGACCCCAACAAAAATCACTATCATTTCCTACGCTATCGGCTATATGGTAAATTCCATCGGCCCATGGTAAATTTTTAGCCCCACCTTGATGCCACCGCCCTCTTGTTACAAATGGGTCGATGGCATATGGCCAAAATGTGGTCATGAATTTCCCAAGTTTAACTCGCAAAAATTGATAAATGATAAAATGAAATTCAAATCCCTCCCAAACCCACTTGTATTTTGTCCTAACCTACACGATGACACAAGTTTGGACAAGAATGACGCACTAATGAATTAAAAAAGTAAAATACCAAATAACACCTAATCTACTCAACAAAATTAAATGTAATGATTACCCATGGTCATGCCCCTTGCGTGCACTACCTCTTCATCCTCCGTCATGACCTCATAATCATGCCATATCATCAAAATACACCCAAATTTGGAATTCCAGATCTCACTTCTCGAGTTCTAAAAAATAGCAATAAGCAAATAAAAATAAAAATCACTATATAAAACTAAATTTTATATTCAAATTATGAATTTAGAATTAATCTAAACATGTATAACAATGAAATGACCTTTATAAACTGAAATATAAACGCTAACTAATTTTATTTGATATTATAAATAAAATGGAATAATTGAATAGGAAGGAAAAGGTGCTAACACGAAATGAACTTACCTCGTAGTGATATGGAACTATCTTTGGATGATACACATGTAGGACAGAGTATGAAAACACACCTTAAAAAGTTGTAGTAGATGACTATTTGGCGAATGGGGCAGTGTGGAAGGATTAAGGTGCTGTGGGCACCTTGGTTTGTATTATGGGTTCCCTGGTTTGCAAAATAACTTATAACTTTGAAACTAAGTTGGTGCCGCTAGGTATTTGTAATAACCCGATCTTTATCACATGTATGTTGCACTAGCTTTGCTAATGTCACTTTGTAAGTCTCGATGAATAATATTTTAGAAAACCCCACATAAAAGCATCAAACCTTGAAAAAGAAAGATGCAAATGAATGGGCCGACTATCCTCAACCGCCCGAATGAATGGACTTACGATCGAGTGCTACACCACATCTCGGCTCGATGTAGTTCTATGTGCTTGTGTGTGCAATCATGTTCCTAGGGTGCCTTAGTGCCAATGATGCCAAAGTAGTAGGAAATAGCTAGATGTAAGATGTAAATGGTGAATGGAATAGAATGAATACAACCCTTCATATGCACCTTTGTGTGATGCGAATACTACCCAAATGTATTCCCTTACTTGATGTAGATAGCTAGCCCTTAGTAGAAATAGTTCACCCTTAAGATAATGTGTATGTTGTGTTTATATAGGGATCTCTTGCTGGAATTTTGACACTAATGACCTGACATGATGAATAGTACCTAGGAGAATGAGAGGGAAAACTACAAAGACCAGACCTTGAGACTCTAAATGAGAACCAAGTGCAATCGAGACCAGGGCACCTAAAAATGAGGATCGGGGCACCGGCGGGCACTCCAATACCTTCCTAGGTGTCCCTATCAAAGACTAAAGATGACTACTGAGTAAATAAAAACAACTGAGATTCTATGAGAGATGAACATAACTATGCGAGTAATGAAAAGCAGTGCAAGACACTTAATGATAATGACCAACTAAACTGACAATAGGACTAGGGGATGACCCATCAGTGAATACTTTTCTTATGTGATATCCACATATAAAAAAACATATTTGGTGGTATAATAGTAATAGTAAGTGCATGATTTTATGACTATAACTATCTTATCATCCTCCTTTGCCACCTTGTAATCATACCATATCGTCAAAATACACCCAAATTTGGAATTCATGAGCTCACTTCTCTTAATTCTAAAAAATAGCAATAAGAAAATCAAAATCAAAATCACTATATAAAACTAAATTTTATATTCAAATTTTGTTGTGATAAACCTAATTCTTCAAAAAATTGTCATTTTTCATCCTAAACTCGCAAAATGTGTCGTTTGGTGCATCTTGAGCATACTCTGCATACCATTTTCTTTGACATGTTACAAACATACTTTCAATGATATTTGATTTTTTCCTATTTTTGACACCATACCACCATACAACATTTTGACACTATGATACGACATCCATCCCATGGGACCCTAGCTAGGTGATTTATGTCTTATTTTACTAATGATCCTTTAGTGTTTTTTTTTTTAGGTTTTCTTCTTCAGGGTTCTTGTAGCATTGATTATGCCCACACATGGCAGGACAAGTGACACTATCAAGTACCAATTGGTGGGTATATTTCATTTTATATATTCCATTATGATTTGAATGTCAATATATACTTTTGATATCGGAGTTACATACTGTTTCTTTCCTTTGACCACCCCATGTTTTTCTATTGCAAATGCGGTGATAAATGGATGTTACTAAAACGTTCCTAATTTTTCACTTTTCATATTTCATACATATTACTAGCAATTTCCTTTGTACAAATAAGGGTAATTGATGCATCTATTTCTTGAGTGGGTGCCTTAAGGGGCATACTTGGGAATAGAATGCTTATTCAAGTAATAATTATGGGTTAGAGATAGTACACAAAAAGAATATCATTATGTGGTACCGACCTTAATTTTCCTTACACTAGTCATCTTTTTCCCTTTGTGTCTCGGACACATTGCACTCCCAACACCTTAATTACATCTCACCATTTGTCATCTTGTTCATCCATTTCCATGATCTACAACACTTATGTTCACTCAACATGACACATTATCATCCTTGGCCAACACCATGACTCGTGGGCGATGGTTTTGGTGTTATGATTTCCCCTAATCAATGCTATCACCCACAGGTGATAACATCTTATATATACCTACCATATCTTGAAATTCATAAAGGAAGGAAGCCCAAATATTAGGAACTTCCATATTCTCTTCTCTTTTGTGCCAAATTTGAATCTTCTTGCTCATCTCTTGGTTCATCTTGTACTTGGCTTAGATTAGATTGGACACTCTTCTTCTTGGTTAAATTTCTTGCACTATTGGGTCATCTATAGTGAGTTTAGGACATGAATGGTGTTTTTCATCTCCACCTAATAATGATTATCTCTCAGTGTGCTACTTCTTTGGAGAGATAAATGCATCAATGACCACCCCACATGTAAGTTCTCTAACTCTCTTTGTAATTTTTCATAGATTATTTCATTTCCATTCCCCATTGCTCTATGTTAGCTTAGTGTTATATGTACATTGATGCTAGTTAGCATAACACTCTTATTTGATCAGCTCCTTATCTTTCCTTTATTTACATTTCAGTCATACTATGTATGGCTTCCTTATTCATCATCAATCTATACCTCTTCTCACCCATTTACCAATATCTTAGTAGGGTACTCTCCTCTATCTTGATTGTGGGACTTGGAAACCCTAGGTTGACCTAGTGTAGGGATTACTACCATCTGGATATAAAACCTTAGAGATCTATGCAACCCCTTTAAATCCATCCAATATATGCCAGTTCATGTGTGTCTCTTACTCATTTCCTTTATAACCTTGTAGAATGAAAGAATTATGAGTGCAAGTTATTGAGATACATTATTAGCTCACCATACGAAACCACTACTTACAATTGGTATATTTCTACACATTCATCTAAGTAAAGCAACATAATTAACATATGATAATGTCTAATGAGAGGAATACAATGATGAATGAATAAAACTAGAGAGATGGGGTGTATTCCATGTGTGGAAGTAATCGAGTTGAGTTTAGATGCTCCGGCTCATCTCCTTGTCACCAACAATGTGAGATACCTCATCCTTGGAATCCCAACATAGGTGAAGCAAATGTAAGTGAAGGTTACGAGTTTGGATTCAAACTTATTGATGAAATGTTTTAGATTCCTAAACTATTTTAAATAACCCCATTTGTGTTCCTCCAAAAACCATGACAATTCCTTGAGATGATGCCGACATGAAGCATTTCTTCACATTTCACAAAACAATATGCTCCAAATTCATTCAAAATTTGAGCATATCCCAAAATTATTGTAGACCATGTCATAACAATTTTCTCTTGGAATTTTTTTCAAAACATTGTACGTAAGATAAAAACACCCACATCTTGTGTATAACTTGCAATGATTGCAGTCCATGAGACCATATATCTATGAGGTATTTTATCAAGCAATTCACTACTAAGTATGGTCCAACATTTCTAGGATCCACAGACTTATTGTAGCTCACATTACTTTGTGTTTACAAGCTTACAATCTATGTGTTAGAATTAATGATATTACATGAAGAATTAAATAAAATTTCTTGTTTGGAAATAAAATCAAACTAATAATACATTGAATAAAAAACAATCACTAGAAATGAGAATACTCACCCTCTAAATCCATGACCAGCTAGCCCAATAAAAGTAAGATAAAGAAAATTTCCAATCTCTTAATTCACATAGGATTGAGAGAATGATGCTTCTAAAGGCACATGATATGAGCATGATGGAACTACTTGTGGCATCGATGATTACTCCCGAATCTATTAGGAATTTTTAGTGCTTCATTAGTATTTTAGTGTGCTATCATATTATTGTTATACACTAGTTAATAAGAGAATACACAAGTCATGTAATAGGCATTGTGAGTTAATGAGTTGTTAGAACAAATCATCTATTCTAAGGACTAGTTTAGGGATATAGTTATGGATTCCTTAATAATAGGAGATCCTCTCAATATATATGTATACATTCCTTATTTAATTAATTTATGTTGGATTATTATTGTTTGAGTTTAACTTGTGGTAAATTGATCTAAACATTTCATTTGGTATCAGAGTAGGATTTTCTGGTGATGTATCTTTAGTTTGTTTGTAGGGGTATCCATAACATTCTATTTTACCCAAACTGATGTAATTTCTTGGTTGATCTTTTACATTTCTTGATTACTACATGTACATTGTTATTTATATAGTGCATTGACTTGTGTGTAATAAGTGGGTGATTTTTTCTCTTGAATAATAAGGAGAGTTATATTCGGACTAATATCTTCACCAAGAATTTTCTAGGTTCATGTTGAGACACCACAAAGTTTTTTATCTAATGGGTTTTAGTAGATGAAACACAAGACACAAACCAAAAATTAAGAGCGACATTGGAAAGATGTCCCATAAGAGGTTTATTGCTTGATTTTGGAGAATAAAATAAGTGGTGTGGAGGGAGTTTGAGGAGAAATTAGATTTCCTTAAATCTCTTATGGGTACACCATATACAAAAACATGTAGGTATTCTATCAAAAGGTCATGTATCCTCTATACAAATTTGTCAGCTATTTTAACAAACATGGAGGTAATTATAGGATATATGTACATAACATTTCAGTGCTTAGGAATTTTAATTCCCAAGTATGTTTATGCAATGTTAATATAGTGGTTTACATCACAATTGGATCTAATTTTTATCCTCAACACCTTAGTCATGATTTGCACTTTGGATTTGAAATTTTTGTTGGATGCATATGAAGGTGAATTACATTGAATTCTAATAATTCATGTTTAAAACAGGTTCAATTATAGCATCATGTTTGGATCAACTCACTTCTTTCTCATTCACCTTAACTTTGTGAACAATTTTTGGATCATGCTTGCGTTGCATCTCTCCATGGACATGTGGATGTATATCATTTCATATTCTGAAATGACATAATACAATGCATACATTGGTCAATTCATAGTGATAACACTCATTATGTGGCAATATAATCATTTTATATGAATAATCTCCATCCCTTCATTTAAAACGTGCTTGAGATATATTGCAACAATCAAATGGTTCTACATTCAAAACCACTCAACACTCCTCTCATGCAGATGAAAATGGATTTATTTGTTAGCTTGTGATTTGTTGGAGTCTCAAAAGTTTTGTATGTATGATTTGATCAGTTCATGTAAAAAAATGTAGGTGTGATTATATTTTTTTGTCTTTTCTAAGTTTTAAAGTGTCAAAAGATTAATTTAAATGTGGCTAAATTAGCATTTGTTTTGTTTTGTTTCATGTTTAGTAATTTGAAAAATTAATCCTAACGATCAACTTAGTAGCTGATCATTTATTTTGTTTAATTTTTAGTCTTGTATTAAAAGAATATTCTTAGTTTGAAATCATTCATATTAAAAATCAATTATTGTCAATATTGTATCGTTTAGGATATATGCCAAGTCAAAATATAAAAAGTAATTAAATATTACTTTTAAGTATCATTTTAGTCATTTTAATTATTGTCACTTGTCAATACTATTGTCATTTTGAAAGTAAAGAGTCTAGTTAATGTCAAAATAGTCAAGTTTTTAAAGTGTGAAAATAAAATAAAATTTGCCACATGGACTCTTTTTTGATGTAACCCGATGTCTTTGTTTCACATTACAAGGGGGGAGATAAAAAATAAAGTAAAATGTGGAAACCAATGGGATTCAATTTCCAATCACTTAAGTGAACATCAACATATTAGAGGATAGAGGCTATGAAGGAAGGAAGGAAATCGGTGTCCACTCGTCATCCACTAGTGATGGGGCCACATAGAAGATTTGGTCGTGGTGTTTTTAGTGATTTTTTTAGAGTTTGCTTTTTTTTGTGTTGTGCTAATACATTTAGAGTACCTATTTTATTAGTGTGTTCATATTTTCAATTTGGTGTGATATTTAGAATACAAACAGAGAAATTTCTTATTCAAAAGTGTTCTAAGTGAGTGAAATTTTAAATATAATCATTTGATGGAAAAATGTAGTCGAAAGCTAATCCTAGTGTACTACAACATCATGATACTTGTTTAGGTTGTTGGTTATCATGTAAAACCATCTTAGAGGTTGTTTTTGTCTTGTAACACCATTATTTTAGGTTTTTGGTTGTCCTAATAAAACCATCTCGATGTTTTGGTTGTTTATTGTCCTACCAAAACCTTTTGGGATTTTACGGGGTTGGTCAACCTTGTGAAAAACCATCATTGTATAGGTATGGAGGATTAATAAATATGTGGGTCCCTATTCATACCTGAGTGGTTACTCCATCCATCCATGAAAGCCACCTTTGAAAATATAACTTCGTGAGTTGTGCAATAATGCATGTGGATTGAGATCATGAGAAAATAGAGGCGACATCTGTAGTTGAAGAAGTGTAATTAATTTTCTACCATATTTGTAATTAGGGGGAATGTTAGGTATTCATTAGTGCTTCATTAATATTTTAGTTTCCTATCATAATTCTGTCATACATGTGTTAATAAGAGAATAAAAACTCACATAATAGTCATTGTGAGTTAATGAGTATTTTAGGGATATAGTTATAGATCCCTTAATAATAGGTGATCCTCTCCCTACATATATGCATTACTTATTGAATTAATTAATGTATAAGTATTATTGTCTAAGCATAAATTTTATTAAACTGATCCAAACATTTTAAAATCTTTACATTTATTAACAATCAATGCATTTCATATGATATTTAAAAAAATAAAAATAAATTTACTCTCCATTAAGCTACAACTGGAAAAAACAGGAGAGGTAGTAGAGCAAGGATTTACAATGGTATTTTGAATTTTTAAAATTATTTCATTATTATTATTATTATAATTAAACTTGTTCTCCCAAAATCATGAATCTCCACTCACAAGATAAATTCCAAGATGGCACATGGAGGTGGGACAAGGTGTTCCCACGATTGAAAGCACCAATGTACTCCAAGGTCTACACGATTTTGATTATTTTATTAAATTTATTATTTTCACATTTATTTATTTAGTTATATAAAATTCCATTTTATCATTTAAATCTATTAAATATAATAATTATTATAACTATTATTCATAAATTACTCATTATTATTATTATTATAACTATCTCGCATTCGCGAATTGAAATGAATATGGTTTAAAAATGCTTATGATTCAAGATCCAAAGCACATGATGACATATGAGAAAAAATTGGTGCCAAATGTGGTGTTCACAACCTCGTATACTACATGATGACAACCTCAAAATGAGGTCGGATGCCAAACATTGTCTCGAGACACTTGACAGGTGCTTGTAACTTATTTCGCATCTCTGAAGCAAGGAAATGGATTTGACATTGGTAAACAATTTTTTTAAGGTGATCTCGTCTAATTATCGACCATGAGTGATGGGGTAGGGCACTATAGAAATAACAAATAAGGTACACTAAAAGATATTAAGGGGAGCTATATGAGGTTATTATGAGTAATTAACTTTTACATTAATTATGTAATATCTTTAAAACTTGTTAATACTTGCAACTAGTGTATGAAACAAGTTATGAAATTGAAAACAGAAGAGGATGAGTTTACTTAGATATATTATATATGGATTTGGGAATATTTAGGAGTGTACACTATAGAAATAGAGGGTTTTGAACTTGATGATGCTTCATTATGGGCATTGTGATTGGAAACTAACCTGGGGCAGGACCGTACACTTTTTTAGGACCGTCCATATGGTCTAGACCCTATTGTATAGTCTTGGACCTACTTGGATTCTAGCTTTGTGACTTTCTAAGTCTGTCACCTGCTCGGAAATTTCTATTATTTTCAAACCCTAGTTATCTATCATATCGCGAAACTCCTTAACATTCTAAACAAGATCTCAAACCTTATACATGGATGGGAAACCATACCAAATAAACATTAGTTAGGTTGTTGGAACCCTAGTGCAGTAAAAAAATTGGTAGTATTGCAAAGAGGCCTCAAACCACATGATGTTCTCCAAATAACATGTGATATATGAATGAATGGAACTAGATTTGGCACTTATTTGACAATGTTTGAGTTAAGTTTCAATCTTGCTAAAATACTTGAAGAAGGGATGTTTGAGTGCTTGTGGATGAGAAAGAATAATGATTTTCCCTAGTAAGAAGCTTCGTACATGTACATATTACTTCCCTAATGACTATGGATGCACATTTGTGAGATTTAGGGAGTCTTGGGTGCCTTTTGCAAGTGTTGGAAGTGAGTGTATCAATGTGGTGCCATTGGATTTATAGGTTAGTAAATAAGGTAGTGTTAGATTTCTTGTATAGGGTTCTAAAGGTGAATTATTAAAGAAAGGAAAAATGAGAGGGAGTAAAGGAATTGGAAGAGAAATTTGGAATTGAAAGGAAAGATAGAGGATATGGTGGTGCAAAATCGTACGGGTAGCTCAGGACCATATATAAACTCATGAATAAGTTTTATATCCTTAAATTAGAATGAAAAACATGTCAAATGAAGTTTAAATCATATCAGGATGACTCATTATATAGATTTTATGCATTATACTCTTAGAATGTGTCAACATGTCAGTGTGTAAAGATAAACAAGCTAGACAAAAAACCTCATAATGTACTAAGTGGAAACAAAAAGGTTGTGTTTATATTAGCAATAGTGCATTGTCAAAACCGATAATATCAAAGTGTAACTTGCCAAATTTGAGTCTCGACATTTCCCCCCTTTAACTATGAAATGATAATTACATGCTTAAAGGAAAATATACTTGAGTGAGTAAACACACTTTTTCTTCACTTAGATTTTTTTATAGAGTCATTTTGTGCTTGGTGTTGACATGCTCCACAATGAAACGTATAATAAAAATTGTAGTCAATGCTCATAATAAAGAATTAAACTTTAACCCAAATGTAAATTGTACCATGAAAGATTTACATTTGCATGAAATGAAGATATGTAAATAAGGAATGAATACAACTATTTGTTTATTGAAGGGAGAAGCTCCTATGTTTTTCTTGTACTTGAATATTTGTATTAATGAACTTGTTGAAGGATTAGGGGTAATCAGGTCCCAATCAGATTGTACTAAGGAGAACCAAAGTGTTAGGTGATTACAACCCAACACATAAACATAGGCGAGATAAAAGTAGAGCGAAGTGCTTAAGTACCCCATTAAGGAAGAAGACTACATATCAAATTCATTTAGAAACTTTGATATCTTCCCCTTTAAATGTAAGAGGAAAGGAAGGACTGCCTCTGAAGAACTTGGCCACTTTAATACCTTTTGTAACCCCATCGACCACACCACTCCTAATGGATCTAGGCCCAATTTTGTAAATTATGACACACAATAGAAAAGAGAGTGAGTGTCCCCATACCATTGCCATGTGCCACACAACCAAATAGAAACTGAAAAAATATTGAATAGAAACTAAAATACTAAAATGTAGATGAAAAAAGGAAACCCATGCCCCAAATATTCCTAAAATTGTAGTAGAAACTGAGAGTTATAGTTAAGGATTAAAATCTTTGCATACCCCCAACACCGATTTGAAATAGGTGAAGTAGAGTGGATCTTTTGTGCCAAAAACCCTGTACATGTAGGTACAAATATTGGTGTCCCTAGATTTCACCCTGAAATATGAGACTACCCCCATGTTAAAAATTTCATACTTTTAAAATAACGGGTCGTTTTGTGTTTTTATTGCCAGAAGATGCCTGTATTGCGTTAAGATATTCCCAGTGTATCATATGAGCCAATTTCGACAAATACCTAGATGCCCAAACTCATTTTATTCCTCTGCCAAGTTTTGTCTACGGAAATTTTTATTTAATTATTTATTGAATAAATAATGCCCCGTTTGAAGTAAATTGTGCTCCGGTTGAATCTTGTTGCGATTTTGCATGCCAGTATTCACTCGTCTCATTAGGGTTTTCACCAGGAATGAATCCTGGGCTTTGTCTGTGACTTCTGGCAACGTTTTTTGTTTTTATTTATTTCTTTTTCATTTTTCTCTGGTTTTCTCCTTTGTTTCTCTGTGAAATTCCCCTAGGTCAATTCCTTTGCCAGTACAGTCTATTTTATTGCCTGAAACATTTGGAGAACATCTACGACCGCCATACCGAAGGAATCAGCCTCAGGAAGCCAACTTCTGGGTAAAAAAGATGAAGTCATGCACAAAAAGCCTCTCCTAGGCAAGTCACACTTTTTGGGAATGGATAGGTTTAAGCTGCAGTGGGATTTTTAGTAGCAGCGGAAGGTGGGAATTTATTACTTGCCTTGCGGTGAGAATTCCCATGAAGTCAAATTCACTCAAGCTTTAGTGGGAAAATTAGAGCGGCAGTAGCGGGAATTTCATACACGCCTTACATGGTGAAAATTCCCATAAAGTCAAAGTCACTTAAGCTGTAGTGGGAAAATTAGAGGCAACAGGCAGGCATGAATTTCTTACCTACCTTGCAGTGTAAAAATTCCCATTATAAAATAAAGAAATATCACTTAAAGCACCGATGGGAATTTTCTACTTGCGTGGCAGGCTAACTTTTCCCACTAGAGAGATTTATTCACCCATGCAAGTCACACTTTATCAAAGGAGGCCAATTTTAATACAAGTCACACTTTTTGGGAGGTATTTTAATTAAATAATGGGAAAAATAGAAGTGGTAGGCAGGCGGGAATTTCTTACCTGCCTTGCAGGGTAAAAATTCCCATTATGGAAGTCAAACAACTTAAGTGAATGAAGGGATTTTTGGAGCTGCAGTGCAGGGTGAATAATCCCATCAAAGTTGACTTCTTAAATTTAGAAATCACCCATGCTAAAAAGTGTGACCCCTTTGGGCATTAAATAATAAGTCTAATGCAATTTATTAATAGTTTGCCTTCCTAATTTTGGCGTCAGGGATGATGGAAATTCAATGCATGATGTGAAGTCAAAGAAGACTGAAGAAAGAAGACTAAAAATAAATTAAATTAATTTATTTAATGGCAGCCATGAGCATGCAAATTTAGGTGCCCAAGATGAAGGAATAAGCATGTTTATTTATTAATTAATTGCCGGAATAAGAGAGGCAATTGTTAAATATATAATCTTTGAGAGTTATATAAGCATGACATTTCATAGTGATGGAATAGTTAATTCTTTTATCAAAGGATTACAGCACTGGATAGTTTTAGCACCCAAAGGAGGAGGATTTTTGCTTAAAAAATGTTTTCATTACCGAAAGCTTCAAAGTTTGGCACCTAGGATTGGAGGAGCTTGATTTAAGCTTGTGTAATTATCTCATGATTGGTATAGGTACCCGGGTGAAGTTGAAAATATTTATGCAAGCAAAGCCTCAAATTTGAGGGAAGCAAGCTTTATATGCAGATTTTATGATAAAAATCAAATGTTCATGCCCTGATCCCATCTTTATCGAATTAATTACGGTATTCATTACGGATGCTTATATAAGTTAAAGGGAGCTCAAATCAATGTTAGATACATTGCATATATATTCGAATTTGAAGAAATCCCCAGGATCTGTACCAATTGCAAAGAATTCCAACGAATAAAAAAAAAAAAAAGAATTGCTCGAGACAAAGATTGCTCCGGCCATGAAAAATGGGATGAAAGAGAAGGATCGGTGGAATCATGCATTGTTTCCAGATTTGTTGACATCGAAGGAATGGATCTAGGCTCCAAACCCTCTCCAAATTGATTGTGAGATCTAGGGATGGAAAGACATCTATCATGTAGGAAGTCAAAAGCAATGGAGTTATTTGAGCTTTTGTATTTCCAGCCACAACTCGGTTGCTTAGAATTCGTCATGGAGTGTGCAAGGTCGTACCATCCACTATCCAGATCAATCCGGGATGCTGCGGGAAAGACAATAATTAGGTGGATGCTAGCAACGGGTGGAAGTGAGCATCAAATTTTTGAGCAAAGGATTGCTGCAATTTAGGATAGAGAAAGACGTGGCTAAAATAGATGGGAAATTATTGAATTTTATGTTTGACAAGTACATTCGATGTATCGAACAAAAAGAAAGTATAGGAGATTCTGGTGATAGATCTTTCTTCTTCTATTTTTATGTTCCAGATGTAATTGTAAAACTTAAAAGTGATTGGCTTGAAAACCATTACTTTAAGTTATTTGGAATGATTCTTTAAGTTAAGTGACATATGTGGACAATTTTTACTTGAACTCTTGATGCTTGTCACTAAGAGAGGAATTAGAGGAAGATGATTGCCGGATGTTCTTTTCATTTCTTGTTTATGTTCTAGTTCGAGTTATAGTTTCCCATTTTTATCGCCCTCTTCATTCTATAAGTAGAGGAAGAACCTTTGGGTTAAATAATCAAAATTTGTAATCAAAATTCTTGTGTTCCAAACTTTGAGTTGAAACCCTTGATAGCTTTCTGTAGTAGAGGAATAGAGAAGATGAATATTTCTCGGAGAACTTTGTGTCAACGATGCATTCATTTCTTATTTATTTTTAGATCTTTGCACAAACTTTGTGTTGTCTTAGATCTAGATCTGAAACTCTCCTTTGCTTCAAATTCTACATTTCTAGATTTATTTGTTTCGTCTATGTGCATGTGAGCAACTCTGTTAACTATTGGTCAGGTTGTACATCTTCTTTCTTTTCTGCTCACATTAAATTATTTCCCTCTTCCACATATATTAATTTATTACAGCTACTTGCTTGCTGTAAAACTATCTAGCTATGGTTCATGAGCTATATAGTTAAAGTAATACCAACAGATAGATACTAGAAAATATAATTGACAAAATATTACACACGAGCCTCATCGGTAAAGGAAGTAGATTTATCTCATGATTGCTGCTAGGTTTTCAGCTATGCAAAAATCTAGCCAACAAATATGAAACTACTTTGAGAAATTTGATGCAATTTCCCTCAAGAAGAACTGTGTGTGAAGGTCGGGATGATACATACAATCTTAACCAGATTGTACATTTTTGAACATGTGCTTCATTTTATGGATATCTATGTTTGAATATGTTTTTGAGTACATGTAACCTATTTGTACTTATATGTTACCCCAAAGTTATACCTATGTATATTGTAGGTGTGCTAGTTCCTAATCTAACACCCCAAAACAAGACTTAAATATAGAGTTGCATGAGGAGGGAGAAAGGGAGGAAGATAAACTTATTGATTTTTCATTTGTATTTGGGGATGGATCTATCTTCTCCTCATGATCAATCCTTGTAGGGATGACATGGAGGCACTTTACTTGAGGGTGTGGTTATTCACCTGATACTTTATGGATCTTCCTAAACCAAGGTGAGAGAACTGAGGGGTGGCTTGAAAGAGAGAGGGAGATATTATATTTCAAACCCTCAAACTTGTTGGAACCTAAATCTGAGATCAAATGCAACTACAAAATGTAATGATCATTCAAAATAATGGTCACATAAGCATTGCAAACACTTGATACATCAAAAAATCCACTAAAGACAGATTTAATGTGATCAAAAACATCATTTTGAAGGAGTTTTTGACAACTTGATATGAAATGACACTTGAGATGTAGAACTTAAAGATCAAAGCAAATGCACTTTGAATATGCAGGTAGATGTAAATTGCTAGCAAATATCATGTTGGATGTGTAGAAGGAAGATGAAATCTATAGGGGTGGGGAAAAGATTAGTATAAAATGAAGGTGAGGATGAATGAAAATGGGGAATGAGAGACTAATAGGATGAAGGAGATGCATTAACCATCTCATCTTGATAATTCATGATGTATTCAAACCCAAAACCAAAGAACACTAACCTTCCAAAGGTTGTTTACCTTCATAAACACCTAAAAAGGAAAAGAATCCATAATAACCCCTAAAAATTTAGTAAAAACACACGATAATAAAGTTCCTTGCACTCACCATATCAAATACCTAAAATCAAAGGACACCCTATAATAAATTTTCATTCAGAGTCATTATAGAGAGGAATTTACAATTGAAGAAAATGATGCTAAGTAACACTATAAAACACCATTCACTCAATACCGAGTCAAACAATCAACTATAAAATTATCCTCTGTAGTTATTTGACATAATAAGATACAAAATTACAAAGGAAGTTTAATATTTATTTATTTTAGGCATGTTTACAACAAGAAACATCAAGCATGTACATGGAAGAATGGTCGTGTGTATTCATTTGCAAAGGAGACAAGGGAAACATATAAAAATGAATCTCAAATCTTGTTAATGGTTGTACAACCGCAACCACCTTAGCATGATCCCAAAATGAAATCACCAATAAATGATCCTTTTCGAAAAACAACCTAGGAGATAAATCCCATGTCTTCTCCCCCAAAGTCACCAAAAATCCCCTCGAGTGAAGAGAGTCCTTCACTTTTTATTCAACAATGCCTTAAACATGAAATAATCTTTTGTAGATGCCAATTCAAAGGTTGCAAAAACATGCTCAATGGTGATCCATGCGCTTAGGAAGAAAATCAATGACAAACCTTATAATTAGGAAGAAGGATGAAGAAAACATTTCCAAATGTCCATTCCACATCACTTTGATCAACATCCTTAAGTTTTGTGGTGGAAATGGAATAATATGCCCTCTTAACGGCATCTCATGGTGGAGGGGATCAATCATGGAATTTATAACTATAAATGGTGATTTAACAAAAATAAATATTTATTAAAGCCTAATTACATAAGTAACATATGATAAATAAGAAATGAAGTACAAAATGTGACACAAGTAATAAACAAGATAATTTAAAACCCAAGTGCAAGAAAGAGGAGAAAAGCCATAGATGATTTGCAAAAATCCGTAGGTATGCAAAGCTGAAAAACTATTGGAACTAGAATATACGAGTGTCGCAATCGAACCCAAAAATTATAGGATAGATGGATCGAGCCGACCGGGGCATGTAGATTGGTATTGGGGTTCCTAGGTGCTAGAGACCCTAATTGGGTGCCGAGTCTGCAAAAACCTCGAGAAAATAGTTTTTACAGGGGCCACTGGATGTTCCCCGACCTTCTCCTTTGATCACCTTTGTGTCACACTAAGTTCAAAGATGTTACTTGTAACTTGCAATGAAAGAGATATTCTTGAAAGCCAAAAAACACATCAAATCCTAATAAGAAAATATGTAAATGGGGAGTCAAACCCATTGCAAAGGTCACCCAAATGAGTGAACTTACGACTCGGGTGTTGCACTACATTTTAGACTCCATGTAGTTCTACGTGTGTGTGCGTAGAATTGTGCCCTAAGTGGATTTTTGCAAGATGCACTTGATAACAAGCATTAGCTAGATGTAGAAGATGTAAATAGATGTGTGTGTGGAAAAATGAACTTTCCCTCCTATGAATTTTATGTAGAATAATGCAGTCCCTTGTCCCTTGAATCAAGTTATATGGATGCTTTGATGCTCTTAGAATGCCTTTGGATGCAACCTTAGGTGATGATAGTAGATGCTTAGAGCTTGGTATTTTAATTTGTTTACATAACATTATATTTATATAATTCCCTTTTTCGAATATTGTAATTAACCACTAACGGGATGACCCATAAGAAAACAATATGCCCAATGACTAGAAGAGGCCCAAAAGTGGCGAGTAAGATAAAAAGAGGTCGAGGGCAGGGAGGGGATGAGGGTGCTTGGACGCCATGCTGAATGGTAATTGGTGTCTAGACTCGAAAAGGTGGAGTGATGAAAGTTAGATTGGGAAGTGGGGTGTGTAAGGCCAATAAGGAGACCAAAAGAAAGCAAAAAGGCCAAAGATATTGGTCAATTAGTACTTTTCTAGCTTAGGAATCATATGAATACAAGTATGTGACTATGATCTAGAAACATACCCAAGTGTGTGATTTCATATCTATATTTTCCCCCACATTATGTTGTTGAGTGAAATCTTGATAACATAAAGTAGATAAGAGATTCGTACATGATAATCATGTAGATTGATGGTGAAGGCGTCTTTGAGGAGACAAGAAAAAGAGTGGAGTGAATAACATGAAGAGTGAAAGCTAGAGGAAGGGGGAAGTGAAAATGACCCAGGGGGTGAAATGTATGTGATGTGTCGAGTTGTACATTTTTTTGTCTTACTCGATATTGGTGTAAGGCTTCTTTTTGTTGCGCATTAAGGATAAAATTGTAAAAGAAGAATGAAGAAGTAGTCAAATACGTGTATAGAGTTTTTGATCCAAATATGTAAGAAGTATGCAAAAGTGTGTAAAAATGTAAAGAATTAGGAAAAGGGAACATGTGCACCTAATCATGAAGAGTGAAAAGATAGAAAAATGTCTTGAAATGATGATAAAGAATGATTTTTTTGGGCGATCTCATGCCAAGTGTGAGTTTTGGGGAATTCTCATGCCATAATAGAAGAAGTGTAGGAGAAAGATCTAGTGTCATTCTCCATCCTTTGACTAGTTCCCAAAATTTATACACGAGTGTAGATGGTGTGATTTTGTCTTGCTCAAGTTTGATCCAAGGAAAATAGAAAAATGGAAATAAAATACATTCTACTTGCTAGAGGATTGTTCTTGTCTTGTAAAACTATTCCTGCTCGGAAATGGCTGAAAATTGTGATGATCGGAGATTTTTTTATCTTCCCCTTGATCATAGGTGATCGGAAGGGTCGAAGTAGCTAGGCACCCATGTATGAATTTGGGCACTAGTATATATATTGAACCAAACACCTAAGTCGAAATTTAGGCCATCTTGTGGTATGTCGAGCTCTGTTTCTATGATGAATTGTGTTGTATTGTAACTTTGTGTTGTTGTATAGGGTGACTAATTCACCCAATGGGTGGCCCCTTGTTTAGGGTGCATGCGATGTTGTTAGGAGAATACATCCCAAAAGAGGACTCGATGTTGATATAATACCAATATATAGGATGGAATTTGATTGGTAGAAACCAATGCACATACAAACAATGGCTAGGAAACAAGTGTTAATGCAAACAAGATAAACATGCATATAGAAAACAAAGTGTAATCTAGTAAGCAAGAAGACAATGTAGACCACATAAGGTGGGTTGTAAACATGGTAAATAACTCACAATGTCACAAGTAAATCAGGGATGAAGTGGTAAAAATATACAAATAATGAACAAGAAAGACATATGGAAAAGCACTGAAAACAATGGCATACAATAGAAAAAATAGTGGCAAGCAATGAAAACAATCGAGAAAACCATGGTGGCAAACAGGTCTTGCAAAGAAAATTTTGCACATGGAGCACCCATTAGTATGTTCGAAAGATATAAATTATGTGAAAGCGTGTATGATCTGATATAGTAATGTGCTAGTAGAAGTAGGAAATAGTAAATCATAAAACAATAGATCATGGAATGTGTATGAAAGTAGATGGCCCCGAGGGGGCCATTGTGGGTTTGGTAAGAGGTATAGTTCCAAACATCCATGCTGCGTGTAACGATATGTGTAAAGTTTGCATTCACAACTAGAAGGAAATTGAATGCACATGTGTGTGTGGAAAATATAATGACATACTGATGTATTTAACTAACATAATAAGCAAAGTGTGCATGTGAGTATAAGTGAGAAAGAACAATGTGCAACCAAGATATGCAATATGCTATGGATGAGTGATATGGAATGATATACAAGATGAATGTGATAGGAGCCACGCGTCCCCAGTAGATGTATGTGTAGGAGTGAGATGAGGTTCATTTATATAAATAACCCCTTAGCAATCAAGAATGAACCATAGAACAAGAGTGCATCATCGGGAAATGGTTTTAAAAGAGGTGTATGTAAGAAATATTGATCATTGTAGCACATAGCATAGATTTTAGTGTAGTATGATGCATGAGAAGAAGATGTTAGAAAGAGCTGAATAAGTTTCTAGAAGGATTGATCATGTAATGTAGAATGATGTTCATGAGATGCGAAAGAGATAGATCACGAAACACATAGCTTATAATGTAGAAAGGTATGAATGAGACATGCAACACAAAGCATAAAGTGTATAATGACATGAATGTGGTGAGGTTCAATTTAGATTTAGACCCTTAATAGTCGAGTATGAAATGTGGAACTAGAGTACGTCAAAGGGTAGTAATGTGAATGATGTGTGCACTAGAAAGATGTGTTATGAATGTATTGAGTGTGAAATGTGTAGTGTGTATGATTTGAGGTTCATGAATGTAGTTAGCCCTCAAAAGTCAAGTGTGATCCGCATCACAAGAGTGCATCATTGGGTAATTATGATAAAAGATGTGTGGATCAACATGTGTAAGATATATGAAGAAGACTAGATGTGAATCATGAAGTGTAGTAGTAGAAGCTGCAAAATTGACAATGTTATCGAGAGGAGGGGGAATAATAAGCATGATGC
Source organism: Taxus wallichiana var. yunnanensis (assembly GCA_018340775.1). Lineage (NCBI taxonomy): Eukaryota > Viridiplantae > Streptophyta > Pinopsida > Cupressales > Taxaceae > Taxus > Taxus wallichiana. The sequence continues at coordinate 186,075,080 of CM031239.1, forward strand.
CCCTAATTGTGTGATGACGAGTATGCTTTATTTGATAAAATTAAAGGGTGATGGTCCTCCACCCGATGGATAAGGAGAGAAAGATGCATACCCATGCTCTAGAGGTGGCATTGAATGAGACTAATGATGTACTTTTGCACCGAAGCCGAGGTGGTGAATACCTATATGAAGGATCTTTGCCAAATGTGATGTGCATCTAAAACAAGGAGATTGAGGCGGTATACACTAAGATGAAGGAGACCTAGGAGGTGATGAACATCTATATGGAGGAGGCTTATGTGGTGATTTACTGACTAGATGAAGGAGACATCCGAGTACTAGACCTAGACTAATGAGATGGACTAGCGGACCTATGAGAATGAGTGTGTTGTGCATGAGTAGGAGAGCTAGGAGCAGATTTTCCTTTATATTTCGAGGTCTAGGGGACCTAGATGCTTTAGTTGGTGTAATGGTCACCTTAAGAGCAGGTTGATGCCAAGGTGTGCGTGGAGGGACACCTCGGATAATGGCGACTTGGTTTTTATGAATGAATTTGAGACAAAAGTGAGGCATGTAAATGATTTCTTGAGCGATGAGGAGCCATGAGATACCTAAGAGCATGCCATAATATTCGACACTAGGTGCCACGAGGAAAGGCATAAGCATGGTGAAATGACCAAATGTAGCTGGATCTTTGGATATAGCCATATGATCCGGAAATGGATATGAAATCTGCGATAGTGAATAGCCGATAACAACAAGAAGTGAAATAGATCATGCACTTACATGAAACAATGGATCAACCATGGTATTATTAATATGGACATATCCAATAGAAAAAATTATGTGTAAGTGATTAGAATAAAATGTGGCATGATAATTATGATCTGAAAATGTAATGAATGGTGGAGATGAATCAACATTAAAAATGAGAAAATCGAGAGGCCTCGATGATGGAAGAGGCATTGCATGATAAGCGTGATTGGCAAAGATTTCACATATTGTTTATCATGATTTAGAAGAGGATTATTAAATATTTTAAGCTTCTTATTTTCATTGGTAGCATAGTTACCAAAGGTTTAGGAAGCTCAATTTGATTATTGTCAATAAGATCTTGAATAAGATGTCTCAATTTGAAACAATGATCAGTAGAATTCCCAACGAGAACTGATGATAATCACATTTAATATTTTGTTGTAATTGCAGCCCTTAGGGCGATATGGATCAAGAGTAAGTGGCGGAGGAAGCATAATAAGATTTCTCTCAATGAGTTATGGAAATAGAATATGTGGAGCACATGTTATTTTAGTAAATGTATGCTTAGGGGTTTCAGGTGAAGCTTCTTAGGAGGAGATACAACATTAACAATAATTTTTCTTTATTATGTTTAGTAGATGGCTTGAAGGGTGTTTTTCTTGGAACTTGAGTAGAAGATGATGAAGCTTGATCTTGATACTTAAGTTTTCATGTAGTCTCTTTATTTCACCTAACTACTATGCACACTGACACCTCATTTAGATAGATTTGAACGCTGACTTGAAGTACACGAAGCTATTAGATATCTCCTTTGTGTTGTTTTTCAAGATGTTAGCATGTAAATACATGATGATAGATAACCAAGTGTTCATTCATTCATAAGAACTCATTACATACATTCAATTGGAAACACATGTAATAAGGAAACACACAGATCAAATAACAACTAATATCATATGCACCATGTAATCACCATATTTAGACACATCAATTACAAGAATCCATCCTCCATATTCCATCATAACTAGTATTACATAACAGAAGTTGAATACATCATCATAACTAGGTCTTTGGAACATGCAAAACATCAAACCCTAAGCCATAAATACTCTCAACACTCAGTCATGAACAATAGAACGTGGTCATGGTACCTAATACGAAGACATGCAATAGATATTTATAGGGGTGGGGACTTGCCCTTTATAACCAATGCACTCTTAAAATAGATTGCATACCCAAAATAGCCATGAGTACAATACATATGTGATAATAGTAGACATTCCTATAAATAAGAATTTTTAATACTAATCATAGCCCGATCTATTTATGACCTTTCACCTTCACTTTGCATGTGATTTATCCCAAAAATAGACTTTCCTTGGCCCTCAAGTCATTAATATTTTATCCTTTGTGTGATCCACACTTCAACGTGATTTTCCTATTTTTAGCTCATAACTGCCAAATCAACTAAGTCCTAAATCCTATCTTCCTAGGCACACACAACTTGAATCTGTACCTTTGAGCACACACATGTGACCTATTTGCGTGCCTCACTCCTCTACACTATCTCCATACTTATTCAATTTTTCCATTCCAACATCACCCAAAACTAACTACATTCCCGTCCTCGAAAATGGGGTTCTGCGACTTATCTCTCCAAAATACAATGAATAAAGAATGGAAAATAATAAGGAATGAAGTAGGTTCGGTGCGCACATTGATCTATATTCCTCAACTAGAAACAAGAGCTCTGGTACTCTTTATTGATCACGCTCCCCTGGCTCATTCCACTCTGTCAATCCCTTCTTCACTATTTAAGGGGATTGTCTCAACTACCTCTTCTATCTCTTCGTGAGTCATATCTTATCTTTTATGCTTGAGATACCTTCTCGGTCTGACCCGATCTTGAGATCATGCCATCCATGAAGTCCATTCTTTACGCTATCAATGAACCAAACTCCTTTATTCTATCTTCATGAGGTTCCCTCAACTTTGGTTTAAGTGCATGATGCTTCTTTACAACCATAGCTAACTTATCTTCTCTTCCTGAGAGTCATCCTTCTTTCTTTATGAAAACCTCATTTTCCTCTTGGATTTTGCATGCCTTAAGGATGTGTTATGGATCTTTGCGATTGCACACCATCCATCTGCCTTATTCATTTCATATTTTAAGATTTATAGATTGGTATCGTATTTCCCAGTGCATGCACTATAATTATCTTATTCTTCTCCCTCTCTACCGCAGTATCCACATGTGTTTCATCTTCTGCTGACTAACCTCTCCTTGAGTAACAGTGTAAAGAATCTTGTAGAAAATGTAAGGAAGATGGGTATGTATTCTACATTTGTTCATTTAATTCAGAACGTGCCTCCAAATCTCACTACCAATATCATGGTGAACTCCAGAATCTCCTTCTTCCGCCTTACCACTCTGTCACATGCTTAAGTTAATTGTTGGATCTCTTTCTCCTTATTCTTGTTATCTTCCAATAATGTACTCAGTGCAGATGCCTTATCCAGATTCCTCCTAGCCACCTCTGCTGCCATCTTTATCAAGGCATTACTTGCTTGTTCGTCATCTGTAAATTCTATAGGCTTCACCGTGATATGGGTGGCTTGGGGCGCCTTCTTCATTATCTGCCATATGCATGCCTCCTCGATGACGTCAAAATTTGGTTCATCCATATGTGTTTACATCATCCAACTCAACATTTTCCTTGTTCATATATTTGTGCCTTTTGGGTCTACTATCTCCCACCCATATAACTGGGCATTAGAGAGGGATCTCTATAACCTCTCGAGGATGATCTTGGAAGGGTCATGCACATACCCCAATTCTAGCATATTTACAATTTATTCTCCAATTTTCCTATTAAACCACTTACCTTTGGGTATATGTGTCTCTGCACCTAGAGTTAAACCTTCTCTGCGCCCGCATGCTTACAGTGATTCCCCCATCTTCCTCTTTTTCTTATCCTCTCATGTGGGGACTTCTTCATGCTCATCATACACCTTTATGTCCCATTGGGATTCTTCTTCACTAGGCTCCTCTACTCCTTCCACATCGATAACCAATGATGACTCTGTGTTGCATGCAATTTTTTCCTGCAACTCTTCTTCCTCACTATCACCCTTAGGCACATACTTACATCTTCTTCTCTAGGATAGGTTTGATAGGAGATATCCTCAGTGACCTCCTCAATAGTTCGAGAGGGCCCCATACCAATGATCTATGTCTTATATTTTCTTCTAAGATTTCTCTTGAAGCCTTGAGTACATTTCCTTTTCCTTGAGGTCAATTCTTACCTCTTATTGTTTTTTCCTTGGAGGGGTATCTTTATGCGGCCTCTTAATACCTGTAGTTGGCTAACTTCTAGCACCATTATCCAGCGCACCGCTATCTTCCATCTCCTCCTCTTCATCCTTAGTCTATTCTTACTCTTCATCCCTATGAGGAGTGGGCTCATGCTCTGCCTAGTACAAATATATGCTTTCCTTTGGTGGCTCCAGGGAGTTTAAACTCATTGTCAATATACTTCCCATTCACCAATCTAGGATTAAGGTGGATGTATACCTTAAACTGCACCATCTTCCCTACTACCGAAGTCATAGAATTTTTAATGATATCATGGTCTCAATGTAAGAAAAATTTCCTAGATATACATAGGTCTTCCGTGAGTGTGTGGTAGTCATAATCTACCTTACACTCGCCTCAAACCTAAGCTTTCATGTGTCTAAAAATCTGTTCACTAAATCCTAAAAGTAGTGTGCTATAAATACATAAGGTTTGCACCATGGGCTCAACTTACCGAGTCTTCATGTAAAACCTCCCAACAAAGCGATTACAGTACACTATAAACTATGCCTTCTCATCCACCATTGCATGACCATTTCTCGGTATGATCCATTCATGCTCAAAAGATTCACACATTCTTACCGTACCACATCTCGGCCTAATCGATAAGCATTATGCATTTGCTCCATCACAAGTATATTTTTCAAATATCTCAGCTAGTGATTTCTTATTTGGTAGGTATTACCATTTTGTCCTTGGGGCCATCTAATACCCCAATATATACAAACAAAATTGACAAAGGATCACACCTTAGCTAATGTTATCACCCTTGTGAGCCTCCTCAATAATTCCTTCTACTATGAATGTAGAAAAGTTGTAGATAGTCCCTTCCACCATCTTATTTGATGTGTGGAGCCATTTATTATTCACTTGGCTCCATCTCTCATGGTTATTCAACTTAGTCAAAAGATGTAGGAAAATCTTCACAACAAGTTCAATTATCTTAGAGATGTCCATCACGGGCCCTCCTTTCGATATTCCATTTTGATTGCAGGTGGCCTTCACACATACTTCATCATCTATTTCACTTGCAATCTCTATACCCAAGCTCATTAACCCTATAAGCCTCCTAATGAGTGGCACGGTGATTTGTACTCAATTTCCAACGAAGTAGAAGAAGTCCTCATGGACCCTTGACATCAACCATTGATATTTTTTTGGTTTACTAAATTATGTCAACTCATAAATCTGCAAAGACTCTAGCTTCCCCAAAGTCTTGTGTCCTTCATTGTCATAGATTAGTTTTTCATCCTCGAGTTCACATGTTGGTCTTCATTATCAACTCCTTCTCTATCTGGTGATTGTTTACGTAACGTGATTATTGTAATTGCTTACTTTTATTATGTGAATGTGGGATCCCCATTCATGCCCCATGATTACACCATCGAGGATATTACATTTCTATAAACCTTTCCTTGGGCACTCCTACTTCTTCCTCCAATTTATTTTTCTTCTTACTCCTTATGACTTTGCAGGTGCTCTTTTTGGTGCCATCACTCTGCAGCACAACTTATCTTCCTTTATTTGCCTTCTGCTTCACCTCTGTCACCTCGAACTCGTGTGTCCTAGCTTGTAGTTTATTCTTTCCAAACCCTATTTCCTTAAACCCTACTCTTTTCGCCTTTCACTCGCTCTCACACTTCTCACGAAGGAGCTCCACCATGATCGTGACCAAATTCACTAGTTCAATATACTTCTCGACTATAATCACACTTCACACTTGATCACAATTCAAGGATCGAAAACTCAAAACATGCGAAGGTAATAATGAAGTCACATGTACCCCTTTTATAGATCTTGAAAAATTTCCCACATTAATTACTCCTCATCTACCACCGTACCAAAATTTAATGATATTTTTTTTGCTTTTCCATGATTTTTGCTATTTTTTTCATGCCCCATCAAAAAAATTCCATTGCACCTACTACTTCTCAACCACAAACCTCCTTATGCATGCCTCCATGTGCTAAAGTACATAATCCTTTGTGCCTCATACTAAGTAGTTCATTATGCACTTCCTACCTTGCTTTCCTTTGTGCAACCCTTTTCTTATGCATGGTATTCATCTTGAGCAATTTACCTTATGAGCAATATCACCATAACACTTGTAGAACCTTATTTTCTTCAAATAACATCCCTACAACAGACCCATACCTTTGTCATTCTTCCCAATGTGACAACATTTATATAATTGAATGAACACCAAAATATTTCCATTTTTCTATTCCATGCACTTCCACATGTATCTGGTTCACCCCACACTAAAAATATGTGTGGTCCTCTATGCATGAACTCAATAGATAGTAATCGATTCCCACATACAAGCACACTTATTTCAACAAAACAAGGAGTTATAAAATAACAAAGCATAACAACAATTGAAAGGAAACAAATGAAAGGAAATTCTAATCTAAATGACGATATTGACTTATTACAAACACAAAGAAGATTTATTTATAGTAGGGTTTTAAGCCTAGTCCCATTTAAGTAATTAGGAAACATGGTGACATCTAGTGCCATGCAATGATAAGCACTTGATTTGACTATCTTGGTTACTACAAAAGGTCCCAACCAATGCACCTTCAATTTTCATGGATGATGCACAAACTTTGATTCATAGAGAAGGACCATATTTCTAACTTCAAACGCGTCTTGTTCATAATGTGTCTATCATGTTATGCCTTCTCTCTCCTTCTCGAGTCTTCTAGATCTAACATGTAATGACGTGACTCTCATCTAACTACATTAATTTATCAATTTTCTCTTCAATAGCATGTTCATCATGTAGTTCACTTGTGCTCACAATACACATGGATGGTAACATGAATTCAACTGATAACACTTGCTTCCATGCCAAACACCAAATGAAAAGGTGTGGCCTTATTCAATCTTTTATAAGTGGTCATGTATGCCCAAAGTACAACTAACACTTTATCATCCCAATCTTTCCTTCCAACATCATAGATTTTTGTCAATGTCTATCCCAAAATCTTGTTGAAAGATTCTATAGTACCATTAGCCTATGGGTGATAAGGAGTAGTTTTATGGTGTGCCACCATAAAATCTTCCAATATGATCTTTATTGTCTCATTCAAGAAATGAGTTCCTCTATCACTTGTCAAGCTTAATGGACAACCATACCTACTAATAATATTCTCCCATAAGAATCTTACTGCTTTGTAGCTTCAGTATAATCCTTTGTAGATGCCACCTCTTCCCACATTTTTAGATAATTTGTGTGATAATAATGTAGCACACGCCAATAGATATGAGGTAACAAGCTCAACTATGGGAGATCGATTTCGCCCAAAAACTTGCACTTGGCATGAGATTGCCCGAAAACTCACTCTTAGCATGAGATTTCCCAAAAAAATCACCACAGAAACAAAAATTAAAATCCAATAACATCTCCAAAGCAACATGATAACTTTCATGTCCTTTACTTTCTCACACATCAGTGCACTCTTTCCTTTTACACACTTTTACTTACTTATACATACATTACTATGATTTTTCATATCCATGACTTTGACTAATTTCTTTCTCTTCTTTTGTAGGTCCATCCTTAATGCATAATAAGAAGCATCTCACATTAGTAAACACAAGCTCCAACAATACACTACTATGCATATAATTCAACCCCTAGGGTCTAATTCCTTTTCCTAGTCTCCATGCTTCACATTATTATCAATTCACATTTCACTTGTCCACTCGGCACACTATCGGCTACACTTTTCTATACAAGATTACAAGGTACACATCTTTGATATACTTTATGCTATGTCACTCAACAATATAAAGTGGGGAAAATATAGACACAAAATCTATGCGATTGGGTACATTTCTAGGTCCTAAAGAATACTAATGTATACACGACTCCTAAACAAGAAAACTAGTGGTTAACTTTTTTTGGGACCTTTGCTTTATATTTTGAATTCTTATTGGATTTACACATCCTATATATTTTCCAAAACTTGACTTATTTATCTTTATGGCCTTAGACACTAGTGCCCATTAGGACAAAAGTGCACAGGTGCTCTGAACCTCTCTACCACAGGAAAATATTTATGCAAGCAAAGCCTCAAATTTGAGGGAAGCAAGCTTTATATGCAGATTTTTATGATAAAAATCAAATGTTCATGCCCTGGATCCCATCTTTGTCTGAATTAATTACAGGTATTCATTACAGATGCTTATATAAGTTAAAGGGAGCTCAAATCAATGTTAGATACATTGCATATATATTCTGAATTTGAAGAAATCCCGAGATCTGTACCAATTGCAAAGAATTCCAACAGAATAAAAGAAAAAGAATTGCTCAGACAAAGATTGCTCCGGCCATGAAAAATGGGATGAAAGAGAAGGATCAGTGGAATCATGCATTGTTTCCAGATTTGTTGACATCGAAGGAATGGATCTAGGCTCCAAACCCCTCTCCAAATTGATTGACAGATCTAGGGATGGAAAGACATCTATCATGTAGGAAGTCAAAAGCAATGGAGTTATTTGAGCTTTTGTATTTCCAGCCACAACTCGGTTGCGAATTCGTCATGGGTGTGCAAGGTCGTACCATCCACTATCCAGGATCATTCCGGATGCTACGGAAAGACAATAATTAGGCTGGATGCTAGCAACAGGTGGAAGTGAGCATCAAATTTTTGAGCAAAGGATTGCTGCAATTTAGGATAGAGAAAGACGTGGCTAAAATAGATGGGAAATTATTGAATTTTATGTTTGACAAGTACATTCAGTATCAGAACAAAAAGAAAGTATAGGAAGTTACAACTGGATAGATCTTTCTTCTTCTATTTTTATGTTCCAGGATGTAATTGTAAAACTTAAAAGTGATTGGCTTGAAAACCATTACTTTAAGTTATTTGGAATGATTCTTTAAGTTAAGTGACATATGTGGACAATTTTTACTTGAACTCTTGATGCTTGTCACTAAGAGAGGAATTAGAGGAAGATGATTGCCAGATGTTCTTTTCATTTCTTGTTTATGTTCTAGTTCAGTTATAGTTTCCCATTTTTTATCGCCCCTCTTCATTCTATAAGTAGAGGAAGAACCTTTGGGTTAAATAATCAAAATTTGTAATCAAAATTCTTGTGTTCCAAACTTTGAGTTGAAACCCTTGATAGCTTTCTGCAAGTAGAGGAATAGAGAAGATGAATATTTCCAGAGAACTTTGTGTCAACGGTGCATTCATTTCTTATTTATTTTTAGATCTTTGCACAAACTTTGTGTTGTCTTAGATCTAGATCTGAAACTCTCATTTGCTTCAAATTCTACATTTCTAGATCTATTTGTTTCGATACTATGTGCATGTGAGCAACTCTGTTAACTATTGGTCGGGTTGTACATCTTCTTTCTTTCTCGCTCACATTAAATTATTTCCCTCTTCCACATATATTAATTTATTACACTACTTGCTTGCTTTAGTAAAACTATCTAGCTATGGTTCATGAGCTATATAGTTAAAGTAATACCAACAGAGATAGATACTAGAAAATATAATTGACAAAATATTACACACGAGCCTCATCGGTAAAGGAAGTAGATTTATCTCATGATTGCCTAGGTTTTCAGCTATGCAAAAATCTAGCCAACAAATATGAAACTACTGAGAAATTTGATGCAATTTCCCTCAAGAAGAACTGTGTGTGAAGGTCGGGATGATACATACAATCTTAACTTGATTGTACATTTTTGAACATGTGCTTCATTTTATGGATATCTATGTTTGAATATGTTTTTGAGTACATGTAACCTATTTGTACTTATATGTTACCCCAAAGTTATACCTATGTATATTGTAGGTGTGCTAGTTCCTAATCTAACACCCCCAAAAATGGACTTAAATATAGAGTTGCATGAGGAGGAGAAAGAGAGGAAGATAAACTTATTGATTTTTCATTTGTATTTGGGGGCATCTATCTTATCCTCATGATCAATCCTTGTAGGGATGACATGGAGGCACTTTACTGAGGGTGTGGTTATTCACATGAAACTTTATGGATCTACCTAAACCAAGGTGAGAGAACCTGAGGGGTGGCTTGAAAAAGAGACGGAGATATTATATTTCAAACCCTCAAACTTGTTGAAACCTCAATCTGAGATCAAATGCAACTACAACATGTAATTATCATTTAAAATGATGGTCACATAAGCATTGTAAACACTTGATACATAAAAAAAAGCCACTAAAGACAAATTTAATGTGATCAAAAACATCATTTTGAAGGAGTTTTTTGACAACTTGATATGAAATGACACTTGAGATGTAGAACTTAAAGATCAAAGCAAATGCACTTTGAATATGCAAGGTAGATGTAAATTGCTAGCATATATCATGTTGGATGTGTAGAAGAAAGATGAAATATGTAGGGGTGGGGAAAAGAGTAGTATAAAATGAAGGTGAGGATGAATGAAAATGGGGAATGAGAGACTAATAGGATGAAGGAGCTACATTAACCATCTCATCTTGATAATTCATGGTGTATTCAAACCCAAAACTGAAGAAAATTGACATTCCAAAGGTTGTTTACCTTCATAAACACCTAAAAAAGGAAAAGAATCCATAATAACCCCTAAAAATTTAGTAAAAACACCTGATAATAAAGTTCCTTGCACTCACCATATCAAAGACCTAAAATCAAAGGAAACGCGAGATAATAGATGTTCATTGAGAGTCATTATAGAGAGGAATTTATAATTGAAGAAAATAATGCTAAGTAGCACTACAAAACACCACTCACTCAATACCTGGTCTAAAAATCAACTATAAAATTCTCCCTTGTAGTTATTTGACATAATAAGATACAAAATTATGAAGGAAGGTTAATACTTACTTATTTTAGACATGTTTATAACAAGAAACATCAAACATATACATGGAAAAATGGTCGTGTGTATCCATTTATAAAAGAGACAAGGGAAACACACAAAAATGAATCTCAAATCTTGTTAATGGTTGTGCAACCGTAACCACCTTAGCATGATCCCAAAATGAAATCACCAATAAATGATCCTTTTCGAAAAACAACCCTAGGAGATAAATCCCATGTCTTCTCCCCAAGAGTCACCAAAAATCCCCTCGAGTGAAGAGAGTCCTTCACTTTTTATTCAACAATGCCTTAAACATGAAATAATCTTTTGTAGATGCCAATTCAAAGGTTGCAAACATGCTCAATGGTGATCCATGCGCTTAGGAAGAAAATCAATGACAAACCTTATAATTAGGAAGAAGGATGAAGAAAACATTTCCAAATGTCCATTCCACATCACTTTGATCAACATCCTTAAGTTTTGTGGTGGAAATGGAATAATATGCCCTCTTAACGGCATCTCATGGTGGAGGGGGATCAATCATGGAATTTATAACTATAAATGGTGATTTAACAAAAATAAATATTTATTAAAGCCTAATTACATAGTAACATATGATAAATAAGAAATGAAGTACAAAATGTGACACAAGTAATAAACAAGATAATTTAAAACCCAAGTGCAAGAAAGAGGAGAAAAGCCATAGATGATTTGCAAAAAAATCCAGAGGTATGCAAAGCTGAAAAACTATTGGAACTAGAATATACAAGTGTCGCAATCGAACCCAAAAAATTATAGGATAGATGGATCAAATGGACCAGGGCATGTAGATTGGTATTGGGGTTCCTAGGTGCTAGAGACCCTAATTGGGTGCCAGGGTCTGCAAAAAACCTCGGAAAATAGTTTTTACGGGGCCACTGGATGTTCCCGACCTTCTCCTTTGATCACCTTTGTGTCACACTAAGTTCAAAGATGTTACTTGTAACTTGCAATGAAAGAGATATTCTTGAAAGCCAAAAACACATCAAATCCTAATAAGAAAATATGTAAATGGGGAGTCAAACTGACCGCATTTGCAAAGTCACCCAAATGAGTGAACTTACGACTCGGGTGTTGCACTACATTTTAGACTCCATGTAGTTCTACGTGTGTGTGCGTAGAATTGTGCCCTAAGTGGATTTTTTTGCAAGATGCACTTGATAACAAGCATTAGCTAGATGTAGAAGATGTAAATAGATGTGTGTGTGGAAAAATGAACTTTCCCTCCTATGAATTTTATGTAGAATAATGCAGTCCCTTGTCCCTTGAATTAAGTTATATGGATGCTTTGATGCTCTTAGAATGCCTTTGGATGCAACCTTAGGTGATGATAGTAGATGCTTAGAGCTTGGTCATTTAATTTGTTTACATAACATTATATTTATATAATTCCCTTTTTCGAATATTGTAATTAACCACTAACAGGATGACCCATAAGAAAACAATATGCCCAATGACTAGAAGAGGCCCAAAAGTGGCGAGTAAGATAAAAAGAGGTCGAGGGCACCGGGAGGGGATGAGGGTGCTTGGACGCTGCCATGCTGAATGGTAATTGGTGTCTAGACTCGAGAAAAGGTGGAGTGATGAAAGTTAGATTGGGAAGTGGGGTGTGTAAGGCCAATAAGGAGACCAAAAAGAAAGCAAAAAGGCCAAAGATATTGGTCAATTAGTACTTTTCTAGCTTAGGAATCATATGAATACAAGTATGTGACTATGATCTAGAAACATACCCAAGTGTGTGATTTCATATCTATATTTTCCCCCACATTATGTTGTTGAGTGAAATCTTGATAACATAAAGTAGATAAGAGATTCGTACATGATAATCATGTAGATTGATGGTGAAGGCGTCTTTGAGGAGACAAGAAAAAGAGTGGAGTGAATAACATGAAGAGTGAAAGCTAGAGGAAGGGGAAGTGAAAATGACCCGAGGGGTGAAATGTATGTGATGCGTCGAGTTGTACATTTTTTTGTCTTACTCGATATTGGTGTAAGGCTTCTTTTTGTTGTGCATTAAGGATAAAATTGTAAAAGAAGAATGAAGAAGTAGTCAAATACGTGTATAGAGTTTTTTTGATCCAAATATGTAAGAAGTATGCAAAAGTGTGTAAAAATGTAAAGAATTAGGAAAAGGGAACATGTGCACCTAATCAGTGAAGAGTGAAAAAGATAGAAAAATGTATTGAAATGATGATAAAGAATGATTTTTTTGGGCGATCTCATGCCAAGTGTGAGTTTTTGGGGAATTCTCATGCCATAATAGAAGAAGTGTAGGGAGAAAGATCTAGTGTCATTCTCCATCCTTTGACTAGTTCCCAAAATTTATACACGAGTGTAGATGGTGTGATTTTGTCTTGCTCAAGTTTGATCCAAGGAAAATAGAAAAATGGAAATAAAATGCATTCTGCTTGCTAGAGGATTGTGCTTGTACTTTAAAAAACTATTCTCGAAATGGCTGAAAATTGTGATGATCGAGATTTTTTTATCTTCCCCTTGATCATAGGTGATCGGAAGGGTCAAGTAGCTAGGCACCCATGTATGAATTTGGGCACTAGTATATATATTGAACCAAACACCTAAGTCGAATTTAGGCCATCACCGTGACTGTGTCTGAGCTCTGTTTCTATGATGAATTGTGTTGTATTGTAACTTTGTGTTGTTGTATAGGGTGACTAATTCACCCAATGGGTGGCCCCCTTGTTTAGGGTGCATGCAATGTTGTTAGGAGAATACATCCCAAAAGAGGACTCGATGTTGATATAATACCAATATATAGGATGGAATTTGATTGGTAGAAACCAATGCACATACAAACAATGGCTAGGAAACAAGTGTTAGTGCAAACAAGATAAACATGCATATAGAAAACAATGTGTAATCTAGTAAGCAAGAAGATAATGTAGACCACATAAGGTGGGTTGTAAACATGGTAAATAACTCACAATGTCACAAGTAAATCAGGGATGAAGTGGTAAAAAATATACAAATAATGAACAAGAAAGACATATGGAAAAGCCTGAAAACAATGGCATACAATAGAAAATAGTGGCAAGCAATGAAAACAATCGAAAAAACCATGGTGGCAAACAGGTCTTGCAAAGAAAATTTTGCACATGGAGCACCCATTAGTATGTTCGAAAGATATAAATTATGTGAAAGCGTGTATGATCGATATAGTAATGTGCTTTAGTAGAAGTAGGAAATAGTAAATCATAAAACAATAGATCATGGAATGTGTATGAAAGTAGATGGCCCCGAGGGGCCATTGTGGGTTTAGTAAGAGGTATAGTTCCAAACATCCATGCTGCGTGTAACGATATGTGTAAAGTTTGCATTCACAACTAGAAGGAAATTGAATGCACATGTGTGTATGGAAAATATAATGACATACAATGTATTTGACTAGCATAGTAAGCAAAGTGTGCATGTGAGTATAAGTGAGAAAGAACAATGTGCAACCAAGATATGCAATATGTTGTGGATGAGTGAGATGGAATGATATGCAAGATGAATGTGATAGGAGCCACGTGTCCCCGAGTAGATGTATGTGTATGAGTGAGATGAGGTTCATTTATATAAATAACCCCTTAGCAATCAAGAATGAACCATAGAACAAGAGTGCATCATCAGGAAATGGTTTTAAAAGAGGTGTATGTAAGAAATATTGATCATTGTAGCACATAGCATAGATTTTAGTGTAGTATGATGCATGAGAAGAAGATGTTAGAAAGAGCGAATAAGTTTCTAGAAGGATTGATCATGTAATGTAGAATGATGTTCATGAGATGCGAAAGAGATAGATCACGAAACACATAGCTTATAATGTAGAAAGGTATGAATGAGACATGCAACACAAAGCATAAAGTGTATAATGACATGAATGTGGTGAGGTTCAATTTAGATTTAGACCCTTAATAGTCGAGTATGAAATGTGGAACTAGAGTACGTCAAAGGGTAGTAATGTGAATGATGTGTGCACTAGAAAGATGTGTTATGAATGTATTGAGTGTGAAATGTGTAGTGTGTATGATGTGGGGTTCATGAATGTAGTTAGCCCTCAAAAGTCAAGTGTGATCCGCATCACAAGAGTGCATCATTGGGTAATTATGATAAAAGATGTGTGGATCAACATGTGTAAGATATATGAAGAAGACTAGATGTGAATCATGAAGTGTAGTAGTAGAACGCAAAATTGACAATGTTATCGAGAGGAGGGGGAATAATAAGCATGATGCCCCCTAATTGTGTGATGACGAGTATGCTATTTGATAAAATTAAAGGGTGATGGTCCTCCACCTGATGGATAAGGAGAGAAAGATGCATACCCATGCTCTAGAGGTGGCATTGAATGAGACTAATGATGTACTTGCACCAGAAGCCGAGGTGGTGAACACCTATATGAAGGATACTGCAAATGTGATGTGCATCTAAAACAAGGAGATTGAGGCGGTATACACCAAGATGAAGGAGACCTAGGAGGTGATGAACATCTATATGGAGGAGGCTTATGTGGTGATTTACAGCTAGATGAAGGAGACATCTGAGTAGTGGACCTAGACTAATGAGATGGACTAGCGGACCTATGAGAATGAGTGTGTTGTGCATGAGTAGGAGAGCTAGGAGCAGATTTTGCTTTATATTTCAGAGGTCTAGGGGACCTAGATGCTTTAGTTGGTGTAATGGTCACCTTAAGAGCGAGGTTGATGCCAGGTGTGCATGGAGGGACACCTCGAATAGTGACAACTTGGTTGTTATGAATGAATTTGAGACACAAGTGAGGCATGTAAATGATTTCTTGAGCGATGAGGAGCCATGAGATACCTAAGAGCATGTCACAATTTTTGACGCTAGGTGCCACAAGGAAAGGCACAAGCATGGTGAAATGACCAAATGTAATCGGATGCTTGGATATAGCCATATGATCCAGGAAATGGATATGAAATCTGCGATAGTGAATAGCCGATATACAACAAGAAGTGCAATAGAGCATGCACTTACATGAAACAATGGATCAACCATGGTATTATTAATATGGACATATCCATAGAAAAATTATGTGTAAGTGATTAGAATAAAATGTGGCATGATAATTATGATCTGAAAATGTAATGAATGGTGGAGATGAATCAACATTAAAAATGAGAAAATCGAGAGGCCTCGATGATGGAAGAGGCATTGCATGATAAGCGTGATTGGCCAAGATTTCACATATTGTTTATCATGATTTAGAAGAGGATTATTAAATATTTTAAGCTTCTTATTTTCATTGGTAGCATAGTTACCAAAGGTTTAGGAAGCTCAATTTGATTATTGTCATAAGATCTTGAATAAGATGTCTCAATTTGAAACAATGATCGTAGAATTCCCAACAATCCGATGATAATCACATTTAATATTTTGTTGTAATTGCAGCCCTTAGGGCGATATGGATCTAGAGGAAGTGGGGGAGGAAGCATACTAAGATTTCTCTCAATGAGCTATGGAAATAGAATATGTAGAGCACTTGTTATTTTTGTAAATGTATGCTTAGGGGTTTCAGGTGAAGCTTCTTAGGAGGAGATACAACATTAACAATAATTTTTCTTTATTATGTTTAGTAGATGGCTTGAAGGGTGTTTTTCTTGGAACTTGAGTAGAAGATGATGAAGCTTGATCTTGATACTTAAGTTTTCATGTAGTCTCTTTATTTCACCTAACTACTATGCACATTGACACCTCATTTATATAGATTTGAACGCTGACTTGAAGTACACGAAGCTATTAGATATCTCCTTTGTGTTGTTTTTCAAGATGCTAGCATGCATATACATGACGATAGATGACCAAGTGTTCATTTATTCATAAGAACTCATTGCATACATTCAATTGGAAACACATGTAATAAGGAAACACACATATCAAATAAAAACTAATATCATATGCACCATGTAATCACCATATTTAGACACATCAATTACCAGAATCCATCCTCCATATTCCATCATAACAAGTATTACATAACAGAAGTTGAATACATCATCATAACTAGGTGCTGGAACATGCACAACATCAAACCCTAAGCCATAAATACTCTCAACACTCGAGTCATGAACAATAGAACGTGGTCATGGTACCTAATACGAAGACATACAATAGATATTTATAGGGGTGGGGACTTTCCCTTTATAACCAATGCACTCTTAAAATAGATTGCATACCCAAAATAGCCATGAGTACAATACATATGTGATAATAATAGACATTCCTATAAATAAGAATTTTTAATACTAATCATAGCCCGATCTATTTATGACCTTTCACCTTCACTTTGCATGTGATTTATCCTAAAAATAGAATTTCCTTGGCCCTCAAGTCATTAATATTTTATCCTTTGTGTGATCCACACTTCAACGTGATTTTTCCTATTTTTAGCTCATAACGCCAAATCAACTAAGTCCTAAATCCTATCTTCCTAGCACACACAACTTGAACTGTACCTTTGAGCACACACATGTGACCTATTTGCGTGCCTCACTCCTCTACACTATCTCCA
The DNA here is from genome assembly GCA_018340775.1 of Taxus wallichiana var. yunnanensis. NCBI lineage: Eukaryota > Viridiplantae > Streptophyta > Pinopsida > Cupressales > Taxaceae > Taxus > Taxus wallichiana. The sequence goes on from CM031239.1 coordinate 186,092,567, forward strand.
TACTTATTCAATTTTTCCATTCCAACATCACCCAAAACTAACTACATTCCCGTCCTCGAAAATGGGGTTCTGCGACTTATCTCTCCAAAATACAATGAATAAAGAATGGAAAATAATAAGGAATGAAGTAGGTTCAATAGATGCGCACATTGATCTATATTCCTCAACTAGAAACAAGAGCTCCGGTACTCTTTATTGATCACGCTCCCTGGCTCATTCCACTCTGTCAATCCCTTCTTCACTATTTCGGGGATTGTCTCAACTACCTCTTCTATCTCTTCGTGAGTCATATCTTATCTTTTATGCTTGAGATACCTTCTCGATCAAACCGAGTCTTGAGATCATGCCATCCATGAAGTCCATTCTTTACGCTATCAATGAACCAAACTCCTTTATTCTATCTTCATGAGGTTCCCTCACTGGTTTAAGTGCATGATGCTTCTTTGCAACCATAGCTAACTTATCTTCTCTTCCTAGAGAGTCATCCTTCTTTCTTTATGAAAACCTCATTTTCCTCTTGGATTTTGCATGCCTTAAGGATGTGTTATGGATCTTTGCAGATTGCACACCATCCATCTGCCTTATTCATTTCATATTTTAAGATTTATAGATTGGTATCGTATTTCCCAATTACATGCACTATAATTATCTTATTCTTCTCCCTCTCTACCGCAGATATCCACATGTGTTTCATCTTCGCAGCTAACCTCTCCTTGAGTAACAGTGTAAAGAATCTTGTAGAAAATGTAAGGAAGATGGGTATGTATTCTACATTTGTTCATTTAATTCTCGAACGTGCCTCCGAATCTCACTACCAATATCCGTGTGAACTCCAGAATCTCCTTCTTCCGCCTTACCACTCTGTCACATGCTTAAGTTAATTGTTGGATCTATTTTTCCTTATTCTTGTTATCTTCCAATAATGTTCTCAAAGGCGAGATGCCTTATCCATATTCCTCCTAGCCACCTCTGTTGCCATCTTTGTCAAGGCATTACTTGCTTGTTCGTCACCAGTAAATTCTATAGGCTTCACTTTTGTAATATGGGTGGCTTGGGGTTCCTTCTTCATTATATTCCATATGCATGCCTCCTCGTTGACGTAAAAATTTGGTTCATCCATATGTGTTTACATCATCCAACTCAACATTTTCCTTGTTCATATATTTGTGCCTTTTGGGTCTATTATCTCCCACCCATATAATTTTTCATTAGAGAGGGATCTCTATAACCTCTCGAGGATGATCTTGGAAGGGTCATGCACATACCCCAATTCTAGCATATTTACAATTTATTCTCCAATTTTCCTATTAAACCACTTACCTTTGGGTATATGTGTCTCTCTACTGCACCTAGAGTTAAACCTTCTCCTGCGCGCCCGCATGCTTACAGTGATTCCCCTGCATCTTCCTCTTTTCTTATCCTCTCATGTGGGGACTTCTTCATGCTCATCATACACCTTTATGTCCCATTGGGATTCTTCTTCACTAGGCTCCTCTACTCCTTCCACATCGATAACCAATGATGACTCTGTGTTGCATGCAATTTTTTTTCCTGCAACTCTTCTTCCTCACTATCACCCTTAGGCACATACTTACATCTTCTTCTCTAGGATAGGTTTGATAGGAGATATCCTCAGTGACCTCCTCAATAGTTCAGAGGGCCCCATACCAATGATCTATGTCTTATATTTTCTTCTAAGATTTCTCTTGAAGCCTTGGTCTGCTTTCCTTTTCCTTGAGGTCAATTCTTACCTCTTATTGTTTTTTCCTTGGAGGGGTATCTTTATGCGGCCTCTTAATACCCGTAGTTGGCTAACTTCTAGCACCATTATCCAAACAGCACCGCTATCTTCCATCTCCTCCTCTTCATCCTTAGTCTCTTCTTCCTCTTCATCCCTAGGAGGAGTGGGCTCATGCTCTGCCTAGTACCAACTGTATGCTTTCCCTTTGGTGGCTCCAGGAGTTTAAACTCATCTTCAATATACTTCCCATTCACCAATCTAGGATTAAGGTAGATGTATACCTTAGCACCAATCTTCCCTACTACCAAAGTCATAGAATTTATAATGATATCATGGTCTCAATGTAAGAAAAATTTCCTAGATATACATAGGTCTTCCGTGAGTGTGTGGTAGTCATAATCTACCTTACCCGCCTCAAACCTAAGCTTTCATGTGTCTAAAAATCTGTTCACTAAATCCTAAAAGTAGTGTGCTATAAATACATAAGGTTTGCACCATGGGCTCAACTTACCAGTCTTCATGTAAAACCTCCCAACAAAGCGCCTTACGTACACTATAAACTATGCCTTCTCATCCACCATTGCATGACCATTTCTCGGTATGATCCAGTCATGCTCAAAGATTCACACATTCTTCTCGTACCACATCTCCAAATTAATCGATAAGCATTGTCTGTTGCTCCATCACAAGTATATTTTTCAAATATCTCAGCTAGTGATTTCTTATTTGGTAGGTATTGCAACCATTTTGTCCTTGGGGCCATCTAATACCCCAATATATACAAACAAAATTGACAGAAGGATCACACCTTAGCTAATGTTATCACCCTTGTGAGCCTCCTCAATAATTCCTTCTACTATGAATGTAGAAAAGTTGTAGATAGTCCCTTCCACCATCTTATTTGATGTGTGGAGCCATTTATTATTCACTTGGCTCCATCTCTCATGGTTATTCAACTTAGTCAAAAGATGTAGGAAAATCTTCACAACAAGTTCAATTATCTTAGAGATGTCCATCACGGGCCCTCCTTTCTGATATTCCATTTTGATTGCAGTGGCCTTCACACATACTTCATCATCTATTTCACTTGCAATCTCTATACCCAAGCTCATTAACCCTATAAGCCTCCTAATGAGTGGCACGGTGATTTGTACTCAATTTCCAACGAAGTAGAAGAAGTCCTCATGGACCCTTGACATCAACCATTGATATTTTTTTTTGGTTTACTAAATTATGTCAACTCATAAATCTGCAAGACTCTAGCTTCCCCAAAGTCTTGTGTCCTTCATTGTCATAGATTAGTTTTTCATCCTCGAGTTCACATGTTGGTCTTCATTATCAACTCCTTCTCTATCCGGTGATTGTTTACGTAACGTGATTATTGTAATTGCTTACTTTTATTATGTGAATGTGGGATCCCCATTCATGCCCCATGATTACACCATCAGGATATTACATTTCTATAAACCTTTCCTTGGGCACTCCTACTTCTTCCTCCAATTTATTTTTCTTCTTACTCCTTATGATTGCTGCTGCAGGTGCTCTTTTTGGTGCCATCACTCTAAGCACAACTTATCTTCCTTTATTTGCCTTCTGCTACCTCTGTCACCTCGAACTCGTGTGTCCTAGCTTGTAGTTTATTCTTTCCAAACCCTATTTCCTTAAACCCTACTCTTTTTACGCCTTTCACTCACTCTCACACTTCTCACGAAGGAGCTCCACCATGATCGTGACTGAATTCACTAGTTCGATATACTTCTCGACTATAATCACACTTCACACTTGATCACAATTCAAGGATCGAAAACTCAAAACATGCAAGGTAATAATGAAGTCACATGTACCCCTTTTATAGATCTTGAAAAATTTCCCACATTAATTACTCCTCATCTACCACCGTACCAAAATTTAATGATATTTTTTTGCTTTTCCATGATTTTTGCTATTTTTTTCATGCCCATCGGAAAATTCGAGTGCACCTACTACTTCTCAACCACATACCTCCTTATGCATGCCTCCATGTGCTAAAGTACATAATCCTTTGTACCTCATACTAAGTAGTTCATTATGCCGCTTCCTACCTTGCTTTCCTTTGTGCAACCCTTTTCTTATGCATGGTATTCATCTTGAGCAATTTACCTTATGAGCAATATCACCATAACACTTGTAGAACCTTATTTTTCTTCAAATAACATCCCTACAACGACCCATACCTTTGTCATTCTTCCCAATGTGACAACATTTATATAATTGAATGAACACCAAAATATTTCCATTTTTCTATTCCATGCACTTCCACCATATCTCGGTTCACCCCACACTAAAATTATGTGTGGTCCTCTATGCATGAACTCAATAGATAGTAATCAGATTCCTACATACAAGCACACTTATTACAACAAAACAAGGAGTTATAAAATAACAAAGCATAACAACAATTGAAAGGAAACAAATGAAAGGAAATTCTAATCTAAATGACAATATTGCCTTATTACAAACACAAAGAAGATTTATTTATAGTAGGGATTTAAGCCTAGTCCCATTTAAGTAATTAGGAAACATGGTGACATCCGATTACTGGCTCGCAATCGATAAGCACTTGATTTGACTATCTTGGTTACTACAAAAGGTCCCAACCAATGCACCTTCAATTTTCCTGGATGGTGCACAAACTTTGATTCATAGAGAAGGACCATATTTCTAACTTCAAACGTCTTGTTCTTAATGTGTCTATCATGTTATGCCTTCTCCTCTCCTTCTCGCCTCTTAGATCTAACATGTAATGACGTGACTCTCATCTAACTACATTATTTTATCAATTTTCTCTTCAATAGCATGTTCATCATGTAGTTCACTTGTGCTCACAATACACATGGATGGTAACATGAATTCAAATGATAACACTTTGCTTTTGTGCCAAACACCAAATGAAAAGGTGTGGCTTTATTCAATCTTTTATAAGTGGTCATGTATGCCCAAAGTACAACTAACACTTTATCATCCCAATCTTTCCTTCCAACATCATAGATTTTTGTCAATGTCTATCCCAAAATATTATTGAAAGCTTCTATAGTACCATTAGTCTTTGGGTGATAAGGAGTAGTATTATGGTGTGCCACCATAAAATCTTCCAATAAGATCCTTATTGTCTCATTCAAAAAATGAGTTCCTCTATCACTTGTGAAGCTTAATGAACAACCATACCTGCTAATTCTATTCTCCCATAAGAAACTTACTGCTGTAGCTTCTATATAATCCTTTGTAGATGCCACCTCTTCCCACATTTTTAGATAATTTGTGACAAAATAATGTAGCACACGCCAATAGATATGAGGTAACAAGCTCAACTATGGGAGATCGATTTCGCCCAAAAAACTTGCACTTGGCATGAGATCGCCCAAAACTCACTCTTAGCATGAGATTTCCCAAAAAAATCACCACAGAAACAAAAATTAAAATCCAATAACATCTCCAAAGCAACATGATAACTTTCTGTCCTTTACTTTCTCACACATCAGGTGCACTCTTTCCTTTTACACACTTTTACTTACTTATACATACATTACTATGATTTTTCATATATGTGACTTTGACTAATTTATTTCTCTTCTTTTGTAGGTCCATCCTTAATGCATAATAAGAAGCATCTCACATTAGTAAACACAAGCTCCAACAATACACTACTATGCATACAATTCACCCCTAGGGTCTACTTCCTTTTCCTAGTCTCCATGCTTCACATTATGATCAATTCACGCTTCACTTGTCCACTCGGCACACTATCGGCTACACTCTTCTCTACAAGATTACAAGGTACACATCTTTGATATACTTTATGCTATGGAGTATTCACTCAACAATATAAAGTGGGGGAAAATATAGACACAAAATCTATGCAGTTGGGTACATTTCTAGGTCCTAAAGAATACTAATGTATACATGACTCCTAAACAAGAAAACTAGTGGTTAACTTTTTTTGGGACCTTTGCTTTATATTTTGAATTCTTATTGGATTTACACATCCTATATATTTTCCAAAACTTGACTTATTTATCTTTTATGGCCTTAGACACTAGTGCCCAGTTAGGACAAAAGTGCCCAGGTGCTCCTGAACCTCTCTACCCTTTTCTTACTCTTTTGGGTCTCTTTTAATTTTTGGTCACCTTTTAGAACTTTAGGTCAGCCTTTCAGTTATCAATTACAAAATTCAAACAAGGGAATCATATATATATTTAGTTATTTATCTCAAATAAAGGACCAAACATTATAAACATTATCTATTATCACGTAGTATTACATCAAAGGTATAAGAGCATTATAAAGACACATCTAGTACATCCATATAAGGGACAAGGGTTGTGTTAGAATTTGAGGATTCTAATAAATATAGATTTAATCAACTTACATATTACATAATGTTACAATAAATATTTAAATAAAAATTACATCATAACATAAGTAAAGAAATAAATACTTATAGTAAATAAATAACACATGTGACCCATTATTTATAGTGGACAACCCCAATAGGGTAAAAACCACTTTGAAAATAACCTTTTAATTTAGAGAAGTTATTTTACATCTAGTAAGATCACCTTCTCATTTAAAACCCTATTTATCAAGGGTACAACCAAATCATTTGATTTGCACACCTTTGATATATTTCTTTGAATATATCAAATAAGGACCTAAAATCCTTTTTATATAAGGTGATTGGTTATGTCTCCCGAAACCACCTTTTCAACCTAAAATGGTTGACACATATACCTAGGTTTATAATATTTAATATTAGAAATATAATTATTTCATGATATTAAATATTTAACCTAAAGTATATACCTAGGTTAGCATATTTAATAATAGAAATATAAATATTTTATATTATTAAATATTAACCTATATATTAGTGATGGACTCATATACATTAAGGGTTGGCAAGACCACTTAATCATTATGTTCCAACACTCCCCCTTAATGTTAAGTGGGATAACATAACATATGCCAATAGATTACCTGCTCGTGGTACACTACAGATTTACAATCCTTAAACCATAAAGGTTTTAGGCTAGCATATCGGTTGAAGGAATTATAACACCTTCATCATACTCAATTTACTTTTTGGTACAAAAGGATTTGAAATCCCAAAGATCATCCCATGATCAATGGCTAAGTATGATTTGTGAGTTTTACATGTTCTCACAGGTTCTCATAAAAGGTTATTAAACCCAAACATATAGGAGACTTTTACAATCAAGGACCTCTTTAATAATATGCTTGTACTAGATGTTTACTAGTAAACTTAATAACACTAAAGAGTTTATTGAAGACCACCTTAAGATATTTTTACACTTATTTATAAAAAAGAAGTCGAGAAGGTATACATGCCCGAAGGTCTTTTTACACTTGCCTCGAAGGTATTTTACAAATGCCCGAAGATCTTTTTACAAAAATCAAGTTCCATTAGGAGGTGACATTGTCATGCACACTCCCCCTCAATGGCAACTTTGACAATCCAATATTTTCACGAAAGTGAAAAAACTTTGCAGCACTCAGGGACTTTGTGAAGATGTCAACAACATGCTCTTCAGTCAACATGAACTTGAGATTTATCTCATCACTTTGCACCTTCTCATGGGTGAAGCGTATATGTATCTCAATGTTCTTTGTCCTCTGATGTTGAACTGGATTCTTAATCAAGAGTAATACAACTCTGACCACCACATAGAAGATAAATACTTCCTTTAGCTTCCATGTGTATCTCTACCAACAACCATTGCAGCCACATGACTTCTTTACTTCTTCCATTGTACTTCTTTGCCTCAGTAGAAATATGGATACTTGTTGATTGTATTTGTTGTTTCAAGTAATGGTTCCTACACCAAAAACTTGAACACATATCATATATATTTTATAACACAACATCAGTATGGTTAGAATCAAAAAATCTATATAAGATAATATTTTCATTCTTATTATAATGCAACCCATAATTGATTGTTCCTTTGAAATATCTAAAAATTATTTTTGCAAGATTCCAATGATCTCTAATATTGGTTCTTATATAAACCTTGAAGTAATTCATTTTGTATAGGAAATATCTAATCTAGTTATAGTTAGATAAATCAAACTATCAACTAATAACATATATAAAATAGGATCAACTTTTTTCATATGCAGATTTATGATCAATATTTATTCCAACTTCCATTGAAGTAGAAAATAGATTACAATCAATCATAATTTTTTTTTCAATACAATGGTTGTATATTGTGTTTTAAAAAATAACAATAAAATGATATACAATCATACAAATAACATGATGTGAGAGACCTAACTCATTCATTTTAAAGTCTTGCTTGAATTTTTCTTTAATCCTATGAATTAAATCAGAATTATCACTAGACATAAGTAAATCATCAACACACACACACACACATAATGATAATATGCGAGCCTTATTGCTTAATGAATATATCATTTTTATAAGAACAATTAACAAAACCTAAATTTTTAAAGAAGAAACAATTTTCACATACTAAGCTCCAAGAGCTTGCTTTAAACCATACAATAATTTCTCAACTTACAAACATAGTTTTTTTACCAGTTTCTTCAAATCCTTTAGGTTGAAACATGTAAAGTTATTTTTTTAAATTACAATTCAAAAAAGTATTTTTCTTATCCATTTGGTGGATTTCCCACCCAAATTGAGTAAAAATTGTAAATAAGGCCCTAACAGTACTCATTTTAGCTACAAGAAATGTCTCAACATAATCAATACCAAGTTTCTGAGTGAAACCTCTAGCAATAAGTCTAGCTTTATGTTTGTTAATACTACCATCACCATTATATTTTACTTTTTATATCCACCTAGACCCTATAATACTTCACGAATCAGGTTCATACAAGGTAATTAATGCATGGTACATATGATGGCTTCTGGTCATTTTCCTAAGGTTAATAGGATTTGAGTTTTCTAACATAGATTGAGCCCAATTTAATTTCTTATCTAGGAAAATAAGAGTTTCATAAACATCTATAATATCAAAACATCATCATGATCATTTACTAAATCAGAATCAAAACCATCATTAGAAAAATTTAATGAAGTAAATTCAAGAGAATAAGATAACACATGTAAACCTTTCACTAGACTATATCTATACATTTCATATAAGCTTCGATAATTAACATGTCCTAACCTTTCATGCCATAGTTTTGAATTATTCAAACTCTGAGATATAAAACAAGATGCAGAAGAGAAATTATCAAAAATATATAGATCATTTCTTTGAATTCTTTCAGCTATTATACTCTCATTACTATCCTTGATATACTAAGTATCCTTCATGCATGGATTCTAGTTATGTCCATACCTCTTTTAGATGTTCGATATTACCAATGTGTAGAAGGTACTCATCGTTCACATTGCATAGAAAGAGCATCTTACATTCATTGCAATAATGCATTCATGTTATCTACAGTTGCTTGACGACCGGTGGAAGAAACCTCGATCCAAAACAATCGTCTAAAATTTCCTTGCCATAAATTATATTTTGACCCAAATGTTGTAGTTGGTTTCATTCAGGATCTGGGTTTTGTCAAGACAGAAATAGTTGGACGTCATTGTTTTCCTAAACCTATAAAACACACCCCATTATAATATACAATGTACCACAGAGTTAGATACATATTTATCAATAAAAACAACACTTTTAATAGAATCATATCTAAAGAAACTATTTGATCATAACTAATTCTTTCATTACAATGCATACTAATTAACCTCCCATGATCAAAATAATAAATCACATTATAAAGGGCTCTACATTATACCCCAGATTTATATTAAAAATATTTCCAACCATATAGAAGTGAAGAAGAGACCCTAAGAATGCATAACAACTTCAAATTTCTAAAAAATTAATGTAGACAAAAATCCGGCCAACTTAAATTTGACGTCTAAATGACCGTCATAATGGCTTATTTTTTGGTCTATCGTGACAATCATTTGATTGTCAATTTTAACACAATTAAAGTTTTGACTTCATTAAATTTGACGTCTAAATGACCGTCATATTGTCTTATGTTTGGTCTACCATGATGGTCATTTGACCGTCAAATTTAATGAAGCCAAAACTTGTGTATTTCCAGAATGTGAAATTTCAGAATTTCTTCTTCTATATAATATTAGGGAGGTTATATTTTAACACATTATAATAACCTATTATAATTTATAATGTAAAAATATATACACTTTTAATAAAAAATGTATATAATTTATAGAATGAAAATAAAAAACAACATATAGTTCATAAAAATTATAAACTATAGTATATTGTTTTTATATAAAAAACACATAACCCTTATTAAAGGGGTTTAAAGGACATAGACCAGGTTAAAATAATTTTACCAAGTGCAAGTAGATTTGACAAGTAATTTCACCCGACCAATGAAATAAATTAAAATCCCTATTTTCATGAACCTTGTCTCCTCCCTTCATTTACTCTTAATTTTACCCGCACACATTTAAAAGTATGGAAATATTACAAAATATTTTATATAATTCCTGCAAGCTAAAAAATTTAAAACTTTTATGTGATTATAACTACTAATATTTTAATAAATATTTACCACACTTCACGTGGGCCACCAATAAACTAGTCCCCTTTTTTAATTCTCCATTTATACTTGAGAGTTCCACATTTATACCTGAGATATTATCTCATTTTATTCTCCACTCCCACTCTTATATAAAAGAAAATCTTTAAATAAGTTTATTTATATAGTTTTTATAAACTATAAGATCTAAATGAATGGGGCCGCCCCCTTACATGGATAATATAAATGGTTAGGGACACATGTTAGGTTTTATTTAATAAGTATTAAGATTTAAAAAATAATCCCTTCATGGCCAAGAAATAAACACGGACCCCCTTACTAAAAAAAAGTACTTTGGTTTTTTAAAAACATATATAAACCAAATCTAATAAAATTTATATTTTAAGTGGTTTAAAATAACCATATATATAAAATATGATTCAAACTTAGGTTTGTTTCTTTTTAAAAAAAACTATATATGCCTAGATTTATAAGTTAAGTTTAAATATGATTTATTATATAAATCTTATTCTATATTATATATATTTTTATTTAAACATAATAATATAGTTTTCAAATTATATAGGATATAGTTATAGATTAACTATAAATTATAGTTTTTAAATCAAATCCTTTTAGAGGGACCAAAGAACACGTGTATGAATTTACCTTCCGAAATATTTAACCTGCAAAGATTTGAAATTATAGAAAACATGAAAATTATTTCATATAGTAATAAATCCTTTCTTTTCACCTGTGCACACATCAATATCCAAACAAATATTAATTCCATATGATTTACAAAATGTAAATGAAATTAAGAATCATATCATATTACATCTCCCCAAAAAGAAGGGATTTAAAATTGAAAAACCTAAAATTTTACCGAGAGTTTAATTACACAAATGTAATGCCAAAATAAATTGGGAAAAAAAGAAGGGGATGGATACTTTTAAATACCCTTTCGGGTTGGTTGAAAAAACCCGTACAAATTAAATAAATAAAATACAAAACATTTTATCTTAATTTATTTAATTTACCTCACTCTGTTACCATGTTAGAATTTGAGGATTCTAATAAATACAGATTTAATCAACTTACATATTACATAATGTTACAATAAATATTACATCATAACATAAGTAAATAAATAAATACTTACAGGAAATAAATAACACAAGTGACACAATATTATAGTGGAAAACCCCAATAGGGTAAAAACCACTTTGAAAATAACCTTTTACTTGAGAGAACTTATTTTATATCTAGTAAGATCACCTCTACTTTGAAACCCTATTTACTTGAGCGTAAAACCAAATCACTTGATTTGTACACCTTGATATATTTCTCGAATATATCAAATGAGGACCTAAAGTCCTTTTTATATAAGGTGATAAGGTATGTCTCCCGACCCACCTTTTCTAACCTAAAATGGTTGACACATACACCTAGGTTTATAATATTTAATATTAGAAATATAAATATTTCATGATATTAAATATTTAACCTAAAGTATATACCTAAGTTAGCATATTTAATAATAAAAATAAAAATAAAAATAAAAATATTTCATATAATTAAATATTAACCTATATATTAGTGATGGACCCATATACATTAAGGGTTGGCGGACCACTTACATTATGTTCTAATAGGTTGCATCACTTTACATACACAACATAGGAGGGGAAATTCATTTTATTCCATCTCACACATTTTTATACTTGGAGCAATCTAGATCTAGCCCGCTATCATAGTGTAACTTGCACAAGGGAAACCTAGGGCATCATTACACACACATACACATAAAACTACATGGAGTATGAGATGTAGTGCAATGCTCAATACAAATTTCACTCTTTGGGTGATCATTGGGGTTAGTCTGACTCTCCATTTTATCTCTTATTTATTAGGTTTGATGTGGTTTGTGGACATGTGTAGCTAGTCATCTATTTTATAGGTTACAAATATAACCAAATACATTGGAACAAAACTAGAACGAAAAATAAGATCAACAATAAAGCTCCTGCGAACCAAAAGAGATCAAAACTTGATAATCGAGTGAAAACTAACACCCAAACTAGTCACTAGTGCCTAGGTGCTCCTGTCCTCCCGTGGGCACTTCTATCATGTGTAGTTATGAGTTTCAGAACCCTTAGTGAGCGTTAATGACAATTCTTATTGTATGTTCCAGGTAGTTTCTTAGCTTAGATCACTTCCGGATCACTTAGACATCATCTAAGTCACCTTCTCCGTCTCTACTTTCTTAGGGTTTTATATCATTGCATGCTTATTGCTTGAGTCTTACTTGTAGATTATCACTTGTACATCATTAGTTATAATAGTTACTCTGAATAAAGGTTTAATTCAATTTAAATTAAAACAATAGCTTGTTAGTTCTATGTTATGTGGTGTGTAAATTTTGGTTTCATTCTCCATTCCTTTGTCATGATTTATCTTCATAAAAGGTATACAATTCCTAGTTTTGGATGATTTAAGAGGTAGATTAACATCGGATTCATCTATGTTCTTAGGATTTATGGATGCAAACACACATCCCAAGTTTAAGATGTCATCAATGTTTTTGAAAGTCACATTCTCAATATTATTCTCCCCATGTATCATTATTGTAAGGAAATCATGATAAAAATTGCAGGAGTTTTACATCTAGTTTGACTAAGTGAAGAAAGAACGTGTCTTTGTTTTGATACAAGAAATTATCTACCAATGTCATATTGTGTTTGAATATGTCATGTAGTACTTATTGACCACCAATTTGATCAATAAGGGTAATCTCATTATTGGAAAAATTATCTAAAGGATCATGTAGGAAGGGATTTTATTCTCATCGTTTATGACCTAATTATGTGATTGGTGTCATTGTTTTTTAGAAATTTTGACCTAGGTTGTTTGATCAGATTGTTTTAGATTGAAGGAAGAACTAAGAAAATTTGAGCATTAAAATGGATGTAAAATATGAGATTAGCCTAGGATTTGAATAGATTTTTATGTTGACAAGGATTCTAGATAAAATTGGACAACACACTATCTATAATCTAGATGTTTTTCTAGGTTTCTCGGATAGGTTATTGTTTTTTAATAACGTTTAGACAAATTTATCTAGTATAACAACTGTAAAATGGATGTTTTACCCATGTTTTGGGATTTTGTATAATTTAATAAAGAATTATAGGTAAATTTGGACGACATAACGACTATAAAATAAATATTTTACCTATTTTTTTATTGGGAAAAAATGACAAGGACTCTAGGTAAAACTTGCCAACTGACAACATGATTGTTTCAATAAACCAATCTTAATAAGTTTAAGTTAAATGTCAAAAAGGGTTGATATAATTTCTATAGAGTGTAATGTCTTGATGTAAGATATAATTAGTTTAATTCAAACAAAGTTTTTCCTTGTTTTATTGATTAAAAGAATACCCAAATAGAGTTTTTCCTCACAAGGTTTAAAAATAAAGTTTGACTCAACAAAGTAACACATTTTATTTATTTATAGACAATATGTTGGGGATAGTAAAACATGCACAACCTAAGCTAATTTTGGCCACATAATTAGGATAAACAATGTTGTTACAAGTGTCCTCAATATAACTTTTGGTAAGCGAGGCACAAGTCTATGAAATTATGAAGTTTTTCCTAATGGTATTGATCAAAGGCTCAAATCCCCCTTACCTTAACTCCAACTGTTTCAATGGAGCATGGTGTAAACTAAAATTTACTTCCTATGGGATCTAATAAAGGGCCTGTGTATTTGAGGAAAATCCACCCGCACTTCACAAAATCCACATAAATGTGCACTCATGTTTATCCAAAAATGACTAATCTTCCCACTAATTTATATATCTTGCTAACACATAGGCTTTGTTAAAAGGACTAGGTGATGAAATCCTAACCACTAAACCTTACTAAAGAAAAAACACCTAATTGTTTATGATTTCCAATTTCATATTATGACACAAGAAAAGAGCATACATACCTCATATGGGATACAAAATGACAACCGAAGATGTCAAAGGGAAACAAACAACCCAAAAATGTGTTTAAGACAAAGGTTATCTAATATACAATGATTTTCAAGTAACCCATGTGGTTAAACCAACGATAAATCCAATGTGCTACTCAAATACTAAAATAAGAGTGTGATTTCAAAATCAAAGTAACCAAATTGTAATACAAGATAAAGTAAAGTACAAGTATGTAGATTTAATTTGCATTTGTTTGATAGTTTGTTTGTTTGGCAATAATGATATTTGACAAGGAATATGCCAACATGCGCACTTGATTATTAGTAGTTTTAACATCAATAAATAACTTAAAATAATAAATGAAGTGTATAAATGTGAGACAAGGGAAACCAAAGTTCTCCATTATAAGGTCGATAAACCTTGATCTAGTTTATTTTTTTAACAAAGCAACTTCTCTCGTATCTTGAGCGAGTTCACTGAAAGCAAGTTTTCCATGGGGCATTTTAAGGCCGCTGAAAATGGATGGAATTCACCAAAAATGTAATGAATTTTCTGAAAATGATTTCACTACACATTGTAATAGGTCCATTGAAACTAAAAGTGATTTTTGTAGAGACAATAAGTTCACTAAACAGAAAATAATGAATTTTTAGAATGTAACTTACCTATTTTTTCCTCCCATATATATAAGTTTTCTTGAAAAAAATGTTATTGCTATGCTCTGCTACAAAATGTTTCTACTCCACTAAGTATGATCAAAGGTATCATGAAGGTCTAATTGTGTAATAAACACATTGATGACCAAATTTTAAGATAATAAAAAAATACAAACCTAATGGATGCAAAACAACTATACAACAAGCTAAATAGTTCCAAAAACAACCCAAAAATGATAAAAAAATTAAGCAAAGGAAGGAAAGTAGCCTATTTTTGATAGGTTGAGTTCACCATGAGGTTCTTAAGAATGTCAATTTCATTGCACTATACAATAAGGTCATGGAATTGCAAGTTTTTTTGGGAGACATCACAAGTTCGATGAAAATGTGCAAATTCACTTTGTATAAGTTGACAAATTCACCAAAAAATATTTGTGACCGAGAAAAGTTTACCACGGGCCTTTGTAAGATCATTGAAAAAGAGGGAAAGTTTGTGGATTACAAGAGAAAGTTCAATGAAACACATGTGGGTATGGAAGCTGAGATAAAAGTCCAAAAAGGTCCTTTTTAATTCTTAAGCCTAAAATTTGGCAACATCTAGTCTCTTCAATACCTATAAACTCCACTCAACACTTCCAAAAGCATGAAATTTAAACCAAATTATAAGAAACTTGATGAAAAAATACATGTGATACAAAGGGTTGTCCCATTAGGTGTGTCATACACAGGGGAAGCTAAGTCCATGACATGCGATTTTAGATATGTAACTTATACTTAAAATTTCATTCCCAATTAAAACTACTTCATAGAAATTGCTAATACATCAAGATTGACTATCATAAAAGGAAGAAGAAAATACTAAGAATTTGTAACTTAAAAATATCAAACTCTCCCTTGAACATTTGATTTCATTTCAGATTGAAATGTCGATATCCTTGTGAATTGAGTGTAAGTCACAAAAATTTTTGATTAAAGGGGGAGCTTGCTGACGTAATAGATCTCTTTAAAATCACCAAAGCCATGTATGAGTATTCTCTTACTACTTTAAACAAGGAAAGTTTTGTCACCCTTTTTTAAATCTTTTTTCAAACGCTTACCTTGAGAAAGTAGGAGTAGATGTGTTTTTGGAAGGGTGTACTAGGTTGTTTTTATAGTTTTCCTCTTTGGGAAACACATAACTAATAATGAATGTGGGATAATGGGAAAGTAGAATCAGAAGTGGATATGTATGATTTGGAGTAGTTAATTAAGATTGATTATCCATGAGAAGTAGGGGAGGCTTAAGTAATCATTTAGGATTAATTAATATACCAATATTATCTTGTAGAAGCTATTTAGAGGAAAATTAGCGGATTTTAGATATGATTGAAAGTGGGATTTTATCAATAATTAGATATTAATTAAATAAAATATAGGGAAAGCATAATTAATTAATTAAAAAAATTTGAATCTTAAAGGAACATTAATTTGAATCCAACGAGAGAAAATGAGTTGATTAACGAAGGTCCTTAATTAATCGACAATAACAAGAATTAGTGAAATTTTATTATTAAAATTGTGTGACGAAAAATATGTGTCTATAGGGGGCATACGGTGGGATTATTTTAATTATTTAGATAGAGTTTATCTAAGTATTTAGCCTAGTTTGTTAGAGTATTTGACATAATTTTTCAAAATTTTCAAGATGGATCAATGATAGTACAATTCTATTATTATTCATTTGTAACAAGATACCTTATCTGTCGAGCCCTTGAGTTCATTTCACTACATACACCTTAATTTTATTTAGCCTTAGAAACCTCTACATAGTTATGCGAAATTTTTATTGTGTGACCTAATTCTTGGCTAGGTCACCCTTAATTTTTTTTTTTTTTTTGCAAGACCTCATATTTGTCTAAGTCATCCTTCTTCTTGAGTATTCTTTGGTGTAACCTCATAGAGGTTTCCTTTATCCATGAGTGTGATGTATGATCTCCCCTTAATAAAAGTCACCTCTACTATACTACTACTAGTGTTTTTAAAATTCAGCTTGATAAAGGCCACCTCACCATTTCAATTGTAATATTTCAACATTTCCTAACAAGAGACACCTCGATCCAAGAATTTTCAAAAGTTACTCTAATTGGGAATGTACACCCAATAACACTCTCCAAATGGTATTTCAACTTGTGGCAACATGGTTCAATCTACCAATTATATTTATTTTTTCTTATTATCATTTATTTAAAGTTTTCAAGATAGTCAAGTATGACACAATTAAAAATTTCAAGTTTCAAGACATTCATTAAGTAAGAATTCAATTTTTCTAGTTTTCAAGAGATTCAATAACAACAATTTCAATTTTTTTTTAATATGTATACATATTTATTGAGCTTTAATATACTTCTATTTTTGTTTTCAATAATTTGTGAGCAAAGA
Organism: Taxus wallichiana var. yunnanensis; assembly: GCA_018340775.1. Classification (NCBI taxonomy): domain Eukaryota; kingdom Viridiplantae; phylum Streptophyta; class Pinopsida; order Cupressales; family Taxaceae; genus Taxus; species Taxus wallichiana. The sequence goes on from CM031239.1 coordinate 186,109,969, forward strand.
TAATATGTAAATTTCAATCATAATCAACTTATGATCAATATTTTCAAGTTTTTTATTTCCTTTTCCTTTTAATCAAGCATTTCTCGATCTTAGATTAAAAGGGAGGTTATTACAATGTTGATGAATAATTTAGTATTATTGAAAATAATTGCACATTTTGTATCCCCCTAAGAAATTGGTGTGCCTTGTGCATTTCACTAGTCCTTTGACATGTCAAGATGTTTAGTGTTCCCCTGAGCTTCAAGTTGATTAAACCATGCCATGTTCTTGGTCAATTGTTTGTATTTTGCTAATACCTTAATGTTTCCTATGTTCCTCGTTGATTTTTTGATTTTTAGGTGTGAGGGAATGGGTGATGTTACTATGGAATTATTTCTATGATATATCCTTCCGAATAAGGCCACATGATTTTGAATTTGATTTCTTTTCAATTTTGCAAGTTTGGAACTTGCAAGTTCACCAACGAGGCATGATAAAAGGAATATTAAGAGCATCTAGGGATGTGCAGTCCTTATGAGAAACTTTGCATTATTTGTAATGCTGTGAGATGTAATTATAATTATGGGCCCCGAAAGAGGAATATTTGACAAATGCGGGGATGTATTGGCCTTGTGAGTAGTTTTACAAATTTTACAAAGTTACAAACTACAATGACACTTCTAAGCCCCAATAAGGGATATTTTGGGAATATTCATCCATTTGATGATTTTTTACAAATTCAAATTTGATGTAGATATGTATTTGTAATTTCACCTCCGAGATCCCGAAGAAGTAAATATTTAAATAATATTAACGATGTAAGGTAGGGATCAATTTTCTAGTTTTCTAGTTTGTAACTTTGTAGTTGTTCTGAAGACTTCTACAAGATGCATTCCCATATTTGAGGTATATGACAATAAGGGACACATGACATGATACTTTTTTATTTGGTAGTTTTATTATTTTTACAACACTACTGATTTTGTTTCCATCCTTGAGGCCCGATGGAAGAGACACATGGCCGTGTATGATGACATATTAAGGTAGAGAATTTTTCAGTTTGGAATTTGGAAGTGTTATAGTTTTTGCAATATTGTAGACTATATGTCTACCCAAAAAGGGCCTGATAAGTTTACACATGGCAAAATATGGTGGTATCATATGGTCATGGAAACTACGCACCCCACGGTTGGTAGTTTCTTAGTTTTTGTACTACTTCCAATTGCTCTCCAAATCTCTTGACCTGCCAATAATAACATGCAAAAATATTTATAAGGACCACATTCAAAAATATTATAAAATCAACATACATAAATATGAAAAATTTGGGAATATGTACACCATTAATGAGTACGTGTGAAGACTGTATGGTTGGAAAATAAGGGTAAGTCCGATACTTTGGATTCGGATCACAAAGTTATTGAGTACTATGAAGCCCTAAAATGATAAAAATCCCTATTTTTGCAATCAAATCATGTAAGGTTGTTTTAAAAGCTCCAATGTTGCTTAGGTGATCTTGTTTTTTAAAGTAGAATTGAGACTAATTTTTATATGGAGTACGTTATTATGCACGAGGTCTCCTTATATTTTTTTGGCATTAAAAGGTTCTATTGAGTGTTAAGATATTTTTTTGAACATCTTAAGTCTACGCCAATACAACCCTTTAAGAAATTTTCTTTCCCTTCTACCTAAGAACTATAAAGATCTAGTTGACTAGATCCCATACCTCATCCCACCTTGTTTCTAACTTAGATAATATAACTAATATAAAATTAGGAAATGCAGACTTGGAAGAATTCCTTTGTAGGATGCATACAACTGACATAAGTGAATTTATGGAAAAAAATGACATAAATTCCATTGCCTTAGCAACTACATTTCCCTTATCTACTAAGTACATGAAATTGGTATGGGATTGTGAATAAAATTATAACTTTGAGAAAAGGAATTTAGAGATGGGAGTGGTGTTATGGTCTTATCCCTAACTTTGGATTCTTAAGATGAAATTATTTGACTCCTAGATGTTGATAAATTTGTAGACATAACAGTTGAAGGGTTAGATAAATTTTACACTACAAAAATTCCAAGTTTTCTAAAGCATTGAAAAATCAATGGCCTAATAATATAAGGATCTCTTCCACTTGAATTTCCAAGAGATTAACTAGAGCTGAATTCATTGAGGAAATTAGAGATCTCATTACCCTATTGAACATGATTATGGGAAATAAATATGTATATCACTACCATGATTAGGTGTTGGGTTCATCCAAATCATTCTAAGTCATAAATAACAAATTCACTGGGGGAATTGATAAGTGACTCTATCCATCAACAACTCATCAAGATGGTAGTGCAAATCCAGGTGGGTTAAAAAAAAAAAAGAATATTCTATATTACTTCCTAATTGGTTTACAACATTGCATGCCACCACCATTCCTCAGATTGGTAAGGGCCAGGAGATTCCTCATTATATGGTAGATGAGGTATACCCAAAACTTAACTTAGAAAATCGAAGTAAAATTTTAGGTTGGTTTATAATGCCTTCTTTTCTTCCATCCTTTGTTTGTTCAAAACTAAGTGGGAGAAGTATATGATGTCATCCATAGTCAAATAAATGATCACTAAATATGGATGTTACTTCATCCAATTTATATTCTTCACATACATTAGGGTAAGTGGCTTCCAAGGCACACCATACATGTTGCCTAGGTACTTGGATGATAAGTGGGCACTAATTAAATTATCAAGACAACTTGTGGATGTGCATAAGCTCACTTGTAAGGAATAAAAATACAAATATTAAGTTCCCAATCACTATTAGGAGATACACATGCCCCATAGTGGTTAAGGCCATACTCCTTGAAGTTGAAATGAATGGATTCATCATGTAAAAGTTTAAGGATAGACCCAATTTGACACCAAATGGATAATACAAGGGGCCTTGTGTAATTCAAATGAGCATGAGCCTCATTACGAGGACTACTAGATGGATTATAGAGATGAAGAAGAGGTGAGACTTAGTGAATTTTCTAGAATGAATTTATCTCATATAATTGATTTTGAAATTGCAGTTGTCCTTGAGGATTTGACATATGAAAAAATATTGGTGAGAAAGTACTGTATAGATAAGAATGTTGCATCTCAATGAATGCCACCTATTTATTGGATTTTCCAAGAGCCAATCTACTGACATGAGAGGATAACTCATGTCATCGGAAAAATCTCAATTGGCTCATAAGTAAGGGAATTGATTTTTCCCTCCACAACATTGTAGTTTCAAGGGAATACAAAGCTACAAGAGTAGTTAAGGATGTGCTCCCATTAATGAGGAAATGATCAAAAGTTTGGATCCACTGAAGGAAAATATACACAAATTTCCATCAAGGGACCAACATTAAAGGAATTGTAGGAGTTAAGTGTTGTTAGAAGCAAGAGTGGGACCCCTATGTCTCAATTGACACAAAAGGTTGAGGAAATACTAAAGAGAACAATGAAATATGACCCTATTACTCATAACACTCTAATCCAATTTGTACCTTATCATACTTCATGACCATAAGTAGTTGTTTCTTATGGGAAGGAACAAGAAGGTGCATCATCCTCTACTCCAAAGTGATCATCTAGCAAGGGAAAAGGACAAGGGGAGTTTTTTCAGAAAAAACAACTAAGGGTTAATATATCATTAAAACCCATTCTTGAGGAGGTGGAGGAGGAACCAATAACCAAAGACTTTGTGAGAATAAAAATGAAAAATGTGGGAACACCTATACAAGAAATAATTCCAAGTACATCCATGCCAGGACCTGCCCCAAGCCTTGAGATACCTCCCAAAATTTCAAAGGCTCCCATGATAGTTGATACTAACCCACCTCCATTTTCACAATAAGCCCTTGTCTCAATCACAACTCATAAAGAACAAGTTCCATCAATTGGAGTTATGGAAAAATAAGTGCAAGATTCATCCCATGAAAATTTATTCACTGATTTGTTTCATGGCTTGGGTCATTATGTGGGAGGAGACCTTCACTCTAAGAATGTTCAAGTTGTACCTACTTAGGTTTCAAAAATTTAAGTGGGTAAAGTAGGCCCAAAATCTCATGAGGAATCCAGCATGGAATAAATAACAATGATAACACAAGTTGAGCAACCAACTATTGAACAAGTTTCATTGACACCGATTAAACATTCAACAACCATGGATACTCTCCAATAAACTTTAGAAATGGTAGAATAATTGATTACAAATCATGATGTTGTAAAGAAAGATGCAATAATTGATGTTCATAATCAATCAAAAAAGTAGATTGAGCTAACCAAGGGATCTTCTCTATCCAGGGATGAGAGAGTCAAAGATGAAATGGTTAAAGTAACAAATCCATGTGCCTCACACCATTCGGATGAGTTATGAGACAAAATGAAAGATAAGGGAGTAGAGGAGGAATCCCAAGTGTAATTTGTTGAAGATGTGGAAACACCATAAATTCAAGTTCATGTCTCGGCCACACTCTCCAAATCACGTGAAATTTTGATTGCACCAAATGCCTCCAAATAAAAAACACAAGGGGAAGGTAAAACTTTGGGTGAAGGATGGTTGGGAACAAACACTCCCAAGGAAAATAAATGTGAGAGTGCAACTGGAAGAATTATAAATTGAGAGTATCATCTCCTTGAGGCTATCTAAAGAACAAAAAAGGCTAGAGTCATGTTAAGAACAATGGTTGGACCTCAAGGAGACAAATTTTTGGAGATTGTTACTCCATAAGGTAATATCTTGAGGATGAATCTTCCACTTATGATTACTAGATTACCAAAGTCCCATTAGGGACACCTACTATATAAGGGATCAAATACAAGGTCACAAAGGCAATATGCAGCCTTTTAAAAAATATGAATAAGGAAAAAGAAACCAAAAAAGAAGCTAAGGGAAAAGGTTGACATCTTGTCAACTTATGCACAAAAATGGTTACAAAATCCCATGGAAAATTAAGAGATTGCCATGTCATCACCCCCGAAATGATGAATAATGTTGAGGATTTGAAGAACAGGGGAGAGGCCATAAAAATGAAAAGAGTAATTTGCAGGTAAAGGAAACCAAGTCCCAAGGGAAGTAATTGAATGTTATAACCAAGTCTCTAAGAAAATGAAGGCATGGAAATCATTAATTAAAAAATATTAGGAGTACAGTTGAGTATTGTGATGACATGTTGCCTAAACTTGAGGCCATCACTGCCATGATTGATGAATAGGTAGAAAAGGAAGGGATGGTGCCCATAGAATGGAAATGAGGATAATATGAGTATGAGGGGTCTATCAAGCTACGAATTGAGACTCTAGGAGATTGCATAAGTAAGCTCTAGAACATGAGGGAAAAAAAGAGAATATGTTGATGACATTGAGTCTAAAATTGAAAAAATTATTCCCCTTGAAGTTATATACATTCCAAGAACTATAGATGTATATAAGTGAGTTGAGATTCTAAATCAGCATGTTGCGGGGGAGCTAGAAACCTCCAAGAATTTATATCATTATTTCATTCATAAATATGTTCATTTGGAGGGTTGCATCAATAAGTTGGCCAAGAGAATTAAAAAGAAGAAATATATTTCTGCTGAGATGGACGGTGTCTTATCTAAACAATAAATAATTTTTTTTATCATGTGGGGCTAGATGAAGACCCCATTTTAGGGATGTTTGAACGTCTTGACACATATAGGAATAATTTGTAGAAGGAAGAGAGTGAACACATTGATCCCAACCATTATTTAACAATTCATTCATTCATTATTCTTCATCCTCATTCTTTATTTTTTCTATCCTTTATTTTTCCAAGTGGAAAGAATTAAATCGAGATGATGATAGTGAGTAACACACTCTCTTTTAGAATGCATGCATGATGGTGATAGGGTAAAAGGGATAAAAATAAGTTTTGGTAAAAGAATTATTCTCCACTTATCCACAAGCTCAATCATGATCCAAAACCATTGTAACTTGGTGTATCAAGGTCAAATATTTTTAGTTAGAGTTGAATTACTATTCATCTTTTTTTTTTTGAATGAGGGTATTTTCCATGATTTTTCTAGCTTTCAAAAGGGTTATTTGGGGGCATTTGGGTATATTCTGTTTAAGGAAATTTTTTTATAAGATGAAGCCCTATCTTCATACTAGGGGTTATAATTCTAATTTTAGGGATTCTCTAGTTCTAGTCTTAGGTTTTGCTAAGGTGATTACAATTTACAATCATTATTAGGAATTGATAAGATCCCACATATGTCTCCCTTGTCTAAATAAAAGTACAAAAAACCATCTACCATTTTTAGTCAAAATTCTGATTGTAAGTAAGATCATAGTTAAGCGATATAATAATCTTTGATGTAATATTTTGTTTATTAAATCAATGAAATATGAAGCATTTCATTTTGATTATTGCTTGTGATTGGTTGGGGAACAATTATTATGTTGTTGTTATCCAAAATTCACCCCCCAGGGTAATTTTGATAACATGCATTAAATTCTTCGGTCCCGAGCAAGATAGATTGATTCAAGGCAAAAAATCATGTTTCTGGGGTCCCCTCGGCCTTTTTCTAACTCTCCTGTCCAAGAAGAAAAGAGCAAGTTCTAAAAAGGGGTGAAAAAGTTACAAAAAACAAGCTTGGGGTAGAAAAAATCATGAAAATTAGCTAAGTCCTGGTCCAGACGGCCCTTGGGACGATTGGGGCGTCGGGCGCGAACCGCGAATAGCCTCCGGGCGGTCCACGCACCAAAGGGACATCCGGCCATGGGGATGCGCGGGACGTGAAAGGGTGAACCGGCCGAAGGTAAAAGCAAAATCGACTAACTGCTGTGTAGATCAGGTTGGGACATCTGGGCCGCGAGGATGCGAAGGATGTGAACCGCCCAGATCGGCCGAAACAAAGAACTTTAGCACTGGGACAGTTGGGACATAGGGACGCGTGGGACGCAGAGGGCCGAAGGAGCCGAGAGCCAATCAAATAATGCCATGTGTCATCACCTCAACGAGGGACAGAAGCCCAAATCGGGTGGATCGGAGAATTTGTCCCAGGCAGGTTTGGGACAACCGGGTTAAAGGGATGCGAGGGCGCAAAAAGCTGTGCGAGCCAGCGGACGAATCAGAAATGCCACGTGTCAAAAGAGAAAATGTCCAAAATTTCAAACGGTGAGGTTTGAAGCGTTGGCCCGAGCTAATAAAAGAGGACATGTGTCCTAAGGAGAAAGGGAGTGCGGAGCTTGGGGAGGAATTAGAGAATTTGGAAAAAGTTTTGGCCAAAAACTAAAAGGTGAAGGATGACCCTGTGCCCCTGTCCTCCAACCAAATCATGCCACGTGTGCCAAGTGGCGGGGACGAGGGCAAAAATGGTAAATTTTCCAAAATTTCAAAAGTCAAAACTTTCAAGAAAAACTCTGCGGGTAAGGGAAGGAGAGAGAATTGCTCATCCAATCGATGCCCGACACGTGTCATCCAGTGGCGAAGTGTGGGAAAAAAATTTCAAAACCCATTTTTGCCTGTTTTGTGCCCTAAATCTTCAGATCACCATATCTTTCGATCCAGAGCTCGATTTTCACATTCTTTATATAATTGGAAAGCTTATAAAATTCTCTACATGATTAGGGTCAATCTTGAATTTTGGTTTAGTCTAGAGAGAGAAAGTTAAGAAACAGCTTTGTGCGTGTCCATGGCCGAAAGCGACATTTCAAAGACCAAATTTAATGCGGAATGGGTCGCATTCTCCTCCAATTCGGTCAAAATGATAGGGTATGGGTTTGTAAGGTCCCCATGCCATTTTAATACATTTGCAATCAATGAGGAATGGGCTCCCACTTTTTGTACATTTTCCCCTCTTGGGCTCAACCCATGCAATGTAAAAGCCAGATTTGGCTCATTTCTAAAGTGTGAAACATTTTTGGGCATAGCAGACTTCTTCTTTCACTTCCAGCAAGTGATTGGTTCAAGAATTAGACCTCTTCAAAGATTGTAACAACTTTTCTACCTCTCTGAGGTTGTAATGCAGTGGTTTTGACATTGGAAATGATAATGCAAGCTTTGTGAATGGGTTTCAGTCCTTTGTTTTTAGTATTTGCTTCATTTCAGATCCTAAATTATATCTTATCAGCCTATGTATGATTTTATGCTGAAATATTTGGTTTGTGTCTATTTGCATGACAAAAATATTCACCACTCCTTTTGGTGCATCACCATCTTTAGTTAGTTTCAATTTTTGCATTTCTATCCCTGTCTCCTTGCAATTTAGAGTAGGATTAGGATCTGAACCTCTGTAGTTGTGCAAATATAGATCTAAATCAGAGGAGTTTGAGGAACCAGCCTCTAATCTAGAGATTCCTCTCTTAGTTTCACAAGTCCCACACTTGGAGAGAGGTTTCCATGTTGTGCAATCACACTGGATGCCTGAAACATCAACCTAGAAGCCTGATGTGCGTCCAGGGGTGCTGTGATTTTTCCCTAACAGTTTTGGCACGCCCGGTGGGACACTAGAGGTCTCATTTTTATTTGCAACAAATTTGATGTGCATCTGCTGTAATTTTCTTGCTTGAAAAGAGCTATTATTTGCATATCTGGCGACTCCAAGGGGAATAATCAACTAGTTTCCACAAGGTGCGGGCACGAAAACTCATGAGAAGAATCACTAAAAGGTCAAGAGTTGGAGAAGAAGAAGTGCTATTTGAATACTTGCAATTATATCCAAGAAGAAGGCAAAGAGGAAGAAGGATTCAAAGGTCTCCATCTCCACCAAACAGAGAACTCTCTCAACTCCTCCACCTGGTAGGCCTTTCATTCAGTCAACAAGGGTTTTAAGACCAATTAGAATGGCACAAAACAACCCCTACGTCAACTTCATAGGTAGCAGCCCACTTGCCCTCAATGCACAACATCCAATTCCTATAGCAGCCTTGAAGAACATTCCCTACTTTACTGGAGAAAATCATACTACTCTAGGGGATCATGTTAAAGATATTGCTAACCTTTGTGCAATTCATGAAATCAATGAGATGCAAGTGGCTGTCAAGTTACTGGCATCTTCATTCAAGGGTAAAGCATTGCAATGGTTTAGGAGCCTTGGAGCTAGTTCTATCACAAATTGGAATCAGCTGTGTATAGCACTTCATGAGAAATTTGGAGAAAAGGGAGACAACTTGTCTCTTTTGGAGCAGCTGACAACCATCAAGAGAGCTCCCAATGAGCAACTGACCGATTTCAACTTCAGATTTCAAAAGACTTGGGAGAGAATTCTAGTGGCAGTCAGGCCAACAGCAGAAGGTGCTTTTCTCTACTATCTCAAAGCTCTAAATTCTGATATTTCTATGTTAATTCAGTCCATGGGAGGCATAACTATCCCTATGGCTTATAGCATTGCCATTAGGGCTGAAAATTGTTTGATCCAAGCTGGCAAACTTGCCCCTAGACCTCCCATGCCATTGTTTCCAAGTTTAGAGAGTCCAAACACCAATCAAGCACCTAATTTGGCTCCTTCTCCCACTCCTAGAAATCAGAGTTCAAATGAAGCTTCCACTTCATCTCCAAGTGCCCCAAATGAGCTTCAAGAAGTCATGAAACAATTGCAAAACCTAGGCAATGAGCTGGTTACTCTCAAAAGGCAGCAGGCCCAAGGTTTTAGACCTTCTTATCAACCCCAAGCTCAACCTAACAGGTAGCCATACCAACCACAAAGGCCACCTAACCCAGCTGCAAATATGAATCAAACAAGGCCTCTTGCCAATAGACCATTTCAGCCCTATAATCCAAATGCCATATCTACCTCTAAGGCATTGGTGCCAACACAAAACAACATTACCTAGGAGTATGATTGGTGTTTTCCATGCAATGAGCCTCATAACCAATCCATGTGCTTCAATGGTGCTTTGAATCAAGCATTAATGGTGAAAACTCTGGTGTGGAGGGTCGAGTAGTCAAGAAAACACCCAACAACAAGAAACATTCCAACAGCAATCAGCCCCAAATGACACCACATTGGTAAACTAGCAAGCAGAAGATTTTTGTGGCATGAACCAGGCAGTTTCTCAAGGTGTTGCAGCCAACACAAGGTCAAAAAGAAGGAATTTGGGTGAAGAACAACCATTAGCCCCAACCAATCCATGACCTTCTATGGTTCCACAAGTGGTTGGCAAACAGAATCCAATTTCAAATGCACAAGGGCAGCCAAGAACAGCCCCTAGGCCAACTCAAATGCTAGCTATTGCTGCCCACATGCAAGGAGTGAATGTACAAGCAAAGGGAAAACAAAGAGATCCTTCATCACCATTCAGTATCATTGATTAGATGAAGAAGACAAATGTCAATATATCAATGTGGGAATCCCTATCTATCCTAGGCCAAAGAGATCTGCTGCAAGCTGCCATGAAGGACTGGCCAACTTCGAATCAACAAGTTCAGATGTAAGACAAAGTGCTCACAAATGCTACCCAGCCTGAGGGAAATCATGGAGGACAGCAAGGTAAAATGTTGAAGCCCCCTCCTTTCTATGTTTCATTAATCATTGGAAATCAACTAGTACACAATTGCATGATAGACTCCGGGACAAGTAGCTCGGTAATGCCTAAACAAATAGCTGATCAGCTAGGGCTCCAATATGAAACAATATCCAAAGGGGTAGTGTAGCTAGATGGGACAATAGTAACAACAGTTGGGGTGATTAGAAACTTGAGTCTTACCTTGCATGCATGTCCAAATGTTGTTGTTTTACAAGATGTATCAGTCATAGACCTTCCACCACTCTTTGCCCTATGCTTGTCAAGGGACTTCATAGCCAAGATTGGAGGATATTTGTCTGCTGATTGGTCACACATGCTTTGTTCAAAATGAGGTATGGAACCAAAGCTACAATCAGGTCTGAACCTATTGCAAACTTCCATATTGAGCCTTACACTCCAAGTCAGATTAATGCCAATTGCTCAGCATTTGATCAAGAAGATCACCCAAGCATTGATGAGGCTGACACCAAGGTTGGAAGCATCCCGGATCTAACTCTTGATGAATGGGCAAACAAGGTACATGCATTTGATCGTTACCAAAAAATAGAAGAATCTGAGCTAGGGGTCTATTGCATACACGAAGAAAATCAGCCTATTCCTAGCATCACCAAGCCAAACCACAAAGATGACAATGAGGTATGGCAGCTGTTTTTTGATGGATCAAGGAGTAGACAAGGTGCAGGAGGTGGAGCCATGCTTGTTTTACCTCAAGGAGTAAAGTACTATTCAGCTTTTAGATTTCAGTTTGCATGCTCCAATAACACTGTTGAATATGAAGCCTTAGTGCAAGGGATGCATTGGGCAATCAAGAAGAAAATAAAGAACTTGCAAGTCTTTGGGGACAGTGAATTGATTGTAAATTAGGTCAAGGGACAACATGCTACCAAGAATGATCTACTCAAGTGCTACAAGAACAGGGTGTGGGACCTCATGAAAGATTTTGAGGGTTTTGGCATCAAATCCATTCCCGGAAAGAGAATCAAGTCTGGCGACAGGCTTGCGGCAAAGATGGGGGCAGCCTTTGACATTGTGGAAAGCATTCAACAAGACAAGGTACAACCAAACATTCACATGATTGTGAGGCCTTCAAAGCCGGATAACAATGTCGGTTGGCAAGTGTTTGAAAATGACCAAAAATCATCCATTTCTTGCGAAGAAGAAGTTGAGTTCTCGGCCAAGAATCAAGAAAAATTGGAATGGCGAGTATGGTGACCAGGTAGTACAGCTGAGAACTAACAAGCTGCCCAAGGGACTTATCACTTTGGAGTCCATTTTTAATCCCAATGACCAGTTTAGAAAGGAGAAAGCAAACATTCAGGTCAAGAGGGAGGATTCAGTATCCATCTTGGTAGAAGAGAACAAACCATTGCAAATTGGAAGGATGACAACTAAACAAGAAAGGTATGAGTTCATACAACTGTGTCAAGAGTTCCCTGACGTGTTTTCTTGGAGCTATGAAGACTTGAAAGGTTTCAATCCCAACTTAGCTCAGCATACCATTGAATTGGATCCAAATACTAAGCCTGTCAGGCAGAAACAAAGACCAGTCAATCCACACATGGAGCCTCTCATGAGGAAAGAATTGGACAAGCTGATTGAGTCAAGGATCATATTCCCAATCAAGCATTCTAGTTGGGTTGCCAACTTAGTTCCAGTCAGAAAGAAGAGTGGAGAGATCAGATTGTGTGTTGACTTCAGAGACTTGAATAGAGCCTCTCTCAAGGACCATTACCCACTCCCTTCCATGGAGCAAATCTTGCAAGTTGTGGCTGGCTCCGAGAGGTTTTCACTACTTGATGGCTACTCAGGCTACAATCAAATTATGGTGAAGGAAGAGGACCAGTTCAAGACAGCCTTCACAACCAAATGGGGAACTTTTGCATACAAGAAAATGCCATTTGGGTTGTCCAACGTTGGTGCTACCTTCCAAAGGGTAATGGACATGGAATTCAAAGGTTTGATTAACAATGTGGTGCTGATTTACCTTGATGATATCAACGCTTTTTTTCAAAAATGCAACAGACCACCTCTCTCATTTGAGGCAAGTCTTCACGAGGTGCGGGAGATTTGGAGTGTCTTTGAATCCTAAGAAGTGCATCTTTCTTGCACATGAAGGAAAGCTCCTTGGCCATATTGTCTCGGAAGGATTAGCAATTGATCCGAGAGAGGGTTGAAGCCATAAGAGCACTACCATTGCCAAGCCACAAGAAGGCCCTTGAGTTTCTGGGAAGGATAAACTTTGTTCGAGAGATTAGTCCTAGATTTTGCAGCCCTTGTCAAGCCCATCACCAAAATGTTAAAGAAGAGCATGGCTTTCAAGTGGACAGCGAAGGCAAGAGAGTTTTGAAGCAATCAAAGAGGCCATCTCTCAAGCACCAACTCTCATCAACCCGGACTTCTCCAAGGATTTCATCCTCTATGCATTTGGAGGTAATGATACTATTTCTGCCATTTTGGTACAGCATAACAAGGATAATGATGAGCAGCCAATTGCCTTCTTCAGCCGGAGCCTAGATGAATATGAGGTGAGGTAATATTTTATTGAGAAGCATGCACTTGCAGAGTAATTAGAAGCTTGAAGAAATTCTAGCATTTAATCTCAAACAACAAGGTCCATTCTTTGGGTTAAGGACTTCCTCCTCAACAAGGATTTGAATGAGAAAAGGGTAGGTTGGATCACCCGTGTCATGGAGTATGAAATTGAGATCAAGATCACCAAGCTAGTAAGAGGGAAAGGATTGTGTGAGCAGCTGGTTTTGGGGAAGCAAAAAGAAGTATGCAATGAAGAAGAGGCTGTTTTGATAGTCTAGGACAGCCATGAGCCAAGTGGAAATCAAGAAGAAGACAATGCTGCCCCCACTCCTTGCTGGACCCAAGGCATTATACACTTCCTAGGCACAGGCCTATGCCCTCCAGAGATGAACAAGACCCAAAGGAGACACTTCAGATTGCAGGCTGTTCCGTATGCCATTGTTGATGGAGTTTTGTTCAAGAAAGATGTGAATGGAGTGCTGTTGAGGTGCATTAGCACAAATCAGATTCAAAGGGTGTTGGAAGAGTTTCATGGTGGACCAGCTGGTGGTCATTTTGCACCAAGAGTGACAGCTCTAAAAATCATGAAGGCTGGTTATTATTGGCCTAAAATCTTTAGTGATTGCTATGCATGGATCAAGAGGTGTAAGAATTGTGCATTCTTCACAGGAAAAGAGAGACTTGCTGCCCTTCCATTACATCCAATCTCAGTTGACTAGCCATTCATGCAATGGGGTTTGGACTTCATTGAGTCATTAATCCCAATTGAAGCCAAGGGCACAAATGGATTTTGATGACCACCGACTACTTCACCAAATGGACAGAAGCAGTAGCACTCAAAGAGGCAAATGAGTCTAGCATCTTAGAATTTTACGAGGGGATAACAACCAGATTTGGTGTACCTGCTACAATAATCTCAGATAATGCATTAGCATTCATTGGATCTAAGGTGACTGAGTGGGCTGTCAAGAATAGTATCTACCTCAGCACTTCATCAAACTATTACCCTCAAGGTAATGGCCAGGCCGAGTCTAGAAACAAGAACTTGTTGAGGATCATTAGGAGGAATCTTGACGAGAATCGAGGGTCTTGGCATACCAAACTGAAATCAGCCTTATGGGCTTATAGGATAACTCCCAAGAGATCCACATGTAACTCTCCATTCAAACTTGTCTATGGAAGAGAGGCAATCTTGCCCATGTCACTTGAGTTGCCAACATTGGAACTCATGAAGCAGCTGGAGTTGCTAGAGTTTGAGCCCATGGAGGTGAGGTATGCAGAGTTGATGGAGCTGTAAGAGATTAGAAATTAGGCATCCCAAGTAATGGAAAAAGATCAAGCTTCGATCAAAAAGACCTTTGATAGGAAGGCCAAGGATAGATATTTTCAGGTTGGAGATCTAGTGTTGAAATGGGATGTGGATAGAGAAAAACCGGGAAGGCATTCAAAATTTGATGCCATTTGGAGTGGCCCATACATGGTCACAAAGTGCAAAAACAACAATGCTTTCCAATTGGCCCCATTGGATGGCGAAGAACTGCAGATTCCAGTAAATGGAATCCATCTCAAGCGTTGCTTCTAGAGGGAAATTTATCACCTTGTAAATATTAGATTAGATTTTCATTCCTCCAAGTGCTTGTGCACATTGTTTTTACTTGTAGCTTAGTTTTGTTTTCCCTAAGTGCTTTGGCACAACTTGCTGTCCATGGAGATGTTTTGCAGTCCTTACTTCCATCAGGTGATATTCCATCTTCCTCCTTACACATTCTAAGTTAGTTAAGGGTTCTAAACAGAATATCTCATGACTCCATGCCCAATGGATGCTTCAGGCAACTGGTAACTTCATCTAGCATGCATATGACCCCGCTGAGTTGCCAAATTGTTATCCAAAATTCACCCCCCAGGGTAATTTTGATAACATGCATTAAATTCTTCACTCCTAAGCAAGATAGATTGATTCAAGGCAAAAAATCATGTTTAAGGGTCCTCTCGGCCTTTTTCTAACTCTCCTGTCCAAGAAGAAAAGAGCAAGTTCTAAAAAAGGGGTGAAAAAGTTACAAAAAACAAGCTTGGGGTAGAAAAAATCATGAAAATTGGCTAAGTCCTTGTCCAGGCGGCCCTTGGGATAGTTGGGACGTCGGGCGTGAACCGGCTGAAAAGCCTCTAGGCGGTCCGCATAGCAAAGGGACATCTCGGGCCGTGGGGATGCGCGAGACGCGAAAGGGCGAACCGGCCAAGGTAAAAGCAAAATTGACTAACTACATGCGAGAGAAGGTTTGGGACATCTAGGCCGTGAGGATGCGAAGGACGCGAACCGCCCGGATCGTCTGAAACAAAGAACTTTAAGACTGGGACAGTTGGGACATAGGGACGCGGAGAGCCGAAGGAGCCAAGAGCTAATCAAATAATGCCACGTGTCTTCACCTCCAATTCGGTCAAAATGATAGGGTATGGGTTTGTAAGGTCCCCCATGCCGTTTTAATGCATTGCGGTCGGTGAGGAATGGGCTCCCACGTTTTGTATGTTTTCCCCCTCCAGGCTCAACCCATGCAATGTAAAAGCAAGATTTGGCTCATTTCTAAAGTGTGAAACATTTTGGGCATAACAGACTTCTTCTTTCACTTCCAGCAAGTGATTGTTGCAAGAATCGAGACCTCTTCAAAGACTCGTAATGCTTTTCTACCTCTCTCGAGGTTGTAATGCGATGGTTTTGACATTGGAAATGATAATGCAAGCTTTGTGAATGGGTTTCATCCTTTGTTTGTATTATTTGCTTCATTTCAGATCCTAAATTATATCTTATCAGCTTGTGTATGATTTTATGCTGAAATATTTGGTTTGTGTCTATTTGCATGACAAAAATATTCACCACTCCTTTTGGTGCATCACCATCTTTAGTTAGTTTCAATTTTTGCATTTCTATCCCTGTCTCCTTGCAATTTAGAGTAGGATTAGGATCTGAACCTCTGTAGTTGTGCAAATATAGATCTAAATAAGAGGAGTTTGAGGAACCACCTCTAATCTGAGAGATTCCTCTCTCGCCACACAAGTCCCACACTTGGAGAGAGGTTTCCATGTTGTGCAATCACATTGGATGCCTGAAACATCAACCTAGAAGCCTGATGTGCATCCAGGTGCTTTGTGATTTTGCACTAACAACATTGTATTGTTACCTTTCAATGTATGTTTGGTTATAAAATTCCTCTATACAATATTGTTCGAGAGGTGAAGGTTTACAACCTTTGAGTGTATCTTAGGTATTGTGGAAGTATATTGAATTTTCATGCACAAGTGTTTATGTTAAGATTTTAGAGGTTATGTGGTAATGTTTGCATGAACTTGGTATCAATGAATGCAAATGTCCCTTTGAAGACTATCTTGTTTTGATCTCTGATCTTGTTTGGACTCTAGAAGTAAGAGGCTAAGATGACAAGTTGTGATAACTTACCCATTAGAACCACTACCACCCACTTAATTTAACTAAGTATTATCCCATCCTACCCTTGAAAATCACATTACCTTTGTTTATCCCACACGTGTTATCTTGAAAATCACACATATTCTAAATTTTTCAATTGTGTTTTCCATGACCCATAAATTTTAGCACCTTAACATCATCATACCCTAATTTTTCAATAGTTTCTTAAGAGATGATGGCTGAGATCACATTTTATCTGTCTTCACCGGCTTATGTCTAATGTCTCAAATGTATGCAATGTTTTTATGACGCTTTTTTTGAATGAACATTGTACTTGGTGGTTGCATTTGATCTTAGATTGAGGTTCTAACAAGTTTTATGGTTTGAAACATAACATCTCCCTGTCTCTTTCAAGCCACCCTAAAATTTCTATCACCTTGGTTCAAGAAGAGCTATAAAGTAGCATGATAATAACCACATCCGTAGTTATGTGCCTCCCTCTCATTCCCATAAGGAATGGTCAAGATGGACTGATATACCCATCCTTGGCTATAAAAAAACACATTAATAGGTCCATATTTTCTCCTTACCTCATTTATCACCACTTTCCTTGTTTGGGGTGTTAGATTGGGAACCAACACACTTACCGACACCATTTCCTAGGAATTGATTCATAAAATTAAGGTTTTTATGAAGATATTTAAGTTATACTTAAGATTGCCCAAATTTTATTAGTTAAATAGTTCTTACATGACCTATTTGTTCATTAATAACACCATTTTTGAATGAATCCATTGAATATTTGAGTACAAGGTTTTAGAAGGGTTTGTCTACTTTGTGTTTTCTTGGTATCAAGTGCATGTGGTACTTATTTGGATATACATGGATTTTTGAATGGTTTATAGTGTATTATCTATTTTATGTTCTAAAATAAATATTCAATGCATTCTTAAGATTGATTTATCATTTCTAGAGTGCAAATCTCTAGTGGCGATTCCATCCTAAGTTCTAGGTCAAAATTGTGATATATTATTTGTTCTATGTTATTGGTATTCCTACATTTACAAAACTGGAAGGATTATGGTCATATTTCAAATCATAATCTACTAAGAAAATTCTTCTTGAGTTAAGGGATTTACAAAGATGAAGGAAGAAAGTTTGGAAGCCAATAAGAGATTAGAGTTCAAAGGGTAAGAACATTTAGTCTTCTCGAGTTTTGAGATTTCCATGTGATTGAAAATTATTTTAGTTCTTCTAATAGTTCTTAACCAAATAGCTCGGAATAGTAGCTTGACTTTTTGTTTCAATAATATTTTTTCCCTAAATATGATAAGATTTATCCCAGGACTACCCATTTGTTCACAAGTGAGAATAGAGATTTGGGTTTTAGAACTGTTCCTCTAAGAAATATCTATAACACCGACTATACTCCTCTAATTCATAAACCACTTATCTGGAACCTAGTTGATTCTCCTCTAGAATATATTGTCAATACCAATAAGGATAAACCTGCTCTATGTGCTCCTTACATAGTTAATTCTTTCATACCTATCAATTTTTCAGACATGGTTGGGTATCCAAATGAGGTGCCCAATGAAATCAAGAATAGCTTGCCTAAATTTCAAGGTAATAATGCTATTAATGGTGATAACCACCTTATCCTTTTTCATAATATTATGGAAGATTATGAAATGGAATATGAGGATGTTTTTTTGAAGTTATTTCTATGCACTTTGGAAGAGGATGCTAGAAAATGGTTTAATGCATTACCTCGTGGGTCAATTGACTCTTGGGATGAAATGAAGAATGCCTTCAGGATTCAATATGGTGATAGAACTGATCCTAGGTTATTGTTTTCTAAATTTGAAAATATAAATAAAAATCCCATTGAGTGTGTGAAAGATTTCAACATAAGATTTACTAAGACTTTGACAAGTTTTCTAACTAGTTTGAGACCCAATGATGAATCTTGTTTAATCCAATATTCTGATGCATTTGATAAGAAATCATCCTACTATTTGAGGGATAATAATCTTGTTAGTTTGAAACAAACATTTACCATGGCTATCTAAATTGAAAATAAAATCAAGACTACTGGTAAACTTCTAAAAAGGGAAGGGGTAAAAATTGTCAACCCTAAGAAACCATAAGCAAGTAAATATATTGATATAGAAGAGGTGATCAAGACCTTGGAAGGAGAAGTAAAGGATAAATCCTAAAAATTAGAAAGGGATGGGAAGGGGTTATCTTCTGGCCCTTAAAATCAACATCAACATAAAAATGAAAATAAGAATAAACTTAGACGAGATCATAAAAGTTATGATAGAGGAAAGAGACTTATGGGTCAAAATGATAACATTCAAAGATAATAGAGTGGTCCCTAATCTTTTTGGGGTCAAAGGTTACAACAGTTGAAGAATAACACATCATTGATTGGTGTGATACATGTTTTTTACCCCATGTTCCTTATGAACATCCTATATTAATAGAATATGCTACTTTGGATTAAACTTTGATAATGCATGTGCTTGATCATCAAGTAAAAATTTAAAAAGGTACTACTTCTAATGATCTCATGTGAGCTAAGAATGTAAATGATTTTTGGACATTTGGAAAAAAGGTGTGTTATCTTCCTATTAAATCTAATGCTGATATTGATATAGCTCAATATTTTGAATTTCCTAATCATGATGTCAAGTATCTTAGATCCGTGGTGATTGAAAAATATTATGGAGAAGTCCCTTCCAAAGAGGATAGGGATTTATTGATAAATACATTTGTTACTAAAGAAAAGGAGTATAATATGAGGAATAAGAAAATAAAGGGTCCTTCCCAAGCTTCCAAGGTTAAGATTTCCATCCTAACCAATGTTCCCAAAGGTTCTCCCAAGAAAAATATATGATGTGCAACTCTTGCTGTTGATTTAGGTCAAAGTATTCGCTTGTTTTGTTTTGAAAGAGTGTATACCATATGAGAAAATAGTCACTCTCCCTTCCAATACAACCCTTCCCAAATACAATGTTTTTGACATGGCCCAGATCCTAAGCCAATTAAAGATAACCATTCCTTTGGTAGAATTTTTAGGATTCCCTGAGCATAGAAAGAAGGCATTTGGATATTTGGGGTTCGGTGGACGATTCTTATTACTAATGAGAATGTTGTTGTAAGAAAATAAAACACTCCTATTATTTATGCAAATGAGGTTAAATAACTTCAGGAGATTATTGATCCCTCCCGAGGTCTATTTAGGAACATCATTAGTAGAGAGTTAATTAGGTGTAGACCCCTTTTCACCTTACCGATTGTGAATGGTTGGATCTTGAACAATTATATGTTTGACTTTGGTACTTCTTGCAATATAATTCCATTGGTAGTTCTGAATGAGCTAGGTATAAAAATAACAACTTGCTTTATGGAAGGTGCTATTTTATGGATTTAAGAGAACCCTATCATGGGATGCGTTAAGGGATTGATTGTGTAACTAGTAGCCCACCTAGGTAAGTATTTAACAATGATTGTAGTTGTTTTGGATTACCCAACTAAAAGGGGAATGTTCTTTATTACTGAAGTGGGAACCAAGTGTGTAGATGGATCATTTTTATGAAACAATTCCATTCAAAGGGTGTTATTAAAGTTACACAGGGAGGAAAAATTGTTGCATTTAATTGAAGACCCTATGAATGCATCAGATGAGGTGATTTATACAAATATGAACTCGAGTAACTTTGTGGGTAATGTTGATTTTACTAAGTAGTGCCTTGATCTTGAGGCACATTTGGAAGATCCCTCTAGGCCTTAGACCATGTTTTTGATAGAGTGTGCTCTATTTTGGGAAATGAAGAAGGTAAAGTGTTGGAATCCCTTGGTCAAGGATCCTTCAATTATATTTTAAGTTATATTTTGATCATACAAACAATATTGATGAATTTGAGGCACTCTTTCTTGGCTTGAGGATTGTTTGGAGGCATGGAATAAAGGAACTAATTGTGAGAGATGACTATGAACTGGTTACTGAAGTAGACCATAAAATTATATGCAACCAATAATTAGAGTGTTGGGACTGGATTGGATAAGTCCCAAGGTAGAAGGAGCTTGAACATGTAAGGAAAGTGATTAGGAAGGAGCTCAAGGAAAGGTGCGCGGGAGAAAAGGTTGGTGCATGGAAGCAGAAGAGGGTTTGGGGACTTAGCCACATTTCTAAGGTGGTATCGTAGGAGAAACACGTGAGGGCCTCGAGTAGGCGTGATGAATGGATAAGGTGCCATCCTGGAGCCTTGAAGGTCAAGAAAAGAATATTCCTAGGAGGATCATTACAATTAGTGGAGGCCTTTGCAAGATGACATAAACACTCGATCATGGAGGACCACACTTCCACTTGGCATGCAATTTGATCATAGGTGAAACTATGGTGGTGAATCCAAATTATATTTAAAGGAATGCTTGGGTCTGAAATAAACAAAGTTGGAGAGGCAACAAAGTGCTGCAAGAATGTTGTTACTAGGCATATATGTATGTGCTCAGGTATGAACAAGGGTTGTAATGGGAAAGCATAGCTAGGATCTCTATTCAGAGTAGTTTTGTAAGGTTGGAATGTTATTTCATGATGTATATGGTTTGAGATGACCCCGTTTGATGTAATATGGCTACTATAAATGGATTTAATTAATATATGGAGCTTTTTTGTGTATTTGTGTCTATGGACTAAAACCTAGTGTATTTTCATGTTATTCATGGTTTAGATCTATTTCCATTATGTTGTTGTGATGTTTATGTTTATCTCATGGAGCATTTATGCTTAGAACTAGATCCACTACCTTTGTACTAGAGTAAATGCATGTGTTCTTATTCTGCAAACCTTTCCTCCATTAATGGCGGAACATTCTCATGAAGCTCACATAAAGGAGGGCTCAATGCCCACACATTCCTGGCTTTAGTGCCCAACACTTGGGTGATAGGCTAATGCACTTGGGGTTAAAAAATGATTAGAGGATAGAGGTAAATGAGACTACATTTTGGTTCTATTGCCGAGACCTCTTTTGAAGTTGTTGTGAAAATGATGAGTGATGAAGGAGAATTTTACCTTGGATAGTGTTGAGACACTGGATTAAAAGCACACATGATAAGTTTTCTCAGAGGTTCAATACTAGATATGAGTTTGATGCACATAAATAGGTGGAGGAGAACCTATATCATGAGATCTATGAGAAATATTCTACTATTTCCCAGTAGATTTTTATGAATACCTCTCAACATATGCATCAAGGATGATTTATTACTATAAACCTCATGTTTAGAGGAATATCGATGAATTCTGGGATGCCGATTTGACTGGACTCATGTTGTTGATCACTTTGGTGGAAAGTGTGTTGACTAGTTACATGTTGGAGTATGTAATCTCAACTTATTCTTGTCCATATGTTGCTTGAGTTTAAGTTCTGTGAGAACCCAAAGGATCTTTCTTGCATGATTTTCATTAGCCATCAAGATCCTGATTATTACTTTGATTTTGGAAGCATTTCCTATGGTTGGCTAAACTCTTGCTAGGTGTAGGGTGTGGAAGCTGGTGTGGTGGAGATGGTAGACCTTGTGGCGGAGGTAGAGAGAGGAGAGGAAGATCAAGTATAATGAATCTTGAGAAAGGTTGCTTTGGTGAGATAGTGTGAAGTTTCCAGTGTGATGGACTTATGGAGATAGACGTTGTGAGAAGGATTTGAGGTTAGCATGGAGGGCATGATACTTGAGTAGTCTATGCTACCCCATCTTAGGAAGTAAGAGATAGAATCCACCTCGATTCTTGGTGAGAGATCATCGTATGGAGAAATGAGATCCATAGACACACATATTAGCCCACATAGAAACTAAACCCTAGTGCTTAGTTTTATAGTATCTGAGATAAATAATTCTAGTTCAATTGGTGTTGGTGAGCAAATAGCTTTAGGTAGATATCATTTTACATTACACCCATCTATGGCCACGCAAAAATTTCTGGTATTTACAGGTATTTTTCTAGCACATTGTTTGGGCAAGGTGTGGGTTCACAAAGTTTGGGTATCGCATCTAGAAGTGGCGCGGGAAATATATCTGGGAGTGGTTCAACATCAAAGAATCTCGGTGCGTAGTTTAGCGTGATGGTGGGAATACAGAGTGCAACTGCGTTAGGCCCCTTACCTGTGATAGGAGGAGGATCTAGAGGATCTAGAGGGATAGGAGCTAGTGGATCTAGTGGTGTTGGTGGTGGAGGAAATTTAGGAGGAGGTCAAGGTTCTGGATTTGGTGGGAAAGGGCCTCAACAACCTCAACAAGTGTTTTTTGAGATGTCCTTACATTTTCCTGATTATAAGGGTGTGGAAGACACTACAGAGTATGTACAAAAATGTAAGTTCTATGGAACGTGAAGGGTATCACTGCCCCAGAGAGGAAGGAAAGTCATTTTGTAACTACATTGCAAGAGTGTGCACATAGCTGGTACTAGAAGTATGACCCCCATCAGATGGTGGTGGATTATATAGTGTTGTGTAATGACTTATTAGAATATTTTCACATTCCCGAGTTCAAACGAAGAGAATAAATGCGTAAAAGGAAATATAAAAAGGTACGGTAGAGAGTGTGTGGGAGTATGAGGCTCGTTTCAAAACTCTTCTATATAAGTTGTCTTATGAAATTCATCCTTCACAAAGATCTTTCATCGTAGGATTGATCACACTATTCGGGAGGGAAATTTTGCATAAGACCTTCAAATATCCGTGCAAGGCCTTGGAGGATGCCTTACGCATTGAGGCAGTGGGAAGAATTGATACAAGAGTTATCCCATTTCTTGAAGCACATTCTTGCTAGGGAAAAGTAGCTTGAAAAAAATGTCTGCATGAGCTCGACTCATGAGAATCATAATGGGTTATGGTACATGGATTATGAAGTAGAGGGACACACAAAAGGATAGTTGCCCATGAAATTTGGTGCACGCCATGTTAGTAGACTATGATATTTATGACAAATATCATGATGCAAGCATATGCTCATTGTTTTAACATGCAATCCATAAGAATGTGTCTTGCTATTGCAAGATTTTCACCTCTACTACTCATGACACCAAGGATTGCAGATTGATAGACCAAATCCATGATGCCATTGATCTCGGTGTGCACCAGACCAGTATTACAAGTGGCTCCAAGGATGATGGTCATCATTATGAAGGGTGCGTGGATGGAGGAGGCTACAAAAGAGGCTTTCGGGGAGGATTCAGAGGCCATGCAAATTACGGAGGATAAAGAAGTGAATTTCCTCATGGAACCTGCTATAACTACGGATCCAAAAGCATTACAAATGTGAGTGTCTAAAATTGTTGCAATGCTCATGGTGTGGAAAGAAGCACAAGTATGAAGAGTTCCCAGAGTTGTATGACCACATGAGAAAGAATCAGAAGAAGGAAAAAGGCACGGGGATGGTGAGTGTAAAGAGGACTGACCCATAATGGATGTCGAGGGTAGTGCTTAACTTTGAGCTAGAGCCTGTTTTAGTCACTACACGCGCTAAGGCTGCGTTCATGATAGGAACGAAAGTAGAAGCCCCTTATCACAAGAGAAGAAGTGTTACATGGGAAATATATTGATCCTACCCACTAGAAGGAGGTGTACCAAGAAACCATGGAGGTGATTAGGATTTTGTAAGGAGAAATCCATTTTCTGAAGGAGAAATCATGTCAGTTGGAACATAAGAAGAATGCTGAGGTTCCTCAGCAGGATATGGATGAGGTTAGGGAAGTGTGTCAAATTGCGGTAGGAGAACATTATTCCCATGTTAGGGAATAAATGAGGGAGAAGGTACCATATGATGGAGGAGGGTGTGAGAGACAAGTCTTACATGCTAACCTACCTCCTCACAACATTGATTATGATAAGGAGATCACACTGAATGTAGTTGTTGATGGGTGACTCCTGAGTAATATATTGATTGAAATAGGTACAAAGGTCAATTTCCTTACTCTAAAATCATGGAATCAAATTGGGAGGCACCCATTGCAGCCATCTTTGAATGCTCTGTACATGGCTAACAAGACAAATTCCATGCCTCTAGGGTGCTTTGAAAGGTCCATCCAATACTATTAAAGAGGCAAATTTTACTTTGGAGATTTTTAGGTCCTAAAGCTTCTTTGAGGCTGATAGTTTCCTAACATTACTTGGGTACCCTTGGTGCTATGTAAATAATGTTGACTTGCATTTTAATAAGGGCTACATCAGTTTTGAGAACAAGGAAGAGCGCATGATCATTCCACTAACTAATGGACGGTCTATGCCGTATGTGGAGCCATTGGGTGAAGAAGACTTAAACAAGATATATGTGTGCACCATCAAGGACCTGAAATTTGTTCAACCATCAAAGGAAGGGGTCATTCAATGGGATGATGCATAGTCCATAAGTGATATAACTAGTATTTCTTGTGACAATTAGGTGCATGGGACATACAAGTTGGTTGGAAGGAATTTGAAGGATCTTTGGGGCTTGAGTTATTAGAGCATGCTCAGTTAGGTGGTTGTGAGGAAGGAAATTACCATGGTACATTGGGGAAGCCAACCCTAATGTCTTTCTACACAAAATGGAGACCTAGTGGAAGTGTCAAGTGGAGAGAAGGAATATTATTACCTATACTTTACGCGGGAAACAACACGTTCGTGGGAGACACATTAAGATAATATTCTAGAGTGAAGTGAAGTGAGAATCAAACTCTTTATTATGTTTCTATAAATTAATGTACCATCTTGAATTTGTGATTATGATGGGAAGGGATCTACCTCATGCCATGTTTAGGAGTGTGAGAAGACTTAGATGGGAGGTGTGGAATCTTTACTCCCTTCCCTATGGGTGCATAATTTCTATTCCACCTTACAGGGCTACGTGCACGCATGGTATATTCATTCAGAGTTGTAGCGTCAAACATGGAACTGGAAGGAGTTGATGACAGATCTTGTTTAAACATTTTAATATCAGTGTACTAACCCATTGATGAATGAGGAATTGTAGGTAGTGTGTGCCGTACCTTGGGAGACATTGCCATGGTGGAGGATAGGATGCGAGAGCTATTAGATGAACCAAATTTAGGGGTGTGCTTAGTGGAGGAAGAATCAGAGGAAGTATAGCTTAAGAGCACATGCCTAGAGAAGTGAAAGGAAATTTGGTCTACTTGATAGATGATGAAGAGGTGGAGAACTTGGATGTTAGCCATACAAAAGGTACGTGTGAAGTGTTAGATAATGCTGATGAGAAAGCACACACTTACCACAAGCCATTGAAGACAAAGAAGGTTAACATTGGTATGAAGGTGGAACCAAAGGAAGCTATTATTGGGGACTACTAGATGGACTAGGAGGTCTCAAAGATTATTGAGCTTACGTGTGATGATTTTCAAGATTTGTTTCCATGTGGGTACCATGAACTTAAAGGATTTCACCCCTCACTAGGAGAAATGAGAATCAAGTTAAAGGATGGTGCGCGCCCAATTCGGAAGAGACCTTATAGGATGAATCTGAATCTATGTGTCAAAGTTAAGGAGGAGATTGATAAGATGATAACATCTGGGATCATAGAAGCTGTTGAAGAATCTGAATGGGTAAGCCTGATGGTCATCAATATAAAAAAGGATGGGAGAATAAGGATTTGCATTGACTATAGGGATTTGAATGTAGTGTGTGTAATTGATCCTTTCCCAACCCCGTTCACTGAGGATATCCTAGAAGGAGTAGCCGAGGCACAAAATCTATTCATTTACAGATGGGTTTTAGGATATCACCAAGTTTGAATTGTAAAGGAAGACCAAGAGAAGACAAATTTCACCACTGAATGGGGAATTTTTTCCTATACGATAATGTATTTTGGACTAAAGAGCACGCGTGTTGTGTTTTTTTGCATTGTGGTTTAGGTGTTTTAGGATTTCATTCACAAGTTTCTTAAAGTTTTTTTTAATAATGGCAAATAGTTTTTTGAAAGGGACTATACCCTTGAATACAAAATAAGGCCTTTAAGCCGGAATAAGAGTGAGAAACATAGCAGGACTAACCAAGTCCAGGTAATACAATGAAATTCCACGTAGCCCAGAAACAGCTACACAAGCGAGACTTAACAGCAAAACAACAGCAAAAAAACAGTAACCCGACAGCCAAGAAACAGTAAGAATAACAAAAGAGAGCAGTAGAAGCATGCAGGACTACTTCTTGGCTACTTGATCAACACTGATCTTGACTTTTTTCCAAGCATGAAACATACCCAAAGCGGTCATGTGGGCAGCATCCGTCTTATCGAGCTCCTCGATGGTTCTTTTGCTCTCTTTTTCATTGCCCCAAAGTGCAGCCGGGACACCGCTGAGGTTGGAAACACTTTTGGCATGCCCCACGATGAATTCCTCAATGGCCCTAAAGGCGGAAATGTTGTAATCATGCCTAGTCTTAGCCTTCCCAAGGCGGGAGTCCAAGGAGGTCGAGCTTTTTGTATATGTCTTCAATCGACTATTGTCAATGCTCCCTTCCCCTCCATGATTTTCTTACCTTTTTGCTTAGCTAGGTTTTGACCTCATCCTTCAAAGATTTTTAACTCAGCCTCTAAGGCCTCCGAGTCTCTTGGAAGGGTTATCCATCTCGTGCTTCCCGGGACCGGCACTACTTATGTTTAGCGAGTCACGTGCAATGTCAAGATCAAGAGGCTCTTTCCCTGCTGCAAGAGTTTCAAGGTTGAGTCTCCTAGAAGCCACTGGTGAGTGGACGTTTAGAGGTAGAGGCGAGGTGGGTGGCGGGGAGGAGCAATAGGAGGAATAGAAGGAGAAACATGTGCACAGGCATGGGGTAGCGCAGCACCGGTGGCGAGCGCATAGCAAGGGCAGCGAGAAGCGGGGCCCGGCGGCGGAGCCCATCGGAGCCGGGCTAGGAGAGGAAGGAAGGCCCAGGGTACTTGAGAAGGTAGTATTTGTGAATTAGCAAAAAAGCCCTTGATGCAAGGGAACCACCCGGGTATGCTTCTGGAACTCCAAAATGGAGCGCTCAAGAGAGTTTAAAAGATAATGAGGGAAGAAAACCAATCTATTCCTACGGAAGTGGTTTAAAAAGATGAGATGCTTAGCTGGGATAGTAACAAACCTACCTTCCAAGGAGATGAAATGAATCATCATGCGAGTGACTTCATCAAATGGTGATGGAATTGAGCTTACAAGTAGACCCGCTGTGCTAAAAATAAGCTTCTCATCTTCCTCCACAAATCTTCTTTCTTCAGTTTCTTTGATAACCCTTTTGTTGAAGAAGCGGTACCCATCCAGTGAGACCGTCAACGCTTGGCAGCAATGAGCTCTTCATTGACAAGAATTTTCTGTCCCCCATAGTCGACAGTCCTCTCTTTCCACTCCTTAGCAAAGCGTACTGAAATACTTTGATCATGTCCTTGCACCCTTTCAACAAAGCTGGTGAAGCCGCCTATGCTGAGAATGTTCCAAAGCTCGGTGTTTTCCTTCCAATCGAGGAGTCAGCGCCGCGGCTCAATTTGTGAGGAGGTCCTCCCATCTTCTCGGTGGTGTGCAGGTTACAACAAATTCCAGAATGCCACTGAGCGTGAAGAACAGTTCGTTTCTTACTGTTGAAGATCGCATAAGACTGGGAACTGTAGCCGTTGGTCTTCTCACGAACGGCTGCGTAATTGTTGAACCGAGCTGCGGGAAGTCGCGTGTGAAAACCCTTTCCCTCGTCAACAATCACTTTGTAATTATCATCGGTTTTCGTGGAGTTTGGCATCCGGATATCAATAGCCATTGTACCTCCCGCGTGCGTGATTTTCAAATCTGGATGACTCCACTTGAAGTTTCTTAAATAGATCTTGCTATTATTTGAAAAAGATATTATTTGCCTCGCCATATAGAATAAAGCAACACGTGTGAAAGAATTGATGATTTTGATTTTCCTCCAAAGATTAAGGCTTATCTCTAGAGATTGCTTGCTTGTGAAGATCCGCATGGATGCTTGTTGTGAAGCCGATTAGGATACTATCATTATCCCGCATAGAAAATTTATATTAATGCCATAATTGGCGATGCATCCGCCATGATTGTTGCCTTCCTGTAAGTATGTATGATTCTGATACTATTGAAGGTGTGGCAAATGCTTATGGATTCAGAGATAAAGTCTTTAATACTCCAATTGGGAGATGAGGACTGATTAAGAAGCTTAATGATATTAAGGGAGTCCCCTTCAACAATAAGGTTACGAATATTTTGAGCCCGTGCAGCTCTCAAGCCCCGAGAGAGCGAGATAATGCTTGTGCAAATGATTGGTTTGAATTCCCATTTTCCAAAGATAAGCGAAATCAAATTACCTTTGTGGTCTCGTATTGCTCCTCCTCCTCCTCCACAAGTTTCTTAAAGTTGACTTAGATGACTAGATGGTTTATGGATTAGTAAAAGACCATTGTGACAATCTATGGTTGATGTTTGAGAGATGTAGGTAGTTGAGCATCTCCCTGAATATTAAGAAGTGTGTTTTTTCCACTCCTTTTGGCACATTGTTGGGACACATTATTTGTAAAGAAGGCTTACTGGTAGACCCAAAAAAAGTTACTATTATAGTGGGATTAGAGGAGCCTACCAGTCAAAGCATGGTGCGTGGGTTCTTAGGACATACATGGTACTATAGGAAATTCATCAAGGGATATTCTTGGATTTCGATGCCCCGTAAAAGATATTAAAACATAAAAGTAAGTTCTATTGGGGAGAGGCATAGCAGGTGACATTTGAAACATTGAAGGAAAATATTACCACCGCGCCTAGTCCACATGTTTTCCTTATTAGGATAAACCTTTTCGGTGCATGTTGATGCATCTGGATGGAAATTGGAGTAGTCTTAACACAACTTGGAGAGGGGATTATTGATCATCCCTTGTGATTTTCTAGTAGGAAGCTTACTCCAAAGAGAATATAATTATACCACCACAGAGCATGAGGCATTATCAATGATCTACGTGTTGCACAAAGTTTAGGAAGTATTTACTAGAAAATCCTTTTATTTTCTACATAGACCACATGGCATTAAAGTACTAGTGAACAAGCCCATTTTGCAAGGCGCATATGCCATTGGATATTATTGTTTCAGGAGTTTGAGTTTATAGTTGTGGTGAAACTAGGGAAAAGTAATTTGGGACCTGATCATTTGTCAATAATTACTTTAGGTGAGGACATGCAGAGCATTGAGGATATGATGCCAGATGCACAATTATTCAGGTTGCAACATGTGCCCTTTGACTTGGAAGATATTTCCTTATTCATACGAATGGGTGGGGCACTATAAGGGATGAAGGAATCAGAAAGTAAGCGAGTTAGGCATACACTTCGCACCCTATATGTTAATTAGTAGAGACTTATATAAGCTAAGATGTGATGAGGTTTTGAGATGGTGTGTTCTACAGCATGAACATGATGTAATCATGAAAGATGCTCATGGTGGAATTGTAGGAGGAAACTATGCAGGGAATGCGGTCGCACGTAAGATTTTTTGAGCTGGCCTTTGGTGGGAAATGGTTTACAAGGATTGTATCAAGTATTGCAAGGCCTGTGACCATTTCCAGTACCTTGGTAAATCAAGGAAAATATATGAAATGCCATTAAATCATATCACCAAGTGTAGAGCCATTTAAAAAGTGGGCAATCAACTTCATAGGCCCTATTACCCCAGCTGCGCGAAGGACATGTTTGTGCTATATCATTTCATGCACAAAATATCTTACACAGTGGGAAGAAGTGGTGCCTACGAAAAATTGCATGTCGGCGACATTAGTTAGATTCTTGTGGGAGAATATAATTAACAGGTATGGATGTCCGTTAAGCTTAAAAAGTGATAGAGGTACTCATTTCCTAAATGAGACAGTTAGAATCCTATTGGCAGAATTCATGGTGGCCCATCACAAGACTACCCCTTATCACCCACAAGCTAATGAGACAAAAACTATTTTAACACATTTTTAGTCACACATTGTATGCAATGGAAAGTTGCATAAGCTATGGAATGAGGAAAAAGAACCTCAAATATTTTGCTTTACTCATCCATTGACCATGAGATTAGAGCTAAAAAGAGAAAACTAACATGCAAGCATTATAACTTTGACAAAAAATAAAAAAACTAACATGTATACCACTCTCTACTCTATGAAAGCTTAATGAAAGTGAACCTAGTTAGATTCTAAGAAATCAAATTAGATGTGTTGTTTACTTGATGGAGGTGAAGAGGTCTCTCTAAAATAGCTACAAGACCAAGTTAGATACCCTCCTACTAACCTAATATGAAGTTATGGATGCAAGATGGAAGAGATTCACCAATGAAGGATAGCCAAGATCAAATTCCTATTAGCTTGGCTAATGCAAATGATGTCTAATACCAATATCTCCAAATGTGAGAGAGAAGGACTTGGTGAGTAAAGTTGTCTATAAAGTGGTAAGTTGAATAGGTAGGCTTGGCCTTGCATTTATAGTTTTCCAAATGGAAGAGTTTGAACTTTGGGTGCATGTGGGACTAAAGCTCAAAAATCACTTTTAGATTAGATTAGGATAAACATGCTTTAGGCTTAGTTAATCTAGGATTAGGCTAGTTAAACTTGATTAACAAGTGATTAGAGACTCATTGAGAGTTGGGAGGGGTATGGATAACCAATTGTGACTGATAGATAGCCTATGAAGCCAATAGAAAATGTCTAGATAGAACTAGGGAGGTTACGAATGGTAGAAAGGAGGAATGTTTAGCTAATAAGAGAGATATTAGCCAAATAAGCTGATTATAGGAGGAATATGACCGAAAGAGTGTCATGAATGGGCATCCGAGAGTGGAGCGAAGTATGGGGATTTAATGAAGTGTCATTAATTGATTGGATTGGATGAAATGCTAAGTGTAAGCATATTTTAGGTGTCTACATTTTCCCCTCTTTGGGGTGACGTAAGTGACGTCACTTCAAAGAAAGTAGACAAGCATAAACAAGTAGAAAATCTTGAAGGGATAGAAGAAAAATGAGAATAATGAAGGATGCCCCCTCGATTGGTGATGGGGTGATAGAAGAACTTGATCGACTATAAAAAAGATGATGGAAAGATAATAGAAGAAATGATAATGTGAAGAAGAAGAAAAGAAAGGGGATATAGAAGAAAAGGAGTATGAGAAAGGGGAATGAGCTAACATCCATCCAGTGCCTTTTAAACAACTTTATTTTTCATCATATTGCTAAAGATCTTCATCATCGGTCCTTATTAAAAAGAATGAACAAAAGTGTAGTATGACATGAAAAGCCATATACGAACAAATGTCCATTGCTAAAAAAAAAAACAACTCCATGCAACATACAAAATGTAATGCAATACGAGAAAGTAAAATATGCGTAACTCCATGCAACATACATAATGCAATGCAATACGAGAAAGTAAACAAGCTAAACCTAATAGAGAAACAAGTACCATGTTTTTGTTATCAAGCTTCAGTTCCAACCTATTCGAATTAATGACAAGGGTTAATGATGGTGCCCCAAGCAAGGATACATGCAAAGGGAAAACGGAGGACACTTCGGTCTGATGAAAAAACAATGTGCACTATGAAATAGTACCAGGCAACTCGTTGTGCCCCAGATTACAGACGAAGTAAGAAACCTAAATTTTGTTGATGGAGGTAGATCAAGATGATCCATGAGTCACACACATGGACAGGTGAGAACCAAAGAGTGATGTTTTGTAGGATGATTTTCAATTTTTAGAAGTTTTCTTAAACATATTTGAATGTTTTGATTTTTCTAACATATTTGAATGTTTTGTTATTTTTCTAACATATTTGAATGTTTTTGATGATTCTAACATATTTGAATGTTTTTATTTATTTGAAATTTTTCTAAAACTATGTACAGGAAGACGAGGAAGCGTGGATGCCCCTAGCGATAGATGGGATGTACAAGGGCATAAGGCCATGTGCATTGAGAAAGGTGAAGATGCAAAAATGCCCCAGTGATTAGGTGGGAGTATTCAAAGGAAAAATATTCATAGGTAGAAGTGGGACCCAAGGCCATTATGGTGAACGTAAACCAATGAAGTCTTTGGGAAGATGCAAGGATGCCCCTAGCGTAAGTTGGCCTAAAAGCACATGATAAAAATGAAGGAGAAAATTATTTTTGTGAAAGGGGACAAAGATGTCCGAAAACATGGAAAAAATGTAATCTTATACACATGAATGTTATGAATGAAGTATAAGAACTATGTGAATGATATGAATGTAGCTTAGAAGCCTCGTGGTGAATAAGTGATTAGCCAAAGGCAAAAATTGTGAGACAAGATATGAACTAGAGTAAGATTTTGAACAAGGTCCAAAAAAAAGACACTTAGTAACATACTAATCCTTTTACTCATAGAGATCAGGTGTGTGCATGTGAAATTTATTACCTCTTGAAGGGAAGATTTAAAAGACAACAAGTGAAGACACCCTAGCCAATGTGTAGGAATGATTGATTTTGAAAGGCGATTTTAGGAATGGATGGTGGAAAGATAGCCGTACATTGCTCTGCTACTAGCTGAGCATCCATAGCCACAGAAGGAGATGTATTTTATTATAATCACAACATTTCTTTACTGCTAGTTAGGCATCCATAGCCCGATAGAGATTATTGGAAATACCCCAAGAGAGAGTTATATATCAATTTGATTTTGCTTTGTAGCTTTTAGCTTTTTATTTGATTGATTTTGTTTCTTTTGATTTCTGAAAACTTATTTCAGCTCTCTTGTTTGACAAGGGGTTAAGAACCACAGATGACTTGATGGAAGGAGGTGGAAGTGATTGTGATGATGACATTGGCTAGTGTCCAAAAATATGTCCAAAAATTATTTGCAACAAGTTTATTAGATGTTGAATGTGATAGGATCTCTAAGATGTCAATCGTTCTTTAATTTACCAAGGTGATGAAATACTAGGGTCAAATAGATACCATAGAGATAAATGTCACAAAATGCAAGTGAATAAGCTAACCAAAACATCACCGAAGGGATGAAAATGGTAGGGAGACTAGCAGAAAAATAGCAAGGAAGGGAAGAAAGAAACATCCATGTGTACACAATACCTAATTGCAATGTTTGATCTTTGTACCTTTGATTTTTGTTGTGTTTTCTCAATGTTTTTGTATTTTTGAATTTTTTTTTTTTGAGATTTTTGACAGTTTTAAGAGGTTGGGACTAAAACAGTCACTCTATGTGGTATGATCCAACAATAATGTTTGCGACTTCCTTGATAAGGGAGACTAGGCGTGTTTGTTTATCAAGAGTCATGTTTTCCCTAATCTCAATGATTGTGGTGAGTTCACACTCAACAAAGGATTGTGATTTATCCTAAAACATGGATTTTGTATGTGGGAGCTTGAGTTCCCTATCTATATGTTTATGCATTTTGCACCATACTTGATGGTTATGTTGATGTGCGTTCTTGAATCACGCTTGATTTACAACTTTGAGATTATTCAAGTTGTTGGGGGATTTTGAGCTCTTGGAAGTTTTGACCTGAGCTTGATAATGAACCTGTTTGGGTTTCTTATAAGCTGACTTATGAATTTTCTAACCTTGAGAAGGAGAAGAAAGTGAACGTTTACGATTGATGATAGGAACGAGAGAAATGATGGTGGGCTTGCCCCGGTCATTGATAGAAGGATGATGTGATTGATGAAAAGGATAAGGTCCAAGGATTGAAGAAGATGGGATACTGGGAGGTGAGCCATATATAGAAGATGAAGGGATACTAGGATGTGTCCCAAGAATAGAAGAAGAAGGGCTACTAGGACGTGACCCATAAATAGAAGACGAAGAGCTACTCGGATGTGGCCTAGGAATAGAAGAAGAAGGGCTACTAGGATGTGACCCATAGATGTAAGATGATGGAATACTAGGATCTAGCCCAAGAATAGAAGATGATGGACTACTCGGGGGTGATCCATACATAGAAGATAAGGGGCTAGTTGGACATGCCCCAAGAATAGAAGATAGTGGACTACTCAAAAATGTCCCACAAATAGCAGAGGGAGGGCTACTAGAAGGTGACCCACACCTAGACGAAGATGAAGAGCTACCTGGCATTGACCCCATAAGAGATTGTGATTGAGGAATTATGATAGACAAAGAGTGATTAGGTGATGAGAAGATAGGCCTTGGATCAATGTAAGACTGGGAGTTTCCTCACTTAATGAAGAATGTGAAGATGGAAGAATAAGAGGAGGATTAAGTTACATGATTTGAGGCTCTTCCTCTATTTTTTTGATAAAAGGAATCAACATTTTTCTCGGAATATGCAGGCGCATCGAAGTCTAAAGAGAATCCTTTCTCATAATCTTCTAAAGGAATATCTTCATGTGCCCATATAAATGCCACTGATTGTTTCTTCCTTCGAAAGAGGTCAATTAGTATGATTTTTGATCGACCACCAGGGTTGATTGGAAGAAAGAA
The DNA here is from genome assembly GCA_018340775.1 of Taxus wallichiana var. yunnanensis. Lineage (NCBI taxonomy): Eukaryota > Viridiplantae > Streptophyta > Pinopsida > Cupressales > Taxaceae > Taxus > Taxus wallichiana. The sequence goes on from CM031239.1 coordinate 186,144,885, forward strand.
GTTCACTTGGTGTGGAAGACTTAGAAGATGTTTGATGATGATTGATAGAGAAGATGATGTTGCAGAGATGAAGAAGATGTGTAGCTAGATGTCTCGGAGTAGAATAAGGTGGTGTGGACCTACCTATACAATGGTATGTCATCTCAAACTAGTATGATTAAGTCTAAAGTCGGTAGATTACGACACATCGGTCGATTTAGATGTTTGACTCAAAGGACTTTGAGTCACACGAATCTTCAAAGAAGGAAGACTTATTGGGGGTTATTGATGAATAAGGTTCTGCGAAGAAGGGGAGGACCGTGATTCAAGAATCACATTAGATGAATAATAACAAGGGTCCTATAAAGAAAGAGAGGACTGTGATTCAAGAATTGTATTAGATGTTTGATTGGAGAGATTTGGAGTCACGTATCTTCAAAGGAAGAAGATGTTGTCGAGGCGACTGATAAAAGGGGTCCTATGAAGAAAGGGAGGATTGCGACATAGGAGTCACATTAAATGTATGATGAAGAGGTTCCCCGTGAAGATAGGGAGGACCATGACATAGGAGTCACATTAGATGAATTAGGAGTCAAATTAAATGAATCTAAATAGTAGTTTGGATCTGAATCCTCATAAGAGTCAGAGGAAATATTTGGATTGGAATCCTCAGAAGAAGAGTGGGGGGAACTCGAATAATAATTTGGATCAGACGTGTCCAAATAATACCACCGATTATGAGATGAAGGTGGGGAATGAGTTACTCGAATGAGACTTCTAGCGTGAAGAACCAAACGAGGTTTAGTCATGATGGGCATCCTTTGATGTGAACGTCAAAAATTGAATTCCTTATTGTCTTAAGAATGAGGAACTGCATGATAATCAGTCATTGTTGGCATCATTTTAATCTCAAATATCTAGGCCTGGATAGTGTGATAAAACTTCTTCAAAGTGAAGAAGGTGCTATGTCCATCTAGGAAGCATAACAACAACCAACTAGACATTTCGTAAGTATGGAGATGCGTGTGTGATTTTTTGAAGGGGGTCTAAGGAAAATAAACATCGTGATGATGCAATCTCAATGAGATCAAAAGGGATTGCCCTAGAAAATGATTTATCTAGATGAATAATCATAAGGAACAATCACGCAAGTGTGAAACACAAAGCCAATCAACAAGGAACTACTCCCTATGTAAAATGTGCATGCAAAATGATAATTTGATGCAAAGATGATCAACACAATGTAAATATTTATGTCAAGCTCGAAATGAACAAGGTGTAAATATTAACAAAGGGTATATGTGACTCCCAATCAAAGGATACCACGACATGTTCAACAACCAACAAGACCTAAATGTTAAAGGGTGGGGTTTACAAATGTAAGCTAGGTAACCACACCAATTGGACATGTCTATCAAGCTTCACGGAGAAGTGAGATATTAGTGTCAAAGTGGTATCGAAATGATGCAAAAAAAAGTAAGCGACACCTTTCAAGATTTAGGACAATGTTTGAAATCAAACTAAGTTAAAGTATACTAAGGATGTGTTAAAATGTGGGCAACATAATGCCACAATGCGAAAACTTAGATCATGTTTACGAGAAACATGACATAAGTATCTTAATTATGTCAAGACAATGTAAATGAGGTAACATGTCAAAGGGAGATAAAATGATGAATCAATCCTAACTATGATGATGATCTGACGTGGGTATCAAGATCACAAAGGCTACCAATGATATAAATATGCCTCCACACACTTTAGACATTTAACTTACCCAGCCGCAAACATGGATGGGCGTAAATGGACAAAAAAGTGGCAGAAGTAATTGATTGGTAACACAAAGGTAGTCACCCTTCCTTTGATCAACAAAGTGTCAAAAGAAGGTGAAGGAGGAAGATCAAAATGGGGGTGAAAAATGTTGGCTTTACTTTGGCAGAGTTTCACCTTACCTTAAGGTAAGTGAAGAACTAGGCCAGAGTAACGTGTCACACGTTTTGTGATGAAAATGATGGCTCACAACTCAACACAATTTTTAGAATGGTCAAAGTGGGCTCCTAGCCAAAGTATATTTTCCTAGGTGGTTCTCTTGTCCTAGGTGCTACAAAGATTATCCATGAGCGGGACGATTTACCCAAAAATTCACACTGACTAGTTTGGGAGTATCTCAACTTTTCCCCCTTCAAGCATAGTGGGCATCAGATGCATCCAATTGTGTACTTAAAAGGGTCGCATAGGGACAAATTGTAACTCTATCTCACAAAGGAATTACTAGTCAGATAGGTAGTGTGGAGCACTTCCCATTTCATCCACAAGGTTCCCTCTTTTTTGGACTACTTTGGGGTTCTTGGAACCACCCCATTGTTGTAGCTTAAGGTGTTATGCCAGTGGTTATGTTCCAGTTGAGAGGAGAGGGACATACCCTTTTCCGAAACTTGCAATATAGTGTTTTGAATATGTTGTTCGTTTTATCTTTTTAATTAGATGTGGTTTGCTCGAACACTGTTTGGCAACCTGTATAACAATTGTATTAGTAGTTTTCTGAATTTTGTTTTGATTCCTCTGTTCTTTGGCAAGCAATGGTATTTTGGTCTTGTATGACAATTTTTAGTAGTTTTCCATCAAAAGAGAAGGCATCATTTCTGATTCTCTAGCTTGTCCAAGGACGCAAGAGAAGAGCATACGTGATTGTCTTCAAAAATCTAAAAAGATATCAAAATGGAAAAACACTTTTAATTCAAATATGCCAAGTTTAGCCGATTTCCACTCAAATATTCCTAACAACCTCAAAGCATCAAAAGGACTTAAGAATCATTTATGATTCCCAAGATCACCTAAAAGGTGCGAGGGAAGAACATACATGAATTTAATCTCATGATTAAACATGTAATGTTTATTAACCTTTTAAACAAGTCAAATCACTATCAAACATGTAAAAACACCCTACAAAATAGAAGTTAGATTCAAAATAAAACTTGCAAGGTGTTAGAACATCAAAGACCAAATTTTCCAAAGCATTTAGACATGTTAGAAATGATTAGTTTAATAAAAATGAAAACCTTAAATTTTTGGTAACTTAAAACCCCAAATTTATGTTTCCATTGTTTAGTTCACTTCAATACCTTTCCAACGCAACAAAAATGGAGTTGTTTTGAGTTTGGGAGAAAAAATTATGGCCTCCAGAAGATTGCTAATGACACTTGCACCACGGTTAGTTTACCTGCACCCCTTTTTGGTGCACATGCGCATTTGTGTAAAAAAACATAGTGAGATTTGCACCTACGTGCATAGAATGGCGTGTGCACCCCCTTTCATATAGGTGGCTAAAAAACACGTGATTTTTCAAAAATATCAAAATTTTATTAATTTGGTTCAATTTTTGGCAGCACTTCACCTCCTTTGATCCTACAAAGAGCAAAAAAACAAGACAAACCTAGCTAAACTAGTTAAGAAACATGATTTTTTGCCATTTAGAACAAAAATATTAGCGAAACTAAAAACTTGAACTAATCTAAAAACTTTGAAAGTAATCTAGAAAGCTTTGAAACTATCCTAGAAAAATTAAAACTAATAAATAGTTAAAAACTAAAACAAAAATCTTCAAAGTGACTCCATTAATGGAGGATGGACATAAGTGTCCCACTGGGTGTGCCAAATGTATGCAATGGAAATCTGCACAAGCTATGGAATGAGGAAAAAGAACCTCAAAGCTTTTGCTTTACTCATCCATGCACCATGAGATTAGAGCTAAACAAGAGAAAACTAACATGCAAGCATTATAAATTTGACAAAAACTTCAAAAACTAACATGTATACTACTCTCTACTCTATGAAAGCTTAATGAAAGTGAACCTAGTTAGATTCTAAGCAATCAAATTAGATGTGTTGTTTACTTCAATGGAGGTGAAGAGGTCTCTCTAAAATAGCTACAAGACCAAGTTAGATACCCTCCTACTAACCTACTATGAAGTTATGGATGCAAGATGGAAGAGCTTCACCAATGGAGGATAGCCAAGATCAAATGCTTATTAGCTTGGCCAATGCAAATGATGTCTAATGCCAATATCTCCAAATGTGAGAGAGAAGGACTTGGTGATTAAAGTTATGCAGTAAAGTGGTAAGTTGAATAGGTAGGCTTGGCCTTGCATTTATAGTTTTCCAAATGGAAGAGTTTGAACTTTGGGTGCATGTGGGACTAAAGCTCAAAAATCACTTTTAGATCGATTAGGATAAACATGCTTTAGGCTTAGTTAATCTAGGATTAGGCTAGTTAAACTTGATTAACAAGTGATTTGAGACTCACCGAGAGTTGGGAGGGTTTGGATAACCAATTGTGGTGATAGATAGCCGACGAAGCTAATAGAAGTGGTCTAGATAGAACTAGGGAGGTTACGAATGGTAGAAAGGAGGAATATTTAGCTAATAAGAGAGATAATAGCCAAATAAGCTGATTATAGGAGGAATACGACCGAAAGAGTGTCGTGAATGGGCATCGAGGGTGGAGTGAAGTATGGGGATTTAACAAAGTGTTGTTGATTGATTGGATTGGATGAAATGCTAAGTGTAAGCATTTTTTAGGTGTCTACATACATTGACCAAGATTTGTGATGTTGGGAGACAAGACTGGGATGATAAAGTTTCTACCATGTTATGGTCATATCAGATTAGTTATAAAATATTGAACAAGGCCACACCTTTTTAATTGGTTTTTGGCATGGAGGCCATGTTACTTATTGAATTCACGTTACCATCACTTCGTATTACGTGTGTAAGAGGTTTAGCTTATGAATAAGTGATTGAGGAAATGATTAAAAAGTTAATGCAATTGGATGAAAGAAGTATAATAGCATGATGGAGCCAGAAAATGAAAAAATCTAGTAACAAGGCATGGTACGATAGACACATCAGGAATAAGAAGTTTGAGGTTGGGCAGATGGTTCTACTTTATGATTCTAAGTTTCTGCACCATTCTGGAAGCTCAAAGTCCATCGTTTGGGGTCGTATATTATATCTTATATACTTGATTCCGACACTTTTCGATTCTGAAATGTTGGATGGAACATGGTTGCAGGGAGTATTTTAATGGGAGTATGTTTAAGATATACTATAAATAGGTCTTCAGTGTGTTTGTAAATAAGGTAGTATTTCCATTTAGATTAGAATTTACCTTAATGTAGTTTCCTTTCTTTGTGTTTCCCTTTTTCGTATCTTTGCTTTATCTTTTCGTTTTGGGTGCCTTTGCATGCCAGTAGCTTGTTACATTTTGAAAAGGTTTTTATGTGCAAGAGGACCACACATCTATTTTGTGAGGGGTGGAAGGTGTCAAAGAAGGTTGTTGCAAAAAAATGTGGTAAGGAGAAGTGTTGGAGTGATGTGCATAGGTGGCCCAAGTGAGAAAATCAAAAAAACTTGGGTTCAAAAAGAACACGTAGCAGAGGTGATCATGGGAGAAGATTGGTGTTAAAAGGCTTTGAGAAAACTACGTATAAGGGTAAAAGCACATGAGTAACATGAGGTTGGTGAAGGAAAGAGCTTGGTGAAGGATGCACAGGTTGACATATTTTGGCACAATGGTATGCACAAGTTAGTCTGTTGTCAAAGAATTCTTGCTTGCCCGAAGTTTGTGGAAAATTTTGCATGAGTTTGCATGTGAAGGGAAAGTAGTGGAAAAAATGTGCGAGAGGGATGTTGCTGGAAAAATCAAACTTTAATTTGTTTGTATGTTGATAGGTGGCATCGGATTTTGTGCGGGAAAAACAAAAAGCTATAAATAGAAGGTCGGGGGTGAGTTATTCTTTTACCTTGCATTTGTGTTGAAAATATCTTACAAACTAGGACATCCTTGTGAAGAAAAATTTGTGGAGATTTACATGTGTAGCAGAAGATTCAATGGATTTTTGAACAAGAGTGGAAAGGGAGTACGGGTGTGGGTAGAGAATTGTGTTTGGAGGATTCTTGTGGGTGTTATGCCATTTTGTGGAAGGAACACTTTCCAGGTTAGGGTTTGTAGAGCTGGGCACGGGATTTGGAGGAGTTTTCAAAAAGAGTAAAGCCACAAGACTAAGTAGAGTTAGGGAAAGAAGGAAGGAAGAGCTTACAAGGAACAGATGAGAAGAAATGGCACCAAGGAAGGGATCTAATGTTTCACCAAAGAAGGGAAAGGGAAAGAGCAAAGGAAAACCCGCCATATCAACAAGTTTTAATGAAGAATGGTACGTGGAAATGCAGTACCCAGATGGTGTTTTGATGGGAATGGAGTGGGTTTATCATGTGTGTAAGATGGACATAAGTGATTATAACCACATAACATATACCACAAAAAGGAGATAACAATGGAAGTGGTTTTTTGACCGAGAGAGATGACACAAGATGATAAGCTTTTTTATGACGACTCGGTGAAAACCACATTGGAAAAGGCCAAACTCCTGCAACTCTATGAGTTGCCCTATTTTGGTAAACCTGACAGTTGTACCAGTGGTTGATGTCGCATGTACATGAGGATTATTTCTACTTTGCAGGAAGAAGAATGTGCCTAACTACCTAGTTAATTTCAAAGTACACTAGACTTATATGCATAGGAGAATCAATGGAGGATGATTTGGATGACAAGGACGCCGTCAAGGAGATAGCTATAAAGTATGAGTATAAGAAGGGTTCATGCTACTTTGACATTAGAAAGATCACAAACCCAACTATGAAGATGGCCATGCATCTACTTACCAAGATGAATGGACAGGAGCACTGGACGCAAGTGAACAAGAGATGGTTGAACATTTGCAAGAAGATTTCAGAAGGAAAAATCTACAACCTCTCAGCCTTCATTGTGGAGGAGATTATAGATGTAGCGTGTGATGGAGATAAGATTATGTATGGTAATGTTCTCCTTACCATTGTGTTTTCAGAGATTGGAGTGCCCGATGGGCCAAACAACTATGTATGGGAATACCCTAATGAGAACCCCTCCCTGCAAAGAGGTTTGAATCCTACACTTGTGACTCGATGACTACACCATACAAAACACAATCGAATAAGTGGTATAAGTGAATGCAAAATTCATTTGGGGAAGAATGGAGAATCCTGAAGAAACTGCTAGCCTTGGTGGATGGTGAGGTGAGTTCATTGTATACCGACAATTAACATATAAACAGATTTACTTTGATTGATGGAACAAAAATCCCTTGGTGTAAACTACCCTTTGCCTTCACAGTGCAGTAATTTCAAAGCACGGTCAACAAGTTCAAGGAGGAAAAGAATTTCATATTTGATATAAGTGAGGTAGATCATGACTACCATGTGTTATGCCAAAGTCTAGTTTACCCTAAGAAGCGCACATATGTGGAGAAGTATGTCTCCCATGAAGTACATATGATGAAGCCAGTGTCAATTTATTTTTCATGTAAAACAATGGAAAGGGTTTATATCCACTTGAGGCCCAAGTTTGAGAATGATGTATCCATCCTGAAGGATCCTTCCTTAAATAAGGGAACAAAGAGAGAAAGAGTAAAGACCATAAGAAGTAGGTAACCGAGTACGCATTCCGTTTAGACTATAATAGCGTAGGAGTCATGCACAGGGCTAACTACCTACACAAGGAGGAAGAAATCCCATGTTAAGGAAAATATACCAGAAAAATAAGAGTCCCCTGTGTTAGAGGAATTACTGGTGAAGAAGAAGTAAAATGTGGCACAAATATTGGACTCAAATGAGAAAAAGAGCACGAAGAGTAATGAATCTGAGGAGGAGGATGAAGAACATGAAGAAGGTAAGTGTCCCCATATTTATGATATACATGATTCTGATGAAGAGCATAATGAGTATGAAGAAGGCACTCATAATATAGGAGGAAGTGAGGAAGTAGACATGCATGCACTGAGATATGCCAACACCGATTAGAGAATAGATAGATGACATAGTAGAGAAGGAGGTGGCAGGTATTATACAATAGTTGGTGGAGCACGAGGTGGAGCGTAGTGCTGATGAAGTGCTAAAGGAAACAAGAGGAGAGCACGAGTGTAGGGAAAGAATATGGAAGCATGGGCAGAGATCCCAGCTTGGTAGTAAGTTTCCCCAAGGTAGTGCGCATAGGTGGAAAGGGTGTAGTAGCAGCGTAGGAACATGCCATGACTTACATCAATGATCAAACAACGTGATACACACACGTTTCCAAAGCACAGTGCCCACATGCTAACTCCTTGCTTGGTCTTCTTTTGATGAAGAGGGTGCATACCCACACACAAGGAAAATGCCATCCTATACTTTTAAGTCCCACGTTGATGAGCCCGAGTTCAAGGATAATAGTGATGCATTGATGAAGAAACCAGATGTGAAAGGAGTGAACCATCTTGTGAATGCCCAAAAATTATCGGATGAACAAATTTTCAATGCTCTTAACAAAGTATCGGTGGAGGTGGAAGCAATACTTTTCGGATGAAATGATAGAATAAGAGTCTTAGAGGATGAGCTTAGGAAAAGAATGAGGAGATCATCGAGAGGGATAGGGAGATAAAACAAAAGGAATTGATCAATGCGCAATTAAGGTGTGAGATGAGGGATGAAAAGGAAAAGTTTCATGAAGTCTGTAAGAAGGTAGAAGTTATTTCAAATGCCATTATCTTAAAACACCTGGACCTGGCCCCTCCTGAGTAGAATTACAGTCGACCATGCACTTATTGGAAGACTTGACGCACATACTCACCATGGAGAGGCAACCACTTACATTGGAGTCGGTAGAAGAGGTGATGGCGCACCAAAAGGAAGAAGAAAAGTTGAAGATTGGGGAGACAATAACTTGGTACTCCAAGCTCCTTACCTCAGTGAAGACCATGACATAAATGGATGAAGTTGTGTATGATAATTGTGGTGACAAAGATAGAGTAGCAAGCATATTGGTTGCTAGCCATGAGGCAGATCTAAAGGAGTTTCAAGAGAAAAACAAGGGCAATAGGGTGGAGCGAGATAAGATCTTGGCAGAAGTCGAGAAGAAATCAAAGGTGATTGAAACCTTGAGGGTTTCGATTAAAAATAAACTAAAGGAATTTTACCCCCAAGTCACTCGTAGGATGGATGCACTAGGTGAACTTAGCAAGACGATGGAAAACATCGAAGATATCTTTGAAGGATAAAGGATGTGAGATAAGTGTTGACAAGGTTAGCGAGTTGGTGGGTGATTTACTTCAACATGCGTAGGGTGAGGTAGATTCTTGGGATAAAATTAAAGAATTTGTGAAGAGAGACTTCCCACTCCTCATGCAAAGCAGATAACATGATCCTTATATTCTTTATTTAATTACAAATTATTTCATTTTCCTATTATTTATTATTTGATGAAAGAACAAAGTTTTTCTAGGGATAGATAACATGCGTAGTGTGGGGTAATGTTGGGCCATAAATTGGATAAGTACCAAGGTAGAACGAGCACACACTCACAAGGAAAATGAGTAGGAAGTGCTAAAGAAAAAGGAACACGGGGAGAAAAAGTTGGCGCATAGAAGTAGAAGAGGGTTTGGGGACTTAGCCACATTTCAAAGGTGGTATCGTAGGAGAAACACATGAGGGCCTGAGTAGGCATGATGAATGGATAAGGTGTCAGCCTAGAGCCTTGGAGGTCAAGAAAGAATATTCCACATAGGGAATATTCCCAAGAGGATCATTATAGTTAGTGGAGGCCTTTGCAAGCTAGCATAAGCACTCGATCATGGAGGACCACACTTCCACTTGGCATGTGATCTACTCATAGGTGAAACTATGGCAGTGAATCCAAATTCTATTTAAAGGAGTGCTTGGGTCTGAAATAAACAAAGTTGGAGAGGAAACAAAGTGCTACGATAATGATGTTTCTAGGCATAGATGTATGCACTCAAGTTTGAACAAGGGCTGCAATGGGAAAGCGTAGCTAGGATCTTTGTTTAGATTAGTTTTGTAAGGTTGGAATTTTATTTCATGATGTATATGGTCTAAGATAATCCCATTTTATGTGATATGGCTACTGTAATTGAATTTAATCAATATATGGAGTTTTGTTTTGTATATTTGTGTCTATGGAATAAACCCCCACTAAATTTTTACTAGAATAAATGCATGTGTTCTTATTAGCTTACATAAAGGAGGGGGCTTGATGCCCATGCATGCCTCGGTGATCACCCAACACTTGGGTGATAGGTTGACACACTTGGGGTTAAAAGAAATATTAGAGGATAGAGGTAAACGATACTACACAAAGGTTGGAACAATATAGGAATGTAGTGTGGGACTTGATTGAGTAATTTGATTAATTGGATCTTGAGTACTATGAAAGGAGTCATAATGTAATACTTGATAGATTAATAGTAATCTGGATTCTTAGTATGACAATCAAAGTACACCACACTATAAATTTAAAGTGGAAATGATTGTTAAGCCTTCCTTACTTGAAAAAACTCAACATTGGCATGTGTTTGATAATAATTCCCACATCAAAAAAATTCCTAGGTTGAAAAGATTAATGTTCTAATAAACTAATTGATCTCGAGCCTATGATAGAAGTGTGTGGTGGAAAGCAAACCTTGTTTGTGAAGGAGGTGATTTAATTAAAAAATAGCACCATCCCAAGAGGTCTAGTTAACATTGTATCTAATTTTAATAGTATTGAAAGAGATATAAACAAGTCTATTCACAATTAAAGAGATGTTATTAAATGCAGCATAGTGACTTGCTAAGATCCAAATAAAGTTTAGTTGGGAAACAACTTAAGTACGAGATGAAAAACATGCCTATACACAACTGTTAAAGAAATTTCAGGATTTTCTAGCTTGGTCCTATTACGAGTCAAAAGCATATAGGGAGGACCTATTCCATCATGTGATAACTCTAGAACCTCACACCAAACCTTTCAAGAAAAAGAAAAGGCCAATAAATCTCATCCTTATAACCTAGATGAAATAAGAACTCAAGAAGGTCAAGAATAGAGGAATCATATAACCCACTAAGTACTCATCATGCATTATTAATTTGGTCCCCATTAGGAAGAAAAATAGGGACATCAGATTGTGTGTGGATTTTAAAAATTGAAAAAAATCATTGAAGGATGACTACCCTTTACTAAACATAAATAACCTTTTGAAAAAGGTAGTAGATGTAGAATTTTTGTCAACTATAGATGGGTTCTCGGGATATAATCATGTGGTGGCTAATGAATCAAAAAAATACAAGACTACTTTCACCATTCCCTAGGGAACCTATGTATATGTCGAGAATTCCTTTTAGACTGAAAAATGGTGGAGGTACCTTCCGAGAGAAATAAATGTTGCATTTTCTAGATTTATAAATGAGTTTATTGTGGTTTATCAAGATGATATATAAATATTTTCTAAAAATATAAATAACCACATGCACCAACTTGAAAATATGTTAATCAATTGCAAAAAGAATTTGGTATCTCATTAAATCGAAGAAAATTCCACTTTGTGTGCAAAAGGTAAAGTTATCGGGACATAGTGTGTCTCAAGGAGTTATGTTTGACTTTGAAAGGGTAGAAGAAATTGATAGGGTACTTGTTCCCCAGTCCAAGAAAGGTATAGAATCCTTCTTTGATCAAATTAACTTTATAATAAGGTTCTTATCCATTTTTAGATCACTTTACCCGTCACAAGTATGCTAAAAAGGATCATGTTATCAAGTGGGGTGACGAGATAATATAGACTTTCAAACAATTAAAGGGTGTATCAAAGACCACCCTTATGTTGGCCAATCCTAATTATAAGGAGTTTCAAGTTTTCTCCTTTACATCTAAGTTCGTTATTTCTTCAGTCTTATTGTAAAAAAGAATGATGAAGGCCATGCAAAACTACTTGCATATTTGGAAATGCCTTACAAGGATCTGAATTGAAATATACAATCATGGAAAAGAAATATTTTACTTTGGTAAAATCCACCAAGTTTTTCAAACCTTACATCCTCAGCTTAAGGATCATTGCCTATGTAACACACACCATGGTCAAAGACATCTTGACACAAATTTAAGTCTAGAGAAAAATGTGTAGATGGGTCAACAAACTCTAAGAGTATGAAATGGACATCCAAAGAAAAAAATAGTGAGAGGCCCTAGTTTGGCAAGGTTTATGATAGATTTTTTTCAATTGTTTGAAGTGCACAATGTTTATGTTGATTTAAGTGACCCTCATGAAAAGTAAGTGCATCTATATGGTATAAGGACATAATTTACTATTTTAAAAATTTAAATTGTCCTTCAAGCTTGAAAAAAATCAGAGAAAGACACTAAATTTAGTGTCCCAAAAGTGCATCCTAATAGACCTTGGATTAGCTTGGAAAAATATTGAAGGGGTCTTATTAAGGTGTATAAATGAGGATGAAGATCCTAAATTTATTAATGAGTTTTATGCTCGAGTGTATGCTGCTCACTATGTTGTTAAGATAACTACTCCCAAGATTTCGAGAGTAATATATTGGCGGCCATCCCTTTTCAAATATGTTTCTTAATTGGTGATAAAATGTAAAGATTGCCAACATTTATCTAGCAGGTTAAGAGCTTCTGGATCTCTCCCCTTATAGTCTATTTTAGTTATGGATCCTTTTAGGAAACGAGGATTGGTTTTTATTTGTGAAATGACAGATACGTATAGTTTTTCCACAAATGGATCTTGGTGGAAACTAATTATTTCTCTAAATGGGTTGAAAAATCCCCACCAAGAAGGAAACCCACCACGTGGTGATGATTTTCCTTCAAAATCACATGATTTTTAGATTTAGTGTCCCTGTCAAACTAGTTATTGAAAATTCCATGATCTTCAGAGATAAACCCTTAACAACCATGTGTGATGAGTATTTAATAAGCCTCATATATGATTCCAATTAGAACCCTCAAGGGAAGGGGTGGGAATCAAGTTACTAGAATTTATCAAAACACTCAAAGAACTTTGGAAGTTAACAAGAGAAAGTGGGGTAGGAATCTTAAATTTTATTTGTGGACTAATATGGTTACGTCAAAGAGATCTAATAGAAAAATCCCATTTGAGATATTGTATGGTTTCCAAACATTCTTGCCTCATCATTTACAATTGTCTACCTATCAATTCATACAAAAATTAGGAGATGAAGAGGAGTTGATCCTTATGTTGCAAGGATAAATCAAATTATTGAGATTGATGATGTCGGAGAGAATCTCATCAGAGACACATTAGATTCAAAGATAAAATTAAGAAGATATTTGATAATAAGGTCACTCTAAGAAATTTCCATAGAGGTGATTTGGTTCTGCTATGAGATAGTAAGGATGAAGATAAAGGAAAGAATGGAAATTTTGATGCATTATGGATGGGTACTTATTCTATTGATATTAGAATTGGAGAAAAAATATTTTTATTAAGAGATTTGGATGGAGAGTTACTTGAGTTACATATCAATGGAAGGCATCTCAATAACTTTTTAGATTTATTTTGTGTCACCTTGTAATTGTGTATAGTATATAGCCTTTTTTATTTATTTTTATTCTCTTATGGTACCTTGTGATCATTTTTGTCGGTCTTGTGCTTATGGTGTTGTTAATTACAAATAAATAGGTTTATTTTTATGTGACTCCTTACCCAATGGATTAGGAATTTTTTCTACTTCATCCATGATTTTTTTATGGTTCTTGTGGCACCCAGTGGGGGAGCCCATCCCCAAGCAAGAGCATATTTTAGCACTGATTTGGTCTTATTGAAAATCATGACACATTTTGTATCCTCTTGAGAAATTGGCGTGCCTTTACCATTTCACTAGTCCTTTAGCCTCTAAGATGTTTAGTGTGCCCTTAACCTTCAAGTTGATTAAACCATGCCATGTTCCTGGTCAACTATTCATGTTTTTCTAATACCTTAATGTTTCTTATGTTTCTCATTTATTTGAATATTTACAGGTGAGGTGTATGAGTGATCTTACTATGGCCTCAATTGTATGATCGATCCTTCGAATAAGGCCCTTGATTTTAAAAATAAGTTCTCTACAATTTTACAAGTTTACTATTTTGTAAGTTTCTAACTGTAAGTTCACCCCGAGGCATGATAAAAGGAATATTTAGAGAATCAGGGGGTGTGTGGACCTTATGAGAAACTTTGGCATTATTTGAAATGTTACAAGATGTAGTTATAAGTATGAGCCTTGAAAGAGGAATATTTGAAGGGATGTATGGGATTTTTGAGTTGTTTTGTAACTTGTAAAAGTTACAAATGACAATGACACTTTCGAGCTGAATAAGGGAATATTCCTCCATTTGACGATTTTTCTACGAAGTCAAATCTGATGTGGGTACGCAAGTTGTAAGTTCACCTCTGGATCCTGAAGAAGAAAATATTCAAATAATCTTAAAGATGCAAGGTAGGGAGAAATTTTATAGTTTTACAATTTGTAACTTCGTAGTTGTTGCAAGAGTGTAAAATTTATTCCCACCTCTAAGGCATGATGAGAAGGGACATGTGGAAAAATCCAATGGTCGTCTATCAAAGAAGGATATTTATAGTGTGGCAGTTGGAAAATTTGTAGTTTTCACAATACTATCGAGTGTGTTTCCATCTTTGAGGCTTGATGGGAGAGACACGTGGTGGTGTATGATTAATATCCCAAGGTAGAGCATTTTTGTAGTCTAGAAGTTAGAAATTGTATAGTGTATGAAGTAATGTAACTGCATTTCTACCCCTTAAGGCCCCATAAAGAGTACACATTACATAATATGGAGGCATCATATGACCGAGGTAACTTTGCATTCCAGTCTGTAGTTTCACGATTTTTGACTAATGCCAACATCTCTCCTACCCCCAACAATGACATGTGGAAAATATTTCCATGTGTATGGCCTATATTCAAATGAGATTATATAAGAGATGGATAAAAATATAAAAAATCTTGGAAGATGTATGTCATTAATGAGTGTGTGTGAAGATATACATTATTAGAAAATAAGGCTAATTACCACACTTTAAATTCAAATCATGAAGTTATTGAGTAATATGAAGCCCTAGAATAAGAAAAATCCATAGTTTCTATGATCAAACTATGAAAATGTTGTTTCCAAATCTCCAATGGTGCTCAGGTGATCTTTCTTGTTTAAATCATAATTTTGATTGCTTTTTACATGGGTAAGTTCTTATATGAGGTATCCTTATGTTTTATGGAGTTGATAGGTTCTATTGATTATAAAGAGAAGTTTCTGAACATCCTAAATCTCCATCGATCCACCCCTTTAAGAAAATTTCCCACCCTTCTACCTTAGAAATATGAATTTCTAGTTGAATAGATGTTATAACTCACCCCACATTGTTTCTCACTTGGATAATATAATTGATACAAACCTAGCTAATATGAACTTGGATGAATTACTTTAGATGTTGCATGCAGATTGACAAAAGAAACATTATGGGAAAAAATGACATAAGTTCCATTTCCTTAACATATATACACCCCCCCTCATCTCAGTACCCATAATTGGTATACGCTTGTGTAAAAAAGTATAACCCACAAAAAGATAAGTTTGAGATAGGAGTGGTTTTATGGTATTATCCCTAACTCATGGATGATTTGGATGAAATGCTTGGACTCCTAGATGTCGATGGAGTTATAGACATAATAGTTAAAGGGGAAAATAAATTTTAGACTATCGAAAAATGCCAAATATTCTAAATTGTTGAACAATCAATGGCTTGAGAAGCCGAGGATATCTACCACATGAGTTCTAAAGATATTAACTAGAGCTAACTTCATTGAGAAATTGGATACCTCATTACCTAATGAACATGATTATGGGAAATGAATCTACATATCACTACCATGATTGGATTTTTAGGTTCATCCAAATCATTCTCAGTCACAAAGAACATATTCATTAGGGGAATTGATAAGTGACTCCATCCATTAGTATCTCATCAAGATGAAAGTGGAAATCTAGGAGGGGTCCAAAAAAAAATGTTAATTCTACATGAATTCCTACCTGGTTTAAACCATTGCATGCCATAAGACATTCCCTGGATTGGTAAGGGATAATGAGTATTCTCAGTATCGGGTATATGATTTATACCCATAACTTAACTTAGAAAATCATAAGTATAATTTTAAGTTGGTTCATGATGCCTTCTTTTCCCGTGTCCTTTGTTTATTCACAAATGAGTGGAAGAAGTATAAGATTTCATCATGAGCCAAACAAGTGATCAATGAATATGGAAATTACTTAATCTAATTCAAATTCTTCACATACATCAGGGTAAGTGGATTCCAAGGAACAACATACATGTTACCCATGTACTTGGTTGATAAATGGGCACTACATGAATTGTCAAGATAATTTGTATATGTGCATAAGCTCATTGCAAGGAAGCACAACAAAAATGTTAAGTTCCTAATTACTATTGGGAGATACACCTACCCCATAGTGGTAAAATCCAGACTCCTTAAATCTGAAATGAATGGAGTCATCGTGCAAAAGTTTCAGGCTAGACCTAATTATGACATAAAATGGATAATTTAAGGAGCCTTGGGTAATTTATATGAGCACAAGCCTCATTATGAGGACTATTGGATGGATTGTAGATATTAAGAAGAGGTTAGACTCAAATACTTTTATAGAATCACTATCTCTTAGATAATTGATTTTAAAATTACAATTGTCCCCAGGGTTTGAAAATCATAAAAGCTTGGTGAGAACATACTCTATAGATAATAATGTTGCATCTCAACTATTCCACCTCTTTATTGGATAGTTTAAGATCTAATCTACTTGCATGAGAGGATAACTCATGTTAAGAAGAAATCTTACTTGCCTCTTAAGTAAGAGAATTGATTTGTCCCTCCAAAACACTATATATTTTGAGGGAATATAGAGCTACAATTAAGGTTGTGATTCCATTTATGAGAAAAAGAACAAAATTTTTAGATCCATTGAAGGGAAAATATCCTTAGATTTACATCAAGGATAAACCTCAAAGAAAGTAGAGGAGTTAAGTGCTACTGTAAGCAATATTGGGATCCATGTGTCTTAATTGACACAAAATGCTAAGGAAATAATGAAGAGAGTAATCATAATGGAATATGCCCATATTAATCATACCACTCCAATCCATGATGTACCCCATCCTAATTTAGGGACCAAAGTAATTATTTCTCATTAGAATGCCCAAGAAGGTACAACATCATCTACTTCATATGGATCATCTAGAAATGGGGAAAGGATGAGGGGAGTGTTTCAAAAAGAAACCAAGGGTGAGTTCATCATTGAAAACCATTGATGTAGATGTGAAGAAGGAACCAATAACAAAGAACTTTGTGAGAATAAAAGAACAAATGTGGAAACACCTGCAACAAAAAATAACTATAAGTACATCCATGTCAAAAGAGCTTTCCTTTGAAGACTTGAGGTACCTCCCAACATTTTAGAGACCCCCAAGGTATTCAATACTACCCCACCACCATTATCACAAGAATCCCATGTCGCAGTCACAACTCTTGAAGAACAAGTTGCGTTAGTTGTACTTATTGGAAAAAATAAGTGCAAGATTCATCCCATGAACAAGTCTTCACTTATTTTTTATGTGGCTTAGGTCAAGATGTGGGAGAAAAAATTCACTATAAGAATGTTTAGGCTACACCAATTGAAATAGAGGAAGAATTCCCAACATCTCATGAGGAATCCACCATATAAGAAATAACAACTACAACACAAGATGAGAAAACTATTGAAGATGTTTCATTGACAAAGATTGAAAATTCCACAACCATGGATCCTTTCCAATCAAATTTATAAATGGTAGAAACATTGATTTTAATTCATGATTTTGGAAAGAAAGATGCATGAAATGATGCTCATAATCAATCAAAAAGTATATTGATCCAACCAAGGGATATTCTCCATCTAGGGAGGAGGGATTTGAAGATGAAATGGTTAAAGTAATAGATACATGTCCTTCACACCCTTTCGATGAGGTAAGAGAAGAAATGAAAGATAAAGGGGTAGAGGAGGAGGAAAACAAGGTGAAATTTATTTAAGATGTGGAAACATTAGAAATTTAGGTTCATGACTCTAGCCCCACACTCTCCAAATCACATCACATTATGATTGTACCAAGTGTCTCCCTAAAACAAACTCAAAGGTAAGGAAACACTTTGGGTGAAGGATGGTCAAGAGAAAGCACTCCCAAGGAAAAGAAACATGAGAATGCAAGTGGAAGAAGTAGACCTTGAGAGTATCATATCTTTGAGGCCATATAAAGGACCAAAGAAGGCCATAGTTATGTTAAGAACAATGGTGGGACCTTAAGGAGACAAATTTGGGGAGATTTATACTCCACAAGGTGATATCTTGAGGGATGAAGCTTCCCCTTCTGGTTACTAGAACACCAAAGTAACATTAAGTGAACCTACTATAGAAGGGATCAAGCATGAGGTCACAATGGAAATGGGAGGCCTTTTCCAAAATATGGAAAAGGAAAAAGAAACCAAAAATCAGCTAAGGGAAAAGGTTGACATCTTGTCAACTTATGCACATAAATGGTTACAAAATCCCATGGAAATTCAAAAGATTTCCACTTCCATCACCCACAAATGATGAAGAATGTTGATTATTTGAAGAACAAGGGAGAGGCCACTAAAAATTTACAAGAGGAATTGAAGAGGAATTTCTAGGTAAACGCGGTCAAGTCTCTAAGAAAATGGAGGTAGGGAAAGCATTAATTGAAAAATATTAGGATGAAGTGGAGTATTGGGATGACATGTTGCCTAAAATTGAGGCCATCACTACCATGAATGATGAAGAGGTAAAAAAGGAAGGGATAGTACCCCCAAAATGAAAAGGAAGAAAATATGAGTATGAGGGCTATTAAGCTATGAATTGAGACTACGGGAGATTGCATAAGAAATTTGTAGAACATGAGGGAAAATCAGAGAAGGTGTTGATGACATTGAGTCTAAAATTGAAAAAATGCTTCCCCTCAAAGGTGCATACATTCTAGGAACTAAAAACATAGAAAAACTAGTTGAGATTCTAAAGTAACATGTTACAAAGGAGCTAGAAACCTCCAAGAATTTTAAGTATTATTTTATTCATAAATATGTTTATTTGGAGGGTGTGTCATCAATAAGTTGGCCAAAAAAATAAAAATAAAGTTATTTTTACTGCGATGGATGGTGTCTTATCTAAATAGGAAATAATTTATCTTTATCATGCGGGGAAAATTGAAGACCCCATTTTAGGGATGTTTGAACATATTGATGCATATAGGAATAAGTTGGAGAAGAAGGTAGAGAATGGAAACATTAATTTTGACCCTTCTTGAACAATTCATTCATTCATTATTATTCCTCCTCATTATTTATTATGTTTTATTTACCATTTTTCCAATTGTAAAGAATCAAATCGGATGATGAAAATGAGTAAAAAACTCTCCATGATAATGCACACATGATGTTGATAGGGCATAAAGGGACAATTTTTTTTTGGGAAAAAGGAATATTCTCCACTTATCCATGTTATGTTTGTGGAGCCTGTTTTCATGTTAGAGTGTGGTACACCTTCTATGTGTTACACTCGGGTATTTTTATGGCGGTCTTGCTCGTCGGTGAGCGGGTCAGGGGGGTTTGGGGGCAAAGCCCCCGAAGAAAATTTTCATGGGTGGTTTATTAACCCATGGGTAATGGGTAACCGTTATGGGCTGTTTTTGGGCCCATGGTTTTTCGGTACCCATTGTTTTGTAAAACCGCCTCTTTGGCTACCCATAGGTTTATGGGATGGTTTTGTTTTTGCCCATTGTTTGATACCCATGGTTTTGTAAAACTACTTAAGTAGTTGTCTATTTATATGGTCTTATGCATATGATAGAAACACAAGCAAATGTATTGTAGATGTGTTTTGAATTCGGGTGTGAATTCTGTAGAGTTTGTTGAGCATAGCTCCAAACGGATCTGGGTATTGTATTGAGAGAGTGGAGGCTTGTAATAAAATCTGAGCAAGTGATTCTTGGTGGACGTAGCCCAAATTGGGTGAACCACATTAAATCTTGTCTCTCTATGTTGTGTTATTTATTCTGCACTTTTATTTGAGATCTGTAATATTTTCTGCATATTATTTTCTACTGTTGCAATTCTGTAAGGGATTATTCCACATATTTTATCTCTTATTTCCTAACAATTGGTATCAAAGCCTAGTTTGGTTTGCTGAAGTGTTGAATCATAGGAAAGTTTTTAGCTTGAGTGGGAGCTATGGTAGATGATGGAAGATCTAGGGTTGATAAATTCAATGGGTGGAATTTCAGTCTTTGGAAGATGCAGATGGAAGATTACCTTTATCAGAAGGATATTTATGCTCTGTTGTATGCGAGAAGGTGAACAGACCCTCGAGTATGACAGATGCGGAATGGGATTTGTTGGATCAGAAGGCACTCGGAATGATCTGGCTATGTCTTGCATCTTTGGTATTATTTAATGTTTCAAAGGAAAAGACTACAAAAGATATAATGGATGCATTAGGGAAGTTGTATGAAAAACCCTCTACCTCTAACAAGATATTTTTAATGAAAAAGTTGTTTAATATGAAGATGTTTGAGAATAGTTTAGTAGCAGATCATTTAAATGATTTCAATATGGTTGTGAATATGCTAGCTTCGGTTATAATAGAATTTGATGAAGAAGTTAGGGATTTATTAATTATGTGCTCTTTACTTGAAAGTTGGAATAGCCTAGTAATGGCGGTAAGCAACTTGGTTCTAGCTAACTTGAAGTTGAAGTTTGAGGATGTTGTAGGGGTGATTCTAAGTGAGGAAATGTGAAGAAAAAGCTCAGGGAATCTTCTACTTCAGGGAATGCTTTGATGGTGGAAACTAGAGGGAGACAAAAGAATAGAGGAAACTGTGGAAAATCGAAAGATCAGGCAAGGTCAAAATCCAAGAGCAAGATTGTATGTTGGAACTGTGGAAAGTATGGGCATGCAAAGAAGGATTGTTGGGAGCTTTGGGATAAGAAGAAACAACAGGAAGAAAAAAAGGAGGCAAATGTGGCATCGGGTAATGTATGTCAGGATGCTTTGGTTCTTTCTTTGCATAATATTATCAATCTTGGGTTTTACATTCAAGGGCTTCTTTTCATGCTACTCCACATAGGCATTAATTTGTTGATTATGTTTAAGGGGATTTTGGGCATGTTTTTCTTGGTGATGATGAGCCTTGCAGTATAGTTGGAAAAGGTTCTATTCAGGTTAAGATGTAGAATGGGAATACATGGCTATTAAAGGATGTCAGACATGTGCCTACATTAAGGAGAAATTTGATATCGGCGTGGCAATTGGGAAGTGATGGTTGTACTGTGATATTTACAGCTAACTCTTAGAAGGTTACCAAGGGTGCTCTTGTGGTGGCAAGAGGTAAGAAGTTTGGAACCTTGTATTTAACAACTGATAGTACTAATGATTGTAATCTTGTGGCTTCAGATGCAGATACAACATTATGGCACTATAGGCTCGGTCATATGAGCCATAAGGGCATGAACATCATAAAGAAGAATTTTCCTGGCTATACGAAATAGGTTTGGATTTACGTGAAGCTGCATATACGGGAAAGCAGAAGCGAGTAAGGTTTCTCAAGGTTGGACCTACGAAGAAAGAGAGTAAGCTAGAGCTGGTACATTCTGATGTGTGGGGTCCGGCTCAGGTATCATCTTTTGGGGGTTCAAGTTATTATGTTACTTTTATTGATGATGCAACAAGGAAAGTTTGGGTTTATTGTATTAGAAACAAATATGATGTATTTGATACTTTTGTTAAATGGAAAGCCTTGGTAGAGAATGAAACATGTCTTAAGTTAAAATGTCTCAGGTCAGATAATGGAGGGGAGTATTGCAGCAATGAATTTGATGATTATTGTTCTAAGAATGGAATCATGAGTAAAAGATTGTTCTAGAAATCCACAGCAGAATGGGGTGTCAGAAAGGATGAACAGAACAATAATGGAACGTTTTAGGAGCATGAGGATACATGCATGACTGCCTCTTTCTTTTTGGGTAGAAGTGGTGAGCACAATGTGTACTTGATAAATAGAGGACCCTCAAGTGCCTTGGATGGAGGCATACCTGAGGAGGCTTGGTATGGTAAGAAAGTTGATTATTCATTTCTTAGAGTCTTTGGATGTGAGGTTTTTTTCATATAGACAAGGATGATAGGACCAAGCTAGAGGATAAATCAGAAAAATGTACTTTCATTGGTTATGGTGGTGATGAATTTGGGTTTAAATGTTGGAGTATTAAGGACAAGAAAATCATTCGGTCTAGGGATGTGGTATTTAATGAGAAAGTCGTGTATAAGCAACAGTCTAAGGAAAATAGGAAGAATCCAAGAAAGAATATGCAGTGGTAGAGGATCTTCCGGATGGGAAAGTGACCCATGAATTAGTTCAAGAACCTACTCAATAGGAACCCCAAACTCCTACAGTGAGGAGGTCTTCTAGGGTAAGAAAAGAACCTGAACATTTTTCTCCTTCTCTTTATTATTTATTACTCACTGATAGTGGAGAGCCAGAGAGCTTTGATGAAGCAATGCAAGTAGATGCCAGTAAGAAGTGGGAGCAAGCCATGGATGAGGAGCATAAGTCTCTCATGGAGAACCAGACTTGGGATTTGGTGAAGCTACCAAAAGGAAAAAGAGCATTGCAGAACAAGTGGGTGTATAGAGTTAAAGATGAAGGAGGAAAGAAAAGATATAAGGCCCGGTTGGTGGTCAAGGGGTTTGCACAAAAACAAGGTATAGATTTCGATGATATTTTTTCTCCTGTAGTAAAAATGACTTCTATCAGAACTGTTCTTGGAATAGTGGCGAAGAAGACTTGCACTTAGAAAAGTTAGATGTAAAGACTGCATTTCTCCATGGTGATTTGGAGGAGGAGCTATTTATGCAATGTACCAAAAGGATATGAAGTCAAAGGTAAAGAAGACATGGTGTGCAAACCGAAGAAGAGCTTGTATGGCCTGAAATAAGCTCCACATCAATGGTATAAGAAGTTTGATAGCTTCATGATGGAGCAAGGTTATATTCGATGTCATTCATACCATTGCGTGTATACAAAGAAATTTTAGGATGGAATTTATATTATCCTGTGTTTGTATGTTGATGACATGTTGGTTGTAGGTAAAAACATGTAGGAAATAAAAGTACTCAAGAAATAGCTAAGTGAATCCTTTGATATGAAGGATTTGGGAGCAGCCAAAAAATCCTTGGTATGAGGATAACTCGGGATAGGAAGGAATGGAAGTTGACTTTATCTCAGGAAGAGTACATTAAGAAGGTATTGGACGGAGTTTAACATGTAGGATGCTAAACCGGTTGGGACTTCTTTGGCGAGGCCATTTTAAGTTATTAAAGGAGCAAAGTGTCCCAAGATAGAGAAAAGAAACCGGATGTCTAAGGTACCTTACTCATCAGTAGTTGGAAGTTTGATGTATGCTATGGTGTGAACTAGGCCTGATATTGCCCATGCAGTTAGAGCTGTGAGTAGATTTATGAGTGATCCAGGTAAAGAGCATTGACAAGCGAAAAAGTGGATCCTTTGGTATTTAACAGAACCACGGGGACATTTTTATGCTATAGTGGATCGAGACACCACTTTACATGGTTATGTAGATTCATACATGGCTGGAGATGTAGATAGCAGCAGGAGCATGATAGGTTATATTTACACTGTAGGCGGGATAGGAGTGAGCTGGATTTCATGACTACAGAAGCTGGTGGCTTTATCAACCATGGAGGCCGAGTATGTTACCCACCACAGTGAGGTAAGAAAAGAGATGATTTGGTTACAACAATTACTTAAGGAGTTAGGGCATAAGCGGAAGGAATGTAAGGCTGTATAGTGATAGTTAGAGTGCTATACACCTAGCTAAGAACTCGCTTTCCACTCATGGACGAAGCATATACAGTTGAGATATCACTTCATGAGGATAGCTTTGGAAGAAGATAAGTTGAAGTTGGAGAAGATTCATACCAGTCAGAATCTTGTAGACATGATGACCAAGGTGGTCACACGGGATAAACTAAAGCTATGTTCAGCTTTGATTAGCCTTCGTTGATGACAGTGAAGGGTTAAGAAGCTTCCTCAGTGGAAATTAGTCTCCAAGTGGGAGATTGTTATGTTTGTGGAGCCTGTTTTCATGTTAGAGTGTGGTACACCTTCTATGTGTTACACTCGGGTATTTTTACAGCGGTCCCGCTCACCGGTGAGCGGGTCGGGGGTTTGGGGCGAAGCCCCTGAAGAAAATTTTCATGGGTGGTTTATTAACCCATGGGTAATGGGTAACCATTATGGGCTGTTTTTGGGCCCATGGTTTTTCGGTACCCATTGTTTTGTAAAACTACCTCTTCGGCTACCCATAGGTTTATGGGATGGTTTTAGTTTTTCCCATTGTTTGATACCCATGGTTTTGTAAAAATGCTTAAGTAGTTGTCTATTTATATGGTCTTATGCATATGATAGAAAGACAAGCAAATGTATTGCAGATGTGTTTTGAATTCGGGTGTGAATTCTATAGAGTTTGTTGAGCATAGCTCTAAATGGATCTAGGTATTGTATTGAGAGAGTGGAGGCTTGTAATAAAATATGAGCAAGTGATTCTTGGTGGATGTAGCCCAAATTGGGTGAACCATGTTAAATCTTCTCTCTCTGTGTTGTGTTATTTATTCTACACTTTTATTTGAGATCTGTAATATTTTCTGCATATTAGTTTCTCTTTATGTTCGATTACGTAAGGGATTATTCCACATATTTTATCTCTTATTTCCTAACAATCCACAAGCTCAATCATGATCCAAAACTGTTTCTTTCCTAGTGTATCAATGTTGAATATTTTAGTTGGAGTGGTCTTCTTATTCATCTTAGTAGATTTAGGGTATTTGGCTCATGTTTTCTAGATTTCAAAATGGTTATTGTGGGGGCATCTGGGGTACATTCCCTTTAAGGAAAATTTTGTATAAGAATGAAGCCTTGTCTTCATTCTAGGGGTTATGGTTCTAATTTTTGAGGAAGCTCTAGTTCTAGTTTTAGATTTTTGCTAAGGTTATTACACTATATAGTCATTATCGGACATTGAGAGCATCGTATATAATCTCCCTTGTCTAAATTAAAGTACACAAAATAGTTCTCCATGATTTAGTCAGGGCATTTTGGATTGTATGTAATAGCTTTGGTTGAGGAATGTAATATTTTATGTGTTAAATTAATGAAATACGAAGCATCTCCTTTTAGTTATTGCATGTAATTAGTTACTAAATAACTATTGTGTTGTAGTGTTAGCTTGAATACATGTTTGGTTATAAAATTACTTTCTATAATATTGTCTTAAAGGTGATTTTTATAGCCTTCAAGTGTATGTTAGGTGTTGTGGAAGTGATTTAATAGATATATTGAATTTTCATGCACAAGTGTTTGTGTTAAGATTTTAGAGGTTATGTGGTAATGTTTGCATGAATTTGGTATCAACGAATGTAAATTTCAATTTGAAGATTATGTTGTTTTTAGATATGTTCTTGTTTGCACTATGGAAGTAACATGATAAATGGCAAGCTATGGTACATGTCCCTATTAGATCCACCACCACCCACTTCATTTAACTAAGTATTATCCCATACTACCCATACACGTCACATTACCTTGGCTTATCCCACATGTGTTTTTTCCTATAAATTACACATATTCTAAATTTTTCAAGAGTATTTTCCTTGATCCATAAAGTTTATCACCTCAACATCATCATACCCCAAGTTATCAATAGTTTCTTTAGAGATGATGGCCAGGGTCACATTTTATTTGTCTTCAGTGGCTTGTGTCTGATGTGTCAAATGTATGCAATGTTTGTATGACCATTATTTTGAATGAGAATTGCACTTACTTTTTTCATTTGATCTCAGATTGATGTTCCAACAAGTTCGAGTGTTTGAAACATAACATATCCCTCTCTCTTTTAAGCTACCCCTCAGGTTCTCTCACCATGGTTTAGGAAGATCCATGAAAAAGCTAGACAAAAACCACATCCTAAGTCATATGCCTCCCCGTCATTCCCACCAGAATGATTAAGATAGATTGATAGACCCTTTCTTGGCTATAAAACGACATATCAAGAGGTCTATCTTTTATCCTTGCCTCCTTTCTCACTTATTACCTTTTTTGGGGTGTTAGATTGGGAACCAACATATAATACCCTAAAATTTGTGTAACGAACTTGAGCATTAAATTTCTTACACATTTATAGACATTGGTCCATTAATACATAATTTTCCTTATTCACCATATCCCTCTTTTAAAAACTCTTTAGTCCACTGGGTTAACTTTATTATTTATTTTTATATCA
Organism: Taxus wallichiana var. yunnanensis; assembly: GCA_018340775.1. Classification (NCBI taxonomy): domain Eukaryota; kingdom Viridiplantae; phylum Streptophyta; class Pinopsida; order Cupressales; family Taxaceae; genus Taxus; species Taxus wallichiana. Next base: position 186,171,198 of record CM031239.1, read on the forward strand.
TCATAACCACTTAGGTTAATATGAAAGATGATAAGCATTTTAGACATACATCACACATATTTTGTTCTGATTTGTATGACCATGGATGGGTTTTGGGCCATGGAAAAGTTTTTCCCAAACATGTCCACATGTCATGAACCTTCCCTTTTCCTACCCAACGACCACAATGTCGATGAGTAACCTATTATAGTAAACTTTATGTTGATGTTAGGGTTGGTTATGTGGGAAAAATAATGAAATGTCACCTTTTAATAAAATGAACCTTAAGCCATTAAAACCATCTAGGATCCATCTACACATCATATCATCAATTGGAAACATTATACAAAAGAGAAAATGTTCCAAGAGTTATCATAGATCATCCATGAGCAATACATTTGAAGTAAAAAGGGTCCAAAGTTACATTGTCAAGTACCAAAGTCAAATTGATGGTTTCATTATAATCAAATTATTTATATTGGTAGATGCATCTCATTATAGGATTATGGGAGAACTATGTGGGTTTGAAGTATCTTCATAGTAGTGTCATATAGGTAATGCTCAACCATCGGGGGTGGTCAAGTCCAATCCAACCCAAAACGATAACCCATTTTAAAGTTTTCTCATCATCAAGGTGAGATAATATATGTTTTGATAAAGGAGAAGATGATTCAAGTACATCGCTAAGTCATAAAAATATGCTACTCCTAAAAATAGAAGCATACATCCAAACAATCATACATTAGAGAGTTGATCTTCACATAGCATGAGATGGGTTTACAGAGTCTCTATAAGGGTTTAGAAATGATATATTCTTACTCAAACATGTTAACTATTGAACTTTTTGGGATGTTAAAACATTTCTAGACTGCATTACAAGCCCTTAATATATCCTAAGCATATTGGCAATGATTGGCATATATATATAAACTCCACTTACCTCCCCTTCTCAAGGAACGAGTTAACATAAAATTACTTTCACACCCTCCCAAGGTGATAAGTATCCAACCTACAAGGATATGAACACATTAGGAGACTCTTCTTAGCCTTAAAAATGTTTATTGTACACTAGGAGCTATGAGTTTGGTAAGTGGCATTATTGTTTCTTATTTATTGGTTTTTATTAATTTAGTTATGGTTTCAAGTATGATGACTACCTAAAACCTAAAACCAATTTTAGCTCCATTACCTATTATGGGTTTTCTCCATGATGTCATAAGATTGCGGGATGTTATGGATGATGAATGTAATAACAGAAAACCTAAAAATAATTTAATTTATAATTGTAGTTGTAACATGTGCCTTGTTCCTATAAATTAAATTTGGTTAATTATAATAGTTAAGAACATGTATAATATACACATAAATAATATTTTTGTAAGATAATGTTATCTTCCATACCAACTTGAATATGGAAAAGACATGACTTATTTGAATTGAATCAAAGGAAATGTACATTATCATTCTTCTTGATTGCAATATGAACTTCTAGTTTATGTTAGGCACTAGGATTGGTTGTTTGAATTTTGTTAATGTATTTATATTGTCTTATATTAATATAATAAGGAAAAATAATGTGTATGATACAAACATGCATGGTTTGGCACTTTAGATCTACCATATGTTACTCTTCTCTTGCGTGACCCTTATATAAGGTTTTCATTACCTCAAAACCCTTTTAGATTGTTATAAAGAAACATTTGGGATATACATAATGACATGTTAAAATATATAAGTATCTAATTCTCCCAAAACCTTTGATGATGACATCCTTTGAATAAGTTCTACCCCTAGTTAGGAAATATGCCTTTGGAGTTAAAATGTGAGTTGTGATTGTTTTTAGTGCCATTCTTGACCAACATAGCCCCATTGTTTTTACAACACAATGGGATTGTAATTAGCTCTTTTTTAGGAAATACCCTCCATTTGGATTTAGTAGTTGATTAGTGACCTATATTATTAGACAAGTTTATGGAAACCTATGTTAAGAATATTGAGAAAATATGTTGAATCATACTTCTGTTTTGGAGGTAATGTCACTCATTTTCCTCTTGACCTATTTGGAAAATGTGAAAGGATAAATTTTATCATATACGTTCAAGAAATATTTTTAATTTCCTAATAAATTTGTTAGCCTTGTGTTGGTGAGAAATTTTTTTAGTCGGGAAAATTATGTTTCTCCACAAAATTCACGGGGATATGCCCCTCTACATTGAATGATGCAACTCCCATTATTGAATGTTACTAATCTAAACCTAAAATAGATGTTGTGGGTTGGAAAAATAGGTTGGGGATCACACAAGGACAATCCACTGAACCTATGGAAAAGTTCTTACATGGAGTACAATGGAGGACATCAAAACAATGAGAGGGAAGGATAGAAATTAGGGAAGTAAAGTTATTGCTGTGAGTAGGACAATTATAGATTTCACACCCAGTAACTAGAGTAGTTCAAAATTCACTATATAAGAACAACAAACTTGTTACTTTGACATCAAGATGAGATGAGACCATGAACACAAAGTCTTATTAATCTCCTCATCAAGAAAAGAAATAAACTCTTTTCTTATTTATTGACATTCAAAAAGTTGTATAATGAAAGGAATATAAGAACATATGAGAAAGATAAATGGAAGAAATGTAGATCTTATTTCTTATGCATTAATACTAAGTTCAAAAACTAAAATCCATAATCTCTATAGAGTAGAATTTTTTAAAAAAGGGTCCTTTAGAATGGAGATTCCATCCCAATTTATAACAATGTGAATTGTCTTCTCAGCTCCCTCACATGACTCTCTCTGTATTGTATATTCCACTCGTGACCTTTAGTTTTCCATTAGAAAAGATAAATTAAGTATTTCTTTTATAATTTTGAGAAAATACTTTTACAATTTTAAAATAGGTCACTTAAATGAATACTATGAAATAGTATGATGAAGCCCAAAGAAAGAATTAGAAAGGAGAGAGAAGGAGAGAAAAAGATATGCTTTGAAGGATGGATGAAGAACACTCCATCTCCAATGAATATCAGCTCCACCGATGAAGTTATGAAATGCTCCAATGAAATGATGAAATTTGGACCTTTGAACCATGAGAAAACTCCCTCCTAAAAAATCCATGAAAAGTTACCACTCTTTTTGATCAATTATGTATATGAATGAAGGCTTGATACAATTTCTTGCAAAATGCAATCATGACGATTCTACCACCTCGAGGATGTTTTGAAGATGAAATTCTAACTACTAATGATCCTCCAAGCTGATAAAGGTTTCTCCTATGACAAAATTTAAATGCCTTTCCCCTTACTAATGATGATTAATGATTTCCTCTTTTTATGATACACGGACACCCTAAACTTGAGTGTTTAGAAACATTGTTGAAAGATTCCCCCGAGGTAGATTCAAGGTTAAATTTGGATCATTCTTGTGAAGATCCACTTTGGATAGGTTGAGGATTGAAAAATGACACCTGATGACCTTCCACACACTGCTACACTGAAGGGAAACCTCAATTAAATTCACTTTGAACACTTTTTGCTTTGAAAATTCTTGAAATGATTGGCTTCGCATCTTGGTTAGACACACTAAGAACTCTAAGAGATAATTTCCCTTATCGAGAAAACCTTTTGATATCAGAGACACTTGAAATGGCCTTTGATGCAAAATTGATAATTTCTTCATTTTGACGCTTTACATTCATCACCTTAGGGAACGTGGTAATTTGTTTGAGACTTGAGCGAAAAGATTATGTGTGTAATTAGACTAATCGGGGAGGTGCGAAGTACTAAAATTTGACCAATTTCAACCTACTTCACCCATTTACTATTTTTAGTATGTCCACCGTGAGTACCCATTCTGACCATTTTTAACATTTCTATCAATTTTGCCAATTTTTGAGTGTCTTGATCATGTGGGAATGGAATGAAGAGTGTGAATGCACATTTTTCTCAGACTTACTATTTTTAGTAGGCTCTCCTATAGAGACTTACTAAAAATAGAAACTGGCCTTCTCGGTGTCGATTCAAACAAAACTAATTGCAGAAGTTTACATAATTCATTATGCTTTGCTTTGGTCAAGTTTTCAAAAGATTTTGATCACTGAAACTTAGGAATTTGAAAAATAATTTTTCCTGGAGAGGCCTTTGGGCAAGAAGTTACCATGGCAGCCATTAATAGAGTCCCTAATATTTTTGCAAGTTTTCTTTCCCACCTTGTATTTTTATGAAAATAACTTTTTCAACATGGGTTTTTAATCTTTGTTATACCTCTGAAGTTTCATCTTAACCTGGTGTTTGGAACGAAAGATATTAAATTTTAAATTTTGGTGTCAGGAAATGAGGGTTTTATCATTGCAAAAAATTATCGTGGTACATGTGAAATCCATCACTTGGGTTTTTACAGCCTCTAAAAATGTATAAGAATGCAAATAATTTGTGATCAAACCGTGCCTTTTTTAGTTATGAAGTTTTTTAGTTTCGTGTGCACACCTTCGTTTTGGAGAAAAATGAATCCTTGAGCATAGATTTTTGTGTTTTTATTTGAAAAATCATGGTGCTAAGATAATGGAGGAGTAATGAAATGGAGGAGGAACCTGGAAATTTTTTTGCATAGTTTTGGGTGAAAATGGAGCAATGTGGGGGGAATGAAAGAAATTGCTAAGTCTAGCTATTTATATGTTTGGTTAATGTTAGTGCAAAATCATAGCACCCCCAAATGAGTTATGGATATGATTTTATAAGGAAAATTCATTTGGTGTGATTGCACAACATTGATATTTCCCAAAGTGTGGGACCTTTGCAAATGGGGAAAGCTCTCTAGAGAAGGCTGGTTCCTCTTCCTAAACTACCTACCACAAGCTATTCCAGTGTAGGAAAGCTAATATAATCTAATCTAACTTCCAAGGAGACAAGGAGAGGAAGAAAATAAGGAAAAATAGAGCCTACACTAAAATAGTGATACATCAGAGAAGGAAAGTGTTGATTATCTATCAAAACTGGCATGGACAAGAAGAAGTGAGCAATCGAAAGGATGGACATGTGCATCATAGAACAAAGATGGATTTCACACGAAAATGTTCCAAAACTCCATGAACACAGCTCCATAACCTAAAATAAAGATATAAACATGCACAAATACCTTGTAATGAAGAGAGGTAACGAAAACAACAAAGAAAATGAGCCAAGGATGGACAAATGCATTACAAAAACATGTTTTTTATTGCTCGAAATTTACACAAAGTGCATCAATTCATGGGTAAGAGGTAAAAATTCCATTACTGAGTAGGGGAGGAGGTTTAAACTCCAATTTCAACCTTGGGAAGAAAATAAGGAGAGGCAGAGAAGAAGGATGAACAACCCTTTACAAAATGAGCCAAAACTAGATTTTATCACTCGAATAGAATGAAGGAAATGAGAAAACATGAGAAAATCAATTTGATATCTCCAACCACCAACAATATTTATTAAAAAAAGGGCACCCTCAAAAATCCATTTTTTGATGCATTCGCCATCTGGAGAAGAAACAAATGCCATACTTCATCAATTTTGGTGGTTGGGGGTTGGTTCTACATTTTTTCCCGTGCCAGACATTTCCCATTTTTATCCCACAAAAATCCATCAAAATTTAAAATTGAAGGGTCCATCATGTAGAGGATTTCAACAGCTTTCCATTAATACCAAAATTACAAAAATATGAGCTCTAGATCAAAAGATACGGTCCTTTGCAGATTTAGGGCAAAATAGGGCAAAATTAGGGCAAAAATCGGGTTGACGGGCCAAAACTTGACCTTTTTCCCCTTTTCATGAAATTGGAAAATTTTCCAAAATCCTCTACATCCCCGCCACTCCAACACATGTAGCACCTCCCGATTGGTCCATGACCTTCAAAATAACATTCGCCCATTTTGCCCTTGAAATTGGGTAAATTTTCCAAGGTCTTCCGCCGGTGAATTCCCCATGCCGATGTGGACACGTGGCACCCTGTGATTGGCTGCGGGGATGTGGTTCTATTTTTCACCTTTGTGCTTTTATGGTTTTGGAAAAAAACCAAAAATCCTTCCGACCCCCAAATCCCATTGCTGACTTGGACACGTGGTGCATCTTGATTGGTTGCGGGCCTCAAACAATTTATCTCCATTCTCCTTTGCGGGCTCGCTGGTAAAATTTTTACCTTTGAGTTTTTTATCCAAAAGGCTAAGTTTGAAATTTATCTCCATGCCTCCAACAACCCACCAATTTTCCTTGGAAAAATTTCCTTCTCCACTCCGTCGGCCTGAGCCTCTTTGGCACAAAACTCTCCCAAGCTCCGCAGCCCGCCTTAGGAAAATTTCCCCTCCAAACTCCTTGTATTTTTGAGTTATAAGGAGTTAGGAGGACTTCTTTACCTTTCTGGAAAGGGGAATAAAAATCCTATCTGATGAAGCCATTTCAAGAATCTTTTGAGTGCTTGAAATGTGTAAAATTGAATTTGAAGCACAAGGAAGGAAAGAATGAAGGCAAGTTAGCCAAAATAAGCAGGGGCTCATTTTGGATAACAATTTTGGAACTCAGAGGGGTCATTTGCCTACTAGATGAATGATCAGTGGCCTTTGTTGCATCCATTAGGCATGGAGTCAAGCTTGATAACCAACTCTAATCTGAACTATGAAAATATGACCTTTGAGCCACTTGGAAACCCACTGAAACTTGGAGTTGATCTTCACCAAAATGCCACTGAAATGGATTGTGCAAGAGCAATACAACAACACCAAAAACTATGTACAAACTAAAAATCATACATGCTCCAAATGGAACATGCAGAGTGTGCAAAAGCACTTCTTCTGTTGAAAGAAAACCTACCTACACTACTCTAACCAAGAGCAAAGGGAGCTCAAACAAAGCCTGCTAAGCGGGGAGAAAATAACTTCCCTTCCTCAAAATTGGCAGCCATGCAACTGATTTGGCACTGAACATGGCTGGTTAGATGAGTGGAAAATCAACAAGAAGCTGGTCTTCTACCCAAATTAGCAAGGTGTCAACTGAAAACAAATTAGATACCTCTTTTAGTTGCTTTGCATTTGGATTGTAGAGGTATTGTAGCTGATCCTTGGTACTTTGAAGCTCATACTCATGCTCAGAAGTAAGCATGACCATTGGAAACTCCTCCTTTGGCTCCAATGAAGCCAAATACCTGATTGGGAAAGGTCTGATCTGTTTGATATGCCCATTGCTCTGATTTTGCAATCCAAAATGGAGTCTTCTTGCAGACCTCCTTGGGTGAATGGTGTGGAAGAGATGATGGAATCCTAATGCTCTTTTCCTTCCTTCATGGTAGTATGGAACTCTTCTATAATATGCAGCTCATCATTATTGATTGCAACATCCAATGAAGTTTATTTTGCATTATTGTAACCTGCTGCAATACATTGTTGGCTCTAGAGTTCCTCCATTGTAGCTTTTGGAAGATCAAATTCTTCCAACTTTGATTCCAAAGAGCTACTATAAAATGTAGGCTGCTGCAAATGAATGCTCTCCTTCATGGTAGTAGGTTCTTGTGTTTGGAAGATGGATGATGAAGGAGAAAACAATGTGATTTCAACTGGTTCCTCTCCATCAAAATAGTCCTCCAAATCTGACAGATAAACTACCTCCTTGTTGTCCTATTACAAATGCTCAACCTCTTCCATGGTGTTCTTTTGATTTGTAACTTGATCACCATGGTTATCTTCATTCTCAAAGATGAAGTTTGAAAGATCAAACTCCTCCTCAACATTAGAGATTGAAGAGAATGAAGTAGAAGGAAGAACTGAAGGTTCTTCTATAGCTTTGTTTTGTGTTCAAAGCTTTTGGATCTGCACTTTTCTCCTCCACAGCTAGAATGTGCTCCTCTTCTTTTGGATTTGGAGCAGCTTCTCCTTCCTCTATTGCTTGAAGACAATCTTTCTCTTGAATGACCTCTTCCTCTAGCATGAAGTTTGTCAAATCAAACTCTTCAATATGTTGTTCTAGAGGACTAATTGGGACTGCAAGATCTCTTTTAGAGCTTTCCTCTTCCATGGCTGATTGTGCAACTTCTATTGGATCAACATCTTCTTCCAGTAGAGTGCCAACATGGACACTACACTCTGAGAAACTTGATGATTGATCTTCTTGCTTCTCTACTGCTATAAAATCAGCCTTGGCCACCACTTGTTCTTCAACCTTTACCTCCTCTATAGGCTTAACCAGCAAGGGGATCTTTGTTATCCCAAATTTGAGAGCCAAGCTTACCAAACTTCTGATTTTTTCTTCTTTGTTTGGCTCTTCTTCTTGCTGTTCTCCTTGACTGGTTTTCTGATTTTCATCCTCCCAACATGGATTTGGGAATGCAAGAGGAGGGGTGGGTTGTGACTCAACTAGTTTTGTAATTATTTGTGGTGGTGGAGGAGGTAGAACCTCTTGTTTCTTTGGAGGGAATGACTATTTGGAAGGGAAAAGGACAGAAGAATTGAGATGAGGTGGAAGACTAGGGAATGGAGAAATGAAATCAACACTTGGGGAAAAATTCAATGGGAAGCTTGGAAATTGAAGCCCAAATTGAGATGGTGCTGCTTGAGGAGTAGAGAGAAAATTACCAGATAATGGTGTAGGATTTACCCATTAACAAGGTTTTCTAGCACCAAGTTCATAGGCCTCTATCTCCACTTGTCCATTGTGCAAGTTGGGGCAGCATCTCCACCATGAAGTCCAACTTCTCCTGAGGGTTGAAGTGTCTTGGAAAAGGGCCAACCCATGGACAAGGTGCCTGAAACCAATTCTGAAAGCCTTCATTTGAGCTATTTCTCTTGATTGCACCATGCCAATCTCCATTTTTTGGATCTTCTCCAATAGACCAACATCTTACATTTGATTGTCTTCATTGTTTGCATACCCTTTCTCTTGATATGTTTCATAACCAAACTGATTTTGGTATTGCTCATATGGGTAAGCATGATGATTTTGAATTTGTTCAAAATGCTGATTTGAAGGAGTTGTAAAACATGTTAGAGGTGGAATGTACTACTATTTGTAAATGTGAATTCCATGATGGAAATGAAGTCATGATTGCACAACTTCATGGAATGGAAAAGAATGAAAGAAAATGGGTGGAAATGGATGAAGATGAATGGAAAGAAGGTATGTAATTTCAGAGGTGGATTGTTGACCAGATGGAGTCACCAGATGTGTTTGAAAGTGCCTCCAAAGGATGAAATTTTCACAGGAACACATCAACCTACAAAAATGAAGTGGAAGACCTCTTGGGTCCCACCAGGTGTGCCAAAAATGTTATTGTAAATTCACAACACTCCCAAATGAGTTATGGATCTAATTTTCTAAGGAAAAGTCATTTGGTGTGATTACACAACATTGAGATTTCCCAAAGTGTCGACCTTTGCAAATGGGGAAAGCTCTCTAGAGAAGGCTGGTTCCTCTTCCTAAACTACATGCCATAAGCTATTCCAGTGCAGAAAGCTAATCTAATCCTAATCTAACTTCCAAGGAGATAGGGAGAGAAAGAAAACTGGAAAAAATAGAGCCTACACTAAAACGGTGATACACTAGAGAAGGAAAGTGTTGATTATCTATCAAAACTGCCATGGAACAAGAAGAGGTGAGCAATGGAAAGGATGGACAAGTGCATCATAGACCAAAGATGGATTTCACACAATTTTTTTCCAAAATCCATGAACACAGCTCCAAAACCTGCAATGAACATCCAAACATGCAAAAATACCTGTAATAAAGAGAGGTAAGGAAAATAACAAAGAAATGAGCCAAGGATGGACAAATGCATCACAAAAACATGTTTTTATTGCTCGGAAATTTACATAGCGCATCATTTCATAGGTAAGAGGAAAAAATGCCATTATAGAGTAGGGGAGGAGGTTCAAACTCCATTTTCAACCCTGGGAAAGAAAATAAGTGAGAGGCAGAGAAGAAGGATGAACAACCTTTTACAAAATGAGCCAAAACTAGCTTTTATCGCTCGAACAGAATGAAGGAAATGAGAAAACGTGGAAAAATTGATTTAAAAATTTCAACCATTGATAAGATTCATTAAAAAAGCAAGGGAACCCTCAAAAATCAATTTTTTGATGCATTCGGTCATGCTGGAGAAGAAACAGATGCCATACTTCATCAATTTTGGTGGTTGGGGGTCGGTTCTACATTTTTTCCCATGCTAGAGACATTTCTTCAAATTTTTCCCATTAAATACCATAAAAATTAAAATTTTAGGGGTCCATCATGTAGATAATTTCAATAGCTTTCCAATGATATAAGTATCGTGAAAAACCGAGCTCTGGTTCGAAAGATATGGCCCTATGAAGATTTAGGGCAAAACTAGTAAAAAACAGAGTCAAAATTGGGGTTAGTGGGGTCAAACTTTAAATTTTTCCCTTTTGGAAAAATTCCCCAAAAATATTTGCTGCCCCTCAAGTCTGCATGACACATGGTACCTTCTAGATGATCTACGGCTTCAAAACAATCATTTTCCCCCTTTTTGTGAAATTGGAAAATTTTCCAAAAATCCTCCTAAGCCCCACCGCTCAGAGATCTGCAGCATCACTTGATTAGCTGAGGAGATGTGGCCCATTCTTTCCTTTTGTGTTTTCACAACTTTGGAAAAATTTCCTAAATCCTCCTAGTGCCCCGATTCCCGCTGATGAATGGACATGTGGCATCTTTTGATTGCTTGGTAGGGATGCGCTTCTATTTTTTCCTTTGACACATTTTGACCAAATGCCAAAAACTAGAAGTCCCTCTGATGCCCGCCACTCTGCCTTGACACATGGCATCATTTCATTGGCTGCGGGCCTTAAGAAATTTTGTTTCCTTTGCGGGCTCATGGGAGTGTAAATGAATTTTGTGCTTTTAGCCCAAAAAGCACTAAGTTCTCAATTTCTTCCTCCACTCCGCCGACCCGAGCCTCTTTGGCACAAAACTCTCCCAAGCTCCATGGGCCCGCCTTAGGAAAATTTCCCCTCCAAACTCCACCAAGCCATAACTCAAAAAATACAAGGAGTTAGGAGGACTTCTTTACCTTTTTGGAAAGGGGAAGAAAAATCCTATCTTATGAATCTATTTCCAAAATCTTTTGAGTGCTTGAAATGTGTACAAATTAAATTTGAAGCAAAGGAAGGAAAAAATGAAGGAAAGTTAGCCAAAATAAGCAGGGGCTCTTTTTGGATAATAGTTATCTTGAGGGAGAGGGGGACGCATTTTTTAATCCCATTTTCCCACTCGGAAAGGGAAAATGGGGGCAAAAAAATACGTCCTCACCTTAGGATGCCACTTGGTACTCATGCATAGGCGGAGAGGAATGGAGGAGGGGGTTGAAATCAAGCACACGAGAGCCACTTTTTAGTCATATGAAGAACCTTGAGGGAGCAAGGAGGGGGGGAAATTTTTTTCTCCCACTTTTACCCTTGTAAAGGGACAATGGGGGAATAAAATGACACCTCGACCTATGTTGATACTTTTCATTCATGTATACAAATGTGAGGGGGATAGAAAATGAGCACCTGGGAGCTAAATGGAGTCGTTAGGGTCATATTGCATGTCCATGGGCTCTATAGGAGGAAGGGAACCATTTTTTTTCCCCCATGTCCTCACCTTAGGATGCCACTTGGCACTCATGCACATGCAGAGAGGAATGGAGGAGGGGGTTGAAATCAAGCACATAGGAGCCACTTTTTTAGTCGTATGAAGAACTTTGAGGGAGAAAGGAGGGGGGAAATGTTTTTCTCCCCCTTTTCCCCTTGTAAAGGGACAATGGAGGAATAAAATGACAGCGTTAACCTATGTTTATACTTTTCATTCATGCATACAAATGTGAGGGGAATAGAAAATGAGCACTTGGGAGCTAAATGGAGTCGTTAGGGTCATATTGCATGTCCATGGGCTCTATAGGAGGAAGGGAACCATTTTTTGTCCCCCATGTCCTCACCTTAGGATGCCACTTGGCACTCATGCACAGAGCAAAGAGGAATGGAGGAGGGGTTGAAATCAAGCACACGGGAGCCACTTTTTTAGTCGTATGAAGAACCTTGAGGGAGCAAGGAGGGGGAAATGTTTTTCTCCCACTTTTCCCCTTGTAAAGGGAAAATGGGGGAATAAAATAACACCCTCAACCTATGTTGATACTTTTCATTCATGCATAAAAATGTGAGGGGATAGAAAATGAGCCCCGGGAGCTAAATGGAGTCGTTAGGGTCATATTGCATGTCCATGGGCTCTATAGGAGGAAGGGAACCATTTTTTGTCCCCCATGTCCTCTTGTAAAGGGAAAATGGGGCCTCAAAATTACACTTGAGTACTATGTTGACATGTTTCCTTCAAAAATTTAACTCGCTGAAATATGGTCAACTTATATAACTTCCTATTAAGTAAGTTTATCAACTCATATAACTTACTACTAAGTAAGTATATGAGTCCTTAGGAAGATACTTGAAACAATCATAACTTAAGCATCCATATGATGTTTTCACACTTATTTATATGAATTCACATGGATAATTCCTTTTGAGAATGATGGGATGTGTATAATACCTAGATTCTTCCTAAAAACCCTTAAAACATCCTTTTTCTTGGGACCACTAGTTGTGCTTGGAAATAATGAGTTGCCTAGAAAAATGCATAGGGTTTAGGATTAATATGATTTTACCACCATGTAAGGGACTGAAAATTATTTCCATTTTGTATTTTTTTGGCTCATAAATCATCATGGAGCTCCTGAAATCACCTCTCGAATTTCGGGTATTCTTTTGCAATTCAAGCTCCTTTGGCCTCAAAACCCACTTTTGATGAACTGGAATCCTAAAACTCTAAATCTTTCCAGAATATTTCTAAATAAATTACATAATGATCTTGTCTCATGAATAAATATCCTTTATGAATCCAGGCATTCAAAATTACTCTAGAGATTATACACATGTCTTATAAAGGCTAATGATAGCCCTTCCTAAGCTCACTTGAAAATCCACTTTCGAGAGACACTTCTCTTGAAGTGCTTGAATGATATTTTTCTTCCTAAATTACCTACAATGAAAAATTACACACACATATGAACCATTGGAAGGAAAAGATAGGACTGATATGGGAAATAAGATGACCTAGGGGGTGTCTAGAAAGATATACAATAGAAAAATTTTCGACACTAGGGTATGGTTGTCCTATTTTCAAGTGAATTTTTCCCTTGCAAAAACATAAGAAAAAAATTGGATCTAGCTTGGGGACATGATATGGATCAAATGCAATGAGGACATAACATGAAGAATGCCAAAATCTCAATTTTATTTATAGACAAGTACCTTATCCATTGGGCTATAAAGAGTCACTAGAAAGATATACTACATAACCTCCTTTATTGAACACACACACACACACACACACACACACACACACACACACACACACACACACACACACACACACACTAAAAAAATAACATACAACCAAGGGAAAAAATGGGAAAGGAAACACATAAAAAAGGAAATAACCTAAATCACCTATGTACATGTGGGGACAACCCACTTTCATTGAAGTGAAAAATTGAATTGAGTGCTTACCCATAAGTAGGTATCAAAAATGCCATTCTTCTACAAATCCATTGATAGGTTCACTAAAGTATGAACCTCTTCTTAGATTCTTGAGAAATCTAGCTTGATTTCTAGTGTGATTGATGATTTTCTTATTCATTCCACCGCCTTTGTTATTTTGACACATTTTTCTTGGCTTCTCATTGCTCCTCAAGTTCACTCCACTTTCTGATTTCTTTCCACCACCATGAAGATATTTCTTGATTGTAATTGATTTACCATTTTCATTACAATACATTTGTTCTTTATTGTGCATTTGCTTCATGACCAACACTTTCATGGGTTGATTCTCAAAAGATGTCTCAAGAAATTTGGCATCATTCTCCACCTCTTGATGTTCTATGTTTTTCAATTGTTCCAAGAAGTCATTTTTATTATGCTCCAGGTATTTTGACATATGCTTCCCTATATAGTGTGTCACATGCATTGCATCCTCCTCTTGGAAAGAGAATGAACTCTAAATTGGTCATATAACATGGAAAATTATCATCTTATTTCTTGAATTTTCAATTTTGGGCTCCATCCTTTATTTATATGTTGAGGGCATCAATCTCTTGAGTAGAGTGAGCACTAAAATGTTGAAGTCTAATGATAAGGTTTCTGTTTTGATAAAAATCCACCTTAGGACCAAACAACAATTTGTTTCTCCAATTTTCGTTGAGAATGTTTCCATCCTTTCAAAAAGGAAATGAGAAAAACAATGTAGCTGAAATTTCGTCATTATAATCTTCCTATTCTTGATCACCGAGAACTGAGAAGTCCATTTCGTAATGAAATCAAAATATACTTGGTATGCCCCATTTCAAGGGAGGTGGGGGCATACTACAATTATATTTTTCTTAGCATCATTTTCTAGTGAGAAAGAGAAAATTTCAAGTTCACTAATATAATCATCATATGTAACTCATTCTGATTCTCAGAAACATGATCGAAAACATCAAAGTTATCCATTAAGAACGTGCTAAGCATTGTTCCTTTTTCTTAATCTGCATATCTCATCACTTCAAGATGGATCTGTTGTAAGTCAAGGATTTCATCACCAACATCAATATCCACTAGGGAGCAACTTCATTTATACCCTCATCCCATGAAAATTATACCTTTTCAAAATTATATTTCATCAACTCTTCATTGTTCTCTTTGACCAACTCTGTGATGTTTGGACATTCCTCCACCAATAAGGAAGATCAAAATCCTCATCAAAGGTCATGAATAAGTGTTCATAATTGGAATTTTGGCACGAGATGTCTGCCATTGGGTTTTTGGCTATTGAACAATATATTTCATTTTTCTGATGGGAAGTTTCTTTGTTTTACCATTAACCAGATGGTGGCGTATGACCATTCTAACTCGTATATCTCTCCTAACATCTTGACAAAATATTTGGCCCAAAAACATGCCATATGTGGTGGGAATGTCTGTTACAAGGATTCTCATTGTGATTTTCTTGTTAGGAAAATCCACCAATGTTACCTCAACATCTTTGACTTGTCCAACAAGAGGTACTTGTTTCATTTCCATAGAGAGGCATTGACCAGAGGTAGGGGAAAGGGAGACACCAAGATATTTAGTGACCTTTGCGGCCATGAATTTTTTGAGGCACCAAAGTAAATGATGCAATTATTTAACTTGTACCCATTGAATAACAAGGATATACAAAAATTATCAACCTTCTTAGAGGTGGAGGGTGTGGAAGAGAGGAAATTATGAGATGGAGTGGATTAAGACACATGAAATTATTCTTTGGTGGTGGAATATTTAGGACATGAAATGAAGTCATTTCCTTTTATATGTCAAATGAGTCTCTCGAGTTACTTGGAATGAGTTCTCAAGTACTCATATTCAGATATTTAGACTTTGGTTATTTTGCAATGGTCAATAATATAAAAATACGAGGAAGTAGTAGGAACATAAAAGATTGTTACAACTATGGCATGGATGTTCTTAGGGTCTACAATAGCTATTTTTTTCAAAGGGGGTTGAAGGAGACTTACTTGAAGAGGTAGAAGGGTTCTTGTTTGGAATGGTCTCTTGTTTTTGTCAGCTGAACCTATTGAAGAGACTTTTATGATCCTCCTTTTGTTGTTTTTCTTGGAGTCACCATTTGAGGATTCAATTTATTTTCTTGGGCAGTGGGAGAAGAGCCTTATTTCTCCTTTTGAGGTCATGTGAACACAAAATGTGAGTAACTATCTATGAATTATTCATCATCATGTATGCATTCAAAAACATGATATGAGTAAATTCACTTTATCCTCTGTCTTAAGATTCAAAACTTTCTTCTCCTTCATATTTAGATTAAAAAATTCATCCCTTTTTTCATAGTTCTCACATGTTGCATTGACCAGTGGAGCTTCCAAGGTGAGCATTCAAGGTGATCCTATGATTTGGAAGATATGTTCATTGATTGAGTTCCCTTTTCATCAAGATCAATTCATTTGCCAACTTCTACACCATTGGATCAATTCTCCTATCTTGGGAACTTTGGGTTTTATCTTTCATTGAGGGATTCTTGATCTTACCTCGAAAAGATGAGGTCATCTTCCACCTCAATAGCAATTTTTTCAGCATTATCCAAATCTTGTGGTTGAACTTATCATAGAAAGAAACTCATTTTAGGAAATTGAGCATTGACAAAGAAGATCTTTAGGTTATTTTTAATAGGAAGATCAATAACGAGAATTTAGTTGACCATCTTATTAAATTTGGCCACAAAGTATCTCATGGATTATTTTGGCTCTTTCTTTATTTGAGTGATTTTAGTAAGGATGGCATGGGAATATTCAATGGTCTTGAACATCTCCTCAAAAATCTTCTTACTATCACTCCAATTGGAGTTCTAGAGTGATGACAAGTAGTGGAACCAATCTACCACCGCATCCTGTAATGTTTCCATGAACATCCACACATTTTTTTTTTGTGTTGCACTCCAAGGATGGCACAAGCCGTGATAAAATTTGCAATATGATCATCAAGACGTTGTTTTCCATCTCCAAAAAACTTTTAGAAATTATTTATTGATCCTTGTGGAAGATCATGAAGTGGTGGAGTCAAGGAAAATGGACTAATGTTTTGTTCCGGTGGTATAAGTGCTTTTACCACCATTTATTCTTCTTCAACTACTTCTTCTTCAACTCTTTAAGAGTGCATATTTCTTAATCACGATTGCAAAGAGGATTTTGATCACTAAAGTACATTTAAAAAAAAAATTGTATTTTTTAATTTTTTGGGTAGAGATATTTTTTGGATGCACTTGGGAATCTTCCCAAAGGATTCACCAAAAATTATTGGTGAGAAAATTTTTCAGTTGGGAAAATTACGTGTCTCCACCAATGTACATGAGGTTACGCCCATATAGATTAAATGGTGTAGCTCCCATTAATGAATGTTACTAATATAATCCTAAAATAAATGTCGTGGGTTGGAAAAATAGGTCGGGATCACATAAGGACACTCCACTTGAACTCAGGAAAAGTGCTTATACGGAGTATAAGGGAGGAAATCATAACGATGAGATGAAAGGAGATAAATTAAGGAATGAAAGTTACTCCCGTGAGTAGTCGATTATAGTGTTCACACCCAAGAAACGAGTAGTTCAACATTAAATATAGAATAACAATAACCTTGTTACTTTGGCATCGAGACAAGATGAGACCATGAAAAAAGTCTTATCAATATCCTCATCCAAAAAAGAAAAAAACTCTTTTCTTATTTATTGACATTCACAAAGTTTTATAATTAAATGAATAGAAGAACATATAAGAAAGGGAAATGGAATAAATAGAAAAGGAATGATAACCGAGATAGTACTTGAGCCAAGAACACATATGCTAATCAAACACCACGATTTATGAGATGAAATAAATTCACAAAAATAACTTTAAATAAAACCTTTGCAAATAAATGGGCAACAATATCATATATTATTATGGAACTCAATGAAATACAATAAGAATGGGCCTTGCTTATATAGGCAAGGAATAACAATCTAAAAACTAGTCAAGGTCATAGATCAAGCCATAAATCATGGAAAGAACTAGTCATCAAAGAACTATTTAAGTCCATAGATTTATGAGAGAACTATACATCAAGGATCTAGTCAATACCATAGATCAAGGAAAGAACCATACCTAACAACTAGATAATATACCCCTAATATCGAAATAAATAAAAAAGAATATCCACACACACAAGTGGGTGAGGATAAATACAATAAAGGTAAGTAAAGTACCTAGGTAAACATGAGCTAAGGTAAATACCTACTATAACAAAATGTAGCTCTTATTTATTGTGCATTGGTACAAAGATAAACAACTACAATCGATAATTGCTATAGAATGGAAATTTTCAAAATCTAGGATCCTTTAGAATGGAGAGTCCATTCCAATTTATAGCAATGTGAATTGTCTTCTCACCTCCATCACAAGAATCTCCATACTCCATATTCCACTTGTGACCTTTTTTTTGCCATTACAAAGATAAATTAAGTATTTCTCTTATAATTTTGAGAAAATACTTTTACAATTTTAAAATAGGTCACTTAAGTGAATAGGATGAAATACAATGATGAAGCCCAACAAAGAATTAGAAAGGAGAGATAAGGAAGAGAGAGAATGAGAGAAAAAGAGATGCTTTGAAGTATGGATGAAGAACACTCCATCTCTGATGAAGATCAGCTCCATTAATGAATTGGTGAAATGATCCAATGTAATGATGAACTCTAGACCTTTGAACCATGAGAAAACTCCCTCTTTAAAAATGAAAGAAAATTGCCACTCCTTTTGACCAATTATGCATATGAATGAAGAATTGATATAATTTCTTGCACAATGCAATCATGATGATTCTACAACCTTAAGGATGTTTGAAGATGACATTTTTACTACTCGATGATTCTCTAAACTGATGAAGGTTTCTCTTATAAACACATTTAAACCCCTTACCCCTTGCCGATGATGATTAATTATTTCCTCTTTGTATAATACATGGACACCCTAAAATTGAGTGTTTAGAAACATTGTTGAAATGTTCCGTTGAGGTAGATTCAAGGTGATCTCATGGACAATGCTTGTGAAGATCCACTCTAGAGAGGTTGAGGATTGAAAAATAACACCCGATGACCTTCGCACACTTTCGCTACACTAAAGGGAAAATTTAATTAAATTCACTTTGAACGCTTTTACATTTGAAAAATCTTGAAATGATGGGCTTCTGCATCTTTCTTGAACACACTGAGAAATGATAAACAATTGAGATGAAGACCACTGCGAACTCTGAGAGATAAATTCCCTTATAGAGAAAACCTTTTGATCCTAGAGACAATTGAAATGGACTTTGATGTAAAATTGATAATTCCTTCATTTTGATGCTTTACATTTGTTATCACTCACCCAAAAATGTGCTATTTTTCATTTTTTTTTGAATTTTTGGCTAAGTGACCTCTTCATCTTAATGGATTTTTCTTTGTAAAAGTCTAAGGATGGGAAAAATTCCAACAGCTTAGATTATTTTTGTTATTTGGGTATTTTTTTAGTTTCTTGTGGAAATTTCAGGTCTGGTTGTGATTCTCCACATTCCATTGATCACCACATTTCTTTGTTAAAACATTCACTACAAATTTTGTGGAGTTTCATGGAACACTTGGAACTTGTTATTATTTTCCCTTTGTTTCATACATCCCCCTTATTGTCTGCATTGCTTCACTACCTCTTTTGTATGTGAGTTTTGTGGAATTTTTTGGAACTTACGGAAGTGTTCCTCCTAAAACTTGGTTCCACACAAGCCTTAATTCTCCACACTCATCTTTCATCCATAAGCCTTGCTCCTATAGTCAATGTGAAGTTTATTGTATCGGGTGGAACTGTTCTCATAAACACCTTGTTCCTCGCACCTTGAATCTTCTCGCAAAGTATTGGATTTCCTTGTACTATGGACAATGCATATTTTTTTTTCGGAACACATGGTACTCATTCCTTTGGGTCCCCAATTGCCCACATCCCTACCATATCCACACTTTGTTAATAAACTAATTAAATAAGTTCTCTAAATCTTTCCTTCACTTCCATAACACTTTATCACTCAAATTAACCCATTTTATCGAAATGTTTGTTATAAAAGGGTGAATTTTGGTCATTTTACAACATTCCAAATTGCTAAATTTACTACGTATTGTAATATCTCGCTCTTGTGCCCTAGAGGACGTTTTCAGCTATAACTTGCTAATTTTTCATCATTTTAAAAAAATTCATATTGTGTTAGGCATGTTTTGAAGGTGTCGTTCTTTCCATAGTAAAGGCGAGTCATTACATGCCCTCCTTTTTCAGTTTAGTGGTATTTTGTGTTTTGCATCCTCCTCTTCAAATACCTCCCGAAAGCTATTGTGAAACCTCCATTTTCCTTGTGTTTTCTCCCATATCCTCACAATGAAGTTCCAGTATGGGGGTATGAGCATATTTCTTCCTTAGAAACCTCTGTGCCAAATATAGGGGATAGTGATGTTAGACACCTGAATTTGGAGGATTTTTGGGCTCACATTTCCAAAGATACCCCTACCATCATGGCCCAATGTATTAAAAATAATGGAATTTCCTTTGCTACTGGTTTTCCCATCTCAATTTAATGCACCGATAATTTCCTTTCTTGTGCTTCATGTTTTGACCCAAACATTAAAGAAATCAAGGATCCTCAAGGTTAGATAATTACTAAACTTGATGCCAGTTATATAAATGTAGCCCTAGGAATCCCTACCTTTGAGGACTCCAATACCTTAACCAAGGCTCAAGCTCAAAACCTTTTTGATCAAGTTAAGGATATATATAGAACAATGATATTTAAATCATGGCTCAAGGCCCAAAAGAGAGAAGCTTCCAAATTTCCCGAAGTCCTTTATAGGTTAGATTTCAAGGAAGAAATGTAAGCTATGATCACTATTATAAAAAAGTAGTAGCACCTTGGGATATTTCTTTGCATATCCCTACTTTTTGCTAGCATGGGACCATCTCTCAAGTTGTGGGACTTGTTACTTGAGATGGACCTCTAGAGAAGGCTGGTTCCTCTACCTATTCTTAGCACTAAACTACTCCGAAGGAAGGAAATGCAACTAACTACTCCTAATCTATCAATTCCAAGGGACTAGGGAGAGAGAGTGCATGAAAATGAAGAATTACTACACTAAAAGAGGTGATAGCACCAAAAATGGGGCGTGGAAATATCTTGTTGAGGGAAAGTGGAGAAGAAAAATGTAGTTGGAAGAGGACGGAAGTTGTGACACGGTCCCAAATATCCATTCAGCAACAAATCTCCTAAAGCACAACATCATAAACTTGAAATGAAAGGAAATATGAACATAATAGAAAAAAAAATAGAGAGGCAAGGGAATGCAATAAAATAGATGTAAGGGTTGAGAGAACACCACAAACACAAATTCTATTGCTCTGTGAATATACACACCATTACATTTGTAGAATAAAGACACAATTTCATTTAGAGATCCCGTGAAAAGGATTACATGTCAATGGTGTTGAGAGAATTTTTTTACAGAGTTTCCCCACATCCCAAAATATCCCTCCTCAAAATGAGAAGTGTTTACAATATATAAAAGAATGTGTGTGTGTGTGTGTGTGTGTGTGTGTGTGTGTGTGTGTGAGAGAGAGAGAGAGAGAGAGAGAGAGAGAGAGAGAGAGAGAGAGAGAGAGAGAGAGAGAGAGAGGGAAACTCAAAATTCTACTCCCACCCACAAACAAGATGCATTAAATTTCTGAAAAGGGGCATGGGAAGCCTATCAAGGCCATTCCTTCATGATGTCTTGCTTGTTGGAGAAGAAATGGGCACCATACTTCATTAATTATGGTGGTTGGGATGCTTAGAACTACACTTTTTGGAGCTGAGTACATTTTATTATTTTTCACCCACCTAGCCTCACCAAAATTAATATTTCAAGTTTTCATGACATAGAATATTTTTATACCTTTCCAACGTTATAAAGTTTGTCAAATTTCAAGCATCAGGTCAAAAGTTCTGCCTATTTGAAAATTTACACTAATTCTCACAAGAGATGGCAAAAATGCAAGTGCAAAAAATCCCCCCAGGCTTGATAGTGAAAGACTGGGAAAAATCTCCTAGGCCTCGACATTGCAATAGTGTGAAAAATCTCCCAAAACCCGTTGGAGCAAGACTACAAAAAATCTCCCTAGGCTCAACAATACAAAAGTGTGAAAAAACTCCCAAAGCCCGATAGTGCAAAAAATGTGAAAAAAAACTCCCAAGGCCCGAAATTTGAAAAATATGAAGAGTTAGAAGGAATTCTTTATATTTTTGGAAAGGGGGAGAAATTTCCTATTTGATGAAGATTATTTTCGGAATCCTCAAGTACTTTAAATATATAAAAATCATATTTTAATCACTAAAGGGGAAAAATGGTGTTAGTTGACTAAAATAAAGTGAGCTTATTTTGGACAACATTTTGGTGACTCGTAGGGGCCATCTTCCTGCTAGATGGGTTGATAAACTATTTTTAAGTATCCATTGGGCATGGATTCAATATGAAAAACATGAAAACTGATTTAAAATTTTGAAACCAACCCATGAATTTGCTTGAAACACCTGCCCGAACCCAAACCGATCTTTTTCTTGCCTAAATTGACCATTCACATTATAAAAATATTTTGAATAAGGTTTTATGTGAGTGGAAAATTATTTTGAATCTGAAATTAATCTCTTTCTTCTACAAGTGATCTATTAGGATGAAGGATGAGCCTTTGAAACTATCCCAAAATCTGATTTTTGCCAAGTTTTGAAGAAAACTAAATTAAATCATGGAAAAAGATGAAGCATTGTAGAAGTCTGAAACATATGCTGATTATGGAGTGCACTTGGAACTTCCTAAAAGGACTGATTTCCCCATGAACACTACCTTTCTAAAATGGATCAGTGCAAGAGAAAAAAAACCACAAAAACTATATACAAAGGGGAAGATCATACATGTTCCAAGTGAAGCATGAAAAGTGTGTACAAGAACTTCTTCTGTTGAAATAAAATTGACCTACTCTAATCTAACCCAAGGAATGGAAAACTCAAAAAATCCTGACATTGGAAAAGAGAAGTAACTTCCTTCCTCAGAAATTGAGACCATGTGAATGATTAAGCATTAAACATGGTCATGTATGAGACTGAAAAAATGAAATAGAGCTGATTCTTCACTCTACTCATCAAGGTATCAACTAGAAACAAGAAAAATACTATTTTAGTTTCTCTAAATTTAGTTTCAAAAGGCATTGCAACTGATTCTTGGAACTCAAACTCATCCTCATTTTTGGAAGTGAACATGACTGGTTGTGACTCCTCTTTTAGCTCTAATGAATCTATATATCTAATTGGGAAAGGTCTAATAAGTGAAATTTTCCCATTTCTTTGAATCCCAACTCCAAGAATGAAGTCTCTTTGCAAAATTTCCTGGAAAATATGTTTTCTTGCAAAATGATTTGGTGATTCTACAAATAGTTCATTCTCTTCCTTGATGACGTATATGGGAATGGTGTCATCTTTGTTATCTTCCTCTTCAATATGAAACTCCTCAAGATTAATTACAATATTTTATAAAGTCCTTGGTAAATAATTGTAATTGATTGAAGCTTGTGGATCACTTGGGAGTTTCTCCTTCTCTTTTTGAAGGCCAAACTGATTTGAATATATGATTTCTTCATCCAACATGAAATTTGAAAGATAAAAATATTTCATTTTCTGCTCTTGAGGACTGTTATGGGCAGAAATATATTCTTGGATTTCCTCCATGGTGGATTCATTAATCAAATCATTTTCAACAAAAGATGAAGGAAGAGGGAAATATGAATTTTCATTACCACAAGAAAGCAAGAAGCTCTCTATGATTTCTTCTTCCTATAGGCTCTATGAAACTAATTTTTTTCTCCTCCATGTGCTCCTCTTCTTGTGGATTTGGAGTTGATTCTTCTTCTTTAACTGATTCTACAATTGGTGATGGATCAAAAATCTCTGAAAATATAGTGCCAATGTGAACATTGCACTCAAAACACAAGGATTGTTGATCATCTGTATTTTGTTCTTGAAATTTTTCATTTGTAAAATCATCCTTCACCACTTGTTCTTGAACCTCAATCCCAACTGAAGGCTTAGTCATCAATGGAATTTTCTTGATATTGAACCTGGCAACCCAATTCCTCAAATTTTGTGCTAATTCTTCTCTGCTAGGCTCCTCATTTTTCTTCCCTCCTTGACTAATTTTATTCTTCTCAAAATGGGTTTGGGAATGTAAGAGGAGGTGTGGGTTAGGATTCAATTGGTTTTTGTAATGTTGGTGGTGGAAGGGAAGGTTCAATTTCTTGTTTCTGTGGAGGGGAAGGAGTTTTAGAAGAGAAAATGTCGAGAATTGAAGATGGGATGGAAGGGAAGAAGGTGAAGAAGTGGAATTCACAATGGGGGAAATAGGTAGAAAGTTAGGGCAATGAGGTTCGAGTTGAGTTGGCATAGGTTAGGGAATGGGAAGGCTGTGAGATGGTAATGCATGGGTTTTTCGTCAGATAAGGTTGTCTAGCATTTGATTCACAAGCCTCTCTCTTTTGATCCACTCTCCAACTTGAATCAATGTTTTTATTATAAAATGTAATTTTTCTTGAGGACTAAACTTACTTGGTATAGAGCTAGACAGTCCATGGATATGGAATGTTGAAACCAATTTGGGCTACTTTCTGTGTCTCGTAGTCCTTATCAACACCATGCTTAGCTCCAACTCTTGAAACTTTCTCTACAAATAAACATCTTTAGGCATGGGATGGCATCCAAAATTTGCATACTCCTACTCTTAGACAACTCCATAGTTTGATGGATAATCAAACTAACTTGTATCTTGCTCATGGGAATATGCATACTGTTGATTCTAATTTTTACCGTAAAATTGATCTGGAGGTGGATTGTAATAACCTTAATATCAACTAGAATGATAATGCCGCTACTGCAAATGGGAATCCCATGATGGAAATGAAGTCATGATTGCACAACTTCATGGATAAAAGGAAAATGAAAGGTATGAAAAGAAAAATGGATGGAAAGAAAGGCCTGCAACTCTGAAACCGGGTCACTTTGACCAAAGTGGAGTCGCCATATGTGCTTTGAATGTGCCTTCAAAGGTTGAGATTCCAACAAGAACACACCAAATTTTTGAAATGAAGATGTAAATCACCTAAAACTTGTCCCATTGGGAATGCTAGAAATATTATCACAAAAAGTAGCACCCTAGGATATTGCTTTATAAATCCCTAATTTTTGCTAACATGGGACCATATCTCAAGTTGTGGGAATTGTTACTTGAGATGGACCTCTAGAGAAGGCTGGTTCCTCTACATATTCCTAGCACTAAAATACTCTTAAGGAAGGAAATTCAACTAACTAATCCTAATCTATCAATTCCAAGGACCAGGAGAGAGAGAGTTCATGAAAATGAAGAATTCCTACACTAAAAGAGGTTATAGCACCGAAAAAAGGTGTGGAATATCTTGTTGAGGGAGAGTAGAGAAGAAAAATGTAGTTGGAAGAGGCCAAGAAGTTGTGACACAGTCCCAAATCTCCATGAAGCACAACATCATAGACTTGCAAAGGAAAGGAAACATGAACATAATAGAACAATAACAATAGAGAGGAAAGGGAATGTAATAAAATAGATGCAAGGGTTGAGAGAACACCACAAACACAAACTTTATTTCTCCATTAATATACACAGTCCATTACATTTGTATAATAAATACATAATTTCATTTAAAAATCCCATGAGAAAGCTTGCATCTCAATGGTGTTGAGAAACAAATTTTACAAAGGTTCCCCACATCCTAGAATATCCCCTCCTTAAAATGAGAAGTGTTTACAATATATAAAAGAGAGAGAGAGAGGAAACTCAAAATTTTGCTCCCACCCACAATCAAGATACATTAAATTTATGAAAAGGGGCATGGGAATCTTTTCAAGGCCATTCCTTCATGATGTCTTTCTTGTTGGAGAAGAAATGGGTGTCATACTTCATTAATTTTGGTAGTTGGAATGCCTAGAACTAATTTTTTTTTAGCTAAGCACGTTATCTTATTTTCCACCCACCTAACCTCACCAAATTTAATATTCATGGTGTAGAAGATGTCAAGAAATTTCCAATGATATAAAGTTTGTCAAATTTTGAGCACCGGGTCAAAAGTTATGCCTATTTGAAAATTTGCATTAATCCGCACAAGAGATGGCAAAATGTAAAATTGCAAAAATCTCCCAGCCCGATAGTGCAAGCTTGTAAAAATCTCCCAAAACCTGATAATGCAAGACTATGAAAAATCCCCTAGACCCAATAGTGCGAAAGTGTGAAAAAAACTCCCTAAAGCCCAACAAAGGCAAAAATGCGAAAAAACTCTCAAAGCCCGAAATTTGAAAAATATGAAGAGTTAGAAGGACTTATTTATATTTTCGGAAAGGGGGAGAAATTTCCTATCCAATGAATATGATTTTAAGAATCCTAAAGTAATTAAAATATATGAAAAATCAGATTTAAATAACTAAAGGGGAAAATGGTGTTAGTTGACTAAAATAAAGCTTGAACTTATTTTGGACAACAATCACCCTACTTGGAAAGCCTAATGGGCCTACCTTCTATAAACGAATTCCAATTCTAGATGTGTGTGTTTATTAACATCATCTATGAGGGAAATCATAATTTTAATTGGGGATATCCTTTATGAAAACTTGAGTGAGAAATTGGTGAATGTGCAACAGAGTAACCTTCTATATGACATCCTACCTCATGTACACAATTGTAGCCTTTAGAGTATGGGTAGGGTTATCACCTCAAGATGATAAGAATAATGCACATGTCTATGATTTTTACCCTCAACTGACTTATGAAAACATCAAGGCTCATCATAGAAAATTCAATGATGCTTTTACCATGTTCATAGTCATGCTTTTAGAAGGAAACACAGATGAGAGGGTATTTGTAGAAGCAAGGAAATTAATTTCCACCTATCGCAACCTCTTCATCCAGTTCAAAAAGTTTTCATATATCATATTGGCTTATTTTGAGGGAATACCTAACAAATTTCCCATGTATTGAAATGAAAATATGGTGTTAGTGGAGGTTTACATACAACCTGGACATGTTGCACAAAACTCAGTAGAGATAACAAGATCACCAAAGATTCGCTTCCTATCTCCCTAGGAAACTATACATGAAGATCTACCTTGAATGCTCAGAATGTGGAGAGAAAATCATTGAATTCAAGTTTTACACATAAAATAATATCCTCCTTTGACATCAAACGCTTCATCTTAAAAATTTTGAGAATGTCATACTATCATGTTCCCACAATCAAGGACTACTAGGAGGATTGTGTAGATGAGTAAGAAGTAAGGAAAAGATACTTTGGGAGACTCACTCTGCAACAAATCAAATATTTCAATTTGTATCATGTTCTTGAGGACTTTGAGGATGATGATGATGAGTTATACTTTGTAGAATATATAAAAACCATTCAACATATGCCTCTCCCAACCATTGATTGGTCTAAGAAAGAGAGATATGATCCTTCTAAGATGAATAATCCTATGATATTGAGGAAAAATAAATGGTATAACAAGAAGATGAAAGAGTTTAAGGAAACAAGAAGGTAGTCTTCTTCTCAAGAAGCCTTTACTTCACACAAAGAAACTTTCACTCCTCTCCAAGAAGTCTGAGTATAGTTGACTCCTTCTTCCTCACCATTGGATTCATTAACCAAGGTGTATGTGAAGAAATATAAAACAAAGGAGGTAGAGAATATTTATGAAGTACCTGAGAAAGAAGTGGAGAAAAAAAGACTCAAGAAACAACTAAAGAAGTTTCTCCTGTGCTTGAACAAGTGTCACAACCTCATCAAGGAGAAATGAAAGCTACTAAGGAACAAAAGGATGAATTAGATAAAGGAGGTGAATAACAAGAAAATAATTATGAAGAGGGATAAAGGTGTGAAGGGAGTGAAGAGGGAAAAGATGAAGTAAAAATCATTGAACTGACACTATGAAAACAAGGGCCTCATGACCCAAGCTTGATGTAAAGAGACCAACTCTTTCCTCTATTAAAGTACCTACTCTGGAGGTTTCTACTAATCATTCTCTTAGGCCCCCAATGTACTTACATTGGAACCTCCTCCATCTCCACCATCCAATGATTCATTCACATGGGTACAACCCATGATTGATATCAAATAGAGGAGGGATACTTCAAAAAAATTTCTCCTGGTTTTGATCGCAATGGATTCCTTGGTAAAAATCATCCTCCACCAAAGAAAGCCAAGAAAACCTCTTGTTTGGTCTCTTATTCTAAGGGACATCAATTTTTGGAAATTTCAAAGACAAAGGGAGACAAAGATGAAAATGAATTATCAATTACTGACTTGGAGTTGAATAGAATTCTACTTGGGAATATACTCTTGAAGGAGAATTGATGAATCTAAAGGAGAATGTTTCCAAGGTAATTGAGAGGGTAGAGAAGGGAAGGAAAAATAAAGAACAACTAGAGGAACAAGTTCAAGTTCTCTCTAGCTTCATAAATTAATTCCTCTCAATTGATAGGGTCCCTTTGGATCCAACTCCTTTCTCCTCACTGCCTCCTGCAACTATTCTTTTTGAAGATGATATCAAGCCCATAATAGAAATCCACAAGCATGCATCATTTGGTAGAGATTCTGAGGCTTGGATTCAAGATATGATGATTTCTAGTTTGGGATTCATTGATGAAGCATACAAAATGTATGATAACATATCTTCGGCATAGGATCAATTCAATTCAACAATTAGTGTTGTTGAGAAAGAACTCAATATTTGGTTGGATAATATTCAAGATCTTAGAATCATGAGCACTACTGACGAGAAGATTCTGTTGTCTCATAATATCTTTGATGATTCTAAGAATAATTTATCTAATAAATGGGTCTACAATGTTGAATGGAGAATCAAAGTTCTCGAAGAAGAAACAATTGAATTAAAGAACATAGTACAAAAGAGAGAATCACTAAAATCATAGATCTTTGCTGATCTACAAGCTCTTCGTTTCTAGTTCTATAAAGAAAATTTTGTAGAGAGAAATTCATTTAATGAAGTCAAGGTCAAATTCAATTCATTGAGTAAGGAATAATTGTTTAAGGAAGAATCACCAACAAGGAGAATATGGAAGAACTCTCTGAGTTACATATTGTTGTTGTGGAAGCCACCAAAATCTTGCTTTGTAGAATGGTGGGATAACGAAGGAAATGGAGTACTCCTTGGAAGTTGGTTGGCTTCCGTGTTAAAAAAATCATCCCCAAGGTCATGGTCATGGAAATTTCTAATGTTGTTGCCAAATTCAAGGTTAATGTTGTCAAGATTAAATGTTGCAGTCATGCCACTTTCTAATGTTCCTTCTTCTAGTTCATAATATTTTTCTTCTATCTAATTGTTATATTTTGAAGTTGGATTTATTGTTTTGAAAATAGAATTGTAAAATAAATCCAACTTATGTAATTAACTAATTAATTGTTAACACTTAATTAAAATGCAATTAGTTAGATAGTTGGTTACATCCACCCCTTAGTCTATATAAGACTTCTTTTTCATTGTAAAGGTGTTATTAGATATTGGTGCTCTAGAATGTAAATATAGAATTTTTAATCAATACAGAAGAAGACATATCTTTTTACCTCTCATATGTGTTCTCTCCTTTTCCCTTTCTTTTCCTACAATTTTTGAATGTGAAGAATAATATATGTGAATGGTGAAACTTTGAGTTCAATTCATAGAATGTGATGTGAGAAACTTTGTGTCTATCCACATTTATATTTTATGGGTTTTCATATGTATTAACTCACATGTTCTTGAGATCCTTTACATGCATTAGTAAGATATAACTTTGCAGTCTCTATATCTGAATGTGCTTCCTTCTTCACTTCTTTCCTTTATAGTAGTGGGTAATCTTATATAACCAAGGAGGGTACTTGTATCCTTGATAAATGAGTTAGTCTAAACTTTGCTTCCCTAATTCATACTTCTTTCCTATATAAGTTGTTGTTTCTTCCTGAAACCCTATTCCTTGTTTATCTTCTGTATTGAGAATATTGAGAATATGGAATCATTTATTGCACCAATATCCTCATTCAGATTTGGTTAGATTATATATTTTTAAATATTTAGATTCTCAAGTTTTTGGTGAAATAAGGGAATATCCCCCATAAAGAGGAGGGACTCTTGTCCCTTGAACTATTGATTGTCTTCAATGACTAAATTTTCAACAGATAGTTTTTTTGTGCCCATTGTGGGGCATGTACCGTGCTTCCCATAAAATAATCTTCAAAGTAAAATAGCAATTCCAACACATTAGATGAAAGAAGATATACATGAGTATTAAGAGATCAAGGTGTAGAAGACCCCTTTCCATTCTGACAACAACATCAAGGTTTCCAATTATCTCCGGAAAAAAAAGGCAGAAACAAAATATCAATAAGCATACCTCCTATCAAAGGAAGGATTAATCCATCTTCACAAGCAAGTACTATCGATTAGGATTTAGTCTTAGCAGGTGTTTTTGTTCCTTTACAAGTTGTTTTTACCATAATGGCTACACTAGTACCTTGGGGTCAACAAGTTGGGACCCCTTGCACAACCTCTACATAATCTTCCTAAGGGGAATCAAAAGAATTTCCCAAAGTTCAATGGTGATGGCAAAGACCATCCTAATGAACATATTATAGCTTTCATTGTTGCTTGTGGGATTCTTGGAGTTGAGCATGAGGACAATTTTTTCAGATCGTTTGTTGAGACCCCGCAAGAAAATGATGTAGAGTGATTCTATCATCTCCCAATTGATACTATTACCAATTGGAATACCATAAAAAATTAGTTCGAGAACAAGTTTAAGCCTACGGAAGATTATCATGCACTCTGCCTAACTGTCCCAAATCAAGAAGAGCCTTATGATACTATACTAGAGTTCATTGCCAAATTCAACAAACTGTTTAACAAGATTCCAACTAATGCTCAAGTCCTATTGATCAAAATTTTAACTATTTCTTTCTTAATGCCATGTTTTTAGAGGTGAGTTATGCACTAAGGAGAGAAAACCTTGTACATGTGAATCTAGATAAATAATTGTCCATAAGTATAGAAGATGACTTGATTATGTTAGAAAAATTGAGAAAAGAACCTCATAAGGCTAAAGCTTCTAATTCAAGTTCCTCAAGTTATGAACAATTAGTTCAAAAGTTAGCCAATGACATGATTGCTACCAAGAATTTTTTTTCCCAAAATGTGCCATATAAATACATCCCAAGAAGGAAATTTTAGTTGAGGAATTGTCTACCTTCTTGTTAACCCAAGCTTGCCATAGAAGCCCCTCCTGTGAAGGTTCCAGTCAATGCAACATGTGAGGTATAAGAATATGATGATGAGATACAAGTAGAGGAGATTGAAGATCCCGAAGAATAATTTTGAGGAAGAAGTCTAGAAAGAAGAAATAAGTTGTGCAGCCTTCAAATAAAGAGAATTCCAAAGAAGCTCCAAATGTCATCCTAGTGGTTACAAGAAGAGGATCACCCATCCCTACCATTACTAATAAAGTAAGTATCGCTACTTCCTCTAGTACCCCTTCTTCTTACGTGCTTAAAGTAACAACAAGAAAACTTGTGTCTAAAGAACCATCGACCCAAAACCGATAAGCCTAAAGCCCTTGCTCTTCCCACCCAATAAAATCCATCAATTTCAGGGTCTTTTGATATCATTGATCATATCAAGAAGACTAAAATTCAGATCTTTGAAGCTGAATTTTATTAGACTCACCCTGAGGCCTTTTCCCAAGTTGTAAAATTTATCAATTCTAAGCCTAGTCAGTCTTCCAAATCTTCTAAAGGTATCTTTCCTACTCCTAACTCTCCATCCCCACAAAATGTAATGGCTTCCACACCTTCCACTTCTAAAAAAATTGAACCCTTCTATGTAACGCTATTGATAGTTGGCCATAAAATTAACAACTGTGTCATTGACTCGAGAGAATCAAACAATGTGATGCATGCAAAAGTTGTTCATGCACTTGGTCTTATCCTGACCCAAAATTTTGGTTCCTATTACTTAATGGAGACCAAAAATGTACCCATGGTTGGAAGGATAAAGGATTCTTAATTAGATTTTACATCTTTCCCGAAAAATGAGTCAAGGCCACAATCATGGTTGTTAATATTCCTCCATCCTATGCTATTATATTGAGTAGAAACTTATGGAGAGAAGTTGGAGGTGAAATTTAGATGGACTGGTACCATGCACTCATCCTAGTCAATGGAGAGATGAAGAATTTGTTTCTAGAGAGGAAAGATGAGTACATCATTTAGAATATAGATGACCCTAAAGCAAAAATTTTGTATAAAGACACGGGTCATGGAAATTATATGGTGATGTTTGAGTATGAAATCAAAACTCCTAAGGTTGTTTAATAAGATCCGAATGACATATGGACTCTTGAGTTTGATTGGAGTTGTTCCATAATGAGTTTTTGGGTAGGGATTGTATTGGTGTCACCTGATGGCAAAATCCACCAATTCTCCTATAAACTCTAATTTTCTTATAGCAACAACATTGTTGAGTATGAGGCCCTTCTTGATCTAAAGCAACAACAAAGGAGATGGGGATAAAAATATACATGCACAGGGTGATGTAGAGCTCATTTTCAAGCAGGTTCGAGGGGTATTTTAGGTGAAGAATGAGAGGTGTAGACACCTAGAATTTTCTTTTGAAATATTATTACTAAAAGCACACTAATTACCCTCATTCTTAAGACTATAAGGGTTAAAAATGGTACCCCAAGAAAGGATACATGTGAGGGGAATAATGGAGGACACAAGTAGTCCCATGAAAAGCATTCGTGCACTATGACACAGTATCTAAAAACTCATTGTTGCATGGGAGTACCAACATAGTAAGCAAGCCAACTTTGTTAATGGAGGTAGATCAAAATAATCCATGAGTCGTTTGAGATAAGAAAAAACAAGAACCTAAGAAATATGTTTTTGTAGGAAAAATTTTGATGTTCGAGGAAAATGCATTTGATACGAAGCTTGACTACATGCATGCCATTTTCTAATTTTTTAAATTTTTACATTTTTTTATTTTTAATGATTTTACAAATTTTTGGATTTTTGAATTTTATAGAAGAAAATGACATATAAAAATTAACGAAGTCATACGACATCGTCAAAAATCATTGTAAGGAAAAAATATGCCTCATGTAGTAGAAAGAGTCGCGAGGAAGCAAAAATATGCCCCAATGTAGCAAAAACATGCTTAAAATGATTATTTAGTAAAAAAATCATCGCGATGAGTGCTAGAAGAAATTAGAAGAACCATGATGGCTCTAGGGAATTTACGATTTTTGAATTTTTTTCTAAAGCTATATCAAGAAATGAAGAAATGTGGATGCCCCCAATGACAAATGGGATGTACAAGGAAAAATGCCATGCGTATGTGCAAGAAGGTAAAGATGCAAAGTTGCCCCTAGCATTAAATGGGAATATAAAAAGGCAAACTATTCACACACATAAGTTAGATCAAGGCCGATATGGATAGGTTCAACATGATGATGAACTTAAACCAATAACATGCTAGGAAGGAGAAAGCATGCCCCTAGTGTCAGCTGGCCAAGAAACACATGATAGAAATAAGTAGAAGATTATTTTAGTGAAATAAGGGACAAACTTCCCTTCAAACATAGTAAATAGGCAATCTTATACACATGGATGTTCTAAATGAAGTAGAAGAAAAATGAATGTTTATGAAAGGATATGGAAAGTGTAGCTAGAAGCCCCACGATGAAAAAGGTGACTAGCCAAAGGCACAAATCATGAGACAAGATATAGACTAAAGTAAGAGTTTGAACAAGGTAAAAAAAAATACACTTGGTAACATACTAATCTTTTTTCTCATCGATATCCAATGTGTGCACATGGAAATTAATTACCTCTTGGAGGGAATATTTGATAGACAATAAGTGAAGACACCCCAACCAATGTATAGGAATGATTTATTTTCAAAGTGGATTTGTGAATGGATGGTGGAAGGAGAGCTGTACATTGCTTTGCTATTAGCTAGGTGTCCATAGCCATGATGGAGATTTATTTGATTCTAATTACAACATTTCTCTACTTCCAATTAGGCATCCATAGCCCTGGTAGAGATTATTGGAAATACCCCAAGAGAGAGTTATATATCAATTTGGTTTTGCTTTTAGATTTTTTCTTTCTGATTGATTTTTTTGTCTTTATGAAAATTTATTTAATCTCTCTTCATTGTTTTAAGAAGGAGTTAAGAATCACTTATGGCTTAATGGAAGGATGTGGAAGTGATTACGATGATGACATTGGCTAGTGTCAACAAATACGTTAAAAGTTCTTCACAAAAAGTTTATTAGATGAAGATAGTGATAGGATCTCTAAGAGGTTAGTCATTCTTTAATTTACTAAGGTGATGAAATTAAAATGGATACCATAGAGATAAATGTCGCAAAATGCGTGTGAATAGACTAACCAAAATATCATCAAAGGGATGAAAATGGTGGATGACTTGTAGAGGGATGGTAAGAAAGGGAAGAAAGAACATCCATGTGTATACAATACCTAATTGCAATGTTTGATATTTGTACCTTTGATTTTTTTGTATTGTTTTAATGTTTTCTCATTTTTTTTTTTGAATTTTTTTGATTTTGGAAAATTGGGACCAATCAATATCAATCTACATGATAAGATCTAACAAAAAAATTTGTGATTTCCTTGATAAGGGAGATTAAGCATGTTTGTTTATCAAGAGTCATATTATCTCCGATTTTGATGATCATAGTGAGCTCATACTCAAAAAATGACTGTGATTTATCTTGAAACATGGATTTCGTATGTGGGAGGTTGAGTTCCCTATCCATATTTTTATGCAATTTGCACCATACTTGATGGTTACATTGGTGTGAATTATTGAATTGCATTTGATTTTGAAATTTTTAATTGTTTAAATTGTGGGGAGCTTTGGAGATCTTGGAATTTTTGATCTTAGCTTGATAAAGAAACTGTTTGGGTTGCCTATAAGCTAATAAGTGAATTATATGATCTCTTAGAATTGATGTGATGAATGACAATGTGATTGTCACAATCATTGATAGAAGGATAATATGATAGATGAAAAGGATACGGTCCAAGAATTGAAGAGGATGGGCTACCAGGAGGTGTCCCATAGAATGAAGATGAAGGGATACCGAATGTGGTCGAAGTATAGAAGAGGATTGGTTACTAGGAGGTGTGCCATCTAATGAAAATGAAGGACTACTAGGATGTGGCCCAAGTATAGAATAGGATGGGCTACCAGGAGGTTTCCTATAGACTAAAGATGAAGAACTACTAGGATGTGGCCTAAGTATAGAAGAGGATGGGATACTTGGAGGAGACCCAAAATAGAAGATAAAATGCTACTAGGACATGGCCATAGAATAGAAGGTAATGGGATACCAGTGAGGTGACCCCAAATAGATGTTGAAGGGATTATTAGAGGTGACCCATATATAAAATAAGATTATGGGCTACCAAGCGGTGACCCAAGGTGAGATTTTGATTGAGGAATCATGATAAATAAAGAATGATTTGGTAATGAGAAGATAGGCCATGGATCAATTCCAAATACAATAATTTCATCACGTAATGAAAAATTTGAAGACAAAATAATAAGAGGAGGTTCAAGTGTGATGATCCTAGGGTATTCATATGTTTTGTGATAAAAGGAATCAAACTCTTCCCCATAATACGTGAATGTATCGAGGTCTAAAGAGAATTATTTTTCGCAACCTTCTAGAGGAATATATTAATGTACTCGCTATAAATTCTCCAATCTCTTTCTTCATTTTGAAATGAATCGATTGGTATGTGTTGTTTATTGACCATAAGAGGTTGATTGAAGAAAAAGGTCCAATAGGCATGGAATATTTAGAAGATGTTTGATGAGGGGAAGGTTTGACCTTATTGTGTCCATAAAGGAATTGGATAGTGCGTCAAAAATATATCTTAGAACATCGTTTCTTATGAATGGTTCGACATGGACGTGAAAAATTCTTTTAGAAGATTGATGAATATGGAATAAGGTATGATCAACATGACCCAGGGGATGAAGAGGGATTGGATTCTGATTGATAGAAGAAGATGACTCGAGAGATGAAGTAGATTTGTATTGGGATGTCTCATGAGTGGAAGAAGATGTGGCTTTGAAATAGCTTGGTATAGGTTTGCCTATAAGATGACATATTGTAGGTAGACCAATAGGATCAGTCATCCAAGCAGGGTATTACGATGTAGGGGTCAACTTGGATGATCAATTAGAAGAAAATTAATTCATAAAAATCTTCTAAGGAGGAAATTTTTTTAGAGGTGACTGATAAACGGGGTCCCGTGAAAAAGGGAAGACCATGACTCAACAGTCAAATTTGATGTTTGATTAGAATAAATTTGAGTCACATGGATCTTTAGTGGAGGAAGACATTCTTAGGTGATTAGTAAGGGGATTCCTGCGAAGAAAGGGAGGAGTGTGATTTAAGAGTCGAATTAGATGAATAGATCTCGATGAGAATCTTCGAAAGACCGAGGGGAATTAGAATAATAGTTTGGATGAGAAGCATCTAAAACATACCATTGACTATGAGATGAAGGTGGGGAACAATGTGACTAAATGGGTTCTTTAACACGAAGAACCAAATGAGGCTTAGTTGTGATGGGAATCCTTTGATGGGAATACCGAAACTTAGTTCACCTCTTTTAATAAGTATGAGGAACCATGCAATAATCAGTCATGGTTGACATTGTTGATTACAAATTCCTAGAACTATAGGGTTATTTAAATCTTTTACAGTGAATAAAGTTCTACGTCAATTTGAGCATCATAATGACAACCAACTAGACATTTTACAAATATGGGTCCTAGGATAAAACAAGCAGCATAACAACATCAAATCATCACAAAGAATGTCAAATAATAAATGGTAACGAATCCAAAGGATCAATATGAACCAAGGACACCAAATAATAAAGAATGACAAACTAACAAGGTTATATATAACAAGAAGTATCTAGGACGAGATAATTAAGACAAGACTCAAATCCAATCACAAGAATAGTTTACTCCCTACATTTTCCAAGATAGGTTTAGTGAAAATAGTGACAACACAATATCACCACTTAGGTCAAGTTTAAAATAAACAAGACCTAAATACTAAGAAAGTGTTGACACAATATTCCAACAAGGTATACTAAAACAAGTTTTAGACACAAATAAAGTCTAAGTCTTTGAAAATGGAAGTTACAAATGTGAGTAGCGTAACAACACTATTTGGACATGTCAATCAAGATTTGTAAGAAAATTAAGATTTTAGTATCAAAATGATGTTATCATGATGTGAAAAATGTAACGTCAACACTCTAAAAACTCAAGGAAATGTTGGGATAAAAACTAAGCCTAAGTATATCAAGAAGTTACTATGCGTGTGAGCAGCGTAACAATACAATTTAGAGACTTAGATCAAGTTTCACAATGGAAGCAAGATGTAAGTATCATGGTTGTATGGATATAATGTGGGTAGTGTAAAAAATCAAAGGAAGACAATGATGAGATAACCTAACTACAATATGAAATCTCGATTATGGGTATTGAGATGATGACTACCAAGATACAAATACATACCAACACACTTTCAACAATTACTATCACATTCACATAAGGAAGGATGTAAACGGGTGTAAAAGTGGTGGACACAATCAATCAATAGCACTATGTAGATATGTTTTATTTATTTTCAAAATGGGAAACAAGAAAACAAAGGAGTAAACCAAGTGTGATGAGAAATACTTGGTGTAACTTTGGAAGAGTTTCTCCTTGTCTTAAGACAAGTGAAAAAATATGATAAAGTAACACGTCGTAAGTCTCATGCTGAAGTAATACATGGTTTCAACTTAAGTGGACTCTCCCCTTGTTTGAATAATAATAATTTGACTCTAACAAAGTTGTCACATTGTGAGAGCTCTTTGAAACATGATGTCTAAGTCAAATTGGCTCCAAGCCACAAGCTTCCTAATGGTTCTCTCTAGGTGTCACAAACTATCTCTGCGAGCGTGGTTTGCCAAGGAAGTCACACTGACTAAACCTTGGAGTATCCCAGATTTAGTGTACCCCCTTCAATATAATGACCGATAAATGTGTTTAGTTGTATTTTCACTGGGGTCATGTGAAGATAATTTTGACTCTAATCGCTTTAAGGCATACTAATAAATTGGGTAGTGGAGCACTTTCCCATTTCATTTACAAGGTTCCCTTTTACGTGAACTAATTTAAGGTTCCTAGGAGAATCCATTTTTAATCTTAAGGCTTATGCCAAAGGGATTTTCTCCTAGTTCAAATTTTACGAGCCATAACTCTCAATTGAAAACTACATATACAATATGATGAATAAAGGTGTGGTGTGTTATCTTATCTTTTGATTAAGTAATTTGGTTTAGACCAGCTTTGACAACCTACAACACATGTGTATGTTAGAGTTTGGTTTGAAGAGAGTTCTCCTTTCTTTTGAAATCATTAGGTCCTACACACGAATAGTAGTTATCTAAAAATATCTACAATATCATAAAAAGAGGATTAAATGTTGTTTTTGGTTCTCAAGATCGTCCAAGGGCGCGAGAGAAGAACATACACAACAAACAACCAAACTAGATAAACATGAAAAACTTGTAAATCAAATAATCACCATAATAATTTGTAAACCAAGGTTCATTCCCAATTAATTCGAGTGATTTTTAGCGAAAAAATAAAGTTGTTTTTGATTCTCAAGATCACACAAGGTGTAAGAGAAGAGCATACACAAGCTTTAGCTTTGGTTGTTTATCAAATGAAAAAATATTAAACTAAAGGATCATACACATGCCAAATGAAATTTTATTCCCTTAATCATAAAAATGAATAAATAAATTTCCCACTTACTCTAATATTAGAAAAATATGGTTTAAAGGTGCTTTTTATTATGAAGATCACAAGGTGCAAAAGAAGAACATACCTAACTTTATCCCAAACTCATACAAAGCATGAAAACAAAAGCATTCATAAAACTTACGAAAATGTGTTATAAAATCTAATTTAAATGTTGAAACACTTTGCATAAATTAGTTAAGAAACCTTGCAACACACAAAAACACCAAAAAATTAGAATTTACAACTTTGAAAAATAGTGCTAGATCAAACAATCACGCCAGTGGTGCCGCTTTTTAAGCAACAACATGCCCCGATAAAGACACCACTATGCACTTGATAGCACCAAGTGTGACCTTGAATACACTAGTGCACATTTGTCAAAAAAACACAATAATTATAACGCCAACGCATCCATAGAGACACCAACAAGCACTTCAAAGAAACAATGCGATCTACACACAAAAGTATAAAATCCAATAGAACACATGTGTGCCCAGAGAAGCGTGAGAATGACCCCGAGAGCGTGAGTGCATCCTTGATGATGTGAGTGTGCACCTTGCAACATCAGCGTGAAATTGACGATGTGAGTGCGCACCATCTTGTAGGTGGTCAAAACACGGTTTTTGACAAGAAAAATCTGATAAAGCTCAAATCTTTGACATTCTGATGTAATTTTGACAACACTTTACCTCCTTTGATCCTGCAAAGAATATAAAAATAAAGCAACTACCACTAATCTAGCTTAAACAACTATCAAATTTGAAATTAATATACAAAAATTGAAATTTACTCTAGAAAACTTTGAAATTAATCTAGAACATTTCAAAGATGAATGAATGTAATGGGAAAGCTCCCATTTAAGGCGTGCCAAATGTGGTCACCCCAAAATTTTGCAATAAGACTAAATAGTAAAGGATAACACCATAATATCCCAGAGTCAAGCTCAAACTTAAGAATGAAACATCATGATCAAAGCTTAAAAGCATGCATCAATGGAAACTAAATGAAATTAAACATCTAATCTACAAGCATCCTTACTATGTGAGATGATTACTAATTAACATAGACCTAAATAGATCTAAGGGAAATCAAATTATGGTTGTTGGTACTCCAAAATGGTGAGAGGATCTCTCTAACAATGGCTACAAGGCCATATTAGATATCCCTCTACTAACCAATATGAATATTGGATGCAAAGATTAAGCAAAGTAATCTAAGAAGGAAGTAAGGATCTTAATCATATTTCTTATATGATATAATAATCAAAGTATGGTGTAAAGTTTTAAGGCTGGTGCATAGTCCTTTTTATAGATTTCTATTTGAATAAATTTTGCATCTTGGTGCATGTGGAACTAAAAAGGATAAAGTAGATTAGGGCTTGCTAATCATGATTAGTGAATTAACAAGTGATTAGCATGTGAGGAGCCTTAACTAACCACTTATGGTTAATTAAGAGGTTATGATAAGATTTTGAAGCCTTTTAAGATGTCCTAGAGGGAGAAGGGGTGATTTTGAATGGTTGGAAGAGGGGTTTGAGTCAATAATAGGGTTTATTGATCAAAAGAAGGGTAAATAGGCTTAATTAGCTAATAATCGCTAATTGTTTGTTTGGAAGAGGATAATAACTAATGATGTGTCGTCAATTGGCATCTGGAATGTGATAGAGGTTAGTTAATCAACAAATCATTGTTAATTAACCAAAATAGAGTGAAACGTTAGTTAATTAGTGGAAATCACTAATTATAATGGAAATGGTAAGAATGAGGGTAATTAGTTTGCTTTGAGAAATAATAATGTGAAATCATAATTTAGGTGTCTACATTTGCAATATATTGACATATCGTAATGCGAAACAAATTTGTGATGTAGTATTTACAAAGACCTTACCTCCACAAACCTATTTTTGACATGGCTATCCTAACTATAACCCCTGTTATAACCCTTACTACTCAAATAATGGACCTTATTTACCCATCACTCATGAATTGGGACCAACAACAACATGTGCCAATAAATGTATTTTAGAATGATGAAGCTATTGGTGAGTTCCTTTGGACTTGTGACAATATTCCAGTACGTGACCACAAGAAAGGATTCTCCATTCAGCTCAATGCATGTGCATATTTCGAGAGAAGGCTGAGTTATGTTTTCATTTAAGCAAAAAAAAAAAAGGGAAATAGTTATATTGAAAAGCCTTGCAAAAATTCCAAGTCCTATAGTGAAAACCTCTTTGAGGCACTTTTAGACAAACAAAAAGAACAATCAACGGAAAAAATAGTTGACCCACTTGAAGGTGAAAATCTCTTTGAGCCACCTTTGGTAGAAGAAGATCTTAATCTCCTCGTGATCCTACACACATGGAGGATGAGTCCAAGTTACTGGTGGAGGAGACAATAGATGTCAATATTGGCATGAAGGAATTTCCCATAATAGTTAAGTTAGGAGCTTCTCTCTCAACTCAAGAACATTAAACTTTTGTGTTTCTTTTAAGATCATTTAGATATATCTTTGCTTGGTCTTACATAGACATGCCAGACTTGATCCTACATTAGTGGCGCATAATCATTTTTTTAAACCCAGATGCAAATCCCAT
This sequence comes from Taxus wallichiana var. yunnanensis, assembly GCA_018340775.1. Taxonomy (NCBI): domain Eukaryota; kingdom Viridiplantae; phylum Streptophyta; class Pinopsida; order Cupressales; family Taxaceae; genus Taxus; species Taxus wallichiana. The sequence goes on from CM031239.1 coordinate 186,212,398, forward strand.
AAAACAAAAGCTCCAAAAGATGCATCCTCACGTTGCCTTGTTGGTCAAAGCAAAGCTAGAAATATTATTGGAAGTAGGATTCATCAGGCCTATTGACTATTCAGAGTGGATTTCCAATGTAGTCCCAGTGTAGAAGAAACTTGTCGGTATTAGAGTTTGTACCGATTTTCGAGACATCAATAAATCTTTTCCTAAGGATGACTTCCCTCTTCCAAACATCGACATGATTATTGATTCAACAGCTGGTTATGAGATGTTATCACTCATGGATGGATTTTCAGGATATAACTAGATAAAAATTGTTGAGGAAGACCAACATAAGAAAAATTTTACCACCCCATGGGGGAATTTATATTATCAAGTCATGCCCTTCGGCCTCAAGAATGTAGGCGCAACCTATCAATAGGAAATGACTGTTATATTTCATGACATGATCAGTGACATCATGGAAGATTATGTGGATGACATATTGGAAAAATCCAAGACTCGAGAAGATCACCCAGAGATCTTGTGACACATCTTTCAGCGTCTAAGGGACTATAAGGTCCACCTAAACTTGAAGAAATGTGTCTTCGGCGTGTTATCGTAGATTATTAGGATTCATTGTTTCACAAAGAGGAATAGAAGTAGATCTTGCAAAGGTTACTACTATAATAGAAATGCCTCCTTTGATGAATATCAGATAACTACAAAGCTTGCAAGGAAATATCCAAGCAATTATAAGGTTCATCTCTCAACTTGTAGACAAGTGTCACACATTTACACATCTTCTCAAGAAATATGTCAGTTTTCACTAGGGACCAGAACAACAACAAGCATTTTCTTTTCTCAAAGAATATTTGGCCAAACCCCTATTCTAATGCCACCCATGGTAGGTGAACCATTTTTACTCTACATTTCTACCACACACTTTGCAATTGGGGCACTATTGGCCCAATATGATAAGGAGCAGAAAGAAAAAGTTGTGTATTACTTAAGCCAAACGTTGATAGCTTACGAGATCAACTACCCATAGATAGAAAAGGATTGCTTGGCTATAGTTTTCACCTTTCAAAAGCTACGTCATTATCTATTAAATAATAAGGTCAAGCTTATCTCAAAAGTTGATCCATTAAAATACTTGTTGTTAAATCTTGCACTCACAGGAAAGATGGCCAATTGGATCATCTTACTCAACGAGTTTGAAATCGAATATGTTCACCAGGAAATCAATGAAAGGAAAAGTTTTAGTAGATCAACTAGTTGATCCCCACTACTAGGTATTGAACCTTTGAGTTTGGAACTCCCAGATGCATCCAAAATGTACCTCGAGGAATCTATTATATGGCAGATATACTTTGATGGCTCCTTTACCTTTCATGGTTCAGGTGCCGAGTTGTGTTGATCACTCCTTTAGGAGATTTGATCCCTCAGGAATTCTAACTCAGGTTCCCATGTACAAACAATATAGCAGAATATGAATCCCTTATTATAGGGATGAAGCTGGATATTAAGTGGGATATTAGACAAGTGAATGTAATTGGTGATTCCATGTTGATTATAAAACAGGCAAGATGAGTATAAAGTTAAAGATGAGAAACTTCTTCCATACAAGAGAATGGTTGATTCTTTGAAGGAGTTCTTTGAGCAGATTACATTTGAAAAAATCCCAAGAGGATAGAATAGAGTAGCGGATGCCATGGCCATAATAGGATCTATTTTGAGCATCCCACCTAGGAAAAATGATATGCAATTATTTTTCGAGCATCTATGAACACTGTATATGACATGCCAAAATCTTGTTTGGTATGTGAAGTTGTTAGTCCATTTTCCCCGTGTTATAGTGACATCTTTAAATACCTTCATGATGAAACATTTACCACAAAAATTTCTCGTAGTAATAAAAGAAACCTCATCTAGAGTATATATCTCTATACCCTACTTAGAGGCACTCTCTACCATCAAGGCTATGATGGGAATCTGTTACGTTGTCTCAATTTAGATGAATCCACCCTAATGGTCAAGGATGTGAACTAAGTTTATAGTAAACCACATAATTTCGATATTCCCTCTACCATTGTAGTGACAATGATAAGTCCTTTAAAAAATTCTGAAAGTGTTGTGTCAACATTTTCAAATCTCTCTCAAAATTTCAACCCCAATTACCCTCAAGGTAATGGGCAAGGTGAAGCTTCTTATAAAACCCTCATCCATTTAATGGAAAAGATGGTGAATACAACATGTCGAAATCGACATCTACAGCTTCACCCTTCCCTATTGGCATATAGAACGCCTATTCACACTCCTACAGGTGTCACTCCATATTTCCTAGTATTTGGCATGGAAGCCATATTACCCTTAGAGATTGAGCTGCCCTCTTTTCATATAGAGCCGAGGATTACCCGAATGAAGTTGGGGACTACAAAGTAGCTCGACTAGCAGAGTTGGATCTATTAGATGAGAAATGACTTCAAGCCCTTGATCACCTTAAAGTGTATCAGGATCGAGTGCGGTTACAATTCTGACCGAGAGTAATACCTCATCAATTTGAGGTAGTAGACTTAGTGCTATAATAAAATCAATTCAACACCACTAAAGATAGAGAAAAGAAGGGAAAATTTGAGCCTAATTGGTTAGGGCCATATGTTATGGTCCCTAAGTTTGGTTCAAGCGCCTACAAACTTGCTTACTCATATGGTCAAGAACTTAGAGAACCCATGAATGCAATGAGTCTTAAAAACTTCTACACTTAAGTGTGTGGTCCCTAAAATATCAAAAATACAAAAAGTATAAAAACAAAAAAACAAAATGTGAAATAAATACGTCCAATGCGGAAAACCATGCAATGGTGGCACTTTGGATAGGTCCTTTAGTGAAAACCAGTTTTCGGCATGATTGGAGGGTATGTTGTTCACATGAATTTCAGTTCTTGGATTGCTATAGCTTTTGTTATGAGTTAGCATTTCCTTGCGTCCGAGATACTTTTGAGCCTATCCCTCTTAGCCTTGATCTGGCTGATCCTACTTTTAAATGTGAAGAGTTTATCTTTGAATATTCCCATATCATGCTAGGGGAAACTTTGCATCATCAATTTTTGCTTAGATCTCTTGGCATTCTACCCTTGTACATCCCATCTAACACTGGGGGCATCCACATTTCTTCATTTCCTTACGCATAGCTTTGGAAAAATTCATAGAAAACACCAAAAAAATTCATATAAATTTTTGAAAAATACCAAAACATCCAAATATGTTAGTTGATAAAATCAACATTCAAATATGTTTCACGAGAAAAATAAAAAAATATAACATTGTCTTTAAATAATACAAAAACATCAAAAAAGCGTCTAAAACTATCCCAAAAAACAAAGTAGTAGTTTTCTCACTTTAGTTGTTGGTTTGTATAGTTTTGGTTGTATTACCTTTTCATCTTGTGTGATTTAAATTGGATTCATTTTCTTACTTAGATTGAGTGTTACTTTAATCTATTGTGCATTGCATTGAGTTCATTTTATCTTGCATACTTGTATATAGTTGTGTTGTCTTGATTAGATTTGATTAATTTGTGCTTGTTGTTTGCTTGTACAGTTTTTTGTCATTTCATCTATCATCACATCTATACATCATATATCAATAAAGGCTAAGCTACATCATCATGAACATGAAAATTAAACATGTATGCTAAGCTAACATCATATAATATTTCCAAGAGGGGAAAGAGGGACTACCTTTTGTCCCCCTCAAACATATACCATAATAAAAACATGGATTAAACATGCTATCTCATACACAAAATGTGATAAGTAAATACAATCCATCATCATCCTCATAAATATAAATGTCTATGTATAAAACAATGTGTCTCGATATACATTAGATACAATGAGCCATCATGGGCATCTATACAAAAATGTTCACGAGGCATAATAAAAAATAGTACATATACATCATCTAAAAAATGTGCCTTCATATCGAGGCGTACATCAAAAATATACATCAAGTACATCAATAAGAGGAGTCAACCCTGACTCTCTCCCATGCCTGGACTACTAGGTCTACCACTAGGTGGGGGAATCTTCTATGATGGAACCGTGGAAGGTGCTGCACCATGTTACGTTGAACCATGTTGTGTTGAGCCTTGTTGTCAAGGTTGTTATACTAACCTCGCTGAGTGTGAGGTCCTTTATGATCTCAACCTAGACTTGCTAATGACTAACTGACTAAAAGGAGTATCCATCTATCCCTTTGGAATGGCCTCATGGTACAAATCCATGTAATTATATGCCTTGCCACTAGCTATCATAAGATATAGTAGTATATCCTACATCCCGACTATTGTGGATGCTCATTTTAGAGCATCACACTCTCGTGTCACTCTAGCTATATCTACACAAGCCTAGGTCCACTTTGTGGTCCACCGAATCCTCTCTACAACTAGCTAATCTCTCTCAGCTATAACATATATCTATTGAGCTACTACATGTTATAATTGTTTCCTTAAGGTACCTATATAACATGTACCCTATGAAGCCTATGGTGCTTCCTATACTCCCCCATTAGATTCCATGACGGAGACCCCCATCCATCCCTACCATCACCACTATCTCCCTCATCTCCTGCATATTCCTTCTCCCCTCCACCTCCTCCATTCCAAACTATACAGATCCCATCTCGATGGATTATGTGGTGGAATATGCTATGGACTTGGTGCACATGGAGGTGATAAAGGTGTTTGTAATGAAATTTGTTGTATTGACACCTATAGCAGAACTTTTAATGGAATATATGGGGCATGTACCTATGGAGCCTATCCCTAAGGCTTGTGTTGATATGTAACCATGAACTACCTAGGTTATTTCTTGAGCCCTAAGATCATGGCCCCGTGGGCCCCGTGTTTCCGTTGCAATCCCAACTTGTATAGCTTCCCATGAAATTATAAGTCACTATAGTAACACTGCCGCATACCAAATAGGGTAGTATTGGGTATCACCAGGATCAACTATCTCGTGGTTGTTGCACCTAAGGTTGTGGGACCACATATATGAATTTTTCTAATGACTGTTGTAATCTAATCTAAGGACCAATATCAAAAGTTTCTTGGGACTGCTCTTGTACCACATCTCATCTCCGAGATTCCCCTAGATGATACCAAACTGATGCTACACTCTATCCACTCGGTACCACTCAAGGATATGGTCCCAAATGCAAATAATAAAATTACAATTGTAATACTCAACTCTTTTGCATCCTTAGGCCAATGATATAATCTATACAACCACCATGTAATCATATGGAGTTGAACCTCATCAAAAGCTCTCATGTAATATAATGTATCTCTAGTGTGCCCACATATATCCTCACCCAATAGTACCCAATCCATAATAGATGGATCACCAAGGGCCCTATATTGTAATAATCCAAGTGGTAACCCTATCGCAATGTGGTCCTCGGCCCATATCTGCAGCAATATCGCTAGACCCATGGTATTCTAACCGTGGTATGCTATCAAGAATAAATCTATATATAAATGGGGTAATAAACACTTCCCCCAATAGTAGACCTATCCGCTAACCATTCCATGGATAACTCTGATCAAACCAAGAGAGAATCATGTACCAGTCTTGTCAAGAACCAACAGTCTGCTAACAAGAGCCACTAAATAAATTAACACCCATAAAATTCGATGATTGGTGAAGCACCCGGTGATGTTAATTGACATACCCTAGTGGGGAATGTCAGTAACCCCAAATATCTCACCAATACTTTGTAGAATGTGAACATGATCACCATCGTAGGTCACCAACCGACCACCGGATTGACACTCTAAAAATGTGCCACACATCCTCTAAGGTGATGCTCATCTCACTGCGGGTAGGTGGAATGTTTAATTCTTGCTCCTCCATCTCTCACTAAAATTGCAAGAAGGTTGTAATCTAAAGTGATATGTGGCATCTGAGCTACATGGGATAAACTTGTAATATATAAGGTCATCTCTAAGAAGACAATGTCACACCATGAAAACGTGGCCTCATATGCTCGCAGCTTCTCGTGTCACTCCCATGTCCCCAAGCTGGGTAGGACCACCTATAAAATAGGTAGCACACCTTATTAATCTCATTTTCCTCTATACTACATCATCTAGGTTAGTCTATTCATGATTAAATACTTCTATTCATGCCTAATTCTTCTAAAAATTTCCTAAAAATTCTTCTAAGACCAAACAAAATGTCCCTTTCACACCAATATGCCCCTAGCAATACCAAGGTGTGCCCCTTTTAGTGCCAAACACCCCCTTTCCCACATTAGTGCCTGCGTTCTCATGCCAACGTGTCCTTGAACCCCCATACAAAAATTCATGCCAAAGACGCCCTTTATTGTGCCTACATGCACACCCATGTCTAGATTTTTTTTTTTCACAAGCGTGACCATTCCCGTCTTGTTTAGTGTCAAGTGCCCTAAAGCATGCTAATGTGCCCCAAGGGTAATGCTTTGGTGTTAACGTGCCAAGTCTAAACTACAATAAATGTACTTAAATACACAAAAATTATTATTTTTGCGTTGTATACCTGTAGACCATCCCTGGGAAGCCACATGTACTCTCGAACTCTATCGGCATGGTGTCTACGGTTATGAATCCTTGCCATTCATCTCCAAGGTTAGAGGAAAGTCAACATTAAAAATGATAAGGGTAGATAGTAAACATTTGCCACAATGGTTTTTACCCCTTGTGGCTTGCTATTTGTACCTGTTTTAACCTCCCATAATGTTTTTCACACCCCCGAGGTGCTATGGATCCATCACGGCTCTTCTAATTTCTTCTAACACTCATCACAATGATTAATTTTAATAAATGATCATTTTTTCACCCGTTTTTTCAACAACAGGACATATATTTGCTTCTCGACAATCCTTCCCGCTACATGGGGCATATTTTACTTTATAGTGATTTTTGACGATGTCATATGACTTAATTAATTTCTATACATCATTTTCTTCTATAAAATTAAAAAAACCCAAAAAATTTCAAAAATTTCAAAAAAAAAATAATAAAAATTGTAAAATTATTAAAAATCCAAAAATTGTAACAATTCAATTGTTTTCAAAAATTGGTAAATGACATGCATGCAGCTGAATACTATATCAAATGCATTTTCCTCAAACATCAAAAATTGTCCTACAAAAAATCTTTTTTAAGTTCTTGCTTGTTCTTGTCTCAAAAGACTTGTGGATCATTTTGATCTACCTCTATTAACGAAGTTGGCTTGCTTACTATGTCGGTACTCTCGTGCAATAATGAGTTGCCGAGACTCGTGGCATAAAGACGTGAATGATTTTCATGGGAATACTTGTGTCCTCCATTATTCCCCTCGCATGTATCCTTGCTTGGGGCACCATTTTTAACCCTTTTCGTTACAACACAAACATTTGGGAACTGAAGCTTGATAACAAAAACATTGGTACAATTGTCTTGAATGTTGTTTGTTTGAGTATGTGTGATTATACTTGTTTCTTTGTTAGGTTAGTTGGTTTACTTTATCGTATTACATTACATTATGTATGTTTCATGGAGTTATGCATTTTTAGCAATGAACAAATGTTATTAATATAGCTTTTCATGTTATTTTACACTTTTGTTTATTTTAATAAAGAATGATGATTTAGGTTATAGGGGAAAAATGATGAAACAAAGTTTCTTATTGAAAGATTGGATGTTAAAGACATTCCTATATTCTTCACTATCATGTCTTATCACTATTCATTTTTCTTCCAAAACACCTGGGGCAGTAAAAAATCCTTTTTATCCATATCCTATTTCTTCTATCCTCTTTGATTGTCCATTCACTTCTTCTATCACCCCATCAACACTCAAGGGGGCATCCTTCATTCTACTAATTTTTCTTCAAAAATTTACTTTTTTATGCTTGTCTACTATGTTTGAAGTGACATCACTTACTTCACCTCAAATAGGGGCAAATGTAGACACCTAAAATCCACTTTTGTAATCTTATTGCTAAAAGCACACTAATTACTCTCATTCTTACCATTTCCATTATAATTAGTGATTTTCTCTAATTAACTAATGTTTCTCTCTATCTTGGTTAATTAACGACACTTTGTTGATTAACTAACCTCTTTCACATTCCAGATGCCAATTTATGACACATCATAAGTCATAATCCTCTTCCGAACAAATAATTAACAATTATTAGCTAATTAAGCCTATTTACCCTTGTTTTGATCAATAAACCCTATTATTGGTTAATACCCCTCTTCCAACCATTCAAAATCACCCCTCCTCCCTCTAAGACATCGCAAAAGGCTTCAAAAGCTTATCATAGCCTCTTAATTGAACCTAAGTGGTTAATTAAGGCTCCTCACATGCTAATCACTTGTTAATTCACTAATCATGATTAGCAAGCCTTAATCTACTTTATCCTTTTTAGTCCCACATGCACCAAGATGCAAAATTTCTTCAAATAGAAAGCTATAAAAAGGACTAAGCACCTACCTTCATACTTTACACCATACTTTGATTAGTATATCATATAAGAAATATGATTAAGAGCCTTACTTCCTTATTGGATTAGCTTGCTCAATCTTTGCATCCAATCTTCATGTTGGTTAGTAGAGGGATATCTAATATGGCCTTGTAGCCATTGTTAGAGATATCCTCTCACCATTTTTGGAGTAATAAACATAATTTGATTTCCCTTAGATCTAATTAGGTCTATGTTAATTAGTAATCATCTCACATAGTAAGGATGCTTGTAGATTAAATGTTTGATTTCATTTAGTTTCTATTGATGCATGCTTTTAAGATTTGATCATGATGTTTCATTCTTAATCTTAAGTTTGGCTCTAGGCTATTATGGTGTTAGTCTTTATTAGTTAGTCATATTGCAAAAGTTTAGGGTGTTATTAAGAGGCTCAAACACTATTGCAACAAGGTATGGGATTCTATTGAATTTCTAGATGCCTTTTTAATAAATGTTGTGTTGAGAGATAAAAACACTAAAGCAAATGCTCTAGTAGTCTCTAGATCCCTACGCATTCCCCACCCGGATTTCAGTGAAAGACAAATTCACGGTGGAGATGATATTCAGACCCAGTGTTCCTGATAACACAGATAACTGGTAAGTCTTCAATGATGACGAACATTTTATTTCCTTCACTGAACTAAGTGATAACTTCACCCAATTGTATTTTTAAGGAAGAGAGGTTAGCTATCATGAATCCACTACCTCTTCTATGACTGAGGAATGAGTTAAGGAAGAATTTGATCAAGATGGATGTATCAAACTCAAAGGTAATAAGATACCTAGATGTCTTGTGAGTCCGAAGATTTTTTATAAACATGATAGGTATATAAAAGGAAAAGTGTCACAAGATTCTAGCCAATCATTTGAGTTTGAGAAGGTGAATTTAGGAAGTGATGAGAAGCCAACATTTGTCAATATTGGAAAATCTTATTCGGTGAAGAAAAAAGGAAAACAGTTGAGTTATTAAATAAATACATAGATGTGATGGCTTACTCCTATAATGAGTTAAAGTATTTTAAGCCAAGGGAGATGTATCACTACATTCCTCTGAAACTAGGAATTCAACCATTTTACCAAAAGCAAAGGAAATACAATCCAAATATTATAGGTACCATATACCAAGAGATCCAAAAGCTATTGAATGCCAAGATATTATTTCCTATCCATCACTCACCTTGGGTTGCTAATATTGTGCCTATAAGGAAGAAGAGTGGAGAAATTCATATTTGTGTTGATTTTAGAAACTTGAACCAAGATTCTCTTAAATAAAATTACCCACTTCTTATGATGGACCAGATTTTGCAAGTTGTGACTGGTTCTGAGATGTTTTCCATGCTTGATGGGTTTTCAAGGTATAACCAGATTGAAGTGGATGTGCAAGATCAACATAAAACTTCCTTCACAACTCCTTGGGGAACATTTTCCTACTAAAGGATGCCTTTTGGATTGATCAATGTAGGTGCAACATTCCAGAGAGGGAAATGGACTTGGCCTTTGGGGATTTAAAGAAAAAATGCATAGTAATTTACTTGGATGATCTTATTGTCTTCTCAAAGAAAAGAGAAGACCATTTTCACCATTTGAAATCAGTTTTTTAAAGATGCAAAGATCATAGAATATCATTGAATCCAAATGAATTTGTCTTTGGAATAACAGAGGGAAAGCTACATGGGCACATTGTGTCAAAATATTGGACAAAAAATATTTATCTAGAATGTGTCCAAGCCATTCAAAATATATCTCTTCCAACGAGCAAGAAATATGTTCATTCCTTCTTTGGAAATATCAATTTCCTTACAAGATTTATTCCTAATTTTGTAGAATTGACAAGAAGCATAACCCATATGATGAAGGAAAGGTAATATTTTCATTAGAGTTCTAAAGGAAGAATGCTTTTGACAATATAAAGAGGGCTATTTTTCAGACACCTATTCTTTCCTATCCTGATTTTAATAAAGACTTCATAATCTATTGTTATGCCTTTGAGCATACTTTGTCACCATTTTAGTACAAAATAACTTTCAGGGATGTGAAGTGCCCATTGCATTCATGAGTTATGTGTTGAAGGCTCATGAGTTAAAGTAATCCCAATTGGAAAAGCATGCCTTTGTTGTGGTGAAAGTTGTGAAACAATTTCATTTCTACATTCTGAACTCACACTCCACTATGTTTGTACCTGATACAGTAGTGAAGTCTATCCTCACCCAACAAGAGTTTGGATCAAAATGAGGAAATTGGGTATCCAAAGTCTAGGAGTACAATCTCGACATCAAGCCCACCAAGATTTTTCGAGGTAAGGGCCTGTGTGAATTGATTGCTAAAGGTTCAAAGAGTGATTCAAGTGAAAAAACACTACGCAAGATTCCTGCTTTGTACTTTTCTTAAGTTCAACTGATGAGTGGTATTCCAATATTTCTCATTTTATTACCTATGGATAATGTCTGACACATCTTAGTGCCAAAGAAAAAAGAGCCATAAAATTTAGAGATGCACAATATGTTTTCTCGGGACAATATTGTTTCAAGAGAGGAATTGATGGGTGCTCTCTCGGATGTACAACCAGGGAATAATGGAAAAGGTTAGTGAGATATTTTAATGATCAATCTTTTGGAGGTCACATTCTTCCTCAGTAATAGGTCAAAAAATTCTTTGTGAAAGGTATTACTGGAAAAATATTTTTAAGGATGCAATAAAATGGGTTTTAAAATGTGAAGCATGTCATACTTTTGTTGGTAGACCCAAGTTGGCCAATTTTCCTTTGAAACTATTTTTCATTGAAGAACCTTCCAACAATGGGGTTTGGATTTCATTAGAATTCTCAATCCAAATTCAAGTGTAGGTCACACTCATGTTCTAACTACCATTGATTACTTTATGAAGTGGGTTGAAGAAATTCCAGTTAAAAGAACCACTTCTGAAGTTGTTTGTGATTTTATCAAGGAAAACATATTGGTTAGATTTGGGATCCCAAACAAAATTGTGACTGATAATGCCCCTAACTTATCTTCTTATGAGATAATTGATTTTTTAATGGGTATGGGATCTCCCTTACATGTTCCTTTGATTATTATCCATAAGGGAATGGATAGGCTGAGTCAACCAACAAGAACTCGTTAACCATTATCAGGAAATTAGTAGATGAGTAATAAAGAAACTGACATAAGAAGTTATATGGCAATCTTTGGGCTGACAGAATAAAACCAAAAAGATCTAATGGGATGTCTCCATATCATTTGGTATACAAAATGGAAGATCAGTTTCAGTGACAATGGAACTGCCAGCATTGCACCTTGCCAAAGCTATTGAGGATGAGCAGTTCAATAATGCCTTAGAGAAGAGGATAAAAACCTGTAAAAGTTGGATGAAGAAAGGTTACAAGTTATGGATAGGATCTCTATACACCAGCAAAGAGTCAAGATTTTTTTGACAAAAAGGACAAGTCCCGAGACTTCCAAGTTGGAGATATTGTCCTACTCTGGGACAAAAGGTGTGAACCTCGAGGAAGTCATGGTAAGTTCGATTCACTCTGGCTTGGTCCTTTTAAAATTTGGAATTTTTTTGGTGAGAATTCATATTATTTAAGCTATATGGATGGAAATTCCCTTCCATTTCCATATAATGGCCAATATATGAAGCTATTTAAGTTATAAGTGGATTCTTTTCCTTTGTATATAGTCTTGCGTATAGTCTTGTATAGTCCTTATTTTTGCCTGTGTCTTTGTCTTTTTGTGTTATTTTGTTTGCTCTTGTTCTATATGTATTTTCCTAATGGATGTATGCACTGGTCTTGTAACCATAATATTTTGAGGTTCTTTTCTTTTTTTTTTCACTATGTGTCAAATCAGTCAATCCCGAAAAGAGCCAACTATTATCACTCACCCAACATAGTGAAATTTTCATATTTTTTGATTTTTGGCTAAGTAACCTCTTTGTATTAATGAATTTGTCTTTTTAAAAGTCTTAGGATGGGAAAAAGTACAAAATTTAGATTATTTTGAGTTATTTGGGTCTTTTCAGTTTCTTACAACAATTTTGGGTCTTTGTGGAACTGGTGGAACAAGTTCCTCTAGGCCTCCAATTCCCCACATCTCCATATAACCCATAGTTAATTTGGTCTTAGTATTGTGTAGTTTTGGAACTCCCCACAGAAATTGTTCAAGTCAAGCCCTTGTTCACAACAAGTCATGGTTCGCCTCACTCCATTGATTTGTTAAAACCTTCAATGCAATTTTTTTGGAGTTTCATGGAACACTTGGAGCTTGTTCTTATTTGGCCTTTGTTCCCTGTATCCCCCTTTTTGTCCACATTGCTTCATTACCTCTTTGTTATGTGGGTGTTGTGGGATTTTTGGAACTCGCAGAAGTGTTCCTCCTAGACCTTGGTTCCCCACAATCCTTAGTTCTCTACACTTGTCTTTCACCCGCAAGCCTCCCTCCCTATAGTCAATGCGTAGTTTATTATATCGAGCGGAATTGTTCTCATAAGCACCTTGTTCCCCACAACCTTGAATCTTCGTAAACTATTTCCTTGTACTATGAGCAATGTGGAATTTTTTTGGAACACATGGTACTCATTCCTTTGGGCCCCTAATTCCATGCATCCCCATATCTGCATTGTTAAAAGAAAGTGATTTAATAAGTTCTCTAAATCTCACCTTCGACCGCATAACACTATATCACTCAAATTAACCCAATTTATCAATTTTTTTGTTATAAAAGGGTGAAATTTGGTTATTTTACACCATTCCAAATTGCTAATTTCACTTGTGCATTGTAATTTCTGCTCTCATGCCCTAGAGGACGTTTTTGGGTCACATTACTTGTTCATTTTTCATGTTTTTTCAAAAATTCAAATTGTGTTGGGGACTTTGTGAAGGTGTCGTTATTTCTAGAGTAAAGGTGAGTCATTGCATTCACTCCTTTTTCAGTTTAGTGGTAGTTTGTGTTTTTCATCCTCCTCTTTAATTACCTCCTAAATGCCATTGTGAAACCTCCATTTTCCTTGTGTTTTCTCTCGTATCCTCACAATGAATATATAGTATGGGGGTATGATCATATTTATTCCTTAGAGACCTATGTACCAAATATAGGGGGATAGTGATGTTAGAAACATAAATTTTGAGGATTTTTGGGCTCGTATTTCTAAACATACCCCCACCATCATGGAAAAATGTATTAAAAATAGTGGAATTTCCTTTACCGTTGGTTTTATCCTCTTAGTTCAATACAATGATATTGTCCTTGTTTTTGATTCATGTTTTGACATAAACACCAAATAAATCAAGGATCCTCAAGGTCGATAATTGCTAAAATTAATGCTAGTTATATAAATTCATACCTAGGAATCCCCACCTTTGAGGACTCCAATACCTTAACCAAGGATCAAGATCAAAACCTTTTTGATAAGGACAAGGATAGATACAAAAAAATTATATCCAAATCATGGCTTAAGGCTGAAAAGAGAGGAGCTTCCAAATTTCTCAAAGTACTTTACAGTCAGATTTCGTAGAAGAAATGTTAGATATGATCACCCCATTGGAAATCTTGATGGGCCTATCATTTGTGAGGGAAAGAAGATTTTAATTGGGGAGATACTTTATGAAAACTTGAGTGAGAAATTAGTGAATGTGAAATAGATAATAACCTTCTATATGACATCCTACCTCATGTACACAATTGCAACTTTCGAGTATGGGTAGGGTTGTCACCCAAGATGATAAGAAGAATGCACTGCTACATGAGTTTTACCCTTAACTGACTTATGAAACTAGAAAGGATCATCATAGGGAGTCAATAATGCTTTTACCATGTTCATAGTTAGGATTATATAAGGAAACATAGATGAGATAGTATTCGTAGAAGTAAGGAAATTAATTTCCACCTATGCCATCCTATTCATCAAGTTCATAAGGTTTTCTTATATCAAATTGGCTAGTTCTGAGGAGAACCTAAAAATTGCCAATGTAATAGAATGAAAAAATCATGCTAGTGGAGGTTTATATGAAGCTAGACATGTTGCATAGAACTAGTAGAGATAAAAATATCATGGGAATTTAGTTTCATATCTTTATGGAAAAATATACATGCAGATCTTCCTTGGATGCTTAAAATGTGGAGAGATAAATCACCGAATTCAAGTTTCACACATATCAAAGAAGATCCTCATTTGAAATCAAAGGCTTAATTTAAAAACATTTGAGAATTTCTTACTATCATGTTCCCACAATTGAGGACTACTGGGAGGATTGTACAGATGAGTATGAAGTAAGGAAAATATACTTTGGGAGACTTTACAACAAATCAAATATTTCAATTTGTATCATGTTCCTGAGGACTTTGAGGATGATGATGATGATTTATACTCTATAGAATATATAAAAATAATTCAACATATGCATTTCCCAACCATTGATTGGTCCGAAAAATAGAGATATGATCCTTCTAGATGAATAATCCCATGATAGTGAGGACAAGGAAATGGTATAATAGGAAGATGAAACATTTTAAGGAAATAGTAAGGCAATCTTCTTCTCAGGAAGCCTTTACCTCACAAAAAGAAACTTCCACTCCTTTCCAATAAGTCCCAGTATAATTGACTCCTTCTTCCTCACCCTTGGATTCCTCAACCAAGGTGTATGTGAAGAAAGATAAAACAAAGGAGGTAGAGAAGATAGATGAAGTACTTGGTAAATAAGTGGAGTAAGAAAATACTTAAGAAATAGATGAAGATATTTCTCTTGTGCTTGAACAAGTGTCACATCCTCACAAAGGAGAAATGAAAGCTACTGAGGGAAAAATGATGAATCAGAGCAAGGAGGTGAAGAACAAGAAAATAATGATGAAGAGGAAGAAAGTGGTGAAGAAAGTGAAGAGGAGGAAGATGAAGTAAAAATCATTGAATTTGACAGAAGGAAAACACGTGCCTCAAGACCCAAGCTTGATGTCATGATACCAACTTCTTCCTCTATATAAGTACCGCTTTAATCAATATTTTATCCCTCCCAATGTCCTTACATTGACAACTCCTCTAGATCCATCTTATAGTGATTAATTCACATGGGTATAACCCATGATTGATATCATAAAGAGGAAGCTTACTTCACAAATTGTTTCTTCTAATTTTGATGCTGTGCCTTTCTTGCTTGGTACAACTCCTCCTCCTCCACCAAATAAATCCAACACAATCTCCCGTTTGGTCTCTGATTCCAAGGGACAATTTTTTTTGGAAATTTCAAAGCCAAAGGGAGATAAATATGAAAAGGAGTTATCAATTTCTGAATTGGAGTTGACCAGAAATCCACTTGGGGAATCTACTCTTGAAGGAGAAGTGTAAAATATGAAGGAGATTATTTACAAGGTAATTAAGATGGTGGAGAAGGGAAGGAAAACTCAAGAAAAATGGAAGAAAAAGTTCAAATTCTCTCTAGCTTCATAAAGTCCTTCCTCTCAACTGATAAGACCCCTTTGGATCCCACTCCTCTCTCCTCACTGCCTCCTACAACTGTTCTTTCTGAAGATGATATCAAGACCATAACATAAATCCACAAGCATGCATCATTTTGTAAAGCTTCTGAGGCTTGGATTCAAGATATGTTGATTTGTGGTTTGGGATTTTTTGATGAAGCATACAAGATGTATGATAACATCTCTTCGACACATGATCAATTCAATTCAACAATCAGTATTTTTGAGAAAGAACTCAAGATTTGGTTTGATAACATTCAAGATATTATAATCATGAGCATTACTGATGAGAATATTTTGTTGTCTCATAAGATATTTGATGATTCTAAGAATAATTTATCCAAGAAATGGGTCTATAGTGTCGAATGGAGAATCAAAGTTCTTGAAGAAGTAGCAACTGAATTGAAGAACATGGTACAAAAGGGAGAATTACTAAAATCACAAATCTTTACTAATTTACATGTTCTTTGTTGCTAGTTCTATAAATAAATTTACGCAAAGAGAAATTCAGTTGATGAAGTCAAGGACAAATTCAATTCATTGATTAAGGAATACTTTTTTAAGGCAAAATCAGTCAACAAGGAGAAAATGGAAGAACTATCTGAGCTACATAATGTTGTTGTTGAAGCCACCAAAGGCTTGTTGCAAAATTGTGGGATAGAAAAGGAAATGGAGTACTACCTTGGTAGTTAGTTGGCTTCCATGTCAAACACAATCATTCCCAAGGTCATGGATATTTCTGATGTTGTTGCCAAATTCAGAGTTCATGTTCTCAAGATAAAGGTTACAGTTGTGCCACTTTCTAATGTTCCTTCTTCTAGTTCATAATATTTTTTTCTATCTAATTGTTATATTTTGAAGTTGGCTTTATTGTTTTGAAAATAGAATTGTAAAATAAAGCCAACTTATGTAATTAACTAATTAAGTGTTAACACTTAATTAAAAGGAAATTAGTTAGAAAGTTGGTTACATCCACCCCTTAGCCTATATAAGGCTTCTTTTTCATTGTAAAGGGGTTGTTGGATATTGGTGCTCTAGAATGTAAATACATAATTTTGATCAATATAAAGAAGACATATCTTTTTCCCTCTCATATGTGTTCTTCCTTTTCCATTTCTTTTCCTACAACTTGTGAATGCAAAGAATAATGTATGTGAATAGTACAAATTTGAGTTTAATTCATAGAATGTGATGTGAATAACTATGTGTCTATCCAAAATTATATTTATGGGTTTTCATATGTATTAACTTACATGTTCTTGAGATCTTTTGCATGCATTAGTAAGATATAAATCTGTAGTCTCTGTATCTGAATGTGCTGCCTTCTTCACTTATTTCCTTTACAATAGTGGGTAATCTTGTACAACCAAGGAGGGTACTTGTATCCTTGATAAATGAGTAAGTTCGAAATTTGCTTCCCTGATTCATACTTCTTGCCTATATAAGCTGTTGTTTCTTCCTAAAATCATGTTCCTTATTTATCTTCTATATTGAGAATATTGAGAATATGGAGTCATTTATTGCACCAATATCCCCACTCAATTTTTTTAAGATTGTATATTTATAAATATTTACATTCTCAAGTTTTTAGTGAAATAAAGGAACCTCCCCATAAAGAGGAGGAACCGATGTCCCTGAACTATTGATTGTCTTTAATGAATAAATTTTCAACCAACAATGCTCATCACCCTAGGGAATGTGGTAATCTACTCGAGACACGAGTGGGAAGGTTACTGAGTACTTGGACTAATTGGGGAGGTACGAAGTGCTGAAATTTGAAATTTGTGCCCATTTACTATTTTTAGTATGTCCATCGTGAGTACCCATTTTGGCTATTTTTACCATTTCTATCAATTTTGCTAATTTTTGAGTGTCTTCATCATGTCGAAATGGAATGAAGAGTGTGAGTGCACATTTTTCTTAGACTTACTATTTTTAGTAGGCTCTCCTATAAATACTTACTAAAAATTGAAACTAGACTTCCACAGTGTTGGATTTGAATGGAATCAACTACAAAAGTTTACATAATTTCTTACGATGCTTTGGTCAAATTTTCAAGAGATTCCGCCCATTGAAACCACCGTGAATTTGAAAAATAATTTTTTTCTAGTGAGGCCTTTGAGAATGAAGCTATAATGACAACCATTAATGGAGTCCCTAATATTTTTCAGGTTTTCTTTCCCCCTCACATTTTGAAGAAAATAAATTTTTCAATATGGATTTTTTGTCTTTGTTACACCTCTAAAGTTTTGGCTCATCCTAGTCTCTGGAACAGAAGATATTAAATATTTGAATTTCAGTTCTAGGAATTGAGGGTTTGATCATTGAAAAAAACTCTCCTATTGCATGTGAAACCCATCACTTGGGTTTTTATAGCCTCTAAAAACGTAGAAGAATTCTAAAAATTGAGATCGATTTGTGCCTTGTTTTTTTAGTTATGAAGTTTTTTAGTTTCCTATGCACGCCTTCATTATAGAGAAAATGAAGCCTTAAGCATGAATTTTGAGATTTTCTTTGAAAAATAATTGTGTTGAGATCACTTAGGAGGAGTAATGGAATGAATGTAAGAGATACAAAATGGAGGAGGAAATTGGAAAATTTTTGCCATAGTTTCGGGTGAAAATGGAGCAATGTGGGGTGAATGGAAAAATGGATTTGTCAGTTAATTATATGTTTGGTTACCTTGAGGGAGAGGGGGAAAAATTTTAATCAAATTTTTACCCTTGGAAAGGGAAAATAGGGGCACAAAAGGGTGCCCTCACCTCGGTTACCACTTGGCACTCATGCATAGACGAAGATGAATATAGGAGGCAAATGAAATCAAGAACACAGGAGCTACTTTTTGGTCGTATGAAGAACCTATAGGGATCAAGGAGGGGGAACAAAGGGTTCCGTCAACATGAGTTGAGTCTTGTCATTCATGCATACGAAGGTAAGGGGGCTATAAAATGAACACCATGAAGCTAAATCAAGTTTTGGGGTCATATTGCATGTTCATGGGCTCTATGGGAGGATGGGTGCCATTTTTTATCCCCACTGTCCCCTTGGAAAGGTACAATGAGGTCACAAAAGTGCACTTGAGTGCTATGCTGACATGTTTCCTTCAAAAATTGACTAACTGTTGAAACATGGTACCTTGGGAAGAGACTTGAAAAGGTCATAACTTGAGCTCCCGGATGAATTATTTCACACTTATTTATATTAATTTGTATGGAAAATTCCTTTTAAGAGAAGGATACAATGGATGTCATGAATTTATTCAGCCTGAAACACCCTAAAAACAACTTTTTTTTCTTGGGACCATTAAGTGTGCTTAGAAAGAATGATTTTCCTATAAAAATGCATTGGGTTTAGGATGAATCTAATTTTACCACCATGTAGATGAATAAAAATAATTTCTAGCGATACTTTGTTTGGCTCATAACTCATTTTGGATCTCCCGGAATCACCTCTTGAAGTTTAGGTACTCTTTCGTGATGCAAGCTCCTTTGGCCTCAAAAACCCGCTTTTGATGAATTGGATCCTAAACCTCGAATATTTCCATAATCTTCCTAAATTAGTTGAAAAATGATCTGGATCATGAATACAAATTTTTGATGAATTTAGGCCTTTGACACTACTCTCGAAGGTTATCCACCTATCTTAGAAAGGTTGATGATAACCCTTCCTAAGCTCACTTGAAAACCCACTTTCAGTGACATTGCTTTTGAAGTGCTCTAATGATATTTTTATTCCTAAATAACCTACAGGGAAGGATGACACACACATATGAACCATTTGAAGGATAGGATAGGACTGATATGGGAAATAGGTTGACTTGGGGGTGTCTAGAAAGGTATACAATATAAATTTTTGACACTAGGGTATGGTTGTCCTGTTTTCAAGTATATTTTTCCCTTTTGAAAACATAGAACAACACCTTCTAACCACTATAGATACCTATTCCATCTATCTCATGTGATTTTTCTTATGGTTTCGATAGTGGAAATAGTTATCTTATTAGTTTTCTTAGTACATCATATTATGTTCATCACTAGTTAAATTTATTTCCACAAATGATGGTGACATGGTTGAATTGTTGTAGTATAGTCTTTGGACCAACCTAGCTGAATTTTATTCAACTTTTAATAAAAAAATTACTACATTTTTTTGTTTTTATGAATTGAAATTTTTGGTGTGCAAAGGTTCAACCTAAGGAACCCCTAAGATAAAACTTGTAATTAACTTTACTATTTAATTGTATGAAGGACTCATACATATTATGTTGTGTACTATTAATGTGTACTATGTGCACCCTTATAAATATTGTTGTCGAATCAAGTCATCAACATTTTTTTGGTGTTTTACATTGTGTGACCCTTCGTTGTTGACCACTATATGCATAATGCAAATAAAAGTGTAGATTTGAAGGTATTGTGAACATTTTATTCATTTGTTAAAGTTAAATGTGGGATAGGTAGTTAAACCTTATGTAAATTGAAAATTTACCTTTCTCATTTAGTATTTGTGACACCTTATGAGTGGCTTCATACAGATCATGTGTGCACAACTTGTCAAACTTTCCAAAAAAATATAATTTACTCCCTTTACTCACTTGCTTACCATATTCCTTAGGGGTAATCTTATGTTGGGAATCTAATTATGTTCAAAATTGTAGATAATTTGAGATGATAATGTGGATAATTTTTTTGGTAGCTTCATTTTTCTTCTTTAACATTCTCATATTTCAAGATACACTCAATGTTGAACTAGGTTAGGGTTTAGTGGGACATCGTGATGAGACAATAACCTCATGGGAGGATGTTACACCTTTGAGGGATCATTACCCTCATCTCTTCCACTAACTTCCATGAGGAATCTATTCCTAGTGGAGGGGGATGTAATACCCACCAATCTCACCCTATTTTTAATTATACTAAATCATTGTGATTTTTTTCATGTTAATACATTATACACATTGTTTCTAGGGTTATTTTATTTGTATATTTATTATTTTTGTCACATTATCATTATATGCTAACTTATCATGACGAGGTTGTGATGTTTAGCCCACGAGGCCAATTCTTTATTAGTATCGATATTATTTGATTTAGATGTGATATTATGGGTCTTATAGATTTGATATTGGCATTCATATTATATTAAAATGTAAATTACATCACATATGAGTTTCATGAATTCTAATATATTTTAAGGGGGATGGAGGATTTTGGAACTATTTGGTTGGTTAGCATATGCATGAATTGATTTCTTGATATGCATGTTATTGCTTTGTATAACATTTTATATTGAATGGGTATGATGTTTGCAATTGAGTTTACAGGAAACAAGTTCATGCTACAAGAGAACATGGATTTCAAGGGATGCATCTCCATGTGGAACAGAGGATGTTTGGGCCAAATTTTAATCATTATTTTATTTTCATCCCATTGTGATTTTATTTTATGGATGAAATTTGGAAAAGGGAAAATACACCCTTGGTATGTGATTGTTGGTTTAGATAGTTGTTTTTATCTTACTTATATTTTAATTATGTTTATTTGGTTTAACCCACTTGGCTTATGTAATTCATTTATTTATCCCTTTATTACCTTGCTTTTATCTCTCATGTGTTTATTTGTTTTAACCTTCGTTTCTTGCTATTTAATTGTCTTATTTAGCTAGTCACTTCCCTTGCGTGGAATGGCTTGGTTTTCCTTATAGTTGATTAAATGGTATTAGGACCACATAATCATGGATTATGTGGATCCACCGCACCTCTTAAAGGCCACATATGTTAGGAATTATGTGGTTAGTGTTCACATATTATATTTTATGGTTTAAGTATTTTGATCTATTTGTACCCATGAGGTTGTTATTATATAAAACAACCCATGATATGAGTGGCATATTGTTAGGATCCTATAATCTAGGGATTCTTAGTTATGAGTATTATTACTCTTATAAAAATGTAACCATGCTTAACAATGAATATAGATGGTGATCCATTTTAACACAATCCCCAAATCTCAAATTTTTGAAAGACGTGACTTTTTGGAGGAGTGTAAGACAAGTAATGAGGCTACGTTTACCTTGAAAAGAGCCCAAGTACCATAAATATGGGTTGGTGAGATATTTTCAAGGATCATGATGCTTATTTTCCTTCTTTTTGACCATTTTTAAACCACCCTCATTTATGATTTTTTAATTTTGGTGTTTGATGGAGATTTGGAGTACAAACTTATCCATGTGAAGATTTGACTTGTTTGCATTGGAATTTTAGTTTTCATTATGCTTTCATTGGTGTAAGTTTAGGGTACTTGCATGACATGGATTATTGGGTGGAGGGTGACACATGTCACCATACTATTGGGTTTTAGTTTGGAGACTCTTATCCTATATTATCCTCCAACTTGGAGGGTTGTGGGGTTATTTTGGGAGAGAAGGAACTTATTAGTCTTGGAAAAATATTGGACTTGGCATTTTGGGAAGGCTTAATATTGATTTTGGAATATTGGATTTAATTTCTCTTGTGAGGTAGGCCTCACACCATTTTATTATGTGGATTCAAGTTTGGAAATAAAAATTTGTTTTTCCTCTTGTTGAGTTTTTAGTGTTTGGATTTTTGTGGTTTTAAAATGCATTGTTTTCTTTGATCTTTTGCTCCATCAAAGCATTAGAGTATGAATTTTGGAGATGTGGGGAAGAGGAAGAATCCTCTTATTTTTCCACAAGTCTTGATGGGAAAGCCTTATTTATATTTCTATTTTCTCCCTTCATATGGTTTGTAGTGGGAATTTTCTTTCCATATGGTTTGGAAATCATATCCCATAATTTATAAGGAAACCTTTAAGGTTTGAAAAATATTGGCAAGGAGAAGGTGATGAGGCAAGGATATATAAGTTATTTTATGGTATATGGATATTCAAAGACTATTTGAGAACTTTGGAATAATTCTCGGACACATTTGGATACTTATTTGGCTATGGTTAAAATGATATTTCCTTTCCTCTCTTCCCCATATTGGTATTAGAATGGAGCTTATCATTTGATTTGTGTTGATCTCTAAAATTATTTGGTTACTTGGATGATTGTTGGTTTTGGTTTTCCCTTATCCTATTTTTTTCTCTCTTGAGTCTTGATTATCTTATCTCCCATGGGATTTGTCACATCCCACAATATCTCGATTGTTTCTCGAAAGGGATATGTCGTAAATGAAGGGTGGGATTATGGGATCCATAGGATAAACTCTATTGTGTAGTTATATATGCAACCACATGTGCGTTTTTGAATCTGTAAAGGATTTGCACACTTCCTTTGCAAACTTACTTGTAGCTACATGTAAAACCTCACAACAATGCTTGTTGCTCGACACTCACAATATACCTTGAATTTATGACATTTCTTTGTTTTTCTTAAGTGATGTATGTACTCACTTTAATAAGTATGATGATGCATAAAATCTTTGTACTATTTTTTTCTATATGGCCAATAAATATTGTTGTTCACCCTATTATGCTATGAGTTTCTTACCACACTTTGAAGTGACGGTTTTGAAGCTTAGATACTTGCAAGGTTACTATATCGGTTATTGATATTAATACTTTACCTAACTTTATGGAAATTATGATTTGCAATTATGATGTATGAAAATTTTCTACCTATTCAGATTATCTTGGAATAGAACGTGTAATTAATGTTTTATAATTATGCTTTATGCTTAAACTTGCTTTTATAATCGGTTGATAAAAACATTAAGACACTTGACTGCTTTATGGCATAACTAAACATATGTTCTAAATACTCGATGAACGTGCTATCACCATTAACGGTGTATTAAATTTTTGGATCGATCAACGTCCTCGACCGATCGATACTTCCTTTTTGGCAAATGAACAAGTTAATGTCAATAGTCATAATAAATGTTTGAAAATATGATAATATGGCGGTTTGGATAAACGGTTTGGATTTGATTGGGTATTTTACTTCATGGGTCTTATAGTACTTGGTAGGACATTTTAATGTCTAGTAAGTAATATTTAAATTATTGTTAATTTTAAAAGGGGCAGACCATATTCAATAACTAACAAGGATGTGGTTTTTTTAAACAAGTTATTAAACTCGGTTGTTCAACCAACCCTTGCAAAATTAGTTAGTAGCCTTGGATTAGGCACCATGCATAATTTTATTAAATCTAATTTTTGAAAGACCCAAGCTTTAGACCGAGAACACTTTGCATGTGTAGGTAAAGCATTAAATTAACTTTAGTTGTAAAACACAATTTTAATTGAATTGAATTATTGGTTCAATAGAAAACCATGGACCATTTGAGTTGGAACACCGTGCCAAATATGTAGAGAGTTTTTATATTTACTATAAATTGCACATGAGTTGTAAATTACACCGGATCCAATGGAGTTTTCGGGGACATGACCATATGCGGGATTTATTTTTGCCAATGGAGAATATTAAAAAGGAAAAAATGAAAAACATGTGTTGTGAACAACAAGATGGATGGAATAGGGTAGCTGGATAAAACTCACCAGAATTTGACACATTCCAGCAAGGGCATCCTCAAAGGGGGACACCTCCAAAGTGTAATTAATGATTTAAATTTTTCTATTTAATTGGTCAATAAAGTGACCCATGAGAAGAACTTCACTAAAACTATTATTTTTGTCCTTATCCTAAACACGACTATCCTAATTGGCGGGGAAGGAATTGATGGCGGTGGGGTGGCATTATGAGAATTTAATATCATTAAATTTATTGAAAACCATGAAGCTTCATCAAGAATTCTCTGCATGCAAACAAATGGTG
This sequence comes from Taxus wallichiana var. yunnanensis, assembly GCA_018340775.1. NCBI lineage: Eukaryota > Viridiplantae > Streptophyta > Pinopsida > Cupressales > Taxaceae > Taxus > Taxus wallichiana. The sequence goes on from CM031239.1 coordinate 186,237,178, forward strand.
TTTCATTTTGGTTTTCTTTTTCTCTTTGAGCTCTTGGAAGCTCTGCATGTGGGTGGATGAGAAAATATTTATTTATTTTTGGTTGAGCTTTCCTAGGTTCCTTTCTATCCTTAGTTGAGTTCTTTTTATAAAAGCGTGCTTATAAAACTTGTTCAAAAAGGATAGGAGGAAAATATTGTTTGGAGTGGAGGCCTTCGAATCTTGTTGGAATGGTCTTGCTAGTGTTTTTGAAGATACTCACATGCAAGGTTCCTCACCTCACGTCCTAGTTATTCAATTAGATCTAATTGAGTATATTTTGTTGGTTTTCATATTGTTAAAATAATTAGTAATATTTAGGTCAAAATATTTATCTTGTGATGGGATTCATTTCCCTTTTTGGGTCTTTGTGTATTGGTTTATAAGGTTACCATACTATATGATTCCTTTCATTGTCTATTGTGATAACTGCAAGAAAAAAATAGTACTAATACCGTTCTTGAATCTTTGCTAGATTGGAGGATTATAATTCAATATTGTTGTGGATCTAACATTGGTTTTAACCAATTTAACTTAATGGCGATATCTTAACAAATGGCCTTAACTATTTTAATCGAAGAAGAAATTGGTAAAGTGATCAAGGTATTGTTTATTAGATTGAATTAGGTCCATGTGAATGGTTGTATTAGCTAAGTTTGTGTCACTATTTACTGTTTGGATGTTGGTGTGCTAGAGCTCTCGAGCTTAAATTAAAAAAGAGATTTTTATCCCCGAGTCATGACTTCGGTCACCTTGTATCTTTGTTTCATTTGCTTAACTATCTCGGTAGAGCCTATTTTAATTTGAACTATGGATGTGCATGTGAGTGGTATTTAACTTGATGTGGGTTGAATGGTTTGGATTACCATGTAAATTCCCTAAGTTAGATAGTGTTAACCGACTTGAGTACAACTCTTGGTAATGATGGTCTTCAATTAGCATGTATTAAATAAGTGGTGCTAGAGAGTTAGCCTCGAGTAAGTTGAGATCAAGTCATTGAATGTATAACACTCGGTGTTTAGTTCTTTGTATGCCATTTCACTCATGAGTGGGCTTATTAGTATTATGTGAAAATTAGGAAATTCCTAAGTCTGTTGGTTATAGTAAATCTGGTTTAAGTATGTGTGTGATAAGTAATTATGGTAAATGATAAACAACATTATTAGTTGGGTGCCAATGTTACTTGAGATTTGTATTGGCTAAGTTTATGAATTCTATTCTAAATAAAATATAGTACGACTCTTTCGGAAATATGGAATGTGTATTGACTATGAAGCGCTTAATAAATTATAGTAAAATAATAAAATGATAGTAGTAGTTCCTATTATTTTTCCTATTTTAAAAGGAAATCAAATTAAATGATGGGAATTTGTGAAAGGAATATTCCATATGTTTAATAAAGGGTAAAGTGAAGGAGAGGAATGAATATTTAATGAGATGTAAATTTTGAGCTCTAATTAATGTAATTTAGATTCAAGTTCTAGCATGAAAAAGGGAAGGATAGAACTTGTTGGAATTATTGAGAATATATCTAAAATGTGTTAATGTTATGACATCCAAATTATGATTTAAATTTATGAAAGAAATAGTTGATAAACAATTATTTCTTAGGGAAATAACTAGGATCAAAATGACCATGTTGAAAATATCATTTTTAGATTTGCAAGTTTATAAAGAATATTGAAGTGGATCATTTTTAGATTTGCAGAGTTTATAAAGAATATCGAAGTGGAAAAAATTGATATGTGAAAATTTGAGATGACTACTGTAATATTTTTTGTTAATGTAATAAATGCAGATGATTTTGGTTATAAGTGAAAGTATCTTCTTTTCTTGATGTAAGGCAAGTTGTTAAGGCTGGTTGCATTTGATATTGATTTCATTATCATGGTGTAATTTGTTAATGAGGTATAACCTCCATGTTATGAATATATGTAGCTATTTTTACAACATACCTTGATTTTACAAAGTTTCGTAATGTCGAATGTTCACAGATTACTAATGTAATATTGAAAGTATAATTTGATGATAATTATTATCACTATGACTTGATTATTTTCGTAAGTTGAGATAAAAATTATTTTTATGATAACAAAAACAATATTGTTATGATGCTTTTGTGAAAAATTTAATATATTAACATGTGTAGTTATACATTAAAGTTTATATGAAAATTGATTAATCATGTGACCAATGAATAATCCCGTTAACAATAACAACCTAATGCTATGTAAATACAAAGGATATAGTCATGATAGAAGATATCTTGCTAATTCATTAAGATATCTTTTAATTACGATTAATTTATCAAAGCACCTTCCTTTCATGGATATGTAATTAAGTAATTAATTAAGTTTATAATTATAAGTCACAAGACATTACGACAATAGCTTGACCAAGTCAACTTGGAACGACTATGGGAAGGGATGTGGTATTTGATGATGTAAGACATCACACACCCATAACCTTTCCCATAGGAATTCCAAGAAGGTTCAGTCAATATATTGTCATAGGGCCTGGAGGAACTTAATTACTACAAAATGAAAACTAAAGTAGATAACTTAACAAATGATAATGTACATCTATAGCTTGGTGTTTAAACTTAAAAGTTAAATACGTGAATGCTTAAGATGATTAACAAAAACCTAATAATATAAAAAAAAAAATGAATCCTGATGACTATGATTGGAAAGGTTGTGAGGTGAAGGAAAAAAAAGGTTATATAGGTGTATGTGTAGTCTTGGAATCCAACTTGTTAGCAAATGCCAAATAACTATGGCCATAGTAATGCATGTAACTAGATGGATTGTCTATTCACAAAGTATACTTGTTGCAGTTTCGATATTTGGATGATGGTTTTGTAGTAGTTGTTATCAAAATAACTCTCCTAGTGAATTGGATAACTTGTATACATCTTATAGCTCTAATATCTTCATTATGAGGTTGCACACACTCAAGCTCCCATGGAACAATCCTTTATTTTCCTTGTGCACTTCCCCTTCTTCCCTTCTTTCCATATTCTTCTTTGTTCCACCTTCCCTTATGCACATCTTTTGCACATTTGCCTTCTTCACAGTATTTGTTCACCCTCACACATGCCCACACATCATCTTGTAATGGTTATGCCTTGACCATGTGTTCTCTGCTCACCAATTTTCCTCGTTTCCCCACACACATCGCACGTGGCTTCCTCTATTTTATTCTACACACCCTTCCCTCGTGCCCTCCTTCGTGCCCTTTTGTGCTAGGTCATCTTCTGACATACTTGAGTGTGACATATGCAACTAGTCAAAGCACGCCAATAGGGTGCTGAATCATTGCAACAAATCAAGAGTGAAACGTGGTAGAAACAAAAAACATTTTGCATAGTTGGCCATTCTTACAGCCAATTAGTGCATGATATGTGTCTTGCATGCACAGCAGACAACTCGAAATCCTCTAATAGTTGTATCTTTTGCTCTGATAATGTCTCGATCGACGCGTGCTTGGAATTTTCAAAGAGCTACTGAAATCAGCCACAATGCTAGACATTCAAATTCAAATTTTGGTGGACCTGGTAGGTGAGAAATGGGAAAAAATCTTTCTGAGCATTAATGAAGAAGATTTGATTGCTTCAACCACCCAATTTGAAAATGATTTCTTTAACCATCATTTTGTGACTATTCTCTGTCCTAACATGTTTGTATTCCTTCTTCTTTCCTTTTCTTTTGCATTGCATGTTTGTTGTGCCACTTCACATCCCTTGTAGTTCCTTATTTAGTTGTGTTCCATGAGAATGATTTGGTAAATGCATTTTCAGCTATGCTACTTGTGCCTAGCCTCCTTTCACATGTTCCCTTTCATTCCCACTCAGAACAGATAGTGTTCATCCCTCTTTTTCTGGTGCTATCACCTTTTTAGTGTAGTTTATTTTCATGTTATCCTTCTATCCCTGGTCCCTTGGCATTTATTAGCTTAGTTTCCCCTTTCAACACTAGGAGTAGTAGTAGCAGTAGAAATAGATAGAGGAACCGGCCTTCTTCGAGAGATCCATCTCAAGCGCATAAGGTCCCATAACTTGGAGATGGTTCCATTGTGATCTCAAACAACTTGGATCTCCCGATCGAGACATGGGTGCAGGTTTAAAGACCAATAGTTTTGGCATGCCCAGTGGGATAAGAAATGAAAGCTTGAATTTTAGTGTTCCATTCTTTAGAGGCTAATTTCAACACATCTAGTGACTCCCAAACATTTCTAGACCTCTATTTTAACAGTCTGAGTGCCTTTCATGAGAAGAGTGCATACAAGAAGAAGTGTAGTAGCTGAAGATTATTTCGAGTACCTCCAGCTATCCCCAAGAAGAGTCCGTTCCAAAAGGCCCACACACGCATCTCCATCTCCATCACACCGCACCCATTCAAATCCTCCTCAAAACAAACAACCTACGAGCCCTGCAATGGCACATCAGCCACATCCTCCACTGAGGAGCTTTTCCAAATTCATAGGAGGGAGTCCCTTGGTGCTAGCCATGTAAAATGACATGTCAAATGATGTGCTCAAAATTATTCCATACTTTACTGGTGAGAATCAAGTCACCCCTCAGGAGCATATCCAGGATGTAGCAAATGTATGTTCACTCTACTTGATCACACATGATGATGTAGCAATAATGTTGCTTACAACCTCTTTCAAAGGTAAAACATGTCAATGGTATCGAGGCTTGAGACTTGGATCTATTATCACTTGGGACGAGCTAGGAACAACTCTTTGCAATTAATTTAAAGATAAGTCAGATCACCTATCTCTGGTGGAGTAACTGACAACAACAAAAAGGGTGCCCAATGAGCAGATGAATGATTTCAAAATTAAATTTCAAAGACTTGGGATATAATCCCTCTTGTGGTAAGACTTATAGCCCAACACTCTTTTTTGTATTATCTAAAGGCACTGAACAACGATATCTCAGTCATGATTCAATCCATGGGAGGTAGGACCTTACCAACTGCTTATAGTATTGCAGTAAGGGCAAAAAATAGTCTTATTCAGGAAAGAAAGATAGCTCCTAGACCACCTATGCCCTTGTTCCCAGAAATTTCACAAGCACCTCAACCTTTTGTGGCCCCTATTCCTATTCCTAAACAAGGCACACAACTAGTTACATCTACATCCTAATCCCCAACGCAACAAAAGGAGGATGAATAATTAAAGGCTTTGATCGAAATTTATCAAACAAAGTCATATCATTAGAAAAGAAACAGGTGTAAGCCTATAGAGGCAATTCTAATCAGGCGCATAGCCAAAAAATCAACCTTGGTGGAATCAATATGGAAACCAAAGATATGCGCCCAACCAACAAAATGATAGATGACATGCTAACACGAATCTTCCCTTGCAAGTTGTTCCTCCCACACCTTCTCTTCCAGTACCTAGTACAAGTTAGGAACTCGTTCTAGTTTAGAAAAATTTAGATAAAGAATAAGAATGGTGCTTCCCTTGCAATATGTCTCATAGTCAATATCATTGTGTTAATGTTATGCATGTGTAAGCCTACATGATCTAGAATGCTTCACTTGTGAGCCTTCAATAAGTGCCTCTGAAGTAAAAAACCAAGGAAGACCAAAAGATCCTCCAGAGGAAAATTTTATGTTCTTTGGCCGAGGACTTTTGTGCAATCAACCAAGCAATAGATGATACAAGCAAACCATGTGCCTAAGTTTTGGACAACACGAGATATAAGAAGAGAATATTTGCATCGACGCATAGGTCACACTCCTAGCAATGCAAACCGACTCTCAAAAGTAGAAAGAAGAAGCCAAGGCATCTAGTAGTAAGAGTTCTTGAGTCCCTATGCAAGAGGCCCCGCACAAGGCTGCTGAAGTGGTGCGTGACCCTCCTTTAGTAGGTCAAACTCTTGCTTTAGCTAAAAATCTTACTTCCATGCTTGAATAGTAAAAATGGATGTTGTTCTTCAAATGCATAAGTCAACAGGTCTTCCATTCAACATTGTTTACTAGATGAAGAAGAAAAATATAAATGTCACAATGTGGGATGCCTTGAATATTCCATCTCAGTGGGATCTGTTGCATGAAGCTCTAGTGTAACTCACGTGCACCGATCCAACCATATAGAAAGCCGTATGTTTCTATTAACATTTGCCAAGAAAACAAGAAACAATTAAGGAAGATTTTCAAAACCCCACCCTTCTATATGTCCTTGATCGTAGGTGAACATCTTGTCCATAATTGCATGATAGACTCAAGTGCTAGTACCTATTTTATGCCCAAGAGAATAGCTGATGTCCTAGGTATTAGGTATATCCCCTTGTCTAATGGAGTCCTGTAACTTGATAAAGCAACTATCACCACCTTAGGAGTCATTAAGGATCTTGATTTGACCCTCCATGCATGTCCAAGTTTAACAACTCAAGATGTGTCAGTCATTGACTTACCTCTTTTTCTTGCCCTATGTCTATAAAGATATTTCACTGCTCAAGTGGGTGGTTACTTGTCTTCTGATTGGTCTCATATGTTACTCAAGACAAGGTATGATACCTAGTTTACCATACAAGATGAGCCTATATTTTCCTATCATGTAGAGCCATATGTCCCATCCCCCCTCCAAGACAATTGTATAATCCAAGAATAAGCTTCGGTTCCTGAAGAAAAGCCTCTTCCACCCTCTATTTCTGACCTAGTACTTGATGAATGAGTGGAGAGGCACCATAAATTTGATCCATATAATGAAGAATTGGAAGCTTATGAAACTGGGACTGGTAATTACTACATTCTTGACGAGGAAACTATCTTTACTGCATGCGTTCAAGAAAGATCAAGTTGAACCTAGTCTATGGAAGGTATTTTTTGATGGTTCTAGAAGCAGAAATGGTGTGGGAGGAGGAGTCGTTCTCATTTACCCTAGGGATAAGAAATTATTCTTTGTGTATAGGTTGTAATTTTCATGTGCCAACAATGTGGTAGAATACGAGGTGTTGGTACATGGTCTACTAATTTATGAAAAGAAAAATATTAAGGTGCTACAAATATTTGGGGATACAAATTTGTTCATCCATCAGGTTACCAAAAAGTGCTTAAAAAATAATAAACTTCTCAAATCCTATAAACACAAAGTTTGGGACCTCCTTAAAAGATTTGATGCTCTAAACTTGCAGGTGGTGCCACGTAAAATGAACAAGGATGATGATCAAATGGGTGCTCTTGGTTCACAAATCTTTCCTACTGAGGAATTTGTCAAAGGAAACACTCAACACATTAAGATAGTGATCAAACCATCCATTCTAGAAAAAAATACCAGCTAAAAAGTGTTTGACAATAACGTGGAAATTATCTAGTTCATCCAAAATGAAGCTAAGTTCTCATCAAGCATGTAAGCTGAATTGCATGACAACTATGGTGACCAAGTAATACAGCTAAAGAAAAACAAGTTTCCTAAAGGGATAGTCACCTTAGAACAAATTTTTAGCCCTGATGATGAGTTCAAGGGTGAATAAAAACATATGCTGTGTTGTGTAAGAAGACTACTCCCACACTATTAAGCATAGAAAGGAGTTTCTTTGCTAAGAAAGGCTTACACCCATGATGAAAAATAGGCCTTCATCTATCGTTGTTAAAAATACAGTGATATATTTTCATGGGAGTATGAATACCTCAAAGGTTTTGATACAAGTGTTTCTCAACACTCCATTGATCTTGATCCTGGTGTTAAGCCCATCAGACAAAATCAGCATCCAGTTAATCCAAATATAGAGCTCCTCATGAGAAAGGAGTTATCTAAACTCATTGAGATAAAAATCATTTTTCCCATCAAGTACTATACTTGGGTCACGAATTTAGTTCTAGTACATAAGAAGAATAGTTAAATTAGACTCTATGTTGATTTCAAAGATTTGATTAAGGCATCTTTACAGGATTATTATCCTTTGCCTTCAATGGAGCAGGTTTTGCAAACTCTAGTTGGCACACAAAGATTCTCAATGTTAGATGGATATTCAGGCTTCAATCAGATCTTGGTCAAAGAAGAGGATCAATTCAAAATGACGTTTAAAACCAAGTGGGGAACATATGCGTATCATAAAATGCCCTTTTGTTTGTCAAACGTAGGCACAAATTTCTAGTGCACCATGGACATTGCCTTCAAAGGTTACATCAATGAGTTCATCTTGGTTTAACTTGATGACATAATAGTCTTCTCAAAGTAGAGTGTAGATCATATGGTGCACCTAGAGAAAGTATTTGAGAGATGTAGAAAGTATGGGGTGTCTCTTAACCCCAAGAAGTGCAATTTTGTTGTGGGGCAAGATAAGCTCTTAGGCCATGTCGTTTCAAAGTGTGGCATCATAGTTGATCCTGAGTGTGTTTCAGTCATCCTAGCTCTTTCCCTACCAACACACAAGAAATCCTTGTAGTACTTCCTAAGAAATATCAACTTTGTTAGGCACTTTATTCCTAACTTTACAAGACTAAAAAGGCCAATCACTCTGATGCTTAAGAAGGATACAAATTTTAGATGGACAACAGAAGGAAGAGATAGCTTCAACAAAATCAAGCAGGAAATTTCTTATGCACAAACACTCATCAACCTGGATTATTCCAAGGATTTTATCCTTTATGCTTATGGTGCTAATAATAGTGTTGTTGTTGTCCTAACACAAGAAAATGAACAAGGTCTGGAATAACCAGTGGCTTTCTTTAGCCAGACACTAAAGGATTATGAATTAAGATACAATCACACAGAGAAGAAGGTCTTCACCATCATGTGTGTGATCAATAAATTCAAAAGTATGCTCACCACAAATCATATTAAGGTATTATTCTCCCACTCTTATGTTAGAGACTTCATCATGGGATCGAGATTAGTGAAAAGAGAGCACAATGGGTGACCAAAATCATGGAATATGATGTGACCATCAAATCCACAAAACTAGTAGAGGTAGCACACTTTGTAGGTAGATTTCTAAAGATGCACATAATGAATATGAGAATGCATTATTTATAGATGAAGGTTTTCCATGCATAGAGCTTGAGAAGAATACATATCCCATGCACAACTGGATGAAGGACATGGTCACATTCCTTTCCGAGGGTGTATACCCTCCTAGTTTGAATAAGGCAAAGAGAAGACATATGAGGTTACAATATATCCCTTATATTTTTATTGATGGAATTCTCTTCAAAAATAATCTTGATGGAATGTTTCTAAGGTGTATCAATGATGCACAAACTGAAAAAGTGTTAGAAAAATTTCACGATGGATTCTCTGGTGAACAATTTTTGCCAAAACTATAGCAATGAATATCATAATGGTAGGAATATTTTGGCCTACCCTATTTACAGATGTACACAAGTGGGTCAAAAAATGCAAGGAATGTGCTTTCTTCGCAGGAAAGAAAAAATTGGAGGTGCTTCCTTGTGACCAATCTAAGTGGATCAACCTTTTGCGTAATGGGGTTTTGATTTCATAGGTATGATCAATCCGCCTTCAAGAATTGGACATAATTGGGTGTTGACAAATACAAACTATTTCACTAGATGCATAGAAGCTATCACACTCAAGGAATCAATCAAGTCAGTCATTCTTGACTTTCTTGAGGGCATATTCACAAGGTTTTGCATTCCTCAAACCATTATCTCTGATAATGCAAAATCCTTCATTGGTACTAGAATCATTGATTGGGCATTGAATCCGAGCATCTATCTAAATACTTCTTCCAACTAATACCCCCAAGGAAATGGTCTGGTAGAGTTAACAAACAAGAACATGATCATATTCATGAAGCACATAATGAACATTAGCCAAAGATAGTGGCATACAAAGGTTTCATGCACGCTCTCTAGGAAGATAGAATCACAGTTAAAAGGCAATAGGAAATTCACCTTACAATTTTTCTATGGAAAGGAGGCTACCCTTCCTTTGATACTATATTTGAACTCATTGGCACTTTCCCAATAACTAGAATTCAAAGGTGCAGACCAGAGAGAAATCAGAATGGTAGAGCTAGTTAATCTTGAAGAATCAAGAAACTCTGTCATGATCAAGTTGGAAAAACATCTACAAGAAACAAAGAAATGGTTTGACAGAAAGGATAGGCCCCAAGCTTTCAAATTTGGGGACTTAGTTCTAAAATGGGATGTTGACAGAGCTAAACCAGGGCACCATTCAAAGTTTGATGCACTTTGGAGTGGCCCATATATCATCAGTTCATGTAAAGAAGCTAACTCTTTTGAGTTAATTCATCTTGATGGAGGCACGCTACAAATCCCAGTCAATGGGATATATCTCAAACCCTTCCATTAAATTTTCTACATCATTTTGTATATATTTTAGTAGTTTCAATTCCTCTAAGTGTGTTGCATGCAAATAGTTTGTTTGTACATAGTTTTTTTCCTTTTGCGCACTCCTTGCATGTGCTCTTATTTTGCTTCCAAAATGCATATCTTCTTTCAAAGAAAGAGCTTACAGGATTCAAAATAGAGTCAAGAAATGATCCTTCAGGTGGCTTTAGAGGTAGTTCTTCAAATGATTACATGATCAACTCCATGCCCAATGGATGCTTCAGGCTTCTGATCTCCTTCATCTAGCATGAAGATAGCCCCGAAAAATGCCAAAAATGTTATCCAAATAACTCTCTTAGTGATATGGATAACTTCTATACATCTTCTAGCTTTGAACTCTTCATTATGAGGTTGTGCGTACTCAAGTTCCTTTTGCACATTCCTTTCTTTTCTTCACGTGCCCTAGCACGCTTCCCCTTCTTCCATTTTTTCCCTCTTCTTCTTTTTCCACCTTCCTTTGATTTCATTTTCTATGCATTTGACTTCTTCCCGGCAGTCATTCACCCTCGCGTGCACTCACACATCATCTTGTAATGGTTGCATTTTGACCATGTGTTCTATTCTCACCACCATACATTTACCTCATTTCCTTGTGTGTGTTATGTGCATGTTCCTTTATTTTCTTTTGTGTGCCCTTCCCTCATGCCCTCCTTTGCACCCTTCTATGCTAGGTCATCTTCTGACATACTTGAGTGTGCTGCACATAACCAAACAAAGCATACCAACAGGGAGCCAAATCATTACAAAAATCAATGAATGACACATGGTAGAAACGATAAACATTTTGCATAGTTGGTCACTCTTTTAGCCAATTCATGCATGTCATATGTGTTGTGTGCATAGATGGATTTGAAATCCTTTGAAAGTCATATATTTTACTATAAATCTCCAATCGACACGTGCATGGACTTGTCAGATATAGCCGCTAACATTAACCATAGTGCTTTAGAAATTCAAATTCGAATTTTGGAAGACATGGTAGGTGAGAAATGGGAAAACATCTTTCTGAACATTAATGAAGTAGATTTGATTTCTTCAACCACTTGATTTGATATGATCCACCCTCCTTCCTCCTCCAACACACCAAAATAGACCTAGGGAAGTGCATTCGATAGATTCTTAGGTAGATTTGTAGGCAATGAATGCTTCTTGTTTGTGGTTGTATTTCGAATTCAGGTTTTCCCTCCTCTTCTCCTTCCACTGATTCATCTATAAATGTAAGATCTAGGATCATTATTAATTTTGGACACTCTGAATCCTTATGTGTTTTTCTAAGGACTTTATATTTTCTGCATTCCGAGTTTCGGACCTCTAGATCTAGCTCATACATGTGGATATCGACCTCTTTTGCCATTGTAATAGCTCTATGCATTTCTAGAAGTAATAAAAGCATTATTTTGTGACTATTCTCTATCCTAACATGTTTGTATTCCTTCTTCCTTTTATTTTGTATTGCATGTTTTTTGTGCCACTTCACATCCCTTGCAGTTCCTTATTTAGTTGTGTTCCATTAGAATGATCTGGTAAACACATTTTCAGTTGTGCTACTTGTGCCTAGCCTCCTTTCACACACTCCCTTTCATTCCCGCTCAGAACAAATAGTGTTCATCCCTCATTTTCTGGTGCTATCACCTTTTTAGTGTAGTTTATTTTCATGTTATCCTTTTATCCTTGGTCCCTTGGCATTGATTAGCTTAGTTTCCCTTTCAACACCGGGAGTAATAGTAGTAGTAGTAATGTGAGATAGAGGAACCAACCTTATCTCGAAGATCCGTATCAAATGTGCAAGGTCCCACAACTTGGAGATGGTTCCATTGTGATCTCAAACAACTTGAATCTCCCGTGATCGAGACATGGGTGCAGTTTTAAGATCAATAGTATCTTTTCGAAGGATGCTAAGAATACACCAAAAGTTCTCTCAGCTTGTAATAAGGCTTAACCAAATGATACATGTGGTGCATTGGATCGTAAAGAATGTTTGAGGGGGATCGAGTAGGATTTGTAAACCCTTGCAATTACACATGGTTATCATAGGTTATATGATTGGATTATGAACATTAATTAATGTTGGTTTAAATCAGTTGTTATTGTAAAATGATGTTTTCATTTCAGTGTAAGAAACCTTAAAGTGGTCGTTACGAGGATTGGATGGAGGATAAAATAACCTCCTTTTTTTAGATATGGCATGCAGTGATGCCATTTGGTTGTGACGTCAAACAAGCTATCCTCTTGTGGCTTGGATACATTCTTGGTTAAAGATGGAGCTTGAAGCTAAATTGGTTATTAGAGTTTGATCTTTTGGAAAAATGGATGTTTCAATTAAAGAATTCAATGTTGTTCCCACTTTTTGAGGCTTGTATACTTGTATTTTATGTCTATTGAAATCTTGTAATTTAAATAAAATGAGAGAGCTTAGTTAGTCTAACTCTTTTTTTGGAAATAATTTAAATCAAATTTGTAAATTTTGTTTTTGGAATGAGGAAATGTAGTTTAGACTGAATTATACATCCTTAAAAAGTAGTATTGAAACAAATGTACAAATATTTCCTCTTGGAATAATGAAACTATAGTTTGGTGTAAATAGTTAGTTCTTATTTCATTACTAGTGTTAGGTAAAGAAATTATTCATCTTTTTGAATATAAGAAGATATGGAATTAGTTTGAGCTTATGGAGCTTATTGGAATGCTTACTAAATAATGGTTGGCAATTCATATTGGTTAGTAAAATTTCATTGTGGAAACTTGTCAATATTGTAAACCTTTTCAATATTTCATTGAGTATTATATTTTGTAAAAAGAAAGAGGAAAATGGAGATTTGTGTATTGCATTATAATTGTTAAAGAAGGGAATCTTGTTCTAGATTATCAATTTCCCAATTTAATTCATTACCCATTCTCTTTCAAAAATAAATGATCTTTAATTTAAAGTTTTCTTTATTCTTCATCTCATTTGATTTTAAAAGAAATACAACTCCTTAGTTCAAAATAGGATTTTACTAGACTCTATTTGCTTATATAGATGAAACCATATATATACATATATATATATAGTTATATGTGTATATATTACACACATTATACATGACAAAATAGTTTAATTATTATCAAGAATATGGTTTTAAAAGAAAATGGAATGGAGATTATAATAAATATTTTTGTTTTAAAAAATAATGGAGTTTGTAAAGGATTTATAATTGCATAAATATATTCATTTAGAAAATAATGGTTCTCTTATATTATAAAAAAATTAAAAATGTTCATATGGACACACACACACACACAGTTTTATTTATAAATATACAAAACATATGTGTTAGGGGAGGGGGTAGTGGCATATGCGCGACCCCCAAATCCGTTACACATATTTTACTATACACAATCCCATCTTGCAGAGAGGGCATGTCCCATTTAATACAGTCCACATTTAGCCTTGGGTGAAGATAAAACACAAACCTCGTAGTTTAAATGGTTTACAAATCCATACTTGAGTTCGCCACTACACAACCTATCCCCCTACACATGCCATAAGGGCCCAGATCTGGCCTCCTTCACTTTTTTATACACCAATGTGTGTGTGTGTGTGTGTGTGTGGTTGCATTAGGCCACCCCTGAATTTTTTAAATCAAACAAAAAATAAGCACATATATAGACATAATGATATATACATACATATATAAGTGTGTATAATATATAATTTGTATATATTTGAATATATATACACTCTCATAAACCCTAATGAGGGTATTTGAATGAAATAGGTAAAATAAATAAGAAAAATTAAACTTAAAAACCATACTTTCCCCATGAAAGTTCCTTAATCTCCAACAAAACCAACAAAGAAGAAATGAGATTGAAAGAGGGGAAATGTAATGTAATAGAAATTACAAGAGAAATTAGGGTTTGTAGGTTAACCCTAATATCAATTATGGAAAGTCATTTTATGCAATGGACGAAATCAACCTAGAATATCTCATTTACGCATTTAGGGCAACTTGGTTAACTTTGAATAGTCAAGTGACCTCTTTTATAAATTTTTGGTGAATAACAAGTTAAATTAAACTGACTTTAATTAAAATTTGGTGTAAATGGGTATGGTTCCATTTGGATGGTGCCCAATGGGCCCCACACATAAATTATCCAACCTAATCCTTAGTTAAATTTATCTAATTCGTTAATTTGTTATACTAACCCCTTGGTGGGGAAATTTGGATTAAACTTCACTAACAATAATTAGCATAACTAATATTTTGGTAATGTTTATACATCATTGATTTATTTTATTGATATGGGTTTATAAAAATATCGTAACTAAAGTGATGGAGAATTGAATAGCGACCTTAAGTCCTGTGAATAGATCTATGGTTTTCTATATTCATCCTTGCTTATTATCGACTCCGATAACAAATAAATTATAATCCCTATCTTGTTTGACCAAATCCCTTGGTGGGAAAAACATGATTAAAACTTAAGTGATGGTGATTATGTAAACTATATTATGTTCTATCTTCATATCTTGTAGCTAAGTCTATTAGCTTGGAATTATATGAATCAATACTAGTTTAATACTTAATCAATGTTTAGTTAAACAAAAAATTACCCCAAATTTTACGTGATATCTAGATGGTTATTTTGGGTCGTGAAATCATGGTAGGATGCTAACCATAACTAATCATACTATAAAAATAAGTAAAAACCCTAAAAATAATAAACCCTATGAAAAACATAATGAAACAGAAAAATTTAAAAACTAGCAAAAAAATCAGAAAAGAAAACAAACCCTAGTAATAAATACCAAATCCTAGTAATATAGCCTAGTAAAATAAACAAAGCATAGTAAAAAAATAAATCCATTCCAAAAAATACCAAAATTAACAACAAAGGCTTGCAAAAACAACAAATCATAACAATTTTTTAAATTTTTTAAATTATTTTTTATTTATTAATTTTATAAAATTAGGCTTATAAAACAAGAAACCCCACGATCATCGAGTTAATTTTTGAAAAGGGTGTTATATAGTGTGAGGTGTAGTGGAAGTAATGTGTGTAGAGTTGTCATATATATAAAGGAGGACTCTTCCTCCATACAAAACTTGTGGCATGCCTCACACTTCATATCATGGACTTTGAGATTTAGATGTGTATCATATTCATGATATGTTTTGATGATACTAAAGTTATATTATTGAGACTAATGTTCTTGTTTCATATGATACAATGGAACGAAGGAGGTAATATTTTATTTAATAATATTTGTACTATTGTTTATAAAATTATTTTATAATTTATTAGAGTTATAAGTTTATTGGATATTTAAATTTATCATATCATTCCATATCCTCTTCTTTAGTGATACTATAATCGTAACCCCTACATATCATAATCGACGATCCATAAGTGATGACATTTCCAAGGTGGCCTATCATGTTTCAAGGACACTTAAGGGAGACACTAATGCAAAATGTTATTTTCTATATTATTTGTAGTTATATTATGAAATTATTTTAAAAATTTATTTTATCTTTTTAATTTATTGGAATTTTTATTTAACTTGTAATTTCAAATCATCTTTAGTGCTAGCGTTATCGCAACATCATACATATAGTGATCGAAGATCCGAGAAAAGTGAAATTTCCAAGGAGGATTGTCATGATTCCCTTAGTTCAAAAAAATGAAAGAAGGTAAAATTTAGTTATTTCTATATTATTTATAATAATATTCATTTTTTTTTCATAATTTATTTGATTTTTTAAATTTATTGTATAACTACATATCATCATCTTCCATCCAAACGTATTCTATGTACTATCACAAATTTGGTGCTCATAAATTTAAACGATAGGAGACCACCCCTGTAAAGTGTTGATAATTTGTTTATTTTAGTAATGAGGAGGATACAAAAATATCCACCTGATTTCAAGGACCATTCATCTCATGTAACACTTTGAATGAGTACAAATATCAAGTATGGAAGAGTTTGCATGTGAAGTTTTATGTGAACCAATATATGAAAGGGTAAGTGCACCAAGTTGGGGGGCCAAAAGGGGTCTTAAGTGGATGCATTTTTCTGAAAAATAAAAAACTTCAACTTGTATGAGTTTTTCAAAATAGTTACACTCAAAATTGGAAGATGTTGTAGAAATATGAATCGTAGCATTTTGAGTCTAGTTTCTAAGCTACTAAATTTTATTGAAAACGGATAAGTTTAAGTGGGTCAAATAACTAAAATACCAATATGTGCTCTTGTTTTTGTTAAAAAACATAATAGAGTGAATTTCGTGCCCCCCACCATTTTTTGAGCACCATTTAGTATTTTTGAAAACCCTTTGGTAGAAAGATAGCTAGGAGCATCTAGTTTGTGTTAGATTTTTTTTTAGATTTTTTTAGTGATTTTTTTAATGATTTTTCTAGTATAGAAATTTTGTGTTTTGAAAAATAATGAAGCTCCGACCGTGACCCCCGGCCCCCTCAACTACCTCAAAATATATCAATTTTTTTTTTTAATATGTATAGAATTAGTCCTAGTTTATGCCTAAAAAATATTTAATTTCGATGAGTAAAAAAAAATACACGACAAAAGATAGACATGTTTAAACTTCAAAAAATAGCTATAAAAAGGCATGGTTAGAAAATAAATAATATGGAAACTTTATATTTGATAGAAAAATTGGAAAATAATATTTATACAAAGAATAAACTCTTATTTATGTTGTGGTATAATTTTTTTAAAGTGAATTGATCATTTGATGTTGATATATCATGGCGGAAGTTGGATTTTTGTATTTTCTTGCAAAAACATATAGTTTACTTTGTTTGTGTAGGTCCATGCCTCAGGCTTGGGGATCCAAACTGGATCCCAAGCCTTGAGGCATGGGTTGGAAAAGGTAAAAACATAATGCATACACATTATGCTTTGTTTATACATTGTGGTCCCCCAACGTCCCTTTCATCTCTTTCATGGGATTTCTACATCCATTCTATTTGGTTTGTAATTTTCTGTACATTCTTACACGAATTTTTAGTAGTTCATTTTTCCCCTACCCCACTAGTCGAGCTAAGGACAAGAAGAAAATCAAGAGCAAGACACCAAAGAAATTGGAAGAGAAGAGAATAAAGAAATTGAAGAGAATGCAAAAAATGCAGGGCAAGGCACATTTGCTATATCAAATGTAGCTAATGTATTAGAAAATGGGAATGAAATACATAATGAAAATGTAGAGAATAATGATATTGAATTGAATGATAATATTGGTATGGATGAATAAATTGATATGAATCCAACTGTTGAACCTTTACCTTATAATCCAAATGTTAACCCCAAAATTTGTATGAAAACACTAAATGAAGAAAGTAACCTTATAAACAAATCTTCACCTCTAAGAACAACTCCTTCCATTTTGCGAAGAAAATCAATTCACTAAATTGAAATTGATGAAAACATTATAAAACCAATGCCTAACAAAATGTCTGAAAGAAATGCGAGAAAAAAAGCTAGTGGAATTTGGGATAACTACTTTGAGAATTTAAATGACACGTAAAGATGTCAATTATTTATTGCATTGATGTAATTAATTAAGATGAGACCTCTAATGAATACCATGGGGGTAAGAACATATAATGTTGTTGATCAAAATGTGTCAATTGTTGAAAACATACATAAAGCATACCAAACTGTAGGTGGAAAAAGACGCACCAAAAATAGTAATACTACATGACGTGTACTTACTAGTTGTATAGTAAGTGATAAAACATTTAATAAATGCCTGATTAGAAAAACAAGCAGTGATTTGAAGCTAAACATAAAAACACTAATGAAAGAAATAGAGAGACATAAAATTATTGAGTAAGTAAATAACACTTTGATTATTGGGTTTTCTTTAGCATACTTCCATGGAAAGACAAGAATACATTTGATATTCTTAAAGAATTAATTGTAGAATTTTGGAATGAGAACAAAAGGTTGTCACCGAATAGAAGAGATATAGTAAAAATAAGAAGATGTTCTCGTAATCGTGAAGTGTGTGCAAAAAAATTCTTAGATATGACTCAAACAAAATTGTTCTCGAAGTTTAAGAATGAAAATAAACAAATTAACATTAGCCAAATATTATTTGAAATGATCAAAACCTTTTATGTGAATATCAATCACTCACATACCACTTGTTGTTGTAGGCATCATGTTGAATTTTCAATGCATTATGATGTTTTTGTCAAATGAGACATGTTTTGCATACTGACATCATGTTGCAGGAGTGTAGATTAAATGTCCCACCAAAATCTTAAATGGAATTTATTCCAACAATATTTTGTGAAAAATCAACTAGACAATGTTTTTATAACAAAATATGTTTGGATGGAACGTGCTTGATGTATGTGGTGGCTTGCCAAATCTGAAAAGTTATATCCATGAGGAGAGTACATATTCAATAGGAAAATAATTGGTTGGTTTTAGAAAATATAAATCGGTGGCATATCAATTAAAATATGGAAAATAATCTAAGAGGTGTGAGCTTGTTACAAAACAATTACTTGTATCAGAATATATGGTCAAATTCAGATAGGAAATTATTTATGAGTATGCAAGGCACACACATAGAGCTCGATGGTTGGATGAAAAATTCAAGTTAAGAAATAACACATTCCCACTTGGTACTATTGTTTCAGTAGTTGACTTCGTAGATAATTAAACATTGCAACCACAAATGGAGAATCGGTCTCAATATTATAACTTAGTGCAAGTTGTTATTTTCGTGCATATAACATTCATGCACTCTCCATAAAGCACTAAGAAATATTAAAAATATTAAGAGAGTATCATTTTTACATCAGTGATGATCGGACACATTCTATATAATATGTATAAGGGTGTTTCTAGGTGTTTTATGTGAAGTTGAACAAGAGGAACATTATTTTCAATCAACATTACATTTGGTTGGACAACTACACATCACAATTAAAGAATGCATGGATGTTTTATTGGCTAAGCGGGGTAAATAAAGAAAAAATGTACACCATATCTAAAGTTTTACTGAGGCATGGCATGGAAAAGGAGAGCATGATGGTGCAGGAGCATGTGTGAAAAGAGCACTTGCAAGAGAAGAGTTAAAGTTCAAGGATGGTGCTAAATTTATAGATGCAAAAAACATTGTTGATTAGTGTGTCAAGAATATGGGCCATGAATCTCAAGAGAGATCAATGGTTTGTAGATATTTCTGGTTGATAGAGGAACACCATTTGACAAAATTTGAAGATTTTATAATAGTTGCAGGATCAAGTGATATGCACTCATTCCGTAGTTCAGATGCAAATGCTTGGACTATTTATACTAGGTGTATGGCATGTTTTTGTATATCATGCATTGATTTTGTATGGAATGAATGTGAGTCACAACAGTGGGTGGATGAATGGAATTGT
The DNA here is from genome assembly GCA_018340775.1 of Taxus wallichiana var. yunnanensis. Classification (NCBI taxonomy): domain Eukaryota; kingdom Viridiplantae; phylum Streptophyta; class Pinopsida; order Cupressales; family Taxaceae; genus Taxus; species Taxus wallichiana. Next base: position 186,256,935 of record CM031239.1, read on the forward strand.
AGACCTCTAATTCCACTCGACACACATTAAACTCTAAGAGAATTACAACTTGTAGGGTGTTCGAGATCAAATGACAACATTACCCGACTTTGACTAAGTCTCTCGATTTAGTGCAACAAGGTACATACATACATACATACATACATACATACATACATACATACATACATACATACATACATACATATATATATATATATATATATATATATATACATGCCATGTTTTAGATTTATAAATTATTAAATGATCAACTCTTAATGTATTTTAAATTTGACTTTAGTTTTACTTTGTGATGTAGGGCATGTTTTTGTAGTTATTACGATGAAATTTAATGAAGAAGGAACAAACTACTTCTTATCTCGTTGTGTAGAGGGGAAAAAAATGACTTCCATAGTCATTAATGGTGAAGACCTTGAGTATCCCACTGGGTCAATGGTAGTCACTGGAACTTGGCTTTGATGATATCCTATCAAAAATAAAAATCTTGGTTATTTGAAGACTATGAAGTACATCGAAAGATACTTCACTATTCACATTTGGTTCTTGCAAAAAATATTAAGTTGATAAAATATCGAGGTAGGCCATTAAGAAATAATCTTTGGAAGGTTTGTGAATTAGATCATGAAAAATTCTTGCTACTATCAAGAGTAGAGTTGATCTTTGCGGTTCATTGGATTTAATTTGCAAAGGTATGTTCTTAATGAATTTAATTTGAATATTTACTTTAAGGTTTTTGTTTAAATTCTGTATGATTTAAAATTCTATTTAATTGCTTACTAACATGTTTATGTAGGTCATTGGTGCCAAAAATATTCCACCTTCAAGTGGTTGACACTGTCAAGAGAGAATTATTATTCTCAAAGCTAAGTGAAGCTAAGAGAAATTAAATATTAGAAAGGAACAACAAACAAAAATTATCATTTCACCACCTATATTGTAAAAATATCTTATTAAAATTCTCATTTCACCACCTATATTGTATGAACCACCTATATTATTCAGGTGATTGGCAATGGACAACCTTACACTAACTCAGACTACACTATTTCGCGTGTTTGCAAATACAATAGGAAAACGAGAGCACCAAAAGGAGATGGAAAAAACTGACATAGGATTTCGTAGAGGCTCCTTAGGTGGAGGTTTTAGATCTGACAGACATCTCTAGGTGCCATGGAGTTTGAGAAATCACCCGTCGAAGATATAGCGTGTTTTGGTCTCAAGGATCTTAAGGGACTATGCCTGGACGAGGTACCCTAGAAGCATGGAGAGCATAGGAAACTGAAACAAGGCCTCCATTAATGTTCACCAGGCCATCTGGATGTGTTGGTGTAGTCAATTTGATGCCAAGAGCTTCCATTTGCAAATTATTACATCTAAAAGCCTTACACTGACTCAAACTATTGTATTTCACACGTTTGCAAACAATAGGGAAGAAAGAGAACTAAATGGAGATAGATAAAATAGTGAGAGGATTTCGTAGAGGGCCCTGATGTGGAAGTTTTAGATCTAATGAGATGTCTCTAGATGCCACAAAGTCTCGAGAAATCACATGTCAAATATATAACATGTTTTGGTCTCGGGGATCTCAAGGGAATACGCCCAAATGAGGTAGCCCTAAGCATAGGGAGAATAAGGATTGAAACAAGGCCTTCACTAGTGTTCACCAAGCCATCTAGATGTGTTTCCATAGATGGTTTGGTCCCACATGCTACCTTTTACAAAATATAACGTCGACAACCTTACATTGACTTAGATTACACTATTTCACATGTTTTCAAACAATAGGACAATGAGAACACCGAAAGGAGATGGAAAAAACTAGCATAGGATTTCGTAGAGGGCCCCAACATGGAGGTTTTAGATTTGACAAGATGTCTCTAGGTGCCACGGAGTCCGAGAAATCACCCGTCAAAGATATAGTATTTTTGGTCTTAGGGCTCTCAAGGGAGTATGCCTAGATGAGGTAGCCTAGAAGCACCTGGAGCTTTGGCCTCTGAAAAAACAATTCCACTAGTGTTTACTTGGCCACCCTGACATGTTAGTATAGTTGGTTTATTGCCAAGAGATTCCATTTGTAAAATATTACATCGGACAACCTTACACTATTCTAGCATGCAAATGAGATGGGATAGAAAAATGTAGAACTATTATTTTCTAGAAATTATGGGAGATGATAGAGGAAGGTTTCATGATGCTTCTTGCAAAATTAGGTCAAATTTAGGTCATTTGTTCAAGTTATATGAGTTTTTGTAAAACAAACTTTTGTTCAAGGTTGTCTCGACCAAAAATGCTATATCTTCGACAGGTGATTTCTTGGACTCCGTGGCACCTAGAGATGTCTCGTCAGATCCAACACCTCCATGTTGGGACCCTATACAAAATTATCTCATGCATTTATCCATATCCATTTGGTTCTCTTGTTGTCCTATTGTTTGCAAATGTGGGAAATACTGTAGTTTGAGTTAGTGTAAGGTCAGACACAATACTTTGCAAAAGGAAGCTCTTGGTGCCAAAATGACTAAGAAAACACATTGGGGTGGCCATGTAAATGCTAGTGGAGGTGCCATTTTGGTTTCCTACACTCCCCATACTTCCAGTGCTACCTCGTCCAGGCATAGTCCATTAAGAGCCCCGAGACCAAAAATACTATATCTTCGACAAGTGATTTCTCGTAATCTATGGTACCTAGAGATGTCTCTTCATATCTGAAACCTCCATGTTAGGGCCCTATGAAAGGCTCTCAAAGTTTTATCCATATCCATTTGGTTCTCTCGTTGTCCTATTGTTTGCAAATGCGTGAAATACTACAGTTTGAGTCAGTGTAAGAAGGTCACGATGCAATACTTTGTAAACAGTGTTCTTGGCACCAAATCAACTACACAAACAAGTCTGGATGACCTAGTGAAAGCTAGTGGAGGCCTCGTTTTGGTTCCCTATGCTCCCTATGCTTTTAGGCTACCTCGTCTGGCATAGTCCCTTAAGAGCCCTAAGACCAAAACATGCTATATCTTCGACGGATGATATCTCGGACTCTGTGGCACCAAGAAATGTCTCGTTAGATCAAAAAATTTCATGTCGGGGCCCTCTATGAAATAATATCATGGTTTTATCCATCTCCATTCGGTTCTATTGTTGTCCTATTTTTTAAAACACGTGAAATACTTTGTAATTTGAGTCGGTGCAAGGTTATCATATGCTATATTTTTCAAACGGTAGCTCATGGGACCAAACTATCTATGCTAACACATCTAGATGGCCTAGTGAATGATATTAGTGGCCTTGTTTTGGTTCCCTACGCTCCCGTGCTTCTGGCTACCTCGTCCAGGCGCAATCCCTTAAGAGCCTTGAGACCAAAAATGCTATATCTTCGACGGGTGATTTCTCGACTCTGTGGAACCTAGATACGTCTCATTAGATCTAAAACTTCCATGTCATGGCCCTCTACAAAATAATCTCGTAGTTTTAGCCATCTCCATTTGGTTCTCTTGTTGTCCTATTGTTTGCAAACACATGAAATACTATAGTTTGAGTTAGTGTAAGGTTGTCAGATGCAATAATTTGTAAACAGAAGCTCTTGGTGCTAAATCAACTACGCCAACAAATCTGGATGGCCTGGTGAAAGCTATTTGAGGCCTTATTTTTGTTTCCTATGATCCCTATGCTTTTGGGATACCTCGTCTGGGTGTAGTCCCTTAAGAGCCCTGAGACCAAAACATGCTATATCTTCGACATGTGATTTCTTGATCTCCATGGCATGTAGAGACATCTTATCAAATCTAACACCTCATATGGGAGTTCTTGTTCAATGACTATAGTGGCTTTAGAATTAATTTGATAGGGTAATGGCTAAGAACACATGGGAGTTATCAATCACCTAGTAAATCTTTCTTGTTTAGTTTTGAATGGGATTCAGATGGCCTACGGATTAGTGACCTTCCATTCATTGATAATTTATGCTACGATAAACCCATGGATGCTTTTAGAAGCAACTTCAAAAATATAGGGTTAGTCATCAAGCCTAGTAAAGGTTGTGATGTGATTTCCAAATAACTTGAAATGCTTATAGATTTACAGGTAATAACATGAATTAGATAGGATTAGACAATCAAGAATCATTGAGTGTCTGAATCAAAATGTCATTGCATTTGGAGACATTCTCGAGCATTGGAGTAATGCATATGGAGAGACATTCTCAAAATATCAATAGATGAAAGGCATCAAATTGTGATGACTCTCTTTGAACTATTGAATCTTGTAAGAATTTGTGGGCATCCTTAGATACTTCTATCCATGCTTGTTGTAAAAAAATTCTTAATGATGGTCCTAATGTTTGTATGCTCATGTGTTTTTAATAGGGAGAAGACTAAGAAGCATTGAATAATGTAGTAGGTGCATGATAAGATAGGAACCAATACAAAGAGACCATGAGAAAGAAGAAGCGCAAGTAAGGTAAATACACATATACACATTGATAAATTGAATGAATAATTACTCAAATTAGGTAACTCTTTATATACATACATTATATAAATATTGATTTCCAAAGTTTGATGCATATTATACATTGAAAACGCTAGTACATGTACATCACCAATAAATAAAATAATAATCCATAATGTCTTAAATATTATCAAGTGCACATCATATTAGTTTCATGCAAAAATAATCTTAGAAATGTAAGGTCTCATACAAAAATATCAAGTTCCAAATAGTATTTTAATGTGCATAATAAATATATAAAAAATCTCAAATAGGTCATATACCATCAAGTTCAAATGCCATATAGGTGTACATATAATGCCATGCACATAAGCATACAAATTTTTTTATGTAAGACTTATATATTTCCTAATCATCAAAATATATCCCTCTCTTGGCCTTTCTCGAAGAAGGCCCTCCCTTAGACGAAGATGGAGATCTATGAGATGACTTTGGATTGTCTGAGCCCATGCTACAAGTCCTCTTCGTTGAATATTTTCCTGTAGTTGAACCTGTAAATGCAAACAATGTTTTTTTTGTCAAAAATTTATTTATATATGTTTTCAACATGTATTTAAGACCATGGTAGAATGAAAGTATTTACATAAATACATAAACTTACCACAGGCTGTCGATCATGCCAAATCTGCATCTCATGCTCTGATGAGTCATCGAGATCTCCTGGAGTATGAATGAGGTTATGAAGACTATGAGATGGAGGATTCCATGCCCTCAAATTAAAAATGGAGGGGGTTTAAGTTCCCTACATACACATAAGATCACAAAATCCAACATCGAATTAGGAAAAAATGAACTAAGTACATGTATGTGTAATGACAATATTTTAACTAATTTTATCAATATAGAACTATTGTTTTTACCCCGCCACACCTATGAATCAAATGAACATGGCTACTACCTGTCACAAGTAACTCCTACATATACACAATGAAGGACATTATTAACATAATTTAATAATTCTACAATAAAATACATTATTAACATGTAATTTAACATAATATGAATTACACGAGCAATTTAACAAAATTTACATGTTGTTTGAATACCTCAGTGAGTTGCTATGTAAATGAAATCGCAGCGGCAACACCTTTCTCTACTTGTCACAGAGATGGTGGGGTGTCTAGTGAAGTCAACATCTTTATCAAACATGTATCACGTGAGTTAGATGAACATACAAGAACATACATATATTTGACTTCAAAAATATATATATATATATATATATATATATATATATATATATATATATATATATATATATTTGCATGTATGTGAAAATTTTACACAATTAACATTCTAAATTACCTCTATGAATGTATGTGTATGCATGGTGCTCACACCGTGGTCGGGATGAAGATGTGCCTCCTATGCACTGTAATATCAATGCATGTACATGTACAAATACAATTATTTCAAAAATTTAACATATATAAGTAAATCAAGTACTTTGAACTTTTTGTAACACACATAATAAAACATAACAAATACCTGTGAAGGTGACACTTGCTGGTACCCAAATTTTTCTCCTTTTCACCGAGCAAAGCATCGGAGATATGGCATGAAGCTTGAAGTCAAATAGATCATGATGTATGTCATTTTATAGCTGGGGGTGTGATCTAACTGGCACTCTGAGTTTGTGGAGAGATGGATAGCACTCAAAACAAGACTTGATCTTGTCCTAACTGCTTTAGGTTGTGCCTGTGAACCAAGGTAGGAGGAACTATTTTGTAACCCTCAATTGGTGAAGGAGATAAAAATATCCCTCAATTTATGAAAATAGTATGAAGGGGACTTAGGAAAATATGATCAACACTCCAAATCTGAATTTCACAAGTTGTCACTCCTAGATTATAGAGATAATTTCAATGCAAGGCAAGGGTTACTGAAGACATTTTGAAATCCTGATCTGTTCTGCATACTTTAGCAAATGGATTTTGATCTTTTGTGGGTATACAGGTCAAAATAGGGGTAGTATGGGGTTGGATTAGTTGTTTAGAATGATTTTTGGTGGGATATTGACAAGAAAAACTTAACTATGCCAAATATTTGACAACCTCTACAACATTTGAACAATTATCAGATAAAATACTTCAAAACAATCAGGATGTTATTTCAACTAGAAGAGATACACAAATGGAGGCCCAGGTTAGCACTCTTCACACAATATTTGAGACCTCAACACAAAATCTTGAGTTAAAGGACCCAATTAAACATCAAAATCTCTGATCAAATCATGCCTAAGGTACCCCCAAAGGCTTATAAGCAATCTCTGTCAACAAAATGAAGGTGAAGTGATTTTAAACTACTTATTTTCAATTCCAGATGAAAGCTCTTCTGACAAATGAAATTACAAATTCCACTAAACAATCAATAAGGATGAGATCTGTGTGATTCCTAAAATTTCAATGCAAGATTGCAACAAGAACAAGGAAAACTGTTTGTAGACATTTAAAAATGATAACAGACATCATATTGCCCAAAATAACATAGATTAATTCAAAAGCTTGTTAGATTCATCATTAGGGAGAGTTTCAGAACAATCTCGTAGCCGTGATGGTTATACACTTGTAACCAACTCAACTTGAATGAATATCTAACACATAAGACATTAACCAGGTTTTTTGGAGGGTTTCTTAGAAAATGAGCTTCTCTCAAAATTTTCTCATGATTTTCAATTTCCCAACCCTTTGCATGTCAAAAACATGCATTATATATCATTTGTTACATTTGATCCTTCTTTCCCAAGAAAATAATATCCTATGGCATATTAGTTTGTTACAAATTCACTCATGACTCGTAAAGGGACATCCAACAGAAAAATGTTCAAAAAGTTGCCAAGTGCCTCAAAAGGTAAATCATTGCAAAATTCGCATCATAGTTTCAACTGGGAGCACATTTTTCCTCCTCAAAGCATGCAGACCCCCTTCCTTTCATTATTTCATCCTTATCCCTCCAAAATTTGACTCTGCAACATTTGGATCTGATATTTCACATTTTTTCTCGAGCCCGAACAAAATTTCATTTCAAAAGTACCTCAAATCTACAAATTGAATTTTCAAATTGATTCCATTGATCCTTGAAGGAAAAAATGACATGGATTCACCAAAAATTTGATCAAAATCGATGCAAAAAATGCATTTCCACACTTCCTGGAGAAAAAATGGTGGCCAAATTGAAAAATGCATAGTTCTGTTGATTTTTCCTTTTTCCCTTCAATCTGATCCCTCCACGTGTCAAAATGTGATTGGAAATGGGTTTGGGATCATTTTTGACTTTTCAACACTTTTGGAAAAATGTAAAAATTGACATTTTTCTCCACCTCTTCGAGCTTGACATGTGTCCCAAGGTGGGCCCCATTGGAATCTAAGGTCGATTCCACACATTTCCACCTTTTTGGAAAAAGGAAATTTTTCCAAAAATATCCGCTGCTCCATCCTTGAGATCTAGTGTTGACATGTGGCACAATATGATTGAATCTGGAGTTGTGGATCAGTTTTACACATTTTGCCTCTTTTGGGAAAAAGGAAAAATTTTCAATTTTCCTTCACCGCTCCGCCCTCCCGTAAGACACGTGTCCTCATATGATTAGCTGAGGGGAGGCGCTTTGACTTCATACTTTAATTACTTTTCATCAAAGGAATTTTTTCAACATTTCCTCTGCACTCCCGCACCTCCGATTCTGTCCCTGCCACGTGTCTCCCTTTGACTCGTTAGAGCCACGCTTCAATTTATCACTTTAACTCACTTTTCCAAAATGGGAAAAATTCTCAAGTTTCCCCGAGGCCTAAAGTTCCACCTTTGACCCTGCTCCTACCACGTGTCCTCTCCTGAGTAGCCCAACGGACCCACGGCATTTTTCATAACTTTTGCCCCCTTTTCACCAAAAGGAAAAAAATTTCTAAGTCCTCCGCCAGCCTTCTATCTACTTTTGATGAAAACATGACATGTTTCCACCTCTGATTCACTAAGGGAATGCACTTTGAAGCCACCACGTGTTGCATTCTATTTTATTTCGGGCCTACATTCTGAAGCCGCCACATGTCCACTCTTGATTCGTTGCGGGCCCTAGGAATTTTCTTTGTACCTTAACTCTTTCTTCCAAATTGCCTTAAGGCACAAAATGACCTGCCCGTCTCGCCTTCACTTTGCTTATGACACGTGTACCTCCTTTGGGGCCTACGGAGCTACTGGGAAACTTGTAAATTTTTCCAAAACACAAAAATGTTAAGTTTTTCGAGCAGACCCACTAAATCTTGTCCAATCACAAATGGCCATGTATGTGAAGATGTTGAGCTAAAATTTGATGGGAAAAGGACACCCGTATGACCGTTAAAAGACACAAAATTTTCAAGTGATGCCCTAGGATGTTGAAGATTAATTTGACGGGAAAATGACACTTGTAGATGATCACAAGAAACACAAAAATTCCAAGGATGCCCAAAATTGATTTTTTCTTCGTGGGTGAAGGTTTTTTGGAACAAAGGATAGATGAAACATGTTTTCAAAAATTTTATGACCATGGAAAAGAATTTTTGAATGCATACAAGTAAAATTTGATCAATTTCGATCCTCCATGGTAAGGAAAAATGGCAGAGCCCATAAACTTGAAACATTTAGGGAAAAAACAAGAAAACTCAGGATTTCTCTTAGAAAGGGGCAAGGAAAATGAGTTTGTGAACAATTCAAGGCATAAAAATGGAGATAAAACATTATATAATCCATCTCAAAAGGGAAAAACATTTTAGGGCATGCAAAGCAAAAGAAAAAATTGCAAAACAATGCAGGGTCAAAGTGGGCACCAACAATGCCGATGACTATAATCCAAATGTCTCACTCAAAAAGGCATCTAACATAGTGACATTATCGTGTGCACCCCTAGCACCAACTCCACCAAAATTAGTACGCATGAAATTATCGTCCTCCTTGGGCCCAAACATATGCTACCACATGACGAGAAAAGATGTGGCCTCATGATATTACTCCTCGAGGGAATACTCAATGTACCTACAGAACATCTAGCTCAAAACCTCCCTCATATGTCAAACAAGGGTCGCAAATAGCCCCTAAAGCACGTGGAGTGTATCAATCTCTATTGTCTCCTTCACTGCTGGAGGGACACTCTCAGGGTGAGGGGGACTTCTGTGTGGGGACTCTACCCTACTGAATAGGTGCACGTTGTGCACTGTTCAATCCTTTATAAATCCTTTTCCTCGACCCTGAAATCTCATAAATCAAAATAGTTTGGGATCTTGTTGAGGATAAACTTGCAATAGAGTTTCCTCAAAAAGTATAGTGGCACCTCATTGTTATTGCAAGGTGGAAAATCAAACACCATCCACCATCGGTCCCAAAAATTATTTTTAATGAAATTATTATTGCACTAATGGATGGGAAACTATTTGCATGACAACGGAACATGAAAATTAGTGCGAGGGGTTCGTGAATAAGGTGCATATGACGTCTTTTGTATTCTATTTTTTCTTTACATCCACATATGACAATTTTTTGGAATAATAAATCCTGCAACCCTCTCTGTAAGATGTCCAATGATCAATTTTCCCGTTGCCACATCAACTTGAGCAACTAATGTATCTAATGTGTTTGCAAGAGAGGCATGGTGGGGTTTGTAGATTGTGAATCCCTCATTCTTTTGATTAAATCCTCAATTTCAATTTTTTTCAACTATGTGGGCTGCTAAATCTTCTTGACTACCCGGGGGATGTTGAGAAACTATGGGAGGGTTAGGAGGGATGATAGGAATAACAGGTTTGGTTGTGGTTGATTCCCTTGACCTCGAACTGTAGCAATAAAAATTGTATTCAATTCAAATTATACTCTATAATTATCAAATTTCAATGCAATTTTGAGAAAATAATTTTTCCTACCTCTTCTCCGTGGCACCATCATCGATTTAGAAATTCCCAACATTCCGAGATGATCGCTTGAGCTTGAGATCCAAATTTGAATGAAAAACGTGAGGGAATGATTAAGCTTTGAACTCACATTTGAGGGAGATAAAATGATAGAGGCTAAAGCTTCTTTTTTATTTATAACAAACATAACGTATATGCATTATGGTTTTGTAAATTCCAAACCTAGGAAATTATAAAGTGATCATGCTATAATAGAATGCGTACACGTTTTTCTTTTTTTCAGATTTTTTTCCACTTTTTGGCCCCCCAACTTTGTGCACTTACCCAAAATATTACATTATGTTCATGGAAAGTAACTATTAGCTTACATGTTCTTTTAATTTATTTATTTTTGTTTAAATTAATTATTTTATTTTAGGTACTTCAAAAAAGAATTAATAATTGAGAAAATTACTATTTATTGAAAATTTCCACTTAGAATAGAAATCAAAACCAATTAAACATAATAAATGGTTATTTGTGTATATTAAAAATATTTTTCTAGTGTCTACTATGATTTCGACATTATTGAAAACATTGCAAAAAAATGAGTAAAATCGAGTTGGTAGGAGGAAAAAAAGATTCGTTCTTTAAGGTTATTGTGATGATAGAAAAGTCCTTCCCTATATAGGGAGGGATAATATCATTTCTCAGGGGTTGCTCAATACACCTATTTTTTGCTATTATAGTAAAGCTTAGGAGGATGAGGCGACATATATGGTGTGAAAAAAAAGTAAATTGAAATAGTGTTTTTATTACTTTATGACCAATTTAATGTGCAAGAAAATTAGAGGGGTAATACATATGAGGAGAGACTAGCACGCTGACCAGTCGGTATGAATGCATCTTTGTGGAAAATACAATGTGAAAAGTGGCTCAAACTGGACATAGAAAGAACTTTTGATAATTTGGAAAAATAATGGTCTAATTTTTTTAAAATGTTCATCAAATTCATTAATTCAAATTGTTTCATATTATATTGATATTAATATAGGGGTCCAAAGTATCTATGACAAATCCCACCAAGACCAAATGAGTCACATGAAGTTGGTGGACTCATTTTTGGGACAAATGAGCATAAATTATATTTTTTTACAAATTTTTAAGTTCATTTTAATAATATAGTATACAACATTTATTAATTCATATCTCAATTATATTTGTAATTCTTTAAATATTTTTATAGGAGAAGATGTATGACTTCAAAACCATTGAACAATTGTTGACATAACTCAAATCCATTGAATGAAACACCAATGCATTCAATAAGTGGGTACATTATTGTGGATTTTTATGGGTAAGACATCATTAATTTCTTAAATAATTATTAAAATCAAGTAGGTAACAAAATTTTAATTTTAAATATTTTATTCACAGAATTTGAAATATTATAATAATTATTAAATAATGTTATTGTAGGTGAATAAACCTTCACTTTTAGTTGATGGCCCTAAGTTTAGAGAGGGTACTAATGATGATGATTATGAATACAACTATCGAACTCATCATTACATGGAATGGAGCACAATTCAGAAATACAAATAATGAGCACATAGATTATCATGATGATGATAATGAGATCTTAGATGATGAAGATAATGAACTATTAGATGATGATAATGACGATGACAAGTAATTGATGATTCAACTAGTTTATATATATGTATATATATATATATATATATATATATATAGAGAGAGAGATAGAGAGAGAGAGAGAGAGAGAGAGAGAGATGTACACACAATAATTCAAATTCATATTACTATATTGTAAATGAGAAATTAACTATTTTCTCATATTCATGAGTACATTGTTATCTTTTTCATTAACTTACCTAAAACATGATTTTATGTTTAAAAATTGGCATATGTTATTTTAGTAAGTTAATTTCATTTAGGAAATATTTAGAAAAAAATATGTTTGATATTTTGTTTTAGCATTATAATAGAAATTTAATTTTTTAATATCTTAATCCTCATTAATTCAAGTAAATGTTGTTATGATATTATTAATTGTGTGTGTTCGAGTGCCATTCAATATTAATTTACATACAATAACTTTTTTTTACATTTACAAACATTATATATAATAAACACAATATAATTATTTCATATTTGACATAATTATATTGCATTTGTTTTTGAATTTTTCAAGGTACTTTGTTTCAATCGCGATTGTGATAGTGGATTGATTAGCATCATGAATAGATGATACAAATGCATTGTAAAAGTGGCGCAAAAAGTGGCACAAATGTTGCATTAATTCGACACAAATAAAAATGTCTAGTTACATCATTTTTCCATCGCATTTACATTGTAACCTTAGACATGATTTCTTACAAAAAAAACATGTCAAAACAAACCAAAAAGGTCAATTTATGACACACAAATGACCCAACATATGACAATATTTGCACATTATGTATTAGTGACCGAGTTTTATTTTCTTTGTAAAAAAATAATAACTACACAATCATTGGTTTCAAGGCCCTCCCCTCCACCAGATGTGTAACTATGTAGCTAAAATTATTTTTAATAAAACATTTCATATTATACAAGGAATTATAGATTATATCTTATGTGGTACAAGAATTACTTAGAAAAATCCTATATTCTTATGCTTAAGTTAGTGAAATGATGGTTTAAATAAAAAGAGTAATAATATATCTATCCAGATAATAAAAAATCAAGTTCCACTTAAGATTTTGGTGGTTGGAGGGGGAATATTATCAACATGGATAATAATTTTTTTTTAGATAAGATAAAAAGGTTTGGTTTTAAATTAGGACAAAAAAACCCCATACATAAGAGAAGCAAGTTTTTAAGAAAAAAACACCAATGAAGCCAAGGAGGCAGAGTAAAAAAATCTTGATAACCAGGCCCCCACAAAATAGAGCCAAACTAAATAGTTTGCATATTAACAACAAGTTTTGTAAGTATCTAAACCAAGACCAAAAATAGGAAAAAACAACAAAAAGATAAGGGTTGTAAAAATCCCGCCATTAGTTCTCAATATCCCTACTTCGGGTCTTGGAGCTCGAACCACCATATTTCAAACCATCCACTTTGATAATGAATCTCTTTGGGAATTTGACCTCTTGATCCTCAGTTTGAGTGCTAGCATTAACCTCCTCTTGAGACTTACCCTGATTTTCGGTTGCAACCATACGAGATGTCACCGTATCCGTCTCATCACCGTAAAAAAAATCGACTCACTTCATGTTATTTTTGTCCTCCTCAGAAGTAACCTAGTTTTGAAGAAGATAAATTTATTACTCTTAAATAATATCATCTTCTTAAATCCCTTGATGGTTCTGTTATGGGTTTCACTCCTTTGATGAAAATATTTTAGCTCCTGTATAAGGTTTTGTTGATAGTGAGAATGGTATCAATTGTGGACTCGACCCTCATTAGTATGGCCTCCTAGTCAGCAAGCTCCTGGTCCATCTTGTTATAACTCTCCCCAAATTCCTAATCCCCTTCTTGAGATTACATAAGGCATACACAACACCCTCATCAAGATCAATACAATTTTTATTCTTTTTATTTTATTGAGGCGAGAAGCAAGGGTTTTTGGTCAAAATCTTGATCCTTGACTTGATTAGGGATGGCAGGTTTTCTTCTTTGGACCAAAATAAGAATGAGGCCTTGGTGAAGGGGGATATCCACCTTCTTTTTCTTTAAATCCTTGATAGTCGAGAGGAGCGACCTATGGAGTAAGAACGCAAGGCTCATAGTTTGGTCACGATAGAGAAAATTGAGGATGAACATGTGGTGAGTAAATATTTTATGAAATTTTCCTTCAAGATTCAGATATTTCATAATAACTAAGTAGACAACAACCCATATAATTGACAGGTGTAGGTGCCATCAATACCATTGTCATAGGCAATAATGTTTTCCCACTTCAAAGAAAGTAGAAATTTCATGTTTCTTTCTAGATTTGTCTTTAAAAAATTTTAGGCCATCATTTTTTAACCCAGTGATCTCAGCTATGGCATTCTCGAGACATCAATATGAACCCCTCTAAAAAAAAAACCACCATCCTTCCAGAAATCACAAAATTGACAAAGTTTGGGATCATTACCTTTGAGTTGACAAATGTATCTAGTGAGACCGCCTTTGTGCAACAATTTCCATAGAGCCACATTGTTCTTGAGGTGAAGAAAGGTAGATGGTTTAGTATGCAACCTATCACCCCCATGAAGCTAGCAAACAAGTTTAATTTTTTTCACATAGACACTAGAACTCAACTAATAGAAAATGGAGAAAAAAAATGAAATAAGAAAGGGCCATTTTCTAGAAAAGGAAAAGTCCTTTCACAACCCCAAGCATGCGAGCTAAGGGTGTCATCATAACTGCAACCTCCCACTTTGTGTCTTCATTTATGAGTTTATTAACTTGTCCCCAAGGGATACACGGATAATAATTTGTTTTGATTGTGTTTTTAACATTTATACACTTACATTTGACAATTTTTTATTTGTTTTCAAAAAATACATGAAAAATGAGAAAAAAAAGATAAAAGTGTAATTTTGGTCCAAGCTTTAGACAAAATAAACATAAAATACTCTATATTCAATTCATACGAGATAATAATTTCGTATGATATCTTCATATATATAATCTTTGTGAGATCCTAGAACCAAGGAAGTTGTTATCTACAAAAAATTTGATTGTTACTTATCACCATCTTAATAAATTTTCCTTAGAACAATATAACTAACCTAAAAAATGATGAGTTGTCCAACACAACTCATTATTCTCCACATTGTAATTACATTATTTTCTACATGAGTACTATGATAATAGTATTTGTAACATTCCCCCTTAGTGTGAACATGGTAGAAACATAATCAATTTTTTTTTCTGTAGTGTGCCACCATTAATTACTCATGATCTTGGTACACAAAATTAACAAAAGGTAGAGAAGGAACACTTCAACCTCTCATTAACCATACACTGTTGGGAACTAATTTTACCACACTAGTGTGGGAACCATGAATACTAATTCTATATTTTTTCAACCTTCATGAATGAATGGTTTTCACATGATGACCACTAACTTAGGTGTGTACAAAGACACACATCTATTCAACCTCTTCAAGTATCATGATGTTTCATTAAATTTGTGATTTTTATCCTCCAATAAATTGTTCCATTAGGGGATTAAATCAATATTACTCACACAAATGAACATGAATATATATTTTATTCTTATATCAATCATACAACACAAACTTGAAAAATGAATACACTACAAAAATAAACATGCCACAACATCATTTTGTGGCCTTGGAATTTGTGGTTTGCGAGAGGAGGCTACTTTTTGTCTTTCGTCTAGTGCCTCCATCCTTTGATATATGTGTTTCTCACTCAATGAACTTAAAATTGAAGAAAATTTGTTTCCATGTTGTCATTATTCTTTTATCCCCCACAATGTGAAAGATATTATTTTATAGGATGTTGGGTAACACTAAAAATGTGTTCGCGAGAAAAAAAATTAATTTTTTTTTCTGAGTATTTTAACACTTTTAGACATTTTGTTATTATGATGAAAATAGACACAACTTTTTTTATTATTGGAAAATAGTTTTTGAAAGGGACTATAACCTTATACAAGAGGGCTTAAACACCAGATTTTACAATTAATGTATAAAAAAATGATCAAAATCTAGATAGAACATGAATTCCCAACATCGAAAAATAGTCTCGCTCGTAAAAAGTACCAAAGCAATTAACAACTTATCAAAGCATAGAAACAATTGATGTACAACAACCAATATGCACAAAGCACAATAGTACCATTGTAGAAAAATAAGTTGTTTCCCGGAAAAGAAAAAATGAATCAATATATAATAGCCAACCTACGAGAGAAGAAAATCTTCTAGGTGGAGAAGTGACATTCTTAGAAATAATTTTTTTCTTTTTATGGACTATTACCTAACCTGATGAAGCCTCCACGATTAGAGGGTTGATAAAAGAGGAGTATTTTCCTTAGTCACATTGATTCTAACTTGGATAGCAATGTTGTTAACACAGGGAACCACCAACAATCGAAAGAGATAAAAGAGACAAAATATTGACAACATAATGATATGACAATTATTGTGAGATATTTTGACCTTAACAATACTCGTTGTATATAACATGCATAGATACGTATTATGAAACTTTTATAATAATGATAATAAAATGATGACTAAACACAGACTTACTTTTTTTTTTGAATAGATGACTAAGACTTTTCAACTAAACAATTTAACATGAAAATTGAATTAAAAATCTAATTAGATTTTGGCAAACCAATTGCTATAAACAACAAGTTATTAAAATATACTTTAATTTTTAACATTAATTAACATTACTAATTATGACATACGTGCCTTATTTATATGGGACTCTATACCTAAATGAAACTTAATGTGGCTAATAATTCAATTAAAATCTAACATGATAATACATTATTTAAACAAATTAACAAAACTATTGGTGTGTGTGACTTGCCTTGTCATCATCCACATCACCTAGTGATTCATCTCGCCTTGCGAGAGTCATAGGTCTTAGGGAGTCAAATGACAAGTGTCATATTCTATCATAGAATCTGTCATCTTCATTTACGTTAGCATGGCGTCATAGGAGTTACATTCCTCATTTAGAATTGTAACTCCTCCTTTAGTGGCGTCATATGCGTCGACCATGTCATATGCGTCTGGCATCATATGAGTTACTTTCCTTGTTTAGGCATGGGGTTACACAACACCCCTATTTGTACTTCCTTTTTCGATCTATGAGTATGATTAGACTTATTTTCTTATTTGCATATTCTTTCCATTGTTTGAATCTTGCTTATTGCGTTGGAGCTACAATGTTACCATCAAAGTGAAACTTCATTGTGGTGCATTATTTCAATATCGGTTCTCGCATATCTCTCTTTCATGGTATCAAAGTGGTTCCGATAAAACCGCACTCTTCATTTATCAAGTTACTTATTACTTCTGGTTTCTTCTTATTTCCTCATGTAAGTTTTTTTTATTATTACTTTGGAATCGTATTGCTCACCTTGCATTGAGGTTTCAATTCTGCAAGTTTGAGGGGTTGTTTTTGGTTTTAGGTTTTTCAAGGTTCACTTGTTTTCCAACCCTTGCATGCGTGTTTTGGGGTCTATTGTAGTCTCAGGTTGTAGCGACTGGTTTTCTTGATGGAGGCTCATTGGTTTTGTTGGCTCTTGCACTAGACCACCTATTCATTTTTTCTTTGGCGTGACATGTGTTCCATTGGTGTCAAATTGGCTTAGCAACTTTCATCTGACTCATGATTTTTACATTTGACCTTGTAATGTATTGGTGGCTTGGTTGTTAGTTGTATCAACTTGTGCTTGGTTGGATGGACCCCTGCTATTTTTTAAGCCTAGTCTTTGGCTCTACATGGATAGTTTTGCATTTGAATCATCAGTTTGACTCTATTTGCTCACCTTGCTCATTTTCGTGCATCCTCCTCCTGGTGAATCGAGCCTCTCTACATTAGTTTGGGTTATTATATGCTCGGTCTGGTGTTGAATCGTGTTTTCACTGGTGTATGCTCAGACTAATCGAGTTTTGTGCTCATTGTTGTGGTCACTGGTTACTTGGTTGACACTATTGCTATGGTTGATTGTGGTTTAAATGTTTGCGGGATCATTCCTTTTCTACTTGTTATTCAAGTTTTACCTTATTCCAAGTGTTTTGGTGATCTTTGACTGCGTGATTGTGGTCCTGACTTGCTCACAACTCAGCCTCACCATTGACTTCCGTTACCTTGGTTCTCCATCTTGTAACCTTCTTGGCACCAATTCAACGTTACCTCCAGCAGCTTAGTCACCTCTACTCGATCGTTTTTGATATTGTAGGCCTGGAAAATCTCCTAGCTGTTACTCTTCATGCATAGCTCGACGGCCTTTCCCCTAGTTGACACGTGGTCCTTGCTCAATTTTTGGTAGTTTTGTTCTACCATTTCCTATGGCATCAACCCCTGACACGTGGACCACCTGCATTGAACACAACACGTTCATGTTGCTCAGCACAACTCTCCCACAACCTGACTCAGGTGTGAACTAACTTGGCTCGATCTACATCCACATGGCGGTTTACCATACAATTGGAGCAACTCGGTCAACATGGGCCCCTTATCCATCCTTTTAGAATTGATTATTGGTAAATCAATCTCCTTTTAAAATTTTTAAGGTTAAAAACATTTAATTCATTGGCATTGTAAATTTTTGGGTTTTTTTGCTTGTTTTATTATCCTTCCTTCAAGTTTTAAAGACGGAGGGTGAGCTATGGGGTTGGTAGGAGGCTAATCCCCCCTCGCAATAAAAAAACCCTATCTAAAATTTGATTCCATTTCCAACGAGTATACATACGAAACCCTTTGCATGTGTTTAGGGAACTTTTTAATCCATTTGCAGGGCTTATTGGTGTTTTCCATCAGTTGTGGGAATCATTTTTTTGCTATAAATTTTGACTTGTTGCTCAGTTTTGAGCACTTATTTAGTCAAATTTTCATGTTTTTTCACACACTAGATGATGGGATTATCAATTTTTTAAACGAACTATTTTATAAAGTGTCGTATTCTAGGGGGTGGTCATTGTATTACTTGTATCAGCTCATTTCTAATCATCTTGAGCATTGTTCTATCCCTTTTATTGTTTGTGGACTTGTGAGCACATCCATCATAGTCTTATAGCAAATGGATTCTTTTGTGTGATGTGAGACACTATTTCTCACAAGGCCTTCTCTTCCCTTTCTTATTTTCACTCATTCTTGTGTTTGCTTACGGTCTCTAACTGTTGCGCCCAATGAACCTTGATTGTTGTGTCCACTCTTGCACATTATTACATTGATTGTTAGGTGAGTGAAAACTGGTTCTTGACACACATTCGCATCTAGATTGTAATAAATGCACTAAACTATAAAGTGCCAAACTCAGGGGGTGTGATATTGTTTTGGGGTGGTTGTTTCCTTTCTCTCTCCTTCCTTCTTCCTTCGTTGGTTGTATCTCTTCATTATAGATATCTCTAAAGTACCAGTGCTCACACCTTTAATTTCTTCAAATGGAGATATAAAATTATATTGGTTTTGTGAAGTAAAGGGTTATACCATGTCACCATGGGGTTAGAGACCAAACCTGATGATGAACCCAAAAGATCTAAATGGTTCAACCACTATGATGAAGCCTTAGGTATTCTTTGTATGTCCATCTCTTCCAACTTGCTCTTCCACATCGAAACTTCCTCAACACCTGATGGAGTGTGGACAACACTTGATGAGATGTTTGGGAAGCAAGATGACATGAGAGCACATGAGTTGGAGAATGAACTACTAGGGTTAAATCCTAGTGACTTTGAAAACTTGCAAGCCTTCTTCTCAAAGTTTGTCCACACTAGACTACTTCTAAAGGAATGTAAAGTGGATAAGAAATACTCAATTGATCTTGTCGATTCTTTCTAAGTTTGTTCCTGAATTTTTGTCTTCGTTTCAACTTTCCACGCCATGAAAGCCACCTTTGGTAGTGCCTGGAAAATGCCCTCATTTGACAGTTTTTCATCCCAACTCATTCGAGAATAGGACAAACTCATTCAAATGGGAATCTAAAATCCAAGTCACATGCCCTTGTGGTGAATAAGGGAAATAAAAATGAAAATAAGAAAGAAACAAAGGACCAACCTAAGAAAGAAACCAAGACCAACCAACCCCCAGCTAAGCCCAACACTAACACTTTGACTTCTGAGCCTAAAGCAAAGAAGGAAAAGTGTAAATGCTCCTATTGTAAGTATCTTGGCCACGACGAGCATCATTGTTTTCAGAAACAAATTGATCACTTAACTCAGTTGCTTGAGAAGAATAAAATAAGTGTTCCTGAATCTGTTAAACAAAATGCTCAGAAGGGCGAGTCTTCTAAAGCAAAGGAGTCTAAAAATGAAAAGAAGAAAGGTAAGGCCCTCGATTCCATCGACTTGGAATGCCTCGCACCACATGGATTCTTCGAGAGGTTGAATTCTCTAGCATTGAACCATGTGGCATGTCCCAAATAACTTTGGGTGATAACACTCATGTGTCATTTTTTAGTGGATCGGTAGAGATAGAAGGTGGAACATTTAACCAAGTGTTGAGTGTTCCCAATCTATCTTCCAATCTCCTATCGGTTTACCAAATCACCCACCTTGGTGAAGGAATGCGAGTGGAATTTGGTACTAAGTCAGTGATCATTCGTGAGCTTAACTTTGACTATATTGTGGCTGAGGGAAAGGTGGATCACCGTTCATGGTTGTATACCTTTTCCCACTTCTCTTCTGATTTGACGCCTAATGCCTTGCTCACTCATGCAAATGAGGTTAGCAAGCTATGGCATGAGTGTTTTGGGCATCTAAATTATCGTTACCTTGAACAATTGAGCCAAAATTAAATGGTCAATGGGTTACCCTGAGTTAAGTTTTCTAAAGGTATTTGTGAGGGTTGCACCCTCGGAAAGCACCCTGAAAAAAAAATTTGATAAGGGAAAATCCTGGAGAGCTACTCATCCCTTAGATCTTGTTCATAGTGATGTTTCTAGCCCCTTTCCATCTCCTTCTTTCACTAGAGCTCTATATATACTAACCTTCATCAATGCCTTTTGCGTTATACTTGGGTATATTTTCTTAAGCTTAAGTCTGAAGTCTTTGAGCATTTTCAAAAAAGGCACTTGCTAAGAAACAAGCGGAACATTCTATCAAGGTTCTTTGAAACGATAATGGAGGCAAGTATGTGAGCAATAGGTATGAGGATTTCTACACTTATGAGGGGATTGCTTTGCAGCATACAGTTGTTTATAACCCTTCCCAAAATGGAGTTGTAGAAAGAAAGAACTAAACTCTAAAGGAGATGGATACTTGTATGGTTCACTCGAAGTCCCTTCCTCTCGCAATATTGGGATGAAGTAGTGAATTGTGCTTGTTACATTCATAATCATGTTCCACACAAGGTAGTAAGAGGGATGACACCCTTTGAAGCCTGGTTTGGACACAAGCCTGATGTTGAGAACTTTCAAGTCTTCAAATCCAAGGCTATGGCTTGTATTCCCAAGAAGAAATGCAAGGCATTGGATCCACAATCCAAACCTTGTATCTTTTTCAGTATCCTGATGGTGTGAAGGGATATCAATTGTTGAACCCTACAACCCATGAGCTCTATATTGAGAGGAGTGTGAAGTTTGATGAGTCATCCTTGAATTTTACTTCCACTGAGGTTCTTTTGCCCACTGATTCAGATTCTGACTCATCAGATGATGATGTTGTTGAGTGAGTTCCTCCTCTCCCTACTCCTCTTGATCCTCATACTTCTGAATCTTCTGATTTTGATAGTAGTGATTATGTGGACTATGTCCCTTCTCACTCAAGTGAAGAATCTTCCGACTCTGAGCTTGAACCTTTAGGACCTCTTTGGGATAGGAAAAATTTACAAAGTGATGGAGATTTAGTTGGAGATCCTTCAGATGGGAGACATACTCACTCAAGTTTCATTGGACCCCACTCCTTCTTCACCTCTGATTCTGATCCAACGTCTTTCGAGGAAGCTTATGGGATTCTTGAGTGGGAATTTTCTATGGATGAGGAGTATTCCTCACTCATAAAGAATGTCACTCAGGGATCTTACCCCTCTTCTAAAAGGAATAAAAATAATTCGGTGTAGGTGGATATATTGAACAAAGTATGGAGCCAATGGAGAATTCGAGAAGTATAAAGCGCGACTTGTAGCTAAGGGTTTCTCCCAGGTAGCTGGGGTTGATTAATTGGAAGCCTTTTCTCTGGTTACGAAGATGACTTCCATTCAATTGAACCTTTCCATCACTACCACTAACAGATGGAAATTCCACCATATGGACGTTAAGAGTGCCTTCCTTCATGGGGACCTAGAGGAAGAGATCTATGTGGAACAACCTCGGGTTATTTCCATGACCCATCCCTCATTTGAAAGTTAAATAAGTCTCTCTACGGCCTTGAATAATCCCCTCAAGCTTGGTATGCCAAGATGGACTCCTTTTTACTTGCATTAGGGTTCACTCCTTGACACTCTGACCCAAATGTGTATATTTTGTGGCAAGATAACTCCATGCTTATTCTTGTTCTCTATGTTGATGACTTGTTGATCATGGGTAGCTCTTCCTCTATCATTAATTCTATGAAGATCTCCTTGGCCAATAATTTCTCCATGTCTAACTTAGGATTACTTCATTACTTTCTTAGGATCTAGATTTCACAATCTAACTTGGGAATTATGATCTCACAGCCTAAGTACTCTCTTGATTTTCTTACTCGGTTTCACATGTTTGATTGCAAGTCCTCACCTACTCCTTTTCTTTCTCGGGGTCAAGTTGGTTTCTGATTTCTCTTCCCCCTTGGTTGACGGTACCCTTTATTGGCAGTTGGTGGGGAGCTTGATCTACCTTACTCACACTTGGCTAGATCTATCATATGTTGTTGGAGATCATGTCTAGATTTATGTAGGAGCCTCATGAGCTACATTTAAAATTAGAAAAGTGGATCCTTCACTATGTTCATGGCACTCACATAGATGGTATTCATTACTTAGGAGGGAATGAGATTGACTTGGTTGGATTTACAAACTCAAATTGGGCCGGTGATCTAGATCATTAGAAGTCTACCTCAAGCTACAGTTTCACTCTTGGTTCAAGTCCTGTCAGTTGGTCCAGCAAGAAGTAGAATGACATTGCCATATCATCAATAGAATTGAGTATAGAGGAGCAGTTAATGCTGCCATAGAAGCTTTTTGGTTATAGGGTATCTTGACAGAGTTTGGCATCCACTTTTAGTGGCCTACCATTATCTACTTGTGACAACATGAGCACTATCTTGATTTATAGAAATCCCATTCAACATTAGTGGACAAAGCAAATTTCGATTCACATGCACTTCATATGAGATTTGATACATGAAAACATCATCGACATACAATATGTTTAGATAGCTGATTAGGTTGCAGATATATTCACCAAACCCTTCACTGAGGTGAAATTTTTCACTTGCGGTCTCTTCTTGGGGTGAGGTCTATTGCAATATCCCATCTTCTTCGGGCTATATATTCCTCCTTCTTCTCCTCTTCTTCTTTCCAGAAATATGTTGTTTGTATATGGGCACCTTATCAGGCCTTTAGTTGTCGAGCCCCATTGACACATATTTCTTAGTTGTCTAGGGGAGTCTTCTTTTCTGTTCTGGCTTACCATGACCTCTTCCTTGGCTTCAATGAAGGGGGTGTTGGTGTGTGTGACCTGCCTTTTCATCATCCACATCACCTGGTGAGTCATCTCACCTTGTGAAAGTCATAAGTCTTAGGGAGTCAAATGACAAGTGTCATATTCTATCATTTTCATTTGCATCAGTGCATCATAGGAGTTACATTCCTTATTTGGAATTATAACTCCTCCTTTAGTGGCATCATATGTGTCAGTCACGTCATATGCGTCAGTGGCATCATAGGAGTTACTTTCCTTGTTTAGGCATGGGGGTTACACATCACCCCTATTTGTACTTCCTTTTTTGATCTATGAGAATGAGCAGACATGTTTTCTTATTTGCATATTATTTCCATTGTTCAAATATTTCTTATTGCATTGGAGCTACGACGTTACCATCGGAGTGCAACTTCATCATGGTGCATTGTTTCGATATCGGTTCTCGCATATCCCTCTTTCAAAAACTACACCGTGAATAGTGACATACTTAACTTTGACATATTTGGAACCTCATCATCTTCTATTCACAGAGGTCTACTTTTGGTTTCAATATTGGATGTAAGGAAATCCCAAGTTCTATGAAAATGTGTACATTGGAATTCATTAAAGATCATGTGAACCCACATTTTAACAATTGCTTATTTTCCAGGATCAAATGGAAATAAGGAATTGTGAGTAGTAAGTATGTAACTAATGTATATTCTAATGTAGTACTTATTTCCATTGAAAAAATAGAGGAAAAATTTGGAGGGATGCTTTGAGACCAATGCATATATCTAATACAAAAACTTCTAATCAATTGTGTAAGTGAAGCTAGGTGCCACAAGAGACAACCAAATATATATGACACTATGTAGAAAATGAATGTATGGAGATCATAGTTGTTGGGGTTGTAATGAAGGTTGATAGAATGAAACCAATATAAATAGGACATTCATATGATCACCGATATATTTTTCAAGAAGTAGTGCCAAAATATACTCAACTTGATGTCTAAGAGATCTCAACTCAACAAACCCCGATACTAACCTTGTAGAAATTATATCTAAAGTAATATTGAGTAAAGTCTAATTGTGTGCAAGCTAAGTTAGTAAAAAAACTAAGCATGGTGCACAAACAATTTAATTTAAAGATATGATGTAGTGTAAATCAATGCAAGTACAAATTTTATGAAGATAAGTTACTGAGTTGATTTTTAGTGTACAATCCACATGTTCAATACACCATCACAATGCAAAGTGAATGGAGAAATTTCTTAATGCAAATGAGATGGATTTAAAAGTTATGTGCGTATAAGAAGAATGTTCCACATGTAAAACATTGATAAAAACGTCATATAACTTACACACACATGCACAATGATACATTTTTTTGATGCTCTTGCAGCTTTGATGAGGACTATAGAAATACAAACTAAATGAGCACAAAATCCAACCTCCTATGCTTCTATTAAAAATTGGACGCTTATTTTATTTATTCACTCTAGAACCACCCATTATGGATAGTTTAAACTTCTCTAAGGCTTGTATAATAGCTAATATAATGATAGCTTCAGAAAACTTTTAGTGGGCAAAACTTCGTTAATTCACGAATATTCTGGTTTTTGAAATTTGAAATTGGAAAATCTTTAGGTTAAGAGTTAGGACCTGGTCACCAAATTTTTTTAGGTATAATTTAATTTTAGGGCTCGATTCTCCATTCCCATGAAATAGAAATTTAGAAAATTTTCCTTAATGTTGTCGAATCGGTAACATTTTTTTATGCTACTAATCGACATAATAATATATGTTGTTGGGACAAGATCATTTTTATGCCACCACTTTGAAAAATTATATATGTTGTCGGTTGGTAGCTTAAAGCATAAAATATTCACCATTAGCACGAAAGTCAATTTTCACATATTTTCGAATGAGTTTCTACGAATTTTTTTAAGGTGGGGGTCTTAAAATTTTCCTTGATGATAAAGCAGAAAGAACTAAGATGATTGCAAGCAGAGATGTCAATGTAGATTAAAATACTAATGATTTGTCAAAAACTAATTTGTAGGCTATAGATTACCATCTATAGGAAAATAAATAAATAATTTCCCTTATGTATTCTAAAAATAATCTTTTAATTTCTTAAGACATCAGTGTTATGATACCAAATGTAATTTTGGTCTAAGCTTTAACTAAATTAAACACATAAAAACTTTATATTCAATTCATATGAGATATTAATTACATATGAGAGGTTCACATATATAATCTTTGTGATGTCTTAAAAATAGGGAACTTTTTTATTTACCACCAACTTGATTGTTATGTATCACCCTCATACTAAATTTTCCTTACAAAAATATTACTAACCTAAGAAATGTTGATTTTTCCAATACAACTCATTATTTACAACATTGTACTTAAATTATTTTTTACTATGTGAGAACTATGATAATAATATTTATTTCACATATAATTGGTCTCTTTACTTTTCTTTTTATTTCTCATTTTTGTTGAGGAAAATATTTTTCTATTTCTCTCTAGTTTTTGTAAAAATATGGTTAGATTTCATAATTACAAAGTACACACCATTCATTCATGTTCATCCCAATAAAAGAAAATGATTCTTGAGTAGTAGTTAATAACTAGTCCTATACAAGTAAAATAATTAATAAACACACAAATATATTTATATTATAATAATTAACTAATCATATAATAATAATCAAAATACACAAATACAACAATGCCATGAAAATTAACTAATATCATACCAATATGAAAAATAATTAATAAACACAAAATACACTAATATAATAACAATTAAATAATCCACTTCAAGAATAAACCATTCCTTTTAATAATCAAAGATTGACTTTAGATGGTGGAGAAAGGGTGAAGTGTTCCACTTCACAAACTATGTTTAAACCTAGAAAGAGGACAAACACTTTGAATAACAAAGGCATGGGAGAAAATATGACTTGGAGAAGTTGATCTAGTATTTAATTGAGATTGTAAATTCAAGCACACAAAGTATGGTGGATGAATTCTTCTTAAGAAGTAGAAGTAAGCTCATTTTATGTAATTAAAAATACATTTTCTCGAGTTATAAACCCAATGAGGGAGGGATTTTAATAAGAATAAATGTGGTGTAGTTTTTTATTTAGGTGTCAAATTTTATCCTCCCCTTTTTAATTTTTATTCCTTTGATTTTTTATTTTTCTCATGTTTTCTCTAATGGTTTCATAAGACGACACTAAGTAATAATTAAAGAAGTTGGGAGGGACGACCTAGCAAAGTGGGTATTTTTCCAAGACAAGATTTCACTATTTATGTCCTCTTTTGACATCCGACTTTAGAGTGTTGCAGATTATATAACACATGTTATGGATCGTATTCACTAAATTAAATTTTTATGTGGGGATTTGGATTTTTTCCTATTATGGGACTTGACATGAAGTGTATTTTATGTTGAGATTGAGGATTTGGGTCATGGATTTGATATTTTGTTTTGATTTCTTAAACTGCTAGTGGAAGAAATTGATGGAGTACAGGGGGTAACATTCACCATTATGAGTCATCACATCACCCAAAGTTTGAATCCAAGTTATCTTGTCCTTAGATATTTAAGGAGGCTACATGGATGAAATTATTCCATAAATTCAATAGCTTTGACATGGATATAGCTAAAAATTTCACCCTAATTTTTAGCGATGGAAAATATGTCATTAAGATTGTGTTGATGGTTGTTAATGAGGACTTTTTGGTTGCGATTTCAAGGATTTATATATATGGTGGGTGGTGGTTTTTATTTTGAGATCAAGGGTCATAATACAAACATGTATTCCTTACTCCTAGTGAGTCTATGATGGAAACTACAAAATTTATTATTTGACACTCTTCTTGTTCCTTGCAATGGGATCAATATATCACTTGTGAAGGTCATTACTTGATATTATTTCATCATTTTCACTTGCTTTTACATTTGATCCATATAATTTTTTTTAATATTATTTATTTCTTTGTAATACTTCTAGAAAATATGTCTATGGGGTTTAAAGGGGTAATTTTAATGCCCTCACACATTAAGGGATTGTTAAACTTATTATAGTGGATGTTATGTCAATAAAAGGTGTCAAGGGTTGCTAGAAGGATTTTATGCCTCTTATCCTCCCTCAAAGAAAATAAGAAAAGGAAAAGGGTGGGGTTGTATTTTAGTTTGGAGTCTGAAATTTGAGTATGGGTGGATGAAAATACGGGAGGGTCGAGCTCTTAAATTGTTTCTATTTCTTCCCATTTGCGGTTTAAATCAATTTTTAAGGACATTGAAGCTTCAACTAGCAGATGGATTTTAGACTTTAAAGGGGATTCAAATGATTTTGAATCTCTTCTAATTGACCTATCCATGTTTGAATCTGGAACCTTCACTTCCTCTCTGAAGAGGCACTAAAACATATTAAGGCCCTATTATTACTGAGAACATTGCGAGGATCCTTCTACGAGAAGGTTTTCTAGAGGATGTTAGGGAACATCGAGAAGGTAAAAAATCTCTTTTGGTTTTAACTTCAAAATCTAGAGAAAGGAAGGAAAAGAGATATATAACTTTTCGAGAGTGTATTAACAAATCCAAGTATGAATCGAACTATATTGAATGAAATATTTGAAGTACACAGTATTTGCCAGTATGGCAAATAGGTAAATGAGATCCCCTTTTTTTAGTGAATGGGATAGAAGAATATAATAATATTGGAACTTATCGTGCACATAATGAATCAACCTGAGCAGATATATGATATTCTTTTGGCTCCTATAACGCTAAGTCTAATATTAGGAGGTATATGAGTCCTCAAAGTTGTTTCTCCTTCCACGGTTCCCAACCTAAAGGATTTGGTAATAAAAGAGGAGGAGATGATTGTTACAAATAATGATGTAATAATTCATAATTTGAATGATTTGGATGTGTAAAAAAATAAAAACTAGCAAATGGAAGAAACATGCAAATAAAATCAAACCAAGTCCTTCCTTCGCATTTCCTTACAACTCGGATGAGATGGCTAAAGTGTGGAGGGAAGTACCGAGATTATTGAATCTCCTTGATGTATTTTTATGTGGATTCTCTGAATGTGATTCCGAATGGAAGCAAATTTGATGAATAATGAATTTGTTGATAAAATGGGTAGCCTAACAGGTGTATGAATTCAAGTGGTGATTTAATAGAGTAATGATGCAAATTCCTTAATCTTCGATTAGATGGTTTGTGAAGGGATGGGCCTCTTATTTATAATTTAAGGATAGGCCATGTTTTTGGATCAATATTTGAATAAGTTTTAGGTTAATGAATGCATTTTCCTTATTTAGCATGTTGATTTGGTCTATGTAGTTTGTTGGGTTTGAATAATAATTTAAGAGGCCTTATTTCAAATTAGTTGGATTTTGATTTTATTCCAAAGTTGGTTATATGTGAATATTTAGCTTCCTCTTTTATAGGGTTATAGAACTTGAGTGAGTGAGCTAGTGATGTGGAGTTGAGTGGAAGGTAAGTGGATATTTAATTTTTTATTTTATTTAAATAGCTAATTAAATTAGCTAAGGAGTGTAAATGTATGTTTTATGCATGATAGAATTAATTAAATTAATTCTAGTGAGATGTGGGTGAATATTAATTCAAAGAACAATGTGAAAAGGGGAGTAGGTAATTTTAGGGTTTCTACATTTTCCCCTCTTTAAAGTGTTATTAGAAAGTAATAGAATTATAAAGATAACATACACATGTAAATCGATGAATGGATGATAAATAAGTACAAAGAACTACCTAATTTTCCTGGTGAAATATTTGGATGCCCCAAAAAATATGTATTATGCTAAGGGATTTCCCCCTCATGTGTATGGGTAATTCAACAAAGTAGTGGAAAACCACTTGATAAGAGGAATTAGAAGGCTTATAATTTGAGAGTGATTATAAGGATGATGAGAGAGATATTTCTCATAGCTTTAGCTTGTATTTAAATATTCTATTTTAGAGAAACCTTATTTTGATATTGCAAAACATATTTTACATCATGATTATTAAATAGCCATGAGGAGTAACTCGTTATGTGTGTAAAAAAACACACACAGAGAAAAATAAACCAAAAAAAGTAAAACAAACCCAATATACATAGTATATGTATACACCATGGCTATAAATGAACCAAGATGATAATAAAAATACTTTTAATTGGTAAAAAGAAAAACAAAAGACAAAAATTAAAGAAAACCCAATATACACAGTAAAATTATGCACCATGGCTATAAATGAATCAAGATGATAACAAAATACTTACAACACAATTGTTTAAGAAAGACAATTAACTATGCCCCTAATAATCTCCATGGTGATGACTAAGAAGATTTGGATGCACCCAAGCAAGGATACATGGAGGGGATCAGATCAAATTGAAGAGTGTGGTCAAGTTACACTCTTGTTAGATCTGAATTGAAGATTAATTTGTGAATGAATTAGTCACATCCCCAAAGTAAGAATACATACAAGGAGGAAATTAGAGCTGATATTTCCCAAGTGAAGATGCACACGAGGGATACAATTGATTTTAATTTTCCCCAAGAAAGGATACATGAAAGGGGTAAGATGATTTGTTTTAATAGTCTTAGGGTAGTTAGAAAAATCACTAGGATAGAAGTTAAAATTTTGACTTTGATGTTTTGGTATTTTTGTAAATGTTTAGGAGTTTTTGTTATTTTGATTTTTTTGGAATTTTGAATCAAGAAAGGGCGCATTGTCTAAAATAATTTTCAAACAATTTGTAAACATTTCATTCCATTAGAATAATGTAGATGATATATTGATAGGATGTCTAACTCCACTCTTGACTCCGCACAACTAGTAATATGTGAGGTCCATACATCGAAAGCTAAGAAGGACACGAGACAATATGAAAAATGAAGATGATTGATGTAAAGACATAAGGTGTAATAAAGGTTCATTTGAGACTCATCTCTAGTCAATATTATATGACCAATTCCAAGATGATTTCACTTTATATGTTTTGACTAGACTTAGATCCATTGATGGCTACTTGATTGACAAGATCCGGTTGAAGGACTTGTTGTCTCTCTTAACATGAGCAACTAAATTATTTCTTTGGATTTGTGTGATTAAGCCTTTTGATTCAAAATTTTTGAAAGATTTATTTATTTTTATTTGTGGGATGACCCCTACATCTGTCCCCATGCCACCAAGAAAGAGGTAATGGCTTAACATTGAAGGAAAAATATAGGAAAGTAAGGATACCTTCCTCCTTTCCCGGGTCTCGATTACTAGTAAGAGGTGTGGGCTCAACACAAAATACTACAAAGGATAAAAGGTGTAATAATTTACTTTTTGGTTATTTTGATTGATTTTTCCTTGTTTTTGAAATATTTCTTATTAGGAAGGAACTTTTATCCCCAAATATTAGCCTCGTGCAACTAGTAGGATGTAAGGGCTTAACACCATATATTGAGATGGGTGTGCAAATGACCCCGGTATATAATTTTAACGATCTTTGTTAAAGAGATAACTTCTTTGAAAGGAGGATTTTCCATCAAGAAGATTCTAGACAAGACCATAGGTAAAAATATATGAAATGGGAGAAACCATAACAGGGATGAGATACACAATACCTAATAGGAACAAGATTACCTTGTGTCTTATAGGTGAAGAGTGTGATTTTTGATGATGTGATGATTTAGATATCTACCAATGGATGAAATAATTAAAATTATTTGTACAAGTGGCCTCCCCTAGTGTGGAGAGTACCATGGATAAGAAGTTTTTTCTTCTATGTTTTTATTTTCAAATAGTGCTTTGATGAGGGGTTAGCTATGAGAGATCCATTTTTTCTTTTTTCACTTTTTGATTTTTTTATTTTTTGTGGATTAGGATTTGTAATGGAATCATCATTTTGGAAGAGGTCCATGGTTATGTGAGTTGAATGGTCCTAATTTATGAGACTTGGGTGGATGAGGCGATGTTAACATAATTTTTTTAATGAATTTATGATTTGATTGGTCTTGATGTATGAGAATTGGGTAGACAAGGTCCAAATAAATGGAGTAGATTGAAATATTCTTAGTGAATCTATGATTTGATTGGTCCTAATTTACAAGAATTGGGTGGACAAGGTCCAAGTCAATGGAGTATATAGAAAGAGTATTAATGAATAGGTTTTATTCATCTACATCATTGAAGAAGTTATGTGTGGATAAAGGTAATTTGTAATTGACATTTTGGAGGTCATATTCTCCAATACCTTTGTCAATGATATCCCACATATGTGGAGTAGTAGATATATATGATTGGGGTTTGAATATGATATCAACATCAATGTGGTTTTCATCTATGGAAGGAATGACATGGGAGAGAAAGTTGAATATGTAGATGGGCCTTCAAGGCATCTTAACAGCTTTGCAGAGTAAATATTCAATGTTGCTCTATTTTCTATAAACACTCTTTTGATTTTATGATTAGTGATGAATGTTTCAATGTATAAGGAATTCATATTTATGATGTTAGATTTTAGAAGGTCATGAGGACCAAATGATAGGATTGGATTATTCGATGATAAATTTGTGACTAAATATTGAAATGGTTGTGTGTAAATACCCTTAGGAACACACACATCATGGAGTGTAGTGATGTTGTGGTCAAATTCTTGGAAGGGATTATCAATGATGTCTTTGCTAATTTTTTGATAGTTTCATAAAATTTAGATGAATATTTTGCGTTAGAAGACTATTGTTAAACAAATATATGCTTAAGAGTGGGTTCTTGAGGTATTGTGGATATGTCCAAACCTACTCTTAGAGTGTTGCAATAACAAGGCTAATAATTTTAGTTTTGATGGTAGATACTTTGTAAGGCATATGATCTAGTGATGACATGATATAATCAAGCTCAATTTTTTTCAATGATTGGCCCTTATCATTATATTTTCATTTGTACCATGATTTGAAAAGGATTCCTGAATCACTTCTAATTATTTATTTATCATGGTTGGATTAGAAGTGTCTTCAACTTCAATGTCTCTATTATCAAGTAAATCTTGGATGTAATGATGAATTTTTGAACAATGATCCGTAGGATGGCTGCGATGCAATAGTAATCACTATATTTCGATTCATTATACCACATAGGTTTTGGTTTCCCTTTTGTGAAGGATCTTCTGAATGGATAAATGACCATGTTAGATTTTGCTAATTGATGGAGTACACTAGTAATAATTTATCCAAGAGGTGTGTATTGTCTTTGTTTGATTTCACACGGAGGATTTTCTTAACTAGGGAGTATAATTGTTTGATTCACTTAATTAACTATTTTGAATTTTTGGACATGATGAGAATAAATGTTCCCATCACTTACAACGTTTTTGTTTTTATTGAAGAATTCAGATTTTTATTTATTTTGGGGATTGTTGTACCAAGATTGATCTTTTGAAGGAGTTTTGATGAGGTATTTAGTAATAAGGGATCTCTCCCTTTTAGTTATTTTTTGATTACTTCTTTAAAAATTTTTAGGCAATGCATTTTTATTTGGAATGATAGTTCCAGATTAAGATTTGGTATGAAAATACCCATCAACTATTTGTCAAGTATTAAGTAAGGAAATTGGTTTGTGATTCCTCGCTATTGTTGAATGAAATAAGTGAATGTTTCATTGTTCATTTACTTTGCATTGCAAAGGTTTGTCATGGTGAGTTTTGTTGACATCTCATGAATTTTTTCTAGAAAATCTTCATTCAATGCATTGTATGTGGTCACCATTGTTTAGTGAAACCAGTGTTTGATTTGATAAAAGTTTAAGTTATGTTTTGGATCTAATTGATGGATATTTGATTTTGATTCAATTAGGTTAGGATTTTATTTTAAATTATGTTAGGACTGATTAAATGAAATATTTTCTTAAATTTGGATAAAGTGAATACCCAAATGATAAGACTCTTGATGTGTTTTGGATTTGAGATGTGCTTATACTTGGATAAAGTGAATATCCAAAGTCTAAGACTTAGATTTGATAGGATTAAGTTTTCTTAGATTTGGATAAAGCAAATATCCAAAGTATAAGACTTGAATTGGGTGTGATTTGATATGCTTAAACTTGGATAAAGTGAATATCCAATGTATAAGATGCAATGTGATTTTTGATTTACTTAATATGTGAATAAAGTGAATATCCAATGTAAAAGGCTTAAATCATGGTTTGATTTGATTTGCTTATATCTAGGATTTTTGGTGAAATCAAAGACTAAGACTTAGATAGTTTGATTTGATATCCAAAGGGGTATAAATTTAGAATTTAATTAGATTTATTTGTATTGGATTTGGAATAGAATTATTTGAATACAAGTATTCAAAGTAGAATATGTAAATGTCAATATGACTTGTTTTTTATTTTGAGTTGAATACAATGAATATTCTATGGTATATGGGGTTTTGATTTTGAGAAAAAATAGACTTTCGATGTGAATGTCCAAAGGAATGAATTTTATTATTTTTTATTATTTTTTGGTTTTGGTAGAACACAATTTATAATCCAAATGGATTTTTGAAAAGTTAGTTTTGATTTGTTCTTAGGATTTGATTTTTGTTTGTTGAACACAACTAAAAATTTCCAAGTAGAATGTAATAAAAAATGTATAAAAAGGAGGTGTTTGTATAAACCAAGTTTTATGAGATTATTTTGATATAACTTATTTTGTTCACAAACAACAAGCAGCAATTTTTGTAGAATGTTTTGGATTTAAATAGGGAAAATCCATTGGGTATTCGACACGTTTTGTGAATAATTCAACATACAAGAATGTTATGAATGGGTGGATGCAAGATCTTATATCTCCAAATAGATGCGTCTTTTGATATATCCCAGTCCTTATATACCAAATCTATACAGGTACAAAAGTGGTATATGGAGCCCTTAGAATACTCAAAGAGACTCACTAATTCATTACTTGAACTGCTTAGAGGAGTGAGTCACCATGTAAAATGTATAAGATTTGTGAAAAGGTGGAAGGTGATGTTATAATCATAGTGATTGAGAGGGAGGGGGTGAATCAGTCAAACAATAATTTTTACTTCATTTACCATTACATGCATTCATCACATAAACCATCCATTTAACATCCATAAACTAGGTGAGCTAATTAGGCATGTATTAACATTCATAAGTTCATAAAACAAAGAAGAAGAAACATGAACACAATATGTAAGTGGGAAACACTCAAGGGGAACAAAACAAACTAATTTTTTTCTAATATTACTCTTAACAAAGGGCTTATATGAATATTACACATCACACAAGACTTATTTAGTGAAGCACCCACTTCACAAGGAACACCCACCTCTATTTAGTATAGCACCCACTATAAAAAGATGTTATTACCCCTAATATGACTAAGAACCCACCTAGCCACATTAAAATATATTATTACTAAAGATATGTTACTCACACAACTGATTCTAATCCAAATTCATCTCACACACTCTTGAAACCCTCTCAAACTGTCCTCTTTTATAACTTTATCAAATATTCTTCTTCATGGGATGATTAGCTCAATTTCCCTTGCACACCTGATCTTTAATATTCCTCGATCATCACACATCTTCTAAAATATGTCCTTAACCCTTATTCACTCTTATTTAACCCTCTCTAGCTCACTTACACCCCCTTGTCTTAGTTTTTCATAATAAGAAAATATAACATGCTTTATATACATGACTTAACTCAAAAACATCCCTAGGTCACCCATAACCATGTATCTCAGTCATCCAAACACAAAACACATCATGATCATAATATAAATATACACAAAATACCCAAGTAGGTCAACAGGGGTCAAGACAACATAAAAAAGCACCAAAACTCTCAAACGAGCTTAAAACAAGCTTTCCAAGCACCAATGAATGCATCATGGACATCAAGGGAATATAGAAACATTATCATGGATCCAAAATCTGCAAACTTGGAAAAATCCACAAGAATCATAATTTTTTTAGGAAGCATTGAAACATCCATCTCCACCATGAAACACACCAAGTTGCAAGAAAACACAACTAGGTCTTTAAGCACCCAGAATTTAGTCCTAGAAAACAAATGAGTTCACATAGAAAAAATAATCATCAAGGATCAAGTAGTATACCATTGGAAAGTTATATGAATCTAATTTTTGGAACAACTCACTTTATACTCCAAATCATAGGATAAGACCTTGAACCAAGCCAATATCTTAAACTACTCATTTAGGCTCCAAGGACTCAAGAACAAGTCTTGAGAAAAACAAGCACAAAAACCTTCAAATAAATTTCCAATATCAACCAACACCTAGAGAAATTTAAGGACACTTGTACCAACATGCTCAAGTACTAAGAAGCATAACTCATGTGGAGAAAACTAACCCAACACACATGTTTTATGAAAACTTCTTGACAATCCAAATAGGACCAATTAGGCCACTGGGGCTTAGGAAAAAAACCAATTCTCCAAATAAAAATAAGCACTCAAACACATAATACTATGTTTTAACATGTTGTCCATGACCATATAACATTGCTCAAATATACAAATTCATCAAACTCACTTCATACCATAAGACTAGATTTTTAGCCCTCAAGGCCAAAAACGGTAGGCTGACTTTGAGGGCCTATAACTCAACAATTAATTCAAAAACATGCCTAAATTTTTTCTAGGATATCTATCACAATCCCAAGGATTTTGGAATAGTTTACTTTTTATTATGGAACTTCCATCTCATCCATAAACTGTGAATTTCAACAAAACAAGGAATTTTCTCTTAGTTCCTGGAACAACTGGAACAACAAACCTCAAAAAAATGAGATATTTGGAACCCTCTAAAACCATGATGCATCAGATTTTATTTCCAACATAATTTTGAATCCATACAAAGAAAATATTCCAGGTCGCTTTGCTATTAGGGTTTCTCTAGGGTTTAAGAGTAGTCTGACTTCTTTACAATTGTTCATAAAGATGGGACATCCATAATAATTAATTATTTTTAAAAAATATTATATAATACACATAAAAACATCTCCCAAATCCTCAAGGTCCCATATAGAGTGTGTGTGAGTGGGTGGGAGAAAAAAGATGCCATATTGAGCTTATTTTACCTTCTCTAGAACTCGGTTTTACCAAAAACATAATAAATTGACTTTCCTTCAACATTTTGACATGAAATATTTCATGAAGCATCATGACTACCTCATCTATGCATATAAAATCTCATCCAAACTAAAATATTTCTAAATATTTCTAGCCATAGTGACTTACACGTGTGTTCTTGACTAGTCTTCACCTTCTTACTTCCCAAGGACCATGAAACAACATCAAAAATCTGAGTAATGACCTAAAACTCCTTCCAAACATCGAGTGTAGTGCTATATCATATTTAACATTCTTGTATATTACTTTCCTGCTCCAAATATCATGCCACCATACCAAACCACATGCTTTAGGTCTAGGAATAGGCATATAATGACTTGACTCAACCATGACAACCCATGAAATGACCATGCTGACCAATTAAATTTTTTTGGATACCTTTGACACATAATAATAAAACTTTATTTACCTCATGAAATCCTCATACAACCTTTAGAGAGCTCATATTAGCTTGACCATGCCTAAAACCATGCCTAGACACCATAACAACTTCACCAGACAAGACACTACCAATCAACCTTCCTGTTTGACATTCATAAACAACTCATGGAGACTCATATGACACCTCAACATCCTTTTCCATCAATGAAAACACCAGGACACAATGGCCAACAATATCCCCCTTTGTCATTGATGACAACCACCTTCAGAAACATTGATGGAAACCATGAATGCAAACACACCTACAAGACCTCTTTTCCATGTTTTTGAGCATGCTCCCCATTTTACATATATGAAAAAGGAAAAATTAAAATTAAAAATGGAAAAATGACTACAAGATAATGATAGACAAAATAACAACAATGACTTACATGTTTACCACTCCCCCTTGGGTACTTGCTCTTCTTGACTTCAACAACAACAAATGAAGGATTCAAAGACATGATATAATCATCCAAATAACCCCACCCTAAACTAATATTATCCATATTTTAATCCATACCCACTATTACAACATATTATTGACCTCTACTATTCTAGAATCAAAAGATCTCGCTTCCAACACTACTATTTCATCTCTTAATACTAAGGGTCCTAAAGCTCTCCTTCAATCCAAATTTGAAAAACTTCTCAATGCAATAAGATTTCACCATGTATTTGAAACATCAAATAAATGACCCCCTATCATCATGCTATCATATACTAACTGTTTATGCAAACTAGAGATCTCATACCTTTACCAATTGCTATGGAAATGGATCAAGACAAATGCACAAACCTCACGTAACTTCTTTAGAGTTTTGAGCCCTTGTTTTAGATCATCAATTCTTTTTGACTATATAACAAGTTCCTTTTCTAAAAATACCTGCAATAGTTATCATTTATGTCTAATAGTCCTATTTGGCTCCTTAGTTTCATGATCATGGAACAAACTCTCACATATAGCACTTTGTTAATGCATAATATGCCTTTTCTCAACTAGATGCAATAATCAAACCTTTTTAGACTTCGTACTACTTTCTCAAAATTTAACCAACTCCTTGATTTTGAACACACCATTAATTATTAAAAATTTCATGATTAATGCTCTTCCTCAAGATACCACCATGATCTTTACACTAGTTCCAAGAAATAAAAAGTATTTTTTTCCTATTCTCTCATCATAATAGTATTTAACAACATGATGTACCTTGCATTATGATGTTCTTGAGCTTCACATCTTGTAAATGCTCAACTTATCTCATACATTATTCAAAGAAACACTACACCATTTCAAACTACTTAGACCAAGGAATTAAGTGTACAAAGCAGGATAGAAGGACTATTACTACCCCCCAGGGATCATGACCGAATATCTCATATAAAAGCAAAGTAAAATCATTTCATGCAAGAAATTTCATGGAGCAATCTTAGACAAATTTAAGATCCACTATCATAAATCAAGATGATACTATCTAGATTCACACCTTAGATGACAAACAAGTGATTTTTACTATTCTTGTCAATGCTTACAATCCTTCATATAATATTCATGATGCATAATTTTAGTAAATAATCTTCAACACATGAATTATAGAGTGAGACATGATGAAGACATATCTTTAAGGAAATATTAATGATGCACATGACCACATTTATAGAAACTTTGGCTTAAAACTTCTTATAAAAACAAACCTTTGAATTATACATCCACACCTTCCTTCAATATGTGAATCGCTTCAATTTTCTC
Organism: Taxus wallichiana var. yunnanensis; assembly: GCA_018340775.1. Classification (NCBI taxonomy): domain Eukaryota; kingdom Viridiplantae; phylum Streptophyta; class Pinopsida; order Cupressales; family Taxaceae; genus Taxus; species Taxus wallichiana. Next base: position 186,295,975 of record CM031239.1, read on the forward strand.
AACACCATAAGATGTACCTATCTCTATGCCTTGCAATACCTATACTATCTCGCCAACCCTTTCAACTTTGTGTTCATATTTTTCTTTCGCTCAACACTATCAAACAAGATTTTAACACATGATGCAAACCTATTTCTTAAAATTATACCACAAAATTGACTCATGATTATTAAACTAATCAACCATAACATAAACCATTTCCTCTTAACGACCACTAAAAACTTTATATAGTCATGTCGAGCACACTCACATTTGAGTAAACTTGGAGCTATAAGATACTAGGTACAATAGATGGATTTTCCTATGATGATGCATCCTTCATCTTAACACCCATTTTGAGCATTCGTGATTCCTTCACCATTTATGTCTTGATAGAGTTTTCATCACTTTGATATAGACCTCGAGCTTACTATTGTCGATTACATACCTCTATTCATGGATTGGGTCAACTATCAAGACTTGACAGACGACCATGAGCACACGTTGGACCAAATATGTAGGAAACACCTCAACATAACTTTTATTAATGCTAAATAAATATGGATTACCCACTAAATAGAGGAAACCTTCTAAAATCTCAAATAGACTGTAGTAGGACACTTTGAATGAGTACCAAAGGATGAATTGTTTAAACGATACTTTAGATGACAAATTTCAATTTCTATGAGCATGATTATAACCTTGAGGAATAACAAATACTTTAGGAACATCGTTCATATGTGAGACATTAAAAAAAATTCTAGATATGATCAAAAATTTTTTTGGATCAAACATTGAAATACTAGACCATAATGATACAATTTAAGATTTTAAAGATAATCACAAACACCTAAACATAACTTCGCTTATCTTTTCACATAGTAGACTCAAAACATTAAGACACCAATGAAACACTTTGTAAGCATTTAGTACACCTTTTGCAGACCTATTTCACCATTATTTTAACCTTCTTGTGGCATGAATCCATATGCATACCAAAACATAGTAATATGAGACCTTATTGTTAAGATTTAGAAGGAATGTATAATCAACTGATAATAAATCCACAAAATAAATTCCAAGAATTATAGATTATAGTATGAAAATTGTAGAATGTAACAACACAATATGAAAGTAAATAGACACGGAGCATAGAGACAATAACACCATATTTAAGTGGGGAAAAACAAAAGGTAAAAAAACCCACTAAATAAATCACTCTCTATTAGTTAGAATTTCTGATACAAATTTTACCCAAAAATTCCACTTCTCTCATTAGTCTTTTACATAATGGTGGCGAGTTTTGTCTTACACTCATTCAATAAAATGATCATCATAGATCATTCCTAGTCTCATATCCCTATCTAGATCTTTTTCTATTACTAATCTATTCATTGCTTATAGCCAATCCTCGAGAGGGATCACCCTAATCAATAGGGTGGGTGAATCAATTGATCCGCTTCACTCTTAAATGTGTAATATCTTTGTGGAAGATCTTCATAATAAAGTTTGATAGAAAAACTATTAAAATAATATTGGGGCGTACTGCAGTGGTAGATAACCCACTTTAAATTATCACCCTAACACTTATAACATATTTGTACTTATGACTCATAACAATTTCTTGAGCAATTTATGATTACTAAACAAATTCTATGACATCCAACACCCTTTGACAATATGTGCCAACAAAAACAAGAGAATATTATTGACAATACTTCAAAAATCATATCAATACTGACCTCTAATGTTGTATACTGACATACCTTTCGATGGATCAACAATCTTAGGGATCCTCACACGATATCCCAAACCTTAAACAAGATAACACACCTTCATTTACTTCCTATAGAATGAGGAATGACTCTTGAATCCTAATGGAGCTCACAATGTATCTTTAGAGTACTAAAGAACCCAAAATTCAAGAGATTCTGAAATATCCATCTTCCTTCTATCCACATTGCTATCAATATTTAAAACTCTTTTGCTTTTCACAGCTCACTTGGCTTGAGATTCACTTTGACTAACTTCTTATCATTGCTTGATTTATTTGTCATATTTATCCTTGAATCCTTCTTGACTAAAAACCTAATAAACACATGTGATTCTCTTCTAGTATGGCTTTAACCATAGAAAACATACCTTCATGACCTGTTTTTGAGCTTGACATTCTTATTTTCTTCCTTGTTTGCAATATCTATTTTATTTATAGAACTTGAATCTCCTTTGACATGATTTTACCCTTTCTCCTTCGCATCATCTTCCTTTATGAAATTCATTGTCTTATCAAATCTCATGCTTTTGGATTCATTCCCTTTAAATATGTTTGTATGGTTAATCCTTTTTTCATGACTCGAACTCGATTCATCTCCAGCCTATCTCTAAGGGATCCGACTTCCTCTTGTATATGTTCACCTTATTTATATGGTACCTTGTAATATGGCCAACAACATTACACTTGAAACAAGTAACAAATGTCTTACCTTTAGGATATCCTTCTCTCTACCTAGGTGGTCCTTGATGACAATGTTTAACAACATGAAAAACAAGATTACAGTTGTAGCACACAACCTCATTCTTCTAACTCTTCCTAGAGACTCTTAAATATTTTTTTAGAAATATGAATGTAAGGATGACAATTGACACGTGACCTTCAACCAAACTCGACCTCCTGAGGTCATGCCAAGAATGCTGATGTGGAAAGTGTGGATGAATGGCTATATGAGAATCAATGAATAAGATATGGTATTGTGAGTTCATAGTTGCTAGATCAACAAAGGGGAGATTTAGGGGCTATGAATAGGTAGCATAAATTCCCTATGGCTTGATTACTTGATTGAATCTAAGTGTTAAACTACATTGAAGTGTCCATTTTAACCAAAATGAAACTAACAATCTAATCTACTACTGAATGGGAAACTAATTAAATAAATCAACTAAACTAAATTATTACAAACACAGATAACAAATTACTTCTATTCTAAATAATTAAATCTACTTCTACACTAGAACTAAACAAGTAAATAATATGGTGTCGTTATTCACCTGTGATGAGTGTATCTAGTCTATTCTAATTAAATGAAAGCTTCACTAAACTATGGATGAAAATCTAACCCTCTACTTTTCCTCAAAAGCATGGGAAGAAATCATAACTTCTCAGAAGTTTTTCTTCCCTACAACTTCCCGACAAAATAAAATAAGATTTCTATATAGGATTTCCTATATGAATTGATCTATTGTAATTATTGAATGATTGCAACAATGGAAATGATTATTTTCTACTATATTTAATAGATGTGTATACGTATGATTGAAAAACAATAATATGAAGAAATTGAAGAAACTAACATCAACCCCAACTTGGAAATACAGAGTAATGGAAAATCTAGTTGTGTTATGCTTTGTCCCCTTAGCTTTTCTTTTCAATCTCATGTGTTCATGTGTGTCCATGGGAATTTAGTAGAAGCGATGAGTGAGAAGGTCTTTGGAGAAATGACAACTTAGATGGTAATCTAGTAACAATGCAGTGGAAGAGAGATAACACAAGTGAAAAGAGCTTGGCTATGCAATTTCTAGCAAGAATGAGGCAACTTAGCAATACAAAAATACACAAAATGATCTCCAACCCTTTTCTTGAGAACAAGCGATCAATTTATAGAAGGTTGGTTGGGTTTTACACAATCACACTTGGCAGCCATGGAGTGCCACATCAACAATGAAGAGGAGCTTTGAATAATGAATCATGACCAATTATAAATTAGAGGTGAAGAAGAGAATGCCACAAGGCAGTTAGTCTTGAAAACAACTAAAACGGTTTGCAAATGTGCATTAAAAGTGAACTTAAGTGGGGCAACACGTGTCTTGATTGACGTTGGAAGATTATGGAAAAATCACACATGACCTCTGCCCTATGTAGGGTAGAGGTTACAAGACTACTACACTATACGGGATGGCGGTTAAAAAAATGTCACCTGTAAGGTGGTGGTTTTGACACTAAATGTTAAAATAAATTTAAAATGAAGCGGGAAGCTGCAGAAAAGCGGTACATGGCCAAGTAAGGAAAACTAGGATAAAAATATAAGATGTAAGAGGGTTTAGGAGCTTGAACAACTTTGGAAAAGACATGAATCATCATTGGGGACTATATAGATGAAAATCGACACGTGGCCTTCAACCACACTTGACTCCCAGGGTCATGCCGAGGCAACCGATGTGGAAATGTGGATGGCTAACTATAGGAGAATCAGTTACTAAGATCTGGTAGTGTGAATTCCTAGTAGCTGAATTGGAAAAGGGGAGATTTAGTGGCTATGAATGGGTACCATAAATTTCCTATGGATTTATTGAACCTAAGTGTTAAACTATGTTGAAGTGTTTATTTTTACCAAGATGAATTTTGACAATCTAATCTACTTACTTGAAGGGAAACTAATTAAATAAATCAACTAAACTAAACTATTACAAACAAATACAATAAATTGCTTCTATTCTAAATAACTAAAGCTAATTCTACACTAAAACTAAACAAGTAAATAACTTGATGTACTTATTCACATGTGCTCATGTATCTAGCCTATTTTAATTAAATGAAAGCTTCACTTTAAACTATGGATGAAAATATAACACTCCTTTTCCTCAGAAGAATGAGAATAAATCAAAGATTCTTAGAAGATTTTCTTACCTAGAACTTCCTCGACAAGAGTAAAGAAGACTTCTATGGAGGATTTCCTATATGAATTAATTTACTGTAGCTATTAAATGATTTAAACAATGAAAATGCTTATTTTCTAATCTATTTGTATGAAAATGCATCCGTGAATAAATGATTATTTTCTCCGTGTTTCATGTGAGTCCAAGGGATTGGGAATTCAAGTAAAAAAATAGTGAGAAGGAGCTACGTAAGAATGGTAGTTTGATAATAGTGTGTCAAAAATGTAGGTGGAAGAGAGATGACACAAGTGAAAAAAGCTTGGTTGTGCAATTTCCAGCAAGAATGTGGCAACTCAACAATGCAACACACAAAATGATCTCTGACCCTTTTCTTGAAAAAAATCAATCAAGTTATAGAAGGTTGGTTGGGTAATAGTTCAAGCCATTTGGCATCCATGTGGTGCCACATCAACAATGAAGATGGAGTTTGAACTATTAATCACAATCAATTACAAAGTACAAGTGAAGAGGAGAATGACACAAGGTAATCAAGCTTGAAATCAGCCAAAATGGGTTATAAATGTACGTTCAAAGTGATGTTAAGTGAACCAACACGAGTCTCAAATAACATTGGAACATTCTGGAAAATTTGCATAGGACCATCACCCTGCGTAGAGTGGAAATTATTGGACCGCTACCTTGCTCAAGGCGGAAATTACAAAACCACCTCCTAGGCGGGCGGTGGTTTCGACACTAAAGGTCAAAATAGGGCTAAAAAAGAAGTGAGAAGCTAAGAAAAAGAATGTAAAGGCTAAGTAAGGAAATCTAGGCTACAAATATAAATTGTAAGTAGTTTTAGGATCTCGAACACCTTTGGAAAATATATGAATCATCATTAGGGACCTTTTGTAACCGTTTTCCACCAATGTAACACGTGCAAATTTAGGTGTGTACAAGGACCTTTGTAATCATTTTATGAAAAATTAGCATGTGTAAATTTGGGTGTGTACAATGAACCCTCTCATGTAAATTGAAACATGCAATGTATCTTTATTTATATGAGTTATCATTCCTACCAATAATCCATGGAAATACATTTTTGTGATCTTCTATAGTCCTTAGCTCTATGACCAAATATATTTAAAGAATAACTAACATCATTGAAGTTACTTATGAATTTCATTACATTGAGTTGTCTTATGGGATTCCTTTGATTCATATTATCCACCTTGACTCCAATAGGCCCTTGAGTTGATGTATCATGCTCTAACTTTGTCTCGTATCCTAGCACATTCTTCCTCTTTGTCTTCTAGACTCGCTGTGACATGCTCAACATGATCTTCAATTTGTTTATTGATTTCTTCAAATTCCTTAGCATCCTACCTCAATCTCTCTTCAAGAAGACAAATCTATTATTTATAGTCCATGTTTAATGATATCAGATCAATATTCTTCTTTCTTTGAATATTTAACTCCTCTAGGACCTTTTCAAATTCATCGTTGAGGACAACTTTCTGTTATTCCTTATTTAAATCAGTCACATCATCTTGGTCATTCCTTTTTGATATGTTTGTAAAATTATTTTCACTATCACTAGAGGGATTGATCACAACTTCATACAAGTAATCTAACTTCTCTTATATCTCTCTAGATGAATCACACTCTACAACAATGAAACTCACACACTCTTCCAAGGAACCAAAAATGATATCTTTGCAAATTTATTCCATGGGGTCTGATGCATCAAAGTAATCAACATCAAGATAATATCCAAGAGAATGTATATTTACCTTCACTCTAAATATCCATAGGGAATAGTTACTTCCATTGGACATTGGACCTTGATATGGAAAAATCACTTCTCACATTTTGATCAAACAACCTATTTTCCAAGAGGATATCCTTCAAGTAGTAAAACTTACTTCACAAGGACATGCTTTGACACCAATTGTTAGAAGCACAATAATCATACAACATTTTTTTACTTCATTTACTGTTACATACATTCATCATATAAACCATCCATTGAACATCCATAAACCATGTGAACTTGTTAGGTGTGTATTAATATTCACAAGTGCATAAAAAAAATAAGACACATGAACACCAGATGTAAGTGAGAAAACCTCAAGGAGAAGAAAACCCATTGAAACCTCTGCTAATAGTACTCATAACAAAGGGATTGTATGAATATTACACATCACACAAGACTTGTTTAGTGAAGCACCCACTTCATAAGGAGCACCCATCCCTATTTAGTATATTACCCACTATACAAGGAGGATAAAACCCCGAAGATGACCAAGAACCCACATATCCACATGAAAATAATGTTTCTCCCACAACTGATTTTGATCCATATTCATCTAACACACTCTTTAAACCCTCTCAAAATGTCATCTTCTCTAGCTCACTAAAATATTCTTCTTCATGGGATGATTAGGTCAATTTCCATTTCACACCTACTCTTCAATATTCATCATCTCATAACACCTCTTTTCATCTCTATCCTTGATCCTTCTTCACTCTTCTGCAATCCTCTCTAGCTCACTTACATCCCCTTGTCTCAACTAGTCATAATAAGTAAATATATTATGCTTTATATATGCATGACTTAACTCAAAAACATCCCTAGGCTGCTCATGGCCATGTAGATTGGTCATACAAAACAAAAATCAAGAGCATAATATAAATCAACACAAAATACCTAAGTAGGTTGGCATGGGTCAAGACAACATTAACACACACAAAAACTCTTCAACAAGCTCAAAACAAGCTTTCCAAGCACCAACAAATGCATCATGGACATCAAGGGAATATAGAAAAAATTTCATGGCTAAAAAATTATCATGAAACCTTGGAAAAAACTCCAAGAATCATTCTAAATCTCAAGAATGACTGAAACATCCATCTCCTCCATGAAACACACCAAGTTACAAGCAATTATAACTAGGTCTTCAAGCACCCATAATTAAGTCCCAGAAAATGAATGAGTTCACATATAAAAACTCATCATCAATGCTAAATAAATATACCATTGGAAAGGTCTTTGAATATAATTTCTAGAAAAACTCACTTTATCCTCCATCTCATAGCATAATGCCTTCAACCAAGCCAATTTTTAAAACTACTCATTCAAGGTCCAAGGACTCAAGAACCAATATTGAGAGAAACAAGCACAAAAACCTCCAAATTAACTAGCACCTATAACACTTCAATGAAACTTGTACCAACTTTCTCAAGCACTAAGAAGCATAGATCATGTGGAGAAAACTGACAAACCACACTTATCCCATTACACCTTCTTGGCAAGCCAAATAGGACCAATTAGGCCACTAGGGATTAGGAAAGAAACCAATTCTATAAATAAAAATAATAACTAAAACACATCATAATAGGTGTCAACATGCTATCCATGACCATAGATTAGTGCTCTAACATGAAAATTCATCAAACTCACTTCATACCACAAGACTAGATTTTTAGCCCTTAAGGCCAAAAACGGTAGGGGATGAATTTGAGTTCATGTAACTATAAATTTATTCAAGAAAATTCCTATAAATTTTCACGGATGTCTATAAAACTCCAAAGGATTCTAGAAAATTTTACTTTTCATCCTGGAACTTCCATCTCAAATTACAGCACTACAAATTTCCATAAAACAAAGGATTTTATCTCTCTTCCTAAAATAGTTGGAACACCAAACCACCACAAAAATGAGTTATAAGGAATCATCTACAAACATGATATATTAATTTTTCTTTCTAACATCATTTATATTCCATGCAAAGCCAATCTTCTAATTTTCTCTACTACGGGGTTTCACTAGAATTTAAGATTAGTTTGACTTCTTAACGATTGTTCATAAAGATGAGATATCCAAACTAATTCATTATTTTTCAAAAATATTCTATACTAAATTCCAAAACATCCCCCAAATCCTTAAGGTCCCATGGAGAGTGTATGTGAGTGGGTTAGAAAAACAAGATGACATATCGAGTTGATTTTACCTTCTCTAGAACTTAGTTTTACCAAAAACATCATAACTTGACTTTCCTTCAAAATTTTGACCTGAAACTTGTCATGAAGCATCATTAATACCTCCTATATGCATGAAAAATCTCATATAATCTCAAATACTTCTAAATATTTCCATCCATAGTAACTTACCTGTGTTTTCTTGACTAGTCCTCACCTTCTTACTTCCCAAGGACCATGAAATAACATCAAATTGCTGAGTAAAGACATAAAACTCCTTCCAAACATCATGTGTAGTAAAAAACATATTTCCCATGATTTTACATGAATTTCCTACTCCAAATCACATGCCACTATACCAAACCACGTGTTTTAGGTCTAAGAATAGGTCTAAAATGACCAGACTCAACCATGACAACCCATGAATGCAGACCATGAATACCACTTGCATACAAATTGGATACCTTTTAAATATCATACCAAAATTTCTTGACGCCATGAAATAGTCATAAAACCTTTGAGAGCTCATACTAGCTTGATCATGCCTTAAACCATTTGTAGACACCATAACAACCTCACTAAAACTAGACACTACCAATCAAACTTCATGTTTGACCTTGATAAACAACTCATGGATACTTATATGACACCTCAACATCCTTTTCCATCAATGACATTTGACATCAATGATAAAACCAAGACACAATGGCAACTAGGGGATGGGGAATGGTATGAATTTTTCATTATAACTCCCTAAATATTGATAGGGACAATGCCACAAAATTCATTTTTACAACTATATTAGATGATACTTGCAGTAACCCCAATCATGAAAACATTATCTATAAGTGGGGACAAAAGTGAGGTAAATAATGAACGCTATTTGAGACTAAGTCTCAAGTGAAATGAAATGTAAAATGTGTTGAGGTGTGGTGGTGAAATCCACATCATCGATGCAACATAAGTGGTGATGAAATCCACATAAATACGTGTAAATACAAAGAATGAGGTGCTTACAGACAAGGTTCATTCTAAATTTGACAAGCATAAAGGAAAAATGTAAATCACAAGTTTCAAAACAAAAGTATACCTTTAATTTTTGTAGAAAGTTTTAGTAATTTTCAATTTTATTTAGCCAAGGAAATATTCATACAAACAAGTTAGAAGTTTGTTTCTTGATTAGGAAAGATGAATATCCTATTAAGCGAAGTGGTCCTTACGAAAGGCATAATTTTTCTCTCATTACTCCATTTTAAGTCTATTTTATATCGATGGAAATCTTAGAATGATATATATTATATGAAGGGCCCTTGAACCTTGTTTAGGGTCATTTTATATGATTGGTCATTGTATTCTCCAATCATTTAACTAATATATTCTTTTGCTAATGTCATTATAAAACTAGGGATGTGTGTCAAAGGTTGTATGCAATGACTCTTTATGTAACTCAATTTTTGGTGGTTCCTTTTGGGGTTTTGGCTATGTTTCTCTCTCTCATCTATGCTAATATACGGAAATGTAATGTTACACTACTTTGAAACAACATTACTGTAATAAAACACATTTAATGGAAATAATTTTCTGGAATTGAAATGCACACACCGAGATAAATATAACAAAATTCAAATAACACACACTCGATTGAAATTACATAATTGAAATGACATGAAAGGAAATAACACACACCGAATAGAAACTATAGTAAAGGAAATAAGTAATTGCATTCAAACTCGTAACTTATCAAAACCACAAGCATGCATAAACCTAAAATCCTCCAATCTCCTTGGTCAAGTGGGCCCTTTCTCTTCCTCGGAAAGAGGTAAACAACATTCTTGTAATGAAATGCATTTAATAGAAATACTTTCTTTGGAATTGAAATGCACACACCAAATCAATATTAAAAATTCAAATAACACACACTCAATTAAAATTACATAATTGAAATGAAACACTCATAATTGAAATTACATGAAAGGAAATAACACACATTGAATAGAAATTGCAGTAAAGGAAATAAGTAATTGCATTCAAACTATAACTTATCAGAAACCACGAGCATGCATAAACGTAAAATCCTCCAATCGCCTTGGTCAAGTGGGCTCTTTCTCTTCCTCGGGATGGAGGTAATATCAACACCACAGGATATTCAAAATAACATCTAATATATTGATTTATAAAAGTTCCATAACATACTCAGTACATAACTGGAAAATAGATACTAACTGTTATAAATTGTATTGTAGATTACCAACATCAACTAAGTACTAAATTATTCTTTAAGGAGATGTCTATATAGACATAGCCAATTACACATCATGCCAAAATTTTAGGCACTGATTTCTTCCACTAACAACCCTATTAAAGTTCATTAAATCCTACGGAACTACTAAAAACAAGATCCATGTTTATAGGCTATTAATGGAAAAAGTATTCCTTATCGCACGATTGCTCTGACTTGGACTCCTTGATTACAATTCCCAACATTGACAGAAATGTCCACTATTATCCTACACATGTCACCACATTTCACTCATAGAGGCGATTAGTGGGAGGTTCTACAGTTAACAAGTTGCATGAAACAAAACAAGATAAATGCATTGAACTTACTAGGATATACCTATATAAAACATCCCCATGCACTAATTAATCATGTTTAATGACAAATTAATAATCAAATAAATGATATAAAATAAGTCAAATAATGCACTCATCATCTCCCCTACACTTTACCTATTGCATGTCCCAATGAAAATCATCTTTTTCCTGCCCTAAGGCCAAGATGTTGTGTCATATCATATTCCTAAAACTGATCCGCATATTGTTTCCTGATTCCTTTGCATCCCTGACTATTTGAAATAACTTCCACCAAAGGTGTGAAACTATCATGTGATTGGGAAACGTAATAATAGGATTTAGGAGAAGAGGTTGCCTCCCCTATGTTTTCGACCCAGTCATCACTATATTCTTTATAATTTTTCTCGATGGAATCGTTGAATTATTGAACTAATGCATCACCCTCTGCATACACCAACCGAGATTCGGAGGGAGATAAATTCCCTCCTTTTTAATGGAAATTTAAGGTATCCCATCTTCTATCATAATCCTGTCTTGCTTCACCAAAATGTTATCTGACTATAGGCCTCAAAATCCTACACACATTTTAGTAGAATCTTTGAATTATTTTCCCCAACACCATCCTGATAATAAAGAGATTGAAATTTTTTCTTCATGGCCACATCATTGTGATGGGTAGGCCTAATGTAGAAACCTATGGTGCGAGTTGTTTGAGTGAAATTTTTTTTTTGTTATCCACATGTAATTTCATTCCTAAGTAAGGAATGAAAGGCATTCAGCTGAAAATCTTCCACAAATAGATTAATAAAGAAATCGGACATATTGGTGACCAAAGATGTTCTAGAGGTAAAATTCACACAGTTGATTTTGTATCTCATGGGTATTGTTTTGATAAATTGACAAAAATATTTTTCCATCAGGAGATTCATGAGGTTATTGAATGCACATTCTCATTAATTACCAATAATAGAATTGCTATTGGAAAAACATGCTATAGATAGAAGAAGGTTTCCTATAGGCTAGAAGCTTACAAGCCAATGGACAAACATAATATAAAATAGATTGTAACTTCTTCTTATCATTTGCACTGGCCTCAATATCCTCTTTTAACTTTTTATTTTCCTTTTTTAATGCTTTATTCCAAAGAGATAATAAATTTAAATCATCCCATACTTTAAGGCTTATATCTCTTTGTCTCTTGAGACTAGCTAACCTCTACCTTCAAAGCAGTAATTTCCCTCACTTTTTCTATAGTTCTATGTGTAAATATAGTTTGTAAAGATAAGTTGGTTTCTTGCATACCTTTTAAATTTTCCTTTAGGGAGGAAATTTCATCCAGATAACACCTCAGTACATCATCTCCATGTGATTCATGGCTGCCAATCTCCATTGCAACATATTTCGCACTGGGTCTTGGTAGAGTGCATATATAGTCTTTGAAGGCATTTCTAGCACTACGAAATATCTAGACTCTATGTTATAGGGATATTTGTTGTGAATATATCATCCTTAGATTATTCATTAGGGATAGTCGAGGTACCATCCTCTTCCTTCTCCTCCACAATGGGAGTAGAATCTTCATGAAAAACTTCCAACCAGGAAACTTCAGATCTCTGCAAAGTACAAGACCTTCTTAGCTTCAATGAAATAGAAGAGGAAATTAGTAAAGTGATTTTACCCTTAGAATTTTGTGGCATAGAAGATGGACTATCTTGACTACTAGGTTCTTCCACAGTCTCTTGTGAAGGGCGAGGAGCCGAATCGAGCTTAGGTTGAATAATGGGAGATGGTCCCTTCTTGATTTTCTTTTTTTGGAACTCTCCCTTGCACTTATTTTTTGATCCTTCTCTTGGGTCTATAGAAAACCTAATGTGAACAAATTAATTGAATAAGCCTTGGGTGTTTCAATGCAACCCTACCACCTCCATTTTTATATTTTTATCCCACTTTAATGACTGCATCAACTAAATATTCAGGTAAATTTACCCTGAGTGCATGGTTTATGATGTCTTTCTTCAAATGAATTAAAATCTTCAGTGAATCCCCTCCAAAGATAGATGGTTTTCCATCACAGATAAAGTACATGTTGACCCATTTAACAACTTCCTTCCAAATACCAGGAAACATTTCCCGCTTAATCCCCTTCTGAGTACCATATGAAGTGAGGATTACTTCTGGAAGAGATTTTCCATCCTCATGAAATAGGGGAATTAGGTCTTTAAGAGAAGCATTTTTCATAACCATGAGACCAAATTTTGGTAAACTAGATAGGTCAGAAACAACTTGACTACTTATTTCTACTCTTTTACCCCCAATTAAGGAGCAAGTGGCTTCAAAATTTCTCAAACTAAATTTTCATCAAAGCCCGTGAATTTCCTAATAAATTCTAGCTAGTCAGCATCATAAAATACATGGGAAATTGAATCATTCCGAGTAATGATTCTAGAGTGTTTGTTCAAATTCCTTCTTCTACCCTATGGTATAGACAAATTTAGACAATTTTATAGAAGAAAGATGTTGTGTTTGAACTCACATAGAAATGGCATGAAGTGTTTGGCAAGTGAAAATTTGAAATATACCACAATATTTTAATTACCTTAGGTCGGTGTAAAATTGGCGGCGTGAAAATTTGACAGGACCAAGTATGCATGGGAATTTTTAATGCATGGTATGGTAAACACCCCATCATATTGAATAATAATGCCACATGTCCTTATTTTAAAACATCTCATCCTTTTCTTAGAAATTCGACACATGCGGTATCATTGTTAATTATGATTCATTACACCTCACTCCCCATCACAAGATTTTTAATGATATTCCCAATAAATTAATTAAAATTTGTGTATTTATTTAATTATGATAAGTAAATGTGATGGGGGAGTTCTTCAAAAGTTAATATCCATAGTGAAGTAAAATGCACTTACCCTTGCCATCTCAACTTCCCGATATCCATAGATTTCCACATCCTATGCTCATAGAGAAAATGTGAGTAGTGTACATTCTAACAATAGACATGCCCACCTTTATTGAAAGCATGAAACAAAAAAAAAAACTACAATATAAGGGAAATAATATCAAAAGCATGATCATCTTTCTTTATTCAAATTTAAAAATGACTACTCATGACGGAAGAGCCAGGCTCCTCCACTGAATCCATTTCCTCACATAACAACATATCTTTGCTAAAGGTTTCTTTATCCGAGGATGCTGATACATCCTTAATTTATGTCCATTCACCAGAAGAGTTATTATGTCTCCATTAATCGACAAAAATCTCACAGATCCATTATCAAACACTTGTTTGATCTGGTATGGTCCCAACCATCTTATCCCTAGCTTACCTTTGAATTTTTGATACTTTCAGTCAAAAAGTAAGACCCAATCTCCCTCATTGAAATTCCTATATTTGATACGAGCATCATGCCAAGATTTTCTTTGATGTTGAAGAATCTTATTTTTTTGTTGTGCCTCCATCCTCATTTCATCCATCTCATTCAATTGCATTACTCTCTCATATTGTGCTTCATCCAAATCGATGCCAACTTCCATTGTTTTCCTCCAAGTCTGCAATTCAAACTCAATGGGTAACAAGTGGCTTCTTCCCATACACCAATTCATATGGGGAGAAACCAGTAGTGGTCTTCCAGGTTATATTGTAGGCCCAAACCACTTTTGGGAGTTTTGGTACCCAATTTTTTTTCTCTACATTGACAACTTTGGTTAAAATATTCTCCATCTCTTTGTTTGTAACTTCTACCTGCCCATTAGATTGGGGGTGATATGGTGATGACTTTCGATGCTTGATTCAGTAGATCTCTAGGAAATCCTCAATCATGTTAGACACAAATTGAGGTCCCTGATCAGATACAATAGCTCTAGGGGTGCCAAATCTCAACATAACCTTGTTGTACAAAAAGTCAGCTATAACATCTTCATTGGCAGATGCCAATGCTTGAACCTCAACCCACTTTGTGACATAATTAGTGCACACCAATAGGTACTCTTTCCCAAAGGATGGGGGATCAAAAGTTCCAATGAAATCAATACCCCACTTCTCAAATGGTCCTAAGACTAGTTGAGGATTGAGAGGCATTTCCATGGACAATGTAGGCTTTCCCATTCTTTGACATGCATCACACTGCCACACATACTTCTTGATAGACTTATGAAGAGAAGGCTAGTAATACCCAACTCTAAGGACCTTGTGAATTGTCACTGAGTAATGTCCTCCTCTAGGCTCATCATGACAAGCTCTTAGTATTTCATATACTTCCTCCTCACGAACACACTTGTGAAGAACCATATCAAGAAAACATTTAAATAAAATTTTGTTACACCATTTATATGTTGAGTTGTTTTTAACTAATCTCTTTCATTCCTTATTGGTAAAGTAAGCTGGAAAATTCCCTGTAGTTAGGTAATTTGCAAGATGATGAAACCATGGAGCCTAAGTCGATATTGCAAACAAGCGTTCATCTGTAAAATGATATTGAAATACTTCTTCTTCTTCTTAAACATTCAATCTTGAAAGTAAATTCGTAACAACGTTAGTATTTCCTGGCTTATCAATAATTGTTAAGTTAAATTCTTGCAACAAGAGTAACCATCGATCATTCTTTACTACTTTGGTTTATTCATCAAATAACTTATGGCTGAATGGTTAGTATAAAAAAATATTTTTATCTAGTAATATAATGTATGAATGTATTCAAAGAGTAAAAAGTAGCTAAAATTTTTTTGTAGTGGTGTAATTTCTCTTCGTAGGGTTGATTCTTGCTAATAAAATAAATGGCATACATTTGATCTTCTTCATCTGTTTATCTAAGAACATGTCTCATTGTTGTATTAGAAGCATCAGTGTGAATATGGAAAGGTTTCCCCCAGTCGGGTCCTCTCAAGACTGGAGTGGTGGTTAGCCTCTCTTTAATAATCTCAAAATCTTGCTAACATTGAGGAGACCATTCAAAAACACAATCTTTTGTCAACAAAGAAAACATAGGTGTAACAATTTTACTGAAGTATTTGATGAATCGCCTATAATACCTGTATGTCCAAGGAAAATATTGATGTCTGCATGATTTTTGGTGTAGGAAGCTAAATAATTACTTAAATATTCTTGGGGTCGACCTATACTCCTTTGGCGTAAATAATAAAAAGGATGACCTAAGACAATTCCTTGATCAACCATAATAAAAAATCATGGCTCAAGGAAATTTGGTATTTCTCACATCTAGTTAATAATTTTTCAAGATTATTTAGAGATCCATCATAGGTGGAACCATGGACAATGAATTTTTCCATGTAAACTTCAACACAATCATTTGTAAGATCTGAAAAAATACCAAAACTACTCTCTGGAAAGTAGCAGGTGCATTACAAAGCCCAAATGGTAGGACTCTATATGCAAATGTACCCCAAGGACAAGTGAAGGTTGTTTTATCCTGATCAACAAGTGCAATACTAATTTGGTTATACCCATTAAACCCATCCAAGAAGGAGAAATATTTCTTACCTGCAAGATTTTCCAGAACTTGATCAATAAAGGGTAGGGAAAGTAGTCTTTCTTGGTGGATTTATTAAGTTCCCTATAGTCTACATAGATTCTCCATTTACCATTTTTCTTGGGAACTATAACTAGTGGTGATACCCATTGACTATCAGATATAGGATAGATGAATCCTACCTTCAACAATTTTTCTATCTCATTTTTGATTATGTCTCTAAGTGCTAGATTAATTCTTCGTTGTGGTTGTCTCACATGTTTAACATCCTCGGTGTAGATATGGTGAGTGAAAATTCTTGGATGGATCCATTTCATATCAATATAATCCCAAGAAAAATCTTGGGAACCTTCCCTCAAGATTTCTACAACCCTAGTCTCTTGGCTAGCCTTTAAGTTATTACCAATGGTCAACTCTTGTCTTATGTCAATAGTCACTTTCTTGGTATCTTTAAAAATAGTGATCTCTACATTAGAAATTAAAGAATTCAAGGGAAAAACATGAGGCTGAAGCATGTGCAAAATAGTCATATTTTCAAGAGACATAACCTTGGTTAAAGGAAAATAGAAATCAATGATTGCACATTCCTCATGATAAGCACATATTTCTTTACAATTTTCATTAGAAATGTCACTTACCAAGGTAGTATTATCTATTGTGTTCAAAATAGATGTTTTTGTAGCCTTAGTTCCAATTTTCGTAGGCTCGGTTCTAATTTCCGTAGCCACAATGTCCTCTTCATTAGACATTGTGTATGACTCAAAAATTTATTCCATGTGATTTTTCACTGCAATGGTGGTCTAGATAAGAAGAAATTAGATGATTAGTATCTAAATAATCTACCCATACATGTTCACAAACATCCACATATAGTTGGGAAGGAGGATACAATGAAATATTATTTTATTTTTTCCCATTTAAAATGGTCATTTTTCCCAACTTACAGTCAATATATGTTGCAACAGTGCAAGGGGCCTTCCTAAGATGACTAGATATCCCAACTTCTGAGCTTTAGGCTGTAAGACCATAAAATTGATGGGATACTCCCAAGATTCAACCGTGACCATTACATCCTCAATCACTCCATCTAGTACAACAATAGATTGATCTGCCAATTGAAGAATGGTATTAGTTGGCTACAATCCTATTAAAGAAAGAAAATTGAACATATATGTTGTTATAACATTGATGAAATCACTAAGATCCACTAAAACGTTAGATATTGATTGACCATTTACAAAAATAGTAATGATTAGGCTCCTAGGATCCCCATATTTTGGTGAAATAATCTTTCCAGCAACAAGATCAGCTAGATTCCCTTCCACTTTGACCATTTTTGGGTATTTATTCTTTCTTCTTGGTGTCTTTATACACTAGTCTCTAATGGTCTGGTTTAATTCAGGAATGTCCCTTATTGCTCTTAGAAGTGGGACCTCAATGTTCATATTTTTCAACTCTTGAACTAGTGTTGTTTCTTTTGCAGTTTGAGTTTCCTGTAATCATTCTGGAAAAGGAGCTACATGTGCATTCTTATCTTTTCCTTAACCATTCCTAGTGGCTTGTATTTGTGGAACATGTTCAGTTTCTTCATTTTCCTCGGTGTCTCTTCTTTCTCATTTTCCTTAGGTATTTTTGTGATAACAATAGGAGGATTATTCACTATTCTCCCATACCTTAGTCACATATTATTGATAGTATTAACTTGCATTGTATCACTCTATCATGCTTCATTAATTTAAGTTGTCTGTTGATTTTAGGGTTTGCTACAGGTTGGGATGGAAGTTACGTGTGTGCTACTTTCCCGTGTTGTTGATAGTTTTGTGGTGGGGCCATCAAACCATGTTGTGGTTGCTGGAACCTCCTTTATTGATTATAATTACATTGCAGTGCCCATTGTTGGTTTTGTCATGGATTTGCATTGGTTGGTTTTGTCCAACCACTGCTAATTTTAGGGAGTCATCCATGGTGGTAGATGTGAGTAAACCATCCAGTTTGGTGGTGTCCACTCGGGTTTTCCCAAGTAGGTTGATGATCCTAACTGGGCCATGAAATTATCCAGGGGTTTTGAGCAGGTCTAGGGGTATACACAGTTTCTTTATTTGGCCTTTGAACAAAGTTTACCTCTACCTTTTATGACGACACGGCATTCAATATTTCTTTCAATTGAGGTAAGAAAGTGCAATGGTTAGTATCATGATCAGTGACATCACAGATCAAACACATGTCTGTGACATCCAAAGGACACTCTCTCAAAGGATGTATCTTCCTGCATTTAGGGTAGTATATGTCTAGAGGTTATTTTGCAACACTTGGTCTTAGCTTTCAGCCCATCTATGGTTGATGTTAATTATGACAAGATGTTTGTTTTCATGTTAGCCATTTCCTCTAGAAGTTTTGAGGTACCTAGGGCAGTCTTGGATGTTTTTCTTTTCCTTATACCTCCTCATGTTCTAGAGTAACTTCTACATAGCTCAGTGATATCTTCCATGCTAAGTTTGTGCACATCACCTCCTCCCATAAGATGGAGGGAATCCTTGGTTTCCTCATCAAGTCCTTTAAGGAAAAATGTCTTAGTGATTTCTACATGTAACTCATAACCACTCCTCCGATGGAGAAAGATAAATTTATCCAAATAATCTTCTAGATTTTCATCTTCCTTTTGTTTTATTTGGAAGAAATCTTATTTCCTATCTCTTCCCTTGTAGTAGTATTTATATTTTTCCAAAAAAAATTTCTCCCTATTATCCCAAGAAAGAATGGAGTTAGGGAAATTCCCATGAAATACCTCATAGCGAGTCTCTTTGAGGGTGGAAGGAAATAGTTTGAGTTTTTGATTATTTGTTTTGTAGTCATATGTCTAGTAAAGAAAGTTGAATTCAAATAGAACTAACCTAGGTCTTCTATAGACATTCCTCAGAAGATAGGGAAGATGTATGGTGAGATATTTTTCATAGGCACATCCTCATCTTCATCTAAGACACTGGGATAGGTAAAGGTTCTACCCAAGGGTCGGTTCTCATTATTCCTATTGTCTCCCAATTCTAAAGGATAATCTGGTTCTAAATAGGATGATGCAGAATGTTTAGAAGGGCTTCTAGGCATTGTATTGGATTCAGTGTCACTTTTAGTGTTCCCTACTTGTACTTTGTTTGGAGATATTCTTTGGATATTACATGGTATAAATCTCCCATGAATTTTCTCGTGGCTGTGCGCCAAGTTTAGTTATATAAACAAGACCTAGGACTTTTGTTGGTTACATAGATTAGCTTCATTAACACCCATAGCATGTAAAGTGAATAAAATTGCATGTTGTGCTTATGGTGTCCCTAGCAATGATGCTAAAAATGATGGGTCATTGTATTCTCCAATAATTTAACTAACAAATTCTTCATTAGTGTCATTATAAAACCATGGTTATGTGTCCAAGGTTGTATGTAATGAATCTTTATGCAACTCAATTGTTTGGTGGTTCCTTTTGGGGGTTTTGGTTGTTATGTTTCTCTTTGTCTTTGTTAAACTATTGAAACAACACTACTATAATGAAATGCATTTAATAGAAATACTTTGCTAGAATTGAAATGCACACACCAAATCAATATAAAAAAATTCAAATAACACACACTCTGAATTGAAATTGTAGAATTGAAATGACACACTCAGAATTGAAATTGCATGAAAGGAAATAACACACACTGAATAAAAATTGCAGTAAAGGAAATAAGTAATTATATTCAAACTATAACTTATCATAAACCACGAGCATGCATAAACATAAAATCCTCCAGTCGCTTGGTTAAGTGGGCTCTTACCATTGCCCTAGTTTTAGAAAATACAATAGTGAACATGAGAATTAGATTAGGTTGGAAGAGCCTTAGCTGATTTGAAGATGTTGCATGATTGTGTCACAATGAAGACCACTAATCGAATGGGAGACTGTCACACAAGAGTATGAAAAAATGCAGATCCAAGTGATTGGGCTGGATTGGGGTGCATAGAAAAGGGATTGGGGCACGTGGAGAGCCTTGGTCTAAAACCTGGCCACCCTGGTCTATGTGGGAATTCTGGAAGCCAATTTTATAGAGTCTCTAGATGTTGTGAAGCCTTCGATTCTTGTTGCGTGTATGTCGCACTTAGATTGGTGATGTCTCCGTAAACCTACAATAAAAGAATCACCTGTAAAACCCCAAAAAAACATCAAACCCCTAAAAAATAAAGATGCATATGAAGGGGTCAGTCTATATTTATCTTCCAAATTGGTGGACTTATCACTGATCATTGCACTACATCTCAGACCCAATGTATTTCTATGTGTGTGTGTAGAATTGTGCCTTTGGTTGCTCTTGTGCCAGTCGTATTTTGTGAGTAGTGAACAAGTAACTAGATGTATAATGTAAATAATGTGTGCATGGTAATAATAGAATCCTCCTATGAAGTGTGATGAAAATGAATTGGCCTTATGTGCCTTGTGATGGAGCTAGATGGATGAAAATGGACTTATAGATGCCTTTGATGGATGTAACCTTAGGTGGAGATAGTAGATGCTTAGTGTTTAGTCCCTTATAATTATCACATAACTTTATATTTATATGATTCCTTCACTTGAATTCCATAATTAAACTCTGAAAATGTCGACTACCAAAAATATAAGATGCTCAAATGACTATAAAGGACCCAAAAAGTGATTATTATCCAAATAACTCCCTAGTTATTTGGGAACCGACATTTCCATTCGGCTCTAAGGTTCTACGTCGTAGGTCATGTACACTCCAATTACTCCTTTTACACATTCCCTTGGTTCTAGATTCCTCGTGCGCCCCTACACACTCCTCATTTCCTTCATATTTCTTTTCCTCTTCCTCTTTGTTCCATTTTCCCTCATGTGCACTCTCTGTGCATCCACCTTCTTCCCAACATTTCATGCATCCTGCGCATGCGTCTTGGACTTGATTCCCAAAAAAACTAAGTCCCTAGTACCTTGCATGCCCCCTTTCTTGCTACCACACACTACTTTGTAATAGTTGTGCATTCTCCATATGCTTCTCCATTAAGTATTTCTCCCATTTAAGTTGAAAATTGAAAATTTTAAGTTAAACGCCTTCTCTGTTGTCCTAGTAATATGAAAAGTCAAAAAATTGGAAAGAATCTACGTTTTTGGGTCATTTTGTGTGATTTTCGGCCCGTCAAACATTTTTGTCCCACGTGTCCCAAGTTCATTTAGGCTCTCTATTCCCCCCAATCGGCCGCTTTACCCGAAGTCCATTTCTTTCGGGCCCGTCGACACTTTTGTCCCAAGTGTCCCAAGTTCACCCTCATTGTTCCCTTTTCATCCGATTCACCAAATCACGTATGCCACGTATTTTCGTCCCTCATGTCCTAGAAGCATTTGTGCATACTTTTCCCGCATCGCCCGTATCGGTCGAATCGTGCTTTCACGTCCCGCGTGTCCCAAATGAACCAAAGGTCATCCGAGCTAATTTTTCCCACTCTTCACAAATATCTTGCTTTTCAAGTTGGTAGATGTGTATTTAATGCACATTGATTGTCTTTCTCTCTCCCAAACGGCTATATAATAAACTGCCCCCTATGCATTTTGGCACACTGCTTTCTTGCTATCCATTGCTCATACCTTTGCAATCAAAATTTCTACGCGCATATCCATTTCCCCTACAATTTCATCCCGAGTCCAGATTGCAACCTTGGCTTCTCAAATTGCTAACAACATGAAGATTAAATTCCAAGGCCAGGAGCAAGTCTCACCACTCGAGTCTGCCATTCCTGATATCGGAGACAGTGAAGTTCGCCACCTTGACTTTGGGGATTTCTGGGCAAGAATGACAGACTCAAACCCCTCTCCTATGGCATAGATGATTCATGACAGTGGTTTGGCATTCACCGGTGGTTTCCCTATCTCAGTGTAATGCGCAGATACAGTGCTCTCCTGCGGAGCTCATTTCAATCCTGACTCGAGCGAACTAATGAACGTGCATGGAGAACTCATCGCCAAACTTGACACTACCATCATTGGTGCTTCCCTAAGGATTCCTAAGATGGACAATGCTATAGTAATTTCTCATAACCAGGCACAGGCCCTCTTTGACCAGGATAATGAGTAATACAAGGCGCGGGTGGTGAATGTCCTGGCTTAAAAACCCTAAAAAGGGGGCGTCTTGTCTATCCAAGGTTTTGTTCCATGCTGATTTCAATGAGGAATTTTCGATTTTATAATCCTACTGGCTCGGTCATGGGCTTACCCTCTACAAATGAGTTCCATTTCTGGATGTGCCCACTTATCAATATAGTGTGTGAAGGAACTCAGAATATCAATTGGGTAGAGATCATCAGTATGAACCTAGCAGAGCAGCTGTCCAATGTACAAAAAACAAAGAAATTTTACATGACTTCATACTTGATGTATACTCTAGTAGCATCGAGGCAATGGTTTGGATTCTCATACATTGATGCTCATAAGAGTGACCCTGTATATGCCTACTGCCCCCAATTCACCTTGGAAACTAGCAATCGTAACTTCAGGAGGGTGAATGATGCTTTCACCATGTACATTGTCAGGCTTCTGGAGAGCGACACGGTGAGGATATTTTCTGATGAAGCTATGAATCTGATATCACACTACGGTGCCTACTTCATCCAATTTAGAAAATTTTCCTATATAAGGCTTGCAGGCTATGAGAGCACTCCTCTCAAGCTTCCTATGTTCTACAATGATAAAATGGCCTTGATAGAGGTATGCAGTAATTGGACAAGTTACACAGAACCTGCAGGGATAAGAAAATCACTGGCCTGCACTTCCCCATATCTTTGGGAAATTACACCTACAAAACAGCTCTAGATGCACAAAACATAGAAAGAGCCCTAGCTCCCATCACTGTCCATTTCTTCAAGCCAAGAACTTCTTTGACTTGAAGAAATTTATTGAGCATAAACATCAAAATCAATTATCATCATAGGGAAGACACAGAGGACTATTGGGCTGACTGTGCTGATGATTTTGAGGCAAGGAGGAGACACTATGGCAGATTTTCTCTTCAATTAATTCAAGAGCTTAACCTATACCAAGTTCCTGAAGGGCTCCAGGATGATAATTCTGACTTGTACTCATATGAATATGACAACGTGGTCAAACACACTCCCTTGGAGGATTTGGATTGGTTCAAAAAGGAGAAGGATGATCTGGCAGAAATCCTAGCTCCCGTCTTGGTAAGAACCAAAATCTGGTTTGATAGAAAGTCCGTGAGCTTAGAAGGCACTCAGGGAATCCTCCTCCAAGGATACTCCAACACCAAGAAGGGATGCATTGACACCCAGTTCAGAAGCACCTGTGCAGACCCCTCCTGCCTCGTCAACTCAAGGTCCCACAGTCTCCACTCCTTCCTCATCCACCCAAGTATATCAAAAGAAAGTCAAAGAAGTCAAGAAGGAGCCTGTGGAGGAAGATCCCCTAAGGAAGCATACGGAGTTGCCCTCAGGCCCAGAGAACATCATTGTTCTCAGTGAAAGTGAGGAGAGTGAAGTGCCAATCTCTACAAGCGCTCCAGAAGCCCCCATGGATAAAGAAAAGGAGGTCCAAAGCACTGAGCTTCAGGTGCTAGTGACTCCTCTGTACCAGAAGCCCCGAGTGCTCCACTCATATCCCAACTAGAGATGACAGCAGTGCACACTTTGAGTGCCATGAGTTCTCTTTCTCTTGGCCCTCTTGCCCCACCTTCCTCTTCTTCCTCCTCTTTTGCATGGGTGCAGCCTTTTGTTGATAGTAGAAAGAGGAAGTCTTCCTCCCGATCTCAGGACCCAATTTTGATGTTGTGGCGGCCCTATTAGGCACTAGCTCCTCCTACTCCCGCTAAGAAAGCCAGGACTACCTCCAGAATAGTATCTGATGCTCAGGGCCAGCAATTCTTGGAGATAGCCAAGCCCAAAGTGGACAAACCAGAGCATGATTTACAAGCATCTGATCTGGAGCTCTCGAGAATTCCCATGGGAGAGTCCACCCCTGAAGGTGAGATCCACAATCTCTAGGAAATAGTCACCAGGGTCATTGGGAGGGTGGAGAAAGGGCAACAAACCATAGAACAACTGGAGGAGCAGGCCCAGATTCTTACAGGTTTCATCAAGTCACTACTATCCAAGGATAAAGTTCTAGATCCTACCCCATTGACTACTCTTCCACCACCTGTGATTCTCAGCCAAGATGAAGTGCAGAGTATCAAAGATATACACAAGTATTCCATCTATGGAAGGGCTATGGAGGCCATGGTGGATGATATGCTTGTTGCAGGATTGAATTTCATTGATGAAGCCTTCAAACTCCACGAGAAGGTGAACAATTTGCAATAGAAACTCTCCTCCACTATTGGGAACATAGATAAAGAACTTAAAATTTGGAGCAGTTGTATAGTAGACCTTCACCTCATGGGACAAACTGATGAGAATATTTTAATGGCAAGCAAGGTCTTCGATGATGCAAAGGATAACTTGTCAAAATCATGGGTGTACAGCGTGGAATGGAAAATCAAGGTGTTGGAAGAAGCTTTGGGAGAATTGAAGAATAGCTGGCAGAAGGGTGAAGCCTTCAAAACTTTGGTAATATCTACTTTCAAAGACATACATTGCTATCTCCATGATGAGACCTCTGGTGCATCCCTCTCCTTGCAAGAAATCAAAGCTCAATTCAGAGCTTTTGTCAAAGGTAATTTGTTCAAGGAGAGTTCCATTTCCAAGGAAAAGATGAAGGAGATCTGCTCTCTTCAATCTGCTATAGAGGAAGCAAATAAAGATTATCATACTCATGTCAAATTCGACAAAGAAATGGAGAAGTGCCTCGATTTTGGACTCAGTCCACTACCAACACATCAGTCCCACGAGGCAGAGACATAGCAGAGGCGTTGAAAAGATTCAGACAGCGGATCCTAAAGTCAATGGGCCCCTCCTAATCATGAACGCTTGTCTTCTTCTCCTGATTCTTCTCTTTTCTTCCTTTCTTCTCGGATTTAATGTAATTAGTTGGGGTATTGTGATTAGCAGCCCTTTAACTAAACATTAGTTAAAAGAAGTAGTTACCAAGGGTAACTAATTTGTAAACTATATAATGGCCTCTCCTCACCATTTTTGAAGGGGAACTTGGCTTATTTTTGAAAGTGTAAAGAAATCATAAAGAAATCAATACGTATGATTTTCATTCTTTGTCTATCTGATTCTTTTTATTCGCAAGCTATCCATTAAATATTGTTAGATCATTTGTCTACATTATGCTGAGAAGCTTTGTATTCTTGTAGATGTTATTCATAGAACTATGTGTCTTTTCAAATTTCATCTTATTAATGTGGTACAAATGATCTTATTCCAATTCACTATATTCTTGCACGCATAAGGAATTATTCTATCATCTATAATTCTGAATGGTGCCTTTCTGCTCATTTCCGCATTTTCATTCCTCTGTCCTTTTGTAATTGGTGATCTATTTAGGAAACACTTTTATGATATCCAAGTTCCATAGTGAAACCATGCTTTGTACATGTGTAAATAGGTTCGTTTCTGAATAAGGGAACCTCTCCCACTAAAGAGGAGGGACTTCTTGTCCCCTGACTGCTGCTCTTCTTAAAGTTCCTTTTCGATGACCAATAGTTTTTGGTGACTCCGCTGGGAATCGTATTTCCAGTTCCATAATCATTTATCGATCATCTTTTGATCTGCGACTCCACATTTTACTCGAGGGAGAAGGGCCCTGGGTATTGAAGATTCTCAGTTCCAGCTTTTGGAATAGCAGGGTTTTCCTTTCTCTTCAAGCAAGAAGAAATATAAGAGCTCGATCAACAAGCACTCCTCCTGTCAAAGATAGAACCCCTACGGTGGTATTCTTTTAGAAAAATCAGTCCTAATCTCCGAGCTCTAATTCTTGCTGGTGTTTCAGTTCCCCTTCAAGCCATTTTTCCAAGAATGGTAGTACCATTGCCTTGGGGCCATCATGTTGGGCCCCTCGCCCTTCCTCAGCCTTTGCATGAGTTACCCAGAGGTAATCGGAAGAACTTTCCTAAATTCAAGGGTGATGGCAAGGTACATCCTGATGAACACATCGCGGCCTTCATAGTTGCATGTGGAGTTCTGGGAGTTGAACATGAAGACATCTCCGTAAGGCTTTTTGTTGAGACTTTACAAGATAATGCTGCTGATTGGTTCTATCACCTTCCGACCGGAGCTATCACTAGCTGGAACACAATGAGAACTAGGTTTGAAAACCATTTCAAACCGCGGAAGACGTGCATGCTTTGGCTTGGCCCAAATTTCTCAAATAAAGAAGGAATCACAAGAGCCCATGAGAGAATTTGTGGCTTGATTCAATAGGTTAATTAACAAAATTCCACCAGACACTCAACCTGTAGATCAAATCCAAAAGTGCTTCTTCCTAAATGCCCAATTTCCTGAAGTTAGTTATGCATTGAGAAGGGCTAATCTTGCAACATTGGCCGAGGATCAAACTCTTGTGTTAGTGTCGAAGATGATTTAATCATGTCAGGAAAGTTGAGGAGAGACCCTTCTAGATCCAAGTCTTCTTCTTCCTCCTCTTCCACTCCTGGACCTAATACTGATCCATTGGTACAAAAACTTGCAAATGATCTCATCGCCATTAAGAAACAATTGGCTCAACATGCTCCATATGCAGACGTTCCAAGGAGGAATTTTCAGCCCAGAAATCATTTGCCTGCTTCTCAAACAAGGCTAGCACTTGAAGGACCTCCTATTAAAGTCCCTGTCAATGCAACCTGTGAAGTTGAAGAACCAGAGGATGAGGAGGTTAATGAAGATTGTGAAGAATTTGTTGAAGAGGTTGATGATGAAACAGATGAACTTGAGGGATCTCGAGTTAATTTCTTCACCACTGAAGGTGTTGATGAAGGAGACGATTATGATGAAGTAGTAGCAGACATGAATAGTGAATCATACGCTGTCATGACTTGAGAGTAGAAAAATCAGAGGGAGAAAGTGATGCAGCCCACCAAAAGATCTAAGGAGCAGCCGACAACTATCCCTGTAATTGCAAAAAGAGGATCTCCTATCCCCATTTCATCCACACCAAAGGTGAGTCCTATCAATTTTGCTACTAAAGTTACTTCTTTTTCTCCTAAAACTGATAAGCCTAGAATCCCAAGTGATGATAGCCCATTCACTTCTGGGTCTTTCGATATTATTGATCACCTAAAAGACCAAGGTTCAAATCTCAGAGGCTGAATATTATCAAACCCATCCCAAGGATTTTGCTAAAATGATTCACTTTGTCAATTCCCATTCTAAAACTACCTCTAAAGGCCTTTTACCCACTCCATCTTCTGTACCACAACCCAACTGGTAGCTGCTGTCACCTCACCCAATGACAAAATCAAACCATTCTATGTGACACTCCTTATAGCCAGCCATAGGCTCAGTAATTGCATCATAGACTCAGGGGCATCAGACAATGTAATGCCTGCCAAAGTAGCCCATGCCTTAGGCCTAACTCTCACATGCACTTACGGGTCTTGTTATTCCATGGAGAGTAAGGAAGTGCCCCTGTCGGAAGAATTAAGGATGCACAAGTAGCCTTTGCTACTTTTCCTGAGAAGAAAGTTTTAGCTACTATCCTAGTAGCAGACATTCCTCCTTCATATGGGATGCTGCTAAGTAGGAACTTCTGTAAGGATGTGGGTGGAGAAATTCAAATGGATTGGTCACATGCCCTCATACCTATTAATGGGAAAATGAAGAAGTTGCTGCCTGAGAAGCAGTCTGAGTATATTGTACAAAAATAGATGATCCCAAAGCACAAATACTCTATGAGGATATGGGGCATGGAAACTACATGATTATGTCTCCAGAAGAAATCCAACTCCCCAAAATATCACCTGAGGATCCTAATGGTGTTTGGATATTAGAGTTTGATGGAAGTTGTTCTTCAGCTGGTTCTGGAGCTGGTGTAATATTGGTGTCACCTGAAGGAAGCATTCATCCTTTCTCATTCAAGTTACAATTTGAAAATACCAATAATACATTAGAATACGAAGCTCTCATTCTCGAGCTTCATGTGGCAAAAGAACAAGGTGTGAAGAATCTCCTAGCTCGTGGAGATGCGGAACTGATTGTCAAGCAAGTTAGAAACCTCTTCCAGGTAAAGAATAGAAGATTGAAACATTACAGGAATCAGGTTTGGGACTCCATTGAATTTCTTGATGCCTTCTCCATCAAGCAAGTGCCTAGGGAGGAGAATACTAGGGCTGATTCACTAGCAGTCTCGGGGTCATTGCTTATACCTCATCCTTGACTTCTCTCAAGATAAGTTTACCATTGAGATGATCCATAGACCCAGTGTACCTGATAATGCAAGTAACTGGCAAGTTTTCAATGATGATCAACACCGCTTTCTTTCTTAGAACTCAAGGATAATTTTGAACAGTTGTACTTTGAAGGAAGTGATAATTTTCCTCGTGAAAGTGTGCCCTTTAACGAAGAAGTCATCAAAGAAGAAGAGGCAGATCAGGATGGATGTATCAAACTCAAAGGAAACAAGATTCCAAAAGGATTGGTGAGTTTAGAAGAACTGTTTGACAAACATGATAGGTATGTAAAGTTTAAAGCTTCTACTGGACCTCAACAATCAACTGAATATGAAAAATTAATATTGGGAGTTCTACTGACCCTAAACTCATGTGAACATTGGAAAATGTTGTACACCAGATGAGAGGAAGAAGGTAATTAATCTTTTAAAGAAGTATAAAGATGTCCTTGCTTATTCCTATGAAGATTTAAAAGCCTTTCAACCAAAGGAGATGCAACATTTTATCCCTCTCAAACCTGGAATTAAACCTTTCAAACAGAAACAGAGGCAATACAATCCTAAGATAGCTGACACCATTTTTCAGGAAATACAGAAGTTATTAAAAGCCAAAATCATTTTTCCTATTCACCATTCAACATGGATTGCCAATATTGTGCCTGTTAGAAAGAAAAATGGTGAGATCCGCATCTATGTCAATTTTAGGAATCTGAATCAAGCTTCTTTAAAGGACAACTATCCTTTACCCATGATGGATCAGGTCTTGCAAGTCATAACGGGATCCGAAATGTTGTCTATGCTTGATGGCTTCTCAGGATATAACCAGGTAGAAGTTAATACCGCAGATCAACACAAAATGGATTTCACTACCCCTTGGGGTACCTTTGCCTACAAAAGGATGCCTTTTGGGCTCATTAATGCCGGTGCCACTTTTCAAAGGGCTATGGACTTGGCCTTTGGAAGTTTGAAAGGGAAGTGTATTGTCGTATACCTTGATGACTTGACTGTATTTTCTAAAACAAGGACAGATCATTTTCAGCATCTGGAAATAGTTCTTTTGAAATGTAGAGAACATGGGATCTCTTTAAATCCTAAGAAATCTATTTTTTGTGTCACAGAGGGGAAATTATTGGGGCATGTTGTCTCCAAAGATGGTATAAAAATTGATCCTGAGTGAGTTCAAGCTATTCAGCAAATTCCTCTTCCAACCAGCAAGAAAGGAGTGCACTCTTTCTTTGGTAAGATTAACTTTCTGAGGAGATTCATCCCTGATTTTGTAGAGCTAACTTTGAATATCTCTCAAATGATGAAAGGAAAACAGACGTTTGGTTGGTCTCCTGAAGGGAAAGAGGCTTTTGAAGGTATTAAAAAGGCTATTGCTAAAACTCCTGTTTTAGCGTGTCCAAATTTCAACAAAGATTTTATTATCTATTGCTATGCCACAGATAACACCCTGGCTGCTTGTTCTGACTCAAGAAGATTCTAATGATCATGAACTCCCAATTGCATTCATGAGCTACATTCTAAAAAATCATGAGCTAAGATACACCATAATGGAGAAACATGCTTTTGCAGTGGTTAAAGCTGTCAAGTAGTTTCATTTTTACATTCTTAACTCTCACTCCACAGTATTTGTACTAGATACAACCATCAAGTCCATTCTCACACAACAGAATTTGGATCCAAGAGAGGGAACTGGGTGGCCAAGGTCCAAGAATATGACATTGACATCAAACCAACCAAGCTCATCCGTGGAAAAGGCCTGTGTGAACTCATCGCTGAGGGAGCTAGACATGAGTTACTAGAGGATAAGGCTGATCTTCCTACCATTCTGTTTCTTGGCTCAATTGATGAATGGTATGCTGATATCACACATTTTCTCACCTATGGAGAATGCCCCTCTCATTTGACTACCAAAGAAAAGAGAGTCTGTTAAACTAAGGTCAGCCCAATATGTGTTGTGGGAAAATGCCTTGTTTAAGCGTGGATTGGATGGGAGATTTTTAAAATGTGTGGACAAGGAACAACAGAGGAAGCTACTTTCAGCTTTTCATAATCAAGCATGTGGAGGGCACTATTCATCAACTATCACTACCCATAAAATACTTCGTGGAGGATATTACTAGCCTACCTTGTTCAGAGATGCATCAAAGTGGGTTGATAAATGTGAAGCATGTCAGACTTTCGTGGGTAGACCCAAGTTGGCCTCTTTGCCCCTTAAACCAGTTGTGATCGAAGAACCTTTTCAACAATGGGGTTTGGATTTCATTGGAACACTTAATCCCTCTTCTAGTGCTGGTCATACCCATGTATTAACCGCCACAGATTATTTTACCAAGTGGGTAGAAGCCATTCCAGTAAAGAGTACTACTTCAGAAGTAGTATGCAGTTTTATCAAAGAAAACATCTTGGTAAGGTATGGTGTGCCAAACAAGATCATGACAGATAATGCTTCAAATTTTTCTTCAACCGAGATGATGGATTTTTGTTATGGATATGGCATCTCCCTAGCTCACTCCTCAGATTATTATCCTCAGGGGAATGGACAAGCAGAATCAACAAATAAAAATCTGGTGGCTATAATAAGGAAATTAGTTAATGAGTCCCAACGAACTGGCACAAGAAACTCTATGATGCTCTTTGGGCAGATAGGATCACACCTAAGAGAGCCATTGGGATGTCTCCTTTTCAGGTAGTATATGGAGTGGAAGCTCAATTGCCAGTAACAGTGGAGCTACCAGCCTTGCATCTAATGAAGGCCATTGAAGACACCAGTTTCAATGATTCTTTGGATAAGAGGATCATGTACCTCTACAAATTGAATGAGGACAGATTGAAAGTTGCTGATAGGATATCTGCCCACCAACAGAAAGTAAAGGTCTTGTTTGATAAAAAGGCCAGGTTCAGAGATTTCAAAGTTGGAGACATTGTTTTATTGTGGG
Source organism: Taxus wallichiana var. yunnanensis (assembly GCA_018340775.1). Classification (NCBI taxonomy): domain Eukaryota; kingdom Viridiplantae; phylum Streptophyta; class Pinopsida; order Cupressales; family Taxaceae; genus Taxus; species Taxus wallichiana. Next base: position 186,327,918 of record CM031239.1, read on the forward strand.
ATAAAAGGCATGAACCTCGTGGCAGCCATGGCAAGTTTGATTCCCTTTGGCTCGGACCTTTCAAGATCAGGCACTTTGCTGGTAAGAATTATTTTTACCTTGATTATATGGATGGTTCTTCTCTCCCACTTCCTTATAGTGGGCAGTACCTAAAATTGTTTAAGTCATAGGTGATTAGGAAGTCCTTTGTATATTCTGTATAGTGTGTGTTCTTCTTTCCTTCCTTTTTTTTTGTGTTGTTTTGTTTGGGGTGTTGTCTTCTGTATTGGTTTGCTTTTGACTCCGTGGCCCAATGGATAAGGTACTGGTCTACTTCCCCTAGTTTCTCTAATTCTTTCCTTGTCTCATTCTTTTGAACTTATGCCAAGTCATCCCCAGAAGGAGCCAACTTGTTGTCCACTCAAAATTTCCCTACTTTTGAGAAGTTGAAAATTGAAAATTTTAAGTTAAACACCTTCTCTGTTGTCCTGGTAATATGAAAAGTCAAAAAATTGGAAAGAATCTACATTTTTGGGTCATTTTGTGTGATTTTCGGCCCGTCGGACATTTTTGTCCCGCGTGTCCAAGTTCATTTGGGCTCTTTGTTCCCCGATCGGCCGCTTTACCCGAAGTCCGTTTCTTTCCTAGGCCATCGACACACTTTTGTCCCAAGTGTCCCAAGTTCACCCGGCTCATTGTTCCCTTTTCGTCCGATTCGGACAAATCACGTACGCCACGTACTTTCATCCCTCATGTCCTAGAAGCATTTGTGCATACTTTTCCCGCATCGCCCGTATTGCCGAATCACGCTTTCGCGTCCCGCATGTCCCAAATGAACCAAAGGCCATCCAAGCTAATTTTTCCTACTCTTCACAAATATCTTGCTTTTCAAGTTGGTAGATGTGTATTTAATGCACATTGATTGTCTTTCTCTCTCCCAAATGGCTATATAATGAACGCCCCCTATGCGTTTTGGCACACTGCTTTCTTGCTATCCATTGCTCATACCTTTGCGATCAAAATTTCTGCGCGCATATCCATTCCCCCTATAATTTCATCCCGAGTCCAGATTGCAACCTTGGCTTTTCAAATTGCTAACAACATGAAGATTAAATTCCAAGGCCAGGAGCAAGTCTCACCACTTGAGTCTGCTGTTCCTGATATCGAGACAGTGAAGTTCACCACCTTGACTTTGGGGATTTCTGGCAAGAATGACAGACTCAAACCCCTCTCCTATGGCACAGATGATTCATGACAGTGGTTTGGCATTCACCGGTGGTTTCCCTATCTCGGTGCAATGCGCAGATACAGTGCTCTCCTACGGAGCTCATTTCAATCCTGACTCGAGTGAACTAACGAATGTGCATGGAGAACTCATCGCCAAACTTGACGCTACCACCATTGGGCTGCCCTAAGGATTCCTGAGATGGAAAATGCTATAGTAATTTCTCAGTACTAGGCACAGGCCCTCTTCGACCAGGACAATGAGCAATACAAGGCGTGGGTGGCGAAGTCCTGGCTAAAAACCCTAAAAAGGGGGCATCTCATCTATCCAAGGTTCTGTTCCATGCTGATTTCAATGAGGAATTGTCATATTTTATAATCCTACTGGCTCGGGTCATGGGCTTACCCTCTACAAATGAGTTCCATTTCTGGATGTGCCCACTTATCAATATAGTGTGCAAAGGAACTCAGAATATCAATTGGGTAGAGATCATCAGTATGAACCTAGCAGAGCAGTTGTCTAATGTATAAAAAACAAAGAAATTTTACATGACTTCATACTTGATGTATACTCTGGAAGCATCGAGGCAATGGTTTGGATTCTCATACATTGATGCTCATAAGAGTGACCCTGTATATGCCTACTACCCCCAATTCACCTTGGAAACTAGCAATCGCAACTTCAGGAGGGTGAATGATGCTTTCACCATGTACATTGTCAAGCTTCTGAGAGTGACACGGTGAGGAGATTTTCTGATGAAGCTATGAATCGATATCGCACTACGGTGCCTACTTCATCCAATTTAGAAAATTTTCCTATATAAGGCTTGCAGGCTATGAGAGCACTCCTCTCAAGCTTCCTATGTTCTGCAATGATAAAATGGCCTTGATAGAGGTATGCAGGTAGCTGGACAAGTTGCACGAACTCCGGGAGGATAAGAAAATCACTGGCCTGCACTTCCCCATATCTTTGGGAAATTACACCTGCAAAACGGCTCTAGATGCACAAAACATAGAAAGAGCCCTAGCTCCCATCACTGTCCATTTCTTCAGGCCAAGAACCTACTTTGACTTGAAGAAATTTATTGAGCAGAACATCAAAATCAATTATCATCATAGGGAAGACATAGAGGACTATTGGGCTGACTGTGTTGATGATTTTGAGGCAAGGAGGAGACACTATGGCAGATTTTCTCTTCAATTAATTCAAGAGCTTAACCTGTACCAAGTTCCTGAAGGGCTCCAGGATGATAATTCTGACCTGTACTCATATGAATATGACAACATGGTCAAACACACTCCCTTGGAGGATTTGGATTGGTTCAAAAAGGAGAAGGACGATCTGCAGAAATCCTAGCTCCCGTCTTGGTAAGAACCAAAATCTGGTTTGATAGGAAAGTCCGTGAGCTTAGAAGGCACTCAGGGGAATCCTCCTCCAAGGATACTCCAACACCAAGAAGGGATGCATTGACACCCAGTTCAGAAGCACCTGTGTAGACCCCTCCTGCCTCATCAACTCAAGGTCCCACAGTCTCCACTCCTTCCTCATCCACCCAGGTATATCAAAAGAAAGTCAGAGAAGTCAAGAAGGAGCCTGTGGAGGAAGATCCCCTAAGGAAGCATACGGAGTTTCCCTCAGGCCCAGAGAACATCATTTTTCTCAGTGAAAGTGAGGAGAGTGAAGTGCCAGTCTCTACAAGCGCTCCAGAAGCCCCCATGGATAAAGAAAAGGAGGTCCAAAGCACTGAGCTTCCGGTGCTAGTGACTCCTCTGTACCAGAAGCCCCGAGTGCTCCACTCATATCCCAACTAGAGATGACAATAGTGCACACTTTGAGTGCCATGAGTTCCCTTTCTCTCGGCCCTCTTGCCCCACCTTCCTCTTCTTCCTCCTCTTTTGCATGGGTGCAGCCTTTTGTTGATAGTAGAAAGAGGAAGTCTTCCTCCCGGATCTCAGGACCCAATTTTGATGTTGTGGTGGCCCTATTAGGCACTACTCCTCCTACTCCCACTAAGAAAGCCAGGACTACCTCCAGAATAGTATCTGATGCTCAGGGCCAACAATTCTTGGAGATAGCCAAGCCCAAAGTGGACAAACCAGAGCATGATTTACAAGCATCTGATCTGGAGCTCTCGAGAATTCCCATGGGAGAGTCCACCCCTGAAGGTGAGATCCACAATCTCTAGGAAACAGTCACTAGGGTCATTGGGAGGGTGGAGAAAGGGCAACAAACCATAGAACAGCTGGAGGAGCAGCCCGATTCTTACAGGTTTCATCAAGTCACTGCTATCCAAGGATAAAGTTCTAGATCCTACCCCATTGACTACTCTTCCACCACCTGTGATTCTCAGCCAAGATGAAGTGCAGAGTATCAAAGATATACACAAGTATTCCATCTATGGAAGGGCTATGGAGGCCATGGTGGATGATATGCTTGTTGCAGGATTGAATTTCATTGATGAAGCCTTCAAACTCCACGAGAAGGTGAACAATTTGCAACAGAAACTCTCCTCCACTATTGGGAACATAGATAAAGAACTTAAACTTTGGAGCAGTTGTATAGTAGACCTTCGCCTCATGGGACAAACTGATGAGAATATTTTAATGGCAAGCAAGGTCTTCGATGATGCAAAGGATAACTTGTCAAAATCATGGGTGTACAACATGGAATGGAAAATCAAGGTGTTGGAAGAAGCTTTGGGAGAATTGAAGAATAGCTGGCAGAAGGGTGAAGCCTTCAAAACTTTGGTAATATCTACTTTCAAAGACATACATTGCTATCTCCATGATGAGACCTCTGGTGCATCCCTCTCCTTACAAGAAATCAAAGCTCAATTCAGAGCTTTTGTCAAAGGTAATCTGTTCAAGGAGAGTTCCATTTCCAAGGAAAAGATGAAGGAGATCTACTCTCTTCAATCTGCTATAGAGGAAGCAAATAAAGATTATCATACTCATGTCGAATTCGACAAAGAAATGGAGAAGTGCCTCGATTTTGGACTCAGTCCACTGCCAACACATCAGTCCCACGAGGCAGAGACATAGCAGAGGCATTGAAAATATTCAGACAATGGATCCTAAAGTCAGTGGGCCCCTCTCAATCATGAACGCCTGTCTTCTTCTCCTGATTCTTCTCTTTTCTTCCTTTCTTCTCGGATTTAATGTAATTAGTTGGGGTATTGCGATTAGCAGCCCTTTAACTAAAACATTAGTTAAAAGAAGTAGTTACCAAGGGTAACTAATTTGTAAACTATATAATGGCCTCTCCTCACCATTTTTGAGGGGGGAACTTGGCTTATTTTTGAAAGTGTAAAGAAATCATAAAGAAATCAATACAGAAGGATTTTCATTCTTTGTCTATCTGATTCTTTTTATTCGCAAGCTATCCATTAAATATTGTTAGATCATTTGTCTACATTATGCTGAGAAGCTTTGTATTCTTGTAGATGTTATTCATAGAACTGTGTGTCTTTTCAAATTTCATCTTATTAATGTGGGTACAAATGATCTTATTCCAATTCACTGTATTCTTGCACGCATAAGGAATTATTTTGTCATCTATAATTCTGGAATGGTGCCTTTCTGCTCATTTCCGCATTTTCATTCCTCTGTCCTTTTGTAATTGATGATCTATTTAGGAAACACTTTTATGATATCCAAGTTCCATAGTGAAACCATGCTTTGTACATGTGTAAATAGGTTCGTTTCTGAATAAGGGAACCTCTCCCACTAAAGAGGAACCTTGTTAGAAAATGCTGAGGTGGGCTATACTCTAGGCCATTAAAATTCAAATTTTAGTGGGATTTGGTAGGTGAGAATTTAGAAAATGTCTCTCATGCCATTAATACAGGATATGATTACTCCAACCACCCGATTTGATGTAGATTTCACCCTTCTTGCTTCTTCTACACGTCATACAAACCTAGAGATGCACATTTTGACCAGATTATAGGTAGATTCGTAGGCATTTATTACTTATTGTTGGTTATTGTAAATCAAATCTAAGTTTTTCCTCCTCTTCTACCTCTCTCACTGATTCATCCATAAATGTAAGAGCTTGGCTCATTGTAAAGGGTTGGACACAGGGATAATTTTAGTGGTGAATATTCCATTTTTGAAAAAATTGAAAAGGCAAATTTTCTGGAGCGAGTCAGTGACATATTTGCCTAAAAATTACAATTTAATTTTTTTAGGGGTCGGCTTCACCTACCCTTAAAACTATCCCCTATATAATCCTATATTATTCATCAGGTAGAACACTACTAGATCACTCATACCACCTGGGGGCATATGTATTATCAAGTATAGTAAATGCACGATAGGAGGGAAGAGGCTACAAATATATGATAGGAGGGTAGAGGCTACAGACGTGTGACATGGAGAGTTTTTTGATGTGTTATAGGAGTGCGGAGGAAGTAGACACGCAACAGAGAGTTTGTTGATGTGTGACATGAAGATTTTTGTCACGCAACTAGAGGGTAGAGGTCATGTAGACGCACGACAGAAGATTTGTTATCGCACGTCAATAAGGTGGTTGACGTGCGTTAACGAACCTCACTAACGTGCATCAAAAACCTTTTTCATGTGCATCAATGAGCCTCGCTAATGCACATCAACCACCTTATTGACACGTGACAACAAATCTTCTATCATGTGTTTGCAGCCTCCTATCACACGTCTTAAAAATCGGTAAAATTTTTGTTGTCAAACCCCAAAAATTCACCTTCCCACGAAACCAGTTCTGAGGATATTCACCAGGTATTTTCCACCTCTGATTTCTAAGAGGTCTCTTAAAATGAACCCTTGTTGGACACTTTGGAATTTATAGCATTTGTTAAGGATTATTTATCCTTGTATTTTGAGTTGCGAGCCTCTAGATCTCGGCTCTTGCATGTGGATATTAGGCTTATACACCATTGTAATCAACTATGTATACTTAGAAGTAATAAAAGAATCATTTTGTGACTATTCTCTGCCTCGGCATTTTTGTATTCTCCTTTCTAGCCTTCCTTTTGCATTGTGTGTTTGTTGTGTCACTTTAAATTACTTGCAGCTCTATTTTCTTGTTTTGTCTCATGAAATCAAGTATGTGAATGCATTTTGGTTTGTCTTTGCGCATGCTTGGCCTAGCTATATAATTTCTCATTCATTTTCACTTAAAACAAATAGTGTTCATCCCACTTTGTCGGTGTTATCACCTTCCTTAGTTTAGTTTCCTATTTTTTATCCTTCTATCCTTAGTCCCTTGGATTCATTAGCTTAATTTTTTCTTTCAGCATTAGGAGTAGCAATAGTAGTAGAAATAGGTAGAGGAACCAACCTTCTCCAGGAGGTCTATCTCAAGTGTGCAAGGTCCCACAACCGGGAAATAACACCATTGTTGACTCAAATGAATCACCCATCAAGATCCGAGACACAAGTTCATGTTTGAGGAATCAACAGGTTTTGCATGCTGATGGGACCAGCACTAAAAGCTTAAATTTCAACATTGCTAAGTTTGGTGTGTGATTTAGTAATTTCCAGCCTTTGGAGGCTTGTTTCAACACATCTGGCGACTCCCAATATTTCCATATTTTCTATTTTCAGCAGTCTTGAGCATGTTTCATGAGAAGAGTGCATACAAGACAAAGCACAATAGCTGAAGCATATGTTGATTATCTCAAAATATCTACGAGGATAACACATAATAGTTAACCGTATGCACATTTCCATCCAGTAGTGCGCCATGCACATTCCACTCCTCCTTAGAGTAGATCTACATGCCCTACCATGGCACTCCAGCCACCTCCTCCTCTAAGGAAATTTTCTAGTTTCACTGGTGGAAGCCTTCTCAATCTCAATGCACAACATGATATGCTAGTAGCCACACTCAAGAGCATTCCATACTTCACTAGTGAAAATAAAGTCACCCTTGTTGAATACATAGAGGATGTAGTGAATGTAGACTCTGTTTACCTAATCACACATGATGATGTAGTTGTTAGGCTACTCACAACTTAATTTAAAGGCAAAGCACTTGAGTGGTACTGCTTTATGAGACTTACATCTATTGCCACCTGGGATGAACTTGGAACAACCATGTGTAACTATTTTGAAGATAAGTCAGATCACCTATCTTTGGTGGAATAACTGACTACAATAAAGAGGGCACCCAATGAGAAAATGATTGATTTCAACATCAGATTCTAGAAGACTTGGGATAGAATTCCTCAATTGGTAAGGCCTACAAGTAGAGCATGCTTTCTTATATTATCTAAGGGCTTTGAATAGTGACATTTCAATCATGATTCATTCCATGGAAGATAGAACCTTACTTGCTACATAAAATATTGCAATAGGTCGAGAATAGTCTCATTCAAGTGGGAAAGTTAGCACCTAGGCCACTCACACCTTTGTTTCGGAGATGTCTCTAGTGTCCCACCTTATATTTCTTCACCCATATACATAGTGTGCAACCTTTTGTATATACATCCTTCCCTCCCATGCCTGCATGAAAAGAAGATGAAGAGATGAAAGCCCTGATTAGGAACTTGTCTAATAAATTCATATCCTTAGAAATGTAGTAGGCATAAGCCCCGAGAAAAAAATCTAATCAGGAGCATAATAAAAATAATCAGCCCTGGAAAAATCAATATGGAAACCAGAGGTATGGCTAAAACCAATAGAATGATAGATGACATGCCAACATGCATTTACCTTTATAATTGGTTCCTCCAACATAACCTCTTCCAACGCCCAACGTAAGTCAAGAACTTGTCCTTATTCAAAATAACATGGTGCAAGAGTCAGAATGGTGTTTTTCTTGCAACATGCCTCACAAACGAGATATCTTCGCACTAATGTTATGCATGTCCAAGCCTACATGATCTAGAATGATTATAACTATGAACCTTCCATAAGCACAAATTACCCCAAAAATCTAGTAGCTCCTCCTAAATATAATTTGATATTCTTTGGTGCTGAGGAATTTTGTGCAATTAATCAAGATGTAGATGATGTAAATAGACTGCACACCTAGGTTGTAGAAAACATAAGGTACATGAAGAGAATGCTTGAATCTGGAGTGAAAGTCTCAATTCCTACACCACAAGATGATCCTCAAAAGCAAAAAAATACAACCAAGGAATCCAACATAAAAGGTGCACAAAAATCAGCGCATTGCTCCTATTGAGGCAACACGTGCCCCTCCTTTGGTAGGTTAAGCCTCTGCGCCAACTAAGGCCCTTGTTTTTGTGCTTGAAAAATTAAGAAGAGATGGTGATGTATTCAAAATACAAAAATTAGTGGGTCTTGCATTCAACGTTGTGGGCCGATGAAGAAAATGAGTATAAATTTCACAATGTGGGACAACTTGACCATTCCATCTTAGTGCGACACTGTTACATGACGCTCTAGCCCAACTTTCGTGCATTAATCCAACTATTCACAAACCATGTGTGTCTATCAACATATGCCAAGAAGATGAAAATAAAATTAAAAAGGTTGTCAAAACCCCACCCTTCTATATGTCCTTGATCATAGGAAAACACCTGGTCCATAATTGTATGATTGACTCGGCGTTAGTACTTCTGTCATGCCTAAGAAAATTGCTGATGTCCTAGGTATTAAGTACAACCCCTTGACGAAAGGATTCCTATAGTTTAATGGCCTAACTATCACTACTTTTGGAGTCATCAAATATTGTGAGTTTACCCTCTATGCATGTCCAAGCCTCATGATAACTCAAGATGTGTCAATCGTTGACCTATCTCCATTATTTTCCTTGTGTTTGTCAAGGGATTTTACTACCAAAGTGGGTGGTTACTTATCTTCCAATTGGTCCCATATGTTACTCAAGACAAGGTATGGTACTTGGTTTACCATACAAGCTGAGCCAATATTTTCCTATCATGTTGAGCCATATGACTTATCTCCTCTCCAAGACAACTACTTAATCCAAGAAGAGAAAGTGTTAGTTTATGAAGAGTATCATGTTACACCCCTTGTACCTGATCTAGTGCTAGATGAATATGTGGAAAACATCATAAATTTGATCCATATGTTGAGGAACTTGAAGCATTTGAAATTGGGCTTAGGACGTATTGCATCCTTGAAGAGTAAGAAGTTGTGTTTCCATGCACGCTCAAACAGAATGAAGAAAATGCAGGTCTATGGAAGTTATACTTCGATGGATCTTGAAGTAGAAATGGCATAGGTGTAGTTTTTGTCCTCATTTATCCCAAGGATGAGAGATTATTCTTCACACACAGGTTGTAATTTGCTTGTTCCAATAATGTGGCAAAATATGAGGGGCTGGTACATGGTGTTCTTATTGCTAAAAAGAAAAATATCAAGGTGTCTTTGCAGATTTTTGGGGACACAGAATTGGTCATGCACCAGTCATAAACAAGTGTGCTGCAAATAATAAGCTTCTCAAAGATTATAAATATAGATTTTTGGATCTCATTTGAGGGATTTGATTCTCTACGAATCTTCAGGTAGTGCCACATAAGATGAAAAAATAAGTTGATCGATGGTCACACTTGGCTCATAGTTCTCTCCTGTAGAGCGACTTTGTAAAAGGGAATGTTCAACACATCAATATGGTGATTATACCTTCTATTCCAAATAATAAAACCAGCTAGAAAGTGTTTGACAATGATGCATAGATTGTCTAGTTCATCTAGAATGAAGATGAGTTCTCATCAAGCATGCAAGTGGCCTTGCATGACAAAGTAGGTGACCAAGTGATACAACTCAAGATAAATAAGTTTCCTAAAGGGTTGGTCACTCTAGAGAAAATATTTAGCCCTGATGATGAGTTTAAGGGTGAAGAAAAGAATATGTGCACAAAGTGTAAGAAGACTACTCCCAAGTCACTATTACACATGAAAAGGAGTTACTACTCAATAAATCTTACATGCATGATGAAAAATAGGCCTTTTATCTCTTTATCTAAAATACAATGACATATTATCATGGGATTATGAAGACCTGAATGGATTTGATACAATTGTTTCCCAACACTCCATTGACCTTGATCCTAGTATTGAGCCCATCGGACAAAAGTAACAGTCAATCATTCCAAAAATAGAGCCCCTCATGAGGAAAGAGATGTCTAAAATCATTGAGGTAAGGATAATATTTCGATCAAGTATTCTAATTGGGTCATGAATCTAGTTTTGGTATACAAGAAGAATGGTGAAATCAGACTCTGTGTTGATTTCAGAGATTTAAATAAGGCATCTTTGAAGGATCATTATCTTTTTCCTTCTATGGAACAAATTTTGTAAACTTTGGCCGGCACACAAAGGCTCTCAATGCTGGATGGTTATTTTGGCTTCAATCAGATCCTGGTCAAGGAAGAGGATCAATATAAAATGGTTTTACAACCAAGTGGGGAACATATGCTTATCAAAATATGTCCTTTTATCTATCAAATGCAGGTGCAAAATTTCAGCATGCCATGGACATTGTATTTAAAGGATACATCAATGAGTTCATCATGGTTTACTTGGATGATATAACCATCTTCTCAAAGAAAATCAAAGACCATATGGCGTATCTCGGAAAAAAATTTCAAGAGATGTAGAAATTTTGGGGTATCCCTTAACCCCAAGAAGTGCAATTAATTTTTGGTGTAGGGAAAGCTATTGAGAAATGTGGTTTCAACATATGGCATCACAATTGCTCTTGAATGTGTTTCATCCATCCTGGATCTTTCCTTGCCGATGCACAAGAGAGCCACACAATCCTTTCTCAAGAAAAATCAACTTTGTTAGGTGTTTTATCCCTAACTTTGTAGGACAAGTTTGGCACATCAATCTCATGCTCAAGAAGGACACATCATTCAAGTGGATAGTAGAAGGAAGAGAGAGCTTTAAAAAAATCAAACAAGAAATTTTTGTGCACCAATACTTATCAACCCTGATTACTCAAATTATTTCATCCTTTATGCTTTGATATGAATGTTGTTGTTTTCCTAACATAAGAAAATTAACAAGGACTAGAGAAGTCAATGGATTTATTTAGCCAAATGTTAAAGTATTATGAATTCAAATATATTCACATGGAGAAATAGGTCTATCCCATCATGCACATGCTCAAAAAATTCAAGAGCATTCTCTCCAAAAACCATATCAAGGTACTAGTCTCACACATAGGTGTGAGGAACTTCATAATGGGAGTAGAAATCAGGTGACAAGAGAGTGTGATGGGTGACCAAAATAACGGAGTGTGATGTGACTATCAAAGCCATAAATATGGTTAGAGGCAGCGTGCTCTATAAATAGCTTATTGAGGACACAAAGAGTGAACTTGAGAATTCATTATTTCTAGATGAAAGTATCACGCTCGCAGAACCCGAAGAAAGTGAAACCCCAGAAACACATGATTGGATAAAAGAAATGTTCACATCCCTTTCAGAGGGTGCATACCCTCTTGTTCTAAACAAAGGAAAGAGAAGACATCTAAGGCTACAATCTATTCCATATGTTCTAGTTGATGGAATTCTCTTCAAAAGGAATATTAATGGCATGTTATTGAGATGTATGGACAAAGCATAGAATAAAAAGTGTTAGCATAATTTCACGATGGATTCTTTGGTGGACACTTCTCTACCAAGTCTACAACAATAAAGATCATAATGGCAGGATTGTTTTGAACTACCCTATTCGTAAACATGCAAAAGTGGGTCATGAAATGAAAAGAGTGTGCTTTATTTGTAGGAAAGAAGAAATCAACAGTGCTTCCCCTCCAACCAATTCAAGTGGATTAGCCTTTTTCACAATGGGGTCTTGACTTCATAGGCATGATCAATCCTCTTTCAATCCCTAGGAATAAGTGGGTGCTGACAACTATGGACTACTTCACCAGATGGATAGAAGCTGTCGTGCTCAAGGAATCAACCAAGTCATTCATCCTTGACTTTCTCAAAGGTATTGTAATAAGGTTTGGTGTTCCTCAAACCATTATCTTTGATAATGAAAAATCCTTCCTTGGCACCAAAATCACCGATCGGGCCCTTAGCCTTGGAATATATATAGCTTGGTATAATATACAAACAAGAACCTAATCAAAATCATGAAGTAGACAATGAATATCAACCAAAGTCAATGGCATATAAAGGTCTCATGTGTGTTGTGTGTAGATAGAATCATGATCAAGAAGGAAATAGGTACATCACCTTATAATTTTTTTATGGTAAGGAAGTTATACTCTCCTTATCTCTTGAGTTGCCTTCATTAGAGCTTGCCCAACAGCTTAGAATTCAAAGGTGTGGACCAAAGGAAATCGAATGGAAGAGCTGGTTGAACCTTAAGAATCAAAGAACTTTGTCATAATCAAACTAGAAAAACATAAAAAATTAACAAAAATTGGTTTGACAAAAATACTAGGCCTCAAGATTTTGATTTCGAGACTTAGTCTTAAAATGGGATGCTAACAGAGCCAAACCAAGGCACCATTCAAAGTTTGATGCACTTTAGAGTGGCCCATACACTATCAGTTCTTGCAAGGAGGCTAACTCTTTTAATTTATCTTATCTTGATGGAGGCGCACTATTAATCCCAATTAATTGGATCTATCTTAAACCATTCCATTAAGCTTGTCACATCATTTTGTATATATTATAATAGTTCAAATTCCTCCAAGTGTGATGCACGCACATTCTCTTATTTGTATATAGTTATTTCTTCCCACGTGCTTCTTACGAGCACTATTTTTTTGCTTTTGGGATACCAGTCACCTTCCAACAGTTTCAACAATTAGAAAGATTTAGACATAGAGTCCAAAAATACTTCAACTAGTGACTTCGGGGGTAGTTCTTCAAAGGTTCCAAATCATAATGTCATGATCACATAGTAGAATCCATGCCCAGTGGATGATCTAGGATACTGATCTCCTTCATGTCTCATAGGTAGATCACCCCAAAAGTTGCCAAAATGTAATACAAATAACTCCCCTAGTTATTTAGACAACTTACATTTCCATTCTAGCTCTAAGGTTCTACATTTCAGTCATGCACACTCTAGTTTCTCATTTGGCACATTCCCTTGGTTCTGATTCCTCACACGCCCTACACGCTCCTCATTTCCTTCACATTTCTTTTCCTCTTTCTATTTTTTCCATTTTCCCCTCACACATACTTTCGGTGCATCCACCTTTTTCCTAGTAGTTCATGCATTCTCAGTGTGCGCCTTGGATTTTCTTCCCAAAAATAGCTAAGTCCCCAGTACCTCACGTGCTCCCTTTCTTACTACCATACACTACTTTGTAATAGTTGTGGCTTCTCCATACGCTTCTCCCTTAGGTATTTCTCCCATTTTCTCTCTCACGTGCATCACTTTTACGCGCACCCTTCCTCTATTTTTCTTCTACGTGCATGCCTTTTCACCTTCTCTTGCGCCATTTTGTGTCATGTGATATCATGTCGGAAGTTGAACATGATACACACAACCAACCAAGCATGTCAATAGGGTGTCAAATCTACACAACAAACTAGTAGGTGACAAGTGGCAGAAATGACAAAATAGTTGTACAGTTGGCTGATCTCTCACCAATCAACATGTGGCACTTGTCTTGTGTGTCTAGTTTGTCTTACAAATATTTTTAGTCATAAATTTTGTACCAATGCTCATGTCCTCATATGCCTAACCTTGTTGGAAAGTTGTTGATGCAGGCTATACTCTAGGCCATTCAAATTCAAATTTCGGAAGGATTTGGTAGCGAGAAGCTATAAAATGTCTCTTCATATTTAATACAAGATTTGATTACTCCAACCACCTAATTTTATGAAGATCTCACCCTCCTTGCTTCTTCAACATGCCATATAAACCTAGAGATGCACATTTTGATATATTGATGGTAGACTTGTAGGAATTTATTGCTTGTTGTTGGTGGTTGTAAATCAAATATGAGTGTTCCCTCCTCTTCTCCCTCTCTCATTGATTCATCTATAAATGTAAGAGTTTGGCTCATTGTAAAGGGTTGGACACTTTGGAACTTCTATAATTTTCTAAGGGTTCATTATCTTTGTCTTTTGAGTTACATACCTTTAGATCTGACTCTTGCATGTGGATATTGACCTCATACATCATTGTAATTGATTTGTGCATACACAGGAAGTAATAGAAGTAACATTTTGTGGCTATTCTCTACCTTGATGTGTTTATATTCTTCTTTCTTTCCTTCCTTTTGCATTGTGTTCTTGTTGTGTCACTTTAAATCCCTTGCAGCTCCATTTTCTTGTTGTGTTTCATGAAATCGAGTAGGTGTATGAATTTTGGTTTGTTTACGCATGCATGTACTCCCTTTATGCTTTCTCCTTAATTTTCACTTAAAATTGATAGTGTTCATCCCACTTTTTCTAGTGTTATCACATTCCTTAGTTTATTTTCCCATTTTGTTATCCTTCTATCCCTGGTCCCTTATCTTCATTAGCTTATCCTTCACTTTTAGCATTAGGAGTAGTAGTAGCAATAGAAATAGGTAGAGGAACCGACCTTCTTTGGAGGTCTATCTCAAGTGCACAAGGTCCCACAACTTGGAGACAGTTCCATTGTTGACTCAAATGACTCATCCCATTAATATTTGAGACATGGGAGAAAGTTTGAGGAACTAATAGTGATAGTAAAGTGTAAAGACAACTAGGTCACCCAAAGGGATGAGGCGCCTAGAGTTGGCATCTTGGCTGGGTTCTCTAGTCCAGAAAAGGTAAAAATGAAGTATGAAAATACGAATCGGGCCAATAAAGGTGTAAAACCAAAATTAGCAATAGAAAGCAATGAACCATGGCCATATACATGGGTTAATCAGGTAATTTTCCTACTTAGGAACCATGAAAATAATAGTATGTGATCGAGAATAAATAATGACTCAAGTGCATGATTTTGTGTCTACATTTATCCCCAATTTATGTATGTGATTAGAATGCTTAGTAACATAAAGTAGATTGAAATGAATACTTGATATTCATGTAGATTGATGTAGAAAGCATGCCGAGGTACTAGACAAAGAGTGGAGTGATAAAAAGATGGAACATGGAGACTAAAGATTCAAAAAGTGTAAAAGGTGATGAGAGTGAACCTAGTGGGAAGCGTGTATGTAAATTCTAATGTGTATGATGTACCCATTGTGTGTGTGTGATGTTGACTACTTTCTTCCCATACGAGGCACGAACCTGCAAAAGAGAAGACAATTAAGTAGTCAAATATGCATGTATATGTATAAAAGCATGTAAGGAAGTATGTAAAAGTAAACATTGAAAAATGTGAAAAAGAACATGTGCACTGACCCATGATGAGAAAAAGAGGGTGTAGAAAGGATCCTGCCGATGAAGTGTGAGTTTTTGGGTGATCTCATGCCATTGGATGAAGGATTGTAGGGAGGAAAGCTTGATTTATCCTCCAACCTGTAACCACTTCCTAAAATTATAAAGATCTCTTTACTATCTGGTTTTTTGGGTGATCCGACACCATGGAAGAAGTAATGTAGAGAGAAAAGTATGGTATTATCCTCTAACCTAAAACTGATCCCATGAATTAAATATCTCTGTGCATTTTGCAAAGGATTGGAAGGAGAGGACAGTGGAGTATGGGGGGCAGAAGGTCTTAATCAATGAAGAGCTTATTGCTGAAGCGACCGGCCTTGGCTTGGAGGGCTTCAGATTCTTTAACAAAAGGGTCGATAGAGATGTGGAAGAGAGAAGATTTGTTGAGGGAGAGGAGAAACTGACCCACTTAACAGCGGGCCTGCTTGTTAGCTCGATCCCTCCACCATATGATCAAGTAACCCGCATGATGATACGGTTCATCTCCTTGGAAGGAAGGTTTGTCACTGTTCCTGCGAAACATCTTATTTTTCTTAATCATTTTCGTAGGGATCATCTGGTTTATTTCCCCCATTACTTGTTGAACTCTCTTGAACGCTCCATTCTTGAGTTTCAAAATCATTCCCGGGTGGTTCCTTTGCACCAAGGGCTCATTTTGTTGTTACACAAATGATGTCTACTCAGGTTTCCTGGTCTCCCATCCTCCCCTAGCTTGATTCCCCCTTTTAGAGCTTTCTTCTTTGCCCAACCTGTTTCTCCTTTCTCTCCTTTGCCACCACCTTGTCACCCCCATGCCAGCCATTCAGGATTCTTCTCCCGTTCCCCCTACTAATGCTCCTACCCCCCACTTGGCCTCTACCTCATGGAGACCAGTTACCAGGGCTTCTAGGAAGGTTAACCTTGAGACCCTTGCTGTGGAGAAGGGTTCTCATGAATTTGAAATTGCTCATGACCTCCTGCATATCAACAGTGCCAGCCCCCGGGAAGTGCAATTGGAAAGCCCTACAAAAAGGCTGGAAGCCTTAGAGGTAGATATGAAATTGTTAAAGGATGAAGTTAAAAACTTGACAAAACAGAAAGGAAAGAGGAAGAATGAGGAGGAGGAGGATGTGGACAGTAGCCAAATTGAAGATATATACAAGAAATTGCACTCCTTGGACTCTCGCTTAGGGAAGGCCAAGACTAGGCATGATTACAACATTGCCATCTTTAGGGTGATTGAGGAATTTATTGAACAACACGTCAGAAGTGTCTCCAACCTAAGCGGAGTGCCGGCAACTCTTTAGGGTACTGATAAAGAAAGCAAGAAGACTTTGGAGCAGCTGGATTCTAATGACACTGCTCATATGATTACTTTGGGTATGTTTAAATCCTAGAAGAATATCAAAACCATCATAGACAAAGCTACTAGGAAGTAGCTGCAGTTGATTCTGCTGTCCTTGTTTGTTTTTTTGCTATTTTTTTGCGGATCCTTTACTACTTTTTTGCAGTAATTTTGCTGTTCTGTCTCATTTTGGTAGTTATTTTTTAGCTACTTTGAACATCATTGTAACATTTGGATTCTGATCCTTTTCACTCTAGTTCTCTTGCTTATCCTGGATTTTAGGCCTTCTTTTGTAATCAAGGGTATAGTCCCTTTCAAAAAACTATTTGCCAATAATAAAAAACAAACAATGCATGTGCTAAGGACAACCTTCCCTGTAAAAGTCATTGTGTAGAATTTTGTAGACTATATTGAACCCTTTCATTGTGTGATGCCACATGGTCTTAGGTAATCCAGGTAAGGCCATTGTGTCATGGACCCAAGTCTGATTTTGAGCCTTGAAATATGAAATATTTACTTTACCAGTATTGTGTCGTGTATACTCTATATGGGGTGAATGATTCACCCAAATGATGTCCCCTCTTTGGGAATGCATGTGACATCATTATAGGAGGATGCGGCCCCAAATGAGAACTAACTATTGTAATGGAAATTATTCCCTGCGGGGGGAGGGGATGTGTTTGGTATAAACCACGAACATGCCAACAAAGTGGCTAGAAACAAGTTTTAGTAGGAACAAACATACATGTAGAATGTGTAAATGATGAAGACAATGTGTAAGATAGTATGTAAGAAGATAATGTAAACACCCAATAAGATAATGTAGACTATGAAAAGTGGGTTGAAAACATGATACACCACTCATGATGTTGTAAGAAACTCAATGCCGAAATGTCTGTAAACAAAGAAGTGTGCACACAAAACAAAGGGCATAGCCCTGAACAAGAATACGCAATAGCATAAAATATAATAAACAAGCATGAGAAAATACCCCTGCATAGAAAATGTTGCACATGAAACACCCGTTAGTATGTTAAAAAGATAAAATATATGTCAAAGTGTGTGTAAATCAATAAAGTAGTGTGTTATGAAAAAAATGAAAAAATAGCACTTGTATTGTATGAAAGTGGATGCCCCAAGGATCCACTGTGGGACTAGTACTAGGTACTACGCCAAGCATCCATAATGCATGTATAGATCTTTATAATATGTGATCAAAAATAGAAAATAAATTAATCGCACATGTGTGTGTGATAAAGATAATGAAATACAAGATATCTATCTAGCATGTGTAATAAAGTGAACATATACAAGTAAATTTAAGCAAGAGTAAATGCAACCAAGATATGTAGTATGTTGTGGATGGATGGAATGGAATGCAGAGTGAATGATAAGAGCCACATGCCCCCAAGTGAATGGAATTGTATGTAGTGAGGTTCATTTATTATGCCCCCTTAGCAGTCAAGAATGAACCGTAAACGAGAATGCGTCATCGAGAAATGGTTCAAACTATGTGTTGTATGTATCGTAGTGTGGTGAATGTGTAGTGAGGATATGTGACATAGAAATGAGGTGTGAGAATGTGTGATGATTTAGCCTAAAGTGTATATCACAAGATGAGTAGAAGAAGTGATGATTTATCCTAAAGCATATATCACTATATCTTTCTTAGAGGAAGTGATGATGTAGCATATAGCATATATCACTAACCTAGGAATGTTGCATGAGAAGAAGGTTGAATGGTTGAATGTGTGAAAGTGATGTGGTCCATTTTTGATGTATACCCTCAATAGTCTAGTATGGACCGTGAGACTAGAGTGCATCATCGGGTAGTGAGTGCAATGCACAATAATAGTAGTATGTGTTATATGTGTAGTAGATGTGGTGATGAGAAATTTTTTTACGATGTGTAGAATGTAATATAGGATGTATAAAATGTAATGAAAGATGCATATATGATAAGATGTAGGATGTATAATGTATGTATGTAATATTTGTGGAGATGTGTGATGTCTAGTGTCATTGTGTAGTGTGTGAGGTTTATGTGAATAATATTCCCTCAACAATCAAGTGTGAACCAAAGAACAAGAGTGCATCATCATGTGATGATCAATGCCAGAGTGTGTATTAGAAGATGTGTGTCATCAATGGGGGAGATAAACATAATTCCCCCAAGGGTGTAATGGTGAGTAAACTATCTGATAAAAGTAAAGGATGGAGGTCCTCTACTCAATGATTATGGTGATGAAAGCATGTGATCATGTTCTAAGAGTGTTGGAATAGTAGATAGATGTTGCGTGGGTGAGTGAATTCTATGTGCATACAATGGATGAGTATATGATGGGTACCATGGTGTAACAAAATGTGTAGGTGATGGATATCTATTTGAAACAAAAGTGGTGATGATGGACACCTATGTCAAATAAAATGAGGTGTTGATTTATGTCAAGATGTAGTAACTATCCTAGGAATGGGCCTATACCGGTGTGTTGGAATACCACAGCGATGAGGCCATGTAAAACGTGCATGAGTAGGTGAGCTATTATTATATTTTTCCTTGAGTGTTATGGGTCATGGTGTACTAGATGTAGTAGGTGGTGTGAGAGGAGGATGTGACCATGGACTATAAGGAGGCACACCGTTAATAGAAATGACTTGATTGTTATGAAGGAATTTTAAACGAAAATGATTCATGGCAATGATCAACTTATGCCTACCAATCCAATTGAGGCCTAGAAACATGTCATAATTTTCAACTACTTGTATGACAAGGAAGGGTACAAGCATAGTGAGAGGACCAACTGTAACATGGAATTTGACAATGCTATATGAATTGTTCATTAGATATGATATTTGTGATAGTGGATAGCCAATATAAATGAGAATTGGAATAGAACATACATTGATAGGCCATGATGGATCAACCTTCATGTTATAGATAGGAATAAATCCGACAAAGGCACTTTGATGTGTAAGTGAGTAGTAGAAAATGTCATGTGATAATCGTGGTCAGAGAAAGAAATGATTGGTGGAGAAGTGTCAGTATGTGTAACTAGAAATTTGAGAGCTCCAGATGTAGGAGGATACACTATGTGATATGTATAATTAGTTGAGGATTCAACTACTTTTGTGTCATGACTAGGTAGGGGATTGTTAAAGATTTTGAGCTTATGATTTTCATTAACAGGTGAAAAAAGCTGGAGGTTCTGGAAGCTCAATTTTCCTATGGTCGATAAGGTCCTGAATGGGAATATGGATCTTGAAACAACAATAGTTGGAATGCCCTACACATTGATGGTAATCGCAATGAAATTTTCATTGTAATCATGCCCTTTTGGTTGAGATGGATCTAATTGAAGTGGAGGAGGAAGCATAATGAGGTTACTATCGACAAGTTGTGGTAGTAGAATATGTGGAAGAATAGTGAATTTAGTGAATGTATGTCGAGGTGGTTGCAAATAAATATATTTGATAGTTGATACCACATTAACAATAATTTTGGTGTTAGTTGGTTTAGTTGTAGATGGTTTGAATGTTGAATTACTTTGAAAACGTGTAGAAGATGATGTTTTCTCTTGATATTTAAGCTTTCCTATAGATAAGAGCTTGGTTTCATGAAGTTTAAGGGTATGAAAAAGTTGATCAAATGAAGGAGAGGTCTCAAAGAGAACACTTTCCTAGAGAGGTGGTAATAGAATCTATATGAATAAATCTTGAATCTCAAAGTCCGCAAGCACATTTGACATCTTAGCTAAGTTGTTTTTGCATTGTAAGACGTAATCTATTAAGTGTTCTTTAGATCCCTATTTAAGATGTGTGAGTTAGGCATAAGATATATTAGAGCCGATGTTGATAGAAAAGTGAGTTATAAAAACGTTGGCTAGATGTGTGAAATATGTTACCGAATAGACATGTAGGTCATAGAACCAACACATTATATAATATTGGAAAACGTAAGAAAAGAGCTTAGTTAGTACGGTATGGTCATTTTCATAGTCTAGGCATGCCACATTAAAATAAAGAAGGTTTTCTTGTGGGTCACCATGTCCTTTAAAGATGGGTAATTTGGATGAGGTGAAGTTAGGTGGAAATGGTGAATGAAAAGGAGTATGCATAAGCTGAAGTAGAGTCTAAATATGGTGATGCACGAGAGGTAGCAAGTTGGAGCTGGAAAATTTTGTTTGTAGATCTTGATATAAAGAGGTTAAATTAGGAGTATTGGAAGAAGAGCCAGGTAGTGCATTGGGAGTGCTAGGGTGAATGATTGGAGCAGTTGTGGTAGGAATGGAAGCTGAAATATAAAGGGGTGGAGTAGAGACCATGGGAGTCAAAAATTGAGAAACAAGAGGTACCAAAGCATTGTGAGTGTTCTTAACAAGAATCAAAGCATGGAGAACATGTAGAAGATGAAAGAGATAAATGCATAAAGCTTTTTGAAAATCGGTGAGTGTGTCTAATTGCTCTTGGTCAACATTGGTATCCTCATCATATGATTTTTCACTACTAGAGGCTTCTATTTCATGAAGAGGAACTTGGCGAGATGTATCCAAGGGATTATTAATTATAGATACGATAGGGATATCAGCGATTGGTTGGGAAACTCTACGGGTAGATAAAGGAAGCTCTGAATATTGAAAAGACCCAAAAGGACCACTACAGGTGATGGGTATAAGAACAAGAAAATCCCAAAAAGAAAGTGTATTCGAAGGTCGGGTTCACTAAAATGTTATGCTAAAATGTAATATCCCAATCTAATCTAATGCAACTTTGCTTTGTAAATAATGAATAAATAAATGACAAAAATAACTCAAGAAAACTGGGTGGTAAAAATATGAAACCCTAATGTGTAAAGAGCATTGAAAGAGTTTTATCTCATTCAAAGACACCACATTACTTTGTCGCAGTGAAGACCGGCTGATTAGGCATGGGAGACCATCACACAAGAGCCTAAGAAAATACATATATGAGTGATTTAGATAGACTGGGGTGCTTGGAAAATGGAATGGAATGCTTGGGGTGCCCTAGTCTATGTGGGAAGTCCAAAATCATATTTCACGAGTCTCCAGGATGGTGTCAATCATTCGTTACTTGTCACATGTATGTCGCTCTTAGATCATTGATGCTTGACGTAAACTGTGATAAATGAATCACTGTAAAACCCACAATAAAGCATAAAAACCCTAAAAAATAAAGATGCATATGAAGGGGTCAAATTTTCCATAGATTCCAAATTGATGGACTTATCACTAAGCATTGCACTACATCTCAAACCTAATGTAGTTTTATGTGTGTGTGTGCGTGTTGAATTATGACCTAGGTTGCTCTTGTGTTAGTCACACTTTTTCTGTAATGAGCAAGTAACTAGATGTAGAATGTGAATAATGTGTGCATGGAAATAATAGACTCCCCTCCTATGAAGTGTGATGCAGATGAATTATCCTTGTGTGCCTTTTGATGGAGCTATAGATGTCTTTGATGGATGTAACCTTAGGTTGAGATAGTAGATGTTTAGTGTTTGGTCCCGTATTATGATCACATAACTTTATATTTATATGGTTCCTTCACTTGAATTTTAGAATTATCCTCGAAAAGGCTGACTACCAAAAATATAAGATGTTGAAATGGTTAGAAATGACCCAAAAAGTGATACAATAGTGTAAAGAGGACTAGGGCTCCCAGAGGGGACGAGGGTGCCTGACATTGTCGTCCTAGCTAGGTGCTCCAATCCAGAAAAGGTAAAACTGAAGTATGAAAAGAATGACTAGGCAAATAAAGGTGGAAGACTAAAATTTTAAATATAAAGCAATGAAAGATGGTCAAAAACATGGGTTAATCAGTACTTTTCTTGCTTAAGAACTATTCAAATAGTAGTATGTGATCGAGACTAAATAATGAATCAAAGTGAGTGATTTTGTCTACAGAAATGAAATAAAAACAAGAGAGATGATTTATCTTGGTTAGAAATAATGATTAATAAAATGTTAGAGTCTTTTATTTAGTATAAAATTACTGAAAATTGAAAGAAAAAATATGTAAAAATAACAGGAGTGATTTACTTTAATCTAGAAAACTATGAAAATATTAAGTTTTAACATAGAGTAGTTATGCAAATTACGAAGAACAAAGACACACTTACTTGTGATAAAAATGAACAAACCTCACATAAATACACCTTGAACACATAAAGATTCACTTTGAATGCACACTAACCCACTAAACACAATGGAACTCAGACTTGATGTTGCAGAAATTCATATCTAAATTTATGAAAAATGCACTTGAAACGAATGCATGTGCATCTTGAACACACATATACATACCTCAAAAATCACGGACACACCTTGAATGTATGCTAACACACTTAAAAAAATGAAAACACACTTGATGTTTTAGAAACATAGATTTGAATATTTACACACAGAACAACTTAACATAAGATTAAACACTAATGTAGATAATCAAACACTAGTACATCTAATAAAGTAGAAATGTAATTTTATAAAATGAAAAAAAAACATTGAAATAGAGACGTATTTTCAAAAAAGGTAGAGCATACACTATAACATATACGTAGTAAAATCACACATACGCATGTGGTGTAACATATACGTATGTAGGGGCATAAAAATGTAGGTGATATCATGGGATACACAGATGCATTCTATCCCACATAGACACAAAGCACCTGTATTTGCATAAAATAAACGTGAAATATAGCTAAAAATGACTAATTTTTTAGATCTTCTCACAAAAGAGCTCACCAGAGACATGCAAATTTTTCAAGATGTTGCAAACACTTGAAACAATATGAATATAAGTTATAATGAAAAATTCAAGAGAGATGTGGGTGTCCCACCGTGCGCACTAGAATGTAAACAAAGAAAAAAAAAATGGAAGAAACATGAAAATAAAACTAAAATAGGTCCTTCCTTAAAGTTTCCTTCTAACCTCGGATGAGATGGATAAAGCATGAAGTGAAGTACCAAGTTTTTGAATATCCTAGATGGAATTGTATGTGGATTCTCCAAATATGACTCCAAATGGAAGAAACTTTCTTACTACAAGTAATTAGATGAATGATGAATTTGTTGATCAAATGGGTGGCCTAAGAGCATATGGATTCAAGTGGAAATTAGACAGAGTAATGTTGTAAATGCCTTAAGATTGCAAAAGATGATTTGTGAAGGGATGAGCCTCTTAATTATATCTTAAGGAGAGACCATGGATTTTGCATCAATCTTTGAATAATTTGTAGATTATTAAATGTATTTTCTTGTAACAAGTTGATTTGGTCTGTGTAGTTCATTGAGTTTGAATAAGAATTTAAGAGGATGTATTTCAAATTGGTTGGCTTTTGTTATTATTCCAAAGTTGGTTGTATGTGAATATTTATCTTCCTCTTTTGTAGGGTTCTATAACTTGAGTGAGTTTACTAGTGATGTGGAGTTGAGTGGAAGGTGTATGGATATTTACTTTTTATTTTATTTAAATAGATAATTAAATTCACTAAGGATTGTAAGTGTATGTGTTATGCAATATATAATTAATTAAATTAATTCTAGTACTATGTGGGTGAATATTAATTTGAATAACAAAGTGCAAGGGGGTTATGTAAATTTAAGGTGTCTACGGGATGAACTTAAGGCTCGGGAATGGAGAGATGTGATATGTAAAGGCTTGAAATTTTCAATAATTAGGAGGTCTTTGGAATTATCTAGAGAATTGGATCATTTAATTTTTTTATGTTTGTCTTGTGGGGGTGGAGTATGTGATTTTCCTCTGTGAAATGTGGATGAGGATTATGTTTAAAAGATCCATTAAAAACAATCCTATGAAAATTTTCTTTACTGAAAATGTTTATGAATATTTTTAGTCTTCTTATGTGGTGGAAAATAATTTATTATGTGAGGCATATCTTCATGATATTTTCTCTACATTCCAGTATGATTGGAATCCCTTATTAGTTATTGGGGAGATTATTATTAGATCTCCCATGTCATATTTACATAATGAGTGGATTCTAGGGATGGAGAGGGATTCTTACTCTTAGGTGAAATTGGAAACTCCTTTATGATTTAGGGAAGATCATCCTATACCAATGAAACTAATTTTAGATTCAAAGATGAATATCTAAAATGAGTCATTTACATGCTCATTTTTATAATCAAGGTAATTAGCTTTAGAGTGGTGTGTGTATTTTTGAAAATAATAATTTATATAAGAATATGAAGTCTTCTCTCTAAGGTGGTACTTGATTCTTGAAGGTCATTGAATGATGGAACCTTACTCTCCTTCTACTTTACTTTTTAACCTTTTTCAAGTATTTTTTTCTTTGTACAATGTGTTCTAAGTGTGAAGGGAATATTAGGTTAGTATTTAGTTTTGTTTCCTCCCATTTGTGAATTGGAGAAATCCATTTCCCTTAGATAATGTGTTCAAATATGAGAAATAGAGCAAGGTGATTCATGTTAAAGGTTTGATGTTTCCTCCTACTCATCCTTGTATTTCCCCCTATGACTTTATATGGGTCTATGACTATGAATTTAGATGGGTCTCAGAAGCATGAATTGCAAATGTGTTGCATATGTTTTATTGTTTTGGTTAGGGTGGTTTTTGTTGTGTGTAATTTTTGGTTGGATCATTTTTTATAATTTCTAAGCGTTTGGATGTCCATTTGGGTCTTATTAATAGTCTTTTGGGTTTGTATTGGTTTTTTTCACTTCATAAATTTTGTGGCTCAATGTAGTAGAAGGAGATATTTCACTTCAAAACTATGTTTATATGTTAGTTGGGATAATGTTTGAATGTAGTTATTTATTTTCTTTATGAATATAATTAGGTTCATAGCTCTTGGTCAAAGTAAATTAATGATAAAAAACATTGAACTAGTCTCATGCCAACAATAAGAAAAAAATACATTAATACCTTTGTAATAAGATAATCCCATCATAATAATAAAAACAAAAATAAACGTATACTATAGTAGTTAACTAGTCTTATACCGAAAAAAACTACCAAACACATTAATACCATAACAAGAATTAATTCTATATCAATAATTATTAAATACCATAGTAATTACCTAGTTACCTACCCATCTTTAGTATCAATTAATATCACATATATTACGTTCTACCATATATATTAAATACATTTCCTTCAAAATGATTTTACATATCATGTGGCCTTGTTCTTTTTAACCCTATTACAATCCACCACTCACAATATCACTCTTATATTTTAATCACTTATCTACTTTGTCTTATTCTATGGTACATTATAAAATATATTACAATGTTATATAATATCTTAATAAATTTTAATTCCATGGACACTTCTCTAGTAAATTTCCATTATTTATATAGGTGTGTGTAAGATGCCTTAAATATTCATACAATGCCACACAAGTCCTCGATTGTTATTGATTTATTTTGTCTATAAATTCTACGATAACTTATATTGTGATGTGTTTTGTTCTTTTCTCATTTTACAAACATGATTATCTAAACTTGGTGAAGAGAGTTTCCAACATAATACCCAAACTAAAACATTTGTCTCATCCTTGAGAAAATATAATGAATGATTCTAAAAAATAACCCAATAAACGTAACTCCTAATTATTGGAAACAAAATGCAAATGTGCCACAATTTATATTTTCATCAATACCTTACTATGATAAATTATTATCATATTTTATGTATTTGTTTTCTTGAAACATCTCCCAAATCTTGAAGATGATATCTACCTACTAGATAAGATGGTTGAGATCATCTACATCTATGGAAACACCCACAATATTGGAGGTAATTTAATTTCCCTCCAATGAATTCTAACATTTCTCATCCATGCATATATCATCTTTTACCTTATCCAACTATCACATAACCAAATTATCACATTCATCCATTGAGTTAATGGTTTCCTCCCGTTCCACATCCTTCATTTTGAAAACATCTTATATGTCAATATGCCTACTCATTCTAGATTTTTATTATCTAAGTGGATCAAGATTCCTAATCAATGCACTTAAATCTCCCTCCCTAAAAAAACACATAAGAAAACAAATATATTGTAAGGTATATCTTTACATGTAAAATTCACAAGAACACCGACATTTTTAATCACCCAAACATGGAAGTATGATTCAAAGTGAATTAAGAACATATGAAACTTCATTATGTGATTGTGTGTAGTGATCATATGTATAAACTCTTAGATCATAATTCAAATTCACTATTGAAACCCAATCTACATAAATAGCTCATAGAAAACCCTATAAACATAAGATATACCTTAACACTAACGTTCACCTTAACTAATCTCAAATCCCTCTTGAATGTGATTTATTATCGATAAATATGGACATGGGTGATTCTAAGGAAATAGAACAAGGAGAAATAATGTGGAGGAGGAGGGAGACATATTGGATCTGGATTTTATAGAGGGACGTTTTATAAATATAGATATCAAGGAGTTTAAATCAATTATGAAAGGGGAATTCGATGGTGATGTTGACTTGGGTATTGCTTTGGAATCCCTAATAGATAAATTCATATAATTTAATAGTAATGTTGAATTTAGTCTCACTTGGATCATGATGAATGCAGTGATTTAGGTGAGTCAAATGTGTGTGAAGCTAAAAGGTAAGTAAGATCTAGATTTTCACAAAGATCTTGGAAGTTATGTAAAGGCTTGTTTGAGTTTTTGTTGGTCTACTTATGATGTTGTGAGTGTGATTTCTACCCAAGTAAATGAATATAAGTATGTGATAGAGTTTCAAATGATGATGGTGACTAAACATGGATTTCAATGCATAATAGAAGAGTTATAAAATATTTTTGGGTTTTCTCCTTTTCACACACTTCAACCCCTATTTATTAACCATGTTTTTAGTAAGAATATGATGAACCTTTGTGAATAGAATATGGCTCCATTTTTTTCCTTAAATGGTTTTTCTCTAAGTCTTATAAAAATTTGTTTTGATATTCCTTAGGGATGCACCGGATACATAATTTTTGGGGATAGTTTTCCCTCAAACTTGGGAATATTTTTTCTTTTAATACCTTTTTCTATATTTTAAACAATCATGATTATTTTAGGTTAGTTATAGGAAGAGAACAAGTATCTTTGGAATTTTTATCTTGATTAAGGTATTTAAACACTAAAATAAAAAAGGAGTAAGGGTTTAATGTGAGTTCATTCGTTACTTATTATTAGGTGTAATAATGTTACAAGTAGAATCTCTAAATTAATTAATCCACACTAACCATACAATATATGATAAAAACTATTATATGGTAAATGAGGATAAACTGATGCAAAGCAATAGCATAAAACACATGAAGGGATGAATACTTAGTTGTGTAGAGAGATAAGTTATCTCACGAGTACAAAGTGGCTAAATGAGGTGATCTAAAATGAGAATTGATTTTTATATTGTGACTAGAAAATTCCCCATATGAAACCATAAAAGTCCAACAAGGTCATGTTATGTTTTGGTATTACTTCAAATATTTGTAAGCATGCAAATAGTTGAGCTCTAAAACTTCAATTGCTTATACCTAGCATGGAAATGGTTGTCTTTTTCTTTTACTAGCGTTCATATACCTTCACCTCCACATGTAATGAAAAAGAAAAATAGAAATGCCTATATACCAACAAATAACTTCATGAAATGATTAGATAGTAAAGTAATAAATCCATGTGTGGGTGAGGCGAGACCGAATATGATATTCAATTCATACTAAACCAATCTAATTAATTAAATACATCCCCTCAAGTGGGATAAAACCTCATGTAGTTCTCTTAGTATTTTTTAAGTAGTGTATGTAATATAATTCAACCCCATATGTATCATTGCATCTCTTGACATAAATACTATTGATCATAACTTAAGATTGAATACAAATGTACCCCACATAGTAGTAATGTGGCGTGATGTGATTTGGATGATAAATTTGATTCTATTTTTACCTTAATACCTTTTTTAATTCTTGGAATGAATTTCACTTGCTAAGACATGTCTCTACGACCTTTTAATGCTTGATAATGGAGGAAGATAGAATCTTAAACTTGTTTTGAGTGATTTAGACCTGAATGATGGATACTCTAAATAGTGTGCATATATTTTAGGATGATTTAAGAGATCCCTCAATTATTTTTGGAGAATAAGTTTTAATGTATACTAATGAGAATGTTAGGTAAGTTGTGAAGTGTATTTGAATTGGTTATATAGGCCTCCATAGGTTGTATATCATATTAAGGTTGACATAGGGAGATGAAATATTGCATAGAATGTTCTAAAATTATGAAAAGAGTCATTATAAGAGAGGGTAAGGGATAATACATGTCATCCCATACCATAATATGTTTTGATGTATTTTGTACAATCCCATCTAGGTATGTAATGACTACATATTCATATTTTGGGAAGTTCGGTGGTGATATAATACTATTATAAATAACTCGAGTTTGTATGAATCAATGATAGAGAAATGCATAGATATTAACAAATCACATGGGAGATAAAGGTATATATCAATTGATATTATAATGAAAGCATAAGTCTTAGTATAGTAATAAAACTAAACTTGTGATTATTAAAGGATAAGTTACCAAATTTAAGTGTTTACATTCCCCCTTTAAGTGTGGAATTAAAAATTCCATACTTAAATGAAATAAATAACTGAGTTTTCATACACACGTTATATTTACATGTAAGTTATTTTTATTGCATTGGGGTTGGAATGTTCCATACTAAAAACCTATTTAATTTATGGAGGAGGAGCTCACATTCTTGTTGTGCTTAGAAATTATTATCTACCTTGAGATACCAAAGGATTGGGGTTAAAAGTCCTTAAATTTTACTAAAATAGAATTTGAAATAGGAGACAAGTTGAATGTGCATGACCCAACACTAAGAAGAGGTACCACAAGACATTTATTGTAAAAAAAACCATGTAAAGAGGGAAGAGTATTGTACAAAGTATCTAACCACTCTAATATATTCACACAAAAAATAGAGAGAGAGAAGAAAGAATAACCTAGGAATTATCTAGCAACTTCAATATATTCCAACTCCCATAGTGGACAAATATTAATCCAATTTTATAATATCATAAAGTGAAAATTGAATGGCTAGATCATTCCCAAACCGTGTGTTGTGATAATCAAGTCTTATTGTGTAAAATATGAATAATGAAAAGTAAAATAAGTCACATACCCCCAAAACATATATCTAAAACTATATTTAAATTATGTAGTGAAGAATGAATAAAGTACTCAAAACCTTTATGGTCTATTTTGAACTATGTCATCTATATCTAATTTTATACCAATTTTTTTTTTAATGTTTAAATATAAATATGAGAATGTTCAATTTCACAATATATTTCCCCTATGATGGGAGCGTCCAATTTTGGGATGTTGTGCACTATATCTATGCCCCTTCTTTGGATGGTTCTATACAAGTTTTATTGTCTTTGGGTTCTATATTTGTTCCTATTTCTTCAAATCCTTTCCCCATATAATTTTTTTTTCTAAGTATTAGACTCTATGTCATTTGTATATGTATAATATATGCTAATGAATATCCCCTCTTTTGTGGTGCGTGAAATATAGTAGTAGAGTGTGTGGCTCAAGAGAAATTATGTGCACCAATTTTAGATAAGTATCATAATTGGATTTGGATCACATATAATGATATTTTAGTAGCCACCATTAGTAATTTATTATTGTAAGTGGGTGTGCATGGTAGTGACCATGAAACAAAAAGATAAAAATAAAAAGAAACAAGTACAAATTACAAAAGCAATCACATATGGTAGTAAAAAAACACAGAGTTAAGAAAATATAACAAACAAGAAATGGTACCGAGATAATAGGTATAGATTCACAAACATGAGATACCAAATTTTCATAAGAAAACTATAAAGAACGAACATGGGCCATAGAGAAGGAAAAAAGTATACAAGAAAGTACATACACAATATTACATAGCTAAGAAGCATAAAACAAAAATATGGGACACCAAAATATCACAAGACAATCATAAAGAAATCATAAAGGTCACATACATAGAAGAAATAAATTACCCATAAAATATAACAAAAAATAAAACAAGTGATGACAAATAATAAATAGTGTCCAAAAGGAACACACAAAAAAGCTAAGCTACACTACACAAAAAAAAACATGTATTGGTCATGTTAGTTAGCAAAATAACATATACACAATATAGAATATTGAGTATAATAAGGAATTTAAAGTAACTATAATGAAAAAAGGTACTTGAGTAGTTTAGGATATGCCCCAAAATATTAGGTTTAACTAAGAAGGGTCTAGGACAGAACCTATTATCATGTATCAATTTATGTACTCCCTACATCAAGCTCAACATAAATCATGAATGCATGTGTGTAAATACTATATAGAAATATATGTTATCTATTAAACTAATATTAAAAAAAAAAAACATATGTGAAGTAATAAGGTATAAAATTAAGTCATATACAAGTCATGCTTCTATGTTTTTATAAATATTTGAATTTTTTTGTCATATATTATTATTTTAATGTGTTTTATATTTATTAGCTATGTATAGGAAGGGTAGGTAGCATAAGATCTACAAAATGGTTTCCTAATTAGGAATATGGAAAAAACCATAAAGAAAAGGAGGCTCAGACCTAAAATGTATCATATTTGTAGTAGGAGAGGGATAGTTTGTAGAAATATGGGCGACATAACATACATATAAACAATAGTATGTGTATTAAGATACCTAGAAGGAGTTCTAGGAGGGATGGAGCCACTAGAAGTAGTATGTGAAATATAAGACCTAGGAGAAAGATAGCCACAAGAAGTATCATGTGTTGTAAAATACCTTGAAGGAGGCCTAGGATGGAGTAGTAGGTGTGGAAGTAACAAATGTGGCTTTCTAACTAAGTAATTTGGGTATTGTGGATTCATATTAAATACCTTTAATTGTAACAAGTTTATGATTGTAAATAAACTTGACACATTATTGTAAGATATATGATATAGACTTAAGAGAACACAACCAAGGTCAACCTAGATGCATATCACATGAGATAAGATAAATAGTAAGTAAAAATGGAATAGCCATAGTAGTAGAACCAAACATCAGAGGAATAATAATATGTCCAAGAGATATCTTACTCTCAAATTTCATGTGTCACTTAGTATATTCAATAGAAGAAATTAGCTTGAAAGTGCAAATGCTATGTCTAGTGCTATTTTCAATCATAACACTATATATAGGATATTCTCCAAAAAAATCATGAATGTGTAGTGAGTAAAATACAAAATCACAAGGCATGTTAGTGTCATCAAATGTAATAATATGTTTAAGAGGGGGTATGATAGTCCTAGTAGCAATCACATTCCAATATATGATAATATGAACGAGGAGGCGGCATAACATGGTAAGCATGGTGAAATTCCAAATTATTTTTATATGCTTAATGATTAGGAAGTGGGTCATTGAAAGTTGTTACTTTTTCATTATCATTGGTAGGCTTGGATGATTTAATGGAAATTTTCCATTCAATAACATTAGAATTGATAAGATATTATATCACATGAAAAATACTAACACAAAAATTAGTATAATGGCTAATGTACCTATGATAATCACACAATATATTAACATTGAAGTGCTTACCATGAGAATTTCTTCTATAAAATTTGATATCTAAAGGGAGATATACAAGGTTACGCTCAAGTAATTGTTTGATTACTAGTTGAGGCGCACATGGAAATTGGGTGAATTATCACCAAGGATATTTCAACTAAAGCTTTATGTGTTGAAATATATCATCAAAAATAGCTTTAACATAATTTTTATTTTCTTTATATTTTCCTTTTAAAATTAGGTTTTCTTTAAAACAAGGTTTAGATGTGTTAAAAATATTGGTAACATATTTGAGATTGATCATAGTTAAGATCTTAGCTTCATGCTCCTATAATGTGTGATATAAGTGATAAATGTAGTGAAACTATTCAAACATAACCAATGATTACAAAGGGGAAATAAGACTTTGAGTAAAGATGTCTTAGAGCTTTATATCAACTAGAATATTGGTCATCTTAGTGAGAAAAGTCTTGTAACATAGAACATAGTCACTAATGGGTTCATTAGAGCCTTGTCACATTTTAGACATTTGAGGATAAAATACCTTTTCCCCAATATTATTATTTATAATTTTTTAATAAATTGATTATCTAAAGGGTTAAAGTGTCATACTAAATGAATGTTAAGATCATCAATCAGTTGTAAATAAAAATCCTTGAGGATTGTAGGAAATAGTTCAGTAATTAATGTGTCATTGTGAGAATAATTTAAGAATGCACCATGGAACTTCTCAAGCTCACCTCTTCCATCATAAATTGGAAGCTTATAAGAATAAAAAACCATAGGAAAAGGTTAACAAGCCACTTTTTGTTCAAGTTGGTTATGAAGAAATTGATTAGAACCCATGACATGGGAAGAGGTAGAGAAACCTTATTATAACAATAATCATTGAGCTTGAAATCTATGAACAATGGTTTCAAGATCTTGTGTGTGAGAAAATGATGAATGAGAAACTCTATGGGTTTTTCTAGAAGTTGAAAATATGCACCCAAGAGTGCCAAAATAAATGTTGAATCTCAAGAATAAAAATTAGGAATGCCCCAAATGTGTGGTACCTTCTCTCCTTGGGGAAGGCCTCCAAATATTGTTGGTTTAAATCCTAAGATATTATAATTTCTACACTACCTATAAAACTAATCCAACAACTACATGGAGGAAATGAAAGTGAAAAAATAATTAAAAATATGTGGTGATACACTACTAATTAGAGATCACTCTCCCTTTTAAAAATCACACAATGCAATCAAACCATGCAAATATAATCCACATAACATTACATCATAACATAATAGAAATACAAGAGAGAAATAACATAGGAAAAAGGTTAGATATGAATTGTAATAAACATGATATTAATTTTATAATATGTACATTATTTTATGGCCATGAAAATACATTGGATTCATTACACAATCTCAAAAACATGTTTTTGAACACTTAGTATGCATAGAAACCCAAATAGAAAGAGTAATTTTACATTATAAGAGACGATATATTTATAATTTACATAACTTGAATTTATATAAAAGGAGAAGAGAGAAGGGGGTGAAGAAAAAGAGAAGAGGTAAAGTAATATGATGAGATATATCTCCCTTTCTCATGTCTATATCATTCAAAATGATCATGAAGCTCTAAACAATTCTTAACTAAAAATATCAACTCAAATTGCCTCAAAGAATATTTTAGAACATTTTCTCAACTAGAAACAAACATGATCATTGTAAAGGAGACCCACTAACAATAATTATGTGAGACATAGATGGAAAATATTAGATGGAAATGATAATTGTAATTTTATCTCGAAACATGGTAGATAGTGACTTTATATTTCCTCCAACAAGAAGTAATCCTCAAGGTATTTTCAACAAGACTATTTTACTTGATTTAGTGTTTTGGAGAAACATTTGTGGATATTTTAATCTACTAATCTAATTTTACATATTTTATGGAAACCTGGTCATTAATGTTATTGTCACTTGCCATGTGATTTGATTCTTTATTTCATCTTCTCCCAAATTCTTGAAAGGAACGATAACCAAATCGTACCAAGCCAAGAACATAGATGCTAATCAAACACCATGATCTATAAGATGAAATCAATTCACCATAATAACTTTACATAAAACCTTTGCAAACAAATGAGCAGCAATATCATATATTATTATGGAACTCAATGAAATACATTGAGAATGGGCCTTGCTTAAATAGGCAAGGAATAAAAATCTAAGAACCAGTCAAGGTCGTAGATCAAGCCATAAATCAAGGAAATAACTAGTCATCAAAGAACTAGTCAAGACCATAGATTTAGGAGAGAACTAGACATCAAGGATCTAGTCAATACCATAGATCAAGGAAAGAACTATACCTAACAACTAGATAATATCTCCTAATATCTAAATAAGATAAAAGAAATATCCACACACATAAGTGGGTGAGGATAAATACAATAAAGGTAAATAAAGTACCTAGTTGAACATGAGCTAAGGTAAATACTACTCTAACAATTCTCTATCCATTTCAAAAGTGGGAGGGATAAAGATACCTAGGGATGGAAAGGAAAGGGCAAGGAGAACTTAGAAGAAAAATAACATGCTGGAGAGATAGATCTAAAATATAAACTTGAAATTGAGGTTGAAATCATTAGTGGGGAGGAAGAGGAGGTAGATCTTGTAAGTATTTTAATATATGTACATAAATTTTAGAATTTTTTATGTTTGATATTTTTAAAAATAAATTGAAATTAAAGTATTGAAATTTATGAGGAAAATATCCAAACCTTTCCAATTTGGACAAAAATACTATGATAAAAGACAAAATAATGAAAAAGGTGAGTAAGGTTTCCATATCATGTGGTTTGGAAAGTATGCAGAGAGAATAAGAGGACATAAAAATGTCCATATAAACAATAATTTACCTATTCCCACCTTTGTTTATCCCTTCTCCATCCCTTATTGACTTATAGACAAGCCCCTTGAAGAATATTTATTCTCATATGGTTTTACAGTTACCCTTTTTTAGTTCACTAAGAGAGGGGATATTTGGAATAACTATAATGGGGTATTTTTTTGAGCCATCTTCATTAAGTGGTTATATACCTAGCCAACACACAATTCTTAACCCATCTCAATTGGCCCCAATTTCAAAAAGAACAAAAGAAACATGCATTGAGGCTATTGGCTAAGGAATTAAGCCAAATTCAGCTAAAAAAAATTAATTATGTGTTAGATGCCTTGAGAAGGAAAAGAGATGGGGGCTATAGGAAAATAAAAAAATATCCCAATGGAAATCGAAATGAACCCATAATTTAACAAAAGATTGCTGGAATAATTTAGTTGAACAATAGGAGGGAATGAAAAGAATCTCAAAAATAAAGAAAAAAAGTGTGGATATCTCAAGGTGAAAAAAATAGGATTTAAATGAACTATGTTACTCATTGCAAGCCTAAAATGTGCCCAAATATTGATGGATGATTTTTTAAGTTTAATCAATATCATCTCTCTTTTATTTTGAATTTAATATAAACAAAATTATTGTTCAATAACTTATGTATTTTTAGATATTTTCTAGCATAGGGTGTCTAAATGTCAACAACCTAAGGAAGATATCTAATTCCTTTGAAAAATCAACCTTTGTAAGTATGTCATTATGACATATGTAAGTTAATTAAGCCATGTCATACATTTTTTCTAAAACATTATCTATTTT
Organism: Taxus wallichiana var. yunnanensis; assembly: GCA_018340775.1. Lineage (NCBI taxonomy): Eukaryota > Viridiplantae > Streptophyta > Pinopsida > Cupressales > Taxaceae > Taxus > Taxus wallichiana. The sequence goes on from CM031239.1 coordinate 186,364,108, forward strand.
TGGGTTATTTTATATATAGTTTATATGTTTCTTTACATTTTTAGGAAACAAACTTCCATGTCCCACCACCTTATGATCACAATTAGGTGAAAATGGAGTAAGTTCGATCAAACAATCCTCATATGCATTGACATTATAAGTGGTGTTCAAGTATTATTTATTATTTTTTCCAAATTTACTAAACATTAAGTTTATTTTTCAAGATTATGTTATATTGATATTTGAATGGATTAAATATTTAAAATGTAAGGTACTATTTGTTATCATAATAACTTAACTATAAGTATAATTTTTACCTTATGCAGGGAACATCAAGACCTCTCAAAGACATAATCATGATGCTATATTAATTAATTTTAAAAAATTTAAGACATCCTAATTGATAAAGTAAATTTATTTTATATGAAATAATACATTCACTTGATGAGGATGATGGAAACAATGAAAACAAGGAGGAGATCAAGGAAAATGATCAATATTATGAGGATGATGAAAGACTAATAAAATATTGTTCATATTTTATAATTTTTTCAAAAGAGGCATATATTCCATAAATACATTGTACAAACACTTAATATGATTTAGTATTTACATCATTTTATTTCATTGTTACACAAGGAAAATTTTAGTGGTGAATTTTCATAAACTCGCGAATATTAGGGATTTTGGAAATTAGAAATGGCTAATTTTCAGCAGTCAGCTCCTGCCCAATTTGCCTAAAATTTCCACCGATAAGTCATTTATATGGGTGAATTCACCTACTATTTATATGTTAAATTAACTTATGCATGTATTTCACCAATGTTTCTTATCATTGTACCTCATCCAAGAAAATTGCACCCTACCAAATCGCCTTTACCACGAAACATTTTTAGAAAATTTCCATTGATTTGAAAGTCAATTTTGGAGATTCGCCACCCATTCTAAAATAATTTTTTGAAGGGGGTCTTAAAATGAACCTTGTTGTTACATTTAATTATTATTATAATGAGTACAATTATGAGTTTCAGGTTTATTTCAACATTGTAAATAATATTCTATTTATAATAGGTTACTTAATGTTAGTCTTTTTGTTTATGATCCAATTAAAGTTATAAAATACTAGAAAGAAAATAAATTTAAATGTAAGTTATATGTAATTAGGTTTTTATCGATACAAACTATATATTAAAAAACATGTACTAAAATAATTTTTCAATTCAAGAGTTTTTTATTTATTTATTTTAAGTCTTGTGTAGCTAGATTAATTGTTGTGATGCAAGAACATGATGAAAAATATTGACACCAAATTTTGGAAAAATAAGAAAGAAAGCCAAATTTGTCAATTTATAATGGAACCAAATTACAAGAAATCAGTTATGGTCCTCCACAACACAATTTTTAATAAACTTCCACTAAATAGTGGTCATTTATGTTTAGTGGTCTTAACGACATTTTCAATATTAAATTTTCCACATTTCTTGCTCATGTTTTTTCATAACTCAACACCATATTCCTCATGATTTTATAATGCTAATAAGTAATACCAAGTGATTTTATATCCTAAAATATACTAGGTCCTAGTAATTTAGGGTGGACGTGAGTATATAGGTGACTTGTGTGAATCATGTTTCACTCAAAAATTATAATCCAACTAAGGTAACATTTTCATTTGAAAGTGTGATATTTGTAAATTATAATAGACATGTTCATCGAACTCGTAGATTTGTCTCAGTAAACATATCCTCATGCGTGGAAAACCATCTAGGTTTAGGATATAAACTAATATAATAAATGAAGAGGATTTACAAGAGTCCAAATATGTCTTCTATATAAGTTGCATTGATTCTTGAGGTGCTAATTAGAGGAGAAAGTCATGACCTAATGGACTTAGAGTGTGGGATCGAGTATTATGCCTTTAGGTTTAGTAAATAAATGCATAATTGGGAAAATGTTGGAATAAGTGTCAAATCATTACTCCCAAGTTCTATGAGGCCAAATTTTTAGTATTAGAGTGTTAAAACCATAATGGAATGAGAGGGGGTGAATCAGTCCTTTAAAACCTTTTCTTAGTTGTCTTAAGTTACATACACCATTCAAAGCATCAAATCAACATACATTGATCAATGAAAACATATTAAGCATGAACAACCATACACATGAACAAGAGAGTACACAAAAACACCATATATAAAGTGGGAAACCCTTAAGGGGAAGAAAACCCACTGAAACTTCTAAATATATTATTCAATCCAAAAGACTTGTGTGAATATTAAACATCACACATGATTTCTTTAGTGAGACACCAATCCAACAAGGAGCACTAACCCCTATTTAATAAGCCATAAACCCCACAAGGAGGCTATAATACCCTAAGATGACCATGCACCAATTCAGCCACCTAAAGATGAAGATCACATATGGCTTGTTGCTCAAACAACTGATTGTGATCACAAGATTAGCTCATACACCTCAAAATCCTCTCAAACAACTCTCTTTCCTTCTTCACTCAATCTTGCTCCTTCATAAGATGATTAGGTCTAATGAAATTGAATACCTTATACTTTTTCCTCCTTACCTTCTCATGCTTCTTCTTAGCTCTACCTTAGATCCCTCTAACACTCTCTTTCACCTCCTCTAGCTCGCTCACAACTCTATCCACTTCACTAGCTCAAATGACCAAATACAATGCACTTTTATACATGAATATACCTTATACAACCATATAGGTCATCTAAGACCAATAATTTAGGTCATTCCAACATGATAACATATCTACATGATTATATAAATCACAAAACAAGTCCATGTAGGTCGACATTAGGCCAAAACACACAACATGCACAACTAGGCCTAAAAGGCTAGTTTCATATCCAAGAAATGCATCTTGGACTCTAAGTATACAAGGAAACTCCATCATGATTCCAAAAACCCCACACATTCCAAATACATATTATCAACACCTTCTCCAAAATTAGTAACATATGTAATATCCATTAACATCATGTTGCCATCAAATAGGATTGTTTCCTACTCATTATGAGCATCTCCAACAGACCAATCTTCAAAGATGAAGACCAAGATACAAGATATCTCCTAAACCATGGAATAAAACCACTCATTGTAAATCCACTAAACCAAGGAGCATCAAAAACCTTGTTATACTCAATGAATCAACTTATAGAGTCATCAAATCACCTTCGTTCTCAAGATAGTTATATTGCCCAAAAATAGTCTTGGAAACTTGATATTATCATACATGTATTAATACTTTCAATACCTCTCAATGTATGGAAGAGGATAAAATTTAACCCATAATAAATATAAAATAGCTAAGTAACACAAATGAAGACAAGATATTGGTCTTTCAAACCAATTTTACTAAAGAACCTTCACTGTCCTTAAACCCTGTCAAGTAGGTCAACTTATGACCTCATCCTTGCTAATTAAACTTTATAGAGCTAAAAAAACATGAAAATGTCACATTGGATGTCTAAAACACCCTCATATGAATTATACACCTCTTCTTAGGCCACACATGCCAAAGAACCACCTTTCATCATGATTGTCAAAAATTGCCAATAGGCCTAAAAACTAGTCTTCACTTTTGGACATGTGCAGACCTCCAAATGGCTCTACCATGGTTTGAAATTACCTAAAACATGTATCATATATTCCCTTATACATATAACACCAATTTATATAATGGGTTCAATATAAAACCTAAGAGAAAATTAAACTTTCCTAAAAATAAGTTTTCCTCCATCGCTCTTTAACTAGGGTTTATGGAGGTGTAGACACAAAATCATGCACTTGGGTACATTTATAGGTCCTAAAAGCATACTAGCATTTAAACTATTACTAAGAAATAAAATTGGTGGTTGAAAACTATATTTGGTATATTTTATTTGTTTCTTGCTTCCTTTTTGGCCTTGCACACATTACAACCTAGTCATTTATTATTTTTTTATTTTCCATGGCTTCAAACACTAGTAGTGCATAGGTGCTCCTATCCCCTGGGAACCCCTTACCATTTTCTATCTTACTCATTCATTTTGGATCTCTTTTATCTTTCATGTTTTTCACTTATGGGTGAGCCTTCCAGTTTTCAATTAAAAAATTCAAACAAGGGAATCATATAAATACATAGTTATGTTTTCAAAATTAGGGAAAAGCACTAAGCATATACTATCATCACCTAAGCTAGTATCCAAAGGCATTAAAGAGAACTAAATACATCCATCTAACATCCATTCAAGGGAAAACATATTACATGCATTGCATAGGAAGGGGAATTTCATTCTATTGCATTCACAAATGTTATACATATCTACATTCTAGATCTATCCCACTATAGAGTGCATCTTGTGCTAGGGCGTCATAGGGCACGATTTCGCACACACACATAAGAACTACATAGAGTCTAAGATGTAGTGTAATGCTCATTCATAATTTCAATTTCCGAATGACCATCGGAATTAGTATAAATCCCCATATTGCATCTTTATTTTTTATATTTGATGTGGTTTTGTGGGTTTTACAGTGAACAAGTTATATTTCACATGTTACTCGCTTTACCTTAGGTGATCAAGGAGTGACACATAAATGATCAACAATGATATTTGTGACACTTGTGTGACATGGTGAAAAAAATAGGTTCTGATCATTTGCATAGTCACATGCGCCCGTAGCATTCTCCAAAGGCCAGTGCCGTTGTCCTTCCATTAACTCCCATGTCATGCCTCATTTCTGAATTCCAGAATTTATAATAATAAAGACACTCTTCCCAACCTCGTTAAGCACTTTTTCAAGTCCATAACAGCCCATATCAAGTTTAAATCAGCCAATTCCGACCCCCTTCTTATTTTATTAGGATTTTAAATAATTCATCTTAGATTAACGTGTCATTTCTTCATTTTAGCATTTATACATCATTTGGTTCAAGAGTGACTCTATGATTTTTAGATTTATTTAGATCCAGATTAAATTAAATAATTTGGCAAACCCCACTCGTGATCGGTCTTTTAGATCCTTATTTTTCACATTTCTTTTTCTTCATTGATCCTAAGGTTTCTCAAGTCTCCTTGCATTAATTGCTTCAAATGCACCCACCTTGCAAATATGTTCTCCAAAAACCCTAGACATTATGTATCTCCCCTAACGAAATGCCACCTCACAAGTAAGTGCCATCTTCGATTGTCTTTCTGATGACTCTATTAGTCCTAATGTAAATCAATCCATTTGTAATTCAATTCAAGCTTTACATTCTTTATTTCAAGATAAAATTTAGGCTATGGAATCCATGATCACATCTCTCATAGCTAAAATCCAACATCTTAAGTCCGCATCTCAAAACCATTTTATTTCTTCTTCTATATCTCATCCTAATTTTATGTCTTCTACTTGTGCTCATATCAGTGAACCTCAAGTCTTACCACTCCCCGTACCTTTCAATTTTTATCACAATGCTAAGCAACATGATATTCTTCTTGGGCTCCTTACTCACTACTTGATCAATTTTCCAACTACTCACTGTTATCCTCCTTATCAAATTGAAAAATACACTGATGTCCGATATTGTAACTATCATAGAATAAATGGACATAATGAAAATGATTTCTATGATTTAAAATGAATAATCAAGCACCTTGAGCATTAGGTTTATATTTCATTTGTTACACAACATACTACTTCATACTCATCTTTAGTTGTTTAATCCCAATGGGATCCTAAATTTGGTCCTTCCATGTCTAATGAGCATCATTTCATCATTACTAATGTTCCTTCGATGGTAGGTCAATATCTACCTAAGAAACCACCTCTCAAAATCTATTCATCTACTCCTCTCAATTCTTCTACCACATTACCAACTCCAACTAAGCAACCTCCTCTAAAAATCAGTTTAACCCCTCCTCCTCTCAAGTATTCTACAACATTATCAATCCCACATAAGCTACCACCATTCAATATCCCTCCCCATCCTACTCCACTTCCATATCCAATTATCTTTTTCAAACAAGCTAATCCTTACATTGATGGCCAAGACACATTTCAAGCTCGCCACCATGGCATGATCCTTCTCACATCACCGCATAGATCTCCATCACTCACATACTTGGGGGCATCATAACTTTTCCCCCTTGAATTTTTATCAAATTTCTCTATCATCTCATGCACTTGATGCTCCATGCTTAATGTCTAATATTTCCTAAGCATCACTACAAACCCTTTGATACACGCATTGTATCGTCATTACCCTATGATGCACTCTAGTTCCACGATTCATACTCTCGACTGCTTGATGGTCTAAATTTGACATTAACCTCACCACATTCACTTTTCATGCTCTATGTTTAATGACAGATCTTTCTAGTGCACAATTTCAAACCATTTCTCGATGACACACTCTTATTATATGGTTCATTCTTGATTGTTGAGGGATCTTTTATAAATGAGCTTTGTCTCATACACATATGCTAGGGGGAATACTGCTCCTTCCATCTTCACATCTTGTATACCATACCATCACACTCATACAACATTTACATATCTTGGTTATACTTACTCTTGCCATATTTTTCTACTTACATGTTGCAATTTTCTTACTATGTTAGTTAGATAGTCAATGTCATTATATTTATCATATACACATGTGCGTTCACTTGGTCTCTAGTTGTGAATGCATATCTCTTTCATATTTTCCCACACTAAAATGATGCTTAGAACTATACCTTTACCAGTCCACCAAGGCTCCCGAGGGCGTCTACATTTCCTACTCTCATACATTACATGTTTTATTATTTCATTATTTATTACTTCTACTTTCAAGAACACTACTTTCCATTAATACATATATGCTTTGACATACTTTTTATCTTTTCAACATGCTAATAAGTGTTTCATATATAGCATTTTCTTTGTAGGAATATTTTCTGCCATGGTTGTCTAATACATTTTATTTACCATTATTTGTTATTCTATGCCATTGTTTGTGGGCTATGCCTTATGTCTTGTTTGATCACTATTTGTATGTTTTTGGCCACATTAGTCCTAATTTTCTTGTGAAATTGTGAAATATGTCCCGTGCACCGAAATCCATTTTTCACATTATAATTTGTTTATAAACTTGTTTGATTACATTTTCTTCTATTGCATGATCACTACTTTTTATACTAACACATGTTTATAGCCACTTTGTTTACATGTTCCTTAGTTTCTACCATGCACATCCCCACCCCCTATAGGTATCATTTTTAGATCAGCATTGGCTCCTCACTTTTGGGCCACACACTCTTACAGCCACATGCACAAAAAGGGGGCATACATTGGTTGAATAAATCAACCCTATAGAATTTTCAGAGCTACAATTCAGTTCATTAAAGTGTCAAATCAAAGCTACAATACAGTCATAGAATGGCCTGAATATAACTTGGGTCCTCATCACAACATAGAAATTAGTGCCCAAACTTAGACACTAGCACTTGGGTGCTCCTGACATCCCCTGGGTGCTAATGTCTTGGGGGTAGATACAGTCATCTTCTCAAATCAACACAATTCACATAAGTCTTTAGAGAAGTTTTTATAGTACAGGAATATTCCTCTAGTAGTAGGATGCATTCTATCTCCTTCAATTGGTACGACTTAGAACTAATTCAAAACAATCGAGACAAAGCAGAACAATCGTGGAGGCACCATCTATAGTGGTGCTTATTGGATATCGTCATGGAAGGAGAGTAATACTAGACCTATCTACCCAAAAATTTCTCTTTAACATGAGATCTCCTAGAAAACTCACTTTTGGTGTGAGATCACCCAAAAAACTTGCACTTGGCATGAGATCACCGAAAAAATCACTCTTAGCGTGAGATCGCCCAAAAAACTCACTCTTGGCATGAGATCACTAACAAAACTCTCTCTACACAACATTTCATGACACTTCTCTATCCTTTTACACTCTTATACATCAAGTGCACACTTTCCTTTTACAACTTTTACACAATTTTACATACTTTTACACACTTTTACATACTTTTCTCACATTTTTCATATAGATCACTTTGACTATTATTTTGCTCTTATTTTGCAGTGTCCGTCTTATTACACAATAAGAATCAGCCTACTTCAAAGCAAATACAAGCACAACAACATGTACGACACAACGCATACACTTCACCCATAGGGTCACTTTCCTTTCCTAGATCTCTACACTTCACTTTTACATAATTCCACGCTTCACTTTTCCACTTGGTACACTATTCGTCGCATGCTCTACATGGTTATCGTGTATGCATCTCTTATCTACGTTATGTTATCGATTATTCACTCAACAATATAAAGTGGGGGAAATTTACACTCAAAATCACACACTTGGGTACATTTATAGGTCCTAAAAGAATACTAGCATTTACATGATTCCTAAGTAAGAAAACTAGTGGTTGAAAACTATCTTTGGCCTCTTTTCTTTGTTTCTTACTTCCTTTTTGGTCTTACACACCCTACAAACCAATAAATATTTTAATTTTTTATCTTCCATGGCTTCTTCAGACACCACTACCTAGCTAGGACAACATCTCCCCTGTGTGCTCCTATCCCCTTTGGGCACCCCTAACCCTTTTCTATCTTACTCACTTTTGGATCTATTTTATATTTTGGGCATATTTTTCACTTATGGGTCAGCCTTCCAGTTGTCAATTATGAAATTCAAACAAGGGAATCATATAAATACATAGTTATGTTTTCAAAATGAGGGACCAAGTACTAAGCATATACTATCATCACCTAATCTTGCATCCAAAGGCACTAAAGATCACTAAAGGCATCCATCTAGCATCTAGTCAAGGGAAAAGGGAATACATATTTTGAATATAATACATAGGAAGGGGAATTTCATTCTATTCCATTCACACATGTTATACATTTATACATTCTATATCTAGCTCTCTATCAAGTGCAACTTGCACTAGGACATCCTAGGGCACAATTTCTATACACACACGCACACACAAGAACTACATGGAGTCTGAGATGTAGTGCACGACTTGGTTGTAAGTTCATTTTTGGCATGATCGTCAAGATCATTAAAACTCCCCATATTCCATATTTTTAGATTTGATGTGGTTTTTTGGGTTTTGCAGTGAACTTCTCTTTTGTATGTTACAAGTAGCATCGACAATCAAGGAGCGACACACATGATATCAACAAGGAATATTTATGATACTTGTACGATATAGTAAAAAGTGTTTTGTGATCATTTTCACAAATCACGTACACCCAATAAAGCAGTCTCTAATGATTGGGAACCCCTGTCCATCCATGGGTGCCCACATCCGGCCTCATTCCTACATTTCATAATTTATTATGAGTAACAACGACACTCGCCTAACTTGTTCAACGCTTTCCCACGTTCATATCACTTCTAAATCAAGTGTAAATCAGCTAAGTCCTCTCTCCTTATTTTCTTATGGTTTCAAATATTACATCTTACATTTCTTGTGTCATTTCTTCATTTCAACATTTATACATCGTTTGGCTCAAGATTAACTCGTAATATTTAGATTTATTTAGATCTAAATTAGATTAAATTAGGAGGATTTTGACCACCTTTTCTTCTTAGAAATTGTTCATAAATCATGTAATGCCTCCTCTTATTATAATAATAATAATAATAATAAAATAAATAAAATAAAAGAATAAAAATTTAAAAAGGCCCGTGAATTTGTGGGGGTGGATTAGGGAAAAGGGGGCTCAGGTTTTCATGGGGGATGTTTTGTTTTCATCCTTGGTTTTTTGTTGAAAGGAGAGAGGGAGAGTTTGTTACCACCATGGAGGAAGAAGGGGGAACTCTGGACCAATCCTTGCACACCCACCAGATTGAAGAAGGCGTGGAGGAGGATTGTGGCTGGTGTGACAGCTGAAAATGCATAGGAGAAAGGAAAAAACACCTGAAAGAAACGAGTCTTATAATGCCTTGGTCGTTGTTTTTGCTCAGATATGATCTACTTAGGGTGTTTTGTTTGTTTTTTTAAGAAATACTTCACCAGATTTCTTCTCATGGAATGCTTTGGTCCCATCCCATGCCAAAGATCCTCCCAACTGCGTTCAAACAAAAAATGACCCCCAACCCTTTTTACAGTGTTTGACCAGATGAAAATGAGACAACTCTCTTGGAATGTGATTTTTGGCAATGAAAAGAAGTCATGGTTTCCTCACAAGACAACCATGTTGTCCCCCGTATGCAGCAACTCCGACCTAATCAAATTTTTTTCAGCCGTACCTCCCATCCTGTGCCAAAAATAAGGGGCCTTGAAAACAGGGTGCAGTCATCTACTAAAGCATTATGGAGAAGGGTTTTTTTGTATGTTTTAGTTGTAAATGCCCTGGCAAATACATATGCAAAATGTGGAATCCTGCAAACTGTTTGATAGAATGCCTCAAAGAGATGTGGTCTTATGGAACATACCCTGACCATGCCAGTAGGTTCAGTGCATAAGGGTTATAAATACTTCGATGGCATGAGTGCCTCTTGTATAATCATGCCTAGAATTAATCATTATGTTTTGCTTTATGCTTGATGAGAACATGAGAATGTGCAAAAATGTGGAAGCATGTGAACTGTTTGACAATGCCTGAAAGGAATGTGGTTTATGGGCTGCAATGATTGCAAGATGTGTAAAAAAATGAGTTTGTTGAAAAGGCCTTGGAAACTTTCAAGAAAATGCAATTGGTACATGTAAAGCTAGATTCCACAACCTTTGTCAGCATCCTCCCCGCATGTGCAAAAATAAGAGCTTTAGAATAGAGCATGGAAAACCATCAAGGAATAGAAAACAAGATGTTTTTGTTTGCAATGCAACTTCCTTGGTAGATGTGTATGCAAAATGGTGGAGCTGAGGATGCTCGTGAACTGGTTGATGAAGTGCCCAAGCAAGATGCTGAACCGAAGCCTACGGCTTCAACCGACTTCATTCTCCAAGCATGGTTCTTCTTCCCTTACCTCTCATAATTCTCATTTTTTAGTTCTCTTTTGCAACTAAATAGAATTTTAAATTATTAGGATTTTTAATACAGTTAAATGTCCCTTCAACTCGTTGCAAAATAACAAATTGTCATCTCGTAACTCACGAAGTCATTATAGCTCGCCTACTTTAAACCATGAACTATCACCCTCATTTTGAGATGATTTAAATAACTCTTACCCATCTTGATCACTCCAATATTGTTTTATCGAATAGATGAATTTGACTCCCATTGATAAATTTGACCTTCTCCCTATTTTAAATAGTTAATTTTTGCATTTTTGGAGACTCACTAACTACCCTTCGTAACTCTGAAGCGAGATGTGAAGTTTCATTCGTGTACCTTGGTATACGAGGAGTTACCTTGACCTTTGGTTTGACCCGAAATGAACATATGACATATTTTTGGCACTCTTATAGGAGCCATGTTACACTAGGTTACAGCAGTAAAAATACTTTAAATCTAGCAAGTTGGCTTTCATTTTGAGCCACCATTTGAAACCTGGATGGAGAAATTTCTTCTTGTCTTTGCAAACCTCTAGTGTTTATACTAGAAAATTGCATGGAACATTCAGCTTAGGAAAAAATCACTTTTCGGGATAGTTTGGAAAAGCCATTTTGTAGGCCTTCGGTCACAGTTTGATGAGGTCAAACTGGACAAAGTTTGACTTGTCGCTCCAGAAAACTTGTTACCATTTGAAAATGGTTTTCTAGTTCTCATTCCCGTCGAATCTGATGAATTTTCCTTAAATAGGGGAACTAGTAAGAAGTGGCTCGTTGCGTGCTCATCCATCGAACGTCAGTTTTAGACGTGGTTTTCTAAGCCCTCGAGCTAACTTTTGTCCTTTTACAACTGGGTCAACTATGATTAGTAGCCCCAAAGAACTAGCCGCCAAACGTAAATCGTTCATTTTTTTCCAATTCCGTTAGTTGCTATGAATTCTTGGTATATCCAGGGACACGTAGAAAGTTAATCGTGGTGTGTGCTCTCAGCAGAAGATAAATTTTGGAAGTGGTTTCTTAGCCTCTAAGCCCATTTTGAATGTTTTGTAGCTAGTGAGAAAATGTGAAAATAGAAAGCCATGCGGACCCTTGTAGGGTTGCCAAACCACTGTGGATACTTTTAACACATGTAAATAATTGTTTAAAACACTATAATGAAACTTCTTGTGTGCATTAGAACTTTTGAAAAAATGGTGTTTTCTATCTCTACCCTTCTCTTTCTCTCTCTCAGGTTACAAAATGAAAGAGGCAAAATCAAATGCATTGAATATATGTCTCTAAACTCTTTCTCTCGCTTGCAAATTTTAATTTTTATTATATGTAAATGGGAAACTAAAAGATGATAATTATGTTAGATTAGGGTGGATGCCATGCCAGCGATTTATCACTTATATCTTTCTCACGTGGTTTTTGCAGGAGGAAAGAATGATGCCGTAAAGGGGTTGAGTAATTCATTGTTTATTTTTGGTAATATATTGAAAGACTTATTGTTGAAATTGGTAGTATGTAAAAGTCGCTAGATTAATAAATGCTTGAGAAATTGGTATTTCTTTCATGGATGTTATTTTGATCCCAAAATTGTTATGGTAAAAGTGGAATACAAATGTCAAAAGGAATTGAAATTTATACCTTGTAGTGAACTTTCATTTTGTAATTATTTGTTTAACAATTGGTGTTGTGTTTCTTACCTTGAAAATGTAATAAAGGAACCTAACCACAACAGTCAACCCTAGTTCAAAATTTGTATATAACTAACCTGCCTATGTAAATCCCTTAGTGTAGAAAACTGTGACCTTCAAACGAACCTTTACACTCGATGGAACATCCTAGTTTAGGCAAATAAGATCCCCTGAATGGGTTGATCATCTTAGTAGGTACGTTTAGTGACATTGACATAAACCAGACATATAGGAGCAACACAGTCAAACTCAACCTGGAGTAAGTAGAGTTAACACTTCCTTCGTGTCCTAGTGGACTGCCTTGTCTTTTGAAGATAGTTTTAGAATTAAATTTTCCACATCAAATGAATTTCTTGTGGGATCCAGATGACATCATTGAGCTAGAGAAATAGTGGTTCTATCACTTAAAATTTTGTTAATGAATAGATCCTCTTAGCTATATGTACTATCTTTGGCATGTGACATTATAGTGCTTTGATCTTTTATGGTGGGTTTATAGAGCGAATATGTTTTGAATCTTATTCTAATCTATAATGGAGTGTAAATCCCTAAGTGAAAAAAATTGGAATTAAGCTAAACCCTAGTGGATTAGGATGTTAACTTGTGGGTAGAAAACTAAAATTTAACTCCTTGCATATGAAATTGAGTTGAAAGATGTTGATTCTAGAGAACCTTAGAAACTGAAATATTGTCCCATAATCCCTTGTTAGGTCATTTTATGGCATTAGGGAATAAATAATATTTATTTGCAGAATCGTGAAATGTGGAGACATGGGATCTTCATGAACATAGGTCACTTGTGGTTCATGTGTAGTTTATAAGGCTTCTAACCATGTACTTCCTTAAGATGTCCGATAAGTGCTTTCGTAACTCTTTTGTTATAAAATGATGGTAATAATGTGATGTAAAAGTAAGGCATAGAAGAGGAATTTAAAAAAAGAGATTTGAGGTTAGGTTACTTTGCCACTCTTGAGTCCTTATAACTCAATTAAATATCTTTATGTGTTTCAAAGAATATGTATTGCCTTGGTGTGACCAAACTTCGAGAAAACAAAAGATATATAAATATAAATGGAAGTCAATAAGTTATTGAACTTTATTAACTATGGTAGTGAAATAACTATTCCGTGATCGAAGGATGTTCTTGGGGAAAAGCTATCTTGAATCTATGTCTTCCTTAATCCCAAGATTTCACCTTGTCATCACGTAAATTCACTTGTGTAGCAAGGGTAAATTTGTAAACATTAAATAAACGTTTGAGAAGCATATTCTTAACATAAGAAAAAGATAATTAAGTACTGTATATGTGATTAGAATTGTGCCAAATAAGCAAGTAAGTTATGGAAATTTCCGTGATGCATAAAGGAAGCCAACCTAAATTGGTCGAACTGTAAATTAAATGTGGATTGAACTTAAGATTTTGTAGATGGAAAAAGGAGAAAACTATACTTGCACAATAATTTTCTTAGAATGTTAATCGTGAATCGAGATGCAATTAAAGAAATGATGTGTTGTGGGTTTGTCGTTCTCGTTATGTCTCTTGTGGTTGGGTCATTCAGATTCGCTCATTGGGAAAAGTGTGGCATCAACATGCCTATGTAATTTTCATGTGTCTATGTGAGTCAATTATTTATGTGATTGTCTTATGTGAGTCAAGTTTTTGTACTCAAGCCCTTCATTGTGTTGTGTGTAGTGAGCAATGTAAGTAAAAAAATTATCCTAGTATTTTACATGTTATAATTGTGCGTGTAAAATGTGGGCACTACAAAGCAAAAACATAATCTAATCTCATCCCAAATGAAAATTTCTCTTAGATCCATGTCTTAACTATGGTGAAATTCTTAGGTCTCTATGGATATATTTTACGAGTAAGTGAGCACTCCAAATATGACCTCGATCTAGGAAAACACCGAATTGAGAGATAGATAGGGTAAAAATACATTTCTTGCAAATCCTTTAGTATTCCAACCTCAAACTTGGTCCAAACCTCTTAAATTACCATCTCCATGCATTCCAATACTTATCCATGTATGTACACCTCTTAATATTTCCAACCACCATGACTTGCCTTGTCTTTCTTGCCTTGTTCTCAATGCTCTACTTCAACAAGACCTTGTACATGCACTTAACATATTAATTATGACCTTAAACACCTCCATTACCTATTTTTCAACATCATAACACACTTCACATGTATATCTAGTTTTTCCCTACTTCATATCACATGTGACCACATCATCTTGCTTACACTAGGTCAAGAACAAGACATATAATGGCTTCTTCAACCCATGCTTTCAAAGTGAAAAGAACTTGATCATCATCTTGCAAACCCTATAACATATTTGATACATCACCCTAAGCATGTTTGAATCCCTATAGACCTTTAACCAAATTTTGAGCTCATATCATGCTCATACCAGATTAAACCATGCTCAATAACCATGAAACTCAACTAAAGCACATGCCATAACAACACTTCATGACATAATAGACCCTTACTACCAACCAACCTTCATATTTTCTAATGAATGACACCTCATGGACACACCTACACCACCTGGACATCCTTTTCCATCAATGAAACTTGACATCAATGATAACAATTAAGACATTAAGTCTAATAATCTCCCCCTTTGTCATTAAAGACAACCATCTTCAGAAACATTGATGGAAACCATATCATGCAAGCTCCTACAATATCTCTTTACATGTTTATGGGCACACTCTCACCCTTTTACATCTAATGTTAAAGGCTATTATGACAACATGATAAAAAAATATTATCAACAATGCATGAAAAAACTTACTTAAACACTCTTGGTCTATGTACTCACTTTTTTGACCACAACAACAACAAATGGACCTTTAAAAATCTTTAGCCACTCACAAAAATTCCCTAAATAAACAAACACTTTGATCTCATGCTAACTGTAGGAATATTCATATTTTACATACCCCTTTTGGTTGGAAACATCAACCAAACTAATCAAGGTCATTTGACCTTCTTCCTTTCCATTTTGGCTCTTTATAACAACTCAAATCCCCTAGGTAGATACACATCATTGATTACATAGCTAAATACCTGATTTTGAGTAAAACATCATGCTTGAATCATCCTTAGTCCTAGACCATTTGGAGACACCCACAAACTTACTTTATTCTACTATATACATACTGGTAACACCTTTTAGGACCAAAATCCATAAAGCTCCCCTTAGACCAAAATTGTCATTTTTCTTCTTATTATAGGAGTAAAATAAGCACATGAAACAACACCTTATAGCTCCCCTAGACAACATACCACCATTCTCTAACTAAAATACAAAAATAATAGCACATACCTTGAACAATTATCATGGAGATAGGTCATGTTCAACACCACATCCCTAAAGCACCTTTTCAGTGTTATTTGCCTTCTTTTTATGATGACACAACTTGCTCAACAATATGGCTAGCTCCCTGTTTCAATATGCATGCAAAAATTAAAATATCTACATAACTAGCCATTTTTGACACCTTGTACACCTGTTTGAGGATTATTATCATCTCTCCTTATCTTTGTAGACACAAAATCACACAATTGGGTACATTTCTAGGTCCTAAACACATACTAGTATTCATATGATTCCTAAACAAGAAAAATAGTAATTGATGACTATCCTTGACCTCTTTTATGTGTTTCTTGTTTTCTATTTGGTCTTACACACCCTACATCCCAATCAATATTTTACTTATTTATCTTTTATGGCTCCAGACACCAGTTGCTCAGCTAGGACAACAATGCCTAGGCACCCCTAGTCATTTCTTACCTTATTCACTGCTTTTGGGTCTCTTTTGACCTTCCAGCTTGTCAATTATGAAATTAAAATATGGGAATCATATAAATGCATAGTTATGTGTTCAAAATAAAGGGCCAAGAACTAAGCATTACTATCATCACCCGAGATTAAATCCAAAAGGCACCTAAATAACTTCAAAGCATCCATTCAAGAGACAAGGGACTACATACATTGGATAGGAAGGGGAATTTTATTCTATTCCATCCACACATTTGCATATTACAAAAATCTAGCCTACTATCAATTGCATCTTACACAAGGGTATCCTAGGGCACAATTCCTACACACAAATAAGAACTACATGGAGTCTGAGATGTAGTGCAATGCTCGGTTGTAAGTTCACTTTTTCGTGATTTCGGGTCAGTCTAAATCCCCATATTGCATCTTTATTTTTTTGGATTTTATGTGGTTTTGTGGGTTTTTCAGGTGAACATATATTTTGTAGGTTATAGGTACCTTCAAGATCAAGTAGATACATTCAAGATATTAATAGATAATATTTGTGACACTTGTGTGACACAATAAAAATCAGGTTTAGATCATTTTTCATAGTCATGGGTGCCCATTAGCATTCTCTAGCGCACAGGCACCCTTGACCTAGTCCAAGTGCCCTTTCCTGGCATCATCCCTAAGCTCCATAATTTACCTTAAGCATTTGCGACATTTTTCACTTCTTGTTCAACAGTTTTCCCAGTCTAGAGCATCCCCATATCAAGCGTAAATGAGCTAAGTTATTCTTTATATACATCTTGATTAGGGTTTTATACTTTCTTATTTTCTTGTGACATATTGTACTTAGCATTTGTATATCGTTGTTTACATTTAGTTACTCTTCGATTAGGGTTTAATAAATAAATATCAATAATTTTTGTTAAAACATTTAGTGAACCCTTTCTCTCATTCAAACACTCATGGATCCTCATTTCTTCCAACATCAATATCCTAGAATTTTCCCACCCTCGATGTCTCCATCTAGAAATTTTTACAGGATCATCCTAATTGTGAGACTAAAATCAAATCTTTCCTGGGAAATGCTCACATTCCTCCCAATAATCCTCTAGACTATGTATATCAACAGTTTGTAGTAACATTTTTTATGCAAATTTAGTTCTTATCTTATGCGAGCTTACCCCTCTTTCTGTTCTTGAAAATGATCCTTCCTTTATATCTAGGCTCACATCTATAACATAGGCATTAAGTGAGCACTAGTTTATAATGGATCCAATCTCAATATTTGTAATTTCACATTTATTCAACAACTTGGCCTTTCCTTAGTTGATGTCAGCCCCTCATCCATTTCTATTTGTGTCTATGAATCTTCTACATGTCTTTGCATGGGCACTATCACCTTACCTTTCATAGTTAGGCCTAAAACCATTTTTATTGTATTCTTTGTTATCAATGCCACAATTCAGTTCAATTGCTTACTTGGTAGGCCATGGATTCACGCTATGTAGGTTGTACCTTCTATAGTTCATTGGTGTGTTAAATTCCTACATGATGGTTATGAACATACTATTTTTTTTTACCATGACCCATTTAAATATTTCTAGATAGACCCACTCACTACACTACCTACTCGAATTCTATAACACAATGTTATTCATCCCCGCACTCCTATTTACACCACCCTTACACCTACCTCTACTACTCCTACACATCTCATTGATGATTACCAACTCATGGAACATCTTGCCTCTACCACCGACATGCTTCCTCTCCAAGGAACTATTTATGCATTAGACATCATACCACCCACATCATCTCCCCAAGTACACTCTGCATTATCACTTCCTCCTTTCACATGCAATATTTTCATACATGAATCCTATTGGCCTCACATTCCATTCAATCCCACTTGCTTTGACACCATTTGCACGCATGATGGATTATCCCGATGGGATTCACACTCGATGATCTTAACCCACCATCTCATTATCCTCACCTTTATCATGGATGTGTATTTATTATTATTGTTTATTGCCTCCCCATTTGCCATTAATTAGTATTCTTTACACATACTCCTCGTTCCTCTCCACTCACACTTGGGCAGTTTTGGATTTCCTACATTGGTGGCACTTTGTATCCTAATCGTACTGATATCACATTTCCCATGCCTTTTGACTACATTTCTATTTTCAATGATTCATTTCTAGCTATGCTCAAAATCTCACCTACTAGTATGCACTCGATTTTCCCCAACCACCTTTCACTAATGAAGAATATGCTATGGGCATGTATAATTTACACCACAAAGGTTCTTTACATGATTAATCCCACACTATTTCTTATCAATTTTTTGACCCAAATCCAATAGGATATGATCCCAACACTATCGATCTCTTAGACAATTTCCTTTAATCCTTCTACAATCACACTTGGGGATCATTACAATTACTCCCCCTCATAATATCATCAATTATATATCATTTATACTATTACATTTTGTGCTTCATGCTTACTATTTCTAAGAACTCTTACACACATTGATACACACCTTGTATCATCATTACCCTATGATGCACTCTATTTCTAGAGTTCATACTCAATTGTTGAGGATCTAAATACGAAATGAACCTCACCCCATTCACTCTTTATGCTCTATGCTTCATGATATAGCTTTCTAACACACCTTTTCAAACCATTACTCTATGACACACTCTAGTTCCACTTTTCATACTCGATTGCTTAGGGTATGAATATGAAATGAACCTCACCCCATTCACTTCTTACACTTTGTGCTTCATGATCTATATTTCTAGCAAAAATTTCACACCATTACCCTATGACACACTTTAGTTCCATGGTTCATACTCAACTCTAAAGATATAAATCTGAAATGAACCTCGCCACATTTAATATTCATGCTCTATGTTTCATGATATATCTCTCTAGTGCACATTCTCAAACCATTTCCCGATGAAACACTCTTGTTCTATGATTCATTATTTATTGTTGAGGGGGATTTTATAAATGAACCTCATCTCATACATATCTTCTAGGGGTCATGCTTCCCCTTTCACATTCACACTTTTCCTACCATTCCATCCCACTCATCAATTAAATTTTCATATCTTGTTTGCATCTAATTTTACTAGCTTATTCTACTTACATTTGGCACTTTGCTTACTATGTTAGGGATATACTCAGTATGTCATTATATTCATCATATACACATATGCATTCACTTGGTCTCTAGTTGTGAATGTAAATTTCTTACAAATTTTCCCATGTTACAATGATGCTTGGCACTGTACCTTTTACCATTCCCATCGAGGCTCCTGGGGGATCTACATTTACTAATCTCACAGAACACAAGTGTTATTGTTTCATTATTTACTACTTATGTTTTCTAGCAGACTACTTTCCATTGATAGACACATGTTTTGACATAATTTTTATATTTCTAACATGCTAACAGGTGCTTCATGTGTAGCATTTTTCAAGTTCTGAGACTATATGTCGTCATGGTTATCTCGATACACTTTTCTTAACATTGTTTGCGATTGTATGTTATTGTTTGTGGGCTATGTCTTATGTCTTGTATGTTTATTGTCTCGCTTTTGGCCGCTTCGGCCATACTTGTCTTATGACATTGTGAGTGATGTCCCATGTATGAAACCCACTTTTTGAGATCCACTTTGTTTGCACACTTGCTTGATTACGTTGTCTTATATCTCATGTTTGATACATTTTAATGTTCCTTGGTTTATACCATGCACATCCCCTTCACCCCGTAGGGGATACAATTTAGCATAGCATCAAGTCCCCTCTTTTGGTTTACATTCGCTATTAACATCACATACACCTCAAACAAGGAGGCATACATTGGGTGAAAAAATCACCCCTATAGTATCTCAAAGCTATAGTTCACGAAAATACAAGTAATAGTTACAACACTAGATAAAAATTAGACTTGGATTAGAATTACAACACAAACACTAGTTCCCAGACTCAAACACTAGCGCCTAGGTGCTCCTAACCTCCTTTGGGCACTAATGTCCTAGGGGCACATGAAATCAGCTTATTAGATCAAAACAGTTCGCATAAGCCTTTAGAGAAGTTTCACATTTACAGGCACAATCATTTAGTTATAACATGCATGTAATCTCCTACAACTAGGAATAATCAGTACATTCATAACTAGTTCAGAAAATAGGAAAAATTCAAAGATGCACCATCTATAGTGGTGCTTATTGGGAAGAGTCATGGAAGGATAGTAAAACTATACCTCTCTCCCCAATTTTTTCTTTTTGGCATGAGATCACCTAAAAACTCGCTTTTGGCATGAGATCACCCAAAAAAATAACTCTTGGCATGGGATCACCCCAAAAATTACTTTCCACAACATTTCAAGACATTATTCTATCTATTTATACTCTTTTACATCAGGTGCACACTTTCCTTTTACACACTTTTACATATTTTACTCATATTTTTCATATACATGACTTTTACTACTCTTTTTATCTTCTTTTTCATGCTCATCCTTAATATGTAACAATAAACAACCTACAATATAAAATACAAGCACAACAATAGGTACAATACAACACATACACTTCACCCCTAGGGTCACTTTCCTTTCCTAGTCTCCATGCTTCACTTGTTCACTCAAAGACACATTTTGCCACACGTTCTACAAGATCATAAGGTACACATATCTTATCTACTTTATGTTATCGGTATTCACTCAACAACATAAAGTGGGGAAAATGTAGACACAAAATCATGCACTTGGGTACATTTCTAGTTCATAAACACATACTAGCATTCATATGATTCCTAAATAAGAAAACTACTAATTAATGATGATTGTCCTTGGCCTCTAATCTATGTTTCTTGTTTTCTATTTGGCCTTACACACCCTACAACCCAATCAGTATTTTACTTATTTATCTTTTATAGCTCCAAACACTAGTGCCCAGCTAGGACAGCAACACCCAGAACCATTGTCCTCTTTGGGGTGCCCCGACCCTTTCTTACCTTAGTGGATCCTTTTGGGTCTCTTTTATCTTTTGGGAATATTTTTCACTTATGGGTCAGCCTTATAGTTGTCAATTATGAAATTCAAACAAGGGAATCATATAAATTCATAGTTATGTTTTAAAATAAAGGACCAAGCACTAAGTATTACTATCATCACTTAATATTGCATCCAAAAGGAACCTAAAGGAATTCAAAGCATCCATTCAAGGGACAAGGGATTGTATATTTTGCATAATTTTCATAGGAAGGGGAATTTTATTCTATTCCATCCACACATTTTCATAATCTAAAAAATATATCCCACTATCTAATTCATATTGTGTAAGGGAATCCTAGGGCACAATTCATACACACAGACATAAGAACTATATGGATTTTGAGATGTAGTGCAGCACTCGGTCAGTGTGATCACCTCAGGTTAGTCCAAATCCCCATATTACATCTTTGTTTTTTTGGTTTGATACGCTTTTGTGGTTTTTATAGGTGAAAATATCTTTTACAGTTTACAAGTACCTTCGGTGATCAAGGAGAGACATGCAAGTGATCAATAAATAATATTTTCGATACTTGTGTGACATAGTAAAAATCATGTTCTCGACCATTTTCACAAAGTGACGAGTACCTAGTAGTAGTCTCTAACACCCGGATGCCCTTTTCCAACATCATCTATGAGATCCATAATTTATCTTGAGCATTTATGACACTTTGTTCACTTCTTCTTCTTGATAGTTTTCCCACCCAAAGCATCCCTAGATCAAGCATAAATAAGCTAAGTCATTCTTTCTATACCTCTTGCTTAGGGTTTCATACTTATTTTCTTATTTTCTTGTGTCATATTATACTTAGTAGTTATATATCATTGTTTATATTCAGCACTCTACAATCAGGGTTTAATAAATAAATATCAATATTTTTGTTAAATCAATCTTATAAAGTCTTCATACACATGTCACTGACTATTATAGCACACAATAGCATATCGTACCATGTCATAATGCATATTTTAAACATAATTAACTTTGCAAAAATTATGGATTCACATCCCAAGGATACTGAGTACTTAAGCTCACCTCAACTCATGCAATCATACACAACACCATGAAGCTTCATACATAGGTAGTAACAAGATATGTTTCCCTTTACTTCATACCTACCTCTTCAAGGATAAACTTGGAAACATACATTGGCTTATGATGTATCTGCATAATATTCATAGAACTTCATCAAGATTCCAACCTTCATTCTATACTGTATACCCTTACAAACCTTCTTGACATTTCGAACTCTTGTTTGAGAAACACTAATGACACAAACATCAATATACAGATTTATAACAATGTTTATCACCGAAAACCTTAATTTTGATTTTCACAGGACCTATTAATGATTAACACTCTCCATACTACCTCCATGATGCATGATCACACTTAATACATCCCAAAACATAAATCGGTGATTGAGACACAATGTATAGACCTATGCAAGACACAACCATACCTAGTATACAACATTACACCCTACATTTGATGGTATGATCAAGTCATCATACAAAATGAATGACTTCCTTCTTCATGAATCCAACAACCTTTCTCTATGACAAGATTCTGAACTAATTTCTAAACATATTGGAGACTTTCAAGAACCCTATGAAAGCATATTTTCACCATGAATCCACTCCTATATTGTCACACTTCAACCATTCAAACTCCCCCTTGACACCATTCTTCATATAGATGATAAATGTCTCAAAGAAGCCTAGTAGAGACATCATACAATATGAAGAGTCTAGAACCATGGCTTGAGGAGGCTACAGGACCTCTTTGGCATCTATGAATCTCCTTTTCCTTCTTCTTTTTGATCAGTAACTTTGTGAGACTTCCTGTTTTTCTTCAAAAGTTTTTTTACATAACTTACTTTTGGTTACCATAGCCTACCTCACCTATTCTCCTACATTCTAGGATATTGAAACCTCTTGGTTTTCCTTAAATGGTCATACAAATACTTTCTAGAAATATGTCCAACATCATTGTAGTTAAAACATACAATTTCACTCTTACCTCTAGGAACTTCATCTCTCTAATTCTGACTAGATGATTCATAAAGAAAATATCTAGCATTATGTGACCTTTCTCATGGCAATTCTAACAATTAATGTTCTTTGACTATTCATCTCTACTATCTCTTCATGGATGATCATCTTTTAATATCCTTCTACACTCCTTTACTCTATGCCCAAAACCATTGCAAGTATAATAATAGCCATTAAAATATTTCTCATACCTTGATGCATTGGGCTACCTTACAGACTTTGTCTTCACATTTCCTTTGAATTTACTCTCTTTATGACCTTCTTTGATACTTGGACCTTCAATCTCCTTGCTTGGAGAAATTTCTTCTTGCATCACTTATTTTCCCTTGAGGTCTTCTTTGAACCCTAAACCTGTCTTATCTCCTACAGATATTTGACTGTCCAAGAGATCATCAAGATCCTTAGAGCTCTTCTCAAATTTCTGGAATGTATTAGCCTTGTTAGCTTCTTTAGACAACTCTCCTTAGAAATATCATTTCATATTCAAAATTAATGCATTCTTCCTCTTTGAATTATAGGCTTATAGTCATAGAACTCATATGCATCTCTAACTATTTGATTGTCTCATCAATCTTACTAGTTTTATACCAATGCTTCTCCTTAAGATCATGAATCTTTCCTTCATATTATTTGACTTGTGCTCTCAACTTCTTGATATTATTCTAAACATGATTTAACTCTATCTGAACACACATTAAATCAATTTCTAGGTCATATTCTTCTTCTTCTTCTTCTTCTTCGAGAATACATGCAAGATTCT
This sequence comes from Taxus wallichiana var. yunnanensis, assembly GCA_018340775.1. Classification (NCBI taxonomy): domain Eukaryota; kingdom Viridiplantae; phylum Streptophyta; class Pinopsida; order Cupressales; family Taxaceae; genus Taxus; species Taxus wallichiana. The sequence goes on from CM031239.1 coordinate 186,388,461, forward strand.
TCAAACAATATGGAGTATTCACTTTCGTGATCTTATAATCCTTGGCCATGAACAAGACTTCATCACCTACATCATCATGCTCGACTTAGAATAAACGTTAGAAATATAATCATTTCTACTTTGATTAGATGAGAAAATATATTCTTTAGTGTAGAAACTTTTCTTATACTTCTTCTTGTTCTCAAATCTCTTCAACTTATTATTTCTTTTATCATATTTTTGATTCCTTTTGTCATGATCTCCATCATGCTCTTCATCATATTTGCTTTGTGCTTATGAGGGAAATTGTTGGAAAAATGACCTATTTCACCACAGTTAAAGAATTTAAAAGGTAATTTACCCTTGTACTTACTTGAACCAGTTTCAATCTTCTAGAAAACATTGCAATCAATTCATCATCATCAATATCAACATCATCAACATTAGTGGTCTTATTTTCTTTTGACTTCTTCTCATCCTTGAAATCTACTTCCTTCTTGATAGGTTTTGAATCAATGATCCTCATCTCATATGTTGTCAAAATGCCATGGAGCTCATCCATCAACATGACTTTCAAATCCTTGGCTTCCTCAATAGCAGAAAATTTAGGATCAAACTTGGGAGTGAGATATCTCAACACCTTTTGCACTACTACATATTCTTTTACCTCTTCACCTAAACCTCTCATGATGTTGAAAACTTGATCAACTCTAAGTATATAATCAACAATATCTAGTAGAAATGTCAATCAATCAATGGAACGTTTCTAGTAGAAATGCCAATCTGTTGACTCACCATTTTAGTGCTTTAAAATATATCCTTCAAGTGATTAAACTTGCTTCAAAAGTACTGGCTCTAATACCAATTATTATAAGCAAAATGGATTGGGGTGTGAATCATTCATTTAAAACCTTTACTTATTTTTCTTAATTTGCATACATAATTCAAAGCATCAAATCAACATGCATTGATCAATGAGAACATATTAAACATGAAAAATCATACACATGAGCAAAGAGTTACACAAGAAGACTACATATAAAGTGGGATACCCTCAAGGGAAGAAAACCCATATAGGCTTCTGAATATATTACTCAATTCAAAATACTTGTATGAATATTACACATCACACAAGATTTCTTTAGTGAGACACCAATCCCACAAGGAGCACCAACCCATGTGTAGTAAGGAAAAACCTACAAAGAGACTACAACCCCTTAATATGACCAAGAAACAACTCATCCACCCAAAGATGAAGATAACCTATGGCTTGTTTCCCAAAAAAATTCTTTTGGTCATAAGATTAGTTCATACACCTCAAAATACTCTCAAACAACTCTCTTTCCTTCTTCTCTCAATCTTGCTCCTTCATAATATGATTAAGTATAATGACCTTGAAGACCTTCTACTCTACCCACATTACCTTCTCATGCTTCTTCATAGCTCTACCTTAGATCTCTCTAACACTCTCTTTCACCTACTCTAGCTCACTCATAACTATATCCACTTTACTAGCTTAAATGAGCAAATACAATGTACTTTTATACATGGCTATTACTTATACAACCATCTAAGTCAGCCAACACCAATAAGGTTGGTCATGCAAATGTGAAAACATATCTACATGCTTATATAAATCATGCAACAAGACATTGTAGTTCTCGCATTAGGCCAAAACACACAACATGCATAATCGGGCCTAAAAGGCTAGTTCCATCTCCATGAAATACATCTTGGAATCTAAGCTCACAAGGAAGCTTGATCATGATTCCAAAAGCTCCATACATGTCAGATACATCCTCTCAAAACCTTTTAAAAAAATTAGGAACGTCTGCACTATCCAACAACATCATGTCACCATCAAATAGGATTGTTTCCTACTCTTCTAAACATCTCCAACAAACCAGTCTTCAAAGATGAAGACAAAGATGTGGAACATATCTCCTCAGCCATGGCATGTAACAATTCATTAGAAATAAACTGACCAAAGGAACATTAAAAAAAATGGTATACTCCATTAATAAGCCCATAGGGTCATCAAATCACCTTTGTCCTCTAGGATACATATACTTCCCAGAAAATAGTCTTGAAAACTTGATCTTCTCACACCTATACTAACACTTTCAAGACATCTCATTACATGGAAGAGGATAAAATTTAACCCCTCATCACCCTCCAATATATAAGTAACAAAAATCAAGACAAGATATTGGTCTTTCAAACCAGTGGCACTAAAGAACCTTCATTGTCCTAAAACCCTATTAAGTAGGTCAACTTATGACCTCATCCTCGCCACTAAAAATGACTTATATATCTCAGAAAAATCATGTAACATATCAAATTAGATGTCTAAAACATCCTAATAGGTGTAGACACTAAATCACGCACTTAATATTATTTACCATACCACCAAGTATGTTGTTTTATTTATGGATCTTGAGAAAGAAAACAATTCACTAATGGAACACTTCCTAGTCCATCTTCATGTTCTATTTTTTCTATTATTTTTATCTTTCACACTTGTTAATAATACACCTGATTCTGGTTTGGTCATATGGATCCCTAACTCTTAGTCTTTGCACATTTTTCATCATTTGTCTCTGGACACTAGCGCTTAAGTACTCCTATCCATCCCGGGCACTGTGCCACTTTATTTTTTATCTTATTGTTGACATTTAAGGTTGATCTTTTCAGTCCTCCCACTTATATCCTGAAATAATAGTTGGCATGTCGGTCGTTAGTGTCAAAATTCAAGAAATACATCCCTATATAAACAAAACATACATACCATTATAACGGCGGTAAATTTCTATCAAGGGCTATCTATCTCGCATATCAAAGGGATTTGTATCTTGGTCTTATTACTCTCCATAGACATTGCATAGGAAGGAGAAGTTCATTCTATTCCATCCACACATTTGCATTTTATCTAGCTACACTCACTTTCCCGATATCTTGGCATCATCGGTGGGAGGGAAACCTAGAGCACTATTGTACACACAAACACATAGAAATACATTGGGTCCGAGATGTAGTACACTTTGCTTAGTCATAATTTAACCCATGTGAGAGTCGGGATAGTTTGACCCCTCGGTTTCCATATTTATTTTTTATAATTTGATGTAGTTTGAGGGTTTTATAAGAGGTTTTTTGTGTCACATATTTACAAGTACTCCAGAAATCCAAGTGCAGCATACATACGATTAAAGGAGAACAAGCATTTAACCCTAGTGATAGTGTCAAAACCAAGTTCTGATATTTTTGCCAAACTCCAGTGCCACATAGAGGTATAGGGTGCCCACAGGCACCCTTTCCTTTACCTAGGTGTCTATGTTCTAGTATTCCTGATATCTTTCCATTTTTATGAGCGTGATTATGAAACTCGAGTTTTTGTTTCATAATTTCATCCACCCATACATACTTTAGGATAATAAAAATCAAGGTAAGTTCCCTATCTCTCTCATTTGATTTCATAATTGCATCAAATAAAATTTCCTAGAATTTGTATTTCATTTTTATATTTATAACAGCTTCTAGCTTTAGATATCAATGAAATAAATTAAGATTTTATTGAATCATTTTGGTGAACCCGTAGCTTAGAAATCCTTTCCCTAGGATCCACTAAAACCCTAATTGCTAAGAGTATCTCTTCTTCTCTAAGAAATTCATGCATCATGAGAGTGTTAATCTTATCCTTGATGATGTTGTTGAGGTTGAACTCAAGCTTCTTTTTCACAAGCCTCAACTCAATGGTGACATTCAAAGACAACTTTTGGCCAATGAACACAACATTCCTACTATATTTGTCATAGTATTGTTTCCAAAGAGCAAAATTTTTCTAGTTGTACTCCTTTTTATTCATTAGGCTCTAGGACTACTCCACCTTATTCTATTTTTGTTGAGTCTTTAGATGATGTTATTATCAATTACATGCTTTTTCTTGATTGCATAGTTAAAAATCATAATGAAAATGTAAACATGTATGATGTTGTGTCTCATACTAGTCAGGATAATTGTATAGCTGCATCTCATACTCACATTTCTAAAAATGTCTCTAATGATTGTAAAGATATATCTCATGATATTTCTCCTATTTCATTATATGTTGATGATACGCTTGATGAAATCCTTGCATGTGAATATTTGTTTGATACTGATGATGCACATGTTAGTAATGATTCTACTTCTCTACATACCATTGAATGTGAATCCCCGCTCCACTTTCATCTTCTTCTGAGGTTGTATCCAATAACATGCATGTTGATTCTTCTCCTTCTATTAGTTCATCTCCTCATGAATCTTTTGATGCTATTCCTAATGCTTCTATCGACATTCCATGCTCTTCACCACATATTAATTCTTTTGAACCTACATCTAGTGTGTCTATAACATCGAAATCCTCCACTACGGAAATCCCTATGTTCACTCATAATGGAAAGATTCAACCACTCAATACACCATATACATTTTTTGGCATTCGTTCAAATGATATATTATCACTCATGCATTTTGTTGGCCAATTACAATCTCAGGTCCAATTCACTCTTGAAAGTAAGGCCTATTATGCTTCTATCGATAAAAATTATTTACATGGCAACTCCATTCTAAAAAGATTCACAATTCATCATTTCTTAAGGATTTTATCATTCCTACATTTTCATGCTTTGATGGTACTAGAAATCCATATCTACATCTCAAGTATTACCTTATAGCCATGGCTTCTTACTCCAATGATCAATTATTGCTTAAAGCTTTAAATCATAAATCACTAGTGATGCTCACCAATGGTACACCCACCTACTATTTGGATCTATTAGTACCTATTCTGAGATGGAAGAAGTATTTCTTCAACTTTTTATACTTAACAATGGTCCTAGAGTCACACATGATTTCTTACTCGACTTATATAAAAAAACACAACCCATTATTGATTATATTATGTGTTTTAGTACTTGCATGCATCAATTGGTCTTTCAACCCATTGATTTAGAAAAGCAATTCAAATTTTGTTATGGATTGATTCCTTCTTTTAAAGAGCATTTACAATATGACATGTGTTAATCATTCACACTCTTATGCTATAAGGTCATTGATCTAGAAGAAGATATCATTCTTATACATGTTATAGATCATCTTCATATTTCGATATCTTTGTTACATCATATAGTTCTTCTCATCTTCCATCTATTAAGATTCCTTTAATATCTTCATCTCCTCGTACTCCACCTAATACTTTTGCATATCCTACTTTTGATCCATTGCAATTTTCACATCTTGCTAAGCCTCATGATGTGTTATGTGCTTTTCTTGATAAGTACTTGATTCTCTTACCTTCTAACTTGTATCATCCTCCTCATCACTTGCAATGTCAATGTGATCATCCTTATTACAACTATCATCGCATCAATGGCCATCACGACAATGACTGTTGCACCCTTCATGACAGATTACAATAATTAGAAGGCAAGGGTATCATTTCCTTTGGCTCTCTCTCTCTCATGAGTGGTCTATGTCTCCACTTCCACACAAGTTTTTGTTACTACTCCAAAGACACGTATCTTCTTTACCTTCTCATAAGGTAATCATTCATCCACTTTGTTACAGGTCATTATTCATGCACTCTTTCCATCTCATTCATCCACTTATACACTATCTCATCCACCACACAATGCTCTTACTACACATTGGATTCCTAAGCCATCAACATCTACGCTTCCCACCACTACATCTCCCATCATTGGCACCATCTCTTTGAGCATTTAGTTTGGTTCATACACTCATGTTGTTTCCACTCTACATGTTTCCACTACTCCACACATGCTTGGTCTTTTGTGGGTGACTTTTCTCATCTCACCAAATGATGACACACTTGTGTTCTCATGGTTATTACATGAAAATTTAGGTATATGTTACAAAAATAACTTTACCACATCTTTGCACTACACATTTCATTGATATATCTATCTAGCGTACACTACTATATCACTTCCCGATGATGCACTCACGTTTTATGGTTAATTCATGACTATTGAGGGGTCCTATATAAATGAACTTCATATCACTACACATATTTTGGGGGCATCACTCTTTTCCCCCTCTTCATCTTACATAAATCATTAGATATATTTTTCATTCTACGCTTAATCACATATCATTATACTTGCTTCATTCATCTTATGATTCATTCATATTATCTCATCTATCACTAGTTATCACATTATATATATATATATATATATATATATATATATATATATATATATATATATATATATATATATATATATATCATCATTCATCATATATTTTGTTTATATATTTTGTTTAACTAAGTTAAGAAAATTAGAACTAACACCTAGTAGTCCTAATAACAAAGTTAAATCAAAATCTAAACACCATCACGTTAAGAGCTAAGAAAGATTAAATAACAACATTATTGCATCATAACTTTGAAATGGAAATCAAACTAACATGTTAATTATTAAAACCTCTACTCTTTAGATCACCAAAACAACTAAATTGAACCTAGGTAGATTCATGGAAATCAAATTTGATTGTTTGATCTTTAAGGGATTAGGAATGGAAGCTCATCAAAGCATGGCTACAAGACCACTTTGATTATTTCCATATGACCCAAAAGCTTAAATGGATGAAATGCAAGAATGAGGCTTAGCTCTTCCAATGGTGAAATGCTTAAGGATGACAAAAGGCTTATAGTGTATGTACTATATGCTTTCTTTTGTTTCTCAAGAATTAGGTGTAAGTGTAAAGGTAGGAGGAGGGCTCTTTATATAGCCCAATGGATAAAGGAATCTCTACATCCCTTTGTATGTGGGATAATAGAGATGTTGAGTTAGTTGTGGATAAGGGGGTTTAGAAAGGGTTGAGTTAACTTTAGGAGAGTTTAGCTTGTCCTTTAGTGACTCATGTGGATAAAGGGGGTTTATTAATTAATCAAGATGATTAATTAATAGATGTGTAAGATTATAAAATCTTTTTAGAGGAATAGTTAGTATGATTTAGACTATAGAAGGGAATTAAATCAACTAAATAATGATTTATTGGTTTAATGAAAGGGGAAGATAATTAATTAGTCTAGATAGGAGGAAGGATTAATTAATGAAGGTTGTTAATTAGGGTATTTGTTGAATAGAAGACTTAATTAATTACTTATTGTAATTAATTAATGATGATAGGAGAGAAGATGAGCACTATTGACGATATGTCGCCAATTTGCGGGAAAGGGGATAATTAGCACAATTTAAGTATTTAAATTGTTTAGGCTAAATTATAGGTGTCTACATTTGCCCCTCTTTGGGGTGGCATAAGTGACACCACTTCAAAGATAGTAGATGGATAAAATTTTGAAGGGGTAGAAGAAAAATTAGTAGAAGTGAGAGATGCCCCCTCAAGTGTCGATGGGGTGATGAAGGAAGACGATCGACGATCGAAAAAGGTGAGAAATGGATAGAAGAAAGGAGAGGAGCAGGATGCCCTAGGTGAAGCGGAAGAATAGTGTTGATAGGAGGGTGATGTAGAAGAAATATGGAGAAGTAGAGAGAAGAACTAGCTTTCATCCTTTGCATTGGGACAACTTCAGTGTTATCATATTGCCAAAATATCTACGTCATCGGTCCTTATTAAAAATATAAGCATACGAAAAAAGTAGAATGGCATGAAAATCCACACTATGAACAATTGTCCGTTACTGAAAACACCAACTCCATGCAACATACAAAATACAATGCAATATGAGAAGGAAACAAGTACGAATGCACATATCCAACCCAAAAATAGTCAAGATAGTTGTACAAATGTTTTTTTTTCAAGATGAAGAGTTCCACATGTTCGTGATTGATGACAAGGGTTAAAAATGATGCCCGAGAAAGGATGCATGCAAGGGAAATGATAATGGACATGGGGTCTAAGGAGAAAGCTTCGTGGGCAACGAAACAACACCAGTAATGAGATGTGCCCCAGTGAGTACATAAAGCAAGCAACTAGCTTCGTGAATGGTTGTGAATTTGGAAATCCACAAGTTGTGTTGATCAATGAAGATGTGAAAAATTTCAGCAGGATACAGAAAAAATACCATGCATAAGACATAAGTTTCAGCCGCTATAAGCAAGTTTACCTATTTTTGTAGGTTTTATATTTTGTAGGATTTTATGGAGAATTTTTCCTTATTTTTGGATTTTGAATTGATATATATATTGTGTTGTCTAAAATGTGGGGGATAGTGGATGCGTAGAAGAAAGTAGAAGAATCAGAATGATGTGCCTATATACAAAAGAAAATGCCCCAGGGGAAAGAAAGAAGGAACAGCAGTGACAAAGAATTTCCCTATAATGGAAAAATTAATAAAATAATTATTTAATAAAAATAATTATTCGATAATGTGGATAAGAAGAAAAATCACCTAGGAGCAATAAAAATTGTCCTAGTGAGAAGAAAGGGGTACTAGATGGCAAAAAATGCCCCAACATGATGAAAAATGAAAGAAAAATAATTATTTAATTAAAATAATTATTTGACGGTGAATAGAAGAGAAAACAACGGTCAAAACAAGCCTCCAGGGCATCACGGTTAGTGAAAAATGGCTTGATATACCCCACCCGGGGGTAAATCACCGCGACCAATTCATTTGTTACCAACTATTGTTGAGATTTTACCACGAGACTCTAATAGTGACAAGGACGATGGTGAGAGCATGAGACCGCTTGAGACGAGTGGACATAGTTCGGGGGTAGGACTAGCATGTGGACAATGGCATCTTTGTGAGTAACCTAACCCTCTTCATTAATTTTGTAATTAATTCCCTAATTAATGCTAGAAGTAGGAAATTAGGGTAGGGTTGTGTAGCGCGCATGCGCGGGGCATGCAGTGCCCCAATTGTGGCACATGCACCCTTGAGCGTATGTGTCCATGCGTAAGCACCAAGATATATATATGTACATGCGCACGCATATATGCCCACATGATAGCACACACACAAAACACATGTGTGCATGCACAAGAACCAAAATGGTAGTGCACACACATAGTACACATGTATGCATGCATGCATGCAGGCACACAAATAATGTCACAAGCATCTATAGGTGGATGCGTGCACATGCATGTGCCAAAAAAAGGGTGCACACACTATGGGGTGTGCACATGCCCTAAAGGGCGTGTAGGCACATGGAGTAGATGAAGGAGAGATAGAAAAATGCCAAAAATGATGACACTTAGAAGAAAATTAGGATTTTTGGGTTAACCCTAAAGAATGATAGGTAAAACTTAGAATAAATGTTAGTAGCTGACAAATGGAATGATTTTACAAAGACAGTTTCCCATATTATGACACGAGAGTGACACATACGCCAACGAGATCGGCACACGCACATGGCGATACTATTGAGGTGGTGGGCCTAGGCCCCATGCCTTCCATCACATTGGATCACGGTCTACTGACCACATTGACTGAGTGGTGGCATAACAGAGCTAGTGCTTTAGGCTCCTGACAGGAGAGATGACAGTTACCCTGGAGGATGTATGGCAGATCCTCTGCGTGTACCTATTGTAGGCTCGATGATCGAGTACACGAGTGACCTTGGGTGGATCAGGGTAGTGGTCAGTGACTTGTTTGACCATGATGAGATACCCCATAATGGCATGATAGTGTCGTTGCACGAGTGTATAGCTGATCCGACATTACACCGGGGCTGCTATATGTGATGTCACTTATCAGTGGGTTTTTACTCACTGATAAGACTGGACATCCTTCCTTATGGGTCTGATGACATTGGTTCATGAGATTTTCAGTGGTGAGCACTATTGTTGGGGCTAGTGCATAGTGTCACATCTATACTGAGACCCGCACCTAATTACATACCACCGTTAGAAGGTAGTGGAACCAAAAATCTTTCTGCATATTTGGTCTTGGGACCACATAGTTATTTGGCGTCCTATAGGCATATTACATGTCCGAGTCTGGAGGAGCCAACATACATGGCTTGGGTTTCTGTAGGTGATGACATACAAGGGCACCTAGGCAGCTTATATCATTATCGATGAGAGTTCGATGAGCTGCTAGACAAAGACATTATATGGAGGCCTTACATGTACATATAATGGCTGAGGATGGAGTAGAGCTCAGTGTTTGTGTGGTGGAGCACTTCCTTCTAGGTAGCCATAGTTACATCATAGAGTTATACAGAGTAGACCGATGTCAACGACAGCTGGGTAGGGTGCAGGGGGTTCCATAGCTAGATTTGTGGTATGCCCACCAAGATGTCGAGAGGTAGACTATGGGGCCACGCATACAGGTGGCTCGAGTCAAGGCCAATTTTTTATCGGTGGTACCACAGGCATGTGACCCATCTTGAAAGATCAAATACCTTAGTACCACGATTGACTACATGGATTGGTACGCCACTATTTTACCTTGGCATTTGACTATTCCATGGATGAGGCATGGGCAGTAGGCACTCGACCACCGCCTAAGCTCCATTATAGTGGTGACGAGAGGGATGATGCAGCAGCCTATAACCCAGATGATCCATTTGATGGGCAGCCACAAGATGGGCGGGTGCAAAGCACAGTGCAGTGCGATGGGATAGAGGTAGCAGGGGACCGGTATAGGCACATGCAAAGGTTCTCAGGCTTAGATTATGAGAGCAGGGATAGATCTCTAGACCAAGAAAAAGGACAGATATAGGGACATGCCCCTATGGTCCATATAGTGGTACAAATAACAACTTTACACCAACAGCTATAGCAGGCTATAGTAGAGAGAGACCGTGCTCAAGCTCGGACTTTAGCAGTGACAGTGAGAGCAGATCGGGCTCAAGCCCGGGCAGCTTGTGGAGGTGATGGTGTCATTCATTTCCAGTAGATATGGTTGATGGAAACACAGATGGCTCAAGTGACGAGCCTATATCAGCAGACATAGGCTCAGAAATAGTCTATGATACTGGAGAGAGATAGGCTAAGAGTAGAGTGAGTTGTGGGTTAGGTTGATCTTGCCAAGGTGTTAGCAGAGATAGTGTCCTATCGACACACAGATGGGACAGCAGTGACAACCCAGACTCATATAGATCTAGCTACACTCGAGGGTAGAGCATCCTATTATAGATCATTATATTATGAGGCAGTTCCAACTGAGTGGTGGGCACCTTCTTATAACCAGTAGTAGTCAAGTAGAGCAACGAGGTCAGAGAGGCCTCAAGCCTCAATGGAGCAGCCACGGGGCATCTTGTAGGACCGATCGATGCTCATGCTATGCCTCCACCATGGGATAGACTAGCTAGCCCATCTGAGGGCTCGAGTCACCCCTGATCCATATTATATTGATACATGTGCCTCTTGATGAAGGTTATGAGCATCTTGTGCTCAATGTACAACATTCTTTATGTATAGTAGTTTTGACATATGCCTCTGATGAAGGTAGTTGTATTCTTTGATCGATGTATATCATCTTTTTGTACGCCTCAGATGAAGGCATTTTTGATGTATAGTAGTGATGTATATCTATTTTTGATACAAATATACCACACACATGTATATAGAGATGGACACTTTTTGACCTGATACATGTGTTATGAAATGATGGATGTTATTGTTGTTTTGATTACATTTGCATGCATATGTATCTTGATGTTTGATGTATCATATGTGCTTTGATTTTTAGATGATAGATCTGTAGAGTATATCAAATGTATTTTCTCATGTGATGTGCTAGATTTAGTGGACGGGATGACATGATGATATGGGTGTGGGGGATAGATTTTGATATTTTTGATCCCTCTTGCCCCCATTTGATGATACGATATGTGATGATTAGCTTAGCATGCATGTATGATGTATACTTATCTTTTTCTTTATATATGATGTATAGATGATGTTAGATATGATGATATTGATGGAAACATGATGATGTGATAAAAAATGATGCACATGCAAAAGAAAAACAAAATCAAACGCTAACAAATAACATAATGAACCAACACAACAATGTACTATGATTCACCAAAGATGCATGCAAAACACACTTCCATATACACAAGAAAGAATAAATATAATCTAATCAAGAAAATATGAATCCTAACAAAGCATGTCTAAGCAAAAAACTATACAAATGTGCCAACATAAATCAACTATATAGGAAACCAAGCAAAGCAAGAAACAAGATAAAGGAAGTAAACTAAAGTGAATGTTTTTGTAAGATTGTTTTGTGAAACAATTTTCTATTGTTTTGATTTTTGTGAAACAATTTTCTATTGTTTTGATTTTTCTGAAACAATTTTCTATTGTTTAGAGTTTTGTGAAACAATTTTCTATTGTTTTTATTTGTGTAACATATGTGAATGTTTTGTGTTTTTCTAACAGTTTTTACGAGGCTATGCACAAGGAACCGAGAAAACGTGGATGCCCCTAGCATTAGATGAGGAATATACAAGAGCATGTGCCATGTGCTTATAAACAGGAAGGTGAAGTCGAAGAAGTGCCCCCAGTGTGAGATGGGGAATAGACAAATACCATCCCTTCACGGAACAATAATAGGAGAAAAAGCTAGATCAAGGCATGAAAAGATTAGGCTCACAGGGAACCTCAGATGTAGATGTGGAACTATCCCTAGGCTAAGTAAAAGTACTCTCCATATGCGAGATGCTTGTGAACAACGAATCCTCCCAAGGTGTCGGAAACCAGTTTTCATCTAAGGACTTATCCAAAGTGGCACAATTGCGTGGTTTTCACTTATGGATGACCTGTTTTCTCTTATTTTTATTTTAACTTTTTTAATTTCTTTTTATTTATTTTTATTTTAGTTTTACCATGTTTTTGGTTTGCTTTTCTAATTTTTGTGTGCCACATTTAAGCATAGAACCACTTAAGGTGCATGGAATTCATGGGCTCATGAGAGCTCATCACCATTAGGGTGGGAAATTTTGTATGCTCCTATGGCATACTTGGCCACGATAACATATGGTCCTAAGCAATGTGGTTCAAACTTTCCTTTCTTCTCTCTCTTTGTCGTGTGTTGAACTGATTTTCTTTCATGACCAAATCACCAACCTCAAACTGACGAGGTATGATTCTTTTGTTGTAATTGCGAGAAACTCTATTCTAATACACTTTAAGATGATTTAGGGCACAAATGTGCTTCTCATCCAGGAGTTCCAACTCTTCCTATCTAGCCACTCAGGTAATCCTCATCCTTATCCAGATAATCCCTAAGAGAGATTCGTAGGGAAGGAAGCTCGATTTCTAACGGGATGATAGATTCTATTCCAAATACCATGGAATATGGTGTCGCACTAGTAGGAGTGTAAATAGAGGTCTTGTAAGCCCAAAGAGTTGGGTGGATTTGTAAATGTCATTATGACTTGTCTTACTTACCATCTTCTCCATGATTCGAACCAAAGTCTTATTAGTGGCCTCAACCTATCCATTGCCTTGGGGGTAATATAGTGTAGACCATTTTAACCTTATTTGAAACCGATGACAGATCCTTTACGGTCTTATTCTTGAATGATTTTCATTTTATCAATAACTATGGCTACAGGAATGCCATACTAGAAAATAAGATGATTCATGATGAACTTTGAAATCTGAGCACCCGTTACATAGGTCAAAGGGACAACTTCCACCCACTTGGTAAAGTATTCAGTAGCTGTAATGATGTGGGTGTGGCCATTAGATGAAGTAGGGGTAAGCTTCCCTATTAAATCAAGTCCCCATTTGGAAAATGGCCATGGGGTGGTGATGGGTTGCAATGGCTATGATGGAGCATGGATGAAATTTCCATACTTCTGACAAAGTACACACTTCCTTACATAGTTGCAGCAATCGGTTTCCATGGTAGGCCAATAGTATCCCACTCTCAACATTTTTTTGGCTAGAACCATTCTCATTAGTATGGGCCCCGCACACCCCTTCATGCACCTCTTTAATTGCTTGACCGACTCTATCATATCGAGACAACGTAATAGATTCCCATCGTAGCCACGACGATAGAGCATACCTCCTAAAAGGGTATAACGAGCTATCTGGTAGATGAGGATTTTTTTTTTCAGGATGGGATATGTCAAGAGGGAATGTGTTGTCTTTAAGGTAAGTGAAAATGGGCTCATACCATGGGGAATTGAGACCAACAACATCACAAGCCAAACAAGATTCTGGAATGTCGGATGCAGGATGGCATAGATTTTCCACAAAGAATGGCATATCATTACTTTCGGTGGAATGCGAGAGCATAGAACCTATGGTTTCCATAGTGTCTGTAGATCTATTTTGTGCTCTTGGAATCTGTTCAAATGTGATGTGCACAAAATACTCTTTCAAAGTTTCTACCAACTTCTTGTAAGGGATGAGTTTCTCATCCTTAACTTTGTACTCATCATTGACTTTCTTGATGATTAACTACGAGTCACCAATAATATTAACATGATGAATGTCCCATTTGATGGTGAGCTTCATCCCAACAATGAGTGCCTCATACTCTGCGATATTGTTCATGCAAGGAAAACCAAGGCAAAAATCCTGAGGTATGGGGTCACCAGAAGGAGTAATGAGGACCACACCTACCCCTGAACCATGAAAAGTAAAAGATCCATCAAAGTGTACACTTCCACATGAAATATTCTTTAATGTACAGGTAATGAAGCATCTGGCAGATCTAGATTCATAGGTTCAATTCCTTGTAAAGGTGCTTCTACTAATTGATCAACAAGTACTTGTCCCTTGACCGAATTTTGGTGCACAAATTTGATGTCAAATTCACTTAGCAGAATGATCCAATTATCCATTCTATTAGTGAGGGCAGGTTTAGACAAGTAAGTATTTGAGCGGGTCAAATTTTGATATAAGCTTGGTTTTGATATTTAACGGTAGTGGCGAAGTTTTGGAAGGTAAAACTACATCTAAACAATATTTTTGATTCGGGATAGTTGAGCTCATAAGAGATGAGAGTACTAATTAGGTAGTATACTACTTTTTCTTTTGGCCAAGGTCATATCAAGTGAGCAAGCACACACCAATAAGAAATTGAGTTGTAAAGATATAAAGTAGGAGTGGCTCACTAGGAGTTGGAGGCATGAGGATAGATAGATTGGCCAAGTATTTCTTAAGTAGGGTGAAGGCATTCTGTTGCTTTGGTCCCTAGATAAAGGCAACATCCTTTTTAAGTAGGTGAGTGAATGAATGACACTTATCGAAAGCTAGGAGATGAAGTGGAAAATAGCCTATATTTTTCTTATAAGATGTGCAGTTGCTTAATGTTTTTGGGAGGAGGCATCTCAGTAATAGAAAACACTTTAACAGGGTCTACCTCAACCCCCTTCTTGATACAATGAAACCAATAAATTTTCCTGATAGCACACCAAACACACATTTCTTTGGGTTCAGACGGACCTTGTACTCTCATAGGTGTTCAAAGATACATTGCAAAATAGCAGGGTGGTCTTCCCTTGTCTTAGATTTCCCAAGGATATCATCCACATAGTCTTCCATGATATCATGGATCATATCATGGAAAATTACTATCATTTCCCTTTGATAGGTAGCTCCTACGTTTTTAAGGCCAAACAACATTACCTAATAACAGAAAGTACCCCAGGGAGTTGTGAAGGCCATTTTGTGTTGATCTTCGTTGGCTATCTTGATCTGATTGTAGTTGGAAAGTCCATCCATAAGAGATAGCATTTCATATCCTGTAGTTAAATCCACAATCATATCGATATTAGGCAACGGAAAATCATCCTTTGGGCATGCCTTATTTATGTCTCTAAAATCAGTACAAATTCTAATCCCAATAGGTTTCTTCTGTATAGGGATGATGTTTGATATCCATTCGAGTAATCAATGGGTCGAATGAATCCTACTACGAGTAATATTTCTAACTCTTCTTTAACTAGGAGAGCCACTCTTGGGTGCATCTTTCTGAGCTTTTGCTTGATGGGCTTGGCATCTGTGTGTACAACTAAGTTGTGCATGACCAAAGTTGGATCCAAGCTAGGAATATCCTTATAGGACCATGTGAACACATCTATAAATTCCTGTAATAGCATGGTGAATGTTTTTTGTTCCCGTGCTGAGAGCAAAGCTCCCAACTTGACTATTTTTGGGTCATCTTCTATGCCAATGTTTACATCAATGGTCTCTTCTACCAATAATTTTGACAAATCCTCCATACATGTAGGATCAAGAGGAAGGTTGAGGTTTTCGTCCAAGGATGTCTCCTCGAGATTTTCATCCTTGGCATGGTCACTTTTATTTTCCTTTGATTTGTACTTGTTTGTCTGCCAGTGCCTCAAAGAGGTTTTCACTGTGTGACTTGGAATTTGAATTTTGCCGAGGATTTTCATTGGAACTTTTTCCCTCACTTTTTCTTAAATTTTGTTGACCATGAAGCTCAGCTTCCTCTTCAAAGTAGGTGCAGGTATCTAAGTCAATGTAAAAACCCTTTTGTGATCTCCAATGGGGATTGTATCCTGAATGCCCATGAATTCTACAATAGCTTCATCATTTTCAAATAGATCTAGTGGCATATGATGTTGTTGGTCCCATTCAACAAGGCAAGGGTAGACAAGGTCAATTTTAGGTTCAGTAGGGGTTATGGTGAGGACAGTGGTATTCATGAATAGGTTCGTGGAGGCAAGATCTTTGTATTGGCTATAGTGGGAATCTGTATCGTTGTCTAAATAGTCAGAGATATCTTCGCACTCAGAACAGGTGGCATCTTGATCATTGGGGTGTGACCCATAGGGCTGAATGTTGATGCCATACCTTTCTGTCTTAAAATGTGGGAGAGGAACTGGTTCTCGTTGTCCTTGCTCATTCCTTCCACATCCTAGACCTTTGTAGCCCATGGAATACATCATTTGGCTAGATTTCTCATACTCGGGGTTTGGTAGCAAGTTGGTTGAGTATCTTCGGGACCCAAGTCATAGGTGGATCCAATAATTTCTCTTTAGCCGCCTTTGACTCTGGTAAGAATGACCCAATAGTTTTCTCATCTCTAGGCCGTCTAAAATTATAGTTGGGTTGACCTCTAGTTTTAGGTGACAATGAGAGGTCTGAAACTAAAAGGGCTTGTTACACATTATATTCTCCACAACCATATTCTAGAACCTTCATCTCCCATGAATCAAAAGGAGAAGTTGATGTAGAGGCACCATAGGTGTAATAACTGAGGGAATCTAAATCTACTCGGGAATTCATGGCTTCAGATTAAAGAGGAACCCTTATGCGTAAAACTATTGAGAGCTCTGTAGTGAGTAAAGGACTCTAGATCTCCTTGTATAGTGACAATGTGTCCCTTGTGTTGCATTTTTATGCATTGATGAAATGTTGATGGCATGGCCTGCATGGCATGAATCCATGGTTGGCCTAGAAGCATATTGTATGGAAGTTCCAAGTCCAGGACATGAAACTTTGTGTGATGACAAGTGGGTCTGATTTCCATGGGTAATGTGATTGTGTCAGCTGACTCTCTTTCCGCGTTGTCGTAAGCGGTTATGGTAATTATGTTTAACTTGATTTATTCTTCGGTATGTCCTAATTACTTAACTAATTTCAACGTGCATATATTCAATCTTGATCCATTGTCCACAAGCACCCGTTTTATCTTTCGGCGGGTAATGAATACCTCAATATACAAGGGGAGATTATGCATTGGATTTTCAATAGGGATCTCCCTATGATTAAAGGAAATGTTCTCAATTGGTATAATGTTTGCTACCGTAGCTTGAAGATGCATAGGATCTACTTCTAGTGGCACTCCTGACCCTTAAAGAGTTTGATACAAAATGTCTCGTATGTACATTTGATATTTTGAGAAGATCCAAGATTGAAATATTGGCAGATGTCTTCTCAATTTGTGCTAAGAGGTTGTACCTACCATTTTGCGGGGTTGAAGAGGGTTCAGGAATCATGAGGCGGGCACACCTTGTTACCGTAATGCAATCCTTTCCCTTGATTCGAATGGTGTTCACATGGTCACTAGGGAGCAGATACATCTAATGAGCACATCGTAATGATTATTGTCTTTCTTGGTATATAGATAATTAGTTGCTTCATAACTCTGGGATGACTCTCCTCGATCCGGATTTGTCTCCTCTGACTTACCATGTTTGGGGAATGTTTCTTTGTATATCCCTATCTTTTAATTGGGCATCTGATTTTTTCCAGCTTTTCCACTTTTATCTCCCCATTTTCGTCAAGGTCTTGGATGTAGTAACAAAATCATAGACATTTTTCTATTTTGTGTCTCTTGACACAATGTAATTGAGAATAGTCATGCTCTTTGTACCATGATGATTTTGGAGCATTTTCATCAAAGGGTTGTGTCATGGGATGAGTCACCATGTGATTTGCATCCAATTGTTTTAATACGACCAAAAAGGATCGTTGAGAGGAGTGAACATTCTACGTTTAGGTGGTGGTTGAATAAGTCCTTTGGTTAGTTTAAAAGGTTGACCGGTTTGAACTGTTTGCATGTGTTTGGAATCTATGATCCCGTCTCCCACCATGTTCTTATTTTTGTTGAATATTTTTGGCTTTTCCGTAAGTTTAACACTTTGTTTATCTTTAGATTGTGACTTAAGTGTTCCTTTGGCAATAAGAGATTTCTCTATTTGAACTCCCTTTTCAATGACCTCCTCAAAAGTGCAAACATAATGCATTTGAAGGTGGAAAGTTATGTTTGGATTTAGATTGGGCACAAATATACTTACCAGCTATTTTTTAGGGAATGCGCAAGAGAAGTGGCTGGCTAGCCCTCTCCACCATTGTAAGAAGTTGGCAAATGACTTGTTAGGATGTTGTTTGGTGTTGCACAAGTCTTCCATGGTGATATCAATTTCTATATTGTATGAGAAGTTTCACACAAACCTCTCTACCAGTTCTGGCTAGGTAAAAATAGACCCCCAAGGCAAACGAGTAAACCACTCCAAGGCTTGGCCTCCTAGACTCTTAGTAAAGAGTCGATGAGGTAATTATTGCTATAGGACACCTCTTGGCATGCCATATAAAAATCCTTTACATGATCTCGTGGGTCTCCCTTTCCTCTATATTTTGAATTTTGGCATGTCGAATTTTTAGGGAAGGGTTGAAGTGTCATAGCTTTGTCAAATGGATGGGGACATAGTTATTCATATTGATATTTTCTGATGCTCCCCACATTTCTCTCTTGAAGGCTTGCGAGTGTCACTTTCATAGATTGTACTTCTTGTGTGAGTAATTGTTCTTTAGTGGGGGAAGCAGTATATACACTCGACTGTACTCTGTATTGTCCCCTCCTCGGTTTTCCCTATGAAGTTCACTATTTTTGACCTTAGGTTTTATCTTTTGGACATTCTTTCTTGTTTCCTTTTGTACATGCAAGGTTAACAAGGCTAGTTTTTTGACTAAGGTTACAAATTTGTTGCTGAATAGTGACTTCTTCTTCCAAAGGTTCCTCTTCTTCTTCATATTGTGGAGGTTCTTCAACATTCTCGTGTCCTAACCTAATTTTACGTGGCACTTTAATGAAGGGTATTCTATGTCCCACTACATTGACATTTCCTGTATTGGAGGTAGAAGCATGTCCATGTGTTAAAATATCATCCATGTTGATAAGAGGTCGCTCCTCGTCATTAGCATCATTTGTAGGTGGGATTGTTTCATGTTTAGTGGGCATTTTGGCTCCCAATTCCATAACTTGTGCCAGTACCTATCCTTATTTCTAAAAAGGAATTCATCTAACAAGGTGGGGTCGAAGTCAAATTCCACATGTGGGGATTCCAATTCGTCACCACTATGATCTATCATGTCTTCTATCTCTTTTCCGAGGAAAATAAAGGCCCAAGATCATGACCAATAAAAGGGTTTGACCCTTGTTTGTTTGAGGCTTCCCAAGTTTACACTTGTTGTGCTTCTAATGTTTGCTTTTTGAGCCCTAATCATGTTTTAGGAGCCATGATGTGCAATAGTTTCACCAAGGTACCTTGTGAATGTGTTCAAAAATTTGTGATCACACCTAAGTGAAATGCAAAAATAATGTCAAGAATATGAATGAGTATAAATGTTAAAGTACCAATGTGATAAAGTGATAAGTCAATAGTGACACAATGTTTGGTACCAAGCCTATCAATCAAATGAAGTACTTCCTAGGTTTGTTTCAAAAAGGTAGTTGGTGTCATAAGATAATTAACAAGATGTCCCTACTTATGTCAAGTTCAAGGAATGAACAAGATGTAAGTAATAACAAGAAGTTAATGTGACCTCCTAACAAGGTATACTAGAAGCAAGCTCAAATTCAATTAATACCTATATCCCAAAAAGTGTCAATTACAATTTGTGAGTGACACAACAATGTCACCAAGATATGTTAACCAAACTTTGTGAGAAAGTAAGGTATTGATATCAAGATGATATTGATATAACACACACAAGTGGTAACACGTAGCACTTTTCAAAATCGAGGTAGTAATGGAATCAAACTAAAATCTTATAGTATAACTAAGAATTGTTAAAATGTGTATAGCGTAACCTTACAATGCAGATATTTAGGTCAAGTTTACAAGAAACAAGACGTAAATACCAAAATTGTAGTGATATGATATAAACAAGGTAACCTTTCCAAGGAAGTTCAAGATGATGAACCACACCTAACTATGATGACGATCCTGACATGGGTATCAAGATCACAAAGGCCACCAATGATATGAATATGTCTCCACACACTTTAGACATTTAACTTACCCAACCATAAACATGGATGGGCATAAACGGACAAAAAAGTGGTAGAAACAATCAATTGATAACGCAAAGGTAGTCACTCTTATTTTGATCAAAAAAGTGTCAAAAGAAAGTGAGGGAAGTAGATCAAAATGGGGATGAAAAATTTTGGCTTTACTTCGGCAGAGTTTCACCTCGCCTTAAGGCAAGTGAAAAAACTAAGAAAAAGTAACGCTTCCCATGTTTTGTGATGAATGATGGCTCACAACTCAACACTATTTTGAAATGGTCAAAGTGGGCTCCTGGCCAAAGAATATCTTCCTAGGTGGTTCTCTCTTCCTAGGTGTTACAAAGTTGTCTTAAGCGAGCTCGATTTACCCAAAATTCATAATGACTCATTTGGTAGTATCTTAGCTTTACTTTACCCCCTTCAAGCATAGTACGCAACTAGTGCATCTAAGTGTACTATCACTGGGGTCTTCATACAGCATAAACTAGTAACGCTAACTCACAAGGAAAAACTAGTCAAGTAGGTTGTGCAGAGCACTTCCCATTTTGTCCACAAGGTTCCCTCTTGCGTGGACTACTTTGGGGTTCCTAGGACCACCCCCATTGTTGTAGCTTAAGGCTTATGCCAAAGGGGTTATGTCCTAGTTTTAAACAAACGGGATGTACCTTTATCTGAACCTGCAAATAAAATATTTTGAATGTGGTGTTATTTTTATCTTGTTTAATTTTGATGTGGTTTTCTTGAACCCCTTTTGACAACCTGCACAAAAACGTATTAGTAGTTTAATTTTTTTGTTTCAACTCCACCTTTCTTTGACAAGCATGTGTTTTGGTCCTGCATAATGGGTTAGTGATTTTCCATAAAAATACTAAACATCATTTATGATTCTCAAGATCATCCAAGGATGCAAGAGAAGAGCATATGTGATGTTTTTTAGAATCCAAGAATTTTACCAAATGGAAAACAATCAATTCAAAACACACCAATTTAACTCATTTCTACTCAATTAGGACATTCTCAACATTCTCAAAGTGAAAAAGACCTAAGAATCATTTTTGATTCCCAAGATCACCCCAAAGGACGTGAGGGAAGAGCATATGTGACCTTACTCTTATAAGAAAGCATACAAATTCTATCTAGTCTAGCAAAAGCATGTAAACATACCTGCAAAAATAGGCATTAATTAGATAAAACCTACAAATAAGTTAGCACTTTAACACTTTAATTTGAGAAAACTAAAATGTGTAGGCTAAGTCAAAATGAGGCACATGTACATGGGTTAGGGGCGGATATGCCCCTCTGTGTTTTTTAGACTCACAAATTTGTGCCACCCGAGAGGTGTGTGTGCCAATATAGTGGTATGTGCGCCGGGTAGATAATAGAGGTAAAAAATTTGACAGAGTGTCACATCACCCAAGAGGTGCCTACGCTAGGGTTAGGGCATGTGCGCCACTGACTGGAGTTTTCCCGCTCCGGTGAAGGTATAGTACAAACACGGTTCCTACGCCTTGTTTGATGTGCCTACACCATGGTTAGTGTGCCTACACCAAGGTTAGGGTATGTGTGCCAGGGTAGCCAAATAGAGATACAAAAATTTGATAGTGTGTCTGTGCCACCCGAGAGGTTCCTACACTAGGGTTAGTGTGCCTAGGCCAAGTTTAATGTACCTGCACCAAGGTTAGTGTGCCTACGCCCCTCTTGTAGTCAAAGTACAGAAAAAGACACCAAAAAGCTCACAACACTTCAAATTTTAGTAAGTTAGCTCGAAATTGACAACAACCCATTAGAATGATAGCTCTAAATGAGAACCTACACATATAATACTAGAAAAATCCTAAGAAATTGAACATTATTTGCCATATGTGTATATCAAAGGTTAGCCAAAAATAATAGAATTCAAGCTAGAATGTTAAGGGACTAAGGACCTCTAAATCAAACATCACACATCAATATAAAGAACAACAATCATCACATCATACATCATATATACGAATACGAATCATTACATTACACATCAATGAACATAAATTACAACAAAATTATACCAATAATCCATATATATATATATATATATATATATATATATATATATATATATATATATATATATATATATATATATATAGCTACAAAATGCCAACATTGGGGGCAAGCCCCATGTATCCATACATCGATAACATGGCATACATCATCATCTCTATCACTATATACAATTGGGGGAGCTCTAGAACTAGATGTTCCACTGCTCAATCTACATTATTTGTTGCGGCACCCATATCTCTCAACATACCTATGTAATATGGCCAACTAACCTATATAATTTGAGAATCTCTTCTATAAATTGAAATACTATAGAAGCACATCCTGCACTAAGGTGTCTCCTCCTACCACCTCCTTAGCTCTCGAGTCTCCACCCATGCCTTGTCGCTCTCACCCAAAATAACGGTATATGTCACTACCTCTATTGCCTCTAGCTCGGATAAGTGTGCATGATCACCCACAATGGCATCCACTCCCTCCAACATACCACCTCCTATAAGAACATCGGTAGGAAAATTTCACATCAATGTGTGGATGGATGTGTCCACAATCATTGACCAATATGCAACACTTGCCTCCATAGATCAATGCCTTAGACAATGACAATCAATTCACCAAATAACAAATGACAACTATCACTATGCAAATACTCACACTCTGCTATCATTATTTTTACATCATCACCACTAAGGGAAGGTGCCTACGCCTCTATTCCTCCTACTGGTGGTACCCCTGCCGCATCCACAATAACTAGGAACAAGAACACACATCGATTTGATATCCACCATGCACTATATGCAGCATTACATCTTACATCATCAACATCTATTAGTTCTATCATCGTATCAAATTAATTTAAATCAGGAGGTTCTAGTTGTGCTCCTATGGGCCTTGGTATCACTCTGGCTCTCTTTGGTGCACTTGTGTCTCTCACCCATATATATGGCTCTGGGGGAACATCTTGAGCCATGCCAAATTTCTGTGATACACACTCTTCCTGAAATAAATTTGTCACCTAAAAAAGGGTCCTCTAGCCACATAGTGCATCGAATACATCATATCTCTACTCCATCCTTGGGTCATCTACCATAGTCTCGATATGGCCTCCATATAATGGCCCCTAGCCCCATATGATCCAACATTGATATGTAGGTATCAGTGTGTAGTATCCTACCCCGAACACCGCCCATCTCGTAGAAAATATATCCGGTCTCACCCACTTTACACGTGGTCCACCAAGTGGCCTCAATATCACAATATGCTCATATGCCCATACATGTAGTAATGTGGTGGCTCCTAGTCCACCCCCATGCTCCTCCTGAGTGAACCTATATAGGTCCCTGTACAAATGTGCCAAGTACACATTGTTCCCATGCATACCTCATGTCATCCTCTTTTATACGTCAAAAAATATCATGCATTTTATACACGATGCCTACAAAACCACCCTCTATTGCCACTAAAGAAGCAATCATAGATTCACAACTGTAATAAACTTCCACAATCACGGTCTGCAATCATGGAACACCTAACCTCATTATCAAATCCAAACTAATGTGTGTCTCGGTATGTATTCGTTTCCCTATAAAGTACTACCTAGCTCCTAGCATTTTTCTCTCGAGCATCCTCTATGACCATCACCTGGACCCTCTCACCTACAACTAGCAGTCGTAATATGCGATATACATCCTCCAGGTCACGGTTATCTCCCTGGTAGGTAACCAAAATGTACATGTGTCTACACACCATCGCTCACATAATGCAGTCATCATCAACATATTATGGGGCACATCCCCCATCCTCACTATGTGTCGCAAGCCAACATGGTCTAATACATCCCACTCATCATTTGATAAACCCAATCCCAACAATGTGCTCAAATGACGACCACCGTGGAACTCCTTGAATCAATATCTCTTTGCACAAACACCAAACAACATCAAAAACATGACATTAAAACTTCATGTGCATGTAAAAATAACTACACTAGCATCAACAAACATCAATTTTAACATTTATAACATTTTGGACTAAAAACATGCCTTTTGGATTGTTAATGCCTAGGAGTAGGATGTAGGTGACCGAAGCGGATCACAAATGATTATATCTAGGCACCGAAGTCTTGAAGGTTGTTAGCACCTTGTTGTCACCCTCAAAACCCCCCCTCATTTTCTAAGTCAAATTCAAATATTTTGAACTCCCTCCCTCCAGAAGTGTTCAAGTAAAGTTGGAAGTCTGAAAAGATAGATAAATTCATGCTTTGAAGTTGTTTAAACTCTCCGGTCAACGTTTTGATAAATTTTTCGTTTTCCTATCTGGACATGTGAAAATTTTATCATTATCCTCATTTGAATGAAATTTTTGATCTTTCTATGGCTATGGATCGTCGAACCTTTTATTTTCTTCAATTCCTTGGTTCGCGAAAGAAATTTGAAAATCGGGCGCAAAATGGTGGAGTTTTCTTCTTCTCTGCATTTATTTTCCATAGTCATGAATGACAGGCATTCTCTTCCCCATCAAATTTTGGCTCCATATCTAATTGGAAGCGGGTCGACAGAGAACTTTGAGGTTTTGAGCCTCTTTGTAAAAAAGGCTCAAAGTCATAAAGTGACCCGTAGCCCCACCAAACACAAAGGAAAAAGTCAAATGTTGAGCCCGCATTAAAAGAGTCGGAGCGAGGAGGTAGATCATTGGGGAGATTTGAGAATTTGAGCCTTGTTTTCATTAAATGGGTTTAAATTTAAAAAGTGACCCACAACCCCGCCAAACATAAAGGAAAAATTCAAATACTAATCCTGCATTGAAGGTCAAAGCGGGGAGGCGGCCGCCAAAACTATTTGTGTTTTTGAGCCTTTTTGTAAAAAGGGATAAAAGTCATCAAGTGAGGCATGATTCATTTTCCAATCAAGTGTGGCCACATGTCAAGACCTTATCAAAAGCGGGGCAAGTGGACTAAAAATGTAAAAAATGCCAAATCTCTATAAAGTCACAAAATGCAAAAGGCATCCTCCACGCCCGCTCCAAAAATTTCTCCCACATGGATGGTTGTGGTTTAAATTTTAAAATTAAAGATGAATGGTTCAAATTCAAAGTTACAAAACAAGTGTAATGGCTGCATTATGAAAATTCTAGTTTTTTCGCCATTGGCATTTCTTTTGCAAATCAAGAATTTGAATGGACGCGAATGATTGAAAACAAATTGTAAACCATTTCTTGCTAAAAAGAAGAAGTTGTAACTGTTTCTTGCAAGATATTTAATGGCTTCTTCATGTCATTGTATGAGTTGGAAATTGATCTTGTAAACTCACGAGTGCATTATACTTAGAGAAAGTAAAGGAGATAGCCATTTTCTTCTACTTCCCTCCATTCTCAAATTTCCTCCATTCCCACATTATGTACAACTTAAATAAGAATTAATACAAAAAGAAGAAATTTTTAGCCTTTTTTATGAGGAGATTTTAGGAACTTTGAGTTCGCAATCTTATCTCGTCTTGTTGCCATTTGCAGGGTTGTTTCTTCTCATAAATGCATGTGTTAAAGTTTCTAACTAATGTGTGTAGGAATCTGATTTTCTACCTGCAACATTAGTTCTCCTACCTCTTTTCTCACTCCCTTTCCCACCTTCATAGAAAATTTCCCCCCTTTGCAGATAACTACAAGCATTTTCCGCAGGGTCAGTGGAGTGCCCCTGTTGGATCCTCGGCAAAAGGCCACCACAAAAATCCACACTTTCTCATGCATGCATATACGGTCAATGCACCGGTTAAGTAGAGGGACTTAGATTCCTAGAGCATTGGCAAGGAATTCACAAATTTTTCCACCTGAAAAATTCCCTCGCCAACAGTTTTTGGCGCCCATCGTGGGGTAGATTTAGCAGCATCTGCACCTGAATGTGACTGCAAGGTCAAAAAATTCAAAATTCAAAAAGAGAAAATTTCTGAATTTGAATGGCTATATGAGCCACATGGATTCAAATCATAGCTATTCTGGGAAAACCTCCTATTGAAATACCCAAATTGCTCTTCCACATCAAAGAATATGTTGCTTCATATTTGAGGAAGTTATCGACATAATAGACAAAGTGTTAATCACTACTTCATTACCACAAGAATTTTGGACCTTGAAGAAGAATGTGCTGTAGAATTGGAGAGGTAAAGACAAATTCCAACACCGCAAAGAAGAGCATATATTTTCAAGATGGCGGAGCGAAGATTCACCCAACAATAGACAAGGAGGACAAATTGATCCCATTTTTGAGGAAATTCAAAGGAGACAAGAGCTGCTCGGAATCCAGAGGCTTCCTTCTTAAGAAAATGGTCACATTGGGAACCTGAGTGTTGCCAATCCTTTGGATGGTGAATTTCCATACATCAATGAGAACCTTGTAGACTTCACTAACATGAAGACCGAAGAAGAAGCTAGAGAAAGAGAGGTGAGAGCTGAAGAAGAAATAAGAGCTCAACTCGGAGAAATCGAGAGACTTCAAGCCGAGGCAGATGAAAGAGCAGCAACAGAAGCCGCAACCTTAGCAATGTTGGAAGCTAGAAACCAGAAATAGAATGGGGTATTTTGATCATGAATGTGAGCATAATCGTGAGGTTTGTAGGCCCAATGTACCATGGGGAGGAAACATCGGTCCACCGACTCTTGCTCAACCAATCCATGAGCTACCGATAGGGTTGAGAAAAACTTCCCAAAATTCGGAGGGGATGGTTCTCAACTCCTCAGAAGAGAATGTATCAGCATTTATCATTGCTTGCGGTGTGCTAGGTGTTGAAGATGAAGATGTGTTATTCGACTCTTTGTGGATTCACTTTAAGAGAAATCTGCCATACGGTTCTACATGGTACAACCGAGGTCCGTCACCTATTAGGAGGATATAAGAAGTGCAATTGAACATAGGTTCAAGAGCACATAAGATTGTTAGGATCTTTTGTTCCAATTGGTAAAAATGAAGAAATAAACCTCCAAGTCAATGAGGGACTTTGTAGTAAGATATAACAGAGTGATAATAAGAATCCCTGAAGATGTGGTCCCTCTTGAAAATAATTTGAAGAGATTCTTCATCAGCTCCTTACCATCAGAAGTAGGTTTATTCCTTAGAAGAACCCAACCAAGAACATTAAGGGAAGCTCAAGACCATGCAATAGAAATTGATGATGATCTAATCTTGTCCAAAAAGGTGAAAGGCCCCAATAGAAAGCAAAAGGGTCAGAATTCAAACTCTTTCACCACAAATCCGATGTTCCAAAAATGGCAAATGAATTGGTTTCCTTGAAGAAGCGGTATCTCGGATCACAATGCGAATGCTTCAAGGAGATCAAACCCTCCAAATAGGTCAAGGATTGCTCCACCTCCACATTGGCTTGATCTTGAAGCACCACCAAATAATGCCATCTCGACACTAAAGAGTCCGAGGAGGAAGCAAAAATTGATGAAACTAAAGAATAAAATATGGAAGACTTTGTGAAAACTATCTTGAGGTCGAGGAAGTTGATACGCACAATGGCCTAATTGAGTACGTTGGTGATGAAGATGAGGATGATGAAGAAGCTCTAAGATTCTCATGTGTTGTTTTCACTCATGCACAATCCAAGAAAGGTTCTTCATCCTCAATGGTTGCATGTAGAGGATAAGATGAATAAAGAATATTCTCCTTCAAAGGTCACACAAAATAAAATCATCAACAGAGGATCACCATTACCACCTTCTATGGAGTTAGCCAAAGAAAAACCAGACTCACTGGTTTTCAAGGATCATGCTACTATGCCAAGTAAGTCATCTAATTCTTCTCCTAGCTCAAAAGTTAAGAACAATTCTCCTTTAAATGTTGTTCCTACAAAAACATTTAAGGTTGAATCAAAAGCTACACCCTCACCCCCCTTCAATCCAATTGCTACACTTGAAAAGAAGAATTCAACACCCAAAGTAGCAAATCCTCTACCATGTAAATCTTCCTCCATTTCTCGAACCTCTTCCTCACTCACCATAACCCCATTTGACTTTGTGGAACTATTGTTGCAAATCAGCAGCACCCCTAGATGTTGATCAGACTTCTAGTTTGACATCTTGGACATCCAGTGTGATTGCACAACATTGAATCCTTTCCCCAAGTGTGGGACTTGTAAAATGGGAAAGGAATCTCCAGATTAGAGGCTGGTTCCTCAACTCCTCTGATCAAATATGTCACTTACAAGTTGCAGAGGTTTGAATTCCTAGTTCCTACTCTAAATTCCAAGGGGACAAAGATAGGGAATGCAAGAAAATGAAGCTAATGCTAATGAAGTGATGCACCAAAGGAGTTGCAGACACCTGATACTGTAATACATACACAATCCACAAGAGAACACAACACAAAGCATGCACAAATTGCTCAAAATGTAATGAAAGATCAGGAAAACAATGATAGATATATGAAAGGATTGAGGGATTTTAATCACAGAACATATATTAACATTTCAGATCCAATACAATGCATTACAGTGATCAAGAGGCAAGAAGGGGTGTTGTATTACATGGAAAGGTAAAAATTTTCACAAATTCTACCAAAGAGGAAGAAAAAGGAAAGTTGCAGAGCTAAAAAAGTGTCTCCCCTTTTCAAAATGAACCCACTCTGGCTTTTACAGTGCAAGCCACGACCCCAGGAGAGAGAAACATAGGAAAACATGGGGAAGATTCAACCATTGACCAAAATACAATCAAAACAGCATGGGAATCCTTACAGGCCCATCCCCTGACATTTTTAGCCATGCTGGGAGAGAATGTGAGCCATTCTTCATTAAAAATGGTAGTTGAAACGTCATTTCTGTCAATGACCACATTCCAGAGGCATTTTTCAATTTTCTCTCTCTAAACTCCATCAAAATACAAAAATGACCCCGAGAATCTTGTAGATAATTTCACCAGATTTCCATTGATATAAAGAACGTGAAAACCGAGCTCTGGATCGAAAGATATGGCCATTTGAAGTTTTAGGGAAAAACAGGGCCAAATCGGATTGGCGGGCGAAAATTTGAATTTTTTCACCTTTTTTGCATTTGGGAAAATTTCCCAAAAAATCCCCACGCTCCGCCATTCCGGGACACATGGCATGTTCTGATTAGACACAGGGACTCTGTGCTTCATTTTCCATTGCTTTACCCTTTGGAAAAAATTTCCCAAAAACTCCGCCAGCCGATGAGTTGAGGGCACGTGGCATGTGCTAATTGGTCACGGACCTTTCCTTCCTAATTTTCCATGGGCCATTTTGACCATTTTCAACCTGGACACATGGCATAACCCCATTGGATGTGGGCTTGCCCCTTCAAATTTTCCTTTTGGGCTTGGTGATGCTTTGGCCGCCACCAAACACGTGGTGAGACCCTATTGGCTCACATTTTGGGGGGCGGGATTTTTCCTTTTAAATTTCCTTTGTTTTCCCTTGGGAAAATTTTCTCAATTTCTCCCCACCTCCCACCGGTCCGAGACACGTGGCATCATTTGATTAGCCGCGGGCCCTCCGCAAACATTTTTACTTTTGCGCCAACACTTTGGGAAAATTTCCCAAGCTTCCCCGCTCTCGCCGGTCCGGGATTGAGGACACGTGGCCTTCACTGTTTGGTCGACGGGGCAATGGACAAAAATTCCCTTTCTGAAATTTGGCAAAACACTTCGCCAAAATTTTAACCTTTCCTCCGCGCTCCGCCGGTCCGGTGCCATAGCACACGTGGCACAATATGATTGGGTGTGGGCCTTCTTCATTAAAATTCTACCTGCGCCAACACTTAGTCATTTTTTCAATTTTTCCCCTGGACACATGGCATCATCTGATTCGCCGGCGGGCTGCATGGGGAAAACCTTCCTTTTGAAAACTTTTTCCAAACACTTGGTGAAAATTCCAAGTTTTCCTCCGACCCCCACCACTTCCTTGGACACGTGGCGGCATCTCATTGGCTGTGGGCCTTTCAGGGGAAAATTTCCCACAAAAACTCCACCGAGCCATAACTTCAAAAATACATGGAGTTAGGAGGAAAACTTTACCTTTTTGGAAAGCTGAGAAATAACTCTATCTAATGGTGTCATTTCTAGAAATTTTTGAGTCCCTGAAAAGAAAAAAATTTATGACTGAGGCACAAGAGAGGGAAGAATGAAAAGAGTTAGCCACAAAATGAGCAAGGGGTACATTTTGGATAACAATTTTGGTGACTCAGAGGGGTCATCTACCTGCTGGATGAAGTTACCAGTTGCCTAAAGCAATCCATTGGGCATGGAGTCATCAAATTCTCTGTTTGATACCCCAACTAACTAGAACACTGCAAGGAGGAAGATGGAATATCATCTGATGGAGCAAGGCCTGCAAACACATTCCCAGGAACAAAGCTTGTGCCAAAGCACTTAGGGAAAGCAAACTAAACTACAGCAAAACAATGTGCACAAGCACTTGGAGGAATGAAAACCTAAGCTAATATGTACAAGGTGGAGAATTCCCTTTAGTAGAAATGCTTTAGGTGGATTCCATTGACTGGAATCTGCAATTCTTCGCCATCCAATGAAGACAATTGGAAGGCATTTCTTTCCTTACACTTTGTGACCATGTATGGACCACTCCAAATGGCATCAAATTTTGAATGTCTTCCCAGTTTTTCTCTGTTTACATCCCACTTTAACACTAGATCTCCAACTTGAAAGGATCTATTCTTGGCCTTCCTATCAACTGTCTTCTTCATCAAAGCTTGATCCTTCTCCATTGTTTTGGATTCCTGATTTCTAATTTCTTGGAGCTCCATCAACTTTGCATATCTGACTTCCATGGGCTCAAAATCCAACAAATCCAACTGTTTCATGAGTTCCAATGTTGGCAACTCAAGTGACATGGGAAAAATTGCCTCTCTCCCATAAACAAGCTTAAATGGAGAGTTACCTGTAGATCTCTTGGGAGTTATCCTATCAGCCCATAAGGCTGATTTCAACTTAGTATGCCAAGACCTCTGATTTTCATCAAGAGTCCTCCTAATGATCCTCAACAAGTTCTTATTTATAGATTAATCCTGGTCATTACCCTAAGGGTAATAGTTTGATGAAGTGCTTAGGTAGATCCCATTCTTGACAGCCCATTCAGTCACCTTGGACCCAATGAATGCTAATGCATTATCTGATATTATTGTAGTAGGTATGCCAAATCTGGTTGCTATTCCCTCATAGAAATCTAGGATGCTAGATTCATTTGCTTCCTTGAGTGTTACTTTACTTGACCCATTTGGTGAAATAATCTATGGCTATTAAAATCCATTTGTGCCCTTGGCTTGAATTGGGATGAATGACTCGAATGAATTCTAAACCCCATTGCATGAATGTCTGTCAATCAAATTGGATGCAATGGAAGGGAAGCTAGCCTCTCTTTACCTATGAGGAATGCACAATTCTTGCACCTCTTGATCCATGCATAACAATCATTGAAAATATTTGGCCAATAATAACCAGCCCTCATGATCTTTAGAGCTATCACTCTTGGTGCAAAATTACCACCAGCTGGTCCACCATGGAACTCTTCAAACACCTATGAATCTGATTTGTACCAATGCATCTCAGCAGTACTCCATTCACATCCCTTTTGAACAAAACACCATCAACAAGGGCATATGGGACAGCCTAGAATCAAGTGTCTTCTTTTTGTCTCGTTCATCTCTCGGAGGGCATAGACTGTGATTAGGAAGTGCATTATGTCTTGGGTCCAGCAAGAAATGGGAACACCATTATTTTCCTCTTGAGTCGCTTCCTTGCTCATGGTTGTCTTGCAACACCAAAACAGCCTCCTTCTCATTGCATGCTTCCTTTTTTTTTCTCAAAATCAGCTGCTCACACAATCCTTTTCCTCTGACCAACTTGGTGACTTTGATCTCTATGTCATACTCCATGACACGAGTAATCCAACCTGCCCTTTTTTCATTCAAGTCTTTGTTTAGGAGGAAGTCCTTAACTCCCACATGAGAAACCAGCAACTAAACCTTGTTGTTTGAAACTAAATGCTTGAATTTCTTCAAGCTCCTGATTACTGCAAGAACATGCTTCTCAATGAAGGAATACTTCACCTCATAGTCCTCCAGGCTTTGGCTGAAGAAAGTAATTGGCTGCTCATCATTGTCTTTGTTCTGATGTACCAAAATTGCAGAAATAGTATCATCACCCCCAAATGCATAGAGGATGAAATCCTTGGAGAAATCCGGGTTGATGAGAGTTGGGGCTTGAGAGATGGCTTCTTTGATTGCTTCAAAACTTTCCTTGCCTTCTGCTATCCATTTGTAAGCCATGCTTTTCTTTAACATCTTGGTGATAGGCTTGACAAGGGCTGCAAAATTTGGGACAAATCTCTCGAACAAAATTTATTCTCCCCAAGAAACTTTGGAGGGCCTTCTTGTGGCTTGGCAATGGTAGTGCTCTTATGGCTTCAACTCTTTCTAGATCAATTGCTAATCCTTCTTTGGAGACAATGTGGCCAAGGAGTTTTCCTTCATGGGCTAGAAAAATACACTTTTTAGGATTCAAGGATACTCCAAACCTTTTGCACCTTTGGAACACTTGTCTCAAATGAAAGAGATGGTCTGCTGCATTTTTTGAAAAAATAGTGATATCATCAAGATATATCAGCACTATGTTGTTACTCAAATCCTTGAATGCCATGTCCATTGCTCTTTAGAAATTATCTCCAAAGATTGGACAAACCAAATGGCATTTTTCTCGTATGCATAAGCTCCCCATTTGGTTGTAAAGGCTATCTTGAACTCGATCTTCTTCTTTCACCATAATCTGATTGTACCACTGAATAGACATCAAGTAATGAAAACCTCTCTGAGCCAAAGAACAACTTGTAAAATTTTCTCGATAGAAGGAAGTGGATAATGATCCTTGAGAGATGCTCTATTTAGATCTCTGAAGTCAACACACAATCTGATTTCCCCACTCTTCTTTCTTACTGGAACCAAGTTGGCTACCCAACTAGAATGCTTGATAGGGAATATGATTTTTGATTCTATCAACTTATTCAATTCTTTCCTCATGAGAGGCTCCATGTGTGGATTGACTGGCCTTTGTTTTTTCCTAATGGGCTTAGTACTTGGATCCAATTCAATGGTGTGTTGAGCTAACTCAGGATTGAAACCTTTCAAATCTTCATAGCTCCAAGAAAACACATCAGGGAATTCTTGACAAAGCTGTATGAACTCATACCTTTCTTGTTCAGTTGTCACTTTACCAACTCGGAGTGATTTGCCTTCTTCCACCGAGATGGACACTGAATCTTCTCCCTTGACTTGGATGTTTGCTTTCTCCTTCCTAAACTGGTCATTAGGATTGAAAATGGACTTCAAAGTAATAAGTCCCTTGGGTAGCTTGTTGGTTCTCAGCTGTACCACTTGGTCACCATACTACCGCTCCAACTTTTCCCGATTTTTAGTGAGAACTCACCTCTTCTTGCGAATAAATGGATGATTTTCTTATCAATTTCAAACACTTGCCAACTTACATTATTGTCTGCACCGAGGGTCTAACAATCACATGGATGTTTATCTCAGTAGCTTATCTTTTTGAATGCTTTCAAAATGTCAAAGGCTGCCCCGATCAGCTGCAAGCCTGTCGGTAGCTTGGTTCTCTTTTCTAGGAATGGATTTTATGCCAAAACCCTCAAAATATTCAATCGGTCCCACACCTTATTTTTGTACCTCTTGAGTAGATCATTCTTGACAGCATGTTGCCCCTTAACTTGGTTGACAATCAACTCACTGTCACCAAAGACTTGCAAGTTCTTTATCCCTCTCTTGATTGACCAATGCAATCCTTGTATCAAGGCTTCATATTCAGCAGTGTTATTAGAGCATGCAAACTGAAATCTAAAAGTTAAATAATACTTAAATCCTTGTGGTGAAACAAGCATAGCTCCCCCTCCTACACCTTGTCTACTCCTTGATCCATCAAAAACAACTGCCATACCTCATTGTCATCCTTGTGGTCTGGCTTGGTGATGCTAGGAATAGGCTGATTTTCTTCATGCATGCAATAGACTCCTAACTCAGATTCTTCTATTTCTTGATAAGGATCAAAAGCATGTACCTTTTTTTCCCATTCATCAAGAGTTAGATCTGGGATACTTCCAACCTTGGTGTCAGCTTCATCAGTGCTTGGATAATCCTCTTGATCAAACGTTGAACAATTGGTATTGATTTGGCTTGGAGTGTAAGGCTCAATGTGAAAGTTTGCAATAGGTTTAGATCTGATTGTGGCCTTGGTTCCATATCTTGTTCTGAACAACATGTGTGACCAATCAGCAGATAAGTAACCTCCAATCTTGGCTGTGAAATCCCTTGACAGACATAGGGAAAAGAGTGGTGGAAGGTCTATTACCGAGACATCTTGTAAAACAACAATGTTGGGACATGCATGTAAAGTAAGACACTAGGCACACAATCACACTGGATTTCCAAGATGTCAAACCGGAGAAGTCCGATCAACATCCGGGGTGCTACTTGATTTGCAACAATAGGAACATGCAAGAAAAACCAAATTCCATCTCTCGAAATAGAATACCTACAAACACACCCTTCCCAATTTGACAAGTTCATTAATGCGCTTTGTGGTGGTAACCTTGTATCCTTGAGTCCTAATTCTAAAGGATTACTTCCCACACCACCTTCCTAAAAATTTTTTAGCACTCGGTGCCTCCAAAACCAACAGGGTTGAACCTTTCTACTTGTCACTCCTCATTAAAGGCTTCCAGCTAAATAATTGTATCATAGATTTGGAGCCTCAGACAATGTGATGCCAACCAAAGTTAAAAATTCTCTAGGCCTCACCTTGACCCAAGTAAATGGCACCTACTACTCAATGGAATCCAAACAAGTTCCATTGGTAGGAAGAATCAAAGATGCATGAGATAGCACTAGCTGATTTTCCGCATAAGAAGGTGCTCCTAACCATACTTGGTAGCAGAGACATCCCAAAGATCCTTTGGTATGCTTATTGAGTAGGATTTTTACGAGACACTGGGTAGAGAGATAAAATGGATTGGTCATCTCAGTAATATCCCAAAGAAAAGGTGAGATGAAGAAGTTGCTACTAGTAAGAAAGATGAAGTTAACGATGAAATTACGATGATCTGCAAGCAAATGTTCTCTTTGAAGATTATGGGCTAGGAAACCACTTCCTCACATCAAGAAAATAGGATAACTTTCCACTTCTCATGGAGGAAGAGGAAGATCAAATTTTGACAATGGAATTTTACATTATTCATTCCAAAGGTGTGGGCTCGGGAGCTGGTGTAGTATTGTACTCTCCTTCCAATGAGTTGTACCCATTTTCCTATAAGCTGCAATTTGATAATAGAAATAACATTATAGAGTATGAAGGACTAATCTTAGGCATGAGTACAAGAGAGACATGGGAATCAATAAAATGAGATTCTAAGGTGATGTAGAGGTTGTAGTAAAGAAGGTCCGCCAACAATATTAGGTGAAGAATCCAAGACTCGACATTACAAAAACAGAGTGGGACCGCATTGAATCTTTTGATGCATTTTCCATTGAAGCTATTCCAAGGGAATAAAATGAAAAGGTTGATTCTTTTGCCGTGTTAGCTTCCCTAGTTACACCTCATCATTATTTTGGTAAAGAAAAAGTGACCATTGAAATGGTATTCGGGCCTAGTGTACCAAACAATGCAAATCATTGGCAAGTCTTCAATGATGATAGCCAAATTCTAGCCTTTTTAGAGAAAAGGGATAATTTCAATAATCTCTTCTTTAAAGGAAGTGAAAATCCACACCGAGAAGAAGTCCCCAAAGAAGAGAAAGAAAGAATCGAAGGGATCAATGATGAGGGAGTAATCAAATTGAAAGGGAAAAAATTTCCCAAAGGCCTAGTCTCTTTAGAAGACCTCTTTGAAAAACATGACAGATTCATTCAAGAGAAAGAAAAGCAATCTTATCGGTGCCCAACTAATTTTGATAAAGAAAACATTGGTACCCCGGAGGAGCCAAGGATGGTCAATATTGGAAAATGTTGCTTTTTTGAAGAAAAAATAAGGTTTGTTTCATTACTCAAGAAATACTCAGATGTCTTGGCATACTCTTATGATGAACTCAAATCCTTCCAGCCAAAGTAAATGCATCACTCAATTCCTTTGAAGCAGGGTGTTAAGACCTTCAGGTAGAAACAAAGGTCGTATAACCCAAAGATTGATGATACCATCAAGGAGGAGGTAACGAAGATGCTTAATGCAAGGATCATCTTTCCCATCCACCATTCAACGTGGGTGGCTAACATTGTGCTAGTACGAAATAAGAATGGTGAAATAAGGATATGTGTAGCTTTTCGCAACCTAAACTAGGCATCACTAAAGGACAATTATCCTCTTCCTTTCATGGACCATATCTTGCAAGCAGTCACTGGATCTAAAATGCTTTCATTACTTGATGGATTCTTAGGATATAATCAAGTCAAAGTGGTAGAGGAGGACATTACCAAGATAGCCTTTACAACACCTTGGGGCACTTTTGCCTACAGCAGAATGCCTTTTGGCCTAATCAATGCAGGAGCTACATTCCAAAGGGTGATGGATTTGGCCTTCAAATATCTGAAGCATTGCATTGTCATATATCTTGATGATCTCGCGGTATTTTCAAAGAAGATGCAAGATCATATATATCACTGGAGAAGGTACTTGCGAAGGTTTAGTAAACATGGCATATCACTAAATCCAAAAATGTGCATTTTTGGAATCACAGAAGGCAAGTTATTAGGGCACATTGTGAACAAACATGGAGAAAACATTGATCCTGAGAGGATTAGATCCATTCAAGCATTAGCCCTACCCACAAGTAAGAAAGGAGTTCATTCATTCTTTGGAAAGGTGAACTTTATTCATCATTTTATGCCTAAGTTTGCTGAGTTGATGAAGCACATCATTTCCATGATGAAACCACAAGAAAACTTCAAATGGAACAATGAAGGGAAGGCATCATTTGAAGAAATAGAGAAATCCATTACCAAGTATCTGACTCTTGTATCTCCATATTTTAACAAATAATTCATCATGTATTATTATGCATCAGAGCATACACTCTCTGTCGTTCTCATTCAGAAAAATGATGAAGGCGTGGAAGAACCTATTACTTTCATGAGTTGTCCTTTGAAAACTCATGAGCTAAAATCTGACCAATTGGAGAAGCATGCATATGCAAAGTGGTCAAGGCTGTAAAAAACTTTAGGTTTTACATCCTCAATTCCCATACGATGGTGATGGTCCCCTGGCAAGGTTCAATCAAGTCCATCTTGACACAATGAGGGATCCTAGCACTAAAAGAGGAAATTGGATTACAAAGACTCAAGAATTTGACTTGGAGATTCGACCCTCTAATATGGTAAGGGGAAATGTCTTATGCAAGTTGATTGTTAAAGATGAAACACTCAAAGTTCAACATGGCAAAGAAAATTGTGCTTGCTCAACTTGTTCAGAAGATAACCCACAGGTTCTCTTTGTCACCACTACTGATGAGTGGTATGCTGATATTTCCTATTACCTAACTTATGGAGAATGCCCTCCCCATCTTGATTACAAGAAAAGGAGAACACTCAAGTTGAAGGTAGCTAAATTTGTAATCTAGAATCATGCACTTTACAAAAGAGGCCTGGATGGTTGTTTCCTTAGGTGCGTAGATAAAGAGCAACAAGAAAAGTTGCTTAAAGAATACCATGACCAAGCATGTGGTGGACATTTTTCAGCAATGGTCACTGCACACAAGATCCTCCAAGGAAGTTATTATTGGCCCACCATCTCTGTAGACACTCAAGATTGGGTTTCTAAATGTAAATCATGCCAAAAATTCATTGGAAGACCACAACTCGCTACATTACCACTCAATCCTATGGTTATTGAAGATTCATTTCAATAGTGGGGCTGGAATTCATTGGTGTTTTGAACCCTCACTCAAGTGCGGGGCACAACTATGTACTCACAGCAACAAACTACTTCACTAAATGGGTGCAAGCCATTCTGGCCAAACAATCCAACACTGAAACAGTATGCAACTTCATCAAGGAAAATATCATAGTCCGTTTCGGGGTGCCATAGAATATTATAGCAAATAATTCTACCTATTTCTCTTCAAGACATCTGATTGGGTTTCACTATAGCTATAGAATCTCCCTAGCTCATTCTTCGACTACTATCCACAAGGAAACGGACAGGCCGAGTCAAGCAACAAGAACATTGTGACCATTGTGTGTAAGCTTGTAATGAGAATCAAAAGAATTGACACAAAAGGTTATACAACACATTGTGGGTGGATAGAATCACTCCCAAGAAGGCAATAGGTATGTCACCATTCCAACTATTGTATGGAGTCGAAGTAGAAATTCCTCTCATGATCAAGATGCCAGCTCTCAAGTTGCTTTCTGTGGATAGAAGATGGTCGACAAGGATTCCATTGACAAGAGGATCCTCTTTCTTGAGAAATTGGAAGAAAATAGACTCTAAGTGGTGGATCACATTAAGGAGCACCAATTGAAAGTAAAGAATATTTTTGATAAGAAGGCCAAGGCAAGAGAATTCAAATTTGGAGACTTCATCCTACTATGGGATAAGAGAAGAGAACCAAAAGGCAGCCATGGAAAGTTCGATTCATTATGGCTCGACCCATTCCAGATTCATGAAGCTTGTGGTGAGAACATTTTTCTTCTCTCATATTTGGATGGAATGCCGCTAGAATTTCCTCGGAGTGGGAAATACTTGAAATTATATCATCATTGAAAGTGGGTTGTCCCCTACCTTGTACCATAGGTGATTATTAGGTGTGTTTCCCTTTCCATTGTGTGGTTTTGTTTCCCCTTATATTGTGTGTCATGTGTTTCCTTCCCGTTGTGTGTTTGTGTGTTTCCTTCTTCTGATCTTTCTTTCTAGGAATTACAAGGTCTAGAGATTGAGATTCGGATTCCCATGTCATGTCTTCACTATGCTCACCCATGTCATGTCCCTAATCTAGATATAGTTGTTATTGTCCTCAAAATCCCCCTCATTTTCTAATTCAAATTCAAATATTTTGAGCTCCCGCCCTCAAAAGCATTCAAGTAAAGTTGGAAGTCTGAAAAGATAGAGAAATTCATGCTTTGAAGTTGTTTAAACTCTCTACAGTCTGCACGTTTTGATAAATTTTCTGTTTTCCTATCTAGACACGTGAAAATTTTATTATTTTCCTCATTTGAATGAAATTGTCAATCTTTCTATGGCCATGGATTGTTGAACCTTGTATTTTTTCAATTCCTTGGTTCGTGAAATAAATTTGAAAATCGAGCGCAAAATGGTGGAGTTTTCTTCTTCTCTGCATTTTTTCCACAGTCGTGAATGATGGGCATTTTCTTCCCCATCAAATTTTGGCTCCATTATCCATGAGTACATGGACATATCTAATTGGAAGTGGGTCAGCGGAGAACTTTAAGGTTTTGAGCCTCTTTTTAAAAATGCTAAAAGTCATAAAGTGACCCATAACCCCACCAAACACAAAGGAAAAAAGTTAAATGTTGAGCCCGCATCAAAAGAGTCAAAGCGGGGAGGTGGATCATTGGGGAGATTTGATAATTTGAGCCTTGTTTTCTTTAAAGGGGCTTAAAGTTAAAAAGTGACGTGCAGCCCCGCCAAACACAAAGGAAAAAGTGAAATACTAACCTTGTATTGAAGGTCAAAGTAGGGAGGTAGGTGGAGGAACAATTTGTGTTTTTGAGCCTTTTTGTAAAAAGGGCTAAAAGTCATCAAGCGAGCCTTGATTCCTTTGCCAATCAAGTGAGGCCACATGTCAAGACCTTATCAAAAGAGGGCGAGTGGACCAAAAATGTAAAAAAATGTTGAATCTCTATAAAGTCACAAAATGCAAAAGGCATCCTCCACACCCGCTCCAGTAAATTTCTCCCACATGGACGACTATGGTTTAAAGTTTCAAAGGCAAGATGAATGGTTCAAATTCAAAGTTACAAAACAAGTGTAAAAGCTACATTATGAAAATTCTAGTTTTTTCCACCATTGGTGTTTCTTCATGAATCAAGAATTTGAACAGACATGAATGATTGAAAAAAAATTGTAAACCGTTTCTTTCTAAAAAGAAGAAGTTGTAATGTTTCTTGTAATGTATTTAATGGCTTCTTCATGCCATTGTATGAGTTGTAAATTGATCTTATAAACTCATGAGTGCATTGTACTTAGAGAAAGCAAAGGAGATAGCCATTTTCTTCTACTTCCCTCCATTCTCAAATTTCTTCCATTCCCACATTATGTACAACTTCTGTCTAAGCATCAATACAAAAAGAAGAATCTTGTAGCCTTTTTTATGAGGAGATTTTAGAAACTTTGAGTTCACAATCTTATCTCTTCTTGTTTCCATTTACAGGGTTGTTTCTTCTCATAAATGCATGTTTTATTGTTTCTAACTAATGTGTGCATGAATTTGATTTTCTACCTGCAACATTATTTCTCCTAGCTCTTTTCTCACTCCCTTTCCCATCTTCATACAAAATTTCCCCCTTGCAGATAACTACAAGCATTTGCCACGGGGGTCATTGAAACACCCCTATTGGATCCCCACCGAAGGCCACCACGAGAAATCCACACTTTCTCATGCATGCATACACACGTGGCTGCATTGGTTAAGTAGAGGGACTTAGATTCCCGAGTGTTGGAAAGGAATTCACAAAGTTGTCCACCCGAAAAATTCCCTCGCCAACACACCTTCACTACTCCTTCCTAGGTCAAAAATGCCTAAAAACTTAAAAACACAAATTTCACAAAAATTCACGAAAAACAACTCATTTCAACACATTTTTCAAAAATAATCATACTCACCATCTCGATTGTCATATGTCATGTGATGACTACCGTCACCATCTCAAATCGACTCAATCGTGTTACTCTCACTTGCAAAATCTTCACACACTCAGAGCTCTAATTCACACTCAATCAAAGTTCAAATGAAATCAATAGTCACTTTTTACACTTACTATATAGCATTTTTAATAATTGTTATATTACTATGGTCACCATTTGCACTCATTCTTCTAACTAATACACATCACATGATTTTTATCGTATCTTGAGCTTCACTAATTCGTTTCCTATCTCATCTACATCATTAACTTTAGGATTCCACCTACTATCATATTGAACACATTTCACAACATTATATTCCAATTTTGTGACATCTACTATACATTCGTCTCATTCACTATTATATCATTACTAATCTACTTTTGGCTCAGTTTTCATTCTAATAATCACTCTCACTTTCTCCAAAAGGGGGAATACAATCGGGTCACACTATGATCCCCCTCACATAGCTACACGATCGTCTCACATATCAAATTCGTCATTATTGAAAATTTCTCACATTATGTGACATTTCACCACTAGTTTCTATCAACTCCCCTAATGACCTAATCTAAGGGCAATAAGAAAAAATATCCTCATGAGTAATCTATAATACATATTCAATCACATCACAACCTTCCACTACTTGAATTAAATCAACTAATTGACACAACAAAATGTATTGTACTATCTCTTCCAGATGACCTAACTTGGGAGCTACATCACTTTGTATCTTTCCCAGATGACATAACATGGGAAAATCACTTCACATTTTCTATCACTTCTAGATGACCTAACATGGAAGCCTTAAAACATAATACATATCACCAAACCCTTAGAGTGGAGAAAATGAGACGTCTTTTCCTTTTCTATATTGCTCTTATATGGGTTATTATCGTTAGATTGAAATGAATAGAAATGAAAAAAATATAGTCTTTGTCCATCTACAACGGATAGATCTTTTAAGGATGTAGTTAAAGTTGGAGAGTAAAACTATACCTCTCTCCCTACACTCTTCCTCTGGTTGCAGATGCCTAAATCCTCGAGTTTTCACACATACAAAATAAGGTTGACTGATTAATCCCTACCCCAACAAATTTCCATTAGAGACAAAATCAAAATCTCTAATCACTCAATATCGAAATCATCAATCTCACTTAGTGCTCCTCACAATGGTTTGACGTATCTCTCTACACCACATGGATCGATATGTCAATCCATGGTTTGCCACGTTATATGTTATTACTCTGCAGGTACTTCTATGACATAGATTCTCGAACTTCTTTCAAGTATGTTCCTTACTTCCTTTACACTAATTTAATTTCATTCAAATAGCATAAGGGGAAAATGTAGAAAAAAATCACGCACTTACTACTATTTACTACAAGTATTTATATATATTTATATATATATATATATATATATATATATATATATATGGATCTTGAGTAAGAAAATTATTCACTAATGGCACACTTCCTAGTCCATCCACTTGTGTTGTTTGTTTCTATTTTTTATCTTTCACACTTGTCACTCATACACCTAGTTCTAGTTAGGTCATAGGGATCCATGTCTCTCAGTATTCACACATTTGTTATCAGTTGTCTCTGGACACTAGCACCCCAGGACTAGAAACTACCGCTCAAGCACTCCTGTCCATCCTGGGCACCCGTGCCCACTTTATTTTTTATCTTATTTTTTACATTTTAGGTTGGTCTTTTCTATTCTCCCACTCATATCACAAGGTACTAATCAACATGTTAGGTCATTAGTGTCAAAATTCAATAAAGAGATCCCTATATAAACACAACATCCATACCATTATAATGGCGGGAGATTTCTATCAAGGGTTGTCTATCTACATATCAAAGGGATTGCATCTTGGGATTATTACTATGTACACCTTTGCATAGGAAGGGGAAGTTCATTAAATTCCATCCGCGCATTTGCATTTCATCTAAATATCGCATGTTATCTTGGATTCATCGAAACGAGGGAAACCTAAGAGTGATATTACACACACAAGCACGTAGAGCT
Source organism: Taxus wallichiana var. yunnanensis (assembly GCA_018340775.1). Lineage (NCBI taxonomy): Eukaryota > Viridiplantae > Streptophyta > Pinopsida > Cupressales > Taxaceae > Taxus > Taxus wallichiana. The sequence goes on from CM031239.1 coordinate 186,432,103, forward strand.
ACATTGGGTTTGAGATGTAGTATAGCGCTCAGTTGTAATTTCACTCGTAAGACAGTGAGGACAGTCCAACCCTCATTTTGCATCTTTATTTTTTAGGATTTGATGTAGTTTGAGGATTTTATAGGAGGTTATTTGTGATTCAGATTTATAGGTACTCCATTGATCCAAGTGCGACATATAGGAAATTAAAGGTGAACAAGTGTGAAACCCTAGTGATAGTGTCAAAACTAGGTTCTAACCTTTTTAGCAAACTCCGGCACCCCAAAAAGGTCTAAGGTTCCCGCATGCACCCTCACCCTTACCCAAGGATCCATGTCCCAACATTCTTGACATCTGTGCATTTGTATAAGCATAATTACAACACTCGAGTTTTTATTTCATCGGTTCTTCCAATCCAAACATACTTCGGGATCAACACAATCAAGGTAAGTGCCCTATCTCTCTTATTTGTTTTCATAATTGCATCAATTAAATTTCCTAGCATTTGTATTTCATTTTATATCTTTATAGAAGATTCTAGCTTTAGATATCAGTAAAATAAATTAATATTTTATTGAATCAATAGGAATTATTAACCTCTTCTTAGGCCATATAAGCCTAAGAACCACCTTTCATCATGATTTGTCAAAAGCTGTCAATTAGGCCTAAATACCGGTCTTCAATTTTTGACATGTGTAGACCTCCAAATGGCCCTTCCATGGTATAAAATCACCTCAAACATGTATGCTAGCTTTCCTTCTACTTATAACACGAATTTAAACAATGGGTTTAATGGAAAACCTGAGAGCAAATCAAATTTTCTTGAAAACATGCAAATTTGAGTGGGCTCCACCTACTTTCAATACAAAAAATAACCACCAAAAGGAATCTTGGAGGGTCCTTTCCATCCTCCAATCATCAAATTTGATAATCCAATGCATTTTGAGCTCACACCAACAAATTTTCCTCCATCGCTCTAAAAGTAGGGTTTGTGGAGGGTTTTGACCACCTTGGCTTCTTAGCAATCGTTTATAAAGCACACGACATCATTTGATCTCATTCCAACTGAAATATTCTCTTAGCTCCATGCCTCAACTATGGTGAAAGGCTTAGGTCTACATGTATATATATTACGAACAAGTGAGCACTCCAAACATGTCCTCGAGATGGGAAAACACTGTTTTAAGAGATTAATAGAGTAAAAACCACTTTTCTTGCAACTCCTTTAGTATTCTAACCTCAAACTTTGTCCAAACCTCTGCAATGACCATATACATGCATTCTAAAACTCATCCATGTCCGCAAACATCTGAATCTTTCTAAACACCATGACTTGCCTTGTTCTCGGTGCTTTGCTTCAACAAGACCTTGTACATGCACTTAATAGTTGAAATGTGACCTTGTACACTTTCAATACCCATTGTTCAGCATAATAACACAATTTACATGTATACCTAGGTCTTTCATGCTTCATATCACATGTGACCACATCATCCTTCTTGCACTAGGTTAAGAACAATACCTAGAATGGCTCATTCAACCCATGCTTTCACTAAAACAAACTTGATCATCATCATGCATACCCTCTAACATATTTGATACATCACCCTAATCATGTTTGACTCTATAGAGACATTTGACTAACTTTGGAGCTCATATCATGATCATACTATCTTGCACCATGTTCAAGAACCATGCAACTCATCTAGACATCATGCTACAAAAACACTTCATGACACAATAGCCCTTCACTACCAATCAACCTTCACATTTTCTAATGAATGACACCTCATGGAGACATCTATGCCACCTAGACACCATTTTCCATCAATGAAAAAAATAAGACATTAAATCCAACATATAGTAACTTATATTAGTAGACTTAGGTGATTATTTTGGTTCATTGAGTATGAAACAATTCAAATAGTCACATATAAATGCAAACACACCCTAATTTATTAGAGGCTTATAGGGATATTATACTCAATCACTCCAATAATGTCAAGACCAAGAGTTTCATTATATATTACTTATAGCACCCATCATAACAAAAATCTATTAAAATTATGACTTGTCATCTATATTGTTACCCTAGATCAACCATAAGCCAAAACTGAAGTATCAAGTGTGTGTTTCCAAGTTTTAGGGATAGATCAAGGGAACCATATCTAATATTATTTAAAACCACATGCATCTCATCATAGGTTATGGAACTATATGGGCTTGATCCCACTTTGGAGTAGCGATATGTAGCATAACAATCATCACATTAGCATAGGTGTCGTGAGGCATTACAATACAAGGTCGCTAACCCTTTTTTAAGTCTCAAGTACAAGAGTTAGCATTTTAATTAATAAGATGCAATATATCAACATAAAACAATAATTTCATGAAAAATACAAAAATTTATACCTTTAAAAATAGGTGAACTTAATGTTGACATTCGAATGAGTGTGTAGGTATAAATAATAGGTTCATATCCCTAGGGATCGATTTGGCCATGAATGTTTCCAAACACCCATGAACCTATCTTGCACTTAGTTCTAGATCAAGATATTTTATATATACTTGTATGACACCTCGATCTTCTTGTATGCACATTATAAGAATTTTTTCACACATTCTTATTATAAAAATTGGTTCCTTTATGTAACCCTAAAACCCTAATTGTACTTTTATTTATTATCATTGGAAATTTTATTCACAAATGCAAGTGTATAATATTGTAATATTATTAGAGTTGTTTGTCTTACTTCTAAACTATCATTATTTCACATTATATTATATTAGGAACAATACTCGAAAAATATTACACAATACATACTCATATAATAAGAGTTTTGTAAATATTGAAGGGCCAATATAATTAGTTAGGATCTACATGACTATTATCCTAAAACATATTTTTCTATGGTTAGTTATCTATACAACCTCATCCAAGTTTTCCTCTATGGCCTTGATTTTTATGTTGTCTCAACTACCATCCCTACCAATGTCACTCCTTTTTTACATGCTCTATTGTGATGGATTGCATCATGTTATTATCATTTCTTTAATACTTTTGTTATTTCTAAACATTCTACATGTAGGTAAAATTCAAAATTCATTTTATAAGTCTTAAAATATGTGTTTACTCATCCCATTATGACATATTCTAGTTCCTCATACTCTTTACTTTCCCTAAATTCTCTTGCACATCCTTAATCCCGAGTTCTCTTCCTTCTCTTTAGTCTTCACTTTATCCAAATAATCATCTAATAAAGGATCATCAAATTTATTTTTAATAAACACTTATTTAGAACTAGACACTCCTCAAGTGATCCAAAATCTATATTTTTCACTCTAGCTCAACGATTATTTACTTCGATTGCTCTTATTAAGGGATTATTCTTCCATCAAGATTTATATGATATATTTTGTCCTACTTTTCATAATCTCCTCTTCCTCATTTATCATGTTCTCTATCTATAAATTTCTTCCAATTTCCTATTTTTTATGGCTCTCGTAATATTCCACCAAACCTTTTTATTTTCCTACTCTCCTTATGCAGATTTTTTTTCTTTTCTTATCTTTTCTTTTCTTTTGTTTTATAACAAAAAAATCTATACAACTCATTTTCAACCTTTAAATTTGGTTTTTCTTTTTGAAATATTGGTAGTAGACATTGCTTCAATGTAATAGTTGATCCTTTTTCATATCTAAATTGTTAACATAAATTAAGGTCATAGAAACCTCCTCTTCATCCTCATCATTAGTAAATTTTATCTTCCCTTTCTTTTTATACTTCATTTCTATTTTTTCCCATTCTATGTCCATAGCCTAAAGATATAGATTGTTAACTCTCAAAATATTCAACTATTTTTCAACATTTCTCTCTAACCACTTCATAGAGAAATATTAATGCGCTAAAATCCAATCTCAACATTCACCATCATCTTTAGTTACGATCACTGAAGTCTTGCACTTGCAATTTCTCTAAAATCTATTTCTCTTCTCCAAATGAATTGAATAAATTGTGATACCAAAATCTCATTTTCACTTTATAATTAGGGCACATTTGATGTAAAATGTATTCCTTTTATGTTCCTACAAACATGTTCTTGTTACATCCTTTTATGTAAAAATACTCAAGTTGAGTTAGTCTCAATACTAAGATCACATCTAAGAACTTATAAGTGTAACATGTAATCTAATGAAGCTCCTTATTATCTCACCCAACTAGATTTACAAACTCAAGATTGAATACCCCTACATATTCATTTATACTTCTTCTCTCTAAACCATGCAACATGTCTCATGTGCATAAATATTTTATTTGCTACAAAAACAATATGATTTGTAATTTGTTCCACCATTTTTTTGTATAATTTATATGTATAGTTATAAAAAAATGTGCTCCGTGAATGATTATAACAATAGCATTGCGATTGTTAATATTCTTTACCAAAACATTTAAATGGAGTTAAAACTCATTTTTGTAAAGAAAAAATGCGAAACAAAATAAACGTTAAAGAAAAGAAATTACATAAAAAAGGAAATATTTTGGGTTTCCATTTATTGGTGGTGGCTTTATTGTTTTACAATATAGGAAATCCTCATGGTAGGCCTTAAATCTACTTTCATTGAAGTAATCTCACATCATCTCTCCATTCATCTTATGCACTTTGTAATCTCCGTTGTACATGATGTTGTGGATGACATAAGAACCCATCCATATAATTTGTATATTCCTCGAATGAAATATGATTTTGGATGATCTAGGACTTCTCTTGGAAGATTTAGAATGAATATGCACTTTTTGTGTAGTGATCTCCAAGGGATGAATTCAATTTTAAATGGTTTGAATGGAAGGGTGCCTTTGTTTAAATAGGAATTTTTTTGTTAGTTTTCCAACACATCCAACACTAAAATATTGATAAGGCTAACTAACACAAGTTACCCGATTGAAAATATGGTTATTGAATAGGGACATGATGGGTTTGAAAATGCCATACAAGTTCGAGATTGAACATCTCTAAGGGTTTACTGCAAACCTTTCTAGAGGTCATAAAACTCATAAGTGAATGTTGTAGGATGTCTATTAGGATTTGTTGAGAGTTTTTGCATAACAAAAATGGTTTTTCTAATGTTAAATGAAGAATGGGGATAATCTTATGGGATAGAGGGTGTTCATATTGGGAAAATATGAGTGAATACGATTAAATATGTATATATAAATTGAATTTATGTAAATTTGTAAAAAATAATATTGTTGAGTGCCTAATTAGGGTACTACAACTTCATGCAATGGACCTATATTCTTCATCCTTCATAGATGATAATGGTGAAATCATGATCAATAATGGCTCAAATATGAATTTATGCAATGATAATTTCTTTATAGTCTTGGCCTTGGTAAGGAGGATTTAACATAAACTAGAGAAATTATCACATGAAATAAATGGTGTAGGTAAAGAACCTCCCGATTATAACATCTTTCCTATTTAAGTAGGCACAAATAGAATTCAAAATTTATTACATGTGGTACTTACTAAAATAACATACAATGTGTTACTTTTGGTAGAAATTCGAAACTTCAAACAAATTTTTTTCGTATATTTACATTAATACCTAAAATTTATACATAAAGGTAGGATGATTATGTTTAAATGAGACAACTACTTTTTCAAAATATAAAGAACAAGAAGAAGTCTTGCAAAAAGAGGTTCCGAGTGAGAAGTCAAGACCAATACTAAGGAAAGATAATATAAAGTGGAAGTGCCTAAGTTTGTTCCAACATGAATGCATACAACATAACCTATATCCACTAGACTATATAATGAACATGAAAATGATACACCTATGCTTCTTGACATTAATGGATGAAATTTTTTGGATATATTTGTGGCATAGGGACTTTATGGGATCAATCAAAGGGATTGATTCATGGATACCTTAATGACATATATTTTAATCTAACTCTTCTAATAATTTGATAGATGATTCTTCTGATAATTAGTTTACATCAAATAATTATGACTATATTATTGGTTAGCTTTGCTTATCGGTGGTTTATGCTTTTGATTTATATTATCTTTTTCTCTCTCCTTGTTATTTCATATTTGGATTTTGAATGATTGTGACTCTCTTTTCACTATGATTCATTTATGCATTTCTCTAACATATCCTTGTTATGTTCTTAGTTGGACTCTATTTCTTTGCTTTCTCCATGTTTTGCGAGTGACTTACATGCTAATACGGTCAAATATTTTAAATTTCAGTTATCTATAAATAATTAAGCTCTCTAAATCATTTATGTGGCAAGCATTTATCTAAAATCCATTCTTTTATCATGATATTGAAGAAGTTTTCAAGAAGAAATTTTCAAGTAAATGTTAGAAAAGACTATTATTGAACATTTATAAGTATTTAAAGAAGACAAACATTCATGAAAACATTGAAATCTATAACAAAACGCATTATATTATATTAATTTCCTTAAATAAAGAAATATTATATTTATAATTTATATGATATTTTTGACATTGCATAACATCCGACAAATATCAATATAACTCATCTATTCTCATTCCAACCATGCCAATAAATCAATTTATCATTTATTTGTGAGGTCCTAAAAACTGTTAGGAATGGCAGACTTTAACATGTTGTGGAGGAGTCAACCAGAGCGGCTTTTGTTGTCTTTTTCTTTTCTTAGCTTTCTAGAATTAAGAATCTTCAAAACTTACATTACTTGCTCTCCAAGGAATTCAAAAGTACGCACGGGTCTTAGGTAACAGTAACACACTTTACACGCACGAAAGACCGTTAATTAAACATATACACATAATTTTTACTTTATGAATATATACCTTTCTACGTTGACCTTGTGGTATACAGCAATCGATTGTTCGTGTGGGAAGATAGACGTTACGTCTCATCTTTACACCACTTGCAGCCTTTGTTTTCAGGAAAGGGTATCAATCCAAATATATATACATAAACTTTTGTGAATATATGCCTCGGCCCGAGAGAAGATTATTATACCATTTATTGGAATGCTTCTGCCCACATGCATATATTCATTACAAGTCTCGCCACTATTTAAAGATATTGAGATATATTTTTTTTGGAGAATGAGATTCTAAACTTACTAGGCCACCATGGATATGGATATGATCTGTTGAACTTCTTGAAGTATTTTTACATGACATTAAGTTCGAGAAAATCATCTTTAGAAGATTATGTTCAAAATAATTGAAAAAGTTTAATTGGATTGATTATGAAGATGAGCTTTGCTAGGGTTTAATGTTAGTTGCGATCATTGTCTCTACATAAAGATTTTTCTTTTCAAAAGATAAATAACAGATTTTGATTGTCTTTTTGTATTTATTGTTTTCTTTTTTCATACCTGGACATTGACTTTTTGTCTATTTAATCGTTGAAGTTTAGACTCTTGATTGTGGAGTTAGAGGAGACGGTGTTGGTGGAGTTTTCAACAAGGTTATGATGATGTTATCTTGTCAATTCACAACATTGATAGTGGTTGTAAATTGATACAACCAATTTTTATAAGGTGTATTTTCAGCAGAATTTTATCTAGTAATATGCTCAAATCTTGAGTGCAAACTGATTGGACTTATTAAAGTATAAAGTACTCTCTAGAATTATTGTAAACAACCATAAGACAAACACCCACAAGCATGCATACATGATTAATCAATGAAAGCTTAAAGTAAAGACATAACATAATTTACCAATGGTAGCATGACTACTACAACTTTATTAAGAAGTTCCAACTTGAATTCACAAATTAAGAATAACTCTCTTCCACAATATGATCACTAACACTAGCTCTCCATGCTTTTATAAAAATAAGTAGAGGTTATTATTAGGATTGGAGAGTAGTTACTTGAAAGGCAAGTTTAGTTTTTATTAATAATGAAGTCAATCAAGTCAATAACTTGGTTGATACTCTTCCCTATTAATAGATGTGGATAAGTGTGCACTAATGGGTGAATTATCCACATATTAATAGTACAAGTGCATCTTAATCACATATAATAGTGCATGGTTAATTAAAATTACTTGTTGTCCCCCTTAATATGTACTTCGATGAAGGAAATGACATAAGAACAATTAAATATCCCCCCTTGACAACACCTTTCTTCACTCCCAAAATTTTCCTGAGTTGAACAAATTAGGACTCAAGAAAAGGATTTGTGAAGATGTTTACAACCCGATTTTTGTTCGGTAATACTTAAGGTCAACATTATTGTCATGGATCTTTGTCAAATGTAATGCATGTGTATCTCAATGTGTTTTGTGCATTTGTTTTTCATTGGGTTGTAAGATTTGTGAATAATACTATTATTATCACACCAAAGAGTTGTGGGTTGGGATAGTGGAAACCCAATTTCGAGAAAGTATGTATTGTATCCACAAGAACTCACATCTTAAACAACATCTCAATTATACTCTTCTTTCATAGTAGACAAAGAAATGGTGGTCTATTTTTTACAAGACCAAGTCACAGGACCTACCCCAAGAATATATATATATATATATATATATATATATATATATATATATATATATATATATATATATATATATATATATATATATATATATATATATATATGCTACGGTTGACTTGCAATCATATGGATCCCCTTCTCAATCACATTCTCAATAACCTACAACTATTAGTTTAGAAGGAGTGTGATCCTCTTTTTGCTTTCCCCACGAAGTGTGACCAAAAATTGAGGTTGTGCTTCTTGAATTGTAATTAATTCCATAATTAGTAGTACCACAAAGATACTAAAGAATGCATTTTGTAACTTTCAATGACTTTCACGGGGTCTTAACAATAGCGTGATACTAGAATATCAACAAAATAAATATCAAGAAATGTATGAGATAAGTAGAGTAAGCTTCTAACCAACTTTGCCTATAGATTGTCCCATCAAATGAAGGAGCGGGCGTGTGGTAGAAAGCTAGACCCCGATTGAAAAAGGAGTCGATGTGGACTTGTAGTTTTCCATGTTGAAGCAACAAATAATATCTTGAGCATAATTGAATTGATGGATGAAAATACCCTTTCCATATTGTTCAATCTAAAGACCCATGAATTAGTGTAAAAACTCAAATCTGACATCTCAAAATACTTCATCAAACATGCTTTCAAGTCTTGAATATGTTGTGTGAAAGCTCTTGTGATGTTCAACTCATTAATGTAGAGGACTTGAATGAGGACTTGTCTATTTACTTTCTTAGTGTAAAATGTACTTTGAGTAGCACTGTGTAAAACTAGAATTGATAAGAAACATGTCGATATTTTCATACAAAGATTAAGGAACTTATTTCAATTTGTACTACAAATTTTCAATTTACACATATAACTAGGGTTCTCACTATCAATGGACCCTAGAGACCGGGGACGTGTGTATGACTTCCTACAAATCATCATGCGAAGACACTTTTGACATCCATCTAGTGGAATTCCCATCAAAGTGTCGCGATCAAGGAGATTATTGGTTATGTAGAGTTCATTTTAGTAATTGAGCAAAGGTTTTGTGGTAATCAACACCTTGAACATATACAAAATATTTTTCTACTAGTTGAGCTTTGTAATTGTCAACGGACCCATATTGTATATATTTAGTTTGATACACCCAATTGGACCTCACTATTTTCCTTCCTTTTGGAAGTGGAATCAAATCTAAAGTGTTATTTTTTTCAAAGAATTGTTTTTAACAACAAAAGCCATCCATTGAGGATGTTTAAAAGCTTGATGATAATTCTCATGATCTTGTGTTATTGTCAAGTGTATCAAATGGGTAACACCATATTAATGTTGGGATCTCATCCTACTTGGATCTATAGGATCTCCTACAAATGCACCAACCTCATTGCATAATGTGTGGACCATGTTGGTGCCCATAATCGTCATGCTTTATTTCAGCACCATATCAGTGGATGTGCTCTTGTTTTCAACTTGGTTTTGTGATTGATATCATTGTTTCTAGAATTCCTTAAAAATATTTCTATTCGGTTAAAAAACCAGGTGCTCTTTTGATCATGTGCATTCTTAAAGTTTTGAGGTTTCCGAGAGTTTGAAGTAAACGACCGTGGGTACTTTGGCATGTTGTCAGGATAATCAGTTATTTTGTAGGATACGGGTATTCTGTGTAAAATGCAAACTTTCCCTGGTACCTGAGATAGGGAAATATTTTGGAGACCGTGATAAAATCATAAAAAGTATACTCTGTATCCCTTTGGCATTTATTTGAAGTGCGGATTGGGTTCTTAACCCCACGATGTAAAATAAAGTATAAAATGAATTCCCCGAGGAAGGAATGGTGATGTCAAAGTATGTCCTGCGCCTGAGAATGTGTAAATTTTTAGTTTGACCTCGAGGTCCAAAGAGGTATGTTTGACTAACCTGACACGTGGTAGTCCCTCGGGCCCAAATTAAGTTTTCATTTCGTCTTGCTTGGAAATGTTTTAAGTATAGATTGAAGTTTTAAATCGCAGCGACTGGTCGTCGCGTAGTTGGTTAGTGTTCGGTGCATTTCCATGGTTTCTTCGGCGAGTAATGAAGGCATAGGGAAACATTTAGAATTTTCCATTAGAGGACTTGGGATTGATTAGGAATGTAGTGGTTGGATTTCTCCTATATAACACTTTTGATTTGTTTGAATTATGTGTGCAATAGTAAGATTTGTGCTAGAAGATTGATTATTCGGTTTTTCTACGATGCAAAATATGTAAATGTGAAGTAAATCGCGCATCTCGGTGGTGCTTAAACAAAAGAAATAAACAAACTAAAGTAAGATATACTATAAAAAAATGAGTTTATATTACAAGGGCCCTTGCCCTCGATAATATAAACGCATATGAAGGAGATACAAAAATTACAATACGAATAGAGAAATCAATTTTTAATATCCACTACTTCTCCTGGGAGGGTTGGCACGTGCTTCAAAAGTTGTTCCCTATGATGTATGAGGTCCTCATGAGCCACAACACTGAATACAAACTAAATATTTCAGTCATGGCCTCACGACATTCCTTTTTCTATCAACTTGTAGATTCCTACCCACACCCATTTAGAATCTAGGTGAACTCCTTTTTCCTGAGTGAGCTCACCCACTCACGGAGAGGGATTCCTCCCCCTATATAGACCCTATTCCTCCTAATCTTTGGAAGGATGAATCATGAGGAGTTGCGTTTCTCCATTGGATGGATCATCATGGACAACTTTCGGTTTCTTTGGGAGAGAATCACAGGTACCCACCGCAGCTTTTTGTTTTAACTAGGGAAGCTTCAGTGCTTTAAGATCCACCTCTCTGTTTCACCCATTTGCTGGCATGGAGGTGGTGTTTCTTTCTTTGGTACGAACATTGGGGCTAAAATAGGAAGCTTTGTCTCTAATAAGGTAGGATCATAGTAAGCCCTATACATGTGTAGATGGTCACCATGGATACGAGGGAAATGATAGGACCAATGGTTTTTCAAACGCTCATGCTCAAATGATATTCGAGGTGGATGAGATGAAAGTGTAGGGTCTGGAAAATAGGAAATGAAGCACATAATTCATTCAACCAATTCAAAAAGGAAAGAAATAGGTTGTTTTGAGAAGATCCATTTGGGGTATTAATTCACACATTGGTTACACTAAAGACATGCTTTTAACAAAAGCCTCATTGGGACTCACCAATTAGAAAACTCGCACAAATTATCGAGTTTTGATCATGAGGGGTTATCTTCTAAGGTCAATGAAGCCATGATGGAAGGGTTCTTTGTAGAAGTGAAATGTGGGAAGCCCTATAAAACTCAGATGGCATTTTGAGGCCCATTAAGCCACGCTTAAATAGGCAGGTTTCTCTAGAATGACGTGTTTTAAATATCGTGTAGCCATAAATTTCATATCTTTCCCGGATCGGCAGACATGAGTGGGATTTAAATAAAAATTAAACATTCATTTGAAGCATGTCACTAGAGGGTAAATAAATGTTCACATTTTCAAATAAGAGTCTTTTCAATTTAATCTTATTTGCTAGGTCACATTTAGTCTCATGTGGAAAATCAAATTGTAAATCAATGTGACATGGAAAATATTTTGTCTCGTCGAATCTTGACATAATGGTGGAAAGATGGTGGTGAGAAAATTTGAAGGTTGTGGTAGAGGAATATTCCCTAATATTCCTTGGATTCTCCAAGAGATAGCTTGGGCATGAGTAAATTAGAATTTGGATGGGATATTCCCTAAAAACCTTAAGCGGATAAGGTTATCTAAGAAGATGCGGGGTTTAAGAGAAGGGAGACGGTTCCTTTGAAGGGGTGGTCCCTTTAGAGGAGAGGAATAACTTGCTTTGGAAGTGCTCCGCGAGGAGTTAGAAATGTGTCTCTGTTGTAGGAATTCACACCCCTTTTGTGTAAGCATTGTTGGGTTTTCCGTTTATTTGAAGTTCATGTCAAGGTGGTTGCAAATGTACAACCATTGACAAGATTTGAGAGCATGTTTATATGTCTCCCTTTTTTTTATAAATAAATGGGTTCATTTCAAACAATATACAACAATTATTGTCATGCTCTATTATCAAATGATTTAGAGGTAGAATGATGTGTGTTTTCTTTTAGAATCTCATGTGAATTATGACTGGAAATTATATGTTAACACTTTGTAATGGTTCATTGGTTTGGATGGAAAAAGAGTGAAGTCCTAAAGGGGTACTTTGGGGTATCATTTTCAAGCTCAGTAAAATTCCTTTCTGATCTACCAGAATAGGTGATTTGTTTATGTGTCTTGGGGTTCCCTTGCTTCTAGAACAATTAGTGTAATCCACACATGGTGCTTCAGTCTTAGGGGTCATGAATTTGGATCATTAGGGATTTGGGTTATTTTTCTTCCTCGGAGGTTCCCTATGACAAATTTCCCTGGAAAACTCTCCTTATCCTACTACTATGTCACGAAATAATGGAAATGTCATGGTGTGATGGACGACATATTTCTTGACTCCCTTGCCCCTTTTGATGTCCGAGTTTTTCCTTCTTGCAAATCCATCCCCACCTTATAATTTCCCAAACAATTATTCCATTGTATTATTCAAATCCTACATACTTTGTATCAAAACAACATTTCACAAGAGATCTGTGGGTGGAATACACAATCATCTTATATATCCTAAGTGTGTTATCCTTGTCGATTCATTTTCATCCGGTCATTGACATTAATGCGTGGTGATAGATGTAAACTCTCTAGAGTTGATGTCGAGACCACATAAGATCTATCTGCAGCAGCCCATGTTGGAGTTTCCAGGTGCTTCAATGCTTCGTGACCACTCTTTTGAGTGAGCATTGCAATCAATTGTTGCATCGGGCCTTTGATTCACCTCCCTTACTAGACTCGAGACTTGTCCCCGTCCCTCCTTAGTTTTATCTCTACCCTTCGGGTTACATATTGGGTTCTCTCACCTGGCCTAGGAAGAACTAGAAGCAACGGGAAATTAGCCACACCCTTTGTCAAGGTGCCTCCCCATCACTCCCAGAGAGAGAATGGTCAAGTAAGCAGAGGAAGACCCCATCCTTGGCTACAAAATGAAAACTCATGTGGGTCTCTCCTCTTTGCTTGCCCCCTTTCCTACCCTTTCCACCACTCCTCCCACCCTCTCTCATCCCTAGTGGGTGTACATTTGAGTGCCAACAAATCCATTTTTGTTAATGTTGTGGGGGTTGAGTAGGTATTGACGGGGTCATTGTAATCATATCAATTTAATTTCATAAATTTTCAATCCAAAAGTGTCCAAAGGTTATCTACAAAGGGAACCTAAATATTTTTCGCTAACGTTTCATTTCTAATGTAAGTAAGAAACATAATCTAATTTACTTGCTGAAAACGAAAACTAAACTAATGTTTGAAAAATAAGTATAAATTTAATTTAATCTAAGTGTTGAAATCACACAAATGAGACCTAAAAACTATTATTCTATGGTTCCAATTACTCTTGCAGTTAACATTTAAATACACACATTAAAATAAATAAACATTGAAAGAAAACATAGAATAAAAATGAACATAATGAAAACATAAACTAAAATAGAAAAAAATATAAATACCAAATGGTTTCCTCTTCCTTAGAGGTTTGGCCACCACTTCCCTTGGAAGTGGACAACGATCAATCACAAAAGAGCTATAGAAATTGCTTGGAAACTTGATCTCGTATTACTTAGATATAAAATTACAACAATTTTTAAATTTATAACAAACCTTTTTCTAAATTATACTTCAACCATTGAGTGTTATGTTTATGGAAGTCATTCATATTTTACTTAGTCAATCCTTCCAAGAATATACTACTTTACTATTCTTGGAAAGAGCTTTATTCTCAATTAAAATATAAATAAAATTCAACTACATGTTTTACTTGTCAAGAGATGAACATATGAAATTATTACAGTCACAAAATCCTACTTAAACATTGTCATGAATCACATTCATCTAGGAACAAATCATGGGAGAGTTTTTATTAGATACTTATAATAAAACACTACTATGTTGCCCATCCCAACCACATATGAGTAAAATATGGGTGAACATATGAATGAAGACTCCTAATAAAATGCAACCACAAAAATAAAGGAACTATATCATCCTCTATTATCTCATTACAAATGACTTATCCCCAAATTTTTAAGAAAAAATATTTATTCTCTTGACTATTCAACATCTTCAACAACTCGTCACATCCTTTTAGGGAAAAAAGGTTGGGTGTATTAATTGTTATTTGCCACATTTTCTCTCTCTTCAAGCACATGAATTCACATCCACCACTTCTTAATTAGAATTACATTTTTGTGTTATGAATCTATTCAAATGGCTAGATAGATATTGTGTGCCTCATTCTAATCTTTCCAAAATATTTTTAATTTCTATTTTTGATAAAAAAATGAGAGAGATATCATAATTTTATCTTGAAATTAAAATTTTCCTCTTTCTTTTGAAGCTAAATTCTTATAAACTTTCATAGATTTGATTAATCTGGAGCTAACTTTGTTTGACCATTCAAAGGTAAAAATGGTCTAGAGCTAACATCATATGGTATATTTGAAGTTGGAATAGTCCAAAGTTGAGCTTAAAGTGTCTCATATTTCTTCGAGTTTGATCTTGTAGGCTGGATATTTTCTTCAAAATTTCATTTTTATTTTTAATGAATGAAATAACCTATTGTATGACATATAATATCTAGTTTCTAAATAAATATTAAGAAACAAGAACATTAGATTGTAATATATTTCTTAGAAATAAACCAAATATATACTCTACATTTCACTTTAAACAAAAGCTACTAGTTCTCAAAAGTTCTACATCTAAGTCCACTTTAATACCAAGCTATGGAATTGAAAAAATGTTATTAGATGAAACATATTTTGGTCTCATCATGTACATTTGAAATTCCCTTTGGCATTGGTGGTGGAGGCATTGGTTGTCCCCCCTACGGCTCATCATTTGAATTGTAGGAACTAACTAAATAAGAGTCTTCAAAACTATCATAGTCATCATATGAAGATTCATAAGTGATGTCCGTCTCAACACAAGGAAATAGAGGACGAGTAGGTGATGGCCCATAATATTGAGACTATTCATCAAACACTACATCATGCCAAAAATAATTGTAGTGGTTCCTAAAAAGAGAAAGATGATATGCCTTCACATCTTCATAGTGACCAACCAAGATACAAGGAAAACAATTCATTTCCATTATTTTTATCTTGTTGTCTGGGATATGTGCCCATACATTACATATAGAAACCCTAAATTCAGAAATAGTAGGCTTAAAACCAGAATTTTTTTATGATAATTAACATAATTCAAGAAAGAAATTTAACAGAACTAGACAACAAATCTAAGCATTCATTAATCAAAAGATGATGTATTATTTATAGATATTGGACAACAGATTTACAAGTTATTTACGACACTATAATCATAATCCAACAAGTGTAAATAATTACTCAAAATAGAATAACAAGATTTGTAGGTGTATTTCCATAATTGTACACAACACCATGACTCACTAAATGAGTCAATGGAGAATTGCAAGTATAAAACTCCTACTTATATAAAAGCCATTGAGAACATTAGCCACATATTAAGGATTAGAATGAATTAAAACATAGAATAAAAACTAAATTATCATTTGTATCATTCTATTCTAGTGTCATATCAGGCACTACTTTGTGGGGAATGTAATTTTGAATGTATTTTACACATATAATAGATTCTTCCCAAAACCGAGGAGGCGGATCTTTGGAACATACCGTACAATTAGTCATTTCCTTAAGTGTTTGATTTTTGCACTCAGCTACGCTATAATATTAGGGGGTTTAGGGAACAATGTGCTATAATTGGATGTTTTCTTACTCAAAAAATTAATCATCTAGTTGTTGACAACCAAGATTTATTTTTCGCTCAGATAGATTATCAACAAAGGCCTTACAAAATTTGAAGTTCTCAAAATCTTCACTTTAATTTTTCAAAAATTCGACCTAAGTTATATGAGAAAAAAACAAATGAAGGAAAGCACATATTTATGCTTCTAATAAGAAACATGAGGAAATGACATAAGGTCAATGTGGACCAACTACAATTTGGCATCGGCTCTCCAAGATTTGTCTTTTATAAATTGATCCTAGTGTTGTTTTCCAAATACACACTTTGACTAAACTCCATATGAGAAGGATTACTTTAGAAACCCAAGAACCATGTTGGCTTAGTTAGATTTTGCAATGAAAAATAGTTATGATGAAAAAACACTCATGAAAAAGTTTACTTAAGCCATTTACATGTGTAAACATGACTTCTTAAGGATGATTAAACAAAAAACAATCTAACTTGATGGTCGACCTTACAAGTAGTTATAATAGCACATTAGTCTTTAGTTTCTTTGATCTCAAAATTTCTTGCAAGAAAATCAACATTTTTTCCCTCATTTGAATGAGTGATCAGATAAATGGATAACAAGTTTGCAAAGAAATATAGAGCATGGAGAACTTTATTGGACATACCATTTGTAATCTCAATGGAACATTCACCTTCAACATTAAGAGGATTTTTGTTTCCAAAAAAAAAATGTGTTTTGCTACTATCCTTGGGTGTTTAAAATAGAGAGTCCTCATTTTCCATGTGGTTTGAGGCCCCTAAATCCAATACCCATTCATTTTATGTTGATCCACTAGTTGTTGCAGAAAGTTCAACACCTATCTTTAAGAGAGGAAGCTACATTTTTTATCTTTAGTTCTAAGTATGCCAGTTTCTTAAAACATTGATGTTTAACATGACTTGGTTTCTCATAGAAGTTACAACATTCTTTTTATTTTTTCCCTTTTCCATTGTCTTAACTTGGGGTAGAGTTGTTATTTGTTGATTTATTAATGTGAGGATTAGGCTATGTTTTAACTTTGTCCTTGGTAGGTCCCTAACCCTTGTTGGTGCTAGGTTATGGACTCATATTAGAGTCATTTACCACCACCTGTTGTTTTCTACCTCCAAGCCCAGGGAAAATTTTAGTGGCGATTCTTCGCTAATTCATGAATATTTACAATTTTGAAATTTGGATTTGGTGATTTTTAAGAGTTGTTCGGAGCAACATTTTGCCTAAAATTTATGGGTGCAAGTTAGTTTGGTGGGTCAGCTCACCTAGTGTTTATAATAAATTTCATATATATACATATAATCGCCCCAATGCATAATTTACATATGTTGGCATATACATCTCGAGCACAAATATTTACTCTTTCGACGACAACATAGGCCGGACAAATGGCCCAACAACATATTTTAGATGCCCAATTATTTTCTCCGGATGCCCAACCTCTCTAGATGCATGGTTACTTACTCTAGACGCCTAGCCATTCCGGACACCTAGAGTCTTAGTTGTATTTTGCGAGATGCTCGCTTGTATTTTTCACACACTTGGTTATGGTTTGCATATGCTTGACTCGCTTATTCATGTCACTTTTTACTTTCTTCGAGACACCCGATTTCTTATTCATGTCACCCGGTTGCATATACAATTGGGAATTTGTGAACATAGTCATACGGTTTTATTCGAAGTTAGTCATCCGCGCACACAAACATTAGACATTCACCTCAATATTCGTGTATCCACCCATTTTTCATCTTATCATACTTCAATTGGTCATCTATACGATTGCATGTCTTTTTCCTATCTTTTGTTACGAATCATTTTTTTGGATATTCACCTTTTTTAAAGTCAATTTCAGAGATTCACCACCCATTCTATAATAATGTTTTGGAGGGGGGTCTTAAAGTGAACCCTACTCCAAGCAAGATATCTCTGATAAAAAATATCTTTTCCTATTCTCTCTAAAGTTTTTCGTACAACTTATCAAATTTTGGTGCCACATATACTCTATCTAAAGAATCATGTTGTGTGTAGTAGTTGGAGATAAAAACAAAGTTTGGATGATCCAATTTATATAGAGCAATCATACTATTTTTTCATCATACTTTTATTCACTAGCTTCATAAAGTAGACACCTAAAGCACTTCACTTGAGTGATGAAATTATCAATTCGAGGATAGCTATCTAGATTGAGACTAGAAATCTTATTTTTGTTTGGCATGATCATATTTTACTATGAGTGATTTAAAAATATAGAAATTTGTGAAATCCTAATTCCAGAGTCACAACTAATAAATAAAACGCTAAAGCATGGATTTGACACAAGCAATAAACAAATGGAAATTAAAACCTGAAGTTAAAGAGAGGGAATAAGATACTTAGATGATTTAAAAATAAATCCAAAGTATGCCAAGATGGAAAAATGATGAAACAGGAGGGAATATTGTCAAAACCGAACCCAGAAAATTTTAGAACTGCTGGAACAAACTGGACCAAGGAGCTCGGGCTCGGGTCGGGCGCTAGGCACCATAGACTATTTCTAGGCACCTACGTCTATGCATAACCTCATAAAATTATTTTTATTGTGTTGTACCAATGTCGTTAATCTTCAATGTTGGTCACCTTAATGTCATTTGATGTCTGCAAAATTCATCCGTAACCTACAAAAAAAATGATCTCCTGCAAAACCTTAAAACACATCAAATCCTAAAAATAAAAGGATGCAAATGGGGAGTCATAATGACCCCGGTGGTCACCCAACATAGTGAAATTATGACCAAGCATTGCACTACATCTCATACTCCATGTAGTTCTCTCTGTGTGTGTATAGAATCATGCCATAGGTGGCTCTTGTACAAGATGCACTAAATAACAAGCAATAGATAGATGTAGCAATGTAAATAGATGTGTGGATGTCAAAATGAAATTCCCCTCCTATGAAGTGTATGTAGAAAATGCAGTCCCTTGTCCCTTGAATGAAGCTAGATGGATGCTTTAATGCTCTTAAAATGCCTTTGGATGCAACCTTAGGTGATAGTAATAGATGCTTAGAGCTTGGTCCTTTATTATGATCATATAGATTTGTATTTATATGATTCCCTTGGTTTAATTTTGTAATTGACATCTAAAAGGATGACCACCAAGAAAATAAGATGCCCAAAAAAAGAGGCCCATAGGGGCAAGAAAGATCTGAGAGGTCAGTCGGGGCCACCTAGAAAGGACGAGGGCACCTAGGCGCCGCTATCCAGAGCCAAGAAAGATAAAGTAGTGATAGTAAAAATGGGTAGTGAGGTATGTAAGATCATAGAGAAAGAAAGAAAGAAATCAAAGAGGCCAAAGACAGATGCCAATTACTAGTTTTATCATTCAGCAATCATATGAATAGTGGTATGTGATTAGGACCTAAAAATGTACCCAACTACATGATTTAGTGTCTACCTTTTCCCCAATTTATCTTGTTGAGTGAATACATGATAACATAAAGTAGATAAGAGATGCATACCTAATAACCATATAGATCGATAGAGAAAGGGTGCTTTGAGGAGATAATAAAAAGCATGGAATGATAAAATTAAGCGTGGAAACTAAAGAAGAGGAAATGGTCCTAGGGGTGAAAGCATATGTGTTATGTTGCGTTGTACCTATTGTCATTGTCTCTTGATGAAGGGTTGCTTCTTGTTGCGCATATTAAGTAATAAACCTAAAAAAGAAGAGAGAAAAGAGTATTCAAATTCATGTATATGAAAAATTTAATCCAAATATGTAAAAAGTATATAAAAATGCAAAAAAGTAGTAAAAGGAACGTGTGCACTGATCCGCGATGAGTGAAAAGTATAGAAAGGATCCTGAAAATGTTGTAGAAGAATGATTTTTTTGGGTGATTTCACACCAAGAACAAGTTTTTCGAGTGATCTCACGCTAAGTGTGATTTTTTTGGGTGATCTCATGCCACGAAAAAAGAAGTTTTGGGGAGAAAGGTCTAGTGTCATTCCCTATCCTTAACTGCTTTCCGAAATTATGCACCACTGCAGATGGTGTGATCTTGATTTGTTCCAGTTCAATCAAGTTTATTTAGTTTAATCCAGGTAGAAAATGAAGGTATAATGCATTCTGATTGTTGGAGGATCTGCCTATAATGAGAAAATTGATCTCGTAGACCGTTGGGAACCATGTTGATCTGAGAAAAATTATGTAACTTCCCCATGGTCATAGATACCCGATGAAGGGTCATGGGAATCCAAGTGCTCATGTCTATATCTAGGCATTGGCATGTATGCTATGTTGAAGACCCAATGTAGATTCTTGATCGTTTCTATGACTAAAGATTGTTTTATTCATGTATTGTGCATGTCCGAATGGTTCTTGTGTCCTGTTAAATGGGGTGATTGATTCACCTAATGTATGCCCCCTTGTTTGGGTTGCATGTGATGTCACTAGTTCTATGTGGTGCAAAGGAGAGGACCACGCGCTGATTTGAAACCGAGGCCTGCCTGCGGGAGGAATGTGCATGGTAGAAACCAAGGCACATGTAAACAAAGTGGCTAGGACATGTGTTAGTACAAACAAGACAAATACACATATAGAAGACAATGTTTAATCTAGCAAGCAAGAAGATAATGTAGACTACGAAAAGTGGGTTTCAAACATAGGACATCGCTCAAAATCTCACAAGACAATCAGGACCGAAGCATCCAAAAGCATACAGTGTGCATACAAGACATAGGGAAAAACCCACAAATAATGACATACAATATAAGACAATGAAAAATAGTATCAAACAAAGTATTATACAACCACGTTGGAAAATATTTCTGCAAAGTAAATGTTACACATGAAAAACTCGTTTATATGGTAGAAAGATATAAAGTGTGTCAAATCATATAAATATCGATCTGAAGTAATGTGCTAGGAATAGTATAAAGTAGTAAATAATGGAATAATAATACATGTAATGTGTATGAAAGTAGATGCCCCGGGAGCTTTGGTGGGAATGGTAAGAGGTACAATGCCAAGAATCAATGTTATGTGTAAATATATATAGGAAGTATACATTCACAACTCAAGAACAAGTGAATGAGCATGTGCATATGGAAAATATAATGACACGCATTGTATCCATATAGCATAGTAAGAAAAGTGTGCTTGTGAGTATACGTAAGAAAGAATAATGTGCAACCAAGATATGTAGTATGGTGTGAGTGAGAATGAAATAGAATGTAAAGTGAGTGTGATAAGATCCTCATGCACCTTGAGTGAATGTGTACAAATGTGCATGAGATGATGTTTATTTATAAATGACCCCTCGACAATCAATAATGAATTGTAGAACAAGAGTGCCTCATCAAGAAATGGTTTAAATTGTGCATTAGAAACATATGATAGAAAAAGTGTAGATCATAGAGAGTAAGTGAGTGTGATGAGGTTCATTTCATATTTAGACCCTCAGCAGTCGAGTATGAACCATGGAACTAGAGTGCATCATACGTTAGTGTGTTGTGAATACGCCAAGTGTGAAATGTGTAGTGTGTATGATGTGAGGTTCATGAATGTAGTATGCCCTCAATAGTCAAGTGTGAACCATAGCACAAGAGTGCATCATAGGGTGGTGATGATACAAGTGTATCAAGATGTGGAAGATGCGAGTGAAAGACTAGATGGAAAACATGAAGTGAAATAGTAGAAATGTGAGACAATTGAGAATTCTAAAAGCATGATGCCCCCAAGTGTATAATGTGAAGAATATTCAAGTAACATCGTCTAAGAGATCATCAATGCCATGGTCAAAGTTAAATGGAGATGTTTCAGAGACCTAGTAAGCTATAGTGTGAGGTTGATCATGTAAATAGCTATTTGCAGCATAGATTGTACATGCCCATTGCATATTCTTCGTCGGTGACGGGGAATTAGTGGAGATCCATGTGCATACCATCAAGTAAGATTTTGGGAATAGCTAAGAAATAAATAATTGCAAATAAAAACGTAGCTAAAGGGCATGTGGAATGAAATGTCAATATTATCAGGATCTAAAGTGCCATATATGTAGCCAATCCAAAACTACCCAAGAGTAAATGATGAAGTTCATGTAATAAATATCGATAGATGGAACACATGAAGACCATAAGCAGTAGTAATACGAACATATCCATGATAGAGATGAGTCAAATGAGGTAGAGGTAATATATTAATGACTGTAAACGCAAGCCGAGTCAAGCCATCATGTGTGCAAATAGTGTCAGAGAAAGTGAGATCAAATGGAATGTGTGGCCAATAAGCATTATTCATGAAAAGGGTACATGTGAAAGGAGAAAGCGTAGATACAAGCTGCCCATGAGAGGGTGAAGAAGGTGAAATGATGTCCAATGTATGGAAAAACCCTCAATAAAGTACCATAGCATTAGTAGAAGGAGGGGGTGAGGATGAAGTAGATGGGACAACATCTAATGCACAAACAGTTCCTTCAAGTGGAGGCAAGTTGTCTAGATCATTTGTGGGTCGTCGATTAGCTACATGATGTATAGTAGCAGAAGTCGAGAATAAGTAATGCAAAGTATTTGGGTCTAGGTGGAAATATTGGAATGGGTTATTATCATCAAAATTTGTATATTCAAATCCCTCATGTAAGAATTTAACGCATCGGTGAAACGTAGAAGGAATTGCTTGCATTTTGTGAAGCCATGGTCAATCGAGTAAGAAATTATATGGAATCGAGATATCAATAACAAAAAATATTGTTGGAAATATTTTAGTGCCTACTTGTGATAGGAAAAGTAATAGTGCTTATGCATGGATGAGTAGTAGAATCATATGCCCACATATAAATAGATGTCGAGTTAAGATTAGCTAAGGACCGACCTATATTTTGAATGAATGATAAAGTATAAATACTTTGAGCTCATATCAATTTTTTACTAAAGTTCTCTTATCATCATAGTTGTTGATGCATACTCATATATAAAGGGGAGTATCATTGTCATAAATAGAAATATTGTCATCTATAGTAGATGGAAAAGTAATCTATTGATAAAATGCACCGATAAATGTCGATAAAATTTGTCCATATGAGTAGAAGAAGGAATGTGAGTGTTATCCAAACCCACAAAATTGTAGAACTGTCGGAACAAGCTGGACCACGGCTCCTGGACTAGGTCAGGAGTGCTTAGGCACCAAAGACTACTTATGGGAGCATGTTTCTACGCAAAACCTTAGAAAATATTTTTTCTTGTGTCGTATCGATGTCACTAACTTTCACCGTTAGTCATTTATATGTCATTGGATGTCCACAAAAATCTCATGTAATATGCAAAACAAATGATCTCTTGCAAAACCCTAAAACACATCAAATCCTAAAAAGAAAAATATGTAAATGGGGAGTTAGACTGACCCCAACGGTCACCCGATAGAGTGAACTTACGACCAAGCGTTGCACTACATCTCAAACTCCATGTAGTTCTTTGTGTGTGTGTGTGTAGAATTGTGCCCTAGGTAGCTCTTGTGCAAGATGCACCAAATAACGAGCAATAACTAGATGTAGCAATGTAAATAGATGTGTGGATGTCAAAATGAACTTCCCCTCCTATGAATTTTATGCAGAAAATGTAGTCCCTTGTCCCTTGAATGAAGCTAGATGGATGCTTTGATGCTCTTGAAATGCCTTTGGATGCAACCTTAGGTGATAGTAATATATGCTTAGAGCTTGGTCCCTTATTATGATCACATAGATTTATATTTATATGATTCCCTTGGTTTAATTTTGTAATTGAGATCTAAAATATTGACCACCAAGAATACAAGATGTGTAAAAGATAAAAGAGGCCCAAAATGGGAGAGCAAGATACAAAGAGGTAGGGGCACCCAGAGGGGATAAGGGCACCTGGCGCTAGCATCTGGTTGGGCTCTAGTGTCCAGAGCCAAGAAATATAAAATAGTGACTACCAGACTGGGTAGTGAGGTGTGCAAAACCACGAGAGAAAGCAAGAAAGAAAGCAAAAAGGCAAAAGACATATGCCAATTACTATTTTTCTTGCTTAGGAATCATATGAATAGTGGTACGTGACTAGGACCTAAAAATGTACCCAAGTGCATGATTTAGTGTCTACAATGAGTTTCAAAAGTATTTTCTAAGATAGTCCAAATATTTTTAGTATCCATTTCATCCTAAAAATGAAATTTTAGCTAAGGGGATTTGATTTCCCAATAATTCCTCCACTTTCATCATACTGATTTTTCCACTTCATTGCCTTTGCAAGGTCACTTGGTTTTTCTTCCTTATTCATTGTAATGTGGTAAATATCATAGCTAAGAAGGATATCAGTAATATATCATTTTAATATGTGGTAATTAGATCCTGTGATAACAACATTTTTAGCATCCATCTTAGTAGTTGAATTTTTCTACTAGTAAACAAATAACCCAATTTTTTTGAGAAAATAATAATTAAATTGATCGCCTTGATGAGAAAATCACAGTTAGAAAATTTTCTTATTAGAAAAAAAATTGAATATTTTTCTCGAAAAAATAGCCTAAAAATAAATTTGTATGGGGAGTTTTCCTACAAATTAAAGTAGCTTGATTAAAATGATTTTTTTCAAGAGAAACATGATGGTATAGATCACCAACAAGAAAAAAACATATTTGTATTTTTCACCTAAATGCTAAAATAAATCCCTCCAAGTCCAAAAACTAGCAATAATAAAAATTCTTTCTAAATCATAAGATAACTCCAAATTTATTCTTTGCTAAACATGCCTTGTGTATTTTCTAATCAAGTACTTTGAATCGTAAAAAGAATATTTTTCCCAAGTGCACATGGAACTAGGGTTTTTCAAAAAAGTAAAAAATCTAACTTGTCAATGTATAAAATTTTGAACTAAAATTGTGATAGAATCTGAATTAGATTTGTAACTAAACAAAGGATCTAAACTAAAACTAAAATATAACATTTGGATTATGTCTAATCGGGGTTTTTGTTTTCCGAAGCTTCTTGAAAATATGAACCAAGATTCCAACTACAAAACCATATCTAAACAATAATATGTTGAACTACCGAGATAAACCTAATAGATTATCTAGTTTAGGGTGTGTTTATTCTTTAGCCTCTCTCGATATGCTTATCTCATTTGTAAATAATGAATAAAACCAATGTTTCAATTTTTTTGACTACAAAGGACTCTATTGTTCTCATAGCCATACTATTTCGTCTTTGAGGTATGTAGAGAGTAACCTCATAAGGCTAACCGCTTACTAATGCACCACGAAACAACTTATCGAAATAATTCCTATTGGTAAATATTAAAAACCTTAGGTGCTTCCTATATACCATGAGGTACATGAAATCTGAAATACACATGTGCAATATTTTCTAATGGCTTGAGTATTGGGGCATCACTCCTCACACTATAGATTAGGTAAAATTGATTGATGTTTTTTTCAAAACAATAGCTCCTAAGTTTTTCAATCACCATAACACGGTTCTACCCAGGGGATTCTAAGAAGAATACTCATATTCAAATGTAAAGTAACCCACTACTTCTACCAATTTATAATCAAACCAAATCCCATGAAGGTTAAGGTGAGAGAATAATATTGGATACTTTTAGTAAGCCACCAGATCTAGATATAATTACATAAGAACTATAAAAAATAGCAATAAACTATATACATTTGGAAAAACAAAAAAGGTAGACCTTGTCAAGGTACCCAAAGAAAAAATTGAGAAACTGTTGTTGCAAAATCAGCAAAGACTTACCCGAATGTTGATCAGATTTCTAGTTTGATCATACTAGCATCCAGTGTGATTGCACAACATTGAATCCTCTTCCCAAGTGTGGGACTTGCAAAAATGGAAGAGGAATCTCTAGATTAGAGGCTGGTTCCTCAACTCCTCTGATCAGCTATTTCACTTGCACAATTGCAGAGGTTTAAACTCCTAAATCTACTCTAAATTCCAAAGGGACAAGGATAGAAAATGCAAAAAAGAAAGAACTAATGCTAATAGGTGATGCACCAAAGGAGTGGTGAGCATTTTTTACTTCTGCAAATTGACACAGTTCATAAAATGCAACAAAAACAACATGCACAAACTGATAGCTGTAATGAAGTGTTAGAAATTAGGCAAACAACACCAACAGAGGATAAAAACTAATCACAGGGCCTGTATTGTTATTTTAACATCAAAATCACTTGCATTCAAACACCTGAAAGGAAAAAATATAGTTGTAGTTTCTAGAAAAGGTCTGTTATTCCACTAAATCACTTCCAAGGTGAAAAAGGGAGCTTGCCATACACAAAAAATGTTCAACCCTTTGAAAAATGAGCCAAATCTGGCTTTTACAGTGTAAGGGATGAGCCCAGGAGAGAGAAACATGGGAAAACGTGCAAGGGGTTCAACCATTGACCAAAATGCCATCAAAACAGCATGGGCAACCTGACAGACCCATTCCCTAACATTTTTAACCATGCTGTGAGAGAATGCGAGCCATTCTTCATTAAAATCGGTGGTTGAAATGTCATTTCGCTCATGACCACGTGCGAAGAATTTTTGATTTTATCTCTCCAAAATCCACCAAAATTCAAAATTGACATGGAATCTTGTAGGATTTCACTAGCTTTCCATTGATATAAATAACGTGAAAAACCGAGCTCTGGATCGAAAGATATGGCGATTTGAAGTTTTAGGGCAAAACAGGGCCAAATCAGGTTGGCGGGCAAAAATTCGAATTTTTTCACCTTTTTGGTCATTTGGAAAATTTTCCAAAATTTCCCCATGCTCTGCCACTCTAGGTGCCACATGGTGGCATCTCATTGGCCGTGGGCCTTTCAGGGGAAAATTTTCCCAAAAAACTTTGCCGAGCCATAACTTCAAAAATACATGGAGTTAGGAGGAAAACTTTACCTTTTTGGAAAGCTGAGAA
This sequence comes from Taxus wallichiana var. yunnanensis, assembly GCA_018340775.1. NCBI lineage: Eukaryota > Viridiplantae > Streptophyta > Pinopsida > Cupressales > Taxaceae > Taxus > Taxus wallichiana. The sequence continues at coordinate 186,459,404 of CM031239.1, forward strand.
AGAGCTCTATCCAATGGTGCCATTTCCAGAAGGTTTTGAGTTCCTAAAAAGAAAAATTTTGTGACTGAGGCACAAGAGAGGGAAGAATGAGAGGAGTTAGCCACAAAATGAGCAGGGGGCACATTTTGGATAACAAAAACTATAAATATTTTCTCTAAAGTTGCATTTAGGCTGAGGTGAAGCTTTTATTTCTCTTATACCATATTAAAGTATGAAATAATTTGTAGAATCATTATAAACCATAATACAAACACCCATAAACATTCATACATGATTAATCAATAAAAGTTTAACATAAATACATAACACATATTTACCAGGGGTAACATGATTTCCACACTTTATTAAGAAGTTTTGGCTCGAACTCACTAGAGTAAGAATACATATCTTGCACAATATAATCACTAACGCTAGCTCTCCATGCTTTTACAAACATAATTTGAGACTATTATTATGATAAGAGATTAATTACATGTAAGACAAGTGTTTTCCTGTTAATAGTGAATTCAATCAAGTGAATAACTTAGTTGATACACTTCCTAATAATAGGTGTGGATAAGTGTGCACCAATGGGTGAATTATCCACATATTAAATTATAATTAATATTACAAGTTCATCTTAATCACATACAATAGTGTATGGTTAATTAAATACACCAACAAGACTCTTAATGGGATTAAGTTGAATGTAGTCCTCATCATTCTTAAGATATTTTGGACAAAGGTATTTGATTTGGTAAAATCTCATTTCTTGTTTCCCCTTGGACACATAATTTTATTTAATCAAAGAAGACTTCCCTTATGATTGATATCCCTAGTCTCCCTTTGCCTTGCTTACCTTTTCTTAATCATCTAGTCAATTTGTTAGGTTTTTATTTTCCACAAACTAAATAAATTTTATTCGGCTTATCCTCAAAAGCATGTTTGCATTGACGTTGATCTCTCGTGCAATATTAAAGAAACCATTTACATAAAAATATGAGATACCCAATTCCATGTCCAACTTGTATTTTATATAAACTATCCTAATGCATTATTTTAAAGCCAATGTTATGAGAACAAATTTAAGTACTTTCCCTTCCTGGCCTCTTATGTCAAGATAGTTTCCAACCCAAAAACATAGAATCATCATCCTAACATCAAGAATGATTGGAACACTATTTTTAATCAAATATCTATAAAAACAATAAGGGTCATGTGTCAAATCCCAATACACATGTGTTAAATAGTAAGTATATTGTGTGAAATTATAGCTTGGGTGTATGTTAGATAGAATATGGGTAAGTCTAGCATGTCAATAGCTTTATCCTCTTAGGATTCATATCATAACTAGGAAGAATCTTGATATAATGATGTGGTTAAACCATGGTATTCTTACACTCATTTTTTGGTCAATATTAACTCGTCTTCTGAAGAAACTGTTTATGACTCTTTACCACATCTCCATCCCTTTTGTTATTGCAAGCAATTTTTTTATGTTCTCACAATTTACCTCTTTGTTTTCAAGAAAAAAGTGCATGCCAAATAAATGTTGTTTATTTTAACTTGGTGTTTTTTGTAAAATAATCAACAATTTTTTTAAACACTCATAATTCCCTTGAAGGCTTATATTTTAAGGACATGTCCTTATATTTATGTGATTGATGAATATTTTCATTGAATGTACATGGTCTCACAAACCTTCCCCGCAAGTATGTGGTGCATGATATTTTATAACAATTTTTAAATCTATTTTTTAAGATCTACAAGAAATAATGACAAATGGTGTTTTCCTTAATAATGATATGATGGTAATTTTTATCTAGTAATCATGGTCCCAATTGAGAGGGATTAATTACATCCATCCTCCAAAATAGTGGTTACATTATGTTAATCATGAATATTAACTTGTTAATTGTGCCCTTTAGGTTTTGTTAAACGTTGAAGACTTACCCACGACATCATTGACCTTTATGCTTCCAATGATATAATGGAAATGTTGGAACATTTTCAATTTCTTATACAAGATTCCAAATTATGTGATGACTTTAATATGGTTTAGCTAGTGATTGATAAATAAGGTCACTTCTCGATGGAATAGATAGTTAGCAAGTGAGAGGTAAAATATCATATGAAATTAAAATTATATTTTATGAAGAAATTTCTTGTGCCAACATAAATCTTTGATTTGATATGCATAATATAATCTCTTTTTGTGAATATGAAAGAGATTTTGAAATTTTTGAAAATATCATGATTTTATCTCAGTTCTATTTTCATTTTCAATATTTTTCTTGTTACCATTGAAATCCTTGTTGGATGTTATCCTTTTCAACTACTTCATGATCTAGTTCTGCATTGAATGAAATTTTAAATACCCTAAGTTTTTTTAAATGTTTTTTCTTAATATTAAATTATTGCACAATGGTCTCATTCTTACACTTATCCAACATATTTAAAACCTTGTTTCAAATCCCTCTAGGAAACTAGTTGGTTTATTTGGTAGTTTGATCCCATTAGTCACATGGATATGTTTCTTCACATCAATGGGAGAAAAATATCATGCATCCACTACTACATTTGAAATATATTGTACTACACTACATTTTTGGTTGTAGCCATTCTTTAGGAAAGCCACATAACTTTGATATTCTACCCAAGTTGTGAATGCTAATAATTTTTGGTGTGTTATGATAAGATCTAGATTGTATTGGCTTAATGAAGCAATAACACCATAACACCATGCATGAATAATATGCATAAAAAAACATAAATATAGTAGGTTTTCATAATTTTATAGTTATTGTTATTTTTTGGCATATCTAGAGGAGTTCATTAGATTCAGGTCACCTTATCACATAGAAGTTGGTACAAAAAGGTATTTCAATAATACATCATAGGAAAGTGTTTACCAATAGGAAATATATTATACAATAAATGGAGGGGAAAAATACATCATGAAATATCCATGGTATGGATACATATTTTCATCAGTGTAGTGATTTAGACACTTGGATCAAGGTTCGATCATTTCTTACAAGACTAAGAGACTTCATGATAGTTATTTGATGTTGTCCTTAGAGTTGTACACAAATAATTTCTTCTTTGTGCATGGTATGACATGATTCAATTCCAATAATCTATGGTAGCAATATATGTTTGTCTTAATGGTCTACCTAAGTAACTATAAGGTCATATTATTTAATTTGAGTAAGAATGATAATTCACTTGAAAATATTCTATCACAATATTATGTGTAAAAATTGTAGCATATGCATGATCTTCAAAGTTTTAAATATACAATTATTGTTTGATGGAAAAAGAAGAATCCAATAAAGATTCACCTAAACCATATTAGTTATATTGTTGATCTAGCTTATATGCATCAAGTTGTGTTATATGTTGTAAATATGTTAAGCAACATTTAAGCCTTAGCATCCATAGTGCATTTCAACACATATAATTAAGGATACTTTAGTAAATTTCATATGGGTATAATTTATATTCAAGATAATATTGTAAGTGGTTCTTAGATCCATAATAAATCACATGTATACTTGAGGAAGCTAGTGTTACCCAATTCAAGAGTTCGATAGATGTTCGGGAGATAGTCCTGTTGTTGCAAATCAGCAACACCCCCTAGATGTTGATCAGATTTCTAGTTTGATCATACTAGCATCCAGTGTGATTGCACAACATTGAATCCTCTTCCCAAGTGTGGGACTTGCAAAATGGAAGAGAAATCTCCAGATTAGAGGTTGGTTCCTCAACTCCTCTGATTAACTATTTTACTTACACAATTGCAGAGGTTTAAACTCCTAAATCTACTCTAAATTTCAAAGGGACAAGGATAGAAAATGCAAAAAGAAAGAACTAAAACTAATGCTAATAGGTGATGCACCAAAGGAGTGGTGAGCATTTTTTACTTCTGCAAATTGACACAGTTCATAAAATGCAACAAAAACAACATGCACAAACTGATAGCTGTAATGAAGTGTTAGAAATTAGGCAAACAACACCAGCAGAGGATAAAAACTAATCACAGGGCCTGTATTGTTATTTTAACATCAAAATCACTTGCATTCAAACACCTGAAAGGCAAAAATACAGTTGCAGTTTCTAGAAAAGGTCTGTTATTCCACTAAATCACTTCCAAGGTGAAAAAGGGAGCTTGCCATACACAAAAAATGTTCAACCCTTTGAAAAATGAGCCAAATCTGGCTTTTACAGTGCAAGGGACGAGCCCAGGAGAGAGAAATGCGGGAAAATGTGGAAGGGATTCAACCATTGACCAAAATTCCATCAAAACAACATGGGCGACCTAACAGACCCATTCCCTGACATTTTTAACCATGCTGGGAGAGAATGCGAGCCATTCTTCATTAAAATCGGTGGTTGAAACGTCATTTCTGTTCATGACCACGTGCCAGAAGTGTTTTTGATTTTATCTCTCCAAAATCCACCAAAATGCAAAATTGACCGAATCTTGTAGATAATTTCACTAGCTTTCCATTGATATAAAGAACATGAAAAACCGAGCTCTGGATCGAAAGATATGGCGATTTGAAGTTTTAGGGAAAAACAGGGCCAAATCGGGTCGCTTTGATATTTTTGGCCTGGACACGTGGCGAGTTCTGATTGGCTACGGGCCTTCTAGGGAAAATTTCTCACAAAAACTATGCCGAGCCATAACTTGAAAAATACATGAGTTAGGAGGAAAACTTTACCTTTCTGGAAAGCTAAGAAAGAGCTCTATCCAATGGTGCCATTTCTAGAAGGTTTTGAGTGCCTGAAAAGCAAAATTTTGTGACTGAGGCACAAGAGAGGGAAGAATGAGAGGAGTTAGCCACAAAATGAGCAGGGGGCACATTTTGGATAACAATTTTGGTGACTTAGAGGGGTCATCTGCTTGCTAGATGAAGTTACCAGTTGCCTGAAGCATCCATTGCGCATGGAGTCATGAGTTGTAGCCTGCAAACTGATCTGAACTTTGAAAACCTCCTCTCTAAGCCTCTTGGAAACCCACTGAAATGGATTGCGCAAGAGCAAAATCAGCACCACAAAAACTATGTACAAAACTAAAGGGTCATACATGCTCCAAAATGGAACATGCAGAGTGTGCACAAGCACTTCTTTTACTGAAAGCAAAACTACCTATCCTACTCTAACTGGAAGCAAAAGTGGGCTAAACAAACCCTGCAACTGGTTGTGCAAAATAGCTTCCTTTCTTCAAAATTGGCAACCATGCAACTGATTTGGCATTGAACATGGCTGATTGGATGAATGGAAAATCAACAAGAAGCTGGTCTTCCACCCAAATCATCAAGGTATCAGGTGAAGGAAAATTCAATACCTCTTTTAGTTGTTCTGCATTTGGATTGGAGAGGTATGACAGCTGATCCTTGGTTCTTTGTAGCTCATCCTCATGCTTAGGAGCAAGCATGACTGATTGTGACTTCTCCTTTGGTTCCAATGAAGCTAGATACCTGATTGGGCAAGGTATGGTCCTTTGAGTATACCCATTGCCCTGATTTTCAACTCCAAAAATGGAGTCTTCTTGTAGACCTTCTTGGGTGGGTGATGTGGAAGCAATGGTAGGACTTTTCTGCCCTTTCTCTTCCTCCAATGAAGAACATGAAAGATTAAAATCTTCCAATCTTGGTTCCAAAGAGCTGCTATAAGATGCAGGCTGCTGCAAATGAATGCTCTCCTTCATGACAGCAGGCTCAAGTATTTGGGACGTGGAAGATGAAAGAGAGAATGGTGGAAACTCAACCGGTTCTTCTTCATCAAAACAGTCCTCCAAATCTGACAGATACACTACCTCATGGTTGTCCTGATGCAAATGCTCAACTTCCTCCATAGTGTCCTCTTGATCTGTAACTTGATCATCATGGTTTCTTTCATCCTCCAACATTGAGTTTGAAAGATCAAACTTTTCTTCAGCACTAGAACATGAGAGGGATGAAGTAGAAAGAAGAACTGAAGGTTCTCCTGTAGCCTGCCTTGTGTTCAAAGCCCTTGGATCTACAATTTTCTCCTCCACAACTAGAATGTGCTCCTCTTCTTTTGGATTTGGAGCAGCTTCTCCCTCTTCTACTACTTGAAGACAATCTTGTTCTTGATAGAACTCTTCCTCTAGCACGAAGTTCGTTAAGTCAAACTCTTCGATCTACTGCTCTAGAGGACAAGTTGGGACTGTAGGATCTTCTTCAGAGCTTTCTTCCTCCATGGCTGATTGTGTAACTTGAATTGAATCAGCATTCTCTTCAAATAGAATGCTAACATGGAAACTACTTTCTGAGCAAACTGATTGTTGATCTGCTTCTTCTTTTTGCTCTTCTCTTCCTGCAGCAAATTCAGTCCTAACCACCACTTGTTTTCCAACTCCAACCTTTTCTAAAGGCTTAACCATCAAGGGGATCTTTGTCATCCCAAATTTAAGAGCCCAACTCTTCAGACTTTGAATTTCTTCATCCTTGTTTGGCTCTTCTTTCTGCTGTTGTTTTCCTTGATTGGCATTCTGATTTTTATCCTCCCAACATGGATTTGGGAATGCAAGAGGAGAAGTGGATTGTAACTCAATTGATTTTACAATTTTTATGGTGGTGGAGGAGGTAGGAACTCTTGTTTCTTTGGAGGGAATGGCTGTTTGGAAGGGAAAAGGACAGAAGAATTGAGATGGGGTGGAAGACTAGGGAATGGAGAAATGGATTCAACACTTGGGACAGCAGATGGAGAGTTTAAAACTTGACACTGCTGAGATAAAACAAATTGGGAAAGAGGGAGAGAAAAGGCATGAGATGGTGTGCTTACCTGTTGACAAGGTTGTTGAATACTCCTCTCATACACCTTTATTCCTTCAGTCCACTTTGCAAGCAATGGTAGTGTTGTAATCATGAAGTCTAGCTTCTCTTGAGGGCTGTAATGCCTTGGAAAAGGTCCCACCCATGGACAAGGTGCTCTACAACCGATTCTAAATGCTTTCATTTGTGCTTGAGCCTTGGATTGCACCATGTTTACCTCCATCTTTTGGATTTGTTCCAGCAGATCTATATTTTCTTCTTGACTGCCCTCACAACCAGCATACCCTTGTGCTTGACATGCTTCATATCCAAACTGACTTTGGCACTGCTGCTCATATGGGTAGACATGTTGATTTTGAATTTGATCAAAATGCTGATTTGGAGGATTTGTAAAACATGTTGGAGGTGTGATATACTGCTGTTGTAAATGTGAATTCCATGATGGAAATGAAGTCATGATTGCACAACTTCATGGAATGGAAAATAATGAAAATGATGGAAAGAAGAATGGATGGAAATGAATGGAAAACAGTCTCTGAACTTAGAGAATGAGTTGTTTACCAGATGGAGTCGCCATATGTGCTTTTGAAAGTGCCTCCAAAAGGCTGGATCTTTAACAAGAACACACCAACCTGTCAAAGATAAAGTGGAAGACCTCTAAGGTCCCACCGGGCATGCCAAAACTATTGTTGCAAATCAGCAGCACCCCCTGGATGTTGATCATATTTCTAGTTTGATCATACTAGCATCTAGTGTGATTGCACAACATTGAATCCTCTTCCCAAGTGTGGGACTTGCAAAAATGGAAGAGAAATCTCTAGATTAGAGGCTGGTTCCTCAACTCCTCTGATCAGCTATTTTACTTGCACAATTGCAGAGGTTTAAACTCCTAAATCTACTCTAAATTTCAAAGGGACAAGGATAGAAAATGCAAAAATAAATAACTAAAACTAATGCTAATATGTGATGCACCAAAGGAGTGGTGAGCATTTTTTACTTCTGCAAATTGACACAGTTCATAAAATGCAACAAAAACAACATGCACAAACTGATAGCTGTAATGAAGTGTTAGAAATTAGGAAAACAACACCAGCAGAGGATAAAAACTAATCACAGGGCCTGTATTGTTATTTTAACATCAAAATCACTTGCATTCAAACACCTGAAAGGAAAAAATACAGTTACAGTTTCTAGAAAAGGTCTGTTATTCCACTAAATCACTTCCAAGGTGAAAAAGGGAGCTTTCCATACACAAAAAATGTTCAACCCTTTGAAAAATGAGCCAAATCTGGCTTTTACAGTGCAAGGGACGAGCCCAGGAGAGAGAAACGCGGGAAAACATGGAAGGGATTCAACCATTGACCAAAATGCCATCAAAACAGCATGGGTGACCTGACAGACCCATTCCCTGACATTTTTAACCATGTTGGGAGAGAATGCAAGCCATTCTTCATTAAAATCGGTGGTTGAAACGTCATTTACATTTCATGACCACGTGCCAGAAGCATTTTTGATTTTATCTCTCCAAAATCCACCAAAATGAAAAATTGACCCTAGAATCTTGTAGATAATTTCACCAGCTTTCCATTGATATAAAGAACGTGAAAAACTGAGCTCTGGATCGAAAGATATGGCGATTTGAAGTTTTAGGGCAAAACAGGGCCAAATCGGGTCGCTTTGATATTTTTGGCCTGGACACGTGGCGAGTTCTGATTGGCTGCGGGCCTTCTAGGGGAAAATTTCCCACAAAAACTCCGCCGAGCCATAACTTGAAAAATACATGAGTTAGGAGGAAAACTTTACCTTTCTGGAAAGCTAAGAAAGAGCTCTATCCAATGGTGCCATTTCCAGAAGGTTTTGAGTGCCTGAAAAGAAAAATTTTGTGACTGAGGCACAAGAGAGGGAATAATGAGAGGCGTTAGCCACAAAATGAGCAGGGGGCACATTTTGGATAACAAGTACTTCTAAAGTTTACTCCAAGATAGTTGTAAGTTATTTATGACGGTTGTTCTAGATTTTTATTTTCATAGTTGAGTTAGGATTTGTCACAATTTGATCTAATCATATCAATGATTTTTTTGAATTATATGTAAAGGATATATCATTGGTGATCAATATCATATTTATTTATTGTTCATGATTAATAAAATGTAAAAATAAATCATAATTGATTGTGAGTGCATAGAATGTGAGCAACCAAGATTCTTGTTATTTCATTACGTTGTGTAGTCTAAGGAATTTATTAATTTTAATCTTTAACCATGACTACATCATTTGATAAAGCATAGCACAATTAATAACCTCCCCCTTGTGAATGAATGTGTATAATCTAATTTCCACATTTGTGGGTGTGGGTAGATAGTAGCTTCGACTTCCAAGAAAATAAAGTTGGATAGAAGGTGTAAATTATTACCATAATTTCGTATTAGTTGATCACAAATAAATTACACACAAATAGAACTAAAATATTTGAGATATTTTGAGTTGAAAGAGTTGATGAGAAGAATGTAAGCCGAGTTTAGAGGCTATGGAAGGTACCCATCGTCAAGGTATTGGGTTAGATGAGGATTTTAGTGATGATGTAGTTTTAATGGAAGTACTTGAAGATCAACACTCATAAATTTTTTTAATGAAATAAACAAATAGATTCTTGCACATGAGTAGGAGAGTGGAAAGTATCCATAGTTATTCTAGAACTCTAAATCGTGAAGAGATCGTTGAATCGATCACTCAATTGGAAATATACTTTGTGTATGAAAGCATGGGACATACCAAGAAAATTAAGTTTACATGTACTAAGTTGAAGGGACATGAATATAAATAGTAGGAAAATATTCATCCCAATAGAGTATGAAGAGTTAAAGATAAAATAAAGAATTGGGATAGAATAGTTATGAATTTAAAAGAAAAATAATGCATATGGATTACTAGTTAAGTTTGTTTAAGAAGTTGTAGAATATGAAACATAAATAGTGATGTTGTTGAAATAACATGGGAGATGGAAATTGACAAAGTAAATTTTAGTGGTGAATTTTCGTTAATTCACGAATATTCCGGTTTTGAAATTTTCTTTTGGAAAAATTTTAGGTGTAGGGATTAGACTGGTCACCTAATTTTTGGGTTCAAGTTACTTTTAGGGGTCGGTTCACTTAGCATTTACACCAATAGATGACTATTTTAATTCAAATTGCCATTAGTGTGAAATTGAAATTTTTAAAATTCACCTTTACTTATATAGAAATTACAAATTTACAATTCCAAATATCAAACACACATCAACATTTCTTTATGATTCCTTGCCTATGGTCTTGTGGACATGGATGATCAAGATCAACTGCATATCACAACCCTTTAATATTAAAGGTATTTTTATTATTAATATGTTATTATTTTGAATTTACATGTGTTGTAAAATGTAAGAAACACTTCCAGTTGGTAGCATAGATTGCACTATCGACTAATAGTAAATTATTTTTAAAAAACCGTAATTTTTTTTGCTATCGATCGGTAAAGAAAGTATATGCTCTTGACTATAACATAAATATATGTTACTAGCCAAAGCATCATAATGTATGTTGCCAACAGAAACATATATTTATGGTACTGATCAACAACATAATGTATTCTACCGGTAGAGCAACATATATTTATGCTACTAGCCGATAGCATACATTATGCTACAGTGCTAGAAAGATAATGTATGTTGCTTTTGGTAGCCTATATTTATGTTGTCGATCGGTATCATAATGTGCAACATAATGTATGCTACCGAACATTAGCATATTATTGGCAAAAAATAATTAAAGAAAAATTGCAGCTTTTTTTGTGGCCTTTTTAAGTGATTTAGTAAAAGGAGGGGAAAAAGTAAGGAATTTTCTTGTTGCTTACGCCATATTTTATGAGGATAAATTTCTCATTGAGACAATCATTTTAACTGTTAACATAAAAAAATCAAAAAAATCATTTTTCCCATACAAAACTACTCGAAATCAATATTTTTCACAAAAAAATCACTTTAATTTTTGTTTTTTTACTCCACATTTTATGAGGACAAATTTATCATCGAGACGGTCATTTTAACTGCTATTGTCAAAAAATACTTTTGGAAAATTACATATGTTGCTAGCCAACAACATGTACTATTGCTTGCAATTCTACTAGCCAACAATTAATATCAGCTGAAACCATTATCAAATAATTCACCAAACGCTTGAAACAAGTTTCCTTCAATGATTTCAAAATTCATTTTCACATATTCGCCAAGTAATATCTACGAGTTTTTTAGGGGTCTTAATATTTTCCTGGTGGTTAGATAAAGGGTTAATTTCCTCAAATAGTCTCTTTCAACTTAGGGGTGTAAAGGTTGGGGATATGTGGGGTGATGCATTGCTTCCTATTTCGTAATACTTTCTTCACTAAATCTCTTTTTCTTCTTCATTATCTCCTTCACTAAGTGTTTATTTAGTGGAACAACTAGCTTCTTTCTCTTTTATATTTTCATCCTTGTCTTCTATCTCTACTTTGTGTCCTTCTCTTGTAACATGATGAAAATGCGGGGATTAGGATGACCTTGTCCTGTTTGTAGATTACAACACGGTGAAATGAAATTCAAAGGTTTCTTTTATTAATTCTTTGGCCTTAATGGTATCTACATACAACTACTCTCATGGAGCTAACAAATTCCCTCTAATGGAGTATTACAGGACTCTTGGTGTTATCTCGAAGGACCTATCATATATTGGTTAAACTCTTCACTAGAATCTAATGGCCTACTATGACTTAGCCACACTTAGTTAAATTTTCTCATGATCTAATTCTAACATCTACCCATCATCCCCTAAATATGAAAAAATTGACCTCCTTTTATAGCTATGATTTAAGTTTCTCCCTCCTCAAAGGATTTCCATTGGTGAGATGGAACCTTCTAGATTTTTTGTTTAGTGTTCTTTCCTATACCAAATGAAATCAATGCTTTGAGATACCTTCACCTAGATGCTTATAGGTTTGTGCCATGTTAGTATAATGGTTGAGATTATCTGTTTGTTGCATCCGATTAGCTACCCTTATCATATTTTGTTTGTTGTTTCTTGACATGTCCTCACAAATATAAAATCACTTGCACATTCATCTTCATGTAAACATTAACTACATCTCTTCCTTTTTCTTTCACTCATTAATGGTATTAAGATGCAATCTCACCTCATTCCTTACAAACTACTACTTTTCAGAATTTCCCAAAACATTTGTGTTCCTCCTTCACAATATACACCATTTCACAAATCATGTCACTCATATTTATGTTCTTCCTTCGTAATCTCCCTCTCTACACATTATCCTTCACACTCCTCATGCAAATTTATTCATCTAATGCACCAAAATACCTTTGGGCACCATTTTTAACCATTATCTCGCTCATTGTTTTTTTCCTTCTCTTCTCTATCATTTCATTCATACCCAATACTTATTTGGGACCCTGCAAACTTCCATGCATTGTTACATGCCTTATCCTTGTATGTACTCTACGTGCACTATGCTCTCCTCCTATATCCATGGTGTAAAAACTTTGTGCACTTCTATGCAATCATCTCTTCAACCTTTTATGCACCCTCTCTTCATTTCATGTACCTTCCATCCTTGCACACACCCAAACTTAGACAAAACTTGTGCCCGATTACCTTGAACCTAGGATTCTTATACATCAAACACATAAGGTACTTAAAAATTGAGTTCTGAATCAAGTAGACTTAACGAGTGGTAAGACCACCCTTCAAACTAATTGGAATATATAGTCTCATCTTCTTCATCCAAAAGTCCTATTTCTATCCTCCACCCTTCTTTTTTACCTCTTTCAATCCATTTCCACCTCTATGTGACATTTCTATGCTATTTTTGCACTATTGTGAGCCTTTGTTGATAATGAGTCATCCACCTCCTCCTAGTGTTTATCTTTCTCTCACATTTTACAAGTCTTTGCTCACCTTTGATAGTTCATATCCATGAAAGTATTCATGAATTTTGTTCATCCTTTCCCATATATTTTCTTGGCCTCTATCTTCTACGTGCCCATCCTTTACACACTTTTATTACTCCATTCCTTTGGATGTAAGGCCCTTATCTTCTTCATGGGATCTTGTTACCCATTCTCTCCTCTCCTTTCTTTTTCCTCCCGCCACCCTTACACTGCGACCTATCCTCTTTGTGTTATCTTCTGTATGAATATTCCTTTCATACATCCATTTCTCAATGCAACTATGGGCTTGGACCCACCATGGACCGTTGTCCTCTTGGTATTCTTCCTTTTCTTCTCTTTTCCTTCTACTTATGCCCTTCTTTCTTCTATGTTTCCATCCCTTGAACATTTTATCTACACATTCTTCACCTCTCGTGCCTCGATATACCTTTTTGGGCTCCATTCTCTCTTGTCCTACTCTTGATCCTTCTTATATCGACATCCATCCAACTTCGTCGCACTTATATCCTTTTCTATTCTTGACCTATGCATCAAGAGGTCTCTATCTCGCTTTCATGCAAACTCCTCTCATATACTTCATGGATTATTTATTGCCTTCATTCTTCCGGTGTGTTATTTTATTTATGCATTCTCTTCTATTCTAGTTGTTATTTTCTTCCATACATGTTTCTCCTATTGGGCTTTAGGCCACATTTTTACTCTTCCCTAGGAAAACATCATTCTCGCCACACATATCCTCCTTGAATACTTCATCTTCGCCTCTCTTTCAAGATATACCTAGATATTTTTCCCCTCCAATTCTCTCCTTGAGATCTATTCATTCGAAATTCTTTCGAACCCCCTCTTCGTGATGCTCTTATTTTTCTCTTCTCCCTTGAGATCACTATGAATATCTTCTTCTCGTTCTTGGAATATTCTCCTTATGCATTCTTGTAGTCTCATCCATAGACCATGCATATGTTTCCTTTAGGGAAAATTCTTCTCTTTTTTTTCTTCCTCTAGAAAGGTTCTCCCATTGCAACAGATACCTTCATTTGTGCACTCTTCTACTCCATTGCTTGGAGTTTCCTTTCTCATGCAATCCTAATTTGTACATTCTTTATGTCCCTTGGTTGGGACTCCACACACTTCTCACCATTCTCTCTCGATGGCCTCCAATTGTGACATTGAGTCATTCTATGTGTGATTCAAGTATTTTGTAACCATATCCTTCTTAAATCCTTCCTTCTTCTCCTTTGCAATATTTGTGTGTATTGTCATCAAGTTGAAATGCAATCACTTGCATTTCCTCTTTCTTTGTTGTCATCTTTGTGCACTCTTTGGTAATTCCATCTTCTCCTTCATCCTTTTCTCACCTACTAAGTTGGCCTTGTCTAAGTTCTATTATGCACCACCTTATTGGTCTCATGTGTACGTTTGACCTTATTCTCCTTTGAACACCACCATGTTAATTTGGTGTTCCACGCATTCTTTTCTCAATGAGGATAGATAGAATGTCTTCCCATCCTTGATACCAATTGATAGAAATTCGGGGATTGGGACGACCACGGGCTATTTGTAGAGTCCAACACAACGGAATGAAAATCTAAAGTTTCTTTTATTTCTTCTTTGGCCTTAATGAAATCTACATTCAAATTCTCTCATGGATCTTACAATATCCCTTTGATGGAGTATCACAGACTCTTAGTGTTGTTCCAAGGACCTATTCTTGATTGGTTAAACTCTTCATTTGGCCTTAATGTCCTAAAATGACCTAGCTTCTCTCAACTAGATCTTCTTGTGCTCTAGGTCTAATAGCTTGTACCCATGATCGCCCATCACCCTCAAAATTATAAAGTTAGCCTCCTTTTACAATTGTGATTTATTCTTCTCCCACATTATAGGATTTCCTTTGCTGAGCCGGATCCTTATAGATGTGTCATTTTATTTTCCCACCAATATCAAATGCTACTGATTATATGGGATACCTTCACCTAGATGCTTGCAGGTGTTTGTGCCATATTAGTTAGGTGGTTGATATTATCCGACTACTACATCTGATCGCACTCTTGTCATATTCTATCTTTTGTTTCTGACATGTCCTCACAATAGTCAAATCTCCTTATAGTGTCATGTTATTGTTTCCTTTGGTATTTCATTCTCTTGTTTCATTGTATATTCTAACTTTCTAACATAATTATCACTTTGCTCATGGCTCCTTGCACTCTATCAAATATCTTCCTATGCACAATATATGTTTCTTGATCAAATTGTTATCTATATATAGATCTCCTTCTACACATTTTTCTTTCTTGTTATACTTTTTTGGGGGTTAGACCTACTTATATTATTTTTGTGTCATCTAATTACAAAGATGTATATATTTTTTCTATTATATCATTATGACCATATATTTATTTTCAAGTCATGTGGTAACTAGGTTCCTTGCTAACGAAATGAAACTAGTTTATGCTTCCTAAAAATCTTTTTTTTTTAATCATACTTGCCTAATCCTTCTCTCTCTCTCTCTCTCTCTCTCTCTCTCTCTCTCTCTCTCTCTCTCTATTGTCTTTTCTTCTCCATTTTATTTTCCTACTACCTTGTCTCTTCCACCAATATTCTCTTCTCTTCCTCTAATCCCATTTTTACTACTACTTAATCTCTACTTCTCTTAGTATTTTTTTCTTTCTAACTTATCTCTACTCTTTATCAATTTATCATTTGTTTACATATCGCTCCCCATTTATTTCTCCCAACCCATCATCAAACCATAATTTTCAAATATTTACATCTCTTTTTATGTATGTCATCTCGTAGGTGCCTCGCCCCTACACGAATTGATTAACACCTTTTCACCAACCCTTTCTCGACAAAAAGAATTTAGAGGAGAAACATTTTCCTCTTGCTTTAATAAGAAATTAGATTTCTTAAGATCAAAGATAATCTAACCTTGAATTTCCCACCAAGATAAATGAATTTATTGTTGTCTTAAACCAATATAGTCAATCACTCTTATCCATAGCTCATCTAATTCCTCAAAATTTTCCCTAATTCTAATGGATTGGTTTTCTATCTATACATGACAAATTTTTGTTGCATTTTCTTGTCTTATAACCCATGGCCTTTTTATTTTGGAAAAGTGGAACAAAAATCTTCAACCTATTATCTACGTAAATATTCTTCCACTAATGGAAGGGTTCCATGTTTATCTTGACTTTCTTGTGAAAAAAATCTTGAGTTTCTCTTCCCACTAGTTTTCAATATCCATTAATGCTATGTTTCAAAACAATAAAACATATCCTCCTCTAGACATCGCTTAGCCAAGACCAAAGCATCATCACCAAATGTTGACATAAGCTATGTAATTATTTACTAGTTTATAGAGTTTGTAGGGTTTAGATTAGAGATAATATTATGCATAGGAAGATGTATTATTTATTAGTTTACTTAATTGTTTGTCCATTGATGAAGTTGTTTGGCTCACATAGAGCCCACCAAAGATCAATTCTTGTCAAGTGTAAATTCCCCCACCATAAAAAATAGATGAGCACATAATTGTACTCCAAGGTGAATTTTACGTAATGAATACCCCCTTGTCCTCGACACTAAGCTTAAAATGGTAGGTTATTTTATGCACTTGATAATGTTGGTGTAGTTGTTGTCTCAAGGATTAGAATGTTTATCTTTCAATCAAAAAAATGAAGTGGGTACTATATTCCAACACACACACACAACACATATATTCGCTAAACTATATTCTCGTTAATCATATAAACGTAACCATATACACCACAATCCTCATAATGCTACTATCTTATATTGTTGTTACATATCATTTATCCTTCTATGCCATACGAGTATCCATCTCCTTATAACATCATATACCTCATATACGTCTCTTACATAACACTTATAACATGTTCTACTCGGTATAAATACCGAGTCCAAACATTATAACTATGAAGTGACATGTCTATAGATCAATGTCTATTATACAACCGTAGTCTTCAATGTTGCCATGAAGTGCCTAAGTCTAGGAAGGAATTACTTTATGTTGTTGAATTTGTTGTTGATGTTGTAGTATCTTTTGGAGGTTCCACAACATCTTATACTAATAATCCAAATCAATGAAAAACATTGCCAACACAAGGGCTTGCATTAGGGTTTGGGTGTCTAGTGTGAACTATCACCCTTTAATATTAAGGTCTTGTGGTGTTGGAACAAAGATCCCGTGGTGTTGATAATTTAGAAACTGCATAGCATAAATAGCTTCAACATGTGTGTGCCAAAGTGCTCCATAATAGAATGCTAGAAGTAATGTGTGCATCTCCCTTCCAATTGAACTATATCACTTATTTATAAATACGAGATTGAATTCAACTTTGATATTATTGGTGTGTATGCAATAAAAAAAATAGGAATGAGCATATGTGCCCAATTAACTTCAAGAATACACAAATAAAGAGGCCATGATCATATATATGGTCTTGATAAGTGTCGTGACCATAAAAAGTAGTTTCAAAATCAAGTAAATAATGAAAGAATTTTTCGATAAACAAGTCATAATGCTTAACATAAACTTATCACCCACATATATTAAAAAAATATATCTAACACTAAATAAATACACAGGAACAATGTTTACTTTATCTCCAATCAATTGAAATATAAATGTAAGTCCACATTAAAACACCAAACCGAAAAAAAGGTAACATCTCAAGGAAAGGTATAGACATGCCTTTTCTTACTACTGAAATTATTGCGAGTGTTTTTTTTTAAAGACATTATTTACCATTAGTAAAAACGGTTGTCTCGCTTTGGGATTGGAGGGAATTGTAGCGCACGTAGCAAGCATTTTAACAAAAGGGATATGCTTTATTTCGAATTTAAGCAACGAATAAAGATTACACGAAATCAAAATCATGTATGAAAAAGGATAACTCAATGTCCTTTAACCAACATTCATGATCTAAATATTCTTCAAGAATATTAATAATTGAATGATTAAATATATAAATGTAATAGGCTACACGGAAAAAGTGGCAATCCTAAAACATATACATAGTTAAAAAAGCTAAAGTAAAATTAAAAAATCAAAATAAGAGGAGCAATACACAGGTGCTATGAATAAATGTGCGTGGAAAGAAGCGAATGTCACTTTATTCAAGTCAATCACTCAAAAATGAGTTAAATTTTAAGCGAATTTCACTTTACTTATTGAATAAAATAAAAGAATGTCAAACAAAGTATGGCATTAATTTCAAGTCTCATGAGATGATAAAGCAATGACATGACTACGTATTGAATTGTGTATAATAATTTTTTAAGATGAAATAGTTTCTACATTACCAATAATAAAATAGTACAATTATTCACCAAAAAAAAAGTTGGTATGGAAGTATACCTCAAGTCTAAGTTCGTGTAAAGGTATGAGAAATAAAAAAACACAAGCTCGCGGGTAGTAAACCAATTACACGATCACACTATACAATAAGAACAATTAAATCGTAATCATGAAGCGCTGAAAGCGAAGGATCTCTATTGTCGTTGAACTTACCCCACTCACCATTTAGAATGTCTTGGCCATTTGGGAATGGGTTCCAAAGTGCCCTCTTTTTATTCTTTCGATGTATTTTCCTACCTCAGCAAACGAAATGGCCAATGCTAATCGAGGGAACTTGCTGGTTATTAGAGGTGAAAGTGAGATTTGATGGTAAGGCGATGACGAGCCCCATCCCTACTTTAAGGCGGAGGAGGAAAGTGACAACGAGGTAATGAGCCCCATTAAGAATGGCTATGTGAGTGACTAAAAGAGTGATTACGCCAACAACCTCTACCTCTCAATTTCCAATTCCCGAACGACATGGGAAATGAAACATGCACAATGGCATGGGGTGTTGCCCCAATGATCCAACATGGTCTCAGAGGTGGCCACTTCCAGTGCCACCTTCCGTGCTTTCACATGAATCTACAAAAAAATTAGACACAATCATCACTCGTTAAAAGCCGAAAGATTGCAATCAACATCAAAATGAACAAAAAAGATAAAGTTCTCTCTTTCCAAATAAAGAAAAGGATTTTCATTCTAAAAGCATGTCATACTTGGTGAAAGCCATGGGTAATCTCATCCAATCCCCTAATAAAATATGCTACCAGAGAAATGGCTCAGCCGATAAGGCTAAAAGAATTCATGAATCTAATCCCATATGGTTTAAGCTTTGTGACAACCGACAAAACCAAATATGGTGCATAAGAGTTTCAATTTGCCCACAAATCGGGCAATGAGGATTTGAAACACCTAATTGACTAAAATTGTGGCCAATGTGCAACCCCGGTAAATAATACACCATGTAAAATGAGAAAGCTTGGGATTAAGAATGAAAGCCCAGATGGAAGAGAATGTGTGTGGCCAACACCAACTTGATGAGTGTAACAACAAAAGGGAATTGATTTTCTTCACCATCGTAAGCTTTGGATATATAGTAAGACATAACATTTGATGGGCGCGTAATTGTGAAATAACGTATGCATACACCATTTCCAGTCCTTCCACCATGGATGAGAGGAGATAACCCCAATTTTGACTAGCATGTCATCCGGAATAGCTTCAAGAATGGCCTAATAGGATTCTCGATCACTAGTGGCTAATGAGAATTAAACCTTAGCTTTTGGCTAGATTCGAACTCATTTGAGCTATGGGCTATGGATGTCTTCCACCATGTGAATCTCTCTTATAAGAGTTTGAGGGCACGCACCTAGTGAACCTCCGCAAGAAGCAAATTTTGGAAGGTAATAATCGGTGAACACTATACCAAATGAGTATGGTAGATAACCTAGTTCTAAATTAATCTTTGTTCCATATCATCCAAGGCTTGAGTTTCTCCCAAGATTTCTAAACAGTTTTAATAACAAAAGAGCCCACCACTTTCACTAGAGCTTTAATAAAGAGTAAGTTCAAGAAATATACACCCTTTCCAGATCTTTCTACCTTACAGGCACCTTCTCAAATGCAATCACGCAAAAGATTTTTCCATTTCTCCTTACCTTCAATGACACAAACAATCCATTTGGCATAGAGGGCACCGCCCTAGCGGCCAACATCTAACAATCTAAGACCCCAAATTCCTTGGGCGAAACACAATTCTCAAGTAGCTTGATGAAAACCCTTATTGAGCTCCAAGCTATCCCATAAAAATCTATGAGAAATTTCTCAGGTTTTTGTAAGAAGCTTGAGAATGGGCCCAATAAGAAGAATAGTACACATGGTCAGGGTCATACAAACTTTAGAAGAAATCTAAAATTTACCTGCTAACGAGATAAAATTTGTGATCCAGTATTCCGACTTCTTCTTGACTCTATCCATCACATACTACCAGAGATGGGAGGTGGTTTCTTGGAAGGCAAAGGGGATGCCCAAAAATTGGATATTACTCCATGTTGAATCCACTTAGATCGGAAGATAGCTAATTATGGGATGGAGTCAAAACAAATTGTTTTTAGCAATGCATCTTTCGCCACTATATGTTTGAGCCCGAGGCAAGGAAATAAACATCATTGCAATGTAGGGCATGTTGAACATTATTTTCATCTTCATTTAAGGTGAGAAAAAAGTCATCCACAAAGTGGTCATTGACCAATTGAGTGGGGGTAAACTTGGGAGAAAGATGCCTTTCAACAAGCCATGTTGAGTAGAATTGGAAAGAAGATAACAAAATGTGCCAACCATTAACACATACAAAGCATGAGCTAGAGGGAAACCTTGATAAATAGAGTAGAAAATACCAAACATTTCACAATGAACACCATTGACAAAAGATAGGTAGAGGCATCAACAAAAACACGGCACCGAGATGAAATAGGTAGGACTAAAACCAAGTGCTTTGAGCACAACTAGAATGAAGTGTCATTCAATCATGTCATGAGATTTTTTCAAAATAAATTTTCATAAAAAGGGATTTCTATTGAGACTACTAAGTCCATTTCATACCAGTAGAGACCCCCAAAGATGACTAGAAAAACACCCCAAAAATTATTATTTTTTTAACCATAATTCTTAATCACCCTTACACAACTAGAGACCAAAATTGATGCCTCTTGATTTCCTATTCCTACGCATAACAATCAAACACATGTAAGAAGCATAATAATATAATACAAGTAATTGAAATTTCTCTATCACAATAGATTCAGTTGTGTCACTTAATTTTAACTTGTATATTTTGCTTCTATTTCAATATAAGTGGATTAACCGTGCATAAAACATTAAGTATTAATACCTACATGAGTTTTTATATAATA
The DNA here is from genome assembly GCA_018340775.1 of Taxus wallichiana var. yunnanensis. Classification (NCBI taxonomy): domain Eukaryota; kingdom Viridiplantae; phylum Streptophyta; class Pinopsida; order Cupressales; family Taxaceae; genus Taxus; species Taxus wallichiana. Next base: position 186,480,437 of record CM031239.1, read on the forward strand.
GTTCATCCAATTAAACTAAGGCATTGCATTTAATTCATTAAACATGTGTATGCACCTTATCCATTCTATTCAATCCTATTCCATATATGTGAACAAGAAAATTTTATGTAATAATCTCATTTAGTTTGGTTCACCCAATTACCTAATCATAAACATCCATTTAGTTTAGTTTATTAGTTATACAATTTAATCACAAACCCTTGTTAAGTATATGAAACTACATTTCTATTCACAAGTGTAACACTATTTCAAAAGTTTACATCTCAAATATCAAACCACCTTTTATTATCTCAGAAGTGTCTCGTCTATGTTACATAGTTTTTATACATATTAGTTCTCATCATTCAATATACAATGTTAAAAATTTCTTTTCTCAATATAAAATACAACATATATCACCAAATATAAATAACAATAGTCCATCGTTGTGAAACAACCATCTCCTAACATTAAAGATCCATCCTAATGTCGAACTGCCCCATGAGAGAAAGAGTATCATCGAGTTCTTTACCTCTAACAACAATCCTTACAAATCCTCACACACCTCCCACATAGTGAGAGTGGCCCTACCTATCATGAGAAGGAATATGTGAGAAATCATTAATGTAAGAGAGAACACCATGTGTAGTATAGTCACCCAACACGCTATAGACCTATGAATAGGGTAGGAATATAACGTCCTAATAATAATACAACTAATGAATATGCTTTTGGCCAAAATACTTAGGATAATAGAAGGTACACATTCCTAATGAAATATGACAACATACCATGAAATAAAATAATCTTCATTGACTAATCATGAGAGAAAACATTGAGTCTATTCGCAGTCCACCCCTAACCACTAACACTTATCATGTGTGATCCAATGCATTAGACAATATAACTCATCCATGCAGTCACTCCTTAGTCCAATAACACATCTCAAAACATTACTTTTCCCCATTGATGATTTACAACAAGACATCACTATCATCATTCTAACTTGGAAAAATTGGAACAAGAACACTAACAAAAATAACCTTCCCGAATGTTACATACCACTCATTCATATTAATTATTTAAGGATCCTAATCCTAGTTTTCTATTCCCGAAATAGTACAAAACAAACCATGTTTAGGACGTGAGAAATCACAACTCTCTTAGGTGTACCATACCACCCAAGAGTGTTGTTATTGTGAGAATCTCCTAAGCTTAGTTTTCCATCACATGTAAAGGAATATACTTTCCCGTAATAGTTTTCATATATGTTTCCAAGTTTTACTTATTCCAAAATTCAATAATGTTTCATACAAGGTTTACATATGACATAAAAAGAATATATTCAATCATCATCTCACCACATCGATATTATAAGCATAAAATCCTATTATTCCACGTTCTTGTAAGTTATGTAATCCTTGTCGTGGATCTTGATATCATTATAAATTAACAAAATGTTGAATATTACGATTAAATTGTAATACATAATAAAAGTATTCATAATTCACCTATACCTCTAGATCTTCTAGGTTTAAAAATAATTTTCTCATTCGGTCTTAGAGTCATGTTCCTTGTTTAGCTTCACAATATGTTTTAAGTTTTCAACTCTCCATTTGTTTAAAAAGAATAGTTGTAAATGATGCACTATGTAAAAAAGTGATTCCATATATCATTTTATCAATTTTCCGTAAACCTATAAAAGTTATGCTATATATTTCTTAAAGTTATATGTACTAGGTTTTACAAACTTGTGGCATAGTTGAGAATCATTCGGTTCTTACTATTTTTCCAAGTTTCTTAGATCATGTTTAACTTATATAACATATTGATATTTTTATTTTCATATACTACTTTATAATAAACCTATATAACACTTAATTCCCTATTGTTTAGTAAAATCCATTTTAAAATTACATTCACCATATCTTTCAAGTTAACATTAAAGAATATTTAGAGGGAAAAATCAAACTCGATACCCCTCCTTACTCTCTCATTGCCTTGGCCATTCGGCCACTCCACTTTCAATGTGTTTGAAAAATAAGTTTTTGTGTATAATGTAGTTGGTATTTAAGGTTTACTAAGTTTAAAAGTAAAAGATATGGGCTCATATATTTTGAACCAATGACCCAAGGTCCCTAAGGGCGATAGTATTTCTATCTAGACGAGTTTCGTTTCAATAAAATATTCATTAATTTTACCTATAAAAACGTATGAATGTTTTCCTAAGGTTTTAAAATGAAACTTAGATGGACTACAGGTCAAACCCAAAACTACTTGAATCGAGTCACTTTGGTTAACCATTATACCAAGCCTTTGAGAAGTTACATAATGATCATGTTTCTATTTGAATAATAAAAATAAGAGAACCTAGTCTTATGATAATTCATCTTGCTCCTTCGTTGTCTCCTCTTGTTCTTCAATTCCATGATTTTGGAAGGCTATTGCTTTAGGAAAACAATGTTCTTTGTCTCTCTATTATTCAAATTTGACCACCCTAATCTCTTCTTCATTCTTCTCATATGTGCGTGAAAATTTTGTGTATAAACCTATGTGTGTGTGTTTCAATTTTATTACATCCTTATTTTATAAACTTACATCAAGCTAAGAATAGATTTCCTACCCCTCCTTATCTTTTCATTCGGTGTTATTTTTATCTATAGCTTCTATATTTTTGAGTGAAACTCAGATTTCCAAATTCATGTAACTCTCTTGTACCTCTCCACATTGGCTAAAGTTATTATTTCTTTGAAAATATTGTTTAGATTTCATGCAAAGAGAGAAAGGTTGGATGTGGTATATGTTATCTGAAAGTCCACCAATTGGCACCACATGTTGGCCATCAACGTACTCATGTCCTAGCTCTGTTTATTTCAACACTTTCCCAAAGTAAGATGAGATCCTAGATTCATGTAATTTTGTACCCATCAAGTGCTCCCACATCCTAGGTTCCTTCTAGCCTCTATGTACTTATATATAGCTTCAAAGATGTGTGTTAGGTTGTACCCATAGGTGATTTCATAATACATATTCCTCACTAAAGTTAATCCCACATGCATTGGGCATTAAGATTTGCAAAGGTTTAAAATTTATAGTGATAATTATTTAAGGTGTCTCCACTTAAGATTTTATTGAGTCATAATTTTAACTCGTGGGAGAGATGGAGTAACTTGATCCCTAGCTTGTTGAGATATGCATGATGTGTGCTATGTTGTGATGCAATGAAAATTGATTTCATTTAAATACAATGTGGCCTAAATTTAATGCATGATTGTTAGTTAGCTCGCCTCAAATACAAGCTTGATGTAAGATGGTTTGTTATCTCGATGAGATAATGGCGCAATGAAAAAAAAAGCAGCTCAATTAACATGCAAGATCAACTTTTCTTAGTTTACAATGCAAAACATTGGGTCAGCTCACTAATGAGCTTGACAAGAGCAACATGCATTTCACACTAATGGGAATGATTCCACATTCACAAAGTGTATAAAGTGTGGTTAGTATATAATTATAAAATATCATATACAATGTGGTAGAGTCATGGCTATGGCCATTCCCACCTAAGGATAGCCCAAGTTGGGAGGTGGTAAGAGCATATGACATCTTGATGCCTTATTCATAGGATGGTGAGATAAATGAGATTATAGGGATTCAAAGGAGAAAATAAACTTAGATGAGTAGAAAAAATTAGGACCCATTATCCATGTGAATCCCTACAATGAAAACACCCTTTTATTGAAAAAGTCAATATTTTATTCATTTTAATAATAATGTCATTATTATTATTTTTCTCCTTATTCACAATAGTAAAATTATCATAAACACAATAAACGACATAACAAAATACAAATATGATCCATTTTCATAAATAAATAATGTACCACTCAGCTAATGCATAATGTGTCATTATGCTCCTCATCACAACTAGAGCACACAACAATATCTTGTTTTCGTAATGAGAATAAAAAATCCTTCTGTAAAAGGTAACACATAAAAAAGGTTGAATCACAAAAGGGAACCTATGACCTCAACTTATGACCTTACATAGTTTTTTGTGTACTGAATCACACATGGAAAATATATCTATCTGTACCCATTTTATGCATCTTTCCACCTCTCCTCAATGACACCCTTTCTAGAAATCGAGAACACTTGCAAAAAGTAGACAAAGAATACCCAAAGTGCATCATCCATTCAAATAATCAAATCAACTAAAATGAATTGTAAGCAATGCACACACACACAAACAATAATCTAAAACTATACTATAAATCCACAATAACATATACTACTAATTAATCAACTGATAATAACTATTTTATTCCCAAAAACATGTCATAATGCTTACTAAAGAAAATCAAAGCAATATAATGTGTTGTATCAATGTGAATACAATAACCTAATACTAAAAATATATCTAAAAATAAATGCATGAACATGAGTTGTGACCTCCATCCCTACTAAGAAAAAACATCTCCTTGATGATTATTACTAATAGAAAAATAAATCAAATAATGAAATAAATGTGGGTATGCTCTATGGACTTCATCATAGTCCTCCTAGGTAACACTCTCCTTTGAATATTGGTCCCACTGGATCTTTCATTAATGCACTTTCATGTTTCACATGTGAATCTTGTGAACCTCAATCACCCACATGGTCTTCACCGTAAGTACTACTGGATCCTCCACATGTAGATATTTTCAATCAATAACATGAGATATATCATCGTGATAATGTTTCAATAAAAAAACATGAAATGCATTGTTTAATAGAGATAGAGTTGTTGGGGTTAGCACACCGGTTGTATGCATGATAATATATCGATCTAAGCATACATGCAAATAAAAGTGGATATTCTACCGTAAGAAATATACAAAACAAGAGATGTAAATCAACATTGGATTTAATGTGGTTCACCCAAAGGTGGGCTACGTCCACCAAGAAACAAGCCAATATATTATCCAAAGCTTTGACAAGATATACAATTGAAGATTTACAATCTCCACACTTCTCGGATGTGCGATACTTTCTTTCTCTTATGATTTTGCAAGTTCTTAATAATTCTTACTTCTAAACCCTAGCTTTTATGCTTATATAGGTGTATACAAACTTATGGCACTTAGCCATGCAATTATAATCAATATATATGCTTTAATTCTAAAAATAGATCTAATTCCCGAGAGTTAAATAAACCACTCTTGCACAGGTAACCGATGTCGGTTATCCCTAACCGATGATGGTTCCTCCTTGCTTTACCGATGCCGATCATAGGTGACCAATGTCGGTCCCTCCATAACCGATGATGGTTACTATGTTTTCTAGAAAGTTTCACATTGCATGCTAATCTAAAGTAATTGAGCTCCACAACTCAACAATCTCCCACTTGGAGATTAATTACTACACTATACCTATATAGTATCATTCTTGGATCCTTCCTTAGCTTTTTTTCTTCCTCTTCAAGTCTCAAACTCAAATACCAATAGAAGTGGAGTGTAGCTAAAAATTCTCCTTTGCTAATGGATTCATTAGCATATCCACATGGTTCTTGCTTGTATGAATCTCTTCCAGATTCAACTACCCATCCTCCAATACCTGTCGTATGAAGTGATACCTCAACCGAATGTGTTTTTTTCTCGAATGAAACACTGAGTTCTTGCCAAATGAATTTCACTTTGAATGTCATTAAATAATTTGTAATCATCTTTCTCCTTTCCCAACTCTTCCATGAACCTACTCATCCATATCATCTCCTTCCTAGCCTTTGTAGCTGTAATATACTCTACCTTTGTAGTAGACAAAGCCACAACCTTTTAAAATCTTGAAATCCAGCTAACTGCCATCCCACCTACTGTGAAAATATATCTAGTAGTGCTCCTCCTACCATCCATATCTCCAACCATATCTGAATCATCATAGCCACATAATGAACTATCCGAACCTCCATAGCATAGCTACATGTTATATGTCCCTTTTAAATACCTAAGTATCCATGAGACTGCTTTCCAATGCTCTTTATCTGAATTGGCCATATATCTACTCACAACTCCCATTGCCAGTGCAATGTATGGTCTGGTACAAACCATAACATACATGAGACTCCCAACTATGAAGCATATGACACTCATGTCATGTATTTGACCTCCTCATGTGATGAAGGACACTGATCTTTGCTCAATTTGAAGTGTCTAGCCATAGGTGTACTAACAAGTTTTGTATTCTAGCATCTTAAACCTTTCTAACACCCTGTAGAAATAATCCTCCTGAGACAAATACAATTTCTTGTTCTTCATGTCTCTTTGTATTTACATGCCAAGGATTCTTTTTGCAGCTCCTAAATCCTTCATAGAAAATGTGTGATCTAGCTTTCCCTTAAGCTCACCAATGGCTTGTATACTAGATCCTACAATAAGCATATCATCCACATACAATAAAAAATAATATAGCTCCCATTTTCAAGCTTCTTGAAATAAACACAAAGGTCACATTCACATCTCAAGTAACCATGCAAATGCATAAAAATATCAAACCTTATGTACCATTGCCTTGGAGCTTTCTTGAGCCCATATAGGCTCTTTTTCAACCTGCACACTAATTTCTCCTTACCCTCGACTTCATACCCAAGCGACTACTGCATATAAATCTCTTCATCCAAATCACCATGAAGGAAAGTTGTCTTCACATCTAGTTTATCTAAATGCAAATCTTCTACTGCAACTAAAATCAATACAATACAAATAGAATTCATCTTAACAATAAGAGAAAATATTTCACCAAATTCAATACCTACTTTTTGTGCAAATCCCTTTACTACAAGCCTTTCCTTATACCTTTTATGTCCACCCTCTTCTTCCTTGATCCTATAAACCCACTTATTCTGTAATGTCCTCTTACTTTGCTGCAACTTAACCAAATCCCAAGTCCGGTTCTGCTCCAAAGAGTTCATCTCCTAATCCATGCCATGCTCTCACCGGACGTGGGTCTTATCTTGCATTACTTCTTCATAAATTTTTGCTCACCATTATCAGTCAATAATAAATAAAATACGTAAGGTGTAAATATTTTTGGAGGTTTACTTACCATTTTTGACCTTCTCACAAGAGTTTGGGGTACTGAGGCTCATTCTGGACCTCCTGGACATTTGTATCCAAATTTGTTAGTGACCGATGGTGGTAACCTATAAACAACATCGGTTTTGCTAATCGATGATGGTTTGTCTCTTTTGTAACGATACCGATTCATATTACCGATGTCGGTTAGGGTCAATCGACACCATTCCATCGTGTAACCCTATCGCATATTACTTTTCAAATCCAAGAGTTCATTTTTATTCACAAACTTCTCAACATGTTCATTCTTGGGCACCAAAATTTGATCCCTATACATTCTCTTTTCATTCCATTCAACATCACGACTCCTAATAATTTTAGAATTCTCTAAATCCCAAAAACGGAATCAAATCACTAGATCCATAAACAATGAAAGTGCATCTCTTGATTTTGCATCCAACTTTTTCCTATTTTCCTTATCAACATGCACAAAATCTTCTCGAACCAAAAATTTAAGAAAATAAAGATCTACCTCTTTTCCGGTCCAAGCTTCCTCTAGGTATTCCTCCATCTAGTGAACTTGAAGGCCCATGATTAATCAAATAAACCATTGTATCAACTTCTTCTACCCAAAACTGCAAGGGAAATCTAGAATGTATCCACATACTTCTAAAGCACGTTCCATGATTCTCTCGCAACACCATTCTCTTGTGGTGTTCTTGGAACCATTCTTTCTCTACGTATCCCATTCACTAAACAATAATAATTGAAAGCCTTGCTACAATATTCACCACCATTGTCAAATCTAAGGAACTTTAACTTTGAATTTGATTCATTCTCAACAAGGGATTTCCATCTTTTAAAAGTCTCAAAAACATCAGATTTACGTTTAATACAATAAACCCATACCTTTATTGTAGCATCATCAATGAAAGTAATATAATACCGGGATCCTCTCGTGAGAAGCTACCCGAGTTGGTCCCCACACATCCGAGTATACAAGATCCAATTTATGCTCCTTATTTGCCCCAAATTTGAGAAATCTCACTCTCTTTTACTTTCCAAAGACACAATTCTTACATAAATCAAGGTCTAAATATTTCAAATCTGATAACTTATCCTTCGATTTTAAGATTTGCATTCCTTTTTGACTCATATGGCCCAACCGATTATGCCACATGCATGTATTTGAATATGAAGTAGATAATGTAGAAAAGAAATTAGTAACACATGTAGATAAATATAATGTTCCTACCTTCTTACCTCTTGCCATAACAAAATCACCCTTGGTGACTTTCCAAGAGTCTCCTGTAAAAGTAACCATGCAACCTGATTCACCTAGTTGCCCTTCGTAAATAAGATTCCTCCCGAGACTTAGCACATGCCTCACATCTTTCAATACCCATGTATTTCCATTCTACAATTTTAGATGAACTTCCCTTTACCAGTAATACTGCAAGGTTCATCATCACCCAAATAAACATGCCCAAAATTGTCCTAGACATAATTTTTGAAATAACCCTTATTAGGGGTTGCATGGAAAGAAGCTCTTGAATCTAAAACCCATGATTCAATTCTATTATCTAAAGAAAGAATAAGAGAATCTTACATTACCTCTGATGTAGAAATATTTGCTTCTTTACCTTTTTCTGGTTGTTGGTTCTCTTTATCCTTTGACAAACAATCTTTCTTTGCATGTCCTTTCTTTCCACATTTCCAATAGGTAATTCCCTTACCTTTGGATTTAGATCTATTATCCCTTGAATTTGATTTCCCATTACTCTTACTCTTGGATCTCTCCTTCTGTCTGCCCCTACTTTCTACATTCAAAGCATTTCTAGATGATGATTCCTCTGTACTCTTCCTACGAATTTATTCATTCAAGATTATACTAACCACATCATCAAACTTCAAAATATTATTAGCAGATGTTGTATTACTAAAAACCATTACCAAGTTATCCCAACTATTAGGAAAAGAGCATAAGAATAAAAGTTCTTTCACTTCATCATCAAATGGTATATCAACTCGATTTTAACTGATTTACAATAGATCTGAAATCATTCAAATGAATGGATGTAGATCCACATTCATGCATCTTAGAAATACATAGTTTCTTCATCAAATAAAATTTATTTAAATCATTATGTTTTTCATATAAATTAGCAAAAATCGGGCTTCTAGGTTGATGTTCGTGCATCCAAGTGTGATTGACAACATGGAATCCTTTCTCCAAGCATGGGACTTGTAAAGATGAGAAAAGATTCTCTAGAGAAGGTTGGTTCCTATTCCTCTGTTCAGATGCACACACAAAAATGCAGAGGGTTTTCTAAAACCTAATCTAACTTGCCAAGGAGACAGGGTAAGAAAATGCATAGAATAAAATCTAAACTACAAAGGTGATGCACCGAGGAATCTTAGACACTCATTTTGCAAATTTAACACAGACCACATAGATGCAATACAAACACCATGCACAGTAACCTAAACTACGTAATAAGAGATCAAAATGACAACAATGAATACATGAGAGGGTTGAGAGTCAATCACAACACATATATTATTGCTCAAGAGTCGATACAGTACATTGCAGTGGCCAAGAGGCAAAAAGACTGGCATTACAACCCATATGGGAGGTTTGAAAGCTCCACAATTTCTCTTGCAAGCGAGGGAAGAAGGGAGGATGCAAAACAAGAATGTCCAACCCTTAAAGGAGCTCTTCTTTATAATATATATCAAGAAATGAGAGAGGGAAGAGAGAGGAAATCCAGAATCTGCCCCAACCACTTCTTGGTAGCATTTAAAATCATCTCATTATGATAGAAGCGGCGGATCCTAGCAAAACGGTGGGCTGTCTAACAGGAGCGGCGAGCTGTCTGCTGCATTAAAGTTGGTTGTTGAAGCATTACTTCTGTCTATCACCATGCATCAGAGACATTTTCTTAATTTTCTCCCTCCAAACTACACCAAAATGTAAGATTGACCCCAGAATCATGTAGAGAACTTCAACAGCTTTCCGTTGATATAAAGAACGTGCAAATCCGAGCTCTGGATCGAAAGATATGATGATCTGAAGATTTAGGGCACAAAACAGTGAAAACGATTTTTAAATTTCTTTTCCCGCGCTCTGCCATCTGGACGACACGTGGCAGGCTCTGGTTCACTGAGCAATTTTCTCTCTCCACCTTTTCGTGGGCTTTTCTTGTGGGCCCCTTAAACTTGGACACGTGGCACTATTTCATTGGTTCGGATCAGTGCTCGAAAACTCGCCCCTTTGACTTTTTGGACCTTTTTCCTTGGCGACACGTGTCATGCTGTGATTTGTCCACGGGCCTGCCGATTTTCACATCCACCATGTCTTTTTGTCCCATGTCCCGGTGCTTGAAGGGATTTCCTTCATCCACCCGAAATGGGCTTCGCGTCCTTTTCTCCCACATGTGACACGTGGCGCGGTTGGTCGATTTTCTTATCTCTCCTTGGGTTTCGCCTTCGCCCGCGCGTCCTTTGTCCCACTTGTCCTTGTGCTGAAGTTTCCCATTCCGGCCGAACCGGCCGGTTCGGGTCCTTCGCGTACTCTTGTCCCGCTTGCTCCCGATAAAGGACTTGGACAAATTTTCTTTCTTCCGGCCGATTCGGGCATTTCGCGTCCATTTGTCCCAGATGTCCCTTTGTTGTTTGGGCCGCCTGTAGGCTTTTCGGCCGATCCGCGCCTTTTCGTCCCAAATGTCCCGACTATCGTTTGGACTAGGACTTAGCCGATTTTCACAATTTTTTCTAGCCCAAGCTTATTTTCTGCAACTTTCTCACATTTTCTCAGAGCTTGTTCTTTTCAACCTGGACAGAGAGTTAGAAAAAATTCTGAAGGGACCCTAGAAACATGATTTTGCCCTGGATCAATCAATTTGCCTGGGATTTGAGAATCCTGATGTATGTTATCAATTCAACCCTGGGGGGTGAAATTGGATAACAATTTGGTGACTCAGCGGGGTCATCTGCCTGCTAGATGAAAGGACCAGTTACTGAAGCAGTCCATTGGGCATGGAGTCATCAAATATTCTATTTAGAACCTCAACTGACTCAGAATGTGCAAGGAGGAAGATGGAATGCCACCTGATGAAAGCAATAGACTGCAAAACATCTCCATGAATAGCAAGCTATGCCAAAGCACTTAGGGAAAACAAAACTAACCTACAACAAAACAATGTGCACAAGCACTTGGAGGAAGGAAAATCTAATCTAATATTTACAGAGGTAGTGAACTTCCCTCTAGAAGCAACGCTTGAGATAGATTCCATTGACTGGAATCTATAGTTCTTCACCATCCAATGAGGCTAATTGGAAAGCATTGTTGTTCTTGCACTTTGTGACCATGTATGGGCCACTCCAAATGGCATCAAATTTTGAATGCCTTCCCGGTTTTGCTCTGTCCACATCCCATTTCAACACTAGATCTCCAACTTGAAAAGATCTATCTTTGGCCTTCCTATCAAAGGTCTTCTTGATCAAAGCTTGATCCTTTTCCATTACTTGGGATGCCTGATTTCTGATCTCTTGCAGCTCCATCAACTCTACATACCTCACCTCCATGGGCTCAAATTCAAGTAACTCCAGTTGCTTCATGAGTTCCAATGTTGGCAACTCAAGTGACATGGGCAAGATTGCCTCTCTTCCATAAACAAGCCTGAATGGAGAGTTACTGTGGATCTTTTGGGAGTGATCCTATCAGCCCATAAGGCTGATTTTAGCTTGGTATGCCAAGACCTCGATTCTCATCAAGAGTTCTCCTAATGATCCTCAACAAGTTCTTGTTTGTAGACTCGGCACGCCATTACCACGAGGGTAATAGTTCGATGAAGTGCTTAGTAAATACCGTTCTTGACAGCCCACTCAGTCACCTTAGATCCAATGAATGCCAATGCATTATCAGAGATTATTGTGGCAGGTACACCAAATCTGGTTGTTATTCCCTCATAAAAGTCTAAGATGCTAGACTCATTTGCCTCTTTGAGTGCTACTGCTTCTGTCCATTTGGTGAAGTAGTCGGTGGCTGTCAAAATCCATTTATGCCCTTGGCTTGAATTGGGGTTAATGACTCCAATGAAGTCCAGACCCCATTGCATGAATGGCTGGTCAACTGAGATTGGATGCAATGGAAGGGCAGCAAACTTCTCTTTTCCTGTGAAGAATGCACAATTCTTACACCTCTTGATCCATGCATAGCAATCACTGAAGATTTTAGGCCAATAATAACCAGCCTTCATGATTTTTAGAGCTGTCACTCTTGGCGCAAAATGGCCACCAGCTGGTCCACCATGAAACTCTTCCAATACCCTTTGAATCTGACCTGTGCTAATGCATCTCAGCAGCACTCCATTTACATCTTTCTTGAACAAAACTCCATCAACAATGGCATACGGGACAGCCTGTAATCTGAAGTGTCTCCTTTGGGTCTTGTTCATCTCTGGGGGGCACTGGCCTATACCTAGGAAGTGCATAATACCTTGGGTCCAGCAAGGAATGGGGGAAGCATTGTCTTCTTCATGATTGCCGCTTGGCTCATGGCTGTCCTGGACTGTCAAAATAGCCTCTTCTTCATTGCATACTTCCTTTTGCTTCCCTAAAACCAGCTGCTCACACAGTCCTTTCCCTCTTACTAGCTTGGTGATCTTGATCTCAATGTCATACTCCATGACACGGGTGATCCAACCTACCCTTTTCTCATTCAAATCCTTGTTGAGGAGGAAGTCCTTAACTCCAGCATGTGAGACCAGCAACTGGACCTTGTTGTTTGAGACTAAATGCTTGAATTTCTTCAAGCTTCTGATTACTGCAAGTACATGCTTTTCAATAAAAGAGTACCTCACCTCGCAGTCATCTAGGCTCTGGCTAAAAAAGGCAATCGGCTGCTCATCATTATCTTTGTTTTGCTGTACTAGAATGGCAGAAATAGTGTCATCACCTCCAAATGCATAGAGGATGAAATCCTTGGAGAAGTTTGGGTTGATGAGAGTTGGTGCTTGAGAGATAGCTTCTTTGATTGCTTCAAAACTCTCCTTGCCTTCTGCTATCCACTTAAAATCCATGCTCTTCTTTAACATTTTGGTGATGGGCTTGACAAGGGCTGCAAAATCTGGATAAACCTGTGGACAAAATTGATCCTTCCCAAGAAACTTTGAAGAGCCTTCTTGTGACTTGGCAATGGCAGTGCTCTTATGGCTTCAACCCTCTCTGGATCAATTTCCAGTCCCTCTTTCGAGACAACATGGCCAAGGAGCTTTCCTTCATGTGCAAGAAAGATGCACTTCTTGGGGTTCAAAGATACTCAAACTTTCTACACCTCTGAAACACTTTCCTGAGGTGAAAGAGATGGTCTGTTGCATTCTTTGAGAAGACAGTGATATCATCTAGATATATCAACACTATCTTATTGATCAAGCCTTTGAATGCCATGTCCATTTCCCTTTGAAAGGTAGCACCAACGTTGGACAGCCCAAATGGCATCTTCTTGTAAGCATATGTGCCCCATTTAGTTGTGAAGGCTGTCTTGAATTGGTCTTCTTCTTTCACCATCACCTGATTATACCCTGAGTAGCCATCTAGGAGAGAGAATCTCTCTGAACCGGATACTACTTGCAATATTTGTTCCATTGAAGGAAGCGGGTAATGATCTTTGAGAGATGCCCTATTGAGGTCTCGGAAGTCCACACACAACCTGATTTCTCCACTCTTCTTCCTAACCGAACCAAGTTAGCAACCCAGCTTGAGTGCTTGATCGGGAATATAATGCTTGCCTCTATTAGCTTATTTAGCTCTTTCTTCATTAGAGGCTCAATGTGAGGGTTAACAAGTCTCTTTTTGATGGGCTTAGCATCTGGATCCAATTCTATGGTATGTTGTGCCAAATTCGGATTGAATCCTCTCAAGTCTTCATAGCTCCAAGCGAAGACATCTGGAAATTCTTGGCAAAGCTGTATGAAATCTGATTTCTCCTGCTCAGTGGCCACTTTACCAATTTGAAGTGTTTTGCCTTCCCCAACCGGAATTGGCTCTGAATCTTCTCTCTTGACCTATATGTTAGCCTTTTCCTTACGGAACTGGTCGTTAGGGTTGAAGATAGACTCCAACATTACCAAACCCTTGGGAAGCTTGTTTGTCCGCAGCTGCACTACTTGATCCCCATACTGCTGCTCTAGTCTGTCCTGATTCCTAGCTGAGAATTCAGCTTCTTCTTGTAAGAAATTGATGATCTGTTGATCATTTTCAAACACCTGCCAGCTGGTGTTATTATCTGGAACTACTGGCCTCACAATCACATGGATATGTGGCTGTGTTTTTCCCTTTTGATGTTGTCAACCACATCAAACATTGCTCCAACTGCTGCGAGCCTATCCGCGGCTTCATTTTTCTTCCTAGGTATGGACACAATGTTGAAAGCTTCGAAATCCTCAATGAGGTCCCATACCCTATTCTTGTAGCTCCTCAACAAGTCGTTCTTCGTAGCATGTTGTCCTCTAACTTGGTTGATGATTAGCTCACTATCCCCGAACACCTGCAAGTTATTGATGCCTTTCTTCATTGCCCAGTGCAGTCCATGAATTAAGGCTTCATACTCAGCTGTGTTGTTTGAGCAAGAAAACTGAAAACGGAAGGCTGAGTAATACTTTATACCTTGCGGTGAAATGAGCATAGCTCCTCCTCCTGCACCTTGTCTACTCCTTGACCCATCAAAGAATAATTGCCATACTTCATTCTTGTCTTTATGACTTGGCTTAGTGATGCTAGGAATAGGTTGATTTTCTTCGTGTATACAATAGACTCCCAGCTCAGATTCTTCTACTTCTTGATAGGGATCAAAAGCATGTATCTTGTTTGCCCATTCATCAAGAGTTAGGTCCGGATGCTTCCAACCTTAGTGTCAGCCTCATCTGTGTTTGGATAATCTTCTTGATCAAATGTTGAACAGTTGGCATTGATTTGGCTTGGAGTATGAGGCTCAATATGAAAGTTTGCAATTGGCTCGGATCTGATTGTGACCTTAGTGCCATATCTAGTTCTGAACAACATGTGTGACCAATCAGCAGATAAGTAGCCTCCAATTTTGGCTATGAAATCCCTTGATAAACAAAGGGCAAAGAGTGGTGGCAAATCTATGACTGATACATCTTGTAAAACAACAACATTTGGACATGCATGCAAGGTAAGACTCAAATTTCTAATCACTCCAACTGTTGCTATTGTTGTCCCATCTAGCTGCACTACCCCTTTGGATGTTGTTTCATACTGGAGCCCTAGTTGATCAGCTATTTTCTTGGGCATCACTGAGCTACTTGCCCCGGAATCAATCATGCAATTGTGTACTAGTTTATCCCCAATGATTAATGAAACATAGAAAGGAGGGGGCTTCAACATTTTACCTTGTTGTGCTCCATGACTTCCTTCAGGCTGGGCAGCATTTGTAAGCACTTTGTCTTGCATCTGAACCCACTGATTCGAAGTTGACCAGTCCTTCATGGCAGCTTGCAGCAGATCTCTTTGGCCTGGGATGGATAGGGATTCCCACATTGATATATTGACGTTAGTCTTCTTCATCTGTTCAATGATACTGAACGGGGATGAAGTATCCTTTTGTTGTCCCTTGGTTTGCACATTCACCCCTTGCACGTGGGCAGCAACAGCTGGCATTTGAGTTGGCCTAGGGGCTGTTCTTGGCTGTCCTTGTGCACTTGAAACTGGACTTTGCTTGCCAATCATTTGTGGAGCCGTGGAAGGTTGTGGATTGGCTGGGGCTAATGGCTGTTCTTCACCCAAATTTCTCCTCTTTGACCTTGTGTTGGCTGCAACACCTTGAGAGACTGCCTGATTCATGCCACAGAAATCTTCTCGCTTGCCAGTTCACCAATGTGGTGTCATTTGGGGCTGATTGCTGTTGGAATGTTTCTGGTTGTTGGTTGTTTCCTTGACTGCCCTCACCCTCCACACCAGTAGTTGTCACCATTAGTGCTTGATTGAGAGCACCATTGAAACACATGGATTGGTTATGAGGCTCATTGCATGGAAAGCACCAATCATATTCCTGAGCAATGTTGTTCTGTGTTGGCACTAATGCCTTAGAGGCAGATATGGCATTTGGATTATAGGGCTGGAATGGTCTATTGGCAGGAGGCCTTGTTTGATTCATATTTGCAGCTGGATTAGGTGGTCTTTGTGGTTGGTATGGCTGCCTATTAGGCTGAGCTTGGGGTTGATAAGAAGGTCTGAAACCTTGGGCTTGCTTGCCTCTTGAGAGTAACCAGCTCATTGCCTAGGTTTTGCAACTGTTTCATGACCTCCTGGAGTTCATTTGAAGCACTAGAGGATGAAGTAGAAGTTTCACTTGAACTTTGGTTTCTAGGGGTGGGAACAGGAGCCAAAGTGGGTGCTTGACTAGTGCTTGGATTTTCTAAGTTTGGATACAAGGGCATGGGAGGCCTAGGAGCCAGTTTACCAGCTTGAATAAGACAGTTTTTGGCTCTAATGGCAATGCTATAAGCCATAGGGATTGTTGTGCCTCCCATGGACTGAATTAACATAGAAATATCATAATTCAAAGCTTTGAGGTAATATAGAAAAGCACCTTCTGTTGTTGGCTTGATTGCCACTGGAATCCTATCCCAAGACCTTTGAAATCTGAAGTTGAAATCGGCCAGCTGCTCATTGGGAGCTCTCTTGATAGTCGTCAGCTGCTCCAAAAGAGACAAGTTGTCTCCCTTCTCTCCAAATTACTCATGAAGTGCAATACACAGCTGATTCCAGTTTGTGATAGAACCAGCTCCAAGGCTCCTAAACCATTGCAATGCTTTACCCTTGAATGAAGATGCCAGTAATTTGACAGCCACTTGCATTTCATTGATTTCATGGATTGCACAAAGGTTAGCAATATCTTTAACATGATCACCTGGAGTAGTCTTGATTTTCTCCAATGAAGTAGGGAATGTTCTTCAAGGCTGCAATAGGAACTGGATGTTGTGCATTGAGAGCAAGTGGGCTTGCTTCTGTGAAGTTGACGTAGGGATTGTTCTGAGCCATTCTAATCGGTCTTAAAACCCTTGTATACTGAATGAAAGGCCTGTCAGGTGGAGGAGTTGAGAGTGTTCTGTTTGGTGGAGATGGAGACCTTTGAATCCTTCTTCCTCTTTGCCTTCTTCTTGGAGATAACTGCAGGTATTCAAACAACGCTTCTTCTTCTCCAACTCTTGACCTTGTGGTGATTCTTCTCATGAGTTTTCAGGCCTGCACTGCTGAAACCAGTTGATTCTTCCCTAGTGGAGTCGCCAGATATGCAAATAATAGCTCTTATAAGCAAGAAAACTACAGCAGATGCATATCAACTTTGCTGCAATAAAAATGAGACCTCTATGTCCCACCGGGCATGCCAAAACTATTGTTGCAGACTCACAACACCCCTGGATGCAAATCAGGCTTCTAGGTTGATGTTCAGGCATCCAGTGTGATTGCACAACATGGAATCCTTTCTCCAAGCGTGGGACTTGTAAAGATGAGAAAATATTCTCTAGAGAAGGCTGGTTCCTATTCCTCTGTTCAGATGCACACACAAAAATGCAGAGGGTTTGCTAAAACCTAATCTAACTTGCCAAGGAGACAGGGTAAGAAAATGCATAGAATAAAACCTAAACTACAAAGGTGATGCACCGAGGAATGTTAGACACTCGTTTTGCAAATTTAACACAGACCACATAGATGCAATACAAACACCATGCACAGGTAACCAAACTACAATAAGAGATCAAAATGACAACAATGAATACATGAGAGGGTCGAGAGTCAATCACAACACATATATTATTGCTCAAGAGTCGATACAGTACATTGCAGTGGCCAAGAGGCAAAAAGACTGGCATTACAACCCATATGGGAGGTTTGAAAGCTCCACAATTTCTCTTGCAAGCGAGGGAAGAAGGGAGGATGCAAAACAAGAATGTCCGACCCCTTAAAGGAGCTCTTCTTTACAATATATATCAAGAAATGAGAGAGGGAAGAGAGAGGAAATCCAGAATCTGCCCCAACCACTTCTTGGTAGCATTTAAAATCATCTCATTATGACAGAAGCGGCGGATCCTAGCAAAACGGTGGGCTGTCTAACAGGAGCGGCGAGCTGTCTGCTGCATTAAAGTTGGTTGTTGAAGCATTACTTCTGTCTATCACCATGCATCAGAGACATTTTCTTAATTTTCTCCCTCCAAAATACACCAAAATGTAAGATTGACCCCAGAATCATGTAGAGAACTTCAACAGCTTTCCGTTGATATAAAGAACGTGCAAATTTGAGCTCTGGATCGAAAGATATGATGATATGAAGATTTAGGGCACAAAACAGTGAAAACAAAATTTTAAATTTCTTTTCCCGTGCTCTGCCATCTAGATGACATGTGGCAGGCTCTGGTTCACTGAGCAATTTTCTCTCTCCACCTTTTCGCGGGATTTTCTTGTGGGCCCCTTAAACTTGGACACATGGCACTATTTCATTGGTTCGGATCAGTGCTCGAAAACTTGCCCCTTTGACTTTTTGGACCTTTTTCCTTGGCGACACGTGTCATGCTGTGATTTGTCCATGGGCTTGCCGGATTTTCACGTCCACCGCATCTTTTTGTCCCACTTGTCCCGTGCTTTGAGTTTCCTGTTTGGCCGAACCGAAATGGGCTTCCTCGTCCTTTTCCCACATGTGACTAAAGCGGCATGATTTTCTTATCTCTCCAGCCCCTTGCTTCTCGCACCCCTGCGTCCTTCCGTCCGACTATCCTTGTGCTGAAGTTTCCTGTTCGGCCAAACCATCCGGTTTGGGTCCTTCATGTACTCTGTCCCGCTTGCTCTCGATAAAGGACTTGGAAAATTTTCTTTCTTCCGGCCGATTCGGGCATTTCGCGTCCATTTGTCCCGGATGTCCCTTTGTTGTTTGGGCCACCTGTAGGCTTTTCGGCCAATCCACGCCTTTTCGTCCCAAATGTCCCAACTATCGTTTGGACTAGGACTTAGCCGATTTTCACAATTTTTTATGGCCCAAGCTTATTTTCTGCAACTTTCTCGCATTTTCTCAGAGCTTGTTTATTTCAACCTAGACAGAGAGTTAGAAAAAATTCTGAAGGGACCCTAGAAACATGAATTTTGCCCTGGATCAATCAATTTGCCTGGGATTTGAGAATCCTGATGTATGTTATCAATTCAACCCTGGGGGGTGAAATTGGATAATAGTAATATTAGAAGCCACGGGTGCTATCGAGTTCAATCTTATAGACCCCAAAGATTTTCTATCAAGAATCTTCCATTCTTCATCAATCATCTTCATAGGTCTAGACTTCTCATCCAACGGTAAATACAAATCTCTTTGATACAGATAATCCTCAATCTGCATCTTCCATAATTGATAATTTCGGTCGTCAAACTTCTCTACCTTGTATTTTTTTTTTGCCATTTTTTTAGCTCCCACTCAATTAGAAAACCCTCTATGAGTAAATCTTTCAACAAAAAAACCCTCAAACAAAGCTTTGATACCAGTTGTTGGGGTTAGCACACCGGTTGTACAAATAATATATCAGATCTAAGCATACATGCAAATAAAAGCAGATATTCTACCAGAAGAAATATATCTAACAAGAGATGCAAATCAACACCATATTTAATATGCTTCACCCATTGTGGGCTACGTCCACCAAGAAACAATCCAATCTATTATCCAAATCTTTGACAAGATATACAATTGAAAATTTACAATTTTCCACACCTCTTAGATGTACAAGACTTTCTTTCTCTCAATATTTTTCAAGTTGTTCTTAATTCTTACTTCTAAACCCTAGATTTTATGCTTATATAGATGTATACAAACTTAGGTCACTTAGCCATGCAATTACAATCAATAGATCTGCTTTAATGCTAAAAATAGATCTAATTCCCAAGAGTTAAATAAAACACTCCTACACAGTGTAATCGATGCGCTTATCCCTAACGATGATGGTTCCTCCTTGCCTCGATCGATGCGGTCATAGGTAACCGATGCTGGTCCCTCCATAATCAATGACCAGTTCCTGTGTTTTCCAAAAAGTTTCACATTGCATGTTAATATGAAGTAATTGAGCTCCACAACTCAACAAGAGTCGATGTAGCGTAACTATATATGTATTAGATTAACCACTTTGATAATGTCCAATGGTCTTATGTACTGAGGTGATAGTTTGGAATGCTTCTTAAACTTAATAGAGCTCTGTTTTGGTTTAAATCTCGGAAAAATTTTATCACTCACCGTGAACTCTCTAATAATCTACTTCCTCTCTACATAGATTTTCTATCTATCTGTATCTTCATACAAGCTTCCTAATCATTTTTACCTTCTCTTCCATGTCCTTAAGCATATCATTACCTATAAACACCCTATGTTCTACCCGATTATAGCTAATAATTGGGTGACATTTTCTCTGTATAATTCCTTAAATGGAGCCATACCCAATAATGAATGATGTAATTATTTTTAAGAAAACTCAACTAATGGTAAGTATTCTTCCCATTTTTCTATTGATCCATATAGTACATCCTAAGCATATTTTCAAGAAATTGGTTCACATTTTTGTTTGATCATCTATCTCTGGGTGATAAGTAGTAATAAAATTCAATTTTGTTCCTAAAAGTGTTCAAGGTTTGTCAAAATCTTGACATCATGTGAGTATCTCAAACATATATAATATTCTCTTGTACTCCATGTAAACAAAAATCTCCTAGGAAAACCTCTTTGCCAAAACCGGTGAATCATCCTTCAAATGTGCTTCAAATTCACTAGAATGAAATGGGCTATCTTGGTGATTTTATCCACAACCACCAATATTACATCATGTTTGTTATTGTACATTATAATTCCTTTGAAAAAATCCATACTAGTAAATTTTCACTTCCATTCAGGAGGTTCATGTGGGTACAAAAACTATGCCAAATAAATGTGTTCAACTTTAACTTGCTAACGCTCCAAATATTTTGAAACAAAACTTGTGACATCCTTTTTAGTACTTGGCCAAAATAAAATTGTTTGAGGTCAGCCAACATCTTATCTAATCTCATGTGACATAAATAAGAAGAATTTTTTGCCTCCTCCAATACTAGGGTCCTCAATCCATCAAGGTTACATACATATATTCTGTCATGAAATATAAGAATTCCATCTCTATCAAATTGGTAACCCCCACACTTATGATCTCAAATATCAATCTCCAACACAAAATTTACCTTCCCATAAAAATTATGTGAAGATATATTACTCAAAACGTGTTGTCTAAAATTGGTCCTCACTGAGGTCGTGACCGCTATATGTCATTTTCTGCCAAGGGCATATGCAAATCTATTATATTTTCCCTTGATATAGCCTATCTCAAAATCATAATCTCTCAATAATTATAGTTAATGTCATTGCCATGCATTCAATTTAGGTTGAGTGAAGATATATTGCAATCCTAAATGATATTTTTTTAGTATAAAAGGATTTCCTAGAAGAAAATTCCTCCACACCTATAAATGCACTATATCTATGAGCTCAATGTTATGTGGAGTATAATTGAACCCCCTTTCTCAATATTTATTGACTTGTAAGCCACCACCTAAATGTTCTGCATCAAAACACATCTAAAATTTTCATATGATGCATCTGTAACAATGGTTAATTCTCCATTAGGATCAACAAATTTCAAAAGTGGTGCATATGTTAAATTTTCCTTAAGAAGTTAGAAATATTTTTCACATCTTTTATGTCCATACAAACTTCTTCCCTTTCTTTTGCAATGAGGTAATATAAAATAAATTTCTTTGAAAATCCTTCTACAAACTTATTATCGTACCCTACAAGTCTCATAAAATTACAAAATTTGTGTATGTTCATAGGTGTAGGCCACTCCATGATATCCTGTATCTTTTCTAGAGCAACAAAAATTCCATTTTTTGAAATGATACGGCCTAGATAGAGAACTATTTTCTTGAAGAAGTAACATTTTGAAAACTTTCCAAAAATATTGTGTTGTCACAATCTTTATAAGGCTTGTTGTAAATGATGAACACGTTATTATTTTGTATACGATTATATAAATATATCATACAAGAATACCAACAAAAATATGTATAGGTAGTCTTTAAACACACTATTCATCAAATTCATGAAATTTTCTAAATACGTTCATGAGTCAAAAAAGAAGTAATATGAACTTATTATGGCCGTATCTTGTGTGAAAAGTTGTCTTAGGTATGTCACTTTCATTTATCCTCAATTAATGGTACCCTGATCTCAAATAATTTTTTGAAAAATGGTTTCTCCTCACATTTGATTAAGAAAATATCATCGATGCATGGTAGTGGATACATGCTCTTTACTATTGATTTATTCAACATCCTATACTCAATGCAAAGTCTAAGTGTTCCATCCTTTTTCATGAAAATAGTTGGTGCTCCACATAGTGAAATACTAGGATGAGTCAAATTTAGCTAATAACTCCTGAAATTGTGCTTTCAACTCAAACAAATCAATGGTAGTCATTTCATACAACACTTTAGACTTATGTTATGATCTTGGAATGATGTATATAGAGAAGTAAAATTATCGATGTAGTGGAAGTCATGGAAATTCCTCAAGGAATACATTACTAAAATATAAAAGGAAAGAGTAATCCTCCAATGTATGTTATTTCTCTTCACCTACATCACGAATGAGTACCAAAAACACTACAAGTCCCTTTTTATGTGTTTTTTTCAACTATATAGCTGAAATATGCCTCAACTTAGAGGCTTTCTTTATTACTAAAAATCTCAAGTACTTCCCATTTTCATCTTGGCATGTCACTATTTCAGCATAAAAATCCACTTTAGCATTATATTTGCATAACCAATTAACCCCTAAAATAACATCATATAATACTAATGGTGCAACATATAAGTTACCATTTTTTTGTAAAACATGGTAGTTTTAGCATCTCAACTACAAAAAGACATTTCTCTACCTTATTTTCCATATGGCTACTATACTATACTAACCATGTTTTATCTATATGACGTAATTGTGTAACAATTCTACTCAATATCTCTTGTGCAACAAAACATTTTATGTCTCCTATGTCAATAAAAATAGAAATATAATTACCAAAAAGTTTACCTACCACCTATATTGGAGTATATTTCAAGTCTTCTCGATGATTTCCAACCACTACATGAATGTGTTGCTGACATGGCATGATTTTTAGTATGTAAAGAAGGTCCTCTAACATTTCTCCTAATGGTTTTCTAGGGAAAATTTCTAGCATAATGAACACCTAAAAATTTAAATCATCCAGCTCACGGCCTTGTCTACTACGGAAACATTTCACTTACAATATTATTATTGTAATTTCCACCTTCCCATTTGGACAATTTATCTTATTATTATTCAAATAAGTAGAGCTCCTAGTATTATTAGACTTCCAAGAGCTCCCCTCTTTATTTCCACCAGTATTTTGAGCTTTATGAAGTTTTTAATTAATGGTGAAAATGCCTACTGATTCAATTCACTCCATTTCCCTTGAAATCCTTTCTAGATGCAAAGAGTACCTATATCTTCTACTACCACTTCATAGATTTCTCAAAATCTTCATCCATAAAATTTTTCCTATGAATTTTTACATTGGGAAGATTATTATTGTTAAGTTTATGTGTTCATTCTAAACCAAATTAACATCATTTACTTTCCTTGGCCATTCATCCAATTCACTTTCTATATTTTAAAACCTAAGTTTTTTCCTATACCATATACAATATTAAAGGTTTGATATGTTTTAAATTAAATGAATTGGGTTCATAGGTTTCAAACCCATGAGGTAGGTTCCTTAAGACCAACACTTTATCCATATGGGCAAGTCTCTTTCCAATAAAATACTCACCGATCTCACTGTATGAATGTTTTCTAGAGGTTTTAAAATGAAAATCATATGTAATATGGATCAAATGTGAGACCTCTAGAGTCGAGTCACTTCAATAAACCATTATGCCAATCCTATGATTAGTTATAATAATTATCTTGTTTCTATTTGAATAATAAAAAGAAGATAACCTAGATTGATGCTAATTCCTATTGGTCCTTTATTATATCCTCCCACTTTTCCAATCCCTACTCTTGAAGGCTATTGCTTTGGGGGAAAATGTTCTCTATCTATCTATTCCTCATATTATTCTACCCCAATCTCTTCTTTTTTCTTCTAATATGTGTATGAATTTCTTTTGTACAAATTTGTGTGTATTTTTAAAGTTTACTGCTTCCTTATTTTATAAAATCACATAAATATAATAAAAAATATTCTACCTCTCCTTATATTTTCATGTGGTTTTATTTTAAACAATAAATTTAATATTTCAATTTAATCTCAATTTTTCGATATCATGAAACTCTCTTGTAGCTTTGTGCATTAGCTAAATTTAGTATTTCTTTGAAACTCTTGTTTAGATTTCTTGCAAAGTGAGAAAGGTTGACAATGGTATAATTTCTTTGTTGAGTCCACCAATTGGCAACACATGTTTTCTATCAATGTACTCATGTATAGGATTCATTTATCTCAAAAATTTCTCGATTTTAGTGGCTATTGATTCATGACATTTTGCACCCATCGGTGATTCAATTTTTGGGTTCCTTATAGTCTCTATATGCTTAGATATAGCTTCAATAATGGGCACCAATGTACCCCACATTACGCCCATCGATATTCCATAGCACGAGATACCTTACCGAGGTTTACCCCACATGCATTATGGGTTAATATTTTCATAGTTATTTATATTTTAGGTTTATTTAGGATTTTTCATGATATGGACTTCTAACTCGTGGGTGAATTGAGTAGCTTGGTCCCTAGATCATCAAGATATGCACAATGTATGTTGGGTTGTGATGTAATGTAACTTAAATTCACTATAATGAAATGTAACCTAGTTTTAATGCATGATGGATAGTTGGCTTGGCTCAAATGTGAACTTGAAAAAGATGATTTTTTAACTCAAGGAGCCAATGGTGCAATGAAGGAAAAGTAGCTCAATTACCATGGAAACTTGACATGGCTTAGTTTACAATGAAAAATATTGGGTTTTCTTTTTTATTATCTCAAGAGCCCAACCTCCATTTCATGCTAATGAGAATAATCCCATATTCACCATGTATAAAGCTTGGTTATTATATAAATACAAAATCTCATCTATAATGTGGTAAAGGAATGGCTAGGGACATGCCCACCTAAGGCTGCCCTAAGATGGGAGGTGGTAAGAGCATATGGTATTTTAACGGTCTTTTCTCAAGCTATAGAGATAAATGAGAATATAGGGATTCAAATGAGAAAATAAATTGGATGAATAAGGCCAATTAGGACCCATCAACCATGTGAACTCCTCCAATGAAAACACCCTTTTATAAAAAAATTATTTAGTTTACTCATTTTAACAATAATGTCATCATCATTATTTTTTCCCCTATTCACAATAGTAACGTTATCATAAAGATAATAAATGATGTAACAACATAGTGCAAATGGGCCATTGTCACAAATAAAAATGCACTTGTAAACTAACATATAATGTGATGTTGTGTTCCTCATTGGAGTGATATCACATGACACTATCTCATTGTTGCAATGTGAAAAAAATAATAATGTTGCATAAAAATACACATAAATAAACAAATATGAATTAAAAAGGTAACATATGACCTCAAATTATGATTTTACATTGTTTCTTGTGTAGTGAATCACACATAGAAATACCTCTATGTGTACCCATTTTCTACATCTTTCCACCTCTCCCAGATGATACCCTTTCTCAAAACTAGAGAACGCCTACACACAAGCGAGAAAAGAATACCCAAAGCATTATCCATTCAAATAAAATAAAATGAACTGTAAGAAGCATATATTTATATAATAATACCAAAATTGCAACATGGATCCAAATTATCATCTACTACTAATCAATCAATTGATAATAACTATTTTATTTCCAAATCATTTCATAATGATAACTAAATAAAATTAAAGTAATATAATGTCTTGTATCAATGTGGCAAAGATCCACTTAGTCCTTGGAATGTCTTGAAATAAAAATGAATGAACATGGGATGTGAAAATACCTTTCCACAATGTAATAATATTTTCCAAAATGTATCTACTTTGAATCATCCCTATTTGTTATTGATTGATAATTGCAATTAGCATGCAATGGATGTTTAGACCTAAGAATTTGTATGGTACATTAAGAAAATTAATCGTTCACCAATTAAAAATAATATCTTCAACCCCCATCTTGGGATTGAATTTTATATGGTCCTAATTAATGAAAATGCCAAGTGGCTTGGCATAATAAGCTTACAAATACACCTAGAATAGGTCATTACCAACCACATACCAAAGTTTTTATATAGTTCACATGGTAAGTCATTGTGTATAAGGGATTTTTCATTAGCCATTTGAAAATTTTCCTCATAACGATCCATGGAAGACAATATTCTATTAAAAGAAACCCTTTGAGATTGAGAAATATTACAAGGGATATAAAATACATTGCTCAAGCACCACTTGTCACCGAAGAAAAAAATGCATTGCTCAAGCACCATTTGTCACTCAAGAGAGTGCTCTTATACTTTGAAAACTTACTAATAATGGAAAATACAATTCTACACTATCTTTGACACTTCAAGAAGATGCTATCACCATCCAAAATTGCTTTGATTTGATGGTGTACATGTTTGGATTTGAGAGAGTGAAAGAGTTCTTTAGAAACTTTATCTCCCACCATGAGCCAATGTAATCTAGATTTGATATGAGAATCTCTTGCATTGTAAGAATAAAATATTTGGATGCGCTGCCTAAGATTTTCAACCTATCTCTGCAGAGGTTCATGAAAAGAATTTTTATAGAAAGTCTCTATTTGGAGGTGGTGGAAGAGTATGTTTTTTTCTTAATTTACGCCACTACCACCTAGAAGTGTGTAAAAACACTTCGACCATTAGATGAAATATTTCCACCATGTAATCCACCCTATCACACCATCCGGTCATTCCACATAGATACACCTAATATGTTGAAGGGTAGGCATGTGATATAAAAGGGTGATATTGAGATAAATTTTTGTGGTATGGACAATCAGCCTTTGGAATATCCATTTGAACTGAAAGCGAGATAGAGAAATGGTTGGAAAATACTATATCTGGTAAAAATACACCCACAAAAGAAAACCACTTATAAATGAGTAAAAAGTTTTGCTAAATGTATGGAATAATTGAGGTGCTTGAAAACTCTATCATATCCTCGGAATTAATTAGACCAAGTGTGACAACTAATTGATTCAAAATGGTAGGAAAAATTTGGGGTGAGGTATTGTTTTCACATTTTATTTAGTTATTAGGCATTTTCCACCTCACACATGGTGATTCATCTCACTTAGGTGAGTCATAGGTATTTTAGGGAGTTATATGACATATGATAGATTCCATCATAGAATCTGTCATACTTGTCATATGTGTCATTATCATATGGGAGTTACATGCTATTCCTAGCATTGTAACTCCTCACTCCATCATGGGAGTATGACATGTCTAGGCATGGGAGTTATACAACACTCCCCTTATGTAATTTTTTTGATATATGAGAATGAGTAGAGATGTTTTCCTTTTACATGAAAAATTTCTTATGGTTAATTTTCTTACTTGATTACTTGGAGCACATTCTCATTTCCGTTGGAGTGCAACAAACTTTATATACATGGGTTCTATTAATCCTCATGGTTCTATCTCACATGGTATCGTAGTTTGTGTTGTTTTTGGTAAATGTTTAACTCATTATTGGTTTGTTACTAATTACTTCTAGTTTCAAAATTTATTAAATTTTTGTGTAAGTTTCGTTAATTCGTTATTGTTTTGTGCATTCTGGTACTAATCCGGCTTAATATAAGTTTATGTAGTTTCCATTTTTGGTGTTGGTGTAGTTAGGTGTTTACCAAATAAATATAGATATCCAAAACTAACGTTGGTGGAACACCAATTTTAGAGGTATTTATGCTCTTGGTTTTGTGTTTGGTTGTTTTGATCAAGTTTATTTCTATTTTTTTGGTTCCTTCCAAAATATTTCTCTCCCCCTTCTTATCATACATCTTTCTCTCACCAACTCTATGCTCCAATCGAGCTCTAAAACCTAGCTTTGCACTACCGTTTGAGCTCTCCACTAAGCTCTTCAAGCTCCTTACATAGATCAGCCAAGCCACCTCAAGCTCTACCCCTCTCCTCCCTATCAAGATTTATTTAAAGATCTTCCTGATTGACCTTAAACCTCTCTTCCCCATTTGAGCTCGTATCATGTAAAGCCTTCCAACTCGGATATTTTGGTGGTATCCTTAGCTAGTTGAGATACCACCGAGTTTTTCCCACTCGAGTCGACCTAAAATCATTTTATTTTCTCTACTCGGTGTTTTTTTCTAGGTTGTAGGTATTCATGAAACTTAATTTCCTTTTCTCCCTCATGCGGTGGTTTCCTTGGACTTGGCCTTTACTTTGTTGAAGTGTGGCTCACTATGGATGTGCTCAGATCAACCCTTCTTTGGAATCCCGTGCACTCATATTTTTCCCGTCTTTTCCATTACGGTCTCTCCCCTACTCAAACTTGAAGACAACGTACTCACCTACCTCCCTTCTCACTCTCCTCTCGAGCCATCCTCCACTCACATGCATTTTTTCTCAAACCGACCCTACCGTGGCCTATTACACATCTTGTCTCGCTCGGCTGATTCAAGCTCGGTTAGCTTGCCTCGAGCCCCTCCCCTTTTCCACTTGGCATTCCTATTGAACCTTGACCTTTTTCCAAAAAAATAAAATGTTTTTCCCTCCTTTGACCGAACATGTGATTTTCTAAATAAAGGCCTTGTTTTAAGTTTTTTAAACTTTAGTTTATTAAAATTTAAACTAAGATTTTATTTATTAAAACTATAGGTTAAGTTTAAGAGGGAATTATTTTTTAACTAGGTCATTAATTGATATTAGTGGTAATTTAAATTTTAAAACCTTATTTTTAAACATTTTTTATTCATTAAAGTAATAGGGAAAAATATTAAAATTTAGCGTTATTAGATGTTTTTTCTAACGTGTATTTGTAAAGGATTATCATTTTCTCGAGGCCATTTTTGGAATTTCGAGAGGTTATTGGCTCCTCCAAGAGTCATTTCTTCATTTTTAGAGATCTTATTATTACTTGCAGGTTAGTGAGTGCGTCATAAAAACTTTCCGTAAAGGAGTTCCAAAGAGATGTGAGACGTTATTTCTCACATTGAACTTAGTTTTTCCCTTCTTATTTTTGCCTTGTTTTTTGCTATTAAGGTGCCAATTCAATGTGATCGTTTGATACCTGTTGTGGTCTACACACTTTTGATTTTTATGCCAATTGTAAGGTGAGTGGCCAACTATTTCATGACACACGAACACATCTTATTGTAATCAACACACTAAACTATAAAGTTCTACAAATAGGGGTGAAAATATTGTTCTAGGGTGTGTGTGTTTCCTTTCTTTTTACATTCTCTCTCTCTCTCTCTCTCTCTCTCTCTCTCTCTCTCTCTCTCTCTCTCTCTCCCTCACGATGGAAGCAAGTGTTATTCCTTTTATACATCATTTAAATTATTTGAATGAAGATATAAGATGATTATAACATTACATGGTAAAGGGTTATACCATATCACTATGGGAGTGGAGAAATAACCAATAGATAAACCCAAGAAATCTAGCTGGTTCAACTGATGTGACAAAGCCTTATGTATTATTTGTATGTATTTATCTTCCACAATGCCCGATAGAGCCTAAAAAAATCTTGATGATATGTTTGGAAAACAAGATGACATGAGATCCCATGAGTTGGAGAATGAACTACTAGGATTAACTCCTAGTAACTTTGATAACCTATAGGCCTTCTTCTAAAAAAATTCCACACTAGATTACTATTGAAAGAATGTGAAGTTGATAAAAATGATGCCAAGTTGATCTTATCCATTCTTTCTAATCTTGGGACTGAATACTATGTGTTAGTTTCTACTTTTCACACCACAAAATAAACTCTAGAGACTTCTTGAAAGATGCCCTCATTTGACAATTTTTCATCCCAAATCATTTGATAATAAGACAAGTTGATTGAAATGGGAGAAATAAATTCCAAGTCATATGCCCTTGTTGCAAGTACTTACAAAGGAAATAAAACCAAACAAGAAAAGAATAAAAAGAAAAAAACAACCTAAGACCACTCAAACTAAACCCAACAAAATTGCTTTTACTTCGATCCTAAAGCAAAGAAGGAAAAGTGTAAGTGTTCCTATTGCAAGAAGTCAAGACATGAAGAGCATTAATGCATGAGAAAAAAATTGACCACCTAACTCATTTACTTGAGAAAATAATATAGGTGTTCCTGAGTCTATCAAGAAAAATACTCTGAAACCCAAGTCTTCTAAAGTAAAGGAATCCAAATCTGAGAAGAAGAAAGGTAAGGAGCTTGTAGCTAGAGTTGATTTTTCATCAAAGTTGGTCATATATTTTGGTGCCTCGCACCACATGGGCTCTTCACATGTTTATTTTTCCTACATTGAGCTGTGTGTTATGTCCCAAATCACTTTGGGTTATGAAACTTTGATGTTAGTTAATAATAGTGGATCAACAAAAGTATATGGTAGAACCTTTACCAATTTTTAAGTGTTCCTATTCTCTCTACCAATATCCTATTAGTCTACCAAATAACTCATATTGGTGAAGGAATGCGAGTGGAATTTAATCCTAATTCAGTGATAATTTGTGAGATTCACAATGAGACTACAATGGCTAAGAGAAAGGCAGACCACCAGTCTCGGTTGTACACCTTTTCCCACTTTAATTTTGATTCTTCACCCATTTCCTTACTTACTCACGTTGATGAGATTAGTAAGTTATGACATGAGCATTTTGGTTATTTAAAATATCATTACCTTGAACAATTGATCTAGCATGAGATGGTCACTTTATGAGGTTTGTT
The DNA here is from genome assembly GCA_018340775.1 of Taxus wallichiana var. yunnanensis. Lineage (NCBI taxonomy): Eukaryota > Viridiplantae > Streptophyta > Pinopsida > Cupressales > Taxaceae > Taxus > Taxus wallichiana. Next base: position 186,511,521 of record CM031239.1, read on the forward strand.
CCTTGGGAAGCAACTCAAGAAAGGTTGGTAAGGAAAAATCCTAGAGAGATTTGATGAGTCCATAAATCGACTCATCATAGCATCCATATAACTATAAGTTTTACTCCTAAAAATTTTAATCTATGCATGGGAATGTTCTAAATAGTTATATCTAAAGTAGAAAGTGATGCATTTCCCCTTATTTTGTCTTATGTGAACTAATGACCAATGTAAATTTCACTAACTACTTTGTAGAGTGATTTGGTGACATATGCGGAGTTGATGAGATGCATTTTCTGCCATTTTGAGAAGTTACAATCAAGGAGACCAAGTCCACAACCACTATGCCATTTTGGAGGATTGACCCAAAACCATCTATAAGTGAGGACCCCTATTTCCAACATGATTATAGGGTGTCATGGAAATTTTATGAAGTTGTTATTAGTTAATATATTGCCATCATTTGTGGCATGTGTTGTAATCAAATGTGTCTATAAGACACCTCCTTTGAATTGTTAGTTAGTTATTTTACAATATTACAATAGTTAATAGAAGTTCTTTTCAATTGACCTCTGGGGTATGTGATGAACTTATTTTGATCAATGTAATACATGTTGTTTTGAGTATATGTTTGTGTTGAAAATCCTCAATCCTAAAGTAGAGAAAGGATACACTCTACTAAGGAGATTGGAGAATTGGTATTTTATGCAAGATCTTTATATTTGCTTAGTTTCAATTGTAGTATCTTGTTTTGATAATTATCTGAATGCAATCTTGTATTTATTTATTTCAACATATTTCCTTTATTGTTATTTGATTTCAACAAGTATTTCATTATAAGTAAACATTTCCTTGAACAATCATTTCATTCAATAGCTCTATTTTAGTAGTGTAGATGCATTTGATATAATCTATTTTTCATTTGGTAGTTTAAATCTTTCAAAGAGTTTGTAGTGAGAACAAGGAAATTTATACTAAACAACCCCCCAAAAAAAAAAAAAATAGAACCACCATAATATTGAGTTGTATATCCACTTCTCTACATACAACCTTAAACATAGTCATGGTTTATAATGACATCAACATTCAAACAAGTTGATTAAATGATTGGAAGTTATAACAACCCATCATTTTTGGCTCCATTGTCGGGGACACCATAAGAAAAACATGCCATTCTATTAATATTGTATTATATGGGTGTTGGTGAAGTCGAGATATGTAACTATTAAATATCCTAAGCCTTTCCTTCACAAAAAATATTAATGCGTAGGCCGCATGATGCTCAAGGGAGATTTATACCTCACAACATTCAAAGAATATCTCCAACTGGAGCACATGTAGTAAACATTAATCACACTACTCCTGAGAGTAATAATGAATCTAATACCATGCGTGTGAGTGATACTTGAATAGTATGCATCATCTTATTTAGAACTGGACAAATTTTATAAATGGGAGATAATGGAAATGATGATGAAATACCCTTGGGTAGAACCTTTACCTACCCCATTGTCTTAAATGAGGATGAGGAAGCACCTATGAAAAAAATTTCCCCATCCATTCTTCCTATCTTTCGAGGAATGTCCACAGAATATCCAGACCAATTCTTGTTTGAATTCAAAGTTCTCTATCAAACATATGACTACAAAACAGATAACCAAAACTCAAGCTCTTTCCTTCCACCCTCAAGGACTCTGTCATGAGGTGGTTTATGGGATTTCCCTCTAACTCCATTCATTCATGGGAATAGATGGAGACTTATTTTTGGAAAAATACCAAGAATATTGTAGGGAATGAGATATGAGGAGAGATTTCTTTCAGATGAAACAAAAAGAAGATGAAAATCGGAAGATTACCTAGAAATATTCCCTTTTTTCCATAAGAGAAGTGGTTGTGAGTTGAATGCAAAAATAACCAAGTCAATCTTTGTTAAAGGAATTGATGATGAAACCAAATAATCCCTCCATATCATGGGAGGAGGTGATGTACACAAACTCACCATGATATAGATTACTTGAGTTATGTAGAACTACTCTATAACAAGGGGAGGCCTTAGAAGAAGGAAAAATCAAAACATGCCTTTGGTACCTCTGAACTTATAGAAGTGATGGCCAATATGAAAACATACATCTTGACATAGTTAAATTCAATCATGGATGGGATGAAAGCTAAGAACAATGCTACAAAAACCCCTGGACATATACTTCCCAAGATGTAGGAAAAAACATCCTTTGAAAGAATGTCCTCTTGATATAAAAGAAATGTGTTTGATCTACGATGTCCATAACCATGACACCAACCATTATACTCTCCTACCTTAGTTGAAAGAGAGATTGAATGCCATGACTCAAATGACTGGAGAAGTAAACTTCATTCAAAGATCAAATAATCAATTTGCTTGTGCCCCTAGACTCCGCTTAGAACCCTAGATGATGTCATGGATGAATCGAAATCCTTTACCAACTTGGGGACAACCTGATTGGACACCACCAAACTGGATGGCCTACCCAAATCCATAACCATGGATGCCTCCATACAATTAACAAGGCTAGACACCACCAGCCAATGCACATCCATGGCCAAACCAACAATGGTCACCCCAGCAGAACTATAATCAACCAAGGAGGTTTACACAACAATAACAAGATTTAATGCCTCCACCACAACAAAATTACCAGCAAGGGAAATAAACACAAACTCAACTTCCAGCCCAGCCTATCTCAAACCCCAAAAATCAACAAATAAATTTTATTAATGAATCTATTCAGGGTGAGACAATGTAGGTTAATGCCATTAATAACTTACAACTGAGATATGGAAAAATAGTGAATAATACTCCAATAGTTATTACTAAAGCACTTGAGGAAAGTGAGAGAATTGAACATGTTCCATAAAATCAAGAAACTAGGGATGACTAGGAGAAAGACAAGAATGTGCATGCAAATCCTTTCCCAAAGAGATTAAAATAAATACAAAATGGGGAAGAGATAACACTAGTTCAGGAGCTGAAAAAGTTGAATATTGAGGTCCCACTCTTGAGAGAAATAAGGGAAATTCTTGAGTTAAACCAAACCATTAGGAACCATTGCATAAAGACACCATGAAGGAAGAATAAATACCCAAAAATCATCAAAGTAAAAGGAAATCTAGCTGACCTTGTAGATGGAAATTTTTTTCACTAAAATATAGGGACCCTAAGAGTCCAATCATTACTATTTTTGTAAATGGTCAATCAATATCTAATGTTTTTGTGGATCTTGGTGCTTCCATCAATTTCATAACAACATATATATTTAATTTGTTTTCCTTGACAAGATTACAACCAACTAATACTATCCTCCAATTAGTAAATCAATCTATTTTTGTACCAGATGGAGTAATTGAGGATGTTATGGTTACGGTTGAATTCTGGGAGTATTTGATAGATTGTATGCTCTTACAGATAAAGTTTGAAAGATGGGATATCCAGTCATGTTAAGAAGACCCTAGCTAGTTACTGTTACTACCTACATTGACTGTAGGTCAAGAAAAATGACTATTTCAAATGGGCAAAAAGAAAATAATATTTCTCTTTATCCTCTTGCCCAACCATATGTGGATGTTTGTGAACGTGTGTGGGTAGATTTTTTAGATACTAATAACATGAGTTCTTCTTATCTAGCCACCATTGTAGTGAAAAATCATATGGAAGAAATTGCTAAGACATACCCAATGTTTGATGAAGATGATATTGTGGCTATAGAAACCAAAACTGTGGCTACGAAAAACTAAAACTATGGCTACGGAAATGACTATTTTGAACTCAGAAGAGAACATCACCTTGGTAAGTGAGATTTATATAGAGGGTTGTGAAGAGACCTATGATTACCATGAAGGCCACACATCCACTGATTTTCATTGTCCTTTAGCCAAGATTGTATCCCTTGAGAACATGACTATTTTTCACATGTTACAACCTCATGCTTGTCCCTTAAACTCTTTTATTTCGAGATAGAAATTTTTATTTTGAAAGACACTAAACAAGTAACTATTGAGGTAGGAAAAGAACTAACCATTGGTAACAACTTAGGAGACAACCAAGAGACTAGGGTCATAGACATCTTGAGGAATCATTCGAAAGATTTTTCTTGGGATTATACTTGACATGAAAGGGATTCATCCAAACATCTGCACTCATCATATTTACACTGACGATGTCAAACTAGTCAGACAACTGTAATGAAGGATTTATCTAGCACTAAGAGACATTTTCAAAAATGAAATAGAGAAATTGTTGAGGGTAGGATTCGTCTATCTAATATATGAAATTCAAGGGTATCACTGCTTGTTATAGTTCCCAAGAAAATGGTAAGTGGAGAATCTGTATAGATTATAGGGAGCTTAAGAAGGCCACCAAGAAAGATTACTTTCCCCTGCCCTTTATCGATCAGGTTTTGGAAAATTTGGTAGGTAATAAATACTTCTCCTTCTTAGATGGGTTTAGCGGATATAACCAAATTAGTATAGAATCGATGATCAAGATAAGACCACCTTCACTTGTCCTTGGGGTACATTTACATACAGAGTTTTACCATTTGGACTTTGTAATGCACTTGCCACCTTTCAAAGAGTAGTTTTAGCTATTTTTACAGACCTCACCAATGACTATGTTGAAGTTTATATGGATGATTTCACTATCCATGGGTCTACTTTTGAGGAATCTTTGAGCAATATTGAAAAATTGTTAACCAGATGTGAGCAACACCAACTCTCCTTAAGTCATGAAAAATGCTTGATAATGGTTGATCAGGGAGTTGTCTTGGGTCATCATATCTCTACTAAGGGTATCCAAGTTAATCCTAAAAAGATAGAAGTCATTAGTAAGTTGATAACACCAAAAATCAAAGTGCAGACATCAAAAGTTTCATTAGATATGCAGGATATTACAAACGGTTCATAAAATATTTTAGTAATATTATTACACCAATGTTCTCTCTGTTGGAAAAAGACTGTGTTTTTGAATGGAATCCTCAATGTCAACAAGCTTTTGAAGTTATAAAGGAGAAATTGACCACTTCCTAGTCTTAAGAGGACCTAATTGGGGTCAGCCTTTTCATATTCACACTTGATGCTTCCAACACTGCAATGGGAGCTATTCTTGGGAAAAAGATGAAGAAGACCAAATGTATGCCATCTATTTTATCAACAAAAACTTACCCCCATAGAGAGAAACTACACCACTACAGAAAAGGAATTTCTAGTTGTTGTTTACTCTCTGAACAAATTTAGACACTACATTACTAGATATAAAATCTTTGTGTATACAGACCATTCAACCATAAGATATTTAATGAATAAACCAATAGTAGGGGGAATAATTATCAAGTGTTTACTTCTTTTGCAAGATTTTAACTTGACCATTATTGATAAGCCTAGAAAAGATAATGTTGTTGCTTTGAATTCCTTTCAAGATTGAATGTTTTAGGAGAAGAGGAGGTAGTTCAAGATCACTTCCTGGATGAGCACTTGTTTGCAATATTAGCACACCCTCCATGGTTTGCTGATCTTTCCAATTATCTAACTATAAGGAAGTTTCCAACTTACTTATTGGTAAATAATGTAAAATATTAATCAGAAACAATGCTACATACAAGTGGTGTAATGGAATTTTTTTAAATGTTTTCTTGACATGATTCTTCACAGTGTGTGTTCGAGAAGATGAATTATATGACATACTAAGAGCATTCCATGATGAACCTAGAGGAGGAAACTACTCAATAAAGAGGACAATTCATAAGGTCCTTAGAGCTGGGTACTACTAGCCCTCTCTCCACAAAATATATCAAGAAATATGTATGGTAATGTGATGCATGTCAATGAATGGGGAAGCCTACTCTATCTTCTGAAATTCCCCTCAATCCTTAGCTGGTCTTAGGGCCATTTGAGAAATGGGGGATTGATTTCATTGGACCTATAGATCCCCCATCCTATGGAAAAGAGTACCTATTGGTGTGCACCAAATATGTTACAAAATGGGTCGAGGTTCAAGCACTAACATCTGCCAATGAGGATGTTGTAGCTGAATTTTGTACCACAAGATCATGCTAAGATTTGGAGCTCCCAGAGCTATAGTATCTGATCAAGAACCTCAGTTCATGTCCAACATGATTGAGGAATTTTATAAGATTAACCAAATCAAGCATAGGAAATCATCACCATACCACCCCGATTATAATAGGTAGGTGGAAGTTACCAATAGAGAATTGAAAAACATCTTAACTAAAGTTTCCAATGAAGATAAAAATAATTAGGTGCAAAGACTTCCAGAAGCGATCGAGAATACAACACAACTTGGAAAACCACCACTGGTTTTTCCCATATGAACTAGTATATGGGAAGAAGCCATTGCTCCCAATAGAATTTGAGTTATAGACTTGGAGGATAATGGTAAAGATAGGAATTAATTTGGATGAAGCTCAATGAGATAGAGTGATGTAACTAAATGAACTGGATGAAATGTGGATAGAAGCACAATAGATAACTAGAAAACATCTTAACTAAATTTTTCAATGCAAATAGAAAGAATTTGGTGCAAAGATTACCTGAAGCAGTCTAGGCATACAACACAAATTGGAAAACCACCACTTTGGTTTCTCCCTATATGAATTAGTATATGGGAGGAAGCCATTGCTCACAATAGAATTTGAGTTACAGACATGTAGGATAACACTAAAGATAGGAATTGATTTGGATGAAGCTCAACGAGATAGAGTGATGTAGGTAAATGAACTGGATGAAATGTGGATGGGAGCAAAATAAAGAATGGAAAACATCTTAACTAAAGTTGTCAATGAAAATAGAAATAATTGGGTACAAAGACTTCTCAAGTAGTCTCGGGCATATAACACAACTTGGAAAACCACCACTAGTTTCTCCCTATATGATCTAGTATATCGGAAGAAGCCATTTCTCCCAAAGAATTATAGTTACAGACACGGAGGATAACACTAAAGATAGGAATTCATTTGGATGAATCTTAGCAAGATAAAGTGATGTGGATAAATGAACCAGATGAAATGTGGATAAAATCACAATAACAAATTGAGATCCTTCAACATTAGAGGAAGGTCTAACATGACTCTCATATCAAGACCAAGATATTCAAAGAAGGATACTGGGCCTTGTTGTTTGACTCAAAATACCAGCAATTCAAAGTGAAACTAAGAACAAGATGGCTCAGGCCATACCAAATTGAAAAAATATATGATAATGGATATATGAGACTATTTCCAATTGATGGCGACAAGAGAAATTTGTTAGTGAATGACCATAGACTGAGGTTGTATCAACAACCCTAGGATAAATAAACCTTCACTAAGGAAATACAATTGTGCTAGGAATTTGATTTAGTGGAAGATTTCAACTCTTCTAGCCATGAGTAGTTTGTTAGGAATCTACAAATAAAGGAAGAAGACCATAGTTATGATTATCGTCCTCTTCCCCCTATATCTAAAAACCCAAAAATATGTTTTCTTTCATGCATGCAAATAAAGGTTAGAGATGTAATTTATCAAAATGTGTATTAACCATGATCGCTTTTCAAATATAGGAAGTGGAGCGCCAACAATCAAAAGGATGCTGAGCTAGTAAGGTGATGTGTACTTACTTTTTGCTATGGATATTAACTATGATTGAACTTCCCAATGCATTTATTAAAACTATAAAACCAAATCCAACAGAGTAATTGGAGAGATAAGGGGTAATGATGGTGAGTAAAGGCATGTTGTCACTCTTTTTGAGGAATGACATATGACATGAGTGATAAGGATGACAATATAGGGGCCATGCAAAGGAATTAAAAGATTTCCACCTCAAATAGTCCCATCCATCCTTTCCACCACCATTTTATGCCAACTTGATGCCATTATAAACTCACGAGTAGTTAAAATTTAAGCTACTAACATTGCATACAACTACTATGTCCCTCTCACAAAACCATTTCCATTGTTCCAAAATACCCTCTCACTACCTTTTTTATTTCATTTGGGAACTAGTCTATGTTATGGGGAAAGAAGAAGAAGTCCGATCCAGATTTTACAGAGCCATTACTATGGAATGTTGTTATTTCTTAAGTATTCCATGATGCAGGTTGGTTAGATTTTATTTGAAAAGTTGAGGGGTTTGATGAGGATTTAATTGAATAATTTCTGTCAAATTTTGAGGCAACTTGTTCTAGAATAGGAGAAAAATAATTGAAGTAGATAGCCACATTGTTAGCACAATCTCTGGTCTTCCAAATTTTAGGCTTAAGGTTGTCACTAACTCCCCCTTAAATATTTGATATCCTTTTTCATGAGGAAGGGGAAACTCTTCCTGAGATAATCATTAATCCCTAAGGAATTCAGAAGGGTATTAAGAGGGAGAGCTTGTCAGACATTGGAGGGAGGTTTCTTCCTGGGTGAATAGGTATTTCATTTGTGATGGGAAATCATCGGTATTAGGGGTGATACACTAAATATTCTCTCCCATTCAAATAAATACAGGGTAAAGACTAAACTTAAGGTGGATCTTCCTGACTACCACACGGATGTTGTCATAAAGTTTGGACAAAAGTATAAGAGTGGGGGTGGTGACACTTTGTAATTAAGCACCTAGGGCTTATTCAATTGATTTTCATGATCCAAGCCTCTAGGAAACCCAAGAGAAAAATAGAAAAGGCTATTGAAGGGGAGAGAGAGTTCTAAGAAAAATATGGTCAGGCGGGCTCCTACTCCATTTTTTTCCAAACCAGGCCATAACTCACAACCTAAGCTTCAATATTCTCCTCAACCTACCCCTGTGTTTATAGAAGATCCTCCAAATGAATCCAAGAATTCCTATGAGCCTCAAGCTTTAAAGAAAAATACTACCATGTCAAACCATGCTTAGAGTTCATTGAGAAAAATAAGGTTTGGTCCCGCAAGGAAAGATGAAGTTTCTCAGCCTACATTGTCTGATGAAGGTGCAACCCAAATTTTGGAAGAGTTTGCTTTGGAACTGAGACTTCCTCTACCCTAGGAGAATAGTCATGAGATTTTAAATTTATGTTAACCATTCCTAAATAATATATCCATGTTGCTGAGGCACCGAAAACTCCTTTGGAAGCTCCAGAAAGTATGCCTGCAGCTTGTAAATCCATATAAAAGCTACAAAAACTATTGCACAAGAGGTTGGTTGAGCGGAATCACAAGGAGATGAAGTTTTAAGGTGACACCAAGATGAAATTTCCACTCTGAAAGAACAACTAAAAGGTATGAAAACAACTCATTTGTCTCTTCAAAATGAGTTTGAACAAAAGAGTGTAGAAAAAGATAAAGAAATAACTACTTTGAGAATGGAAGTTGATAGTTTAAAGAGACAAAAAAATATTGGTTTGCAAGAATGGAATGATTTTTCCTCTCATTGTGCCCAAATATCTCTTAGAAATAAAGAGTTGGTAGGAGAAAATAAGAAACTTAAAGAAGAGGTTGAGTCAAGTTCTAATGCAAAGAGAAAATTGGAAACAATTGTTGAATTTGTCTGTCCTTTGGCTTATAATATTTTGACTTGCAGAAAATTATCTTCGGTTTATAGTTTATTTCTTCAAGAAAAAATTTATTCATAATAATTTCATAAAATTTTCTGTGGTGAGCCTCAAGAGGCTCCCGATGGGAAAACATTCTTACAGATTTATCAAAGTTGTATTCCAAAAATTCAAAACTTATTATGTGAATTTTATCTCCATAGCATGTTGGTTACAGGAGCTCCTGATTTATTTATAAATCTGTCAATGGGAGAGTTTTAGTTGAAAGCTTTTCAATCATTGGTAAGGAATCAGATTATGTGGGAGGAACAAATTGATCTCTTTAATCAACAAGCCAAAATCTGTTGGTTTTTATATTGACCTCAACACCATAATGATGTTTCTATGAAAAATATTTTAGATCTCTTTATTATCGGATAGAATTAGTAGAAACACATATGAGATCTTGGCCAAATGTGTCCAAGAATTTGAAATTTACTATCAACAAAACTTTGGAAAGGCTATGACAACCTATGATAAGAGATGGGACACTCTGAATTTTCCATTAAAATGAAGAGAAGTTATCTCTCCTCAAAATCTTAGCTAGAGTATGTGAAGAGGGGATGCACTTGTGGAGATTATTTAGCAATTAGAAGAGAAAGGAAACAATGAGTATAGTAAGGAATGGGTTGGTATGTAGGTTAGGCCTCCTCTGGTCCTTAGCCCCATGACCACTTGGAAAATAGTGCTCCCCAATCACATGAAAGCTTTAAGGCATGGGCTGAGGTTATGTTGGAAACCCAAGGATGTAAAGGCACAAGGAAGTAGTATGTGGATCAATTTGAAGAATATGATATGGCACAAAATCTTGGATATAGATCAAGTTAGAGATAGTTTGCAAAAGGTAAAGTGTAGGGAGATGATGAATCCATAAATTGACTCATCATAACATCCATATAACTATAAGTTTTTACTCCTAAAAATGTTAATCTATGCATGGGAATGTTCTAAATAGTTATATCTAAAGTAGAAAGTGATGCATTTCCCCTTATTTTGTCTTATGTGAACTAATGACCTATATAAATTTCAATAACTTCTTTTTAGAGTGATTTAGTGACATATGTAGGATGATGAGGCTCATTTTGTGCCATTTTGAGTAGTTTCAGTCAAGGAGATCGAGTCCACAACCACTACGCCATTTTGGAGGATTGACCCACAACCATCTATAAATGAGGACCCCTGTTTCTAGCAAGATTATAGGGTGTCATGGAACTTTTATGAAGTTTTATCGGTTAATATGTTGCCAATATTTGTGGCATGTGTTGTAATCAGCTATGTCTATAAAATATGTCCTTTGAATTGTTACTTAGTTATTTTACAATATTACAATAGTTAATAGAAGAAGTTATTTTTAGTTGTACTCTAGAGTATGTGATGAACTTATTTCAATCAATATAATACATGTTGTTTTGAGTATACATTTGTGTTGATGAGCCTCAATCCTGAAGTAGAGCAAGGGCCCACTCGACTGAGGAGATTGGAGGATTGGTATTTTATGCAAGATATTTATATTTTCTTAGTTTTAGTTTCAGTATCTTGGTTTGATAATTATCTGAATGCAATCTTATATTTCTTTGTTTCAACATATTTCCTTTACTATTATTTGATTTCAGCAAGTATTTCATTACAAGTAAACATTTCCTTTAACAATCATTCCATTCAATAACTCTATTTCAGATGTGTAGATGCATTTGATATACTCTACTTTCCGTTTGGTAGTTTAAAGCTTTCAGTAGTTTAGACTTGTACTTGCTTTCAGTAGTTTTTAGTGAGAACAAGGAAACCGATACTAAACAAAACCCCCAAAAAAGAGAACCACCATAATACTGAGTTGCATATCCACTTCTCTACATACAACCTTGAACACAGCCCGATTTATAATGACATCAACATTTGAACAAGTTGATTAAATTATTGCAAGTTGCAATGACCCATTAAGATTATCATATCTTAGATGTTGTTCATAGTGACATTTATGGCCCTTTTCCATCTCCTTCATTCACTAGATCTCTTTACATACTTACCTTCATTGATTAATTTTCATGTTATATGTGGGTTTACTTTCTCAAACAAAAATATGAAGTTTTTTATCACTTTTGAGACTTCAAGGCTCTCACTGAGAAACAAGTTAAAAGGTGTGTTAAGGTTCCTCAAACTGATTTAATGGAGGTGATTATATGAGTAATAGGTTTTATGATTTATGGCATATAAAGGGATTTCTTTGCAGCGTACAATTGCTTATAAACCTTTGCAAAATGGAGTTACAAAAATAAATAACATAACACTTAAGGAGATGGCCACTTGCATGGTTCATTCTAAATCCCTTCCTCTATAGTATTGGTCTTGTTTGTGAGAAAATTTGTCAGTTGGGAAAATTAGGTGTCTCCACCACATTCACATGGCTACACCCATCTGCACTAAATGATGCAGAGCCCATTTTTTAATGTAACTAATCTAATCCTAAACTAAATGACGTAGGTTGGCCAAATGGTTCGGGTATCACATAGTGACATGCCACTTGAACCTATGGCAAAGTGCTTGTATGGGGTACAAGGGAGGAAATCACAACAATGAGGGGAAGGAGAGAAATTAGGGAAGGAAGGTTACTTGTCATGAGTAGGCCAATTGTAGATTTCACACCTAATAACTAGAGTAGTTCAAAATTCAATATAGATGAAAGAAACAATGAAGCTAGTGGGACCAATGAATTAAAATACAAAGTTCTTAGATTCATCTATCGAGGATGCAAAGTTCCTCTCCAACACTATACTTGCAAAGTGCATAAAAGAGAGAAGTAGAAGAAACACAAGAAAAAGAGAATAGAAGAAATGTAGCTTTTATTTCATGTGCATTGGTGATACAAATCTCAACAATAGATCACAATCCAAAGATTACTACAAAGAGCTAATTTTTAGGAATTCATTTTTGGGATCCATGGATAATCCATCCTAATTTATAGCAATGTGAATTGAATATTTTCCTACCTCCCACCTGAATATTTGTGGTCTCATTCAACTCGTGAATTTTCACCTTCATAGGAAGTGAGAAATAAGTTCCCTTTTTATAAATCAAAGGGAATTTTACAATGTAACTTTATAAAGTCACTTAAGTGAATGAGACAAAATACAATGATTACGCCCAACGAAGAATTAGAAATGGGAGAGAAGGAAGAGGGAGAAAGAGATAAGAAGGGGAGGTTGTCATATTTGATGAAGAAGCTCCTGTGATGAAGAAATTGTTGATGAAAATCACAATCTCCTCCTTCTACATGATGCACAGACACCTCGTTACCGAATGAGTGTTTAGAAACACTGTTGAGAGATCCCCTATGTGAGCTCAAGATGACCATAGGAATTTCTCATGATGATCCCCTTGACACTCCATTTATAAGATCCCTTAGCTCACTGGGCTCATCAAGCTCACTAAGCTCACTCCAACCAATTCATTTAGCTTGTCAAAACTCATTTGGTTTACTAAATCATCTCACTACAATTTAACTAGCTCACCCAGCTTTTATTAACTCGACTCACTAACATAGACATATTCATGAAAAAGGATGATTTTTTTCATATCTCGCTACCGCACTATTTCCATCTTAGCTTAACTTATTTCAATCCACCCAATTACCCAACCATCTCGCTACAACCAACTCACCAAACTTAGCTTAGTCATCTCAACATTCTTAATTCAACCAAATCACCTTGATGAGGTGATCTTGTTTTCAAGCCCATATGATAAACATGATGACTTAATTTGATTAATCAATGGAGTCCTTGACACTCTTTGAATCTTTTCTAGTTGCTCAGTGGTCTAGACATTCCTTTATTATGCTTCACCATGCTCTTGAGCATAACTAAGACCAAGAAGATGCTTCCAAGACCCATATGGAGGATTAATTTATCTATTTGAGATATGATATCATCTTGTAACCATGTGGAAAGTTCAAAAGTGGAAATATGAGTGAATACAAAGCCATCTACAACTTTTTGCACCCAAAATAGAGACTTTCTATTTTTAGCAGTAGGACTATGACCTACTATTTTGGGACATATCACCTATTTTGCTTAAATATGACCTTCTAAACCTTATATAACAATCCATCCTCTTTTATTGATGATGCATTTCTATTTTAGTAACTTTCTATTTTTAGCAGGTTGTTTTTTCCAGACCTATTATTTTGGGAAAATTGTCAATTTTTCCCTGCCTTCTATTTTGCACCATTTCTAACCGTTTGGGTGATCCGTACTTTGCAATTTCAGGAACTTAATATTTTTAGCATGTAGAGGAGCATATAATATGATATTTTTAGTAAGTGAAAAAATTGGCCCCAGATTGTGACAAGAACAATATTTTTAGATTCGTCTCTTTGTTGCCATCTCGTGCTCCCAATTTCACTATGTTTCACCCACTTGAATGTTTGGAAATAAAAATGAAAAATTTCCTAGTGAGAGTTTCAAGCATGAAGCATTATGGAATCCATTGACATAGTCATTGAGCTTTTTTAAAGTGTTATTTCCTACCTCATATTGCGACGGGACCAACTTCATTAGGATAGGTTTTTCATTGTGCTCATAGTTTTAGCTTGATCTATCCACCAGAGTGATGGGAAATCGAAGGAACGAAATCCAGGGCAAAAATGGGGGTTTTGTTTCCATTAAAATTATGGGGAATCACTTGAAATGATGTAACTTTCTTCTTGAATTCCTTTGAAAATGGAGAAGTCTGCAAAAAAATCTCACTTCGATCCGTGCACCGATTATGGGATATGGGATTTCTACGTTTTTGGCCATGAAGTAATTATGGAGAAGAAGGAACATGGTGTCTAAAGAAATTGTAGGTTTAATGGAGGTTTTGAAACCATGAACATGTAGTAATGGAAGAAAATGGAGGAATGGAGGAGGGAAATGTTTTTACACTTTTCTTCCGGCAATGATTTTATTGTATGCACGAAGAAGAAACAACACGACAGTTAGTTTCTTAACCAAAAAATGGATTTTAAAAATATTCATATGCATGGGTGAATTTTTGTGTCCCAGATGTCCCAAAGTGATGATATATTTGGTGCAATAAAATGCACCTCACCTTCATATTGACAAGTGGCATACGAGGATTGGTCGATGAAGGAGATAGAGAGAGAGTGAGCAAAAAACACCCGGGGGCTAACACTAGGTCACATGGGAGAAAAGAGTAAGGGCTAAGATTGGGTGCATTTTTGTGTCCCAACTTCCCAAGGGGATGGGACATAAGGCACAATAAAATTTTCCTTACTCTAGTGATGACAAGTAGCGAATTGGGTTTGGGGAGGTGGAGAGGAGATGGGGTTGAAAAATGGCATGCAAAACACCTTCTGGGGTCACATTAGGATTCAAGGGCCAAGTTGGGCATGGGATAATTTTTGTCACATCTATCCCATGAGGATGGGAAACAAGGTGCAAGAAAATTCGCCCTCACCAGAAGTGAAAAGTAGCACTACGGGATTTGACGACGGAGAGAGCTTAGGAAGGGTGCAAAGGGGCTTAACTGGCTTGTTTGAGCTCCGTCGGGGTCACATGATGGTCCAGGGGGATATCTTGGGGCTGGGTGCATTTTTATCTCTTTTTCCAAATGGAATGAGAAAATTGGTGCAAGAAATTATGCCTCAACCTAGGAGTGACATGTGTCCACCTAGAAAAATGACTAAGTCCCAAAGCATACCTTGGAGAGAAGCTTGATAACAACATATCTTGAGCATCCGAAGGTATTTTCAAGAACTTATTTATATGATTTTAATTGAAAAAACATTTTGAGAAGGATGGGATGGGTATCATGCTCTAATTATTCCTTTAACCTCATAATTTTTTTCTCTCGACCACAAGTTGTTCATGTTGAAAACATTTTGTGGGAAGAATTTCTTATGTCTTGTGAAGGATATCAAACCACCATCATTTATATCTCTAAAATACCTTTCCAACAGTATATTTTTTGGCCTCCAAATCCTTTCAAATATATCAGAACCACTTCCCGAAGTTCAAGTGTTGTTTTGTATTGCAAGCTCCTTCACCTTCAAAGACCCGCTTTTATTGAACTTGTCCCAAAACCTATGAAACTTTATTAAATCTTCAAAAATAAATTGCAAAATGTTCATAGTTACTTAATACCACTCCTGATGAATTTGGGTTTAAAATTACACTCGAAGGGATGTGTAACTTCCTTAGAAAGGATAAAATATCCATTCCTAAGTCTCTTGAAAAGTCTTCTTTGAAAGGTACCATCTTGGAAGAACTTGAATGAACTTGTTTTCCTAAATCACCTATGGAAAAGGTTGAAAAAACACACAAGACCACTTGAAAGGGTAGGATAGGCCTGACACAGGGGATGAGTGAATCTAGAGGAGGGCTTGAGAGGACTCATAATCAAAAAATTTGACACTGGGTCCATTGTCATGCTTGAAAATATGAAATTTTCATGTTGCACATTTGCATGAAAATAGGGCCAAAGATGTGAATTGTGATTTTTACATTCAAAACCATGCTATTCTAAAAGCAAGAAAATTTATGACACCCTTTGAGGCATGGTATGGATGCAAGCCTGAAGTTGAGCACTTTTGCATCTTTAGATCAACTGTTATGGCTTAGATTCCCAAAAAGAGACATAAGGCCTTAGAACCACAATCCAAAACTTATATATTTGTAGGGTATCCTAATGAAATGAAGGGATATAAATTATTTGACCCCATCACTCATAAAATTTATATTGAGAGAAGTTTGAATTTCGATGAGTCATCTTCTACTATCACTTCTCCACCGGTTGAGGTCCCTTTTCCCCTCCGTGACTACAATTATGAATATTATAATTATGATCTTACTCGATCCTCCTGCTCTCTCTACTCCAACTCATATCACCTAGGAATATTTTTATTCTTAAAGTAGTGATGATGAGGATTATGTCCCCTCTCACTCAAGTGAAGAATCGATAAATTTTGACCTTGACTCTCCTCCTAGTCCTCACTAGGCTAAGCAATCCTTGCAGAGTGCTAGAGATTGGATAGAGGATCTTTCATATGAGATATAAACTCATTCATAGTTCCCTAGATCCCACACCTTCTTCACCTCTACTTCTAACCCTTATTCATTTTGGGAGGCTATTGGGATTCTTGAGTGGGATTCTGCAATGGATGAGGAGTATTCCTCTCTCATGAAGAATGATACTTGGGATCTCACCCTCTTCTGAAAGGAATAAAAATGTTTAGATGTAAGTGGGTGTATCTAAAAAGTATGGTACTGATGGGAACATTTAAAATTATAAATCACAACTCATAGCTAAGGGTTTCTCCCAAGTTGTTGGGGTTGACAATTTAGAGAATTTTCCTCCCATTTTGAAGATTACTTTTATTTGAATGACCCTCATCATCGGCGACACTAAAAATGGGAAGTCCATAAAATGTATGTTAAGATTTCCTTCCTTCATGGGGACATAGAGGAATAAATATACATGGAACAAATTCTGGGTTATGTCCATAATTCTTCCCTCATTTGCAGAATAAAGAAGTATCTCTATGGCCTTAAAAAAGCCCCTCTAGCTTCGTATGCTAAGATGGAATAATTTTTTCTTTCATTAGGGTTCACTATGTGTCACTCGATCCATATGTTTACATTTTATGGTGAGAAAATTCCATGCTTATCCTCATTTTATATTTCAATTAATTATTTATTACATGTAGCTCTTCCTCGATCATTGATTCTGTGAAGACTACCTTACCCAACAAGTTCTCCATGAATCACTTGGGTTTACTTCACTACTTTGTTAGGATACAAATTACCCAATTTGACTCGGGATCATTATCTCTCAACCTAAGTATGCCCTTGATTTTCTATCTAGGTTTCACATGTCTGATTGTAAGTGATCTCCCACTCCCTTCCTTTCTGGGGTCAAGTTATTTGTTTATTTCTCCACTCCCTTAGTCAATGGTATTCTTTGTCACTAGTTGAAGGGGATCTTGATCTACCTAATTCATACTCAGCCATATATTTCATTTGTTCTTGGCATCGTGTCCAAATTTATGCAAGAGGCTCATGAGATAAATTGGAAAATATCTAAATGGATCCTTCATTATGTTCATGGCACTCATACCGATGAAATTCATTGCTTGTGAGGGACTAAGATTGATTTAGTTGGGTTCACATATTCTTATTAGGTTTGTGTTCTCGATCATTGGAAGTATACCTCCAGTTACAACTTTTCTCTTGGTTTGGGTCTTGTCAGTTGGTTAAGAAAGAAGAAGAATGTAATTTCTTATCTTCTACAAAGGTAGAATAAGGAGATTAGTCAATGCTACCACGGAAGTTATCTAGTTATAGGAGATTCTGATAGAATTTTGTATTCAATTTCAGCGGTGTACCATCATCTATTGTGACAACATGATCACTATCTCAATTTTGTACAATATTGTTCAACATCAGTGGATGAAGAACATTGAGATACAAATTCACTTCATTTAGGATTTGATACATGTAGACATCATTGATTTGAAGTATTGTCGATTTCGAGCAATGTAGCGTAAATATTTACCAAACCCTTCACCAAATCCAAGTTTCTTCACTTACACTCTCTTCTTGGGGTGAGGTCCACTATAACCACTCATCTTCTTCAAGATTTCTAGTCCTCTTCTTCCTTTCCTAGAGAAATTGTCATTTGTACATGTGTACCTCATTAGTCCTTTAGTTGTTGTGACCCATATGACACATCTTTCTTAGTTTTCTAGGGATTTCTCTTTATTTCTCTCTTGCCATGCCTTTACCCCTAATGATGAAAACCGTACAAAACATGAAACCCTAGTAGATATTTTTTCGTAGGTATAATATTTCTAATATTTTCAAAATATTTTTGTAAATTTTTAATTTTATTTAAAACATATAAATATAAGAGGGAATGAAAAACATGTCAGAGTTTTTTTACATGAATGGATATACTAAACTATTCACATTCCATAGTAATTATTTAATATTAATTAGGGTTAGCTAAAATATAGTTCAATTTTAAATGTATAATATTGTATATTGATATTTTAGGAAAACATGAAATGATTAAAGTGAAAAATAATTAGGATTTGAAGGATTTTATTCAATTTCATGTGAATTTGGAAATTGTCGTTTGTGGTACATAATGGGAAATGCGTCAAATCCAAAAGGAGATTGAACCCAAAAACTTAATTACATAACCCACAATACCGATCCCTACAAGTACAAAAACAATATAATTAGCTTCTATTGGTCGTCAAAATTGCACCTATGTCTTGGATCCAAATGAGTGAGTTATTTGAGATCACAATGGAACCATCCCCAAGTTGTGGGACCTTGCCCACTTGGGATGGATCTTCGAGAAGGCTAGTTCCTTTACCTACCTCTAACGCTACAACTACTTCTAATTCTAAAAGTGAATCCTTGACTAAACATGCTAATGGACAAGGGATATAAGGATGTGCGAAAGGGAAATACTAAGCTAAGGTGATAACACCAGGGAAAGGTTCGATCTCTCTCCATGAGTAGTGAAGGAATCGAGAGGGTGCATGAGAAGAGGGAAGATGATGCACACCACATATCAACATGCGGCTCTCACCTTCCAAACTTGCACAACACATGAACATGGGGACTACAAGTATAGGAATATGCACGACATGCTAGAAAACAAAAATAAAGAGGTGAGATGCAATGAAAATGAGAGAGGGAAGACAAGAGTTCCACAAAACACAATTTTATTGCTTAAGGGATGCACAATCATTTACATTCACGACATGAGGTGAGAATACATTGTAGAGACCATGCCAAGGTTTGAGACCTGTGGGAAGTCGGCCACCATTTTGGCATGGTGTCATTACAACAGAGAGGGATCCATTTTTACAAAGAAGAACTCTGTTATTTATAGAAGGAGAGAAGAGAAGGAGAAAGAGAGGGAAACTCATATTCAAATCTTCAACCACCAACAATCGTGATAAATGCCTACAAATCTACCTGTAAGGTTGTCAAATGTGCTTCCCCATGTCTGTTTGGCATGTAGAAGAAGGAAGAAAGAAAGATTTGATTGAAATCTAGTGGTTGAGGTTGATTAGATGTGTGCATTGATGAGCTAAGATATGTTTCCCTATTTTCCTCCTACTAAATCCTACCTATATTTGAATTTGAATAGTCCAACATGTGTTAGAAGCTCTTTGATAAGCCCAAGTGCATGCTGATTGGATTTTTGTAGCGAAGATACATTTTTAGAAGATATTAGATCTGTTTGGGCACATAAGACACGTGGCGTGCGTGGATTGTGAAGGAGTCGGCCAAGTGTTCATTTATTTTTATTTTTTTGCCACGTGTCTTGCACTGATGGTTATATAGATTGAGTGCCTGTTGGCACACTTTAATAGGTTATGTGTGGCACACTCAAGTTTGATAGAATGATGTGGCATAATGACTTGTTCATAATAAGACACAAGGTGCGGGAATAAAATTTAGGTGTGCGTAAGTGTGTGTGTAGGAGGAATAGGAGAATTCTTGCAGGGAAAAGTATGGGGAAGGGGCGTGAGCATTCAACTAAAGAAGAACACATGTCTCGAAGATAGAGAAGGGCCATGCGAAGGAGCACAAAGAAAAGAGGAAGTGCAAGGCATGCAAGCATGAAGGAATGTGAGGGACTTAGTTAATTTGGAAGGCAAGTCAGTAGAGGTGTATGCAAGAGGTGCGTGATGAGATAGAAAGGAAATCAGAGTGCAGAGGGAAGAACACAAAAGGGAAAATGGGAGGAGATAGTAGAATGTAGGGAGAAGGGGAACAAAAGTAAGGGAGGAAGTAAGATACGTGGGACGTGTGAAAGAACTCCATCCAAGAAAATTGTGCCAAGGGAGCAAGCTTGAGTGCATGCAACCTGAAATGTGAAACATCAGAGTCAGAATGAAAATATAAGTTATCCAAATAACTAGGAGATTTATTTGGATAATAGTTTTGGTGACTTTCGGGCCATCTACCTACTAGATGAAGAGATCAGTAGCCTTAGAAGTCCATTAGGCATGGAGTCAAGTGCTAAACTTGAAGATCTAATCTACAACTTAAAGAACATCCCTGAAGTCACTTACAACACTTGTTTGAACTCCAAACTAAATTGCTACTCTCATAGTAAGATATTCTGAATTGGATTGATAAGAGTGAAAGATGTGCATATATTGTTAGAACTGCCTCTATCAAAATTGAACTGTAATCCTAGGAAGTAACAAAAAGGGGCGTGTGGGTGCAACAAAAAAGGAAAGGCACCAGAGGGAGCGCACCGAAACAAAAGCACAACACTATGTACAAAACTGAAAAATCATACATGTCCCAAAGGGAACATGTAGAGTGTGTGTGGGAAATTATTTTAATGAAATCAAACCTAATCTACCCTACTCTAACCAGAGGCAAAGGGCACTCAAGTAAAACCTGCAATAGGAAGGGAGAAGTAACTTCCCTTCCTCACAAATTGTGACCATGTAATTGATTTGGTGCTAAACATAGTCTGGAACAAGAGTGAAAAATTGACTTGCAAATGGTGTTTCACCCTCCTCAAAGTATATAAAAAAAGAGTATATACCTCCTGAAGGTTTTCTGTGTTTGGATTCGGGACGCAATGCTACTAACCTTTGGTGCGCTGAAGCTCTACCTCATGTTCTAGAATGAACATGACCGGTGACAACTCTATTTTTGGCTCTAGAATAGCTAGGTATCTTATTGGGCATAGTTTGATCCTTGTGATTTTCCCATTACTTTGAAGCTCAATCCCACAGATGGGATTTTCTTGCAGACTCTCCTTTTGAAGGGGAGTACTTGCAGCCGAGTCACGCAAAGCTAGGGCATGCATGATTCTTCCTCTATAAGAAACTCAAGTATTCTTTTGAAGTGAGCCCTCTGAGACTAACTACTTTTATTTTGGAACAAGCACCCATATGATTTCCTCTTCCCATTCGGAGTCACATGATTCATGCCATTATTCGACTATTCTGGATTCGTCGAAAATGATTACATTTCTTGGGAAAGGCGCATAGGTAGGGGGCTATTTGTTTATGGTACATCTAGGTAGAGGGGACTTAAAAGAAGGTGGAAGGATGGATGTAGAAGGCATGGAAGGCACATGCACAAGTGGAGTGGAAGCGCACACATGAGAGGTGATGGAAGAGAAATTAAGGTGAGAGGATGGAGGAGATGAATTCTTGATGGGGCGGTGCGTAAGAAGCGGCAACATGTGCAACATGCTTTGAGATGATGTAAGTTAGCATAGAGGTGTGGGACTACTGTAAGATGGTAGTGCATGGTTGCCCCATTGATAGGGTTTCCATGCGCTAGATTTTTGAGCCTCCATTTCTTTTACCCACTTTGTAATCAAGCAACATCTCAAAGTGATAAAGTGCAACTTCTACTTGGGTGTTAAACCAACCTAGTACAGGGCCGACCCATGGACAAGGGACCTTGTAGCTAACTTTAGCTTCCTTTATGGAGCACTTGACTCTGAGTTGCATCATGTCCATCTCCATCTTTTGCACTTGCCTCTCAAAATTAGCTTCGGTCAAGGAGTTTCCACCATCATTTGCATAAATCTATTCTTCATAAACATTTTGGTTAGAAAAAAGTGGGTTATATGCATATTCAGGATGACAGGGCTCATAAAACTAATTTGGAGGAGGAATTTGGAACTATGGGGATGGATAAAAATAGCTCTGTTGCTGCAAATGATAATTCCATGAAGGGAAAGAAGTCATGATTACACAACTTCAAAAAGAGGAAGGTGGAACGATGGAAAAAATGAATGAAAGGAGGATGGGAGACTGGTCTATGAATGAGATAATGGGTGCGTTGAATTATTGGAGTCACTAGATGCATTGAAAGATGCCTCCAAAGGCTAGATCTCAGCAATAACACATCAAACTTGTTGAGATGAAGATGTATAACTCTTCAAATTGGTCCCTCTGGGTGTGCCGAAATAGGAGAGTTATTTGGATACATGTTTCATCATAAATAGAAAAGGATTTTTAATCTCAAAGGAAATTCAAAAATTACGTGTTCTTCATTATTTGATATTTAAGTATGTCATATATTGGAAAAATTGAGAGAAGATGAGGAGCGAGTGGCAAGCGAGAGGAGGACACTTTGGAAAATGATGGGCAGGAAACTGATGGGAGAGGGATACCACCTAGAACTAAGGAATCTATTGAGCAAAAGGAGACAAAGTGGGGGCCATGTGGGTGACTCTAATAAGGAGAATGATATAGAACTAAGAGGCCTAGATTCATGTTTATTGGTGGTAAAGCATGGATCCTTATCGAAGGGTCCAAAATTATTCTTGCAAGTGATAAAGGAAGCTTGAGATGTGTCCTAGAGATACCTGATTTAATCTTAAATAGTACCAAAAATAATTCGAGACAAGGCTTTGGTGGGTAAGATGGTCGGGGGACTCAAATATTGACGTTTTCCACATATGGGCTAAGCTCAATTGGAATCCTAAAGGACACATAGAGGTAAGTGTTTTACCAAATGGTTTTTTTCTCTTTAACTTTCTTATTTAGGAAGATATGTTCAGGGTTTTAGAGGATGTCCCCTATTTTTGGGTGAAATTAGGGTGGTACCTAAGGAAATGGGAACCAAATTTTAACCCAAAGAAAGAAAATCAGAATTAGTTCCTTATCTAGGTTTGTTTACCTAGTCTCCCCTTGGAGCTTTGGCATGAGGAAATCATAAAGTGAATAAAAAACTCTTTGGGTACTCTTGTGATCATAGACAATGTTACTCTCAATATGACTAGATTAGTGTTTGCTTAGGTTCTGCATCTACTCAGGTAATGATATTCCTAACATCATCAAGATGAAGTCACGACAAAGTTTATGGGAACAAATAATAGAACTCAAGAGAAGTCCAAAAAAATTTACCAAATGTAATGGATGGGGACAATTAACTCAAAACTGTAAATTCAAGATATCTCGACATATACTACAAAGAAAAAAAAATTAAGGAAAGGAGGATAAAGGGAAAGGTATCATGCAAAATTTAGTTGATCACCACAAGGTTTTTTCAAGAACCATACGTAAGAGTATATACCTCTATGTATCACTAAGAGAGAGGAGGTCCTTAAAACTCCCCCAAATAACCTCCGGAGAAGGATGATGATTGATTCGCTCTAGTGGTTATTAATAAAAGAAACAAAGATATTTCAATGTTAGACTCCAAGATTATTAAGAAGAATAATGAGAAACTAGAAAAGTCCCATCAACTATAAGAAAATTGGATCCTTTCTCTCTAAATAAAGGGAATAAAAAAACACCAATAAGTAAGGAAAATTTTAGAAAAATCCTATCGGAGAATAGATTCAATGAAGATCATGAACTTGATGAGGTTTTGATGGAGGACAATTTAGCGGAGAAGATCCAACTCCCTATAGAAAATGGGTAGAGTTCCACAAAATTTGGTAGTTTGAGAGCTAACAAAACAGCTTGGAGAAATTATAAATTTAATAGAAAAGGAAATAAAGAATGTTAAAAAATATTCCAAAAGTAATCGAAGAAAATAAATTGGAAGGGAGTTAGGTAGAAACAACATCGCCTTTGTTAAAGGGTGAGTCCTCCAAAGGCATTCCCTCAAAATCTGGTAAAATGGAAGGTATTGGGGGATAATCCCATAAACATTGAGACCCCTAACAAAAAATTAGGTAGATTGAAAAAAATTGAATCAAGGAAGAGGAATACGCAAAATGAGATAAATTCAGGGAAACATACCTGTTTGGATCAAAAGGTCTTTAGGAAAAATAAGCCCAATCTTAGAAAATGAACTATATCTCATGGAATGGAAGGGGGCTTAATAACTCAGGAAATTTGAGAATCCTAAAATATTTGGTGGAAAATCATAATCTATATGGTTTAGCTGTATAATAGACTAAAATGAAGGAAGAGAGTTTTCTACGTAACTAAAAATATTTTTGGAAAAACTCTGAGGATTTTTTTGTTACTTCACAGGGTGCCTTAAGAGGTATAGTGGTTGTATGGAATCTTGTTATTCTTAAAGGCACACTCCTGCTAAAAAGGGGAAATCATATGGTGATCATGCTGATAAATTTGGGAAATGGAAAAATATGGGTTCTCTCAAATATATAT
Organism: Taxus wallichiana var. yunnanensis; assembly: GCA_018340775.1. Lineage (NCBI taxonomy): Eukaryota > Viridiplantae > Streptophyta > Pinopsida > Cupressales > Taxaceae > Taxus > Taxus wallichiana. The sequence goes on from CM031239.1 coordinate 186,536,204, forward strand.
GCCCCAACTTCTCACAAAGAAAGGAAGAAATTATGGCAGCATCTTCTAAACTTCAAAAATATCATTTTAGGATCAGATTGGTTAGTGCTTGGTGATTTTAATACCCCTACATCTCCCTTAGAGAAAAAAGGGGATCTCTAGAGTATATAGTTGGGATGGAATATTGCAATGATCTCCTCATAAATTTAGACTTAATGGATATAGATCTAAAGGGAAGAAAATACACATGGACCAATAGAAGAGTGGGGTCTCAACTAATCTAAGTTAGATTGGATAGGGTGTTGGCTACGGAAGAGTGGTTTAAAAGGATATTTCTCTCTTCTCCCTTCCAAGGATTGGATCAGATCAGATCATAACCCAATTCTTCTGACGATAAAATACCCCACAATAGGAAAAATCCCTTTCGTTTCAAAAAAATGTGGCTCCAAAGTGAAGAGTTAAAAGACCTCATCAAGGAATGGTGGAGATTAAATGTCTAAGGAACTGCAATGTTTAGACTGTCCAAAAAATTACAACATGTTAAAATGAATCTCAAGAAATGGAACAAAAGGAGTTTTAGGAAATTTTTCCAAAAGAAATCTAAATTGAAAATGACATTCTTAATATGCAGAAGAAGAGTGAAATGAGTAACTCGGAAATAGAGATGGAAGACTATGAAAAAGAAAGACTCTTACTTTGTTAATATCATAGCTTCCTGGTTAAGGAAGAAACCTTCTAGAGGAAAAAATTGAGAATAATATGGCTCAAAGAGGGTGAAAAAAATACTCGATTCTTTCACTTTACACTCTCAAAAGAAGGAGTTTTAATAGAATTGAAAAAAATAGTAATACGGAAGGAGCTATCTTGGAATAAAAGGAAGAGATAAAAGATGAAGCTATATCATTTTTCAAGAACCTATTACTTGAACAAAGAAATGCAAATATGGAAAAGGTTAATGAATTTATTAATTGCATCCCTTCCCTTGTGTCTGAGAATGATAACTAGATTCTCTCTATGACTCCCTCAATGGAAGAGGTGGAATTTTCTGTCAAACATCTCATTCCAGATAAGGAGCCCACCCTGGATGGTTTTCAGGCTTTATTCTATCTGTAGTTTTGGGACATAATTAAAAAATATGTTTATAAGGTAGTGGAAGAATTATTCAACCACAAGAAAATACTAAAGGATATGAACTGTACTTTTTGGCCCTTGTGCTGAAGAGTGGGAATGCTATGGAATTTAAATACTTTCATCCTATAAGTTTGTGTAACACTTCCTATAAAATGCACAAAGATCCTTACTCGAGGTTACAACTACTCCTTCCTTCCATTATATCATAACAACAAGGGGGTTTTTATGGGAAGAAAAATACAAGATGGAATTATTACTATCAAAGAGACTATTCATACTTCTAAACTCAGCAAAAAGGCAACAATGGTCATTAAACTAGATATGGCAAAGGCATATGATAGGGTTTCATGGAGCTTCCTAGATAAAATTATGAGGAAATTTGGCTTTGACAGTTTGTTTAGGAACTTGGTCAATGCTTGCATATTAGGTGCTTGGTTTTTTATCCTTCTAAATGGATCTCCTTGTGGGTTTTTACCAAGTACACAAGGTTTGAGGCAAGGGGATCCACTCTCTCCTTTTCTATTTATTTTAATGGTTGAAGCTCTAAGTAGGAGATTAAATGCGTTATCTCGGAACTGAACTATTAAAGGTTTATCGCTAGCTATGAGAGTGGAAATTGTTTCCCATAAACACTTTGTTGATGACACGATATTGGGTGGTGAATTCTCAATTCTCAAAGTAAAATCCTTCAAGAGGTTGTTAGATGACTACATGGAGGTCTGGGGGAAGCTTGTAAATTATAGAAAAATATTCATCTATTTTCTAAATACATCAGATTGTAGGGGCAAGATAATTGTTAAAGTATTGGAATGTGACATTAAATCCATGTCCTCCTTTTACTTGGGCATGCCTTTAGGGGAAAAGAGACCCAAAGTGGTGAATGGAACTTCTTAATTGAAAGGTTTGAAAGAAAATTGGTGGGATGGAAAGCTAACCTCCTATCACAAGCCGATAAAGTTACCCTTCTGAAAATTTCCCTTCAAAGCCTCTCGGTGTATGTGATGTCTCTTTATCATCTTCCTTTGAGAGTTGAAGAAAAACTTGAAAGTATTTGAAAGCGATTTCTATGGAGTGACATGGAAAGTAAAGACCGTTTACCCTTGGTAGCATGGAAACGAGTGTGCAAACCAAAGAAGCCATGGGGGTTGGGCCTTATAGATTGGATAAAAATGAAAAAATATTTACTAGCCAAAATTGGTTGGAGGTTGATTAGTGAAGAAGGGGTTTGGAAAAAAATTCTAAAAAGGAAATATTGGAAGGATGCTAATGATGAGAGATGGATTTTCAAATGGAAGGCAATAAATTGGGCTAAAGAAACCCCTGGAAAAGGATGCAGGTGAAAAATTGGAGATGGCACTAAAACTTTGTTTTGGAAAGATAAATGGGTTGGAAACTTCAAGTTAGAAGATAAATTCCCAATAATATCTTAGCTACTGGAAGAAAAATTTGGGACTTTGGTTTGAAATTATATGAGGGAAGAGGAAATTTTTTAGATTTGGAAGCATTTGGACTTAGAAAGGCAAGACCTAAATATGGAAATGAAAAGCTTAAATGAATTTCTTCGTAGTCGCTTGTCCCGTAATAAAAACAAACAAGACTTCATTATCTGAGACAAAGAAGAAAATGGTAAGTTTTTAGTCAAATTTACCTATTCTCAATTTTTTGAATAATATGTGAGCACTAAAGATCTAGTAGCAAGTAAGATATGGAACAAAAACATTATACCTAAGGTCAATACTTTTAGCTGGCTCATCATGATAAATAAGATTTTAATAGTGGAAAACCTTACAAAAAGAGGCTTTCACATGGTCAATTGATGTGTGTTATGTGAAAAGGAAATAGATACGATTAATCACATGTTTATGGATTGCACTTTCTCCTTTCAAGTCTTTTCCTCTATCCTTGATTTATTTTTAGTCAATTGGGTAAGCCCAAATGAGGTCATAACAACTTGGGTACAATGGTTATGTCCTTTCAAAATCCAATGCCTTAAAAATATTTGGATCATGAGTCTAGGACATTTACGGTGGGAGGTCCGTAAAAATGAAATATGAAGATTTTAAAAGGGAAGAATCTTCCACATAAGCTTATTTTTAAGAGACACATACAAGTTGTTAAAAACAATTTTTATCCTTAAAAATAAGGATGTGGAAATTGAGGAGGGATAAAAACATATCTTTAGTAATTGGAACCTCACATGTGGGAATCGACAAGAAAAAGTAACCCTAGAGTAGGAATCAGATGGAGAAGACCCGGAAGGGTTTATAGAGATAAATTTTGATGGTGAAACAAAAGGGAACCCCAGGAAAGTGGGTGGAGGGGGAATTTTCTATGACATCAATGGAAACTTTGTGCGTTCTTAATTCTTCAACCTAGGTACCCAAACAAATCATGTGGCTAAGGATGCAAATATGTGTTGGGGTGTCAAGCTAGTGGAAGAGAAAGGTTTCAAATATTTGATAGTTGAAGGTGACTCTTTGAATATAATCTCAAGTATGTTAAGTAGCAATTCTATCTCTTTGTCTATTGATGATTTTATTAAAATCACCAAAAATAGACTTACCTCTTTCACTTCCATATCTTTTTAACACATATACCATGAAGGAATATGTGTGGCAAAAATTTTGCTAACAAGGGGTGATTGCTAGTGACTTAAATGTGGTGGAAAATTCAGCTAGTTTGGATGAAAAAACTATAAGAATTATAGAAAGGAACTCTCAACCTTAATATTTGCTTTCTATGTTTGTTTTTATCATGATTTCAAGGAATAACATGATGACTACTGTGACTAATGATGTGGAAAATATGGAGAATGGGACAATGATGGAAATATATGCCCAGCTTGTGACAAATATAGTCTATAATTACTTCAATAATGTGAAAGATAGGGCTACACTTCTAATTCATGGTCACTTGGAATTCACGAGCCTAATTTGGGAGATACCTCTATTTTGGTGTCTACGTTTAGATCTGAAAGATAGTGAAGGAATAAGGAGATGTTGTTGCAGAAAAATGGGGGGATATTTGGTGAGAAATGAAACTACCATTATTCTTGAAATCTCGAGAGAAGCCTCTGTGTTTTTAGAAAAGGTAGGGCTGTTAAAAGTTTTTAAAATCTTTAAAGGGCATGGTGAAGGATTAATTACCCAGGTCACCAACACTTAGAATGAAGGAATATTTTGTGTGAAAAATGTCTCCTTCACAATTTCACACAAGCTTATCACCAAAGTGATTGGTCTTTCCTTGGAAGGTAGATGCGTTTTCAAGCCCAAAACGGATTGCATCCTGGAGGTGAATTATTTTATGCAAGGTAAGGGTCTTCTTAAGAAACATTTTAATGGTTTGATAGAGAGTAATTACCTCCCCAGTATGATGAAATTGCACTTCTATTAATTTCCTACATTTCACTTGAAGGATGGCTCGTAGTTGTGTATGGGTACCATTTCCCCATGCTTAACCACATTCGTAATGGGCGATTGTATAATTTCCCTAACTTTCTTTACAATTCTCTGGATAAATCTATTGAGATGGTTAGGAAAGGTACTTTCATGTTTCCACTCCATCAGGGCCTCCTTAAATATTTGGTTAAGATAGGTACCCCCAAAATTGGAAAAAGTGAGAAACTTTGTGTTAAAATTGAGAACCCAAGCTTGAGGGATGAAGGCGGATCGGTGACTAAAAGAACAAGGTCACATTTAGCCAAGGAAAATCCAGGTAAGAAAATGAAAGAAGAGGGAGATATTGGTATGCGGTGGATATTAAAGTTAGCTCGGAGTTCAAGAAATAGGGTAAGGATTTCAAACAAGGAGGTAGTGGTAGAAATTTGCATGTGGTGACTATGGAAAATGTTGTAATCAAGAGATCGGGAAGCCGAGATAACCCTCCCAAAAATTTGGAAAAGGATGAAATCTCTTAAACCAAAACTGATCCAGAGGATCCTCGCAAAGAAACACGAATCTAAGATCTTCTCAAAATAAGTTCCAATCATTTTTAAAGCGTGGAGAAAAATTATACGATTCCGACGACATCTTGTTTGCAGGAAACAGAGCTTGTTTGCAAAAGTTATAGCCCGCTGAAATTTTTGGGCAACTGGCAAAATTTGGAGTTTTGTGTAGGTTGGACATGTGCACGCTCGCCAAGTGTTTCGATTATATTGCGACACGTGGACAAATTGTGTGACGTACTAAAAAAATGGGTTTTGGAACGCCGGTCTTGGACACTCGTTCTCGGACAAATGGACCCCGCTATTTACTAGTTGGGGGCCCTTAGCCAGGTTTGACACATTCGATTATGGAGGGGTACCTTGGCCTCCTTCTCATTTAACCATTAAACAAACTTGTGTATATAAACTCCTATAATTGCCTTTGTGCCATGCATGTGGGACATTTAGGCATACATTATTTAAACTATGCAAATTTCCCACACCTATTTGTTATTAACTACCATTTCCACGCATTTTTGTATTAATTTCCATGCATTTTATACCACTTTATTCACGCATTAAACTTTATCCAACTACCACGCATTATCCTTGGGATTGTTTTAGCGCCTAAAACTCAAACCATGCGCCATCCCAAAGAAATGCGCCCTCCACATAAGCATATAGGTGGCTCTTTAGCCAATTCAAAACCACCCTCCATGCATTTTTAAATGCTTTCCTTTTTTTCACGCCCCCACAATGTGGGGATAAACTCTTAAAATGCACCTAAGGAGAAGGAGGAGAAGTGGAGGGGATTGGAACAACTGACCTCCCATCCAAAATTATAGGTGCCTAACCAATGCGCCAGCTGTTTGGAAACAATATAAAAGGAGGTATATCATATTTGTATAGTATTCAGGATGTGTAAAATTATTGTAATGCTCATAACTTGAGCTAGGAGTGGAATTTGGAGGAGATGTAAAAATCAACCCTGTTATTTTTTACAGAGGAAGACTGTGAGAAGGTTAGAATTTTGTATAATTCTTTGTAAAGAATTATTTTCAAGATTTTAATAGATCGGTCCCATTCAACTGGACCCGGAGACGTAGGCCTCAAGCACCGAACTCCGTTATCAATTCTTGCGTCAAATTGCTGGTGAATCCTCTTCATTTCTTTCAATATTTACATAGTACTTGCAGTTTTTATTCTTTTATTAAAAATACAAAAAGGATATAATGCTCAAATTTTACATCGAAAATCAATACAAAGCAAGAAAAATGTGTGTGCACAATTGCTAGTTAAATTTGGTTTTCAGATCATTGGTATCAGAGCTGGTTTTGACTGATTTTTGGTTCAGTTTAACGTGTTTTGGATTGCAAGTTGTGTGTTGGATGTTAACAAGGTCTCAATCTAAGAAGGGTGAAGGAGAGTTAGTTGAAGGAGATCCCAAAATTGGTACCAGACGATCTCGAAGTCCTACAATGGCGGATCGAGAGGAAGTGGAACAAAAATTTCGTCAATCCTTCCAACAGATGAAGGAAATGGTGGAAGAAATGTACCAAGATAGGAAAAGGTAAAAGGGAACTAGAGAAGGTAAGAAAGAAGAAAGCTCTAGTTCGACATTCCAAAAATAGACTCTTTAAAATCTGATTTTCTTTCATTAAAGTTAGATATCAAGTTTGAATTGCCTATGTATCTTGGAGAGCTAAATGCAGAGAAGTTAGATAATCTGGGTCAAGCAAATAGAAGTATATTGCAGGGTTCAGAGAATTTTTGATGATGAAGCAAAGATTCATCTGGAAACTCTTTGGATGGGTGGAACAACACTCATTTGGTGGGAGAGTAAGCTTTAGGAAGTGGAAGAAAAAAAAGGTATAGAAATCACTTCTTGGTCTGAATTTGTTTCAAATCTTAGGCAACAATTTTATCCTCTTGGTTATAAGAAACAAGCTATGATGGATTGGAAAACATTAAGACAAACTAAGGGACAAAGTGTTCAAGAATACACACAAGAATTTAGGAAAAGGGCTCTAATTCAGGAATTTCCCTAAACACAGAAGAAACACTGCTCAAATATATTGGTGGATTGCATAGTTATCTAAGGCATATGATACTTGTTTTAGGTCCTACTAATCTTGATGCAGTATGTGTTCAAGCAACCCATCTGGAAGCACGAGGGAAAATGACAAAGGAGTCCTCTTTCTCTTCTTTTAATCAGAAGAACAAGCAATCTAAAGGAAAAGGTTTGAAAGAACAAGGAAAAGGAAAGGGTAAGCATAAAACAAACTCTACTGTTAAGAAGGAAGATGAAAAACCATTTTGTAATCATTGTAAAAAAAACCATGATGAGTGTAAATGTTGGAAATTACATCCTAAAAAGAAGCCTAAATGGATGGTTAAGAAAGGAAAGGAAAAGAAAACAAACACCGTAGTGCATGATCTTGGTTCTGATTCAGGTGATGAAACCAAAATCACAGCTATGGGTTTACAAGGTAAATCAACTCTTTCAATTTCCAACAATAGCACTACAGATGTTGCATCTTCTTCTAGTAAACAAACTATACCCGATGATAAGAAAAGAAATGAGATTTTCCACATTAGAGTAATTTCAAAGCATACGAAAATTGATACTCTTTTTGATAGTGGATCTCAAGCTAATCTAATTTCTGAGGAGGTTGTTAAGAAACTAGGACTCAAAACTAAACCACATCCCAATCCTTATCCTTTGGGCTAGGTTTGTGATGATGCAAAACTGCAGGTAACTAAAACTTGTACTTTCAGGTTTGCCATTACAGATGTTTATTGATGAGGTTGAATTGGATGTCGTTCCTTTGGATATTTGTGGGGTGGTTTTGGGAAGTCCTTATTTGTATGATCGTAAAGTAATCTTCTATAGGTAAGAAAATAAATATTTTCTTGTAAAGGATGGAATTAAGTTTATTATTAGAGCTCACCATGAAAAGAATAATCTATCCTTGGTAACTGCATGTCAAATGAAAAGGATTGTAAACTCAAGAAAAAATTTTGTGCTCATGGTGGTCAAAGCCAAGGAAAAAGAAAATGAGATGGCTTTTGAGACTTGCGATCTAAAACATAAGGATGAATTGGTAAAAATTGTTTCTCATTTTGATGATGTTTTTCAAGATCCACAAGGTCTACCTCCAAAAAGAGGGGTTCAACATGAGATACAGTTGCTTCAGGATGCACCTCTTCCCAATATCGGAATGTACAGGTTATCAGTAGTAGAGAACGAGGAAATCAAGAGACAGGTAATGGAACTTTTGGCTCAACGTATAATTCATCCAAGTACATCCCCATGTGGTTCACCAATTATATTGGTTCCTAAGAAGGATGGCACTTGGCGAATGTGTGTTGATTTCCGTGCTTTAAACAAGATTACTATAAAGAATCGTTACCCTCTTCCTAGAATAGATGATTTACTGGATCAATTAAGGAATGCAATTTATTTCACTAAGTTAGACTTAAGAAGTGGTTATCACCAAGTAAGAATTGCAAAAGGTGATGTTTGGAAAATTGCTTTAAAAAAAAACAAGGATTGTTTGAATGGTTAGTGATGCATTTCGGTTTGTGCAATGCACCGACAACATTCATGAGAGTTATGAATGAAATTTTTAGACCATTCATTGATAATTTTGTTATTGTCTACTTAGATGATATTCTTATTTTCAGTAAATCATGGGATGAACATGTTAAACACATCCAGAAAGTCTTAGATGCACTAAGGAAAGAGAAATTTTATTTGAAGATGTCAAAATGTGAATTTGGAAAAACATCTTTAATTTACTTAGGGTATATTGTAGGAAATGGAGAATTGAGAATTGATCCTGCAAAAATAGAGGTTATTGTGAAATGGCCTAGACCCACAAATGTGACTAAAGTTAGAAGTTTTCTAGGTGCAGTTCAGTACTAGAGGAAAATTATTGCCAACTTCTCATATATTGCATCTCCTTTGCATGCTTTGACAAGTATTAAACAGGTCTTTCAGTGGGGAGTAAAACAACAAAAACCATTTGATACACTGAAAGAGAAGATAAGTACCGCTCCGATCTAGGCACTTCCAGATTTACAACATTCATTTGAGATTGAGACGGATGCTAGTGACTACACAATGGGGAAGTCTTGATGCAGAACAAATGACTAGTGTGTTACCATTCAGAAACCTTTACAAGTGCGGTAAGAAACTATCCAACTTATGATAAAGAGTTGTATGCTTTGGTTCAAAGTGTTAAAAAGTGGAAGCATTATTTAATGGGAAAAGAAACAATTATCCATACTAACCATCAACCGCTTCAATACTTACAAACACAAACCAAATTGCAGCAGTCTAGACATTTCAGGTGGATGGGATTTTTGCAACAATTTCATCTTGTAATCAGGTATAAAAAAGGTATTCAAAACAAGGTTGCCGACATGTTATCCAGACCACCAGTGGTAGTAGCATCTATCCTTTTGTAGCATAGTTCTTTGGCTCATGTTAGTTACAAGGAACAATATGCAAATGATGTTGATTTTAGAGAAGTGTATGAGGATCTAGTAAGTGGGAAACAAGTAGGAGAAAAAGATTATCATTTGCATGAAGGATTGTTATATCATTCTGGAAAACTTTGTATTCCAGAAAATGAGCATGTGCATATGATTAGGGAAGCACATAATTCTCTTATTTCAGGGCATTTTGGTGTTAGTAAGACAGTTGCACATTTACAAAAATATTGCTATTGGCCTAGAATGCATGAACATGTAAACCGGTATATTAAGGGATGTGTTCTTTGTGCCACAAGCAAGCCAAGTAACAGAAATTAGGACTTTACACTCCTCTTCCTGTTCCAACACGGCCTTGGGAAAGTGTTTCCATGGACTTTGTAGGAGGCTTGCCCATGACACGGAAGAAACATGATTACTTATATGTGGTAGTGGATAGATTTAGCAAAATGTGTGTGTTGGTTCCATGTACTAAACAAATAACTGGTGAGGGAACTGCACATTTATTTTTTCAGTTTGTTTGGGTTCATTTTGGTTTACCTACTTCAATCATATCTGATCGGGATTCTAGATTTCTTGGGGAATTTTGGTCAACATTGTGGGGGTTAATGGACACAAAACTGAAAAAGAGCACTGCTTTTCATCCACAGACTGATGGTCAAACAGAGGTTGTAAACCACACAGTGGTACAATTACTTAGGGGCTATAGTAACAAACATCCTAAATTGTGGGATGAACATCTTTATTATGTGCAACATGCTTATAATCATGCCTTACATTCTTCTACTTTGAAGTCTCCATTTGAGACTTGTTATGGATATCTGCCTAATTCTCCATTAGATATATATTATGGACATGAAACTGTTGTTAATGGTGCAAGTGATTCTGACAAGGCTAAAAGATTTGTGCAGAGAATACAATAGGTTCATCAGTATGTCCGTGAACAATTGGAGAAAAGCCAGGCTAAGTACAAAGCTAGGCATGATAAACATAGAACTGATCACAAGTTCAAAGTTGGTGATTCAGTTTGGCTTCACATCAGCAAGGAAAGAATGACAGGTGAAGGTAAAAATTGAAACCTATACGGTATGGTCCGTTCTAAATATTGGAAAAAATTGGTAACAACGCTTTTCGGTTAGATTTACCTCCATATATGCAAATCTAATCAGTTGTAAATGTTGAGAATTTAAGATTGTATGAACCACCTATGATTGTTGATCATGATGATTCTAACATTATGCCTTCCATTGATGATTTTGCTCCTGAGTATCTTGATGAGTTGCAGGAAGACATCATTCTGGACAGGAAAGTAAGAACTTCACGAAGGGGTGGTATTGAGTATCTTCGTGTGGGGTTCAAAGGCATGCATCCAAACAAGTTTAAATGGATGGAAACCGGAAAGGTGAGGGAGAAATACCCTCACCTATTCACCAATTAGGTTGACTTTTGGGGTCCAAAAGTTTCTCAATGGGGAGGAATGATCCAGAGGATCCTCATAGAGAAACACCAATCTAAGATCTTCTTAGAATAATTTGCAGTCATTTTTAAAGTGTGGAGAAAAATTATACGATTCCGACGACATCTTGTTTGCAGGAAACAGAGCTCGTTTGCAAAAGTTATAGCCCGCTAAAATTTTTGGGCAACTGGCAAAATTTGGAGTTTTGTGCAGGTTGGACGTATGCACGCTCACCAAGTGTTTCGATTATATTGTGACACGTGGACGAATTGTGTGACATACTAAAAAAATGGGTTTTGGAACACCGGTCTTGGACACTCATTCTTGGAAAAATGGACCTGCTATTTACTTGGTGAGGGCCCTCGATCAGTGTAACACACTCGATTATAGAGGGTACCTTGGCCTCCTTCTCATTTAACCATTAAACCAACTTGTGTATATAAACTCCTATAATTTCCTTTGCACCATGCATGTGGGACATTTAGGCATGCATTATTTAAACTATGCAAATTTCCCACGCCTATTTGTATTAACTACCATTTCCACACATTTTTGTATTAATTTCCATGCATTTTATACCACTGTTCACGCATTAAACTTTATCCAACTACCATGCATTATCCTTGGGATTGTTTTAGCGCCTAAAACTCAAACCATGCGCCATCCCCAAGAAATGTGCCCTCCACATAAGCATATAGGTGGCTCTTTAGCCAATTCAAAACTCGCCCTCCATGCATTTTTAAATGCTTTCCTTTTTTCACGCCCCCACAATGTGGGATAAAACTCTTAAAATGCACCTAAGGAGAAGGAGGAGAAGTGGAGGGGATTGGAACAGCTGACCTCCCATCCAAAAGTATAGGCACCTAACCAATGCGCCAGCTGTTTGGAAACAATATAAAAGGAGGTATATCATATTTGTATAGTATTCAGGACTGTGTAAAATTATTGTAATGCTCATAACTTGAGCTAGGAGTGGAATTTGGAGGAGATGTAAAAAGAAACCCCTATTATTTTTGATAGAGGAAGACTGTGAGAAGGTTAGAATTTTGTAGAATTATTTGTAAAGAATTATTTTCAAGATTTTAATAGATCGGTCCCATTCAACCGGACCCGGAGACGTAGGCCTCAAACGCTGAACTCCGTTATCAATTTTTGCTTGAATTGCTGGTGAATCCTCTTCATTTCTTTCAATATTTACACACTACTTGCAGTTTTTATTCTTTTATTAAAAATACAAAAAGGATATAATGTTCAAATTTTACATCGAAAATCAATACAAAGCAAGAAAAATGTGTGTGCACAATTGCTAGTTAAATTTGGTTTTCAAATCAAAAACTCAAAGTATTGAAGAAGCTATTATGAGCCTCCAAGCCCTAAAGAATGCCTAGAAAATTTTGTTCTCTGCTAAGGACATAGTGGTCAAGACCAATATTTTTTTAAAAGACTTAAAAAACTCTAGACTGGATACTAACATCAATAGAAATAGAATTATCATGGTTACTATTGATCTTAGGGAGCTTCAGGAGAAGGTTGACAAGCTTATAGCCATTGTTATCAATGAAATTTTGAAAAATGCCAATGAAAGATATATGGAAATGGATAAACACATCCTACAAATGAAAGAAACTCTCATGCACATCAAATAATTCCATCTATTGAATATGAAAAGCACAATCTAACACCTCAAAATGATGTGGAACTAGTTCAAGTAATGCAAAGGGAAAAAAAGTTGGAGAAAGATGACATCAAGCCAGTGAGAGAGATGATTGAGCCTGATTATGAGCTATGGAGGGTCACCATAACTAGCCTAGTTAAGAAGTGGAATGAATGCATGAAGAAAATAGGAGAAATAATAAAGGAATGAATTTTGTTTTTTGTTGGGTTTGGGCCTCTTATGGATGTTTTGGTTTGGACTAGTTATTATGTTTGTTGTTGTTATTTCCATATGTTGTTAGTTTGGTTTATGATAGTTATTAGTTTCTCTATGTTTTAGTCCTAGTTGGTTTCAATGGGTATGCCCTTGGCCTTCTCTTATGATTTCTTAAACTATCTATTTTTACGGGGTAGGGTCCCCTTAACCCTTTTTACCGCTAATAAAAAAAAATTGAACTTCAAAAACATTGCATACTTTTTATGGTTTTTCTATATGTCACCATGGGAAAGATATTACTTCTTCAAAACCATAATCTAACATCAACACCTTAGAAGAGCCATATCTAGGGAGGTTGAGAATGTGAGGTCTATCCAACTCAACATACAATTTGATATATGTAATTTTTGCAATTTTCATCTTTCAACAGAGACAAAAATAACTAGTAAATGCTATAATTATTCATTAATGCTCTAACTTTTCTTATGGGATTTAGATTTTCTTGAGAACAATATATTCTACTCTTACTGCTTCAATATCACTCTTATCTAAACTAATTATCCATTCTCCTTATCCCAAATGAACTAATGTGATCATATATTTATATTCTTGAATTCACATTAAAAACCATATTGTAGTACAAGATACTACATAAGAAGATCACAAAAATCATACAAACCCTAATGTATTCAAAATAATTCTAGATAGGTTTTATGATCAGTTGATAAAACCTTAATAAAAACACCCATGTCCATGCATACTTTTGAAATATAAATAGAAATATGTCAAGGTAGAATTACTACCAAATTTATTAAAGCACATAAATGAGGGAGGACCAATGAACCTCCTCAAAGGAGTATTATAATGAATGTCTCCAATTAACATCTCTTTCATAATTGAATATCTCAAATACTAGATCTCTATGTTTTTTTATAAAAAACAAATAAAAGATATTATTAGGATTCAAAGAATAGTTATATTTCCAAGAAAGTTTGATTTAACCTATTAATGGATTAATAATATTAAACATTATTTGTCAATTATATTACAATTACATATTATAAGTGTATCTTAATCACATATAATAGTGCACAAATTCAAAAAAGGGGAAAAAGTGCTTATGAATGTGGGAGATAATTCTATACAAGTACAAATGTGGTAGACCAAAATAATACAAGTATTAATATTATTCCAAAAGTAAAAAACAAATAGGGAAGAGAGGGAAAATTACAGAAGATATGTAGTGGGAACATGGGAACATGGGAAAATGGGAAAGGGAAGAGTAAAATAGAGTTGATAAGAGATGAAATGGAGTCTCAAAGGAAAAACACAAGGAACATGCACCAATAAAGGATTTACTTGGACCATGATAAATAAACACATAAATACACTAACACCATATAAATTAATGAATCTTGGACAAAAATTAGGTCTCTACATAATACCCCACTTTGATGTGTGTGTGTACATGAACGCATACATATCAAACTAGAACAAACAAAAATTCCCTAAGAATGTTTTGTAATGATCCATCACTATTTTTTCATCATTCTCATTATTAGTAAATATCACATGATTTCCATATAGGGTTCATTTTAAGACCCTCCCTCCGAAAAGTTAGTTTAGAATTGGTGGTGAATATCTAAAATCAACTTTCACAAGTAATGGGGAATTTCTAAAAAACTATTTCGTGGGAAAGCCAACTAGTTGGGATGGCCATTCATCATCTCTGTCGTACAACCTAGGTTGGACACCATCCAACTCATGTTATATGGGAGACGACGGTCTTCCATTGTCTACCATCCAACCCAGGATATATGGAAGATGATGGATGGACATTCAACTTTGAGTTAGATGGTCTTCCATTGTCTCCCATCCACCCCGGTTTTCCAACTTGAGTTGGACGGCTATCCATCATCTATCATCTAACCCACCCTTCCAATCTAAGTTAGACAACTATACATTATCTTTCATCTAACCCAGCTTGTCTAACCTATGTTGGATGACTTTCCATCGTCTCACCGTCTAACCCGGTGTCCAACTCACGGGTTGGAGACGACCATACATTATCTATCATCCAACCTGGGTTGGATGACCATACATTATCTATCGTAGGGATAATTTTAGTGGCGAATATTCGTAATATGGAAAATATTCCATTTTTGAAAAATTTGAAAAGGTGAATTTCCTGGCATGGGTCAGTGACCTATTCACCTAAAAATTACAATTTAATTTTTTTAGGGGTTAGCTTCACCTATCCTTAAAACTATCCCCTGTATAATCCTAGATTATTCACCAGGTAGAACACTACTAGCTCACTCATACCACTTGGGGGCATATGTATTATCAAGTGCGAAACGCGTGTGATAGGAGGACGGAGGCTATAGACACGTGACAAGAGGGTAGAGGCTGCATACGCGTGACAAAAAGTTTGTTGACACGTGACAATGAGAGTTTGTTGATGCACAATAGGGAGAGTTTGTTGAAGTGTGACAGGAGTGCAGAGGAAGTAGATGTGTGATAGAGATTTTGTTGACACGTGACACAGAGATTTTTTTGTCACACAACCATAGGACGGAGGCTATAGACGCGCGATAGAATATTTTTTGTCACATGTCAACAAGGTTATTTTCACATGTCAACAAATCTCACTGATGTGTGTCAACAACGTTATTGACATGAGACAACAAACTTGCTTTCACATGTCCACAACCTTGTTAATGTGCGTCGAGATAGGGTGTTTTCCTTATGCGTGTCAACAACCTTTTTGATGCGCGTTAGTGAGGGTGTTTTACTGACACATGTCAACAACCTTATTTCCGCACGTCACCGAGGATCCTCACCGACATGCATCTGGACAAAACCCTCACTGACGCACATCAAAAAAGGTGTTGGCGTGTCGGTGAGGTTTGTTGACACCTGACAACAACCTTGTTGACATGCGACACACAACTTTTGTTATCACGCGACTAGAGGGTGAAGGATGTAGATGTGCGGCGAGAATATTTGATGTCACGCATCAACAACCTTTTTAACACATGTCAGCAAGGATGTTGACCTTGTTGATGCATGACGAGAAAATATTTTGTCGTGCGTCTGCAAACCTCTATCACACCACTTAAAAATTAGGTAAAAGAAATTCTATCGAGACCCTTAAAAATTTGCCTTCCCACGAATCTAGTTCGAGGATATTCACTAAGTATTTTCCAGCTCTGGTTTTTAAGAGGTCTCTTAAAATGAACCCTAATCTGTCATTCAACCCAACCATCCAACCTGGGTTGGATGAATTTCCATCGTCTATCGTCCAACCTAGCCATCCAACCTGGGTTGGACAACCATACATTATCTGTCATCTAACCCAACCATCTAACATAGGTTGGATGACTATACATTATCTTCCATCTATCCCGGGTTAGACAATTATCCATTGTTAGTTGTCTAATTCATCCATCCAAACTGGATTAGATGATCAGTACATTATCTTTTCCAAGCTAGCCGTCTAACTTGGGTTGGATGGCCATACATTATCTTCCATCTAACCTAGGTTAGACGACCATCCATCATCTATCGTCCAACCTAGGTTGGACGAAAGAAAATGGTTGTCCATCCAACCTAAGTTAGATGGACAGTCACTCTTTGTTGGATGTCATTATTAAATGGGTACCCCTAGAACCCCTAAGATATGTATTATACCTCGACGAATACATGTATAAGTTAATTTTTACATATAAATAGTAGGTGAACTGACCCATACAAATGAATTGACACTAAAATTTTTGGCAAACCGGCAGCAACCGACCGCTAAAAATTTTCCATTTCCAATTTCCAAAATCCCTAATATTCACAATTTTATAAAAAGTTGCCACTAAAAATTTCCTTGTTTCCATAGTAGATGGTTGTGAAGATCCTAGGGCTAGCATATTTTCTCTAATATCTTGGAATCATGTGCTCCTACAAGCATATGCAAACATGTGTAAGTGAATAAGTTTCTATATATAAATGTATAATAAAGTAACTATTTATTTATATAAAATAAGAAAGGAATGAATACACCTAGTTATGTTAAACACTTGTAAATAAATTTATATGAAAGTAATGTCTTTAAATTCGAGTAACATCTAAATATAAATGAATGTGTCTCACGATTCTTGGCTCCCCAAATGACAACCCCATGGGAGAGAGAGAGTGGGAGGTATATACAGGGGTGATGTAAGGGGAGAGATATGCATGAGTTATAATTTTGTAGCATGGAATGAGGTATTCCTCTTATCACGTGGCCATTCTCTCCTTAGGAGTGACGGGGAGGCACCTTAACAAAGGGTGCATTTGATTACCATACTACTTCTAGCTCTGCTTAGGCTAGGGTGAAAGGACTTGAGGTACAACCCGAGGGGTAAAGAGAGAAAGAGAGAGGAGTTTTGGAAAAGTCTTGAGTCCTCATAGATTAGTTGGGAGGTCAATTGAAGGCTATATACAACCACCGAATGTAGTGCTCATGTGAAAGAGTGGTCACGAAGAACTGCAAACACACAGTGGCTCCGACATAGGCTATTAAAGACAATTTTAATGTGATCTCAATAAGAAATCCAAAGAGTTTGTATGTATCATCATATATTGATGTCGAGGATATTTTGACAATGAATGATAAGGTGAACACACTTGAGGTATGCACATTGAATGTGTGTTTCACCAATAGATCTTGTATAAAATGTGCAAGTAAAGTGATATTTGCAAGACGTATGTGATATTCAAACAATTGTTGAAAAATTATGAGATGGAGATGGATTTATGAGGAAAAACTCAAATATCAAAGGCTGCAATGGAGATCAAGAGGTATGTTAGCCATCACATCATAACACCTTTATCGTTTCATGAAATGGGAGCAATATAAAGAGAGCTTTGCATGGGAGATCTATCATAGGAAACATCTGAGAAAGAAAAATGGCCCCAATCCCAAATGATTCATCTCAAAACCCACAATACATAAGCACCATGTATCGCTTATGTTAAATTTTTTGAAAACAAGGGACCCCAAGATTTATAGCATCTTGCCCATAGTGTGTGATCAAGAAGGAGTTTTACAGGCCTTGAGGATGACACCCCAAAGTACCCCTAAGGACATCATTCTTTTCCACCACCCTAACCAATTAACCATCAACAAAGTATTACCATATAGAGTTTTAGCCATGACCCACATGAGATTCTTTAAGGAAAATGCACATTACCCCACTCCCAAATCATTCCACAAGAAAGTATGACAAGATAATTGTAGTAGATTGTTTGAACAAATCCATTGATTTAGAAAAACAAGGGAAACATATAAACATGCTCTCAAATATTGCTAATGAATATACAAATGCAATCACCTTAACATGAATTCCAAACAAATGGAGAATATAACAATTATTACACCAAGAAAGTATGAATTCCCATGGCTGAAGTATACACCTAAAATTTTTACGGATCCTCCAAAGAGCTCTCCCCTGCTAGAAAAGAACCATCTCTCCTCTTAAAAACCCTTAACCTCCATATATATCCTTATCCACACATGTTTTTTAGAATATTCTATTTGAATCCTAACTCATTCATGCTCATTCCATCCTTTAAGGCCTCAAAGGAATAACATGGAATATTCCATTACGACAATGTTCAATTTTTTTCAACACCGCCTGTCTCCATCATGCCAACATAACCAAGTGAAATATTTTCCACATCATATTGATTTCCAATTTGATTTTCCACTTGAGACTAAATGTGACGTGGAAAATAAAGGTGTTAAATTGATGAGACCCTTATTTGAAAATTTTGAACTTTTATTCACCTTCATGTGACATACTTTTCATGAATGATTTAAATCACACTCGTGCCTACTGATCCGAGTGGGCTATGGAAATTTATGATGACATGATGGTGTAAAAACGTCATCCCAAATAAATTTTTTTATAAGTGTGGCTTATTATTTCCAAAAAACCTCAAGTTATAATCCAAGTTTTGTAGATCTTCTCGTATTTTACTTCTACATATCACCCATCTACCATGGCCTTATCAGTCTTAGGAGAAATCCCATCAAGATT
Organism: Taxus wallichiana var. yunnanensis; assembly: GCA_018340775.1. Lineage (NCBI taxonomy): Eukaryota > Viridiplantae > Streptophyta > Pinopsida > Cupressales > Taxaceae > Taxus > Taxus wallichiana. The sequence continues at coordinate 186,555,133 of CM031239.1, forward strand.
AGAACTCAATAATCTAGGTGATTTTTTCTAGAGGAAAGGGCCAAATGAAGATTTCATTTGGCATTTCTTGAACGTACCCAATTTTTGAGCCAATTCCCTAGATGACTCCTCCCATAAATCCCTAGTTATTTGCTTTCTAAACCCACTCACCAAACTTTATGCCTCATTTCCAGTTTACTAGACCCTACACTTTCACATCATCCTTCTTGAATATCACCTAAGTATGGAGTGTTTGAAGAACCATTGGTCCCATCATTTCCCCTAAATCCATGAGGACCATCTCCATATGTATATGGCTTATTATGCCCATTCCTTGTTATAAAAAAACTTGCTATCTTGGTTCCCATATTCGTACCGAGAAAGAAGAGCCACCTATAGGCCCGTAGGTAAATGAAATGGAGAAGAGGCTTTCAGCACTTAAAGCGCCATGGCTGAAATTTAGACCATAGTGATTACTAAATCTCCTCTCCCAAAGAGAAAGAAAACCACCCTTGATGATTCAACTGGCAGAGTTGTGCAATTCCTTGTAACTCAAACTTTGACAAGTCGGGGGACCAAGGCATATCTAAAGGGAGACTCCCCCATGAGTGGGTGAAATCAATTAGAAAAAGAGGAGTTTCCCCATATTCTCAATGGACCGCAGTAGGGATCCCAAAATTAATGGAGAAATACATGTCGCGGGGCCTTTCTAGCGACATTAAGTTTTTATTTAATGTTGTGGCCCATAAAGATTTCATGCGTTGTAGGGACCATATTCTCAGTGTGTGTCAATGTTTCTAGGAGAATTAGTAGACATTGAAAATTAATCTCTTTTTATAATGTAATCCTTTGTATCTTCTTTTATGCATATATAACTTTGAATGCGGGGAGCCCGTCATAAAACCCCATTTTCATAGTATATATTGCTTCGATTTGTTTATTTCCTTTTCTATTATATGAAGTTTCTCGCTCTTTTGTTTTAGCACTTCTAAGTTACACAATTCACTTCAAATTGACAAATAATGCACCATAAAACAAACTTACACAATTAATCTTTTCACAAAATTCCTATTATTGCATGCACAATTCAAACAACTCTAAGTCGTTCTACGATAACACTAGTTACTAACTACTTATTCAATATTTGGTCTTTTAGTGGAAAATATTAGACACTTCCTTTCAATTTTATTACACATCGAAGAAACCATTAAAATACACCAAACATTAACCAACAACACTACCAAAGCGCCAAAGGTGCTCTGTGATGAAAACTTCAACCAATACTTAAATTATTTTAAGGAAAAACAAGATACAAAATTAATTTTGGGCCCCGAGGATATGCCATGTGTTGGGTTAGTCAAACATACTTCTTCAGGATTTGGATTCAAACAATAACTTTGCAAATTCTTAGGCACAGAAAAAACTTTGACATTACCATTCCTTCCCCCGGCTGTTCACTTTACATTTTCTTTCCCATCACGGGGTTAGAAATCTGACCCGCATTTAACATAAATGCCAAAGGAATACAAAGTACACTTTTATGATTTTCTTGTGATATCCAAAATATTTCCCTTCCTCGGGTGTCGGGGAAGAAACTATATTTTGTATATAATAGTTTTAATCTTGTAAAAGTAACCAATTGTCTTGACAACATGCAAAATTACCTGCCACCATCTACTTCAAAGTTTTGGAAACTTTAAAGTTTAAAATGGGAACACAAATAAATAGGCACATGATTTGCAGACGAGTACAAATATTTTCATGAAAATTTGGAAACACTAATATTAAGCACATAATAGAAATAAAAAAGAGCACATCCAATGAAATGGTGCTGAAATAAAGCATGATGATTATGGGAACCAACACCATGTCCAAATCAGGGATGAACTCCCCAACACATCTCCAAAGAGCATTATAAACAACCCTCGGCGAAGAAGGCCGGATGTCTATCCATTGGGTGAAAAATTGCTACAAATGATAAAAATACATCACATCACAAAGAGAGTGAGCAACACCAACAACCAAAAACACCAAAAAGGAACAAACACAGAACAAGAAAATAAAGAAAAGGAAATATACACTATACAGCTTGAATTTTCAAGGCCCAGAGGACCCAAAAGTTCTACTACAAACCACCCAAATCCCACACTATACGTAGATCCTCAATCAAGAGGCAAAAATGACCAAGCTAGACTTTGATGGTGATGAAATCCCTCATCTTCACTAAAACAAAGACCACCAATCGCTAACATCTACCAACACATATCTCACCCATAATTAAAAAATAAATATCATTGTTCATATTAGCAAATAGGTCTTATATAGTAGGCATGGCGTGTCAATCAACATTCCTTCTTTTTCACATATTTCATAATATAATAGCTTTAAGAAATTAAGGTGTACCTCGAGATGTCTGATACGTTCTTATTCTTCATGTTTATCCAAGTCTCCACTCAACCAAACCCTTTTAATTTCAAAGCAAGCACTAATACTAAATTTTATGTATTCTTCCTTACTTAGATATGCCACATCCCTGTTTGAGGGGAATCTATTTATTTTTTGTAACACCTGCTTAACAGGTAACAAGAAAGCATCTACCTCCAACCACATTTTTCCTTCTTGTTCCAAAGAGACAAATATTTTCTCGTAACTTGATACCACTACCAACACATGAACTTTATTTTGGTAACCCTAAATATTTAGGTGAAGAATGATGCTCAATCATCTAATAAAAAAACAAGGGAGTACAAACATTTAGGTATGGCTTCATAGGTAGAACGATGCACAAATCTTCATAAAATAAAAATGCATTGCCACATCCTTCTCTTACGCCATCTAACGCAAGGTTTTCAACACAACCATCATCCACAATGGAGTCCAGATAGATATTTCCATTACCAATGGCCATCCTGTTAAAGTCAAGATCGATCGAGAACCAAGTTATATATTCCTAGGTCAATAGAACACTCTTGATCTATCCATATATTCCTCTTCATAGATCTACTTGATAGCTTACCCTACAATCTATATTTATTTCATGTCCTACCACCGCATCAATAAATAGACATATCTTATGATAAGGGAACTCTTCCCTCATACTTGGAAATAATTTTATCCCTTATTCAAATAAAATCACGACTAAGAGAATTGTGACCTTGGCTTAACCCTATTATACCATCTATTTTCAAGGTAGAACAACATATTTCTATGAGGGTGGACAAAAATTTGTCTACTATTTTTGCACACAAAATATCATTCAAGACACTTCACCTCTATAAGTTTTTTGATCATCCAACATGTGGTCTCATTTAGTGCCTAACTCAGATTTTTCAACATCAACCATGCCATCCGAACTTAAATGAACATGAATCATAATGAATTTATAACACCATAGAGTAACATGATCATCATAATTAATTTTTAATACACTCTCATCTATGAAACCATAATCCATTGCAACTTGCTCCAAGTTCGTTGATTCCTCACCATGTTTACTTTCTTTAGATACTAGAATTTCACTATTTGGGTTATAAACTTTACCAATTTTCTAACACTTCTCTCAACCAACTATTTTCCAATAAAAAATTTCCTTTTGATTTAAATTTCTTCATCCCTGAATACCATGGTCCCCTTTTCCTTAACCTAGATTTCTCTATTGATTTCACACTCAGGAAAAATAAAATCAGGATCATCACTGAACTGATCACTAAACATCATTATCATTTCATCCCAAGAATGCAATGAAACCAGGGTAGGGAATTGAACCAATCCCTAACATCTTCTTTCAATGTATGCAAAAATAACTTCATGAAAACATATTTGTGTCTTACCTCATATTCTTGCATCAATTCTTCAAAAAAACCAAGATGTTTCTCAACGTAGATGTTGCCATATCCCTGAAAAGCGTAATTCTATCATGATTCCATCAGGGATCCTATGCGGGTATCCAGGAATTTCCCTAAAATCCATAGGCTTGAAAGCATTTGATCTCAAAGATGCCTTAGGAGAAGAACATACCATACCATCATCATAAACTTCCGAGGATAAGTTCACAAGAGACAAACCCATATCAATGAGGTATCACCCCTAAAATTTTGAGAAACATCAATGATATGAGACTATTGTAAACCCAACTATGAAAACCACAAATTAAAACATATCCGATGAACCCTTGTTTTTTCATGTTTTATCCCATGCGAAACCATGTGTTACTATGATAGAATTTTGCACTTGTATAATATTGACATTTTATAATTAATACTTTACTATGTTTTGGAAGGAAATGTTGTGCATATTCTTGTTATTTCTTCTTCAAATATGGCTTCAATGAACCTTTATGAGTATTAACAATGTATTTGGAAAAGTATATCTTGAGTCATCATAGGAGTTAACTACATACTAGTGTAGGACTTTCCTATATACTAGCATAGGAATCACCTTTACATTAGCGCAAAAATCACCGTGAAGTGCAGGACTCATCTAGATCAATAATTTAGACTCACTTGAAATGAGGAACTCACAAAAAGAGAAAATGGATTTGATGGCTGAATGATGAGTTAATGTAGCTGGCACATCAGTTAACATAAGTATATGAGCATGAAACATGTACTACTACCTCAACCTTCATGTAGATTATGAGGTCCATGCAATCCTAACTTAAATCTAGTTTCTTGAAGACGTAAAGTAGACAAACAATCATGCACTTATAATCATCATGATTATAGGGAATCACTTCAAGATCTGTAATATCCTCTAGTGTTGATTGACAATATCAACAAAGTCAATTACAGGTCTCATTTGTAGTTAACATGATTAATTTAATCCAAACACGACATAGATTAATCCCTCCATAATTTTAACTTCTAAAATCATTAGCATTGTTATAGGTATCTTCTAGTTAAGTAGTTGTCATTTATTTCAAATAACTAGTCCTCTTTCAAAGAGACTAGGTCTACTCTGAATATAAAAGAGAAAGTGTTGTAGGATTAAAAATTTAGTTCGATTGATCACTGTAAAAGGAATTTATTTCAATCAATAAAGTGTGGATTCAGGGGAAAAATTTACTTGTGTGACTTGCAATGTTGAATGGATCGAAGGGAAGGAGCAAGGGCCACTCCTCCCCAATGAGAAGGGATAATTTACTGTTCATTTCCTTTACTGTTATTTCACATTAATTTGAATTATCAGCATTGCATTATTTTCAGTACCTTTAATTCTGCATTAGATAATATTTTATTATCAATCCACTCAATTTCTGATCTTATTTAATATAGTATTTAGTTAATTTCGTTATTAAATAAGTAATCTTGAGAAAAAATTCTTACTTCCCTTTGTTGTAAATAGCCATGGACACCACCATGGACTAAAAATTGTGAGTACCAATGATTCTCATCACTTTTTGGCACCATTTTCAGGGGAATTATCAAGGTGTTATCAAATATTAAGGTGCTAACTAGAAGTGCTTCCTGATTTCCTAGTAAGTTTCCATTTAGAAATTTTATTTCCATAACTCTTTCTTTTGAAGTAAGAAGACCTTGTAGTGACAACAAGAATATTTTGTGCTTTGGAGTATGTGGAACATAAATAGTCAGTTAAGTACTGGTAGTTAGGAAGTAACCTCAGTATGATAGGATTTTATGTTTATACCTAGAGACCGTAGAGGTAGATTTATTAGAATTAATTAGCAAAACCCCCTCAATTTTTTTTTGGGACAACTTATTTACCAAGAAAGGATGGTTGATGAAGTACATAACCCCAATGGTGTAGATAATGGTAATCATCCACTTGGAAGGACGTTCACCTATCCCATACAATTAGATCCAATGATCAAGCCCCCATGAAGAATATATCCCCTTCAATTTTACCAACCTTCAGGGATTAGTCTTAGAAGATCCTGATCAATTCCTATTTGAGTTCAAATTCTTATGCCAAACCTATGATTATACTTCAAATACTTAGAAGCTTAATTTATTTCCCTTGACCTTAAAGATACAACTATGAGATGGTTCATGGGCTTAACCCCTAACTCCATCCATAGTTGGTAGGAGATGGAAATAATTTTCTTGGATAAATACCAAGACTATTGCAGAGTCAGGGACAAGAAGGAAGATCTCTTTAGAATTAAACAAAATGAGGATGAGAGTGTGGAATATTATCTTGATCGGTTCCTCTTCCTTTATAGGATATGTGGTACTAATTAAGATATTAATCGATCAAAAATATATTCCTCAAGGGATTGGATGAATACACACAGGAAGCCTTCATTCTTATGGGAAAATGAGACATGAAAAATTAGAAGTTATAGACATCATTCACCTTTATAGGTATTAATCCCGAAATCGCCCCAACCTTCATAGACAAAAATAAAAAATGGCCAATGGTGATATATCCAAACTAAGAGAAGAAATTACAAATTTGAGAACAGACCTCTTAGTTCAACTTAATACAACTATGGATAGGGAGAAAGCCAAGAACACAAATCCTTTTTCCATCTATTATCAAAGATGTAGGAATAAGCATGGATGTAAGAACTACCCCTTAAACAAGATAAACATATTTCTTGTTTGTGATCTAAAGCATACCATAGACCAATTTGGATTTCTTCCCTTGCTGAAGAACTATCTAAAACAAAACACATAAGACAAAGTTGAGTTAAACTATATGGCTCAAAGGAAAGGAGGGAAGTTTCAATTGAATTAAAAGCAAATCCTACACACCAAAAACACAATGGATCCCAAATCAACGAAATGCACCATGGCCATACCCCTAGCCTTAGGCTACACAAGTCCCACAAGAATGGATTCCTTGGTGGAATGCACCACCAAGTTATTATCAGCAATAATGGACTCCAAACCCAAACATTCCACCATTTCAACAGTTTAATCCTCAATTCCAACAACAGTGGAATGTACCTCAAGGATCATGGAAGCAATATTATAACCAAAGAATACCCCAAGGTCAACAAGCTTTGTTGACTGGGCCTACAAATGCTACCCCATCTAAACAACCTGCCTAGCCACAGATTCCATCTCAAACTATGGAAAACCCCAAAAATGTGAGGTAGGGTAACCCAACATACACTGTGGAATTAGATAAAAATGCCATAGTGAACTCTATGGATTGTAGAAACATCTTGTTGCATTCAGGGAAGGTTACCTCAAAACCTTCATCCCCTATTATAGAATAAATCCCTAAAGATAAGGAAAATCCAGAAGAAACACAACCCAATCCTATTGTTAAAGAAACACCCCAACCAAATGCGGATATTCATTTTCCATGTAAACTCTTGGAAAAACATAACATTGTAATTAATGAGATGCCAGAGTCAGAATTGATTCAGGACTGAGGAAATTAAGTATTGGGATTCCTCTATTACAAGCTCTTAAGGAAATTCCAAAATTAAACAAAACCATTAAAGATCTTTGTTTTAAGACTCTAGGAAGAAGAAAGAATCAACCTAAAACCATCCATGTTTATGGAAAATTTTCTAGTATAATGGAAGGGGATATGACCCCTCCTTAACACAGAGACCCTAGAAGTCCTATTGTTCCAGGTTTGCATTGGAGATGCTCGGATCCTAAACATCGTAATTGAGTTAAGAGTTGTTATTAATGTGATGACCACTGATATCTTGTCCACATTGTCTCTTCTTGAACCACAATCAACCTCAATAGTTCTACAAATGGTAGACCAATATGTAAACAGGAAAAAAGGGATTATAGAAGATGTTACCATCACCATTGAGTCATGGGACTATGCGGTAGATTTTATGGTTATAAAAACAAAGAATATGAAAATTAGATACCCTTTAATCCTAGGATGCTCTTAGTTAGCCAATTTTGTTGCCCTCAATAATTGCAAAACCATAAATATGGTGATTACAAATGGACATGATTCCAAAAAATTATCCATCTACCCATCTCTAAAACATTTTACTACAGAAAATAAACAAAGTTGAAAGGATAATACAAATGAATCAAATGATAGTATTTCATCTCTTTCCATGATCATAATTTAGGAAAATTCAGATCAAATTCAGGAGTGTGACAATTATTCCTACATTAGACAAAGTATAAGTCATGTTCTGAGCATGAATCTTGTGCCATATTGATTACGAGTCCTGCACTACCACTAGTAGAAATAAGACAAGACATGATGGATGAAAACAACCAACCTATCATTTGCCATTTTTCATGAAATATAGACTTGACCGAGTTTGTCTTTCAAAATATAATCTCTATTCACATAGTACTTCCCCACAAGTGCCCATTGAATTCATTATTGAGAGAGTATCTTGTTATAAATTCTCTCCATCCAGATACCAAAAAACTACCTATTTTCCCAAGGAAAACATTGGCAATAAATAGTTGGCTGACTAGTTAGGAAGAGAATACCCTATTTGAACTCTTATGCTCTCATCCTCAATATTTTTCTTGGGAATATAGTGACATGAAGGGTATTCATCCCAATATTTGTACACACCACATTTACACCATTGATTCCAGGCCAGTCAGATAACCACAAAGAAGGATAAACCCTGCACTAAGAGATATTGTAAAAACTAAAATTGAAAAATTTGTTAGATTAGGATTCATTTATCTAATATTAGATAGTCAGTGGGTTTCCCCATTAGTTATAGTTCCAAAAATAATGGTAAATGGAGGGTTTGTGTGGATTATAGGAATTAAATAAGGAAACTCATCGAGATTATTTTCCATTACCTTTCATTGATCAAGTCTTAGATAATTTATTTGGGAAAAGGTATTTTTCATTCCTTGATGGGTTCAACGGGTACAATCAAATAACAATAGCACCTGAGGATCAATACAAAACCACTTTTACTTTCCCATGGGGAACATTTTATTATAGGGTATTACCTTTTGGTTTATGTAATGCTCCACCACTTTTCAGAGAGCCATGTTAGCAATCTTTGTTGATATCACTCATGATTGTGTTGATATTTACATGGATGAATTCACTGTTTATGGGAAAAAATTCCAAGAGGTAATTGACAATTTTAAAAAGTCCTTTCTAGGTGTGAAAAACATCAGTTATCCTTAAACCATGAAAAATTCTTATTTATGATGGAGCAGGGGATAGTCTTAGGCCATCATGTTTCAAATAAAGGAATCAAGGTAGACCATAACAAGGTCAACATCATTGTAAAAATATGATCTCCTACAAATAAAATAGAGGTAAGAAGTGAAAGTGTAGAAGAGGGATGGAAGCCTCACACTTTTATTAATAATCAATCAAATCATTTACAAAATGAATGACTGCAATATTTATAGATATTGCATAGTCATGTATAGACAAAATAGGGAGTTACAACTATGCAACAATAATATAATCCCATGTACAGAAAACTCCAAATATATGGTTTCAACAATATATAACCATATAAAAATTACAATAATGACATAAAATTGCTACAGGAATACAGTTCCCAATTACAAATAATTTATGGTTAATACCAAACTATAACAACTTACCATAATGTAATAATTAACTAAGGTAAATGCACAAATTAACTTAGTAAAATAAGTTTACCCTAACATTCCCCCTTAATTTTTCATTGCCTCAAGGGATGAGGAGAGAAATTCTTTGAACAACTCAAATTTTTCATGTGCAAGTGACTTTGTGAAGATATCTTCTCATTGTTTCAGTTGTTGGACAAAAATGAAGTTGTATATTGTGTTTCAAGACATGCTCACGTATGAAATGTACTTGTACCTCAATGTGCTTTTTTATTTCATGAAAAATTGGATTACGAACAAGTTTGAGAACACCTTCATTGTCAACATACAAGGTGGTTGGTTTGTCCTATGGTATTCCAAGTCCTTCAAGTATGTGACGTAGCCATATCGCTTCACAAACAACTTCACTGCAGAACGATACTCGATTTTGTGGAAGAGTGAGAAACAAAGTGTTGTTTCTTTGTTCCCGTGATATCAATCCAGATCCCAAAAAGAACACAAATCCTGAAGTGGATTTTCTATCATCAATGTTGCCTGCATGATCTGAATCTGAATATCTAGTCAAGAAGAAGTTGTCATTCTTCTTGTATTCTAGACCAAGATCCATTGTTCCCTTGAGATATCTCAAGATTCTCCTTATTGCCTTCTAATGACAAACTTTGGGTTCTTACATGAACTTGGAAAGATAGCTCACTACAAAGCTTATATATATTCTAGTGTATGTGAGGTAAATGATACTCCCAATCAACTACCGATAGAGAGTTGCATTTACCACAAGAGATGGATCTGAACGAGATAACTGCAATTTATTCTCCATAGGTGTAGCAATAGGTGTGAAATCCATCATCCTGAATTTCTCAAGCGTTGTCTTGGTATACTTCAACTGAGAAACAAAGATGTGATTCTCTTTCTACCATAATTCTAATCCAAGACAATAGAGCATCAACCCGAGATCTGTCATGTTAAACGATCGGTTAAGATATTTCTTCGTTGTATTGATCATCCTCACCGAAATACTAGTGACGACTATATCATCTAAATATACAACAAAAAATCACAATCTCACCCCCTTGTTTTTGAGGTAGAGATTGGGATCATATGGATTTATGACAAATCCATTTTGTACGAGAAGCTCATAAATTTTAATGTACCATGCCCGGTGCCTGTTTAAGGCCATACAAATATTTCCTAATCTACATACCTTTGCTTCTTGACCAGTACAACATATCCCTCAAAGTTGGTTCATGTAGACTTCTTCTTATAGATCTTCGTTCAGAATGACACTTTTTACGTCCATCTGATGGACTTTCCAACCAAACTGCAGCTAGAGAAAAGATCATCCTGATTGTTTTGATCTTAGTTGTGGGAGAAAATGTCTCCTCATAGTCAATGCCTTCTTTTTTGCATACCCATTTGCTACTAGTCTTTCTTTATACTTGTCTATGGTCCCATATGTTTTGTACTTTGTTTTGAATATCCATCTGCAACCAATGGGTTTCTTCCCTAGTGGAAGATCGACAAGCTGCCAAGTGTTGTTTTTCATCACTGAGTTATATTCAACATCCATGGCATCTTTCCAAGATTTTGAATATAGGGATTCCTAGACTATAGAGGGATCATTAGATTCAATAAATCTACTCATCAAAGAAAAGTTTACTTCTTCTCATGATTTACTATGATTCCATGGTCCAGTGGTGGATGTATCCAGAGGACCATCCAATTTTGCATCTCATAACATGTTTGTATACCACTTGGGCATACGTTGAACTGTTCTCATGGGTTGTGGTTTTATCTAGATCATCACCATCATCCCCATCATCACTTTCATCATCTATGGGAACATCAGCTTCTGGTTTTACAACAGGTGAAAAATCTACATCAGGTGAGTCCAGAGGAGGAGTCTTTGCTTCCTTCTTCTAAAAAAACTCAACATATCTGCTTTGGTGTAGAATTTCCTGGTCTTTGGATCCATCAATCTATACCCAAGAGTCTCTTCACTGTAGCTAATGAAGATGAGTTTTTTTGATTTCATATCCAACTTCTTTCTATTTTGCTTAGGTATGTGCATAATTTCTTTGCACTCGAATACTCTAAGGTGTGCAATAGATGGTTTCCGCTTCGACCATGCTTCATATGGTGTTACTCCATCAAGAGAAACTATGGGCACTTTGTTCAACAAATATAAAATAGTATTTGCTACTTCTTCCCAAAATGTCCTCACTAGTCTAAAATCATTGATCATGCAACACACCATTTCCATGATAGTACGGTTTCTTCTCTCAACAACACCATTCTACTGTGGTGCGTGTGGAGGAGACATTTGTTGATGAATCCAATAAGCTTGTATGTAGGCTTTGAAAATGTTACTCGTAAATTCCCCCCCTCAATATGAGTAGAGATTTTTGATGTGATGACTAGTTTCATTCTCAACAACCACTTTGAAATTCTTAAAAGTTTCAAAAGCTTCACTTTTCTTACGAAGATAGTATATACATATTTTTCTCGAGTAGTCATCAACACAAAGCATGAAGTACTAAAATCTATAATGAATTGGTTGTATCAGACCGCAAAGATTAGTATGAACCAGATCAAGCTTACCATGAGCTCGATAGGTACTCTTCTAGAATGAAGCTCTATGTTGTTTTCTTGCTAGGTAGTGAGGACACTTATTTGTATCCTTATAAAGAGATGGAAATCCTTTTACCATGTCGTATTGGTGAAGTGTTTTGAGATACTTGAAACTAATGTGACCAAGTCTCTGATGCCATAATTGTGCAGAGGTAGAGTTCTTAGCCATAAGTGCTTGATCATCTCTGTGGACAAAATCAAGTTGGAACATACGTCCCACATTAGAGGCTTTTGAAACTATTTTCGATCCTCGAGATTTGTCCCGAATTAAACACATTTTATTTTTGGAATGACTATCAAAGTCAATTTTCAAATTATGATCTAGGAGTTGACCAAATAACAAAATATTCTTTGTCAACCCAGGGACATATAGTACATATGATAATCTACAATTGTGTGAACTAAGAGGAAGAGAAATGTTCCTAATCCCCTGTATTGTGTATGAAGAATCATCACCTAACGAAACATGGTTTTTCAAAGGTGTGTCCATAATTGAATTAAACCAGTCTCTTGGATGGTCATTTTTTGAGTGGCTCTGAATCAACATACCAGACATCACTAGATGACGTGGAGGGTTCACTTGATCGAGAAGTGTACAAGAAGTCTTCATTATCCAAATGTTCTTCTTGCTCAACTATATTTCCTTACTGATGGGGTTTTCTTTTCTAGTTCCCCTTCTTATGCCCTTGATTGTAGTTAGAATTTCCCTTATAAGATTGTTGATTTTGAGGTCCAGAGTTGCTTGATGAACCTTTCTTATAGGTATTGAACCAACAATATTTTAACTCATGTCCTCTTTTACGAGATAGGAAATTTCTTCTTTTGTTGTTTGTCCCCTTACTGATGTTGATTCTGATGTTGGGACTTTTGATAGGAATTAGGTTTTCCTTTTCCTTTTCCTTTTCATTTTTGATGAGAAGATAGTGCCTACTCCTCTTCATCATCTTTATTGTACATTGCTTCCTCTTGTTGCAGTAGGTTCACTAACTTGTCAAAATAAATTGTCTGATCCGACAAGTTGAGTGTTGTCACAAAAATGCGGTATGAAGGAGGGAGTGCTCTCAAAACAATGGGAATGAGAGTTGTATAAATGACCTCCTCTCCTAGGGCTAGAAGTGAATCCCTTAATTTCGCATTTATTCTTAAGAAAGCTTATATTTTCTCTTGTTTTGAACTTCGGTGTGTGTAATCTAATCAGAAATTTAGTATTACATTCTTGTTCTTGACCTCATACCTTGTGCTTAACTTATCCCACGCTTCTTTTGTAGATTTTGCATCTCGAATGTGGGTTTGCACATCGTTGAACAACACAAACAAGATTATCACCTGACCTTCTATTGATCGATCAAATTGTCATTATTGAGTTGTATCATTTGTTGATCTAGTTACAGAACCATCCACAACATTCCAAATCTCTTCAAACTCAAGTTGTGTTTTGATTTTTGTCTTCCATGCTACATAGTTATTTCCTTTTAGAAGTTGAGAATCTAGAAGAAAGAATTTGGGGGCATTGGTTCCCATTTTGTAGAATCAACTAACAAAGGGTAAGGCTCTTATCACTCTAGGTATATGGTCTCCCAATCTATATACCGTCATTTCGATATACCGAACCTTTCTATATACGTGCCCTTCCGATATACCCATCGGTACATGGAAGAAGCTCGCCCTTTCAATATACTTGGTAGTACATGAAAGAGGCATTAACATATGTGAAAGAATCTGATACGTGGTACCAAGATAGTACTGAAAGGGGTCTGTGTGATTATTGACACTAGCTCAAAGAAATATCCTCATACGTGCACGTAACTTTGCTATATACTCGATAATTTCTCAGTCCGGATTTAAGTTGAGAAATCATTCAAAAATGGATGGGAGGGCTCAAAGTGTGTGCACTGTGTCCTTATTACTCCCCATCGATTTAAAGGTTCAATGCCTAGACGATGTTATTATAGCTATATTAGGCATTAAGTACACTAGTAGTTGCGATGACTTTACAGTAAGCACTTCCTAAAGGCACTTTGCTCTATATCAAACACTCTGCAAATGAGATCCAAAGATCTCATGAGTGATACAGAACAAAATTTTTATTATTTGTGATTAAAAATATCTCGCAAGTTTTTAAGAAGTTATAATGGTTTGTAGTTGAATATGGCAACTTGTAAATTAGCACAATACATTGAAATATACAATTACATCCAAAATTCTAAAAAAATTTATGGCAAGCAATTTTTTTTTGAGGCCCTAGTGGCCTTTGGAGCTCAATATAGCTCTTTGAGAAAAAAATGACAAAAAATAGCTCAAAATGCATTTTTTAAGTGGTCCCCCTTTAGAAAATGTTCAACGAAGAAATAAAATATGAATATTGAGAGAAAAAAATTTGAACATTTTTAGGGTTTTCTCCTCTAAATTTGGTGGCTTGTTTAGTTATAACTAGAGGCTTTAGCAGAGTTTTAGCCTCTATAATTGGTGGTTTGCACTAAAACAGCCGCTAAGTGCAATAGTTATAAAAGAAATTATCTTTGGGGTGGGGTCAAACCCCAAACGTCCCACTCCCAATGCTTTCACACCAACCAAGTGCTCAAAGCGCATATGCAATGCAATGAAGTAAATTATATTTAACGAATATGTAAATTATGCTAACCTTTGAAAAATGACCGAGTAGTCTACATGGTGGTTGATGTGGCTAATTGGTTTGCGGATTTAGGTTTTCTATCTATAGCAGATCCGGCTTTTCTTTTATCTCCTTTTGATCAATCTTATGAAATTTTAATTGTTTTTTATTTCCTCCGCCACTTTTGACTGATCCTTTTGTTTGGTCACCGTTTGTGTGTCGACTACTATGTGAATTTATTTTTAGGTCAATTGGATTAGATTGGATATTAATGTGATCCACTTATTTGTGTTTTCAATGCCACCTTCACTATTTTGTGTGTGGAAACTGCCACTTTATTGTTTGCAATCACTTTTTTGTATTGTGTTGGCTTTTGTGCGGGGTTATCCATTGTTGAGTGTGACTCGGTGTGTATTAGAGGAACACAAAGCTTGGTCTCCAATTAAACACATGGCTTGGCTTTGTATAAATAGGAAACCAATGTATTTAACGTAGCTTGATTGGTGATGAAACAGAGTTTTGCAATTTGGTTGTAATACATGGATCAATTCACCGAACTCGTCTGTGGATGTTTGCGGTTTGCTTCATGGATAACACAAAGCATAAATTATCTGATCTTGAATGTTTTGGTTTCCATTTGAAATAGGGAATTGGATGCAATGAATTGTAGAGGGCTCAGTTGAATTCTCGGCCCACTAGTAAAGATCAATGTGCATCTCGTTACACGAAGTGGCTCGGTCTTATAACGTTGGATTCAATGCATAATTCTCCTTCAATATGCCTCAAATATCTCGAGCTCAATGGAGAGATCTGTAAATAGCTCAAATATAATGCAAAATAGCTTGGTTTGTACCGAATTTGATACTTCACCTAGTGTTAGATGTGGCTAACACTGTCACTAAATTTAGTGACAAAACCCCTAATGAAGAAAAATGATACTTTTTTTGAATATTCTACGAAATTTTTTCCTTGTGCAGGGGGCACCAATGCAAAAAAATTGTGTTCCAAACACTTGGAATAGAAAAGGAGGTTTTGGGGATGTAGGGATGTCTATGAAGTCATTGGAGATAACACTAGCTCTCTTGGAAAGCAAATTTCTTCTCCAAGACACTTCTGCCTCTGTAACCTTTCTCCAACCTATAGGGTCACTTGCTCTAATACCAAATGAAAGTGTAGAAGAGGGACATAATCCCCACTTTTTTATTTATAATCAATCAAATCATTTATAGAATGAATGGATGCAATATTTATAGATATTGCACATTCATGTACTGAAAAAATAGGGAGTTACAACTATACAAAAATAATATAAACCCGTGTACAAAAACTCCAAATATAAGGTTTCAAATAATATATAACCATATAAAAATTATAATAATGACATAAACTTGCTACAGGAATACAGTTCCCAATTAAAAACAATTTATGGTTAATACCAAACTATAAAAACTTACCATAATGTAATAATTAACTAAGGTAATGCAAAAATTAACTTAGTAAAATAAGTTTACCCTAACAAGAAGTTTCCTCATACATGCTAGCTATTATAGAAGGTTTATTTAGGATTTTAGTAAGATAGCTTCTCCATTATTTTCTATCCTAACTAAAGACTCTAAATTTGAATGGACAGAGGCATGCCAACAATCCTTTGATATTATCAAAGACAAATTGATAAATACCCCAGTATTAAGAGGCCCAAATCGAAATCGTACCTTCCATATACATATAGATGCTTCCAATGAAGCAGTAGGGGTTGTTCTTGGTCAAAAATAATAAGGAGAAGTGATGTGGGCTATATAATATATCATAAAAACATCTCTCTTGCTAAAAGGAACTACACCACCATAGAGAAGGAATTTCTTGCAGTTGTTTATGTAATTAACAAGTTTTGTCACCTTATCATAGGATATAAAGTGGTTTTTCACACTAACCACTTTTCTATTAAGTATATAATGAATAAACATTTAGTGCATGACAGGATTGTAAGGTGGCTATTGTTATTACAGGAATTTAATATTAAAATTATTGACAAACTAGGAAAATCAAATGTGGTTGATGATTTTCTTTCAATACTAACCATTTTAGGAAAGGAAGAGTAGGTCAATGATGATTTTCCATATGAAAATTTATTTGTAATTTCTATTGTCTCTCTTTGGTTTTTTGAATATGGCCAACTACTTGGCTACGGGAAGTTTCCCACATTTTTCACACATAATAAAATAAAGCAATTGATTAAACAAAGTGTGATGTATACATGGTTGAATGGAATTCTTTTTAAATGTGGACCTAACCATGTTTTATGCAGGTGTGTAGCTAAGATGAGATATTTGACATACTTAGGGCATGTCATGATGAGACATCAGGAGAACACTATTCAATTAAAAGAACAATTCACAAAGTCTTGGGGGCTAGTTACTATTGGCCTTCCTTGTACAAATATGTCAAAAAGTATGTGTGGTAGTGTGATCAATGTCAAAGGATGGGAAAGCCAACATTTACATATGAGATGCCACTCCAACCTCAAGTTGTTTTAGAACCATTTGAGAAGTGAGGGTTATATTTAATTAGACCAATTAATCCAATTTCTTAAGGGATGGAGTATATTCTAGTTTGTACAGATTATGTCACCAAATGGGCTAAGGTGCAAGCATTGTAATATACAAGAGATTAAAAAGTTGTTGATTTTTATATGAACATATATTTTAGAGATTTGGGGCACCAAGATCCATTATTTCATACAAAGGACTAAAATTTATTTCAAGTTTAATTAGTTACTTTGTGGAAACATATCATTTGAATCACAAGAATTCATCACCATACCATCCATAGTCCAATGGTCAAGTAGAGGTTACTTATAGGGAATTGGAGAACATCCTAACAAAAAACAACGGATATATCAAGGATAAAAAAGGGGTTCAAAAGTTACCTAAAGTAGTATGGTCCTACAATACCACTTGTAAAAAAAACATATGATTCATTCCTTATGAGTTGGTTTATGATAAGAAGCATATTCTTCTTGTAGAGTTTGAAATTCAAACCTTGAGAACAATCAAGCTAAAGTAGGGATTTATTTATCAAAAGCACAAAAAAAAGGATTCTTCAACTAAATGAATTGGATGAAATGAGACTACATGCACTACATCAAACTGAGATCATTCAGCATCAAAGGAAAGTATGGCATGACAAACATATTAAGCAAAGGAAGTTTCAAAAAGGATATTGGGCCCTACTGTTTGATTCAAAATACAAGGATTTCAAAGGAAAGTTGCAGACAAGATGGATGGGCCCATACCAAATTGAGGAAGTATTCAACAATGGAACAATTCAACTAATTCCAATTGATGGTGAGAAGAAATTGATGTTGGTTAATGGACATAGATTGAGGTTGTACCACAAACCAACATCTAAAGAAGAATTCCAAAATATGCTTCAGGAGATTCAACTCTGAATTGTTTGGACAAAGTCTCTTTGTCCAATTCAACTCAGAGCTGAGTTATTTCTCAATAAGAATAAATAGAATATGGCTGAAAAATAGAAATGTTGGCCATCATCCTATGAGGTATTGGTTACGAAACAAGAAATGACCCCACTTGTTTCTAAAAAAATAAAAATTTGAAAAAATAAAACATAAAAACATAATAAGTACGGATGGTTGAAAACCAACAATGGAGGCCACCACCCCTAAATAATTAAAATAATAAATGAATAATAATACATGGAGGTTAGATCAAACGAACATTTAAATTATGGCCCGCAATATGACAAGTGAAATTAATCAGGTATGCACGATTATTCCCTTCTTAAATGTTGTAAAGTTTAATTCATGGAATGATCATTATTGTACTCGTGTGAATTGATAACCTCCCTCATTTCCAATGTCTTCCCATGCATATCATATCTTAATAAATATTTCATCTATCTCCGTATTAATCGCCTACATGTGCCCAATTACTCCATCCTTTAATCGCTATCACCTTGGGATTTGTTAAAAATTTCCCAATTTGTGCTTTGTTTTAAAAAAAAATTGTCTCCCATGTCTTTTTCCCAATTTTCACTTCCATCATTACACTCCTACACTAATATTAGCCACATTCCTATGTTTATTTCTATCTCTACAACATTGCATCTCCAATCTTGTGCTATGTTATTTTCTAACCGTGTGTAATTTTAGAACAAGGACGGAAGCTTGACAATTATATTCATATTCAATCAAATCAGATACAATTGATATGGCTGCAATATTTATAGATATTGTACAGCCGGATACAAACAGACTAGATGTTTCACAGGTGCAACAAGATATACTACAGACAAACAATATGTTGCAACTATGCAACAATAAACCAAACTACAATAGCTTCCAAAATACATCCGGGAAGCTCAATAAAAATAAATATGATTGTTACAACTATGTAACAATAAAACCTACGTGAATACAATATAGATGGTTATACAAACATAACCATACAAAAATAATATTAAACCACCTAATTACCTAAGTAACTACCTCAGTAAAAATTAATTAACTAAGGTACAATGCATAATTACTTATAGTAAACTATGTTTACCCTAAACCTCTAACACGATATTTTTCTTCTATAGAAGAGTGAGAAAAAAGTGTTGTTTCTTTCTTCCCCATGATATCGGTCTAGATCCCAAAAAGAATAAAAATCCTGAAGTGGATTTCCTATCATAAATGTTACCTATATGATCTGAATCTGAATATCCATTCAAGAAGAAGTTACCATTATTTTTGTACTCTAGACCAAGATCTACTGTACCGTTGAGATATCTCAAGGTTCACCTTACTACCTTCCAATGACAAACTATGGGTTATTGAATGAACCTAGAAAGATAGATCACTACAAAACTGATATCTAGTCTAGTATAAGTTAGGTAAGTGAAACTCATCCCCATCATCACTTGTCATCATTGGTAGGAACATCATCTTATATTTTCATAACATGTGAAATAGCTACATCGGGTGAGTCCAGAGGTGGAGTTTCTACTTCCTTATTCTCAAATAACTCAACACTCTGTTGGTTTAGAATGTCCCGGTCTTTGGATCCATCAATTTGTACCCAATATTCTCTTCATTGCAGCCAATGAAGATGAGTTTATATGACTTCATATCCAACTTATTTCTATTTTTCTATGGTATGTGCATGTTTACTTTGCACCTAAATACTATGAGGTGTGTAATAGATGATTTCTGCTTCGACCATGCTTCATGTGGCATTAATCCATTAAGAGAAACTATGGGCACTCTATTTAACAAATATACAGTTGTCTTTGCTACTTCTTCCCAAAATTTCCTCGCTAATCTAGAATCATCAATCATGCAATGTACCATTTCCATGATTGTATGGTTTCTTCTCTCAACAAAACCATTTTACTATGGTGTGTGTAGAGGAGGCATTTGTTGTTGAATCTCATGAGATTGTATAAAGGACTTGAACTCATTACTTGGTGAATTCCCCTTGATCCGAGTGGAGATATCTCGATATGATGGCCACTCGTTATCTAAAACCACTTTTAAATTTTTGAAGTTCTCAAAAGCTTCACTTTTCTTACAAAGACAAAATATTCACATTTTCCTTGAATAGTCATCAACACAAAGCATGAAGTAATGAAATCTAGAATGATTGGGTTGTATCGGACTGTAAAGATCGATATAAACAAGATCAAGCTTACCATGAGCTCAATAATTACTCTTATGGAATGATGATCTATGTTGTTTATCTGCTAGATAGTGAGGATACTTATCTCAGTATCATTCTGGAGAGATGGAAAGCCTCTCACCAAGTTATACCGGAAAAGTGTTTTGAGATACTTAAAACTGATGTGACCAAGTCTCCGATGCCACAACCGTACTAAAGAAGAATTTTTAGCCACAAGTGTTTGATGATCCCTATGTACAAAGTCAATCTAGAACATACATCCTACATTGGAGGATTTTGCAACAATATTCGATCCTCTTGATTTTCTCGAGTCAAACACGCTTTCTTACCAAAATGAATATTAAAGTCAATCTTCAAATTGTGATCTAGAAGTGACTAATAGATAGAATATTCTTTGTTAAAATAGGGAAATATAGTACATATGATAGTCTACAATTAAGTGAACCAAGAGGTGGAGAAATGTTCCCAATCCCCTATACTATGTACGAAGAATCATCACCTAACAAACATTGTTTTTCAAAGGTATGTCCTCATTTTAGTAAACCAGGTCTCTCGTGCTTTGGTCATGTGTCAACTTCTCCCAAATCAACATACCAATAAACAATAGATGACGTGGATGGTTAACTGGAATGAGAAGTCTACAAGAAGTCCTCATTTTTACATTTTCTTCTTGTTCACTATATTTCCTTCTTTGATGGGGTTTTTCGCTAGTTGTTCTTATTCTTCCCTTGATTGTAGTGTGAATTTCCCTTATGATATTGTTGATTTTGAGGTCTAAAATTACTTGATGAACCTTTCTTATATGTATTGTACCAATAATATTTTACATCATGTCCTCTATTGCAGATAGGACACTTCTTCTTGTTCTTGTCCCCATGTTGATGTTGATGTTGTTTTTGGGAATTTTGAGAAGAATGAAATTTTCCTTTTCCTTTCTCGATGAGAAGATAGTGCATGTTCCTCTTCATCATCTTTATTGTACATTGCTTCTTCTTGTTGTAGTAGATTCACTAGCTTGTCAAAACTAACTGTTTGATTTGACAAGTTGAGTTTCGTCACAAAAATGTGATATGAAGGAGGGAGTGCTCTTAGAACAATGGGAACAAGATTTATATTAGTGACCTCCTCTCCTAGGGATAGAAGTGAATCCCTCAGTCTCAGTAACTCTTCTAAAAATCTTCACTTTCTCATTCTATTTGAATTTCAGTGTGTGTAACTGACTCTGCAAATTCATAATTGTGTTCTTATTTTTGGCCTCATATAATGTGCTCAACTTATTCCACGTTTATTTGGATGATGTGGCATCTTAAATGTGGGGTTGCACTTTATAAGAAACTACAAACAGGATTATGCATTTGGCCTTCTTATTGCACTATCAAATTGTATCTATTGAGTTCAATCATGTAGTGATCTGGTTACAGAACAATTCACAACAGGCCATATCTCCTCAAACTCAAGTTGTGTTTTGATCTTAGTATTCAATGTAGTAAAATTATCTCCTCTAAGGAGTTACTAGTCTAGAAGAAATAACTTAAGGGCATTAGTGCCCTTTTTTTGAATTCACTGACAAAGGGTAAGGCTCTTATCACTCCAGGTCTATGGTCTTCCAATCCATATACTTGTCATTCGATATACCAAACCTTTCTATATATGCGCTCTTCTGATATACCCGTTAGTACATGGAAGAATTTTTCCCATTTGATATACACACCAGACGTGAAAAGGATTTAACGTATGTGAAAGAATTTGATACGTGGTACCAAGACATTACTGAAAGGGGTCTATGTGATTATTAACACCGACTCAAAGAAATATCCTCATACATGTGTGTAACTTCGCTATATACTCATATATATTCAGTGTCTAGATTTATGTCGTGCAATCATTCATAGATGGATGGGATGGCTCAAAGTGTGTGCATTGTTTCCTTATTTATCCTCATCAATTTATAGGGACAATGCCCAGATGACGTTGTTATAACTATATTAGGTGTTAAGTGTAGTAGTAGTCACGATGGCTTTACCCAACTGCTTTCCAAAGGCACCATATATACCAAACAATGCGAAAGAGATCTGAATATCTCATGAGTGTTACAGAACCAAATTTTTACTAATTTTGTTTACAAATTTCTACCAATTTTTATTAGTTACAATGTTTGTGGTTGAATATGGAAACCTACAAATTAGTACAATCCACTAAAAAATACATTGAAAATATATAATTACATCCAATATTCGAAAAAATTGAATGAAAGGCAATTTTTTTGTTTTACAAGGCTCTGTTCGCCTCTAGAGCTCAAAATGACTCTCTATGTGAAAATCCACAAAAATAGCTTAAATGTAGTTTTTAGATGTCCCCCTTTTGAGGAAATTTCTCAAAATAAAAATTGAGAAAAATGGGAGAAACAAATTTCCCTAAAAGTAGGGTTTTCTCCTCTAATTTGGTGGCAAACTTAGATATTACTAAGGGTTTTAGCGAGCTTTCCACCACTATGTTTGGTGGGGGCCACTAGAAATCCTCCAAATTTCACTATATTAAAAACCCGACCAAGGTGGGGGTCAAACCCAACACCACCAACCCTCAACAAATTCTTTCTAACCGACTAAGCACTTGTAGCACTCAAGTTATGAAATGAAGCAACTTCTATTTAAATTATAGTAAAATTGACTAACATTATAAAATGGTGACGTGGTAGGTGCAGAGGATCCATGTTATAGTGTTGAGAACGATGGTTTAAGGCTCGCGCCAAAATTAAATTTGAGTCTTTTCTATCAATATTTTTTCATTGTTTTGATTGAAAACCACCATTGTTGGGTATTTCTTTACTCCATCGATCATTGATTTATTTTTCCTATGATTTGTTCGAGTCATTTTATTTGATTTCTCCATTGCTTTCTTTAAATAATGTTGATCCACTATTTTGCAGGAGTTTTGAAGATCAGTTGTGGAGAAATATCCAATACAAAAAATAGGTGTTTCTCACTCATCATGCCAATGCATGAAAACAATAGGTAGAGCTTTATGGAGGTGTTTGGTTTGTGTATAGTAGGCGGAGATATCAATGTTAACTGATCGGATGTAGGGGTGCTCTTCGTGGGCAAAGGAATGACTTGGTCTTGTAAAAGTGCAGCTTGATGAACAAAGATTGGCCCTTGTGTGCGCTCGGCCTCTTCAATTCAATTCAGTTGCTTCAATACTCGAGGAGCTCTAAAAATGGCTCGGTGGGGAGCCGGGGTAGAGGAGCTCTCTATATACAATGCAAGAACTCCTCTTTAAACGGTGTTCTAGCTCACCGGTCTTTGCAATGATTCAACTCGGTGTGGAGGGGATCGGGGTCTTTAGATGTGGCATCTTGGTCCTACGAACCACAGCTCACTCCTTTATAAATCTAACTTAGTGGGGACTCGGTCAGAGCCCTTTGTATACTAGCTCAACTCGTTTAAAGTAACCCTACGAGCTGGTTTGCTATTAAAAAAATTGATTTTGAATCGAATGGCTCTAAGAAGTAAATTTTTCCTTGTGCGGGGAACCAAAGGCAAAAAAATTGATTTTCAAACACCTAGAGAATGAATAGGAGGTTGTGAGGATGCGGGATTTTCTAAGAAGGTCATTGGAGGCTACACTAGCTCTCTTGAAATGTAGAATTCTTTCTCTAAAATTTTTCTACCTTCTGCACCTCTCTCCAACCTTATAGACTATCCTATCCTACTCTAAAAAAATATGGGAGATAGGAATACAAGGGTTAGGATGGAGGGAATTTAAGTGGCTCTTCTGGTTCACTCAAACACTATTACCCTCTTAGAATTTCCTCAACAATATCTGAAACTTCCTCACTTCTCCACATGTAAGATTAACCTAATGCACAAATGTAATTTTAGAAGAGGGACAGAATCCTAATAATTATATTGATATTCAATAAAATCAGATTCTGATTGATATGGCTGCAATATTTATATATATTGTATAGTTTGAATAAAAATAAACCGGATGTTGCACAGTGAAACAAGATATATTGTAGATAAAAAATATGTTGTAACTATACAACAATAAACCGACTACAATTGCTTCCAAAATACATCTAGGAAGCTTTAATAAAAATAAATATGATTGTTACAACTATTTAACAATAAAACATACATGAATACAATATAGATGGTTATACAAACATACCATACAATAATAATATTAAACCACCTAATTAGCTAAGTAACTACCTCAGTAAAAACTAACTAACGAAGGTACAATGCATAATTACTTATAGTAAACTATGTTTACCCTAACACAATATGCAATTACTTACTCTTCTTAATGCACCAGTCATGGGGTTCAAACTTAGACATGAACCAACAAATTCACTTAAACTATTAGCTGATGCAATGTTAGTGGAAATCTTTGAAAAAGCGAGATGGATTTATTTCATGATTTCATCTGAGGATTTTAACCCAATATGACATCGTAGTTTGCCAAGAACATGGAAGAGGGATATGTTATTATAAGAGTTAAGAAAATTTTGTTCAGTCCCACTATAATTAGCCATATTTCAGGGATACCATAAGAGGGTCAATCAGTTAATTATAGGACACTCTATTATGAAATTATTAAAATATTTTTGTGGGGAAAAAGGAAAAATTAGAACTGGTTGTGGACAATAAGGAAAGGCCAAAGGCATAAAAATAAGTACTCTCCCTAAGCCTTGGGTCAAAGTAGCTAAGTGGATAATCAAATATTTCACCTATGAGGGTTAGTATGAGATCATTTTGGGCCCTGTTTTGAGAATTCTTATCCACCTTTGCCATGGCCAAGTTAAATCCCAGAACAAAGTAAATTTACCACAATTTTTGTTTGATTCTTTCTCCTCTTCTACTAAAAAATTCCATTGGGGTACCTCTTACTTGAAATTCCAGGGCCTAATACATTTGATTTGCAAACATCATTTTGTTAAGAAAAGGCATGGCCTTAAGAAGTGGATGAAATTCCAGAAAAATATTCCCTAGATCCTGAATTGGTTCTAGAACCAAGACCTTCCACTTCAAAACAACCTAAGAAATGCCCTAGGACATCTAGGATTTCTCGAGAACCTCAATGAGCCCCAAGCAAAAACTATTCCTTCCCAAGAAGAACAGGAGGTAGCTGTTATTATGCAAACCCTACTCCAGAAACCACCTATGTCTCCCCCTCATTCTATATCACCCTCTGTCCCAATTTCTAAAAAATAAGTTGATCAAACCCCAACCACTATTGTTGACTCTCCCATTGTGGACAAAGGTAAGGCACCCATGATAGAGGGAGAACCTAGTTCCCCTCCAGATTCTAATACAATTTTTCCACAAGTATTGTCCCTTTCCAAAATTCAGTATGAACTCCAACAGAACAAGAAAGAATTACACACCTACGACTCCTCCTTTAAGATAAAGCATCTAGTATCTCTCAGATGGAGTATGAAAAAGACCAAAAATTTAACAACTCCATCATACCATGGAACAATAAGAAGAGGCCACTCTTCAACTTTAGCATGCTTTAGAGGAAAATTAACAATACGTTCATTCCCTTCAAACCAAGACAAAGGAGCTAAATGCATCACTTGTAATTTTTCAAGAGAATAGAAAGGAAATAGAGTCATGGCCACCATAAAACAAATAACTCAGATAGATTTTGTGTTTCCTCATATTATTGTCTTAAGAGGAATGGTTAAATGGATGCAAGAGTGTTATAGGCTCAGGGGAGTTGATGATGAAAATAAAGCTTTAAAGGAAGAGAACAAACTACTTCGAGATAATGTGCTTAATGTTTTTGGTTGTATGATCAGGCCCTCTCATATAGGGCTCCTTCTAACTTCTATGCACTATTTTTAAAGGAGAAATTTATAAAGTGGAAGATTTATAGAGTTTGTTCTATGCAAGATATATAATTTGATGATGATAAGAAGTTTATTGGTGCATACACAAGTAGGAAATGATGTTGCTAAGAATCTACTATGTGAATTTTATGTTCATAAGTTCCCTCTCCTGAACAGATTGAGATTCCAATCAATTTATATGTGGGAGAGGTACAATTAAGGGAATTCATCTCTACTTTGAGGCATCAGTCTGAATGGAGGGAGAAAAGAGGAATATATATATGATAAGAAGCTAATATAGGCCTCTTAATGAGGTATGATATGCCTACCCCCATCCGTTTTTTCACAATATTTCATTATCATGTATATTGTTTACAATCTATGGATATGTATAAGGTAACTATAAGGACTTGTGTCAAGGATTTTAGGAAGCGAAACTCCCAACATTTAATTTTAATTTACTTTCTTTCTAGTTGAAATATGAACTACTCACAGAGCACTATAAGAACATGGAGGTGATTTCACCCACTAACCTCTGCTGGTCATTAAAGAGGGAAAAAGATCTATATATTATTCTAAACATGTAGGAAAATTGGGTTGGAATGAGGAATAGGCCTCCGTTATTAATAGCCCCCTGTGTCATGATGGAATTCTACTTATAATCATCCTCAAAATAGTTATACAACATGGAGGAATGTAGTTATTAAGTTCT
This sequence comes from Taxus wallichiana var. yunnanensis, assembly GCA_018340775.1. Lineage (NCBI taxonomy): Eukaryota > Viridiplantae > Streptophyta > Pinopsida > Cupressales > Taxaceae > Taxus > Taxus wallichiana. Next base: position 186,582,056 of record CM031239.1, read on the forward strand.
TTGGTTTTTATAACTATTAGATCTCAAACTTGCACTCATCTTAGATCATGTTGAACTGAGTCATTGAGGAAACAATGGGACTGTATCCAAGTTGTGGGACCTTGCATGCTTGAGACAGACCTCCAGAGAAGGCCATTTCCTCTACCTATTTCTACTGCTACTGCTACTCCTAAATCTGAAAAGGAAATCCTAAGCTAAAACATGCCAAGGGACTAGGGATAGAAGGATAAGAGAAAAGGGAAAACTAAAACTAAGGAAGGAGATAGCACCAAAAAGAATTGGGATGTACACGATCATCTTTGAGTGAAAAACAAAGTAAATATGTACAAAGGAATTCTAGACACAAGTAGCTCGAACCAAAACACATCAGGGACACTCATTTTAATAGAACACAAGTAAGAAAAGGAGATGCAAGGGACATGAGATAGCACAACAAACACACAATGTGAAATAAAGGCAAGGAAGAATAATAATAAAAAGTTAAGGAAGGAAATAGCCATGAAAAAATTCTTTTATTACTTCCAGAAATGCACAGTTGATTACATTGGCATATGAGGCCGTTATGTGCATACAAAAACTAAATCTAAAGGTATGCAACTCAAAATGTAAGGAAATACCTATACAAACTGAAAGAATCCAACCCTTATCAATGAGAAATTCTCTTACATTTATAGATGAATGGATGAGAGGAAAAGGAGGAGAAGGAGGGAAAATCTGATTTGAAAACTCAACCACCAACAACTAGCAATGAATTCCTACAAATCCACCTACCAATATGTCAAATGCACTTCTCCATGTCTATTTGGCATGTGGGAGAAGGAAAGGGGTGAGATCTAAATCAAATTAGGTGGTTGGAGCAATCAAATCTTATATTAATGGCATGAGAGATGTTTTCTAACTTCTCACCTACCTAATCCTGCCGAAATTTGAACTTAAGTGATCTAGAGTGTAACCCATGTCATCAGTTTTTTCATCTTCTGCCACATGTCACACCTTAGTTGGTTACAAGGACTCAATTCCCTAATGGCATACTTTAGTAAGTTGTGTGTGGTTCACTCAATGTCTGGTATTCCACGTGGCACATGAATTGGCGGAGAGGATGGCGTGATAACACGTGAAGGAAAGAAGTGCAAAGAAGAAAGAAAAAGGAGGCACACAAAAGTTATTTGCATGAGAGGAATGGAAGGAACACCTACCATAGGTACATATGGAAGAGGAAAAATCATTACAAGATAATGTGTGGCAGCAAGGAAGGGGGCACACAAAGGGTGCATGGTAACCGGTGGGAGGAAGGAAAATGCACAGAGATTGGGCACAAGGGAAATGGAACATAATAGAGGAAAGGAGAATGAAAATATAGGAAGTGCAGTAAAGGGCGTATAAAGTCATGCGAGGAACATGAGCTAAGGAAATTTGCCAAGAGAACAATTGAAGTGCACACAACCTACAATGTAGAACCTCAGAGCCAGAATGGAAATATAAGTTGTCCAAATAACTAGGGGAGTTATTTTGGATAATAGTTTGGTGACTTTTGGGGCCATCTTCCTACTAGATGAAGGAGATTAGTAGCCTAGAGCATCCATTGGGCATGGATTCAACATGTATATGAACCTTTGATCTACAACTTTGAAGAACTATCCCTGATTCACTTAAATTTTGTTCTAAATCCTGCAAGACTACTGAAAACTACTGGAAGATTATTGTCATCCTGGAAGCAACAAAAGAGAGCACGTGCAAGAAGCACGTGGAAATAAATAACTATGTACAAACAAGACAATGTGTGTGCAACACACTTGGAGGAATTGAAACTACTCTAATATATACAAAATGATGCAAAGCAAGCTTAATGGAAGGGTTTGAGATAGATCCCATTGATTGGGATTGATAGCGTGCCTCCATCAAGATGAGATAACTCAAAATATTTAGCCTCCTTGCAAGAACTAATAATATATGGGCCACTCCAAAGTGCATCAAAATTTGAATGGCACCCTAGTTTGGCTCTATCAACATCCCATTTTAAGACTAAGTCCCCAACTTTGAAATCTTGAGGCCTAGCCTTTTTGTCAAACCATTTCTTTGTTGATTGTTGATGTTGTTCTAGCTTGATCATGGTAGAATTTCTTGATTCTTCAAGTTCAAACATCTCTTCCATTTTGATTTCTCTCTGGTTTACGCCTTCAAATTCTAGCTACTAGGCAAGTGCTAATGAATTCAACTCAAGTGACAAAGGAAGTGTAGCCTCCTTTCCATAGACAAGCTTATAAGGAGAAGTTATTATTTCCTTATTCATTTTGATTCTATCTACCCAGAGCGCATGTAAGACCTTTTTATGCCACTATATTTGGTTGATATTCATTGTCCACTTCATGATCCTAATCAGGTTCTTATTTGTTGACTTTGCCAGACATTACCTTGAGGGTAATAATTGGAGGAGGTCTTCAAGTATATACCAAGACTAAGAGCCCAATCAGTGATTTTAGTACCAAGGATTTTGCATTATCTAAAATAATTTTCTGAGGGATTCCAAACCTTGTTACTGATACCTTCAATAAATTCGAGGATAACCGACTCGGTTGATTCCTTGAGTGTGACATCTTCTTTCCATCTAGTGAAGTAATATGTAAATGTCTGTAGATGTCGGCACCCATTTATGTCCAATGCTCAAATGAGGATTGATCATGACTATGAAATCAAGACCCCATTGCGCAAAAGGCTGATCTGCTTGGATTGGAAAAAGGGGAAGCACCACTAATTTATTCTTTCCTACCAATAAAGCACATTCTTTGCATTTCATGACCCACTTGTGTGGGTCTACGAATAGGGTAGGCCAAAATAATCCCATCATTATAATTTTCATCATTGTAGTATTGGTAGAGAAGTTTCCACCAGAGAAACCATCTTGAAATTTTAATAACACTTTTTCAATTTTTTTACAATCAATACACCTTAGCAGTACATCATTAATGTTTCTTTTGAAGAGAATGTCATCACTAAGAACATATCGAATGGATTGCAGCCTCGATGTCTTCTCTTTTATTTTTTTGACCATGAGGGTACACACTAGAGGAAAGGAATGTAATAATCACTTCCAACCAGCTTTGTGGCTGCTAGATTATTCATTTTGTTCAAGTTCCGTATGTAGGAACTCTTCATCCAAAAATAATGCGAGTCTCGGGTTCATTTTGCACATCCTCGGAAGGTGCTTACAGTATGCTACCTCTTACTAGTTTTTTGGCTTTGATAGTCACATCATACTCCATAATTTTGGTCACCCACCGTGCTCTCTTCTCACCGATTTCTTTTCCCATGATGAATTCTCTAACACCCGAGTGTGAAACTAACACCTTGATATGATTTTTGGTGATAATTCTTTTGAATTTTATGAGGATGCGCGTGATGGTGTAGACATGTTTCTCTATGTGACTGTATTTCAACTCATAATCCTTTAGCTTTTGACTGAATAAATCCACCGGCTACTCCAGCCCTTGTTCATTTTCTTTTTTCATGACAACACCAACACTTGCATCAGCACCATAAGCATAAAGGATAAAATCCTTCAATTAATATGGGTTGATGTGTGTTAATGTGCAATAAATCTCTTACTTTATCTTGTTGAATCTATATTTTCCTTCTACTACCCATCTAAAGACTGTGTCCTTCTTGAGCATGAGGGTGATAGGTCTAACTGGTCCTATAAAGTTAGGAATGAATATCCTAACAAAATTTATTTTTCGAGGAAGGACTATAATTCTTTCTTGTGTACAAGTAGGAGAGAGGGCCAAAATGGCTAAGAAACACTCTATATCAATAAAAATTCCATCCCTTGATACTATATGGCAAGAAACCCCTGCGCCACAAAAAAATTTCACTTCTTAGGGTTAAAAGACACCCCAAATTCTCTACATCTCTCAAAAACTTTCTCTAGGTGCACCATGTGATCTCGCGCCATTATTTGAGAAGAAAATTATGTCATCTAGGTAGACCAATATTAACTCGTTAATATATCCTTTAAAGGCAATATCCATAATACGTTGAAATGTTGTTCCTACATTTGTGACTAAAAGCATCTTTTGATATGCATATGTCCCCCACTTATTTGTAAACATTGTTTTGAATTGATCCTCTTCCTTAACCAGGATCTCATTAAATCCATAATACCCATCCAACATGGAGAATCTCTACGCACCATCCACAGTCTACAAGATCTTCTCCATAGAAGGAAAAGGATAATGATCCTTGAGAGATGCCTTATTCAAATCTCTAAAATCAACACAGAGTATGATTTCACCATTATTCTTGCGTCTTTGGAATAAGATTTGCAACCTGGTAGAATATTTGATGGGAAATATTATTTTCACCTCAATGAATTTAGATAACTCTTTTCTCATGAGGGGCTCTATCCTTAGATTGACGAGCCTTTATTTTTTTGGTGGGATTGATGTTAGGATCAAGGTCAATGGAGTGTTGAGCAACACTTGGATCAAATCCTTTTAGGTCCTCATATTCCCATGAGAATATGTCAAGTTATATTTCACAGAGATAGATGAAGACATTTTCATCATGCACGTAAGATTTACTTGAGCATCAACTCTTTACCATGCACAATAGTGACTGGGAAGCAATATTCTTGTGCCATGCATATATACTTTTATTTATCCTTGAACTCATCATTAGGGTTAAATATATGCTCTAAGGTGACCATCCCCTTAGGTAACTTGTTTGTCTTTAGCTAGATCACTTTGTCACCATAGTTGTTATGCAAGTCAGCTTCCATGCTTGAACAAAAATCAGCTTCATTCTGAATGAACTTGATAATCTGCGCATCATTGTCAAACACTTTCCAGTGGGTGTTGTTTTCTATAATGGATGGTCTGATTACCATTTTGGTCATTTGTGTGTCTCCTTGAAACATTATCCACAGGATAAAAATGTGAACCAATCATCCATTTGATCAACTTCTTTATTAATCTTCTTTGGCACTACCTACAAATTCAGAGCATCAAACCTCTTAAGGAGGTCAAAAAAATTGTGTTTATAAGATTTGAGAATATTATTATTTTTTGTGCATTTGTTTGTGACCTGGTGGATGACTAATTATGTATCTCCAAAGATCTGCAACACCTTAATCCTTTTCTTCTCTACAATGAGAAGAACATACACTAGCACCTCATACTCTGCTACATTGTTGGATCATGTGAACTACAACCCATGCAATAAGAATAAATTCTCATCCTTGGGAGAAATGAGAACAACTCTTGCACCCACTCCATTTCTACTTATGGAACCATTAAATTACAACTTCCACAAACCAAAATTTTCTTTATTTTACTTGAGCGGTGCGGAAGCACAACTTCTTCTTCAAGGATGCAATATGTTTCAAGCCCAGTTTCAAAAGCTTCAAGTTCTTTAGCATATGGATTAAATTTTGGTGCCTTTCCACCCACTTGATAAACCTTTTCTTTGCCTTTTTGATTAGGCAATTAGCTTGGAGACGGGATGGGTCATATGACTCAAAACGATAGGAAAATATTGGTTCGGCTTGTATAGTAAACCAGGTATCATACCTTGTCTTAAGTAACATATGAGACCAATCAGAAGATAAGTAACCACCCACTTTAGTAGTAAAATATCTTGATAGAAATGGAAAAAATAAAGGATTTAGATCAATTATTGATACATATTAAGTTATTGTGAGGCTTCGGCATGCATGGAGGGTTAACTCAAGATCCTTGATGACTCCTAAAGTGGTAACAGTTGATCCATCAAGTTGCAGGACTCCTTTGGACAAAGGGGTGTACTTAAGACCTAGGACATCAACAATTTTACCAGGCATAATAGAAGTAATAGCGCCTGATTCAATCATACAATTTTGCAAAAGGTGTTTTCCTATGATCAAGGACATATATAAGGGTGGTGTTTTGAAAACCTTACTTACTCCTCTTACGCTTGATAGATATTGACAAAGCCAAGCCAAGCAATTTTGGACAAGCTGGATCAACGTGTGGGAGTTGCACCACTTTGCTTCATACAACATGTCATGCTAAGATAGAATGGCCAAAGCATCCCACATTGTAACATTTATATTTGTCTTCTTCATCTGGTCCACAATGTTGAATGGAAGTCATATTGATTTGTGCCTTTGGGGTACAACAACATTTTTTCTTGGTTGTTCAGGTGTAGAGGAAGGAGCCTTAGCTTATGTCGAGGCTTGACCTACCAAAGAGGAGCACACTCCACTTTAGGATAAGTGTTATGTGGAGCCTCACATGTAGGAATGTGTGCACCTTTACTATTTTATGCCTTAGCTATAACTCTTTACTTTTGAATATTAACCTATGTGATAAGAGCTAAGGTTTGTGCGCTGAATCCAATATTCTCTTCTTATACCTTATGTTATCTACAACACAGGAGTGTGGCCTTTTTATGTTATCCACAAAATTGATTAATGACACAAAATTCTTCGGCGCTAAATAACATAAAGTTGTCCTTAAGAGGAGATTCTTTCTTTTCTTGATTCTTAGGCTCACTTGCGCTTGTGGAAGGTTTACAATTAGAGGCAGCATGAATCATGTAGGCCTACACACATGTAGCTTTGTACAATGATACTAAATATGAGGCATATTTCAAGGAAAGAACCATTCTGAATCTTGTGCCATATTTTTCTGAACTAGAACAAGTACTTTACTTATGCTAGGCACTAGAAGAGGCTACACAAGAAGGACCACTTGTAATGGTAGGTGTGTGTTAGCATGCCATATATCATTTTTTTGGTTCTGCCCATATCTCTGATTTACATGTTGATTTCTCTAGGGATGGTTACTTTAATTATGCCCTTGATTATAAATGTTTCCGAAGGCTTGCTATTATTTCTCTCAAGATATAAATTTATTAACCAAGTTTCTAATCAGGGCCTTCATCTCTTCATCTTCTTTCTATTGTTTGGGAGGGTAGGATATGGATGCAACAACTTGATTTCTCTTCTCGGGAATAGGGGAAACTAAAGGTTGTGGCATATGATACATCTCTGGGAATAAGGGTGTGGTAGGTCAAGGAGGTAGCTTTCCTACCTAGATGAGACTATTTTCTACCCTTATTGCAATGTTGTATGCAACAGGTAAGGTTCTACATCCCATGGACTGAATCATGACTGAAATGTCACTATTCAAGGCCCTTTTAATGGGGTTGTAAGAAGCATGACTGCTACATCATCGTGTGTGATGAGATAGACCAGAGCACACATTTGTTATATCATGGATGTGCTCAATAGGGGTCACTTGATTCTCACTAGTAAAGTATAGAATACTTTTGAGCATGGTTACTAGAATACCATGTCATGCATTCGAACAAGAGGGCTTCCGTTAGTGAAGTTGGAAGAGTTTCTCAGAGGAAGAGGTGGTTGTAATGCCATAGTAGCTTGCACAGGTATATCAAGAGGTGGAGTAGAAAGTGCAAGGCATGTTGGAAAAGGAGATGCACGCACGGTATCTCTATTACGTGTTATTCTTGGATAAATTTTGAGATGCTCAAAGGATTATTTAGTTGTTGCGATTTGCTTCATTTGCACTCTTCTCATAAAAGGCACTCAAGACTACTGAAAACATTAGATATGGAAGTGTTGGGAGTCATCATATGTGTTCAAATGAGCCTCCAAAGGTTGGAAATCACTAAGCCACACACCGAACTTAGAAATGATGAAATTTAAGTTTTCAATATTGGTCCCACTAGACGTGCTAGAAACTATTGGAGCTCAAACTTGCACATGTCTCAAATCAGGTTAAATTGAGTCATTGAGGCAATAATGTGACTGTCTCCAAGTTATGGGACCTTGTATGCTTTAGATAGACCTCGAAGAAAGTTAGTTCCTTTACCTATTTCTATTACTACTTCTAATCCTAAATCTAGAAAGAAAATCCTAAGCTAAAACATTCCAAGGGACCAGGGGATATAATGATAAGGGAAAAGAGAAATAAAACTAAGGTGATAGCACCGAGAAAGAAGGGGTATGAACACGATCATATTTAAGTAAAAAAAAGTAAAGATGTATAGAGGAAGGCTAGAAATGAGTATCTTGAAACAAAACACAACATGAAACTCATTTTCATGGAACACAACTTGAGAAAGGAGTTACGAGGAACATGAGATAGTACAACAAATACACATCGTGAAAGAAAGGTAAGGAAGAAGAATAAAAAACAATTTAAGGCATGAAATAGCCACAAAACAATGCTTATAGTACTTCTAGAAATGCCCAGTTGATTACAGTGGTGTATGAGGTGAATATCCGCATGCAAAGACCAAATCTAAAGGTTTGCGGCTCAAAATGCAAGACAATGCCTATATAAACCCAAAGAAAGTATCCAACCCTTATCAATGAGAAATTCTCTTACATTTATATATGAATGGGTGCGAGGATAAGGAGGAGAAGGAGGGAAAATATGATTTGAAAACTCAACCAACAATGAATTCTTGTCAATCTACCTATCAATCTTCAAATGTACTTCTTCATGTCTATTTGGCATATAGGAGAAGGAAATGGGAGAGATATGAATCAAATTGGGTGGTTGGAGCAATCAGATCCTATATTAATGGTATGAGAGACGTTTTCCATCTTCTCACCTACCCAATCCCATTGAAATTTGAACTTGAGTGATCTGGAGTGTAACCCATGTCATCATTTATTTTATCATCTTCGCCACATGTCACACCTTAGTTGATTGCGAAGGATTGATACCCTAATGGAACACTTTGGTAAGGTGTGTTTGGTTCACTCAATGTTTGATAGTCCACGTGGCACAAGAACTGGCACAAGAGGAAGGCATGACGGTGCACGAAGGAAAGAAGCATGGAAGAAGAAAGTAGAAGAAGAAGCGAGAAGGAGGTGTGCAAAATTGATGCACATGGGAGGAATGAAAGGAACAACCTACCGAGGTCGTATAGAAGAGGCACAATCATTACAATATTATTTTTGGCAGCAAAGGGGGTGCGCAAAGGGTGCATGAACTACTTCCCCTTTGAGTAAGGTAAATGTGAAGAGATTGGGTGTGAGGGGAAATTAAATAGAATAACATAAAGGATAAGGAAAATATAGGAAGCACGGGAAAGGGGCACATAATGGAGTATGAGGAATAGGAGCCAAGGAAATGTGCTAAGAGAACAATTGAAGTGTGTGCAAACTACAATATAGAACCTTAGAGCGAGAATAGAAGTATAAGTTGTCCAAATAACTAAGCAAGTTACTTTGGATAATATTAACACTTAGTTAGATGAGACTCGACAAACCATTGCCAATGAATAAAATTGGTCAAGGATCGGTGAGAGGTTGAATTGGTAGCGAGGAATACATGTTAGATCTTAATTCTAGCACAATGATGAACCCCTTTTTCCATGTTTTATCCCATGTGAAACCTTGTGTTACCATGATATCATTTTGCACTATGTATAATATTGATGTTTTATAATTAATAATTTACTATGTTTTAGAAGGAAATGTTGTGCATATTCTTGTTATTACTTCTTCAAATATGGCTTGAATGAATATTTTTGAGTATTAACAATGTATTTTGAACATTATATCTTGATTCATCACGAGATTTAACCGTAGACTAGCCCAAGACTCACATAAGCTCTAGTGCGGGACTCACCCTATAGCATAGGACTCGCCATGGAGTAGACTCACCCAGATCACTAATTCAAACTCACTTGAAATGAAGAACTCACACAAAACATACAAATGGCTCACATGGCTGAACAATGATTTGATGTAGCTAGCACATCAGTTAACACAATGATATGAACATGAAACATGTACTACTACCTCAACCTTCATGCATATTATGAGGTCCATGCAATCCCAACTTAACTCCAATTTCTTGAAGACATGAAGCAGACCAACACTCATGGACTTATAATCATCATGATTATAGGGAATCACTTCAAGATCTACAATATCTTCTGGCACTGATTGATTATGCCAAAAAGAGTCAATTACGGGCCTCATATGTAGTTAACAGGATGAATTCAATCCAAACATGACATAGATTAATCCTTCCATGATTGTAACTTCTTAAATAGTTAGTTTTGTTATAGGTATCTTCCAGTTAAGTAGTTTTCATTTATTTCAAATAACTAGTCCTCTTTCAAAGAGACTAGGTTTGCTATGAATATAAAAGAGGAAGTGTTATAGAATTAAAAGTTAGTTCTATTGATCACTTTGTAAAGGAGTTTTTTTCAATCAATAATGTGTGGATTCGGGGAAAAATTTACTTGTGTGACTTACGACATTGAACCGGATTGAAGGAAATGAGAAATGTCCACTCCTCTCCAACGAAAAGGGATAATTTAATGTTCATTTCCTTTACATTATTTCACATTTATTTTAATTATTAGCATTGCACTATTTTAAGTACCTTTAATTCTGCATTAGATAGTCTTTTATTGTCAATCCACTACATTTCTGATCGTATTTAGTATAGTATTCAGTTAATTTTTTTGTTAAATAAGTAATGAGAACAATTATGACAGATTCCTTTGTTGCAAATAATAGCCATGGACACTACCTTGGGTACAAACATGAAATAACTAAAGTGCGATTACCAATGATGCTTGTCAATATCTATAAATAACACTAGTCCATTGTAACCATATGATAATGGAGTTGTCAATAGAGTCATGACCCTAGAAAGTTAATTCATATTTTAAACACCAAAGGAGAGATATCCCAATATACCAATGTTGAGATCACTGAAAAATGGTAAAATAAGAACTAAACTGAAAACCCTTGTGAATACAAGTTCAATCCCCCATAATGACGCAACATGGGTGTTGACTCTTGGAATGACACTCCTAGGGGAAGAGAGGGGGAGTTACAGATAGGGGGCGAGGTAAGGGGATATACCCCACATGATTTTTTCATTTTCTAACCTAGGATGGGGTATTCCTATGTTCACCCAACCATTCTCTCCTTGGGAGTGGTGGGGAGACATCTTAATAAAGGGTGTGGCTAATTACCCTACTACTTCTAGCTCTTCCTAGGCTAGGGTGAGAGGACACGAGGTGCATCCTAAAGGGTAGAGAGAAAAAGAGAGAGGATGCGGGAAAATTCCCAAGTCCTTGGAGCTCATTCAGGGAGGTCAATCAAAGACTAGATCTAGCCATTTGAATGCGGTGATCACTCGAAAGAGACGTCAAAAATCAATGCAAGCACACAGGGCTCGGACACAAGCTTATAAAGACATATTTAATGTGATATAAACACAAACTCTAAAGAGTGTATATATCATCATATATTGATGTCAAGAATCTTTTGACAATGAATGATAAGGTTAACACACTTGAGGTATGCACACTAAATATGTGTTTCACCAAAGATATTTTATAAAATGTGCAAGTAAAGTGATATTTGTAGGACATATGTGGTATTAAGAGTAAATTTTTAAAATTTATGAGATGGGCATGGATTTATAAGGAATAAAAAATTAGATATCAAAGGTTGCAATGAAGATCGAGAGGTATGTTAGCCATCCCATCATAAAACATTTATCAATTCATGAAATGGGAGAAATATAAAGAGATCCTTCCATGAGAGATATGTCATAAGGAACTTCCAAGAAAGACAAATGACCCCAGTCAATGATGATTCATCTCAATACCACCAATACTAAAGCACCATGTGTGAGTTATGCTAAATGTTCTGAAAACAAGGGACCCCAAGATATATCAACATATTATCATTGTGTGTAATCAATAAGGAGTTCAAGAGTGATCTATAAACTATATACTTTTGAATTCGTTCACAAAACCATAATTATATTGTTGTTCTACTTTCAAATAGAAAATGACATTTGAGTTAGTGATTGAATTTTTATGCCTTAGAATTGAAATTTGCAAGAGAAATGAATTAACACACACACATACGCAAAGGATTTTTATCTTGGAAACCTCGAGAGGAGGAAAACTAGTTAAGAAGAAAAAAACACTTTCTTCCCTTTTTTCTTTATTGGAAAATTCAAAATATAAGATATACATACTTTAAAATAATTGTGAAAGGAAATTGACAATGTCTCACACTTCCTCCTAGCTACTTGATTGCTCTGTTCTCAAACCCTTTCTTCTACAAACTAAATCTCAAAGCACTTTAGGACTCTTAAACTTACTCCCATGAAGTCTCTTGCTTCTGATAATAACAAATCTCTTTCCTACATGTATTTATAGCATTTCTCATGTCCTCCTGTGCACTTGAGGATGGGAAAGTTCATGGAGGAGAAGAGACATGGAGAACCTTTCCAATTATGGGACTATTCATTTTAAATTTTATTTTTGTTTGAAAGTTATAGGACTTCCACCCAATGTAGATGGCGGTCACATAATCACCGCCTAATAATTGGGTGACGTTACAGGACTTCCACCCTAGTTGGGTGGTGGTTTTGTAACCGCTGCTCTACACTGAACTAGTTGTTCCATTAACATATAGACATATCATCTATTTCTTCATTTTCCTTCTTTGTTGCTAGCTGATCTGATGAAGTAGAGTCATTTTGGATCCCTATGGATCACAACCCCTGCTTAGGAGGCTTTTGGTCCCACAAAATATTAGTGGGGAGTAGATTAGGAAATAAGTCCCTCGCTTCCTCCTTTGAGTACCATCGGGTCTGCCTTGGTGTCTTCCCTTTCAGTCCAACTTGCCAAGACTCCTACAGACCTCTTCTAGTCTCTTTGACTTTTTGTTGCAGCACCGCATCCTCCTCCAATTCACGTCATGAGTCTAAGATGTAATCCTCAATGAAAGGTAGAAATTGTAGTCCTTCATCTTCATCTAGCATGGATGGATCATATAGGTGTAATTTCTCATAGTTTATTACTAAGTGCATCCTCATAAATGGTGGAAAATCAAGTCAAAAGGCATTTTCTCAAACATGATCCAATATTATGAAGGGTCCATATCGCGTGTCTTGAGCTTAGTGTTTGACCTTGTAGTCTCTCCTTACTCAAGTAAAGACAAATCCTATCTCCAACATGAAGCTTATACTCTCTCCTATGTTTATTTGTTCCTAGCCTTGTACATGTCTTGAGATTTCTCTAATTTTTATTTGACTTTGAGATGGATTTTTCAAATTCTCTCAATGAATTTGTTTTCTCTAGTCATCTCTGTGTCTCATGTCTCCTCCTCATCCTACTTCCCAACTTCTATGTCCAGTGGATTTGTAGGTAGATATCCCAAGCATGCTTCAAATGGTGACTTCATAGTGGATGTGTGTATTTCTCGGTTATAGGAATGTTGAATGTAGGCTAAGGACTCATCCCAAGTCCTTGGGTATTTGCTATTATACCTTCTGATCAACTATACCAAATTCTTGTTCAACACCTCTGTCTCTTGTCCATATATGCTGTGGATGGAAATTCGTGATCCTATATAACCTGGTATTTATCTTGTCCCACAAAGTATTCCAAAAACTCCCCAAGAACCTGGAATCCCTGTCAGAAACAATAGACTTTGGCAAGCTGAAATGCACCCATACATTAGTAAAGAAAATGTATGTTGCCTCATGTGCTTTTAATGTCTTTTTACATGCCATAAGAATACACATCTTACTGAATCTATCAAAAACAACATAGAGATAGTCATGGCCATGTTTAGAAAAAGGTAATCCTACTACAAATTCCATAGAAATTTCCTCCCACTAATGAGTAGGTACTGGAAAAGGCATATACAAACCCTCCTTCCTAGTATTAGGCTTTTTGGTACAAAAATTTTTACATCCACGTATAAATTTTGATACTTCTTCTTGCATATTAGGCCAATACATGTACCTTTGCAAGTGGGCTAAGGTCTTACCAACACCAAAACGTCCCGTTACTTTCAAGGTATGTGCTTCCCTCATCAATATAAGTCTTTCTTCTTTAGGCATGCAAAGCTTCCCCCATCGGTAGAGCAAATCTCTCCTTGAGATAACAATCTTCAATCCACATCCTCTCACCCTTGGGACTACAACTACTGAAATGTCACCCCAAATTCTTTGTCCTGGGCATATGTCTTTCTGTAAGCTTCCTTCGTGAAGGGCTCAATCTGAGAGATAGTGGCCAAGTAGGATAACTTCTCCTATGTAGGCGCCTAGACAACATGTATGCCACCAAGTTTTTACTACCCTTCTTGTATTTAATCACCAGATGGAACTACTGAAGGAACCCCATCCATTTGAAGTTCCTTACCTACTGCAATTCAAATTGTTTTTGCAAATAATAGAGAGGTTTGTGGTCAATATGCAAAATATTTTCTTTACCCAACAAATAACTCTTCCATTTTTTAATTCTCGAACTAGTGCAAAAATTTCCTTATCGTATACTAAATATCCTTTAATTACTGAAGTAAAAGTTTCACAATGATAGCATATGGGTTTACCACCATGAAGCAACACTGCACCCATAGAATAATCACTAGCATCTGTCTCTATTTCAAAGGGATGCTACAAATTAGGAAGATCAAGTACTGGAGCACGACTAATCTTGTATTTTAATAACTCAAAGGATTTTTCGTGTTCCTCAACCCAGTCAAATCCCTTACTCTTTGTGGCCACTATGTGTAGAGGTGCTACAATCACAGAGAAGCCTGAAATGAACTTCTAGATGTATTATAATACTCCCACAAAACTCCTGGTCTTTATAGCTTGATGATGGCTTCCACCTTCTTTGGATCCACTTGTAGCTCTCCTCCTCCAACCACGTGCCCAAGATAGGCAAGTTACTATTTGGAAAATTTGCATTTCTTCATATTACAAAGTAGTTATTTCTCCTTGAGAACTTGCAAGACTTGTTGCAAATGAGTTAGATGTTCCTCCCATGTGGCACTAAAAATAAAGATATCATCTAGATAAACAATGACACATGAATCTATGAAATCCCACAATACATCATTCATTAATCTCATAAATGTAGCAAGTGCATTATATAAACCAAATGGAAGTACTAACCACTTGTATAAACCTTGTTTTATCTTGAAGGTAGTCTTCTATATATCCTCCTCCTTCATTCTGACTTGTTGATAACCTGACTTGAGATCGAACTTCGTGAATAATTTGGCATGTTGAAGATGGTTCAAGATATCATCTATGTAGGGAAGTGGATATTTGTTCTTTATGGTGATCTTGTTCTAAGCACGGTAATTGATGCACATTCTCTAAGAACCATCCTTCTTTGGCACCATCACAATAGGTGAGGTTCTCGGATGTATCACACCACAGTCTAGTAGTTCCTAGAGTTGTTTCTTTACTTCAGTACTCTCCAACAAGGATTGCCTATACAACCCAATATTCGTTAGAGGGGACACTGGAAATAGTTGAATCTCATGCTCGCATCCCGTTTTGGTGGTAACCCACCGGGAGCCTGAAATACTTCTAAAAATACTTGAATAATACTATCCAATTTCTATTTTACCTTGGTTATAAATATATGAAACTTTTATCCCATCTTGTTTATCCCTTAATAAAAGTAAACAAAACTGATTATGATTTGCATGAAGAAGTCATTTTGCTTGGTTAGCACTCACCATAGTAACATGTGTCTTACGTTGGTGTGCCTAAATGTTGTATTTGATCCCATCCTTGATCCATCTATATCGGTTTTCCCTTTTCATAAATATAGCATCCCTGATATACAAGGACTCCCAAAAACAACATCAAAAGCATCAAGTGGAATAACATCAGCTTCTAATACATCAATATACTGGGAATTTATCCCAAGCTTGACCTTACATCTTTTTGTTACCTGAATTTCAACATCCTTCTTCACCCAACCCAAAGTATAAGGGTGTGAATGCTCGTAAGTATCAATACCAAGCTTCTTTATAATCGCTTCATAAATCAAGTTAGATTGAGAACCAGTATCAACCAAAGTATTTACCTTAGTTCTCTTGATCTGGATTTTGATCTGGAATAGTCTACTCATCTCCTCTTCCTGGTTGTCCATGTTGGTGGTCATGCATCCAAGCCTCTCATCTACATCAGATTCATCTTCAATTTCCACCTCCCCTTTTGTCTTTACAACTGTCATGGACTTCTTTGAGTCCATTATTCAATTCTTTAGATGTAACTCTGGATGCAACTTTCAACATGTAGCATCAGTATGACCATTGATATCACAGTTCTTGCAAAAAATTCTTGGGATCTTTACAAGTATTTAAAGTAGTGGCAACTTGTTTACCTTTCCCTTTCCACTTACCTTTATTACTTGTTTTCCCATGTTTTTCTTCTCCCCGATTTTCCGACTACTTTTCCCTTGTCAGTGCTTCTCCTTGCTTCTTTTCATCATATATATACTATGCCCGTACACATGCCTCATTGAGATATTTGGGATTCATGGAGGATTTTCTTCAAAGGTGAGTGTGAAGTCCTCCAAAGTACTTAGTCAAAATATGCTCATCCTCCAATTCCATGTTCATAGAACATGGCCTACCTCTAAAACTTTGTAGTATAGTCTTGCACACTTTGACCATTGCCTTTTCTAAAATACTACCATTTAATCATTTGGTTAGTCTTGTGGCCAATAGGATAGAAGTTAGTTCTATCTTTAAATTCTCCAATATTTCACAATAGGATGTTTCTTCTTTTCATAAGTGGCTAGATGGGTTTCCCACCAAACCAGAGTGTGTCCCTCCATTTTGAGACATGCAAACATGATCCTTTGTGCCTCAATGACATTATGGACACTAAAGTAGAATTCTAATTTTTTTAACCATTTATCAAGAAACTTTTCATCTACTTGTCCTTCAAATATTTTAATTTCAACTTTCGTCTCAACTTTAAAGGGAGCATGATCAAATTTTACCTTCTCTCTTTCCATTAAAGTCTCTTCTTCACGCTCTTCCCAATATTCTTCCTCATCGTGGCTCCTCCCTATGAATGTTTTTTTGGCTAAGCCTTGAGCCACTGATTCCATGGATTCTTGCTTAACACAAGCCATCTTCTAAAAATCAGTAAGTTCTTCTTATATTCTAAACATCTTATCCATCATGGTCTCCAAAATCTCGATTCTACGGACCAAGTTCTCTTCCTCCATTTGTCCCCAAATTCTCTATTTCCACTTCCTTGTAGAAATATCTGGATCACAAGGTAAATCCTCTTCACCTTTGATCTCAAACCATCATACAAATCCAAGAATGAATACCATAGTCCTAGATACTTGTTAGCTTTGATACCAAAATGATTTGTAAACTATCTACTTTGGAATTCATTCACAAAACCACAATTATATTGTTGTTCTACTTTCAAATAGAAAATGACAGTTGAGCTAGTGATTGAATTATTTATGCCTTAGAACTGAAATTTGCAAGAGAAATGAATTAACACACACACACATATGCCAAGGATTTTTATCCTAGAAACCTCTAGAGGAGGAAAACCAATCGAGAAGGGAAAACAACTATTTCTTCCTTTTTGTTTTATTGGCCAATTCAAAATATAAGAGATGCAGACATTAAAATAAGTATGAAAGGAAATTGAAAATGTCTCACACTTCCTCCCAACAACTTGACTGCTCTGTTCTCAAACTCTTTCTTCTACAAACTCAATTCTAGCACTTTAGGATTCTTACACTTACTCTCATGAATTCTTTTTCTTCCGATAATCAAAACTCTCCTTCCTACATGTATTTATAACCTTTCTCATGTCCTCCCATACACTGGAGGATGGGAAAGGCCATGGAGGAGAAGAGACACAAACAACCTTTCCAATTCTGGGACTGTTTGTTTCAAATTTTATTTTCTATCCAAAAGTAACATGACCGTCACCCAATGCAGATCTAAAGTCATAGGACCATTGTCCTGGTTGGGCAGTGGTTACCAGACCACCACACTAGTTGGTTAGTGGTTCTATAACCACCGCTCTACACAGAGTAGTGATTCTATTAACATATAGATATAACCTTTGTTTCTTCATTGTCCTTCTTTGTTGTTGGTTGATCTGATGAAGTAGAGTCATTTTGGATCCCTATGGATCGGATAGGCCTTAAGAATGACGCCCCAAAGTACCCCTGAAGGAAATAATTCTTTTCCACCACCCTAACCAATTCACCATCAATAGTGTATTACCATATAGAGTTTGAACCATGACAGAGATGATATTCTTGAAGGAAAACACACATTATCTCACTCCCAAATCATTCCACAAGAAAGTATGACAAGATAATTGTAGTAGATTGTTTGAACAGATCCATTGATTTAGAAAAACAAGGGAAACATATAAACATGCTCTCAAATCTTACTAATGACTATACAGATGCAATCACCTTAGCATGAATTCCAAAAAATGGAAAACATAACAATGCTTACACCAAGAAATTATGAATTCACATAGCCAAAGCATACACTGAACCTTTAGACCCCCCAAAGAGTTCCCCACTTCTAGAAAATAACTGTCTCTCCTCTTCAAAATCCTTAACCTTCATATATATATTTATCCACATAAGAGTTTTTGATAATATTCCATTGGAATCCTAACTCATTCATGCTCAAGCCATCCTTTGGAGCCTCCAAGGAATAACAGGAATATTCCTTTATGACAGCCTTCAATTTTGTTTAACATTGCCCTATCACCATCGTGTCAAAAAACCAAGTGAAATATTTTCCACATCATATTGATTTTTGATTTGATTTTCCACTTGAGACTAAATGTGACATGGAAAATAAAGGTGTTAAATTAGACGAGACCCTTATTTGAAAAATGTGAACATTTATTCACCTTTTGATGATATAATTTTCATGAATTATTTAATTTTATTTAAATCCCACTGTTCCTACTGATCCGGATAGGATATGGAAATTTATGGCCACACGATGGTTTAAACATGTTATTTGAGATAAATTTTCCTTTTTAAGTGTGGATTATTATTTTCAACATGACTCAAGCTACAATCCGTGTTTCAGAGCTTCCTGTATTTCAATTCTCCGCATATCACCCATCTATCATGTCCTTACCAGGTCTTAGGATCAAGCCCATCAGATTATAAATTAATTATCTAGGTGATTTTTTCTATATGATAGGGCCAAATGAAGCTTTCATTAGGCATGTCTTTAGCGTACCCAATGTCCGAGCCAATCCCTCAAATGGTTACTCCTGAATTCCCTAGTTCTTTTGTTTCTAAACCAACTCACCAAACTATTTGCCTCATTTCCGGTTTACCAAACCCTACACCTTCACCTCAACCTCCCTGAATATCACCTAAGTACATAGCATCTAAATAATCATTGGTCCCATCATTTCCCCGAAATCCATGATGACCATCTACATATGTATAGGGATTATTATGCCCATTCCTTCTTAGAAATATAACTTCCTAGCTTGGCCCCAACGCATCATATCGAGAAATAAGAGCCACCGATAGGCTTGTATGTAGATGAAATGGAGAAGCATCTTTCAGCACTTGAAACTGTCATGGTTAAAATTTAGACTACGGTGATTACTAAATCTCCTCTCCCAAAGAGATAAAAGGCCACCCTTGATGATTCAACTAGAAGATTCATGCAAGTCCCCGTAACTCAAGCTTCAACAAGTCAAAGTACCAAAGCATATATAAAAGGGGGACTCCCCCTCCACAAGTGGGTGAACTCACTCGAGAAAAGAGGGAGTTTACCCAAATTCTCAATGGGTCATAGGTAGGGATTCCAAAATTAATGGAGAAAGGCATGTCCCAAGGCCTGCCAAAGTGACATTTTGTTTGTATTCAGTGTTGTGGCCCATGAGGATTTCATGCGTCACGATGACCAGCTTCTAAAGAGTGTGCCAAATTTCTCAGAAAAGTAGTGGATATTGAATATTAATCTCTTTTTTATAATGTAATCCTTTGTATCTTCTTTTGTTTATATATACCAATGAGGGCAAGGGGGCTGTAATAGAACCACGTTTTATTTATAGTATATATTACTTCAACTTGTTTATTTCCTTTTCCATTGTATGAAGTTTTTCTCTCTTTTGTTTTAGTGCTTCTGAGATGCACAATTCACTTCAAATTTACATATACTGCACCATAAAACAAACTTGCACAATTAATCTTTTCACACAATGCCCATGTTATTGCATGCACAATTCAAACAAATCTAAGTCATTTTACAAGAGAAACCCGGTTATTAACTACTTAGTCATCTCGGTCTTCAAATGGAAAATATTTAACACTTCCTTTCACTTTTATTACATTCCGAAGCAAAATGAAAATACACCAAACACTAACCAACTACATGATCGGTGCCCAGTGCCCATCATGAGCTGCCACATATCGGGTTAGTCAAACATACTTCTCTAGGATTCGGATTCAAACTAGCAATTTACACATTCTCGAGCGCAAGAAACACTTTGACATTACCATTCCTTCCCTGGGAATTCACTTTACATTTTATTTCCCATCGCAGGTTAGAAACCCGACCCGCATTTCACACAAATGTCAAAGGGATACAAAGTACACTTTTATGATTTTCTCACGATCTCCAAAGTATTTCCTTCCTCATGTGGTAGGAAGAAACTAAATTTTGTACATAATAGTTATATCCTACAAAAGTAACCAATTATCTCGACAACATGCAAAATTACCCGACGCCATCTACTTCAAACTTATTGAAACTTAAAAGTTTGAAGAAGGAACACAAATAGGTAGGCACATGATTTTTAAATGAGTAGAAATATTTGCACGAAAATTTGGAAACACTAATATTAAGCATGTATCCAAAATAAAAACAAGAGCACATCCAATAAAATGGTGCTGAAATAAATCATGACAATTATGGGCACCAACAATGATGAGACTAAGAAAACTATAATTTTATCACCATGTTTTTTTCGTATGAGATAAGGATTACGTATCTTAAGGCCTAGAGAGTGGAGATAAAATAGTATGAATATATGACTCATATTGGCATTTGGGATGAACGTACAAATCACATATTTTACAATAAATGTGTATAATTGGAAAATAAAAATATACTATAAACATAGTAAGATATCATCATGTAAGAATGTATCTAATTAGGAAATTTATCAGTATATGGTCAAGAGTATAATAAATGAAAACACAATATAAGACTCATGATCCGGTAGGGTTAATGCAATATAAGAAAGAACATGGATGAAATACCCCAATATAGGAAAGATATTATTGGTGTAAGATAAAAATTAGGATAAATGCATCCAAGATAATTCCTAGGATGTAAAAATGTAAGCTTGAAAATAGGATAATTCCCCCGTGTAGGAAAGATATAGTTGGGTAAACTTATTAATAGAAGCAATCTCTAAGATGAAAAAGTAATAATCAATGTAAGATCAACTATAGGGAAATGTCTCCACTAAGTTTGATCTTACAAAAACTTGGTTGAGTTGGTGCTCAAATTTGAGAATTAGTGTCTCTAGTATGTTAGTGCCTACAAACAAGTGTAAATAATTTAATTTTGGTTGGATTTGGATGGTGGATCCAAGAAGTCTTATTTTTTGTTGTTTTCCTAAGAGAGGGTTTTCCACGTAATTCTATTCTTTTTATGTGTTATGTTGTTTTGAATGGTTTTGCATATTTTATTTTTTGATGTAAGTTTTAATAAATAAAATTTTATCCTATATTGATTCACCCCCTCTCAGTATAAGCATGTGTTTAACAATTAGAATCGTGAGAAGGCTCCTTCAAAACTATCTAACTCACTGAAGGTTTTAAAAAAAAAAACACAAATGGCTAGTCATCAAGTTAAAGAAGGTTTCTTCACAAACAAAGATCCATTTTTCAAGAAAAAAACAAATTATGCATTCTAGAGTATAAGGATGTGAACACATCTAATGTCTCTTGGTTTTGATATCTAAAAAGTAGTAGTAGTTGGATATGTAACGCCAAAAACTCCAACAATAGATATAGCTGGAAAGAATGCCAGTGAGAATAATGAAAAATCCATGAATGTAATTTTGTGTGGCACATCAAAAGAAAAATTTGTCAAGGTAATGCATTGCACTTTAGCAAAGGAAATCTAGGATAAAATTAAGACCATCTATGAGGGTGACAACAAAGTAAAAAGGCAAAGCTCTAGACTCATAAGAGAGAGCTCGAAATCTTAAAAATGAAAGATGAAGAAAATGTTGCAACATATCTTCTGTGTGTGGATGAGATTGTTAATATCATCAAAGGGCTTGGTGAAAAATTGAAGAATCCACAATAGTTCAAAAGGTACTAAGATCTTTACCTTTAATATTTGATGCAAAAGTTTCTGCTATTGAAGAAATGAAAGACCTAGACCAGTTGAAGATGGATGAGTTACATGGAATTATCATAGCCTATGAGATGAGGACAAAATCAGAGAAGCCATAAAAAAGGGAAGCAACTTTCAAAGCTTCAAAGAAAGAGAAAAGTAAAGAGTTTGAATCAAGTGATGAACAAGATGAGGAAGAGGCCATGTTTATCAGAAAGCTTAAAAAGGGATCCGAAAATACAAAGGTAAGCTACCTTTCAAGTGTTTCAATTGTGGTAAAATAGGACATTTTGCTTCCAAATTCCCACATAAGGATGATAGCGATGATGAGGAAAATCATGATGGGAATAAGAAGGAAAGAAAACCTCAAAACAAGAGGATCTTAAAACAAAATGAATATAAGAAAAGGTTTGGAAAGAAAATGAAAATCCTATACTCTAAAAACCATAGTAGCTTAGCTAAGGAATGAAATGAAGGTATATCAGAAAGTGATAACAAAGAACTTCTATTCATGGTTATAGAAATAAAAAATTATGCCTCTACAAGTAAAGAATTTTGGAAGAAGAAGACCATGTCGAAGATGAAGGAGAGGTAGATCTTGAAGAAGAACTCATATGTTCTTTAGGTGAGTGAGCACTCAAGAAAAAGAATTTGAAACTTGTATTAAATATTTAGAAATATGAAGAAGAAAAGTGTGCTATGGAAACACAAATATTACAAAATCTAGAAGAATCATTAAAAATGGTTATTAACCTCAAATTTTAGATTAAAAAGAAAAGAAAATAGAGGAAGAGGAGAGAATCCAGGTTGAGAACAAAAGAATAAAATAGTGAAATACTAGAATATGAAATTGTCTCCCGAGAAAGGAACTTGAGAAAACAACTACTAAGTTGAATAAATACCTCAATTTTGAGAAGATATATGAAGTATTAGATGACATTATCAATATCCAGAGGTCACCATTTATAAAAATTGGTCTTAGATATGTAGAAAACCAGAAGACTACAAAAGAAGATCTCAAAGATCCACTAAAGGAGAAAACGCAAATGCTTTAAAGAGCTATATAGATGCTCTACAAGGTCCTAACAGAGTGAAGAAATTCAAAATAATGAAAATCAGGATCCTTGTTACATGGCTGAAATGACTAAGTACATGCCGCATGCAAGGATCTATGGCGTGTGAGGCAAGCACAAAGGGGCACACACAGTAGCATGGGATAGTGTGTGGGGTTTCACACCGAGCAGAAAGACCTTTGGGACTTAGCCAATTTTTGAACCATGGGGTAAAAATAGAAAAGTAGAGTTAGAGTGCCAACCAAGAAACGATTTAGATCCGTAAAAAAAACAAGGAGACTTGGTGGTAAAATAAGGTCTAAGTTTGGATAAAACACATACAGAATAAAGATGAAGGGTCATGTCATACATGGATCGAGCTATTAATAGGATAAAATCAATTCTTATTGATACGATTGTTTATTATTTGTTGTCTTGTAAAGCACACATGTAATGTACATATGGTTATTTTGAGCATGCAACTTATTTTGAGAATGCATAGGAGGTGAAGGGAGAGTCCCCAACCCTATATATATTTATTGTATTTCATTTTTTTGGTACCACGTCCTATTGTTCATGTATGAGTGATGAAAGTATTCATATGTGAGGTTATGGATTAGGGTTTGATACCTGCACATGTTTCACTTCATTGGTATTCATGGGTATTCATATTTTATTATGTAAGTATTTATTCTAATGGATTGTGGTTGTTGATGTGTATAAATATGGTGATTACATGGTGCAATTGATCTTGATTGTTATCTGATTTGTTATTTTCCTTATTACATGTGTTTCTAATATAAGCTTATGCTATGATATATGTAATTTTTGTACTTGAATGGTTGCTTTGATAATGGTTATTATGGATATGTATGTTAACATCTTGACAAACAAGCACAATGAGGGACCTGGTAGCTTTGTGCACTTTGAGTGAGCATTCAGATCTATCTAAATGAGGTGTTAGTGTGCATAGCATTTAGGTGAAATAAAAGACTACATTTTGATTCTGTCATTGGGACCTCTTTTCAAACTACCTATCAATATGTTGCATACATATGGCATGTCGTTTAACTCTGGAGACCATTGAAATTTGGGTAGAAGACATACAAGATTAGTTTGTGCACGGATATAACATTGGACCTAATTTCAATGCATGTCATTGGGTGGAAGATAATCTTTATCATGAGCTCTATGAGAAGTTATTCAACTTCTTTCCTATAGAATTTTCTCGAGTGATTGGAATCTTATGCATTAGGGAAGCGTTGGGTCTGAGATTGAGAATTTGGACATAGGAAGATTACCATACTCTTTTTGATGCAGATGTGGAGTGGACTAGAGTCAGTAGATCATTGGTGGGCTGGAGTGTTGCACAATTAAACATTGGAGTATGTTATTTCCACTTATTTGTATCTAAAGGAAGCTAAATTTAGATTCTTGCGTGAGCCCATATGATCTTACTTTTGTGATATGTTATTATCAATCAATATTTTGATTATAGAACTGAATTTAGAAATCCTACCAATGGCTAGTTAAACCCCCACCGCGTGCAAGGGCAGGAGCAGGTGTGGAGAAAGATGGTAGACCTGGCAGCAAAAATATAGAGAATGGAAAGATGGTTCAATTTCAATGAAACACAAGAGAGGGACATGGTACATGCGAGGGAGATTCAATAGGCACTAGAATCAATGAGGAGGATGGATCATGAAATATTTGAAGCTCTCATAGAGACAAGGAGCCACATCATCAGGATCTCCCAACTTTGGAAAAGCACGGTAGGGAATCTCCTTCAGCTTCATATGAGAGCACATCAAAGGAGAGAATGAGGACCGTGGGTGCACATCTGATCTTACTTAGCCACCTAGACCTTGCGCTTGGTGTTCCAGATATAGAGGTATTCATTGAGAAGCATGCTAGTGTGAGTAAGCAAACAGAGATGAGAAGATATCATTTTGTGTTGAATTTAGGTGATCAAGTTAGTACCACACCCATGGCATCACAATCATCAATGTTGTTTAAGAGTACCTATGCAGGATTATTTTCACATGTGTCATTGGGATAGAGTGTTGACACACAGTACCATTAGAAGTACTTCAGCAATAGCTATGATCTTGCAAATAGTAGGTGTCCAATTCATTACTATAAGCGGGACACAAGGGATTTCATTGACTAGACTACAGCCCGTAGTAAGGGGTGCACAGAGGATCGGTGGATCAAGTCACCACTTCACGCAGGAGGAGGTTCTGGTTTTGGATCTAGTGGATAGGGACCGTAACCACTACTAAATCAACCACCGCCTTAGTAACTAGTACAGAGAGCCCTCAAGTTTACT
The DNA here is from genome assembly GCA_018340775.1 of Taxus wallichiana var. yunnanensis. NCBI lineage: Eukaryota > Viridiplantae > Streptophyta > Pinopsida > Cupressales > Taxaceae > Taxus > Taxus wallichiana. The sequence goes on from CM031239.1 coordinate 186,607,635, forward strand.
ATAATACATATCTTTGTTTACCAAAGTATATAGGTATTTAAGATACAATAGAGCATGTGTATAATTGTGAATTTTTATGGTGTGCTAAGGGAATTACAACTTCAAATAGGAAGGAGATTCAACTTTCCACTACACTTCAAGGGTGCGCACATAGTTGGTATATCGTATGATCCACGTCGATTGTAGTGGACTATAATGTTGTGTGTATTGTGTTTATAGTTGAGTTTCACATCCCATAATTTTAACAAGAAAGCATTAGCACACTTAAGGATATCAAGTAGATCTTATCTAAAAGCATGAGGGAGTATGATGTGCATTTTAATACTTTGTTGTCAAATATTTCTTATGATACACATCAAATTCATCATACACAGTGGTTTGTTAGAGGATTGTTAACCTTGTTTCATAGATATTTATCTCATAATATGTATACTTGATCTGTGTGAGGCTTGGAAGTAACCCTTGGTGTTGAGGTAGGTAGAAGTGTTGATACTAGAGTAAGCATGTTATTAGAGGTGTAGATTGCAGCCATGGAAAAACAATAAGATAATATTTCTTCCAACTTAGCACATGAGACCTACAATGGCATATGGTGCATAGATTGTGAAGTTAAGGGACATATTAAGGATAGTTTCCCAATCAAGTCTTTGTGCGTGGTGTTGCTAGATTGTGAGATCTGTCACACCAACCATGATTTCCTAGATTGCCCTCTTTTCGCAACATGTGATTCAAGAAGGTGTTTATGTACTATAAAATTTACAAGTCCCATACTCATGACACTATTGACTACAAATTGATTGATCACATCCACAAAACCATTGAAATAGGAGTTCATCATACTAGTGTGGTGAGCGGATCTATGGAGTAAGAAGGATAACATAATGAAGGGCATAACAACAGAGATAATATGAATGGATGATTCCGAGGAGGATATCAAGGCCGAGGTTATGGTGGTAGTAGAGGAAGGTTCACTCAAGGACCATGTTACACTTGTAGATTCCCTTATCAATACCAACAATATTTCCCTCAGAATACAACTTTTTCATGGTGTGGAAACAACATAAATTGGAGGATTGTCTAGTTTTATATGAGCACATGAGTAAGAGTAAGAAGAAGGATAAGGGCATGGGGATGATCAAGGTGCAATGCGTGAATGCTGATCAATGGATTCCTAAGAAGATGTTTATTCCAAAATTACAACCCATATTGGTTACAATGCACATCGAGGAAACATGTGTGCATGAGCCTCTAAAGGCCAAGTAGCTTATCATGAGGGAGGAAGTAATACATGTTAATTATCTATCTGCATCACATCAAAAGGAAGTATATCAAGAAACTATGGGAGTCATTAGAGACCTACAGGGTGAGATACAATACTTAAAATAAAAGGTACATGAGAGAGAAGGTTCAAAGAATGTTGAGCTCCCACAGAAGGACGTGGATGATCTAAAAGAAGTGTGTAATATGTTGCACTAGGATAATATCATCCCTTTACTAGGGTAATGGATTCAAAATAAGGTACTACGTGCGAGTTGATCACAAGAGGCATATACTTCATTCAAATCTACCACCTTAAGACCAAGAATTTGACAAGGAGATCACACTTGACGCAGTTATTGATGATTGGTTAGTAAGAAAGATTCTAATAGACACATGCATGGAGGTGAATGTGCTAACTTTGGAAGCATGGAATCAGATGGGTAGTCCTACTTTGTAGCTATCTTCAAATGTGTTGTATATGGGAAATAAGACTAAGGCTATGCCTATTGTTCTATTAAAGGATGCATCCATCACTATTCAGGGAGCCAAGTTTACTTGGAGACTTTGAGGTATTGGAGCTTGTTGAAGTAGACAACTTTCTAGCATTACTTGGAAGACCCTAGTGTTATGTAAAGAATGTTGATTTATGCTTCAACAAGATATATATCTATTTTGAGAACAAATTCGAGAAGGTAACTACACATCTATTTGAAAATAATGTAGAGTATTATTTTGAGCCCCTGAGTGAAGAACAAATTAACTGAATTTATGCACAAATAGTGCACGATCCAGAGAATCTACAACCATAAAAAGGTGTTCTTCAGTGGGAGGATGCACAATCGGTAAGTGACACTACCAGTGTTGCTTGTGATAATTGAGCTCATGGAAAATATGAGATGGTCAGGCGTGAAGTAAAAGGACAAGTCATAAGGATGATCAAGCTACGCATGGTGAGGTGCTTAGGCTCAGCTTAGGTACCAAGGTATACTAGTGAGGGGAAACCTGAAAAATTATTGTAAAATGTGCACCATAGAGGCTCAGTGGTCAAATGAAGGAGATAATAAAAACATTATAGTCTATACTTTTTGTGGGACAACATCACACTAGTGGGAAACATATAGAGATATATCCTCTTAGAATGGAGAAAGGTGAGAATCACATTTTCCACTAGGTTTACTCAGAGAAAATACCTACATACATATGTGAATTTCATGGTAATAATTTGGCTTCACATCACATCCATACTTGTGAGAGGATATGAGCCCAAGGCCATGAGGCTCTTTCACCATCCCTATGGGTACATAAGTTCTACTCCACACTACATGGATATGTGCGCGCTTGCATGTCCATGTTAGAGATCAAATTGGCAAGAGATGACTACAGGTATGATCCAAAATTTTAATTACTTTTATACTAAGCCTCCAATCCATGAAGCATTGCAGATCATGAAGTTCCTTACATTGGGAGATAATGTGAAGGCTAAAGATCTCATACTCGAGTTGTTTGGAGAGCCCGACCTTGAGGCATGCCTTGATCTTGAGGAGATAGAATAAGTATAGATGGGTCATGCCTGGAAGGACAAGGAAAAGGGTAAATTAGTATATATGATTGATGAAGAGGAATTTGATAGTTTGCATGCTAGCCACACTAAAGGTGCGTGTGAGGTAATTGACTTTGCGTTTAATAAAGAATGCACATACCATGCCCCCATGAAAACAAATACGGTAAACATTGGCATAGAGGATGATCCTAAGGAAGCAATTATTGGTGATTACTAGTCGAAATAGGAAGTAGAAAAGATCATTGAACTCTTTCCAACACTTATTCCCACGGGCTATCATGAGTTAAAGGGAGTACACCCTTCCTTAGGCGAGATGAAGATGAAGTTTCAGAAAGAAGGCATGCATCTGTTAGGAAGAGGCCTTATAGGATGAATCGTAATTTGTGTATGAGGGTAAAGGGGGAAATTGATAAGATGCTCAAGTTTGGAATTATCGAACCTATTAAAGAATATGAATGGGTTAACCCCATAATTATAAGCATTAAGAAGGATGGGAGGATCAGGATTTGTGTGGACTATAAAGAACTCAATGATTTATGTGTTATAGATCCTTTTCCCACCCCTTTCATAGAATAAATCATTGAAGGCATTATTGGGGGGGCGCGAGATATATTATTTTATAGATGGTTTTTCAGGCTATCACTAGGTGCACATCATGAAGAAAAACCAACGAAAACTACTTTCACTATTGAGTGGGCAGTTTTTCATACACATTCATACCCTTTGGGTTAAAAATGTGCCGATGGTGTTATTGTGCATTGTTGTGCAAGCCTTTCAAGATTTTATTCATAAATTATTACAAGTATATTTGGATGATTGGACTATTTATGGGTTAGTCAAAGATCACTGTGATAATTTAACGCTTATTTTGAAAGGTGCAAGCACTTGAACATCTCGTTGAACATTAAAAAGATCATCTTTGCTAAACCTTTTGGCACTTTACTTGAGCACATTATTTATAAAGAACAATTGTTGGGAGACCCAAATGAAATAGTTGTGATCTTTGGTTTAGAAGAGCCTACCGATCAAAGTGAGGTACACAAATTTTGGGACATACAAGGTACTAGAGGAAATTTATCGAAGGATATGAAAATATATTTGTGCCCCTAGAAGAGTTACTCAAGGCTAAAGGAAAATTTTATTAGGGTGACATGTAAGCAAGAGGATTTTGGGACATTGAAGGAGTGTTTAACCACCGCACCTATTTTGTATTTTCCTTCATGGTACAAGCCCTTTCATGTTCATGTTGATGCCTCTCTGCATGGTGATTGGTGTGGTCCTAGTGCAACCTGGAGAAGTAATTGTAGATCATCATATTTTCTTTGCAAGTAGGAAGTTGACACCCGCAGAGCACAATTACACAACTACTAAGCGAGAGGCTTTATTCATGATTTACGCACTACATAAATTCAAAACTATTTGTTGGTGACTTTGTTTATTTTCTATACATATCATATGGCACTTAAGTACTTAGTCAACAAGCCAGTTTTACAAGGACACATCTATAGATGGATATTTATATTTTAGAAGTTTGACTATACATTTGTTCTCAAGCCCAAGAAAAGTAAGTCGGGGCCTAATCATTTTTCATGTATCAATTATGGCGAGGATGTAAATAGCATTAAAGATATCATGTTTGATGCATAGTTATTTAGGTTAAATTATGCGCCTCAAACTTAGAATATGTAGTTATCTTTTTATGCACCTGGAATGGTGCTAGAAGGAATGAAGACATTAGAGAAAAAGTAGATGGTTGTATGTGTTGCACCTTATCAGTTGATTAGAGGTGACTTGTAAAAATGGGAAAAGATGAGGTTTTACATCGGTGTGTTCTCAAACATGAGCATGAAGCTATTATGGAAGAGGCTCATGGCAAAATAGTAGGTGGACACTATGCATGTGATGCTACAACATGCAAAGTTCTTGTGACAGGAATTTTGTGGCAAAATTTTTACAAGGATACCAAGGAATATGTGAAGACATGTGATCATTGTCAGCACCTTGGGAAACCTAGACATAGAGATGAGATATCACTCAGACTGATTGCAAGTGTGGAACCTTTTGAGAAGTGGGATATTGAATTTGTAGGACCTATTAGACTGTCAACACTAAAATTTTCCTCCGTAATTTCTATTTCATTAATGTATGTATTAGGAATATGATGTTGTTAAGTATAATTAGTAGTAGCGTCTGATAGAAGATAACGGCGCCATCAGTACGGTGCCGCCAATAATGTGGAGTACGGTAATAGTCAAAGTACAATAGGAATGTTGTAAAAAGTAAATATTTGTCGTAAGTGGTCCGGTAATGTTAAAATGTCAAAGTTTGGGTAATTAGAGAAGTAGGGTCTACGTGATTAGGAATTAGAAATATTATATTGGTAATAAGGACAAGGAGTGAGGTCATAAATATTTTGTGTATTTTATTTGTAAAAAGTCTAAAAATGTGGAACCCATGTAAAATGATAAGGTTTATCTTATCTTAGAAGATAAGCTTACATGTATAGATAAGAGTTAAGGTATGGAATATGATTCGTCAGTGGATTTCTTATCCTATCTTAGAGATAAGATGGATAAGAATGGAAGTTCTATAAATAGAGAGGTCACCCCCCTCATTTAGCATAGAAGGAAGTAGTGAGAAATATTGTAGGAAGTGTGCGAAGGAAGCCATCAGTTTAAAGGTGTGTTGAAGAAGCCATTAAGAGGTGTAATTGTAAAGTTTCTCCCATAGTCTTGGTGAAAGTCAAGTGAAGTCAATAACACTTGAAGTACCTCATGGGTGAGATTGTAACAATTTCATGTTAATATTATAATTTACTTTGATATTTCAGATTTTTCATCATTCTGTCTTATCATAGTCGATGGTATTTTTGTGTTATGTTGTTGTTTTGTTTCCAGATTACATCCACCAAACTAAAGGCTGTGCATTAGTAAATAATCATAAAGACGAGGAGTTCCCGTGAAGAATTATCATAGTGCCGGATTGGTGATGACATTTTGGTTCCGTTGCTTTAGGACCATTCCTCGTTCTTGGATTTTCGGAGAGATATTCCCACTTAGTCAAAAATCAATTGGAGGGTAACCTTGTTTTTACTTGTATAGTAGTTACCATGGTAAAGTCATTTTTGCCATGAATAATAGTTACCATGGTAAAGTCATTTTTGTTGTGAATAGTATTTACCACAAAAAGTCACTTTTTACCGTGAATAGTATTTACCGCATAACTTCACTTTTCTTGTGAATAGTGTTTACCACAAGAAAGTCGGCTTTTTTCCGCAATAAGTCAAGTTTTACCATAGTTTACCGTGGTTATTTCTATTTTACTATAGAAAGGTGTAAAGTCACTTTCTAGTATAGTGATTCCAATTATTTGTGCACATAAGTTTTGTTAATTGTACTTGTGGGTTGGTATTTCACGGTGGTTACTTTTGAAAATGGGAAAGATTCTGTTTTTTCAGCTCAATCTAATGAAGATGTTTCTTCTTTCATTCAAGAGTTTAAACGATCTTGTATTTGTAATGGCCTTATAAGAAGGGAACAATGGACTGAATTTTTTCCTACCTTTTTGGATGGTTTAGCACTTAGGTGGTTTGAAACACTAGGTGATAATGTGAAAAATTCATGGGATTTATTAACTAAAAGTTTTCTTGAAGAATTTGGTGAACAACAGAAATATGTAGATCTCATGATCGAGATCACAAAGCTATCCCAAGGAGAGAGAAGGAGAAGATAAGGGATTATCATGCTTGTGTTCTAGAGCTAAGGAGGAAGCTCGATGCCCAGATCCGGAAGGAAGGATTAGCGGATGGGTTGATGAATGGCATGGATAATCTCCTCTGTAAGCACTTCATTCTTGGGATGAAGCTAGAGATCAAACAACGAGTGAAGTATGACTGCCCAGCTACCATTGAACAAGCAAAGGAGATTGCAAGAAGGCAAGAAGAAAGCATGGAAGAGGAGCCCAAAGAAATTGTGGCTAAAGTAGAGCCTACACCAGCGCCTTTGGTCCAAAATCTACAACCACTCTCGGTGAGCACAAATATTTCTCCTAGTACATCTATTGAGTATGAAGATCTGCTCAAAAAGATGGGTCAGTTAACTATTAATCTTCTTCAAGGAAAAGAATTTAGTTCTCAGGGAGGAGATAGAGGTCCAAAAAGAAATATTTCTGAAGTTGTATGTTATGGTTGTTATAAAAAGGGTCATTATAAGTATAATTGTCCAGATAGAGCTTCTACATCTGGTAAAGGAGATAATGATAAAGGAAAAGCACCTGTGAATTCTTTTGATGTAGTAGATAAGAGCAAAAATAATGAAGTAGATGTGTTTGTAACAAAAAGAAAGAAAGAAAAAGATAATCAAGATGGAAATGATCCTAAGAAGATGAAAGAAGAAACTAGTAAGAAACATAGGAGAAGAAAGTTGGGTGTGCAGGATTTTCTGATTTCACAGGGGCAAGGACCATACTCCATCTTGGAAGATCTGTCCAAAAGGCTTGCAAATATTACATATGGTCAACTCTTGGCTATGTCTTCTGAGAAGAGGCGGGAGTTGCGAAGTGGACTCAATGCTCGACGAAGGAAGGAGGTTGAGGTCCCTGTTTTAGAGGCAGAGGTGGATCCCTATGCTCCATAAGCTGAGGTATTATGTAATGGTATTTCAATTCATGATGTCTTAGTTGATGCAGGTGCTGCAGTTAATGTAATGACCAAGTCTGTAATGAATATGTTGGGTTTAAAAATTGATCGCCCTTCAACACTTATGTTAAGGTCATTAAATAAGGGAAAAACTAAACTAGAAGGTGTAGTTTCAAATGTGGCAATATCTCATTGTAGGTGTTGTATGTGTGGTAGACTTTCGGTGATGAAAAATTGTACTTGTTGCATACCCAATCTTTTGGGAAGACCATGGCTAAGGAGAGTTCATGCAAGAAACTACTGGAATGAAGGTTTCATGACACTTGGACGTGGTAGAGAGGGTGAAGATAAACATGTTCCCTCGACATCATAAGGTAGAACCTTTGTGGATTCAAGTGATGAAACCGATGATTGGACATCCTCTCGATTACTCTAGTACCAAGAAGTGGACACCGAAGATGAAGAAAGTGAGGTGGATGTTTCAGTCATGGATATCCTTCCACACACCAACTCATGACCCCATAAAATTATCTCGAAGAAGAATTTGATGATCATCTCCAACAAATAAAGATTGGTGATGCTTTGTGATGGAGAGTGAGAAGGAATCCTACCTCCAGCTCTTTCGAAGGTACATACACCTATTCACTTTTGATTACAAGGAAATCGATCAGGTAAGTTGGGTAGAACATTGTATTGAGCTGGTAGATGGTGCTAAGCCCATAAATCAAATGCCATATAGAATGAATCCTAATTTTTCCAAGACTCAGTAAAAGAAGAAATAGATAAGTTGCTTGATGCGAGATTCATATTTGCTATGGAGAATTCGGAATGGGTTTCTCCCATTGTGATCTCAATAAAAAAGAATGGGAAGCTATGCATTTGTGTTGATTACAGAAGCTCAACAAGGTAAAAAAGAAGGATCATTACCCTCTTCCATTTTCAGATCAGATCTTGGATGAAGTAGGCGGCAGAGTGCTATAGTTTCTTGATGGATATAGCAGCTACAACCAAGTTCGTATAGCAGAGAAAAGATCAGTGAAGACCACAATCAACAAATCCTTGGGGAACGTTTTCTTATAGAGTTATGCCTTTTGGGTTGTGTAATGCTCCAAAGAACATTCCAATATTTGATGAATAGGGTGTTCGAACCCTACATTGGGACCTTCATCGAATATTTCGGATTATTTTTACATCTATGGGAGCAAGTTAGACCACTGCACTGAGATGGAGACAACATTTCAAAGGTTAGATGAAGCACAAGCCTCACTAAACCCTACAAAGTGTGTCTTTGGATGTTCTAAAGGCATTTTGTTAGGGCATGTTGTATCCAGAGATGGTATTGGTACTGATCCTGATAAAGTTTCAAAAATCAAAGATTTACCATTTCCTATTAATAGAAGTAAGTTGAGATCATTTTTAGGCCATGTGGGTTACTATAGAAGGTTCATCAAGAATTTCTCAAAGATTGCCTGACCACTAACCCAGCTTCAAGAAGGATGTTACTTATGAACCAGAAATAAGGTGCATGAAGCTTTTGGACAATCAAGGAAGCCCCGGTGTCTTCACCTGTTTTGAAGAATCCAGATTGGAGCAAGCCATTCATTGTGTACACTGATGCCTCAGATGCAGCACTAGGAAGTACTTTGAGCCAAAAGGATGAAAATGGGAATGAACATCCAATTTACTTTGGGAGAAGACAAATGAGCAGTGCTGAGGTAAATTATATTGTAACTGAAAAAGAGGCTCTAGCTATCATTTTTGCTGTAAAGAAGTTTAGAAATTACTTGCTAGGGCAAAATTTCTAGTTATATAATGATCATCGTGCTCTAAAATATATTGTAAATAAGCCTAACCCATCAGGGAGGATAGCAAGATGGATAATTTTGCTACAAGAATTTGAATTTGATATTATAGATAGGCTAGGAAAGAAGCATGTCAATGCAAATGCACTCTCTCGAGCCTATGATGGTTTAGGATCATCTTGTGATGATGATGATTTCCCCGATGCAACATTGTTATCCCTTGACACAATCCCTAGTGAATACATAGATATTTGGAATTATCTGAATGAATTCAAGTTTCCTGATGGTGCCAATGCAAAGACTAAGAGAAAGATTACTCAAGCCAGTCGTCCATATTCTATTCTGCATGGAGTATTATTTCGAATAGGACCTGATGGACAGTACAAGAGGGCAGTTGGACGTGATCAAGGGAAGGAACTGCTAGAAGAATTCCACAATGGTACATGTGGAGGGCACTTCTCTGGACAACTTACAACAAGAAGGATCTTGGATGCAGGTTATCACTGGCCCACTCTTTTAAAGATTGTTATAATTATTATAAGACATGTGATATTTGTCAAACACATGGTAACCGTAAGACTTCATCACTCCATTATGTCCTATTCTTCCCCTTGGTCCCTTTGAAAAGTGGGAATAGACGTTGTAGAGTCCACTTTCAACTACATCACACCAAAATAAGTATATTGTAGTTGCCACAGATTATTTAACCAAGTGGGTTGAAGCTAGGCCATTGAAAACAGCTTCCATGGATGAAGTGGCAAGGTTCATGTATGAACGCATTGTCACCAGATTTGGTTGCCCATTAGAAATTGTAACAGATCAAGGAAGCCACTTCATTAATGAGGTGGTAGAAGCCCTAGTCAATAAGTTTTCTATTAAGCATAGGAAGGCAACAACATACAAGCCAAGCACAAATGGACAGGTGGAACGAACAAATTTTGTGTTGTGTCAAATTCTAGCAAAAGATGCAACCTTGCAGGTACATAAATGGGATAAAAGGATTCATGCAGCATTGTGGGCATATAGGGCAACATCAAAGTCAGCAACAGGATACTCCCCATTTCAGTTGGCCTATGGCATTGATCCAGTTCTTCCTATTGAGTTTGATATTCCCACTGTGAGAGTTATGAAAAATGAAAGGATGGATGAAAGTGATTCAAAAAAGAAAGGTTGGTACATCTTCATTTCTTTGGAGGAAATGAGAGAAATAGCAAAGGATACAAGCCATAAGAAGAAAATGAAGCGTAAGGAGTACTTTAATCAAAAGATTCGGTGGTCTCCATTTCATGTGAATGACTTGGTTCTAGTATATGATTCCAGATACAAAAAAAGAAGACAGAGAAAATTTATTCCAAAATGGATGGGGCCCTACAAAATAGTAGCTGTGCATGAAAATGGTACATACCTACTGGAGGAATTGGATGGCACTCCCATTACGAAATGGGTCAACCACGACAAGTTGAATATTTTCCAAGCACCAGAATAGTCTACTCCGAGGACGGAGTAGAAGCTAGGAAGGGGGAAGATGTCGACACTAAAATTTTCCTCCGTAATTTCTATTTCATTAATGTATGTATTAGGAATATGATGTTGTTAAGTATAATTAGTAGTAGTGTCTAATAGAAGATAACGGCACCGTCAGTATGGTGCCTCCAATAATGTGGAGTACGGTAACAGTCAAAGTACAATAAGAATGTTGTAAAAAGTAAATATTTGTCGTAAGTGGTCCGGTAATGTTAAAATGTCAAAGTTTGGGTAATTAGAGAAGTAGGGTCTACGTGATTAGGAATTAGAAATATTATATTGGTAATAAGGACAAGGAGTGAGGTCATAAATATTTTGTGTATTTTATTTGTAAAAAGTCTAAAAATGTGGAACCCATGTAAAATGATAAGGTTTATCTTATCTTAGAAGATAAGCTTACATGTACAGATAAGAGTTAAGGTATGGAATATGATTCGTCAGAGTGGATTTCTTATCCTATCTTAGAGATAAGATGGATAAGCCTGGAAGTTCTATAAATAGAGAGGCCACCCCCCTCATTTAGCATAGAAGGAAGTAGTGAGAAATATTGTAGGAAGTGTGTGAAGGAAGCCATCAGTTTAAAGGTGTGTTGAAGAAGCCATTAAGAGGTGTAATTGTAAAGTTTCTCCCATAGTCTTGGTGAAAGTCAAGTGAAGTCAATAACACTTGAAGTACCTCATGGGTGAGATTGTAACAATTTCATGTTAATATTATAATTTACTTTGATATTTCAGATTTGTCATCATTCCGTCTTATCATAGTCGATGGTATTTTTGTGTTATGTTGTTGTTTTGTTTCCAGATTACATCCACCAAACTAAAGGCTATGCATTAGTAAATAATCATAAGACGAGGAGTTCCTATGAAGAATTATCATAGTGCCGGATTGGTGATGACAGACCACCGACGCATAGATGGGGTAGTGCACTAAATTATAACTTACATAGATTATCTAAAAAGTGGGAAGAGGTGAAATCTACAAAGGATTGTACAACATGTGACCACAACAACACAATTTTATGGGAAAACATTATTAACATGTATGGTTTCCCATTAAGCTTGATAAGTGATAGAGGAACTCATTTCTTAAATGAGACCATTAGAATTTTATTAGAAGAGTTTATGGTCATACACCATAAAAGTACTCCTTATCATCCACAAGCTAATGGCTTTCAACAAGATTTTGGGACAGACATTGACAAAAATTTGTGATGTTAGAAGAAAAGATTGGGATGATAAAGTGTCAGTTGTACTTTGGGCATATAGGACCACTTATAAAAGGTTGAATAAGGCTACACCCTTTCATTTGGTGTTTTGGTTTGGAAGCAAGTACTACTAGTTTAATTCATGTTACCATCCCTACGTATTACACGCGTAGGTGGATTAGATGATGAACAGGTTGTTGAAGAGAGAATTTACAAACTAATGCGAAGTTAATGAGAGGCACACTATTGTAAATTAGATCTAGAATACTGAGAAGGAAAGATAGAAGGCATGACATGATAGGCACATTAAGAACAAGACATTTGAAGTTGGAAAGATGGTCCTTTTCTATGACTCCAAGTTTACGTGCCACCCAGAAAGTTGAAGGTGCATTGGTTGGGACCTTTTTTAGTAACCAAGATACTTGATTCGGTGTGCATGTCGATTCAGTGAGTGCTTTGGATAACACCATCTTTCCCGCTTACTTCAATGGGAATAGGCTATAGCCCTACCGTGAATAAAGCTTCTTGGTGTTTGTAATAAGGTAGTATTACCATTTAGATTAGGTTTCTCTTTCATGCGGTTATTTCTAGTTGTTGTTATGCTTTGTTATTTTATTTCCATGTTTTTTTAATAAGAACGTTGCATGCGGGAAGATGATTGTTATTTATTGAGTACATGTGCAAAGAACTACACATACTTATAGTGTGGGGTGAACTAGGTGGTAGGTGCACAAAAAGGAATCCATTGGTGCTAAGATTGATATATAGGTTGGCACACTTGGGAAAGATGACATAGGTAAGGAATGAAGTAAGGATGTTCTCTCGAGAGATGCGCACAAGAGAAAAGTGTTACAAGTGCTAAGGATGATGGTGCTTATAAGGAAATTTCTCAGGCATCAAGACCACATGAGAAGAAGGATTGCACAAAGAGTGTAAAGCAAGGTAAGTGAAAACATGCTGAACTACTTTTAATATGACATAGAAGATTATGTAATGTGGTGCGGGAGGCATGTGTAAGGAGTTCTGTGGCTTGGAAAGTAATAAGGCATGTCAAAAGGTTATGACTACAGAGCTAGAAAGGAAATCGAGTGATAAAGAAAAAAGTGAAAAATTAAGTTAGTGGATTCAAAAGGTTATAAAAGGGGGAAATTTGAGTTAATTTCTACACTTCATTCGAGAAGACTTGAGAAATTGAGCTATCGAGAGATTCGGTGCAACATAGAAAGAAGAGTGATAGAAAACCGAGTAGTATGTGTAAGGTATTCGTACGAGATCCTTGTGGAAAGAAGGAAGTTTTAGCCAATAATTGGATACGAGACTAGGGCACGGGTAGAAGGGGTATACAGAATTAGAGTTAAAACAACTAGGGTTTACAATGCCTGTGTATTGAAATGAGACTAAGTATTGTGGAGAAAATTATCTAGGGCACACGCTTGTAGGAATAATGGCACAAAAAGGAAAATATAGCATTCCAAGTAGGAAGGGAAAACCCCACATGAAGAGGGTTGAGGTAGAAGTTGAGGAATGTTTAGAAGATATCTACTCTAAAATGCAATACCCTCCTGGAGTGTTTAGGGTCCAGACATGGAAGTCGCAACTCACAAAGTGTAAAATCAACGAGTACAACCATAGGGATTCGAGCCATGAAGCGACATTGAAGGAGGATACATTACGGGAGCTACCAAGGACAAATGAAGAAGGGAAAGTGCTAGTAGATGATTCAAGAAGGAGAAATCGGAGAACCTAGAGATCCTCCAGGTTGTTCGAGCAACCCATCTTCATGAATACCACACATTTATTTCATTGGTTCATGTCTAGGGTACATAAGGATTACTTCTATTTCACGAGACCGAAGGATGAGAATCACAACCTAGCTCATTAAACAGGTTACGAGGATTGTGAGGTAAAGGGGAAGATCTAGTCTTGGACCTACATAGCAATGCAAATATTGATGAGATGGTTGTATGATTACATTACGAAAAGGAAGGAAGGGCAATGAGCATTGAGAAACTCCCACCACTCGAATTTAGGGTTGTAGCTGTGTTTGTAATTTATAAATTAGGTGCCTCGAGAGAGATGAATGGATGTGAATAATAAGTTTTTATACATTACACATATAATGGCCCACAAAACATAGTACAACATAATACAATACATTATTAATGGGATCATAGAAGAGGCCAAGGCACAAAATGGAGGAGTAAAGATTACTTGGGGATCAGTACTCTTGTTAATTTTTTTGGGAAATCATATTCTCGGATGGATCGAGATGAGGACATGTGGGTATAACCACCGGTGAATAAGTATCTTGCAATTTATTTCGTAGGTTATACTTATGATGGTGTAATCACCAAAGGCATATAAGGCCGTAATAGACATAGCGATTGAAAATGAATGGTGCATTCCACGTTAATGACCATTAGAGGTTGGAGATCAAGCTAAATTTGCAATGATGAAACACTATAGTCTTGCACATTTTAGGATGCACGATGGAGAAATGAGCCCATGGTGTAAGTTATCATTTACATTCACCGCCTAATATTTCAAATGTGCGGTGAATAGGATTAAGCACACAGAATTTGACTTGTGATGCTTGACAATGTGGATATTGATTGGTATACTTTATGTGCCCCCATAGGTATGATTCTAGGCCTACATATTCGAAACTTTGGATCCAAATACTTTAGACCTACACCCCTAGATGAAATCCATGATAAAGGGGATGATATGTAGAGTTTTTGTCATCTTGAGACCAAAAAAATAGGGTGGAATAGAAATGGAGGTTACAAATACTTGGTTTCTATAGCTTTGAGATAAATATTGTGCCACCACTCAAGAGATCATGTGAAGAATCTCTTAAGGAATAGGACAAAGAGGAGGGTGGACTTGATCACTCACTAATATAGAAAATGTATCATATAAAAAGGAGACATGACGATGGCGCGTGGGACTTCTCGGCCACCAAAGGACGAAATAGAAAAGACAAAGGTAAAGAACAGTGGGGTGCATGTGATTTCTAGTGAAGAGGAGGATCATAATGACAAGGAGAAGGATGAAACATTGCTGGAAGAGTTGGAGCATGAATTGGTAGAACATCGAGCAAGGAAGGTGGCGAAGACATAGGAAAGTAATCACATAGTAAAGGAAATGCCTAGCCAAAAAGATAAGGAGCAGTCCAGGAGCCCACCAAAGGATAAATCACCCATGCACAAGGAGACGTAAGAGGAGGACAAAAAGGTAGATGATGCCTATGTCATTAAGGAAGATAAGGTCATGGAAGGTGGGACTAGTACAAACACCTTCACTCTAAAGAATCGAGATGACAAAGGTAGAGGTGGTTAGAAAGAGGTGGACTCCCAAGTCACCACATATGGATTTCATAGATGATCCTACAAAGGTCTTGAGGGTGTGATTCCATAGCAAAGTAACTACTAACAAACTATATGGTTGGGATCTAATGGATATACATGGAGGTGTCTCATGCACTAGGAATATGTTGTCCTAGAACCTGCATAATCATGCAAAAGAACTTGAGTTTGAATTAAGTAATAATTCCCTCAATGTTATAGAACTGAAGAGTCAACTTGGGACAAAATACAAATAGCTAGATCCTATGTTTTTAACAGATGAGCAGGAATGTAATGCCTTGAACAAGTTGGCCATGGATGTTGCGCAGAGGAATTTGGATGTCGGAGCTACAATGAGGGTGATGGTAGTAAATAAGAAGGATAAGGAGTGTGAGATTGAAAATATTTATAATGATATCCAAGGAGAACAAAATCATACCAAAGAAACGTATTATAGAGGAGGCATGTTGGTAAAGAAAATCTTAGGTCAATGCCTAACCTTGGTGAGCTAAGGGAGATGTGACTATAATGATGAGATGGAATACTTTGAATACCCGTAGGTATGCTTCGTAAATATCAAAAGTGGTGTGGGACCTACATGCACTAAGGAATTTGTGAAGGAAAAGGAAGAAAATAAAATAGTTGTTGAGGCCTTAATATATAAACTTGAGGATATATTCACGTAACTCCATGAGGTGAGTAGTAAAGTTGACTTGGATTTTAACATGTGCCAAAAGTGTGACCCTATCCTTAGTGCGAGGGTGAGTGATGAAGATGAAGAGCTCATGGTCATACAAAAAAATTTGATGACTAATAAGATAGAGCACACTAAGGTAATGGATGAGGTGACAAAACAGAAAGAGTTAATGTAGGCCAAGAAGGATAAATTAGAACTCCATGTAAGACAATTTCAGAATATGGTGTTGGAATGCATGGATATGATAGGAGTGTCTGCAGAGTTAACTCGTAGTTATGCAAGAACTTAAGAGCATAGTTAAAGAGTTGGTGTCGATCAAGTACCAATGATTGTAGAGGTGAAACTTGGGAAAGCATTGGAGGAACTCAATGAGTGGAAGAAATTGGAGGGTGAGATAAATGCTAAGTTCCTAGAACTCCTTCAAAATCATGAGGCCTGATATGAGTTATGTATAGGTAAAATAATTCTTTTTAGGAATTGAATTCTTTATTCTTTCTTGTGTCACATATACATTCTTTGGAAGAAAAATATGGACGAACCATTTCCAAGGATGGAAATCCATATTAGTGTGGGGTAATGTTGCATGACTAAAATGACTAAGTACATGTCACATGTAAGGATCTAGGTCACGCACGAGATAGTTGTGAAGGGGGCGCACAAGTATAATGGGATAGCGTATGGTGGTTCATGCCCGAGAAAAAATACTTTTGGGACTTATCCAATTTTGTGAACCATGGGCTAAAAATAAAAACAGATCTAGAGTACTTGATCAAGCAACGATTCACAACCGATAAAATCAAGGAGACTTGATGGTAAAAGAAGGTCTAAGTTTGGATAAAGTGCGTGTAGAATGAAGATGAAGGGTCATGCATGGATCAAGCTATTAATAGGATAAAATCAATTCTTATTGATAGGATTTTCTATTATTAGATGTCTTGTAAAGCACACATGTAATGTACGTATGGCTATTTTGAGCATGCAATATTTTTTGAGAATGCATGGGTGGTGAAGGGAAAGTCCCCACCCCTATATATCTATTGTATGGCATTGTTTTGGTACCACATCCCATTTTTCATGTCTGAGTGTTGAGAGAATTCATATGCAAGGTTCTGGATTAGGGTTTGATAAATGTACATGTTACTGCGCCTTGGTATTCATGGGTATTCAATTTTTGGTATGTAAGACTTTTTTATAATAAATTATAGAGGATGGATTATGGTTATTGATGTGTCTGAATATGGTTATTACATGGTGCAATTGATATTAATTATATTTTGATATGTAATACTTCCTTATTACATGTGTTTCCAATATAAGATCATGGTATGATATATGTAATATTTTGTACTTGAATAGTTTCTTTGATAATGGTTATTATGGATATGTATGCTAACATCTTGACAAGCAAGCACAAAGGAGAGACTTGGTAGCTTCACGTGCTTTGGGTAAGAATTCGATCTATCTGAATGAGGTGTTAGCATGCATAGAATTTATGTGAAATAAAAGACTACACTCCTAAGAATATCAATATTTTTCCAAAATACGATTCAAACAAACACACGAGAATCTCATTTCCTCCAAGATGATATTACATGACCAGGTTTCAGAACTACTTCTTTAGTTATTGCTTTTCATGTAATCATTTTGTTCATAAAGAGTAGATTATAGAACTCGTACAAGGAATTTCAGTTGGAACAAGAATGAAAGTTATTATGGGTATTCAAATAGAAATTACAATTTGTTTTCTCCTCTATTAGATTACAATGAGAATGATATGGTATGTCAAAAATGCAATAACTATGGTCATATAACACAATTTTTTTGATTTTTTTAATAGAATATCCCATGCGAGAATAAGAAGATGGACGCCCCTGCTAAATAAAAGGAAAAATATAAAAATATTAGGAAAAAGAAGCAAAAGAAAATTAATCAAAAGAAAGAAAAATATATGCTTGTGCAAATTGTGTTTCATGCGAGAAGATAAAGGGCGCCAATGGTATTTTAATAGCAGATTCTCAAGGCACATGGTTGGGGACGAAAAAACAATTCTCACCTTGAAGGAAATAAGTATAGGAACAATAAAATTTGGAGATAATGCCATGACACGAATAGATGGAAAAGGAACCCTTAGCCTTGATAATGGAAAAACAAAAATAGAAGATGTATTGTATGTTGAAGGTATAAAGCATAATCTTCTCGATGAGTCATATGTGTGATCAAGGACACACTATCACTTTTTGTGCAAGGTTGTGAGATTAGGAAGGTATATTCAAGAAAACTAATTACAAATGTGCACAAAATAACTAATAATATTTATGTGCTCAGTGAGATCAAGGGATAAAAATGCTACATGGGACAGTCAGAAGAAAGCTGGCTATGGCATAGAAGAATGGGCCATATGAAATTCGATAATTTAGTAAAAATCAACACCAAACAAGTTGTAAGAGATATGCCTAAAATTACAAAACCTTCAAACACTCTTTGCAAGCAGTGTCAACATGGGAAACAGATAAGGGTAAGCTTTAGGACAAAGGAGTACTCTACAACAAAGTCGTTGAAACTTGTTCATATGGACTTTTTTGGGCCTATTAAAACGCGAATTCTGCAAGGTGAGAGTTATTATATTTTGTTTATAGATGATTACACTAAAATGACATGGGTCACTTTCTTGAGAGAAAAATCAAAGGCATTTGAGAAGTTTAAATCCTTTAAATTTTTAGTTGAAAATGAAACAAATTTAAAAATCAAGTGCTTAAGATATGATCGAGGAGGTGAGTTTACCTCAAATGAATTTTAGGATTTTTGTGAGTATCACAGAATAAAGAAGAACTTCTCAGCTGCAAGGACTCCACAACATAATGGAGTTATAGAAAGGAAAAATCAAACTGTACAAGAAATGGATAGAACAATGCTAAATGAATCTAAGCTATCACACACATTTTGGAGAGAAGTTTTTGGCACAATAGTTTACATTCTGAACAAAGGGAAAATCAGAATAAATAACAAAAAAATGGCTTATGAGTTTTGGAAGGGAAGGTTAGTTGTTAAATACTTCAATGTGTTCGGAAGTAAGTGTTACATAAAGAGAGGTAATGAATACTTAGGAAAGTTTGATTCCATATTTGATGAAGGTATTTTCCTTGGATATTCTTCAAGAAGAAAATCATATAGATGCTATAATAAAAATTTTCAAAAAATTGTTGAAAGTGCTTGAATGTGAAAGTGGATGAAATAAAATACCACAAGGAAAAGTAGAAGAAAGTTTCTACACAAACTAAGAAATTATCAAAAAGGAAGAGGAAGAAGAAGTTGAAGAAGGGAGTGAGTATAAAGATATAAAGAAACCATCTAGATCAATTCAAAAGAATCATCTAAAAAATCAAGTCATTGGTGATAAGGATGTTAGAGTATAGACAAGAAGAATATTAACAACTACATCTGTATATACAAATATGTCCTTGTTATCTGAAATAGAACCTATGAATTTTTTGAAGCAAGTGAAGACAAACATTGGATTGAAATTATGGAAGAAGAGTTGAATCAGATTGAAAAGAATGAGACTTAGGAACTTTTTCCAAGACCAAAAGAAAAAATAATTATCACCAAGTGGGTTTTTAGAAACAAGATGAATGAAGATGGTCAAGTTGCGAAAAGAAAAAGAAAGGTTAGTGTGTAAATGGTATGCACAATTAAAAGGTATTGATTTTGAATATACCTTTTCTCATGATTCACGTTTAGAAGTTGTTAGAATTTTTTTCGCATTTGCATTTATAAAATTTTTTTAAAGTATATCATGTGGATTTCAAATCAGCATTTTAAATGGGAATATGGAATAAGAGGTCTATATTGAACAGCTAGAAGGATTTATTTTATCGATTATAGGATTATGTGTACAATTTGAAGAAATCTATTTATGGACTAAAAATCCCCCAAAACATGGTACTCAAGACTAAACAAGTATTTACAACAATAAGTTTTTAAGAAGGGTATTGCGGATAGCAATCTTTACATCAAAACTAAAGGTGATAATCGATTGATTGTTTTTTTATGTTGATGATATCATTTTTGGAGGAAGTAATGAAAAAATGAGTTAAGATTTTGTTGTGGAAATGCAAAAGGAGTTTGAAATGTCTATTCTTGGTGAGTTATCATTCTTTCTTGGTTTACAAATTCCTTAGTCAGACAGGCATTTTCATTTCACAAGCTAAATATGTTAAAGAGATGTTGAAGAAGTTTAAAATGGAAGACTACAAACTTGTTAGTACTCCCATGGTTACAAGTTGTAAGAGCAAGGATGATGAGTCTCTGAAGAAAATCAGACTCTTTATAGATCTATGATTGGAAGTTTATTATATGTGACAGCATCAAGACCTAATGTGATGTAAGCAGTAGGCTTGGTGGCACATTTTCAAGATGCTCCAAAAGAAACTCATGTGTAAGTTGTCAAGAGAATATTCAAATATCTGAAAGGCACATTGGATTATGGATTATGGTATTCAAGAGAAAATTATTTCACTCTAACAACGTATATACATGCAGATTGACAGAAGTGTTGATGATAGAAAAAGCACAAGTGGTGGTGCATTCTTTCTTGCAATAGCTTGGTATCTTGGTTAAGTAAGAAGTAGGCTTCTATTTCCTTATCTACAACAGAGAGGCAGAGTACATTGTAGTTGTGTCATGTTGCACACAAGTTCTATGGATGAAGAAAACATTGAAGGACATCAAGGTAGAGTTTGATTTTCCAATTTCCATTTTTGTGATAACACTAGTGCAATAAACATATCAAAGAATCTGGTTATGCACTCTAGGACAAAGCACATCCCCATCAAGTATCATTTCTTGAGAGATAAAGTTGAAAAAAATAGGTTAAGTTAGAATATATTGCTACAAAAGAACAAATTGTTGATATTTTTACTAAGCCTCTTCCAAAATAAATGTTTGAATATCTCAGAAAAAAGCTATGAGTGATATCATTCTCATCCAATCACTAAAGGGAAGCATAATCTCAGGGGGAGATAATAATTATTTTATCATTTTTATCCCCATAAGTAAATTCAATTAAAAAAATATTGGCGGGTTCACACTCTAAGGCGGAGAGTTTTGAGATTTTTACTCCTTTTCCATTGATTTCAAAAGGGGGAGATAAAGCAAGGGGAGTAGGTCAATGGCATTTCAAAAAAGAGGGATGTTGTATAAAAACGGAGAAAGCTTCATTATTGTTTTCCATCAATGAAAAAGGGGAGATTGTTGGAATAATTTTCATTGATGTTAAAGGAGGCTTTAGTGTCTCAACCTGATTGCTTCAGAGTCTATATGAAGTTTGTTCTATTTCTTTGTAGTCTAACCAGAGAGCTTTGGAGTGTGACCAAGTTGTTTGAGTCTATCCAAATTCTATTTTATTTTCTTTAGATTCTGAATGAATGTTTCAAAGTTTTTCTTAAGTCTGTGAGGTTTGTTTTGGTTTCGGACCAGCAATTTGGGTTGATCTTTGCATGCATTTCTGATTTTATAGTATCGGTTTTATGATCATGTTTTTCCAACATTTATCTTGTTTGGTTTCCAAAGTTAAGAGAGTGCACAAGTATAGAAGGAGATATAAAATCATTATATGGTATGGAAGTTGAGTGGAGAGAAAGGAATATGTGAAGAGTGAAGTTGTGAAGGGAGTGTGCCTACATGGAGAATATGGAGAAGTAGAGAATGAGGTTGACCATGAAGATAAATTTCTCAGTTTTTATATAGAGTATGGTGTGATAAAATGTGCAGGTGAGGAGAGACAATGAGTTGTTGTGAAGGAGGAGGAAATGTGAAATGCAAAGCAATATGTGTGAGAGGATGCATTAGATAGAAGAAACAATGAACTACTGAGTGAATGTTGTGTCAGAGAACAAGTATGAAGCTAGTGCACGTAATTATGTAGCCAAAGATGCAACAAGAACGTAGCAAATATGCAAAGACATGTGAAACACATATGAAGTAGTGAAGGAAGGCCAAATGTCTTTAATTGCAAACTTTTTATCTAACCATGGAAGGCCAAAGGTCATTAAGATATGACAAATTATAATCATTAAGGAGTGTTGGTGGTTATTTTACCTTGGCATTTTATATTCAAATTCTAGTTGTTTCATGTTTCTTTTCGTGCAAAAAGAAAATGAAGAGTCGCGTAATAAGATCTAAAGTTTGTTGAAGTTGAAAAGACAACATAACAGGAAGTAGTAGATATAAAAATGAAGTAACATGTTTTCAAAAGGTGTTAAAAAAGAAGGTTGATGTCCATGTTGAAAGAGTGATGTTACGAGAAGAATAAATAAGAAAAGATTATTCAAAATAGATAGTTGAAAAATGTACAATAGAGCAGAGAAGAAGGGAAAATGATATATATATTAGACTTAGGAATATGACAACAAAGAAGAAGAAAAATTACCTTCATCTGGTTGAAGATGCAACTACAGAAAGTGTAAGATCATATTGTTGAGGTTGGTGCCTAACACAATTTGGGGATTGATATCTCCGGTGATTTGGACCTAAAAAAATTTGGTTGATTTGGTGCTCGACTTTGTGGATAGTGGCACCGGTAGGTTGGTGCCTACAAACAAGTGTAAATCATTTAATTTGGGTTGGATTTGGATGGTGCATCCAAGCAGTCTTATTTTGTGATTTTTCTTGAGAGAGGGTTTTATACATAAATTTTTATTTCTCTCGTATTATGTTTTGAATGGTTTTACATATTTTATTTGTGGATGTAAGTTTTGATAGCTAAAAGTGTGTCTTATCTTGATTCACCCCTCTCTCAAGTATAAACGTGTGTTTAACAATATATTTATAAACATTTAGTTTAGTCATGTAGGTTTATGAGTAGTTGAGTGAGAGAATAATTATTTGCAAGCCTTGTGAGATGAGTGGGATAATACATTAAAGCTTTTTTTGTGCACACAATTCATAACAAAGGAATATAATACAATGGGCAGTTATCAAGCACCTAATTACTGAATTTAGGTGTCTACATTCAGTAATATGGTTTCACCAGAAGGTCTTTGAGTTGATTTTTGTTAGGGGTTTATTATGGAAATTTCCTTTGAAAGGCCAATATACTCTATCATCTTGCACTTTGAGGTCTTTGAAAACTTTAAGTACTTGGACGTGATACACTCTCTTCAATAGAAGGGGAAGGAGGAGATGAGGATGATCCCAAGAAGAACAAGTTTCTAGAGAGGGATTGTGGATTCACCTTCGAATCAAATTACAAACAAGTAAAGACCCAAATTCCCAAATTAATCCTACTACCATGGAGAACCTTCTCTCTCTTGATCCTAAGAGGACCAATATACTCATTAACAACACTACTAAAAAATTCATAGCATTGGATTAGGGAAGACACAAGTTCGGGGCTCAATGGAGACTCAGAGTCTCCCCCTCCTTACTATCCCTCAAGATATGCTTCTCCAAGGAGTACACCTCCTCTAATAAAATCATCTCTTATGATGTCAGCTATTCCAATTGAGACTTCCTCGGGTGTACGCAGTATAAACAACAAACACCATTGTTTATAAGCCCTTTGAATGGGTCAAAGCTTTAGTTCTGAAAAAAAAAGAACATTGTGAAGCTATCTAAGCCTAATTTTGTAAACCTCTCCAACCTCCTTGAAGAATCCTCTCCTAAGAAATCTAATATTATAGTAAGGACGGTGATCGAGGCCTCGGGGAAAAGTTCGTGGTCATCGTTAGACCAAATGTGGACAAATTTAAAGTAGAGATCTATTTAGAGGATTATGGGTATCAATGGATCCTCATTTGGGAATCTATGACAAGTGGAGATGTGCATGAGATACAAACAAACTACTGAACAACTAGAAGAGAACAATTGTCAATTGAAAGCGACCATGACCTACTTGCACACCCATTGGTTCATCTACAAAAACTCTTGTCTCCATCCAAGTTATAAGACTTGACCAATTAGTTTTGAAAGAGCTTGGAGAGCTCAATTAGTTTGGAAAGAATCTAAGGGATTGGGTTGAGAAACTATTTCTCAATGGTATAAAATACATCAATTAGATTGTAGACACCTAAAATCTACCTACGCAA
Source organism: Taxus wallichiana var. yunnanensis (assembly GCA_018340775.1). NCBI lineage: Eukaryota > Viridiplantae > Streptophyta > Pinopsida > Cupressales > Taxaceae > Taxus > Taxus wallichiana. The sequence goes on from CM031239.1 coordinate 186,631,750, forward strand.
TTGTAATACTTGAAATTGCACTAAATTTCCTCTTTCCGTCATTGCCATAATAATCAACACTCTTAGCTAATTAACTAACATTCCCATTCATTTCTGTTAATTAATTACATTTCATTAATTAATTAGCCTTCATATCACTCTGGATGTCAATTAACAACCTTTCGTTAGTTATAATCCACTTCTAATTGATTAATTAACCATTATTAGTTAATTACGCCTTGTATTTTAATCAATAAAGCCATTTTATTGGTCAAATTCCCCTCTTACATCCCCCAAATCATGCTAATTTTCCTCTAAATCCCCTCCAAATAGCTTTCTAAGCTTATCCTAGCCTATTAATTAATCCTAGTTGATTAATTAAATCATCTCCAACTCCCATGAGTTGTTAATTACTAATTAATTCTTCTAAACAAGCTTATCCCTTCAAAATGCACTTTATCATTTGTCCCACATTCACTAATTTGCAAGTTTCTCCCAAATTGGAAAGTTATTTAAAGGACCAAATTCCTTCCTCTTAAACTTACACCACACTTTGATTAGTGAAACCTATAGGCATTTTGATTTGAGCATTCTCCATTGTTTTGGAATAGCTTCTTCATCTCTTACATCCATTCTCTCAAATTGAGTAGTATGGGAAGATCCAAATATGGATTTGTAGCCATTTATTGGTGAGATCTCATCCTCATTCTTGAGACAAACAACACAAATTTGATTGCTTAATGATCTAATTAGGTTCATATTTTGAGTAGTAATCACAAAAGAGTAGGAATGGCTTAGCATTAGGTGATTATTTTCATGTTTATGCATTAAGATAGTTATTTCCTTTAAGATCTTATCATGATGTTAATGGTAGATTAATTTTTCTTTGAAGCTACTTGGTGTTAGTTTCATTTAGATTAGCTTAATTAGTTTAGCATGCGTACATAGATAATAAAAACCTACAAACATATTCATGAACCATCTTTCACGAAATCCACAAAGAAGTGTTAAGCTTGAGATTATTAGGTGGGAAGCTATGAGGATAAATGAAGAAGAGTTGAGCCTCGTGAATGGAGACCTATTAGCTGCTAAAGGGATTTTTACATAGAAGGAAGATAACAAGGATTTCAAGTGGTTCACTAGTATCAAATGAAAGATAAATACTCTAAGAATATTTGAAAAATCTCGAAAGAATGGATAAGGGTGGTGAGGGTACGCCATCAAATAAGTGTGTGACCTTGACCTCGTTCTGATGCAACACCTATAAACCTTATGGATATAATTGCTTCTCAACTACTAAAGTCGATGAGAGATTTAAGAAGGTAATTGAAGATGACCTCCTCCAAGCTAAATAATTTAGTATTGTAGCAATGGATATCCCGAGTGCAATCTACTCAAGCTAAAAAACTAAATAATGAGTTGCCAATTTTTTCTAAGATACCAATCATGATAAGGAAAAAAGGGATATGTAGATCATCTACTGCAAAAACACCATAATCCCATATGAGAAGATCATCATCAGATACTTTGAATAGGTTTCATGCCTATAAAGCTGGAAATTCTAAGACTAACAATCATACGCGAAGTGTACGATGAAACATTTAAGGGATCTATTGAAGAAGTCAAAGTGAAGGGAGAGAAATAATGGGAGAGGAAGGGAGGTGAAGAAGATGGGGTTTGAGGTGGGAGAAGTGCAAGTGTTGGGAAAGTGGAATGGGGAAGTAGTTTGAAAGTGAACCCTTCGACAACGACATGGACCAACGTTTGCTTCATGTAGAACTTTGTAGGCCCCCTTTTTTAGTTTTAAGCTTGAGTAATTGTAGGGAAGGAGATGAATGAATGATCATCGATAATTGAGCTTTCCCAATAGATGGTCATATGAGAAAAAATATTTGCCACCCAGTTTTATTTTCTAGCTTCAAGGTCATCAATTGAATGACATTTAATTTGGTAGTTAAGGAAAAAATATGAATGGAATGGTGGAAATTAAATGATGGAGATTGCATACTTGCATGCCCCGAACCTATTCAAAAGCTCATATTCTTCTACGTAAAGAGTATTTATTATCTGCACTCCACTTCATAGTTTTTATCTTGATTGCACTAGTCACTTGAGTGTAACTCGATGTGTAGAATTTATCTTCATATCAAGATTTGCTATTTTTATTTCATGGCATCAAGGATTTCAAATGGACATTTTTATTTTGATAAATAAGACACATACATGAATGGAATGTTGGAAATTAAAAGGTTTGAATTAAATACCTACATGTCACACACCCATTCCATGGATCAAATTGTTCCTACCTAAATAATATTTTCTATTTGTGCTCCATTTAAGCATTTCAATCTCACAAAGAGGATAAATAAGACACATACATGAATGAAATGTTTGAAATCAAAAGGTCCATCAATAAGTGAGGCCCTCAAATTAAATTCCTATATGTCCCTCACCCATTTCATGGATCAAATTGTTCATGCCCAAATAATATCTATTATTTGTGTTCCATTTAAGCATTTCAATTTTACAAAGAGGAAAAAATAAAAAATCGAAAAACTCGAAAAGGTTAAGGGTTCGAAACAAAATCAAAGTGCTTGTCTTATAGAAATTTGTAACCTCCTTTACCAGATGTAGGCTCAAGTAATTATGCAAACAACCATCAATAATTGAGGTCCTCGAGTGAGTAGATATACCAAAAAAGGCAAATTGTATTCGTCAATCAAATTTGTTATTTATTTGTTTCATGCCAACAAGACTTTTGATTAAAAACATACAAACTATATTATCAACAAAACTATACATACATATATATATATAGCTAATAAAAACAATATATAGTATATAATATTACATTAATATAATATATTTAATATTTTGGTATGTGAAAAGTGCTTCTTTAATAATTTAGGAGACTTGAAAAATAAAATTCATGGGTGGAGAATTTAAATTAAAACATGGGGTTACGGCTTATGTGGTGCGATCATAATCATGTCTTCCTTTCAATCGCCACATGCTCCCTGAAGTTTGAGGCCACGTGACTCATACGAAAACAACACGTTGTATAGATACACATAGATGACTAATATTATTTTGAAATCGAAGATACGGAATATGAAGCGAGATGGCCCAAATCAACACATGATGGTACGGAGTAGAAGCCCCATGGTTCTCGCTAGAACACACCTTCGATGTAATTAGTTACCATCTAAATTCCAAATGTTATATCACTTGATTTAGTGTTACGCCTTTGATTTAGGGTTTGTAATTATTAAAAAATTAGGAAATGACAAGTGTTTGAGTAGGTGTCGAAAGCGGTGAAAACGTGTCATGTTACATGGGGGGTGTTATGCGCTATTTAGCCTAGGACTCAAGTTATACTTTTCAGCAATCATTTTTTCTTTGTTTGTTTAAGTGAAGCAATTAGCGATATGTCGAAGTAGAGTGCCTCTAGAGGTTGTCGATCGTGCGAAGAGCTATGGACAAGAGAAGAGTGGCCAAGCCCATCAACATGCCTATGTATTACCATTCTTTAATCATATATATATATATATATATAGAGAGAGAGAGAGAGAGTGTATATTGTTAATCATTGTGTATGTGTGTGTGTGTGTTTTTGTTTATCGGGGGTGAAGGAGAGTGGTGAATAGAAAACTTGCGAAGCAAGTGAAGCGAGTGAGGAGCGACACGGTCGGCAAAGATAGGAGAAGGTCTCCTAGGCTTCCCAAGGTGCCATGGACAAATCTGGGAAAACTGTTAAAGGTGCCATGGGAAAATGCAGGCTAACCGAGATTCCTTAGTTTACCTCTTTATGGCATTGATTTTTGCTTATAATGTTTTCTTCACGCGGAGATATGATAATAAGGCTCAAAATCTACCTTCTTTTCCAATCATGGGTTCGACATTTTCCTCTTAGAAAAATTGAGATCGATTTTAAGCATGGCTATGAGAGATTCTCAAACAGGCTCCCTCCAACATCATCAAGTTTCACCGTCCCAACGATAGAATGGCGGTTGTCACAAAAATACAGCCAACGTTGAGCATTTTCTCAAGACCTGATTTGAGATTTATCCCAAAGGCGACTATAATACGATGATGATGCAAGGTTTTCTCGGCCTTCTGAATTCTTTAACATGACGAAGATCCTGGAAATTACAGAGAAATGTGGCTAGTAACGAGTTCAACACCAGGTCGTTACGTAATTTCGGATCTACCTATCCCTCACGCACGTTCGCGGGGGGAATATTTAATTAAAAAGACTCAAAATTTCTAACAACCAATGCTGTGGCAGAGTGGTGGGCCTCCTGCCTTGTATTTTGCAGGTCACATGTTCGAATCCGCCTATCTCTCTGCAAACGTGCGTGAGAGATAGGCTCACCACGCGATTTCATAAGCGGAGGTGGTTGCGGAGAGGCTAAGCACCGCCTACCGCATTTCACATCCTACAGATTGACTACTAATACAGGTGTCATTATTTATCCGGCCATAGAATCTGTCCCTTATCTTGTTTTCGATGGTAAAAAAAGTCTGCAAAATTTATAAATGCCTAAGGTACGTACACAGTTCAGGTTCACAAATGCTACGAAGAAGCGGCTCAAATAATCATTGGATTTCAACACATGTACTATAACCTCCCTCTGCGCACCATTGATTTCCTAACATGCCTCAATCTTGGCTAGCCTCCACCCATATACATTCTAATTTTATACGCCTTCAGCATAATAATGATGAAGATCTCTCTAGTGTAAAGTGATATAAGATTCAAATTTTGAGTTACTTTTTCAAAATAGATTATAATTTAAGTGATTCCCTTTTTTTTTAATTTCTCACTCACTTTTTGTAGTAAATTGTAAATGTTGAAGAAGGTGTAAGGTCATTCAAGAATAAACCACTTTACACATTATAAATACAATTTTTAATTAAGAGGATGGGACTATTTGATGATGCCCCAAATACAAGTGGAAAAGAGAAGTGTAATGAAGTTTTATTCTTGACTCAATTTTGTTTTATCTTTCATAATTTCATTTTATTTAATTAGGGCTTAAGAATTGCAAAATTTTACAAAGTAATTAATTCATATGAGATTGAAAATGAATATTTAAGAAATGCGAAAAAATATTTTTAAATCACTACAATCTTATATAAAAATAAGAAATGCACCATAAAAACCAAAATGAAATTGGCAAATTGTATTTTAGAACTTGCGCTCTCATCTACCCTTTATAAAAAATTAGTATAATACTAAATTGTCATTAAACATCTATATCCCTTCTCACATTAAGTAGTTTACATTATGAGCATATATATTGTATACGAAGAAGAAGAAGAAGAAGAACTTTTAATGTCCACAAAACTACCAAAAACTGACGAAATAATGGGAGAGGAAGGGAGGTTGAGAATATGGGGTTTGAGGTGGGAGAAGTGTAAGTGTTGGGAAAGTGGAATGGGGAAGTAGTTTGAAAGTGAACCCTCCGACAACGACATGGACCAACATTTGCTTCATGTAGAACTTTGTAGGCCCCCTTTTTAGTTTTAAGCTTGAGTAATTATAGGGAAGGAGATGAATGAATGATCGTCGGTAATTTATCTTCCCAATAGATGGTGATATGAGAAAAATTATTTTCCACCCAGTTTTATTTTCTAGCTTCAAGGCCATCAATTGAATGACATTTAATATGGTAGTTAAGGAAAAAATATGAATGATGGAAATTAAATGATGGAGATTGCATATTTATATGCCCCGAACCTATTCAAAAGTTAATATTCTTCCAACGCAAAGAGTGTTTATTATCTACACTCCACTTCATAGTTTTTATCTTGATTACACTAGTCACTAGAGTGTAACGATGTGTAGAATTTATTTTCATATCATGATTTGCTATTTTTATTTCATGGCATTAAGGATTTCAAATGGACATTTTTTATTTCGATAAATAAGACACATACATGAATGGAATGTTGGAAACTAAAAGGTTTGAATTAAATACGTACATGTCACACAACCATTCCATGGATCAAATTGTTCCCGCCCAAATAATATTTTCTATTTATGCTCCATTTAAGCATTTCAATCTCACAAAGAGGATAAATTAGACAGATACATGAATGAAATGTTTGAAATCAAAAGGTCCATCAATAAGTGAGGCCCTCAAATTAAATGCCTATATGTCCCACACCCATTTCATGGATCAAATTGTTCCTACCCAAATAATATCTACTATTTGTGCTCCATTTAAGCATTTCAATTTTACAAAGAGGAAAAAAAAATCGAAAAACTCGAAAAGGTTAAGGGTTCAAAACCCAACCAAAGTGCTTGTCTTATAGAAATTTGTAGCCTCCTTTACCGATGTAGGCTCAAGTAATTATGCAAACAACCATCAATAATTGAGGTCCTCGAGTGAGTAGATATACCAACGAAAGGAAGATTATATTCGTCAATCAAATTTGTTATTTATTTGTTTCATGCCAATAAGACTTTTGATTAAAAACATACAAACTATATTATCAACAAAATATATATATATATATATATATTTACGGCTTATGTGGTCGCAGTCATAATCATGTCTTCCTTTCAATTGCCACATGCTCCCGCAAGTTTGAAGCCACGTGACTCATACAAAAACAACACATTGTATAGATACACATAGATGACTAAGATTATTTTGAAGTTGAAGATATGGAATACTGAAGCGAATGGCCCAAATCAACACATGATGGCACAAAGTAGAAGCCCCATGGTTCTCGCTTAGGAACACACCTTGGGTGTAATTAGTTACCATCTAAATTCCAAATGTTGTATCACTTGATTGAGTGTTGCGCCTTTGATTTAGGGTTTGTAATTATTAAAAAATTAGGAAACGACAAGTGTTTGAAGCAGTGTCGAAAGCAATGAAGATGTGTCATGTTATGTGGGGGTGTTATGCGCTATTTAGCCTAGGATTCAAGTTATACTTTTAGCAATTATTTTTCTTGCTTTTTTAAGTGAAGCAATTAGCGATATATCGAAGTAGAGTGCTATGAGGTTGTTGTCAATCGTCTTTAAGAGCTATGGACAAGAGAAGAGTGGCCAAGCCCATCAACATGCCTACACACTACCATTCTTTAATAATATATATATAGAGAGAGAGAGAAAAGAGAGGTGTATATTGTTAATCATTGTGTATGTGTGTGTGTTTTTGTTTATCGGGGGAAGGAGAGTGGTGAATGCAGAAAACTTGCGAAGCAAGCGAAGCGAGTGAGGTAACAACACGGTCAAGCATAGGAGAAGGTCTCCTAGGCTTCCCAAGGTGCCATGGACAAATCTGGGAAAAGCTGTTAAAGGTTCCATGGGAAAATCAGGCTAACCGAGATTCCTTAGTTTACTGCTTATGGCATTGATTTTTGCTTATAATGTTTTCTTCATGTGGAGAGATGATAATAAGGCTCAACCTCTGCCTTCTTTTCCAATCATGGGTTCAGCATTTTCCTTCTGGAAAAATCGAGATCGATTTTCAGCATGGCTATCAGAGCTTCTCAAATAGGCTCCCTCCAACATCATCAAGTTTCACCGTCCCAAATGATAGAATGGCGGTTGTCACGAAAATCTACAAATAACGTTGAGCATTTGCTCAAGACCCGATTCGAGATTTATCCCAAAGGCGACTATAATACGGTGATGATGCAAGGTTTGCTCGGCACCGAATTCTTAACGCAGACGGAGATCCCAGAAATTACAGAAATGTGGCTAGTAACGAGTTCAACACCAGTGTGCATTGCGCGATTTCATAGCGAGGTGGTTGTGAAGAGGCTAAGCACCGCTTTGCACTGCATTTCACATCCTACGATTGACTAATGATACAGGCGCCATTATTTATCCGGCCATAGAATTTGTCCCTTCTCTTGTTTTTGATGCTAAAAACATCTCAAAAATTTATAAATGCCTAAGGTACATACACAACAGTTCGGAGTTCACGAATGCTACGAGAAGAAGTGGCTCAAATAATCGTTGGATTTCAACGCATGTATCTGTAACCTCCCTCTGCACCATTGATTTCTTGAAATGCCTCAATATTGGCTATCCTCCACCCATATACATTCTAATTTTATAAGCGTTTAGCATAATAATAATGATGATGAAGACCTCTCTAGTGTAAAGTGATATAAGGTTTAAATTTTGAGTTACTTTTTCAAAATAGATTATAATTTAAGTGATTCCCTTTTTTAATTTCTCACTCACTTTTTGTAGTAAATTGTAAATGTTGAAGAACATGCAAGGTCATTCAAGAATCAACCACTTTACACATTATAAATACAATTTTTATTTAAGAGGATTGGACTATTTGATGATGTCCAAAATACAAGTGAAAAAGAGGAGTGTAATGAAGTTTTATTCTTGACTCCATTTTGTTTTATATTTCATAATTTCATTTTATTTAGTTAGGGCTTAAGAATTGCGAAATTTTACAAAGTAATTAATTCATATTAGATTGAAAAATAATATTTAAGAAACGTCAGGTAAAAAAATTAATCACTACAATCTTATAGAAAAATAAGAAATGCACCATAAAAATTAAAATGAAATTGGAAAATTGTATTTTAGAACTTGCGAGTTCTCATCTACACTTATAAAAAATTAGTATAATAATAAATTGTCATTAAACATCTATCTCCTTCTCACATTAAGTAGTTTACATTATGAGTATATATATTGTATATGAAGAAGAAGAAGAAGAACTTTTAATGTCCACGAAACTACCAAAACAATCTAATTGTTGTAACTAGTTAGTTTTATGGTGGTTATAACATGTTTTTATTAATGGAGCTATTCTCAATTTTTTTAAAAAAAAATCAATCGATAACACAAGATATTCTGTATACAAATCTTGTGTAACCTCCTATACTAATAATCGAGTCAACTGGAATAGCACTAGGCAATATATAATAGTACAAATTTCTTACGCAAAAGAAAATAGAGTGTATTAATAACCAACATTTTCTTGAATATATGTGAGCACAAAGAGAGATAATGTCATACCATTGCATATAGAAAAATACCACCAATTGAAAAGGAAGCTTTATAACATATACAATGCAAACAAAGAATGATAATGCAAACAAAGAATGATGATGCAAACAATTCAGCTACATGTTGGTTGTAGTGAATATCCATTACATTGTCTTTTAGGTCGGCCCAACCATATTCAAAAATGGAACTAAGAATTTTGGGATCCGTCATGAATGGCATTCCTCAACAAACATGTGTGTGTGTGTGTGTGTGTGTGTGTGTGTGTGTGTGTGTGTGTGTGTGTGTGTGTGTGTGTGTGTGTGTGTGTGTGTGTGTCTGTGTGTGTGTGTGTGTGTGTGTGTGTGTGTGTGTGTGTGTGTGTGTGTGTGTGTGTGTGTGTGTAACTTGCCAAAAAATTAGCGAGATATATCAATATTTCGTTTTACGACCGGGGCTTTTATAAAACATACCACAATGATGAACACTTGTCTAAAAACATAGGGGATCAAAGTAACCCAAAAAACATATATTATCTAAGTACTCTCTCTAGTTTCCATAAAACTCTCCCACTGATAGTGAAGAAGACTTTCAATACTTTTCCCTAGTCCTTTCTTATTATGGGTTTGCCTCTCCACTCAAGACACTAATGTGGTTGATGGAATGTTTGTGTTCCATCAAACACCACGACTAAAGTCAACATGTGGTGGATTATGCAGGAATCATAGATTTGACATTTGTCTAAACTAGTTCGAGTAGAGAGTGTTCTTTCTGTGAGGATAGTGACAATGTGGCCATCAAAAAATGGCTTGAGGCTTGCCTGGATGAAGATTTGTATGAGGTCCTCTACCTCTCGTCTAAGATGGCATCTTTGTTTTATGTTGTTCTCTCGTAAGGATTCCATTCATAAACTTAATTAGCGTTGTCATCTCTTATGCATTTTTGTCAATGCTAGAGAAGAATACATACATATTTCTTGAATGCTTGTCTAAAATAATATTTATGTAAGTTCTTGAGGCATTCATTATGTGTACACATATTTTTCCATGAAGATTCACATGTTCCGTATCTCGAGCAATGTTGAAGATTCACTTTTGTAAATATTACTATAACATTTTCACATCTCAATAGTCATTGGTTATGTTGGGAGTTAATATATTCAACCTATATTCCATTAATAATATTTAAAGTTCTCGAATTTGTTGTCACCCTTACATGTGTTGAAATTTATTCTTAACATACCATGTTTTTATGTTCTTAAGTATTTTTATTTTCATTGTAATTATAATTTTTTTCATTGTATTAGTTAAATGATTATGTTATTAAAACACATAATAATGTAAATGCAATAATCCAAAGTCACAAAGGCGAATTTCCCCTACGTTTCGACATACATGGCCTATATTTTATTAATAGTATTTAAATTTATTGAGTTTGCGCTACGCTAGAGCTTCATTTTGTAAATGTTGTGTTGGAATTTTCGTTGTTGCAATAGCCACACAAATTTTTTTAAATGGTTGTGTGTCGAAGAGTTAATGTCTCTTGTGTTCCTACTTGTTAGACCTTTATTTTATTAATAATATTTAGAGTTGTTGAATTTGTTACGACCCTTACACTTTGTGTCAAAATTTATTGTTAATATACCAATGTTTTTCCTATTCTTAAGTATTTTCTATTTCCAAATTGTGTTTACAGATTTATTCCGTTGTATTAGTGCAACCCTTATGTTATTAAAATGTATAGTAAATTAATTGTACTAATCCAACATAAGAATTATGTGCACCTAACCCATGCAAGCTTCATATGCAATCAAAAATATAGTAAGTCAAAAGTTATAAAGACAGATGCCCCGTGTGTTTGAAGTATGCAACCTATATTTTATTAATAGTATTTAAAGTTGTCTAATTTGATGTGACCCTTACAATATGTATCAAAATTATCCTCTATATACCATGTTTTTTTCTATTCTTAAAGAATTTTATATTTTCATTAGGTTTACAATTTAAATTTATTGTACATTGTGTTATTAAAACACTTAATAATGTGGTTGCAATAATCTAAAAAGTTACCCCATGACCATGGCAAGGTGAGAGCGAGGTTACTTAGTGCATCTCCTCCATAGGCGAAGTGGCGGCAAGAGAGAATTTCTTTTATCTCAATGCCCTAGGGTAAATGCCTCATCTTAAAGATGTGCCATGTGTACAGAGGACATTCATATGGGGTAGCCCTCTTGAGAAGCTTCCAAAAATTCATTATTTGACCTATCTCTCTATCAACAAGGTTCTAGCCTAGTGCAGGTTTCTTTTAGCCTACTTCTCAATATTCACAATGCTTAAGCACATTTCAACATCCGGAAACATTGATGGCTTGTACTAACTCGTTTATGTACCACGAAGAAAAAAATTATTTTCATTGCCCCATTTACTCACCACAAACAACCTCGTTGACCACCACAACAAGGTAATGTTGAGGTCATTGAGTATACCATTTACACTTTCTTGAATGTCGCTACCACGACACTCATCTTATTTTGATCCTGACATCGATTAGTTACAACCTAAAAATTTTCTCTACATCGCATGAGAATGTGATGATTAATGTAAACCTACAAGTTGATGTTGGACTTGACAACAAAGAAATTGGCCACATCATTTCAATCATATACAATCACATTGTAGGGCCACCTACACTACTACTTTCCATATAAATCAAATTCACCAGTTACATTAGTCCCAAGTGTGATGTTCTCCAACCCCTACATATACCGATGCCCCACATTTCATGTGATAATTGTAGAGACAACTCCCTTCTAAAATGGCTTGGGATCTCATGATACATACAACTCAAGGCCTAACTTTGGACAAAGCAACTAATGATATAGGAGGTACAAATCATTAAGGTCTTATTTTTGTGCTAGTGTCCTAATTTTGTAGACTCTAAAACCTCCACATCTCGCGTCCTTTCTTATTTAAATGGATCTCCAACTTTTCTTTCAAGTCGTGCATCATCTCCCAAAAGAAGAGGAGGCACACCTAAATTTACTTCAATCCTTAGATGATATAAATACTGCAACATAGACCAAATTGTCAATATTGTAATATTATTACTATTTATAACTATTGTAGAAATTATATATTTGTGACCTTGTATGTTTTCCCCATTGCATTGCACTCCTTCTCCTCAAAGAATGATTCTTTATGTCGTTGAAAATGAGATCTCTATCCGGTGTGACCAACAAAAACATTGAGTTCCACCTCCATGCCCGTGCCATCAATTCTAACCCCCTTTACTCACATACAAAATGAAAAAAAAATCTCACATTCGTCAAGAATTTTTCCTTCCCCTTAACAAGGGACATTCATTGATTCAATGAACCTATTCATCTTTAACTCCCTACATCTACATCCCGATGTCTTCCCCAATTGTCTTGTACATACTTGCCCCTCCTTCCCATAGGTTTCACAAACCTTCACAAATCCACAGTTTGATTTGACTCTTCCCCTATTAGTGTGTACATTACACCTTCTTGGTGTGATTACTAATAAATATATTCAACTAGATATGTCTGGGAGAATTTCATGTGATGGAAGCGATTAATGTAGTAATTTTCAATGCAATGATTTTGACAAAAATAAATAACTACAAAAGTACCACCAATAAATCGTCCTCAGAAAAATGGATGTTTATGCATGGGTCTCTTCCATTGTGAAATGTCTCCTAATGAATCATTAATAGAAAAATGTCAACATCAATCATAGGCATGATACAATAAAAGTTATTCATACTATTTAGTGAGTATTTACAACCTTATCCACTAAACATGCATCGTCACATGCTAATAAAACACAACCAAAGCTTACATGGTTAGGGTATGCTCTAGAGTGCTCCATTTGTTTAAAGATTTTGAAAGCATCCTTGCAAAATCCATTTCGTGCATAACCTACATCATTGCAATTCATGAGACCGCATTTATTTGAGGCATTTTGTCAAACAGTTCTCATGCCTTGTGTATGCTTCCACATTTCACATACTTATCTTTAAGGGCATTTGCAACAACAACATCTAATAAGAATCCCCTTTACATAATGTTTTGATGGATGTCCATTCCTGTTGTAAGGCTCTCAATTTGGCACATGTTGGAAGGATGTTGGAAAAATGTTATGTTAAGGAGCTTGTTTTCATGTGTGAAATGTTGAAGATTGTACACTAAAAGTATTGTACACTCTCCACGCTTTTCTCGGCTGGGGGTTCGGGGTTGGGCCGAGGCCCAGTGAGGGTGCGAGGCGCGCAGCCCAGAGTAAGTGGTTTAAGGGCACACCCCCCGAGAAATTTTTTGGCCTCGAAAAATGTGTCTACGATATATCGGAAATGTGCTCTTGTCATTTGAGCGTGATTTTTTATCCATAGGTTTATGGGGCAGTTTTGGCATCTGCGGTATTGTAAAACTACTTAAGTAGTTGCCTATTGATGTAGGGAAGACATATCATTATAGGTGTGTGTGAGTTTAAGTGTGAATTCAAGAGAGTTTGTTGAACACATCTCCAAAGAGATCTGGGTATTGTATTGAAAGAAAGAGGTGGTTTGTAATAAAAATTTCAGAGCAAGTGATTCTTGGTGGACGTAGCCCAAATTGGGTGAACCACATTAAATATTGTCTTTGTGTTGTGTTCTTTTATTTTCCTACATTTTTATTTCATATATGTAATATCTTTCTACATATTAGTTTCTACTATTGTGATTCTAAGTGGGATTGTTCTGCATATTTTATCCCTTATTTCCTAACAAAAAGGTTGTGGAGTTCGAGTTTACACTTGTCGATTGCATTTGCTTAAAAGCATAGTTAGCTAAGACTCTATGATGTAGAGAGGGTTTCAGGACAACAAAAAATCCCAAGTTTTAAGGATAACTGGGACAACTATTAAAATAATATATAAAATTATAACAATTAAAAAATATAGAAATATATTGTAAAAATTATTAATTGCATTCAATGACAGCCACCATCCACATTTGTGCTAAAAATTGATGCATTCATATATCACTCTCGATCCTTATTATGTTTTTGTAATACAATACAGTCGGGTTATGGGTAAATGTTTGGTCTATGACTTTTTTATCATCTACACAACATCTCTCTTCCTATAAAATTATGCATACATGGTTGAGCAAGTGATTGGAACTTTCACAATTAATTTCAATTAATTTTATACATACATACTTTTTTTTCAGATTGAAATAAGTAGCTTTCAAAAACAATCAACAATACATTAGGGTCTTCCCAAATTTATCTCATTTTCAAGTTTATTCAAGCCCGATTACCAAGCAGAATCTGTGCGGTTAGATTGAGGGTACCCATAACAAACATTGAGAAACTTGTGAAGAGGGTGATCAAGTTGTTAATCAATGTGGAACCCTTCAATAGACAAAACTATGTAACTAATGTAAGATAAGAGCATTGAGATTGATACATATTGGTGTTTTTCAAAAAGCTACATTTAAGATATCCGAATTTAAATCTTCAAACTTTTTTTTAAATTGAAAAATGAATTTATTTATTTATTTTTGTAATGTCCCCCTTTTTTATTAAAAATTAAAAAGAAAATGAAATCGATTTGCACATGTAAATTGAAAATAAAATATTTTAAATTGTGCAAATCAAAATAAAAGAGCAAGTCGACTTCACCGTGGGTTAATCAATGCATTTTAAAAGGGTGAATCAAGTGACTAAGCAAGTCACATTTTCTGGGAGACTTTTTAATATTTAATATTTTAAAATAAAGTGATCCCTTCTATGCATGGGTCAATTTATATGGGTCTCATTTGCTTTAAAACCCCTATGCATTTAATGTGTGTTGTTGGATATGATTTTTAGGAATATTTTTAATAAGATCTCCTCCTAGAGTCTGGCGCCAAAAATGGAGAAGAGCTTTGAAGGATGTGCAAGGAAAAGCTATAAAAGGAGATGTGGGCATGTTGATGGTTTATGAAACTTATCTTCATGCTTGAAGAAGGGATGTATGTCCACTTGTGATAAAAAAACAAAAGGTGTTCATTAACACCACCGTTTGTGAAGTGTGTGTGCCCATTGGAGCTTGAAGTAATAAGTTTTTGCAATCATTTCTCTATATATGCATAAGGCGTCATTTTTGAGAAGACCTAAGTTTGCTTTGAGGGTTTTGGAATGTGATTTATGGTGAATATTTTTATTATATGTTGTTAGTTTTTACTTGATGAAATCAACTTGTTTAGACATGTTTTAAGAGTGTTTTGAGGGATTTTGAAGTGATTATCAAGTTGTTTTAAATTAATTAATTGCAGATCCGAAACTACATTTATTGGCTCTAAAGTGAAGAGAAAAAGTGTTGAAATTAATTTACTGATTTTACCCTAACCCTAACGACCGGGTTTGGGATTTTAAAGGTGATTTGAGTGGTTTCTAGTGCATGCAAAGATATGATATTTATTTTGAGGAAAAACTCATAATTTCCCATCTCTTGCATTTGGTTTCAAGTTAAAAGAGTTAGTATTTTGGGAGTTATTAATTTCCAAAGTTTCAACTAATTTTCAACAGCTATTATTTATTTTTTTACTTCGCAAATTATATTGGATAAAGGAGTGTAAATACCAACGAGATTGCCCATCAAACTCTCACCTTGGCTCACTCCAATCCTATTTAGGTTGTATTGAAGTTGGCACTAAGATTTGTTGAGGTAAACCTATGAGGGTTTATCTTCTAAGTGTTTATTTTTGCAAGTATTTAATAATCATGATTTAATATCCTACAGGGGATATTACATTTTTGCAAGGGGTGTTTAAATGTCCCTTAAAAAAGGGACATTCTAAAATTGATATATATTGGTGTTTTTCAAAAGCTAAATTTTAAAAAACTTGAACTTAATATTTAAATTTTTAAAATTTACAAAAAAATATTTTTTTGTAAAACATTGAAAAAAATAAAATTTAATTTTTTTATTGTTTTTCGCATGGAGTGTTTGGACATCCCCTAAAAAGGGGGACATTTCAACGACATCCCGGAAATGTCCCATTTATAGGGGACGTCCTAGACAATGGGGAAATGGTGGGGACACATCCATGTAACGCCACTTAAAAGTTTCCAAAGCTTTTTCAACAAAACCATTTTGTGCATACCTTGTAATTATCACATTCCATGAGACCATATTTCTTTAACACATTGCTTCGAAATGTCTTAAAGCCTCTTCAAGAATATCATTTTGTGCATACCTTGCTATCGTAACTGTGCGTGAGTATTTTGTCAAAGAGTTCTTGTACCTTGTATATGCTTCCACGTATTACATATCTAGCAGGATAGTTGCAACTACGGCATCCAACAAAAATCCCCTTTCCATTATAATTTGATGTATGAACATACCTGCTCTAAAGCTCCCATTTTGGAACAGAATATGAGTATGAGGTTGTGGAGTTCGGCTTTACACCTCCCAATGGCATTTGCTTAAAAGTTTCCAAGGCCTTTTCAATAGACCCATTTTGTGCATATCCTTCCATCGTAGCAGTCCATGAGACCACATTTATTTGAGGCATTTTGTCAAACAGTGCTCATGCATTGTGTAGGCCTCCACATTTTGCATACATAATCTACCAGGGCATTCCCAACTGCAACATCTGTCAAAAATCCCTTTTCCATAATTCTTTGATGGATGTCCACACCCAGTTTTAAAGCTCCCATTTTGGCATAAGCTGAGAGGATGCTGGCAAAGGTTGCGGAGTTCAGCTTTACACTTGTCAAATGTATTGCTTGAAAGTTTTCAAGGCCTTTTCAATAACCACATTTTGTGAATATCCTGAAATCATTGCATTCCATGAGATATCTCTTTGAGGCATTTTGTCAAACAATTTTCATGCCTTATATACTTCTAAATTTTTCATACAACACTTGTGACTACAAAATCTGATGGATGACCATACCCTGTTCCAAAGCTCCTATTTTGCTACAGGCCGGGAGTATGCTGGCAAAGGTGAACTGATGGGGTTGGACATCTGTTTGTTACATTTGGTGAAACAATCTCAATGCCTCTTGAGGATGACCATGTCTTCTGTAAGCTGCAATTATGATGTTCCAGGCAAAGATATCTCGTCCTATCATTTGCTCAAAACACTTGGCATCCATCTACTAAACTTCTGCACTTGTCATGCATATGAAGGGTATCTTAGAAAAGTTTGTGGGCACCAAACTTAATTTCCCTCATTGTTATGGGAGTGAATTTGCTTACCCTCTGAGAGGGCTTTTTTAAGATGCGGCTCTGCAATAGTTAAAGATAGATGGAATTATTTTGCAAGTATTTTCCAGCTAAAAAACATGACAAATGTGTAACCGGTGATGACGCGTCTTCCCGTCGGCCTGCAAATCTCAGGCGTCCTGCAAGTTTCCGGGATTGAATGCAGGAGCCTGCAGGCTCCCGCCAAATAGTTTATTGCCTAATTATATTACTAAATCTGGCACATTGACACCAATAATATATACAACCATAGCGGGCTGGCACTTCCACGTTTAACAGGGCCGGGCTTGCAGCTTTGAATTTTCTTTTGCAGATTACTCCACAGGAGATTTTGCAAGTTTCTTTATTTCTCATTGATATTCTCCTCTAACCCATCCGTTGTGGATCACAAGAGTGCCAATGAGGGGATGGCCAGTTCAACCAGTCCTAAATTCTTGCATATTTTTGTGGCATGCACCTGATTGTGGCACAATAAAACTCCTGGAAATTCGTTCCAAATTCGCATATAACAAACCCAAATCAAAAACTCAAATTTTGAGCCTCAAACAATAAGCAAAACAATTTTTCCAGAACTTGGAGGATCTCAAAACCCCTTTGGTCAGTAGGTACAATAATGCCTAAGCTTCAACAATGTGTCAAAAATGTTTGAAAGTTGCCATGTTGATGAATATTCAAAAACCCAGAAAAGAATAGAAACCTCAGGAATAAACCCCAAAATAGAGAGACAGCGGGCGATTGCCATGTTGATAAATGTTCAAAAAGTCAGAATATCTGTGAAACAACCTGCAAGGACACCGAAACAGGGAGAAACAGATACATTGCAGCTTCATCTCTTAAAAACATTGATAAACCTGTGGAAATCTGTCAGCAGCCCCTGCAATGGTAGTTCGGGTTTCAGAACTAGTTTCCTCCTTTCTTTCCCACAACACAAGCAAAAAGTTGCTTTTCTGGCAGCGCCTCAATCTTATGTTAAAGTAAATTTTAAAGGTGACTCCAAACTCTAATCCAGTTATGATGTCTTAGTATCCGTCTTCAACATGGTCAGTTGCCACAGGTTTCACAGATCCCATCACAACATATCCAGAATGCCATATACAAAGAATATCACAATGAATATTTGACTTCTAATGAAATTACTTCAATATAAGAGCAAGAAGAGAAGAGAAGAATACTCTTTGTATAAATGAGCCACTTTGAGGGAGAAACCTCCCAAAAGCATATAACAAGAATATAATTCACAAATTGATGATTTGATAGAGTCGTGCTCATCTCTCTCTCTCTACTTCTCTCTTTCTATATATATGTATATGTGTGTGTACGTGTATAGCCTTAACTACGAAGGGTCACAACCCTTCATCCACACCTATTTATTAAAGTTGGCCTACATTAATCACTAACTAATGAATGTAAATATTAATGATAAGTGTGCCTTAGGTCGGCCCACACATATATCTATGCATGTGATAGGTTAAGCTCTTATCATGCCCATCCCCTTTAAAACAACGTTGCCTTAATGTTGATCAACTCAGATGTTGTTGCAGAAAAGCTTCATCCTCCCAAGTTGCATCCTTGTTGGGCAAGATTCTTCCACTTTATCAGATACTCCTTAATCTCTCGCATTCATAGTCGTTTAGTGTGGGTCTGAAGGATTGTCTCGGGTTCCAAAATGATCCTACCTTCCTCATCCAATTCAGGTAACTCGATTATGTAGATATGTGTTTTCCAATGACCTTCTTCAAGCAAGAAACATGAAATACTGGATGTATGCGAGTAGATTGGGGTAGCTCCAACTTGTATGCAACAACCAATTCTCTGTATGATTTGATAAGGGCCATAATATTTAGGAGAGAGTTTGTTATCCTTTTTGTTGCTTGAGGGACAATTGTTTATATGGTTGGAGGCGTACAAATACCCAATCACCTACTTCAAAATGCCTCTCACTACAATGTTGATCTACTTGTTGCTTCATTTGGTTTTGGGCCATTGCTAAATTCTCTCTCGAGACTAACTAGGACCTCTTGTTGGTGTTGAATGTGTTCTTCCATAGCACGAACTTTGGGTTGGACCTTCAAGGATGAGGTGATCGAGGGGGTTGGTACCCATAGAGTGCCACAAATGGAGACATCTTGGAAGAGGTATGGAATGAAGTGTTATACCACCATTCTGCTAGGGGTAGCCAATTAACCCATCTATCTTGCTTATCTGATGTGAAACAATGAAGATAAGATTCTAGGCATTTGTTGACTACTTTTGTTTGCCCATCAGATTGAGGATGATAAGAAGAGCTATGAGCCAACTAAGTACCCAAACAAGAAAATAAATCAGTCTAGAAATTGCTCGTAAAAATTGGATCATGGTCACTCACAATGATTCTGGGGGTACCATGTAGCTTTAGAACGAAGTCCATTACAAAGCAGGGGCTATTGCACTAGTTGTGAATGGATGTGATAAGGAACAAAATTGAGCATATTTTGTGCACACATCTATTATTACCATGATGACATTTTTACCACATGACCTAGGTAAACCTATTATGAAGTCCATAGAGACCTCTCACCTTTGACTAGGAATTGACAAGGGTTGAAGAAGACTTGGTGTCTTAATTGTTTCCCCCTTGTTTTGCTGGCACATCATACATTTAGCCACCAATTTCTAGATATCTCCTTTGAGCCCTTCCCAAAATAAATCTTGCTTGATTCGATGATAAGTTTTCAAAAATCCAGCATGCCCCCCTATTGGAGATGCATGAAGCTCTATAAGGATCTTGTGCTTTAGGGAAGAATTCTTGCATAGGTATAATCGATCTTTATACCATAAGGCATTCCCTTTCCACTCAAATTGTCTTGAGGCACTAGAATCTTGCTAGAGATTTTGAATCAAAGCTTGTGTATCTTGGTCATTTTCCCATTCAAATCTTGCCTCATCCATCCAATTTGCTTACCAAATAGTCATGGCACATAATAATGCCTCTGTGGAATCATCCCTCCTAGATAGTGCATCAACTACAACATTCTCTTTTCCTTTCTTATAGATAATTTCAAAGTCATATCCCAACATTTTAGTCACCCATTTTTGTTGTTCTTCAGATGATAATCTTTGTTCCAAAAGTATTTGAGACTATCGTGATCAGTCTTTACCTTAAAGTGTCTACCCATCAAATAATGTCTCCATTGCTTGACTGCATGAAGAATAGCCATCATCTCTTTCTCATATATTGGCTTTAGCAAATTCTTACCCTTGAGTTGATGAATCTCAAATGTGATGGGTCTACCTTCTTGCATGAGTGCTGCCCCAATTCTAGAACCTACTGCATCACATTCGGAAATGAAAGTCTTTGAAAAGTTTGGGGCCGCCAAAATTGTGACATCTAATATAAATGCTAGTATGGTTATCAAATTAATAATTTTTAGCTTTAAAATGTACAAAAAAGTTGTATTACAATGACAAGGCCTAAAATGTTTTGCATGGGTCCTAGTTGTTCATGATTGTAACTTTTAAGTTTATTTTCTTTAGGTTTGATGGAGAATTTTTCAAAAAAATTGAAGGGTTGGTTTTTGTTCTCAATCTTGGTGTCTCTTGTGATTCAGTGGTTCCACCCTAATGTAATCACTCCCCTCTTTTTAGAATTTAAATTTTACAGAAATGACATATTTAGCCCTTGTATACTTATTAAGAAAAACTAAAAAATACTATTTAATGAAAAGTCGCGATAGAAAATTCAATAAATAAAGTAATAAAAATGTTTTATTTGAAAATTATTAAATTTATATTTCGAATAAATATCAAATTTAGAATAAATTTCAAAAAAAAATCCTTACTCAATTTTTTCTAATAAATAAATTATGGTGAAAGGTATAATATATGTAGAATAAGAAGGCCATATTCATTGTGTCACATATATTGACATAATGAGTATGATATATTAAGTTTTATATGTTCTTGAGGACCAAGCAAAATAATCAATATGATTATTTTTATAAATGAATAATGATTTTCAAAATGCATTAAAGTGTGATATCCAACTTAAAGTAATAAACATATATTTTTAAGCAATTGAATGGATGTTTTAAAATTATGTCACCATAAATTTCTTAAACAAACAATTTAACCCACAAATTTTTGAACCATTAAAATAATAAGACAAATTAATAATCTTATAAACATGATTGAAATCATTTTATTTTATTTAAAAATTCAACTTGACATAATTGAAGTCATTTCAAATTATGTTTTTTTATTTTGAAGTTATTCCTCCCACTCTAAAAATCCCCATTCATTCACCCGAATGTGCCTAAACCATAAGTAATGTTTCTTCTCAATGCATTTGAGTTTTCTTATTTTGAATGTTTTTGACATAATTATGTCAACCATATGCATGTCAATTTCTAGCTACATGGCATAGCATGCAATAGGGGATCTAAATTCCCAAGCCTACTTTCGTGTATGGGGAAATTAAATACCACATGATTACATACACGATTTCATGCTTAAAGAAACAATCCACAATTCAAATCATATAAAAAAGAAGCTTCCTCACTCAAATAGTCTATGGAGTGCAATGCTATTTGTTTGGTATTTATCATCATCCTAAGCAACCTCTTTTATAGATCTATCACGTTAAGTCATGTGTATCCTTTAACGAAATATAATATAAGATCCCATGGAGGAAGAGGGAGAGGAAGAATATGAAATCAAGGAAAGATGATAATTCCAATGGTTAGATACACACTATGGTTGAAGCAAATTAATAACCTAAAAATAATGATTCCTATGAAGAAGAGAACCAATAATCAACTCTCAACAAACACAAGCGGTTTTCTAGCATTGTGGTTTGTATTCTATTTTATTTTTTTGTGCATTCAATTTCACTAATTATGATAGGTTTTAGGGTTTTCTTTTTAAGGGTTGGAGTAATTGTAAATCATATGAGTGGTTTGGTTTTGTGGGTGTAGATGAAAGCCAAAAATGGGTGGCCACAGATTTTAATATAAGTAATCACATAATATTGATAGAGTTGAATAACCATTACAGGGAAAAAATTCATTTTGTTGAGAAGTGCATAGCCACCCTAGCTAATGTGCCCACCATTGACCCTTCTATTCCTTTGTGGTAAGTCTACGTATTTAATTACAGTCAAAACAAAAATACGTAAACTAGTGTATCTTTTTTTAGAATCCACCAATGCAATGGAGATTGTGTGTCTCTCACACATAACATCTTTTTGGATTGCACCAGAAAAAACTCTGATCCAGAATCCATTCCCACCATTCCAACATTTCAAAAAGGAAAGAAGATTTTAACATGGAGATTCACTGAGATACTCCAAGAAATATGGACTATGATGTTTTTCTTATGGTTTAATGCTTTGAGTGTGCTCTATGCTATGGAAACTTACCTATGGATGAAGGAAAGTAAAATGTTTAGAGGACCCAAAGATGTGGTGTCTCATCCTAGACATCTTGCTCATGTTACTTTCCTTGATGAATCTTGAGGGAAACATAATGGGGTATAACTACAAACAAATTTCAATTTCTGATTTGTAACGTATTTGAAGATATATCTAATATATACAATGGATATACATTTGATATATAAAATTTCTTGAATTGAATATGAAGACCATGAATGGTGTTTTCATCAAAGCTTTTTCAATGAGATTTATGCCATATTTTGATTGATTATATTATGAGTATTATATTTATATATACTTGGGTGTGTCCTAATTTTATGGACCTTAAAAATGCATTTCATCCCTGGAGAAAATGGAAAATCCCAAGAGTTCGAGCACTTGTTACTAGAGAATATCATATCATCCCCAGGACTCCATGTAACATCTAAGCATATATACACATCTAAGTTCTTGTTCGACTCAAAGTTCATTGTTATTTTGTTTTGTTTCATACTCAAACTCCATTGCTTTTTTAGAAGATGAAGAGATGATGAAAATGGTGAGGATGCTAGGTGGGGAAATGCATTTGGCATGTAGATTCTCCCCATTGTAGTAAAGCATTAAGCATAGCTATTTAGTAGTAGTGGAAAGGCTTACTCCCACCAAAAGAAGGCATCTTTTGAAGCTTCTTTTTGTTAAGCTCATTTATGGAAGGCACTTGCAAATCTCAGGTTAATAATTCTATCTAACACCACACTTGAAGTATTGTATTTTTTTGATTATAGGTAAAACAAGGTTGAGGGGACCCTACCCTTACATAGCAAAGCTCCTGATTGAGCAAATAAAAACATTACAAAGCATACAAAAGATACATATAAAAGGATTAATAAAATTTAGCTCCTTCATGAGCATATAAACCAATACATAACACAACAAAAAGACTAATAACAACATCGAAAAACCAAAGTCATACTAACAACATAGAGAAATAACAACATAGTAAAACTAATAGCCATACAAACCCAACCATTAATTTTTAGCTTTTTCCAGATTGGCTAAAAGTTTAGCCCATTCCTTTGACAAAGAATCAATGTTGGCACCCAGAGAACCAAGATCACATTCAACAACTTCCCCTTTCCTTTTTTTTCAGGTTGTCATGCTCATCCACTTGCCTATAAGCATTGGCCAACTAACCAAGGGTCTAAAGGTGTTGCAAAGTGGACCTCACAATAATAATACTCCATTCCATATAGTTGTGCAATATGGATTTAATATGATCCACCTCATTGGAGAGGTTACTGTAATTTTCTTTCATTATTTCAAGACTTCCCCATTGGTAATTTTGGCCACATCTTCAACCTACATTCTCATAGAATGCCAGTCATTAAAGAGAAACTAAACTAAAATTTTCATAAGCCTCATGTCACCTTTCAGTTCTTCAATATCCATAGCCATTTTGGCAAGATGATTTTCTCCCTTCTTGGATCCCATTTGACCCAAGGCCTCGACTTGCAGCTCTCCAACTGGGTGTTCACAGAAACTGATTCCCCTACCTGCTCGACTCCCCTATGGTTTTGATAGACAATGCTTGTACATTCTTCACCTTAGGCTCATTGAGGTTCTGTGTCGCATCAATTTCAACCACATCCTTCTCATCCCCAGAAACATCCTCTTCCTGTGACTCTGAATCTTCACTTGGACTCATCTTCCTCCAAGTCTGAGTCCTCTTCCTCAGCATAATCCTCAAGGGCCTTAGTAAGAGTACCAATTTTGTCAATATCGAGGGAAGCTCTTTTGACCAAGGATAGAATAAAACCTTGGTGAAGTGGGACATTAACTCTACTATTTTTAAACTGCACAATCAAAGCACACAAAATCGGAACAAAAAATAGGGAAAACTAAAGCTATGGCCATGTCTTAGAAAATTCAACATAGCAGATGGTAAGCATAAATGCATTTGTGGTGGCCTTCAAGGGTCAGAAAATAAATGAGGGTTAAGGCCACTTCATCAAAAGGGTGGGGTAAAGACGAGCGTAAGAAACCAACAAAATGGGAGGTAAGTTTTTCATTACCTTGCAAGAAAAGCTTCAATTCATCTATGGCCTCCTTTTTGGGCTTGTACACCTCCCTTCCTTCATCCATAAACCCATGATGTTAGCCACCATATCAATGGTAATCTCTATGTGCACACCTTTCAGGTTCATGATTCCACCTTTTTTGTAGATTTCCAAGCTCTAGAAAAGTCCTTGCTCGATTTTCGTAATGGCCCTCATAAATTTTGAGAAAGGGAGAGATCCCCATCCTTTCAAAAAAATTCCATAGCCTCCAAATTAACTCCTTCCAAGTCCCATGGTTCAGTTCACATGAGATCACCCCCATCATATTTTTCAAGCACAAAATCTACAAAAGCTCTCATATTGAAGGATAACTAGTCTATTTTGCACAATCCCAACTATGACGATTTCAAATGCATAGGAGGGATTAATAATAATGAAATGGCATGAGCGAATCTCAGTCCCAAAGCTTCACATAACCCCAATTTTTAAACACACATGTCTTGCAGATCTTAATAATAAAATCCCAATTATTATACGGTGGGAGACTCCATGATCTGTTATAA
The DNA here is from genome assembly GCA_018340775.1 of Taxus wallichiana var. yunnanensis. Taxonomy (NCBI): domain Eukaryota; kingdom Viridiplantae; phylum Streptophyta; class Pinopsida; order Cupressales; family Taxaceae; genus Taxus; species Taxus wallichiana. Next base: position 186,656,973 of record CM031239.1, read on the forward strand.
TTATCTAGTGGTGATGTGTCCATGTTGTTCATTTTGAAGGTGTGCTCGCACCTTAGAATCTATAGCTTCCACATTGGTGACTAATGTCATACCATGACATGTAACCCCCTTGTTGGAAAAATAATCCACAATACCATTTTCCTCTCTATAAACATGTTTAAATTTAATTTCTTCAAACATATTTATCATCCCTTTTATGTTAGTTATAGAGTTTTGAATAGAGATGGAAGTGGTACCTTTTCCTAGATGTTGTTAATAATGTTGAGAGAATCACCCTCCACTTCCAATCTAACAATGTTGTGTTGATGAGCTATAGAGATTCCCCAAAGGAAGGCAACAATACACTTCAACAACATGATTCGATTGAATTCCAAGGTTGCAATGATAACCTAAAATAAAATTTCCTTGGTGATCACGAAAGACCCCTCCACAACCAGCTTTTCTAGGGTTTCCTTTAGATGCCCCATCAAAATTTAGCTTTATCTAATCCTTGTCTAGGTTTCACCCAACCTTGTAGCCTAGGATTTGGGATGGAAGGAGTCATTTGATTGGGGTTAAACCCCAATTCTTAGATAAATTATTCTCATTCTAGAGTATGGTTTTCTTATGTGGGGAAATAATAGAAAATTTTGCATTAATAGCATTAAAACAATGTGAGCCCCCACTCTATTTTCTAACTCTTCTTACCTTTGAAGATTCACCTATTCCTCTCTTTCCAAATTTCCCAAACAAGGTGCATGAGGGTTAGAGTCCAAATATGTTTGAGTCCTTGACTCTTGAAGGGACTGAACCATTGAGACCATAGTTACTTAATGGAACATGGGAAAATCCACTTTATCTCAAAAATTTTAAAGGGTGTTTATGACCATTCCAAAAAGGACATTGAAGGAATAGGTGTAATGAGTCTTCAAGTATCTTTTTCACAAAGAACACACCTATTCACCATATGAAAATTCCTTTATTGAGATTACCCATAGTTAGAATTTTTCATGAAGAACCAACCACCAAAACATGTTGACCTTGGGAGTAACTTCTTTGATCCACACACTTTCCCATTTAAATCTTTTTAATCTTCTTCCCCAATGAAAAAGGCATTATATGCACTTTTAACCGAGAAAATCCCATTTTCCTCCCTGGACCAGTATAAGCTATCTGGCTCTAAACATTTTATTAATAATAACTCCACTTAATTTGTTGTTAATAGAGTTGATCTCATTGTTGTTATGTCCAACCAAATCAATTATTTTCCATTGACTCAAAGGATTCTCAAGATTGAAGTAATTTCTTACCTTAGTGCCATATTTTTCAACAACATCTTTATAGAGGTTAGGGTAGCTTTCTTTTAGTGGTTTTTCACCTAACCATTTGTCCTCCCAAAAATTCACCATGCTCCCATCCCCTATCATCCATTTGTTTCCTTCAAATATAATGTGCTTAGCCTAGTTTATAGATTTCCAAAATGTTGATCCATTAAAGTCAGCATTGCTAAAGCACCATTCATTAGCTTGAAGATTTATCCAGTATTTGTGCCTTATGATAGAAGTCCACACATTGTCTTCCTTAACCAATCTCCATATCATTTTTGATAGCATAACTTTATTCATTTTTTCCCAATCTCTAATACCAAGGCCCCCAAGTCTCTTGGGTTTACAAATATTTTCCCAGGAAAGGAGGGGAATTTTGTCTTTTAGTTTATAACCACTCCAAAGAAATATTTTTGGATACTCTTTCCAATTTATTAACAATTGAGGTAGGTAATCTATAGATTGACATAGTATACACTAGTAAGTTTTGAATGGAGCATTTGAGGAGAATAGCTTTACCAACTTGAGATAGTAATGATCCTTTCCACCCTTCCAATTTCTTGAGGAATCTATCTATAAGAAAATTCCAATCAGTAGCCTTTGGCTTCTCAGTCCCTATAATCATTCCAAGATACCTAGTGGGAAAATTTTTATCTCACAGCCAAGAATACCTGCTATCTTAACACATATTTTTTTCAGGAGTATTGATAAAAAAGACATAGATTTTACCAAAATTGACAAGTTGGTCAGAAACTTCCTCATAATCGACCAACTGTTTTTGAACTCTTTAGCCTCAGGAACCATAGCCTCTCCAACCAACATTGTATCATCAAAAAATGTTGATGGACCACATTGGACTATTAACAAAGGGAAATGCCTTTGATTCTTCCTTCAATATTAGCCTTATTGAGAGCTCTACTCTAGTTTCTACCATAATAATAAACAAGAATGGAGAAATGGGATCTCCTTGTCTTAAACCTCTAGTGTTGTTGAAGAAACCACAAGGAGTGCCATTGATCAATACAAAGAATTTGGATGTGGAAATGCAAGTTTGTATCATATTCCTAAAATATTCACTAAACCCAAACCTGGTTAAGACTTTTTGAAGAAAAGACCAAGAGACACGGTCATAGGATTTCTCCATGTCAAGCTTAATGAACATAGCTTCTTTTTTATTTTCTTGGTAGTATGAAGAGTCTCTTGGATAGTAACTATATTATCTTGGATCTATCTTCCCATCACAAACCCCCTATTGATCAAGAGATAATGGAAGGAAGAAGAAGTTGAACTCTTAAAGGCCATAATTTTTAGCACATTTTGTAAATGCAGTTACATAAAGACTGATAGGTCTGAAATTCCTAAAATCGTAGGATTGTGGTTCTTGGGATAAAGCAAGAAAAGTGTTGTTTAATTCATGGAGCATATTTTTGTTCTTAAAAAACTCTTGAATAGATTTTCATGTATCATCCTTGACAATATCCCAAAAAGATTGAAAAAGAGAGCCAAAAATCCATCTGGTCTCAGAGCTTTGTCAGGGCTCATGGTCTTCAACATAAATTCAATTTCCTCAATAGTAGGAATCTTAGTGAGCATGTTGTTATCATCTCTCTGATCACTAGCTAAGGAATACAATCCAAAAAGTAACCTTCCTTACTGTTGTTAGATGTATTGGTTGTAGAAAGGAGTTTGCTAAAAAAAAGTAGTAACATTCTTAATATCATTAGTTTCAGTTAGCATCTCTCCATCTTCCCCTGTAATACTCAGGATTCTATTAGTGCTCCTCCTTTTTAAGGTTGAAATGTGGAATAATTTAGTATTTTTATCCCCTTCTTTAAGCCATTGCACCCTAGATTTATGTCTCCAGAAAGTATCCTCTTTCAAAGAATGTTATGGTATTCTTCCAGCAATTCTTTCTTTTTTGTTGACCTTCTTGAATACTGTCACTATTAAGGATCTCCAAAGAATCTTGTAGGGTTGTTAACTCATTCTCTAGGGATTTCTTCTTCAAAAAAATTACCAAAACTTTTTTTTCTATCCTTTCAAGTTGTTCTTAACATGTGCAAGTTTTTAGTTATTCTAAACATAGTTGTTCCTTTAATTTTCACATTCCACCAATCTTTCATAAGGTTAAATATTTCCTCATTTTGTAACCACATCTTCTCAAACCTAAAAGGAGTTCTTCTCCTCTCTTTATCTTTGATTTGGAAAAGAAGTGGATTATGGTCTTGAACCAATCCTAGGGAGAGAGAAGAGGAAAGCTTCTTTATTCAACCACCCCCAAGAAGTCAAAGCCATGTCTAATTTGACTTGAATCAATTGATCCCCTTTTCTCCTATTAGACCAAGTAAATCTTCTACCCTTTCAACTCTATGTCCATGAGGTTGTTTTGCATGAGAAAATCCTAGAGGTCTTCCATACTTTCAGTTAAATCAATGTTACCACCTTTTTTTTTTCTTGGCCTCAAAGGAGTGTTGAAATCTCCCAAGATCAACCATTCACTTCCTTTGATGATGTTATGAAATTTGGAAAGTTCAATCCAAAAAATTTCCTTTCTCCTTTATTATTTGGAGCATAAATGTTAGACAACACCCAAAATTCTTTATATTTCTTATCTTGAAACAACATAGCCAGATGATTACTTTTTTAAGAAGATTCATACCTTTGAGTTTTTTCCTCATTCCAAATGATAGCTATGCCTCTCGCGGTTCCTTTTGAACTAACAACAATCAACTTCATAATTCTTACAACAAGTTCTTTTAACCTCCAAAAATTTCCTTCCTCCATTTTAGTTTCCTGTAAAACCATGATATCAGTTTTGTGCTTAGATTCAAGTTCTTTAATTAATCTCCACTTAGTTGGGTTGTTCAAACCCCTAGCATTCCATGAGATTATATTCATTTAAACACTTGATTTTTGGTTCTTCTAAAGCTCTAAAGTCGAGTTTAGATTGAGTTCCATCATCAATATCCCTTTGACTTTTCTTTTTCTAACAACCTATTTAGTAGGTCTCCCTGATCCGATTTTCTTCTCCTTAGGAGAAGCTTCTAAAGTCTCCCCTATTTTAGCTGGTGTTTTCATAGAGATCTCCTTTTCTACTTGTTGGAATCCCTTTTGATAGATTTTTTTTGTTCTATTATATTTTCCTTCGATGGAGATAATCATCTCCTAAATTATCCTTTGGATTTTATTAGCTTCCATCATTTCTTCATTTCCTATCATATTTATTTCATTCTCTTCCAAACCCAAAATTTTATCAAAAGGATTGGTGAAAGGTCCCTGGTTTCTTCAAGACTCATTTCCTCTTGTTTTTTTGTGGGACCTAGTCCCTATTTCCCATGATAACAACTTCCTTTAAAAGAGCATCAAGGTTTTTGAAGATAGGAGTTTCTCAACCTGTACATGGGTCTTGGCATCTTGAAAATAGGGTTCAGATAGGGATTTTCTTTTATTCTTCTTGTTCTTAACTTCTATAAACCATCATCATTTAACTTTGGAGTTTGGACTTGGTTTTCCACATTTTTGGGTTTATTCAAACCATCTCCATTATTCTCATTAATGATTATACCCTTATTTGGGTTGTGATTCTTAGCAACAATGTGCTCAAATGTTTCTACTTCTTTACCTTTACTTGTTCCTTTGTTGGCTTCTCCTTGTAGACCTTAGAAACCATCATTTTACATTGTTGTTTTAACATGCCCCCATCCTTGACATTTCTTACATTTTTGGGGACAGTTCTCAAATTCAATCTTCTACTCCCAACTACCCAAGATGAGATCTAAGGGTAATGGATTTAGGAAAAGATGAACCCCATCAAGGAATAGATATAGAATCTGGCACATACAACTCAATATTTTGAAAGGGTAGCATTATCAATAGAAACATAGGTTCCTAAAGTATTTGTAATCCCTTTAATAACATCTACATCCCATAGTTCCAATGGAAGACCTAGTAATCTAACCCACACATGAAACTAGTTTATATTTTCTTTATCTAGGTTAAACATAGGTGACCAATTTTGCAGGAAGAGTCCCAGCTTCCCCAAAAACTAGGGCCATCATTGAGGATCCTTTGGGGATCTTCCAGATTGTTAAAACTGAACAAGAAGAAACCATTTAGTAGTGTTGTTACTTCCAAATGTCCTTTAGGTTTCCATTTTAGAATAGACTAAGATCTTATTGATTCAATATTTGGTCTACCTCCAACAAGTTTTTCCAATCAAAGCATTCTCCATATTTCTCAAATTTCTATCAATAATGCTATCGTCGGATATTCTAAGTACTTACCCATTTCTCCTTGTTTAAGCTGTGGAATGATCCCATACTTTTCTCATTCCCAAATCTCAAGATTTTTTACATACGTTCTAGGTTTGTTTCTTTTTTACACTTGAGGCATTGTAATCACAGGAGCAGGGACACGATTAATTAAAGAGAATGGGGTGGCAAGGACCTTCTAGATGTTTCTAGTTTAGAAAAGGTGAATTTCCTTTGGAGAGGGTAGATGAAAATTTTAAATTTTCTCAGCTGAATTGAAAATTATTTTAAAGATGTGTGGAGGTGTGGGGCGGTGGCGACAAGGGTGGTGCAGCTTTAGGCTCCAAGTCAAGCTCAACAAAGCCTTGGGGGCGAAATTCATTTAGAAGCTCTTCTTTGACCCAAATCAAACCTAGCATATAGTGGTGAGATCCAAGTACCTTGACTCTACGGAGCTCTCGTGGATATTTTCAACGATCTCTCCTCCCAATGCACTGAGCATTTTCAACTTCCATCTGTCTTCCAAATTTTGGTTCAAATTTTCCTCACTTGGAGAGTTGGTAATGGACATTTTTTAAAGGAAAAATCTAGGTAGTGTCGGACCCTTCTAGAAGATTCAGGGAATGATTCAGCAGGTTGAAGAACCCTAGGGTCCTCATTTTGAACATCATAGGAGATCAGTATTTGATGGAGAATGGCAATGGAGGGACCCAAAGTATATTGAAGGAATAAGCCAGAACCAGCAAAACTGTCTGAAAAGCTACCTTCAATTTTTTCTAATCCTATCTCGGCAAGGAAAGACAAACTTATCCAGAATGGGGATAAGTTAGGAGAGTATCAGTGGATGCAAGAAAAGCCAAGCCGGTAGTAATGGCAGTGAAAGATGTGTTTATAGAGGATGATCAACTGTGCATGGATTGTGTTGATGCTCTCTCTAAGATGAAACAAGAGGCTCTTCTTACTAACGATTCCACTGTGTAGAGAATTTAAATATATTGCATTTCAGTCAGAAGGACATGGAACAAACTTGTTACCTTATAAAAAATTGGACTGTAACAATCTTAATTTTTTTTATACATATTTAACATAAATAAATTTAGAATATGAGGAAATGACTATGATGATGTAAACAACGGTTACCAAGAAACTTGACCTTAGAAAGGCCTATCAGCCAATAAATGCTTTGAAGTTTTAAACAAAAGACATAAAATGCAGCTATCATAATAAATCAAACAATGTAGCCATTCCCAATCCCAAATGACAATGGAGTCTCGCATAAAATATTCAATGTCAAATAAGCAGTAAAATGGGGAATATGACAGATTGAAGGGAGATCCGGACAGTTTTGGCCAAATGATTAGTCTGCCAACAGAATAAATGAGACAATAAAGTCACCTGAACAACTTCAGCAAATGGTTGATCCTAGTCAGTGCTGGGATAAAGTATCCATGGACTTCAACATGAGGGTATGGTAAAACCGTATTTCTAAACAATATTCAGCTCAGAAACGAAATCTTTGGAACATTTACTAAAGAATCTTATGTGCAATCTACATCAAACTGTTTTTCCATTAGGTTGACTGAATTAGATGCACTGTCACGTCCACAAGATATTTCCACATTTCAATTTTTGCAGCTTGGATACAAATACCAAATTCGATGTATGTCTCAAGGCACCTCAGCATTGCTAGCCACCACCTCAATCTTATGTTAAATTAAATTTTGACGGTGCCTCCAAAATCTACTCCAGTTACAGTGTCTTGTAACTCATCTTCAACAGGGTCAGTTCGCACAGCCCCCACAGACCCCAGCATCACAGCAGATCCGGAGTGCCATATATAAAGACTATCACCATCAATTGACCCATTCCTTCATTAAATTTCTTGACTGTGATAGTAAGGTGGGTTTTTGCAGTATAATCATAGTCCTTATCTTTTAAAGTTTGTCTCCTTTGTATTTCATACAGCTTTTATCACTTTCAATGTCGAGATAAAAACACTCCTACTGACCATTAGCAATTTTGGCTACATGTCTTCAACAGCATGTTGTGGACCGACTTCCCCTCAAAAATTCTGAGAATTGTAGGTGGAGTTGGCTTCAAGGTATGTTACAGAGAGAGAAGAAATCAACGACTTTGATACCTCTTGCTGCTGTCTTGTAAGCATTTGCATCGCAGTAGTGCGCTTCTAATGTCCAGCATTGAGATTTCCTCTAAACCCAAACAGTAACTGCATACACAAGATGATGACATTGCTTCTGCTCTGTATCTCAGCAGTCATAAAGCCGTTTCCACATTTAGTTTGCATTTAGATACCAAGTTTGCAGCATCAAATTAGAAAATTCTGAAGGTAGTTTCTATTCTCGAGAGTCAAATAAAAGTTAAAACCAATAGTCTGGAGGAGTGCATACCTAGAGAATCGGCAGTTATTGCTAATTTTCTCTGTTTTTGCAACTAAATTGTCCTTAAAAATCCTAAAGACTGCCCCCATGTCCTATCCTCATTTCTGCTTCTTTCAAGACGAGAATTCATGTGAAAATCCCGTGACTCACTTTATAGTTCTATCAACTTCGGTAACAACTTGAATATTATTTGCCTATCTATAGTGGTTATAATTTACCAGCGTAATATTTGGATTTTGCTTTAATGGTGAAAATGCTAAAGTATACTTAGCAGTTTATTTTTGATATATAAGTCAGCTTGTTATGTACTTGATGGTAAATTCTGTAGTTGACCTGTGATACAGGAAGATTTTGCTAGCCCCGAGTTTACAAGGTATTTACCTACAATGTTGAAATGAATCTTTACCTGTTTACCCGGAAAAAAATGATACAAGGCCATCTTCAAAAATACAGTATCTACAAACAAAAATTAACATATTCTCAGTCTAGAAAGCTCTGAGTTGCTTTTTTCAAATAAAATCACCAATAGTCCCCACAGGAACACAATCCATCTTTGAAATGATGGAAACGATTTGTATCCCTCATGATAATATCTCGTCCAGAGATCTTGGAAATGAGTTTGGAGGCATTGTGGCAGTCACCACATACACGAAGGTTCTTTGTAACCCGAATAGGTGTCCCAGGGCTTGTGCTAATAAGCCCAAAAGCAATGGCCAATTTCTCACTATGGGTAGATAGAATGTTTCCCTTTTCCACCTCGTCAACATCATGTAACACAGAGTTTGTATCAGGCACATACCCTAGTTTGTCCATCTGCCTTGTCAAAATACCCAACATTGAATAGATCTTTTCTGACTGTGGGTGTGATCTGTCTCCAACCACAAAAGTATGGACCCTATTCTTAATTTCAATCCAGCTGCAACCTGGAGTCTTCTTCAATCCCCTATCTTTCATCATTGTTCTGATTTTAACTACATCTTCCCATCTGCCAGCTGTGGCATAGATATTTGACAACATTACATAATTCCCAGTATTTTTAGGTTCTAGTTCAAGAAGGCATTCTGCTACTGCTTCTCCAAGCTGCATGTTCAAATGAACTCTGCAAGCACCCAGCAAGGCTCCCCACACACTGGCATTAGGTTTTATTGGCATTGTTTTAATAAATTGCTGTGCCTCCTCCAAGCGCCCAGCACGACCAAGCAAGTCCACCATGCATGCATAGTGTTCCACCTTAGGTGTCATATGGTACTCTTCGCTCATGCTTTTAAAGTTTTGCCAGCCTTCCTTTACCAGACCCGCATGGCTGCAAGCAGACAGAATAGCAACAAAGGTGACAAGGTCTGGCTTCATGCCTGCCCATTGCATTTGATGGAAAAGAGTAAGGGCATCTTCACCATGCCCATGCATTCCATATGCTGCAATCATCGAGGTCCATGAGACCACATCTCTCTTTGACAGTTTATTAAAAGTTTGGTGTGCAAGTCTGATATTTCCACATTTGGCATACATGTCTATGAGGGCGCTTCCCATGAACGTATCTGACTCAAGCCCACTTCGGATGAGGTAATTATGAATCTCCTTTCCATGTCTAAGAGTCGCTAAGTGGGCACACGCAGGAGGACACTAGTTATTGTAGTTATGTCAGGATTCACTTCTGCTTGTAGCATTTGACGGAAGCGTTCTAAGGCCCCAATAGCTTGCCCATTTTTAACATGTCCTATGATTACTGAATTCCATGACACCAAATTTTTAGAAGACAATTTATCAAAAACACGACATGCAAACCCAATGGTACCACATTTAGCATACATGTCTATGAGGGCACTCCCCACAAAAACATCACTCTCAAGTCTGTGTTGTATTACGTACTTATGTATTTCCTTTCCCCATTTTAGAGCTTGCATTTTAGCACATGCCGGGAGAACACTGGCAATGGTAAAGGAATCAGATTGTACTCCTTCCAGCTGCATTTGGCAAAACAATTTCAAGGCCTCGTCACCGTGTCCATTACTAGTATATGCCCCTATAATTGTATTCCACGAGACCAAATCTCTATGGGGTATCTCATCAAACACCTGATGTGCAACCTCTAATGCTTTACATTCTGCATACATAGCCATGAGGGCATTACCCACCAAAACATCTATATCAACTCCACTTCTAGTTATCTCATGATGGATTTCCTGCCCCAACTGGAGATTTGCCAATTTGCCACATATAGCCAAAACACCTGCTACAGTGACAGAATTAGGTTTCACACCACTAAGTTGCATTTCAAGAAAAATTCTCAAGGCCTCCTCATCTTGACCATTCTGGGTATACCCAGTTATCATTGCAGTCCATGAAACTGCATCTCTTTCCGACATTTTGTCAAACACTTGACGTGCAATCTCTATTCTACCACATTTACCATACATAGCTACAAGGGTATTTGCCACATGAGCATCTGAATTAAACCTAGATTTGATCGCCCCAGCATGTATGGCTTTTCCTTGTTGCAGACCATACATGCCGGCACATACCTTAAGCACACAAGGAAACGTAAATCTGTCTGGTTTTATTCCCTCTTTCAACATTTCACAAAAAAGTTCAAGAGCTTCTGCACAGAGTCCATTCTTCGCATACCCTCTAATCATGGCATTCATCAAATTAACATTCCTTTTCAATATTTCATCAAACACAAGGCGTGCATCTGCCATACTGCCACAATCAGCATACAAGCTTACAAGTTTTGTTCCAAAAAATGCATTTTTTGCTACTCCACTTTTCTGCATGTAGGTATGGACTCTTTTGCCTTCTGACAGGGCTTTTTTATTGGCACACGCTTCTATAAGAGAAGAAACTACGTGGGTATCCACTATACTACCTTGTTGGTCCATATCAATCAAAATTTCCAATGCCTCCTTCAATTTTCCCTGTTTTGAGAGTCTGGTTATATCTGCACTAGTCTTGGACTGTTGTTTCTTGGGCTTTAGTTTGTTGGGTGTTTGAGTTGAAGCACTGGTGCTAATCTTGGTATCGGTTGATTTTGAGCCAGCAAAAGGAAGTTTTGGCATTTGCACATGATGATTGTTGTTGTTCGTGAATGGATCAGAAAAGTGGTGGTGAAGTGAATGTCCAGTGAATACCATAGTTACTGCCATGATAGGATATATAATTATAAGCAACAGAAAATAATCATCTACTTACAGTATAGTGGAAATCCTTTGTAGTGACTGGGTGAACGCCTCCCGTTGATTATAACTATTGTAACTGAAGATTTCTATTTGGGTTCCTGTTAAATTTGTGGTCGTCTGCAGTGAGGTTGAAAAACGCTGTCCCACCGTTTTTATATTTACTAGCAATCGTACATAGAAGGGGATCTATCCAAAGATTTAAAATTGGAGGAAGAGGAAGAGGTTCAATGGTGGGAGAAGTGCAAGGGCGAGGAAAGTGAAACGGGAACCTATGTGAAACTCTACCCTCCAACAACCACAAGACATTTATGTCATTTGTGTGAAGGAGAAAACTCGTGGCAAGTATTTCGGCGAGGTAAATGTTGGTGGGGATATCTCAAAGCAGAAGGAGTTAGATGAAAATTATTATCAAAATGAATAATTGTTTTGAAATTCGAGCTTGCATTTATTAGGTGGTTTGAACACACCTAAATGAAAGGGGAATTAGAATGAATGTTTTGTGGGACCATCACATATATGAAGATGTGGAGTGGATGTAGGAGCCTCGGGTAACAATTTCATGTAAATTGTAGACAAGGGCTTCTCTTTAGCTATCATGGTAATGGATAGGGTTTTTATTAGCAATATTCCTAGGGGTTTCACCCCTCAAAAGTTGTAAGCATCAATGATACAACAACAGGATTGACATCATTCCTAAAAAGAAAAGAAAACGACATATGTTGTTCCTTGTTTTCCACCAGGAAGAAATGGCGTACATCTCCTTTGTGAATGCCAAAAGGGAAGGGGTGGAGGAATGAAGCGTGGAGGAGAGAAGGAAAGTAAGCAATGTGTTGTTGTAACACAAAAAGGGTTCCCCATCAATTATGAGGGCTTTGAGGATTCTAAATACTTACAAATTGGACATGATAAAGAAAAGCAACATGGTTTAGGGTTTTTCCGAGCCTCATCGACATTGTAATCAATCATTCAATGGAATCAATGAAGAAATAAAATGTCAAGACAGACATCACCGAATTCGACATTGGTGTGTCAAGATTGAATGAACTTTACACAATTTAAATCCAACATCCTCCACACTTCTACAATCCAATCCCATGAAACTGGAAAATAAAACACATACGTGAATAGAATGTTTGAAATTTAAAGGTGTGAACTTAATACTTGCATGACAACAATCAAACATAGAAGAGAAAGGTAGATTTTATTTGTCAATCAAGCTTTACTATTATTTGATTTCATGGCATCAATGTTTACGATTGGACAACATTCAATTTGATAGGTAACATGTAAACATGAATGGAATGTTGGAAATTAAATAATTGCATTTCCCACACTTATTCCATGGAGGATTTTCTTCCTACCCAAATAACATCTGATTATTTGTGCTCCACTTAATCTTCTCAACCTCGCGTGCATTATTCACGTGAGGGCAATTTGAGCTTAAAGGGGCCAAAATAAAAATTGGTGAGAAATTAATATGGCCCAAGGTTGAAACCCAACCACACTACTCACTTCTTGTATCACTTTATAAGCACACTTTTCAAATTCAAGATCGAGTAATTGCAGAGAAGCAGTCGATGCAAGAATAATCATTGATAATTGAGCCCCTTTAGTAGTTGAACATATGAGCAAGAGGAAGATTTTATCTACCAATCGAGCTTTGCTATTTTGTATCTTACTTTTTTATTGCGTGAAGGTTTTAGATTGCATGACATTTAATTTGTTAGATAAGGCAGAGAGATGAAGGAAACTTGGAAATAAAAAAGTGGGAATTAAAACCCCGCAATGAACATTAGAAGGGAAGGGGTGGAGGAATGAAGCGTGGAGGAGAGAAAGAAAGTAAGCAATGTGTTGTTGAAACAAAAAAGTGTTCCCCTCATCAACAATTGTGAGGGCTTTGAGGATTCTAAATACTTGCATATTTGACATGATAAAGAAAAACAACATGGTGTTGGGTCGTCTGCGGAGCCTCCTTGACACTTTGTAATTGGACATTCATAGAATCGGTGAAAAAAAAACTACTAAGAAAGACACTTTGCATGATTCAATGTTGAGTGTCAAGATTGAATGGACTTCACACATTTTAAATCCAACATCCTCCACACTTCTACAGTCCAATCCCACGAAACTGGCAGATAAAACACATATATGAATGGAATGTTTGAAATTAAAAGGTGTGAACTTAATACTTGCATGACCAACACCTACTCCATGGGTCAAATTGTTCCCACCCAAATAACATTTGGTATGTGTGTTCCACTCAAGCATTTCAATATTAGAAAGAGGGAAAATAAAAAATGGGGAAAGTTGAAAAGGTTCAGGGTTCAAAACCCTAGCAGAATGTTTGTGTCCTATAAGAATTTTTAGCCTCTCGTTTCGAGCTTTCGTGCTCAAGTAAGCGTGGGAAAATAAATGGTGTGTAAACAACAAATAAGAGAAAGGTAGATTTAATTTGTCAATCAATCTTTACTATTATTTTATTTCATGGCATCGAGGTTTTTGATTGACAACATTCAATTTGATATGTAAGATGTAAACATGAATGGAATGTTGGAAATTAAAAAGTGGGAAATTAAATACATATATTTCCCACACCTATTCCACGGAGGATTCCTTCCTACCCAAATAACATCTGTTATTTGTGCTCCCCTTAATCTTCTCAACCTCACACACATTATTCATGTGAGTGCAATTTGAGCTTAAAGGGGCCAAAATAAAAATTGGTGAGAAATCAATATGGCTCAAGTTTGAAACCCAAACACACTACTCACTTCTTATAGCACTTTTTAGGCACACTTTTCATATTCAAGTTCGAGTAATTATAGAGAAGCAGTTGATGCAAGAACAACAATTGATAATTGAGCCCCTCTAGCAGTTGAACATATGAGTGAGAGGAAGATTTTATCCGTTAATCGAGATTTTCTATTGTTTTATTTTACTTATTTTTTATGGCGTGAAGGTTTTAGATTGCATGACATTTAATTTTTTAGATAAGACAAAGACATGAAGGAAGCTAGAAATTAAAAGGTGGGAATTAAAACCTTGCATTGGCCCACACCAAATAACATCTACTATTTGTGCTCCAATGTATCATCTTCATCTCGCTCACATTATTCACATGAGTGCAATGTGTGCTTAAAGGGGCCAATTCCATCTTAAGACATGCATTTGAGACTAAATCCCACCTTTCATTGTTCCACTATCAGCTCTCTATTTGTGTACTAATCAAACCATTGCAAAATAAAAGCATAGGCACCAAAACGCCCAACCTCACACTTTTCAAAGGTGAATTCCATCATTAACGACTAATGATTCCTCCTAACAACAAATGAATTAAAACTGATAGTTGAGGTCCCACAATATTACTAATATTTTATCCCTACCACGTTGTTCCAAAAAATTGATGGGATAAAACATTTGAGGATTTAGAGTGGATAAGATCCATTCAAATTGCCCACGAATGTAGTGCCCACTCCATAAGAAACCCATGGTGATCTCCTTTAACTTTGGCATGTGAATGAGGCTTCCAAAAAGGCATACATAACTAAAAATTTAGGTTTTGAATCCATCCATGGACTACAAGTTTTGGACTCTTCAAACAGGCTTGTCATTGTTGTGTTGTCCTTCTCATCATTAAATGAGAAGATTGAAGCAAAGGACCCATTGAAGAAAGTGGAGCTTGGTATTTATACATCGAATCAACTTCTTAGTTTCAAGTTCGTAATTGATGTTCCCCACAATCCAATATGTTATTTGAACTACGAAATAAGAGTTGAAAACAAAAAACAAAGGTATATGGCAAGATTTTGAATCATTAGTCATTGCGAGAATATTTCATGTTTTCAAGTTCAAGTTTCGGGGTCCACGTTAGTTTGTGAGTGATATGCAATCTTCTTGGAGGATGGCATGTAGTCAAGGATTCGATGTGGCACATTCAAAAAGGTTATAGAACATCGATGTATCAAAGACAAGTCATTCAATGTGTCATTGATATGACATGTCCCATCTTTGTCATAGCTAATAACTCGTAACCCCCTTACTCTAATTTTGAGACATGCATTCGGCATAATAATTTGAAGAATTCCTGGACACAATAATGTTATAAATCACATTGGATATCTTAAAATGTCTATTTTATATTATTTATTTCTAGAAGCTGTCTCTTGACAATGAAAACATATTTTACCTTATTTTTTTCTTGTTGCATCATAACTGACTAAATAATTATTTATTCTTGCCTTCTCACAATCTTTTCACGTCCAAGCACGTGGAAGAAAAATCTAAGAAGTTGTTTTAACTAACGTGGATCATTCCCCGGTCAATCATATGGCAGGAACTCCAACTTCAAAACTAACCAACTATCGTAATTGAAGTTTGGGACAAACAAATCTAGCCAAACACCTCCCAGGGACTCAAATCTATGCGCTTTATGTTACAAATGAAGACGAAGATGGAGATATAGTCATAGTATGTCAAAGTCATACCATTTGATTGTCAAATGATGTTAGGATGTTGTAAATTGTAAATTGTAATTTGTTTGAGACATAAAAATATAAGTATATTATTAACTTAAAATTTGAAATTATTATATAAAGTAAATATTATTAGAAGTGACAAGATAAAGGTATGACGACAATAATGAGAGATGGTGTAAATTATATGTTTAACCCTTATTTATTGATCAATATATTTTGTTTTAAATAACAAAGTTATAAATTAATATTGATTATCAAATACTACATATATTGGTCATGCTATGCAATATTTGAGATTTGTTGCCCGAGCATGTTATGAATCATGATTGACATGCAAATCAGTTATTGTCAAAATTCACCTTTATAATGCCGATGGATTTATAGTGTGGAGATTTCCATTTGGCAGTTGTCATAGCTTATTAAAATCATTAAATTCCTAATTACTAATCTTTCTTCCCCTTACGGGTTGTCAATTTTATCCGTATTTTCCATTATTTATTAATTGTCTCTGTTTAAGAACATAAAGTTATATGCAAGGCTTGATGCAGAGCATACAATACAAACACTCACTCAAATGGGTTAGATTGATTAGACAACTCAAAATTTCCTCAAACTTGTAAATTCTCACTTTTTCTCAATGCAAGAAAGTTTTCAATCATGTAAAAACTAGCCCAAACACCCGATGTAGCTTAATCGGAGCTTGAGAAAGGTTCATTAGTCTTCTATCATGCCAATGCAAACATCCAATTTGATGAAATCACCAAAAACCATCAAGTTGTTTACCAAGTTCTAAATCTATCCCTTAAGCTTCTCAATAACAAGGTTGATGGTGAGTTATAGGTTAGAACAATCTACAAGTCACCCAAAAAAACTAATACCACTTTTGAATACCCTTTTAGCTACTTGAGGTGTGGGTAAAAGGGTTTGGCTCAATTCCCAATGTTTATGTCGGTTTCTCTATATTTCACCTTCTAGACTTATTCCTCTCTACCAACCCTATTTCGAACAAAACAAAAAGTATATCTTTTGGTGCAATCACTCAATGTACAAACAAATCACTTTTTTGAGTACCCATTTGGGAGTTATATCTCTATGTAAAATTTCAGGTACCCTTTCTTTGCAAAAAGGATTGAAACCCACAAGATCAGGTTTCTAATTAGGTCTTCAATGTAGAGCTACAATATTGTAGGGTAACTATTAGAGTTTATACCATTTAAGAACTCATTCATGTACATTTCTTCTTGAATCTGATTAAGAGTGTTATGAAGAAGATTACTTGAAATTCTTGGCCTTGGAAATTGGGTTAGGACCTTCGATTCATTTTATTTCCATAAACCCAACTAGGATTTCATAATGAACCCTAAAAGGAGTATTTGGCGTACAATTAAATATTCTTATCTCCAAATCTTGATTCTTCTTGTCACATGTCGAAGGCACCACTGAGTGATCTTTTTACACTAACAACAAACTTAATTAACAATACCAATTGTGTATTATATCTTAAACCTTTGAACTTTGTTACTCATAACAAGGTATTACTCTCTGTTAGGGTTTTCAAATGAACTAACAATGATATTTACCTTCTTCAAGGATTACGAGATATATAGGGTCATACCTTAGTTTCACCTCTTAAGCTCATATCTTTTGAATTTCTCTCAACAATTCTTTGCTAAACTTGCTTTCACTTAATCGTACACTAAAAAGTACCTTGTTATTGGATGAGTGAAGTTGTTCTCAAACCATTAAACAATATAATAGTTAAATATCCCTCTAAAGCTATCAAACAGAGAATATTGATCACATACCAATCTTGTATGCTTTAAAAAGACAACACACATTGTTTCCTTTCTCTATTTGAAAATTCATACACCATATCTCATTCAACAATGTATACATACATCAAAGTAACACAACACCTTCCTTGGAAATCCAATCCTTCAGCCCTTTGATTGTTCAATGATGAAAAATAGTTAAAAACTCCTTCTACCTCCTTGTCTTGAGTTTCTTCCACTAATTGACCATTAGGGTCATCAAACCAAGATTAAAATGGAGGTTACATTATAAGAAAAGAGATTAAGAGAGTTATTTGAAAGTTACATGACCAAACACACTTCAAGAAGAGCTCCCCAATTACTCATAATGTCTATGATAACCTAAAACATGCTTGAAGATCACTTAAAGACCCTACACCTACCTAAAAAGCCAAAAATTGGCTCAAGAAGATTCAAAAATTCAAATTTCCAAAAATGGAGGGAAACTCCATAGTTTGAATTCTTGATCTCTAGAGCACAACAAGACAACATGAATTGACCCCTAAGACACCTAAGAACCCAAAAAAACCAAAATTGGTAAAAAAACACCTAGACTAACCTCAGGAGTGATGCTCCTGCATCAAGGCGACAGGCATAGATCCGGGAACAACTTACTGTTGTGTTAGGGTACGAATTTTTGTTTTTTAATTTTTATTCTATATTTATTTATTTCCTCAAATGTGTGTGAGATGCGTATATCAGTTAAAATCATATTCTCCAATGATGAAGCAGTCTAGGGAGAATTTCACAGAAAACAATGTCTTCTAGTAAAGAAATTTCCAACGCAGAAAACAAAATAAAAGCAAACGACATGTTATAAAGTGATTAGATGATTCAACAGTCAAATCCATGTCAATAGACGGACGCATGGTGGGAAAGAGACAAAGCATGGAGAATATATTATGTAAGCTTTGTTGGAAAAGGGCGTCATGCCAACTATATTGGCATCTCAAGTTTAAACACCACAACATGGATGATGAAGGTGTAAAAAGAATCGAGCCGTCTATTTTCTACAATGTTGCAGTCATCTGATGCTAGAAAATGATACAACTGCGTCAGAGCCAACCGGTTCCATCCCATATAACTATGACTTGGAGTATGCCTTCGGCGTAACAAGACAAACACTTCAGTTGTGAACTATCATGTAAATAATACTATGTCACAACTTACAAATAGATCTACTCCTGCTTTGTATGAGGAATGGTTTGGAAGAAGGCACACGTTATGGGACTGCACACGGAGATGACATGCGTATAGAATGAAGACTTAATGTTGTGCTAGAACAAACAATGGATGGAGTGGAATGCAGATCAGATCTAGAGTAGAATGGCTGGACTTGTAAATGAAATTTAAACAATATGTACTCCTTTTTAAAGATATTTTCATGTCGATCCTTCATGGATGCTTTCTTGGCGTTACTAAATCTCCTAACATGTCATCCATGTGTGGCAACGACTACCATTTTGAATGCATAGAGATATATTAGATGAACGATATAATTTTTGATAGGATGTGATTCACAATTCCTAGGTGAGTATATCTTTAAATAGTTCTTGAATGAAAGCACACTAAGATCTTTTGAGAATTAGCTCCGCGTTTTTCCACTTGATTACTAGTTCAATATGCAATTAAAATATGGGTTAATACTCGAGAGTAAAACATTTGAATCTTATCTTCTTATGATACAGTAGAGATAAAAATATACAAAGGAGGGGATAGATATTGTCAAAACCGTAACAAAACACAAGTAGTCAGTCTGCATACCATGTAATATGAAATGATGGTAAATGTAGAAACATATGTTATATTAACTACTTCGAAATCTCCAAATGTTGATGCAATGAGAACGGTCTAAATAGACAACCATCAACAATGAGAAGGCATAATCTTTTGGACGTGAATGAGACGTATGTTTTCTCCGTCAACCTCCAAAACCATCCGATGCTAGACAACGATACGACTGTGTCAGAGTCAACCGGTTCCATCCCATATACCTACGACTTGGAATGTGTCTTTGGCGTAATAAAAAGTACCATGTGGTAACTTTAAAATTAAATGTGTATGGATGGTAGGAAAAAGGTGTGAGTTAATGAACACCTTGTTTTTAATAGCACCTCTATAAACTTAGGTAGTATGAAAGGACGCAAAATTTTGATGCTACGTCATAAATTTTGTGGAAATTTAAAAAAGTTTGGATACCACCTTGGTGCCATGTCATGTGCCACGTGGCAGGCCCGTAACTTAAGACCCCTTAAAAAGATCAAAATTTGATAGCGAACCAACAAATATATATATCCCCTATCACCCCATCATCTTCCACCATCATTTTGCACTACGTGTTAATGTCACATTCAATGTTTCCATTAAATGTTAGTGTTTGCATTTGGTAGTACACACTATGGGATGGGAAGTTGAACATTCCCATCCCTTTCCACCCTATAATAGTGCTTTGAAACTTGTGAAAACCAGAT
This sequence comes from Taxus wallichiana var. yunnanensis, assembly GCA_018340775.1. Lineage (NCBI taxonomy): Eukaryota > Viridiplantae > Streptophyta > Pinopsida > Cupressales > Taxaceae > Taxus > Taxus wallichiana. Next base: position 186,676,859 of record CM031239.1, read on the forward strand.
GTGGTGAAAGGAATCATGACGAATTCTTGATCTATCTCGCACTTTGTTTCGAATCACTAAGTGGGTCATGAGGTGAGCCCGTTTCCATAATTGTTTGGATATTTTTGTGGATTTCATACAATGAGCACATTGGCAAGCAATACTAGGATTACAAACATATATTCATTCTATATTGAGTTGTTTTAGTGCATGTTCTTGTTTAAAATTTCGCTTAACACAACCTCTTGTTGATACGATGTTGTAGATGTATAATATATGGTTTTTCAATTATGCGAGACAAAACTAATGTTTTACGGTTTGTATTTTCTTATTTAAGTTTTTTTTTTTTGTTTATCCTCCCCTCATCATGAAATATGTTAATATGGTGTAGTAAATGTCTAAAAATTATTTTTTTGACGCATGTGTCTTACAGATTTCAAAATACATAACCTTTATGTTATTGAATACACAATGTTATTATTGAATATACACTTATATGTTTTGATATACTTTTCAGTTTAGTTACCATATCAAATGGGTTATGTTATGACCTAATATTTTTTCAAGCATGCACAATGAACTACTGTTTTTAGTGTATATTCACTTTTTTCAAAGTGCATTTTAAAATCATTTGTTTACCACAAACTCGCTAATACGAAGTAGTCATTGTCTATAAAAATATAAAAAAATTCGCGCATGTGTCTTATAGTTTCAAATCATATTCCTGTTCTGAATAAACAATGTTATTATTGAATATACAATGCTATTATTGAATATATAGTTACATCAACGGATATACTTTTAAGTGCAATTACAACTTACTATAACAACCCGACAAGCGAGTCATGTTTTGAACTAATATTTTTTCAAGCATGCACATTGAACTATTATTTTTAGGTGTATATTCACTTATTTCAATGCATTTTTAATCATCCCTTCAACATGAACTTTGCTAATAGGAAATGTAAAAAAAATGTTTTTCTCACGCATGCATCTTATAGTTTCATTACACACCGAGCTTTTTTAGTGCATGTTCTTATTTTTAGTATATATTGAATTGTTTCAATGCATGTTATAAAAATATAATGTTGTTATTGAATATACAGTGTTATTATTGAATATACACTTATATTAGTGGATATATTTTTGAGTTTAGTTACCATAACAACTAACAAACGTGTGTTGCTTTGAATAATGTGTGGATATACATTGCATATGTGAAAATGCATTAAAGGCCGGTCATCATAACAATCAAGAATATGTGAAGATACAAAAGTGTTGTGTTGATCTAGAGGATACTCACGAGAGAAACACCGATCTAAGATCTTCTCGAATAAGTTGCGATCATTTTTAAAGCTTGGAGAAAAATTATATGATTCCGTCGATATCTTGTTTTCAGGAAATGAAGCTCGTTTGCAAAAGTTATAGCCGCTGAAATTTTCGGGCAATTGGCAAAATTTGGAGTTTTGTGTAGGTTGGATGTGTGCACTCTTGCCAAGTGTTTCAATGATATTGTGACACGTGAACAATTTGTGTGACGGACTAAAAGTGGTTTTTGGACACACTTGATTATGGAGGGATGTCTTGGCCTCCTTCTAATATTATCATTATACCAACTTGTGTATATATATGGCTCGATTGCATTTTTGCTATGCATGTGGGAATAATTGATAGGTGCATATTAAAGCAAAGACCAATTCCATATTCCATGCATTATTTAACTACTGCATATTCCACGCATTATTTAACTACTGCATATTCCACACATTTAATTTAAACCTCCACAATCATTATTAAATAGGGCGCCTAAAACTATATGTAAATGTATATCCATGTGCAACACTTGTCCATCCACCAAGGCGCCCACATCCCGTGGCTCTAAAGCCAATACAAAACCGACCCCCTTTGCATTATTAAATGCCTCCCTTCATTCATGCACCCACAATGTGGGATAAACCTCTTGAAATCCGCATAAGGAGAAGGAAGTGGAGATATGGGGGGGATTTGAACCATGGCCTCCATGGTAAAAGATAAGAGCTTTGACCGCCGCACCACTTCTTGGGAAACATTATATAAGGAGTGTTATTGTATTTGAAGTGGCATTCGGGTCTGTGCAAAATATTGAAATGCTCATAACTTGAGCTAGGAGTGGAATTTTGAGGAGAAGTAAAAAGCAACCTCTGTTATTTTTGATAGAGGAAGACTGTGAGAAGGTCAGAATTTTATAGAATTATTTGTAAAGAATTATTTTCAAGATTTTAATAGATCGGTCCCATTCAACCGGACCCAAAGACGTAGGCCTCAAGCGCCGAACTCCGTTATCAATTCTTGTGTCAAATTGCTGGTGAATTCTCTTCATTTCTCTATATTTTTGCACAATACTTGTAGTTTTAATTCTTTTATTAAAAATACATAAGGATATAATGCTCAATTTTTACATCGAAAATCAATACAAAGCAAAGAAATGTGTGTGCACAATTGCTAGTTAAATTTGATTTTCGAGATCATGTGCTTTTTTTTCCCGCCGCTTAAAACATGAATATAAATAGGTCTTATGTTTGTTTATGCAATTAATATTTGAATATCCACAATTAATTCTATATTGATTGGTTGAATATATAGTGGAATTATTAAGCATACATTGAATATACATTTGTAACTTTGTCATTTTATACTACACATTCAAGCTTTTAATGTGCATTAAATTACTAAATATAGATTGAATATATTTGAGTTAGTTCATTGCATGTTCTTATTACACTACTATTATTGAATAAACACTTATATTACTAGGGAGCACACATATTCATGAGTTAAATGATAGTTACCTTTTTAATATTAAAAAAATATCCGAATTTTTGAAGAATTTCAAAAATAGGTAGAATGTCAAATATATGAAGAATGTCTATATATACAATGAATCACTTACCTTAATAGTAAGGAATATATGAATATAAATAATTGTTTTCTTTATTTATAAGTAATCAATACATCCCACCTTGACATAAATTAGTTCATCAACTTCTCTCGTGCTCACCAACTGTTTGCCTCCTCTAAGCACTCGAATGATCAATATACATTGAATATACACTTGTAATTATGTCATAGAAATGTATGTGTTCAAAGGAAAAATTTACACACATTTATTCAATGTACATTATGTAGTTTCAATGTATGTTTGATAGTTTGTAGCTACACCTAAACACATTCAAACTTTGCAATCATTTTTCTCCTATCACTTTGCATTCCTCCTTTGTCATTTCTAACTACGCACCACTGATTATTTCAATGCTACCATTAATTCTACCATCCATTTATAAAAATCTTGATCCCTACCATCCTATAATGGTGTCATTGGGAACAAAACAACGTGTCTTAGAGGGTTTCATCATTGTTTCTTGTTTAATTTTTCTTTGTTTCAAAATGCAAAATGATTCATGTTGCCATGGTTTTAATTGGTTCTTTGATTTCTTCTTTACGTTCTTCATGCACTGAGAACATTCATAGGAAACACCAGGATTCCATCCATATTTTCTAAGTGTATTTAGTAATTTTAGTTTGTTAATATGTAATTATAAAAAGTCTAAACATGTAAAGAATGTCTGTCTATACATTGAATATATGTAAAAATGTCCACCTTTACATTGAATATAAAACATAATTACTAAATGTAGATTGAATATACAGATGTAAATTTACATTTTTCAACTACAAATATTTATCTTGGTATTTCCTACAAATGTGCTCATTGCTCATGGGTTCCTTTTTTGTAGATTCCTTACATAAGAAGGTTTATGAAGGATTGTCCTATTGGGAGGATAAAAGAGAATGTCACAAATGTGTCTTTTGACACCATTAATCTACAAGAAATATTAAGGCTTCTTTCTATAGGTAAGGTCATTTATGACCTTACTCAGAAAGTGAACTATTTTCTTTTGTTGTCATTATTCTAGAAAAAATATATAGAAAATATAAACACCTATAAGAAGATAATGCATGTTTGTACACATTACAAAAACTTATGCTTTTATATTGATAGGATGGAAAAACTACAAATATTTATGTCTAATGATAGGATGGAATAAACTAAAATTTTCTTGCATGTTTTTCCAAATAAACTACATAAATAAGCTTAGATCTTTTGCACGAAGGTTATAACTTATTACATTCCAAAAGTGTTATATATACATATACCACTCACACAATAAGGTAGAATAATTCAATTGCACGTACCACATGCATCTAAATTGTACCATTGCTGAATTCTTCATTTACATCTACGGTTTCATTTCTTATGTCATTTGTTATTTTTCTATTCTCCGTTTGGGGTGTCATTGGCATGTTGGTTGAGATTGGTGATGGAATTTTAGATTGCTTGCATGACTTGATTGCATTTGGATATAAGTCTTGGCATGCATAAGATTAGAAGTTGGAAATTGCATGTTGTTTTACTTATTGAAGAAAATTACATATTACATGCATGAGCAAACTGCATTTGTGTTGTTGGAAATTGCATTGTGCTACGTCCTTAATCCTAGGTCATATATCGGGTTATGGATAATTGGCCTATGGCTAACATAATATCTTATCATATCATATCATATTTACTTATGCTTTCATATGCTTAATGGGTTAGTCTTGGTGCTTTGTATAATATAGTAGTATATGTATGGGTTAGAGAGTAGGATATGATCATCATATTGAGCACTTGAGTCTTATTGTATGGTTTGGAGGTTGCCCCCTCGAAGTGGCTAAGTAATTATACTTACATATTGTGAACATTTATCTATATTTTGGTGTTCCTTAGTGTTATATTGTTGTTGATAATTAGATCTATCTAAGTAATTTCATTACAAGTGGTATTTTAACTTTGATCTCATCTAGAATTAGATAAAAACCCTAATTGTGAAGATTTAGTTATATCTCCAAAATGGTAGCAATGTCTTTTGCAATGTTTTAATTGGTGTTGTGAACTAAGTCAAGTAAGATCCTCTACAAATTTAAATGTTTTTAGACTTGTTTTACACAAGTTATATCAATTTTAGGTTTTTTCATAAATTTTCTACCTAGGTTGCAATTTTGGGAAATTTTCTAAGTTTCTTATATTTTTAGAAAGATTTCAAAAATTAGTAATGGTTTTATCTCAATGTTTATTTATATTTGGCCAATAAATTTACTACACCCTAAACCCTAAATTTATACCCTAATCCTTATATCCCAAGACCTAAACCCTACATCATGACTGAGAGATCAATTAGAGACCAAGGGAATGGCCAAGCCATGCAAGAATGACTCCCAATAAGGAATATATGGAGTTAAAGTCCTCATATTATGATGTATTAGAGGAAATCACCCAACTTCAGGAAAAGGTTAATAAAATAGTGAGTGTGGATGACTTCATCTATAATTGTCAAGAACTAGAGAGTACTTGAACCTCACAATGCAAGGTGAATTAGAGGTAGGATTTGAATCAATGAGGAAAGATATTATGCTCACTTTTTCAAGCATGAATATTGGCATGAATTCCCATTCAATTCACATGGTTTCATCAAGCAATGCAACCTCAAATTCAAATCATATAAACCAAGGGGGATCTTCTACACAAACTAGTGGAACTTCTAACAAGTGGAAGAACATGATTCCAAAAGTATAAACGTGTAATTTAATTGGGACTTATACGATCACATTGATCAACCAAATGATTTTTTTCATCTACATCAAGTCCCAAGTGGATAGAAAGTGGTAATGGCATCCTTGTATTTGGAACCAAAATAATTCATTTGGTATAGATGGATGTGTGAGTAAAAGAAAAGAAGGGTCTCTTTGTTACTTGGTCTATCTTCACCGATGATCTCCAAAATCACTATAGTAATAATTTTACAGAGAACTATTTTATCCAGATAACCAAACTACGACAAAGATAGTCAAGGATTATATCCAATAGTTCCAGAATCTAACAATACAAGTGAATGACATTTCAAATGACCATCTAAATGATATATTATTGGGTGGACTCAAGAATAACATACAACTTTATATTATCATTTTTAATCATGGTTTTATATCAAAATCCATGATAGTTTCTCGTTGGGTGAAGGAAAGGTAATTGGTCAAACAAAGGGGTCTCAATAATCAAAAGGAATGCATGATTCCAACATTATCACTTCCCCAACTAACATGATTGAATCCTCAAAAAATTGAAGATAATATTAAAAAAAGGTATTTGTTACAGTTGTGATAATAAGTGGAGCAAGGGACACAAGTGTCTGAAGAATAAATTATTCTACATGAGGGTCTTAATGAGGAAAAAGAGGAGGAAAGAACTTATGAAGAGGAATATTTTATTGTGATTAAGGTTGAAGAATCTCGACCAACTACTTATTGCCATGTAATTTTAGGGATTATCACCTGACAAACTCTCAAGCTTATTGGGTTCATAAAGAAACAAATGGTGATGATACTAATTGAATCATTAGTACCCATAACTTCATCAATCGTAAGTTGGACTCACACTTAAATTTATTCATTTATCCAACCCTAAAGTTTCAAGTAATGGTGGAAGATGGAGGTAAAGCTAGTTATTCAGGAAGGTTTCAAAAGATCAAGCTATCCATGGAGATTACTTTCTAGAGGGCCCCATGCATACCATTTTGATAGGGGAGAATATATTATGTTAAGGGTCCAATGGATCACTACCTGGGCATCATTAAGATGAACTTCTAGGATTTGTTCATGAGTTTATATTCTCAAGGGATGAATTTTGAGTTATGTGGGATGAAGGAAAAATCTCCAAAATTGGTAAGTTCTCATCAAATGCGTAAAATGCTTAAGAATGGTGCATATGGGTTTGTGGCACAACTATTTTCACTAGAAGTTTTAACCATTAATACTTTCTACGCCATAACATCTACAATAAATTGTTAATAAGCACTCAATCATTTTTATGGATATGCCAAAAGGGTTACAAATTGCAAGGGCCATTATGAATTTCTAGTAATGGATTTTGGCCTTGCAAATGCACCATCTACTTTCTAGAGGTTGATGAATTCAATCTTTCAGCCATTTTTGTGTAAATTTGTCTTGGTATTCTTTGATGATATAATAATCTACAAAAGAACATGAGAGGAACATTTACATCATTTCAATAAGGTATTAGAAACTCTTTTAACAAAAAAACCTTTATGCCAAGCCTTCCAAGTGTGCTTAGGGGTAAGGGAGGTAGAATATTTGGGTCATATCATGTCTCATGAAGGGGTAAAAGTGGATCCTCCTAAGATTTAAGCCATGGTGGATTGAAAAATTCCTAAAAACCTTAAATGATTTTTAGGAATTACATGATATTATCACATGTTTGTGAAGAATTATGTTATAATTATAGAACCAATCAAAATGTTATTGAAGAAATACTCTTTTCATTGGAATGAGGAAGCAACACTAATCCAAACAACAATCCAAGAAGAAATTCTTGTGGGGAAACTTTCGGGAGTCATAACTTATGCATTGTAGATCCGATTGAATCCATTAAAAATGTGTTGAAAACCTTGGAATGCATATAATATGGTGAAGGGGTATGTTAATTTGTTTGGAAAAGTTTGAACCCTGAAATATTATTCTAAAGGCCTCAAAATGTAAATTTTGTATTGTTGTCTAAAATAGTAATTTCTAAAAAATACTAATTTTGTGAAATTTTTGCATATGTAGTTCATGGAAGGTGAACCACCTCATCTCCCTCGAGATTTTTGACCTTCCACATTCTTCTAGATGTCTATTCATTTTTCTATAATAGGTATAATATATAACCCAAAAGGGAAGGAAACACATCTTCTTGTAGAGATAAATATTTTAATCCTAATCTTCGAATAATATACATCTCTTTTTCATAGATAAGTTTACTATTAACATCTAACCCGATTGTTATTATATACTTTAATCCTAAAACACCTAATTTTGGATCAAACAAAAAAATTTGAATCACTGAAGTAGTCCATGTGTACCACTCTAGTTTTGGCTACACCATATTTCTCCAAAACCTTTATTGTTGAATGTGATGCTTTAGGGCATGGTATAGGTGTAATAATTTTTGAGTGGGCCTTCCCATTACATTTGAGATTCATCATCTCAAATGTAAGAACCTAACAAAAATGACTTATTGGAAGAAAATGATAGCTATTCTTCATGCAGTCAAATAGTGGAGACCATATCTCATGGGTCGTCACTTCAAGGTAAAAACAAATGATGAAAGATTGAATACTTATTGTAGAAAATAATTTCATTAGAAGAGAAAAAATAATGGGTCACTAGAATGTTGGGATATGACTTTGAGATCGTTTTCAAAAAATGAAAATAAAACGTGGTAGCTGATGCACTATCCAGAGAGATGAGTCCACAGAAGCATTGTTATATGTCATGTCCATATTACGGGTATATTGGATAGATCAAGAAAGATCTGAATGACATAATGAAACAAAGACCCACACTATCATTTAGAATCTCTAAAAATATCCGATCATTTTAGAAAATTTGGTATGGAAGGGGATGCATTGTGGTACAAATACTTATTATGATTATGTAAAAATCTACCCTTAAAAGCTAGGTCCTATCAAAGCTACATGCTTCTCTAGTGGGTGGTCATTCAAGATTATTGAAAAATTATCATAGAATTAAACAAGATTATTTTGAGAAGGTTTGAAAGGAGATGCCCTAATTTTTTTTTACTGAATTCTTGGTGTGTCGATGTAAAAAAATTTGAAAATATTAAGTCTCAAGGACTTTTGTAGCCTCTATTTATTCTTAGTAAGTGGTGGGCAGAGGTTTCCATGTATTTCATCACATGATTTCTGAAATATGAAGGGAAAAGTGTAATTATGGTGGTTGTGGATAAAATCACCAAGTATGCTCATTTTTGTGCCTTGTCACATCCATTTACATCAAGTACATTGGCCATATCTATTATGGGTACGGTTCGAAGCTACACTAACACCCAAGGTTATAGTCAATGATCATGATCCTATATTTACTAGTAATTTTGGATTGATTTATTCTCTTGTTTTTGTACTCATTTGGCTTGTAGTTCACCATATCATCCCCAAGATGATAAACAAACATATGTAGTAAAAAAATGTTTGGAGGGGTACCTATAATACTTTTCTTTTCATAAACAAGATAGATGGGTTAAGTGGTTACTTGTTTTCACAAAGAAATGAACCCTTTGGGGAGTGGTGTGATGAATCCCCTTCCAAATGAAAAAATTGAAACACTCCTAGGTTGTGGGTGACCTAAAGTTGGAGTGAGTCTCCAGAGAGGGTTGGTTCCCTTAGTGTAACACCTAAAAATAACTCTACTCTACTACTACAACAAGGAAAAGGGGTTTGGCTAAGAAAACAGATGAAATAGAAAGTTGAAAAATAACGTGATGTACTAGAATGTTTGAGGACCTCTACTTTCCCGAGCATACATGATAGGATCTGAGCATACATAATAGGATTAAGGGGACCAACACACCATACATAACTCACAATTTGACATACTTCTACATAAGTGTTTCATAGAGAGGCTTAAATTTTATGATAACACACGAAGGGGCATAAAATGGATTTATAAGGGCTCAAATGGTGAAGCTCCACAACTGAATCATACATAAAATTGATGAAAACATAGACTATAACCTATAAATGAATGTATCCATGCATAAATATAAGGAAATAAGACTGCAAATCAATGATAAACACTTCTATCATTAGATAAATATGCTATTTCATAATTCTAACAAATACAAAAGTAATGAGAATGTAAAATTGGTTCCTTTCTTAATCCAAAAGGTAAAACAAGTACAAAAACTAGAAGGAATAATCCAAAACCATCCACAGTCTCATATTTAATGATTAATCTATTATATATAGGATAAATGAATTATAGAGAGGAAAGAGCATGCAAGAGTTCACAAATGCCAACACTATGACATCAAGTAGTTCACAAAGTGAAACTAATTGTGGAGTCAATGTTCTCCAATAAGTTTTGTTATATTTTATCTTGACATAAGATTCAACTCTCCTTCATATTTACCTTCAATGTTTGAATTTTTCTTCCATCTAACTTGATCTGTACTTTGGATTTGACCAAAATGATAAAACCTTGGTTTTACTCCAAATATGGACCTATAAGGATAAGTCTTGTAGCTGCTCAACATGATATTTTGGTCCTTTTTCCATTTACAACCTCACCATCACTTTAAAGCAAATAATCGGGAACTTGAGGAACTCGAGAACAATTCCTCCCGATCCTCTAAAGGATGACTTAGTCGATTATTTCATTTGTTCCTCCAAGGGTCTACTTAATTGATTTAACTTCCGAATCGATATGAAGGATATGTGGAGAAATGGTGGAACTCAAGAACGATTCCTCCTATTCCTCAAAATGCCAAATTAAATAACTTATGCTCCCCAAATCGGCTATGTTGGATACATGGAGAGCTGGTGGAACTCATGAATAATTCCTCTTATTCCTCAAAAGGTTGACTTAACTCGAATTAAGCTTCCCAATTGTCTATGATGGATATGCGGAGAACTGGTGAAACTCAAGAATAGTTCCTCTTGTTACTCAAAAGGCCAAAATAATTGAATTATGCTTAATTAAATCAACTAAAGTGGTAAAGTAGGTAACTTGAGGAATGAAGGAATAGTTTTGTCTGTTCCTCCTAAAGATGATTTGGTACAAAAGAAGTGTTTAACTTATGCAATTCTGATTTTGACTATGTTTTGATCTCATAAGCATGGGATTTTTATTAATGAGTAATCTCTCAAACCTGAAATAGGCCATGATGATTGAACAAGAAACATCCTTAGTGGACTCTACTATTTACTTGCATGTTAAGCAAGGATACCAGTAGCCTTGAAGAATCCATTGGGCATGAAGTTATACCAATCTATTCTTAAAGTGCACATTATGTTGTAACCTCTTAAAATAACTTGAAACACCAAAATACATCCTCAAGACAAAAAAACATGTGCCAAAGCAATTGTGGGAAAGAAAAAACACTAACAACATGCCCAAGGTACATAGAAAAATGAAACTAAAATGACAATGGGCATGAAACAATTGGAAGAAAATAAGACAATTACTTACTATGTACAAGGGTGAATCACAAACTTCAGTAACAATGCTTGACATATATACCATTAAATGGAATACGCATATCTTCACCACTCATCTTGGAGAGGTGAAAGGAATTGTATTTCTTGCAACTAGAAATCATATATGGTTCATTCCATATAGATTCAAACTTGGTATGCTTTCCCATCTTAGTCCTTTCCTCATCCCATTTGAGAACAATGTATCCTTCCTTGAATTTTCTTGAAACTTTCTTCTTGTCAAATGATTTTTTTATGTGGGCTTGATGAAGCTCCATTATATGCATTGCTTGGTTTCTAATTTATTATAAATCCATTAATTATGCAAACCTGATTTCCATTGCATCTTCTTCAATCATTTCCAATGGTTAATGAGCTCTGGGTTGGTAATTCAAGTGATATAGGAAACCTTTGCTTCTCTACCATAGACAAGAATAGAAGGTGAGTTACCAATATCCCTTATTGGCCATTGTGTGGTTGTGTTGTCATTTATATCAAGCCCCATTGATGGAAAAATGTGTCATGATGATGTATGAGTCTCCCTACGGTCTTATTCAACTGTCATGCATGTTAATCAAGCGGTTTGTTGAGTTGTCATAGTGTCCTAGTGCTTGTTTGAGTAGGAAAAATAATTATTTGAGTCATTATAAGCTGAGTGAAGGTTGTTATGATGTAAAACATGGTCCATATGATGTGTCTTGAGTGTTTATGGGTCTTCATTGAGTCAGCAAGGTCAGATCATGGTGAGTCAGTTCATTCCAGGCATGTTTCTAGCCCTAATGTAAGCAAAATGAGGTAGAGATGTTAGTTTTAGACCAGATATTTATTTTTGGAGCATGATTTCATAATTTTTTCAGTGTAACTGAAGTGTGTGATGAGTTTTAGGTCAGAATTCAGAGGTTCGATGCATATTTGAGGTCATTGGGAAGCAAACATTTGAGAATAAACAGTTTAACATAGGTAAGTCACTATGGATACATGCATATATGGGATATGTGGTGAGATTTAATAGTTATATGATATTTTAATGGTGCTTCATGCCAAGTTTTAGGTCATTTTGAAGAAGTAATTGCAAGTTATGCAAGTTTTGGCAAAACCGGGTAAGAAACAATGTGATTTTATAACAAAAGTTGACCTTCTGATGCTCATTGTGGATTGTATGCTTTGCATGGGGACCTGAGATATTAGGCATAGATTCTTAGGTCAGTTATGTATATTTTAAAAAAATGAGGTGGTTTGATTGTCACGTTTTATGAACGATCGTTAAGAAGATAAAGTGGTTTAAAACCATAGCTAAACCCTAGCTAGGAACATCTTGCAAAAAAATGAGTATATTGAGTCGGTTTTGATTGATAGTGAAAAATTTATGATTGTATGTTGTATAGGACTATTTATGATTTACATAAATGTAGGATATATCTTGTGAAAGTATGTGGGCCCCACCTAAAAATGCATGTTTATGAAGAGTTTTAGTTTGAGGAAAAGTTATCCAAAGAAGGTAATGGATAAATTAGCATTGTGTGATATATGTGAGTTTTATTGATTTAAATGGAGGTTTCAAGACATGTTCATGTATGTTAGTGGTGTTTTGAGGTCCAAATAGGTTGACTGGTCAAAGGGCAGTTTTGGGGTCTCAAATAGCAGGGTCTAGTAAAATGAGCATAACTTGAGCTACATGTGGAATTTGAATATTATTAAAGTTATTTCAGAAATTTTATCAATATATATATTTCCATTTATATGAGGTTTTCCTCATGATGAGGTGATTTGACATGGTTTCTAGGTCATTCTTTGACAAAAATATTTTTGGCGATTCAAGACCGACATGTGTTTTGGTGAATGTTTGATGTTGTTTGAGGCATGAGATGGATTTTGTGATGATTTATATCACATTTAATGTGAATATATATTAATTGGGCATCCAAAGAATCCATTTTTAGGTCTTTAATGTTTGTATAATTTTTTTATGAGCTATCCTTCGGAAAAATATTTTTGGCAGAGTTGATTTGGTGAAAGAAAAAGTAGTTGTGGTTTGAGAAGGAGGTTGATTCAAGGCTTATAAATTTATTAGAAGTGTTATAAAGGTTTGGAAATTTCCATAAAGTGGTTACATGGCATGGTTTTCTATGGTTTAAGTGATTTGGTGATCAAATCAAGTTTCTGTGGCGCCCGAAGGGTGTAAGAAACAACAATTTTGAGAAGTGCAAAGAGCACTAGGCCCATTAAATGAAATTATTTGATTGTATGAGATAAATTGAAACCATATATGGATGTTAAATTTTATTTTACTCATGTTTAATGGGTTATGGGTCATGAATATGTATTGATTTGATGTAACGACATTTTTATCTTTGTGCCCATGGGGTTTTGAGCAATTTTGGAACATGTAATGAGGTTTTAGCTAGGACAAACTACTTGGGTCATATGTGACTATTGTAATGATTTTATTTGAATTTAATGAAGTTTTATGGGTCGAATTTATCATGAGGGATTGACCTCCTTTGGGTAAAGAAGAAGAAATGCATATAAAAGTGATGTTTTAGCTCATTTTGAGAGCTAGTCTTGCATGGGGAGTAGAGTGACCTAGAGAAGAGTGAATTACAGGTATGAGGGAATATTTTGAGATATTATTAGATTTGTTTCAGATCAAGGAAGACATGTGATATAATGAGAACAAGAGGTTAGAGGCAAGACAAGTTGAGAAAGAGGAAGAAAGAACAAGGTTGAAGACCTAGGGTTTGTGAGCTAAATAAGTTATATCCATCAGTTATGGCAGAAAAATTATTAGAGATAAAAAATGTTCAGGTTTCGAGTTTGTACTTGGTCATCCTATGGAATTGTAGCCTCCTTGTGGAGTGGGTGTTTCACTAAATTAGGGGTTGGTGCTCTTTATAGGGTTGGTGCTCTACTAAACTAGGGGTTGGTGCTCCTTGTGAAGTTGGTGCTTCACTAAATCACTTTTATTTGTGTAATATAAGTAGATTTTCAGTGGGTTTTATTCCCCAGAAGGTTTTCCACTTATATCTTGTGTCTATGTGCCTCTTCTCATGTGTTATGGTTGTTTTGATGTTTTGTGCACACTAAACAAATAATGGTTGGATGTATGTGATTGGGTTAATATTAATGGTTAATTGAATGATAAATTTTTAGGACTGATTCAACCCCCTCTTAGTCCATTGTGCTTCCAATAGCGCTTTTATAAGTTATTCTATCAACCCATAAGGTTGTCTTAAGCTTTGTATGTCAGGACCTTTGGTTCTCCTCCATGGTTCTTTTGATAATCCTAATAAGATTATTATTAGTGGATTCTGCCAATCCATTCCCTTGAGGGTAGTAGTTAGAGGATGTGCTCAAATGGATACCAAGTTTGACTTCCCATTCACTTGTCCTAGTGCCAAGAAAGGCCATTGCATTATCAGAAATGATTGAAGTAGGAACTCCAAACCTAGTTATTATGCCTTCATAGAAGTCCAAAACTGAAGTTTCATTTTCTTCCTTAAGGGCCACTACTTTTGTCCACCTTGTAAAGTAATCAATAGCTATAAGAATCCACTTATGACCTACACTTGAAGGTGGGTTAATCATCCCTATAAAATCTAATCCCCATTTCATGAAAGGTTTCTCAACTTGTATGGGTTGGAGAGGGAGGGCTGCTAGTTTTTAATTTGCTGTAAAGAAAGCACACTTCTTAACCCATACATAGGAATCCTTAAACAAGTTAGGACAATAGTAGCTTGACCTCATTATCTTCAAAGTGGTAGTTCTTGGAGCAAAATGTCCACCTGATAGCCCCTCATGGAACTCTTCTAAAATACTATCAATCTGATTTGTCTCAATACATATCAAAGAGAACCATTGATATCTTTTCTAAACAATATGCCATCCACTAGAACATAAGGAATAGATTGTAGTCTAAAATACCTCCTTTTAGCTCTATCCAAACCTTGAGGGAACTCACATGTTTGAAGGAAATGGACCATGTCATGAGTCCAAATGATAGGAAACAAAGTTACAAGTGATTTTTTTTTCCATTCGAATCACTAAGACAATATCCTTTATGTCATGAAAATATGAAGCTAACTACTCACATAAACCTCTACCTCTAATCAGCTTTATGACCTTAATGTATACATTATACTCCATTAATTTTTTTATCCAAAGAGGAATTATTTTACATTTGGGTGTGAAACCATCAAATAAATTTATTGTTAGAAAGCAAGTTCCTAAAATTCTTGAAACTCCTTATAATAGATAAGGAGTGTCTTACATTATAACACACCAACCTTTGACTAAATAATGCTATTGGTTTCCCTTTGCCTTTTTCAGTTTGCTACACTAACATAGTTGGAATAATATCAATGCCTACAAAGGCATATAAGGTGAAGTATTTAATAAAATCATGGTTTATGAGGGTAAGAGCTTGTGATATAGTTTTCCTAATTGATTCAAAAAAATTCTTTCCCTCTTTAGTCCGACCGAGAAAACTACATTCTTCTTCAACATAGAGGTAGGTGGATTCACAAGGTTGGAAAATTCAAGAATAAATATCCTAACAAAAGTGGTTCTTCTAAGGAAAATTTGTAGTTCTCTTTTGTGATTGGGAAAGGACAATATGAGAATAACACTTACTCTTTCAGGATCAATGACAAGCCCATTTTTGGAGACAATATGGCCTAAGTTTTTTCCTTCTTGAACTAAAAATATGCATTTCTTATGGTTGAGTGGGACTCCATATTGTCCACACATTTCAAACACTTGCTTAAGATCACGGGGTTCACTTAGTAAAAGTATGGTATAGCACGTGCGTTCAAGGGTATTAAAGAATACCCTTAATTATAGTTTCTACCTCTAATTATTCAATTGATAATACCCCCTCCCGTTATATTATTAGAATGAAAATACCCCCTATTTTTTCCATGTACCTTACTTACCCATTTTTCAATTACAATTTTATTTACCCCTTTTTATTTCTACCCTAATATATTAGACAAAAATATATTATATTTCTCACTCAAATTTTTTAATATGCATTTCCTCTTGAAAGATAGTTTGAAGTCATTGAAGACCTATTACAAATCACCTTATATATGTTAAGCTTTAATCATTTATCAATAGTTATTCAACTAATTAAGCTGGTGAAATAATATCATTTATCAATAGTTGAAAAGCATACTCAATCCTAGTTTTCTACCATCTTATCATTTCTTGGTTAAGAATCTAGATTTCTTTATTAAAAAAGAGATTATAATTTAATTTATGACCACTCCTTTTACAATTTTAAGGTATTTACTTTTTTAAAATAGGGTTCAAATGTTTTAGTTTTATAATAAAATCCAACCTCCCCTTCATTTGGCCCACCTCTCTAACCTACCCCCAATACCTGATTCAAAACATTAATAAATTAAACCCTTTCACCCCCTCATGTGTACCGGTATATTGACTTTAATTTCATTAATTTTAATTACCTCAATATGAACCCACGTGCTAGGATATTGCCTAGCTAGTGAACCCCGTGCTTAAGATGAGACAAATGATCATTAACTTTCTTGGAAAATATTATAATATCATCAAGACATATAAGTACTATATCATTGATTAGTCCTTGAAATGTTATATCCATGACATTATGAAAATTAGCTCATGCATTAAAAAAAAAAAATATTCTTCCTATATGCATAAGTTCCCCATTTTTTTAGTGAAGGTTGTCTTAAATTAATCCTATTCTTTTACCAATTCCAAAATGTCAAATATTGGAATTATCTGCACTCCAAAATCACACATATTGGATTCCAAAATCACACATATTGGATTCCAAAATCACATATATTGGAATCCAGAATCACATATATTGGAATCCAAAATCACCTATATTGGAATTAACTGTACTCCAAAATCACATATATTGGAATCCAAAAATCAAAATATTGGAATCGTTAATTCTCCTTTCGAAGTCCAATATATCTGGTCACGATTTAAATTTATGAATCTTGTGAAAAAATGTTTAATGATTTCAGGGAATCCAACATTGATATGAGAAATAATGCTTGACAGCCATGCTAGCCCATATAAAATAGATACATGTTCTATTTTATAAGGGCTAGGCTAATGATTTTTGGTGGCTTAATGATTGCTTTGGAATAATTTCTTTGGAATAATGCTCTTATCAGTTTTAAGATGTTTTTAAGATTAAACTATGCAAATTTGAATATTTCAAATGCCATTGAGCAAGTGGCCACTAGGCTAATGACATTCACGAGATGTGAGACACTTCCAATTCAATTACTATGGTTCGATTGAACCTTGGGGAAACCAAGAGAATTACCAAAGATGTTATGAAGAAACTTAAAGAGGGATGACGATTCAATTTAGGAGAATGTAATTAACTGTAAAACCATTCCAGATATATTTTCATATTTAAAGTTAGATCTCATATTTACTTCATTTATTATGGTGTGATTGAACCTCAACATAAACCAGAGAATTTCTGAAGATGTTATGAAGAAATTAGCAGAGGGCGACGATCCAGTGTAGGAGAATGTAATTAATTGTAAAACCATACCAAATATATTTTCATATTTAAATTTAGATATAAAATCAACTATAAGAGACATGGCATAAAAATTTTCATATTCAAATATGGATATGAACTTATTTAAAATTAATCAAAACTATCCCATATATATTTTAGTATTTAAATATAGCTATGAAATAAATTGAAATTCCTTTACTAAAGGTAGGTAGAATTATAGTAAAACATTTGATGAATAATTTGAATTTATAATGTAACACTATTCCCAAGATGGGCTTCCAAATCAACAATACAAATCATAGTAAAGCTCCAATAAAAATCTCCCTATAATTGTTTTTGTGATCTAATATAATCCCAAACATCTTCGACATCCTTCAATGGTTGCAAAAGGCCACAACACATCTAACAAGTATGTGTCTTTTGACTTAGAATCTATGTTAAATGTTTCAACAATTATGTAGTTCACAACATCATTGAACTTGTTTTTCTCTAAAGAGTCATCTACAAGCACTATATTTTTACAATTGTATGATGCATTAAACCATGACCAAATGGAGTTAAGATTCTTGAGATATAATTTGGGATTCCTAGAACCTTCATAATCGAGTGTTTTGGTCTCGATGCAATCTTCCTATGTAAATATGAACTCAAAGCTTGCAACCTCCAAGCCGATGTTTTGAAGGAATGAAGGCATCATGTCATCAACATTTGACTTTCTCACCGATGTCCATATTGCTATGTTGAAATGTTTTTTTGCACCATTGCAAGAACTCTTTCACATTAGGTCTGAGAAAATAAAATTTTTTTTCGCTCGATGCCACCAAACTTTTTTAATATTTAAATGTCAAAGATGCCTTGTGGAGGGTGTGCCAAAACACACATTTATATCAAATATGATCAGTTTCATGTTGCATGTGTTCATATATCTGCAAATGAAAAAAAAAAAAAATCAAATGGTTGAGGGTGGTGAATCAATTAAAAATAAAAAACAAGTCCCTTTCGATATTGTTATATCAAAAATCAAATGGTTGTAGGTGGTGACAAAGGTAAAATCTAAGGGCATTCCTCATTTCTTATTGTTATACTAGGAATATTTTTTTGTGAAGAATTTATTTGAATAAAATGTAATGTTTCAACATGACGAGTCTTTACATACCATATTGTAGTTATTTCATTGCATTGGAAAGTGGTATACATTTTCTAATATCGAAGCAAAAAATAGTATTTAAGCATGCTCACAATTAATTTAGGAATACATATTTCATTAATAAAAATGCTCAAAGATTTGTTACATTAAATATTTTCTATTAATTCACATTTGCAACTTATACACTCACACTCTAAACTTATAATCAGGAAGATTTAAATTCTCCCAACTTATAATCATACAATCATAATTTAAATAGTTACACAAAACCATCACTAAAACATATGAATGTATTTTATTTACAATGTTAAGTTGTATCATCACAATAACATTTTGAAATGCTAACTTTTTATTTAGCATTTACTCACTCCAAATATTTGATGCCCTCTACCACATTCAATCCCTTTGACACTATTAGTGATAAGTCTTTGTGCAAATCGGTCATCAACCACATATCTTTTGAGAAATTTTCTCCTCTTTCTTTTCATCCCAACCATAAAATTTGTTGAGGGTTTCCTTTGCACCTAATGTAATACACATTGTGTCTTTAAAATTGTAGGGGACATCATTTCTACTCCAAACCTTTTCTAGATATTTTATTGCAATTCCATCAACCATTTTGCAATGTTCTTTTCCCCAAGTGATTAATGGATTCAAGTCAGTTGATAATTTTTTATTGAAGGCCTTTGTCATCTTTTCAACATCAACTGAAGTGAGTTTGTCTTGACCAAATCCCATTTCAAATTTTGTTGATAATGACTTTATAAACTCTTTCAGGCCACCTCACACATTGATTCTCTCCCTACAAAACTTGAATGTGATGTCCCCAGAGGGCGATTGGTTTTTCTCATACAAAAGCCCTCCAAATCTAAAATAAGAAAGTAATTCTTGTGGCTAACTATAGGGAAGTAAATAATTTTTTTAATCGGTCTCATATCAATTCTAACCAATGGAAAAAATCAACATTTTAGCTTGTGCTACTACCACTTACCGGTGGGCCTTGCATGTGTGTAGGATTGCATCTTCTTTACCCATAATTGATCCTTTGATGAAATATTTGTTTCAAACAATATTAATATTATTAATATAGCTATTGTTATGGAAAATGAAAGCGTATTTGAAAAAAAACATACTAAACTACGTGGTAAAATGGTAAATTCAATATTAGCACTTTAGGTAGCTACCACTTACCGATTGAGCTTCCGGCTTGGCTTGCATAGACCTTACTAGCTGCTGGTTTTTTTGATGTAATATGTATTACAAACAACAATAATCAATTCAAAATCAATTTCATGCTATCACAAATGAAAGCATAATTGAAAAGCATATTGGTCTCCATGGTAATATGGTAAGTACAAATCAAAATGTTCTATGTCTTCTGAATGAATTGTAGCACCACTAGGGTTCGTTTATATCCATTGAACCACCCATTGGTGGACAACACTTTTGAGATATTGATGTGGATTAGCGACCACTAGGCTATGCCATCATTGGCTGGAATAAGCATAGATTCTAATGTCTATATCATTATGTCGATACTAATGGTTTATGCAGACAACCAACAACCTAGAAACTACAAAATATGTAGCATTGGATGCCACCATGAACTTTTGAAATAGGTTATTTGGTAATTCCTTCTTTGAAAATGGTTTCCTTCTAGAATTAGCTGATATATTTTTTATAACTATGTGAGCCTTAGAAATGGTTATGTTTAAAAATACGCATGGCTAACATACCTAGTTTTGTCTGCATATTCATGTTGGCTACCACCACACACTCCACTCCACTATTACTTTCTTTCTCTGGGTGTTGGTGGTCTTGCATAAAACCATTAATTTTTTTATAAATTTGTGGGGCTTAGTAGTGGTTCTTATTTATAAATGCACATGACTAACATACCAGGATTTTCTTTCATATTCATGGATGATGTGGTGAGTTCTCCTCATCTGTGGTCAGAGCTGGTGAGCATAGAGTATTGTCAAAAAAATGAGAACAATGGAAATTGAAAATAAAGCTCATTAAACATATTTATAAAGTGATTGAAGGTCAATCACCATGATGAGTTGGTTGTGTAGCATCAAGTTGAGAGGTTTGTACATCGATTCCTATTGTTCTTGGGTTTCTCTTAAAATAAGAAATGTGTAAGTAGATTTTTTTGGTTGAAATACTTTTAACATAATCACATGTTTGAGTTGTATTCCAGTACCAACCTTTCTTCATATGAGAATAGTAATGTTTCAAAAACATTTCCTGACTATGTGTCTCAACAATAAAAAAAAATATTTGATTGATTCAACTAATGCAATGCATGTGTGACACTACCTATCCATATATATAACACTAATACTATAGAATCCTAGGGAACAACATCGAGTGAACATCTCAGACCAGAACTCATATGATCACTCAAAAGGAAAAGGATGTTTGTTTCCTTTTAGGCCAATTTTTCTTGCAGTTATCAATTGTTGTGGTAGTTTTTCCATCCAATCCCTAGTGACTTCTTCTCTTTCATCATTGTTTTTTTTTTCATAGTTTTGCACTCCAGTTATTGTGTACATAAGACACAAAATTTTTAAATTTCCCGCTGCTATCATAGAGTCTATAGCATCCATCCAAAATTGATTCTTCATTGTCTTTAACCTTTTCCATGTATTTTTTTACTATTTCTCTCAACATTTTTGAATATTCAATTGGTATGAGAACAATAATAATACATTTCCAAGCACACTTGTTCCAATAATCTGTTAGCAGCTCCATTATTTCTTCAAAAGAAATATCACTAGAAAAATTACAAAAATCAGCAATAACACATTCTACATTGAAAGGATTGGTGGCAGGAATAGCTGATAGAGTTGATGAAAGATGGAATGGGTATGCACATTGACAAGTAAATTCTTTTGTGTCCTCCATCCTTTCTGGTATATTGTCTTCCATTGACACCACATAGTTGTCTAATATTGTTTGAGCCTCGATGGGAAGATCTTCTTCCACCACCTGGTCCTTTTTTTTTAGCTTTTTTTT
The DNA here is from genome assembly GCA_018340775.1 of Taxus wallichiana var. yunnanensis. Classification (NCBI taxonomy): domain Eukaryota; kingdom Viridiplantae; phylum Streptophyta; class Pinopsida; order Cupressales; family Taxaceae; genus Taxus; species Taxus wallichiana. Next base: position 186,698,661 of record CM031239.1, read on the forward strand.
TCCCCTATGTGGGAATCATATTTTCTCTTTCCTTTCCTCTCTTCACCCAATAGTACAAACAACTAGTGGTAGTGTGATTCATGCAATTTAACTTTTTCAATTACATTGGATTCACTACAGATGTCAATAGATCAATATCTGGATGTTTGTCTTTAAAATATTGTAGAACTTTTTCTCTCATTTTTTTGTCTCCTTTTATTCTCCGGTAGTAAGAATCAAATGTCTCTACTATTATGCCTTCCTAAATAGGGCCAATTAACTAGACATCCCCTGATTGTACTTTATCTTTATCTAGTAGTTAAGATAGTTAGTTCTTCATCATTTCATTCCTCTAAAGAGCCTCCGAATGAATTGGTTGTGAATCTTTCCAATGAATTAGGCTGAAATTTATCTTGATTATCTTTAATAGGTGAACAAGCAAGGCCACCAGATCTAAACAACTCAAATGTTGTAGTCCATTTAGTCCATATATCATCCGAAAATAATAGAAAAGTCCATTTTCATATAGATTGATGGTTGTGTCCATTTTGAAAATCAAAAGGCATTGACTCTCAAAGTTCTACATTCAAAGGACAATTATATGTTTTATATTTTTATATAAGGAAGAAAAAAGTTAATAAAAATGCAATAAAATTAAAATACATTACCTTCCATTCCTCTGTTTTTTTTTTTCCAATCCGAGACATTGAGGACATCCAAGTGATTTCCAAACCGATCTAGCTTTGTACAAAAATCAATAAACTTGGTTTCTATCCAAGTTTTGTTCACTTCATTATGTTGTTTGCAAATATTAGTAATGGCTTCATTAGTTGCATTTGTAGAAAGAATGTGAGCCCTTCAAACTATAGCCTCTTATGTAAAGACTTGTAAGTATCTGAGCCCAAAATATTTTTTTTGCACACATATTATATGTTGGCCATCAAGTATATAAAATTTAACGTCATCCCTTTCCAAGTCTTTTGATCTTTGAGCACCACAACCTTATTCATAGACTCCAAGAAGGGAAGAAGAATTACATCCCTCTGTGTAGGAATAACATTTATCAACATGGAGTGCATAAGAAGGTCAACATTCTCATCATCAATAGATGATATATATACTTTGAGGTGCTACATGGCACTTAAAATCAATTGAAAATACTTCACCATTGAACAAAAAGTAATCAAATTGTTTTTTAGTTGAAGGTTTTTTTTTGAATATAGTGGTTGCTTTCTTCAACAATGCAACTGATTTAGTATTCTTTTTCAACCCATGGAACTTTGATCTAGATGGATCGAGCTCCAATTTAGCCAAATATGTTCTCCTCAAAGCATAGTAAACAACTTGGCATGTTTAGGTGGTGAAAGTGAACCTTTTCTATTCAAAAAATGACAAACGGAAGAGGTTGTATCACCTCTATACAATTTTCTAAGTACTACAAGCATGCCATTATGAATTTCTTCTATTTGAACAACCAAGTTTTGTCTTTATCTACTAACAACCCCAAATCCCATCCATGTGTTGAACATAGAACATTGTGTTTTGTCTTCTTCAAGGCTTGCATTTCCCATTTCCTGAATAAAGAAACATCCAACTCCATATCCACAATAAGACACTTATTATTTTCATAGTCAATGTGTTCGACCTAAACACATGTAGTGTTCTCAAATCAATGACTGCAGAGGATATAACCATTCCGAATTTCCTCATGTCCGTCATCTATAAAAAAAAAATAACCACATGTCATTGTAGTAGTTGTTAGGGCATGGACTTTCAACAAACCATTCATCATCTCTTTTCTTCCAGCTCTCAATGCCTTCAATGAATGGAATTTCCAAGAATGGATTGCGACCAATGGAAGACATTGTATATACTAATTGAGTAGAATATATTAAAAATTACTTCACATATGGATTAATTTTTTTCTCACCATATGTTAATGAATGCAAGTATTAGCCTTTGTGATCACCAATCTCTATAATACATTACTTTTTATCATTGGTGAGAAATCAAAGTAAACATTAGCTATTGTTAGGCTTCAACCAAACATGACATCTAACCTTCAACTGGTTATTATAAATCATATTTTTTGGATCACAACATTAATACCAAAAACTATGCAAAATTAAAATTTTGACAATTAACACACAACATATTTTGGAAGGATTATCCATTGTCTAACAACCATCCACTTTGTGTAGATTCATGATGAAAGGAAACATTTGAAAACATAGATGTTAGTGAGAGAGAGAGATTTTAAGTCGACATATGAATGGACAATTTTTAATATTACTTGTTGGTAATTTACACCAATTGAATGGACTAGCTTAAAGGCCATTAAGATTTAATCTCCATAACTAGTAGAAAAGAATAACGTAGTGGCCACTAGGCTCAAGAATGTATTTATTTGAAAATAGCTATATAATAACAAACAATGGTCAAGCTTAGTGGCCACTAAGCTCCTCTGATTACCGATTGTCATTGTAAGCACTATATGTTCAACTGTGGACCGATATTGTTTTTCAATGATAGTAATTATATCATATTGGCTGGACTTCACATGTCGGACCCAATTGCAACACTACATTTCAACAAGATGGATAAAGACTTATGTATTTCACCTAAAATATATCTTTGTAAATTATAAGCCATATTCATTCATATCAAAGAAAAATCCTAAAATGACTACTAAACAATTTCTTAATTTCAAAATAACTATTGAATAAAAATCATGGTCTAGCTTAGCGGCCACTACGATACTTTCATTACCTCTAGTCATAGAATCACTAGAAGTACAACTTTAGAATGATTGTTATTGTTAATGACTATAATTGTATCAAATTAGCCACACGTTACCAGGTGGAGCCAATTGCTTGCTACTTTTCCATCGAGAGGGATCAAGACTTTATCTTCATATCAAAGGAATAACGTTGTGGCCGATAGATAGGTAAATTTTCTAAATTTGAGAATAGATATATAATAACAAAAAATGGTCAAGCTTAGCGGCCATTGGGCTCCTATCATTACCATTTTCCATTGTAATCACTATCTGTTCAACTTTGGATGGTTAGTGCTTTTCATTGATTGTAAGTGTCACATATTAGACTTCACATGGTGGACCCAATTACTACACTACATTCCATCGAGAGGCATCTAGTCTTATTTATTTCTCCTAAGATATATCTTTGAAAATTGTAATCCATATTCATTAGTATAAGAAAAAAGGGTATCAACCACTACGCTCAAGAATTTCTTAATTTCAAAATAGTCATTGAATAAAAATCATGGAATAGCTTAGCAGCCACTATGACCATATCATTACCTCTTGTCATAAAATCACTATCTATATAAATTTAGATCGATTGTAATTGTAAATGATTAAAATGTTAACAAATTATTCCATGTGTTACCTTGTGAAGCCAATTCCTATAATGCTTTCCATCGAGAGGGATCAAGACTTTCTATTCTTATCAAATAAATGCTTAAATGACCACCAACCTTCATTACTCATTGAAAGGAATAATGTAGTGGCCACTAGGCTCAACAGTTTTAATTTTGAGAGGATTCAAGACTTATTTATTTCTCCTAAGATATATCTTTGTAAATTATAATCCATATTCATTCATATCAAAGAAAAATCCTAGCAATACTAGGCTTAACAATTTCTCAATTTCCAAGTAGCTATTGATTAACAACTCATGATATAGCTTAGAGGCCACTAGGATCCTTTCATTACCTCTTGTCGTAGTAATCACTATCTTTACATCTTTAGATCGATTGTAATTTTCAATGATTATAATTGTTTCAAATCGGCTACACATTACCTAGTGGAGCCAATTTTTGCACTACGTTCCATCGAGAGGGATCAAGACTTTTGGTTCATATCAAAGAAAAGGTTTAGTGACCACTAAGCTCGATTACTAGTTGAAAGGAATAACGTAGTAGCCATTAGGCTCAACAGTTTCTAATTTGTGAATAGCTATATTATAACAAACAATGGTCTAGCTTAGCGGCACTAGGCTCCTATCATTATCACCTATCATTGTAATTGTATCATTTTGGGTGGACTTTACATGGCAGCCCTAATTGTTGCACTACATATTTATCTCATACAAGATATATATTTTAAATTTGAATCCATATATACCCCTGAGAGTAAGTGATATTTTTTTAGTTTTGATAAGATAAATCATTACACAAACAATTATAATTTGGAAATAGATATAATAAATAAAAATCATGATATAGCCTAGCTATAGCAATAAAATAGCTAGCTATATACCAATACCTCTTGTCATTGTAAACACTATCTTTACAACTTTGAGGCACTAGTGTTTTTTGTTTTTTTAATGCAAAAAAACACCTTATGGGATTTCAAATTTTCATGCCACGTGTCATCATTTTTTTAATGGTAGGTATTTATATTATAATATTGCATGGTTTCATATAGTTTCAAAATATTTTATTATTCATTTCTTTACATTTAAATTTCATAATAAATGTGTCAATTATAATGTTTTCTAACTATTAGGTTCAAAACATGCCACATGGCACAATATAATTGGATAATTATTTTTCATTTATGCACTACATCTAACATTGTATAAGTTGATTTTGATAAAAATAAAAAAATGTGCCTATACATTCATACACTTTATTTCATTTGTTTTATTACAATATTATATTTTTTATTTTGTTTCAACTATTTTAAGCTATACATGTGTCATTTTTTTATTTATTATTTATATTATAATATCATGTGGTTTCATATTATACTAGTTTCTTTACATTTTAATTTCATAATAAATGTGTAAATTATAATGTTTTCTAACTATCAAGTTCAAACTTAACACGTGGCACAAAGTAATTGGAGAATTATATTTCATTAGCACTACATCTAACATTATCTAGGTGATTTTTGATAAAAAAAAAAAAAAAAATGTGCCTATAAATTGATATAATTTATTTCTATTGTTTTATTATAATATTATAAGTTTTATTACGTTTCAACTATTTTAAGCTATAGCCAATAAAAAAGGCATTTTTTTTCAATATTGTTTATTTTTTTGATATCCCACCTTTTCTCAATGAGTGGAAAATTCAAAATTTGAATTGTGAATTCCCCACATTTTTGAGAATTTGAAATTTCAATATTAACACAATTTCCCCCGCTCTAATTTTCAAATTTTCATATCCCACACTTTTTTATATTTTCAAAATTTCTAACGTGGATTGTGTTGAAAAAATATTAAATACCCCAAAGAACTAGTTTTTAGGGTTTTTGTTTTTTTCTCTTCTTAAACAACAACTCATGAAATCATAGAACAATACAAGCAAGCCAAAGATTATAGGGCCAAATGCAAGAATCCCGATCATTTTGGCCAGGGAAACAATCAAGCAAGTAATTATAATCTCATTCATGGATTAACAAAAAGGGAACAATCAAGCAATAACAAAAAGGGTGCTCACACACTGGGAAGCAAAAGGGGTTGCAGGAAAAATAGCACAGATAGTTAGCTCGATGCATGAAAGTGGTGGTTTGAATGACATCACCAAGCATGAAAAAATCTCATATCTAAATAAGGTATTTATCAAAAATGTATACTATACTAAATGTGCACCTTTTTTTATTGCGGGCTTATATATTTTTTTTTTATTTCCATTAATTTTCCCTATGATCTATGTCTTTTTTTTTTTACCTCACCATCCTTGCTTTTCCCTTTTCCCTAAAATGACTTTACATCCCCAATCTTTACCGATTCCTTCTGGTCATTTTTTCAAACCACCTTGTGAATACTAGTTCTTGTCTTTTTCACATCAGGTCAATACCCTTTTTTACTTAAAAATGTGATCCATGATCCAATGTTCTTTATTCTTACTCGATTTCCTTCGATCATTTTTTCACACCACCTTGTTCTTAAAGAAAATAAGGAATCTGTTGGGCCCCAACCAAAGAAAATTTAATCCCTTTTCATCTCTAGTTTTTATTTCATTTGAACGCTTTCAAGTTTCCACGATCTATGTCCCCCTCTTGGATTGTTTTTCCCGATAATGATGGTTAGTCACCTAAACACTAGTTTTTAAAAAATTTAATGTTTAACGAGACTCAAAATATTGTTTTGGTATTCATTACGTCTACCTTTTTTTTTTTTTAATATGATGATAGAAAAACCCAGGTAAATATTTCATTGTACATTGTTTATATGGTTTCACGTTGACTTTGTGAGAAGATATTTGAGGTTAACAAAATGGTCTAAAACTATAAAATCATATTAGGTTTTCAATTGTGAGATAATTTTTTGTGCAATGGAAGGTTAAACATATTATATATATGCCTAAATTTTATATATAAAATATTATAATCACTATGTATTTAAATTTATATATTAAATATTTCAATCACTATGTATCTATGTATGTTAGTCAGGATGATATAATTCATTTAAAACAATATTATCAGTAGGCCACATATTATTGGCGGAAGATAGAGTGTTGGCATATATATTAATTCATTAGGGTTGTTGTGGAAGGCCACAATATTATTAGTCTATCTGGAAGGCCACAAACTAATATTATTTGGATATTAGTTGTCCCTAGGATTTTACAAAAACAAGAAAGCTATTGCAAGCTTAATGCTATAGGGTATAACTTAATACCATATTTGTAGCTTAGCGATCGGTACTCAATAATGCATATCATGAAGTCATACGCCACTAAGACACTACCACATCATAATATTTGGAACATAGTTGTCACTAGGATTTAACAAAATAAAGAAAGATATTATGAGTCTAGTCATCCATTCGCTAGGTATTACCAACATATTATTTGGAGCTTAGCGGTCACTAGGGTTTCACAAAATAAAGAAATATATTGTATTCTAGCTAGCTCTAAATTTGTATTTGTATATTTTGCAAAAATAAAGAAAGATATTGTAAGTCTAGCATCCACTATATTATGTTACATTTAATATATATGCCTCAAAAAATTTTTAAGAGCTTAGGATCGGTACTCAATGATATCATGAAGTTATACACCATTAAGACACTACTACGTAACATATTATTTTTGAACATAGTATCACTAGGATTTATCAAAATAAAGAAAGGTATTGTGAGTCTAGCATCCGCTAGGTATTTCCACAACATATTATTTGTACCTTAGCAATCACTAGTATTTCACAAATTAAATTAAGGTAGTATGAAATTAGTGGCCTCTACGTACTGGAAAAAAATAATATTTAAAAAATATTTCTACAAGATTTACCATTTTAAATGAAATTGATTTGAGCTTAGTGCCACTAGCCTTTACAATGATGTAATAATTTAAGCTTTTGTTTGTTAGGATTTAACACATAATATTTGGGGCATAGAGGTCACAAGAATTTAACACATTAAATTAAGATTCTAGGAGGCTAGCATCCACTAGAATATGCATACTCATAATGTTTGCAAGTTTTCAGTGGTATGCTTTAACAAATCAAATTAACAAATTTTGAGCTACATGGCATCTAGTTGCTTCCACAATAGAATATTTTCGAGCTTGGATGTCTCGAGCATTTAACAAGATGAAGTATGGAATTTTTAGCTTGATGTCCACTATCTTATGATGCAACATATTATTTGAAGATATGTTGTCTAGGATTCAACTAAAAACATGTCAGATATTGCAAGCTTAATGGCCGCTAGGTTATGCCTCAAAAACATTTTTTGAGCTTAGAGATCGATACTCAAGAATGGATATCATGAAGTTATATGCCACGCTAAGACACTACCACAACATATTATTTGGAGCTTAGTGGCCATTAGGATTTCACAAAATAAAGAAAGATATTGAAGTCTAGCATCCACTAGGTATATCTTTCCAAACATATTATTTGTACCTTAGTATCTAGTATTTCACAAATTAAATTAAGGTAGTATGAAATTAGTGGCCTCTACGCATCAAAAAAAAATAATATTTAAAAAAAATTTTCTACATGATTTACCATTTTAAATGAAATTGATTTGAGCTTAGTGGTCGCTAGCCTTTACAATGATGTAATAATTTAAGCTTTGCATTTGTTAGGATTTAACACATAATATTTGGGTCATAGAGGTCAAAAATTTAACACATTATTAATTAAGATTCCAGAGGCTAGCTATCATCCACTAGAATATGTGTACTCATAATGTTTGTAAGTTGTTGGTGGTATGCTTTAACAAATCAAATTAACAAATTTTGAGCTACATGGCATCTAGTTGCTTCCACAATAGAATATTTTGAGCTTGGATGTCTCGAGCATTTAACAAGATGAAGTATGAATTTTTAGCTTGACGTCCATATCTTATTATGTGCAACATATTATTTGAAGATATGTTGTCACTAGGATTCAAGTAAAAACATGTCAGATATTGCAAGCTTAGCGGCCATTGTTAGGTTATGCCTCAAAAACATTTTCTGAGCTTAGAGATCGGTACTCAAGAATGGATATCATGAAGTTATACACCACTAAGACACTGCACAACATATTATTTGGAGCTTAGCGGCCGCTAGGATTTCAAAAAATAAAGAAAGATATTGGAAGTCTAGCATGTCTCTAGGTATTTCCACAACATATTATTTGTACCTTAGCGTTTTAGGATTTCACAAATTAAATTAAGGTAGTATGAAATTAGCATGGCCTCTACGTACTGCAACAACATAATATTTAAAAAAAATATTTCTACAGATTTACCATTTTAAATGAAATTGATTTGAGCTTAGTGGTCACTAGCCTTTACAACGATGTAACAATTTAAGCTTTTTGTTTTGTTAGGATTTAACACATAAGATTTGGGTCATAGAGGTCATAAGAATTTAACACATTAACATAAGATTCCAGGAGGCTAGCATCCACTAGAATATGCATACTCATAATGTTTGCAAGTTTGTCGGTGGTATGCTTTAACAAATCAAATTAACAAATTTTTGAGCTACATGGCATCTAGTTGCTTCCATAATAGAATATTTTGAGCTTGGATGTCTCAAGCATTTAACAAGATGAAGTATGGAATTTTTAGCTTGATGTCCACTATCTTATGATGTAACATATTATTTGAAGATATTTTTTCACTAGGATTCAAGTAAAAACATGTCAGATATTGCAAGCTTAGCGGCCATTAGGTTATGCCTCAAAACATTTTCTGAGCTTAGAGATCGGTACTCAAGAATGGATATCATGAAGTTATATGCCACTAAGACACTTTTGCACATATATTATTTGGAGCTTAGTGGCCACTAGGATTTCAAAAATAAAGAAAGATATTGGAAGTCTAGCATCTGCTAGGTATTGCCGCAACATATTATTTGTACCTTAGTAGTTCTTTAGGATTTCACAAATTAAATTAAAGTAGTATGAAATTAGTGGCCTCTACGTACTGCAACAACATAATATTTAAAAAAATTTTACAAGATTTACCATTTTAAATGAAATTTATTTGAGCTTACCTGAGCGACCAACTAGCCTTTACAACGATGTAATAATTTAGGCTTAGCATTTGTTAGGATTTAACACATAATATTCCACAAGAGGCTAGTGATTCTAGCATGATAGAATATGCATACTCATAATGTTTGTAAGTCATTTTGTTTATTTAAGTTGCTATATGCTTTAACAAATTAAAATTAACAAATTTTGAGCTACATGTTTTTATCTTAGCATCCACTATCTTATGTTGCAACATATTATTTGAAGATATGTTGTCACTAGGATTCAACTAAAAACAGGTAGGATATTGTGAGGTTAGTGGCCGATAGGTTATGGCTTGAAAACATTTTACTGAGCTTAGCATTTGGTTCCCAACAACGGATATCATGAAGTGATATGCCACTAAGACACTACCACATCATAATATTTGGAACATAACAGATCTTAGGATTTAACAAAATATAGTAAGATATTTCAAAATTAGAGTCCACTAGGTATTGTCACAAAATATTATTTGGATCTTAGCGGTCACTAGGATTTCACACATTTAATTAAGGTAGTATGAAATTAGTGGCCTCTATACTACCTCAACGTAAAAAGTTATGCTTAACATTCATTAGTATTTAACACATAATTTGGAGCATAGTGGTCGAAAAGGATTAAACACATTACATTAAGATTCTAGGTGGCTAGAGTTTTGAGCTACACAACATCTAGGTGCTTCCACAATAGAATATTTCATTCTTAGATGTCTCAAACATTTAACAAGACAAAGAGTGAAATTTTAAGCTTGGCTGTCCGTAAGCTTATTTTGCAACATATTATTTGAAGATATGTTATTGCTAGGATATTATGAACTCTTAGGCTGTTAAGATATTGCCACATCATAATAGTTGGAACATAGTGGCCATCAGTGTCAAGATTTAAAAAAATAGAGAAATATATTTTGAGTCTACTATGTGCTAGGTATTGCAACACCATATTATTTGTAGTTTATGCCACAACGAAAATTTGGAGCATTTGTCTTGAACATTTATCAAAACAACAAATGCATGTTTAGATAAGTATAACATTTGGAATATATACATGATCATTGTATCAATTATAAATATTCATCTATTAACATGTCATACATATCACAGTGCTTTTCTCACCTATCTCACATACTACAATTTATGATTCATTATGGTTCTTCCTTAACTACGGGTGTTGTTGATCCTGAGACCATGGGCATGTTTGCTTTAACTATGGGTTTGTTTTCTCCCATGTTCAGAGACTTGTTTTTCTCTCGTCTGGACCTTTTCATCTCATTGTCATGCCTCCTCATCAAAATATTTTTTGCAAATATGAGAATCTCTTTTTATCTTTTCCATATCCAAAATCATGCTTCTATATAACACAATAGACTTGTCAAGAAAATCCTTTTGACTACCACATGATTTTTTGGCAATTTCCTTCAGAGTCTCTATTTTTGTATTTTTTCCTTGTTTTGAAACAATCTCAATGACATGCAAAGTTTCTCCTTCATTTTCCTCAAGCTATTCTCCTTTGAAAATTAACCATGAATTGTTGAAGGGATGTCATGAACTCTTCATCAAAAACCAATGCATGGTTTCCTTTAAATATTTCCATGACCAAAGCTTCTATGAAAACATGATTTCCTCTAGAAATAATGTCATCAAACTACAAAGAAATTTTTCTTACCTATTCATTCCATTCCCTTAGTATTTTCTTTGTATAATTAGCATATATGTCTAATATACCAATATCATCCATGGTCATAATTGTAGGGTCTTTACAAAATGCCTTTTTCAATGACCTTCCCATATGTATTAATGTTTTCTACAATGATGTCATCTCATGTAATGATTTTTTCATTTTTTCCAAGAACTCTTCTTCCTGCTTCTTTGCATGGATGTAATTATTTATATTATTGTACAAGCCATGCAATGCCTCTTCTACATCAAAAACTATGTCGGGAGGAACTGTGGCCTTTAACTAAGTTTCAAGCTCTATATTTCTAGCACGTACTCCCCTCACTACTTCTATGGTTTCTTTTGTTGTGGCCCTTATAAAGGATTCTAGATCTTCCTCATATTGCACCACTTGGGATCCTTTGGCTTTCCTTTTCTTTGTAAGAGTGAAGAGGTCTTCTAAAGTTTCATGCCAAACAATGGCTTGTTGTGTTGACATCTTCTTTTTGGTTACCCTTTTCAAGGTTCTCATCCTTGATTGAATTCAATGTTCACTAAGGGATCTTCTTGTGCCTCCCAATCTAGATGTTCTTTGTAGGAAATTATGATTTATCTACCTAATCATTTCTCACTTGTTGTGAAGTGGAGGGAGAAGATTGAGAGGGTTACACTAGGGGCTTCACTGGCTGGAGCTTTATTTGGTTTAGATAAGACTTCTCAAACTTAGATCTAGATTCATTTGGTGGAGATAAGGGAGCACAAGGTTGTTGTGAATGTTCTAAATACAAAGCTTTCTTTCTCTTCATAGCCTCCTTTTTAATAATTACTCTCAGAGGTGGAACCACCCCTTGTCTCCTTCATATTCTACTTGAAACAAGGCTATCTTGTGTTTGGGTAATCCATACCCAATCATTATCATCATGCACGTGAGCATACATATATTTTAATTGTCCTTTAAGGGAATTAAGGTGTTGGAAACCCTATTCCTTTTTCATATTTCCTTAAAGGGTGTTTAGGGAGATGAAATGAATTTCTATGGGCCGAGGAAGCCTTCAAATCAGGCCACATTTTAAACATTTTATGCATCCCAAAAAGACTGGGAAGGAGGGATGTGTTTTAAGCTTCTTCTCCTTACACTTTAAAGAAATACCATTACAAATCTGATATGCAACCTCTTGTACTACCAATTTTTCTAGGCACATAATATGGCAAACTAAAAGGAGGTGTAAGGAGCCCCTCGATCATGATAACTATATATTCGGATAGAATAATATGACTCCCATATTCCTTATGGAAGTGAGGATGGCATCATATATTCTCGGTGGCACTATTTCATGTAATTGTTGGTAGAGAGAAGGATACAAATAAGTGCATATATATTGAATATGTGATCTGAAACAATGGGCATACAAGTCTGAATATTGCTCATTTACCCTCAAAGGGCTCAAAGGAGACCAGATTTGATAGAAATCTAGACATTTGAGAACACCAATGACAACATCGAGAAGATAGGAAGCCATGTAAAATGGTTTCCCATGGTCGACAAAAATTATTTCTTTGTGTCACTAAATTGAAACAGAGCACTTGACCTAAGGAGGGAATCTTGTCTTCATCAATAATAAAATAAAGTAATAGGATCCAGAAACATCCACCTTAGAGATTGATGAATTTCCATATAGCCTATTCATGAGTGTCATGCCAATGTAGACTCCTAGTCTAAACCTTTTAATAAGGATTTTGGATAGCTTAGAATCATCCATATTATCCATCGGTCAAATGCCAACTTTGGCAAAACATCTCTTACTCTCCTTTTGGCCATCCAGGACTTGACTGTGTTTGAGTTGTACAAGAAGTCTGGCTCTGGAAGTTTATAATAAATTTTGTATGCATTCCCAACAAAAAACCTATTCTCTTTTTCCTTGATTTAGAAAATAATGAAAATCCTTGGACTTGGCATGAAATAGATAGGAAGTGAACAAATCTGGAAATGGAAGCACCTCTGGTTTAGTAGAAATTAAATGGAGGCCAGCTCTTTTTATTTCCCCTTACATCTTAGAACCATAGTGCTTGCTCTTTTGGTATACCCATTATGTCTATGACATCAACATCAACACTTTCATTCTAAACTACGGAAATATAGAGCTGAGTAATGCTGAAATTCGTCATCTAAGGCTGTTGGATCAAACATGGTATCTCTTATTACTCTTTTCATCATCATTGGAATATAAATAAGTATCTACCATCACCATTTCCCGCTCTCTCACCATGTTGAAAAATTTAAGGGCCACGAACGCTGTATACATCATTAACAAATAAATTATGAGATAAATGATGTGACTAATTTTACAACAACATTCATATGTCCCTTATAATGAATATTAGGTAAGCTTAGAAAATAATTTCCAAATAAATGAAAGAAGTGTTGATCCTAGCGGTCGCTAGAGTCAACAATTACTAAATATTTAGATCTTAGTGGTCATTAGGCATTATTCACAGACTTACTATTAATGTAATGAGAAAAACGCGGTTATACATGCACCATTGAAGGTTCAAGATATACGTAGTTTTAGCCATGGTGTTTGCTAGGCATCATGGTAGTAAAAATATTAATGCAATGATCTAAGTCTGTCAATAGAAGCACTCTTGAGGCTTCAAGACTTACGTAGTTCAGATCCTAGCAATCACTAAGTTCAGAAACTATGAAAAATTATTCATGAAAATTAACATGTAACATATTTTGGAAGGATGATCCATTGTCTGACCACCATCCACATTGCATAGATAACATGAAAGGAAAGTTTGAAAACATAGATGTTAGCGAGAGAGAGGATTTAAGTTGAAATTGTTAAAGTAGGCATTTACCTTAGCTCATGTTCACCTAGGTACTTTATTTAAATTTATTGTATTTATTCTCACCCACTTATGTGTGTGGATGTTTCTTTTTATTTATTTAGATATTAGGGGGATATTATCTAGTTGTTAGGTATAATTCTTTCCTTGATCGATGGTATTGACTAGATCCTTGATCGCGGGTTGTATGATCCTTAGCCCTTGGTCATATGGTATGGTTGTATGAGGGCTTAAAGCTTGTGATTCCTACTAGTAGGTGCTTAACTCCAGCCCCATTTCATTTTATTTGTGTGGTGAAGACAAGAGCATTTTATTTTGTTTTAGTGGCAACTAAAATAAATAGTAGAGCATAAACTTGTAAAGCTTGTATCTTTTGATCGACAACTCGGATTTGAGTGCCGTTTTTGCAAAAGTGCTTGTTTTTTCATGATATTTCCATTGGAAATATTTATTTTGAGAATATAAATATAATTATAAATTTCTATATTATAACACACACTCGTTATAAAGTGCCAAAATCTGGGGGGCTCTTATTGCATTACTTGGGGGTCTTGTTGCATTGCTTGGTTCTTGCATTTATTTTTGTGATTTTTTGAGAATGGAATATAATTATGCATTAGATCATGTTGATACATTAACAACACATAATTACTACACATGGAAACCAAGAATGGAAACAATAATTAAGTGGAAAGGATTATGGGCTTTAACTTCTTCAGAACAACCAATGTTCACTAGAGAATATGAGAAATTTCAGTACCAATGCAAATTTGATGAGTGTATGGGTTTGATAGGAACTTATGTAAGTGACAGTCTTTTGTTTCATTTAGAAAAATGTGACTCTCCTTTCAAAATATGGGAGAAATTGGAAGATTTATTTAGTAAGGTGGATCATATGAGAGCCATGCAACTTGAAATTGAGATCACCTCTCTTAAACATGAATATTTTCCAACAATTATAGACTATCTTACCAAGTTCAAGCATTTTTTGACACAATTGAAGGGGAGTGGAAGAGATAAGAAATATGAAGATTGTGTTTACTTGATTTTATCTAAGTTGAGAGAACCATTCCAAATTTTTGCTTCTACCTTTTTCTTTAGCATGGATGCCTTAGGTGACACATTCAAAATGTCTGACTTAGAAAATTTTTATGAAAGACTTACTATGGAAGAATCCAAATTGTTTCACCTTAGTTACATCTAATCTTAAGGGCAAGGGAAAACCAAAAAGTAAAACCAAATCCACCCCTTCTCCATCTCAAAGTGCTCCTAAACCCAAAGAAAAAAATCTAAACCCAAGGAGTCTTCTAAATCTAAGAATAAGTCTAGCCTTTCATGCTCTTTTTTGGGGGTATTGGTCATGAAGAACATAGGTGTTATAAGCGAATGCAAGAGTTAGAGGATGCGCTTAACAAACAAAAAATTTCTATCTCCACTCTACCTCCTTTTAATCAACATGGAAAGGAACTTAATATTGTTTGGAGATCTCAATCACCACTTACGAGATAGTTGGGTTATTGATTTTGGTTCTTCTCATCACATGAATTCTTCCAAGGAGTCTTTTGTTTCTCTAGGTTTGAGTTTTACTTCCAAAATTGA
Source organism: Taxus wallichiana var. yunnanensis (assembly GCA_018340775.1). Classification (NCBI taxonomy): domain Eukaryota; kingdom Viridiplantae; phylum Streptophyta; class Pinopsida; order Cupressales; family Taxaceae; genus Taxus; species Taxus wallichiana. Next base: position 186,714,231 of record CM031239.1, read on the forward strand.
GGTTGGAGATTCTTCCTTTTTTTCTGTTAAAGGAAAATGTGATATATAACTTGATGTTGGAAATATCCAAGATGCACTTTGTATGTTCCTAACATCATAACAAATTTTCTTTTTGTATATCAAAGTTTTCATCATGGTAAGGGAAAAACAATGAATTTTACACCACATGGGGTAAAAGTATGAAATTTTTTGGAGCCTCATTCACTTGTTGCTCAAGGTATTGTTGATCATAGCTCTAGACTGTTTAATTTTAAGGGTTTGGATGACACTTCATCTATAGGGACATGATTGGTTTCTCATGCAGATTCAAAGAGTAAGCTTTGACATGAAAGATTTGGAAATCTCAATTACAAATATTTGAAGGAGTTGAACACTCATGGTATGGTAGATGGTATTAATAGAGTTTCTTGTCTTGAGGGAGTTTTTCATGGCTATGAATTAGGGAAACAACACCAAGATCATTTTCCTAAGAATTTGTCTAAGAGAGCTTCTTCACCACTTGAGCTTGTGCATAGTGACTTGGTTTTTCCTACCCCCTCTTTCAATGGAGCTAAGTATGCACTTACCTTTATTGATAATTTCTCGTGGCATACTTGGGTTTATTTTCTCAAGCACAAAAGTGATTTTTTTTCACACTTCAAAGTCTTCAAGGCTTTGGTAGAGAAAAATCTTTTAGTTGCATAAAGAACCTTCATACTCGATAATGGGGTGGAGTACTTCAAGAATGATTTTTCTAAATTTTTGCAACTCAAGGCATTATTCACCAAAATTTTGTTCCTCATACTCAACATCAGAATTCCTTATTAGAATGGAAGAATAGAACTTTGAAGGAACCGACTAACTATATGATGCATTCTAGAGATTTACCTATTATCTACTTGGGTAGAAGTAATTAATTATGCTAACTACATTCATAATCGAATACCACACAAAGCACTTAAGCATTTAAATCCAGAGGAATATTGGACCAACACTAAGCTAGATGTCTCATTTGTTCGAGTCTTTGGGAGCCATACTTGGACCTTTGTGCTAAAAAATAAAAGGAAAGATTTGGATAAGAAGAGAAAACCCTTGATCTTTGTAGGGTATTATGAGGACATGAGAGCTTATCAAATTCTAGATTATGATACTCATGATGTTATTTTTCGAACACATGTTCGGTTTGATGAGTGCTTCACCACACTAGTATTAATTTAATTAAATTAATGCTTTACCCTCACTATATTTATTATTTAAATATCTTATTTAAATAATATCTACACATATAGTTCACTTAGACACCTCATCAAGCTAACTCACCTTAAGACCTATTCTTAGCAAGTTACCATAACTAACTAAGACTTACCCAAACCCTAAAAATCAATGCCTACACTCCCTCTAACCACATTCCCGCATGATCACAGAAGCTCCTAGTCCAATTCACGGGATAACGACACAAGATCCAAGGAAATCAGGAGGATCTCCCTAAGTTTAGTAAACCTAGAAAATCCCACCTTGACCGACGTCGGTTACCCCTAACCATTGTTGGTTAAGCCGGACCACCATCAGGTTACCCCTTTTTAACTCCTAAACTACCTTATTCTCAAGGTTGGAAAACATTGGGAGAAAATTTGATGAGAGCAAGAACGAGATCTCAAAAAGATAACACATCTTCAGAGAGCCAATTCTAGCAAGAACTCACATCTAAGGAAGGAGATTGAGCATCTTCTCCTACACAGCCATCCCATCCACCTTCTGAATCATCCAAGCAAAGAGGAGTGTGCATGCACCCATGAAAAAGATTTTCTTCATTGGTAATCACTTGCGCCCTTCAAATCCATCATCGAGCACCTCCATCCATCACACACAAGGACCTTCAGAACGAAATCTAAGTAAGTATATCATACTTTCTGTTTTTCATTTATCATTGTTTTATCATCTTGTTTATTTCATTTTATCACCCATTTATCTTTGTTTATCTTGCTCCTTATTGACCATCTCCAACATTTTCACCCTCCATATACCCAATAAAACCTTGCCACCTACCTAATCACCCATTACCTACTCATCTCCACGACCCAACCAAAAAACCTTTGTGTGATCACAAAGAGGACCAAAAATCCCACCCTGTGATTTCCCGAGATCTCACGATGGCGGCACCGCTATACCTAACCATGGTCGGTCACCCTTGACCAACACCGGTCTCTATGTTTTCCCACATAGCCTTAAATAGATACCTATCCACCTAATTTTATCTCACCCTCATTCACTTGTGACCTACCCGAGACCTTTATCAGACCTGCAGAACCCAAAACCAACCATTTGACCTATGGATTCTATTCTAGCTTAGCCTGTTAGATTAGATCTATTTCTTATTGTGTTTTAAGTGAGATACCTAAATCATTTTAAAATAACAATAGGATTTACTTTGTTTTACAACATTAATTGTTTAAAACAATGGACTGATAGCCATCTAGGAAGTACCATACTTCCCGGATCTAGCTCACACTAGGCAGTTCACTGCCCATATGTTTTAATTCTTTCTGGTGGTCTTGCTTTCATTACAGGTAGTTCCTCCTAGCCAAAAGGAAGCTCTCACGGTCAGCTATGGATTTAGAAGTCATACGCATGCAATAACCCATCAACCGACATTTGAACAGGTATTCCTCCTACGCCCATTACCCTATCTATTTTGTCAATGATTCAAAGAAACAATCTAAGAAAAAGGTGAAACATTTTGGCATGCCCAGTGGGACCCATCTAAGGTTCCTTGCATTTCATTCATTCCTAGGAAAAATTGTGTGTTTGTTTCCTTTCTAAAGTGTACACACTAATTTTCTTCCTTGGTAATCCACTCCTTCTTTCTATTTTCTCTAAAGGAAACTTTTCTTTTGGTGTATTTAAAAAGAATCATTTCTTCATGTTTTCTGCATTTTAGTGAAAGAGCATCCCTCTTCCTTTTCATCTATTTTTGTCATCGAATATCATATTTTCGATTTGGGTTTAAAATCAGTGCATTTCATTCTGATTTTCTACATTAGCTCACATTAATTGAGGGCAACCTATACGTTGGATGTCATTACCAGCTGATGGTTGACAAATGAATCATAGAAAAGCACTTCTATCCTTTTCTCTTTCTCTGAGTCTTACCAAACCACACAAAAATTCAAATACATACATTCTTAAACAACATCTTACCTGGAAGAAGTTGTAGGTGATCACACAATCACGGCACAGTGGGCACCCAGCTCATTTGCTTTGTCGAGTCATACTTTAGAGCGTAGCCCGCCCCACCATAACAAACCTAAAACCTCACCCTTTAGATCTCCTTCTTTGTAGGAAGCCATCCTCACCAAAAACTCTACTTCACAATTCATGTGTCAGTCCCTAAATAGCATAAGCTGAACAAACGTAATAGAATAGGCACTCTAGGAATGTTCTTTCTTAGTGTTTTGTTTGATTTGCATTTTGAGGTGAGAGCTTTCGATCATTATTTTTGTCTTTCCTCGCACACTCCCATTCATAGTCGGTGTATTCTACTTTGTTCTGAGTGTGTCCGGACCACATCTTCATCATTCTCAGACTTTTGGGTTTGATTCCACATCAAATTCTAATTCACAACCACTTTTTCTCATCACTGTTTCAATTTCACAGTGACCATCATCGGTTACATCTGACCACCATCGGTTACACCCAACCACCATCGGTTCGGTTCCTTTTGCTAACCTATTCAAAAGGACCGTTTCACTTCACTTTCTTCCACTTTCCATAGTCTCTGTCACTGTCACTTTTTCCATTGATGTTTTACACATTCCCAGATTTGGCATACTTGTCAGATTTCCCCTTCTGCTTCATTATTTACTCATTATCTATTTTCCATAATAAGAATGACAACGGTTACCCCGACCGACGACGTCGGTTTTCCCTAACCGGCATCGGTTACCCTATTTCACATTCCACTCACCATTTGTTACTTCATCCATTTTTTATCACCAAATTCACTTGTTTCTGCTATTCTCTGTATTATTTACAGAGAAGTAACCCCTGATCAGTACTAGTTCACATGGTACTAACCCGAAGACAAGCGAATGCCCTCGTGTTCCACATCAGTTGCCAACCAATCCCCACCTAGTCCTTCACCACCCTCTATTTTATCACCAGCCATGGATCCCATCTAGCCTACCAATATCACTACCGGAGATGAGGAGTTTCACACGACTCCTTGACCAGAACCCTGATGCCTTGCAGTTTTACCTCTCCCATTCATCCACTCGAGATGCCTCGGTCAGTTGATATATGGCATGCCCGTATCTATCCCCCAACACTCACCCACTTCTCGCCTCAGCCCCATCATCGGCTCCATGTACTTTGCCTCCACTTTATCCCCAGTCGTTTTTCATAGTTAGGTCCCCCCCACTATGATGCCACGTCTATTACCCCTATAACACCCATTACATCTACCATACCCTCGTCGATTACCCCAAACACAACCTCATCCATCCCTCATGTCTCACATATACCTGTAGCTACGTTCCCACCTCCAGTGTCGGTGACCTCTACCCCATTTCAGAATGTAGTTCTTTCTATTCCACAATCATTAGCCCCTATTGCCACTAGGGTTACCATGACCCTTCCTCCCCCATATACATACTACCAACAACTGCTTTCATCTATCATTCATTCTAGGTATGTACCCCTATTTCCTTGCCTTCTTCTTCACCACCTTACATGGCAGCCCCATACACTGGAATGCCCCACCCATTATACACCCAAAACCAACCTCCTCATGCTATAGGAGGCATCCAATCATCACAACCCACCAATGACCTAATTAAATTGATGATGGACAAGATGCAAACACTGGAGGCATCGGTTTTGGCTCCCCACAACACTCTCACTTACGATGAGATTTGTAATGAGCCTATTCACCCATCCATTCCCATCCGTTCATACCCTGTGCATTGGGAAATGCCAAATTCAATCATTTCAATAGTAAGGAAGACCCACAACAACATTTGCACTCATTTAAACATGGGTGTTATTTGATTGCTCATGATGATGCCTTACTTTTGAGAACTTTTCCCATGTCCCTCACTGACCTTACATTAGACTGGTATAGTGGGTTACCCAAACACTCCATATTTTCATTTAATCAGGTAGCCCAAGCTTTCTTGGATCATTTTTCCATCAACATCACCAAGAAAGTTACCATGACCGATCTATATTCCACACATCAGTACGAGGATGAATCTATCACAGATTTTGTCACTCATTGGCATAGCACAAACCGATCAATCAACTCACCTTTCAACTAACTACCACAAATGAACTCATTGAGCTCTTCACTTGAGCTTGCACTAGACATATCTCCCCGACCTTGCAGGTCCAAACTTTTAGAACATTCGATGAGGCATTCACTATGGCACAAAAGTTAGAGATTCGGGCCATCGAAGAGAAGAAAATCCAATTACAAAATAAGAATTCGACATTCAAGTCAAATGAAACCTCTTCTTCTTCTAAACCACCAACCAATTATTCAAAGGCTAAAGGTACTACTAATGCACGTGGTACTACTCAAGGCTGGCCTAACTCATCCATCCAATCAAGCCACACCCTCATCTAATCTATCACTTGTTTAGGCTTTTCGATTCAGACAAGAGCAGTGAAAATATACCCCAATTGGGGAACCTTACTCTTTTGTTTTAGAAAAGCTTATCAAAGTTGGTGCCATCACCCTTCCACCCATAAAACCACACATTGGTTTTGACCCTGCTCACCCCATGCCCGCATGGTATAAGGAACAAGATTTTTGTAACTATCACCGAGTGAAAGGTCATAGTGATGACAACTGCATCACTTTTAAGAATATTGTCCAAGAAATGCTTGAGAAAGGTGAGTTGACTATGGATAATCCTATGCCACCCCTAACCAAAATCTACAAATCTTTAAAAAACCATTTCCCAATCATGCCCCTTCATCCAATCAAACCGGTGAGACATCCACTCACGATACCCATACCCGTGAGGTTCACGCAATCTTTAACGAGGTACTGCCACATCTCAATTACCTCACATTCCTTCCATAGAGGAAATCCTAGCCCAAAACCCTCCTTCCACATCTGAACCAACCATCACTGTTCCTTCACCAATAGAGGAACACCCTTCATCTCCTACAGAGGAGTCTTTTGCTGACATTGAGACCCTCTCACCCCTAGCTTCTCCACTTAGCAAACCTTTACCTACCATAACTCCTCCACCCATAGAGCACCCATTATCTCCTCCACCCACAGAGGAGCACCCATTATCTCCTCCACCCACAGAGGAGCACTTGTTATCTCCTCCACCCATAAAGGAGCACCTATCCATTCCTCCCCTCATAGAGGAACTCCCATCATCCATTCCACCCATCATAGACCCGGTAGGGATACCCTTGCCTCTTGGCGAGCATTCTCCATCCGCTACTTGACATCCAACAGACCTACTTTCAGCTCTCTTACCCACAGAAGCTGAAACTAGCCGATTCCCCATCTCTAAGATTCATTTTACGGGAATTCCCATTAGGTCTTCACTAGCTCCACCCACAAACATGCCATTCTCACATTTGGCTGATCACTTAGAGTATGTGGATAGAGCCTTGTTATGGGGGCACCTCTTACTCCCTGTCTCAACACAAATGCAGAGATCCCTCGATGACACCTCCACTATCTACCCAAGCACATTTCCACCCATTAAACCACATACAACCACTATTGTTGTTGCAACCCCTTCCACGATACCCATTAGCACTCACACCACACCCTTACCCATAACCCAACCTATGCCTAAACCCAAACCCATACCCACAATATTTACCTCCACTAAACCTATTACCACTTTAGGGGTTACCCCGACCACTAGCCTTACTCATCCACCTATTAAACTGGATTTAGCTACATCCTCCAAAACCACACCTACTCCAACACCCAAGCTAAAGAAACAAACTCATCAACCTCATACCCTTACCACACCAATCACACCCGACACTTGTCCCATCTACCTTAAGACCTCAACTGCCTAACATGGTCAAGCACCCCTCACCCATTCATAACCCAATAGCACAATCACCCATTCCTGCCTCACAAATCTCTAACCTACCTAGTCACACAACACGACTCATACCCACACCTGTAGCCTCTTTACCACCAATACCTCTGATACCTTCAGCCATTGCTTCACTACCTACTACACTTCAGTCATTGTCCCTCACACCCCAAGCATGACCCACGTCATCTACCTTCATAGCACCCCCATTATCCCCATGGGTAACTCACCCTCTTCCTCCATCTTGCTTTTCCTTCTAGACCTCATACACCCACATCACCTTTACCCAAGAAGGTGCACCCCAAAAAAAACCCCACTACCCCATAACAAGGTAGTCAAAACCAAAACCACACCTTCCTACCCATCCATCTACTATGTACCCATACCTAAATGAACCCGACCGATACCTCAAACCACACTAGTGCCTAAACCCATAGTTCAACCTATTCCTACACTTCCAAAAATAATTCCCAGACAACCAATCACACCTATGCCCAAACCCACATTCACTTCCCATTGTGATCCACTAGCGGGATCTTATGCCAAGATTTTAACCAACCTCCTCGAGACTTCTGTTATCACATTACCACCACTTCGACCTTACAACCCCCTCAAACCCAAGCCAAAAGGGTTTGATGATACCAAAATTTGTGCATACCATCGTGTGCCAGGGCATGATGTGGAGAACTATAAGGCTTTGAAAACCATCCTTATCCAATTGTCCACCCAAAACCAACTTTGATGATGACAACCTTCTTGATGAGGATCTTGCTTCACCTACCCCCATTCCCACACTACCCACTCAACAACCACAACCTCCACCCTCACAGCTCCCAGAACCACACACAAAATTTGAAATTAACATGGTTCACATTAGAGAACTTGCCACACCACCACCCAAATGTCATTGTGCCCAATTGACCTCACAGGGATTTTCTCCTCCCATAGGTTTTTTCCTTCATGTCGTTATACCACTTACCCTACACCCTCTCCATTTGAAAAATTCCCTCAAATCAACATGGTACACATTACTACACATGCGTAGAAGGGTAAAGAAAAGGCGTAGTGACCCACCAACCAATCCTATACCTAACATACCATCTACACCCATACCTAAGATAACTATCACATGGCCCCACATACCCCATTTCTAATGGCATCACACATCGCACCATGCTCAAACAATTACACCAATCACCCCTCAAAATGTCCTTATATGACCTCATCCAAACCTCGAATCCCATCGGCAAGCCCTCATGGAGGTTCTTCAATCTATCGAGGTTTTACCCAATGACCCTACACCCATAGCATCCATTATCACACCCCATCATGTAGCCTCTCTCACCAAATTACCACCTTCATCCTCACCTCACCTTGTTCACCAAGTGGCCTCCCTTAGTTTCTCAGAGGTCAGAGATCATGCCATACCAAAATGATGACCCAGGACCCAGCCCTCTTCATCTCTGTACACATTGATGACATACGGGTATGCCATGTGATGATTGATGGAGGTGCTAGCATTAACATCATTTCATCCCATGCATTTTCTCAAATGCGCATACCTAAAAATTACATGCACAAACATCCGGTCATGTTGCATTCATTCAACGATGCTATCACCTCCACACTAGGCACTGTCATCCTTCACATTTCACGGGCCCCGCACACTATTCCATTTAAATTGTTTTATGTTTTGGAGGGGGAATTCCAATATAACTTGTTGCTCGGTAGACCCTGGATCCATGTCATGGGTTGCGTTCCTTCCACTTTGCATCGTTGTGTAAAGTTTGAACATGAAGGACACACTTATACCATTCCAGCTGACCCATCACCTTTCAAAACATGCAACATGCTTTACCGACCCAATGATGTACTCATACCGTTAAGCCATCTACTTCCATAACCAATACCGCTTCACCTACACCTACACCCACACCTACCAGTATGGTCCATTTTTTCACCACACGTACCTCCTCCATGCCTACCACTACTATAACCTCCACGGCTGACCCATTAGCTTCCCAATCCATTAACACCACCTCCGCATCGACCTCTGACACATCGTCCATACCAGCTACCCACATACCAACCACTGATCCCTTGGAAGGTGTTTTTCAATGCCTCACTCTGGGGGAGTACCACCTATATAGCATCAACACATTCCTTACTCTATGTGAGTATGGAAGCCTTCACCAACACCCTCACTATGATCACCATATAGGAGAATGCCTCCTTTATGGTCCTCCTCATCTTTGTACTAGTCTCACCTATGGGGGACTTGATACTACCACCTACACACCTGAACCACCTTCACAACCCCACCCATTTTCCACTGACTTCCAATCACTTACCAATCGCCGTTTCACCCACACCTTCCTACACCACTTGTGCATGGAAGGGTTTTGGTTTCAGATTTTATGAACAGGGTCATGCCATACCATTATTCCATGTACCACCCACAAACATAATGACCGTAGTGGTATCGGCTTCCCCGAACCTCTACCAAATAGGCCCACATTGAATTCATTGAGGACCCTAGCCCTTCTCCACCTTCATCACCACCCTCATCGACGGAGTCGATGGATCCTGAATCTATCCCTCCTAACTTTTTTTTTTCATAAACACCATTTCCTTGGGGCCTCTGACTTATCAACGCGAAGGCGAGGCCCCTTCCACTCTTCCATTCCTATATCTGAGATGATCGATGATGACACACCGACCATTAATGTCGTTCAATGTCAGGATGATGAATCCATACTCACCTACCTTGGTGTAGAAGACTCATATATTCATCGGTCATTACCCTCTGAGATGCAAACCATGTTGAATGAATCGACTATCGAGATCAACATTCATACTCAGGATGACCCGCACATCCTAAAGATCAAACAATCTTTAGATGCTGTTGAATAAGAAGCCATCACTTCTTTTCTCTAAGATCATAACCATGCTTTCACTTGGTCTTACGTAGACATGCCTAGTATTGACCCCACCATAGTGGTCCACAATATCGTAACCATTCTCGATGCCAAACCTATCAAAAAAAAGCTAGGAAAATGCACCCTCGCATTGCTCTTCTTCATCAAAGAAGAACTTCAACGCCTTCTTTCCATTTCCTTCATCTTACCCATTGATTATCCTCATTGGATTTCTAACATTGTCCCTATCACTAAAGCAATAGGGGACTCCACATTTGCATGGACTTTCGTGACCTCAACCTCACCTTCCTACCCGAAAGATGACTTTCCCTTGCCGGTATTGATCAACTAGTAGACCTTACCATGCGGGTCATGAAATGCTCTCACTCATGGATGGTTTCTTGGGTTATAACCAAATTTTGCTTGCCCTAGAAGATCAGCACAAGACCACATTCATTACCCCTTGGGGGACCTTCTACTATCGAGTCATGCCTTTTGGCCTTAAAAATGTTGGTGCTACATATCAGCGTGTTATGACTTACATCTTCCATGATATCATGCATCACATATTGGAAGATTACGTGGATGATCTCTTGGCTAAATCTAAATGCCACGCCGAGCACCTCATTGTCCTCAAAACCATCTTTGACCACCTCATTAAATATTGCGTCTGCCTTCAGCCTAAAAAGTGTGTCTTCGTGGTTCTCTTAGGAAAGCTCTTGGGATTTATCATTTCCTTACGTGGTATAGAAGTTGACCCAGCTAAAGTCAAGGCCATTTTGGAAATGCCTCCACCCACGAACCTCAAACAACTCATGTAGCCTGCAAGGTAAATTGTAGTCCATTCACCAATTTATTTCCCAACTCTCTCAATTGTTGTCAACCATTTCATCATCTTCTTAGGAAGGATGTCTCCTTTAAATGGGATGATGACTGTCACAAAGCTTTTGAGGCCTTAAAACAATACCTTCTCCAACCACCCATACTTATCCCACCTAAAGATGACCAACCTTTTTACCTATACATATCAGCTACAATCACTCCTTGGGAGCCATGCTCGCTCATCGTGATGAACAACATAGGGAGCAGGTGGTTTATTATATAAGTCATACCCTTTTGGACTACAAAACCTGATACACTCACCTTGAAAAACTTTGCTTAGCCTTAGTTTTCATTGCCACCAAACTCTGCCATTACCTACTCAACCACAAAACCTATGTTGTGACCAACATTGACCCTTTACACATCATGTACGCTAAACCTTATCAAAATCAGTGCACCGACGATGGCTTATGCTTTTAGCTGATCTTGACCTCAATTCATCCACCAAAAGTCCATTAAGGGCTAGGCTATCGTCTGACCCACCAATTGGATGATGCACCTATTGCCAGGGACCAACCCTCGAACTTTGATTTCCCTGACGAATCCATTGCTCACCTCTCTTTGGATGATGACCCTTACCAAATGACCTTATTCTTCGATGGTTCCAAATGTTAGCATGGGGGTGGTGCAGGAATTATCCTCATTCCTCTTGAGGGTGAACCCATGCCCTTATCATTTAAACTCGACTTCGAATGCACCAACAATATCACCGAATACGAAGCGCTCGTATTGGGTCTCATGACCTATGCCTTAGACATTAAGTCCATTAATATCTTTGGTGATTCTCAACTGGTAGTAAACCAAGTCAATGGTGTTTATCAATGTCATAATGAAATAATTCAAGAATACAAATGCTACATCGGCATCATGTTGACTACCTTTGACTGCTATAAAATTCAAACCATTCCGTGATCCACCAATAAATTCATGGATACCATGGCCTACCTCGCTTCTCAAATACCCACTTCACTTGACTGATTCAGACATCTTTGTTACCATAAAATGCATACCGAGACCTTCTTATCAATCTTGTTGTATTAACCTCATCCAAACTACCTCATTAACACACACGATCTTTGGTATAAGTAGCTTGCGGATTACCTTTCCCTTTCTATATTGCCTCCTGATCTCACATGTAATGGACAACGTGCCTTTCTCAAAAAGGCCTCTCGTTATGTCATCATGGGTGGCCTTCTCTATAAATGAGGCTTTGATGGTATTCTCTTACGATGCCTCACTAGCTCTAAAATCCCCTATACCATTAAAGAAGTTCACGATGGCATATGTGGAGGTCACTTTAGTGGCCTTGTTGTTGCTAAGCATATTCTTCACCTAGGCTATTACTGGCCGACCCTTAATCATGATTGTTGCAACTATGTCAAACGCTGCATGAAATGTCAACAACATTCCAACCTTCATCATACACCCAGTCATGCCTTACAGGTCACTCATGACCTTTGGCCCTTCTCTCAATGGGGTTTGGATCTTGTCGGAGAAATCAATCCTCACTCTTCCCTAAGACATCAATGGATCATCACCACTACCGAGTACTATACCAAATGGGTTGAAGCCATACCACTCATTTCCATGAAAAAGCTGAGAAAATATGTGAGTTTATTAACCATCACATCATTTGTCACTTTGGTGTCCCTCATCGACCTCATCACTGACAATGGAAAACAATTCAAAAACAAAACACTTGCAAAAACTTTGCGATGCCTTCGGCATTCAACTTAGTTTCTCCTCACCTTATTACCCACAAACCAATGGCCAAGCTGAATCCACTAACAAAACCCTCAATAAAATTCTCATGAAAGTGGTTGATGATACTGGGAAGGATTGGCATACGCACATTCCTTTTGCTCTATGGGCATACCGTACTAGTATTCACTATTGCCACTGTGGCTACACCCTTTTCACTGGTCTACGGTATAGAGGTTGTTTACGCCTCTCGAAGTCTAGATCCCCTCACTCATTTCTCTCCATGACATGCTTACTGATGATGACTTTCATCAGGACCACTTAGCACAATTGGAGTTATTAGACGAACGTCATCTTAATGCTCTGGATCACCTCCAAGTCTATCAAAAATGCATCAAGCATGCCTATGAAAAATGTGTTCATGAACATACCTTCCAAGTTGGTGACCTTGTTTTGAAAGAAAATCAACACGTAACCAAAGAAGAGAAAAGAAATGGGGAAAATTTTCTCCTAATTGGCTTGGACCATACATTGTAACTCATACCTATGGATCAGGTGCCTATCGTTTGTCCTCGCTTGAGGGTAAACCCAACCTGAGCCCCTTAACACATTACATCTTCGACCATTCTACTGTTGACCTCTAGTCCTACATCACTATTTATCTAGTTCATGCTCATCCCTTGAGTGCCATTTACCTTTTCCACACCTCATCTCCAATGACTAAACAAGGATCATGTGATTACCCGTCACCCTTTTTGCCTTTCTTAAATATGTGCACCATGGCTCTGCACATGGCATGATTCTCATGGATACTTTTCATCTTCTTTTTAGATGAGATCCCATGGTCATTCACCTTTTCCTTCTCAACAAGAACCAAATGCTTCATTATAGTCTCGTCCATGACTTAAAAGCAAAAAAAAAAAAAAAAACAAGATGAATCCCTCAGAAGGACATCTTCCAAAATAAGGGATCCACTCCTTGAGTCAAACTTCCAATATAAAGATGAATCCCTCAAAAGGACATCTTCCACCTTCAATTGTCACTATAAGTAGACTGCTCCCTCGAAGGACAGCTATAAAAAGCTCACAACTCTCTACATAGTTTTTCCAAAGAGAAGACTATGTTCTTAAAAATCAAAATTCAGAAGCTTCCCGCATCGATCAGCTTCATGCGAAGACCTCAAGGAGCCATGTATTCATCCCATATAGACTTCCCATCGATCAGTCTATCTAAAAAAACAAAAAAAAAAAAAAAAAAAATACACTTTTTCGTCATGGACTTGCCTATTGTGATCTTGGCTCTATTGCCCAAGGCATTCTACTTCCCATTTTATGACCCAATAAGCTGCACCTCATTACCCATTGTCTTTTCACCTCATACTACCTCAAGGGACCTACTGCACCTATGACATTTGGTGATTCTGTGACTATTCGTCACTCTTAGAGTAATCAATCATGTAATGTCTTTGGGTCTTACGTTCATTAGCCTATCTAAAGATGTGTTTCATACGTTTTGATCCTTTCCAATTGGGTGGCTTTCTTTCCCCCTCTTATCCCACCTTCATCAACCTCAAATCACCTTTACCTATCTACCTATTCTCAAACCCCAACATCAATTCCCTCAACCTAATTATACCTATGACCTAAAATCACCCATACCTATCTACCTATATTCCACCTCACTTAATCGATCTTGACCTCATCATACTTATGACCTCAAATCCAACCTAACTATCAACGCACTACTACCTATTCTTTGATCTTATCATATTCTTCCCTAGCTTATGGGAGAACTACATCGGTTTGAGGTCCCTTTTCACCGGGACTATGTAGGCAGCACTTCCAGGGCATGGGGCCCTGGAAGGTTAGCTCGACCACTCTTTACCCTAACCATTTTCCCCACCATTACCTAATTTCCTGTTCATCTCAAAAACCTCGACATTTGAACCATATCCCACATACCTTTTACCACTTATATTATTTCACATTTTCATACATAACCAACATTTTTCACATTTTACACTATCTCATGCATTTACATTGCCATTTGTTACCAAAATACCGAAATGAACATCCATGCCTATCACCTAACTCAATCCATGCCTAAACCAACTCCACTGCCTAATCCATACCATGCCTAACCAACATGACTCAATCCATGCCTAAACCAACTTGATCCATCAATCCATGCCTAAACCAACTTTGACTCGATCCATGCCTAAACCAACTGACTCAATCCATGCCTAACCAACTGAATCAATCCATACCTAGACCAACTTGACTCTATCCATGCCTAACCTACCTAACTTGATCCATGCCTAAACCAACCTTGACTCCATGCCTCACTCGATCCATGCCTAAACCATGACCTACTCGATCATTACTCGATCCATGCCTAAATTGACTCAAACCGACTCAATCCATGCCTATGACTCGACTCTATCATGCTTAGCTCATCTATGTCCCATCCATATCATAACAAAGTAAAACTCATACACATCACAACAACATCACCTAAATATCATCTATCTCCTCATATATACATGTGTGTATCAATACAATGTACATCCGTATCACATAAATGTGTATCTCCAAAATAATCATCATTAGCTCGGCATGTGCTATCCATCTACAAAAATAATCTTAGCTTGTAGGACGATATCATGAACAAAATAAATAAATATGATATCTCTTTGGCTTGCATGGTATATACATCCAAAATCAAAAATACAAAAATAGGTGACATATTGTCCCTCATCTACCACTAGATGGCCTAACATCTGATGCTTGACCCCCGTGCACTACTCGATGTCCTCTGCTCTCTCCTTCTGGGCTCACTGGCCACCTACACTCTCGGCACTATACATGCGTGACTGTGTCTACTCACTGGAGACTATCTGTAGTGGTCTCATCACACCATCTACTAGTATATCATAGCTCGGCTCCTCCTCTTGTACTTCTCACCTCTCTACCTATATATGGCTTTAGCCTCTCTCGCCTATACCTATGACCCCTGCCCCCACTATCCCCTACCTAACCCTACCTCTTGTATGGCCCACCACTGGTTGTATGCTACTGTCACCCCTACATCATCTATGCTATGGTCCACGGGCTCCTCCTCCTCCCCTATCGACTCTGCTGGATGGGGTGGAGACAAAGGTCTCTCCACCTCATCTCTCCTATACCATGGGAAGGGCGGGGGCACATCCTACACTAAACCAAACTGTCACCTCACTCGGTCGACAAGTATCATCTCATGCTCCCAGCATGGCATCCCTCTATCCACCTCTATAATTGTAGTCCCTCTAGCTCTGTATACATCCCTTTGTAAGAGGGATAGGTCACATAGGGTCTCCAGACTATATCCACACTGGACAGGCTCTCCAGTCTCTATCTATAATATGCTATGTCATATGTCGTATGTAGCCCGGCTC
Organism: Taxus wallichiana var. yunnanensis; assembly: GCA_018340775.1. NCBI lineage: Eukaryota > Viridiplantae > Streptophyta > Pinopsida > Cupressales > Taxaceae > Taxus > Taxus wallichiana. The sequence continues at coordinate 186,730,223 of CM031239.1, forward strand.
TCTATACACTACCCTCCAGCACCCATCACCTATAACCAACTCAAATGACTCTTGACTCAAATGCATCTACTTGGGGTAGGCCCATCGGTCACACACACACAATGTGCTCATAAGCCCAACAGTGCAGAAGGAAAATGCAACACAGACTATATCTCCACAATCGTTTGTAGGCCCACAACTCTCTATATAACTACACCAAAGAAATCTGGTGCCCAAGCAAAAATGGTATGATCAATCATCATGTCTCGAAGGACACCCATCAGTGACCATGGGAATCTCCCACCCTTTGAATCTGGCAATGCATAGCACCCGATCACCTCCATCATCAACACTATCAACCACATCTCCTCAGGATGGGTAGCATATACCTCTCTGTAACTCAGGTGGCGTTGTGGTAATGCAACTCACCTGCTCTCTCTCCAAATACCTCATCTATACACCTCACCATGACCTCGGATGTCACTGAGTACACCTGGTCTCCAGTAATCGGTAGTCTCAATATCCTATATATATCCTCTAGGGTGATGGTCATCTCCCCTGTTGGCAAGTGGAAGGTGTTAGTCATCAATCCCATCTCTCGATGAGTGTGACCATCAAACTCTACTCTCTCTCACAACCCACCCATAATGGATCCCAATCAGGCCGACATCATCAATGTGGCTCCACTCCTCAAAAGTCACCTATCCATGCTAGCTCTAGTAATATAAGCGGCTCCCAGATCCCTCATCCGCAGCTCATCCTGGCCTACATCTAACCAACACTATATATTAGTATGCCTATTTCAAATTACCTTGTGTTCACCCCCGAACCACCTATCCTTCTTGAAACCCCTCTACCCTAATCCTTAACCTAACCATCCCCCTCTCTCTTAAACCACACCTTTACATATCTTACCCTACCCATTGACCATCCATTTCCACTGCCTAACCCATTTTTGCCTATTTCTAGCCCCATTTCCTTATTTTCACACCGACTCCGGTTACCCATAACCATCACCGGTAGCCTTTAACCGCCATCGGTCACCTGTGTCATGACCGATCCCACTTCTACATGACCGACGTCGGCCTACAGGGACCGCCGCCGGTCACTGTGATAACGAACGATGCCAAAACCCCCGACTATATTTTTTTCATTTTGACCAAATCAACCCAACTACCCAACCAAACCTACTTACACCTTCCCTACTTCCCTTCCCACTCCTATTGACCTACATTCCAACCTCCCCCACCCCAATTATATCCAATTTATCTCCCAATCCAAAATTCAAAACTTCCCCCACATTTTTTTCTTACCCATATTTTACCCTACTTAATTAATCAAATCATTAAGCAATGGTGTAGAGCTTACCTCATCCCTCTGCCGATGCGTATGGCGGTATATCCGGCCACTGTATGGGTGGACCACCCAACCCTCTCCTACCTCTGTCCATCCTCAACTGCACAACCAAATCCTCGCCACACAAATCGTGCCACCTGATCTCGTGGCCCCACCTCTCACTCACCCACCTATGTGGCTATACTCTCTTTTATCCTCTTTCCTCTTTTCTCTCTTCTTGTCCTTTTCTACTTTTTCACATGCACAAATGAATTTTCAAATGCAAGTTATCCACTTTTTATACCCTACCCGACTCGACCGACGTCGGTTAACCCTTGACCACTGCTAGTCTGCTGCCCTAGACTACCGCCGTCGGTTACCCTACACCGTCATCATCGGTTCATTACGACTCGATGTCGGTTACCCTGCGTACTCATTACCCCCTCATTTACCTCATTTTCCTTACCTCCCTTTTCTTTTTCCCTCCCTACACCTACTTGAACCACTTTACCTTCACCTTTGGCCCTCCACCTTCTTCAACCTCCTCGCATCCGTTGTTGACACTTTATTATTTTACCCCTACCTCGGCCTTACCCATGCCGTGATCTCGATATTTGGACCTGGACCATCGCTAGTGACCTTTGACCTCATGTGTTCACTATACCTTGCAGCACTATTACCTGTGTTGTTGACCTAATGACCTTACCTAACCTATTACCGTGACCGTTTATCCTAACCCTACCTTTGGTGTACTGGAACATACCTAAATGTTCTTGCACCTAACCTACGTTGTGTTTCTTGACCTTATCCTATACCTTGGATACCGGATTCACTTCACCCTTGTTTGGATAAACCTATTGACCTTAGACGATGTAGAGTTTGCCTACTCTTCAACCCGGTAGTGTGCTTTGCAGTTTATATGTGTGCGTGTGTTTGACTGTTGCTACCTTTGACCCTGACCCATTACCTAGATCACCCGAGTATACCTTTCACCCTCTTCCCCTACACCCGTTTACCTTTTCTTCCCTTTTATCAAACCACTCACCGCTTGTACCATTTCTGCTTCGTCACATTCCTGGTTTGAGGGGATCACCTTCACCCTCACATGGGGCAACCACAACTTATTTTTATTAGCATCGCTACCAATATAAGCTATGCAAAAAAAGGGGCAAAATGTAGACACTAAAATTAAGTCACACTCCCCTTTTGTCCTTTGACATATAAGTACCCTTCATCACTTTCACTTAGCCATGGCACATCGACACTAAAATTTTCCTCCATAATTTCTATTTCATTAATGTATGTATTAGGAATAGGATGTTGTTAAGTATAATTAGTAGTAGCGTCTGATAGAAGATAACGGCGCCGTCAGTACGGTGTCGCCAATAATGTGGAGTACGGTAACAGTCAAAGTACAATAGGAATGTTGTAAAAAGTAAATATTTGTCGTAAGTGGTCCGGTAATGTTAAAATGTCAAAGTTTGGGTAATTAGAGAAGTAGGGTCTACATGATTAGGAATTAGAAATATTATATTGGTAATAAAGACAAGGAGTGAGGTCATAAATATTTTGTGTATTTTATTTGTAAAAAGTCTAAAAATGTGGAACCCATGTAAAATGATAAGGTTTATCTTATCTTAACAGATAAGCCTACATGTATATATAAGAGTTAAGGTATGGAATATGATTCGTCAGAGTGGATTTCTTATCCTATCTTAGAGATAGGATGGATAAGCCTGGAAGTTCTATAAATAGAGAGGCCACCCCCCTCATTTAGCATAGAAAGAAGTAGTGAGAAATATTGTAGGAAGTGTGCGAAGGAAGCCATCAGTTAAAGGTGTGTTGAAGAAGCCATCAAGAGGTGTAATTGTAAAGTTTCTCCCATAGTCTTGTTGAAGTATCTCATGGGTGAGATTATGTGCTTTCATGTTAATATTATAATTTATTTTGATATTTCAGATTTGTCGTCATTCTGTCTTATCATAGTCAATGGTATTCTTGTGTTCGGTTGTTGTTTTGCTTCCAGATTACATCCACCAAACTAAAGTCTGTGCATTAGTAAATAATCATAGCACGAGGAGTTCCCGGTGAAGAATTATCATAGTGCTGGATTGGTGATGACATTTTGGTTCCGTTGTCGGGACCATTCCTCGTTGGTGGATTTTCTGGAGAGATATTCCCACTTAGGCAAAAATTAATTGGAGGGTAACCTTGTTTTTACTTGTATGTAGTTACCATGGTAAAGTCATTTTTACCGTGAATAGTAGTTACCATGTTAAAGTCATTTTTGCCATGAATAGTAGTTACCCTGGTAAAGTCCTTTTTGTTGGGAATAGTAATTACCGCAGTAAAGTCACTTTTTACCGTGAATAGTGTTTACCACAGTAAAGTCAGTTTTTACCGTAGTAAGTCAAGTTTTACCATAGTTTACTGTGGTCATTTCTATTTTACTTGTAGAAAGGTGTAAAGTCACTTTCTAGTATAGTGATTCCAATTATTTGTGCACATAAGTCTTGTTAATTATACTTGTGGGTTGGTATTTCACGGTGGTTACTTTTGAAAATGGGAAAGATTCCTATTTTTTCAGCTCAATCTAATGAAGATGCTTCTTCTTTCATTCAAGAGTTTAAACGATCTTGTATTTGTAATGGCCTTATAAGAAGGGAACAATGGATTGAATTTTTTCCTACCTTTTTGGATGGTTCAGCACTTAGGTGGTTTGAAACACTAGGTGATAATGTGAAAAATTCATGGGATTTATTAACTGAAAGTTTTCTTGAAGAATTTGGTGAACAACAGAAATATGCAGATCTCATGATCGAGATCACAAAGCTATCACAAGGAGAGAAGAAGAAGATAAGGGATTATCATGCTCGTGTTCAAGAGCTAAGGAGGAAGCTCGATGCCCAGATCTGGAAGAAAGGACTAGCGGATGGGTTGATGAATGGCGTGGATAATCTCCTCTGTAAGCACTTCATTCTTGGGATGAAGCCAGAGATCAGACAACGAGTGAAGTATGACCGCCCAGCTACCATTGAACAAGCAAAGGAGATTGCAAGAAGGCAAGAAGAAAGCATGGAAGAGGAGCCCAAAGAAATTGTTGTTAAAGTAGAGCCTACACCAGCACCTTTGGTCCAGAATCCACAACCACTCCCAGTGAGCACAAATATTTCTCCTAGTAAATCTATTGAGTATGAAGATCTGCTTAGGAAGATGGGCTAGTTAACTATTAATCTTCTTCAAGGAAAGGAATTTAGTTCTCAGGGAGGAGATAGAGGTCCAAAAAGAAATATTTCAAAGTTGTTTGTTATGGTTGTTATAAAAGGGTCATTATAAGTATGATTGTCAGATATAGCTTCTACATATCAGTACAAGAGATAATGATAAAGGAAAAGCACCTGTGAATTCTCTTGATGTAGTAGATAAGAGTAGAAATAATGAAGTAGATGTGTTTGTAACAAAAAGAAAGAAAGAAAAAGATAATCAAGATGGAAATGATCCTAAGAAGATGAAAGAAGAAACTAGTAAGAAACATAAGAGAAGAAAGTTGGGTGTGCGGGATTTTCTGATTTCACAGGGGCAAGGACCATACTCCATCTTGGAAGATCTGTCCAAAAGGCCTACAAATATTACATATGGTCAACTCTTGGCTATGTCTTCTGAGAAGAGGCGGGAGTTGCGAGGTGGACTCAATGCTCGAAGAAGGAAGGAGGTTGAGGTCCCCTGCTTTGGAGAGGCGAGGCGGATCCCTATGCTCCACAAGCTGAGGTATTATGTAATGGTATTTCAATTCATGATGTCTTAGTTGATGGAGGTGCTGCAGTTAATGTAATGACCGAGTCTGTAATGAATATGTTGGGTTTAAAAATTGATCGCCCTTCAACACTTATGTTAAGGTCATTAAATAAAGGAAAAACTAAACCGAAGGTGTAGTTTCAAATGTGGCAATATCTCATTATGGGTGTGGTATGTGTGGTAGACTTTCGGTGATGAAAAATGGTACTGCTTATGCGTACCCAATGCTTTCTTGGGAAGACCATGGCTAAGGAGAGTTCATGTAAGAAACTACTGGAATGAAGGTTTCATGACACTTGGACATGGTAGAGAGAGGGTGAAGATAAATGTGATCCCTCAACATCATAAGGTAGAACTGTGTGGATTCAAGTGATGAAACCGATGATTGGACATCCTCTCGATTACTCTAGTACCAGTGAAGTGGACACTGAAGATGAAGGAAGCGAGGTGGATGTTTCAGTCATGGATATCCTTCTAGTCACACCAACTCATGACCCCATAAAATTATCTGAAGAAGAAATTGATGATCGTCTCCAACAAATAAAGATCGGTGATCTTTGTGATGGAGAGTGAGAAGGAATCCTACCTCCACTCTTTCAAGGTACATACACCTATTCACTTTTGGTTACAAGGAACTCCGCCAAGTAAGTTGGGTAGAACATTGTATTGAGTTGGTAGATGGTGCTAAGCCCATAAAGCAAATGCCATATAGAATGAATCCTAATTTTTCCAAGACTGTAAAAGAAGAAATAGATAAGTTGCTTGATGCAGGATTCATATTTGCTGTGGAGAATTCAGAATGGGTTTCTCCCATTGTGATCTCAATAAAAAAGAATGGGAAGCTACGCATTTGTGTTGATTATAGGAAGCTCAATAAGGCAACAAAGAAGGATCATTACCCTCTTCCATTTTCGAGATCGATCTTGACGGCGAAGTAGTTGGCCAAGAGTGCTATAGTTTTCTTGATGGATATAGTGGCTACAACCAAGTTTGTATAGCGAGAGAAAGATCAGGTGAAGATCACGTTCACCACTCCTTGGGGAAACGTTTGCTTATAGAGTTATGCCTTTTGGGTTGTGAAATGCTCCAAAGAACATTCCAGCGTTTGATGAATAGGGTGTTCGAACCCTACATTGGGACCTTCATCGAGTATTTCGGATGATTTTTGCATCTATGGGAGCAAGTTGGACCACCTGCACCAAATGGAGACAACATTTCAAAGGTTAGATGAAGCACAAGCCTCACTAAACCCTACAAAGTGTGTCTTTGGATGTTCTAAAGGCGTTTTGTTAGGGCATGTTGTATCCAGAGATGGTATTGCATGCGATCCTGATAAAGTTTCAAAAATCAAAGATTTACCATTTCCTATTAATAAAGTAAATTGAGATCATTTTTAGGCCACGTGGGCTACTATAGAAGGTTCATAAAGAATTTCTCAAAGATTGCACAACCACTAACCCAGCTTCTTGAAGAAGGATGTTACTTATGAACCAGAAATAAGGCACATGAAGCTTTTGGACAATCAAGGAAGCCACAGTGTCTTCACTGTTTTGAAGAATCTAGATTGGAGCAAGCCATTCATTGTGTACACGATGCCTCGAGATGCAAGACTAGGAAGTACTTTGAGCAAAAAGGATGAAAATGGGAATGAACATCCAATTTACTTTGGGAGCAGAGCAAAATGAGCACTTTGCTAAGGTAAATTATCATCAGAATCAAAAAGAGGCTCGCTATCATTTTCTTTGTAAAGAAGTTTAGAAATTACTTGCTAGGGTAAAAATTTCTAGTTGTAGCATCATCGGCTCAAATATATTGTCAATAAGCCTAACCCATCGGGGAAGATAGCAAGATGGATAATTTTGCTACAAGAATTTGAATTTGATATTATAGATAGGCCAGGAAAGAAGCATGTCAATGCAGATGCACTCTCTCGAGCCTATGATGGTTTAGGATCATCTTGTGATGATGATGATTTTTCGATGCAGCATTGTTCTCCCTTGACACAATCCCTAGTGAATACATAGATATTTGGAATTATCTGAATGAATTCAAGTTTCCTGATGGTGCCAATGCAAAGACTAAGAGAAAGATTACTCAAGCCAGTCGTCCATATTCTATTCTGCATGGAGCATTATTTCAATAGGACACGATGGACATACAAGAGGGCGATTGGACGTGATCAAGGAAAGGAGCTGCTAGAAGAATTCCACAATGGTACATGTGGAGGGCACTTCTCTGACAACTTACATCAAGAAGGATCTTGGATGCGAGGTTATCACCGCCCACTCTTTTTAAAGATTGTTATAATTATTGTAAGACATGTGATATTTGTCAAACACATGGTAACCGTAAGACTTCATCAGCTCCATTATGTCCTATTCTTCCACTTGGTCCCTTTGAAAAGTGGGGAATAGACATTGTAGGTCCACTTCCAACTACATCACGCCAAAATAAGTATATTGTAGTTGCCACAGATTATTTAACCAAGTGGGTTGAAGCTAGGCCATTGAAAACCACTTATGGATGAAGTGACAAGGTTCATGTATGAACGCATTGTCACCAGATTTGGTTGCCCATTAGAAATTGTAATAGATCAAGGAAGCCACTTCATTAATGAGGTGGTAGAAGCCCTAGTCAATAAGTTTTCTATTAAGCATAGGAAGGCAACAACATACAAACCAAGCACAAATGGACAGGTGGAACGAACAAATTTTGTGTTGTGTCAAATTCTAGCAAAAGATGCAGGCCTTGCGGTACATAAATGGGATAAAAGGATTCATGCAAAGATTGTGGGCATATAGGGCAACATCAAAGTCAGCAACAGGATACTCCCCATTTCAGTTGGCCTATGGCATTGATCCAGTTCTTCCTATTGAGTTTGATATTCCCACTATGAGAGTTATGAAAAATGAAAGGATGGATGAAAGTGATTCAGTAAAAGAAAGGTTGGTACATCTTCATTTGCTAGAGGAAATGAGGGAAATAGCAAAGGATACAAGCCATAAGAAGAAAATGAAGCAGAAGGAATACTTTGATCAAAAGATCCGATGGTCTCCATTTCATGTGAATGACTTGGTCCTAGTATATGATTCCAGATATAAAAAAAGAAGACAGAGAAAATTTCTTCCAAAATGGATGGGGCCCTACAAAATAGTAGTTGTGCATGAAAATGGTACGTACCGACTGGAGGAATTGGATGGCACTCCCATTACGAAATGGGTCAACCACAACAAGTTGAAGATTTTCTAAGCACCAGAATAGTCTACTCAGGACGGAGTAGAAGCTAGGAAGGGGGAAGATGTCGACACTAAAATTTTCCTCCATAATTTCTATTTCATTAATGTATGTATTAGGAATAGGATGTTGTTAAGTATAATTAGTAGTAGCATCTGATAGAAGATAATGGCGTCAGTATGGTGTCGCCAATAATGTGGAGTATGGTAACAGTCAAAGTACAATAGGAATGTTGTAAAAAGTAAATATTTGTCGTAAGTGGTCCGGTAATGTTAAAATGTCAAAGTTTGGGTAATTAGAGAAGTAGGGTCTACATGATTAGGAATTAGAAATATTATATTGGTAATAAAGACAAGGAGTGAGGTCATAAATATTTTGTGTATTTTATTTGTAAAAAGTCTAAAAATGTGGAACCCATGTAAAATGATAAGGTTTATCTTATCTTAACAGATAAGCCTACATGTACAGATAAGAGTTAAGGTATGGAATATGATTCGTTAGAGTGGATTTCTTATCCTATCTTAGAGATAGGATGGATAAGCCTGGAAGTTCTATAAATAGAGAGGCCACCCCCCTCATTTAGCATAGAAAGAAGTAGTGAGAAATATTGTAGGAAGTGTGCGAAGGAAGCCATCAGTTAAAGGTGTGTTGAAGAAGCCATCAAGAGGTGTAATTGTAAAGTTTCTCCCATAGTCTTGTAGAAGTATCTCATGGGTGAGATTATAACAGTTTCATGTTAATATTATAATTTATTTTGATATTTCAGATTTGTTGTCATTCTGTCTTATCATAGTCAATGGTATTCTTGTGTTCGGTTGTTGTTTTGCTTCCAGATTACATCCACCAAACTAAAGTCTCATGCATTAGTAAATAATCATAGCACGAGGAGTTCCTGGTGAAGAATTATCATAGTCTTTGGATTGGTGATGACATTTTGGTTCCGTTGTCGGGACCATTCCTCGTTGGTGGATTTTCCGGAGAGATATTCCCACTTAGGCAAAAATTAATTGGAGGGTAACCTTATTTTTATTGACTAGATCCTTGATGTCTAGTTCTTTCCTAAATCTATGGTCTTGACTAGTTCTTTCCTTGATTTATGATTTTATCTACGACCTTGATCGGTTATTAGATTGTTATTCCTTACCTACATAAGCAAATCCCATTCTTATTGTATTTTATTCCATTCCATAATAATATATGATATTGTTGCTCATTTGTTTGCAAAGTTTTATTATTATTATGGATAATTTCTTTCATTTTATTGATCGTGGTGTTTGATTAGCATCTCGAGTTCTTGGCTTAGTACGATCTAGTTATCGTTCCTTTTAGACATATGAACAGATAATTTTAACATCAATTGTTAGTAATTAACATTAATTGAATGGTCTAGCGTAAAGGAAATTAAGATTTAATTTTTCAAATTTTGAAAAGAGTGTGCGAGAAAAAACACAATAATGGGTCCAACAGTCGCTAAGCAAAATTTGTTAAAAAAATGATTAGTTGTCCCATAACACATTTTGCAAAGAATAACATAGGCCCCCAAATACCTAACTATTTTTATTTGAAATCGAGCATTAGAGTATGCCATAATTCACATCCATTCGTATCAAAGAAAATGATTCATAGCCACAAAAATCCATTACTAATTGAAAGGAATGACTTAAAGACTACTAGGATTTTTTGGTTCTTAATTTAAAAAGAGAGATAATTTCATTACCTCTTGTCATAACAATCATTGTCTATACAAATTTAGAACAATTTTAATTTTCAATGACTATAATTGTATCAAGTTAGCTACATGTTACCTAGTGGAGCCAATTGTTGCACTACTTTCCATTGAGAGGGATCAAGAATTTCTCTTCGTATCAAAGAAAATTCTTAGTGACCACTAAACTCCATTATTAGTCTACCTTAGTGGCCGCTGGGTTCCTATCATTAAAATTTTCCATTGTAATCACTATCTATTCAACTATGGATCGCTAAGTTCAGAAACTATGCAAAATTGTTCTTGAAAATTCACACATAACATATTTTGGAAGGATTATACATTGTATGAAAACCATCCACATTGCATAAATCTAATTTTGATATAAGTCTGTCAATACAAGCACTCTTAAGGCTTCAAGTCTTACGTAGTTTAGATCCTAACAGTTGCTAAGTTGATCAACAATGAAATATTTAGAGATTGGCCGTATCTAGGATTTTATTCACAAGATAACTATTATTAGAATGAGAAAAATTTATACATTCTTTGAACTGGTGGGGGGTCTAGATATATGTAGTATTGATATCGGAGGTCACTAAATTAACCCACAACGACCTATTAAAACCTTCTCCGTATCTAGGCTTATTTCAAAGCACAATAGTTATTACAATGACCAAAAGAACGCCAATCCGATCACTACTGAGGGGTACATATATAAGTATTTCTCATCACAGTGGTCGCTAGGGTTAGCCATAACATATTTTTTGGAGCTTAACAGTGTATATGAATCATTAAAAATAAATACATGCTTCTTATCCTTCCTATTACTACGATCAACCCCAAGGATATACCTATAGCTTAGTGATTGCTAGGCATCATTAATAGGAAAACTACTAATTCATTAACAAGAAACTATATAAATCTTAGTGGTCAATAACATCCTCCTGGATAAAATATTTTGAACTTAGTGTTAGCAAAACACCATTCAATGAACATCTCTTTAATTAGTTATAATTGTATAATCTCTTAGGTCATTAAATATCACAATGAGTAGTCAACACATACAAAATTATATTCCTAGCGGTCTCTAAGGTCAACCAAAAAAAATATTTACAAGCTTAATAGTCATTATGATCAACATCGAAAAAATATTTTGAACTTAGTGTTTGTAAGACATCATTCACTAGACATCTATTATTGAATTGAGAAAAGAGTTGCATTACATGTTTTCTTTAGGGGTCACACATTGCTTATCTCTCATTAGTTTGTTCCACAAATTTGTTTGAGCCAAGTGCTACACTAGATACCCTCGTGAGGGATCAAGCCTTAACTAGTTCTCATACTATTTACTATAAGTTTTTACTTATAAATGAAACCTCAAAAGAGATGGTGATCTATAATTAGTTATTAAATGAAGTCTCAAAGGCCATGGTATAATTCTAATAAATATAATGAACACACTCTTTGTAGTGTTAGTATGAAAATACAAACTCCAAACCCTATGTATAATCTCCCTTGTTATTAAACCTCATAATTTTTCATGATATCACATCTCCCTATCTCCATATACTTATTTTCACATTAAGAAAGAAAATCCATGACATCTTATAATTTTTAGTGTTGCTATATCATTAGCTAATTTAACTAAAACAACCACAGCCTGTAATTTTAATATCTAAATGTTGTATGTCTTTCCAGAACTATCAATTAAGTGAAACATTATTCAAAATCTTGTTTAGCCTAACTTCTCAAATAGTAGGTTTTATAATTCCTTGATTCACTCATTTTCAAATAGGAACCTACACAGACAAAACTCTTTGCATTTTTGCTTTGGCAGTCACATATATGTTTTAATTTTTTTATTTCCAACAATTTCCTTATGTAATCAAACAATTACTGTAAACAAGCAAAAAATTATTTGTGTTACTATTAGTATTTCATCTACTAGAAGTTACTAGCATTATTTCATTACTACAATTTAAATCAAAACGGAATATCTATAGAAACTGACAGCTAACAATACAAAAGCCCTAAATGATTTTCAACCCTAATTGAGCAAAATCTATTTTCCTCATCCTTTTCAACAACACCCATTTTGTTCACTTCTAGTAATCATTGATGTCCATCTCAGGTATTTTATGAATCATTTCTCAGTCCTCTTATGAAAAAATACCCATAACATGTTTTACATTACTCACAAGTGGGGTACACACATATTTAGTAAATAATTTAGGGATCGGAAAAATAATGACAAAACAATGTCAAACCCTATCAGTTGAGAAGTGTTTGTCAAAGAGCGTTAAAGAATAAACATATTTGAATACTAAAAGTAGAGAAAATAGGGTTTTGTTGAAAAGGCTACATAATATTCTACATACATAGAATTTCAAAATTTGGAAGGAGAAAAGGTGAGAATGCATACCAATTTTTGATGCCTTCATGAAAAAAATGGTGCTTAGAATTTTGGCAATCAAATGGTGGTCTATTTTTCTAATGAATTATTATGCTTACAGAGTTTTTCATTTACACCAATTTTCTTGCACGAAGCTTCAAAATTTAAGTGTCCTTGAAATATACTAATGAATGACAATCTATATTTATATGGAATGGACACTTCCAACTGCCACTTTCTTCGCACGAATTACAAAAGACACACGACTTCTATTAATTTGCTTTATATTTAATGGCTAATTAATGGTTATCAAATGGCACACATATTTCAAATATCATGTGAACTTTAATTTTTTCGGTTAATGGCCAATTAATTTTAGGGGAACCACTATATTAACCATATATGCCACACGCAAAAATTATCAATATTAACAACAATATCATCAAAATAAAAACATGCTCAATGTCAATTTTATCATCTTTAAATTACATAGTGAGTATATAAGTATTCCATACTTTGACTATACTACAAATGATATGTGGTTCAATTGATGTCTCACATATTGAATTATCATATTTCAAATATCACATGAACTTTACATTGTTTGGTTTAATGGAACTCACAAATATTAACCATATATTCCACACATAAATAATATCAAAATTATCAACATTATCAAGAAAAGAACACCATGCTCATTGGAAATATTATTGTCTATAAATTGCATAGAGAGTATATAAGTATTCCATACTTTGACTATACTACCAGTGATATGTGGTTCAATTGATGTCTCACATATTGAATTATCATATTGTCCTAAAAAAATATACATGTTTACCAACATCATTTTTAAATTGTTTTGTTACACAAACAATATCTTCGGATGTGTGTGTCAATGATCTTGGTGGCACCCATGATGCTGATCGTTGGCATTGTTCTGAAATAAAAAGGAAGAATGTAAAATAGAGAAGTATTAGCTAACTCCAATGCATGATATTTTTTCTTTTAAGATGGAATGAATGATGCAATACTATATTACTTAGGTTTAAAAAATTGTAATTTACTTAGGTAAAAAGACTTGTGACTTGAAGTTGTACATCCAATATTTTCTCCATTATCTTTCTCTCTTGTTCCATTATTTCACATTCTATTTGAAGCCTTCCTGCTCAATTTCTTTCAATGTATGACTGAATATATGCATGCTATTTTCTATTACCTCTTTCAAATATCCATAAGAGTTTATTTTTCTCTTCACACCTTTTCTTTGAATTCCATTTTTATTCAAAGGGGTTTCTATCTTTGCTCCTTCCAAATTTTCAATGTTAATAGAAGGGATTTTTGATTGCCTTCTTGTGTCTTTTTCAGAAGTAGAAGTGGTTTTATTAATCCTCTCTTTTCCATTAAAACCAATAACCTTGTGTTTTTTCTATGTAATGTGATCTACATCTTCATAAAAAGTCCATGTTGAATATGTTGCCAATGTTGTGTTTTCAAATTATTTCTCCTTCTTGAGGTTTTTCTTCAACCTTTTCATATTGTATTTGCATTGCTTCCCAGTGAATGTTTTTCCACAAATTTCATTCAAAACATTTTCTATACTATCCCAATGTTTCTTGCCAATATATACATGGTTTAAATGTTCATACACCTCTTCGTATTTCAAAATAAATGTTTTCACATCATATTTTGACCACATCTCTTCTTTATATTCTTTCATCATCTCCTCTTTATTTCTATCTCTTTCATATGCATGGGTTATTGAAAATGTTTCTTCTAATTTTTAATCATCAACATCATCAACAATATATGGAGAATTTAGATCGATTTGTGAATGTGGAATGTAAGGACCCAATTTCTATGTGCCACTTATATTCTCTTACAAATTTGAGACACTATTTCCATCTAAGTTTTGCACGCAGAAGTCCTTTACATGACAGCTTAGTTTGTGTTGAAAAAACCATATTGTCTGTATAGTTTCTTGGATTTGATTTGAAAACTTGTGATTCAAACATGAAAACAAGGAAAATGGTGATATTTCCATGTCCTGAAAATTTATTAGTTACTATAAAAATCACAAATGAAACAATTTACGTACTCCATATTTTATCTAAACTTAATTTAATTTTCTATTTTCTAAAAATAAATATACAAGGGGCCCGCGCTCTCAGTAAAATCACAAAATGAAAACATGTGGAGAACCATTGAAAATTGGTTAATTACCTACTAAAAATGCAATATTTATAATCACTATGAAATGGGTGTATAAAATGAAATTCTTCAAAATAAAATAACAATGCTTTACCTCTTTTAATTTTTTGTAACTCTGTTCTTCCCCATTTGTGTATGTGCTCCTTGTTTTGGTGTGGTCACCTTCAAAATGAGTATACAATTTTCCATTTTATTACATTAAATACAGACGTTAGTAGAGTTTGTGTGGATTAAAATTTAATATTGTACCACTTAATATTAAATGTAGTACGAAAAAATAAAAACATACTCTCAAGTGGAAGATTTTATATTACAAGGTTTAATGGCCATTTAATGTTTAGAGAAGCACAATATTAATTATGAACCATTTGACCTTACAAAAAAATATAATTATTTTCGTATTAAATAAATCTTAATCTTTCCCTCACACTATCAGGTTTATGGATAAAATTATACACACAACAATGTGATCTAAAATTAAGGTAACATTTTTATAACATAATTTTTAATGTATGAAAACTACAATTCGACATTGTTTGAGACTTAAATTTAATTGAAATTAAGTCTTTAATATTGAGAATTATTAATAAAAACTACGTAGCATGTGTTACTTCTACTCAATATTATATACAATTATTAAAAACAAAGATATAAAAAGCTTAGAAATAATTAATACACATAATTGAATCAAAGCATATACCACCATCGTTAATCAAATAAAGTCTAAATTATTAAAAATAAACTTATATTGTTAAAAGATTACGTAGGATATAAAAATATTAGAAAAAATTAATACACATAATTGAATCAAAGCATATACCACCATTGTTAATCAAATAAAGACTAAAAATTAGAGAATTAAATACATGAATGATTTACTTCGACACAATATTAATGGCCCTAAATTTAAGTCCAAGAGGCCACTAGGCTATAGAAATTTTTTACTAGAATGACAAGTGAAAATATGCCCTTCGATATGTGAGTGATCGCTATTCCAAGTACGAATTCACACTTCATCTTGAAAATGCACGTACTTTGTTGTGCGAGGTATCACATGTCGAAGTGCGAGGGATCACACTTTGACGTGTGAGGGAGATAAAAATTTTACGTGAGAGGGAGATCGCACTTATTCGTATGAGGATCGTACTTCATCATGCGAGGAATCACACTTGGTAGATGTACAAGGCCATGACTCTCTCTCTCTATGATTAACTATCATTGTCACGTCCAAGTATGATTTTTCATATTTTGAATTGTGCTCGCTCACACATTGAAGTGCGATCACCAACTTCTAGCCTCCCATTCTAGTCAATATTTTAATTTTAGCATGTAAAAAAATAATTATGTCACAATGCTGCTAGACTATACAACAATTGAAATCCATAGGGAAAAAAGCTAACGATCGTGCATAAGCCAATGAATGTGAGTGGTAATGTGTAGTATAGTACCACTAGTTGTAAAAATCAAAGTCAACATTTATAACTTGTATACTAAGAATTTAGAAAAAATGTAGCCAATAAGATGAGTAAAATCAAGTCACATGTACAAAGAAACCAATAAAAAGGTGACACATCAATTTGCCCCGAAAAGGTGATTTCATTCACAAGCAAGGGCCAATATTAATTTTCTTTGTACTAAAAAGTACCTATTTTTAATCCCTTAGAAATAATTTTTCAACAAAATTTAAATGCACAAAAGAAAATGTGTGCATTATAAAAATCTTAATCTTTCCCCTACACTATGTGGTTTATGGATAAAATTATACACACAACAGCGGGATCTAAGGGTGTAATACAATTTGTTATATGTTTAAAGATTTGGATTAAATGAGGTTTTAAAGATGTTCATATAAGATGTATATTTTTATTTTCTCATTGTGATTTCAATTCTCCATACTAATGTTAAATATTTAAGTGTTCTTTGTACTAATTTTCTCTTTTATTTATGGATATAGTTGAAAATGAACTCTATTTTTGAAGGAGCACATGTGGATTTACTATCCAAAGGTGTGAAAGTTGTGGAGGGACTAGTTTATCCATCTAAAGATACACTCCATTGTAGAGACGTGGGGTCTAGCTTATTTATTATCACAATAAGTATTGTATTCAATGGCAGAGTGAGACTGCCATACACAATTGATGATTGTGAAACCCTAGTAGAAATTGAAAACAAGGGATACTTTATCCCATGGGAAAGGAATAAAATGATTAAGCATGTGATTTCAAATGTTTCACATGTGGGGTGATGGAATTCAAAACATCATGAGAAGTGACTCAGAGGATACATTTAATGAGGATGAGGGTTTGAATTCTACCAGTGATAGCCATTGTTTCACAACTCCTAAAGATAAGGATGAATTTTCTACAACCTACATGGTGCTAAAACATAAGTGTCCTCGTAAAAGAAGGTGACATAGTTGAAGGGTTTATATCCCTGGTACAAGAACAACATGTGATTTCGAGATTGGTGTTAGGACCCACACACTTTTGTGTTTTTATGGAGAATATTATAACTACATGCAATGATTGTTATCCAAGTATACAATGCAACAACAAAGTTTCCTAGCCAATAAAAAAATTAGTTTATCTAGAAACAAGAACTACACTTTGTGTGAATGAAAATTTTGAACTCCAAGAAACAACTGCCACATCAAATAATGACTTCAATTTTAAGTTCAAGGGGGTTACTATCAAGTTGATACATTTTTTTCAAAAGAACACAAATTTGTTGCAAAAGCAACAATTACAAATGTTTGTGAAGGAGACATGGTGCACTTTAAAAAATTATATGAAAATACATTTGAGGTGCATGTTGATAAATTAATTACGCCTTTTTGCAAGGGTTGCTCCATATCAAAAGGATCTCTCATCCAATGGCCTACCAACCAGTTGGCCTAACAAGATGGTTCTGTTATGGAAGTAATGCTAAAAGAAATTCTAGAAGAGTTTTTGGTAAAAATGTGGAGTGCATTTGAAGATCCATTGCCTCAATTTCTATACCTAACTTCATATGAATCCTCATATGTAGTAGTAATAAAAATTGGATAAAAAGACCTTACAACATCTACAAATACCAAAAGGTAAATTCTACTCCATCTAGTACAACAAATGCAAAGGAAAATGATGAAAAATCAAGAGATTTTTTTGTCTAAAGTTGTGAAAAACCTTGCTGCAAGGAAGGATGTCTCTCCAATCTATCTCTAAGTGCTTTCAATCACAATTAGAATTTAACTCTAGGTATGAATGAACCTGCCATAAAAACTTTGTACTTAATACATTCACCGCAAATGTTATCAGTTGTGATCAAGGTCAAACTTTAACATACTATAGATAAATTGAAGTTATGTGGAAGGGATGTATGTCAGAATGCATGGTACAAATGTCATGGAATCCTGAAAATAACCTATTATAGATACAAACAATCTTGGATTAATGGCAAGAGGAGGGCAATAAATGGAAATACAAGAAAACAAAAACAAATGCCAAACACTGTCACAACTATTGCATTGATATCTAAAATGGTGGAAAAGAATTATGATATATCCCCACACATGTCTTGTTTAGTGGGACAAGATGGTACTAAAGTAATAATGAGATTGTTTCCTGCATGTTATAGTTTTTCTTACATACTACAAAAGTGTAACGTGGCCCTTTCACTATTGGACCTTCCTCCAACGTCATAATCAAATCTCAAAAAATATGACAAGAACAATTCTCCCATGTTTCAATTACCAAGAAAAAATTCTTTGCCAAATGTGACGAGTTCACAAAGCTTGAGAACAAATGTGCAGATACCTCATGTCCGAAAAATTGGCACAAATAGATCAATGCCGAGAAATGACACAATGATTATAGTCAAATTTATTGTGTAAATTACTATGCACGTAAAGTGCAATCACAAAGAAAATCCTAATAGCTAGTTGAGAATTGTGCATGACAAATTGGACAAGATGAAAACTGTAATACTAAGGAAGGGAAAAAAATCAAAATCAATAAGCAATGTTATTAATATCCCCATCACCTTGATCTGTATGCTGCCACATGGGCAAAAATAGGGGGTTTTGGGAACTTTGGTCTCCCTTTTGTTGAGCGAGGAGAAAAATCACAATAAGATCATTGGAACTATGTATCCGAAGCTAAAAGAATCACTTACAAATCATTATGGTGATTTGTTAGATAATAGTGGGAAGTCAAACACCCATTACATGATGAATTGTTTCAAAATGATGCATATGACAAGTGTAAGGAATACAAGAAGAAAAATGAGGGTGCTCATACAACTAATACTGTAATCAATTGTTCAAGTTCAGTTAGAAAATAACCACCAAATTTGTACTTGTAACTAGATAATGCTGCAAGTGACAACAAAAATCACACATTGTTTACGTTTCCATCCATGCTAATAATGAGAAGGGTTTTAAACACATTGTTTGTGAGCTTTGTTCTAGTAGGTCATACACATGAAGACATAAATGGGACATTCAATCGATTATCAAAAACATTGTAAAATTGGATACATTCTCTTTGCCACAAATAATGGACACTTACAGAACATGCCAAGAGGAGTCCAACAAATTCACTCTATACCTTATTGAGGAAGTATATGACTTTAAGGCCTTTGTGGAACCACACCTACTAGATGGTAACCACAAGATTTTGGGTATCAACAAACCAAAGATGTTTAAATTCTATGTCAAAGACAACAAGCCCATTATGGAGTTCAAAGCATTAATATTGGAGTCTGTCTGGTCACACTCAATTGAGATATGAGAAATAGTGGATGGGAAACCTTTCTTTCCTGAAGGGGATCCTTAATTGACACCCTTCAAAGAGGCCAAAGAGATGGCGAGACATGTAGAGAGGCATTCACACATACATCACACACTGGGAAAATAGTTCAATAGATGGTGGAGAAGCATACTATGTTCCAAATATTGCATATTGAAAAAATGTCCTACGTGCCCTACAAAATCCCTTTGTCAATTGTAACATGATGAGAAGATATTGTTTTTCACTAAAAATAATTTAGGATAGCGTAATGTATGATCAGATAGTGGGTGCACCATGTCTTGACATGGATAACTACTATTTTCAAAATGTCCTTTCAAATAAGGATATATATGTTGGACCTATTTTTGATATACCTCGAGAGGAATTCAACCTAGTAGTGGATGTGAATGTTGGGAAGATGATACTAGTAATACCGGCTAATGATAATGTACCTATATGGATGGGCAAGGTAGAACTAAAACTAATACAAGATGTTCACACAAACACTCAAAAGATAAGGTTACATTGGTGGGAAGCCACAGAAAAAGAAATACAGAAAAAGAAAGGTATGAGGAATTCTTATTGAAAAAGAAATGGTGGTGAAAATCAAGGGACACATCAGATATTGATATAGACAACATCATTTGGGCATGGAGTCCAAGAAAAACATGAAAAATGAGTTCAAATTAAAATACCGAATTGGGGTCATGAAGCTATCCAACAATACCTTGCAAAAATTCAAGAACAATAATTAATACCCTTGCGAGGGATCAATGCTTATGTAATTTTCTCAAAGGATTGATTTCCTATGGAAATACATTTTAAAATCCATTTCCTCAAAATAGCTTGTTTAATGTAATTCTTAACTCTTTGTTGCTCTTTATGATTTATAGAATGGAAAAGCATAAAATTAGTTGACTTTATCACACGTAACTTGCATATTTACAATATCACGGTCTTTTAAATATATATTTATATAAAATCCTTATCCATTTATAATATACATAAAATATTAAATAAATATAAATTTGAAATATTTCAATAGCTATTGTTTTGTATTTTTAAAGGGCAATATTGTAAAATTACATCATCTAAAAATTGTTTGATAGGCATAAGTGGCCATCAAATTTAACCCTTGGGCTGATGTAACTTTGTGGCACCTAGGCTTATGTAACTTAGTGATAACTAGGCTTATGTAGCTTAGCGGTGGGTAGGCTTATGAAACTTGCTATCGGTAGGCTGGCGTAACATTCCATCCATTAGGATTATTTCACCTAGATGATTCTACTCTTGTGTAAATTATTGGCCACTAGGCTTATGTAAGTTAACAACCTATACGCTTATGTAAGATAGTGGCTACTAGGCTTATGTAAGTTAACAACCTATACACTTATGTAAGATAGCACTTGCTATTGTCATCCTTTTATGTAACTTAGAGGCTATAAGGCTTACATAACTTTGACCCTACTAGGCTAATTTCACCTAGCATGTTCTTTCATCATGTAATTTAGCAACCGCTAGGCTTATTAAAGATAGTGGTGTGAGGCTTATGTAAGATAACGATTGCTTGGCTTATGTGGGGGATTCAAATAATAACAAAATAGAAATCCTAAAATAGTGAAACTAAAATCCAAAAATTGGGATTTATAAATTAGATTACAATAGTGGTGAAATTGGAATCCAATAATAGCACTATTAGAATCCAATATTAGCCAAATTGAATCCAATAATAGTGAGATTAGAATCCAATAATAGTGAAATTGGAACTAGAATAAATCCAATAATGAAAATATTAGAATCCAATATTGTTAATAATGGAATCCAATAATAGTAATAATGGAATCCAATATAGACAAAAATGGAATCCAATATATGTAAAAACGGAGATGGATTTCTTCCAATACTTGAAATACTGGAGTCTATATTTACTGGAATATGTCTCAATTAAATGAAATAAGCATCATATGGAATGATTTTAAATAATTATATCAAATGAAATAAAACCCTAAGTATGCAAATATGTAAAAGGAAAGGACTTAGATGATTGAAAAAGAATGTTGTAAGGTGTCGCAAGTTTGACTGTGGACTTCGAGGTAGGAATGACTATACAAAAGTCTTGTAAAGGATGCATATGGAGGATCTCGAATGGATTGGAACACCCAGGAGGGTATTGGGGCACCCTATTCTATAGAATAGGCACCCTGGTCCTTATAAAAGCTTAGAATATGGTTCTTTCAATGTCACAAGATACTCTAAAATATTTCTTGTCTCATCACACTAGATCTGCTGAGCTATGCTAAATGTATCAAATAATGTAGGATGAAGGAATGACATGTAAAAGGAAAAGAAATATAATAACCCTAAAATAAAAGATGTAAAATGAATGGGTTGGATTGACCTCAACTGCCACAACAATAGGATTAGTAATGTGAGCATTGTACTAAATTTTGGACCCAAATGTAGTTCTGGTGTGTGTGTGGGATGTCATTCCCTAGGAACTTTCATGTTAGTCACAATTTGTGAAGTAGTGAGTAATAACTAAATGTAGAAAATGTAATAACATGTGTGCATGGAATATAATAGAAACCCTCCCCATATATTGTGTGTGTTGATGTAGATCTCCTAGCCTTGATGCATGAAACTATGTGGATGTAAGTGATGCAACTCTAGATAGAGTGATATTAATAAGTGATGTCAGACCCTCACTTGGTTCTCTTGTTCTAATTTTGTAATTAATTCCGATATGGCCGACTAGGAAAAAGATAAGTATGAAAAACGGCTAGAAAGAGACCAAAAAGTGGTAGGAAGGTAGAAAAAGGATCAAGGTGCCCTCGGTGGGACTGGGCACCCCAGTGCATGCATGGGCACCTCAATTTAGGCTAAAATGATGGGACAATGAAGAAATAATCGGGCATGCATACAAAAATATGTGAGAATAGTGAAATAATAGGTAAAGGTGGGATTAATTAGTACTTTCTTCACTTAAGAACCTTCTAAATAGTAGTATGAGACTAGGATAAATAATGCCTAAAGTGCATGATTTTGTGACTACATTTTCCCGCACTTTATGTTGGTGAGCGAAACGCTTGGTAACATAAAGTAGATAGAGATGCGTACGTGATATCCATTTAAAGTGTAGTAGATATGTGTCGATGGACTAGACTCGAGCATGGAATGAAAAAAATAAAAAGTGGAGGAGCGTGGATTCTAAAGATGAAAAATGCACATAAAAAGTGATGAGAGTGAACCTAGGGTGAAACACATGTGTATTTGCTGCGGTGTGTAATGTACCTACATGGTTAGTAAAGGAAAAATCTCTCATGGTGTGTCATCATTGTCTTTGTCATCATCATTGTCATCTCTATTGATTTTGTTACCCCCAATTTGATTACTTGTTTCTCATACGGCCGGACCTGCAAGGAGAAAATGATCAAGTAGTCAAATATGTATGTATGTAAATGTCAAATACGCTATGTAAAATACACAAGTGTATAGAAATGTGTAAAATATGCTAAAAGGAAAGTGTAAATGGAACATGTGCACCTAATCCATGTTGAGATAAAGGGTGTAGAAGGATATTCTCATTGCTGTAATTTTTTTGGGTGATCTCATGCCACCCTAGCTGAAGAAGTGTAGGGAGGAAATGCCCTGTGTCCTCCAAAATTTGATCAATTCTGCTGAAATGTGTATGAAAATATCTCTATACTATCTTGATTTTTTAGGCGATTCGATGCCAAATGGCCAAATTAGTATAGAGAAGCACACCCACCATAACCCCTAGCTTGTAATTTATTCCCAGAAATTCTAAGGACACCATGTCTTGTAAAATCCATTGTGTATGGAGTTTGTAGACTGGTCCAAACTCACTCGCTATTTGTAGACCCACAATGCCAAGGGTGGAAAGTGCACTATATAGAACCGGTGTAAATACATTGTGTTAGTATGTAAAACCATCAATGATAACCCCCTCTTTGGGGACACATGCGACATCGCTGAAAGAAGAATGCATCCCCAAAAGAAGACCTACCACACTTTGACTCGTATAACTCGCTGCCTAAGTAAGGAAAGGGAAAGCGCTTGGTAGAAACCAAGGCACACACAAAAGGGGATGACTATCCAAAACAATTGTTAGTCCGAAAACACATGCATGTAATAAGACAAGTGTAAAATACACATATAATGTAGTAACTACTAAACAAAGTAGTGTAAACACGTAAGAAAATAAGTAGACCACACAAAGTGGGTTGCAAACATGGGACATCACTCATGATGTCGTAAGACACACAAGGTCTTCATGGATGTAAACAATAACCAAGTGTGCACACAAACATAGGGAAAAGCCTCGCATACAATGGAAAACAATGGAAGACAAGTATAAACAAACAAGTAGTCATGGAAACATGTAATCTTGCAAAACAAGTGCTGCACATGGGACACCCGTTAGCATGTTAGAGTAATAACCAATATGTCAAAGCATGTATGATCAAGTAAATGTAAGATTCTAAGTACAAAAAGAAACAATAAAACCTAGATAAGATGAATGTGGATGCCCCCAACAACTAATATAGGAAGGGTATAAGGCAAACATCCACGCCGCATGTAAAATTCATGTATCTATGATCAAACTAAACAAAGGCATGAACACATATATGTCTATGATATAGATAATGAAATATAAGAGATCAATATAACATGTGTAGTAAAGTGATCATGCAAAACAATAACAAGAAAACGTAAATTCCCCAAGATAATGCAAAGATGCTATGGATGGATGGATCGGAATCCAAGATGAAATGATAGGAACCACTTTCCCCCAAGTGAATGGAAATGTGTGTAATGAGGTTCATTTTGTTTTACCCTCGTAGTCCGAATGAACCATAAACAAGAGTGTGTCATCGGGAAATGGTTGATTAGTGTTTGGTGTGTTTAGCGCATTGTGATGAGTGTGTATGTATAGTGATGAAGTGCGACATATATAAAAGGTGTGCGTGAACCCTATAGCCAAAGTGTATATCATGACTTTTTGAATGGGTGAGTGATAATTTAGCCCTAAGCCTATATCACTATAATATAAAAGGGTAAGTGATGATTTATCGTTAAGCATAAATCACTATAAGATGAACAAATGAGTGATCGTTTATCCATAAGAATATACCACTACATGATGAGAGGATGAGTGATGATTTAGCCCTAAGTGTATATCACTATATGATGAAAGAACAGAGACAGGTTGATGATTTAGTGTAAAGTGTATGTCACTATATGATTAATGGATGAGTGGTGATGTAACCTATGGTGTATACCACTACAAAATGATAGAATAGGTGATGATTTAGCCTAAAGTGTATGTCACTAGGTTAGAGATAACACATGATGAAATGTCACATAGTGAATGTAAGGTCCATTTGATTGGTAAACCCTCGGAAGTTGAGTATGGACCGAGAACCTAAAGTACATCATAGGGTGGTGAGCGTAGCGCATAGAAAATAATGTAGTGTATGTAGTAATGTTAAAATGACTATAGGATGGGTAGAATGTATGAATGCACTGTGTGAATAATGCAATGTAGGATGTGTAGGGTGTGTAGAATATGTAATATGCAAGATGCGATGATAGGTCTAGATAGAAATAGAATATATAATGATAAAATGTAAAGCTAGACCCATATATAATGTAACCTAGCATAGTATGTAGGATGATTGTGGAAATGCGTAGTATGAATATGTATAGGTTATGCGTGGATAGCCTAATAATGTATGTGGTGTGTAGGGTAAGGACTAGTGTAATGTAGAATTTAAGGATGAAATGTAAAACCGTAGTGCCCCCATTATTCTTGTTGCGGTTCACATTTTTTTTTGGTAACAAGTTGGTCTCTGGCATGTTCATGTTTGTATTGTCCTTGCCTACCACACTTGGTTGGAAAGCTTTCCGAGGGTCATATTTTGACCTTGTGACTGTTTCAAAATTTTTATGTCGAGTTATTAAATCAGTTCATTTTGGATTCTTGGTACTAGTTATTCTTATAAAATTTAATTCCTCAATCAGGAACTAGTTGCCTTCTTGCGGATGCCATATTCTTCTTCGAGTCCCGGACCTCAAGAACCGTGGAACACATAAGTGTTATCGCTAGGGCATGGTTTCAATCTTACCTTGTCAATCTCGAAGAAGAATTTGGTCAAGTCAATCTAGAACCCAATCTTGCAAGTTTTAAACTTAATAAAATAAAAATAAATAAACAAATAAAATAAAGGAGGAAAGGAAGATTATTAAATATATTTGTAAAAGGAAAATTAAAAAAATAAATAAGTATATGTCATAGACCAAATAAGCAAATGTATGGAAAACGCATAAGCTTATATAGTCACTTAATTCATTAACAAAAATATATAATTTAATATAAAATAAAATAAAACTAAATGGAGGAAGGGCAAAAAAAAAAAGCTCTAAAATTTTCAGTTAGGGTTTGTCTCTTATGCTTTTGGGAATGGGCGAGTTTGGGGGCGGCGAAGAAAAACCAGGGCTATTTTTGTCATGTTCCCTCTCTGAGTAAGCCAAGGATAAGAGTGCATCAGAGTATTGTTGTCCAATGAAGATCCGAAGGAGAAACCTTTGCTAGTTTTTTATAGTTAAAGATACGTAGGGTAGGGGACGTGCCTTGTTGGGAATAGTGTCTTTTTTTTGAAACATGGTCTCATAGAAGAGAATGATGGCAGTGTAGGAGATCTCAAGAGTGGAACTCGGGGGATTATATCCGAGTAGGATGTGGCGACTAAAGTAATTGATGCTTTGAGTAAAGAGCGGAGTGAAGTCAGGGGAGCGCTGGAAGGGAAGATGGTGGAAGTGGGTTCGCTGAAGCTATAGGTGCACAACACCATTGCGAGAAGGAGGGTTCTCTTGCGTGTATTTGGCAATCGGGTGGGGAGAGACAGGGAGGCACAAGGTAAGCAAAGACGTCATGAAACACATAATCAGAACGACGGGGAATCATTGGATCTGGTGAAGAAGGAGGTGGCTGTCATGAGGGCTCTGCGTGGGCATCCCAATGTTGTTCGCCCGCATGCTCAGACGGTCTACGATCTTGGAAGAACAAAGGAGTGTTTTCTCGTCCTCGAATTCTGCGACAAGGCTTTGGTCAATGTGCTTGACAATAGGGTACTGCATACTTTGAAGAAACCCACATCCTCCTTATCTTTCATGATCTCTACAATGCCATTTGTGCAATGCATTCCCAATCACACCCAATCGCACGTAGGGATTTGAAAGCTGAAAATGTTCGATGGGTGCTTTGATGGGCTTTGGAAGTTGTGTGATTTTGGTAGCACTTCCACTAATCACAAGTAGTTTGAAAGGATTGAGGAGATGGGAATTGAAGATGAAATTAATAGATAACATACAACTCCAAATTACGAGCACCGTAGATATGGGATCTCTAAAGGAGGGAGCTCATAAGTGAGAAGGTTGATGTTTGGGCTCTTGGATGTCTACTTTATAGGTTTGAGCAACTCCGTTCCTCCCGGCATGGTTCACCTCCCCTCTTATTTCATAACTCTCGTATTTTAGTTTTTCTTTTACAACTTAATATAATTTTAAATATTAGGATTATAATATAGTTAATTGTTTATTTCAACTTGTTGTAAAATAATGAAATGT
This sequence comes from Taxus wallichiana var. yunnanensis, assembly GCA_018340775.1. Classification (NCBI taxonomy): domain Eukaryota; kingdom Viridiplantae; phylum Streptophyta; class Pinopsida; order Cupressales; family Taxaceae; genus Taxus; species Taxus wallichiana. The sequence continues at coordinate 186,757,290 of CM031239.1, forward strand.
CATGTTGTAACTCACGAAGTTAAAATAACTCGTTTGCATTAAAACATGAACTTCCACCCTTATTCGAGGTGATGTAGAAAAATTCCTACCAAACTAAGGTTGCTACAATATTGGTTTATCAACAAGACGAGATTGACTTCTTAGTAATAATGTTGACCTCCCTGTTTAAATAGTTAATTTTTGCATTTTTCAGAGACTCATTAAGTACCCTTTGTAACTTTGAAAATGAGATGTTAAGCTTTATTCATGTACCTCGGTATGCACGAGTCACCTTGACCCCGAATGAACATATGAGATCTTTTGACGCTCTTATAGGATCCTCATTGCTTTAAAGTAGTAGAAAGTTATTAAATCTAGAAAGTTGGCTTTCGTTTTGAACCGCCATTTGAAACCTAGATATAGAAATTATTTCCTGTCTTCGTAAACCTCTAGTGTTTTTACTAGAAAATTGCATGGAAATTTCAGTTTAGGGAAAAACACTTTTCTGGATAGTTTGACAATGGCATTTTATAGGCCTCTGGTCGCAGTTTGACAAGTTCAAACTGGACCAGTGGCTTCAGAAATTTGTCGTTGTTCGAAGACTATTTTCTAGTTCTAAGTTTCATCGACTCTGTTGAATTCTCCTTATATAGCGAAATTTTTAGGAAGTTCCTTGTTGTGTGTTCATCCATCAAACATCAATTTTGGACATGGTTTTCTAAGCCCTTGAGCTAACTTTTGTTCCATTTGAATGGGCCAACTATGACCAGTGGCCTTAGAAAACTAGTCACCAAACGCAAACCGTTCACTTTATCCCAATTCCGTCGATTCTTATGAACTTTTGGTATATCTGGGAGACATATAAATTTAATCATGGTGTGTGTTCTCATTGGAAAATTTTTGGAAGCAGTTTCTTAGCCTCCAAGCCTGTTTTGAACATTTTTGTAGCTATTAAGAAAATGTAAAAATAGGAAGTCATAGCGACCCTCGTCGAGTTGCCAAACCACTGTGTAGATACTTTTGACACATGTAGATAATCTGTTTAAAACTCGTAGTGTAGCTTGTTGTGTGAATTAGAAATTTTGACAAAATGGTGTTTTCTCTCTCTTCCCTTCTCTTTTTATCTCTTGGGTTACAAAATGAAGTGAAAATAAATGTAAGGAATACATGTCTCTAAACCTTTAATTTCAATTGCAAATTGTAATTATTATCATATGTAAATGGGAAACGAAATATGATAATTATTTTAGATTAGGGTGGATGCCATGCCAGTGATTTATCATTGATATCTTGCTCATGTGGGTTTTGAAGGATGAAAGAATGATGATGTAAAGGCGTTGTGTAATGCATTAATTATCATTGTAATTTATATAGTTCATTGTTAAATGAATAAATGTATAATGTAGTCTCATGTTAAAAAAGGTTATATTTGATAATTTGTTGATATGTATGAGATGCTAGTTTCAAGGAAATTTAGGAAATGTGCATTTAATCTTAGGTTCAATTTTGATTCATAGTACACATAGTAAAAAGGTTTGATATTTATATAAGGTAAATGAATTTTGAAGTAATATCTTGTAGTGCATATTTAGTGTTCAATAAATGATTAACGAGTCATCTTGTGCATTCATACTTTGTAAATGTAATAAAGAGATTTAATCGAAACACTCTACCCCTGTTCAATATCGGAGCACAACTTGGTTTCATGTGTGATACTTTTTACCCTAGAAGACATTGAAAACCGTAGAATGAAATTAAACTCAGCACTCGATGGAACCTCCTAGTTTGAGTAAACAAGAACCCAAGAATGGGCTTATCGTCTTAGTCAATATGTTTAGTGAAATTTTCATAAACCCGTCTGATAGGAGTGACATAGTCAAACTTTATTTGGAGTATGTAGAGCTAACTCCTCATTCGTATCGTAGTGGACTACCTTTTCTTTTGCGAGATAGTTTTAAAATTAAATTTCTTCATTGATTGAAATCCCTGTTAGATCCAGACGACATAGATGGAGGTTATGACTTAGTTGTTCTAGGTCTTAAACTCTTGTTATTGAAATCCTTAGCTCCGTTTAGCTAAATATGTTACCTTGGTGTCTCTCAACATTACACCTTGGTCCTTTCTAAAGGTGGTGTAGCATAATTTTTCCTCTCACTTAAAACTCGTATATAGTTGAGAGGTAGACCCTTAGGTGAAGTTGGGAATTGATCTAAACCTCAGTTGATTTAGATGTTAACTTAGGGTTCGTGTGTAGCTTCAAGTCTCTTAATCATATATGTCTTCAAGAGGTTAGACAAACACTTCGTAACTCCTTTTTAAAGACAATGCTAATAATTACACCATAATGTGACGTAGAAAATAAAGCATATAAGATAAAAAAATGTGATTTGAGGTTTGGAGTAATGCCACCCTTGGAGACCCTATAACGCAATTAAATATATTCATTTGTTTCAAATAATATGAATTGCCTTGGTGTGATCAACCCTCGAGAAAAAAAAATACATATATAAATCAAAATGGAATTTCACAAGTCATTGAAATGGAGTAACTATGGTAGGGAAATAACTGTACCGTGATCGAGGAATGTTTTGTGGTAAAAAGCTATCTTGTATTTAAATCTCCGTTAAATCCTAATATCGCTATATGGACACCAAGTCTCATTCACTTGAGTTGTAGGAGTACAAAAAAAAGGTAGACATTGAATATATGTTCGAGAGGAATATTCTTAACATAAGAACAAGATAATTAAGTACTTTATATGCATTTGAATTATGCCAAATAAGTGTGTAACCTATGAAAACTTTTATAAATAATAAGAAGACATCTTAAAAGGGTTGAAGGGTGGACAAATGGGAAATTTATCCTTGCACAATAATGTTCTTGGAATGTTAATCGTAACTAAAATACAATTAAAGAAATGTTGTGTTGTGGGTTTGCCATTCCTGAAGTCATTTTTCTTGTGGTTGGGTCATTACTAGTAACCATTCATTGGGAAAAGTGTGGCATCGACATGCCTATGTTGTTTCCATGTATCTATGTGAGTTGATGACTTATGTAATTGTTGTATGCGAGTCAAGTTTCTATTCTTGGAGCCCTTGTTGTGTTGTGTGTAGTGAGCAATGTAAGTAAATTTTTTTATCCTGGTATTTTACTGTTGTAATTGTGTGTGTAAAATGTGGGCACTAGAAAAACTAGACTCATAGGTAATGACGAATCGTATAGTATATAGAAAATGCATAGTGTATAATGTGACTAATTGTGTAGATATCATAATGAATGTAATGCATAGATGAGTACTAGTATAATGTAGAATAAGCATAGAATGAATGGTGTATGACACACAATGTATGATGGAATGTAATGTATAATACCTAAGGTGTAGTGTTTGGGGTTCAATGTAATGGTAATCCCTCAATAGTCAAGTGTGAACCGAAGCAGAAAAGTACGTCATCGGGTAATGATAGTGCTAAAATGTGTGATGAAAATGCCTATATGAAAATGCAAAAATGAGAGATGTGTAAGTGAGGGGGGTGAGTGTATTAGGTGTTATGTCCCCCAAATGCACTATGATGATGGAGAACTATGCAGCAACATGAGAGGTTCCATGCCATTGTGGGAGAGCATTGTCTATGTCATGATAAGAGAGAGGGCCAACACAATGGTAGGCCAAAGCAATAGTAGGACCATGTAATGGTGGTGGAATTTGAGATGTGTCTTGTTCATCAGTAGGAGTAGTAGCTTTGACAAAAGTGATTGGATGTGATAGAGGAGTGTGACCATCAAATGGTTCATCATCATAGTAAGTGTCATTTGGGTCCCAATCATCAACGTATGTAGGATCTATAACGGATGTAGGAATTTCAAGCTTTACTTTAGGTGGTGATTTCTATGTATAACTTGGTGAGGTGGTTGATACCTTTAATGGAAGAGGAGTGAGATCATCCTTAAGAGGATGTTGCTTATGTTAAATTGGTGATGCTAGAGATGATTCGAGTAGAGGTGGCATATCGATGTTGAGGGGTGGTTGCTTAGGCAGATCTTGAACTCCCTTAGAAGTAATGGCATGATGCTCATTAGACGAATCAAATTTAACAACCCATTGAGATGTAACAAGTGGAGATGACCATGTAATAGAACATTGTGTGGTGAATGAGATGAAACCTTGATGCTCAAGATGTTTAATTCTTCATTATAAATCATAACAATAATTGTCATTATGTTCATTGATTTGATGATAATTACAATATAGGAGACCATGATATTTTGCAAGTGATAAGGAGAATAATAATGAGTAGATGGCAAGTTGATTAATTGATGAGTTATGAGTTTGGGAAGAACATCTTGTTGCGTATCATTGATTGCAAACTTGAGAGGCACGTGTAGTGAAAATATTTGAGGTTCGCTAATATGAGCACATGTATAAGACATAGGATGACTATGGGAGGAATAATAATTGTGAGCTTGAGAAGCATCCTTAAGCTGTTGAATTTCAAATTTAAGAGATGTGATTGTGGATTCCATAGCTTGAAATTTATCTTGAAATATAGAATGAAGAGCTTGAAATTTATCTTGAAATACAAATGAAGAGCTTGAATGGATTTGCAAATATATTGATTGGAATTAGAATCAAGGGAGTCCACAAAAAGATTACCAAAAACAACGTTGACTTGGGTAGGCAATATGTTGAGAGGCAGACACATATTCACTAGGGTTTATTGAAGAGCATCTTTATAATATGGGTGCATTTGAATCAATTGAGGTAAAGAGACTTGTCGAATTTAGAAGACATGGAATAAAAGATGAGAAAATTACTAGAACGAAGGTGGAGTCAATGGTTGGGTTCATCAAAATGATTAACTAAAATTTAACTAAACTATGGGAAAGTATAACAATAGTTAATCTAATATAGGAGGACTAAAATGTCTGTAAACTATGATAAAATAGTATGGAATGATTTTAAATAATTATATAAAATTAAATAAAACCATAAGTATGCAAATATGTAAAAGGAAAGGATGTAGCTGATTATCGAAGACTGTCACAAGGTGTCGCAGGTTTGACTGTGGATTCTAGAGGTAGGAATGACTATACGAAGTCCTATAAAGGACGTATATGGGGATCTGAATGGACCGGAGCACTCGGGAGGGTATTGGGGCACCTCAAGGTGCCTTGGTCTATAGAATAGGTTCCTCACTCCCCCGTAAAAGCTCGAAATTTAGTTCTTTTAGTGTTGTAAGATACTCGAAATATTTCCTATCAGTCGCACTAGATCCATTGAGCTGTGCCAAATATATCAAATAATGTAGGATGGAGGAATGAATTGAAAAATGAAAATAAGTATCAAAACTCTACAATAAAAGATGTAAAATGAATGTGTTAGATCGAACTCGGTTGCCACAACAATGGGCTTACTAATCTAAGCGTTGCACTACATTTCAAACCCAAATGTAGTTCTACTGTGTGTGTGTGTGTGTGTGTGTGTGTGTGTGTGTGTGTGTGTGTGTGCACGCGCGCACGCACGTGCATGTGCGCATGTCTTGCCATAGGTGCTCTCGTGCCACGCACTTTGTGAAGTAGCGAGAAATAAATAAATGTAGAATATGTAATAGCATGTGTGCATGGAATAGAATAGAATCCCTCCCCTTATGTTGTGTGTGTTGATGAGGATCTCGTAACCTTGATGCATGGAACTATGTGGATGAAAGTGATGTAATGGATGCAACTCTAGATGGAGTGATAGTAGTAAGTGACGTTAGGAACTTCATTATGGTCTCATAACTTTGTATTTATAGGGTTCTCTTGTTCTACTTTCATAATTAATCCTGACATGTTTGACTAGGAAAAAGATAAGTATGAAAAACGGCTAAAAAGATCCCAAAAAGTGGTGGGAAGGTAGAAAAATGATCAAGGTACCCCCGGTGGCACCCTGTAGTACCCAGGGGTGCCCCGTCATGAGCTTGGGTGCCTTGGTTTAGGCTAAAATGATGGGATAATAACAAAATAGCTAGGCATGTATATGAAAATACGTGGGAATAGTGAAATAAAAGGTAACATAAGATGGCCAAAAGGTGGTATTAGTTATTAATTTAGTCACTTAAGAACCTTCTAAATAGTAGTATGACAAAGTGGGCTAAATAATGCCTAAGGTGCATGATTTTGTGACTACAAAACCCTTGAGGTAGTTTGTTCGACCTTAACTAGATGATCTACTCCTCATATTTCTGCTATATTTTTCTTGATTTTTAGTTGAGAAATCTTCTTTTTTGTAGAAAATTTAATATTTGTTGGTCATTTTCAAACATTTTCCAATTATTTTTATTATTAGGTATAACTTTCCTTATCGATTTAAAACCAATTCACTTGTCACCAAAGACCTGTAATTATTTTATTCCTTTCCTTCTAGCCCATTAGAGACCATGTACAAGGGCTTCATACTCAGCTGAATTGTTTGTACAACTGAAATGAAACCTAAGGATAGAATAATATTTTTATTTCATTAGATACACCAGCATAATACCTCCTCCTACCCCATTTCTATTCATGGACCCATCAAAGTACATTTTCCAAACACCATCATCTTGCTCATTTATCTTTACAAGATTGGGAATGAAAGAGTCCTCCTCATGCAAATAATAAGTACCAAGACAACCTCTTCAATGTTCTTATAAGGATCAAATTCATGACTTTTAGTCCCCCATTCATCAAGCAATAAATTAGGTATACCTTCAAGAAGAGTATCTGGATCCTTGTCAACTAATTGATCTCCTTCATCCATGATTATGCAATTGGCATTGATGCCACTTGACACATGAGGTTCTATATGATTATTTGTAATAGGTTCAAACCTTATGGTGACTTTAGTGCCATACTTAGTTCTAAATAACATGTGAGACCAATATGATGACAAATAGCCCCCAATCTTGGCTATGAAATCCCTAGATAGGCATAAAGAGAAGTATGGAGGGAGGTCAATTATAAAAATTTCTTAGGGAATTGAGAAATTAGGACATGCATGTAAAGTGAGGATCAATCCTCTAATGACACCAATAGTCTCTACGACTATCCCATCCAATTGTATAACTCCTTTAGAAAGAGGCTCATACTCTATACCAAGCTTGTCAACTATTTGTTTAGGCATGACTGAACTACTGGCTCCTAAATCTATCATGTAGTTATGGACTAAATGGTTTCCAATGATCAATGAAACATAGAAAGGAGGGGGTTTTACACTTTTACTTGATTGGTCTTCCTTTGAATGAGGTGTATTGGTAAGTACAACCTTTGATTGCTCCTTGGATGACTCATTTGAAAGGCTAAGGTTAGATAAGGTAGCTTGTAAGAGATCCTTTTCCTAGGGATACACAAGGAATAGTACATTAAAATATTATTGTTGGTTCTCTTCATATGATCAAGAATATTAAATGGGGAAGTACTAAATTTTTTTGTACTTTACCTACAATGGTACTTTCTTGTGTTGGTGCTGATAAAGTAGGAGCTTTTGGTTGTTCTTGAGATCTTACAGTTTGATTCTTCTGAATGTCTTGCACCTTATGAGTTTGAACATGACCAATAACTTGAGATATTCTAAGAGAATGAATAAGACCTTTATCAGTTGATTGTTCCATTTATATGGCTCTTTTATTTGACCTTGTACAAGATGCCACAGAGGTAGAACTCTAATTTTGACCCTATAACTAATTTACCCCACAAAACTCCCCCCTTGCCAATTTAGAAGTGTAGCATCATTTTGTAGTAGTAATTGAGAAGCCTATTTCTTTGATAGTGTTTCAACTAATATGATTTGTGAAATTAAGGAATTTTGTACCACTAGTGCTTGATTGAGTTCACCATTTGGAAAAGAGGTTTGGTTGTGGGGTTGGTTACAAAAAAGCACCACTCATAGTCCTTTATTAATTTATTTTGGACAAGAACTATTTCCATAGAGTTACTATAAACATTGGGGTTGTATGACTGAATATGGTTAACATTAGTGACTTGGATTTGGATTGGAAAACTAGGTTGAAATGGTGGATTATTAGGTTGGTAGCATAGATAGTAGGGTCTCAGTAATTCCGTTTTTAAATCCTCTTAAGACAAACTATTTCATTCTAAAAAGTTTGTAAAATGATTTTAACTTCTTGAAAGTCATTATATTGGCTTGGGGCATTATTGATTTGGATTATACGTTGACTACTTGGTATAGGAACAATTCTTTATTGTAGGTATTTGAAGTGGCATAAAGGGTTGTACTTTTGGAAATATAGGCATGGGGGTCTTGGTGCAATCTTTCCAGCTTGTATGAGACTATTTTAGACCCTAATGGCTACTTCATATGCATCAAGTAGTGTTCTTCCACCCATAGATTGAATCATCACTGAAATATCACTATTCAATGCTCTTAGATAATACATAAAAGTATATTCAGGAGTAGGCCTTACCAATTGAGGGATCTTGTCCCATGTTCTTTGGAATCTGAAATTGAAATTAGACATATACTCATGTGGTGCTATTTTGATAGAGGTCAATTTCTCCACTAAGGACAAGTGATATGATTTGTCTTCAAAATTCCTAAACAATGGTTTTCTAACCTAATACCAAGTGCTAATGGAGTTAACCTTTAATCCTATGTACCAAGGAAATGTTTTCCCCTTAAAAGAGGTGGCCAATAATCAAACTACAATATTTTATTGAGTGACATGATGGGAAAAACATATGTTTTCCACATCCTTAATGTGATCTATAGGGGTAGTTTTATTCTCTCCAATGAAATATGAAACAATCATAAGGGAAGACACATGAATGTCATCATGTTAGGAAATATTCAATGGAATGCTATAATTGAAGGGAGTAAAAACTAGGTTTCTATGGATGGCCATACTGGGATTTAGAATCGACATGGGAAATTATAGAGGTAAGCTATGATTTCTTGAGATAGAGGTATTTTTAGTGTATGACTTAGAACTCAAAAATCTCTTTCTCTTTACTAAATTCAAAGGTAATTCAATAAAATCAAATGGAATACCTCTTGTAGTTGATTTGGTTGTAACTTTTGGCATGAAAATCACACTGATCTATTACTAGATCATCTATATACTTATGGATTTTCTATATTCTAGATATATGTGTCTAAACATTAAAACTTTTTAAGAACAACATCAAATATTTACCAAATCCTCTTGTTCTAGTCCCATTGGGCATGCCATAAAGTATTGTCATGAAGGAATGCACCCTTTGGGGAGTGGTGTGATGACTCCCCTTCCAATTGAAAAAATTGAAACACTCCTAGGTTATGGGTGACCTAAAGTTGGAGTGAGTCTCTAGAGAGGGTTGGTTCCCCTAGTGTAACACCTAAAAATAACTCTACTCTACTGTTACAACAAGGAAAAAGGGGGAGGAATAAGTAAAATAATAAACTAAAAACTTGAAAACAAGGTGATGCACCAAAATTTTTGAGGACCTCTACTTTCCTGAGCATACATAAGAGGATTAAAGGGACCAACACACCATACACAACTCACAATTTGACATACTTATACATAAGTGTTTCATAGAGAGGCTTAAATTTTATTAACATATGCAGAAGGGGCATCAAATGGATTTATAAGGGCTCAAATGGTCAAGCTATATATTAAAATCCTGCATAAACTTGATGAAAACAAAAACTATGACTTGAAAATGAATGTATCCTTGCATAAAGGTAAGGAAATATGATTGAAAATCAAGGATAAACACTTTTATCATGAGATAAAATCAATTATTTCATAATTCTACACAATACACAAGTAGTGAGAAGGTAAAAATGGTTCCTTTATTAATCTAAAAGGTACAAGTACAAAAACTAGCAGGGATCAACCACAACCATCCAACTATCTCTTCTTTAATGAATAATCTCTTTTATATATAGGAGAAATGAACTGTAGAGAGGAAAGAGCATGCAAGAGTTCACAAATGCCAACACTATGACATTAGGTAGTTCACAAACTAAAACTAATTGTGGAGTCAATGTTCTCTAATAGGCCCTATTGCATGTTATCTTAACATAAGATTCAACTCTCCTTCATATTTCCCTTGCATGTTTGACTTCCTCTTCACTCTAACTTGATTTGTACTGGATTTGACCAAAATGATAAAACTAGGGTTTTACTCCAAGTTTGGACCTGTAAGGATAAGTCTTATAGCTGATCAACATGATATTCTAGGAATTTTTCCATTTACAACCTCACCATCACTTTAAAAATAATAATTGGGGAATTGGAGGAACTCAAGAACAGCTTCCTCCTATTCTTCCAAAGACCGATATAGCTGATTGTTTTATTTATTCCTCTAAGAACCAACTTATCTTATTTAACTTCCCAAATCAACTATAGAGGATATGTAGAGAAGTGGTGGAACTTAGACACATTTCCTCATGTTACCCAAAATGCCAACTTAATTGACTTATTCTTCCTAAATCGATATGGTGTATATGTGAAGAACTCGGTGGAACTCAGGAACAATTCCTCTTATTCCTTAAATGACCGACTTAATCGACTCATGCTTTTCAAATTGACTATGGATGATATGTGAAGAACTAGTGGAACTTAGGAATAGTTCCTCATATTCCTTAAAAGGCCGACTTAAGTTACGTATGCTTAACTAAATCGAGATAAAGTGGTAAAACAAGGAACTAGAGGAATAGAGGAACAATTTTGTTTGTTCTTCCAAAATCTGATTTGTTATAAAAACAAGTGTTTAACTCTTGCAATTATGATTTTGACTATGTTTTGACCTCATAAACATGATATTTTTCTTGATGAGTGATCTCTCAGACTTGAAATAGACCATGGTGACTAAAAAGGAAACACTTACCACTCGTAGAATGGTGCTATAACACTTCATTTCATACTTCATACAAAATTTCCCCATTCTTGGAATTATACGGTTATCCTTCACTTCCAACATAAGTGTATAACCCAAAGTAAAAACAATTGAAAAAAAATTCAACACTAATAGGAGGTGCTCTCTAACCTTAAAGATAACTTGGTCATGACACAAAACCATATGAAGTAACAAACTGATCAACATCATAGTGAGAGAAGCTTTAAAGTTGGAGACCATGTTTTTGTACAATTGCATCCCTACAAGAAATTCTCTTTACAAAAATAGAAAAAGATAAAAAAATTCACCCAAATAATATGGCCCTTATCAAGTGTTACAAAAAATTGGTAGTGTGGCATGCAAATTGGAGTTTCTTCACTTAACAAAAATACATCCAATTTTCCATGTTTCATTCTTGAAAAGGTCATTGAGTAGAAGGTTTATTCTTATTTAATGTTACCGAGTTTGATGAGGAGGGACACATCATATTAGAGTCTAAAGGAATCCTATAGATACATACTAATAAGTTGAGGTCAAGGATCATCACTGAGTATATATAATCAAATGGAATAATTTGGACACTGGAAGATGCAACATGGGAAGATGAAGCATCCTAGAAACAACATCCAAAGATTACAAACATTGGGGAAAATGTTAATTTGAAGGGGAGGGCATGATACACCCTCAATCCTAGGTCATATATCGGTTTATGGATAGATGACCTGTGAATAACATAATCTCTTATCATGTCATATCATATTTATTTATGCTTTCATATGCTTAGTGGGTTGGCCTTGGTGTTTTGCATAGTATATAACAGGGTATATATAGGGGTTAGAGAGTAGGATATGATCACCATATTGAGAACTTGAGTCTTATTGTATGTTTTGGAGGTTTCCCCTTCAAAATGGATAATTCATTCTACTTTCATATTATGATCATTCATATATATTTTTGTGTTCCTTACTATTATATTATTGCTGATATTCATATATATATATATATATATTAATTTCATTAAAAATTATTGTTATTGAAGGAAGATGCATTTTATATTTAGAAGTAGACATGTTGTTGACTTGTTAATTGGACACATTTGGAAAATTCAGAGTGTAAATGTTGTAGAAATCCATCATAATTGGATGTTTTGAAGGAATGGGATTTTCAAACTACTCAATCATCTTTACCATTGGATTTCATTTTCTATCCTCTCTTTCTCTTATTGGAGCTTCTCATGTTCATTTTTTCTCCTTCTCTTATTGTTGTTTTATCTTCTCCATTTCCCTCCTTTTATTTTTAAGTTTCCTTTTGAGTTTGTTTTCTTCCCTTGTTTCTTGTGTAAAGATTCTATTTATCTTTCTCTCCTTGAGTTGATATTTCTTCCTCACTTTCAAATTCTCTAGTTCCTTCCTCCGTAATTTTTATTCTTTAAGAAATTTCAATTAGTTAGTTGATGTGATAATTTTTATTTACTAATCAGCCTTTTTTATTAAGGGTAAAAGGTTTTTGACTGGGATCCTACCCAAGTACAAAAGTGGGCAATGTTAAGATAAACAATGAAAGACCAAAATCAAGTCAAGTATGGGTAGAGAAACAAGAAAAAAAATCACAAAATAGAAGGCCATCATACAAAATACAACCAAAAGGAAACAACTCCACAACTAGGAACAAGAAGATAGAGATCAGCCAAAAACATCCCAAAATCAGTTGGAAGTTAGCACGAAGTCAACATGAAAAAACCTAGAAGTAGAAAATCTTGGACACCATTCAAACTAATACTACTCAACCTTATAGTCCCTCTGTTTACATGTTATGATATCTACTTAACCCTTTCAATTAGAAGTGTATGCACGAATTAGTTAGATATGTAAGCAGAATTGAAACTAACACCTAGTAGCTTCAATACAATGCTAAACTAAATCTATGCATCATCATGCTAAGAGCTTAAACAAAGCTAACCTATCAACATATCTACATTAAACATGAAATGAACATTTCAAGCTAATATGCCAAACAAATTAACTTCTATCTCTTATTGAATGCTAAATTAAATGATATTGAACCTATGCATATCTCTAACAATCAAAGAGTTGGTTATGTGCTTGAAATACCAAGGTTTATAAGAATGGAGTCTTGTCAAATCATGGCTGTAAGACAATTTGACATATCTCTATATGACTTCAAAAACTTGGGTGGATGAATGCAATAAATGGAGAAGGCTAGCTCTTATAATGGAAGAATGCTTAAATATGATAAAATGGCTATAGTAAATGCTCTATGCTCATTTAGGTGTGTAGGTTTAAATAGAAAGGTAGGAAGAGGGATCCTCATATAGCCTAATGGATAGAAAAATCTCTACATCCCTCTTCATGTGGGATAAATGGAGAGGTTGGGTTGGTTGTGGATAAGGGGGTTTAGAAAGGGTTGAGTCAACCTTAGGAGAGTTTAGTTTGTCCTTTAGTGACCCATGGGGTTTGATGGGATTTATTAATTAATCAAAGTGATTAATTAATAGGTGTGTAAGCTTATAAAAGCTTTTTAGATGAATAATTAGCATGATTTAGATTATGGTAGGGATTTAATCAAATAAATGATGATTTATTGATTTAATGGAAGAGGAAGCTAATTAATTAATAATAATTAAATAGTCTAGATAGAAAGGGGGATTAATTAATGAAGGTCATTAATTGGTATATTTGTTGGATAAAATGGTTAATTAACTAGCGTAATGTAGCTAATTAATGGTGATAAAAGAGGAAGTGTGCTATATTGACGATATGTCATCAATTTATGGGAAAGGGTATAATTAGTGCAATTTAAGTGTTTAAATTTCTCAAAATAAATTATAGGTGTCTACAAGAAGATTAAGAAAATTTTGCGGTGACTTACTTGCCTTGGTCTCTTGATTTTGCATTACATGGTTGTTACGTTGTGTCTTGTACAAATGTTTATGAGAACCTTAAATATGCAATGTAAGACTACATATCATCTTCATTTTTCCATTTGCTACATTTTGCATAGTAGTGAACTATTCCACTTGGCATGTTAGGAGGAGGGGATGACATGGAAAGAGAAATTTCCTCATTAGAGAGGTCGATTGGAATCCCCAAGTTTGTAGTAGCTTCTTTCAACCATTCAGGTTGGAAAAATACCTTTGGTATACTCATCCCATCATTGGATGTGACGGGTTATCGTGTCGACTCACATGAGTAGGTGTGTTCTCTTCAACTTGAAAAAATATTCCATCTTGATTTCCTTACCCAATCTGACATAAACCTTTAATCCTATCTTGTTGATTTTACCTTGCCACCTACCTTTGATTTCTAAATTTTATTAGCTTATTGTTGGTGTGCTTCATCCTTTTTACTAAATTTGACTAATTTTTGTTGTATTTATTCTCCATTATCTATGATAAATTTTTCAATATCATCTCATTTATAACCAACCATTTCCATAATGCTCTCATCTATTGTTTCATCCTCTTAAAACTAGCTTTTATAATCGATGGAGTTAACACTCTCTTAATATCATTACTACTAGGAACTGTCAATTAAGATATTCTCACATCTAATTTCTAATGTTTGACCATCCATTCAGATATTTCATCTTTAAATTAGGTTTTAACTAGAAAAAAACATGCTAACATTTAAATATCACAAAGCATGTAGTTGTGTGCACAAACAATGTGATTAGATCTATGCCCAATTCTCTTGCCTCTTGGATTTTCATGCATGCCACATGGATTTCATGACCATAAAATATGATCAAATGTATATTCAATGGTGAAACACCACTCAAAACTGATCTAACAAAGTGATGCAACAAATTCAAAAATAATTCCTTTATCATCCATGTGTGTGGTTAGAATTCTATACATGTACCAGGCTCACAATTGGAAATTTAGTTAACTAATTCTCATTACATTTTAAATAGGTAGAAGCTTGGTATACTCTGCATTGTTGCATTAATATAACATATTATTTTGATCCACTATCTACTCTTTGGGAGTATGTGGGTTACACTTATACTACCCATCTTTACAATCACCCTCATCTCACAATTCCTACTAGTTTGCACATCAGTTTCATCATAGTTCCATATCATTTGTGGTCCATATTGCTCCATTTTATACATTTTATCCAAAATTTCATAAAATTCTCCATTTTATACATTTGATCCAAATTTTCATAAGTCATGTCATGATTAAGGCTTTATGTGGTCCTTAAAGAAAAATCTCTTTGCCTCTTTCTGAACCTTACCTACCAATATCTTCTAGGCATACCATCGGTGAATGAAGTAGTTATTATATCACATATGTGTGCCATATGAGCCTTTAATGAGTTTATTTTTAGATTATGACCCATATTAGGCACATGTTTACAATATTATACAATTTCAAATTCTTATTGATATGATAAAATGGTTGGAAAACCTTTACATTTTGTAGTTGTAATACCATTCACTCAATTTGATAATGAACCCACTAAGACACCCCAATTTCTTGCAACATCCCTAATGAAATACCCATTGTATTTAACATCTCTTGTTGCTTCAACAATGTCTTCAGTCATCCATTTAGTTTTGAAGAATTTTTTAAGATGTTGTTGTGTGCTTTTCGCTAACATTATTAGTTACCTCCATTTGTCGTGCTAGTTTTAGCTCTTTTATGTGATTTAGAATGGTCTAAAATTGCTATTTTTATTTTCTTCAACTAACATTTTCATTTGATTTAGGTATATAATCAAGTTTTACACCCCTTTTTTAGGGTCCGTACATGACTTCCTCCTTCTACTCTCCTCTTGAATACCATGTTGGCCTACAATTATTTCAGACAAATTAAAATGAATACAAATGTGTAGAAATGTGTAAAAATGGCCAAATTATCATGAATCAAGTAGAATTTGTACAAAATAAAATCAATATAGAATGAATACACATTGTAATCATGGTATTTATTCATAATGTGGTCATTGCATGAAACTTGTAGAGAAAGGATCTAAAAAACTATAGAAATGAACTAAGCATATTGTTAAAGTTAATAATTATAGTATATTCTCTAATCCTGAATGACTGGTATTTAACTTGGGGAGGATCTATTCCCATTTTGACTTGGAACATATTATTTTGAGATATTGTCTTATGCAAGTATAAATATTGATAAAGGATTTATTTTTAAATATAGGGATTGATCTAACCTCATGACCCACTTGGCGATTCAAAATAGATTGTGAGATAGATCAGAAATCCTCCATGATTCCTTTTACCGTGGCTTTGGTTGGCACCATTTTATGGTGGAAAGGAATGAGAATCTTCATCTTATTTCCCCTAATGGTCACTACTAAATACAAGTAATAACAATTAATGGTAGCATTGAATGCAACATTAACACGTAGTGAGAAATGATGGTGGAGGATTATGGAGTGTTAAGGGGTGATGTGAAGTGAATTGAATGCATTTTGGTTTAGATGCGGAGGGAATGTTTTCCATGTGCCATGTGGTTGCATGCACTAATTTAAGTGAGAAGGGTTATTTTTCAAATTATGAGTTTTAAGTGGAATTTTGATGGGGTATTTAGTGTTCACATTACCACAAACTCATACTACATTCACATATTACATATGGGTAAGTGCACCAAAATGGGGGCCAAAAGTGGAAAAAACTTGAAATTAGCTAAAATGCATATTTGTTTTATTTTATAATTTCTTTATACTTTTATTATCTATTATACTTTCAATTTATTTTAGTAAAAATATGAAATCAAGGCCACTATGCACCTTATGGAATTGGTCCCATAGCTCCAACAATTATAATCTAGAAGATGGTTTTTCAAAATCTAATCTGTCGATTTTACTCATTTTCAAGATTTCAGATAAGGACGTAAAGCTTTCAAGGCATATATATTGTAGTCGGTCTTTGTTTTGGGAAAACATATAGTCATTTTGTAGGTTTTTTACCTTCTGGATTGGTTGCTAACATTTATAGGAGTTTTGGATGTGTCAAAATTAAATTTTACAAACTACACAACACCCAAAGATAATGACACTTTCTTGAGTATATGGACTCATGATTTTCCCCATGAGTGTGGAGTTGAAGCCTTAATTTCATCTTGGAAGAAGGGTAACATCATATTAGGGATGAGTACATACTTTAAAAGCTTGGAAATATCTAATCAACTATATAAATATTTCCAATAGGTGAAGTAGATCTTAGCTATCTCACCACACTAATCCATGCATTCATCTTAGGAGGGATCCATAGATATTTTCCATATGAGATGAGGGATTGATGATGAATAAACATACTCAAACAAAAAAATGAAACTCTTTCTCAAGATATATTTTAGGTAAATATAATATAGGGAGCCCACACCATATCTATATACATGGGTGCTTACCCCATATCTATATTGAGGATAGGGGTGGGGAATAATGAGTAAATATAGGGGTGCATACATCTAGGCTAAACACTAGATAGAGAGATAAGGGTGTGGGAGTTCTAACTGACTATATAAAATGCATAACCACCCTCCCTTGGTTCTTTCAACTGATCATAGGTATGTTAGGGATAGAAAGTTGATGAATCTTATGAGATTTTATCAATGGATTTATTTTGTGCCATATGATGAGAGGAAGGGGATGAGCTCGAGTGTTATATAAATTGGTTCACTATGATTATCTATATAGATATAGAGGCACTACCACTTCTCAAATTGGTACTGAGTTTGAAATTTGGTCCACAATTCATTTTAGTGACCACAATCAACTCAATGATGATTTTCTACTTTTTACAAAAATGAGATCCTCACTTTGTAGATAGAGGATTTCTCCCTAAATGGGATTCCTGTCCTATGACCAAATGAGGAGATTACAATGTTCCTCCTCCTTAAGGTGTGATCACACTACTAGGTGTTGAATGAGTGTTTAATAACACTACCAAGTGAATGGCATCAAGTGAACTAAGATGATTTCTCATTCTTGGAAATAAGGTACTCCATATGAAGATCATCCCCTCACCTTTCCTAGATCTAAAATAATCCTTTCATGGAATAGAATTCATGATTCTCATACAATTCATTTCTTAGATGTCTCTCATAGAGATAGATGATTCCTTAATACTTCATAAACGATGGTCTTGAATACCTTGGTGGCATAACTAGCTCATTTTGGCTTGTTCCTTGAAGAGATTTGGGTACAATGACAGATTCGGGATATGATGATCATCAAGTCACTCCTTGAGCTCCACATTTCACCTTTAAACATTAGGAATCCTTCACAATTCACTTTCTTGACTAAGATTAAACCTGGGTGGAAGCATGCTTATGGTACATGGACACCTTTTTGCTCAAGTTACTCATCATGGAAATGGGTTTCCTCCTCCAGATAGGGGATGAATCCTTGAGTTAAAATTGAGGATAAGTTACATGTTATTGACATCCTTACTTCACTAAAACACTGGAAATAACATTTAATGATAAATGAAACTATTCTACAAATCTAATTCTCGCTTACAAATCAAAATTTAGGTCCTATTTCATTTTAAAATGAGAGGGGAAGCCAGAGATTTTTGAAGTACCTCAAGATGTATTTGATCCTTTAATCAATGTTGATTATTCAACTGTATAAATTATTCTAATATATTTCCAATGCCTATTTTTTTCATCCTAAATATTTTAAAAACTCCTAAAATCATTTGGAGAAGTCAACTTTCACTGTTTTAGCTTTCATTCCTGCACTTTGAAAACACGGTCTTAAACAAGTTGCTCCCGAATGATATTTTATTTCCTAAATTTCCTTAGAAATATTCAATTCTCTTTGACATCACCCTTATATTATTTATATTTTCCCTGAACTCTTCTAGAATTTTTTAGTTAGCTTTGAGAATGGCCAAAAATGGCCTTGTAGGCCTCCCCGAGGAAGTAGTCTCTCATCGAAACTGAATGAGTTGATCAATCACCTCGACACTCTTCCATGGACACTTTGAAAAAAATTGAATGATATTATTAAAACTTTCTGTAAGATGAGGTGAAGGTTAAACTAAGGGTGGGCTAGCCAAAGGAAGGATGTATAACCGAGAAGCCTAATTTTCAATTAAGGGCTTAGTTGTCATGCTTAAATTTTTTCAATTTTCATGTTAGTTATTTTGGCCATTATAGAGCTAATAAGAAACCCTCTAGGAGAGTTAAATAAATATATTAATCATCCAAAGGTGATGTTAGGGAATATTTTAAGTTTTGGAAGTAATTTAGGAAGATTAAGGAATGTTTTTCTCATTCAAGGACACTCTACTCAACAAAAAGTTTTCTAGGTGCAGTGAACAAACTCTCTAATGGTGAAAGCTGACTTCTCTGGATGATTCCGGGAGCTCCGTAAGGAGTTAGGAGGAAAAAAATAGGCATTGGAAATATATGTGAATCTTATAAATGTTGGAAACATCCATTTTTCTCTAAGGCTTGAAGGTTTCATGAATAATTTCAAAATAGTGCAGCTACCCCTTTTGGTTCCAGAAAAAGAAGGGCCTAAATTTTTAGGTTTAGAAAAAATCACGTCTTGAAAGTTGTCTAATTGATATTAGATAGTGTTGTTTGATTGATATTAGAATGTTTCCACTCATGGTTGATTTAATAAAATTCTAATTATTAAATCTAAATTATAAAGCCACTACTATGATAATATACAACATAATACAAATGTTAAACACTCTTAACATACAATATTTCAAGAAAATAGGGAGATAAAAGACTTATTTGATTTATGTTTATCCCGGAATGATCTAAACTGGAACGACTAACAAATAAGCTAGGTAGAGTATCAAAATTCTCAATATTAATTCTGCACTACACGAATAGAGCTAGACATATGCGCCTAGCTAGGACGAAGGTTTCTAGGTAGTAGAGACTTCATCTAGGTTCTAAGTGATGCACATGAGATACTCGAACCTAGTTTTTCCTATGTCACTAGGGATTTTCTATCACTTCCTATTGATTACCTAGTATTCACACCTTGATCATTGATGGTACATGTAATCTACAAAATAAACCCTAGCTACTTGCATAAGCTCATAGAAAAATCAAATTGGAATGAAAAATGCAATATGTGAAGTTGGATTGACCTCGACAGTCATCCGAAGGATGAACTTATGATCGAGCACTACACTACATTATAGACTCCATGTAGTTCTTTTTTCTTATGTGTGAAATAGTGTCCTTAGGTTTCCCTCACACCAATGATGCCAAGATAACATGTTATATCTAGATAAAATGCAAATGTGCGAGATGGAATTCAGAAATACTCCTTCCTATGTAGTGTATGCAGAGTAAGTAGCCTAAAAATGTAGTCCTTTGATAATATGTAGATATGATTTCCCTTTAGAATTTCCAACCCTTATAATAATATGTATGTTGTATATATAAATGGATCTCTTGTTTGAATTTTAACACTAATGACATGACATACCGACTAAGACCTTAAGATAAGGATAAGAAAACCAAAAAGGATGACAAAAATGTAAGCAAGAAAAAAATAGGAGAGATGCGCCCATAACGGACATGAACACTTGGGTGTTAGTGTCTAGAATGGTAGCTGATGTCACATGATAAATAATGATAGATGTAAAGAGACAGATAGACATGGATCCATGTGACCTAACAAAAAAAAGTGTGAAAGTTATAGATGCGGAAAATCAACACAATAGAAGCCAATGAAAACAAGTGGATGGGCGGGATTGTGTCACCAGTGAATAATTTTTCTTGCTTAAGATCCATGCATATAACAACATACTTGATGACATAGTAAAATAGTAATATGTGCATGATTTTGTGTCTACATTTGCCCTTTATACTATTCGAATGAAATTAAAGTGGTGTAAAGGAAGTAAAGAACATACATGTGAGATGTTCAAAGAATCCTTGTTGGATAAGTACACACAAAATACAAAAACATATATCATGGTGAACCATGGATCAAGGTATTAAACCATGTGGCATAAATAGAGATAGAAAATGTTGTAAGGAGCAATTGGAGAAATGTTTGAGATGAATTTGGATAACTTTGGAGACTTTGATTATTACCAATGGAGATTTGAAGGGGTAGTGAGTGATCAATTCCCAAACCAATTTTTTTTGTTTGAAAATGGGAGGATTTGGGAATCCTTCCATGAGAGGAAGAGTGTCAGGGAGAGAGGTCTAGTTTTTCTCTCCATCTATGACTACATCCCAAAAAGGTACAACTGTTGTAGACATATAGAGACAAAATTTAGTTCTTTATTATTCCGTATTGAATAGCTTCCAAGTTAGGTCATCTGGAAGCAATAATAATGTGATGTAACTCCTAAGTTAGGTCATCTGGGAGAGATAGTAAAGTAGTGTAACTCCTAAGTTAGGTCATCTGGGAGGAATAATAGAATATGCTTGTTGTACCAATTTATTGGTTTACTTGAGTGATAGAAGATAGATTTGTAGCAAGATGTGCTTAGTAGATTACTTTGTTGAGTATGGAGCTTAATTACTTCACAAGAAACTTGATTTTACATGTTACTAGTTTTGAAAGTGACCAGAGATGGTCAGGAAGTAACTGGCATTAGTCAAGAAGTGACCAATGACGGTCAGTCATCAACCAACATAGGTCAGGCAGTGACCGATGATGGTCAGTGAAGAATCGGCATGCGATGGTTACTTGTGCGATGGTGCTTTATTTTTTTTTGATGAGAATTAGAATAAATATATTTTTTAAATATGATTTATTGATTGTAAAAGCATAGTTAGTTTCCCGAATAGATATATATGCATGTATGCATTATATGAGGGTAAGAGAGAAGAAAATAACAATTATTTTACATGTAAGTTTTCTTGGTGAGCAAGAAAGAGTAGCTGAGTGAGGGAAAAACATTGAACATCCTGTGAGGTGTTGGAAGACATCAAATATTCATTGTATTTCCTCTATAAAGCACTGAATAATAATATTGGCCATTTCTTGGTGGATGTAGCCCACACTAGGTGAACCACGTTAAATCTGGTGTTATCTTTCTCTTGTTTATTTTATCTTCTAGCTTATTTCCACATTCATTTCTTGTATGATTTATCTGATTATAGATATATGTAACACTTTTATATGGTTTAACCCCAACAAATGGTATCAGAGATTTGTTTGGAGGTTTTTGTAGTTGACAGGATTTACTCATAGAGGGTTTTCTGATTGAGTGGGAGCATGAAATGGTAGAAGATAGTAAATACCGAGTAGAGAAATTTGACGGTCGTAATTATCAACTATGGAAGATGCAGGTGGAGGATTATTTATATCAGAAAGATCTATACTTACCATTGGATGAGCATGGAAATACAAACATGATGACTGATGAAGAATGGAAGGTTCTTGATAGAAAGGCTCTAGGATCTATAAGATTGAGCCTGACAACATCGGTGGCTTCAAATTTTACAGATGCAAAAACCACAGTAGAGTTGATGAAATCTTTAGAAAATTTGTATGAAACTCCTAGTGCTTTGAATAAGGTTTATTTGATGAAAAAATTATTTAATTCTAAGATGCAAGAAGGTGGATCTATATCTAATCATTTGAATGATTTCTGGTCTATTGTAAATCAATTAAAATCAGTAGAAATTCCATTTGATGATGAAGTGAAAGCACTTTTATTCTTATGCTCTTTGCCAAATAGTTGGGATAACTTGGTAATGGCTATTAGTAATATAATGAACTACTTTCTAAAGGTTTGAAATTTGATGATGTGGTTAGTGTAATCCTTAATGAGGAAATACACAAGAAAATCTCAGAGAAGCATCATCTGGAAACACTTTAAATGTAGAAAGCAGAGGAAGATCTAAGGAGAGATCATCTAAGAGCAAGAAGAATGGGAGATCAAAGTCAAGACATGGCAAGATCTAGATCCAAGTACAAAGATTTACTTTGCTAGAATTGTGGAAAGAGAGGACACGTAAAGAAGGAGTGTTGGTCCAAGGAAAACAAAGAGAATACATTAGACAAAGGTAAAGAGGAAAACATTGCAAGTGAGGTAAAGAAAGATGCCCTTATTCTCTCCTTGGATAATAAATTAGAATCTTGGGTGTTAGATTTTGGAGCTTCTTTCCATGCTACCCCTAATAAGGGTTATTTCAAAATTATGTTCAGGGTGATTTTGGACAAGTTTATTTAGGAGATGATGAGCCATGCAATATTACTGGTAAAGGTGATGTTTATCTAAAGTTGTAGAATGGAAATCCATGGGTATTGAAAGATGTGAGGCATGTGCCAAGCCTCAAAGAAATATAATATTTTAGGGAAACTTGGTGAATCTAGATGTGTGGTTACATTCACAACCGACTCTTGGAAGGTTACCAAGGGATCTCTTGTTGTGGCAAGAGGTAAGAAGGTAGGAACTTTATATCTATCTACCTATGTTATTGATTCCTTTTCTATGCTATCTACTATAGATTTAGATGCAACCATGTGGCATAATCGGCTAGGCCATATGAGTGAAAAGGAATGCATATCTTAAAGGCTAAGGGTAAGTTATCAGATTTGAAACAATTAGATATTAAATTTTGTGAGCATTGCATATTTGGAAAGTAGAAGAGAGTGAGATTTCTCAAGGTTGGGTCAACAAAGAAGAAGCAAAATTAGAGCTTGTACACTCAAATGTGTGGGGACCAACCTAGGTAGCTTCTATTGAGGATCCTAATATTATGTGACTTTCATTTATGATGCCACAAGGAAGGTATGGATCTATTGTATTAAGCATAAATATGATGTTTTTGAAACTTTTAAAAGATGGAAAACCTTGTAGAAAATGAAACAAACTTAAAATTGAAGTGCCTTAGATCTGACAATGGTGGTGAGTACTGTAGCAAGGCTTTTAATGATTATTGTTCAATGAATGGAATATGAAGAGAAAGAATAGTTTCTAGAACTCCTCAGGAGAACAAAGTTGCAAAAATAATGAACAGGACAATCATGGAACATGCTAGAAGTATGAGGATACATTCCATCTTGCCTTTGAAGTTTTGGGCAAAAGCAGTGGATACATCGGTGTAATTTATCAACCGCGGGCATTCAAAAACACTAGATGGTGGAATACCAAAAGAAGCTTAGTCTGGAAAAGAGGTAGATTTCTATTTTCTTAAATTTTTTGGCTTAGAATCTTTTACACATGTTGATAGAGAAAATAGGAAGAAGTTGGATGCTAAATATAAGAGATGTACTTTCATTGGTTATGGCTCTGTGATTTCAGATATCGATTTTGGGATTTAGAAGATTCTAAGATTGTTAGGAGTCATGAAATTGATTGGAATGAAAAAAATAATGTACAGGATCAAGTTTTGGTGCCTAAACATGAACAGTTGAGAGATTTTGAAGGAAAATAAATTTTCAGACCTAAAGCAGACATCCACAGACACCGATGTCGGTTCTATAGAAACCGATGTCGGTCAGGCTAACTAAAATCAAAGACAAGATCGGTTCATAACAAACATCTAGTGGAACCGATGTCGATACTCCTAGAACTGATGTCAGTAAGGCAACCGACATCGGTCAATAGATAGAGGAACTATAGTTGGTTACAGGTGACCGACATCAGTCACTAACAAAGATTGACATGAATGTGCAATAGGCACAAAATGAGCCCTAGACACCCCAGATCTCAGTGAGAAGGTCACAAAGAGTAAGTAGACCTCCAAGAGATATTTTCACCTTCCTTTTCTTATTTATTATTAATTGATAGTGGTGAACTAGAAATATTTGAAGAAGCAATGTAGGTAGATACCCATGAGCAGTGGGAGCATGACATGGATGAGGAGATGGAATCCTTGGAACAAAATCAGACATGGGATTTGGTCAAGTTTCCAGTAGGTAAGAAAACTCTCTACAAAACAAGTGGGTTTACAAGATCAAGGAAGAAGAGGGTGGAATGAAAAGGTACAAGGTGAGGCTTATGGTAAAGGGATTTACACAGAAAGTAGGTATTGAATTTGATGATATTTTTTCTCCTATAGTTAAGATGAATTCTATTCGTATTGTTCTAAGTTTGGTTACAACAAAATATTTACATTTAGAACAACTTGATGTTAAGACATGGATTTTCTTCATGGTGATTTGGAGGAAGATATTTATATGCAATAGTTATTTGGTTATGAAGTCAAGGGTAAGGAGAAACTTGTGTGCAGATTGAAAAAGAGCCTATATGGGCTCAAGCAAGCTCCAAGGAAATGGTATTTGAGATTTGATAGTTTTATGCATGAGCATGGTTATATGAGATGTGAATATGACCATTGTGTTTATTTTAAGAAGCTTGAAAATGAGAGCTATGTTATTTTGTTACTATATGTGGATGATATGTTGATTACAGGATCTAGTATGTAGGACATTGGTAAACTTAAAGAAATGTTAGCTCACACATTTGCAATGAAGGATTTGGGAGCTGCAAAGAAAATCCTTGGCATGAAAATTCACCGAGATAGGAAAAAAAGAAGTTGTATTTGTCTTAGGAGGCTTATATCAATAAGGTGTTGGAAAGGTTTAACATGCAAGTTTCAAAACCTATGTTAGTACACCTATGGTTGGACACTTCAAATTGAGCAAAGATCAATGTCCTTCATCACATGAGGAGGTTGAGTACATGGCACATGTTCCCTATGCTTCAGTAGTAGGAAGTCTTATGTATGTCATGGTTTGTACTAGACTAGACATTGCACAAGCAGTGGGAGTTGTGAGCAGGTTTATGGCTAATCCAGGTAAAGAACATTGAAAGAAGTCCAATGGATTCTCAGGTATTTGAGAGGGACATCCAACATGGAGTTATGTTATGGAGGGTCAAATACTTATTTACGTGGCTATGTTGATTCAGATATGGCTGGAGATTTGGATGGCAGGAGGAGCACCACTGGATATGTTTTCACAATAGGTGGAATGATAGTTAGCTGGATTTCAAGATTGCGAAGGTTGTGGCTTTGTCTACTATAGAGGAAAAGTATGTTACAGCTATAGAAGCTAGCAAGGAGATGATATGGATGAGTAGGTTCATGAAAGAGTTGGGTAAGGAGCAAGAGGATTGCAGATTATATAGTGATAGTTAGAGTATGATTCATTTGGAAAAGAACTTAGCATTTCATTCAAGAATGAAACATATTCAGTTGAGGTATCACTTCATACGACAAGTGTTGGAGGATGGAAAACTGAAGTTAGAGAAAATCCATATGGATGAGAACCCTACATACATGCTAATGAAGCCATTGGTAAAGAATAATTTGGATCTTCACTCCACTTCTATTGGTCTTCAAGTTTAGACTTGAAGAGGAAGAAATGGGCCAAGGAAAAGGAACCAAGGATGGTGATGCACAATACAATGCAATAATTGATCTCCAAGTGGGAGATTGTTGAGTATGGAGCTTAATTGCTTCACAAGAAACTTTATTTTACATGTTACTAGTTTTGATAGTGACCGAGATGGTTAGGAAGTAATTGGTGTTGGTTAGGAAGTGATCAGCAATGACCAAATCATCAACCCGCATAGATGTTAGGGAGTGACCGATGACGATAAAGGTAAGTAACCGGTGATGGTTACCTGTGCAACGGTGCTTTTTTTTTGATGAGAATTAGAATAAATTTTTTTTTAAAGATGATTTCTTGATTGTAAAATCATAGTTAGTTTCCTAGAATAGATATATATGCATGTATGCATTGTATGAGGGTAAGAGAGAAGAAAATAACAATTGTTTGCATGTAAGTTTTCTTGGTGAGAAAGAAAGAGTAGATGAGTGAGGAAAAAGCATTGAACATCCTCTGAGGTGTTGGAAGAAAAAAATCTTCATTGTATTTCCTATGTAAATATTTGAATAATAATATTGGTCATTTCTTGGTGGATGTAGACCACACTAGGTGAACCACGTTAAATGCAAATCTGGTGTTGTCTTTGTCTTGTTTATTTTATCTTCTAGCTTATTTCCGCATTCATTGCTTGTATGCTTTATATGATTATAGATATGTGCAACAATGTTATATGGTTTAACCCCAACATACTCACGGAGATATTTTTACTTTTCCCCTTAGGTCATTAGGGGAATAAATTCAAAAAGTAGAAAATGTCAAATTTTGAATGAGATGATTTGTAATTTGAATAGGACGAGATAATTTTTTTCGATAATGATTCCTTAGAGTACTTGATTGATTATATTTAAACTAGAGAGGGATCGTAATGTGGTCTTGATTGTATAACACCCCTTTCAAAGACAGGGGGTAGGGTGGAGAAATGATCGATGAGCCAAAAGTAATGTAGTAAAGGTGTGTAATAGTGAATGAAAAATAATCTATAAAATATAGTAAGAGTTCACGTATAATGATTATCATATGTTCTAAATGTAGGGATAACACTTTGAGAAATATGTACATTATGGTGGGAGGAGAAATAATGAATCGAATGGAAAAAATGGGGACGAAAATAGAGTAACGAGGATCAAGATATGTGATGTAGCCTAGAATCTACTATATGAAACCTAACAAAACCTAGGTGCACTCATACATCACCCAAAGTGAGTGCTCACCCAAAGCACATAAAGGTACCAGGTCCCTCTTTAGAGTTTCTTGTGTAGGATGTTAGTGTGATGAAGATAAAGCATACATCTAAAACCCTAACTAACCATAAACATTCCACAAAGCATATTCCAGATCTATATCTTAAAGAATCATGAATTAAACAATAATCATAATGAAATCAACCATACAAGAACCAATTATAGTCATGTTTAACACCTTTATCCAGCTAATATACTCCATTATATTAAACATAGTAAACATAGAAGCTTCTTACAATAAATAATATCACCATAAGTCATGCGCACATCAAATCTAGCAACATAACTTTACAATAACCCACACACAATGTCTCGTGTCTCTCTTTAACTACACAGACTAATACATACTTATAGGGGTGGGGACTTTCCCTTCACTACCTATGCACTTCCCAAAATAGGTTGCATGCTAAAAATAGCCATGCACCTTTACAATAATATACACACATGTAAGTGTGTTAATAATAGATCTCCTATAGTTAACTGACAATAGTAATCCTATTATTATCCCAAACTCATACACGACACTTAAGATATGCTGCTCATCCCCAAAATAACATTTACGTGTCATGCAAGTATCCATCCCGATGTGTGCTCTATACGCTATCTCCAAAAAATATTCCGTAAGCATAAAAATGACTAAGACCCAAATCAACTTGTTTGAGTGCATTTCCTTTCCCATCCTTCACTTTGTTTTCAAATGCGCCTTGTTTCTATGTGTGAATCTTCCCTGTGCCCTCTCCTTAGTGTCATACTCTTTTTCTCAAAATTACCCCACACTAATGTACATTGCCATCCCAATAATGGGGTTTATCTTGATTGTCCCAAATGTAAAGAATAAGAATGGAAAGAATGTAAAGAATCACTATACAAAGAATAGACTTCTTTTTCAGCAGCCCCCCGCTTCAAATGGGAGGATCAACTCTGGATATTCTGTTTTAATCTCAACCTCCAATTTTTTCCAGTCATCTAGTGTAGTTCTTGTCTTCTCTGGAACATCTGTGGTGATGGATTCCAACTCGTCCTAGGTTATATATTCATTTTCATTATGCAAGTATTAGGACAAAATTGGCCATAATAGACATCTTTCCCTCCAAAAGATCCATTTTTTACGCTATGAGCTTTCTAATATCATCCATCCTCTCCTTATGTGGGTCTTTTGTTGCTGCAAGGGATTCATGCTTTTGTTTTACTAATGTTCATATTCTTTGTGGCACACCCTAAAGTCTCATCTTTCATTGCCTTCAAAACTTCATTATCTTCTATCATAGTTCTGATCTTGATCACTACTACTGGTGCTACACATATGTTCAGATCTTGATCTACTTTCTTAAGCTCATCTTGTAAAATTTGGAGTAATGCCTCATAAGATGAAATCTTCCTAACCACAGAGGCCCTTACTCTCTCTACTTTCTATTTAGGATCTTTTTACGTTGACATTGGAATCGGTCCATCTTCAAGCACCAAATCAACTAATGTGTGCACATAATGCATAGCTGAAGGAAACTTCTTAGGTACCTTAGACTCCAGATGCGGTCTTGCTTTTAGGACATAGTCACCAATTTCTTCTACCATGTTGATGAAGGCCTCATTCTTTTTTTGCTCTAGATCCTTCTCTCCTTTTAGACATGCTATTTCTATAGTTTTTGCCTTGTTATCTTCAAGTAGTGCTCTAATAGTGGCATCCTTATCGATATTCCTCCATGCCACCTCTGTAGATACCTTAACCAAGGCATTGATCACCTACTCATTAGTCATGAGAGTGGGATTTATAGTCATGTGCCTGCTATGAGGTTCCTTCTTCACTCTTATTGACACACAAGACTCCTCGCATACATCAAAATATGGCTCATCTATGTGAGTCTACATAGACCAAGACAACAATTTCCTTACGTGTGTAGTGGCCATGTCTGGGTCCATCAGCTCTCACCCATATAACTCCTTCATGTCCACTATGCTTTGAAAATGAGTGTGGATGATTTTTCTTGTGTCCTCATCATAACCCATACTCGGTATAACATATTATCCACATGTTATCCTTGTTCTTGGCCCCTTAGGAGCATGAGCGCCAAGGTTTGGAGTTGGTCCTTCGATGTCGTGAGTAGTATCATGTGCATGAGGCTGCTCATGCTTTGATTATTATACTTCCTTCACCCCTTCCTCTTCATCCTTCATATCCTTATCTCTAGGATCCTCCATATATTCTAGCTACACTTTGGGGTCCCAGTGTGCTCTTTGAGACTCCTCTACCTCCTCATTTAGATTTAGTTTTCTCATCTTCTTCTAAGTTTCCTCTTTTTGAGGGGAGAGTCGTGGTGATCTTCTTATAGGTTGTGGAGTTCCCGTGCCTTGGGTCCTTGTTGTTCAGAATACCCTCTTAAAGTTACGCTCTTCATGGAATGCTTCCACATCTAAGTTCTCATCTCCTTATTTCTCCCGAGGTGGAGTATTTACATGTTTAGTCTCCACTCTATTTGTGGATGCCTCCGACCTCTATGATCCAAGCCTCCACTATCTTTGTGTTCTTCTTCCTCCTCGTCTACCTACCTATATAGTCGTTGCGAGGATTTGGAGCAGGCACGTTCTCCATTCTATATGTTTTCCCTTAGGTGGCCCTGGGAGCATGAAATCATTCTCCACATACTTGTTATTCTCCAACTTAGGCTTAAGCTAAATATATACGAGCATGGATCCACTATCCCCAATAGCCAAGCTTACTAGCTTCATACTTATGACATTTGAAATGAGCCTCTCAATATAGGCAGTCCAACCTAGATACACATATGTCTTCCTGAGGGTGTGGTAGTCACACTCTACCTTGTTTACGTTGAAGTTCAGATGGTGTGCATCAATAAATATATGAACTAAGGCTTGAAGTAGCACGCTATGAAGGCGTAGGGATGTTTTCACCATGAATCCATGTCCCATCCTCATGGAAAACTACATGATGCGTAAGTGTTGATACAATGTAAATTGTACTACCTTTCTTACTACTAAGGTGGCTCCTTGGGAATGTGCCACTCCTCCTCAAAATTCCGCATAAAGTCAAATCATACCACATTTGTGCCCTCTTCTTAAACAACCCACTCATTGATCATTCACATAAATATTTTTCAAACCTCTCTGCAATGGAATTCTTTTCTAAGGGGTACTCTTAGATCATGTTCTTTGCCCATCGCGACACTCTAATTTATAAAAATACAAGAGAAAGTAGGACAACACCAAATCTTATCTTTTCTCCTGTGCGCACTTCCTCAACAATGGTATCTACAATATAGCCTAGTAAGTTGTATACTATTCTTTGAGACATTTTCTTTATAATTGAAGTCACATGTGTTTTTACCTGTGACCATATCTCTTGGTCATTCAAATTGGTGAGAAGATGTGTGGCTACCTACACCACATGAAACTTCTTCAGCTTATCTATTTCCATTCCATGTGGACTCTTGGTATACCCCAACTTCTTTCTTATTTCTATGACCGCTGCTTTATTATTCATATCACTAACAAGGTCTACCCCTGTGCCCTTCAATCCTGTTAGTGTCGAAACTAGGGGCTGATGTGATCCTAACCCTTTTTTGAAAAAATAAAATAAGTCTTCATGGAATCGATCATAATCCATTGGTATAAGGGTTCATATATTTCAAAATATGGGAGCTCATTTAACTAATAAAATCATACCTACTTCAAAAATTTTCCCTAACGTTGTCATATATACTAGCATATCCTCTACCACGTGCACTTGTTGGTCTTCTTATTCAATAGAGGGTCCAACTCTCCCTTGTTTTCAGTGGTAAGGTGGTTTTAGTCACTTATTTTGCACTTTTGGATGTGGGAATCCCACTCTTTTCTGACTATTACTCCTTCCGAATATTACATCTCTCTAAAAATTACTCTCGAGAGCAATTTCAAATTCAATTTCTACCTTCTTCTTTGATTTTGTGCTTGCTGTAGTTGCTTTCTTTGGTGTCATCATAAAAATCCCACCTTTTTTCTTCCGTGTCATGAGTAAACTCAAACCCTACCTCAAATATGTGTTCCCTAGCTTGAAACCGCGTGCCCTAACTCCTTCTTAATGCGATTCTACTTTGCTCAAACCTTCACCAATGGGGACATAATCTTGTTTCTTTTTCAATAGTCTTCTCTCCACATCTAGTTTCACAATGCTCCACACCTTAACATGATTTGATCTACTCACCACACTTACCTCACTCAAATAATTATGATTGCAAAGGTAAAAATGAACCCGCATCACATCCTTATATATATTTTTAAAAGTTAGTGCATTTATTACTCCTTCACCTACCACCAATCCTCTCATTAATTGACCATTTTCACAATCTCTACATGGTACATCTTCATGCCCCAACTATAACCTTCTAGCGCACCTTCCTACCTTCTAGCTATAGACTTCTCTTCAACACGCTTCCATGCACTCCGAGTACCTCACCATTGCACCTTCCCCTAGTAGTCTCCACGGTCATTGCTTACCTCACATTATATTGTTCCCTCATTTATCTCCATCTATGGTCATGTTTTAGAGAAATTTCCTCTCTTATAACTCCTTTACACACTTAACTAGCACCTGTAAAAATTTTGTTCTCATATGTACCTAGTTGTGAATAACCACCCCACATCAATGGTATGTGCAGTCCTTTATGCATAAAAATACTTTAGATGGTAATTAGCTTCCAACATGATCACATGCTTATTACACAAAACACCAAACTAAATTGACAAAGCATAGCGAATGAAGAAGGAAATATAAAAATGAAAACCTATTCTAAATGGAAACACTACCTTATTAAAAAAACCAAGAAGACTTATTTATAGTAGGGCTTCAACCTACTCCCATTGAAGTAATCAGGTAATCGTATTCCATCAAGCATCTTTAACTAAAAGCACCTAATTCAAGTATATGAGTGATAACATATGGTCCCAACCAATGCAATTTAAGCTTTCTGGATGGTGTAAAAACTTAGAATCATAAAGAAGCACCATCTTTCCCATCTCAATATTTTTGTCCCTGATGTGCCTGTCATCCCATGCTTTCTTGGCCTTTTCCTGCTTCTAAATCCAACATGCTATGGTGTTCACGCCTCATCTAACTATATCAATTTATCAATTATTTCTTCTAATGTTTTTCATCGGATAGACCTCCAACACACGCAATACGCAAAGAAGGTAACATGAATTCCATAGGAAGAACTGCTTCTACGCTAAACACCAACTAAAATGGTGTGGCCTTGTTCAACCTCTTGTATGTTGTTCTATATGCCCAAAGCATGGAAGAAACTTTATCATCCCAATCTTTCCTTCCAACATCACAAATTTTTGTCAATGTCTGGCTCAAATCTTGTTAAAGGCCTTAACAGTCCCATTTTCTTAAGGATGATAGGGTGTAGTATTATGGTGTGAAATCATAAATTCATCCAATAGTATCTTGATTGTCTCATTCAAAAAATGTGTGCCCCTATCACTTGTCAAGCTTAGTGGGAATCCATACCTTGTAAGAACATTTTCCCATAAGAACCTCATTATTAAAGCTGCTTGTTGTACAATCCTTGGTAGGTGCTTTTTCTTTCCCCCTTGTAAGATAATCTATGTGAGTGATGATGTAGCGTGATCCGTTCTATGCATGGATGGCGAAATAGGACCCAAAAAGTATATAATCCCTTTCTCAAATAGTTCTACACTAGGAATAGGTCTTAAAGGAATTTCATCTCTTTTCCCGGGTTTACTAAGGCATTTACATTATCACATGCATTACAATATGCTTTACAATATTTATAGAGGGTCTCCCACCATAATCCCAATGAGTAGAATCTTGCACCCAAAGTGAGGTCACTTGTATAGATCCCACCTACAATACCACCATGAGCCTCTTCCATGACATCCGTGTGCTCATGCTCTAGTACACACCGATGCAACACTTCATCTCATCCTATCTTGTACAGGTCACCATCGATCAACACAAAAGGTGCCATGTGAATTACAAGTTGTTTCTTATTTAAGGATTTCATTCCTTCTAGTGCCTTACCTAT
The DNA here is from genome assembly GCA_018340775.1 of Taxus wallichiana var. yunnanensis. NCBI lineage: Eukaryota > Viridiplantae > Streptophyta > Pinopsida > Cupressales > Taxaceae > Taxus > Taxus wallichiana. Next base: position 186,790,737 of record CM031239.1, read on the forward strand.
ACGTAAAAATACAACAATAACCTTAAATTACGAAGGCATGCATTGTAACATGTACTAAGTGTGTATCTAGAATTATATCTTTGATTGTTTGCGTGTCCTCCCCGATCAATTCTTGATAAATGGTTTGGGCCATAATTAGTTTTACCTAGTTTTACCACAAATGTGAAATAAAATTCTTGGAATAATAATACCCATCGACATATGTGACCCTGTAAAATGGGCTTGATTACCAAGTATTTCAATTCCATGTGATCGATATAAAATACAAATGGTGTTGCTAGTAGGTGTTGTCTAAATTTATGCGGCATAGATAATCGACAAGCTTTGCACTCGTAGTTGTATAATTATTCTCTCGTAGGAGTCAAATTTCTACTAGCAAAACATATAGGATGATCTATAATTCCTTCTCTAGACTGATCTAACATAGTGCTAATGGCCATGCTAGAGGTGTCTACATTTACATGAAATGGTTGGTTATGAGGGAAAACATAGAATAGGTGTTTTTAGTAAGTCTCTCCTTCAATGCCTCAAATGCACATGACTATGGTTCTCCCCAATAGAATGTCCCTTTCCCCTTTAGTAACTCTTCCTAGGGTGTGGCAATTTTAGCATTTCCTTTGATAAAATTTCTATAATACCCTGTGTGAACCAATAATCCACGTGCCTCACTCTGATTGGTAGGCTCTTCTTTAACTGTAACCTTAGCTGGATCTAATAACAAACCTTCCTTGTACATGATGTTCCCTAACAAAGTGCCAAAGGTGTAGAAAACACACACTTCTTGATGTTTAAAGAGATGCTTAATTGTCTACATCTTTCAAACATTAAGCGTAAATTGTCACAACAATCCATAACAAGTCCATACATCATCCAATCATCCAAGTAAACCTGTAATAAGTTGTGGATAAAATCCTAGAATGCTTAAACAACTATGCACAAAAATACAATAGGCACGTTTTTCAGACCAAAGGGCATCATAGTGTATGAAAAAATTCCCCATTCAGTGGTGAAATTTGTTTTCTCTTGATCCTCCCGTGTAATCTTGACCTAATGATACCTAGAGAATCATTTATAAAAGAATAGATTTTGTGCCCTGCAATGCTTTCTAATATCTCCTTTGTGAAAGGTGTAGGAAAGGGATCAATCACACATGCAACATTCAGTTTCTTGTAATCCACACAAATCCTAATCAACCATCAAGTTGTTTATACCATGACCATGGGGTTAACCTACTCTACTTCTTCTATCGGCTTGATGATGCCATATTTCAACATCTTGTCACTTTCTTCCTTAAATTTTACGCGCAGGTTAGGGTTCATTATGTAGGTCTTTTCCTAACTCGGGTATGCACCTTTCTTAAGATTAATATTCTTCTCTCCTATTGATTCATGCACTCCTTTTAATTCATGGTAGCCCCTAGAAATAAGTCTTGAAAATCACATAGTAACTCAATGACTTTTGCCACTTGAGAGTCGACCAATAATCCCCAATTAGTGTCTCCTTAGGTTTAACATCCATAACAACATTTACTTTTTTTTTTTTATCTTCATGGGTTCATGATAGGTGTACACATTTTATCCGCACTGTCTAACACCTCGTGTGTACTCATTGAATGATCTATATCTAGATCTTCTACTTCCTCATCATCCACTATGTAGACCATCTTTCCTTTTTCTTTCTCAAAGAAAGTGCACTTAAGTAGCGTGGCATCTATCTCTTCTTCTTTATCAAAGCGTGCTCCTGAGTCTGTCTCACCAAATAACTCTTGAATGAGTTCTTCCACCTTTGCATTGTCTCCCATAGTTAAGCACTTTATAACCCTTAATGCCTCTTCCACTGGAGGTTTAGTAGAGAAGTAGTCAAAAGTCTAGACCATTCCTGTAATCAAATCCTGCCAATTTCCAGTCTCTCTATGTAGCTCCACATATACATACCAAACACATGCGTAACCTTGTAAAGTGGAATAAAGTTTGTGCACCCATAACAAAGATGGTAAAGCTTGTTGCCCCTCTGTCTAGAGCCTCTCACACTACTGAACGTGGTGCTGGATAGGTTGATTACCATGATATGTGCAAATTTGAGTAGGCGCATTGCTCTTGGAAAACCGAGTTGTTAGAGAAATCCTAAATTCATTCCATCCTACAAGATTATCCATGTGAGCCACCCACCAGTGCACTACTATCCAACACAGGGTATATGCTAACATATTTCTTCTTTTAAATTGGTCTGTCCACTGTTCCTCCATGGTGCACATGAATAATGTAGGGTCTCCTTCTCTAGTGTACTGAGGTAAAGAGTTATTACCTATCATCCTAATACAATGAGGTTTGCTTCTCCACGCAAAGGCACTCCTTAATTCTCCCCCAACCATCTCATAAGTGTCATGCACCTACTCATATGTGTAGATTTGAGTAGGTGCATTGCTCTTGGAAAACTGAGTTATTAGAGAAATCCTAAATTAATTCAATCCTAGAAGATTATCCATGTGAGCCACCCACCAATGCGCTGCGCTATCCAACACAGGTATATGCTAACATATTTCTTCTTTTAAATTGGTCTATCCACTATTCCTCCATGGTTTGCATGAATATCGTAGGGTCTCCTTCTCCAAAGTGTACTTGAGGTAAATATTTTTTACCTATCCTCCCGATACAATGAGGTTTGCTTCTCCAGGAAAAGGCACTCCTTAATTCATCCCCAACCATCTCATAAGTGTCATGAGCCAAATTATCACAAGCAATACTCGTGGTATCACTAATAGTCTGTGTATCTTCCCACCGGAGGATTACTTCCTTAGATGGCTTGAGTACTTTTGGGTCTTGAATAACACATACATAAATCCTGTTCAAATATTCCTCACTCAAAATCTCAACATAAGGTGCAAATTTCCCATCCATTAAAGGAATAACAAATCTTTTTCCTTGTTCTCAAAACTTATATATCCCTTGGGAACCCAAGAAGAGCTAGGAAAATTTCTTCTTCTACAAGTGCTAAATCCTCAAAGTCCAAAGTGAAATTGGCCCCTTGTATAGTAATGGATGCATATTTTAAAACTCCATTGAGGTAGCCTTAGTTTGATTAGCCATAAACAATACATTAGAAGATGGCTGCAATGGAGGTCTCCCCATCCATACCTATGCATATAAAGTAAGCACATTTACCTCTCGCACCTATGTCAATCAATATATTACTCAAGAGTCATCCATCCACAACAACATTCAGAGTGATCTCCTTGTTGTAATCTAAGCTATGAGGGGGAATATTTGCATGCAAGATTTGATGTCCATTCTCAATACCTACATGTGGAGTGTTTCCCTTTAGCCAAATCCATAGTAATGGAATGATATTATATTGGTGCAACACTTTGCATACCTCCTTTAAGTCATCAATATCCGACTGGACCATCTCTACTGCCTTCTTCTATTCCATCTTCCGTGATTTCTCCTTTAAACATTGTATTTCTCCTGAAGATTTTTGAGTACCTCCATGGTCTCCTGATAAACCTCCTTCTAGTGCGTAGGATCCGGATACCTTACATGTAAAATTTCCTCCTTAGTGATGGTAGGATTCTTCTGTAATGCTTCTCTGGTATGCACAACTTCAGCGTGTAGTAATCTTCATAGGTAATACCTTAGGTTCCGATGCCAACTTTGGCATCCACTGATTTTCCACAACGTGTGATGTATTCTAACCATCCATGTGCCCTTGTTTTCCTGTTTATGCTACTTTATAAGATGCTCATATAGGTATGAGAATTCCTCATAGCTATGACTCTTCCCATAAAAATAATAAGTAATATTTTGAGGACATTCACGCATGTAGTGGTTAGGAGATCCACATGTAAATCACGTTCTGTGAGGAAACTCACCTTGTCCACCACCACATCCTCAACCATGGAATTTACCATGGTATCCTTGACCTCTTCCTCATCCTCCATATTAATGCCTCTCATTTTGATAATAGTGTGCTTGATTTTGATCCCAATCCTGGTGCTCACCTTTACCCTTAGAGTTATCTAATACTCCTGTCTGTCACACACCAATATCTATAGCATCATGGATTTGACCAATCAACCTATATTCTTTTGTATCATTAGTTGTGGACCAGAAAATCTTACAATAGCAAGATACATTATTCCTTATAGTGTGTTGTAATAATGGGTAGTGGCTGGTGTCATGGCTTAGATGACATATCTCATATTCTAACAATAACGAATGTACTGACTCTGCGGGACAACTATCCTTGGTGTGCCCTTCCATTTCATTGTCTATACACCAAATCCCAATGTGTGTGTCATGTGCTAAATTTTCTGATAGTTTCTCCAAATTATTTGCCATAGTTGTAATTTGTGCTTCCAGGAATGGGACGACTCTAGTGTCTATACTTCTAACTTCCTTAGTGCGAAAAAATAATTCAAGTGCTACGCATGGATTAGTGTATGTTTTATGTGAAAGTTCCCTTCTAAAAGGTGTGATCAGTCCTCCAATGAACCATTGTGCATGCTAGATTGCATTAATATCATAAGAAATTTTAGACAAAAGTGTTTTGAAATGGGCATCATACCTCTGACACTCTCGTAGTTCCCCGATTAATATCCTTAAGCATGCTTATACTCTTCTATTCAAATTCAGGATATAGAAATTTTTAAGGAAATCATCTTTTAATGCTGCATAATCTATGCAAGTTTGATTAGGGTCAAAATTCCTATACCAAATGTGTGAGCATCCCTATAATGTAGTTACAAATTAAATTTCCTTGCACTCAGAAGCCATGATCCCTTTTGCATGCCTTAGTATCTGAAACATGTGAATGTGTTCAAAAACATCTTCTATGGCCCTATACTCTAGAACACAGAGAGAAATCTCCATGTAAATATTCTGGGGTTGGTGAGGACCCAACCCTCCTGATCTAGAAACTCATGTGTTATCTCTACCTCTAGAACCACTAGATCCACCAAAACTAGATCCACCTATACCCCCTGATCCTCCACATGTAATCTAAAGTGGAATAGAAGATGCACTTCCTTGTGTCCCAATAGTAGTAATGAACTTAACTCTTATATTCTACGTGGTGGTACTATTCCTAGAAGTGATTCCAAAATTTTGTGTGCTCAAATTCTATGCTGATGATGCTCTTGAAAAGGTACCTCCAAAAATAACGAAGACATTTTCCTTGCCATGGATGTACTTGCTATGTGTCTTACTCCCGCTTCCCTACTTCCCAAATTAGCTTGCTAACTATTGGATGTACTAGATACTGGAAAACCAAGTGCAAGGGCTAGGTTTCCGTGCACGTTAAAATACACACTCGTGGCCTAGATCATCTCTTTTAGCATGCTCCCTTATGAGGCCAAGGATGGTTCCCTGTAATTCTTTACCAAATGGGGAGTTACGGATATGCTCTACCTCTACGCCTTTGTGTGAGCTCTAAATCCTTCACGATCCATCTCTCTCCTTAATGTCATCCTCTCTCTACAATATCTCGCTGCTCCTCCATCTCCCTCTTGTGTGCCTCATTGTACTTAAGCCACCATTCTTCTTTTTGACTTTCAACCACTAGGTCCACCATATTTTACCAAAACTACTCCCGCCCCGTGTGTGTGTGTGGGGTTTAGCTAGCCATCAATTTTTCTTCCAAGTTTAGTGTCACCTTGAAGATCTTGATCACTAGTGGAATGCCTTACAAGTAGTTCCCTGGGATAACGCAAAAATTGGAACTCAGCTACCTCCGGGAAAGAATAAGTGGAAATTGAATACTCCGAATATAGCTATTTAAAACACCACGAACTAAGTATCCACAACATGCATCCAAATTAGATTAGGATTATAGAGAGCCTAAAATTATTAAATGCGTTCATAATAGTGTGCGATACCTCCAATTCCATTTAGATGCATAAGCAACCACCCACTCATACAGCTATATTGGGAAGTTAACAAAGAAGCTCTCATACAAACAAATCATACATATTCTATTCCACACACGCATGTGCATCAAAATCAGATCCAGAGTTATCATGGTGATTACTTTAAGTTAATGTTGATTAATTTCTTAATGTTAGAAATGAAGGCAAACATGTTAAGATATATATTTTGATCTTAAGGGAATGTGTTGCTAATCTGGATTCTTGCATACTGTAATTTGTTTACATGGGACAACAGTTATTATTGCTTGTATGTTTGTTGATGTGACGAAAATTTGTCGTATGCTTGCTGAACTCTATTCGCTGATTGACAACACACCTTGAATCAATTCCATTGATCCAAAGTATGTTGTGGCCTTCTTGTGATCGCTTTGACGATTTACTCTTGAACCGAACTGAAGGTTGATATAAATGTGCAACACCTGATTTCAGGTATGAACAGCTGGCACGTAGATGCCAACGACAAAGGTTCGATTCTCGAACCATGCACTGTCGTAACGTGAGACCTCGTAAGGTGAGAAATGCCTGGATACGGGTGGCTCAGGTATGTATAACGTGGGACGAAATGTCCTGCACAGTGTTGAAATTTGGTGTCAGTCGGGAAGACTTGACTGGAAGTTGATTAATTAAGTGTTAGGTGCTAAGGGAAATTAGATCCTAATCTAATCCTAAGTTCTACCTTACATCCTAAACTACTATCCTAAGTGGATTTTTAAATTCTAAAATGGTGAAAATAGACCTAAGTTCTATTAACCTATGACCTAGGTATGAACACTATTGTTAATCCTAAACTAATCCTAACCTAGAAGGGGACGACAGACCCATGGGAAAGGATAAGGATGGAAGGAAATTTAATGGCAATAAATGTGAGTCCTTATGTGGACAGCGCCAAGTTTGGTGGGAACAGGAAAAAGGTGGAGGTATCTAGTTGGTTATGGACTAAACTTGGTTTGCATGCAAAATTTGAAATTGGCAACTCGCCAACCCAAGTCGGCGGTGGCGTGAGGAAATAGAAAAAGGCAGAGCCTTTAATGCATTTAATTTCTTGGTCTTCGTGACCAGCCCGCCTTGGAAAGAGTATGGAGGAATTTTTGTTGGTCATTTGTGTTTGTTCGGATTTTTGGAAAGTTGCTCTGCATTTGGTTTTTCTTGGTTCAGTCGAACCAGTTGTGTTTGGTTGATTATCACTATTTCTTTGGAAATTAAGGTGTTTTTTTGAGCCTGTAGAGGAAGGGATTGTTTGGAAAGCTTGTTTGTCGCTGTGGAAGGAAATACCACCTGTAGACGCGGTTTTCTTCGAGCTTCGAGGAAAAATTTGTAGGCATGTTAAGCCCTTCTCTTTAAAACACTTGCTTTGTTTAAGCGTCTCATTAAAACAACCCTGCTCTTCTTCTGAACGGGTTTTGGGTTTATTCGATTTTACTGTCATTTTGGAAATGATTTGGGTAGAATCATTTTCTTGCTGTTGTGATTTGAACTGTCTTTGCATAAATTTGAGTTGGAAATACAAACATGCTGTGTTGGTTTGTTTGACAGTATTGGGGAATTCAACCGGGTATTTCTCTGTAAATGTTTATATGAAACTGTACAGGCTGTATGAGTTGTTTTCATTGTTGTGCAATCGTTCTTTTGCCAATACGAACTTGAGTGATGGAATGTATTAACTGTGTGAGTTGTTTGAAGTTGTTTCTTTATTGAAATTTTTGAGGAAATGAGTTCCTCTTCCTTCTGCTGATTTGGATTTTGAAGGAAATAGATTTGGGTTTTATTGAGCATTATGAGCTCGGTTTGAAGGAAGTGATAGTAATATTTTATTGTGTGCTTTTTCTTTTGTAAAAGAAATGGACGAATACGACTTGGGTATTCGTGAAAGTTAAAAAGTAATGTTTTTTTCTCCGAACTTATAAATGAACATTTTTTCTCTTGCTTGGTGGAAAGTTGATTTTGTTGTGTTTATTGATGCGGTTTGATCTTCCGATTCAATCTGTTTCGTGAATACAACTCGGCTTTGTATTTCGTGCAAATAAATGAAATATATGGGAATTTGGCTTGTTGTTTGAGACTGTTTGTCTGACTGTACTATGCTTACGTGCATTTAATCCCTATGCGGGTTTTCATTAATAAGGTATTGATATATGAAATTGTATTTTGAAGTTCTCGCATATCATTATGAAAATAGAAAATGGATTTCGGGTAGAAATGTTTGTCAGGCAAGAACTCGAATTGGGTATTCTTTGAAATATGGTATATGAATGAAACTCAGACAAAGTGCTATGTGAGTTTGTTTTTCATTATGAACAATTGTTCTATTGTCAATATGGGTTTGAAATTGTCATGATAGAAGATAAACACGATTTGGGTGTTTTTATTACATTTTGAAGAAAATGATCGCTTTTTTCTCGAAATTATAAAGAAACGAATTCTTCTTCTTTCGATTGTTTTTAATTTTTGAAAGAAACGGTAATTGGGTTTTATTGAACGTTATAAGTTCAGCTTGATAGAGATGACAGTGGCATTTAAATTGTTTCCTGAGTGTTGTGTTTTCCTGTACAAATGGAAGATTGGAATGTTTCAGGAGATCTCTGATTTTGCACTGTCATTCAAAAAAAAAAATGAATTCGACTTGACTGATTCTTGTTGTATTTGAAGGAAATGGATGTTTTCTTATTGAAATAGTTAAGGGAATGAATTTTTCTCTTTTGCTGATTGAGTTCTGGAAATAGCAATAATAGAGCTTTACTGTGCAATATGAATTGGTCTTCATTGTAGGTAACAACAATGTGCAAATTGTTATTATGAATCGTATGCATTCATGGATATAGAAGGTCATGTGAATAATTGATTACGTGGTCTGTATAACTGTTTATTTGGTTAAAATACAGTGAAAGAAGTATGGAATCTTCTAGTACAGTAAGTACATAGTATGCATCTTTATACTGCTTGTCCTATGATGAATACGATGTTTTACTAACCTGTTTATGGTATTCGTATGAGCCCGATTTAAATGAAGTATAGATAAGGACGATAAATTCATCCTTGTTTTCATTTAAAGCTGAATATGAACGGAACTATTTCTTGTTGTTGGAAAGTGAATTCGAATGGATTTTGTAAGTTTCACTCAATCGTTATCTTGATTTGTGTCTCGCTTGGATTCAATTTTAGACAAATCATGAGGAAAGAAATAGGAATGTGAATGGATAACTTGGGAAAATGATCATTTCTTCTCTCATACAAATTGGAAATCTGTAATCGCTTAGGAACGAATTTTGTAATTGCTTGGGTATAAGCAACTATATTTATTGTTGTTTGCTTTCTCGTCTGTACTTGATTGCTTGGAATCAAATGAGATGCATGAACTGAAAGGAAAGTAATTGGTTTACATTTCAGTTAGATTTTATCCTTTGCATTTATTACTAATGTAAGGAAAGGAAGGGATAGCAGTTATGTTATAACAAGTAAGATGTTTACTAGTATTCCTAGTTTTTACAAATGTTGTAATCTGGAACTGTGGAAGGAAATTGCGTCTTGTAATGGTTATGTGGGAAATAGGACAACAATCCTTTGACTGATTGGGATGGTATTTAGATGGTTCAGTTGTTATGTCTGTTCATTCTTTTTTATACTTAATTCTTGATTGATGTTCATACTCGCCGCTTCATAAAAGCAGTGGTTCTTTTATCGAGACAAGCTTAATTAGAAGCACCTCATTTTAATGACAAGTGCTTAATATGCTCGATTCCATCAACCGACCCGCAAGTAATTTTGCAGAGATGGAACTTGATTAAAACGAAGACATGGCTATTTTCTGATACTTCTTTTGATTGTCTGAAGATGAATTGTATTTGTTAGTTATTATTCCTCTACGAGGAATTGTGAAAAGAAGAAAGTACATTCTTCTATCTATGAGTTGTAATGTTGTTTTATATAAACAAAGTCCAGTAATTTGGACTGGAAAATGTATGGATTATGAAATGGATTGATGAATACAAATACAAGTGTGATATTTTAATAACTATATCAGTTTGATATTGTTGATTAAATTGGAAATATAATGTTATTTCTTGATTTGGAATTATTCAATTGTCCTTGGATGGATTTAAAAGGAATTGACATCTATTCTTACCTAAATGCAACTTTTAAGTTGAAATGTGCAATTAGTTCATACTTGGGTAAAGATGAATTTTTAATTGACATTAAAAGGATTAGGAAGAACATGATCTCATAACTGATAGGTATTCAGGATTAGCTTGGAAGCTAAGGAATATCAAATAACTTAGGAGCAACCGAACTTCGTATTCGGACTCCATTAATAGCCTCGAATGTTAAATTCAGAAAGTAAGGATATGGATAAATATATCTAGGGCTAATAGACCTTAACTATGTAAGGTTAAGGAGAATAAATGAATACATTTATTGAGAATTAGACCTCGTTTAAATGACGTCTAATAAGCTGGAATTCTGAATTTGGTTACAGTTGTGGAAAACTTGGTTAAGTTTAATAGGTTAAACTTATTACGTCCGTCGGTAATGGGCTGCTTAATCCAATGATTAAGAAAAGAACCAAGTAGAGTAAATGCAACCCTTCGGTATGAAGGAGAAGATGCATAGCAAGCTAGAAGACGGATTTAGTCTCTCTTAGCTCCATACAACTGTAACAGGAACGAGGATAAAGGATCAACATGGTTGCTGAAAGTTGATCTTAAATATTAAGATCATATCCAAATCACTTGAGTAGGATGTGTACTCTCGATGGGAGGATTCCGTAGGACATTGACATACGCCAGCTACAACACGGTGTCTTCATGAAGGCGGGTCTTCATGACGACACAATGTTATAGCTGACATATTACAATGCCCTCCCGAATTAAATCATCAAGAATACATAGGCTGAATATTAAGTTCTTGGCTGGGGATAGGAGTATGATCACGTATACGAGTGACTCCGGAGGACTAAAGATAACTAGACACACGGAGTCATTGGGAACGACACCGTATGTCTGCGTATCTTTAGTTACCATGAGTGCCTTCCTATATTCGTTCATATTGCTAGTTGAAATTGGAAGTTAGAATTTGACCTTAAATTGGAAGGACTGGTAGGAACCAGAAAGACCATTCTAGATAACAGGTGAAGTGAGGTGAAGGACGTATTCCATTGGTGTGTATCACATCCAGGAATATGATCATGCAAAGCATGTGAAAATCTTTGGCCAAAGTATCGCAAGTGCTGGTTGCGTTGTCCTAATCACTTAATTTAAGATGCAGGATGTCAGATGAATATCAGTAATAGATATTCAGATAGGCTTCTTAAATGGATCACTTCGATAACCGGAAATGGTTAAGAGAACTTGTATATATATTATACTATGCATGAATGAACATGAAGGATCGGTAGTTGCCGAGTCATGAAATGAGAGATCGTTGAAACTCCGAGCCATGAAAATGGGAGATCGGTAGTTCTTCGAGTCATTTACAAAGAAAGATATATAGAATCATGTATAAGATCAATGGCATCAATGTGTGTTCCATATTGCAAATATGTGAATAGGAACATTAGTTTTAAAAGGAAATTGTGTGTTCCAAACTGTATTGTTTGGGCAGAGAACAATTATTAAAACTTGAACGTGTGTTTGAATTATATAATTCATAACAGAGAACGTTTTATAAAAAAAAAAATTTTCCCTTGTTCTAGTATCTTAAAATGGGGATGTTACATCTTGGTATCGAGTCAAGGTCATGAGCTCTCGACCTAATGAGTCCACGATATTAATAAGGTTTACATTTTCTTATTGAACAGAAAATGGTCAGAACAAGAGGGAATGCTGCGAATAACCCGTTACAGGGTGGAGAAGCAGCTACTGCTCAAAAGCTGGATGAAATCCTTGCTGCCCTACTAGATACGAGAGATCGTTTGACTGTTCTGGAACAATAATCAATGGGAAATGAAGAGGAGGAAGATGAAGCTGATATAAATGATCAGCCGCCTCCTGTGGACAACATCAACGGAGGGAATCCGGGTGTTGATAATAATAATGTAATTGCTCCTAATCATCCTGAAAATAAAAGGGCAAGATTAGCAGCTGAACTTACAAATGATATAAAGAGAATAAGTCCTCCAAAGTTTGATGGAACAACCCTTGGGGATGGAGCTGAGAATTGGCTCAATGAAATGGAGAAATACTTTGCAATAAGAAACTTCTCCGAAGAGACCAAAGCGATATGGGGAGCATATCAGCTTTCTCATGAAGCATCATCATGGTGGGACAACCGTAAGGTTGAGTTGAATATTGTCGAATCAGACATAACTTGGGATCAATTTAAGGGTTATTTTAGGCAACGATGGCTGCCTCAACTCTATTTTGATAGGAAAATGACTCAATTTCAGAACTCGTCGCAAGGAAGGTCATTTGATGAATATCGGGAAGGGTTTACTAAACTCCTTAAGTATGTGCCACAGGTACCAAGCTGAGGAGAAGTTCGAAATACGAAATTCATAATGGGACTGAATCCCATCATTGGTGGCGAAGTGGATGTCCACGGCCCAACCACCATGGAAGGAGTTTTCGAAAAGGCAATCAGACAGGAACATAAATTGAGAGCAATTTCTGCTCACAGGGAAGAGATAAGGAAGAAGATTCCCATTTCTTCTTCATCTCTCGCACCTAAAAGGGGACCTTGGAAAAGGTTTGGTGTGAAAAACAAAATTGTTGTGGATAACAACAAGAAATCTGTGATGAACAGACCTATAAATAGCATGTGGAACAGCTTCACAAAAGTTAGTGGCAATGGACAGAAGTCCTATGGGAGCCAGAATGATAACTTCAAAGCTGGTAACAAATTTGAGCCTAGAAAAGGGCCAGTTGGAGGATGCTTCAACTATGGAAAGGACCACTATGTGAATCACTGTCCTCTGAAGAAGGATGATCGCGGTCAAAGAAGATAGATACACGCTGCGCAGTGGCTAATGCATGTCAAAAGCAAGTTACGCCTATAGAAGTTCCGGGTAAGTTATTCGGTACCCCTGTAGTCATACTTTTTGATACTGGAGCTACTGAATGCTTTATTTCTACTAAACTAGCAATGAAATTAAAAAGAAAGGCTAAACGAATGGATAAAACATGGACAATGGCATTATGGGAATAATGTTGTCCATACAAATAAATGTGTCTTTTTGGGGCAATTCTTGACTTGCCTAGTTTCTCCACCGGTTGACTTGTATGTCACTCCTCTAGATCATATGATATCATTATTGAGTTAATCGGTTGGCTGAACATAAGGCAAAGGTCAACTATTATGAAAAACAAATTTGTTGTTTTGATGACCGCAGAAAGCAAAGAAGCCATTCAAGGTGTAAACGTGAAGTCATAGCTTAGAAACCGATACTATGCAACTAAAAAGGGCTAAAAATGAGGCTGCACCTTTAGTATGCAAAAATGACAGAAAAATGCTGAAGAAGATAATGATTTCATGGAAAGATATCCATTGTTAAGGGGTTTCAGTGATGTGTTTCCAGAGGAATTGCTAGGTCTTCCACCCAAACGAGAGTTTGACTTTGCAATAGAAATAAAACCGGGAACTGAACCCATATCTAAGGCACCTTATAGAATGACCACCATCGAGTTGGTAGAGCTAAAGGCTCAGTTACAAGAACTTTTGACTAAGGGGCTGATAAGACCGAGCGTCTCACCTTGGGGAGCGCCGGTAATTTTTGTAAAGAAAAAGGATGGCACTTTGAGGTCAGGCATTGATTACGTGCATGTCAATAAGGCAAACTATTAAAAATCGATACCCACTTCCTAGATTGATGATCTGTTCGATCGATGCGAGGAGCATCAACTTATTCAAAAATAGATCTTCGATCCGGGTATCATCACCGAAATAAAGGAAGAAGATATTCATAAAACAACTTTTAGAACAAGGTACAGAGCATTATGAGTTCACAGTGTTACCTTTTGGGTTGACTAATGCACCTGCCGCCTTCATGAATCTGATGAACAATATTTTTCAAGAATACTTAGACAAGTTTGTGCTTGTATTCTTAGACGACATTCTTATATACTCTAAAAATGTCGAAGAGCACCAAGAACATCTAAGGATAGTGCTGGAAATTTTAAGAAAGAGGAAGTTGTATGGTAAACTGTCTAAATGTTCCTTTTATGATGCAGAGGTGCATTATTTGGGACACGTTATAAGCAAGAATGGAATAGTTGTTGACCCTTCAAAGATCACAGCTATAACCGAATGGCCTGCGCCTAAGAACGTGCACGAAGTGAGGAGCTTCATGGGCTTGGCTGGATATTATCGAAAGTTCGTTAAGGACTTTTCAAAAATTGCTGCCCCAATCACTTCGCTGCAAAAGAAGGATAAGAAATTTGTCTGGACGGACAAATGTGAATCTACCTTTAAAAATTTAAAGGAACAGTTAACTACAACACCTATTTTGACTGTACCTGATCCAAATGGAAATTTTATGGTTGTAACGGATGCTTCAGGAGAGGGCCTTGGAGGTATTCTGTTACAGAATAACCATGTTATAGCTTATGAAAGCAGAAAGCTTAAGTTACATGAATAGAATTATGCTCCACACGACCTAGAACTTGCTGCCATTGTTCATGCACTTCAAATGTGGAGGCATTACCTTTTAGGCAAGCCTTTTGAGTTAAAAATGACTATCCGGGGTCAAGTATATTTTTACTCAGCCAAATCTGAATGCAAGGCAGCGAAGATGGTTAGAATTTCTGTCTCAGTATGATTTTGATATAAGCTACATCAAAGGCAAGGAAAATAGAGTGGCAGATGCTCTGAGTCGAAGGAAGCATATCTCTGCTCTTATAACGTTAAGAACTCGCTTTAAGGATGAGGTGAAAGATGCCTTGGAATCAGATCCTTATTTCCAGCAAGTCAAAATAGCACTTGCTGCAGATCCAAAGGATGTCAGGTATAAAGGATTCCGTTTTGACAATGAAGGAATTCTGAGGTTCGAAAACAGGGTATATATACCTTTGGCAAATGACTTAAGAGGGAAATTGTTAACTCAATTTCATAATTCACCTTTTTCTGGACACCCTGGCATTACGAAAATGCTTGCTGATCTTAAGCAACAATACTTCTGGAAGGGAATGAAAAAGGATGTGGTGGAATTTGTAACACACTGCTTGGAATGTCAGCGTGTTAAGGCGAACATATGCATCCCGCAGATTATCAGATCCCCACAAAGATTCCGCAAAGACAAATGGCAAGTGATAACGATGGATTTCGCTCAAGGATTGCCTATGTCAAGAAATAAGCATGATATTATCCTCGTTGTAGAATCGACAAATTGACCAAAGTGGCACACTTCATCATTGGTAATTTGAAGGACGATGCACCAAAGTTGTTAGAAGAAGATTTGTACATGAAATCTTCTGATTGCATGGAATACCAAATTAATCATATCGACAGATCCGAGGATGACATCAAGGTTTTGGCAAACGCTTAATGCGGCCTTGGGAACTAAATTAAACTTCAGTTCTGCATATCATCCGAGACGGATGGACAGACCGAGAGAGTTAATCAGTTTTTAGAGGACATGTTAAGGATGTATTGCATGGACCAGCAGTATAAATGGGAGGAATACCTTCCACTGGGTAGAATTTGCTTACAATAATACATATCATGCATGCCTCTTTAAAAATGGCACCTTTGAAGCATCAGATGGAAGAAAATGCAAAACCCCGTCACACCGGGACAGCGTTGAGGACAGAGAGGTAATTGGGCCAGAAATCCTTACGGAAATGGAACAACAAATCAAAATGATTCGGGAACATCTAAAGGAGGCTACCAATAGGCAAAAGAGTTATGCAGACTTAAAGTGGGTTGATAGGAATTATAAACTGGGAGAGAAGGTCTTTCTTCGGGTGAAGCCGAAAAAGAGCTCAATAACTTTTGGCAAGGCTACCAAGTTGTCGCCACGATACGTGGGACCTTTTGAAATTGTTGAAATAATCAACCCTGTAGCTTATCGTCTAGCATTACCTCCTGCTTTGTCTCAAATGCATGATGTTTTTCATATTTCTTTGCTTAAGAAATACGTGATAGATTTATCACATGTGCTGAATTGAATTCCTCAGTCCAAGACCCAGGAATAATCGTGGTTAAGCCCATTCGAGTGCTTGGGAACTCGCCAGTTGTACTTAAGAAATCATGAAGTGAATCAATGTAAGGTCCAAAGGGGGACCAGCCTCAATAAGAAAGTGCAACTTGGGAAAATCTCGAAGAAATGAGATCTGCTTTTCCACATTTGTTTGATCAAATTTGAAATTCGAAAAACTGATAATTCTACCAAATTTAGACAATTATTAGTCTATTGTACAGTTGTCTTAAAACACTATTTTTAAGAGTGAATCTATTTTTGGTATGAACTTATGAATGGAAGGACAATAACTGAACTTTGTCCTAGGAACTCCTTGATTTGGTTAATTTGATCATCGGGACGATGATTCTTTAAGGAGGGAGGAATGTAACGCCCTGATTTTTGTAAGTTATCATGGTGATTACTTTCTTAATGTTGTAACTGCTGAAATGAAGGCAAACATGTTAAGATATATATTTTGATCTTAAGGGAATGTGTTGCTAATCTGGATTCTTGCATACTGTAATTTGTTTACATGGGACAACAATTATTATTGCTTGTATGTTTGCTGATGTGACGACAAATTTGTCGTATGCTTGCTTGAACTCTATTCGCTGATTGACAACACACCTTGAATCAATTCCATTGATCCAAAGTATGTTGTGGCCTTCTTGTGATCGCTTTGTCGATTTACTTTAACCAATCAAGGTTGATATAAATGTGCAAAGACCCGATTTCAGTATGAATAATGCGGCACGTAGATGCCAAATGACAAAGGTTCGATTCTCGAACCATGCACTGTCGTAACGTGAGACCTCGTAAGGTGAGAAATGCCTGGATACGGGTGGCTCTGGTATGTATAACGTGGGACGAAACGTCCTGCACAACAAATTTGATGTCACTGAAGACTTGACCGAAGTTGATTAATTAAGTGTTAGGTGCTAAGGGAAATTAGATCCTAATCTAATCCTAAGTTCTACCTTACATCCTAAACTACTATCCTAAGTGGATTTTTAAATTCTAAAATGGTGAAAATAGACCTAAGTTCTATTAACCTAAGAACTAGGTGATGACCTAGGTATGAACACTATTGTTAATCCTAAACTAATCCTAACCTAGAAGGGGACGCACAGACCCATGGGAAAGGATAAGGATGGAAGGAAATTTAATGGCAATAAATGTGAGTCCTTGCATGGACAACACCAAGTTTGGCGGGAACAGGAAAAAGGTGGAGGTATCTAGTTGGTTATGGGACTAAACTTGGTTTGCATGCAAAATTTGAAATTGGCAACTTGCCAACCCAAGTCGGCGGTGGCGTGAGGAAATAGGAAAAGGCAGAGCCTTTAATGCATTTAATTTCTTGGTCTTCGCGACCAGCCCACCTTGGAAAGAGTATGGAGGAATTTTGTTGGTCATTTGTGTTTGTTCGGATTTTTGGAAAGTTGCTCTGCATTTGGTTTTTCTTGGTTCAGTCGAACCAGTTGTGTTTGGTTGATTATCACTGTTTCTTTGGAAATTGAAGGCTGTTTTCTGAGCCTGTAGAGGAAGGGATTGTTTGGAAAGCTTGTTGCTGTCACCGTGGAAGG
This sequence comes from Taxus wallichiana var. yunnanensis, assembly GCA_018340775.1. Classification (NCBI taxonomy): domain Eukaryota; kingdom Viridiplantae; phylum Streptophyta; class Pinopsida; order Cupressales; family Taxaceae; genus Taxus; species Taxus wallichiana. The sequence continues at coordinate 186,808,351 of CM031239.1, forward strand.
AAATACCACCTGTAGACGCGGTTTTCTTCGAGCTTCGAGGAAAAATTGCAGGCATGTTAAGCCCTTCTCTTTAAAACACTTGCTTTGTTTAAGCGTCTCATTAAAACAACCCTGCTCTTCTTCTTCTGAACGGGTTTTGGGTTTATTCGATTTTACTGTCATTTTGGAAATGATTTGGGTAGAATCATTTTCTTGTTATTGTGATTTGAACTGTCTTTGCATATTTATTTGAGTTGGAAATACAACCATGTTGTGTTGGTTTGTTTGATAAAGATTGGGAATTCGAATCGGGTATTTCTCTCAGAAATGTTTATATGGAAACTCGTATAGTGCCGTATGAGTTGTTTTCATTGTTGTGCAATCGTTCTTTTGCTATACGAACTTGAGTGATGGAATGTATTAACTGTGCGAGTTGTTTGAAGTTGTTTCTTTATTGAAATTTTTGAGGAAATGAGTTCCTCTTCCTTCTGCTGATTTGGATTTTGAAGGAAATAGCATTTGGGTTTTATTTGAGCATTATGAGCTCGGTTTGAAGGAAGTGATAGTAATATTTTTATTGCTGTGCTTTTTCTTTTGTAAAAGAAATGAACGAATACGTTTTGGGTATTCGTGAAAGTTAAGGAAAAGGTAATTGTTTTTCTTCTTCAACTTATAAATGAATTACATATTTTCTCCTTGCTTGTGGGAAGTTGATTTTGTTGTGTTTATTGATGCGGTTTGATCTTCCGATTCAAACTCGTCTTCGTGAATACGAAACTTGGCTTTGATTTCAGTGCAAATAAATGAAATATATGGGAATTATCTTGCTATTTGAGACTTGCTCTCGATCGTACCATGCTTTGTGCATTTAATACCCTATGCGGGTTTGCCTTAATAAGGTATTGATATATGATTATTGTATTTTGAAGTTCTCATATCATCATTATTAGAAATAGAAAATGGATTTCGGGTAGAAATGTTTGTTGAGAAAGAACTCGAATCGGGTATTCATTTCATATGGTATAATGAATGGAAACTGTACAGGCTATATGAGTTTGTTTTTCATTATTGAACAATTGTTCTATTGTCAATATGGGTTGAGCTGTCATGATAGAACAAATATGACTAGGGTGTTCTTATCACATTTTGAAGAAAATGATCGTTTCTTTTCTGAAATTATAAAGAAACGAATTCTTCTTCTTTCTGCTGTTTTTGATTTGAAGAAACAAGATAATTGGGTTTATTGAACTTTATAAGTTCACTTGATAGAGAGATGACAAAGTGGCATTTAAATTAATTTTCTTGAGTGTTGTGCTTTTCCTGTACAAATGGAAGATTGGAATGTTTCAGGAGATCTCTGATTTTGCACTGTCATTCAAAAAAAAAAAGTGAATCCGACTTGACTGATTCTTGTTGTATTTGAAGGAAATGGATGTTTTCTTATTGAAATAGTTAAGGGAATGAATTTTTCTCTTTTGTTGATTGAGTTCTGGAAATAGCAATAATAGAGCTTTACTGTGCAATATGAATTGGTCTTGCTGTAGGTAACAACAATGTGCAAATTGTTATTATGAACTGTATGCGTTCATGGATATAGAAGGTCATGTGAATAAGTGATTACGTGGCTGTATAACTATTTATTTGGTTAAAATACAGTGAAAGAAGTATGGAATCTTCTAGTACAGTAAGTACATAGTATGCATCTTTATACTGCTTGTCCTATGATGAATACGATGTTTTACTAACCTGTTTATGGTATTCGTATGAGCCTGATTTAAATGAAGTATTGATAAGGACGATAAATTCATCCTTGTTTTCATTTAAAGCTGAATATGAACGGAACTATTTCTTGCTATTGGAAAGTGAATTCCGAATGGATTTTGTAAGTTTCACTCGAATCATTATCTTGATTTGTGTCTCGCTTTGATTCAATTTTTAGGACAAATATGAGGAAAGAAATAGGAATGTGAATGGATAACTTGGAAAAATGATCATTTCTTCTCTCATACAGTTGGAAATCTGTAATCGTTTAGGAACGAATTTTGTAATTGCTTGGGTATAAGCAACTATATTTATTGTTGTTTGCTTTCTCATCTGTACTTGATTGCTTGGAATCAAATGAGATGCATGAACTGAAAGGAAAGTAATTGGTTTACATTTCAGTTAGATTTTATCCTTTGCATTTATTACTAATGTAAGGAAAGGGAAGGGATAGCAGTTATGTTATAATAGTAGTATGTTTACTAGTATTCCTAGTTTTACAAATGTTGTAATCTGGAACTGTGGAAGGAAATTGCGTCTTGTAATGGTTATGTGGGAAATAGGACAGCAATCCTTTGACTGATTGGGATGGTATTTAGATGGTTCAGTTGTTATGTTGTTCATTCTTTTTGATACTTAATTCTTGATTGATGTTCATACTGTCATTTCATAAAAGCAGGGTTCTTTTATTGAGACAGTTAATTAGAAGCACCTCATTTTAATGACAAGTGCTTAATATGCTCACCATCATGAACCGAATCCGCAAGTAATTTTGCAGATGGAACTTGATTAAAATGAAGACATGGCTGTTTTCTGATACTTCTTTTGATTGTCTGAAGATGAATTGTATTTGTTGGTTATTATTCCTCTACGAGGAATTGTGAAAAGAAGAAAGTACATTCTTCTATCTATGAGTTGTAATGTTGTTTTATATAAACAAAGTCCAAATCATTTGACTGGCAAATGTATGGATTATGAAATGGATTGATGAATACAAATACAAGTGTGATATTTTAATAACTATATCAGTTTGATATTGTTGATTAAATTGGAAATATAATGTTATTTCTTGATTTGGAATTATTCAATTGTCCTTGGATGGATTTAAAAGGAATTGACATCTATTCTTACCTAAATGCAACTTTTAAGTTGAAATGTGCAATTAGTTCATACTTGGGTAAAGATGAATTTTTAATTGACATTAAAAGGATTAGGAAGAACATGATCTCATAACTGATAGGTATTCAGGATTAGCTTGGAAGCTAAGGAATATCAAATAACTTAGGAGCAACCGAACTTCGTATTCGGACTCCGTTAATAGCCTCGAATGTTAAATTCAGAAAGTAAGGATATGGGATAAATATATCCAGGGCTAATAGACCTTAACTATGTAAGGTTAAGGAGAATAAATGAATACATTTATTGAGAATTAGACCTCGTTTAAATGACGTCTAATAAGCTGGAATTCTGAATTTGGTTACAGTTGTGGAAAACTTGGTTAAGTTTAATAGGTTAAACTTATTACGTCTGTCGGTAATGGGCTGCTTAATCCAATGATTAAGAAAAGAACCAAGTAGAGAAAATGCAACCCTTCGGTATGAAGGAGAAGATGCATAGCAAGCTAGAAGACGGATTTAGTCTCTCTTAGCTCCATACAACTGTAACAGGAACGAGGATAAAGGATCAGCATGGTTGCTGAAAGTTGATCTTAAATATTAAGATCATATCCAAATCACTTGAGCAGGATGTGTACTCTCGATGGGAGGATTCCATAGGACATTGACATACGCCAGCTACAGCACGGTGTCTTCATGAAGGCGGGGTCTTCATGACGACACAATGTTATAGCTGACATATTACAATGCCCTCCCGAATTAAATCATCAAGAATACATAGGCTGAATATTAAGTTCTTGGCTAGGGATAGGAGTATGATCACGTATACGAGTGACTCCGGAGGACTAAAGATAACTAGACACATGGAGTCATTGGGAATGACACCGTATGTCTGCGTATCTTTAGTTACCATGAGTGCCTTCCTATATTCGCTCATATTGCTAGTTGGAAATTGGAAGTTAGAATTTGACCTTAAATTGGAAGGACTGGTAGGAACCAGAAAGACCATTCTAGATAACAGGTGAAGTGAGGTGAAGGACGTATTCCATTGGTGTGTATCACATCCAGGAATATGATCATGCAAAGCATGTGAAAATCTTTGGCCAAAGTATCGCAAGTGCTGGTTGCGTTGTCCTAATCACTTAATTTAAGATGCAGGATGTCAGATGAATATCAAGAAATGTATATTCGTAGATAGGCTTCTTAAATGGATCACTTCGATAACCGAAACGGTTAAGAGAACCTTGTATATATATTATACTATGCATGAATGAACATGAAGGATCGGTAGTTGCCGAGTCATGAAATGAGAGATCGTTGAAACTCCGAGCCATGAAAATGGGAGATCGGTAGTTCTTCGAGTCATTTACAAAGCAGATATAGAATCATATAAGATTGAATGGCATCAATGTGTGTTCCATATTACAAATATGTGAACATGGAACATTAGTTTTAAAAGGAAATTGTGTGTTCCAAACTATATTGTTTGGGCAGAGAACAATTATTAAAACTTGAACGTGTGTTTGAATTATATAATTCATAACAAATATAGTAAACACAAAATATTCTTACAATAAATAGTATCACCATAAATCATGTGCACATCAATTCTAAGAGCATAATTTTACAATAATCCACACATAGTGTCTCGGTGTATCTCCCTAACTACATAGACTAATACATACTTATAGGGGTGGGAAATTTCCCTTCACCACCTATGCACTTCACAAAATAGGTCGCATGCAAAAATAGCCATGTGCCTTTACAATAATATGAACACATGCAAGTGCGCTAATAATAGATATCCTACGCTTAACCGATCCGTAGTAATCCTATTATTATCCCGAACTCATGCATGGTTCTTAGTAGACACTCATCTCCAAAATAGCATTGTCGTGTCATGAAATTATTCATCCCAATGTGTTCTATGTACGCTATCTCCAACAATAGCTCGTAACCATGAAAACAACTAAGACCCAAATCAGCTTGTCTTGGCACACATTTACTTTCCTATCCTTCCATGCTTTCAAATGCACCTGTTTTCTACACTGAATATTTTGTATACTCTCTCCTTAGTATCATACTGCTTTGTTAAACAATATGAGTGAAACCATATCTTGTGTATTAGTTGGAAGAGTGAGTGCAAATGGTAACTATAATAAATGGCAAATTTAAAATTGCTATATATAGTAATAGTGAAAAGTGAATAGTAATTTCATTTGTACCTTGATTGCATGAGAATTTTATCTCTGAGCCTATGAGGATGCCATGTGTTAGAGAAAAAAGTTTGAATAGGTTCGAGAGAGTAGTGACAGCATGGCTTCACGATGACTATTGAGTTGGTGAGTATGATCATTTTTGGAAAGTTTAGTGAAATTTTCTTATTTTTGTAAATTTTTTTATTAAATTTGGTTTTTTGTATTTTTGTGCATTTTTGACTTGGGGGAGCATCCAAGGACGTCTTTTGGGACACCAGCGCCAAATTTTAGGCACTGGTGACCTTTGTCTAGGCACTCGTGACCTGATCCTCGGCGTTGTGACCTAGAGAGAGGTTTGATAGTGAAATGTGAAATATTAGTTTTTTGATTGGTTTTTGTACTATGATTAACTAGTTTTTGAATATGTATTTTGTGCTAATGTTAGAATTTAATTGATGTTTATGTTGCGTAGAGAGATATACACTTGAGAGAGTTCCTCGGGGTAGGTGTTTGAGTAGATTATGGACTTTGGGGTTATTGGTTGTTGAGTGGGACATACTAGACCATGTTGGCATGTGACACATATCAAGATTAGGGAGGTTACCCATAATATGCCTATCATGATTTCATTGTGTGAGAGGTAGTGTGCCAATACATGTACCTTTTGGTTTGCTACTTGGGAGATGAAAATGACCCTAGAGTATGCATATTGGATATTATGACTACGATAGTTGGAGAGATATAGTACATGTGATGAAAATATTGGATGCCCAAAGGACGATGAGAGTAGTGAGATGATATTTACTGGGACATGGGTTCAAACAAAGACCCATATTAGTCTAGATGATATATTGAGATCATGTGTTCCATGGTTGTGAAAGTTTATCATAATGGCTATAGCTTCATTGGTGGTAGTAGAGGGTGGAAGAGTGGGTAGATTGTATAATATGCATGATATTTTTCAATGCATAGAGGAGCATGAGACACGATTTGCATGGGAATGATGTGTGTAGGCCCATTTATATAGATTCACACATGAGGATAATGAGGGCAGCCTAGGAGCCAAATTTTTTCTATATGTATGGGCATACAAACACAATACGATATTGAGGCCACTCAATGGGCGATGTGTTGATTGGGTGAGGTCGATATATTTGCGGTGAAGTGGGTAGGCACATGTAGTAGGATATTAGACATAACTAGTTATAGGTTGATTTTTGATTGGATGGGACTAGAGGCCATCATATAGAGGCCATATAGAGACTATGGTGGGTGGGTAGAGGATGGAGTAGAGTTACAGGGTATTCAATGTACTTGTGTGGTTAAAGGACCGGTTTCCTAGAGTGGCCTAGTTTTTTTAGGAGGAGCGTATAGTTTGACATAGCCTAGGATGTGCCCACAAAGCCATATTTATAGGTGAGAGCTACTAGAGCGCTGAGGTGGCCGGGAGAGAGGCCAAGTCCTACAGGGAACACATATAGTGCCTCCTCATATAGATGAGGTGGATGCAGCCATATAGCGGATACAGTGTGCATGATCTGGGATGTACCCATGCCTATAGTGAGTGATGGATAGATGATTAATGGGTATTATTATTTCTAGTTGTAATAGATGCACGGCCAGGTGGAATTCTGATTGGAGAATTAGAGGGACATACACCTACCTCGATGGAAATGACATAACAACAGAGTTAATGGAGTGTAAGTATTGTTCATCGTTTTTTATTATTGTCTTCTACTTGTTGTATATTTGTAAATATATGTAATAACTAATGTGTTGTTGTATGGTTACAAGTAATGATTATTGGTCATTGATTGTGGATTTTTTGATTCACATGATGATGTATAATGTGCCTCTAAATGTGCTCATGGGAGGTGGGATTCTAGAGCAAGTGGACACTATCGGGTGAGCATGCCTATTTTTTTTAAGTCAATGGCTATAACGGTAGCCACATGTACCATATTATTGAGCGAGTGTGCCGAGGCTTGTCGAATATTGAGAGAGTGAGATAGGATGTAGGAAGATGAGCCCTAGATTAGGATATATTCATGAGATATGTGGAGCTTTAGGGCCAATTCATAGAGTAATCATCCAAGGTTTCTATAGCATGGAGGTAGGTGGAGAGATATAGAGGCCATGACCAAAGTGAAATAGATTGAGCGTTAAAGCATCTAGTGTTATGTAACATCTTGATTTTAAGAAGCTACTATGATAACCTCTATTCGTGATGTCGTGAATCAGTGGAAATGAGGATTATTATGTTAAGATATATATTTTAATCTTAAAAAAAAGAATGTGTTACTTGATATGAACCTTGCTTACATCAGTAACTTTGTTTACTTGGGACGGAGGTCATTATAACTTTTGTTTTACAAGTGTGAAACTAGCAGACTTGCTTTTGTATTTGATAAACTCATATTTTTGTTGACAACACACCTTGAATCAATTCCATTGATCCAAGGTATGCTTTGTACTTCCTTGTGGTCACTTTTTTGATTTACTTTCTAATTAGAATGAAGTTTGGAACCAGACTGGAGATTGTTATAAATTTTAAAGAACCTGGTTACAGGTATAACTACTCGGCACCATGCTACCAATGGAAAGATTCAATTTCCGGAATACATAAAAATTGTAACGTTGGAAAGTGTAAGGTAGTAAGAGGTTTGATGCAAGTGAACAAGGTATATATATATACGCGTTGGACAGAATGTCCTGAATTATACTAGTTTTGAATGTAAGTCGGTAAAACTTATTTGGAACCTATTAAGTAAAATACTAGTGGGTTAAGTTCTAACCTATGACCTAATAACTATCCTAGGAGGATTTTATAAATTAAGAGGCTGGAAATTATTGCAAATCCTAATGATTTTCCACCTAGATGGAAACCTAACTATGGACAATGCAACCTAAACTATTGTTAACCCTAAGAGGGGCCTATGGATACATGTCAATGAAAGGATAAGAAGGGAAGGTTTTAAACTTTAATGAAAACATTAAATGATGTCCTTGAAGTTTTAAATGCCAAGTTTGGTGGGAGCAGAGAAGATGGAGGCTCCTAATTAACCATGCTACTAAATTCGAATTTCAAGCAAAATTGTGAGAAAAAGGCCTACAAACCCGAGTCGGTGGTGGCGTGAGGAAAGAGGAAAAAGTAATGATATTCTACGAGCTAACCAGAAAATATACAGGCATGTTAGGCTCTTTTCTTTAAACTATTTTTCTCTTTGTTAAGCATCTTCATTAAAAGAACTCTGCTCTTATAATTGGGTGTTTTTGTAAGAATAAGATGTTGATATGTTAGATGTGATCTTTTACTTGAGTTGTCATTTGAAATCAAATGCGATTTGGGTAATTTTTGGATGCATACTGGAGAAAATGGGTGTTTTCTTGTTGAAATGGTAAATGAAACGAGTTTCCTCTCTGTTGTTTTGAATTCTGAAAGTAATGGGTAATTGGGTTTTATTTTCCATTATGGGTTGATCTTGCTGAAGGTGACAGTGATGTGCAAACTATTTTCTATGTTCTGTGTGTGCAAATGGTTTTGAAAAATCGTGAGAATGCTTAGATAGAACTGTTTGTGTGAACTGTTTCTCTTATCATATTACAATGTATGGGATGTGAATTCTTTTAGGGACATCGATTCATTATATCGTCCTTACTCTTGCTTGATGTAAAACGATACAATGTCTCCTTATTTAGTTTTGAAACCCATGAATGATTGTTGGGAAATAATTTATTTAAACCTAGAACATAGTAACTTGGTTATTTGATGGATGGAATAGAATGTAGCGTTTTATTTCTTCTTTGAATTTAATGGGGAATATACACACACACACACACACACACACACACACACACACACACACACACACACACACACACACACACACACACACACACACACATATATGAACTGCAATCTAAACTTCTTCACTGTTTTCATTAAAACCGAATCTGAGTGGATTTCTTACTCGGTGTTTGAAAAATGATTCCTTTAATTATTATGGTGAAATCGTGATTCAGTTGTCTTGTTATACACTCTTACTTATTTCATACCTGAAAGATATGTTTGTTGTAATGAATGAAACTAATGGAATAATTGCAATTGAAAGTTTGTTATTCCGAGTACTTGTGGTTCAAATGCAAAATGAATTCATGATTACTTTCCTTGAATTGCAATTAGTAAACTATTAAGACTGTAATAGTTTGGATTGGAAAGAATTATCCTTGGGATAATAGGCTCGTATGTCATGGGCCGATATGTGGCCGTGAATTAACTATAGGTAACGTGATTCCACTCCCTTTCATTCAGGTTTTAACTTCTGAATATTTTTCACTTGATCGCTATCATCTGTTATTGGCTCCTTTTTCACAAAATTAATCAGTTCGATTGTAAATAAAAAAAGAGATTAAGGATTAGGTAATTGGAAATAGTAATTTTCCTTTCCTTAGTATCCTATTTAAATTTTGATAAAAAGGTATTGAAGTCACATGTGACTGGCCTTAGGAGAATGCAAATGCATTTTACGTTTTTTCCGTCTTTCTCTTTGAAATAGATGAGTACTATGCTGCCGTCAAATTCTGGAAAGTTAAATATGTTGTTGCTATGACGTATGATTTCTTTTTACCTTTGCATTTGATTTGGTTGAAGTCCAGTGAGTAACTAGAAGGTAAGAAAGTTCTATCTTAATTTAAAAATGGATTTATTATATGAAATTCATTTATAATGATGAAATGGGTTGACAATGCGTGCATTCGAGTAGCAATCTATAAATTAGTTCATATATATGTTCTAATATGTGATTGTTTAGAGAAAATACTCTTTGTAGTATTACCTAGATTTGGAATGAACTCTTTTCTTTTTTTTGAAAACTAACTATGAGAATGATGATATATACTTCATTATATGTTAGCCATTATAGAAATTGGTGTGTTGATATTTATTAGTCTTTGTTTAACGAGATGCTAATTATTGAAATTGGGTTGTTAAAATTGTTCAACCTTATTGGTGCTTAACTTTTACGTGATGTCTATCTCAATTATGAGATGTTTCATAAAAGCAGAGTTCTTTTATTGAGAAATTAATCAAGAGCACCTCATTTTAATGATAAGTGCTTAATATGCTCAGTTTGATGAATTGACCTGTGTAAGTAAATTTTTGCAGATGGATTCCGTGAGTAAAAATGAAGACATGTTGTTTTATGATGCTTCTTCTGATTAACTAAGGGATGGATCTTTTTTGAGATTTTATTATTCTTCTCCGGGGAAATGGAAAAAGAAAAAGTTGTATTCTTCTTTCTTTTCGAGTTGTTAATGTTGTTTGGCATGAATGAAGTCCGGTTGTGTGGACTTGTAAAATGTATAAATTTTAATCTAGAGGAATGAGTAAAAGGGGAAGGTGTGTTATTTTAATGGTTGTACCACCTTGGAACTGTTTGAATATGATTGAGAATATAATTTTATTCGTTGAATTTGTACTTATTCAAATGATGGTTGTTAGATTTAAAGGGACATAATGTCTATTCTTTACTTGAATACAACTTTTAAGTTGGAATGTGTAATTAATTAATACTTAGGTCAATATGGATTTTAAATTGACATTAGTAAAAGAGTAAAATAAATATGAACTCTTATATGAATAATATTCAATTAGATTATAAACTAATGAATATTAATGAAGGGACAATTGAATTTTGTATTCTGATTTCATTAATATTCCTTGGGCTATCTTGCCAAAAAGGATATTTAGTAAGAGGAATCATATCTCCTCTTAACACACCTTAAAGTAAATTAAGATAATTGTAAATAAATGAATACAATCAATTGGGAATAGACCTCATTTAAATGATGTCTAAGGAAATGGAAACCCGAATTTAAAATCAGATTCTGAATAAACTTGATTAAGCTTAGTAATTGAATCTTACTTCTTTAAGCTATAGTGGACTGTAAGTCTAAAGCTTTAATTAAAGAACTAAGATGGAGATATTCAATCCTTCAGTAAGGAGGAGTGAATGTATACTAAGCTATGAGACAATTCAAGTCTTTTCTAGCTAAGCAATGGTAATGAACAGTGAGGTTAAAGGATCAACATGGTTGCTGAAACTCATTCTTAATAGCATTAAAGTTAAGAATCTAATCACACTTTTAGCTAGATGTGTAACCCTTGATGGGAGGATTCCATAGAACATTGGCACATGCTAGCTATATGGTGTCTTCATGAAGGTGGGGCCTTCATGATGACACAATGTTACAGCTGACATGTTACAACACCCTTCTGAATCGAATCATCATAGTTTACATAAGCTTGGACCAAGTTACTTTGGACCAAGTAAGAAATGTGACCTTGTATACAGAGTGACTCAAGAAGAAGACTAATGTAACTTGACACACGCATTTGACTAGGGTCGAAAAATATTTCTACGTACCTTTAGTCATCACGAGTGCCTCCTTATACTCTTTCATATTGCTATGTTGGGTTAAAGTTTCACCTTGGACAAGAGGACTGACAGAAGTCAGAAAAGACCATTCTAGATAATAGACGAAGTGAGGTGAAGGACATATTCCATTGATGTATATAACGTCTCGAAATATGATCATGTTAAGCATGTTAAAATGTTTGGCCAAAGTATCGTAAGTCTGCTAGTTGCGTTATCCTAATCACTGGTTTAAGAAGCAGGATTTCATATGAATATTGGTAACAAATATTCGATATAGGCCTCTTAAATGGAACACTTAAATAACCAAAAATGGTAAAGAGAACCAAGTATACTTAGTATATAATGCATGGATTAACATGAAGGATCGGTAAGTAGTCGAGTCATGAAATGAGAGATCGTTGAAACTCTGAGCCATAAAATGGGAGATCGGTAGTTCTTCGAGTCATTATAGTAGTACATGGTATATGTTATATGATTAAATGACATAGAATGTGTGCTCCATATTATGAATATGCGAACAAAGAACATTGACCTAAAGAGCATTGTGTGTTCTAAATTACGTCATTTAGAACAGAGAACAATTATCAAAAATTGAAACATGTGTTTTGAATTATGTAATTTGGAGCAGAGAACGTTACACCAAAACAAAAAAAAATCCTTGTTAATGTCTTAAATTGGGAATGTTACATCTTGGTATCGTGAGCTGAAGGTTGCGAACTCTTGGACCTAATGAGTCCACAATTTAATAAGGTTTACATTCTCTTATTGAATGTAAAATTGTTAGAACAAGAGGAAATGTTGCGAACAACCCGATACCGGGTGGAGAAGCAACTACTGCCCAAAAACTAGATGAAATCCTTGCTGCCCTACTAGATACGAGAGATCGTTTGACTATTTTGGAATAGAAAGCAATGGGCAATGAGGAGGAGGAAGAAGAAGATGCTGGTATAAATGATCAGCCACCTCCTGTGGACAACACCAATGGAGGAAATCTGGTGTTGATAATAGTAACGTGAACGTTCCTAATCATCCTAAAAATAAAAGGGCAAGATTAACGGCTGAACTCACAAATGATATAAAAAGAATAAGTCCTCCAAAGTTTGATGGAACCACACTTGGGGATGGGGCTAAAAATTGGCTCAGTGAAATGGAGAAGTACTTTGCAATAAGAAACTTCTCCGAGGAGACCAAAGCAATATGGGGAGCATATCAACTTTCTCATGAAGCATCATCATGGTGGGAAAACCGTAAGGTTGAGTTGAATATTGTCAAAATAGACATAACTTGGGATCAATTTAAAAGTTACTTTAGGAAATAATGGCTACCTCAACTCTTTTTTGATCGGAAAAGGAGTGAATTTCAAAACTTGTTGCAAGGAAGGCTGATGGTGACAGAATACTGGGAAGGGTTTACTAAACTCCTTAAGTATGTACTGCAGTACCAAGCTGACGAGAAGTTCAAGATACAAAAGTTCATAATGGGACTTAATCCCATCATTGGTGGCGAGGTGGATGTCCATGGTCTGACCACTATGGAAGGAGTTGTCGAAAAGGAAATAAGACAAGAAAAAAATTGAGAGCAATCTCTACTCATAGGGAGGAGATTAGGAAGAAGATACCCAACTCTTCTTCATCTCTCACACCTAAAAAGGGACCCTGGAAGAGGTTTGGTATGAAAAACAAAATTGTTGCGGATAACAATAAGAAAACAGTAATGAACAAACCTATTACTAGTATGCGGAGCGGCTTTGCAAAAATTAGTGGTAATGGACAAAAGTCCTATGGAAGCCAGAATGATAAATTCAAGGCTGGAAATAAATTTGAGCCTAGGAAGGGGCCCGTCGAGGCTATTTCAACTATGTGGAAAGGACCATTACACAAGTCACTATCCTTTGAAGAAGGATGATCACGATCAACAGCACAGATACATGCTGCGGTGGCTAACAAACAAGTTGAAAAGCAAGTCACACCCATAGAAGTTCCGGGTAAGTTATTCGGTACACCTGTAGTCATACTTTTTGATACTGGAGCTACTGAATGTTTTATATCTACTAAGCTAGCAATGAAATTAAAAGGAAAGATGAATGAATGGATAAGACATGGATAATGCATTATGGAAATAATGTTGTCCATATAGTTGATATGTGTCTTTTTGGGGCAATCCTTGACCTGCCTAGTTTCTCCATAGAAGTTGACCTGTATGTTACTCCTTTAGGGTCATATGATATAATTATAGGTGTTAATTGGTTGGCAGAACATAAGGTGAAGGTCAACTGTTATGAAAAATAGATTTGCTATTTTGATGACCTGCAGAAAGCAACAGTCATTCAGGGTGTAAAGCATGGGGTTGTAGTTAGGAAACTAACAACTATGCAACTAAAAAGGGCTAAAAATAGAGGCTGCACTTTGTATGCCATAAGAATGATGGAAAATGCTAAGGAAGATAATGATTTTATGGAAAAATATCCGTTGTTAAGAGATTTCAGCGATGTATTTCCAGAGGAGTTACCAGGTCTTCCACCCAAATGGGAGTTTGACTTTGCAATAGAGATCAAGCCAAGAACCGAACCCATATCTAAGGCACCCTACAAAATGACCACCCTTGAGTTAGTGGAACTTAAGGCTTAGTTACAGGAAATTTTGACCAAAGGGTTGATAAGACCGAGCGTCTCACCATGGGGAGTGCCGGTAATTTTTGTAAAGAAGAAGGATGGCACACTTAGATTGTGCATTGATTATAGAATGTTGAATAAGGAAACCATTAAGAATCGATATCCACTTCCTAGGATTGACGATCTATTTGACCAGATGCGTGGAGCATCAGTTTATTCAAAAATAGATCTTCAATCTAGATATCATTAGTTGAGAATAAAGGAGGAAGATATTCATAAAACAACTTTTAGAACAAGATACAGACATTATGAATTCACAGTGTTACCTTTTGGGTTGACGAATGCACCTGCCGCCTTCATGAATTTGATGAACAATATTTTTCAAGAATACTTGGACAATTTTGTGCTTGTATTCTTGGATGACATTCTTATATACTCCAAAAATGTTGAAGAGCATCAAGAGCATTTAAAGGTAGTACTAGAAATTTTGAGGAAGAGAAGGTTGTATGGTAAATTGTCTAAATGTTCCTTTTATGATGCAGAAGTGCATTATTTGGGACATGTTATAAGAAAGAACATGATAGTTGTAGACCCTTCAAAGATCACAGCTATAATTGAGTGGCCTGCGCCTAAGAACGTGCATGAAGTAAGAAGCTTCATGGGCCTAGCAGGATACTATAGAAAGTTTGTTAAGGACTTTTCTAAAATTGCTGCACCAATCACTTCATTACAAAAGAAAGATAAGAAATTTGTCTGGAATGAAAAATGTGAATCTACCTTTAAAATTTTAAAGGATTAGTTAACTACAACACCTATTCTGACTGTACCTGACCCAAATGGAGATTTTACGGTTGTAATAGATGCATCTGGAGAGGGTCTCGGAGGCATTCTGTTACAAAATGACCATGTTATAGCATATGAAAGTAGAAAGCTTAAGTTACATGAATAGAATTATGCTCCACATGACCTAGAGCTCACTTCCATTGTTCATGCACTTCAAATATGGAGGCATTACCTTCTTGGTAAGCCTTTTGAGCTAAAAATTGACCATCTGGGGTTGAAGTATATTTTTACTCAACTAAACCTGAATGCAAGCAGCAACGAAGATGGTTAGAATTTCTATCTCAGTATGATTTTGATATAAGCTACATTAAAGGCAAGGAAAATAGGGTAGTAGATGCTCTGAGTCGTAGGAAGCACATCTCTACTCTTATAACATTAAGAACTCAGTTTAAAGATGAGGTGAAAGATGTCATGGAATCTGACTCTTATTTTCAGCAAGTTAAAACAACACTTTCTGCAGATCCAAAAGATGTGAAGTATAAAGGATTTTGTTTTGATAATGAAGGAATTTTGAGGTTTGAAAACAAGGTATATATACCCTTGGCAAATGATTTAAGAAAGAAATTATTAGCTGAATTTCATAATTCACCTTTTTCTAGACACCCTGGCATTATGAAAATGCTTGCTGATCTCAAGCAACAATATTTCTGGACATGAATGAAAAAGGATGTGATGGAATTTGTGACACACTGCTTGGAATGTCAATGTGTTAAGGTGGAACATATGCATCCCACCAGATTACTGTACCCCCACAACATTCCACAGTACAAATGACAAGTGATAACTATGGATTTCATTCAAGGATTACCTATGTCTAGGAATAAACATGATATCATCCTGGTTATCATCGAAAAACTAACCAAAGTGGCACACTTCATTGCTGGTAATTTAAAATATGACACACTAGTGTTAGCAAGAAGGTTTGTACATGAAATTTTCAGATTGCATGGAATACCCGAATTGATCATATCAGACAGAGATCCGAGAATGACATCAAGATTTTGGCAAAAGCTTAATGCAGCCTTGGGAACTAAACTAAATTTCAATTCTGCATATCATCTGAAAATGGATGGACAGACTGAAAGAGTCAATCAAGTTTTAGAAGATATGTTAAGAATGTATTGCATGGACTAACAAAGATAAATGGGAGGAGTACCTTCCACTTGTTGGTTGAATTTTCTTATAATAATACATACCACGCCTCTTTAAAGATGGAACCTTTTGAAGCATTGTATGTAAGAAATGCGAATCCCTATTAGCTGGGACAACATCGAAGATAGAGAGATAATTGGGCCGAAATCCTTACGGAAATGGAACAAAAAATTAAAATGATTCGTGAATGGTTAAAGGAGGCTGCCAACATGCAAAAGAGTTATGCAGACTTAAAGCGGGTTGATTGGAATTATAAACTTGGTGAGAAGGTATTTCTTCGAGTTAAGCTAAAAAGAGTTCTATAACTTTTGGCAAGGCTGCCGAGTTATCAACTTGTTATGTGGGACCTTTTGAAATTGTTGAAATAATCAACCCTGTAGCTTATCGTTTAGCTTTATCTCCCGCTTTATCACAAATGCATGATGTTTTCCTATTTCTTTACTTAAGAAATACATATCGATTTATCACACGTGCTTTAAATTGGGATTCCTTATAGGTCCAAGACCCAGGAATAATCATGGTTAAGCCCATTCAAGTGCTTTGAGAACTCGCTAGTTGTTTTAAGAAATCACAAAGTGAATCAATGTAAGGTCTAGTGGGACCAGTTTAGTGAAGAAAGTGCAACTTGGGAAAATCTCGAAGAAATGAGATCTGCTTTTCCATACTTGTTTAATCGAAATTGAATTTGAAAAACTGATAATTCTGCCAAACATGGACAATTACTGGTCTATTTTACGGTTATCTTAAAACACTGTTTTAAAGATTTAAATCTGTTTTTGGTATGAACTTATGAATGGAAGGATGATAACTGAATTTTGTCCTAAAAAACTCTATGAATTGGCTAATTTGATCATTGGGACGATGATTCTTTTAAGAAGGGAGGTATGTAACGTCTTGATTTTTAGAAGCTACTATGATAACCTCTTTTTGTGATGTTGTAACTGTGGAAATGAGGATTATTATGTTAAGATATATATTTTAATCTTAAGAAAAAAAGAATGTGTTACTGATTTGAACCCTTGCTTACTATAACTTTGTTTACTTGGGATGGAGGTCATTATAACTTGTGTTTTGCAAGTGTGAAACTGTAGACTTGCTTTTGTATTTGATGAACTCATATTTTTGTTGACAACACACCTTGAATCAATTCCATTGATCCAAGGTATGCTTCGGCCTTCCTTGTGGTTGCTTTGTCGATTTACTTTCTAATTAGAATGAAGTCTGGAACTAGGTGAGATTGTTGTAAATTGTAAAGAACACAAGTATGTTACAGTATATAATTACTCGGCACCATGCTGCCAATGGAAAGATTCGATTTTTGGAATACATACGAATTGTAATTCCGGAAAGCGTAAGGCAGTAAGAGGTTTGATGGAAGTGAACAAGGTATATATATACGTGTTGGATGGAACATCCTGAATTATACTTGGTTTTGAACGTAAGTTGGTAAAACCTATTTGGAACCTATTAAGTAAAATACTATGGGTTAAGTTCTAACCTATGACCTAATAACTATCCTAGGAGGATTTTATAAATTAAGAGGATGGAAATTATTACAAATCCTAATGATTTGCGACCTAGATGGAAACCTAACTATGGACAATGTAACCTAAACTATTGTTAACCCTAAGAGGGGACCTATGGATACATGTCAATGAAAGGATAAGAAGGGAAGGTTTTAAATTTAATGAAGGACATTAAATGATGTCCTTGAAGTTTTAAATGCCAAGTTTGGCGGGAGAGAGAGAGATGGAGGCTCCTAATTAACCATGCTACGAAATTCAAATTTCAAGAAAAATTGTGAGAAAAAGGCCTACAAAACCTAAGTCGGTGGTGGCGTGGGGAAAGAGGAAAAAGTAATTTTTGGATGCATACTAGAGAAAATGGGTGTTTTCTTGTTGAAATGGTAAATGAAACGAGTTTCCTCTCTGCTGTTTTGAATTCTGAAAGTAATGGGTAATTGGGTTTTATTGTCCATTATGGGTTGATCTTCTTGAATGAAGGCTGATGATGTGATGTGCAAACTATTTTCTATGTTCTATGTGCGCAAATGGTTTTGAAAAACGTGAGAATGCTTAGATAGAACTATTTGTGTGAACTGTTTCTCTTATCATATTATAGTGTATGGGATGTGAATTCTTTTAGGGACATCGGATTTATTGTATCGTCCTTACTCTTGCCTAATGTAAAATGATACAATGTCTCCTTATTTGGTTTTGAAACCCATGAATGATTGTTGGGAAATAATTTATTTAAACCTGAAATAGAGTAACCTAGTTATTTGATGGATGGAATAGAGCGTACCATTTTATTTCTTATTTAAATTTAATGGGAATACACACACACACACACACACACATGAACTACAGTCTAAACTTCTTCACTATTTTCATTAAAACTAAATCGAGTGGATTTCTTACTCTGGTGTTTGAAAAATGTTTCCTTTAATTATTACGGTGAAATTGTGATTCAGTTGTCTTGTTGTACACTCTTACTTATTTCATACCTGGAAAGATATGTTTGTTGTAATGAATGAAACTAATGGAATAATTGCAATTGAAAGTTTGTTATTCTGAGTACTTGCGGTTCAGATGTAAAATGAATTCTTGATTACTTTCCTCGAATGGTAATTAGTAAACTATTAAGACTATAACAGTCTTGATTGGAAAGAATTATCCTTGGGATAACAGGCCATGTACGTCATGGGCCGATATGCGGCCATGAATTAACTATAGGTAATGTGAATCCACTCCCTTTCATTCAGGTTTGACTTGAATAATTTCACTTGATTGCTACTTATCACTTGTTATTGGCTCCTTTTTCACAAAATTAATTAGTTCGATTGTAAATTAAAAAAAAGGGATTAAGGATTAGGTAATTGGAAATAGTAATTTTCCTTTCCTTAGTATCCCATTTAAATTTTGATAAAAAGGTATTGAAGTCACATGTGATCAGCGTTAGGAGAATGCAAATGCATTTTACGTTTTTTCCTTCTTTCTCTCGAAATAGATGATGAGTACTACGCTGCCGTCAAATTCTGGAAAGGTAAATATGTTGTTGCTTGTGATGTATGATTTCTTTTCACCTTTGCATATGATTTGGTTGAAGTCCAAAGAGTAACCGAAGGTAAGAAAGTTCTATCTTAATTTAAAAATCAATTCATTATATGAAATTCATTTATAATGATGAAATGGGTTGACAATGCGTACATTCGAGCAGCAATCTATAAATCAGTTCATATAGATGTTCTAATATGTGATTGTTTAGAGAAAATACTCTTTGTAGTATTACCTAGATTTGGAATGAACTCTTTTCTTTTTTTTGAAAATAACTATGAGAATGATGATATATACTTCATTATATGTTAGCCATTATAGAAATTGGTGTGTTGATATTTATTAGTATTGTTTAACGAGATGCTAATTATTGAAATTGGGTTGTTAAAATTGTTCAACCTTATTGGTGCTTAAATTTTACGTGATGCCTATCTCAATTATGAGATGTTTCATAAAAGCAGAGTTCTTTTATTGAGACAGTTAATCAAGAGCACCTCATTTTAATGATAAGTGCTTAATATGCTCAAGTTGATGATTTGACTCGTGTAAGTAAATTTTTGCAGATGGATTCCGTGAGTAAAAATGAAGACATGTTGTTTTATGATGCTTCTTATGATTAACTAAGGGATGGATCTTTTCTGAGATTTTATTATTTTTCTCCGGGGAAATGGAAAAAGAAAAAGTTGCATTCTTCTTTCTTTTTGAGTTGTTAATGTTGTTTGGCATGAATGAAGTCCGGTTGTGTGGACTTGTAAAATGTATAAATTTTAATCTAGAGGAATGAGTAAAAGGGGAAGGTGTGTTATTTTAATGGTTGTACCACCTTGGAACTGTTTGAATATGATTGAGAATATAATTTTATTCGTTGAATTTATACTTATTTAAATGATGGTTGTTAGATTTAAAGGGACATAA
The DNA here is from genome assembly GCA_018340775.1 of Taxus wallichiana var. yunnanensis. Lineage (NCBI taxonomy): Eukaryota > Viridiplantae > Streptophyta > Pinopsida > Cupressales > Taxaceae > Taxus > Taxus wallichiana. The sequence continues at coordinate 186,828,418 of CM031239.1, forward strand.
TGTCTATTATTTACTTGAATACAACTTTTAAGTTGGAATGTGTAATTAATTAATACTTAGGTCAATATGGATTTTAAATTGACATTAGTAAAAGAGTAAAATAAATATGAACTCTTGTATAAATAATATTCAGAATTAGATTATAAACTAATGAATATTAATGAAGGGACAATTGAATTTTGTATTCTGATTTCATTAATATTCCTTGGGCTTGCTTGCAAAAGGATATTCAATAAAGAGGAATCATATCTCCTCTTAACACACCTTAAAGTAAATTAAGATAATTGTAAATAAATGAATACAATCAATTGGGAATAGACCTCATTTAAATGATGTCTAAGGAAATGGAAACCTGAATTTAAAATCAGTTGTGGATAAACTTGATTAAGCTTAGTAATTTAATCTTACTTTGTTAAGTTTGTAGTGAATGTAAGTCCGAAGCTTTAATTAAAGAACTAAGATGGAGATATGCAATCTCTCGGTAAGGAGGAGTGAATGTATACTAAGCTATGAGACAATTCAAGTCTTTTCTAGCTAAGCAATGGTAACGAATAGTGAGGTTAGAGGATCAACATGGTTGCTGAAACTCATTCTTAATAGAATTAAAGTTAAGAATCTAATCACACTTTTAGCTGGATGTGTAACCCTTGATGGAAGGATTCCGTAGGAATTTGCACTGTTGGTGTGTGTGTGTATCCCAATCATCATCCACATCACCTAAGTGAGTCGTCTCACCTTGTGAGAGTCATAGGTCTTAGGAAGTCAAATGACAAGTGTCGATTCTGTCATAGAATCTAACATTGTCATTTACGTCAATGTGTCGATGGCGTAATTGAGTTTCTTTCCATGTTTAAGCATGGGGGTTACACAACACCCCTATTTGTACTTTCTATTTTTTGATCTATGAGTATGAGCAAACCCATTCTTCTTACTTACAATCTTCTTTCCATTGTTTCGAATATCACATATTGCTTTGGCTTGACATTACCATCAGAGTGCAACTTCGTTGTGGTGCATCGCTTTTCGACATCGGTTCTCGCGAATCCCTCTTTCATGGTATCAGAGCTAGTTTCGGTAAACGTGCACTCTTCGGTTCTTAGTTGTTTATTACTTCTAGTTTCTTCTCATTTCCTCGTGTGCAAGTTTTTTTATTATCATTTTGGAATTATTGCTCACCTTGTATTGAGGTTTCAGCAGTTGCAAGTTAAGGTATTTAGTTGGTTTGCTTATTAGTTGAGTTTGTATTTGGATATTTCTAGATCTTTGTGGTATGTTGTTTCTAGGTTGTTTGTGTGTTTCTTGCTGGTTGTGTTCAGATTCAGTGCCTGTAGGGTAAAAGAAGAGCTCATTTTTTGGCATGGACCTGTGATTACTAGCTCTTATTGTCTACTTGTTAGCGTGCATGGTTTGGGCTTCTACCCATGATCTTGTTTTCATTCGTTGGTTGTATTTACGTGGAGAGCATGCTCGTTTTTAGCGTGGCTTGCTTACATTGCCTTGAGTTCAACCGTGGCTTTGGTTCTCTACATCATTTCACCTTGCACTTGGACTATTCGTGGTTTGCAAAGCTCTTCATCCTCTTCATCCTCTTTTTTTTGGCATGGAAATCTGAACGTGGCCCTTTTTTTGGTTGTTTGCATCGTTGGTTTTTGGTCTTTGGCTCTCTGGTTCTTTGTTGGCTCGGCATTAAACTTCTGTGACTCAGGTTGATGATCTTCTACATGGATAGTCTTGTTTAGCTTGTTCTTGGCTTGTTCTGGCTGGTTGATTTGTTGCTGCAACCTGGTTCGTGCTCCCACAACCGTTCTCGGGCTCCCTACTGCCATTTCCAGCTTCTGCCATCTTTTTTTTGGTCATTCAACTCGGGGATTTTCTCTACAACTCGGGTGTTTTCTATGTATCCATTCCTATTTTACACTATTCTAAGCTCCCGTCCTATAGCATTTGTAATTATTTTTTGCACCTTTATTCAGTGTTTTCTCCCACTGGCATTATTTTTGCAGACTTTATTCTGGGCATTTTCTCCCAAATAGCATTATTTTTGCAATGGACAGCTTACAACTGCGTTATCTTTTTTTGCTTGTTCCTCTACACAGTGGCCTCCCTTTCATCCCCATGTGGCTTTCTCAGTCTGTTACAAGGTAATATACTTCTAAAATACATTTTTTTCATTCACCTTTAAAAAAACACGTGTTTGCATACATTTTACCTTATCACTTTTCTTAAAAACATTTTGTTTCATTACTTTTAAAAGGTATAAGGTAAAAACATTTATTTCTTTGGCATTATAAAATTTGTTTTTTTGGCTTGTTGTATTTTTTAACCTTCCGTCGAGTGCCGAAGACGAAGGGTGAGGTCTAGGATTGGCAGGTGGCTAATTCCCCTCGCAATACAAACAAACCCTATCTCAAATTCTGTGCCATTTCCAATAGGCATACATATGACACCTTTTGCATGTGTTTAGGGAACTTTTTAAATCCATTTGCAGGCTTATTGGCTTTTTCTCATTAGTTATGGGAATTGGTTTTTCTTTGTAACTTTTGACTCGTTGCTCGGTTTTGAGCACTTCTCTAGTCAAAGTTTCATGTTTTTTCACACTCTAGATGATGGGATCATTAGTTTTGTAAACACACTAATTTTATAAAGTGCCGCATTCTGGGGGGTGTCTTTGTATTGCTTAATTCAACTCATTTTTTCTTGAGCTTTGTTCTATTCCTTTTTTTCGTGGACTTTTGAGTGCGTGCACACCTTGCATCTTACGACAAAGGGATTCTTTCGTGCGATGTGAGACACTATTTCTCACAAAGCTCTTTCTTCCCCCTCTTGCTTCTCTCTTTTTGTGCTTGCTTGCAGTGTCGATCTGTTGCGCCCTATGAACCTTGATTGTTGTCTCCACCATTGCACGTTATTATGCTAATTGTAAGGTGAGTGACAAACTGTTCTCGTAAACTGATTGCATTTGGTTGTAATCAACGCTGCTGAATTATAAAGTTCCAAACTCGGGGGTGTAATTTTGTTACGGGGTGGTTATTTCTTTTCTCTCTTCTTCCTTCTACATTCCTTGGTTCTATCTCTTCATTAGGGATATCTCTAAAGTACCAGTTCTCACACCTTTTAATTTATTCGAATGGAAATCTAAAATTATATTATTTTTGCAAAGTAAAGGGTTATACCAAGTTACCATGGGGTTAGAGACCGAACCTCTTGATGAACCCAAAAATCTAAATGGTTCAACCGTTGTGATGAAGCCTTATGTCTTATCTGTATGTCCATCTCTCCCGAATTTCTCTTCCACATTGAAACTTCCTAAACACCGATCAAGCATGGAAAATTCTTGATGATATGTTTGGGAAGCAAGATGACATGAGAGCGCATGAGTTAGAGAATGAACTACTAGATTTAAATCCTAGTGAAGTTGTGAAAACCTAAAGGCCTTCTTCTCAAAGTTTATCTGCACTAGAATGCTTCTAAAGGAATGTAAAGTGGATAAGAAAGACTCTCAATTGATCTTTTCAATTCTTTCTAAGTTAGGTCCTAAATACTCTGTTTTCATTTCAACTTTCCATGCCACGAAAGCCGCCTTGGGTAGTACTTGGACTATGCCCTCCTTTGACAGTTTTTCATCCCAACTCATTCAAGAATAGGACAAACTCATTCAAATGGGGACTCTAAAATCCAAGTCACATGCCCTTGTGGAAAATAAGGGCAAGAAAAATGAAAAGAAAGAAACTAAGGACCAACCTTCGAAAGAAACCAAGACCAACCAACCCTCGGTTAAGCCCATCACTCATACTTCAACTTCCGAGCCTAAAAAAAAAGAAGGAAAAGTATAAATGCTCCTATTGTAAGAATTCTAGCCATGATGAGCAGCATTGTTTTGGAAACAAATTGATCACTTAACTCGTTTCTTGAAGAAGAATAAAATAAGTGTTCTGAATCATTAAAAAAATGCTTAGAAAGGTGAGTATTCTAATGCAAAGGAGAATAAAAATGAAAAGAAGAAAGGTAAGGCCCTCGTAGCTAGATCAGCTCCATCATCAACTTGGATTATCGATTCCGGTTCCTCGCACCACATGGCTTCTTCAAAGGTTGAATTCTCTAGCATTGAACCATGTGGCATGTCCCAAATCACGTTAGGTGATGACACTCATGTGTCGGTTTCGGTAGTGGATCGGTAGAGATAGAAGGTGGAAAATTTAACCAAGTGTTGAGTGTTCCCAATCTCTCTACCAATCTCCTATCGGTTTACCAAATCACCCACCTTGGTAAAGGAATGCGAGTGGAATTTGGTCCTAACTCGGTGATTATTTGTGAGCTTAACTCTGACTGCACTGTGGCTGAGGGAAAGGTAGATCACCATTCACAGTTGTATACCTTTTCCCACTTCTCTTCTGATTCGACACCCAATGCCTTGCTCACTCATGCAAATGAGGTTAACAAGTTATGGCATGAGAGTTTTGGGCAGCTAAATTATCGTTACCTTGAACAATTGAGCCAAAAAGAAATGGTCAATGGCCTACCCCGAGTTAAGTTTTCTAAGGGTCTTTGTGAGGCTTGTACCCTTGAAAGCACCTTGAAAAAGCTTTGACAAGGGAAAATCTTGGAGAGCTACTCGTCCCTTGGATCTTGTTCATAGTGACATTTCTGGCCCTTTTCCATCTCCTTCTTTTACTAGAGCTCTATATGTACTAACCTTCATTGATGAATTTTCACGTTATAGTTGGGTATATTTTCATAAGCTTAAGTCTAAAGTTTTTGAGCATTTTCAAAACTTTAAGGATCTTGCTAAGAAACAAGCGAAACGATCTATCAAGGTTCTTGAACCGATAATGGAGGTGAGCATGTGAGCAACAGGTTTGAGGATTTCTGCACTTCTAAGGGGATTGCTTTGCGTGTACATTGCTTATATAGAACTTCCCAAAATGGAGTGGCGAAAGAAAGAACCAAACATTAAAGGAGATGGCTATTTGTATGGTTCACTCGAAATCTCTTCCTCCACAAAGATTGGGCTGAAGTAGTGAATTGTGCTTGTTATATTCGAACCGTGTTCCACACAAGGCGATAGAGGGATGGCACCCTTTGAAGCCTAGTTTAGACACAAGATTGATGTTGAGCACTTTCGAGTATTTGGATCCAAGGATATGGCTTAGATTCCCAAAAATAAATGTAAGGCATTGGATCCACAATCCAAACCTTGTATCTTTGTTGGGTATCCTGATGGCATGAAAGGATATCAATTTTTGAACCCTACCACCCATGAGCTTTATATTGAGAGGAGTGTGAAGTTTGATGAGTCATCCTTGACTTCAACTTCCACTGAGGTCCTTTTGCCCACTGATTCATATTCTGACTCTTCAGATGATGATGTTGTTGAGTGAGTTCCACCTCTCCCTGCTCCTCCCGATCCTCAAACTTTTGAGTCTTCTGATTTTGACAGTAGTGATGATGAGGACTATGTCCCTTCTCACTCAAGTGAAGAATCTTCCGACTCTGAGCCTGAGCCTTTGGGACCTCTTTGGGCTAGGAAAACTTTACAGAGTGCTAGAGATTTAGTTGGAGATCCTTTGGATGAGAGACGTACTCGCTCAGACTTCACTAGACCTCACTCCTTCTTCGCCTCTACTTCTGATCCACCATCTTTCTAGGAAGCTTCTAGGATTCCTGAGTGGGATTCTACCATGGATGAGGAGTATTCCTCACTCATAAAGAATGACACTTGGGATCTTACCCTTCTTCCAAAAGGAAGAAAAATCATTCGGTGTAGGTGGGTATATCGAAAAAAGTATGGAGCTAATGGAGAAGTCAAGAAGTATAAAGTGTGACTTGTAGCTAAGGGTTTCTCCTAGGTAGCTAGGGTTGATTACTTAGAAACCTTTGCTCCAGTTACAAAGATGACTTCCATTCGACTGACCCTTGCCATCGCTGCCACTAACAAATGGGAAGTCCACCAGATGGACGTTAAGAGTGCCTTCCTTCATGGGGACCTAGAGGAGGAGATCTATATGGAACAACCTCTAGGTTATGTCCATGATCTATCCCTACTTTACAAATTGAAGAAGTCTCTCTATGGCCTTAAACAAGCCCCTCGCTCTTGGTATGCCAAGATGGAATCCTTTTACTTGCATCGTGGTTCACTCGGTGTCACTCGACCCAAATGTGTATATTCTATGATAGGATGACTCCATGCTTATTCTTGTTCTCTATGTTGATGACTTGTTGATCATAGGTAGCTCTTCCTCTATCATTGATTCTGTGAAGATCTCCTTAGCCAACAAGTTCTCCATGTCTGACTTAGGATTGCTTCATTACTTTCTTGGGATCCAGATTTCACAATTTGACTTAGGAATTATGATCTCGTAGCCTAAGTACTCTCTTGATTTGCTTGCTCGGTTTCACATGTCTGATTGCAAGTCCTCACCTACTCTTTTTCTTTCTGGGATTAAGTTGGTTTTGATTGCTCTTCCCCTTGGTTGACAGTACCCTTTATCGAAAGTTGGTGGGAAGCTTGATCTACCTTACTCACACTTGGCTAGATCTATCGTATGCCATTAGGATCATGTCCAGATTTATGCAGGAGCCTCATGAGCTGCACTTAAAAGTAGCAAAGCGGATCCTTCACTATGTTTGTGGCACTCACACAGATGGTATTCATTACTTAGGAGGGACTGAGATTGACTTGGTTGGATTCTGAGACTCGAGATTTAGACACTAATCTAGATCATTGGAATTCTACCTCGGAGCTACAGATATCACTCTTGGTTTAGGTCCTGTTAGTTGGTCTAGCAAGAAACAGAATGCCATTGCCATATCATCGACAAAATCATAATACAGAGGAGTAGTTAATGCTACCACAAAAGTTGTTTGGTTATAGGGTATCTTGACAGAGTTTGGCATCCACTTTCAGTGGCCTACCATTATCTACTATGACAACATGAGCACTATCTCAATTTGTAGAAATCTAGTTCAGCATTAGTGGACGAAGCACATTAAGATTCATATGCACTTCATACGGGAGTTGATACATGAAAACATCATCGACATACAATATGTTCAGACAGCTTGATCAGGTTGTAGACATTTTCACCAAGCCCTTCACTGAGGTGAAGTTTCTTCACTTACGGTATCTTCTTGGGGTGAGGTCTGCTACAGACCATCCATCTTCTTCAGCTATATAGTCCTCCTTCTTCTCCTCTTCTTCTTTCCAGAAAGATGTTGTTTGTACATGGGCACCTTATCAGGCCTTTAGTTGCCGGGGCCCATTGACACATCTTTCTTAGTTGTCTAGGGGTCTTCTTTTCTATTCTGGCTTACCTTGACCTCTTCCTCAACTTTGATGAAGGGGGGGTGTTGGTGTGTGTGACTGTCCAGTCATCATTCACATCACCTAGGTGAGTCATCTCGCCTACGAGAGTCATAGGTCTTAGGAATTCAAATGACAAGTGTCGATTCTCATAGAATCGACATTGTCATTTGTGTCAATGCATCAATGGTGTCATTGAGTTTCTTTCCATGTCTAGGCATGGGGTTTATACACCACCCCTATTTGTACTTCCTATTTTTCAATCTATGAGTATGAGTAGACCCATTCTTCTTACTTGCAATCTTCTTTCCATTGTTTTGAATCTTGCGTATTGCGTTGGCTTGACGTTACCATCGAGTGCAACTTTGTTGTGGTGCATTGCTTTTCGACATCGGTTCTCGTGAATCCCCTTTCAGGCACGCTAGCTGTAATATGGTGTCTTCATGAAGGTAGGGCCTTCATGACGACACAATGTTGCAGCTGACATGTTACAATGCCCTTCCAAATCGAATAATCATAGTTTACATAAGCTTGGACCAAGTTACTTTTGACCAAGTTAGAAATGTGACCTTGTATACGGAGTGACTCAGGAAGACTAAAGGTAACTAGATACACGTAGTCAACTAGGGTCGACAAAGTATGTCTGCATACCTTTAGTCATCACCAGTGCCTCCCTATACTCTTTCATAATGTTATCTTGGGTTAAAGTTTCACCTTGGACAAGAGGACTGATAGAAGTAAGAAAAGACCATTCTAGATAATAGATGAAGTGAGGTGAAGGAAATATTCCATTGATGTGTATATCATCTAGGAATATGATCATGCTAAGAATGTGAAAATCTTTGGCGAAAGTATTGCAAGCTACCCGCATTGTCCTAATCACTGGTTTAAGAAGTAGGATTTTAGATGAATATCGGTAACAAATATTCAGATAGGGCTCTTAAATGGAACACTTCAATAACCAAAAATAGTAATGGATTAACATGAAGGATCGGTAAGTAGCCGAGTCATGAAATGAGAGATCGTTGAAAATCCGAGCCATAAAATGGGAGATCGGTAGTTCTTCGAGTCGTTACAGTAGCACATGGTATCTGTTATATGATTGAATGGCATAGAATGTGTGTTCCATATTATGAATATGCGAATAGATAAAATTGAACTAAAGAGCATTGTGTGTTCTAAATTACGTCATTTAAAATAGAGAACAATTATCAAGAAATTGAAACATGTGTTCTGAATTATGTAATTTAGGGAGAACGTTATACAAAAAAAAATTCCTTGTTCTAATGTCTTAAATTAGGAATGTTACATGTTAGATATCCCATGATTGTATATAGTGATAGTGAGGATGACATATGATGTGTTGCATACAATAGTATCGAGATATGAGGACTTTCCCCCTTAATATTGTATTTTGAAACAATGATTTTTGATGATATATATATATATATATATATATATATATATATATATATATATGGATTATTGGTATCATTGTGTTGTGTTGATGTGCATTGATGTATGATGTGATGATTGTATTGTGATTTGTAAAATTTGATATGTAATGTATAAATGGTTGTTTTTATTTGAAATGGATAGGTAAGTAATGTGTGAAAATAGGATTGTGTAGTTAAATGATAATGAAGCATAGAATATATGATGAATAGGATGAGATGTATGTGATGTAATGTAATGAATAATGTGAGATAAAAATGTGATTGAGACAATAGGAAATAGGATAAGGATGATTCCTTCCTAGGGTAGGATGAAAATGATGTATGTAATTGCATGTGATGATTATGAGAAAGGGGGAGAAGAGAAATTCCCCCAACATATGTGTAGGAAAAATGAGGTCCATTTATATAAGACCCCTCAACAATCAAGAATGAACAATAGAATAAGAGTGTGTCATTAGGAAATGGTTTGAGAGTGTATGCTAGAAAGATAGAGTATGAAACACAAATCATGAATAGTGAGTGAGGAGAGGTTCCTTTTGAAAAAATCCTCAAAATTCATGTAATAACCTTGAGAAAATGAGTGTGTCATTAGGTAATGAGATGATCATATGAAAATTACCTACCAAAGATGGAGAGGCCTGCGAGGTATGGTGGAAGCATGTGAGGCGGTAACAACATGAGTGTAAGAGCCAAACTGAATATCAGAGAAATGGTGCCAATGATGGGAGATATAGTGGTAGAAAGCACATGCTGATGGATTAGGAAGCCAATATGAAGTAGTAACACTATGAGGAGGGTCAAATGATGCGAAAATGGATGAGCTAGATGGAGGATGTAGATGCATAATGATCTTAGGTGGTGGAAAAATAGGAACCTTAGAAGTGAGTGGAGGAGAAAAGTGAATAGAGGTGGAAGCACACTTATGTAGAATGGGAGAAAGACATTTCTAGGGAGAGCGAGATCCAAAGAAAATGAAACCTCAATCTTCTAATTGTTGTAATTTTTCATGTAAGACACAATAGTCACTATCCCGATGGCCATTTATGTAGTGGAAATTACAATATGGGTGATCACACTAGTGATGCTAGAAATGAGGAGGGTGATACTTGATTAGAAGGTAAACAAATTAAGAACTTGTCCAATAGAACATACAAAATATCACGAGGCTTAGAAAAATGTTTGAAATGTAATGTCACACAAGTAGGAGATGAAGAAGGCTTAGGTGGAGACCAATGAGATAGAGGAGATGGAGGATGCTTATGCGGTGGAGGGGATGGAACATGTTTACAAGGTGGAGGAGATGGAGACATTGGAGGACGCTTAATAGATAGAAGAGGATAAGATGTACTAGATGATGAAGTAGTATAAGGAATATAATGGGGTTTTATACCATGTGTATTAACTAATTATTGTTCTAGATCAATGAATTTATAACATAAAAATTTATAAGATTCATATGTATCATACTTGTAGATTTTATTTTAATACGTAAATCGTAACAAAATAGAAGATAAATTACATTTATAAATCAATGGGTTGAAATAATAACTGATGCATGCAAGAATTGAATCGTAAAATGTAATCTAGAATGGGTTCTTTCTTTCCTTGATGCAAGCTAGGTAAGTGATCATATGTAACTTTAGGGCCATCATTAATCATAAAACGTCTAAGAAAAGAATCCTCCATATCATAGTATGTACTAATAGATCCATTAAGAGAATAATTATACCATTGAAAAGCATGATCAATAATACTGTGATGAAAATATTTAAGTAACAAATGATCATTAGAATGAGAAGCCATAGCTAAATGACAATGCTTAAGATGTAGATAAGGATTGCCTATGCCATCGAAACATGAAAACGTAGTCTTGATAAAATCCTTAGGAAACACCAAATTGTAAATTTTCTTTGGAATAGTATTTCCATGAAGAGAGTTATTGTTAATGAAAACATAGTATGATTTTCTTTCGAGTATGAAAAAATTAACTTGTGATTACAAAGTGCCAAAACATGCATGAGTGATAAGATATCATGTGAAGGAATGGTGGAAGAAGTGAGAGGCACATTGAGGGGTTGAAGCTTTCCATTATGAGTGATCATGGGGACTTGAGAAGGAGGATTGGATGTGGAAGGAGGAGAAGGAGGTGTGGAAAGAGGTGAAGAATATGGAGGCTCTATAGGAATGCTATATGTAGACAAATGAGTCACATTAAAAGGGGTACTATGTGAAGGGGTTGAATCATCATGAATATTATTGGAAACAACCTTAGAAGTAGGAGGGGTAGAAAATTCACATTCAGCCATCTTAAGAGAAGTAACATCCTCACTAACATGTTCATGGTCAAAGGTATAATGTGACTCATTTGTATATGTAGAAGTAGATTTATTTGCATCTATAGAAGTAAACATGTCACCAAACAAAGGATCTATAATAACATTATCATGCATGAAAATAGGAGGAGAAGAAGCTACAACAACATGGGTGGCCATGGAAGATGAGGGAGAACATGCAACATAAATTTGGTCATGAGAGAGCATACAAATATCACGATTATATGATTTCCAAGAGGAATGGTGTCTTGGTGAGCAAGAAGTTATTTTTGGACTTCATTATCAAATTGAACATTGCAATAAAGGGCACTAAGTTCAGCCTCAACATCATCATCAAGGATAGGATTCACACTGACATGATGCATAGCTTGCTTGGGAAAGGAGAATCTATTATTAGCCATGAGGGTTTTGGGGATCCTAGGGAAAGGATTTTGAGTAAGGATGGGTTTACTAGATGATTTAATAAAATAAAAATTATTAAATATAAATTGCAGAGTCACTACTATGATAATATACAACAAAATTTACAAATTCTAAGCACTATTAATGATTCAATATTAAAATTAAATAGGGAGATATAAGACTTATATAATCTACGCTTATCTTGGAATATATTTGACCTGGAACAACCGATGAACATGCTATAAAGAGATTTGTAAATTATTGATTTTAATTCTATACAACATGGATAGAGATGGACATGGGCACTTGGGCTAGGGCGAGGTACCAAATACTTCTTCTAGGTCCTTCGACTACAAAAATACTCAAAGCCTAGTTTTTCCATTGTCTCGTTAAATATCACCCATATTAAACACACTAAACAAAGTAATAGAGATCAAAAATTTTAACACAATAATAATGCTTCACTCACATTCATTCGGGATCTTTGATTCATAGAAAGAGGTTACATATAAAGAGGTGGAAACTCCTACAAATGAGGAGTCAACTCCAATCATGAATCAGCCTTATCTCTCCATGATCCACATATCTCTCACAAATCCCAAGATAACACAACTCACTCAACTTACTCCTAATATCTCTCTAGAGATTACCTACGTGAGTTTTATAAACAACTCACTTACAATATATTAAATTATTTCTCACACAACTCTAATGTTCACAATAACATTTATAAATTCCTAACATTCACCCCCTTAGTGTGAACATGGGAAAAACATACACACTCTTATCTACAGTATGCTCTCCTCTATGGAGCATGTCAAACTATGTGACTCATGACCTTGATACTAATGAAGGGAGAAATGCTCAACCTTCTATGGTTTTACAGGTTTACCACAAACCTTGACGTGTAACAGATCCATCGCCTGTCCACCTCGTGTGGTTTTCTGGATCTCCCACAAACCTTTTCAAGATCCATGAACTGTCTTACTGTGGTGCTTTTGTTCACCTATTTCATTTCATCAGGAGTTACATTTAGGAATTTTATACATTACAATTGAACAATAATTTGTTCTTATTTTCACAAAAGTACGCTGAAAGAAAACACTCAATAGAAAAAACTTGGCCACCAATTCAGTTTCACGGCCTCGTCGATGGTGCCTGACGAGAGGTCGCTATGTGCCCTCCTGCCTCCATTGCCTCCAACCTCCATTCGTTTGTTACTTAGTTAATCAACAAATTGATCTTTGAAGCTCAATTATATTTATAAATCTATCACCCACAAGGAAGAATAACAACATCACTACCCTTATGCATTCTTCACACCATCAAAATCGCCTAATTTGTTTCTTAATTTTCTCAAAAATACGATCTGATTTGTAAACGGGTTTAGCTAATTTGTCAAATACGTTCTTCATTCACAAGACAAAGGAACACTGCTTTGCCCCTCCACTGATATCAGATCTCCAACATTCTCCCATCCCTGATTTATCCTGCTCTGATGCCACTCTTAAATATCACCCATATTAAACACACTAAACAAAGTAATAGATATTAGAAATTTTAACGAATAATAATGCTTCACTCGCATTCATTCGGGATCTTTGATTCATAGAAAGAGGTTACATATAAAGAGGTGGAAACTCCTACAAATGAGGAGTCAACTCCAATCATGAATCAGCCTTATCTCTCCATGATCCACATATCTCTCACAAATCCCAAGATAACACAACTCACTCAACTTACTCCTAATATCTCTCTAGAGATTACCTACGTGAGTTTTATAAACAACTCACTTACAATTTATTAAATTATTTCTCACACAATTCTAATGTTCACAATAACATTTATAAATTCCTGACAGTCTCTAGGTTTTTGCTATCACTTCTTATAGATTTCATGATATTCACACCTTGATTTTCAATGATACTTGTAACTTGAAAATGCCACCTAAAAAGCTCACAAAAACATAAAATTGGATTGAAAAATGCAATATGTGAAGTCACACTAACCCTAATGCTCATCCAAAGGATGAAATTATGACCGAGTGTTGCAATAAATTTTAGACTCCATGTAGTTTTTGTGCTTGTGTGTGAAATAGTGTCCTTAGGTTGCACGCATTTCAATGATGCCAAGATAGTAGGATATGGCTAGATAAAATACAAATGTGTGAGATGGAATTCATAACTTCCCCTTCCTATGTAATGTATACAGAGTAAGTAATCCAAAAATGCACCCCCTTTGATATTATGAAGATATGATTGGCCTTTAGAATTTCTAGCCTTTATAGTAGTATGTATGTTGTGTATATATATAGATATCTTGTTTTAATTTAAACACTAATGACATTCCATGCAAACTAATACCCCAAGATAAGGATAAGAAAACCAAAAAGGTATACCAAAAATGTAAACAAGAAAAAGAGGACAGAAGCACCCAAAATGGATAGGAGCTCTTGGGTGCTAGTGTCCAAAATGGGTGTTGATGTCCTGGGATAAATGATGATAGATGTGAAGATATTGATAGATAGGGATCCTCAATGAACTGACAAAAAAAAAGTGTGGAAGTGATAGATGTGGAAAAACAATACAATATAAGCTAATGAAAATAAGTGGATAGATAAGGGATTGTGTCACCAAAGTGAATAATTTTTGTCACTTAAGATCCATGTATATACAAAAATACTTGATGGCATAGTAAAATAGTAATATGTGTGTGATTTTGTGTCTATAATGGTCAAGAAAGTGAGTCAAATGTGAGACTCAAGGAGTGAGTTGATGGTATCCATATCTTGATTCCGCCATTATTGTGAGAAGCACTTGATGATTGGACCACCGAGATCAATGAGTAATTCCCTCTTCCACTTGAACCAGTCCATGGAACACTTTCATTCCTTTATGACCCTCTTTCAATTAATGAGAACTTGAAACAATTACACACAAAAATGCAACCATGATGGTCATTCCACATGGGAAACATAATGACTAATGAAACATGAGTCCAAAAACCTTTCAACTTTGATATGGGTGGAGGTAGGAGATTGAGTGAATAATTATTATTATTGTGATCAACCCATCTAATGATATGAGAAACAAACTGAGACCAAAATTGGGAACCAAGAGGGCTTCCCTTCCTCCTAAGTTACAATTCAACTTCTAATCCTCTACAAGCGTGAATTTGTCCTTACCATTCCTATGAGGTAATCTCTAGAGGATTATCACCACATAATTATAGGTGACTATTTGATTTTTTTGAGAATTACTTCTCAAAATGGGGACTTTCATTAATAGACTATTGTTTACTAGGGGTGAGGGTCACATGAGGATGGGGCCAAATTACGTGAGTTGAAAACACCTTCTTAACACCCCAAGCTATTTTTTTGGTGAAAAAACTTATCCTCCACAGGGAACACATTTTTGTGTCCCCATGTCCTCTTGTTGGAAAAAAGGGACAAGGGGACACTAGACCTCCAAAAGGCCACCATGGGTCCATTCATCATGAAAAAGTGGTAAAAAATGAGTTACCATGAATTGAAATCATGTTTCTAACACCTTAAGTGATTACTTAATTGACACAAATGTTTTTAACTTCAAAATTCACTTCCCCGATAAAAATGTCACCCGAGTGGAAACATGCTTATTAATGGTGTGAGACCATATTTACACAATAAAATTCACAGAATAATAATCTATCATTCAATTCATTTTGGATGTTTATAAAACATATGCCACTCTATATAAATAGGTATTTACATCCCTATTGTTTAGGAAATGATGTGAATCCAGCTGCAAGAGGTTCAAATACCTCCAAAAACACATATAAACAACTTTGCAAATAAAACCAAGAGTTTCAAAATAGCTTACTTCTCATTCTGGAATTCACACTGATCTATTACATCATTACAATTCTCCTTTTATTTCAAGACTACTCTAAAACCCTAAAATGCCAAAAACCCTAAAATGCCAAAAAACCCTAAAATGCAAAACAACTCGGATTGACCCCAAAATTTGCGTGCCAAATATGCATTCATAAATTAGGGCTCACGAAAAATTTGGAATTATTCTGACAAGCACAACAAAAGTTATTAAAGTTCTAAGACCTAGTCAAAAGTGGAAAAAACATTCGAGCCAATTTTAGGCCACTAGATGATGGAATCCGAGCCCGAAAACGTGCCAAAATGAGCACAACCTTGCACATAAAATTGACCCTAGCATAGTTCTAAAGTATATCTACCACCTGTAAAATTTCAAGACGCGATCCAACTGTCGGATCAAAAGTTATGGCCTCTACAAGTTATGCTCCCGCATTAGAAACCACTTTCCCAATAATATCTCCATAATCCTATTTAGTTGTTATTGTTACTCACGTAACAATACACAACTAAAATCATCTGAGTTGTTAAAAATAAATCGAATAATATATTATTGTTTATATAACAATAATATAACTAACTACTAACATGTGAACATTAATTTTTCATAACATTCCCCACCTTAATGTTTACATGGTAAAAATATATCGTTATTTGATTGTAGCGTGTCACCTCTATTTTCTCATCATCAAATTCTCAACTCAGTGCAACATCAAGCTTGCATAAAACTCACACATTTCTTCCACTGATGGTTTTCTCTAGCTTCTACCAACAACCTTACCCAATTGGTTTTGTAGGTGTACCAATAACCTTTCACAATTGGTTTTACAAGTTCACCAAAAACCTTACACAATTGGTTTTACAGTTTACCAAAAACCTTATACAATTGGCATTACAGGTTCACCAAAAACCTTATACAATTTGTTTTTCTGGTTTACCAAAAACCTTTACATCATGATTGCTACAGATAAATTTTGATCAATATTCTACAATGTTTATACTAAAAAGGGTAACATGAGGAATACACACAAGTGAACATGAATTTACATCATTTGTTCTTATTTTTCATGCCACACTAAAAAAACAACTGAAACAAATGTCATCATACCAAAAGTGTGGCCCCATCGTTGATGACTGACGAGAGGTCACTATTTGACCACCTTCCTCCAGTAGATGATGTTGCTTACTCAACAAATATGTTCATGTAGCTTAGGAGTTTCCACATTAGATTTATTGGTATAGTATCCCTCTCGTAATGTGAAAAAACTTTTTTTTTGGAAGTCGGGTAACATCAAAAATACATCCGCGAGGAATTTTTTTACAATTTTGACTCTTGACACCATGATAACAAAAACCTAAAATCACCTATTTGACTTTTACAATGAAATCCTTTTTTTTGACAAAAATTTTCTACTCTTTTGACCTTGGAGTTCGAACATATAATACGCGTTAACTTACTCAATGATAAGATTTTTGACGAAAATATTGACACCGACATTATAATAGACTCAATAATCATGACTTGACAATATAGACAACGCAAACATTTGAAAAATAATAAAATACACTTACTCTAAATAATACTAACCGAAGACATTGACCACTTAATTAAAAAATAGATGACAAAGTTAATTTAAAATGTAAATATTCTATCACTTAAAATGTAATATTTAATTACATTTTATAGCAAAATGAAATTACACCTAAAAAGTATTGAGCATAGATTTTTTTAATTTAATCATATATGACACTTGCAATATATTATCACCAGCTACGTTTGTACAAAAACACTATGAACCAGTTGTGTATAGTGCTTAGAGTTGAAGTTGAGCCGTGAAGAATGGTGGAGACGTCGAGTTCTTTGTATTCTTCAATGAAAAATGTCACTAACCAGATCCGAATGAACAATGCAAGGAGGAGACAATGATTTCACCAGGATTCACAATGCAGCGTGCGAAAACAATGATCAAGTTCATGTTATTATTTTGGAAAACACTGATTGAATGCTCCTTCAGAAGGTTGCACGCTTGAAAAGTATGAGATCTGACAGAGAGAACATTCAGAGGTCTGAATACTGTAAATTTGAGAATGATAGATCATAGCTCGATGGAGATGATAGGATCCATAGCAATCTATAACTAGAATTAGCACCGATTTGCTATGAAGTTATTAGACGGTTTGGAAGTGCAAACAAGTCTCAGACATAGATCTCTGAGCTATCAATTAAATGATGCACATGGTCCTAAACTACGCCTTGGGTAGATTACATCGGAATGCAATATCAATAACAAAAAGGAACAATTCTTGTCAAAGATCAGAGAGTCGTGTGAATAAGGATGGCCCCCACAATACACCCAAATTGAATCACCTAAATATTCTCCATTGCAAATTATTGGAAGCATTGCAATAAGATGGTTACCTCTTCACAGACCTGAGCATGTATCTTCAAACGTGGATATGATGAAACAAGTAGATCTTTGAAGGTTATATGGTCTACATGATTAAATCCAGAAACTCCTTGGTATGTCACATGCAATACAATTATATGATTGAACATTAAGGTGAAGAGCTCCTTCAAATGGGCGCTAGATCTAGCAAGCTTCTCTTTTGGATGCCATCAATAGATCTTGAATATATTAATATATTAGTATAAAATACCTCTTACTTACAATGCATTCCAAGTAGATCTCCAAAGCATTAATCTCTAGTTTTTCAATCTTCAATACATATTTGGCAGTGTAGAAAATACAATGAAATGACCACCTAATTTCTGTCAGTAGATTCACCTGCTCTGATACCAAATAATGGTGTGAGACCATATTTACACAATAAAATTCATGAAATAATAATATATTATTTACTTCATTTCAGGATGTTTATACAACATATGCCACTCCATATAAATAGGTATTTACATCCCTATTGTTTAGGAAACTACTTTCCCAACAATATCTCCATAATCCTATTTAGTTGTGATTGTTACTCACATAACAATACACTACTAAAATCACACGAATTGTTAAAAACAACTCCATTACTATATTATTATTTATATAACAATAATATAACTAACTACTAATATGTGAACATTACTTTTTCCTAACACTTATAGTATTTCGACACCTCTTTTCTCAATTTCTCCTCACAGAAATAGGTTTCCTTCAAATGGAAGGATTGATTCCTGAATGATACTTAAAGGAATTTTTGAGGGTGAGATCCATGTTCTTGACCTCCAAATGCATTGAAGTAATACGAAATCCACTCCCTGAATTGTAAGATGTGAGCACATTGCCAAACATTGATTAAGTGTTTAGAAATACTCTCAAGAGATATGCACTATTTGTGAGATCAAGATGACTTCCATCACCACTCATGGTTATCCTTTCTCATCATGCTCATGATGATGAATCCCTTTATGAATTTAATTTCAATGACATTCTTCATGTTTTAGATTCTCCACAGACCTCACGATTCTTCCGATTGTACACGTTGTCCAAGTGACTATATTTTATACACATTGACACCCTGATCTATTCATTTCCACATTGTGATCCCCATGGTGTACCTTTTCATTAATTACTTCAACCAAGATGAATCCCTTCTTCCAAAATCAAGATGATAATCCTCTTGTCCCCTTTGCACCATGAGGACATATGGGATAGTGGAGACACCTAGGACACCTAGATTTCCAAAGTGAAAATTGGAGAGGAGGATTAGGCCATAATTTGGTGTCCATCAAGCACCCCTTGTCCTTGAATGAGAGAGGGTACATAAGAGTTTCCAATGTGTGACTGTGCCCGATTTGGAAAGCTAATTTCACATTGGATGTCTATTTTTAGACACCGAGCTTGAATTTTTCACCACGGGAGCTTAGGAAAATGGTACGGGATCAAATAGTATATGATTTTAAATCAAAATCACATTTAAATATCAATGTAAGCATTCCCAAAATTCATTTCTTCCTAAAACTCAAAATTTAGGGTTTAATCCTTCTTAAACTAAGAGGGGTAGTTGAAGAAATTTGAAATATATCAGAAAATACTTAATCCTTAGATAAAAATTGATATTTCCACTTATAGAGGATTCCAATATATATCTTATGCATATTTTTTTCTTCTTAAATCATTCAAGAACTCTTAGAATCTTCCAGAGAAGTCATGATTCACAGTTGAAGCTCTCGTTCCCTACACCTTGAATACTTTGGATGTTGAACAAATGGATCTTGAATGAGTTTTTCATTCATAAATTTACCTTAATTACTTCGAGACACCTTCAATCCTCTCTAAAATCTCCCTCATATGCTTTATAATTTCCCTAAACATTCTTGGAGGGTGTTTACTAGTTGCAAAATGGCCAAAATTGGTCTTTTTAGGCCTCCTGGAGGAAGTTGTCTTTCACTGAATCTTACTGAATTAATTTATCACCTTAGATAATCATCCCTACAAACTAAAAAAATCTTGAAAGAATTGTTAGGAATTTCCTCTGAGCTGAGGTGAAGGTTGAACTAAATGTAGGCTGGCTAGAGGAAGGATGCATAGTGACTGGAAGCCTAATTTTCAATTAAAGGGGCTTAGTTGTCATGCTTAAGATTTTTAATTTTTCATGTTATATATTTTACATGAAAACAATGAATTTCAATTAATTTTACCCCCTAATTATATCATGCATTACATAGTTAGTTGATTGGTTTAATAAGATAATAAATATTGATTAAATTGAGCCATGTGAAACTTATTGGAACTATATGATTTGATTTTTACTTCATCTAGGAATAATTAAAAATATAGGCATGAATCAATCAATCAATTTGATTGAAATTGAATCTATACAATTTTTGATGCATGAGTATCATGAGGGAATTGAATTTATTACATAAGTTTTACTATATTAGTTAAGTACATGGGCACACATAAGGATGGTGAGAAGGATAATGGAGAAAGGAACTTGTGCAACAAAAAAATTTGGGTGATGGTGATGATTACATAGGGATTTCATGAATGCTTTATGCAATAGTTGAATTGTATAATGCACATTGATTAAAAAAGTGAAAGAACATAATGTGTGCATGAAGTGAGTCGAGTCTACCATTTGAGGGGATAGAGTGAAAAGGAGTAGAGAGATGAGCTGAGTCGCATGGAACAAGTGAAAATTTTCAAGGGTCATGAAGAAACACCATTGTAATAGCTTTAGGATTATTTTTTTGATTTTTGTAATAGTCCCAATAGTGGGAGTAGTATTTGTAGATGTTGTCGGAAATGATTTTAAAATTAATAAAAACATGTACATGTATTTTGATTTGTTATGTATTATAAGGAATTTCATGAGTCCATATATTTGAGCAACTATTGTTTCCTTTGAGAGTTGTGAGGTTTGTAAAATCTAATTTTGACACATCTAACACTCCTACAAATGTCAATAAACAATCCAAAAGGCCCCAAAACCTAAACAATGACTATATTCTTTCCCAAAATAGACATCAATTGTAGAATTTAAACCCTAAAAGCTTTAGGTTGAATGTTGAAATCCTGAAAAATACCTATATACTGACCATATTAGATTATAAAAACTATCTCCTAAATTGTGACTCATGGAGCTATGAGACTAGTTCCATAAGGTGTAGAGTGACCCTAATTTATTATATTTACTAAAATAAATTTAAAGTACTACTTCATATAATTAAAAATTTATTTTTGTAAATAGAAGGCTGCCACATACACATATATTACCCATACACAAAGGAATGCATACGCATTCTTTTAATTATGCACACAAACCAAGCTTTTCTAGGCTTGGGATTTCTTTGGTTTCCCAAATCTAAGCCTTGGACCTATTACAATACAACCTACATGTTTTTGACATAAAATGCAAAAACTCACCTTTCACCATGATAAATCCTATAAAAATGATTGCAATCTTTCTTAAAAAAATTTCTACAATGTCAAGAAAACTATCCTCTTTCTAAATATATACTTTTTTTTTTACTATTTTAAGGTTTCTATTTATATTTATTTCAAACTGTGTCTTTTATACCTCTATTTATTGTGATTGTAAATTCCTATCTTTGGTCATGTCCCTTTTGTTTCACTTCTCTAAATCGAATTTTTTTATAGTCCCGAACTAGTAAAAATATTATTATACTTGAGAAATCATAAAACAATAAATACTCACTAATAAAGTATTTAAAAAATTCTATCCCAAACGTGATGCACCTATTTAATATTTTTAACCCACTTACACTTAACCTTTTTTTTTTATAAAATTAGTAGTTTAAAAACTAGACTCGAAATGCTACAATTCATGTTGTTATAACATCTTCAAATTTTAAGTGTAATTATCTCAAATAACTCGTACAATTTGAAGTTTTTTATTTTTCAGGAAAAATTTTCCACTTAAGACCCTCCTTTCCCCCATTTCCATGCAATTACCCATATACACCAAAATTACTAAATATACATTGAATATATAGTTTGAAGATTAGCGGTACATACATTGGATTGATATACATTGACTATACACTTGTAACATAATCTATATTTAGTTATGGTGGGGTGTATTCAAGTGACATATAAATTATATAATCGAGTTATTTCAATGCATATGCAAAGTTTGAATGTTCTTAGGTTGAGATACAAACCATCAAAATACACTAAACCTACTAAATATACATTGTATAAACATCATAAATTTTACCTTTGAACACATTTCTTTCCATTTCATAATTAAAGGTGTATATTAAAAAATTCAAGTGCTTATGGTAGAGATAATAGTTTGTGAGCATGAAGAAATAATTGAACTAATTTATGGTAGGCTAGGGTGTATTCAATTTATGTATTCAATTGCTATATTTAGGGTATATTCATATTTTAACATCCTTAAAAAAATAACACTTCTATATATTCAGATATTCTTTAGTTACTAAGTCTAGATGTATTTTCACATATTCAATGTATATCCAACCATTATTCAGAATAACACACATTTTTAGTTGACATGGTAATCTGAAATGGAAAGTATATTTGAAAAAGTAAGTGTATATCCAATAATAACATTGTATATTTAATAACAACATAATATTTTGAAACTATAAGATGCATGCATGAAAAAACCCTATTTTTGGACATTTACTACACTATATTAGAAGAGTTTGTGGCATATGGAGGATTAAAAATACATTGAAATGCGGGAATATATGTTGAAAAATATTATCTCGAAGTGTATGCTTGAAATAACATTAGTTTAGAATAGGACATGTTTGTTAGTTGTTATGGTAATTGAACTCAAAGGTATATTCACTAATATAAGTGCTTCTTCATAATAACACTTGGAATTTCATAACATGTCTTGAAAAACTCAATATATACTAAATATAAGAACATGCACTCAACTAACTCAAATATATTCAATGTATATTCAAAGGTGAGGGCTGAGATAGGGATGGATACCGGATCTACCTCCCTCTACCCTACCCCCGATAGGCCGATCGACCTATATGGACTATACGGTTATACCGATTTAACCCATTCCTGCCCCCACCACCCCGGATCTATATAGAGGGGGAGACCATATCAATAGAGAGAGGTGGCCCCCTCTCTATCTGGAGGGTGAGGGGTGAGCGTAGCGTAGCGGAGCGAACCACTCGATTGAGAGATCAATCGAAGGTCTTGGATAGGATATATAGATAGGGGCCCTAGCGGAAGATATAGAGAGAGGGCCGGCCCAGCCCAAATAGAAGGGAAGGGAAAACGAAATGCCATATCTAGGCCTCCCAGTCTCACTACCTTATAGATTGAAGGGGGTCAAACAAACCATGTATGATGGGGCCCCTATCTAGATGATATGACGAAGCCCCTCTCCTCTCTATTCTATCTTATCTCGGCTCCCAAAGATACAACCATATATTCAATGTATGTTCAATAATTCCAATGTCTATTCTACCAGTCAATATAAATTTAACCATGTATATTCAACTATTAACCACATAAACGAAGACAACACTTATTTATATTTATATATTCCTTAAATATTAATGTAAATGATTCAAACATTCATTGCATATGTAGAAATTATTCACATATTTAACATTTTGTCTAATTTATGACATTCTTCACATATTCAAAAATCTTTCAATATTTTGAATATTTTGAATACTAAGAGGGTAATTGTTATACCTCCTAGATAGGTCGATCCTTGCAAATCTAAATTTGTTCTTTGTAAAATCTATTGTCTTCCAGTTATGTGCTCATCAATTATTAAAACAAATGAGTTTATAACCTTATTCATCCAGAAATAATACTATATCCCATTTGAATTTAAATTCTAAGATTTTGAGGGTAGTGAGTCTAATACAAATATATTGCAAATTCTATCTTTAGTGAGGTGAAGGTGGAAAAAGAAAGTGCAAGTTGTGTCTAAAAAATTGGAGGAAGATGTTTATTTTTGATTAAAATTTACATTTAATTTGAACTAGAAAACTTGAGAAGTTGTGCATTTATGTGCATAAATGTGGACTTATGGTACTTGAATAGTGTAAAAATATTCTAAATGTGAACAAGTTTGTCCCTATACATGAATTGTGACACTTGTGATTATGTACATTTTTGTACTTATGATATTGATGTTGACATTTTAATGTTGTAAGATGGATCTTAAATTGAAGCCTCAAACACTATTAATTATAGGTTCATGTTCCCAATGTGTCACATCAACCATGTTTTGAGTGAGAGAATGTATCAATTATGCAAGTTTTATTAATTTTTGTAAGATATCAAATTTGTGCAAATTTGTACATTTATTGGGTCCCCTTAACTATATTAATGTAGGAATATTTTTCCACTTAATGGACCCCACCCTCACAAAAAGGTGCTCATCTATTGGTGCATGTTCACCAACTGGTGCCTTTCCCTATATTCTAATATTCATAGTTGTTTTAAGAATAAATGCGATAAGATACAATAACTATATCACTTTGTATAATATGGAGTAAAGAGATAATCAATTAAATAATAGATCAAAGAGGTAAATAAATAGACACGACTAGTAAATAATCAAGTTAAATAAAAGTTCATATAAATAGAAGTTAAGAGTTAAATGATATAAGAAAGATAATGACATGATAAAGTAACCTCAACACACACAATTTCTATGATAAACTTATTTTCTTTGTAAGACATCCTATGTGACTCTATAAAGTATTTTAGAAAGATTGATCTAATCAACCCAATTTTATAGGTTAAAATAAAGATTGGATTTAGGCTAAGATAATTTTTCCTTATTTATGAAAAAAATTGGCTTATAAATTCTTGGGGATTGAAATAATCTTGGAAGATAATTTGTTTGAGTGCTTCACTCCCAAGTATCATTATATATTCATCACTTCAATGAGTATATTTAGAAGAGTGGATGCAAAATTGATAAAAATAATAATTGGTTCACATATTTTTTTGCAAAAATACCCATGACATAATATTTTTAGAATCATTCTCTCCAATTATACATACTTGAAATTTTTAATTGTTTGAACAATGTTATGACACTCTGCAAATAAAAGAAATGCTTGATGAGTCTTAGATACCAACTAATTTAATACATTCTTATGGGTAAAAACTTGTCAAAAATGGTAGCAACATATGAAATAATTATACAAATATAAAGATGCGATAAAATTTTAAAAATAATTGGAATATATATATATATATTTTTAAAAGAGAATGTTTCAATAACCAAATTAGGGGTTATCTTATAAGATAAAAATTAAAATTCAAGAGATATCTTGAAGCATATAATGGAGAAGTAAAAAGACACATGTTTATAGGGATGGGATAAAAATATCTCCATGTGTGACTAAGAAAAAATATATGCTTGTATTTAGGCACATCTTATAGATTGCGGTATGAGGAAGTGTTGATTTGATATTTTCCTTAGGTCCTTATAATAAAAAAACATTACTTCCTAGAAGGAAATGTATAGCTAGAGAAACTTAACTATTTGTTGTGAGGATCAAAGTATGTGAAGGGAGTCGATAGCTAGTGCATGCTATCGAAATAATTTAAATATATATCAATGTAATGACAAAAATGAAAAGGTTTGAACATATTTCAATATTATATTTTAATGATAGAAATGAAAAGGTTTTTATGATCAAACCGATGTTTCAAGGTCATAAATTTCATTCGATTTAAAAGCAATAGAAGACTATCCCTTCTCGAAGCTTAGAAAGGCTATTTCAAGGCGGTGTGTGCATCCTATGGGAAGGATATAAAAGCCCATAATAATCTAGAGATGGTATTGAAGATTTAAGATGGTGCTGGAAATTATTTAGGAATATTTAGGGAATTTTTAGAGGTTTAGGGACAGTTTGTGCAACATTGGGTTATTTAGGTGTAAGGAGTATACAAATCAAAATTGGTACTAGAACTTCACCAGATGATTTTAGGAGATATATAAGGAGTTAGGAGGAAATTAAATAGGTATTGGAAAATTTGAGGAATTATCTAAATGGTAGAAGATTCAATTTTTTGATAAGACTCAAGTATCTCTCAAGGTAGCCCAATCTTGGCGGACACACCCTCTTTGTACTAAGGAAAAAGGAGCCATTTCATGGATTTTTATGTAACATTGAGGTTTTGGACCCATACCATTGTCATTAAAATGGTGTTGGGAGTTAAAATCATATTAGTTTTCATGAGAAAAGACCATATGGAGCTCTGGGAATTGCTTCGTCAAGTTGTCTCTCTTGCAGGTGTGTTTCTCATAGTTAGTAATTTTTGGGGAGACACATGACACCATCTAACTACATGCATGGTTTTTTGTCCCTATTTTCTCTTTACCAATGGGATATCGGGGAAAAAAAAGGCTCCCCCACTATATCCCTCATCTCTGGTCCTCCACATGACTAAATTTTAGCCCTAGAGTGCTTAACAGGTCAAACTCCATCTTGCTCATATTACATCACAAATTTCCAAGTGTCACCATATCCTTGAGGGAAAAAAAAATACATCCCTCCTTATCCTCTCTCCTAGTTACTCATGCAATCACAACTTATCTCCTAGGTGTTCTATGTTGATTTTCTCATTTCCCCTCATCCAACCTCAACATGCCACTTGTCCCCATCTAGCCGAGGAAAATTTTCATGCACCTCTTGTCCCCATTCCCAAGGGGACATTGGGGAAAAAAATGGGGCCCAAAATTAGCCATAAAAACTCTATCGTTAAAGCGAAGCCATATTTTTTCCCTAAGCATACTTTACACTCCTGTGAATAAAAATGATTGTCGGTGACTTGAAAACATGAAAAACCTAATTGTCAAACCGGGTTTCTTCACCTTGTTTGAAATTGCATCCATTATTAAAGCTATTAAACCTAAAAATTCATGATAAAAACCTTATTCTACCCATCACGTTCGAGCCATCCATGATTGTAAAAATAAAGATTTTCTCATAGTTCTTCATCCAAAACCCGATTGCACTAATGTTTGAACTAAGTTTTCTTCTTGCAGACATCCATGTGATCAATGTAACTTCAAATATACATTAATTAATTCCATGAAATATATGTAAAAGGAAATTGAGGACCTTATTCACTTCCCAAGGATCCGACTAGTGGAATCACTTGAAAATTGGAGAAAACGATCCTGAAAAATCTAATTTCATGTGAGCTAGTTTTCGTGTCATGAAGTCCCTATTTTTATGGATATTGAGGAATTTATTTTAAATCAGAATTATTCACTCTTCAAATAAATTTTCAATTCCCCAAATATCTAGTAGGCGAAATCATCCAAAAATCGGAGCAAAGGGTCTTCAAAATATCTAGTTTTATTTGAACCAATTTTCACATGATGAAGTTGCTGATTTTTCAAGATATACATGAATGATTTTCCTTAGTATTATTACTCCTTTGATGAAAAATTCATTTTCCTTCTTATTCAGATGAATGAATCATCCAAAATTTGGATTAGGAAATCTTGGAATAAAAACCGTAATTTCAAGTCCACTTTCATTACAATCTGACACCCACAATGCACTTACTAAAAATAGCACATGTTTATGGTGGGGCATAAATAAAAATATTAAGTGGTAAAATAAGGTGAATTATGTACATATATGGTCCTCCGGATATGCAAGAATCATTAGGGAGTGAAAGCAGGGAAAATTTTCTAAAAATAACGATTGCCATTAGGACTGCTAAAAATAGAAAGTTTCCAATTTTAGTCCAGAAAGATGTGGCAACTCCATTTTTTCTTATATTGTTGCTTTTTGATGTCATCACAAGATTGGGAAGTTTTATCATGGTCTAAACAAGAAAGAAGTCACTCTAATCAAAGTCATCCATTAAGGGAACATCGTGAGGTATGAGACATTGAGAGCCTCACTCGAGTCCAAGTCTCCAAGTGGATGATCATCATGAAATATTTTTGAGAAGTTAATTATGAGTGAATATGGGGGTCACCTCAAGAAATTATTTTCTCAAGTAGTGTTTCTAAAAACTTAAGGAGTTCACATCTTAAAATTTAGTAGAGGAAGAGTTGGAAATATTGCACGATGCGGGGTGTGAAAAAGAACATGCTCAATTTCCATTCGGGGATCTTTTATTCATGAGGAAAATTATAAATGTATGAGTAACATAATCATCCTTCCACCCAAGTGGCATCCTAGTTGAACCGGTTGATCTGGGTGAAATGGTTGAGTTGGTTGAGTTGGTTGAGCTAGGTGAGATGATTGAGCTAGCCAAGTTAAGTGATCTAGTCAAGAGATGATCCTTTTTCAATGAGGTGACACATGAAAATTAAGATCATTCCAACTGGTGAAAAATTCTCAAGTAATCCATTCAGGGGCCATCCCTTTCACATGTATGATGATTTTTTTTCGTAAGTGATGAAAAAAAATCAAGGAGTCTGAGCACCATAGAGTTTTCCCTCATGACCATTGGATTTATTTGTGAAAGCCTAAGGAGAAAGAGAGTGATATCACTCTCATTGTATGATCAAGAAGTTACCAGCATAAGTTATTCTCATGGTTATCTCAAGATCACATTGGAAGGTATCACAATAATGTTCCTAAACACTCATTCGACAGTATGAGGTGTTTGTGTATCTTCCAGAAGGAGGATATTGTGATCACCATGCCTCACATCAACAACAAATGAATCAATTACTTCCATTTCCATCTTCTCTCTCTCTCTCTCCATATTCTAATTTTCAATTGAGAATGTACTTTTTGTTATTTTTTCCTATTCACTTAAGTGACCTTGTGCTAAACATTGTAAGATTCCTTTTTCAAATAATAAGAAAAAGACTCACTTCCTAGGAATATGAATGGTCACAAGTGATGTGGATAGATGAATATTCATGAGGGTGGTTGGAAATTTTTGATTGAATGCATTTTGTTGATAATTCCACTTCTACATAAAACAATAAAAGCTGCAATTATTCTAGTTATTGTCTTATCTTGCTCTACTCTTTCTCTTTCCAAGTTTGAATATATGAAAATATTTTATAACCAAGAAAGGTGTTTGTGCCTTTGATCATGAATTCATGGAAGTATGTGTCTATGATTTGTTTTGTCTTGTCATGGTTTGCGTTATTGTGTTCTTCTAATTGAATGTGGAATTATTCTCGGTTGATGTATGTGGATTCTACTAGTGACTACTCACAACATCAACCCTCTCTTTCCTAATTTCTTTCCACTATCCATCATCACTACGCTTTCCTCCCTTGTACCCCGTCAAACACTTTGTCACATGAGTTTAATGAAGTGTTACTATGTGATTCAAAAACTATTTGACCACTCCATAAAATTAGGATAGTTTACATTCAATAATGATATCCTTCCCATACACAAGAAGGAGGGGCTTAGCCTGCGTCTTGTTGATGAAAACCTAATAATTTGTCACATGAAAAAAATTTCTCCAATAGTTTTTGGCGACTCTGCTGGGAGATATCTCGCCTCGTGCACCCATATAGATCTCTAAAAAATAAAAATAAAATATATTTTAAAAAAATAGGTTTCAAAGAAAAATCATATTTTAAAGGCAACCCTATCAAGGAATGAATCCATGTCACATTCATTTCCTACATCACAATGATGAAGTTTTTAGATTGGTGTTTAACACCAATGATTGATAAAAAACATGAAGAATGAGATGACTAAGAGATGGATTTTTTTTATCAACCATCATTCTAGAACATCTCTTGCAAAAGAAAAGATAATGATACAACAAAGTAGTATCTCGGTTCAAAAAAGGGAAAGAAGGTATGTACTTGTTTCTACAATAGTCATGAAAATAATGTCTCGAATGGATAAAATTATTGCTTATGAAGATCCTATCATGAAATCCTGGTGGCTCTAATTCAACCAGGACTTCCACTAGAGGAAATAAAATGGGACTTACACCTATCGATGATAAAGAATCTAAGAAATTGATGAGGAAGATTAAAAAGAGATATGAAATGATGTATGGAGGGTGTAATGGTGAATAACACACTAAAGGAAATGTATTCAACTTCACACAACCGAATGAGAAACCCGAATCCTTATTTTTAGTATCTCTCTAGGGAAATAAGAGATAAAATATGTAGAATAATCCCTTACAGAATTACAACAGAGTAGAAACTAATATGTAGAAAATATTACAGATCTCAAATAAAAGTATAGAATAAATAACACAACACAGAAAGACAAGATTTAACGTGGTTCACCCAATTTGGGCTATGTCCACCAAGAATCACTTGCTCAGATTTTATTACAAGCCTCCACTCTCTCAATACAATACCCAGATCCATTTGGAGCTATGCTCAACAAACTCTACAGAATTCACACCCGAATTCAAAACACATCTGCAATACATTTGCTTGTCTATCTATCATATGCATAAGACCATATAAATAGACAATTGCTTAAGCAGTTTTACAAAACCATGGGTATCAAATAATGGGAAAAACAAAACTATCCCATAAACCTATGGGTAGCCGAAGAGGCGGTTTTACAAAACAATGGGTACCGAAAAAACCATGGGCCCAAAAACAGCCCATAACAGTTACCCATTACCCATGGGTTAATAAACCACCCATGAAAATTTGCTTTGGGGGCTTCACCCCCAAACCCCCTTCAATCGGGGGCTTCAACCCCCAAACCCCCTGATTCACTCACCGGTGAGTGGGACCACCATAAAAATACCCGAGTGTAACACATGGAAGGTGTACCACACTCTAACATGAAAATAGGCTCCACAAACATAACAATCTCCCACTTGGAGACTGATTTCCACTGAGCAAGCTTCTCAACCCTTCACTTTGTCATCC
This sequence comes from Taxus wallichiana var. yunnanensis, assembly GCA_018340775.1. Lineage (NCBI taxonomy): Eukaryota > Viridiplantae > Streptophyta > Pinopsida > Cupressales > Taxaceae > Taxus > Taxus wallichiana. The sequence continues at coordinate 186,859,072 of CM031239.1, forward strand.
GCGAAGGCCAACCAAAGCTGAACATAGCTTTATTTTATCCCTTGTGACCACCTTGGTCATCATGTCTGCAAGATTCTGACTGGTATGAATCTTCTCCAACTTCAACTTATCTTCCTCCAAAGTTGTCCTGATGAAGTGATATCTCAACTATATATGCTTCATCCTGGAGTGGAAAGCATAGTTCTTAGCTAGGTGTATAGCACTTTGACTATCACTATGTAACTTACATTCCTCCTGCTTATGCCCCAACTCCTCAAGCAATTGTTGTAACCAAATCATCTCTTTGCTTACCTCCTCGTGGCAGCGGCATACATACTCAAACCTCTCCATGGTTGATAAAGCCACCAGCGTATGTAGTTGTGAAATCCAACTCACTTTGCTGTCCCACCTACGGTGTAAATATAACTGTCATACTCCTCCCTACATGAACATCTCCAGCCATGTCTAAATCTACATAACCATGTAAAGTGGTGTTTGATCCACTGTAGCACAAAATGTCCCCATGGTTCCTCTCAAATACTGAAGGATCCACTTTACTGCTTGCCAATGATCTTTACCTGGATCACTCATAAATCTACTCACAGCTCCCACTACATGGGAAATATCAGGCCTAGTGCACACCATAGCATACATCAAACTGCCAACCGCTGATGAGTAAGGTACCATGGACATCTGGTTTCTTTCCTGCTCTGTCTTGGGACACTGCTCCTTTGATAACTTAAAATGGCCTGCCAAAGGAGTCCCAACTGGTTTAGCATCCTACATGTTAAACCTATCCAATACCTTCTTAATGTACTCTTCCTGAGATAAAGTCAGCTTCCATTCCTTCCTATCCCGAGTTATCCTCATACCAAGGATTTTTCTAGCTACCCCCAAATCCTTCATATAAAAGGATTCACTTAGTTGTTTCTTGAGTACTTTTATTTCCTGCATGTTTTTACCTGCAACCAACATGTCATCAACATAGAAACATAGGATAATATAACTTCCATCATCGAATTTATTTGTATACACGCAATGGTTAGAATGACATCTAATATAACCTTGCTCCATCATGAAGCTATCAAACTTCTTATACCATTGACGTGGAGCTTGTTTCAGGCCATACAAGCTCTTCTTCAGTTTACACACCATCTCCTCTTTACCTTTGACCTCATAGCCCTCTGGTTGTTGCATATATAGTTCCTCCTCCAAATCACCATGGAGAAATGTAGTCTTTACATCTAACTGTTCTAAGTGCAAGTCTTCTGCTGCAACTATTCGAAGAATATTTCTAATAGAAGTCATTTTTACTACAGGAGAAAATATCTCATCAAAATCTATACCTTGTTTCTGTGCAAACCCCTTGACCACCAACTGGGCCTTATATATTTTCTTTCCTCCTTCATTTTTAACTTTGTACACCCACTTGTTCTGCAATGCTCTTTTACCTTCTAGTAGCTTCACCAAATCTCAAGTCTGGTTCTCCATGAGAGGCTTATGCTCCTCATCCATGGCTTGATCCCACTTCTTCCTGACATCTACCTACATTGCTTCATCAAATATCTTTGGCTCTCCACTATCAGTGAGTAATAAATAATAAAGAGAAGGAGAAAAACGTTCAGGTTCTTTTCTTACCCTAGAAGACCTCATCACTGTAGGAGTTTGGGGTTCCTGTTGAGTAGGTTCCTGAACTGATTCATGGGTCACTTTCCCATCCTAAGATCCTCTACCACTACATATTCTTTCTTGGATTCTTCCCTTTTTTCCTGCAACTATTTCTTATACATGACTTTCTCATTAAATACCACATCCCTAGACTGAATGATTTTCTTGTCCTTGATACTCCAACATTTAAACCCAAAGTCATCACCACCATAACCAATGAAAGTACATTTTTCTGATTTAGCCTCTAGATTGGTCCTATCATCCTTGTCTATATGAACAAACACCTCACATCCAAAGACTCTAAGAAATGAATAATCAACTTTCTTACCATACTTTTTGCCCAAAAAGAAAGAGGCAGTCCTGCATGTAACCTCATGCTCCTAGCATGTTCCATTATTGTTCTGTTCATCCTTTCTGATACCCCATTCTGCTGTGGAGTTCTTGGAACCATATTTTTCCTGTGGATTCCATTCTTAGAATAGTAATCATTAAATTCATTGCTGCAATACTCCCCCATTATCTCGACTGAGACATTTTAGCTTAAGACTTGTTTCATTCTCTACCAAAGCTTTCCATTTAACAAAAGTTTCAAATACATCAGATTTGTTTCTAATACAATAAACCCAAACTTTCCTTGTTGCATCATCAATAAAAGTAACATAATAACTTGAACCCCCAAGAGATGATACCTAAGCCAACCCCACACATCAGAATGTACCAGCTCTAACTTACTCTCTTTCTTTGTAGGTCCAACCTTGAGAAACCTTACTCGCTTTTGTTTCCCATATATGCAGTTCTCACAGAAATCCAAACCTGTTTCTGTATATCCAGGAAAATTCTTCTTTATGATGTTCATGCCCTTATGGCTCATATGACTGAGCCTATAGTGCCATAATGTTGTATCTGCATCTAAAGCCACAAGATTACAATCATTAGTACTATCAGTGGTTAAATACAAGGTTCCAACCTTCTTACCTCTTGCCACCACAAGAGAACCCTTGGTAACCTTCCAAGAGTTAGCTGTAAATATCACAGTACAACCATCACTTCCCAATTGCCCCGCCGATATCAAATTTCTCCTTAATGTAGGCACATGTCTAACATCCTTCAATAGCCATGTATTCCCATTCTGCATCTTAACTTGAACAAAACCTTTTCCAACTATACTGCAAGGCTCATCATCACCAAAAAAACATGCCCAAAATCCCTTGAACATAATCAAAAATAATGCCTATGTGGAGTAGCATGAAAAGAAGCCCTAAATCTAAAACCCAAGATTCAATAATATTATGCAAAGAAAGAATCAAAGCATCCCGACATATATTACCCGATGCCACATTTGCCTCCTTGTTTTCTTCTCATTGTTTCTTTTTATCTCAAAGCTTCCAAAAATCCTTCTTTGCATGCCCGGACTTTCCACAGCTCCAACATACAATCTTGCTCTTGGATTTTGACCTTGCTCGATCTTTCAATTTTCCACGCTTTCCTCTATTCTTCTATCTCCCTCTAGCTTCCACTTGTCAACGCATTCCCTGAAGTATAAGATTCCCAGAGCTTTTTCTTTACATTTCCTCGCTTAGAATCACCCCTACAACATACTCAAACTTCAACTTCGAGTTAGCTAGAACCGAGTTGCTTCACGCCATACCAGGCTATTCCAACTTTCGGGTAAAGAACACAGAATTAATAAAGCCCTAACTTCTTCATCAAATTCTATTGTAATCAAGCTAGCATATTCACAACTATATTAAAATCATTTAAATGATCTGCTACTATGAACTATTCTCAGACATCTTCATATTAAACAACTTTTTCATTAAAAATATCTTGTTAGAGGTAGAGGGTTTTTCATACAACTTCCCTAATGCATCCATTAGATCTTTTGTAGTCTTTTCCTTTGAAACATTAAATAATACCGAAGATGCAAGACACAACCGAATCATTCCAAGTGCCTTCCAATCCAACAAATCCCATTCCGCATCTGTCATACTTGAGGGTTTTTTCACCTTCTCAGATAATGGAGTATAAAGATCCTTCTAATAAAGGTAATCTTCCATTTGCATCTTCCAAAGACTAAAATTCTACCCGTTGAATTTATCAACCCTAGATCTTCCATCATCTTCCATAGCTCCCACTTAAGATAAAACTTTCCCTATGATTCAACACTTCAACAAACCAAACCAGGCTCTGATACCAATTGTTAGGAAATAAGAGATAAAATATGCGAATAATCCCTTACATAATCGCAACAATAGAAACTAATATGCAGAAACTATTATATATCTCAAATAAAAGTACAGAATAAATAACACAACACAGAGACACAAGATTTAACATGGTTCACCCAATTTGGGATACGTCCACCAAGAATCACTTGCTCAGATTTTATTACAAGCCTCCACTCTCTCAATACAATACCCAGATCCGTTTGGAGCTATGCTCAACAAACTCTATAGAATTCACACCCGAATTCAAAACACATCTGTAATACATTTGCTTGTCTATCTATCATATGCATAAGACCATATAAATAGACAACTACTTAAGCAGTTTTACAAAACCATGGGTATCAAACAATGGGAAAAAAAAAAACTGTCCCATAAACCTATGGGTAGCCGAAGAGGCGGTTTTACAAAACAATGGGTACCGAAAAAACCATGGGCCCAAAAATAGCCCATAACGGTTACCCATTACCCATGGGTTAATAAACCACCCATGAAAATTTGCTTTGGGGGCTTTGTCCCTGAACCCCCTTCGATCAGGGGTGCTTCAACCCCCCGAACCCCCTAATCTGCTCACCAGTGAGCGGGACCGCCGTAAAAATACCCGAGTGTAACACATGGAAGGTGTACCACACTCTAACATGAAAATAGGCTCTACAAACATAACACTCTCCTATTGGATGATTTTTTTAGCATATGGAGATGAAGAAATGATATCTAGGAAGGGAGAGTTTATGTGAATAATTTTGAGTGTTGAAGAAGGAAAATTTTATCCCAAAACCAACCATGAAATTCTAAATTATGCCTTGGCTATGCAAAGAAGGTATGAACATCTTGAAGCACTTCATAATGTTTAGAAAGAAGAGTTTCATCCATTGGAAGAAATTTTGGATGATTTCCCATATTATGAGGTGTTTGTTCCTAAAATATTCTCATGTACTTATGTCGAATTCTATATCCTTGAACCCTCCAATGAGAACCAAATTATCAACTTGGAGGATGATGAAGAAAACATGATAGTTGAACCCATATTCATCAAATCATTTTGGATCGAGGCACAATCCTTCAAGAAAGAATAAATATGAGAGATGAAGATTTTTTTTTGTGATAATTGATCCAATGCTTGCTAAATATTCCACCAATCATGAGGATGTTCAAGAAATCAAACCTCCATCCTAGACTCCAGATGATGAATTTTAGGTAATCATGGATAGTCTCCTTTCTAATTTTGACTCTTCAGTTGGTGAAAAAATGTTAAAGGATGAAATGGAGACAATTGAAAAATAAAATTACCTTCTCAATATACTCATGAATGCACAACTTGACAATGATGTAATGGGGAAAATGGGAAAATCAAAGTTGATTCTTGAAATAATTGTGGATGAACAAATGGAAGAGTCTAAGGTGGATGAGAAAATTGAACATGAATTCTTTGAAGATATGATTTCACCATCCTCATGGAAGGAGCATAATGTTGATCATTAAGATGAATATGGATTTCTACCACTACTTTACAAAGATTAAGACTATGTAGGAGATGATCAAGGTGGTAAATAAGATTATCCTTTTGCTGCGGCTCCAACACTTTGTCCTTCTTCCTTCCGTGAGGATGATTTGATGGACCTTGAGCTGAAAGGTGTGACTTTTCTGGCTAGTGTGGACCTCTTATCTCTATTTGAAAGTAATGAAATCTTAGTGTGATTGAAATTTTAAGAAAGAAACCCATAAATGGGAAGAGGTATGGATCATGAAGAGAAGAACTTTACAAGAGAGTCCTGGCCATATGAAGATTAGATTTCAAATCAACTATTTGAAGCCTAGTGTGAAGAGTTTTCAAATTTAAAGGACAATGAGTATATAGAATATTTAAAAGAGAAATAAATGTAAGAAATCTCAAGGATTTCTGAATAAATTGAATACCCTTAATGGTGAGTCTTGAGATCCTAACCTAGGACATGAAAATACAAGATAAGTATGAATCAAGTATTACATCTTCTTTCGATGCACTAATGATCAACAATGTGATGGAGAAAATGGATGAAATTAATGTCCTTCTTGAGGCCCTTATAGATGAGTATGAATGTGAAGGTAAAATTTCACATTTCTCATTTTCTGAAGAAGAATGCATCTATGATAAACAAAAGAGGAAGGAAAGTCTAGAATCTCCTGTGGACATTTTCAATCATGAAGACAACACCTTCACCGTAGAAAATGATGTCAATACCAATATTGGGATGATTTATATAGAAATAAATGGTTCAAAACAAAAAGTAAGGATGTGCAAGAGTCTTATAAATGTAGTCAAGGTCAAATTTCTCTCACCACCGCTAGACTCCCACTGATTTTGGAAATGATCCCATGCTTCTACAACATTCAATCAAGGTAAGGAATACCTTCATGTCGAAAACATTGATTTCATCTTTCAACTATTGGCATGCAAGTTATTGAGTATTTTAATTGATGTAAAAGTTCCATTAATGAAAAAGGAGGATATTATAGGGTGTAATGATGATGTTATAGGTGCATGATCAAGTATGTGATGATGTGTAATAGTCAACATGTTGTGTACAAGTGTGCATGAGTGGCAAAGGTGTAAGTTATTTGGTTTAGTAAGCCTAATAATGAGGTATAGTTAGCATAGGTGATGGAATGAAGGTATGTGGTAGCTAAATGAGCATGGTCAAATAATGGAGAGAATGGGGAGAGTGTGTTGAGATAATCACGTGAGTCTTAGAGTGTAGGTATAGATTTGATCATGGTTTATAGGTGATCATCTTGACCTAGTATAGGTGTTTGGAGGTCTAATGTGGCATGAAAGTGAGTTGCGAGAGCTATGTGATCCCATGAGGGAATACAAAGGTGTGATAAATGTTTTTGAAGGGCATTATTTCCTTTTTAAGAGCTTGGAAGCAAAATTGTGGTGGTTTCTTCATTGTCTAGGTTTTAACTAGACCTAATTTATAAGACCTAGTTGGGAAAGTCTTAGTGGTTGAGAATATGCAGGGATATTCATGAGTGGGTGATAATTGGAGAAGTTGAGGGAGGCTATCATGAAGTTTTGATAAAAATTTCAAGAGTATTTGATTATTATTTTCTAAGTTATGGTGTTTTGCGTCCTCTCGAGCTCAAAAAGGTGAGTTTCTTAGCTCGATATGAGATGTTTTGCATTGGTTGGCATGTGTAAACTTTGCATGGGAACCTGATCCATTCAAGGATGATTTTTCATAGAGATAAAAAGGTTTTAGAAGTGGAATGAGTTTAAATAAGGCCATGTGCTTTATGAATGATTTCTAAGAAGGTAAGAAGGTCAAAACCCTCCATAAACCTTGATTTACTAGCGATGGAGGAAATATTATTGGTATGAGTTTAATATGCATTGAATCATCAAATGTGATGATTTGAAGATGGATAGGACTCTCCCATATTTTATATGGTGTTGATTTGGTTTCATGACTATAAGTGGAACCCACTTAAATGAGCTAGGTTTTTAGGAAAGTTTGTTTTTATCTCAAGTTTTCCATTAGAACCTATGTATAAATTGTTGTTTTGAGTTTTTAGGGATACATTATAGATGTTTGGAGTGATTTTAAATCTTGGTAAAGTTATTTTATGGTCTACACAAGTCAAAACATGAAGATTGGTTTTAGGGCTAGAAGGTAGTTTTAATAAATCATGGAGAGTGGAAGTGATTGAGAACTTGTGTACTCGGTGATGATGATTGATGAAATTGGAAGTGTTTTATACATATAATATGATTTTTTTGATGCTTTTTTTGAGCTGTGCAAGTCACTTTTTATGTCATGATTGAGGTCACAAGTTGACCTAGTTTGATTGGTTTAGGACAGGTGAAGGTTTCTTAGAGAAATTTTTTTTTGAAGACCAATATTCGGATTAGTTCATGATGAATATCCATTATAGAGTGAATATATATGACACTTTATCTTATTGCATGCATTTAAAGTTCTTAAAAGGGGAAAAAGGGCACAATAAGTCCCTACTTCTAAAACTGGTTTTTGGGCGATCAAGTTGTTTGAGAGGAGAAGTTGTTATATTGTATTTTAATGCTGATTCATGATGTATAACATGGTTATATATTTTTATTGTGTCAATTTATTTACATTGATAGGTTACATGTCATGTTTTAGGTGTTTTTTCGATTCTAGGTCTTTATATTTAAAGACTCGGTCACTTGAGGTGCTTAAAATGAGTTGGAAACAATCCTACTTGTTGGTGTTATGAGATGAATGAGTGATGTTGAGGTTCTTGAGATTGTAAGTTATGCTGAGAGGATGCATTTGAAATGTGTGGATATTATTGATTCTTAAAAAATATGGATTATTCCCTTGGAGTGTGTGAAGTGCTCGGTGAAGGATAAACTAGCCTTTTAGGCTTGGTTGTGCATTGTGGTTGTCTTGGTGACTTTCCGAAACATATGGATAATTTTTATGATTTTATATGATGTTTATTTTTTTGATTTTTAATGACTAACCTATATGGTCATGTTTGACCTAGGAGTGTCTATGAGATAGAGTCAAGTGTAAAATCATGTTGTATTTGTTCATTTTGAACTAATAATGAGAGATGGAAAAGTGCGAGAGAGAGAGAGAGAGAGAGAGAGAGAGAGAGAGAGAGAGAGAGAGAGAGAGTAAGGAGTTGTAAGGGAATCAAGAAAGATATGAAAGAGTGTATGAATTTCTAAGGATATTTTATAAATAGAGTATTAAGGGTAATTCATTTAATTAGTCCATGAAGAAGAAATCTTGAGAAAAGTTACATGAGAGAGTTTGTTTAAAGAGGGTTTTGTGAGAGTGGAACTAATATTGTGGTCACTACTTATTATAGAAGAAACATTTCTTTAGTGGTCTTCATATGAGTTTGTGCTTGATCAAATTAGGGGTTATAACCTCATTTTAGGGTTTGTTACTTGTTAAATAGGGGTTGGCGCTCCTTGTGGGATTGGTGTCTCACTAAAAAGTCCGGTGTTATGTCTCATATTCATGTAATTTTTTTAGTAATATAATAAAAAAATTGTGGGTTTTCTTCCCCTTGAGGGTTTCCCACTTTACATCTTGTGTTCTTATGTACTCTCTCATGGTTATGCTCATATGAATGATTGTTTCATGTTGTTAAGCTCACATTAATGCATGGTTGAATGGTTAATGGTTTATGAAAGTTAAATACAATTGGTTAAAGGTTTTTTCGAAATGATTCAACCCACCCCATCAGTCCTTTTTGATTCTAAAAATAACATGGAGAAATGGTTTCTCAAGGACATAAAGCATCAAGTGCGGGTTACACAAAGAAGTAATTTCAAGAAAGTTATGAAGTGTTTATTGAATGAAAGGGTTTTTTCAAAGGTGCAATATCGGTATGAAGATGGAATATTGGTTTCTATCCTTATTCTCACACCATGAAAGGTCATCATAAGAGCATGGCATGATTGGATTATTATCTTTGAGCTTTAGAGGTTAAAATTCAGCCCATTATACGTAATTATCATAACCTATTATTAAGAGCTTGTACATTATTTCCCTACCTTAGTGAATTTCCCTCCACTATAATAGAGTCTTCCTTTTTGTTTTGTGTTTATTTTCCCTAATTTGGTGTGGTTCCCTTTCGTTTGTGTGTTGTTTTGTCTTTCCCTTAGTGTGCTCATTACTTATAGTAGTTATATAGTGACTCTATTTCCCATCTTGAACAAGGATTGGTCTACCCACCTAATATTTTTGGATTTTTATATTTCCATTTATAATCCAATTTCCATGAGTCAGAGCCATTTGTTGTCATGTAATTTTTCTAGACCAAAAATTCAAACTTTTAAGAATGAAAACTTAGCCCATAATGCAAAATTTTCTCCCAAGTCTTTCCAAATCCTATTTCCAGTAAGTTTTTCCTCCATTTCAAGCCTATACCGGCATTTAAGAAACTATAAATATTATGAATAATAAATTTAAAATTATTAAATCGATGTTTCAAGGTCATCGCTTCATTCAGGTTTATAAAAACAAAAGACTAGCTCTCTGACAAGCTCAAAAAGGCCAAATTTTACTATTTCATGATAGGTGTGCATCCTTTGGGAAGGGTTTGGAATCCCATAATCATTTGGAGGTTGTATTTAAGATTTATTAAGGTGTTCTAAATTATTTAGGAATATTTAGGGAAGTTTTGGAGGTTTAGGGACAATTTGTGCAACATTGGGTTTTTCAAGTGTATGGAGTATGCAATCAAAATTGGTACCTAAACTTTACCATATGATTCTGGGAGCTCTTTAAGGATTTATGAGGAAATAAAATAGGCATTGGAAATGTGTAGGAATTATATAAATGGTGTAAGATTCACATGTTTTAGAAGACTCAAGTATCTCTCAAGGAAACTCAATCTTGGTAGATACACCCTGCCGTCTTGAGGAAAAGGAGCCATTTCATAGAATTTTAGGTCAAATTAAGGTTTGGGAATGAAAAAATTTCTATTTAAATTTTCTTTGGAGTAAAAATAATATAAATTTTCATTAGAAAATACCATTTGGAGCTCTAGGAGTTGCTTCGTCAAGTTGTCTCTCTTGTAGGTGTGTTTCTCACGGTTAATCATTTTTGAGGTGTCACATGTCACTTTCTGGCTGCATCATGTGGTTTTGTGTCCCTATCATCACTTTCTAAAGGGTATATATGGGATAAAAATTCCTCCTCACCTTATCCATCCTCTCTGCTCCTCCATATGGCCAACTTTTAGCCCTTAAAGTGCTTAATAAGTAAAACCCCATCTTGCGAAGTGTCGCCATCTCATTGAGGAATAATTTTGTGTCACTATTTTCCCCATTCCAAAATGGATATATGGTAAAAAAATATACCCCTTATCATCCCCTCTCCTATTTTCTCATGCAATCAGAACTTATCTCCTAGGTGCTCTATGTTGATTTTCTCATCTTCCCTCTCATCCAACCTCAACATGCAACTTGTCCTCATATGGATAAGGAAAATTTTATTACACCTATTGTGAAAATTCCTAAGGGGAAATAGGAGGAAAAAAATTCACCCCATAATCTACCCTCAAAACCATATCTTAAAGTGGAAACCCTAGTTATTTCCCGAAGCAACTATTACACTCTCGTGAACAAAAATGACTCGCAATGTGACTTGAAAACATGAAAAAAAAAACTATCAATCATGTTTCTTAAAAATTTTAAATATTGAATCCATTATTGAAGATATGAAACATCATACTTAATGAGGAAACACCTGACATGCTGCCCATCACATTCCGAGTCATTCATGATTTCAAAAAGTGAATATTTTCTCGATAGTTCTTCATTCGAAAACCTAATTGCACCAATGTTTGAACTTAGTTTCTTCTTCCAGACATCCATATAAATAATGTAACTTCAATAGTAAATTAATTCATTCCATGATGAAATTTCAAAAGGATATAGAGGACCTTCTTAAATTCCTAAGGATCTAATAGGCAAAATCACTTGAAAATTGGAGAAAACGATCGCTTAAAAATCTAGTTTCACATGAGCTAGTTTTCGTGTCATTAAGTCCATAATTTTTAGGGATATTAAGGAATTTATTTTTTATAAAAATTATTCCCTCCTAAAATAATTTTTATATCTCTAAATATTTGATAGGAGAAATTATCTGAAAATTAGAATGATCTTTGAAAATTTTAGTTTATTTGAACCACTTTTCACATGATGAAGTTGATGATTTTTTGAGATATAGAGGACTGATTTTTCCTCAATATTATTCCCCATATAATGAAAAAATCATTTTAATAATTTTTCAGATGAAGGAATCATCCAACAAATGGACTGAGGAATCTTGGAATAAAACCCAGAATTTCAAGACCGTTTTCGTTGCAATCTGACAACCACAATGCACTTACTAAAAATAACACGTGTTTATGACATGACATGAATAAAAATATTAAGTTGTAAAATAAGGTTATTTCTCAACATATATGGTCCTCTACAAGAGAAATAATCATCAAGAAGAGAAAACATGTCAAAATTTCCAAAAATAGCATTCCTAAATAGGACCTACTAAAAATAGAAAGTTTCCAATTTCAGTCCAGAAAGTTTTGGAAACTCCAATTTTTCTTATATTGTTTCTTTTTGATATCATAAAAAGTTTGGGAATTTGTATCTTGATACAAACAAGAAATAAGTCTCTTTGATTAATGTCATACATGAATGGAGCATCATGAGGTCCGAGACATTGAGAGATTCATTCGAGTCTAAGCATCAAAGTGGATTATCATCAGGAAATTTTTGTGAGAAGCTCACTCTGAGTCAATATGGGGTCCACCTCAAGAAATTATTATCTCAAGAAGTTTTTATAAATGCTGAAGGAAATCACATATTATAAGTACGTAGAATTATAGTTGGCAATGTTGTAATATAGGGTGTGGAGCAAGAACATGAAGCTCATTTTCCATTCGGGGATCAATTATTCATGAAGAGAAAATGAGTAATGTCTAAGTACCATAATCATGCTTCCAACCAAGTGGCATCCTAGTTGAGTTGGTTGAGCTGGTTGATCTAGGTAAGGTGATTGAGTTGGGTGAGATGATTGAGCTGGATGAGTTGATTGAGCTAGCCAAGTCAAGTGATCTAGTCAAGAGCTCGTCCTTTTTCCATGAGAAGACACATGAAAATTGAGATCATTCACACCAGTTACCACTTATCAAACAATCCATTTAGGGGAAATCCCCTTCACTTTTTTTATGAAAACCTTTTTCAGTAAGTGAAGGAAAAACATCAAGGAGTCCAAGCACCATGGAGTTGCCCCTCATGACCATTGGAGTCACTTGTGAAAGCCTAAGGAGTAAGAGAGTGACCTCACTCTCAATGTATGATAAAAAAGGGACAATCATAAGTGATGCTCATTTTTATCTCAAGATCACATTAGAAGGTCTCATAATAAAGTTCCTAAACACTCATTCAAAAGTTTGAGGTGTCTGTTCATCTTGCAAAATGAGGAGATTGTTATCACCATGCCTCACATCAAAAATTTCTTCATCAACAACACATTAGTCAATCCATTCCCTTTCCCTCTTCTCTCTTTCTCTCTCCATATTCTAATTTTCAATTGAGAATGTAGTTTTCTCGATTTCATCCTATTCACTTAAGTGAGTTTGTGCTTAAACATTGTAAGAGTCCATTTTACAATAATAGGAAAAAAGACTCGCTTCCTAGGAATATGAAAAGTCACAAGTGATGTGGACATGTGAAGAGTCATGTGGGAGGTTGGAAATTGTTTATTGAATGTATTTTGTTAAGAGTTCCACTTCTACATCAAACAATAAAAGATGTAATTCTTCTATTTCTTGTCTTATGTTCCTCTACTCTCTCTTTCCAAATTTTCATATATGATAATATTGTAAAACTAAGAAAGGTGTATGCACCTTTGATGAATGAATTCATGGAAGTCAGTGTCTATGATTTTTTTGTCTTATCATGGTTTGCATTTTTGTGTTCTTCTAATTATATGTGGACCTACTCTAGCTGATGTACATGTATCGCATCGCCCTACTCAAAACGTCAACCCTCTCTTTCCTAATTTATATCCTTTTTCCCTCATCACTATAATTTCCTCCCTTATACCTCATATAATCAATTTTCCACATGTTTAGCTAAGTTTTCATGTTTTATTCTCAACCTATTTTTCCACCCCAAAGAATTAGGATAATTTACATTCAATAGTGGGAGCCTCCCCATACATACTATTGATGAAAACCCAATACTTTTTCACAAGACAAATTATTTCACCATTAATATAAATTGAAGTATTTAGTTAAAATTGAAAATTCTTGATTTATTATTTTCTTGGATAATTCATTTTAAAAATCTAATCCATCAAATGGAACGTATATGTCAAATTGCACCATCAAAGAACAAATGAAAGATGAGGGATCAAATCATGTTGTCCCCTCCAAGATAAACAACTCAAAATAAAAAAATGGATTGTGCCCTCACATAAGTTGCAAAAATATCAAACCATCATCTACATTTCCATGTATTTTGTAATTTTGATAAGATTAAGTTATATTTCTAGAAATAAGTTTTGTCTCAAATGGACAAGCAACGAATGAAAGGAAAGGAGTTCTAGAGGGAGCATGAAGAATTTTGTTTTCCTAAAAGGAAACTAATTTTATTAGGAGTCCATGATAGATTAAATCCTAAGGTTTTGACATATCCATTTGATATTTGAAGGTATTTCACCTATAAACCCTGTAATTATCAACCAAAAATCATGAAAAATAAATTAATGTGTTTGATAAATTGAATCATTGTTTTATAAAGGAATAAATTAGACACTCTCCAAACCAAAAGTTTATAGTACATATCAAAACAGTAAAAAATGTTAGATGCTATATGAAACACCTTGACTGAAATCAAATATTTATCCCAAATATTTCAAGTTTTGAGCTCAATATGACCTCTAATACACAACAAAGTAATAATTTTATGGTTGGGAAAATTACATTAGGGTTTGATTAATTGTTATAAAAGAGTAACCCTACGAGTTTTCAAAACAAAAAATAAACAAAAAAAAAATTTGGCATTCACTTTGTCGTGGATTTAGGCCTTGAAGTCACACTAAATAAAACATATAGATTCAGTTTTTGGGAAAATAATAGGGAAAAGGCAGCATTTGTCATACCATTTTCAATGAAAAAACCTTCAAATAAAAAACAATCCTCCCTCCATAATATCGTGCTTTCCCAGGATGGAAAATTCAATCTTATCAACGTCACTTTCTAAAATCTCCCTATATATTTAATCTCTCTATTCAAATTACTCGGGAGCTGATCAAAAGAATTGAGAAAATTCAAAAACATTTTTTATGGAGCGGTGTAGAGGAACAAGATAGATTCTGGAACTAGTGCGAAGCTGGACAGGCGTAGGGTGAGATATAAAAATAAATAATTTCTCATCATGGAAGAGAGGATTTCAGCAGTCACATATCTTCATCCTAAAGGAATTCAGTTCTAAAAGAACAATTATGCTAGAAATTAAGAAGAATCAAAATTTCGGAATGTGAAGAATGCTTCATCTAAGCCAAAAGAAATTTTCTTCAAGAGTTTCTTCCTAAACCTTATGATAAGGTCAATTTTTTGTAATGAAGTATCTTACTTTGGATGGATGGTTTAAATTTACTCCTTACTTTCATTTGGTTTTCCTAAACCACTTTAGAAGAAATGTGGTGGTCAATTTCCCTCTTTTTCTTCTCCATTCCCTTGAAAACTCGATGAATTTGGTGGCCCAAGGGAAACATGCCCAGCCCTCCCACCATTTTTTCATTTTTATCCTCTATAAACACTTTGACCTATTGATTGTGAATACCCCTATGGCCCCTTCTCTTCACTCCCTTCTCCTTTGAAGATACCCCTTATTATTATTACCCCTCCAACCTCCGACCATAACCTTCATAGTAAAAAAAATCCAAAATTGACCCTGCCACCACTCTTATTCTTCCTTATTCTCCTTCAGGTGAGGGTGAAAATGTACTTAGCCTTCTTTCTATGGGTGAAAAGGAGCCTGCTAATAAATATCAAATTGGGAACATGAGAAACGAATCAGATTTACACAATTAAATGATTACTTGGCTTAGGAAGGAGTGTGAAGTCTTGGGAGAGAAAGTTAGAGGGTAAAATAATGCTAATGAAAGTGGAAATAAGGATGAGAAGGTGATGGAGGAGATTGAAAAAATAATCAAAGCTATTGAAGTGGAACAAGACAAGCTCAAAAATAAACAATGTGACATAATCTCCTTGCTTAAGGGAAACATAAAAATCCTATCCAACATTACTACTATGTTGGAAAGTATCAAGGAAAAGAAAAAACTATGAATGACACTTCCCTTAAGGATATCAAAGACAATCTTGAGATCTTTAAGAAGAATATCTCTAATACCACTAAGTAGTGGCTGGAGATGCTATAAGATGTTTTGTTCTATTCTAGATTGGACTAGTTTTTTCTTTTTTTGTTGTGGTACTGATGTGGTACTACTATGGTTATGTTGGGGTTTGGTTGTTGTTTTGTTATGGTGTGTGCAGAACTCCTTGTTCCTCCTTTGTTTATATCCTTCTTTGTTGTTCTCATTGTTTTTATATGGTTTGTATCTGAATGTTTGGGCTTATACCTATTTTATCCTGGGTAGGATCCTAGTCAAAAACCTTTTCTATAAATAAAATAATAATAATATCACTTACAATTACAATGTAAGTATATCTTCTTTTAATATATTAACAAGGAATTTGAAGGTCCTCAATATTAGTGTTAGTGTGTTGCATATACAATAAAACAGAGATACATCGAGAAATGGTAAGTAACTCTATTTACTACATCTAACTATTTTAAAAACTAAATATATCATATGTCTACAATAATTAACATTTTGATTGGAATGTGGCTTTCACGAAAGAAATTACTACCTAAAGTTGGTTGTATCACATATATGGTAGGTGAAATATATTGTCGAGGATAAAATATGGGATTCACCAATTCTTGTTGGACTAGGTCCCTCTTATTCAAAATGGGGAAGATACCATTTATTGATAAGCTGGAAGATATGTACACTAATATAACTGATGGGGTGAGAAGATGAGAAAAGGAGGAAACTTATTATGTAGGATACAAAATACTAGGGAAAGTAAAAATTGACCCTTTAGAATGGAGAATCCATTCCAATATATAACATATTTACATGACCTTTCGATTCCCTTTTGAATTTTCATAGTCCAAATTAAGATAAGTTACTTTTCCTTAATTTAAGAAATGTACTCTTATAATGGATAAATATAAATCCACTTAAATAAATAATATGAAACTACAAAAATTTCACCTCCTAACGAAGAAATAGAAATCAATTAAGCGAACTAAGTCACTTTTACAAAAATGTGATTTCTATATGAAATAGAAGAGATAAGGGAGAATTATGAAGGGAAGAAAAGGATCTATCCCGATATTGAAGGTATGAAAGATGAGGATCCTTGAATGCAGCATAATAATGATACCTTTTATCCTTTCACTTTGTTGAGTTGAATTGTGATACCACATTTAGAATTTATTTATTACATGGAATTATAGTGCACATCAAAATGTCTAAATAATGATTAACAACAACTTCCATTGATCCAAAATGGTCTAACCATTTTGGGATCTTCCCACCGCATTAGAAATATTTCTTATAACTTGAGAAAGGGTGTCCATAAGTTAAATACCATAATTTTGTGGGTTGGAGAACTCTCCTTTGATAATAATCTAGAAGTGTTCGATATTTCTTCCACTATTTTTTGAATGAAATAGAATTATGGAAATATGTGTTACTCAAATTAGTGTTTCTTTATTCCTTGATTTCTTTTCCTCTACTAATATGAGATGGGAAATCCTCAAGGGCCTCATGAAGTGCTCACATTATCCAATCAATGGTTTGTATCCAAATTCGAGAATAGTTATTTGCTTGATTCATCAAAAATTTCTTTAATAAAAACATTAGAATCAATGAGGCTCATATCCTAAATGGATGACATGAGTTCCTCCCAATGATCAATTTCATCTCTAATAATGGTGAAGAAATTTTTACCTTTTCGCTTGATGTGAGAAAACCCTTATGTATCTTGATCATCTCAAGGAGAAGATCACATCCTTTTACACAATGGAGTCCATCCACATTTTAGTCATTCTTCATATCTTGCGAAATCATAGTCCTATTGAAATGTATATGGATCACAATTAGTCAAAGTAATTAAATCAAAAGGAGTGAGAGGGGAAGCCTCGGGATCCAAGATAGTATAATAATACAATATAACATCCCATAGATGTTATTATGATTGCTAATGGGTTTCTTTTTATTTTCTCATTTGAGTAACTAAATTTGGATGTTTTTTCTCAAAGTTTTAAAGCTATATCTCATGACCCATATCTCCAAGGGGAATTATAGTCATTTCATAATTAGTTATTTACATATGAGTTTCATACTTATCAACCTTAGGACATGAAATATAAATGAATTCAGACCTAAAAGAATATGTCATCAGCCAGGAAGTGGTTTTGGACTTCCTAGGGATAAGTGTGAGGTATAAAATATCTTGAGAAATATGGAACATGGGGGTTTGTGCTTAAGAAACAATTCATTTTGGTTCAATTATGAGTTTTTATACCGAAGATAATTTGGGTCCAACGGAGAAGATAGAGAAATAGTTGTAGGAATTAATGTGGATGAATGGGGAGCCATGGTCAAAATTTCAAGACATTTACTCCATTGAATCTATAGGAATAAGCAAAACCATTTTTGGAAGCATAGGGAAAAGGAATGGTTTTCATGGCTAGAAAATAATTTCCCACATAAAATTAAAATAGCTTATCATTCTATACAAGGTTTAGTTATTGTTAAAGGATTTTTTAAATGGAGAATTTTGGAAAAGTTTCAAGATTTTTCTCTCATGAATTCATCTAGGGTGAGAAAAATATGTTCTTGTATAAACTAGGGAATAAACAAATTTTAGTGATGTTTAGAGGTAAGAAATAGGTTTTATGTCATGTTTCTCCTTGTGATTTTTTTTTGGGATCTTTAGAGGGAAAGAAAATGTTTGAAAATCACTTAAATAGTGGGGGATGGACGTTTGGCACCCATGAAGTCATCTAGGGAGAGAAAGGTGGGTTATTGAATGAAATATGAAATCAACAAGTTTTAATCGTGTTTGAAGGAAATAAATGGATTTTATGTCATGTTTCACCTTATGATTTTTCTAGTTTGCTTTTGGGGATCATTGGAGGGAAAAAAGGTTTGAAAATCACTTAAGTGGGGGATGGAAATTTGGAGGGGCAATGAAAATATTTAAAACATAAGTGAAATACATGAATCAATTCAAAAATGAACCCCAATTAGGTGAGAGTGCACTTTTGGAATCTGATTGGGGTAAATTTTAGAATGCTCATGAATTTTAAATATACAACGCCAAATGCATTAGGGTTCCAAAAATCCTTCCATAAAAGGAAGAGCCAAAGGGGGAACATGGAGGGAATAAAATAAAATTTCAATTTTGGTCAACCAAAATCCAACTAATAGGAGAGGGGAACAACTTTCATATGGGAAATTGAAAAAAATAATGGATCCTCCCAAAAATACCATAATAATTAGATAACTTCACTTAAACTTGTTGATGTCATCACCCTAATGGAGAAATATAACAAAAAGTGACTTTTCATGAAGCCGAGTAAAAATGGAAGTTTCTTAGGCATATGTTATATGATTTTGACTATAAAACATTGAATAATCCAGTTCAACCATTTTCGAGATTTAAGGATGCATAATTTTTCAATTATAAGAAAAACCCCTTTTTGACAAGTGGGATAGTAACAGGAAGTGAGGATTTTTGGATGGTACAAAGCATTGGAGGGACAAGGAAAAAAATAATGCTTGAATTGTGAATATAACTCCTTTATGTTTCATTTTACTACTCACTAGTATTTTTAATCCACTCAAAGCTCCCACAATCAACTACCAAAGTTCATTTTCTTCTCGGGTCATAAACACCTTATCTCACAAAAGTGCTGGAAAGGTTTTTTCTCCATATACCTATCAATTAATCCTATCATATGAATATGAATATACCAAGGAGAATTATACCTATATCCCTTTCTAATAACTTTAATCCGGATTCTCAAAATCACCTAGAACTCACTCAAACTCGCCCAAAATTTGACACTTGCAAAAAGATGAAATTGGAAATTTTGCTAAAAATCTTGAAGAAAAGTTATTTTAGGATTTTTCAAGAAAAATACTATTGAAATTTTTCATGCCAATAGTTGGATCTTACTTGGGAGAATTTTCTTGGGTTGAATGAATCAAAATGAGACAAATCACAAACACCAGAATCTCACAATTTTAAGTAGACACATGCCTCCTCCATTGGGTAAGACAGAGTCAAGGAACATGGTAATGAGATGAGATGGACACACAACAAGAAATAATCACACATAAAAATAAATAAAAGACACCAACACATAACAAGCAAGGGAACATGCCAGAAATAAAACAACCTAATTCAACTATGGTACATCCGGGGACAACCCACTTTCATTGTTTGTATAACTTCAAGTATTTACCGATATGGGGAAATTAAAAGGAGTTCCATTCAAAAAGGAAAAATATAAAATATTATCTCCATAAAAATGTCTAATTTTTAATGGTCCTAGCCATAGAGAGTCAAATTTTCCATTCCTACCTTTTGGATCTCTTCCCTTGTCCCAAAGTAGGACTACATCTCTAATGTGAAATTCTTTGTTACGCCTTCTTGTCAAAAATATTTTATACTCTCGTTTATGTTATATAGTTTTATCAACTACTATGATATTATCTTCACCGATATTCTCAAGGTACAAAATTATTTTATCCAAGGGATATTGGAATTAGTTACCTTCCATTGTGTTTACCAGCTACAAAGCGGGTAACTCAACCGATATATGAAATTCAACATTTATTTCATCCAAAAATTGGAATAATGAAATTCCAAAAGATTTCTTGGTTATTATTTGACTATCCCATAATGCATCATAAAGTTTCTTGTGAAAATAGTTATGACTTTGATCCACCACTTATGAATGATAGTCACAATATTCTCTTTTCTATTTTCTTATTTTCCATTAACCCGTGGGTAATTATTGGATGATTGAGAAAGGGAAAGATCATAAAATAGATTAATTCATTCAACACCTTAGAAGTGAAATAAGTATCGTTATTAAATAAAATCTTCTCGTGGGACACCGAAATGAATTACAATATAATCTTTGAGAAAATTTCATATTTTCGATGTTAGCATATATGAATGGGATGTCTTCCACCCACTTGGTGAAGTATTTTGTGGATGTGATAATGTATGAATGACCCACACTTGCATGTGTGTTGCAAACACCTAAATACTATGATACCCATTGTTGGAAATTTTATTCAATTATCAAGGGCATGAGAGGGAGTGTAGGAAAATGAGGCATAAAAAAAAATTCTAGCATTTCTTAAATTTGGTTACCCATTCTTGAGCATCCCAAATTTTTTTAGGAAAATAGTATATTCCCTAAGGATTTTGTGTGTTGTGACTAGGGCTGAGAATTGACCATCACATGATCAATTATGATAATCTCTCAATACTTTATCTTGTATTTATTTATCTATGCACCACAAGAAACAATACTATCATCGTATTTTGTAAAGTACATTATTCCATATCACATACCTCATAGATAAGATATTAATATTTCTCTATTGATTCTCACTTAAATGAGGCAAACAATTTTTGTATGTCAAGAAATGGATGATATCTAAATAAAATTTGGAATTAGTAATTGACGACCAACAAGATTACACACAAGCTCATTCATTATCGGAACATTATATTAAAAATATGATTCAGTTTACTCATTTGAATTTTCCTTTTTCTATGCGGTTAGTTGAAAAAGACCCTTTCCCCCTATATAAGCTTTGTAGTACGGATCTCAAGGTCATATTAATTAACCTTTTCAATCCCATTTTCTATTTTAAAACCGAGCTCTCGTTGAGTGGTATGTACTTCAATGTAATATCTGGAACAAACACCATTGTATGAGAATTTACAATGTAGAACTTGAAACTCTTGACTATTTTAATGACCATAAAAGCATGTTTATCCATGGTGGAATACTTCAACTCGTGGTTATTTAGTGGGTAAATTATGAATGTTGTTAAGTAATTAAGCTCTTCATGATTTTATTGTACTAGGATAGTTGAGATGGTGTTCTTAAAGGCATAACAATATATGATAAAATAGTTTTGAAGTTTGAGCACACCAATTTAGGGGCATGAGAAATAGATTTATTAATATTTTCAAAATAATTACTTCCTTCCTTATTCCAACTAAAAGTTATGTGGTTCATCATCTCAATGATTTACTTAGTTCTTCAAAGTAAAGAACCAAATGGGGAGAAAATTAACTTTACCAAAGAAAGAAAGAACTCCTAGCTTTCTTGTAGGCTAATAGATATTTTAAATAGCCTCTATTCATTCAGGATTAATTTTTATACCATATTTGTTCATGAAATGTCCAAGGAGTTTCCCTTTGGTCATTCTCGAATATAGAGTTCATGGGACTAAGAGATATACCATGTGCTCTACAATGAATAATAAATCACTTGAGATGTTTGAAATAATCACGTCACTTCTTTGAGTACACCATGGGGTTTTAAGATATACCAATATGTACTTATTATTTAGATCCTTAAAACCTAGGTCCATGTCCCTTTGAAAAGTAGCTCAAACATTGATAAGAGTAAAAACATACACTCACATGTAAATATTAACCATGATGTTGTGAATGTAGTCTTATGTAGGTATTTTGGTGCTACTTAGATTTAATTATACCCAAGAAATACATCACGTATGGTTTAATGTCCATAAATTTTACCATCCAAAATGTTACAAAAAAACATGCAATTTTTTTGTTGTTTTTATAAGATGCAACACTTAAAACATTTGCACTTATCACATGACACATAACAACAGGCCCACATAATCACTAATATTAAATTTTGCATCACTCCAGTGAACACAAGGTTTAAAATTTTATTTTTGAGTGCATTTTGATTTTCTTTAAGGAGGTATTTCATTTGTGGAAAGTACAGATCATATCATTAGGACACACAATGCCACAATGCAATCATGGTCCACATCATTCTCGGGTTCAATCCAGAGTTAGTATTCCCTATTTGGTCTCTCTACCACTTTCAAAACATGTAACTAAACTATAATTCTCAACATAAAATGTTTAGTCCAAGAATTTACTACTTCAGCGATACCCAATACAAACACAAGCCACCGCTTAACGTGGGATGTGCATGGATAAGTTGCTTAACTAATAGAAGTTTTTTTAACCAGCATAATTCTATGGATTAAAGAAAACTAGCAGTCCCACTACATATAAGGAGAAAAGTATAAATTAGACACCAATCATGAGTACCTATGTCCACCTTACCAAAGTGTCTTGTAGGTACATTAAGTAGGCAAAAGCATGATTTATCCTTCCCTTAATTTGGTAGAATGAATATGTTTTAGGTTAGTCTAAGGGTGTGGTCTTGTAATGACATAGAATTTTTCAAATTATGATGACCAAAAACCACCCACAACCTAGGTGTTGTCTCAAATTATAATTACCAAAAAGGAACCCATGCTAACAAGGGTATAAGACCCTCATTTAGTCCTAACATACATACATGGGTTGTTAAGAAGATCACTTATGAGACCACTAGGAGTCTTAAGGACATATTTTCATAGTGCAAACCAAATTTGGCTCAAGTGACATTTACACATTTATCTAAGTTATTGAAGGAAACATCAAGGGAATTAGGCACATATATTAACATAAAAATAGATTCTCATTAAATCAGTGGAAAAGAAAATATTATTCTCATGATAATTTCAAGAAAATCATTACCATGAGATATTAGCAAGAGAGAATTAATATTATAGGTTAGGAACATAAAATTTATCATTTAATTTTGTAATGACATCGATTCACAATAATTGTAATACATTAAATGATTTGAATCCTTGATATCTTCCATTTAGGAATGACATAAAAAGGACTTGGAAGTATTACATTAGTTTCTGTGCAATAATAAGCACATATCATACCTTCGGGTTATACTTAGATAAAAAAGGGACGACCATTTACATACCAATAGAAGGGGTTCCTCCTTATTCCATTGTTACCAAAACCATTAACAAAAGTATTACCATAATACGTTGTTATTTGTTTTCTTATGCCAAACATAAAGTTCCATCATTCATTACTTTATAGTCCACTTTAAATGAACATAATATTACTAGTCATCACACTAAATACATTGTAAAGTAAAAAAACATCCATTTTATAGTTATATATATTTGTGAGGAGGGAATGTTTTGTACGATAAATGTAACAATTATTTAAAACTTATAACAAGGTGTGCAATGATTGTGTGACCCACTTAATTGGGTCTCTTTTGGTTAATATATTTTCTTCTAGCCTTTATTTAAAAAAATTTAAAAACATATTTAAAAACAAAATTCCCCCTATGCGAGGTATGAGCTACTTCCTAAGGTGGAGAAAACATTAGTCAAAAGGCAGTAAGTCACTATATTCATATAAGAATCTAGGGGCAATTTTTTCCATTAAACTTAGGTTCATCCACACCCTAAATATTATATACCACCATTAATGTTACACATTGTTTCATGAACTATTAATGGTCATAACAAGGTTTAACTTCAAGCTTGTAATTTTCCTTTTTCCTATGTAACATTTTCAAATTGACACACACACAAACACTCTATTAAGTTAAAGGGTTAGTTGACCTCATAAGTAATGATGTTGACATTTCCCCATTATTTAGTGTTATTTATATACTCAATTCAATCATGTTGACCCTTTTCCCCTTTCCATGGTTAACTATAGTTCACTAGGTTGGTATTTTCTAGTCACACAAAATATAAATCAATTGTGTTAGGTTTTGGATCCTATTTTCATGTTGGATGTGTTGTAAATTACACACTATAAGGTATTGTTAACTTTTCATGTATTCTCATTGGGGTTCGAGGATAGGCTAGGCCCCGAGAAGGGTTTTGGGGGGGAAGCCCCCATGTTTTTTTTTGGAGTAACCAAAAATAATGGTTTTTCATATATTAATTATATGGGTGGTATATGACCCATACGTTATGTGAAGTTGTGATAATTTCTTTTGTCTCATGGTAGTGGTGCCCATGGTATTATAAAACTACTTAGGTAGTTACCTATTGATGTGCTTATAAATAGTTGGACATATAGTAGGGAGATGTATAGTGTGTGTGAATTCAAGTGTGAATTCAAGAGAGTTTTTAGTGTAATTCCAAACAAGATCTATGCATTGTAATTATGAGAAGATTGATCTGAGAGTGGATTGTACTCTTGTTAGCTTGTAATAAAATTTGAACAAGTGTTTCTTAGTGGATGTAGCCCACATTGGGTGAACCACGTTGACTTGTGTATTATTTTTGTGTATTTTTATTTATATTAGTAGTTCTTGTTCTGTGATTATGTGGGATTGTTCCACATTTATTTCTATTATAACCCTAATAAATTGTTTACCATTACCATATCCTCTTCATTTAATCATAATAAGAAAGACATTTCTCACTAGAACTAATGTAATAAAGGTATTTCTTTTACTTATTTATTAGATTAGCTTACCAAATTTACCATAACAACTACTTTAAATTTCAAGATATACATGCTAATACAAGAACAACATACTAACGCTAGTAGAATTTTTAATCCTATTTAAACAACAAGAGATCTCATGAAATAGCTACATCTTCATTTCGAAAGTATAAAAAATACAACCAATTACGATATAAACCATTTATTTTCTATTTTATAAAAACATACATATTAGGAAACTAGATACATATACATCTTATTAATCATTTTATAAATTCACACGACATGTAAATTTGAAAACATGTAATCATATATCATCGATAAATGTTGGAATGACAAAACCCTCCCATCAAAGATGATAGAAAACCCCCAAAATCAATTTCAAGTTAGATAGAAAAATTCTTCATTTTTCATACTTATTTAAATGAAAACAACCTGTTTAAGTTGTAGAGAGATGTTAGAGAGAGAAAACACCCATTTTATTTCACCCAAACAAACTAAACCATTTCTATAACCAAAGAAAGTAAGACATAGAAAAATATTTTTGATTCATTACATTCAAGTTTCAAAGGCTTTTCATAGAGCAACACCAAGTTCTACGACTTCTAATGTAATATTTGTCTCTTGTTTTCACTACAAGATGCTAGGTACATATGTTAAATCAGGTAATTATTATTTTTCATAAGAAATATTGATGAAGGGTACCAAATCACTTATCTATATTCTACAATACACATTTACAAGCACCACATTACTTTTAAGTGTCAAACGAGTCTTAGAGAGTCAACGTGGGTCCACAAAAATTGTTGCACTATTACATAATCAACCCAAGTGGCCATGGAATGGGCATGAAAAACTGACGTAGGACCCCCAAATGGAATGATTAATTATCGTAGCCTATTTTTATCACTAACAGCCTAAGGCGCCTCGACACATCACTCACTCTGAATCCGAGCACTCACCCAAAATGCACAAGGGTACCAGGTCCCTCTTTTATGTCAGCTTGTTTAAGGAGTTAACATGATCACACAAATATTCTAGATCCATAACAAATAACTAAGTATATTTAATAACATAAACCAGATCTAGATCTTAAACATATGCAAGAATAATTAAACAAGAACCATAATCAGATTTACCATGCAAGATCCATGCTCAGTTATATCAATCACCAATATCCAATTATAAATATCCATTATATTAATTTCTATAAAACATAGAATCTTTATACATACATAATAATGTCACCATGATTCAGGCACACCCATAAATCAACAACATAACTCTATTAAAAAAGTGATACTAGTAAACCGTGCAAATCAATATATATATATATATATATATATATATATATATATTATATGTATGTATGTATGTATGTATGTATGTATGTATGTATGTAGTGGGGCTTTCCCTTGACCGCCTAAGCACCTTCAAAATAGACTTCATGCTATAAATAGCCATGCACCTTTACATGATAAATACAAAAGCATGCAAGATCACTATTAATAGAGTATCTAATAATACAATTGCAGTATAATCCTATTAATAGCTCCAACACTATGCATTTCGATTGATCTTCCACTTGTCCAAAATAATATTTTTCTTCTCTTCAATTCTTCTACAAAATGTTCTCTGCACTCCATGTCTATAATTAGCCTCAAATGGAAAATGGATAAAACCCAACCCTCGCTTTCCTAGGTGCGCCCTATTTCCCTACACTTCCGCACGCACCTATGTGCCATGTGTTCATGCACCCAATCCTTATACACCTTCATACTTGGGATGTAATTCATCATCCCAACATTACCCCACATTAATTTCAATTATATCCTTGAAAATGGGTAATCCCGATCCATCTCCATGAAAAAAGAATAAAGAATGAATGAACAATTTTACAAAAGAATGAAACAATACCAAATGATCTATTCTTCCACGGTATAATTAACTCATGATATTCTTCTTTGATCACTACTTCTAAGTTATTTCAATCACTAAACACCTTATTTGTTTTATCTAGAATTTCTACAAGTAATGCTTCCATCTCATCAAGAGTCATGTTCTCACCTTCATTCTACAACACTCATAGAACATTGGCTATGATCGAGACCATTCCGTCCATGAAATCCATTCGATATGCTATCGGTTCCCAATGTCTTTTATCTTTTCCTTGTGTGGGTCCTTGGCTACTACAAGTACATCGTGCTTCCTTGCTATCAAATTCATCCTCTCCACATGTCTGAGTGTCTCATTCTTTACTACCTTGAGGACCTCATTCTCTTCTTCAATGGTCCTTATCTTTATAATTATGTCAGGGGCCGCACACATATTCAAGGTCAAATATGCTTTCTTCAGTTCATCTTTTAAAGTCTACGCAGTATGGATTCATAACTTGTAATTTTTCATGCAATAGTTTCCTTGGCCTTCATCATCTATTCTACAACATCCTTGGGTTTTGGAATTCTTATGGGCCCCTCATCTAGCACCATATGAACTAAAGTACGTCAATAATGTAAAGTAGATGGAAACTTCTAGGTGTCTTTATCCTCCAAATACGGTCTCTTTCTCAAATTTCATCCCCAAAATTTTTAGCCATGTTGAGTATCGAACGTGATGTCACCTCAACGATCTATTTTTCTTCTATCAAGAACTTGATTTTAGTTTCCTTGTCCTTCTTATCATCTAAAAACACCCGAATTTTTGTAACTTTGTCTATGTTTTTGCATGCAACTTCTTAGAGATACCTATGTGAGTGCATTGCTCAACTATTTGTTTGACATCTAGGTAGGCTTAACTATAACATGGCGCGAGTGTGGTGTCTTCTTCAATATGTGTGATACACACAATTATTCACATACATCGAAGTTAGGCTCATCCATATGAGTCTACATGCTCTAAGATAACTACTTCTGTGTGCACGTAGTTTCTATGTCTACATCCATCAACTCCCAACCATAAATTTCCTTGGGCTCCAAAGTGATTTGGAACCTCATGTGTATAATCTTGGTCAGGTCATCAATATACCCAACTATTGGTGTCTCATAAATACCTTCAAATTTTTCCTTATCAGATCATTTACCCTTTGGAACACGAATGCCTAGATATAGCACTGGTTCCTCACTTGACTATGTGTAGTATGGGGTGGCACGATGGCTCGCCCTTAACTGTTCCTAATTATGTATCCATTGTACCATTTCCTATCTCCCTTTCCTTTAAATCCTCTACATCATTATTTATTTATTCTACCCGAGGCTCTTCTATATCCTCATTTGTACTATATTTTTCTTCGTGTTGTCCCTAGATTTATCTTCCTCATCATCCTTCCTAGGAATTTACTTGTGCATTTTCTTCTTTTCAGGCCCTAATTTCACAAGGGATGTCCTAGGTGACCTCCTAAGGGGATGTGATGGTCCCACACCTTAAGTTCTTGTTTTTCTCAATACTCTTCTAAACTGTTGCTCCTCAGTACCCTATTATATGTCTATCTCCATATTATCTATTTCAAGAACTTCATCTTCTTTTTGTAGTGGAGGGGTCACCTCGTGCTCTCTTTTCTTCCATACAGTGGGTTGTTTCCTACCCCTGTGCTCCAAACCACCATTGTCTTCCTTAAGCTCCTCCTCTTCTCCTTCTTCTTCTTCCTCTCCAAAGGGAAAAGTGTTTGCTTCATCTTGTAATGTGCCCACAATATGATTCCCCTCGAGTGGTCTAGCGATCATTTCTTTAGCTTGGGCTTAAGATAAATATAAATGAGGGCTGCTCCACACTTCACAAGTGCCAAGCTCATAGCCTTCATGTTAATATCATCTAAAATTAACTTCTCAATATATGCGACTTACTTGGATAAATGTAAGTCTTCCTTAGGGTATGGTAGTCGTAGCCCACTTTATCTCGCATTAAACAATAGTCAACACACATTTAAAAACTATGTACAAAAGCTTGAAAGTAGCGCACGGTGAAGGTATAAGGAATTTTACAATAAGGTATCCACTTCCCATCCTTCAACCCGAAGCACCCTATGTAAAAATGTTGATACATGATAAATTATACATGTTTGTCTAATACCAAAGGAATATCTTTAGGTATTTTCCATTCCTCCTCGAATGCAAGTGTGCAAAAAATTATACCACAACTCTTCTCTCTATTTAAAAGGTACACTCATTTTTCATCACATGTGTACTTAAAAATCTGTCTCTTGCAAGAGATTTATTTTCCTTGAGATACTTCCATATTTTATCCTTTGGCCCATTGGGCACTCCAATTTCTAAAAATACAAGGGACAATAGGGTCACACAGAAACTTATTTTCTCACCTTGGTTTACCTCATCAATAATAGTTTCAACAATGAAACTACCCAGATTGTATACTACCACTTCTTTCATCTTTTTCACCACATACAGTCATACCTTGTTCACATGTGACCAACATTCTTGATTGTTTTTTTGAGGAGGTGTGCTATTTCTTGAACAAATAGATACTTCTGTAACTTAGGATATCCATCCCATGACCTCCCTTCATATATCCTAGTGACTTCTTTATTGCTTCTATAACCTCCTTATCAGTGAGGTCATTATTAAGTTATGTGCCCGAACTCCTTACACATCAAACTCCTAATCAAGGGTGTGGTGAGCCTCATTTGTCACCCAAAAAATAGAATAAGTCCTCATGGACTCTGCTCATCAACCACTGGTACAACTTCTCTAGTTTTCCAAAGTAGGGGAGTTCATACAACTACAAAAATCCCACCTTTGTCAACAATTTTTCACCGCATCATCATACACAACCATGTTGTTTGTTTTTATCTTTGTTTTCTTTAGCACTAATTTTTTTCCAATTCATCTTTGTTATCTTTGTTTTTGTGGTTGTAATCACTTACTTTGCAATGGTGAATGTGAGAATCCCAATCGTGACCCATAAAAACCCCTTTTGGGTATTACATCTCGGAAAAATTTATTTTAGGGGCATCTTCTACTTCAACCTCAACTTCCTTCTACTTACTTTCCCTTGTGGCCACTTCAGGTGCCTCCTTAAGTGCCATAGAAACAATAAAGGTGTGTTCTTTCAATATATTCAAGCTCTTTAACTAAAACATGTGCCCTAGCTAAAAATCAAACCCTAATAGATGATTTCTTCTCCCCGCACACCTTTTTTTCCTCAAACACTTTCTCTACTAGAGCATCGACCAATCTCGTGCTAAAATATGTCTGGTTCAGTTCATAAAAAACTCTTCACACTTCACAAATTTCTCTTCAACTCACTCAAATCTCTCAATTGCAAAGGTAAAAATGATTTCCCAACACTAGCTTTTATATTATTTCAAAAAAATTCCACATTTATTTCTCTCCACCTACCACCATACTCAACATTAACTTGGTGTTTCTTTCCTTTTTTACGTTGATTTTTCCATGCCACAACCATAACCTTCTCGTGTGCCTACTAATTATTTCCTACATACCTCACTTTGCGTGCCTTCATGCACCAAATTACTTCACTAATTAGTTCCCACTGCTGCAACCTACCTCACATTACACTGTGCATCCATCCATCCATACGCGGTCTTCAATCATGAGAAATCTTTCTCTATCCACACCTTTACTTCAAGTACACCTCAATATCTCTCTATGCATACCCATCTTCAAGAGAACATTCAAATCTGGTCCATTTATCCTATATACACTCTACCCCACACTAAGGGTATAATTGATCCTCTACACATGAAAACACTTAGATAATAATCAGATTCTGGCATGTAAACGTGCTTATTACACAAAACACTAAACTAAATTGACAAAGCATAACAACAATGAAAGGAAACACATATAAAGGAAATGTATTAAGGAAATCTAATCTAATGACAATACTATCTTATTACAAACACCAAGAAGACTTATTTATAATAGGGCTTCACCTATACTCCCATTAAAGTAACCAGAAACCATGTCCCATCCAATGCCTCTAGATGGAAAGTGCCTTAATCAAGTATGTAAGTCATGATAAATGGTCCCAGCAATTACACTTTAAGTTTTCTAGGGTAGCGTAAAAACTTTGAATCATACAAAAGAACCATATGTCTAACTTCAATATTCTTATCTTTAATATGCCTATAATGTCATCCTTCGCCTAGCCTTTTCTATCTTCGAATCCATCTAATAATGATGCATCTCTCATTTAACTACATCAGCTTATCAATTTGCTCTTCAAGAGTTTACTCATTATCCAAACCTCCTGTGCACACAA
This sequence comes from Taxus wallichiana var. yunnanensis, assembly GCA_018340775.1. Taxonomy (NCBI): domain Eukaryota; kingdom Viridiplantae; phylum Streptophyta; class Pinopsida; order Cupressales; family Taxaceae; genus Taxus; species Taxus wallichiana. The sequence continues at coordinate 186,890,385 of CM031239.1, forward strand.
TACATAGAGAAGGTAACATGAATTCCACAAAAAAAAAGCCTCTACACTAAACACCAACTAAAACGGCGTGGCTTCGTTTAATCTTTTATAAGTTGTCATGTATGCCCAAAATACAACAAAGACTTTATCATCCTAATATTTCCTTCTAGCATCACAAATTTTAGTCAAGGTATGGCTCAATATCTTGTTGAAATCCTTAGCAGTTCCATTAGCTTGAGGGTGATAGGGTGTCATTTTATGGTGTGCCACCATAAATTTTACTAGTAATATCCTGATGATATCATTAAGAAAATGAGTGCCCATATCACTTGTCAAACTCAAATGGCATCCATACTTGCTGATAATGTTTTCCCATAGAACCCTCATTGCCATAGTTGTTTTGTAATCCTTTCTAGGTGTTGCTTCTACCCACCTTGTAATATAATTTGCATAAGTGATAATGCAACGCAATCTAGTCTACAAGCGTGGGGTGGGGAAATAAGACCCATACAAAGTCAATTTTCCACTTTTCAAAAGGTTTTGCACTAGTAATAGGCCTCAAAGGCATTTCATCTCTATGCCTAGGCTTTCCAAGGAGATGAAAATGGTCACATGGCTTGTAATATTCTTTGTGATCCATATACAATGTTTCCCACCATAAACCAACCAATAAAATCTTGCATGGTAGCATCTCCTACATAATGTCCACCTACAATACCATCATGAGCCTCTTCCATAATAGCTTCACACTCATGCTCAAGTACACACCGACACAAAACTTCATCGCGACCTAGTTTGTATAAGTCTCCACTTATCAATATATAAGGCACGACACGTGCATATAACAATTGTTTCTTTTCTATACTCTTCATCCCTTCAAGTGCCACACCTGTTTTCTAAAAAGAAACAATATCTTCTAAGTCAGAGGGTGCATAGTTTAATCTAAATAGTTGTGCATTCCAGATTGTGTCCTCAAAGATATACACATCCTCACCTGTATTAATCCTTGATAAATGATCTGGTCTAGAATTTCTCTTGTCTGGCTTATCCACTACCGTGAAGTCAAATTCTTGAAATAACAGTATCAAATGACATATGCACCCTACTAAATGGGTTTGTTCACCAAGTAATTTTATGCCATGTAATCTATATAGAAAATAAAAGGGGTTTCCAAAAAGTACTATCAAAACTTATACAAGCGCATAAATCATGGAAAAGGCCTCGTGCTCTGTGGTTGTATAGTTTTGTTCAGCTGGTGTTAATTTCTTGCTTGTTAAACAAATAAGATGATCAGCAATACCTTCTCTAGGATGGGCTAATAATGCATCAATGGCCATGACAAAGGTGTCCACATGCACATGAAAAGGTTTGGTCCATGAAAGAAAGCACAAAATAGGCACTGTAGTAAGCCTTTCCTTCAATTTCTCAAACGCACGTTGTTGCACCTCACCTGAATAAAAATTTCTTTTACTCTTCAATAATTCTTCTAAGGGCCCAAAAATAATCTAGGCATAACCTTTGATGAACTTCTTGTAATATCCTATGGTCCCCAAGAATCTGTGTACCTCACTCTGGTTAGTAGGTTCCTTTAAACCCAAAATAACAACAAACTTAACATGATCCACTAACAAGCCTTCTTTAAAAATATTATGCTCCAAAAAGTCCCAAAAGATGTAGCAAAAATGCACTTCTCGATGTTCAAGGAGATGCTCAAATTTTGGTACCTCTCAAACATAAGCCTTAAATTATCACAATGATCTTTCACTAGCCCATAAACTATCTAATCATCTAGATAAACCTGCAAGAAATTATGAATAAAGTACTAGAATGTTTGCATAACAATGCACGAAAAATACTATAGGTGTGTTATTCAATTTAAAGGGCATAACGGTGTATGCAAAACTTCCCCATTTAGTGGTGAAAGTTATCTTCTCTTGATTCTCTTTAGCTATTCTTACTTGATGATATCCATAAAATCCATCAGTGAAAGAGTAGATCTCGTGTCCTACAACGCCTTCCAGAATATCCTTTGTAAATGGTGTGGGAAAGGGATCTATTACACATGCAACATCCAAATCTTGATAATCCAAAAATTTCTTATTCTACCATCTTTTTATTGATACTTGATCACCATAGGGGTCACCCACTATGACTCCTCAATGGGCTCAATGATTCTAGAATTTAGTATATTATCTATTTCATCTTTCACCTTGACGCACAGGTTAGGATTCATCTTGTAAGGTATCTTGCTAATCGGGAACACACCTTCCTTCATATTTATTCTCATATCACCGAAAGATTCATGCACCCCTTTTAATTCATGATAACCCCTAGGAACAAGTCCTGGAAGTTGTGCAACAACTCAATTATTTTAGCAACCTCTGAGTTAGACCAATAATCACCAATGATGGACTCCTTAGGTTTAACATCTATCTCAATGTTGGCCTTATTTATTTTCATAGGCTCATGATACATGCACGCCTCTCATATGCATAGTACAAGACATCACATGTACCCTCTTCATGCTCAACATCTAGATTCTCCACATCTTAATCATCAATTATGTAGATCATATTACCCTTTTCTCTTTCTAGGTAGGTGCACCCAAAATGTTCTACATCATTCTCTTCTTCTTTAAAACGTGCCTCTAGGTTTGACTCACCTAACAACTCTTAATAAGTTCCTTAGCCTTTGCACTATCTCCCATAGCCAAGTTCTTCATAACCTATAATGGTTCATTCACTAGAGTTTTAGTGGAAAAATAGTCAAAGGTCTCGACTCATACATGCAAATGTTAGATCTTGCGCCTTGTTTCTCTATTCAACTTGACATAAACATACCATACATATGCACACCCTCACAAGGTGTAGTAGAATTGATGCACCCTTAGTGAAGGTGGTAAGGCATCCTTCCCCTATATCCAGAGTCTCTCACACTTCTTAACATGGTGCTAAGCAGGGGTCTTTACCATGGAATTCATAGATCTAAATAGGTGCATTACTCAGAGAAATCTAGCAGAGAAGACGATTCTCACTTCTTACCAATATAAGATATTATCCCTATGAACCATACACCAATGCATTGCTTTCCCATGCATGGTATAAACTTACACATTCCTTATTTCTACTTGGTATGTCCACTAAGCTTCCATAGCGTGCAAGGACACTTCAATTTCCTTCACCAAAGGTGTACCTTGGTACCTAATTCTTCGTCCAAATGCCTAACATAATGTGGTTCCTACTTATGAGCATAACTACACTTCTTACCTCACACCTAGCCATTTCCTAAGTTCCATGTGCCCAATTGTAACATACAACACTTGTAGTATCACTCATGGAATGTGCATAATCCCATTGAAAACTTCTTCCTTTGATGGCTCAAAGACTTCTAGATCTCTAATGGTGCACACATAGATTCTGTTCAAATCCTCTTCACTTAAGGGCTCTACATAAGGTGTAGCTTTCCCATATGTCAAAGGAATAATGATGCGCTCTTCCTTGTTCTCAAAACTTATATATCCTTTATTGAAGCATAGATCAACATTGTTTTCATAACACCAAGGGTACCCAAGTAGTGCTGGAAAACTATCTACCTCAACAAGCGCCAAGACCTCAAAATATCTAGTAAACTTGGCCCCTTGTATAGTAATTGTAGCATCCTTCAAGACTCTAATGGGCATGGCCTTAGTCCTATTTTCCATAAACAACACATTTGAAGATGGTTGTAATGGTGGTCTCCCCATCTGAATCCACACATCCAAAGTGAGTACATTCACTTTTGCACATGTATCAATCAAAATATTACTCAAAATCCATCCATCAACAACAACATTCAAAGTGATCTCCTTGTCATAATATAGACTATGAGGAGGCATGTTAGCATGCAAAATCTGTCTTTCACGCTCAACTCCAGTGTGAGGTGTCTTTCCCTTAACCATTCCCCCAAAAAGGAATGAAGTCCTCTTATCGTAGCATCTTGAAAACCTCCTTTAAATCATCAACATCCTTATGAGGAAGCTCAACTATTTTCTTCTGTTCTAACTTCCATGATTGTTCTTTCAAACATTGTATCTCACCCTATAAATTCCTAATCACCTTCATGGTTTCTTGATAAACTTCCTTCTGATGAGTAGGGTCTAGATACTTTACATGTAATACCTCCTCCTTTTAATGACAGATTCTATTTGGAACTTCTTTGCTTTGACACAACCCGAACATGTGTAGTAATCTTCACAAGCACCAACTCATGATCCAACACTAACTTTGACATCCACTAATCTTCCACAATGCATTGTACTCTAACCATTCCATGCCCTTGTCTTGCTTGTGCTTCTTACTCAAGTGTTCATATAAGTCCAAGCATTCTTCATAGTTGTGGTTCTTTCCACAAAAAGAAAAAAAACATTCTGAGGGTATTTATGCCTATAGTGATTAGGTGATCTGCATGTATAACATGTTCTATGAGGAAACTCACTTCTTCCACCGTAGTAACCTCCTCCATGACCTCTACCTCAGCCTTCCATAAAAGCACCCTTCATTGTGATTATGCTCATGATGCTCACCTTGTTCCTTAGAACTATTTGCAACACTAGCTTGAGTACACTAGTATTAATGACATCATGAATCAAATCAATCAACCTACAATTCTCAAGTATCACAAGTAGTAGATATGTAAATATTATAGTAACAAGACACGTTATTTCTTATCGCATGTTTTAACAATGGGAACCTACTTGAATAATGATCCAAGTGATAGATCTCATAGTCCAACAATATGGCACACACTAACTTGTGGGGAAAACTATCCTTAGTGCATCCTTCTACTTCACAATCTATGCACAAAATCCCACTACGCGTCTCGTGTGTTGAATTAGCTAAAAAAATTTCTTACTATTTTTCCATTGCTATAATCTGAGCTTCCAAGAATGGGCTTACTCTAATGTCTACATTACCAACTGCATCAACATGTAGAGCTTCCTTAAGTGCCTCATGCAGATCTGTATAAGTATTGTGTGAGAGTGCCATATTGAAAGGGGTGATTAGTCCTCCAATGAACCATTGAGCATGCTGACTTAGATGTATGTCATAAGATAAATTTGATAAAAGGGTTTTGAACCATGCATAATAATCCCAAACACTCTTTGTCATGCCCTACTTGATATCCTTTAGCGTGCGTTGATGCTCTTCTACTCAAACTCAGGTATATGGAACTCTTCTTAGAAAGCATCATGCAAGTGTGGTATAGTCCACACAAGTTTGGTTTGGATCATATTTCATATACCAACTATGTGCCCACCCTTGGAAAGTAGTTGAAAAATGAATTTCCTTATGCTTTAGAGCTATAATCCCCTTTGCGCGCCATAGTATCTCACACATTCATGTACTCGCCACGTCTTCTATGACTCTATATTATGGGAGACAAAGGGATACTCCATAAATATTTGTTACGGCTAGTATGGACTGTGCCCACTAGATCCAGAACCCTTATTACCTCTTGTGTTTCCTCCACCCCCAGAACTACTAGATCCACTAGATCCCGAGCCACCTGATCCTCCTAATCCACCTCCCCGAACAAGGAAATGGACCACAGGATGCATTTCCTTGTGTTCCAAAAGTTGTGCTAAATTAAACTCCTACAATCTGTGAAGTTGTGCTACATCCAAACGTGACGTTAACATTTTACGTGCCCATGTTCTCATGTTGATGATGGGTCGAAAAACATACCTCTAACTAGATCTACAAATAACATAGGAAACGATTGCAACAACATAGATGAACAATCTCCTTGATTAACTCCTAAAATTGACTAAAAATTAACTCTACCAGCTTGCCACTCTACTGCCCACACTAGCTTGCTTACTAATAATTTGTAGATATTGGGAAACCAAGAGTAAGAGCTAGGTCACTAGGTAGGATCAATGCATAGCCACAATCCTTAATATTTCTTTAAACACACTTTCATCCAAAAATGAAAAGGGTTATCTACCATGGTTTCCCAAATGGAGGATTTCTAGATGCTCTACTCCATGTCTTCTAAGTGAGATCCAAATCCTTCTTGAGCCATCTCTCTTTGCAACACCATTATTTCCACAATTTCCACAATTTCTTGTTGCTTCTCCAAATCCCTCTTGTGCAATTCATTAAAATTAATCCACTTTTTATCTCTTTGTCTTTATGATGCTAGGTCTTCCATCCTTCACCACACCTGCTCATGGCCCCACGTGCGGTGGGGTTTAGGTATCCATGGGACGATGTTCTATATCTAAGGTCACAATCAAGATCTTCACCGCTAAAGGGATACCACATAGATAGGATCCTATAGGTTCACAAAAGAACTATAACTCAACAACCTTTGGATAGAAATAAGTAGAAACTATGTACTCTAAAATATAGCTATTCAAAACATGACTCCACTAATGATCTACAACACACGTCTAAGTCAGATCTACATCATACAAAGCCTGAAATTCTTCCTGCATCCAAACAAGTTTACAAAACCTCCAATTTCTCTTTGATGCATAAGAAACCAACCAATCATATAACTCTATAGGAAAAATGGAAAAGAATGTCTACTATAAATCATGATACAGATTCTATTCAACCCACGCACGTGCATCAAAATCAGGTCCAGTGGTAAATCTATGAGCACGCCTTCCTCTAAAATTTCCAACCACTCTTCAATAATGGCTAAAGTCAACCGGTATGTCTTCATCGTGCAACATCCTAGAAAAAAATGAAAAAGAGGTCCTGAAATGAAACCAAAATGTAGTCTATTTTTATCTCCAACAACCCAAGGCATGTTTTCAAATCACTTAGGTTGAATTGAGCACTCACCCAAGCATGCAAGGGTATTAGGTCCCTATTTTGTGTCATCTTATTCAAGGAGTTAACATGATCACACAAATATTCTAGATCCATAACAGATAACTAATTATATTGCATAACATAAACTAGATCTAAATCTTAACCATATGCAAGAAAATTAAACAAGAACCATAACTAGATTCACCATGCAAGATCCATGCTCAATTATATCAATCACCAATATCCATCCAAATATATCTATTATATTAATTTTTGTAAAACAAAGAATCTTCATACATACATAATACTGTCACCATATGTCATGCACACCCATAAATCAACAACATAACTTTGTTACAAAAATGGTACTACTAAACTTTGAAAATCAATACATATATATAAGTAGTGGGAACTTTCCCTTCACCACCTAATCACCTTCAAAAATAGATTGCATGCTAAGAATAGCCATGCACCTTTACATGATAAATAAAAAGCATGCAAGCTCACTATTAATAGATTATCTAATAATACAATTATAGTATAATCCTATTAATAGCTCCAACACTATGCATGTCGATTGATCTTCCACTTTTCCAAAATAGTATTCACGTTCTCTTCAAGTCTTCTAAAAAATGTGATTTATACTCCATGTCTATAATTAGCCTCAAACTTGAAAATGATTAAGTCCTAAACCCTCACTTTTCTGGGCGCACACTATTTTCCTACACTTCCACACGCACCTATGTGCCTTGTGTTTGCGCCCCTAATTCTTAAGTGCCTTCATACCTGGACAACAATTAATCATCCAAATAATTACTCCACCCTATTCTCTATTATATAAACATAGCCAGAAATAGAAAGAATCAAAAACTCATCACCGAGAATCAAGCTACAACAATATTTTGGAGCTAGTCGGTTGAAATCGATCATTTTCCCTTCTACAAAATAAGCTAAGTGGGCTCGGAAATGATTATATAAAATTATTTCTTTGAGGGTAATGGTTAAAATGAAATACACTACTATATGCCCCATATAACAAATAAGAGGTATGCGAGATCAAATTTTCTTCTCGAATCCATAGACACAAAATACAAAGTGGTTTCCAGAGTTTTCAGTCATAAGTGAACAATTTATCCTAGAAAACTATTTACAAAAATGTCTAGAAACCCACTTCACAATCATGACCAATAGGTGGTGTCCCCAAATTTCACCATGAAATTTGGGACTACCCATTTGAATTTTTTTTTTTTTTAAAATAGAAGGTTTTTTCATGTTTTTATTGTCACAAGATGTCTTTATTATGTTAAGATATTCCCAATGAGTCATATGAGCCAATTTCAACAAATACCTAGATGTTGAAACTCATTTTATCCCTCCACCAAGTTTTGTCTACGAAAATTTTTATTTAATTATTTATTAAATAAATAAAGCCCCATTTGAAGTAAATTGTGCTCCGGTTGAATCCCTTTGAAGCCTTGTATGCCATTACTCACACATCTCAATAATATTTTCATGAAGAATGAATTCAGAGCATTGTTTGTAACTTATGGAAACATTTTTCATTTTTATTTATTTCTTTTGCATTTTTCTCTGCAGCTTTGTCTATTAAAATATCCCGGTCTGCTTTTTTGTTCCTTATAGTAGTCTGTTTAATTTCCTAGAACATCTAGAGATCATTTACTACCTCAAAGCACTGAAGGAATCAATCTCGAGAAGACAAACTTATGACCAAAAAGATGAAGTCAAGCAGAAAAGCCTCTCCAAGGCAAGTCATACTTTTTGGAATAAATAAATCTAAGCCGCTAATATGAATTTTGGTAGTGGCGTGCGGACGGGAATTTATTACTGCCTTGCAGAGGTAATTTTCCCATGAAGTCAAAGTCACTTAAGCTACAATGGGAATATTAGAGGCGGTAGGCGCGACGGGAATTTCTTACCTACTTTGTAGGGTAAAAATTCACACTATAAAATAAAAATCACTTAAAGCACTGGTGGGAATTTCTCACCTACCTAGCAGGCTAACTTTTCCATCCGAAAAGGTTTATTCACCCATTCAAGTCACACTTTATCAAAGAAGGCTATTTTCCATACAAGTCACACTTTTTGGGAGATGATTTAAGTTGCCAGTGGGAATTTTGGCAGTGGCAGGCAGGATGGGAATTTCTTACCTGCCTTGTAGGGTAAAAATTCCCATTATGAAAGTCAAATAACTTAAGTGGAAGAGGGGATTTTTGGAGCTGCAATGCAGGGTAGAAATTCCCATCAAAGTTGACTTCTATTTTTAGAAATTACCCTTGCCAAAAAGTGCAACCCACCTTGGCATTAAACAATGTATTTAATGATATTTATTTATGGCTTTTTCACCCAATTTTGGTGCCATGTATGGAAGGAAATTCAATGCAAGAAGACAAGCCAAAGAGAACTAAAGGATGCATGCTAAAAATAAATAAAATAAATTTATTAAAAAACAACCAACAACATGCATAATTGGGCACCCAATTTGGATGAATAGACATGATTATTTATTAATTAAATTGCCAAAATAGGAAGGGTAATTATTAAAAATAGTATGCAAAGGGCTATATGAGCATGAGATGCCATAATGAAGAAGCAATTAATTATTTTTTATAAGGATTATAGCTCAGACAGTTTTGGCACCAAGGGAAGGAGGTTTTTTTCATTAAAGAGTGTTTTTCATTGCTAGGAAGCTTCAAGGTTTGGCACCTAGGGTTGGAATATCTTGATTTTTGCTATGATAATTATCTACATGTTGGTATAAGTTCCCAGGTGAATTTAAAAATATTTATGCTTTCTTTGCATGTAAGTAAAGCCTCAAATTTTAGGGCAACAAGATTTCTATGCAGATTTTGGTGATAGAAATCAAGTATTCATGCCCTGGAATCCATCTTTTTCTGAATTAATTACAGGCATTCATTATAGGTGTTCATATAAGTGAAAGGGAGTTCAAATCAATGCCAAGTACATTGAATATATCTTTCAAATATGAAGAAATTGCTAGATTTGCAAAAGTTGATCCAATTGCAAGGAATTCTGACATGATTAAAAGATAAAGAACTTAGTCAAAGATTTCTCAAACAAATATTTCTCCATCCATGATGAAGCATGATGAAAGAGAAGGATTATAAGAATCATGCATAGCTTCTAGATTTTCTGATATCAATGACACAAACATAGGCCCTGAACCCATCTCTGAATTAATTGATAGATCCAGACCGGAAGGACATCTCTCATGCAGTAATAAAAAGTAGTGGAATTATTCAAGCTTCAGCATTTCCAGTCATAGCTTAGTTTCATGAATTTGTTATGGAGTATGCAAGGTCATATCATCCTCTTTCCATAACAATTCAGGAGGTTTTTGGAAAGACAATAATCAGGTTGGATGCATAATTTATTAATTATTATCTGAAGATTTCGACACAATTAGTGGTGATTGCAATTAACATGTTGGATCTTTGGCGGCAGATGAGAGACACACAAAGCTGATTATATGGGCATAATGAATAGCAGATATATGAAGAAATAAAGGTTTCCATCAAAGTTATAGAGGAATCTTCCACCGTGTCGATTTGGTGTAGGAAGTGGATGATATTACTAAATTGATTTGTAGGTTAAGTGGATAAGTCAACACTCATAACTTCCGCTCATGGATGTATGATTTCGTGAGAACCATTGAGTTCAATAGAGATGATTCAATAATCAATTGGGCAGAGATCATTAGTGACAACATCGGTGAGCAGCTTCAAAGTGTGAGGCAGACGTACAACTTCAAAATGACTTCATACCTGGTATATGCAACAACCTCGTAGGGTGTATTTTCCAAGATGGATAGACGGGGCATCAAGTCGAAAGATCCTATTTCTGAGTGCTTCCCATAGTTGATAGTTTCTGAATGCCACAAATATTACAAGGTAGTAAATGATTAGTTCTTTTATGGATTCATCTATAAATTAAATATTGATCTAAAGACTAGCCAGGTGAGCAAGGAATCTTGGGAAGTCAGTATCCCAAAGAAGGCTTTATTTTCATCTAGTTTACAGACTTCACGTATCTTAGGGTAACTGGATTTTTTGGAGAACCAGTTAAGTTACCAATGTATCCAAGTGACAAGTGGGTCATCATGGAGTTGTGTAGACAGCTCATGGAGATTCATGACATACAATCAAAATGCCACGAGTCTATGGGTTTCTTTCTAGTCATAGTGGGTTATTACAGCTGCCAGAGCATCCACAAAGCTAGAGGAATCGAAGCCAAAATGTTTTCTAAGTATGAGCATGAGTTCTTCCCAGCATGGCTGAACTTTGATCCATATGGGGTAGCGAAGAAGACAATCTCCCAGAATACTCACATGTGCCTTCGTTGGAAGACTTCTGGATGAAGTGCAGAAATAAATATGAAGTCAGGAAGAAAGACTTCAACAAGTTATCAACACAACAAGTGTCTGATTATGGTTTAGCATAGATACCTGTAGATCTTGCTGATGATGGGTATGTGATACTTGACACATATCATTAGATGGGAGGTGATAGATCTTATCTTCAGGAAAACATTGGTGGTTGTCAAACGATTGAGGAAATATCTTCTGTGGTTTTGGTTAACACCTCAAACTGGTTGTTGAAAAAGTGGTATTGCCTAGATAAAGCTTTGATGAATCATATCACAGGTAAATTTACCACAAGAGACTCTAGAAAAATATATCATGAGGGTGAAAGTAACGGGATGATAGAGAAACTTAAAGTGCACAAGAAGTCTTAGATACAAGAGAAGGACAATTCTACAGTTATCGTGTTAGTTCCAGATTCTCCAGAGTCAACTCATAACACTTCAAGAAATTTCTCGGGCGTAGAGAGATCTAGTCATTCCTCCATTAAATACAACGTCATTTGTATTTTCTCCTCAGCCACTCATATTTTCACCTCTCCTCGTAGAAATTCTGAAATCACATATGGAAGAGTTTGAAAAAGCATTGTCTTTGGAAAATTTCAAGGGTGACAGTCGCAACACTATGGAAATTCAGATGGAGAAGAGTCAGAGCATGAGATGGTGGTGCATTCAGTGACTTATCATTCCCCGAGAAGTAATTTTTCATCATGTTTGGATTTCCAGACAATCCCAGAAGCTAGAGAGGAGATTAACCTGGAGGAACTCAACTTGTAATTGCTCCTGAGTTTGGGTGGAAAAGATAGAAGACCTAAAGTTGCCAAAATAACTTCTAAGTTGATTATTGAAGAATCAGGAGAGAATTTCATTGAGTTATCAGTTCCCGTAGAGGAAAAGTAGAAGGGAGACCTCATGGAAGATGGTATGGTAGTGACCAAAGTGCTAACAAAATACTAAAGAAGTATTAGAGCAAGATACACAGACACTAATGAACATTTTATTCCTCAAGCTTGACAAAGAGAAGGCTAAGAAAACCAAACTTCAAGCAAGTTTCCTAGCTATGTGAGATCATTGCTAAGATTTCCAAACCTTCCTCTCAGCCCATTCTAGCACATGATTAGGTGATTAATCATCTAATTAAAGAGGTGGAAGATGCAAGGGACCAGGTCAAAGCTATTGCTCAATGGAAAGAGAAAATCATTCACTAAGCTTTAGAATAGTTTGAAAGAATACCAGCTGAATTGGAGAATATGCACAAGGCAGTATCTCAGCTAAAGGAACTAATGACATAGATAGAAGATGAGAACATAGTTTCTGAAATTCATCTAGATACTTTAGTTAAGATACATTCATTACTAGAAGATGTGCTATTTGCAGAGAAAATTGTACCTAGTGAATGATAGAGAGGGGGAAGTAGTTAGAAATTTCATTTTCCTTCCACGTAGAGATCCTCAAGCTTATGCTAAAAAGGATGTAGTTGATGGAAAATGAGATGGGAGAAGTGTCGGAGAGTATTCCAAAAAATTACCTTCTTCACATGACGAATTTATTCTTGTTGTGCAAAAAGAAATTGATAAAGTTGTCATACCATTCACAATAGATTCAATTTGAAGACTCATAAAGTTTCATGAAAATGTTGAGGGGTATAGGCCTGGTTTAGAGAAATTAAAGGCTAACACCAAGTACTTTGTCTAGAGGGTTGTTGTAGTTCAGGACCAAGAGAGAGGCTATTGTTAAAACATATGGGAAAATGTTGAATTACATGTTTGACAAGTATATTCAATATCAAAACAAAAATAAAGTGTAGGTGTTACTACTGCATATCTTATTTATTCTCTTATTTCTTATGTTCCCAAATGAAATTGTAAGATTAAATTTATTGGTTTAAAAACCATTACTTTAAGTTATTTGGAAATATTCTTTAAGATAATTGACACACGTGTAAAATTTTGGCTTGAACTCCTAATGCATGTCACTAAGAGAGGAATTCTAGGAAGATGATTTCCAGATGTTCGCTTTACTACTTCTTCATGTTCTAGTTCAGTTGTATTTTCCCATTTGTAATTTCCCTCTACTGGACTATAAGTAGAGGAAGAACCTACAGTTAATGGATCGAATTTGTAATCATCATTCTTGTGTTCTAGACTTTAAGTTGAAACCCTTGATATCTTTTTGAAAGTGGAGGAATAGAGAGGAGGAATATTTCTAGAGAGCTTTGTGTCAACAAAGCATTTGTTTCTTATTTCTTTTTAGATCTCTACATAAACTTTTTGTTGTCTTAGATCCAAATCAGAAATTTTCCTTTGCTTCAAATTATACATTTCAAGATCTATTTGTTTCATCTATGTGCATGTGATCAACTCACAAATATTGGTTAGGTTTTACATCTCCTTTTCTTTCTTCTCATATTTAATTATTTCTCTTTCCTACACATATTGCTTACAACACTTTTACTTGCTACAAAATTGTCTAGTTATGTTTCATGAGTTACACAATTAAACTAAAACCAATAGATAGATATTAGGAAATATATTTGACAAAATCTTACATGGGAGCCTCACTGGTAAATGAGAGAGATTTATCTCATGACTACCGAGGTTTTTAGCTATGCAAAAATCTAGCCAACAATTTTTGGAGACTCACTGGGAACAACAATCTTTTGCAGACCATAGCTTATCGTATTAGTTCCCACCGAACTCTCATCTTGGCTGAATGCCCATTCACCCAATCTATCAAGGCTCAATGAAGGAATGATCATTTATATAGATTTCAAGAGTAATTCAATTTTAATCATCCTCATGTTAGAAGTCGTAGATCTAGTCTTTCGGTAGAAAGAAGAGTGCAAACTCCTCCAGATCAGGACCATCTTCAACATAATCTGACAGCTGGAATTATCTATCAAGTCTACTCTCAAAGAAGACGTGTTCCATTCATCGTGCTGAAATGGAACCAACCGCCACTTTTCCTATGGGGTGCATCTTTTAAGCCACTGAACCTAACTCCACCTATGCATGAATTTCCTAAAGGGTCAAGAAAGAATTTCCCAAAATTCTTTGGAGATGGAAAGAAAAATCCAGATGATCACTTGGTACATTATTTAGATCTTGTGGTGTTCTTGTGATGGAGCATGAGGATGTTTTGGTCAAAATTTTCATTGAGACTCTACATGACCTGGTCGGAGAATGGTTCTATCGGTTAGCCCTCAGACTATAATGAACATGGCATCCATGCGAGAGCAATTTCTAAAGAGGTTCAAACTTGCAAAAGACTCTAGTACACTCGATCACTTAGCTCGACGTAGTTGAAGAAGGAACCAAACAAGAACATGAGGGACTTTATTGTTAGGTTTTAAAGGATTTTATATAGAATCCCCACTTCTGTTGTGCTTAGTGATGAAAATTTAAAGATGTTTTTTTATAAACGATCTGCATTGCGTGAAGTTGGATATCAACTCAGGAGGGAAAGACCTATGAATCTATTAGAGGCACAAAATGTTGTTGTAGAGGTCAAGATGACTTGATCATGGATGGAAAATTTATACAATCATCCCATAAAGGTGGTGGAGTTTCTTCAAGTACTTCGATCCTTTTCATGCAACAAAAGTTAGCAAATGACATGATACAAATCAAGAAGTAGATAGCTCAAGGAGGAAATGCAACTCCTTCAAGAAAGACTCCTACTCGGACCTTTAATGGTCAAAATCAAAATCAAAATAGACTTACTACTGCACCACAATGGTTGAAAATTAAGGTTGTTCCAAGGAACGACTCGAAAACTAATGAATAAGATCTTGGTGTTGGTGAATCATTTGATGAAGAATACTTTGTAGATCCCGTTGGTGACTCAAACATTAGCTACCTGACTATGAATATGATGAGGGATATTATGAATTTTGAATATTTTGATGGTCACACATTTGAGGTGTTCATAAGGTCTCAAACATGCAAAAATCTTAAGCTTCCTCAAGTGGCCAAAGAAGAGAAAGATAAGATTTTGGGCCACATGTTACCATTCTACAAAGATTCAGATCACTCCTTTCTTCATTAGCTCCAAGAGAAAACAAGGTAATTTCCTCTAATTCATTTAATCAACAACAAAGAACAACTACAATAGAAGTAGATTAACATTTTGATATTATTGATCATATAAAGAAGACCAAGATTCATATGTCATAAGCTAAGTATTTGAGGGAATTTCCTGATCAGTTAAATTGGTTGGTAAAATATGTACAAAGTAATGGTCCCAATACTTCAAAAAATAATGTTTCACAGGGTATCTTGTCTAGTCCTAATATTAACCCCCTTCAAATAATACCAATGCAAGTTCTTCTCTTGTTACTTCTTCTCCTACTACATCTGAAAGGATTGAGCCATTTTATGTGTCATTACTTATTAATGGTTATAAATTGAGTAATTGCATTCTAGATTCTCGGAGCTTATGAAAATGTGATGCCCGCCAAATTTGTTGATTCTCTGGGTATCACCTTGAAAAATACCATTGGAAGGTGCTACTCAATGGAAAGACAAGTCCCCCTTGTTGGACAAATTAAGGATGCACATGCAATACTTGCCTCATTCCTAGAAAAAATATTGAAGATGACCATCCTTATGGAAGCTATTATGGCATCTTATGGCATGCTATTAAGAAGGAAATTTTGTAAGGAATTAGGTGGAGATGTCAAGATGGATTAGTCTTGTGCACACGTTCAAATCAAGGAAGTCAATCAAAATTTGGAACCTAAGAAGAAGTCTAAGTACACACTATCAAAATATGAAGATCCTAGACCTCAGATCTTGTTCCAGGAATTAGATCATGGAGTATATTATCTTGAATTGGGTAAAGAAGAAGCCTAACCTATGATCCAATAGCCACATCAGCTAGATAATAATATTTGGTCTCTGGAATTTGATGGTCAAGCTGCTGCTATTTGCTAAGATCTCGGTGTAGGTGTTGTTATTATTTCTCCTAAAGGAAAGGTGCATGCACATTCCTTCAAATTAATGTTTGAAAATACTAATAACACAACAAAATATGAAGCACTGTTGTTAGGAATGGAGTAATAAAGAACAATGGGAATCAAGATCTTACATGTAAGGGGGACACTGAGTTAATTGTCAAGCAGATATGTGGTCTCTAATAAGTCAAAAAGGAAAAAATACAACATTATAGAGACTGTGTCTATCCCGCTACTCAAGATTTTGTAGCTTTCTCAGTTTCCTATATTCAGAGAGAGAGAAAATCTAGAGTTGATTCACTTGTAGTTATTGCAGCTTTACTAAATCCAGATCAGCCACCTACATTATTTAGAAAAGGGGATTACAAAGTTGAGATGGTTTTCCATCCGAAGGTTCCTGATAACATCTAACAATGGTAGGTTTTTAATGATGATAAGAAGATTGCTGCATTTCTCCAACAAAAGGACAACTTCAAGAGATATACTATGAGGGAAGCAACTCACCTCCGAGACAGACCACTGTGGGAGAAACAGATGCAAAGGTTGCAGGAAGTCAAGAGATTATTCAACTTAAAGGAAATAAAATTCCTAAAGGCTTAGTATCTCTTGAGGAAATGTTCGACAAACATGATCAAATGCTTAAAAAGAATAAAGAAAGTGAAGAAGGTTCTTCTTCCGATACACAATTATTAAATTTGGGAGCTAGTAATGATCCCAAATTAGTAAATCTGGGTAAGTGTTGTTCAGAGGTAGAAAGAGAAGCTTTTACAAATCTTCTTAAGAAATATATGGATGTTTTTGCTTGGTCTTATCAGGATCTAAAGACCTATCATCCTGTAGAAGTACAACACTATATCCCATTGAAGCAAGAACAGAAACCCTTCAAACAGAAGCTACGGTGGCACAACCCTACTATTTCAGGGACTATCTTTGTAGAGATCTAGAAGTTTTTGGATGCAAAGATAATTTATCCTATACATCACTCTGAATGGTTGGAAAATATAGTTTCTAGAAGAAAGAAAAGTGATGAGATTATATTATGTGTTGATTTTCGTAATCTTAATCAATCCTCATTAAAAGACAACCACCCCATCCCCATCATGCACCACACTCTGCAGGTTGTCACTGGATCTAAAATATTATCCATGCTTGATGGTTTCTCATGCTACAATAAGGTCAAGGTGGCTGAGGAGGATCAATATAATATGACATTCATTACACCTTGGGGAACTTTCTCTTATCAAAAAATGCCTTTCGGTTTAATCAATGATGGAGCCACGTTTCAAAGAGCTATGGATTTGGCATTTTCTCATCTTAAGGATAAAAACATAGTAGTATACCTCGATGAACTGATGGTATTTTATAAGGAAAGAAGCAAACACATCTCAGATCTTGAGGAGGTCTTCATCTAATTCCGTAAACATGGTATTTCTCTAAATCCTAAGAAATCTATCTTTGTAAAACAAGGGAAGCTACTAGGGCATATCATCTCAAAGGAAGGAACCATAGTGCAAAATCACAGCACTCCCGACGCACATCAGCTTCTAGGTTGATGTTCGTGCATCCAGCAGTGATTGCACAACATGGAAACCTCTCTCCAAGCGTGGGACTTGTGAAACCGAGAGAGGAATCTCCAGAGAAGGCCGGTTCCTACTACTAAACTACCCGCCACAAGCTATTCCAAAGCAAGGCAAGCTAATATAATACTAATATAACCATGCCAAGGAGACAGAGAGAGAGAAGGGAAAAACAACAAAAGACTACACTAAAACGGTGATACACCAGAGAAGGAGGATGTTGGACATCTATCAAAACTGCCATGGGACAAAGAGAGGTGAGCAATGGGAAGGATGGACAGATGCATCACAGGCCCAAGGATAGATTTCACACAGAAAATGTCCCAAAACTCCATGAACACAGCTCCAAACCTGCAATGAACATTCAAACATGCACAAATACCTGCAATGAAGAGAGGCAAGAAGAGGACAAGCAAAAACAAGGAAGGATGGACAGATGCATCACAAAACACGTTTTGTTGCTCCAGAAGTTTGCACAGAACATCATTCCATTAGTAAAAGGAAAAAACACCATTACAGAGCAAGGGAGGAGGTTCGAACTCCATTTTCAACCCTAGAGAAGAAAAGAAGGGAGGGCAGAGCAGAAAGAATGAACAACCTCTTTTTTAAAATGAGCCAAATCTGGCTTTTACATTGCATGGGTCGAGCCTGTGGACGTAAACGTATAAAGGCATGGGAGCCCATTCTTCTTGACTGCAGGTGCATTAAAACGGCATGGGGAACCTTACAAACCCATACCCTGTCACTTTGACTAGATTACAGGAGAATGCGACCCATTCTGCATTAAATTTGGTCGCTGGAATGTCATTTCTGGCCATTATCACGCATCAGCACCGTTTCTCGATTTTCTCTCTTCAGACCACACCAAAACTCGAGATTGATCCCAGAATCATGTAGAGAATTTCATAAGCTTTCCGTTGATATAAGGAACGTGCAAATCCGAGCTCTGGATCGAAAGTTATGGAGGTCTGAAGTTTTAGGGCACAAAACAGGTGAAAACGTGTTTTGAAATCTTTCCCGCGCTCTGCCACTTGGATGACACGTGGCACGCTCTGATTGGACGAGCAATTCTCTCTCCTTCATCTTTTCGGCGGGCTGTCCTTTGAAATTTTGACTTTTTGATGATTTTGGGACTTTTTTCACCCTTTTTCCGCGCTCCCGCCATTTGGATGACACGTGGCATGATCTTGTTGGAGGACAGGGCGCGGGGCTTCCTTTACTTTTAGCCTTTTTGGGGAACTCAGCCAAATTCTCTAACTTCCCCGAGCTCCACACTTTACTGCTCTATTGGACACGTGTCCAATTCCTATTGGCTCGCCGCGCTTCAAACCTTGCCCCTTTGACTTTTGACTTTTCTCCCGAGACACGTGGTGTGATCTCGGTTGATCTCGGCCGCCCGCCGACTCTTTCGCGTCCTTCGCATCTTTTCGTCCCGGATGTTCCAAATGCTTAGTGCTCCCTGTGCTGGTTTAGGGTGAAACATCCGGTTCACGTCCATTTCTCCCAAATGTCCTGGGCTTGCCTCCTGGATCGCTTGTTCCCATTTCGCCTTGGCTCGCCGGCTTCGCGCATTTTCGCCCGATGTCCCATTGTGTTTCGGACTGACTCGCCCTTTTCCGCCCGGTTCGGCCGGTTCGCGCCTTCGCGGCCCAGATGTCCCAATCACTTTTTGACTGCCTGTGCTCATTTCGGCCGATCCGGCCGGTTCGGGTCTTTTGTCCCAAACGTCCCGAGCAACACTTAGCCAATTTTTCTTCCTCCTTCGGCCAGATCGGCTTTTCGCGCCCGCCACGTACTTCTGGCCCGATTGTCCCAAATGCAATTTGGGCCGCCTGGAGGCTTTTCGGCCGATCCGCGCCTTGACGTCCCAAATGTCCCAATTGCTCCCTTGAGTAGGACTTAGCCAATTTTCACACTTTTTCCTGGATCAACCTACTTGCCTTTCTGCAACCTTTTTTTGCATTTTCTCAGAGCTTGCTCCTTCCTTCTTCGGCCTGGGGAGTTAGAAAAATTCCTGAAGGGACCCTAGAAACCTGATTTTTACTCTGAATCAGTCAATTGCCTTGGGACTTGAACATTCTGATACATGTTATCAAATTTACCCTGGGGGGGTGAAATTTTGGATAACAATTTGGCGACTCAGCAGGGTCATCTGCCTGCTAGATGAAAAGACCAGTTGCCTGAAGCAATCCATTGGGCATGGAGTCATAAGTAATAGCCTGAAAACTGATATGAACTTTGAAAATCTCCCCTCTGAGCCACTTGGAAACCCACCGGGCATGGAGTTGTTCTCACCAAAAACCACTGAAACGAACTGTGCAAGAGCAAAACCAGCAAACCCCAAAAACTATGTACAGAACTGAAAATCATACATGCCCCAAATGGAACATGCAGAGTGTGCACAAGCACTTCTTCTCATGAAAGCAAACCTAGCTACTTACTTAATCGAAGCAAAGGCAAGCTAAACAAACCCCCGTAATCGGTTGTGAGAAATAGCTTCCTTTCTTCAAAATCGCAGCCATGCAATTGATTCGCACCGATCATGGCTGTTTGATGGATGGAAAATCAACAAGAAGCTGGTCTTCTATCCAAATCATCAAGGTATCAACTGAAAAATCCAATACCTCTTTTAGTTGCTCGCATTTGGATTGAGAGGTATGGCAGCTGATCCTTGGTACTTTGTAGCTCATCCTCATGCTCAGAAGCAAGCATGACTGGTTGTGGCTTCTCCTTTGGCTCCAATGAAGCCAAATACCTGATTGGGCAAGGTCTGATCAGTTTGATATGCCCATAGCTCTGATTTTCAACTCCAAGAATGGAGTTTTCTTGCAGACCCACCTGAATGGATGATGTGGAAGAAATGGTGGAATCCTTCTGCCCTTTCTCTTCCTCCACAGCTAGATTGTGCTCCTCTTCTCTTGGATTTGGAGCAGCTTCTCCTTCCTCTACTACTTGAAGAGAATCTTGCTCTTGATAAAACTCTTCCTCTAGCATGAAGTTTGTCAAGTCAAACTCTTCATTCTGCTGCTCTAGAGGGCAAGTTGGGGCTGCAAGATCTTCTTCTTTTGTTGCAACAAAATCAGTCCTGACCACCATTTGTTCTCCAACCCTAGCCTCTTCTGTAGGCTTAACCATCAAGGGGATCCTTGTCATGCTTAACTTGGCAGCCCAAACCTTCAAGTTGTCTGTTATTTCTTTTCTTTTTGGCTCTTCCTCTTGTTGTCCTTGATGACTGATTTTTTCAATTTCTTCTTCCCCACATGGAATTGGGGATGCAAGAGGAGGGATAGATTGAAACTCAACTGATTTGACATTTTTTTGTGGTGGTGGAGGAGGTGAAACCTCTTGTTTCTTTGGAGGAGGGGGTATTTCTGTTAGCTCTTGTGGAGGGGATGACTGTTTGGAAGGGAAGAGGAAAGAAGAATCGAGGTGTGGTGGAAGACTGAGAGGTGGAGACATGGATTCAACACTTGGGACAGCAGATGGAGAGTTTGAAACTTGACACTGCTGAAATGAAATAGATTGGGAAAGAGGAAAAGAAAAGGCATGAGATGGTGTGCTTACCCGTTGACAAGGTTGCTGAATACTTCTCTCATACACCTCTATTTCTTCAATCCACTTTGCAAGCAAAGGCAGCGTTGCAATCATGAAGTCAAGCTTCTCCTGAGGGCTGTAATGCCTTGGAAAAGGTCCCACCCATGGACAGGGTGCTCCATAACCGATTCCAAAAGCTTTCATTTGTGCTTGAGCCCTGGACTGCACCATCCCCACCTCCATCTTTTGGATTTTCTCCAACAGACCAGCATCTTGGATCTGATTGTCTTCATTGTATGCATACTCTTGCTCTTGGAAAGCTCCATAGCCAAACTGACTTTGGCACTGCTGTTCATATGAATATGCATGCTGATCTGGAGGATTTGTAAAACCTGTTGGAGGTGGAATATACTGCTGTTGTTGATATGAAATCCATGATGGAAATGAAGTCATGATTGCACAACTTCAAAGAATGAGGGAGAATGAAAGAGATGGAAAGAAGGATGAATGGAAAATGAATGAAAATGAATGGAAAGGAAGGTCTGCAACTTCAGAGATGGGTTGTTGACCGATGGAGTCGCCGATGTGTTTCGCAAGTGCCTCCAAAGGCTGAAATCTTCACAGAACACATCAACCTACAAAAGATGAAGTGAAAGACCTCTAAGGTCCCACCGGCGTGCCAAAGCTGTTAGTGCAAAATCACAACACCCCTGGACATACATCGGCTTCTAGGTTGATGTTCGTGCATCCAAAGCAGATTGCACAACATAGAAACCTCTCTCCAAGCGTGGACTTGTGAAACCGAGAGAGGAATCTCCAGAGAAGGCTGGTTCCTACTCCTAAACTACTCCGCCACAAGCTATTCCAGCAAGTGCAAAGAGCAAGCTAATCTAATCCTAATCTAACCATGCCAAGGAGACAGAGAGAGAGAGAGAGAGAAGGAAAAAAAACAAAAGCCTACACTAAAACGGTGATACACCCAGAGAAGGAGGATGTTGAACATCTATCAAAACTGCCATGGGACAAAGAGAGGTGAGCAATGGGAAGGATGGACAGATGCATCACAGGCCCAAGGATAGATTTCACACAGAAAATGTCCCAAAACTCCATGAACACAGCTCCAAACCTGCAATGAACATTCAAACATGCACAAATACCTGCAAATGAAGAGAGGCAAGAAGAGAACAAGCAAAAACAGGAAGGATGGACAGATGCATCACAAAACACGTTTTTGCTCCGTAAGTTTGCATGCAACATCATTCCATTAGTAAAAGGCAAAAAACACCATTACAGAGAAAGGAGGAGGTTCGAACTCCATTTTCAACCCTAGAGAAGAAAAGAAGGGAGGGCAGAGCAGAAAGAATGAACAACCTCTTTTTTAAAATGAGCCAAATCTGGCTTTTACATTGCATGGGTCGAGCCCAGGGGACAGAAACGTATAAAGGCATGGGAGCCCATTCTTCTTGACTGCAGGTGCATTAAAACGGCATGGGGAACCTTACAAACCCATACCCTGTCACTTTGACTGGATTACAGGA
The DNA here is from genome assembly GCA_018340775.1 of Taxus wallichiana var. yunnanensis. Classification (NCBI taxonomy): domain Eukaryota; kingdom Viridiplantae; phylum Streptophyta; class Pinopsida; order Cupressales; family Taxaceae; genus Taxus; species Taxus wallichiana. The sequence goes on from CM031239.1 coordinate 186,913,168, forward strand.
GAATGCGACCCATTCTGCATTAAATTTGGTCGTTGGAATGTCATTTCTGGCCATTATCACGCATCAGCACCGTTTCTCAATTTTCTCTCTTCAGACCACACCAAAACTCGAGATTGATCCCAGAATCATGTAGAGAATTTCATAAGCTTTCCGTTGATATAAGGAACGTGCAAATCCGAGCTCTGGATCGAAAGTTATGGAGGTCTGAAGTTTTAGGGCACAAAATAGGTGAAAACGTGTTTTGAAAACTTTCCCGCGCTCTGCCACTTGGATGACACGTGGCACGCTCTGATTGGATGAGAAATTCTCTCTCCTTCATCTTTTCGGTGGGCTGTCCTTTGAAATTTTGACTTTTTGATGATTTTGGGACTTTTTTCACCCTTTTTCCGCGCTCCCGCCATTTGGATGACACGTGGCATGATCTTGTTGGAGGACAGGGCGCGGGGCTTCCTTTACTTTTAGCCTTTTTGGGGAACTCAGCCAAATTCTCTAACTTCCCCCCGAGCTCCGCACTTTACTACTCTATTGGACACGTGTCCAATTCCTATTGGCTCGGGCCAGCGCTTCAAACCTTGCCCCTTTGACTTTTGACTTTTCTCCCTGAGACACGTGGTGTGATCTGGTTGGATCTCGGCCCTGCCGACTCTTTCGCGTCCTTCGCGTCTTTTCGTCCCGATGTTCCAAACGCTTAGTGCTCCCTGTGCTGATTTCGGGTGAACCGGCCGGTTCACGTCCATTTGTCCCAAATGTCCCAGTTGCCTCCGGACTGTTTGTTCCCATTTCACCCGGTTCGGCCGGTTCGCGCATTTTTGGCCCGGATGTCCCATTGTGTTTCGGACTGACTCGCCCTTTTCCGCCCGGTTCTAGCCGGTTCGTGCCTTCACGGCCCAGATGTCCCAATCACTTTTTGACTGCCTGTGCTCATTTCGGCCGATCCGGCCGGTTCGGGTCTTTTTGTCCCAAACGTCCCGAGCAACACTTAGCCAATTTTTCTTCCTCCTTCGGCCGGATCGGCTTTTCGCGCCCGCCGCGTACTTCTGGCCCGATTGTCCCAAATGCAATTTGGGCCGCCTGGAGGCTTTTCGGCCGATCCGCGCCTTGACGTCCCAAATGTCCCAATTGCTCCCTTGAGTAGGACTTAGCCAATTTTCACACTTTTTCCTGGATCAACCTACTTGCCTTTCTGCAACCTTTTTTTGCATTTTCTCAGAGCTTGCTCCTTCCTTCTTCGGCCTGGGGAGTTAGAAAAATTCCTGAAGGGACCCTAGAAACCTGATTTTTACTCTGAATCAGTCAATTGCCTTGGGACTTGAACATTCTGATACATGTTATCAAATTTACCCCTGGGGGGGTGAAATTTTGGATAACAGGAACCAAGATAGATCTTGAGTGTTTCAAATCTATTCAAACTTTACCATTGCCAACATCCAAAAAGGGGGTTCACTTTTTCTTTGGTAAAGTAAATTTTCTCTGAAGATTCATCCATGACTTTGCTAAATTAACCCGTCATATCTCAAATATGATGAAGAAGAAACCTGATTTCAAATGGAGCAACAAAGGGAAGGAAGTGTTCAAGAAAATTAAAAAGGCCCTGTCAAAATCCCTAGTCTTGGTTTCACTTGGATTTAGTAAAGAATTTATTCTTTACTATTATTCCTCCAAACACACAATGTCAACAATCTTGTTGCAGAAAAATAAAGAGGATGTAGAAGCTCGATTGCCATGAGCATGTATTTTAAATATTATGAGTTGAAATACACTCCAATGGAAAAACATGCATATTCAATGGTAAAAGCATGTAACACATTCATGTATTATATTCTTTCCTCACATACTGTGGTCCTGGTTCCAAATACTGCAGTGAAATCTATCCTCGTACAACAAGAGCTTAGGATTTTAAGAGGCACATGGGTGACAAAGGTGCAGGAATATGACTTGGATATAAAGCCCACAAAGTTAGTTCAAGGGAGAGGTTTGTGTGAATTAATGACTGAGATGAAGATAATAGATCTAGAAGTAGGCAACATTTTTCCTATGGTTACTTTTATAGATCTGGTAAATGAATGATACAATAACATTGTCTTTTTATTAACTTATGGGGAACGCCCAGATCACCTTTCTTGCAAGGAGAAACATACTATTAAACTGAAGTCTAGGGAATTTGTTCTTTGGGATAATGGTTTATATAAGAGAGGAATTGACGAGGTATTTCTCATATGTGTGGATAAAACTCAACATGACCAGTTTTTAAAATAGTTTCATAATTTATCTTGCGGTGGTCATTTCTCAACCCGAGTCATTTATCACAAGATCCTTCGAGCAAGGTATTATTGGCCCACACTTTTCGAGGATACTACAGAGTGGGTATCTAGATGCCAAGCGTTTTAACACTTTTTCAGATGTGTAAAATTACCCACATTACCTTTAAAACCAGTTGTCATTGAAGAGCCCTTCCAACAGTGGGGCATGAATTTTATTTGTATGCTCAATTTGGCTTCCAGTGCCAGACATCATTACATCCTAATAGCTATTGATTATTTCAGTAAGTGGGTAGATTCCATTCCTATTAAGAATGACACTTCCAAGGATGTGTGTAGTTTTATAAAGGAAAATATTGTCATTAGGTTTGGCGTACCCAGTAAAATAGTAGCGGATAACGCTCCTAATTTGTCTTCTGAGGAGTTGGTCAAGTTTTGCTACATGCATGGGATCCAACTGGTGCATTCTTCCAATTAATACCCATAAGGGAATGGCCAAGCTAAATCAAACAATAAGAATTTGGTGAATATCATGCAGAAATCGGTGATTGAAAATCAAAGAACTTGTTACAAAAAGTTGTTTGATGCACTGTAAGCGATAGGATCACACCAAAGAAAGTTATAGGCATGTCCCATTTCCAACTATTATATGGGAGAGACACAGAGTTTCCTCTTAACTTGAAATTTCCTTATTTGCAACTTTTTAAAGCTCTGGAGGATGTTGCATTCACCAATGCCATTGACAAAAGAATAATGTATCTGATGGAATTATAAGAAGTGCAGGTTCAAGTGGCCGACAGATTGTCATAACATCAAAGGAAAGTGAAGGTGATCTTTGATAAAAATTCCAGGGAAATTTTTTTTGAGATCGGCGACTGGGTCCTTTTATGGGACAAAAGACGAGAAATAAAAGACATGTACGAGACATTTGATTCACTATGGAAAGGCCCTTTTGTGATCAAGAGGATTTTTGGGAAAGATAGATTCATTCTTGCTCATCAGGATGGAATTGAATTGTCGTTACCTTTCAACGAGAAACACTTGAATATTTTCTCGAACATAAAAGAGCATGGTAAAACCTATATGTATATAAATAAAACTTTGCTGTTTTTCTTTGTTTTTCGGTGTTGTGTTGTTTTTGTTTTCCTGACCCCGAGCCAAATGGAAAAGATATGAAACTAGAGATGATGTAGTCTCATCTTTAATCCTATCATTTTGACAGAGGCAAAGATGTCCATAGATGAAGCCGACCGGTGTCTCCAAATTTCACCCTAAAATCTGGGACTACCCATTTGAAAAAAATTGCTCTTTTTAAAATAACGGGTCTTTTCATGTTTTTATTGCTAGAAGATGTATTTATTACATTAAGATATTCCCAGTGAATCATATGAGCCAATTTCGACAAATACCTAGATGTTGAAACTCATTTTATCCCTTCGCCAAGTTTTATTTGTGTGAAACTTTTATTTAATTATTTATTAAGTAAATAAAGCCCCGTTTCAAGAAAATTGTGCTCCGGTTGAATCCTATTGAAGTTTTGCATGCTAGTATTCACACATCTCAATATGATTTTAACCAGGAATGAATTCAGAGCATTGTCTACAACTTCTGGCAACGTTTTTCATTTTTATTCATTTCTTTTGCATTTTTCTCTAGTTTTTCTTTGTAGTTTGTCTATTAAAATCCTCTGGGTCCGTTCTTTGTTCTGTATAGTTTGTTTAATTACATGGAACATATGGAGATCATTTACGGCCTCGTAACTTAAGGAAACAATTTCATAAGGCAAAATTTTAACCAAAAAAGATGAAGTCAAGTAGAAAAGCCTCTCCTGGCAAGTCACACTTTTGGAAAAAATAGATCTAAGCTGGAATGTGAATTTTGGTAGTGGCAGGAAAACGAGAATTTATTACCCGCCTCACAGGTAGTTCTTACCATGAAGTCAAAGTCACTTAAGCTGCAATGGGAATATTAGAGGTGGCAGGTAGGAGGGAATTTCTTATCTACCTTGCAGGGTAAAAATTCCCATTATAAAAGAAAAATCACTTAAAGCACCGATGGGAATTTATTTCCCATTGAGTAGACTAATGTTTACACTAAAAATGTTTATTCACCCATGCAAGTCACACTTTATCAAAGAAGACCATTTTCCATACAAGTCGCACTTTTTGGGAGGTGATTTAAGTTCTTTAGTGGGAATTTTGGTAGTGGTAGTAAGATGGGAATTTCTTACCTACCTTGAAGGGTAAAAATTCACATTATGAAAGTCAAATAACTTAAGTGGAAGAGGATATTTTTAGAGTTGTAGTGCAGGGTAGAAATTTCTATCAAAGTTAACTTCCTATTTTTAGAAATTACCCTTGCCAAAGTGTGACCCACCTTGCATTAAACAATGTATTTAATGATATTTATTTATGGTTTTTTCACCCAATTTTGGCACCATGTATGGAAGGAAAGTCAACGCAAGAAGACAAGCTAAAGACAACTGAAGGATGCATGCTAAAAATAAATAAAATAAATTTATTAGAAAGTAACCAGCAACATGCATAATTGGGCGCCCAAATTGGATGAATAGACATTTTTATTTATTAATTAAATTTCTTGAAATAGGAAGGGTAATTATTAAAAATAGTATGTAGAGGGCTATTTGAGCATGGGATGTCATAATGAAGAAGAAATTAATTCTTTTTGCTAAGGATTTCAGCCCAAATGGTTTGGCACCAAGGAAGGACGTTTTTTGCATTAAAGAGTGTTTTTCATTGCCATGAAGCCTTAAGGTTTGGCCCGTAGGGTTGGAATAGCTTGATTTTTGCTATGATAATTATCTGCATGTTGGTATAAGTTCCCATGTGAATTTAAAAATATTTATGCTTGTTTTACATGCTAGCAAAACCTAAAAATTTAGGGCAGAGGCTTTACATGCAGATTTTTGTGATAGAAATCAAGTATTCATGCCCTGACTCCATCTTTATCTCAATTAACTGCAGTATTCATTATAGTTGTTCATATAAGTGAAAGGAAGTTAAAATTAATGTCGCACATTGAATATATCTTCCGAATCAATAAATTGCTAGATCTACACAAATTGATCCAATTGCAAGGAATTCTAATACAATTAAAAGAAAAAGAACTCGACCAAAGATTTCTCGAAAAATATTGCTCCAGCCATGATGAAGTGTGATGAAAGAGAAGGATAAGAAGAATCATGCATAGCTTCTATATTTTTTTGATATCAATGATGCAGACGTAGGCCTTGAACCCATCTTCAAATTAATTGATAGATCCAGGGCCGGAAGGACATCTCTCATGCGGGCAATAAAAAATAGTGGAATTATTCAAGCTTCAACATATCCAAATCACAAATCGCCTTCTGAATTTGTTATGGAGTGTGCAAGGTCATATCATCCTCTTTCTAGAACAATACATGGGATGTTTTTGGAAAGACAATAATAAGGTTAGATGCATAATTTATAAATTATTATCTCGAAGATTCCGACACAATCAGCGTGATTGTTATTAGCATGTTAGATGCTGACAACAAATGAGAGAAACACAAAGCTGATTGCATGGGCATAATGAATAGTAGATATATGAAGAAATCCAGTCTCCATAAAAGTTCTCAATGAATCTTCCATAGTATAATTTGGTACAGAAGTGGATGATATTACTAAATTGCTTTGTAGGTTAAGTGGAGAAGTCAACACTCATAACTTCCGCTCATGGATGTATGCTTTTGTGAGAACCATTGAGATCAACAGAGATGATTCGATAATCAATTGGGTGGAGATCATCAGTGACAACATCAGTGAGCAGCTCCAAAGTGTGAGGTAGATGTACAACTTCAAAATGACTTCATACTTGGTATATGTAGCAGCCTCGCAGGGTGTATTTTCCAAGCTGGATAGACGAGGCATACTTTTGAAAGATCCTATTTTTGAATGCTTCCCATAGTTGATAGTTTCTGAATTCCACAAAGATTACAAGGTGGTAAATAATCAGTTCTTCTATGGATTTATCTATAAATTAAATAGTGATTTGAAGACTAGTCGGGTGAGCAAGGAAGCTTGGGAAGCTATATACCAAAGATGGTTGTATTTTCATCTAGTTTGCAGACTTCACATATCTCGTAGTAACCATATTTTTGGGAGAACCAGTTAAGTTGCCAAGGTATCCAAGTGAAAATTGGGTCATCACGAGTTGTGTAGACTTCTCGTGGAGATGCATGAATTAGAATCAAAACGACACAATTCTACAGTGTTTCTTTCCAAATCATAGTGGGTTATTATAGCTTCCAGAGCATCCAAAAGCTACATGAATCAAAGATGAAACATTTTCTGGATATGAGCATGAGTTCTTCCTAGCATGACTAAACTTTGATCCATATGGGGTAGCGAAGAAGAAAATATCCTAGGAAGACTCACATGTGCCTTCGTTGAAGACTTCGGATGAAGTTCATAAATGAATATGAACTCAGGAAGAAAGACTTCAACAGGGTATCGATACAACAAGTGTTTGATTATGGTTTAGCACAGATACCTGCAGATGTCGCGGATGATGGGCATGTGATACTTAACACTTATCTTCAGATGGGAAGGGATAGAGCTGCTCTTTAGGATAACATTGGTGGCTACCAGACAATTGAGGAAAGATCTTCCACAGTTCTAGTTAACACATCAAACTAGTTATTGGCAAAGTGGTATTTCCTAGACAAAGCTTTAATGAATCGATCACGGTAAATTTACCGTAGGAGACTTTAGCAAAGGAGAGCATGAGGGTGAAAGTAGCAGGAGGCTAGAGAAACTTAAAGTGCACAAGAAGTCTCAGATACAAGAGAAGGCCAATTCTACAGCTATCGTGTTAGTTCTAGCTTCTCCAGCATCAACTCATAGCACTTTAGCAAAGCCCTGAACCCTAGGGAGATCTTGTCATTCCTCCATTGAATCCAACATCATTTGTATTTTCTCCTCAGCCACTCAGATCTTCACCTTTCTCGGTGGGAAAATCTTAAAGCACAAAGTGACATAGTATGAAAAAGCATTGTCTTTGGACAATTTAGAGGGTGGTAGTCACAATACTGTGGCAAATTTGGATGGAGTAGAGTTGGAGCATGAGATGGTGGTGCATTCAGTGACTTCTCATTCCTCGAGAAGCAATTTTTCATTGTGGTTGGCTTTGTAGACATTCCCAAAAGCCAGAGATGAGATCAACCTAGAGGAACACTACTTCTAGTTGCTCCTGAGTTTGGGCGGAAAAGATAAAAGACCTAAAGTTGACAAAATAACTTCTACGTTGATTATTCAAGAATCAGGACAAAAAAAATTTGAGTTATCAGTTGTAGTAGAGGGAAATTAGAAGGGAGAACTCATGGCATTTGGTATAGCAGTGACCAAAGTGCCAATAAGTCAAACTACCACAGAAGTATTAAACCACAATACATAGACACTAATGAACACTTTATTCTTCAAGCTTTACAAAGAGAAGGCTGAGAAAACCAAACTTCAAAAGTAGGTTTCCCAGCTATGTGAGATAATTTCTAAGATTTCCAAACCTTCATCTCAACCCATTCTAGCACATGAGCAGGTGAGTAATCATTTGATTAAAGAGGTGGAAGATGCAGGGGACTAGGTCAAAGCTATTGCTCAATGGAAAGAGCAAATCATTCACCAAGCTTCATAATTCAAAGAATACCAACTGAATTGGAGAATATGCACATGGCAATATCTCAGCTAAAGGAACTAATGACATAGATAGAAGATGAGAACATAGTTGCTGAAAGTCATCTGGATACTTTAGTTAAGATACATTCGTTACCAGAGGATGTGCTAATTGTAGAGAAAATTGTACTTGGTGGATTGATAGAAAGGGGGAAGCAGTTAGAAATTTCAATTTCCTTCCATGTAGAGATCCTCAAGCTTATGCTGAAAAGGATGCAGTTGCTGAAAATGAGATGGGAGAAGTGTCAGAGAGCATTCCAGATGAATTACCTGCTTCCCATGAGGAATTTATTCTAGTTGTGTAGAAAGAAATTGATGAAGTCACAATGTCATTCATGATAGATTCAATTAGCAGACTCATAAAGCTTTAGGCAAATGTTTAGGGGTATGGTCCTGATTTAGAGAAGGTAAAGGTTAACACTGCTGCTTTGTCTAGAGGGTTGTTGCAGTTCAGGACCGAGAGAGAGGTTATTGTTAAAATAGATGGGAAAATGTTGAATTACATGTTTGACAAGTATATTCAATATCAGAACAAAAATAAAGTGTAGGTGTTACAACTTGTGGCGATCTTCTTTCTTCTCTTATTTCTTATGTTCTGGATGAAATTGTAAGATTAAAGTTATTAGTTTAAAAACCATAACTTCAAGTTATTTGGAAATATTCTTTAAGATAAATGACAGATGTACACAATTTTGGCTTGAAATCCCGATGCATGTCACTAAGAGAGAAACTCTAGGAAGATGATTGCGATGTTCCCTTTACTACTTCTTCGTGTTCTAGTTCAAACAGTAGTTTCCCATTTGTAATTTCCCTCCACACACTATAAGTAGAGGAAGAACCTACGAGTTAACGGATCATAATTTGTAATCGTATTCTTGTGTTCCGACTTTGAGTTGAAACCCTTGATAGCTTTACAAAGGAGGAATAGAGAGGAGGTAGATTTCGGAGAAATTTGTGTCAATGGTGCATTTGTTTCTTATTTCTTTTAGATCCCCGCATAAACTTTGGGTTGTCTTAGATCTAAATTGGAAACTTTCTTTGCTTCAAATTATGCATTTCAAGATCTATTTGTTTCGTCTATGTGCATGTGATCAACTCACAACTATTGGTTAGGTTGCATATCTCCTTTTGTTTCTTCTCGTATTTAATTATTTCCCTTTCCTGCACATACTATTTACAATTGTTTACTTGCTGCAAAAGTGTCTAGTTATGGTTCATGAGCTACGTACTTACATTAAAACCAACAGATAGATATTAGGAAATATAATTGACAAAATATTACACGGAGCCTCACAGTAATTGAGGGAGATTCATCTCATGATCGCCTAGGTTTTCACTTGTCGGCGAAAATCTAGCCAACAATAGGTGTTTAGGTAATGTTTCTTTTTTATATGGGGTCACTTTATAACAAATATGATGCTATGATAGTTTACAAGAGAAAGTGAGGTTTAGAGGAACTTCTTGTGCGTAAGTTTTAAGAGGATTTTATCATAATTTGAAGTTATTTCAACATCCCACATTTGAAATTTTAAATACCATTTCCCCTTCCAATTTGACTAGTCATGAAGTATTAGTAAGGGTAAGTGTGAATAAAGTTTTTCGTACCTAATCCAATCCTTGGTACAATGGCGTGTTGCCCAAGGCATCAATTTTCAACATAGGTTGACATGGTGTGGAAGTTGTTTTAGGGGGTTTATAATATGATTCGAAAAATAAACCATGCATCACTAACAAGATTAAATCAATATTTAATGTTCCATTAAATATTAAAAGAAATGAAAGTTTCAAAGCTAGTCAAAGAGGATGTATAAAGTCCATGCCTATAATGGACGAAATAAGGTTGAGAGGTACACCGAGCGGCTCCATACGCACTCTAAGAGACAAAATTCAACGTTGATGGATATCCATAGACCGTTCCAAATCTCCCATTTTGTGTAACTCATGTAAGTATTTCATTTGATGAGACCATGTTTCTTTAAAACATCTTGTGGCATCTGACTTTATATCTACATCTATGCATTTTTTTGAAGAAAGCTTTCTAAGGCCTTGTTAACAAGCCTTTTGTGCACAGTCTAGATCATAACATTCCATGAGACCCCATATCTTTGAGGTTGTTTTTCAAATTTGATCTTGTGCCTTATTTATACTCCCATATTTTCATATACATCCACCATAAAAATTGCTACTATAGCAGCTGACATTGGTCCCTTCTCCCTCATGCATTTGTGTAGGAGGAAAATCACATGCACGGACAAAGGAGATCAATGTGAAATTGAAAAAAATTGTCTCGGGAGGAGAAAATAGAATATTTTATCCAGGTTTCAAATATGCTATAACAACAGCGAATCCAAAATTATTTTGTCCTCTTCCAGCACAAAGAAAACGCATCCACACATCTAGGTAGGTTTTATTAGCACATGATGGAAAGTTTAGAGTTTCTTCAAAATATCCAGCGTTGCCACAATGTTAAATGCAACAAACTAATCCACGTAACCACCACAGGTTTCATATTCACATTGGTGATAAATTTTAGAGCTTCCTTCAATTAACTATCAGTTCCACTCATCTCAAACAATTAAATAACCCCACACAAACACCATAGGTTAAACTAACACGTTTGGGGTAAATTTTGGAGTTTCCTTAAATATTATCACTGCTATCAAATAGGCCAAATGATAAAAATTTCCATGCAACTGTCACTAATTTACTTGGAGAGCTAAAAACAAAGTTTAGAGATTCCTCAATACAGCTGGTGCTTCCAATAAAACCAACATAAACGTGTGTAAAATTTCTTTTAAAATTTTTATTTTCCTATCCTGAAAAAAACATAGGGGTCAACCACCCTATCCCAAATCCCTCATTTTCATGCAGGAAGGAAGAAAGGAAGGAGTATATTTAAATTCAATAAGCATTTCCAACGCTTGGAGAGTCATACCATGCTAATGTATAGACATTCCAGCAACTATTACAGATCGCATGCCCATGTTTTTACACAAGCTGGGCGTTTGAAACTATAAATTCCCAGGAAATATTCCTACAACCACCACAAGTTTTAGTAACGTGAAGAAAATAAAGTAAAGAGTTTCCACAAGTAGTTGTGTGCATCCAAGCAATAAACAAAAAAATGAAGCTTATATGGTAAAAACACTAAGGAAACAAACCCCACAACTAGCTATATTCCCAAGACCACTTGCAACTAAAACATCTGAAAAAATCTTGTATTTATTCACGCTTTGATGGATTCCCCTTCCTATACAAAACTTTTGTATAGTATATAGGCTGGATAACATTTTGGAAATGGTGGAGTAATCTGGATTGAACCTTTCAATAGCATTTTCCTGATACATTCCGTGTTTCCCCTCTATATAGTGGTGCATAGTCAAAAATTAAGGCACACAAAATAAAACCTAAAACAAAAATATGCTTTTCCCGAATCCACCTTTCGGGATTACTCTCTATTTTTATTATTTATATTTTAAAGTTAATAAATACATTTTAGCCAAGGCAAGTATACTCATTCTTTTTCAAACTTTCACGTATATATGTATTTAAATGAAAATATGTATCTATTTATTTTTTTATTTTCCATTCATTTTGTCAAATCTCCTCCATATTATTTTAAAAGTCTCTTTTCTCTCCAACAATAATAATTGTCTCAGAGATAAACTAATGGAAGTCAAGTTTATGGATGAATTATCACACAACATTCAAATTGGCCCCAAAATTAATGTCAAGAATAAGAGTGAACTCACTACATTACAACACTAAATACCACCGTATGCACTACTTTTGATGTAAATTTGATAAGCCAAGCTCAAGGTTGAATGGAAACACAAACCCGACCAATCCAACATTCCAAACTATTGCGTTCATGGTGAGGTTAATAAAATAGCAATGAGAGGGACACTACATCTCCCTATCATTATAATAGCATCATCCTCGATGTGACACGACACAAATCTTAGATGGAAGGATATATGATAATAAAGCAAGGCCAATAATGTCTAACTTACTTAGCAAAATAACTTGATGCATTACGTGACCATAAGGAAATGAAAATATCAAAAAAATTCTTAAATTGGTAATGTTATATGAGGGTTGGTAGTTCACTCTACCATATTGAAATTGAACTAAATTCCATAGTCATAACCATACTTGTTTAATAGTGTTTTCTCATGCTCATATTCACAATTAACAATTTTCTCACAAGTACGCTTGATTCTAAGTTCCTTAAAAATCTCAATGATTAACAAAAAAATTCATGGTATTCAAAATGTTTCCAAAAATGCAAGGCATCACGGGGTTTTAAAACCCAAACCATAACACATGACAACTTCACATTTTCACATCAATAACATGAAAAAGACCATCAACCCAAACCATTGACAAAATCCTCAACATATCCCTTCTTAGCACATTAGATGCAACAATATAACATGTCAACCACCAACTAGGTAGGGTGTACACTAAGAACTCACCTAAGGTGGGAAAACACCCTAACCTACCATGAGTCTACGACAACACAATTGATTTCCATAAGAACACCACATTTCCTCGCAAAGAGGAAACCACTTACCCAAGAGAAAAACATAACACATCACACAAAACATGATTCTCGTATCATAGAATCCATAACAACATGTCTATAATGGGAATTCACAACGCATACTAGTAAGAATATGACAAAAGCACATCTATAGTAGGGTCCTTAAGACTAATATAACCAAAATCTCTATGTACGGATCCCAAATAACTCAAGTATAGAAATATTTATCCAAGAATTGATAGTCCAATACCTCAACCTCTCCTCGAGGAAGCTAAAAGAAACAAGAACAAAATCTAATCTGTCCCATTGATATGTTTTTCATTGAGTCTCACATTCCAAAATTACGCTATTCTCAAGAAATCCAACATATGAACTAGTTAATATTATCTAGCTCAACCATAATGTATGATTTGAATATCATATCTATATAAACAATAGTTAACATCATCCTAGGATGAAAGAAGAAACATAAATCAACGTCGAATCCACCAATTTTACTACATGTCATAGAGACGAATCTTGTAAAAATAAATGAGTATCATAATAGTCCCTTAACCACGGATGAGTAACTATTGCATATGTATCCCCACCATAGGAGGAATGAATAACATAAGTATCGCTCCACCATAGGAGGAATGAGTATCAAGTATCTAACTCGAGGTCGGGTCAATCCATGGTCCTGAAACATAGAACCCCATCACCTTGAAACTAAGGGTATGTTCTGCAAAGATCATGCATGCAACCATTATGCCTTGGGAGTAACCCCATATAACATGTGTACAAAAAAAAACAAGAAAGAACCAACTCATCAATCAAGTAAGAAAATACACATTACACTCTTTACAATAATTAGCTAAGTAGCTTCAAAAACCATGAAGCTTTGAATTCCAGCAAATAAACAAAACCAAGAAATCTCAAAAACTAACGAAAATCACCAAGTAGCCACATGTAAAATTTGACAATCTTGTAAGAAAGCACAAATGAACAAGAGTCTCAAAGCTTCTCAATAAATCAATTAAATAAAATGTTGGTTCTATGAAAATTCCAAATTACAAATAAAATACACATAGAAATATTCACATCACATTCACTGTGTATCCTTTAATGGCCACCAATAGGGGTACCAAAACATCAAGTGCACATCATAGCATATAATCATGATACTTAACAAATAATACAACTGCCATAATATATGGCTGCGTAAAATCTCCCATAAGATATATGTTATCAATTTCCACCCCCGATGAAAATTTGGATAACAGACAAGCTTATACCGGGGTTCTCATAAGAAACAGTGACTTCAGGTGTTCAAGGGGTCCTGAAGGAGTTGAAGGTTACAAGAGGAATTTTTTCCTCTTCTTGGTCTTCATTGAATTCAAAGTTTTATTCAATTAAGATGACTGATAAGTGGGGCCCACTTGTAGTATTAAGAGGTAAAATTTAGTATTCATGCATTTCCCTGTGCTATGAGGGTCCATCAAGTCCATAAGCTCATAACCGAGTTTCTTTGAAGAAACAATGAAGAAGAAGCTCATTGAGTTGTTGGGTACAACCAAGCTACTTCATTACAGGGACTAAGATGTTTTAATGTTGCTGCTTAGGATGGAAAGGGGTCACCGAGTTACATTGGTTATGGGATGATTGAGTTTTTCGAGATCATATATAGAGAACCAAGCCCTCGGTAGAGTAAGGTGAACTAGTTCAGGTTGGGAAAAGGACTAACCAAGCCACGAAACTAATGAATGGAGACTCGAGCCATTCTCGCATGACCAAACTATTTTGCAGTGGAAAAGAATTGGATAAAAGATCGAGTTATTCCAAAGGAGCGTTAAAGTACTTTAGACAACATATCGCCAACTCGAAGGTTGAGTCCTCTTCCTGAATGCATTTGATGCTTTGAGTGAGTCATTCAATGAGCTACATGCCAAGGAAATGGTGTGCATACAAGTCAGCTCGAGTAAAGTAGAGTGGCTGAGACATTGACAAATTCAATGAACTAGATTCGATCGATGAGTTATCGAGCGGAGGAGAGGCCGAGTCAAGCAAAGGGATGAGGAAAATATACCAAGCCAATACAAAGAAGCACTACAAGAAGTTCCAATGTGAACAATGGTCGAAAGGTAGAGAGATCTTGGCGAGCTCATTAGGCTTATTGATTAAGAAGATGGAATGAGTTAGATAATTGGTGAACTTGGCGATGAAATAAGGCCGAGTTGAAGATCAAAGGCATGATGATCCATGTAGGTGAAGATCATTGAGGGGATCGATGGGGCAAAATGGTAGAGGAGTCAAATTGGTTGAAAAATGGCATCGAGCTCGCCTTGAGCTGAGTTCAACAAAGGGATGTGAATCCCGAGCTCAAAATTTTAATTGGCATGAACATTAGAGGATGATTCGGCTCAACAAATTTTGTAAAGGCATCGATGACTGGGTTATGGATAATTTGGAAGGGATGATCCCTTTCTAACCTTGGGCCGCTCATGTGGAACAATCTACATTCACCGACTAACCCAACAAGTCCATTGCGTGTAAAAGTGGAGCCGTGCGAGGTTGCCACGTGGCCCATTGACACTATTTTAAAAGAGCCAAAGAAAGAGGGAAACCCTAGATTTGTGCGGGGTCTCCATGTGGAGTGAGCTTTTGTAACCATGTCATAATGTCACAACCCTATAACGGTCAAACAAACTCATCTCCACGTGGAAGCATCGTAGGGATTCAAGTGGAGTAAGCTCGCCAACACGGTAGATAACCAACTCAACAATATATGCGGGTCGGCGATAAAGAGACCCATATTTTTAATACCCAGGTATTTAACTAATGCATACAACACTAGAAATGAGCTAGATATTTTCATTATGCATTTCAACAAGGAGATTAATGGCCTTATCCCGTAATAACGAAGAAAACCCTACAACACCTAAATAGCTGCATCTTCTTAGGAGGCCATACATTTTGTGTTTCTCAATGAAATCACACAAAATTGGTCTCATTGGGATTTTGGTTCCGAGACCTCCACATAGTACTAAATAAATCTAGATATTGATGGATTTTAGGAGGTGTATTTTGCGTAAAAATGAACTCACATTAAAGGGTAGTTGGAGGGTGGGTGAAAGTGCAATTAATGGGCATGGATGGCCATTTCTCCACTACTACAAGTTATGGGCAGTATGGGGAGGATTTTTCAGGTTGTAAATCATGATTTTTACCTAATTTGGGTACCTTACAATTGATGCAAAATCTAGATTCGAGATTTCTTGTCTCCCCTTCTTCTTCTTCTCCATTTTTCTATAAATTGGGGATTTTCTCTCATTTGAAAGGAGGATGATTTGAGTAACAAAACTCTGCCCATTTTGTTTTTTGAAGCCAATGTGTTGCATACCTTTATAGTGGACTCCTTGCATGGTGATCTAGGCCTTTCCTTGTAAGATTTTGAACTGTGCATATCAATGAAGCAATATATGAATTTTTTTGGATGGATCTTCCTTGTTGTATTCTTGCATTCTTCTTGCCTCTTCAATCTTATTGCAGGTGTATTATGTCTACTCTATGCTCTTGCAGGGATTCATTATTATTTTGTGTGCATGGAAATGTTGTTGTTGGATTGAGGAGTACTCAATCACCCTTTCTAATCTGCATTTTGATTCCATTTTCACACATTGGGGAGTTATTCTCATTCCCATTTCCTTGTGCATCACCTTTGTAGTGTAGGTCTCCTTTCCTTCCACGCTCTTTCTTTCTCCTGCCCATTGGAAGTGGTAGATTAGGAGTAATCAGTAATTTTATTTCAATAGAGTTAGCTTACACTATATAAGGAAGAGGAACCGACCTTCTCTGGAGGTCTATCTCAAGTAGCAAGTCCCACAACTTGGAGATAGTACCCATGTTACCCACCACATCAGTAAGTTCAAATACACACACTTGTGCAAATTAGAGGGTGTTTTGATTTGGTGATAACAATATCTACATAGCTTAAATAAATACATTTATAACCAACAACATCAACATACCCCAAATACTCTCACCCTTACCAAGAAAATGGGTTTTCTTTCCAATCAAGTTATTAAATTGAGAGTCACATGATTAGTTGATTGGATAGTCCCAAAGTTATTAATGTGGTTTTAAAAAGGGTTAGAGTTTTGAATATCTAAGAGGGAAATAGAATTGGTCAATGCATCGATGCATAATTGAGTAGTCTAGAAATTCATGATTTAAGAGAGAAATCATGCCAATTAAATTACTCGAACATCAAATGTCAAAGGGGGATATAGATTCACCCATGAAATTTGGGTAACTACGATTAGTTATCAAGTATACATGAGTAGGAGTAAGATATGTTAGGTTTGTAATAATGATTTCACCATGATGATTTAACAACGTATCCCTAATGTCATATGAAATGATGTGGGTAAGGATAAAAAACCAATCCAAGTGTCCTAATAAGGAAACCTAATCTCTCAAAATCCAAATACTTGCCAATGTCTCATGCTTAAAACTCACAATTCCCACACCCAACTGTCATAACCATTTTATAAGATATCTCATGAGCTACCAAAAATCACATGTTAATTTCCATATCTATCTCCAATCGTCATCTATAGTGCTACTACCCAAAAATGACCCTAAGTAATCAATAATACAAAATATGAAATTATTTGTAGATTTTATCACAATAAAATTCTATATAAAGGAATTGGGGACCCACTATACGACATGCTCATGACTAGCTACATACCAATCATAACAAGTATACCGAAAACATAATAATAACTCCATGTTATAAAACAACAAGAATCTATTTGACATTCATGATACCAACATGCCAATAAGCACATAAGATTCATACCAAGTTATCCCAAAGGTTCAAGTTTTTGAACCTCTATTCTGATGCCAACTATAATGCCCATAAATTTTACCATCCAAAATGTTACAAAAAAAATGGAACTTTTTGTTGTTGTTATAATATGTAACACTTAAAACATTTACACTTGTCACATGAAACATAACCATGGGACCACTTAATCACTAATATTTATTTTATCATCACTCCAATGAACACAAGGTTTAAAAATTTACTTTTGAATGCATTCGATTTTCTATAAGAAGGTATTTCATTTGTGGAAAATACAAACCATATATTTAGGTCAATGCACAATACCAAAATGAAATCATGGTCCACATCATTCTAGGGTTCAATCCAAAGTTAGTATTCCCTATTGAGTATATCCACCACTAGTAGAACATGCATCTCAAATATAATTCTTAACATAAAAGGTTGGGTCTAAGAGAGCACTTCTTTAGAGATACCTAGAGAAAACACAAGACATCTCTCAAGACGTGGGGTGTGCACAGATAAGTTTCTCAACCAAGAGAATATTTTTAACCACCATCCTCCTAAGTATTCAAGAACACTCGTAGTTCCACTAAATAGAAGGAGAAAATTATAACTCAAACACTAATCATGAGTACCCATGTACCCTTTACCAAAGTGTATTGTGAGTATATTAATTAGTCATGAACATGATTTATCCTTCCCTTAATTTGGTAGAATGAATATCCTTAGATTAATATAAGGGTGTGATCCTATAATGAAATATAATTTTCTAAATTATGATGACCCAAAACCACCCACAACCCGGTGTTTTCTCAAAGTATAATTACTAAAAATGAACCCATGCTAACCAGGGTGTAAAACCCTCATTTAATCCTAACATACATACATGGGTTGTTAAGAAGATCAATTATAAGACTGATAGAAGCCTTAAAGACATCCTTTCATGTTTCAAACCAAATTTGGATTAATTTCCTTTTGCACATTTCTATAAGTTGCTTAAGGAAACATCTAGGGAATTAGGCACATAGATTAACATAAAAAGAGAGTTTCATTATATCAAGGAAAAGACAACATTATACTCGGGGATAAATTCAGGAAAATTGTTACCAAGAGATACTAACAGGAGATAACTAATATTCTAGGTTAATACCATAAAATTTCTCATCATTGATTCTTGTAATGACATTGATTCACCATAAGATTACTACATAAATAAATTTAACTCGTTTGATATCTTCATGTTAGGAATGGCATAAAAAGGACTTGAAAGTATTACGTTAGTTTCCTTCTAATAATAAGCACAACTTATCAATTTCTTCCACATCATACCCTTGGGGTTATACTTAGATTAAAAGGGGCGGGAATTTACATACCAATAGAAGGGGTTCCTCCTTATTTCATTGTTACAAAAACATCAACAAAATTATTACCATAATACATTGTTACTTATTTTCCTATGCCAAACATAAAGTTCCATCATTCATTACTTTATAGTCCACTTTAAATGAACATACTATACTAGTCATCACATTAAATTGACATAAAGTAAAAAACAATCTACTTTCTAGTTATAAATATCCATGAGGAGGGAATGATATCCAGAAAAATCTAATAATTAGTTAAAATTTTTAACAAGGTGTGCAATGATCATATGACCGACGAAATTGGGTCTCTTTTGGTTAATCAATTTTTTTCTTTGTCTTTATTTCTCAATACTTTTTACAAATATTAAAAAAACATCCCCCTATATGGGGTATGATTTATTTCACAATGTGTCACAAAACTCAGTATCAAAAGGCCATAAGTCACTATATTCATATTAAATTCCAGGGGGCAATTTCTTCCATTAAATGGAGGTTCATCCACACCCTAAACATTATATACCACCATTAATGCTACATGTTATTTCACAACCTATCAATGGTCATAACAAGGTTTCAAATTTACACACACAAACTATTGATTCAAAGGGTTGGTTGACCTCATAAGTAGATATTTTGACATTTTCACCATTATTTAGTATTATCAAGATACTCAATTCGGCCATGTCTGGGACTTTTACCCTTTCCATGGATAACTATAGTTCACTAGGGTGGTATTTTCTAGTCATACAAAATATAAATTAGTTATTTACCATTACCATATCCTCTTCATTTACTCATAATATGAAATGTATTTCTCACTAGAACTAATGTAATAAAGATATTTCCTTTACTTATTGCTTAGATTAGGTTCCCAAATTTACCATAACAACTACTTTACATTTCAAGATGTACATGCTACTACAAGAACAACATACTAACACTAGTATAATCCTTAATCTTTTTTAAACAACATGACATCCCATAAAATAGTTATATTTTCATTTCACAAGTACAACAATACAACAAAATATGATATAAACCATTTATTTTCCATTTTAGAAAACATACATATTAGGAAACCATATACATATACATTTTATTAATCATTTTATACCACCATGCCACATGCAACATGAAAAAATGTAATCATATGTGAGTGAAAAATGTTAGCATGGAAAAACCCCTCCCATTTTACATGTCAACAAAAATACCAAATCAATTTCAAGTTAGAGAGATAGAAAATTTACTCATTTTCTATACTTATTTAAATCAAAACAACCTTTTAAATTTTTAGAGAGAGGTTCGAGAGAGAAAAAACCCATTTTATTTCATGTAAATAAAATAAACCATTTTCATAACAAAGGAGATTGAGATACAACACAAACAATATTTGATTTATTACATTCAAGTTTAAGAGGATTTTCAAAGTAATATCAAGTTCTAAGAATTCTAACAGAGTCTTTATCTCTTGTTATCACTACAAGAACCTAGGTACAAGTGTAAAATCATGTAATGATTATTTTTCATCAACAATTTTGATTAAGGGTACTGAACCGCGTATTTATATTCTCAATACACATTTCAGAGCATCACATTATTTTTGAGCATCAAATGAGTCTTAAAGAGTCAACTAGGGTCCACGACCTTTGTTGCGGTATTATGCAAATCATCCCAAGTGGCCATGGAATGGGCCTTACAAAATGAAATGGGATCCCTAAATGGAATGATTAATTACTTCACCCTATTATCTACCATACACAGAATCGCCGTAAATAAATATAATAAAAAAGCTCGACCACTAAGGCTCAAAATACAAAAGTATTTCGGAGCCAATCGGTTGAAATCAGTCATTTTCCCATCTACAAAAAAAAGCTAAGACAACTCAAAAATGGGTGCAAAACACATGCTTTTGATGGTAATGGTAAAAAAATAGCACTACTATATGTCTCATATAACAAAGAAGAGGTATGGAAGGTCAAATTTTCTTCAAGAATCCATAGGCACAAAATACAAATTGGTTAATGGAGGTTCAGTCACAGAAAACAATTACTCCCAACAAAACATTTACTAAAGCTTCCAAAACCAACATCACAACCATGACGAACATGCGTTTAGGAAATGTTTCTAGTTTGATATGGGGTCACCATACCATAAAAAAGAGGTTACAATAGTTTACAAGTGAAAGCAAGTTTTAGAGGCGCTTCTTGCGTGTCGAGCTTTTCATAATTTGAGGCTATTTCAACATCCCAAGTTTGCAATTTTAAAACCATTTTCCCTTCCAGCTTTCTAAGAGCAAATGAACAGACAACAAAGGAAATATAAATTGATATTGTATTCTTCATATCTCGAATTACATACACAAAGCTATTAAATATCCATATACATAGGAAAACTGACTTCCTATAAAATAGGTAAGTCAACAAACCACTTACCCGTTTATAACTTTACGGGTACAACAAAACACTAAAATAATATATTGTTAAAACAATATATTATAACAATTGTAATATCAACTCAACATAATTATAATCTAACTTTTATAATAATGTGAGCACTAATAATAATTCCTAACATTCCCCCCCTTAGTGCGAACATGGTAGAAAAACATCCACACACTCCTCTACAAAGATGCTCTCCCCGTGGCATGTCCAACTCGTGACTCATGACCTTGATCCAAAAGAAAGGCTCTCTCCTTCCATGGTTTTAAACAGGGTTACCACAAACCTTGAAGTGACAGGAACCTCATCGACTGTCGACCTCGTGTGGTTTTCTGGATCCTCCCACAAACCCTTTCAAGATCCATGAACTGACTTACTCTGGTGCTACTGTTCACCACTATGCTTATACATCAGGGAATAATGTAGGAAACACAACATGCATATCTCAAAATTGCACAAAAGAAGATATACTAAAAATTTCACATTACTTCCTATAAGAATTGTAATGTTCGTAATTATAGTCTCTGTCTTTGATCGCTGCCACTCGATCTCGAACAAAGATAGAAAATCACCACTTTGCCACGGAAGCTTTCCTTGACTAAGTTGTTTTGGGTGCAGAATGGGAATGGAACATTGGTATGTATTCCCCCCCACAATGTGAAATTCCACACATATAGATACTGAGAAGAAAACTGCATCAAAGAACATACTCCTGAATGGATCTTGCTAGTTAGGTCTTGCTGCACATGGTCACTAATGCTAGTGAACGTATTCTCCTAGCTGACCATCTTCCAATGAAGTACGGTAGTCAGAGGACCAAGTTAGTCAGAGGATCACTGACAGTCATCTATGCTCCAACACAACTTTCTTTCCAACATCCATCAAATACCACACAAAACAGGAACATTGCAAATAGAAGCACTCTGAGAAAATGGAAACCACACTAAAAATCATATACTCACACTGCACACCTGTGCCACCAAATCATTCTCATGCGCGCCCCGCTATTGGTGATCGACGAGAGGTCGCTGTCGACCTTCAGCCTTCGATGCCTCCATCCTCCATTATTCTGCTACTTACTTAGCGGATATGGAAATGAGGCTCATTTACAAACTACTAGGTGTCAGTTTCCACCGAAAATGCACCCCCTACTTGGACGTCACGTACAAGCGATAATGCATCCAATAGTTGAAATGTGAGGCAAATTTTTTATTTTTACAATATTTTTTTGACAATTTTCCTAATAATCACCTAAATGACGATAAAAAACTGACACAAATATATTTTTGACACATGACTTAACATGACTTACAAACGACAAAATGATAACGACATTTAACATTTGATGATGACCGACTGACATATTTTGTTGACACCATTATTTTGACATTAAAGACAAATAATATTTGATGACACAAGACTCAAAAATACTAATTGACAATATTTATTAAATCCCTAGACTCTACGACCTATTTGAATTTTGAATATTAAAAGCAAAATCATAAATGCCTTTAATTATTTTGACCAACTAGACATTGACATAAACAAATAATCAAAAATGGGATTATTGACACGCCTTATACAAAATGCTAATGAACGGTGAAGTTAAAACCTAGATATTTGAATGATGAGACTTGGGACACGTGCCAAATTAGCAGAAGATTCAACGTAAGTAGACACTAGAAATATAAACCATACCATTTATATTTGATAAGGGTGGTTTTGATTTTAATTTCCAGCGAAGAAGACTTGTAGGAGGCGGTTTATCCACAGCAAACAGTACCATACCCGGGTCTGGTATGAAACTGAAAAGCACTTCAATATACTCAGGAACTGGTATGATTTTAGCTATCTTGTGTAGATTATTACATTCTTGACCCTCTGAATCATCCATACGCAAAAGGATGTCTTGCTCGGGATGTAACAGATTGGAAAACAGCAAATGAGCGCCCAAATGTCTCGTGGTTTCTTGGATTGAAGAAATATTCAGGTGCGAAATAATTGAGAGTGCCTATAAATCTGGTCATTATATCTGCTTTTTGCCTTGAATGACCGAAGTCGCATAGTTTTACTTGCATTCCACTCATCAGAACATTGTCCGGCTTGATATCTCGGTAGAGGACGCCACGAATATTTGGAGCAGAAGAGGCTTTATACATGCACCCCACAAAGTATTGACTCTTTTTTCTTCAGATTCGACAGAAACACAGGAATAGTTGCGTTCTCCTTTGGATCTACCAGCATGGATCTACAGGAACAGTTGCATGCACAGGTCGCATGGTCATACAAATGTTTTGATAGGACTGCTCACAAATCAAATCATGAATTCAGAGACTCTCATCTTGGATTGAACCGCTCTGATACCAAATCTAATAGCAAAGACAGATTAACAAAGGAAATATAAATTGATATTGTATTCTTCATATCTCGAATTACATACACAAAGCTATTAAATAGCCATATACATAGAAAATCGACTTCCTATAAAATAGGTAAGTCAAAAAACCACTTACCCATTTATAACTTTATGGGTACAACAAAACACTAAAATAATATATTGTTAAAACAATATATTATAACAATTGTAATATCAACTCAACATAATTATAATCTAACTTTTATAATAATGTGAGCACTAATAATAATTCCTAACAAGTTTGACTAGTCATAAAACATTAACAAGGGTAAGTGTGAATACAATTTGTTCTTATATATTATAGGACTCGTACTATGGCATTCCAAACCAAGGCATCAATTTTTAGAATAGGTTGACATGGTGTGGAATTTGTTTTAGGGGTTTATAATATGATTAAAAAAATAAACCATACATCACTAAAAAGCTTAAATCAAGATTTAATGTTCCATTAACTATGAAAAGAAATGAAAATTTTTAAGGCAAGTACGAGATGAGGTATAAGGTTGATGTATGTAATGGATGAAACAAGGTTGAGAGGTGCACCAAGTGGCTCCATACATGCTCCAAGAGGCTAGATTCATTATTGATGGATATCCATAGGCCATACCAAATATTCCATTTTGTGTAGCTCATGAAACCATGGCGATTAATGAGACCATGTTTCTTTGAAGCATCTTGTGGCATTTGAATTTACAACTTCCTCTATCTATTTTTTTGAATAAATTTTTCCAAGGCCTTCTCAACAATCCCTTTATGCATAGTTTGAATCATAACATTCAATGAGACCCTATCTTTGAGGTATATTTTCAAAAAGATATTGTGCCTTATCTATGCTCCCAATTTGCATGCACATCCACCATAAAACTTGCTACTATAATAATCGACATAGGTACCTTCTCTCCCTCATGAATTGGTGTAGGAGGTAGATCACACCCACATGCAAAGGAGATCAATGTGAAGTTGAAAACTTTGTCTCAGGAGGAGAAAAATAAGATTTTTAGCCAAATTCAAAACAAGTTGTAAAAAAAGACTCCAAAATTATTTTTTGCTCTTCCAATGCCAAACAAACACATCCAGACATCTAGGAATATTTTATTGGCACTTGATGGAAAGTTTAGAATTTCTCAAAATATAAACCACTACTAAGATGTTAAATGTAACAAAATAATCCACAAAACTACCACAAGTTTCATATTCACATTGGTGATAAGTTTAGAGATTCCTCTAATTAACCACTTTGTTACCACATAAACCAAACAAGAAAAGAAATACACACAAACAACACATGTTAAAATGAAAAGTTACTGGTAAACTTTGGAGTTTCCTTGAAGATTTCCAAGATTATTGAATAGGCCAACGGAGAGAAATTTCCATGCAACTTTCACCGATTTACTTGGAGTGCTAAAAAAGTTCGTAGATTCCTCAATATAACTAGCGTTGCCAATAAAACCAACATAAATGTGTGTAAATATTTTTCTATTTTTATTTTTATTTTCCTATCTTAATAAAACATAGGTGTCCACTACCCTACTCCAAATCCCTCATTTTTCACACAAACATGAAGAAAGGAAGGAGTATATTTAAATTTAATAAGTATTTCCAACACTTGGATAACTATACCATGCCAACATCTAGACATTCTAGTAACTCTTGTAGCCCAAAAGACCAAGTTTTTGCATAAGTAGGTGTTTAGAACTACAAAGGCACATGAACAATTCTTACAGAGTCACACGTTTTTTTGGAATGAGCAAAATAAACTAAGGATTTTCCAAAATAATATGGGTGCATCCAAGTAACAAACCCCTCTCTACTACCCTACAACCACCTGAAAAATAGAAAAACAAAGCTTACATGGTAAAAACACATGCTAAGAAAATAGATCCCATAAATAGATATGCACCCAAGACCACTTATAGCTAAAACATTTGATAGTAATCCTACATTTCTTCATGGTTTTATGGTCAACCTTCTTGTACAAATATTTTATATGGTGCATACTTTGGAAGGACCTATTGGAAATGGAAGAGGAGTTTAGCTTGAACCTATCGATTGAATTTGAATGAGAACTTCCTTGTTTCACCTCCATAAAAGTGCATAGAAAAAAACATAAGAAACCTATAAGAAAGCCTAAAACAAAAATATAATTTTCCCTAATCTAAAGCAAGTATACTCATTATTATTTCAAAATTTCACGTATATATGTATATAACTCAAAATATGTATCTATTTTTTTTTTTTTTTTCTATTTTCCATTATATTTTCCAAATTTCCTGCATCTTATTTTAAAAGTCTCTTTTATCTCTCGTATGTAGGCTAAACTTTAAACTAATTTAATGTATTGGACCTAACACTATGTAGATCCTAACTTAGTTAAATTCAACCAAATACATCACAATACCACAAAAAAAGAAGCTAATTAAATCACATAAAATATGAATCTATATTAAATACAAACCTCATTTTGATATTTTGATGTGCTTTGGATGTAGGTATTTCCTTAGTGAGTCAACGTAAACCACACATGATTGATAATTCCTCAAGAAAGAGGAAGAGATCTCATTAATATGGCTTAGTTGCCATTTTTTATTATTCTCCTACTACTATTAGAAAGTAGAAAGGGGAGATTTACTTGATTTATCAAACCTTTAAATAACATGAAATTATCTTCTCAAGTATAATGTTTGTCAAGGACATAGTGTAAGGTGTGACATGGTGTACTAGGTTTCTTATATAGCTTTCCATTTCGAGAGAAGCTTGCAAACCTAGTGAATGGGGGATAAAGTGAATGTAGGATTATAAAGGGATGAGTAATGGTATTTTTGGGAGGGTCTAATTAATCAAAGGGGATTATTAATAGGATAAGTAAAGCTTATAAAATCCATTTGGAGATGATTTGGAGAGAAATTAGTAGCATTTGGATGGTTTGAAAGGGGAATTAACCAATAAGAGGGTTTATTTATTAAATACGTGATTTTAAGGGTTGATTAAATTAATTAAAATAGGATTATAACTAACGAAGTGACATTAATTATTATGAAGGATGAGAGGAGAGGCTAGTTAATTAACTAAGTGTCATTAATTAACTTCAAGACAAAGGTGAATGTTAGATAACTAGCGTAAAAATCACTAATTATAATGAAATGATGGTAAAGAAGACAATTAGTGAAATTTTAGTATTAAAATTGTGTAATCGAAATTAGGTTTATACATTTTCCCCTTTTTGATGTGGTGTAACATAAGTGAATCCACTTCAAAGATAGTATAAAATTTTATTTTGTATGGGTAGAAGAAAAATTTTTAAGATGTATGATACCCCTCATGTGTCGATGGGGTGATAGAAGAGGTTTATTGACACTTGAAAAGAAGATAAGAATGATCGAAAAGAAGCAAACCCCATCAAGGTGACTAGGATTCAAGCTTGGATTTGTACGCTAGTGTTTGATTTGATAGATTGGGTGCCCTTGTGCGACAATGGTTATACAAGGGAGGGAGGGAGGTTTAGAAACATTTATTTTGTTAGAATGTGTCTTAGTAGGTTAGAGGATAAAAAAGTTAGTGAGATGGAATGTTAGGTATAATGGGGAATTAATTGGAATTGGAAGAAATATAGATGATGGAAATATCGTAGCGTAATCTACGTCATGATCCGGATCAAAAATACCTTTTTACTTGATGTAAGTATACAATAAAAGGATAAAACGAAATGAAAAGCCATAATACCACTTTTATGCAATGATAAATAATTGAATCAAATAAAAATACATAAGTAATGCAATACTATGAAGTAAAACAAACGAGAAGACCAATAAACAAAAAATATAATCAAACAAGAAACGCTCAAGAAAATTGTACTAATGTTTTTGTTATCTAGCTTCAGTATCTAATAGTTTGAGTTAAACGAAAATGGTTAAAATGGTGCCCCAAGAAAGGATACATGCAAAGTATTGGATTGAAGACATAGAAGTCTTGTGAAATGAAATCATGTACTATGAAACTTCCTTGATAACTGATATATTCTAGGATGAATTATATAACAAGAAAAAACAATTTTTGATGAAAGAAGATCACAAGATGATTCACATGTTGTGCACTATAAATAAAAAGAACTAAAGTATGATAGTTTTTGCATAGTTTCCAATGTTTAGTGTTTTTGAATTTTTCACTATTTTTGGGTTTTGAGATTTTGTGAATGTTTTTATTTTAATATTTTGTGAATTTTTGGGATTTTATAATATTTTCTCGAATGTTTTGAATTTTGGAGGTTTGTACCAAATGTTTGTGGATTTTAGGATTTTACCAATGTTTATGATTTTTGAAGGTTTTTCACATGTTTTTATTTTGGAATATTTTTAAATGTTTTTGGATTTTGGAGGTTTTCTCAAACTATGCACAAGAAGAATTGAACGCCTAGATTCCCCAACAAGAGATAAGAATATACAAGGGAAAATTCCACACATATATATAAGAATATGATAAGATGGATCAAGGAAAGATGGATAAGTTGAAACAAATTATACACATAAACCAATGGAAAATCTATGAAGAAGCGATCATGCCCCTAAGTACTAGGTGCTAGTGAACAATATAATCCTCCAATGGCGTCGGAAATAAATTTTCACCAAAGGACTTGTGAATGTTATAGATGCATATGGAAAATATAGTTAGAAGATTGGCGATGAAAAAGTGATGAGCCAAAGGAAAAAATTGTGAGATAAAATATGGACTAAAGAAAGAGTGTAAAAAGGTCCACATACCACCTAGTAATATATTAATCCTATTTTTCATCGAGATCTAATGTGTGCATGTGAAAATTAATTGCTTCTTGAAGTGAAGATTTGATAGGAAATAAGTGAAGAAAAAATAGCCAATGTGTAGGAATGATTGATTTGGATACTTTATTGGTGAATGGAGGGTGGAAGGAGAGTCATACATTATTTTGTTTCTAGATAGGTTTCCATATCCTCGATTGAGATATATCTTATTTTATTTGCAACATTTATCTACTTCCAATCAAGCATCCATAGCCCAAAGAGAGATATTGAAAATAACCCTAGAGAGAGTTTTATTACTTTGATTTTAATTTTTGATTGATTTTTTACTCTTTGAAAATTATTTCATCTCTCTCAATTGTTTTGATAAGAAGTTAAGAATCACTGATGGATTGATGGAAGGATGTGGAATTGATTACAATGAAGAAATTTGATAGTGTCAACGATATGCCAAAAGGTATTTGCAAAGATTTTATTAAATGTATGATAGTGATATGATCTCTAAGAGGTCAATCGCTTTTTAATTTCCTAATGTAACGAAAGACCAAGGTCATATGGATATAATAGAAATAAATTCCACACAATGAGTGCAAATAGACTAACCAAAAGATCATCGAAGGGATGAAAATGATCGGTGATTTGTAGAGGAAAAAAATAAAGGAAATAGCATCCATGTGTACACAATACCTTATTGTGATGTGTGCTAGTTGTACTATTGATTATTTCCTAATGTTTTAATGTTTTTTCCTTTTAATGGATTTTGATGGTTTTGTGAAGGGAAACCCACGAGAGGGAGATGATGAAAATAGGGATAGATAAGAGGAAAAATATGCATGAAAGGGTAGGAATAATAATATAGGATAGATAGGGATGTTGGGACCACAAATGTCACTGCGTGTGACACAACCCGATAACAATGTTCACAATTTATTTGATGATGGAGACCAAGATATTTTTCTTATCAAGAGTAATATCATCTCTAATATCGACGATCATGGTAAGATCATACTTGATAAGTGATTGTGACTTATCAAGCAATATGAATTTTGTATGTGGGAGCTTGATTTCCCTATCCATATATTTTTTAACTTTGCAACATACTTAGCGTTTGCATTCTTGTGCATTTTTATTTCGTTTTATTTTTGGATTTATGGGTGTTGGATTTTCTTAGAGCTTTGGAGCTCTTTGGATTTTTGATTTTATCTTGATAAAGAAACTATTTGTACTTCATATAAGCTAATGCATGATTTTTTTGGTCTTGAGAAATGGGGAAGAAAGTGGATGTTTGGGATTGATGATAGGAGTGTTAAGGATGATGGTGGGATTGCCACAATTTTTAATGGAGGGAGGATATGATGGAAGAATATGACATGGTCCAAGGATTGAAGGGAATTTTCTAGTAGGAGGTGGCCCAAGAATAGAATATGATGGGATAGTAGGAGGTAGCCCAAGAATATAAGATGATGGGCTAACGGAGGTGGCCCATCGATAGAATATGATGGGATAACCGACCTCGCTAACCTCGGACCTCACCCTCCATCTTCAACATGCATAGGAAGGGCATAAACAAGAAAAATACAGCCCAAAATACTTATTACAATGCCATGTAAATGTTTTTTTAATTTTAAAACATTAAAAAAGTGTTTGTTTTAGCTTGCCAAACAAAACTAAAAGGGAAGATAGGGGGCCTACATTGAAATGTGCTGCATTGACCGAGTTGGATGGTGAAAACCAAGATGAGTTGATTGAAGTGCTCGAGTTAAATGTGAATTTTCCACGTGGTGATAGTGTAGGTTCTTGATGAGTAGACTAGATGTTTCTAACCTCATGGTAGGGAAAATGTGCCTATGAAGCTCCAGTAACACAAGATTCCACTTGCAGTGTAACCGCCGAGTTTAAACGTAGGTGTTGGAGGAGATCGGTGAGCAAACTAGAGTTTGAAGTGGAGAAGCCAACTCCTAGGTTGAACTAGAGGGAAACACAAAGAATGAACAGGAGGTCACGAGGGAAACGCAGCAGATTCCAACTCGATTCCAACCGAGCCGAGAGGTGTTTTCATGGCCTCAAATTTGTTCCTTCGCTCACTCCTAGGTCTCTATATGCTTTGGCATGGCTATTTTTTTGCTCGTGATTTTTTTGTTTGGTGAAGGAACAAACCCAATCCTTGTTCCAACAATCCTTCCGAAGGAACAAACCCAATCCAAACGTTTATGCATAACCAATCAGTTCGTTCAAACCACGAATTGAAACACCATTAGTTTAACCAAGGCATAATGCAAGGAATGCAAAAACACGTTCCAGCAAGCCAAAAGACATGAACCAACAAGTTTTCCAATGTTGAAATGATCAAACCACAAACCATGCATGAGTCCCTTAAAAAAGGCAAGTAGAGAAGAAAACAAGAGCTAGGGAAGTCACCAATGATTCAAAGCAAGTTTTAAGGCTCGTGAAATAAAGATAATCCTGGAATAAAACCTTCGTAAATCCAAAACCGTGAAAACCAAACACCAAAAATGTAGCATGAGAAAGAACTTGATGCACAGCAAAAAGAGCTACAAGGAACTGTCGAAGACCAATAACCAATAAACTCAAAACCAAAACAATCCACCATGAACACTCAAGAACCAAATAGAGGCATAAAGGCCTTGAATCAAAGCACTAAAGCAAATAATGGAATATCCATTATGACACATGCAACGAGAACGGATATCATGCTTTGAAAGCTGGAAAACACATAAAAAAATGTTTATGAGTGCACAGATCCACAAGATCCACTCTGATACCATGAAAGAGGGTTTAAAACCCATAATTGAGGATCATGAGGGACAATGTGCACATCAATGGACGTGCGAACGATAGCGTGAAGAGATTTTGGGAGGAGCGAGCATCAACCAAATGTGCATGCAAAGATTTGAAACATGGACATAACCTGGTTAAGCCATAAAAATATCCCCTATCTCATAGATCAAATGGGGTGTACATATAGGAGGTGATTAGTAACCCCCAGTGCTGCAATCATGACAACTCAAGTAGAGAGGGGGAGTTACATTCCAAGAATATAAGTGTAACTCCCAATGATACATATGACACACTCGATGCACTGATGCACTGATGTGTAAGAGAATCTCATTATGACCCCTAAATGACACGTGGACCTACGATCTCACCTAAGTGAGATGACTCACCTAATGATGTGGAAAATACACACACCAAATAATAACCGTAGGTGACCCATGTATTGAATGTAATGGGATAATATGATGTGACCCAAGAATTGATGGTAATGGGATAATAGGAGGTGAACCAAGGATAAAATATAATGGAGTAGGAGGAGGTGGAAAAAGAATAAAATGTGATGTGCCAATAAGAGGTGGCCTAAGGATTGGTCAGATGTAGGGGGATGTGATATGTAAGGGATAATTGGGTGACGAGAAGATAAGACCTAGTAATTTCACCATGTAATGGGAAATGGAATGAGGGGAGGATAAGAGGAGGTCCTTGTTGGTTGATGATAGATGGTTGATTTTAAGGAATAAATATGACAAGTTTTGAGGATTTAGAAGTTGTTTGATGATGGAGATGATGGGATTAGGAGGTTTTGACCTTATTGTTTCCACAAAGGAACTTGATAGTGCTTTAAAAATATATCTTGGAATATTGTTTCTTGTTAATTGTTTGACGTGGATGTAAATATTAGTTTTTAGAAGATTGGTGAGGATAGAATAAGGCATGGTTGAAATGACCTGAGGGATGAAGAGATATTGGATTTGAATTGGTAGATAAAGATATCTCAAGGGATGAATTAGTTTTATATTTCTAGGATGTATCAAGAGTTGACTTAAATTTGGATTTGGGTGGCTTTCTTAGAAGATGATAGAGTATATTTATAAGAAGGATGTCTTGTGGAAATTTTGTAGATCATGATGTAGGGGGTCGAATTGGATGTTTGTTTAGAGGATTTTGGATTGACATGGATATTTGATAGAGGAATATGTTCGCTTGGTAATTGGTTATTCCATAGGATAAATTTGAATGAATGAGACTAAAGAGTTTGAGTAGGATAAGTTTGTGGATAAAAATTATTCGGAGATGAAATTTGGGTAGTGAAATCTAGAGTACATTCCATATTGTTAGTGATGTGAGGAACCATCATATATCCAGTCATGACTGATATTTTTTGATTTGAATGTCTAGACCTATATTGTTTGATTAAAATCCATATTAAATGAATCTCCATGTCAATTTGAGAATCATATGTTGGAATAAAAATGGATTGAGAAGGGTTCTAAATCAATCCTTATGAAAATTTTAATCATATTTGATATTATTCAACCAAACCAAAAATTCACTTTACCAATCATTAATGTGTTCACATCACCAACTATCATAAATGTAATCAAACATGAAACATAAAATCAACACAAGAAAATAAGATATAAATGGAAAAACCTCAAGGGGAATAAAAATCATTGAAACAAAATATTTATATTGATATGTTTCAAATTTAATGAGGAATCAACTTCAAAAGGAGCACCAACCCCTAGTTTAGTAGTGCTACAACCCTACAGAAACACCCGCCCTACTTTTGTGAAGCACCAACTCCACAAGGAGGCTAAAACCCAACAAGATGATCAAACACCCACTCAACCACCTTATGATGTTATGATTTCTAAATTATTGCTTCCAGAATTAATAGAGACCAATGGTTCAGATCAAACTTCTTCAAACCTAGGGTGTTCTATCTTTTGTAAACTAGCTCTTTCTTTACTTCTCAAGTATTTAAAACCTTGTGCACATGCATGATGATATTATTAAACCTATAAAACACTTTATATAATCTCAATTCATGCTTCAACACTTTATAAAATCACTCACATAGGTCACACTTCTTTCACACATCACACACTCACTCAACTTGCTCCAAAAAACACCCAAAACAATGATTTTATAAGCTTCTCCACATTTCAAATTCAAACCAAAAAAAATTTCCTCATTTTTTTTCGCAACCATTACATCATAAAAATCCCATATACTTTTCATAACAGCTACAAGTGACCCATATGTGTTGGCCTAGAAAAAAACCTTCTTCCATGCATCAAAAATCACCAAAACCCATACATTAGAATGCCAAAATTCTCCTAACACAAAATATATTTTCATTAATCATTTAAAATTCATCAAAAATTATTAAAATAACATTTAAACATCATCCATGGTCACAATTTTCATCAACCAATTAGATTAATTTATTAAATCAGACCTCTACTTCTTATACTTCTTAAAACACCTGTTTCCACACCCTTCATGACCTGATTATGAATTTGGGCCTCAAGATCTCTTAAAATAAAAAAATTTATGGCATGTGAAAACTTTATGGAAATTAAAATACCTTTATAACACTTCTAAGAAAGTTATAATTCTTGAAACAACCACTGGTTCAAACTACATCAACTTTTACCTTCACCAAATTATGCCCCCTAAAAATCTATTTTCAAAAATCGTCCGATTAACACCCTTCTTGACAATTTAAAGGAATAAAAATGGATTCATTGGATGAAAAATTAATCCTTATTCACATTCCAGGTGATAGAAATAATCACCCAATCCATATCATTCTCCAACCAACTAAATTCTTCAAAGAAAAAGCAGTTATGTCTTGAATAGCCAAAAATATTATTGTCTAAAATTGACCTAAAACCATATCAAATATCATTATCAAGTATTAAAAATTATATCAATGGAAATATCTCTGAATTATATTTCCAACACAACTTTAATCACTTCATAAATCCACTTGTAGCTCATTTTATGAAGACTACCTTTTTACTTCCCAAAAACGCCTTTTACCACCAACCTAAATGAAGCATACTTGACCATGTATTTGCATCAACATGACCTAAAACCTCTTTTTATATCAATAAAAACTCACATAATGGAAATTTTGTTTACAACTTCTTTGGATAACCTTGTCTAGAAATAAACTTCCTCATAACCATGACCTCTATCATAACTTTCTACAAATATGGAGTATTATAAATGTTCCAATCATCATACATGCACGAGGAACCAATTCTCGCAACTTAGGAAGCAATTATCTCAATCTACTTTCAAGCTATGGTTTTAAAGTCATAAATAGATGTTTACATTATTAATAGTTGTTCATAAAAATGTGATAATGAAATGACCTCATAATTATTTTGAAACATTCTAGTCTCAATTTAGAAAGATCCCGAAATCTACAAGGTCACATGCAAAGTACGCAATTCGGGGTGAGCATCAAAGTTCCAATTCGAGCTGGAATTACACTAGCTCTCAACCTTGTTTCACCAAAAATCTCATATCTTACAAAGTTCACACCATTGAAACCTGAAAACTTTCCCACAAAACAAGGATACACCCTAATAATATCTTAAATAATCATAATGTCATTATTACCTATCAATATTTCTAGCCATTGAGACTTGAAAAGCCACCCCTTAGGGTTTTGTAATATAGAAGCTAGGGTCAACAGAATGAACACAATAACTCATCATGAAATTACTCAAAATGGTCCAAACATACATGATAAATCATAATACAACTACATACATGCATCCATGATATTATACAGCTTCTACACCACAATCTCATACCTCCTAAAGATCCATACCTACTCTAAATGAGCATCTAAATCATGATCACCAACCTGTATTTGCACCTTGAAGATCATATGAGTGCCCAAGAACTCTCCAAACATGATAAAATTCTTCTTAAACAACCAAGAATCTCCAATCACCATGCACCATCACCTAGGCTAGCTAGGTCATCTAAATGGGCTTGCTAGAACAAACCATCCTCACTTAAACAACTTGTGCAACCAAGAACATACTTGAATCTCCATGTATTAATAAATTTGAGCATCATCTGACCATACACTATCATCCAATTTTTCATTAATGAGGTTTTACATCAATGACAACACCTATGCAAAGAGCATGCCAACAATCTCTCCCTTTGACATTAATGGAAAACCACCTGAACTTCTCCCCCTTTTACATTAATGACAAATGCATACCTATAGCAACATGTTCTTACTATTTCATATCATGTTTTGGTTAGAAACATCAACCAAATATCTTAAACAAGCTCAAAACCTTGAGAATTTTTTCAAAACTAATTTTTGGCCTTTTTCAAGTATGGAGACACCGAGATCACCCCTGAATAACATATACAGCAATTTATCATGTCAATAAATTGTTAAGAATCATCATCTTACCTTGATTTGGTGCCAAGACATCATCATCCACCTTTGAGTCATGCAAAAATATCATTTCTCACCTCAAGCCTATTTTAGCCTTCATGAAGCCACTATAGCAGAAAGTACTCCTTGAGCCATACATATTGAGATCATGCCAAGCATACAAATCCATAATACCTTCTTTCCTGAGCATACACCATATTTTCTAGGCATAGAAATAGATTTTAAATGCGATCTCTTGTTTCTCCATATCACACTAGGATAGAAATCCTTGAAGTAACTCTTCAGTAGCCTTGGATCCAATTTTGACATGTCCTAGAACATCATTCACACCTTGACCATGCATTACAAAACTCTCCTACAATTAATACAACCATCTCAAGTAAAAATCATAGAGATAGGCTTCTTACCTTGTATTCTTTACTTGGAAGAACTGCTGCAAACACTCAAGCTTAGTCCTAAAGCTCATCTTTAGTTCTCGATAGTCAAGAGAGAAGGATAGAGTGAAAAATTACATCATGGATGCTAGATCAAGGAGATATAACTCAAATTACTCCTCATATATCTTTGAGACCTCCATGACACTATCTATAAGAAAGTACCATGCTCCCCTATCAAACTTGGACAATGTACATTATGTACACCCATAGAAATATTTCTCTTTCCATGTAGCACTATACAAATCATCAGTAGCATTGTTTCCGAGCAACAAACATCAAGCATTTTCTTCATAAAAATATAACCATGACCTTAATCTAAACAAGAAAAATTCAAAGATCATTTTTCCAATTCAATAATAGAATTCAACACAAAAAAATGCAAGATCATATCTTCATATTTTGTCCTTCACATATTCAATTCCCGTAGGTAGTCATAATGCAATTTTTGTTCACCGAGCTTTCAACCACATTGACATTAGTAATTTTGAATATCAAACACCTTGTTATGCATATAACAAACCTTCAAGAGTAGATATATGAATTTAGAGGCTTCTCTATGCTCTCACACATTTAGACACACATACATGCTCTTCCTTTCATACATATTATACTTGTAGATAGTCAATTTGGCTCAAGACATGAACAAGAACCATAAAACCTTCTTTCAATACTAGAATGGATAATATAGAAAATTTCATTTATATAACTTCACACAAAGTGTATACATGCTCCATGGGATTGAGACTTATCAACAATGATGAAAATCAACTCTTATACCTATAGATGTACTTATCCTTATAGAAGCTCAAAACAACCTTCCGAGTTCAATGTAACCTATTTCACCATATAGCTATTTTGATCTCTTCACTAAGACAACACATTTGAATGTGATGATTCATGAAGAGCCATACATATTTCCCACGACACAAAATTTAAGGTCAATATACCCATACAAAAACCTCAAGGACTCAAAAATAGGATATAGAATGATCCACAAATTAGAACTATACCCGACACTTATTCATGTTGCACCAATGAGTCAAACCATCTATGAAATTCAATCACTTTTATTTATGAGATCATGTAACATTTTCATAGCTTTGAAGAACTTACAAAAACCTTATAATGACTAATTAAGCCACCTTCATTTACTTTACACTCGTATATCATTATTAAGCAATCATACTAGCCCTTGAAATGATGAAAAAAACATGAAACTTTCGATGTAGTAACTTTCAAGAGGAAACCATACCTATCATAGATACCCATTTGGCTATATTACTTGTTCCATAATTCTTGTAGCTTGCTATTAAGGACAACTTACCCAGTTGTAAAACACAAAACCTAGATTAGGTTTTTAGACCCTTCACAGTCAAATTCCAATAATGTCATAGAATCCCAAGAATCTAACAAATTTTGTGTCCTCAAAATTATTGAATCTTAAGACCACTCTATTTAGATTATTTCTACAAGTTTTTAGAACTTGAATCCACTATCTTCACCTTCAAATGCATATATATCTTCATATCACTATCAAGACACCGTGACAAACCAATCAAGGTAGAGAGACCTATAAAGTGAACTATTTTTCTCTCATTGTCTCAAATTAGACCAACATAACTATATTTACACCTTCTATCTCCTTTAGCACCATTTTATCATAATTAGAAGACCAAAAATACCACTTACTCACCAACATTCACCTTGATTTTGCATCATAAACTCTTAAGAGCTCTACACAAATCTCCATTTTTATTCTCGAATAGTCAATTCATCACCTTTGATGACACAAGAGAAACTCCAAACACACTTGTAAAAATCATTTGCACGTTTAGAAACACATGACATAAGATCTAATGGAAAAAAACTAAATAGCATGCCCTAATGCACCTAAAGAGAATGAGATTAAACATAGACACCAAGTTGACTCAACACACATCATGACAATTTCGAATAACCTTCAAGAATTCATACACATTGCAGACATATTGATTAACCCGAATCATACACTTTCATGTTATGACAGACTTAGAACATCCACTTGTGACTTAGATTAGACAACTTAACACATATTCTTTCATCGAGCTTCTCATAATTGACTAAAAAAACACTTTCGCAACTATGAAATTTGGACATAATGAAGACACATACCTATTACATGGTGAACAAGACATCTTATTAGTACTTGACAGCCAAAAATTCCTTAGAGCAGATGTTTCTCATTATTTATCCCTTTCACACTTTACAAGACTAATTAATATTTTTCAGAGTGAGATTATTGTCGCTTTGTGTCTTAAATACTCAAATGTGGGATTTGGAAGAGGTTTTGTAAGTATATCAGCCACTTCCTCCTTTGTAGATACATGCTCTAATTTGATATATCCCTTGCTCACAAGATCTCTTAGACAGTGATACTTAATAGGAATGTACTTTGTCTTAGAGTGCAAAAATGGATTCTTAGATACACTAATTGCACTAGTGCTATCACATAGAATAGATGTAGGTACATCACACTTAATCTTATAGTCCTCCAAAGTATCCCTCATCCATACAACCCGAGAAAAACAACGAGAAGAAATAACATATTCAGCCTCACAAGTTGAGAATGCCATAAGAGATTGTTTCTTGTTTGACCAAGAAAATAGACATTCACTAAAGAATAATGCACCGCCACTCGTATTTTTTACTATCATCCATAATTCCTACCCAATCAACATAAGACTAGGATTTCAAATCAAAATTTTCACTTCTTACTTACCACAACCCAAACTTAGTAGTGCCTCTAAGATATCTCAAGATTCTCTTCACCGCTTGAAGATGTGACTCTCCGGATCCTCTTGGAACTCGTCAACAAGCCCAATTGCTTGGACAATATTAGGTCTTGAGGAAGTAGCATAGATAATAATACTAATCATAGATCTCTAATAAGATTGATTCACTTTAGGAGAATCATCTTCCTTTCAAATCGTACACCATGTAATCATAGGAGTACCAACAAGTTTGCAATCATCCATTTGAAATTTCTTAATAATTTCCTTAATTCACTTGGATTGAGAAATGAACATACCTTTATCTAATTGAATTACTTGAAGTCCAAGGAAGAAGGAAAGCTCACCTAGCATAGACATCTCAAATTATTTCTTCATAGCTTCAGAAAATTCATGATTCATTTGATCATTACCTCCAACAAAAATAGTAATGTCCACATAGACCACAACAATTAACATGTGATCTCCTTCACTCTTGATGTATAAGTTACTATTAGCAACTCCCTTCTTGAAACCTTGTTCAGTCAAGTACTTGTCAAGCCTTTCATACCAAGCTCTAGGGGCTTGTTTTAGACCATAGAGTGCCTTGTTTAATTTTCACACAAAATTTTCTTTATCACCAAGGAAAACCATCAAGCTTCTCCCTATAAAATTCCTCATTAAGATATCCATTTAAGAAGGCAGATTTTACATCCATTTGATAGACCTTAAAACCTTTGAAACCTGCATATGCTAAGAATAATATGATTTCTTCCATTCTAGCTACTTAAGTAAATGTATAATCAAAATAAATTCCCTAAAATTGAGCATAACCCTTACAACCCAATCTTTCTTTGTTTATTATGAATCCTCTATTTTCATTTAGTTTGTTCCTTCACACCCACTTAGAACCAATCACATTCTTATATTTTTGTCTAGCTATCAGTTCCCAAGTCTTATTCTTTTTAATATGATCTTGTTCTTAATTCATAGCCAAACCCAACATTCATATTTTCTAGATTCTACTACATTTTTAGGTTGAATATTTGTAAGAAAAGACGAGTTTCCTTGATTTTTCAGACTTACCAATTTGCTTCTTGTAGAAACTCCAACATATTTCTTTCCCAAAATCTAATTTTCAGACGATCTCTCATAATTTCCCTTAATGGAGCCTTGGTTTCTTGCATTTCTTCCTCACTATCTTATTATTTTTACTCTTGAACAACATCATCATCTTATTCTTTAGATTCACTCTCATGTGGTATTTATCTTGTCTTGGAAGAATATATCATAGGATAAGATTCATCAAATTTCACACTTGCACTTTCAACTATGGTTTTCAACCTCTTGTTATAGAAAATATAAGCTGAAATTATTGAGGAATAACCCAAAAATATACCTTCATTAGATCTGGAATCAAACTTACCAAGATTTTATTCAGTCCTCTTGATGAAGCATCTACATCCAAAGACTCTAAAATGTTCCACATTAGTTGGTCTTCCTTTCCATAGCTCATAAGGAGTCTTGTCACTGTTCACTCTTAGTTGACATCTATTAAGAATGTAGAAAGTAGTACATATTACTTATTTCTAATAGCCATATGTTAATATGGATTCATTTAAGATGGTCCTTACAATCTCTTGAAAATTACTATTCTTTCTTTTAACCACCCCATTTTGTTGGGGAGTTCTAGAAGCTAAAAATTACCTCTTAATGCCATGAAATCTTTAAAACTCTTAAAATTAATCAGCCTAAACTCACCTCCATTATCAAACCTAAACCATTTTATTTTTCCATTCTTCTCATTCTCAATAAGAACTTTAAAATACTTGAAAACATCAAATGGATCTGACTTGTTTCTTAAGCAAGCTACCCAAGTATATATAGTGAAATCATCAATAAGAAACATGAAATAGTAATCACTTGAAGTGCTTTTAGTTCTCATAGGTTCACAAAGATTAGTGTGAATCAGCTAAAGAGGACTAGTGGTGGATTCATGCTCTTTGGTCTTGAACCTCCTTTTCATTTTATTTCCACGCAAGCATGCCTTGTATAAGGTGTCTTCTAGTTCATTAATCTTAGGAATATTTTTCACACAATTTCTACATATTATATTAACAAGATTATCAAAGTTTACATGACCAAATATTCTATGCCATAACCAACAATCATTCATCTTACTCATTAGGCACTTCTCTTTGTTGACTTCCTTAAGAATGAACATGTTACTATTTGTTCTCTTTTCTTTTATAACAATTTTACTTGATTCTCCTTTCCTAATTATGTAGCCGTTAACATAAAAGGTTAGAACATACCCTTGTTTTCACATTTGACTTACATTAAGTAGATTGTGTTTCAAGTATTCAACATACAAAACATATTTGGTGATTGAATTTCCATTGTCCAAGATCAAATAAACTCTTCACAAGATTATTATACCCGAATTATCTCCAAACTTGAGAGTTCCTAAAGAATTTTCCTTTAGTGTAATCAAATTATTATTATCGCTTTCATCATATGTTCTAAGCACATGCTATCATTATACCAAATCATATTTTCATCTTGCTGTGAAAATAAATTTGAGTGATACCACATACCTCATCATGATTCAAATTGACGAGTTAGATGAATAATCCCTATAGATGTTACTCCATATATCAAACCCTATAAGTTTCAAATAGGATCTCATGGAAACCAATGGAAAGGTACCATCTTTCCCTTAACAAGATCTCCATGATTTTTCTTCAGAAGATATCCTTTCAAGTGGTTATAATTATCTAAAAGGAAATTATCCGATACCAATTATTAAAATCACAATGGACTGAGGGGGGGGGTGAATCAATCCTTACAAAAATTTAAATCAGATTTTAGATTATTCAACCAAACCAAAAATTCACTTATCCAATCATTAATGTGTGCACATCACCAAATATCATAAATACAATCAACCATGAAACATAGAATCAACACAAGAACACAAGATATAAGTGGGAAACCTTCAAGGGGAAGAAAACTCACTAAAACATAATCTTGATATTGATATGTTTCAAATATAGTGAGGCACCAACCTCACAAGGAGCACCAACACCGCACTTAACCCTATATATATATACATATGTATGTATATATATATGTGTGTGTGTGTGTGTGTGTGTGTGTGTGTGTGTGTGTGTGTGTGAAAAATCCTTATCTATCAATCTATATGGGTCATTCATTCGGATC
The DNA here is from genome assembly GCA_018340775.1 of Taxus wallichiana var. yunnanensis. Taxonomy (NCBI): domain Eukaryota; kingdom Viridiplantae; phylum Streptophyta; class Pinopsida; order Cupressales; family Taxaceae; genus Taxus; species Taxus wallichiana. The sequence goes on from CM031239.1 coordinate 186,955,147, forward strand.
AATGCTCAACCAGATTAAGTTATTCCCCATTCGTATTATATATATTGGGCACCCACAATTTATATATAGAGTATATGGGCCCTCACACTCTTACTACAATGTCACCTCGGGGACATGAATCACCGAGTGACCTCGGCCAACTGATAGATTTGACAAGGAGGCCGGTTATGAGGAATTTTAATAGATTAATTCCAAAGATAAACTGATTGATCATGGTACCAACTGATTTCTTGGGAACTCGAAGGCAATTTGAATGATTGATTCAACATACCAAATGACCCCTCAACCGATTGATTCAACATGGAGAAGATCCTCATATATATGATATCATTGGTGCATCATTATCCCACATTGAACCCGATCCACGTTGAACATGTTGTACCATTTTCTCACACACATCATACACAGAAAATGAACCCTCATGAATGTGACAAGATCAAATAATGTTGGATGGGAGATAGCGGCATTGGGAACCCCTATAGAATATATAGAATCTATATAGATATTTTGGTTGGGAGATGGAGATAGATTGACTAATACCAGATGAGAGATAGATAGAATTTATTGATTCTCAAAAAATATCTAGTTTAGTAGAGCTATAACCCTACAAGGATCACCAACCTCTAATTTTGTGAAGCACCAACTCCACAAAGAGGCTACAACCCCCCAATATGATCAAGCACCAACTTAACCACCTTATGATGTTCGATCTCTAAATTATTTCTTCCACAACCGATAAAGACCAATCGTTCAACTCACACTTCTTTAAACACTCAATAAAACCCTAGGTGTTCAATACTTCAAAACTAGCTCCTTATTCACTTCTCAAGTATTCAAACCCTTGCACACATTATTGGGTTGGAAAAATTAACTAATAAAAGAGAAGGCCCATAGAATATTGAGGCACGTAAGGAGGGTACGAGAATGCACACAAAGTCTAGAAGAGTGGCATGGGAGAGCTTGTGCTTAAGCATGAAACATTTAAGACTTAGCTGATTTTGCATACATGGGCTAAAAACAGGAAAAACAAAATAGAGTGTGGATCACGCCAAATAATAAAAGCAAGGAGACTTGGGGACCAAAGAACATCTATTTTGGAGATAAATTACATGCAAAGAGAATATCAAAGGTTACATGTGATATGATCTAATAATAGGATTAAAGAAGAGTTTATTTATAGATTTAATCTATTATTAGGCTTGTTAGGAAAACATGCATGCTTTATAGTTTCTTTTGTATACATGCATGGCTATTTTGAGCATGCATATTATTTTGAGATGATTAGGTAGTGAAGGTAAAGTCTCCACACGTATATATATATATATATATATATATATATATATATTGATATTCATATTTTTGGATACAGTGTATTAGAAATCACATGTATTATATTGTTATGCTACTCTAATGTACTAGCGCACATAACTCTCTAAAGATCGGTACTATTGTTATGTATTCAACTTCTTCTATGTAATCCTTTGGTTATTAATGGATCATTGTGGATGGATTTTGGTAATTAATGTATTTGAATATGGTGATCACATAGTGCAATTGATCTTAGTGATGGTTTGATCTATTATGTTTCCTTATTACATGTGTTTCCTTATGATATTTGTAATGATCTACATTTGAGTGTATGCTTTGATATTGGTAATCATGAACATGCATGCTAACATCTTGACAAGATAACACAAAGGAGAGACTTGGTAGCTTTACACACTTCGGGTGAGTGTTCGAGATCTAAGTGAATGAAGTGATAGTGCACACAAAATCTATAGGTGGTAAAAAGACTCCATTTTTGTTATGTTTCAGGACCTATTTTCAAACTGTCTACACTGGATGTGGCTTGCATATGGTATATTGATTAACTCTGAGGGTATTGAAGGGTGGATAGATGATGGACAAGACAAGTTTACATAGAAATATAACACTTGACCTGATTTTAATGCACATCAGTGGGTGGAAAACAACCTTTATGATGTGCTCTATGAGACGTTCTTCAACTTCTTTCTAGTAGAATTGTATGAGTGGTTGAATCCATATGTAGTAGGGAAGTGTTGGAGTTATAGGATGAGAATTTGGATGTAGATAATAACTAAACTCTTATTGATGCTGATGTGGAGTTGACTAGAGTTGTAGATCGTTGGTGGGATGGAGTATTACATAATTATATGTTGGAGTACATTATTTATACATATATGTGTGTTTTGAAGAGGCTGAGTTTCAGTTATTGCACAAGCCTAGAAGATCTTACTTGCACATTATACCATTATCGATCAAGATTTTGATGGTAGAACTAGATTTAGAGCACCTACCCATGGCTAGCTAAACCCCCACCATACACAGGGGAAGGAGTAGGTGTGGAGAAATATGACGACACCCAACGGTAGCAAGGCAGAGAGAAGAAATAAAAATCAAGTTTAATGAAGCGGGAGAGAGGGAAATGGTGAAACAGATGGAGATTGAGGAGAGAGATAGTTTGTGAAGGATTTGAAGCTCTTGTGGAAGACAAAGATCCACACCATCTTATTATCCCCGACATTGGTTAAGCACAAAAAATAATACCATTTGAATTTAGATGAGAACACATCGAGAGGAGAGAATCAATACCACATGCGCACATCTAATCCCACCTAGCCACCTAACCTCCACGCTTGGTGATCTAAATCTAGAAGTAATAATTAAGAATTAGGATAGTGTACGTAGACAAACATAGGTGAGTAGGTACCATTTTTTTAAAGTTTAGTGGATAAATTTAGCAATGCAACCATGGCGTCACAGTCAGAACCATTGTTTAGAAGTGTTATGGAAGGATTCTTTAAAGGCACTTCATCAGGACAAAATGTTGGTGCACAAAACATTGGAAGTATCATAGTAGCAGCAATGCGACCACAAAATTTTTTGGTGTATAGTCTAGTACCACAAATGAAACACAAGGAAATACATCAACTAAAATCCAACCCAACACAAGGGGTGTGGGAGGTTCGGGAGGAATAGTAGGATCAGGGCGAGATCGGGAGGAAATACTACCGAAGGTTCTGTTGCTCCGGGTCTAGAGGACAAGGGCCATATCTCCAGAACCCCCGCATCAACCACCATTTCGGATGACAAATTAGGTTTAATATGAGATGTCTCTCCATTTTCCATAATATAGAGGTATTGAAGATGCAATAGAGCATGTGCATAAGTGTGAATTACTATGGCGCACTAAGGGAATTACAACTTCAGATCGAAGGCTAGTTAGTTTTCTACTATGTTACAAGGGTGTGCACATAGATGGTACAAGAAGTATGACCCATATCATACTTGCAGTATATTATGATGCTTTGTGTTCTACATTTCGTAAGAGTTTCACATTTTCGAATTTGAGAAACAAAACGTTAGTGTCTTTGAAGGATAGAAAATATGGATTATCTAAAAGTGTAAGGGAGTATGAAACACATTTCAAGACTCGATTGTATAAATCATCTAATCAAATTCATCCCAATCAGCATGCATAATCATTTATTGGAGGATTGTTGGCTCATGTTATGAAGAGAACTCTCTCATAAGACATATGCATATCCGTGCAAGGCTTTGGAAGTAGCTTTGTACACATTGAGGCTATTAGAAGTTTTGACACTAGAGTAAGCCCACTCTTAGAAGCATAGCTTACATCTATGAAAAAATAGTTATAAAATATTTTTTCAACTCAACGCATGAGACATGTAGAGGGATATGGTGTAGATATTGTGAAGTAGATGGGCATACTAAAGATAATTATCCACACAAAGTTGATATGCATGTTACTATTAGTTTGTGAAGTTTGTTACCCTGAATCATGATGTTTGAGATTTCCCATTATTACAATGCACACTTACAAAGAAGGTGTCCATCTATTATAAGATTTACAAGTCCCACATTCATGACTCCACTGACTCCAAATTGATTGATCACATTCACAAATACATTGAGACATGAGTGTGCCAGAATATCATATCTAGTGGATCAAAGGAACAAGAAGGCCATAATCATGAAGGGAACAATCATGGAGACAATAGGAATGGAGGCTCTAAAGGAGGATATTGTGGCCAGGTCATGCTGGTGGTAGAGGTAGGTTTGCTAGAGGAACTTGTTATACTTGCGGATCCCCCGATCATTATCAACATGAATTCCCTCAGAATAATATTTTCTCATGGTGTGGGAAGAAAAAAATTTAGAATATTTTATTAAGTTGTATGAACACATGTGCAAGACTAAGAAGAAAGATAAGGGTTCCAGGATGATCAAGGTGCAATGCATAAATGTTGATTAGTGGATGCCTAAGAAGACGATGCATAATTGTAACCCATGCTAGTTACAACACACGATGAGGTAACACACATGCGTGAACCTATGAAGGATAAACCTCTCATTACACATGACGAAGTGATACATGCTAAGTATCTAGATGTGGTGCACCAGAAGAAAGTATACCAGAAATGATGGGGGTTGTTAGAGATCTACGTGGTGAAAAATAATGCTTAGAGGAAGAGGTGCACACTAGAGAGTAGCGAAAAGAGTGTTGAAATAACATAAAAGTATGTGGATGAATTAAAATATGCATGTAATATGAGGCACGAGGATAACATCATTCTATTACTAGGGGAATGGATTTAAGAGAAGGTACTACATGCTGGAGTTGAGTGCGAGAGACAGATACTTCATGAAAATATACCACCATAGGAACATGAATTTGATAAGGAGATCACGTTGGATGCGATAATTGATGGTTGACTAGTAATAAACATATTGATAGATACAAATTTTGAGGAAAATGTACTCACTCTTGAGGATTGGAATGAGATGGGGATACCTACATTGTAGCCATCTTTGAATTTTTGTACATGTAAAATAAAACTAAGACAATGCCTATTGGGGTGTTATATGATGCATATATTATCATTCAAGGAGATAAGTTTATTGGAGACTTAGAAGTGTTGGAGCTTGTAGAAGTAGACAACTTTCTAGCATTACTTGGATAACCCTCGTGCTATGTAAACAACGTTGATATCTGCTTCAGCAAGAGATACATCAATTTTGAGAACAAGGAGGAGAATGTGATTATATCTCTATTTTAAAATAAGGTAGAGACTTATGTCGTGCCTTTAAGTGAGGAGGAAAATTATCAAATTTATGCAAAATGGTGCATGATCCAAATAAATTTGAACCATCTATAGAAGTAATTCTTCAAAGGAGGAGGCGCGATCATGTAAGTGACCCTAGTAGTGGTTTTTGTGATAAGCTGGGCTAATGGAATGTATAAAATTGTTGAGCATGAGATCAAAGGAAAAGTCACCAGAATGATTAGGCTATGCATGGCGAGGTGGTTAGGATATAATCATGTACTAAGGTATACTAGTGAAGGGAACCTTGATGTATTCTTGCACACCATGAAGACTCAGTGGTAGAATGAAGGGGATAGAAGAAATATGTAGGTTTATACTTTGCGTAGGACAATAGCGCATTGGTGGGAAACATGTAGAGATAGCCTCTTGAAATGGTGACAAGTGAGAACTTCGTTCTCCACTAGGTTTACTCAAAGTAATATACCTACACAAACATGAAAATTTCATGGGAAGTAGCCTACATCTCATCATGTCTAGTAGTGAGAGAGAGCTTGGGTACATGGAAAGGAGGAATTACCTCCATCACTCTAGATACATAAGTTCTACTCCACCTTAAATGGTTGTGCACATGCATGATATGTCCATGCTGATCTTAAAATGGAAACATAAAATTGACAAGAGATGACTTCAGGTATGATTCAAACTTTTGATTACTTTTCTACTAATCCTCCATTCCATGAAGCATTATAGATAATGAAGTGCATCTCTTTAGGAGACAACATGAAGGATGAAGAGATTATGTTAGAAATGTTTAGAGAACCTGATATTGAAACACGCCTTTATCTTGAGGAAAAATATGAAGAAGAAATGGTCCGAGCCTAGAAGGAAAAAAGGGTAAATCGGGTTTATATGATTGATGATGAGGAAGTTGATAATTTGGATGTTAGCCACACTGAAGGTACACGTGAGGTCATGGAAACTATAGATGAGAAGGTGCACATGTATCATACTCCTATAAAGAGAAAGAGGGTTAACATTGGTACAAAGGAATAATCTAAGGAGGCCATTCTTGGTGATTCTACCGGTCGAGAAGGAAGTAATAAAGATTATTGAACTTTTGCGTGAATGTCGGGACTTATTTCCATGGGGCTATCATGAGTTGAAGTGGGTACACCCTTCATTGGGCAAGATGAAAATCAAGATGAAGGAAGGCACATGCTTGGTTAGGAAGAGACAATATAGGATGGATCCTAACTTTTGTGGGTGAAGCTAAAGGAGGAAATTGAAAAGATTCTCAAGTATGGAATTATTGTGCCTATTGAGGAATCCGAATGGGCCAGTCCCATGGTCATAAACATTAATAAATATGGGACGATAAGGATTTGTGAAGAATACATAGAGTTGAATGCTTTATGTATAACAAATCATTTTCCCACCCCATTCACAGAGGAATCCTTGAAAGTGTTACTAGGCACGAGATATATTCTTTTACATATAGATTTTTAGGTTATCACTAGGTGCACATTGCGAAATAAGATCAAGAAAAGATAACTTTCACCATTGAATGGGGAAGTTTTTCATATACAGTTATGCCCTTTGGACTGAAAAATGCGTCAACGGTGTTCTCACGCATTATTGTGCAGGCCTTTCAATATTTTATTCATAAATTCTTACAGATATATCTAGATGATTTGACAAAGATATGGCTTAGTCAAGGACCATTGTGATAATTTGAGGCTTATGTTTGAGAGGTGTAGGAAGTTGAGCATCTCTCTTAACATTAAAAAGTGTATCTTTGCAACACCATTTGGAACTTTACTTAGGCATATAATTTGTAAGGAAGGATTGTTTGTAGACCCAACCAAAATAGTTGTAATCTTGGGTTTAAAAGAGCCCACCAATTAGATCGAGGTGTGCAAATTTTTGGGACATACAAGATATTACAGATAATTCATCAAAGGTTATGAAAATATTTCCATGCCCTTGTAAGAATTGTTGAAGGCTAAAGGGAAATTATATTGGGGTGATTCGTAATAGCAGGTGTTTGAAAAATTGAAGGATAGGGTGAATAGTACACCTATTTTACATTTTCCTTAATGAGACAAACCCTTTCATGTTCATCTTGATTCTTTTGGCATGGAAATTGGTGTAGTATTGACACAACTGGGAGAAGGAATTATAGATCATCCTCTTTGATTTGAAATAAGGAAGTTGGCACCCAAAGAGTAGAATTACACAACTACTATGCGTGAAGCTTTTTCTATGATTTACGTGTTGCATAAGTTCAGAAAATACTTTTTGGCAAACCCGTTTATTTTCTATACAGATCACATGGCACTCAAGTACTTGGTCAACAAGCCTATTTTTCAAGGGCACATTTATAGGTGGATACTTTTGTTTCAATAATTTGAGTTCACGGTTATTGTGAAACTAGGAAAAAGTAATTCAAGTGCGTAACCATTTATTAAGGATCAATTCTGGCGAGAACACATAGATCATTAAGGACACAATTATAGATGCACAAATTTTATTGTCGAACCATGTTCCCACATAACTAGAGGATATTGTAGTCTTTTTGCGCACTAGAAAAACACATAAAGGAATGCAAACCTTAAATAATAAGTAACTTGCATTACACATGTCACCTTACTAGTTGATTGGTGGAGATTTGTATAAGTTATTTCATGATGAAGTTTTGCGTCATTTTGTTTTGGAGCATGAGTGCAAGGCTATTATGGAGGGGGATAACAGAGCTCATTATGGTGGTAATGCTATAACACACAAGATTTTTATGGATGGAATTTGGTGGGAGTTGTACAAAGATAATAAGGAATATGTCAAGGAGTGTGACCATTGTTATCATCTTAGGAAGCCCGCACGTAGAGATGAGATGTTGTTGTAGCCTATTACAAGTGCTAAACCTTTTGAGAAGTGCACTATTGACTTTTTAGGTCCTCTTTCACCACCCGTATGTAGGACTGACGTGTGCTACATTATTATTTACAAAAATATCTGAAAAGGTGGTTAGAGGAAGCACCTATAGAGAATTGTATGCAAAGCCATGACAACAAGATTGTTATGGGAGAATAATATTAACAGGTATGGCTATCCATTAACCTTGACAAGTGATAGAGGAACTCATTTCTTGAATGAGACAATCAAAATTTTATTGATAGAATTTATGGTAGAACACCATAAAAATATTCCTTATAACCCACAAGTTAATGGTATTGTAGAATATTTCAACAAGATCTTAGGAAAGACATTGAAAAAAATATGTGATGTTGAAGAAAAGATTGGCATGAAAAAGTTTCAGCTAAACTTTAGGATTACAGGACCACTTATAAAAGGTTGAATAAGGCCACACTGCTTCAATTGGTTTTTACAAAGGAGGTAATTATTCCAGTGGAATTTATGTTACCGTCCCTTTGTATTGTGTGCACGGGTGGACTTGATGATGATAAAGTTGTGGAAGAGTGCATTGATAAAATAATGTAGTTAGATGAGTGACATGTCATTGTATGTTGGATCCAAAAGACCGAGAAGGCTAGATAGAAAGAATGACAGATAGGCACATCAAGAACAAGGAATTTGAAGTAGGCAAGATGGTTCTTATGTTTGAATTCAAGTTTGCATGCCATCTAGGAAAATTGAAATTGCATTAGTTGGGACCTTTTGTAGTAACCCAGATACTTGAATCAGGATATTGTCAGTTGCAGGCCTAGATGGCACCATGCTAACTGATTACTTCATTGGGAGTAGGCTAAATCCATACTATTAATAAGGCTTCTTGGTGTTTGTAGTAAGGTGATATTTACATTTAGAGTAGATTTAAATTTCATGTGTTTACTTTTGATCATTGTTATGCTTTGTCAATTTAGCTCTATGTTTTTTAATAAGTGTACTAATGTGCAAGAAGATGATTACTATCTATTGGGTTCATGTGCAGAGGACTGTACATACTTATAGTGTGGGTTGAAGCAGGTACAAGAATGTAGGTTGGCGCCACAGTGTATGTATATGGTATGGAATATGAATTTCCTCTGAAATATTGGTGTGTGTAGGAGAAAGATGTCACGGAGTTCTCGAGATAAAGGTACTTATAGGAAATTTACTTACATTAAAGGCCACACCCGAGAAAAGGTCTCGCACAATGTAACTTGAGGAAGGCACTAGCATGTTAAGCTACTTGGTATTAGGCACGAGAGGTTATGTACTTTAGCACATGGAGGCACGCAGAAGGAGATTTATGGATGAGAAGTAGTAGGTGTGCCGAAGGTTATGACTAGGGCATAAAATAAAGAAACAAAAGCATGGAAAAAGTAGAAAAGTGTCATTAAAGTGAAGCCCAGTGGTAGGTGAGGAGAAATTAATGTAGAAAATTTTGCAAAATCTATAAAAGGGGTGCATGCAACTTCATTCTTACCTTGCATGTTTGAGTTTTTGAGCCTTGGAAGAGTGAATTCAAGAATGAATAAGTGCAAAGTGTGAGTGTAGACAAGAAGAATTGTGAACCAATTGATGTTTGGTCACATACATAGAAGATTTATATTGAGAAAGTGTTTGAGTGAGTGGAAGGCGTGTGAAGAGTAGGGTTCGAGGAGTTAGTGTTTGAGAAATGAAACTACAATTAGGGCACACAAGTTCGATATTATAGAGGAGGAAGAATGTAGAAAAACACAATGAAAACTTGTGAATGGTTGAAATGGAATTAAAGAGAGCACTGGAGTAACCACATGGGACAAGAAAAGGAATGAACCGAAGTGGAGGTAGAAGATGCGCTAGAGGAAATATTTTTAGAAATACAGATCCCAAAGGAATCATTAAGGGAAATGTTTGGGATTCCCATGTTTACAAGAGTAAAGTGAGAAATTATAACCATCGCACTAGTGCAAATAAGGATCAAATTCAGAAGGAACTAGTGATAAAGACAAACTTGTGCATAGAGGATGACAAACTGATTTATGATGACGAAGGACATAAGACTTTAGAGAAAGTTGGAGTCTTAAAAATTTATGAGGTGCCCTACTTTGGAAAACCAAAAAGGATGTATCAGGGGTTGATGTTGAGAGTCCATGAGGAATATTTCTACTTGGTATGGAGGTGAGTGCACATCATCGTGCCTTTTATAGGGAGGCTTACAGGGTTGAGAAGCTCGAGCACATAGATATCTAGTGACTTAGCTGATGAAGTAGGTTTGGAATCCACTAATGTAGAGATGGATTATCAGCAAGAAGGGCACGCGATGCATATATCTAAGGTAACTAACCCTGTTTTGAAGATTGTAGTGTATATTTGAAAAAATTCAATGGCCAAGAGAGATGGAGCCAAGTAAATAAGAAATGGATCCACATTGCAAAGAAGATGGTGGAAGGTAATGTATATAACCTTGTTGCATTCATAGCAGAAATTATTATTTAGGAGGAGCACAAGGGAGATAAGATAAGTTGGGGCACTATCCTTTTATCAATTTTTTTACAGAGATTGGGGTTCTAAATGGCCCTAAGGACAAAACATGATAGTACTCGAAGAAAATAATTCACGCCAAGATATTTGTAAAATATACTTGTGATGGAGCCACAGGAGGCCAATATAGGCTTAGACTAGAGCTTTAGTATGAATGTATACATGAGGCATTTGAACACAAATGATGCATACTTGAAGGACTTACCTACCATGGTGGATGGGGAGGTAGATTTTGTAGTATTCTAGCACTATGGCATTGGCATCTTTAGGATGAAGAAAGGTCAATTGAGCCTTTGGTGTAAGCTTCCTTATGCATTCACTACGTGCTATTTCTATGCCTCGTCAATAGATTTTCAAACACGCGTAAGATTTAATTTAATGTAGTCAAATTTAAATACAAGTAATATATTCTCCACCATACCTATGTTTATCTGGGTAAATTTGTATAGATCAAGACAATGATATCTCGATAACATTATTATAAATTTTATGAATTTGGCAATTGGAAAGGTGGGAACGGATAAGGTATAAATCAACCTTAAGCCTAAATTGGTTAATGGGAAGTATATTAAAAATGAATTCAAAATCTCTCGAGCTACCTAAGGGAAGACACATGCACATTGGCACTATGCAAGAGAATGAGCCCTCTCTTTCTAAAATAGTAAGATGAACTCAAGGATGAGGAGGAGGAGATAGAGGATGTTGGTGCACTTGATCATGGTGCTAGAAGATAACCAATCGTAGGAATGAAGAGGCCACATGAAGAATTTCCCTAGACCAAGAATAAGAGGAGGTGAGGACTGATCCTAAGATCAAGAAGATAGAGAAAGAAAAGGTTGAAGGTGACATGGTTAACCGGGGCTTCAGGAGAGTGTTAAGGATAACCTTTTGGATGTAGAACACCGATATAGGACTCTATGAGTCATTAAGGAGGTCCCCAAGGTTATTTATTACCTATCAATCCAAGCTCACATAAGAAAATAAAGAGAAGGCACAAGTAGATTCCTAGAGGTGATAGTGAGTAAAATATTTTAGATGAGGATTCACACACTTTGTAGGGGAAAAATAATTATTGATGTAGAAGGAGGAGAGGAGTTTAGAGAAGAAGGATCCCAACACGATATATAGATGCATAGTGAGTTTGAAGAGGAAGGCTTCATAGGAGAAAGTGGTGAAGAAAAGGAGAAGAGTGCTAGTGAGCCATCAAGTGAACAAGGGGTTGTGTTAGGTAAAGGTATAATTCTAAGAAAAGAGACACATATTCCCAAGGGTATGTGGTCTGAGAGGAATAAGGGGGAAGAAATTTTGAAGATGCATGACTTGGTATATGTCAATGATTCTTGAAATATAATCTACACAAGGTTACATAGCACCCTTGCACATGAGTAGTTATATGGTTGGGAGTTGATAGACCCCAAGGGTGTGAATATGTACACTAGGAAGTAGATTTATTGGTGTATGCAAACACAGATGAACCTAGGTTTGACATAGGAAAAAGTATTGTATCGGGTGTAAGATGAAAAAAGAACTCCAAGAACCACATATGACAATAAAGATGACCAAGTTTACAGATGAATAAGCAAGTAATGCCTTGATGAAGATGGTGGTAGAGGTAACATGGAGGAACTTGGATAAAGCTTCCATGCTCGGGATGTTGCTGGAAGATAATAAAAACAAGGGGAAAAAATTGAGCAACTGATTAAGGCGTGTAAAAGGATAGAGAAATGGAAGAAGGAGATTCGGATTTCACTTTGTTGAGATTAGGGGTGAAATTTTAGAAGCACGCCTAGAGTTTTATGAGAAAAAAATACCTACCCATCAGCCTTGCATTTTCTACAAGATTTTCAATTCCTAGTACTCGAGGAAAGGCTAGCCACCGAGAAGAGACACGGATAGATTTTTCAGCCTAGAAAGAGAAGAATACAAAAATGATTGTACGCTAGATAATAGAATATGATTATGTGCTACAAAATTTGAAGGATGAATTAAATAAGGAAGGATGGGAACTAGGAAATTTCTAGGATCTTGAATAGATCCTTAAGGCATATACTGATGCAGGAAGAGAATGAAATCTGACGGACCCAAAACGAATTAGTCTCCGAGAAGAGATTAAAAGCGGCGGTGTTTATAAAGAAGTTCGATGCGCTTAAGATAGGAAGGGAGCCACATGAGACCAGAATAAAGGTGCTAGGGAAACTGGTAGCACGTATCATGAATTTCATGGAAGGCATAATCTCATGGTTGGTGGGAGTTATATGGGAATTGAAGCACAAGGGTCAGGACATGACTTTGGATGAGATGGGGAAAATACTTGGTGACGTCCCTGATAAAGCAAAGAAGGGGCTAGGAGAGTGGAATGAATTGGAGGCTGACATAAATAAGGAGTACCCCGAACTCCTACAACTAGATGAGGAGTAAGATATGTTGGTCATTATATTCATTCTTTCATTTATGTATGGACATTCTTCATCTTTTATTCTTTGGAGAGATAAGTTGTGCAACCCCATTGTTGAGGGTAGAAATGTACTTAGTGTGGGATAATGTTCGGTTGGAAAAATTGACCAAGTATAAAGATGGCACGTGGAAGATTGAGGTGTGTAAGGAGGGTATGAGAGTGTGCACAAGGTATAGAAGAGTGACACATGGAGAGCTCGTGCCTAAACAAGAAAAATTTAGGACTTAGCTGATTTTACATACATGGGCTAAAAATAGGAAAAACAAGATAGAGTGTGGATCATACCAAAGAAGAAAAGAAAGGAGACTTGAGGACCAAGGAACATCTATTTTTGGAGATAAAACACATGCAAAGAGAATATCAAAGGTCACGCATGAGACAAGCTAATAATAGGATTAAAGAAGAGTTTATTTATAGATTTAATTTATTATTAGGCTTGTTAGGAAAGAGTCACACTTTATAGTCACTTTTTTTATATACGCATGGCTATTTTGAGCATGTAACCTATTTTGATATTCATGGGAGGTGAAAGGAAATTCCCCACCCCTATATATATATATATATATATATATATATATATATATATATATATATATATATATATATAAGTTGATCTTAATAATTTTAGACAACGTGTATTGTAATGTAATGTTATGTTGCTCGATGTCCTAGCACACATAACTCTATGGATACTAGTGTTTTTATTATATATTTAGATTTTTCTATGTATTCCTTTAGTTATCAATGGATCGTTGTGGATGGATTTTGGTAATTGATGAATTTGGATATGGTGATCACATAGTGCACTTGATCTTAGTAATGATTTGATATGTTATTTTTCCTTATGATATCTATAATGATCTATATTTGAGTGTATACTTTGATAATGGTAATCATGAACATGCATGCTAACATATTGAAAAGATAGCACAAAGGAGGGACATGGTAGCTTTGTGAGCTTCAGGTGAGCATTCAGGTTTGACTAAATGAAGTTCCAACACACATAACATCTTTAGGTGGTAAAATAAAGACTACGCACATGCATGATGATATTCTTCAACCTATAACACACTTTATCTAATCTCAATCAAAGCTTCAACACTTTAGAAAGTCACTCACCTAGGTCACACTTCTTGCACACATCACACACTCACTCAACTTGCTTCAAAAAGCACTAAAAACAATGATTTTATAAGCTCCTTCACATTTCAAATTCAAACTAAATTTTTTTCCCTCCTTTTGCACAATAAATACACCATAAAAACATTTCATATACTTTTCATAATAGCTACAAGTGACTTATATGGGTATGCCTAGAAAAAACCCTTCTTCCATGCACCAAAACTCACCAAAACCCATGCATTTAAATGCCAAAACTATTGATGCATAACAAGACTCTTGAATGATGCCTAACAAGAATCCTTTACAGTGAACCCTAAATGAAAGACAGGAAAATTCCCATGTCCACAAAAATATTTCCATGATGGAGATGTGGATTCGGGCACCGATATCTTGTGGAAGATCGGGTTGCTTCCTAGATTAACCAAGATTTTGCTAATGCTCCCCTTTAATCTTCCAACCCTTCTCAATCTCCTCATGGCAGAGGCTCTCACAAGACCCCACTTTAGAGAAATAATCAATCACCCTCTGCTAAGAAATATTTTGGTAATGATGGATGTATCGAGATCTCTAGGTGACAAGATTGCTAATGGCTGCTGCCGCAGGGGGATGCTCTATCCCATTATGATGCAAAGTCCCCAAAAGTTTATGTTGTTTTTACTTGACCTGATGGAGAAGGGGGTAACCTGGTTTTCAACTAGGCATTCCATGGGGCTCTCCCTCACCAGTTGGGAATGGATTCTTTGATGGCATCAATAACCATGTTTTGGATTTTAGACAGAACATACAACCCCTATTCCGGTACTTTCAACCAAATCCATGTATCTCCTCCAATGATATACATTTAGAGATCAATTTCTCTAAGTCTATGGTTCGACCAATCCTCCTAGTCTGAATAGATCAGCTTCATTTAATGAAATTCTATAGGGTAGGATATATCTACAAAGGAGTAGTTCATCCACGCCTATGACCCCAACCTGGGACCAACCTAGCATTTTTTTGGGGGTAGAACTCCTTGATTCGCAGTGTTTATACCAAGAGCATACCTTGATTGGGAGATTCACTGGACTCGCCCAAAATTTCTACCCACCCTTCATGACCTGGATCACGAAGCACTAGTTCACGATCCTCTCAGGAAGGTTATATCTTTATCCCTACGTAAAACGCATGTTCATTGTTTATTTTTATTCAATCAAGGATAAAGAAAACATTATTGAAAAACTCTAGGTTTTCCAGTCTCACTAACTCGATTCTCAAACACTTGGTTCCCACCTTTTAACCTACTCACTAATATTTTGTCCACTAACCGGTTTGGATCCGACTGCCCCATTTACCACTCCAATTTTGGAATCACACATGTCTGATCTCTATTGGAAATACTCTGGGTCATATCTTATTTATTGATCCCCAAACCACTGATTTCACACACATAACCTTCGCCAGAATCCTTGTTGAGCTTGACACATCCATAAATCTCCCTACTAATATAGAACTTAAAGTCCAAAATAGAACTTGGATGCAACCTTTAGATTATGAAGGATTTCCCTTCGGTGTAGAAAGTGTTTTTCTACAGAGACACACGGTTGATGTTTGCGGGATAGAAAAGCATAAAAATGGAAACGGTGGAAAGATGCCCTCTCGAACATCTCGTCTTTGAAGTTAAGGAAGAGATGGACTCAACCGTTGATTCGAGGAAGTACCTGAAACTCCCCTTAGAGAGATTTCAGTGGAGGATAACAAAGTTTAGATTACGGAAACCAAGAAGGTAAATATTACTCCTTCCACTTCCATAGCAGCAAAGGAAAATTTTTTTCCCTTTTTCTTTCGAAAATTTTACTTTTTCACCAGTTGAAACACTGAAATATTTTCTTCCACGTGACGAGAATAATCATGGTTGGAAAATGGTTCAACACCGAAAAAATCCAAAGAAATTTTTACTCCTAGCTAAGTGGAATGTTGTTGTACATTTGTCTTTTGGCTATACAGTTGTTGTGATGGTGCTACATGGTTGCACTTCCTGCTATATCTTTCCATTTCATACTATTTGTTCTTTCATTATTTTTGGTACTTTTCTTAGCATATTTTCTTTCTACTTCTGGGCTATATTGTAAAATATTGATTTTTATCTCTTTTTCTTGTCTTTCTTTATTGTTTAATTTGGCTAGTGAGCCTCTTTTACAAGGGTATAGTCCCTTCAAAACAACTATTTTCCTTTAATAAAAAAGCCAAAATTTTCCTAACATTAAAAATATATTTATTCATGCTTTAAAATTATCACAAATGTTTAAAATAACATTTAACATCATAAATGATTGCAATTTTCATAAACTAATCGATTATTTTATTAAATGGGACCAATGTTTCTTATAATTCTCAAAACATTTGTTTCCAACACTCTTCATGACCCTTATTCTAACTTTGGGCCTCAATACCTCTTCAAATAAACATAAATATGACATGTGAAAAATTGATGAAAATTTTAGGACATGTATAACACTTCTAAAAATCATAAGTCTTAGAACAACCACTTGTTCAAACTACATCAATGTTTACATTCACCCGGATCATGCCGCCCAAAAATTGTTTTCAAAATGCAATGGTTAACACCCTTATTGAAACTTTCAAGGCCTAAAAATTTATTAATTGGATGAAAAATTCATCCCTTTTCACATTTTAGGTGATATAAAACATCACCCAATCCATCACATGCTCCAACCAACTCAATGCTTCAGAAAAAAACAATAATGTCATTGATAGCCAAAAATAGTATTTTCCAAACACTAATCTAGAAATAATATCAAAGATCATCATAAATAATAAAATATTATTTCACTATAACTATCTTTGAATTATATTTCCAACACAACTTGAATCACCTCATAACTCTACATGTAGCTCCTGTTATCCTTATTTTACTGAAGACTACTTTTTACTGCCTCAAATTTGCCCTTTGACCACTAAACCTAAATGAAGCATACTTGACCACGTAGCTTCATCACCATGACCTGAAACCTATTTTTACATCAATAAAAACTCACATACATCACACAATGGTAATTTTGTTTACAAATCCTTTAGAAACTTGTCCCAAAATAAATGTATTTAGAAATTGACCTATTTGAGTGGTGCCCACTCATCACCATGACCTATATAATACCTTTATGGAAATATGAATGAGTCTTATACATGTTATAATCATCATTCATTCACTAGTAAGAAACTATGGCCACTTAGGAAGAAATTATCTCAAACCTCTTTCAAGCTAGGGTTTTAAACTGATAAATAACTATTTACGTTCTTAACATTTGTTCATAAAAATTTGATGATGAAATAACCTCATTAATTTTGTGAAATATTATAGAATCAATTTATAAACATACCTGAAATCCAAAAGGTCCCATGAAAAACACACAATTTAGGGTGAGCATCAGAAGTTCCAATTCGAGTTGGAATTACACTAGTTCTTGACGTTATTTCACCAAAAACCTCATATCTTACAAAATTCACATCATAACAACCTAAATTTTTCCAAAAATACAAAGAAACAACCTAATAACATATCCAATCATAATATTTTCATGATTACCTCTAGATATTTCCATCCACTGAGACTTTCTTAGCCACCCCTTAGGGTTTTGCACTGTAGAAGCTAGGGTCAACTATGAGAACACAATAACTCATCATGAAATTACTAAAAATGGTCCAAAGATACATGATACATTATGGTAAACCTTCCTATATGCATCCATGAGCTCATCTGACTCCATACCTCAATCTCATACCTCCCTAACATCCATACCTGCTCCAAATACGCACCAATCAAGATCACAACACGTATCTCCACCATAAAGCTCATATGAGTGGCCAAGAACTCTCCAAACATTATCTTAATATAATATGAGGGTTATATTAACTACATATTTAATCAATTAAATTATAAAATATTAATAAACTATGCAATATTAAATCAATAAACATCACACTATATTGCATAACAAATAAAGAAATACTTATAGAAAGTAAATAACAAATGACACAAGATTTATAGTGGAAAACCCGAAGGTAAAAAACCACTGTGAAAAGTAACCTTTATTGTAGAGAACCTTTTATATCTAGTAAATTACCTCCTCCTTTGTAACCCTAATCACAAGGGTAAAACCACCTTTGATATATATTTTCTAATATATCAAATGAGTACCCAAAGTCCTTTTATATGAGGTGATTAGGTATGTCTCTGACCCACCTTTTCAACCTAAATGGTTGACACATATACCAAGGTTTCAAATAATTAATAATAGAAATATAACTATTTCTTATTATTAAATATTTAACCTAAATTATATCATTAGGTTTGAATATTTAATAATTTTTATAAATATAAATATTTCTTATTATTAAATATTTAACCTATAGTATAATTTTGGACCCATATTTAATTAAGGGTTGTGAACCAGCTTATCCATTATGTTCCAAAAGTCCCCCTTAATGCTTAAGTGCGATAACATATTCCAATAGATTACTTTTTGTGGTACACTACAAGATTACAATCCTTAAACCATAAAGGTTTTAGGCTAGCATATAGGTTGAAGGAATTATAATACCTTCATCATACTCAAGTTACCTTTTGGTACAAAAGGATTTCGAATCCCAAATATCATCCCATGATCAATGGCTAAGTATGATTTGTGAGTTTTACATGTTCTCACAAGTTCTCGTAAAAGGTTACTTGAAACCAAGCATATAGGAGCCTTTTATAACCAAGGTCCTCCTTAACAATATTATTACACTAGATGTTTACTACTAAAATAAATAACACTAAAGAGTTTATTGAAAACCGCTTTTAAGGTCTTTTTACACTTTTTTCTATAAAAAATTCAAGGAGGTATACACTTTCTTGAAGGTCTTTTTACACTTTCTCAAAGGTATTTTTCACTTTCACGAAGGTCTTTATTAAAATGCATTTTTCATTTTACAAATACCAAGTTCCATTACGAGGTGACAATTTAATGCAAACTCCCCCTCAATGGAAACTCTGACAATCCAAGTTTTTCACGAAAGTGATAAAAAATTATCGCACTCAGGGTCTTTGTGAAGATGTCAAAAATTGCTCTTTAGTCGACATGAACTTGAGATCTATCTCACCACTTAGCACCTTCTCACGGATGAACTGTATATGTATCTCAATGTGCTTTGTCCTCTGATGTTGTACTGGATTATGTGTAAGAGATATGGTGCTTTATTTTTTTCAGAACAAAGGAATACTACCTCGATCCTTCATCTTTATCTTGATGAACAACCTCTTTAGCCATCTTGCCTCTTTTCACTTCCATTACACTTTTATACTTACCTTCAGTTGAAGAGATAGAAACAGTTGGCTAATTTTTATTGCACCAAGTAATGACACCTACACCAAATTTAAAAACATAACCAGTATATTTTCTATCTAATACAACACCAACATGATCGAGAATTAAAAAATCCATATAAGTTAGCATTTTCATCCTTAGTATAATGCAACCCATAATTGATTATTACACCTTAAATATCTAAGAATTAATTTTACAATATTCTAGTGATCTCTATAAGGTTCCCGAATAAACCTAGAAGCAATTCCTACTACATAGGAAATATTTAGTCTAGTTATAGTTAGATAAATCAAACTACCAACTAACTGCCTATATAAAGTAGGATCATCTTTTTTGCATGCAGGTTTAAGGTAAAGTCTTATTCCAACTTTCATAGGTGTAGAAATTAGTTTATAATCAATCATATTAAACTTTTTCATTACATTGGTTGCATATTGTGCTTGAGAAATAACAATAGAATGTTTATCTTGAAATACAACCATGCCAAGAAAATGATGTAAGAGACCTAAATCAGTCATTTCAAAGTATTGTTTCAATTTTTCTTTAATCCTATGAATTAAAGTAGGAATATCACTAGTCATAAGAAGATCATACACATACAGACACATAATGATAATGTGATAACCTTCTTCCTTAATGAATAGATAATTTTCAAAATAACAATTAACAAAACCTAATTGTTTAAAGAAAGCATTAATTCTTGCATACAAAGATCCGGAGATTGCTTTAAACCATTCAAATATTTTTCAACTTACAAACATAGTTTTCTTTACCCGTTTCTTCAAAACCTTTAGGTTGAGACATGTAAAGTTATTCTTTTAAATCACCATTTAAAAAATCATTTTTCACATCCATTTAGTGGATTTCCTACCCAAACTGAGAAACAATAGCAAACAAGGTCATAACGGTGTTCATTTCTTTTAATTTTAGGGAAATATAAGGAGGTAGAACTACCAAAGAGTTTTAAATGTGATACATCCATTTTTTTATTTTACCATTTCTATAAGGGATAAAAAGGTGAATAACTTTGGTAGGGACTTTATTTATAATGTAGACTCTTTGTGTTAATTTCTTTTGCCCATAGAAATTTGGGAAGACCAGAAAATGAAGCATAGTGTGAACCATATCTAGAATAGTCCTATTTTTCCATTCTACAAAACCATTAGACTAGGGAGAATGGGGAGAAGTTAATTATGTTCCAATACCACAATCAATACAGAAATTTTGAAATGCCTTGCTAACATATTCACCCCCATTATCTGTTCTAATCTTCTTAATTTTATATTTTGATGAATTTTCAATGAAGCTTTAAATTCCTTAAATTTTAAAAATATATCATACAAAGAACCATTTAACAAATCTATTTCAAGAGGTCCTATAGCATCACTATTAATGAGTTTTAGTGGTGAAGAGGAACTATTCTCAGAATGTAAGTGAAAAGGTTTAACACTTTGTTTCGAGCATAAACACCCTTCACAAGCATCATGAGATGAAGACAAAATAAGAAAACCTTTAACTAGATTATATCTAGATATTTCATACAATATTAGATAATTGACATGTCCTAACCTTTCATGCCATAGTTTTGAATTATTCAAACTTTGAGATACAAAAAAATATGCATTAAAAATCATCAAAAATATACAGACCATTTCTTTGAATTCCTTCAGCAATTATATTATCATTACTATCTTTATGTACCAAGTATCCTTCAAAATTTGAATAAAAAAACCATCATGATTTAGTTGTGAACATGATAAAATATTATTTTTAAGCTTGGTAACACATAAAATATTATTCAAAATAATAATTACAAATTTTACTTTTCCTTTCTCTATTGCTTCTAAAGACGAGTTATCACCAATTACACACATTCATTGATTTTTGTAACATCAAATAAAGAACTAGAAATACGGGTCAAATGATTTGAAGCTCCTGAATATAAAATCCATTCAAAATTAGAGTATAAAGCAAAATATAATGTAATAGTTTTAGGAGCATCATTAGAACTACCCTTTTTCCTTAAATTATATTTAGATGAGACATTACTGTTTCTAATTTTTATAGATATGTTTCTTAACTTTACCACATTTGCCACTCTTTTTTTTATGCTCAAATTCACCACATTTGTGACATTTACCATTAAATATTACATGTAAATGTTCATAAGTAAAAATTTTCTTATCAGCAAATGAAGATTTAGATCTAAACTTATGATCAAAGAAGGGCTTGTGTGGTTTGAACTTTGAATTATGAGAAAGAAGTGCTTGAGAGGCATTCTCCTTAGAGTCAAAGTTCATCATCACTTGCTCTTCTTGTATCAGAAGAGAACTCAAAGTATTTAAATCAGGTAATTCATCCTCATTTTGATATTTAGATTTTAGGATAGAAATAAAATTCCTAAATCTTTCATGTATATTCAATTGAACAATAAAGTAGATTAATTTTTCACCAATTAAGTCATAATTGCATCCATCTACTTGTTCTTTGATATTTTAAATTTTGTCTAAGAAATTAAATACATTTTCATCTCCTTTCATAGAGTCGTAAGTAATTCTAAAACAAGTTTATTAATCTTAGATAAGCGCGTAACTTCATTCATGGATTCTAATTATATCCACACCTCTCTAGGATATTCGATATTACCAATGTGTAGAAGGTATTCATCATTTACATTGCATAGGATCGTGGAAAGGGCCTCCTACGTACGCTACGAGAATGCATTCATATTTTCTGCATTTCCTTGACAATCGGTGAGCACAAGCTTAGTTTTGAAACAATAATCCAAAGTTTCCTTCTATAAGTTCCAACCCCGATCTTCCAAATATTGTAATTTTCTCCACTTAGGATTTGGGATTTATCAAGAGAAAAGAAACTGGAAGCCATTGTCTTTCAAATTTCCTGAAGCACATACTCAATTATGATATAATGCGTCACTGAGTTAGAAACATATTAATCGAAAAAATGAAAATACCCATATTTTATGATTAAAAAAACTTGTATTATTTCATTAAAACATTAAGTATTATATAAAAAAAAATTTAAAAAAAAATGATCAAAAATGTTAATAGAACTAGATCTAAAGAAACTATTTGACCATAACTAATTATGTCATTAAAATGTATACTAATTAACTTTCCATAATCAAATAATAACCCGCATTATAAAGGGATTTGGCATTATACCCAAGACCTATCATAAAAATTTCCGACCATATAGAAGTGAAGATGAAACCTCTAAGAATGCACAACAACTTCAAATTTCTTAAAAGTGTTAATAAAGATAAATATTGTCCAACTTAAATTTGATGTCTAAATGACCGTCATTTTACCTTATTTTTGGTCTATTGTGATGGTTATTTGACCGTCAATTTTAACATAGTGAAAATTTCCTAGATATGGACAGATTAAATTTGATGTCTAAATGACCTTCATTTTGCCTTATTTTTGGTCTATCATGACGGTCATTTGACCGTCAAATTTAACATAGTGAAAATTACTTGTGTATTTCCAAAATATGAAATTTTAGAATTTCTTTTGTACGAGTTTTAGATAGATTCTATTTATAAATTATAATAAGATATACAAATTATATAATTTTTTTAGAGTAGTTTATATAATATAAACCGTAATGATCTTTATTCTATAGTAAATTTCTATTTAAAGAAAAAAATATAAAACCTATAAACTTATATTTTTTAAAATCAAGCCTTATTAGAGGGAGGTTCAAAGGACACGAGACATATTATTTTGAAAAAAGGTAAAAATAGTAAGATAATTTTTAACAAGTGCGAGGATATTTCATATCACATGAGAGTACAAATTAACCTAGAGATTTAGAAATGGGATAAGTAATTTCACCCAGCCAATGAAATAATTTGAAATCCCTATTTTCATGAAAATTGTCTCCTCCTTTCATTTACTCTTGAATTTTACCTTTGAAAACATTTACCCTACACACATTTAAAACTATAAATAAATAGAAATATGTCATATATTAATTTATCTTTAATTTTATGTGATTTTTCACACACATGTAAACCCCTTTCACCAATGTATACTCAAAATAATTCCTCACAAAACATTAAAAAATTAGATTGCAAAAATAATTAGGGAGAAGGGGGCTTGATGATTTTTAAATACCCTTTCGGGTTGGTTGAAAAAATCCATACACAATTAAATAAATTAAATACAACAACAATTGATCTAATCTATTTAATTTACCTTTCTTTGATACCATGATAAAATTTGAGGATTCGATTAAGTATGGATTTAATCAATTAAATTATACAACATTAATAAACTATACAATATTAAATCAATAAACATCACACTATATTACATAATAAATAAAGAAATACTTACATAAATTAAATAACAAATGACACATGATTTATAGTGGAATACTCGAAGGTAAAAAACCACTGTGAAAAATAACATTTATTGTAGAGAACCCTTTTCCATCTAGTAAATTACCTCCTCCTTTCACACCCTAATTACAAGGGTAAAAACACCTTTGATATATATTTTCCAATATATCAAATTAGGACTGAACTCCTTTTTATATGAGGTGATCGAGTATGTCTCCTGACCCACCTTTTCAACCTAAATGGTTGACACATATACCAAGGTTTAAAATATTTAATAATAGAAATATAACTATTTCTTATTATTAAATATTTAACCTATAGTATAATTTTGGACCCATATTTAATTAAGGGGTGGCCAGCCCACTTAACCATTATGTTCTAGCAGATCTCCATCATGCTAACATGATTCTCAAGAAACCAAGAAGCTCCAATCATCATGCAACATCACCTAAGCTAGCTAGGTCACCTAAATGGGCTTGTTAGAACAAACCATCCTCACTGAATCAACCTATGAAACCAAGAACATACCTGAATCTCCATGTCATCATCACTATGAGCATCATCTGACCCTACACCATCATCCAATTTTTTATTAATGGGGTTTTACATCAATAAAAAGACCTATGCAACAACATGTCAATAACGTAATGTTTACTGTAATATACATTTTGTAAATATGGGGATGCTTATGTGAGTTTACAAATGGAACCTAAGGAAAATAGACATCATAACCAAAAAAATTAGACAATTAAGTAAGTTTGGGAATAAAAGTGTTGAGTGTGGGTTTCAAAATTATTGATGCAATTTTGGCATAACTTTGTGTTGTTTTCTTTGATAAAGGAAGCCAAAATTGTTAAAGAAGTATGATTTGTGATGGAAAATTACATGACACAACTTGGAATTTTTTTCCTTGTTCTAAAACAAGGTTTTAACTCATAATTTTGTTTACTTTGTAGAGTTTTGGTACATAAACACAATAAGGAATATAGTTGGCCCCGATTTGATAATATTCCTAGGGATTTTGGTCTATTCCCTCACACATACTTGTCCAATGAGTATACATACTAGAGTAAATTTTGAATATGAACTATACCTCACAATCTAGATGAATGAGGCCATCACCACAAACAACATTTGGCATTCCTCATGGGTAATACTAGTCAAGTAGGAAAAAGGGGTGCTACTTTTTTTTATCCGGATTCTTCAATGTGTAAAATACTTTGGGATTCTGATGTAATCCCCATAATGAATTTTAAGGATTAAGCTCAAGAAATTCCCACAATTAAAAGAAACAAGTTTTTACCCTTATCCGAACTTGCAAATGACAATGTGTTTTGTTCATTTTATCGATTTTAGTAAATTTTTATTTGTCTTTGACCAAAGAACCCGTATAAAAATTTGTCTTTAGTTTGTTTTCTTTTATTTTGATAAGATATTTCTTGATTTTGTGATGATCCTACACATAAAAAATTAGTAATTTTCCATGCACACATAATGATTAGAAAAATAAACATTAACGATCATGGCTATTTTTGATTCTCAAGGTCACTTGAGAGCGTAAGAGAAGAGAATACATGGATTTGATAAAATATAATAAATGGAGTTTTATACAAAGATGTCAAGTATTAACACTAATTTAATAAAACTTAACTTGCCGATTAAAGTTTGAATTACATATAAAACAACGAAAATTGAAGATGAAAATGGGAAAAATTTGAGTGACATTTTACCACAACATCCAAGAAAACTTGTTGATACGCGAGCACATAAACACAAATGGTAGCGCATGAATAGAAAAATGCACGCTAGTGTGTGAACATATGCGGACGCATGTGAAATAGGATGATATCACATGAATATAGAAAATAGGGTTACACTAGCGTGTCGATATATATGCTTGTGCATGAAGCTAAAGGTAATGCATGCACGAGATACAACGACACATGAAAGCCACACTAGCATGTTTAGTGCATAATAATGTGTATTCCAAATGGAATAGAAGTGCACAAACTTAAACGCAAACATAGAAATTGAGACACTAATGATTACGATGTGTAAATACACATAAAAAAATATTCTAACATGTGTAGATCATATATGTGTGCGCAAACAGAGATGCTAATTCATGAAGAAATACACTAGTGTGTATAGAAAAATAAAAGTATGAATGATAGTTCGAGAGATCGAGATGTTAGCATGTAAAACAAGTGTTATCCAAATAA
The DNA here is from genome assembly GCA_018340775.1 of Taxus wallichiana var. yunnanensis. Lineage (NCBI taxonomy): Eukaryota > Viridiplantae > Streptophyta > Pinopsida > Cupressales > Taxaceae > Taxus > Taxus wallichiana. The sequence continues at coordinate 186,981,234 of CM031239.1, forward strand.
GCCCCATGTTTAGTCAAATCACCTGTTTAGATCACATTCTTAAACAATTTTAGGTTATAGACAAAGGTCAAATTTATAAGGAAATAATGTTTGACGCAATTTAGAAAAAAATCCCACATGTAGGAAAATAATAACCCACCAAAGTTGGAAAATCCGCGTGCAAAACCACGGGGTAGAGGTAAGACCCATACAAAATTCCACATGATAGAAATAGGGAATTAAAGACAAATAGAGGATACACAGAAGGCCGCGAAATGAGAGGAAAAGGTGCACGTGTCGGGGAAAATAAGAAATGAAAGATGTGTAGATAATCATAAATAAAGTATGGTAAAGGTACAAAAGAAATAATATCTACTCACAAAGCCACACATCAAGGAAGAATGAAAAAAACCATGGAAGTGCGGAAAAATCTGCAAAAGCAAGGAACCAAAATCCACATGAGAAGTGAGCGTAAAGCGTGAAACAAAGAAAACTATTATGCAATTATGCTCAATAGATAAATGAAAACAAATCATGAAACCATGAGAGAATATGATAAATAAAGAGGAAAAAGTATGCATAACAAAGGAACATAAACCCGCACACATATATGCGTGATTAAAGGCTTAAGAACCATGTGCAAAGTCACATGCTTCAAAAAACTAAAAAGGGAAATGAAAAGCCATGATAGGAAGGAAAACCCACATAAAATTATTCGTAAAAGATGATAAAAAAAAGACACCAAGTAGAGATCCAAACACGTGTGAAAATCTGTGCAACAAAGGGAAATCAAAATAAATAAGTTTTTGTGCAACCCTTAATCAAATCATGAAACATATATTTTTAGTTTTTAAGCACAAAATTATATTTTTAGCCCAATTCATTAAAGATGGCATATGATAGGTTAAAAAATATTTGAAAACATGCAAGGGAAGTTTGTTTCACCATCTAGAAGTTCTAATAATAGAACAAATCATGCAGAAGTGGAAGGAAAACTTTGTTTCCTATTCCTAAGAGTGTAGATTCTATTTTTAGCACAAAATTGGATAAGAACAGAGCATGAAATCCATTTTAAATAACAAAATAAAGCAAGATGCATTTTTTACGTGTAGAAGTTATTTTTGTAGTAGGAGGATAGGGCACACATGATTTTTCTATTTTTACAATTCGAATCGTATGTCTAGGATTTTCCCATTTCTTCTCCCTCAAATTTTCTATAAAAAATCTAGAATGTATTGTAAAAGGAATCATGTCCATCTCGTTCTTGTTATATAAAGTAATTAATTTTTCTTGGTGAGAAATAAAGACTCATGAGTGATTAAGCGTGCTATTCCACCTCTTGGAGCAATAAAGGAGCTATTTTTAGCCTTCATATTCTATGTTTAGTGCATATCTTTGGTATAAACAGATTTCATCCTCATGATACATGTTTATCCTTGGTTTAACGATTTAAGCTCCATTCCTTCATGTAACATTGCGTCAATTTACGGTCATAGATTGTGTCTAACAAGTTATATGCATGATTTTGTTGTGGATCCATTATTTTTAAGAACTATAATATTAAGTGCATCATAATATATAGTTTATATTTAAATAATATATAATTAACTATATTCATATAATTTAAATATAAACTTTATATTAGGGGTTGGTTAATATAATTAATCAACTAATTAAATCAGCGAGGTGTTCCCCATCACTTAATAAGGTTATAACCCTTTAGGTTATTTAAATATGACCTTGGGTTATATTTACGATATCAAATCTAGATGAATCGATTAAATAATATTTTAAAGGAATATGAAGGTTAATCCTGGTAAAAACATGGAGTAGAAGTGAGGAGGGAGTTACTGGACTGGTAATTGTAAAAGTTTCTCGATAGTGGATTTATTCTGTGGTTTTTACCCATTTAGGGGTTTTCCACGTTACATGTTGTGTTATGTGTACAATGTGTTTTATTTAATTTATTTATGTTGTAATGTTTTACTTTATAATAATTCATTAATTAATTTAGTTGGTTATTACACCTTTTCACCCCTCATCCTAACATGGTATCAGAGTGGGATTAATAAATTAAATTTAATCCTAATGTAACCTAAGGTTGTAAAATTGGGAAGGTAGTTAAACTATTTGAAATATTTTTAACACCCCTTCTTGTTCAACATAGTTGGTTGGTTGGATGAATATTGCACAGTGAAAAGGCATTGTTGATTTTTCAACTGCGTGAAAAGAATTCTACTTTGGGAATTACCAGGCCTTAAAACTAAGGTAAGGGTTGTAAATTATTTTGAAATATTTTATATAGTTTTATATAGTTTACAGGGATTCAAGAAAATCAAAAGGGGAAGTAAAATTCAAGTTTACATGGGGAGACAACACTCGAGAAAATAGGTTTTTTAATTTTTTTCATTGGTCAAGATAAACTCTTTATAAAAATTTGTTTTTGAAAACCCTTATTCATGTCCTGAATAGGGCCCTTGAAAATTTTTCTCCTATAGTTTAATTCAAACTATAATAGTTGTGTGTTTTTTATAAAATCTTTGTATTTTATAAAAAGACAATTTAAATAAATAAATATATATATATATATATATATATATGTATATATATATATATATATATGTATATATATATATATATATATGTATATATATATATATATATGTATATATATATATATATGTGTATATATATATATATATATATGTATATATATATATATATATATGTATATATATGTGTATATATATATATATATATGTATATATATATATATATATATATAACTTATATGGTTTTATAAATATACATAAACCTAATCTTACAAACCTAAACCTATCTACCTACCCAATTTATTTTCATACCAAAAACCATATTGTAAAAATATATATTAAATATAAATATATATATATATATATAAAGCTATATATTTAAGTGGGGGTGCCCCCTTCATACCACCCCTCTCTTTGGTCTGTTCCACTTGCACCCACTACTCACTTCAAGAGCCCCCTCCGTGCTTTGCCACGTGTCCCGCTAGCCACTCTACCTCCTGTGACCCCAAACAATGAACCCCTCCTTTTTCGTGGGCTTAGTCCCACATGGGGATGACACAGAGATAGGGAAGGCTTTAAAAGCCTCCCCACAATGATATGGTGGTGTGACTCAGGTCACACCACCCCTTTTTTTAATGGCTCTTCATGGGCACGGTGAATGGGTTGTCTAATGTGGCTTGGTCATGGGTTTCTTGCATAGTTAACATGCAATGTGGCTCGGTTTAATATGGTTGTTATTGGCATTGAACATTCAGTCGAATATGGTAATATGGTTTGGATTAATAATAGGTATTGGAATTTGAATTGATTATATGATTATTCAGGATATATTGGCTCGCGGTTAGTTTTCAATATAATATGGCTCACCGAGTTGATAATAATATGGCTCACCGAGTTGACAAGAAAACCTAACTAAAGGAGAAAGAGCTCCAAAAAATTTATAGTTTTTTTAGAAATTGTGTTTAATTTGTTTTTTTGAAAAATATAGACAAATTATAAATCATTTTTGTAAAAATAATAAATTTATCGTTTTTATTTAAAAATGATATATTCCTATACGATGACAATTTTTTCATCGTAATATTGTTACAAAACTAAAAAATCACTTACATTTCAATTTAATTTTTTGATATCGTTCTAACGTATTCGTGTATAGACTATTTAATTAATAGGACCTCCTTTTTGGCATAAATTGATCATGATCGATTATGAGGATTAAAATATGACAGGGGGAATTTCTATAAAACTCTTATTTTAATCCTTGTTTATTAATAATTTTTTATCTATATTTTACATAAAAATGGGGTCTAATCAATTTTCAATTGATAAATCTTAGATGTTGAATGGAAACAAGCAAACAATTTGGATGATTTTATTGAAATAAGAATTCATAGCTCATAAATTGTGGGAAGTTGTAAATGGGACTGAGAGAGATCCTACCTGAAGACATGGAACTACGATAACGTCACCAAGTATCAATAAAAATAACAAGAAGTGATGTCCATTAACTTACGAAGCGTACAAGATGATTTTCTACTTCATATCAGAAATCAAGAGAGTCCTAGTGAGGCTTGGGCTCAATTAGAGTTGATGCATGAAGTTATGCATTTATCAAAGTTTACTAAATTGATTTTAGAGCTTATGACAACTCCCATGAAGGGAGACAAAAAATTAATTATTTATTTAAAAAAATAAAAAATATTAAGTCATAGTTAGATGTATGTGGCATTAATTTGATTCAAGATAAATTGCTTTATTTTATTATTCAATTGAATATTCATGAAAAATTTAGAAATTTCATTTCAATTTTGAACTCTAAATATCAAATAGAACAAGACATTCCATATTTGCAAACCCTTAGTTCTCTTCTTATACAGGAAGAACAAGTAATGTTAAATTTTGATTCTAAGGAGAATGCCACACAAATACTTCTCACTTAGAAATCAAAAGATAAAACCTCTAGATTCAACAAAAACAAAAAGAAAACTTTTAAACCTCCTAGTAAGGACAAAAAAACCTAGAAATCTAAGAGTTAGCTTTGATGGAAAATGCCATTATTTTGGTAAATTTGGATACAAGAAAGAGGATTGCAAATTTAAAAATAACAAAACAAATCATAAATTTCAAAAGGGTAAAAAATCTTTTCAAGACCAAAACCAAAATCAAAATCAAAACAAGAATCATAAAATAGCTAAAAATTGAATGTAATTGCTTTGTATGCCTTTTTTTCACTACAAAAGAAAATGAATGGATATTAGAAAGTGGTGCCTCTAGCTACATGACTTTTAGATATATTATCCTATCTTAACTTAGTGGATTTAATAATTAGATCTACTTGGGTGATCATTCCATTTTGATGTTCAGGGTTAGGGAAAAGAAAAAGTAGCAAATGGTTTTATTAACAATGTATTGTTAGTACCTAAAATTAAAATGAATTTTCTTTCTTGTTCTCAGTTAACTCAAAATAAATATAGTGTAACATTGTTAAAGGATAAATGGTTTATTAAAAATGAATATAATGTTACTATAGTTGAAGGCATTCAAAGAGATGGCTTGTATGTGTTTTTGGTTTTCCTTCTGCTTCTTGTTTGACAACTCAAAGAAGTGACATGCAATTATGGCATGAGAGGCTAGGTCATGTCAACTTCAGGATCATGTATGACATGTCTCGACTAAACCTAGTAACTAGTTTTCCACTTATTTCTAAAAATCACAAAACTTGTGAAGGATGCTTATCTGGTAAGCAATCTACTAATCCTTTTCAGAGTCATCATGATGATAACTCTTATGAACCTTTAGAGCTTGTCCACAATGATGTTAGAGGACCCCTATAAGTTCCTTCTCTTAATGATTCTTTGTATGCATTCACTTTCATTGAGGATTTCTCCGTATGATTTGGTCATATTTTATTAAAAAGAAATCAAATGTCTTGTCAAAATTTAAATAATTTAAATATTTAGTTGAAAATTTAGTTGAAATTTAAAGCTAAGTATAAAATTAAGAGGCTTAGATATAAAAATGGGGGATAATATGTGAGTCAATATTTTGACTCATTTTGTGTTGAATGTGGCATTCAAAGGGAATTAACTACTCCCTATTCCCCTCAGTAGAATGGGATTATGGAAAGGAAAAACTACACTATTCTGGAAATGGCTAGGACCATGATGCATTCTGCTCAAGTTCCTAAGTTCCTTTGGGAAGAAGCTATGAACATTGTTGTTCATATCTTGAACAGAGTTCCCATTAAATCCTTAGTAAATTCAACTCCTTTGGAAAAGTGGTCAAACCAAAAACCAAGTGTATCTCATTTGAGAATATTTGGTAGCCCAAATTCCCTCTTCATTCCGAAATAAAAATGGAATAAGATTTATTAGATCTCCTTTCCTTGTATCTTTGTAGTATAAAATATAAAAACTAAAGGTCTTAGGATCTTTGATCCATCAAAAAGATAAGTTATAGAAAACAAGAATGTTAATATATTAGAAAAACCCTTTTGTTCTTCTTATTCATCTTTTGTTATTTATGATGTTTCTAATGAAAATGGAAATGAATTTGAAAATTGTGAAAATAATGTATGTGATGAAGAAACTAGTATTGAACCTATAGTTGAAAATGTGATTGTTCCTAGTTCCTCTATAACAAAAATAACTAGATGGGATGAGTCTATTATGCAAGACATTAATCCTAAAAACTATCAAAAATGACCAAGAATCATCATGCTTTGATGAATTTTTATGAACTTGAACCCTAATATTTAGAAGAAACCTCTTCTGATGAAAGATGGTTAGATACAATAAAATCTAAATATACTACTTTGATTAAAAATAAAACATGGAAAATAGTCCCTCCTAAAAAAGGAGTATAGTAGGATCTAAATGGCTATACAAGATTCAATATAAAGCATATCGTAGTATAGATAAATTCAAATATTGAATTGTAGCTTGAGGGTTTACTTAAAAACTCGGTATCAACTACATAGAAACATTTTCCCTAGTTGCAAAATGAGTACAATAAGGATTTTGATTGCCTTAGCTGCCCAAAGATGGTTAGGAAATCCATCAAATAGATGTAAAAATTCTTTTTTGAATGGTGATTTATAATAGGAAATTTATATGACCCAACCTAAAGACTTTAAAGAACCAAGAAAAGAAATTAATGTTAGTAAATTGAAAAAATCACTTTGTATGGTTTGAAACAAAATCCTAGAGCTTAGTATTCTAAAATTAACAATTTTTTCAATGAAATTGGTTTTTCTAATTGTGTATCTAACAATGATTTATTTGGTAAAATTGAAGAAAATTATATTATTCAAATTGTACTATATGTTGATGATTTATTTATCACTAGTAATTCTAACACTTTAATTATGAAAATTAAAGGAAAGTTAATGCAATATTTTGAAATGACATGATTTAGGATTCTTGCATCATTTTTAGGCATGGATATATTTCTAGATAAAATTTTATTATAGTATCTCAATCAAAATATGTAACTAATTTTCTTAAAATATTTAATATACTTTACTTTGTAAGCCATTTTATATTCCTATAGAAGTACTATGTAAACTTGATCCTAAACCTGCATGTGAAAAGCTAATCCTACTTTGTACAGGAAACTTGTAGGTAGTTTGATTTATCTAACTATTACTAGACCTGACATTGTTTATGCAATAGGGATTTCTTCAAGGTTTATGCAAGAACCTTATCAGGATCACTGGAAGTTAGCAAAAAAATTTTGTTATGTAAAGGGCACAATTAATTATGGTTTACATTATATTTCATCTAACAATGCATATTTATATGGATATTGTGATTCTGACCATGTTGGTGATGTGATAGATCATAAATCTACAACTGGATATATATTCAAGTTTGGTGCAGTGCCATTACTTGGAGCAGTAAAAAGAAGCCGACAGTTTCCATTTCTTCTATTGAGGTAGAATATATAAGTGCAATGGAAGAAGCAAAAGAAGCCATGTGGCTAAAGAGGCTATTGGAAGAAATGCACATGGAAGTTAAAGGAAGTACTCCTCTTCTATGTGATATCTAGAGTTTTATTGCTCTCGCTAAGAATCTAGTTCAACATCAAAGAACAAATCATATCGAGATACATATGTAATTTATTCACGAGAAGGTTCTCAGTGATGATATTGATTTCAACACTTTGCTTGACTTAAGATCATGTTGTAACCTTGTTCATGAATCCATTATGTTATGTGAAGTTCTACAAGTTTCGTGTAATGCTTGGAATTTTAGAGTTTCCATTGAGGGAGAGTGTGCATACCAATGCCACCTCCTAATGGTTAGATGGTTAGTTGACTCCTTTATACTTCTAATCTAGTTTAAAAATATTGTAAAATATCTTGTATGATCTAAAGTAAAATGATAGAGTTTACATGTAAATTGATAGAGTTTACGAGAAAAATATAGTCCAGCGTGCATATTTTTGTAAAGGAGGTCCTTGTGTTATGAAAGGATCCTAGAGATGTGGTATAAGAATATTTCCATGAGAAATAATGAGATTTAGTCTCACAAATACATGTGCTAGCCTAAACCTTTAGGGTTTATGGATAAGTGCACAATAATATATAGTTTATATTTAAATAATATAGAATAAACTATATTCATATTATTTAAATATAAACTTTATATCGGGGTTGGTTAATTTAATTAATCAACTAATTAAATCTTGGAGGTTTTCCTGTCACTTAATAAGGTTATAACCCTTTGGTTTATTTAAATATGACCTTTGAAGTCATATTCGTGGATATTGAATCTAGATCAATAAATTAAATAATACTATAAAGGAATATGAAGATTAATCCTACTAAATATATGGAGTAGAAGTGAGGAGGGAGTTACTTGGACTAGTAATTGTAAAAGTTTCTTGATAATGTATTTTTTCTGTGGTTTTAATCCATTTAGGGGTTTTCCATGTTACATGTTGTGTTATTAGTACAGGTGTGTTTTATTTTGTTTATTCATGTTGTAATGTTTTACTTTATAATAGTTAATTAATTAATTTAGTGGGTTATTACACCTTTTATTTTTCACCCCTTCTTTATCTTGTAATAACTCAACTTTGAACCCTTCTATGAAACACTTTTACTTTTATATAGTCACTTGTAGTTAGTGTATGGTGTGTATGGATCCCATGGTCCATGTATGTGATTATAACAATCCTAATACTCTCAAAACATTTTGGTGTATGACCATCCTTTTCAATTTTCTCTACTTTTCCTCTCCCTTTTCCTTATTTGTAGAATAGAGTATTATTAGAGATAAAAATATCTTAGGTGTTTCACTAGGGAAACAACCCTCTTTAGAGACTCACTCCAACATACATGTTATCCAAAACCTAGGAATGTTTACACTTTGTCAATTAAAATGATATTTTTCACACCATTCTCCAAAGGGTGCATTTTAAAGTGACAAAAATTCTCGACACACTTGGTGGGACTTACAACGAAGAATTTGTCAATTATTTAACATTTTTTCTGGGAAAATATTAGTGTTTTAGGCACTTTCATCCAACATTTGGAGAATCCATAAGTTGAAAGCACATCCTAATATCATATCAATGTATATTTCATGCCAAAGGTTACAACTAGATCATCTACAAAAGGTATTCCATTTGATTTCATTGAGCTACCTTTGAATTCAACTAAGAGAAGACAATTTTCAAACTCCAAATCATATTCTAAATTTCCTACCAATCCATTAAAACCAAGTTCATTTATCGAATTTTCCATATACATTCTCAATCTGAATATGGATCTCCTAAAAATCAAGTTTTTGTTTCTTTCAATGATGACAGCCCACTATTGCTTTCTTAGCATTATGATATCCCAGCTTTCCACCCTTAAGTGTATCCCATTATTTAATGGGGAAAATATTGTTATACCCATATAACACGTTAAATATGTGGCCAATATATGCTCTATTTATCATGTTACTCAAGATAATGTTACAGTTAAATTATTAGCAACCTCTTTCAAAGGAAAAGCATTATAGTGGTACAAGGACTAACACTAAATTCCATCACTACATGGGATCAACTAGGAGAAGTTTTTTATAGGAATTTTGAGGATAAATTAGATCATATTTAATTAGTGGAACAATTGACCACCATCAAGAGACCGACACAAGAGTTTATGATTGATTTAAATTACAAATTCTAAAATAATTGGGATTAAATTCCATAATTGATAAGGCTTACTTCTCAATATGCTCTTTTATATTATTTAAGGGATTTGAATTTTGATATTTCAGTGATGATACAATTAATCCAGAAAAAGGACACTCTCTGACGATTATGACATAACAATTGGAGCTGAAAATAGTCTTATATAAGCAGGGAAAATATCTCCAAGGCCTCCCATGCCCATATTTCCATAAATTCCTCCTCCCACTTCTTTTCAAATACCTACAATAGCTCCAATTCCAATGCCTAATTATCATCCTTTGAGCCAAATCAATGTAGCCCCAATCCAATCAAATGATTTGTAATAGATAAAAGGCATATTAAAAGAGTTTGGGAATGAGATAGTTTCTCTTAAAAGAAAACAAAATTAGAGTTTCAGACCTTACTATCCTCCTAATAAATAGAATATACCTATTTTCCAATCAAATTTGCAGGGCTAAAATCATTTTACTAATGTCAAACCTATCCAAACATTAAATCCCAACACTTATAAAACATCAAAAGTAATTATACTAATCCAAAACAATTTGATCTAAGATTATGAGTGGTGTTATCCATGTAATCAAGCCCATAATCAGAATTCTTTCTTCAATGGTATTCAAAATCAAGCACTTATGGTGTAAACAATGGTTATGTCCTAAAGTTCATTAGATGAGACTCCAACACATCAATAGGTTTCAAAAGAGTGAGAAAAGAAAATTCTACATTCCTAAATTAGAAAGAAGATGATTTTTATGGAATAAATCAACTTGAAAATAAAAAAAATTAGAGTTCTACTTCTATGGCAGCAAACATATGGTCAAATAAAATAGCAATACAAGTGGAACAAAGTACTGGTAAGAAAATTTCTCAACATTCTCCAATATTACAAGTTGACGTTCCAATTTTAAATTGACAAAGAAAGTAGAGAGTTCAGTTTGCAAAATCTCAAAATCAACAAGAAACCCCAATCTCCATATAACCAATGCAAGAAGGTACAACTATTAGCAAAATACAGTAGAAGGTTAGTACTCCATCATTTAATATCCTTGAACATATGAAGAAAACCAAAGTTAATATGTTCATATGGGATTCCATGTCTCTTCCCAAAAAAAGATCTTTTGCAAGAAGCTTTTTCTAATATCAGTCTCTCTATCCATCCATCCAAAGAACCATCTAATATTGTGCTAAATGATACACCTAATCCAAAATAATATCAAGTAAATAAGAGTGCTAAGCCACCTCCTTTCTATGTTTCATTGATCATAGGTTAGAATCTAGTTCATAATTGCATGATTGATTTTGAAGCCTCTAGCTCAGTTATGCCCAAACAAATTGTTGACAAACTTGGTCTAGATTATGAGCATATTTCTAAAGGAGTAGTTCAATTGGATGTAACACCCATATAAACCCTTGGAGTCATTATAGGAATGAGTTTAACCTTGCAAGCATACCCCAACTTCTCTATTCCTCAAGATGTTTTCATCATTGATCTTACCCCTGTCTTTTCCTTATGACTTTCTAGAGTTTTCATGAAAAAATTGGAGGCTATTTATCATCAAATTGGTCTCACATGTTGTTTATAAAAATTATGACACCAAAGTTACCATAAGGTTTGAACCAATCTCTGAAAATCACATACAACCTTATGTTTCTAGTGTCGTCAACCAAATTGAATGGTCATAAATAAATAATACTAACTAGTTAACTAAGAGAAAATCACACTCCTTGAGGGAATTCTTGATTTATTGCTTGATGAGTGGGCTACTCAAACTCATGTTACTTATCCACATAGATATATTTTAGAATAAGGTCTAGGGAATTTTTTTTTTTTTTGCATGAGGAAAATGTTATTATTCCTAACCTTGTCAAGACATATCAACAAGATGAAAGTTTAATGAAATTATACTTTGATGGATTAAGAAGAAAGAATAAAGAAAGAGGAGGAATCATGTCAATTTCACAAAAAGGAAAAGTATTTCTCATCTTTGAGATTTTAGTTTACTTGCACTAATAACAACTGCTGAATATGAATCTCTTGTGCACATTATTTAATAGGTAAGGAGGAAAGGACTGAAGCAATTACACGCTTTTGGTGACTGTGAATTTTTGGTTAAAAAAGTTAGAGGATAAGATGAAACTAGGAACAAATTTTTGAGATCCTACTAGAGTAGGGTGTGGGACTTAATAGAATGACCTTAGGGACTTAATAGAATAAGGTCTAGGGACTTAATAGGATGAATTTCATTAGTGCTCAAGTTGATATTTAGGGATTGATCAAGAAAGATAAAAATTAGTAGTATATCAAGATAATGGTAAGGCCATCTATCCAAGAAACAAATATCAATTCAATTTTTTTAATCCGATTAGAAAATTGTTAATTTGTTCCAAGAGGAAGCTAAGTTTTCAATCAAAAATCAGGAAATATTGCAACAAAAATACTATAGTCAAATTATTCAACTGAAATCTAGCAAGATACCTCAAGGATTGGTTACTCTTGAATTCATATTTAACACAAATGATCATGTTATAAGTGATAATTCTAATATGATGATCAAACAAGATGATTACGAACAAATCAACATTAGTAATGAAAAAGCACTCAAATTGGGAAAGGTATGTAATAACGATGAAAATATTGTTTTTTTCAACTTTCTCAAGAATTTGATGATGTTTTTTCATGGAGTTATGGTGAATTAAAGGTTTTTAATCCATATTTAGCTCAACATACAATAGAATTGGATTTAAAAACAAAACCAATTCGATAAAAATAGAGACCTATAAAATTTAAAATTAAACCATTGATAAAATAATAATTAAATAAATTGATCAAGGATAACATTATTTTCCCTGTCAAGCACTCATCATGGGTGGCCAATTTGGTTCCCGTAAGGAAAATAATAAAGAGATACAATTATGCGAGGATTTTAGAGATTTAAACAGAGATTGTTTAAAATATCATTACCCATTATCATCAATGGAGCAAATTTTACAAAGGGTAAGTGATTCATAGAATTTATCATTGCTTGATGGATATTCTAGTTATAATAATATTTTAGTACAAGAATCAGATCAGTTTAAAACAACATTTACTATGAAATGGGGCACATATGCGTATAGAAAGATGTCATTTGGATTGTCAAATGTAGGAGCCACATTTCAACATGCAATGGACTTGGTGTTTCAAGGGTTAATCAATAATTTTGTTCTTATTTATTTGGATGATATAATGGTTTTTTCAAAGCATGTTATAGATCATATCATACATCTCGACACATTTTTGAGATATACAAACAATATGACTTCTCTTTGAATCCAAAGAAATGCATGCTTTCAATCCACGATGGTAAGTTTCTTGGTCATATTGTTTCCAAGGAATGAATCACAATTGATTTAGAATGAGTAAGTGTAATCTTGTCATTTTTTAACTAAATCACAAGAAGGCATACACATTTTTATATGAAGAATTAGTTTTATCAAAATATTCATTCCAGATTTTGCAAAGTTTGTAAAACCACTAACCTCATTACTGAAAAAGAACATGGGTTTCAATTAGAAAATAGAGGGAAAGGATGCATTTAGAGTAATTAAACATGTTATCTCACTAGTTCTAATGCTTTTCAATCTGAATTTTATTAAATATTTCATTTTATATGCTTTTGGAGCAATTGATACAATCTCAACTATGTTGGTGTGGTAAAATGTTGAAAAATTGGAACAAATGATTGCCTTTTTAAGTCAAGGGTTTCATGATTACGAGGTAAATTATTATTTCATTGAGAAACAAGTCCTCTCATTCATTAGAAGCCTCAAGAAATTCAAACATCTGATTTCTAATAACAAAATTCATTTAATGGTTTCTCATCTGAGTGTTAAAGAGTTTATTTTAAGCAAGGATTTGAATGAGAAAAGAGTAGGTTGGATCACAAAAGTGATGGAATATGATGTTGATATTAAATTCACTAAGTTGGTTATAGGAAGAGGACTATGTGAAAACTAGCTTCAAATTCACATGATGATAAAAATTAGATTTTAGTGTTTCAAGATGGTCCAAACACAACTACTCCTTCATTGCCTCAAATTTGGACCCAAGATATGATCTATTTTATTTTGACATGACAATGCCCACAGGGTTTGGAAAAATAAAATAAGAGTAATTTCATATTATAGTCCAGTCCTAATGTTATTTTGGATAACATGTTGTTTAGAAAAGATGTGAATGTAGTTATTTTGCAATGCGTTAATTCAGACCATATTGAGCATGTTTTTGAAGAATTCCATGAAGGTATATCCGGTGGCCATTTTGCACCAAGAGCTACAACCTTGAAGGTTATGAGAGTTAGTTATTATTGGCCAAAATTATTCAAATATGCTCATGCATGGGTAAGGAAGTGTGTAAAGTGTGCCATTTTTGCAGAGACAAATAAAATTCAATGTATTTTCCTCTTCAACCCATTCAAATAATTAGCCCTTCATGCAATGGGGATTAGATTTTATTGGCATGATTAATCCACCTTCTAGTGCAGGTCATAAATGGATTCTCACAACTACATATTACTTCACAAGATGAAAAAAATAATATCTTTGAATGAAGTAAACGAGACCTTATTTTTAGAATTTTATGAAATTCTTGTCACAATATTTGGTGTTCCCACAACAATTATATCAAAAATACTTTATCTTTCCTTCGAACCAAAATTTGTACATGGGCAGTCAAGCTTGGAATTCATCTCTCAACATCATCCAATTATTACCCTCAAGGGAATGGATTAGATGAATCAACTAACAAGAATATTATTAGAATCATTAAGAGAACTATGACAGAAAACCATAGACCATGACATACAAAACTAAAATCAGCCTTATGGGATGATATAATTACTCCTAAAAGATCAATTGGAAATTCTCCTTTCATGCTTGTCTATGGTAGAGAAGCAAGGTTTCCTATTTATAATGAGTTACCAAATCTATACCTCATTAAACAAATGGAGATGATGGAATTTTTTTATGGAAATCATATTTGTAGATTTAAAGAAGTTGGAAGAAATTAGAAATAAGGAAATGAAAATAATGGAACTTCATCAAGCACAAGTCAAGAGGTATTTTGATAAGAATTTTTTCCAAGAACATTCATCGAGGGTGATTGTACGATGGAAAAGTGACCAGCGAGCATGGGAATTTACAAGTTAATATTCCTTGCACCCAACCTCTCGAGGTCATGCCAAGACAACCTATGGGGATGAAATATACATGGGATGTAGATAAACTAGTTAGGTAATCTTATGTCTTCAACACGCAATAATGGGATTTGTGAATCTAAGGTAAAGAAGGCCCTCCTAACCTAAATCGGTGTGATAGATCGTTCGGCGAGGATAGCTGCTCGAAGGCTCCAATCAATATCGAGCTCTACCATGATCCGATCTATGGGTTATGGGATACGTGGAAGATGAGCTATGGATGCTTCATATGTATCTCCGACAAGGTGATGAAAATGGAATGGCTAAATGTATAGTGGATATTTTGGTGCTTTATGGACGATTCTCTGGTCTAGTCTAAAAATATTTAGCTTGATTAGCTGTTATGTTTAATAATGATAGTTGTGTGATAATGTTTGGTGGAAGTGGAGAGGACCTAAACACCAGCGTTCACAAGCTGGTGTCAATACTTGATTGATTTGTAGGCCCGTTGGGTTGTGGGACCTGTGGATCACAACTGTAAGTTCATGGTTCTTTGAAGACCTCCTATGGTCATATGAAGAGTCAATTCCTGATTCTGAGTATCCAGTAATCGTATGCCTTTTCGGCCTCTACGTTTAGAACTAGAAGTTGCATGATTTTCTTGGAGTACCTAACAGGTGTTCTAGCAACTTGGATACATAAGCTAGTGTCTATATTAATGAGGAGGTATCCTACATTTGGTTGTAGGACTAGTGGATCACAACCGAATGTTTGCTCTCTTTCGTGTCTTTCTACTATCATACGGGTATCTATCAAGGACGTATATAATTTGGTTGATTTGACCAAAATGTGTGTGCTTTGTCGTCTTCTATGTTTAATCCTCTTAGTTGTGTGCTGATTTCTTATAGGTCTATTGTTGTTCGGAAGACCTGAATTCTAATATTTTGGTCTATGTCAGTTAATGCTACAACAAGATTTGGTTGAGGCACGATTGGCTCAAAAACATATTCCCTAGGCTCCCTAGGTCCCGTGATTATCATACAAGATCAATATAAACCTAACTGAAATGAAATAAACTAATTATGCAAGATATATCTACAACATATATATATATTCCTCTATTTTTGTATTTTTGATAGAATTTTGAATAGAATTGAAAGAGCAACTAATCTAATATATTCAGAAAATGACAACTAGTCTAATAAAAAAATTAAAACAAGCAAGGTAGCTACTTGCTTGTGCGTGCGTTGTGAGTTTATCCTAAATAACTAGATAACTGATTAACTTAATTGAAAGACTCTCAATCCTACCTCAGAAGTGAGGAATGAATCATATTTTCTGAGAAACTATCAATCCCCACAGCTTTCCCGACAATATCAAAAGTGAAATTTAATTGAAATGAAATAATTCACTACTCTATTTGATATGTTTTAACTAGAACTTTGATAGATAAAACCTAGAATTTGCAGAACAGTGGTGAATCTAGTAGTGTATGACTTTGTCCCCTCAGAATGATCTTCTCGTTCCTTCATGTTCACGTGAATCCAGAAGAGCATGTATATGCTAGCATCAACAGAAGAAGGTATTTGAATAATGACAACTTTGGATATAGACCGAATATAATGTGAGTAGGAGAGGGACAACGCAAGTGACAGAGCTTGGCGTATGCAATTCCTAGCGGGATTTATTGTGGGAATACAACACAAGTGTATCGAGAGATTATAGAATCTACCTTCTGTGAAGAACACAACTTGCAACTCTAATAGATTCAATCTATAAATGACACTAATCTACTCTAAACTAATTTGTATGAACAACAATGAACAAGATCGAATCAAGAAAATCGAATGGCTTCTAATAGTAAAGGAAAAACTAGCATGGATGCAAACATGAAAAAAAATGAGTTCTAAGAAAGAAATTAAAAGACTAAACAATGAAAATGAGAAGTTGAGGGGCCATTTTCTTGAAAACAAGTTGCACTTATAGATTTCACATTCACCCAAAGGTGATTCCTATTAGAACTCTTTTACCATTAAAACATGAAGAAACACTATTCCAGGGAACATAAAACATTAATACGAGCTAAGGCGGTTGAGAAAAGTTGGTAAATGTTAAAAATTACGTAATTCGCAATCAAAGGAAAGTGGCTTTGGAAACACGTGAAGGACCGCCACCCCGAGTATGGTGGCGCTTATAGGACCGTCACCACAGGCGGGCGGTGGTTTCATTCTCAAGGTTAAAACACATTTAAAAATGGGGCGAGGATAAAACAAAGCACAAGGAACTTGGAGAAAGCATTTGGGATGCTAACATATACTTCGTGAGCTTCTCTGGATCCCAAACACCTCATGCGAGGCAACTCCGTATCATCATTGGGGCATGTGTAACATCGTTCGGTGGTACAACACCCTAGAATATTGGGTATGTACATATTTCCCCCTCATAGAAGTGTTTTAACTATGAAGAGGCGTAAGACGGTGGGTCCGAGTATGGTGATCCCAAACAGAAGCTAGAAATTATACTTGATACACCCATGTGTCAAAATGTCGCCATCCAAGTTCCCACTAGTTAAACTGGAGAGAAGACTCAAGTGCGAGATAGATAAAATAAATCGAAAAATAAATACTAAATTAGTATGAAATGAGGACTTACCACTTGCTCGGGGATAAGAACTTACCTCCGTCGGTGCTCTAAACCTGCGAAAGGGGCATTCAAAATGAGTCAAAACACCATATATATATAAAACGGGCTTATTTTCCTATTCATTTACACCTTTCGATTTGATAGTTTTTGAGCTGGGACCCATGGTGATGGTTTTAGACAAGAGTATAGTTGAAATGTTCATATCGAGAGAAATCGTGCCTCCATGAGTAGAACCTCGACTTGTGAGATCTTAGGTTAGTTCTTCTTGATTTAGCATTTTTACACCCAAAATGTTAAAATGATGAAATGTTTGTTGTGGGGGTTTATTTTTAGAAATGTTAGTTTTAAATGTGTCTCTTATGGGGGCGCCTAATGGGTAGGCTTTCGTTTTAGCTAAAATGGTCAATTTTTGCATTTTTAAGCATTTTTAGGGCATGCGACCCATTTGTAGTCGCGAGACAAGACCGCCACCCTGAGCAAGGTGGCGGTTATGTTGGAACCACCGCCACAAAGTGCTCGGGCGGTGGTCCTCTATAGAGTGTTAAAACAACACTATTTTGAATTTATTTTTGCATTTTTAGTATTCCTACTTTCTTTAATGATTTTTCCAATGCAATCTTGACACTAACTTGCTTATTTTTGTGTGTTTTTGGGTGTTTTGTAGAAGAAGGAAGAGTACATTAGATGGAGCCGAGAGAGGGAGTGTGATTGGCTTCCAACAGTGTTAGATGCACTCTCTCAGGCTGAGCAGGATACTCTCTAGAGGGCAGGTATATTGAGGATTGCACGGGTCCCCAACGTTGCACTTGCCAATCACATACTATGTGACTTATTTTCTTATTGGGATGCAGATCGGAACACCTTCCAATTTCCAGGTGTTAGGGGTGAGTGGACTATCACCCTAGAGGATGTCTACCACTGGGAGTCCTGATTATTGGGAGGAGACTTTCATTTGATAAAACAAGATATCTAGACCTCGTGTGACTCAGTGGGCCACCTATATGGGAGACGCAGTTGTCTCCACTGGTTCAAAGAAGGGGGTGAAGGTCCGTTCTATTCCTGGATTTCCCATCCCTCTAATCCACCAAGCCATTATGGGCATCCTTGCTTCGAGATTGATCGGGGACAAGGGAGGGGATACTTTGCTCTACTGTTGGGCCCCCATCATTGCATAGATTGAGGCACATGGTCGGATTTATGCCTGGGGAGCTGATATACTTGGGACCACCTATCACGACTTATACAGGGTGGTTTGATTATAGGGACAATCATTGAGCCATCCGACCTTAGTTATGAGCTAGGTCTATGAGTGCATTATCCCTTATGGGAGAGGCGTAGAGGTGGAGGATCCCGGGGCCATGAGGGCAGCGAGGTGGACAAGGATGATAGTTCTTAGAGCACCCCACCAGCCAGTTTCTTCCCTGACTACTGCAGACATGGAGGCCACTCCTTATCAGGACATGGCAGAGTATGGGGAGAGGAGACCTTTACTTTGATTTCTTGCTCTACTATAGGGTAGTTTGTGGATAGGACAGGGAAGGTAGAGACACACCCCTTCGATCGAGTACCTCGGTAGTTCAGCCTTTCTTATATTGATATGCTTCCCCAATGGCACCAAAGTGTTCGATCAATTCAAGAGGCCGGGGAGGTCTTAAAGCCGGGTTAGATCGTTGTTACTCCCGCATCCCTATTGCAGCCATGAGGGTAGTATGTTCTTTAGAGAGAGCCGGTGCTTCTTAAGCACCTTTACTTTGGATTACCACCGGTCTTTCCCATAGCAGTGATGATCCCATTGATATAGACTCCGAGTTTGAGGAGTTCACAAAGGGATAAATGGAGGAGGAGACCGAGGACATGGAGATCAGTGAGTTAGGTGGGGGAGAGGATAATAATCCTGAGTGACATGACACTCAGGAGATCCCACAGGCTGAGAGGGCAGAGCGGAGCTCGGAGAGGGTGACTCTAGTCTCAGAGGAGTTTCTTTCTCAGGACCTAGGTGGAGAGGATAAATCTATGGTAGGATGCCATGTTGTCCCAGATGTAGGAGGGGATACCAAGTCGGTGGCGGTGTCCATGGTAGGTGCAGATCCCAGAGATCCTTCCTAGAGGCTCGAAGATCCGGGTGAGTTATCACTCTTCTTTTGATATTTGTTTTAGCTAGAATTGCCTTAATTACTATCTCTCTTATTTTTCATCCTTGGTTTCACCCTTCGATTATTTTCTAATTTGTTTTCTCCTTTGCTTGTAGAGACTATTGATGAGTGGTGAGACTTGATTCATTGGGTATGTACTGACACCCTGTTGCTCCCCATGGAGAAGACTCGTGCTGAGCTATCTGTGGATGCAGGGGAGCCTTCAGTAGCCGGTAGGCATACCAATGTTTTTTCCCCTATCTGGCATGTGGCCAAGATGGTGACTTCCTCTCGTGTCGAGGCAGCTAGGTATAGGACTGTAGAGCACCTGATGAGGAGGATCTGTTCTCATAGCGAGACTAAAGCTACTGTTTGGGATCGCGAGCCCTCGCCGCACTCGGAGGGGGCTGGCGAGCCGAGTCCTAGACATGATCGTGTGCCTTCTAAGGGATCCCATAGGGATTGAGAGGCCACTTGGCTCTTTTTGTAGTGACTCTTGCTAGATTGTTTATACAACCATTTTATATTTTTTGGGCTCATTGAGCATTTTGACCATGCCTAGTGCATGATGGCATTGTATATGAAACTTGATTTGTATATATATATATATATATATATATATATATATATATATATATATATATATATATATCTTTGGATCTAGACTCTTGGTATCTTGAATTTTGTGTCTCATTTTCTAAATATGTTTTTAGATATTTTTAGAATATTTTCTTTTCATGTTTCCGTAGAATGTATGCAATGGACAAAAATGATAGTAAATAGAATTTTTACTCTATATGTTTTTGTAATGCTGATATGAGATGATACTAACATGTGGTAGTACAGAAATTTTGAATTCTTTGGGAAATTTTTGTAATTTCTTCTTATGGTGGAAAAACGTGATGAATGCATAGTGATAAAGAGATGAAATTTCCCAATCCCAAATCCACGCAACTAGTAAGACGCGAGGGCTCAACACCAAGAATTAGGAAGGGCACAAGTTGTATGAGTTTGATTAAATGGAACGATGAGAGACAGACAAACCAAGAACAAGAACCAAATTTGGACCTACACACCCACCTTACTCAGAACTACTACCAAGCTTAGAAGGCCACTTACTTTTCAGTTTATCTAGACTTAGACTCATAAATGGAAACCTGGTTGAAAAATATGGTTTTGAGGATTTGATCTCTTTGGAATTTGGATATTTGGATATTTTCTTTCTCTTAACATAATTTGACTTGTGTTTTTAGCATACCAAGATTTTTTAGTTTGTGTGACTAGACCCCCCACACCCTACCTCACACCACTAGTAAGAAGCATGGGTTTGTCACCAGAGGTAAGATACAGGTGAGTAAGCGCACTTCTTTCCTTTCCCAACCTCACATCACTGGTAAGAGATGTGGGCTTATCACCAAAGGTTGATGGGGCAAAGAAGTGTGTAAAATAAAATATTTTGTTTGCTTGGTGCTTTTGATTCCATTTGGTTTTGACATTTTTGATCTATGAATTTGGGGTATCCTTTCATTCCAAGAGATTTTAAGAGGGATAGATGTGACACCAAGAAGCTTCCAGAACAGACCGTGGGAAAGGAATACTTCACCTAGTAGAAAGAAAGAGCAAATCCAAGTATGTAGGTCTTGGCATGGTTTCCGTCAATGTTTGTCTGTTGAAATTGATGAGAATATTTGAAAATATTTGATGATGTTTGAAGAGATGTGATATGAATATCTTTGCCAATATCCTCAAAAATTTGTAATAGATTGTTTTAAGAGTAATCTACTAGACTATAATTTTTACGAAATGGACAGAATGAAGTAGCTAAAAGACTAATGTAATGTAGGTAGCTATAATGTACTAGTAATGACTTGGATGTTTTATGTGTAAAACCACTTAAGGTGCAAGGAATTGACAGCTTCACCAAATTCCTCACCTTCTAGTGTGCACAAGAGATACAAACCATTTCTGTAGTCCTTCATGACTCGGTATGGGCCCAACCATTTGGGCCGAACTTTCTTCCTTCACCAGTTTTCTTATCGATCCAACTGTCTAGTCTTAGAACTAGATCTCCTTCATATATTTCTCGCTCATAGAATTTTTGTTATACTTCCGGCACATCTGGTCAGCATAGGCTTTATGTCATTGTTTGACATTTATCCTAGCCTCGTCAAGGTTTTCTAGTTGGGAGAGGCATGCCTCCCTATAAGCTTCTTCATCCAGAATCCCTTGTAGTGAGATGTGGAGACTGGGTATTCCAACCTCAAGCAAGAGAACTGCTTCTACCCCAAATACCAGTGAGAAAGGAGTTGCTCCTGTTGTTGTTCTTAATGAGGTTCGATGGGCCCACAAGGCTAGATATAGTTTTAAATTCCAATCTCTCTTGTTCTCCTTGACTATTTTGAGGAGAATAGCTTTCAACATTTTGTTTGTCACTTCAGCCTACCCATTGGCTTAAGGGTAGTAAAGAGAGGTCATGTGATGGTTTATCTTGAACTTGCTACATAGCTCACGAACCTCGTCGTTCTTAAAGGATGTGCCATTATCTGAGATAATGACTTGTGGGACACCATACCTGTAGATAATTTGGTTCAAAATGAATTTGGTAATCACCGAACTTGGTATGGTGGTGAGAGGCATGGCCTCCACCCATTTGGTAAAATATTCTATGGCTATGATTATAAAATTATGGCCATTGGTTGATGAGGGAGAGAATTTCCCTATTAAGTCTAGACCCCAAGTGGAGAAGGGCCACAGAGTCGCTATTGGTTACAGGGATTGTGCTGGCATGTGAATCTCATGAGAGAATTCTTGACATTTGTGGCACTTACGTATAAATTCCACTACATCATGTTCGAGAGTGGGCCAAAAATAGCCCATCCGATGTATTTTGCAAGCAGTGGCGTGACCACCGAAGTGGCCCCCACATATCCCACTATGGGATTCATGAAGAATCCTTTTGGATTCTTCTATGTCGACGCATCTTAGAAGCATGCCGTCGAAAGCTCTACGATAGATTACTTGGTCTAAAACAACATATTTAGTGGTAATAATGCGTAACTACCTTCTTTGTTGTGACGTGGTACTTTCTCGGGTATGTATGGTCCATGATAAAATTGATGATATTAGTATACCAGGTACATGTAGAAATGGGGGTTCTAGTTTCGACAAAGTATACACATTCATCGGGAAAGTCTAGATCTACCACTCACCTCCATCTAGTGGATTGTCACTAACCAAGATACAATGATTCGTCCTTTAATGATTTTTGATTTACGAATGTTAAATCAAATTCTCCCATTAGGGTTATGAAACAACCAGCCTTCTTAGATAAAGATCCTTGTGTGAGAAATGTTTGTAAATGATCTGTCTTTACAATGACCCTTATTTCCTCGTTTAACATGTAATGTCCCAAACATTTTGTTGTAAAAATTATGGCAAGGAATTCTCTCTCTTCCTATGTGTAACGTGTTTCATAATTGAGCAATGTTCGACTAATGAAATAGATCGTGCATTTCTATTTTTCTTCGTCTTCTTGAGCCAAAGATCCAAGCCAGCAAGACATGAGTGGCTCATGAGTATAGGATCAAAGGACGGTCTAGCTTGGGAGACATTAGCATGGGTGGTGATAACAAGAAGCGCTTAACTACTTCGAAGGCCTCATTGCAATCTTCAGTCCAATTGAAACTATAATATTTCTTGAGTAGATTGTTGATTGGATGAATGGAAAAGCTTAAATCTAGGATGAACCTTTGATTGCACCGAGTTTCCCAAGAAATGACCTGATTCCAGACTCATCCGAAGGTGGGATCATTTCAAGAATAGCCCATATTTTGGCCGATCAACATCAATCCCTTGTGAAGATATAATTTATCCTATAAGTTTGCCTCCTATTACACCAAACACGCACTTCTCTAGGTTTAATGTGACACCATACTCAATTAGTCATGAGAGGATGATACGGAGCACTTCCGGATGATCACAATGTTTCTTGGCCTTGGCCAACAAGTCATCCACATATGATTCCACAATTTTATGGATAAGATCATGGAATATATAAGTCATTTCCCATTGATACGTAGCACTAACGTTCTTAAGACCAAATGGCATGACAACATAACAATAAGTTCCCCAGGGAGTTATAAATGTGGTTTTGGCTTGATCTTTTTAGATATTTTAATCTGATTGTACCCTAAGAACCCATCCATGAGGGAAAGCAGTTCAAATCCAGTTGTTGCATCAATGATAACATCAATGGATGGTAATAGGAAATCATCCTTGGGACAAGCTTCGTTAATATCCTGAAAATCTATACAAATGATATCTTCCCATTCTTTTTTAGGATGGGAACGATATTAGACACCCATTGTGAATAGTCAATGGGCTTGATGAATCCTACTTGGAGAAGTTTTACTACTTCCTCTTTTACCATGAGAGCCACTTTTGGTTTCATTGGTCTTGACTTCTATTTAATTGGCTTCGCATCTGGTTTAGTGATGAGATTATGTACCGTAAGTTATGATGCGATACTCATCATTTCTTTATAATTAAATGAAAAATCCTTTTGATGTTTTTTGAGGATTTGGGTGTGTGTTTCTATTTCTTCTAGAGTTAACGAGGATCCCAACTTCAAAATTCTTGGTTCTTCCTTCGTTCCAATGTTTATGTCAATGGTTTCTTCTATCAAAGAAGTGTTACCTTCTTCAAATTTAGGTGGGGTTGGAGGTAGTTCCAAGCTTTCTCCATTTTCTATCTCATAGATATCGAGATCCTTCTGTGGAGGAGACTCTACCGTGGGATTTCTAAAGTAGGAAGAGGAGTGTGGTATTAGGGAAAGATCAACTATACGATGAGCAAGGTGTAGCTCTACATAGGTGTTTAGATATTCAAGAGTGACTTTATCACTATCAACATGATGTAAGATAGGAGACTCATTCTCAGCTATATGTGTTAGAAGAGGGTTCGTTGATATTTTCTTCACCAATGGTTCAATACGAAGTGATACCTTGAAAATTGTATCTTCCCACTCATTACTTGGGGTAAAACGAAGTTGAGGTTGCTATTGAATGCAGTGAGAAGGTTCTATTCTCGTGGGATTTCCTCAATTGATATGAAGTTGAATCCTTTGCTTAGATCTAATACCACTATTTTATAGAGCTATAAGTGCTCAGCTCTAGTCTCATATACTTTAGAGACTTGGTTTGCAACTAATTACGAGTCTCCTAACACTCTGATGTTATTAACACCGATCCTTTTGGCTATGATGAGGCCAAGGAGGAGGGCTTCATACTCAGCGCCGTTGTTTGTACATTCAAAGTTCAACTTAAAATAAAAAGGTAGGATCTTTCCCTCGAGGAAGTAAAGATCACACCTACCCCAGCTCCATAGTGACATCTAGCTCCAACAAAGAGGAGAATCCAATATTTACTGGGAAAAATGGATGCTAGGACATTCTTTGCATCTGTTTCTTCTGTTTCGCTTACTTCTACCATGCAAAGTTCCTATGTTGGAAGAGAACCAACTCCTAGGGTACATCCCATACCGTGGAATCAAATAATAGGAAAATTGGTAGATCTTGTTCCAAAGAATTCATCAATTTTTGTAGTAGTTCCTAATGATATTGTTTTTACAATGTTAGCTTCATCCTTGAGGCTATGATGCCCTTGACTAGGTTTGTAATTTATAGTTTTATTGTAGGTATTAATTTTTCTTATGGTTTTGAGTTGATTGGTTTGTTAAGTTGGTTTGTTGGGAGTTTAAACTCGTGAGTGAATGCTTGGTCTTTTCTTTAGGTTTTCCAAGTGTATGTTGAATGGTTTTGGGTCACCTTTTACTATGAATATCTTTCCTAGGTGTAAGAATCTTATTTTCTGGAATAACGTAGAAGGGATTTCTTTCATGCGATGTATCCATGATCGACCGAGGATCATATTATAGTTGGTTTCCCGATCTATGATATAAAACTCGGTGACGATTGTCTTGGGTCCTAAGGTGATTGGTAATATTATAGTCCCAATTCAAGTAGCTTTAAGGTTGGCATAACCTCTTAGCGTATTTCTTGTTGTGGAACAATTTGTTTCTCCATATCCTAGCTTTTCAAGGAAAGAGAAGGGGACAATGTTAATCGCTGCCCTATCATCAACCATTGTGTGTTTAACATAACTATTGTAAACCTTCACTTGTAAATGCAAGGCCGAGATCGCCTCTATGTGTAATTTTAGCATCTGTTGGCATTTTTTTATGTCGAATATAAACTCGGTATCCCTATCTGGCTGCCCTGGAGGGTGGATATTGAAGTCTATATGGTTTACTTGTGTTTCGGGAGGTGGAGTGATGTTAATTAAATGACCTAGACCTAGTGCTTCTAAAAGAGTAGCCCTATGGGCAAGATATTTTTTCAACAAGTCCAAAAAGGAGATGTGAGAGAAGGTCTTTGTTAAGTCATTAATTAAATCATAAGCACCCATGGGTTTTACCAACGTTTGTTGAATGTTATCTGGTTCTAGTGGATAGATTGGATTTGGTTGAGAAGAATATTCTCGTGCTCTTGTTATGGCTTCTACATGCATCTCAATATCTAACTCCACTAGACCAACTATCTTGGTCCGTGGCTAATTTCTTAATTGTGGTGCGATAGGTGGATTTAGTGAAGTTGAGGCTTCATGATCGTTATTTCCTATCATTACACCTTTGTTTGTCCCATTTGGATTTAATTTATTATTGTTATTGTGATTTGGAAGTGGATCATTGAAGATCTTAAGAGGTGCATTTTGAGGGGAAACTGCCCCTGTGAAAGTATTTGGCATAAGTGTCACAGAATCTGTTAAGAACATATCTATGAAGAGTTATCTTTGTTCTTCTAGAAAATGTTGCATGAACTTATTATAATCATGACAAGTCCTAGTGTCATGGCCTCGAATTTTGTGGAAACCATAATACGAGTTGGGATTATAACTCCTAGGTTGTTGGTTTGGTACGTGTTGTGGTCCAAAACTTTGATTAAACTGTTGACTATTAGGATTAAAGTTTTGCATTTGTTGCTTTTTGTTTTGGTTTTGATATCCAGTTGAGTTTTGACTTGGACCCTGTGTCTAGATCTACCATTTTTGTTGTTGTTGTTGTCATTGGGGATGATTAAAATCCACCGCATTGATTATTGGGGTAAAATTTTTGTTTCGTTGATTGTTAACTGGTGGTGGAACATTTACAATGTTTGCTCTTTTAGATTGGTTAGTCACTCCATATGTTGTCAATCCATGGTTTTTGTTAAGGATTTTAGGTCCTTGATTGTTGTTTGTGGTAGTAGGATAGGTCATAGTGTTTTGGATGGGGATGATTAACCTCCCATTTGTTCCATATGTCTTGTAACCGCTATCTATTGCAGCTTGATCTATTCGGAGAGCACTCTCGAGCACTTCATCATAAGTTCTTAGTGGGAACTTCTGGACTTCTTCCTTTATCTCTCCGCTGAGAGAATGAAGGAATAAATCAATCGTTCCATCTGATCCATATTTGGAGCGCTTGCTAAAGAATAGAGGACTGTACGCCATCTTTGGATGAAATGAGCAATAGATTCATTGTGTTATTGTTTAATACGCAAGAATTCCCTGATTCCTATTCTCAACAATTTTTTCATGTCGAAAGCTTTGATCAACTCTGAAACGAGTTGTTTAAATGAATGTATTGACGCTTCAGGTATTCTATAATACCAATTGAGGGAAATATCCTCTAAATTTTTGGGAATATTTTAAGAATAACTCCATCCCAAGGAGTAGTTCTCGAATGGTTGTGGCATAGGTCTTAATATGTGCATTCGGGTCTCCCTCCCCTTTGTACTTGGGTAGATTAGGGAGAGGTCTTGGAAGCATGACACTTTGTATAGTGAAGTCTAAAGGTTCTTTCAAATATTCTGAATAAGTCCCTATCGCATAGGTTTCAACCATTGATGGTGCTTCATTGCGAGGGGGTGGAGGTGGAATGGGTTATTGATATGGCATAGCATATGTATTTACCGGGGCATAAGGAAATCCTTGTGGCTGAGCGAAGATGCCAGGAGAAGAGAACATATCTCCCTGTGGTGATTTGGAATACATGTTTAAGTATGGAGGAGTGTTGCTCAGAATGGGTTGTTTTGTACTAAGCCGGGAGGTATTATATTCTCAACTACAGTGATGTTAGAAAATGTGGTTCTAATTGGCGTTTGTTGTAAATATTGAGGAGGCATGCCCAATGTGCCTGCTCTGTGAGGACGTCTACTTGGTTGGGATGATGTGATGGATTGGAAGTTCTTACTTGCATGAACTATGAATTTTGATTTACTTGAGCAAGTTCTAACCCTCTAACCTTTTCAACTAAGGCCGAGATGACCTCGTTTGGTGAAGACATGATATTTTCCCTTCTTTGGGGAAGTTGTTGTATATCTTGAGGTTGTATAGACATATGGTACCCTGCTATGAATTGATCGGTGCCCCACCAAGTTTCACTGAGGGCATTTCCTATAGGTGGAGGAATGGGGTGTTTTCATGGAACGAGAACTTGATTTTTGTTTGTAAACCTCTTATAGGTGGGTACATATTTTGAGAGCATTGTTCACTCCTAGCATAACGTGCTAAGTATTCATCATCTAAAAATAGATATGGATCTAACTGTCTACTAATTTGTGGTCTAAGCAACACCCGAGGAGATGAACCAGATTCTCCAGTGAGTGTCATGTTGTTTGAGCCTGAAGGCTCTGGTTGTTGCATTTGAGTGAGCTGATCCAACTCCTCTATTTGGAAAGAAGAACTATATCTAGTCCTTTGAGGTGGAGTTTGTGTTGAAAATTGGTTAGTTGAATAGTTGTCACCCCATGCTGAGAGCGAGGGTGATGGTTGTCTATTTAATTGATCGTAGTATGCTTCAAGACCTAGGAGAGGTCTGCCATATGCATCGTATCCTGACATATTTTGGGGGTATATAAATACCCGCAGAATAATGGGAAGAAGCGAAGGTGGATAAAACTAAAAGAAGAGTGTGAAAGTGAAGCAATTGTTCCCTTCACGTCGGGTTCACCAATTTTGTTGGTGAAGCTGATGTGAAGGCTAATGAGGTGGAAAAGATGAAAAGTATACTAATTGGAAGAACAAGTAGAAATAAGACTCAACCAGAAGGTAGGAAGTTTCACATTGGGTTCACTAATTTTGTACGATGGAAAAGTGACCAGTGAGCATGGGAATCTACAAGTAACTCTTCCTCGCACCCAACCTCTCGAGGTCGTGCCGAGACAGCCGGTGGGGATGGAATATACGTGGGATGTAGATAAACTAGTTAGGTAATCTTATGTCTTCAACACACAATAATGGGATCTACGAATCTAAGGCAAAGAAGGCCCCCCTAACTTGAATCAGTGTGATAGATCATTTGGCAAGGATAGTTACTCAAAGGCTTCAATAAATATCGAGCTTTGTTGTGAACCGATGTATGGGTTGTGGGATATGTGGAAGATGACCTATGGATGCTTCGTATGTATCTCCCGATAAGGTCATGAAAATGGAATGGCTAAATGTGTAGTGGATATTTTGGTGCTTTATGGACGATTCTCTAGTCTAGTCTAGAAATCTTTAACTTCATTAGCTGCTACGTTTAATAATGATAGTTATGTGATAATGTTTGGTGGAAGTGGAGAGGACCTAAACACCAGCATTTGTAAGTTAGTGTCAATACTTAATTGATTTTTAGGCTCGTTGGGTTGTGGGACTGTGGATCACAACCGTAAATTCGTGGTTACCGTAGACCTCCTATGGTCATATGAAGATTCAATTCCTGATTCTGAGTATCCAATAATTGTATGCCTTTTCAGCCTCTACATTTAGAACTAGAAGTTGCACAATTTTCTCAGATTACCTAATAGGTGTTCTGGTAACTTGGATACGTAAGCTAGTGTCTATATCAACGAGGAGGTCTCCTGCGTCTGGCTGTGGGACTAGTGGATCACAACCGAATGTTTTCTCTCTTTCAGGTCCTTCTACTATCATATGGGTATCTATCAAGGTAGTCTATAATTTGGTTGATTTGACGAGAACGTGTGTGCTTTGTCATCTTCTATGTTTAATCCTCTTAGCTGTGTTCTGATTTCTTGTAGGTTTGTTGTTGTTCGGAAGACCTAAATTCTGAGATTTTGGTCTATGTCAGTTAATGCTACAACAAGATTTCGTTGAGGCACAATTGGCTCAAAAACGTATTCCATGGGCTCCCTAGGTCCCGTGATTTTCATACAAGATCAATAGAAACCTAACTCGAGATGAAATAAACTAATTATGTAAGATATATCTACAACATATATATATTCCTCTATTTTCTGTATTTTTGATAGAATTTTGAATAGAATTGAAAGAGAAACTAATGTAATATATTCATAAAATGAATAACAAAATTAAAACAAGCAAGGTAGCCCAAGTGTAGCTACTTGCCTCTGCATAGCTGTGATTTTATCCTAAATAACTAGATAACTGATTAAATTAATTGAAAGACTCTCGATCATACCTCGAAGTGAGGAATGAATCATAGTTTCGAGAAACTATCAATCCCCATAGCTTCCCTGACAATATCAAAAGTGAAATTTAACTGAAGTGAAATAATTCACTACTCTATTTGATATGTTTTAAATAGAACTTTGACAGATAAAACCTGGAATTTGCAGACGTTGGGCAAATCTAGTAGCGTATGACTTTGTCCCCTCAGAATGATCTTCTCATTCCTTCATGTTCACGTGAATCAAGAAGAGCGTGTATATGCTAGCATCAACAGAAGAAGGTATTTGAACAATGACAGCTTTGGATATAGACCGAATATAGTGTGAGTAGTAGAGGAAAACACAAGTGACAAATCTTGGCGTATGTAATTCCTAGCAGGATTTATTGTGGGAATACAACACAAGTGTACCAAGAGATTCTAGGATCTACCTTCTGTGAAGAACACAACCTGAAACTCTAATGGATTCAATCTACAAATTACACTACTCTACTCTAAACTAATTTGTATGAACAACAATGAACAAGACTGAAGCAAGAAGATCGAATGGCTTCTAATAGCAAAGGAAAACTAGCATGGATGCAAACATGAAAACAAAATGATTTATAAGCAAGAAATTGAAAGACTAAACAATGGAAATGAGAAGTTGAGGGGCCATTTTCTTAAAAACAAGTTGGCTATTTATAGATTTCACATTCACCCAAAGGTGATTTCTATTAGAACTCTTTTACCATTAAACAATGAAGAAACACTATTCTAGGGAACATAAAACATTAATACGAGCTAAGGCAATTGAGAAAAGTTGGTAAATGTTGAAAAATTATGCAATTCTCGATCAAAGGAACATGCTGGAAAATGCGTAAAGGACCACCTACGAGCAGCGGGGCGGCGGTTATAGGACCGCCACCTTGTCGGGGTGGCGCTTCATTCTCAAGGTCAAAACATGTTTAAAAAGCGGGAGAGGAATTAAAAAAGCACAAGGAACTTGGATAAAGAATTTTGGATGCTAACATATACTTCATGAGCTTATCTGGATCCCGAACACCTTGCGAGGTAGCTGTATCATCATTGGGCATGTGTAACATCATTCTAGCGATGACAAGACCCTATAATTTGTGGTATGTACAATGATATTGTGCTTAAGTGGGATGAGGAGAGAACTAATCCTAGAAGACACACAAAGTTTGATTCTTTTTGGAGTAGACCATATTTTATTACAATTTGGAAGTAACATAATGATTTTCAGCTCTACAAGATGAATGGTGATGAGGTTCTCATCTTGGTCAATGGGATGCAACTCAAAATTTTATGTTGAGGTCATGTTTTACCCTCATACATAATATGTTGTTATTATTTATATTTTCCTCCAAGTGCTTCTTATAATTTGTTGTTCTTATTTTCATTTCTTGTGCCCCTTGTGCACTTTTTTGATGTGTTGATTGTCTAATAAGTGTTTCTAGCATAGTGGTTGCTATTCCTGGAAGGTATTTTCAGTGCTCTTTCATCTCTAAAAGGTTGTAGTGGTTAGTACATGACTCCATGCCCAATGGATGCTTTGAGGTTACTTATTTTTCTCCATCTAACATGAAGATATGCTCGTAAGTTGCCAAATTTTTATCCAAATAAACCCCATACTTATTTATATCACTTTTTCAGATCACATGCTTAAATTTTTTTGGATTGGTAGAAAAGGTCAAATTTTTAAGGAAACAATGTTTAACATGCGCTTCAAAGAAAATGAAACATATCACACGCAGAAATGAACAACCCACAAATGTAGAAAAATTTACGCACAAAACCTCAAGTAAATGGTGAGACCCATGCGAAAGTATATGCGAGAATCTACACGACAAAATAGGGAATAAAAGACAAATAAAGAATGTGTAGAATCTTGCAGAGTGAGAGGAAAAGGTGTGTGCATCGAGGGAAAAAAAGAAATAAAATATGTGTAGATAATGATAAATAAAGTATGGAAAATGTGCAATATGAATAAGAAATGCATGTAAATCCACGCGTCAAGGGAATGATTAGAAAAACCATAGAAGCCGTGCAAGATTCCATGTGAAAATCCATGAAAGCAAGGAACTAAAAACCATGTGGGAATCTATGCATAAAACTATGAAATAAAGAAAACCCACAAAAAGTATACATAACAAAAAAGAAAAAAATCCATGAAATGTGAGAGAAGCCACACATAAAAGAGGCAAAATGATGTGTAAAAAGGAATGTAAACCCACATGTAGATTCATAGGATTAAAGGGATAATAACCACGTACAAAGCCACATGTTTCAACAAAGTAAAAATGGTATTAGAAAGCTATGGAAATACACAAAGAAGGAAAAACCACATGAAAGTCTCGTGTAAAGTGCAAAAACACAAAGGCACCAAGCAGAGTCAAACATGAGTGAAAATCCATGCAACAAAGGGAAATAAAAAGAAATAAGTTTTTACATGACCCATAATCAAATCATAAAATTATTTGTTTTATTTTTATTTTAATTTGGAATTCTAGTTTTAGATCAATTTGTTAAAGAAGATGCATGACAAGTTAAAAATAGATGAAAGCATGCAAGGGACACTGGTTTCACCTTCCAAAGTTCTAATAATAGAACAAAGCATGTAAAAGTGAAAAGAAAGCTATTTTTCCTATTTTTGGGACTGTAAATTCTATCTTTAGAAGAGATTGGATAAGAAAAAAACAAAATCCATTTTAAATAAGCAGATAAAGTATGATGTATGCTTTTTACATGCACTAATTATTTTGGAGTGGAAGGATAGAGCACACATGTTTTTTCTAGTTTTACAAGTCAAACTCGCATGTCCTGGGATTTTCCTATTTTTTCTCTCTCAAATTTTCTATAATAACTCTAGAACGCATTATAAAACAAATCTTGTAATTTTCATTCTTGTTCTCTAAATCAATTCAGCTTTCATGGTGAGAAAGGGTCATGAGTGATTCTTTTTGTTTATTCCAACTCTTAGAGCAATAAAGGATCTATTTTTTTACTTTCTACATTCTATGTGTAGTGCATATATTTATTTTAAACTAAGTTTATTCGCATGATACATGTTTATCCTTGTTTGAACAGTTTAACTTCCATGTATTGATGAAACTTTGTATCAATTTATAGGTCATAGATTGTGTCTAACATGTTATACACATGATTTTTTTGTGAGCCATTTGTTAGACCTTCTTTATCTTATAACGACTCAACTTTAAACCCTTATATGAATCATTTATTCTTTGATACAATCACTTGTAGTTAGTGTATGGTGTGTATGGATCCCATGGTCTATATGTGTAACTCTAAAAATCCTAAGACCCTCAATAAATTCTAGTGTATCACCACACTTTTCAGTTTTCTCTTCTTTCTTCCTCCCTTTTCCTTATTGATAGAATAAAGTGTTATTAGAGATAGAAATATCTTAGGTATTACACTATGAGAACCAGCTCTCTCTGGAGACTCACTCCAACATATAGGCCCCCACAACCTAGGAGTTGTAATGCCCACTATTTTACCACATAAAAAGTAACTAAAAATTTGATAATTTTTTTGTATATTATATGATGTTTTATAAGAAAGAGGTTGCACTTATCAAAAGACATATAGTATAAATTTAGTGAACACACAATTTAATCATTCACTTTTGCATGTATTATATTTTGTTATTTAGGATTAATACTTATCTAGGAGCACGTAAGAAATCCTTTATGACACATCATTTCACATTTCAAATGTGGGTTCATTTCATTCTAGGATCCATTCTAATGATAAAATTTCATATTTTTCACTCACTACCTATTTCAAATCATACATGTCCACTTCAATTATTGGACACAAAAAGGTTAGGACCAATAAAATATAATTTCATTGGAAACCACAACATACATTAGCCCATAGGAGGTTTTCCTATCCACATTTCTTCTATGGAGTCAAGATCACACGTAACCCAACTAAACATAGGGAGAAGAGTATAACTCGTAACACCTTTCACAAGGTCCATACACCTTTCACCAAGGTGTTTTATAGGGACAACACAACTCAATATTTCCCACACTACTACGACCAAAATCCCAAATATATTAACTTAGCGTCATAAAGGACACTAACCCAAACATGGACCACATAGAAAATAAGAAAAACTATAGAGCTCACGATTAAAAAACTTACTCACAAGGGATGTACATGTTTCAATGACTCAACCCCACATGAGAATCCTAAGGCTAGCAATATCCTACATCTTTCATGGTTACATCTTTGTTATGATTCAATTTCATCATTTAACCTTATAGATTGAAGAGCATTTAACATATAGGAAAATATTCTTGTTCCCGAAGCTACATCTTCAATATTTCATTTTACATCATTGTTCAAAACACACTATGCTTATGAAATATGTGCTCATACCTCAAGGATTATATATTTCCCATTTTAATAAAATATTTTAGATCATAATGATGCCCTCCTTAACTTTCATTAGTTTTAAGATTGTCTTAGGAATTTTAGTTGGTTGGCCATGATTCAAAGTGCATACGATTTTTGTAACAATAATTTCATAGTTCCATCTTGATTACCCATGTCTTAATTATATTTTCTCGATTACATAGATCTCGTATTAACATCATTTAAAGAAAAATTATGATTTTTGTAACTCTTTCTTTTCACTTAGGGATTCAAGACCTCAAAGACTCTGATTAATTTTTCTTAAGCATGTGAACATCGTACAAGGATAAAATCACTAATGAGGACAAAAATAAAGGATATGTTTTATAGTGTTTGTAGTTTCCATGGTTTACCTATTTATAACATCTTGATTTCTTAGATATCCCTCCTCTAATAAAAAAGTTACACACTCAAGCCATATGTCATTGTGTCAAGATTTACACCTTTACTACTATGAGTTACCCTTTATTCATCTATATTATCTAGCATGGTAAGTTTCCAAATCTTAATTACAAATTGAATACATGTCTACCACACTTGTGATCCTCATGAGGCTCATCTTTGAGATGAGAAAGGATGTTACCAAAGGTAAATCTCCCACACAAAACAAGTCTCTTTTTTTTCTTATAAATAGAAAAAGGGCTAACCTTAAGTTAAAGGAGTGATTCTAGTTATTCTTTACATTCCCCATATCATTTTAACAGGCATCATTTATATTATTTCTTTGTGAATACCTGAATCAACAAGTGACTACATAGTGATACTAGACCTATATTAACCTTAGGTACCCTTGTGTAGTCATTTTTATGCCTTTCAAATAAAAAGGAAATCCCATGTGCATCGACCTATCAACTAGTGGGCACTGGGAGCTCACCCGAGGCATGCGTGGGCACCGAGCCCCTCCTTTATGTGATTTGTGTGAGAATGTATTATTTACGACATAAACTTAAGTGAAGAGAATGGAAATGAACCATACATTCATCTTAGAGCTCAGAATGGGCTTCTAGACCAATGTATTCATTCAGATAAGAAAATCATTACAAAACATAGATCTGAATCATAACAGAAAGGAAATGCATAGGGGTTTACACCCACTCATATGAAATATATATATATATATATATATATATACAAATGATCCATACATATATAAGTAAAAACTTGAACCACATATATCCAATTAAATACATTTGGTAATCACATTACATTCATTGAGCATATCAAAAATACATATAATAGTGCAAACCAATGTCGTGCATTAGAACTAGACTTAAGCCCCTCATAGTAAAAATAAGAATATTTAGAATCATCCCCTTGATACATCATACTCCTATAGATCCTCTAATCCCAACCCATAGAACTCTCACGGTATTTTTGCATAGCTTTGCCTCTTTTCCATTCTCCTAGGTATATCTCTTTCTCTCATCATGCTTGTATTTATATCCTTAGAAAGAACTGCCATGACTTTCAAGTTGTAGATCAGTTGCCAAGTGTTCAAGTGGTCTTCCATGGAGCATGATCCTTAAAATGAAGCTCTTCATTCTTCTCCAGGATGACCTTCTAGAATCTTCTATCATAAGGTATATTCCTTTTGTGGGCTCCAAGTTACCAGGATGGCACCTTATCCACTCCACATGTACAATCAGGTCATGCTTTCCTCGTGTTCTACCCGATATACCAAATATGGTTAAGTCCCAAAACCTTTTCTTTGCCTTGTGCACAAGTGCCATCTGTTCTACTAAACCCTCCTAAAATTGTGTTCTGCGTGCTTTCACCTTGCGCGCCCTTCTTCAAATAAGCCTTGCATTCCCACGTGCCTTTTTATACTTAGCTAATATTTTAGGGGCCCAACATCACCCCACATTATGCTTGTTCTATGCCCTCTGGAACATTTTCTCAATGAATAAAGAATGCTTGTCCCTGAATAGTTTGGGGAAAGACTAAAGGAATGAATAATTTGGGGAAGAATGAAAGAATGGAGAAACCATGATTACATCTGCAAGAGGAGAGGGAAATATTTTTCAAGTCTCGCTCTCAACATATTCCAGGCATCAACTTCATTCTATGCCTATTGACAGAGGTCACCGACTAGGGCACTCACCTCTTCAAATCCTAGCCCTTCTCCTTGGGTATTCATCATTTTCACGATACCCTCCAATTTTTTTCCCAAATCCTCATGCACATCCATCCTTTGAGTGATATGGGGATATAAATCCTTCAGCTGGTTCTTGATTGAGCCCTGCAAGGCCTCAATAGCCTCCAATTTATTCTCAACCTCGGCTAGAACTATGTCATGTTTTTCTCTATTTCCCTTGTTATTTTCTTGGAAATCCTTGAGCTCCATTTCATGAGTGGCAACCAGAATTCTTTCCACTCTATCCCTATCAGTGTAGTTGTCATAGGTGGCCTCAATGACTTGGGCAGAGGCTTTCACATCAGCGAGGACTTTATTGTACTGAGAAATAATTTCCACAACCTTTATCTTGTCCTCCTTCTCTTTGCGCGTCGATGCCTCTTCTATACATTCTAAGGCTAGTGGTCACCTTTCCATTATGAGGATGCGGTTCAAGTACTCTAGGAACTCTAGGGTGGATCCATACTTCACTGGTGGTGTCAGATATGGATGCTTCAAGAAAATGGCATCTGTGTTCATCTCAAGTTTCTTCTAAACCTCGTGCACCCTTGCCTTCTCATATTTTAACTCATGCCTTAGTTGAGTGTTGATTAGTTATTATTGCTTTACGTCCTTGGTTCTTTCAATGAGATATTCTTCCTTCTTTTCTAGTTCTACCTCTAGGAACTTCACCTGTCGTTCCTCCCAAAGAAACCGTCTTCTACTTCAACCGAATCCTTGTTTAACGCATTGCAGATTTGTTAAATCGATAGCTGCCGAGAATTTACCAAAGGGTTAAATCCTTTTGACTTTGACGCCTTCATTATTTCCCCCTAGATTACTTCAAACTCCAGCTCATTGATGTGGGACTCAAATGCCTACGAAAGAATTTTCCTCATCCTAGGGTATGCACCTTCCTCATTAAATGATGCCATATCTAAGAGTTACTCTGTTGGTACGGTGCTTTGAAATTGTGTGTGCAATACCTTGTTTAGATCATTAATGTAGTCCATCCCCGAACCTATGATGCTTCAGTACTCTTTTTCCTTGTGCGCATGGCCTTAGGAAATCTTATAGCCAAAATGGGATCTCCTCCCATACTGCTATATTATTTTTTTATGCTCTCCTCCTCGATTCCTTCATCATCACATTCGTGTTGCATTCCATTTCTTACTCTGAGTCCTTAATGATTTTTGCTACTTCTTTCTCCATGGCCTTGTCTACCTATTCCTTTGTGAGACTTGGGATCCTTTTTTCTTTTGTAACTTCTTCTCTTACCCCTATGTCCTGAGCATCCTCGTCTTCCTTGTCATTCTTCCTCCTGAAAATATGTACTCATTTTTTTCTTCCTTTCCTTCCTCCTCTGAATCATGTAATTTGAATTCTAGGGTGCTTTGAACTACCTCAAGTTCATCATCATCATCCCTTTTGCCTCTATAGGCCTCCAAGCTCTCTGTATCCTCCGATTCATCCTTCTTTGTCACCTTCTACTTCTTCCTGACATGATATTATGCTTTCTCTTCCTCCTCCTCTGGTGACTTCTCCTTTGGCACTTCCCCTTGAGCATGTGGCTCTCCTTGCTGCAATGCCTCCTCTTCTAGGGTCTTTGGCCTCACAGAGGACTTATTTTGGTGCACATAAGTGCTTGGCTTGAACTTACCTCCTGCATGCCTACTGATTGTGTAGTCTAGACACTTGGGGCCCTTTTCTCTTGCACCTCCTCTCTTTCTCTCTTCTTTGGCATGGGATTCCTCCTTGTAGGGTCTTCAAGGATGGATACATAATTTTCCAAGTATGTACCCTTTTCAAATTTCATCCTGATGCGTAGATACACTCGCGCCATGGTCCTTCTTGCAATTGGTAAAGTCAGGGGCTTCATCATCTGGACCTTGTGGGATACATACTTTTCCATGTATGCATGCTTTTTGGGTAGATGATATTTCGCATTGCTCTCTATGGTCCTGATCCACCTCACTAAGGTCAAACCTTAGTCTCTTGGCCTCTTTGAACTTGTTCACCCCCACTTGGAAGTATTGCATGGTGAAGGAGAAGGGAAGTTTACACCAGGGGCTCATTATTTCATCTATCAATTTGAATCTACCAATGTAGAAGTGTTGGTACACTACAAAATCTTCTTCTCCATCCAAGAGCATTGGTAGTTGCTCTAGAATTCTTCACTCTTCCCTAAATGTATCCCTCATTCACTTGTACCACATTTCTAAGCATGATTTGTGAGTGGCCATCATGGTGTCACAAGTATACTTCACGAACCTCTTCGTGAGTGATAATTCTTCTTCTGGTACTCCCAAACAAACCTTTCTAGCCCATAGGGAAATCTAATCTCTGAGAAAACAATTATGAGGAGGAAATTTCCAAATAATGTCTTCTCACCCTCCTATGTGCTACTAATGATTTGATCCAAAATGAAGGAGGACAAGTTGTTAATAGTCTCCTCTGATATTTTTCGGCATACATTCAGCCATGCCTTGTTCACTTGAGTCCATATTTCTTGATCATTGATCTTGGTTACCAAGCACGTAACCATCCTCATCATGGGGTCTAGAATCTCTGTGATGTCAAAGTATCGCGATCCTTTCTTGTATTCATACGCATCTATTATTTCCTTGATGGCATCCTTATCACTCAAATCATCATCTATGCTCTCTCCCTCATAGATAAGGCCTGTGAAATTGGAAATCAACTGGGGATTTATGCACATCTTGTAGCCCATAAAATAAAAATGATCTTTGTGAACACGTGACATTAGCCACTGATAAAGGTGCTTAGGTTTTCCGAAGTAGGGTAATTCATAAATTTGTAGTAACCTTTCCTTCTCCAATTTAACTTTTACTTCCTCTCTATATATGGGCATGCCATCCTGTCCTCTGTTTGATGGGTGAACCAACTCCAAATCCATTTATTTCTCTATCATTTTGGTGTGATGATTATATTCATGCATACTCATTTTCCACAAATGAGACTCCCATTCTTTTCCTAGCAATACCCCATCCGGGTATTGCATCTCCGCGTACCACTCTTCATTTTTGCTTGCAACAACAACTGTTTGCTTCCCCTTTCTCTTGCCCTTCTTCTTTTTAGGTGAGATGGTTGCTTTCTTTGGTGTCATTCTTTTGGTTAGGTTAACACTTCAAACGTCTTCTCCTTTCTCTACTCTACCACTCTATCCAACCCCAAGACTCAAATTTGTGAAGAAACCCTCCTAACTCCATGCCCTAGCCATCAAACCCTAACTAGAACAATGATTCCACAAGATGGCACTCCTCAACAACTTCCTCCACACCCGTGTACTCCTTTCCTACTAGTTTTGTGGATCTACTCTAGTCACACCCTCTTATATTTCTTAAATTTTTCTTTGCACAGATCGCTTTTGGATGCCCTAGTTCATGAGATCTCTTTTCACTTCATAAATGCAAGGTAAAATAATGAAGTTCCCGACTTCTTATTTATAGCTTTTTCTTCTTTCCAGCATTAAATGTTATTTTACCTACCACCGTACTTAACACTAAATGTGGCTTTTTCCACCAAGCTAGCCTTACACGCCTTCACTTACGCACCCAATCTTGTGTGAAAAATTCTACAACCTTCTGTGTGTAAACAATCCATCCTGATAAAAGACTCTTACGCGCGTGTCAACAACGACTAAAGGCACTTCTTCTATCCACCTATTTTTTTATCTGTTCCTACCTCGTGTTGTTCTTGTGCTTCTTCCTCCTTTGTATGTGGTTTCTATAAAGTCTTATCCTAACACCAACCATTATTGTCCACCTCTTTTCCTATGCACTTCTTAATCCTTACGCACTTTGTATCCATCAACCAAGCCATTCAACACAACTTCTACTATCGGTTCAACTTGTATTACAGGCCTATAATTCACATCACTCCACTCCACACTAAAACAGATGTATGGTCCTCTACGCATGCACAAAGTTCCAAAATAATGTGTTTACCAAAGTGCCTAAGGCATAAAAAAACAACAAAACAAATGACGAGAAAGGGAAATAGAAGAAAATAAATTACATAAAGGGAAATTCTATACTAATTGGCAATACTGCCTTATTACAAACACCAAGAAGACTTATTTATAGTAGGGATTCAACCTAATTCCATTGAAATGGCTTGGCAATCTCGTCCCATCCAACGCTCTCAACTAGCATGCGCTTGAATCAAGGATGTCTGAGATGATATAGGGCCCCAACCAATGGAATTTCAACTTCCCGAGATGGTGCAGAAACTTGGAATCATATAACAATACCATCTGCCCAACCTCAAATTGTTTGTTTTTGATGTGGCGATCATGCCATGCCTTTTTAAAATCCTTTTTAGCCTTTTGACTCCACCTGGCCAATGATCATCTCTCGTCTAATTTCATCAATTTGTCAATCCTTTCCTCCAGTGCTTGTTCATCGGCCAATCCTCCTGCATGCACTATACGCAGAGAAGGTAACATGAATTCAATGGGTAGGATAGCCTCCGCACCAAACACCAATTGAAATGGTGTGGCTTTATTCAACCTCTTGTAGGTTTTCCTATACGCCCATAGAACTGTTGATACTTTGTCATCCCAATCTTGTCTACCAACATCAAAAAATTTGGTCAGGGTATGACTCAGTATTTTATAAAATGCCTTGGTAGTCCCATTTGCTTGTGGATGGTGAGGGGTAGTCTTATGATGAGCCACCATGAACTCTCTGCTAACGAATCCTAATGGTCTTATTTAGGAAATGCGTACTTATATCACTAGTTAATATCAACCGCATATATACCTTTTAATAATATTTTCCCATAGAAACATGGCTATTATAGCCAATGTACAATCCTTAGTAGGCATTGCTTCTACCCATCTTTTCAAATAATATGCGTAAGTAATTACATTGTGTGATCTCGTCCTACATGCGGCTGGAAAAATGGGACCTATACAATCTATGGCCCACTTTTCAAATGGTTCTATACTTGGAATAGGGCATAGAGGCATTTCATCCCTCCACCCCAGTGCTAAAAATGATCACATCCCTTACAATAATCTTTGTAATATTGATATAGGGTCTCCCATAATAACCTAACTTGTAATATCTTACACATAGTGGCATCCTCAGTATAGTGTCCACTTGTAATTCCTCCATGTGTCTCCTCCATAATAGCTAGGTGATCATGTTCTAGCATACACCGGTGCAACACTTCATCACATCCTAGCTTATACAAGTCACTACTAACCAACATGTAGGGTGTGGTGTGTATGGATAACTACTTCCTCTCTAATGCTTTCATCCCTTCTGGTGCCACACCCATTTTGAGAAACACTGTAATATCCTCTAAGTCTGAGGGTGTGTGTCATAACCTAAACATTTATGCGTCTGGCATGGTATCCTCAATGCTTTGCACATCCTCTCCTGAATTAATTCTAGACAAGTGATCAGGTCCATAATTACCCTTTCCTTACTTAATAACCACTATGAACTCAAATTCCTGTAATAGCAGGACCCATCGACATATGCGCCCTTACATAACAAGTTTATTTACCAAGTATTTTAATGCCATGTGGTCTCATTTAGAATACAAATGGTGTTTCCAGTAGATATTTCTTGAACTTGTGTAATGTGTATATCATGGATAGTTCTTCGCACTCGGTAGTGGTGTAATTTTGTTCTCTACTGATGTTAACTTTCTACTTGCAAAAGACAAGGGATGGTCAATAATCCCTTC
Source organism: Taxus wallichiana var. yunnanensis (assembly GCA_018340775.1). Taxonomy (NCBI): domain Eukaryota; kingdom Viridiplantae; phylum Streptophyta; class Pinopsida; order Cupressales; family Taxaceae; genus Taxus; species Taxus wallichiana. The sequence continues at coordinate 187,023,685 of CM031239.1, forward strand.
ACCAAGTTGTGCTAGTATTGCTCCAATGGTTGTACTAGAGGCATCCACATGAACATGGAAAGGCTTATCCCAAATAGGGAAATGAAGTATGGGTGCTATAACAAGCCTATCCTTCAAAGTGTCAAATGCCCTTTGTTGCACCTCTCCGCAATGAAAGGCACTCTTGTGTCTAAGAAATTTCTCCATAGGCATAGACATCTTGGCATATCCCTTGATGAACTTCCTATAATAACCCATATGCCCAAGGAATCCGCACACGGTGGTTTGGCTAGTAGGCTCTCCTAAACCCACAATGACTGTAACCTTGGCAGGATCTACTAGTAAGCCTTCATTGCATATGATATTCCCTAATAAGGTTCCAAATGGGGTAGCAAAGACACACTTCTTGATGTTGAGGGATATCCTCAACTAGCTAACACCTTTCAAACATTAGTATTAAGTTATCACAATGGTATTTGACTAGACCATACATAGTCCAATCATCTAAATAGACTTGAATAAATTTATGGATGAAGTATTGAAAGCCTTGTACTACAATGCGTGAGAACACAACAGTGTATTTTTCAACCCAAAAGGAATGACTGTATAGGAAAAAATTCCCCATTCAATGGTGAAAGTTTTCTTTCTCTAGTCTCCTTTGCAATCCTCACCTAGGGGTACCCTGAGAACCATCTCGTGAAAGAGTAGAATTCTTGCCCAGCCACTCCCTCTAAGATTTATTCAGTAAACAGGGTTGGGAAGGGATCAATGACACATATTACATTCAGGTCTCTATAGTCAACATAGATCCTGATCCTCCCATATTTTTTGATGTTGATGACCATTGGGCTTATCCATTCTGACTCTTCAACAACCTCAATGATACCTGACGCTATCATTTTTTCTATCTCCTCCTTGACTTGTACGTGTAAATTTGGGTTCATCCAATATGGCCTCTTTTGGATTGGGTGTGCACCTTCCTTCGTTTTATCCTCGTCTCTCCCAAGGATTGGTGGATGCCTTTAAGTTCATGATACCACAAGTAGGAAAAATATTAGAATTTACATAACGATCAATGATCTTTGAGACTTCCTTCTCCAACCAATAGTCTCCAATGATAGCTTCCTTGGGTTACCTTGATGCAATTTTAACATTTTTCATTTTTAGGGGCTCATGGTAGGCATGCATCCTTTCATCAGCATTATCTATAACATTGTGTGTACCTATAGAGTGGTTAAATTCTAGACCTTCCATTTCCTCCCAATCTATGACATAAACAATATTTCTTTTTTCCTTCTCTATGCATGCACGCTCAAACTGCATCTCGTCTAACTCATCCTCATCGAAGTGTGCCTCTAAACTGGGCTCACCTAGAAAATTTAGTAGCCTATCTTTTCCATGGCACTATCCCCCATCGTAAGGTACTTGATCAATTACAATTACTTATCCACTTATGGCTTTGTTCTCTCGATATTCAAAAGCTTGGATGAGATCAGTTGCTAGCTCCTACCAATTTCTCATCTGGTGGTGAGTTTTTGAGTGGATATACCATATGCACGAACAACCTTGTAGTGTGGAATACAACTTATGGACCCATAATGATGGTGGTAAGGCCTCTGTACCTCCTATATAGGCCTTCTCACATGCTTGGATATGAAATGAAGTGGTCTCTTTACCATAGCAGTCTTGTATGATAATGGGAATATTTCTCCTAGAAAACCTTACAAAAAACATTATTCTTACCTTGCGCCACTCTAGGAGGTTATCACAATGTGTAGCCTACCAGCATGCTGTAGTCCCAAATAGGTTATAATTGAGCATTCCTCTTCTCTCATCCTCATTTTTCCATTGATCTTCTATGTCTTGTAAGAAAATTTTAGGGTATGCCCCTCCAGAGTAACTTAGTAACTTCTTTCCTCCTAGGTGCTTGAGTGAGTGTGCCTTGGTCACTCTTATTACAGACCCCCTCAACTGTCACCTAATTAACTCATAGGTCTTGTATGCCCAATTGTCACATGCCACACTTGTTGTATCACTCACAGACTGAGCATCCTTAAATTGGATAACTTGTTCTGTACGGTGAATTATTTCTGGGTCTTTGATGGAGCGCACATAAATTATATCAAGGACCTCTTCTTCTAAAGGTTTAATGTAAGGCACTGAATTCCCATCTATCAAAGGGATGATGAATCATTCTTCCTTGTTCTTAAAACTGATATATCCTTTGTTGAACCTTAGGTCAGCGTTGTTCTTATAGCACCATGAATGCCCAAGAAATGTTGGAAAATTGTCTACCTTAGTGAGCGCCAAGAATTCAAAGTCCCCAGTAAACTTGGCCCCCTGAATGGTATCACTGCATCCTTCAATACTCCAATGGGGATTTCCTTAGTTTTTTTCACCATATTCAACACATTCAAAGATGGCTATAATGCTGGCCTTTCCATTTGATGTCAAGCATCAAATGTAATAACATTGACCTTTTCTCATGTGTCAATCAATATGTTACTCAACAACCAACCATCCATAACTACAATCAGTGTGATCTATTTTTCATAGTCAAGGCTATGGGGAGGGAGGTATGCATGCAACAACTACCTTCGTGCTCTACTCCAGCATGTGTTACCTTCTCACGTAGCCATTCTCCTAACAAGGGAATAATATTCTCTTGCCTTAACATTTTCACACTTCCTTAACCTCATCCAGGTCCTTCTGCAGAGCCTCAACATTTCTCCTTTTCTCCCGCTATCCTGGACTACTCCTTTAGATAATGGATTTCTCCTTGCAAACTCTAAATGACATCCATTGTCTCTTGATACACTTACTTCTGGTGGGAAGGGTACAAATACTTCCCATGCACCACTTCTTCTCTTGAGAATAGAGTCCTTTTCCTTAGTACCTCCTTGGAGTGCACAAATTTTGCTCGCGTTACCACCAAAACAGGTTCTAACCCTGACTCACATGCCACTCTAGGCATCCACTATGTGTCGGACTTCTTTATACTCACCATCCCAACACCTTTTTCCTTCTAGGTGTTGCTGGATCATGTGCTCAAACAACTCAGGGCACTCCTCATACTTATGCTTCTTCCCACACCATGAGCACTGTAATAAATATAGACACTCGTGCCTATAATGTTCTGTAGATCCATAGTTATAGCAGGTTCCTCATGGGAACTCACTTCTCCCTCCTCCACGGTTACTGCGACCACAAAATCCTCTGCAAAAACCTCTCCCACGTGCCCCTCTATCCGCGTGTCCTTCATAACAGTGATCATCTTCCTTGGAACTACTGGCAAGGCTGCTCTGACACACACCATGATCAATGGCCTCATAGATATAGTTAATAATCCTTAGTATCATGGGTCGTAGAGGTGTAGATCTTACGGATCAAGACACATTCTTCTCAATTGCACTTTACAACAAGGGACATCTACTCACATCATGTTTTCCATGACAAACTTCACAATCTATTGATGTGACATGTACCGACTTCCGAGGAAACTATCCTTGCATGCCCTCTACTTCACAATCTACACACCAAAGACCACTATGAGTCTCATGTTCTAATTTTGTAGAAAACTTCTCCAACTAGTTTTCCATTGTAGTGATTTAAGCCTCCGAAAATGGCTCACACCAAGTATAAACGCTCCTAACTACTTCAAAGCATGTAACAAAGCCTCTAAATCCTCACACGAATTAGTGAATGATTTATGTGACAATGCCCTCCTAAATGGATTGATCAACCCTCCAACAAACCTTTGAGAATGTTGTAAAGGGTGAATGTTATATGACAGTTTTGACAAGAGAGTTTTAAACTATGCATCATACTCCCGCACACTCTCTACCACTCCCTTTTGGATCTCCTTCAAAGCGTTGATGCTCTTCTCGCTTGAACTTTGATATATGGAACCTTCTTTAGGAAGATGTTCTTCAATGCAATGTAATCCACTACCCCCTAGTGGGGGTCGTACTTCTTATACTAGATATTCTCGTGCCCTTGCAACGTTGTTATAAACTAACTTGCATTCCACTCTAGGGTATTTATCCCCTTCGTGCACCATAGTAATTGACACTTGTGCATGTGTTCTCAGAGCATCCTCTATACCTTGGTAATCTGGCAAGTGTAAAGACATCTCAAAGAACACCTAAAGAGGTGGCTTCGACCCCTATCCTCCTAATCCAAATCCTTGGTTCCTTTTGATGTTTCCTCCCCCACCAGATCAACTGGATCCACCAGGTCATGTGCCTCCGGATCCAGTAGTTCCACCTATAGATCCTCCTATAGCCAAAGAATGGACCAGAAGTGGTTGCGCCTTTAGTGTCCCTAATGTTTCACTGAATTGTGCACCAATGGTCTATGATATTTTTCCACTACCAGAAGTGTCTCCCACACCACTCCCAGATGTGTTTCCCAAACCTTGCACACTTGTAATTTTCCCAAAAATTCCTCCAAACATCGGAATGGTATGTGCATCCATGGATGTTCTAAACAATAAATTATTCCTAGGCAATAATCGGTCACTCCCACCGACACCAACCGGGTTATCAATACTTCTCTCTTTATTTGGAAAGCCAAATGCCGTGTTGGTTGCCATGCGGGTTCAAATGTGCACCGAAAACTCTTCTTTCTCCATGCGATGAACTCTCATCAAAATTTAAAGGGGCCTCTCTCCCACGCTTTCCAAGATGGGGTAGCATAGACTACTCAAGTTCCATGCTCTCCATGTGAAATTCAACAAGCTCTCGCAACATATGCCTCCATAGATCCATCTCACTTGTAATCTCATGTTGTCTAGTTATCTCTCTTTCATGAGCTTAACTATACTTGAGTTGTCTCTCCTCCCTTTCATTTTCAGCTATAGTTTTTTTCCATCTTCCTCCACCCTAGCTTCCTCTCCTAGCGCTCGAGTAACTTATCCGGCCATGGGAAATGATTCTAAACTCAAAGTAATGACCAAGATCTTCATAGAAAGAGGAATAACACTCAAGAATGATCCTATGGGATCCCTCAAAAACTCAAACTCAACAAATAATACATAAAAATGGTATATTCTAAAGTGTAAATGGCCAACACTCCCTTCCACCAAAGTGATTAATAGCATACATCCAAGTCGATCTACATCTTGTAGCCTCTAATAGTCATCTTGGGTGCACATGCGTGAATCTATAGTACCAACTTGATCTAGTTACGTATGCTAAAAGCCATTCATATAGATCTACCGGGAAGCAACAAAAGAATGTCTCATATAACTCATGGTATAGGTTCTCTTCTACCCATCTACGTGCATTGAACTCAGGTCCAGTGTTGAATCTTTGAGAAAACTCATCCTCCATGATTTTGAACCACATTTCAACACTTTCTAAAGTCAGGTGCTCTATCATCACATATCACAAGGAAAAAGATGCATGTAATTTCTCGAAACTTCAAAAAGAGGTCCTGGAAATGGAGCCAAGATGTAGTTATTTTTATGACTTTCAAAGAACAAGGAAATCCCATGCACGCCAACCTATCACCCAGTGGGTGTTGGGCACTCACCCAAGGCACGCGCGGGCTCTGAGCCCCTCTTTTATGCGAGTTGTGTGAGAATTCATTATTTACAACAAAAACTTAAGTGAAGAGAATGGAAACAAACCATATATTCATCTTAGATCTTAGAATGGGATTCTAGACTAATGTGTTGGTACCCAAATTGATTCTCCCTTTGCATGACTGAGCAACACCATAGTTTGAACAAGATGCTTGGAGACAGATAAATCAGAGTGTGAGTCATTTTGTAGCTAGGGAAGGATTTAGCTGACTCTTCATTCACTCGGAATGGAAGAAATGGATAACACCGTGAACAGGGTTTGACCTACCCTGACTACTTTAGGTTGTGCCTTCAACTAGGGTGAGAGGACCCATTTTGTAACCCATATTGGTGGATAACGTCTCGTAGATTTATAGTATTTTTCTTTCCTTTCACAAAATTTATGGAGATCTTTAGAAGGTATGGTCAATACAGTGTAGTCTAACTCTCACGAGTTGTCACTTTAGAAGACACAAAAACCTTCCAAATGAGATCCGGGTTACTAAAGGCAATGGTAAAAACTTATTGCTCCTGCATATTGAGGTAAGGGATGGGTAAATCAATGAATTCCCTCAACATTTATGAACAGACATTGTAAGCAAGAGTATTTCATGTATGGTTCATTTCTGGATATGTATTTTATGGTTGGGAAGTTAAGAAAGATAAATTTGATTATACCAAATACCTAAGAACATTAAACAAATGTTAACAGATCCAAAAGGAAAAAATGCAAATAACTTCAAATAGTCACGATGAACCTTCAACTAGAAATTTGTGCATCTATGAAGGCTCAAAGACACACAAATTCACACATTCTTCAAGGTTTTAACACAAGAACTTGTGTTAAAGACTCAATTAAACTTTAGAAAACCCCTACTATATCATGCTCATGATACACTTGTAAATTGACAAATAATCAGTATCATTCAAATGAAAGTAAAGTGAATTTAAATTGTTTATTTGCATCATGAAATGAAATCTCTCTTCATAATGAAATTGTAAATGCCACAATACTTGTCATGAGGACAAGATTTTGTGTGATTTCAAAAGGATTCCTAATGTAAGACTCAAACAGGCATATAGATTACTATTTGAAAATATATCAAGATGACAACAGACATAACATAGTTCATTGATCTACAAAAATTATTCAAGGTTAAATAGAAATAGAAATTGAAATTTGTAAGAAAAGAAAGGACCTAACTTTGCAAATTCAGAAATGAAAGAAAAAAGACTGAAACGATGAAAGGAAACACTCAAGCAGAACTGATAAAAATCAGTGAAGAAAAAGAACAAAGCTCAAAACTAGAAAAGAGATGAACTTACCAATAAGGGACTTTGGTTCGGTCCCACCGGGCGTGCCAGAATGTTGATCAAGAATTTCGTGCTTGTTACCTATCCAAGTTAATGCACCAAACTAAACACAAAAACCCTGAAAAACTCCAATGAAATTGATACCTGATGGACAAGATCCGAAGATGTAGATGGATAAGGAAGCCGATGTAGATAAGACGGGTGCACACGAGCAATTCTGCACAGTAGATCCAAGTAACCTGTGAGACACCGATGCTTGACAAAAAAAGACCACGTTAAAATATATTTAGGTGGACTACCCGAGAAGCGGATCCGGGAAGCAATAGATCCCTCGGCGGATGTCAGTCCATGTTTTCAATTAAGTAAAGAAGTATACATGATAAAAGATGTACGTACAAGACTAGATTTTCTGATCAAAGTAATAAACAGAATCTAAACAGCAGACAGAAAGCAACAGAAAACAGGGAACTGTGAAAAACAAAGCTGGATTTGTGTTACCTGTGTCTTTTTACCTGTCTGCAGGAAGATCGGCGTCGACTAGTTAAGATCAGCGTCGACTGATGTAGATCAGTATCGACTGATATAGATCGGCGTCGATCCGAGACAAAGTGCGAGAAGATTTGGAAATCGGAAAGCGAAGGCCAGATCGTCAACGTCTGCTGGATCTGTAGAAGCCGGAGAGATACTAGCAAGGCTCCACCTGTGTTGGATGCAGGAACAGAGTCACCAGAAAATCAATGGAGACGTGTGATGTTGATGTGATAAGAGTAGAGTAACGGTGCTCCTCTCAGGGATTGATTTGGACAAGATCCGCTCTCATTCGATAGATAATGTTCACACTTGATGCTAAAAGATCTCTCATTCTCTCTCTTACAATCTGTGTCTCTGTGTCACGATCTGTCTCTCTCTCGTGTTCCCCCAGAACTGAGTTTTGGGCTTCTATTTATAATCGGCGCTGCTCAAAAATCGGTGTCAACCGAGTACCGGTCGGCACCGATCACGGAACAGACTCTCGAGACAGCCAAAATGAGCGATTTCTTGAAAGATAAGAGTGATCCCTCCACCTCAAATACGGGAAATATCCCACTTTGCGAGGAGGAGAAATAGGGGGGATATATGGATATGATAGATATGGGGTAGATAAGTGGTTAGGATACATGTGAAAAGGTGTAATTAAATAGTTAATATTTAATTACTCATGGGTAAAACATAATGGGGTGAATTAAACTTAGGATAGGTGTTTAAATCACAAATCGAATAATATCCCAAGGGGATAGTGGTGATATAAACGTGCCTCGGTTACCTCGAGAGAAAACACGCATAAGAGACACCAAATTGGATAATCAATTTTAGGTGTCTACATTTTGCCCCTTTTTGTCAAGTAACTTGCGATAAGCAAGGTTGTGAGACAAAAACAAGGAGGTGGAAGAAAGGAAGTAAAAGTGATGATGTGATCCCCTCAAACTAGGGAAGGGATGGGTGATAGAACAAACGATTCCAAGTTTGAAAAAGGTAGATGAAAACACGGATGCCCCAAATGGGTGTGCCGAGTAGATCCGATCATTGATGATGCACAAACATGGATAAAGAGATTGCCACCTAAGGAACTCATATTGGTAGGGGCGATTAGACGGTCTCCTCATGAGACAACGTTAGTACCTACTGAGACCCATGAGTGTAAGGAGGGCTGAAAAATAGTCAAAGCATCTAAAGAGAGACACATTGGTAGGGAAAACTGCAGACGGTCCTGCAAAGCGCATTTACATTAAAGGCCTACGAGACCCATTTAACTCTAAGTTGCCAAAAAGTACGAGTGCCCCATGCAAAGGGAACAAACTCGAAATGGATGGTGATATCGAAAATATGTGCCAAAAGGCAACATTCAGCGCACAATAATGACCAGATAAATAAGCCAAGCATCAACACTATGGCAAAGAGATGGAAAATCGGCGGTGATCACACTAATCGGCGTTGACCTAAATAAATGGCGCCGACCAAAAAATCGGCGCCGACCGTTCACAAAGCACATATAAATATGTGAATGGAAAACGTGAACGATTTATTTACACCATGACGATTGATTCAGAGAGAGTCAAAAATTGGATTTGAGCACCATGGAAGCCTCTGGAAGCGGTCAGAAGCGGAGGAGGACACGACCTGGGGTAAGTGGTTCTTCTTGAACCCGCCGTATTTATTTTTGTTTTTGTTTTTTTGGTTTCTATTGTGCTTGGTGGGAGGCCAGGGTGTGTTTAACATCTCCACAAAGAATCGGCGTCGATTGGTAGAATCGATGCCGATTTTATGTAGGCGGCGCCGATTAATATTAATCGGTGTCGACTATATATAAACGACGCCGATTGTATTTAATCGACGCCGATTAGATAGACTTAAATCAAAATTTGTTTTGGATGTTCGGATTTGGGTAAATATGAGGCTAATATTGCTCTTGATGTCGTGGATGTAGGCACGAGAGGTACTACATATGAGGGATGTGATTCCCGAGCTACTGGAGACCATTCTCCCTGACGTCACTGATGCAGATTGGTGGCATTTAGAGTTATCTGGGCTCGGGGGCTTTCGGTACTACAGACGAGTTCCGCGAGATGTAGAGTTGATGCGAGCACTAGTGTGATGATGGGATAGCCAGACTTGCACTTTTTGGTTCAGGACGGGTGAGATGACCATCACCCATGAGGATATATACAGGATTTTGAGACTGCCGATCACTGGGGACCCGATAGAGATTACACCACGAGAGCAGCAGCAGAGGGCCCTAGTTCGATTGTATGGAGATAGGGCAGATGATTCAGAGATAGTGTCTGGGGCAGTGCGGATAGCCTCGCAGTATAGACAGGATAGTCCCAGGAGCAGACGGATAGTTTTGATTCAGATGGCGATATCCTATTTTGCTCTACCAGATTCAGGAGGCGGGAGATTCCCACTGTTATTACTAGATTGCGTTTGCGACATCCTGCAGTTCAGACAGGTGTTTGCTTTTGCTGATACCTTGATAGCTCAGATATATCATGAGTTATGGATGTATACCACTGGCCGGAGGACAGGTATCGATGTTAGTTTTGTGCTCCATTGCTGGGCATATGAGCATATAGCAGTGATCAGGCCATCCGGGCTTCCTTGGATGCCAGCAGCAGTGGGAGCTATTGATTACGGATTCCGGCGATGGCGGGCCGATATGGCCTCGGGAGATACAGGTAGATCTGCAGATTGGTATACCGAGTGTTTCAGGACGCTGACACCAGAGCAGGTCATCTGGAGACCATATCGGGTATTTCCGACATGGGCCGGTCAGGATGCTCACCTGGTGGGATTGAGACAGAGCAGGGTGGTTAGGGGCCGCAGGCCTGATATGTGGGAGTGCGTCCCGTTTATGCGGGTATTGAGACAGTTCGGCCTAGTACAGACAGTGCCGACTACTTACAGGCCTTATAGGTGAGACAACAGAGAGACTGATCTGCCGATTTTGATCCCGGCAGATCCATTGAGAGAGGCCCCACCCTCCACAGACAGTGATGATGACGCCGGAGTAGGTGATGGTTATGCTGCATGGTATGCGACAGAGCTACCACGACACCTTCCGGCATCTATAGATGCCGACGAGGAGGATATGGCTACAGTGCTGGAGAGACTGGAGGGAGAGCACGCCACCCTGACGCAGACACACCAGGTGGCTCTCGAGGAGATCAGAGCTCTGATAGAGGAGAGGGATGCCCTAATTTTGGAGAGAGACACTACTCACCAGGAGCGAGATACAGCGATCCAGCAGAGGGATCGCTACCATCGACATAGGGAGGCCCTCAGGGCCAAATATGGGGAGACAGGTACCATGTCAGAGTCTGGGGCATAGGGCGCGACCATAGGAGGGGCACCACCAGCAGCACCAGCAGCGCCACTACGAGCACCTGGTACCATGAGCTTGAGCACATATCAGTCTCTCCTCGCTGAGGTGAGATACTACGAGGATGCCCTAGCGCAACATGCCCCAGATGTGCCTCTCAAGACGGGGCGAGGAGGAGATCAGTGACGGCCACAGAGAGTAGGGCATCAGAGGGAGGGAGCACCGAGAGAGACCGAGGTGGGCAGAGGCCTCCAGCAGCAGGTGCGTCTAGCTCGATAGGTGGCGGCCAGGAGAGACAGCCTGGTCCAGAGGAGGGTGGAGGAGATAGTGTCCTCCACGCATCAGATTTTACGATATAGGGATTGATGTATTTTGTATCAGTGTAGTGATGTAGCCTCGATTGGAAGGCATTGTATAGATGGCTTGATTGAGAGCCACCCATTTTTTGTTGTACAGACACTCATGTATATATATAGATTCATCATTTCCTTTGTCATATGATTGTTCTCCTGTTTTTAATTTTGATATACATGGATAGATGTAGCGTAATTGTGATGGATATCGACATATGCTGAGAGATGATAAATAGATGTGATTGGATGAACATAGACATAGAGGATAGATAGACGTGATGTAATTTGATGTGATTGATATGTGGATTTAATTTTGATGAAAAATAGATATAGATAGGTGTAGTGTAACTTGGACGTACATATTTTTAGATATTTTGATGGATAGATGGATAGATGTGATTGATGTATGGATTTAATTTTGATGAAAAATGGATATAGATAGATGTAGTGTAACTTGGATGTACAAGTTTTTAGATGGTTTGATGGATAGATGGGATTGATAGATTCGGTATGTTTGAGATGTTAATTTAATTTTGATGAAAATAGATAGACAGATCCACATGTGTTGACAATACATGCTTTGATAGATAAGATGAAATTAGATAGATGATAAATTTTGATTAAATTAACATGTGAAATGTCAATTTAACTGGATGAATAACAAATAATAATGGGGAATACTCTTTGCGAGAGCCAAGGATGTAATGAAAATGACCTTGACTAGAAATAAAGGAAATACACCCAGATAAGAAAAAAATGATAAGTTGGACTCCCAACCGACCATAAATAGAATCTGATAGAAACCAAAAGATCATGCATGCAAGGCCCTATATGAGGTTAAATTAAGCTCCACACTAACTAGCCGCAAACCAGATTTAGGAGGGAAATGGGAGGAGCAGTAAGTAAGTATCTTGTCGAAATTTACAAGGGACAAAATACATGTTCATACTGGGAAAATAGGATTCTCCATATGATCGACAAAAGGTCTTATATCTCAGCTTCATGATTTCTGGCAGAAAAGCAAACTGATCAATGCGGGAAGTTTGCTAGATATGGAAAGACTGATCAATACGGGAAGTCTTTCAATGATGCTAAAAAATGTATAAACTGACTGAAAGGCTGATCAATGCAAGAAGCCTTGAGTATTCCTTTGAGAAATAACCGTCCTTTAAGGGAGCGGTCTGTATTTTGAATTTTAATGATAGCCATCCTTTGAGGGCATGGTCTATATCTTTTGATTCATTTGATTGTATGGGTAGCTATCCTTCAAGGGATCAGTCTATCCTTTTTCTTTTTTCTTTTTTAAAAAAATAACTTTTGGAAGAAGTTTGAGCTTAGACCTAGATAGATCGAGATAGAGGGGAAGAAAACATATAAAGAGCACGCACTCATGCCCCAGTAGATCCGATCGGGATAAGCACTGGGGACAAATGAAACGGTGATTAAGGTGTTCCTACCATGAGGAGAAACATATCCAGAAGAAAAATGCTATGAGTAGAGCCGTGATACTCATATTTAAGGTAAAAAAAGACAATAGGCGGAGAACCACATAATTTCGAATCACCATGAAAGTATATGACTGGTTGTTAGACGGATGAAAGATCTGTCTTGCGACTAGATTTGTGTAAGATGGATTTTAATAGTAGAAGGGCCGTAGATGCAAGGCATTAAGAGGTTCCACTTCAGGTATACCATCCATGGAAGATAGACGATAAGCCCCCGACCCATATTTATGAGTAATAACGTACGGACCCATCCAATTGGGAGAAAACTTACCATGCTGACTCCTTTCGACCGTAGTGACATTTTGATTTTCTTTAAGAACAAGATCACCAATTTTGAAGTCACGGTGCTACAAGTGCTTGTTATAAGCATGTTTGACATGCTCAAGATAGACTTGATGATGTTCAAGAGCGTTGAGACGCCGCTCATCTAATAATTCAAGTTGTGCTAGACGATTTTGACGATAGTCCTCATCAGAGACAAATTCTCTAAGAGAAACATGGAGAGATGGGATTTGGACTTCCAAAGGAAGAATAGCCTCAGACCCATAGACGAGAGAGAAGGGAGTAGCACTAGTAGGAGTACGAATGCTAGTCCGATAAGCCCAGAGAGCAAAAGGGATATGTAAATGCCAATCCCTACCAGCTCGACTAGTTACCTTTGTGAGGATATTACGCAAAGTTTTATTGGAAGCTTCGGCCTGACCATTAGCTTGAGGATAGTATGGAGAAGAAAAGCTGAGTTTGATATTGAAAGCATTGCAGAGGTTCTGCAAATCAACATTCTTGAAATACTTACCGTTATCTGTGATGAGTTTGTGTGGAACACCGAAGCAACAAATGATGTGCTGATAGACAAAATCAACTATGGGTTTAGCTTTTGTTGAAGAAAGAGGGATAGCTTCCACCCACTTAGTAAAGTATTCAGTGGCAGTAATGATAGAATGATGACGCTGTGAAGAATGGGGATTGATGAGACCAATGAGATCAAGACCCCATTGTGAAAAAGGCCACAAATCCGCTGTAGGTTGTAAAGCTTGACTAGGGATGTGTGTGAGATTGGAATGTTGTTGACACTTGACGCATTTCTTAGTGTATTCACAACAATCTCGATTAAGAGAAGGCCAATAATATCCCAAATGTAAGATGCGTTTAGCTACGCCAAGCCACTAAAATGGCCACCACAGATACCGTCATGGACCTCCTGGATAGCTTTAGATGATTCAAGAGTTTTGAGGCACCGAAGCAAAATACCATCAAAGCCGCATTTGTAGAGGATCCCGCCTAGAATAGTATAGCGATTAGCGCATAGGATAAAAGATCTTCTACCATTGGAAGTCAGATCTGGAGGAAGCACTGAATGAGATAGATAATCAACGATCTATTGATACCACTCATCCTGAGTATGGGTTGTGAAAGCATGGATTGAAGTTAATTGCCTAAGATGAGATGGTTGATCTAATCATTGCACAACCACATAAAGTCGTGAGTCCTCGGTAAAAGGTGGGATAAGTGAGGATAACAAAGCCATTGTATCTGCGAATAGATTTGTAGTGCGAGGAATAGCTTGGATAGTGAATTTATCGAAAGATTGGAGTTGAATGAGAATGATATCACAATATTTTTGAAGGATATCATTCCCGCATTGATAGAAACCCATGACTTGATTAACGATGAGTTCGAATCACCAAAGATGTCAATATGACGAGCACCGAGATTAATGGCATTTTGAAGACTCAAGACAAGAGATTCATATTTAGCCATATTATTGGTGCACTCAAAGTTCAATTTGTGTGCGACGGGATAGGTGTACCCCAAGGAGGAATCATCACGAAACCTGCGCACCTACCCTTTCACTGGGCATTTGGATCCATCAAAGAAGAGATTTATTTTAAATGGAGATAGACCAAAATCAATTTTTGGATATATTCATCGGGAATCGAGCAAGGGGACTTGAGTGTCCTAAGAGGAGCATTAGCTAATTGATCCGCAATGACCTCGACCCTTGATAGACTTTTTACGGGATAAACTTGAGATCAAATTCTCATAAGCATGAGCCAACGAGTGATACGATCATTGTGATAAGGCTTCGCATGAATTGTCTTGAGTGGATTGACACTTGTGACAATGTAAGTTTTGTGATTAAGGAGGTAATGACGAAGCTTAGAAGTTGTGAAGAAGAGAGCACAACACAGCCTTTCAGCTTTGGAATAACGTGTTTCATACTCATGGAGGGTGCGACTGATGTAATAGACAGCTTGTTCTTTACCACAAGTGTCCCGATGTGAGATCATGGCTCCCAGAGCATGGTCAGTCATAGAGATATAAAGATAGAAAGGCTCCCCCTCGCGTGGAGGTGTAAGCACAGGTGGAGAAAGAAGATAAGCTTTGAGATCATCGAAGGCCTTTTGGCAATGTTCATCCCATTCAAAATGAACATTCTTATGGAGGAGATGATGAAAAGGTTGACAACGGTCCGACAATTGTGAGATAAAACGACGCACTGATTGAAGACGTCCTTGGAGACTGTGGAGTTGTTTTAAGTTAGAAGGGGGAGGCATCTCAAGGATAGCTTTTATTTTTGTGGGGTCTACTTCAATACCCCTAATGGAAATGATAAAACCTAAAAGTTTACTAGTGAGAACGCCAAACACGCACTTAGATGGATTTAGATGAAGACAAAAGGATAAGCCTCTCAAAGAGAGGTGCAAGAATGAAAAGATGATCCTGACGACGTTTGGATTTACCGAGGAGATCGTCAACGTAATCTTCCATAGTTTTGTGTAAGAGATCATGGAAGATGTAGGTCATTGCTCACTGATAGGTTGCTCCTACGTTCTTAAGACCAAAAGGCATGACACGATAACAAAAGGTCCCCCAAGGAGTTATGAAAGAAGTCTTATGTTGGTCTTCTGGTGTGATGAGAATTTGATTATACCCAGAGAAACCATCCATAAGAGAAAGCATCTCATGACCTGCAGTTAAATCCACGAGTTGGTCGATATTAGGTAGAGGAAAATCATCTTTTAGACAAGCAAGATTAAGATCCCGAAGTCGGTACAAATTTGAATTTTCCCAGTAGCTTTAGTTCTTATCGGTACTACATTGGAAACCCATTGTGGATAATCGATGGGTTGGATGAAGTTAGCCGAGAAAAAAGCGCTGTAATTCTTCTTTAACAAGAAGGGCTACTCTAGGGTGCATTTTACGCAATTTTTGTTTAACCGGTTTGATGTCGGGAAGAGTAACGATATTGTGGACCACGATATTGGGATCGAGTCCTGGCATATCCTCATATGACCAAGCAAAGGCTTGACGATGGTTGGAAAGAAAAGTGGTAAAGTCTCCTAACTCCTGTGGATTAAGGGATTGGCCGACCTTAATGATGCGAGGGTCTTTAGAAGTCCCTATATTAAGGTCGACAGTGGCTTCGTTGAGAAGCATAGACGTGTCAGAAGGAATGGTTTTAGGAAGATAGGAATCCTCTTCCCTAGATAGGTGAGGACATAATCATCATTTGCACAGTGGATAGTGTTGATAGTAGGAGAGTCGTCTCCAACTATTTCAGGGAAGATTAACGGTATGGAAGTGGACCTGTCATTAGTCTTATAGTCTAGTGGCCCTAAGGAAATGGTATTGACTAAAAAAAAAAGTTAGATGGGATGGAAATGGCGTCATCCACATCGAGTGATGCTTCTGACTTAGCGGGAGAGGATGGTTCCTTAATAGGAAGAGGCTCATCGAGAACAGTGATGGTGGCTTTTGAAAGAGGTTTAAATCCTAAACCAAATTTTTGATGTGGCTTGAGAGTTGGAATGGACGCAAGGTCATGCACACCTTGTTCATATTTACCTAAGCCAAAGCCCTTCCACGTGCATCGATATAAATAAGTTTTTGCAAACGTGGGATTCTGTAGACAATTGAACCCTGTTAAATAAGGTTTGGTCCTAGGAGGAGAATCTGGGTGATAGTGAGGCATGTCAAGACCACCGTAAATGAAATTAGTCTGTTGATTGGGCAGACCAATGGTGACAATGTGACCAAGACTTGGCTGATATTCAGGTTGTTTGTCTGGTCTACCATACTCACTAGGTTTGAGATGGTTGTCAAAAGAAAGGAGAGGAAGCTCTCCTAGTGAGAAACATTTGTGTGTCTCTTCTAAATTTTTACATCCGGTAGTTTGGTTGCAGGTATGGAAGATGATGAGGCTCCGTCGGAGAACAGCGTTTTCCTTTAGAGAGGGGCGACCACAGTGGTCATGTCGCATTGTGCGGAAGGAAAAGGATCTCCTGGATGAGTATAGATTTTTCCCTCATATTGATATTTTAAGCATCGATGGAGGGTGGATGGGACACAATGCATTGCATGAATCCAGAGCATTCAAGGATCATATTATAGTGGAATTTCCTTCAACAATGTAAAAGAGTTCGTGAAGTAGCTTCTTACCTACTCAAATGGGTAGGACCACGCTTCTTAAAGTAATCGCTCGCCGATCGTTAAATGATCGAAGAGCGAAAAGGCGGGGTGACACTACATTCTTTGGTAACTTAAGTTGCTCGAATGTGTGCGAGGAGATGACGTTGAGTGCAGCACCACTGTCGATCATTATGTCTTTTAATGTAGTGTTGTCGATTTGGACTGTGATAAAGAGGGGAGCCTCCAAATCCTCGGAAGAAAGGGAAGAAATTTCTGAATCTTCAAAAGAAATGGCGGTTGATGGTCTATTCAATCCAAAAACAATCTCGAAGGGTCAGGGGCTCATCTGAATTCACTACGATGTGACGTAGATTATCAATCAGATCCTGGCGATGTTGCGGAGAGGATTGAATGAGGTCAAAAAGAGACATTTTGACCGGAGCCTGGGTGAGTTGTTTCATAACACTCTCCTCAACTGACATGGGAATTTGAGCCCGAGGTGTAGCACGAATAGAAACCCGAGGTTTCGGGGCTAATGAGGAAGGAGGAACTCCTTCGGGGGCTGCAGAAATGACAACCTGTGGTCGAGATGCTGTAGATGAGGATGGATTATCATATTGTTGGGTTCTAGTGGCGATATGAATTGTGTCGATTTGAGAAGGTGGAAGATCATTTGGAGTGGAATCACTAGAAGTAGAGGTCTGAGTAGATCGTTGGGGCTCAGATGGAGCTAAGATGACAGGAGATACTTGTTTCTCCTCCTCCAGCAAAAGATCACTTTCTTCCAAAAGGCTATTGACGAAGAGCTTTACATTGAAGAGCTACCTGGGTACGGTGGTAAGCACAAATCAAATCAGAGTTAAACCAAGTAGGTTTAACTCCTTTAGGGTTATAGGGTTTAATCGGAGGAAGAGATATGGATGAAGATTGGATAAGTTGGCGAAGGATTTTAGTATAGAACCCGGTAGACAAGGATGAGGACAGAGATGATGAAGGCACCTCTTTTGTTTTAACAGACTGCCGAGGTAAAAGAACCTGCATGTTAGGTTTGACAGTCTTTTTAGGGATCATCTTATTTTTTTGGACATCTGGAGGAGCAGCCTTGGGCACTTGAGATGGAAGTAAGTGAGACATGATTGATTTCGGTGGAGGAGGAGCCCCTAAAATAGATTTTGAAGATGATGGAGATGTGACAAGTGTTGTGGTCTTCAGAGATAAGGGAGGCTGCTTGGTCGAAACTAATGATGATTTAGATGATGTCGATTTAGATGAGGGAGAAGCTTCCAAAGTAGGTGTAATCGGAGGAACATAGGGTGCCCTGGTTTTTGGTAACGAAGATGATGATTCTGATAAAAGAGGTGACGTCCTTTTAGTAGGTAAGTCCACTTTTCGGGGTGCTGGTGAAGAATGTGTTGTAGAAGAAGATGGTTTTGATAAGTTTGTAGAAGAAGACGCCTTCTCAGCGGAAAAATCCAATCTTTTATGAGGTGTAGAGAGAGATTTTTGTGGGAAAGCACCAAGAGTCTTGATGGTTCAAAATATGGGCTTTCCTTTTTCAGGAATGGTGACAATTTCAACCGCATAAGGTGATTGTAACCTTTTCGGGGGAAGCAAATGGGGAGGTACTGATGGTGCAATGTTAGATTTCAGTTGTCTCGGTCTAAGTTCAGGAACCGAGCGTATAGGTGTTGGTGCTACTTCTTTAGATTTCCCCTTAATAGGAAAAGTAGCATTGGTGATGGAAGAAGTGAGTGATGAAGAAGCAGTTCCTTGCGAGGGAACTACTTCGTGCACAGTAATTATGGGTGAAACTACTGTAGGAAAGGAAACAGGAAGAGTCAAAATCGAAGATGCTTCCGTCAAGTCGGCACAACTATAGGTACGTTCACCAAGGGCATAGTCGCAGCAAAAATGGGAGAAACAGAAGTAGATGTATCCGCGGTGGAAACTCGAAGGGATGTAATTTCCTCGAGCATTGAAAGAATGTCTGATGATGACACAGATGAGGATGATACGGTCTTGGGTATGGATGGGAGATCAGACAAAGAAGCAGAGAGAGGTGAATCCGTATCTAACAATGTTGGAATATTCAAAGATGGGCTATCTGAAGATGGTGGAATCCCAACGATTAACGAAGTGGAAGGAGATTCTGATTCGGTCGATGTGTTCACAAATGGCTTAGTTTTAGAAGAAGATTCTTCCGTAGAGATGAAGCTGATAGTATGAGTGTTTGGTTTTTGAGACTCTGAAGCATCATGGTTCGGGGAATGATTGGGAAAAGGTTGTTTAAAGACATCCAGTGCTTGATTTGGGGGAGCATTTGGGTTATCCAGAATGAGCTCGCCTTTATCGATGAATTTCTGGACAAGATTTTTGAAGGTCTGACATCGTTCAATGTCATGACCTTTGGTTCTATGATAATGACAGAAGTCATTTTCCCTATACCAGAATGGACGTTCTTGGCTTTCATCAATATTCCTAATGGGGGGAAGTTCGATCATGTGGACTTCCAACATTTTTTCCAGGATAGAAGCATATGATTCCCCCAATGAAGTGAAAGATCGAGATGATGAGGTCCCTTTTCGAGAAGATGAGGAGTCTCTTCGTGGTGTTTGATTAGAAGTGGTATCAGCTCGTGATGTTTTTAATATGATAGCGTTGGTGGATCCCTGATTCTTGTCTTTAGAAGTGGAAGGATTTGATTTGGTAAACCAAGAAAAATCTGATTTAGATTTAGAGCGAAGTTTTAACTTCCCTTGTTCAATGGCGCGAGATTCAAGTTTGCGTGCCATCGTAAAGGCTTCTTCAAATGTATGAAAGGTCTGGATCCTTAAAGTGGAAGAAATATGATTAGCACAAGATCGAGTAAACAACTCGATCTGTTGGGATTGAGGAAGGGAGAAAGACAATTGGTTTATTATCCCTCTCCAACGAGTGACAAAGTCTGCAATAGAATCATCATCGAATTGACGAATGTTATAAAGATCTATAATCGAGATCTTATGCATGATATTTATTGAAAAGTTTTCAACAAACATCTGAGCCAATTGAGAGAAAGAAAACAAGGAATGTTGAGGAATGTTATTGTACCAGTCTAAAGCAGGACCTGCTAGAGCAATAGGAAAAGTACAGAGCATAAGCTCCTGATCCTGGACTATGAGGTAGCAAGCATGTTTGAATGCTCGCAAATGCTGTTGAGGGTCCTCCCGACTGTGAAATTTTGAAAATTTAGGAAGTTCCCATTGGGGAGGATAAGGCTTAAAAGCCACTGAGGGGTGAATGGGTTCATTACATACTTCTTCAAAAGAGTATGAAGGATGAGCCCCTTTGGTGGAGGCTTCCAAGTCTACGATTTTCTTGAAAAGAATTTGAACCACGTCAGATTGAGGAGGAGGCACACTGGCATGTCCTACATAAGAAGCAAATGGTGGATGTTGTTGAGGTGTCAATGGGGGATTCATTTGTTGATTGATAGGATGATAAGAGGAGTAACCAGGCATTCTGGGTGATGCCTGGTGGGGTATTTGTTGTGAAGGAGCCTGTGTATAGGCAGGCTGTGAGATAGTAAGTGGTTGAGAAAATGAAGGTTGGATGATGGACGGAGCCTGTGATTGGTGGACTCCTATGCTTGTTGACTGAATCGGAACAGATTGAGTAACATGGGTGCCGATTTGATTGGACATATTGGGGAACAAGACCTGAAAGAGGGTTTCTACTGCCAGATTAGTTATTAAGGGCACCGATGCTAGAGGATGGGCGAAGGTCACTGTTGCTGGAACATTGGAAGAAAGACCCACTGGAGGACGAGAAGCAGGAACCAACTGACTAGTCAAAGGGGGTTGACTCATAAAGGGGTACTGACCCTGGGACACAATGGACGACATAGATGAATTAACAGCAATATGCGGGTGCACAGACACACTCATTATAGCCAGAGCAGAGGACCTCTCAGAAGTAGGTTGTGGAATATTCGAGGTAACTATGGTGTTAGGAATAGGTAAGACTATTTGAGAACTAGTCGATATGGTCGGTGGAAGAGAAAAAGGAGGCACAGGTGCGCCACCCTCCTCCGTGGCTCGAGGCAAGAAAAATGATGCTAACTGTTCTACAAAGGCCTGGGATGGTTCACGAGGATAATCGTACACTTGCTGGATCGGCGAGTCCCCAATCGAGATATTTGAATAGACTTGTGTACTAAGTAGTCCATGAGGGCTACCGGATTGCGATCAAGGAGCGCCTGAAATTCAGGATCCCCGCGAGGAACATACTCTGAGTCAGAAGTAGATGATATTTCTGAAGGACTAGGGGAAGCTGGACGTGATGGGGTTGCTTTGGCTTGATAGAAAGGATTATATGACCAGGATGGGGAACCAATTAACAGCGGTCCCGAGGAAGACCTGGGGGGTGCCGAAACATCCACACTAGTGGTGATCTCGGAGGAAGAAGGGGCTAATTGAGCCATTCTTCTAGATTGTAATCGAGTGATGACCGTCATAAACAAGCAGAAAAGAAGATTGACCTAACTAATGCACAGATAATTCAAGTAGCGTAGGTGATTATCTCTTTTAAGTTTTTATGCTTTTAAGAAAGAAAATATTAGGGAGGGCCTTTTAGAACAGGAACTACTCAGATAGCCAAACTAAGGATGGTTTGGGGGATGTTTTGGTGAGGAGTCCCGAAGGCACTTCAGTAAAAGACCGGTACGTGGCTTGATATAGGGGCCTACCCCCGCACTTCACACATCGTTGCGATAAGGGAGTCGGGTGCTTTGCCAATATATACCAGAACTTCCGTGAATTTATAGCGCGGCCCGAGTACCGCGTAGGCTCTTCCTCTTGGATGTCACTTCCAAGTAGGTGAGGCCAGGGAAAGAATTTTTGTTTAAATGCTTTATACCTAGTGATTTTGGCTTTGTGTGCAAGGGTGAAAAATAAAAATCAAATAGTGTCACTACCGATTTTGATCAATTTTCCAGCCTAATTAAAACTAGATGAAAAACATACAGCAGAAATGACAAAGAAAGAGTTCTTTTAAGCACTTAAAAATGAAGTGTTTGATTTCGATGAAGACAAGTCAAACAGATTCTTTCCCAAATGTGATTAAATTCTTTTTAAGCACCAAAAATTGAAATGTTCGGATGTGATAGACAACAAAAAAAGAATTTTTTTATTTTTTTATTTTTTTATTTTTTATTTTTAGTTCCTAAAAAGGAGAAAACACCGTAAAAGAGAAATACCTGTAGATTTAGCTCTCCAAGGTGTGTGGACTTCAAAAAGCACGTTGTTGAGCTCTTCCCCTCGAACAATCCCATGAACAAGCAAAGTGCTCCACAAGAAAAGGTTAAAACAAAATCCAGAAAGATATATCCAGATAATGGTGAAATGAAAATTTCTATTTTAAGGAACTAGAAAAATTTCAAGGAAATAACAATTTCGCATAAAGAGATGGATCAAACATGCAATCTTGAAATCAAAATGAAATATTTACTAATTTTATAAATAGAAATTGGAATTGAAATTTGTAAGAAAAGAAAGGACCTAACTTTGCAAATTCAGAAATGAAAGAAACAAGACTGAAACGATGAAAGGAAACACTCAAGCAGAACTGATAAAAATCAGTGAAGAAAAAGAACAAAGCTCAAAACTAGAAAAGAGATGAACTTACCAATAAGGGACTTTGGTTCGGTCCCACCGGTGTGCCAGAATGTTGATCAAGAATTTCGTGCTTGTTACCTGTCTAAGTTAATGCACCAAACTAAACACAAAAACCCTGAAAAACTCCAATGAAATCGATACCTGATGGACAAGATCCGAAGATGTAGACAGATAAGGAAGTTGATGTAGATAAGATGGGCGCACACGAGTAATTCTACACAGTAGATCCAAGTAACCTGCAAGACACCGATGCTTGACAGAAAAAGACCACGTTAAAAGATATTTAGGTGGACTGCCCGAGAAGCGGATCCGGGAAGCGATAGGCTCCCTCGGCGGATGTCAGTCCACGTTTTCAATTAAGTAAAGAAGTATACATGATAAAAGATGTACGTACAAGACTAGATTTTCTGATCAAAGTAATAAATAGAATCTAAACAGCAGATAGAAAGCAACAGAAAATAGGGAACTGTGAAAACAAAGCTGGATTTGTGTTACCTGTGTCTTTTTACCTGTCTGCAGGGAAGATCGGCGTCGATTATGTAGAATCGGTGTCGACTAGTTAAGATCGGCGTCGACTGATGTAGATCAGCATCAACTGATATAGATCGGCGTCGATCCGAGACAAAGTGCGAGAAGATTTGGAAATTGGAAAGTGAAGGCCAGATCGTCAACGTCTGCTGGATCTGCAGAAGCCGAGAGAGATACTGGCAAGGCTCCACCTGTGCTGGATGCAGGAACAGAGTCACCAGAAAATCAATGGAGACATGCGATGTTGATGTGATAAGAGCAGAGTAACGGTGCTCCTCTCAGGGATTGATTTGGACAAGATCCACTCTCATTCGATAGATAATGTTCACACTTGATGCTAAAAGATCTCTCGTTCTCTCTCTTACAATCTGTGTCTCTGTGTCACGATCTGTCTCTCTCTGTGTTCCCCAAAACTGAGTTCTGGGCTTCTATTTATAATCGGTGCCACTCCGAAAAATTGGCGTCGACCGAGTACCGGTCGGTGCCGATCACGGAACAGACTCCCGAGACGGCCAAAATGAGCGATTTCTGGAAAGATAAGAGTGATCCCTCCACCTCAAATATGGGAAATATCCCGCTTTGGGAGGAGGAGAAATAGGGGGATATATGGATAGGATAGATATGGGGTAGATAAGTGGTTAGGATACATGTGAAAAGGTGTAATTAAATAGTTAATATTTAATTACTCACGGGTAAAACATAATGGGGTGAATTAAACTTAGGATAGGTGTTTAAATCACAAATCGAATAATATCCCAAGGGGATAGTGGTGATATAAACGTGCCCCAGGTTACCTGAGAGAGCAAACGCGCACGAGGGACACCAAATTGGATAATCAATTTTAGGTGTCTACATACACCTATGCTCATTTCTTGAAATCCTTCTTGGGCTCAACGTGCACTTCACTTCATACCTTACTGGTTTAAATGCCATATGTGATGTTTGTCAAATCATCATAATTTACCAGTTATGCTCATCTATACTTTCCTTCAGTTTTTAATTTTCCCTTGTGTGAACTGAGCAAGATCCTTCTCATCTCAGGGGAAATATTTTTCCAGACCAGAGATATGTGTCACCTTCGGGTTATAAAGCTCAATCCTACCCTCTTGCAATTATGTATCTCTTTCCTAATTTTCGGTATAGTAGAATCTTTACCAGAAAAATGGAAAAGAAACTTGTGGCACATAGCTTGAAAGAAATATCTAAAGATCTTCAATCTGAGTGGGCTAGACGAGGCCTTTGTTAGGGCCTTGTTTGAAGTAGAATGCACAAGAGACATAAGAGGACCTCTAACATATCAACGATTTCGCTTAGCGCTTTTAACCAAGATGATCAAAATCAATCCTGTATTCACATCTTTCCAAGTAATGTATTTCCATCTTTTTAGATGGGAGCATAGGAAAACTCCTGAGGATTTAAAAAGATAATGGATTTAGAGGATTCCTAAGGTATTTGGGAAAACCCATTTTCAATGCCCCTTGTTATGCAATGAGGAATTTGTGTCAAAATAAATTCCTAAGGAATCATACATATTGTATGACAAAACCTCCATTGATATGGTGCCTGCCATTTCCAACAAAGTGAATGAGTTAGAGAAGAGGATTCATTCCTTGGAGAAGAAATAGGAATAAAATGTGCCTCTACCACCTGGTCCAATAGCAACACTTCCTTCAAGTAAGAGGTAGGGAGAAACACAAACTCGAGTCTCCAGGTCATAATCTAGTATGGGAATAACATAAATCTATTTCTACTTGTCACTCAAGGGTAGCACTTTATTCAGCTCGAAATAGCAGAGGAATATTTGTAACTTGGATATCCACATGTTTGATAGATTGTGCCCCTCGTTATGAGTGGGAAATTCAATGACCTCATCCAATTCCTTCTCCCAAAGAAAACCCGACTTTCTTCAGAAGTGGGAAGCAGAACTACTTCCAAACCTCATATTTCATCCAATCACCAACATGCACGATCTGCTCCTCCTATCACTCCAAACACCCCCTTAAAATTATTCCCTGGCAAGTTGACCCTTCATCGGGGAAGGGGAAAATAGCCTTCTTTTCAAGTGGTCTGGGCCTATTGGATTGGGTATCATCCAACCAAAAGAGAATTGAGCTTGAGGAAATTATGGGCCACCCTAGGATGACTTTGGAGTCTTTGATGGACATGGGGATGTCCAGGGATTTGGAAGGGTTGATTGTCTTCATACAAACAACACAGGGCATCGATGAGTTTTTACTGAGGAAGAACAAACTTTTGAATAAACTTCCCCGCTGTGAGGGAAATAATGAAGTAGGACTAAATAATGCTTAGGTGTTATTCTCCTTTCGTTGTTTCAATTTTTGATATATGTACATCTCTTCTTTTCATGGGTAAGGGCCCCTATAGAACCCTATCTTATTTTTTCTCTATTCAACATTGCAAGCAATACAAGGATGTCAATAGTTCCCATATCTGTTTCAAATGGATATGAAATTTTAATCTAATCCACTATGAACTACTACATCTTTTTAACTTGCAATTGAAACAAAGAAACAATAAAATTTCAGAGAGATAATTACATTTAATGTATCAGAAATATCAATTTTAAAATATCAAGTTCAATGGAGTATGAAAAGAAAATAGAAAAGGAGGAAGAAAGTGCTTAAACATGTTCATCATCTTTTGTGTCGCATCCTCCTCCTCTTCACCCTTTTCCTCTACATCTTTCTCTTCTGGTAATCTAGCCACATAGGCATCATACCTCTGGAATAATTCATTTACTTCATCCTCGTCAGGTCCAAGGTGATCCTAGAAAATCAATGTTTGTCTTGATATTATGTTTAGACATTAAGCCATTTTCTGCTTATATTCTAGTGGCCTTGCTTTCAATTCCTCAATCCTATTCTCAATCTTCATCATAATTTTAATAGTTTTATGGGAGAATTCATCTGTTTGGATATTAATTTCAAAGGAATTGAGCAAGAAATAAAGTCTTAAATCCCCATAGCTCTTTTTGGACTTATCCACTACCATGTCCTCTAATCTTCTATCAATGGCATCAAGTAGATCATCAACCTAGTTCCTCATGACTTCAAGATTCTTCTTGATCCCAATTAATATATCTAACCTGATTTTTGTAAATTCTTCAAGGGCATATTGAATCCCTTTGCATCTTATTGGTATGATGCCTTCTTGCTCAACCACTCCTCACTAAGTTGGGTTATGCGGTCAAGCTTGGGGAGAGTTCCCTCCAAGTAGAAAATCTCGTTGTCACAGTCTTCAATTACTCCATCAATTTCATTTAATCAACCTCTGAGGTCCTCATATTTTGTCCTTGCTTCTATGATAACTTCCTTCCCCTTCTCAGTTAGTTGTTCAACCCAAGAATCCATCGCTGGACCTTCTTAAAAATGCTATTTACTTTATCCATTCCTTCAGGGGTATTCACATAAATACATACTTGTTCATGACTAGTTTGTCTGTCAGTTGTTGTAAACATGAACTTAAGGCCTTAATTTGTTCTTTAAGTTGCTTCTTTGTCATCCCATCTTCATCAACCTTTTGTAAAATACCATTCATTGCTTTAGATACTCCCTTCTTTAGTTGTTCCCTTGAATGTTTTCCTAAGGGAATAATTTAAATTTTGTAATCATCATTGGTTATGTCTTTTCTTGTCTTTCCTTGAAAGGGGTTGCTATCTCTAGGGTTCTTGCCCCCGATGAATCATTAAGAGTCCTTGTGATGGTTCTAGCCCTTTTTGGCCTCTCACTATTTTTGGAAAGGATAAGGCAGTAAGGTCAACTGCTTGTATAGGAAGGGCCATTTATTTATTTAAAATTAATTCACCAATCCATCCCTTCATCAAACCTGTTTCAAAAAAATTTCCTATGATCCTTGCTGGAGTTTCTTAGGAAAAACTACTATTTTCTTGGACATCTCTTGTTCATGTTGCACCAATAATTCTATTTTTTCTTGACCACTTATCCCAATTTTCCCTAAGTCAATTTCACTTTCCCGATTCTTCCTTTCCCGATCCGGCACTTCGGGGTGATCATCCTTAACTTTATCTACATCAAAACTCAAAGGGAACTCCTTTCTGTTTCTCCAGTTGAAAACATGGTGGCATGAGTTTCTTCCCTTTGCCCTTTTGTATCAAAGTTTGGGAAATGGATTCCTCTACTCCCAAAACTGGTTGAGTTGCCAAACCGCTAATTTTGTGCCCTAATGATACCTTAATAAATTTTATGGCATGTTTTTCTATTATAAGTGAATCCACATTTCCCATTGAAAGATGTGATTCTCCACCAATAAAAATTCCTCATCATAATTATATTTTGTGCCATTTTAAGTTTTTCTTACAAATATAGTTTTTCTTTTGTAAGAAGGTCATCACTCTTAGTAACCTCAACAAGAATGGGCACAAAAGTTTCTACCACCAACTTAGTATTAACACCTTTTTCCACCAATAGCTCTGGTTTATCCATTTCCAAAACCATTTATTTTAGGGAAGACAAATTAACTTCCTAATCTCTTACTTCATTTTTAGTACATGAGGATCTCTTTTTATTCCTTACTTGCTTCAATATTAACCACGGTGTTAACAAGGGCTCATCAATAGACAAATTGAGTGCATCTAGCATGGATAATCCTCTCGTTAACATCTATATAAATTAATTTAGTTTGTACATTTACAACCTTATGCATTGTTTCAGCTGGTGGTGGATTGATATCTTTAACAAGTAGAGCTTCGAGGATTTTCCTACATAGGTTAAGAAACTTACTATCCACTTGGATCAACCATAGTATCCCCTTGGGAACCGGGCTCTGAATGCATTCCACCTCTTTTTCATGAAGAATGAATGAGGGATCATGGGACTTGATTTCCCCATACCTGGAAATGATGTATCCTGCTGCTTCTGGATGTTATCAGTTCTTTCCACTTCTAGGGGATCAATTACCCCATCCCTGTGTTTGAAATTATTTGGTGTATGGGCACCTACCCTTCCCAGGATTGGATGGTGGATGATTTTAGGTTTCTTGTGTGTCCACTCAAACTACTTCAATTCTGTGGTGCTCTCTTTTCATCTTTGTGCGGCCGGGCTGAATGTGACAACTTGCAATGGCTCTACTCATTAAATTTTTAGTATTATGTGGCTTAGGGACAACATTTGGGCTAACCACATGTGATGTTAGATCTTTTCCCTTTGTCCTGAGTTGCACTATAAGAGTAATAGGGGCATTTTCCATGAAATTTAAAATTGTTTTTTAATTTTTCTCGCCTAAGGGATGACATGGAAGTACCTGTCTTGCTAGTAGTTGTTATCCGTTCATCAACAAGACCAACAATAGGCATTTTGGAGGGTAATAGAGGGGATTTTCCTCCTAATGGTTCAATTTTATTAGCACCCTCCTTCGAGAGGTGGGATGCCATAATTTAAGTTTCCCATATTTCGAAATGACTTAGGACTCTTGTATTTTTTACTGACAAGTCAATATTCATCTGAACCATCCAATTTACCATTCTCCTCATATAGGGATCATAAGAATTCTCTTTATTCCCAAATAGGGGAGCTATAGGTTGACTTTCTATCTTCTGATTAATGTATAATTTACTCATTGTGTGTAAGTCATCTACAACCCCCTCTGGAATGATAGAAATTTTGAAGTCTACTATTTGTGATAAAGTCATTCTTGAAAAATCCATCAACCAGACTTCTTCTTCATCCCTAAAATTCATCCAATTGTCCTCAAAGTGAGGCTCATGCTTAAAAGTGTTAGAAACATTGTTAAATACCCACCGAATGGCATAATTGGCTCTAGCCTCAAATGTCTCCATGGACATATCCTTCATTTATTCTCTAATTAGTCTGGCCTTTATAATGAAATGGCATGGATACCTTCTGATTATGATAGGGAATTTGACATTTTTTTGTGCCTCTAGAAATTAACTTGTGCACAGGAACCGGTTGCCTTACCAATTCACATAAACACAACTTTTCATTGGCATACCTAGGAAATTAAAAAGGTTTTCCCTTGAAACCACTAACCCTGATATAAGTGAAATTCTTATACTGAATGAAGTAGCACCCATACTCCATAATCACTTGCCTTGCATGCTCAGACTTTTTGTACTGCCCCCATTCTATTTTGAACAAGTAAATAATTGGCGTAAAGAAAGGAACATTTACCAAACTAACATTTCCACTCGAGTTAGTTAATTGTAATTGAGGGAAAATTTCATGCATCGGGCACTTTTTAAAATCAGCGCATGGTGACAATGTTGGAAAACGTCTATGCACTGCAACATTATAAATCAGATATGTCATCATATAGAACTATAACTCTGTAGTCTCCCTATCTCAATCCTTGTTGCAGGATTAATCATATGATCATGGAATTACATGTGAAATAAAGGTGGCCCAACAAATACTTCCATTTGTCTCAAGAATAATCCATATAAATATGGATATCCACTTTTAAACTCATTTATAGTTTCCAAACCTACCATTCAACTCAAAAGAATAATGATATCTTCAATCTCCTAAATGAATTGTTCCTAACCAACATTTTGGGGATTTTAGCTGATGCCCTCCTCTCTGTAAGGAGCCATTTTGTGTTTATCATTTTGGAATAATCTTTCTTCTTTGTTTAATAGTCCCGCAAGGCTTGTTTGATGCCAATAGTAATTGGTTCGAGTAATTACAGTTATTTAAGTAATAATCTAATGGCTGTTAGTGTTAATGTCACCACCACATCCCCGCTCTGTCTAACACTTATCTCTTTTCGAGTCATAATTCATGGAACAAAACCATACTAGTTCTAGGCATTAAACAGATGGTGTGATGGCACCTACCGAGGTGATGCGACTATTGCGAATTGCCTTTAAATATTTACTCAAATGAGAACTACTTAATCTTTGATGAAAATAATTTAAGTCAACACTCATCAAATTTGTGTCTTCTACCTTGTCTAGGTCACTCGTGACCCCTGACGTAATGAAGAAGAAAATGGCATAGTTTCAAAAACCCTAATTTTACTTCAATTGCTTTGCCAACGGAACAAACATGATACACAAAAGTTTGAAAATCTTACTGATTTTCTAGAAGCACTCGAGTAATTTTGACTCAAAACAATAACTTTCACCCTTCTCAGGTTTGCAAATTTAGCTCCACAATAATTCCAATTGCACTTCACTGATAAAAATGACAAGAGACCATCAAAATAACAATAAAGGATGAATGCATTCATATCCCTTAAGGCCCTTGATTCATGTAGGAGAATTAATGGCGGTATAATTAAATGCATTGTATCACAACCATTAACTCTACTTTTTGAAACTTTTAATTTAATTCGTCCACATAGAACAAATTTTAACTAAAGCGGGCATGGGGGCATCTTTCATATTTTGTGATACTCAAAGGAATTGTGTTTTTAGACATTTTGGGCAGCCCATCCGCTTTTGATGTTGGCTCAACACGTGGCTTTACCTAGGAATTGGTGGGGTAGTGGCTTACTTTTAAAAAATTTCTCCCTTTTCGAACTAAGTTGAAATTTCAAAATTCCTTGGCGACTCGCTTCCTCACTTTTATAATAAACAATGGCCATATGTCCTTTTGCATGGGTCTTAGGCATTTACTTTATAATTTCACGCCTTTCACCATAATGTATCAAAACATAAAAGGCCCTCCTTCCCACAACCACTTGATTTACGACAAGTGTACACCTCCTAGGGCTAAAGTAAAAAAATTTCTCACACCTTTGCTTCATAGCTTCAAATATGTAATTAGAATTCTTTGGGCCTTGGGACTAATTTAGGTACTTTGAAAATATAACAAAAAGTGACAATTTCATTAAATAAACCCACCATGCCACATCCAATTAGAGATGACCATGTATCCATAGATGTCGGGAAAATATTTACAAGAGAGACACGATCGTGGAACACGCCTAATTACAAAAGTTTCTACATAGAGAAAAGCGTAAATAATACCATGATTCAACATGATCCATGACCCTAGAAAAGGACTGATAATGACACCTCAATGAAGGCAAAATTTCACGCATCTATACAGGAAGACAAAAGTACATCAAACCAGGTGGGCTGAAAAATTTTAAACGAAAAGGGTGATATTATAATCGAGCACCAACACCAGCTCCGACTCAAGGATAGGCACTCCCTGCGAATGCCACAAGAACAAATAATAATGTAACAACAATAGACCATGTGACAAAAATCCATTATGCCATAGATTCAAGAAATGAACTTCAAAGAAAAGTAACAATAGCCAACACCCCAGAAAAAATCTAGAAACCAAAAAAACTAGTCACCAAGGACCGAGATAAACCGAAACAGAAAAATGTAAAAATAGAACAAAACCAAAAACTGTACATTGTACAATGATGCGTGCCTTAATTATGAGAAATTAGTCAAGGAAATGTTTCAAGTGCTTGTCATTAACAGGATATTCAAGCATTTCTCTATCTAAATATTTTAGGAAAAAGGTATGCTCACCAATTCTAATGTCAATAGAATAAGGACCCATCCATAATGCGTCAAAATTTCCATGTTTTCCCTTATCCTCATGTTTTCTATCCCATAGTAGCACAAGATCTCCCACACTAAAAAATCTTGGGGTTACCTTTTTATCAAACAATTTCTTCAATTTTTCCCTAAACTTCACATGTCTTTGATGGGATTCTCTTCTCTCTTCATCTAATTCAACAATTTGATTTATACGAGCATCATAGGGACTAATCTCTTGATCCTCCAATTGTTGGATAAATTGATAAGAAGATAATTGCATATGCAGGGGGAGGAGAGCCTGAGTTCCATATACCAATTCAAATGGGATCTTTCCAGTAGCTCTTTTAATAGTAATTATGTCAGCCCAAACAACAAACTTCAACTGCTCACCCCACTTTCATTTATTTAATTCCAAGGTCCTCCTAATTATCTTCAATAGATTTTTGTTACTTGATTTTGCTTGTCCATTACCTTGGGGATTGTAGTTGGAAGCATATGCTAAATTTATCCCATACTCCTGACACATGGCTACCAAAGGTTTAGCTCAAAAACTCATAGCATTGTCAACAACTATTTTAGCAGGCACTCCAAACCTACAAATTATATGATTTAAAATGAAGTCCATGACAATTTGGTGGGTTGCTTTCTTAGTGGGGATTGCCTCTACCCATTTGGTGAAGTAGTCAGTGGCTACCAATATCCATTTATGGCTGGCACTTGAAGAATCTAAAATCTCCCCAATGAATTCCATCCCCCACTACTTAAAAGGGGCTTCAATTGATACAGGCTGCAATGGGAGGGATCCTGAAGCTTTCAATCTTCTTGAGAAACATTGGCAGCTCTCACATTTTCTTACCAATAAAGTTGTATCCTTAAAAAGTGTTGGCCACCAGTAACCAGCCCTTAAGATCTTATGGGTTGTTACTCTTCCAGTGAAATGCCCCCACAAACTCCTCCATGGAAATCAAAAATTAATTTTGGGGCTTCGTCCTCAGTGATACACCTTAAGAGAACTCCCTCAGGGTTTTTCCAAGCCAACCCATAATCAGTGATGATATATTTTTGGGAATCCAATCTAAGTGCTCTCTTTTTATTTTTTCTTAAATACTCAGGGCATTGCAGATGTCTAAGATAAAAAATAATATCCTGTACATCACGAGAATTTATTAATTTCTCAAGAATATTCAGCCTTTCTTCATCAACCTCATTTATCTCAACTGTCTGTAGATTGCTTTCTATCATTAGATTTTCCAGGCCCAAACCTCTAACCAATTTTGTAGTTTGGATGTCCATGTCATATTCCTACAACTTATTTTCCCATCGGCATCTCTTACTGGAAATTTCCATTTCTGACAGGATATCCTTGACCATAGTATGAGGGACATAAGCTATGACTTTAGAACTTAAAATATATGGCCTAAAGATTTTGTGGCTCTGACCAAAGAAAAGGCATGTTTCTCCATAATAGTATACTTCAACTCTACCCCTTGTAATGATTTACTAAAGAAATCAATTGGCCTTTCAGCTCCTTCATCATCCTTCTGTAGCAGCACAGATGCAATGGTATTCTCAGAAGCAAAGGAAAACATTTGGAAGGCCTTTTTATAATCAAGAGTTGCTAAAACAGGGGGAATTTTTCAACGCTTCCTTGATCCCAGTAAAGGCTTGAATAGCTACTTCTTCCCATTTGATACTCTGATCCTTTTTCAACATACTAGTGATTGGGATAGTCAATTCAAAAAAGTTGGAAATAAATCTCCTAATAAAATTTATTTGCCCGAAAAAGGATTGAATTCCCTTTTTAGTTCTTGGAATAGGAACTTTGCTAATGGCTTCCACTCTCTCAAGATCAATCATGACCCCTTCTTTTGATACAATATGTCCAAGAAACTTAACCTTTTGAACCCCAAAATGACATTTCTTAGGGTTCAGTGAGATACCATATTCCATGCATCTTAACATCTTTTTAAAATGTTGCAGGTGATCACTTCTCTTCATTGAAAAAATATCACATCGTCCCTAATACATAGCAATGAATTCGTTTATATATCCTAAGAATTCTACATCCATTTATCTTTGAAACATGGCTTTAGCATTCATCATGCCAAATGGCATCCTCACGTGCCCCATGGAGTAGTGAAAGTAGTTTTGATTCTTTTTATTACTTCACAACCACTTGGTTATACACGGAAAAACCATCCAAAGTAGATAACAACTCTAAACCTCTAACCAATTGCAAAATATTATCCATATTTGGCAAATAATAGTTGTCCTTAATTTATGCCTTATTTAAATTTCTAAAGTCGACACACAATATTATGTCTCCGTTCTTCTTTCGAGCAGTACCAAGTTTTCCACCCATGAAGAGTACCTTGTAAGTTGTATGATTCCTGCATCGCTTAAATTTTTCAACTCTTCTTGCATTTTTAGGGAAATGAGTGGATTAATTGGTCTTTTATTTTGCCTAAATGGCTTGGCATTAGCCTCTAGGGGTATCTCGTTTTGAAAAAGGTCTTCCTATATGCTTTCAATTCTAAATATGACCATGCCAAGCAGTCCTGGTACTTTTTTAACAACTGGACATATGCTTGATTTTCCTCTCTATCCAAGTTGCTACCTAGCCATATTTTTATCCTTTGTGCCTAGGTTATGTTCTTCAACATCTCTTGAGGCTGACATGTGTCTATTAACAATGCGGTCAACATTATCAAAATTTGATTCCAATGCAACCAAACCTCTAGGAATAGTATTGGTTTTCAATTGAATAATGTCTTTACCAAATAGGGTCTCTTTTCCTTCATTTTCACAAACCATTGGTTCCTAGTCCATACTTTGATTGGTAAATTCTCCTTTATTTTGCAAAAACCTTTGGACCTGGGCATCATCTTCAAAAACTTTCCAATGCTTGATATTATCAGGGATAGACGACCTGGTCAATATTTCAATATCATATTCACAATAGGGGATACTATACAATTCTCAAACCTAGATCCCAATACTACCAATTTTTCTGCTATAGTATTGTATTTCCTATCATGATGTATTATATTGAAAGAATCAAACATTTCAATTAAATCCCAAACTACATGCTTATATTGCTTCATTATTTGATTTTTGTTGCATACATCTTTCTAACTTGTTTGACTATCAACTCTAAATCCCCTTTAACAATAATATCTCTGACACCATACTTCTAAGAAATCCTTAAACCCAAGAGCAATGCTTCGTACTCTGCAATGTTATTTGTGCACTCAAAATTAAGTTTAAAAGAAAATTTAAACTCCTCATGGCTTGGAGATATCAAGACAACACCAACACCATTACCAGATCTAGAACAAGCCCCATCAAACATCAGATTCCAGGGAAAACCAACCTGCTTAGGATACTTGCACTCATCAATTTTATGCTCCTTAAAATCAGCATAACCCACAAAGTTATCAACATCAACGTTTGTGTACAATACTTCATAAGAAGCATTGTTAGGGTCCTCAATGAGGTGTAACATTTTCTTCTCACCATACAACTTCACAAGGTTTCCCTCAATTGGTATGGTTGCAAATGACATGTCCATTTGTATGCTTCCACCTACACTAGCTGCCCATTTTCTAGACAACAACATTCCCCACTTAGCAGGACAGTCCACAATAACTACATTCATGGTTAAGCATTTTCCTAGATAAGCTGCTAGTTACACTACCAATCCTTTGACATATCCAATTATTGGAACTTATCTTGAATCCATAGCATTACACTTCCAACAAGCTGATGTTACTTTTATATTTAACTCGTTCATTACCTCAAGAGCCATTACATTACACGAGGCTCCTGAATCAAACATACAGTTATGTACCAGCCCATCCTTAATAATTAAAGTGACATATAATGGATCCACATCAAGTTTAGATTAAACTAGAGATGTACCCAAATATACCTTAGGTGATTCACCTAGTTCCTCTAGTGCTTGTGGTACTTCTAATTCTTCAATAATAGGAGGAATATCTATAGTGTTTACACTTTTTCCCTGGGTAACATTTTCTTCCTTAAATCCCAAATATTTGAATGCCCTTTTCATATGCTCAAGGATCATGAGTAATTCAACAACGGGAACAATAACCTTGATCTGACTCAATATTTGGGCTATGTCACAAGGAATATATTTGGGTCAAACATTATTAGGGGGAAGATTCACAGTTTTATCTAATAGTATAGGAGTTTTCACAGTTTGGGCATGGGAAGGAGTACATGTTTTATTTGGGGTAATTAGGACTTTTCCAGATGTATATTTCTTAGGGGTTTCCTTCGAGATATTGGTAAGAATTATAATTTTGGGCTTGGTTTGTGGCCCTCCACATTTCACAACCTTACTTCTAGTATTATATTCTTTCTCCTAAAAACTATTGCATTCATAAATAATTTCCTGTCCTCTTTAGAAGGTATTCCTCCATCATACTTTTCAATCATCAAGGCCCTTAAGTATTCAAAATCATGATTAGGTAAATCAAATGCTTGTACCATATCACTTTCAAAAGTATTAACAAGAGGAAGGGGTAGTCCTCGATGAACACATTCCCATAAATTTTCAACATTGCCCCTTGCTGTGAGTTCTCAGGGCACTCCATCATACACACATCATCATTTGTTTCGTCAACTTCCTTATCTATCTCACATTGGGAATGTGGTAAGAAACACCTATCACACCACTCGATAACATTGGCCTCTTCTATGGTAACAATCATAGCAGTTAAAGGATTAGGAACCAATCTATTTTCCCTAGGTTGAGGCTATTTATTTCCTGATCCCATGGGCCCCTTCCCTCTATCATCTGATCTATGATCACCTCTGGGATGATTTCCAAATCTCTCCTGACCGTGTGGCTTGTGCTGACCCTGGGAACTCTATCCTATCCCTTTTTCTACTCTAGCCAATTTGTAGGATATCTCTTTAACCACTTCAGCCAAAGTCTTCACAACCTCTTCCAAATCCATAGCTTTGTTTGACTGAGGCCTCTCAGGATTGATCAACTTGACACCCTCTCTCTTAGGAGGCTTTCCAACTACTTTGATGTTATTTTCTATTTGTAAGGCCATGGTGAAAGCCTTCCTCAATGTTCCAGGTTCTTATCTCTTAAGTAATAAGCAACCTTTTTATCAAAAGCGTCAGAATATTTTATCAAATAGGACTCATCACTTGGCCTTAGGATTATAGGTAACCTATTTAAGGTTTTGTTGAACCTAGTATTAAAATCCTAGACAGATTCATTTGGGTTCTTCTTTATATTTTCAAACTTAGAAGGAACCTGGGATCAGTCTTATCCCCATATTGCAATCTAAAGGCATTTTTCATCTCGTTCCATAAGTCTATTGAATTATCTGGTAAAGACTTATACCAATCACGTGTATCCTCTTCAAGAATATGAATGAACATCTTTATATACATGTCTTCAAACTCAATTTCAAAATATTCCATCATATTGACAAATAGTCTTAAATGATGGTCACCAGTGATTGTGTTATTCCCTTGAAATTTTGGCAACATATTTCGTACATCTTGTGGCATCATATTAGGATATCTAACCATGCCTCTGAAATTTATTGGTCCAAAAGTATTGAAAACAAAAGGAGGTCTAGGTGGAGGCTGAGCCATATTGCCTTGAGGAGGTGATCTTGTAGGAGACTCAAAATGATAAGGGATGAGGGTGTTTGAACAGGATTATAACTCTCAAAGTAAATATCCTCAAATGACTCAATTTCTTGGAAAACCCTACCAACTTTGGAAGAAACAAGGAAAAACTAAGAGACACGCTTTTCAAACACAAATGATGGCCCCTCTCTAGTCGGGAATTTAAATTTACACAAGGACTACTTGGTTTATAATCACTTGAATACGTAGGGTAATCTTCAACCACAGGTTGATCACCTTTCAAAACTGATATCTCCTTTCTTGATTCTTGATTTCCAACCACTTTCCAAACTTGTTTTCCTTCTGAATTTTCTTTTCCTAGTTCTAGAAATAACTTTCTAGTAGGATCCCTAGTGAAGAAATACCTTCTTCCCTCCATATTTGCAAATATTAATGACAAATTTCACTTGACACAGGTTAAGACACTAGTAATCATCAAAATTTTAAACCAATTTGGAGTCACCACTAAGGATTCTCACCTTAGATGTGTGAATGCACTATAAGTAGTTTTTCAAATGTCTATCAATACTTAATTTCTGTAAAGCTTAGTAGATCTGACCTTCCTTTACCCACATTTATCACTATTGATGCAAATTTAGTACAATAACCGCTAGAAACTGGAAATACTACACAATGAACTTGTGATCTTGCACAAATCTTACAAATCTCAACAAAGGATGACGTTTAAACAACGTATTTGTACTTAAATCATGTAAGAAACATTACCAAGGTCGGTATGTGTATGCATTTGTAGAAATAATCCCCAAAAATGGTGCTAGATCGGTGTTGGTACCCAAATTGATTCTATGTTTGCGACTGAGAAACACCGTAGTTTGAACAAGATGCTTGGAGACAAATAAATCAGAGTGTGAGTCATTTGTAGCTAGGGAAGGATTTAGCTGACTCTTGATTCACTTAGGCATGAAAGAAATGGATAACACCATGTACATGATTTGACCTACCTTGACTACTTTAGGTTGTGCTTTCAAACACGGTGAGAGGACCCATTTTGTAACCCATATTGGTGGATAACGTCTATAGATTTATAGTATTTTTCTTTCCTTTCAAAAAATTGATAGGAGATCTTTAGAAGGTATGGTCATTGCAGGTGTATTCCAACTCTTACGAGTTTTCCTTTTAGATGATGCGAAACCTCTAAATAAGATTTGGGTTACTAAAGGTAGTGGTAAAAATTGATTGCTCCTGCATATTGAGGTAAGGGATGGGTAGATCAAAAATTCCCTCAACATTTATGAATAGATATTGTGAGTAGGAGTAGTTCATGTATGGTTCAGCTCTGGATATGTTTTTATGGACAGAAGTTAAGCACGATAAAATTGATTATACCAAATACACGAGAACTTTAAACAAATGTTAACATATTCACAAGCCAAAAAGATGAATAGCTTCAAATAGTCAATAATAACCTTCAAATAGAAATTTGTGCATCTATGATGGCTCAAAGACATACGGCTTTACACATTCTTCAAGGTTTTAATACAAGAACTCAAGTTAAAGACTCAATTAAACTTTGGAAAACCCTATTATATCACGCTCATGATACACTCATATACTAACAAATAATCTATATCACTAAAATGAAAGTAAAGTGAATTTAAATCGCTTATTACATTATGAAATGAAAGCTATCTTCATAATGTAATTACAAATGCCACAATACTTGTCATGAGGAAAAGATTTTTGTGATTTCAAAAGGATTCCAAATGTAATACTACAACAGGCATATAGATAACTATTTGAAAATATCTCAAGCTAACAATAGACATAACATAGTTCATTTCTACATGAATTATTCAAGGTTTCTCAAATTTGATCAACAAGGGAAATTTTATTTACAATATCAAAGTTTATTGTCAATGGCTATACATCTACAACCATCTTGACATGATCAAGTTTGAAAGGCACACAAGAAATAAGTGGCTTCTCTCGGCTCCTCTCCTTTTTCTCTCTCGACTACATTTCATAAAAATTAACCCCCTTTTTGGCATGGCCTTTTCATAAGTTTATATCACTTGCTTTACTTTAAATATTTCCGCCCCAAAAATAAGAATATTCAAAGGAATACTTTGTTTGTTACAAAAATGTTCTAGAAAATTATATTTATAAAAGTCATCCCGTACTACCAGGTGTACAAAACATGAGTCTTTTCGATGCAGTCCACATGTGTCTGACTAAGACGTCCGGTCTTAACTTTTGGCAGGTTATCTGAAATGTTTCCTTCTGATTTTGATTAACAATAATTTCAGATTGATCACCAAGTGTCTCCATAGGATTGTTTACATGACGCACACCTACACTCATTTCTTGATATCCTTCTTTGGCTCAGCACACTTCACTTCATACCTTACTGGTTTAAACACCATACATGATGTTTTTCAAATCACTATAATTTACCAGTTATGCTCATCAATACATTTGTTTAGTTTTAAATTTTTGCTTGTGCGAACCGAGCAAGATCCTTCTCATCTTAGGGGAAAGATATTTCTAGACCTGAGATATGTGTCACATTCAGGTTATAAATCTCAATCCTACCCTCTTGTAATTATGTATCTCTTTCCTAATTTTGGGTATAGTAGAATCTTTACCAGAAAAATGGCAAAGACACTTGTGGCACATAGCTTGAGAGAACTTTAGAAGATCTGAATCATATCTTCGATCTGAGTGGGCTAGATGAGGCCTTTATTAGGGCCTTTTTTTAAGTAGAATGCACAGGAGACACAAGAGGACCTCTGACATATAAACGAGTCCACTTAGCACTTTTAACTAGGCTAATAAGAATCAATCTTGTATTCACATCTTTCCAAGTCTTGTATTTCCATCTTTTTAGATGGGAGCATATGAAAAAAAATGAGTATTTAAAAAGATACTAGGTTGAGATGAGGCCTCAAGTCTCTGGGAAAACCAGTTTTCAATACCCCTTCTTATGTAATGAGGATTTGTGTCAAAAGAAATTCCTAAGAAATCATACATGTTGTATGACAAAACCTCCATTGATACTATTCCTGCCATTTCCAACAAAGTGAATGAGTTAGAGAAGAGGATTCATTCCTTGGAGAAGAAACATGAAGAAAATGTGCCTCTACCACTAGGTCTAGCAGCAACACTACCTTCGAGCAAGAGGAAGGGAGAAACACAAAATCAATCTCTAATCATCATCTCGGATGGAGAAGAAGATCAATCTATTTCTTCTCGCTACTCAAGGGCAGAACTTTCTTCAGCTCGGAGTAGAAGAGGAAGGTTTGTAACTCAGCTATTTACATGTTTGATGCATTGTACCCCTCATTCTAAGTGGTAAATTTAAATACCTCATCCAATTCCTTCTCCCAAGGAAAACCCACCTTTCTTCAAGAAGTGGGAAGTAGGAACTAGTTCCAAACCTCACATTTCATCCAGTCACCAATGTACAAGATCTTCTCCTCCTATCACTCCAAACATCCCCCTTCAAATTAATCTTGGAAAGTCAACCCTTCATAAGGGGAAGGGGAAAACAACCTTATTTTCAGGTGGTTTGGACCTATTGGATTGGGTATCATTTGACCAAAAGAGAATTGAGCTTGAGGAAATTATGGGCCGCCCTAGGATGACTCTAGAGTCTTTGATAGACATGGGGATGTCTGGGGTATGGAAAGGTCGATTTTCTTCATAAAAATAACACAGGGCTCGAGATGAGTTTGTACTGAGGAAGAAAAAACTTTTGAATAAACTTCCCCTTCTGAGGGGAAATTATGAAGTAGGACTAAAGAATGCTTAGGTGTTATTCTCCTTTCATTTTTTTAATTTTCTAATATATGTACATCTCTTTTTGTCATGGGTAAGGGACCTTATAGACCCCTATCTTGTTTTTTTTTTTTTTAACAAGCAATACAAGAATGTCAATAGTTCACATATCTGCTTCAAATGTATATGAAATTTTAATCTAATCCACTATGAACTACTACATCTTTTTAACTTGCAATTGAAACAAAGAAATAATAAAATTTCAAAGAGATAATTACATTTAATGTATCAGAAATATCAATTTCAAAATATCAGTTCAATGGAGTATGAAAAGAAAATACAAAAAGAGGAAGAAAGTGCTTAAACATGTTCATCATCTTTTGTGTCAGCATCCTCCTCCTCTTCACCCTTTTCCTCTACATCTTTCTCTTTCAGGTAATCTAGCCACATAGGCATCATACCTCTGGAATAATTCATTTACTTCATCCTCATCAGGTCCAAGGTGATGCTGGAAAATCAATGTTTGTCTTGATATTAAGTCCAGACATTGAGCCATTTTTTACTTATATTCTAGTGGCCTTGCTTTCAATTCCTCAATCCTATTCTCAATCTTCATCATAATTTTAACAGTTTCATGGGAGAAGTCATTTTTCTAGATATTACTTTCAAAGGAATTGAGTAATAAATCAATTCTTAAGTCCCCATAGCTCTTTTTGGACTTATCCGCTACCATGTCCTCTAATATTCTATCAATGGCATCAAGTAGATCATCAACCCAGTTCCTTCTGACTTCAAGATTCTTCTTGATTCCATTTAAGGTATCTAACCTGATTTTTTCAATTATTTAAGGGCATATTGACTCCCTTTGCATTTGATAGGCATGATGCCTTCTTGCTCGACCAACTCATCACTAAGTTGGGTTATGCGGTCAAGCTTGGGGAGAGTTCCCTCCAAGTAGAAAATATTGTTGTCATAGTCTTCAATTACTCCATCAATTTCATTTAATCGACCTCTGAGGTCCTCATATTTTTCCTTGCTTCTGTGATAACTTCCTTTCCCTTCTCAGTTAGTTGTTCAACCCAAGCATCCACCACTTTGATCTTCTTAACAACACTATTTACTTTATCCATTCCTTCAAGGGTATTCACATAAGTACCTACTTTTTCATGACTAGTTTGTCCTGTCAGTTGTTGTAAACATGAACTTAAGGCCTTAATTTGTTCTTTAAGTTGCTTCTTTGTCATCCCATCTTCATCCACCTTTTGTAAAAGACCATTCACTACTTTAGATACTCCTTGCTTTAGTTGTTCCCTTGAAGGTTTTCCCAAGGGAATAATTTAAATGTTGTAATCATCATTGGTTATGTATTTTCTTGTCTTTCCCTTGAAAGGGTTTTCTATCTCTAGGGTTCTTGCCCCAATGAATCAGTAAGATCCTTGTGATGGTTCTAGCCCTTTTTGGGGCTCTCACTATTTTTGGAAAGGATAAGGTAGTAAGGTCAACTGCTTGTATAGGAAGGGTCACTTCTTCATTTGAAATTAATTTGCTGATCCATCCCTTCATCAAACCTGTTTCAAATTTTGTTTCCTGTGATCCTTGCTAGAGTTTCTTAGGAACAACTACTATTTTCTTGGACATCTCTTGTTCTTATTGCACCAGTAATTCTATTTTTTCTCGACCACTTATCCCAATTTTATCTAAGTTAATTTCACTCTGTACCATAAATTCCTCTGGATGTTTCCTTTCCCGATCCGACACATTAGGTTGATCATCCTTAACTTGATCTCGCATCAAAACTCAAAGGGAACTCCTTTCTTTGCTTCTCCAATTGAAAACATGGAGGCATGAATTTCTTCCCCTTCGCCCTTTTGTATCCAAGTTTGGGAAATGTATTACTCTACTTCCAAAACTGGTTGAGTTGCCAAATTGCTACTTTTATGCCCTAATGATACCTCGAGCAATGTTACGGCATGTTGTTCTATTGGAAGTGAACCCACATTTCCCATTGAAAGCTATGATTATCCACCAATAAAAATTTCCTCATCAATAATTATATTTTGTGCCATTTTTAGTTTTTCTTCAAAAGACATTTTTTCTTCTTGAAGAAGGTCATCACTCTTAGTAACCTCAATAGGAATGGGCACAAAATTTTATACCACAAACTTAGTATTAACACCTTTTTACACCAATAGATCTGGTTTATCCATTTCCAAAACCATTCGTTTTGGGGAAGAAAAATTCACTTCCTGATCTCTTACTTCATTTTTTAGTACATGAGGATCTCTTTCTAATTCCTTATTTGCTTCAATATTAACCAATGGTGTTAACAAGGGCTCATCAATAAAAATATGATTGCATCTAACATGGATAATCCCTCATCAACATCTATATCAATCAACTCGGTTTGTACAATTACAACCTTATGCATTGTTTTAGCTGATGTTGGATTGATATCTTTAACAAGTAGAGATTCAAGGATTTTCATACTTGGGGTAAGAAACTGACTGTCCACTGGATCAACCATAGTATTCCCCTAGGGAACTAGGCTCTGAATGCATTCCACCTCTTTTTCCATGAAGAATGAATGAGGGATCATGGGACTTGATTGCCACATACCTGGAAATGATGTATCCTTCTACTTCTAGATGTTATCGCTTCTTCCCACTTCGAGGGATCAATTACCCCATCCCTGTGTTTGAAATTATTTGGTGTATGGTAACCTACCCTTACCAGAATTAACTCGGTGGAAAATTTTCAATTTCTTGTGTGTCCGCTCAAACTACTTCAATTCTAGTGGTGCTCTCTTTTCATCTTTATGCGGCCTAGGATGAATGTGACCACTTGAAATGGCTGCAATCATTAAATTTTTAGTATTATGTGGCTTAGGGACAACATTTGGGCTAACCACATGTGATGCTAGACCCTTTCCCTTTTCCTGGAGTGGTACTGCAAGAGTAATAGGGGCATTTTCCATGGACTTTAAAAGTGTTTTTTCAGTTTTTTGCCTAAGGGATGACAAGGAAGTACATGTCTCGCTAGTAGTTGTTTTCCATTCATCAATAATTCCATTAGTAGGCCATTTGCAGGGTAATAGAGGGGATTTTCCTCCTAATGGGTCAATTTTATTAGCACCGTCCTTCAGAGGTGGGTTATCATCATTTAAGTTTCCTATATTTTTGATATTATTTAGGACTCTTGTGTTTTGTACTTGACAATTCAATATTCATCTGAACCAACCAATGTACTACTCTCCTCATGACATTGGTTATCCTCACATAGGGATGATTATACTACTCTTCAATATAAACTAGGGAGCTATAGGTTGAATTTCTAGCTTCCGGTCAATGTAGAATTTATTCACCGTGTGTAAGTAATCTACAACCCCCTCTAAAATGATTGCAATTTTGAAGTCTACTACTTGTGATAAAGTCATTCTTGAAAAATCCCTCAACTGG
This sequence comes from Taxus wallichiana var. yunnanensis, assembly GCA_018340775.1. NCBI lineage: Eukaryota > Viridiplantae > Streptophyta > Pinopsida > Cupressales > Taxaceae > Taxus > Taxus wallichiana. The sequence continues at coordinate 187,068,228 of CM031239.1, forward strand.
ACTTCTTCTTCATTTGTACAATTCATCCAATATTCCTTAAAGTGAGGCTCATGCTCAAAAGTGTTAGCAAAATTTTAAATACCCGCAAAATGTCATAATTGGCTCTAGCCTCAAATGTATCCATGGCAAAATCCTTTATTTATTCTCTAATTAGTCTAGCGTTTATAATGGAATGGCATGAATACCTTTCGATTCTGATAGGGAGTTTGAAATATGTTTTGTGCCTCTCAAATTAACTTGTGCACAAACACAAGTTGCCTTACCAATTCACATAAATACAACTTGTCATTGACATACCTAGGAAATTTAAAAGGTTATCCATCAAAAGTACTAACCACGATATAAGTGAACTTCTTATACTTGAATGAAGTAGTATCCATATTACATAATAACTTTCCTTGCATGCTCGAAATTTTGTATTGCCCCCATTTTTGTTTGAACAAGAAAATAATTGACGTTAAGAAAGAATCATTTACCGATATGAAATTTCCACTCCAATTGGTTAAATGTAATTGAGGAAAATTTCATGCATTGGGCACTTTTTAAAATCAGCACATGGTGACAATGTTGGAAAACATTTGTGCACTGCAACATTATAAATTAGATATGTCATCATATATAACTCTAACTCTGTAGTCTCCTTATCTCAATCCTTGCTCTTTAGAGTAATCATATGATCATGGATTGCATCTCGAAATAATGGTGGCCCAAAAATACTTCCTTTTCTCTCAAGAATAATCCATATAAATGTGGACATCCACTCTTTAAAATCACTTATAGTTTCCAAACCTATCATTCAACTCAAAAGAACAATGATATCCTCAACCTCCTCAATGAATTGTGACCTAACAAACCTTTTGGGGATTTTAGCCATGCCCTCCTCTCTGTAAGGATCCATTGTGTGTTTATAATTTTGGAATAATCTTTCTTCTTTGTTTCATAGTCCTGCAAAGCTAGTTTGATGCCAATAGTAATTGGTTCAAGAATTATAGATAATTTTAGTAATAATCTAATGGTCATCGATGTCAATGTCGAACCACATCCCCACTCTCGTCTAACACTTCCCTCTTCTCAGAGTCATAATTCATGGCACAAAACCATACTAGTTCTGGGAATTGAATAGAGGGTGGGATGACACCCACTGAGGTGATGTAGCTATCATGAATTGCCTTTAAATATTCACTCAAATGAGAACTACTTAATCTTTTATGAAAATCATTTAAGTTGGCACTCATCAAATCTATGTCTCATTACCTTGTCTAGGTCACTCATGACCCCCGACGAAACAAAAGAAGAAAATGACATAATATTTGTTTCAAAAACCTAATTTTACTTCAATTTCTTTACCAACGGACCAAACACAATACACAGGAGTTTGAACATCTTACTGATTTTCCACAAGTGCTCGAGTAATTCGACTCAAAATAACAACTTTCACCCTTCTCGCCACAAATTTAGCTCCACAATAATTCCGATTGCACTTCACTGATAAAAATGACAAGAGACCATCAAAATAACAATAAAGGATGAATGCATTCATATCCCTTAAGGCCCTTGGTTCACGTAGGAGCATTAATGGTGGCATAATTAAATGCATTGTATCACATCCATTAACTCTACTTTTTGCAACTTTGAATTTGAGTCGTCCACATGGAATAGATTTTAACTGAAGCGGGCCTAGGGGTATCTTTCGTATTTTGTGATACTCAAAGAAATTGTGTATTTTTAGACATTTTGGCCCGCCCATCCACTTTTGATGCTGGCTCAACATGTGGCTTTACTTGGGTGTTGGTGGGGTAGCGAATTACTTTTACAACTTTACTCCCTTTTCAAAACAAAGCCAAAATTTCCAAAATGCCCTGGTGACCTGCTTCCCCACTTTTATAATAAACAATGGCCACGTGTCCTTTTGCGGGTCTTAGGCATTTACTTTATACTTTCACACCTTTTTCCATAATGTATCAAAACATAAAAAGGCCTGCCTTCCCACAACCACTTGATTTATGACAAGTGTACACCTCCTAGGGCTAAAGTAAAAATTTCTCACACTGCTTCATAGCTTCGAATATCCAATTAGAATTCATCGATCCTAGGAATAATTCAGGTATTTTTCAAATATAACAAAAAGTGACAAGTTCATCAAATAAACCCGCCACACCGCATCCAATTAGAGACGACCACATATCCGTGGATGTTGGGATAGGATTTACAAAGGAGACATGATCATGGAACACTCCCAACTACAAAATTTTCCCCATGGAGAGAAAACTCTAAATAATACCATGACTCAGCATGATCCACGACCCTAGGAAAGGACTGACAATGACACCTTAGTGAAGGAAAAATTTCACGCATCCATATAGGAAGACAAAAAGTACATCAAACCAGGTAGGCTAAAAAATTTAAACGAAAAGGGAGAGATTATAATCGAGTACCAACATGATGTATTCATTTAGATAAGAAAATCATTATAGAACATAGATCTGAATCATAACAGAAAGGAAATGCACATGGGTTTACACCCACTCATATGAAATATATATAAAACCGATCCATACATATATAAGTAAAAAATGGAACCACATATATCCATATTAAATACGTTTGGTAATCACATTACATTCATTGAGGCTATCATAGATCCATATAATAGTGCAGACCAATGTCATGCATTAGAACTGACTTAAACCCCTCATAGTACAAAGAAAAATATTCAGACCCATCCCCTTGATACATCATACTCCTACAGATCCTCTAAGCCCAACCCATATAACTCTCACAATATTTCTGCATAGCTTTGCCTCTTTTCCATTCTCTCAGGTATATCTCTTTCTCTATTGGGCACTTGTATTTATAGCCTCAGCAAACACCACCAAGATTTTTTGAAGTTGTTGATCAGTTTCCAAGTTTCCAAGTCACCCTCTATGGGAGCATGCTCCTTCAGACTCGAGTTCTCCATTCTTCTCCATGATGACCTTTTGGAATCTTCTATCAAAATTTATATTCCTTTTGTGGGTTCCAAGTTGCCAGGATGGCACCTTATCCACTCTACATGTGTATTTGGGTCATGCTTTCCTCGTGTCCTGCCTAATATGCCAAATATGGCTAAGTCTCAAAACCTTTTCTCTTCCTTATGCACGCGCACCACCGGTTCTATTAAACCCTCCTAAAACCCTATCCTACACACTTTCATGTTGCGCACCCTTCTTCAAATAGGCCTTGTGTGCCCACTCACCTTCTTGTACTTAGCTAATATTTTAGGGGCCCAACACTTGTTAAGGTAAACATTTTTCTCTGGGTCTACTACTGAGGTGGTTAAAAAATTCCCATGCATTCATAAAACTAAAACACCAAGGAATTATTTACCAGACTTACAATGAGGCATACCATGATCACACTCATTAACATGTTGAGATTATCCTTGGGTTTCAAGTATCTACCAAGTTCAAATACCTCTTAACTATGTGTAACCATTTCAAGGATCGAAGGATATAGGTAAGGTACTTACATAAGAGGATTTATAATGTATAGGTTGATTTTCATGCCACATAAAAACTTGAACCTCGAATCGAAGGTGCATATGAACATGATGTGAAATGGTAAAAATATCTAATAGCTTAAACATGCAAGGATTCATAAGTCACTTGTGTCGAAAGTGGGGGTTGAGCATATATGAAGGCACAACAAAAGGTATTTCCCATTGGTCTAGTATAATGGTTCAATTAATGGATCATAATGTAATCAAAAGGTGAAAATGGAATAGGGAGGAATTTAGGAAACCATCACATTTTTCTATGTTTAGAATTTACCTTTCTACCATCTATGATGTAAATTCATAATGGAAAAATAAACTATTCGAGACCATTTATTTTCTTTGGGAGTGTAGCTAAACCATATAAATCCAATAACTAATTACCGTTTATATTATAACATGTCAACCATTATTTATTGAATTTATTTCAAAAGGTACAAGAACTCGATTATCAGTTTTGTAAAATTAACTAATTCATTTATTTCCTAGGAGTAGTAGTGCACGGTAAAATCAAGTTTATTTGCAGCATTATATGATTCACATAAAATTTCATACCATTTAAACATGAGATACACTTTACAAACTAGGATCATTATTTTCCTTCTTCATTCCTTAAATAAAAGCAATACATCATAATGTGACTAAACATGCTTTGTAGAAAATGATATAGAACTACTCTTTCCAATTTACATATATACATAAAAGGTTAGGAGGTGCATCGATAAACTAAACAACACTAGCATAGAACGATGTCCATGCAATATATCTTGCCACTTACAACCTAAAAATTTAGTATAAAAATGGTCAGTGAAAATAAACGCTAGCATGGAATTCCCCCTATGTCTAACATTTTCACATATATATGTAATATTCTGCTTAAAGTAAATTAAAAACTTTTACAATACAATAGAGGTAAGAACACAAATGCAATTTCATTTCGTTTTCAAGTTGGAGCAAGATAGAGAGAGGAGAGAGAGAAAAGAACACCAAATTTCCCATAAGCAATAAAATACAAACCAAAGTGTCATCAAGGAGATCTATAAAGTCGTATAATAGGGTTTAAAGGTTTTGTAATAATTTTTTTACTAAGAAAAAGTTCCAGAAAAAATTTCTCGCTAGTGCTTTGCAGGATTATAAAGAAGACCAATTTGGCCAAATTGGCCCAAAACGAGGTTGAAATCCATTTTCCGAAGCTCAAACACACCACATGTAAATTTCCGTCAATTCCCATATCTACAGGGAACTTCTTGGAGTTTAAATCTTGTGACCAGGTTTCAAATGGCCACTATATTTCCAAAGCTATTTGTCATAATTATATTGGTTGAACTTTGTCATTGAACGTCCGTAGGAATATAAAACATCGTTATAAAACAATATTCTGAGGTGATTTTCTTGAATATTTTGATTGATTATGATAGTCCTAGAGAAATACTAAAGGTGTGCAGTGACCAAATTTCTTTTCTTGGTATGGGGGCCTAAATCATAGGCCAAAACCAAACTAACTTTTCAATTTTTAACAAATAACCAAAGCAGTAAAATAGTTGACTAGGCCCCCAAATGTGCAATGAAACAAGGTCAAAAGATTGTCTAAAGTCATTATAGAGATTGACATGACATCTCACGTCACCAGTGAACATGATCATTCCATAACTTACCCACTACAAGGTTTAAAGTGGTGGTTTGTGCGTCGTTGAAAATTCATGTTTTATTAAATTTTAGCAAGGTAAAAAAATGATGTGATTACATGGAAGTCAAGTTTATTTCTCAAATCGGGTGGATACGGTTATCCAAAACTATCATCCAAAATTTCTAGTTGTCACATGACATGGTTGTAGAGTGTAGCTTACACTAAAAGGGTCATATCAGTTCTACATGATGCAAGGTAAATATATCCATTATGTGCAACAAGTCATTTTATTAACCATAACCATACTCTTCATTTAATTAAAAATTTCACTAGCACTATGAAGGGAAAACCATAAATATGAAATCATGTTAGAAATAGGGAGAAAACCATGCCTGTTCATAACAAGGTGACAAGGGAGGTGCTCTAATCTAGTTTGAATATATTTAATCTTCACGTCCATCACAATGAAACCAATCATTTACCTATTCACTTACATTAGAATGCTTCCATGATTTGATCAAAATGTTTAAAGCTATTTCAATAGAACCATCTATGGAGACCACGAAATCAATATATTCCATGAGACTAAAACTCTTTTCTCGCCTTTCCCAAATACTCCATTTCTCTTCTATATGTGCCCAATTTTATTTTGGCATACATTTCTATCAAGGAAATTTTCATCAAGCACAACTTGGAGAGAAAATAAAAATAGCTCCACCTATGCTTTGGTGGATAACAATACTAGTTCTAAGACTCCCATTTTAGCATGGATGAGGGGAGGATAGCAACATAACTAAGGGGAAAATGTCAAAGGATGTGGGGTTATATTTACACCTACAAATGGCATTTCTCAAATGTTTCTAATGCCTTTTTAAACAAACCAAAAATTGTTCCAAAGCTTCCATTATGAAGGAAAGAGAAAAAGACAAATCTTGTAGAGGCATATGTGGGATAATAGGAAGGGCACTCCCAAAGCCTAAATAAATACACCAACTAATCAAAATCAAATATAAAGAGTAGGAAAATGAAGTAGACTACATGTGAATGGTGCTGATAGATAGGGTTAAAGTGCATGCAACACAGGTGTTCTAACATAGAAGAAGATAAATCAATACGACTAGACATTACACCTCATGAAACACCTCCTCATCCTCAATCTTCTTCTTCCTTTGCATATAGAAAACAACCCGGTGGATGGTAGTAGATCCTCTTGAAGAAACCGAACCCATCTCAAACATAGATAAAAATACGAGATCGATCCATTTGCATAAATTAAAATGAGGAGACATTAGGGATACACATTTATCTCCACGTGTAGGGTTGATTTAACCCATAATGGGATTGATTTTAGGACGACTATAGGAAGAGCTTCGTTTAGCACAGTTCACCTTCCAGCTTTGTATTCAATGTAACTAATCAATTACTACTAAATTTAAAATGTTAACTTAGGTTTCACCATGGTTAATGCCTAGGGATCTCAAACAAAGTTCTTGTATTATTAGGAAAGGAAAAGGACAGGTCTAAAAAGGTGTTTAGGATGTGTCTTTCTCCAACACATTCCTTGAGCCCCCAAAATGCGAGTTTCTACATGTTGACCAATAAATCACATGTTAAAATTTTGTTTTATTTACGTGTTTCTCTTATTTATTATTTTGGTACCCATCCACATTAAAAATTATTATTTTTAAAATCCTTTTTATTATTTTATAAATTTGAATTCCTTTTTTATTTAGATTTTGTTTAAGCATTTTAAATGAATTAAATTTAGAAAGGGGCACTACATGAGTGTTTCCATTTTGTCAATTAAAATGAGATTTACCACACCATTCTCCAAAGGGTACATTTCAGTGACAATAAAAAGATGATAGTGTGTGAAACAACACATACCAAAACACAAGAAGACGTAGATAGAGATGTTATCACATGAAAATATTGTACCTTCACAAAAAAATGTCAAAAAATTACCAAAGAACAATAAAAAGCTTAAATTTTCCCACCAAGATTCAATTTTGACAACACTTCTCCTCCTTTATACCTATAAAGAAGACTCAACAGTAGAAAACACTAACATACATCCTTACAAACATAAAATTTTCAAAAAATTGAAATAACTTGCATGTAAAATGGTTTAAAATGAAACTAAACTAAAAATAAATATATGAATGCATATGAGACAAAGGAGTGTCTCACCGGGTGTGTCATATGTATGTATGCTAAAATTTAAACTAAGTTATTTGAATAAACCTAACATGAAGTAAATCCTAACTTAGTTAAATTCAAGAAAATACATCATGATAAAGTAAAAAAAAAGGATAATAAAATCACATAAAATATGAATGTATACTAAATACAAGTCTATTTTTGATCTTTTGATTTGCTTTTGATGTAGGTATTTCCTTAGCGAGTCAAACGTTGACCACACACGATCAAGGATTTCTCAAGAAATAGGAAGAGATCTCATCAATATGGCTTGATTGTCATTTTGTATTCTTCTCTTACTACTCTTAACAAGTAGAAAGGGGATAATTAATTGATTCAACAAACCTTCTAATAACATGAAATGCTCTTCTTAAGTATAATTTATGTCAAGGACATGGTGTACTATATTTCTTTTATAGCTTTCCATTTTTGGAGAAGCTTATAACCTAGTGAATATGGGATAAAGTGAATGTAGGATTACAAAGGGATAAATATTATTAGAAGATATTAATTAGAGATTAAAACTAATGGAATTTTGGGAGGGTTTAATTAATTAAAGGGGATTAATTAATAGGACAAATTAAGCTTATAAAATCCATTTGTAGAGAAATTAGTACAATTTGGAGGGTTTAAGAGGGGATTTAACCAATAAGCAGGTTTATTGATTAAATACATGATTTGAAGGGTTAATTAATTAATAATGGTTAATTAATTAATTAAAATAGGATTATAACTAACAAAGTGACTTAAATTGACATCTAGGATGAGAGGCGAGGCTAGTTAATCAATGAGGCTAGTTAATCAATGAAGTGTCGTTAATTAATTGAGATGAAGGGGAATGTTGGATAATTAGTGGAAAATCAATAATTATAATTAAACAATGGTAAAGAAGACAATTACTTCAATTTTAGTATTAAAATTGTGTGGTCAAAATTAGGTGTCTACACTCTCCAACACTAATAATTGTCTTAGAGATAAACTAATGGAACTCAAGTTTATGGATGAATTTTAACACAAAGGTCAAATGGATCTTAAATTTAATGTCGAGAATATGAGTAAACTCACTACATTAAAAACCTTACTACCATTGTATGCATTCCTCTAAGTGTAAATTTGAAAACACAAGGTCAAGGTTGGATGGAAAACAGACTCTACCACTCCACCGTTCCAAACTATTCCGCTCATGGTGAGTTCGATAAAATATCAATGGGATGGGCACTACACATGGATAACATTGTAGAGATATTGAATACCTTTAAAATTTATCCATGGTTGGAAGAGGGAAGTTGTATTATTATGATGCATGGTTCAAAATTATGAAATTAACACAGATTCATATTTCACCATTCTTTTTATAAACCAAAACGATATTTTCCACAAAGTTGAAATGATAGATGGGAAAAAGGATATGAGAATTCATCATTTTGAGAACTTATTTAATAATTCCTGTTATGTTTGGATTATATTTCCTTTGTTTCTACTAGAATGGTTCTATCCCTAGATTGAGAGGGATAAAATGATCCATTTCGTTAGGCTTGAAATATTTTAGTTTTTCATATGAGTAGGCCAAAACATATGAGTAAATTTTTAAAATTAAGAGAAATGTTATGAATTCTTATAGAGATAAATGCTTATCACTATTGAATATCTTTGGATGTTCCATCATTCCAATGTCCATCTTCTCATATTCAACAAAACTACAGGTTGCTCCTTGGTTTTAAATTTCACAAACTTTTCATGTCTATCAAAAAGATCTTGGAGAGACTATAACTTTTGGGGTATTGTTACCTTTTAACTTGATGAAACCATATGCATCTACTTCCTCAATTTCATATTTTTCCTCACATGAATTAAATTCCCTACATGGAGAATATCTTCCTTCATAGTAAAGTTTTTTGAAATTATCCTTCTACTCCAAGAAAGACAAGGTATGATTGTTGTCATCAAAAACTTGACATATTTCTATATTTTTTTGGCCAATGGTTCTAAAATTCATCTTGATAGAATAGTTGTGTTCCTCAGATAAAGGATGCAAAATTAAAAAGAGGATGAAACAACCAAAGAATCTACCTTCTCGTTTTATTTTTGTGGAACCGCTTGGATACATTTTTTTCTCGAAAGATTCCAAACAATCCCATACCCTATTTCTATACTTTGAAGGAGCCTCGTAATATTTATGTGAAAATGATTTTTAAACTTCTTCATAATAAGTTTCACATCCATGTGATATTGGAACTTCTTGATTCCCATTTCCTTAGTAGATCACATCCCAAGAAACAAGGTTTCATACTCAATAGTGTTATTCATATGTGAAAATTATAGCTTGTATGAGAGAGGGAGTAATTGACCAATAGGATAAGTGAGAATAATACATACAACCGATCCAAAATTAGAGAAAATATAGTCAAATTATAGACTCTATAAGTAGTCTTATCCTTCCTCCATTAGGATGGGAAATTTTTCATCTTTCTCTAGAGTCGTGATGTAGTTTCCCATCCCCTTGTCTTGATATAAAATTTATTCTTGTGGGTCATATGAATGATGAAAAATATATTTCATTTTTATTATAGGAAGGAGCCTCTTCATTTTTATGCTAACTAGAATAGTTCCATAGGACCAATCTATTTATATCTCACCACCTATATTTTGAAAAAAATATTTTCTTAAAAATGTTCTATAGAAGGCTGGAATGTCACTACAAGTATGTTTATCTTCACTCTTGTTTTATGGGAAGTCAAAAAAGAAAAAAATTCATCCTTGATTCAACCAAAAAGGGGTCCTCTTTGTTTTTGGTGTAGTAAAAATGGCCATAAGTATGGTTTAAGGTAATCTTGAGGAATTTTAATTTTTGGTAGGCATGAAATTATTAGAGCCACCTAAGTCAATTATACAATTGTTCAGCGGTTTGTGACCTCGATAAGAAAAGAAAGATAAAAGAGTTATTATGTACCTGAAGTGGATAGTATTGTAACAAGGAGATTATGGGATGGAGATGAGGTAAGGGTAGATAGTACTCCTTTAGAGTTATATAAAACTGATTTGGACTCATGACTATTGTTTTTGATAAACTAGGCTAGTTTATTGAATCAATTTGAAGGTGAGATTATAAGTATTTTGATTCCAAAATTTGTAGTTTAGAATTTTTACATGATCAGTTATATCAAATGAGGTGGATGTATATTTTTCAAGATTTTTAGCCACTTTAGTCGGAAGGGTAGAAAATAATTTTGGTGTAGAGAATACTTTGGAAGTGGTAGTTTTTGGAAGTGAAAACTATAGATTTAGTGGGAGTAGTAGAAGAAGTTTTAACAGGAGTGGAAGTAGATGTCTTACTCGGAGAGAAAATATATATTTAGTTGTGGTAGGATATGAATTTTTCTTTTTCATTCTATAAATGGATGAAACCGTGATCTTTTATTGATTATTGTATTTTTAGAGTCACAATAGGAGGATATGCAGATTGCTTCTTTTTTGTAGAAGTAGAGGAAACATATTTTGTTCCTATGAATAAGTAAACACCGCACATGAGTAGCTAGTCATGTTAGCTATAAATTTATCATATTCTTCATTTTAAGAGTATTCAAAATAACCAATTTTTATATCTTTTATCTCTTCAATATCTAGAATACTTCCCCCTCTTCTTCACATTCTTTTTCTACAATTTCTTCTTCATCCTCCGATTGAGTTTCAAAAGATGCATTAACCATAGGAGATTCTAAATAAATTCTTTATGGGGTACCAATAATCTTCCTCATCTTCTGAAAATTATTTCTAGGTACATATTTATAGGGGTACTTTGTGCAAGATGTTTCTTTAGATAAATCACATCGTTTTCTCAATTTTTAGTAGATAATTAATAGTTCCCAAGCTAGATATTTTATATTTATTTATGTTTGATCATCTTCTGAATATTACTTGGCATGATCAAATCATCTTCAAATTCTACTACAAGATATTGAGAATCTTCCAAAGTATTTGGTTGAGCTATTTTAAATATGGACCCAACTACTTTTGGTCATTCAAAGCATTTGTGAAGGACCTTAAATGATTATTTTGAGTAGGCCTAAAAGCTTTATGAAACTTATTGATTAGCATATTGAAATTAGATAAAAATTATCTCATGTCCTCTTGAGGTTCCTTTTTCAATTGTGACCATTGGGAAAGAAGAGAACGAGTTTCCTCAACTAGTTTAAATTTGGATTTGAGTTTTTATTTCATTTGAGCCAAATTCATGATTGATCTCTTGGGCAGGTGATAAAACTAATATACATGAGTATATTGAAATTATTAAATGAAAAATGAATAGGAACATCTTTATTCTCAACTCCAAATACACCAAAGTCTATAATGAATACAACAATGTGCTCATACACATGTTTTTTTCCATCTCCTCTGAACTTGGGAAAATTCTTCCTTTAACCTCTAGGTCGTTCATGAAGTGGAGGAGTCAATGCCAAAGGACTAGTGTTTATTACCCAAGATACCGATGTAGCCATCTCTTGAGGAAAAATATTTAGTGATGGTGGAGAGATGGTATATTCATAAGGGATAACAATAGAATATCCAAGTGAATATTCGTGGGAATTTCAACATCTTGTCTTGGAATTCATACGAGAGTAAGGTTGAAATTAAATTGTTGTTTTAGATCAAATGTAGGATCCACAATAGGAATTTCTTTGTCACTTCTAGTGTATATTCTATCCAATGACTTGTAAAATTTATCTTAAAATAAGAAAGTAAATTTTTAAATTTTAGATAAATGAATTTTAAATTTTCTATTTTTTTGTTTTGGAATATATATTTTGGATATTGTGGAACATATAGGGTGTAGGGAAAATTAATTTGAACCATGGCGGGTGCTAAAATTTGTTAGAAAAATATTTTCTTGGGGAAAAATATGGGCTTTGTCAACACTCATAGAACTATGTCCCTCTACTTGAGAATGATGCAACTCACATTTATTAAAAACTGGAAACTATGAATAGATAGTCTAAAATTACACACTACCCTTTGCAAAATTCTATTTGAACCAATATTCACCCACTTCTCACTAGAATTAATTTAATTAATTTTATCATACATAAACAATACACTTACACTCCCGAGCTAATTTAATTATCAAAAATAATTAAATATCCACTCATCTCCACTTCACTATCTCACTCACTCAAGTTCTAGAACCCTACAAAAGAGGAAGATAAATTGCACTTACAATGAAATAATTCAAGAGAAAAATATTCAAGTTAAAGCCTCTTAAATTATTATTCACACTTAGCCAATTGCATAGACTCGAATCAACATGCTAAATTAGGAAAATGAATTCATTCACCTGCAACTCAATCCATGACCTCTCCTTTAACTATAAATAAGAGGTTCATATTCTCACAAATATTTTTTTGGAAGATTAATGATTTTTCAGTCTTACTCTATCAAATTTCCACTCAAATTCATACACCATTAGGCTACCCATTTGATCAACTATCTCGTAATCAAGATCGTCACTCATCCATTTTATAGTAGTAAAAATTTTCTTCCATTTAGAGTCACATAAGGATAATCCACATACAAATCCATAAAGAATATTCAACAAGCTTTGTAATTCACTCCACACTTTATCCATATCAACCAAGGTTGCAAAGAAACACAAAGGAAGGACTTGGTTTGTATTTAATTTATTTTTCCTCCATTACTTTATTTTTCCATTGTTTACACTATGTACACTAATCTAACCTTTGGGGTGGTCACAATTACGAGGAATGTGTAGACACACCCTTTTCGGACTGCAACAATATTTTAGAGAGGGAAATTTTTAGACATGTGAGGAGATAGAAATGAGAAGGGGAGTTGTATTAATGAGGTGAGCTCAAATTTCATCAACTACAACTTAGAGGACTTTCTAGTTTCAATAAAAATGGGTAAACATAGCCTAAAAAAATAGCAAGAGAATGAAACAAACATTCAAGATAAATACATAGCTTCATCGACATATATTTATTCTAAAAGGAGGTATGAGTCCTTCAATTTGCGATAATTTCTAGCATGTTTTTGGTTAAATGAAAATATGAGAAAAAGAGGAAAATTATCATACATAAAATAGAAGAATACAAAATTCAAAGGAAAGCAAAAAAAGATCATTTGGAAAGGATAATCTAATCCAATATATAACAATTTTACATGACCTTTTAGATTCGCTTGTGACTTTTCATATTCTAGATTAAGATAAGATACTTTTCCTTATTTAAACAAAAGGTAGTTTTACGGTGGAGGAATAAAAATAAAATTGAATGAATAAGATGAAATTAGAAAAAGTGCACCCAATAAAGAAATATAAATCAATTTAGCGAACTAAGTCACTTTTACAAAAATATGATTTCTATATGAAAGGAAAATGATAAGGGAGAGAGGAAATAAGGGAGCAAAATAGGCTATCTCGATGATTAAGGTATGGAAGATAAGGATCGTTGAATGCACCGCACTGCGGTGAGACCTTATGGAATTTCACTACTTAGTTGAATTGTGACACCAAATTCATAATTTATTTCTTGTATGGAATTACAATACACAATAAAATGTCCACCCAATGATAAATGACATCTTTCATTGATCAACAATGGTAACCATTTTGGAATTTTCCCCGCCACATCATAAATGATGCTTCGACTGAGAAAGGATGTGTATAAGCTGAAAACCATAACTCCGTGGGTCAAAAAAATCTCCTTTGAAAAATATCTATAATTTTTCTTGGATTTCTTCCAATGTTGTTTGACGAGAATGCAACGATGGACATTTCATATTAATCAAAAATTAGTGTCGATTTCTTCTTTGATTTCTTGGCATATGTTGATATGAGTTAGGAAATCCTCCAAGGCCTCATGAAGTTCTTGTATAATTTAATCAATTGTTTAGATAAAATTTCAAGAATATTTTTCTTCTTGATTCACAAAAACTTTCTTTCTCAATAAGAAATTAGAATTATTTAAAATCATCTCCTAAATGGACAGCAGAGTTCCTCCCAATAATCAAATTTGTCTCTAACTATGGAAAAGAAACATTACACATTTTCAGTTGACATGATGGTGACCTCATGTATCTTGATAATATCAATGAGAAGATCACATCCTTTATGCATAGTGAGGTCCATCCATGTTTCAATCATTCTTCCTATCTTTCTAAAGCATTGGGCTTCTTGAACTATATGTGGATAAAACTTATTGAAGGGAGTAATTGAATCGGAAGGAGTGAGAGAAGGAGCCTTGAGATCCATAAAGGTATGAACATATAATTTCAGATCCCACAAATGGTCTTCCAATTTCTCCAGGGTTTCTTTTCCTTTTCTCATTGAAGAAACCAACTTTGTAGTTTTTTTCATTGTTGTGAATGTCTCCTCATGACCCAACTCTAAGAGGAATACTAGTAATTTCATAATAAGTTATTTGGATCTAAGCTTCGTCCTTATCAACCGTAGGACATGAAATATCAATGAATTAGGACACAAAATAATTTGTCATTATCTCGGGAATTGGTTTTGGCCTTCCGAGGGGTATGTGTGATGTGCAAAATATATTGAGAAATATGGACTATAGGAGTTTGTTTTTGGAAATATTCCATTACCAATAAATTATGAGGTTTTATATCCAAGAGAAGATGGGTTTGATAGGACTAGGTGGAGAAAGAGATTTAGGACTTATTGTGGATGAATGAGGAAACATGGCTTGACTCAAGATTGGGGATGGTTCATAAACAAAACTTGAATAGGATTGTAAGGAGGTTGCAAGGGACCAAAGCTGAAAATGAATTAGTTTTTGGAAAATTATAGATGACTTCTATATGGTGACATATGAATTCTCCAGGTTTAGGAGATATGGATTTATCTTCCACTTTGGTTGGTAAATTTATGTGAGGAGACCCGTGAGAGAAAGAAGAGGTGAAACTTTCCAATGGACCCGTACTTCTCTAGAATATCCCTCATATCTTGAGACACTTGGATTTTGACAAAAATAGTTTTCCCAGCACCTTTCAAATTACCTACTAGAGGATGAAGTTGCATGATTACCTTCTGGAAAAGTGAACTCGGTCTCTTTCATGATAAACCTCTCCTTTTATCTTTGGATAATGACATCCATTCTAATTGAAATGTATACATTCTCTACAACTAAATAGTCCATTGGTGGTAGAGGAGTGTGATGGATTGATTCCATGAAATTAGATTAGTAAATGTTGCTGAAATAATTGGCTAGACCTTTAGATACCCATTCTAGATGGTTTTCCTTCATCTATTGAATTTTCTTTCTCATGAAATCTCTAAGTTGAATCTATTTCATCTCTATAATCTTCAATTTCAAGATGATTATAGATGACAATCCCTTTTCCTTTAGTTCATAGGCATTGCTTGCTATAAAATAGCCACCTTTTAGTGTGATCCTATAAGTTAAATGAGCCTAAGAAGGATTTAATGTTGAGGGAATCTATTGAATTTTCACATGAATATTTTCCCAAATAGATTGGGAATATCAATCCTTAGATTTTATTTTCATTTTATTTGATGTTTACTCAAGATAGTTGTCACTATAAATCAATAAGCACAACCTTATCACTCATATACCGTAAGATATGCAAAGGAGAATATTCAAATTCACCAAACCGAATGTTGGAAAAGGTTTTAAAATGAATGAATTAACTCCTATATTTTGTAACAAGTTCACATGATTATCTCTTAAACCTTTCATTCACATTTCCCTCTGATCTCTTGAGAACTAGCATAGAGAAAGAATCATTTAATCTACTGTAATTCCATTTATACACGTGAAGAGTAAGTTGAGGATGAACTTGATATACCAATGATCCTACAAGGAATTTTTTTCTTAGTGGATAGTGGTGGCCAAATTTGTAGGGATGTAATGGCATACAACAGGTAAGAAGTCCTAGTGAACTTTTAAGTCATCTTCAAATTGATCAATCATGAATGCAAGTTATCACTTATGATTTGGATCTAGTCCATCCTTTGATTTACCTATGTTGCAATCAAAATGAATTGGGCCATTCATGAATGGAAATATTTGGTGGATGCCTCCCTCATTAGCCACTCAACATGACTATATGTAGTATTATATATTATCAATGAATTTAGATTAAGGGGAGGTTGCATAGGATGAGAGCATTCTTCTAAGAAGACGCCATCCAATGAAAAAAATTCAATCCTTAAAAACACTATTCCTTCCTTTCACATTCGAGTAATACATCCTCTTTTATCTAAATTACTACATTCCTTGATCATGTATACCAAGAATTTAGAGATTCCTTTGGGAGACAAGATGGATTTAATTGATCCATGATCTTTGGTGATTGTTTGAATATAAGGTATATATTTATGAGCACATTAATGAATGAGATAACCATATTGGAGATATAATGGGAATCCTACAGCCATATACAAAAAACTACGATATATTTTATCTATCGGTATGCTTTATGTTCCTTCTCCCATATGCCTCTACAAGTCATCAAAATACAGGTTTTCTACATTGTTATCCCTTATATTTGTATTCTTGGAGCTAACAAACTTATTTTTTAAAATCATATATAACATATTTTAACTTTTTTTTTGGAATAAATTTCACAATAGAGCTTACAACTAAGAATTGGCACTTTGTAAAGGTAACATTTTGAGTTTTTGAGGGTTGCAAAGGGATTTTAATGCAGTTTGCAACTAAAACATGAATTTGATCACTCTATATGTAATAATCAACCAATCCACACATAAAAAATTAAATGAAGAATATGGGGAAAACTAAGCCACACTCCAAATTTGAGAAGGCTCCTCCCTTAGATTCGTAGAAAAAGTGTAAAAGGGATTCTAGGCAATTTTTTTGTTTTAACAGAGTTTGGGATGAAAATTAAATTTTATCATATAAAATAAAATCATTCACCTCATCAATCATTAAAGGAACCAAAAGAAAGGTGGTTGGGAGGAGAGACTATGGTCATAATTTCAAAAGGTTTTCTCCATCGAGTCTTTGAGAATAAGAGCAACCATTTTTAAAAGCATATGGAAAAAGAATGTTTTCCATGGATAGAAAATTATTTCCCGCATAAAAATAAACCAATTTATCATTTCATACAAGGTTAAGTTATTCTCAAAGGTGTTTTCAAATGGAGCAATTTGGTAAAGTCTCATGATTTTTCTCCCATGGAGTCATCTATTATGAGAAAATGAGTTCTCGAATGGGCTAGGGCATCAACTAGTGTTAATGTTGTTTTTAGGAAAGAAATGGACATTATTTCATGTTTCTCTCATTGCACTATTTATAGTTTATTTTTCTGGAGCTTTGTAGGGAAAGAAAATGTTTTAAAATCACTTAAGTGGGGGATGGAGATTAGGAGGGCAATACAAAGTTTTGAAACATAAGTGAAATATATGGAGAACTCAAATAATATTCCCCAATGAGGTGAGGGAACTCTTTTTGAATGCTCATGAATTTAAAATCTATAACAATTTTATCATGCAAAATGTCTAGCATGAAATATTTAAAATTTTGGTCATGACAACCAAGCCCACACTTGAAATTGCCTTCCTAGTCAATGTAAACCTTTCCTTCGACGATCAATTCAAATTTATCACCCTCATTATGGTCGAAAGGAACATGATAACATAATATTAAAGTTTTTTTCATGTGCAAGTAATATTACATAGCTTGTTTCTTGAAGCTACTAAGACATAAGAAAGATCAGTGCTCCCGGAGGCCCAAAAAGGGCTATTTTTTGTCTTTTTCTACTTCTGATCACCCTATGGAAGCATTCATAGAAAATAAAATTAATCTAGGAGTTCTATGGGAGAGAATTGAAGTTTCTTGAGGAATGTTAAGAAGATATAGATAAGTTTTTTTCAAGAAAAGTTATGTGAAACCAGTGTCTTTTAGGCAAGGTATTAGGAAATACACGTTCTATAAAGCTAGTAACCTTGTTCAAAGGTATAAAAAGCATCATGAATTTTTGACTATCATATCCTAGGAATTGGAAATCTAAAAAATCCTAATTCATGGTGTAATGATCAAGGAAAGATTATGGGAACATTAAAATGTGGAAAATTGTCTAGTAGTGTAGCTCAAGAGTTCTCTTACAAAGTAAAACTTCTTGTAAATATCCATGATTTAATCAAATAAAAAACAAAACATTACATAATAAAATAAGAAAACTAAAGATATTGTAATTGATTTCAAACAAATTCCCAATGGAGAGATTACATATAAATAGCTCAATGAACTCCTATAAGTAAGTATTCGAGGTTAATCTCTAAGTCCTCTCCATATCCCAAATATATCTCAACTATGAGTTGTGCATTACAACTATTTTGCACACTCATATATTATTTTATAAATATTAAAAACTATTACTACCAAATAACCCAAACCACTCCTAAGTGTTCACACTATGAACAATATTTCTATAACAGTCACCCCCTTAGTGTGAACATGGGGAAAGTTATCTCTTGTACCTGCTCATGATCTACAAAGAAATGAAGGTTTTCAATGAGTACCAACAACTCAAACAATATGAGGTTTTCAAAGAGAACCTCCAACTCAGAAAATGGTTTTCTAGTGGAACCAACCACTACATAGCAACGTACATTATTTTGCTCACATCATTGTTTATAACTTAGAGGGATTACAAAATAGAAATTATGCTCATACAGGAGCTTTAAACAAGAATGTTACTTTTGTTAATTATTACAACATAAAATAAACACACCACACAACAAAAATAAAAGGTCACCAATACAATGAAGCAATCTCTTTGTTGGTGACTAACAAGAGATGCCAATTTGCCTCCATCCTCCTATGCCTCCATCCTCCATCAGGAACTACTTAGTATAGGTAGTCATCTTCATCCTCCTTTTGTTCAGGTTCATATTCTTCTTCATTCTCTAACTCTTCTTTAACAACTGCATTAGCTTCATCCATTTTCAACTTTCCTTTTATGATGTCCTTAGCACGAGTAATACAAAAAGAAGATTTATGTCCTTTTTTCTTATAATAAAAGCATTCTAATTCCTCTTTGTTTTTGAAAAAATTAGTATGCTTCCTTTTAATATAAAGAGCAATTTCTTCCTCAATATCTTCTTTTGTTCTTTTTTCTTCAGCTAGTAATGTAGAAATCATACCTTCAAGTGAATGAGAAGGCATTTGACCAAGAGTAAAAACTACATTACTGTATTTTGGAGGTAAACTATTTAATAAAATAGCTTTTGCATCTTCATCATCTACCTGAGCACTTACTTCTATCAGTTGTCTTAGAAGAGATCTAAGATCGTTAATATGACTTGACATAGTTGCACCCTCATTCATTTTCAACTTGAATAACTGCAACTTAAGTGAGAATTTAGCATTCATAGCCTTTGCACCAAATGTCTTACTTAGCAAATCCCATATATCTTTAGACTTTTTTTCTAAGTCTATATAATGCAACTCGTTATCTGATAAATCAAGCTCAATAATGGATTTTTCTTTGTCATCCCTGCTTTGCCATTCAAGTAATTTTGCAACATCTATTGGTTCTGGTTCTTTTCCACTCACAATTCCCCAAAGGTTATTGTTCACAAATTACATTTGTATTTTCACCTTCCATGTGTGAAAATTTAATCCATTGAATTTATCTAATGGTATTTCCATAATAGGTTTTGAACACAGTCAAAAATGCACCCTTATAATATAATTTAAACACCTTGAAAGTAAATTTTTCCGAGATATTTGCTAAAAATGGAATTTTTTTTTAGCAATAGAAAACACAAGATCAATGTGTAGAGATCGAAAAATACACATTTTTAAAAAAAATGGCACATTAATCTGAGTTACCAGCTGAAAGTTATGGCAATTTTAAGTTATAACTCCAACATCTTCCTGGACCCTTTCCAAATTTGGCAATTTTTTTTCTATTCTTCTATTTTTTTCATCTGCATCCAAAAAGGAAAGAAACACAATACCTTTGTTACTATGGATCTGGATATTGCAAGAAGTCATGTCGCAACCAAGTATGGATTCACCTAAGTGAAGCATCACTATTGTTGGTAGATAAACACATAGGTCACATATTTGATTCCAATGAAACACGCAGGTCACAAATTTGATTCCAATGAAACACGCAGGTCACAGATTTGATTCCAATGAAACAAATTTGTTCCAGATCTAAACACCTCACAAACTCCTACATGTTATCATTACAGTCTAACCCGCTCTGATACCAAATCTTGTAAATATCCATGATTTAATCAAATAAAAAACAAAACATTGCACAATAAAATAATAAAACTAGAGATATTATAATTCATTCGGGACAAATTCCTAATGGAGAGATTACATATAAATATCTCAATGAACTCCTATAAGTAAGGAGTCAAGGCTAATCTCTAAGTCCTCTCAATATCCCAAATATCTCTCAACTATTCAAGTTGTGCATTACAACCGTTACAGTACACTCATATATTATTTTATAAATATTAAAAACTATTACTACCAAATAACCCAAACCACTCCTAGGTGTTCACACTATGAACAATATTTACGTAACAAAACATTCTCGAAAGATTCAATAAACTACAAGAAGATTAGGAAACCTAACAAAATATTAAATTAGGGTATTTTTAATGCTCTTCATGATCCATAGGATGGTTTAGTCTATGGTGGTTGTAAACTCTTCTTGCCACTCAGCTCACCAGCACACAACTTGAGGCAAAATTGAAGGTATGGGTAAAACTTGTTGAAGACTTCATTTTAAAGGATTATAAATAGTATCATTAGATTAATTGGTATGTTTCAATGAAGATTCATATATTGATTGGTAATTTTTATTGAATGTATGTTGTTGAGATTACCACTTCTACATCAACTAATAAAAGTTACAATTCTTCTATTTCTTGTCTTTTGTTCCTCTATTCTCTCTTTCTAACTATATACATCTAAAATGTTGACATAATTAATCTCGATTAATTTGTCTCACAAACATCATAAAATCATCATTATATAATTAATTCATTTCCTATAAAATACCACATATACCCTTTATCCTAATTAAATCATTTATCCTATCATTATCTTATCATTAATCCCTTTAATTCATTATTATATTCCATAATGCCACCTTAATCCTTACTATCATTTTCTAGAAATTTAATATTCCTACACCTACCTACCCACCTACTCTACACCTACCCTATCTATATCCTCTCTATGTAATCACATCCATAATAATATTTTATTAATCTAATATAATCCTAAACTAATCATATCCCCTACCTCTAAATCTAGAGGCTTTTATTTCTAGAAGACTCACTATACTTCTTCTACTTTCCATTGAATTTTAAATTCAATGGAGGCTTCTAAAAAAATATAGAATTCTCCATTCTATAAATATATATCATCTTCCAATCCTCTCCTCAATTCTCATTCATTGATCTTCATCCCACTTGGATTAATCCCCACCATCCATTATCCCAAAAACAAACTATAAATTTATATCTCCTCCTCCATGAGAGCCATATATCTCGGAAATCCATAACAGGTATATGATATTTTATCCTCTATCAATCATCCACAATATTCAATCAATAAATCCATCATTAATCCAATCTACCATCCATCAATCCTTCATCAAATATCAATCAATCCAAGTAAATCAAAAGCTAGTACTGCCCAAGTGCCTACTCAAATATGAAGCAATCAATACATCCTTGAGAAAATCTAATACAATGAAGGAGTATTGCATTTTATTGGTAAGTTCAGGTATTAATTCTCTCCCCCTTTACATCTCTTTCTCAATCATGAGGTATTGTTGAAAGGATTAGCATAGGAAAGCAATTTGTTTGTTTTCTTATACTCACCACTAATATTTTCTACATTACATTTTGGCACCCACCTTTGTGGGGCTTACCCCCACTTTTTATCATTTTTATTATTATTTCATCCCTAAAACAAGATTTTAAATTTTGAAGTTTTTTTCATTTCCTTTTGCACCTTCAAATTTTGAATTTTTGTGATCATCTACCATTTCCATCACATTTTAGCACTTTTACTGTGTGTATTAGTGCTTTTACAACATATAGTAGTGATTTTTGATATTTTAGTGCTTTTGTTCTCATTTTTAGTTCTTTTTCATGTTTTATCACTTTTGCAACATGAAGTAGCATTTTTGCAAAGTAGTTATTTTGCACTCGTGTTATAGCACTTTTTTCCCCTTTTTTTCCTACCTTCTGAGAGCCATAACTTTTGATTTTAAAGCTGCAATGAAATCATTAATTTAGCATACCATAGTTTGTGCACCAAATTCCATGAGAACTTCGCAGTATTAATATGAATCACCATCAACTCCATATAGGATGGAGTGGAAGTGGGAGCGGAAGTGGGATTTGCTGGAAATTTCAAACAAAGGAAATAAGCGGGAATCTCTAGTGGGTCGACAGAGCGGAAGGATGAACGGGTTCTGAACCTTGTAAAATATCATGTGATTGTTGAACCCAAGGACAACAAGGATAAGGATGGGGTTGTGAGCACGTGGGAAGAACGTTTGGTTGGTAAAATCTTGGACAAGGTGATTTTGGAGGGACTGGAGCCGTCAAAAGAGAAAGGTAACTTATCCCTTAAAGTTCCTAAGATTATTTTGGCTAGAACCAAAGCCTCCATGGAAGGTGCTCTTTTTGCTAAATGCCTTGGCTCTAGACCAAATATTGACTACTTTAGAGGTTGGGTCAAGAGGCGTTGGGCATCTAATGGATCTATTGAAGTTTCAACATATGCAAATGGTTTTTCTTAGTCTCTTTGCCTAGTAAAGATCATGTGGCAAAGATTCTAGTTGGAGGTCCTTGGTTTATTGGAAAATATCATGTGGTTGTTCAGAAATGGGAACCATCTTTTAACCCATTTGTGACATTTGTTTCTGAGTTCCCTATCTGGGTCAACCTTCCGGCTTACCCCTAGAGTTTTGGGAGCCAGAAGTCCTTATTGGCATCACAAAAATCCTAGGTAAGCCGATAGCCTTAGATCCTATCACTAAGGCTAAATCTAGACTCACTCATGCCAGATTTTGTGTCAATATGGGTCAAGATGCTATTTTGGAGAGTAATATCAAACTCTTGACTTCTGAGGGTGTTTGGATGTAGAGATTTGATTATGATCTGTCTCCCTTTTCCTGTAGAAAATGTAAGCTGGTGGGTCATGATCATAGAAATTTTCCTCTTCATAAGAAAAAAATTGATCCCTTAGTTGGTCCACAAAAGACAACTAATAAGGAGGCAAAGGAATGGAGGTTGATTGGGAAAAATGGAAAAGTTGTAGAAACAAAGGATCCTCTTATCATCCAGAGGTTGTTAAAGAAGCGGATCCCTCGGTCCATCTTAATACCCCATGCAAGGAATTGGTTGTCTCCGGTTTTCATGAAGTCAATGATTTTGAAGATGAAGATGAAAATGAAAATGAAGATCCGGGCTTGGAAGAGGTGGTTCTAGAAATAGAGGAAGGGGCTAGCCAAGATTCGAAGGTAATGCTTTTGTTCTCGCAAGTGGCCTGCGGACCTTCGTTGGATGAAGTTTCTTCCATTGGTCAGAGTTCCTTTGGTTAGAGACAAGAAGAACTCCTACCCATGTCTAATGTTTTCAGAATTCTTGCGGACTATGTTGCTGATACGTATGATTTGGTGGTCTCTCCTAAGACCCCAGTAAGTAAATTAAAACATGTTACTTGTATTACCTCTAGAGCTAATGTTGGTAAGGACTCAACTCCTAAGGGCAGGAAAAGTAATAAGGAATTAAGGGAGACTAACTCTAGGAGGGAAGTAGATGCTGGTATTCAGAGTACTTTGGGGAAGTTTCTTCTCTAAAATAAGAAATGTTAAATGATCCTCCTCTCTTGGAACATTAGGGATTGAATAACCCCAGTAAACACAAAATTGCTAAGGATCTTAGAGTTAAAAACAAACCAGATATTCTCATGCTCCAAGAAACCAAAATGAAAATGGACAAATTTAAAGAGGTGGGTAGACAAATTTGGAAAGAAATTTACTGGGAGGGGTGTAGCTCCTTGGGAGCCTTGGGAGGTGTTGTCACTATGTGGGATCCTAGAATAGTGCATGGCATTCTGATCCTTTCTTCCCCGGTCATGTGGTTATGAGTTTCACGGAAATCATCTCTAAAAAATCCTAGTATGTTTCTAATATTTATGCTCCCAATAAACTCAATGAAAGATAATTTTTTTGGAAGGATCTCTCAAGATTTAGACAACTGTTTAAAGATAAAGATTGGATTATTAGAGGAGACTTCAATACCCCCTTTCCCCTAGTGAAAAGAAAGGGGCTTGATCTCTTATTCTAAAGTATGGAAGATTTAGCTGACTTCCTAGCCAGAAATAGTCTATTTGATTTAGAATTGGAGGGATCCAAGTTTACTTGGGTAAACAGAAGGATGGGAACTGAGCTCATTCATATTAGATTGGATAGATTTGTGGTGAGTCATCTTTGTATGATCAATCAAATTTATTCTCTAAAAACTCTCCCCAGAATTGGATCAGATCATAATCCCATTCTTCTTGATTTGGGGATGAATCAACTGAAAAAAGATAGACCTTTCATATTTGAAAAGATGTGGTTAGACCACCCTGATATTTTCAACAGAATTCAAGAATGGTGGGATATTCAGGTTCATGGGGTTGCTAGTTTCAGATTGTGTTTTAAACTGAAGCATATCAAAAGTAACCTTAAAATATGGAATAAGGAGACTTTTGGAAATATTTTCCAGGAAAAAAGTAGAATTGCTGAAGATTTAAGAAATATTGAGGAACTTATGGAGAACGATGGTCTTAACACTGTTCTCAAGGATCAAGAACAAAAACTCCTGTCTGAATACCATGAGATCTTGGCTAAAGAAGAGGTGTATTGGAGACAAAAATATAGGGTTAAATGGCTTAAGGAGGGGGATAGGAATACTAAATTCTTCCACTTCTCTGCCACTTCCAGAGCTAATATCCTAAAGATTAATGAGATAAGAAGTGAGAATGGGGAGATCTACATGGATAGTAGGGATATCAATGCCACTATAATAAATTACTTCAAGGAGATTTTTAAATAGGGGAAAAGGTCAAAGGAGCTGGTTCAGAATAAAGTCCTAGATCTTTTCTATAATGTTATCACCCCTCTTGAAAATAGAGATATCTTAAGGAGCCCCTCGGAGGAGGAAATTCATTTTGTGATATTTGATATGGAACCGATAAATCTCTAGGGATAGATGGTTTCCCTACCTTTTCTTTCAAAAATTCTGGGAGGTGATAAAATATGAGGTCATTGAAATGGTCCAATATTTTTTCAACAATGGTCATCTTTTGAGGCAAATGAATAACACTTTCCTAGTCCTAGTGCCAAAAATTGTTGGTGCTAAGGAGGTTAAGGATTTCAGACCTATAAGCATGTGCAACACCAACTATAAAATTCTAACTAAAATCATAGCTGGGAGGATTAGAATGGTTCTTCCTAACTTTATCTCTCGGGAATCAGGGGAATTTTTTCTAGGAAGGAAAATTACAGATAACATTATTGTGATTCAAGAAGCCATACATTCCATTGATAGCTCTAGAAGATTGACAATGTTTCTCAAGTTGGATATGCATAAAGCCTTTGATAGGATAACATGGTCTTTCCTCCAAGCCATCCTGTTAAAGGTGGGTTTCGATAACTTCCTGGTAAACATGATTATGACCTGCATATCCACTGCTAGTTTCTTGGTTTTGGTTAATGGAAAACCGGAAGGTTTCTTCCAAGTAGGTAGAGGGATGAGATAAGGTGATTGATGGTTGTCATTATTTGAATCCTTTTATTTTCATTTTATATCCTCCTTTGGAACAACAAGATACTAGGGGTTTCATTTTCTTCTATCATTTCGGTGATTATAACAGGTGGAATGCTAATTATTTTTCCATATCTAGTTTGAATATCCTTACAATCCATGGCATTTAGATCAACTGATTTTTGGTTCTATTCCATACATAGGAGTTATTTATTTTTTTATAGGGTTTGCTCTTGGTTGTCTTTGGTATTTTTGTTTGGACTATATTCTCGGTTGTGAATTCGAGAAAGGGATCCAAGGATGACCTATTGATTCTGATTTGGATATGTTTTTCCTTGAGCATAATTACTAGGTTTCCATCTAGGTTGTGACCAAGCATAAGGACTTCCTTGACCAACCCAAGGTTGTTGATGTCCCTGGGCATACCAAGTTTGACTTGCCCAATCCTGATGGTTCCATGTTGGTTGAGGTACCCAAGGTGGTTGTCCCCAATTTTGTGGTATCTTTGTCTTGCACCAATGGCATCATCTAGGATTAGGAACTGATCTTAGCATAAATTGTCCTTGGTGAGGTTGACTCTGAAAAAAATTCAATTCTTCATTGTGGATGATATATTGGTTTATTTAAGCTAATTCTTTATGACTGGAAATAGAGAATAAGCATCAGTATCATGGTCTTTAGATTCACAGATAAGACATACTTTCGTTTTATCCAAAGGATAGTCTCTTATTGCATGCTTCATCTTGCATCTAAGACAATAGATAGCCAATGGTTCAATTTTGGCATTGGATTTAGCTTGTAATCCATCCATAGTAGAGGTTAATTGAACTAACATGTCTATTTTAAAGTTTTCTAACTCATCCATTAGTTTGTTCATATCTAGATTCAGACTTTTCATCAATTTTCCTTTTCTAGGTCCACCCCTTGTTCTGGAATAGCTTCTACAAATCCCCTTAATTTCATTCATCCTTAATTGATCAATGTCTCCACCTCCTATCAAGTTAAGGGATTCCCTAGATTCATCATCCAAACCCTTAAGAAAAATGGTGTTACTTAACTCCTCTTGAAGTAAAAATCCACACCTTTTGCTCACAAAGAGGAATCTATCTAAATAGTCTTCTATATTTTCATCCTCCTCCTAATTGATTTTAAAGAATTCTTCCCTCCTATTTCTCCCTCTAAAATAATCTCGGTATTTTTCTAGGAAGGTAGTTTCCATTTGTGCCCAATTTGTAATAGAGTTGGATGTTAATCCCATGAACCACCTCATTCTTTGCATCCTTCGTAATTGATGGAAATAACTTGAGTTTTTGATTATCCATTTTGTAGTCATAGGTTTGACATAGTACCTTGAACTTGAATAGAAATTGGTCGTGGTCTTCATATGGAATCCCTATAAATGTGGGTAAATGTATAGGTAATATATTTTTCATTGGTGTATCATCATCACCCAATTGGATTGGATAAGTAAAGGTCCTATCAGGTTCTCTTTCAGGTTCCCATGCCATTTTAAAAATATTTTCTGAATTTTCCTCCCAATCAATGTGGTATGTGGTATGCCTTGGGGAAGGTGAAAAATCAGGAGTAGGAGGTTGAATAATCAATTGAGAATCAAAACTCACCCTAAATGGATCTTGAGAAATAATCCTTCTCCTAAAAGTTCTACTTCCTTCAGGTGACTGATCTAAGAATTCCAAAGGTGGCAATTTTGTTTCTTGTATAACAGGGGATGATGGTGCCTCCAATTCTTGATCAACTTCCTTATTTGGACTAAAGGATGTTATGAATTCTTGTGAAGATGTTTTTGGGAGGAATCTACCCTTTGAGTCTCTTGGTCTACTCATAAATTTTATGATATAGTAGGGAAGATCCTTCAACTACTAGATTTATGATTGTTGCTCTTGTTAACACCTAATTAGAAAATTCCAACTAGTGTGTCCCCGGAAATGGTGCCAAAAATGATGGGTTTCATTATTCCCTTCATTTAATCAACTTCCTATTGATGTCATATTCAAACCAAGGGTGTGTCTAAAGCTATATGCAATAAGAGTAATCCTATTGATCTCGTAGTTGACTTGTAGTTATCTTTGAATTTGTTAGGGGATCTTTTTAATGTCTTAAGGACTTCTTGGTGAAAAACTTATTTAAATCATACTATGAAAACTTTTCTGAAAGGAAACACACTTTGTAGAATGGAAATAAACACACTTGCTTTTGGAAATAAACACACTTGCTTTTGGAAGTAAACACACTTGCTTTTGGAAATAAACACACAACTTAGAGTGCTTAAAAATGGTTGTAATAAGAATAAGAATCTATCTAGACACCTGCAGGAATGAGTATACAATAGATTTTAACTAGAAGAATTAAAAACGTCTGACGAACTAATAGATCTAAACTATTATTTCTTAAGAAATATAAATACCAAATAGACTAATATCCTGGTTCTTGGGGGAGTGGGCCCTTGCTCCTTCTTGAATCAGGATTTAGCAACTTAGAATTATCTCAAACATGAATGGATATTTATTGATAAAACATTCAGTATTACAAAACATACTAGATCCGTATTCCTTATTCTATATCTATCTTCTCTGTTCTATTTTCTATATTTTTATCTACTACAGTGCTTATATATACATTTACAATCATAGTTGTCTCTATGATTCTAATGAAATAAAATCATGCCCATAATAGATGCTTTCTGGATTGATTGAGCCAATCGTTGACAGATGTAAGATAACTATCCTTGGATCTGCGATTGGAAATCTTCTCAGCATTTCCTGATTTAAAGGGTCATTGATGCTAAATCATCGGATGTGGTTAGAATAGATAAAATTCCATCAGTTTTGGAACTTCATAGAAGTTATAGAACCATAGGAAATCGTTAAGGATCAAAACCGTGAGAGTTCCGGAGCTATACCCAGGAGTTCCAAAACTAAGCTCAAAAATTCTGGAACTAAATACTGGAGTTCCGGAACTAAGTCCGAAAGTTCCAAAACTGGATGACGACTATGTAATGGAGTTCCAGAACTAGCTTGGATGTTCCGAAACTAAGATGTATTAGAACAGATGCTACCAAAACATGTTGAACGCTACATACTTCATTTTTCTTTGACTGATTAGACCTACTTTATTACAAAACTGAATTTCCAACACACTTCGTCAAGAATTTTAGATATTTTAAATGTTAGAATCACAATCAATCAAAAGATGAAAAATTACATCCTAACTCATATCAGATCAAATAAAATTCACAAAATGCAATCAAACTTAATAAAAAGGAGAGTAAGATGAGATCATTTATTATACATTTAACGGGCATATTCTGGCCTCATCGGTGATCCTCTTTCACCTTTCCTTTATGTCATAATGGCTGAATCCTTGAGTAGAATCTGTCAACTAGCCATGTTTTCAAATAGTATCTAGGGTATTAAAATCTCTAATGGCCTTCCCTCTATCTGCCTCAATCATTTTGTGGATGATAAATTTATGATGGGGAAGGCCTCTGTCCATGAGGCCTCCAATTTTAAGGTGGTTCTTAATGATTATGAATAGGTTTTGGGACAGATGGTTAATTTCCATAAAAGTGTTGTTTTTTCATTAATGTGGAGAATTAGGTTCAAGCTAGATTAGCTCGCATCCTGGGGTGCAGGATTAAGCATTTTCTAGATTCTTATCTGGGTATGCCCCTGATCCATAAGAAGCCTGACTTCACGGTTTGGAATGCTCTGCTAGAAAGAGTTAATAGTAAACTCTCATCTTGGAAGGGTCTCTTACTTTCTCAGGCTGGTAAGATTCAACTGCTCCAAATTTCCCTTCAAGGCATTCCCATTTATGTGATGTCTCTTTTCATGCTCCCTGCTAAAATTAAGGAATCCTTAGAGAAAATCCAGAAGATATTCCTTTGGATGGGAGCTGGAGAGAAGTTCAAATTCCCTCTTGTGGCACAGGAAAAGTCACAAAACCAAAGCTTTGTGGAGGCTTGGGGTTAAAAAATATTTCTCTTATGAATGAGGCCTTAATTGCCAAGGCAGGTTGGAGGATTGCTAGAGAGGAAGGACTTTGGGTGCAAATTATAAAGATGAAATAATTACGAGAATATAGGCAAAATGGAATCCTTTTTTAATCAAGATAATCTTCCTAGAGGGTCTCCCTTTTGGAATTCTTTTGTGGCCTCTAAAGAAATATTAACCAAAGGTACTATATGGGAGATAGGAAAGGGATCTAGAATCAGTTTTTGGTATGATAATTGGATTGAGGATTCCCCTTAGCTAACCTGGAAATATAGAAAAGGGTTGTTCAGTTCTACAAGGAAATAGGAAAATTTTGGATTCATGACTTCTAGATCCAGGAAGATTCTCATGATGGGAAACCATTGAACCTCCTTCATATTTTGATGGTGACATCCAACCCTTTCAGGATCTCAATAAGAAATTAAGGGATTTCCACATCCCCATGTTCCAAACTAAGGAGGATTCCATCAAATGGAAAGAAGAAGATTTAGGAATTTTCTCGGTTAAATCTGCCTACATGTTAAATTTCAAGACTGATATGCACAAGGACTATTGGGGTAAACTCTAGGTGAAGGATCTTACCCCAAAGGTTAATATATTTTATTGGCTAGCTTCCCAAAATAAAATCTTGACTGTGGATAATCTTAGGAAAATGGGAATGAAGCTTCCCAATAGATGTTCTCTTTTTAGGAAGGAGGAGGAAAATGTCAACCATCTCCTCCTTCATTGCTCCTTCTCCCATGATGTCTTTTCTTCCATTATGGATTTGTTCAATATCTAATGGACCTTTCCCTTGACGATTGAAGACTATTGTTTTCAATGGGAGAGTCCCTTATGTTTTCCCATTTTGGTCTGGGCCTAGAATATTGCCCTCCCTCATTTTTTTTGGGGATTATGGAAGGCCAGAACAATGTATCTTCTAGGATCAGAAAGATCTTCTCTTGAAAGTTAGAAGAAAATTTTTGGCTGCCATTAAGGAAAAAATTAAACTCTTTAAAGGCAAAGTCAAGAAACCCTACCCAAAAAGTGAGTAGAAAGTTCTTGATAAGTTCACCCTTAGACCAATGGAATTACACAAACCAAAAATAATTCTAGTTGGATTAGGCCTATGGAAAATGTTGTTAAGTTAAATTTTGATGGAGCATCAAAAGGGAATTTGGGTCTTGCTGGGGGAGGGGAATTTTAAGAAATAGTGAAGGAGATTGGTTTTTTTCTTATGCAGGGTCCATTAGGACAACAAAAAAACAACATGGCGAAGCTAGAGCTCTTCTTTGGGGGTTTTGTTGGCTAAAGAAAAAGGATTCAAGGACATCTAGATTGAAGGTGATTCTCTCATCATTATTAATGCCCTCAATAATCAAGGTTCCATTAATTGGTCCATAAGAAATATCCTCAATGATGTTAAGGAAACTTTAAAATATTTTGTAAGGGTTTCTTATAATCATACTTTGCATCAAGGGAACAAGTGTGCGGATAAGATGGATAATTACAAAGCCATTAGTAATGATTACAAGATCTGGTGTAAAGATGATGAATTACCCACGGACATTAATGAAACCATTAGTAGAGATAGAGGGCACTAAGTTTGATGATGTTGGCACGAGTGAGCTCCTGGGGTTGTGACAAATTACTTAATATCTTGTTTTCCATGGTTTCTGTTAGTGCGAAAGGGGGTTTGATTTTGAGAAGTGTTAGAAAATAGGGGAAGTTTAGTCTCGTGAAGATGGGTGGTGATAGGATTAGAGTTGAACCTGCTAGCTAGAGCATTGAAGCTTTTAATCAACATTTGTGGAACAAGCTTAAGATTGGGGGTTTCAGTAATTTCATCACCAAATTACATGGTCATGACCCCTCCCTGTCAAAGGATTTTGGAAAATCTTGGAAAGAGGGTAAGTTTGAGGTCAAAGGTATGGAAATTGAGGTTTCTGAGTCCACCATTTCCCTTGTGACGAACATGAAAATGGACGGGCTCAAAAATTTTAAGGACAAAACCCATAGAGAACATGAAATTGAGTTGTTCTTTGTGGGTAAGGAAAGGTGCTCTTTCTTTATGGATGGTATTGCCAGGTCATGTATTCTGGGAATATGGAGAGATGTTTGCCTTCAAATCATGAAGTATATAACTCTAGAAGGAAAATACTAGAAAAATCTATACCCACCATATGACCCTTCTAAATATGTTCTGCCATAAGGTCATGGTGAGCATCCCTTTCTTCCTATTTATGTCTTTGAAAAATTCTTTGATGGCTTTCTAGCAGGAGAAAGAAGAGATGCCTTTGCATGAAGGATCATCCTTCTGCTATTTGAAAATGGGAAACCTATTCTGAATTCTTCTTTGAAAGATAAGGCGAAGAGGATGACCTCACTCTCATGGAATTCCTTACTAAGATGAAGGCTAGGAAATGAAAAAATGTGGGGGAGGATTCTAGTAAAGAGAAGAGTGAGGAAGGTCATGGGGAAGCAAGCACCTCGAGAAAAAGGAATTGGGATGGTAACTTTAAGGGTTTTGAGGATTTGAGTAGAAAGGTTCAGTACTTAGAGGGTGTGCTTCAGGCGATGGAGGAAACCAATGTTGGTCAAAGGGAAACTATGTTGGATGTCATTAACACTTCTAAGCAAATTGTCTCTACTCAGGTGAAGTCCAAGTAGAAGTTTCTGGAGCTGGAGTACCAGGTCAAAAAGCTGAGTGACAGGTTGGAAGGGATGGAGGAAGGCACTAAAAGAAGGAATTTCAACTTGTGCATCAGTAGCTCTAAGGATGAGTTGGAGGAAGATATAAATGTCAAGGGCACTGAGGGTGCTTTGAGATCAAAGGTAGTCATGATGGTATAGTGAAGGATCTCCTAAAAATTAGCTGAGTTTTCTAGACTTTTGGCAAACTTTTGCAATTTTGAAGTTTTGGAGCTGGTTTTCTTTCTCTATTTTTCTCTCTTTGGTTCAAAGTCTTGATCTTCATTGTAAGAGTTAAGCATGTTTAACTCCTTTCTTGGACTTTTCTATTTCTTTCATGCTCATTGGTTTCTATTCCTCCTTTTGTAATGGCCCCTAGGAGCCAATCCCTATTTTTACCTTATCTAATAAAAATTTAATTTAGCATAATTTATTCATAGTTTTCATTTTCTTAAATATTATCATTTTAACTTCACATCGAGTTATGTTTTCTTGCTCCAAACTACTAACACTTTATGTATAGCTTCCTATGATTACCAAAGATAAAAATCAATCTAAAACTACAAACCCTTTGTTTTGTAGCATGATCGGTCCAAGACATTTGGGTTTATAATTCAAATTACTAATATTTGTTTTACAAGGCCTCCTCTTGAAGACCTAATCACATAATATTTATCGTTTAATTTTATTATCTTGCATCTATTTTCTTGCATGTTTTTCATCGTTACTTGTTGT
The DNA here is from genome assembly GCA_018340775.1 of Taxus wallichiana var. yunnanensis. Classification (NCBI taxonomy): domain Eukaryota; kingdom Viridiplantae; phylum Streptophyta; class Pinopsida; order Cupressales; family Taxaceae; genus Taxus; species Taxus wallichiana. The sequence continues at coordinate 187,101,818 of CM031239.1, forward strand.
TATACCAAAGGAAAAACCATGTATGATATCCTCTTACATCATAAGATGATCTTTAGGATCAAAAGAGGCTAGCCTTTCCCTTTTCCTTCTTTTATAAGGAAATCCTCATACTTACCATAGTCATAGGAGTCTTGTTTCCATGATCTTCACCTCCATGCACGTAGACACACACCATGTTCTAGCGAGGTACATAAATCCTTGTAGAGATGTCATTATTGGCTAAGTATTTTCTTGTTTTAAGATTGGTATGAAGTGAGGGGCTTCCACTTCCCAATACCAATGTCTTAGATAAAATCCTTGCAACATGGAATTGGGCCCCACATACCGCAAGGTATATTGAGGACTCCTTAGTGAGCTTGTGCACCATATATTTGGATACCTTTTGGTTGTAATCAAACTATAGTGCAAGGAGGTCACACTCCCTAAGAATAATAACTATCCAACCCCACATTTACACATAGGTGGAAAGACATTTTGTGGAACCTTCATCAGTGTGTGGTATTAAAAGTGGGCTATATATTTATCATAATTCCACTTGACTAGTTAGGGTATGTGTTATATGTTGGTTACTTACTTGTGAACATCCTTAATCATCTTATCATCATAAAATTTTAATCAATAAAACATCATCATAATCAACCATCCTTAATCACACAATCCTAATAGAACCCCATCACCATCCTTAATCAACCAACCTAATCTAAATCTAATACCCAAACATCATATCAAACCATGGCCTTTGACCCTCAATGCCCATCCTCTCCAAAACAAAATTGAAACCCCTACCTCATTTATAAATCCAACAACCAATATATCCAATCATCCCCCACCAATCAAATTCAACCATCTCACTTTGATCATGAAATACCACACAATATCCAACACCTTAATAAAAAAATCTCAAATGTCATATCCTACCTCAACCAATCCTCTCCTCCCCATCTGAATCAACCATCCTTCCCATCCCTTACCCCATTGAATTAATATTTGAGTAACCTAAATCATATCAATCCACACCACAATCTAATCAACATAAACCAATACCCCCACAAGCCAATTACATTGACTTTGACAACGTCACTAACTTTAACTTAGACAAAAAGGGCCTCATTTATGTCCTTGCTAATATAGTCACTAATCCCAAGCCCATACAAACATCCAAAATTAAAACTTCCAAATCCCCTATCAATCATCATGACCTACACTTTCATCCCATTAAAAATCATGTAGATAATCGACCACCATCCAAAATCTCAACTCCTAAATCTAGTCATCGTAAAACCTATAATCGATTCCCATTCACATGTCCAAAACAATCCTAACAAGCTAACCTAAAATTATTAACACCCACATGTCATCTCAGTCCTTCATCCTCTTCATCTTCATCCTCCTAATCCGATCCTATAGAATTTCTCCTATATAGTCCCACATCCCATAATCTACCATCAAAATTTCCCTCTAAGCCTATTTCATCCCCTCCATCACCTAAGCTCAATCCTGTTAGGATGGGAGATTGGAGATAGATAGGTAGGATGAGTAATGTGGTATAAGATAAGAAGGGGATATGGAAGATGACAAGATATGCCCCAGGTATAGGGGAGATGGATTGAGGGATAAATGTGGTGTTCCCAAAGTATAAAGTATGATGGCCTATGTTGATGGATGGATGGGTTTGATTTTCCCCAAGTGTAGGGTAGGAGGGGAATTGAGGGGTATCACAAATGGATGATGCCCCCAACAGATGGTAGTAAGGCTGCCCCCAATCATGATTATGATAGTTAAAAGTTACATGAGGGGATTGGATGAAAAGGAAAGGGTCGTCATCTTCCCATGGATGTTTTATCCAATGGAAAAAGGATGTGGATGTGATGGATGGAATGAAAATAACATCGATGATGATCAAAAGATGAGTTTGATGACACATGTTGTAAAGAAAAATTGTGCTAAAATAGAAGTGTGACTATGGTCTAAACAATACTTAGCAATATGCGATCCCTATGTCTCTGCAAGATCAAAGTGTGTGTGATTGTGATTGTTAATTATAACTTAAAGTGAAGACTTAATGGGTAGTATGTGAATATAAACTAGCCAACATATAGGGAGTGATTAATTGAAATATGTGGATGGAGGTTGAACAAAAGGGCAATCAATCCATTTCTCATTGCTAGCTAGACATCCATATCCCCAACGGAGATGCATCAAATTATTGTCACAAAATTTCTCTATTCATGACAACCAGACATCCATAGCCCTGATATAGATATTTTGGAAACAATCCTAGAGAGAGTATTGAGGTAAATTTTATTTGATATTTTTTAATTTTGATATGATTTTTTTTTTTCAAATATGTACCAATCTCTTGATAACTCTCAAGGGGTTAAGAATCACTAGTGTCTTGATAGGGGATGGAAATAAGTGTGGAGATGATATTGAGTAGAGTTTCAAAATACATGCCTAAGGGTCTTCACCACAAGTTAATTAAGTGTGTGGATCTCTATGAGGATAATTATGCTTGAATGTTAGAGGTAATGATAGACCAAGGTCACATGGTTGTAGTAGGTATTATTGACTTACAATGTGTGTGAGAAAGCTGATAAAGTGTGAAAATGAATGGATTATAAGAGATTATGAATGGATGTGATGATAATAATGTATTAGATGCAAAGGTATTTGGATGTTAGATGGAATGAGGATGGGTGGGAAGGAAATAACATCCGTGCACAGGAACCAAAATATACGTGCTCAATCCATTTTTAAATGTTTTGAATTTATAAGGGGATTAAATGATTTATGATTGGGTTGAGTGGTTGGAATAGTAGGATTGACAAGATGAGTGGTAGATATGGTTTGTGATGGAGTAGTGGGAGGGATGTTGTTAGTGTTAGGTTTATACCTTAATCCTAAATGACCTGTATTTTAATGAAGAGAGATGGGTTTGCGAATACCTTGTTTATGGATGTCTAAGCCTTTGCCTTGATGTTTCATATTAGAAAATATATTTTTGTCTATAGGGTATGAATTGGATGGGAAGATGATTCCATGTGGTGATCATGAGACTAGGTGGTTTTATTTTTGTCATTTGCTAAGAGGCCAAACTTAATAAAGGATGGGAAGTGATATTTGTTTTGGTTTTGGTTTGTAATGGATGTTTAGATGTACGATGAGATTTGGGTGGCTGACTATGTTTGGATGTAGAGTGGGATTTTGATTGTGGTATATGGTTAGGGAGAGAAGTGGGATGGAAAGGTTGTGGATAAAGAGGTATAATTAAAAGAAGCCCTTAGTTAATGAGGTTTTGGACATAAGACCTCAATTGGATACAACGATTGGTCGAATATCCATGGGTGTGATGAAAGTCACAATAATAGTGTTCCTGAAACAAAGATGGGTTGGGAAGATTTTGATCATGTGATTTGATTAGGGGATGGATGATCATGTTAAAGGTTTTTAGATGATGGAATATGGTGGTCAAGGATTCTCCTAAAGGAGTGAAGTAGTTTGGATTAAATGGTTTTGGGGAGTAGGAAGTAAAGGTGAAGTATTGGGTGGATTATGAGATGTTTTGGTTATTTTAGATTTATGAGTTGGATTAGATTATTTTGGATTAGAAGATGAAGGGGAGGGATTAGGCCTAGGGGCCAAAAAGATGGTTTGGGCTTCGAGTCCGAAGTAATTTTTTTAATTTTGGATTGGTTGAAGTATGTGGTTTTGAGGTAGATAATTTTGACTTAGGATTAGATTATTTGGTATTAGTAGTTGTAGATGAAGGGGATATGGAAGATTAAGATGAAGGGGACGGATATGATATGGGGTCATATTAGATTCTGGTGATGTTGTGGATGAAGGAGATTTGGGAGATGGTTGTGGTGAAGGAAACACATTAGATTTGGTAGATTTAGGGGATGAAATACATGAAGGTGGCATAAGAGCCTAATTATATTAGGTAAGAGATGGAGTGGGGAAAGGATTTGGATTGGATGTTTTAGGTTTAGGAGTTGGTGACTTAGGAGTCACATGAGGTTTTCTTGGATTTGGGGATGGTGGAGATGAAATAGGATTAGATGATAGGATAATGTTAGGTTTAGGTGATGAAGGGGTTATTATAGGATTAGGTGTGGATGAAGAGGATGAGGGTGGTGTAGGAGACAAATTAGATGGTTTAGGATTGGGGGTAGAAGGGGATAAGGGTGACTTAGGAGTCATAGTGGATGAGATAGTTTTGAAAGGATTGGTATTTTTGATAGAGGGGATGAAATATGCTTAGAGGTAGAATTTGATGGTGGATTAGGGGATGTTGGAATATCTAGGAGAAAGTCTATAGGATCGAATTAGGAGGATGAAGATGACAAGGATGGAGGACTAAGATGAGAGGTGGGGTGATAATAATTTAAGGTTAAGTTGTTGGGATTATAATGGACATGTGAATGGGAATTGATTATAGGTTTTACGATGATAGGATTCATGAGTTGAGATTTTATATGGTGGTGGATTATCCAAATGGGTTTTGATGAAATGAAGGTATAGATAATGATGATTGACAGGGGATTTGGAGGTTGGAATTTGGGATGGTTGTGTGGATTTGGGATTGGTGACTATATTAACAAGGACATAAAGGAGGTCCTATTGGTCTAGGTAAAAGTTAGTGAGGTTGTCAAAGCCGATGTAATTGGCTTGTGGGGATAGTGTTTTATGTTGATTAGGTCGGGGTGTGGATTAATATGATTTTGGTTCCTTAAAGAGGAATTCAATGGTGTGAGGGGTATGAATCTTAAGAAGGGAGATTGTGGATATGGTTGGTTGGGAGATGGTGGTTTAGGAGGTGATTTGTTGATACATGATTTAAGATTGAATATTTGTTGATTGTGTTGTTAGATGGTTTTTTAGGATGTTAGGATCAACATGGGATGGTTGATTTAGATGATGAGGATGGGATTGGTTGAGGTAGGATGTGAGATTTAAGATTTGTTTATTAAATTTTCAGATAGTGTGTGGTATTTCATTATCAAAGTGATATGGTTGACTTTGACGGGTGGGGATGATGACATACCTTTGTTGATGGATTTAGAAAAGATGTATGGGTTTGGATGTTTGTTTGGAGAGGATAGGGATTGAGGTTCAAAGGTCATAGTTTGGTAGGATGTGTAGGTGATTAGATTTGGATAAGGATGGTTGATTATGATGATGTTTGATTGATTAAAATTTTAAGGATGTAAGATGGTTAAGGATGTTCATAAGTAAGAAACCGAAATGCAACACACACCCTAACTAGTCAAGTGGGATTATGATCAAACTATAACCCTATTTTAATACCAAAAACTAAGTATGGTGCCAAAAAGTGGCTCTCCACCTATGTGTCAATGTGGGGTTGGCTAGTGAGTAGTCTTAGGGAGTTTCGTCTCCTTGCACTATAGTTTTATTACAACCAAAAGGTTGCCTAGTATAGGATGTACAAGGACACTAAGGGAGTCACCGTTATAACTTGAGGTACATGGGGCCTAATTTTGTGTTACACGGATGCTATATAAGGCTTTGGTATTGGAACATGATAGCCCCTCACTTCATGCCACTCTCAAAACAATAAATCATTTGGCCAATAAGGACATGTCTCCAAGGATTTATATAGCCCACTAAACATGAGGTGGGTTTATGTGTGTGGAGGTGAGGCCCATAGACATGACACTTATAGTACTATGGTAAGTGCATGGATGTTACTTCCATGTCAAGTTTCCCTGTAAAATAAAAAAGGGAAAGAATAGTTGCTTTTTATCCTCAAGATCATCCTAGGATGTGAGAGGAGAGCATACACGGTTATTCCTTTGGTATAAACAAGAAATGATGTAAAAACACAAGAAATATGATGCAAGAAAAATAGATGTAAGATAATGATATTAAACAATAAATATTATGTGATTATGTATTCAAGAGGAGGTCATGTAAAACAAAGATTAGTAAAATTTTGATTTATAAACCCAAATGTCTTAGAACAATCATGCTACAAACAGAAGTTTTAGATTGATTTTTATCTCTTGTAAGTGTTGGAAGCTGAACATAAAGTGTTAGTAGTTTGAAGAAAGAAAATATAACTAAATGTGTAGATAAAAGGAAAATATTTAGGAAAATGAAAACCATGAATACATTATGATGAATTAATGCTTTCATTGTATTTCGGATCAAAAGTTATGGATCTATGAAGGTTTATAAAAAGGAAAAACAAAATTACTAAAACACAATGCAAAAACACTACTTTTCAAAAGTGTTACTTCATGTAGGAAAATCTCTAAAATATGAAAAATCACTAAAACATGTGAAAGTGCTACTATATATGCTGTAGAAGTGCTAATACATAGAGAAAAAATGCTAAAACATGCTGGAAATGGAAGATAAACATGAAAAAATTTAATTTTAAGGTGCAAAAGGAAATAAAGGATCTTCATATTTTGATAGCTTATTTTAGGGATGAAATAAGATTGAAAATGATAAAAGTGGGGGTAATCCCACGGTGGGTGCCAAAAATATAATGTAGAAAAGATTAGTTGTGATTATAAGAAAGCAAACAAATTTATTTACTAGTTTATTCCTTTCAGCAATACCTCATGATTGAGTAAGAAATGTGAAGGGAGAGAGAATAAATACCTGCACTTACCAATAAAATACAAAAATCCTACTTTGTTATATTGAATTTTCTCAACGATGTATTGATTGCTTCATATTAGAGTAGGAACATGGTTAGAACTATATTTTGATTTGCTTGGATTGATTGATGCTTAATGAAGGTTTAATGGATGATAGATTGGATTAATGATGGATTGATCAATTGAATATTGTGGATTATTGATAGAGAATAAAATGGTAGAGACTGTTATGGATTTACTAAGATATATGGTTTTCATGGAGGAGGAAAGATAAATTTATAGTTTTTAGTTTGGAGAATGGATGGTGGAGATTGATCCAAATGGGATTAATATCAATGGATGAAAATTGAGGAGAGGATTGGAAGATTATAGAGATTTCTAGAATGGATAATTCTATATTTCGTGAGAAGCCTCCATTGAATTTAAAATTTAATGGAAAGTAGAAGAATTTTAGAGAGGCTTCTAAAAATAGAAGCCTCTAGATGTAGAGGTAGAGGATATGAATAGTTTAGGATTATATTAGATTAATAAAATATGATTAGGGATGTGATTACATGGAGAGGCTAGGTGTAGGATAGATGGATAGGTAGGTGTAGGAATATTAGATTCCTAGAAAATGATAATACTGATTAAGGTGGGTCAATGGGATATAATAATGAATTAAAGGGATTAATGATTAAATAATGATTTTATAAATTATTTAATTAGGATAAATGGTATATGCAGATTTTATAGGAAAGAGATTAATTACATAATGATGATGTTAGGATACTTGCAAGAAAACTTAATTGGGATTAATAATGTTGACATTTTAGATGTCTACATTTTTTCCTTCTTTGAATGGTTATTCTGTGGGAATGACCTCTCAAAAAAAGAAGAGAAGATGTTAAGATAGTGATATGATGCACCCTTGAGGGGTTAGGTAGGGATGAATAGGTCAGATAACCAATCAAGAAAAGGAGAGGATAAATTTAGTAAATGAGAGAGGATTATAGGATAAGAAGATTTTTTTAGCGGTTAGATTATAAGATGTCCCATAAAGGGGTTGATATTAAGGATATTGGATTTTAGGATTAGAGCATAGAAGTATTATTGATGAGGATACAAAATTAGAATATAAGAGAGAGGATTATAGGAGTAGGAGATTACAGGATTAGGAGATATTAAATTTTGGAGTAGAGGATGTATCATTCAACGATGTATAACAAGGGTGAATATTTAGAATTGGTGGATTAGAGGATGCCCACCAAGGGGTTAGGTTTTTAGGATTTTGGATTATAGAATACCTCAGTCATGGGGTTAGGATGGAATATTTGGGATTTAGATCTGAGGATGTTGGATATTAGGATGTTACATTTGAGTTTTCATTGATTGGATAGGAAGATAGGGTATAGGATGTTGGATTTACAAGATTAGAAGATTGAGGAGGTTTGGATGAGAGAATATGGATTAGTTTTTGGGATCGATTTAGATGAGAGGAAATTAATGAGGAAAGGCTTGGGATTATGATTGATGAAGAGATGAGAGATGATGTTCAAGTTTTATTAATGAGAGGATGTTAGAATATTCCCACCAAGGGGTGAGAATTTTGGATGTTTGGTGTGAGAAGATAATATTTGGATATGGATATTGATTGATTGATTGATTGAATAGTAGGAGGAGGAGGTTAGATTATAGTTAGATGATGATGAGGATTAGGTGTGGATGATGATAAGGATAAAAGATTATGATAGAAGGAGGTGTTAAACCATAAATTTTCCAATATTATCATCATTAGTAGTTGTGATTAATGATATGGTATAAATCAAGATGCACCAAGGTATTAAGATTGTGATGACGTAATTTCTAGATGTCCTTGTCCTCATATCATTAGACAGAAAAAATATTATGATTGTCCTCATATCATTAGATAGATAAATATTATGATGGTTCTCCTATCATGTTGGACCATAATAAGTGGCCTCATATTATTGGCCAAAATGTAAATGCGAGACAAGAAAGAAAATGCACACAAGCAAAAACACACATTCAATTTTTGTATTTTTTGGTGTAATTTTGTGATCTTTTAATGGATTTTTTGAATGTTTTCATTTTTAGATTTTGTATTTTCAATGTTTAGATTATTTGATGTTGGATTTTGAGATTTTGTATTTGGGATAAGGGAATGGTTGAGGATAGGTAAGATAAAAGGATTCAAGATGGGATAGCTCATGGGGATGGGAAGGAATGTAAGGTGGGATGTGACTTTCTCCTATAAGTCCCGAAGCATTTTGAGTAGGATGAAAGGGAAGGATTGGGAGAAATTGGATAGGTTTGATAAGTTAGGAATTGGTTGATAGGTTAGGGTTAGATAGGATTTTGGATGGGAGATAGATAGGTAGGATGAGAAATTCGGTATAGGATAAGATGAGGGATATAGAAGATGATAAGATATTCCCCCGGGTATATGGGATAGATGTGGTTTTCCCAAGTGTAAAGTAGGGTGGCCTATGTGAATGGATGGATGGGTTTGATTTTCCCCAAGTGTAGGGTAGGAGGGGAATTGACGAATATCTAAAATTGATGATGCCCTTAATGGATGATAGTAATCCTACCACTAGTCATGGTGATTATAGTTGAAAATGGACATGAGGGGAACTAGATGAAAATGAAAGGGTATTTGTTTTCCCAAATATGTTAAATCCAAGGGGAAAATGATGTAGATGTGATGGATGGAAGTAAAATAACATAAATGATGATCTTGATGGCACATGTTGTAAAGCAAGAGTTGGACTAAAACATAAGTGCGACCAAGGTCTAAAAAATACCTAGAAACATGCGAGCCCTATGTCTCTACAAGATTAATGTATGTGTGATTGTGAAAGTTAATTACCACTTGAAGTGAATACTTAATGGGTAGTATGTGTAGATAAACTAGAAAATGTATAGGAAGTGATTAAGTCAAATAGGTGGATGGAGGGTGAATGGAAGGCTAAGCCATGCATTGCTATGATGCTAGCTTGAGCATCCGTATCCCTAACAAAGATGCATATGATTCTTATCACAAAATTTCTCTATTTTCAGCCAGGTGTCCATAGCCCTAATAGAGATGCTAGAAACACCCCTAGAGAGAGTTTGGAGGTAGATTTTATTTGATTTTTTAAATTTGATATGATTTTTTTCATAAATATGTTCCACTCTCTTGAGAACTCTCAAGGGCTTAAGAATCACTAGTGGTTTGATGGGGGATGGAAATGAGTGTGGAGACAACGTTGGATAGAGTTTCAAAATACACACCCAAGGGTATTCACCACAAGTTCATTTAGTGTGTTATTTAGTGTAAGGATCTCTAGGAGGACAATTGTGCTTGAATGTTGGAGGTAATGATAGACCAAGGTGACACACAGTTGTAGTAGGTATTATTTTCTTACAACATGTGCAAGAAATTTTATCAAGTGTGTAAATGAATGGATTAGAGGAGGATATGAATAAATGTGATGATAATACGTGATTAGATGTAAAGGGATTTGGATGTTGGATGGAAGGAGGATGGGTGGGAAGGAAATAACATTCGTGCGAGACATGACTAATTATGTGCTCAATCCATTTTTAGGTGTTTGGAATTAGGGTGATTAAATTATTTTTATTATGTTGAGTGGTTAGAATGGTAGGATCGAAAAAATGAGTTTTAGAAATGGGTTGTGATGGAGTAGTGGGAGGTATGTTGTTACCCTAATCCTAAATGATCTATATTTTGATGAAGAGATATGGGTTGGTGTATGCCTTGTTTATAGATGCCTAAGCCTTTGTCTTGATGTTGCATATTAGAAAACATATTTTTGGCTATAAGGTATGAAGTGGATGGGGAGATGATGCCATGTGGTTGTTATGAGGCGAGGGTTATATTTTTTCATCCATTAAGAGGTCGGACTTAATAAAGGATAAAATGTGATATTTGTTTTGGTTTTGGTCACCGAGGGATGTTTGGATGTATGATGAGATTTGGATTTCGATTGGGTTTTGGATGTTGAGTGGGTTTTTAATGGTGTGTGATGGTTAGGGAGAGGAGTGGCTGGAAGGTGGCGATAAAGAGGTATAAGGAAAATAATCCCTTGGTTAATGAGCTTTTGAAACAAGACCTCAATTACATGCAATGATTGGTCAAATGTCCATGAGTACGATAAAATTCACATTAATGGTGTTCCTAAAAACAAGATGGTTTGGGAATTATTTGATCATGTGATTTTATTGGGGATGGATGATCATGTTGGAGGTTTTTAGAAAATTTAAGATGGTGGTAAAGGATTCTCCTAAAGGAGTGAAGAGGTTTAGGTTAAATGGTTTTGGCGGAGTAGGAAGTAAAGGCACATGATTGGGTATATTATGAGATGTTTTGGTTGATTTGGATTTATTAGTTGGAATAGAAGATGAAGGGGAGGGATTAGGCTTGGAGATATAAGTGGGTGGTTTGACATTGGAGGCCAAATTAGATTTGGTTGATTTTGGATTGATTGAAGTATGTGGTTTTAAGGTTGATGGTTTGAGCTTAAGATTATATTATTTCAAATTAGTAGATGTAGAGGAAGGGGATGGGGAATATTTAAATGAAGGGGATGGGTGTGATATGGGGGTCACATTATATTTGGGTGATGTTGGGGATGAAGGATATTTAGGAGATGGGTGTGATGTAGGAAACACTTTAGATTTGGTCGATTTAGGGGATGAAGTAGATGGAGGTAGTATGTGAGCCTCATCATATTTGCTAGGAGGTGGGGTGGGGAGAGGATTACGATTGAATTCGTTAGGTTTAGGAGTTGGTGAATTAGGAGTCACATGAGATGTTTTAGGATTGTGGGATGGTAGAGGTGAAATAGGATTAGTGGATAGGATAGTGTTAGGTTTAGGTGATGAAGGGGTTAAGATATGATTAGGTGTGGATGAAAATGATGAGGGTGGCATAGGAGATACATTAGATGGTTTAGGATCATGGGTATAAGGGAATGGGGGTTTGTTAGGAGTCATGTTGGATGAGATAGTTTTGAAAGGATTGGGCTTAGGTGATGGAGGGAATGAAAAAATCTTAGAGGCGGAATTCTATGGTGGATTAGGGGATTTGGGACTATCTAGGAGAAATTCCATACGATCAGATTGGGAGGATGAAGATGAAGAGGATGGAGGAATAAGATGAGATGTGGGTGATAATTGTTTTTGGTTAAGTTGTTGGGATTGTTGTGGATATGTGAATGGGACTTGATTATAGGTTTTACAATAATTGAAATTAGGAGTTGAGATTTTGGATGGTGGTGGATTATCTGAAAGTGTTTTTATGGGATGAAGGTGTAGGTCATGATGGTTGATAGGGGATTTGGAGGTTGAAATTTGGGATGGATGTGTGGGTTTGGGATTGGTGACTAGACTAGAAAGGATATAAAGGAGGTCCTCTTGGTCTAGGTCAAATTTAGTGAGGTTTTCAAAGAAAATGTAACTTGCTTGTGGGGATAGTGATTTATGTTGATTAGGTTGGGGTGTGGATTGAGATGATTCATGTTCCTAAAAGAGGAATTCAATGGGATAAGGGGCAGGGATATTAGGAAGGGGAAATTGTTGATGGGGCTGGTCGGGATATGATGGTTTATGAGGTGATTGGTTGATACATGATTTTAGATCAATTTTTTTATTGATTTTTTGGATGGTTTTTAGGATGTTAGGATCAACATGGGATGGTTGATTAGTATGGAGAGGAAGGGATTGGTTAAGGTAGGATGTGATATTTTATATTTGTTTATTAAGGTCTTGGATAGTGTATCAATTTCATGATCAAAGAGACATGGTTGAATTTGATGGGTGTGGGATGATGGGATATATTTTTGATTGATTTAGAAATGATATAGGGATTTGGATGTTGGTTTGGAGAGGATGGGGATTAAGGGTTAAATTCCACAATTTGATAGGATTTTTAGGGTATTATATTTGGATTAGGTTGGTTTATTAAGGATGATGATGGTATTTGGATTAGGATTGTGTGATTAAGGATCATTGATTATGATGATGTTTTATTGATTAAATTTTTAAGGTAATAGGATGGTTAAGGATGTTCACAAGCAAGAAACAAACATGCACAACACACCCTAACTAGACAAGTGGGATTATGATCAAACTATATACAACTTTTAATATCACACACCAATGATGGTGCCATAAACTAGTTCTCCACCTATGTGTCAATTTGGGGTCAGATAACAAGTAGTCTTAGGAAGTGTGGCATCCTTATACTATAGTTTTATTATGGCCAAAAGGTTTTCTAGTCTAGGATATATGATGTCACTAAAGGATTCCCAGATATACCTTGCATGCAGTACGTGGGGCCCAAGTCCGTGTTGCAAGGATGATTTCTAAGGCCTAGGTATTGGGATTTGAAATCCCATAACTTCACACCACTCTTAAAATAAGAAAGCATTTAAATAATAATGACAACTCTCTAAGGATTTATATACCCCACCAGAACACGGGGTGTGTCTATGTGCATAGAGGTGAAGCCCACGGTCACGAGAGTCCTAGGACTATGGTAAGTGCATGGATGTCACTTCCATGTCATGTTTCCCCTATAAAATAAAATAGGTAAATGATATCCACTTTTGATCCTCAATATCATCCGAGGATGCGAGAGGAGAGCATACATGATTTTCCTTTGGTATAAACAAACAATGATGCAAAACACATAAGAAAGATGATGCAATAAAATAGATGCAAGATAATGAAATTAAAATATAAATATTATGTGACTAGGTCTTTAAGAAGAGGCCATATAAAAATATATTTTTAATTTGATTTATAAACCCAAACATCTTGGACCAATCATGCTACAAAACAAAGGGTTAATAGTTTTAGATTGAATTTTTATATTTGGTAAGCATAAGAAGCTACACATAAAGTGTTAGTAGTTTAGAACAATAAAATATAACTCAATGTGTAGTTAAAATGACAAGATTTAGGAAAATGAAAATCATGAATAAATTATGCTAAATTATCGATTTCATTACATTCGGGATCAAAAGTTATGGATCTCGGAAGGTAGGAAAAAAAAGGAAAAACAAAAGTGCTACAACACAATGCAAAATCACTACTTCTTGTAAAAAAAATTCTAAAACATGAAAAAGTGCTAAAATGTTGAAAAAGTGCTAATACATGAGAGAAAGTGCCAAAACATGTTAGAAATGGTAAATGAACCAAAAAAAAAAGAAATTTGAAGGTACAAAAGGAAATGAAATATCTTAAAATTTTGATAGTTTTTAGGGATGAAATAAGATTGAAAATGATAAAATGTGGTGGGGTAAGCCCTACAATAGGCACCAAAAATGTAATGTAGAATAGATTAGTGGTGAGTATAAGAAAACAAACAAATTGATTTCCTATGCTAATCCTTTTAACAATACCTCATGATTGAGCAAGAGATGTAAAGGGGGAGAATTAATACCTGCACTTACCAATAAATGCAATACTCCTCCTTTATTGTATTGGATTTTCTCAAAGATGTATTGATTGCTTCATATTTGAGTAGGCACTTGGGCAACACCTCATTTTGATTTGCTTTGATTGATTAATGCTTGATGAAGGATTAATGGATGATAGATTGGATTAATGATGGATTGATTGATTGAAGATTGTGGATGATTGATAGAGGATAAAATGAAAGAGATTTGTTATGAATTTTGTAAGATATATGGCTCTCATGGAGGAGGAGAGATAAATTTATAGTTTTTGGTTGGGAGAATGGATGGTGAGGATTGATCCAAGTGGGATGAAGATCAATGGATGATAATTGAGGAGAGGATTGGAAGATTATATATATTTCTAGAATGGATAATTATAGATTTTGTGAGAAGCCTCCATTGAATTTAAAATTCAATGGAGAGTAGAAGAAGTTTAGAGAGGCTTCTAGAAATAGAAGCCTCTAGATTTAGAGGTAGGGGATATGATTAGTTTAGGATTAGATTAGATTAATAAAATATGATTAGGGATGTGATTACATGGAGAGGCTAGGTTTAGGGTAGGTGTAGAGTAGGTGGGTAGGTAGGTGTAGGAATATTAAATTCCTAGAAAATGATAATAAGGATTAAGGTGGGATAATGGGATATAATAATTAATTAAAGGGATTAATGATCGAGATAATGATCGGATAAATGATTTAATTAGGATAAATGGTATATGTGGTATTTATAAGAAAGGGATTAATTAGATAAATGTGATGTTGGGATATTTGTGAGAGACAAGTTAATCGGGATTATTTATGTTGACATTTTAGATGTCTACACTAAATTTTGAGCATGATAATATTGTAAAACCAAAAAATGTGTTTGCACCTTTGATAAATGAAATAATGTAATTTTGTGTCTATGATTTGATATGTCTTATAATTGTTTACATTGTTGTGTTCTTCTAATTGAATGTGGACCTACTCTAGTTGTTGTTGGTGAGAATGGGATAGTGCTACTCACAAAATTAACCCTCCTTATTTCTCCAACTCCCTATACCTATCATTTATTAAATTTCCTCTCTTATACTTCATATAAGAATTTTCCACATTTTCAATGGAGTTTTCATGTGTGATCCCTTTCCTAATGACCACCCAAATATTTAGGTAGTTTATTTTCAATAATGGAAGCCTCCCCATACACAAGGAGGGGCTTAGCCCCATACTTGATATGGAGGAAATTTTTGAGTGCAGATGTTCCCAAATTCTCCCTAAACCATTACAATGTGGAAGAGAATTTCGAGAGAATTCCATTCATATAAATAACTTTGAAAACAAATCTCGTATGCAAAAGATATCATCCGCTAAATTTTTTTACAAACCGGTAAAACTAAGGACATACACAAGTTTGCTTGACATTGACATGTCCACATCTGCGCAAGTGGAAAAATCATGGAACGACAAGTGGCACATGAAGATTTGAGAAAAATTTGGGTTTTGGATGCTTTGGTCTTCGACACTCATTTTTAATGGATGGGCCCCACTATTTCTTTGGCTAGGGACCCTCACTAGGGTTGACATACTTTTTATTGAGAGGTGTCTTTGCCATCATTTTTTCATTATATCATGGTAATGATTGTGTGTGTGTGTGTGTGTGTGTGTGTGTGTGTGTGTGTGTGTGTGTGTGTGTGTGTGTGTGTCTGCATGTGCATTTGCAAGATGCATGTGGGATTATTATTGCAGGATATTGAATTGTAATGCATTGTATTATGGACCAAGTTGCATTACATTGTGGCCAACTCACCACATTCTCCTTAGCGAGCTCTCTCTAATGGCCGAGCTAACTCAACCTATCTACAATGATCCTGTCAAGCCTAACTCACCCACATCTTAGGCCTAACTCCCCACATGGATCTACCATATATCCTCACCACTCGTTCGGTTCAAACTAATGCACCAATGCAAACATGTCGAGATCAACATAGCCATATACCACACCAACATGGCATGCCAACATGCTCGGTTTCCAAACTTACCCACCACCCAGATTTTAACTATATATCTACATGATGGGTCAAGAAGATAGACATCCAAATATGTGGCAACAAAAAATAGGATTAATGTGGCCACAAAAAATAATAAGTAGGAGGTTAAGCCAATTTTAAACATATTAACCTCCCACTATGTGAAATATGTGGGACTATTACCCACAATAGTTAAACCATCGGTGAAGGGGAGATAGGGGAATCAAACCCTTCACGTGATCAATGAAAACTTATAGCTTTTCTCATTGAGCCACATGGAATCGGGGAGTTATATATTGATCTCATTTCTACTTAAACATGCTTTTGATAATGACTGTGGAGAACGAAAAACTAAGAAATTTGTAAAGATCCTAATTTTAGAAGAACTTACAGTCATTTTAAAACTTTGGATAGAACTACAAAAGTGTTTTAAATTCTAAGACGAAGAGAATGATGTCATGATTTTTCCATGAAGTGTTATAATTTTCTGGTGGAAGGGTTTTTCTAGCTCTATTTCATGGAGAACACACTTTGGAGATCTTGTAGAACCATAAATGGATTTGGGAATGAGTTTCTGATAAAATGTAGAGTTTTTAAATCTAAATCATCTCATTTGCAGTGAAAATGATCTATTAATAATTTTGGAAGGTCAAAATTGTACTTAAAATGATATTCAATAAATCGATTCACGTTTTAAGTGAATCCAAAGATGTAGCCCATATTGGGTGAACTCCATTATCAACGCGCGTGGAGTTATCTTGTTCATTATTTTTATTTTAATTAGTTTTATATTTCAACATAACAGAAATGACTAATTAAAAACACAATTAACTAGAAATCCACTTTTAAAAGTTACATTTTGATATAAGTTTCTAAAATAAGAAAATGTATGGTACAACCCAATTTTGGATGAACAAATCGGATTTAAATGCATTATTAATTAGCTTTGATCATATTGGGAATTATAATATCATTTCAATGGTTTTTATTAATCAACTTAAATCACAAAAAATGAGATTTCAAGGAAAATGAATGAATAAGAGAAAAATTGGAAAACAATGGATTTGAAAAGACCCAAAATTTAATCTATAATAATCTCTTAATCAATCTATATAATATTTTGAAAGCATCGAGAAAAATTTAAAATAGTACCCGAGGGGTAAAATGTTTTACGGATCATATTTTGGTGTCAAAGTTGGTGTAGCTCAATGTTTGCTTTCGGTTGTAATTGATTTAAGTGTAGTTTTGCAATTTGCACTTGTTGATATTTCTATTTGTAGTGTGTAGTGTTGTGGGAAGTACAAATTTTGTAGGTAGCCATGGGGAAAGCCTTGAAAATAGATAGGATGAAAGATCTTGAAAGAACAACCAAGAATATTCAAGAAGAAAATACATTCGTGAGATGTAATTTGTTTTCTATTAAGGAACAAATTTCATGTTTGAAATTAGATCTTGAATCCAAGGATGAGATCTTGATGATATTACAATGTGGTGAACCAAAGAATGATGTACCTTCCACTACAAATGCATTAACTATGATGGAAGAGTGCACTATAAGTATCTCACCACATGATTCCTCCTCCCATTCAAAATCAGATTCAGGTAATGTTCTAAGTGATTTTGAAAAGCACACAAAGGGAATTGGATCTAAATTGTTAATTAAAATGGGATTTAATGGGAATGGCCTTGGTAAGAACAACCAAGGTATATCTAACCCAATATAGGTAGAGTATCGTCATTTTATAGGTTTGGGTTACGCTAATGGTGGGAAAATGGAAATTAGAGAAGGATCCAAAACTGCTGAAAGAAGACAAGATTTGGATGCAAAGTGTCTTCCCCCTTAACATCTAGTGAATCATCTTCGGATATGGATCTGGTAAGAAATCACCAAGACAAGGTATTGAGATTCCTCTACCTCGACATTACCATAAACATCAAGGAAATGGTAAAAATATTGATCCACTATTTCCATTTAAGAAATTTGGCAATAATATTCAAAAATGTGGTACAATTATCCATGCACTTTTTGTGGAATTTATAACCACTGTGTAGCTAATTATAAGAAATGAATTTTTTTGTTGGTAAATATTATGAGAGATCACACTCTAATTCATGCTCAAAAGTGACAGTTTGCGTAAGTTTCCTATACACGTGGACAAAATATTTCATTCTCATTATAATAAGAGAGGTCATGAGATTGATAAATTTTGGCAGCATCCTAGACAAAATTGGAAAATTGTTAACAAGGAAAGCACTGAAAAACCAACAAACTTAAATATGACCCCTACAGTGGTTCGATTTATATTGAAAAAAATCAACCACCTAAAAAGGAAAATTTGATTAAATTGGTGGGTAAACAATTTCTTAGTTATATGTTTGCATAGTTGTGATAGTTGATTAGCATGAAAATTATCAAAGCATTTTTGAGATTCTTGTTGATTGATAAAAAGCAAATATGTTCCCATATGCTATATTAGCTTTGATTTTGATGAAGTAACCTGAAGAGGAAATCCAAGTGACAAGTTTATCATACTTGGATAACTTTCTCTTGAATATGGGGCTTCAAAATACTTCATTTAGAATCTTGAAAGCTATACATACAAGTGTTTCTTATGGGGCATGGTCAATTGATCAGTATGTCTATTTTTGGAAAATTGTATTCAATGTATACTGTTGTTTAAGTTGTGTAAATGTATCAGTGGAACTATTTGTAATTGTAATAATTATACAAAATTTTTGTAGCCATGCATGATTTTTACACATATTATAAGTCCCTCAATTTGGGCTTCTATTATTTGTAACTATAAAACATGGTTACAAATAGGATGTACAATTATTGGACTAAAAACTATATGCATGTTGCATTTTGCAGAGTTGATAGTAGTGTAGGACTAGTGAACAAATTCTTATTGACATTTTATTTGCTATATCGATTGCAGTATTGGCCATGGATTAGTAAACATCCTTTCTAGTGTTGGCATTTTTTTGTATATTTGGACTAATCCATTTCTTGATGGATTTTTGATATATATAATTATTGGAACTACCATGCTATAAACTAGGTTTTGTATGGTTTTGATATGTAGAGAACCTATTAACAAATCAATTGGGTGAGTTTAGTTTTGGGGACCAAAAGGGTCTTATTGGGGAGAAATGATCTATAGGAAATTTTTAAGTGCGAGATGTTCCTAAGTTCTCCTTAAACCATTACAACATGGATGAGAATTTTGATTTCTTTCCATCAGTATAAAGAACTCTAAAAACAAAGCTTGTATGTAAAAGATATCATCTACTAAATTTTTTTGCCAATTGGAAAAACTAAGGGATTTGCATGTAGGTCTAATAACATGGACGCGTGTACATCCACCAAGTGGACCAATCATGGACCGAAAAATAACACATGAAGATTTAAAAAAAAATTGGATTTTAAATGCTAGTCTTTGACACTCATGTTCGACAAGCGAGCCCTAGTATTTGTTGGCTTGGGCCCTCAAAGAAGGGTTAACACACTTTTTTATTGGAGGGTGTCTTTTCCGACATTTCTTCATTATACCATTTTAATGATTTTGTATATATATGTCACTTGTGTGCTTTTGTAGGATGCATGTGGGACTATTATAGTAGGGAATTGAATTGTAATGCATTTAGTATTATGGACTGAGTTTCATTACATTGTGGCCAACTCGCCACATTCTCTCACGAAGCGAGCTCTCTCTAACTACCGAGCCAAATCGACCTATCTACAAAAAAACCTATCGGGCATGACTCACAAAAATCTCAAGCTAACTCCCCATATGGCTTGGCCATATATCCTCACCACTCGATTGGTTCAAACTAATGCACCAATATAGACATGGTGGATCAACATAGACACAAGCCACACCAACATGACATGCCAAAATGCTCAGGTGCCAAACTTAGCCGCAACCCAACGTCCAACCACATATCCACATGGTGGTTCAAGAATATAGCCAGACACGTATGTGGAAAAAATATGATTAATGTGTCCGCAACCATGAATAGGTAGGGAAGTTAAGCCCATTTTAAACATTTCAACCTCTCACCATGTGGAAGATGTGGGATTATTAACCACAATATTTAAACCATCAATGAAGGGGAGATAGGGGGAATCTAACCCTAATGTGCTCAATGCAAAATTATATCTCTTCTATTGAGCCATATGGGCTCAATGAGTTATATATTGATCTCACTTATACTTAAAAATTCTTTTGACATGATTATGGAGAAGCCAAAACGAAGCGATTTACAAAGATCCTCATTTTGGAGGCACTTAGAGTCATTTTCAGACTTCACCAAACCTGGGAAAGTGTTCTAAATTCCAAGATGAAGATAATATGTCATCATTTCCCCATGAAGTGCTATAAATTTTCTTTTGGAATTGTTTTTATATATCTATTTCATGGAGAATGCACTTTGGAGATCGCAAAGCCACATATGAATTTGGTAAAGAGTTTTTGACAAAATGCAAAGTTTTCAAATTGGAATCAGCTCATTTATAGGTGAAAATGATCTATTAATAACTTTAGAAGGTTAAAATTATACTTAAAATCATATTTAATATATTTATTCACGTTTAAATAGAATCCGGAGACGTAGCCCATACCGAGTGAACTGTGTTATCAACGTGTGGAGTTATTTGATTCACTATTTACTATTTTTAATCAGTTTTAGATTTCAACATAAAAAGGAAATGAATGATTAAACAAGGAAATTAACTAGAAATCCACTTTTTAAAGTTTTATTTTGTTATAAGATTCCAAAATAAGAAAATGTGTGACACAACCCAATTTTGGATGAATGTATCGATTTAAATGTATTAGTAATCAAATTTTGATCATATTGGGAGTTATAAGATCAAATTTTTGATGGTTTTTTAATCAATCACTTGAATCATGACAAAATTTTATTTAAGGGAAATTGATCAATTAAAATAAAATTTGAAAAAAATGGATGTGAAAACACCAATTATTGAATATATAACAATATCTTGATCAATCTAAATCAAATTTTGAAAGCATCTAGGAAAAATTTTACGATCATATACCATTGGTGAAAACTCAATAATTTGTAACACAAAAATTATTTTTCCAACAAGTACCAAATGCACGAGGGGTTCCAAAAGTATGCTCATGCCTAAAGGAAGAGCCAAAGGGGATACATTAAGGAAAGAGAGAGCAATTTGAATTTTTGGTCAACCAAACCCAACCAATAGGAGAGCAGAAACAATTTGAGAGGTAAATGAAAACAAATGCATGGAGCATGCCAAATGGCCACACCAATCAGATCATTTCACATTGATGTCATCACCTAATAGAGAAATATGATAAAAAGTTAATTTTCATGCGCTCAAAGTGAAAATATAATTTTTTTAGACATATAATATATGGTTTTAACTATAAAGAACTGAAAAAATCCATTATAACTATTATCATGATCTAGGAATACATAATTTTTGAGTTATGTAAAAAAACATCTTTTGGAAAAAAACTCATAAAGGGGAAACAAAGGGTTTTAGAGTTGTACAAAGGATTGGATGGACCAAGAACAAAAACATTCTTTGACTATGAAGATAAATCCTTAATGTTTCATTCAAATTCATATCGGTTCGATTCCGCTCTGAATTTCCACAATCAACATGTGAAGTTTGTTTTCCTCTAAGGTCCAAAACACCTTATCTCATGAAAAATACTAAAAATATTTTCACTCTTTGAAAATTTCTAATGTACCCATAATATAAATTTGGATATACCAAGGAGAATTAGATTAAGATACCTTGCAATAACTACAATCAATATTCTTGAAACTACCCAAAACTTTCCTGAAACGCCTTAAGTTGATACTTACAAAAGGGTGAAATTGGAAATTTTGACCAAAAATCTCATAGAAGAAAAGTTTATTAGGGGTTTTCAAGATAAATTAATACTAAAATTTTGCGTGCTGAAAATGGTACATAAACATTTGGTAAAAAAATATATATGGGAATAATATCTCATTAAGAAACTCCTATCACAAGTAATTATCAAATATAATCATTAAAGAGATGAAAGATATACGAGAATGATAGGATATAATCAACCTAAGAATGCAGTCCATTTAGATTGGTTAAAATGGGAAGGTCAAATCAGTTATAAGAAAGTAGAGTTGGTATGTTGAGAAAGGGAGGGAGAGATAAACATATTTGGATCACAATAGTGAAACTTGAAGATAAAACAATAATTCTATGAAATAAAGGCATATTAATAAGATCAATCTATTTCCTACATGAAAATTTAACCTTTTTGTATCTAGAGGAGAGAAACAAGGAATGGAAAAGGGTGAATGAAATAAGGAATGAAGGGAGATGTGAATACTTAAACAATGTGAAAGACTATTTCACGGCTCTAGAAATATATGAAACAAATAGGGATTATGGATCGTCTAAGAGCATCTTATAATGGTATTCTAGAATTTAAAAGGATACCTTTGAGAATAAAAACTCAAATTAGAGCCCATATGTATATATATATATATATATACATATATATATATATATATATATACATATATATATATGTATATATATATATATATATATATGTATATATATATATATATGTGTATATATATATATATATATATATATATATATATATATATATATATGTATATATGTATATATATATATATATATATATATATATATATATGTATATATGTATATATATTGAAGGGTAAAAGAAGGAAATAATATGGAATAAAGCGTCTAATAATTAAAAGGGTGAAAAAGTGTAATGGTGTTAATAAATGAATCATGTGGAAAATATATCAAAATAGAATAATAAGATGAGAACAAATAGTACATTTGGACTCGAATAATAGAAAATGACACAAACTTAACATAGTTGCATGTTATTTCACACCTAAAAAATTCCAAATTCTATAAGAAGCATGATCTATACTATGAAGACCCTTACTCATTTCTTAAGAGATGTTTCACTGTAGTATGAATCAAGGAGATTTTATTCATAATGGATTTTAACATGATGAAAGTGTAAAAACAAGCCAACAATCTACAAAGTAAGGAATAGATAGATATAAATTCTCTCTGGATGGAAAAATAAAATCAACAATGGTTTAGGTCTTCATACAATGAATACAAGACTATCACATATTTCAGAAAATATCTATTAGTTTTATGCGGTGTTGAAACAATAATTATATGTAATTATATGAATAAATATGATAAATAATGGATTTATACATTTAATAGGAAAATTTCTGCAAGATTTACACCCATCCTTTGTCTATTTTGAACTACTTGCGTCGTAATCAAGTAATGAGATTTCCTTTTTCTTTTGAGGTCCATGGATGTGTCGATTTCTTATTTCAAAGAAGAAATTTGGATTCACTACTACATCAAAAAATTATTCGTATTCTCTTTCATAATGGTAAACCTTCTTTGGCTCTCATTCGTGAACCCACTAGTTTTTATGAAGATACTTTATCAAGTAGGATTAGAAATAAAAATAAGAGCCACTGAAATTGAAGAAAAATGAATATGTGGTAGTTGAAGTTCTCTAAGATTTGAAAAAGGGTTAATCCTCTAAGGGGAAATAATTTACAGAGGTTAACACTGGATATCCTAACAAAGATTCCAAGTTATCTAACTTGGAGATGGCTATTGGAACATTTCTCAATGTGACCAAACACCTATTCGAGGACATGAGGGAGTGGAACCTCAAGGAATCCATGCAGAAAAGAGAATCAACAGGTCTAAAGGATGACTTTATTATGCAAGAAAACATGATTTTGATATTACAGGATGACAACGATGATGGAGAGAAACAAGGATGAAATGAAGGTACAACATTAGGCTCCCCACACGAGTACGGTTGGTGGAGATCAAGTACTAAGCTCTAGAACTAGGAGAAATCTCAAAGGAAACGTTAGTTGATTTTTTGTTGATTGTTAGGTATTTAGGTATAGCTTTTGTTTCTCTTGGATCTTTTTATTTTTCTTCTCTGTTTTGAAATAGGTATTTTGGGTTTCCTCTAAAAATGGTTTGTAATTGAGGTTGTGTTTAGTCTCACCCCTTTTTGCATTCTTATGTTGGTCAAGAATTTATTTCCTTTTGGGGCCCTCACTAGTATTTGGGTTGTTCTCTTGCCCTAGTTATTTTTTTTATCTATGTTACGTGGGTATTTTGGTCCCCCTAAAGCCAAATAGTTACCTAATCTAAAAAAATACAATAGGAAAAGTGTAATCAACTATGTCATTTTCTCACAAGATTATATACATTGAATAAAAGAGCAAGAGGTTGAAGACCCTCTTAAGGAACTCAAATCAGATCACAACCCAATTTTTATGAAAATACAATTAAAATGTGAAAAATAAAATTATAAACACAAGAGGTCATCAAAATCAAATTTTCATTTGAGAGAAAACACCCTCTTGAGAGAGGAAAATCACCAAACCTTCAAAGTAACATTGAATAAAAAACTATGCGAGGAAGAAAATATAGGATTGTATGAATTTGGAGTAGATTACACTAAGATATTGAAGGTAATGCAAAACATTCAAGGAGCCCAAAACTCATGCAAGAGAGTTAAATGTAAAAAGATAATATAAATCTTCCCAAAAAACCATGGTACGATGAAGAAAACAAGGTAATGTAGAGATCAATAAATGAACTAACAAGTACAAAAATGTAATTAGAAAAATATATGAGATGATTGTCATGACAAAAAAAGAACAATATACAAAAACTAGGGGAATGAACCTATTTACCTAGGAAAAAATGAACTCTTTTTGGAGAAATCCCCATATGAAAAAAACACAAACATAAACAACTTATAAACAAATTAGCGGTTGAAATTTTTGAAATAGTTTTATAAGCATGAAAATGAATAATACAAAACTCTCACAATTATTGATAATGAAAAAATCATGATTAATGAAATCCCTCAAAAGATTAAAAACTAGTGATAGAAAAAGCTCAAGACATTACCAACATGCAAGTGGAACATTAAAATGGATAACACATATCTTAGCTCTCAAAATGATAAATATTTTCAATTAGGTTATCCAAAATGGCTACCCAAAAGAGTGAACAAATAGCCTTTCATACCCATTTTCAAGATGGATATGTAAACAATCCCTCAAATTATCACACTTTCATGTTTAACTCTCTGGTAAAAATTTGTTTGGGAGTATGATAGAGCTTATGATTATTAGTTAGAAAGAGGAAATAGGAAAGAGAGAAAAATAGAAAGTGAGATTTATCTCTAAACATTCAACTATTGATCATTGTGTCAAACTTAGACACCTAGTAAAAACTTGGGTTAAAAATGGGATTCATTGTTACTTTGTAGCTTTATAAAGGTATTTGACATACTACCAAGGAGAAAATTATAGAGTATAATGGAATAACTTAGTGGTTTGTGTACACTACAAGGAAATAATTCATAGATTAGATTAGTAATTCAAGGGTAAAATCAAAATATATCCAAGGCTATTTAAATTCTTTGAAAGTGATATCAATGTCAAACAAAGTTTTCCTCTATCCTCGAATTTCTTTAGGCTATACATTGAAAATATAGAATATTGGATTAAAAAAATTATGGATAAGGGGCCCGCTTAACCAAATATGTATCCAAACTCTTACTTAATGTCAATGACCTAATTTGAAAGGAAGAAGTAATTTAAAATTTACAATAATATTTTGAATTTTTGTTTATATGGGAGTCTATATAAGTGGTGTAAAAATACAAGTATCTCATCCTCAACTTCCACAACAAGCTCAACAGGGATACTTGTAGGATGAAAAGGATACAAGTAGGCTGAAAAGATATTTATGTACTCCAAAAAGAGGTGTATAGATGTTAAATTTTGGGATTGGAAGAACACTACGATCTTATTTAGATTACTAGTTACATTAGTGGTGTTGTATGGTTGCTAATAGAAAAATAAGTTTAATGTGTAAGAAAATAGAAAGGATCTAAAAGGTTAATCACAAATAATTTCAGAATTAAGACTTTAGTTCCCTATGAAATATTCCTTTCCAAATCAACAACTTTCCCTTTAGATGCAACCATTATGACCAAGTTACTTATGTTACTTACAAAAATATGAATACCAATATGTGGCTTAGGGCCGCATGAGATGAAGAGTTACATAAATAGAAGAAAATATAAATGAAATAGAACCAAAAAGGATGATTATCTGGGACATCAACTTAAATGAATTCTCAAACCTTAAGAAATAGATAAAATATTATGTGAATGAAAATTTCATAACCATGATGTGGAGAGAGAAAATATGACAAGACAAGAAAGCCCTACATTTTAGAGTTCCACTCGGCATAAGAAAATGGACATAAAACATATATTGGGGTTGAAATTAAATAGAGGAAAAAAATCCTCATTTTCATCTAAGTAATAGATCCCATAGTCTTAAATGTGAAACATATAGATGAATGTTTCCTAAGGATTAATGGGAAGAAATGGTTTGTGTTTTATGTACCACATGGGTAGTCAAAATGAAGGAGCATTTCATCCTTGAATGTACAAAGTATGCAGATATTCAATCCAAATATGTGACAAAATTAAGAGTTGGATCCGTGGTAGAATTATTTCTAGAAATAATAATTAAAATTTTGGGAGAGATGTTAACTCAATCTAAACAAAGCAAATTCATTCTAAAAACATCATTGGGCACGTGAACCTTTGAGAAGTTAGATAAATAAGAGTAATCGTTGGTCCCATAGACCATTTGGTCTCATGGATTTAATTAAACCCATTTTATTTTTTAGAAGTATAAATTGCATCAAAGGGACTATGATTTTTTTCCTACATGTGAAGTAGTTTTATATAACAAATATTTTAAATGTAAAATGTTATATTTAATTGCATTGATGATATAATAAAAAATTCCTTAAAGGTGTAATGTCGATTGCTAGTGTGTTTTTTATTGAAGTTTGTGGTTAATATTTATAAACACAAATACATGAGAATCAAATCTTATCAATTGATAACATTCTTCCCTAAGAAAATGTATCCTAGCTATTGTTTGAAAACATCTTTAGAAATAAATATGGTCAAATATCTTATTTTGTATTATTTATTGGCAGGTGTTTATGCTCAAATTAAACTATGGAACCCCAATCAGGATGAAAATATTTAGGAACTAACATGTAATCAAATTAATTGTTGACAGGGTTCTTCATATTATAAAACGCTTTATGATGTTTGTGGGATTTATATGAGCATTATATTATAATGTGGAAGTTAGAAACATATAAAAATGATAATAATGAAAAATATATAATAGTTTACACAAGTAAAATACATAAACACTATGATATATATGTAAATATCCATTCATTGGTAGTTAATAATGTAAATAAGTGTTAACCAATGGTTACCATTAGTCATTATGAGTGAAAATACATAACTATTTCTTTTTAAAGGCTATATCATGATGTAAAATGAGGGAGATGATAATATCATGAAAATGAGTGAGAAGAGTTAATATAAACATGACAAATAGAGAGAGAGAGAGAGAGAGAGAGAGAGAATCAATGTAAGGAGTGACAGATATAAATATAAGCTGACCTAAACATATATTTATAAATTTTATGTAATAAAGATCAAAATATATGTGATATTTTTGTTTGAAAACTGGTTATTAGTGTTGTAATTTATGTCAAGAGGAATTGATGGCGAAAGGCTTGAATGGTGAAGTTAATAACCGCAGCTACAAAGAGCATTGGTCTCCAAGTAATTCCATGGAGTCATAGTATGCATGGCTAAGCAAGAAAAAGGTGTATATGGTGAATATTAGTCAAAATATTGTTTTCAAACAAGCCTCTCAGTGATAGGTGCATGGTCAAACTTCCATAGGTGGTATGTAGACTTCCAAAGTTAGACAAGGTCAATCATATATGAATCAAATGTTATGAGGTGTTACAGTTGTGTGCAGTGGTCTTAGGATGGTTTGATCCACTAAATAGATCGAAGACGCTAGAAACCTTAGCTCAATTAATCTATAGGCCTGAAATTCATATTAATATGTTCTAAGTAATAACAAAGTCTGTTTGGAGAAAGAAAAAATTGGAGAAATCTAAGTAAATTGACTTTCCAATGTATTGCGGAGATACAATGTGCCAATACTGCAAAGAGATGAAGTAAAATATTCCCAAAATCGTGACTAGAGTAAAGTCATCCCACAAACCTACAAAGAAGGAATTGGGAGTAATTCAGGTATTCAACTCATACCTACTGCGAGTAATGGAGCCCCGAAATCCCACAAGTAAAGAACATACCAAACCCCAAAAATAAAAGGCGATGGAAGGAGAGTAAGTAGGAAAAATGAATCAGGGAAACTTAAAAGTAATGAAACTTCATAAACTCGAGAACAGAAAAGGTTTCGACAATACCCATGAAGAAATAAATAAGATGCAATGCGGAGATATGATGTGGGAAAACTTCAAAGTAATGTTAAAATAAAAACCCGAGTAAAGCAATAACACCCCGAAAAATCGCATAGAAGATAAGTTAAGCGGTAGCATCTCGAAAACCCACAGAGAAGAGAATTGAGGCAATAATGAAACCTCTAAACCCCATAACAAAGGAGGACAAAAGAGCTACTTCATAAACCTAAATGGCCATAAATTTTGACTCAGAGCTCCATTTTTCATGTTTTTGAACTTTTTGAAAGGGGATTTCATCCTCTATGGCATGAAATATAAAAATTCAAGATTGGAGGAATAATATAATGTCAAAAACGGAAACTTGTAATGCCTCCACCTATACATTCATAAAATCATGGAATAATGTCATATAGTTTTGGGAAATTGTTTTTAATGTGTCTTACATCTACCGAAATGCGAAGAGCAATAAAAAAATTTAAAAAAATCAAGAGTCGGAGAAAGGGATGAATACTTTTCTATTCAAGCTAATCTATAAAATAAAAATAAGCTGACAAAGGAGAGGAGGCGTAGTTAAGATTAGGGTTTTGCAAAAAGAGGAAGGAGACATTTTTATACAATGAAGATATTGTTGAAAGAGAGGAAGCTACGTGTTGAAGTAAACATTGTTGCATAATGTAGATCTATTGATGAAAGAGAGGAGAGCCACATGCTAAAGTAGACACTGTTGTATAAGGAATATCTATTGATGGAAAAGAGGAGATCTACATATTGAAGAAATTGTTACAAAGATAGAGAGGAGACAAAGCCATCAAATGAAGACATATTGTTGGAAGAGAGGATAATGACGAGTTGTAGTGAGAATTAGAAAAAACATTCTAATGAATGATTGGAGAGATTTGGAAAATAGGCCATGAGAGATATGAAAAGTTGAGCTTCAAGAGTGAGTGAAGAGAGAAAAAGAAGAGTGATCATAATCTATTGTATGTGTAACATAGTATTTATATGATCAAATTATTTGTAAAATTTGTCTAAGTATATGCTTAGATCACAGGGGGTTGCAGCTTCCTTATAAGTAGTGGCTTACAGAAGATCAATTGTAGCTAATTAAATTATAGATGGTTGAAGCCTCCTTGCAGGTGGTAGCTTACTAAAGGTCGGAGGATGTTGTAATAAATTTGGGAGTTTTGGATTCCAGGACAAGTTGAAGCTTATCAAAGGTCGAGTGGGTGCTTGGTTAAATTATTGGAGTTGTAGCTCTAGATTGAGTTGTATCTCAATCGTGAAATCATTGTAACTCTATAGGACAATTTTCCAAGTTAGTTCTTTGGTTTCGTGGGTTTTTGTCTTGAGAAGGGTTTCCCACATTAAATCTTGTCTCCTCATGTGTATGTGTGTATATTTCTCTCTCTATCTCTCTTGATTGATTATGCATGCTTATAATGAAGGAAAGGAAGGTCTCTCTAAAGGGAAAGGAAAATGCATGGAGGATGACAAGATGAATTATGAGAACTTGAGTAAAATAATGAAGCGAGATGGATACGGTTGTGCAGTCATGGAATAAGCTAAATATGACATGAGGGAAGAGATGATAGACAATATTAAGGCCACTAAGAAGATATGTATGTCTCATAGGAACATCAGGGGGGAAGTCATGGAGTTGGATAAGCTGGTGAAAGCTATGACGGATCAGTTGGAGGATGTGGAGGAGGGATTGAAGAAAAGGAAATTCCAACCCTGCATTAACATCTCAAAAGAGGAAGATGATGGAGGGAAGACACATAAGGAGCTGGAGCATGAGTAAAACAAGAGGACCATGCTAGCACTTCAGGAAACCCCTCCAAATGTCAAAATAAAAATTAGTTTTTCTTTGAAATTCTTGTTGTCTTTTGGCGGACTATTCGGTTCTGGTTCAGACTGTTTTGTTTTGTCTCTTTCTATTTTTGAGTTTCTAGACCTTATTTCTTCTAAGTTAATCTTTTTTAACTTATTTTGGTCCTATCTCACTTTTGTTTTGTTTTGTGTGCTTTCATGATGTATTCTCCTTTGTAATTCCTCCGGGAGCCAATCCTTGTTTTTACCTATTCCAATAAAATTTATGTATGCTTATGACAATCAATATTTTTAATAGTAACAAATTTAAGAAATGTAAATCTATAGTAAAAATTTCATCAGCACTAATTTATCTCCCCCTCAATGCCTTCAATTCGTAACAATTGGTATCGATTGAGGTCCTCTGCTTTAAACCTAACAACTTGGAGGTGATCCTGAAGACATAAGCATGTGTAATATAGTAGAATCAATCCTAAAGAGAAAATATGATATTTAACAAACTCTGATAGATGGTATGAAAAATGAAATCAAGAACATGAAATCTCGCCATGGTAAATAACTTAATGAGATGGCTTCATTTGTTAAAAAAGTGTCAAAGGATTTGAAAGACAAAGAAAATGCTTGCCTTAAACTTAAAGAGGAAATAAAGACCTTGACGATTGAGTTGGAACAATTTATTCACTAGCTTGATGGATTTCAAAGTAAACAAAGACATTGTGGTGAAATAGAGCATGAGACATGCCAGAAAACTATTCAAGCCAAGAGTGAAGAATGTCGAAATTAAATGCATATTTGAAGACTATTAGAGAGGAAATAGAACAAGCAAGGCAAAGGGAATTAAAGGATGAATCAAGCCATGTATTTTGTCAAGGATGTTCAGAGACCAAGGAGGATGACAAGGTTGGTCCTAGTATGTAAAAAAATAAGAAGTAGACCAAGGAGATAAACATGGGAAGTATTAAGTCGATCGGAAAATAAACGCATCCAAGTATGAGAGAACTATTAATGGATATTATTTTTCATGTTATGGTTTTGGACATAGAGCTAGGGAATGCATGAATAAATTTGATAAATAACACCCATGGAGAGCTTTTGGCATTGAATATGAGAATAATATAGTGTGTTTCAATTGTCAAGAAAGAGGGCATATTTCTAGGTATTGTTTAGAGGAACCTTCAAGTCAATTTTGGAATGATAGTTCATATTCAGATAGAAGAAAAATTTATGTCATATGTTATACATGTCACAAGTTTGGGAATTTTTCAAAGCATTGCTATCATAATGAACAACCTAAGTACAATAGTAGGTATCATACCTTCAGAGGAAAAGATAATAAGGATACCAACATGAAGATCAATCCTAGAAATGAGACAAAGTCATCCATGTCTAAAACAACACCTGAAAAGAAGAAAAAATGGATATACAAGATCAAGGAAGCAAACCCAAGAGTTGTGGAAGCAAATAAGGATAAGAAAATAGCATGGGAAGATGATGTAGAAATACAACAACCTCTGAAAAATTCTAGCACAACCAAGACAAAAGGGAGTGTTGATAAAGGAAAGAAGAAGGAAGACAAGTTGAGTGAAAACAATGAAGAAATTCTTCCTCAAGCAGTATTAGAGCAGTGTATGAGCTACAACATATGTGTCTTTCAGGAATTCAATTAGAAAGTGAGAAATCATGTGATGTGGAGGTCACACCAAGGAATGCATCCAAGGAAACTGATAAGAGAACAAGGATAAGGAAAGATAGAACTGAGTCATCATGTTGTTTTGATGACTTTATTTTGTTTTGATGAGACATGACAAGATAGTATGCCTTCTCTAGGCTTCTAGAAGGTATACACAAGCTAAAGGAAGCATAGTATGCTCTTCATTTGTCTACCAATCAAGTGTTCCTCATGATGAAGTTGAATGAGAAGGTCAAGGATTTTGTTAAATGAAGGTTTTGGTGATTTCGACTTCTATCAAGCTATCAAGGTATGTAAGAATCAAAGTGTGTTAAAGTTCTAGTGCTCATTCAAAATCTTGAGTATGTTTAGTCAAGAAGTCTCAAAATCTGAGTTGTATTTCTACATTCTATAAAGGTTGATTCATTACTATGTCATTATGGTTGATAACAACCCTTAGTAGGTCTGATAAGTCTTAAGAATATATCCTTGGTTGAAAAAGAGTACTAGCATGAGTCCTGTGGTTGTAAGGAAGCATAAGAGTGTGAGTTATTCTTCCTCATAGTGTTAATATTCCATATTTATGTTGTGAGTCTTGAAAGAAGATATTATTCTTTGTAAAAAAATTCATGGATTACTAGAATTGTCAAAGTGTCAAGTATGCATGGTGTCTTGTCTCTATCAAGATAATAGTCGCGAAGGAACATAACAAAGAAAAGTGATTTAAGGTTTCACTACAAGATTTGAAGACAATTTTTCATCAATCTCATACAATAAAGTAATATGAAAAAGGTAAGAGTTAAGAAGAAATTCAAGAAAGGTGATGGTGGATCATGTCCATAAGGGTGAAGTGAAGTTTCATATATTCTTCTAAGATCATGAAGTGTTGTAGATGACCATGTCTCGAGTTAGATCAGCAAACTACAATGATCTTCAATTTGTGAAGTTGTTTCTAGGTTTGAATATGTTTCAGGTCCATTCAAAGACATTTTGAGACGTGCATCATATTCCACCAAATTGAGATCATCATGTTAAAGTGAAGTCATAAAGATCTTCATAAGTCTCCTAGAATTTTTACATGAGAATATACATCATTTTGAATCTGTACATGTGAATAGTCAAGTAATGGAGTAGATCCCTAGGAGGAATCTTTTCAAAATGCATTATATCAAAAGACTTAAGCATTAAATAGAATTTTTGTATATGAAAATCTAACTTTGAGTTAAGCTTGAATATTCAAGGTGACAGGGTGTGTGTGTAAAAATGATGTGAAATTGATTGCAAAAGTCTAGAGATTGCACCATGATAGGATACATGTATGGTAGGTGTCATTGTTCTTAAATTTCAATTACATAGATTAATCCTCAAAGGGTGAAAGGATAGAAGAAACAATCCATTTAATAAAGGAACCAAGGAATGCCAGTGGAGTCATATTATGAAATTTGAAGCATATCAAGAAGGCCATAATGAGAATGATTTAATTAAAGAGAAAATGATAAACATAATATCTTCATCACAATGAAAAGAAGAATTATACCTCTCTGCTGACATAAAAAGTTCTTTAAAAAGTTGATAGATAAGGTTGTTGAGATAACTTACATTGTAATAATTTCATATTTATCTTGTGAAGGATCATAATGTTTAAAAGAAAAGTTTTTCAAAGGTATTGTCAAAGAGGAGAATAAGGTACAAAGGTAGAGTAAACAATATTGATATACTTGAGTGTTCTAAAAGAAACATTAGGTATGTAATATAGTTGAGTGTAGAATTATGGTTTGAAATCCTGTAACTTTAGACAAAGGAAGGAATGATATGATGTGGTTTTGATGTGCCATATCTACAAGAAATTATATATACACGAGTTAATATGGTGAGGGCCTTGAAAAGATAAAGGAGGATGCTCTAATGTATGATAAGATTGAAGACCATCATGGAGTGTATTAGCACAGGGGGAGCCTTGGTAAGGTTCATGTCAGGTCAAATGGATCAGATTTATGGCTAATTAGAGTCTAATAAAATGAAACACGAGTCCTAGGGAAACTTGTGGACAAGGAGAACTAATTACCTATCTAAGATAAAAGGTGTGAAAAATATCATGCAATTAAATGAATTTTAGTCGTCAAAATAGCATCATCATCCAAGGGGGAGCTTCTTGAGGTAAGATTATGGTTTATCAAGCTTATGTCCATTTTAATAATGGTGTCCAATGTTTAAACCTTTGTCATAGATGTCAAAAGGGGAGACAACAGTGTTATCGAAACTAGGAATGGTGATTGAAATCTGCTTGGTGTGTGTATTTACCATCACATTTTCTAAGTGTTTTTCCATCAATGACAAAGGGGGAGATTTTTGAACCTTATTCATTGGTGTTGTCATTATTTTCAAGAGGCATTGATGGCAAAAATTTGTGAATGGTGAAGTTACTAGATGGAGCTACAAAGAGCATTGGTGTCTAGGTAATTCCACGAGTCATAATATGCATAGTCAATAAAGTAAAGGTGTATATGGTGAATCTCGGTCAAATTATTTTTGTCAAACAAGCCCCTCGGGGATAGGTGCATGGCCATACTTCCATAAGTGGTATGCAGACTTCCAAAGTTAGACAGGGTCAATCATATATGAATCATATGTTATGAGGTGTTACGGTGGTGTGGAGTGGTGTGAGGATGGTTCGATCCACTAAAGAGATTATAGAGGTTGGAACACTTGGCTCAGTTAATCTATAGGCCTAAAATTCATATTCATATGTTTTAAATACTCACAAAGTCTATTTGGAGAAAGAAAAAAATTCCAGTACTTAGAAAAAGTTGGAGAAATTGGAGTAAATTGACTTTCTCATGTATTGCGGAGATGCAATGTGCCAAGACTCCAAAGAGATGAATTAAAATAGTCCCAAAATCTCAAGTAGATTAAATTGATCCCAAAAACCATGAAGACTGAATTGGGAGTAACACGTATTCAACTCGTATCTACTATGAGTAATGGAGCCTCAAAATATTGCAAGTAAAGAACATCCCAAACCACAAAAAGAAAAGGAGATGGAAGGAGAGTAAAAGTGGAAAAATGACTCGGTAAAATTTGAAGTAATGGTAGTTTGTAAACCCTAGAAAATAAAATTTTCCAAACAAACCCATGAAGAAACAAATAAGATGCAATGCGGAGATATGATGTAGGAAAACTTCAAAGTAATGCTCAAAGAAAATGTGAGTAAAGAAGTAGCACCTCGAAAAATTGTAGGGAAGAGAAGTTGAGTAGTAGCACCCAAAAACCTGCGAGAGAAGATAAGTGAGGTAGTAATGGCACCTTGAAACCCCACAATAGAGGAGGAAACAAAGCTACTTCGTAAACCCGAATGGCCATATATTTTTACTCAAAGCTCTATTTTTCACATATTTGGACTTTTTGGAAAGGTGATTTCATCCTCTATGCCATGGAATAGAAAAATCCAAGATTATAGGAATAAGAGAATGTCAAAAAGGGAAACTTGCAAAGTGTCCACACGTACATTGAGAAAATCATGGAAGAGTGTTAGATAATTTTGGGAAATATTTTGTAACGTGTCTTACATATACTAGTGATTCAAAGAGAAATAAAAGAAATTAAAACTAAAAATAAAGAGTCGAGAAAAGGAGGAATACTTGTCCATGAAGGAGAGGAGGGATAGTTGAGCTTAGGGTTTTTGTAGAAAGAGGAAGGAGACATTGTTATAAAATGAAGATCTATTGCTGAAAGAAAGGAGAGCTACATGCTAAATGAGACACTATTACACAATGTAGATCTATTAATGAAAGAGAGGATAGCTACTTTAGACACCAAATTTAGGTCACACTTCCCCCTTTACCCACATGTATATTAATTTAATTAACCATAATTAAATTAATGCCCATGATCACCATATTCATTATTTAATTACCTTAATTAAAACTAATTTCCACCTCACCTAGACACCTCATCATGAACCTATTCTTAGCATGTTTCCCTTTTACTAGGACTCAATATCCACTCACCATAACTAACTAAGACTTAGTCCTACCTACCTTAATTAACTAAGACTTAGTTCAACCCTAAAATCACATGCCTATTCTTCCTCTAACCACATTCTCACTTATCTAAGCGCAACATTCCATTTTGATCTCGGGAGAATAGACAGAGTTGGCCAAAAAGATTGCCAAGATCTGTCATTTTTAGTAAACCTAGGATTTCTCACCTTAATCGATGCCAGTCAACCCTAAACCGATGCCGTCACCCTAAACCATCATCAATTACCATATATTCATTTTGGTAACCTTGTTTCAAAGGTTGGAAGAATTTTTATATTTTTAGAGAGGAGAGATCTACATGTAAGCATGCACCAGCACTCGGCACATCTACACACCTGGACCCAACAACCAAGCACTCATCGAAAAGGAAATCATTCACGGTAACATTATGAGAAGCACAGCCACAAAGCTGACTACCGATTACTGAGATCAACCATCACTTCCATCCAACTACAAGGTTCGCAAACACTAGTAATTACCTTTATATTTGCACCTTCCCATATTTATCTAGATTAGTTTCTTTATCTTTATTTAAGGGTTTTAGTCTCCCTCAAATCCCATCATCTCTCACCCTCCTGCAAATCCCTCCACAAAACCACCTATAACCTCCCAACCTCCCATACCTAACTCCAAACACCTCTAACTACTCCTAGAACTGTCATTCCCTTCATCATTATTTTTCCATTCTCTAGGCAATCCTAGAGAATCACCAAAACCCACCTTCACTAAGTTTCCATCAGCCCAACCCTACCAATGCCATTTAACCCGAACCGTCATTAGTTTCCCCTCAACCGTGACATTGGTCATACAATACGACATCGGTCTTTGTGTCTGGAAAACCTACCTATAACAACAACCTCATACATTTCACCCAAACCACCCAAATCACC
Organism: Taxus wallichiana var. yunnanensis; assembly: GCA_018340775.1. Lineage (NCBI taxonomy): Eukaryota > Viridiplantae > Streptophyta > Pinopsida > Cupressales > Taxaceae > Taxus > Taxus wallichiana. The sequence goes on from CM031239.1 coordinate 187,138,783, forward strand.
TAAAGCTTGACTCTGTATGTCCCAATCACTTTGTTTACTTTTCCGACTTCCAAATCTGATCATAAAATAGAATGTTAGATTAGATTTATTTATTGTATTTGAATGAGATACCTAAATCATATCAACTATAGTAGGAAATTATTGGTTCATATTACTTCTTGCATTAAGTTATTTTAAATAGTGGATTGACATCCATCTAGGAAGTAGCACACTTCTTGGATCTAGCATACGCTAGGCATTCCACTAACATATATTGTTTAATATTCCTTTTATGGTCTTTTTTGTATTCGTAGGTAGTTCCTCCTAGCAAAAGGAAGTTCTCGTAATCAACATTGGATCAAGAAATCAGAATGTGTGCACTCTACCTTCCATCTTCACTCATAGGTATTCCTCCTCTACCCTTACCTTATCTATTTTTCTCTTACGTATGTACACTATTCGAAACATTTTGGCATGCCCAGTGGGACCCATTTGGGTTCTTTGCATTGTTCATTCTTAGGGAATCATTTTGTGTTTATTTATTTTTGAAAGATATTTCACATTAAATCTTCTCCCTTGAAACATTCTTCTTCTCCTATCTGTCTTAGTGACACTCATAGTTTGGATTAAAAGGAACACTTCTTTTTATTTTGTATTGCATTAGTGAAAGACATACTCTTGCCTATTCATTATTGCTTTCATCGACTATAATTTTTGGATTTTGGTTTAAAATTTGTTGTGTTTCATCCTTATATGCTGCATTTTAGCTCACATTTAAAATGAGGGAAACCTATATGCTTGGAAGTCATGCCCAGCTGATGGTTGACACAATTGAACCGTAGAAAGCACATTTCTCTCTTCTCTCTCTTTTCCAAACCGCACAAATTTGAATTTACACATCTTCTTAAACAACATGCCACTCAAAAGAATCTTTCAACAATCACACGATCAAAGGATTGATAGTGGGCACGGAGTTGGTTATCTCTATCTAATCATCACCTCAGAGAAAGGACCGCCCCACCCTAACATAACCTGAAACCACACCTTTTATATTTCCCTCTTAGTAGGATGCCTTCCCAACCAAAAAAATTGTTCTAAATTCACAACTTATTCTAAATAGCATAAGCTAAAACAAACATAAATTCACTTTTAGGATTACATGTTTTCTTAGCTTTGTTCTTGACTTGCGTTTTAAGGTGTGAATTTTGATTCTCCATTTTATTCTTCCTTTCACACTCCCCATCATAGCTGGAGTATTCTGGTTATTTATGAGTGTGTTAGGACCTTATCTGGTCATTCTCAAACTTTTGGGTTGATCCTTTATCTATTTTTAATTCACAAACATCCATTTTCCTCATTTCACAAGAAACTAGCGTCGGTCAACGACCGTCATTGGTTTACATATGATCATCGTCGGTTTAACTAGTGGTGTCGGCTTCTAGCTATTTTGGCTATCTTACCTAGAAAAACCTTCATCACCTATTCTTTTCTACTTTCTGTCCTTAGGACACCATCATATCACCTAAAATTCTGATATCTCTGTTAGATACAATTTTCCCAATTCATATTCATCAATTCTATTTCATTTTCTAAACTGGTACTTTCCACAGTGATGGTATCGGTTATCATAACCATCGCTGGTTACACTTTAACTTTCATCAGTCATACTGACCATCGTTGGTTTCTATGTTTGATTTTTAATCAAAAAAATGAACAAATTTATCCCCCAGACTTTGTCTTTCTCTACTTCTGTTGTTTCTGTGTCATTTACAAAATACAGTCTTACCAGGTCAACACTAATTCACATGGTGTTGACTCACAGCCAAACCAACACCCTTGTATTTCATGTTAGTCATCAGCCACTCCCACCTAGTTCATCATCGCTATCCATCCTGTCACCTATGGATCTGACTCAACTTATCACCATTTCTACCGGTGACAAGGAGTTCACAAGACTCATTGATCAGAATCCTGCGCTACCCTACAATACTATCTTTCCCACTCATCTACCCGGGATTCCTTAGGACATTTAATATATGGCATGCCCATATCTATCCCTCTTGGCCTCGCACCAATTTTTACGTCATCTACCGCTAGTTTTATGCTGCCCTCATTTGCATCACCCCCTATGGTCTCTTAGTTCACAAATTCTACATGTACAAACCTTTCGAACCTTCGATGAAGCATTCACCATGGCACGAAATCTGGAAATTCATGCCATTGAAGAAAAGAAAATCCAATTACAAAAAAAGGCCCTATTCAAATTAAATGATTATTCTTCATCTTTAAAACCTTGAAATAACTATTCAAAGGCCAAAGGATCTGCCAACTCGGTAGTCCTCAAGAAAGGTCCACCTCATCCTTATAATCAAGCCCAACCTTCTTTCAATCTCTCCTTGTCCAAGCCTTTTAGCTCCGATAGAGAGCAATGGAAGTACACTTCAATTGGAGAGCCATATTCTTTGGTATTGGAAAATCTTCTTAAATATGGAGCCATTACACTTCCCCCCATAAAACCTCATATAGGTTTCAATCCTTCCCTTCCTATGCTTGCATGGTATAAAGAACATGACTACTATAATTACCATCGCATTAAAGGCCATATCAATGGTAATTGCATAACTTTTAAGAACATTGCCCAAGAGATGATAGAGAATGAAAATCTCATCGTGGACAACCCGAATACGCCGAAAAATCAAAATTTGCACATCTTTAAAAATTAGTTCCCTAACCATAAACCATCGTATAGTAAAAATAGTGAACCTTCATCCAGTGAAAACAATGTCCGTGAAGTCCATGCGGTTTTTAATATCATACCGACCATTCCTAAAATCCCACCTACTTCTTCTATTGAGGAAATTGTGGCATGAGCCCCTCTATCCATAGAGGTGCATACCCCTTCTACTCTTTCACCCATAGAGGAGTTCCCCTCATCTCTGCCTTCTCTCATGAAGGAACCCATGCTTTCTACCGGTGTTATTTCACCATCTACCTCACAACCTACTAAATAGTCAACACTTTTAATTCTCCCATCCATAGGAGAATCGTCATAATCTTCTCCTCCACCAAGGGATAATTATACATCACCCCACCTATTATCTCTCCTACCCATGGGAGACTCTTCATGCATGCCACTACATGTAAGGGAAGTCCCCCTCGGCATCCCAGGACCCCTTTGACATGATCTTGGCTCTTTGACCTCTACAAAGTCCGAGGCTTGCCAATTCCCTATCTCGCAAACATATTTTACAGGGATCACCACCAAACCAACTCCATCTTTTTCTTCAGTAGTCCCATTTTCATGGTTGTCGATGTCTTGGATTACATCGATAATTCCATGCTCTAGGGACTTCTCCGGCCCCCTTTTTGACCCCCAAATGCAAATGTTACACGAGGATACTTCCACAATCTACCCAACTCGTATTTTTAGTAACCATATCGAATAGGACCATGACTATTGAAATGATGTCTTCATCATCATCCCAACCTACATTCAAACCTCTACCCACGACTAAAACCATTTCAAAACTTGAAGGCTTACCCGCACCTATGTCTTCATCTATATCTAGACTCGTCACTACCTTGGGTGTCATGCTGACATCAAGACTTACTCACCCACCTGTCAAATTGGACTTAGTAACATCATCTCAAGCCCACACCAACATTGCACCTCCGCCTAAAAAGAAGACCCAACCTTCTAGGTTACATACACCAGTCTCGCCTACCACACCTTTGTCACCTTCCCCCCTTCCATCCATCCTAGGGCCCCATCCATCAACCCTGATCAAACAATCTCCTACCCAAGGCTAGTCAAAAGCTAAACAACCTACTACTACATCATGAGCCTTTGTTACACCTCATTCACCCAAAAACCAAACACCCTCACCCTCACCCATGCACTTCTTGCCACCTATACCTCCACTAGTTACTATAACCCTAACCTTGCCTATACGAATTCAACCCATGTCATCTACCCAACCTCTACCAACAAATTTCATAGAAACTCAACTATCCCCATTGGTAACCTATCCTCTTCCACCATCTACTTTCCCTTTTTTCATACCATACCCCGTGGCACCTTTACCCAATAAGGTGCAACCCAAAGATAAGAACCCACTACCCTCCAATAAGGTAGTCAAACAAAAAAAACCTTCCAGTGCTAGCTTTTCTACCATGCCTTTACCCAAATAGATGCCATCAAAACCTAAGACAACACCGCCTACCAAACCAATGGACCAACCCATTACTCCTATAAATCCTCTTCCCTTATGATCATCAACACCTTGACCTAAACCCACACTCACTTCCCATTGTGATCCATTAATGGGGTCCTACGTAAACATTTTAACCAATCTCTTAGAGACTTCCATTATCACATTACCGCCGCTTTGACCTACGATCCTCTCAAACTCAAACCAAAAGGGTTTGATGAAATAAATATTTGTGCCTATCATCATGTGTCGGGACATGATGTAGAAAATCATAATGCTCAAGACCGTTCTTCTCCAACTTTTTCCTCCTAAACAATACTTCGATGATGATGACCATCTTGATGAGGACCATGTTCCACCTCCGCTTTGTCACCACAAATCATCTTCCTTTACCCATTCAAAGACCAATATCTCTACCCCCATAACCATTATATCCACCTCCAAAATTTAAGACCAACATGGTCCACATACGAGAACTAACCAAATCTCTTCCTAAGTGTCGAGTGCACCCTACTCATTTCACAAGGCTATTATCCACCACTAGGATTTTTCCCTCATGCCATTACACCTTTCATGGCACACCCTCTCCATCCACCTCCCCTCGATTAACATGGTTCATGTTGCCACCCATGCTTGAGAAAAGTGGCCTCCATTATTACCCCTCACCACATGGCCTCACTTATAATATCATCTCCTTATTTTAACCCCCATGCCCACACCTCAAATCGTCACCCTCAAATTCTCTGATGAGGAGATTGTACCTCTCTAGTTAGATGACCTTGATCCCACCCTTTTCATTTCCATCTATATTGATAACATATGTGTATGACATGTCATGATCGATGGTGGTGCTAGCATTAACATCATCTCCTCCCACGCATACAATCAAATGTGCATTCCTTCTAATTATATGCATAATAACCCCTTTATGATGTGCTCCTTCAATGATGTCATTACCTCCGCCCTTGCACTATTATCCTCCATGTTCACGTAGGCCCTTGCATTGTCCCAAAACTATTCTACATCTTATAGGAGAGTTCGATATAACCTATTGCTCGATAGACCTTGGATTCACATCATGGGTTATGTCCATTCAACTTTACATTGTTGTGTAAAATTCAAACATGAAGGACATAACTATACCTTCCTTACTTGACTGTCACCATTCAAAACTTGCAAGATGTTGTACCACCCAATAATGTACTTATACCACTCAAGGCATCTACCACTACCCTCACTTATCTTTCACCCACAACCCAATCCACCAATGCTGCCACCATCTCTCCCTCATCTAAATATTATATTCCCACTATTGCGTCGGCCTCTACAACTAAACCCTCTGCTTCCCAATCAACCACTACCCCTCCTCCCAAATCATCTAGTGAGTTGTCTATACCCACCACTCGCATAGTATTTGCTGATCCCTTATAAGGTTTTTTTCAATGCCTTACTGGGGAGTACCACATATACAATATTAACACATTCCTGACTCCGCAAGAGTATGGAAACATGTGCTTACACCCTCATTATGACTACCACATAGGAGAGGTTTTTCCTTATGGTCCTCCCCACCTTCACACTAACCTAACATATGGGGGACTTGATACTACCACTTATTCACCTGAACCTACATCCCAAACTTGACCATTTTAATCGACCTCCAGTATCTTACTAATTTTCGCTTCTCCCACACTTTCCTTCACCGTTGTGCATGGAAAGAATTTGGTTTCAGTTTTTACAAACAAGGACACCATACCATCATCTCATGTACCACCCATAAACACAACGATCGTAATGGCATTGGCTTTGCCACAACATCTCCCAAGAAGGCCCGCATCAATATCAGCGATGGATAAAAACATTCTTCACCCCATTCACCAACATCACCACCTTCACCCATGGAGTCCATAGATCCCGAATCTATTCCTCCTAACTTTTTTTCATGAACATGATTCCCCTAGGACCTATAACTTATCAACACGATGATGAGGCTACCTCTTCTCTTCCCTTCTTGTATCCTGACATGATCAATGACGATACACCTTCTATTAATGTTGTTCAATGTTAGGATGATGAGTCTATCCTCACTTACCTTGGTGCGGAAGATTCTTATATTCATCGGTTGTTACCTTCTAAGATGTAAACCATGTTGAATGAATTGACTATCAAAATCAACATTAACACTCAGGACAACTCGTACATTCTAAAGATAGGCCAGTCTTTAGATGCTGCTAAACATGAAGCTTTTACCTCTTTCCTCTAGGACCATAGAAACACTTTTTCTTGGTCCTATGATGATATGCTTGGTATTGACACAAACATTTTGGTCCACAATATCATTACCATTCTTGAGGCCAAGCCCATAAAACAAAAGCTGCAGAAAATGCATCCTCGCATTGCTCTTCTTATCAAAGAAGAACTTCAGCACCTTCTCTTGGTTTCCTTTATCCTACCCATTGACTATCCTCAATGGATTTCTAACATCGTTCCTATCACAAAACCAGTGAAGGAGACTCTGCATTTTCACAAATTTCTGTGACCTCAACCTCACTTTCCCCAAAGATGACTTTCCTCTACCAGGAATTGACCAATTGGTTGATCTCACCACCGACCATGAGATGCTATCACTCATGGATGGTTTCTCGGGTTATAATCAAATACTACTCACTCTAGAAGATCAACACAAAACTACCTTCATCACTCCTTGGGGGACCTTCTGCTATCGATTCATTCCTTTTGGCCTTAAAAATGTTGGTGCTACATATTAGTGAGCCATGACTTATATCTTCCATGACATCATGCATCACATATTGGAAGATTACGTAGATGACATTCTAGCCAAATCCAAACATCGGGCCAAACACCTGATAATCCTTAAGGTCATCTTTGATCGCCTCATCAAGTATTGTGTTCGCCTTCAACCTAAGAAGTGTGTATTTACGGTACTTTAAGGAAAACTCCTGGTTTCATCATTTCTTTGCATGAAATAGAAGTCGATCCTGCTAAAGTGAAGGCTATTCTTGAAATGCCTCCACCTACTAATATCTGTCAACTTTGAAGTTTGCAAGGTAAGTTGTAATCTATCCATTGGTTCATTTATTAACTTTCCAACCGATGTTAATGATTTCATCATCTCCTCAAAAAGGATGTCTCATTCAAATGGGATGATGAATTCCAAAAATCCTTTGACACCTTAAAAAAATACCTTCTTCAACCACTAGTGCTCATTCCTCCTAAGGATGACTAATCCTTTTACCTATAAATTTCCCTACTTGAAAATTCCTTAGGTGCCATGCTCACTCACCACAAAGAGCAACACGGGGAACAAGTGGTTTATTACATAAGCTATACTATTTTGGACTATGAAACTAGGTACACCCATGCCGAAAAACTTTGCTTAGCCTTATTTTTTGTTGCCACTAAACCTGCGTCATTACCTACTTAACCGAAAAACCTTTTTCATCACTAACACCGATCCCCTACATTATTTGTACGCCAAACCTATCAACATGAACATGCTTCATGCTTTGGCTCATGCTTCTTGCAGACCTTGACCTTGAATTCATCCATAAAAATTTTGTCAAAGGCCGAGCCATCGTGACGACCAACTAACGAGACACACCTCTTTCCAAAAATCAACCCTCTAGCTTCGATTTCCCCAACGAATCCATTGCTACCCTCTCTTTGGATGATACCACTTACTAGATGACCTTATTCTTTGATGGTTCCAAATGTCAGCATGGAGGCGGTGCATGTGTTATCCTCATTCCTCTTGATGGTGAACCTATGCCTTTATCTTTCAAACTCAATTTTTATTACACTAACAACATCGCCGAATATGAATCACTCTTATTAGGCCTTCAAACTACCATCCTCCTAGATATTAAATCAATTAATATCTTTGGTGATTGCCAACTAGTTGTAAACCAAGTCAATGGGACATATTAGTGTTGTAACGAAATACTGTAAAAGTACAAATGTCATGTCAACAAGATTTTGACTACCTTTGACCATTACGAACTTCAAACCACCCCATGTTCTACCAATAAATTTTTGGATACCATGGCCTACCCGGATTCTCGGATACCGCTTCACCTACTAACTCCAAAATATTTGTCACAATATAAAGGTTACAATCACCCTCTTATTTACCTCGTGAGGTCCATTTCCTCAAAACCATTGCACCAACCCACGTGACCTTTGGTATAAGAATTTTATAGCTTACCTTTCCCTTTCCATCCTACCTTCTTATCTCACTCGTAATGGACAATTTGCATTTCTTAAAAGTGTCTCTCGCTATGTCATCATGGGTGGTCTCCTTTATAAGCACAACTTTGATGGTATTCTCTTACGATGCCTTACAAGTTTTGAAATTCCTTACACCATCAAGGAAGTTCACGATGGAATTTGTGGAGGCCACTTTAGTGGTTTAGCTGTTACTAAATGCATTCTTCACCTTGGCTATTATTGGCCAACCTTGAACCATGATTGTTGTGACTATGTCAAATGTTGTGTGAAATGCTAGCAAAATTCCAATCTTGATCACACACCTAGTCATGCATTACAGTCGCAAGAGACCTTTGGCCTTTCTCTCAATGGGGTTTGGGTCTTTTGGAGAGATAAATCCTCATTATTCACAATGCCATCAATGGACTATAATCACTCACTCTTGAATATTACACTAAATGGGTAGAAGCCATTCCCCTCATTTCTACAAAATCTGAGAAAATATGTGAATTCATCAACCATCACATCATTTTTCACTTTGGTGTTCATCACCACCTCATCATTGATAATGGAAAGCAATTAAAAAAATACTTTATAAAATATTTGTGATGATTTTGGCATTCAACTCGGGTTCTCATCACCTTACTACCCACAAACAAATGGCCAAGATGAATCAAAAATAAAAACTTGAAAAAAATTCTTATGAAAGTAGTTGATGATCTTTGGGAAGGATTGGCATACGCACATTCCTTTCACCTTGTGGTCTTAACCCATTAGTATTCACACTTCAACTACTACCACACCTTTTCTCTCGTATATGGTATTGACATTGTCTTGCCTCTCGAAGTCTAGATTCCATCTCTCCACATCTCACTACAAGACATGTCAAATGACAATGACTTTCACTAGGACCTTTTAGCACAACTTGAGTTGTTAGATGAATTTCCTCTCAATGCTCTTGATAATATTCAAATATACCAAAAATGTATTAAACGTGCCTACGATAAACGTGTCTATTGGCATGGTGGTACATCTAGCTACTATACCATTTTCCCACCTCGAGCCCTCTCTTTCCTCTGTCATGCCCCAATCCACCCCTCACCTCCAACCAATCACAATCAACCACACCACTCTCATGGACCCATCTCCTAGCTCCTCTCCTCACTCGTAATCTCCACCTCAGCCTAGTATAATGCCTTGTCCTTCTCTCTCGGAAAAGTACTACAAGGTCAAATGGCTCTGTCATTTTCTCAAAAGTCACAACACAACAATGATTTTATAAAATATGGAATTTTTATTTTATAACCCAAACTGACCTGACCGACATTGGTCATATTTTTTCCCTAGTCAACCGATGTTGGTCACCCTATAACCGGCATCAGTCACCCTTAAATTTATTTTCCCTTGCTAAGCTTCCTTTTTACCTACAACCATTAGTGCTCACACACCTTTCATCATCCCAGACACCTATGGAACCATACCTACAAGCCCAAACTACCCTTACATTTCCTTAGTTGCATCTTGGGATTTTTATTTTACCTATACCTTGGCCTTACCTATGCCATGACCTATTTTCCTGAACCTAACCTACTTGGTGTGACCATTGACCTTATGTACTCATTATACCTTGTGATTTTTACCTACATTGTTTTAGCCGACAACCATACCTTGCCTATTTTCATGCCATTTATCCCCACCAAAGACTTTGGTGTACCAAAACATACCTAAATTTTCCTGCACCTAACCTACGTTGTGTTTCTGGACCATATCCTATACCTTAGATACCTGAATCACTCCACCCTTGTTTGGATAAACCTATCGACGTTGGGCGATGTAGAGTTTATAAGCTCTTCAACTTAGTACCATGTTGTAATCTATATGTGTTCGTGCATTTTATTGTTAGTACCCATTACTCGATTTTTGACCCTGGCCTATTACCTATTACCCGAGTTGACCACTACCCTTCCCCACCTACCTTCACTTCCACCAACTACACATTTATCAACCCACTCACCGATTCCATATTACACCTCATTAGTGCCTAGTTTGAGGGGATCACCTTCACCCACACATGGGGAAACCACTTCTTGTTTTTTTCAGCATCACTTATCAATATAAGCTATGTGACAAAAGGGGAAAAATGTAGACACCAAATTTAGGTCACACTTCCCCCTTTACCCACATGTATATTAATTTAATTAACCACAATTAAATTAATGCCCATGCTCACCATATTCATTATTTAATTACCTTAATTAAAACTAATTTCCACCTCACCTAGACACCTCACCCCACCACCTCACCTAGACACCTCATCATGAACCTATTCTTAGCATGTTTCCATTTTACTAGGACTCAATATCCACTCACCATAGCTAACTAAGACTTATTCCTACCTACCTTAATTAACTAAGACTTAATTCAACCATAAAATCACATGCCTATTCTTCCTCTAACCACATTCCCGCTTATCTAAGCACAACATTCTATTTTTATCTAGGAGAATACATAGAGATGGCCAAAAAGATTACCAAGATTTGTCATTTTTAGTAAACCTAGGATTTCCCACCTTAACCGACGTCATTCAACCCTAAACCCACATCTCACATCACCTAAACCATCATCGGTTACCATATATTAATTTCTTTAACCTTGTTTTAGAGGTTGGAATAATTTTTAGAGTTTTGGAGAAGAGAGGTGCATGCGAAGCACGCACTGAGCACTCGGCACATCCAGACACCTTGAACTAGCAACTAAGCACCGATCGAAGGCAAGCATTCGGGAAAAATTATAGGAATCATAGCCATGGAATTGAATACCGGTTACTTAGATCAACCATCACCTTCATCCAACAACCAGGTCTGCAAACACTAGTAAGTACCTTTAGATCTCGCCTTCCTATATTTATCTAGATTAGTTTCTTTATGTTTTTTTAGGGTTTTAGTCTCCCTCACATCCCATAATCTCTCACCCTCCTAAAAATCCCTCCACTTAAGCACCTAAAACCCCTAAGCTCCCATACATGACTCCAAACACCTCTGAACACCCACAACACTATCATTCCCTTCGTCATCAATTTTGCATTGTCCTGGACAATCCCAAATAATCACCAAAACCCACCTTCACTAAGTTTCCATCAGCCTGACCCTACCAATGTTGATTAACCCGAACCATCACCAGCTTCCCCTCAATTGACATTGGTCATACAATACCGACGTCGGTCTCCGTGTTTGGAAAACCTTCCTATAACAAAAACCTCATACCTTTCACCCAAACCACCCAAATCACCTAAATATTGACCTTGACCTATCCCAATCACTTTGTTTACAATCGACTTCGGATCTAATCATAACCTAGCCTGTTAGATTAGATTTTTTTATTGTACTTGAATGAGATACCTAAATCATATCAACTATAGTAGGACATTATTGTTCATATTACTTCTTGCATTAATTTGTTTTAAATAGTGGATTGACAACCATCTAGGAAGTAGCACACTCCTAGATCTAGCATATGCTAGGCAGTCCACTGACATATATTATTTAATATTCCTTTTTTGGTCTTGTTTGTATTCATAGGTAGTTCCTCCTAGCAAAAAGGAAGTTCTCGTAATCAACATTGGATTGGGAAATCAGAATGCGTGCACTCTACCTTCCACCTTCACTCATAGGTATTCCTCCTTACCCTTACCTTATCTTTTTGCTCTTATGTATGCACACTATTAAGTGAAACAACTACATGATGAAGGAGACACTATTGTATACTACCTGCAGATCTATTGATGAAAAAGAGGAGAGCTACATGTGAAGAAATTTTTGTAGAGATAGAGAGGAAATAGAGCCATCAAATGAACACCTATTTATGAAAGAGAGGATAATGACAAATCTATAGAGAGAATTAGAAAAAAATCCAATGAATTCTTGGAGAGATATGAAAAAGAGGCAAGGAGAGAGATGAAAAGATGATCTTGAAGAGTGAGTGAAGAGAGAAAGAGAAGAGTGATCATAATCTATTGTATGTGCAACATAGGATCTATATGATCAAATTATTTGTAAAATTTGTCTAAGTAGATGCTTAGATCACAAGGGGTTACAACCTCCTTGTAAGTAGTGGATTATAGAAGATCATTTGTAGCTAATTAAATTACAGGGGTTGAAGCCTCCTTGTAAGTGGTAGCTTACTAAAGGTCAGTGGGTGTTGTACTAAATTTGGGAGTTGTGGCTTCTAGACAAGTTGAAGCTTGTCAAAGACCGAGTGGGTGTTTGGTTAAATTATTGGAGTTGTAGCTCAATTGTGAAATCATTGTAACTTTATAGGATAGTTATCCAAGTTAGTTCTTTGGTTTCAGTGGGTTTTGTCCCGATAAGGGTTTCCCACATTAAATATTGTCTCCTGATGTGTATGTGTGTATATTTATCTCTATCTCTCTTGATTGATTATACATGCTTATGACAATCAATATTGTTTTACAGTAACAAATTTTAGAATTGGAAATTGATTGTAAAATTTTTATCAACATTAATTCAACCCCCTCTCGGTGCCTGAAATTCATAACAATTTATGGTTTGAACCATTGATGTGTTAATTATTATGTCTATTCATGTTTAATAAAGGATAAATATTTGTTTTAGAATATATAGTTACCCTCTTGGTGATGTTCGCTCTAGTTGGGATAAATGAACTTATAAGACCCATAATTGTGTCAGGTCTTATGCCAACAATCTTGGAGAGAGGTATAATATTTATTTGTTATCTTTCAACTTAAGTTGATATTTTCACTACTCATAGGTACAACTCTCTATATATTTTGATCTCTTCAACATATGCCTATGTTAAAATAACAACACCAACAACTCTCTTGAAAAAAAAATTCATGTGATTTAAAGCATTTTTGAACATCTAAAGAGCTAAGGAATCATTATATTTATAAGGATCTTGAAATAATCTATACAAATTTTGAAATCTATCATTGAAACTTATAATAGGTTTATTGGTCTCTCTTATCACACTAGAAAATTGGTGATATAGAAACTGAGTCAATGGCTTGTCCAAATTGTGTGATGAACATTTTTTTAAAAAATTCATAACTTATGATTGAATCTATAGGTAAATTAAGGAACCACTCATAAGTTGCATTTTGCAATGTAAATGGGAAAATAATGCAAGGTACATCTCTATGTTGGACATACAATAATATCATAGTTGTTTTTAATGATATCACATGTTATTTTGTTGTCCTCCCCAATAGGATTGGAGAGAGGTAGATACTTATATGATTTTCTTGGAAGAGAATGTAAAGGTTGAGCCAAATTCAAAGGATTCCCTCATAACTAAGATATTTTCATGTTGAATGGATTCAAATTGGGATTTTTTGGTGAGTTTTGTTGAGTTCTAGAATCTCTAGTGGAACCCTTACCAACTCTTAGCTTCATGTAGAATTATAATGGTTCATATATTAAGATTCATGAATTTGATGTGGACCTTATGGCCCTGATAGGATGGATTGAAATTAGAGGATCCAAGATTGGTGACTTTGTGTTAAGGATGATCAATGTATTTTTGATGTAAAATTCTAAGCACTCAATTCAAATCTATTGATGTATTATGTGGAAATCTAAAGTTAGGCTCTCCTTCTAGTGCCATTTTTTTAATGAGGTTTTGTTACACCCACATGTAGAAATAGGGAATTTTTACATTCCCTACTCATTTTAGAGCCTCTAGGTGTTGAATCAATGCACACGTAATGTGTATGCAATTTTATAGATAACCAAGTGGTGGAATAGTAGGAATGTAGATTGTTAACACTTAAAGACTCTCACTATACTCATATTTTCCCCATATTGTTTTGTAGTACTTCCTCAAAATGATAGTTTTAATGTTGATAGGGATCATCTCAAAAAATGTATAGAAAGGGTAGGTAGGGTAAGGTAGAAAAGAGAATTATTTGGAAACATTAAATTTATGCTACTTAAAGCTACCACTATTTGATTCACTGAAGATACCTATAGCAACTTAATCTTAGCCTGACACATGATTAAGGTGATAATGGAAACACACATTGGAAAAATCCTCTTATTTCCTAGTTTCCTACAAGTTTCTTTAACCACACATCTATTTAAAGAGAAGCTTTGACATAATAACAATTCATGTTAATAATTAAATTTTTTTTTGCACAATTCAATCTCATGTTACTAAAGATCATGAAACAAAACATAACTAGTTATTTACACAATGTATTAACAAAATATCCAATTGCATTTATACATTAAAGTTAATTGAATTGTGATAATGCAAGTATCTACTACACACTTACAAATTTCATGATAAATAAAACCATAGAATGATTAATTAAAATTAATGATCTAAGAAATTTTCCAAACAATTGAGAAAGGAATATGCACAAAAACACTCACTAAACAATCATTATACTTTCTAATCACTTTCTTCATAAACTTATTCTTCCTCGGAGGGTATACAACTGGTGTGTGTGTGTGTGTGTGTGTGTGTGTGTGTACAAAAGATGTCACCACTTGGAGCTCAAAATAATCAGTTTAAAAAATAAAACAAAGAGTTCTTTAAGCGGATAACAAAAACAAAATATAATAGCTTTAATTTAAGAAAGCTTATGTTTCCTATTTTATTATTAATTATTTTTTACAATAAGAGATCCTATAAATATAAAAGAACTGATCATCCAAGCTTTACTTTCCCACTTGTAGTTAGTTGATTTGACTTTATGTGATTTCATTATATTTCTATTATAAATTCTTTGAATTTATTTTCCATATACATAAAATCCAAAATAGGTGGCCTCATTCAATCAAGAACTTCTTGAATTATCATTAGGAATTTTCCATAAATAAATTTATCAAATTCACTTATAAGTGAAGCTTTCTCCACTTTACCATTCGTAGAGGTGACTAGAGCCATGATGGTGGATGTATTCCTAGTTGTGTTAGCTTGTGCAAAATTAAAAGCTAGCGTAGAGATGAAAATGTGTATTTTTTCTCAAAGAAATGCTTCTTAATCAACCTTTAATTTGGTTGGTACATTTAAGTGATCTAAGCTTCAGCTAGAATATCAGTAGCATTATTTACTAGATCCTTTTACTTCAGTTAGTAGTCCTCCCATTTCAGTCACCTAATCACTCATCACCCTTAGAATGTGGCTCATGTAGATATTGATTATATTCAAACATTGACACTTGATAGATAACATTTTTATAATAACAAACATTTTATCCACCATGAAGTTCATTTTATTCATATTCTTATGTTGGCCTTGTACTTAAAGTAACCCATGCTCTGTTATATATTTAAATTTTTTAATAGCTACTAAAATATCATACAAAGTTCTCATAGCCATTTAAACATTTGGTAGGGTGTTCTTCAGCATTATGAGATACATTTGGGATTTAATACCATCCATCTTGGCATGTATTCTCTTAAATAGATCATTTTTCATCTATTGAGTGGCATCAATGAAAAATTATGTGTTTTTAGCAATGACCACTTCCCCAGAATGATCCCTATTAGATATTCTTAAACTATATTCCTAAGTCTCCATGTACACATGGTTTGTTCCTTGAGATCATTTAATCTTATTCACCCTCTTTAAATTTCATGTAGGAGAATCATATTTTTATTAAGGATAAATTTTTATTGATAGGGGCCCTACCCACAACAAAAATAAAGGGTATTACCACCTAGATATTACAATAAGTAACAAAAAGAAAAAACATGAGACAAAACTGAGCAACTACCAAAAATAACAAATGAAGAAAAAAACACAACAAAACTACACCAAAGATGCAACAAAATTAGTCGAGACAATAATGCACACAAAGTAATCCCTAAAATATTTTAGAGGTACTTCTAGTTCTAGGAGGACAGTGTCACCCCACATTCTAGAATATTATTTTCCTAACCACCTATGTCCACAACTCCTCCTTAGGGGTCTCTCTAAAGAAATCCCCATTTAGTCCTAAAAATTTAATATGATTTTTGAAGCAGGGACCTTCCCAAAAGTTCAAAACCTTCATCCATTTGTCTCTATTATCTAAGGAAATAAGAGTAGAACCAATAAAAAATGGTTCCTCAAAAAAATGTCATGTTTCCTAATAAATTATTCCTTCTCAGGTATGATTATGAAACCTAGCTTTGTTTCTCCAAGGGCTGACCATATTTTTCACTATCCTCCTCAATCAATTGATGGATGATATCTTATTTCTCCTCTGAACCCGATTGTCCCACATCAACTTGGTCCTCTTAATTCTAGTATTCTTTCTCTCACATACGTCTTCTTCATCTTCTTCATAAATGATTTTCTCCTCTTCATCTTATACAACCCTCGAATAGGTGGAATCCTCCTTGTGGTCTTATTATTCTATAGTTACTATTTATTTTAAGTATGAAACTTCCCCTTCCTTATTTGAAATGTCCCCTTCTTCCATAGTAGAAATATCTCTTTCATCTCCACTAAAATGTCTTCTTCCTTTCTAAGGAGTTTCCTTCTTCACTTAGTTCCCCCTCTTTTATTATGGCCTGATTTTTAGAATCATAATTTTATTTCAAATCCATCCTTTCTTCATCTGATCCCTTCTCCACCGTGAATTTTCTCTAGGTCTATCCTTTTATTTATTCCTTACCCAAATCCTTTTTACTATCTCTGGGAAAATTGAGGAGGTATCACCTAATTTGAGGCACCTCTTATGTTTAAACTTGATCTATTCATATACTACCGATTGGGTCCAGGTACCTAGTTTTAAATGCAACAAGATTGAGTTAGGCATAAATATATAAATAAAGTAATTCACTCAAATCCTAACATGTGTGATTCTATTTTGAGCTTTAGTGGATCTATCAAAACTAATGAGAGACCAATAAAACTCACAAATATTTATCAATATATATTTTTCCCAAAAATCTAGAGGAAGTCTAGGTAAATTGATCCAAACAAGTATAAACTTGATATTAACATTGTCTGGATCGAAAGATGGAGTCCATTTCATAAGAAATAACCCATATTTCCCAAAAACTAGGGGTCATCTACCAAAGCATGTAAAAAAACTTCATTATTATTAAATTGGATTAATAAAAACCCTTTTTCATGGATGATATCTCCATGTAAACTTTTGGCATCCATTTTCATGTTTCCCATATTCATTTAAAATTAATATTGGTTCTAGGACCAAGGAACTTACAAATTAGTGCATGTTGAATGATTGTGTGGGATCTATCAACCTATTAGCGAGAAAATTATTTAGGTGGAAAAATTGATGGATAATCTCCATGACTCTAGGTCCCTCTATTTGGGTATTGGATCTCCACTTATTATGCATGCGTGAAATTCAAATATGTGGTGGCTTGATGGTTGGGGATCCAACAAGGACACTCTACTAACCCTGCAACAAAAGCTTGCAATTTCTTGCAAGAGAGGAATTTGTTGAGAGAGTGGGAAAACGAGGGGAGATGATTAATATTGTAGGTAGAAAATCATATGCCTACAACCATTAACTAGAACACTTCAACACACATTGATATAGAAAATTAAATATTGTAATTTGTAACAAAACAAGGTAATATCAAGAACACAAAGTTTCATAATATTCTTATAAAAAAGGCATGAAACTCCTTCTTTATTCATTGATGCTTTGGAAAAATTATATATAGTTCAAAATAGAAGAAAATAGAGAAGGGCACTAAAAGAAATACTTATCTCTTTTGTTTCTTCACAAGTAGTAATATCTCATGAGCATAAAAATTTGACAACCCCTTTGGAATGACAAGTGTCATTACAATTAATAGAACTAGAAAATATCTTCACCTACTCCTCACATGACCTTTTACTTGTCCTTTGGAACATGTGAATTTTCAAATACTTAGGAATGAAATTAAGTCCCCTTTTATTAATTAAGGGTGACTTATTACAATGTTTGCTAAAGTCACATTTAAATGAATAGGATAAACGTCATGATTTCTCACAATGAATAATTAGAAAGGGGGTAGAGAAGAGGAGAAAGAAGGAGAGAAGAGAGGGAAGAAGAGAGGGAAGAAGAAAGATGAAGAATATGCCACCTTTACTAAAGATAAACCTGCATGAGAAACCTTGTTTTGAATTATCAACAATTGTAGCTTCTGGTATGCTAAGTGAAGAAGTGAGGGAACTTAATCCTTAGATCACTTTGGTGAAATTTCGCAACAATGCTACCATGGAGGAAAAAATATTGATGAAGTTCACCCTAAAAACTTTGGTGATGATGAAAACTTGCTCCTTTAGATGGTGCATGGACACCTTGAACCGAGTGCTCAACAAAAAAGCTGCTGAAATATTACCTCAATGACCATGGACGTTGCTCATGATGATCTTCTCAAAAGATGATAAATATTGAAACCGACCCTCCTATGTGTCACTTTGAAAAATATTGATCTTGGAATGATGCACTTTCCCATACACATCGAGAATCAAAAATGATCACCGATGAGTACACCATTGACAATATTGAAGAATTCTCATTCCGTAAACATGAAACAACAATTATAAGCCATGAAGTATCACCATTTCTTTGTTCTTCTGATTACACACCTAAATGAGAAACTGGGAAAATTACTTGGGATTTTTACCACGATGCTTGTGCTACCTTAAATATAATGAGGAATGAAATTGGGAATCTACCCATTTGAGTTGTAATCCAAATTTCACTCCACTGACAAGGATGAACTTATCATCATAAATTTCATGAAGAATTTCCCTAGAGAGTTGGTCACCACTTAGTGACAGGTGTAGATTCACATGTGCTTCTAAGATTGGAATTTTCCCTCTGAGACACATTATGCTTTCTGAATCTGTGAAGGCCAGAATTTGCTTGTAATTTGAGTATTTGACCTCTGTGAAGGCTTGAATTAGCAAGGCATGAAAAGGAGGAGAAAATTTGAACTTCATTCCTGTTGATGGCACCTTTATGTACTTGAAATGAGAACTCACGATATTTAGTAAATTACTATTTTCACCCTTTTTGACTTTAATTTCCTTGCTTATTCTTTTGGATGCTCCTATGCACACTTTCCTTGAATTTTGCTCACTATGGAATTTTACTAAAAATAGTAAGTGCTCATGTAGAGACTTGCTATTTTTAGAAATTGGATCTCTGACCTAATATTTTGATGAAGTCAACGTTTGTGATATGGGTATTTCTTTTTTATATCACATATGAAATTTCATCTCAATCCGGCCTCAAGAATAGGAGAAATTAAATTTCAAAAATTTGGTACAAGGAAAAGAGGGTTTGTTTGTAGTAAAAATCCTTTCCATACATGAAAAATCCACTACCTGTGTTTTTACAACCTCTAAAAATGTGAAATGAAGCAAAAAATGTTGCATCAAACCGTGCCTGGTTTTTAGATATGAGTTTTTCTTGTTTTATCTGCACATGGGCATTATGGAGAAAATATGAGCCCAAAGCTTGGATTTTTGAGATTTTTCATATGTAATCTTGGTACTAAGGTCATGGAAAGATAATGGATTTTATGAAAGATATAAAAATGGAGTGGAGGAATTTGGAAAAAAATTTCCAGCGTTCGGGTGAAAATGGAGCAATGTGAGGGAATGGAAAAAATGGCTAAGTGTTGTATTTATAGGCTTGGATACCTTGAGGGAGGGGGAACCTTTTTTCTCCCTTTTCCCCTTGTAAAGGGATAATGGGGGCACAAAATGGTGCCTTAAACCTAGGGTGACACTTGACATTCATGCATTAATGAAGGAGGGGGCTAGAAAATGAGAAAAATGAGCTTATTGGAGGTTTCCAGGGTCATATTACATGTCCATGTGCTCTATGGGAGGAGGTGAACAATTTTTGGCTCCCATGTCTTATTGGAAAGGAATAATGGGGACATAAAATTTCTTTTTGAGTGCCATGCTGATACGTGTCCTCTAAAAATTTGTCTAAGTATCGAACATTGTACCTTGGGGAAGCGCCTTGAAAGTGACATATCTTGAGCTCTGGATGAATGTTTTGAAACTTATTTATATGAATATAACTAGGAAATTTCATTTTTAGAAGGATGGTATGGGTATCATGCCTTTATTATTCATGAAAACCTCTAAAAATTTATCCTTTTTATTGAGATCACAAGATGTCCCCATGAAGAATGAGTTATAAGAAGAATTGTATGGGGCGTAAGAAGAATGTGAAATTATCTCCTTGTAGATAAATGAATTAGATTTACATTGGTATTTTTTTGGCTCATAACTCATTTTGGATCTCCCAAAATCATCTCCCGAAGTTTAGGTGCTTTTTCATAGTGCAAGCTCCCTTGACCTCAAAACCCACTTTTGATGAACTTGCTCCAAAATCACCAAATATTCCCTAAATCTTCCAAAATCACTTGCATGATGATATTATCTCATGAATACACCCTCTTGATGAATCTAGGGCTTGAAATCAGCTCCAAATATTATGCACCTATCTTGAAAAGACTAAAAATAGCCATTTTGATCCTGTTGAAGGATCTGCTCTGAGTGGCACCAACTTAGACACGCTTGAATGAACTTGATTTCCATTAATCACATATAGAAATTTTGAAACAATACATTGGAAAACTTGGAATGGAATTATATTCCTGATACAAGGGATAGGTTGATCTGGAGGTGTGTCTGGGAAGGTCTACAATGCAACATTTTGACACTAGGGTATAGTTGTCTTATTTTCAAGATGAAATTTTCCCTTGCAAAAACATAGGAAAAAAGTTGCCTCTCACTTGGGGACTTATTATGGATCAAAAAAAGTGAGGATAGGATGATAAGGGACTCCATAATATCAATTATAAATTATACCATTGCCTTATCCATTAGGCTACATACAGTCATTTTGAAAAACAAGAGATAGAATGAAAGGAGAACACACACAAAACAGAAGGGAAAGAATAAACAAAATGGGAAAGGGAACACATGCCTTAATCACCTATGGTGCGATGCAGGGGATAACATGATTTTACTAAAGAAATTTTTCTTTTTCAGAGGTTACCTCTGAAGAGGTAATAGTGAATGATGATGTTCCGTGAATTCGTTGAATAGTTCAAGAAATTATCCTTCTTTCCTCAACTTCTTATGAAAGCTAGATGATTTCATAACTTCCTATGTACTTAGGAGGAGTGAGCCTACATGAGCTTCTTGATTCTCATAGCTTCTCTTGGAAATTCCATTGCCTTTACTTTCCTTGAAATCAGTTTCGAATGCCAATTGTCTTCCGTGTTCACCCACATTGCTGATTTTTCATTGAAAATATAATTACTTTCCATGGAAGATTTTCATTTGAATTTCTTGAATATACTTAGTTTCCTTCTTTTCTATTTTCATATTTATCGACACCTTTTCCCAAAAAAAAAACTTAAATTCATATTTTTGTTCCATATTAACATGAGGTATTTGGAAATTGAGTGAAGAATCAAGCAAAACCTCATACCTATCTGACACGATCATAGCTTGAGTCAAGTGGTCTAGAATTAGCTTGGGATATTCCACGATTTCTATCACCTCCGATATTTCTTCCAAAATCCCACCCTTACATTCATTCAAAGACTCTTTTTCTAAAATTTAAGACAAGCACTTGGAGTAATTACTTCACCATCTCGAAGCTCACTATATTCCACTACTTCTTTGTCAAGGGGAGCCTCGAATTCAAGGACCTCATAATTATTTTCTTCAACTTTTTCACCATAGAAATAATCTTCTTCTTTGAATGGAAAGGAGAAAACTTCATTTTCATCATTACCTCCATCACTCATGAGATCTAGAGGGACATTGGATTTTTTATCTTGATTTACTTCATCATGACTACTTTTCAAATCAGTTAAGAAACTACAATTTGATTCATGTTTTCTTACAAATCCATATCTTACATTAGGAATTCAAGGCTAAGCTCGGGGTATTTTTGTTTCTTCTTACGTAGCTTTTAGTAGTTATTATACATATTTTTTTTCAACCTTTCAGAGATCATCACAAGTTGGAGTTATTTTTTTCATGGATGAACAATTAAGAGTTTATTCATCCTTAAATGGGAACAAGAACATTTCCTCATCATACATTAGTTGATTTCTCATCTTTGAACTCATCAAGAACCATTTCCTCTTCTTCATTGCTCACATTATCCAAAAAATTGGGGCTACCCTCTTACAATTCAAAGTTTCCAAGTACTTCTTCAAGATCAATTCTCCTCTGGAAAGGAATGCTTGGTCATATCAATAAGGAAATATCATCTTCCTCTTTGTTGTTAAAAAATTATTCATCCTAATGTTATCTTGGTACAAGATGTTGACTCTAGGATTCCTTAATTTTACATTGTATATCTCATTTTTTCATAAGAAACAACTTATCCATATCTCTTTAAGCAATATGGTTGCGGAAGACCAATTCATATGGATTTCCCTCCCAAATCTTGGAAGAATTTTCTACCTAAGAACATTCAAAATGTAGCCGGGATGTCTCATACTGCAAGATAGTCATTGACACCTTCTTATCTAGAAATTCGGCAAGATCCACTTGTGCATCTTTGACCTTCCCTACAAGTGGGACTTCCTTTGACTCCATGGAGTAACAAGAGCCACCATCTAGAGTCACGGTGAGTTTGATATCATTAGAAACCTTTATAGGCATCCCACATTCATAAGAACTTGAATCTCTTATGTAATTATTCAACCGATATTCCTTCCATGAGAAGGGAACCATAGAAAGGGTCAATATTATCGGTATTTGATGAAATCAAAGCAATCATGTTCTATGATGGAAGTGTAGGAAGGTTTGGTAATAGGCCTTTACGATTGGATTTCATAGTGTTGGATTTTGGGAAACCACTCTGACAACATCGACCAACCTCTTGAATTTCTCTGGATGTTTTTGCAAATAATCAATTTTAGTAATCTAAACTTTGGTAATGTTTGCATGTTCAACATAGTTGAATGGAGTAGGTTTGGTTGGGTGGGATGAAGGCAATGCTTTTGAAGTCAAGGTAGGCTTGGAGATGGGAGTAGAAGTTTAGGAAAAAGAGGTTTATTTTGAAGGTATATTAGAATCTCTTAAAAGACTAGATTTATTTTATTTTAAAGGGACTTTAGAATACTTACTTGGACTAGCAGGTGACTTCTTGATTTCCATGGGGATCAAGTTTCTCTAATGTAAACTCCATGGAGGGTGGAAGTGGAGATCCTTGATTGATTATTTATTTTTGGTAGAGTCTCCATGGGAGGATATTCACCCTTCTTCACAACAACACTAGAGGAGAAGATCCTTTTTGAGACCGAGAACGGTGAATATTACACATGATAAAACTGGGTGCATATTTTTCAGCATCTTCATCACCTCTAGAATACTCACAAATCTAATTTTTGCATCATTCTCAAGTTATTCAATCTGTAGGAAATCATTATATTCAATTTCTTGGTCAATCCTTTCTCATCCTCTTCAGCTCTAGCTTGAATTAATGGGTAGAACATCTAAGGAAATTCTTTGGGGTTCTCTTGCAACATGATTTCTCTTAGGACCTTGATGGGATTCTATTGGGAAACTTCTCTCTTTAACCTTGTCACTTCATTTACCAATTTCTACAACATCGATCAGTTATCTCATATTTAGCATGTTGGGCCTTATCTTTCGTTAAGGGATTCTTGATTTTTCCTGATAGGATGATGTATTCCTCAACTTCAATGGCCATTCGTTTTGCTTGTGTGAGATTCCTTGGTTGAACCCTCTGGAGAAAGAATCCTACCTCTGGCATTTAAGAATTTATGAAGAATAATTTTACATTTTTATTAGAGGGAACATATTCAAGAGGTATCCTTTTGAGTAAATTTTTATAATGAGCTATGAAGTCTCTCATAGTCTCATTATATTCCTTCTTCATTTGAGCCATCTAGACTAGGAGGTCTTGACAGTCTTCGGTGGATTTGAATCTTTCTTAAAAACTAGTTTTGATGTCCTCCCTATTAGTGATTGATATAGCTAGTAATATATAGAACCATTCGATGTACTTTTTCTTGAAGTGAATCCATGAAAAATATCACAACAACGTTCTTGTGTTCAATTCCAAAAAAAATCATGATGTGATGAAGGTAGAGATGTGTTCTTTAGGAAGCTGGGTTCTGACACTTTTGAACTTTGGAAAGTGTTTGTGGGAACCTATTGGTAGATTTTCAAGAGGATTTGTAAAGATCAAGTGGTCTTGTATTCCTTCCCCATGACACAATGGGTTTGGGTAATTTATCTTTCTTCATATACCATTGTTCCTTTCCAATTTTGTAAATTATTCTCCCACTTTCGTCTTTCCCTAATCTTGTTCTCCCTCACTAGGGAATTAGATTTTCCATGGTGGTTGAAAAATGGGAGAATTTATAGGAGTATCAACAATATTTTGGATCAGATCACCAAATGAACCACTTGAAGAATCAGATGGGGATGAATCTTGAGATAAATAGTAGGGGTTATCTCTGATCTTTTCTCATGGATTATGAAAGCCTCAAAAGTGGGATCAACAACTCCTCTCAGGGTATTTAACTTGGTCTATCTCTTTCTAGCCAACTTTGGGAAAATATTGTAGTGGGAATATGAAAGGACACTGTGGAATGTGAAGAATCATTCACAGGATAAAAAGTGGATTTTTAACAACGGATTTCCATCAACTCTTTTTTTTTTCAATTTTTTTATTTTTTAATATTTTGGCATATTTTATTTTTTAGATTATTTGTTCATATTTTGAGTGCATAATGCTTCCAAGTCTACCCTAGGATGGGGCCAAAACATTTTGATGAGAAATTTTTTCAAGTTGAAAAATTGATGGATATCTTCCAATGTCTCTAGGACTCTAGGTCCCTCTATTTGGGTGGTCCAACTCCACTTATTACGTGTGTTAAATTGAAATGAGTGGTGGCATGATGATTGAGGATACAACAGGGATGTTCCAATGACCTTGTAGAAAAATATTATAGTTTATTGCAAGAGAGGAATTTGCTGAGAGAGTGGGAAAGTGAGTGGGAAAAAGAGGGGATGATTAATATTGTAGGTAGAAAATAAGATGCTTACACCCATTAACTAGAGAACTTCAACACACATAGATATAGAAGAAAAAAAATCAATTTTTAATAAGTCAAGGTAAGATCAAGAACACAAAGTTTTAATAATCTTCTCGTAAAAAAAGGAATGAAACTCCTTATTTCTTCATTGATGTTTTGGAATAAATGTACATAGAAATAGAAGAACATAGAGAATGGAACTAGAAGAAATAACTATCTCTTTTATTTTTTCACAAGTAGTAATCTCTCATGAGCATACAAAATTGACAACCCTTTAGAATGAGGGTTTCATTAAAATTTATAGAAATGATAAATCTCTTTGCTACCCCTACATGAAATTTAACTTGTCCTTTGGAACATGTGACTTTTCAAATACTTTAGGAATGAAATTAATTCCCCTTTTATTAATTAAGGGTGACTTATTACAATTTTTTCTAAAGTCAATTTTAAATGAATAGGAATAACACTATGATTTCTCACAATGAATAATTAGAAAGGGGGTAGAGAAGGAGGAAAGAAGGAGGAAGATAGGGAAGAAGAAATTCAATGAAGATTATGCCTCTGCTGAAGATCAGCCTCCATGAGAAACCTTCTTCCGAATGATCATCAATTTTAGCTTCTCAAGTATGTTGAGTGAAGAAGTGAGGGGCAATTACTACCTATACCGTTTATGAGATTTTGTACGAATGCTACCCTAAAGTGAAAACTCTTGATGAAGTTCACCCTAAACACTTTGTCAATGATGAAATCTCTCACCTTTGCATTATGCACAAACACCTCAAAATGAATGTTTAGAAACAATGTTGAAATATTACCTTGATGACAAAGTGGAGGTTTCTCATGAATATCCACTCCAAATAAGATGAAGATTGAAACCAACCTTCATGTTTTGTTGAAAAATATTGATCTTGGAATGATGCACTTTTCCATACACATCGAGAAAGCAAACAATGAACACTGATGAGTACACCATTGACAATAGTGAAGAATTCCCATTCCACAAACATGAAACAACCATTCCAAGCCATGAAGTGTCACCATTTCTTTGTTCTTCTGGTTACACACCTAAATGAGAAACTTGAATAATTACTTGGGCATTATAACCACGATGCTCTTGCTACCTTGAATACACTAAGGACTGAAATTGGGAATCCACCTATATGAGTTACAATCCAAATTTCACTCTCTGCAAGCATGAACTTCTCATCATCAATTTCATGAAGAAATTCCCCAGAGATATGGTCACCACTTAGTGACAGGTGTAGATTCACATGTGCTTTTAAGATTAGAATTTTCCTTCGAGACATATTATGCTTGTCGAATTTGCGAAGGCCGAATTTGTTTATAATTTGAGTATTTGACCTCCATGAAGGCTTGAATTAACAAGTCATGAAAACAAGGAGAAAATTTTAACTTCACTCTATTGATGGCACATTTCCATACTTGAAATGATAATTTACTATATTTAGTAAATTACTATTTTCACCTTTTCCAAATTTGATAACCTTGCTTATTCTTTTGGATGCTCCTTATGCACACCACTTCTGAGAATTTTTCTCACTTTGTGGAAGTTTACTAAAAATAGTAAGTTCTCATGTAGAGACTTACTATTTTTAGAAAGTGGATCTCCCACCTCATATTTTGATGAAATCAACATTTTTGATATGGGTTTTTCCTTTTTATCTCATATATGAAATTTCATCTCAATTCGGTCTCTGAATAGGAGAAATTAAATTTCAAAAATTTGGTGCAAGGAAAAGAGGGTTTTTCGTAGCAAAAATCATTTCCGTGCATAAAAATCAACTTTCTAGGTTTTTACATTCTCAAAAAAAATTGAAAGGAATTTTTTTATCACATCAAACTGTGTCCTAGTTTTTATATATGAGTTTTTCTTGTTTTATGTGGACATGGGATTTCTAGAGCAAATTTGATCCTAGAGCTTGGATTTTTGATATTTTTCCTATGGAATATTTGTGTTGAGATTATGGATAGATAATGGAGTGAATGCAAGTGAGAAAAATGGAGTGGAAGAATCTAGAAAAATTTTGTGAGAGTTTCGGGTGAAAATGGAGAAATGTGGGGGGAATGGATAAAATGGCTAAGTGTTTGTATTTATAGGCTTGGCTACCTTGAGGGAGGGGGTATTTTTTTCCCATTTTACCCTTGGAAAATGAAAATGGGGGAAAAATTAGTGACTTAACCCTAAGCTAACTCTTGAAATTCATGCACCAACGAAGGAGGGGGTTGAAAAATGAGAAAAAGAGCTTATCAAAGGTTTCCCGTGGTCATATTGCATGTCCATGGGCTCTATGAGAGAAGGAGCACATTTTTAGTCACCCATGTCCCCTTGTAAAGGGATGATGGGGAAAAAAAAGTGTACTTTTAGTCTCATGCTAACACGTGTCCCCCAAAAATTTGTCTAAGTATCAAACATTGTACCTTGGGAAACACCTTGAAAATGGCGTATCTTGAGCTCCCGGATGAGATTTTTGACACTTATTTATATGAATTTGAATGGAAATGTAATTTTAAGAAGTATGGGATGGTTATAATGACTCTATTACCATATCAAAAATTCCCTTTTGTATCAGGATCACCAGTTATGCCTGCGAAGAAAGAGTTATAAGAAGAAGTTCATGGGGCGTGAGAATAATATGAAATTATTAGCTTGTAGAGAACTCAATTATATTTCCATTGGTATTTTATTTTGCTCCTAAATCCTTTTGGAGATCCCAAAATCATCTACCAAAGATCAGGTTCTTTTTTATAGTGCAAGCTCCCTTGACCTGAAAAACTCACTTTTGATGAACTTGCTCCAAAATCACCAAATCTTCCATAAATCCTCAAAAATCACTTTAATGGTGATATTATCTCATTAATAAACCATATTTATGAATATATGGATTTAAATAATCTCCCAAGAATATGCACATGTCTCTAAGAGGCTATAAATAGCCATTCTGAGTATCTTTGAAGGATCTGCTCCAAGTGGCACAAACTTGGAGGAAGTTGAATGAACTTGATTTCCATAAATCACTTATATAAATTATGAAAAAACATATTGGACCATTTGGAAGGGAAGGATATGCCTCATACGGGGATAAGATGACCTAGAGGGTTGTTTGGGAAGGTCTACAATGTCAAATTTTGACATTAGGGTAGAGTTTTCTTATTTTCAAGGTGAATGTTTCCCTTTCCAAAACATAGGACAACACAAGAAAAGATTTTTGAATAAAAAAATGGGTCCCATACTCATCCACATGATTTTTTTGGTCCATTTTTGTAGCAGGATCTTCATCCACCATCCTCTTGTTTCCCTATAAGACTAATTCCTAGAAAGTACCGGGAGTAACCAACGATGATGTCGATTCAAGTTCTAGTCCTGATATAGTCTCGATCCCTTTAGCCATTGTAAAAATTAATTTAAAAAAATTTCCCACCTAGTTCCTCTAGCCATTGCGAGCCCAAATTTTGTAGTGAATTATCTAGATCGTATTTGAGATCCACTACTTTGTATCTTTAATTTATATCAGTTTAGAAGTAATTACATATCATATAGTAGGAGGATTCCATGTTCCATCTAATATCACAAATGCATCTATGGTTATGGAAGGAAAATCGGAGGAATGTCTCATCATTTGTGGTGAAGTTTGTTATGTCTAAATAATGGTAGGATGAACAAGTTCCGAGGGGAAAAGAGATGGATCATGAAACTCCTAGTAACCATGGGGTTAGCAAAAGAATAAATAGGAATGTAAGAAGGAGTAGAATGAGTGGCATAGGCATGTCTATTAGAAAAAATTTAGAAACATAAAGAGTGATGGGAGGAAACAATGGTGGATTGAGAAACCAATTGGATAAAGGAGGAACTAGAGGAAGGTCCTAAAAAGATAGATAAGGCTGCATATGTGCCTTTAATTTGGCCTAACGGCAGGTTCATTTTAAGACACCTCTATAAAATTGTAGGTGGAAAATACCTGGTGAATATCCCCGGAACCAATTTCAGTGAAAGGTGAATTTGATAGTATTCCAAAACTGAATTTTCACCGGTTTTTGAGCCGAGAAATCAGAGTTCTAGACATGGTTGCACCATTGACGCACGACAATACAACGTCAATAACCATCCTTGATGCACATCAAGACAATGTCAACAAATCCCATTGATGCACGTTAATGGACTCTATTGACGTGCATCAATGGCCTTTGTTGACGCACATCAATGGCCTCTATTGACATGCGTCAATGGCCTCTATTGGTGCGCATCAATGGGACCTATTGACGCACGTCAATGGCCTTTGTTGATGTGTGTCAATGTAATTTGTTGACACACGCCAATAGAATCTATTGACATAGATCAAGAACCCATTGATGCGCGTTAACGTGATCCCATTGACACATGTCAACAGATCCCATTGACGCGCATCAACAGATCCCATTGACACGCGTCAACAGAGGCCATTGATGTGTGATTTGGCCTATAAATACCCTCCCGCTGGTCATTTTCTCATTTACAGTTTTCAGCTCTCAATTTTTTGTAGGTATCCCTCATTGTCAAAGACACAAGCACAACTATAATGTCGACTTCACATGCTTCCCAACCACAAGGTCAGGAAAAAAATGAAGAAGATAATCCACTCCAATCCACGGTTAAGATCATCTACAGGAATCCCTTGTGCCCTCACATCAATACTGTTTTAAAGATGTCTTCCGAATATAAAGATTTGATGGATGCGTGTGAGTTTACAGGGCTCGTTGATATGCCCCATTTCAAAATAGATCCGGATATTTTGAATTACCTTCTCTCATCCTACAATTCAGAGGATGGCCTTTTTTATGTGACTCTGAATGACAGCCGAATGTTATAATTTAGTATCAAAGAGAATGACATCCATCGGTTTACGGGCCTTCCATTCAGAAATTTACCAATTGTTACAATGAAGGAAACACTCCTGGAAGAAGACAAGAAATTTCTCGAATCAATGTTCGGTTTCCATGTTGATTGTAAGTATAATTCATTTTAATTCTATTTTTTATTCTGATACAATTTGGTGTTATAAATTTATATTAATTCTCACTATTTGGCATTTGCAGCTCATGTTAATAAATCCAGGTGTGGTGTGGATATGCAATCAATTGCACACCACTTTCTTGCTATAGTTATTTCATTTTTTCAATCCAGAATAGTTTTGCAGGGTCACCAAATAGATATACCAAATTGGGCCATTGCATACATAGTTGCCACTATCTCAAAACAAAAATTTGATTGGTGCACCTATCTATAAAAAAAAATAAGAACTGACATAACAAATTCAAAACTTTTAGAAAAACCTGTCATTTATTCCACAAACTATCTCCTTGGCCTTTATTATGAGGAACTTTTAAATTTAAAAGATAAAAAAATTCCTACTTGCACTGACGAGGAGTTGATGAAGTTGTCAATTCCATTTGAAGAACAATAGGTATAAACTATTTAGTTTGTATTTCAATTTTTGACATTGCACTACATAGTTATTAACAATTTATGTTTTGCAGAGAAGATTTATTGAAGCCCTTCCCCAAAAAAAGGCGTTATCAAGAGGAAGAGGCCAACAACATGTTGAGGCTTTGGGAGACTCCCAATCTGAAATGGAAGCTCACTCCTCTCCGAACCCTCAACAGTTTGAACTCATTAAACGCCAGAGAAGTAATACCTTCTCATATATTATTTACAAATTCTAAATTTGTATATTTATTTTTCAATTTAAATTTTAACCAAATGAATTGACATAACATTTAATGTTGATGACATTGCAGGGACTTTGGACCATACACGTGTTTCGAAACTCAACCTTCTTCCCCAACTCACTCCATACAGTCACATGCATTCGTATCTTCTGAACAACCACCGAATACAACTCCTACACGGCCACCCTTAGCACCGCGAAAAACTACCCCTCGACAACAAGGTACAACTTTTCGATAGTACATTTAATTTCGTAGTTTTTGCCTTTTTGGATTGTTTTCCTATTTTTCATGTTTTTTCTTGTAATTTTTAGCACATTGCAATCCTAATCAAACAGCGGCACCGACACCCACTCAACCAATCATTTTTAAAATTCCAACCAAAGGAACAGTGAAAAAGAACATTGGTAAACGCATGCCAATTGCTTCGGCCCCTAGCAGGACACTAAACATTGCCTCCTTTCGAATTCCAATGCTCTCACTTGGTGGCTTGCCCAGTGCAACGGCATATCGGTTTTGAACAATATAAATTTAGATGAAGATTATTTGGGCATTGATAGCAATGACCCAACTGGTTTTTTCAATACCCGTGAGATGATTCAAGGCCAGCAGGTATACTTCAATTTAAATATGCTTTACAATATTGAATTACATTTCAATTTAAATTTATTTATCTGAATCTTGATTAATTTTATCACAAACAGGATCAGGCCACCCAAAGGTAGAAACAAGTAGCAGTTGATCTTGCCGAAAGCCCCCATACTTCTCCAGCAAGATCATCTTCATCAGATTCAGATAGTGAACAGTTGTTACCTTTTCCTTTGGAAAACTTAATTGGTTATGATTGTCAATCCCATGTCAGTGAGTTTATTCTACCTCATATCAATCAACTTATAGAATGGGAGAGAAGGGATAAAGTTCTTATCAATGAGATTATTAGTCGTTATGAAAATTATTGGCAAAGGGATAGTTTATATGCTGCAGTCCAAAATCAACCTGTGAAGATGGATTCCTTACTTACCCAAGTAAGAAGTGGGACTATCATGTATAAAAACAACTATAAATATGACATTTTGGATAGGTAATTAAAAAAATTGGAAAATATTAGTGCTGAGGCCCAGGCATATTTTAACAAATGGTCTAAGGACAAGGATATGGTAGCAATTGCAAATGCTAAGAGAGATAGAGCGGTTGTAAGTACTATCACTTTCAAACAATCATTCTTGTTAATTTGAATTTTTCATTTTTTAGTAATATTTTGAATTGACATTACTCTTTTTGTGTAGTTGAAATATGAAAATTTGAAGAGTCAAGCAAAGGTATTCCAAGTTCACTTGGAAACAACGAAGAATAGTTTATCCACAACAAAGAATTTGAAGGAAAATATTGTTTTGGTTAACAAACAAAACAATACACTAAAGTGGATAATTAAAGAGCATGGCTTCGACCCTGAAATATTATTCAAAGCTAAGGCAGCAGCTGATCCAAATTTGTTGTCCCATGGAGATGTGACAAATCAAGAAGAAAGAATTTTAAAAAATCTAGACAGTCTTTGCGAAGATCTTATAAGTTATGGGGTTATTTCTGCTTTGGGGAAAAGGGGTACAACCACAGTGGAAGAAACCGTTGGGGAAAGGAGCACATGAGTAGAAATGGATAAAGAAAAAGAGGGTTGAAAAATTGAAACTTTTATTATTGTGGAAACTTTAAATATTGAGTGTGGAAAATTTTAATATTGAGTATGGTATTTGAATTTAATTATATGGATTTGATAGCCTTTTTAAATTTGAAATATTATATAATCTTTAATTTTGATTGCATATGGATTTGATATGGAGTTTATGATTTTTGGTTTACTCTTAATGGTGATTGCATTAGATGGGGATGAATCATGATGATGTATGTTTCTTGTTTACTTGGATTATCATGAATTGTATGTGGACGTAGATGATGAATGATGATAATGGATAATTGTTTTACAAACATGGAATGATGATAGATGATGATGAAAGATGATGAATGATGATAATGATATGATATATATGGATGATGATCAATTTAATGTGGACGTAGATTTAGCTTCAAGCACGATAATTCTTCTTCTCTAGACATTTAAACTTGTTTTAAGATAATTCTTCTTCTCTATACTTGTAATGATATGATCATAATGTCATTAGAATGGATATAGATGATAAATAAATGGAATGTGTTATAATGGATATAGATGACATTAATGATTAGAATGGATATAGATGAAATTAGAATGGATATACTTGTAATGATATGATTATGAATTGTTTTAAAAACATGGAATTGTTTTAATAAATTTAAATTAGATAAATAATTGTTTTAATAATAATTGTAGTGTCAGGACTTAGGATTATGATAATGATATGGTGATGATATGATATATATGGATGATGATGAATTTTATGTGGACGTATATTATAAATTGTATAATGTATCGTGGATTATGAATTGTATAGTATAGAAATATCTTCCTCTGTAAAATTCAATTGTCATTTTATCCCACAGTTAAAAAAATATATCAAAGAATTTTGTAAATATAAAAAATAAATTAAACATAATTGTAAGAAATCAAGAAAGAATCATCACTTTGGTAAGAAATTAAACATAATTGCAAATATGATAGGGTTTAACTTACCTCTTGTTATTAGATTGCTTTGTGAAATCATCACTTTGTAATGTGCTAGATCTTTGTTTTAAAAAACTCAACACAAGAAATGGATTAGTAGATAGATGGGTGAGTTGCCTGACATTGTCAGTCCCGAGAAGTAACAGCTTCCTCGGATGGATGTCAACCCATGTTTTCAAAAAATAAAAAGATTGTATTTAAATAAATGTAAATATATAGACCTGTAACATCTTTAATGATAACAAGAGCTAAAAAAATGAATAGTAACAAACAATAAGATTAAGGTGAAGAAGATACCTCTTTAAAGTTGAAATCATCACTGCCACTGGTAATGTGCTAGATCTGTGTTTTAAGAAAACCCAACACGAGAAATGGATTAGTAGATAGATGGGTGAATTGCCTGACATTGTCAGTCCCGAGAAGTACCAGCTTCCTCGGATGGATGTCAACCCACGTTTTCAAAAAAAAAAAAAAAGATTGTAGTTAAATAAATTTAAATATATAGACCTGTAACATCTTTAATGATAACAAGAGCTGAAAAAAATGTAAAGTGACAAACAATAAGATTAAGATAAAGAAGATACCTATTTAAAGTTGAAACAATCCATTATCAATAGCTTCATCAAACTCAATGTTGTCTTCTGTAGAATGTGATGATGAACCAATTACACTCTCAAGGTTGGAAATATTTTTACTTGTAGCTATATTATTCACACCTCTTCTTTCGTAAAGGGAATTCCAATGTGCAATTGCTCACAAACGAAAAGGTTTCGATGGAGTTCGAGAAACATAACACCTCATGCAACTTTCCGATTTTTATCCAACTTTGTTTCTCGGTTTTCATTTTATAAATGATAATGCACTAAAAATCCTTTCATCCTCCATAGACCCCAAAATCATTGTTTGACATAACTCATATAATCTAAAATATTCATTGATATCTTCTTGTAAGATAGAACTTTGATAGATTCCTCACCACAACCTTGTAATAGCACCACTTTCAGAAGGTTCATCTAAAATTTTATATTGGTTCCTCATTTTTGTTGTAAAATTTGTTGATTGAAACTTTAATAAATTAGCATTCAATATACCTTTGATTTCCATACCCTTGAGCTCTGAAGTCTTTGTAAATTGTTCCATTATTGTACCCATGGATTTATGGAAATACTTTCTAACAAAGTCTACATGGCCACCTTCAGTATTCCAAAAATTAGGATTCATCACACCCATGGCTTCCAGAATTTTATCTTTACAGAAATGTTCCCTAATTTCTGATGACAAGGTTTCTAATTTTTTTAAGCTTTATTCTTGTTTCAACTATAACAAACTCAAAGAGATTACGTGTCATGGGAACATCTTCTCGTTCCAATCTTGTAATATCTTGACGTTTTTGTAAAATGTGCAGTGGTATTTCCCTCCCATTAATAGTGATGCAGAGGTGATCGTGGATATTAAATCTCAAAAATTTGTTAGGATTTTTAAGATCTAATAAAGCTTTCCAATTCTCAAAAATAGGTGCATCAAAACTATCTAGGGAACAATACAATATATCAAGACTTTGACATACCATTTTTCTCATCCATATAAAATCCACAATATAGATTAATCTGCCATGTGCATGCTTCATCAGTGTATTGATCTCCTTTAACATTGGAAGAATACCAACCAATGTAAGCAATGTCTCCAAATCAGTTAAACGGAATAACAAGTCCCTCACCCTATCAACTTCATGACGGTATTTGTGCATGAAACCAACCAATGAAGGATACTCCTCACAAACTCTGCATGCAGGTTCATACAAAGAGATCCATCTAGTCTCGACATCCTTCAGAAGTTTTTTGCCATCTGTAATTCCAATTACAAATTTCTAGAACTCAAGAAATCACTTTGGTCCTGCATTTGACATATAGGCATGAAGTTCTCTTATAAGGTCTTCTAATTTAGCAACATTTTCATGGTTGCTTACCATTTTATACGCTAAATTCATTCTGTGAGCCATACGGTGAATTGGTAGCATATATGGGGCCATTGTTGTTTGTAATATAACACATAGCCTGTTCGGTGACCCCGCATGACGATGCACCATCTGCTCCAATGCATACCAACTTCGTAGCAATTTCATAATCAGTCCTTCCTAAGCATATCTTTCAAATGAGAAACAACTATTTTATGTAGGTTTTTGGCATTGCATTTTTCAACCATTTTCATAACACTCAACAAATGAGGTGTCCTTATATGATTTTCTAAAGTATAGACGTGGATACATACCCATGCAGTGTTGTCGACTCATCACTGTCACTTCATCAATTGAAAGAGAGATAAACTTTTCTTTTTTACATTCTCTTTCAAATCTTCCTTCTTTATCATCGAAAGGCATTTTGCCATTTCCCATCCACTACTTTCAGACCAATGAGACTGAGGTACATTCAGCATTCCATTAAATTGATACAAAACTTTGAAATCGAGGAAATCCAAAATCGGTCTTCCTTTTTTTAGTATGTGAAATAGAGTAGAGAATTGTATGAATTTTGCATGTAGATTTGTTTCTTTCATCTTACCAATATGCGATGTGATCATTCCTCCCTTTTCCAAGAGATGTTTGTGTTTTTTCTACTCTGCCTCATATTCCACTGTGTATCTAACATGCATGCATTCTTTTTCAGTTTTCCACCTATGTGTTTTGATTTTCTGGCCATCCGCCCCCGTTACAGTCAAATATTGTTTTCCACAATGTTTTTCTATAGTGTCCAACTTTAGTTGCATTTTTTGTTGCTTTCCCAATTTCCACATACATATTGTACATGTACATTCAGATGGGATATCTTTAGAATTAGATGATTGTACAGGTTCAATAAATGGAAATTTAGCTACCCAATCAAACTTGTATGTCCTACCAATGGTCCACATATTCTTGTTTGTTTTCAATGCTTTACTTTTTTGAGTAGAATTTTGAGCAATATCACAATCACCTAGTTTCCTCTTTCTTGGACCGGAGTTTGAATTTGATTTATGTGTTCCATTTTGCTGAGTATTTGTATGTGTGATATCTTTATGCACTTCTGTTGCACCCCAATAGGAACAATATCTTCAAGATTTGGCATATTATCGTAGGTTTCATTTTTTTGACATTGATACTGTGCTAGAATGCATGTCCACCTCAATAATACCTTCCACACAGTCAGTATTATGATTCTTTGTGGTGGCATCTATATGGTTGGTATTTTCAATATCTGTATCCGTAGAGTTTCCAAAATACTTGAAGAGTGATTTCTGAGATTTCTTA
This sequence comes from Taxus wallichiana var. yunnanensis, assembly GCA_018340775.1. Lineage (NCBI taxonomy): Eukaryota > Viridiplantae > Streptophyta > Pinopsida > Cupressales > Taxaceae > Taxus > Taxus wallichiana. Next base: position 187,175,917 of record CM031239.1, read on the forward strand.
CTTACTTTCAGGTTCTTCACATTCTTTGAGCTAGCACCTTCCATTATTCTAAAGAGAGTCATGCATCAGCAAAAGAACCAAGTAGCGAATCATCCACCGTCTCGAGGTCTCTTTCACGTGTCAACTCTACACTTGTTGCGCATCAACTGCTATGCCCTGTCATGCATCAACTCTCTTTATCACATGTCAAACCTATTTATTTTTTGTGTGTCTGCAATATCTCCTTGTCGTGCATCTTTAATAACTATTTTCACGCGTCACAACAACTAACCCTCACAAAGCAATAGTAATCTCTGGTGCTTAAGAGTATATGAGTTCAATGGAAATTTGGTAAGCTACTTGAGGTATACTACCTAAAGAATCACCTAGGTTTTTATAGGAGATGTTTTCAAATGAAGGTGAAGCCAAACCCCCAAAAAAATATACTATATATTTTAGGTGAACAAGACACCAACCCACTCCGAAAAAATCACCTTTTCAAATTTTCCTAAAATGAAATTTTTGCCATATTATGAATATTCGCCACTAAAATTATCCCTGCTTAAAGGATATTTTGATAATGGTGCTAGATGAAGTTGGAGCTGAAGATGACACAATGGCCAGAGGAGTATAAATAGTAGTTATATAGACTATAAATATAACATCTTATATAGTTATAGTGGATACACATGGATGAAAAGGAGTTAGTGTATGGATATTAGGAGAAGAAAAAGAAGAAGGAATTGTGATTGGTGGAGGAAAAATATGATATCATTAGGAATGAAAAAGGAGGAATTGAGATGGTTCTTGGTTGAAGATGTAGGTGTAGAATAATTAAGTAGGGGAATTAAAACCTTTTCCAAAATAGAAGAAACTAGACAAAGAGAAATAATAAGACTAGTTGAAATAGGGGAGGAAAGAGGGACTTGGAATTCACTGGGATCTAATATCCATTGATCACTTCCTACCTCATCCTTAGATGAAGAAGTGGAAGAAATGATAATATTTGTTACAGAAGGGCCTAAGGATGATGGAATAAAATAAGATGCCATAGCCATAGAGCTAATGAATATTGAAAGAAAATAAAAAAATAGGAGAAAGAGAAAAAACTATAGTTTCCATTATACCTATCAAAGGGTAACTTGGAGTAGGAATAACCACTTGTATGATTATATGACATGAGATTCGTGTACTTGGAAAAATACAATATGAGAAGTAACACCCTTTTCCTCAATATAGGAGGAAATCCAAAAAGAAGTTTCTTGAGCATAATAGGGTTTTTACCCTACTCATCTGAGTCTTCTTCTTCTTATACTTCTAATTATTTACTTATTCTAATCTCTATCCCAATAACTTTGGCAAGTTACCTAATAGGTGTATACGTGACCTTAAAATTCTTCATGTTGATGGCCAAAACCTAATCATTGATATCATCTTTGTAAACCAAGTCGCTCGATGCATGGGAAACATCAAAGGACATCATCAGATGAAAATTTTCATTCAATCATCATTGTTGAGGTCAATTTGAGTGTTTTATGGGATATTAAAGTTATGAGAAGAGGTCTAGGTGGAGTTTTAAGGTTTGAAAATTCAAATTTATGTTTTCCCTCCTTTTTGGCGCTTCAAATTCAAGGCATGTAAAGAACCAAATATGGATTGTTAAAGAGGGAAAATGGATGTTTGATGGTTTCCAAGTATATGTAAACATTTAAACATGTTATAATGAGTCCTAGGGGTTAAGGTGAGTCCATAGAATGCTTAAATGATGTAAAAGTACCCCATTATGTGGAAGACATATGAATGGTCACCAAGGGGGTAGTTAGGGTTCAAGAAAAAGTTACAAAAAGAAGGAAAAGTAAAATAAAGAGAGGGAGAGCTTATGGAAAATAAATTCTTCGAGGAGGAGAATGAAGAAGGAATCGAAGGAGAAAAGGATACGAACTATGAATTTTTGTAAGCAATTATAATATAGTGAAGCTTTGTTTTGATAGAAAGATCTTGTATGTATGATTCATCTCCCGAGTTACGTGGTTTAAGAATTTGAATGGTTACTTCTATATTTTATTTAGTAAGCTACATGGAACCTTACAAGAGGGTGAATTAGAGAATGATTTTATATTCCTTGTTTCCTAGCATGACAACTCGATACAATGAATTATGAGAGGTAAGGTATGACCGAGACTTTGATTATTTGAGTAAGACTATGAGTATTTTGAATTGAATGTGCTTGAATAACTTGTTTGATGATATTTTTCATTGATTGCATGATCAGAAGCTTGCATATGAGTTTTTTAGTTGATAAAAACCAGTATGGTAGTTTGTTATGACTGTAATGGCCTCATAAAGCATTTTGGGAAAGTTTGAATTGTGGAGAAACTCTTTACCAATTTTTGTAAAAGAAGCAAACAAATTTGCATATAATTTTAAAATGATTCAAAATTTGGTCTAAATGTGAAAAGGGTCATTCTATGGATGGGTTTTTAATGCTTTTCATTAATTGTGAGTATATTTGGAGTTGTGAAGTATTTTCTATCTGGATTGAGAATGCATGCCAATAGTTTGACGTAATTTCTACCTTAAAAATAGTTATAACTTTTGAATGTCATAATGAAAATGGATGAAATTTGGAACATATTTTCCATGTAAAGAATTATAAAAGTTATAAAAATTTTAGAGCAATTGAGATTGTGTAGCAAGATATATACATGGAAGATATTTTTACAAATTGTTTATCTTCCAAAGGCATTATCTTAAGAACACTTGAAGGGTGGTCTTGAGTGAAACAGGTAAAAGTGATTATTTTATATTTGTAAGTAAAATTGATTATTGTATTTAAATTGGATTGAAGTATTGAATAGTGTATGGTGGTGTAAATCAAATTGCAACAATTAATATGTTGTACATTGAGTTATATTCATTTAGTTGTCGGACAGGGAGTATAGACTTGAAATATTGCCGATGTTGTATATATAGTTATAGTTGATGTAAGAGGTTTAAAAGGAAATAATTATCACTTAAAAATATTGAAATTAAAATTAAACTCAGAATTGAAAATAGACTATTGCTAAACTCTATTATTGAAACAAAGTTATAGATTCGTAGAGAAGATTGTTTCCAGGAAATATGCATGAAATGAAATAATGGAGAGGATTTAACATATCTCAAGTGGGCCCTGAATTGGGAGATAACACCTTCCTAAATCTAGAAATAAAAACTAAATTACATAACTTATATTTATTTATTGATTTTCATAAAACATTACATCTAGGAACAAAATATTAGAGTAATCTCTTTTCTCTAATTCAAAATCCGACTTACTTAACTTCTTATTCCCCTCCTATTAACTTTATACAAGGTACCAGCCATTTCCTTTATATATTATCATTTAAATCATGTGATAAGATGAAGGATACAATAAGTATTCTTTAACGTAACAAGTGAGAGATCCAACATGTGTTTGAAAGAAACAAATGTTCAACTAACAATCAGTTCTTCACTAGTTCTTAATCAATGACCAAATCAAAGATTGATTAGTTTCTCAATTTTCCATGTTTTTGTTATAAATACTTCTCCAATGGCATATAAGGACTTAAGTGAGATATTCAACATGTGTTTGAAACACATAACAAATTTTCAACTAACAATCAGTTCTTCACTAGTTCTTAATCAATGACCAAATCAAAGATTGATTTTTTTCTCAATTTTCCATGTTTTTGTTGTAACTACTTCTCTAATGACACATAAGGAATTAATTGCCATGACAGTTGGGATGGAGAAAATTTCTAGGTGTCGAGAGGGTACAAAAATGGGGTGTGTAGGCATGCACACGTTTTAGTTAAGAGGGGCGTGCCTGGAAGACAAGTTTGGGACTTACCGATTTTACATGGCACATGCTCAAAATAGGAAAATCAAATGGAGTGAAGATCATGAAAATATAAGAGTATGAAGACTTTGTAGCTAAGTAAGTGATATTTTGGGAATAAAGTGGAAGAGCAAAGGTCATGCATAGTTTTTGCTAATAATAGGATTAAGATAGAGTTTAATTATAGATTAATCTATTGTTAGCCACTTTATAAAAGCATGAAGCTATTAGCGCATGGCTATTTTGAGCATGTAATCTATTTTGAGATGCATGGTCGGTGAAGGGTAAGCCCCACCCCTATATATGTTAGTTTATTTGCATTTTTTAAGGATCCGAGTTGTATTAGAGTTATGTTGCATAGATGTACCTACGCACATGACTCCATGACATTATTATTATGTATTCAACTTCTGATATGTAATCTTTCCGATTATTAATGGAGTATTGTGGATGGATTATGGTAATTGATGTATCTGATCATGGTATTTGTATGGTGAATCTAATTCTAGTAATAGTTTGATATGTATGCTTCTTTATTATCTATATTTCCACTTGATCTCATGGATTTGATGTTTATACTAAAATGTATGCTTTGATAATGGTTAATATGAACATGCATGCTAACATCTTGATAAGATTTCACAAAGGAGGGACTCGTAGCTTTGGCGCTTGCCGAGGTTTTAGATCTATCTGAATGAAGTGCCAACATTCCAAGGAAATTGAGGGGAAAACAAGACTACAATCACTTCATGTTTCAAAATATATTCATAAACATGGGTCCTTTGCTATGAATGATTTCTTTATCCTCGCAGATGATTTTTTGCAGAGACAAATTCTTTCGCTACATACGAATTCCTGCAAACAAGTTCCTTTCATTGTGTATGAAAAATTGCTTACAATCAAGAGTGGAATCAACCCATATAATCATATAAAAACTTCATTATAATAACAGGAATAAATGCACACATAATACCACAAAATAAAGATAATTACATATAACTATATCAATTAGCCATTATGACAGAAGTTCATGGTTGTAAAAGTGATGTTAAGAAATATACTTAGGAAATACATAGACATGGCTACAATGGTCTTATCATAATACAAAATATGAATTATTATGAAATCAATTAATATAACTCATCACACCCCCACATTTAAATGCTTGAATTTTCTCACTAATAGCTTCATATCTTTTGTGTGGAAACTACATTATTTCTGAAATATATGGGTGTTCCTATTCCTTCCTCTTCTGAATAGAAATATCCATAAATCCTCCTCAATCTTTCCTAGAATATTTCTTGCACCCTCTGATTGATTAGTAAATTTCTTATCCAAGGTGCAATTGGGAAATGAAATATTAGAGGATGATAAGATATAGGAAACCAATCATCCCCACATTCATTTGTTATTTCAATATATTTTTCACCCTACATAACATTGGAAGTACATTTGGATATGAGTGCATTTCTTACCTTTAGAGTGCATGTGATAACTCTATCCACATGGCTCTACATGTAGTCATAACTTGAGCTGCATGTTATGTTATCATGTTCCCGACTTCGTGTGGGATTCTATAATTATTATCAACACTCTATTTCGCATTGCATCCAATTCCATATAGTTGTCATATTCTTTTACAATTTGGTCTATTTTTGTTGTCTTATCTCTCTGATATATAGACGTTTAACCTTTCTCTAAATGTCTATATGCCTCTAGTTTCTTAACTCTTTCCATTTCATTTGAAAGATAAGAACATAATGCCTTAACATGTACATCCCCAACATATAGAATTGGGATCCAATATGTCATATAGAAGGGCATAATTATGAAAATATAGCTCACATAATAAATTATACAATTCATATGTACTATGCTAATACAGAGTAAAGAATTTCCTAGCTGATATAATTTCATATATCATATCATAATTTATGCAAGTAAACTTGCAGGCATCATCTTTTCTTTTAGGTATATGGCATAGACATTTGATGGGGGTCTACAACTCAACATGTCAAATACTACCTTCATCATTTCCACTTGTTTTTATTTCATCCTTTTAATATATTTTTATTTGTCTTCCATTTCCTCCTTATGTTTAGAGATAAGGTCTTCCTTCTCCTTTTCCCATTTATTCTTGAGCTTGTTAATGTAAGCATCCCTTTGCAAGCAACATATTTTCAATATTGAGCCCCATATTTTTTTCCTATCTCACTGTAAGATGGTTTTTCAGGATCCTTTATGATTTCATGAACAATGTTTGGGGAATGCATTGGTTCTAAATTTTTTTCATGTAGACTATAATTTTTGGTTGTTCAATAAATTTCTCAATGACTTGTTCATTGACATCATCTATAGTCATTTTATCTTGTTCATTTCCTCCTTCCACTGCATATTCTACTTGTCTCACTTCATGAATTTCTACTTCATGAACTGTTCCCTCATTTTGATTTAGTTCTTCTTATCCTTCCATTAGTTGTTCATGGTATTTTGGATCTTGAGTTACTGTGGGATAAATATCTCTATACTCTTTATCCAATGGTTCGACTCATAATTTTCTTCTATGGATTCCAAATCACTATCCAATGAGATGGGTTTAGATTGTATTGAATTGGAGGTTTTTTTCCTTTTTGTCCTAAGCCTATATGAGTGCCTAGGTTTTTTTAGAGTAGAATGAGTAGATTTACTTTTGGTTTTGGAAGTGGAGGTTTCAGGGAGGAAAATTTCAATAAAGTTTCAGTAATAAATATTTTCTCTAGTGAAATAGGTGCAGGGGTTTCTTTTGTGAAAGGAAGTCTTTTAGAATTTATTGGTTCTTGAGGTGGGGAAGAGGGTGGTGTAACTTATAGCATATGTGAAGTAGAAATTTTAGTGTTGTTTCTCCTTTTCTCCTCTTTCCCAACAAGGTTTCAATATTTTTCACTCTCACAAATTCATCCCATGATATATGAGGGTGATCCCTATACAAAGTGTGCTTGACCACTAGGGTTATTAGATAGTGATGTGACATGGCTGACTTACCCTTTAAACCTCTTTCCTCATTTTATTAAGCATATCATGAAATAAATTTGGAACATTCACTTGATGATTGTTTTTTCAAATGATTTAATAATTTGAAATACATTATATTTAACTTTTAATATCTCCCTTCACAAATAAAATATTGAATGAAAAAATTGGTAGCTTATGCCCATAAAGGTTTGAGATATGTTATAATAGAACCTTGGCATTTTGAGATGAACTCCTCATTATTGTCTGTAAATTCTCTTCTTACTTCTTCTCGGGTCAGCTTTGTGTGGAAATGGCTCTCCTAAGCTTTGGTAAACTAGTGACCTCTTCTAAGATGTCATCACTTACTCGATTGTAAACCATTTTACCTTTTCCTCTCCATAGTTTATGGTATATTTAAAATCTTCCATAACTTTCTCATCAAAGCCTTGAATTTTTTTAATATATTGTATCCAACCATGATTCTCAAAGTACTACACAACCTCAGGATGATTCAAAAGTTGAAAATATGCAAAAATTTATCTCTCGATCGTGTTACCTCCTAATGATTATTTTTCAAATGATTTAAAAATTTTAAATGCATTGTATTTAACCTTAAATATCTCCCTTCACAAGTAAAATATTGAATGAAAAAATTGGTATCTTGTGCCCATAAAGGTTTGAGAGATGTTCTAAAAGTACCTTGGCGGTCTGAGATGAACTCCTCATCATTTTCTAAAAATTCTCTTCTTGTTGCTTCTAGGTCAGCTTTGTGTGGAAATGGCTCTCCCCGATCCGGGAAATTAGTGACCTCTGCTAAAATATCATCACTTACCCTAATTGTTAACCCTTTTACCTTTTCCTCTCCATTGTTTAGGGTATTTGTAAACTCTACCACAACTGCCTCATCAAAGCCTTGAAATTTGTTAATGTATTGCATCCAACCATGATTCTCAAAGTACTACACAACCTCAGGATGATTCAGAAGTTACAAATGTGTAGAAGGTTCATATATGATCAAGTCACCTCCCATGGTGGATACACAACTTCTCCTAGGTGTAATATGTAACTAGACAATTTTTCCTTGAAAGTAATTTGCAAAAATAAATTGTTTTGATGGCTTTTCATTGCTTTTAACTTTATTACCAAAGAGACAATAAATATTTTTAGGGGTGATTAATTTTTAATTGGATGTGACAGCATGAATAAAAATGATGTGACATGTTGGCTTATGTGGAGGGATTAAGTGGACACATCATAACTGAAAGGTGGCATTCTTTTAATGTGATACATACTTCATGACTTGGCATAACTCATAATTAAATACAATTAATCTAATCATGATTTATTAAAGTAATAAATGTATGCACTTATCTCGTTGTGGATTGCAATGATTGATGTGCATGCTTTATTAAACTGGAGTCTTGGCTACATGCAAGTTCCATGTGATGTTGTGGATGTAGGTTTAACTTGTGTTGACTTCTCCTTACTGCAAACATATGCTTCCTAGAGAGGGAACTCTAATTGGTTGGGGTTCCAATCATTCTTTGTATATCATCCACTTGTGCATGCTTCCTTGATGTCCTTTATGTAACCATGAGTTCTTCCAAACGCTTCAAACAAACAAGATCTTATTTCTTATGGCTACAAGTTGAACCCTTGGTCATTGCACTCTCTCCTTGTGATGGAGATCATGATCTCTTGCAATCACTTGTCAATAAGACCTACAAAACAAAAAATTATATAAAAATGGGTTAGTAGAATGTTGATGATCACCTAGAAAGGTAGATCTCAACAATTTTATTTAGCCTTGAAGTATTCAACAAGATGAATGCTCCAAGGCTATTGAAATCTCATCAATTATCTATAATCCTAGAAGGTGAGCCAATAGGATCAACCTCTGAGATTAATTATTATATTCCTTTCTCCATTCTTCTTTGATGTACTATGAGCAATTCCATAAATGAGACTTTATCAACTAAATTTTTATACAACCTTAACCAAACAACAACTTAAAGCTCACAGGATCAATAGTGATTAGCTTCACAACTCCATTAGAGAATATATTCTCAATTTCATAGGGCCTAGACACCTTTTTTGATCTTCCTTATGCGATCCTTGTGTTTTGAGTCAAACAAAAGTGCCCACTCCCATTCCTATAAATTTCTTGTTTTAATATACCGGTCATGCCATTTGATTCTTTATTTTTCACTACCTCTGTGTTATGAACTAATTTATTTCTCAATTAATCCAACTCATTGAGTTAGAGAATTATTTCTCTAATATTTTTTAAGTCTATTCCCATCTCAAGTGCAGTTATCAACATTTTATGCTCAAATTCTATTGGAAAAATAATAGTATTGCCATATAATAGTTCAAATGGTGTGAAGCCATTTTTGGTCTTCCATGTTGTATTGAATGCCCAGACTACTTCTGGAATCCTATCTACCCAATATCTTCTGTGAGTGCTATAGTATTTGTCAATATGGCCTCTATCTCTCTATTTGTAACCTCCACTTGTCCATTAGATTGGGGATGGTATGGTGTAGAATTTATATGCTTGATTTCATATTCACTAACCAAATCAACAATCACATCAGCAGTAAAATGTGTACCCTGGTCTGTCACAATATCCTTGAGACTCCATAGCTAGTAATGATATTCTCATACAATAATTTAGCCACCTTCTTACTGGTTTGGTTTGGAAATGATTTTACCTTTGTCCACTTGGTTAGGTAATCTGTACAAACCAATATATAATCTTTCTACTGAGATGGAGGGTCTATAGGGCCAAAAAAATATAATCCCCACTTATCAAAAGGTTGCAGAACCAATTGAGGTTACAATGTCATCTCATCAGACTTAGTGGGATTTCCCATTCTCTTTCATTTTTCACATATCTTAGTGTATAGTGTTGCATCCTTATGTAAAGTTGGTCAATAGTATCTAGTAGTTAACAAATTATGTGTTGTTATCTTTGTAGAAAAATTCCCTCCACAAGGTTAATGTGGCAGTCAGTGAGGACATAAAATATATCCTCATCATCTATACACATTCTCATTACTTAATATTGACATGTACAAATAGAAAACTAGCTATCCTAAAATAGGGTAAACTCTTTTCAACTAAATACCTTTTCTTAGAGGATGAAAAATGTGGAGGTGTTTTACTTGAGACTAAGTAGTTGGCTATGTCTACATACCAGGGTGTTCTTATAGAAATAGAAAACAAGTGATCATATGGAAATGAATCATCAACTACTTTCTCTTCACTATTGGTATCCATCCTTGAGAGGAAATCTTCCACCACATTATCTTTGTCAGGCTTGTCCACTATGGTGACATCAAATTCTTACAAGAGGAACAACCACCTTATGATTATGTTGCTTACTATTGGTTTGTTTACCAAATACTTGATTGCAACATGATCAGTGTGAATAAACAATGGGTATCCTATGATATAATGTATAGTTTTTTTATGGAATATACTATTGTCATGAATTATTTTTCTATTATTGTATAGTTCAATTTTGCAAGTTGTAAATTCTTGTTGAAAAATTATATAGCATAATTTAAACTACCATGTTTTTACCAAGGACATCTATAATAGCATGATATGATGCATTTATGTGGATGTGAAGATGAAGGTTCCATTCAGGTCCTCTCAACACAAGAGTAGTAGTTAGCATCTCTTTTAAAGTTTGAAAAGCACTTTCACAACATTCATTCCATACAAAATCAGCATCCTTTCCCAACAACGTAAAAAGCAACACTACAATTTTGTTAAATTCTTGTATAAAACTTCTGTAATATCCATCAAAACCTAAAAATATTCTAACATATTTTTTTTTCTTGGTGTGGGTAGGTTGACTATGACAGACAATTTTGTTGGATCTACTTAAATTCTTGTTGAGGAAAGGTAGTTACCCAGTGTTATACCCTCTAACATCATCATATATCACTTCTCATTTCTTAGGGACAAATTGTGATCCTTGCATCTTATTAAGACCTTATCAATATTTTATATAGACTCCTCAAAATTAATTCCCTAAATAGTAAAGTCATCCATATATACTTCCATGCATTCATTTGTCAAATCGATAAGATACTCAGACTACCCTCTAGAATGTGGTAGGTGAATCACCTAGGTAAAATGGGAGAACCGAATAGGTAAATGTCCACTATGGAAATGTTAATGTAGTTTTATCTTGTTCCTGTAGTGCAATCTGTATCTAATTGTAACCATTGTTTCTAGTAAGAAGGGAATAATTTTTACCAGCTAGGGTATCAAGTACTTGATCAATGAAGGGAAATGGGAAGTGGTCTTTATTTATGGATGAATTCAGTTATTTGTAATCCACATAGATTCTCCATTTCCCATTATTATTTGGTATAATTACTAGAGGTGATACCCACCAGTGTGTCGATATGGGGTATATGAATCCAACATCTAATAACTTCTTCTTTGTTGGGTTTATGCATCTTTGTGGTTGTCTGATTGGGTTACATTTTTCTTTAATATAAATTTGTGAGTACAAATCCTAGGATGAATCCTAGGAATATCACTATAATCCCAAACAAATGTTGTATTATGTTCTTGAGAAAGAGAAATTAACAATTTCTCATATTGTATATTCAACATCTTACTTACATTTAGTGGTCTCCCTGATGTTATTTATACTTTCTTAAAGAGGTCCAACATTGAACACATGTTGTTACTAGTAGAATTTAATATGAATTCATGAGGAAGAAGTTAGTTAAAAATACAATTTTTTACCTAGAATACTCATGGTTCTCTTGTGTGGTAAGACTTGGTTAAAAGGAAAACTCAAGTATCTTAATCATTATAAATTTCTTCATTTCTTCCATATTTCTTCATTAGAATATTAGAGAGAATAACATATTCCTCTTGATATTCAATAGTGAAAGAATTTTCTAACATCATCAGTTGTTGGAAAAAGCATTGATCAATTTTTGGTTCTTCAACCCAAATTGTTTTATCCTCATCATTCAATGGTTGGGAAGGAGGATAGAGTATAAGTTTCTTAGTATCATTTCCATTTGAGATGATCATGTTTCCAAACCTACACCCTATAAATGCATCAACAATGGCTAGCCATGACCTTCTTAGTATAAGAGGGTAACCTCCTAGAATTTCCTTTAGTTGTAAGACAATGAAATCAGCAGGGTATTCCCAAGAGTCTACCACCACAACAATGTCCTCAAGGACTCCTTCAGGCCTTACTGTTGATCTATTTGCTAGTTGAAATATTGTAGTTATTGGCCTTAGTCCTTCAAACTTCATGTCATCCATGAATTTCTTGGTCATGACATTAATTGTTACCCCTAAGTCAATCAAGGTATTTTTATCATAGTTCCATTGATAGTAACATTCACCAAAGGACTTTCTAGATCTATGTACTTAGGTAGCACAAAATTTCCAAGCATGATGTCAGCCAACTATCTAATGACTTGTATAGTGGATGGATATTTTATTTTTCTTTCTGGATTCTTTATACATAGATCCTTGATCAACTTGTTATAAATAGGCACATCCTTGATGGCTTGAATGAGTGGAATTTTTACACAAATTTCCTTCAACTGATTGACAAAATCAGAATTAGAATATGATTTAGGGTCAGATTTTCTCTCTTGCAATCTTTCTGGAAATGGGGGTCCATTGACTTGCATTTTAATTTTTTTGGAATTTTGTTCATGTTGTTGTGGATCAGCTTGTAGCAATTGTGGTTCATTTGGTATCTTTGTGATTGTAGGTTTACTTAGTGGCACAAGTTCTCTTCTTGAACGAAGATGAATATTATTGATATTAACTGAATAAGAATATTATTGGGTTGATTTAGTTTAATAGGGTGATGGGAAACTTTATTATTGGGTTAAGTTGTTGGTTGAGTTGGTAATTGAGTAGTTTTTGGTTGAGATCTAGACTGAAAGTTTGGCATCAAATATTTCTATTTTGGCTAGGGGGTTACTAGAAGGTTTGTTAATAGTTAGGAGGTTGATTCCTCCACTATTTCCCTCCTCTCCATCTCCAAGGTTGCTTTCTATGAAAAAGGGGTGTACTGCCACTTTAGGGCTAAGAAATTAGGTTTCCACAGTTATTGGTATTAACTTGGGTAAGGATCCCACCCTCGCTGAGTATTAGCCCATGGTGGGGATTGCATATTGTTATATGAAATACTAGCCCAATTTTAAAAGGTTGGAATGGGATCTTGTGACATGCCTCCTTTTATTTTCAGCCATGGCTTCCTTTGGGAAACGTAAAACTTACCTATCCTCCATTTCTATCATTTTTAACTTTGGTGCAACCTTCTTTCCTTATGTAATATTGAAAATCCCAACTAAGTGCAATCACATGTATTTCATTTGCAATAATGGCATAAATTTACAAGTGTTGCCTTTGCATTTTCTCTCTTATTCTTTACATGTAGAACATCAAGATGGGTGGCCATGTCATTAACTATTTATTGTTTCATGTTGATAAACATGTCTATAATTTTGAGTTAGATATTTCCCCTATTCCTTTGGTAGTATCTTCACCCTTTGATCTAGAACTTCTTATTCTTTTCATGGTTTCTCAAGAATAGTTCCCGTAGGCTTGAAAATTTTCCTCAAAAGTGGATTTGAAGATGTTTCCAAATTATATTAATTACAAAGCATCCATATCTTCCTCATTTAGTCCTTTTAAGAAAAGTAACTTGAGAGACTCAAGAGATAACCTTGTACGTCTTGAATTTTGAACAAAAACTAGGAATCTCTCTAGGTAATCATCTAGTGGCTCATATGTATTCTATGCCATCTTGAAGATTTCATCTCCTCCTCTTATACTTAGCTTAAAATAGTCTTGGTACTTGGTGAAAAATTATTTTTCATCCCATGTCGTAAGTAGTAATAACATCTCTTCCTAGGCCCATAAACCATCGAAAGACTCGCATCCTTTAGTGTATAAGGTAATAAATCCATCTTGTGTGCATCAGTTGTGTAGTCATAAATCTTGCATAAGACATCAAACTAAAACATGAAATTTTCTAGGTCTTCAGTCATAGATCCATGAAAATTAGGAAGAGCGGATGGAGAGATGATGTAGAGCTCCACACCATTTTCATGCATTGATCACCTTAAGTTAATCTATTTCAGTCATTTATCATCATAATTTGCTTTGAATGTCTTATTGGATAGGTTATAATATCTCAAACTTGCAGAAATTGATATAATAGGAACTTTCATGCTCCAATAACCTAGAATTTTGCTCCTTCATGCTCACTAAATGCCAATTTTTCTGATAAATAGACAAATTCCCCTACTATATTACCTCCATGTACCTTTCATTAGCTTCTTCTCTTAACTCCTAATAGGAAAAATATTATACTTCTACCATTAAGGACCTCTACATACTTTGTCACCCATTTCATAGTATCATCACAAAAATATCTCAAGTACTAAAATGATTGGAAATTGACATTTATTCATTCCTTCAATAATTGACTCAACCCAGCCTTGATAGGCTCTTAAGAGAAAACACCCTACTCCATGCATGGTTAGAATAATCCACAACCTAACATAAACAAGATGAAAGAATCCAATGAACCCTTTTATACTCATTATAATGTGTTTCAAAATTCATTATTCTATTCCTTAGGCTTCTCCTACTAATCCTTCTTTAACCTTTCTAGGCCTGAGATCACTTATTAACCTAGTTTTGACTAAGTCAAGATTATATTTCTTATTTTAGGGTCTCAAGATGCAATTAAAACCATTTAGGAATATTTTTATGCATTCTATTTGTGTGCTAAGTCTTAGGGTGAGATTTCAATATCTAACTTCCAATTTTTTTATTGTCCCTTTCTTTGTTAGGCTTGCACCGTGATCTTCACCGTGACTTTACTGGGAAAGGATACTAGTAAAGAATATGACCAAAACAACTGATGAACCTTTAAAATTCCTTTAAAATATTCAAATATATATCACCATAGTGTTTTCTTTCAAATCTTAGCTCAAAATTCAAGGATGTAAGGCCCTAATCATTAAACCATAGTGTAATGGAAGAGATAACCCAAGAGACACCATTTTCCCTATAAAATGGAATGGATTTACTTTCAAGGCCCATAAATTTTAAACAAGGACCGCTCAAAATTTCTCAAGAGTCTTGAGAAGAAGATGAGTCATGGAAATGAATTATTATGATCATATTCATGGGAGTTCAATCTTACATGAAAGTGTAACAGTCTTCACCCTTACACAAGGAAATAGAAACTTCCTTTCTATTTTTAATATCAACTTATGTATTAGATAGAAATCATTCACCATTTCTATATCCTTCCTTCATGCTTGCATCCATTACAAGGTCCGAAAGAGTCACAATTTGTTCAAACACTTCAAAACATAGTTTGTCATAATTAGTTTTGTGCAATCATATATTACAATTTGTAAGAAAATTTGATGCTCGGGTTATCTAATAGGCTTCAATAACATAAAAATACAATACCAAGCCTCACTCATTATTCTACTCATCATAAGGTAATACATGTCCAGAGTTGGCCAACTCCATAATGCACAATCACAATATTTTATCATACATGCAATGAAAATACACCAAGAATCTCACTCGGGGCTTGGATTATCAATTCCCAACCTCCTTCCACATGAGTTACTCATTCATAATAGTTTCATACATGGTATTACACACCTATAAATTCAAACCTTATTACAAATCACAAGATTATTGTGAACACAATCCATATTTCTCAAAAACAAAGTATACTATATTTAAATTAATTTACATTTAAGGTAACTCACAAAATATTTCATGTATATGCCTCCAAGATAGTTTCTTATACCTCAACACAGATCTTTCAATCCAAAAGTAGGCTTTTTACAATTAACAATTTCAACACAATCGGTTCCTTCACAATATAGCTAAGAAATTCAAGAACCTACAAATAAATCTTACCAATCCTTACTCAAGGTTTCAAGAAAAACACTCCAATGCATAATCAAGAGATATCACAAAATTTGTCATGAAGACAAGAAAATCCAAGATGAAAATGGGAGATACACTAATATATTGTAAAAATAAAGATTATATTCATGGATCAACACTTTTACATACAAACCCTTTCTCCATTTATATCCCGAATTCCTCCTCCATGAGGAATGATCCTCAAAACTCCCCCTCTACACAAATAGACTTGAATTATCTTATGACTTATAACTACATTTGAGATGTAACCACCTTCTCTCGATCATATTAACACGTTATTCATTTTTACATACTTAGGTACTAACCCTAACCATTACGTAAAATCCCTAGGTCTAAGAAAAATGACATAAATTATACCTCCTAGGACATTTAATACCTTATTACACCTATTCCACACTTTCTAAATGACTAAAATTCCTCTTTCAAGCCAAAATCCATCAAAAACCCCTTTAGGAATTCAAATTTTATTTTGGAAGGAAACCTCCTAATTCAAATTTCTCAATGAATTTGACCAACCTAAACACTCTAAAGGTACTATTAGGACTCTACTTACATCCTACAAATCTTACTTTGACTAATCCAACCCAAAATTTCATAATTTGTACAAAATCTCAAAATTTCTTGTTGGGAAAAGGATGCTCCTGCATCATACTCCCAACCTGAAGAAAATGCTTCATATATTTTTCTTTCTTTTCCAATTTCTCTTCATTTTCCTTAAAATCTTCCTCTTTTGCTTCTTTGGCTGTTTCTTCTCCTCCGTCTTCAATCTCTTCATTCTCTCTTCTTGTTCTTGTTTATTCTTGCTCCTTGATTGTTTCTTCTTCATCTCTTCCATCTTCATTCCTTTCTCAGCTTCACCTACAAAATCAAACACAAAAACAACAAAAACATAATGATCTTCATGATATTTAAAACTTTGCATCTCTTCTTTATCTTTTCCCAACACATTCCCATCATATTATTGACTCAAATGGACTGAAATTTGTCCATGCTTCTCAATCTTCACCTTTTCACCATCCTCTTTCTCTTTACCAGATGAATTTTCTTATTTTCAACCCTTTGCTAGGTCCACAAGCTCTCTATCATGAGCTTTCCCACTTTATATTTCATCTTCCTCTTTCCTCTCTTCACTATCTCTCTCTCTTTTCCTCAACTTTTCCTCTTCTTCATCTTCTTCCTCAAGTGCTTTCTCATGCACTATACTACTCTTTTCATCTTCTTTCTACAAAAACATAGTTAAGGCCTCATCTAGGACCTTGTCACTTTCTTCTACACTTGTTTCACATCTCTGAATAGTCACTTTTTCTTGCATTTCCTCATTCTCTCTTACCTGCACACTTGTTTGCTTATATCTCACCAAGAATCTCTAAATAGCCATTAGTAAAATCATAATACTTCCTAGACTCATTATTTTCTTTTCAACATACTTTTCACACAAATGTTCACTATTTACAAGACTTTCAAACCTTGTTTCTTCACACAAATCTTCATTTTGCATTATAAATGAATCACATATCTCATCATTTACCTTCTCTGTTGATGATGCACTCTTATCATCTTCATTCACAACCTTTCTTTTCTTATATTCTTCTTAATTTTCGAAATAAACTTGTACCTCATGTCCATGCATGATCTCTTACCACAATAATTCTTCTTCAGTTTGTATGTTCATCCTCTTCTTCAACTTTTGGTTCTTCATGCTTCTTTAGGACTTCTAGGTCTTTTTCAAGACACTTTCCAAAGCATTTTTGTATTTACTTTCTCCACCTGTATTCACACATAAGAATTCAATATTATAATGAAAACATTTAGGCCATATATCCTCTCTAAAATCTCCATGGATGAGCTCCTCTTCATTCTCTTCAAGAGATGCTAAAAACTACTCTTTATCTTCTTCCTCTTCATTTACTTTATCCTCTTCTAGGATCACTTTCTTAACTTCTTATTCTCTTCTCATTCCTCTTATCCTTTTTCTTCTTGTTTTAGCTCTTGTATTAGCTACAATATCTTCTCTCTCCTTATAAGTTACCTAAGGGGCATTTTACCACCTTCTTCAACACTACTTTCTTCTCTATTTTCATTGCTTTCTTTTGTATATCTCTCACTTTCCTCTCTAATTCTTCTAACTGCTCCATGTTTTTCCTTAACTCTCTGATTTATTTCTCTTCCCACAACTTTCTTTACCTCTCCATTTCTCTTCTTTTTTTCTTCTCTCTTTCATCCTTTTATTTCTTTCTTTGACAAATCAAAACTATCAATTCCTTCACTATCTCTTCGTTACCTTCTTCCTCATTTAATTTAACCTTTCTTCTTTTCTATTTCTCATAATCATATTTCTTTCAATTTTCTTATCAAGCCACCTAGGAATCACATATCCATATTCTTTAGCCATTTCACAAAGCTCTTCTTGGATTTTCATATTCTTGTCCTGCATATCTCTCATCAACATTTGATAATGCAATTTGTTAGTCCCAAGAAAATATTTATAAAAATGTAATAACTGATCTTACAAGCTTTGATACCAATTGATGTAGAGATACACACCATTTGCATGCATTTATCACCGGAAGTCAATCTATTTCATTCATTTATCTTCATACTTTACTTTGAATGTCTTCTTGGCTAGGGTATAATATCTCAAACTTGCAGAAATTGATCTAATAGAACTTTCATGCTCCATTAACCTAGAAATATGGTCCTTCACGTTCACTACATGCCAATTTATTTGATAAATAGAAAAATTCCCCTACTATATTACCATTATGTACCTGTCATTAGATTCTTTTATCAACTCCTAATAGGAAAAATATTGTACTTTTTCCTTTAAGGACCTCTACATACTTTGTCACCTTAACTCAACCAATCCTTGATAGGGTCTCAAGAGAAAATACCCTACTCCATGCATGGTTAGAATAATATAAAACCTACCATAAAAATATGAAAGTATCCCAAGAAACATTTTATACTCATTATAGTGTGTTTCAAATTTCATTATTGTATTTCTTGGTCTTCTTGGACTAATCCTTCTTTAACCTTTCTAGGTCCGAGATCACTTACTAGCCCTGGTTTTGACTAAGTCAATCTTATATTTCTTCTTCTAGGGTCTCAAAATACAAATCAAAACCATTTAGAAACCTATTTACACATTCTAGTTGTGTGATAATTCTTAAAGTGAAATTTTAATATCTAACTTCCAATTCCTTTGTTATTGTCCCTTTACTTTTAGGCTTGCAGACCGTGATCTTCACTATGAATGTATGGGAAAGGATACTAGTAAATAATATGACCAAAAAAATTGATGAATCTTGAAAATTCCTTCAAAGTATTCAAATAGATATCTCCATAGTGTTGGCTTTCAAATTTTAGCTCAGAATTCAAGGATTCAAGAGCCTAGCTTTTAAACACTAGTGTAATGGAAGAGATAACCTGAGAGACACCATTTTCCATATAAAATGGAATGGATTCACTTAAAATGCCTATAAATTTTGAACAAGGACCATCCAAAATTTCTCAAGATTCCTGAGAAGATAATTATTTATGGAAAGGAATTATTATAATCATCTTTGTGGGAGTTTTGTCTTACATGCAAGTGTGAAACAAGGTATTGGATTATTCACCCTTACACAAGGAAACAAACACTTCCCTTCTATTTTGAATCTCAAATTATGTATTAGATATACCTTATTCACTTCTCCTATAGCCTTCCTTCATGCTTGTATCAATTACAAGGTCCAAAAGAGTAACAATTTGTTCAAGCACTTCAAAACACAACTTGTCACAATCGGTTTTGTGTAATCATATATTGCAATTTACAAGAAAATGCTATGCTCATGTTATATAATAGGATTCAACAAGATAAAAATATAATATAAAACCTCACTCATTCTTTTAATCATCATAAGGTAATGCATGTTCAAGGTTGGCCAACTCCTTAATGCAAAGTCACAATATTTTATCATGCATGCAATGAAAATACACCAAGAATCTCACTCGTGGCTTGGCTTATCAATTCCCAACCTCCTTCCACACGAGTTAGTCATTCATGATAGTTTCATACATAGTATTACACACCTATGAATTCAAACCTTATTACAAATCACAAACTTACTATGAACACATTCCATACTTCACAAAAATAGAGTATACTATATTTAAACGACTTAACATTTAAGGAAACTCACCAAAACTAGGCTTTTCACAAGCAACAATTTCAACACAATCAGTTCCTTCACAATATACCTAAGAAATTCAAGAACCTCCAAAAAATCTTACCAATCCTTACTGAAGGTTTCAATAAAACCACTCCAATGCATAAATGAAGAGAGATCATAGTATATTTGTCATTAAGACGAGAAAATCCAAGATGAACAGGGAGATACACTAATATAGTGCAAAAATAGACATTATATTCATGGTCCAAAGATTTTACATACAAACCCTTTCTCCATATATATCCCCAATTCCTCTTCCATGAGGAATGATCCTCAAATTTTACTCCCTTGCACAAATATACTCAAATTCTCTTATGACTTGTAACTACCTTTGAGATGTAACCACCCTCTCTTGGATCATATTAACACATTATGCCTTTTTACATACTTAGGTACTAAACATAACCATGAACTACAAGCCCTAGGTCTAGCACAATGGCACAAATTAGACCTCCTAGGACATTTACTACATTATTACACCTATTCCAAACTTTCTAAATGACTAAAATTCCTCTTTCAAGCCAAAATCCATCAAAAACCCTTTTAGGAATTCAAATTACATTTTGGATGGAAACCTCCTAATTCAAATTTATTAATGAATTTGACCAACCTAAACACTCTAAAGGGACTATTAGGACCCTAATTACCTCCTCCAAACCTTACTTTAACTTATCCAACCCAAAATTCCATAATTTGTACAAAATTTCAAAATTTCTTATTGGGAAAAGAATGCTTCTACATCAAGAGATGTTCTTCATTTGAGTGGATCGATTGTTATTAGAGATTAGAAACTCAAAGGTTCTTAATTCCATTTCCTCTTCTTCCATGTTTTGATTCACCTCCTCTGCCATGTTATATTGTTTAGGAACAACCTCAAAAATCTCACTTAGGAGGGAGTGTTCTATCAGTAAACCCTATACAAAAGAGGATGTTTCTTCTTCATAATTAGAAGTAATTTCTACTATTTGAGGATTGGGTAGGAATCTACCATAGGCATATCTACGATGGTGCATACATCAACTGACTCAAATTAATAAACATTCATTAGTGGGGGGTTTTGAAGGTGGAATTTATACAACCTAATATGTTATAAGAAATTTAAAAATTAAAAACCTCATAATCTCCTATAAGTTTGGAAATATACCAATAAATGGTGCCCAAAAATGGTGGTGTGGATCAAATTGCAATAATTAATATGTTTTACATTGAGATTCATTCATTTAGTTTTCAAACTAGGGAGCATAGACTTGAAATATTTTTGGTGTTGTATGCACAGTTATAGTTAATTTAAGAGGTTGAAAAGGAAATAATTGTCACATAACAATGCTGAAAGTAAAATAAAACTCAGACTTGAAAATGGACTATTGCTAAATGTTATTACTAAAACAAAGTTACAGATTCAAAGAGAAGATTGTTCTATGAAATATGCATGAAATGAAATAATGGAGGAAATTTAGTAGACCACAAGTGGCCCCTAACTTGTTTGCTAATCCTTTCCCAAATTTTTAACTTAAAACTAAATTAAAAATATCAGATTTCTTTATTAATTTGTTTAAAACATTACATCTAGGAACAAAAGACCGAGTAGCCCCTTTTCTCTAATTCCAAATCCAACTTACTTAACTTCTTATTCCCCTCCTATTAACCTTTATTACAAGGCACCAAACCTTTCTTTTATATCTTATAGTTTATATCACGTGAGAAGAAGAAGAATACAATAAGGAGTATTTAATGAGAACAAGTAAGATATTGAAAACATGTTAGAAACAAACAAGTGTTCAACTAACATTAAATTCTTCACAAGTTCTTAATCAATGACCAAATAAAATATTGATTTGTTTCTCAATTTTCAATGTTTCTATTGTAACTACTTCTCCAATGGTGCATAAAGATTTAAGTTACATCACTTCATGTTTCAAAACATCTTCATAAATACATTTTCTTTATTGTGAATGATTTCCTTATGTTGCAGACGATTTGTTGTGAACAAGTTATTTAAATGCATATGAGTTTCTACAAACAAGTTCCTTTTCTACATATGAAAAATTTATTATAATCAAGAGTTTCATCAACACATATAATCATCTAAAAAAATTATTCGAATAACAAGAACAAATGCACACATAGTAAATATAACTAGATATAACTATTTCAATTAGCCATTATGCCAAAAGTTCATGGTTGCAATAGTGATGTTCAACAATGTACTTAGGAAATACATAGACATGGCTATAATGGTCTTATCACAATACAAAATATGAATTGGTATTAATGCGATTACTACACTTATCGAGTGGTACAAGGCTTGTCAAGTATCATGAAGGCTAAAAAAGCAATAAGTTGCTAGCTGGAGAAGAAGAAGCTAATGAGAAGGTGAAGGTAAGTTTTGTATAAAATATTAAGTTAAATGTTTCTTCGGTTAAGAATCATTGATGAAGGTGTATTTAGCATGGAATGAGGTTTTTAAAAAGGTTCTCGGTGCTTGGTGAAGACCTTAAGGTGAAAAAGGTTAAAATTTTCAAGTTTATGCTTCCTTGTAAAGATCCTCCTTGTAGAGATTTGAGTAAGGTTATTGTTGTTTCCTCCTAACTTCTTGATTACATGGAAAATTATATTTTCTTTGCACCATCATCCTTATGTGTTTGATGCATATAGTTGAAATTATGCATGTTTAGGGTGTTTTTATAAAATTTTACAACTCTTCCATATGATCAAAATGTCTTGAAGTATGAACTCTAAATGAAATGAGTTGATGTGTACAACCACTCTCTTATCCTTTTTCCAATATCCGAGGACTATGGAACAAACTAGGAAGGGAAGAGGATGGTATGTAGACTTGTTTCTTGTCTTCCTTTCCAACATGGCTAATACCATAGAAAAATTGATATGTAATCTCTTTCTCATATATTTTTTCAGGTAAAAACTTAGGTAGTCTTAATGATATGGCTATAATCCCATCTAATATGATTATAATGCAATCTAGATAGCACCATAAATCTCTCGAAGGAATCAATTATTTGATTCTATTTTCACTAACTCTAGGAATTAGGGTAGCATATGTTTCAT
This sequence comes from Taxus wallichiana var. yunnanensis, assembly GCA_018340775.1. Taxonomy (NCBI): domain Eukaryota; kingdom Viridiplantae; phylum Streptophyta; class Pinopsida; order Cupressales; family Taxaceae; genus Taxus; species Taxus wallichiana. The sequence goes on from CM031239.1 coordinate 187,199,020, forward strand.
TAAAAATAATAGGGTAGTAGTGATTAAAGTTATCCTAATTAATTTTTGTAATTGTGTAGGTGTAGGTTATTGAGACCATTTGAACTATATGTGAGTGTTAAGAAGTCCAACTAGGGACCCCCTAAAATTGTTAAATTGGAAACATTGTATCCAGTAAATAAGACATTGTCTATAAATTATACCCTTTCTTATTCTCGTCTACAAGGATATTGTAGAGGTTGTAAGATAAAACCCTAGCCAAAGTAGGTATATTTTCATAATTGATGATCATTTCTAGCAAGGGTACCCAGGTCTAATCAACATGTACAATGTCTGGTGAAATTAAGCTCCTATTCATTAAGGTCCTTCCAACTCTAACCTTGTGCCTGAAATATCTAATAGTTATCTTATCTGTGGGAAATTTGGACTTGAAGTGAGTTTGTTATTTTACCCAATCTTATAGAAGTACTCTAACATTATTCTTTTTCCCCATTTTTCCATAGTATTTTGATTGAATTCAATATTTTCTCGGAAGTAGAAGATAATAATGAGAAACAGAATCATCAATAATAATTCCAATTAGATTGCCTTGTTTTTATGTCAAGATCCCACTTTTTCAACTTACATTGGCACCTACTATGCCCCATAGAAAATAAATACATAACATAACCTTTATTTTTCCCACTATAATATGCGAGTCTATTTTATATATCAGCTATTAAGTTATCCATACATTGTGCTTTACCTTTGTTTACATCATCATCATCATCATCTATAAGACTAGCCTCTTCAACCTCTATTATCAAGGCTATATAGTGGTATACTACAATGACCTATTTGTAAAAATTGTGAACCAAAAGATGTGATTCGAGAAAATGATATGTAGATGAGCCTCCATTGATAACTAGATTAAGTAACGCTCAAAAAAATTTAGATACTCAAAGATCTTAATCTATAAAATATAACAATACTTTGTTCTCGCAATTGATTTATTTTGAACTTCAAATGATCGTAATAGCTATAATGAAATGTTCTTGATTATGAAATCCTTTCACTCTATTGAACCTTGGTCATTGGTGTTGTCATTGATGTTAAGTTGCATTGATGGAAAATGAGTGAGTGGTGAAGAGAGGATATGTATAGAACATGAAGGTTTATTAGTAGTGTCTTCTCAGTGATAGTTGGAGCTTACAAAGAGGTTCCAAGATGGTTTCAGGATATTGTAATGATTGGTATGATTGGTATGAGTTATCTCTAAGTCATTAAGCCACATGTTCAAAGTGGAAACAAGACAACAAGCCATGTTATTTGATTATATGCAGGTATGAGTTGTTGTTTTAATCTTGTAAAGGATGGAGAAGTAGTTTACTTGAAAAGTGAGGTTATTTTCCCCTAAGCACTCAAAAATTCCCTTCAAAAAATATATATGAGAAAATGTGAAGTGAAGGTGGAGTTATCCTTTATTACATGAAGGTAAGTGCATGCTAGAAGTTGGAGTTATTTTTAGTTAGAGTACCACACACTCAAGCTAGGTGTGTAAGAAAATATCTCAAGTACTTAGAAAAAATTGGAGAAAATTGAGAAAATAGGATTTTTTGGTATAGTGTGGAATTATGGTGTTTATATGGATTAGGTTCCCTGGAAACTAAATTTCCCCGCATGATTCTTGGAGCCACCGGTCAAAATTCCCGGAGAGTGTATTACGGATAGGGAGATTTATGCGAGACACAAAGAGTGCATGCGAATAAGTTCTTCAAGAAATTTAGTTCCCCACAGAGAAATATTATGTGAAAGGAAAAAGAGTTAGTGCATTGTGGAAGAATGGAAATACATAGGAATAAGGTTCATATGGAATAGTTATTTGTGGGACAAAGTTCCAAGCAAGCCACTTCAAGCAACAACAAAGGAGTTGGGTGAGTAAAAGAGTCAAGAAAACTGTGGAAGTGGGGAGTGCAGACGTGAACAAGGTGCAAAGAAAAAAGGAATAGATGGAATGGTTCTCAAGATAAAGGAATTTTCCACAAGCTATCTTGAGGTGAAACTTATTTTATTATAGAGAAATAAGGAGTCGGAGAACCGAGTGGGCGTGGAACATTTCAACGAGAAGAATAGTTTCCCACATGCCACTGTGGGCTGTAATATGAGAAAAGGGAGCATAAAGCACAAGAAAATAGAGTGTCGGGTGAACTTAGAAAATGTGGAACAAGTTCCATGAGAAGAGTTTTTCCCAAAAATCCATGTCGAGATGCAAATAAAATAAAATGAATTATAGTACGGAATATGAGGGGTAAAGAAAAACTAAGGAAGAATGGCCCCAGATGCCTCAATACCTCATGTTCACTTTGAAACTCCACTTTACCTTATTATCAAAGTATATAAAATGATATAAAGGGAAGTATATTGCAGACTATGATGTTAATTTAGAACCCAATTCACCACATGTCCTCTAGAGCTACATTGTAATATCGTTCACTCTAATGGTCCTAATTTTTCAATCTTGGACTAAAGGTCGTTTCATTTTCTTTGCCATGAAAGATGAAAATTCAAAATCTAAAAAGACATTCAAGAAGATAAACCACTTTATTTTTTAACAAAGGAAGAGAAGGTGAATGGTCATATGTCAACATTTAATAGATATAAAAGAAGGTTTTTGAATCTAAATATGTTGTTGAGAGAGTAAAGAGATGAGGGAATGTTGTGAGCAAGTGAGAAGTATCTGAATGCATTGAAAATGAGTGGGTGATTAGTAGAGAGTGATATGTGAAAAATTTAGAGGAGTTTTTAAAAGTGGAGAGAGATTTGTGCTTATTGCAAAGAAGATAAGAAGGACATTCATGTGTTGAAAATATAAAAATTAGATAGGAGAGAAGAATACAAGTGAGCTGAAAAAGTGGTCATAATCAGTTGTAGAAGACAACATTGTAAAGTGATCAGAGTTTTATAAAAATTCTATGTTACAACTTAGCATATATGGGGTTGAAGCCTCCTTGTAAGTAGTAGCTTACAAAAGATCATTTATTATTGGTTAAATTTGGGAGTTGAAGCTTCCAGAACAAGTTAAAGCTTGTCAAAGAATGAGTAACAACTCAGTTAAATTTTAGAGTTGTAGCTCCAGTTTGAATTGAATCTCAACCATGAAATCATTTTAACTTTATAGGATAGTTGTCCAAGCTATTTCTCTGGTTTCAATGGGTTTTTGTCCCAGAGATGGGTTTCCCACATTAAATCTTGTCTCCTCATGTGTTTATGTGTGTTTAATTCTCTCTCTATCTCTCATGGTTGAATATGCATAATTATTACATTTAAAGTAAAGTTAAAATTGGATGGTTCACAAATTACAAATTGCACAATTTTTGATAATACATTGATTCACCCACCCACCCCCTCAGTGCCTAGATTTCTAACAATTGGTATTAGATCATGGTAATCTTGAATTAATATTAATATCTTGGAGGTGATTCTAAAGACACAAACATGGGTTCATTAACGTAGAATCAGTGTTGAAAAAGAAGTATGAGATTTCTCAAGCTCTTATAAAAGAGTGAAAGATAGAAATCAAGCTTAAGGAAGTTCATCATGGTAGATAATTAAATGAAGTGGCTTCATATGTTTAGAATGTGTCAAAGGAACTGAAAGTCACATAAAAAGATAGCTTCAAATATGAAGAAGTAAAGACTCTAAGGAAAGAGCTGGAACATGCCACAAGGACACTTATGACATATCAAAGGAGTAAGGAAAGTATAAGTAATCCTATAAATATGCTATGAAAATAAAGACATTCAAATGATAAATCAGGTCCGGATCTTAAATGTGAAGCAACTTAGTGTGAATTGGATCGTGAGTCTAGTCATGAATCATGCCAAGCTGCTATAAACTCCAAGATTGAAAAATGTGACAGACTCCATACATAATTAAATACTCTAGGAGAGGAACTAGAATAAGTAAGAGAAAGGGAATTGAGGGTTGATTAAATCCATGTATCTTGTCAAGAATTTTCTAGAGACCAAGAAGAACAACGAAGAATACAAGAAGACCATTAGGAAGCCAAATGCAAGGAGACTATTAGGTAAGTTTCATGGAATTTTATTTTCATGCAATATGTTTGGGCATAAATCTAGAGACTGTATGAGAAAACTAGATGAATAAAATCCTTGGAGAGATGACAAGACTAAATTTGAGAAAAACATAGTATCCTTACAACTCGTCATGGGCAAGGGCATTTTTTTCGGACATTTCATGTCGTTATGAATTTCCCATATATAAGTAAAAGCTGAACATAATCAAAAGGAAAGACAAAAGGACATTTAAAGGAAATAAAAATTATAAGAATGATACCAAGGTTGCCAATAAGTCAACCTTACCTCTATAAGAAACAACCAAAGGGAAATAAAAACTATCAAATGAAGATCCAAGGTTAACAAAGATTACTGAGAATGCACAAAAAAAAAAGATAGGAAGGAGATAGTTAGATCTAACAAATCCATGAAGACCAATGAACCTCAAATCATTGTGAAGGCTATGTTTTCCCTAGTTGAGAACATGTTAATGCTTAAGGAAGAACATATATGTTTAATGAGAAAAAATCAAGAGATCATCATTACAAGAATTTCATGTAAAGAAATCATCGATAAAATTTACAAAACAAAAAGAAAAGTGGAGTCATCATATTACTTTGATGACTATATTTATTTTGAAGTGTCCACACATGGTGAAGTGCCTTCTTTAGGCTTCTAGAAGGCCGCAATCAACTAAAAGAAGCTTGGTTTGTTGTTCATATATCTATTAGTCTCGTGAATCAATTTTTCCTCATGATAATGTTGGGTGAATGGTCCAAAGAATGTTTTTGAATAATATCTCCTAATAGTTATTAAATAGAGTCTCCACTAAAGTTGTTAAGTGTTTTTTTCAAGCAATAAAAATCTTATGATGGGTTATTGAAAGTTATAAAGTGTTTTGAGGCAAGGTTATCATACAAATGAGTCACAAAAGTCGTAACACTTTGTTGCAGATCAGTTTGGCCTCTAAAAGAGTGTTCTTGTGTTAATTTTTGTGTGAATAAGTGAAATTTTTTGCAAAGTAATCACGTCGAACCAAGTGTCTAAGATTGTTTTGAGGTGATCAAAGTTGTAAATGTGTGCCAAGGTATGCCAAGTCCAAGATGTTTTTATTTAGTCTCTTGTTAGAGTTAAGTGCTCATTGAAGTTTCTAAATGTGCTTATTGTGTATTCATGAGAAGGTAGTATGGTCAAGAGGTCCAAAATTATGTGTGGTTTTCCTGTATAACGTCAAGATTGAGTCTTATCGAGTTATCATTATCAAGATGTTTGCATAAAATAAATATTCTCAAGAAGTTCTAAAATTGTTAAAGAATACATTATATATTGGTCTAACAAGATGATAGAATATCTCATCTTGAAAAGTGAGTCATGATAGAAGATATTAGTCTGAAATAGGTATGTTAAGGCTTGAAAAATGTCCTTAATTGAAAAACTAGATCTCAGTGTCGGTTGAATCGAGTGTAATGTACATGAGGATTTTTCCATTAAAGAGGGTTTGTGTACCTCAAAATATAACATTGTGTTAAAGGCTTGTTCATCAATATGGTATGTGTTAACATTGTATCTTCAAGGTGATAGGGATTTTGTGTAAACAATGATGAGAAAATGATTGCAGAATTTTGGAGATTTCCCCATGATAGGCTACATGTATGGAAGAAGGTGTCACTATTCTTGTATGTCAATTGCATAGATTAATCCTTAAATGATGAAGTGTTATCTATGCCAAGTGTATGATGATCTATGGATAGAACATGATGTAGTACTATGATGGTCTAAGATCCATGTGTTTCATGATAACATTCTTAAGTGAAAATGGAAAATTAAAGATCAGGTGTTAAAGTAAGTCTAGAATGGCTGTGCAAAGTGTATTAAGCTACAATTCTTAAAGTGAGTTTAAGGAAGGGGGAGTCATTCTACTCTCTCACACAATTTTTGAAGACTATCTAGATGGTTTGAAGTATCTAGAAAGGAAAAATGAAGACCAATTACAAGGTTGATGACTTGAGAAGAAAATCACATGCAAAGAAGGTTGAAATCATTGAGAAAGAACTTTTGGGTAGGATCATAATGATTGATCACTCCATGAGACATGAAATCATGAGAAAATATAAATGTGGGCCAGATGTGTGTTCTTAAGAGTGTGAAAGGGAAAATTAAGAAATATAGTAAGAGCTAGAGATTGGAACCTCTTTTGATGCATTTTATTAATGCTTCTAACAATAATATGAGTGAAAAAAGGTATGAAATTGTGGATAAGTTTTAAGAAGATTGAGGTAAAGAGTTAGTAGTGGAGACAAGATCCAAGAAGTAGAATTGTAGGAAAGAGTAAAGGGAAGAGAATGCATTGAAAAGATGCATAAAGTTTGAAATAAAAATGTTGAGTCATTCCTTGAGTGCAATATTTCAACGAATAAGAATTGATGATCTATAGGTTAGAAATATGTATTTAGAATAGAACAAGATGATTGGAATTTTCAAGCATATGTTCAAGGAATCAAGTAAGGTAACAAAATAGAGTGTAAACTCGAAAATGAACCTATGAAAGACAATCATTAGTGTCATAAAACAACTTATTGAGGATGTATTTATTTAATGAAGAATGGAGAATCATAGATAAGGGTAGAGTGTTCTTGAAAAGATGCATTAGATTTGAATGCTTAAACATGGATAGATTAGACTCGGGGAGATTTTTTTATTCAAGAATGTATCTTATCAAATCATGTACTAGTGCGAGATAACTAAGATCGGTGGGTTAGTAGATAAAGGTGGAAGAAAAATGTTTATCCTTGGAGCTAAGAAAAGAGAAAGAAAAGTTCTAGGGGGAGCTTGTAGACAAAGAAATCTGGTTAGTAGTCTAAGACATAAAGGTGTGAAGAAGGTTATTCATCTGAGTAAGTGATATAAGAAAAAGAAAAAAATTATCCAAGGGGTGTTGCTTGAGGTCAATCATATGTGTTATGACATAATATTATTCTTTATCAAGTTTATTTATGTATTAATCATGGTGTTGAGTGTCTGAACCTTTTTCATAGATGTCAAAGGGGGAGAGATTTCTGTTAGAAACTAGGTATGAATGCTATAAAGATGGTGGTGAAGATGTTTTTGAATAAAATTTTCTAATTTGTTGACATCAATGACAAAAGGGGAGATTTTTTTATCCCTGGTCATTGGTGTTTTCATTGATGTTAAGTGGTATTATTGGAAAACAAGTGAGTGGTGAAGAGAGGCTTTGTAAGGCACATGAAGGTTTATTGGTAGTTTCTTCTCAGTGATAGTTAGATCTTACAAAGAGGTTCCAAAATGGTTTCAGGATATTGTAATGATTGGTATGATTGGTATAAGTTCTCTCCAAGTTAGTAGGCCACGTTCTTAAAGTGGAAACAAGCCGAAGGCCATGGTGTTTGATTCTTTATATGTATGAGTTGTTTTTTCAAGCTTGTAAAGGATGGAAAATATATGTACTTAAACAATGAGGTTGATGTCCCCTAAGTGCTCACAAAGTCCCTTAAGTGAAATATATGATAAAATGTGAAGTGAAGGTGGATTTATAATGTTTACTAAATGAAGGTATGTGCATACTAGAATGTGGAGTTATTGTTAGTCATATAATAGCACATAATCAAGACATGCATGTAAGAAAAAATCTTAAGTACTTAGAAAAATTTGGAGAAAATTGAGAAAAAGGGGTTTTTTTGGTGTAGTGTCAACTTTTGGTGTGTGGATGGAATAGGTTCCCTGGGAAATAAAGTTCCCCACATGTGTCTTGGAGTCGCAGTCAAAAGGCCTAGTGTATTGTGGATTGGGAGATTGATGTGTGCACAAAGAGTGTGGGTGGAATGAGCTATTTAGGAACATCAATTCCATGTGGAGTGATCTTATTTGAAAGGAAAAGGAGTTAGTGCATTGTGAAAGAAAGGAAATGTAGAGGAATAAGGTTTGGGTGGAACACTTCCTTATGGGATGAAGTTTCCTCTCCAACTACTTCAAGCCACAACAAAAGAGTTGGGCGAGTAAAAGATTTAAGTGTAGTGCGGAAGTGGGTAGTGCGGATAGAACAAGGGTGCAGAGAAAAATGTTTTAGATGAAACTATTCTTAGGAGACATGACTTCCCTGTAAGCCATATTGAGCCCTAAATCATTGTAATGTGGATAAATAAGGAGTCCAAAGAACCGAGTGGACGTGGAACCGTTCCACAAAAAGAACAGTTCTTCTTAAGCCATTGTGAGTGTAATACAAGTAAAGGGAGAATAGTGTGGGAAAATAAAGTGTCAAGTAAACTTAGCAAATGTGGAAATAGTTCCACAAGAATAATTATTACCCAAAATCCATTGTGAGCTACAAATAGAAGAAAATGGATTATAGTGTGCAATATGATGGGTGTGAAAGAACCTAGGAAGAATGGCCCTAGTACCTCCTATTCACATAAACTCGCTTTACCCGATTATTAAAGGATATAAAATTATATAAAGGGAATTATATTATGGATTGTGATGTCAATTTGGAACCCGAGTGTATGACGTATCCTCTAGACCCGCATTGCAATATCTTTCACTCTAGTGGTCCAAATTTTTCAATCTTGGACTTTTTGGAAAGTTTGTTTCATTTTCTTTTCGATGAAAGATGGAAAGTTCAAATCTAAAGATACATTCTAGAAGATAAACCAATTTAGTTTTGAATGAAGGAATGGAAGGTGAATGTTCATATGATGAAATATAATAGATATAAAAGAAGGCTTTCAAACCTAAATATTGTTTTGATAGAGTGCGAGAGAAGAGGGCATGTTGCGATCAATTGAGAATTTTCTAAATGCATTGAAAATTATTGGGTGATTAGTAGAGAGTGAGATGTGATAATTTAATAGGAGTTTTTGAAAGTAGAGAGAGTTATGTGCTTGTTGTAGAGAAGATAATAATGGTGTTAATGTGTTGAAACTATGAAAATTTGAGAAGAGGAGAGAAGAAGAAAAGTGAGATGATGAAAGAGTGGTCAAATGAGTTATGGAATAAAACATAGTAAAGTGATCAAATTTTTATAAAAATTCTAAGTTACAACTTAGCATATAGGGGTTGAAGCCTCCTTGTAAGTAGTATCTTATTAAAGGTCAGTTGTAGCTATACAAAATTAAGGGGTTGAAACCTCCTTGTAAGTAGTAGCTTACAGAAGATCATTTGTTTCTAGTTAAATTTGGGAGTTAAATATTTTAGACAAGTTGAAGCTTGTCAAAGACTGGTAGAAACTTAGATAAATTTTGGAGTTGTAGCTCTAGGTTGAGTTAAAGCTCAACCATGAAATCATTGTAACTTTATAGGATAGTTGTCCAAGCTAGTTCTCTGGTTTCATTGGGTTTTTGTCCCAAGATGGGTTTCCCACATTAAATCTTGTCTCCTCATGTGTTTATGTGTGTTTACTTCTCTATCTCTCATGGTTGAATATGTATGCTTATTACAGTTAAAGTAAAGTTAAAAATTGGATGGTTGACAAATTCTAAATTACAAAAATTGTGATAAGACATTGACTTACCCCCTCAATGCCTATATTTATAACATAACCTATTTGAATATTGCTAATATATGCTAAAATAGAGGTATATCATTGCAACATTAAAGTAATACCAAACACTTATGAATTTTAACATTGGGTTTGAGTCACTCACCTTTTTATAGCTAATGTGGCTTTAGTTAGCCATTTTTCATGATTTTCATGCATTCCTATATTTTTATAGTCTTTTATCTCTTAATTACCATGGATTCCATGTGGTGAGATTTGATAGATTTGCATCTTGTTTTCTCTGTAAGAATGATGTCCAAATGCGAAGGGAAAACCATTTAAAATAATCTATGTATATATGGTTTTAGGTGTTGGACCCTTGGAAAAGATAGAAAGTATAAGCAATGTTAGGGGTTTTGACACATGGGAGTTAGGCGTGAAGGCACACATGAGAGTAAGATAAATAGTGTGTGAAGGCTCATGCCCCGACAGATTGTATTCCATACTTAGTTGCATTATGAGCCACGAGAAAAATTGGAAAGATAGAGGGTTGGAGTAGTAGTCAAACAAGGTTTTGGAGATAAGAATAGAGCATGAAGGTCACGGTTCAAGAAAATTCTATTTTGAGATCAATCACATGCGAAGGAAATTAAAGCATAATGTAGATCTTAGGATATTAATAGGATTAGATCTATATTTTGTATTAGAATCTAATATATTATTAGCATTCTTACATGCTCTTGTAATTGGATTATAACACACACATGGCTATTTCTAGCATGCGGGATATTTTTCAATAGTGCATGGGCGGTGAAGAGAAATTCCCCACCCCAATATGTGTGTGTACGGTGTGTGTGTGTGTGTGCGTGCGCACGCACGCAGCAGCGTGTGTGTGTGGGCTTAAAGGGGATGTATTAGAACATGAATGATGGTGAGGTACTATTATTTCTCTTATGCACATATTCTTATAAAGTAACTATTGATGTATTAAAATATTATGTTTCATGTAGATTAATAGAATGGAATTTTGTGGATGGATTCTTATCATTGATGTCTCTCACACTGGATCTTACATGGTAAACCTATTATTGATTCTTTTTTAGTTTGTTTTACACATAGTTATGATTTTTGCTTGTATGCTTAGATTTGGTTCATCTGGGTTATCTGTTGTTAATATGAGATATATCTTCATTCATGCTAAATCCTTGACAAATATGGCATTAAAATATGGACTTGGTACCTTTGCACACTTTGGGTGAGCATTCAAATTCTATCATGATATGGTGCCGGTGCACCTAGGATATTGGTAAATAAATAACGAATACATTTTGGTTCCATTGTCGAGACCTGTTTTCAAGTTTTTGTGATGATATTGCATGATGAAAACATATCGATTGACATTAGCCAGCATTAAAAGTTGGGTTGATGATTTGTAAGAATATTTTGCTCACGAGATATAATAATCGACCTCAATTTGATGCACACACATGGGTTGAAGAGAATCTATATTATGATCTCTATGAGACGTTATTTTGTTATTTTCCTATAGAGTTGTACAAGTGGCTAGTAGCATATACATCGAAGAGAAATTAGAGGTATAAAAAAATTTGGACATAAGAAGACTACCAGAATTTGCATGATTCTAATTTGACTTAGACACACACTATTTATCATTGGTGGAGTGACGTCTGAATAATTAAACATTGGAGTACATTGTTTCTACTTATTCTGTTTAGAGGTTGCTAAGTTCCAGTTCTTGTGTGAATCCCGAGAATCTTATTTGTGTGATATACCTTTAACAATTAAGATTTTTATTGTAACTCTGGATTTGGAAGAGAAACCTATGGCTAGCTAAACCCCACCATGTGTAGGGGCTGGAGTAGGTGTGGAGAAAGAGGGCAGACCTAGTGGTAGAAAGTCAAAGAGAAGAAAAGTGGATTAAGTATAATGAAGTGCGAGAGAGGGAATTAATGAAGTAGCATGATATTGAGGAGAGAATGGTTTTGTGGAGAGAGATGGCTCATGAAGGATTTATAGCTCACATGGAAGACGTGGATCATGGTCATCTTCTCCCCATTTGGGTAAGCATGGTAGGGAACCACTCTCGGCTTCAAATGAGAACACATCGAAGAAAAAGTATACGGGCTGCGGGTGCATTTGATCCCACCTGGAGACCTAGCCCTTGTGCTTGGTGTTCCAGTTCTTGAAATTGTTGTTGATAAGAAAGTTAGTGTTTGTGAGAGTAGTGATAGGTAGATTTTGTTTTCCATTAAATTTAGGAGTTAATCAAATAGCACATTCATCTATGGTGGCACAGACATCGTCTTTGTTATTTGGGGGTATGGTTGGAGGTATATTTTCTAATGGATCATCGGGGAAGAACATGGGCACACACAATGTTGGTAACACATCTGGGAGTAACACAACTTCATAGACCATGGGGATTCAATTCAAGACAACTATTGGAACAAAAAGAAGCACATATTTTTGTATGGTGCTTGTTATAGGGGAGACCTAGGAGGATCAAGTTGTTCGGGATGTAGTGGATTTGGTGGTTCTAGAGGTGGAGGGAATACAAGAGGTAATATAGGTTATGGATTTGGTGGGCATAGTTTAAAAAAACCCCAACAACTTTATGATAACATTTCTCTTCACCTACCGGGATTATAGAGGAATTGAATATGCAACTGAGCATGTACACATGTGTGAGATACTATGGCATGTTAAGGGGATCACAAATACTAAGTGTAAGGAAAGTCAATTTTCTCCTACTTTGTAAGGGTGTGCACATAGTTAGTATAGGAAGTATGATCCAAACTAGACTTGTGTAGACTATAACGTGCTACATGATGATTTCTTAGTTGAGTTCCATATAATTGAGTTTGAACAAAAAATTTGAAGGACATTAACCAAGGAATGACCGAGAGCATACGGGAGTATGATGCACGTGTTACTTTGCTATAAAAATTACCTTTTGATATTCACCTAGCTAGCTGCATAGTGGTTTGTTGGTGGTTTGATCACACCTTTCAGAAGGGTGCTCTCTCATAAGACATTTATAGATCCATGTGAGGATTTGGAGGTAGCTCTATGTTCCGAGGCGATTGAAAGCATAAAGACTAGAATTAGCCCATTTTTGGAAGCACATATTGCATCTATGGAAAGACAGTTGGAGAAACTATCAGCCAATTTAGCTCATGATACATGCAAAGTATTTGGTGTATGCATTGCGAGGTGGAAGGAAACACTAAGGATATTTTCCTTGTAAATTGATGCATGCCATGTTGCTATATTGTGAGATATGTCATTTGGATCATGATTCAAGTAGGTTTCCCCTATTGTAGTATGTGATCAAGAAGAACGTGTCTTGTTATTGTAAGATTTGTAAGTCTACCACTCATGATATAGAGAATTACAGATTGATTGATTAGATTCATGATGCCATTGAAATTGGTGTACGTCGGTCCAGGTGTTGCAAAATTTTAAGGAACAAGGTAAACATCATAATCATAATCATAATGAAAGATGCTTTGATCAAGGTGGTAGAGGTATAGGTTACCACGAAGGATTCAAAGGTTGAGGTTGTGGTGGTGGAAGAGGTGAGTTTCCACGAGGAACCTTTTTACATACGGATGCCCTAATCATTATAGGTGTGAATGGCCTTAGAACATTATTTTCTCTTGGTGTGGAAATAATCAAAAGTTTGAGGAATGCCTGGATTTTTATGAGAATATGAGAAAGCAACACAATTAGGATAAGGGCACGGGAATGCTTAGAGTACAACGCGCTATGGAAGATTAGTGGATGCCAAAGTTAGCACATGACCTTGAGATAATACCTGTGTTGGTGACTACACACATTGAGCACACTTGCACGCTCGTGAGACTCCAAGTAGAAACCTATTATTACAAAACAAGAGGTATTACATACAAAGTATCTAGATCCTTCCCATCAGAAATAATTCTATCATGAAACTATGGAGGTTATTAGAAAATTACAGGGTGAGATACAATGCTTGAAGGAGAAGTCACAAAAAATGGAGTAGGAAAATGAATTTGATCTTCCTCAAAAATATGTTGATGACTTAAAGGAGGTTTTTAGGATGTTGCACCAAGAAAACATCATTCTTTTATTATTGGATTGGTTAAGGGAGAAGGTACCGTCTTTGGATTTGAGTGCAAGAGACAGATATTACATGTGAACTTACCACCTCACAGTCTTAAGTAAAATAAAGAGATCACCTTGAATGCAGTTGTTGATGGATGGTTGTTGATTAATATACTTGATTGATATAGGTTCCAAAGTGAATGTACTAACTTTACATTCATGGAATCAGATGGGGAGGTAACCATTACATCCATCTTAAAACGTGTTGTATATGGCGAATAGGACTAAAGCCATGTCCATTGAATTATTGAAGGATGCCACTATTACTCTATAAGGGCCCAATTTTACTGAGGTCTTGATGCTTTTAGAAGAATATAGTTTTCTAGCATTGCTTGGGTGCCTCTAGTGTTATGTGAATAGTTTTTATCGACGCTTTAATAAAGGTTATATCAGTTTTGAGAACAAAGAAGAGTGCATGCTTATTTCTTTAATAGATGGGAAGGCTACACCATATGTAAAACCTTTGAGTGAAGAGGATTTAAATAGGATATATATGTAGATAGTTAGATATCCCGAAGCACTTGATCCATCTAAGGAAGGTGTTATTCAATGGGATGATGCTCAGTTTATGAGTGATATAACTAGTGTTTCCTATGATAACTAAGTGTATGAAATTTATGAAATGGTCGAGATGGATATTAAGACCACGATTACACACGTGATTAGGATGTGTGTTGTTCATCGTTTGGGTCATACCTGTACCACTCGATATACTAGTGAACGAAACCCCAACATTTTTTTGCACACCATGGAAGCTCGGTGGGACGGATCAAGTGGAGAGAAGAAATATGTAGGTTTATACCCTATGTTGTGGGATAGTTGTGCATTGGTGCACTACACATAGAGATAATCTTTTGGAGTGGTGAGAAGTGAGAATCATCTTCTATACTAGGTTTCTTAGGAAAAATGTACCTTGAGAGATTTATGAATACAATGGGAAGGATTACGCTTGCACCGTGTTCGAAGTGTGAGGAATTTAGACAAAGGGGAAAGAGGCCTTTCCATCATCAATCTAGGTACATAAGTTATACACCACTTTGAGTGGCTACATGAGTGCATGGTATTCTCATGCAAAGTTGAAAAGAAAAAAGATGAATTGGAAGGAGATGATCACGGGTATGATTCGGATCTTTGATTATTTTCCCACTAAACCTCTGATGAATGAAGCATTACAGATTATGAAGCTACTTATGATGGGGGATAGTGTGAAAATTGAGAAATTCCTACTAGATATGTTCGGGGATTTAGATTTGGAGTCTCACTTTGAATAAGAAGAGATAGATGAGGAACAAATTGTGCATGCCTGCCTAGAAAATGAAAAAGGAAAGATGGTTTACATGATTGATGATGAAGAAGTACAAAATTTGGGTGTTGATCACACTATGGGTATGTGCAAGGTCTTAGATAGTGTTGATGAAAAGGTGCATGCTTATCTAAGCCTATGAAAATGAATAACCTAAAGAGGCCATTATTGGTGACTATTGGTCTGAATAGGAGATTTATAATATTATTGAGCTACTGTGTGACTTCCAAGATTTATTTCCATGAGGTTATCATGAGCTAGAAGGGAGTGCATCCCTCTTTGGGTGAGATGAGGATCAAATTAAAGGAAGGTGCGCAATGCCTGGTTAGGAAGAGGCCTTATAGGATGAACCCTAATTTGTGTGTAAAAGTTAAGGAAGAGATTGATAAGATGTTAAAATATGGGATCATTGAGCCCATTGAGGAATCAAAATGGATTAACCCCATGGTAATAAGCATAAAAAAGGATGGTGTGATAAGGATATGTGTGGACTATAAGGATATGAATTATTCTTGTGTGATAGATCCATTTCCCCACCTTTTAATGAGGAGATCTTGGAGGGCATTGCAAGGTGTGGAATTTACTCTTTCACTAATGGATTATCTAGTTATCATTAGGTATGGATTTCTCAAGAAGATCAAGAAAATAAAACTTTCACCACTGAGTGGGGAAGTTTTGTATACACAATTATGCCTTTTGGATTGAAGAATGCACCTACAGTATTTTTGTGCATTATTGTATAAGCATTTGAAGACTTTATACATAAGTTTTTACAGGTTTATTTAGATGATTGGAATATGTATGGACTAGTAAAATATCACTGTGACAACTTGAGACTCATGTTTGAGAGATGTAGGAAACTAAGAATCTCTTTGAATATTAAGAAGTGTATCTTTTCTACACCCTTTGGAACTTTGTTAAAACATACTATTTACAAAGAAGGTATGTTTGTAGATTGTGTTAAGGTTTTTGTTATTTTGGGCTTAGAGGAGCCTACAAATCAGAGCAAGGTGTGTGGGTTCTTAGGGAATACATGTTATTACAAGAAGTTCATTAAGGGGTATGCTAAGATTTCTGCACCCTTAGAAGATATGTTGAAGAGTAAATAAAAGTTCCACTTTGGAATGAGGCGCATCATATAGAATTTGAGAAATTGAAGGAAAGACTTAATTATGCTTCCATAGTGAAATTTCCCTCCTAGGATAAGCCATTTCATGTGCATGTTGATTCCTCTAGCATAGCCATTGACGCAATATTGACACGATCTAGAGATGGGATTGTTTATCATCCTATACGTTTTGCAAGTAAGAAGTTAACACAAGTTGAGATGAATTACATAACTACGTAACACAAAGCATTATCTATGATTTATGCACTACATAATTTTTGAAAATACTAGCTAGAAAATCCCTTTATATTCTACACCAATAGGATGACACTTAAGTACTTGGTTAATAATCCCATTTTGCAAGGGTACATATGGCATTGTATTATGTTGTTTTAGGAATTTGACTTTACTGATTCTGCGGTAAAAGTAGGGAAAAGTAATTCAGACTTGATCAATTCTCAAGGATTACTTTAGGTGAGGACATGCATAACATTAAGGACACAATTCTAGATGCACAGTTGTTGAGATTAAACAATGTGCCCTCTGATTTAGATCATATTTTTGTATTTTTACGTACTAGTGTGTGGCACTGAAGGAATGAAGACTATAGAGAAGAAGCATCTTACAATTTGTGTCGTTCCTTACATGTTGATCAATGGGGATATATACAAGCTAGGTCGGGATGATTTTTTGCACCATTGTGTACTTGATCATGAGCATGAAGCTATTATGGAGAAGGCTCATGAAGGAATTTCTATGGGGCCATTATGCAAGAACTCCCACCACGCGTAATATTCTCATGGCTAATTTTTGGTGGGAAACATTGTATAAGGATTCTAAGGAGTATGGCAAATGCTATGATAATTTTCAACACCTTAAAAATCCTGAGCATAGAGATGAAATGCCTTTGAGGCCTATAGCCAGTGTAGAACCTTTTGGGAAATGGGTAGTTGACTTTTTGTGTCCTATTTTCCCACCTACGCGTAGGACTGGATCACGCTACATTATAACTTGTACATATTATCTTATAAGGTGGGAAGAATCAACACCTTAAAAGGATTTCATGAAACTACTGCAACA
Organism: Taxus wallichiana var. yunnanensis; assembly: GCA_018340775.1. Classification (NCBI taxonomy): domain Eukaryota; kingdom Viridiplantae; phylum Streptophyta; class Pinopsida; order Cupressales; family Taxaceae; genus Taxus; species Taxus wallichiana. Next base: position 187,216,203 of record CM031239.1, read on the forward strand.
AGGTTCTTATGGGATAACATCATCAGTAGGTATGGATGTCCATTGAGCTTGACTAGTGATAGGGGTACTCATTTCTTGAATGAGACTATTAGAATATTATTGGATGAATTTATGGTGACACACCATAAGACAACACCTTATCACCCATAGGTCAATGGGACTACAAAGGCTTTCAAAAAGATATTGGGAGATACATTGACAAATATTTTTGATATTGGAAGGAAGGATTGGGATGATAAAGTCTCTGTTGTACTTTGGCTATAGAGGACAAACTACAAGAAGTTTAATAAGGCCACACCCTTTTAGTTGGTGTTTGGAAAGGATTTTTTTTATAGGTGGAATTCATGGTACCCTCTTTGCATATTGCATGCACAAGAGGACTTGATGATGAGAAAGTAATTAAAGAGCGCATTGATAAACCGATACAATTAGATAAGCAAGACACCATGGTACGTTGGAGTCGAATATGGAAAAATCCAGACAAAAGGCATGGCATGATAGGAACATAAAGAATAAAATGTTTGAGGTTGGATAGATGGTGTTTCTTTATGATTCCAATTTTTGCACCACTGAAAGTTCCAAGTGCATTGGTTGTGACCATATGTTGTAACGTACATACTTCATTCAAGAGATTTCCAATTAGACATTGGATGGCACATGGTTTCCCGTTACTTTGATGGAAGTAGGTTGAAGCCCTACTATAAATAAGTCTTTTGGATTTTTGTAATAAGGTAGTATTGCCATTTAGATTAAATTTCCTTTAATGCATTGCTTTATTGTGTTTCCTTTCATGTCACTATGCTTTTTAATTTAGTTTTGTGTTTTCCTTTATATGGCATGCTTGGTTGAAGGTTTCTTACGGGATGTTAGCGCGGAAAAGAAAAAGATGTTATATGTGTTATGAAAAAGGTGTTCTAAGGAAGGTTGAGATGATTGAAGACCACACAAGGAAAGTGATTGTGCAAAGGTGTAATGCAAGGTAGGAAACGATATGGGAAACTACTTGGGATATGACACGAGAGGTTTTTATTTTGGTGTAGGGAGGCACGCGAAGGATGTATGAGGCAACAAAGTAGTATTAGAATGCCGTAAGGTAATGACTACAATGTGTGAGGTGAAAGATGAACTCGCATAATTTAGCATTAAGCGAAAAATGTACTTTGTTGAAAAGTGACTTAACACACATGGGTCAAAGGTATAAAAAGGTCATGAAAAGGTATAAATAAGGAGGTTAGGGTAGTTATTTGGCCACCTTTCTTTTAAATAAATAAAAGTGCTAGTAAATGGATTGAAGAGTGAAAAAGAGCTTAGAAGTGACACTAAGTATTTGCAAACCAAAAGTTCTTGTGAGTTGTGAAGGGATCCTTGCAGAGAGGTAAGTTGGAGCTAGTAGTGGAGCGGTGAAGGGTTACATGCAATTGAAGTGTTTGGAAGTCATGGGGCTCGGGTAGCGAATGGATGAAGGATAAAACATCTAGGGCATACCGTGAGAAGTGAAATGGGGCACGAAAGTTGTGAACAAAGAGACATCAAGTGGAGGTGGAGGATCCTTTAGAAGAGATATATTCTGAAATGCAGTACCCTCTTGGTGTTTTGTGGGTGGAATTGTGGAAATTAAAGCTCACTCATTACAAAAATAGTGATTTTAACAACCACATGGATGAAAATGAAAATAAGACGAGGTTATAATCAGTAAAAGCACTCCTAGGATCATATGAGGCTAGAAACCCTCGAATTGATGACTATATACAAAGAGAGATGGTAAAAACTAGGGTTTTATAATTATGAGAGCTTCCATTTTTTACAAAACCCACATATTTGTTTGAATGGCTTATGTCACATGTGCAAGAAGACTTCTTATACTTCATGGGAAGAAGGATGCATCTCATAGGCTAGCTGATTGGACAAGTTACATGATTAAAAAGCATAGGGGAGTATTTGTCTCTAGATATGTGTGCCAAAGCCAAGATTGAGGAGATTAGGAATAAATTATGCTATGAGAAGGGAGGTAAGGCATAAACCATTGAGGACTTGGACAACCCGGCACTTAGGGTCACTTCTCGACTCATGAGCTAAAAATAGGGTGATTCAGAGCACTCGACTGATATAAACAAGAGGTTCCTATACGTGGCCTACAAAATCTCGAAGAGGGAACACTACAATTTGGCCCAGTATGTTGTTGTAGACAGATAACATAGAGGAGGTGAAGCTGCAAAATGAAGGAGTGAAGATTACATGGGGTTCCATCCTCCTCTTGAAGCTGCAAAATGAAGGAGTGAAGAGATTATATGGGTTTACCCACCAGTAGATCCATGGCCCATAGTTCAGTTCGTATGGTTCACATCTGATGGCACCATCAAAAGTAATTACAAGGCAAGAATTAACAAATGGTACGAAAGACTACATTAGACCTTTGAGAATCAATGGAACATTCCGCACGAGTTTCCCATAGTTGTTCGAGACCAAGTGAAGTTTACAATGATGTAACACTTCACTCTTGTGAGATTTAGGATGGTGAATGGAGAGATGGGGCCATGGTATAAAATCTTGTTTGCATTCACAACTAAGTATTTGAAGTGCTCCATCAATAGATTGAAGGATGCACAAAAATTGACATATGACATGGATAAGGTGGATTCTAACCTGCATACTTTATGCGCCACATACAAATATGAGTCTAGGCCCACATACTTGGAGGTCTTGGAGCAAATTTTTTTGGATCTCCATATCTAGATAAATGCGATGATTAAAGGGTTGATTAATAGAATATTTGTACAACTGTGCCTGAAGAATCAAGGGGGTTGAATTCAAGGTCACAAACTCCACTTTTCTACAGCCAAGGGGAAAACCACTTTCATTCAGCAAGGTCATCTGTGAGGAAGAGGAACAAGAGGAAGAAGAGGGAGATGAGGAAGAAGGGTAGCTTGACACTTATCATAAAAAAATGTTCTATACTCGTAGGAGTAGGTGTGGAGGCATTGAGATCTCTCAACAAGGTAACACGAGCAATAAAAGATTAAGCTTGTGAAAGTTCAAGAAGTATCTAGTTTTGAGACGGAGACATGGTCGAAAGAGACATAGTTTTCCACACTAAGGGATGAGTTAGAACAGGAAATGGAAGAGATGGAGAAGTGAGCATGATAGAAGGAAACAAAGAAGGCTTGTGAAAAGAAGAAAGAGCCTATGATAGAAGAAGAGATAAATAAGAGCTTGATGAGGGAGGATTCACCAGTGTAACCTAAGGAGCACATGGAGAAAGAAAAAGGTGATAATTTTGTGATCAAGGAGGACAAGGGGCTTAGAATAGGTACCAACACCTCCACACCGAAGAAACAGAGAACAAAGCGAGATGGGGCAAAGGAATTGGTGTACCCTAAGGTCCCCACATATGGACTACGTTGATGATCCTTTGAAGGTCCTTCACGTGCGCTTCTAAAGCATGGTACCCACTAAAAAAATATGTGTGGGAGCTAATAGAAAAAGATGGGGTTATCTAGAACCAAGATGATGTTGAGTTGGAACTTGCACAATCACTCCAAGGAGATGGAGCTTGAGGTAAATGAATATACAATTAATAATATTTACTTAAAGAAAAAAAAATGGAGTGATATATAAAGTGGTAGACCCAAAACACCTGACTGATGAGAAAGCATGCAATGTGTTGCACAATATGTCCTCTGAAGTAGTATAGAGAAATTTGGATTCAAGTGCAAATGTTTTCACACTTGTGGTAGATAAGAAGGAGGAGGAAAAATAAATAAATAGATTGTGAAAGGGGCTGGAGGGTGAACATGATAGGAAAAAATAAGCATATGATAGGGCTGGCACACTAGTTAAGAAGATTTTGGCTCAATTTTCATCCTTGGTTAGTGAGGCATGGATAGAGTATGGTGATGAAATGGAATATCTTGAGGAATTAGTGGGGATTTTATTGGTTAACATTAAAAATGGAACATGATCATTTGTTGAAGAGATTTCCAAGGAAAAAGAGAATAACAAGATATCGTAGTTGATGCCCGGATCACTAAGTTGTAAGAATTTCTCACCCAACTCAAGGAAACAAGTACACTAGAAGATATGGTTTTCAACCGATGTAGAAAGTGTGAGCCATTGATTTATGCTAGAATGGTGTATGAGGAATGTTAGGAAATAAGTGATAAAATATGTGGAATAATCCCTCATAGAATCATAACATTAGAAACTAATATGCAGAAATTATTATAGATCTCAAATAAAATTGCAGAATAAAATAACACAACACAAAGAGACAATATTTAACGTGGTTCACCCAATTTGGGCTATGTCCACCAAGAATCACTTGCTCAGATTTTATTACAAGCCACCACTCTCTATATACAATACCTATATCCATTTGGAGCTATGCTCAAAAAAACTCTCTGACAATTCACAGTCGAATTCAAAGCACATTTGCAATATTTTTCATTATTCCCTACCATATGCATAAAACCATATAAGTAGGTAGCTACTTAAGCAGTTTTATAATACCATGGGTATCAAAACCATGGGCCAAAACCAGCCCAAAAACCTATGGGTCAAAAATCTTTCCCATATGAGAAGAGCACGTTTCCCGATATGTCGGGTGTGTTTTTTCAAGGCAAAAAAAAATTTATGCCCAAAAAGAAAATTTCGAGGTTGTGCCCCCAAACCCCTGCTACCAAGGGCTACCACCCCCAGACCCCCACTCAAGCCCGAACCCCGGTGAGGATACATGAAAAGTGTACAATACTCTTAGTGTACAGTCTTCAACACTTTCACACATGAAAACAGGCTCCACAACCTAACAAGGAAGCCATCCTAAAGGCCATATAAGAAAAGGTCCCCACCAACAAACTTGAGCACACTTAACTAATTATCAAGACCACTGCAAAAAAGGATAAAATCAAAGAAAAATGTGAGAATATTTAGTTTAGGATTGGTGAGTTACAAAATTCCATATTGGAACACATGGATGTTTTTGATGGAGCTTGTGTAGAGCTAGTGGTGGTCATACAGAACTGAAGAGTAGAGTTGAGGAGATAACACTAGATCAAGTACTGGATATTGTGAAGGAGGCACTAGGGAAGGATTTGAAAGAGTTGGAGGAGTGGAAGAAGCTAAAGGATGAAGTAGATATAGAGTTCCCCGAGCTCCTCTAGGTGCCTTAAAGGTTTTTGGTATTATTTTCATTTTTGGATTCTAATTTTTTTGTCTTCATGAAACTTTTTGTACTTGGTGATCAAAGAATTTCCAGGGGTGGCAATCGAGCTAGTGTTAGGTAATTTTGGACCCCTCAAAAATATATTAAGTATAATTGGCACAAGGGATTTTGATGTGCGGGAGTTAGGCGTGAAGACACACACAAGAGTAAGATAGATAGTGTATGAAGGCTCGCACCCTGACAGATTGTATTCCATACTGAGCTGCATTATCAGCCACGAGAAAATTTGGAAAGGCAGAGGGTTATAATAGCAGTCAAGAAAGGTTTTGAAAATAAGAATAGAGTATGAAGACTTTCAGTTCAATAAAATTCTATTTTGAGATAGATCTCATGCGAAGGAAGTTAAAGTGTCATGTAGAGCTTATGCTATTAATAGGATTAGAACTACAATTTGTATTAGAATATTATCTATTATTAGTGAGCTTGCATTATCTTGTAATTGGCTTATAACACGTGCAATGTTATTTCTAGCATGTGGGATATTTTTGGAGAGTGCATGGGTGGTAAAGGGCAAGTCCCCACCCCATATATATATATATATATATATATATATATATATATATATATATATATATATATATGTATGTATATATATATATATATATATATATGTATGTATGTATGTATTTATTTATTTTCACGAATTAAGGGGAATGTATCGAGACCATGAATGCTTGTGAGGTTATGTTATATTTTTACATTATGCATGTATTCTTATGAAGTTACTATTGATGTATTCAACTATTATGTTTCATGGTGATTAATAGAATGGAGTTTTGTGGATGGATTCTTGTTATTGATGTCTCTGTTACTGGATCTTGCATGGTAAACATGTTATTGATTCTTGTTTAGATTGTTTTGCACATGGTTATGATTTGTTACTTGTATGCTTAGATCTAGTTCATCTGGTTTATTTTTGTTATATTATGAGATATATCTTCATTCATGCTAACTCCTTGACAAAGAAGGCATTAAACTAGGGACTTGGTACCTTTGCACACTTTGGGTGAGCATTCAACTTCCAACTGGATGAGGTGTCGAGTGCCTAGGATATTAGTAAAGAAATAGTTAATACTCTACGTATATATGGTTTTTCTAGTTTTTATCTCTTAAATCCCATAGATTCCATGCGGTGAGATTTGATAGATTTGCATATTGTTTTCTCTATAATAATGGTGTCAAAATGCAAAGGGAAAACCAATTGAAATACTCTATGTATATATGGTTCTTAGGCCTTGCGAGTTGTTTAATCCTCTCTGTCAAGTCTGTTGAGAGGTGAAGTGCGCGTTAATGAGAAAGCTCCACATCACTTTGGATATCACAATGTCATTCCTTGGGTATACCTTGTTAATAAGTGTCATTTATGGACCAATACGAAAGCCACATTCTTCTTTGAAATTCACAATGCTAGTCCTTGTTAAACCTATCAATGGCTAACCAATAAGAACACTCCACACATCTTTAGGGTTTATCGATGCCGTATAGATACCAATACCAAGTGTACCAAATTGTGAAGTGTGAGCTACAAAGAAATATCTATGTCACTTTAGATATCATAATGTCACTCCTTAGGTTGACCACAATCGATTCTTTATTAGTCACATTAGGAGTAAACTAATAATAAATCCCCACGCCGCTTTATAATTTGTAATGTCATTCCTTAGGAAATAATGATTTGAAATATGTAGTAATGTGAAATACACATGAATGAGTAATTTCCACATAGTGTAATCCATTCACATAATTTAGAACATGTAAGATCTCTAAAGTGTTTGTCCAATTGTTTTTGAACCATGAACCAATGATAAAACTCCATGACATGTTGATACTACCAAAACTTTTCAAACATGTGGAATTATCTGTTAAAATAAAAATAGTTTCCACATCACTTCAGAATTATAAGAGTTTATCAAATATGATATGAATGAATATTAATTGTTTAATTCAAATTGTGGTGATGGTCTCCAAAACGTCATAGACAAAAAATGCTCATCTCTTTTACAAATAAAAATCCTGCAATTTCATACTCAAAAAAATAAATTTGTTTTAAGGCATTGTTAGTCCAAAAATGTAAGTTTAAAAAAATAATGTGACAAATTTGTAACCAAGAAGCAAAACTATTCATCACAAGATAAAATAGTTGTAAAATATTTTACAAAATATATGATAGGGCCCCATACTTTCGAGATAAAGCAAGGGGATGTGTTATTTAAAACATAATTATACAAAAATATACCGACTTGTATTGGACATACTAGGTTGCATCATTATAGGAACATGGATATGTAGATTGCTTTAGTTAATGCTGAATGGGTTAAATTATAAGAGGTATATCATTAGGATTTCTACTCTATTCATCAACCATTTGTCTATGTAATTTATTCATAGGAATAGTTTACGATAAGGAGTAATAACTAGCTCATTAGAATAAGAATTTTCAAATTTTTAGTTTTTTAAAGATTCCTCAATTAAACTACTAGTGCATTCATAGTCATTGTTGGTGCTCATTTTGATCTCGCACCATTTTCCCTAATTTTCCTCTGATCTACGTGTTATGAAATGTTTTGTCTCCCGATGTGGATGTTCTAAAGCTTTGACCTCTATTTGAATGGCTCGAATTGTTTGCAGAATCCATTTTCATGCCCCTTTTTGAGGAAGTCTCTGAGTCTGCCTTGTTTCTATCCTAATTTCTTCAAAATCTACGGGCTCTGTCATTTTTCCTATTCTACCCTGACCATGGAAGCTCGAGAATGATCAATTTATATTTGTATGCCTTTGAAAATCCAAATCCATGGTCAAAAGATGCTTGGAACCATGATTCACTTGGTTTTGTTTCAAAAAAATTCATCCTTAGTGAAAAATCGATTCTGGGCATGAATGGTGAATTTGTGTTTTTAACGGTCTAGCAAGCATATTTTCCCTGCCAAATTATTCCTCTACATCTGGTGGTCACGTGGATTTTTTTGGTTGGTCAGGGGACGACCGAGAAAATGTTTTAACTTTTCACTTTTTTTTTTTTGGAAAAAGGGAAAATTTGGTCCCGTAGCTCCACTCAATTCTGATTGGTTCTTTTGGTACTTACATGGCTTCTTCTAATTGGATGGGGCACAATAGGTTTTTTTTTTGAACTTGTTCTTTTTGGATACTTTGGCAAAAAATTTGAACCCACCCCGTGGCCCCACCAGGCTTTGATTAAAGAAAAATTTAAGCGGCAGGGAAAAGTCTTACTTTGACCCCATAGAAGGACACGTGGCAAAGTTAAAAGCGGAGATGCGGGCCTTCGGAGGCAAGTTGGATATTTTTCCCTTTTGGAAAAATGGATTAAAAATTATAAAATGGAAGTGCACCCTCGCCAAATCATATTGAAGCCTTATAAGGTTCTTGAAGTTGTGCCATAAAGACACGTGGAGGTTTCTCGCGGTCTTCTTTCCTTAGTTTTTTCAGAAACTTCCTAAAAGGCCTGAGACACGTGGTGAGCCCGTGCTCATTTAGGGTCTCTACTTTTGGGGACCATCTCAAGATGCACCATTGAGACGTATGGTGGTTTGAAAATTCAAGAGGCGGGGAGGCGGGCCATCGGGGCAACTTGGATTTTTGCCCCTTGTTATTCAAAAGATTGAAATCATCAAAATGACCCCAAGCCCGAAAAGAATAGTCAAAATTTTTCTCTAGTCAATGGTGGAGGTGCAGACTTTCGGAGGTAAATTGGAAAATTTTCCTTTTGTGGAAAAAGGAGTTAAAAGTGTAAAAGGAAGTATGGTTCTACTAGGACCCACATCAGAGACTAGAAGCGGAAGGGCGGAGCTACGGGAAAAACTTGGAAAATTTTCCTTTTACAAAAAAAAGAGGTGAAATAGCATAATTTAGCCACGGTTCCTTTGGGACCCACATTGGGACATGTGTCAGGCCCATTTTTCAAAGGTGGAGGGGTGGAACAAATTGAGAAATTTTGCATTTTTTTCAAAAGGTGTAAAAGGTAAAAAGGAACCCTCGAGCCCATCTTGATTTGGATCTCCCATGTACGGTCCAAATTCAAAAGAGAGATCAATGGAAATTATGCATCTGTATATGATTTTGCAACATTTCTACTCCAAAGCTCTTGGGGATGTGAATTTTTACGGTTTTTATCATTTCTTGGAGTCTCCTACATGTAAAATGAAGAGGAACATTAATTTGGTATCTTGGTTGGGTGGGAAAATTTTGAAGATGTCTTTTACAATCAAGACATGATCTAATCATTGGCTTTGATCTGATTTTTAGTTTTTCTTTCCTTGGCATGCAAAGAACCAGATTTGATAGATTGGAGGAAGAAGTAGTTGGTGTGTGAGATGAAGAATGACCTACTAGGTGAAGAATTGAATGCTGAAAATATTTGGAGAGATTTTCCCTTTGCACACCTAAAAACTTTTTGTAAATCTGATTCTTGGGAGTCTCAACACACAATGGTGCTTTGAATGTCCCTAGTTTTGGGGAAAATTCTATTGTAAATGAAGTATTATAAATTGCATGAATTTTTCATGCAAATGGTTGGAGTGTTAGAGGTTGAGACTGATTTTCTAAGAGAAAAGCTTGATAGAACCCGTCTTTCTGAGAAATCATCTAAAGAAACATGTTTATCTTCTTTTGTTACATTTGAGCATGTCAAGGTGGTTGTGAGTGTATAACCATTCACAAGATCTCGAGAGATTGTTCTAGATTCTTTCCCTGTTGATAAATTTAATCAAAATTGAGTTAATCTGTGTTATTTTTGGGCAAAATTTGTGTTTTCTTCATTCTGAATGTTTGTAAGTAGTTTTCTTGTTCCCGTTGCAATCTTACATTGAAATATTTGTGAATCACACAAGATCTTATCCTTGTGATAGTTTGGTGGCATTTACAATTTTGTTTATTAGGAGAGCTTTCATTTGATAGTGAAATAAAAAAATTTAAAATCATTGTGACTCCTAGCATGACTATAAGATTGTTTGTTAGCCTTTGAGGGTATCTTAGGCATGATGAAATAGAGGTTGATAATGTTTAGTTGAGTTTTCCAGGTTTGATCATTCATTTTGGATCCTCAAATTTTGGGTGAAAATTGTTGATCTGGGCCTCCATTGAAGCACATATTTTTGTTAAAGGAACATCCTAGCTATCCCGAAGCATTATGTTGTTCAAGCTCTCCATTTTTAAAAAAATTCTCAAGGATCTGGTGAATCAAGTTCATCCTACCTCACCTCCCACCAAAATTCATTAAAAACAACCAATCTTACCCATACTACCCCTGTTTGTCATGTGTGTATACAAATGCATAATATTTACTACCAAAACATGCAGAAACAATAAGGTTTTCATTTTCTTTAGTGGCTTGAACCTTACTTAAATAAAATATCTCCATTATCTAGAGTGATAACTCATGAGAGTTAGGTTTTGTTGCATTGATCATATTTTCTTCAAGGTCTTCTTAATAATTTCATAAGGAAGGATATCTCCATCTCCTCCACAAACAATAGGCTACAAAAAGGGTCCTCTCACCTTGGTTGAAAGGCACAACCATAAAGTAGTGAGGATAGGTCAAATCCTCTTGAGGGTGCTACCCATTTCTCCACATCTGAGTGACAAAGAGAAAGCTGCATTTCATCCCTAGCTACAAAATGACACACTACATGCTCTGCTTGTCTCTAAGCTTCTTGCCAAACCTGTGATGCTTCTCAACTTCTGAGGGAGAATCAATTTTGGTACCAACACTCGATGAACACATTTGTTGGGGACACAAAGTGGTTACAATTCATATTTAGACCCTGGTAAATACTTCTTATATGCTCTAAGTACTAATACATTTTTTCAAACATCATCTTGTGTTCGGACCTATAAAAGTATTCAAAGTTGCAAACATTGTGTGCATCTCTTTCATCTACACACCTAGTGCACTAGCTTTCATTGGTAAATCTGGGTACGAAAAGTTAGATTATCCCATTTCCAGTTTCTAGTATTGACATACATTTGACAGATCATATTTTAGTGCATTTACATAATTAAGGTGGAAATCCTTAGTGGTGACTCCTTGTTGATCTGATTCTTAATGAGTATTAGTGTCTTAACCTCTGTCAAGTGAGTTTTGTTACTAATCTTTGCAAATCTAGAAGGAAGATCTTTCTTTGCTAGAGATACTACTAGGACATTATTTCCAGAGCTAGGAAAAATAAATTCAGAAGGAAGAAAATCCTGGAGAGTTGTTGGAGATCAGCAGACAAGAAAAGGGATCTCCATTGATGAAAGTGATCAGCCTATCATTGAATACTGCCATTCAAGTGCTTCTAAATTAGGTAGCCTCTTTGTGGAATTGAATTCTCCAACTGGAGAGGGGCCTTCATTTTATTTTTAAAAGTTTGCTTCTCATTATGCCCCTATCTTTTCAAAATTTGATAGGGTTTTCTAAGAAACAAGGCCTTTAGGGGATATCCATTTTGAAATTTCTACTCCTATGTTTCAAAGACACTCTGCCCCTTATCAATTTGTCTCCCCTTCAGTGGTCATCTCCTCAAAAAAACATGGCCCAGCCCCCACCCAGACATCCTTTTGTTGTAAACACCTTTGGTCCTATAAATTTTATAGGGATGGCTGGTTATCCAAATGCAGTTCCCCGGGATGTAAGAAAGAGATTACCCAAGTTTCAAGGAAACAACGCTATAACTAGTGATCAACATTTGAATCTTTTTATCAATATGATGGAAGAATTTGAGATTGAACATGAAGATGTATATATAAAATTGTTTATCCATACTCTAGAAGAGGATGCAAGGGAATGGTATAAAGCTTTTCTAGATAATTCCATTGATTCTTAGACATAGATGAAAAATGCATTTAGATTGTAGTATGGTGATAGAACTGACCCCAAGTTTCTTCTATCAGAATTTGAAAACATCAAGAAGAATCCTAATGAGTCAGTACATGATTTTAATACAAGGTTTAACAAGACCTTGAGGATATTTCCTATTTTTTAAAGGCCATGTGATGAATCATGTTTGATCAAATATTTAGATGCATTTGATAAAAAGGATACTTACTACTTGAGGGAAAAAACCCTACTAATTTGAGGCAGACATTCACCATGGCTCAAAAAATTGAGAATAATATCAAGGCAATTGGAAAGCCTCCAAAAAGGGAGGGTGTAAAAATAATTAACCTACAAAATCCTCAAACAAGTAAGGCTGCTGATTTAGAGGAGGTTGTAAAAAAATTGGCAGGGCTGTCAAAGAAATATCATACAAATTAGCCTGGGTAGAAAAAGGGATTGGGCAGAGTTCACAAGGTCAACACAAGCAACAAGGCCAAGACAGGTTTACAAATCATCATAGAAATGATCAGAGATCTGATGATAGAGGTAAGGGACCTATTGGATTTGGAAATAAACAGTCCCAGGCTAGGGAAAATAGAATGGTACCTGATCCTTTAGCTTTTAGAGTTGTTGTTGTGGAGGAGATAGATGTCATTGATTGGTGTGACAAATGTTTCATGCCCCATGCTCCATGTGAGGAATATCAACAACAACAAGAAGAAGCTTATGATGATAATGATGATGATGTTTGCATGATGGGTTTCTCCATGAGCTCACAATAAGGGGAAACTTCAACTGAGGTAATAAGTGCTAGAACTACTACTGATTTTTGGGATTGCATTCACCGGGTACCTATTATTCCTCCCTCTCATACTTTAGAAGTAGATACTATACAAGATTTTGAATTTCCCAATAATGACTTTGAATATTTAAGAGATTTAATGATAAAGAAGTATGATGGAGGAATCCCATATGAGGAGGACAGTAGTTATTGATGAATGTTGTTGTGGCTCAAGAAAAGGAATACAACACAAGAAGTAGGGTTGTCAAAGGTACAGGGCCTCAGGCCAAGCCAAAAATTCCATTGATTTTAAATATTCCTAAAGAGGCTCCTAAGAAAGATACATCTACCAAGGGTCTTGTTGTCCCAAAAAAATCATACCCCTCCTCATGCCCAAGCTGCCAAAAATATTGTGCCATTTAATGAGTGTATCAACCTTCCTTCCAATGCTACCTTGTCAAATTCTGTCCCTTATGATATTGCCCAAGTCTTGAGTCAGATCAAGATCTCAGTTCCAATTGTTGAGTTGCTTAGGATTCCTAAGCACAAGAAAAGGGATTTTGAGTATTTGGGGCTAAAAGAGGAGAATACTTCCCTAGGTAGAAATATAAACATTGTGGAGAATCCACCAATCATTGAAGAGTTAGAGACACCACCATTCTTGGAGAAATAGGTGAACCACCTGAGGTTTATTTAGGGACATCCTTGGTGGATTCTCAACTAAATTTGGATCCATTCTTCACCACTTTGATCATTAAAGACAGATTGCTACACAATTGTATGTTTGAATCAGGGGCATCATGCAATGTTATGCCTCTAGAATTCATGAATGAGTGGATATCAAAGTAACAAAAACATATGGGAAGTGTACTACTATGGAATCTAGATAAGTTCCAGTGGTGGGATGTGTGAAAGGTCTGGTGGTGCAACTTGCAGCTTACCTACGTAAAAACCTGGTACTTGATGTTGTTATTATTGATTTCCCAACCAAGTGGGGTATGTTTTTATCTAGAAAATGGTCTACAAGTGTTGGTGGGAGTGTTTAGATTGACATGTCCTATGCTACCATCCCAATTGAAGGAAACCTTTTTAGGTTGTATGGGGAAAAGAAGATTTTGCACCTTATTGAGGATCCCAACAATACATCTTATGAAGTATTGTACACAAGTTTGGATGTTGATAACTTTATAGGATTTTCGATGGAAAAGAGAACAAGATTGAACAATGCAAGTGTCTTAAATATGAAGTCTCTCCTTGGACTTTATTATTTTATGGAGCTTGCTCCAACTTCGTAAATGGTGCTGGTGTTGTTTTGATCTCTCCGAGTGCCGTGAAGAGTTTGTATTTTCCTTTAAACTCAACTTTGAGTGCACTAATAACATTGCTAAGTATGAGGCATTGTTTTTAGGTCTAAGGATTTCTTGGAAATATGGTGTTAAAGACATCATTGTCAAAGGAGATTCAAAATTAATTGTAAAGCAAGTCAGAAAACTTTATGCCACAAAAAATCAGCAAATGAAACAATACAAGCATGCAGTTTGGGATCTCATTGAGATGTTTGATTCATTCAATATTGTGCATCATGATAGGAGGTTCAATGATTTGGAAGAAAAAATTACAGTATTGGGATCTCGGTTTGATAATTGTATAGTATCCCCATATTGTGAATATGATGTTGAGGTGTTAACTAGGCCATTTGTACCTGACAACATTAAACATTGGAAAGTTTTTGATGATGATGCTCAGGTCAAAAGATTTCTGCAGAACAAAGGGGAGTTTTCTTATCAAAATATTGATTGGGAGCCAATGGTGTGCGTAGTAGAGGGTAAAGAAACCTTGCAGTAAAAGGCATCATCCAAATAAAGACTAATACCATTCCTAGAGGGCTGGTTTCTCTTGAATCCAACTTTGATAATGCTGATCACATTATTAATAAATGCATAGCAGCCTCAAGGGATATTGAGGAGCATGATCTTGGCACAAAGGAGAAACCAAGGAAGATTTGGTTGGGAAGCAATCTCAGCAAGGAGGAAAATAGTATTATGTCTAATTACTCAAAAATATCAAGATTGCATGGCTTGGACTTATTTTGAATTAAAGGCATACAGAGAGGATCTATTTCAACATGATATTCCCTTGGAATCTAATGCAAAACCATTCAGGTAGAAATAGAGGCCAATCAATCCACTCCTATCTCTTAAAATGTAAGAGGAACTGAAGAAACTAAGGGATGGAGGGATTATTCAGCCTACAAGGTATTCTTCTTGGGTTGTAAACCTAGTACCAGTTAGAAAGAAGAATGGTGACATCAGGTTGTGTGTGGACTTCAAAAATCTAAACAGAGCATCAATGAAGGATAATTATCCTTTACCAAACATGGAAAACATGTTGCAGTTAGTGACCGGTTCTGAGCTGCTATCTACCCTGGATGGCTTCTCTGGTTATAACCAAGTTGTTGTAAAGGAATAAGAAAGAATTAAGATAGCCTTTACCACCCCTTGGGGAACATATGTATATGTCAGGATGCCCTTTGGACTGATGAATGCTGGAGCAACCTTTCAAAGAGCAATGGATGTTGATTTTTTTGGTTACATCAATGATTTTATTACTATCTACAAAGATGATGTAATTGTGTTCTCCAGAAAGAGAGGTGATCATTTGCAACACTTAGAGAAGATGTTGATAAGATGTAGAGAATATGGAATTTCACTAAATCCAAAGAAGTTCCATTTCAAAGTACAAAATGAAAAATTGCTTGGTCACATTGTGTCACAAGAAGAGGTAATGATTGATCCAGAAATGGTAGAGGCCATCAGAAAGGTCCCAATTCCAAGAACCAAGAAGGGAATTTAGTCCTTCTTTGGGTAGATAAATTTTATCAGGAGATTCATATCAAACTTTGTTGAGTTGACCATTCCAATCACTAGCATGTTGAAGAAGGACCAGGCCATCAAATGGGAGGAGGATGCCATTCAAGCTTTTAATGGGATCAAGGAGGCATTAAAGCATGCCCCTATTTTAGCAACTCCAGATTATAAGAATCCTTTCCAATTGTTTTATTTTTCTTCAAAGAACACTATTGCATCTGTCTTGTTGCAAAAAGATGATGAAGGGGATGAGAGGCCAATTGCCTTTTTTAGTAAGGCATTGCAGGGGGTGAGTTGAAATACACTATTATGGAGAAACAAACATTTTCCTTGGTAAAAGCAACAAATGTTTTCAGGCCTTACATTTTGAGCTCTAAAATTGTTGCTTATTTTCCCCACACTATGGTAAGAGACATCTTATCAGAGATGGAAGTCTCAAGAAAAAGACGCAAATTGGTGAACAAGTTGCAATAATATGACATAGATATCCAAATCATGAAGTTGGTGAGAGGTTTGGGCTTGGCTAAGCTTATGGCTGAGAGGAAATTGCAAACTATTGAGGCAAATGAGGTAGAAGAAGGGTAGATGTTTTTGAAAAAATGATGAGTTATGAGTGGTATAAAGATGTAATTCTTTTATCTCGACATTTATACTACCCCGAGTATTTGAGTAAGAATAAAAAAAGATCCCTTAATTTGGCTTCCCAAAATATGTCATTATTGATTATGGGTTAGCTTGGAAGAACCCCGAGGGAGTTACCTTAAGGTGTATTACTGAAGATGAAGCCCCAAAGATAATTTTTGATCTTTGTAGAGGAGTTTGTGGGGGTATTTTGTTGGAATAGTCCACATCACACAAATCTCAAGAGCTAGTTATTGGTGGCCAAACTCTCTTCAAGGATACAACTCTTTTGGTTAGAAGATGTGAGAGTTGCACAAGACTTCTCTAGAAGACTAAAGGATTTAGGCTTCCTTCCTTTGCAACCTATATCAATTGAAGCCCCATTCAAGCAATGGGGAATGAATTTCATTGGTGAGATTTCAGTCCTTCAAGTGTTGGCCATAAGTGGATTCTTATAGCCATTGATTACTTCACCAAGTGGGTGGAGGAAATCCCCACCAAAAGAGAAACACACCAAATTGTCATGGATTTTATGTTGAACCATATCATCTGCAGGTTTGGAGTGCTAGTTAAAATTGTTACTGATAATGCCATGAGCTTCAGAGCTAAACCTTTGGTGGCAATGTGAAAATAATACGAGATCAATTTGACATATGCTTCTAATTACAATCCCCAAGGAAATGGACAAGTTGAGTGCAAGAAATATAGATTATGACACTTATAGCTAAGGTGGCATGACTCATTATTTCACCAACATAGTGTACTAGAGAGAAATATACTTCCATATAAGAGTAAGACACCACGTGTACTCAATAAGATAACCGTAATACTTGAGAGGGTTGCCCCGAGGTGGGAATAAGATAGCCTAGTCGTCAAGCAGGACACAACTTGCATTGAGTGAGACATCACCTAGGTAGTAGAGCATATATTACGTTGAGAGAAGGACATAGCTTATTTGGCATTTTGGTCACATGGTCTTATTAATATTCTAGCTTGGATCACACAACATGGTGAGGAAGTGTATTGCAATAATTTTTATGAGATATTCATATTGGTAAATAAAAGGAACATGTAGACACTAAATCATGCACTTGGGTAAATTTATAGGTTCTAATCACATGCATTACAGTCATATGATTCATAAAGGAAAAAAGTATTAATTGATCAATACCTTTGTCCTTTTAGGTTCCTATTTGGTCTCCTATTTGGGCTTGTAAACCCTACTACCCAAGATGACCTTCGACACTTCACCTTTTATGGTTCTTAACACCAACACCCAACTAGGATACCAGCACCCCAGGTGCCCTCATCCCCTTTGTGTGCCCTATATCTCTTTATATATTACTCACTCCTTTTGGGTCCTTTCTAGTTGTTGGGCATCCTTATCTCTTAGGGGTTGACCTTTTAGTGATCAATTACAAAATTCAAGCAAGGGAATCATATAAATACAATGTTATGAGATCAAATTAAAGGAAAAATCTCTAAACATCTACTATCACCACCTAAGGTTGAATCCAATGTCATCTAAAGAGCATCAAATAATCCATATAGTTTAACTTAAGGGACAAGGTATTGGTTATTCTGCATGCACCCATAGGAGGGGAAGTTCATTTTTCCATGGACACATCTACTTACATTTTTTACATCTAGCTACTTGCTTGCTATCAAGTGCGACATGAACAAAATCCACCTAGGGTATGATTTCAACACAAACAAACGTAGAAATTCATTGGGTCTGAGGTGTAGTGTAGTGGTTAGTCATAAGATCATTTTCTTGATAGCCGATGATAGTCTGACCCCCATTTTGTAATATTTTATTTTTGGGATTTGATATGTTTTGGGTTTTTGTATTTAATATCTTTATTGCAAGTTATCAATGATATCAGTGATCATTGTGCAACATTCTAAAAACAATTAACAAGGATTACAACAACTTAGTGAATTCGTAAAATTCATTTTCTCGAGCATCTGTGCAAACTCTAGGGCCCAAAAAGGGATCCTAGCACCCATGCACTCCATTTCTACCTTAGGCACCCTAGTCCAACCTTCCTCTGCACTTCTACATTTTTCTAGGTTTGGTTACAACCTCATGTGTTCCATTTTTATTAGTTCTCTAGCTTCACACATTCCAAGATTAATTGTGAAATCAGCTAAGTATTCGAACTCTTCATTTCACTTCGGTTTTATTCATTTTTCTTAATATTTTTGTGTCACTTTATCTACTTTATTGATTTATTTATCATTGCGAATTTGAAATATCATATATAGGGTTTAACACATCTTCTTAAGTTTTTAAATCATTTGGTGAACCTATCCTCTTTGAACACCTTTGGGGTCTTTATTTCATCGTTTCTTGCATTTTTCTAAGGCCCTCTCATCATGGATATTTTTATTCATGATTTCAAACTCATCAACCCTAAATTATGAGCTAAAATCATCACTCTCTTGGATATTATTCATGTTCCTTCTTATATATATCCCGATATAGTCTATAACACGTTCATAAATAAATTTTCTCATAAAATCTCTTTTCTATCTAATCCTCCCGCCGATCTTCTTTTTTTTACAACGGTCTAACTTTATACATCATGATTCACATCAATAATGTGGGTGTAAAACAAACTATAGTCGATAATGGATCTGAGCTTAATCTATGCACTTTATCATTCATTGAAGCTATCTTCATTTCTACTAATTATGTTAGTCCTTCACACATTTCTCTTCATGCATATGATTGTTCTATTTGTCCATGCATAGACCATATCACTTTACCAATTCTTGTTAGGCTAAAAATCTTCCTATGGTTTTCTTTATCATTGATTTCCAAATTCAATACAATTACTTACTTGGTAGGCCATGGTTTCATGTCATGTAAGAAGTCCTATTTATAGTGCATCGTTGTGTTAAATTCTTACATGAGGGTGTAGACTATACAGTCGTCGATGATCATGAACCATTCAAATATTGCAACCATGATTCAACCACTACACTTCCTACTCCAACATCTATTACTACTAATGACCCGTAACCCATGGATTCTCCATCTCACTTGCCACCACTTGAAGGTTCTATTTTCATGTTAGACATTATCCCATCCACATCATTTCCCCCTCCTACTTCTACAAATGCTATGGTACTTTATTGGGGGCTGTCCAAACATCAAACCTTGTTCCATCTACTTCACTTTCTCATGTGTAATCTTATTGGCACATTCTCCTTTTACATGTACACTTGTCATGAATGCTTCTTAGAGGGAACATATTCCATTTGATCATACTTTCTCTTATACTATATGCACACATGATGGCTTGAATTTTCTAGGCTTTGCATTTGATGACCTCAATCCTCCACCTTATGACCCTAATCTTTATCATTGTCTTATCTCGCATTATTGATGCTTATGGTCTTTGTGTCTTTCACATCACATTATTTCTTGCACGAGATCCTCATACTTCGCCACTTACACTTGGCAAACCTTGGCTTGACTACATTGGGGCCACTTTAGACCCCTGATCATACAGATATTTCATTTCATATACCCTTTGTTCATGTTTTTATTTGTAATGATTCATTTATGGGATATTGAAAAAATATTACTCGATGGTATGTACACGGTTTTCCACTACCTCCTTTCAATGATGCATAATATTATATGGGAATGTAAAATTTACACCTCAATGGCTCTTTACTCACTCAACCTGATACTATTGTTGACCAAGTCTCTAACGCTTCTCTATTTGGATTTGACCATGACAATGGTGATCTCCTAGATGATGTTACATGATCTTACTCTTCATCATACACTTGGGGGAATCATATTCCCCCACCCACCCTTATTATATCATTAGGTATCTACCACTTCTATTATCACATTCCATACCTCCTACTTCACATTCCTAGACATTCATCTTGCACAACTTGATACACTACTTATATCATCATTACCCTATGACACACTCTTGTGCTATGGTTCACACTTGACTATTGAGGGAATACTACATACATGAACCTCACACACTACACATTTCACACTTCACGAATTTATGAAATCTTCTTTTCACATCTACTATTACGAATCATACACACTTTGCACTCTTTATTACATCTATTACTACATATTCTACACATTTTTCACTTTATTCTCTCATTTATTGCTATATACATAATGCATCCTTATGATTGGCACATTCAAATTACACCCTACTAGCACCTTCTTCTTGCGAATCATACTATTATATTCTAATATATTCTTCATGATCAAATCCTTCTAGTGCACACATCATTACCCGATGATGAAATCTAGTAACATAGTTCATACTTGACTGTTGAGGTTATAAATCTAAATTGAACCTCACCACACTTGCATCATTTTAGATTCTACACATGAAAATATTTATCCCTCGTCTGATCCATGCTCCAAAATCAATGTTTTCTACCTGTCTCATTTAATATTTCTAATATATTATTCTTGCACATCACATTACACCATTCTACAATCTACATTATGCGCTCTATTGATATAATCTTTCTAGTATACACATCATTCAAACCATTTTCCGATGACGAACTCTTGTTCTATGGTTCATTATTGATTGCTAAGGGTTCATTTATAAATGAACCTCATCTCATGCATACTCATTCACACTCGCTTGGGGGGCACGCTACTCCTTTCACACTCACTCTTCATTTCACATTCACGAGATACTACATATCTTGGTTGCACATTGTTCTTTCTTACTTATTCTTGCATGTACACTTTGCTTACTATGTTACCTAGATACATTGTATGTAATTATATTTTCTATACACATATGTGCATTCACTTTCCTTCTAATTGTGATTGAAGAATTTACACAGATAATTACACACAAAATGGATGATTGGTATTATACCTTATACCAATCCCATAGTAGGCTCTTAGAGGCATCCAATTTTGTACACATTACAGGTGTTATTGTTTCATTTTATACTACTTCCTATTTACTAGCACACTACTATATCGGATCATACACATTGCTTACATACTTTATATATTTCTAACATGCTAACAGTGCTTCATGCATAAAATTTAATTTATAGGGACTATTTTCCGCCATGGTTGTTTGATGATTTGCTTACTATTACTTGTAATTATTTTCCTTTGTATGCCATTGTTTACAGGCTTTCTCCTATGTCTTGCTTGTTCACTACTTGTATGATTTTGGATGCTTCGGCCTTGATTGTCTTGCGACATTGTGATTGATGTCTCATGTTTGTAAGATGTTATTTGCAGGTCTACTTTTCTTCTTGCTTGCCACCTAGCTTAGACTATTTTCTATATACATGTTTTTTTCACTAACACTTATCTCCTAGTCATTTTTATGTTTGCCTTGTTTTCTACCAAGCACATTCCCTCCTACATTCTAGTATTAGTTTAGCGTTGCATCCTATTTTGGGATTTATCCTCTTAACGACATCACATGCACCCCAAATGAGGGGGACATCTATTAGGTGATTCAATCACCCCATTCATCATATTACAGTCTCAATTCAACACAAAGTTAACACAATCTACATTCTTAGACATGGTTTAGGATCAGACTTGGGTCCTTATTCTAGCATAAACACTAGAACCTAGATATAAATTTGGGAACCTAGGTGCTTCTATCCCTTCTTGGGTGCCTATGACTAGAGGAAAGATACACAATTTTTATTTGATCAACACGATAGTTAGCAGATCATAGAGAAGTTGGAATAACATAGGCATAGTCCTTCAAAGCACTCAACATGCATGCATTACATCTATTTTCTACATTTTCATTGGATTAAAATGGATCGAGACTTAGAAACACCATCTACATTAGTTTTTTATACTTCAATAAGTATTCAAAGGTTAGAGAATGACACTAGACCTTTCTCCCTACACCTCTTCCACACTTGGCATTGTTGGCAAGAGATCACCCAAAAACTCCCATTTAGCACAACCGGCATGATATCACTTGAAAAAATCTTTCTTATGCAATATTTTCAGGATCATTTCTACCTCTTTTTACTTGTCACAGATCAGGTGCACATGTTCTTTTTCTACTTTTCAACATTTTTACACACTTTTTACATCCATTTTATGCATTTGGATCAAAAAATTTCTATATACACATATTTTACTACTTTTTCATTATATTCTTTTGCAAGTTCATCCTTATGGGAAGTGGTAGTCACATCAATCATGAATCAAGGGACATCAAAAAAAAGTACAACATGACATATACACATACACTCTCTACCCTTAGGGTCACAATCACTTTTTACTTCCTCTTCTCTAGCTTCCATGCTTCACTTTTTATCACTCCACACTTTTTTCTTGTCTCCTTGGCATTATTTAGTCATTGATCTACATGGTTATCAATTAAAATCTCTTATCTTATTTATATTATTGATATTTTTCTCAACAACATTGTAGACACTAAGTCACACACTTGGGTAAATTTTTAGATCCTACTCACATGGATTGCATTCATATGATTCTTAAGGGATAAAATTACTAATTAATCACTAACTTTGGCCTTTTAAGTTCGTCTTTAGTCTCCTTCTTGTCCTTGCACACCCTACTTGCCTAGTCCGACATTTGAAACATCACCTTTTCTAGATCTAGACACTAGCACCCACCAGGATGTCAACGTTGAGGCACCCTCATTCCCTATGGGCTCCTAGACCTCTTTGTATCTTACTCACTCCTTTTGGGTCCTTTCTAGCTATTGGGAATCCTTATCTCTTAGGGGTCAGCCTTCTAGTGATCAATTATAAAATTATAGAAATGGAATCAAGTAAATACAATGTTATGGGATCAAATTAAAGGACCAATATCTAAGCATATACTATCACCACTTAAGGTTTCATCCAAAGGCATCTAAAGATCATCAAAACATCCATCTAGATTCACTCGAAGGATAAGGGATTGATTTTTCTACATACACAGATAGGAGGGGGAGTTCATTTTTCCATGCACACATCTACTTACATTGTCTCGCATCGAGCTACTTTCCCACTATCAAGTGTGAGACACTCAAGAGCCACCTAGGGCATAATTTTTCCACAAAAACACATAGAACTACATTAGGTTTGAGATATAGTGCATCGCTAAGTCATAAGATCACTTTTTTGACAATGAGGACAATTCAAACCCTATTTTACATTATTATTTTCATTGGATTTGATTTGTTTTGGGGTTTTACAGGTCATATATTTATTATAGGCTATCGGTGAAATCGGTGATCACCATGTGACATTATAGCGATAGACAACGAAGTATTCGACAACTTAACGACCCTTTGAAATTCATTTTCTGAGCATCTACACAAACTGTGGTGCCTAGACAAGGATCCTAGTGTCCAAGTGCCCCAATACTACCCTAGGTGCCCTAGATCAGCCTTCCTCTACACTTCTACATTTTTCTAGGTTTGGTTATGATATCCTATTTTCTAGTTATATAAATTCTCTACCTTCACACAATCCAAGTTTAATTGAAAAGTCATCTAAGTATTACAACTCTTCATTTCACTTAGGATTTTATTCTTTTTCTTCTTTTTTGTGTCACTTTATGTAATTTATTGCTTTATTTATTGTTGTGACTCTAAAATAGCCTATCTAGGGTTTAACATATATGCTAAATTTTGTTAAATCAAATCCTTCCTATTTGAAAATATTAAGAGAAATCCACTCATGGAGATCATTAGGGTTAGTTAGATTACGGGATTAAGTGGGAACACCTTTAATTATGGGCCCACTAGGATTGAAAACTCATGCACTAGTGGGAGGGGCAAGACCATGATAATTACCAATATAACCAACAAGTAGTTTAGCCCCATGAGAGAGTCATGCCAAGAGATAACTTAACTAGATACATGATTTTGTGATTGTACTATCATGATATAGAGCACATATTCACGAGATCATCTTTTGTAAACATGATTATATTCAACACATAGAAATATATAGATGTTAATATTTTGGCTCATGCGTATGTCCAAAGTTTATATTGACGTTTTAAATTATGGGATCTTGATGTTTATATATCATTTTATTTGAGCATGGATGGATAGGTATGAATATATGGTTGAGATAGATTATATGTGATGATGATACTATGGTTATGGTGTGATGATTTTATATTCGTATTTATTACTTCCTTCATGTAATGTAGTTGAGTTGATGTGATTTTTTTTTATAGATATATTACATAGTTTTGTAATTTTATGTTTGATCTTATCACCTATTTTTCATGTCTCAAAATATTAGAAGAAACATAAGGGAATAGTTAGAATGAGAAGTTAGGTAGTTGATGGTGTGAGATGGGTAGATGTAACAAAAAGGGGAGATGTTTCAGAAAATTGTGTTATAGCTTGCACATTGTTACGGCTTGAGATATCTCTTAATAATTTGATATAAACATATAATAATAGGTATAATGACATGATACAAATATTTGTAAGGTTCTACAATATTGAATCAAAGTAAAGTACAATGCAATGTAATGCAAGAAACTAAATAAACAAGTAATCAAAAAGTACAGTAAATACATTCAAATAAGAAATGTTAAAAAAATGTATCACTAATTATTTTTGTATCCCATGTTGTAGTACCCAAATGTTGTTATACAAAAATGGTTAACATTATTCCCAAGTGAGGATACATTAAAGCTAACAGAGGAGGGAAAAATAAGTCCCGATAGAATAAAATTTTCAATATGATTATTCTTCGAGCAATGATATATGCTTTGAGAATGTAGATATAACAAGCAAGTAAACTTAATAATTGAAGGAGATCATAAGATGATCAACATGTCACACACTAGAATGATTGAGTACTAAAGTAGGATTTTCTTCTTTGGATTGTATTATGATTTTTAGTTCTTTTCCATTATAGTTTTTGGGGGTTTTTGAAGTTTTACCATGTTTTGGAATTCTCTAGGTTTTCTAATGTTTTTGGATTTCCAAGAGTTTTACCGATGTTTTTGAATTTTTCTAGGTTTAATTTTTTTTTCAATTTTCTAGGTTTTGTGATTTTTTGGATTTTATGGGTTTTATGACAATATAATCTAAGAAACAACACAATAAGATGCCCCCTGCAAGAGGTGATAATATACGAGGGTGGATTTCCACATGAATATAAAAGAGTTAGAAAATATGGATCAAGGACAATAATAACAAGCATGACACAACTATGAACTCAAGGAATAAAAAAATTCAAGAAGGACTAGTCATACCCCAAGTACAATATGCTTGCGAACAACATAATCTCCCCATAGCACTAGAAACCATATTTCACTAAAGGACATGCCCTATTTGCCACCACTACATGGTTTTCATTATTGGATGAAATTATTTGTCTTTTTATTTTGTGATTTATTTTTTTTATTTTACTTGTTTGATTTACTTTTTTAATATTTTTACTTTTTTGAGTTTTCTACTCTTTCAAATTTGAAGTATCTACATCCGAGATCATGTGTATAATTGTGTGATGTGCATGACACTCATAGGGTCTTGAATCTTTGTATCATTGGGGAGAGCAAACTTATAGGCTCCTAAACCAAATTTATCCAAAGATATTGTATGACCGCAATCAGCTTAGGCTCAAATTTTCCATTATTTTCTCTTTCCTTAGTAGTGTTGAACTGATTCTCTTTTAGTACAAGATATCCAATCTAAAAATAATGAGGGTTAATGTTATTATTGTAGTTATTGCATATTTTATTTTGATACACTTTAATGTGTTCCAAGGTGTGAATTCATTTCCCATCAAGCAATTCGATATCGTAAATTTAGTTGCTCTATAGTTTTCCTAATTTTAATAATAATCTTTTTGAGATACACGCAGAGAGGAAGATTTATCTCTAAAGGAATAATGGGTTAAATTCCAAAGACAAGGGATTATGGTGTGGATCTTGTAGGCATTTCAATGGAGGTATGATAATCCCATAAGGAAGGATGCATCTAAATGTGCCAATTACATCTTGTTTTGCTAAGTAGTTTCTCCATGATGTGAATTTTTTTATTATTGGTCTCAACTTTCCCATTACCTTGAGGGTAATAGTGGTAGAACATTTTTCCATATTTTGAAGTGTTGATATAGCGTCTTGACTTGCTTATTTTTGAATAACTTGCCATTGTCAGAAATAATGGCAAAAGGAATTCCATAATGAAATATAATATATTTTGTGATGAACTTATATATTTAAACACCGGTTACGTACGTGAAAGGTACACATTCCACCCATTTGGTGAAGTATTTGGTTATGGTGATGATATGGTTATGACCATTAGATGAGGTAGGTGTAAGTGTCCCTATGAGATTAAGCCCCCATTCTGAAAATGGCATAGGCATAGTAATAAGATGTAAGGGTTTTGATGACATGTGAATTAAGTTGCGATGTTTCTAAAAAAGGACACATTTTTACACATATTTCCAACAATCCTTTTCCATAGTATGCCAATAATACAACCCGTAGAAGTTTCTTGGTAAGAACCATGCCACTAGTATGAGTGTTAAAGATACCTTTGTGCACCTCTTTGGTAGATTTTATAGAATATTCTGAATTTATACACCATAACAAGGTTTCATCATATCATTGATAATAGAGAGTTTCCACAAGGAGGGTCTAACAAGTTATGTATTGGATGAGGATTCATTTATGGGAATGGGTAATGTAAGGTAAAAATTTCAAATACAAAATAAGAATCCAACATGTCATAAGAAGGTACCATGATATTTTCAACAATGAGATATAATTCATTACTTTATGTAGGTAGGTTCAAGCGAGATCTAATAGTAGCCATATCATCTACAAACTTGTTATGCATCTTGGGAATTTTTGGAAAGTAATCTAGATAAAATATTCCTTATACAAGGTTATTGACCATATGCTTATAATTTATAAGATTTTCATCTTTAAAATTGTATACACCAAAGAGCGTGTTTGATAATGAGTTGTGAGTCAGTTTATAACCTGAACTTGTTTGATATTTCATTTGATTGCGACTTTGAGACTAGCTATGAGGGATTCATATTAAACTATATATTGGTGAAAGGAAAATCAATCCTAAAAGTTATCGTGATAAGTTCACTAGTAAGGGTAATGAGGATAACTCCTAAGCCTGAGCCATGGAAGGTGAATGATCCATTAAATTAGATTTTCCATGTGAGGGATTCCTTGAAAAATTAAAAAGATGCATTAAGTAAGTCAAGACTTAAAGGTTCTGTAATTGGAAAAAGAGATTCTACAACCTTATCAACGAGTTCTTGTCCCTTAACAAATTTCTGAATAATGTATTAGATGTCAAATTCACTGATTAAGATAATACAATTTTTCATCCTCCCAATAAGGGTGAGTTTAGATAAGATGTATTTGAGAGGGTCAAGTTTGGATGTAAGCTTAGTATTATTATTCAATAGGTAATGGAGAATATTTTGAAAATAAAATATGATGACTAAACATGATTTTTAAATTTTTGGTAATTGATATCATAGGATATTAAAGTACGGTTGAGGTAATAGATGGCCCTTTCTTTGTTTTATATGTGTCATATTAGGATAAGAGAACACATAGAGAAAACTAGATAGAAGATGTTAGGAAGTAATATTCTAGTGATCACATTATTATTGTGAGAATTAGATTATAATGTATGGGTTAATTATATTTACATATTGGTAAATATAATAATGTGATGTAAATGAGTTGTTATTAACAACTCATGTTATTTAGAGAGTGTATTGTTACGTGAGTAACAATCACTCTTGATATGGAGTTTTTGGGTGTTTTAGTTGTTGAGCCAAACTCCTAAAATATAGGAGATACTTGGCCTATTTATTTGTATGGAGACCCATTTGATTAATATGAAAAAATATCTCGATTATTATTTTCGTGATTTAATTCTGCAACTCTGCCCAAATTATACATTTGGTATCGAGCATGTTGAGGTCCTGAGTATTTGTTGAGGGAAATTCTATTGGTATTTGTGGTTTCCTGAATATGAATTACATTTGAAAGTTTGGTTTATAAAAATTTACAGTCAGTTTTGGGATTTGATAAGTTCAGCATTTAGTTTTATTAGTTTTTCATTCTATTGGGTATGTCTGCAATCTTGGGTATCTCATGTGGCTAAGGATCGAAAAAATATTTATTCAACAAGTTGCCACTCATTTATCTTTGACAACCATTGGGCTTGATGCACGATTAGATCCATATTCCATGTGGTTAAATAATTTATTTTTCAAAAGGAGATATTCCAACCTTCAAATTATATCATATATGGTGGTGTCATGAAATCATTGCACCCACCGAATGGCATGAGAATGAATCATGACATTCGGTGTGATTGGGACACATAGGCTCACCTCTCAAGATGTGGGACTTTGAATCAAGGTGAACCTCTGTAGAAGGTTAGATTCCTCCTCCTAAACTAAACACAACAATACTTCTAATGTAGTAAAAATGGTTAACTAGACATATGATAACATTTCATGGGATTAGGGAGAGAGATTTGTAAGGAATAAAACCTAAACTAGAAGTGGTGATGCACAAATTTAGGGAATGTTTAACATCTAGAAGGGTTAATGTGGGAACAAGGTTTACATCACCGACCACCTTCACCTATAGCAACTAGAAAGGGTACAAAATACCACAAACCAGGGGCATACGTTCCTTTGTTAAACTCAAGTATACATAAGGGTAGATCAAATCAGATTCAAAACATAATTAATTTATTATGAGGAAACCACACATGTATATATCACACATCTATCTCTTCAACTAGAGATAATAATGACATTAAATTAATGCAAGAGAAAATAAGGTTTTCAAACCCGACATAAAAGATAACAATATTATTCCTTCACAATATGAAATAGATCACCTGAAATAAAGGTAAGATAATCACTCTCACTAAGGAATTGTGAATTCACAAAGTAAACATTTATTAACCATTCAACACAATAAATCATATATTCAACAATAAGGTGCAAATCTTAATATAATTAAAAGGTATCTTAGAATCTCTGAAGCACTCTTCCAATCTTGAAGAGAAACTTCTCTCAAAAATAATCTATATCCTAAATAATGGAAGCATTCCACTATTTATAAGTTCCTAGGCTGAGCCATTACAATTGGGCCCTTAACTAACATTTAACTAAAAATAGAAATGTCATTAATATTAAGGGAACATGCTCCCATGAAAATAACAAATTTGTTGCAAGGGTTTGACTTAGTCAACCCTACAACTTTGACCAATCAGAACTTGGACTTGTCCTTTCATGGCCGCTCAGCTTTAGCTTGCTTCATCTACATCTCCTTACCAGCAAGATTCTGCTATCCTTCCTCCCATACAACCATTTGGTGTCTGTACTCGAAGAAGCGCTTGACAACCCCCTAAGTTTCTTCATCTCTAGGCCCACATGCATAGTGATTCACTACGTCTGTTGTCTCAATATCTTTTGTGATCCTGGCTAGAACCTTTGAAGTTTATTTGTAACTTTCTTTAGTCTCCCTATGAAATTTTGACATAAGACCATTCACTCAATGGAGTCACTATTGAAAGTCTTGTTGACCTCATCATCACGTTTCACCAAATATTTGAAATTTTTTAATTAATCCGAACCCCAAGAAGAGCATCGATATTTTCATTGAAAGATTTTCAATTGGCATTGTCAAAATCCTCTGAGATGTCATTCAGGGCATCTATAATATCCACTCATTTCTCATCCAATTTCTTAATCGAGATCCTATAACACTTGACACTCGGAATTTCATGGCCTTTTGATATTCAAATAATTTAGAGGTGTTATTGATCACCTCTTCCCCGAAGAAGTAAGTTGGAATCCTCTTCTCTAATGTCACTCCATATTGCCAAAGTTAAATTTAAATTATTATTATCCTCAGAGAAGGACTCATCCATCTTGGAAATGGTGGTTTTTGTAACCTACAAATCATTATATATCTCAACTACTTCCTTGATCAAAGGATTAGCTTCCTGGAGAATTCTCTCCATCCATCCACTCACTAATCTCTCTTTCTGGCCTAGCTTCTTGAGCTCATGATAAGAAATATCATCGATTGTAGATGATATTGTCATAGCCATAGTAGTTGATACCTCATTGGATGGAGTGGGTTGGGTTACTTTTTGCAATAGTGCAGTGAGTTACTCGACCTTGGCCTTAAGCTCATCCTTGGTGGCCTTGTCTTTATCATATTTCTCCAAAAGGGCCCTAAGAGCGGTGTGTACATCTTGTTTGGCTCCTTCATGAGTAGCTTTCCCCAATGAGAAATTTGAAATCTGATAATCTGTTGCTGTGATTGTTTCTTTAGTTTTCCCCTCAATGGGGGTGGCCACCTTTATCACACATTCTCTAGATGAATTCAACATTAGACTTGACATGATTCTCTATCTCCTGGCTTATCTATTGGGCATCTAATCCAATATACTGAGATCTATGACATCCCCCAAAGGAACCTTTTTATTTTGCTTGGGAGTTTATCTAAATAGCCATTCTGGTATGGCTAGGGCCAATGAAGATGGAGTGGTAGATCCAATACCTGAAACATCGGTTAGAGAAAGATCACTAGAAATACCAGCTGGTATTTGAGTAGAGGTAGTAATGATGGAAGGTGTGGATGTAAGGACAACCATAGGAATTGACAAAGCAATGCTAGGGGTTGTGATTAAAGAAAATGGAAGTGTTAAAGGAAGTGAAGAGGAAATGGGTGACCTAATATTTTCCCCAGCTGATAGAACTGGAAGTGACGAGAATACTTGGGCCATAGAAGGGGATGGGAAAGAAGAAATGATGGTGGAAGTGGAAAGAACTGATATTGGAAGTGATAATGGAGGAAGGAGAAGATGTGATGGATCCTGGATGATACTAGGAGAATCACTGACTTCAACCACTTTTGTCATAGGCACTGTAGGAGATGTAATCTTGGAAATAGAAGACTTGGAGAGAGATGAGCCACCAACAATAAATGAAATCTTCTTTGGAATTATGGGAGCCTTTTGAGCTGACCTTTTTCCCTTAGTAGGTGTTGGTTGGCTTATTTGGTATATTTCCTATATTTGTAGGTTGATTTTCCCCTTTGGGTGAGATTCCCAAGGTGGCCAACCAACTGAAAGTCCTTTTTAAAATGGGTCCCACCCTCTCCTTGGTATTACTACATTCTTCCACATACCAATCAATCCATAGAAGTAGTTGATTGGCAACA
Organism: Taxus wallichiana var. yunnanensis; assembly: GCA_018340775.1. NCBI lineage: Eukaryota > Viridiplantae > Streptophyta > Pinopsida > Cupressales > Taxaceae > Taxus > Taxus wallichiana. The sequence continues at coordinate 187,247,730 of CM031239.1, forward strand.
TTATCATTCTTGTATGATGAATCCAAAACCTCATCATCGTCTTGCATGTCCTTTGGCACATCCACTACACCAAATTTCTAAAATTCATCAAGAGTTAATCTTTCATAATCCCTTTGTCACATGATGTATTCATCCCAAAAATGAATCCAGATATCTTCCAATTAGGGCACGTGGGCCTGGACCGACATATCTCCCTAAACTTACCCCAATAATAAAAATTATCCTGGGATGAAAGGTCCGTAGGGTTACTTCAGCCATATATGCATCAACATTTTTTTCCTTGTGAATATTTGGAAAAGAATACTTGCCAATCGAAACAGCAAAATACATTCCTTCTTTTGTGATGCTTGTTTTTGATTCAATGATAATCCAACTGCCAAAATAATTCCAATAAAATCCATTTATCAGTGGGGCATCGGTGCAATTTTCTTGGGGTGGCTATGAAACCTAGAACCCAGATGTAGGTGAAAGTAGGAAATTGACAAGTATATTTCTCCCCATTCTCACACTTCATGGAAATCCTCATCGAAAATCCTCCGATTATATAGTTCTTTGTCAAAACGATAGATGATGACAATGAAGAAAGCATCGTTGACTCAGTGAAATTCCCCGCTTTCCCTCATCTAGAGTGAGTTGGGGATAAAATTCGTATATTTGGGAGGTGCTACAAACACCCCTGGTATTCAAACCCATAAAATCTCCCATAGTAGCAACCGCATATACCAAGAAAGATGTCATGTAGAAGGTATTTGTTTATGACACTCTACCTAATTGATAGCAAAAAGTGCTACTAATATGCTCCCTCCATCAGATAAAATCATCATTCTTCTTGATAGTTGCGATGTACAAAAAAATCCATTCCTAGAATTCCTTTGCATAAGGAGACCTGAAATTCTACTCAACAACACAATAAGATTGTTGACTTTCTGAATAAAATCCGATCGATGCATAGTTTTGGGTAATTTGTGAAATTATTAGCCACATAGGATTTCATCATAATATTTGAGCATACTTCCTCTTTCTTATCCCAATGTTCCACTACTTTATGGTGAAATTATGGTGTAATCATGAACATCAAGAAGTTTAAGCACATCCTTGAAGAAATATGGGTCCAAATGGATTACCACCTTATCATCACTATCCCTGACTGACATGGATTCTTTGTCAAATTGGGCTGCTACAGCTAAGGTAAATTTTGGGCAATGCATAGATTTGAGAAAACCAGTGGAAAGGGAAATCCCATTGTCGTAGATGGCCTGCATCCATGGTTTCTTGTTTGGAGCCTTTAATCTTTCCCAGAAATCGGGAAGATCAATTTGTCCTAGATCAGTGTCCCCAATATTTCCTAAGTTGAAGGATAGGAAGGATTGGGGAGAAACCCCAAGAAATGAGTATTTCTTCTTCTCTTTTCCCTTTGAAGTGAAAGTAGACATCAAATCTTGTGTTTTGGATGTAGAAATTGTAGAAATTCTAAAAACCTGAAAGGAAACCTCTGAAATTCTGAACTAAAAAAGTTCTAAAAGAAATCACCAAATTGAAATCTCCAAAAAACTTTCTCCGAATGAAATCTCTAAAATCAAAAGTTCTAAAAAGAAATTTTCCAAAAGAGTTTCCCAAAGCCGGAGGTTCCGAAAACCCAAAATCAAAAACCTCTGAAATTCTAAATGAAAAAGTTCCAAAAGAAATTTCTGAAACTGAGATCTTCGAAGGAAATTTTCCAAACAAATTTCCCACTTAATGAACTTTCAAGGAATCCTCTAAATGAGTCTCTCCAAAAAGTCTAAAATTTGCAAAATGATGTTAAATCACAAAATATAGAACATGAGAAATGAAAAGAAGTATGAGAGGCCTAAGAGGATCCTTTGAACAACTTTGAATACCTAGAAAAACTCAAAAAGTAAAACATGGTGAACCAAGGAGAGACATCATAAAAAACATAGAGGGAAACCAAAAAGGAAAACCAAAATTATAAGGAAACAGAGGAAAAGACCTAAAACCAAAAGAATATAAACAAAAAACCATACCTTGAAAAAGACGTCACAAAGTACAAGAATGGAATGTCAGAGCAAATGTGTCAGGTAAAAATGATAAGTAAAAAATGAGTTTAAATAGAAATCCTGATATTAATGGTAAAAATCTGATCCGTATGGAGGTAGGTGAAAATTAATTACACGCAGAATCTCTCGAAGGTCTGAAACCTAAAAGCCCAAAATTCTAAAAATTCAAGATTTCAGACTTCGGAGATTGGGAGGCAAAAAGATGAATTGGCAATGGAAAAAATCCAAAACCTAAAAACCTAAAAGTCCAAAAATTTGAGCTTTTAGACATTCAAACTTCTGAAAATTTCAAGTGAAAATCCTAAAAATGACTCGAGAACTCAAAACCTCAAAACAAAACCCAAAATTTAGGTTTTTAGACATTCAAACTTTGGAAGTCCGAGAGGGATTTAAACAAAGAGGGGCTAAAAGTATCAAACCTAAAAGCCGGAGAGTCTAAAATTTGGGCTTTCAGGACATTTGTACTTTGGAAAATTTCAAGTGTAGTTCCGAATTCCGAGCTAAAAGCTCAAAGAGGAAAAAAATCTCTGAAGTCCAAAAATTGAAAAATTTGGATTTCAGCCTTAGAAAAATTTCACTATGTAAGGATTTTCTAAAAACTTTTTCTGACACATAACTATCCTTCTAGGTAGGTTAAATGGTTAACATTTTTGGCAATCTCTAGGGAATGCTTGCCTGCTAAGCTTTTAGACCAGTAGCCTTAAGCAAAACATTGGGCAAAGGAGTCTAAAAAACTAAAACCAAAACAAAAACATGCAAGCAAAAGAAAAGATGAGAAAACAATGTGTGGAGAACTTAGAGGAAAAGACATAACACTGTACAGGGTGGAACATCCTCAAAAGCAAGATTTGAGGTGTATCCCATTCACATGTAGGGGAAATTCTTCTCCATTGAGTCTGGATAGGAAAAATGAATTCACCTCCTTGTAGCTTGTAATAACATAAGGTACGCTCTAGAGAGCATTGAACTTGGTGTGCCTGCTGGGTTTGGCACAATCTTCATCCCATTTTAGAACCAAATCTCCCTCCCTGAATAGCCTATTAGAGGATATCTTGTTGAAGGATTTCTTAACTTGAGCCTAATGTTCTATCAATTTATTCATAGTTGTGTTCTAAATTTCCTCCAGCTCCATGAGTTCAGAAAACCTCACTGTTAAGGAATCATCCTCCATAACTTCAAGTTGATAAGCCAAGTCCAAGGAAGGTATCTCCAAGGAAAGTGGAATTTTTGCTTCCCTTCCATATACAAGCATGAAAGGAGAAACCCGATGGATTTCTTAGGCATTATCCGATCAACCCATAGGGCGGTTTTGAGTTGTGTATGCCAGGTTCTTTTATTGGCCTCCATTATGCATTTGATGATTCTTATGAGGTTCTTATTACTTGGATTCGACCAATCCATTCCCCTGTGGGTAATAGTTAGATGAAGTCTTGAGATAGACTCCATTCTTGATGTCCCATTCACTTATCTTCATCCCAAGGAAATCCATAGCATTGTCTGAGATAACAGTAAAAGGAACACCGAACCTTGTCATCAAATTTTCTAGGAAATCCATAATAGCCTTTTCATTACTTTCTTTTAGGGCCACTACTTCTTTCCAGTGAGTAAAATAATCTGTTGTAGTTATGACCCATTTATGCCCCTCACTGAATGGAAGATTGATCATCTCGATGAAATTTGATCCCCACTGAATGAAGGGTTGATATACCTGAATGGGGTGTAATGGGAGAGCTACAGTCTCTATTTACCTGCGAAAAGAGCACACTCTTTACATTTCCTCACCCAGATATGAGATTCTTTGAACAATTCTGTCCAGTAATAACTAGCTCGCATGATTTTGGTGGTGGTTGTTTGTGCAGAGTAATGTCCTCCGGATAGGCCATTGTGGAATTCCTCTAATACCTTGTTCACTTATTCTGGCTTGATGCAGTGTAGAAGAACAACCATTTAGATCCTTTCAGAAGAGAACATTATCTATCACGAAATATGGAAAAGACAGGATATGGAAGGTAAGTCTTTGGACTTTATCCATGTTTGGAGGATATATCCCTAGAGAAGAAAGTTATGCATCTTAGTTGACCAATCAATCTGATCATTTCCTTCATCATCATTCAAAAGTATGACATCTTCCATATCTTTGCTCTCCATGTCCACAGCAAGCTGCTGACATAACCCTTTTCCCCCGAAAATCTTAGCAACCTTGATGTGTATGTCATACTCCATTACTTTTGTAATCCACCCAACACGTTTCTCATTCATCTCTTTATTAAAAAAACTCTTTGACACTAGGATGAGAAACCATTAAATGGATTTTGTTGTTAGACAACAAATGCCTAAACTTCTTTAGGGCTCGAATGACTACAAAGACCTTTTTTTAATGAAGGAATATTTGAGTTCATATTCCTTAAGAGATTGACTGAAAAATGCAATGGGTTACTCCATCAGGTCATCATTTTGCTGAGTGAGAATTCCTAAAATACTTTCTTGACCTGCGAAAGCGTAGAGAATAAAATCCCTATCAAACGAGGATTCACCAATGTAGGATCTTGGGAGATGTCTTGATGGCTTCGAATCTTTCTCTTCCTTCCTTTGTCCATGAAAATGGGATATTATTTTTAAGCATGGTCGTCAGTGGTTTTTCCAATGTTGCAAATTGAGGAATAAACCTCCAACAAAATTTATAGTTCCTAAAAAACTCTGAGACCCTTCTTATGAATTGGGAGGGATAAGGACATAATTGATTGAATCCTAGCTGGGTTGATAGACAACCCTATTGCTGAGACAATATGTCCCAACAAATTTCCTTCCTGCACTACTTAAAATGCACTTTTTCGGATTCAATGAGACACCAAATTCCATACACCTTCAAAAACTTTCTTGAGATGGGTGATATGATCCTCAACATGTTTAGAGTAGACAGTGATGTCATTAAGGTAAACCAAGATCATATCATTGATGAGTCCCTTAAACATCATATCCATGGCTCTCTAAAAGGTGGCCCCCGCATTAGATAATCCAAAAGGAATTTTTTGTAAGCATGTGTGCCCCATTTGGTTGTGAATGCCATCTTGAATTGATTAGATTCTTGAACTAGAATCTAATTGTATCCTAAATATCCATCAAGCAAGGAAAATCTTTGAGCCCTTGCCACTATTTGGAGGATTTTTTCCATTGAGGGAGAGGGTAGTGGTCCTTCAAAGAGGCACGGTTCAGGTCCTTGAAATCTACGCACAACCAATTTCACCATTCTTTTTCCTTACGGGAACCAAATTGGCAACCCAAGAAGAATGTTTGATGGGAAAAATTATGCAGGCCTCAATAAGCTTGGTTAGCTCTTTCCTCATCAAAGGCTCAATTTTGGGATTGATTGGCCTCTGTTTTTGACGAACTAGCTTGGAGTTCGGATCTAGTTCAATAGTATGTTGAGCTAAGCTAGGATTGAAACCACGCAAGTCCTTGTAGCTCCATGTGAAGATATCATGATATTCCTGACATAATTCGATGAAAGCTTTCTTTTCATGAGTAGTGCATACCTTACCAATTTTCAAAACCTTTTTGCTTGCCACCTCAACCTCTTAAAAATCTTCCTCCTTGACTACCATATTAGTGCTTTTCTTGGATTGATCATCTGAATTAAAAATGGATTCCAATGTAATTAGGCCTTTTGGCAACTTGTTTCCTTTCAGCTGTATAATTTTATCACCGTAAGATTTTTGGGGTTTATCTTGATGTTTGGAACAGAATTCTACTTCCTACTTGTAGGAAGAGAACAATATGTTGATCACTATCAAACACATGCCAACTACTCACATTATCTAGTACTGCAGACGAACCACCATCTTGACTATCTGTTGCTCTTCTTTCATGATATCCATAGGTACATCGTATTGAGAACCGATAGTAGCCAACCTATCAGCATCTTGATTTTTCTTCCTGGGAACTGCATGAATTCTGAAAGCCTCAAAATCTTCTATCAGATCCCAAACCCAATTTTTGTATGACCGCAATAGATCATTTTTTGATGCACTATAGGCTGTAACTTGGTGCACAACCAATTCACTATTGCCAAAGACCATCAAGGTTTGATTCCTCTTCTTTGGGCCAACTGAATTCCTTGTATAAGAGCTTCATATTCAACAACATTATTAGTGCAACTGAACTGCAACCAAAAGGAAGAGAAATATTTGTCTCCTTCTAGAGAAATTAACATAACCCCTACACTAGATCCATTTTTACTTTGTGAACCATCAAAGAACATCTGCCATAGTCCGTTTGTATCACTTGATGCCTTAACCAATTGAGGTACGATGACATCTTCTTCATGAATGCAATATGTACCTAATCTAGTCTCTTCCAAAAATATCAGACCATATTCTTCATTTTCCAATAAATCAGCATAAGGGTCATATTGATGATCTATACTCACCTCATCAAGAATCATATCTAGAATTTCTTCGACGAGAGTAGTTAGCTCATGATCCACATCCTCATCTTTGTGATCATAGATGGTATAGTTACCATTTATGGGTCTAGTTTGTATGGTTCCACATGATTGTGATATATTAGCTATGCCCTTATAGTTACCTTATTTCCATACCGGGTCCTCAAGATCATATGTGACCAGTCTGATGACAAATAACCACCCATTTTTGTGGTGAAATCCCGTGATAAACAAATGGAAAAGAGGGGAGGAAGATCAATGACATATATGTCCTATGTGAATGTCAAGCTAGGACATGCGTGGATAGTAAGTTGAAGCCCCTTAATGACCCCCACAATTTGGACTAGTACCATCTAGTTGAACAACCCCTCTTGAAATTGGAGTATATGGAATTTGCAGTACATCTGTAACCTACTTAGGCATTACGGAACTGCTGGCTCCAAAATCAATCATATAATTATGTACCAAATGGTCACCAATAATCAGCGAGATATAGAATGCCAAAGGTTTGTTGGGCTTAGCATGTATTTTTATCTCAGGTTGGCATAAGCTAGTTACCACTGCTACTTATTGACTTGATGATCTGCATTAGTAGTGCCAAAGTTATTCAAAGCCTCTCGTAGCAAGTTCCTTTGAGAAGGAATCGAGAGTGCATCCCACATTGTGACACTCAAATTGGTCTTCTTCATTTTCTCCACAATGTTGAATAGAATTTCTCCCACTTTTCTAATGCCTTTTGGGGCATTAGGGTCCTCCTTTGGATAATACTTATTGGGCATCGTGATACTTAAAGTTCTATCTTTCTTTGTAGATTGATCAATGGATATTTTTGATGATTTCTTTCTCATGCCTTTACCATCTGGTACTTGTGTTGGGGGTGAGAAGTAGATGCATGATCAGTATTGGAAGACTGTGGATCTATTTCCCTTTTCTTGGAATGTGTGTTGGATGATATAGTGGAGGCATCAGTATTTAAACCACAAAAGTCTTTTGCTTGCCAATTTAGTAGTGTGGTTTCATCAGGAGGTTGGTCTTGACTTTCCGAAGTATATGGTTTAGAAAATAATTCAGGGAGAGAGAATATGCTTTGGACCATAAGGGCTTGACTTAAAACTCCATTTGGGTAGAGATTCTGATTATGGGGCTGAGAACAAGGGTAGCACCATTCATAGTCTTGGATGAGATTTTTCTAGACTGGACTATAGCTCTGAAGAACTAACGTGAAGGGTTCTAAAATTCAAAGGTTTTACATTCACATCTTGGCTTGTGGCCTAATTTTGTGACTGACCATTTCCTTGGAATGGAGGATGGCTCATCTAATATTGGGGTTGAAAGGGGCAAGCATACTGGGACTACTGCCTCTTCATTACTATGATTTCATTCTTAAAAGTTTGTAATGATGACTTAACCTCAACCAAATCATTTGAGGGATTGGACACATATGTAGCTTTTGGAATAGAAGCTACCAAAACTGGGGCAATGACTAATCTATTGGCCTGCAAGCTCTATAAAAATAGGTATGGGAGGTCTAGGAGTAATTTTACCTGCTTGAATCAAGCAATTTTCAGCTTGTACGACAATTTCGTAAGCATCAAGGATAACGGTTCCCCCATGGATTGAATCATGACGGAAAATTCACTATTCAATTCCCATAAGTAATATAGAAATGCACTATCTAGGGATGGCCTTACAAGTGTTGGGATCCGTTTCCAAGTCTTGTCAAAGTAGAGATTGAAATTGTGCATATACTCTTGAGGAGACCGCTTGATAGTATGAAATTGTTCTACAAGTGAGATATTATCACTTTTGTCTTCGAACTACTTACACAACTTCATGCCTAACTCATTCCAAGTGGTAACGGATCCAACAGTTAAACTTTGGAACCATTGAAGTGCTCTGCCTTTGAATGAAGTAGCAAGGAGTCAAACTACCACATTATCTTCTGTAATACTGTGTATCACACAGATGCTAGCTACATCCAAAGATGTGCTCCCGAGGTAAAACATTAGTCTCTCTAGTGTAAAACTATAAACTTCTCAAGGCTTTTGCTTGGTATGACATCTCTTTTGCTAATAGCAAAGAACCGCTAGGCATTGAAAGGAAGACAAGCATTGGCTGCCATGGCGTTCAAAATTTGGTTGTGTCTTGGTGGGGAAAATGTCCTTCAGGAGGAGTTAAATTCCCTCTATGAGGTAAAGTGGTGGCTAGTGCTGTTGAAAGGCTTCTTCCTCTTCTCCTTAGGGGAGACAAGGAAAGATCCATGTGCTTATAATTTTCCCGCATTGAATAATCTCTTGTGTGAATTCTTCACATAAGTTGATGTACTAAATTTTAAATCCAGAGAGATGGATTCACCAGGTACTTTTAGTTAATAGAATGAGAAGAGAAGTACCAACTCGGTCCCATTGTGCATGCCAAAAACTATTGTCACCAAATCACTGCACCCTCGGAATGGCCTGAGAATGAATCGCGACATTCGATGTGATTGGGACACATTGGATCACCTCTCAAGCTCTGGGACTTGGGATCGAGATGAACCTCTAGAGAAGGCTAGCTTCCTCCTAAAATAAACACAACGCTACTTCTAATGCAGTAAAAATGGTTAACTAGACCTATGCTAACATTTTATGGTATTATGGAGAGATATTTGCAAGGAATAAAACCTAAACTAAAAGTGGTGATGCACCAATTTAGGGAATGGTCAACATCTAGAAGGGTTATTGTGGGAGAGATGTTTACATCATCGACCACCTTCACCTATAGAAACTAGAAAGGGTACAAAATACCACAAACCAGGGGTAGACGTTCCTTTGTTAAACTCAAGTATACACAAGGGTAGATCAAATCAGATTCAACACACAATTAATTTATCATGAGAAAACCACACATGCATATATCAAACATCTATCTCTTAACTAGTGATAATAATGACATAAAATTAATGCGAAAGAAAAATAAGGTTTTCACAACTGACATAAAAGAAAGTAATATTATTCCTTCACAATATGAAATAGATCACCTGAAATAAAGGTAATCTAATCACTCTCACTAAGGAATTGTGAATTCACAAAGTAAACATTGATTAACCATTCAACATAATAAATCGGATATTCAATGAAAGTAAGGTATAACTCGAATATAATTAAAAGGTATCTTAGAATCTCTAAAGCACTCTTCCAAGCTTGAAGAGCAAATTCTCTCAAAAATAATCTATATCTTAAATAATGGAAGCATTCCACTATTTATAAGTTCCTAGGTTGAGCCATTACAACTGGGCCCTTAACTAACATTTAACTAAAAATAGAAATGTCATTAATATTAAGGGAACAGGCTCCCATGAAAATAGAAAATTTGTTGCAAGGGTTTGACTCAGTCAACCCTACAACTTTGACCGATTAGAGCTTGGACTTGTCCTTTCATGGCCACTTAGCTTTGGCCTACTTCATCTGCATCTCCCTTACCAGCAAGATTCTACTATCCTTCCTCCCATACACCATTCGATGTCTGTACTCAAAGAAGCACTTGATAACCCCCTGAGTTTCTTCATCTCTAAGCCCACATGCATAGTGATTCACTATGTCTATTGTCTTGATCTCTTTTGTGATCCTGGCTTGAAACCTTCAAAGCTTATTTGTAAATTTCTTTAGTCTCCCTATGAAATTTTGACATAAGACCATCCCCAATGGAGTCACTATTGAAAGTCTTGGTGAACTCATCGTCACATTTCATAAAATCTTTGAAATTTTCCTTAATCTGATCCTCTAGGAAGAGCGTCGATATTTTGATTGAAAAATTTTCAATTGGCGTTGTCAAAATCCTCTGAGATGTCATTCAAGTCATCGGTAATCTCCTCTCATTTCTCATCCAATTTCTTAATCATATCCTGTAACACTTGACACCAGAATTCCATGGCATTTTGATATTCAAATAATTTAGAGGCATCATCAATCACCTCTTCTTGAAGAAGCAAGTTTGAATCCTCTTCTCTAATGTCACTCTATGTTGCCAAAGTTAATTTTAAATTATTATTATCCTCAAATAAGGACTCGTCCATCTTGGAAATGGTGGTTTTTGCAACCTATAAATCATTATATATCTCAACTACTTCCTTGATCAAAGGATTAGCTTCCTATAGAATTCTCTCCATCCATCCACTCACTGATCTCCCTTTCTGGCCTAGCTTCTCAAGCTCATGATAAGAAATATCATCGATTGTAGATGATATTGTCATATCCATAGTATTCGAGACCTCAGTGGATGGAGTGGGTTGGGTTAATTTTCTCAACAGAAGGTGAGCTACTCCACCTTGCCCTTGAGCTCATCCTTGGTGGCCTTGTGTTTGTCATATTTCTCAAAAAGGGCTCCAAGAGAAGTGTGTACATCTTGTTTGGCTCCTTCATGAGTAGCCTTCCCGAATGAGAAATTTTAAATTTGATAATCCACATATGTGATTGTTTCTTTATTTTTCCCCTCAATTGGGGTGGCCACCTCTATCACATGTTCTCCAGATGAATTCACGGTCAGACTTGACATGGTTCTCAATTTCTTGGCCTGTCTCTTGGGCATCTACTCCAATATGTTGAGATCTATAACATCCCCCAGAGGGACCTTTTTATTGTGCTTGGGATTTTGTCTAAACAACCATTTTGGTATGGCTAGGGCCAATGAAGATGGAGTGGTAGATCCAATACCTAAGACATCGGTTAGAGCAAGATCACTAGAAATACCAACTAGTATTTGAGTAGAGGTACCAATGATGGAAGGCAAGGATGTAAGGACAACCATAGGAATTGACAGAGCAATGCCGAGGGTTATGATTGATGAAAATGGAAGTGTTAAAGGAAGCAAAAAAGGAAATGGGTCACCCAATATTTTCCGCAACTGATAGAACTGGAAGTGACGAGAATACTTGGGCCATAAAAGGGAATGGGAAAGAATAAATGATTGTGGAAGTGGAAAGAACTAATATTGGAAGTGATAATGGAGGAAGGAGAAGATGTGATGGATCTGGATGATATTGTAGGAGATGTAATCTTGGAAACAAAAGACTTAGAGAGAGATGAGCCACCAACAACAAATGAAATCTTCTTTGAAATTATGGGAGCCTTTTGAGATGACCTTTTTCCCTAAGTAGGTGTTGGTTGGCTTATTGTTGGTATTGGTCTGTATTTGTAGGTTGATTTTCCCCTTTGGGTGAGATTCCCAAGGTGGCCAACCAACTAAAATCCCTCTTTAAAATGGGTCTTTCCCTCTCCTTGGTATTAATCCATTCTTCCACATACCAATCAATCCATGATAACGGTTGATTGAGAACATTATCATTCATGTATGATGAATCTAAAACCTCATCACTATCTTGCATGTCCTTTGGCACATCTGCTAAACCAAATTGCTGAAATTCATCAAGAGTTAATATTTTATAATCCCTTTGTCACCTGATGTATTCATCTCAATAATGAATCCAAATATCTTCCAATTGGGGCACGTGGGCACTAGACCAACATGTCTCCACAAAATTATGCAAATAATAAAAATTAGTCTACGGATTAAAGGTCCATGCAGGGTTACCTTAGCCATTTCTGTATCAACATTTTTTTCCTTGTGAATATTTGGGCAAGAATACCTGTCAATCAAAACAAGGAAATGCATTCCCTCTTTGTGACGCTTGTTTTGTATTCGATGATAATCCAACAACTACCAAAATAATTCCAATAAAATCCATTTATCAGTGGGGCACCTTGGCAATTTTCTTAGGGCACCTATGAAACCCGAAACCCAAATGTAGGTGAAAGTATGAAATTAAAATTAGATTACTCCCCATTCTCGCAATTCTTGGAAAGCCTCATCAGAAATCCTTCGATTATATAGTTCTTTGTCAAAGCAATAGAGGATGATAATGAAGAAAGCATTTTTGACTCTACAAAAATGCCTGCTTCCCTCATCTAGAGTGAGTTGGGGATAAAAGTCGTATATTTGGGAGGTGTTACGAACACCCCTGGTATTCAAACCCACAAAATCTCCCATAACAACAGCCACATATACTAGGAAATATGTCATGTAGAAGGTCTTTGTTTCTAACACTCTACCCAATTGATAGTGAATGGTGCTACTAATATGCTCCCCCATCGGATAAACTCATCATTCTTCTTGATAGTTGCGATGTACAAAAACATCCATTCCTGGAATTCCTTTGCAGAAGGAAGACCTGAAATTCTACTTAACAACACAATAAGATTGTTGACTTCCTGAATAAAATCTGATTGATGCATAGTTTTGGGTAATTTGGCAAAATTCTTAGCCAGATAGGATTTCATCATAATCTTTGAGCATACTTCCTCTTTCTTATCCCAATGTTCCACTACTATTTCTGGTGAAATTGTGGCATAATCTTGAACATCATGAAGTTTAAGTAGATCCTTGAATAAATATGGGTCCAAACAGATTACCATCTTATCGTCACTATCCCTAACTTACATGGAGTCTTTGTCAAAGTGGGATGCTGCAGCTATGAAAAATTATGGGTGATGCATAGATGCGAGAAAACCAGCGGCAAGGACAAGCCCACTGTCATAGATGGCATGCATCCATGGTTTCTTGTTTAGAGCATTTAATCTTTCCCAAAAATTGAGAAGATCAATTTGTCCTAGATTAGTGTCCCCAATATTTCCTAATTCAGAAGATAGGTAGGATTAGGGAGCAACCCCAAGAAATGATTATTTCATCTTCTCTTTTCCCTTGAAGTGGAAGCAGACATCAAATCCTGTGTTTTGGAAGCTGAAATTGTAGAAATTCCGAAAACCTTAAAGGAAACCTCCGAAATTCCAAACTAAAAAAGTTCCAAAAGAAATCACCGAATCAAAATCTCTGAAAATTTTCTCCTAACTGAAATCTCTGAAACCAAAAGTTCCGAAAAGAAATTTTCTGAAAGAGTTTCCCAAAGTTGGAGGTTCCAAAAACCTGAAAGCAAAAACCTTCAAAATTCTAAACTGAAAAAGTTACGAAAGAAATTTCCAAAACTGAGATCTTCAAAGGAAAATTCCCAAACAAATTTCCTGCTTAATGAACTTCTGAAGGAATTCCTTGAATGAATCCTCCGAACAAGTCTGAGGAATTTGTAGAATGATGTTAAATCACAAAATCTAGAACACGAGAAACGAAAAGAAGTATGGGAGGCCTAAGAGGATCCTTTGAACAACTTCGAATACCTAGAGAAAACTCAAAAAATGAAACATGGTGAACCAAGGAGCGACATCATAAAAAACAGAGGGAAACCAAAAGGAAAACCAAAATGAGAAGGAAACAGAGGAAAAATACCTAAAACCAAAAGAATATAAACAAAAAACCATACCTTGAAAAAGACGTCACAAAGTACAAGAATGGAATGTCAGAGAAAAGTGTCGTCAGGTAAAAATGACAAGTAAAAAATGAGTTTAAATAGAAATCCTGATATTAATGGTAAAAATCTGATCCGTACGGAGGTAGGTGAAAATTAATTGCACACAGAATCTCCGAAGGTCCAAACTCGAAAGCCCAAATTTCAAAAATTTAGGATTTCAGACTTTGGAGATTGGAAGGCAAAAAGATGAATCGGCAATGGAAAACAATCCGAAACTTGAAAACCTGAAATTCTAAAAATTCAGACTTTCAGAAATTCGAACTTCGGAAAATTTCAAGTGAAAATCCTAAAAATGACTCGGAGAACTATGAAAACCAAACCCAAAACCCAAAATTTGGGTTTTCGGACATCCGGACTTTAGAAGTCCAAGAGGGATTTAAACAAAGAGGGGTAAAAAGTCTCGATACTCGAAAGCCTGAAAGTACGAAAATTCAGGCTTTCGTACATTTAGACTTTGGAAAATTTCAAGTGTACTTCCGAATCCGAGCTAAAAACTTTGAAAGAGGAAAAAATCTCCGAAGTCTGAAAAATTGAAAATTCAGATTTCAACCTTAGAAATATTTCACTATGCAAGGATTTTCTACAAAAAAAATTCACTGTGCAAGGATTTTCTAAAAACTTTGTCTGACACATAACTTTCCTTCTAGGTAGGTTAAATGGTTAACATATAGTTTAATTGGTTTCTTTCATTAATCTAATGTTTAAAAATTATCATTAATTCATAACTCGTGTAGTTGTGCAAAGGATGAATAGAAGAGGAGCATGAGCAATTAAAATATCTAAAGAGGCATGGAAGGATCTTGAAATAGCCTCAATCTGAGTTCTCAACATTGCATTCACTCTCAATGTAAATTCTTATTTCACTAAATATGGACTTATTCTTGCTTGAGCAAAGAACAAAATATAGCCAATATTGGAATCCAAAACTACTTATTTTGGATTCCAAAAAGTTAAATATTGGAATTATCTAGACTCCAAAATCCCACATATTGGATTCCAATATCGCATATATTGGAATCCAAAATCGCATATATTGGAATCCAAAATCATATATATTGGAATTTAATGCACTCCAAAGTCCCATATATTGGAATACAAAAATCAAATATTGGAATCCATTATACGGGCTAACGTCCGATAGGCATTATTTATGCTTTGGAATAAACACAACATATATATGTTCTATACGGGCTAGTAAAGTGATTAGGCATGATTTATGATTTTTTATGTATAGAACATGTTTCTGTTTTATAAGGGTTTGCATGACCACTAGCCATTATTTAAGCTATGTTACATAGAGAAATTTTTATGTTTTAAACGACTGTAATTTGGTAAGAATTATTTATGCTTTGTTATATACATATCATGTTTCTATTTTATACGGTCTAGTGGACACTAGGCATTATTTATGCTTTGTTATAAACAAAAAAAAATGTTTTATATGGGGTATCGACTGCTAAGCATTATCAATGTTTTTAATAAGGTTCTTATCAATGTTTAAATGTCTTTAACATTAAACTATGAATATTTGAATAAATAAAACATCTTATGACCCAAAAAATGTTAGGATAATTAAATTCAAGAGATTTTAGACACTTTCATGTTCATATAATATGATGTGATTGAATCTCGGTATAACTAGAGAATTACTAAAGATATTCTCAAGAAATTAAAAGAGAGTGTGAATTTAGAGTAAGAGAATGTATTTAATTGTAAAACCAATCCATGTATATTTGCATATTAAATTATAGATATGAAATAAATTTAAATTTATTTACTAAAGATAGAAATGTAGAACAACATTTTAAGAATTGCTTGAATTTTATTATAACACTATTCCCAAAGATCTGGGATCCCAAATTAACAAAATAAATCATAGTAAAGCTCCAAAAATAAGCTCCTTCGAATTCGGTTTTGATGAAATATCATCCCAAACATCTTTTATTTTCCTTCAATAGTTGCAACAAGGGCCATAATGTGGTGTTAAATTTGGCGCTGTTTAGATTTTTTTATCGTTTTTATCCATAAAATAGTTACAAATCTTTGAAATAACTGTCACATATGACTTGCATATTTTAGATACGAGCATGAATTTTTCTAGAGATTTATTTATATATTAATTATATTAAAAATATTTAAATCAATTAAGTATATATAGTATAATTTTATATTTATTTTATGAACAATGTAAAAAAACTATTTTACAATTTTAAGGGAAAGTTTTTCGATAATTCACCACATAAGTTATTCGATCATCTTGTTAGCTTATAATCAGCGAAAATATAAATCCTCCCAACTTAAATTTTAACAATCTCAACATAATATAATAGAGTTACGCAGTACATTCATAATAACATATGAATGTATATATTATTGACAATGTTAAGCAGTACCATCATAACAACATTATGAAAAGACAAATAATTAATTAACATTTTCTTGCTCTAAATATTTGATTCCCTTTACCAAATTCAATCCCTGAGACTCTATTTTTGATTTTTTTGTACAAATCGGTCATAAACCATTTATCTTTTGTACAATATTTGTGTCAAATTTTCATCCCAACCATAAAATTTTTAGGAGGGTTTCCCTTTGCACCTAATGTAATACACAAAGTGTTTTTACAATTGTATGAAAAATTGTTTCTACTCCAAACCTTTTCTAGGTCTCTTATTGTTATTCCCTCAACTATATTGCAATGTTCATTTCCCAAGTGAGTCTTGGATACAATACAATCGATATTTTTTATTGAATCCCACTGATATCTTTTTAACATCAGTAGAAATGATGTTGTCGGACCAAAATCCCAGTTCACAGTATGGTGATAATAATTTTATAAATTCTAATAGGCCACCTCATAGGTTGACAATTTTCATGCCAAACCTGAATGACATCTTCCTATTGTATGTTTTTTATCCCATATAGCAAGTCCTCCATATCTTAAATAAGGAAATAAATCTTATCGTTACTCATACAGGAAGTAAACAAATTTTATTTTCATCAATCGCATATCAACTATAACCAATTGAAATAATCAACATTTTAGGTGATGAATAACAATTATCGATTGAGATTATGGCTTGGATTACACCGCCTTTACACACTATTGGATCTATTGATGCAAGAGCTATTTCAAATAAACATTAATCAATTCATAATTTGATTTCATGTTGTGGAAAATGAAAGCTTAAATGGATAAACATAGTGGTTTATATAGTGATATGGTAAGTACCATATCAATTGATCTTTGTCTTATAATTCAAATTTAGTAGCCACTAGGCTACATTTATATTCGTCGAACCGCCCTTTGGTAAAAAATAGTCCTCAACTATTGATGAGGATTTGTGACCACTAAGCTATATCATCATTGGCCAAACTACACTTATCCGGAAAACCTTTAATGAGGTTAGCCAATTTCTTCTTTACATGCATACGAGTTGGATCAAGTTGTATGTAGTTTTGTTTATGATGATGTTGAATCCAAAACAATGTTAATTCATTATAAGTAGTTAATATGCAGTAGTGAATCGGTGAAACATTGTAGACATTGTGCGGTTGTAAATCAATGAGATATTGATGAATGTAAGTTTTTTTAAGTCTAAACATTATTATATTGAACGTGGATGCATAGAGTCCACTTTGAGCTCTATAGTTCATTGTAAATTGTTATTGTAGCTTACAAATGGATTTCCTTAAAGTTTTTTCTTCTACAGTATGCCAAGCATACAAACTAATGTCTGTTAGTTATCATTTCCTATAAATTTGTGGTCCTTATAAATGATTTTATTTGAAAATACACATGGTTAACATACCGGGGTTGTGAGTGTGTATTCATGTTGGATACCTCTGCCCCCTCCATGATTACTCTCTCTAGTTTTTGGTTGTCTACATAATCATTTATTGTCTTATAAATTTGTGGGGATTATTAGCGGTTTTGTTTAGAAATTCACATGATTAAAATGCGTGGATTTGATGGTGTATTCATGGTATGCTGTGCCCGCATCCTCTACATCTGTCATATGAATCAGAAAATAAAAAAATTCTTAAAAATTTTAAAACCATGGCAATTGAAAATAGAGCTCATTAAATATATTTATAAAATGATTGAAGGTAAATCACCATGTTGAATTGGTTGTGTAGCATCAAGGTGAAAGTGTTGTACATCAGGTTTTATAGCTTTTTGGTTATCTGCATAAAAATAAATGTATAAGTAACATATATAGGTTAAAATCCATAAAACAAGATCAATTTTTGAAGTTGTCTTCAATGAAAAACCTTTTGACATATGAGAATAGTAATTATTTAGAAACATTTCTTGACTATGTGTCTCAACAATAAAAACAATAGATAGTTTGGAATCCACTAATGCACAAAGTGTGACACTACCGCCATAAAGCACTAGTACTAGATATTTTTTTGAACAACATCGAGTGAACATCTCAACCCAGAACTCATATGATATTTCGCAAGGAAAAGGATTGATGTTTCCTTGTAAGCCAATTTTCTTGCATTTACTAATTTTGTGGCGCTTTCTCCATCCATTCCCTAGTGACCTATTCTCTATAATCATCATTATTATCACATTTTTGCACACTACATATTGTGTACATAAGACATAAAGTTTTGAATATCCTGTTGCTATCGTAGAGTCAATAGCATCCATCTAGAATTAATACTCCACTATATTTAACCTTTTCCATGTATCTTTTTATTGTGTATCTTAACATCTTTTAATAACCAATTGGTATTAGGAAAATAATAATATAATCCAACACACTTGCTAGGATAACCATTAGAAACTCCATTATTACATCGGAAGACATATCATTGGCCAAATTGCAAAAATCAATGATCACACATTCAACATTGAAATGATTAGTTGAAGGAATTACCGATAAAGTTGATGGAAGATGGAATGGATATGCATATTTACAAGAAAAATTGTATGTGTCTTTCATCCTTGTTGGTATATTTCCTTTAAGTGACATCACATAGTTGTCGAATATTATCTAAGCCTCGATGATAATAACTTATTCCACCTCATGATTTTTTTTTTGGTTTACCATTTTTCCCCTATATGGGAATCAAATTTTATTTTTCCATTTCTTTCTTCACCCAACAGTATAGACAAATAGCAGTAGTGTGATTCATACAATTTAAATTTTTAAATTACATTGGATTCATTGTAGGTTGTCAATAAAATATTATCTAGATGTTTATTTCTCAAATAATGTAGAACTTTTTCTCTCATTTTGTTGTCTCCTTTTATTCTCTAATAGTAATAATCAAATGTATTTCTTATTAAACCAACTTCAACAAAACCAATTGATTTAGTATTCATTTTTAACCCATGCAATTTTGATTTAGACGGGTCTATTTCAATTTAGTCAAATATGTTTACCTCGGCATAGTAAACAACTTGACATGTTTTGGAGGTGAAAGAAAACCTTTTCTAGGAAATAAATGACAAACAAATTTTTTTTTCATTTCTTTACAATTTTCTCGAATACTATAAATATACCATTGTTAATATCTTCTCGCATTTGAAAATCTATTTTTTTAGAATGTATTAGAATCTCCAAATTCCAAACATATTTTAAACAAGATTATGGTTTACTATTTATGGAGGCATGCATTTCTGTTTCTGAAAAAATAAACATCAAACTCCATATCTAGAATAAGACACTTATTGTTTTCAAATTCAAAGCATTCTACCCGGACACACAATGTCCCTAAATCAACAACTTCTCATGATAGAAAAATATCGGTTATCCCTCGTGATTGTCATCTATAAAAAACCATAAGTCAACCTCGTTAGTTTTCGGGAATAGATTTCCAAAACCATTCCTCATCTCTTTTCTTCCAAAAAATACCACCTCCGATGAATAAAATTATTCTCGAATGAAGTGCGAACAATGGAATCCATTATACCTATAATTAGAGTAAAATACATTAGTAATTAGGTCATTTATGAACTTTAATGTGTTTTTCTCACATTGTCTGATAAGGAATTTAAATACTACCCTAGCGAGACACCAACCTCTAGAGTTCTTTACTATGTATCATAAGAGAGTAATTAACTTAATGGTTAGTGACCACTAGGCTTCGATAGGACATCTTATGTATCATTCAACTAGTTACAGTAATTCATATTTTGTGGATCAAATAAATAATAACAACAATTTTCTAAAAGTTTGAAATTGAATTATGATGCATTGAAAGATATGAATCCATTTGTACCTTTTGAAATGATTACATATGAGTCGGAAAAACTATAACATTTTATAGATGGCATGATAGGAACATAAACAAATATACACTTTAGTGGCAAATAGAATTCTAGTCAACATATAAAAGAACAACATAAAACAAATTTTAATCTATTTACAAATATTGAAGGGAAAAGCATAGATGACATTAAGATTGAATATATGGTATTTCGAAGTTAGTGTTTGAGAAACAAATCACAATAACGGATTTTGCGGTAGCTCAATATTTTATGTTTTAGAAGTCAATTTGATTTATGTGTATATCAAACACACCGTAGTAGTAAAGATTAAATCCTGTAACAAATCTATGGAATATTTTTAAAGGATATTGGTTGGAAGATCTAATGTTTGGTATTTTGAGGAGATTATTTGAGAAAATTCACATTAACGAAGTTAGTGATAACTCATCATTTTTTGTTATATAAGATAGTGTGAAATATATGTATATCAGACATACTTTGTTCATTATGTTTAAATGTCTATAATTAGTCTAAGTATGAAATTTTAAGTGTAACACTTGTTGGGAAATTCCACAAGCTATAAAAACAAAAGCGGGAGTATGGCCATCATCACAATAGCCATTTTCATGGAAACAGCTTATCTCTATAAGGTCATGGTGGGTTATACCTATTTGATAAAATATTTGATTATTAACATTTTTTAATGAGTACTACAAAAACAAGGGTCTATTTGATGTGAATCTAGTTACAAGAGGTTGAAATACCTCTAAAACACACATAAACAGATTTATAAATAAAAACTAGGAGTTTCAAAATAGATTTCTTCTCATTCTGGAATCCACACTAATCTTTTACATCATTACAATCCACCTTTTATTTCATGTCTACACTAAAAACCCTAAAATGCCAAAAAAAAACCTAAATTGCCAAAAATTACCTACTAGTAAAAAAACTCAGATGGGCTCCAAAATTTGCATGCCAAATATTAATTCATAATTTAAGGCTCATACGAAATTTTAACTTATTCTAAACAACACAAATGAAGTTATCAAAGTTATAAGACTTAGTCAAAAATGAAAAAACGTTTGAAGCCAATTTTAGGACACTAGATGAAGGAATCCAGGATCGAAAATTTGCCAAAATGGCCACAAATTTTAAGAAAAATGACCCCGATATAGTAATAATGTATATATACCACCCTATAAAATTTCAAGATGATCCAAAGGTCAAATCAAAAGTTATGGTCTCTCGCAACTTATGATCCTACATCACTATTCTCTCTTACTATGACTATAAGTTAGATTTACAATGCTAATTGAAAAAAAAAATTCCAAATTCTTCGAACTTATGTTAACGCATTTAGAGTGCCAATATTCTTAGAATGAAAAATTTACTATCTGATACATTGTATCTATTGAGGATAAAAAGTAGTAAGAATTTCAAAATAGTAATAAAATAACAAATCACGACCTAGCTTAGTGGAAGCTAGGGTCCTACCATTTCATCTTGTCATTGTAATCATTGGCTGTACACTTTTTACTCACTAGTGATTTTCATTGATTATAATTGTATCATATTTGATAGACTATCCATGGCGAAACAAGTTCTACTCTACAAATCCTCGATAGGGATCAAGCCATATATATTGTCCATAAAATATATTGTTTGTAACATATAATTCACAACGTTTCGTATGGGAATTTTTTTTTCCTAATGCTTAGTTTCATTACTTATCGAAAGTAACACCACAACATATGCTAGTATTAATGGTTTCATATTTTAAAAATTGCAATAAAATAATAAATCGCAACCTAGCTACGTGACCATGAGGCTCCTACCATTACGGTCACAGTAACACTATCTCGCACAACTTTGGATCACTAGTATTTTCCATTGATTATACTTGTGTCATGTTGGTTGGAATATACCTAGTGGAAACAATAGTTGTAATGCATACCATATAGAGGGATCCAACCTTACGTAGTTCCCATAAGGTTTATTGTTTGAAACACATAATTCACATCGGATCTTATGGGAGAAAATTCTTAGCTAATGTTAAGCATTTTTTCTTATCAAAAGTAATGACATAGCAAGACTTAGGATCAACAATTTCATAATTTGAAGATAGCAATAAAATAAAATATCATGCTCTAGTTTAGTGGAATTTAGGCTCCCACTAATACTATTAGTAATCATAAATACTATATGCATTGTTTTGGGTTCTACTTTGTTTTCATTTATTCTAATTGTAACATATTCTCTCTGTGCAAAAATCATCGTAGGATCTAAGTGTTGTCTTGTAAACCCTCAAGAAGTATCATGACTTATGCAAGACTCACAAGACGTATTTTTGTAACATATAATTCACATATGTTCGTATGGTAGAAAAGTCTTAATGACCTCTAAGCTTCCGTATGTATTGAATGAAATGAATTAATGACCGCTAGGATATACTATTTCTTATTTCAACACTATGTGCATGATTTTGAACGATAGAGTTATCCATTTATTTTAAGTGTCATATTTTCTAGGCTATGCATGGTGGATTGAAAGTCCTACTTTACATACCCTCGAAAATGCTTAAGAACCGCTAAGCTTCTTTACTTATTGATTAAATGGAAATTCAGACTCTAGCCTTAAAATTTTCTTATTTTGAAAATAGCCATAAAATAACAAATCATGGTATAGCTTAGCGACGGCCGCTAGGCTTGTACCTTTACCTCTTCTCATTATAAACACTATATTAAGAGTTTTATATCCATATCCTTAGTATGTAGTTCCCATGAGTTACATGGTTTTCAACTAATACTTCACACTGTTTCTATTAAATAAAATACTTAGTGCCCACTAAGCTCCTCTACTTATTGACATAAACGGAATATCAGACCCTAGGCTCAAAAGTATCTTATTTTATGGCTCAAAATAACCATAAAATAATAAATCATGGTATAGATTAGTGGCCACTAGGATCCAATCTTTACCTCTTCTCATTATAAATACTATCTATAAAGTTGTGGATTGTTAGGCTTCACATGTAGTTACCATAAGATACATGATTTTCAACAAATATTTCACATCATTTCCTAACAAAGAAAATGCTTAGCGCCTGCTAAGATCCTTTACTTATAGAAAAAAATGGCATATAAGACCCTAGGCTCAAACGTTTCTTTTTTTGAAAATAGCCATACAATAACACTATCTGTACAGTCTTGGATCGCTAGCCTTATTATGTATCCCAAATATCTTGTTTGAACTTTCCACATGGCACATTTTAATTGGATGATTAATTAAAATTAGCGCACACTATATCTAACAATGTAGATATCATTTTCGATAAAGAATGGAACATATATGTCTATATATTATTCTAATAAACTTTAAAACTATATTTAAGATTTATTTCTTCTGTTTTCTTATAATATATATTTTTCCTATGTTTGTTTTAATATATGTTATATAGTATATTTGTTATAATGTTTATATTTATTATAAGCTATAGACAAAAAAATGCATTGTTTCTAATTCATGTTTAGTTTTAATTTTTAAACCATGGAAAAATAAAAATAGAGAAATTTGAATTCCCCACATTTTTGAATATTTGAAATTTCAATAGCTTGCCCTTTTTTTTTCTTTAAGAGAGAGAAAGTGAAATTTTCAAAATTTCAATAGCCAACCCTTTTGCTTTGGGAGGGTGAAAGAGATAATTTAAATTTTTCGTATCCAACTCTTTTTCTATTTTTTGAAATTTCTTTTATGGAATGTGCTAAAAAATTATTAAATACCTCAGAGAAATGTTGAATAGGGTTTTTGATTTTTTTGGTCATGCAGTAAAACATGTCTTCAAAATAAAAAAATACGGGATGTCGTATATCATGCAGGTGAGTGTTCGAATCTCGATTGTTTTTTTACATGCGATTATAATTTTGTTTGCAGAGAAGGAACAAAAAAGACACACATAAATGATGCACACGAAGGAGGAAAGCAACAAAGATTTTGAATAGAATTTTCCAGATGGTTTGATTGAGGTAGCAAATGGAGGTTTCACCGATAGCATAAAGCATAAAATAATCCCGATATTACTAAATTAGGTATTTATAGTAAAGGCGTAATTTTGTTTGTGTTCTCTATTATTTTCTCTATATTCGATTGGTTCCTATGTTTTGTACGTTAGTCCAATTGTGATCCGCAATCAAGCCTTTCTTTCCACTTACTTTTGATATCCATGTGAAACAAACTTGTTTGTCATGAAAACAATTTTTTTAATGTTAACGAAAGAAAATTTAATCCCTTTTCTCGCTCTAGTGTTTAACGCTTCCCCATTTCTGCCATTCTATGTCTCTATTTGGATATTTTCATTTTGAATTTTTTTCGCTTCTCGCTTCCTACGATTGTTTTTAAGGAAAATGATAGCTTCTAGCATAATCACCTTTTTTAATTTTATTTTGGTTGGGAGAACTAAAAGAATATAATTTTCTTCATTAAGATGATGCAAAAAAACACCACTAATTAATTCATATTACATTTTTTACATGGTTGTCACTTAGAAATTTTAGGAAAATATACGAGGTTAAAAAATTACTTGAAAACTATATAATCATGTTAAGAATTCAATTGTATAATAATTATTTCCAATTATATACGTGTTTCCATGTAGAATTAACCAAATGTAATGTCTTCATCAATTTTATGTTTTGTACATTGGAAGTTAAACACATTATATATGCGTTAATATTATTAAATATAATTTTAATCACTATGTATTTAATAATTAATATATTCTTCCTTTTACACCCGCTAATCTATGCCCAAAATTCACATAGCTTTGAGGCAACCATGATATAATTCTTTGTTTCGACAACCTATTTACTAAACCTAAATTTTATTTTGAATTACATACAGGATTCTACACGTTATATTTTTGTCTAGTTGTTATATTCACAAAGATTAACAATTTAGATTTATAAAACAGCCTCATTATGAACATGATATATTTACCTTTAATAATAGATTAGCAATACTAGGATTCAACAAGTAGAAGGTGTCATATGTAAAAAAAAAAAAATTATAACTTCTCACCACAATTACGAGTTTCTATAATTTTCATAAATGTAAAATAATTCAGCCAAAATCTCATAAGTAGAGAACTCTAAACATATACATGTATAACACATTAACTATATGATTTTACACGTATATAAATGTATCCATTATATAAACGCCGATTTTTTTATCATTTTATAGATTTTTAACATGATTTCTCCCGTAGGAATACACTCTACATGAAAAACTTTGTGTACACTAGCACCCACTAGGCTATAATTCTTATTTAGACAAACCATTATTTGGTTTTAGCAATCAATTTTGTTATTAATCTCTCCTGTTATATATGAAAAGATTAAGAATTTAGATTTATAACATAGCTTCATTATGAACATGATATATTTACCTTTAGGAATAGTTTAGCGGCATTGCTAGGATGGAATGAGTAGATCGCGATGTATTTAAAAACTTGTTCTATAACTTCTAGGTCACTAGTCCAAGTTTTTGTCTTGTCATAAATCTAAAAATATTCTACCAAAAGCTCATAAGAAATGTAGATAAATCTATATGTATACTTGTGTAACACATGAAATACATGATTCTAAACGTATATTTATGTATCAATTATAAAAAAATCGAGATTTATTTGTTATCGCTTACAACTTTTCAATATGATTTATCTTGTATGAATACATTCTACATGAAAAAACTTGTGTACACTAGGGCCAGCTAGGCAATAGTTCTTATTTGTAGAAAACATTCATTTACCTTTGGCAGCCTCACAAAGTAGGTTTTTTTATATATTTTCCTTTAATAATAGCTTAGCGGCCACTAGGGTACAATGAGTAGATCACATCATCCTTAAAATATAGCTATATAACTTCTCGGTCACTAGTCCAAGTCTATACATATACCAGTATATCACATAAAATACACAATTCTACATGTATATTTATGTATCCATTATATAAATTCCATATTTATTTTTTACCATATATATAGGATCTTGTATGAATACACTCTACATGAAAAAAATTTCCTACTCTAGCGATTACTAGGCTATAATTATTATTTAGAGGTAGTCTTCGTTTACCTTGGAGGACTCACAGATAAGTGGATTTTGTTATAGGAAAAAAAAACATTTTTTGGATACACCGATCACTTTGTTATTTGTCTCCTATTAGATATGAAAATATTAACAATTAAATACATAACACAACTTCATTGTAAAATAATATATTTACTTTTAAGAATAGCCAGTGCTTTATTGAGTATATCAGTTCGTATCTAAAAAATTGTAAATCTTCACGGTCTCTCATCCACTAGGTAAAATGAAGACATAATATTAAGACCTTACGATCGGTTGGATTATAAACATTTAATTAAAATAGTTTGAGCTAAGCGGGCGCTAGGTACTTCCACAATATAATATTTTTAGCTTAGAGGGCACTATAATTTATCAAGGTATCGAATGATATTTTGAGCTTAGCATCCACTAGTTTATGACACAAAAAATATTTGGATCTTAGCAATCTTTACGTTTAAGTGAAATAAAGTAAGATATTATAAACTTAGCATCTAGTAGGTTATGACAAAACATAATAATACTATCTTAGTGAATACCGGCATTTAACAACTTAAATCAACAAAGTTTGAGCTTAGTGGCCGCTAGGTATTTAAAAAATATATTATTTTGACAAAAGATTCACTAACATTTAACAAACTAAAGAAAGACATATTGAGTTTAATTTCCACTAGGTTTTTTTCAACAAAATTTCAAAAAATGATAGCATAATATTCCAAGATGCAAACAAGATATGTATAAATTAGTTGAATATATCGTATCATTTTAAGATTTTAAATTAATATATTTTGAGAATAACGCCCACTAGGTTACACTACCACCTAATCATTAGATCTAGCGATGGTTAGGATTTAATACACTAAATTAAGGTATTGTGAGCTTAGTGGCCATTAGGTTATGCCACATCATATTATTTGGGTATTCAATTCGCTATGATTTAATAAATTCAATTTACGATATTTTACAATATTTAGCGGCTGGTGGGTTACGCCAAAACATAATTTTCGGATGTTATTGGTCACCATGATTTTACAAATTAAATCGACATAGTTTGAGCTTAGCGGTTGCTAGTATTTATACAATATATTATTTAAATTATTTCAACTTTATTTGGGTTAATGGTCGTATTAGGAATTTAAAAATATAATATTTTGAGTTTAAAAGTAACTACTATTCAACTAAGTAATGAAAGACATATTGAGTTTTATTTCCACTAGTATATTAAGTTACTAATTATGTTTTGAACTTAGCATCCGCTAGCTTGAGTTTAGTTTCTGCTAGTTTATGTATCACAAAGAAGATATATATAAATTAGTTGAATTCATTCCATGATTTTAAGATTTTAAACTGAGATATTTCAATGATAAGTCTTCAAAAAGATTCATGCGAGAACCAATCTATGATAATTCTTGCAAAGTAGTGTACTCTCATGATGATTTCAAGAAATTTATCATACTAAATATATGCCAAAATAAATGGGGAAGAGTTGTAATCAAATTTACTTCACCCACAAATACTTCCTATATCTATACACTTCGGTATACATATAGCCATTCCAGCCCTCAATCAAAAACTAAAGAAAAATGCATCCAGGAAATATTAGGCCTTTTGCCTCTCGGATTCACCTCATCGATGATATCAACATCTGAGTCCTCTTTACTATGATCATAGGAGGAGGACGAATCGACACAACATTCTGGAATTTTCACTTTAGTGCCAAAGAAGGAGTTCTATACCCCGATTTCCCACAACCACCTCAAAATCATGCACAATTGCATGCATCCCCATGTCAAGGCATGTAAATGATATCTTGAAGGTTGACTAGATGCTATTCCCAATTCTCATGCTCCGATGGAAGATAAACTACCCCAAAAAGTTAGACAAGATGTTTTCTCGCACTCAACCCTTGCGCCCATGTCAAAATATTCCTCTACCCTTTGGTCTAGTTCAAGTCAAGCATCATTTTGTGCATTCTCTCACAAATATCATCGTCCTCTTCTTCTTTTAAATTCTCCGCAATCGGCCGACCTTCTCGATCCAATTCTGCATATCTACGTTCTATATTTTCTTGTCCATCCAAGAAGTAAACGATTCCCAACATCCTTTCCTATCATAACTCTCTACCTCTTCCTGCTAGGACCACACTCCATGCTACCCAAGAAACCACCAGCACCACTATCACTATTGCAAAGAGAAACGAAACATAATAACCAAAAACTAAAAGAGGAAAGGGGTAGTGAAATGTCGAGCTAGCCTAGAGATATAAATCCGCCATCGTGTAACACACAAAAAGAGGAAAGTGTGAGGGTACTGAAGATCATCAATTGGATTTCCTAATCAAAATATAGCATGCTTCTCATTAAAAATATTAAATTCTCGATGCCATCTTACATATCACATGTGTATAACCATTAATTGATCCCTTCTATCACATGAATGTAATCTATCGATGTCATAAATGCCCATTAAAGTGGCACATGACATATCCTCTTGTCACCAACAAAAAGGTTATGTATCAAAGTAATCTAACATTTTTTTCTAAAATCTTATAAGTTACTACATTTTAAAAAATTAAAATAAGTTGTTTTGAGCTTATCAACCTATAAGATAATCAACCACATTATTTCGGAGAATCAGTATAACAATCAAAATATGTATAAATTGGTTGACTTTATCGTATGATTTTAAGATTTTAAATTAAGATATTTTGAGCCTAGTTCCCACTAGGCTATGCCACCACACAATATTTGTAGCCTATCGGTGATTAGGATTTAATAAATCAAATTAAGATATTTTGAACTTTCATGTCCACTAGGTTATGCCACAACATAATATTTTTATCTTAGCAGTCTCTAGGTTTCAACAAAATAAAGTAAGAAGTTATAATATTAAAGCAACCAAGTAGGTTACGCCAAAACATAATATATGGATCTTAATGATCATTGAGATTTAAAAATTTTAATCAACATAGATTGAGCTTAGTCATTGTCAGTACTTAATAGTACAATATTTCGAGATAAAAATTTAGTAGTATTTAACAAACAAAAGAAATACATTTGTATTCTAATGTCCTCTAGGTTATGCTTTAACATAACCTAACAAATTATATTGTAAACTTAGAAGTTGTTAAGTTTTAACAAATTAAATTAAATTTTTTTTAGCTTAGCAACCTCTAAGTTAATCAAGGAGATTAACTTTGGAGATATTTATAGCAATCAAGATGAGTATAAATTAGTTGAATTTTTTTGTATGAATTTAGTATTTTGAATTAATATATTTCTAGCTTAGCACCTGCTAGGTTATGCTACCACATAATATTTGGATACTATTGGTGGTTTAAGGTATTTTGAGCTTAGCAGCCGTTAGCATATGCCACAACATATTATTTGGATATTTTATTTGCAAGGGTTCAATAATTCATAGTTATGATATGTTATAGCAGTTGACAAATTACAAAAAGATATTTTGAACTTAGTTGATGCTAGTTTAAACAAAGACATAATATATGGAGTTTATGGTTGATAGGATTAAAAAAATTTAAGTAACATATTTTGAACTAAGCGAGTCTAGGAGCTTTCATAATATATTATTTTGAGCTTAGTGGTTTCTATCATAGTGCACATGATTAATTGAATTAATTATTTTAATTAATTTAATAAATATCCTCACTTGACCACCTCACCTAACCACATCACCTAGACACCTCATCATGGACCTATTCTTAGCATGTTTCTTTTAACTAAGACTCAATTTCTACTTACCATAACTAACTGAGACTTAGTCTAACCCTAAAATCATATGCCTATTCTTTCTCTAACAACATGCCCACTTATCTAAGCACAAAAATACCATTTTAGACCTGAACCAACAATGGGCAAACTAGCCAAAAGATAGCCAAGATCTACTATTTTGGCAAACCTAGGATTTCCCACCGTAACCGATGTCGGTTAACCCTAAACCGATGTCGTTAACCTAAACCATCATCGGTTACCATATATTCATTTTGGTAACCTTGTTCAATGGGTTGGAAAAAATTATTCAAGTTTGGAGAGAGAGAGATCTACATGTAAGCACTAAACCAGAGCCCTCTCGCACATCCAGACACACCCTAGCCGACACCAAGATTGATCTGAAGGCATTGGCATTCACGGTAGCATTCTGGGAAGTAATTCCATGGCACTGACCACCAATTTCATAGATCAACCATCATCCATCATCCAACCACTGTCATGCCTGCAAAAATACAAGTAAGTGTGTTTTGATTTGCATCATTCTATACTTACTTAGATCATCATTTCTTTAGCTTTCTTTGTTAAATCCTATTCTCTTTTACATCCTATCATCCTCACCTTCCTATGTCAATCCACCCATATAACCACCCATAACCTTTTGGCTCCCCATATTCAACCCCCAGACATCTCTGAGCATTCTCAACATCTTTACCAACCTAACCATCCTTCTTCTATTCTCTATGTGCAATCACAGAGAACCTCCAAAACCAAGTTTTATTGAGTTTCTACCATTCCACCTCTACTGACTCGGTCACCTTGACCATCATCGGTTTCCCTCTAAACCGTCATCGATCATACTATCGATTCGACATGCATCGGTCTTTGTAACTGGTAATCTTCCTATAATAGTGACCTAATAACCTTCACCCAAATAACCCAAAACCACCCAAAACCTGATCCTGACCTGTTCTAATCACCTTGGCTACCTACCCAACCTGAAACATAACCCAACCTCAGTTAGATCTAATTTTTTATTGCAATATTCAACTTAATCTAATATATTGTTAATAACTTGAGATACCAAAATCAACTTGTTAGCAATAGGACCTCTATTTCTTGCATTTTTGTTCATTTATTTGATAAATAATGGATTGACAACCATCTAGGAAGTATCACACTTCCCGGATCTAGCATACGCTAGGCAGTCCACTAACATATATTGTTTAATATTCTTCTTGTGGTCTTGTTTTGCATTCATTCATAGTAGTTCCTCCTAGCAAAAAGGAAGTTCTCGCAATCAACATTGGATTGGGAAATCAGAATGCATGCATTCTACCTTCCACCTTCATTTCACATGTATTCCTCCTCACCTTTACCTTATCTATTTTTCTCATACGTACGCAACTTATTGGAAACATTTTACACACCCCTGGTGGGACCCTCTCTTGGGTTCTTTGCATTTTCTTCATATAGGGAAATTTGTGTGTTTCTTTCTTTTTTGAAAAATACACATTTAATCTTCTCCCTGGTAACATTCTTTTCTTCTAATTGTCTAAAAACGACATTTGTGATTTGGTGTTTAAAATGAATCATTTCTTTCTTCCTACATTTGCATAGTAGTGAAAGAGCACGTTCTTGACCTATTCATCATTTGCTACATCAAATTTAATTATCGATTTGGGTTCTAAAATTTGTTGCATTTCATCCTTGTATGTTGCATTTTAGCTCACATTAAAAATGAGGGCAACCTATATGCTTGGAAGTCATGCCCAGCTGATGGTTGACATAATTGAATCATAGAAAGCACTTTCTCTTCTCTCTCTCTTTTCCAAAATACACAAATAAAAATTCACACATCTTCTTAAACAACACCTTACCTAGAAGAAGTTGTCAACAATCACATGATCAAGGATTGACAATGGGTGCACCCAAGCTGGTTTCTCTGTCCAGTCATTATCTCAGAGAAAGGACCACCCCACCAAAACATAACCTAAAACCACCCTTTAGAATTTTCCTCTTCATAGGATGCCTTCCCAACCAAAAAAATTTTTTTTTCACAAGTCAATCTTAAATAACATAAGCTAAAACAACATAAAATTCACTTATAGGATTTGTGTGTTTTTCTTAGCTTTTTCTTGAGTTGTGTTTTGAGTTGTGAGGTTACGTTTCATTTTCTTCTTCCTTTCACACTCCACCATCATAGTTGGTGTATTCTGACTATTTCTAAGAGTGTGTCAGGACCCATTTTTATCATACTCATATTTTAGGTTGATGTTCCATCTGACTTAATTCACAAAAATCTATTTTTCTTCATTTCTTCTAATTTCACAATAATCGGCATTGGTCCAATGACCATCATCGGTTTATATCGATCATCATCATCGGTTTACCTAACTCAACCGTCGGTTTTTCAGCTCTTTTTGGTCATTTTACCCAAAGATAGCATTCATCAAATCTTTTGTTCTATTTGAAGTTCTCAAAACATCATCATATCCCCAAAATTTCATATCACAACCCAATATAGTTTCCATTATTTTATTTTCATCATTTTTTGCCTCATTTGCAAAACTATTGATTCCCCACAGTAACGGTATCGGTTATCATAACCATCATCGGTTCCCCTTTAACCATCATCGGTCAATCAGACCATCATTTATTTGTTTGATTTTTAATTAAAACACCGATCAGATTTACCTCCCAGAATTCATCCTTCTCCATTTCTTGTTATTTTTGTGTCATTTATAAAGTACAATTTTACCAAGTCAACGCTAATTCACATGGTGTTGACTCACATCCAAACCAACACCCTTGTATTTCATGCTAGCCTTCAGCTCCTCTCCCACCTAGCCCATCACCACCTTCCATCTTGTCACCTATGGATCCAACTCATCCCATCACCATTACTACCAATGATGAGGAGTTCAAGACTCCTTGACCAGAATCCCCCTTACAATACTATCTTG
Organism: Taxus wallichiana var. yunnanensis; assembly: GCA_018340775.1. Taxonomy (NCBI): domain Eukaryota; kingdom Viridiplantae; phylum Streptophyta; class Pinopsida; order Cupressales; family Taxaceae; genus Taxus; species Taxus wallichiana. Next base: position 187,280,671 of record CM031239.1, read on the forward strand.
CCCACTCATCTACCCGAGACTCCTCGGGATAGTTGGTATATGACATGCCCATGTCTATCCCTCCTTCCCTCACCCCCACTTCTTCCATCATCATCTACCACTAGCTCAATATTTCCTTCATCCACCTTACCCCCTGTGGTATCTCAACTAGGACCCCACATCCTCTATAATGTTGCTACACCAATGACATCTATCACACACTTGTGGTGTCAACCATCCCTTCACCAACCACCTTAAGCATGGCCCCATCTATACCCTTTACCTCATATGTACCAGTTGCATCACAACCACCCATGGTGTCGGTAACCCACACCCCATTCCAAAACCTCATCCTTTCCATCCCACAGTCTCTACCCCCAATTACTACTGAGATTATTACTGACTACCCCACCTATTTACACACATCACCAACAACCCCCAATCTCATCTATCACTTATTCAGGATATCTTCCACTACATCTATTCCCCTTTTGTTTTTCATATTCGACCCCATATATCTTTGATGTCCATCCACATCATACACCCATCATCAACCTCCCTTTACTAGTAGAGGGCACCCATTCCTCACAACCCACCAATGACCTCATTAGGATGATGATGGAAAATATGCAAACATTAGAAGCATCAGTTTCCAGCTCTCATAACTCCTTAACTTATGAAAAAATTTGTAATGAGCCTATTCATCCATCTATTCCTATTCACCCATACCCCATGCATTGGGAAATGCCCAAGTTCAACCATTTCAATAGTAAAGAAGACCCACAACAACACTTGTGGTCATTCAAACATGGGTGCTATCTAATTTCCCATGATGATGCTTTACTCCTATGACATTCCCCATGTCCTTGACATAGACCCACCTTAGATTGGTATAGTGGTTTACCCAGACATTCCATCTACTCCTTTAACCAAGTGGCTCAAGCATTCTTGACCACTTCTCAATCAATGTCATCAAAAAAGTCACCATGACTGACCTATACTTGACATGATAATATGATGACAAATCTATCACAGATTTTGTTGCTCACTGGCAAAGTCTTATCAACCAATTAACATTCCAGTTACCTCAAGTTGAGCTTATAGAGTTGTTCACTAGAGCTTGTGCTAGACACATCTCACCAACTCTACAGGTACAAACCTTTCCATACCTTTGATGAAGCATTTACCATGGCACGAAAGATGAAATTCATGCCATTGAAGAAAAGAAAATCCAATTACAAAACAAAAATGTCACGTTCAAATCAAATGATGCTTCTTCATCTTCAAAGCCCCAAAATAATTATTCAAAATCCAAAGGATCTACCAATGTGGTAGTTCTCAAAGTATGGTCCATCCCATCCATCTAATCAAGCCAAACCTTCCTCCAATCTTTCTCCCATTCAAACTTTTCAATTTCGACGAGAACAACAAAAGTACACTCCGATTGAGAGCCCTATTCTTCAGTCTTGGAAAAATCTTCTTAAGGCAGAGCCATTACACTACCCCCATAAAACCTCATACTAGTTTTGATCCCACTCTCATCCTATGCCCATGGTGGTATAAGGAACATGACTATTGTAATTATCATCACGTCAAAGGCCATAGTGATGGTAATTGCATAAATTTTAAGAACATTGTCCAGAAATGTTAGATAATGGAGATCTCATCCTGACAACCCAAATGCACCAAAAAATCAAAACTTACATATATTTAAGAATTCATTCCCTAACCATACACCATCATCTAATCAAAATGGTGAACCTTCAACCAATGACAACAATGTCCATGAAGTCCACGTTGTTTTTGATATCATACCAATCATTCCTCAATTTCCACCTATTCCATCTATCGAGGAAATTCTGGCATGAGCTCCTCTACCCATGGGAGCATACCTCATCCACTCCTTCACCCACATAGAGGAGTCTCTTCATCTCCCCCTTCACCCATGGAGGAGTCCATAATTTTTGTTGATGTCATTTCACCATCTACCTCGCAACCTATCAAACAATCAATGGTATTAACTCTCCTACCACAGAGAATCATCATCACTTTCTCCTCCACCAAAAGAGGAATCTACCTCACCCCACCTACCATCTCTCCTACCCATGGGAGATCCTTTAGACATGCCACTACCTATTGGGGACAATTCCCCATTAGCATTCTAGGATCCCATTGATCTGGTCTCAACTCTTTTACCCACAGAGTCCGAGGCTAACCAATTCCTATCTCATAGACATATTTTACAGGGATTTCCACTAAACCAACTGCATCTCCTCTTACAACAATGTCATTTTCATGACTAGCCGATCACTTGGATTATGTTGATAATTCCATGCTTTGGGGACATCTTCAGCTCCCCTTTTTCGACTCAAATGCAAATGTTTCCTACAGATACCTCCATGATCTATCCAAAGGTATTTCTAGCAACCAATCGACCCTGACCATGCCTGTTGAAATGGCTTCTTCTTCATCACCTTTACCTACATCCAAACCTTTACCCATGACTAAAACCATTCCTATGCCTAAGAACCTACCCACACCTACATCTTTTCCCCATATCTAGACCCATCACTACCTTGGGTGTCATGCCAACATCAAGCCTTACCCATCCACCCATCAAATTGGATTTAGCCACATCTTCCCAAACCCACAAAAATTATTCCTCCACCTAAAAGGAAGACCCAACCTTCTAGGCCACATACACTAGTCTCACCTACCACACCTTTGTCACCTTCACCCCTTCCATCCATCCTAGGACCTCACCCATCAACCTTGGCCAAACAACCCCTACCCAAGGCAAATCAAAAAGCTAAGAAACCTACTTCTTCATCACGATCCTTTGTTACACCCAATTTACCTACACAACAAAACACCCTCGCCCTCACCCATACATTTCTTACCACCTATACCTCCACCAGCTACCATAACCCCAACATTACCTATGTGACTTCAACCCATACATTCCACCCAACCTCCACCAACCACTTCCACCACACCTCCATTGTCCCCATGGGTAACCCATCCTCTTCCACCATCTTCTTTCCCTTCTACATCACGTACTCCCACCTCACCTTTACCCAAGAAGGTGCAATCCAAAGACAAGAACCCACTACCCTCCAACAGGGTAGTTAAACCAACAACACCTTCCATTACTAGTTCTTCTACCACACCTTTACCCAAGAAGATACCATCAAAACCTAAGATAGTACCACCTACCAAACCAGTGGTCAAACCTATTCCACCTCCTATAACACCTCTTCCACCACAATCATCCACACCTTTACCCAAACCCACACTCACTTCCCACTGTGATCCATTGGGTCAGGTCCTATGCCAACATTTTAGCCAACCTCTTAGAGACCTCGGTCATCACATTACCACCACTTAGACCTTACGACCCCTCAAACCCAAACCAAAAGGGTTTGATGAAACTAAAATTTTTGCCTACCATCATGTGTCAGACATGATGTAGAGGGTTGTAAGGCTCTCAAAACCATTCTCCTCCAATTATGTCCTCCTGAAGAAAATTTTGATGATGATGATCTTCTTGATGAGGACCATGTTCCATCTTCACCTATCACCATACATCCCCACCACTACCTATTCAACGACCTCACATCACCACCTCCACAACCCTTTTATCCACCTCCAAAATTTGAGATCAACATGGTCATATCGAGAGTTGGCCAAACCACCACCTAAATGCCAGTGTGCCCTACTCATTTCACAAGGTTCTTACCCCACATTAGGTTTTTTCCATCATGTCATTATACTACTCATGACATACCTTCTCCATCTACCTCTTTCCCTCATATTAACATGATCCAAGTTGCCACTCACCCAAAAGGACAAAGGAAAAGAAAAATAACTAGCCCATCAACCAATCCCATGCCCAATATACCATCTACACCACACCCAAAATCACCATTCGAGGACCCACATACCCTATTTCTGATGGGGTCACCCATCATACAATGATAAAAAAATTACACCAATCCCCTCTAAAAATGTCTTTATACGATCTCATCCAAACCTCTAAATCTCATCGACAAGCCCTCATGGAGGTTTTCAATCCATCGAGGTTTTACCTAATGACCCCACACCAGTAGCCTCCATTATCACCCCTCACCACGTGGCCTCTCTTACCAAATCATCTCCTTCTTCTACCCCCCATGCCCACTCATCAAGTAGCCTCACCCTCAATTTTTTTAATGATGAGAGATCATACCTCTCCAATCAGATGACCTTGATCCCACCCTTTTCATCTCCATCTATATCGATAATATACATGTATGACATGTTATGATTGATGGTGGTGCTAGCATCAACATCATCTCCTCCCACACATACAATCAAATGTGCATCCCTTCAAATTACATGCATAATAACCCAATTATGTTGTGCTCCTTCAATGATGCCATCACTTCCACCCTTGGCACCATTATTCTTCACATTTGTGTGGGCCCTCACACTATCCCAAAATTGTTCTACATCTTAGAGGGGGAGTTCCAATATAACATGTTGCTTGGCCAACCTTGGATTCATGTCATGGGTTGTGTTCCTTCAACTTTACACCGCTATGTAAAATTTGAACATGAAGGACATAACTATACCATCCCAACTGACCCATCACCATTCAAAACTATAACATGTTATACCAACCTAATGATGTCCTTGTACTAGTTAAGGCATCTACCACTACCACCACTTCTCCTTCACCCACAACCCCATCCACCAATGTTTACCTGCCACCTCTCCCATGCCTAACTCTTCTATTCCTACTACTACTCAGCCTCTTCCTCTATAGCTGACCCATCTACTTCCCAACCAACCGATACCCCTCCTTCCCAATCACCTAGTAATTCATCTATTCCCTACCCACATATCTATCTACTACCATCCCTTAGAGGGTGTTTTTCAATGCCTCACTCTGGGGAGTACCTCTACAATATCAACACATTCCTTACTCCACAAGAGTATGGTAACCTACGCCAACATCCTCATTATGACTATCACATAGAGAGGTCTTCCCTTATGGTCCTCCCCACCTTCACACCAACTTAACGTATGGGGGACTTGATACTTCCACCTATTCACCCAAACCACCATCCCAAACATGACCATTTTCATCTGACCTCCAATCTCTCACCAACCACCACTTCACCCACACTTTCCTTCACCACATGCATGGAAAGGCTTTGGCTTTGGTTTTTATGAACAAGGTCATCATACCATCATCCCATGTACCACCCATAAACACAAAGACCATAGTGGTATCGGCTTTACCAAACTATCCTCCAAGAAGGCCCATGTTGAACTCATTCAGATACAAACCTTCTCCACCCTATTCACCAACGTCACCACCCTCACCCACGGTCTAGTCTGGATCCAGAATCCATTCCTCCTAACTTTTTTTTTCATAAACACCATTTCCTTGGGACCTTTGACTTATCAACGTGATGGCGAGGCTCCCTCTTCTCTTCCCTTCTTATATCCTAACATGATCGATGATGATACACCTTCTATTAACGTCATTCAATGTCGGATGATGAGTCTATCCTCACCTACCTTGGTGTGGAAGATTCTTATATTCACGTCATTTCCTTCTGAGATGCAAAACCATGTTAAATGAATCGACCATCAAAGTCAATATTAACACTCAGGATGACCCACATTCTAAAGATAGGCCAATATTTAGATGTTGTTGAACATGAAAGCTTTTACTTCTTTCCTCTGGGATCATAGCAACACTTTTGCTTGGTCCTATGCTTGATATGCCCGGTATTGACCCAAACATTGTGGTCCACAATATCGTAACCATTCCTGAAGCCAAACCCATAAAAATAGAAGCTATGGAAAATGCATCCTCGCATTTCCTTCTTGTCAAAGAAGAACTTCAATGCCTTCTCTCTCGGTTTCCTTCATCCTACCCATTGACTATCCCCAATGGATTTCTAACATCATTCCTATCACAAAAGTGACAGGGGGACTTCACATTTGCATGGATTTCCATGACCTCAACTTAGCTTTCCCCAAAGATGACTTTCCTCTACCAGGTATTGACCAACTAGTTGATCTCACCACTAGTCATGAGATGTTATCACTCATGGATGGTTTCTCAAGGGTTATAATCAAATATTACTTACACTCCTAAAAGATCAACACAAAACTTCCTTCATCACTCCTTGGGGGACCTTCTACTATCAAGTCATGCCTTTTGGCCTTAAAAATGTTGGTGCTACATATCAATGGGCTATGACTTATATCTTCCATGACATCATGCATCATATATTAGAAGATTATGTAGATGACCTTCTTTCCAAATCCAAATGTCGGGCCAAACATCTCACAATCCTTAAGGTCATCTTTGACCATCTCATCAAGTATTGTGTTTTCCTTCAACCCAAGAAGTGTGTCTTCATTGTTCTCTCAGGAAAGCTCCTTGGTTTCATCATTTCTTTGTGTGGCATAGAAGTTGATCCTACTAAAGTAAAGGCTATTCTCAAAATGCCTCCACCTACTAATCTCCACCAACTTCAAAGTTTGCAAGGTAAGTTGCAATCTATTCATCATTTTATTTCATAACTTTCCAACCATTTCTAACCATTTCATCATCTCCTCAAAAAGGATGTCTCCTTCAAATGGGATGATGAATGCCACAAATCCTTTGATGCCTTAAAACAATACCTTCTCCAACCACCAATGCTCATTCCTCCTAAGGATGACCAACCCTTTTACCTATACATTTCTGCTACTTGATCATTCCTTGGGTGCCATGCTCACTCATCATGATGAGAAACACATAGGAGAGAAGTGGTTTATTACATAATTCATACCCTTTTGGACTACAAACTAGATACACCCATGCCAAAAAACTCTTCTTAGCCTTAGTTTTTGTCACCACTAAACTTCATCATTACCTACTCAACCACAAAACCTTTTCATCACTAACATTGACCCCTTACATTACATGTATGCCAAACCCTACCAACATCAACATGTTGCACATTGGCTCATGCTTCTCATGACCTCGACCTCAAATTCATTCATCAAAAATCTATCAAAGGCCAAACCATCATGACCAACTTGCAGATGCACCCCTCTCTAGAAATCAACCTCTAACTTTGATTTTCTAGATGAATCCATTGCTACCCTCTCTTTGGATGATACCATTTACCAAATGACCTTATTCTTCGATGGTTCAAAATGTCAGCATGGGGGGTGCACAGAGTTATCCTCATTCCTCTTGATGGTGAACCTATGCCATTATCTTTCAAACTAGATTTTGATTGCACTAACAACATCACCGAATATGAAGCACTCATATTAGGCCTTCAAACTACCATCACCTAGACATCAAATCAATTAATATCTTTGGTGACTCTCAATTAGTCATAAACCAAGTCAATGGTATATACCAATGTCATAAAAAAATACTTCAAAAGTATAAACACCATGTCGACATACTTTTGACTACCTTTGACCATTATGAAACTTCAAACCACTCCACACTCCACTAATAAATTTGTGGATACCATGGCCTGTCTTGCATCTCTAGATACCTACTTCTCCCTCCGACTCAAAAATATTTGTCACAATACAAAGGTTGCAATCACCTTCTTATTTATTTTGAAATGTCCTCCTCATGAACCATTAAACTTGACCCACGTGACCTTTGGTATAAGCAGTTTACATAGACTACCTTTCCCTTTCCATTCTACCTCCCATCTTACTCATAATGGACAACATGTGCCTTTCTTAAAAGTGTCTCTCGCTATGTCATCATGGGTGGTCTTCTTTATAAATGTGGCTTTGATGGTATTCTCTTACGATGCCTTACAAGTTTTGAAATTCCTACACCATCAAGGAAGTTCACGATGGAATTTGTGGAGGTCACTTTAGTGGCTAGCTATCACTAAACACATCCTTCACTTAGGGCTATTATTGGCCCACCCTCAACCATGACTATTGTGACTATGTCAAACATTGTGTGAAATGCCAAGCAACATGCTAATCTTCATCACACACCTAGTCATGCCTTACAGGTCACACGAGACCTTTGGCCTTTCTCTCAATGGGGTTTGGATCTTGTTGAGATCAATCCTCATTCTTCACAATGCCATCAATGGATTATAACCTTACCAAATACTACACTAAATGGGTAGAAGCCATCCCCTCATCTCTACAAAAGATGAGAAAATTTGTGAATTCATCAACCATCACATTATTTTTCACTTTGGTGTCCTCACCACCTCATCACTAATAACGGAAAAAAATTCAAAAACAAAACCCTATGAAAAATTTTGTGATGCCTTTGGCATTCAACTCAGTTTTTCTTCACCTTACTACCCTCAAAAAAATGGCCAAGAAGAATCAACCAATAAAACCTTGAACAAAATTCTTATGAAAGTAGTTGACGATACTGGGAAGGATTGGCATATGCACATTCCTTTCACCTTGTGGGCTTACCGCACTAGTATTCACACTTCACTATTGCTGCCACACCTTTCTCTCTGGTCTATGGTACCAAGTTGTCTTGCCTCTCAAGTCCAGATTCCATCTCTCTTATCTCACTCCAAGACATGCTCAACGATGATGACTTTCACCAGACCGTTTGGCACAACTTGAGTTATTAGATGAACATCATCTTAATGCTCTTGATCATCTCCAAATCTACCAAAAATGTATCAAATGTGCCTATGAAAAACATGTCCATGAGAAAACCTTCCAAGTTGGTGACCTCATCCTGAAAGGAAAATCAACATGTAACCAAAGAAGAGAAAAGTAAATGGGGAAAATTTTCTCCTAATTGGCTTGGACCCTATATCGTTACTCATACCTATGGATCAAGTGCTTATCATTTGTCTTCACTCAAAGGTAAACCCAACCTAAAACCCTCAATGCCTTGCATCTTTGACCATTCTATTGTTGAATCAAGTCCTATATCACCTTCTTTTATTTCAAGCTCATCCCTTGAGCACCCTTCACCTTTCATATTACCTATTCTTGGGGTCAATGACTAAACAAAAATCATGTGATTACCCATCACCTTTCAACCTTATCTTCAATATGAGTACACGACTCTACTCATGGCATGATTTTCATGGATACTTTTCATCTTTTTTCAAGATGGAATCCCATGGTCATTCATCACTCAAACCATCTCTTTCATAGTTAACCTCTGTGTGTTATGGTTTTGTCTTCTAAACAAGAGCCTAATCTTCCTCTATAGTCTTGTCCATGACTTAAAAGTCCAAAAAGAAAAATAATTTCAAAAGAAAATGGGATTCAACTCCTTGAGTCAAACTTCCAGCAAAGAGATGACTCCCTCAAAAGGGACATCTCTTCTCTCTATCTCACCACTATAAATAGACTTCTCCCTCAAAGGACAACTATATACAAAGCTATTACTGCAAAAGTCTATCATAAAAGGACTATCCTTGCAAAAAAAAAAAAAATTTCAGAAGCTTCCATGCATCGATCAACTTCACAAAGACCTCAAGGAGATAATATACTCATCCCACATAGACTTCCCACATCGATCAATCTATCAAAAACAAAAAAAAAGAAAAAAAATGATAACTTTTTGTCATGGACTTTCCTATTTTGATCTTGGGTCTCTTGCCAAGTAGGCATGTTGTCTCACACCAAGTTACACTAAAACCAACCATTTTCACCTCATTTCCTTTTCACCCTAATTTCTCCTACCTTCTCAAGGGACTTGCCGCAAAAATGACATTTCATGATCATGTGACTTTCTTCACCCTTAGCATAGTCAATCATGCAATGCCTTTAGGGTCTTATGTTCATAAGCCCACCTTTGGTATGGTAGACTTGTTATGGTTCTTCCAATTAGGTGGCTCTTTTGGTCACCTCTTACCATTCACCTTCTTCATCACTTGTTGATTCTCCTATACAGAACTAGACCATCGACACCTACATTTTAAGAATTCCTCTTTCACCAAAACTCAACCATACCTAAATGACCTAAACTCAACCATGCCTAAATGACCTAAACTCAACATGCCTAAATGACCTAGACTCAATCATCCCTAAAACCTACCCCCATTCCTCTATCTCATCCATATTCTTCCCTAGCTTATGGAGAACTACATCGGCCTGGCCCCTTTTCATCGGGGCTATGTAGGTAGCACACTCGAGGGCATGGGGCCCTTGGAGGTTAGCTCGCCACTCTTTACCCTAACCAATTTTCCCCATTTTTCTATTCACATTCTACCTTAGTTAGTTTCATTTTACACAAAACTTGGAAATTAAACAATCATAAAAACATACATACCTACCATTTTATAACATCACCATATCATACATCATCATTTATTTTCCATAAAAAAACTTGGAAATTAAATCAAACAAACACCATGACCAAACCATGCTTAAATGACCAAGACTCCACCATGCCAACTCACCATGCAACTAAACTCCTAAACCAACCATACCTAAAATGACCTAACTCAACCATGCCTAACTGACCTAGACTCAACCATGCCTAACTCTAAACTCACCATGCCTAACTGACCTAACTCCAATCATGCCTAACTGACCTAACTCCAATCATGCCTACATGCCTACATGACCTTGACTCCATCATGCCTAATTCACCTAGTTTCCATCAATATACAATAACAATGGAAATTAAAAACATAGGTACATCATCCATCCAATAAATATCATCAACTATATAAATGGGAGAGTTTGTGTATCAATACATATATACACATATACAAATAGATACAATATCTCCAAAATATCATGTACATCCTCACCATCTTCGACACACAAAGGCCGGTATAAGCTCAAAATCTCAAAACTCTCATGTACATCCTCACTATCTTCAAACATAAAACCAATATATAATAAAAACAAAATATATACCAAAATCAATATATTGAGCATATATGGTGACTAATCATCACCCCACCTAATATCCATCCATGTCTCATCTGTCTCCTCCTCTCCTGTCTAGCACCCTACCAACATCTCTCCACCTCGCATGGTCTCTCGGTCCATCATCTCCACCTAGCCTACAGCTGGTCTCTAGCCTCCATGAACTCGTGGCCTCACCTCAACCTATCTCTGGGCTTGCACCCCCCCTTGCTTCTCTCTAAGCTATGAGTGTGAGAGATCTCATCCTCTCACTCACTTCCCATTGTGCCCTATACTTAGCATAGGAGGGGACATCTATCCTTGTGGTCATCAAGTGATCCTGGTAATACCACACCTCATTCAGGGCATCCTTAAACCTCACCATCGGCACACCATCTGAGGTGGTGCCATAGGTCTCACAACAACCTATGAGCTCTGTCCTACTAGGGCTAGCCTCGACCATTGTACCTATGTACCTTTTCCTCCTCCATGTACCATGGGACCTTGTCCCTATGTTTGTATGTGATATGGAGACTATCCCCTCGAGCCTGCGGAGGTGCGCTTGATTGAACTAGGCTCTAGGGCCATAATCGAGCTTGCATGTGTAGTGGCCAAATGGCCCCCAAACTCTATTATCCATGTGCCTAAAGGTGGCTACCTATCCCCATCACCATCACCACCATGTGTGGGCACCTATCCCTATGTAACTTGGGCTGTAGGGATACCACCACTACACCTATAAAGTGAAACTGTGCCTCTCTCGACCTCTGAGTTGCCCCGTAATACTTGAAGTTGTGTCAAGGGTGGCCACCTGACCTTATAAGGTATCCCTCTATACTATAATGGTGGCTAAGTTAGGCTACCTTGGCCTCAGCCTGGTGCCACCTCGTAGTTGCTACACCACCCACCACTACCTATATCTATCTATGACCCAAGCATCATCAATCCACTTGTCCACTGCCTGCTCTCCTCCTACCCTATTGGCACATTTCGGTTGTGGTAGAGGCATAGGCCTCTCCATGTCATCTCTCCTATACTTGGGGGAATGGTGGAGGCACATCCTTGTGGCAGCCCAAAATACCATCTGACCCTATCTATAGGTATCATCTCGTGCTCACCGCATGACATCCCCTCTATCCACCTGAGCAACTTCAACTCCTCCAACTCCTCTGCCATGTGCTTGTATGAAGGAAAGCCAACATATGGCCTCCAAACAATATCAACCCTAGATAACCCTCCAACACTCACCTATAATGTGCTACATCATGTGTGGCCCTTATCACCCTGTGTTCTCCACCAAGTGGTACCCATCACCTATAACCAACCCTGACTAAACCACCCCCAAACCAATCATGTCAGGGGGAAAGCCAACTAGATGTACACATATGATGTGCTCATATGCCCAACAATGTAGAAGGAATGTGTAAACATAAAGTTAAACCTCCGCAACCTCCCATAGGCCCACAAATCTCTATACAACTACACCAAGAATGTCGGTGCCTAGGAAAAATGGACCCGCTCCTCCATCATGTCCTGGAGAACCCCCATCAATGCTCATGGGAATCTCCCACCCTCCATCTGGTAAGGGAAAAACAACATACCACCTCCATCAACAAAACCACCAACCTCATCTCCTGAGGATGGGCCACATACATATCTCCATAGCTCAAACTCACACTATGGTACCTCATCTCCACCATCACCTCTCCAAAAATAACCACTATCACTCCTCTCGATGCCTCTCGACGCCTCTAAATAATAAATATACCTTCTCCCCAACTATCGGTAGTGCAGATCTTGTATACATCCTCAAGGTGACAATGATCTCACCCATCGGTAAGTGGAACATGTTGGTCATTGAGTCCCATCTATCATGAGTGTGACCATCAAACTTAGATCTCGAGCTATACTACACACACTATAGTAGCATCGATCCCACTCAAGCAAGCCAACATCCATCACGTGCCTCCACTCCTCCATGGTCACACTCGGTCATATCACTAGCAACAGAGGTGGTACTTTGTCCCACATCCACAACTGGTCCCTAGCCTACATCCAACAAAACCACAACATTATTACAAACCTACAACCTTCACTTATCTATTAACCCCCAAACCATACCCAACCACACCAATCCTACTCACCCCATTTTACCTAATTCACCTACCAACCTCCTACCCCATTGCAATCATGACTCACCATTCTAAAAACATCATTTCACCTACTTACCTATCCTTTATGCCAACGCTAACATTCTACCCCCATCTCTCTACATGTACCCTCCCTTCCCCCCTTTCACCTATTTTTCTTTCCCACCTAACCTTTCTTACCCTATTTCTCATCCACCCTAACCAACTTGGGTCACACCCCGATCATCACCAATTATCCTTAACCGACATCGGTTCAATTTAACCAATGTTGGTCACCTAAGACCGACGATGCTAACTAAAGCAAACTGATGTTGCCACCCTTAGACTGACATCGTCTCTCTTCGCATGGCACCCAAATTGAAACCCCCCTACCAAAATCCCTAAAAACAACCTACAAACCTACTCTACCCTACCCAAACCTAACCTAATTTCATTACCAACCCTATTTAAGCTACATTGACCTTCCCCCTCCCTCATTTAATTCATTTTACCCACAAATTCAAAATAAAACTCCCACCCAAAAATCTTTTAACCCAAACCAATTTCAACACACTACTTTCAACCAAAAGAATGGAATCGATCGATTCCTACCTCATCTCGGTGTTGTCTGCATGGTGGTACATGTCTGGCCGTTGCGCATCGGTGGCCCACCCAAACCCTCTCCCACCTCTACCATGACACAAATCTACCTCGAATCTCCCCACAAATCCAATCACTCGAACCGATCTCATAGACCCTTCCAATCAATGCCAATCACCCGCTACGAGGCTCACCAACTCAACTCTCTGCCTCGTCTCACCTCCTATCATTTCCAAGCTCTCACACTACTCCTCTCATCATTTTCACAAATAGAAAATGTTAAAATGAATCCGTAAAATATGGATTTTTTCCTTTTTTAACCCTAACTCGACATGACCGATGTCGGTCATACCAAACCGACGTCGTTACTTTATAACGGCATCGGTCACTTGCCATTACCATTTTCACCCCATTTTTCCCATTTTGACCTCAACTCATTATTTCCAGATACCCTTTGACCTTACCCACACTTATTACAACCTACCTACAAGCCCAAACTACCCCTACATTTCCTTAATTACATCTAGGGATTTTTATTTTACCTATACCTTGCCCTTACCCATGCCATGACCTATTTACCTAGACCTGACCTACTTTGTGTGACCATTGACCTTGTGTACTCGTTATACCTTGTGATGTTGTTACCTATGTTGTTTTATCCTAAACACCATACCTTTCCCTTGCCCATGCCATGACCTATTTACCTTGACCTACTTGGTGTGACCATTGACCTTGTGTACTTTTATACCTACCATTACCCATGTTGTTTGGCCTAATGACCTTACCTTGCCTATTGTCATTCCCGACCCAACCTTTGGTGTACTAGAACATACCTAAACGTTCTACACTGTATGTGTTTTCTGACCATATCCTATACCTTGGATACCTAAATCACTTCAACCTTGTTGGGATAAACCTATCGACCTTGGATGATGTAGAGTTTGTAAGCTCTTCAACCTAGTATCGTGTTGTATTCTATACGTGTGCATGCATTTTATTTCCATTACCCATTACCCAATTTGACCCCGGCCTATTACCTATTACCCAAGTTGACCATTACCCTTTCCCAAAGCACCCATACTCTTCCCCACCTACCTTAACTCACACCAACTACACATTTATCAAACCACTCACCGATTCCATATAACACCTCATCAGTTCCTTGGTTTGAGGGGGATCACCTTCACCCACACTTGGGGCAACCCCACTCTCACCCACACATGGGGCAATCACTTCCTATTTTTTAGCATCGCTTACCAATACAAGCTACACGACAAAAAGGGGCAAAATGTAGACACCAAAATTAGGTCATACCACCCTTATAACCTCGTTAATTAAATTAACCATACCTTACATATTCATATCCCATAGTGCACATGATTAATTGAATTAATTACTTTAATTAATTTAATAAATATCCTCACTTGACCACCTCACCTAACCACATCACCTAGACACCTCATCATGGACCTATTCTTAGCATGTTTCTTTTAACTAAGACTCAATTTCTACTTACCATAACTAATTGAGACTTAGTCTAACCCTAACATTAGATGCCTATTCTTTCTCTAACAACATGCCCACTTATTAAGTGGAAAATACCATTTTAGACCCAAACCAATGGGTAGAACTAGCCAAAAGATAGCCAAGATCTATATTTTGGAAAACCTAGGATTTCCTACCATAACCGATGTTGGTTAACCCTAAACCGAACACTCGGTTAACCTAAACCATCATCGGTTACCATATATTCATTTTGGTAACCTTGTTCCAGAGGTTGGAAAAAATTATTCAAGTTTGGAGAGAGAGATCTCTACATGCAAGCACAACCAGAGCCCTCTCGCATCCAGACACACCCAAACAAGCCGACACCAAGACTTGATTCTGGGAAGGCATTGGCATTCACGGTAGATTTCTAAAAGCACTTCCATGGCACTGACCACCATTTTATAGATCAACCATCACCATCATCCAACCACCAGGCCTTCTGCAAATACAAGTAAGTGTGTTTTGATCTACATCATTCTATACTTACTTAGATCATCATTTCTTTAGCTTTCTTTGTTAAATCCTATTCTCTTTTGCATCCTATCATCCTCACCTTCCTATCAATCCACCCATCTAACCACCCATAACCTTTTGGCTCCCCATATTCAACCCCCATACATCTCTGAGCATTCTCAACATCTTTACCAACCTAGCCATCCTTCTTTATTCTCTGTGCAATCACAGAGAACCTCCAAAACCAAGTTTTATTGAGTTTCTACCATTCCAATCTACTACACAATCACCTTGACCATCATTGGTTTCCCTCTAAACCTCGTCATACCTTCTGTCATACTACGACGATCGGTCTCTCTATAATCGTAATCCTACCTATAACAATGACCTAATAACCTTCACCTAATAACCCAAAACCACCCAAAACTTGATCTTGACTGTTTTAATCACCTTGGCTACCTACCCAACCTGAAACATAACCCAACCTCAACTAGATCTAATTTTGTATTGTAATATTCTGACTTAATCTAATATATTGTTAATAACTTGAGATACCGAAATCAACTTGTTAGCAATAGGACCTCTATTTCATTTTTTTTCATTTATTTGATAAACAATGGATTGACAACCATCTAGGAAGTATCACACTTCCCAGATCTAGCATACACTAGGTAGTCCACTGACATATATTGTTTAATATTCTTCTTGTGGTCTTGTTTTTCATTCACAGGTAGTTCCTCCTAGCAAAAAGGAAGTTCTCATAATCAACATTGGATCGGGAAATCAAAATGCACACATTCTACCTTCCACCTTCATTTCACATGTATTCCTCCTCACCTTTATTTGGAGCATAACAATCTTAAGGATGTAATAAAAAACATTAACATATTAGGAGCTTATCCACGACTACGATATGCCAATACATAAAAATATTTGGAATTAGAGTAAAAGTGGGTTATTCCAAATGACCCACATACTTATACAAAAATGCCCTCATGAAAATATATTACATTGAAACAAGAAGAGAACAATCCGTATGTAATAAAAAACCAAAAACAAAAATTCCCAAACCAGACACAACCAAATTACATTTTACGGATATTCGTGAGAGTAATTAATTCATCCTTAGCATCGTAGTAGGGCTTCCATCAACCAACATGTCCACTAACATAATGTGTTCCAAGAAGTATTTATTAATTTTCATCCAGGTCATGTTTGTGTGACTTTTCTATTCCTTAAGAGTAGATACTCGAGTGTAACATAATCTTCAATGGACTCATGTGGGTCGGAAAGATCTTCTCTAAATGTTCATGGTATTCTGAAGGTGTAGTGGGGGATCCCATTTTCTTTGACATGAGAGAAATATGGTAAACCGATGAGAGATCCCGCAACACCTAAGAAATTTATGATTCCATCCTAAATTCCATGCAAAAAGGATGGGGGACACCCACACATGCTTCCGTGATCATGTGAGTTGAGTTTGTTGTAGCCATTACAATGGTCAAGGAGATGAGAAGAGAATCCAGAGAGGCATCGACAAGAGGTTGAGAGGAATTAGATGCTTTGAGTCCGAAAGTGGTTCAAAGATCTTAGGAGAGTACTCTAAGTGGTACAAAAGGTTAAGATCCACTAGAGAAGATGAGGGAGAGACAAGAGCGAAATAATGATGGGAGACCACTAGACCACTCTAGCTAATGATCATGATGTCTGAATTAGAGTCGGAAGGGAGACAAAGGTGGTGTCGATGATGATGGAAAGAGGGAGATGGGTGTGGAAGTGGACGATGGAAACAATTCTTCTTTCTTGGCTTAGACAGAAGCGTGAGATTTATTTTTGGGAAGTTTTCATTTTAAAGAGCAAATAAAAAAATCCTTGGTGGAGGAAGGAATCTTCCTCTTATCTAGCTAGTTTAATGGACTTCTCAAACAATTGAAATGAAAAATCTACAAATTTTACCTTTCGATCATGTTGAAGATGCACAAGAAGAAAAATATAAGGTCCATAGCTCAATTTGTAGCTTTTCTTCAATGTGAAGTACCTCCTTAATTTCTCAACAACCCTATCCCAAGGTTGTGGAAGCGAGTCCCATTCATAGCCCAAGTGATACATTCTCATATTTTCACCAGAAACAGAACTTATCCATATCCTCCTCAAGCGAACATTTAAAATAAATGTCTCCCTCCACACGAGCCCGACATAGCCACAATGGACTCTATCGAAATAATAAATTTATCCTTTCCCACCTTAACTCTTCCTTTTTCTAGGTTTCCGACACTACCGATCAATCGATAGAGTGACCAGACAATATTTCCATAAATAATGTAACACCACCATCATGCAAAATATTCCATACTACCCTGTTGGCCTTGACCTATTTACAGGAAGAAGGATCAATGCATTTGATGGTGCCACCCATAGTGAACATGGATATTGTGATAGTGATTTCCAAAGGCCCGATATAGACGATGCTTAAATAGAGATGTTGAGCACCTTCATTCCAATCTTCAACATGTGTCTCCAAGATTTCTAATTAAAATATTTCCTAATTAGTAATAGTCATTAATTTATCTCGTCCATCACACAAATGCAATCTATGAATGTCATAAATGCCCAAAAAATACACAAATGTTGTATCCTCTTTCCATTCTAATAGAGGTTATACCGCAAAAATAACCTAACAAATTTTATTTTAATCTTACTTAATTTTTAGGAAACTGCAACATTAATTAGTTAATATTCTTGGAATTACCACATTTATTGGAGGTTGAAGGTTTGAATTTCAATGATATTAGATATATTTAATTAAATATATATTATATACGAAGAATCTGCATAACAAAATATTTAGTTATACATGATTTCATATTGTATAAAATATCAAACAACAAATAAGAAAGTAATATCTTATTGGAATTTATTTATTGAAACATCTATTTGTTACATTTAAGTTCTCTAAGGTTGTTCATATTGCACATGGAAATGAAGAGGGTAAGCATATAGGTGTTACATGGAGCACTGTGAGACTTCGATGGGCATTTGTTTGCCAAATTTGGTGAGGTGATTTCACAAAACACCGTTTAATGGAATGACACGGGAAAATTTTGTTTTGACAATTAAAACATCCCCATGAGTCATCTCTATCCCAGTGGTCTGATTTTCTCAACAAAGAGCATCGTGTGTAGTTAAGACCAAGATAAATTTAACTATAGATACAATTACAGGTACATGACAAGAATAATATGCTTATTGGGTTTGTGTTCTCTTACATGTAGAATTTTAGGTACATGATGAGAATAGTATGATTTTTCATGTTGACATGGAAAAGCATAAATGTAGGCCAAGTATTAATCTTTCGATGAACTTCCACCTGTTTGGAAAAGAATAAATAGAGGCCCAATATTAATCTTTTAATTATCCTCGTGAATTTTAAAATTTATTCGATATTGAACTTTACATGACTTTAGACTGGTGTAGGTATATTTATTAACTTGATTCAAGATTGTTTTGTTCAGTGCAGTCAAAAAATAGTTTTTGCATTATTTCAAGCTTATTTGTTACTTTCATTTAACAAGTTATTGAATGATATTTTGAACTTAGCATCCGCTAGCTTAAGCGGATGAATGTATGAATATAATATTTCGAGGTAAAGAGTCACTATCATTCAATAAGTTAAAGAAATACGTATTGATTTTAGTTTCTCATAGTATCTCCTATGTTAATCTTGTGATGAACTTCCACCTCATTGGAGGATTGAACTAAGATAACAAAACAAGGTATAGTAGTTTGGGATTGAAGTGAAATTTGTAACCTATTATTAAAATTTGTTACTACTCAAACAAAAGCATGAATAGCCTCATGGATGTTAAAATTTCTTCTTTTTTGAAGGATTGAAAGATTTTTTAATTACTAAAAATTCCTTTTATGTTGTACTTATAATATGTTTTTATTTGAATGAAAAATATTGAACATGTTTCTAAAATAGTTTTATGTATTTTAGACGTCCTAGATCAATTGTTTTCACAAAATGCTTTTCTTACATGCATTGATGGATATCAATGACTACAATGCTTAAGTATAACACCTAACATATTAGTTATTAGACCAAACATATTCATTGGCGTAACATATGGTTTCTTGCAAAGGATTTCTGGAGGAAAATATGACTAAAGATTTACTCCCAAGGTCAACAAGTTGAAGTCTACACACCTTAATTGAAATTGAATTATAAAGATTAAAGGACGAAAATTATATTTATTTTAAAGATTTGCTAATTACTAGAAAATACCTTTTATGTTGTACTTATATGTTTTTTTAATGAAAAATATTGAACATGTTTCTAAAATAGTTTGATGTCTTTTAAACGTCCTAGATCAATTGTTTTCACAAAAATGTTTTTCCTACATGCGTTGATGGAGATCAATGACTACAATTCTTAAGTATAACACCTGAAATATCAGTTATTGGACCAAACATATTCATTGTTAGAACATATGTTGTCTTGTAAAGGATTTCTAGAGGAAATTTTAGATTAAGGATTTACTCCCCAATGTCAACATGTTTTTCTAGTTAGCTATTCAAAACAATATTTTAACCCTTGAGAATGTGAGAAAGGATACAATTAATAATTAGACCTTAATAAATATCCTTAAATATACTAAAGAAAATAAAATAAAAGAGTTTGATAAATGTAATTATTCATACTGCTAGAAAGGGTAATAAATGTGTGGATCATCTTGCCAATTTGGGGGCTAAAGATAGTAATTTTAAAGTGTGTGAGAGGGGATATGATATCACCAATAATTTTAATATCATTAATAACATTAAGTAATGATGTGATAAGTGGCTCTTTTCCTCATCGATGGCATCCTTGTTCTTATGGTTAGCGTAACCCTTCGCACGCACAAGATATATGGTGGGATTTGTATTAATTTTTATCTTATGATTCATTTTGGCAATTTTTTCTTCTATTTTCAATCTCATTTGACTAAAATCATAGGAGGTGGTCATTTAAGAACTTAACCCATGAGTTATAATTCCCTGAAAGAAAACCCCTCCTTGTGGTGCATTCTCGAAAATTAGGGGTTTAGGAATTTCATCTCAAAAATGATAGGGTACAATCCTTATCTTGTGTTGGATTTTGGATGAGCATGGAACAATGGCAACATGGTAATCTGCAGAATGGAAATTCAGGTTTGAGAGGATTTAATAGTGCATGCAAATGGAATAGAGACAAAGGTCTTAAATATATTCAAAGACCACACCAAACACAAGAATGAAATCAAGATTTTATTCCTTGGTAAAGAAATGGTTTACTTGTTGGTAAACGGTAAGCTAGATATTGCATCCCTAATATTTGGAATATGGTCTGCGCCTCAACCTTATGAGGCACATCAACCTTGAATCAAATTATAAAAATTTACTTACTCACCATCTTACTATGCTTACTATGTTTAGGCATAAGATTGTTATGAGCCTTCCCTTTTTCTTGTTTATGTTTCTCTCTACGTCGGTGAATGATTTGCAACAGGGAAAGATTGATACCCCAATACACCATTGTCTAATTATTTTTCTTTGTAAGAATGGTAAACCAGTGGTGGAAAAGGAATTAGAGCCCAAATCTGGGGATTCAGATTAAAATTGTACTCTTGCTTGACTTTATGAACAAGGCGAGGAGAAAGAAGATAATGAAATCAAGGGATGGAAAATATTGGTACTAGGGCTACAAGTTATCTAATTGATACTAAAGGGGAATTGTTTTGTTATCTCAATTTTTGAGTTTACGCCAAAACTATCAGATAACCCTACGAAATTTTTTAAAAGCTGGTTTTGCAAAATTGCCTTATAAGAGATAATCGGGTTTTCGGGTTTCACCGACAGGACAACATGTGTTTTAGATGTTTTGTGTCTTTTGTTGCCCGAAACCCAAAACCCGCATCCACTAAGGCGTGTCAGGTTCGCGGACCTTCCAAACATTGGAGCATGCCTTCATCTAAGCATCATGCTTTATATCGATTGTTTCTCGCAACCCAAAACCCGAATTGCCTAAGTCCTTTGTGTTGGGTTTTCGGAACTTTGAAGCATCTAAGCATCATGCTTCATGTCGATTGTTTCCCGCAACCCGAAACCCGAATTGCTCAAAACACCTTTGTGTCGGGTTTTCGATCTCCCGAGCATGCTGACATGGCGTTAATGCCGAGTTGTTGGGTGGGTTGGCACGTGCCAGCTGAAGTGTATTAATTACAAATTTTCATATATATATATATATATATATATGCGGATTTCCACGTCATTTTTACCGGATGTATTTTTACCTCGTGGATTTTCGCGCATGCTTCTCCAACCTCGAAACCCGAAACTCACCTGTGCTTGATTGCGTTAATCATTTTTGATCTTTCCTTGCCCTGGTTGAAGGTATTTTTCTCTTCATTCTTTGTTCTTGGTTTTCGTGAATTAATTATGTATGGAATTCTTCCCATTTTCTTACCAGGTTTGTGGGGTTTTTATCTTTTTTCTTTTGGGGTTGTTTTCTAAACCGGGTTTATGTTTTAGGGTTCATCTCTTTGGAATTATCACTTCGTGTTATTTCCTGGAATGTTGTTGTGATTAAAATATGTTTGGGATATAAATGATGAAGAAAGAACTTGCATAAAATCAACAAAAACCCTATTCCCTTTTCTCGGGTTTCGCAGGGTGCTGTGCAGTATCAAAAACCCGCAGTATATCAGAAAATTTGACGTGTCGGGCTTTCCAAAATCTCCAACATCTTCAAAGTGCCGGGCTTTCCAAAATCTCCGACATCTTCAAAGTGCCGGGCTTTCCAAAATCTCTGACATTTTCAAAGTGTCGGGTTTTCTCAAGTCTCTGACATCCTCAGTGTGGGTTTTCTGGACTCCCCGACATCCTCCTCAATGTGTCGGGGCTTTCCACCCTTCCGACATCTTCAGTGGGTCGGGGTTTTCACAGTGTGCAACATCTCCTGATCTCCAAAACTCTCCTCCTTTGAAATCCCTCATGTCGGACCCTGGTCCATCGCAAGAAAAGACTGAAAAGTCAGGAAGGATGAAATACAAGTTCAGAAAGGTGGAGTCTCCATCCTATATCGATTGCAATTATGACATCCGAGATACAGAGCTCGGAAATATAGATATGGAGGATTTCTGGAGTAGGGTAAAGAGCTCCTCCCAAACTCCATGGATGAAATCGATAGCCGATAGTGGTTTACCTCTTGCAGCGGGTTTCCCTATGTCCGCTCAGTGCCCTGAATTCATCTTAGCCTGCGCTTCGAGTTATGACTCTGCTTCTCGTTCTGTGAGAAACCAGGCGGGAGAAGTTGTGATCAAGTTGGATGGAGGTTACTTTGATGACCTCCTCAAGCTGCCCAATTTTGAAGAATATGGAGAGTTAGATATCAAGTCAGCTCAGAAAGCTTGGGATAATGATCAGGAAGATTGTATCAAGCATGTAAATAAGAAGTTCCTGATCAAAGCCAAACCGGCCATTTCCAGATTCCCGAGACTTGTCCCCAGAAGTGATTTCATTCAGGAAATCAATGACATCATCACTTTGTTGAGTCGGGTTTTTGGTTTACCCGAATCAAATGTTTTCCAAGGGTGGATGTATCAATTCATGATCACCATTAAGAAGAATCAACAAGGAATTGATTGGGGCACTCTCATTAGTAATGAGATAGATTCCCAAATGACAACAATCTTGTCTACGGAAGGTTTTATATGTCCTCATATGTTACCTATGCAGCGGCCGGTATGAGGAACTATCCCGGGTTGGATACCAAGGGAAACAGGATGGTGGACCATGTCTATTAGTATTTTCCTCAACTGACAAGAAAAGGGTCTCAAGACCAATTCAGAAGGGTAAATGACACCTTCTTTTATGAAAACATCTAGGTTAAATCCTGAACTGAGGAAAACAAGAGTATCTGATGAAGCATGGGATGAGGTTTCAAAGTGGGGTTGTGTCTTCTTGCAGTTCAAGAAGTTCACATATCTACAGTAGTCATGTACCTGTGGGATCCTTTCCATCTCGCCCCGATATCCAGGGGACAAACTGATCTTGATGGAATTGGTTAGGTAATTGTTGGATTTCCACAAGTTCCAACAAAGTAAACATAAGGCTGCTATATCTTTCCTAATTTCTATTGGAAGATACACTTGTTCGATAGTGGTGAAAGCTAAGAATGTTGTCCATGAGCTTCAGGACAAGTTGAAGAAGTACATGAAGCCCCGAGATGGGTTTGACATTCGAGGAGTCCTCAAGGCATATGGAACTCTGCACTGCCGCACGTACTCAAGCATAGAAGACATTTGGATTGATCTACGTGATGAGGTTGTTGTTCGTAGAAAGGATCATAGCAGATTGACACTTGCTGAGATTCAAACACTTGAGCTCGCTAACTTACCAAAAGGTACTAGTGACAATGAAAGTGTTCTGGATCCCTCTTATGATGGACTGAATGAAGATCAATATGTTTTCCCACCTATTGATTGGTCGATCAGTGAAAAAGCCTCTATTACGATAGATCAGCTCGATTCTTGCATGCACCAAAGCATGGCTCTCCTCTTAGGGAACGAGTTTTAAAGATGATAAGTTTTCAAAGTTGGCTGCTTTCAGAGGTAGGGCCCTCTAAGAAGGAAAGGACAAAAATCTTCTAAGGGGCCTATAAAGGTCAAATTTTTCAAAAAGAGAAAAGAAAGAGAAATCTCTTCAATTATTTCTCCAACTGAAAAGGTGGATGTGCCAGAATCACCAACACCACCAGAAATAGGAGAAATTACTTTGGAAGAATAAGGAAGCCAGCCTCTGGTTTCATCATTTGTTGATTGCATAACCGAAGAGACCTTATCTCTTGCATCCCGTGCTTTGGAGTTATTATTTGCGCCTCCCCCTCACAACCACTCCTACTCCTCATTCTCCATCAACTTCTTCAATCATGGCCAGTATTTTCTCTGGACTCTCACCCCTCTCTACTGGGACCCAAGTGATCACCAACACGCCCCCTCCTGTGCCTCTTTTTATTGGATCTACTACCACATTGGTAACTATTCCCCTCCACTAGTAGAACCTTCTCCCCTTGAGAGTATGATACCAGCATCTACAACAGTGGCAACTCCCTCTGATACGCTGCAATGGCTACTTTGGAGAAAACTCTGAGGAAGAGGAAGGTGATTATACCCATACCGGCCTTTGATTTTAGCTCACTCAAGGCTCCTACTGCCAAATCAGCCAAGAAACCCAAAACAGTTTCAAGGGTTTTGGTGGACACTTCAGGGCATAAGTTCGCAGAGATCGCCACTCCCACGACTGACAAAACTAAAGAGGACGTAACAACCTCTGATTATCAGATAACCAGGGTGGCTCTAGGAAGAGTGACAGCAGAAGGAGCACAACAAGATGCGTGGGATGCCACAAACGTGCTGTGCCAGAAGTTGAAAGAAACAAAAGACAGCAGAGATGAGCTTAAAGGAAAAGTGGAGCAGTTGACCGAGGTTTTGCTTAAGCTCTCAAAACCCCTTGAATCCATACCATCTTCTTCTGTCCCTGTCGGATTCGATTTCTCATCAGTGCCTACAATTGAGAAGATTAATAAAAAAGGAAGGGTGGTTGATGAATGGATCCAAAGGCTGCTCCAACAGGGGAAGGAAGTGATTCAAGACATCGTGGAAGTCTATCAATCTTTGGGGAACATTCAGAGTGATGGAGAGAAGATGGATGATGATTTCTCTCAAGAAATTGGACATCTTGATTTGACTTTTGAAGCTCTCCAGGTATTAAAGAAAATACCATCACATCTCTTGGTAGAAGAAGGCATCATCCCACATACGGATAAGCATTTCCAGCTGACCAAAGCCATCAGGTTCAGAGTAAAGATTCTCAACGAAGCTTGTGGTAAGTTGAGAGAATCAAGGGATAAATTGATTGATGGAAAAAGTGATCTGGAAGAAGAGTTGCTGAAGATTTTTCCAAAGGTGTTAGTTGGAAACTCAGGCATCCTATCAGCTGATGATCTTTTCAAACAAGTCCAAGAGTCTGTTCAGCATGAACCAACGCACGGATTTGGTATTGAGATCATTGATCGGTTTGTAAGAATTGAACATTCTTTGGAGGCCTTGAGAAGGCTCAGCAAAAGATTGAAAAAGCTTCCCGGCAGTGCTAGTGATACCCATGAAACCTGTAAAATTTTGAATGATCATTCCACTGCGCCTGATGAAAACGAAATGCAAGGCATAATTCGAAAGTTCCAAGAATTTCGAACAAACAGGCTCAGCTGGAGGAAGAGAAAGATGAAGGAGCGAAAGATGATGATTCAGATTAAGTCTTGATGTTTCATGTCATTTCAATCTTGAAATCGACATGTCTTTTTCATTTCTGTTTCATCACATAGGAAGCAAATTTTGACTTGGTCTCCTATGAGAGTCAAGCAAAATAGAACTCTTTTTAAAGAACACTATTTTCTAGGATTTATCCTATTTTCTCTCGATTCCTTTTATTATAAATAAGGGATGCTTATGCATTCCAAAGGGTCGAGATTTTTGGAATATTCGGAGCTATTGGAAAGAAGAAAAACTTTGTGTTTTCTTTTAATCATTTTGAAGAATAGGAGTTGATATTATTTCGCAAACTTTGTGTTGTGGGATATATCTTTCTTAAGACATTGTTCTTACGTCTTAAGCTATTCTTTGTGTAGCATCTTAGTGTTTCTAATCATTTCAGACATTATATTTATGATCTAAATCCTGTATGATTATTTCGTGCTCTGTGTTTACTCGAAAGAAAATACGTTTCTCTCATTTCCTTTCCATTGTGTTTTTCTCATTGTAATAGTTTCCGACCCAGTTCATTTACGAAAGCAACCCCTTTGAATCATGTGAATGTGGATTTCGGGATTCTATCCCAACCCCAATGGTTAGATTAGTGTGAATACTGTATATATTGTTTTTTGTTGTGTTTTAGATTAGTAATAAGCAGGCAGCCTCACCTGTCTTTGAGGAGGGATTTAATCCCATATACTGTGGTTGAACCTCATATTTTGGATTGACAAAATATCCAACCAACAGTTTTTGGCGACTCACTGGGAATATGGATTTATAGTATAAAGCTTATCCTCTTGGTGTCTGGCGACTCCGTATTTGCCTTATTTTTAACAAGGTCTCTTTCCCAGTTCAAGCTGGCTAGGAAGATCTTCACTCGGTCCTACCGAGCCCAAGGTGAAATTGACCCACTCTTTGAGTTGCTACAACAGCACAATTTCAGCCTGTCCCCCAACAACATTGTTTCTAACCGAACCAGAAGTTCTTCACCTATTCGAGAGAAACTGGATCCCCATGGAACGAGAAGCATCTGCAACTTGTCGTGCACTACTCTTGTCTGATACTCGGATCCCTATACGCACTCTTTTCAGAAGGATGGCAGTACAACCTGTGCCTTGGGGCGCAATTATTGGTCCTCTTTCTTTAACTCCACCATTGCATGAGTTACCACATGGATCACGTAAAAACATTCCCAAGTTTAATGGGGATGGGAAGCAACATCCTGATGAACACGTTGCATCTTTCTTTGTAGCGTGCGGCATCCTTGGAGTAGCTCACAAAGATGTCTCTGTTCGACTCTTCATTGAAACGTTGCACGGTGCAGCAGCTGAATGGTTTTATCACCTTCCAAATGCATGCATCACAAACTGGGCTACCATGTGGACCAAGTTCGAAGCACGTTTCAAACCAGCTGAAGATTCTCATGCCTTGTTAGCTCAACTTACTCATATGAAGAAGGAATCGCATGAACCCATGCGGGACTTTGTGGAAAAGTTTAATAAGCTGATCCGAAAGATTCCGAGAGATAGCTGTACCAACTCCGAAAAATCAGAAATGCTTCTTCATTAATGCTCAGCCTCCCGATGTGAGATTTTTATTAAGAAGGTCGGTTATCCCAAAC
This sequence comes from Taxus wallichiana var. yunnanensis, assembly GCA_018340775.1. NCBI lineage: Eukaryota > Viridiplantae > Streptophyta > Pinopsida > Cupressales > Taxaceae > Taxus > Taxus wallichiana. The sequence continues at coordinate 187,308,210 of CM031239.1, forward strand.
TTGGTCAATGCCACTACAACAACCTATTGAAATAGAGGATGATCTCATTTTGGCCGGAAGGATCAGGAAAGATGTACCAAAGGCTAAAAATCAAGGTTCTTCCCAAGGTAATACTGATCCTATGTTTCAAAAAATGGCTAATGATTTGATCACTTTAAAAAAGCAAATGTCTCAGCAGGTGAGCAATGTTCCATATCGGGATATCCCTAGATGGAATTTCAATAACAACAATGGCGTGCCTACAAGGGATAGGCCGTGATTAACTCCTACTCAGCCGAGGCTAGCAATTGAAGCTCCTCCTATTAATGCGGCAGTAGAAATAGTTGAAGAAGAGGAAGAACCAGAAGAACAAGATTCTCCAGAGGCTTTTGAAGCTTCAGGATATGCCGATGAGTCTTATGACGATTCGGCTGGTGACTCCAGCATTGGGTATTTGGAATACGATGAAGATGAATGTGCGCTGGATGGTCAGTCATTTGCTGTCTTCACTCGATCCCAATCTCAGAATCCAAGAAAACCTCTTGAAAACACTAAGGAGAAGAATAAGGAACCTCCCATAGCCATAGTTAAGAGAGGTACTCCTATTTCAGCACAAACTGAAAGAGAAGTCACCAAAAAGGAAACTTCTCCTTATTCTCTTTCTCCTAAGATCAGTGCCTCAGCTCAAGCTCATGTGATTAGAACTGAGCCTACCATCACCCCTTCTTATACTACTTTTGACATTATCGATCATGTAAAAAGAACCAAAATCCAGATGTCGGAAGTCGAATATCTTCAGTCAAATCCTGAACAATTTGAAAAACTTGCCAAATTCATCAGAAGTAAAGCGGTTATTCCATCACCTTCAAAAGGTCTCCTTCCAAATCCTACTCAATCCCCACCTCAGAACAATCTGACCTCTACTTCTTCTTCGGGAAATATTGAACCATTTTATTTGTCTTTACTTATAAATGGGTTTAAACTCAACAATTGCATCATCGACTCGGGGCCTCTCGACAATGTTATGCCTACAAAGTAGCCCATGCCCTTGGGCATACTTTGACTAAGTCATATGGACAGTGTTATTCTATGGAAACCAAACAAGTTCCTTTGATTGGTCAAATCAAAGATGCATAGTTCGCATTCGTTGCTTTCCCAGAAAAGAGAGTGAAAATGACCATTCTAGTTGCTGACATCCCTGCAGCTTACGGTATCCTCTTGGGTAGAGGTTTTTGTAAGGACTTCGAAGAGAGATTAATATGGATTGGACTAAAGCCAAGATCCCAGTCAATGGGGTTCATCATGTTCTTCACCCCGAACCTCAGGCGAGGTATTTGGTAACTAAATCAGATGATCCTAAAGCTCAAATTCTTTTCGAAGATGCTAGCTTCGGAAATTATTTCATGACTTCAGAGATACCCACTGTAGATGTCGAGGAAGAAGATCCTAATGCTATTTGGACCCTCGAATTCGATGGTAGCTGCTCAACCACCGGATCGGGCGCTGGTGTAGTTCTTATATCTCCTAATTCTGAGATTTTCCCATCAGCTTACAAATTGCAGTTTGATAATACTAATAACACGGCTGAATATGAAGCTCTGTTACTAGGATTAGAAATGGCCAGACAGAAGGGAGTTCAAAACCTCAAGGTTTAGGGGGATGCGGAGCTGATTGTCAACCAGGTCAAGGGAATCTATCAGGTAAAAAATGATCACTTGAGACACTACAGGAACAAAGTTTGGGATAGTATAGAATGCTTTGATGCATTCTCTATTAAGGCAGTTTTGAGAGATTATAATGACAAGGCTGATTCTTTGGCCATGTCTGCATCCCTCCTTCTTCCTCATCCTCAGTTCAAGCAAGATACATACACTATCGAGATTGTGTACCGTCCCAGTATCCCAGATAATGCGACTCACTGGCAAGTGTTCAATGATGATCAACAGGTGTTGGCTTTTCTAGAAAAGGCTGAAAATTTCAGTGAGTTGTACTTTGAAGGTTTGGAATCAGCTTTCCATGAAACTATCTCAGATCCATATCAAGAGGTTGATGGTGAGTTTATCCAGCTTAAAGGCAACAAGATACCAAAAGGTTTGGTTTCTCTGGAGGGTTTGTTTGACAAGCATGATCGTTTTATTCAAAACAAGAGACAAGTTGAAGGAGCTTCTTCCTCGGAAGTAGATCAAATCAATCTAGGTTCGTCTGATCAACCTCGGATGGTGAATATTGGGAAATGTTGTTCCCCTGAAGAGAAAGCAAGATTCACTTCACTTCTGAAGAGATACATGGATGTGTTAGCCTGGTCTTATGCAGATTTAAAATCCTTCAAGCCCAAAGACGTACAACGACAGTATCCCTTTGAAGCCTGATGTGAAACCGTATAGACAAAAGCAAAGACATTACAATCCCAAGATCTCAGGAACTATCCTTGCGGAAATCCAGAAGATGTTAGATGCTAGAATTATTTTTCCAATCCATCACTCCACCTGGATTGCTAACATCGTTCCCGTCAGGAAGAAGAATGGTAAAATCTAAATTTGTGTTGACTTCCGGAACCTGAATCAGTCTTCGCTAAAGGACAACTATCCCTTGCCTATCATGGATCAGGTATTACAAACTATTATTGGATCATAAATGCTATCCATGCTCGATGGATTTTCAGGATATAATCAAGTTGAGGTAACTACGGAGGATCAACACAAGATGGCCTTCACAACCCCATGGGGTACCTTTGCTTACAGGAGGATGCCTTTCGGCTTGATCAACGCCGGAGCCACCTTTCAGAGAGCTATGGACTTGGCATTTAGAGACCTGATGGGAAAAGTCATAGTGGTATATTTAGATGATTTGACCATTTTCTCTAAAAAATGGAGTGATCATTATGATCATTTAGAGCAAGTAATTTTGAGATGCAGGTGTCACGGGATTTCATTAAATCCCAAGAAGTCCATGTTTGGAGTGACCAAAGGAAAGCTCACTTTAGGTCATATCGTGACTAAAGAAGGAACCAAAATTGACCCGAGAGAGAGTAAAAGCCATTCAAAGCCTTTCCTTACCCACAAGTAAAACTGGGGTCCATTCATTCTTTGGGAAGGTTAATTTCCTAAGAAGGTTCGTACCTGATTTTGCTGATAAAACTAAGGATATCCTTGGGATGATGAAAGGAAAAATTCCATTTTGATGGAGTACTGAAGGGAAGCTTACGTTCGATGAAATTAAAGGGCGGTCGCTTGCGCTCCTATCCTAGTATGTCCGACTTCAAAAATATTTCATCATGTGCACGCTACACCTCTTGCTCACATAGTGTCGACCATCTTGATGCAGGAGAACGGGGAGGGCATTGAAGCTCCCATTGCGTTTATGAGCTGCCCATTGAAGGAACATGAGTTAAAGATGTCACAAATTGAAAAGCATGCTTATGCGGTGGTATGAGCGGTGAAACATTTCAGGTACTATGTGATGAATTCCCATACCCTCGTTCTTGTTCCCGACACTGCCGTTAAATCCATTTTGACTCAACAAGAGCTAGGGAGTCAATGAGGTACTTGGATAGCTAAAGTTCAGGAGTACGACTTGGATATCAGACCTACCAAGTTGGTACGAGGAAGGGGCCTATGCCAATTGATTGCAGAAAATCATGCTGAAGCAGAATGTGAAAAGACTCAAGATACTTCTTCAGAGTTTCCCATGGTGCTTTTCATGAGTACAACTGATGAATGGTACATGGATATTGCTTTCTTTCTAACTTATGGTGAATGCCCCCACATTTAAGCCAAAAGGAGAAGAGGATAGTCAAGTTGAGATCTGCAAGATACCTCTTGTGGGATAACGGAATATATAAGAAAGGTATTGATGGTTTTTTCCTACGCGTTGTGTTGATAAATCACAACAGTTAAAGTTGTTAGAGTCCTTCCATAGTCTAGCATGCGGAGGACATTTTTCATCCTCTGTAATAGCTTATAAGATCTTGCGGGCTAGGTACTATTGGCCTACTCTCTTTCGGGATTCAGCAGAGTGGGTTTCCAAGTGTCAAGCTTGTCAACATTTCGTTGGTCGTCCCAAGTTAGCAACTCTTCCCCTGAAGCCCATAGTGATCGAAGAACCTTTTCGCCAGTGGGGAATTGACTTCATTGGAACATTGAATCCTGCTTCCAGTGCTGACATAATTACGTGCTGACTGCTACAGACTATTTTACCAAGTGGGTAGAAGCCGCACCAATCAAGCAAGCAACCTCTGAAGCTGTTTGCAAGTTCCTTAAAGAAAATATAATTGTCAGATTCGGTGTGCCTCACAAGATTGTAGCTGATAATGCCTCTAATTTCTCGTCGCATGAGATGACAGAATTTTTCTATGGATTTGGCATCACTTTGGCTCACTCATCTGATTATTATCCCCAAGGTAATGGGCAAGCTGAGTCCAGCAACAAGAACCTGGTTACCATAATTAGAAAACTAGTAGATGAAAACCAGAGGACATGGCACAAAGCATTGTATGACGCATTGTGGGCTGATCGGATTACCCCAAAGTGAGCTATAGGAATGTCTCCTTTCCAAGTGTTGTATGGGATTGATGCTGAGATTCCTATCTCAGTAGAATTTCCAGCCTTACAGTTGGTAAAAGCAGTCGAAGATGCGGTTTTTCAAAATTCTATTGAGAAGAGGGTTATGTACCTAGCCAGGCTAGAAGAAGAACGAAGCAAAGTGGTTGATCGCATTGCAGACCATCAGAGCAAAGTAAAGAAAATTTTTGATAAGAAGTCAAGGCAACGTCATTTCCAAATTGGAGACCTGGTGTTGCTTTGGGATAAAAGAAGGGAGCAGAAAGGAATGCACGGAAAGTTTGACTCCTTGTGGAAAGGACCTTTTAAGATTCATCAGCTGAGTGGTGAAAATAGTTTCCATCTATCATACCTTGATGGAGAATTACTCCCTTTGCCTTTCAGCGGTCAACATCTGAAGTTGTTCCATCATTAATGCAAGACGCTCTCTTGCATTGTATATACTTTATTTTATGTCGTGTGTTTGCTTTTAGTCTTCTTTGTTTGTTTGTTTTGTTTTTCGGTTTTCTTCTTTTCTGACTCCGTAGCCCAATGGATAAAACCAGAGATTCTGAGTTCTCTTCCTTTGATATCACAAAGAAAGTCCCCAACTGGAGCTAGTTGTTATCTCAGTTTTGAGTTTACGCCAAAACTATCAGATAACCCTACGAAATTTTTAAAAGCTAGTTTTGCAAAATTGCCTTATGAGAGATAATCGGGTTTTTGGGTTTCACCGACAGGACAACATGTGTTTTAGATGTTTCATGTCTTGTGTTCCCCGAAACCCGAAACCCGCATCGACTAAGGTGAGTCGGGTTTGCGGACCTTCCAAACATCGGAGCATGCCTTCGTCTAAGCATCATGCTTTATGTCGATTGTTTCCCACAACCCGAAACCCGAATTGCCTAAGTCCTTTGTGTCGGGTTTTCGGAACTTTGAAGCATCTAAGCATCATGCTTCATGTCGATTGTTTCCCGCAACCCGAAACCCGAATTGCTCACAACACCTTTGTGTCGGGTTTTCGGATCTCCTGAGCATGCTGACATGGCGTTAATGCCGAGTTTTCGGGTGGGTTGGCATGTGCCAGCTGAAGTGTATTAATTGCAAATTTTCATATATATATATATATGTGTGTGTGTGTGTGTGTGTGTGTGTGTGTGTGTGTGTGTGTGTGTGGATTTCCACATCATTTTTACCGGACGTATTTTTACCTCGTGGATTTTCACGCATGCTTCTCCAACCTCGACACCCAGAAACTCGCCAAATGCCCAATTACGTTAATTGTTTTTGATCTTTCCTTTCCACTGGTTGAAGGTATTTTTCTCTTCATTCTTTGTTCTTGGTTTTTGTGAATTAATTATGTATGGAATTCTTCCCATTTTCTTACCAGGTTTGTGGGGTTTTTATCTTTTTTTCTTTTTGGGGTTGTTTTCTAAACCGGGTTTATGTTTTAGGGTTCATCTCTTTGGAATTATCACTTCGTGTTATTTCTGGAATGTTGTTGTGATTAAAATATGTTTGGGATATAAATGATGAAGAAAGAACTTGCATGTTTTAAAATCAACAAAAACCCTATTCCCTTTTCTTGGGTTTCGCAGGGTGCTATGTGAGTATCAAAAACCCGCAGTATATCAGAAAATTTGACGTGTCGGGCTTTCCAAAATCTCCAACATCTTCAAAGTGCCGGATTTCCAAAATCTCCGACATCTTCAAAGTGTCGGGCTTTCCAAAATCTCTGACATTTTCAAAGTGTCGGGTTTTCTCAAGTCTCCGACATCCTCAGTGTGTCGGGTTTTCTGGACTCCCCGACATCCTCCTCAGTGTGTCGGGCCTTTCCACCCTTCCGACATCTTTAGTGGGTCGGGTTTTCACAGTGTGCAACATCTCCTGATCTCCGAAACTCTCCTCCTTCGAAATCCCTCATGTCGGACCCTGGTCCATCGCAAGAAAAGACTGAAAAGTCAGGAAGGATGAAATACAAGTTCAGAAAGGTGGAGTCTCCATCCTATATCGATTGCAATTATGACATCCGAGATACAGATCTCGGAAATATAGATATGGAGGATTTATGGAGTAGGGTAAAGAGCTCCTCCCAAACTCCATGGATGAAATCGATAGCCGATAGTGGTTTACCTCTTGCAGCGGGTTTCCCATGTCCTTTCGGTTCCACGAATTCATTTTAGCTGCGCTTCGAGTTATGACTCTGCTTCTCGTTCTATAAGAAACCAGGTGGGAGAAGTTGCGATCAAGTTGGACGGAGGTTACTTTGATGACCTCCTCAAGCTGCCCAATTTTGAAGAATATGGAGAGTTAGATATCAAGTCAGCTCAGAAAGCTTGGGATAATGATAAGGAAGATTGTATCAAGCATGTAAAAAAGAAGTTCCTGATCAAAGCCAAACCGGCCGTTTCCAGATTCCCAAGACTTGTCCCCGGAAGTGATTTCATTCAAGAAATCAATGACATCATCACTTTGTTGAGTCAAGTTTTTGGTTTACCCGAATCAAATGTTTTCCAAGGGTGGATGTATCAATTCATGATCACCATTAAGAAGAATCAACAAGGAATTGATTGGGGCACTCTCATTAGTAATGAGATAGATTCCCAAATGACAACAGTCTTTCCTACGGGAAGGTTTTATATGTCCTCATATGTTACCTATGCAGTGGCCGGTATGAGGAACTATCCCGGGTTGGATACCAAGGGAAACAGGACGGTGGACCATGTCTATCAGTATTTTCCTCAGTTGACAAGAAAAGGGTCTCAAGACCAATTCAGAAGGGTGAATGACACCTTCTTTTACAAAAACATCTGCAGGTTAAATCCTAAACTGAGGAAAACAAGAGTATCTGATGAAGCATGGGCTGAGGTTTCAAAGTGGGGTTGTGTCTTCTTGTAGTTCAAGAAGTTCACATATCTACGGGTAGTCATGTACCCAGGGGATCCTTTCCGTCTGCCCTGATATCCATGGGACAAACTGATCTTGATGGAATTGGTTAGGTAATTGTTGGATTTTCACAAGTTCCAACAAAGTAAACATAAGGTTGTTATATCTTTCCCAATTTCTATTGGAAGATACACTTGTTCGACAGTGGTGAAAGCTAAGAATGTTTTCCATGAGCTTCAGGACAAGTTGAAGAAGCACATGAAGCCCCAAGACAGGGTTTGACATTTGAGGAGTCCTCAGGGCATATGGAACTCTGCACCTGCACAAACCAAGCATAGAAGACATCTGGATTGATCTACGTGATGAGGTTGTTGTTCGTAGAAAGGATCATAGCAGATTGACACTTGCTGAGATTCAAACACTTGAGCTCACTAACTTACCAGAAGGTACTAGCGATAATGAAAGTGTTCTGGATCCCTCTTATGATGGACTGAATGAAGATCAATATGTTTTCCCACCTATTGATTGGTCGATCAGTGAAAAAGCCTCTATTACAGATAGATCAGCTCTGATTCTTGCACGCACCAAAGCATGGCTCTCCTCTTGGGGAATGAGTTTTAAAGATGATAAGTTTTCAAAGTTGGCTGCTTCAGAGGCGGGGCCCTCCAAGAAGGAAAGGACAAAAAATCTTCTAAAGGGCCTATAAAGGTCAAGTTTGTCAAAAAGAGAAAAGAAAGAGAAATATCTTCAATTATTTCTCCAGTTGAAATGGTGGATGTGCCAGAATCACCAACACCACCAGAAATAGGAGAAATTACTTTGGAAGAAGAAGGAAGCCAGCCTCTAGTTTCATCATTTGTTGATTGCCCAACTGAAGAGACCTTATCTCTTGCATCCCAGGCTTTGGAGTCTGAATCTACGCCTCCCCCTCACAACCACTCCTACCTCCTCATTCTCCATCAACTTCTTCAATCATGGCCAGTATTTTCTCTGGACTCTCACCCCTCTCTGCTGGGACCCAAGTGATCACCAACACGCCCCCTCCTGTGCCTCTTTTTATTGGATCTACTACCACATTGGTAACTATTCCCCCTCCACTAGTAGAACCTTCTCCCCTTGAGAGTATGATACCAACTTCTACAACAGTGGCAACTCCCTCTGATATGCCGCAATGGCTACTCGAGCAAACTTCGAGGAAGAGGAAGGTGATTGTACCCATACCGGCCTTTGATTTTAGCTCACTCAAGGCTCCTACTGCCAAATCGGCCAAGAAACCCAAAACAGTTTCAAGGGTTTTGGTGGACGCTTCAGGGCATAAGTTCGCAGAGATCGCCACTCCCGCAACTGACAAAAATAAAGAGCACGTAACAGCCTCTGATTATCAGATAACCAGGGTGGCTCTAGGAAGAGTGACAGTAGAAGGAGCACAACAAGATGCGTGGGATGCCACAAACATGTTGTGCCAGAAGTTGAAAGAAACAAAAGACAGCAGAGATGAGCTTAAAGGAAAAGTGGAGCAGTTGACCGAGGTTTTTCTTAAGCTCTCAAAACCCCTCGAATCCATACCATCTTCTTTTGTCCCTGTCGGATTCGATTTCTCATCAGTGCCTATGATTGAGAAGATTAAGAAAAAAGTGAAGGGTGGTCGATGAATGGATCCAAAGGCTGCTCCAATAGGGGAAGGAAGTGATTCAAGACGTCGTGGAAGTCTATCAATCTTTGGGTAACATTCAGAGTGATGGAGAGAAGATGGATGATGATTTCTCTCAAGAAATTGGACATCTTGATTTGAATTTTGAAGCTCTCCGGAATTAAAGCAAATGCCATCACATCTCTTTGTAGAAGAAGGCATCATCCCACATATGGATAAGCATTTCTAGCTGACCAAAGCCATCGGGTTCGAGTATGTAATGCCCCATTCGTCATTGCTCTGTTATTCTGTGGCGACCGAGCTTCTAAGGGCTGAACGCCGTTGTGTTCCCTTTGAAACGTTGTTGTCGTCGTCTTGTTGAGCTTTCTTGCTTGCGTCAATGTCGATGTTTTGGTTGCTGGCCCGCAACATCCCTCGCGATTTATCCTATTAAAGGAAGACCTTGTTCTTGTTATATCGAACCTCCTGTTGATTGTTGTTTGTTGCCTGCCAGATATTTTTGCCGTAGTTTTGGTCACGCTCATGCTCGACCTCTCGATTAAATTATTATTTAATTGTTGTCACTTTTGTGCTAAGTCCTAAGCGACTTTTCGAACCCCGTCGGGTGTCGCAGCATTTTAAAACATAATAAAAATGAATAATAAAAGAATGGACGTCAGTTATACTTCGCAGTTGGTTACTGTCGTCAGTTTGTCGACCTAACGGAATTATTTAAAAAAAAAAATTGTGATTAATTAGATTTAAATTTATTTTATGGATAAGTAATTTTACCTGACTTGTTGGTGGAGGAAGTGCAAATTTGCCTTGGGCCGCCTAAATTTGCTCTTTGTCAGCTTTATTGAAATCATGTTTTGACCTCTTAGCTGGAAAGGGACGCCTCTTTCCTCCTGGCCGCATTTTTTTTTTTTTTTTTTTTTTGGGGCTGTGTGTGGGATCTTTCTGTGCAGATCTGTCTTCTCTCCTTGTTCTGTGGCCATCTCCAACTGGCCCTAACTTTGCTGGCCGCACTTCTCTCTTTTCCACAAACCTGCAACTTCCTGCTCTGGCGGCGTGGGATCTCCTTGGGCGGATTTGTCTGTGAATGGTGGAAAAACGTGAGAAATGCGTGCCTTTCTCTTGCTGCGCACCTGTCCCATGTTTCTTTTGTTTTCTCCACCTTCCCTGGCCGCATTGGATCCTGTTCTCGCCTGGAACTCGGGGGGCGTGTAGAAAACGTGGAGGAAGATTGCTGAGTGCGCGGGACCTTGGGGCGCTCCTCCCTGCTGGCGCGTGGGTCTGTTATGGTGGTTTTTAGATGAAGCTACAAGCCAGTGAAGAGGGCGTGTTACCTCCACTTTCTTTTGGTGTTGCGTGGTGTGTTCTTGTCAGGGGATCCACAGCAATGAGCTGCAATAGTATGGAGCCAGGTAGCAGGCATGTTGCAGTATAGTAGAATCCCCTTTGAGCGCTGCCAACAAGCAGGCTGTCCAACATTGTTGTTACCTGTTCAGTATTGAATGCATCCTCAAATTTGGGATTCTCCTTCAAGTTTTTAATTATTTTTTTATCCAAATCAATTAGTGACAGTAAGAATGTTACCAGGAGACCTGATGAAATTTATTACAAAGATTATCTATTGGGACCTTGCTAGTTTTTCGATGCAACTCATGGAAGAGAATCTCATAGAGGAGGATCTGTTTCATATCAGAATATTCATGAAGCACAATTTGCTGTTGGAGAACCTGGTAATAAAAGCCTTCATAAGTGTGGCGCTTGCATTATTCATAGCAGGATGGGCTGTTCGGCGGAAGTCTTTAAATCTGTCAGGTGGTTTTGCGGGTTCTGGTAATGTCAGCATCTATCATGGCTTCCTTCATGTTTGGAGCTCTCCTCCTCGTGTTTTTCTTCTCATTCTCAAAGCTCACAAAGCTTGGTACTGAAAAGAAGCGCAAAAATAATGCTGAATACAAGGAGGGAGGCCAACGGGATTGGATGCAAGTGCTAGTGAATAGTTCGATTGCCACAGCACTAGCGTTAGGAGTTGCTTTTTGACAGGCTGGAATGATATCTGTTTGAACTCAGAAAAGGCACCTTTGGTTACTGGTCTGATTGGTGGTATTCTTGGGCACTATGCATGCTGTAACGGTGATTCTTGGTCTTCGGAAATTGGTGTTCTTAGTAGCAGCCAACCTCGGCTCATTACTACCTTCAAGGGCCTGTTTCAGCGTGCTCTTGCCTTGGGAAGCGCATTAAAGGCATGATAAGCCCTAACCCTCTCTCTTAATAATTTATTTACTTTAGCATTTAGATAAATCAATCTCTGCAGTTTTGTTTGAATTCTGTATATGTGATGTCTCCTTTGGATTGTTGATGTGTGATTCTCTTTTACTAAGTTAGTAACGTCTTGGATTCTTGATATTATTTAATATTTATTTACATATATATATGTTGACTCTTTCTTGAACGAGATGCCCAAAAGAAATGGGTTTCCGAATGACTTTTAATCACAATTTGCATGAGCTGATCTCTCTCCAGTGATTCTCGCTTCTCGACCTTATAAAGTTAGTTTATCATTTTGCCATGATTACTCCTGTGAACAGTGGTTTCTGTAGGAAATATTGTGGTGTGTGAATGAGATTTAGAATTTTTCTTGTCTTGTTTTTATTATGTAAAACATGGCGTGAAAACGGGAAATTTTCTCGAAAGACTGTGTTGGTCTTTTAATGTGGATTGATAATAGTATAACCCCCATTAGGATTGGAGGCTTCTATTTGGGGAGAGTCGTACTGGCTCTTACTGGTCCTTCTAGATACTATCCGACTCCTTTGATTATCGTTTACTTTGGGGATTATTGAACACCCCTCTCCAGGCCCTCTACTATTCTTATTACTATGAGCTTACTTTTAGATTGGAACGCTCCTGAAACATGTGTTAATGGGGTTCTATTTTGTGACCCGTTTGAATACGGTAAGCCTCAAGACGTTAGTTTGTGTGGATAACTATATGGCTTAAGTTTGAGGCGCTTCTTGGATCTTTGAATCGGTTAATGTAATATTGGATACATCGAACTCTCATGAATGACGACATTCTTAAAGTTTGATTGATATGTGATGGCCCTCAGGCATATGAATTCAGACAATGCTTGAAATATGAGATTATAAATTTATCCTATACTTTGACTTCAAAGCTTGTTGAAATGCTTGTTGGTAGGAAAACAGATGAATAGGGAAGTTATGAGAACTACCCTAAAATGGATTCATACACAGCCTTAAGTAAAGGTGACAACTACCATAATGGGACTGTTCATACCTTATATGACGTTAAGGATAGAAGTCGACCTGAAATTATTTAACTTCATTATATAGGACAATGATTAATACCCATAAATTGAGATATGCAAGTGGAGGTTGAATTATATAATATGATATATTATGTTATCAGGTAACCAGTAAGGATAAATATGTTATTTCAATTCTTGGTTAACGCGTGGAATATTTTCTGGCATTTACGATGAGTATTATGTTAGCTAAAAAAAAATTGATACTTGCATTCCATTTGGGAGTTGAGATAATGTTGATACTTGTATTTATAGTGGCTTGGACCACGCAAACCCATTTTAGCTAGCCAAATGTACCTTCTACTCATTAACAAAGTATGACGGTATTGTTGTTCGTAATTCATTCCTCTGAGATGGACTCTTATACTAATAGAGGCATATAGAGACATGATAATAAACAACCGATAGGATATCTAAATAATATATGAACTTACTGATTGGTGGAACCCTTGTTTACATAAGTACATTCTTTTAATTGTGAGATAAATATCAAAAGTATACTTACATATCCTTGATTTTCTATAAAGGTTGATACTTGGGTAATATTGATGATTATCATATGATTGACACTTGTATTTATTATAGAAGCTTAATGTCGTTGGTGCTTTTATTTAATTGAAAGATAATATTGTTGGACACTTTTATATGTGAAGTAGGTTGAGGGTATTAGGTGAGCGTTACTATTGTTACTGTAATTTAATTATGATTAAATGCAAGGTTAAGGTTGCATATCTTCTAGCCACTTGGAATTTTAGTTCATATGTAAGCAGATTTTAGGGAAGTGTTCAATGATGGGTATGAAATGTATTATCATGAGATGTGCAGTTAAAATTTGAATACATGACTAGGAATTATTTGATAGGGAGTATTGCAAAATTTCATTTATTTAAATGCTAGATGGCATAAGTTATTAGGTGAGGTTTATATCTTATCATGCTCAGTTCTAGCGAACTGACTCTAGTAAATATTTGCTGCAGATGGAATGTTAGCGAGTAGATGAGGGATAGACTTGTAAACTTGTGCATCAACCTCAGCTGAGAAGTTCTTACATGAATCCTTTTTATATTGTTCAGCTATGGATAACATACAGTGGAAAATGTAGGAGAGGATCTTGGTCTTGGTATGATGTATTTGTGGACTTTGTCATCTTAACTTTGAACACCTTGGTTTGTTTGACCATCATTGAAAATATTAAAATATTGGTTATTGCTTGTTGAGTGACCTTATTGGATTATTGGTATTTTAAGTGTGGATGTAACCTTGTTTTGTTCTGGTGAATGAGTGTTATTAAACTTTACCCTTGAAAAGAAATGTTGAGTAAATCTTGCTATGACTTATTAATAATGCGACATAAGTAAAATAACGTGGGTCGTTTAATACTTATAAAAGTTGAACTAAAAGTTATATTTAAATAAATTAACGTAGAGGTTACCAGCTTGAGAGCAAGGAATTCTTTAAGGAAATCATAGGCGAGACTATCTTTGTGAGCAAGAATTATATAACATGATAACCCTAGCTTCTCTAGTGAACATTATTCCTTTGTGGGTGAAATTTGTAAAATAACCCTAAGGTGAAATGAACTGTTAGTTGTTAGAAGAGGATAAGATTTAATAAGCCTGAGAAAACTTAGCATTGTAAGAAGCATTGTACAAATCATATCTAGAGTCTTAGCAAACTGTAGTTAAGGATCGAAAGAGGTTACATAAAAATAAATAACCATCAATAATTTCCTCATTGTGGCTTGCCCTATCTGTAGGTGTGTTATGTGGTGGTTTCTTATGTTGTTTTGTCAGATAGAAAAGTGAACCATCCTTGGTGTGTGTGAACATTTCCGTGCTACCCTTGTGGTCATCCTTGTATTGAGTTATCCACGGAGTTAGTTGTGACCTTGGTGGTGGCATGTTGTGTCGTGTTATGCGTAAAAAAAAAAGTTATCCTGTATTTTACTGTGTTGTTTGCGTGTGAAATTTTGGGTCGTTCTGAGTAAAGATTCTCAAGGAATCTGCGGTAAGTTGAGAGAATCAAGGGATAAATTGATTGATGGAAAAAGTGATCTGGAAGAAGAGTTACTCAAGATTTGTCGAAAGGTGTCGAGTTAGAAACTCAAAGGCGTCCTATCGGTGATGATCTTTTCAAACAAGTCCAAGAGTCAGTTCAGCATGAACCAACGCACGGATTTGGTATTGAGATCATTGATCGGTTTGTAAGAATTGAACATTCTTTGGAGGCCTTGAGAAGGCTCAGCAAAAGATTGAAAAAGCTTCCGGCGTGCGTGATACCCATGAAACCTGTGAAATTTTGAATGATCATTCCACTGCGCCTGACGAAAATGAAATGCAAGGCATAATTTGAAAGTTCCAAGAATTTCGAACAAACAGGCTCAGCTGGAGGAAGAGAAAGATGAAGGAGCGAAAGATGATGATTCAGATTAAGTCTTGATGTTTCATGTCATTTCAATCTTGAAATCGACATGTCTTTTTCATTTCTGTTTCGTCACATAGGAAGCAAATTTTGACTTGGTCTCCTGTGCGAGAGTCAAGAAAAATAGAACTCTTTTTAAAGAACACTATTTTCTAGGATTTATCCTATTTTCTCTCGATTCCTTTTATTATAAATAAGGGATGCTTATGCATTCCAAAGGGTCGAGATTTTTGGAATATTCAGAGCTATTGGAAAGAAGAAAAACTTTGTGTTTTCTTTTAATCATTTTGAAGAATAGGAGTTGATATTATTTCGCAAACTTTGTGTTGTGGGATATATCTTTCTTAAGACATTGTTCTTACGTTCATGATCTTAAGCTATTCTTTGTGTAGCATCTTAGTGTTTCTAATCATTTCAGACATTATATTTATGATCTAAAGCCCGTATGATTATTTCGTGCTCTGTGTTTACTCGAAAGAAAATACATTTCTCTCATTTCCTTTCCATTGTGTTTTTCTCATTGTAATAGTTTCCGACCCAGTTCATTTACAAAAGCAAACCCTTTGAATCGTGTGAATGTGGATTTCGGGATTCTATCCCAACCCCAATGGTTAGATTAGTGTGAATACTATATATATTGTTTTTGTTGTGTTTTAGATTAGTAATAAGCAGGCAGCCTCACCTGTCTTTGAGGAGGGATTTAATCCCATATAATGTGGTTGAACCTCATATTTTGGATTGACAAAATATCCAACCAACATGTTTAAAGAGAGAGAGAATGGAGCTAGGTTGGAATGTGGATTTTGATAAAAAATTTCTCAGGGTGAGTCAAGTGGAAAGGGATATGGAGGCCTTAGGCGAAGTTGGAACATATATGGAAAATATTTTCATGCATTGCATCGACACCTCTAAGAAAATTTGTGTCACCCAAAAATCTATCATGGAGGATAAGGTAGAGATCAAAAGTTTGGTTTTGGAGTTGTAGGGGCATGTGGTTAAGCTGGAGTAGGGACAAAATTTTTGTAGATATAATCTCCACCTCAGTAGTTCGAATGAGCAAGAGAAGGTCAAAGACGACATCCCTATCATGAGTGAGTAGGATGATCAAATGAAAGGACATGAAGAGCATCAACCAGAGGATTAGAAATATTTGAAGACTAACTAGTCCCTTGGCCTTTGGATATTTTATTTGACTGTTTGTGGATTGTATCATTTGGGATGTTTTCCCCTCTTTGTTTTGTGATTTTTCCTTGTATTGATGTGTTGGACTGTAGTTTGGGATAAGATGTCTTAGCCCATTTTGTCATGTTTCTATTTTGTTCCTTGTTGGTGATGCTCATAATGCATTCTATTGTAAGGTTTTTGGGTGCCTTAATCCTTGTATAAAATAGTCGGTCATTATGTTCACGTATATTTAATAAACCTTGTTAATAGTAATTATGTTAATGATATTTTAAATTCAATAAGATAGAGCGATAAGTTCATGCCCGTGTTGGGAGATGTCTTAGTTATGCTATTGTTTTAAAAGTTTTCTATAATTTTTGAATTACGTGCTTTATATTGCTAAGAATAACCACTTTTAAGTTTTTCTATAAAGTATAATGCACCAATACTTAATGTATAAATTATGCACATACGATATGCCGACATCCACAAAATGCTAAAAAAATGAATGCCTGCATGTAATGATTTTGAATGCATAAAATATGTATATACTATAAGTACCTGATTTAAATGTTGCACGTATTATAAATACCCACGTTAAAATTCAAATAGAAGAAAAAACGAAAAAATTAAATTATGCATCAAATATATAATTCTTTGGGAAAACATAGAGCAATCTAAAATCATATTGTGCTTGAAAACATTGCAGCAATATAGGTGACATTTTGAAATACATAATATGCTATATTTTTTAGGTGCAATAATAAAAAATCACCACGATTTTACAAGTTGAACATGCCTACATAAAGATTAAATTTTGCTATTAAATGGAATAGACAAAATAAATTAGTTAAAAAATTATCGCAATAACAATAGCTAATAATAGTATTATTTTTCTTGTCTTTAACACAATATAACCAATATAAAAAAATTATTGTTAAAAAATTTAATACAAACATAGAAAAAATTGTATTTTATAAATTTTAGCTTACAAATCTAATTTTTATTACAAACGGGGATAAAGAAAATTCTAAACTTTTGACTAGCAAAAACACAATATTAAAACACATATAAGGAGTGGTATGGGATTTAATTTAGAATTGTTTATAATGTGATTTGTTAAATAAAGTTTATTAGTTTTTATGAATAGTATACTATTTGAATGTGCCACTTGTCGAAGCATGCAAATACATCTTCCTTTTTTTATAAACATTAAATGCAGTGAATATTCTAATAACATTTTTTCTAAATCTCATATCTTATTTAAAGATTGGACAAATGTCTTTCTTAGAATTTTGATTTTTATTAAATAGAATAAATCATTGTTGCAACAAGGCCTCATATTTGTCAAATTAATACTAACTAGAAAATAAAGAAAAATATAAATAAGTTTTGTAGATTACAAATATATTTAAATAAAATATAAACATTAGAAAGTTGAAAAGTTATAGAAATTTTTTTATTTTGATTGGTGGATTGAGGAGAAATTTAAAGTAAGATGTTTTGAGCTTAAGGCCCGCTAAGGTAACCTAGTACTTCCAAAATATAATATTTTTACCTTATGGATCACTAGCATTTAACAGGTCAAAGAATATTATTTTGTGTTTAGCGTCCGCTAGCTTATGTGACACCATAGTAATTAGATATTATTGATCGATAGGATTTTTAAAAATAAAGTAAGATATTTTCATCATAGATTTTTCTAGGTTATGCCACAAGAACATATTTCAATGTACAACTACCATGTCCATTTTTTTTGTAAAAGGGTGAATATGGGGGTTTTAAAAGGATCTGCACCCTTTTACAAAAAGTCCCTTAAGGAAGAATATGACATTGAAGCATAAAATATAGAAAGCCCATAGGAAGCAAAAGACAAAAAGCCACATAGACACGATCCAAATAGAGAAAAATTAAATTTTTTGAATCATTTTAAGGATATTTTTACTTCCGTAGTAGCGCAGACGTGCTTCTATTAAGGATAATAAGAAGCATATTAGAGTTTCCTTGTTCCTCGAACTCTCCTTTCACAAATATGTATATGTTCTTTTGGTTCTCCAAAATCGGTTTGGTTCTCCTACTCTTGCATTACCATATTTTTTTCGCAAATAGTACATTGTAATCCAACACCAACATATTGAATGGAAATTGATTCTTAACATGAATATCTTCTAAAATATTGTCATTGAAAATGTCAACGACATCATAGCCATTGAATTTTACTTTGAGTATGTGCAATAGAGGACTATTTTTGGACAAAAATAAGGCCAACAAAATAATATCAATTTTATCAAATACATCTTCTCATTTATTCTTATGCACCACCATGACCATAAATAAATTCGATATTCAATTTTTATTGCACAAATTGAGCCACCATTTATACCACCAAGCTTCTTTTTCAAGACACAACAAAATAAGTTCTTGGCAGGTGTTATGGGTTTTTAAAAATCCTACAAATTTTCCTCTCGTGTTATTACAGATAATCTACATTATTTATCTATCAAGATGTGCTCCATTTCGTTCTCTTTTACCGATCTAACAAATGTTTACTATATTACAAAATTATTTATTTAATAAAGAAAACTACCTTCTACAAAATATTGAATAACAAACTTACCTCTAATTGATTATCTACAAAAGCCCTACATGGATATAAGCCCTAATCAGCTATGGAAAATTTTACATTAATAGAATTTTGTAATTTTGGAGGTGTTGAAGGTGAGAATGTATACGATTTTTGGTACGGAAAGGAAATCAAAACATTTCCATAAATAGAGCATGGAATTTTTACGCTTTCCCTGCTGAGATTTTTCTATTGATGAACAAGCTTATGCATTGATGAAGAGAATAGAAAGGCAAATGTTAAAAATATAAACTCAAAAACTGTCTATTTATAGTGATATGTAACTGAAAATCCAACCGCCAATTTCCTTGGCGTGTGAATTTAAGAGGGCATGTATATGATTTTACATTTCTTTACATTAAATGGCTTATTAATGGCTGACAAAATTTACATGCTCCAAAAGGCACACGTATTTTGAATGGCGCATGTACTAATGGTGAATTTTACATAGCTCGTTTTAATGGCTAATTAATGTTGAGGCAACCACAACATTATATATCATTTTACCTTACAAAATGGTTATCATTAATCTTTTGCATTTGGTATTGTAAAGAATTAATGTGAGAATTTAATATTATAATTTTTATACGGTGAATAAAATCCTTTATATAATTTGAGTAAAATAGATCCCTTATTTCTTGTGCTTGCACTTTGACATGTGACTCTTAACGCCCATTTAGACGTTTTTGTTGATTGTAGCTATAAAATAATTGCAAAATTTTTGAAATAAATATCACACGTGAATTACATATTTAATATTTAATAAGTCAATTATTAATATAGATTTATATAAATTATAAAAATTTACATCAATATATATTTAAAATATTGAAATTTATACAAAATAATTGGTATAAATAAAAATTGTTTTATAGTTTTAAAGGGCGGTGTTGAAAAATTACCATTACCCAAAAATTGTTTGACAGGTGAGTTGTCACACTTAGCTTTGCGAATCAAGATTCGCACTTAGAATTGCAAGTCGAGACTAACACTTACAAGTGCGAGTCAAGACACACACTTAGAAGTGCAAGTACTTGCACTTAGAATTGTGAGTACTCCACTTAAAAGTGTGAGTCAAGAGATATGTGAATTGAGGATCGTACTTAGACATGCAACCAATTGCACTTATAAGTGCGATCACTCACACTTATACACTACTTACAAAATTTATAAATGACAATTTCATATTTTTGAACTATGCTTAATATATACGAATAATTTTTTTATATAAATGTATATAAAAATTGACGATCACCTTTTAAACATGCAAGTCACACGTGCCAGTTCTATAAAATATTTAAAATTATGTTACGTCTAAAATCATGAAAAATGTCTAAACAACCATCAAATTTAACACCATTCAAGGATGTTCAAGGATAGGATTTTCAACGTCAACATTTATTGATTTGAATAAGGTATGCATAAATAGTCATATATGTATGATGATATTTAGATTGATATGTGGCATAAATGACAACAATCACTTACGCACTATCTTGAAGTTAGCATATGCTTAGCTTATGTAAGTTGGCGGTTTTTGTCTTATGTAAGTTAGTAACTGCTTGGATTATGTAAGTTAGCAATTGTTTGTCTTATGTAAGTTTGAATCCATGAGGCTTATGTAGGGAAATCAAATAATAACAAAACATAAATCCTAAAATAGCGAAACTGAAATCCAAAAATCAAGATTTAGAAATTGGATTCCATTGGTGGAAAAATTGGAATCCATTAATTATGTTATTGGAATCCAATAATAGCTACATCAAAATACAATAATAGAAAAATTAGAACTTTAGTAAGTCCAATAATGAAAATATTGGAATCCAATATTGCTACTAATGGAATCCAATAATAGTAATAATGGAATCTAGTATAGCCAAAAATGGAATCCAATATACGCAAAAATGGAGATGGATTTCTTCAAATACTTGTAATAATAGATTCCAGATTCACTGGAATATGTCCAAATTTATTGAAATAAGCATTCGCAATAAAATCCATGAATGGCGTTTCCTATTACATGATAAATACGTGCACAAGTTTATATTAAATTCAGTTCAAAGACAAGTGTGCTAAACTCTGTCAAAATTTTGGACATCATTAAATAATAGTTTATTTTGGCACAATATTTGAGAATTCATCCAATGAGGTTCCTATCTCATCACTCAAATCCACGAGACACACCACGAAAAATCTCAATCTCATGCAATAATCAATCTAGATCTCCTCATGTAGGACGAGGATTCCAATAGTCCACATAACATCTTATTCTCTCCAATGATCTTCATACAACAACAAAAATGCTTATGTAGAATGGAAAGGCATCATCGAGTCTTGCAACTACAAATTGCCATGCGGTTTTATGAAGGAGAAAAAAATATATATATTTAGCCTTATTCGGTATGTGTATGTCATTATCAAATAAATTTGAGTCTATTTTTTTATTATCTACGGTCAATTATTTTGAGAGTTATTTAATTTGTGTCAAATGTCATCAAAGTAAAAAATTCTATTTAATCTATAGTTAGATTAAATATGATAACGGTCTTGTTATTTTGTTGAGTCTAAGTCAAGTCTAGTATGGTCATTTTATCTAAATGTCTTGTGATAATATAATGTTTTTCATGGTGCCTTCTCATTTTGCGTATATGGTTAGTCAAACCGTAGTGTCAAAGTCTTATGGTAAAAGAGTCATTATTATTTAATGTGTTGAAATTGTCATCAATTTGTCTTGGTGATTTTGTAAGATTGTCAAAGTCAGAGAAAAAAAAGTTTAGTCAGTTAATATAGTACTTGTTTCTAATTTAATCAAAATAATTGTGTTCTCAAAATCAAGTTTCACTCTTTCAAAAGTCATTGTTCAAATTATAGTCATCTTGTGGAGTCAAAAATTGTGAAAATAAAAAAATCCTCATGGACACATTTTTGGTGTTACTCGATGTCTAAGTAAATAAAGTGTTTTACATCACGGGAGGGAAGAAAAGAATAAGCTCAATGTGGAAAAAAATTTGCTTCATGTTTGCATACCACCGAGTTAGCAACACATATATTGGAGGATAGAGGCATCAAAGGTAAGAGGTCAATCAATGACGTCTCGTTAGTCACCAACGACGGGGCTGCACCAAGTCATGGTGACAATATGTTTGTCAATTTTATTTCAATATTTGGTTTCCGGTGTGTTTCTTTTTCATTGTTTTAATTTCATTTGTGTGAAGTATGATTTATGAGTTTCGATTTGCGTGAATAAGTGGAAAGTTCACATTGAGGGGGAACATGGTCTCAATTTTCCATTTCCTTTTCTTCTTTTTCATACTTATATTCAGTGAGTAGTAATATCCTACATAATTACCTAATGTGAAAATATATTGGAAAAGATTAAAGCACAAGGAAAAAAAGATCATGATATTTAGGTTATTAGTTGTCATTTAAAACCATATGTATGTTTTGGGTTGTTGGTTTTCCTTTAAAACTCTGTCTATATGTTTTGGGTTGTTGGTTGTCCTGTAAAACCATATGTATGTTTTGGGTTATTGGTTGTCCTATAAAACCATCCTTACAGGTTGTTGGCTATCCTTGGAAAACCATCCTTATTGAGGTTGTTGATTGTCCTGAAAAACCATCCAGATCATAAGCACACACAAGCGGAAGATACAAAGGAAGTGCAATTTTTTTCTCCCGTGTTAGAACTATGGGGTAATGTTAGGAGTTAATATTCTAGTGCTCACATTATTATTGTGATATTTATATTATAATTTATGGGTTCATTATATTTACATCTTGGTAAATATAATAATGTTTTGCAAATGAGTATTTATTAACAAATCACGTTATTTAGAAATTGTATAGTTATGTGAATAACAATCACTCTTGCTATGGAGTTTTGATTTTTTTAGTTGTTGATCCAAACTCCTAAAATATAGGAGATAATTGGCCTACTTATTTTTATGGAAACCCATTTGATTAATATGAAAAATATACGATTATTATTTTCATGATTTAACTATGCAACTTTGCCCAAATTCTACAACAAAAATGTATAGAAGAAGGGGTTCAAAAGTGTAGGTTGAACTAGAACAAGTGGATTGGATAAGTATTTCCTTACTTACAAAAATCCCTGCTAACATTTGGGGATCAACATCTTTTTTTTTAGGATATGGGTGAAGGAATTTCATTTATCAAAAGCTAGGAAATGAATATGCAAATATTGTTAATTTTACCTTGTAATTTTTGGGGCTATTTGAGGTTTTTGGGAGGAGGTATTTCTATGATAACTATAAATTTTATCGCATCTAATTCAATTCATTTGATAGAGACAATGAACCTTGAAAATTTTCCCGATATAAAACCAAAAACATATTTCTTAGGGCTTAATCATACCTTGTATTTAATAAAACCATTCAAAGATGCAACGAATGATTACTAGATGTGATGCAATGTCATGTAACATGTCATGGAATATAACTATTATGGCACATTGATATTTGGCCCCCATATTTTTACGGCCAAAATGCATGACTTGATAGTAGAAAGTACCCCAAGGGGTAGTGAAATCTATTTTGTGTTGGTACTTTGGCTATCTTAATTTGGTTATAACAAAAAAATCCATCCATGAGGGATAACATTTCATGACTTGTTGTAGAATCAACATTCATATACATGTTGGGAAAAGAAAAGTCATATTTAAGAAAAACCTTATTGATATCCCTAAAATATGTATAAATTATAATACTAACTATATTTTTTACACATAAGAACTATGTTGGATATCCAATCTAAATAATCAATAGCTCTTATAAACCCTACTACTAGAAACTTCTTGAGTTCTTATTTGATTAGGAGATCCACTTGTGGATGCATGTTACATAGTTTTTACTTGATTAGTTATGGTGATTTGTGAATAATTAAATTATACATAACCAAGGAAGGATCTAATCCTAGTATGTCCACATAGGAATAAGAAAAAATATGATATAATTATCTTAGGAGTATGGGAAAAAGTTTATGATATTTTGGGCTAAGTGAGGCTCCCAAATTTAAAATCTTAGGTTGTGTTTCTATGCCAATGTTGATGTCAATAGTTTATTACCTAAATAGTTTAGAACCATCTTCCAATTACACAGATCGAGAGGGAGGTTGAGTTCTTCCTTAATTGGATTCTCTATGAGATTTTCACTAATAGAATGGTTACTTTTATAATCCTTTTATAATTTTTGACATTGTTTTTCCATGATTTCCTCGAAGATGTTTTCACTACAGGACTTGGAATTTCATCTCTTTTTATTTTTTGAAGATATTTTGAATTTTCAAATATTTTCTTACCATATAGCTCAACCTTGTCCCCAAAGTAGGCATATGTATCAAGGTTGATGGAAAAAACCTTTTTATGATCTCCAATGGGAATACCATTGCACAATTCCATGAATTTTGTAACTACTTCCTCATTATGAAAGAAATCGATTGGTATGTGATCTTGTTGGTCCCATTAAATTAGGGAGGGATATACAAGATCAAGTTTAGGGATGGGATATGATAATATTAATATGGTGGTATTAGAGAATAGGTTTATAGAAGTAAGGTCCTCGTAGAGACTATAAGGAGACTCTGGTTCAATGTCATAATCATAAGAGCTATCTTCACACTCAAAAGAACTCGACATCAACTTCTATTGGTGTTACACCATATATTTCTATTTTGATGCCATATATATCCATTTTCTCATGTCTAGGAGAGGTTCTTGAACACCTTATTCATGTTTTCCAAAACCATAACCTTTATATCCCATGGCATACATCATTTTTTTGGGGATAGCATATTTTGGTGATTGATAGCAGAGGGCAATCTTTTCATCAGTAATTGAGAAGCACAATTTGTATATACATAATCAAAAGGCCATAAGGTATAAATTTGTCAAAACTATTATCCTAACATGGTGTACTTAGCTAGAAGTTTGGTGTGCCACATGTTTTGGTGATAATGGGAGATTGGAAACAAAAAGGGCTTCTTGGAGCTCATACTCCTTACGAACCTGTGTTGAGGATTTTGAATTTGAAATCCAATGTGGAAAATATAGATGTGGAGGTAGATGGATTAGCTGAGTTTATTTGGAGTGTGTTTGAATGGATACAAGAGGCAAAAGCATATGGTTTAGGATTAAAATTAATTTCCATTATAGGAAATCATATGCCTTGTGATAGTGGCCAACTAATTTTATGCACTTTGAGAAAAGGGTTGTGGGTCACTAGAACCGTAAGCTCTTGACCTTGGTAATGTAGCTTGATGCACTAATTGAAAGTGGAGGGGATATTGTACATATTATGGATCCATGGGTGGATAAGGAATATATTATAGGAAGCTCAAAATTAATAACATGGAACCACCTTTCTTGCATAACAATCCCAACTTCTATAGGTAGAGTAATCATCTATGTTGATTGTATCTTGACATTTTTATAGGAATTAATGGTAATGAATTTAGGATCAAGCTTCATCTCAATATGTCTTAACTATTTAATAAGCTTCATAATGCATATATTTAGACTAGATCCATTATCCGTAAGCACATGTTTAACTTTCTCGTACTTAAGATGACTTCAATATATAAAGATATATTGTGTATAGTTTTATAGTGGAATATCTCTTTGGCTAAAAATGATTTACTTTGATGGTGTGATCTACATGACCAAGTATTAGAAGTGTGAAGGGTCGATTTCCTTAGAAATCTTGAGTCTGAAGGCTCTTATAGAGGATATATTTATGAACAATCAATATTTTTAAAAGTTATTAGATAAAAATCTTGGCATGTATTTTTCTCAAGATGCTCTAAGATATCATAATGACCATCCAAAGGAGTAGATAGAGGGGTTCCTATAACAATGATATGAGTGTGTCACATTGCAATGACACACTCCTAGGATTTTATTTTGATGGTTGCAATGTGGTGAGTGACTAGGTGTATGTAGCCAATTAAGGAGTCAAAAGGATTTGATGGCTTGATAACATCATGATTGGTGTTTTACCTTGTGAGGAATACATCGATATAGATTTTAATATACTTGTTATTTGTTCTTTGTAAAGGTTATTTTTATATGCCTAATCAATTATTGGTTGATTTAGTGGGATCTTGTGTGTTGATTGTTATATCTCTATGATCTAGGAGATCCTGGATGTAGTTTTCAAGTTTTATACATTGATCGATATCTCTTCCACCTTAACAATCACCTATGTGAAGCACACCTCCATTACAAGCTCCCTATGGAAGATGTTAGAGCCAAAATAAAGGATGGAAAGCCTCATAAATATTGTATGATGCATAATAAGGAATATATCAAGGTGGTTACTAAAAAAGGAAGATGATACCTTTACCTCGAGACAATGAGTAATATGGTACCTTTGCGAGAGACCAAACCACATTACACAAATTATCCTTTAACCCATATTGAGAAGTATTTTGCACATATTGTAGGATATAAACACAATATAACACCAAATATTTCCCATACTATTCATCATCTTTGTGTCATGAGGGTTTGGGCATGTCATCATCCAAGGATTTGGCATAAGGAAATGTAATCATATTTTCCAATTCTATTCTATGAAGGATAAATGATAGAGACTCACTAAGTGGAGTATTGTCTCGACACTTGATTTATCATCTAGTGGGCCCCGAGAATGTTTCAATTTTGGGGTATTTTGGATGGATTGAATTTGCTTTTAATATGTGATTCCATCACCCATGATATATTTGTTTTTATTGAAGAACTTGGATTTATCGGTGGGTTTAGTATCATATTCCCTTTGGGATGGTTTTAAAACACCCTTGGCTAATACAATCTTTTCAATTTGAGTACCCTTTTCTATAACTTATTCAAATGTGTCTACG
The DNA here is from genome assembly GCA_018340775.1 of Taxus wallichiana var. yunnanensis. Lineage (NCBI taxonomy): Eukaryota > Viridiplantae > Streptophyta > Pinopsida > Cupressales > Taxaceae > Taxus > Taxus wallichiana. Next base: position 187,334,666 of record CM031239.1, read on the forward strand.
TACTAAATTTGTAAATGAAAATTGATCTCAAGGAGAAAATTAATTACAACTATGCTGATGAGTTATTTTATAGGATAGAGTACTTGGGAAATGACTAGCTAATCCTTGCCATAATTGTAGGGATAAAACAAAAAAAATGTTATTTCATTATTTAACACTACATAAAGTCAAACATGGTGATGTCACTTTCTATTTTAAAAGATAAGTGGTGAATATATATGTATGATAAGTCAACGAAGGTGGAAATTGATCCTTCTGGAAGATGGATGAATCATTCAAGAGTTTGACCTCCTAACCTATGCGAGAATATAAATATAAGGAAATTGGCATTATAAGTGACTTCCTAACAAGACATAAAGAAGTCCTTATAGTGATCCCTAGGATCACATTTTCCATGATATTTATAAAATTTGAGACATTCAAAACTAGGTGGAAAAGGGATGCATAGAAATTCTCTATCAAAGGGGTAAGGACATAACTATTCAAAATGATATTTCTTGTGATGTCCACTACTATCTTATTTCAAAATGCTAAGTGTATTTTTCATCAATTTTCATTCTTGTTCAAATAACTGTCCTCATGAGGAGTTATAAGGTAAGTGTAGACAAAAATCAGGCACATACTACTATTTTACTATGCCATCAAGTATGTGGTTATAAGCATGGATTTTTAGAGCGAAAAATATTCACTAGTGACACAATCCCTTGTCTATCTACTTGGTTTGATTATTTCTATTATATTTCTCTGTAACATTTTTTATTTTTGTACCCAATTCTGGCAAGTTCATAAGGATCCTTGTCTTTTTGTCTTTTCACATCTATCATCATTTATCCCAAGACACCAATGCCCACTCTAGACCACTAGTGCCTATGCACTACTATCCATTCTAGGTGTTTATGTTCTCTTTGTTCTTGTTACACATTTTTCTATTTGTGGTCTTCCTTTTTACTTTTCTTATCCTTATCCCGAATTCATAGTCAGCCTTTTGTGTCACTAGTGTCGAAATTCAAACAAGAGATCCATATATACACAACATACACTCTATAAAGGGAAATCACATCTACATACTATCACTACCATCAAAGGGACTATATTATTGTGATGCATACACTGGATAGGAAGGGGAAGTGTTGAATTCCATATCACACATTTGCATCTTATTTAGCTACATCTTGTTATCTTGGCATCATTGACCTAATGGAAACCTAAGGACACTATTTCACACACAAGCACAAAGAACTACATGGATTTTGTAATGTATCTCAATGCTCGGTCATAATTTCACTCATCAGGTGACCGGCAGGGTCAATCCAAATTCACATTTTGCATATTTCATTCCAATTTGATGTGTTTGTGAGCTTGTGGAGGTAGTTAGGGTTTGTTTTGTAGGTTACATTTAACCTTGGTGATTAAAGATGGAATAGCAGATGCCTAACATGAATTAGCATTGAAACCTTAATGACACAAGAAAAAAAGTAGATTATAAGCTTCTACACACACTAGCACCCGGAATAGTCACCGGTGCCTAAGCGCTCTTATCTAGGATTGGGCACCCCTTCCCAACATTCTTCTCAAGTTACAAATTTCAAAGGGATAATTTGTGACACTTTTTACATCCTATCCAAGACTTTACACATCCCAAATCATTTCTAGATTGCATAGGAATAAGATAATTACTTGTGTTTCTCCTATTTACTTATAGTTTTGTATTTCTCAAGTGCTTAACATTTATATCTTTATTGTATTTTATCATATCAGTTACTCTGTAATTATATTTAATTAGATTTTTATTAAATCATTTGGTGAACCCAACCTTCTTTGAACTTCTTTCCTAGGATCCCAAAAACCCTCATGGCCAAGAAGAGGTCCTCATCTCCCAAGCATAATATGCTCGATACATGTTTGCAACCTATTTTTGAAAATGCTTCTGTAGAATATGAATTTCGTGACCTCTACCACAATCCTCAATGTGATTCCTCCTTCCTTTTAAAACTTATTTCTTCCCAAGATAACCTTCCTGTTGGCCTTGACACCCCTAACATTTACATAGTCTCCCTTGACCAAATATTTGTTTCATGTTCTCCCTCATCTTGTATAGTCACCTATGTTATTGCACCTTGCTCTCCTCTCTATTATAGCACATTATAATATTACTATGAATGCTTTCCTTTGTCATTTTATTTCCTTTGATAATATGGATACCAATAATTATACTTCTAATGTTGAAAAAGTAAATGTGCATTATGTCGCTTCTATTAGTAGTTGAGATGAATGTAAATCTATATCTTGTACTCTTTCTACTTCTTAAAATGTTTCCAATGATTCCAATGAAAATTCTATATCTTGTACTCTTTCTATTATGTCGCTTCTATTAGTAGTCGAGATAAATATGATATTAGTACTCCCACTTTTTGTATGCTAATGATAGTTTTGATGAAATACTTACTTGTGAAAATATGAATGATAATGATGTCAATTATGCTTCGATCATGAACATGTTAGTGATGAAATTACTTCTCTTAATACTATTGAATGTGAATTTACTTGCTCATATTTCTTCTACTTCTAAATTTGTTAATCATGATGATTCCACTCCTACCATTAGCACACCTTTTATTGTGTCTCTTAAGCCTACACCTAACATTCTCATAGAGAATTCATGTTCCTCTCCTCCTCTTTCACCTCCTTCTCCATTTTCCATATACACTCCTTCTCAATCCCATGATAACTCACAATTGCAAGATCTAACCCATAAATATTCATCTCGCTTCACCAACCATTCCTTCACACAATATTCCATACTTCATGTATGTTGATGGCACTTTGAAATATCAATTTCAAACACTCACCCTAAAAATTAAAGTCTATTATGCTTCCATTAACAATAATTCTCTCGCACGACAATCATATCGCTAAAAGATTCATAATTCCACTTTCCCAATAGACTTCATCATGCCCAATTTCTCTTGTTTCTATGGTACTTGAAATCCTTATTTACATCTCAAACATTATTGTTTAGCCATGTATGCTTATTCCAATGATCGCTTGTTACTTAAAGCATTTCATCATAGTCTTGTTGATCATGCTCTCTAATGGTATACTCATTTACCTTATGGATCCATTAGTACTTATTATGATATGGAGGATGTTTTTATTAGACAATTTATTTTTAACAATGGTCCTAAAGTTACATATGAACGCTTTGTGTTCTTTGTATCAAGGAATGAATGAAACCATTGTAGATTAAATTTTACGCTTCAATTCTTGCATGTATTAATTATTATTTTAGCCTATTGATTTAGAAATGTAATTTATTTTTTATCATGACTTAATTCCTCCCTTAAAGGAAAAGTTATTATATGATACATGTGAATCATTTAATCTTTTGTGCTATAAATTTATTGATCTAAAAAGGACCTCATTTTGGATAATGTCTTATCAACTTATTCTACTTCTTAGGCTTCCCCTATTTCATCTATTGACCCTCCTGCACGATCCCCATCTATGCCATTGCATAAGCATCCCCCTTTCCCTCCATTGAGTCGAATTCACCTAAGTATTCTTCATCCCCTAATCATGAACCATTACACTTCTAACATAATGTAAAACCACATGGTGTTTTTCAAACTTTACTTGATAAGTGCCTAATCTGTTTATCTTCTACCCAAGATCTTCCACCTTACCGCTTACAGTGCCAATGTAATCACCCTTTCTATAATTTCCATTGGATTAATGGCCATCGTGATGATTATTTTTATGATCTCCATGATCACTTAAAACAATTAGAAGACAAAGATATCATTTTTTCTGCTTTAGCTCTCGTGCGCTCTATCTCTTTCATATTCCCCATAAGCAAGCTTCTACCATTGTTCACTTATCTCTGTCACCTCCATATAAAGTAGTCATTCACCCACCTCTTTAGGTCGTTATCCATCCACGTCCTCCATATAATTCACCTATGGCACATTTTCTCATTCCTCTCACATTGTTGCAGTACCTCATTGGGATCCTAAACCCCTCATTTCTGCACTACCTCCCACCACACCTTTTATTCTTGGTTCCATTCCCTTTGGAATCTAATATGGGACTTACCACCTACATACCATTGCTTCTTCACATGTTCCATACATTCCTTGCAGCATATTAATATCTCGGTAGATGACATCCATTTTCCATTTCATTACCCTATGAAACACTCTCATTCTACGGTTCACACTTGACTATATAGGAAATACTATATTCATGAACCTATACTTTCACAACTCATACATTGTGCTTAGTGACATATCTTTTCTAGAATCTCTTTGCATGTGATGCAGACCCATTTCCTAATGACGCACTCTTGTTCTATAGTTCATTCTTGACTGCTGAGGGGAAATTTATAAATGAACCTCATTCTCACACTAGGGGAAATCACTCTTCTTCCCCCTTCATTCTCATCACATGCAATTATGAACATTATTTCACACCTCATCATTATTCATTTATCAACACATCATTATTACTACTTTTATTTATCCACCACATTACATCACATACATACATTTCTATTTACCACGTGGTATATTATTCATTACTATTCACATACAATTCATTTTTAGTTTATTACTTGGTTACTATTTCCACATCGTAGAACATTTCAACTATCAAAAATATCTATCCAATTAGTCATCCCAACAATGCATATAGACTCTATTAAACCAAATACCACAAACATTTCATCATCATCACATAGTATACAATGCACATCAACAGAAATCAATATATATATCCTCAAAAGGAATAGTTACAAAATAAAAATTTTGGGGAGAAAGCCCCCGCATCGATACATCATATACAAAACATCATACATCCTCATCGTTATCACTATATGCAATCACGGGAGCTCTAAAACTAGAGTCTTCACCGCTCACTCTACATCGTTAATCTTGGCCTCTATATCTAACAAGACACCTATGTGCCACAAAGACGATCAACCACCTACTTTGCACATCAATCTTATATCCCCACATATCACGTAAAAACATCTTGATCCATGCCTCCTCCTATGACCTCTCTCACTCGATCTACCCCTAAAAAATCATCATTGTGCTTGATCAATAACACGGTACACATGGCTACTTCTATAGCCACCACCTTGAATAAATGGGCATTATTTCCCACAATAACATCAACCCGCTCTAGCATACCACCTCCCACAAGCACATCTGCGAGCATGTTTCACTTCAATGTGCATATCAAAGTATCCACAATCAATGACCAATAAACATCACATGTAATCCCACAACCAACATTAGTTATTACACATATTTACATGCATACATTATATCAATCAAGAAATAATAATAAAATAACATTCAAAAAATACTTACGCTCTATTCTCATCGGTCTACATCGTCTACCTTGGGGGCAAAGTGCTTACCCTCTACTCCTCTAACTTCCATTCCACTAGCCACATCCACTACCACTTTGGAAATAGAAGCACCCCTTGATATGTCACTCACCACTCAATGTATACCTAGATATACCCCGCATCATCAAACTATATAGGATCTATCATCATATCTACCTCATCTAGACTCGGATGTCTTGGTTGTGCTCTATCGATTGGAATTACCCCTTCTCATCTCACCACTCTAGTAGATCTCAACCATATATATGGCTCTGGGGGCACATCCCGAGCCATGCCAAACTATCTTGATACTCGCTCACCCTAAAATAAATTTTTCACCCTTAGGAAGTAATCCTCTAACCACATGGTGTGCTAAATGTACCGCAACTCAACAACATCCTCCAACCAACCTGGGTATTATCCATATGGCCTCAATATAATGTCCACAGGACCCATCTGATCTATCATCAATCTATAGGTGGTCATGTCCATCCTCATACTATGTCCACAGGGGACCCATCTAATCAATCATCAATCTATAAATACCTCAGTCTATCCCACTCGGTTCGTGGCCCACTAAGTGGCCTCAATATCACAATATCCCCATATGTCTATAAGTGGAAAAAGCTTGAGGCTTGTAGTCCACCCCCATGATCCTCCTACACAAATCTATAAAAATATCTATATAGATGGGCCAATACACACTACATCCATGCATACCTAGTCCCATGCGTAAAAATATCATGCATCTTATACAATATACCAACTCCACCACCCTTTACTTTAACTAACGACGCTAGAATCGGTAATAAATTTTTGTAACCATGGAACACTAGATCTCGATGTGCATATAAAAATATGAGTCTCTACTTATACTCATGTGCTTTCGAAAAACCGCCTTTCTCATCGACTATGAGCATCCACTATAGTCATAACCTATACTCTCTCTCCTACATAGGTAACTACAATATCAATTTCACGTCCTTTAGGGTCACCGTCGTCTCACCAGTAGGAAAATAGAATGTACACATATATGCACACCATCTATCACATATATCATTCAACATAAGAATATTATGGGGTACTTACCCTAATTAGAAATGTGCCACATGTCGGCATGGTCCAATATATCCCACTCTGTCTAATAAGCCCAAAGTAAGCAAAGTACTCAAATGGTGGCCCACCTAAAGTTATCTCAAGTGTATAACCTTCTATACAACACAAAAAACATAACACTTCTTCCATTAGTACACCATACATACTCAAAAAATCACTTATCATAGCATCAACCTGATCATAAGATCATCATTTCACAACACAAAGGCCCAAACCCTTCTCTGGGATTTTAACGCCTAGGAGCAGGTCACAGGCGCATCAACACAAGTCACTAGCACCTAGAACTTGGTGCTACTGTCCCAAAAGACAAAAACGCCTGTTTACCTCCATCCAAGTAAGAATCAATAAAAATACACAAACAAAAATTTTCATAAAAATGAGCATATTTGACATTTTTGTGAAAATAATGATACATAGCGCTCGTCATCTCATCTGCTGAAGCCATAGCCACCACTACCCTCAAACTTATTAAAACTTGCTACTCTAACATGCGGAATCCTCACATCTTAAAGCTCCAAATTTTAATCAATCTCGATAGAAATGAAATTCTTTATTCACCATTTACTATTACTATATATAGTAATTCCAATTTACCATATACTATAGTTACTATTTACATCCACTTTTACAACTAATATACAAAACACAATTTTTCTCATATATTGAGCCTCATTACTCCATTTTTTTCCATTCGGATCATGATTTCTCCTAGCATCATACTATACATTTTGTATGATTCAATATACAAATATGGCATATGTACTAATCAATTTCTACCGATACTTTAACAATACTCTTTTTACTCTCATATTATTTCTCATTTACTATTGTAACATATTACACATCTTGCTTTTGGCTCAATGCTCATGACTCCTTGCCCCTTCACCGAAAGGGATATTATAATTGGGATCATATTATAATCCCTCTTAGGATACAACACAATCAATCGACACTCCTAAGCATATTATCTTTATAAATTTTCTTTGATCTGATTCAAACAAAGGAATAATCTTTATATACAATAGTCAAATACTTTATATTAACACAAATATACTCCCCCAAATGACCTAATCTAGGGGAAAAGAAAAAATTCTCCATGAGTAATCTCCTAAGTACATATTATTTCAAACAATCTTCTATCACTCAAATAAAATCAATCAATCGGTACAACAAACACACTTACTATATCTCCTAGATGACCTAACTTGGGAACTCGCATTACATTACTATCGCTTCCAAATGACCTAATTTGGAAGCCATATAGTATTGTTAAAATTAGAACACTAGTTACTATAGGAGTTGGGAAATAAGACATCATTTCCTTTCCCATACTACTCCTATATGGGTTCATTAATCGGAAAAACAAATTTTGAAATAGAACTAATGAGAACTAAATCAAAACTAAATTTGGTCTCTATCCATCTACAATGGTTGGACCTTTTGGGAATGCAGTCATGGATGGAGAGTAAAAATTGGTCTCTCTCCCCAACACTCTTCCTCTGTTGGAAAAATTCCCAAATCTTCCTATTTACATACAAATTAGGTTGGGAATTGATCAGTCCCTACCTCTTTAATCTCCTTTGGTAAAAATTGAAAATCCCCAAGTAATTTCAACTATTTCTCCAAGTGCTCCTTATGATGGTTTTCTATCTCCACTTACACCACATGGATCAAAATGTTTATCCATGGTTTTCCACGCTACAAGTTCTTACATTCTACATGCACTTTGCAATATGGCTTCTCCAAACATTTTGCAGGTATGTTCCTTACTTCCTTTACAATACTTGAATTTCATTCAAATAGCATAAGGGGGAGAATGTAGACACAAAATCACACACATATTACTATTTTACTATTCCATCAAGTATGTTGTTATATGTATGGATCTTAAGCAAGAAAAGTATTCACTTGTGACACAATCCCTTGTCCATCCACTTACTTTGATTGTTTCTATTGTCTTTCTCTCTCACATCTGTCACTTTTGTACCCAGTTCTAATTAGGTCATAGGGATCTATATTTATTTTTATTTTCACATAGGTCATCATTTATCCAAAGAAACCAGTGCCCACTCTGGACATTAACGCCTGTGCGCTCTTGTCCTTTACGGGAACTTCTGTCGTCTTTGTTCTTGTTACAAATTTTGACATTTATGGTCAACATTTTTCTTTTTCTTATCCTTATCCCAAACTCATTGTTGTCATTTCATGTCATTAGTGTCGAAATTCAAACAAAAGATCCATATATATACACAAAATACACTCTATTATTCTAGGTGACAATTCGGGACAATCACATCTACATACCATCGCTAACATCAAAGGAACTAAATTTTTAGGATGCATATACCGCATAGGAAGGGGAAGTGTTAAATTCTATATCACAAATTTGCATCTTATCTAGCTATAACCCACTATCTTGGTGTCATTGATGCAAGGGAAACCTAAGGAAAGTATTTCACACATAAGCACAAAGAACTTCATGGAGTCCTGAATGTAGTGTTGTGATTGGCCATAAATTCACTCATCGAGTGACCTCCGGGTCAATCTAACTTCAATTTTTACATATTTCATTCTAATTTGATGTTTTTGTTAGCTTGTATAGGTAACTAGAGTTTATTTTGTAGGTTACATGTACCCTCGATAATCAAAGAGAGAATAGTAAGTGAATGACAGAATTAGTAGGGAAACCATAGAGACATAGGAAAAAGTAGATTCTAATCTTCTGTGTAGTCACCAATACCTAGAGCAGTCACCAATGCCTAAGCCCCCATTTCTAACACTCGATGCCCCTTCCCGCATTAGGGACCAGATTCGACATTTTTGCATCATGTACACAAGTACTTTACACAACCTAGATCATTTCCAGATCACACATGAATCAGTTAAGTACCTTATTTATTCTATTTACTTATATTTTGTATTGCTCTAGTACTTAACATCTGTATCTTTATTGTATTTTATCATATCAATTACTCTACAATTAGATTTAATTAGGTTTATTATCTTACTTACTCCCTTTGGGTCTCTTTTATCTTTTGGACATCTTTTTCACTTATGGTCCGGCCTTCCACTTATCAATTATGAAATTCAAATAAGGGAATCATATTAATACATAGCTATGTTTTCAAAATGGAGGACCAAACACTAATCATTACTATTACCATCTAAGCTTACATTCAAAAAGCACCCAAATCACTTCAAAGCATCCATCTATCATCCATTCAAGGGACAAAGTACTACACACTCTACATACACAACACAGAAAGGGAAATTTATTTTATTCCATCCACATATTCTACTACATTGTTATATTCTAGCTACAACTTGCACAAGGTCATCCTAGGGCATAATTTCTATACACACTCACAAGAACTACATGGAGTCTGAGATGTAGTGTAACCCTTGGTTGTAAGTTCACTCTCAGGGTGACCACCAAGGTCGGTCGACTCCCCATTCTACATTTCATTTTTTAAGTTCGATGTGGTTTGCGGGCTTATGTAGATGAAATTCTATTTTGCGGAGTTACAAGTATCATCAATGATCATAGTGTGAATACCAGGTGATCAATAGGGAATAATTCTGACACCCTTGCGACATAATAAAAACTATATTCGAGGTTTTGTACAGCCATGGGAACCTAGATTTGGTCATCAACACCTAGGCACCCCTATACTATTGTAGGAACCCTTGTCCGGCCTCCTTCGTGAGTTGAAGAATTTATAGAAATCGATAACAATGTTTCTTGGATCTGTTCTATTACCAAAATATTGTGTAACATTATTAAATAAAATGTAATATTATTAATAATATAGTTGTAATAGTTTTAGTATTTGGGTGAGTTGTGAGAACAGTGACATAGTTATTTTAGAGTGTGAGATAATAAAGGGATGAGAGAGATATCCTAGGGATAAGTTTGAGATATTGTAGGGATTGGAGAGAGCTATGACAGTTTGAAGATGAGGGTTAGCTCCACCATTTTAGGACATCATACTCTATAAATTGTATGTTCCATCTATGTAAATTCATCCCGAATATAATTCACGGTGTTTAATTATTGTGCAGTTTTTATCAGTGGTATCAGAGAAATATCTGATCCTTCACAATGGAATTATAAGAGGGACAATTGCAGTTGTCCCTGTGCATGGTTGTAGCTTATTTTATATCAGTTAGACGTATGCATCTTGTAATATTTCTTAGAGGCATTGCTACGGTTGGATTTACAGTTGTTATCAGCCACTTTCTCTACCCGGTTCCATCACCAAGGACAGAATAACCGATTTGATTGGGTATTTTGTAGAGATTTATTTGTGCTTTCATACGTGCTACCTCAAGCTTGCTATCTGCATTCCAAATGCATGTGATTTTGTTATAGGAATTCAATATGATCTCTTTACTACCAATTAATTAAAACTTTGGGCGCAGATCCTCTACCATCATGCATCTCTATCCACATGGTATGGAAATCCTACATATAATTGTTTGTTGAATTAATTCCAGCTTGCTGTCTATTCAGTTCTTACTTTGTCGTACCTTCAAACGAGCTCTTCCTGGTCATTATTTTGGTTCCTGTAATGATTCTTTTCTAGACGTCCACATTCATGCATCCACGACAGAGTCATTGCCTACACTATTAATCTATGCGGCTGCAGATTAATCCATTCTACATGTTTTTCTCAATTAGTCATGCATTCTACATGTTCGATATTCTCAATCAGAGTCATTGCATTAATGTTCTACGGAGAAATATATTGTCATTGTTAGATCTCATGCAGTCGTGCCTCTCTTCGTTGTGCCACTCAAGGTATCCTTCTTCCATGTGTACAGTTATACAATCTTCCACGCACGATGCAACTCCAAGACCATCAACAAATGTAGAAATATCATTCACCTGAATGAGTATATGGCGGTTTAAGTTTTCTTCCATTTTCCTTTGACTTGTTCGCCCACCGTTTCGACACATGACTCACGGGTATGGAGACAAGTTCAGTTTTATAGAGTCGATTTTACATGAGACATTTTAGTTTTGTTTAGCTCAAAAGTCTGAATGTCATGTTTATAGGTTTTAACTTTAGTGGTAACGAGCCCATGGTATTTGGTAAAGTCTCCTCATTTTTAAATATATATGATGGGTTTAGTTTGTTTCATTTATAAACAATGGTTAAAATCTATGTAATGTGGACAAGCTTCTATGTTGTCAAGATTCATATTTGTATATCATTTTTAGTGAGTCTTTTAATAAAGGTGTCAAAAGTCTTTTATCATCAATTGTAAAAGGTTTTCAATATTGTTGTTGTTTGGTCAAAATTAAATAAAAGGGTCATTGTAAAATTCTGGAAAAAAAAAAAAAAAAAAAAATTTGTCTTACGGATGCATTTTCGGTTGAAACCGATGTCCAATTCTTTAAATCGACATGGACAAGTTGAATTGAATTGAAAAATTCGAAGGCAAATATTTCCATACATGGCAAGTTAGAACTCAATTGTTGCTTTGATTAACAAAGATCTATGGGATATTGTGGAAGGAAAAATCAATAAACCACACGACGTAGATGAAGCAGAAAAATGGGAAAGCAAAGATCAAAAAGCAATGGTGATTATTGTCCTAGGTTTATTTGATGCCTACCTGCATCACATAGATCTAACAAAGACATCACATTTGATCTGGATGACATTGAGAAAACTATTTGGGTCACAAGCAGAGAGCGCAATAGTGGCACTCAAGAAAAAATTGTTCGGACTCAAAATGGAGGAAGGAGAAAGTATGGTGGAACATATCAGTAAGTTTTATTCTATTTCAAATCAATTAGCTGGAATCAAAGTTGATGTGCTTGATGATGATGCAAAATCGGTATTACTTAATAGCATGCCTCCTAGTTATTCTAATATGGTCTTCACTTTGAGAAAAATAAATCCAAGTCTAGAGGATTTAATTTCTTCTCTGATAGAAGAAGAAAATAGAACCAAGAAGATTGATCTAGAAGAAACTGCAATGTATGTTAGAAACAAATCATATGTTAAAGGAAGATTCAAGCCTTCTTTTAAACAAAAATCAACCTCCCAAGTTCCACAAAAATTTCTTTGTCACTATTGTAATGCTCCTAGACATGGTATTATGTATTGTAAGAAAAGAGCACAAGATTTACTTGATGGTAAATTGAAGAATAAATCCTTCATTTCTGAAAACAAAGAAGAAGAAATTAATTATGATATGAAGTCCACCCACTCTGATAATGAGGAAACAAATGCTCAGTAAAGTGATGAAGACTTCTTGTATCAAGTAAAGAGTGCATTACATGGAGGATGGAGGCAACAAAGGATGCAGGTCAATCAGCGACCTCATGTCAGTCACCAATGATGGGGCTGCACAAAGTTGTGGTGACAGTGTGCGTGTGTGTGTGTTAGTTTTCTTTTATTTCAGATTTGTAGTTAGTTTTAGTTGTGTGATTCCATTTCAGAGTTCTTATTTGAATAAGTGAAATGTTCACATTGAGGGGGAACTGGAACATGGTCTCAATGTTCAATTTTCCCTCTATTCAGTTTGTATTCAGTAAGTAGTTGTTCCTGCATGATTCCTTGAAGGAAAAACATACTTTGAATGATTTAAAGCACAAACGAAAGGCGATAGCATTATATTTGGGTTGTTTGTTGTCCTGTAAAACCATCCTTTGTTTTAGGTTGTTGGTTGTCTGTAAAACCATCCTTTGTTTTAGGTTGTTGGTTGACCTACAAAACCATCTAGATCATGAGCATGCATGGGTGACAAGTTGTAGAAGGAAGTGTGATTGTTGTTTCTATAATGTCAACATTATGGGAGTGTATATTGGGAATTAATAATGTTAACAATAGGGGAGTGAATGTTACTAAAATATTGTGTAACATTATTAAATAAAATGTAATATTATTAATAATGAGTTTATAGAACTCATATTAATAATATAGTTGTAATAGTTTTAGTATTTGGGTGAGTTGTGAGAATAACTCATGTAGCTATTTTGGTGTGTGAGATAATAAAGGGATGAGAGAGATATCCCGGGGATAAGTTTGAGAAATTGTAGGGATTGGAGAGATATATGATGGTTTGAAGATGAGTGTTGACTACACCATTGTAGGAGATCATACTCTGTAAATTGTATGTTCCATCTATGTAAATTCATCCGAATATAATTCAGTTTGATCTTTTATTATTGTGTAGTTTTTATCATGTTCATCACTTCGCCTTACTTGGATCACTTCCAAATTTCATGAATATCAACTAAGTCCTCTAATCTCATTTTTTTTTCTTAGGGTTTCATATTTTAAATCTTAGTTTTCTTGTGTCATTTTTGTATTTTATCATTTATACATCAATTACTCTACAATACTTAGATTTAATTAATTAAAATTAAATTAAATCATTTGGTGTTTTTTTTTCATTCTTGTTCAAATAAATTTCCTCACGAGGGTGTATCTCGGTAAGTATCTGTGGTTTTATTTAGAGTCTTCACCTCTATTTTTGATTGTATGATGCATGTCATAGGCTACTTTAGATTTTTCGGTATGGGCGATCTTAGGTTTCTCCTGTGGATATGAGAGACTAATCCTTCAACCTGAAAAATAAGTGCTTGTAGTTGATATTGAACTATCAATTATTCAATGTGTAGTTTGGAAGTGGATCCTCACCCTCTTTTATTATGTCATGCTTTAGTCTAACGAAATTTATACAATTTATGGTTTTAAAAATTTTAAGAGGTATGTTTTTAGTTGATTCTTCATTGTGACCTTCATTATTTATAGAAGTAGATCCATGTTATGGGTTAAATATTTTATCTATGTGTTTAAAGGGAACATTCTCTATCCTATCCCCCTTTGAATCATGCTAGTAAGCAAAATAGGATCAAAGAAAAAGGGGAGTTTGATACCCTCTTCAACCAAGAGAAGAAGAACATGGTCTTTGTTTTGATATAAGGGTCAATGCATGGTGTTGTGTCCCACTTGTTGTCCCGAAAATGCGAGTAGGGATGGTAAATGGGTGGTATCCAAGGTGGGTTCGCACGAACACCCCATTCGCGCGAACACGTTTCACGCGAAGAGACATATACGCCGTTATTTTGCCACGTGTCGCAGTTGATTATGTTTGTGCAAATGCCCCGTTCGCGCAAACCCCTTTCGTGCGAATGTCGTTCGCGCGAACCCCTTTCGTGCGAATGTCGTTCGCGCGAACCCCCTGTACATATAGTGGGAGGCGCTGTGGAGGAAATCATTTTCCTCCGCCCCGCCTCCTTCGCACGAAGTTTGTGCGACCGACTAGAGCCGGCCCACCACACCAGCTGAGATCCCACCACACCAGCGAGCCCACCAATGATGAAGCCCAACAACGACGCCCACCAATGATGAGCCCGGGTATGTTTAAAATCGTAGCCCATTTTTAGCAAAATCGTAGCCATTAAAATACCATTTTTTGCAAAACCCTGGCTCATTTTTTTGGTAAAACCCCATTTAAAATCTTAGCAAAACCCTAGCTCGTTTGAAGAATTAGGAACCCTAACTAGAGTTTGCAGGTCCTTAATAAGTATCCGGGATTTGTTTTGAAATCTATATTTCTACACAGTTATAGTTTTCTGTGCGGTGGTGAGACTATTGCTGGTTTAGTCTTTATAAAACTTGGTGGTTGCTAGCTTGATTTTCTGTTGACAAACAATTAATGGGATTTGCTTTCAGCTGAATTGTGTCATGACAATTTATTACATGATTTGTTTGTAAGGAGCCAAAAATATTGTGTCTCAGACACGGATATTTATTTTAGCCATTCTTAAGGAATCAATTGAAATCCTACTATGTTCTCGACTTAATATTTTCTTAAATAATGTATATTGGAAAATGTAGAAACTTTGAGGCAAATCGGTCAATCTAAAGCTGTTAGATTATGATTGTGTGCACGCGTTTGAAATAGAATGGAATTTTCTTAAACAGATTTGTTTAATTACAAATCTATTGTATCTAAAACGCAGAAATGCGTGAGGATGGCTTCCTTCTAATGCTAAATAAGTTGTCTCGATGTAATTGAACTCTCCCATTTTTTATGGAATTTATTATAGATATGCCATGAAAGCTGTGTATAGCACTAAAATAAACTTAGTTCCATGCAATCTACTTCCGAAGACCTTTCATGAAGCAGCATCGGTGTTGAATTTTGCCTTCCGAGGGGCTGGGGAATTTGTCTTCTGATGTATTCACGACAGTTAGGGTACATGTCAAATTAAAAACAGAGAAAAATCATTATTGCAGCTGCAAGCCATTGAGATTTATGAAGGGTTTCCCAACAGGGGTCGAGTTATCATGTAATTCAACACGAGTATTATTTTCTCTTGTTACATGGATATTGTTTTCTCTTATTGCATTGCCTAGAAATCGTTACTGGATGATAGTTGCTTTCGGCACTGATAGATGTTCACCTTTTGAAGGCATGAACGGCTTGCTTGATGTCCATTGCCTAGTGATTTTGTAATTACTGCATACAACACTTGATGTATAGTTCGACTTGGCACTGTGGAGGTATGCAGTCTGGTTATTTCTATCACAATTGTATTTATTAGTCTGTACAACTGAATGTACAAGAAGTTATGATAGTCTGGATGATAATATAGAAATGTTTCCCGACTGGTCCATTTCAGTCCTAATGACTATTGGATAGTTTTACGAGTGCTTCTCCTCACAGCTGTGCAGCGGCATGTGACCAACACTTAAAGTAATTAGTCTCGCAATCCCCACAACGGGCATATGATTAACAACGGAGGTAAGGAAATTTAAAAAAAACTAAGTTGAAAAATTATGTTACACTGTGTATGGATTTTACTGTTAATCTGTTTAGTTGTGCAGATACGACTAATCATTGGTATTTGGAAAATGGCTGAAACTTCCAACTTTACTTTAGAGTAATTGTTGTACTGGTATTATTTGTTGGAATGTAATATTTCACTAGAAATTTATGGCTAAATAAGTGAAATGTTGCTGAATTCCAAATAGTGCCTTTTTAAAGAATAATAGCAATGTCAAAGCGATCGGTGGATCTCTAATTTCTTGATGCTATATTCTCCTTTATTACTCAATTACCTCTCTTTCGTCACTTTTTTCTTCATCCGTTTTCTCTCTAATTGAATATGCCGACAATAACAATACAAATTAGAAACACTGTGCCGACATTTAACCTCAGAAGAGAAAATATTTCAGTGGGGAAATAACTAGCAGCATAAATTCAAAGGTAGAAACGAAATTAAAGGAGGAGCCAACAAGCCGACTCAATCATAAAATGTCTTTAACTCAGCTCATAGAATATAGTTAACTGGTCATGTTTTTTATTTGTAGTAAAAACCTGTGCATTGCAACTGTAAACTGAATACAACATTTATTAGAACAGTAATGCTAGTAATATACTGGAATAGGTTAGTCTTGGGAGGTAATTAAAGTTGAAAATGAATAGTCTATTAGGAGGTAAGTGTAGCTGGAAATTAGTTGTCTACCATTCTAAAGATGAATAATTACGAAGAGAAAACAGGTCACGGAGCTAATAGGTAAAATATACAGCAATGGACGAAACATAGGAAAAGCAATAGTCTATTTGTTTACCAATGAGGAATAATGAACAAGATAAATCAAATCAAAGAAGAACAACAAAGAAGATAAAAAATGTATTTGCTAGTAAATATACAGCAATACACGAAACTTACGACGTATCTAAAGTCTATTAGTCTTTCATGGAAAATTAAGCATTTTGCTACAAAATTTTGGACATCTCGTTTGAGTCCCTCCCAAAAAGTGCTCCGATGGTTATTGAAAAAGCCAAGCATCCTCCAAATGGGTTTTGAAAAAATCTAAGCATCCTTTGATGGGTGAACCGTGAGATTTTGAGAGCACCGCATTTCTAGTTGGGGATTCTTGCAAAGGTACAACCTTCCCTTGTACCATGACAAGTTGTCCTTCCACACAAACTTGTTGGACGAGTTGTGATCTTGTTGAATCTTTTAAATGGGCTGCCTCGTTGAGGAGTCTTGTTGCCATTCAAGTTATACAGTGTCAAACCAATCTGGCCGGAGGACTGAAACTGCACAAAGCGGTGGCTGAGCTTTGTTGGTAGACGTGGACATCCACGTAGGCTTACCTAATCTCCCCTGCCCTTTGCTGTCAAAACACTCCACCCACCGCATTTAAATTCCTTCACCTAACTTCCTTCTTATGCATCTAGACACTTCTTTTTTAATCTGGAAGCTTCTGTGTTGTAAATAATAAAAACTCTATTTATTTTTGCATTGTACAGGAAGGAATACTCTGTTTTTAAAAAGGAGAAGGAAGGCGTGTAAACAGAGAGCACAGGCAGCTCTGTTCTTTGGCAAATACAATCATTTCTTGTCTCACTGTATCAGATTTGTGAAATATAATACAAATCTGTTTTTCATGCTTTGTATTTTGTTGGACACCTCTGTTATGTAAGAGTAAAAGTAATTTCTGAATTTCTATTTTCTGTATTATCTTGTCTTTCTCCAGCAAATTGGTATCAGAGCAGTTAGAAGTACTGGAACAGCAGTTACAAGAGACAAAGCTTTGGAGGAATGGGAAGCACAAGTGGAAATATTGCACAACCTCAAATACCAACATTCAATGGCAAAAATTATGATTTTTGGAGCATAAAAATGAAAACTCTGTTTTGCTCCCAGGATGTTTGGGACTTGGTTGAGAATGGATTTAATGAACCAGCTGACCAGCAAGAATATCAAGCTCTTTCACAAGTAGAGAAGGACTTATTGAAGGAAAACAAAAAGAAAGATGCAAAGGCATTATTCTTCATTCAACAAGCAATGGAGGAATCAATCTTTCCAAGAGTAGCAGCTGCCACAAGATCAAAACAAGCATGGGATAGTCTGCAAACAGCATACCAAGGCACAAGCAAGGTAAAAACAGCGAAATTACAAATGCTTAGAAGGGATTTTGAAAATCTACAAATGAAGGATTCAGATTCAATAGATTCATTCTTCACTCATGCAATGACAATAGTTAATCAAATTAGATCTTATGGAGAAACTATTGAAGATCAAAAAATTGTAGAGAAAATACTTAGAAGCTTGCCTATAAAATTTGATTCAGTTGTAGTAGCCATTGAGGAATCCAAGGATCTTACACAACTATCAGTAGATGAATTAATGGGATCACTCTTAGCACATGAGCAAAGATTAAATCGGTCAGGGGCATCATCATTGGAGAATGCATTCAAAGCTCAGCTTTCATTTGGCAGAACAAGAGGGAGATCAAATTACAGCAGAGGCAGAGGACGTTTTACACCAAGAGGAGGAAGAGAAAATACACAACTTGAAAGCAGAAGACTAGTATCAAGCCCACATACCCATTCTACATCAACAAGAGGAAGAGGTGGCAGCCACTCTCATAGCCATCATCAAGGAGAAAGGTATGATAAATCCAATATTCAATGTCATTATTGTAATAGATTTGGGCACTTTGCATCTGAATGTAGAAAAAGACAATATGACATGAATAAGCAAAAGGCACATTTCACAAATGAGGACCAGCCCAACACTAGTGAGCAAAACACCATGTTTATAACATGCAATGTAGCACAAGAGAGTTCCAAAGAGGTATGGTTCCTAGATAGCGGTTGTAGCAATCACATGAGTGGGAGTAAGGAGATGTTTGCAACAATTGATGAATCAGTAAAATCAGAGGTAAAATTGGGTAATGATCACCAAGTATCAGTCATGGGAAAAGGATCAATTAATATAAGAACCAAGCAAGGTGAGAAGAAGCATATCCCTGATGTATACTATGTTCCTGGATTGCAACACAATCTCATAAGCATTGGGCAACTAGTGCAAAAAGGATATAGAATATACTTTGAAAATGGTGAATGTGTGATTCTAGACAAGAAACCAAGCAATAGGCTGATTGCAAAAGTTGAAATGACAAAAAATAGGATGTTTCCACTTAGAATCCAAAGTGAACTATTCCTAGAGCCACACAAGTTGCAAAAGGTTGCTGAATTAGCCTTCAAAGCTTCTTACAAAAATGAATCTTGGCTATGGCATTTAAGATTTGGCCATTTAAATTTCAAAGGATTACAGCTATTATATAAGAAAAGAATGGTTTATGGGTTGCCACCAATAGAACCACTTAAAACAACGTGTGAGAGTTGCATATTGGCAAAGCAACATAGACATAAATTTCCAGTTGGGGAATCTTATAGGGCAAAACATCCACTTGAGATAGTGCATTCAGATCTTTGTGGAGCGATGCAAACACCATCCATAAGTGGAAGTCTTTATTTCTTGACATTTATTGATGACTTCAGTAGGAAAGTTTGGGTTTATTTCTTAAAACACAAATCAGATGCATTTTCTGTTTTTAAAGAGTTCAAGGCAAAAGTTGAAAAGGAAAGTGGACATTATATCAAAGTATTGAGAACCGATAGAGGTGGTGAATATATATCAAATGATTTTCAGAATTTTTGTAAAGAAAATGGCATAAAGAAACAACTTACAACAAGATATACTCCTCA
Source organism: Taxus wallichiana var. yunnanensis (assembly GCA_018340775.1). Taxonomy (NCBI): domain Eukaryota; kingdom Viridiplantae; phylum Streptophyta; class Pinopsida; order Cupressales; family Taxaceae; genus Taxus; species Taxus wallichiana. Next base: position 187,354,710 of record CM031239.1, read on the forward strand.
ACAAAATGGAGTAGCTGAGAGAAAAAATAGAACAATTATGGAAATGGCACGAAGTATGATAAAAGAAAAACACCTACCAAATGAGTATTGGGCTGAAGCTGTTGCATGTTCGGTATACATATTAAATAGATGTCCAACAAAAGCAGTGATAAATAAAACACCAGAAGAAGCTTGGAGCAAAAGGAAGCATAATATAGCACATTTGAGAGTCTTTGGATGTGTGGCATACTCCTTGATACCTCAAGAGTTGAGAAAGAAACTAGATGATAGAGGAGAGAAGTGCATATTTGTAGGATATAGTGAACAATCGAAGGCATATAAGTTATATAATCCTATCACAAAGAAGGTCATAATAAGCCGTGATGTTAATTTTGTTGAAGAAGAAGCGTGGGATGGCAGTATAGACAAAACAACTACAATTGCAGCTAGTGTTCCACAAGAGAATGAGGAGAATGAAACTCAAGTTGTGACTTCTACTACTCAAGCAAATGTTCCTTCAACACCTTCTAAGGCACCCACCACTCCAAATCCAACTACTCCAGCAAGTAATAACAGCAGCGAATCTTCTAATCCAACACTTGCATCACTAAGATCAAGGTCTATAAACACTTCAAAGAAGTCACGCAGTCTAAGAGAGATTTATGATGAATTACAAGAGGCTGAAAATGATGATTTATGCTCTAATTTTGCATTCTTAACACAAGCTGATCCAATTTATTTTGAGGATGCCATTAAAGATGACAATTGGATTGCAGCCATGAATGAAGAAATTCAATCAATTGAGAAAAATCAAACTTGGGATCTAGTAGAGCTTCCTAAAGGCAAGGATGTGATTGGAGTTAAGTGGGTTTACAAGACAAAGTATAATGCTGATGGAAAAGTAGAGAAACACAAGGCAAGACTAGTAGCTAAAGGCTTCACACAACTACCTGGCATAGACTACAATGAAACATTTGCACCAGTGGCAAGATTGGATACCATTAGGATGGTTTTATCCATAGCAGCTCAAAATAATTGGAAGGTTTACCAAATGGACGTCAAATCAGCATTCTTGAATGGCATTTTAGAAGAAGAAGTGTATATAAAACAGCCACCTGGTTATCAAATTTTGGGAGAAGAACATAAGGTATACAAACTGAAAAAGGCACTATATGGTTTGAAGCAAGCTCCTAGAGCTTGGTATGCTGAGATAGACTCTTACTTTGTAAACAATGGGTTTAGCAAGAGTGGCAATGAACCAACTTTATATGTCAAAGTGAATGATGAAGGAGAAATCTTGATAGTTTGCTTGTATGTAGATGATTTGATATTCACAGGTAACATGTCAATTAAATCATTCAAGGCAGCCATGGAAAGTGAATTTGATATGACTGATTTGGGGATCATGAGATACTTTCTTGGAATAGAGGTAAGTCAAAGTGATCAAGGCATTTTTATATGTCAAAGAAAATATGCTAGTGACTTGTTGAAAAGATTCAGGATGACAAATGTCAATGCAGCCCCTACACCAGTTGCACTGGGTTTAAAACTTAGTAAGGACGACAAAAGTCCTAGTGTTGATGCAACTTTATTTAAAAGATTAGTTGGCAGCCTTATATATCTAACCGCCACAAGACCGGATATCATGCATGGGGTTAGTCTTATTTCTAGATTCATGGACAAACCTAAGGAATCACATTGGAAGGCTGGAAAAAGAATTTTAAGGTATATAGCTGGAACAAAGAACTTTGGGATTTTGTATACAGCTTCAGATGACTACAAGCTGATTGGATATACGGATAGTGATTGGGGAGGTAGCTTGGATGATAGGAAGAGTACTTCCGGTAACATTTTCCATCTTGGATCAGGTGCTATCTCTTGGGCATCAAAGAAACAACCAATTGTGACACTCTCATCAGCTGAAGCGGAATATGTTGCAGCCACATCAGCAGCTTGCCAAGCAGTATGGATGAGAAGAGTACTTTCAGATTTGAAGCATCCACAAGAAGAACCTACAGAAATTTATTGTGATAATAATTCTGCAATTGCTTTATCTAAAAATCATGTCTTCCATAAACGCAGCAAGCATATTGACACAAGATATCATTTTATTCGAGAATTGGTGAACAATGGTGACATTCATCTTGAGTTTTGCAGGTCCAAAGAGCAACTAGCAGACATCTTCACAAAACCACTTGCAAAGCATGTCTTTGAGCATCTCCGGGAAGGAATTGGAATAGCAGACATATATGGCAGTGAAGATTAAAGGGGAGTGTTGGTAGACGTGGACATCCACGTAGGCTTACCTAATCTCCCCTGCCCTTTGCTGTCAAAACACTCCACCCACCGCATTTAAATTCCTTCACCTAACTTCCTTCTTATGCATCTAGACACTTCTTTTTTAATCCGGAAGCTTCTGTGTTGTAAATAATAAAAACTCTGTTTATTTTTGCATTGTACAGGAAGGAATACTCTGTTTTTAAAAAGAGAAGAAGGAAGGCGTGTAAACAGAGAGCACAGGCAGCTCTGTTCTTTGGCAAATACAATCATTTCTTGTCTCACTGTATCAGATTTGTGAAATATAATACAAATCTGTTTCTCATGCTTTGTATTTTGTTGGACACCTCTGTTATGTAAGAGTAAAAGTAATTTCTGAATTTCTATTTTCTGTATTATCTTGTCTTTCTCCAGCAAGCTTCCTCTTTTTTGAAAAGTGCATCTGCCACCACATTTTCCTTACCTTTGTTATATATGTTCACAAAGTCATACTCTTTCATTTTTGAAACCTGTTTTCCTTCCCTTATAAATGATTTCATTTGCAATCCGTTTTAACTTTGAAGTGTTTTCCCATGATGTAACAACATCACTGCCTAACTGCTTGAATAATGGCCAACATTTTTTTCTTGTATGTGGATTTGGAAACATGCCTTCATTTAGTTGTTGACTTTCAAGTTTCAAATGCTATCGGTTGACCATTTTGCATTAGAAGTTAGAAGAATTCCAATTCCATCATTGGAAGGCTTACATTCCACTATGAATGTGTTGTGAAGTCAGGTGTAGCAAGAGCAGGAGTAGTTCCCATGGCCGGCTTTATGTCATCAAATATGCGTGTTGCCTTGGGAGTCCTCACAAAGCCATCTTTTTGAGGATCGTTGTAAGGGGAGATGCACTACGGTCATAATTCTTCAAAAACTCATGTGGTATACAATGTTCAGAATCACAGTTGTTTCTTTTGGGCTTTCCCCCTTTTATAATACGATGCTATCACTGCATTTGAAGAATTTTTATCGTGGTTCAGATATAGATTCCAATCTTCTGGTATTGCGACAGTCCCTTCAGTCGCTTCAGACTTCTCTCAGTGTCTCAAAAAAAGAATATGATGACAAACAGTTTATGATGATGTTAATTTCAGGAGATTTTCCTAACTGTCAAACTAGGTGGAAAAAATATGGAAGATAAAATTGACTTGGATGAATGTTAAGACTATATCCACAATTGATTTTATATGTTTTGAGAAGTACATAAAGACACAGACTCAGCATTAAGGATTTTCACATAGGAAAAATCTCAGCCTCAATATAATCATAGCTCTGATGTCTATAATAAGATTGTCAACATTTTATTATTATTATTATTACATTAATGTCCAAGGATGACAAAAGGTAGGTCAATGGGACTTGGGAATGTGTCCAATTACAATAGAAAGTGCCAGGGAAAAAGGACTCTGGGCACAATGACCAACAAAATTACATAGCTGGAAGTACTGGAGATTTTAAAGCAATTGGTTCTATGATAGGAGTACTAATAGTTTAAGGGCATTCTTAGACAGGGAGGACATTCTCATTTATCCTTTCCAGTCCACCCATTAGGAATGGCACTGAAGATTTATTGGGTACATTTAGTAAATTGGGGTATTCAACTTGCATGGCTGTGTTTCACAGCCTGGCGTCTATTCTCTGTTGACAAAATTTCCTTCTGATTGCAATGTGGATTTTATAAGAGTGAGCTAATTGAGAACAATCTCTAAATCTATCTTATTATAGTGCCTTAATTGCTGTGAGATGTCGTCGAAGATGCTTTATAGAGGCCAACAGGTTTCTTGATGAGAATGAAGAAAGTTGGGTTTGATCCAAATAAAAATTGTTATAATTACCTCCTAGGCACCTTATGCAAGGGGTGGAAGACATACATGCAAACATGCAGACTCAGCTTTAAGGGTTTTCACATGGGCAAAATCTCAGCCTTGATATAATCATAGCTCTGATGTCTATAAGACGATTGTCAACATATTATTATTATTATATTAGTGTCCACGGATGGCAAAAGGTAGGTCAATGGGACTCGGAATGTGTCCAATTACAATAGAAAGTGCCAGGGTAAAAGGACTCTAGGCACAATGACTGACAAAATTACATAGCTGGAAGTACTGGGGATTTTAAAGCAATTGGTCCTGTGATAGAAGGACCAATAGTTAAAGGGCATTCTTTGACAGGGAGGGCATTCTCATTTATGCTTTCCAGTCCATTGTTAGGAATGTCACTAAAGGTTTATTGGGTAGTGGGTACATTTAGTAAATTGGGGTATTCGACTTGCATGGCTATGTTTCACAGCCTGGCATCTATTCTCTGTTGACAAAATTTCCTTCTGATTGCAATGTGGGTTTTACAAGAGTGAGCTAATAGAGAACAATCTCTAAATGTATCTTATTATAGTGCCTTAATTGCTGTGAGATGTCTACGAGGATGCTTGTTAGAGGCCAACAGGCTTCTTGATGAGAATGAAGAAAGTTGGGTTTGATCCAAATAAAAATTGTTACAATTACCTCCTAGGCACCTTATGCAAGGGGTGAAAGGTTTCTGATGCTTGTCGGCTGTTTGATTTAATGGAGAAGTCAGGCAATCAGACGGATTCCATTACTGATGAGGTACTGATTTGTCATGCTAATAAAATAAGTGAAATGGTTGGTAGTCTTGAATTTCTCAATAAGATGATAGCAAACAGGTTGATACTGCATATGCTACTTCCACACCAAGCAGCTTGAAGAGGCCTACAATTTTTTAGATGGAACAAGTAAGAAGGATTCATCTGTAGATTCGATGAATTATATGTTACTTGCAAGTTTATTTCAAAATTCAGGGATGATGCTTGAGGCTCAGAGTATGTTGCTTACATCGTTACAATGATTGAGAAGGGACTCGTTCTCGTTCCCTAGTAATTCCTTTGCAGGAAAGTCAGCAGGAGTTTTAAAAAAATTGAAAAGCAAGATATGGTGCTTGAACTCCAATCCCATTTTAATGAGATCAGAAATACTATAATCAAGAATATACCATGAAGCAGAAGCATCTCAAAAACCAGCCATTCAGATCACTGAACATGGCATTCTTGTCAGGTCTGTCCACAAGAGACTATTTGAGTTTCTCAATCTGTAAAGTATGGATCTATGTCCAACTTTTTCCGTCATTTATGTGGATCCTGGCTGGCTGAAAATAAAATGAAGAAATTGCAATGAGTATTGTAGCCTATGTTGTGTTTCAAGATGATTCTTGGCAGGCCTTTCAGAGGATGCTGTTTCAATTGGGACCTTCGACGTTGGGGATAACCTACTTCAGATTACTCAACATGGAATTTTTTGTCAGGCCTGTAATAAAGAGACTAAATTTGTCAATCTGGAAAATATTGCTATTTATCAAACTTTTTCTGTCATATATGTGGATCATGTCTAGCTGAAAATCAAATGAAGAATTAGCAATATCATTCTGGCTGGCTAGTCTATATTGTGTTCTAAGATGATTCTTGCCGGGACTTTCAGAGGATGCTGTTTCAGTGGGGATAACCTACTGCCGGAGACTCATGTTCTGTATTGATTTACAAGGCAGCTACTGACTATTCATGTGAGTTGTTCAACTAGAAACTAGATGCTTCATTGGCTAAAAATAGAACAATCCTGCTGTTAATTGCATAATCGGGAAATTTCACGAGATTAAACGTTGCTTTTATGGGCTCGAGACACCTGTTCCTTTTAAAGGCAACACAAGAACAACTTCTTTGATACTTTCATAGAAAAAGGATGCGTACAAATTGATCGATTTTGCTAGTACATTCAGAGCTAAGGAATTCCAATACGTAGCCCAGCTACATACCAGGATCAATAGGCTCTTGTACTCTATTATTTTACCAACACACCATTAATCAGTACATTGAGTTTTATATTGTGTTATAACCAAGAGAAAATTTACATGCCTATAATCAGCCTATGTCAAAAACAGACAATATTATAGCTGCATACTCTTTGTACTTAAATTAGCTAATTACACATTGAGGTTTTGGAGATCAGAGCAATTTATTTGTATTTGAAAATTCTAATACATTTCCGACCCAGCAGGCCAAAGAAGAAGAAAAGTAGAAGAACGATGATTGGGAACCCATACCTGACACTGTGGACCCTCTCGGTGCCAAAGAGTGGCTAGGGTGGCAAGCCTGATAGTCCTCCTCCACCTCCGCCAGCTGCCATGTTCGCTGCTTCTGCCTTGTGCCATGTGCCTTGATGTTTGTGTGGTTATTTGTCCTTGCTTTTATAACTTTTTTGAATTGAAAAAGCTCTTTATTAATTATATCTAATTAATACAATCATTTGGATGATGTAGCTTTTTTAAGGCTTGTATAGGTCGATTTGACATGCATTATGGGATGTGATTCCATTCCACCCATTTTTGTGTGATTAGCATTGTATTTTTATGTATTATTAATATAAGTGTGCTTTTTCAATCATTTTTTTCTAATGCATTGGTTTTCAACTAGACTGTTTTTGTACGGAGTGCACGGGTACGGATACGGATATGGGTATGGGTACAGTACGTTGAAATGACAATTTTTTAAAACCTCGGTACGGTATGTTGTGGGTATGTTCGTACAATATATTTTTAAAAAGTAAAAAATATAAATATATATAAAAATTTAAAGAAAACAACAAGCTTATAGTCTCAACAACCTATAAAATATTAGAAGCCAACAACAAGCTTATTATGAATCGGAAGCCATCTAAAGCAAGATTTCTTTGACTGAATACAAGAAGACCACAAAACATTAAATCTATGAGTCCATCTACTAATGGGCTCACAAACATTCCACTTATTGTTAAGGCCCAGGAAAGGTTTGGGGAGAAGGCAATCTTTTCATAGAGTTGTTTGGAGGTAGCCTCTTGGAGAAGGGGCCCTTTGAGCCACCTCATAGTATCCCAAAAGTCATTCTCATCCTCCATAATTAGTCCAGTAGAGGGAGCTGTGAAAGCATTTCTGAGCATTGTATATATTCTGAACTGAGATTGAGGAAGCATATAGAAAGCTTTAAGGTCTGTCCATTCCATCCACTTCCCAAATCTGTACAAGTCGTGAGATATTTTAATTCCTTTCTCAAACCAAAGGAGGGCAGAGCAGCCTCTTGTCAAGGCAAGGATCTTGTCATTATATTTCAGATTTGACAAAATCGATTTGTAGGCTTGGCACCTAGTGTCAAAGGAAGAGAAGATAGGCTGCCCAACCACCAAGTGCTTCACTTGTTCCCATGCCTTCCAAATTGACTGAAGAATAAAGGACCCATGAGGAGCAACAAGAAAGCACCCAAATAGTAAGTCAACCAAATGAAGTCATTTTCATCTCTCTTGACCCTTCAGAGCCTATTGGCAATATTGAATCTCACACGAACTTTCCAAGGTTCAATTCCAGTCAAAGCCCTCAAGTTTTATTTATTTTTTTGCACTTAAAAATTAAAAAAACCATGTGGGTACGCTGTGGGTACGTACCCACAGCGTACCAGTACCAGTACCAGTACCAGGGTACGTATCAGGCCTGGTACGGGGGTACTTGGCATTTCCGTGCAGTCTAGGTTTTCAATAATATATAACATCTCACTCGCATTCCCAGCTTAGACTTCAAATAAAAACGAGGGCACACAGACTTGACTTGTCTTTTAGTTATTTGATTTCACTTTTGGTGTAGAATAAATCAAATGTGATTCCCAGGCCAATTAAAATTTTTCTCTGACCAACTCTGATAATTTTCCCAACATCATTCTGATTTTCATCTCTTTGCCCTTTTCAGCCATGCACCATGATTCCAAACCTGTATATGCTAAATTCGTTTTGCATTTCCTTTTACTCAATGGTATATTTTCTTTTCTCATGACAAGCTATATGAACTCTTAAATTATTTTTCCTGCTCTAATTTTTTAGTGCCCTTTCCTGCTGCATTCACTTTCATCTTTTTGTAACTTCCACAATCTCTGCCTGTGTCTTTTTCCTTCCTACCATGCTGCCTGCTGTTCTATTTTTCTATTTTCCCATCCTTCTAGACTGCAAAATGCTTCAAGTCTCTACAAATTCATCTCAAATATCATTCCCTTCTTCAACATCTTTTTCCTTCTTTCCTTCCGTAACACTATCTCGTCTTCCCTTTTCTGCTGCTATTTCTGTTTTCTCTTGAACTAACCACTGCAAAGTCCCTCACACTTGTTGAGTGCTTCTCTGTGACTCTGCACTGTTTCTCTGCCTAGGCACTTCTCTTAAATACTGCTTCAATTATGTAATTCTTGATAGCAGCATTATCTCATGCAGGGGTGTGGGTTCAAAAACTTCTAACAATTTTTTTTTTTTTCTTTCTGCAGGTAAGCATCTTTCACACACCCGTGACCTTCAGAATGTGAGTGTATAGATGTTTACAAGTATAAATTGAGATCCAAGAATTTGACTTACCTTTCATGTATCCATGGTTTAGACGTCAAGAACATATGTGAGCTTTATATTATTAACACATAAAGATTCCTATTGTAAAATGATATATAAACTCAAATGTTATCATCTATTGCAAACAAGATTTCTTTTGCTTCCTCACATGCTGCAAAAATCTAGCCAAAATTGCAAACTCTCAGCTAAATCAGACATGGAAATGGATATTTATGCATTGCAGCACCCTCATGTTATCAATAAAACTACCGAGTCTTTGGAGTTGGCCTTAATGTTGCTGCAGTCAACAATATAATCGCAGTCACTAGCATAAGTATGACTCATTTGGATAAATTCTATGTTTCTTACTTTATTCTTTATTTCACACACTAACACAGTTGCTTAGGATCAAATTAATTGCCATCCAATCCCACATCTTTCTCACATTGATGTAGATCTATAGCATTTGGTCTTTGACAAGAACAACTTCATCACAATATCTTCCACCACAAGAGTGTCAAAAGCGTCAGTTTCTTTCTTCTCAAACAATCAACCAATGATATATGGAAACCACAAGTTTCGTTGCAAACTTCTTCCAAAAGCTTTTCATACTTTTTCCCCATCGGCACTGGCTTCTTATATTTTACTGGCATTTACGATCACCAATCAAATCTTCCGTTTGAGTTGTGTCACTAATCAAAGACTGATTGCCCTTTGTTACATTGAAAATAATAAAATCACAACCATAAACAAGCATGTTCTTAAGCAGATTCAGTACAGTGCATGTTCTGCCCTGTCCTCTGCACCTGCTCAATATTCTTCTTATTCTACTACAGAAAAGCCAAATATGAAGAATCCTCGTTTCCTTCATTTCTCAAAGATTGTAAAAGATTCCATTTTCCATCCTTTATTCATGACATAGGTCTTTGCTTCTCCATTGTACAGTTTTTTACATATAACATTTTTGTTACACTGCCGAGGCTTTGCAAGTAGCAATTGACATATTCTCATGGTATCCTATGGCATATTTCTATTGATTGGCTTCCTCTATTCAAGTACTGCTTGCATGACCCTTCTCGCTTTCTTCCCTTCAAGGGTAGAGAGGATATTTACCTGTTGTATATCCAGGTCACTTGGACTTCGTAATTTATGTAGATGGGAAATTTTGTAATTTATGTGATTTGTAATTTATGTAATTTATTTGATTTTGTAATTTATTTTCTATATTAGTTGCATTGAAGCTTGAAAATTTCATATTTCTGTTTTCATTAATATAGGAGAATATCTTAGGAATTTTTTTAATTAAAAGTACTATTAATTAGAATTTTACTTTCATTTTTTTTACAGTCATGGCTTCTTCTGGAACTCCTAATTTGTTTGAGAGGACCGATTTAGAGATTGCAAAATTGCAATCTATTCTTGAAAATCCAACTACAGTTGGGCAGTATAAAGCCCATTGCGAAAAAATACTTGGTTGATCTTCGTAGAATAGAGACAAGTTTGAAAACATATAATCCATTTGATTCTGAATCAATAAAAAAATTTATGGATTCACTAAAATCAAGTGTCTCAAGAGATGTAGGTTATAATGAGATTACATCACGACTTTCCGATAAGGAAGTCGTTAAGAGGTCTTGTTGGAGTTTTTATGCAAACAAACGGAAAATAAGGGCATATTATGTAAACAAATGTTCATGTCCCCTATGTGCCCCTTTGATTTATCCTAGATTTGTGGCCTCTCAAGGCCAATTTCCAAATAATGACCAATTACTGTTATACTTCATAATGATGCTACATGCTTTGAGGTTCACTTAAACCTAAAAGTGAACTATTTAGACATCCCTAGTTATTTGGGGCAGGGGCGTGGCCGTATTAGCCATAGGAAGGCATATAGAAAGGAGGGAGATTCTGTAGTTGTTGATGCGCGACGGCTTGAACAAGGCCACAACCATTCTTATCGGGCTTTCAGATGTCGCGCACTGTCGTTATGACACATAAAGGCCGCTATCGAGGGTCTTGCTGGCATTGCTCACGAGAACCAATTGATCTCTTCTGACCGTGTGGGTCAGTACCTTGAGACGTGATACTAGCAGTGGAGGTGCTAGTAGCAGCAGTGATGCACGCAATGAGGTATACGCTCGTGCATCTTTGATTTCCCCAGATGACTTTGAGCTAGTTACAGATCCCACTCGAAGGCACATCGGCTAGGATGCATCATGGCTGCTGACTTGTTGCGTGCGTATGAGGTGATTGCTCGGCATTACAACATTCCACTATCGGGGTTTTAGATTTTATAGAGCAGAGTGGGAGTGTATCTTCTAGTCAGGGTACTACTGCCATTGCTACAGATAGACTTCCTGTTCTGGGATCGTCACACCTGATGTTCAGCACATTTCTGTTCCGGTGTGTGAAAATTAAACCTTTAATATAATTAAAATTTATTTTAATTGATCATTACTTTACAATTTATTAATATTAAAATTAAACATGTACTTTTATGTTTAGGCTTCTACTCCAGTGTGTGGAGCTTCACAGCCCACACCATCTACCCGTGTCACATACACATAGCTCTTGACTGAGCACAACATGGATCTCGATGTTCCGGGTCTGAGTCAACTTGGCTTAGTTGGCGACATATTTGCTGGTGTTGAGGTCGTGGATGACAATCCCATACATTTGGAGACGCGTTCCACAGAGGTATAAATACATGTGTTTTAATAGAATTAATATTTAATCTAAATTGAAATGTTAGAAATTAATGAACTTTATTCAAAAAACTTATTTATCAACTTCTTACATTTTATTTATTTTGTTTCACAGGGATCTACGGGACAGAGATCTACGGGTAGCGTAGATACTCCCAACATCCGCACAGGGACAGATAATGAGGTAATCAATTGTACATATCTGATTATATGATGTATTGAATTAATCAAGAAATTGTTGTAGATTTTTGCTTATATATTTTAATATATGGTACATGCTATATATAGTTTATGACGTGTATATTCCTTTTTTTTAACATGCAGGGTGCAGCAGAGCGTAGTGAGGGGTCTGGCACTCGCCCTAGTGCACGAAGGAGACTTTAGTGATATTTTATAAATTTCAAACATTTTAGACATACTTTTAGAGATTTTAGACATGTATATATATCTATACTCATTCTAGACATTATTATTATATTTTGATACATGTCTTAGACACGTGTATTATTAATATATTTTGATATATGTCTTAGACACGTGTATTTACAATTATGGATGTGAATATAAGACACCCCCTTAGCTTTCATTTTTGTCTCTTGATGATATCATAATAGGTATATAAAAACAAATAATATACATCTTCAATACATCTTATGTATATAAAAACAAATAATATACATCTTCAAGCATACCCATTTCATTATGTGCTCATTACTTTACATCATTGTCTCCCACATCATCGTTTTTATCATGCCTATCATGCACACACCCTCTAAATTTCTGCTCCACCCAATGCCAGTCAAAGGCTCTGACCTCCTCACACACCCAATGGGTATGCAAGTCACTCAACATTCTCTGCTCCTCTTCATTGGATCCCGAAACCCAAACACAGGCATGTTTTCTGATTGCTGCTTACAATTTGGCCATCGTTTCCCCTTCCAAGTTCCAGTTTCTTTTGCTTCTGCAAGGGAATGATGGCACCGTGGACTCACAGGCCCACGTTTTGCATTCCTTTATGCTGAGTGTTATCTCTTTCTGGCCTGTGCAAGGACCGCTGCTTGGATTTTCTTCAGAGCTCACTGCTTCCCTGCTCTCTAAGGATAAGCAGAATGCATTTGGGTTGATGGCACCTGTTCAGCAGGGTGGGGAGAGACAGGTAAAAGTCAGTCAGATGCCAAGAATGGGACCCTGAAAGTAAAAGTAAAACATTGGCCAGTCTACAGTCAGTCTATAGTCGGTCGGGGCCATATAGAACTATAGGCAGGCCCCCAGTAGAATTGGAGGTTTACGTCTTAGATGTTTGTAAATAATTGTCAAAGCCAGATGCTAGGGTCAAAGAGTCATACATTCGAGTGTTGGACACTAAAGTCAAAACACTGAATTTTTAGTTCCAAGTTGAGCATCACTAGTTCAATTTTCCAAAACCGAAGATATGAGACTAGTTAGTTAAAGGGATTCATTTTTTCCAGCGGGACCTGGGTCCGAATCTCAATGACATTCAATGCTACACGAAAATGCAGGAGCCCTCTCCAACAGGGGGTTTCCTAGGAGTGTACCACAAAATACAAATTTTCAAGAACCAATTAGGATTTGGTTGTCCATCCTTGGCTCCATTCAAAGTTAGATCTAGCATCTATTTAGGCTTACCAACTTGATTGAGTCCATTCGGAGGAAGGATAGCATATGTCCAATCGAATTTTTTTAGAGTTTTAAGCCAAGGAGAGCTCCATTCTGTATTGTCACACATCAACACACAATTTCAGAGCTTGAATCCAAAAGTTTAGACAAAGGCGAACCTGCGGCAAAATTTCCAAATCGACCAGAGCAGCAAAGGTCAGGTTCATAGCCCTCAGATAGGAAATGAACCTGACCAGGCCAGACAATTTAAGATCCGAACCCGACCAGTAGACCCTTTCTACCACAAACCTGACCAGTCTCCCACAAACCTGACCTAGATATATTTTTAGAACACAGAAACACCAATTTTTAAAAAACCCTTAAGTACGAAACAAAACAGAAACATCTATACAATATATTATTAAAAAATATAAATATATATAAAAATGCATAATACTCATTTTTGTCCATAAAAGATAAAACACTTAAAATACTTTGTATTCATGAAAGTTCAAAACATTCAACATGCTTAAATTTTCATATGTACATGATTATAATCTAGATTCTAGAATATATCATCTAGATTTTCCTTAAGTATCGCTGAAACAAAAGTATCTAGTGTTTTTTTTTTTTTTTGGAGTTTAAAAAACAGAAGCACTGCTGAAATGGTACAGAAACGTCCTGGGTACAGCTCAAGCACTGATGAAACAGTACAGAAACATCCTGGGTACAGCAGAGCTGCATCCAAAACTGTTTAAGAGTTTTGGAAACGTTTTAGTCTAGTACCAAGATCAGTACCAGTACCAGTACCTGGTACGTCAATACACTGGTATGCTGCCTTGGTTGGCATTTCCAGGTATCCAAGATTTTCGATTGATTAGATTGTCTCTATTTTACCAGTTTTAGCATAATCCAGGTCTGATCAGGACTGTCATTCAATAGTATCTGAATTATCATATTTCCTTTGATTAATTCATGCCCTATATGTAAATTAATTAAAACAATTCTATTCATCACGCTCCCGTCCTGCAAGCTAATTTTGATGTAACTAAGCTTTGTGGCCGAGGGAGCGATCACTCGTCTTGGAAACCAATTATAATTTCAGAATGCTCTTGAATGAATGGCCTGAACAGCAAATATAATCCTACCAGGATAAAGCGAATTCCATGATTTAACAAAACAAAACAATGATTAGTTGGTTTGGAATGCAAGTACTAGAAGCACTGCAGGTAAAAGGTCTCATAAAAGCGCACATACAACAAATATCAACCAATGAAGTTACATAAAGGCATCAATAATGAAACTCGCTGACAATGATACTAATGTTTAACAGAAAGCCATGTGTATGGTCTTCCAAATCAGGTATAATGGGCAGAAAGCCTAAACCCAATAATTACTTCAAACATGTGGGACTCCAGCTCTAAAAAGTTAGAAAGAAAAAGAACTCTAAATGCATGGGGTAAAAAGACCTCAAAAAATAGAATTTAATATGGACTAACCCAATTCCATTGGCATTGTTCATGTTTATGATACACTATTTCTCTTTGCTATTTAAAGTAGAAAAGCAAGCTATGGAAAGCCAAATCTCATCATTCCCAGCGGTAGTCATGGCAATTTTCATGGTCTCAGGAATTGGTAATACCAATCGCATTTCACAGACAATAGTAATAAGTACTTTTATGCAGATGATATGGTTATTTAATTGAACTTGTGTTCGTTTTTTAATATATGGTTGAGTTCCATGTACTAAATTTCAGGTATATGGTCTCTTTAGTGCACATCTATATAAATTTGCGAACTAATGAAGTTGTTTGAAGCTTTTTGATGTGTCTATAGCCATAAAAAATCAGCCAGCCCACTCTTCCCTTGCTACATGAGGGTATCAACAGTAAAAAATTCAAAGACAACTATGGTAATGGTCATCAGAAAGCCATGTGTATGGTCTTCCACATTAGGTATATTTGCCAGAAAGGCCTAAACACCATTGAGGGTACTGCAAAATTACATCAGCCATTTGGAACTGGGAATTCAGTTTTCTTCAGATGTACAAGCTTATTACGAAAATGTACTCTAGATGGAAGAAATAAAATGACATGAAAACACAAATAAATAAGGAGTAATCCAATGCCATTGGAATTTTTCAGGTTTAAGATACATCAATTGTCTTTGGCAAAGACTGCAAAATATGGAAACCTAAATGTCATGCATATTATTGGCACTGATGACCATTTTTGTGCTCTCTCTATATGGTAATATCGAATAGCATTTACCAGGCAGTTAATTGAATACTTTTTATGCACTTGACATGGTTATTTGATTGCATTTGTGTTGGTTTTAATGTATTGTATGCATACAGACACTGTGCAGATCATCTGTTTTTTTGGTTTTGGAAACTCATCTGTAGACACTGACGGCGTTAATCCTCCTGTCATTGCAGCATTCTTTCATTGTGGAAAAATTCTTATGGTGTTCGTTGGCCTGATTACCCATTGGAAGGTTCTTTTTGGCAGAAATCAGACTGATTATATAGATAATACATTTGAAAGGCCTGAAGTTCCAATGCGTAGTTTGCCACCATAAATCATGAAAGCGTATATATAAAAAGCTCGAAACTATTGCTAAGGATTTTTTGGTTTATTGTAATTTCATGTAGCCCACATTTTAGGTCTTCCATTCCCAATCTTTTAGAGCTGCTAAAGGATTCAAAACATAACATGACACTAGCATCTAAAGGCACAAATTTTGCAGTATCAGGAAGTGGGATATTTGACAGATTTGGACCTCTGAAGCTGAGAATTCAAGTTGGGCTTTCCATGGACATTAGATCACAGTGATATGATTCCCATCACCTCAAGTATTCTATAGTCCTGTACTCTGTGCTGTAAAATGACTTCACTGCAGTATATCTTACACAAGTGGTCAGAATGCATATTAATGTAATATTTTTACATATCATGTTTGGGAAGAATGATCAAAGATCTTGAAATTGGAACATTTAATAACCTTGTGAATAATGAGTTTATTCGGAGAACAAAGAAATTTGTTAAGCGTGTCATATTAGAGATGGAATTGCAGTTGAGACAGCTTTGAAAGCTTGGGTTTAGGATTTTTTGGTATCAAATGTCACGCCCTTTGCCTATCTACCTCCTTGTGTACAAATTGGAACAGTATGTTTGAATACAACAATGGAGCTATTAACAGATACAGGGTTTTCATATTCAATAAAAACTAAAATGGTCAATATATATATATATATATATATATATATGAAATCCAGAGGCAGAAGAGAAAGCCTGCAGTGGTAAAATTATTCAGAGACAATGACCGGTAATCTCTTTCACCACAGAGGGGAAACAAAGTATTAAAATTGTAACTTCTTCTGAATTCAATGAAATTAGAACCTCGCCTTTACTGCAGAGAGGGGGTGAGCAAAAAGAAGCTTAACCAGTGTGAAACCCCAAATTCCCAAAAGTTCTTTGTAACAGCCAATGCATTCTCCGTAACCCTTGTTTTAGTCTTTTTTATGTTGATATAAACAAATTTACTAAGCAAACAATGGTCATGTTTGGCTCGAGTCCCTACCTGTAATCAGCGCCCTTCCTATTTCTGACCTAAAGGAGCTATCATGCTTGTGTTTACATGTTTGGAAGATTGTTTTTATGATTGTTTTATTTAAGAATGGATTCCCTTAGCCTGGATACTCAATTATAGTATCCTTTCGGCTATATTTTTTGACATAGCAGTAAACCAATGGTGTGAAAGACCCCCACACCATGGATCTTGATAGCTAGTTTTACTTTTCTTTGTCTACTTTACTTGAGAGATGGGAATGAGAGACAATGACAAACAAAACAAAACACTTCCACCGCTGCTGTATTCACAACATATATATGATGACTTTGCAGGCTGCAAATATTTAGTATAGATTTAGGAAACATAAATGGAATTGCCGGGTATGAGAAGATGGTGACTTGGTGGATCACTAATCATTGGCTTCTTTCTCTATGGTGTGCCTTCTTTCTCTATGGTGTGCCATTTATAGCATAGTTTATCAAATGCTAAGTAAAAATAACAAGCAAACAAGAAAACATTGTACACAAAAAAATAAATCAGCTTATAAGAAATGCACTGGGCAGGATCCGTGTTGTTCTTTAGATAGATCTTTACTGCTTATGTTGCTGTCTAGGGCACCTTAAGCATGAAGTTCATTGTTCTGAATGATTTGACGGAAACCTTGGGAGAGCATGCATACCTGATAGGTTTCTATGGTCTCTCACTCGTTGAACCCAGAGCTGCATTTTAGCCCCACAAAGGGACTAATAGACAGGGGTACACCATTGTTATGCTTTAGTGCCAAGATGCACCATTGTAAAAATGTGAAGCACTTAACTCCTCCAAAATACCTCATGCTAAGCACACATAATCATACCAATCTTGTGTGCTTCCAAAACACCTTGAAACATGCCACACATTTTCTAGACATGTGATTCAAAATCCATGTGGAGACTCTCGCCTATGCATCTTTCAAAGTGACATCTTCCTAGTTCCACATCACATGGTATGAATATCTTGGTCTAACTATTAGCACCATGTCCATGTAGAGGAATTTCAACAATCACTCGGCTTGGTAGATGAAATAAATTCCAACCATTATTCTTTATAATCAACCTTTTATAGCTAAATTTTTCTAACTATAAATATTGTAAGGCATTTGAGAGAAAATAAGGGAGTTAAGAGATTTTATTTCCCCTTTCTTAATCAACTATACCCAGAAAGACTAATACTATCATGTTTCACATTTCTTGTATTATTTAACCATGTCTCCCACATGTTAGCATGCTCCATAATGAATCAACACAATTCCAAGCATATTGAAATATGATAAACTTGTACAATGATAAGGGTACTCCATATACAACCTTTTGGTTCACAACTAAACAAATAACATATATCAAAAACTATGTACATCTGAATTCCCAACTAACATTTCCACATTAAAAATAATAATAACCATATCACAATACTTGTAAACCATAAACCATCTCACAACAAGTAAGAATCACAAGTATTAAACAACTTTATTGTATAGTGGTCTCCATAGTCCCTTCAAGTAGAAAATACAATGCTATATAGCTTAATAGTTTATTACCAACAAGGTTTAGTAATTTATTCCATGTCCTTCTATATAATACCAAGTGGCTCTGCTCATTGTTCAATGACTTGTAAAATTTTTCATGGTCTTCTACATCTAGTCTCCATTTTTTGCGTTTACTATTTGTAGTCTTCACTTGCTGCAATTGTAACCTGTAGCAATTATGTGATGGGTGTAATGATACACCTTTTTGTCTGGTTTGTAATCAACAAAGTGAATCCCACTTTGGAGGGCTTTCACTTGTTGTAAGTATGTTCCCTGCACTACAACCGAGCCAGTAAAAAATGTTGTCACTTCACTTGTTATTTCACATGTTAGCTTTGTTCTCTCCTCTGTGCAACGCAACAAGTAGTACTCCACTTTCTCAATATTGGCTTCTTCAGCAATGACTACAAATACATCTCCTACAACAAAATGCAAAGAAACATTCAATGATCGGATGTATAGTATAAATTATATACATATATATTTAATTATCAAATTATACTTGATCCTTTCAAATAAAACATACTTTGTTTAACCAATCTAGATATGTGGTCATAATCGCTTTGAAATTAATGGCACATCTTCAAAACTATCATCATGATCTGATCCATATGTGTCATCCAAAACTAAAGGAACTTGCTTCCACTCACCTACATACCCATGTTTTTGACTATTGCACTCAATATGATTTGTTCGTGCATTCATAACAAAAACAAGAATAATCTCTTGTACAGATTATCCAGCTTATTACTATCCATAGTCATCAAAGAGTGCAAGACCTAGAATTGGGAATTCTTTCACATCCATACTTTGTCCTTTGATCAATACCTTCATTTAATCATGCTCAAAAGATCAATAAAGTTTAAAACAAACAACAAAAAACAGAATAAATTTTTTTATAGTAACTTGTAGTTCACTTAATAAATCACATCAAGATCTACATATCTATGTTTTAAATGTGCATGTACCTATTATCTCCCAAAACACTCGTATGGGGTTGAAGCCTGTGGGGTTGAAGCATGTGAGGTTGAAGCCTGTGAGGTTGAAACTGAATCTGTAAATGTTTCTTACACCATTCAACAACGGTGTGGGCATCAATCAATCGATCTCCCTCATAATCAAAGCTTTGTTTCTTTAGAGCACGTTTGATGCATGCACCCACACCATTGTGTTCTCCCTTCCCATGACCACTCTAAAAAAACTCCATAAATGAGGAATTTTGTGATGACGATGATAACGACTGAGTGCAAAGAAAGGGCGAGAGGATTTGAATTGTGATGCGCAACCATCTAACCGAACAAAATGTTGATCTATTTGTATTTCTCGCTGATGAAGATATTGAAAGAACAAACCAAAACAATGTTGCAAAAAGTGGGTGTCATGTTCCTTGTCATCACTTATATAGAAGTGATACTCCTTCTTGATCATTCGCTTCACATATGTACTTTCAACCCCATCCAAATCCAATTGTGCATGCCTATAAAATACTTGAACCATGATAGTAACACAATTCAATATGATAATACTTGTGTTTGAATTTCTTTTGATGAGAAAATGAGTAATTCTCAAAGAAAATCAACCACAGACAATATGGAACCAATAGGAAATGTGTCCCTATTAGTCTTGAATTGTGTAGCCTGCCACTTTGAATAGTGAGTATGTTTGATGTACGGACTAATTAAACTTGAAACTTTGCATGAATGTAGCAATGGGGATTTCCTCTTCTACCAAATCCAACCTGTCAGCATCTTTTCCAAGCCTTGTTGAATATTTTATGTATTTGAACCTACAAAATCAATTCATAACATGGACAAATTGTCATGTATTCATTTACAAATAAAATAAAAATCAAAATAAAATCTAACATCCAAATTTAAAAACATAAATGTATATATATCACCTCTTACGAAGCAACCAGTTAATTGTGTCCAAATCTTCATTTGTTTTTAGCAATAATTTCAAGTCCCAACACTTGTCATAGACACCTTTGATGCAAGTCATACGATCATCAACATGATCATCGATATGTTGCGAAAGAATTGAAGTTATGAATTCACCGACCCGTGTAGGTGGGGCAATTTCTTCTCGTAACTTTCTATACACTGAAAAGACATAGATTTTGAAATACATTAATCTTAAATCACATCTCAAAAAATGATATTTAAAGAAATTTTAAATATATAGATATAAATGAAATCACGCCTCAAGATATATATACATTGAATCTATAAATTTTTATGTACACGATAGTAATAATCAAACTCAACATGATAGCAACAACAACATGTGTCAAGGACTTTATCACCGGCACATACCAAGGCTTCAAATTTTCAAACATTCGTTTTCCAATCTTAACATCTGGATTTTCTTATGTAAACTTTATGTACATCTCATGTTGAGTTATTTCAAGCCAATGTTTTATATGTTCATCATAGTTATTGCGAGTTATCCTATGTTTTAAAACATCCCTCACATTCGAGAGAAGGACGAGTCCTCTCAGTCCAAAAATAAGAAACTATCTTCACAATATTATCCTCTATTTTATCATAACGTGGATTTCTACACATTAGTGCCCAATTTCCTTCCATAGTAGAGTCATCCAATGTCTTCCTCCTCTTTGCATACCTGCTAACCGTCTTTCTAGATAAACCCAATGCCTTGGAAAAGGCGGTAACATGACGATTCTTTGTTGTATCTTCACTTACAACTGAAGTTAATATTGCTCTACGAGAAATACTCTTATCAGCAGACCTAGTTTTTGTACCCAAAGAACTTATTCCTTTAAAAACATTCCCAACAAATTCTTCTTCTACACGTTTTGAATTTTTCCATCCAAAATCAACACCCAACAATTCTAATGTTTCCCTCATATCAACATGATTCAAGAATGTAACCAACAAATGTGCTCTAGCAACTGTAGTCAAATTAACAAATTCACCATATACTATCTCTACACTTTTTGCTGTTTTCTTTCGTGATAGTGTTTGTGTTGAATAAAAGTTCCTTCTACGCTGATTTGAGAAATACAATGGTTAAAAAGTGAATATTTTACATAGTTTTTATGTTTGATTGATTTTTCTAAGGAAATGTAAGTAGAATTGGGCAATGTATGCACCCAATTTTACACATGCTACATTGATAGAAATAGTTAAAAGTTCCATATGATGATTCCTATCTTTTCCAATGGTGATTGAGCCCCTTTCCCTCTTTGCATCTTATATTCATATCTTAGAATACTTTACTTATCCATTTCCTACTTTTTGTTAGCTTTCCACAGTGTTTTTCCTTAGTTTTGGGCTTAAGTTAAGCAACCACCGATATGATTTGGTGGTGGTTGCGCAACTATCGGTCATCCCTAAGCGGTGGTTGCACAACCACCCCAGCCGTTGCATTATTGTCACCCCGTAGATCAACAGATTATGTGTGTTTTGACCAAGAATTCTCAGTGTGATTTTGGACGTGTGTTAACTTCTTCCAACTCACATTTTGTGCACGTTTCTTAGTCAAATTGGTTGTTTGTAGGCTTGATAGATGCGTACCAACTTCCTCTTCTTCTCGTTGATGACCGATTGCGCTTAAATTCACCTTTTTTTAATATGGCACCCCATGGGTGCCAAATGGATTAGACCATTTCTTAGCATATGTTCTATAAAAACCAAGCTTCTTCTAGAAGCATTCATTGGAAATTTTATTGTAATTTGCTCTATTATGTTGTCATGATCTTACTAGAAATTACACAACCAAGAACTATTCTTTTGCATTGTTTATATTCTACTTGCATTGCTACTAGATTACCAGTAAGCCACAATTACTCCAACACCTTCTTCCTTGCTTCTTCTCAGACACAAAGATTACCGGCATGGCTCCCTGGACTCACATGAACATTGAAGTTCGAAAAGAAACTGAGGGGACACAAAATCTTATATTTCCTGAATATTTCTTGAAATATTTATTTAACCTATATGCACATTATTGACTAGAGTAGAAAACAATTTTAATTCAAATCATTGAAATAATTAGATCATTATTGTAGATTTTATTTATTTTATAAATATTGTGGTGATAGATAAATTCCTTGCCTATCCTGTGGGTTTACAAGGGAATATCTTCTACATTTGTTTTAGGAAATTACAATCCATTTCAATTTACAACCTCCATTAAATCCTTCTTTACTTCTACTAGGGAAGTTGCAGGGAAGAAAAGCTTTTGAGAAGTTTTGATTTCTTCCTGTGCCTCTAAGGCAAAATGGAGGATTTACATCCACAATTACATTTTGGAATTTTTTTGTTTATTTAGAGTAGCTTAGAACCATCCAACGTAGGGAAATAAATATATCTGGTTATTTACTTGTTTAGATTTATAATAGAAGCAATTTTATTTAATTAGAAGAAATTAACTTGTTTAAATATGTATT
The DNA here is from genome assembly GCA_018340775.1 of Taxus wallichiana var. yunnanensis. Taxonomy (NCBI): domain Eukaryota; kingdom Viridiplantae; phylum Streptophyta; class Pinopsida; order Cupressales; family Taxaceae; genus Taxus; species Taxus wallichiana. The sequence goes on from CM031239.1 coordinate 187,377,278, forward strand.
CTATTTTCCTATAAAGTATAAAATACAAAAATATTAGTTTAGATTAGCTAGTTTGCTTTTATTTGTTTTATTCTCTTTATTTAGTTAATTTCCTTTCAAGTAGGTAGATAGAAACAAATGAATAATTAGGAACTTACGCTACTCGCACATAGCCTCTAATTCCCCTTTGGTCAATTAAACTACTAGGAACTCACACTACCCGATCTTAGTCCCTGATTCTCCTATAGTTGCCCATCAACATTCTTACAATCTTCCACATCAGCTGCCCTAGCATGACCTAGGGAGGTCGAATGTGCCTAAAGGCCACGTGTTGATATTCAGTCGTAATAATTGTTGAACTCGATGTGAAGGACTAGTTCCTTCTTAATTCCTTTTCTTTCATTGTTATTACCTCACCTTTCTATTTCTTCCCCTATTTGGTAGGTATTTTATACTTCCTAAAATATGTCTGGTAGAGAGTTGGGTGGGCCATTTGGATTTGATAGATATTACACCAACATTCAACCACAAAAATCCCCTTCCTTTTGGATGGGCTGACAATTACACAAACAACGTGTAAACCTCCCTAGTTATGCCTCAAACCCCATCAGTTATGAGAGAATAGAGGAGGTTGATCAACCTTTGAACATGTGATACATTCAACCCAATGAAAATAACATGATTATTACACATGGAACTCAATATTCTCCTAATAATGTCATTTCTACCTTAGTGGGAAGGATTAGAGAGCTAGAGAGTGTTGAACCATCACAACCAACTCATGTAGTAGGGTAGAACATGGGGTATCTAGTTGATAACAAGGGATACATCCCTACCAATGAAAAACCAATGCAACATCTTGTATAACAAGGTTATCTCGGTTCAACTAAGTTTGGGTGATCTTCTCACAGGATTTGACACACTAGGGATGGGTCCTCATCCTTCTCAATCTTATCCTAAGAAAAGGTTGGTGAAAAGTGCATTCTCGAATGCCACTCCTTCGAGCAATGTGACATTCCCTAGTTTCATGCCCGCTAGTCCATATCCTAGTATCATCCCACCTACTTGCATATGTATTCAAAGTCTCCCCAAATGGACCCATATACCTTCCCTACTCCTTATACGTTGTATCAAGGAGCTTCATAAATCCTAGTCAATGTCTAGAATACAACTTATCCGAGTCTTCCTCCTCCACCTCGTCATAAAGGGTTTTCAATGGTGGAATCTTGCGTAATGGGTACTTACGCCGAGTATTTAAAATAACCCCTTGAATTTACCATATGTGGTGTCATGCTTCCATACCCATTTCTTGATCTTCCAAAATTTAAAGGAGAGGGATATCCAAACGCTCATATCAAGGCCTACACTATGGATATTTGGGAGTTGCTTCCTTAAGAAGTCAGTAGTAGAAAAAACATTACCGAAAAATCTTGAGAGAATTGCATTAGATTGGTATTATCGGACTCTAGAAGATTCCATACATTCCTTTAAACAACTTGTTTCAGAATTTATTAGAGAATTTGACATTAGCAAGTTTCTACGAATAGGGATTAGGTAATTTATGCATATTAGGTAGGAGAAGAATGAAATTTCCACTCATTTCATCCATAGATAGCACCAAGTTATTTATTCCTCTGCAAGTGTACCTAACTGGACCGGATGGAACTTTATGATCGTTTCCTGCACTCGCTCAATCGAGAGACCAAGGAGGAGTCCATAAGTTTTCTTTCCATAGTTACGAAGAAGTGTTGGAAGGTGTGCTTAGAATTAACCAATCTATTATTGGTAGTGGGTGTAAGACTTATGATCTCAATGGGAAATTGGTATCCTTTAACCAAAAAAACACAAACCATCAAAAAATAGAGCCAACAACCAAGGACCTAAGGATTTGAATCGTAATCATGGTGCTACCATGAATGGTGTTACTTATCAAGAAAAGAACACTAGTTTTATGAACAACAATAACACTAACAACCATAACAACAACAACAACAACACATGAAATCAAAGAGGCCCTAACATTATTTCCTTGGTTAACATGGTTGATGTGAACCCCCCTCCTTGGAAAATAAAACCAAAGGCCTAAACCAAGATACAAAAATCGGCCAACGAGAAACGAATCGTGGTTATAACAATCAATTTCAAAACTACATTCAAGGCTATAATCAACAACAACAAGAAGCTTATCAAAGACAAATAAATTAGGATCATAACCTATATTGTGGTTTCTATCATGTCATAGGTCATGATGCTAGTACTTGTAGAGATAGTAACAAGTTCCTACAAAGTATCCCCGAAAAACCAAAGGCAACTCTTTCTGGACATGTTCTTATTAAATCCTAAAACAACCCCACATCCATGTCATACAGGACCCATCACACCTCATAATGTAAATATAAGCATCTTTTAGGATCCACCGCCTAAATTTCATGGGGATTTTAAGCCAGATCCTCAAAACATAAACTAGGTTATTCATGTAGGGAATAATGACCATGAGGCCTCAACTTCTGATAACTCTCGAGTTGCTCCCAACCTTGGCTTAAACAAAAATACAAAGATTTTGGGACTATTTGTGCTAGAGGTTAAACCAGAAATTAATATGAAAACTCAGACTAGGGATTCCATTTTACAACCCCTACCTACTCATTCCTTCTCACAGAATGATGTTCCTACAGTCTCAAAACTGTTATGAGCATATGATTTGATATCGGATTTGAAAAAGACATTTTCTCACATCTCGTTCCTTTTTTTTTTGAAGAATTCCCCTACGCATCGTTTGAAGTAATCGATGCATTAGGTATTGGTCATATAATCCATGTTACGCCTCCTCTTAGAGCTCAAATAAATCATATTGAATTTTATATACATCCTCTAGGATATATTGATAGGGATACTGTGTTTGTTTTTGATATAGACAAGATGCCATCTGACGTTAAAATATCTTGAAGAGGTGATCTTGTTTTATATATGTAATTATGGGTTTATAACAATTTTATCAAGAGAGCCATGATCACTTATGGGGATGCTATAAATGTGGTTCCATTCTCTTTCTTGTAGAAGTTAGGATATGGAGAGACTAATTTCTCCTCTACAATAAACACGTTGCAAAGGTATGGAAGTCTTAAGGCTTCCTTGATCAAAACCATGGTCCTTCCTCTCTCCCTTGGTCCTAAAACCATATTGACAGAGTTTACATCGTTGACAGGAAACAAATTATAACATGATCCTTGGGAGACCTTGGATTCATCGAATAAAGGCTATCCCTTGTACCTTATTCGAATAATTTAGATTCCTCCATTTGGGAAAAATCTTCGTCACTCAAAGGAATCCTAAGCCCATCGATATACACTTGGATAACCTCAAGAAGAAAAGAGGATCCCATTTGGAGTATAAAATCCCTGTGAACCAATTAAAAAAACCCCTCCATCAAAATAATTGGTCACGAGCCCCAGTATTCTAAAGGTTGAAGTCATTGACCCAAAAAAATTGAGGTGGTAAGAAATTATAAAGGTAAGTCTATATCGTGGAAGTTATGTCCACCAAAACCACAACAAAGATCATGAAACTCTTAGAGAGTGATGAACCGATCTTCCTCCCATTTGAACCATAAGGAATGGGTAACCTCCTTGGTATATCCTCTCTTCTTGCCGATGACCTCGGTCTAGGCATAAACATGGTAGAAATAATGAAGGAAGGAGAGGATTTTGAGAACAAAGTGATACCCATCAAAGCCATCTCTAGGACTTCTTTCTTTCTAAACTTTGGTCTAAATACCAACAAGTTAAAATCCAAGCTTGTTGTGTCCACGGGGCATAACCCAATAATGCAACAAACGTCAAATGCAAGCATTACCTCCTACGTGGGGAACAGAGTTGAGTAGCATAGTCATGCTCACATGAATACAATGTGTTAAACATGTGACAAAGAGGATCATAAAGACCTCTTTCAAACGGATAGATATATGCCAATGTTATACGACTATATATACAATTGTAGGCAAGGGTTGTAAGTTTAAACCCAATATAGTAGGCCCTTGTCAAGAGAATGGAATTTTTAAAGATCATGTGAATCATTTGTGTACCTTTGGGGGTGAAGAGTTTGACATCCATTAGCTATCTTTGCGCTTAGATACTTCCATACATAAGTCATTTACATTTCCACATGTACATTATTGTATCTCATTCGGGTAAGTGCACGAAGTTGGGGGCTAAAAAAGGACAAAAACCTAAAATGAACGAAATGTGATCACATTTTGCAATAACGCGATCGCGTTATGTTTTCCTAGGCTCAAGAATTCACAAACCTAAAACACGTACGCATTATAAGATTTATTTTATTATTTATTTATCCTTTTATTATTTCTTATATTTTAAATTTATTGTACTAAATATAAGAAATTAGGTCACTCCACACCTGATGGAAGTGGTCGCGTAGTTCCATTGTGATAATCTAGAAGATAGTTTTTCAAAATTTAATCTGGTTAGTACTTACTCATTTTCATAATTTCAACAATGGCCTAAAACTTTCAAGCCATATATATTGTATTCGATCTTTGTTTTGTGAAAACATATAGTCATTTTTTAGGTTTTTGACCTTTTCGATTGGAATTTGGCCCTACCACTGCTTGAATTGGTACTAATTTTGAAATTTTGTCCATAATTCACTTTAGTGACCATGAATTAGCTCTATGATGCTTGTCTACTTCTTACTAAAATGAGATCCTTACTAAAATGATGTTTAGGGTTTAGGGTTTAGTGTTTAGAATTCAAGGTTTAGGGTTTAAGGTTTAGGTTTTAGGGCTCAATATTTAGGGTTTGGGTTTTAGGGTTTAGGGTTTAGGGTTTAGGGCTCAGGGTTCAGGGAATAGGGTTTAGGGCTCAAGGTTAAGGGTTTAGGGTTTAGGGTTTAAGGTTTAGGGATAAGGGTTTAGGGTTTAGGATTTAGTGTTTAGGGTTTAGGGTTTATGTTTTTGGCTCACGGTTTGGGGTTTAGGGTTTAGGGTTTAGGGTTTAGAGCTCATGGTTCAGGGTTTAGGGTTTATGGTTTAGGGCTTAGGGTTTAGGGTTTAGGGCTTAGGGCTTAGGGTTGAGGGTTTAGGCTTATGGTTGAGGGTTTATGGTTTAGGGTTTAGTGTTTAGGGTTTAGGATTTAGGGTTTAGGGTTTTAGGCTCAGGGTTCAGGGTTTAGGTTTCATAGTTTAGGGTTTAGGGTTTAGTGTTTAAAATTTAAGGTTTAGGGTTTAGGGTTTAAGGTTTAGGTTTTAGGGCTCAATATTTAGGGTTTGGGTTTTAGGGTTTAGGGTTTAGGGCTCAGGGCTTAGGGTTTAGGGCTAAGGGTTTAGGGTTTAGGATTTAGTGTGTATGGTTTATGGTTTAGGTTTTTGGCTCAGGGTTCGGGGTTTAGGGCTTAAGGTTTAGGGTTCAGAGCTCATGGTTCAGGGTTTAGGGTTTAATGCTAAGGGTTTAGGGCACATGGTTAAGGGTTTAGGTGTTAGATTTCGGGTTCGGGGTTCATGGTTTAGGGCTCAAGGTTTAGGGTTTATTGTTTTGGGTTTAGGATTTAGGGTTTAGGGTTTCGGGCTCAAGGTTCATGGTTTAGGTTTCATATTTTAGGGTTTAGGGTTTAATGTTTATAATTTAAGGTTTAGGGTTCAAGTTTTATGGTTTAGGGTTTGTAGGAAGAAAATAGATCATGAGAAGAATGTGGAGTGGATAACTCTCAACAAACTATTTTATTATGAAGAAGCACGAACATTATATAGGAGAAGCAATAAACAATATTCCCCTAAACTAAAGGAGGAAGATATGGATGTAGGTGAGAGAATAATGGAATACAACAAGGAAGAGAGAATTAAGGGATAATAGAAAAACAAACACACCTAAAATATAAACTATGCCGTATGCTAACATGCCCCCTTATTACATTATTCTTGCAAATGTGATCCTGAAAAGTTTAAATTTCACTTTTTCAAGAGATTTTGTGAGAATGTCAACTACTTGTGCTTATGCGTAGGACAATATTGGAGCTGAATGTGATGGTTCAAGACATGCTCTCAAATGAAATGACAATCAATCTCAATATGCTTTGTTCATTCATGAAAGATTGGATTTTACACGAGCTTCAACACACTCTGATTGTCGCAATAGAGAATAGGTAACTTTTTTCAGGAATTCCCAAGTCATCCAAAATGTGATGTAACCATATCACTTCGCACACACAACTCCTCGTGCGGCATGATATTCTACCTCTATGTATGAGATAGAAACAACATTCTGCTTCTTGCTTATCCACGAGATAGGTCCAGATCCGAGATGAAATATGTATCCTATAGTTGACTTCCTATCATCAATAGATCCGGCGTGGTCCAAGTCGACATATCCCTATAAGAAGAATTGATCATTCTTTTTCTATTCTAGACTATAATTAGTTGTTCCTCGGACATATCTTAATACATGCTTTGTTGCATTCCAGTGACATTTCTTCGGCTCCTGCATGAACTTGGAAAGATAGCTAACAACATAGCATAGATCTGGTCTGGTATATGTCAAATAGATGAGCCCTCCAACAAATTTCCTGTAGAGAGTAGCATTTACTTGAGATGAGTCCTGGAATATTAAAAGTTGCAAGCCTTTCTCCATGGGAGTGGATATAGGTTTACAATCAGACATTCTATACTTTTCCAGGAGTGTCTTGGCGTACTTTGTCAGAGACTAAAATTTGATGATCCTTTTACCATATCTCCAAGCCAAGACAATAATGTAGTAGCCCCAAATCTGTCATGTTGAAGGTTCTTTTGAGATCATTCTTTACAATATCAACCTAATCTTTTGAACTTCCAGTGATCAAAAGATCATCTACATACACAACAAGAATGACAATTTCTTTGCATACCTTCTTTATATACAAATTAGAATCTGAGGGGCTGCGAGTGAACCCATGCTGCAAAAGGTGATCGTTGATCTTGGTATGCCATGCCCTTAGATCTTGTTTCAGTCCGTAAAGTGATTTGATGAGATGACATACCTTCTTAGGCTACTATTCATCAACAAATCCTTTAGGTTGGGTCATGTATACTTCTTCTTTCAGATCACCGTTTAGGAAAGCACTCTTGACGTCCATCTACTAAAGTCTCCATCCTTTCTGTGTTGCAAGTGCACAAACTACTCTGATGGTCTTCATCTTTGCAGTAGGTGCAAAGGTTTCTTCATAGGCAATGCCCTCTTTCTGAGCATATCCTTTTGCTACAAGTTGTGCTTTATGTTTGTCGATGGATCCATTTGCCTTATATTTTTTCTTGAAAACTCATTTACAGCCTATGGTTTTCTTTCCTATATGCATATTGAAAAGTTCCCATGTCTGATTTTTCATGAGTGAGTCATATTCTATATCCATGGATTCCTTCCACTGAGGTTGACTGAGTGCTTCAAGAACATTATCTAGCTCGGAGCTGTTCATCAGTGAACTAATGAGTGAAAATTTTACCTCATTTCTTGTTTGACTCCTTGTTTTGAATATGGAAGATGTATCTGGAAGTTGTTGCAAATGTGAGTCCTTAATGGTGCTTTGTACCCACTTCGGATGAGAAATTGGCTGCTTTTGAGAAGAACTTTGTCATTTCTGTGTTGATTGATGATGATTCACATTCTCCAGTTCTCCAAGGTCAACAAATAGCTCTCCTGACAGCACTTCTTTTCTCTGAGTAGTCTCCTCTTGCTCATCATCTGATTCGGAGACTAATCGGTGAGATGTGGTTGGAAGTGGATCTTCTATTGATACTATTGAGTCAAAGGATGACTTGTCACAAACCACGTCTCGAATCTCATATATTTTCTTTGTCTCAAGATCCATGAGACGGTATGCCTTTGAGGTAGTGCTGTAGCCAAGTAGGATGCATGGGAGTGACTTTGGCTCAACCTTCTTTCTCCTCTGAGTGGGACATGCATGTATACTATGTAACCAAATACTCGTAAATGAGAAATTGATGGCTTTATACCACTCCATACCTCTTCTGGTGTTTTATTTTGTAGAATCTTTGTCGGTGCCCTATTGAGAAGATATATAGCTATCTGTACTACTTCAGTCCAAATAGTGTTCCTCTAGCTTTGTTATTGTTAGCATGCAACGAGCCATCTCCATCACTATGTGATTGCGACACTCAACAATGCCATTTTGTTGGGGTGTGTAGGGAGCATTCAGGTTCTGCTTAACACCTTGTTGGTTCAGGAAGGCCAAGAACTTCTTTGATGTGAATTCCCCCTTGATTTGAGCGAAGTAGAAGAAGTGGTTTTCTCGGTCTCTTTCACAACACGATGATAGAAGTTCTGGAAATGTTGAAGAGCCTCACTTTTATTCTTTAGGAAATATACCCACATCTTGCGAGAGTGGTCATCCATGAACAGTTAGAAGTATTTGTATCCTGAAAACAAAGCAGGTAATGGGCCGTTCAGATCGGTGTGAACTACCTCTAGATGCTTCTTGGCATGGAAGGTGCTTGCCTGAAATGGATCTCTATGTTTTTTTCCCGTAAGACACCGGGGAAAATAGGCAGGAACTAGACAATTTGGGTAGTTCATGGACCATTGCTTTTGAACTCATCTAGTGCATTGTCTTGGTGATAAGTGTCCATATCTAAAATGCCATAGGGTAGTTGATTCTATTGTTGAAGTAGATAAAGCTACTGCAGAAGATGAAACAATATCTAAAGTAAATAACTTATCTTTTACAAATGATTTAGCAAGAACCATACCTTTTCTGGAGATTAAGCATGATTTAATGCCATTTTGAACAAGAAATTCTACCTTAAGGTGATGATTCAAGAGTTGAGTAATTGACAAGAGGTTGCTAGTCAAGCTAGGAACATATAGTACCTTTGTAAGTGTACATTTTCGTGGTCCCAGAGGAATGGTGACATTCCCTATTCCTTCTGCAATGTACTCTTTTTCATCCACTATCCAAACTCGATCTCCAGTTGGTTCTTCATGTAGTGAATCAAACAAATTTTTGTCACTTGACATATGCTTGCTTGCACCGGAGTCTATCAACCAGACTTTCTTCGTGGACTGAGAAGTTTGAGAGACGAGTACAAGGTTCTTACCATAATGGGCTCCTTCTGATGTCTCCTCATCAGATTCATAATCATCTTGTTGGGCTATGAGATGTCCCTTGTGCTTTCGCCAGTGGGGACGTTGCTTGGAATTTTGAAAATCTTCATGCCCTGATGTGCTGTTTGACTTGAAGACCTTTGTTTCAAGCTATTGTACCAACAATGATCAATGTCGTGAGTGTTGGTTCTACAAATGTGACACCACCTCTTTGAATTTTGATCTTTCTACTATTTTTTTGGTTGCGCTTGATTTGGCTTCTTTGGGGGACCCTTCCGATTCTTCTGGCCACAGTAAGGCTTTGAGAACAAGGATTTATCCTGAGACTCCTCATGGGATGAAGTGATGGCCTCTTCCTACTATAATAAATTCACAAGCTTTTCAAATGTCACTATTTGTTTAGACACATTCAGTGTCATAATGAACACTTAAAATTGAGAAGGGAGTGCTCTCAAGGTGATTGTGACGAGAAGTTTATCGTCCACCGTTTCACCGAGTGCCAATAACTTTGATCTCAACTTAGCCATGCAACGTAAGAATTCCTCCACTTTCTCATCTGACCCCATAGAGAGGGTGTGCAACTTTGACTGAAGATGAAGAATCTTCGTCTAATTTTTGGCTTCATAAATAGTTTCCAGCTTGTCCCAGGCCTCCTTTGGTTTGTCTCCATTCCGAACATGTGATTGCACATTGTCACTGATACTGAACATTATCAGCATCAAGGATTTCATACTATCCATCTCATACTTTATTAATTCATCGGGGTCATGTGGGAGTGGTCACAGACCCTGTGACAATGTCCCATAATCCTTCATACTAAAGGATTGTCTTCATTTTTGTCTTCCAGGCCGTAAAATTGGACCCTTTGAGAAACTGAGCATCGGAAAGAAGTAACTTCGGAGCAGACATCGTATTAAAAAAATATTTATTTATTAATTTCAAGAGTTAGTACAATTTTGACTATTTGATGAGAATTACTGGCTCGTAGGTGCTTGTGATATTTGCATGTTGTGAGACGATGACACTTTGTGGGGCATTCTTCTGCATCGTCACAGTCAGCATCATACTCGGCTTCTAATTCTTTCCGTACGCACTTTTCTTGGTAGCTGATGTCGAAAAATGAAATATTCAAGAAGTCCTTATCAAACTAGCTTGTCGAAGGTGATATTTCTGGTTTTCCAAAGCTCGTTGAGCAATGCAAATTAGAACTCAGAGCCCTCAGGAGCTTCTTCACGGTGTTCTATTGTTTGGCACAGAGTCGATGTTCCAACTTTCGGTGTGGCAACCATGTTATTGACATTCTCAATTGAGTTGTCTACACTCGACATTCGGTGAAGTGTTGTAGAATATCTACGTACCTTTTGGTTTGAATTTACTACAGCAAATAAAATGAAATATATAATTAATTGAAATTTAATTCAATCTTCAACACAAAGAAGATATAGATTTCTTCCTTCCACTCAGGTGAAGATTTCACTTTCCACGCAGGTTGAAGACTCTAATCACCATGCAAAATAAGTATTTTATTTCTTTTAGTGCAAGTCACGTTCCACGCATGCTTGATTGGTTATCAAGACTCCTCCACGTAGGTCTAGCCAAATGATTTTCCGTCACACCAAAAGCTCAAACTAGTGGTGGAGAGGGATCTCATCATGTTAATCAGCTGCTACACCAACACCCTCCCACACAATGGAGCCAGGTATACACCCAATTAGGCCCAACAACATTAGGAGGTAGTGACACCGGGAATTTCCTAGGAGGTCACCCATCCCAACACTACTCTGGGCTAGCTAGCGCTTAACTGCTTGGCTCATACCAAAGTTTAGGAAGAAAATAGATCCTGAGAAGAATGTGGAGTGAATAACTCTCAACACATTATTTTATTATGAAGAAACACGAACATTATATAGGGGAAGCAATAAACAATATTCCCCTAAACTGAAGGAGGAAGATATTGATGTAGTTGAGAGAATAATGGAATACAACAAGGAAGAGAGAATTAAGGGATAATAGAAAAACAAACACACCGAAAATATAAACTATGCTATGTATGCTAACGTGGTTCGGGGTTTAAGGTTTAGGTTTTAGGGCTCAGTATTTAGGGTTTGTGTTTTAGGGTTTAGGGTTTAGGGCTCAAGGTTTAGGGTTTAGGGTTTAGGGTTTAGGGTCTAGCGTTTAGGGCTTAGGGCTCATGGTAAAGAAATATTACCCAATACATCTATATTCTTTTTCCCATCACATGGGAAATAAGATTGGGTAATATGTCACATCTTTCCCAAGAAACCTATTTCGTAAAAAAGCACTCTAAACACTTTACCCGGTCACTTTTCCACCTATCTCAGCCTTTGGTGATGAGCCCTTGCATCTTATCGGTTGCATAGGGTTGAGGCTAGGGGTAAGCTCTCCCTCCCAAAATCACAACTCAAAGTTTTAAAAATGATATAAGTTAATCAATAAATGCAAAAATATTTCATTTACAAATAAAACTACACTTTTTTTCCCTACCAATCTTTGGTGATGAGCCCATGCCTCATACTAGTGGCGTGAGGTTGGGAAAGGAGAAAGTGCCCTTACTCACCTACATCTTTTCCTTGGTGATGATAACATGCTTCTTACCGGTAGCATGGGGCAAGGTATAGGTGGTCTTTTCATAGTAAGTCAATAAGATGTAAGCAATTTAACAAATAAAAAGTTCTTTGAAAAATTCAAATCCCAAAAAAGTGAATTAGATGTATATGTTCCAAGAGAGTAAATACTTCAAACCAGATTTTTTCAATGAAGAGGCCATCTGCGGATCTAAGTCTAGATAAACTTGTAAGCAAATAACATTCTAGACTATGTATTAAATTGTGTGTAGAGTTAGGTTGTAGGTTCCTAATTGGGTTTTTGTCAAGATTTTATCTTCCTTGCATCATTTCCATTCATAAAAACATATGAATCGCATCCCTTATGTTTATTGGTGTTGAGATATCGCATCTTACTAGTTTCATGGAATTAGAAGAGGAGTGGGTTGATTCTCTTATTTTATCACATTCAACACATTTTGTCAACAAAACAAGAAGTACTAAATATTGTTTAAAAACCAAAGTTTTAGGTTACATTGTGTTCGCATAAGCATCATATAAAGTCAAAATAACAAAAATAAATCATTCTATTAACACATCATCATCCATAACATGCATTCAAAAAGCATATAAAATATCAAAATTATAAGCATATAAGAGTACACAAGTGAAGTAAACCATCAATGAAGATAACTCTTACACCAAGATGACCGATCCAAAAATAAGTATATGTGTATATATATCCATAATAATCAAGTTTGTATATAATGCCATCACACTCTAGGTGTGGTTAAAACACTCGCATTGAGAAAAAAATATCAAAAATATCATATATATGTCTCACAAAATGACATCAACGCAATAAAGGCATGTGGCTTAGCCCTCCCTATGGGGTCGAGATGAAGGAGCACAATGAGGACTCTGATGTGGCTCCTATGATGCGAATGTGAGCCCCCATGTGCTGAACGATGAGAAAGACCATGAGACAGAGGCGACGATCTACCAAGAGTGGTGTCACTGCAAGAGAGGCCTCACCGCTGTCTCTTATCAACTAACCGAGAATTCGGTGAGCTCGGTCCTCATCTCAAATGAATCTTTGCAAGTCAACATACTTTGGTGTGAAACCATCGATGACAACCAACTTGCATTGTCTACCCCACGTTAGAAAATAGCTCCCTTGAGTCTTCCCCATGGGAATGATCAATGTGTCAACCAGGATTCGGCAAATAAAATATCACCAACCGTTAGTAGTGGATGCAAAGAGAGAAAATAATCGCGAGTTATAAAAATATTAAAAACTCAAAAAGAGATAATGTGTAATTCACTAACAATTCTAAATAACAGAGTCGAGAGAAGAGTATCTACATACTCGATCTCCTAGCATCTAGGAAGGGACGGATGGTGTTGCCGGTGGTGGTGGAGCTACTACAGTACCTCCTCGGCTGTAGCCTCTCTTGAGGCATCTCATTGTCCCATCACAAACTTCTCATCACCACCTCCCTCATGGGAAAGAGGATCCTCAGAATAGAGAGTCTCCTTCTACTCCTCCACCTCTACTCTCTCTGTAATAGAGAGTTATCCATTAACCCTCCACTCATTGTCACTATCCTCTCCTCCATCCAAGCCCTCCTTATGATCCTCCTTTCCAATCTCCTCTCTCGGTCTCTCCCTCATTCTCTCTGTCTTAGTCTCTATCCTAGCCTCCTCCTCCTCCTCCCTCGTTATGCACAGGGAATGACCTATGTATGTAATATAACTCTTGGCCTGGATGGATCTGGAGTGACCCTCTATGCAGTAATAGGAAAACCGGGAGTCACAACAGTCCAATCAAGTTGATCCCTAGAGACAAATCAAGCCTCTCTAATCCTGTGATAGATTGTAGGAACAATAAGAAATCATCAACATATAACAACCCAAGCTGTTATGAAACTTTGTCTACATAATGGGCCTCAACTCTTCCTATCCTAGAAACCAACCGAAATTTGTAGTGCCGTAGGGAAATCAATGTAACTATGTTATCACCCCATAGTTCGACCATATTTTGGTACGGTCATGCGACCATATCATCGGTGAGAAAGTGTTGCTACATGATGATGTGCCACCCTGAGAGTACCCAACACTATCCACCTCACTTCCCTGATGGCCCCTGGATCATCTATCCCAACTCCCCTCTGGTAGGGGATTATCCTCTCGTACACCCAACACATGACCAAAGTAGGATGGCTCAGGAATTTCCTGAGTCTGACAACTCGATACAAATCATGGTAGGTAGTCCCCAATATATCAATGTCATGGGCGTAAATCCCAAAATGTTTCTCAATAGCCTAGATAATGCGATCCCAAAGAATAGAGGAGCTTGTCCCCACCCTTGTATCTAACCAAGTGTGAAGCCAATAAACAAATAATGGCCTTGTGCAAGGAAGGGTTAGGTGTGGAGGAAACAAAAATAAGTCTCATGCCCCACTTAGGGCCCACATTATTTGCCTAACCATCCCCCATGTAGGTATCCCACTGACATGATCTTTCCACGACCCCGTACTTATTCGAGTTAGCCTCCCACTGCTGTCGAAGAATACCAAAAATCTTGTACATGTACTCTAAGCTAATGGTCCACTCTCCTCAAACTCGGGGCGACATAAAGTGTTCTGGTCTTCATCCCAATAGCTCAAAATGTCACACAACAAGTGGCTAGTTGACACTACTAACGTCATCTTAGATATCCTCCATAAACTAGCTCTATGTAACAAGTCTCTCTCCTCCTAAGAAAACTAATCAATAATCCCCAGAAGCCACTCACATTCTCTGGCCCGGCTCCACCGAATGTAGGAATCCTTATGCATTCACCATAACAATAAAAAAATCAAGTTAGAAATATGTTTGACAAAACAAGCTCATCAAAAACATTACAAAAACAACATAAAAACTAAAAAAATAATTTAACTTATTCAAATTTGGCCTCTGCCTCAAAAAATACGGAACCACCGCCTTGTGCAGAGTGGCAGTTGTGTAACCACTTCCTATGTAGAATGATGATTGTGTCAAAAGGAGATGTCATACACTGGGGCCTAAAACTTTAAAAATGACAAAAATACACTATTTTTCATGAAATAAAAGGCATGCACATCTAGGCGCCCCCTTAGGAACATTTTAACTGTAGGATTGTTAAAAATCACCCCCTAGGTAGATATTTTTAAATTTTTCACATTTTAGGTTTAAAATGAATAAATGCAAAATACTAACCTTTTTCTTAGCCACTGCTCCTCTCACTCGTGGGGCCATGATCATGTCAGCTGCACTCTTTGATTTGACTGTACTCACACTAAAAATGGTCACAGGTAATCTAGAGCTCCAAATTCTCTATGAGGGTGAGTGCAAATGATTTTGAAAATGATGGTTATATATATATATATATATATATATATATATATATATATATATATATATAGTGTATCAACATACGACAACCAAAATCTGTCATGGAACTTTGTCTACATAATGGGCCTCAACTCTTCTGTCATGTCAACCAACTGAGTTGTAGTGTTGTAGGAAATCAATGTAACTATGTTATCACCCAAAAGTCTGACCATATTTTGGTACGGTCATGCAACGATATCATCGGTAGTAAGCATTGCTATAGGATGATGTGCCACCCCGAGAGTACCCAAGACCTGTCCACCTCGCTTCTCTAATTTCCCCTAGATCATCTATCACAACTCCCCTCTAGTAGGGGATTATCCTCTTGTACACCCAACACATGACCAAAGTTGGATGGCTCAAGGACTTTCCTTGGAGTCTTTCACTAACAATTCTAAATAACATAGTCGAGAGAAGAGTATCTACATACTTGGATCTCCCGGCACCCGAAAGAGTCGACTGGTGTTATCACTTTGGTGGTGGAGATACTATCGGTACCTCCTCGGCTACACCCTCTCCCGAGGAATCTCATTATCACATCACAAACTTCTCACCACCACCTCCCTCATGGTGAGGAGGCTCCTTAGAGTAGAGAGTCTCCTTCTCCTCCTTTGCCTCTACTCTCTCTGTAATAGAGAGTTATCCAGTAACCCTCCACTCATTGTCACTATCCTCTCCTCCATCCTAGACCTCCTTATGATCCTCCTCTCCAATCTCCTCTCTGGTCTCTCCCTCATTCTTCATCTCAGTCTCTATCCTAGCCTCCTCCTCCTCCTCCCCCTCCCCATTATGTGCAAGAATGACCTCAATCTGTAATATAACTCTTGGCCAGGCTAGATCCGGGAGCGACCCCCTATGTAGTAATAGGAACTCTGGGAGTCATAACTATCTAATCAAGTTGATCCTTAGGGAGAAATCAATTCTCTATAATACTACGATAGACTATAGGAACAACATGAAGTGTGTCAACATAAAACAACCCAAACTATTATGGAACTTTGTTTACATAATGGGCCTCAACTCTACTTGTCCTATCAACCAACTGAGCTGTAGTGATACAATAAATCAATGTAACTATGTTATCACCCCATAGTCGTAACATATTATGGTAAGGCCATCTAACCATATCATCAGTAGTGAGTGTGGCTACATGATGATGTGCCACCCTAAGAGTACCCAAGACTGATCTACCTTGCTTCCGTAATGGCCCCTTGATCATCTATCCCAACTCCCTCTTGTAGGGATTATCCTCTGCACACCCAACACATGACAAAAGTAGGATGGCTCAGGGGACTTTCCTAGAGTCTGAAAACCTAATAAAAATCATGGTAGGTAGTCCCCAATATATCAATTCCCTAGGTGTAAATCCGACCATGCTGCTCAATAGCCTAGATAATGGGATCCCAACAATAGAGGAGCTTGTCCCCACCCTTGTCTCCTACTAAGCGCGAAGCCAAGATACCAATAATGGCCTTGCACAAGGCAGGGATAGGTGTGGAGGAAACAAAAAGAAGTCTCATGCCCCAGCTTAGGGCCCACATTATTCGCCTCGCCATCCCCGTGTAAGTATCCCACGACATGATCTTTCCACCGACCCCCGCACTGTCAAGAGTCAACCTCCTTCCTGTCACATGAATACCAAAAATCTTGTACATTTCCTCTAAGGTAATGGTCCACTCTCCTCGAACCCTGAGCTACCAGAAAGTGTTCTGGTCTGCATCCCAATAGCTCAAAATGTCACATAACAAGTGGCTAGCTGTTGCTACTAACATCGTCTGAGATATCCTCCATAAACCAACTCTATGTAACAAGTCTCTCTCCTCCTGAGACAACTAATCAATAATCCCTAGAAGCCACTCACACTCTTTGGCCTGGCTCCACCAAATGTAGGAATCCTTTTGCATTCACCAAAACAATAAAAAGATAAAGTTAGAAACATGTTTGAAAAAATAAGCTCATCAAAAACATTATAAAACAACATAAAAATTAAAAAAAAATCATTTAACTTATTCAAATTTGGCCTCTACCCCAAAAATTATAGTTACACCACCACCGCAAAGTGGTGGTTGCGTAACTACTTCCCCGTGTAGAACGACGATTGTGTCAAAAAGGGGACGCCATACCATGGGGCCTAAAACATCAAAAAATGAGAAAATACACTATTTTCATGAAATAAAAGGCATGCACACCTAGGTGTCCCCCTTAAGAAAATTTTAACTATAGGATTGTTAAAAATCACCCCCTAGGTATATATTTTCATATTCATCACATTTTAGGTTTAAAATAAATAAATGCAAAAACAAACATTTTTCTTAGCCACTGCTCCTCTCACTCGTGGGGCCATGATCATGTCGCTGCACTGTTTTATTTGACTATACTCACGCTTAAAACGGTCACAGGTAATCTAGAGCTCCAAATTCTCTACGAGGGTGAATGCAAATGATTTTAAAAATGATGGTTATATATATATATATATATATATATATAACTTGTTTAAACTTTCTTTTGAGTATGTGTATCTTTTAGGGTTGGAGCATTGACACATGTATATTCCTATCACCACATAAATGGTAAGCCCTCTTATCATTTTGTTTTAGTATTTTTTGATTTTGCATCTATCTGCACTTGATTCTCATTCGTTTCTTGCAAGTAGTGGGATTTTGGGTGGCATCACTTGACACGGATGTGTCGGGTATAACCTATAGCTCCCCATTTCGGGAATGTTATATTCGGACTCTATGTTCTACACCTTTTGATGGCTAGAATGCTTCTCCAAGGGGGCAATATGTACACACCCAATTTTGCACATGCTACATTGATTAGCTAGTTTTGATTAGCTAGTTTTCTTTCATTTATTTTATTCTCTTTATTTATTTAATTTCCTTTCAAATAGGTAGATAGAAATAAAAAATAGTAGGAAGCTTACAATACCCGCACATAGCCTCTAATTCCTCTTGGCCAATTAAACTACTAGGAACTCACACTACCCAATTTTAGTCCCTTGTTCTCCTATAGTTTCCCATCCGCATTCTCACAATCTTCAACATTGGCTATCCCGGCACGATCTCAGGAGGTCGAGTGCACCTGAAGGTCACGTGTTGATTTTCAATCGTAAAGGAAACATAATTTCTATAAATGGTTGTGTTATCTAGTTTGGATGTGTAAATGTTTGTAATAAATGCTAGGTAAAAGTACGTAGCATATCGTGGTCATTTTACCTATTTTGGATGTATAAATTTTCCTAAGGATAGCCACGTAATATTGGGTAACATAACAGATATATAAATAGTCTTTTTACCTAGTTTGGATGTGTAAATTTTCATAAGGAAATCTAGGTAAAATTGGGCAACATAACAATTGTAAATGGTCATTTTACCTAGTTTGGATGTGTAAATTTTCCTAAGAAAAGCTAGGTAAATTTGGGAAGCATATTGGTTTTAAATGATTTTTTTACCTAGTTTGGATGTGTAAATATTCTTAAGGAAATCTAGGTGAAATTTGGAAGCATAATGACTTTAAATAGTAATTTTACCTAGCTTGCATTTCTAAATTTTCCTAAGGAAAGACAGGAAAAATTGGACAAGATAATGGTTGTAAAGGTCGTTTTACCTAGTTTGGATGTGTAAATTGTCCTAAGGCAAACTAGGTAAAATTGGGCAACATACTTTGGAGGTAAATGGTCATTTTACCTAGTTCGGATGTGTAAATTTTCCTAAAGAAAGCTAGGTGAAATTGGTTAACATAACAGCTATAAATGGTCATTTTACCTTATTTGGATGTGTACATTTTCTCAAGGAAAGCTGGGTAAAAATAGGTAGCATAAAAACAAATTTATATCAATGAACTATTTTTTGTGAAAAATTATTTGACTTTGGAGGTAGAAATGGTTGGTCAAATTGTAACAGATTTTGAGGTTATGGTGTTTGATAAATAAGACTCAAATTTTAACAAGTGTAAGGCCTTTATGTAAGATACACTTGGTCCAAATCAGACAAAGTTTCCCCTTTTTTATTCCTCAAACAAGGTTTAACTTGAAAAAAAATTCTTGTGAGTTTTTGGGAAACAATCAAGGTTTGATTTTGATAGAGTAACACATCTTTGTCTGTTTACACACAATTTTTAGGGAAAAGTCAAGAAAACACAAATTAGATTAATGTTGGAAAACTAACTAGGATAAACAATTTTGTTAGGGGCATCCTCAATAAACCTTTTAGTCTGCAAGGAAAATTTCATTTAAATTTGGAAAGGTTGTCTAGCGGTGTGATTAAAAGGGTCAAATTCCCCTCCCCTTCACTCCATTTCTTTCATTGGATCTTCACCAAAAACAACAAGCTTGTTTCTATGGGGTCTAGTTTAGGGCTTGGGTATTTAAGGAAAAAGTAAAATCCTACTTAGCCAAAAACTAATGGTATTCCCATGAATTTATAAATCCTGGTAGCACACATGCTTTGTCGAAATGATTAGTTAATGAAGCCCTAAAATTTGAACCCTAGTAAATAAAAAGTGTCTAATTGTTTCTGATTTCCAAGGTCACTTTGTGACACATGGAATGCAATTGAGATGAGGTACAAATAAGTAGTCAAATGTGTGGAAGGTAAAAAAATACTCCCGTAAGATAGTTATAACCAAGGTTAATCCAATATATGGCATTTTTCCAAGTAACCTAAGTGATTATGGAAATAATTAATCCTATATTTTTAACCTTTCACAAGTAACCTAAATAGTTAAGGAGATGATGAATCCAATATTTTTAACCTTTCACAAGTAAACTAAATGGTTAAGGTAATGATGAATCTAATATGCTAATAAAATATTTGAATTGAAATTACAATTTCCCAACTAAAGAAACCAAATTACAAAGAAAAATAAAGTAAAGTGTGAGCACACAACTTTGTTTTTTGTTTAATATGCTTATGATATTTCACAAGCATATATGGAAACCTAATCACCAATATTAGTATTATTATAGACAAAAAAATGCACTTGCTACTTACATCACACCTCTACGTACATGTTATTATATGCATGATTTCTAAGTAAGAAAAATAGACGTTAACAACATTTTTTTTTCCTTTACATTTCTTTGTCTTTTCCATACTCCAGTTATTTTATTTTCTATAATGACCACTTTACTTGTGAACATTGGAAAAAATGTGACCCAACTATGTATTTACTATTTTATCCTCCAAGCATCCCAGTCACTACCACCCATTAGGTACAAGAGCACCTAGGCGCTACTGTCCCCTTTGGGTGCTTCCCCGCCTTTTCCCTCCTTGTTTTAAATTTTAAATGTTGCATCATTTGTTATCTTTTCTAAAACATTTCTTATCACTTTTGGTTGGAATTTTTTTAATGTTAACAATATAATTCAAACAAGGGAAGCATATATATACATGAATTACTCACAATTATTAGGGGCAGGATAATTTGGGCTATTACTTACTATCTAGTACGTGGGAAAAGAGAAACATTCAAGGACCACATTTTAGTTGCATTATCCACTATATAGGAGGGGATATTTGTAAATTTCACCTCATACATTCATCTTGGGGAAAATGTATTTGTATACCACTATCTTAGTGTGACCGACAAAAAAAAAACTAGCTTCAAGGACACAATTCAACCACACACACACACACACACACACACACACACACAAGAAATACATAGAGTCTAAAATGTAGTACAACACTCGGTGACAATCACATTAGGGTGACCATTGAGTTCAGTCCAACTAAAGCATATGCATTATTTGTTTCATCTAAAGTTTAGTTGAGCTTTGTACTTTTAGCTAGGGTTTTTGGTAGGTTTAGGCATGTAAATGAAACCCTACAACAAATCTAGAGCAAGAAAGACCAAAAGGAAGAAGCCAAGTTCAAACATTGAAAAATCAGATCTAGAGTTGTTGCCAGAACTAGCACCAACTAAGACATTATCACCCAGAGGTCCTTTCCTCAACTGGGAGGTCTTTTATGAGGGAGTTTTAGATTCCAATTTTCTATAGGAAGCTTATTGAGTCCACATACATCATTTTACACTTAGTTTCCATCCTAGAATTAATACAAATCTTCAAATACAATCTAAATAACTCTTATCTCACTATTTTTTATACTTGTTTGATTGTTGGATGATAGATTTTGATTATTACTATTATATTCATGTGATCTCATTCCTATGATTAAGATTTAATTTTTAAAAATAAATTCTTAACAATAGTAAATAGTGCCAAACATATAATGAATTGACAAAAGTGAGACAAAATAAAACATAAATTCTCTCACAAGGTCAACGATACAATGAGTAAGTCCTCTATTTACCAAAGTGAATTCGCTAAATAACAAAACTCCTACAATCTATCATGAGTTCATTGTAATTTATTCAAGGCCAACACAAATTTTAGTGAGGCTGATAATGTAATACCTCTACCAATTGAAGTGATTCCATTGAGAAAAATAGTGAATTTGTTGAACACAACAATGATTTTTAGTTTATTGTACTTACCTTTTTTGTCTCCCAAAAACCAATTTTTCCAAAAATAGAAGCTTCCAACTAGCTAAAAAATGTTACCATGTCACCAAGCATAACCAAAAGTACCTACAAGTTGTAAACACACAATAAGTACATAAAAAAATGAAAATTTGTTGCAAGAAATGAAGGTAATGCTTAATAATTGTAACAAAATAGTAAAAGTAGTCCAAGAGTGCAAATATAGGAGTTAAACATATGCTAAAAGACCACAATAGCGAGAGAAAAGGAAAAAAATGAAGTATCCTTTGTACCAAAGAAAGGAAACTATTTTATAGGAAAGGTCGCTTCCTAGTAGGATAGATCTGTCAAAAACACAATATCATTTCTTGAACCAAAGAAGGTTGCTAAGGAAAATGAATCCATTGTATGATGGTTTGAAACTAATGACATGTTGATAGTATTTGTACTACACTACGTATCTGTTAAAATATCCTAGTCAAAACTAGAAAAACATAGTATGAATACACCATGGGACGAAGTGAAACTATTGATCACGTGAGTGATGTTGTTGAAATTGTTAAAACGAAAATAAATGAGTTAAAAATCTAAAATTGAAGAATTTTTCTTATCAAGATCAAATCTTTGTAGCATCTAAATTCCTTAATACCTGCCAACAAGACTTGGCACTACCAAATATGATAAACAATAACATGGAAAGTTAACACAAATTCACATAACTTAAGGAAAAATTTAAAGAATTTGAGGGGAAAATGCATGTGAGACAAAGGGGTGTCCCATGAGGAATTCCATATGTATACTTTAAAATGAAATACATGAAAGTAAGATAAGTTTTTAACACCAAGTAAATCCTAATATATCCTAATGAGAAAATACATCGTGATAAATAAAATGAAAGGAAATCAAATAACTCACATAATCATAGACATCATAAATGCAAACCTCCCTTCATTGTGTGTATGTGTTTTAACATGTGGGTATCATTATGAGCTAAGGGCAAGTGAAAAATGGTTTTAGATCAAAAGGAAGGGGTTTGGTGAAGGAATAGATCTCCTCAAAATTTCCTAAAAGCCATGTTTGATTCTTCTCTTACTACTTCAACAAGTAGGGGTTTTTCATGCTTTTGCAAGCTTTCTAACAATAAAAATGCTCTTATGAGAAAATGGATGTGTATGTCTTACAAGGACATGGTGTTTTTAAGAAGGAGATACTACATTTTATTTATAGCTTTCCTCTTTGGGAGAAGTGCAACTCCTAGATAAGGAAGATGCATACCTAAAACTAAATAAACATGATTAGAGGTAATTAATTAGGATTAATGACCCATGAGAATTAGAGGAGGCTTAATTAATCACTTGAGATTAATTAATAGGCCAATGTTATCTTGTAAAGGCTATTTAAAGGATATGTAGAGGAAAACTAGTGGAATTAGAGAGGTTTGAGAGTGGGATTTAATTAATAAAGTGTTATCAATTAATTAGAAGATGAAGAAATTAATCAATAATTGGTAATCAATTAATTAGAAAGGGGATTCAAGCTAACAAGGTAGTGCTAGTTAGCATATAAGAGGGAATACATTAGTTAATAAATTATGATAGGGAATATTAGTTAATTAGTAGAAGGTTGCTAACTATATTGAAATGATGGGAAAAAGAATAATTAGTTCTATTTTAGTATTAAAATTGTGTGGAAGAAATATGGTGTATAGAACACTGATGAAAATTATATGGTATCGCTTCTATAACATGAATCGTAGGTCATTCTAATAGGATATTATAATCAAGAGTATTTTCCATAATATATAATATTTTGGGAGATTTTGTAGGGAAAACCAAAACATCCAAAGTGGTTGTGCCCATGGGATATCATGTACTATTATCTAATCCTCAAATAATGATGGTATTTTTATCAATTGTACTTATGGAGATACCTATGTTTTGGAGCAAAAATATAGGTAAAACATCTAGGCTATGTCTACCATCAATAAATACATGGTAAATTATAAATCCTTGAATTTGTATAATAATGAGTAGTGGTGGGAATTGATCTATATATGTTTAGGAGAAAACTCTATAGGAATTAAATTGATAACCTTATCCATGCTTTTAAATGTGTTCACGATAGAAGAAAAGGAAGAAGGTTAAGAATTTGTGGGTGGAATAGTAGATTTTCATGCCTCATATATAATCTCCTTATAAACTGGTGATCTCTTAAATGATTTTATAGTAAAGATCTTAATAGGTGTATTATTCAAGTAATCCAATATATCATATCATTTTAGTGGAGGATTGGACTTGAAATCAAAATAACTTCATGGGGGAGGGGAAGGTTAATTTCCCTAGTTGATTTTTTTCCTTGTCTTGTACCAACATAATGGAACTCGGGTCCCAATATAAGATTACGATGAATAGTGGGGGTGAGAGAAAAATGTTGTATATAAGTTGTTTGGTTCATATTAGTAATATGAATGGTATCATTTTAGAAATCAATATAAGTAAGATATGATTTAGGTTGAACATAAAGACATATATGAGTAGTAGATGGGTCCATTACCTCAAGTTGAGAATGGCCATGGATATCGTTAAATATATAGTATCCAAATTCATTTTAAGGGAGTGAACCCTTAGAATTTAGGAGACTATCATAGAATCTTTATAGGTGATCAATGAGAAATAAAATGAAAACCATCATTAGATATATGAAAAGGATTGTGGTTTAAGAAATAATATAAACCTAAGGTAGTGTGGGAGTTAAGGATTCAATCAATAAGCGGTTCATCAAATGATTTATCCCAAAAATAACAAATAGGTGTTAGATGGTGTTACCTTATTTATATATTGTATTAGGGATATGTTGTCATGTAAAATGTATGGCATGAAAAATTGAAACTTTGAGCATGACAACTAGGCCCATAATTGAAGATTACGATTCTCTATCACTGTGCATCCTTCCTCTGGCTAGCTTGCCCTCAATTATACTACCACCCAGGGTGAGAGGAAAGTAATAACATGATTATTTAGTATGTTTTAGTGTGTAGGGAAGGGTGCCTAATTTGATTATTGATCTCATTGAAATTTGATGAAATACAACTTCCTCTAGAAGGCTTGGAAAGGCCATTTTGGCCATTATGTAGTTGGTAAACATCATTTGGAATCGTAGAGTAAAAATATAAAGAAACTGAGGGTGATTTTGGAGGATATTAAAGGTTTATGAGGCAATTTAGGAAAGTTTAGGGAAGAAAATTTTATTCAGAATAATTTGTTCAACATTGGGTAATTCAGGGTGTAGGGAATGAAAGCTCCTCAATGAAAACTAACTTCTCCAGATGATTCTAGGAGTTCTAGAAGGATTTAAGAATAAAATAAATAGGCATCAAAAATCTATTGGAATCCTCTATAAGTTGGAAACATTAAATTTTCTCCAACACTCAAATATTTCCTTAGATAGCTCCAAATATTGTAGCTTCCCCTCTCAATTGAAGATGGAATAGGTTCTAACTTTTGAATTTTAGGAATAATTAGGTATAAATAATGGTTACATTGATCTTATTAGGTGTTTTGGAGTCAAAATCATATAAGGTTTGTGTTATCTAGTAGAAGTGCACCCTAGTGAGGATTTACAACTTTAAGTTTTCTTTCTCCTCACTTCTATATATATACAGTGGAAAAACCTCATGTGTTGTGGGTATTCCAAAGGTTGAGATGAATCTCAAAATTTGAAGGGTTGATTCCCTTTATCTTATCCCTAACTATATTTTACTAAGGTAAATGTTAGAATGAAACTTTGAAAAGAAAGGGGTGATACATCATACATTTTGTAGAGTCTTTGAGATGGAAGTGTCCACAAACCGACAAAAGAATTAATTTTAAACAAACCAAAAGGGATTTGAGTGAGATTATAAGGAAAAATAACATAAAACTATGAAGGGATGGCTCACAATACACAATTTTAGTTTGCATGCACACTAATAAGACAAAATTAAAACGAGGATAAAGAAAAGATTAAAAATTTTGAATGGCAAAAACAAAATAGTAAAAATATATAAGGAGTGGAATGGAATTTAATTTAGAATTGTTTATGATGTGATTTTTAAAATAAATTTTATTAATTTTTATGAATAGTGTACTATTTTTGATGTACCACTTATCAAAGCATGCAAATACATCTTTCTTTTTGGATAAACATTAAATACAGTGAATATTCTATTAACATTTTTTTCTAAATTTCATATCTTATTTAAAGATTGGACAAATGTCTTTCTTAGAATTATGATTTGTATTAAATAAAATAAATCAATGTTGCAACAAGGCCTCATATTTGTCAAATCAATACTAACTAGCAAATAAAGAAAAATTTAATTAATTTTTGTAGATTAAAAAAATATTTAAATAAAATATAAACATTAGAAAGTTGAAAATTTATAGATTTTTTTAATTTATTTTGATTGGTGGATTGAGGAGAAATTTTAAGTAAGATATTTTGAGCTTAGTGCTGCTAAGGTAACCTAATACTTCCACAATATAATATTTTGAGCTTATGGATTGCTACAATTTAACAAGTCAAAGAATATTATTTTTATCTTAGCATCCGCTAGCTTATGCGACACCATAGTAATTGGATATTATCGATCGATAGGATTTAACAAAATAAAGTAAGATATTGTCATCATAGAGTCTGCTAGGTTATGCCACAACAACCTATTTTGATGTACAAAAACTATGTCCATTTTTTTGTATAAGGGTGAATATGGGGTAGAGAATCAATTTTCAAAACTATATAATTAGCTCAATGTTTTCTAGAAGACAAATTCAAGGTTAGATTTTTGTAAATATGTTCTTTAAGCATGTTGTATTATCTCTAATTATATCTACAATTCTCACAATGGTCTAAATAGGGAGTTGCGATCCTTTAACATCCTTATGGTAGCATATAGAAAGTTATCCTATGAATGGTACCAAAATAACTAATAAGAATTGAGATTAGAGTTAATACACAATTTGAAACTAGATCAGAAAAGGAGTCTTCTCCAAATATGAGTTGTGGGCCCTAACAACTGTAATGGTACTTCTACAAACTACAACATATCTTGATTACGATATGCAATGTATGTGAATGTAAAATAGTTAGTTGTATCTCATTTGGACAAATGTAAACTGTGAAAGTTTGTGTGTATGTGAGACCTTTACTTGTATCTAGTGACTATGGTAGCAGTAATAAATGTGGGTTTTATAAGAAAAATATTCCAGATATTTTACTCCTGTATTTGGGTGTGAAAATTATGGGCTTGAAAACAATGCTAGTGTACTAGTTTTCTAGAGTACTTGTATACATGTTTTCCTCTGCACTTATTTAGTATTATACATTATTGATTTTGTGATTATTAATTTTTACTTTTTGATATATTTTTGTGTCATGGTTTCTACCATACAAACCCCCTTACAAGAACATGATCTCAATGGTGGCCACCTTAGATAGCCCTCCATGTGATCCAACATATAATATCAAGCCTTACCTAACATGGGTACACATCATTTATTTTGAGCCACACACTCTATCAACACATATCACATGCCTCAAAACATGTGGCATTTTGTGGGATATATTATATGCATATTGATTATATAGAAATAATTGAACACTCAAATACATGAGTTATACATTGAACATATTTTTATAAATAGATATAGATGAAAAACAATAACATGATTCACATTGGTACAAAACTATCCACAAGGATGAAACCATATTAAACTATGTTCGGGATGGTTTTTCCATCCGAGGGAAAAACTTATAGAAAATTACAACATTTTAATATTTTTATAGACAATTGCAAACTTGACACAATTCAAAACATATTTCATAGTAAAATACAAGGGGTGTGAGTACTTCATTTTCTTCTTCACTACAACATTTTGATACATAGTATAGGAGTATGGTCCAACTTCCCCTATGGTATTATTCACCATTTGCATACATCACATATAGTATTTACAACATAGTGTGTGTGCATGAGATGTTTGAAATTTGTGATATTACTCACTTGGGCTGAGATCCATCTGCGAGTAATGTGGTTCATGGGGTTGGAAGATATCATAGCGGTTTACATACTCTGTACATTATTGTTTTTTCCTTAGTCTTGTTATGAGAAGATATCATAGTGGATAGATAATCTATAGCCATTTCTTCCCCTTTTTGGGTTTTCTTTGGGATAAATTTCTAATGACACCAATCCTCTTAGTGTTGGGATAGACATACTCAAATCCTCTCCCACTTCATTTTCTCTTTTAGTAAAATTAGGGATTGATCACCTGTAATCCTTCAATATCACAATGAAAACAAAAATATCCAAGGAAAATAAGCATGTGAGCTCCTCCCTTGGCAAGAAAAATATATGTATTCTTCAAATGCTTTTTGTTTTTACTTTACAACAAAAATTTTAAGTTTGAAAGTTAAAAATACAGTATTCACATGTGAGTTATAGTTCGAGTTTCTTTCATGGGCATTGACTACACTCTATGTTGCAAGTTTTATCATGGATAATGTTGACCAACACCAACACTAGAACAACCTATAAGAAAACAAATGTGTGTACTCTCAAGTATATTTTTCCTTTAATCATATAATTTTCAGCTTAAAGGGGGAAAATGAAAACACATAAATTTGGTAACTTACTCTTTGGC
The DNA here is from genome assembly GCA_018340775.1 of Taxus wallichiana var. yunnanensis. NCBI lineage: Eukaryota > Viridiplantae > Streptophyta > Pinopsida > Cupressales > Taxaceae > Taxus > Taxus wallichiana. The sequence goes on from CM031239.1 coordinate 187,405,502, forward strand.
ATAAACAAGTTTGGCTTTATTCCTATTCTATGACTTATGCTTACACTTTAAGCTTCATTAACAAATTTTCTCTCTCTTGTGTGACTTTCTTATCTCTACACAATACTTTTCACTTGCTCACTCAATTTCATTCATCTAAATCATCATATCACTCACATACATCTTAAGAGAATATTGGTTGAACATTACTAACTACAAATCCAAAACCATACGAGATAGGTTGATGTCGTATGTAATGCCCCGTTCACCTTTGTTCCTTTTCTCCTTCAACGATCGTGTTGCTAAGCGTGTAATGTCGTCGTGCTCATGTTGATCTCTTGTTGGATTCCACCCTGTTCGACTACCCTGTTAAGGAGAATCTCATTCTCGAATTCTTTAGGTGGTTTTATTGGTGTCTCATTGTTGTTAGGGCATGTCCAGCCTGAAGGGGAACGTCTACATAATAATTATTATATTGAATTGTCGTTTTGGTACTTATTATTGTTTTACTCATTGTTGACGGGCTATGATTAATAAATTTTGCGTTATTTTATTATTATTATTATTAATAAATTTGTGTTATCTTTGTTAACGTGGCGATCATTATTGTTGTGTTTATTATCATTTTACTTCGTTTTAGGCTTGTTTGTGTTTTTATTTAGTTAAAACAAACAAACAAACAAAAAAAAAATAAAATAAAATAAAAATGAAATAAAAGAATTAAAATTAAAATGCCCGTGAATGTTGGGTGGTTTAGGGCAAGTGGAGGAAGGTGAAAAAGTTCAAAATTGCAGTTAGGGTTTTGTCTTTTTGGCTTTTGGAATGGGTGAGTTTGGGGGTGGCGAGCGAAGCGGAGATTTTTTTCATATTCCCCTCCATTCACGCGCAGGGTAGGAAACATGGTTTCACGGATTGCCATGGTCGCAAGTTTTTACTTGAATCATTGTGCTTGGTGTTTTTGTTGTTTTGTCAAAAATGCTTCACCAGATGTCTTCTCATGGAGGCTTTGGTCCTAGCCCACGCCAGCATCCGCCCATCCTGCATCCAAAACAAAAAAATGAGCCTACTCCTACGTGAATAAAAGAAAGAGAAATTTTGTCAGATGTGGTAGTTTTAAGGCATTGGTGGGCGCTGTTTTTAGTGTCTAACCAAATGAAAGAACTAGACAGATGCTCACGGAATAGGATTATGGCTAGGTTAAAAAAATGTGGGGGTTTTCCTCAGGGGGTAGTCACACTATTTCACCACGCAACAAACAGGTCTCCAACCCGTTCAGTTTTCATTTGCTAGCATACTCCCAGCCTGTGGCAAAATAAGAGCTTTGAAACTGGAGAAGGGATCCTTGTATGTTTCAGTTGCAAGTGCCCTGGCATATACATATGTAAAATGTGGAAGCATGTGAACTGTTCGACTAAATGCAGGGAAGAAATGTAGTTCCAGGGACTGCAATGATAGCAGGTTATGCAAAAAAATGGGTCTGTTAAAAAGGCGCTTTGAACTGTTTGATAGAATGCCTCAAAGAAATGTTGTCTCATGGAATTCCATGATGGCAGCATATGCACAAAATGGATGTGTAAAAAAAAAAAGGGGCTGTGTGATCTGTTTGGTAGAATGCCTCAAGAGATGTGGTCTTATGGAACCTACCCTGACCTTGTAAGCTTCATTTTTTGTTTAATTAGCTTTCAGCCATGCAAGTTCAGTGCATGAGGTTTGTAAATACTTTGATGGCATGAGTGCCTCTTGTAGAATCACACCAAGAATTATTGCCTCACCTCTTCCAAGTGCAAGCTTTTGGATTGTTATGTTAGAACCATTAATTAATGCTTCCTATGCATTGTATTTGAAATCCGTTCCTCAGAGTATTCATATGCACAAAAATGGATTTTGTTGGAAAGGCGTGTGATCTGTTGACATAGAAAATGTGGTCTCTGGGATCGGGATGACTTCTTGAAAACACAAAATGGTTCTTTTCGATGAGACATGGGTGCACAACGAATGGCTTGGTTTACACGTGACTACCTGGCATCAGATGGCAACAATGGTGGTCTCGACGAATCGTGAGTGTAAACTGCTTGGAGCCCCTTGTACCGTTTCGCTCATCGTTTCCAGGCATGGTTCTTCTTCCCTTACCTCTCATAATTCTCATGTTTTAGTTCTCTTTTGCAACTAAATAGAATTTTAAATTATTAGATTTTTAATATAGTTAAATGTCCCTTCAACTCATTGCAAAACAATAAAGTGTCGTGTCGTAACTCTCGAAGTCTTTTTAACTCGTCTACTTTAAACCATGAACTATCACCCTCACTTCGAGATGATTTAGAAAACTCTTACCCATCTTGATCACTCCAATATTGTTTTATCAACCAGACAAATTTGACTCCCCATTGATAAAGTTGACCTTCTCCTTGTTTTAAATAGTTAAATTTTGCAATTTTTGGAGACTCACTAAGTACCCTTCGTAACTCTAGAAACGAGATGTGAAGTTTCATTCGTGTACCTTAGTATACGAGGAGTCATATTAACCTTTGGTTTGACCCAAAACGAACATATGACATCCTTTTGACACTCTTATAGGAGCCCTATTACATTGGTTTACAGCAGTAGAAAGCTGTTAAATCTAGAAAGTTGGTTTTCGTTTTGAACCGTCATTTGAAACCTGGATGGAGAAATTACGTCCCGTCTTCGTAAACCTCTAGCGTTTATACTAGACAAATGCATGGAACATTCAGTATAGGAAAGAGAACTTTTCGGGATAGTTTGGCAAAGCCATTTTGTAGGCCTCTGGTCATAGTTTGACGAGGTCAAACTAGACCAATTTCGTGTTTTCGCTCCAGAAAACTTGTCGCCGTTTGAAAATGGTTTACTAGTTCTCAGTCCCGTCAACTCTGAGGAATTATCCTTATATAGGGAACTAGTAGGAGATGTCTCGTTGTGTGCTTCTCCATTGAACGTCAGTTATGGATGTGATTTTCTGGGCCTTCAAGCTAACTTTTGTCATTTTACAACTGGGTGAACTACAACCAGGGGCCCCGGAGAACTAACCACCAAACGCAAACCGTTCGCTCTTTTTCAATTCCGTCAGTTGCTATGAACTCTTGGTATATCTGGGGACACGTAGAAAGTTGATCGTGGAGGGCGTTCTCATTGGAAGATAACTTTTGGAAGTGGTTTCTTAGCCTCCGAGCACGTTTTGTACGTTTTTGTAGTTAGTAAGAAAATATAAAAATAGAAAGCTGCAGACCCTCGTAGGGTTGCCAAATCACCCTGGAAACTTTTAACACATACAAATAACTGTTTAAAACCCTTTAGTGTATTTGTTGTGTGAAATAGAAATTTTGACAAAATGGTGTTTTCTCTCTTCCCTGTCTTTTTCTCTTTCTTGGGTTACAAAATGAAGAAAAATGAAATGCAATGAATACATGTTTCTAGACCTTTTTATTTCGATTGCAAATTGTAATTATTGTCAGATGTAAATGGGAAACTAAAAAATGATACTTATGATTGATTAGGGTGGATGCCATGCCAGTGATTTATCACTGATATCATGCTCACGTGGGTTTTGCAGGATGGAAGAACGACGATGAAAAAGGCTATGTGTAATTTAATTATTATTATTGTAATTTTTATAGGTCATTGTAAAATGAATAATTGTCTAATGTAGTCTCTTGTTACCGAAAAGTTATAATTGAAATTTGTTAATATGCATGATATGCTAGTTTTAGGGATACTTAGGAAATGTGCATCTAATCACCGGTTCAATTTGTTTCTTAGTTGTGTATGGAAAAAAAGGGTTTGATTTATACATAGTAAATTGAAATTGAAGTTAATATATTGTAATACTTTCTCAGTATTCAATAAACGATTAAATTAATTACTGGGTTATCTTCTTACCTTGCAAACATAATAAAGAGTTTTAATGGGAACACTCAACCTTAATAAAATATTCGTGCATAACTTTCCTGCATGTGTGATCCTTTTTACCATATAAGAAAATTAAGACCGTAGAACGAACTTAAGCTTTGCACTCGATGGAACACTCTAGGTTAGGTAAATAAAACCCCTAGTTGGAGTTTACCGTCATAGTCATTATGTTTAGCGGCATGGTCGTGAACCCATATTTTAGGAATGTCATGGTCCAACTTTATCCAGAGTATGCGGTTTCCTTCTAGTTTTGGTAATCGCGAGAAGAATGCCCTCTCTTCAGGTCCGACACCAGGTTGAGTGGTGAAGACCGCTTTGGAAGTCACCTTATGAGTCCTTGTTCGAAGGAACGACTAAACGGTGCTACCTTGGTTTCTATCAAAATAGCATCTTGGTATCTTCTTGAAGGTGGTTTAGTATATTTGTGTCCGCTTGCCTTAAAATCATATATAGTTGAGGCGTAGATCATGAGGTGCATATTGGAATTAGACTAAACCTTAGTGGATTTTGTATGTTAACTTGTGGGTAGAAAACTATAATTTAACTCCTTGCATGTGAAATTGAGTTGAAGATGTTGATACTTGAGAGAACCTTAGAAATTGTAATCTTGTCCCTTAATCCCTTGTTATGTCATTTTAAGGCATTAAGGAATAAAGAATATTTCTTATGCGGAATCATGCAATGCAAGGATATGGGATCTTCATGAACACAAATCACTTGTGTTCATGTGTAGTTTATAATGCTCCTAGCCATGTACTTCCTTAAGATGTCAGACAAGTGCTTTCGTAACTCTTTTGTTTTGAGACGATGCTAAGAATGAGACCATAGTGCGATGTAAGAGCATATTATATTATGCTACACACGAGATTGGAGATTAGGATTCAGGTCAATCTTGGAGTCCTTGTAACTTATTTAAGCATTTTCATGTGTTGCAAAGAATATGAATTGTTTGGTGTGATCAAACTTTGAGAAAAATAAAAATAATATATATATATATATATATATATAAAATTTGGAATTTAGCAAGTTATTGTACTACAATGATAATGGTAGCGAAATAAATATTCCGTGAACGAAGGATGTTCTTGGGAAAAAGGTATTTTGAATCTATGTCTTCCTTAATCCCAAGATTTCATCTTGACATCATGTTAGTTGCACTTGTGTGGCAAGGGTAAATTTTTAAACATTAAATAAATGTTTGAGAAGCATATTCTTAATATAAGAACAAGATAATCAAGTAATGTATATGTGATTTGAATTGTGCCAAATAAGCAATTAAATTATGGAAAGTTCCACGATGCATAAAGGAAGCCAACCTAAATTGATCGAATTGTAAATTAAAGGTGGAATGAGCTTAAGATCTTGTAGATGAAAAAAAAGAAAACTATCCTTGCACAATAATGTTCTTAGAATGTTAATCGTAACTAAGATGCAATTAAAGAAATGATGTGTTGTGGGTTCGCCAATCCTTGAGTCTTTTGTCTCGTGGTTGGGTTTTTGCTAGTACTCTTTCATTTGGAAAAGTGTGGTATAAACAGGTATATGGCATAGTCATGTGTCTATGTGATTTGGTGACTGATGTAGGTGTCGTATATGTTGTTGAGTTGTTCTACTTGGAGTCCTTGTGGTGTTTTGCAATGAGCAATGTAAGTAAAAAAAAATTTATCCTGGTATTTTACTGTTGTATTTGGGTGTGTAAAATGTGGGCACTACATCGTATTATGGTCTAGGCCGACTTGTAAGGTCTTATCCCCGAGTCTCTAGCGAGTTTTTTTTTTTTTTTTTGAATTTGAATATATGTTATACTTCTTTTTCTTATCCTATAGGTTGGCACTACTATGATACATAACCTATAAAATCCTATATAAGTATAATGCACTTCATAACTCCGCTCTCATTACCAAGATAATGCATTGAAAATTACATTCCTAAATCACACAAGGCTCTCCAAAATATCCCTAAAATAACAACATATCTATAAGAGCCTCCACTACACTAGTTTGAAGCATTCAAAGCAAGTTTAGGAGTTTATCTTCCTCCATAACTAAGCCTCCAAAGGTGATAAAGGGTAAGTGCAAGAAGTTGATGGAAAAATATAGGGTCATCCGTGGACGTCATATTGTAAAAAATAACAAAATATCAACTTGTAGGGATTATTAGCTATACGCGCACTCAAAATTAGAAAAATTTATATAAATATGAATCGTAGCATTCGAATCTAATTTCTAAAATACTATTTTTTTTTAAAAACGGACAAGTTTAGCTATATTAAACACTTAAAATTATATGAATTAGTTTTTTTAACTTATAAGATTGTAGTCCGTTTGCCCACATTTTGGATGACCAAATCTTGTTTTTTTTTCCCTTTGGTGAAAAGTTAAATGTAGTTGTCTATCTTAGGATGGATTTTATTTTGTATTTTTTGAGCAATATTTTTTTAATGATTTTTTCTGTGAAAGTGGTCTGAAAATATTTAGAAAACGAAGCACTTTCTGTTTGCCCGCCATAACTATATTAAAAATATCGAAATCAAATATTTTTTTAACGTGTATAGAATTTTTCCACACTTGGGATGGTATAAGTTTTATCACATTTTGATAAGCGAAACAAAAGTTACAGTCTTAAACGTAGATATGAACATTCACGGGAAAAAATGTCTTAAAGACCTATTGTTAGTAAAAAATTATAAAATGATATTTATCTTATTATATTCACTTTAAAATCAATATTTATACGAAGCTAACAGTCTCCCCTACGTGATGGCACCATTTTTTAAAATGTTTTCAGTTTTTTAGCATGGTTTAAGTCTTTGGAAGAGAAAATTTGAGGTTTTTGACCTTTTACACTTCATAATGACCTTCCATAGCTTTGGTTGGGGAAAAACAAAGATTTCCCGAGGCTTAGGTTCGGTAGATAGATCTGCGATCGCAGTTTATAAAGCGCGATCACGGTTTTTTAACACAAACCGCGAGCGCTTTATAAACCGCGATCGCAGTTTATAAAGCGCACTCGCGGTTCATAAATCATATTTACACACATCCCAATGTCTGAATTACCATGTGATTTTTACTCTTTGACCTTACCGTATGAATTACTGTGAAATTCTATCTTTTTCTACACATTTTTCTTATCACCGGAAGCAAAACATCATGGGAGACAAGAAATGAAGTCAAAAAAGGAAGTCATTAAGTAAAAAAACACCAAACAAATTAGAGGCCAACAAAATTCAAAATGCTAAGCGAATGCGGAAACTTCGTGAATCAAGAAGAGGTTCATCTTCAACCCCAACTATTGTAAGCAATGAAGAACCAGTAATGTTTCTACTATCAATGTTGAAGTTGAATTAAATACTCGTGATGAAGATGTTTTTACTGTCAATGTTAAAGAAGAATTAAATACTCATGATGTAGCAAATGTTGAAATTGAAGGAGACAACGAAAATGTGAATAAGAAAATTCATGTTGAAACTATAGAAATTTTTTTTTGACAAAAACACCTCCTAGGATTTTACGTAAGAAACCTAATTTTTTTATTGAAATTGATGAAAACATTTTGAAACCAATGTCCGAAAATCTTTCTAAATGACAAATCAGAAGAAAAACCACTGAAATTTGGGATAATCTTTTTGAAATTTTAAATGATTCACAAAGATGTCAGTTGTTGGTTAGTTTGATAAAATTGATTAAAATGAGACCTACATTAAACACCTTAGGATTGATAACATCTAATATACGTGGTCAAACCTCTACAATTGTTGAAAACCTTCATGATGCATATCACACTATTGGTGTCAAGAGATGCATTAGGGATAGTAATATTGTGTGTCGTGTACTTGTTATTAGTGTTGTAAGTGAATCAATAAAAAACAACATTTGATTACGCAAACAAGTCAAATGTTGTAAGTTAATTGAAAAACTCTAATGAAAGCAATTGAAAGACGTAATATCCTTCAATCACTCAATAACGCTGATTTTTAGGTATTTTCTCGCAAGGACAAAAATAATTCTGATGCTATAAGAGAATTTGTTGTTAAATTTTGGTATGATAACACTAGAGTTTCACTTAATACAAGAGATGTTATAAAATGGAGAGTTGGTTCTACTAATCGTGAACCACATCCAAAGCATTTCTTAGATATGACTCAAACTCAATTTTTTCGTAAGTTTGAACAAGAGAATCTATAAATTAAATTTATTTAACATTTTTTTGAAATGTTGAAACCATTCTATGTGAAAATCAACCATGCTCGCACCACTTGTTGTAGGTAACATGTTGAATTTGCAATGCATTATGCTAAATTTTTACATATTCATTCTAATTTTCATTCTGAAACTATTTTATCGGAATGTGGTGTTCAATTTCCACCAATATCTTCTAGGGATTTCATTCCTACTATATTTTGTGAAAAAGAAGTTGCACCATTTTTATAGTCGAATTGTTTAGATGGAAGTTGTAGTACATGCGCGAGATTACCTAAATTGGAAATTTACATCCATGAGTAAATTGAAGTTACAATAGGACATAATTTAGTTGAGTTTGATAAATATAAATTAGTTACATACTAGTTGAAAGATGGAAAAGAGTCTAAACGGTGTGAGCTAATTCTACGAACAAATGTCTGTTTTCTAATTTTTGAGAATATTTTAGGATGAAATTGTTTATGAGTATGTTAGGCATACACATAGAGCTCGATTGTTGGATGAACAGTTCAAGTTATGCAAAGACACATTTTCTATTGGTACTATTGTTTCAGGTGGTTGATTTTGCAGAGATTTACACATTGCAACTACAAATGGAGGTTCAATCGCAATATTACAACTCAAGACAAGTTGTCATTTTTATGCATATAGCATTTCTACATTCTCCCGACAATACAGAGAGAATGATCGAAATTTTTAAGAGAGTACCAATTTTATATCGAATGATTGTACTTGATTCTACTTTGAATTTTTGCAAGGATGTTTCCAGCTTATTTTATGGAAACTTGTATGATAGGGACATCCACTTCAAACAACATTATATATGGTCGATAATTACACATCTCAGGTTTAAGAATGCATGAATATTTTATTGGATGAGTAGAATGCACGCCAAGATAGGTGTGCAAAATATTTGGAGTTTCACTGAGGCTGGACATGGAAAAGGAGAGCATGATGGTGCAAGGGCATGTGTGAAAAGAGCTCTTGCAAGAGAATAGTTGAAGTACAAAGATGGTGCTAAATTAAAAGATGTAAAGAGCATAATGGAATGGTGTATTGAAAACATGGCCCGAGGTTCTCATGAAAATTCCACAGTTCGTAAATATTTTTGGTTGATAGAGGAACAAAAATTGCTAACTACGCATCCTACTCATTGGGTCGAGTGATATGCACTCATTTTTAGCTCAAACGCTATTTCATGGGCCGAATGGACAAGAAAGTTGACATGTTTTTCTACATCTTCTATCGAATTTTTCACTGCTAAGTGTGATTCACAAGAATGGGTGGATGGATGGATTTGTAGGCCTCTAACTCCGCTTCCTAGTTATCAACCTCCATAAGCATTACAACTTGTTTCTTTAGATGAAGTTACAACATCCAAGGACTTTGACTAAATTTTGATTTTAGTGTGACAAGGTATTTATGGTTCTTTATTTAATTTTTATAATGAGTTATGTCCATTGAAATTTTAATATGTAATTTAAATTTGAGTTGTTCAACCTTTGTTTTTTTGTAAGACATGTGTTTGCAGTAATTGTGACAAAAGACAATGAAGAAGAAACAGACTATTTCTTATGTCATTGCATCAAGGAAAGAAAGAAGTTGACTCCTCCTATTATAAATGGTGAAGATATTAAGTATCCTACAGGGTCAGTGGTAGTTACTGGAACTTGGCTTCGATGGTATCCATTAAAAAAATCCTCTGTTTGGGTGTTTGAAGACTTTGCGACACACAAGAAAATACTCTTATATTCACATCTAGTTCTAGCAACAAATATTCAGCTATATAGATATCGAGGAAGGCCTAATAATAAGATTCTTTGGAAGGTTCGAAGGCCTAATGAAATTACTTGTATAATTCAGATTAAGAGCAACAATAGAACACCAAACAACACAATATTTTAGAATAATGATCTCAATATGCAATTAGAATAGCTTCGTCACTTCGAGGGGACAACCTCCAAACCATATAATAAGACTCAAATGCTCAAATGATCCTGAAATACTACCTATAATCCCCTATATATACTATTCATATGCTATGGCCATCATCAAGGCCGACCTATTAAGCATGAGAAAGTATAAATGAAATAATAAACGGATATGGTAAGCCACAAGTCGGCTACTCATATCCTAATATAAGCAATAGGTTAAGGGTGTAGCATGCCCTTCCCCTTCAAACCAATGTTGTCCTCAACATTGAATAATCCTCGATGATGATCTTTGTAGAACACCTTCATCCTCCCAGGTGGCGTCTTCTATGATCGATTCTTCCACTTGATTAGATATTCCTTAATGTCTCTAGTTCTCAGCCTCTTAGTACGTGTTTGCAAAATCTTCTCTAGCTCCAAAATTATTCTTCCTTCCTCGTCAAGTTCTGGTAACTTTGTTTGGGCTTCAAATTTTTATCCAATAACCTTCTTCAGGCATGAAACATGGAATACTAGGTGTATGTGTGAAGATGGAGGCAACTCTAGTTTATAAGCAACACTACGAATTTTCTATAGAACCTGATAAGGGCCATAATATTTGGGAGCAAGTTTATTTTCCTTTTCTCGTTGCTTTAGGGACATCTCTGTTTGTAAGGTTGGAGACATACAAAACCTAGTCACCAATTTCAAAATTTCTTTCACTACGGTGTTGATCTGCTTGTTGTTTCATCTTGTTTTGTGCTAATGCTAAATTCTCCTTCAAACGAGCAAAAACATGTTGTTGATGTTGAATGTGTTCCTCAACATCTCTCGACCTTAATTTGCACCCTCGAGGAGGAAGTGATAGAAGGTGGATTGTAACCATATAAATCTAAAAATGGGGTCATTTGAGAAGAGGTATGAAAAGATGTGTTATACCACCATTCTGCCATTTAATCCACCTTTCGTGCTTATATGATACAAAACAACGTAAATACCCTTCTAAGCATTTATTGACCACTTTTGTTTGCCCATCAGTTTGAGGATGATAAGATGAACTGTGAGCTAGCTAAGTACCTAAACATGAAAATAATTCCGTCCAAAAATTACTTGTGAAAATAGGATCATGATCACTTACAATTATCTTTGGGGTTCCATGTAGCCTTTGAACTGTCTCCAAAAAGATAGCTGCATCGTCTTCAAGTTGCGAATGGATGTGATAGGGCACAAAAATGGGCATATTTTGTGAGCCTATCCACAATCACGAAAATAACATTCTTACCCTCTGAACAAGGCAATCCGGTGATGAAATCCATGGAGACCTCCTCCAATCTCTAGCTAGGAATTGGTAAGGGTTGCAAACAGACACACTGGTGTCTTAATTGTTTCCCCTTTGTTATGTTGGCACACTAAACACTTTGATACAAAATTTTGTACATCCCCTTGAGTCCTTTCCAAAATAATTCTCTTTTTATTCTATGATATGTCTTCAAAAACCCAAAGTGTCCTCCAATAGGTGAGGCATGTAGCTCTGCAAGAATCTTATGCTTCAACTCATAATCTTTACTCAAGTATAACATATCCTTGTACCATATGGCATTACCTTTCCACTCAAATTTGTTAGATGTCATAGATCCTTGCTTGATATTCTGTATTAGAGATTGTGTATCCTTATCTTGATTCCATTCCAATCTTGCTTCATCCACCCAATTGGCCATTAACATGGACATTCCACATAGTAAGGCATCTGCGGATGTATCCCTTCTGACAACGCATTAACTACTACATTGTCTTTACCCTTTTTGTATATGATTTCAAAATCATAACCCAACATTTTGTTACCCACTTTTTTTGTTCCTCGATGATAACCTTTGCTTCAAAAAGTATTTGAAACTATCATGATCAATTTTTACCTTAAAGTGTCTACCTATGAGATAGGGCCTCCATTGCTTGACCGTATGAAGAATAACCATCATTTCTTTCTCATAGACATGTTTGAGTAGATCTTTTCCTTTGAATTGGTGAATCTCAAATGCAATTGGTCTTCCTTCCTGCATTAGAACTGCTCCCAATCCTGATCCTGAAGCGTCACATTCAACAATGAAGGTTTTTGAGAAGTTGGGAGTAACAAAAACGGGGTGCTTCACATGGCTTCCTTCAACTACTCAAAGGATTTAGTGGCTACGTCTATCCAATGGAAGGCATCCTTCTTTAGCAATGCAGTGAGTGTGGTTGCTATTCTACCATATCCTTGGACAAATCTTCTGTAGTACCTTGTTAGTCCTAGGAACCCACGAAGATTTTTTAGATTTTTGGTCCTTGGCCATTCCACCATAGCTTTGATCTTCTGAGGATCAAATTTGATGCCTTCATGGGATACAATATGACCTAAGTACTCTACCTCTTGTACACCAAAAGAACATTTGGATGGCTTTGCATACAGAGTATGTTTCTCCAAAACTTCCAACACTTTATTTACATGTTGTAAGTGTTCTTACCATGTCTTACTGTAAATCAACGTCTTTAAAGAAAACTAATACAAATTTCCTTAAAAACGGCCTAAAAATAGTGTTCATCAAGCTTTGAAAGTTTGAGGGCACATTTGTAAGACCAAAAGGCATTACCAAAAACTCATAATGGCCCTCATGATTCTTGAAAGCCATTTTATGAACATAATTCCTCTTTTATCCTAATTTGATGGTACCCCGAACGAAGATCTAATTTTGTGAAATAAACAACACCATGTAATTCATCAAGTAAATCATCAATTACTGGAATAGGAAACTTATCTTTAATGGTGTACTTGTTGAGTTCTTGGTAATCTGGACACATCCTCCATGTTTCATCCTTCTTACGTACCATGACCACTGGTGAAGAATATGCACTCTGGCTATGCATGATGATACCTGCCTTCAACATTTCCTCCACCATTTTCTCGATCTCACTTTTCTGGGAATATGGGTATCTGTATGGTCTAATGTTAGGTATTTTACTCCCTAGAATCAACTGAATGGCATGATCATGATCCCTAATTGGTGGTAGTCCCTTTGGAATTGCATCAAAAATAGATGAGTGAGCATCCACAATCTTCTGAAGATCGGGTGGCATTGAAGACTCTATATTTTGTACTTCTATGGAAAATAGATTTGTTATAAAGCCATCCACTCCTTTTCTGAGAACCTTCTACATCTGATGAGAGCTAATAATCTGTGGAGACTTAGCTACCATCCCATTCAATTTTATTGTCCTTCCATCTGAATGAAATCGCATGAACAATTCTTGGAAATTCATCTCTATAGTACCTAAGGTTGTGAGCCATTGGACACCCAAAACAATATCTGCCCCTCCCATAGAAATAACAAACATAGGTGAGTCTAACATGTAGTCTCCCATGGAAAGCTTGATACTATGGAACTTTCCTATGCACTTGATTGTCCCACCATCCGCAATCATAACTTGCATTTTTGGAGCTGGGTAAATAAAACAATTGAGGCGGGCAACTAACTTACTATTTATGAAGTTATGAGTACTCCCGAGTCAATCAACACCGTCACCTTCTATTTTTTGAGATAGCCAATAACCTTGAGTGTTTGAGGAGTACTAATACCTGAAAATGCATGGAAAGAAATTATAGGTTGGTGATCCTCTACTTCATCTTCTACTGGTTCCTCAGCCTCTCCTATAATTTCAGCTTCCTCATCATCCTCATTACCTCATTCAATATAGAACAACTTCTTCTCGTAACATTTATGTCCCAATCCATATTTTCTATCACGCTTAAAATATAATCCTTTTGCTCTCTTTTATTTCATTTGTTGAGGAGTCAGTCTAATTGGCCTAGCAAATGAAGGGGAAGAGATACTACGGTCTTTGGTGTTAATGAAAGGTGACCTCCTACTACAAAGAACTTTTTCCTCTGCATGACGTGCCATGATAATAGAATCAGAAAGCTTGATTGAATTAAACATACTTACCTCATGCTCGATGTGGTCCTTAAGACCCCAAGAAATAGGTCATTCAGATTCTCTTCTGGAATATTCTCCAACCTTAAGGATAGGTTTTAGAATTGATGCACATAATCTTTGACTAATCTTGTTTTCCATAACTTTTTTAATTGACTAAAGTAGTTCTTTGAAACACTGGAACTATAGTGAAATTGCAATTCCTTGGTAAAAACTATCCAAGTGACACCTAGACCATTCTTCTGCCTCTGAGCACATAACCATCGATACCAAACAAATTGGTCGGGTTCAAGATATAGGGCTGCCAATGTCACCTTTTGTCCTGATGGTGTTTGATGTAACTCAAATAAGTTTTCCATTTGATTTATCCAATTCGGGGATCCTTACCATCAAATTTGTGCATATCCACTTTCGGCATCATGTTCCATGGTTGCGAATAAGTTTGATTCGATTGACCGGAAAAGTGATCCAATATGGTTAGTTTGTCCATGATTTTGAACTGAAGGTCCTTCTTAGTTGATATGGGCCATATTTGGGCCATCTTGGTTACCCTTTACATGTTGCATGATATCATCTAACCAATGATTGATTTGGGCTATGTCTCCTTCGTGAGGCCATCTTAGATTATACATTTCGCAGCCCATACTCAAGTTGGTTCACCTTATGATCAACTGAGGTAAACCCTAGTAATGAGGAATCTATATTTACCCCTTCGACTCCATCTCTTCAATCACTACCCCATCTTTATTTGGGGTTTTACCTGGAGTAACCGGATTCCTTTTTACTCTTGTGGAAGGCCCCGCCATGATGTCAAACCTTAGGGTTTAGGGTTTCGATACAAGTTCAACCAAAAAAAAAAACACAGAGAAGATACTAACACCGATTTTTTTGAGAGATTTCTGAAAATGTAAAGAACTTGAAAATTTTCCATAATTTGCACCCTAGGGAGCAATTTTATAAAAAAAACCTAAATTTGTAATAACTTTTTCCAAATAAATCAAAAAAGTCTGAAATTTTTAGGGAACCTTACTTGAAATGTTTCTTAACTTTGGTAAACATATCTCCCACCAATTTACTCGGTTCATAATATGTGGTGGAAACAAAAATTAGGGTTTTTACCCTAATTTTGGCCCAGATCGTAGCTCTGATACCACTTGTAATGAAATTACTTGTATAATTCAGATTAAGAGCAACAATAGAACACCAAATAACCCAATATTTCAGAATAATGATCTCAATATACAATTAGAATAGCTTCGCCACTTCGAGGGGGCAACCTTTAAACCATATAATAAGACTCAAATGCTCAAATGATCTTGAAATACTACCTATAATACCCTATATATACTATTCATATGCTATGGCCATCACCAAGGCTGACCTATTAAGCATGAAAAAGTATAAATGATATAATAAAATGATATGATAAGCCACAAGTTGGCTACTCATATCCTAATATAAGCAATAGGTTAAGGTTGTAGCATAGTTTCACTGGAACTTGGCTTCAACGGTATCCATTAAAAAAATCCTCTGTTTGGGTGTTTGAAGACTTTGAGACACACAGGAAAATACTCTTATATTCGCATCTAGTTCTAGTGATAAATATTCAAATTGTATAGATATCGAGGAAGGCCTAATAACAAGATTCTTTGGAAGGTTTGAGAGTTAGATCATGAAACAATCTTGTCTGCTATTCAGAGTAGATCTGATCCTGATGGTTCATTGGAATGAATTTACAATGCTCATGGACTTTGGTATATATAATTTCTTTGATATATATATAAATTTGTTAGTTTAAAGATCTAGATTTATGTTTGAATATATTTTATTTTAAATTTGTGTATTTTGTATATATAGATAGTATATGGTTTTGATTTGAAACTTAAATTTCTTTGACTAACACTTTTATGTTTAGGTTAGTGGTGCCAGAAAAGCTTCCACCTTCATGTGGTTGGCATTGTTAGTAGAGAATTTTAAATTCTCAAAGCTAAGAGAAGCTTTCATTGTTTGAAAAAGTTGTAAATTTTGAAAAAGTTGTAAATTTTGAAAATGTTGTAAATTTTGAAAAAGTTGTAAATTTTGAAAAATTTGTAAATTTTGAAAAAGTTGTAAATTTTGAAAATGTTGTAAATTTTGAAAAAGTTGTAAATTTTGAAAATGTTGTAAATTTTGAAAATGTTGTAAATTTTGAAAAAGTTGTAAATTTTGAAAACGACTCCTCCCCAAGTGTTTACAAGACCATACCTACGCATGTGCACCGATCTGGGAAGGAAAAATCTGAGAGAGGATATTGTAGAGGGTCCCTACACCGAGGTGTTAGATCAGATGAGACGTCTCTAGGTGCCACGGAGTCCGAGTAGTCACCCATCGAAGTTGAATGATATTTTGGTCTCAGGGCTCTTAAGGGACTACGCCCGAACGAAGTAGCCTGAAGCAACGACCTTGTCGCGCACCAAAACACCACCTCCTCTAGCGTTCACCTGGCCACCCAGACGTGCCGGCACAGTCGGTTTGGTGCCACGACCCACCGTTTGCAAAATATAGCATTTGACAACCTTACACTGGCTCCAACTGCACTATTTCACGCATTTGCAAACAATAGGGCAGCGAGAGCACCGAAATGAGAAGGAAAAAACTGAGAGATGCTTTTGTAGAGGGTCCCTACACCAAGGTGTCAAATTAGACGAGACCTCTCTAGGTGCCACGAGTCCGAGAAGTCACCTGTCGAAGTTGAACAATATTTTGGTCTCAGGGCTCTTAAGGGACTACGCCCAAACGAAGTAGCCCGGAAGCAATGACCTTGTCGCGCACCAAAACACCACCTCCTCTAGCATTCACCTGGCCACCCGGACATGTTGGCACAGTTGGTTTGGTGCCACGACCCACCGTTTGCAAAATATAGCGTTTGACAACCTTACACTAGCTCAAATTGCACTATTTCACGTATTTGCAAACAATAGGGCAGGAAGAGCACCGAAATGAGAATAAAAAAATTGAGAGAGGCTTTTGTAGAGGGTCCCTACGCCAAGGTTTCAGATAAGATGAGGCCTCTCTAGGTGCCATGGAGTCCGAGTAGTCACCCGTCGAAGTTGAATGATATTTTGGTCTAAGGGCTCTTAAGGGACTATGCACGAATGAAGCAGCCCAAAAGCAATGACCTTGTTGCGCACTCAAAAACCACCTCCTCTAGTGTTCACTTCACCACCCGGATGTGTCGATGCGGTCGGTTTGGTGCCACGACCAACCGTTTGCAAAATATAGCGTTTGAAAACCTTACACTGGCTCCAACTGCACTATTTTGCGCATTTACAAACAATAGGGCAGCGAGAGCACCGAAAAGAGAAGGAAAAAACTAAGAGAGGATTTTGTAGAGAGTCCGTACACCAAGGTGTCGAATAAGACAAGGCCTCTCTAGGTGACATGGAGTCTCGAGTATTCACTCATCGAAGTTGAATGATATTTTGGTCTAAGGGCTCTTAAGGGACTACGCCCAACGAAGTAGCCCGGAAGCAACGACCTTGTCACGCACTGAAAAACTACCTCTTCTAGTGTTCACCTAGCCACCAAGACATGTCGACACAGTCTGTTTGGTGCCATAACCCACCATTTGCAAAATATAGCATTTGACAACCTTACACTGGCTCCAACTACACTATTTCACGCATTTGCAAAAAATAGGGCAGCGAGAGCACCGAAATGAGAAGGAAAAAACTGAGAAAGGATTTTGTAGAGGGTCCCTACATTGAGGTGTCGGATCAAATGAGGCATCTCTAGGTGCCATGGAGTCCGAGTAGTCACCCGTCGAATTTTAACGATATTTTTGTCCTATGGCTCTTAAGGGACTACACCCGAACGAAGTAGCCCAGTAGCGCGACCTTGTCGCACAATGAAACACCACCTCCTATAGCATTCACTTGACCACCCGGATGCATCAAGACAACTGCTTGGTGCCACGACCCACCGTTTGCAAAATATAGCATTTGACAACCTTACATTGGCTCAAACTGCACTATTTCGCGCGTTTGCAAACAATAGGGCAGTGAGAGCACCGATATGAGAAGGAAAAAACTGAGAGATAATTTTTTAGAGGGTCCCTACGCCAAGGTTTTAGATCAAATGAGGCATCTCTAGGTGCCACGGAGTCCGAGTAGTCACCCGTTGAAGTTGAACGATATTTTGGTCTCAGGGCTCTTAAGGGACTACGCCCAAACGAAGTAGCCGGAAGCAACGACCTTGTTGCGCATTGAAACACCACCTCCTATAGTTTTCAACTAGCCACCCCGGACGTGTCGGTGTAGTTTATTTTGGTACCATGACCCATCGTTTGCAAAATATAGCGTTTGACAACCTTACACTAGCTCCAACTACACTATTTTGCGTGTTTGCGAGACAATAGGGCAATGAGAAAACCGATATGAGAAGGATAAAAAGAGAGAGGATTTTGTAGAGGGTCCCTATGCCAAGGTTTCAGATTAGATGAGGCATCTCTAGGTACCACGAGTCCGAGTAGTCACCTGTCAAAGTTGAGCGATATTTTGGTCTCAGGGCTCTTAAGGGACTACGCCCGAACGAAGTAGCTTGGAAGCAACGACCTTGTCGTGCACCGAAACACCCCCTCCTCTAACGTTCACCTTGCCACCCAGACATGTCAGCATAGTCTGTTCGGTGCCACGACCCACCGTTTGCAAAATATAGTGTTTGACAACATTACACTGGCTCCAACTGCACTATTTCGCGCATTTGCAAACAATAGAGCTACAAGAGCACTGAAATGAGAAGGAAAAAACTGAGAGATAATTTTTTATAGGGTCCCTACACTGAGGTGTCAGATTAGACGAGGCCTCTCTAGGTGCCACGGAGTCCGAGCAGTCACCCGTCGAAGTTGAACGATATTTTGGTTTTAGCGCTCTTAAGGGACTACGCCCGAACAAAGTAGCCCAGAAGCAACGACCTTGTCACGCACTGAAACACCGCCTCCTCTAGAATTCACCTGGCCACAGTCGGCTTCGTACCATGACACACCATTTGCAAAATATAGCGTTTGACAACCTTACACTTGCTCTAACTGCACTATTTCACGCGTTTACAAACAATAGGGCAGCTAGAGCACCGAAATGAGAAGGAAAATACCGAGAAAGAATTTTGTGGAGGGTCCCTACACTGAGGTGTCAGATTAGATGAGGCCTCTCTAGGTGCCATGGAGTCCGAGTAGTCACCCGTCGAAGTTGAACGATATTTTGGTCTCAGGGCTCTTAAGGGACTACGCTCGAACGAAGTAGCCGGAAGCAACGACCTTGTTGCGCACCAAAACACCACCTCCTCTAGCGTTCACCTGGCCACCGGACGTGCTGGCATAGTTGGTTTGGTGCCACGATGTCCTAAGGCATGACTTCTCACTCCTTGCCTCCATTCATTTCCTAGGACTCAAAACATTCAATGTCACTTGTTTACCTTCCATCTCTCTTGTTCTCTTTGGACTTTCCTTTGTCCTCTTAGGTGCTTCATCATTGTCCTTTCTTTGCTCTCTTGAGCTATGTTGTTGTGGTGATCTCTCTCCATCCTCTGCTGCCCCAGCTATGTGCTTACATGCTCATTATTTTTGCATTGTAATAGGATTCTTCATCACAGATCACTACACAGAATTAGGAGTATAAGTAAATCATCAAACAATTAAGGGAACACATGTGTGAGGACCTTTTATTCATAAGTGCCATCATTGATTGCATGAGATTAATCATCTCTACCTCAAATTGAAGCAATGTCTCCCATCTGAAACTTCAACCCCCCAGTCCATCAAGCAAGATCAAGCATTCATACTGCAAAGAAGGACATGTGACCATTGGGTGAGCATGATCCTTGAAAAGGGAATGATCTATTTCCTGAGATTATATCTTTGTTTAGATTGTTCTTGGTCATATTTTTGAAAATCAATAGGAATAGAGTTGAGATCAAGAAAGAGAAATTCCATTGGGAAAATAATCTCCCATTTGTGAGTGAGATGAATAATTTTGATTCTCATTCCTTGGTGAGCTCAGGTGTGTTTTCATCTGACTCAGAGAACTTGTATGACATTTTGTCCCATACCATCACCTAGAGGTTTGATGCTCTAAAAGAAGCCATTTCTGATTTTGAATCCCATGAGGAGAATGTATCAAAATTTTTGGAAGATCTTGGCACAAGAATGCATGAGCTTGGTACTCCTCTCAGGGAGAATAATTCCACATGAAGAATCTTTAGGATTTGAATTTTAAGAATTGGTTCAGGAAAATATTTGTGACCCTTTCCTTCAATAGTCAATACTTTAGAAGCCCTTGTAGAGATCATAGGTTATATCTCTAGAATCCTATGAAGAGTTAAATGAAAAATATTTTAGTCAATGTGGAAATATCAATGCCATTCCTGAGAATTGACTCAACACATTGGAGCATGTGAACATCTTGGAAGATGAGAAAGTTTCATTTGTAGTTTCCAAATTCAACAAGATGGTCTATGGAAAAGCCTCATCATTCAAGATCTTCCGTAGAGGAAGACATGAGTTGATTCTTCATTAGAGGAGGATTCTTCATGTGATGGGTGGAACCTAAGAATACTAATAAGGGCTTACTGTCAAATTTTTACCCTTTTCAACTTGGGACATCAGAATGCACCACCACATGAAATCTCTCCCTTTTGTCACTTAAGGCTTGTAACATTCTCACTAGGTATGATTCCTCAACACCCCAACTTGATTATGTTGCCCCCTCTCATGAATACTTAACCCTTTCACACATTATCACCCCTTTAATTCCCTTTTTCACTTAAGGCTTGTAACCCTACCCTGTCATGCCATGTAACCTGGATTAATCCAGAATGGTCAAGGATGAGTTAGAAGGTGAGTTAGCTAGGTTAATGTTAAGAAGTGAGTATAAACATACACTTAGCCATTTTTTAATCCCTTTTTAATATTTCTTTTTCCTTCATTGCTGCTATTATTTAGTTATGCTACTAAATTTTCAAGAAACCCTATTACAAAAATCACATTTTGCTCATATCTCCTTTTTTGCTCCATTTCCCCAGCAATTTTTCCTGTAGCTTCTACTCATGAACTCCTTGAAAATGATCTAAAAATATTTTCCATTAGTACCCTAATTTTTATAGCATTCCATTTAAAATTTCAGATAAAAACTTGCCTGTTTAAATCCTTGCAATTCTAGAGATCAAAAACACTTGAAATTTGAAGCAGAAACCATATGAAAATACCTTATCTAATGAAAAAAATTCATCTCAATGGACAAATACAAGAAGACATGATTAAATATTTATTATTAAATTGGCATATGAGCCTTACTAAAAATAATAAGTTTTGATAACAAAGAAAAAATTTGAATAGTTCACCTAGCATGGTTTTGCTTAATGGAATAGGTTTGCTTAACAATTGTACCATGTAGTGCTCCAGGACATGGTTTTTTAATTTTAAATCAAACATACATATCTAGAACTAATTTAAATGGTTATGAAAACATACATAGAAGGATATCATACATGCAATGAAATCAAATCAAACATATAGTTCAGATTTATCGTTATGAAAACCAACACACATGGATATATAAGAATCAAACAAAGTGTGCTCCAGACGCACGTCTCTGAAAATATATGTAAGTTCATAATGTATGTGTACATCTCGACATAAGTGTGTCATAATGTATATAGGACCACATGCGGTCACAAAAGGCTATATATACAATGGACTATATGAAGAAACATGTTCACTAGGACCAGATGACCCATATATATCTATGTACATCCAGGTGGACTATGAATCTACTCATGAAAAATCTTCCCTCTCTTCGCTCTGCTAGAAGTAGCATGTTCACGACTTGGGGATGTAGTGGAGGGAGATGCCACTTCGAATTTCATCTGTGTGGTCCTAGGTGTCTCTAAGCATGCCTGTAACCTAACCTGCACATTCATAAACAACAAGTTTTTAACACCCAAAATTTTAAAATACATTCAAAATTTAGAAACTTGTACAATTTAGTTAAAATGCATGTGAAATCTTACCACAATGTCATGATCCCTATCAATTTGTTGTTGACGCATCGCAGGGACAACAATAGACTCACGAGGGGTAAGCTACATACAAATAATTAATTTTCAAATTAAATATTTCACATACATACAAAATTTGATATTGTAGATTTAAGTAATAAGAAATAATAAATATCTAAAATTTAAAAATTTGAAAAATTGTACCTCGAGTTAGTGGATCTGAATCTTTATGACAGATCTACAAGACCTCTACAGTCTGCATATATGGAGGAGTCTCTCTAGCAGTCATAAGCTATACAAAAAACATGTACAAATCAATATTAAAATCTACATGACTGTGCACCACATAACAGAGGTCCAAAGCATGTAATCCACGTGAACTTCCACAATTAGAAACAAAGTGTAAATATATTTACTAACCTATGTAAAACTCATGTGAGAAATGCCAGTAGCCTCAGTTCTAGAGCAGATGATGACCCGTCGAATCACGTGTGTATAAAAGACAAACATATTAATATGTATAACATACACGTGAAACATTATAATAATAATCTAGTGCAATCAAATGAAATTAAAAATGTAAGTTTGTACAACTTGAAACTTACGTTTGAAACACGCCTAGCTGCAGTAACTAGCATGTCGATGCTGGATATTTCCTTTACTGGCTCTTGCTATTTAAAATAAAATAAAAAATTAGTTTTTTACATGTATGTACATGACATACAATCAAATACATATATATTAAAATCTCAAACATGTGAATTAAACTATATATATATATATATATATTTATTTGAAATTTACCTGTGAAAGACCAATATCAGTGGCACCAGTTCCAAAAATATTCCCCAACATCTCATCTATAGAAAAGAAATCCTGTGAACCAACAAATGATGTCTCGCCCACAGTGCATACAGCACCACATGATCCATAGTGGTGTGGTGTGCTAGAACTGGCGCCTCCACCAACATCACCAGATGCAATCTGGTCACTATGTTGGGTCAGAGTGTTAGTGAGCTCCCTCAATGCATGCAATGTATCAATCTCCACAACCTCCTTCACTATAGGAGGGATAACTGAAGGCAGTGGGGTTTTGGGGCATGGGGGATCCTAGGTTGACCTATGTGTGCACCAGGTCTACTCATGCAGAGCCACCTCCTCAACCAAAAAAGTTAGAAAATTCAAAATAATTCGGGACCTCATTGAGCACGAACTTGCAATATAATTTCTTCAAAAAATAAAGAGGAACCTCATTGTTGTTACATGGTGGATAATCAAAAACCATCCACCATCGGTCCCAAAAATTGTTTTTGAGTCGGTCATCGTGGCACCAATGGATTGGGAACCGTTTGCAAGTAACTGGGGGGGCGGGGGGCGTTGGTTCTAGGGTCAATAAATAATGCACAAATGAGGTCTTTTCCATTTTTTTTGTCTTTTACGGCCACATAGGATAGTTTACCCGCATATCACCGCCTATAGTCACCTCTAAAGGTATTCCATCTATGTATTTGGTTGGTGGCGGAGTCGACTTCGCCAATCAATGTTTGCAATGTATTGGCTAAAGTCATGCGGATGGATTTGTGGCATGATTTTGTCTTATAGTCTGAATAAGGTTCTCAATGACAATTTTATTTTCTCGGATTCTTCCAATGATATTATCTTGTGTTCCTATTGGCTCAGTGGGGACAGAAGGAGCCACAAGAGGCGATCTATGTTTGGAGGAGGGTTTTGAGGAATATTTAGAGGGTTTTGAGGAATGTTCGGTGGGTTTTGAGGAATGTTTTGACAGTTTTACATGATTTCGAGCTTGCCGACCAACTGATAAAACAAGAAAATTGTATACATAAACAAACATTTCAAAAAACCCATGAAAATGCAAAAAAAAACCTAAAATGCAAAAAAATATTAAAATCGGGGGCTTACCTCCTCATCTTGGCAGCATGGTTGAATCTATCATGATCCAGAAGTCTAATGAACAATTTTGAGGTGGTATTCAAAGCTCGAGTGAAAAACGTCTAGGAGAAATTGTGGTTTGAAATGAAAAATGGGGAAAATAAGGACTCATGGGATTGCTAATTTTTGTCTCAAAGTTCCGCAATCGCGGTTTATAACCGCTCTCGTGGTTCTAAACCGTGATCACAGTTTTAGGTTCGGTAATTGTCGAACCTGAAATTCAAGAACAACGATCGCAGTTCCTAAATTTCAGGTTTTTATGTCCACGGAATTGTCCACCAACTTTGTACACTTACTCTAAAGCCAATTAATGGAAATAGAAAGTCACGTGAATCATTATCGCAGGTCTTACAGAAAAAATTGAATCAATTTATCATCTAAAGCACATCACTCTATCACTACCATGTAGGGTAAATATCTATTTTTGTTTAATTATGCTCATTATTGTTTGTGTCAAGAGACAAAGGTAACATAGGGGATTGGTTTAGATTTGCATACACCATTGCACCTACACTAAGAAAATTGCATCTAGTTTTATCATGCTTATGCGAGGATGTAGTGCTACGACTAGATTGGTTGAAAAGGGGTTGACCACTAGGGTTAGTCCAACTCCACCCACAAATAGATTTATCATTTTTAATCTAGTCATGTTTATGAAGTAGTATTACATGTATTCTAGGGTTTATATATTGTAGATAATCATAGGAAGGTGTTTCACAGGTTGTGATCCCAAGTGACATAAAACAAAGCATCTTTCTAGGCCATTTTTGAGAACCAAAAGTTTCCTAACCCTAGCATCTACTGGTCCAAGATAATCCATCTCATGACCAGATCATACTATACTCCAATACAAGTTGTACATTTGTGTATAAGGAAAATTTGTAGTTCTAGTTCTAGATATGGAGCACTTCTAAATTTTGATCATCTTGAACATCTAGCTTGCATGCCCATATTATATATGTACCTCTTTGATCAACTAAGTATTACTCTCTCTTTGTATTTTGAGCATCCGTTTAACCACTTTATTGTGATGTATTATATTGATAGATATATTCTGATTTTTATGATTACTGTGGATAAATTAATTCAAAATGTTCTACTTGTAACATTCTTACACCTATCAATAAGTAGGGAAACCATTTCATATCAAACACTTATTTATTTTATTGAGGGTGTATAAATATATGTAGGTATGTATGCATGCATGTATATGTGTATGTGTATATATATACAAAATACATACATCCATACATATATGTTGTACACACACACACACACACACACACACACACACACACACACACACACATCTACATATATATAGATATATACATATATATGTATATGCATATATGTACACACACATATATGGATGTAACTATTTTTAGAAATGTACACTTAATAATGTTTTGTAGTGGTTTGGTGTACTTGTGCTTGATTTGGTTTTGGAATCTTGTAACTTGGGAAGCTAAACTCTTTCCCATGGTTGGGAGTGCTTTAGAAATGTATGGGCATTGATCCTAATGTGTGCTTCTACTTTAAATTACTATACGAGAGTTTTGAGTGCTTTCATAATGATATTTACAAATAGTTCCCTTGAAAGTGTTATGTGAGTAAATTAGTGCATTTGACTTGCTTATATACGGGTTCATAGGTATATTTTACATTAAGTATTACCCATGAAGAAAATATCAACCCATAATAAAAATACATCAAATTGAGAAAATGATCGTTATGTGGCTTTAGATGAATTTGCAAGTTTTGGACCAAACCATTGGGTTGTTTGGGATGATATTACAAGTTTCAATCAAACCATTGGACAATTTAGTCCATGTTTTGCAGTCTTATATGGGCATGGAGAGATGTGCCAAAAATTCTATGCACAACACTTGGTGGTGATAAACTAGTGTGAGTTGACACAAGCAATTCTATGAGAAACCAAGCAAAGAAAATGAGGAGAGAAACTCATGCAATAGGGATAAGGAACATGCAATTGAGTTTGGAATGTGCACACAAATCATGATTTAGAAATTAAGCCAATACTAACATTATCAAGTGATTACTTATCAAAGTTAGGTGCCTACTCTTGCACACATTCATTGGGTGGGGAATTCCGAGGGTTTAAAGCCTCTTTGAAGTAGTTTTTATCTTATTTTAGAGGGTGCCACTCAACCCAAATGTGGTAATCCCCTTTAGGTCTTCAAGCAAGGAAGAAGAATAAGCTTTAATTAGTTTCACAATTATGACCGTGAAGTTTCAATCATAGACATAGAGAAACACAATGTCAAATGTAAGAATCAACAAGAGTTAGTAGAGGGAAATTATGTCACACATGTACAAAGTCAACTACATGAATTTGTCTGTAATAGGCAATCTTGTCCTACAATTATAATCATTGTCCAAGATTTTGAGTGTTTAACGACACCATGTACGTCCTTAGTACACATTCTTAGATGAGAGTCATTTTGTTTCAATCATAAATTGTTGGAATCCTCTCTAACCATATTTGGTACTTTCATTTAGTCATCTCACATATACTATTACAATTATCGTATTAATTTAGATGTAATTTAAGATTTAAATATTTATTACTATATAGTGTAAAATGATTGTATCTCATCTTTATATGATAATTTAACACTTAAATAAAAATAAATCTCATATTTACATTAAATGTCTAATATAAAAATATTGAAATCATTTTCATGAAAACATTTTTATTGAATGTGATATTAGCCAAAGCCAAAAATTTATTTAAAAAAAAAAAAAAAAAAAAACAAAACAAACTAATGTCAAAAGTAATAAATTATACAAATAAATCCCAAAGTAATCTGTCCATATATATTTAAAAGTATAGAAATAAGTGGAACTCACTTTTAACTTTATCAACAAAGAATTCACATTGCAAATTGAAAAGCCCAAATATGGTGTGTCCATATTAACACTTTGCACATATCATGTTGATATAGGAAATGTAAGAAAGCAAAACTCACGTCTTACAATGGTATTTGGGGAAGGGCAAGTGGGCAAGCAGTAATGTCTATGGATTGTTGGAAGATGTTTTCAGCTTAAAAAAATTTAATATCTTTTAAAGAGTTTTTTTTTTTTTGGTTTTTGTATTTTTAAACAAAGATCTTCTTGACCACCAAAATAAATACCGCACGTAGGAAATTTAGCGAGAATGAAAAGTGGGTACATATTAACATTGACAATCAATGATTTTGTGAAGAAGTGAATTACAATAACAAATGCAAAACATTAGAAGAGTGAAATCACTACAATATCCGTACCACATAAAGGAGGCATAATACATATATTACAAATTCTTACTATTTTTCATTATATGCTTTGGAAGCATTTGTTGAGATGTCAACAATCTATGTAATCTAGTGGCTAATGAGTGTATTACTCATTAAAAAATAGAATACAATTAAAATTTTGGTGTAGTGAAATTAACACTTTGAATGAGCCAGAAAACGTGATGAACAAGAGGGTAGCCCTGGATTCACAAGAGGCTCGCATAAATGGATTCCATTCATTAAATTTTGATTTTGTAAAACAAGGCATCATTAATAGCAGAAATTCGACCATGTCAACAACCTGAGATTTAGGGCAGTTTGACAAAGATGTTTTTGAGTTGCACCGTCTCTTTCCAATTCACAATCACTCTTTCCATGCTCTCATTTTTGTTGTTGGGCTCTTTGTGGCTTCTACCCACCTGTGTCCTTTCATTCTACTCAAATAAACAAAAACACAATTTAATGAAAATCAAGATAATAACCACAATGAAGATGTGTATAGGATCATCTCTTACCTTTTCACAGAATTTTTCGTTTTCTTCTTTCAGTGATCGTTCTTTGAGTGACGAAGTGAAATTATCACCATCGGTTCTGAGACCAATTTAAACATTAAAAAACACAAAATATTGGTCAAGAAATCACATGTGATCAAAATGAGATTGTCATTTACAAAGTAGAGAGTAAAAACATTGGAAATGTTGAGATTAGATGACAACCATTCCTCTTGTTGTGGATCAAGATCCTATTATTCACTTCAAGAAATTGTTGTAACAAGATAGCTTTAGTTAGAATATGGATAGGAACGCATTAATGAATTCAGTTTTGTGAGAATGCTATAAATCCATGTATGCCCATTGAGGCTATACACACAAGAAAAATAGAGTTGTAAGAGGAAGAGCTGTGCTGATTGTAATTTCCAGATTTGAACAATAAGAGAATCGATACCGTTGCTCCGTGGATGTTTCCCTCTTGAGGGTTTTACCACGTAAATCTGTGTTTATGGTTTGTGTCTTTGTTTGGCTATTTAATTTCGTTTACTCGCTTTATATTTTGATGTGCTTAATCTTTTCGTGGCTATATAAGTTTCCAATAAGTGGTATCAGAGCAAGGTTGGAGGGAGGCCACGAGGGGCGAGATTGAAGGGCAAATTCATTCGCTGCGTTGAAGCGTGATGGCAAAGACACAGAGTGCTAAATTCGAGATCGAGAAATTTGACGGTAGCAATAACTTCGAGTTATGGAAGGTCAAGATGCGGGATATATTGTGTGTGCAGGGTGTTGTGAAGGCGCTCGCAGGAAAGGCAAAGAAACCCGCGAGTATGGATGATGATGACTGGGATGAGATGGAAACTCGTGCTCTCAGTGCTATTCACCTATGTTTGGCCGACGATGTATTATTCAACATCGTGTCTGAAACAACAACAGCAGGACTCTGGACAAAACTAGAAAGCTTGTATATGACTAAATCCTTGACGAATAGAATCCTCCTGAAGCGTCAGCTGTATACCTTGCGTATGAAGGAAGGTATGACAATTTGAACATTTAAATACTTTTAATACTCTTATTTGTAAATTGGACAGCACGGGTGACAAAATTTCGAATGAAGATAAGACGGTAACATTATTAAGTTCTCTGCCTGAATCTTGGGATCATTTTGTAACCTCTATTAGTTTTAGTTCTAAAGAGGTCATTAACTTTGATGTTGTTGTTGGAGCTATGATATCTGAGGAAACTCGAAAGAGATCTTCTTTGGAAACTTCGACAACAGAAGTTATGATGGCCAGAGGCAGAACTACTGAGAGAGGACAGCATTCGAAGGGCCCAGCTAGATCCAAGTCAAAGGGCAAAAAGAGCAAGTTGAAGTGTTGGTTCTGTAACAAATCAGGACACCTCAAGAAAGATTGCTGGAAACGTAAAGAGGCATCTAAGGAGGAGGACTCTACAAAGGAGGCTAACATAGCCGAGAAGGACTCAGGTATGGTTGATGAGGTATTATCTACATCTATTGTCTCACAGTACCATTATGACTGGTTAATTGATTATGGGGCATCCCATCACATGTGTCTGCATAGGAATTGGTATTCTACATATCAATCTATTGATGATGGGGTAGTTTACATGGGTAATGATGTTACATGTAAAACTGTTGGGATAGGGAGTATCAGAATTAAAATGTATGATGGGATTGTTAGAACACTGACAGATGTGAGACATGTGCCTGACTTGAGAAAGAATCTGATATCTTTGGGAGTTCTGGATTCTAGTGGACATAAGGGTTCAGTTCAAGGTGGAGTTTTGAAGATATCAAAAGGTATCTTGATAGTCATGAAAGCTAACAGAGTCGGGAACTTGTATAAACTTGAAGGAAGGACATAAATTGATCAAGCAGGAGTCGCATCAGAGGATGCAGGTGAATCCACTCGCTTATGGCATCAACGACTGGGTCATATCAGCGAGAAAGGAATTAAGGTACTTGCTGATCGTAAACTTCTTCCTAGTTTAAAAATTGTAGATTTAAAGTTCTGTGAGCATTGTGTTTATGGGAAACAAGCTAGACAAGTTTAAACCTAGAAAACATACAAGTAAAGGTATCCTAGACTATATTCATTCAGACCTATGGGGTCCAACGAAACTCTCATATGGAGGATCATCATATTTTGTTAGTTTTATAGATGATTACTCGAGGAAAGTTTGGATCTATTTGTTAAAGAGGAAAGCTGATGTATTTAACACTTTTAAACAATTTAGAGCTTTGGTTGAAAAGAGCACAGGTAAATCCATTAAATGTCTTAGAACAGATAATGGAGGGGAATTTACTTCTAAGGAGTTTGAGAATTATTGCAAGAATGAAGGGATCGACAGGCATAAAACCACTGTGTACACTCCACAGCAGAATGGCATTGCTGAACGCATGAATAGGACTCTTCTCGAGAGAGCAAGGAGCATGCTCAGTAATGCAAAGTTGCAGCAGGAATTGTGGGGAGAAGCTTTGCTTACAGCTTGTTACCTGGTTAATCGATCACCATCAACAACAATTGATTGCAAGATTCCACAAGAGGTATGGACAGGTCAACCATGTAATTATTCTAGTCTTAGAGTTTTTGGTTGTGATGCCTATGCACTTATTCCGAAGAGTCAGCGTTCCAAGTTAGATCCTAAGTCACATAAATTAGTCTTTGTTGGATATGGTGATGGTGTGAAGGGGTATAGATTATGGAATCCTACTGCCCATAAGATCATCATAAACAGAGATGTTATATTCGATGAAATTTCCCTCATGAAATCGGATGGAAAGAATGTTATGAAACAGGTTGATGTACCACAGTCACAGCAAATTCAATTTGATATACATTCATCCACGCCGGGTGAAAATCATGAAGATGTCCGTGAGCAGGATATTCATGAGGAAATCACTCAGGAGGATGGGCAGATTGAAACACCTCAGGAAATTGAGGAAATACCACAACAAGCTCTACGAAGGTCTACACGGATCAGATCAGTTCCAAGCAGGTATGATGATTTTGTCACTTCTGTTGCTTTAATTTCTAATGAAGGAGAACCAAGTTGTTACGAAGAAGCAATAGAGGTTTCAGATAGTGACAAATGGAAACATGCCATGAAAGAGGAAATTGATGCTTTGATTAAAAACAAAACATGGGATCTGGTGGAACTTCCTAAGAACAGGAAAACGGTTGGTTGTAAATGGGTATACAAGTTGAAGAAAGGTGCTGATGATGTTATTTCAAAGTACAAGGCGAGGCTGGTCGCAAAAGGGTTTTCTCAGGAAGCAGGTATTGACTTTCATGAGATTTTTTCACCAGTTGTAAAAATTGTTTCTATTCGTATGGTGTTAGCACTAGTTGCATTGCATAATCTTGAATTAGAGCAGCTAGATGTTAAAACTGCATTTCTACATGGAGATTTAGATGAGGAAATTTACATGGAACAACCGGAAGGGTTTGTTCAAAATCGCAACAAGAGGTTTGTTTGCAAACTCAAGAAATCATTGTATGGCTTGAAGCAGTCTTCAAGACAATGGTACAAGAAGTTTGATTCCTTCATGGTGAGCCATAATTTTACCAGGAGTGAATATGATCATTGCGTTTACTTTAAAAGGTTAGATAATGGCATGTTCATTATATTGGTATTGTATGTTGATGATATGCTTGTTGCAAGCAAGAGCATGGTTGATATCAGCAGGTTAAAGGCTCAGTTGGCTAGGACATTCGATATGAAGGATCTAGGAGCAGCAAGACAGATCTTGGGCATGGAGATACACAGAGACAAGACGAAAGGCAAGCTGTGGTTATCACAAGAGAAGTATGTGGAGAAAATACTTCAAAGATTCGATATGGATAAAGTGAAACCAGTGAATATCCCTTTAGCTTCGCATTTTAAACTTTCTTCAGGTTTGTGTCCTAGTAATGATGAAGAAAAGGAGTATATGTCTCGTGTATTATATGCTAATGCAGTAGGAAGTTTGATGTATGCGATGGTTAGTACTAGACCAGATATTTCACATGCAGTTGGTGTTGTCAGTAGATACATGGCAAACCCAGGTAAAGAACATTGGGCAGCAGTGAAATGGGTGCTTCGGTATCTTAGAGGCACAAGCAGTTACTGTATCACTTTTGATGGTTGCAGTGATAAGATTTGTGGTTATGTTGATTCTGATTTTGCAGGTGATTTGGACAAAAGAAGATCTACTTCAGGTTATGTCTTTACTCTTGCAGGTGGTCCTATTAGTTGGATGTCAAAGCTTCAAAGCATTGTTGCTTTATCCACTACTGAGGCAGAGTATGTATCTGCTTCACATGCTTGCAAAGAGGCAGTATGGTTAAAAGGTTTATTGGGTGAGTTAGGACAGTTTCAGAAAAGTGTAAAAATTTTCTGTGATAGTCAAAGTGCAATTTATTTGGCTAAGAATCCAGCTTACCATAGTAAGTCGAAACATATTCCAGTTAAATACCATTATGTAAGACATGTTGTTGATGAAGGACAAGTGATTCTTGATAAGGTCCACACTCAAAAGAATTGTGCAGACATGTTCACGAAACCGGTTATATTAGAGAAGCTGCGGTGGTGCTTGGCTTCTCTTGGCTTGCAAAAAAGGTGATGAGCAATGAGCAAGGTATCAGGTTAATTGTTGTCAAGGTGGAGATTGTTGAGATTAGATGACAACCATTCCTCTTGTTGTGGATCAAGATCCTATTATTCAGCTTGCTGTTGTAACAAGATAGCTTTAGTTAGAATATGGATAGGAACGCATTAATGAATTCAGTTTTGTGAGAATGCTATAAATCCATGTATGCCCATTGAGGCTATACACACAAGAAAAATAGAGTTGTAAGAGGAAGAGCTGTGCTGATTGTAATTTCCAGATTTGAACAATAAGAGAATCGATACCGTTGCTCCGTGGATGTTTCCCTCTTGAGGGTTTTACCACGTAAATCAGTGTTTATGGTTTGTGTCTTTTTTTGGCTATTTAATTTCGTTTACTCGCTTTATATTTTGCTGTGCTTAATCTTTTCGTGGCTATATAAGTTTCCAATAGGAAATGTTAAGCTAATCTGATAATTTATTATGTCCGACACCAAGGAATAATTTTGATGGGCTTGTGATCGAAGTTTCACTTCTTTGTTTTAGCGAGTACATTAAAATTCTACTTCCCTCACAAATGCACGCAGATTATTATGCATACACGCTTATTATGCACTGCAGCTCGCTAAGTTTTATAATTAGTTTAGTATGCGAGACATGAAAAAGAGAATCTAAAATAATGATAGTTACAAGCTGCAGTATTATAATAAAAAATATAGCAGAAGAGTGCGGAAGAACTAAAACCTTGTAAAACACTCCCCATAAAAATCAGCGTCGACTGTGTTATTCCTAAACAATACCGGTAAAACGTTGTTGCATTATTTTATCTCTATGGTCCATTCCATTTCATTTCTCTCTTCGGGGATAACTCGATCCGTTCCATGTGTTACTAAATATCTACTCTTGATTGATAAGCACAACACCATCTTTATGCAATTTAACTTTTTATGTAAAAGATATTCACATTTATTGTGAATATTATCTCCTCCAAAATATCAAAAGATATTATATTAAATATTTAGAAATATCTAGAGAATATCTAAAAAAATATCTTAGGAATATCTAAGAAATATCTAAAAGATCTAGAATATCTAATATAAGATATTATGAGATATTTCCTTAGCTAGAAGGTTGAAAAACTTCTATAAATAAGAGGTTTCACTTTGTAATTCAAAAATAAGGCACCAAGTGCTCTGGAGTATTTTTAATAGAAAGTTTGTTTTTATATTTCTCTTGTGAGTTTGTGTGTGTTCATAATATTGTTCTTATTTTCATTATCTTAGCACACACCCTCTAGGTTAGGAGTTAGACATAATTCCTACAAATTGGTATCGAGCTAGGTTGAGCTTATGTCATAAGTTTTTATTTCAATCTATTAGTCTAGTTCAAAATGGTGGGTATGAGCAGCAGTCTCACTCAATCCCAAATCCTCATATTTAATGGGAAGAACTATGGTTATTTGAGCATAAAAATAAGGTATTTATTTTGTTCACAAGATATGTGGGAGCTAGTTGAGATGTGATTTCTAGAACCTGCAAATCCTCAAGCACTTCAAGTACCGGCACACGTAGATAACGATCTACTGAAGGAGAATGAACAGAAGGATGCAAAATCCTTGTTTTTTATTCAACAGTATGAATGATTCCATCTTTCTATGTGATGCAACATCAACTAGATCAAATCGGTCTTGTGAAAGTCTTCAAACGGCTTATCAAGGTATAAGTAAAGTCAAAATTGTTAAATTACAAATTCTTAGGAGATATTTTGAAAATCTTTGTATGAAGAACTCAAATACAATCGATCCCATTAACTCATCTACATAAATTTGGGTTAAATTATTTTATTTAGTAGATGTATTTTTTACCCATGCAATGGGTGTAGTAAATCAAATTATGTCTCATGATGAGATGTTAGAGGATCAGAGGATTGTAGAAAAAATACTTAGAAGTCTACCTAGCAATTTTGATGCAATTGTTGTTGCAATAGAAGAATGAAAGAATTTAACTCAAATTTACGTAGATGACTTAATGGGATCTACTGAATCTGAATCCTTCATACAAACATTTTCAAAATCTCTCCTAAGAATTTGCAATTTAGAAATTTAGATTTTACTTGTACCTTGATAAGTCATTTGAGGCATGTATTAAATATGGTGGCGTAGATTTTAATGTTGGAGCAGATTTAAAAGCAATGTGTAATATTGAACATGGGACTTTCCCACCTCTTTCACAAAGAATGAGAACCTTCCCGGGAGTGGTTAACAATGCCCAAAGTGGCATGTCAATTGAATGCCAATTAAAGCAACACCTCATGTTGAGGATCAAATTTGGTTGAAAGGAGGTTTCTCCCAAAGCGAAGAACTCGCCGCAGTGACACCTCATGGACATACAAATTAAAAATATCGGAGACGTTTATGTAAATAGTCGAGGGAGTGACATTTGAAAACCAAAATGTTTCAAATTTCTCGAAAAAGTTCTCCCCATTGTTAAAGCGACAAATTTGAACAAAAATGGAAATGTTTTAGGAAAAATTGTCATTTTTTTAAGAGAAAAATGGCTAATAATTGTTAAAGCAATAACCCAAAATGCATACAATGTAATGTTCCCTTTTCCAAGCTAGTTCACTATGGAAGACTTTATGCCCATTCCTCTTCCGGTGGGCATCAAGGGAGGGAATCTTGCCATGGTTGTAATTGTTGTACTTGAGTGCAATTAATTATTTTATTTACTAATCATGGCATTGGAGTGGTTCAACTAGGTGGTGGAAGACTTGTCAAACAATAGAAGGAGGATTTCTATTTTTTCATTATGGAGGTCGGTCTTGTGGAGGCCTACATGGTGACTTTAATGTTCTTTTCCTTCATTAAGTGGGTGGGGGTCGTAGGGAGGGGGATATCGGCCTCTCTAGAGGATTCTATTTGCCCATTGACATCTTCAAGGCCTATATAAGGTGGTTCGACTTGCTAAAGGAGGGTAATGTTATTTTGATATTGATTTCTCTTAAAGGTGGAGCAAGTAGCTTCTCTTCTTTCGTTCAAAAGGAAAACCTCTCCTTGGTCAACTATTGAGGACGAAGCCCTTTAATAGGACCACACTTAGGATGGAAACCCTCTTGTGTACATTGGTGGCTTTATACGGGAATCACAAGTGGACTACATTGATAGATTTCTGGAGCAACAAGGTGATTATTCATGCATAAGCCACTTCTACTCCAGCTAGGGCACATTCAAGGGTGTTGGGAAAGGGTTTCCGTAGTTGGAAAATTCTAATTTAACTTTAATTGGATAACCGGTCTCTCGTAGATCATTTTGAGCATTTGTTTGATTTGAAACTCCAAGTATCGATGGAGTTATGAGTTTTCATTTCAGTTGTGTTTGCACTTGAATTAAATTTATATAAATATATATTTACTCCATATTTCATCTTGTTGGATTTATGAAGTGTTTGGGATATTTCTATATTGATTTTCAGCCTATATTGCATGAGAATATTGTCTTGAAAAGCACATACGATTAGCTTCCCTAGGAAATAGAAAATCGGAGTAATAGCTAGGCGAAGTTGTGATATTGTTGGTTGTCATATGAATTCATTTTCTGTCATAAATATTCAGATCTCTCTTTGTTTCTCATGAAAATTTCAATTATTTCTCTAAGGATGAAGTGATTGACCGGTGCATATAATAAAAATCAGAAGTTGTGATTGGGGTTTGAGTCCAAACCCTTGATTTTTTTATGGTCTAGAAGGGACATTACATCCAAGGCATCATTTAAGGATCAAAATTTGCTCTGGATCCTTAGATTCTCTCACTTAAGCTTAAGAGGTTTT
Source organism: Taxus wallichiana var. yunnanensis (assembly GCA_018340775.1). Taxonomy (NCBI): domain Eukaryota; kingdom Viridiplantae; phylum Streptophyta; class Pinopsida; order Cupressales; family Taxaceae; genus Taxus; species Taxus wallichiana. Next base: position 187,441,679 of record CM031239.1, read on the forward strand.
AATTTTTTTGCACATAAAGGACACGACGATTGCATATCTATCAATTGAGTAGCCATCAACCTTATGATTTAGATACATTCTTGCCAAGTGATGAAGGAGCATCATTCAATGAATTCTCCCTCCTTGTCATGTTTATAAGCTATTAAAGTGTCTATGAGGTCATAATGAGGTAAAGGAGTCATTTAGAGTTAGTGAGAGTCTAGGGAATTTAAATTTTCCTTCATACCATGTTTCCCTCCAAAATGATATTCAAAATTTCAAAAGAAAGGACATGAGTCTAATGAGCTTATAAGAACATGAGAGTGTTTAAGTGATTGCTTAGAGTTCTAAAATGAGTTATTAGGTGTGTATCTCGAGTCCGAGAGAAAAATGATGCAACATTGCCATGTGTGAGTATGGAGGAATATGAAGAGTTAGTTAGGTTAAAAATAGGAGTGGAAAAAGTAATAAAGGATGATGTATTTGAGCTAGAAAGTTAGTTAGAGGAAGGAGAGGATGGTATTCCTCGAGATAGAAAGTGAGAGAAACAAAAGATGGCAGAGGTGAAGCATGCAAATGGAGGTGAAACCTTGAAGGCCTCTAGTTTTGTATGAAACAAAACTTTACATATTAATAAAAATGGGAAATTTTTAATCAAAAATTCTATGGTTATATGGTAAGAGTTGAATTTTGGTGTCTACAAATAACCTTGAATAGTTTACAACTTTCTATTAGCATCTTTACTATGGAGTCTCTGTATGCTTGGTTGAGAGAAGATGATACTTTGTTCTTGACAAGACTGGTAAGTTAGACTGTGGGATTGTAACTTGTAAGAATTTGGTACTTCTAAAGTTTTGATATCTGTGAAATGGTCTATGCATAATAATAACATGTTGAAAATTGATTTCTTTATAATTTTAGATATCAAAGATTGAAAACCCTTGAATGCATACACAAGACTATGACTGTATGTATGCAAACTCGGTTTCTAGCATGCAAGATCATGTATGTGTTGTGTATAAGAAGATTAGGCTATGTAATTATTGGCATAATGGCTTGTGATCACTGTTGATGAGGTCTTGAAGAATTAATATATGCCTTAAAGTGATTTATTTTGTTCTCCCTCGTGAGTTTGATGAACCATAGAAACATAATTGTGTACTATATAGTTATAGACCAGGACATTGGAAAGGTGCATGAATGGAGGGTTGTACATGGTTACCATTTCCCATTGGTAAGGAAAAAACTTTCTAGAAGTGGGAAAGGTCCTCTTGTTAAATTTTGAGGCTTTGATATTGAGTTTAAAGATTTTTATGACATTTTTCTCTATCTACAGGTTATTAGGGACTACTTTTAGAACCCAAATAGGGCTTGAAATTTGATGCCCCAAATCATTCTCTTTTTCTCTAAAACTTTCAAGTTTTCATGATACGGATCTATTTTAGAATATTGAGAAGAAATTTTATATTTCTAAGAGTGGTCTTTGGAGAGAAACTTGTGATTGGAGAAAGATAGTCAAACAAAGAAAAAAGGGCTAAAAGAGTGGTCATTTTACAAAGCAAGTTTCATTTTGGCTTAGAGCTAGACAAAGAAACTCCTAGGGATGATGTAAACCCTTAAGGGATGATCCAAAACGTATATTTAGTGTCTTAAAACCTATGTCAACTGAAGATAGTCATAACAGTCACTTAAAAAAGACTTAATGAGGGTCTAGAAATAAGAATACAAAAAGTGGAATGGAGAATGTTGTAGAAGGAGTTGATGAATGAAATTTTAGGGGCATGTTGAAGTAGATAGAGGTGAATGAATGAAGCTTGTTATTCCTTCTGGGTACCCCTAAAAATCTAGATGCTATGTTGAAGCAAGGCACAATGTATTAAGGGTTTTAAAGCAAAATTGCAAAAAAGTGACATAGTAGGAGTTGCAAGAGAAATTGAGTTTCAAAATTTGTGAGCACCTTGGAAGGGGAAAATATGAACTAATCGAGTTTATAAAACCATCTAGGCATTGTTAGATTCCTCTAACCCTATTTGATGCAATATTTTGTCTTAAGGAGCATATAGGCCCAGTTTAGTGAAAAAAGGGGGTGAACAATGTTGAAGTTTTGGATGCATTTAAGGTAAATCTAACAAGTAGATAGATTCTATTTTGCAGAGCTTGATAAGGAAGTTTATTTCTTCTTCTAAACATGTTCAAAGAAATATGAAGATGTATAATTGCGACTACATCATTTTTGTTTTAGAGCGTGGATATGGTTGAAATTTCTTATTAAAAGTTGAATGTTGATTCTTGATTGTGGCTAATAAATGAAGTTGTGAGTGTGTGACTACCGTGACAGGTTAAGAGAAGGAAGAGTGAAAAGAGGTTGTGAGAGTGTGACAAGACACCAATATACCAGTGCTAATCCTAGGTGATCTCAGAGAGAGAGAAGCAAGAAGAGAACTTGCTTGAGAATAGAGAGAAAGTGAGTGAGAAAAATAAAGAAAGAGATGGAGAGAGAAATGTTGATAATAGAATTATCCAAGATGATTAGAAAATTTAAAGAGAAGAAGAATAAAATGAGAGAAAAAGAAATGAGGAAAAGATGAAGAAAAGAGAGGTATAGTTTCATCGGAGGTTACAAAGTTTAAGCAAGATGTGGAGCAGCTGATCTGGTACTTTTAAAGGAAAGAGAGAAAAGTCAAGGGATAGAATTTGTGATGAGGAAGAAAGCCAAGTGGCCAATTAGAGAGCTTGTAAGTAAGAAAAGGAGGATGCAATTGAAGGTGCAGTTGAGAGCAGTAGAGAGGGAAGACTCAAGCTATGGGAAATAGAATAAAACATGAAAATACTAAGAAAGAAGACAAAAGAGGTAAAAAAGGAGGTCATTCTTGAAGAGAATATGCAAATAAAGCATGAAGAGGAGGTCATAAGAAAAAATTTAGCTTCCATAGAAGAACTAGAACTTCAAAATGAAGAAGGAATGAGTGGAGAACTTGAGAATGAGAGAGAAAAGTAGAAATAGAAGAGGAAGGACAGTTTGAAAGTTACTTTGAAGACTTGGAAAAGGATGGAGAAGAAGAAAAATCAGAGTATAGATTTGTTTATGAGGATAAAGAGAAGTTAGAGAGAGAAATGAAAGCTCTTGAAGAATCTTTATTTGGTAAAGAAGTGAAAAATGAAGAAGAAGAGGCTGAGATAGTGAATGAAGGTGCAAAAATTGAAGAAGAAATGCAAATGAATCAAGAAGAGGAAGAAGGAAAAAATGAAGGGAAGCAAGAAATGAAGAATGAGACCAAGTGGTCTTCAAGTTATTCATCTAATGTTGTATTTAAATACGTTTTTGCAGGTTTGTTAGACAAAGAAAGGAATAGTATTGAAGAGAAGATGAAGATGAAAGAGGAAAGCAAAGAACAAAGCAAGCAAGAAATCAAGAAGCAAGGAAGACAAATGAAGGAAAATGCAATGAAAAAGAGCAAAGTGTGGGACCCAGGAGGTCTTAAGGAAAATAAGGACAGTGTGAGTGAAGATAGAAGATCAAGAACAAAAAGTAAAGATGAAGACTCAACTATAGACAAGATCCCGCAAACAAAGTACATGCAGGACTCTTTTCTCCCCTTAGAGTATGACGCAGAGCATCATTCAATGAATTCTCCATACTTGTCATGTTTATAAGATATTAAAGAGTCTATGAGGGCATACTGAGGTTAAGGTGTCATTTAGAGTTAGTGAGAGTCCGTGAAATTTAAATTTTCCTTCATACCATGGATTCCCTCCAAAATGATATTCAAAATTTCAAAAGAATGGAAATGAGTCTAATGAACATGTAAGAGCATGAGAGTGTTTAAGTGAGTGGTTAGAGTTCTAAAATGAGTTATTAGGTGTGTATCTGAGTCTTAGATACAATGATGCAACATTGCCATGTGTGAGTATGGAGGAATATAAGAGTTGGTTAGGTAAAAATAGGAGTGGAAAAAGTAATATAGGATGATGTATTTGAGTTAGAAAGTTAGTTAGAGGAAGGAGAGGATAGCATTCCTTGAGATAATGGGTGAGAGGAAGAAAAGAGGGAAGAGGTGAAGCATGGAAATGGAGGCAAAACCTTGAAGGCCTCTCGTTTTGTATGAAATAGAACTTTACATATTAATAAAAATGGGAAATTTTGAATCCAAAATGCTATGGTTAGATGGTAAGAGTTGAATTTTGGTGTCTATAAATCTCCTTGAAGAGTTTAAAACATTCTATTAGCATATTTATTGTGGAGTCTCTGTATGCTTGGTTGAGAGAAGATGATACTTTGTTTTTGATAAGACCGGTAAGTTGGACTGTGGGATTGTAACTTGTAAGGAATTTGGTACTTATAAAGTTTTGATATCTATGAAAGGGTTTATTCAGAATAATAACATGTTTAAGATTGATTTCATTATAATTTTAAGTATCATATATTGAAAACCCTTGAATGCATACACAAGACTCGTGAGTGTAAGTATGCAAACTCTGTTTCTAGCATGCAAGATCATGTACGTGTTGTGTATAAGAAGTTGAGCCTATGTAATTCTTGGTGTACTAGCTTGTGATCACTATTGATGAGGTCTTGAAGAATTAATATATGCCTTAAAGTGATTTACTTCATTCTCCCATGTGAGTTTGATGAACCATAGAAACATGACTATGTATTGTATAATTCTGAGACAGGAGACAGAGGAAAGTTGCATGAATGGAGGGTTGTACGTGGTTACCATTTAACACTAGTAAGGAAAACTTGTTATAGAAGTGTAAAATGTCCTCTTGTTAAATTTTGAGGCTTTAATATTGAGTTTAAAGATTTTTAGGCATTTTCTCTATCCATGGGTTATTAGGAACTACTTTGAACGTAGCTATGACATGAAATTTGATGCCCCAAATCACTCTCTTTTGCTCAAAAACTTTCAAAATTTTCATGATAAGGATCTATTTTAGAAGATTGAGAAGAAATTTTATATTTCTAACGGTGGTCTTTGGAGAGAAACTGACTATTGGAGAAAGATAGTCAAACACGGAAAAAGGGCTAAAAGAGTGCTCATTTTACAAAACAAGTATCATTTTGGCTTAGAGATAGAGAAAGAAACTCCTAGGGATGGTATAAATCCTTAATGGATGATATAAAACATATATTTTGTGTCTTAAAGCCTCTTTCAACTGAATATAATCATAACAGTCACTTAAGAAAGACCTAGTGAGGGTTTAGAACAAGAATACAAAAAGTGGAATGGAGAATGTTGTAGAAGGATTTGATGAATGAAATTTTTAGGGGCATGTTGAAGTAGATAAAAGGTGAATAAATGAAGCTTGTTATTCCTTATGGGAATCCCTAAAATTCTAGATGCTAGGTTGAAGCAAGAGATAATGTCTTTAAGGGTTTTGAAGCAAAATTACAAAAAAGTGACACAAAGAGGGAGTTGCAAGAGAAATTGAGTTTCAAAACCTTGTGATCACCTTGGAAGGGGAAAATATGAACTAATGGAGTTTATAAAATCATCTGGGAATTATTAGATTCCTCTAACCCTATTTGATGCAAGATTTTTCCCTAAGGAGCATATAGGCTTAGTTTAGTGAAAGAAAGGGGGTGAGCAATGTTGAAGTTTTGCATGTATTTTTGGTAAATCTACCATGTAAATAGATTCTCTTTTGTAGAACTTGATAAGGAAGTTTATTTGTTCTTCTAAACATGTTCAATGAAATATAAAGATGTATAATTGTGACTAGATCACCAAGTATCATAGAGAATCATTTCTAGTTGGAAAGTCTTATACAGCCAAGGAGCCACTTGAACTTATTCTCTCATATTTATGTCGATATATGCTAGGCATTTAATAGGTGGAAGATTGTACTTTCTTACTTTTATCGATAACTATAGTAGAAAATCTTCAATTTATTTTCTCAAGCATAAATCCATTTTTTTTGTGTGTTTTCAACATTTAAAAGCAATGTCGAGAAACAATGTGGCAATTAAATCAAGATATTGTGATCAAATAGAGGTGGTGATTACATATCAAATGAATTCTTGATTTTTTTCAAGGATAATGGCATCAATAAGTAATTTACCACCTGGTACACACCTCAGTAGAATGGTTTTATAGAAAGGAGCATAACTATTATGGAAATGGCAATAAGCATGTTAAAGGAAGCATCTTGTGAATGAATTGTGGGCCAAATGAGTAGCTTATTCCATATGCTTCTTGAATATATGTCCAACAAAGAGTGTTAGAGATAGAGTTCCTCAAGAATTTGGGAGCAAGGAAAAGCATAGTGTTGCGCACTTCAAAGTGTTTGGATACATAACATATGTGCATGTACCAAGAATGAAGGAAAAAGCTAGATGATAGAGGTGAAAATTGTATTTTTCATTTGATACTATGAACAATCTAAACCATATAAGTTGTATAATCCCATCACTAAGAAATCCATTATAAGAAGAGATGTAGAGTTTGTGGAAGAAGATGCATGGTATTATTTAGTAACAATCACCCTTGTGATATCTCATATTTAAGATGATATAAAATTTATTGGTGCACAGGGTGGTCGAGTTGGTTCCACACTATCCCTCTCCAAAGGAAACCTTCTTCAACACCTTTATTTCATTCTCCTTCAATGTCTTGCCAAAGAGACATCTCAGCATATTTTCATCGCCTCCATCAAACTTTCAGCAAGGATAAACATCAAAGCATGCATACAATTCTCTTCGTAGTGATAACTTGGACAGATCCTTTAGCCCAACCGAGATATCTCCATAGATATACCTCAATAAAAATAAGTTTGAGAGAAATTTACGATCAAAATGAGAAAAATGTTGATTTATACTCAGATTTTGCACTATTTTCTCATGATCTAGTTTATTTTGAAGAAGCAATAAAGGATGACAACTCGATAAAAGCAATGGATGATGAAATTTATTGTATAGAACAAAATGATACATGGGAGTTAGTGAATTTGTAAAAGGACAAGATGTAATAGATGTAAAAGGGGTCTATAAGACCAAGTTTAATGTAGAAAAAAATATACAAAAATACAAAGCAAGGTTCGATGCAAAAAGCTTTGCACAATAACCTAGAATTGATTGCAATGAAACTTTTTCACCATTGTAAGACTTGATACAACCATAGTAGTGCTAGGCATAACACCGTAAAAAATATGGAAAGTATATCAAATGGATGTCAAATCGGCATTCTTGAGTGGGTTTTTAGAAGAAGAGGTTTATATACAACAATCTCCTAGTTATGAAGTCTAAGGACATGAAGGCAAAGTATGTGTACTTGGAGAAATCTCTTTATGGTCTTAAATAGGCATTAAGAGCTTGGTATAGATGTACTCATTCATACTTGATTAGAAATGGGTTTTACAAAAGCAATAGTGACCCCAAACTATATATAAAAATGAATGATCAAGATCAAATATTGATAGTCGGTGTATATGTAGATGATCTATTTTTACTGTAAATCACTTTGTTGAATTATTGAAGACTCAGATCTTGAAAAAGGAATTCAAAATGACATATTTGGGATTAATGAAGTATTTTCTTGACATAAAATTCATTCAATTAGAGGATGACATTTTTGTTAAGCACAAGATAATAATGAGAGGGGGTGAATCATTATTATGATATTTTTAAATTTAACACTTAATCTTAGAACCCTAATCACAATTAATCAATGTTACGCGGGGACGCATCCCGGCCATTTTCCTCATGTCCCAGATGTCCGGGACGTCCCGAGGACTTGGGGACGAGGACAGGACGTTTCCCCGCCATCCCTAATTTCTAGAAAAAAGGGGGATGTCCCCCAAACCAAAAATGCACCCGGGACGTCCCGGGTGCTTTGGGACTTCATGACGTCCCCGAGACGTCCCGGGGACTTCACGACGTCCCCAACGAAATCTGCACTTTTCCAACATTAAAACATGTGAATTTCAGTTTTATAATACTTTTTTTTATATTTTTTTAAACTTTTAATACATTCTAGTAAAAAACAACATGCAGATTTCTCATAATTACCATAAACTGCAGAAGCATTTTTGCTCCTCCATGTTATGTCTGATGATATGAAGTAATGGTCACAGTCGAGTTTTATAAATTTTTATTCATACACTATACAACTACTATTTGTTAATTCTTCGTTCTTGGTTATCTGGAGATAGTTTACGGTTCTTTCTGCTTTGATGATAGGACATTTTGTTTGTTTTTCTACATATTTAAGATTTTATATATCACAGAATGTTTTACTTGAGACCCATCTGCATGTAGCAAGGATCAGAATGTATGTAATCCTATTCTCAAATATAAAATATAATAGTCACAATTTTTTTTAAAAGGGAAAAGTAGAGATTATAGTTTGTACAATGTTGTGGCATTCAAAAAAATGAGTAATCTTTATGCTTGCTTAATTTTCTATAAAGATATTGTAGTTTTCTGTGGACTTGCAATAGACACTAACTAGACATAGCTAGCTTAGTCGAGTGTTAGCATTTGAAAATCATGAGAACAGTATAACAGTTACTCTTGTTCTTGTTATGTTCTAATCAGTGGATTTGTAATAGGTACATCAACCACATATAGATGTAGTTACCCATGTAGTAGTGGATGAAATCACGTTATAAACGTATTAATTTTCAAAACATATAGATCTACTTAAATGGGAAAGAAAAAAAAGTAAAATGAAAAACTCAAATAAAGACTCTTACCTCTTAAATCCCCATCGAAATCTTTTTAAGTTGATGCGAGATGAATAATTGGATTAATCATTAATGGTTTCAATCTTAAAAATTTCAATTTTAAGTCTTAGTTTATTGAATTATTCATATTATATTTGTAAAATTAATAAATTATTATATATATATATATATATATATATATATTTATATATTTATATATTTTTATTAGCCGTCCCCCCTTGTCCCCCGCCATCCCCAAATTTTCAAAAAAATTGCCGTCTCGAAACCCCATCCCTACGTCCCCGACGTCCCGAGTCTTAGGTAAATATGCAATTAATCAATTTCACAGTTGAATATATCAAAGCAATCAATAAATGCAAAGCAAACTAACATAATGCAAATTGACATAGATTTACGTGGAAACCCTTTCGGGAGAAAATCACGACTAAAATCTTCTTTATTATATTTCTCAAATGTTTGTAGGCATCAACCTATAGGAGACACCAATCCCCAAATTACAATTTCGTAGGCACCAATCTACGGGAGAACCAACTCCGTTTTGCTAAGCACCAACTCAACAAGAGACACCATTCTCTTCGATTATGAAGACACCAGCTTTCCTTTACGAAAAACAAACTCTTTTCTATCTTTTATGTTGTTGTTGCTTCAATAATGAAGACCAATTCATTTACAACTCGGATCAACTCGTACTTTTCTTACAAAACTACTGCTCGAATATTCTTCTTATTTATTTCAATCCCTTCACATATATAAATCACTGCAACTCTTCATTTAAAAGGTTTTTCAGATCTGCTCCTTTACTTCTTATTTTTCATTTCAAATTTCATACCCTTTCTCCCTCAAACATCTTCCTTATATAGTCTTTCGTACCCTTTCAAAAAGGCATCTTTTCTACCAACTGACACTCCCTTTCATTTAATTTAATTAACCATATTTTATTTTAATAATGCAAATACACATGTCGGCCATAACTATAAAGTGGCGCTATTTTCCAAAGGGGGTCGTCCAAAATAAAAACAAAATTTTTATTTGTATTTTAAACCATCCTATGGACATATTTATTGCTCCTTTAATCAACCCTTATCATACTAAAACATGGAGATTTAATTCTGTCATTTGAATCTTCTTTTTCAGCATAAAACATGGCATATGAACACCTTAAAATGCTGATATCTCTCTCCTATGTATAGTTGTGTATATTTTTCTTATACCATGATAATCCTTATGCAAAAACACTTCTTTTCATATATTTAAACTTTCATTTTCTGCCCTTCTATACTGTTGGTTATTTCCGTTACTTTATACCATTTCCGTCAACATCCGTCAGTAGTTCCATTAGCTTCCATTACACTATTTCGTTAACCAAATACATCAATGATTAAGCCTCTGACATCAATGACAATATTTCCAACAATTTCCCCCTTTGTTATTGATGGCAACCTTCCAAAAAAATTCTTTTCTGCAACTCCCCTTCATTGTCATTCCCCATTTGACATCAATGGAAAAGGGTCAATCTAGGAGCTGAATATTGCAATGTTTAGCTCCCCCTCAATGATGCTTCTTTTGGTTTTTAATGGGAAGAAGCAACGGATATTACTTGCCAACTTTTGTTGTAGATATTCAAATGTCTCCTTTGGAAGTGACTTGGTGAAGATATCTTCTATCTATTTAGATGTAGCAACAAATTCCAACTTTACCTGCTTTTCTACCACATTCTCTCTTAAGAAGTGATATCTTCTGGGAATATGCTTTGTTCTGGAATGCATAACCAAATTCTTTAAAATACTTATTGCACTAGTATTATCACATAATATGGAGATTGGATGATCATACTCTACTTTGATATCTTTTAAGGTTTGCTTCATCCATAGAATTTGAGTAAAACATAACACTTGTTGTTATATACTCGCTTTTGCTATGGATAAGGATATAGAGTTCGCATTTTACTCAACCAAGATACCAGGTTGTATCCAAGGAAGAATGCTCCTCCACTTGTACTTTTTCTATTATTCACACATCCTGCCCAATCTGAATTTGTATAAGCTACCAATGTGAAGTCTTTACCCTTGGGTACCATAACCCATAATCCATAGTTCCCTTTAGATATCTGAATATGTGTTTTACAACTTGCACATGTGTTTCTTTCGGACCTGCTTGAAAATGTGTAGCCATACCCACTGCTTGCATGATGTCTGGTATGGATGTCGTCACATATAGTAAACTCCCAATCATTGATCTATAGAGAGTTTGATTAGCATTCGAGATTCATCATCTTTGCTCAACTTAGTCCCGGTAGCCATAGGTGTGCTAACAAGTGCACACTCCTCCATGCCAAATTTCTTCAACATTTCCTTCACATACTTGGTTTGGGATATAAATATTCCTTTATCAGATTGAGAAATTTGCAATCCAAGGAAAAATGATAAATCTCCCAACATAGACATCTCAAACTCCTTTTACATGTATTTGACAAATTTCTTAGACATTTCCTCATTGTCTCCTCCAAAAATTGTCATCTACATACACAACGACAACCAGTTGGTGCTCACCTTCAATTTTAATGTAAATATTACTATTAGCAAGTCATCTCTTAAACCCTTGGTCTTGTAGATACTTATCAAGCCTAGAGTACCATGCTCTGGGGTCTTTTTTTAATCCGTACAAGGCCTTCTTCAACTTACACACATAATCTTCATTTTTTGACAGGAGAAACCCTTCAGGGTTGTTCTATGTATACTTCATCTTCTAACTTCCCATTTAGAAATGTTGATTTGACATCCATTTGATAGACTTTAAAGTTCTTGAATACCACAAAAGGAAGAAACATTCTAATTGCTTCTAATCTAGCAGAACAGAGAAATTTTTTCTTAAAAATCAACACCTTCTACTTGAGCATAACCTTTACATACCAACCTTGCCTTGTTTCGAGTGACTTTTCCATCTTCATTTAATTTATTTTAGAATACCCATTTAGTGCCAATCACATTCTGATCCGTTGGACTAGGTACAAGTTCCCATGTTTCATTCCTCTCAATTGATCTTACTCTTCCTCCATTTCCTTTATCCAATGTTTATCATAGATGGTTTCTACAAAGTTATTCGGCTCTATTGTAGATAATAAGGAGAAATTTATTGTATCTGATGCAATTACAATTCTTCTTCTTGTCGAAGTAATCCATCATCAAGGTTTCCAATGATTTGACTTTCAACATGATTCTTCTTAACAAAGCGAGATGGTGTTTTGGTGTCCTACCTTCCGTATTTACTTAATTTTCAACATCTTCTTCCTCTTCCTTTTCTTCTACTACCTCGGGTATTTCTAAGGGCTCTTTTGTAGGTTCTTTAGCTTTTTGATTCACGATTTCATCCACTCTCACTTTTTCACTTTCTACTATAGTTTGTAGTCTTTTTTATAACATCTTAGGCTTTGCTTTTAATAGAGTAGCCAATTAAAATTCATTCATCTGCTCTTGAATCGAATTTGCCCAAGTTCTCTTCATTTATTTTTAAAAAGCATCTACTCCCAAACACTTTGAAATATTTTATAGTAGTTGGTCTTCCTTTCCACAATTCATAAGGAGTTTTATTATGATTAACTCTTATTTTCCCTCTATTTAAGATATGAACAGTCGTATTTCTTATTCGCTTCTCTCCAAAATTTATCGATAACTTAGATTCATTTAACATGGTTTTAGCCATCTTTTGGATAGTTCGATTCTTTCTTTCTTCTACTCCATTTTTGTGGAGTCCTTGTAGCCTGTGTTGGCTAGATTTTTGCACGGCTGAAAAACTAGGAAGTCATGAGATAAAAATCCCTCATTTACCAGGTGAGGCTCCGTGTAATATTTTTTCAGTTATATTTTCTAATATCTATCTCATTGGTTTTACTTTAACCATGTAGCTCATGTACCATAGCTAGGCAATTTTTCAGCAAGCAGATGTAAGAAATATGTGCGAGAAGATGGGAATAATTGAATGCGAGAAGAAAAGAAAGAAGATATGCAACCTAACCAATAGTTGTGAGTTGGTCACATGCACATAGACAAAACAAATAGATCTAGAAATGTAGAATTCAAAGAAAGGAAAGTTTCTAGATCTAAGATAACACAAAGTTTATGCAAAGATCTAAATAAATAAGAAACAAATGCACCATTGACAAAAGTCTCTGGAAATCTATCTCCTCTCTATTCCTTAGCTTTTAGAAAGATATCAAGGGTTTCAGCTCAAAGTATGGAACAAAATAATGTTGGTTACAAATTCTCATGCTTTAACTTTGTAGATTCTTCCTTAATTTATAGTGTATGGAGGGGAATTTAAAATAGGAAACTATAACTGAACTGGAACATGTGCAATTTGTAAAGGAATGAATTGACAATCTCCCTCTTGGAATTCCTCTTTGCATGACATGCATGATTTATAACTGAAAATAGAACCTTCTATTTTGCATGTCTGCCACCTATTTCCAAGTAATTGACTTCTTCAAGTAACGGATTTTAAACCAATCACTTAAGATTGCTCAATTACTTTGTCGGAGAAAATAAGAGAAAGAAGAAGAAAGTGGAAAAGAAATTAGAAGAAAGTTGCAACACTCCCAACCTTGTTCTTCTTCCATATTCTGCATGTGGTTAACTCTTTTGCCTTTGATTCTCACCAAACTGGATCTGGAAGTAGCTAAATGTGATTTTTCTTATGGGTGTTGCCTCTAACATGTCTTCCCTCTTATCCTTGAAGATTTTTAGTTCTTCTCCAGTACGTGCACCAGTACAATGTTTTTCGTAAACAATTCAGACAAAACTCATCATCTTTTATTTTTAATTGCATATGAGCAATTTTAAATTCTGGAAAGCACTCTGGGTGAATGCAAATACAAGTAAATTCAATGAAGGCTTCAACTAGAAGATTGGGAGCACATGCACAAGATCCTAGAAGGAATTTTCCATGCACTGACTTCTACACGGGCTGCGTTAGAAACAAGAGGATGAATTTTTCCGAAGCCTTTGTAATTATGAGATCTAGATCTATCAATTAAATCAGTGATAGGTTCAAGGCCTATGTTTGTATCATTGACTTCAGAAAATCTGGAAGCTATGCATGATTCTGCTGATCCTTTTCTTTCATCATGGCTGGAACAATCTTTGTCTGAGCTCTTTTTCTTTTAATTACTGCCGGAATCCTTGCAATTGGATCAATTTGTGTAGATCAAAAAACTTATTCAGATTCAGAAGATATATTCAATGTACCTGACATTGATTTGAGCACCTCTGATGAATACCTGTAATTTATTCAGACAAAAATGGAGTCCATGGCATGAATACTTGATTTTTATCACCAAAATCTGCATATAAATCTTGCTGCCCTAAAATTTGAGGTTTTTCTTGCATGCAAAAGAAGCAAAAATATTATTTAATTAACCTTGGCACATATACCAACATGAAGACACTTAAAATGACAAACCGTAATCTATTCCAACCCTAGGTGCCAAAACTGGAAGCTTCTCGGCGATGTGGAAAATATATATTAATGCAACATCCTCCTTTTGGCGCCAAAATAGGAGTCAACTTGATGGGAGTTTCCACCTTGACTATGCAACTCCAAAAATCCCCTCTTCCACTTAAGTGATTTGACTTTCATCATGGGAATTTTTACCTTGCAAGGCAGGTAAGAAATTCCCTCCAGTGCTTTAAGTGATTTTTCTTTTATAATGAGAATTTTTACCTGCAAGGAAAGTAAGAAATTGCCGCGGTGCTTTAAGTGATTTTTCTTTTATAATGAGAATTTTTACCCTGCCAAGAAAAATTACCACCTGCGCATGCGCCACCGCAAAATTCCCATTCTGCAACTTAGATCTATTTATTGGACAAAATGTGTGACTTGCCTAGGAGGCTTTTTCCTTAACTTCATCTTTTTTGGTTAGAAGTTTGCCTTCTGAGACTGATTTCTTCTGGTGTTGAGACCATAAAAGATCCCGGATGTTCCAGAAATTAAATAGACTATACAAAAACAAAGAACGGATCTAGGGAATTTAATAGGCAGAGACATGGAAAACCGAGAGAAAAACGCAAAAGAAATAAATAAAAACAAAAAACGTTGCTAGAAGTTACAGACAATGCTTTGAATTCATTCTGGTGAAAAATCCTATTGAGATGTGTGGATATTGGCATGCAAAACTTCAACATGATTCAACCAGAGCACAATTTACTTCAAACGGGGCTTTATTTATTTAATAAATAATTAAATAAAAATTTCCCGTAGACAAAACTTGGCGGAGGGATAAAATGAGTTTCAACATTTGGGTATTTGTCGAAATTGGCTCATATGATTCACTGGGAATATCTTAACATAATAGAGACATCTTTTGGCAATAAAAACACAAAAAGACCCATTATTTTAAAAAGAACAATTTTTTTAAAATGGTAGTCCTTGATTTCAAGGTGAAATCTGGGTCACTTGTCAAGTGAAATCTTGTCTTTTGATTCCAAGATCTTCACAATATTCAATGAATTCATTTGAGGTGAATCTACCTCCACGATCTGACCTCAAGCACTTTATTTTCAATCCGGTTTTATTTTCTACTAAAGCCTTGAAAGCTTTGAACTTCACAAATGCTTCTAACTTTTCTTTTAGAAAGGCTACCCAAGTCATTCTAGTGTAGTCATCAATGAATAACATGAAATAACTCTCACCTTGTATGCTTTTTGTTTTGGTAGGTCCACACAAATCCGTATGAATCAGCTCCAATGGTTTGGTGGTCAAATATTTCTTCGTTCTAAACCTTTATCGGTCTACTTTCCATGCTGACATTGGTTGCATAAATTACTTGTAGGTTTCATTACCTTAGGCATATCCCACACACCTTTGCTTGTTGCTGATTTTCACAAGATTATCAAAATTTATATGCCCCATCCTTCTATACCATAGCCAACTCTCTTCAACCTGACTTAGACAACATTTCTCTCCTTTTACTTCTTTGAACATGTATAGGCTATTTGTGGTTCTATGTGCATCTGCTATTAACTCTCTCGTGTCACCTTCCTTATCTCACACCCTTCAACATAAAACTTAAGTGTGTTTCCTTGATCACACATTTGGCTTACACTTAAGATATTATGCTTTAATCCTTCAACATATAAAATATTATCCATTTTTTTACCATTATCAAGACTCAAAGATACCTTTTCCAATTATCTTTGCTTTAGTGTTACCGAATTTCACTTTGTACCTTCATTTACTTTCTTCAATGAGATGAACTTTTTATCTCTGGTCATATGTCTTAAACATCCGCTATTAATGTACCACAACTTCCCTTCATCTTGTGCATGGAATGTTGTTTGAACAAGCATAGATTTCTCTTTATCTTGCCCATCATGTTCTTTCTTCTATTTCCAAATTTTTGTATCTTCTTTATTTCTCGAGCATTTACCTTTTGGTTCGATTTGGATGGTTCTACAAAACCACTTCTACAAAATCTTGCCATATGTCCATAGTTATTGCAGTTATAACACACAATATCTTCAACATAGTTCGATAAAGGAGCAAAGGAGTTGTAATTTCTATTTGAGAATCCAATCACACATTTTCTCTTTATATTGTTGTCTCTCACCGTATTCTACAATCTATTGCTTTATGACCAAAATGATTACAATAGAATTAATAGCCATAGAAAGAATTTTCAAACTTGGACATGTGAGTATATCTTGGAGGATTTGGTCTTCTAAACTTGTTCTCATCTTTGCTTTCCTTGTAAGAAGTGTTGATCTTCATAAAGCTCTTCTCCCTTTTCAACTCTTCATTCGTCATAGGTTCCTTAAGTGTCTCTGCATAGGTCTATGACTTCTGCTTTTGTCTCTTTCGACGACTCTATACCTTTTGTGTTAGTGGTGTCTTGTCTTTCCTTATATCCAAGACCAATCTTGTTAGATGTTGACTTCTATCGGTTATGAATTTCATCTAGTATCTCGGTACTTTTCTCGAATTTTAGATTACTTGTAACTTTGGCATTTGATTTTTCCAAGTCCTTTCTCAAAGCAATGATCTTTGACTCATGCTTTTCACAATCTTCTTCCTTAGTCCTTAGCTGATTTCTTAATTCTTCTTCAACTCGTTTTTCTTCTTCAATTTGGGTTTTTAGATCCACGACCATCTTTCCTAATTCTTCAAGAGATTGTGATATCTTATCTTCAAAGTTACGATCTTCTTCTTCATACTTTAGGAGTGTAACTTTTGTTTCGATTTTTCTTTTTAAGAGCTTTCCAACTCTCCCAAGGCACAAATAAGTCCCTCTTCAAGATTCACTTCACCTTTTTCTTCCATGTCTTCATCTCTTTCTAAGTCATATTTTATAGCCATGAATAATATTTCTTCATTATCGCTATTTGATTCACTTATCCCACTTTGTTTAGATGATCTACTACTTCCTTTTGAATATAAGCTTTTATTTTTATTTCCAAATCTTTTCTTGCATTTGTTTTGCTTAAATTCCCTTTTGAATTTAGGTTTGCTTTTCTCATCATCACTATCTTCTTTCTCTGGAAACTTTGCATAAAATGACCACTTTTACCACGGTTAAAACATTTAAATGGTAACTTACCTTTGTACTTTCCAAATCCTTTCTTTAACTTTTGAATGAACAAGGCTTCTTTGTCATATTTTTCATTGCTTGAGTTCTCATTAACTCGGGTTCTTTGATTTTCTCTTTCTTTGAGGCTTTGAATGCAGCTTCCTTCTTTGATGGTCTATTTGACTCGAGTCCTCATTTCATACGCGGTCAATATTCCATGTAGTTTGTCCATGCTCAACTTATCAAGATCCTTCATTTCTTGATAGCGGACACCGTAGCATCAAATCTTGATGGTATAGATCTTCAAATCTTTTGAGCGAGCATGGATTCTTGATCTTTACTCCTAACCCTCTTATGGCGTTGACAACCTCATCCACACAAAGAAGATAGGTTGCAACATTTTTCTCACCCTTCATTTTTCAGGCTCTCAAATTGTCTCCTATGGGTTTGAAGCTTAGCCTTTTTAACCTTATCATCACCTTCGCAGATAGTTCAAAATATGTCCCATATTTCCTTCATCATGTCACATTGCATTACTTTAACAAACTCACATTCGACAGGCCACATAGGATTGCATTCATCGCCTTGCAATTATTTTTAAAAGCCTTCTTTCTGGATTGATCTATCGATGGAACCGATGGGATTGTATATCCAATTATTCTGATTGCCAAATATCAAACCCTAGTGCCATTAAATATGTTTTCATTCTTATCCTCCAAAATGTATAATTTCTTCCATCAAACAATGGAGCCTTGTTCGAAGAAAAACCTTCTTGTACTTGATGAGTAGCCATATGTGCTTGAAGACCTACCTTCCAATTGTTAGATTGTTCCTCGAGGCACTTGCTTTAATACCAATTGTTAAGCACAATATAATAATCTTTGAGAGGGGGTGAATACGTATTATGATATTTTTAAAATTTAACACTTAATCTCAAAACCATAATCACAATTAATCAATTTCACAATGAATATATCAAAGCAATCAATAAATGCAAAGCAAACCAACATAATGTAAATAGACACATATTTACGTGAAACCCTTCGGGAGAAAACCACAAAGGAAATCCAGGTTTATTATATTTCTTAAATGTTTGTAGGCACCGGCCTACAAGACACCAATCCCCAAATTACAATTTTGTAGGCACCAAAATACGGGAGCACCAACTCCTTTTTGCTAAGCACCAACTCGGTAAGAGACACTAATCTCTTCGAATATTAAGGTACCAACCTCCTTTACGAAAAACAAACTCTTTTCTATATTTTATGTTGCTACTTTGCTTCAACAAATGATAGAACACTTCCTTTATAACTCAGATCAGCCATACATTTCTTAAAAAGCTGCTGCTCGAATATTCTTCTTATTTATTTCAATCCCTTCACATATATAAATCGTTGCAAATCTTCTTTTAAAAGGTTTTTCATATGTGCTCCTTTACTTCTTATTTTTCATTTCGAATTTCATACCCTTTCTCCCTCAAACATCTTCCTTATATAGTCTTTCGCACCCTTTCGAAAAGACATCTTTTCTACCAACTGACATTCCCTTTCATTTAATTTAATTAACCATCTTTTATTTTAATAATGCAAATACATGTGTCGGCCATAACTATAAAGTGGTGCTATTTTCCAAAGGGGGTCGACTAAAATAAAAAAACATTTTTATTTGTATTTTAAACCATCCTATAGACATATTTATTGCTCCTTTAATCACCCCTTATCATACTAAAACATGGACATTTAATTTTGCCATTTGAATCTTCTTTTTCACCATAAAACCTGGCATATGAACACCTTAAAATGTTAATATCTCTCTCCTATGTACAGTTGTGTATATCTCGCTTATACCATGATAATCCTTATGTAAAAATACTTCTTTTCATATATTTAAACTTTTGTTTTCTGCCCTTCTATACTGCTGGTTATTTCCGTTACTTTCTACCATTTCCGTCAACATCTGTCAGTAGTTCCATCAGCTTCCGTTACATGATTCTGTTAACCAAATACATCAATGATTAAGCCTTTGACATCAATGACAATATTTCCACCAATTTTCATATGTGAGAGTAAGTATGTAAATGATGTGTTGAAAAGACTCATAATGTTGAACTGCAAGCAGACATCAACAATAGTTTCCACACGACCAAAGTTAAGCAAAGAAGATATGGGATCCACTGTCAACTTTGTATAAAAGAATTGTAGCGAGTCAAATGTATTGACGACCACAAGAACATATATTATGTTTTGATTCAATCCTATATCAAGGTTTATGGAATCACGTAAAAAATTGCAGTGGAAAAGATGTAAAATAATACTAAGAAATGTTGCGCCTGAATAGTTTGATATGGAATATTGTATGAATCATTTGAAGATTTCAAATTAACAGGTTACACTGATAGTGATTTTGGAGGAAGCAAACATGATTGGAAAGATACTTCCGGATACATATATAATCTTGGATCAGGTGCAGTGTCATGGGATTGAAAAAAATATCCTGTTGTCACCATTCCATTAGCCAAAGCTTAATATGTGGCAGCCACATCCGCTGCTTGTGGAGAAGTATGGATGAGAAAAGTTCTATAAGATCTCTTGCATGATCAAGAAGAAGAAAATACAATATTATGTGATAACAATTCAAGCGATACTAAGTATCACTTCATTAGAAAGCTTGCGAGTAATGACGAAATCTATCTCGAATTTTGCAGATCAGAAGATTTGTTAGAAAATATTTTCACAAAGTCGTTAGCTAAGGAGATATTCAACTACTTCACAGAATGTTTAGTAGTCATTGGATTAGATAGTTAAGATGAACGGAAGTGTTGGAATATTAATCTCTCCCATCTACCTTAACTGAATGTTGCTGACTTAAAGAAAGTAGCAAATTTTGATTTCTCTAAAGGAGATAATATTGTCATTAACTCTCAAATCCTAATATTTTATTTATGCATTAATGTTCATTGACATATTTTGCAAGTTATATGAAGTTCTACAACCAAATCAGATTTTTAAGGCTTCTAGAAATATGAGGCACTTGTAATTCATTTCTAAGAGAGTGGAATAAAAGAGCAATGAAGCTGTAGAAAAAATGTTTCGAGTTTACAAACTTTAGTTTGTGTTTAGTTCATTATTTTCTACCTCTTTCCCCCTTCATACAACACCTTTCAATTCGATGACGCATAAGAAAAAAATGATAAAGACATTTTCCTCCAGCTGCCCTCGTGATCTTTCTTCTTTCATATGCATGCTAACGAATTGAGGACACATCCAATTAACTATTTCCAACATAATCCATGATAATTTTATCCATAACATGTCCTCGTCCTACTTCATGTCTCAAAACAATGCATAGAACATGTATGGTGGATTTAAACAATCAAATCAGGCCACAACATTCAATACTTCGAATTCATCAACACATCACTTTGAATAATATTGAGAGCATTCAGATTCACGTGTAATGTTCCATCATTCAAAATGAATTAGAGTTAGAGAATAGCAGTTTATTCAATTCTATAGCTTTGTGCAATCTTCTGCATCATACTGCTTCAAAGAAGAGGAAGACGAGGCTTCAGGAATCGAAGGTTCTGCAGAGCGTTTAGTCTTGTACCCATGGAATTTATTGTGTAGGAATAGTGTCATACATTTGTAAAGTTTTGTGCCCCGTGCTAAATCTTTTACACCCTGCTGAGTTAGACACACATTCGGGTTACACACTTTTGTGTCTTTTTATAGTAGTGTTTTTTAATGTGCTTCTCAACAATGATGCAATTAGACCTGCAGACGTGGACCTCAAACTGTTTACTCCTCCTGTGGGTCAACCAAGCAGCCTGGTATGTCTTAATCGGATGGAGATGCCCTCATCAAAGATTTCGTAAGAATCAAATGAATAGGATTGGCTAGTTGAAGGGCACGGGATGACGAATTATGTATCCAAGTAGTCATGTAAGCTCTAATTTCAAGGAGTCTAGTTTGATCATGTAGAAGATTCATAGAACCTGCAAGCTTAATTGGGATAGGTCTTGCGATTGAATATATTTGGGGATTTCTATAGTCTTTCAAAAGATTTTGCTAGAGTGGGTAATTCGATTGTGTGATTCTATAATCTTTTCACATTAATAGAAGAATCTTGTGATGTTTTTATGAACTATGATGGGATCTTGTTTTAATTAGATCATGTAAGGAATCCTTTAATTAGGACCCTAAATCATTGTACTACATCAATCTATCATATCATAGCGAGGATTTCAAGTGTTATTGTGGAGTTAATAGATGTTGTCATTAGTTTGGTTAAGAGATAGGGATCCGGGTTTTCAATAGGTATTAGTAGGCTATTTTCTATAGTGTATGTGGGAAGAAATTGGTCATATACATATTTTAAACTTTGGGGTTGTTTGGTAGGTGTAGGTTACAATTTTTGGTTAGAGTTAAGAGTTGTAAGGAAAACAAAATAGAACATAAAGTAGATTTCATTTCAAAAGAAGATAAAGTATCGATATTGATAGACATGCAAAAATGATGAAAGGAGTACAAGCCTCTTTAGAGGATATGGAGAATGCTTAATACATAGGAGTGGTGTTGGATGATGATGTAAGTGATGTTGAAGTCACTTAAGGGGTACATGAGGAATAAGAAGTTAAATTATTGCACATTGATGTACATGAGGATTAATTCTAATTTGCAATCAAATGAATGGGCAACAATCCCAAAAAGATGTCCATGATTATTCTAAGAATATAAATATTGAAGAACTTATAAATTGAATCGCAGATCTATAGATATATTTCGAATATAAAGATGTAGAAGATCCCAAGAAGGAAAAATTATGTTGTACAAAATTGAATTATCATCCATCTTTATGGTGGGGCCATTTCCAAACTCCAATTGTACCTAGAGGCAAGTATAAGATCAATGGTTAGGATAGACTGATTATGACATTGAATGCTAGTATATTCATGCCTACAAATTATCACTTTAATTTGTTCAAGGATTTACAAATTTACCCTTAAAAAGATTTGAGTTTCAAGGTCTACATAAAATATTTATATAGGTGACTATCAAATCAGGTCTTGTTGAAGTTGTTGTAAAAAAACTATTGAGGTATGCTAATAAATTGTGTATCACCATTCAAGACAAGTTTAGCATGAATAGACTAAGGTTTGTCGAAGAAGCCTTCCAGGTTTGTAATGAAGGGAGAAGAATATTTTTGTATAGAAAAATGAGAAATGCATGATTCAAAGGAACATTCTAGTGTAGATGTGTAGGATTATGTAATGATATGTAAAATCATGCACATTAAGGTGAAGCAAGTTCTGACATGATAAAACTCGTGTAAAGAGGCATATCTAGGTCTTCTTTTAGAAGAATAGGACATGTATATTCCTTATTTTTGACGCTTGTTTACCATTTATTTTGTGCCCATGTTGATGATGCATTCTACTCCTAAGAGTGTGCCTTAAGTGGCGTGTCAGGATTGGGGTATTATTGGACTTTGTCATGTGGTATAGACCACAACATTTGAGATTTAACACTATTACATCTTAGTTACCCGATCCTTGCCTCGTTTATTCCCTTTGTTCACACATTACATCCCTCATGCCTACTTATCCCATTGTGTCTACTTGCTTTTGCTTATCACATGCAATTATCCCCATTTTTATCATTATGGACCTTATGGCCTTCATTCCCATGTTTTTCACCTCTTGACCTTAGGGTTTTCCCTAAGGCCAATGTCATCACCCATGGGCGATGGTGTTGGTTTTAGCTTTTCCATAGCTAATGTCATCACCCATATATATGCTCTGCCTTCTTTATGATAAACCACCACAAGACACTTACTTTACCATACATGAAGGCAATTCTAGGCCACATAATTTCACACTATTTTACATTTGTTCATTGACTTGGAGTCTTGGAGCTTACCTTTGTGCATTTTGGGTCACGGCGGTGAGTTAGGACTAGAGATCTTCTGTTGAGATTTCCCCTTCTCCACCCAGGGTCCCCTAGCAATCCTCTCTTGGTGTTGTTGTCTGCGGGAGGATTATGCATTAGTAGGCATACACACGCTTTAAAGGTAAGTATTTCTAACTCTCTTTGTTATTTTATCTTGCACATATATGTTCAATGGTGTTCATTTATTGAGATAGAAAAGAGTATATATATGTTCTCTTTGATCTATTGCATTGTCTTATTCTATTATGCCCCTTGGTTTTATCTGCCCTTGGTTATTCTTGTTCTTCATCCTAGTAGGATACCTATCTTTACCTTAGTTGTAGGCCCTAAAAACCTATAATTATCCAATGATCGGGGTCATTGTCCTATATAATTATGACGGTAGTCCTCCTTGAGCATCATTGTATCTACATTGTTGGTCTCAACTTAGATTGGATCCCTACATTTCAAAACCCAAATAGAAACCTAACGTTTTTCCATCATACACTATGGTGAACTTGACGTGAATCTTAATTTTCTCCCAATTATGTTATATTCACTCTATTTCTTATTTTTTCTACTTTATCCACAGCAAGTAGCCCCTATGTATAACCCTAATCCATGGTTGATTATTTCCTTATTGTAACCAATTTTCTTGTACACCATCAAACCACATGTAGAACCCTACTACATGGTAGATCATGTATAAGCTTCAACTAATTTTTTAGATGCCAAAATACCATTTGTAAACTTTCGACACGAGACGATTTTGTTCGAAATTCTCTTAATTTCACAACTAATCTCTTTATATGCCATGCACCCCTAGAAAAATTCCTACATGGCCAATGTCATCGGAAAAATATCTCTAATAAGCCTCTTTCAGGCATCCCTATCCACTATGGAGTATTTAATCAGTGATTCCACTACATCATCTGCTAAGTCATCTTTGGTTGAACTTCATAAGTTAGTTCCTCATTCCATTGATTATCTTACCATAAGGGCTAATGCTAAGAAGTCAAAAACTCCACTTAGAAATATACATACTAGATCCAACATCTAAAAGCCTATCTTCAAAAGAGAAGAAGACGGGGAACTTGAAGATGCCCCTGAATCTGATTATACCCTTGCTATGCAAAAATTTCTACAACAATTTCATAAATATGTAGGGGATTCATTTGAGATGCATTACATGAACATCGAAGAATATCTTTCTCAAAAGTTGGATGTGGATATCAATCACGTTGAGCCTCCTCCAAATGGAGAAAATGTTGATCCAACTAATAACATGTATGTCCCTCCACATATTCATTCTACCAAACTTATCATAAAACTTTTTGACCACCTAGGTCGATAACGAGACTATGTGATAACACACTCACATGTTTTGATAAAAAATGATGAGAATACCCGGAGGGTGCTATCATTTGTTGACTATTTCACTTTACTAAATAAAAATTCTTCACATCTATAGACCAAATATAAAGAGAAGCTTTGGACCATTCTTGAACTCTAGATTCGAAGTAAATAACTAGCATCTCCAAACCAAACACACTACTAGCTCCGGACCAAACTTACTTCTAGATTTGGGCCAAACATACTTTTAGCACCAAACCAAATATACTCCTATTTTCTCAATTCTTCTTTGTTAACTCTTTCTATAAAACACCTTCATTAACAATGGAAAACAATAAAGACAAGTAAGGAATCAATTATTGCAACTTTAACCTTTAGGATGTCTGTCATACCCTTCTTAATGGTCATATATTACTTTGTTAGGTCCTTACACCAATCTATACTCAATATTTTCTCTAACCTTGAATACACCTTTTCAAATCCTCTGACCTACACAATTCTCATGAAAATTATGAGAAAACCAATATATAAGTATGGACTTAAATTTTTTCCTTTTATCAATAAAATAGGGATGTCATAATAGATCCCTATTCCTTTCCTTCTTGATGACAATATGAAGCTTCAATGAGTTGTGTAATTGATCACAAACATTATTGTTGTTATCTCAGACCACCTTATCAAAGAATGCGTTTATCCTTTATATGCAACATCTAAGTTACTGAGATACTTTCCTTGAATCCTTCTTAGAACAAGACTATATATACCCCTTTCTAGACTAAGAACATGAGAGTCATATAACAATTCCATTACCTGATTTCCATCATATTATCATGCATCTTTAGGTAGAAACACAATTTAGAATCATTTCTCTAAGATCTTCCTTTTTGTCATCTAGTACTTTATTTTGTTTCCTTTTTAGTAAGTCTGTTTTAGAACAAATTTGAACCTAGTTTTCATATATCTCAACCTCTTGAAACTCTGTAAGACGTTTCAGATACCCATTATCATGTTTAAATATCTCATTAACTTTGAGACTTCAATTATTAATAGAATTTTCCCAGTTCACATTTTTATAGATCTAATTAGGCCTCATTTAGGCTCCTCAACTGCCACAGATCACTATTTTTATCATAACTTTATCAAAACTGAATGAAAATACTTAAAATAACCTACATCTCTTAAATAATATTAGTCAGTCCTCCCATATGAAATTTTATCTTCAATCTCTTAGAATTGTGCAAGTTATGAAGATTTTACTTTTTGGATACAAACTTTCTTAGCAAACAGTCTACAGTCGAGGTTTTAAGTTTTCATGGATAAAACCCTCCAAATGAATTATAATTTTTATTTACTCTTATTTATCTCCCAACAATATGCTCACAAAATTTCATAAGGTTTTCATTTATACAACTCAAGTTATGGTATTTTTTCTTCTTACAACCTACCTATCTAGGCAGTCAGGGACGACAAACATTCAAAAAAATAAATATATTGAGCATAACAATGTTTCAAGATTTGATTCTACTTGGAAAAATTATGTTTTGAGGCCCTCTAAATTTTACAATTAGGAACATATGGTTGATCATGCACGAATTTCTCCCAGCAATAAGATTTGTATAAAAAATGAAGCACAATCACATACAATCCACACTTTATCCAATGATGACATTAACTCAATTAATTTATATAGGCATTTTCATGGAAAGCTGATTTACCATTGACATGAGAAATATTCCATGAATCATAAGAAAATTCTTATCTAATTTCAAACTCCCAATGAAAAGATCACATATTAGAAACAAAGACTTATTTGTATTTACATAATCTCCTTGAATTACATACATATCTTGGAACCTTCTTGGCTCTTTCCCTTGATTACATGCCTCTATCCTCCTAGTATACCTAACTCTACATTTATGATTACTCATCCTCCATACATTTTTATATCTTATGTTGAATTTTCTAAGGATGATTTGATCCTATCAACCCAAACAAACTTAAACCAACTACCCTTATTTAGCTCCATCAAATCTTTCCTCAAATCATGCAACAAACTTATCTTGGAAAATATCAAGAATCTTACCTAAAATCATGGGATAGGCTTATCTCCTCCTCTTTCTACGTTGGCATATCTTCATGAGTTGGATTTACATTTTCATGGAGGAAAAATACATTCATACCACAATAATAACACGATGACTATTTCAACATATTTTAGGCTTCTCACATATGCCCATTATCCTTATAATTCATGCTAAGAAATTCAAACTTTCAAACTTACTCATTTTGGAGGAAAATGAGTTTTGACTCCTAGAATGGACAATTTAACTCTTTCTTGAATCCTAAGGCCTTATTCCATCACTTTTGACATATTTACAAGATTTATACAAAGTACTTGTGGTATTCCAACATCACCATGACGGTGAATAAATTTTTACAACTTAAAAATAATCTAGCTCATCTTGCTAGTCAACCTCAAATGGTCTCTTAGGGCACGAAAAACCAAGGTCATCTCCATCCTCTCTTGGTTTTAATCAACGAGGCTCGCATTATACAACATCCCATCCATAAGGTGACCCTTAAATCAATTCTAAAGAGCCTCTCACTCTCTATGTTGCTTATGTAGACATTGGAGGCATCACTCCTACCCTAGGTATGCTGGAAATGCCTAAGGCCCCCATACTAGCACTGGAAATGTGCAGTCTTTGATGCGGGTGCGATACTTGTGGGTGCGCTTGGAAAGCGTACCCACGAGAGACAGTACCTTACAGGTGCGGTTTTCCGTGCCAGGACCATACCCTGTCCCCTGTGGGTATGTTTCCAAGCGTACCCGTAAAAAAAAACTTGCCAAAGACTGTTTGTTTCCTTTTTTGGATTTTTGGTGAAAAAATCACAAGCATAGAAAAAAATTTGCCATTTTTGGAAAGGGTCCGGAAAGATGTAGCAGTAAAAACTTGCATGTGCCATAACTTTCATTCTGTGACTCCGTTTCAAGTGTCGTTTTCTCTAAAAGTGTATATTTTCTCGAGCTCTACGCATTGATGGCAATATTTTTCTTATTTTCATAAAATCCATTTTACACCTTTTTGTACCGAGGAAACTTCTTGCATCTTACGAAAGAATCATGAGCTTTGATCGCTTTGTAGGCAGTTAGTAATTAAAAATCTTGGATAGCTTTCCAAAACTCGGTGAGTATTCTCCGTGCTCGGACTAATCGTCCCACCTACCACTTGGATCCATATTTTCCTACTTAGTTATGATGTTTCGGAAATATGTCGAGACAATACTATCGTCTTTGAGTGGATCAAGGAATGTCACCATGAACAATCAAAACTCCTTGAATCTTATCACATTCACTAAGATAAATAAGCTGTCATAGAGAAATAATAAATTTCAATAAGTATGCAAATGCTTCTTTAAATTTATAATTTATATACATATTTATATATTTATATACATGTATATATAAATATATATATATATATATATATATATATATATATATATATATATAAACGTACCCAAAAGCGTACCGTACCCAAGATTTTTAAAAATTTGTCGTATATATATATATATATATATATATATATATATATATATAAAACGTACGCGTGTACGTACCCAAGATTTTTAAAAATTTGTCGTATCGGTTACCGTACACGTACCGTACACATACCGTACTCGTACCCATATCCGACTATCTAGCTCCTACCATCAATTACTTGACAGTTCTACCAACCCTACTCTTCGTATCAAGGATTTTGGAAATATTTAAAAATATTGGGTCAAAACCAACTCTTACCCCACCACCAATCTCTTAGATAATACACTTATAGGAGATGACTTGGACTAGTACCATACCCTCCCAACCAAATCCATTGTCAAGATGGAAAGCTAGGTGACAGCCCTAGTCAATGAATTACAGTAGCATGATATTCCTGAGAAGAACATCAATGCTTTCATCAATTATAAGAAAATGGAAAAAAATCTTCCCAAGCTTCCATCAAACATTATAAAAACTCATCCACCAGGCGGAGCACTACATGTTCAATGGAAGTTTATTTCAACTATTCCTTAAGAGAACTTGAATCTTGCCTCTATTACAATGTTAAATCCTTTTCTTCTACCTCTTTGAAAGAAGCATTCAAGCTGTACAAACACCAAGATTACCTCATGAGAGAATTCTAAAATCCTCCTCCAAAGAAACAACCTCCCAAGAACATTCAAGTCCTCATGTCTCTTAGAAACAAAAATTCCACTGATGAAGGAGTCACAAATGCTGTTCCAAAGATACTTATTCCAATAGGACTATCCATGACATTGATCAATCTATCACCAAATAAAAAAAAACTAATATTCCACAACCATACCAATTGTCACTAACGTCTATCCAAGGAGTTGCGATGGCATCTACCCTAACCATCCTCCATGGCTCACGGACCTTTGTCACCCCTTTCTCAATGGCATGAAGAAAATAAATTTTTAATAGCATGCCAATTGGAGACATTTTTATGATATGTGTCGCTCCCTTCGATCCTTTTCATATACCTTCCTCATTGGAAATAAATTTGACCATGAGGTCCTCACTCAATAAATGTTAGATGAATCCACCAAGGGACATGAAAAGGCCCAACAACGTGATCAACATGAAGCAATTCATCAAGATAATTTATGTCTAAAAATATAAACTAACCCACATCCAAATAACTCCAAGTCTAAAAATCCTAACCCTAGTCCTATTCTAGATAGCAATGTGGATTCCAATGTTGTTGACACCTCATATCTTTCTACTAGTGATTTTACAGAGAGTGTGGTTCATATGGATGGTATTAAACACATTATCACATGTATTTATCCCTCTTACCCTTCGTCATCCCATGATAAATCCTACAAGGTCATGTATCTATGATCGTTATGGAAAACACCTCACGAACAAGTCTCTATTCCCAATTCCATTGTCGGGTGAATTCCATCGACCCTATGTAGACACTCTTGTTGATACGATATTATGCAGTTCGAGCTCTAACAATGCTTATACCACCAGCCCCTATGGACACATTTCTACCATGGCTGATATCATCAAAATGCAAGCTAAAAATACAAACCCAAAACTTTCTACTAGTACAACTTCTTCCAAACCTATTCAAGCTAATCTTCCCAAAGTTCAAATTGTTGCAAAGTCCAACCTTGAAGATTAGGAACCTCTAAAAATCACTCTTTTTGAGTCAAATCCCATTCTTGGATCTCATTTATACCTCACCCAGACAACTTGTGAGCATCTTATGTCAACAATATTCACTATGAATATTCCTTTCCTACCCACTTTGGGGCATCACCCTACCCTATATGGTTTGAAGAGAGAATCACGTGTCAATGCAAAGAGTTATCAATTTCAATTGATCTCTCCACTGATTGTTCCTTATAAATCCAATTTCCTCTTGATTACATGATCCCCAATGAGCTTCTATTTAATGACAATGACCCTCCCCTCTTTATTTATTTTTAGATTGGCCACCTTGTGGTCAAAGATCCTTCTTACATGGAAGTTCGACACCCATGTCACCTCCCTTAACTTCATTAAAAATTTAGTTACTCATTGAAAATCTAAAATAAACTAGGAGCATGTGTAATGGCTATGACCATAAAAAGATACCCCATATGGTTTGTATTTTGATCCCTATCATTATACTTCCTCACACCACTCACATCAAAGTCACGATATTTAACTTCTCCTTGTCTTATAGTATTGTGCAAGGATGACCATGGATTCATCGCATGCATACAGTCATGTCATCCTCCTACCAATGTGTTAATTTTGTGCATCTAGTAGCCATCTATAAGTAAAAGGTGACATCAACTCTTGGCACTTTTACCTCTTCCAACAACATATGACATTAACAATTTCCCATCCTTAATGAACTTCCTAACATGCCATTTTGGGAATATCAAAACTTCAGCTACCCCATAGATTCCCTTCATGACTATAGTGGTCATTGTGAGATTATGCACCATACTCTACCCAATATTCTTGATTTGGACAATGATGATTCAAATAAAATCAACCTTAGGATTAACACCCCCAATCTTCTTGATGCCATTTTCTCCCAATTACCTCCCACTTTGTGACCTCACTCATGCAAGAAGAATGTTGAGCTTGTCCCTATCACTATTACTCACACTAAGCATTTTTTTGTAGAACATCTCATTCGGCTCAATACGATTATTAATTCTTGTGTTATCAATGTTACTAATCCTGATTATGATGATGGTTATTCTCTCAAACCTTTCTTCGTAGGGTATGCCCATGCTAAAAATGCAGAAATCCTTCGCTATTAAGACACACTATACTCTACCGTTTTTCATAACATCAACAATATCACCTTCCCCTCATAAGATGCACATACTACCTTTGATTTGGAGGCATACGATCTTATTTATGAAGGTGATACTAAATCTAACTTTGAATATAAAGATTAGATTATGAATTGCACTCCCCAATTAGTGATCCAATGTCTAAGTCATAGTTGGATCCCTCCTATAGTACTTCAAGAACACCTATTGTGACATCTCACATTTCATACCCTTCCACTTCTCCATATGTCATTGTGACTCTACTTTATTCAACGTCACCAAGATATCTTCTTTCCATTATGGATCCTAGCCCACATGCGGTTGAGCCATACTAATAAGGAATGAGGCTCTTGGACCAGGATATTTCAGATTTTAGAGATTATTGATGGTATTTAAAGAAAATTGAAGTGGAAGTCAGGTGCGAGAAACAAAATAAAGTCACACAACCCTCTTATAAAACACCACTCTTTTTATTTCATCACAATTTCTTCTCACATATCGATGATACTTGTCGGGTTATCTCCCATAGTGCCAAGCCCAATAACCTTCTCCTCGAGTGCCTAACAATCAATCTTGATCCCATTCATCCTACATCACTATGCCATCACTTATTTCTCACCATACTCATCATTCTCCCCTTTCCCCCTCTTAATGATGTCTGTCATGATGTTCTCACACATATCTCGATTGGATTGATGATCCCCTCTTTTCTACATGATCATAAATCCATATTGGCATCACCTTCATACAAGAAAACCTTAAGGACATTATGATTCATACTCACCATAAAATCCTACATGATGTAGTTGACATCATCAATGATGCATGCCAATAATCCACACATCATCATTGAGACACATTATTCTACATAATCTATCACTATTTATTTCCCGAGTTAGGTTTCTACGAGTTATTGTTTCTTATCTTGGATACTTTGGTTATTTATTATTATCTCCCACTTGGGCTTACCTCTCCTTCTTGTGTTTCTATGGTCGGGGATTCCTACCCTAGATACCTTGGCCATAATTTTCTTATCATATCCCATTTCAGGTTATCTCTTATCACTTGGGTAGGACCTCTAATTTGGTCCCCATCCCATACACTTTTACATAATTTACCTACACTATCCATTTTAAACCTTTTATCATTTCATTTTTATTAATCATAAATGTTCATGCATGTGTGCACACATGAGAAAATTGAATCATAAAAGTAAACAAACGTCATATATCCACATCAATACACATGATATAACAAAAATAATGATATCTCATCTATGTATCTCAAAATGAATCATTTTTATACATCATCATATATAATCTATGTATCAAAATAGTATATCAGCCTTCTCTCGAGAATCTCCTCCCTACGACAGATTTGGTTGATGTTTTGATCCGATGGTTCCTAACTAGTCATGTGTAGGGATCCCACTAAAGATGTGGCTCTAAATCCAACCCTTTCACCTCTCCCTCTTCCCTAGCCATGCTAGCCTCTAAAGATGCAATGTAAACTATATCAATTGCCTATAACATAGTCGGTACTTGTGCATCGAATGTCTCTCCACCTACTCTCATGCCAATGATTCCTATTCCTAGAGAAGGAACTACACCAAGGATTCCATATCTTAAACACTCATTGCCATCTAGCATCTCTATGTCTATGAATCGGACATGCTTCCTCTCCCATAAGCCTAAATGCACTCATTGAGCCTGAAAAATGTGTTGATATTCAATCCACCATCATGGTTGTATCTATCAAGTCTAGGATTGTATCCAAGATATCACGATGTACACCCTCAATCACCGAGATCCACTCGGTTGCACTCTAGTATGCAAGAACACAAATCATAAATCTCATTAGCAATCTATAAAATATTTATTCAAACATCATAATCTATGCTATAAAATAGTCCAACTTGAAGGCTCACATGGCTCACCAAGCTACTCCAAATCGATAGCTCCATCCTCCTAGCCTCCTAAAATTGCCTCATATCTTGGATTGTGGGATTCTACAAATCATGTCCACTTTCTCGAGACACCAATAAAATTAATGATCTCCTCATAGCCTCTTCTTTCTACCCTATCTACCCCATCATGTAAACGATTATATATGCACATGTATATGATAAATACCCTCCTCTTAGCCTCTGTAGCTACCACTCATGGTTTTATCCTCAAGGCTTATCTACCATTTCCTCCTCTTTCGGATCCTATCTCTCATGGTTTTCTCCCATGTCTATCACTTGAGGTTTCTCTACACCTCTTACTCCTCTTTATCACTATCATGTATAACTTGGTTATTGCACACACCGTACTTATCATGGTCACAATGGTTGCACTTGATACCACTAATTCATTTTCCTTTTTAGGAAAACCATGAAACAAACATAAAAATAATAGCCTTATGAATATCTAAAATATATGTGGCAAATACGAGACTCAAATAGATCAACAATGAGCTTGGATGATATTCCCCATTGCTTGTGTCCCACCATGCTAGTTCCCTCCTCTCTATAGTGCTCGTTGATACATCACAAAACTTTTGGATTCCCTAAATAGGTAGCCCCATAATAGCGTGAACATCCTATAGTGTCACTGACCTCTATAGTTTGTTTGTTGGCCCTCCACCTTAAGGTGTTGGACCTAATATACAAATGGATCATAAACATCATCAAATATTGATCTAATGGGATCCACACTATCTACATAGTACCTCCAAAATTAAGGTCATATAAGCTGCATAATGTCTTGTGTCGATAACCCGTGCAATAACTTTGGTAACCATAATACATCTATTGATCACCACGCGAGTCGGATCCTCCATAAGACAGTGATAAAATATCCACTAACAAGTACCCATCGATCCGGTTTAAATTCATCATAAAAACATACATTTCAAATATTTAAAATTCAATTACATCAACTACATCATCCCTTTTGGCGTAACTACATCCGCGCTTTTTCTTAACTCCATTGGCCCCTAAGAAAATTTCCATAGTCCCTTATAACATGAACCGTACTTGTAAAATGCCATTAACCACTCTATAATATCTCCCTTAACTAAACATCATTGGTCATTATGCGATTAGTCATCTTAGAATGGCTGATGAAATCTATTCAAGTTCCCACAAAAAATTTAGCATTAATTTCAAAACCTTACCTAATGACTCCCAAAACCAAAATGCTACCAAACCTATTTAAACCTTGACCCGACGTACATTGTAATGTCCCCATTTTTGAAGACCCTTAGCCTATCATTCCCCATGGGCTTTAGGGATGCTTTGAAGGGAAAATTATATTAAATAATTTTATAATATTGCTTGAGAGTGATTTTAATCATTTGACATTATAAAGCAATATTTATTTAATTATTTAATATTTATGGAGAAAGTAATTATTTAATTAAATTCCCAAAATGCAAATTAAAAGGGGAATTAAGTAAATAATATTTAGGTGGATTTTAAATATTAAAATCCCCCTTCTCAAAAGGGGACACCACACCTAAGGGAAATACACTTCTTTTATTTAATAATTTCCCTCTCCTAGGGACTTCGAATTTTGTGCCTCCTCACTTATAAAAGGAGTGCTAAGATCATTGTTAGACTTATGTTATGATGATATTTATTTTATGCTCCATGCTTGGAGTTGGGATGCATGCCCATTGATGCTTTCTCTCTCTCTCTTGCATGGGAAGTTAGTGAGCTGGTTTTGATCTATTGAAGTATTCTCTCTTGCTCCATTTGTTGAGTTCTCTTGTGTTGAAGTATGTTCTTTGTATGATCTATACTTGCTAAAAATGGCGACTTGATATGGGTCTTTTTTTGACATGTTTTGTGAGTGAACAAGGTGAAATATAATCTGATCTATGTTGGTATAATTTTCCAAGTGTAGGACTGTTATTTGGAGGGTTTTTGAAGTGTAGAAAGAGCTGAAAATAATTTATGTCATTCCATCTAACCCTAGCGACTAGATTGGGAATTTTGGAGGTTGTTTTGGAGGGTTTCCTGCTATGTCATAAAATTCATATCTTTATTTCTTTGGAAAGATTTTAATTTATAGAATTATCTACATTTTATTTGAGGGGAAAATATGGGATATTGAAGGAGTTATGCATTTTTGAATATTTCAGCTGTCTGCAGGCTTTTTTGGGTATGGAAAATTGATATTTATATCAGATCTATAGTTTGGGGTTGATTTAATATTGCATATGATTGTAGAAACTAGGAGAAATAAGGAGAATATGTTTTCATAATTTTTGGAGTGGATTTGATGCCCTAAATGTGTTGGGCGACCTACTTTTTAGGTCAAAATTAGGGTTTTGGGTTGGTTGTGTGAAATTTGATTTTTGCATATTGTTCTTCATATTTTTTTGGTCCATTATCAAAATTTCAGTTCATTTGGACTTCTCTAGCCAAAGATATGAATTTTTAAAAATTGCAGCAGTTGGGGTTTGAAAATTAATTATTTACGGCTATGTGTGATCAGATTTGTGTTAATTCCTAGCTTGTCCTAGAAGGGGATATTAAAGTGATATCAAAGCATGTTCTTCTGCACCTATGAGGTTTGACATTACTTGTGGACCATGGATTTATCTAGTGCGAGTTAACATAAAGGCAAGATTCTGGGAGACATGGTAGAGCTCTCAAGCACCTACCTCCATCAAAGGATGAGTTGCTCAAAATTTTAGAAGAAGCAACAAGTTGCTTGGTAACAATAGAGCAAGATGATTATGGATCTATGCTTCTTGCTGTGGGATTCCTTGATAATGCAGGTGGCTAATTACAAGTTGTTGGATCGTGAAAATGGGGAGGTAAGAATTATGGTTATCTTACGCATTAGTGCGGTTATACGATATACAGACACCAAAATTTCCATATTGTGATGTTATCATGGAAGAAATCTTTGAGGTCATGGTGGGAATTTTCCAAGGTCTGTGAGACCTCACAAGCTCTTATTTTGGTAAGAGGTTTTACATTTTGAACACTATTGCAAAAGTAAGATTTTGTGTTATAATGATGGATTTAGAATGTAATGATCTTATTTCTCACATGTTTAAGGTGTTCTTTGATGTTATATGTAACGATCATGCTCCGAGAGATCATGATTTATATGCAAGTCATTATGTCTTTGATATTAAATGAATATGAGAGTCCCCCAACACACTTGCTATCTATGTTGGAGGAAGGATTGGGTCAAGAGGCATCATGTGTTGCTCATACACTAGCCCAAGGTGTCCTAGAGAAATGTTCGAACAAAGTGAAGACTATGATTTTCCAAGGTATGAATTCTTTGGTGTCTAATGATAAAATTTTGGTATCTAATACTTGCATGAGAGTTGGCATTTGCACAGAAAAATCAGACTTAGTTCAAAAGGAAGAGAAGGAAGAAGAGGCCCTAGATGCAAATAAGCAAGGTAAAGAGTTATTTTTTGAAGAGGTTTCCTTTCCTTTGTATGATTGCATACATGTTGATGATATAATCATGGGAGATGAGCCCAAGAGGGAAGATAAATCTGATTTGCAAGTTTGCATGGACAAGCCAAATGAGGACAACCAAGAGGTAACTAATGATCATTATTTAGTTGTTACTAATGCAACTTGGATTGGCAATGAATGCAGGGATGGGGGATGAATGATAGGAAAGGAGAAGAGGCATTTCTAAGTGCTTTATACCATTCTCAGTTTGCTGGTCCGTACGGTACTGTTGTACATGTGCAACGAAAAATAGTGAAGGAGGAGAAGCCAAGGTCACTATTGAGTGATCAAACACAAGCTTCAAAGGGGCAGCCAAGGGTAGACCTCAATATGGCCTTAAAGAGGTCTATTTCACCATATCGCCCTCCACATAAAAAGTAACCACTTAACAACTACATTGATGTAATAAATTATTCCAAGTGTGATTTGGCTAGTACTAATGATGGAGTTGTTGATGAGCATGTGGATAAGGAAAAATCAGATTTGAAGGATACCATTCACCTTCATCATGAGCCATTTGAAGGACAAGACGGAAGTATGAGTCTCATGGTTACTCCAAGTCATTTCTTACGTGACACAAGCATTGGTGAAGGAGAAAAGGGGTTTAGATGAAGAATATGAATAGGGAAAGAGCGCTGTCCTAAACTCAGAAATTCTGAGTTTTGTAGATGTTAGGGGCAGCCCAAGGTATGATTTTCATGTGTATTTCCTCCTTGTATGTTGAGATTTGATGAATATGAGTATGATCATGTTAGATGGATGGATAAGGGGTATTTTGGTCATACTATTGTTGATGTTTTTGCTCCTAACACTTAGGTGCATAAGTGTCAACATAGCAAAAGGAAAGGGATGCCTAAGACTCTTACAAATTAAAATCATGACAATAAGCTTGCTGGCTTGTGTATAACAGCAGTTATTAGGGAGCAAATAAGTGTGTTTTCTCTTCTAGAATCAAGTTCTAGGAAGCTCCATGCACATGTGAAGTAAAGGTACATAATTACAAGGTGAGAAGTGGTGTTTTATGGTATGAAAATGTAATGAGCAGCCCCAAGCATGATATTTGAGATTTATTTTCTTTATCCATAAAGAAGGTACATGGGCACAATCAAAGGTTTGAAGTTCCTTGGGTTTACAGTGATATGTTTTATGGATGCATGAATTATGGTTTCTCTTTTTCTTATGTGCATGGTGCAACAAAAATAGTGAGATGTCATCCCTCTACATGGTATGGAGAAATGAATAACAAGTTGTTTGCATTTACTAGTGCTCATAAGATGATTAAGATGGACATTCTATTGTTCTCATACCTTGATAAAATCCAGTTTTTGATTGTTGAGGTCATAAGAGGAAGGTACGAGCATAATCTATTCATGTTAGAGTTTGCACCCAAGAGGAATATGTGCATACTTAACATTCACACTGTTGTAATGTATATTTTTGGTTTGTTTGAGGACATGTTAACATGCTTACAAAAGGATTTAGTCACATGGTATGCTGATTTTCAGTTTGGAGCATCATGGGTACATGTTACAAGTTCTTCTTTTGACCATTTAGCACTTCTTTTACATGGGGAGCAACGAAGAGGAAGGTATGGTGTTGAGTTGTCATGTTATGTTCTGAGAAAAAGGGTAAGCATGTTGTATTTTCAGCCATGATAGTGAGAAGTACCACATTTGTCATGAGATTCACTTTGAATCAGCTCTATATGATGCATATGATTAAGTTTCAACATTTGTTTTCTTGGGAACAATGTATTGAGGGTTGTGAAGATGAAGAATGGATCACATGGACCACATTTTGCATGGTAAGAGTTTCTTTTCTAGCCAAGCATATGGATAGTCTTCAATTTGTTAATGTTAGGCATGGAATTTCAGTTGCATGGGGGCCTATCTCATCCACTAGATTGTTGCTCATTCATGTGGGGAAAAAAATTCTGAAATATGATGGATGTTGTCCTTCCATTTTGATGAAAAATATCTTTATGACCAGCTCTACTATCACTTCCATCATTTAGATTTTTCACATGGAGTTGATGATATGGGTGTTGGTACTTGATTTTTTCTCATGGGTGACTATTTCGGGTTGAAACCAGCCACTCCAATTCTGATTTTGGAGATTACATCAGCACTTGGGGCCACATAATAGAGTTTGGGGGCAGCCCATACATGAAGGAGTTGTACATGCCATGGAGACACATTGGAAAAGTGTTCTTCAACACTTATTTTTCTAATTTGTTTGCTTCATGTGCAAGTTTGAAGAAGAAATTACAACAGACTACACTCCTAACTTTTAGGAGAATGAAGCGGTCCAAGATATTGCAAATGCTACTTCACTTGAGTGGCATGGGAGCACGGCTTTTGGAGGACCACACTTTTGGACATAGACACATGAGCTTGGTATTACTTGAGGGCAAACAATCTTGGGAGGGGAGGACTGTAATGTCCCCATTATTGAAGAATCTTACCATATCATTCCTTGTGGGCTTTAGGGATGTTGCAAAGGGAAAATTATATTAAATAATTTTATAATATTACCTAGAGAGTGATTTTAATCATTTGACATTATAAAGCAATATTTATTTAATTATTTAATATTTATGGAGAAAGTAATTATTTAATTAAATTCCCAAAATGCAAATTAAAAAGGGAATTAATTAAATAATATTTAGGTGGCTTTTAAATATTAAAATCACCTTTTTAAAAGGAACGCCACACCTAGGGAAATAAACTTCTTTTACTTAATAATTTCCCTCTCTAGGGATTTCAAATTTTGTGCCTCCTCGCTTATAAAAGGAGTGCTAGGATCCTTGTTAGACTTATGTTATGATGATATTTATTTTATGCTCCATGTTTGGAGTTGGGATGCATGCCCATTGATGCTCTCTCTCTCTCTCTCTCTCTCTCTCTCTCTCTCTCTCTGCGTGAGAAGTTAGTGAGCTGGTTTTGATCTATTGAAGTATTCTCTCTTGCTCCATTTGTTGAGTTCTCTTGTGTCGAAGTATGTTCTTTGTATGATCTATACTTGCTAACAATGGCAACTTGATATGGTTCTTTTTTGACATGTTTTGTGAGTGAACAACGTGAAATATAATCTGATCTATGTTTGTATAACTTTCCAAGTGTAGGACTATTATTTGGAGGGTTTTGAAGTGTAGAAAGAGCTAAAAATCATTT
Source organism: Taxus wallichiana var. yunnanensis (assembly GCA_018340775.1). NCBI lineage: Eukaryota > Viridiplantae > Streptophyta > Pinopsida > Cupressales > Taxaceae > Taxus > Taxus wallichiana. The sequence goes on from CM031239.1 coordinate 187,481,177, forward strand.
ATGTCATTCCATCAAACCCTAGTGACTAGATTGGGACTTTTGGGGGCTATTTTGGAGGCTTTCCAGTTTTCATAAAATTCAGATCTTTAGTTCATTGGAAGAATCTTAATTTATATAATTATCTACATTTTATTTGAGGGGAAAATATGGGATATTGAAGGAGTTATGCATTTTTGAATATTTCAGGTGTCTGCTGAACTTTTCTCGGGTATGGAAAATTGATATTTATATCAGATCTGTAGTTTGGGGTTTATTTAATATTGCATATGATTGTAGAAACTAGGAGAAATAAGGAGAAGATGTTCTCATAATCTTTGGAGTGGATTTGATGCCCTAAATGTGTTGGACGACCTACTTTTAGGTCGAAATTAGGGTTTTGGGTTGGTTGTGCAAAATTTTATTTTTGCATATTGTTCTTCATATTTTTTGGTCCATTATCGAAAATTTCAGCTCATTTGGACTTATCTAGCCAAAGATATGAATTTTTAAAAATTGCAGCAATTGGGGTTTGAAAATTAATTATTTATGGTTGTGTGTGATCGATTTGTGTTAATTCCTAGCTTGTCCTAGAAGGGGATATTACATACATTTTGACTATCTTTGTGGAAAAAATTTCTATCTATTTTTTTCTTGGCATACATTTTCCTTTTTTTTTCTTATAGCTACCCTTTCCCAATTTAATATAAACACCTACCATAGGATTTATCTTGCCACATGACTCATCTCAACCACCTCGTACTCTCGCCATCCCAGGCTAAAATCACTCAATTTGTGTAATCTTAGATCTCATTCTCTTAATCTCAAATCAAGAAAGTGACAAATGAATTTCTCCCTTTACTATTTATAGCAATTCTTATAATTGGTTTCATTGTGACCTTCTTGCAAATTTCAAACCTTCATATCTTCCAAACAATAAACCCTAGAAACATTATGTAAATTATGCCACTCTCATGGCAGCAAGATTCTCATTTTTACATACTTATGCACTTATCTCTATAAAATTCAAATGAAAATCCTCATTTTTCTTCTCGCTCAACGGTCAACTAAATCCTTCTCATGACCTTCTAGGTAGGTGATTTATGTCTTATTTTACTGATTATCTTCTATTGTTTCTTTTCAATCTTTCTTATTCGGGTTTCCAAGAATCTATAATGCCCACATAAGGCAAGCTGGTGAGTGACACCGGTAGGTAATTATGAGTTATGGATATTTCATTTGGTGTAGTTCAATATTTCTTTAAAGCACTTTCTTTAAAATTTTACTTTCAACATTTCCTTTAGAATTTACATCTTGGATTGATCTTTTCCGAAGACTATCTCAAGTTTCACTGTTGTGACACGTGATCATCTTTGATTATGAAATTTATATACACCATATTTTTTATGATTACTAACTATTTCTTTTGTGTAGGGTTGTTGATGCATTCTCCTCTAATAAGGGTGCCTTAAGGGACATTTCGAGATTGGGGTGTGATGAGACTTGTTCATGTGGGCTAGACCACATAATTTGAGATATGTCACTATTACACCTTAGTTACCCTATCCTTACCTCGTTTATTCCCTTTGTTAACACATTACATCCATCATGCCTATTTATCCCATTATGTATACTTGTTTTTACCTATTGCATACTATTATCCCTACTTTCAATCACCACGGATCTTCATCATTTATCCCCACTTATCTTTTGGCTTCCATTCCCCATATTATTCACCTCTTGACCTTCGTGTTTCCCCAAAGGCCAACCCCATCTCCCATGGGAGATGCTATCAATTTTGGATTTCCCATAGCTGACGTAATCACCCACAAGTGATGGCATCATATATATAATCTTTCTTATTTTTGCTAAACAACAACCAAATAGTTTTACCATACATGAAGGTACTTCTAGCTTGTATATTTTCACACTATTTCTCACTTATTTTCTGACTTGGAGTCTCTTAACTTACCTCTCGTGTATTATGGGTCACCATAGTTATAACTTGGGATCTTCTTGTTGAGATTTCCCATTATACACCCATATAAATTATCTCTTGATGTTGTTGTCTCTAGGGATTATTATTCATTAACATGAACACACATGCTATGGGTAAGTATTTTTAACCCTCTTTATTCTTCTATCTTTTATATGTATGTTGTATGCTTCTCATTCATTTTTATAAACTAGAGTAGATATATATATTTTTTGATCTATTGAATTGTCTTATCATATTATGCCCCTTGGTTATTTGTATTCGAATCTCGGTAGTATACCTACCTTTTTCTTATTTATAGGCCTTGGAAACATATAACTATCCTAGGGTTAGAGTCACTATCCTTTACAATTATGACACTAGCACTCCTTGAGCATCTTTGTATCCACATATTGTGTTTGGCCTTAGATTATATCCATATATTAAAAGACCCAAATTGGGAACCTATTTTTCTGTCATACACATTGAAGAGTAACAAGACTTAGCGAGAACTTTTTTTGTGTTGGTGTTGAGCATTATGCCTTTGATTTACCACAAGAAACACAAAATATCAGTTTGACGTATGTAGTGTGATGTTGGCTTTGACTTTCTTCGTGTCCTCTACAATGTTATAACTTGTCTTTGCATAAGTTTTAGTTGTGGTTTTCTTCTCTCCTTCCTTAATTGGAGGTGGAATATTGTCGGACTTTGAATCGGGAGGTGTGTTTACTTTTGGTGGATGTTTGGAAGTAGTGAGAGGTTTTTGGTCTTGCTTCGTAAGGCATAACTACTTATCTCGATAGTTCTAAAAATAATGGATCTCTTTGGTGTTCCATTCTTGCTCATTATCCTCTTAAGAAGGGAAACTAATTCTCTCAAATTCCATAACAATGCTAGCCTTGGAAGAACTGACTTCGTTTGCATCTATTGAATTTAGTTATACCCTCCATAGTTTTGTGGATGGATTTTAAAGCATTGTAAAATAAAAGACAATCTAACTCACCGTGCTCATCAGGTACCATTTACCCTAAACAAATGAGAAAGAGAAAACTAATATATGTTAATAACAACAGACTTGGTTTTGGTAGTAGGGGTCTCTTTACATTTAGGAAAATTATATATTTGATAATAATAACTTATGTTTTAGTTATCACCACTACTTGTCTCTATAAATTAACAAAATCATTACTAATCATTTGCATCATCTTTTGTATCCCTTCCAACTTAGAGTTGTAATAACTTAAAGGAAGTGTTTGAGTAGGATTCACTACTAGAACTAGAGATATGTTGGTGGTTTTAACTTAATAAAGAAATAACAATGTATTTATAACAGGGGATCTCATTCATAGTTGGGACATTTTGAAGAGACGTGGTAATGATAGGGGTATTTTATCCTTTAGGGTGTATTTTATATTTAATGTTTTATACTTTGCATAAGCTTGTGTCAAATTGGTTATATTGTCTCTCCTAAAACACAAAAATGAAAGGATCCAAAACACTTTTATACATCTCTAAAATAAGAATATGAGTAAGCTTGTATAATGGTGTAAATCTTCTTAATATAGATTGAAAAGTCTAATGGGTTCATTACTTTCCCTTTTAACTCTAGGAAATTTCCAATACAAAACACTAGGATCAATAACTTATCCAAAATGTGTTATTATGCTTTAAATTTAAAGATCGAGTCATAAGCAATATCTTATAAAGTTATGAATTTACAAAAAATAAGTTTTTATTAAACCCTAATTTTAGATTAACTAAATGTACACTATGATATACATTTGTTAAATATAGTACGACACAAGAAATAAAGCATGCAAGGTGAAAACCCTAAGCAAGAGACATAAGAAAGATGACTTAGCTGATTTACACTTGATATTAAAGTCCTGTAAACCGGAAAACTAGTTAACAAGAAGTGAACAGTGTTGTAAATGCTCAGGATAAATTATGGAGCTCACAGATGATGTCGGACATGGGCTCCTGCACTAGAGCAAGGGTGCACAGGCACCGAGACTACTATCGGGTGCTCGTGGTTTGTGAAAATATTCGGACTCTGCATTTTATAGTGTTATACAAATATTTCAAATATTCTCTATTGATCACGTGTAAGTCACTCCTTGATCACCGAGTGTACATGTAACTTTGTAAAAGAGATGAGCACCGAAAAACCCACACACCTCATTAAATAATAAAAAAAGATGCAATATGCAGATTTGGACAGATACCCACTGTCACCCAAAATAGTGAACTAGCGGTAGTAGCGCATTACATCTTATATTCCATGTATTTCTTATGAATGTGTGTAATGATTGTGTCGTAGGATGCCCTAGTGCAAGTTGCACTTGATAGCGAGCTAGATATAGAATGCAACAATAGATAGCATGTGTGGATGGAATAGAATGAACTTCCCCTTCATGTGCACTTATGTAGAAAATGCGGTCCCTTGTCCCTTGAATGCCAAATGGATGCTTTGAAGTGCTTTAGGTTCATGTTGAATACAAGCTTAGGTGATAGTAATAATGCTTGGAGCTAGGTCCTTTATTTTGAACATATAACTATGTATTTATATGATTCCCTTGTTTGAATTTCATAATTAACAAATGGAAGGCCAACCCATAAGTGAAAAATATGCCGAAAAGATTGAAGAGACCCAAAAGAAGAAAGTAAGATAGAAAAGGATCAAGGGTGCCCAAAGGGAACATGACCTCCTGGGTGCTACTCTCCTGGCTAGAAAATATTCAGACTCTGCATTTTATAGTGTTATACAAATATTTCAAATATTCTCTATTGATCACGTGTAAGTCACTCCTTGATCACCGAGTATACATGTAACTGTAAAAGAGATGAACACCAAAAAACCCACAACACCTCATTAAATAAAAAAAAGATGCAATATGCAGATTTGGACAGATACCCCACGGTCACCGAAATAGTGAACTAGCGACCAGCGCTGCATTACATCTTTTATTCCATGTATTTCTTATGAATGTGTGTAATGATTGTGTCGTAGGATGCCCTAGTGCAAGTTGCACTTGATAGCAGGCTAGATATAGAATGCAACAATAGATAGCATGTGTGGATGGAATAGAATGAACTTCCCCTTCATGTGCACTGTATGTAGAAAATGCAGTCCCTTGTCCCTTGAATGCCAAATGGATGATTTGAAGTGCTTTAGGTTCATGTTGAATACAAGCTTAGGTGATAGTAATAATGCTTGGAGCTAGGTCCTTTATTTTGAACATATAACTATGTATTTATATGATTCCCTTGTTTGAATTTCATAATTAACAAATGGAAGGCCAACCCATAAGTGAAAAATATGCCAAAAAGATTGAAGAGACCCAAAAGAAGAAAGTAAGATAGAAAAGGATCAAGGGCGCCCAGAGGGAACATGAACTCCTGGGTGCTACTCTCCTAGCTAGGAACTGTAGTTTAAAGCCATAAAAGATAAATAAGTAAAATACCGAATGCAATGTAGTGTGTGTAAGACCAAAAAAAAAACCAGAAACATAAAAAAGAGACCAAAAACAATTGTCAATTATTAGTTTTCTTTCTTAGGAATCATATGAATGATAGTATGTGTTTAACATATAGAAATGCACCCAAGTGCATGATTTTGTGTCTACATTTTCCCCCACTTTATGATTTTGAATGAATACTCGATAACATAAATTAATTAGAAGATGTGTACCTTTTATTCCTATAGAGTGTGATGGTGATAGCGTGCCGAAGAGCCAAGTGAAGCGTGAAGTGATTGAAAAACGAAGCATGGAAATAGGAAAGAAAAGTATCCCTAGGGTTGAAGTGTATGTGCTAATTGTACATGTTGTGATTTTTCTTGTTGATGTAGGGTTGCTTATTGTTGAATATTAAGGATGGTCCTGCAATATAAGAGTGAAAGAGTAGTCAAAGTCGTGTATATGATTTTTTTTCATAAGTATGTAAAAGTGTGTAAAAGGAAAGTGTGCACTTGATATGTAAGATTGTAAAAGGATAGAAAGATGTCCTAAAAATGCTACGAAGAGCGAGTTTTTTGGGAGATCTCATGCCAATAGTGATTTTTTGGGTGATCTCACACCAATGGTGAGTTTTTTGGGCAATCTCAAGCCAAGTGCGAGTTTTTCGGCAATCTCATGCTCTTTGAGAAAGTGTTGGGGATAGAGGTCTAGTGTTACTCTCCTTCCATGACTCTTCCTGATAAGCACCACTACAGATGGTGCATCCCTAATTAGTTCCTATAATCCTGAATTAGTTCCAATTGAAATTGATTGTAGGATATTACATGCATGTTGTAGTTGAAGGATTGTGCCTTTAACTATGAAACTACTACGAAGGCTTCTATAGACTCTTCTAATTTAAAAATATAACTATGTGTGCCCCTAGGGCATTAGTGCTAAGTTAAGGACACGATTACATGGGCTGCTTCTTTATGAGTATGGGCACTGGTGTCTGTGATGTGTTGAGGACCCAAGTAATATTTTTGGCCATTTATGTAACCACGGTCTGTGTTGATTGTGTATTGTGCATATCTGAATTGTAGCTCTAAACTATTATGGGGTGATTTATCCACCCAACACATGCCCTCTTTCTTTGGGGTGCATTCAATGAGTGTAGGATCATGCAGTCCAAATGACGGGACCTAAAACTGAGCTGAAATGGATCCCTGTAGGGGGGAGGTGATGTGCATGGTAGAAACACAAGCATATGCAAATAAAGTGGTGGTAACATGTGTTAGTAGAAAATTTAGAAAATATGCAATAAGCGATAGTGTAATGAATAAATTTTGCAAGAAATATGGACCGCAAAAAGTGGGTTTAAAACATGGGACCTCGTTCATAATGTCACAAGACAACCAGGACGAGCAACCAAAATCATACAATGATCATACAAGACATAGGGCATAGACCGCAAACAATAACTTGCAATGTAAAATAAGATGTATCGAACACCATGGTGTCATATAGTTCTGCAAGAGAAATGCTTCACATGAAGCACCCATTAACATGTTAGAAAGATAGAAAGTATGTCAGAACGTGTATAGATCAATAGAAAGAAAATGCTCGTAAGCATAAGTAGTAAATGATGAAATAATAGAACTTATAATGTGTGAGAGTAATAGAAGTAGATTCCCCCAAGAACCTTAGTGGGACCGACAAAGGATACAATGTCGAGCATCATGCATCGTGTAAAAAACATGTAAGAGATCTGCATTCACAACTAGAGACCAAGTGAACACATATGTGTATATGATAAAGATAATGACATACTGAGTATCTGAATAACATAGTAAGAAAAGTGCATCATGTAAGTAGTATAAGAAAACAAGAATAAGTGTAACCAAGATATGAAAATGCAATGTATGAGTGTGACAGAATGGAATGCAAAGTTTGAAGGTAGAAGGAGTAGCGTGCCCCCAAGCAGATGTATATGAAATGGGGTTCATTTATAAAAGACACATCAACAATCAAGAAGGAACCATAGAATAAGAGTGCGTCATCAAGAAATGGTTTGAAAATGATATCTGCTAGAAATATATGTCAATAAGCACAAAGCGTGAAGAGTGAATTAGGTGAGGTTTATTTCATATTTTGACCTTCAGTGAGTCGATTATGAATCATGGAACTAGAGTGTGTCATATGGTAATGATGATAAAATGTGTGTATCAAAGGGTTTGTAGTGATGCTTAGAAAATATTAGAAATTAAGCACGGGCGTCGGTGCATGAGATGATAGGGACATTTGATAGTAATGTAAGGGGGAGAAGTTATGATGCCCCGAATTATGTGAATGATGGAGATATATGCGGTGATGTGAGAAGAATCATGCCAAAGTGGCGGAGCTTAAAATGTGTCTTGGCCATCAATGTAAGGAATAGTTTGTTTGACAAAAATAATTAGATGCGAAGTGGAGTAGGATGGGGAGGGATATTGAATGGTGGTAGCTTATGTGGGATTGATAATGCTATGGAATAATTGAGAGAAGGAGGGTTGGACCGATTTTTAGAGGAGGTTGTTTAGTTGGAGTTGGTAATATGGTAGAATACTTGAGAGGAGGGGTTGGAGCGGTTTTTAGAGGAGGTTGCTTAGTCGAATGGGTTGAATAGGCGTCTCTTAACTTGTCGGAGTAGGAACATTAGACATTATGGAATGATGCTCACTAGACATAGATGGATTAGATTTAGGAATCTAGTGGGATTTAGAAATTGGAGATAAACATGTAGCAGCATTTTGTGTAGCAAGCTGAAATGAGACCATAATGATTAAGGTGGAAAAAATTTCGTTTTAGAGCATAACAATAATTTTCATTATGTCCATTAGTCCGATAATAATTGTAATATGGGTGATTGTACAGATGAAAATCAACACACGACCCTCACCTACACTCGACTCCCCAAGGTCATTCCGAGGTAGTAGGTGTGGAAATATGTGCGGCCAAATGGATGGTAAATGTGTGATATGGATGGACAAGCTATTAAGGAAATCTAGTGTCCTCAACTCGCAATAGTAGAATTTTCTCATCAAGCGCAATGAAAGCCTCTCTAACTTGCATGGGTCGATGGATGGCATAGAAAGAATGGTGACGAGGAGACTCCTATCGATGTCAAGCTCTATGGAGATTATCTCTAATGGTTGTGGAATGCATGGGATACCAACAAGTGCCTCATAATGGTTTCGAGAAAAGTTCATAGAATGATGAGAGGCGAGAATCGGCTATTCTATGGACGGTTGACGGGTTTAGTCCAAAACGAGAGGGCTTGATGAGCTCCTTCATTTAAGATGTTCAGCTTTTAATGATATCTCGGGAAATGGATATGTCCCGAAGACCAATGCCCACAATCCGATATCTATGTCTATTTGGCTCTCGAGTCCCGTTTGGTTGGGGCACCGTTGGATCACAACCATAAACTCTCTTTGGTCGTGGTCCTTGTATGGTCATGCGGCATGATCTAGAATCGATGCCCAAGGGTGGTGGTGTAATCTATGAATAGGTGTGGTCCAATAATCGTAAGCTTTGTCAGCTTCTACGTTCAAAACTAAGAGTTGTTCAATATTTTGAGAATACAATACTGGGGATCTAGAAACTTGTATGCACAATCCCATGTCTATGTCAGTGAATAAATCTCCTGAATTTGGTTGCCTAACTAGTGGATCAATAGCATAAGTTTGTTCTTGATTTTGTTCGTTGATGGTCATGTGAATGTTTAAATGCTTTCAAGGCAATCTATAATTGGGTTGTTTTGACCAAAACTCATATGCTTTATCGTCTTCAATGTTTAACACGTCTAGTTGTCTTGTGATTTCTTGTAGATCTCTAGTTTTTCGAGAATACGTTAAATCTAAGACCTTGATCAATATCTGCTAATGGAACCGATAGGTTTGGTTGAGGCATTATTGGTTTGAATACGAAATCTTTGGGTTCTCTAGGTCTCGTAATAGTCATGCGTGTTATAATTGATTTAATATAATGAAGAAAACTATTTAAGCAAAGGAAGTCTAAACTATGTTTTTTATTTTCCAAGATATAAACTGAATAAAGCAGTAAAGAGCAGCTAATCTAATGAAAGTAAATGTTTTTGATTCTTTTATGATATTCTGAAAATAAAGCTTCTAATCTAAATAAATGAATCTAATACAGACAATCAGCTGGATGTAGCCAATTTCCTGTGCAATTGTGTATTAAATCTAAGCTAACTTGAAACAAAAAAATTTTCCAATTAATTCTATGATATGTAGACAACTTCCTACAAATATTCTCTCCTTCAAATCCACAGGGATAGGAAGAAGAGGATCCGTCATCGGGAGCTACTATGAAAGATGTAAACCCTTTGGAAATTAACTAATTACTTGCAGATGAAGGAAAATTGATTTCTACTCTATTTGATATGATGTAACAATAATAAATTGCAGCAATGAAGGAAACCAAACAACAAATCTAACCTAGAATTCACATAATGGAGGTGAATCAATCATGTGTAGTAATTTGTCCCCTCAGTTTATCCTTTCATTCTTTGTGTGTCCATGTGAGTCTAAGGAATTTCAAAATGCAGAGGTAGAAGAAGGAGAAAACGCTTGAGAAATAACAACTTGAAGGTAGTTTGGTTGCAATGCAAGTAGAAGATAGATCACACAAGAGATATGAGCTTGGCTATGAAATTTCTAGCAAAATTTTTGCACCAATACTATACAAGTTACACAAAAATTCTTAGGCCATTTTCTTTAAAACAAGCATTCAATTTATATAAAGTTAGTTGTAGAGTTCATAAGCACACTTGGAAGCAAAGGGATGCCAAATCACCACACAAAGAGGCTGTTAATTGGGAAAATCATTATTAAAAATAAAAGAGGGAATAAGCATGAGAAAATCAAGCCTAAAATTAGTAAATTCAGGTTACACGCGTTCAAAGAATGAGTGAAACATTCTAGAAAAATCGCATAGGACCGTTGCCTAGTGCGGAGCGGTGATTACAGGGACCAGCTTTGTCTTTGTCTAGGTGGCGGTTACAAAACCACCTCCATGCACAGGTGGCGATTCTGAAAATCGTCGCCCGGGAAAGGAGCCGGCGGTTTTGACACTAAAAGCCAAAAACAAAGGAAAATGAAGCAAAAAGATGGGGAAAATCATGTGGGGGCTAAGTAAGACATACTATGCTACAAATATAAATTTCTAGTTGGTTTTAGGAGCTTGAATAGCTTCTGAAATGACATGAATCATCATTGGGGACCTTTTGTAACTGTTTTCCAATAATGTAGCACATGCAAAATTGGGTACATACGGTGACCTTTGTATTTTCCAGCTGATAAGGAGGATAACAATGAGTAGGTAGCAAGTTGATCAACTTGTGAGTGAGGAGATGAGGTACAATGTCATGCTTTGTTGAGTATTGAGATCAAACATGAGAGGTGCCGGTAGTGATAACACTTGAGGTTCACCTATATGAGAACATGTTGAAGACATAAAAGGCTGGAGGAGATGTAGAAGAAGAAGCATGGGATTGGGAAACAACCTTCGATGTTGGATTTTAGTTGTGAGAGATGTAATCATGGATTTCATAGCCTGAATTTTATCTTGAAATAAATAATATGAATCTTGAATTGAATTCCAAATGGATTGATTAGTTGTGACATTCGAATAATAGAGTCATTGGAGAAATGATCAAAGATGGCACTAACTTGTGAAGGTGACATATTGCTAGGGAGATACATAGTGTCTAGGGTTTTTGGAGAGAATATTTATAATATGGGTGTATTTGAAGCAATTGATATAAGAAAAATTGAGAAACCTTAGGAACCATGAAAGAAGATTGGATAAAATAAGAAAAATGAGGATCCAGTGTATGATTACGAGTGGGGTTCACCAAATGATTTAACAAAAATTAAGTGTTTATTAAGCCCTAATTAAAGAGTAACTAAATGTACACTATGATATAAAGCTTCTAAATATAGTATGACACAAGGAATAAAGAATGCAAGGTGAAAACCATAAGAAAAAGACATTGGAAATATGACCTAGTTGATTTACGCTTGATCTGGAAGTGTTATGAACTGTGAAAACTATTGAACGGGAAGTGAACAGTGTTGTAAATGTTCAAGATGAATTATGGAGGTCACGGATGGTGCGAACATGGGTGCATGGAGAGGCAAAGGCATCGGGCGCTAAATATTGCTACTAGGTACCCACGACTATGAAAATAGTTAGAACCTGATTTTTACATAATGACACAAGTATATCAATTATTATATGTTGATCACCTGTATGTCACTCCTTGATCGCCAAGGATACATGTAACCTATAAAAGAGATGTTCACCTACAAAACCCACAAAAATGCATCAAATCCAAAAAAAATGGTAATATGGGGAATCGAATTGACCCAGGTGGTCACTGACACATTGAACTTATGACCGAGCGTTGAACTAAATCTCGGGCCTTTGCACGCAGTTCTTATGAGTGTGTGTAAGGATTGTTCCCTAGGATGCCCTAGTGCAAGTTGCACTAGATAGTAGGATAGATCTAAAATGTAACAATGTATAGCATGTGTGGATGGAATAGAATTAACTTCACTTTCCTATGGAGTATATGAAAAAAATGCAGTCCCTTATCCTTGAATACAAAATGGATGCTTTGAAGTGCTTTAGGTGCCTTTTGAGTGCAATCTTAGGTGGTAGTAATAATGCTTAGAGCTTGGTACCTTATTTTAAACACATAACTATGTATTTATATGATTTCCTTGTTTGAATTTCGTAATTGACAAGCTGGAAGGGGACCCATAAGTAAAAGCGATGACCAAAATATAAAAGAGACCCAAAATAAGCGAGTAATATAGAATAAGGTGAAGGGCGCCAGGGGGAAAAGAGAGCCTAGGTCTTTCTTTGTCTTGTTTTGGCATCGTTGTATGAAGTCGTAAGATATAAGCAATTAAAGTACCAACTGGATGTAGCGTGTGTAAGACCAAATAGAAAACCGAAACATAGAAAAGAGGCAAAAAGACAATTGTCGATTACTAGTTTTCTTTCTTAGGAATCATATGAATGCTAGTATGTGTTTAAGACCTAGAATTGTACCCAAATGCATGATTTTTGTCTACAAGTTAGAGAAAACAATCTATAATAAATATTCATGTATATAACATTCATTAATCTTAGAGTACACTTTAAAAATACTACATGTACCTTAACATTCCTACTATCATAATATTTGTATGTAGGAAAATACCTCTTTGGGTTCCTAGGAAAGTCATGGATGTCTCTTGGAATGACAAGTACAATACTTCTTAGCCAAGAAAATTGAGCCATTGTGCGTGGTGTACATGGAGGACTAGTGATTATGGGAAACATTTTTGTGAACTTAGAACTATTTAAGAACCTTTAGTGTTTCTTTTATCTAATCTAGGTTTCCTATGGAGTGATAAGGGTTGAAGAAACATCCTAGGATTGTACATAGACCATGTGAGATGGGGTGTCAAATCCAACTTATCATATTTTGTGAAAAGATAAAATGATAACCTTCTTTCTAGTTATATGTGTTTAAACCTAAAAACCAGAGTTTTCCCTCCTAGCGTCAACTTTATTTGTTGATGAAAATTTTGTTACATAGGAATCTACGAAGACACGAATTTAATCATACTCCATTTATAATCCTGTTGGAAATAAGATTCAAGGTATGGTATATTGTAAGATGTATATCTTCAATTAAGAACTATATGACTAGGTGTTAACTTGTGGAGGGACCGATGTGTTTGGGAAAACCACCTATTATAACCTTATTTTTATGATCTAAACTATCCTAATTTGAAATCTTATCTCATCTTATTTACATTCCTAATAATCTAATTCTAAGTAATTTGGGACTTTAAAAAAATGAAGAGAAGGATAAGGAAAAAAGGAACTAGAATCTCTTTCATTCTTTAAACTTAGGAAACACCTTTATCTCAACTACGCCACATATTCAAACTGAAGAATATAAGAAATCATTTTATCTTAAGCTTTTATAAACTCTAGAAAATCCATTAAAGGAAATTATACACAAGGAATCACAACTCTACATCATTTAAGTAAATAACCATGGTTCATTCACAAAGTATATACCAATGGTTAATCAACTTAACTATTGTTTATGCTAGCTATATTCCAAACACACAAAGATAATATTAATATCTTTGAATAACCTAAGTCTATAAGATTACAAAGAACATCTACAAATCTAACTGTAAGAAAATTTGACTAATGAAACTGAGATTAACATATCTAATTCTATTACGTTGTAAATTCGAGAGAGATTAAGAAGTACAAACTTTACTTAATAACTAAAATATATTATTGTCTAAGCATCAAGACACAAATCAAGACTTTATAATAATTCATAACTAGCAATAACCATATAGAGCCATAGGATGCAGCCTCATGCTCTACATAAATTGTGAACTCCATTGAAAAGGAAACTTCATCTAAAATATAAACACAAGACTAGAGTTAACTAAATCTAAGTACAGATATGAAAATCTATATGAGAAAAATCTCTCATATTTAATGAATGCATAATTATATAATTCTATATTTTTATGAACCTTATAGTTATAATCATCGAAATGGGGTGCCTTTATTTGCATGTAAAGTTTTCATAAAAGCGCATCCAAATAAATCCTTTATACAATAATTCGCATGAATGAACTAAAATTCATAAATTTGGGTGTTCACTTAGGTTATGTGCATGTCGGAAGACTATATAATTGTGATCCACAATAGCTATACTAATGATCAACAACATACATGGCTCTTCACTTTTATTAATAGCGCGAATGAAGTAAAAGAGCATCCCCCTAAAAATAAATTTATCCTTTTTTCCTTTTGGAGCTTGATGGATGTTGTAAGGATGAAATTATGCATCCCTAAATTGCTTGACAAGATTGATGTCATCAATTATCGATCATACACTATCATAAAGTGCAATAAGAATATACCGGACTTCTCAACTATGTGCACTTACCTTACTAGACTCAAAAGTTCGATTAACCCCACTTGTGTAGATAGTGACACTATATTGTAATGAAATAAATCCAAGTTCCTACATGTAATTGATAGATATTTTGAATCTTCTTAAAGTTCAATATTTTCTTTAGCAAGCTTATTCTCTATAATTATCACATAGTCAATGCTTATTAAAGGAGCATATGGTAATATATTACTTTTGAAAATCTCGGTATAACCTCATTTTTGGATTTCATATCCATTAATTCCTTCTTCAAGTTATGTAGATTTTATTTAACTATTTTTTACTTATCTTTAGCTAAGGATATATATCTGAAGTTTACAAACAAGTCCTTCAGGGGGCTAGGTGTTCATCACTTTCTAGAGTAGGAGGTGCTGAAATTTGAATCCTTCTAGCACTAACCTTCTACCTTGCCTCTTGCATAGCTCCCTTCTCCATCGTTAGGGAAGCTTCCATATTAAATGGATCCACGCTTTCTTCCCCTTCCATTGATCTTTTTCTAAATAGACCCATGATATATTCTTCTATTCTCAAAATAATTTCCTAGCCGTGTGAAAGTATTTTACTAATGGTCAAATATTGTACATTATTTTTTTCTTCTTATAATACAAGGAGACATCATGTGTTTGGCGTGTAGGAGATGAAGATTTACTTTTCACTTTATATTGTTTCCATTGTTGTTTTGACAACTCCGGATGTTCTTGAGAAGACGTTGTTACATCACCACCTATGGATGCAATCATGATAGTTGAAGCTGAAAAAGGGGTAGTGTGAACTGAGGTAGTGGGAGTCTAAAAGGATGGTATCGACATATGATGACCCATATAATGAGGTCTGATAGAAGTAACTTCATCGATTTATTCTTTGTGATCACCAAATAGAACTTATAGTAGAACTTTGGGAAAGGGAATCTAGGAATATAAGGAATTGAGAGCGTGGATTGAGGAGTGGACAATGCTTGCAGAGGGCATGGAAATATTTAATCCCTCCATGTCATCATCTCCATGAATCGATGGGATTTGTGGGAATGTTTCTATGTACAACAATCACAATAGTTGTTGAGATGGTAGTTCTAAGTGAGGGTGGTAATCGAAAAGTGCTAGTAGTAGAATAAATGGAAGAAGTAATAGGCTAAGGGACAATAAGAGAAGAAGGTGACACAAAACTATAGGAATAATAATAGGAGAAGAGATGAAAGAGATGGAAATAACCACCATAGGAGAAACACCACTACTAACTATAATAGAAACAAGGGAAATAGAATTCACCATAGTAGTAGTGGAAGGCACTAATGTAGGTGATTATATCTAAATCACATGGATAGATATTGATATGCTTTAAATAGTTGTGTTGTATATTTTTCCCTCCTCGGGTAAATATAGACAAGCAAAAGGATATGGAAACAAAGAAAAAGTTGTGCCACTGGCGCGGAGTTAGAGCGCACGGCGGAGGTGCTTGACACGAGAAAAAGTTGTGCCCTTAGCGCGAGTTAGAGGGGCACAACAGAGGTGCTTGACACGAGAAAAAGTTGTGCCCCTGGCGCAAGTTAGAGGCACACAGCAGGAGGTGCTGACACGAGAAAAGTTGCGCCCACAGCGCGAGTTAAGCGCACGCAGCGGGAGGTGCGACACGAGAAAAAGTTGCGCCCACAGCACGAGTTAGAGGCGCACAGCAGGAGGTGCTGACACAGAAAAAGTTGCACCCCAGCGCGAGTTAGAGCGCACAGGCGGGGAGGTGCTTGACACGAGAAAAAGTTGTGCCCACAGCACGAGTTAGAGCGCACAACAGGGGAGGTGCGACACAAAAAAGTTGCACCCAGCGCGGAGTTAGAGGCGCACAACAGGAGGTGCTGACATAGAAAAAGTTGCACCCCTGGCGCAGGTTAGAGGTGCACAGCAGGAGGTGCTGACACAGAAAAAGTTGCACCCCGGCGCGAGTTAGAGCGCCTGGCGGGGTGGTGACACAGAAAAAGTTGCGCCCTTGCGCAGCGCGCGGTTAGAGGTGCACTGCGGAGAGTGCGACACGAGAAAAAGTTGTGCCCACAGCACAGTTAGAGCGCACAACGGGAGGTGCTGACACAGAAAAAGTTGCACCCTAGCGTTGGTTAGAGGCGCACGGCGGAGTCTTGACACGAAAAAGTTGTGCCCCTCAGCGCGAGTTAAGGCGCATAGCAGGAGGTGCTGACACAGAAAAAGTTGCGCCCATGGCGTAGAACAAGAGGTGTTGACACCAAATTTTCAGCACCTATGGCGCATTTAAGAGTATGTCGACATGAAAATGGATGCACCTGGCGCACCTTCAGGAGGTGCAACATTTTGAGCGCTGACACCCGAACCCGACAGAAAGCAAACCCTGACGCAGATATTCAAATGGCCATAACTTTTCACAGGGAGCTCAGATTCACGCAAGGTTGGACTTTTCGGAAAGCTTACGAGGTCCTCTGTCTAGCTACAATTGTATATCTTTAATTGGGTGAGAAAAAGTTCTTAAAAATGCAAAATACAGCGTGCCACTTTTTGGGTTTGCTAGGGTTCTCACCTACCACCATAATGAGATAAATTAAATGCAACCTGGAGGTGGTTGGGGTAGTTTTGGATTTCCTCTCTCTTCCCTCTCTCATTCTTCCTATAAATTGTAAGGATGGGATTCTTTCTAAAGGTTGGACATTCTTGTTTTGCCCCTCCCTTCTTCTCTTTGGCAGGTGAATTTGTGGAGATCAAACCTCCCATCTAAAACTGTAATGCAACTTTGCCTCTGGCATTTTGTAGTGTATTGTATCAATCTTTGGAGCAAATAATGCATGTCTGTGGATGGTTCTCAACCCTCTCTGTGTTCATTTGCATCCTCTCGATCTTTCATTACAAATCTGTTATCTGTGCATGATCTTGCATTGCATTTTAATGGTTTGTGTTTATTGGCAAGACAGATGTTCTTCATTCCTCGGTGCATCACCTCTGTTAGCTTAGGTTTATTTTATGCATCTTCTTCCCCTGTCTCCTTGGCAAGTTAGATTAGGTTTTTTGAGTAAACCCTCTGCATTTTTACGTGTGCATCTGAACAGAGGAATAGGAACCGGCCTTCATCCGGAGAGCTTTTCCGATTTCGCAAGGTCCCACACTTGGGAAAAGCTCCATGTTATGCAATCACACTGAGAGTCTCAACCCATCAAGTTGCAGACATTCGAGTGCTATGATTCGCCATCAACAAGTTGAACTAGATTAAATTTCTTCTTGGTTTTGCTTTCATTTATTTGTAGGAGCTTCCCCCTCTCTCTTGTGTTTTCCCATGATATGAAGTATTCAAATTGATTGTATTGATGTCATCTAAGACATTGGGCTTGCGAGGTCTTAGATGATCAAAGGAACAATCGATTCCTATATTCCTTATTACTCTTGTTATTGAATGGGTTGGAGGAACAACTCTTACTATTCTCATTTTCAAATCTTAACTTTGTGACACTAGGAGATCCTAGTGGATTTAGGTTAGGATTCTTCTTATGGATCCTTTAACAATCCTGTAGCTACTCACTTTTCCACTACATCTACTTTGAAGCGTGATTAAAATGACATAGATCATATGAGGAAGTATAATGATCATACACATGAGGGTATGCATAACTTAAAGACATAAAAGGTCTAACAACCTTGCTTTGAGGGTCTTGTTTCCTATATATACTCATTCTTTAAATAATCATAAGGCCAATATTGCCTTGACAAACTAAGAATGGAGGGATAAGTAGTAAACTTATACTTCCCTATCGAAAAGGGGAGCCATGGGTATGGCATTTTAAAATAAAATTACACCATCCCCCACACCAAGTTCATATTTCTAGGTTACTTCTATAGTAATTGGGCCTTCTAGCACCTACCTTAGAAATTTATAAAGAGTAGTTAAATCTCCTTCCGATTAAATAAACTCTCTATAATACTAGTAGGTTCTAGTTTGATTCATAGATTCTTGTAATTCTAGGAGCATCATATGCCTTTTAACACCATGTATGAAAAAATATACGGTGTTGTAGAAAAACTAACAAACGTCATGAATGGCTTGGCCATGGTTATGGTTGTACAATTTTGAAAATACCAAATGCACTAAGGTAGTGGTAGTGGGTAACAATTTTGAAAAAGGTGAAGTGCTGATTGAGGGAAGAAAAAAATAGGTCGACCAAATATAATAGCATGTTAAAATAGGTCCACATCTACAATATCTAAAAAATAGGATTTTTATCCTCGAGAATCATACTCAACAATACGATCCATGCCTAATTGAAATGGTAATTTTTGTTTCCCTAGAGAATCTACTTAACAATACCATAGCTAATTCGACTCGTGATATTAATAAAGTAACATGAAGGACCACTTTTTCCCTCTGTTTGACCCTTGAAGGATCATTTTCCCATCTTTCAATTCATCAAACACATTCTCCTCATTCAGTGCTCTCTTATTTTATCATGATTGTACTAGGAAATGTTAGAGTTCATGGCTTTGAAGTGATTTTTCCATCCTATAGAGTGCATGTTTTGAATACATCTATGAACAAGTTTTCACAAGGTAAGAATTTTGGTTTTGCTGCAATATTACATAATCCATAGTCTATAATTGACCTAACATCCTCATAATAGAGTTGGTATATGTTTGATAGTTCTTGCCCTTGATAGTTCTTATGAAAATCATGGATTTCCCGAACAATTGAATTCAATTGCCAATTTGAATTGGAAGGACTTTGTAAATGGTTATCTCTAAACTCCTGTAATAGGGTAGAAGTAGAGATTTATCCTTTAGATGCCATTCTATTTTGCTCATTATTTCCTTTGGTTAGCCATTTAAGCTTCGTGCTTAAACTTCTTCCACATTTTAAAAATATTTATGAAAATGCATCTTTCTCTCAATATTTCTCTATAAAAATAGTTATAAGTGAATAGATATTATTACAACGAATATTTTGGTGACGTGATGGTCGACTTGGAAGATCGTGCTGATTTATAAAGTTCGACATAACAGAATAGACACAAGACAACATACTAATTTATCTATTAACTTGAAATCGTAAATGTCATCAACGATGATTTTCCCTTTAATGGGGTTGTTACAAAATTTATAACAGATCACTAACTTTAACAACATGGTATATACATTAAGGACTTATGTATAGGCTCACTCTACCTATCTTCTCTTGCTTCGTATACTTAGAATGTCTCACATCACTTCTATAACCTCCAACAACTTTCAAATGATACGTTGGATCTACTTTTATATGTGACTTTTCCCACTCTTTCCTTATTTGAAAATTCCTTCTGGAATCTTCATCTCTACCCACTTAAACTTGAATTTAAGTTATACTCATTAATGGTGTCAAGCTACCTGGTCTAATAGTTGAGAAATCCATATCGAATAATCCATTTTATTAGCTTAGTCAAGGTTTGTCCCATGTATGGCATGTATGTTACGTGCCATCATGCACCTACTCTATTTGTCAATTTCTAGACTTTTCCTCTCGTGCCTTAGTCTACCGCACAATCCTTCATTTACTTAGATCACACACTAATCAGATTAAAAGATCTAGGCCTTCCTCTTTTACTCCATTGCATAATCCAAGCATTCTACCTTGTGCCCTTCTAAAACTCCTCCGTCTCTGAAAAAACACTGCATTATTGTCCATTCCTTTCTCTGTAATCTTATTACACACCAATTTTGTTATACACTTCATAATTCACAATACAAACATGGTGTAAAAAATTTGCGCACTCCCACGTGATCTACAAAACATTCTGTCATGCCTTATTTTTTTATCAGCCTTTCACCTACCAACATTTAGTAAATATTCCTAAGTTATGAAAAATAAAAAAATTCCCGCAATGTTCCTGCACCAAATACCCCGCGTTTAAAATATTGATCTGTCTCACAAATTGAAGTTATTCATGTTATATCTTCATGTACCCGATTATTCCATTTAAATAAGTGCTTGTTGTATTCTTTTTGTACATCTTCTTTGTTATTCTTTAGTCTAATATGACCTCTACTTTCTCCAATCAACCACACCTTCTTTCCCTCGTGTGTTCTCATCTAATTCTTCTATGCACTTATTTTTCTTCTTACACACTAATTTATCCCTTATGGTATTCATCAAAATCAACAACATTGAATATGGGTGAGATATCCAACTCATCTAGCAACTCAATCTTATATGCAATTAACCCCATTTATTCAATACCCTTTATGGCCCAGTCTTCTTCAACTTAAGTTAATTATATGTACCCTTAAGATATATCTCCTTACAAAATTGAAAATACACACTCCTTGTAAATCTGGTTAATCCATTCCAACTTCTTGCACACTTATTTATTTAACTTGCATACACTCCGCATAATATTATACTTATACACTAAATATCTACTATTTTAGGTAATTCTAAGACTCCTCTTGGATTTAGTCCATAGACAATATAGAATTGATTTTTTCGTGTACTCGGATTAAGCCGAGTCATTGTAGTTAAATCCATGTCACACTATTTTAGATTGTATCAAACCAAGTTTGTACACAAAAATTGAATGAAATCTTATTCACCACTTATGTTTGTCTGTTTGTCTAAATAATATCTTGAACTAAAAGCCAACCTTCTTCTCATTTTATTCCATAAGATAGTCTAAAAATGACCTAGGAATTTTGTATCTTTGTTTGATACTATGCTCAATGATAATCCATACAACCACACTATCTCCTTAGAAAACAAATTAGCTATATCGGATGCATTCTTGGTTTTATTACATGTAATAAAGTGCACCATCTTTGAGAGCCTATTGACCACCAAAAATAAGGAGTCATTCCATCTATGTGTTCTCGGCAATCGCAAGAAAAATGGTTATGCTAATGTTCTCCGATTGTCTCCTTGGTATAAGTAATGTCTAATCAACCCAATATTTTCCTTGTATATTTTGGCTAACTAGAATATTTTACACCTTTGCACGTACATGTGCACAACCACACCCATTTTTGGCCAATAGTAATGCTAATCTAATTGCGCTAAGTTTTGTCACTTCCCAAAGTGACTTCCTAATCATCGAGATATGCTCTTCCTTGATTAATTTCTTGTGTATTGACCCCTTAGGAATACAAAATTGTGTTCCACTTAATAACATTCCTTCTTGCAAGAAATAAGCTAACCACATGTCTTATCTACGTGTGTCAGTTTTGTGTATGCTTCCCATGCATCTTTGAAATATATGTCTTGTACATATAACTCTTTCATGGTATCAAAACCCACGACTTCACTTTGTAAATTTCATTTAACATCAAATCTCTTCTTCTCAAGGCATTCGTAATTCTTTTGGACTTTCAAATTTGATACTTTAGTTCAAATAAATAGCTTTACTGAAAACTCCATTCATTTCGATTGCCTCTAGCTCGATTCCCTTCACTATTTATGAACTATAATGCCCGATGATCCATGTACAGGATAAATTCACTAGAAAACAAGTAATATCTCCTCTTCTTGAATGCTTTTGCAATATCCTAAAATTCTTGGCCATAGACCAAATATATTCTCTTGGCATAATTTAGCTTCTTATTGAAATAGGCTATGGGTATCCCTTACTAACTTAATACTTTTTACCTATGGACGCTCCACTTTCATCATAACCCACTTCAAAAAAATTGAAGTTTGAAAACTAATCTTTGGTTGCACTATAATCCTATGCTTCAAATCTTGGAAGTTATTGTCTACGATACAAATATCAAAATTCTTTCCTGGTTCTACCCGCAAGTGGAGGAACTAAACAGACGGAGCCGTTCGACCTAGATACGGTGCATAGATCAGTTTGTCCCTTGTTGGACCTTCACATTTCCCTCGATCACTGCCAGAATTGATGCACACATGTACCGAGGGCAACCTAGCTCCATTCGTCCCCTTGGTCGTCGCTTCAGTCTCAAATCTCAAAGGCGGGGAGGAGGTTTTCGCCCCCTCTTCAAGTTGCAAAGTCCATCGGGGCTTCTTTTTGTCCGCCTCAAATGTTAGGGAGAGGTGTGACTACCATTCTTGAGTAGACCGTTGGTCCTCGTTTCCACCCTCTTTCATTCCCTTCTTTTCTTGTCTCGTCTTTCTCCCCGCTTGCTCCATTTCCCCACCCGTGGGAGTAGTAGCTTTGGGGTTTCCTTTCTGCTTATTTTTTTCTCCTTTCTTGTTTTTGGGAACTTGTTTTACGTTGTCCCCGCGCACTTTGTATATTGTTTAGGATGCATTCCCGTTGACCTACTTTTATGGTCATTCGTTGGACATTAATATATTTATCTTATCTTATCTTATCTACTTCTTTTTCCACACAAACCTTTTGTAATCTTCCTTCATTGTATTTATGATTGATGTGCATATTCCACTAAATTTTCGATAAAATTGTTAAAGAATATCACCAACCCATGGAACTTTCACGTATGGATTATGTTTTTTTGGTGATGGCCACTCCATTATCATGTATACCTTCTTTAGGTCTATTTATAATCCTTCCTAAGATATTACGAACCCCAAGTAAACTAGCTCCTCATGCATAAAAGACCATCTCTTTATATTGCCAACTATTTTTCCTATTGTAAGTGATTCATCATTTTGCACAAATGATTCAAGTGATTTCCCCATGTTCTACTAAACACCAAATATCATCTAGATATACGATCATAAATTTCTAAGGAATACGTTCAATACATCATTCATCAATCTCATTAACTCAATCGGGGCATTTTTCAACCCAAATGGCATAGTCATCTGCTCATCAAGCCTTCCTTTACCTTAAATGTAATTTTCAACTCATCTCCTTCTCTAATTTGAATCTAGTGATAGCCGTTGTTCAGCCCAATATCGATAAAATAATGTGCACCTATGAGGTAATATATTAGATCATCCATCCTCAGTAATGAGAATCTATACTTAATTGTAATCTTGGCGATGTCCCTTGAATCCATACACATGCATCATTCTCCTCCCTTATTTAATGTTAGTACTAAAGGTACCACACACATGATCAAACTTTTGCACACCGGTCCTTTATCCAATAACTCGTGCACTTAACATCTCACCTCCACATTCTCTTCGAGTCATTCAATATGGTGCCTTGTTTGGAAAACTCAATCGTGGTATCAATTCAACTTAGTAAATGATATTGCAGACTAGTTTTAATGCTTGTAGTAAGTCATTTGTAACTATATCCATAAATGTGTTCAACACCCCAAACACTTCTTTGAGATTTTTCTCTTCCTTCACGCAATCTTGATACACTTCCTTTGCCACAAGTGCATAACACGCTTTCTCTTTCTCAACATCTCGGAAGAAATATTTTCATGATACAACTAAAAACTTACAAAAAATCCACCATGCACTTCACTTTTAATCCTTTCCCTTAAAAGTGAGAAATAACTAAATCATGGAAAATCACAAAGTGGAGGCTTGAGAGGACACTTTGGAACTAACAAGACTTTAGCACAATTGGAAGAGAGATATTGTTTTCCAATTATGAGTGTGGACATGTAAAGGTGAAGATTTTTCTAGTTAGCTACGGTCATGATATTTTGCAAGTGAAAAATTCAATGTTTAATCATGACAACTATACCCTAGTGTCAAAAATTTTGCTTAAGATACGCCATGAACACCTATCCGAGATCAATCTGTCCTCGGTGTCATGTATATCCCTGATCCTTGAAAGTACTCATATGTGTTGTGTATACTTTCCTTTATGTTGGAAATGTCAAAACATGGTCATTCAGTTCATTCAGTATAGTGCTTCTGAGAGAGAATTCTTGGTAAGTATAGAAAGGCCATTTTCAACATTTCTCGGACAAGTGTGTGTCCTTCGGGAAGATTTAAATACCAAATTCATTAGGAAGTGATATTCATGAGAAAAAAACATATTTCAACATATTTCGGAAGATTTGGGAGTGTTTTAGAGGTTTAAGAACATGTTGTGCAATTGTGAGTTTCTAAGGTGAAAGGAGCAAGTAATGAACAAAACACATGAACTTCAATGAAAGATTTCAGGAGCTCCAGGATGATTAAATAGGAAAAATATATACCATTGGAAATATATTTCAATTCCCTACATGATGCAAAAATCATATTTTTCTCAAGGCATTGAAGCTTCTCGGGCGGGAGAAATTTGTGCAGACTCACCTTGCGGTCTCGAATGAAAAAGAAAAATTTATTGGAGGAGGAAAAATAAAGTCTTGAAAACCATCCCATTGATCTAAAAATGGTCTTTGGAGTCAAATTGATATAAAATTTCACCTAAAATTACCTCCTATAACTCCAAGAAAGTTCGTTTCAAGATTCTAGGAGTTAGTCGAATTTGCGATTGGAAACCAGGCGCATTTTTGTGTCCGAATGTCCCAACTGTCTGTCTATCCCAAATCTCTAGTAAAGTTGGGACAATGGGGATAGTCGGGAAAAAAATGTTCCAGACCCCCTTTTTGAAGCCCTTGACCCTCATCTAACCTTTTTCCTCTCCGACAAGGTGCAAAGTTGTAAATTTGTAATTTTGGCTAAGTATGGAGCTGGACGCATTTTTCTACCCCTATTATCCCAACTTTCCATGATAGATGGGATATTTGGGATAGTAAAATGTCCCCCACCCTATTCCCTTCTCTGGTTTTGCATGTGACTTCCAATCTTGCTCATTGAGTGTTGAAACCTTTCTCCCTCCTCCCCCATCATCACCCACTTATTTCCCACAACTTGTCAAGATCGAGAGGAGGCGTATTTTACTATCCCAAATGTCCTGCAAGAATGAGGGTAGTTAGGGAACAAAAATGTACCCCACCCCAAGTCGGTTTAAAACTCAAAAATAATCTAACTAATTATTCACTACTTCTTCCTACCTCTTCTTTCCATGAAGTGAAAGTGTTACTGAAGCTATAAAAGAAAAATTGACTATTACCCATCTCATTTTTCCTCAGGAACACCATGAATCATGAGTGAGAACCTCATTAAACCTCTAAAATATATAGAAACCACGTCAAAATCCTACTAGGAATCCATATGCATCGAATTTAAAAAAATTAATATCTTTCAAACTTGTGAACGAAATCGAGTGAAATTTTCTCAGATGTTCTTCAACCCAAGGTCCATCAAGAACATTGTAGCAACAGACCAGATGATGCTCTAAATAATTACTAGAAGAAAACCTAGTTTTATTCCCTCTCATCTTATTTTCATTTTTGGGCATTTTGGTGGGCATATTGAGCTAAAATCCGAGCACGAGATCGTACCAAGGAGCCTAATCCAGTGATGTCATTTTTGTTCCAACCCAAGGAGGAAAAATGAAGTTTCTAATAATAGTAAGTACATAGTACCCCATATTTCTATAAATAAAAACTTAATAAATATAGTAAGTTCCTTAGATCAGTACACATAGAGAACATTGAAAATGAGAAACTAGGCAAACTTTTGAAAAATAACAAAAAAGTAGAATAAGTCGAAAAGAAAAGAACTCCCCACAAATAGAAAGTCTATGAAAATGGAAAATATTAATCAATGAATTTGAATTCAATATTCCAGAAGGTCGTAAAGGTAAAATATGAGCAAAACAATGAAATATCCCAAAATAGTAGGTCCTGGTCTCCACCTGCTAAAAATAAAAAGTCTCTGTTTTAAGTGCAGAAAGTTGCAGTAGGCTCCGTTTTTCAGTTATCTCGCTAATTTTTGACATATTCAAATGGTTTCAAGATGGTGGCCTAGCCCAAATAAGTGAATTCATCCTTCGTAGAGGTCTTTAGGTGTCATTTTAACCACAATAGCAAGGTAGAACACTAGGAATAACAGGGTAAGATCCTGGGACACTATGTAGTCGAGGATATTTGAAACAAGTCAAGATATCGATGAAATTCAAGAAAATTAGTTCATCACAATTCGTCAAACAATATAGAGCAACCCACGCCCCTCTAGTGAGTTGGTGAGTGAGCTCGATAAGTTATTCAACGTGAGTTGAGCTAGTTGATCTCGATGAGCTGGTTGGGTGAGTCAAAAGTTGATTGAATAAAGCCAAGTTAATTCAAGCAAGAGTGATTCCTTGCAACAAGTTCCTCTTCAATGGCATGCATGTATGTATTCCCGAAAATAAAATATTCCTCATGCCAATTAAGAGTTTGTTCCACAAAAACTCTTGAAAGTTTTTGATGAACAAAATCATGTCAACTCCCAAAGAGCTATTTCCCGAATTCAAGAAATGCTCAAGGTGGGCCAAGGAAATCACAACTCTCTATCATGCCTAGTCTCACAAAAATATCGGGAAACTGAATTCTAAGAAAAGAAAGAAGGCCTAGACAACATCTCATTTCTTCAAAGGCCCCTCGAGTAATCAATATGTTGAAGTCATTAGGCCTAAGATTAAAAATCCAATCTAGGACATGATTTCATCGGACCATGATTTGACCCAAATCTCATTGGATCAAGCTTCACACGAGGTGAATCTCATCTGTTTAAAGAATCGATTCCCGCCACCTTATTTAGAATGAAGAATATAAGAAAACAATTATGCAATTGGAGGAATAGGTAAAATATCTTAGTGATTACATTCAACCCTCCTCGAACTCAAATCAACATCCTTTCTTCCAATCAAGACATCCCTCCAGTCATCGTATTGATCCGTAGAGGTATTAAAGAAGGCCAAAGGATACATGATGCGGGGAAGGCTAGTGATAAATGGATTGAGAAAATCATCGAGCGAGGAAAAGTATTGTTTCGGATGTTATCTCTTTCATGAAGTACATCCTTGCAACTTTGTATGATGTCAAGAAAGAAAAGGAGGAATTTTCACAAGAGGCCAACCATTTGGATGAGATGTTTCCACTAATATCCGAGATGATCTCCTTCAACTCTCACACCCTCATTAATAAGAATGTGTTTGCATCTGCTAAGGAGAGCTTGTATCAAGTTTGGATCCACATCATGGACATGAAATATGCAATGCTCAAGAATGAAATATCTGAGTTGGACTCTTGCGGACATCATGCTTTCAAGATCTTTAAAAATGTCAACAATTATGTTCGAGATATTTTATTTCCCTCCACTCACCGAGGATTCTTCTTCAGAGGAACTCATTTCTTCCTTCCAGGAGTTGGTCAAGAAAGAGGAAGGTGACTCTCTTTCCTTAAATGAAGACAACATAGAGTCCCCGCCAACATAAGAATTCAAATTGCTGCAATTGTAATGGATCACAATGAATGGCTTCATCAATGTAAGAGGATCAATGATGTCCCCAAGACATGGACTAAGGTGTTGGAATGCATTTTCATTCCAGATGCGAGATAATTTGGCACTAGGAGTAGCTCGGTTCAACAAGAAATTCAAGGAACATGTGCTCGCTCCAGAGACTCATCATCAAAAGGCATGAATCAACAAAGTTCTTCATCACAGGGAGCATCTTCTTCATCAAATACGCAGCCTCTATCTTCTTCTCTCTTTTTCCCCTTTCCTTATCTTCCCCTTCTAATTCTTCATTTGGCATAATCATCATATGTTATCTCATTCTTTTAAGTGACTTTATAAAGTTACATTTTAAAATTTCCTTTAATTTATTAAGGGGGAACTTATTTCTCACTTCCTAGGAAGGTGAAAATTCACAAGTTAAATAATACCATGAAGAGTCGTGTGAGGGGTATGAGAAGATTCAATTCACATTGTTATATATTGGGATGGCCTCTCCATTCTAAAGGATATTGAAAATGCTAGATTTTCATAGCTTCTATGTTGTAGCAATTGTGGAATGTTGTTATGGATCTTTGTTTCACCAATATACATGAAATAAAAGTTACATGTATTCTATTTCCCTTTTCCTACATACTCTTCTATTTCTCTCTTATATGCACTTTGTAAGTATAGTGATTAAAAAGAGGTTTTTATCTTCGATGAATGAGCCTCATAGAATTGTGTGTCTGTGTGGGTTTTGTTTGTCTCATCAATGGCTTCGTTGTCACCTTCCTCTATTTTTAATGTTGAACAACTCCGGTTATTGGGTGTGAATTTTTCTCATGCCTACTCACAAAATAACTTTTCTTTTTCTAATTTCTCTCCTTCACCCCTCATCCTTGTAATTTCCTCCCTTGTTACTTGTACAGCGCCTTTGTCATAGGTTCATTGGAGTGTTCTGTGTGATCCCGGTCTATTTGACCAACTCACAACATTTAGTTATGATTAGATTAGTTTACATTCAATAATGGGAGCTGAACTATTCAATTCGGATGGGTGTAGCTCATGAACGTTGGTGGAGACACCTTGTTTCCCATATCAAAAAATTTGCTCACCAACATTAGCTAGGGGCACAAACAAAATACAAGGTTGTATCAATCATAACATGTACCCAATAGGCTATGGGAAAATATTAGTATGGATTTCATGTTAGGATTGCCAAGAATGCAAAGAGGAAATGAATCCCTATTTTTGGTATTCGAATTTTTTTCCAAGATGGCACACCGTATTACATACAAGAAAACTAGAGATGAATCAATCATTGTGCATTTATTTTTCAAGGAGGAAGTGTCATTGTATGGGTTGTCGATGAGAATAGTATATGAAGGTATATAAAGTTCTCAAGTCATATTTGGAGGACCTTATGGAAGAAAATGGGAAGGAGACTGATTTTTACTTCAACATACCATTCATAGACTGAAGGAAAAATAGAGGTAGTGAACATGAGCTTAGGAAATTAATTATGTAGCTTTTTTTGGAGACAAGACAAAATAGTGAGACATGGTGTTTACGCAAGAAGAGTTCTCCTATAATGACTCAATCAAAAGAAGAGCAAGAAATACTCCATTTTATATTGTCTATGGAGAAATTCCAAGAGTTATCCCAAAATTACATGAAGTGGTGGAAAATCAGATTGCAGAACAGAAGAATATGTAGATTATATGTGAAAACTACACAAATCTTGAGGCGTGAAAAGTTGGATCATAGTAACCAAAGTTATAAAGAGCATGCACATGAGAAACATAGAATCAAATAATTTGACATAGGAGATCAAGTGTTGGCATATTTTCACATGTAAAGGTTTCCAAAAGGGAAGTATAAGAAGTTGAAGCTGAAGAAAAATGGACCATGTGAGGTTCTACAGATGATACGGCCAAATACATATAAGATGAGTAACCCGAAGAGTTGGATATCTCACCGATATTCAAGGTTGCATATTTTTAAGAATTTTATGGAAGGAAAGATCGTGCGTAAAACACAAAGAATCGGTGCATGAAGGAATTAGATGAGGGTAGTGTAGAACACCAAGAAGACATTATACTTCAAAAAGAATATACCATAGAAGAAAATAAAAGTTAAGGCTATATTAGACTCAAGGTTAGAAAAACAAATACGTGGGAAAGAATGAAAATAATACTTGGTAAAGTGGAGAAATTATGCAAAATAAGATACGAAATGGATGATTATGAAGGATCTTGGTCAGGCTGGCTCTACTTTTGAGCTTGACTCGTGATACGAAGATCAATTTTTATTTCTCGAGGTGTTTAATGCAGAAGCATCACGGTAAAATTGAGATTCTGCATTTGTTTTGAAGTTTTGGATCAGAATTGGAGTATGCAAAAGAATTACAAAGGGCATCAAGGAAATAAAGGCGTGGTAAAATGTAGAAGCGATTTTGTGGTAGTGCACAAGATTTTTGCACAATAGTTAGGACTATGCGAAGTGTGGCAGAAATAGTGCATGATGAAAGAAAAATGAAGCGCTACACACATATATGCACAAAGTGTCTTTCCGGAGCAAGAGAGGCATGAAATTTTGGTAAGGAGGTGGCACATGAAATTACAAGTAGCAGCACAACTGAAGAGTTTGTGGATCAATCCATAGATCAGTGCGTGAAAATAGAATTACACAAAAGAATAAGAATAGAGGTAAAAATGACAAAATGGTAGGTGAATACTAAAAAGTTATACACGTAACGTAGAAAGATAAACCGAAGCTGCCAACTGAGAAACTGAAGTGAAGTTTTCTGGATGAATTATCTTAACTACCATATGAAGGTGGTTGGATGCCATTGATGAGAAATAATTCAAATTCAAGATTGAGTGGGTTAAGGAGAGGATCCTAGAAGGAATTTCAATTTCTAAACAAGTGGGAATAGAGGTCCATAAAAGCCAGTTCAAAATTTCATTTTAGGGATTCTATTACATCTTCTGCTGAATCCACTAAGGAGCAAAACCAAGTTCACAGATCCTGTGAAGTATTTTGATATTTTTTTGACCCCTACATTATCTCAAGTTTTTACAAGCTTTACAACCGCCTTGATAGAGAGAAAAACACTTGTAGATATCATTAAGGATTTTGATTTAATAGAAGCTCATGTGTGTTGTGTTAATTCTATTGTGCTAACCTTTGCAAACAAGGCAGGATCGTTTCAATCTGACAGATCCTATCATCAAACTCTATCTTTTGACAAGGATCCATTTTCTTATGATTCCCTCTTATTATACACAAATAGCTGGATCCTTCAACATTTTATTATAAGATTCCTCAATTTGAAAACATATATCCTACATTTCTTCATCCCATGTAAGACCCCATTTCCCTTTTCCTTCTGGTGTCCCCAGATTTCACCTGAAATTTGAGACTACCCCATATAAATAAATTCGTACTTTTAAAATAGCGAGTCGTTTTGTGTTTTTATTGTCGAAAAATGCTTGTATTGTGTCAAGATATTACTAGTGAATCATGGGAGCCAACTTCACAAATACCCGAGATGCCGAAAATTGTTTTATCCCTTTGTCAAGTTTTGTCTGCATGGAAAATTTTTATTTAATTATTTTGAGCCCGTTTGAAGTAAATTGTGCTCCGTTTAGCCCCGATGAAATTTTGCATATCAATATTCACATATGTCGGTGGGATTTTCACCAGAATGGATCCCGACCTTTATCTATGACTTCGCAACGTTTTGCGTTTTTTTATTTTTCTTATATTTTTCTTTGTGAAATTCCCTAGGTCAATTCCTTCGGTAGTACATCTGCTTTTCTTGCTTGGAGTATCTGGAGATTATCTACGGCCACCATGCCAGAAGGAATGAGCCTCAGGAAGTTAGGTTCTCCTTAAAAAGACAAATTCGTGCACAAAACATCTTCTTCTAGACAAGTCACATTTTTGGGAATGGATGGATTTAAGCTGCAGTGGAATTTTTGGTCGTAGTAGGCAGGTGGGATTTTTGTACCTACCTTGCAGGGTACTTTTTCCCATGAAAGCAAAGTCACTTAAGTTATGATGGGAAAATTAGAGGCAACAGGTAGGCGGGAATTTCTTACCTGCCTTGCAGGGTGAAAATTCCCATTATGAAATAAAAAAATCACTTAAGGCATTGATGGAAATTTCTTACCTGCCATGTAGGGTAAAAATTTCCATTGTGAAGGGAAACCACTTAAGTGACTAATGAGATTTTGGAGTTGCCATGCAGGTGAATAATCCTATCAAAATTGACTTTTAAATATAGAAATCGGTCTTTGCCAAAAAGTGCACCCCTTTGGAGGATTAAATAGTTTATTTAATGAAATTTATTAATAGTCTCCCTTCCAATTTTGGCACCCAAGGATGAGGAAAAGTCAATGCATAAGGAGAAGTCAAAGAAGACTGGAAGTAGAATGCGAAAAATAAATTAAATTTATTTATTTAATGCAGCCCTAAAGCATGCTAAAAAGTGCCACCCATTTGGAGGATAAATAATACTTTTTGAAGTATTTATTAATGGTTTTTATTCCTAATTTTGGCGCATGGAGAAATAGAAGGTCAAAGCATGATGTTAAGTGAAAGTAGAGAGCTAAAAATAAATTAAACTAATTTATTCAATGGCAGCCATGAACATGCATAAAATAGGTGCCGAAATTGAAAGCGAAAAGCATGCTTATTAATTAATTAATTTTCAGGAATAGGAGAGGCAATTATTAACTATAGAATGATGAAGGTTATATAAGTATGAGCTGCCATAATGATAAATTAATTAATTCTTATAGCAAATGAGTGCAGCCCAAACAGTTTGGCGCCCAAAGGAGGAGTTTCGCTCAAAGAAGTGTTTTTTCTTGCGGAAAGCTTCAAGGTTTGGCGCCTAGGATTGGAGTAGCTTGTTTTGAGCTTAGTTAATTATCGACATATTGGTACAGTGCCTGTGTGAAGTTGAAAATATTTATGTTTGCTTTGCATACAAGCAAAGCCTCAAATTTTAGGGTTACGAGACTTTATATGTAGATTTTTATGATAAAAATCAAGTGTTCATTTTCCTATTCTTTGTCTTTGTCAAATTAATTGTAGGTATTCATTAAAGGTGCTTATATAATTGAAAGGTAGCTTAAATCAATGTTAGATACATTGAATATATCCTTCGAATCTAAAAAAATTCCAAGATCTACACCAGTTTTAAAGAACTTTGGCGAATAAAAAGAAAATGAATTGCTCAAACAAATATAGCTCTGATCATGACAAAGTGAGATGAAAGAGAAAGCTCAGTAGAATCATGCATTACTTCCAGATTTGCTGACATCGGAGACACAAATCTAGGCTCAAAACCTCTTTCCGAATTGATTGACAGATCCATAGCTGGAAAGACTTCTCTCATGTGGGCGAAAAAGAGCGGCGGCATTAGTCAAGCTTCAACATTCCCATTCACAACTTAGTTGCTAGAATTTGTCATGGAATGTGCAAGGTCATACCATCCACTATCTAGATCAATCCAGGATGCTACGGGGAAGACAATAATCGGCTTGATGCGCGGTTTATCAATTATTATCTAAGATTCCAACATGATAGGTGGTGACTACTATCAGCATGTTGGACACCAAAGAACAGATGGGAAAAGCATAAAGTCGACTGTGTGGGCATAATGAATAGCAAGTATATAAAGAAGCCCAAATCTCCATCAAAGTTCCCGAGGACTCTTCCACGATCCAATCTGGTGTAGGAGGTGGATGACATTACCAAATTGCTATGCAGGATAAATGGTGAAGCTAATGCTCACAACTTCGCTCATGGGTGTATGCCTTCATCAGGACCATTGAGATCAACAAAGCATATTCTATAATCAATTGGTTGAAATCATCGGTGACAACATCGGTGAGCGATCCGAAGTGTGAGGCAGACTTACAGCTTCAAGATGACTTCATATTTGGTATATGCAAAGCAACCTCGCGAGTATCTTCTTTAAGCCGGATAGGCGGGGGCGTACTCTCAAACAATCCTATTTTTGAGTGTTATCCATGACTTCTTGTGCTGCATGTAATAAATATTACAAGGTGGTCAACGATGGATTCTTCTACGGATTCATTTGTAGGCTGAATGGTGATCTAAAGACCAACAGGGTAAGCAAGGAAGCTTGGGAAGCTGTATCCCAGATTGGCAGTATCTTCATCCAGTTTGCAGACTTTACATACCTCAGGGTCACCGGATTTTTAGGAGAACCAGTCAAGTTGCCCAGATATCCAAGCAACAAATTGGTCATCATGGAGTTGAGCAGACAACTCGTGGAGATGCATGACCTACACCAAACGACACAAGTCTACGCTGAGCTTCTTCCCAACCACATTGGGCTATTACAATGCCAGAGCATTCGCAAAGCCAGAGGAATTAAAGTGGAGATGTTCTCTGAGTATGAGCACGAGTTCTTCCCAGCATGGCTAAACTTCGATCCATATGGGGTAGCAAGAAAGACAATCTCCTAGGAATACACGCATGTGCCTTCGTTAGAAGATTTCTGGATGAAGTGCGACGAATACGAAATTAGGAAAAAAGAATTAAGCAGGTTATCAACATGACAAGTGTTTGACTATGGATTAGCAAGGATACCTGTAGATCTTACAGATGATGGGCCTATGTTACTTGACACATACCATCAGATGGGAGGGGATAGAGCTGCACTTCATGAGAACATTGGTGGCTTCCACATAATCGAGGAGAGGTTTGCCGCTGTTCTGGTCAACACTTCGAACTGGTTGCTGACAAAGGGGTATTGCCTTGATGAAGCTTTGATGAATCAAATCACAGGCAACCTCAGCATAGGAGATTCCATCAAAAGGAAGCACGAGGAGAAATTACCAGAAGGCCTGAAAAGATTAAAGTGCACAAGAAGTCTCATTCGAGGGAAAATGTCACTTCTACGGCTATGGTGCTAGTTCCGACTTCTCTAGCATCAAGTACTTCACCAACTTTTGCACCTCAGCAGGATACTGTCGTTCCTCTATTGAATCCGGCAACATTTGTGTTTTCTCCTCAGCCACTCCGATCAACACCTCTTCCTGAAGAAACACTAAAGTTGCAGATGGCAGAATTTGAAAGAGCTTTGTCTTTGGACAATACAGAAGACGATAGCCACGACACTATAGAAATTTCCAATGGAGAGGAACCATAACATGAGATGATGGTACATTCAGCAACTTATCATTCTTCGAGAAGCAATTTTTCAAAGTGGTTAGCTTCACAGTTGGTCTCATAGGCTAGATAGGAGATCAACTTGGAGGAACATGACTTGCAGCTGCTCCTGAGTTTGGGCGGAAAAGACAAAAGACCTAAAGTAGCTAAGGTGACTTTGAGGTTGATTATTGAGGAGTTAGGGCAGAAGTTTGTTGAGATATTAGTTCCAACAGAAGGAAAGAAGAAGGGCGAGCTCACGGCAGCGGATATAACAGTGACCAAAGTACCCATAGGTCAAGCCACTATTGAAGGATTGAAGAAAAACAACACGCAGACATTGATAAATTATTTATTCCTTAGGCTTGACAAAGAAAAGGCGGAAAAAGTTGAACTTAAAAAAGCGGTGTCTTAGTTGTGTGAGATTATTGCCAAAGTCACCAAATCTTCCACTCAACAAATTTTAGCACATAAGCAAGTGAGTGATCATCGATGCGGGAAGTGGAAGATGCGATTAACCAACTTAAAGCTATGGATGAATGGAAGAATCTAATCATTTTCCAAGCTTCGTATAACTCAAGCGAGATCTTTGGCCCGTCTAAAGGTTATGAAGGATGCATCGGTTCAGCTGAAAAAACTAGTGACGAGCACGATGGACATGAACACGTAGCTAAAAGTAACTTTGAGTACTTTGGTTGAGATAAATAAGTTCCCGAGGGAAGCTTTGACTGCATAATGAATTGTGCCCGATCGATAAGTTGAAGAGGGGAAGTAGCTTGAGTTTGCGGTTTCTTTAGGCTTGGAGATCTTGAATTATGCTAAAAGGAATGTGTGCGCTTGAGAGTATGGCATCATCACTATCGGACAATTTCATTGGTTTCACCAATGAGGAAGTAGAAAGGAATGTTTCTTCATACAAAATGACCATTCCTAATAAAGTACCCGATTCCCTGGAAGGATCTCTTTTGATGGTACAAGAGAGGATTGATGGAGTTGTTAGGCTTTTCACGATGGATTCCATCAGCAAGATGGAAACACTGTAGTCAGACATTAAGAAGTTCGGGCCTAGCTTGAAGGATGTGGAAGCATGCATCGAGGTTTTAAACAAAGGCTTGCTGCAATTTGGCACATAACAAGAAGTTGTGGCTAAAACAGATGGGAACTTGCTGAATTACATGTTCGACAAGTATATTCGATGATCAAAGAAGAAAGAAGATGTAGATGTTACAGTTGGTAGATCTTTCTTCTTCTATTTCTATGTTCCGGATGTAATTGTAAAACTTTAAAGTTATTGGTTTGAAAACCATTACTTTAAGTTATGTGGAACGATTCTATAAGTTAAGTGACAGATGTAGATAATTTTGACTTGAAGTCCAGGATGCATGTCACTTAGAGAGGAATTAAAGGAAGATGATTTCCAGATGTTATCTTTGCTTCTTGTTTATGTTCTAGTTCAGTTAATTTTCCCATTTGTAATTTCCCTTCTACATTCTATAAGTAGAGGAAGAACCGTCGGGTTAAATATCAGAATTTGTAAGCATCATTCTTGTGTTCCAGACTTTGTGCTGAAACCCCTGATATCTATTTGAAGCAAAGGAATAGAAAGGAGCATATTTCCAGAGAACTTTGTGTCAACGGTGCATTTTGTTTCTAACTTTTTGTCTTAGATCTATTCATAAACTTTGCGTTATTATAGATCTAGATTTGAAAGTTCCCTTTGCTTATAATTCTATATGTTAATATCTATTTGTTCTATCTATGTGCATGCAATCAACTCTGTAATCTATCAATTGGGTTGCACATCTTCCCTCTTTCTTTCTTGTTTTTATTATTTCCTTCTTCATCGGATATTTATTTTCTTTAACATTGCTTACTTGCTGCAAAACTATACAACTATGGTTCATAAGCTACATGGTTAAAGTAACACCCACAAATAGATACTATCATATTTAATTGAAAAATCTTACACAGGATTCTTATTGGTAAATGAGGGAGATTTATCTCATGATCGCCTAGGTTTTCAGCTATGCGAGAAAATATAGCCAACACTTTTAATTCATAACTCTTGCATTCTTTAGACTCTTTCCTCATGTATTGTTTCTTTCACATATTATCTTATAGCTTACATCTAGATACCACATCCTCACCATTTGCTAATTCTACTCAAATGTTTGTTTCTTGCATAAACCTATATTTTGTCTACACGAAGCCTTAGTAAATTTATTTTCTACGTATACCACAATGAAGAATGAGAAACACCTTAATGCAAGAGTATCTGGGTTCAAAGTAAATCATGTATTAACCAACAATAGTTTGAACAAGCTCGATGCCTATGTTATTAAGGAAGTACATTGTTGGTGGACGATGTTGTGAAGGAAGTATGTTGTCTATGGACCATATACTATTATGTCACATTTTCTCATGTGTACAATCTTATTATTTAAAATAAGTATAGTACACAGTCCTATTTCAGATTGTCAATTTTGTTGTGCGAGTCTAAGTAATTTTATCGTGTCCTTGTGCAATCCCCACAATATATAGAAGTTAGTCAGTCTTATAAGCAACAATGGGTTAGTGTATGTTGCAAAACACTATAGAACCCATTTAATTTTATTATGAGCCACAAGATAATAAGATGACTTATGCAATCTTAAGAGATATAATGTAATACTAAAAATTTGTTTAGAAACTCTAAACAAATAAGAAAGATCATTTGAAGAAAAAAATCTTGAAAAGACCTAATGATTTTGTAATGGGTATTTTAGATCATAATTTCATATAAAATTTAGGAGTAAAGTTTGTTGCATTGTTTGGTGATAAAACAAATCCCAATTGCCTTAGAGAGTTATCTTTTAGCTCAACTTTATCTCTTAAAAGTAGAGTAGAGTATGGATGTGATCTTAAGAATCGAAATAGTGTGTGTTCGAGATGAGAATGGTTATATGATGTTCTAACTGAATTATTGGTGATTTTTTTGTATGTTTTTGATTCCTCATTGAGTATATAAATAAAAATTCTAGATGTATTCTTTTTCTATTTATATGTAATTATACATGCCTAATTGATCACCCTAACCATATCTTCGTCATTTGGTATCTTATGAGCTATGTTAATTGCTTTTATAATAACTCATCTTCTATATTTTGACAAGACCATTGTAGCCATGACCATGAATTTTACGAATGCACTTCTGAACATTATTATTAAAACCATGAACTTTTGGTATAATGACTAATTAATATAGTTATATTTAGTTATCTTTATTTTGTGATATTATGTGTGCATTTATTCTTCATGTCCCAATAAATTGTTTGAATAATTGTATGTGTTTATGGTATTCTTGGTTGTAATGAATTTATCATATGAAACTTGGCATATACAAAATGAAGGAACCATCCGCAGAACTCGTCTGTAGCTAAAGAACTTGTATGCAACAACCCGTCATGTAGCATAAGAAATCTTTCACAAAGAAAGAGCCTACATTTCCGAAGATCTTTTTGAAACATGGAGTAATGGCACTAAATTCCATACACACCATTGTTGAAGCACTTACAAAAGGAATGTGGAAAATTGGGAAAAAAATCAATCTCTAATTTGGTTCTTGATTAAAAAAGTAGTGGAGAACTGATTTATTAAGTTGAACACTTGTTATGAAGAATTGATTAATTAGCTGAACATTTGTTATGTGTTTATTAGTTGAGCACTTGTTATGAGTTCTGTAACATGTGTTGAATCTCTCACTTTTCTGCTAAAGATCTCTAACTTTTTTGTTGGAAAATCCTTGATGTACTCTTCTTCTTCTCACTTCGTGTTGTAAATGAAAGTATAAAGGAAAGGGTTGGTACCTTGTTGTGGGGAAGTCAAATATTCATAAACAAGAGTTGTAATTGAGTAAGATTCAAATTTGGAGATTAATCTTTTGTTCCTTGATGTATTGTTTATGCAAATTATTATCTAGTTTATAGTAAGTGCGAGTTATGTAGGGATTAACTCCCAAGCCAGGGCCCACTTGAGGTCTGATAAATCCCCTTCATCACTTTATTTCATGCATGTTTACTTAAGAGAAATTTACTTTCTAAATCTATAACTTTGTCTTAAGTAATAGTATTTGGAAATCATCCATTTTCAGTTCTATATTTTGTTTTACTTTTAGCATTGTTGTGATAGTTATTTATTTTCCAACCTCTTAAATCACTTAAACTATGCATACAACACCGACATTATTTCAATTCTACACTCCCTGGTTTGATAATTAAATGAATGCAATTCAATGAACAATTTATTAATTGTTGAATTTGATTTGCACCACCATTTTTGGCACCATTGTCAGGGATATTGCCAAGTTATCGAGTTTTGAGGATTTGCATTTATAAATTTCTTAGAACATATTAGGTTGTAAAAATTCCACCTTCAAACACCCCCCAATAATTAATTTTGATTGAGTTGAGTTATTTGATGTATGCACCATCATAGATATGCCCATGGTAGATTCCTACCCAATCCTCAAATAGCAGAAATTACTTCTGATTCTAAAGAAGAAACATCCTCTCTTGTACGGGGTTTGTTGATTGAAGACTCCTTATGAGTGAGAATTATAAGGCATTTACTTGAGTAACAAAACATGGTAGAGGAGGTGAATCAGAATATGGATGAAGGGGAACCAAGAACATTTGAGTTTCCTATCTCCAATAATAATCAGGCTACTCAAATGAAGAACATATCTCCATCGACTCTTCCTAAATTTCATGGATCTATGACTGAAGACCCAAACACTTTTTTATTTGAGTTTGATGCCTTATGTAGGAGTTATGACTATACAACTAATGTAAACAAGCCAAACTTATTCATTGTTACACTCAAGGATGTAACCTTGAGATGGTTATGGGCCTAGGAAGAGATGTTGTTACTACCTAACAACAAATGAAAGACAAGTTTCTATTCAAGTACCAAGACTACTACGGTCCAAGTAGCAAAGGAGGAGATGAACTCTTCAAGATGGCACAAAAGGAAGGTGAGCCAAAATAATATTACCTGGAGATATTCTTTTTTTATGTTCTAAAGTCAAGACACGAGAAGGTTACCTCCCAAGTCTCTCAATTTTTTTTTCTTAAAAGGACTCGAAAGTGAGGAAGATATGGATGTTTTAGAATTAACGGGAGCTGGAGATATCTCCAAGATTACTTTTGAATAAATTTGTGAAACTTGCAATAATTATTCTAGAGCAACCATGAAAAGAATAAGAAGTGTTAGTTCAAGGGATGGAGCAACTGCCAAAGGAATTGGGAAAATATATAAATCAAAGGTTGAAAATATTTTTAAGAACATGAAATAGGAAATAGTTAATCACATGGCCACCCAACTTGATGTTATTTATATAAAGAAGAAAGAGGATGCAGAGGTAACACTTATAGAGTTCTACCATTCTTGTAGTAGAAAGAAAGTTGATTACACATAGAGTGGACTGACCAATATTACAAATGGAAAAGAGGTTGCACTAGAGTTCAAAAGGATAGAAATGGAGTATGTGAAAGTTTTATACGTTACCTAAAAAAATCCATAAATGCCAAGGTAAGGAGGTATGTCACAAGATCCTATGCCATATTTTTGAAATTGGGCTAGTAGTTCATATAACAATATGCAACCCCCACCTTGGGCTAATACTCAACAAGGTTTTGATCCTTGTCCTAGCCAATACCAACAACCATGGAAAACTCGGTTCTCAAACCAACAATGGTAGCACCCCCTTATTCATGGCAGAAACCTTGGAGAGGAGGGTAGCAATGGGGAAATCAACCTCCTAACTACTAACAACCCTACTAGCAACCTCCCTAGACACAACAAAAAACTTTTATGCCAAACCCCTAATCTAGCTCTTAATAAAAAAATACTCAATTTCTATCTCAACCGATGCCTAGCCTATATGCTGAATCAACCCAATACTCCACTTATTTATTTGATGTCAACAATATCCATCTCCACTTAGGAAAAGAAATTGTGCCACCAAGTAAACCTACAATAAAAAAGATAGCAGATGAACCAAAGTTGTTGTAAGTTGATCTCGCAACAACGTGAACATAATTCCAGCAAAATTAAAATGCAAGTCAATGGACCCCCATTTCAAGAAAAGATTGCAAGAGAGAAAGTTTGACCCTAAATCAGATTATGATTTTGATTTTTTGAATCAGTTGAAGGAAATTTTTGTAAAGATTCCACTCATTCAAGCCATCAAAGATGTGCCTATTACTACAATTTGATCAAGGATCTATGTATAAAGAAGCCAGACAGAAAAATAAAAAGATGCATCCACTATACAAGTCATTGGATAGTTGGTTGACATCATGCTTGGAAAATTTTGCTACCTAAGTACATAGATCCAAGCATTCCTTTGGTGAATGTCACTATCAATGGAACTATAATTAAAAATAATTTGATTGACTTAGGGGCAACAATCAATGTCATGACCAAGCAAGTCATGGATGACCTAAAGTTGGAAGGACTAAGGCCAACAACTATAATATTGCAACTAGCAGATAGATCAACAGTAAGGCTTGAAGGAGTCCTTAAGGACATTGTTGTGGTGGTAGACTCTTAGGAATACCATATTGATTTTATTGTTCTACAACCAAAGGAAATTCTAGTAAGTTATCCTCTAATACTAGGAAGGCCAAGACTGGCCATTGTTAATGCATTTATAAGGTGCAAGTCTTACAACATGATCATATCAAATGGAAATGGTACCAAAAAACTTATACTCTATCCTCCTACCCAATCGTTGAATGATGAGGATAAAACAAATTTGGTTGAAGAACTAGAAAGTGATCAATGTTACTGTCTAACGACTTATGATGTTGGAAAAGTCTTGAACTATTGAAGATCAGGAGGAAGATGTTGTTCTCTCTAATATTTTATAGAAAAATAATGGAGAAACAAAGAATTTTATGATAGATTGAGGTGCTTGAGCTATCATTTGAACCAAGTCCTACCACAAAGAGAGCACCATGAAAATTCGAGGTAAGAATTGCATTTTTCACCAACTTCTTCCTCATGACTAAATAATAAATTCTATTAGTGGTAACACATGTTCAATGATGGACATCTCTAAATAAGTAGATATAACACCTGGGAGGCCACTAAATGTAAGAAAGATGGTGAATATACAACAAGAGCAATTGTTGATTGCTCTTCTTCAAAAACATAAAACAACATTTTCTTTCGATTTTAGTGATATATGTGGGATTCATCCTAGGATTTGCACTCATATAATTTATATTAAAGAATATTGTAAACCAATCGGACATCCACCAAGACAGATGAACCCAACAATAAGAGAGATTGTGAAGGATGAACTAAAGAAGTTGTTAGATGTTGGATTCATATACCCCATATCAGACAGTCAATGGGTATCACCTCTTGTAATTATACCAAATAAGAATAAGAAATGGAGAATTTATGTGGATTATAAAGAGCTGAACTTAGCCACAAAGAAATACCACTTCCCATTTGCCTTCATTGATCAAGTATTTGATACCTAGCTGATAAAAATTAATTCTCATTTCTTGATGGATATAGTGGTTTCAATGAATCCACATTACACCAGAGGACCAAGATAAGACTACATTCACATGTCCAAGGGGGACAATTTCCTATTCAATTCTCCCATTTGGCCTGTTTAATGCACCCGCCACATTTCGAGGGAATTCGTAAGTATCTTCTCGATTTGACAAATGAGTACATGAAAGTCTATATGGATGACTTCACTGTACATGACAATAATTTTGAGGAGGGTATGTACAATCTGGATAAGGTCTTCAGAAGATGCAAGGATCAAAATTTTTCCTCGAGTAATGAGAAGTGTTAGATGATGATGTCAGAGGGTATAGTACTTGGGCACTACCTTTCCTCGGTAGGAATTCAAGTAGACCCAAAAAAAGTGTCTGTAATAGTCAACTTTGCCTACAAGAAAATGAAAAAGATGTTAGAATATTTTTAGGCCATGTTGGATATTACAGAAGGTTTATATAATACTTCAACAAAATAACAGTGCCACTGTTTGCATTGTTGGGAAAGGATGTTGATTTTGTATGGACTGAGCATTGTGAAGGTATTTTTCAAACCTTAAAAGAGATGCTAGCTATTACTCCTGTGTTGATAAGACTTGACTGGAACCTTTCTTTTCACATCCACACAGATGCATCAGATCATGCTATTGGAGTTGTCTTAGGTAAAAAGATGAAAGTATGAACTATGCAATATACTATGTCAGTAAGAATTTGTAACATGTAAAATTGAACTATACAATTACAAAAAAGAATTCTTGGTAGTTGTATATGCTATAAACAATTTCAGACATTATATCATAGGATATCTAGTTTTTATTTACACTGATCATATTGCAATCAAGTATCTAGTAAAAAAACTAATAGGAAGAAACATAATCATAAGGTGGATGCTAATCTTATGATTCTGTTGTTGTCACCATAGTGGACAATCTTGGAAAAGATAATGTGGTAGCAGATTTCCTCTCAAGGATGGAGACTAATAGTGAAGAGCAAGTAGTTGATGATTCATTTCCAGATAAGAACTTGTTTGCTAT
The DNA here is from genome assembly GCA_018340775.1 of Taxus wallichiana var. yunnanensis. Classification (NCBI taxonomy): domain Eukaryota; kingdom Viridiplantae; phylum Streptophyta; class Pinopsida; order Cupressales; family Taxaceae; genus Taxus; species Taxus wallichiana. Next base: position 187,524,556 of record CM031239.1, read on the forward strand.
TTCTATAAGAACACACAGGTATGAAAATATAGTCAACTACTTGGTCTCAGGTAAAACACCTCCACATTTTTCATCTTTTGAGAAAAGGAATTTAGTAGAAAAGAGTTTACCCTTTTCTTGGATAGTTGGACTTTTCTTTTATACAAGTCAAGATCAAGTAATGGGAAGTTGTATAGATGATGAGAAGATATCGATGTTCTTAAATCCTGCCAAAATGAACCTTGTGGAGGGAATTTTTTTGCAAAGAGAACAACACAGAAGGTGATGACTACTAGGTATTATTGGCCAATATTACACAAGGATGCAACATTATTTTTTTATTATTGGCAAATAGTTTTTTGAAAGGGACTATACCCTTGTACAAAAAAGGCTCAAAAGCTGGATATTACAATGAAACAGATCCAAAAAGTGATCAAAATCATATGTTACAAGAGAGCACAACTGTAGTTAAAAATTTGCAGAGCAAAGTACCAAAACAACTATAGAACCACCAGTCAACAACAAAAAAACAACTAAACTGTCAATCTACAACAAGCTTGCAAGAAGCACATCACTTGGATGCTCTATCAATTGTTCTCTTCAACTCCTGAAGGGCACTGAATAATGCAATAACTATAACCTTGTGTGGGGTCATTCTTATTGACCTGACTAAAGACTTGAGCTTGAGCTGGTCTTCCCCCAAATGTTTTCAAAAATATTACTTTACAAACGCGTTCTGAATTGTTGGTCCGTAAAATTGAAAACTTTAACATATAAGGATGCAACATTATACACTAAGATATGTGACAAATTCCAGAGAATGGGCAAGCCCACCAAGTCGATGAGATACCATTATAACCTCAATTGGTTTTGTAACCTTTTGATAAGTGGGGTTTAGATTTTATTTTCCGTATAAACCCTCCATCTCAGCAACATGAATATATCTTGGTATGTACAAATTACCTAACCAAGTGGACCAAGATAAAAGCATTGTCAAGCCAGAAAAGTGAGAAGCTAGCTAAATACATGTATGAGAACATCTTTACCAGATATGGAGTCCCAAGGGAAAGTCTGACAAACTAAGGTATACATTTTATTGTTGATTTGGTTAGAGAATATGAAATCAAGGATAGGAAGTCTACACCATACCATCCCTAGTCAAATGGCCAAGAAGAGGATACAAACAAAGAGATAGAGGCCATATTGACAACGACCATAGCACTCCATAGGAAAGACCGGGAAGAAAGGCTTCCGAAGTAGTATGGGCACTATACACAACATGGAAGACCATAATTGACTTCACACCATTTGAACTCTTATATGGAAAGAATGTTGTTTTTCTAATAGAATTTGAGCATAAAACTTTGAGAACTACACTTGAGATAAGAATAGATTTATCATAAGCTCAGAGACATAATGCTCTAACTCATTGAGTTGGATGAATTGAGGAAGCAATCAGTTCATAACATACAGGTAGTGTAAAAACAAAGAATCAAATGGCATGACTGATATATCAAGACAAGACAATTCCAAGAATGTCATTGGGCACTTTTGTTTGACTCAAAATACAAGTATCATATAGGAAATCTCAAAAAAAGGTGGCTAGGCCCCTATAAAATTGAAAAGATATTCCCTAATAGAACTGTGAAGCTTACTACCATTGATCATGTGAGCTTCAATTTGTTGCTAAATGGCCAGTTAAGATTGTACAAAAAGCCGAGTTGATAAAGGCTCATTTATGGAGCTGTTAAGAGGAGATAAGAGATGAATGGAGAAAGAACCATCAAAATCAACCTCGAGGTTGAGCATGTTGGCTTACCTTATGAGATTGTAGAGGATTGATGAGATTTCGTAGCCTTGGAAAATTCAACTTGTATATTTCAAGGCCAAATAAAAGTGTTGTGATCTACCTTTACTCGGGTGATCATAAACGCTCTGCAAACCCATTTATTTTATGTAAGTTTTTTTTTTTCCATGTGGTTTAATGACAAGTGATTGCAAAAGGGCATGATATCCATCACAAGGAGAGAATGTAATGAGAAAAAGTTCTATTTACATTCACATGATATAAGCCCCTGTTTGTTTATAGCGTATGGAAGAACTCACGGTTGCATAACATAAATCAATGAAGCATGTACACATTAAAGATATCCAAGGAATGAATTGCACCCCAACCGATAAGAGTTCACTCTTCGTGAATCATCTATTTGCAGTAAGGATTAGTCAACACAAGTTAAACCATGTCCACGATTGTCACGGGAACTTGCATGTAGCCAAGAATCTAGTTAATAAAGCATGCACATCCATCATTCAAATCAAAAATGAGATATGTGTATCAATCTATCACTTTAATAAACTACGATTAGATAAATTATATTTAATTAGGAGTTATGCCAAGTCATCGTGTATGTGCCACATTAAAATACCGCCACCTTTCAAGCTATGATGTGTCCACTTTAGCCCTCCACATAAGACAATGTTGTCACATCACTTTTCTTCATATGCTCAATTTTACCACATTAATTAATTATTGATCACCTGTAAACATATTGCTTGTCCCTTCGGTGATAAAGTTTAAAATGATTAAAATCCATCAATATAATTCATTTGTGCAAATTTCTTTCAAGAGAAAACTGTGTTGTTGCGTATTCTAAGGAAAAAGAGGCCAAAACTCTCCAGTCCAACATAGTCACAACCCATCTCACTAGATAGTGATTTGGTAGCCATAGAGAAAAAATTGAGCCTCCACAATTGGAGACATAGCAAAGAGATACTGATACTGCAGTTTATGAGCCAAAATACCATGAAAAATCCATGGAAGAATAAGAGGAACCAACTCAGAATGAGGAAACGGTTCATGAAATGGAAAGACATGATGAGGGAAAATAAGAGGAGGTAGTAGAACAAGGAACTGATCTTGTAGTTGTTAAGCAAATCATTCAAAAGTGTTTGAAATAGCACAACATGATAATATACTAGAAGAAAATGTAGCACCAATGCAGCCTCAAATTATTATTCATGAAGTCATCAAGGAACCTGCAAAACCATCTTGTAGTGAGATGGCAACACAAACTATGGGGCCAAATATTGACAATCTGATGTTGCAATTGGATGCCTACATTAACAAGCTCAAAGGGAAATGGGAAAAGGAGAAGGAAGCCCTCATCTCTAAACATAAGAAGGAACTGGAGGAAAAAAAAAGAGATTAAGAGGATGAAACAAAAATAAGAAGAAACAATTTAGGTAGCACATGAAATGTTGAGTTGCAAGACCCCATTAAGTGTTTATGTTATATACCTGAAAGAAAAGATGTTGCATCACAAATTTATTTACATAAATTATGATATATGATATTAGATCAACTAGAAATTTTTTTACTTTATATCAAAATAACACACGTGAACTCCATAATTTGTTATGTGAGTTGTATTTGCATAATTACACCCTTCCATATGACAGAGATTCAATTCAAATTCTATATATTGGGGATGTATAAGTTAAGGCCTTATGTTCTTATTTATCAAATGAATTGGAAAGAGCCAAAAAGATGGAGGAATATAGACATTTGGACAAGGTTTTACCATTGTATGTTAGAGTTAAGGCAACAAACACATATGAAATTGCAGAGGCATATGATAGTTATATAGAAGTGAATGGCATTAAAGATAGAGTGTTGCAAATGAGGATCAAAGCCCACACAAATGTAAGAGATATGATCAAGTAACATGGAGTTCAAGTTGTCACAACATGCAAACTTAGATGGGAAGAATTAACACTTGGTCTCCAAAGGAAGGAAATGCACTCAAATCCCAACATACTTCCAACACTACGCAGGGTGAACATATACATTGAAATAGCGAATGAGTGTGAAGATTAGTAGTTTCTTATATCCTATAATCCACCCAAATTTCATTTTCCAATTGCACCAAGGACAAGAAATTTACCAGTAGATCATAGAATACGAGAGAGAGTGGGGACAATTAATGAGGAATGGTGGATATTTCTTATCAGAAGAGGAACAAATACACTCGTTAATTTCAAGAAAGAATGCAGATTCCAACGGATAAGATATGAATCCCTTGAATGAGGACATTCAAGAGTTTAATCTGGAGGTGTGATGAGCTGTATTAATTACTTTTATAAAAACTCAACTTCACGTATTTTGAAAAGACCATTGTAGCCATGACCATGAGTTTCTTCACCTGGATTGATGAATATTATTATTACAACCATGAACTTGTGACATAATGACTAATTAATATTGTTATAGCTAATTGTGTTTATTTTTTCATATTCTTTGTGCATTTATGCTTCTTATCCCAATAAATTGTTTGAATAATTTTATGTGTTGATGCCACTCTTGGTTTTAAGTAATTTTCCATATACAACTTTTCATATGCAACAAAGGAACCGTCCATAGCAACTCCCCGTAGCCAAAGAACTTGTCTGCAAAGAACTGACCATCCGAGCATAAGAAAACCATTCACAACAAATAACCCACATTTATGAATAATTTTTTAGAAATATGGAGTTATGGCACTCAATTCCTTACGTTCCATTGGAGAAGAATTTACAACATGAAAGTGGAAAAATGGGAAGCAAATCAATCTTTGATTTGGTTATTGATTACAAACTAGTGGAGAACTGATTGATTAACTTGAACATTTGTTATGAAGAACTAACTGATTACCTAAAAATTTGTTATGCGTTTATTAGTTGAGCACATGTTATGATTTTTGTAACATGTATTGAATCGCTCATTGTTACGTTGAAGATCTCTCACTTGTATTTTTAGAAACTCCTTGTACTCTTCTTCTTCCCACGTAGTGTTGTAAATGAAGGTATAAAGAAAAGAGTTAGTGCCTTGTTGTAGGGAAGCCAAATAGTCATAGACAAGATTTGTAATTGAGTAAGATTCAGATTTGGATATTTCTCTTTTGTTCCTTGATGTATTAATTATGCAAATCAATAAAGATCTAAGTTATATTATCTAGTTTCTAGTTGCAGAGTTATAAAGGGGTTAGAACCCAAGTCAAGGCCCACTTGAGGTATGCTAAATCCCATCCATTTATTTAATGCACGTTTACTTAGGAGCAATTTACTTTCTACGAATCAGTAACTTTGTCTTAATTTTAATAGCATTTGGAAATCATCCATTTTCAATTCTAAGTTTTATTTTACTTTCAGCATTATTGTCAAAATTATTTCCTTTCCAACCTCTTAAATCACTGTAATTGTGCATACAACACCGACAATATTTCAAGTCTACACTCCCTGGTTTGATAATTAAATGAAGGCAATTCAATAAACAACATATTAATTGTTGAAAGTTGAGCACCACTCGTATCATAGAAAGGTTTTCTTCCTTTTGATTGGTGACACAAACATCATTTGTTTCCACATTTGCAAGTGTGGGTATAAAATCATTGCATACATCTTGCTACATGTAAATGTTGGGTTAGAAGTGTGAAGATTATACAAGTATTTATGGTTTTACACATTAGAAAGCTTAGTAAAAATAATTTTTAACATTTTCCAATGAGTAATTGTTGTGTAAAAGGTGTAAATGATCACATATTGTTATGTCTTGTAGTGCTTTTGGGTTGGTAAAGGCACATTGAGGTCTAATTAGGGCATGTGATGAATAACACTTTTTAGGCCTATAGGTCAATAAGTGAAAGATAAGATATTTACTAAAAATATTTATCACAAAAATACGAGACATAAATCCTAGATCTAGAGATAATGTTAGAGCACATTCTAGAGGTAGATTACAAGTCATAATTGTAGATGACACCTTTGGTAGCCTTATGACACCTTTGGTGGGTGAGCTTGTCCCAGGTGGATGAGCATGTGTTCCACATAATTCTAGGATCCATGATTCTATATATAGAGCTATGACACCCTACACAACATCCTTATCCTATTTTAGATAACTTTTCCATATAGTAATTGTGTATGATTAATATGTTCCAAACCCTAATACAATTTTTCATATTCTACTTTGTAGAAGTTTTTTTATTGAATATTTCAACATTCATAATTTAAGACTATTATATTTCTTCTAATTTTATGTATTTAATTTTTAATATTATCTTAATATAATATATTGCAATATCATAATTATATTAACTCTAATTTTTATATTAAGTTTTCATTAAACTACTTTCTCAATACATACGCAAACCTAAGGTTTCATTTATTACTCTTAGTATTTCATTTTTCACCCCAATAGTACTAGTTTAGTCCTAATATTCCTTCTTTTAGGGTTTATCTAAAACCATTGTACCCTTTTGTGGATTATTAAATACTAATTTCATACACCATGTAAACAAGATAGATACATTATTCCAACTTACGTAAGTGCCTGATTGAGTGGTGTCTATATTTTCTACATCCAAGTACCATTAATACCATATTTTTATAAGAAAATGGTCCATATCATTAATACCATGTTTCTTCTCCCATATATGTTACTCCTAAGAACAACAAAAGGGGGACATTGTTTATGTTCATGGTAATCCTACACATAGTACAAAGAATACTATTATTATTGACACCATGGCTAATCATGGGGGTGACCATTATGACACTAGGGATGAGCAAGAACCTCTCATCCAAAAAATACCACCAATTCTTCCACCTAATTTATTTACTCAAGCTTGTAAATAAAACTCAAATAATATTGATAATGTTATGGTTTTATATCTAACAACCCATAAATGAAAATGTTCACAAAAATAAAAGATGGGGAAAACTAGAATTTGACCCTAGGATAATATTAATCCACCTTTTATAGGCTCTCTTCCCTCTATAGGGGCTATTACCCATGTATTTACCTAAAATTCACCAAGATCTAGCGTTAAGTATGGGAAATCACACATGGTCCCTCGAGTTATTATACATGTTCCTACATATCAAGAGTCATCCACTAGAGGACCTAGCACTACACGTGTTAAAAATCCCTTCCTAATGCATATATCCAAAAAACACCAAGCTATTCAAGCTTAAATAGCCCTTTTTTTGCAAGATAGATCACAAGTCACTATAATTTATATAGGATTGATTAATAATCCATAGCCCATTTGCTACGCCCTTAACCTATTACTTGTATTAGGATATGAGTAGCCGACTTGTGGCTTACCATATCATTTATACTTTCTCATGCTTAATAGGTCAGCCTTGGTGATGGCCATAGCATATGAATAGTATATATAGGGGATTATAGGTAGTATTTCATTATCATTTGAGCATTTGAGTCTTGTTATATGGTTTGAAGGTTGCCCCCTCGAAGTGGCGAAGCTATTCTAATTGCATATTGAGATCATTATTCTAAAATATTGTGTTATTTGGTGCTCTATTGTTTCTCTTAATCTGAATTATACAAGTAATTTCATTACAAGTGGTATCGTAGTGATCAGGTAGAAATTAGGGTAAAAACCCTAATTTTTTGTTTCCACCAAATATTGTGAACCAGAGTGAATTCATGGGAGATATTTTTACCAGAGTTGAAAAGAATTTCAAGTAAGGTTCCCTGAAAATTTCATAACGTTTTTATTTATTTTACAAAAGTTATTACAACTTTAGGTTTTTTCATAAAATCGCTCCTAGGGTGCAAAATGTGGAAAAATTTTATGTTCTTTACATTTTCAGAAAGCTCTCAAAAAAATAGTATTAGTATATTCTCTATTTTTTTTCCTGTTCGGCCGAAATTGTATCGAAACCCTAAACCCTAAGATTTGACATCATGGCGGGGCCTTCCACAAGAGCAAAAAAGAATCCGGTTACTCCGGGTAAAACCCCAGATAAAGAGGGGGTAGTGATTGAAGAGATGGAGTTAGAAGGGGTAAATACAGATTCCTCAGCACTAGGGTTTACCTCAGTTGATCATAAGGTTTGCCAACTTGAGTATGAGTTGCGAATTGTACAATCTGAGATGGCCTCTAAAGGAGACATAGCCCAAATCAATCATCGGTTGGATGATATCATGCAACATGTAAAGGGTAACCAGTATGGCCCAAATCCGGCCCATATCAACCAAGGAGGACCTTCAATTCAAAATCATGGAAAAACTAACCATATGGGATCACTTTTCCAGTCCCATCAGAATCAAACTTATCCGCAACCACGGAACATGATGCCGAAAGTGGATATGCACAAATTTGATGGTAAGGATCCCCTGAATTGGATAAATCAAATGGAGAAATTCTTTGAGTTACATCAAACACCATCAGGACAAAAGGTGACATTGGCATCCCTATATCTTGAACCCGACCAATTTGTTTGGTATTGTTGGTTATGTGCTCAGAGGCAGAAGAATGGTCTAGGTGTCACTTGGACAGTTTTTACCAAGGAGTTGCAATTGCACTATAGTTCCAGTGTTTCAGAGAACTACTTTAGTCAATTAGAAAAGTTACGGAAAATAGGATCAGTCAAAGATTATGTGCATCTATTCCAAAACCTATCCTTAAGGGTGGAGAATATTCTAGAAGAGAATCTAAATGACTTGTTTCTTGGGGGTAGCATGAGGTGCGAATGTTTAATCCAATCAAGCTTGTCGATTCTATTATCATGGCACGTCATGCAGAGGAAAAAATTCTTTGTAGTAGGAGGCCACCTTTCATTAACACCAGAGACCGTAGTATCTCTTCCCCTTCATTTGCTAGGCCAATTAGACTGACTCCTCAACAAATGGAAGAAAAGAGAGAAAAAGGATTATGTTTTAACTGTGATAGAAAATATGGACTAGGACATAAATGTGATGAGAAGAAGTTGTTCTATATTGATGGAGGTAATGAGGATGATGAGGAAGCTGAAATTATAGGAGAGGTGAGGAACCAGTAGAAGATGAAGTAGAGGATCACCAACCTACAATTTCTTGCCATGCATTGTCAGGTATTAGTACTCCTCAAACACTCAAGGTTATTGGCTATCTCAAAAAATAGAAGGTGACGGTGCTGATTGACTCTGGAAGTACTCATAACTTCATAAATAGTAAGTTAGCTGCCCGCCTCAATTGTTTTATTTACCCACTCCGAAAATCCAAGTTATGATTGCGAATGGGGGGACAGTCAAGTACACAGGAAAGTGCCATAGTATCAAGCTTTCCATGGGAGACTACATGTTAGACTCACCTATGTTTGCTATTTCTATGGGAGGGGCAGATATTGTTTTGGGGGTCCAATGGCTCACAACCTTAGGTACTATTGAGATGAATTTCCAAGAATTGTTCATGCGATTTCATTCAAATGGAAGGACAATACAATTAAATGGGATGGTAGCTAATTCTCCACAGATTATTAGCTCTCATCAAATGCAGAAGGTTCTTAGAAAAGGAGTGGATGGATTTATAGCAAAGCTATTTTCCATAGAAGTACAAAATATAGAGTCTTCAATGCCACCCGATCTTCAGAAGATTGTGGATGCTCACTCATCTGTTTTTGATGCAATTCCAAAGGGACTACCACCGGTTAGGGATCACGATCATGCCATTCAGTTGATTCCAAGGAGCCAAATACCTAACATCAGACCATACAGATACCCATATTCCCAGAAAAGTGAGATCGAAAAAATGGTGGAGGAAATGTTGAAGGCGGTATCATCGGCGAGAGCCAGAGTGCATATTCTTCACCAGTGGTCATGGTACGTAAAAAGGATGAAACATGGAGGATGTGTCCAAATTACCGAAAACTCAACAAGTACACCATCAAAGATAAGTTTCCTATTCCAGTAATTGATGATTTACTTGATGAATTGCATGGTGTTGTTTATTTCACAAAATTAGATCTTCGTTCGGGTACCATCAAATTAGGATAAAAGAGGAAGATGTTCATAAAATAGCTTTTAGGACTCATGAGGGCCATTATGAGTTTTTGGTAATGCCTTTTGGTCTTACAAATGCGCCCTCAACCTTTCAAAGCTTGATGAATACTTTTTTTAGGCCTTTTTAAAGGAAATTTGTATTATTTTTCTTTGATGACATATTGATTTACAGTAAGACATGGGAAGAACACTTACAACATGTAAATAACGTGTTGGAAGTTTTGGAGAAACATACTCGTATGCAAAGCCATCAAAATGTTCTTTTGGTATACAAGAGGTAGATTATTTGGGTCATATTGTATCCTATGAAGGTGTCAAAGTTGATCCTCAAAAGATCAAAAGCTATGGTGGAATGGCCAAGGCCCAAAAATCTCAAAAATCATGTGGGTTCCTAGGACTAACAGGGTACTATAGAAGATTTGTGTGGGGATATGGTAGAATAGCAACCCCACTCACTACATTGCTAAAGAAGGATGCCTTCCATTGAAGGAATCCTTTGAGCATTGAAGGAAGCCATGTGCAGCACCCCAGTTTTGGCTACTCCCAACTTCTCAAAAACCTTCATTGTTGAATGTGACGGTTCAGGATCAGGATTGGGAGCAGTTCTAATGCGGGAAGGAAGACCAATTTCATTTGAGAGTCGTCAATTAAAAGGAAAAGATCTGCTCAAACCTATCTATGAGAAAAATGATGGCTATTCTTCATGCGGTCAAGCAATGAGGCCATATCTCATGGGTAGACACTTCAAGGTAAAAACTGATCACAATAGTCTCAAATACTTTTTGGAGCAAAGGTTATCATATAAGGAACAACAAAAGTGGGTAACAAAAATGTTGGGTTATGATTTTGAAATTATATATAAAAGGGTAAATAAAATGTAGTAGCTGATGCGTTGTCTAAAGGGATACATACGCGGATGCCTTACTATGTGGAATGTCCATGTTGACGGCCGATTGGGTGGAGGAAGCAAGATTAGAATGGAATCAAGGTAAGGATACACAATCTCTAATACATAATATCAAGCAAGGTTCTATGACATCTAACAAATTTGAGTGGAAAGGTAATGCCCGTATGGTACAGGATAGGTTATACTTGAGTAAAGATTCTAAGTTGAAGCATAATATTCTTGCAGAGCTACATGCCTCATCTATTGGAGGACACTCTGGGTTTTTGAAGACATATCATAGAATAAAAAGAGAATTATTTTGGGAAGGACCCAAGGGGGATGTACAAAATTTTGCATCGAGTGTTTTAGTATGCCAACGAACAAAGGGGAGACAATTAAGACACCGGTGCATTGCAACCCCTTACCAATTCCTAGCCGAGAGATGGGAGGAGGCCTCCATGGATTTCATCACCGGATTGCCTTGTTCGAGAGTAAGAATGTTATTTTCGTTATTGTGGATAGGCTCACAAAATATGCCCATTTTTTTCCTATCACATCCATTTGCAGCTTGATCTGATCGTAGTTATTTTTTTTGGAGACAGTTCAAAGGCTACATGGAACCCCAAAGATAATTGTGAGTGATCGGGATCCTATTTTCACAAGTAATTTTTGGACTGAATTATTTTCATGCTTGGGTACTTAGCTAGCTCACGAGTTCATCTTATCATCCTCAAACCGATGGGCAAATGCAAAGTGGTCAACAAATGCTTAGAGGGGTATTTACGTTGTTTTGTATCAGATAAGCAAGAAAGGTGGATTAAATGGCTACCACTTGCAAAATGGTGGTATAACACATCTTTTCATACCTCTTCTCAAATGACCCCATTTTTAGAATTATATGGTTACCATCCACCTTCTATCACTTCCTCCTTGAGGGTGCAAACTAAGGTCAAAGATGTTGAGGAACACATTCAACATCAACAACATGTTTTGGCTAGTTTGAAGGAGAATTTAGCATTAGCACAAAACAAGATGAAACAACAAGCAGATCAACACCGTAGTGAAATACATTTTGAAATTGGTGACTAGGTTTTTGTATGTCTCCATCCTTACAAACAAATGTCCCTAAAGCAACAGAAAAAGGAAAACAAACTTGCTCCTAAATATTATGGCCCTTATCAGGTTCTACAAAAAATTGGTAGTGTTGCTTATAAACTAGAGTTGCCTCCATCTTCACACATACACCCAGTATTCCATGTTTCATGCCTGAAGAAGGTTATTGGACAGAAATTTGAAGCCCAGACAGAGTTACCAAAACTTGACGAGGAAGGAAGAATCATTTTGGAGCCAGAGAAGATTCTGCAAACACGTACTAAGAGGCTGAGAACTAGAGACATTAAGGAATATCTGATCAAGTGGAAGAATCTGAGCATAGAAGACGCCACCTAGGAGGATGAAGGTTTTCTGCAGCAACATCCAAGATTATTCAACGTTGAGGACAACATTGGTTTGAAGGGGAAGGGCATGCTACGCCCTTAACCTATTACTTGTATTAGGATATGAGTAGCCGACTTGTGGCTTACCATATCATTTTATTATATCATTTATACTTTCTCATGCTTAATAGGTTGGCCTTGGTGATGGCCATAGCATATGAATAGTATATATAGGGGATTATAGGTAGTATTTCATTATCATTTGAGCATTTGAGTCTTGTTATATGGTTTGGAGGTTTCCCCCTCGAAGTGGCGAAGCTATTCTAATTGCATATTGAGATCATTATTCTGAAATATTGTGTTATTTGGTGCTCTATTGTTGCTCTTAATCTGAATTATACAAGTAATTTCATTACACCATTAGGTCCTTAGCAATCTATTAGCACCTATATTTTCTCCACCAAACTTCTATTTCTATGATGGAAAGAGTGATCCAGAACAATACCTTCGACCTTTATGGCCTGATGTATGAACTACATAGGTAACATTAAATTATTAGGCATGTTTTAACCAAGTAGTCCTAAAAATATGTATTAGATTTGTTATATACCCTTACTTCAGGTTCTTATTTCAAAATTTGGGTTATAGCTTACTTTCTCATTTTCCAATCACCTTAGCCCAAATCACCCATGTTAAGATGAAATATAATGAGGCGACCGTAAAGTGTGCATTGTGTTATAAGAATATTCTCTTTCGAGTGCCTAAGCACATTGATGAGGGTGAGTTAGTTAAACTAGTAATTTCTATCTTTATTTCGCCACTTATAGAAAAGGCCATGTTTTATATCTTTATATATTTTGAATACCAATGTCGATACTACATATATATGATACCAAGCTCATTGCGGCCAACATATTAAAATATGCAAGAAAATATACTGCATCTAATGAAAAAAGTTCTTATCAAGCCCCTCATATAAATTAAAACCAAAAGACAATAAGAAGGCTAGGGAAAAACCATCGGTAAAGCATAGGAAACAATTGTAGTCTTAGAATCACCTCCAAAAAGGAAATAGACTTATTTATTAAGACCTCGTCATAGGATATTACGAAACCACTTCGATGATATTTGATTAAGCTATGTCCACCTACTTTTATTGATACATTTAGACCACAAAATGTGATATTTGATATAAAACTATCTTGTGATTATCAAATATGTCCTAGAAGTTACAAAAATAGATTTGTTGCATTGCATTGTAGGATCCATAACTATTTGAACACAACACTCTTTCTATACAAGAGTAAGACATGTATTCAAAAATAGGAATGGCTCAATCTAATTCTATATTTAAAGTGTTTATCGATTTTATTACCACACCATGTGGAGAATCGTAAAGGTGACGAGGCATATATGGAGTATCAAGTGGTACCTCCTCTATTTACCTACACATATGACCCCCATATTATTGATGACATTATTAGTTTTACCATAGAGATATCATATTTCATTCCACTGATTACATTTGTTGATTTAGATATTCATATCGATGATGATGAAATATTTAGATATTTGTTCATTCAACAAAATATCAATTCACATCCGATTCAAATCATGATGATATATAATGGATCTATAAAGTACATTTACTCCATAAAACTATTCACCTATCTAGGTTATACCGCATGTGATATCATTCTCATCAAAGATATACTTCAAGGATTTTATGGCTAATAAAAATTCCTACTTAGGTGTATAGTTTTACCTTTACATGTTGGACCTAATAGTATGAAAAATTGTTTCCTCTAAGTCCCCTTTAACAACATAGTCAACATCCTACTTGGATTCCCAAGGATTCACGAGATGTATTTTATCCCTTCCACCTTGCATATATATTTAAAGTACCTACACAACAACATGGTGTTTACCATTTCTAGTGTTTCGTATGCATTCACAATTCGGTCTATAATAGGGCCTCCTTCTATACGCCAATAAGAGGTGTCTCATACCAAGACATAACCTTACAAATTCATTTAAAGTTATGAGTGTACTCCTAGTCTTATTATGTAGTACACACCGATATAACCTCATAATGAGAAGCATTTTACATCCACTCCTACTTCGGACACCCTATATTATGCATCCATGTATGACATAAAGTACTTAGGTAGTAACCTTCCAAGTGTGACCATTATGGGACTAAAATTCACACTCCTACACACATTGATAGCCTAAGGTTACTACCATTACTTGTGACCTACAAATTATATGCACACATGCTTTTTTAGATATTAGTAAAGGGTAAAAAACTAGTGGCCCAACCCTATTACAAAAGAAATCCTTAAGCCTAGTTATAACATGAATTTTAAGAATGAGTAGAGAAAGACAGAGAAAAACAAACAATAGTAATACAAAAAGGAAACAAATAGATTACAACAATTGAATAAGAAATATAAATAAAAAGAAACTAATGAATCATGGCTTTAAGATTCATATTGGTGAGTGAGGTACTTGCAACATCCAAAATGTCTTGAAAATTCTTGAAAATCTATACAAGATATCTTGAACAAAGGATGCACCTAAATCAAACATCCACGGTACTTAAAACTTAAGTACCACCTCTAGTATACTTAGCGAGTGATAGGACCACCCATCGAGTATGAAACAAATAGGCTCAACTTCTTCATCCAACAATCTTGTTTTTACCCTTCAAATTTCTTCTTATGCCTCTTCTAATCCTTCATCACCATATTTTGAATCTTTCACACCATCATGCATTCCTTGGTGGGTTGAAACTCAGCATTGATCAACCACTTCCTCCAAAGGAATTTTCTTTCCCAATCCTCTATGACGTTTTGTTTGTCTCCCCTTTCAAAATCATCCACTTCCTATAAACTCTCAATCTCCTAAACTTTCTCTATTGAGACTTTTTCATTACGAGTCCACACTCATCTATATATCCTCTTTATACTACTCTACACTTTCTCATATCCATCCACCTCAACCTAAATCTTTCGAGATAATTCTCTCTCACTCACCCTTTTTATCTTTGAGCCTCCTCCTTTGGTGAATTCCTTCCACATCCACTTCTTATTTCCCTTTTTACTCTATCTTCTTCTGCTAGAACCCCTCGGTTAGTGCACCTCTCTTCCTATATGATCTTCTTTATTCACTTCTCAGCTTCTTGGGCTATCAATTCACACTTTACCCTTGTAAACTATTTTCCTTGTAAATCTCTTTTGATCAACTTTTTTCTGCAACATCCTTTTTTTGTACACCTCTAATTTGTGCTTTTTGGCTACATTATGCTTCATGTACCCCTTCGTTAGTACATAATCCTCTACATTTCCTTCTCCCACTTTCCTTTCTTTTACACATTTATTTCTTCATACATCCGTGATTCAAGAGCCACCGTACACCATCTCTCTGGCCTCATTCTCTACCTTCTCCCCTTTTTTTCAGAGTCATTTTCCTTTGCACCTTCCTCATATGTAATCTTCATCTCCTTACCCAAAGTTATCTCATGGGATTATCCATTCCCTTTCCATTGTATCTCTATTAGATTGTACTCTAGTTTCTTGCACACTATTATGCCTTTATCTTCTTACTCAAAAATTATTTCTAGTGCATTTCCTCTTAACATCGCTCTTTCTTATTCTAGGAACATTAAGCCAAGACAATCACAAACTAAATATTTTCACTTTCCTCATGATGTTTCCTTATTTTCTCTATTACCTCTAGGGAAACATTTGTATCTCCTCACAACTTCACTAAAATTTTGTCATGCTCTCCCAGAGTTTCACAAGGATATATTATGTCCTTGGTGTGATCTTTTCGCATGCGATCGACGAGTATCTCCTTCAAGATTCTCTACTTTAGTTTCCTTCAAGGAAACCTCTTCTTCTCCTTCCTCCATTTTTTCAATGTTTCTCCCATTCCCACATGCATCTTCATATGTGCCTTTGCTCGACTCCTCTCAAATATTTTTTTCTTGCACATTCCACCACTCCTCTGGCCTTCCCACTTGGGCCATATATTTTGCACACCTATATACATATTCCATATGTCCTTCCTCTAATAAATTTTATTTCACACAATCATCTACAGCCTTTAGTCCTTCTACTAGGAGTTCTTTCACACGCTCTTCTACTCTTAGCTATGAAATTTATTCATGATTTCTTTCTTCTTGTCCTTTCACTTCTATTTATGGTTTCACGCAATCCTTCATGTGATATTGGTCATCAAATACAATCTTCTACTCCCTAGCACCTTCTTTCTTCATGTAATACTCTTGCATAATTCTATGTACCTCAAAGTGAGTTTTCCTTCACCTCTTTCTCAACTCGTGATCTTTCTTCATGCATGATCTTCGGTGCATCCCTCAAGATTACTCCTAAACGTGATTTCTTTTCACTTTTACACTCTTCTTATGTAATCTTCAGTTGTGCCTCTACACACACCTTATCTTCTTTTCAACATTCTCTCAATATTTCCAAGAAATTTTCTCTATGCTAGTGACTCTTCACCAAGTTATTCATCTCCTTTTCAGATTTTTGTGTCATAATACCTCATCTCCTCTAGGGATCTTATTTTGTGTCATCTATTCTAGTCCTTACACCATTAAGATCTTTGAGATCCTCCAACATTTCTACTAGTTTTCTACCAACTTTTACGTATGATTACTCCATTCTTCTTGATGGTATCTTGCCTTCTTGTCTAAGATCATCATCCATCAGACATCACAATTGTAAGGTCTCATTCTTATGTTCTTTGTCCACCTTTTCATAGTGGAGAATATAATGTTTCATGTTATCACCTCTCATTTGGTATTGTGCTAGCATTCTTCTCTCCTTCTTGTAGGAAAGACCTAGCTCTGATACCAATTTACGGTAAGGGGGTCTCTCCTACACCTACAGAGTCATGAAATGAGATGAAAATTGTTAAAATTTCATCTATTTCTTCAATGTCCTTTACAACTTCTACAAGAAGTTTCTCATTATGGAGCTTTATAACCCTCTTATGGATCTTTACAAATTCTTGATGTCTTTTTCTAAGGACCTAACCTAGACTGGTTTATTTATGCATTTATGCACATTTACACTTTGGTTCTCAACCCTTCGGCCTTTTATATTCTTGGTTTGATTGTGTTGACTATGTCATCTCAACTAACGAACTATACCCATTAGATTTTGAGAATTCGAACTAGACCACCTTTTATTGCCACGCCTTTCCCACATCTCTAATTTTTGGGTATTTCTTGGTGAGTTGAATTTCATCATGACATACCAAATCTTCTACCCATACTTACTGCCATTAATCATCTAGATTTTCGTCATCTAGTTGTTTGCGATCTGTATCATGTTAGTTTGTGCAACACATGCCCTCGATTGCATAAAAAAATTTCCTTCCACATATAATCATCCTCCTTGTCAGATCTTGTATGTCGCCTTTCTTTACTTAACACTATGTCTATGGCTACTTTACTCACATCATAAGAAATTTGAAAGACTTTCAAAATTTTGCAATGTTAGCAATAGTTACATTGTAATCCTCTGCTTAATTTTTTGGAATTTGTGATTTTTAAAAAAAAATTCACACTAATTCTTTGCGATCTCCTTTAATTTTCTTCATGATTGTTGCAAACACTCCATTGAAATTTTAGAAATAATTCCTATAGAATATCACGACCCCATGAACACTTTGTGCCATAGTGACATTCCATAGAGATGGACACTCTATTATTGCATGCACCTTCTCTGGGTCCATTCACAATCCATCTTGGGATATTATAAATCCCAAGTACACCAACTCTTCTTACATAAAACTACTCTTCTTTATGTTGACAAATAATCTCTCTACTTATAAGTGTTTCGTCACTTTACGCAGATGATTAAAATGATCTTTCCTTTTCCCACTAAGCACCAATATATCATTTAGATATAAAATCCAAAACTTACTAAGTAATTACTTCAAAACTTCATTCATCACCTTATAAATGTTCTTAGGGAATTTTCAATCTAAATAGCATAACTAGTCACTAATACAAACCTTCCATTTTCTTTAACATTATTTTCCACTCATACCCTTCTCTAATGATAATTTGGTAATAACCACTCTTCACATCGGTTGTGGAAAAATAACTCACGCCACTAAGGAAATCCATCAAGGCATTCATCCTTGGAAATAGAAACCTATACTTGATAGTGATCTTGTTAATGGCTCTGGAATCAACACACATGTTCCATTTTCCTCCTTTATTTTTGTAAGTCTTGTAGGTACTGTTATCACTAAATTACAACACCCCTGAATGGTGTGATTAGTAGAAGGGGCATCCGGTGTAATTTTTGTAACATTAAATCATCTCTCAAGTTGTGGGACTTACGGGCTTGAGATGACCGTCCGAGAAGGTTGCTTCCTACTCCTAAAATACACCGCCACAAGATACTCTTAGTACAGGTAAAACTATATAATCCTAATCTAAATTCCAAGGGACTAAGGAGAGAGGTTGCGCGTGAAAATAACGCCTACACTAAAAATGGTGATACACCGAGAAAATGAGGATGTTGGTCACAATCCCAACTACCTAAAATGGAGAGAGGCGAGCAATGGAGAGGATGGAAAAGATGCATCACAGACTAGAGATGAGATTCACACAAAAGAACACTTCAACCCCACTAAAGATAGGTAACAAATTTGGAAATAGACATCAAGACATATGCACGGTATACCCTACTGATGAAGAGAGGAAAGAAGGGGAAATAAAACATGCAAAGGATGGACAAAATGCATCACATAATAGATTTTATTGCTCCATGAATTCACATAATACATCATTAATGGGAAAAATTCAAGAAAATGCCACTACAAATAAAAGAGAGGAGGATTAAGCTCCATATTCAACCCTAGCAGAGAAGAGAGAGAGGGGGCAAGAGATAAAAATGACCAACTCCTTTACAAAATAAGCCCAAGATTACAATTTATAGAATGAGAAGGAGATAGAGAAGCAATCCCAAAATTCACTTTCCAACCACTTGTAAGTGAAAATTTATGATATTTTTCTTGTAAAGGCCTCCCATGTTGTCACATGCCTTGCAGTGGTGAAAATGTTTGCCCATGCCTCTTAATTACACTCCCAACCACCAACAAAATCATTGTTACGAACTCTGGCCAAAACATCCCCGAATCAACATCAATTCCTAAATTTCTCAATTTTTGTACGATGAGCTTGGAGCCATGATTCTAACAAGTATTCTTTTGCACGATTTCGTTGAGAATTTATCAAGATATGAGCTTCTGAGTGCATGTGGCTGATTTGGGATTGCCAAACTTTCTTTATTGCCACGAGACTGGTAAATAAATTTTGGTTGAAAAGATATTTAAATCATTTTCCCTCTCCTTCTAATGTTTTCTGCCTTGATTTAATATCTTGGTGCATTACAAATTGGTGGGCTCCACCTCCGTCATTTATCTTTGCTTTGAATTGGGGGAAAAGGGTTATGTTTACTTTTAATGAACATAGTCAGCTCGACATATACCCAGCCAAGTTGGCCTTCCTTCTTATTTTGCTTCATGTGTTACGAATCCCATGTTGGCACTTATTATCATGCACTGCAAGCTCCTCCCCTTATACTATCGAGCCACCTTACATGGCAATTTTTCTATTGTTTTGGACGCCAAGTCACGTGGAATGCCTAATGACTCTCTTTTCGCACTTCAAGCCACCTACCTATCTGCCAGCTTGACGGCCACCCATACCACTGACCCTTCCATACTCATTAGTGAGTTCTTAGAATATGAGTTTTTCTTGTCATGTCATCTTAGATCATTCCCTTCGGGTTCTAAGCGTCGAATCGACGAAACCCCATTCCTAGTATTATGTGGGTTGTTAGTTCTTGCAGTGAACCTAGCTCGTTGTGGTTCTCATGCCATTTCATGCCTAGAAAACCTGCAATGCCCACAAAATGGCCTTCAGCACATGCTCGGTTTAACACTCACTCCCTAGCGCCTTGATCTTGCCATAAGCCTTAAACCAGCAGCGCGTCTGCATTACACTCTATCAGTGAAGTTGGGGTTTCATGTCCCGACTGTCTCGGGGCACCCAGAAAACTTTTCTCCACCTTACCCACACCTCGTTCACCCTTCCCAGTTGGTTCCGTATTGGTTCACCCGCACCACCGTTGACTCACAATGTCATTGACTCTACCTCTGCTTGCACTAGACTGTCGTGGCCATGTCTTCCTTTGCATACACAACTAGCCTGAGTGCAACTCGGGCCTTCTAATTCCTCTTACCCCGTGTAACTCGGATTGTGGTGAGATCAGCTTTTGGGATCCTGGATGTCCCTAAGCCACGCGTGCCTCTCCTTTCTGACTTTGCCGCAAAATCCTTTAGGTTATTCGATCGATCAGTTAGCCACGGAAAAACTCAAACGCTTATTTAGTGTTGGTCTTATTTACTACTTGAACCATCTCGAGCTCGCTCTTCTACCAAAAAGAGCTCGGCGCCATCTTAATGCTTCCCAAATTTTCTTGAAATTTTGCGACTTGCTCCAAGTCGATGGAGCTCACCCTGGATCTTTGTGGCTTGCCTCCAATTCATAAATACTTAGACAATATAGTGGCTTGACTCGGGAATGAGTGTTAGCGCCCCTTTTCTCCTATTCGACTTGCCAAGTATGAACTTGAGCTCAATCCACCTGCAAACGAATGGGTCATTCTAATGTACATGTGACTCATCTCCTCATTGAAGCTCGCCTTCTCTATTGTTAGGCACCTCCTTCAATCGACTTGGTAGCCTCATAGGGTGGCTCGGTATTTACTCATACTTAATTTCGCTACCATTAAGGGTGGGCTTGATTCGATTGGGAGATCATATTTTCATTTCTTGCATAGTTCGAGTTATATCTACGTGAAGTGAGCCATCACTTGATGTTGCAGCTATAACCTACTTATGTTGGCCTTCTAATCGACTCGGTGAAAAGGCCATCAAACCGGCCTTCCCTACTAAAATGGTTCGAGTGTCATGTCTCATGGTGAGGAGTTAGGATTCCTCATGATTAGCTCGCTCAAACACCTCATGCTAACCGATGAGCCATATGTGATTACGGAGGTTGAAAATAGTTCGCTTTTCCTTTGTGGTCAGTGTTTACAAGACTTTTCAATGCTACGCTCGTCTTCTTGATAAATTTCGACAATGTTTTTAGAGATAGCTTTGTCCTCCTGAATGGATCTTAGATTTTCTATTAAAGCTCACCCAAACACAAAACCAACCCAAACTTGATAACTTGGAGTAACTCACCCACCAATTACGAAACCATCTCAGATTGTCAGTCATCTCGGTGGGAATCAAATTAGCTCGGTGTTCATGAAAATGGGCTTGGTATTCCATCATGTAGCTCACCCAACTTACTAGCCAGTTAAGTGTGATAAGAGATGAGCTTGGTGGGCTCTTTCAATAATGAAGACAAATTTTTAAGAATTCCTCTAAACCTTTTGGAAACTTTTTCACCTTCTAATGCTTTGGAGTTAAGCAACAATGTCAGAGAATACTTCGAGAGCATAATGCTTGATTTCACCATCTCTTACCAAGTGGACCCCATACTACAAGCTTGTCAGTTGTCCAATTTTTCAGGGTAGAAACATTGGATAAGTATTTGGCAACTCGCGGGGCCATTTTCTTGCTAAATGGGTTGACCAAAGTGCTCTTACACTATCCATTGGGCATGCAATTTGTATAGTTATCATGAGTTGATCGAACTTTGAGAAACTTGACCCTAGAACACACGGGATGTTGTTTCTTTTTCACCAAAAAAAAAGCCTTCCACTTTTTGCATTCTAAAATTTCATAAGAAAATCTTGATATCAAGATTGTGAGAGAAGAATTTTTTTCAAATTTGAATTTCACCCATTCCCTTTCGCCACTACAATACATGAGGTGAATGATGATCATTTGTTAATTTGGACATCATGGAAATCTATTAAGTTCCTCCTTTCTTCTTACGAACGTTCCATTTTCCTATCGTTAGGCTAATTTTTTGTTGGTGTAACATCCCCATTTTAAGATACTAGAACAAGGGAAATTTTTTTTTTTATAAAGCGTTCTCTGTTATGAATTATATAATTCAAACACACATTCAAGTTTTAATAATTGTTCTCTGCCCAAACAATGCAGTTTGGAACACACAATTTCCTTTTAAAACTAATGTTCCCTATTCACATATTTACAATATGGAGAACACATTCAGTGCCATTCAATCTTATAATAGATTTTATATGCTTCTGTAAATGACTCGAAGAACTGCCGATCTCCCATTTTCATGGCTCGAGTTTCAACGATCTCTCATTTCATGACTCGGCAACTACTGATCCTTCATGTTCATTCATGCATAGTATATTATATATACAAGTTCTCTTAACCGTTTCCGATTATCAAGTGATCCATTTAAGAAGCCTATATGAATATCTCATTCGATATTCATCGACATCCCGCATCTTAAATTAAGTGATTAAGACAACGCAACCAGCACTTGCAATACTTTTGCCAAAGATTTTCACATGCTTTGCATGATCATATTCCTGGATGTGATACACACCAATGGAATACGTCCTTCACCTCACTTCACCTGTTATCTAGAATGGTCTTTCCTAGTTCCTACCAGTCCTTTCAATTTAAGGTCAAATTCCAACTTCCAATTTCCAACTAGCAATATGAACGAATATAGGAAGGCACTCATGGTAACTAAAGATACGCAGACATACGGTGTCGTTCCCCATGACTCCGTGTGTCTAGTTATCTTTAGTCCTCCGGAGTCACTCCGTATACATGATCATACTCCTATCCCCAGCCAAGAACTTAACATTCAGCCTATGTATTCTTGATGTTTTAATTCGGGAGGGCATTGTAATATGTCAGCTATAACATTGTGTCGTCATGAAGACCCCGTCTTCATGAAGACACCGTCTTTATAGCTGGCATATGTCAATGTCCTACGGAATCCTCCCATCGAGAGTACACATCCTGCTCAAGTGATTTGGATATGATCTTAATATTTAAGATCAACTTTCAGCAACCATGTTGATCCTTTATCCTCGTTCCCATTACAGTTGTATGTAGCTAAGAGAGACTAAATCCATCTTCTAGCTTGCTATGCATCTTCTCCTTCGTACCGAAGGGTTGCATTTTCTCTACTTGGTTCTCTTCTTAATCATTGGATTAAGCAGCCCATTACTGACGGACATAATAAGTTTAACCTATTAAACTTAACCAAGTTTTTTTACAACTGTAACCCAATTCAGAATTCCAGCTTATTAGACGTCATTTAAACGAGGTCTAATTCCCAATAAATGTATTCATTTATTCTCCTTAACCTTACATAGTTAAGGTCTATTAGCCCTGGATATATTTTTCCCATATCCTTACTTTCTGAATTTAACATTCGAGGCTATTAACGGAGTCCGAAAATGAAGTTCGGTTGCTCCTAAGTTAATTGATATTCCTTAGCTTCCAAGCTAATCCTGAATACCTCTCAGTTATGGAATCATATTCTTCCTAATCCTTTTTAATGTCAATTAAAAATTCATCTTAACTGAAAGTATAACTAATTGCACATTTCAACTTAAAAGTTGCATTTAGGTAAGAATAGATATCAATTCCTTTTAAATCCATCCAAGGACAATTAAATAATTCCCAATCAAGAAATAACATTATATTTCCAATTTAATCAACAATATCCAACTGATATAGTCATTAAAATATCACACTTGTATTTGTATTCATCAATCCATTTCATAATCCATACATCTGCCAGTCCAAATGACTGGACTTTGTTTATATTAAACAACGTTACAACTCATAGATAGAAGAATGTACTTTCTTCTTTTCACAATTCCTCGTAGAGGAATAATAACTAACAAATACAATTCATCTTCAGACAATCAAAAGAAGCATCAGAAAACAGCCATGTCTTCATTTTAATCAAGTTCCATCTGCAAAATTACTTGCATGGGTCAGTTCATTAAACTGAGCATATTAAGCACTTGTCATTAAAATGAGGTGCTTCTAATTAATGTCTCAATAAAAGAACCTGCTTTTGAAAAGCGGCGTATGAACATCAATCAAGAATTAAGCATCAAAAGAATGGACAACATAACAACTGAACCATCTAAGTACCATCCCAATCAGCCAAAGAATTGCTGTCCTATTTCCCGCATAATCATACAAGAAACAATTTCCTTCAAAGTTCCAGATTACAACATTTGTAAAGTTTAGGAATACAAGTAGCATACTGCTGTTATAACATAACTATTATCCTTTCCATTCCTTTCATTAGTAATAAATGCAAAGGGTAAAAACTAACTGAAATGTAATCCAATTACTTTCCTTTCAGTTCATGCATCTCATTCGATTCCAAGCAATCAAGTACAGACGAGAAAGCAAACAACAATAAATATAGTTGCTTATACCCAAGCAATACAAAATTCGTTCCTAAACGATTACAGATTTCCAACCGTATGAGAGAAGAAAAGATCAAACACCGGGGAAATTTTTTTTTTTTTTTAAATAACGTTCTCTGTTATGAATTATAAAATTCAAACACACGTTCGAGATTTAGTAATTGTTCTCTGCCCAAACCACACAGTTTGGATCATACAATTTCTTTCAAAAACGAATGTTCCCTGTTCACATATTTACAATATGGAACACACATTCAATGCCATTCAATCTCATAACAGATTCTATATGCTGCTGTAAATGACTCGATGAACTGCCGATCTTCCATTTTCATGGCTCGGAGTTTCAACGATCCTTCATTTCATGACTCGGCAACAACCGATCCTTCATGTACATGACTCGGCAACAACCGATCCTTCATGTCTGTTTATGCATAGTATATTTTATATACTTGTTCTCATAACCTTCCCCGGTTATCGAAGTGATCCATTTAAGAAGCCTATCTGAATATCTGTTACTGATATTCATCTGACATCCTGCATCTTAAATTAAGTGATAAGGACAACGCAACCAGCAATTGCGATACTTTGGCCAAAGATTTTCACATGCTTTGCATGATCATATTCCTGAATGTGATACACATCTACGGAATACGTCCTTCACTTCACTTCACCTGTTATCTAGAATGGTCTTTCCTGGTTCCTACCAGTCCTCATTGTTTAAGTTCCGTTTTAAACTTTCGATACCAGCCAGTAATATGAGCGGGTATAGGAAGGCACTCCTGGTAACTAAAGATACGCAGACATACGGTGTCGTTACCCCACGACTCCGTGTGTCTGATTACCTTTAGTATTCCGGAGTCACTCCGTATACCAGATCATACCCTATCCCCACCCCAGCTAAGATCTACACATTCAGCCTATGTATTCTAAATGTTTTAATTCGGGAGGGCATTGCTATATGTCAGCTGCAACAATGTGTCGTCATGAAGACCCCGTCTTCATGAAGACACCTTGCTGTAGCTGGCGTATACCAATGTCCTGCAGAATTCTCCCAACGAGAATACACATCCTGCCCAAGTGACTTAGCCACGAGTTAATAGTTTAAGCAATTTTCAGCATCCACGCTGATCCCTTGATCCTCGTTTCCGTTGCAGTTGTATATAACTAAGAAGGACTAAACTGTCCTTTAGTTCGTTATGTATCGTCTCCTTCGTACCGAAGGGTTACATTTCCTTACTTGGTCCATTTCTTAATCATTAGATTAAGCATTCCGTACCGACGGACATAATAAGTTTACCTACTAAACTTAACCAAGATGTTTCCAACTGCAACTTATTTCAGAATATTAACTTATTAGACGTCATTCAAACGAGGTCTAATCCTTGAGAAATGAATTCATTTATTTCCCTTCAACGTTACATAGTTAAGGATCATTAGTTATGAACATATGCATCCAATAACCTTTATTCTGAATTTTATCAAACGGGATCATTAATGAGGTTTGAAAACGAAGTTCAAATACTCCCAGTTTAAATTGATATTCCTTAGCTCCTAAGCTAATCCTGAATACCCTCTGATTATAAAATCATATTCCTTTTAATTTCTCTTTTTTTTTTCTTTTTAATGTCAATTCAAAATTCATCTTTACCCAAGTATGAATTAATTGCATTATTCAACTTAAAGGTTGTATTTAAGTAAGAATAAATATCAGTTTCATTTCAACATCCATCCGAGGATTACGAAACAATTCCAAATTGAGAAGTAACATTTTATTCCCAATTTATATAACAATATCAAACTGATATAATTATTGAAAATATCACACTTGTAACTGTATTCAATATTTCAAGTCATAATTTGTACATTTGCCAATCCAACTGATTGGGTATAGTTTTTACAAAGTATTTATACAATTCATGGACAGAAGAATATATTTTCTTCTTTCACAATTCCTCAAAGAGGAATAAAAGCAACAGTTACAATTTAATTTACGTTCTATCAAGAGGCATCAGAAGACAGCCAAGTCTTCATTCTAATCAAATTCCATCTGCAAAATGAATTGCACGGGTCAGTTCAATGAACTGAGCACCTTAAGCACTTATCCTTAAAATAAGATGCTTCAACTAACTGTTTCAATAAAAGAACCCTGCTTTTATGAAACAACAGCAAAACATCAATCTCAAAAAGCACAAAAGAGAGATCAGCATAACCACTAATCATCAGAATATCATCACAACCAGCCAAGGGACTGCTGTCCCATTTCCTCATAATCATTGCAAGTATCAATTTACAAAATTTGTAAAGTTAGGAATTCAAGTAGCTTGCTGCCTATACAGCATACAGTTATCTTTTCCACGCCTTTCATTAAAAACAAATGCAAAGGATGAAACTAACTGAATATAAATCCATTACGTTCATTTCCGTTCATGAAGCATGTTAAATTTAGAGCATTCAAGTACAGACAAGAAAGCGAACAGCAATGCATATAGTAGCTCCCATCTAAGCATTATAAAATTCATCATTCACGAATTCCAGAATTCCAACTAAATGAAAGAGAAAGATCATTTTTCTAAAACATTCGTTCATATCTCTATTTCCTTCCACATGACTATCCTAACAGTGGTAATCCAAACGAAATTCAATTTAAGATAACAGTTCAGAGTGAAACTTACAAAATCCACTCGGAATTCACTTTCCGGGAGCATGAATAATTTCATAAATATTCAGCTTTAAACGAAGACAAGAAAGAACTCACCATTCATATTCATACTTCATTGGAATCAGACTCCTTTAAGGATCCAAAACATATTAGTACAACATTAAGTACATCCGAGATCAACAATATAAGGTTACATACCATATAATTGCCATAATAAAGAAAATTGTATTTCTTTCGCTGCATACTAAACAGAAACAAGATTTCAACCATGCAATCACTTAATCACATAATGATCTAATTCTTAGTAACGTACCCCGTTCAGAATAATATTTATTCATTACTGTTACCTACAACGCAATCCATTATTCACATGACGATGAATTTCACCAGGATAAAACAACAGCAAGTAAAAACAAAGAATTCATTCTCTTTTTAATTTCACTAAGAAACATTATTTGTTCAAAACGAGAATCGAACACCTAATCCGTGTTCATCTCAACAAGACAACTGATTATAAGGATAACGGAACAGCCGTTCTTATCAAAACAAACTCTCAACCATAATACGCAATGAAATCCATTTTTCCATCATAGTAACTTGAAATATATATACATTCTGTGCATAGAATTCAATCAAGTGGAAACTGTGTCAGCAGTTCATATAAGAAGACCAAACAACATTATATAACACAGTGAAATTACCTTATTCTTTCAACAAGGAGAACGAAATCCCCAAATAAATTTAAGAAGGAAAAACAGTTGTCTTTTTCCTTATTCCATGAATACCCAATACGTATTCGCTTAGTTTCTACTCAAGAAGAGGTACAACAATAATATTAGTGCTTAAACTTCCTATGGTTCGAGTTCAATTACTCACAGAAAACTCGAATGCCACTTCCAACCAAAACCCAAACAATACAAGAAGAAGGGTCTACTTTCTCAAAAGAAAATTCTATAAGAACTACTTCATCAATCATTATTCTCTTCCTTTCCGTTTGTTAACAATACACGGTTGTTCAGAAGTGGTAACCACTCATAAAAGAAAGTGTACAGTCACAATATATATATATATATATATATATATATATCAATAAATTTTTCCTTACTGTCAAACGTCCAGCACACGGGAAGATACATCATTCAAGAACTACAAGACAACCCAACTCAGCAGTCAAGACAATATTTCCCTATTGTTTCCAAAATGACAGCAAGATTCAATGAAACCCATTTCATAGAAATATATACGACTGTATCTCCACTTGTCTCTTTTTGTTTACATGCGCGGACAGTTCCTCATATAACAGCAAGAAAAGATTGTATTTAAAGAACAATTTCACCATAAGGCGATCGCACAGTCTATTCCATTTTCAAACAACACGAACAGAGAAAGGAATATCCACATTTCAACCATTTATACAATAACAATCAAGACTGAAAATCATTTCCAACATGATTCGAGCAAGAACAAATCAAGGCAGAGCAACCAGAATCAAATCTCATTAACATTTCCCAAAGAAAAGAAGCAAGAACCAATAAAATCCATCTCCAATCAACTCAACAACAATCATGCGATCCCAACCCAAGAGCAGGGTTGTTTTAATGAAACATTTAATCAAAGCAAAGATTTTAAAGAGAAGGGCTTAACGTGCCTGAGATATCTTTTTCAGAGCTCGAAGAAAACGTTGTTTGCCGCGTTTTTCTTCCACAACGGCAACACAATATTCCCAGCACTCCCTTCCTTCTTCAGGCTTATCCACAGCCTCAAAACTTCCAAGAAAATGTCAAATGCAAGAGCTGGTTCGACTAAACCAAACCAAGAAACCAAATGCAGAGCAATTTTGCAAAAAGCTCGAATCAACAAAAATGAGAATCAAAATTTCCTCACGCTGCTTCCAAGGCAAGCTGGTCGCGAGGACCAAAACCTTTAATGCAATAAAGGCTTGCCTTTCTCCTCATTTTCCACGCCACCGCCACTTGGGTTGGCAAGTCTCCAATTTTAAATTTTTCCATGCAAATGAGCTTAGCCAAGCTTCCAAACGGATACCTCCATCTCCTACCTGTCCCGCCAAAACTGGCGCCGTCCCCGAAGGGACAGTTCATAAATGCCAATGAATGCCTCCTAACCATCCTTATCCTTTTCTTCCCAAGGGTCTGCGTACCCCTTTAACTTAGGATTAGTTTTAGGTTACATAGTTCATTCGACCTAGGTCTTAGTTAGACCTTAGGTTTTAGGATTTAGATTTATTTTTCCCCCTTTTTTTTTTTTATAATTTAAAAATCCACTAGGATAGTAGTGTAGGATGTATGTTAGGTCTTAGGGTTAGTTTAGGTTTAATTCACACTAACCACTAACACTAACAACTTCCTTCCAGCCCCTTGCTAACATCCATGCTAACGCAGAGCAGGACGTTCCGTCCTTCCGATTACATGCCAAGGCCACCCGTGTCCAGGCATTTCTCGCCCCACGAGGTCCCGAATTCGACAGTACAGGGTTCAAGAATCGAACCCCTGTCGTTGACATTTTCGTGCTAGCTGTTCACGTCTGTAATCAGGCGCTGCACTCTTATAATAATCCTAGTCCAGTTCAAGTGTGAATTAACATAGAAAACACAAGAGGACCTCAGCATACTTGAATCAATGGAATTGATTCTGGGTATGCTGTCAATCAGCACAAGAGCAAGCAATTATACGACAATCTGTCGCCACATCAGCAAGCACACAAGTACAGTGTTCGCTGTCCCATGCAATAAATCACAGTATGCAAGAATCCAAATTTAGCAACACATTCTCTTAAGATCAAAACATATCTTAACATATTTGCTTTCATTCCAAAAGCTATAACAGTATGTAAAACATTCACCAAGTTAACATACAAAATCAGAGTATTACATTCTTCCCTCCTTAAAGTATCATCGTCCCGATGATCAGATTAACAAGTCAAGGAGTTCTTAGGACAAAGTTCAGTTATTGTCCTTTCCTTCATAAGTTCATACCAAAAACAGATTCTCTCTTAAAAACAGCGTTTTAAGACAACTGTACAATAGACTGATAATTGTCTAAATTTGGTAGGATTTTTCAGTTCTCTGAATTTCATATTCAGTTAAACAGGTGTGGAAAAGTAGATCTCATTTCTTCGAGATTCTCCCAAGTTGCACTTTCTTCGCTGAACTGGTCCCACTGGACCTTACATTGGTTCACTTCGCGATTTCTCAAGTACAACTGGCGAGTTCCCAACACTCGAATGGGCTTAACCACGATTATTCCTGGGTCTTGGACCTGCAAGGAATTCCAATTTAGCACATGTGATAAATCTGTCACGTATTTCTTAAGCAAAGAAATATGAAAAACATCATGCATTTGAGACAAAGCAGGAGGTAATGCTAGACGATAAGCTACAGGGTTGATTATTTCAATAATTTCAAAAGGTCCCACGTAACGTGGTGACAACTTGGCAGCCTTGCCAAAAGTTATGGAGCTCTTTTTC
This sequence comes from Taxus wallichiana var. yunnanensis, assembly GCA_018340775.1. NCBI lineage: Eukaryota > Viridiplantae > Streptophyta > Pinopsida > Cupressales > Taxaceae > Taxus > Taxus wallichiana. Next base: position 187,555,273 of record CM031239.1, read on the forward strand.
GGCTTCACCCGAAGAAAGACCTTCTCTCCAAGTTTATAATGCCTGTCAACCCGCTTCAAGTCTGCATAGCTCTTCTGCCTATTGGCAGCCTCCTTTAGATGTTCCCGAATCATTTTGATTTGCTGTTCCATTTCCATAAGGATTTCTGGCCCAATTACCTCTCTGTCCTCAACGCTGTCCCAGCTGACAGGGGTTCTGCATTTTCTTCCATACAATGCTTCAAAGGGCGCCATTTTTAAAGAGGCATGATAGGTGTTATTGTAAGCAAATTCTACCAGCGGAAGGTATTCCTCCCATTTATACTGCTGGTCCATACAATACATCCTCAGCATGTCCTCTAAAACTTGATTAACTCTCTCAGTCTGTCCATCCGTTTCTGGATGATATGCAGAACTGAAGTTTAATTTAGTTCCCAAGGCTGCATTAAGCGTTTGCCAAAACCTTGATGTCATCCTCGGATCTCTGTCCGATATGATTAATTCCGGTATTCCATGCAACCTGAAGATTTCATGTACAAATCTTCTTGCTAAAACTGGTGCATCGTCCTTTAAATTACCAGCAATGAAGTGTGCCACTTTGGTCAATTTGTCGACTACAACCAGGATAATGTCATGTTTATTTCTTGACATAGGCAATCCTTGAACGAAATCCATCGTTATCACTTGCCACTTATACTGCGGAATGCTGTGGGGATACAATAATCCAGAAGGGTGCATATGTTCCGCTTTAACACGCTGACATTCCAAGCAGTGTGTTACAAACTCTACCACATCCTTTTTCATTCCCTTCCAAAAATATTGCTGCTTAAGATCAGCAAGCATTTTTGTGATGCCAGGGTGTCCAGAAAAAGGTGAATTATGGAATTCAGTGAGCAATTTCCCTCTTAAGTCATTGGCCACAGGTACATATACCCGGTTTTCAAATCTCAGAATTCCTTCGTTATCAAAACGAAATCCCTTATACCTGCTGTCCTGCGGGTCTGCAGCAAGTGCTGATTTGACTTGCTGAAAATAGGGATCTGATTCTAAGGCATCTTTTACCTCATCCTTAAACTGAGTTCTTAACGTTATAAGAGCAGAGATATGCTTCCTTCGACTCAGAGCATCTGCTACTCTATTTTCCTTGCCCTTAATGTAGCTTATATCAAAATCATACTGAGACAGAAATTCTAACCATCTTCGTTGCCTTGCATTCAGATTTGGCTGAGTAAAAATATACTTCAGCCCCAGGTGGTCTGTTTTTAATTCAAAGGGCTTGCCAAGAAGGTAATGCCTCCATATTTGAAGCGCATGTACTATGGCAGCGAGTTCAAGATCGTGTGGAGCATAGTTCTGTTCATGTAACTTAAGCTTTCTGCTTTCATAAGCGATAACATGGTTATTCTGTAACAAAATACCCCCAAGGCCTTCTCCTGAGGCGTCCGTTACAACCATAAAATCTCCATTTGGATCAGGTACAGTCAAAATAGGTGCTGTAGTTAACTGCTCCTTTAACTTTTTAAAGGCAGATTCACATTTGTCTGTCCAGACAAATTTCTTTTCTTTCTTCTGCAACGAAGTGATTGGGGCAGCAATTTTTGAAAAGTCCTTAACGAACTTTCTATAATATCCAGCCAAGCCCATGAAGCTCCTTACTTCGTGCACGTTCTTAGGTGCAGGCCACTCAGTTATAGCCGTGATCTTTGAAGGGTCAACAGCTATCCCGTCTTTGCTTATAACGTGTCCCAAATAATGCACCTCTGCATTATAAAAGGAACATTTGGACAGTTTGCCATACAACTTCCTCTTTCTTAAGATTTCCAGCACTATCCTGAGATGTTCTTGGTGCTCTTCGACATTTTTAGAGTATATAAGAATGTCGTCTAAGAATACAAGCACAAACTTGTCTAAGTATTCTTGAAAAATGTTATTCATTAGATTCATGAAGGCGGCAGGTGCATTAGTCAGCCCAAAAGGCAACACCGTGAACTCATAGTGCCCATACCTCGTTCTAAAAGCTGTTTTATGAATATCTTCCTCTTTTATTCTTAGCTGATGGTACCCTGACCGCAGATCTATTTTTGAATAGACTGATGCTCCTCGCATCTGATCAAACAGATCATCGATTCTTGGAAGTGGGTATCGATTTTTAATGGTTGCTTTATTCAGCATTCTGTAATCAATGCACAGCCTCAAGGTGCCATCCTTTTTCTTTACGAAAATTACCGGCGCTCCCCAAGGTGAGACGCTCGGTCTGATCAGCCCCTTAGTCAAAAGTTCTTGTAACTGAGCCTTCAGTTCTACCAGCTCAATGGTAGTCATTCTATAAGGTGCCTTAGATATGGGTTCCGTTCCTGGTTTGATCTCAATAGCGAAGTCAAACTCACGTTTGGGCGGAAGACCCGGTAATTCCTCCGGAAACACATCACGGAAATCCCTCAACAATGGATACTTTTCCATGAAATCATTATCTTCTATTTCATTTTCTGTCATTTTTACCGCATACAAAGTGCAGCCTCTGTTTTTAGCCCTCTTTAGTTGCATAGCCGTCAGTTTCCTAACTGCAACTTCCCGTTTTACACCTTGAATGACTGCTGCTTTCCGCAGATCATCAAGGCAACAGATTTGTTTTTCATAACAGTCAACCTTTGCCTTATGTTCAGCCAACCAGTTAACTCCAATAATGATATCATATGATCCTAGAGGAGTGACATACAAGTCAACTTCGGTGGAGAACCCAGGCAGGTCAAGAATTGCCCCAAAAAGGCACATTTCAACTGTGTGGACAGCATTATTCCCATAATGCACTGTCCATGTTTTATCCATTCTCGCAGCCTTTCTTTTTAATTTCATAGCAAGTTTAGCAGAAATAAAACATTCTGTAGCTCCAGTATCAAAAAGTACAACTACAGGTTTACCGAATAGCTTACCAGTAACTTCTATGGGCGTCACTTGCTTTTCAGCTTGTCGGTTAGACACTGCAGCATGTATCCTATGCTGCTGTCCGCGATCATCCTTCTTCAGAGGACAGTGATTCGCATAGTGGTCCTTTCCACAGTTGAAGCATCCTCCAGCTGGCCCTTTTCTAGGTTCAAATTTGTTACCAGCCTTAAAGTTATCGTTCTGGCTTCCATAGGACTTCTGTCCAATGCCATTAACTTTTGGAAAGCTATTCCGCACACTATTTACAGGTCTGTTCATCACAGGTTTCTTGTTGTTATCTACAACAATTTTATTTTTCACACCAAACCTTTTCCAAGGTCCCCTTTTTGGTGCAAGAGACGAAGAAGGATTGGGAATCTTCTTCCTTATCTCTTCCCTGTGAGCAGAGATTGCTCTCAATTTCTGTTCCTGTCTGATTGCCTTTTCAACAACTCCATCCATGGTGGTTGGGCCGTGGACATCCACTTCGCCACCAATGATGGGATTCAGTCCCATTATGAATTTCCGTATTCTGAACTTCTCGTCAGCTTGGTACTGCGGCACATACTTAAGGAGTTTAGTAAACCCTTCCCAGTATTCCGTCACCGACAGCCTTCCTTGCGACCAGTTCTGAAATTCAGTCATTTTCCTATCAAAATAGAGTTGAGGCAGCCATCTTTGCCTAAAATATCCCTTAAATTGATCCCAAGTTATGTCTGATTCGACAATATTCAGCTCAACCTTACGGTTGTCCCACCAGGATGATGCTTCATGAGAAAGCTGATATGCTCCCCATATCGCTTTAGTCTCTTCAGAGAAGTTTCTTATTGCAAAGTATTTCTCCATTTCACTGAGCCAGTTTTCAGCTCCGTCCCCAAGAGTTGTTCCATCAAACTTTGGAGGACTTATTCTCTTTATATCATTCGTAAGTTCAGCTGCTAATCTTGCCCTTTTATTTTCAGGGGGATTAGGAGCAATTATATTATTATCATCAACACCCGGATTCCCTCCGTTGATGTTGTCCACAGGAGGTAGCTGATCATTTATTTCAGCTTCATTCACCTCCTCTTCATTGCCCATTGATCGCTTGTTCCAAGATGATACCAAACGATCCTCGTATTGTCAAGTAGGGCAACAAAGGATTTCATCCACTTTTGGGCGATTCTTGTGCTTCTCCACCCCGCGCAACGGGTTATTCGCAGATTCCTCTCTGTCCCACCATTTTCTCGCTCAATAAGAAAATGTAAACTTTATTAATAACGTGGACTCATTAGGTCCAAGAGCTGCAACCTTCAGCTCTGATACCAAGATGTAACATCCCCAATTTAAAACACCAGAACAAGGGAAATTTTTTTTTTTTTTTTTAAAATAACGTTCTCTGTTATGAATTATAAAATTCAAACACACGTTCGAGATTTAGTAATTGTTCTCTGCCCAAACCACACAGTTTGGATCATACAATTTCTTTCAAAACGAATGTTCCCCTGCTCACATATTTACAATATGGAACACACATTCAATGCCATTCAATCTCATAATGCATTTCTATATGCTGCTGTAAATGACTCGATGAACTGCCGATCTTCCATTTTCATGGCTCGAGTTTCAACGATCCTTCATTTCATGACTCGCAACAACCGATCCTTCATGTACATGACTCGCAACAACCGATCCTTCATGTCTCTGCTTATGCATAGTATATTTTATATACTTGTTCTCATAACCTTCCCTGTTATCGAAGTGATCCATTTAAGAAGCCTATCTCGAATATCTCATATCGATATTCATCTCGACATCCCGCATCTTAAATTAAGTGATAAGGACAACGCAACCAAAGCAATTGCGATACTTTGGCCAAAGATTTTCACATGCTTTGCATGATGATCATATTCCCGAATGTGATACACATCTACGGAATACGTCCCTTCACTTCACTTCACCTCGTTATCTAGAATGGTCTTTCCTGGTTCCTACCACCTCATTGTTTAAGTTCCGTTTTAAACTTTCGATACTAAATGAAGAATATGAGCGGGTATAGGAAGGCACTCTTGTAACTAAAGATACGCAGACATACGGTGTCGCTTACCCCACGACTCCGTGTGTCCGATTACCTTTAGTATTCCTGGAGTCACTCCGTATACCGTATCATACCCTATCCCCACCCCACCTAAGATCTACACATTCACCTATGTATTCTAAATGTTTTAATTCGGGAGGGCATTGCTATATATGTCACAACAATGAATGTGTGTCGTCATGAAGACCCCGTCTTCATGAAGACACCTTGTCAGTGGCGTATACCAATGTCCCGCACTTCTCCCAACGAGAATACACATCCTGCCCAAGTGACTTAGCCACGAGTTAATAGTTTAAGCAATTTTCAGCATCCACGCTGATCCCTTGATCCTCGTTTCCGTTGCAGTTGTATATAACTAAGAAGGACTAACTATCCTTTAGTTCGTTATGTATCGTCTCCTTCGCATCAAGGGTTACATTTCCTTACTTGGTCCATTTCTTAATCATTAGATTAAGCATTCCGCATCGACGGACATAATAAGTTTACCTACTAAACTTAACCAAGATGTTTCAATCGCAACTTATTTCGAATATTAACTTATTAGACGTCATTCAAACGAGGTCTAATCCTTGAGAATGAATTCATTTATTTCCCTTCAACGTTACATAGTTAAGGATCATTAGTTATGAACATATGCATCCAATAACCTTTATTCTGAATTTTATCAAACGGGATCATTAATGAGGTTTGAAAACGAAGTTCAAATACTCCCAGTTTAAATTGATATTCCTTAGCTCCTAAGCTAATCCTGAATACCCTCTGATTATAAAATCATATTCCTTTTAATTATTTTTTTTTTAATGTCAATTCAAAATTCATCTTTACCCAAGTATGAATTAATTGCATTATTCAACTTAAAGGTTGTATTTAAGTAAGAATAAATATCAGTTTCATTTCAACATCCATCCGAGGATTACGAAACAATTCCAAATTGAGAAGTAACATTTTATTCCCAATTTATATAACAATATCAAACTGATATAATTATTGAAAATATCACACTTGTAACTGTATTCAATATTTCAAGTCATAATTTGTACATTTGCCAATCCAACTGATTGGGTATAGTTTTTACAAAGCATCTATACAACTCATGGACAGAAGAATATATTTTCTTCTTTCACAATTCCTCAAAGAGGAATAAAAGCAACAGTTACAATTTAATTTATATTTTATCAAGAGGCATCAGAAGACAGCCAAGTCTTCATTCTAATCAAATTCCATCTGCAAAATGAATTGCACGGGTCAGTTCAATGAACTGAGCACATTAAGCACTTATCCTTAAAATAAGATGCTTCAACTAATCAAGCTTAATAAAAGAACCCTGCTTTTATGAAACAACAGCAAAACATCAATCTCAAAAAGCACAAAAGAGAGATCAGCATAACCACTAAATCATCAGAATATCATCACAACCAGCCAAGGGACTGCTGTCCCATTTCCTCATAATCATTGCAAGTATCAATTTACAAAATTTGTAAAGTTAGGAATTCAAGTAGCTTGCTGCCTATACAGCATACAGTTATCTTTTCCACGCCTTTCATTAAAAACAAATGCAAAGGATGAAACTAACTGAATATAAATCCATTACGTTCATTTCCGTTCATGAAGCATGTTAAATTTAGAGCATTCAAGTACAGACAAGAAAGCGAACAGCAATGCATATAGTAGCTCCCATCTAAGCATTATAAAATTCATCATTCACGAATTCCAGAATTCCAACTAAATGAAAGAGAAAGATCATTTTTCTAAAACATTCGTTCATATCTCTATTTCCTTCCACATGACTGTCCTAACAGTGTAATCCAAACGAAATTCAATTTAAGATAACAGTTCAGAGTGAAACTTACAAAATCCACTCGGAATTCACTTTCCGGGAGCATGAATAATTTCATAAATATTCAGCTTTAAACGAAGACAAGAAAGAACTCACCATTCATATTCATACTTCATTGGAATCAGACTCCTTTAAGGATCCAAAACATATTAGTACAACATTAAGTACATCCGAGATCAACAATATAAGGTTACATACCATATAATTGCCATAATAAAGAAAAATTGTATTTCTTTCGCTGCATACTAAACAGAAACAGTATTTCAACCATGCAATCACTTAATCACATAATGATCTAATTCTTAGTAACGTACCCCGTTCAGAATAATATTTATTCATTACTGTTACCTACAGCAATCCATTATTCACATGACGATGAATTTCACCAGGATAAAACAGCAGGCAGAAAACAAAGAATTCATTCTCTTTTTAATTTCACTAAGAAACATTATTTGTTCAAAACGAGAATCGAACACCTAATCCGTGTTCATCTCAACAAGACAACTGATTATAAGGATAACGGAACAGCCGTTCTTATCAAAACAAACTCTCAACCATAATACGCAATGAAATCCATTTTTCCATCATAGTAACTTGAAATATATATACATTCTGTGCATAGAATTCAATCAAGTGGAAACTGTCGCTAGCTCATATAAGAAGACCAAACAACATTATATAACACAGTGAAATTACCTTATTCTTTCAACAAGGAGAACGAAATCCCCAAATAAATTTAAGAAGGAAAAACAGTTGTCTTTTTCCTTATTCCATGAATACCCAATACGTATTCGCTTAGTTTCTACTCAAGAAGAGGTACAGCAATAATATTAGTGCTTAAACTTCCTATGGTTCGAGTTCAATTACTCACAGAAAACTCGAATGCCACTTCCAACCAAAACCCAAACAATACAAGAAGAAGGGTCTACTTTCTCAAAAGAAAATTCTATAAGAACTACTTCATCAATCATTATTCTCTTCCTTTCCGTTTTAACAATACACGGTTGTTCGTAAGTGGTAACCACTCATAAAAGAAAGTGTACAGTCACAATATATATATATATATATATATATCAATAAATTTTTCCCTTACTGTCAAACGTCCAGCACACGGGAAGATACATCATTCAAGAACTACAAGACAACCCAACTCAAAGAAAAAGACAATATTTCCCTATTGTTTCCAAAATGACAGCAAGATTCAATGAAACCCATTTCATAGAAATATATACGACTGTATCTCCACTTGTCTCTTTTTGTTTACATGCGCGGACAGTTCCTCATATAACAGCAAGAAAAGATTGTATTTAAAGAACAATTTCACCATAAGGCGATCGCACAGTCTATTCCATTTTCAAACAACACGAACAGAGAAAGGAATATCCACATTTCAACCATTTATACAATCAACAATCAAGACTGAAAATCATTTCCAACATGATTCGAGCAAGAACAAATCAAGGCAGAGCAACTTAATCAAATCTCATTAACATTTCCCAAAGAAAAGAAGCAAGAACCAATAAAATCCATCTCCAATCAACTCAACAACAATCATGCGATCCCAACCCAAGAGCAGGGTTGTTTTAATGAAACATTTAATCAAAGCAAAGATTTTAAAGAGAAGGGCTTAACGTGCCTGAGATATCTTTTTCAGAGCTCGAAGAAAACGTTGTTTGCCGCGTTTTCTTCCACAACGGCAACACAATATTCCCAGCACTTTCTTCCTTCTTCTTGGCTGATCAACAGCCTCAAAACTTCCAAGAAAATGTCAAATGCAAGAGCTGGTTCGACTAAACCAAACCAAGAAACCAAATGCAGAGCAATTTTGCAAAAGCTCGAATCAACAAAAATGAGAATCAAAATTTCCTCACGCTGCTTCCAAGGCAAGCTGGTCGCGAGGACCAAAAACCTTTAATGCAATAAAGGCTTGCCTTTCTCCTCATTTTCCACGCCACCGCCACTTGGGTTGGCAAGTCTCCAATTTTAAATTTTTCCATGCAAATGAGCTTAGCCAAGCTTCCAAACGGATACCTCCATCTCCTACCTGTCCCGCCAAAACTGGCGCCGTCCCCGAAGGGACAGTTCATAAATGCCAATGAATGCCTCCTAACCATCCTTATCCTTTTCTTCCCAAGGGTCTGCGTACCCCTTTAACTTAGGATTAGTTTTAGGTTACATAGTTCATTCGACCTAGGTCTTAGTTAGACCTTAGGTTTTAGGATTTAGATTTATTTTTCCCCCTTTTTTTTATATAATTTAAAAATCCACTAGGATAGTAGTGTAGGATGTATGTTAGGTCTTAGGGTTAGTTTAGGTTTAATTCACACTAACCACTAACACTAACAACTTCCTTCCAGCCCCTTGCTAACATCCATGCTAACGCAGAGCAGGACGTTCCGTCCTTCCGATTACATGCCAAGGCCACCCGTGTCCAGGCATTTCTCGCCCCACGAGGTCCCGAATTCGACAGTACAGGGTTCAAGAATCGAACCCCTGTCGTTGACATTTTCGTGCTAGCTGTTCACGTCTGTAATCAGGCGCTGCACTCTTATAATAATCCTAGTCCAGTTCAAGTGTGAATTAACATAGAAAACACAAGAGGACCTCAGCTTACTTGAATCAATGAAATTGATTCTGGGTATGCTGTCAGTCAGCACAAGAGCAAGCAATTATACGACAATCTGTCGCCACATCAGCAAGCACACAAGTACAGTGTTCGCTGTCCCATGCAATAAATCACAGTATGCAAGAATCCAAATTTAGCAACACATTCTCTTAAGATCAAAACATATCTTAACATATTTGCTTTCATTCCAAAAGCTATAACAAGATGTAAAACATTCACCAAGTTAACATACAAAAAAACAGGTTAGTAAAACATCGTATTCATCATAGAACAAGCAGTATAAAGAAGCATACTATGTACTTGTTGTACTAGAAGATTCCATACTTCCTTCACTGTATTTTTAACTAAATAAATAGTTATACAATCACGTAATCAATTATTTACATGACCTTCTATATCCATGAACGCATACAGTTCATAAATATCCATTTGCACCTTGTTGTTACCTACAGCAAGACCAATTCATAATGCACAGTAAAGCTCTATAATTGCTATTTCCAGAATTCAAACAACAAAAAGAGAAGAATTCATTCCTTTAACTATTCAATAAGAAAACAACCATTTTCTTCAACTCAACAAGAATTACTCAGGTCGATTTCATTTCTTTTAAATGACTGTGCAAAATCGGAGACCGCAAGAAACATTTAAATATTCGTTTGTACAGAAAACACAAAGCACTCAGGAAACAATTTAAATGCCAATGTCTCTTCCAACAATCCGAACTTATAAAGTTCAATAAACCCAATTACTGTTTCTATCAAAATCTAAAACAGCAGAGTAAGGAAGAACTCGTATCCCTCTACCTTCAATAAAGAAACAATCATCTTCTTAAAAATGTAATAAAACACCCAAATCGTGTTTATCTTACCATGACAGCTCAACTCATAATGACAACTGAACAATCGTTCAACAATGAAAAGCAAACTCACATGGCCTATACAGTTTCAATTCAACATACCATATGCAATGAATACCCTTATTAATGAAAACCCGCATAGGATATCAGATGCACAACAAGGTACAGTCAAGATAGACCCAATCAGCCAGCTTATTTCCATAATTTTCCATTCATTGTACAGAAATAAAAAGCCGAGTTCTTATTCACAACTACAGTCCGAACTGGAGATCAAACCGCATCAAATAAGACACAACAAAATCAACTTTCCACCAAGGCAAGAGAAAATACAGTTCATTTATAAGTTCAGAAGGAAAAACAGTTACTTTCCTTAACTTTCACGAATACCCACTACGTATTCGTTCATTTCTTATACAAGAAGAAGGCACAACCATAAAAATATTACTATTACTTCCTTCAAATCGAGTTCATAAGCTCAAATAAAACCCAAATGCTATTTCCCTCAAAATCCAAAACAACAGAAGGAAAAGGATCTTATTTCCTTTTAAAAATTTCAGTATAGAAACAACATCAAACAACTCGCATAGTCTGTAGAGATTTCACTCTATAAAATCATTTAAAAAGGATTACCCAGTTCGAATTCTTATCAACAAACATCTCAAAATGATTTACGCACAGCTGAGTATTCATAAGTATAATTTTCCTTATAATTTCAGTAAAGAACATCCTCAATACTGTCAAACAAACCAACACAACACAACTGTATTTCCAACTCAATTATATATGCAAAGACAGTTCCAAACACAACAACAAGAAAACGATTCTACCCATTTCATTTCCACAATGACAGCAAAATCGAATAAACCCAAAACCCGTTCAGAAGAAGAAGAGCAGGGTTGTTTTAATGAGACGCTTAAGTAAAGCAAGTGTTTTAAAGAGAAGGGCTTAACATGCCTGGTATTCTTCCTCGAAACTCGAAGAAAACCGCGTTTACAGAAGGTGTTTCCTTCCACGGCGACAACAACGAGCTTCCAAACAATCCCTTCCTCTTCAGGCTCAGCAAACGGCCTTCAATTTCCAAAGAACAGAGACAGAAACCAAACACAACTGGTTCGACTGAACCAATCAAAAACCAAATGCAGAGCAACTTCTCAAAAACCCGAGCAAACACAAATGACCAACAAAAATTCCTCCAAACTCTTTCCAAGGCGGACTGGTCACGAAGACCAAAAAGAATTAAATGCATTAAAGGCTCTGCCTTTTTCTATTTCCTCACGCCACCGCCGACTTGGGTTGGCGAACCACCAAATTCAAATTTTGCATGCAAACCAAGTTTAGTTCCATGACCAACTAGATACCTCCACCTTTTTCCTGTTCCCGCCAAACTTGGCGCTGTCCACGCAAGGACTCACATTAATTGCCATTTAATTCCCCTTCATCCTTATCCTTTCCCATGGGTCTGTGCATCCCCTTCTAGGTTAGGATTAGTTTAGGATTAGCAATAGTGTTCAAACCTAGGTCACCGCCTAGTCTTTAGGTTAATAGAACTTAGGTCTATTTTCATCATTTATACAATTTAAAAATCCACTTAGGATAGTAGTTTAGGATGTAAGGTAGAACTTAGGATTAGATTAGGATCTAATTTCCCTTTTAGCATCTAACACATAATCAATCAACTTCCAGTCAAGTCTTCCCGACTGACTTCCAATTTCAACACTGTGCAGGACATTTCGTCCTTCGTTAAACATACCTGAGCCACCCGTATCCAGGCATTTCTCACCTTACGAGGTCTCACGTTACGACAGTGTATGGTTCGTGAATCGAACCTTTTCCGTTGGCATCTACATGCCAACTGTTCATACCTGAAATCAGGTGTTGCACATTTATATCAACCTTCAATTCGGTTCAAGAGTAAATCGACAAAGCAATTACAAGAAGGCCACAACATATAGAGTTCAGCAAGCATACGACAAATTTGTCGTCACATCAGCAACATACAAGCAATAATAACTGTTGTCCCATGTAAACAAATTACAGTATGCAAGAATCCAGATTAGCAACACATTCCCTTAAGATCAAAAATATATCTTAACATGTTTGCCTTCAATTCAGCAGTTACAACAGTATGAAAAATAATCACCAAGATAACTTACAAAAATCAGGGTGTTACGGTTGGAGCTGATCATGGGCTATTGTTGTAGGTCAGAAAGACTGCATCATCAAACCTTGAGAAAGCGCGGTGACTTATATCTATTGTTTACACACTAACTAAAGGCTGAGTGAACACTGAGGACTGCCATCTCCTATAATTTCAAATCTGACCTAATACTAATTTCCTGATTTGAGAAACTCAGTTGTTGATTCAAGGAAGCAAAAGATTTGAATATTTAAAATCTTTCTCTTGACCTGATTTTAGTTACTCTGCATTTGTTTGAATTTGAAATTTACAACTGTTGCAAGAAACTATGAGCTTCCCTACTACAATAGTCTCTCCTTTTAAAGCATGATGAACTATATACAAAGCACACACAAGAGGCAATATGACACATGCACCAACACTTAGGGAAATTGGAAATTCTAATAACAATAATGTGCACAAGCACTTAGAGGAATTGAAAATCCTAGACTAATATGTACAAGGGTGAGAAATTATTCCTTCTAGTAGCAATGTTTGAGATAGATTTCGTTGACTAGAATCTACAACTCTTCACCATCTAACTTGGCTAGTCGGAAAGCATTGCTACTTTTGCATTCAATGATCATATATGGACCACTCCATATGGCATCGAACTTGGAATGCTTGCCCCATTTTTCCCGATCACAATCCCACTTCACTACCAAGTCCTCTTTTTTGAATTTCTTGGCTTTATATTTCTTATCAAAGATCCTCTTGATCAATGCTTGATATTTTTCCATGGTTTTCATTACATGCTCTCTGGTTTCTTCCAATTCCATCAACTCTACATACCTAATTTCCATGGGTTCAAATGCAGCTAGTTCTAGCAGCTTCATGAGTTCTAATGCCGACAACTCAAGTGATATAGGTAGCACTACCTCCCTTCCATATAAAATCTTGTATGAAGATCTACGTGTTGACCTCTTGGGTGTGATTCTATTAGCCCATAGGGCCAATTTGAGCTTTGTGTGCCATGTTCCTTGATTCTCATCATGAGTTCTTCTTACAATTCTCAGCAAGTTCTTGTTTGTGGACTCTACTTGGTCGTTACCGTGAGGGTAATACTTAAAAGAAGTGCTGAGATAAATACCATTCCTGACAACCCATTCAAAGATTTTTGTGCCGAGAAAGGCCAATGCATTATCTGAAATGATAGTGGTAGGAACATCGAACCTAGTGAATATCCCCTCATGGAAGTCCAATATGTTGGATTCATTTACCTCCTTGAGTATCGCCGCTTTAGTCCACTTTGTGAAATAGTCCATTGCCATAAGTATCCACTTGTGGCCTTGGCTTGAATTTGGATTGATAACTCCAATGAAGTCCAATCCCCATTGTTTGAATGACTGATCCAACGAGTTTATTTGAAGGGGTAGCATTACTAGCCTTTCTTTTTTGCGAAGATTTCACACTTTTTGCATTTCTTGATCCATGAATAGAAATCAGCAAACATTGTACGCCAATAGTAATCGACTTTCATGATTTTGAAAGTTATTACCCATGGAGCCAAATGGCCTCCCACTTCTCCATCATGGAACTCTCGTAACATCCTCTCACCCCGATTTGTTGGGACACACCTCGGTAAAACTTCGTTCACATATTTCTTGAACAAGATGTCATCAATGAGCACATACGAGATAGATTGCAATCTGAAATATCTTCTCTTAGCTTTGTTCCATTCTAGAGGACACAAACTAGTTTGGAGATAATGCACCATGTCCTGAGTCTAAAATGAAATGGGTGTATGATCAGCTGGTTGTTCTTGATCATTTTGTAGCACTATGACAACCTCCTCTTCATGTTTCTACTCATCATGATGTTTGGAAACTAGCTGCTCACATAAACCTCTCCCATGAACTAGATTAGTCACCTTGATTTCAATGTCATATTCCATCACAGAGTGATCCAAATTTCCCTTTTCTAATTTAAATCCTTGTTCAGGAGAAAATCATTGACCCCAGCATGAGACACTAATAACTGAATTTTATTTTTCGACACCAAGTGTCTGAACTTCTTCAAACTCCTAATAATAGTGAGAAAATGTTTTTCAATGAAAGAATACGTCACTTAGTAATCTTCCAGATTTTACTCAAGAATGCTATAGGTTTCTCTCGAACCTTCTTTATTAAGGTTGCTCTTAACCTTCTTTATTAAGCTATAACAAGATAGTTGAGATTGTGTCCGATCCTCTAAGGGCAACATGAAATCACCGGAGAAATATGGGTTGATAAGAGTTGAAGCTTGTGATATTACATGATTGATAGTCTCAAAACTTTCTTTGCCCTCTGCTGTCCACTTGTATGCAATGCTCTTCTTCAAAATCATTCTTAATGGATTCACAAGAGTGGAAAAATCAAGCACAAATTTGTGGACAAATTTTATCCTTCCTAAGAAGCTTTGGAGAGCTTTCTTGTGACTTGGCAATGGAAAAGTTTGGATAACTTCAACTCTCTTAGGATCAATTATCAATCCTTCTTTTGAAACAATATGGCCCAACAATATGCCTTTGTATGCCAAGAATAATCATTTTTTCAGATTCAAAGTAACTCTGAATCTTCTACACCTTTGAAATACTTGCCTGAGGTGAAAGAAGTGCTCTAGTGCATTCTTTGAGAAGACAATGATATTTTAAAGGTAAGTGAGCACTATCTTGTTGATTAGCCCCTTGAATGCCATATCCATTGCTCACTAAAATGTTTCTCCGGCATTTGACACAGTCCAAATGGCATTTTCTTGTAAGCATATGTTACCCATTTGGTGGTGAAGGATGTCTTAAACTTATCATCTTCCTTCAACATTATTTGATTATAGCCTAAGTAGTTGTCTAGCAATGAAAATATTTGAACCAAATAACACTTGCAGGATTTTCTCCATTGATGGAAATGGATAATGATCTTTAAGTGATGCTCTATCTAGATCATGAAAGTCTACACACAATAAAATTTCTCTATTTCTCTTTCTCACCGACACCAAGTTTGCAACCCAACTTGAATGTTTGATAGGGAAGATGATGCTAGCCTCAATCAACTTATTCAACTCTTTCCTCATGAGAGGTTCAATGTGAGGATTCACTTAGTCTTTGCTTCTTCCTGATGGGCTTGGATTCTGGATCTAGTTCAATAGTATGTTGAGCTAGTTTTGGGTTGAAACCTCTCAAATATTTATAGTTCTAGGAAAAGACATCAGGAAACTCTTGACAGAGTTGAACAAAATCAGATTTCTCTTGTTGAGTACTTACTTTTCCGACCTGCAACATCTTTCCTTCACCTATTGAAATAGGATTTGAATCTTCACCCTTCACTTGAATGTTTTCCTTCTCTTCCTTGAATTGATCTTTAGGATTGAAGATGGATTCCAAAGTCACAAGGCCCTTCAGTAATTTGTTAGTTCTTAGCTGCACCACTTGGTCACCATATTGCTGCTCCAATTTATCCTGGTTTCTAGCAGAGAACTCAACTTCTTCTTGTAGAAAATTGATGATTTTCTGATCACTTTCAAAGACTTTCCAACTTGTATTGTTGTCTAGGACAGCTGGTCTCACGACCACTTTGATATGAGGCTAGTTTTTCTCACTTTTGATACTTTCCACTACATCAAATGCTTCCTCGATTGTTCCATGTTTGTCTCGCTACCTCATTCTTCTTTCTCGGGATGGAATTGATGCTAAAAGCTTTGAAATATTCAATGAGATCTCATACCGATTTTTGTAGTTCTTCAACATATCGTTTTTAGCAGCATTTTGGCCTCTTACTTGGTTCACAATTAGCTCACTATCTCCAAAGACTTGTAAGTTCTTGATACCTCTCTTTCTTGCCCAATGCAATCCGTGAATCAAGGCTTCATACTCAGTTGTGTTTTTAAGCAAGAAAACTAAAAACGGAAAGTTGAGTAATATTTTATACCTTGTGGTGAAACAAGAATAGCTCCTCCTCCGGCACCTTGTCTACTCCTTGATCCATCAAAGAATAGTTGGCATACCTTATTATCATATTTATTATCCAGCTTGGTGATGCTAGGAAGTGGTGAATTTTTTTCGTGCAAGCAATAGACCCCTAATTCAAATTCTTCCATTTCCATGTAAGGGTCAAAAGCATGACTTTTGTTGGCCCAATCATAAGAAGTTAAGCCCGGGATGCTTCCAACTTTAGTATCTTCTTCATAAGTACTTGGGAAATATTCTTAATCAAATGCTAAACAATTTACATTAATTAGATTCAGGTGTATGAGGCTCAATGTGGAAATTTGCAATTGGTTTGGACCTGATTGTAGCCTTAGCTCCATACCTTGTTTTGAATAACATGTGTGACCAATCAGCAGACAAGTAACCTCCAATTTTAGCGGTGAAGTCTCTTGACAAACATAATGCAAAGAGTGGTGGAAAGTCTATGACTGATACATCTTACAAGATAGTCACATTGGGACATGCATGCAATGTGAGGCTCAATCCTTTGATTACTCCCACTATTGTTAATGTTTTCCTGTCCTAATTGTACCACACCCCTGAAATGAATTCATACTTTGGAGGCCCAACTAATCAACTATTTGTTTGGGCATGACAAAGCTACTTGCTCCCGAATCAATCATGCAATTGTGTACAAGATTGTTTCCAACAATTAGAGATATGTAGAATGGGGGAGGTTTTATGTTTTTACCTTGTTGACCTCCTTGATTTCCTCCTGTTGAGTTACATTTATGAGTACCTTGTCTTGATCTTTGGATGATTGATTTGATGCGGACCAATTTTCCATGACAACTTGCAATAGATCTCTTTGGCCTGAGATAGCTAATGACTCCCACATTGAAATGTTTACATTCATTTTCTTCATTTTCTCAAGAATATTGAACGGGGTGAGCTAACTTTATACTGCCATTTACCTTGCATAGTATTCTCCTACACATGGGCTGTTACAATCGGTATATGAGCTGGTCTATAAGGTGGCTTGGATTGACTTTGCACATTCGGGACTGCACTTTGACTGCTAACACCTTGTGGAGTAATAGAGGGTTGTGAATCATTTGAATTGGATGACTTTCCCTCTCCAATATTCCTCTTCTTAGATCATGTGTTGGATGCCACACCCTGAGTTGGAACCTAATTTATTCCACAAAAATATTCAACTTGCCAATTCACAAGTGTGGTCTCATTCAGAGATGCCTTTTGGGTAGCTTCCCATTGCTGATTTTCTTCTTGGATTGTCTATTGTTCCACACCCATTGTTGTCACCATAAGAGCTTGATTCAAGGCACCGTTGAAACACATTGACTAGTTATGAGGTTGATTGCATGGGAAGCACCAATCATACTCTTGAGCTATGTTATTTTGTACTGGTACCATGGATCTAGACGTGGATACATAGTTCAGATTGTAAGGTTAGAATGGCCTATTAGCATGAGGTTTTACTTGGTTCATATTTATGTACACTTGAGTAGGTGGCTTATATGGAGGTCTATTAAGTTGGGTTTGAGGTTAATATGACCTAAAATTTTGAGCCTTCTTCCTCTTAATCGTCACCAACTCATTGCCTAAGTTTTGCAACTGTTTCATGAGTTCTTTGAGTTCATTTGAGGTACTAGAAGATGAGGTAGAGGCTTCGGCAGAATTATGATTTTATGGGCTAGGAATGGGAGATAATGTAGGTGCTTGGCTAGTGTTTAGGATTCCTAATTTTGGATAAAGAGGCATAGGTGGCCTAGGTGCAAGTTTACCAGCTTGAATCAAAAAACTTTCAACTCTAATAGAAATATTATAAGGTACGGGTAAAGTTGTACCTCTCATGGATTGTATCATCATTGCAATATCAAAATTTAGAACTTTTAAGAAGTATAGAAAAGCACCATCAGCTGCTAGCCTCATAGCAAGTGGAATCGATCCCATGTCCTTTAAAACCTGAAGTTGAAATCAACCATCTGCTCTCTTGATTGTGGTTAGTTGTTCTAACAGAGACAAGTTGTCTAGCCTTCTATCCAAATTGACCATAAAGAGCTATACACAATTGATCCCAATTTTGAACTGATCCCGCTTATCAAACTTCTAAACCATTGTAAAGCGTTTCCTTTGAAAGAACAATCCAATAATTTAACAACCACATTCATTTCATTAACCTCATGTATAGCACAGACATTTTCAATGTCTTGAATGTGGTCAATCGAGTTGTATGGTTTTCTCAAGTGAAATGTGGAATGTTCTTCAATGCTACAACTGGAATGGGATTTTGCGCATTGAGAACAAGTGGGTTGCTTCCTGTGAAGTTGACATAGGGATTTGGTGGACCTTGGGATTTTTGTTTTAGATGTGCCATTATAATTGTTCTAAGAACTCTAGTTGATTGAATGGGAGTTCTACCAGGAAAAGGTGTTCATAGTATTTTATTCAGTGGAGATGGATACCTTTGAGCTCTTCTAACCCTTCTTCCTCTACCAGGAGATAGCTGCAGATATTCACAAACACCTTCTCTTGTTCTTGACCTCATTTGAATCCTTCTCATAAATTTGAAAAGCTTGTGCTACCAAAACTAGTGAATTCTTCCCTTTAAGAGTCGTCAGATGTGTAATTTCGAAGCTTCGGAATTTTACAACAAGTGCACACCATTCTTGTTTGCAATTAAAATGAAACTTCTTTATTGTCCCATCGTGCATGCCCGAATCAAGTATCACCAAATTACAGTAGCCCCAAACGGCTCGATTAGTGGATGGGGCATCCAATATAATTTTTGTAACATTGAATCATCTCTAAGGCCGTGGAACTTATGGGCTTGAGATGACCCCCAAGAGAAGGTTGGTTCCTAATCCTAAAATACTTGCCACAAGCTACTCTTAGTGCAGGAAAAACTATCTAATCCTAATTTAAATTCCAAGGGACCAGGGGAGAGAGGGTGCGTCAAAATAAATCCTACACTAACAATGGTGATACACTGAGAAAAGGAAGTTGTTGGTCACAATCCCAACTGCCTGAAATGGAAAGAGGTGAGCAATAGAGAGGATGGACAAGATGCATCACGGACTAGAGATGAGATTCATATAGAACAACACTTCAACCCCACTAAAAAAGTTCCAAAACCTACAATAGACATCAAGAGATATGTACAATATATCCTACAATCAAGAGAGGCAAGAATAGGAAATAAAACATGCAAAGGATGGACAAAAGCATCACAAAAGAGATTTTATTACTTCATGAACTCACACAAGACATCATTAGTGGGAAAGAGGCAAGAAAATGCCATCACAAAACAAAGAGAGGAGGCTTAATCTCCACATTCAACCCTAGTAGAGAAGAAAGAGAGAGGAGGCAAGAGAGATAAATGACCAACTCCTTTACAAAATGAGCCAAAGATTACAATTTATAAAATGAGGAGAGAGAGAAGCGATTCCCGAAATTCACTTTCCAACCACTTTAAAGTGACAATAAATGAATGCGGTGATGATATTTTTCTTGCGAAAGGCCTCCCGGGATGTCCCATGACTTGCAACAATGAAAATATCTTCCCATGCCTCTTAATTGCACTCCCAACCACCAATAAAATCATTATTTTGAACCTGTCCCATTCTTGTTAAACATCTCCACCGAATATGCATAAATTCTTGAGTTTCTCAATTTATTTACGACGGGATCGGAGCCACGATTCTAATGAGTATTTATTTGTGTTATTTCGTTGAGAACTACTCAAGATATGAGCTTCTAAGTGCAGGTGGCTAATTTGGGATTGCCAGGCATTCTTCATTACCATGAGACTGATAATTAAATTTTGGTTGAAAAGATATTTAAATCACTTTCCCTCTCCTAATGTTTTATGCCTTGATTTAATATCTTGGTGTATTATAAATTGGTGGGCTCGAACTCCTCCGTTTATCTTTTCTTCGAATTGGGGAAAAGAGTTCTGTTTGCTTATAATAAACACGGCCAGCTCAACATACACCCCACCGAGTTGGCTCTCCTTCTTACTTTGCTTCATGTGTTATGACTCCCATGTTGGCACTTCTTATCATGTATTGCGAGCTCCTCCCCTTATACCACCGAACCACCTTGCATGGCGATTTTTCTATTGTTTGGGACGCCGAGTCACGTGGAATGCACAATGACTCTCTTTTCGCACGTCGGGCAACTTGCCTATCTGCCAGCTTGGTGGCCACCGATACAACCGACCTCCTCATACTCATTGGCGAGTTCTTGGAATCCAATTTTTTCTTATCATGCCGTCTCAGCTCATTTCCTTCGGGTTCCAACTTGGTGCCGAGTTGATGCCGAGCCCGTTGCTAGTGTTGTGCGGGTCATTAGTTCTTGTGGCGAACCTACCTCGGTGGGGTTCTTGCGTCATTTCGTGCCTCGTAAACCCACATTTCCCAAGACATGTCCTTCAACACCCGCTCAGTTCTGCGCTCACTCCTAGCCCGTTGACCTTGTCATAGGCTTTTCACCGGCCACCCGTACGCATTGCACTCTATCAAAGTAGTCAGGATTTCATGTCTCGACTGTCCCCGGCCACCAAGAAAACTTTTTCCGCCTTACCTGCACCTCGCTCACCGTTGCCAGTCAGTTCTGCAGTATTTCACCCGCACCACCTTCGACCCACGGTGTCGATGACTCTTCCTCTTCCCACACTAGATCATCACAGCCATGTCGGCCTTTGCATGCACAATCGGCCTGAGTGCAACTCGGGCCTTCTAATTCCGCTTTCCCCGCATGAATCAAACTGCGGTGAAAATAGATTTTGGGATCCTGGATGTCCCTGGGCTGCGTGGGCCTCTCCCTTCCGACTTTGCCACGAAATCCCTCACCTCGTTCCATGGCTTGACGAGCCATGGAAAAACTCAACCACCTATTTAGTGTTGGCCTTCTTTACTTCTGGAACCAACTCGAGCTTTCTCTGCCGCCAAAAATAGCTTGGCACCATCTTAATTCTTCCCCAAGTTTTTCGAAATTCTACAACATTATTCCAAGTCGATGTAGCTCACCTTAGATATTTGTGACTTGCCTATGATTCAAAAATACTCAGAGCATGTAGTAGCTTGACTCGGGAATGAGTGTCAGTGCCACTTTTCTCCTATTCGACTCACCAAGTATGAACTTGAGCTCGATCTGCCTACAAATGAATGGCTCATTCTGATGTACATGTGACTCAGCTCCTCATTGAAGCTTGGCTTCTCTGTTGCTAGGAACCTCCTTGAATCAACTCGTCAGCCTCATAGGGTGGCTCGGTCCTTGCTCATACTTAAATTTTGCTACCATTAAGGGTGGGATCGATGAGCTTGGGGAGCTCATCTCTTCATTTCTTACATAGGTCGAGTTATATCTACATGTAGTGAGTCTTTGCTTGATGTTGCCAACTATACCCTGCTCCTACCGGCCTTCTAATCAACTCGGTGAAAAGGACGTGGAACTTGATTGCCCTAAAATGATTCAAATGTCATGTCTCGTGGATCAGGAGTTTGGATTTGTCGTGATTAGCGCGCTCAAACACCTCATGCCAGCTGTGATTACAGAGGTTGCTAATAGTTCAGTTTTCCTTTGTGGTCAGTGTTTGCAGGAATTTTCAATGCTACGCTCTGCCACTTAATAAATTGTTGGAAATGTTTTCAGAGATAGCTCGGTCCTCGTGAATGGATTTTGGCTCTCCTATTGAAGCTCGCCCAAACACATAACCAACCCGAACTTGATAACTGGGAGTAACTCACTCACCAATTACGAAACCATCTCTGATCACTAGTCAGCTTGGTGGCAATCAAATTAGCTCGGTGTTCATGGAAATGGGCTCAGTCTTTCATCATGTAGCTCACCCAACTTACTAACCATCTCGGTCTGATATGAGATGAGCTTGGTGGGCTCTTTAAACACCCAAGACAATTTTTTAAGAATTCTTCTAAACCTTTTGGAGACTTTTGCACCTTTTAATGCCAAGGATTTAAGCAACAATTTCGAGTAATACTTCGAGATCATAATGTTGTATTTCACCATCTCTTACCAAGTGGACCCCGTAATACAAGCTTGTCAGTTGTCCAATTTGCCAAGGTAGAAAAATTGGATAACGAGTACCACGCATGGGCTCAAAATTTCATGAACTAATCCTCTATCTAATAGCTCTTGCACTTGCGGTCTCACCTATGTATTATGTTTTGGAATTATTCCCTATGGCACCTTATTTGGAAAACTTGACTGAGTATCAAGTTGGTGTCCCTAGAGTTCACCACTGAAATTTGGGACTACCCCTTTAAAAAATTCTTCATTCTTTTTAAAGTAACATGTTTTTTTGTGTTTTTATTGCCTGAAGTTGTCTCTATTATGTTTAGATATTCCTTGTGAATCATATGAGCCAATTTTGACAAATACCTAGATGCTAAAACTCATTTTATCCCTCCATCGGGTTTTGTCTTTGGGAAGTTTATTTAATTATTTATTAAATAAATAATGTTCATTTAATGTGAATTATGTTATTGTTGAAACCTGTTCAAGTTTTTCATGCCAATATTCTCACATCTCAATAGGGTTTTCACCAAGAATGAATTCATAGCAATTGTCTGCAACTTCTGGCAAAAATTTTCATTTTTATTTATTTCTTTTTGCTTTTGTTTTTGGTTTTCTCCGAGGTCTATCTATTAAATTCCCCTTGATCCATTTTGTACTTTGTATAGCTTGTTTAATTACCTAGAACATCTAGAAGTCATCAAAGGCCTCATCAAATAAAGAAATTAAACACAGAGTGTTGAATTTTGACCAGAAAAGAAGAATTCAAGCAGGAAAAGCCTCTCCTAGGAAAGTCACACTTTTTGGGATAATAGATCTAAGTTGCTAATGGGAATTTTGGTAGTGGTAGATAGGTGGGAGTTTTTTTCCTGCATAGTAGGTTACTTTTTCCTATCCAGTCAAAGTCACTTAAGTTACAATAGGAATTTCAAAGGAGGCTGGAAGGTAGGAATTTCTTACCTACAATAGAGGGTGAAAATTCCCATTATAAAGAAAAATCACTTAAACCACTGGCGGGAATTTCTTACCTGCAATGCAGGGTGAAAATTCTCATTATGAATGTGAAATCACTTAAGTGAAAGATGGGATTTTTTAGGCTGTAATGCAGAGTGGAAATTCCCATCACTTTGACTTTCTATTTTTAACAAATTCTCATTCCAAAAAGGGCGACCCATCTTGGCATTAATGCATGTAATTAATGGTATTTCTAGGTAAGTTTGGTGCCATAAATAGGAAGAAATTCAATGCAAGTGGATGAGTTTAAGAGAAGAAAAGGATTCATGCTATAAATAAATAAAACAAATTCATTAAAAAACAATTAGAAGCATGCATAATTGGGTGCCCAAATTGGATAAAGAGGCATGACTTTTAATTTATTAAATTGCTAGAAATTGGAAAGGAAATTAAAAAAATAGCATGTAGATGGCTATATAAGAGTGGGACGCCATAAGGGATAAGTATTTAATTATTTTTGATGAAGTTTGCAGCTGGATAGGTTTTGGTGCCAAGGGAAGGAGGATTTTGCGTTAAAGAGTGTTTTCCATTATCGGGAAGCTTCTAGTTTTGGTGTATAGGGCTGGAATAGCTTGATTTTTGTTATTATGATTATCTGCATGTTGGTATAAGTTCTCAAGTGAATTAAATAATATTTTTGATTATTTTGCATGCAAGGAAAGTCTCAAATTTTAGGGCAGCAAGCTTTATATGGAGATTTTGGTGATAAAAATCAAGTATTCATGCCATGGACTCCTTATTTTTCTGAATTAATTACAGGTATTCATCATAGGTGCTCATATTAGTGAAAGGAAGTTCAAATCAATGTAAGATATAGTGAATATATCTTCCGAATTAGAATAAATTTCCATGTCTGCAAAAATTGATCCAATTACAAGGGATTCCGATAGAATTAAAAGAAAAAGAGCTCAGACAAAGATTGCTCGAACCATGATGAAGCATGATGAAAGAGAACCATCAGTTGAATCATGCATAACTTCCGATTTGCTGACATAAATGATACAAATATAGGCCCTAAACCCATCACTAATTTAATTGACAGATCTAAAGTCGGAAGGACATCCTTCACGTGGGCAATTAAAAGTAGCGGGATTATTCAAGCTTCAATATTTCCGGCCACAACTCAGTTGCCTAAATTTGTTATGGAGTGTGCAAGGTATTATCATCCTCTTTCTAGAACAATTCGAGATGCTGTAGGAAAGACAATAATCAAGTTGGATCCACAATTTATTAATTATTGTCTGAAAATTCTAACATGACCAATGGTGATTACAATTAGAATGCTAGACGCTGGAATTAGATGGGACAAACACAACAGATTATGTGGGCATAATGAATAGTAGATATATGAAGAATCCTAGAGCTCCATCAAAGTTCCTGAGGACTATTCCAAGATTCAATCGATGCGGAAGTTGATGATTTTACTAAATTGATTTGCAGGTTAAACAGATAAGCCAATACCCATAACTTCTGCTCATGGATGTTCACTTTTGTGAGAACCATTGAGATCAACAGAGTTGATTCCATAATCAATTGGGCAGAGATCATCAGTGATAACATCGGTGAGAAGCTTCGAAGTGTGAGGCAGATGTTCATCTTCAAAATAACTTCATCCCTAGTATATACGGTAGCTTCACATGATATATTTTCCAAATTGGATGAGACAAGGAGTTTTGTGAAACATCTTATTTTTAGTGCTTCCCATAGTTGATAGTTCTTGAGTGCAACAAAGATTAGAGGGGGTCATGATGGGTTCTTCTACGAATTCATCTACAAATTGAATAGTGATCTACATACCAATATAGTGGAAAAAATCTTGGGAAGTTATATCCCAACATGGTTGCATCTTCATCTAGTTTGTAGACTTCATGTATCTCAAGGTCAGTGGCTTTTTAAGAGAACCAGTCAAGTTGCAGAGGTATCTAAGTGACAAATGGGTTATCATGGAGTTGTGCAAGAAGCTCATGGAAATGCATGACTTACAATTAGAGCATCCATAAAGCTAGGGGAATCGAAGCAGAAATGTTTTCCGGATATGAGCATGAGTTCTTCCCAGCATGATTGAACTTTGATCCATATGGGATAGCGAGGAAGACAATCTCCCAAGAATATTCGCACGTACCTTCGTTGGAAGACTTTTGGATGAAGTGCAGAAGCGAGTATGAAGTCAGGAAGAAATATTTTAGCAGGTTATCAGCGCAACAAGTGTCTGATTATGGTTTAGCACGGATACCTATAAATATTGCGATGATGGGCATGTGGTACTTGACACATACCATCAAATGGAAGGAGACATAGCTTCTCTTCACGAAAACATATGCGGTTGTCAGACGATTGAGGAAGTGTCTTCTGGAGTCCTAGTTAACACCTCAAACTAGTTGTTAACGAAGGGGTATTACATGGACGGAGCTTTGATGAATCAAATCACAAGTAAATTTATTGTAAGAGACTCCAGCAAAAGGAAGCATGAAGGTAAAAGTAGTAGGAGACCGAGAGAAGCTTGAGCGTTTGAAGGAAAGATTGGGATGATAAATTTTTGCTGCAATTTTTTGATATAGAACAACCTATAAGAGGTTTGAACAACAAAGCAACACCCTTTTAGTTGGTGTTTAGCATAAAGGTTTTTCTACCAATTGAGTTCATGTTACCATCCTTGTGTATTGCATGCGCAGGAGGATTGGCTAATGAGCAAGCACTTGAAGAGTGCATAGAAAAATTGATTTAGTTAGATGAGAGGCACGCTATAGCTCATTACAGACTGAAGACGAGAAAAAATGAAGGCATAAGGCTTGACATGATCGACACATTAAGAATAAGAAGCTCGAAGTTAGATAGATGGTTCTTTTGTATGACTCCAAGTTTTTACGCCATCCTGGAAAGTTCCAAGTGCATTGGTTGGGACCGTATGTTGTGACCTATATACTTCACTCGGGCGCTTGCGCTAGAAGCTTTGGATGGTACACGGGTTCCTATTTTCTTTAATGGGAGTAGGTTAAAGTCATACTATAAATAATTCTTCTTTGTGTTTGTAATAAGGCAGTGTTTCCATTTAGCTTAGGTTTTCCTTTAATACATTTTCCTTTATATGTGTTTCCTTTCATTGTCGTTATGATTTGTCATTTTAGTCCGATGTTGTGTTACACATTGGCACGCCAGTAGCTAAATAATTTTTAAGTGATTCCATGCGCAGAGAAGAATGTATACATTTAGTGTGGGGTGGATCAAAGTATATTGCGGGAAATAGTTTATGCATCTCTAAGGGAGGTTGGATTGGTTAAAAACTCTTTCTAGGGATATTGGTACGAAGGTAGAAAAAAATGGTTTGTGTTGTATGGGAGGTGTTCTGAGGAAGGTTGAGATGATTAAAGACCACATAGGAGAGAAAAAAAAACTGCTTAGTGTAACATGAGGTAGGCGGTGGAATGGGAAATTACTTAGTGGATAGCGCAAAAGGTTAAGCAATTTAACGTAGTGAGGTGCACGGAGGAGTGCAGCTGATGCGATGAAATAGTGTTAGCACAATAGAAGGTTATGACTAAAACACACAATATGGGGTCACGAAGTTTACTTAAGTGAAAAAAATACTTTGTTAAAAATTAATGTTAAAACGCGTGGGTTGAAAGGACGTTGAGGTCATGAAAAAGTATAAATAGGGGGTAAGGGTATTCATTTTAACTACCTTGCCTTAAAAAAATTTGTACTCCTAAGCGATTGAAGTGCGACAAAGGTGCAATAAAGAAGTAAAGTAATTTTACAAACCAGTGGTGTTTTGCAAATTGTGAGGAGACATTGTGGAGTGGCAAGTGGAGTAGATAGTGAGGTAGTAGGGGTTGTGTAAGAGTGAAGCTATCGAAGTCGAGAGGACAGGTAGACACAGAGAAGTTGAACACCTAGGGCACACAAAGTGAAGGAATGAAAAATGGCACCAAAGAAGGCATGAACCAAGAGACTAGTGGTGGAGAAGGAGGAACTCGTAGAGATATACTCAGAAATGCAGTACCCCTTGGATGTAATCAAAGTATAAAAGTGGAGTTTGAATCTATATAGGTGCAAAATTAACGAGTTCGACCACAAAAGAAAGAACATAAAATTTTTATGTGGGCAGATTTCGTTAAAGATGTCCCAGGGTTAGACGATCTCAGAAACCTAAGGTTGATGATTTGGTGCAATAGGAGTTGCATAAAACTGGATTTTTACAGCTATAGGAGTTGACCTTCTTCACTAAACCCACCCCTCTCTTCCGGTGGTTAATGTCGCAGGTGCATGAGGATTTTTCTACTTTGTGGGGAGAAGAATGAGAATTACGGGCTAGTTGATAAGGAGAGTGATAGGCCTATGAAATACATGAGAAGATATGGCACTTTACCTATGTGCCAACTCAAAAATTGAAGAATTGGTGAAGCAATTGAATTATGATAAGGGGGAAGGGCCCAGGTTATTGCAGATCTGGATGATTCGAATTAAAGGTCGATTACCCAACTTATCGATTCTGAAATTGGGTGCATTAGAATGGTGGATGGAGATAAATAGAAGATACATGTCATTGTGTACAAGGTATCAAAACGAGTGCACTACAACTTCACACAATTCATTACGAAGAGTATCATTGAGGAAGAGTAGGTTTAGAATGAAGCTAGAGCAAGAAGATCACATGGGGTCCATCCTACTGTTAATCATATTTTGGGAGATTGGTGTCCCCGATGGACCAGATGGGAACATGTGGGTTTACCCACCAGAGCACTCATCTCCTGTAGTGTAATTTTTTGCAGTTCACTTGTGATGGCTCCATCATGAATGCCTATAAGAATTGGATGAACAAATGGTATGAGAGACTGCGTAAGGCTTTCGAGAATGATTTGTGTATTCCACACAAGTTTCCAACAATTGTAGGTGACCAAGTGAAGTTTACAATTATGCAACACTTTAGTTTGGTGAAATTCAAATTGGCCAATGGAGAAATGGGTCCGTGGTGCAAACTTCCATTTGCAGTCATTGCGAAATATATGAAGTGTGCCATCAATTGGATGAAAGAGGTGCATAAACTAATTATTGATGTTGAAAAAGTGGACTCGATATTCACGCTCTTGGCGTCACCCACAAGTATGATGCATGGCTGACATATGTTGAAATGTTTGAGTAAGACTTCACGATCTACATCTGCATGTTAATGTCACTATCAAGGACTTCATCCACCGAGTATTGGTGCGGTTCTACCGTAAGATAAAAGGGGAGTTGAAGTGGAGGTGCAGATTGCACCTTTCCAAATCCAAGAGAGGCATTGATCCCGCCTATGAAAGTGGTCTAGGAAGAGGAAGGAGAGGAAGAAGAAGAAGGAAGTGAGGGGAAATTGGACACTTCCAAGAAAAGAAATTATTATTCACGTCGAAGCAACAATGTGGGCACATGTACATCAAAGCGAGGGAAGCACAAAGGCTTCACAACCAAAGTATGAAGAAGTTAAGTAGTTTGAAGAAGAAGATTTGGAGCGAGAAAAAAACCTAAGGTACATGATGTCTCTAATTCTATGATGGAGATATGATCGAAGAAGATCACACAATGTTCAAAAGGAACTCGAGGTGAAGCTCGAGGAGTAAGAGAAGAGAAGGGCGGAGTCAAAGGCCAAGGCAATAGTCGATGTGCATGCAAAGGTAAAGACACCCACAATAGAGGAACCTATGAAGAGTCCCGTGAGATAAAGCTCACCTATCCAACCCACCAAACTAGAAGAGAAGAATAAAATAGAATCCTTTGTTATTAAGGAGTATAAAGGGTTTGCTGCAGGTTCAAGCACCCTGAGGAAGCAATTCTCTAAGTGTAAGGTAGAGAGGAAGAGGAAGATACTTAAGTTCGCGCATATGGACTTCATGGATAATCTAGCGAAGGTTTTGCATACACGGTTCCAGAGCACCCTTGCGTCATAGAATTTGCATGCTAAGGATCTCTTGGAGTAGGATGGGGGCGTAACAAGGACCAAGAAAATGATAAGTTGGAATCTGCATTGTCATGCAGAGGAGCTTGAGTTCGAGGTCAACGATCATGCGATCAAGACCATCCATTTGAAGAAAAAGAAAGGGGTGACTTATAAAGTGGTGGATCCAAGCCACCTTATAGATGAGTAGATGTGTAATGCGCTACAAAATATGTCCTCAAAATTCATAAGGTGGAGCTTGGATGCAAGGGCAACTGTTCGGACCTTGGTCATAGATCAAAAGGAAAAGGAAAAGGAAATAGGAAGACTACACAATGGTTTGAAGGGTGAATAAGCATAGACAAAGGAAGAAAATGATCAAGCTAGCGCCTTCGTTAAGTACATCTTGGGACAATGTCCAAAATTTGTGAGCCAAACCAAGATGGACTATAATAATGAGATGGGGTATCTGGATGACTTGGTGGGGATGTTGCTGGTCAACATAAAAGATGGTATGAGACCCATAGCTGAGGAGCTCGTGAAGGAGAAGGAAAACAACAAGATTGATTTTGAAGCCTAGATTACTGAGTTGGAGGACTTGCTCACCCAACTCAAGGAGGAAAACATATTAGTAGATAGGGGCTTCAACAGTTGTCAAAAATGTGAGCTTGTTATTGATGTGCGGGTAATAGATGAAGAGTTTTTCCTAAAGGCCTTACAGGAGAAAGTCCTGATGAGTAAGATCGAGTGTGCCCAACTTATAATCGGCACTCAATGTGGAAGGATAAGATAAAAACCAAGCACGAGAAGTTGGAATTTCGGATTGGTGAACTTGAGATTCTATCACAAAATGAATGGATGAGTTCAAGGGAGTTTATGTGGAGCTAGTGGTATTCATAGAAGAGATCAAGGGGGAAGTTGAAGATATTACATGAGAACAGGTACCCATCATAGTGGAGGAAGGGCAAGAAAATTTAATGGCCGAATTGGAGGCATCGAAGAAGTTAAAGGGGGACATAGATGCAGAGTTCCTAAACTCCTCTAGTTAACAATTTAGGCTTTGTTGAAACATAAAACATTTTTGCCTTAACCAGTTTTTGGATCAATGGAATTTTGTATATAAAGCAAGAATAATTTATGTGGGCAACAATCAAGCTAGTGTGGGCTAATGTTGAGCTCGTAAGAATACTAAGTACCTAATGTGCGAAGGGTTTTGTCACGTGATAGCAAGGCGCAAAGGCTTGCGCCAAAGTAACTTCAGGAAGAGCGTGGAGGTTTGTTCCTAGGTAGAACAAGCTCGGGACTTAGCCACATTTTGGAGCATAGTCAGAGTTACAATGAGGAACATGTGGAGATACAACCAGGACTTGATTGTGGATAAGGCTAAATCATGGATACTTGCAGCCCAAGAAAATCCTACTTTAGGATATGATTATTATGCTAGGATTAAGATCTATAAAGTAGAGTTAGTTATTGTTTAGCTAGTTTAGGGTACTTGAGTATGGCGGGGCATGATGACATTTGGCATGCAACCTGCTCTTGAGTGATGAATAGGAAGTGGAGGAAAATTCCCCACCAATCTCTTGATATATATTGATTTGCATGAAAAAATAGGAAGGAGAGAGCTCAAAGAGAGAGATGTGAGAGAATTTTGTTGGAACTTCTTGAACATAGTGTTTGTAGGGTTAAAATGTATCTGGTCAGTTTATGGTCCATATGATGTATTTGGCTACTGTAATAATGGCGGATAATAAATGGTGTTTATACTTTGAATATCAGTTCTCATGGATCTAAATATTTGTTTTCTTTATTGTGTTCATGGTTCAGATATGATTCCTACTAACTATTCTTGATGTTCATAGTCATAATACTATTCATCCATGCTTGGGTCTAGTTCATTTTTGTTATAGTATGTATGCATTTACTATTGTGCACTACTCTTTTGCCATTCATGGTAACATTCTTGACAAAGATCACATAGAAGAGGGTATGGCACCTTCACGTGCTTTGGGTGAGTGCCTAGTTTAGGTTTGGGTGATATCTTTGACGTGCTTAGAAATTAAATGGTTAGGAAAAATGAATACAATTGGCTAGCTAGAGGGCAAGTTATCGTCGACTTGCTAAGATGATTTTACTAAAAGAATTCAAACATGGTGACACAAAATTGTATGAAATGGGAACAATATTTCAGGTTCAATTTTGTATGCATTTGCTTGCAGATGTTCTCAGTGAATTAAATAAGCTAAGTCAATGATTTCAAGAGGATAATATTGATATCACTATCATTGGTACTCAATTAGATGTGATATTGAGATTCTAAAAAGGAGATTTCATAATTACACCTTTGGAACAAGTTCTCAATACAAAAGGCTCAAAATGGATGTTTGGAGTTTCTTGATTGCACATGTATTTCACGTGTGCATAACCTCAAGTTTGAATCTATACCTAAGACACTTGGATCTGGCACTCTGGAGGAAAACATTCATTTGGGTAAAGAATTTTTTCAGAAGATAATTGATTGCCTCAATATTAGGTTTATTGACATGAAAATATTTAATGCTACAAATATTTTTAGTCCTCATTGTTACTTTAATGAGGAGGATGGGCGAGAAATTGAAATACAAAGGTGGTTGGAAAAGCTATGTAAAAATTTGATGTTGGTGATGCTCCAATAATTGACACAAAAAAATGTCAAGGAGAATTAGACAGTTTTGTTGTGAATCTACATAAAGCACATCCAAAGAAGACTATGTTCAAGGCATGGGAGCAATGTGGAGAAGATGAAATGTGGAAAGATTCATTCCCTAATTTAATGAAACTATGGAAAATAGTTCTCACACTTCCATCAAAAACATCAACGTGTGAAAGAGTTTTTCTAAATTAAATTTCATTAAAACTATTGAGAGGTCTAGACTTTGTTTGGATACATTAGACACATTAATTTGTTTATCTCTTTCTGCACCTCAAAATTTGGATATAGTAGATTGGAATGAGGTATATGAGGAGTGGAAAAGAATGAAATCTCGCAGACCTCTTCCTTTGAGTAATGCAAGTTGAATATGTAATTACTTTGTTGAATCTTGATTATTTTATTTAACTACCTTTCAAAAAAATTGGTTGATTGTTCAATATTTAATAATTTTGACATTTTTCATATTTATTTTATATAAAATAATCAAATATATATGGAAAGGTAATTAAGATTTTCTTTTTTCAATTGAAGGAAATCTATTTTTAATTTGTCAATTATGAAGGGTCAAACTTAACCTAGCCTTTCAAATTAAAGTATGGGGAGCCCTTCAAATTTGATCACTAGTTATGACATTGGATGTACAACTAGATTATTTAAATGAATTTTTTAAAGAAGGATATTTTTACCATTTAGACTACACGTTTACTTCAATACTAAATGACATATCAATTAGAACATCTTCAAAGTTGTAGTCAATGAGCACGGAGTTTGGTATGCCAACATAAGAATAACAATTGTTGATAAAAACAAAACAAAAATAACCTTTTTGATTACAAATTATTTAGAGTAATTATTGGTAAGTTAATTATGGAAAACGTTGTTTCCCATGCTCAATAATCCATTGATATAGTTTTGCGATGGATGGAAAAGTACAAATCTCAGAAAATCCAACTCAATGAAGAAAATTGACAGTTATAGCATATGTACAACACCTCATCAATATGATTTCTTCTTCTATTACTCAAGATCCTACCATAGTATCAGTACCAAATCAAGATACCCTCTTGTTGTTCAAATAAAAAATAATATGGGTCTTTTTACCAAATCATGGATTGAAAAAATTTATAACACAAGGTTGTGAATCATTGATGAGGCTATGAGAATCTACGATAAGGTTCATAGTTATGTACATTTGATCTTTCATTTCAGAGATTCTATTAGGATCATGATGACCACACCGAAAAATTTTTATTCCAACATCCGATAACTTGCACAAATGGACTTCTCATCTCTTGTCACCGAAGAAATCCTAGATTTCAAATACAGTGGGCTTCACATTAAATGGTTGAATTTTGCCAATGTTAGGAAAATGGTGCTCGATGATGTCAAGGTATAATATGATAATGTAAAAGATAAATATATCTCTTACAATTTTATCGATGAGCATAATAAAAGGATCTTTGTACAATCTCTCAAAGAATAATTGACCAATCTAGTCAATAATCATTATTCTTCCTCGACAAATTTTAGTACTGATTCTCTTGACAAACTCACCAAACTCTGAAGTTTGTTCACCAACATGGAAGATAAAATAGTATATTTTCATATGGTTTATATTTTTGAAATACAAGTTATTTGCGAGACTTTCCTTTCTCCTCATTGCTTCCTTGATCGAGTTGAGAATGATAGAATCACTTGAGAAATTCAAGAAATTCAAAATGATGAGATACTTGGGCCCAATGTTTTTGAAATGATTTCTTAATACTGTGATGAGATTGTCCTTGGTGATCAATGAGTTCATTTCTCATATAATCTATATAGGAGGACTCTTTACCTAAAGGATATGGCATTAATCTATGGTGTCATGTTAGAATCTATGTGTCGTGTCATAGTTTATGTTTTTCCATGTCATCTGTTTTGTGGGGTCCACATGTACCCACTTAATTGAAATATTTGTAATATTTTTATTAATTCACTCGAGTCATAATGTTATTTTAATAAAGTGAATTTACTTTATTAAAATAAATATAATTGATTGAAGTGACTTAATTATGTCCTAATATGATGTCACAAAAACCCTAAGTACTTTGTATCCAACTTTTGGGTTATATAAATAAGCTAGAGATCATTTGTAACGGAATTTTGTAGAAAGGAGAAAATACTTTTTGTAAAGTGACAATGAAAACTTTGTCTTCTTGTGTAAAGGGAAATAAAGAATTATTTCTGGAGAACTTAGTGTCTTATGTTTGTTTGTTTCTTTAGCACTTATTATTCTTATATTTAATAAATGTGAAGGATCTTTCTCTCTATGGATTTCACATCTTTGATTCAATTGTCACTTATTATGTTACTTTCTAAAGTGCATTCAATATTATGATCTTCATTTTATTAATATTGCATGCACCCCAATTTGTCACTTCTTCCTCTCACTTATATTTCCTTCTTTTATATCCATTTCCTTTCTTCCCAAAAACCTAAAACCCCAAAAAAACAATTTTGAAGATATAGTTGTACATACCTTTTTGGTTTTCAATAAAGGTAAATTTCACCCATAATTGAGGATGGAATTTTCCCCCTTATTTTGTTTTCATATTTTACATACGTGAAACGTTAAATGCCAACAACCAACACAAATTGTCTAAATTTTTGGAGTGAAAATGCCATAGCTAACACTTATTTCTCTATATTTTTGTAGTTTCTCTCCATAAGAGATATTTTATGGATTAGTAAATCTATTGGTTGGTCGCCTCCCCTTCTCTAGGTTATACAACGATTTTTCGATTGTGCTACTTGGGGCATCTGCATGTACATGAAATATTTTTCTCCAATCGGGGAATTCTAGTATCGACATACTAACTAGATTATTCTTGAGCTATGTCAATTTATTTTAGAACTCGATGTCTATTCAGACTTACCCCCTTGATAATAATTTTTCTATTGGTTGCACAATATTGGTGTACCCCGAATGAATTTCCTATAATATCGTATTTGTCCCGAGAAAATACATGCTTTGGATGGGTTTGTGGGAGGTTTAGTCCAGATTATTAGTGGGATTTTTGTCTAATAATATCCCTTCTTTACAAACAACATCTTTAATAAAAATTCCAAAAGGCATAAAAAGAAACATTTCCTTAAATTCAAAACAATGTGTAAATATTGAAATTGTTATAGGATGAAGCATACCTTACAAATTTAACCTTTAATAAAGAGAAGAATTCCCAATCATCCAAATATAAATCAATAAAATCATGTATGAAATCCTTGAATGCATTGCCCACAACTCGCAAAATATTCTAGGTGCATTATTTAGCCCAAATGGCATTACGTGTTATGTAAAGCTTATCCTCTTTCTAACAAAATTATTCTTTGGTTAGTATTTTTACGTAAAAGGAATTTAATTGTAGCCACTTAATCCATCTATGAATAAATAGAATCCATGCTATATTATTGCCTTCAATATTTTGTTTATGATTGGAGTGGGAAATGGATCGTTTATACATGCCTCATTGAGAACACTATAATCACTGCAAATCCTTTTCTCCCTTTTGTACTTTAGTTGAGTGATTATAGGACTCATCCAATATAATTTTTATATGGGATATATTAATCTTTCTTCTATCATGTGGTGTAATTTAGTTTTAACCTCACCCTTAATGTTAGGATTTCGCATGTATGGCCTCTTTTTGTGGGATTTGCACCTTATTTTAGATTAATGCACATTTATCCTAAGGATGGATATAATCCTTTTATTTCATTAAAATTGGTTAGGAATAAATCCTTATAACCTCACAACAATTGTATACTTTGAGACAATTCTTATTTTTTCCAATAATCTCCCATGTTGGCTAATTTGACTATTCTTGAAGGGTTGATATCCTCCAACTTTTTTCGCATTAGTTCATCATACACATTTTGTATTCCTTTTTCTCTAGTGTCCTCAACTATTCTCTAGCCTTCTATTTCCTCTATGTTTCGATTGTGTAGGTGCTCTTGTTCTTTTTGCACAATTATTTATTTGGAGGAAGAGATTCGATTCTTTTTGGTTCAAACATTCTTGAAAGTTTGATGTCTTCTTTATGTTTTGACTCATCTCTTTTTGACATAATTTTATTATTTGATGAGTATCTCTTTTTATTTTTCACTTATGTTGATGGTGGTTGCATAATTCCCCTATTTTTTTCTTGTTCTAGGTCTCTAAATTCAGCTCTTCCATCTACGAAAAAGTTCCATAGTAGAGAAATGTTTTATTATCTTTTATAGTGCTGTATCCACCTTAGGATTACTATCTTCAAATGTGAAAGTTTGAATAAAATTTTCTTTCACATGTGTCCAAGTGAACATTTCTCTTCTCCTTTCCTAGATCTTCCATGCATCAACGCATCTTTGAATATATATTTTTAGACATTGATTTATGCAATATCTAGGCCAAGATTTAGTTAGTCTTGATGGTAATGTAAATTTTGCATGTAACACCCCTAATGTTTCACTCCATGCAAGGTTCTTCTTTCTATACATAACCCACCATGTTGTTCATATTCCCTTTAGTGCGTAGTCTAGTGTGCTTACTCCCATAACTTCCTCTGGAAAATGTTCCTATAATTTAACTAATAATGTATCCAAATTAGAGGTACGAAGTATTGCAAATTTTTTCTGTGCCACTTCGACTATCCTCATAGACATGATCTCATGTTATCCTCACATCCATTGGTTCAAATCGTATTTTAATCCCCACTAAGGAGGATGTATCTCATATAATGTGACTATATCCATTATTATTTGTGATCCATAGGGATACAAAATGACTCTACTTCATCAAATAAGTTAGCTCGAAGAAGGAAAAATGATACACAAAGGTTCTATCTTTTTAGTAACAGGATCGCTACTCTGTGCGAGATCGGCGGTTATAGAACTGTCACCCAACTAGGGCGGAAATCCGGGATTTTGGTATGCTTTAGGTGGTGGTATTGGCTCTTTCAAACAGAAAACAAAAATATGAAACGAAGAACCCAAAATTTGGAAGGTTGTCTGTGTCTCTTCTCCTCCATGACCTTTCCCATTCTCCAGTGCATAAGAGGACATGCGAAAGGCTATAAATACATGTTTATAGATGATAATAGGATCATCGAAGTATGAAAGAAAGTGAACAAGAAGTTCTTAGTGCTGGAATTGTGTTTTGTAGAAGAAAGGACTATTGAGATAGAGAAAACAAGTATTTGGGAGGAAGTGTGAGATATTATCTACTTCTCTTTTACGTACTTGTTATTTTGAATTGGCCAATAAAAGTTGGAAGAAAGATAAATTTCCCTTCCCGATTGGGTTTTCCTCCTTTGGAGGTTTCTAGGATAAAATTTGTTGGTGTTTATGAGCTTAAATTATTTCCCTTCCTGGAATTGTGGATTCTAAGCATAAATATAATTCATTCATTAGCTATCTCTATCATCTTCTAATAGAAAGTAGAACAAAAATGTTTATTTTGTGATTCTGGATAATTCCAAAGTTGAAGAGTTTACAAATCATTTTGGTATTAGAGCTAACAAGTATCCAAGACTGTGGTATTCATTCTTGGATTTGTATGACAGTGACAAGATCTAAAGGCAAAGAGGCTTTTCCTTGTGATCCGAGAATTTCTACAAAGAAGTGGAAACAAATAATTTGGGGAAAAATCGAGGAAGAGAACTTGGTCCATGGAATCGAGATGATGGAGACCATGATGGATAGGATGTTTAGAAGGCAATAAGAGCTTTCCGATTTGCAGAAGATAACTTCTATCAAGCAAGACTCCATGGAATCCGTGGTTCGGCGATTAGCTGAAAAGTTTGGCATAGGAAGGAGCCACCATGAGGAAAGTTATGGGAAAGAGCATGAAGAAGAGACTTCAAATGCAAGACAAAAGGTAAAATATGATCATACTCCTTTTAAAGTTGAGACAAAAATTGATATAAAAACTTTGAAGGAAAAATAGATGCGAGTTACTTGATAAATGGTTAAAATAGTTAGAAGTCTACTTTATCGTCCATAATGTCACTGAGGCACAAAGGATCACATTTGCATGTCTTAAAATGGAGGGAGACACTCTGGTTTAGTGGGAAACCCATCTAACCACTTGTGAAAAGAAGAAGCATCCTATTATGAAATCTTGGCAAGAATTTAAAGAATTACTTAGAGCTAACTTCTATCCCATTGGCAAAAAGACTGACCAAATGATTAAATGGCAGTATTTTAGACAAGGTAGTGGTCAAAGTGTGCAGGACTATACTACGGAGTTTCGGAGGCAGGACATGTTGCTAAACATGGACTTGGAGGATGAGGATATTCTGACTAAGTACTTGGGATGACTTCACACTCACCTTCGAAGAAAAGTCATCTCCACCAAGCCCAAATATCTCAACAAGGCGTGTGTGCAAGCATACTACATAGATGATGAAAAGAATCAAGGGAAGTAGAGCCAAGGGAAAAGCAGTTGAAAAATCAGTAGAAAAAAGAGTATGGGCAAACAAGTAACAAGGGTAAGTGGAAAGGGAAAGGTGAAAAGATGCCACTACTTTGAATACTTGTAAAGGTCCAAAGATTTTTGCAAGAATTGTGATATCAATGGTCATATTGACGCTACATGTTGGAAGTTGCATCTGGAGTTACATTCAAAGAATTGAACCAAAGAATCAAAGAAGTCCATGACAACTATAAAGATAGAAGGGGAGGTGGAAATAAAAGATGAATCTGATGTAGATGAAAGACTTGGATGCACGAACATCAACATGGATAATTAGGAAGAGGAGATGAGTAGACTATTCTAGATCAAAATCCAAATCAAGAGAACTAAGGTAAATACTTTGGTTGATACTGGTTCTCAGTCTAACTTTATTTTTGAAGCAGTTGTAAAAAAGCTTGGTCTTGAGACTTACGAGCATTCACACCCTTATCCTTTGCGTTGGGTGAATAAGGGTGTTGAAATTCATGTAACAAGAAGATGTAAGGTCAAGTTTAGGATAAATTCCTAGTTTATTGATGTTTTTGAAGGTGGCGTTATTCCACTTGATGCTTTTGATGTTGTATTCGGAGTCCTTATTTGTATATCGTGGATGCTATATTTATGAGAAGGAAAAAATGGTATAGATGGGTCAAGGATGGGATCAACTACAACATCCGGGCACACCAGTGTAAGACACATGTTACTATGGTGAGTGCTAACCAAACAAAATGACTTATTTAGGCAAATCATAATCAATTTTGTTTACTTTTGTTAAAGGATAAACAAGATAGGGTAGAAGTTTCAGAGATTTATAACCAGGGAAAGCATGATTTGGATAGTATTATTCAGTCTTTTTAGGAAGTATTTCATGCTCCCAGTGGGTTACCACCAAAACGGGAAGTATAGCATGAGATTTAGCTATTGCCATAGTCCGCTCTACCAAACATCGGGTTGTATAGGTGTTATCACCAATTTTGACTTTGTAAAATTATAAAAAAAAATATAATGAAAATGTTGAAATTTTTCAAAAGTGTTACTTTGCATGGTTCATTTCCCTCATCGTGATCGTCTCATTTTTTTATCATTTCGGTTTTCGTTTCATCCTTTTCGGGTGAGAACTCCTCCCACTAGGCTTTAAAACGCATTAAAATACATTAAAATTAATTAATTAATATTTAATTAATTAATCGCTCCTTGTTTAATAGAATTAAATTTTAAATAACTTGAAAGTATTTAATTAAATAAATATTAATTAAAAGTTCATTTGACAAATTTTTAATTGCGGGAAGTTAGCTTATGCTTCCAACTTGCACGGAATGCCAATTTGGCTTCCCGAACTGGATTTCCCTTTTCTGCAATTTTCTTTTAATTTCCCGCTTGTGGGATTTTCTCCACCAATTGCCAAATCATGGATTGGCTAACGGGTAAGAAATCTCCCAATTTCCCACATGGGAAAATTGAACGGGGATTGCCAGCCCACTTTGCCATTCTCGTTGGCAATTGGCCGTTGCTTTCCCCATTTCCCCTTGGCACTTAAGTCCACTACCGGGAAGAGAGGAAGTTGGATTAATCCTCATAACTTCCTCCGTCAAACTCGTTGGAAAAAGTCATGTGAAGCTTTCCGATTGCTTCTTATTTCTTCTGAAGGACATAATATTTTGTCACATCCCATAATAGATAAAGAAACTCACACCAAGAAGGAGGAATATCCATCATCTGTCTACGCAGTCTGAAGGAGGAGAACACTAGAAGCTTTCCATGCATGCCAGGGATGAAAGAGGACAGTCTCCATTAAAAATAAATCTCCACGCATTCATCTAAACAACCATTTCCCACGTGGAGGCAAAAATGTGCAGATTTTAAAAAAGGAAAATCCACGCATTTGTCAGGAAAGAGCAGCATTTTTAAATAGTTTTAAAAATATCAAAAAGCAGGCCCCGCCTAAGGGTGAAGGAGATCTCCATGCAGGGACGGCAAAAAAAAACATCCACCACGTTTTTAGAGAAACAGTCCAAAAAAATTGAAAATATCAAAAAGCCACGCCTTGGGAGAAAGAAAAAATCACTATCCATGTGAGGTAAGAAATAGAGGACAGTTTTAATAATTCACGCTCAGCCAAAGAGGGAGGATTTCTTTGCAGTTTAAGAGGCAAAAATAGCCATGCTTAGGGAATTAATAGACCATACAATGGCTATGTAACTGTCCAGACCAGTCAAAGCAAGCTCCCACGCACAACAAGAAAGGAACAGTCCACGTTTCAACAAGAAGACAAGAAAATCATTGTTCAATGCATACACAGCCATAAGACGAAGAGCAGTAAAAAGACAAACAAATTAAAGAATTTTTCACATAGACTAAGCCAAAGCAAAGTCCAACGCAGGTCAAGGAAGAATTAATAAAGCAAAGATAAAGTTTTCAACGGAGAAAAAAAGAATAAGAAGAAAACAGTCCATTAGAATTTTTTTTTGTTGTTTATTTTATTTTGCTTGAACCAGACCACGTGAGGACAAGGAGACAAAGAAAATCAGAAAACAAAAAAAAAACAACTTTCATCC
The DNA here is from genome assembly GCA_018340775.1 of Taxus wallichiana var. yunnanensis. NCBI lineage: Eukaryota > Viridiplantae > Streptophyta > Pinopsida > Cupressales > Taxaceae > Taxus > Taxus wallichiana. Next base: position 187,596,341 of record CM031239.1, read on the forward strand.
TTTGCAAGTTTGTTTCTCACGCGTGGGAGAAGGGAGGAAGATAGCAACAAATAGAAGATTTGTTTTGTTTTATTGAGCAAGCTTCCGTGCAGGAGCTAAAAAGGCATTTAGAGATTTAAAAAAAAATTTCAACACAGCCCAAGCTAGAAGATCTCCACGCAGCTGCAAAATAAATACAACCTTCCAGGCAAGCCAAAGTGAGCATTTTCCATGCTGGGTAAAAGGACAAAGTGAAAGCAATAAAACATTCTTCCATGCAGCCCAAGAGAGAACAATTTTCAACACCAAAGGAAGGTCATTCATGCCTTGGAGGAACCACGTGGAAACAAGAAGGGAAGCACACGCACTCAACAAAAGAGAATTCTCCAAACAAATCTCCACGCACTTATTAAAATCAGGCAATTTCCACGCAAATGAAAATTTCACGTGTTGCCAATAGCAAAGGATTACCATACGCATTTATTAAATTCTGGCATCTTGAATCAGGAAAGACGGAGAAATAGCGAATCAAAAAGATTAAAGTTTATCTTACGCGGAGCCATTTCGACCGGATATTTAAAAAAAAAAGGAATTATTATTTTTGCCGTGGTTTGTATTTGTTGAAGTAATCAATTTCAGAACTCAATATCTTGAAGCTGAGTGATCATCTAGAAGAAAGGTTTGGTTTGTTGAATTATTCCCAACTTCATGTAATCCTTTTCAAAATTTCAAATGCACAACACCTCATTTGATATTTTTCATGAACCCGAGAAAAACCCAGTTTACTCGATTTTGTCGTGCGCGCAGTTTCAGCATGGCAGAGGGCCTACTTTCAGAATTCATATCTTGAGCCCAGACAATCGTCAAGAGAAACGGTTTAGTTCGTTGAATTCTTCCCACATTCATGTACTTATTTGCAAAAATTCAAATGTACAACGCTTTGTTTGATATTTTTCACGGGGTCAAATAAAATGCAGTTTGCCTGATTTCGCTATGCGCACAGTTTTCAGCCTGTCAAGGTGGCTCACTTCGAGAGTTGATATTTTGAATTTCGATGATCATCAAAATAAAATATTTATTTCACTCATTTCTTCCCACCTTCATATACTTCCTTCCAAGTTTTAGATTCCCAGGGTGACGTTTGGTAATTTTCCCAGGCTAAAATGAAACGGGATTTTCAAAGTTTTACACTTGCATTTTCCTAGCAGTTTCAGAAGAGTCAAATTTGACCTTTAATATTTGACTGAAGAATTTTATTGAGGAAAACCCTTCTGACATGAAAACTTTTGGTACCTTAATATACTTCCTCATGCAGTGAGAAATTCTCAAGACAAGATTTGCTATTTTTCCCAGGGCAGTTTTACAGGCAATTTGTGCAGTTTTGTAAGATGGAAGTAACTGCCTAAAATCATGTTTCTATCACAGTCATGTCATTCCCAAACAAAATGATGTTGTGGTATAGGTCCCAGGGCACTCTACTTATCTCGACACTCCATTCAAAGTATGAGAACATCGTCGATACCAACTTGGGACACATCAACATAGGTCGATTCTGCGATCGCATATCAATCGAAGGTGAGTCACAATTTTCCCGATGCTTGTTCTGAATTGGTCATCACTTGCATGGATATACCACGAAACCTGCATAGTGTGGCGATTCAACTCCAACGGCTCTAAAACGAAGCAACCCCTAACTTCCTCATTATGCGGTATAAGTCGTAGCTATTGGCATTGGTCTCTTCGAGTCAAAAGTCATTGTTATCAGCAGATATCGATAATGGGAAAATATTGTCTACATCAATTCTTCACTTGATCATTGTGGCGGATCTATTCATCGACAAACCAAAACCAATGATAGGTGTAATTGTGCGGATCATCAAGCAAGGCCACATCATTCAAGCCTTGTCCACAAATCACTTAGTTAACAGTGTGCACAATACTTCATCAGCCAGTCTTTAAGTTGTTCTTTTCTCGAATTGGATGATCATGAGTGAATCATAATGCCAACACTTTGGGATGGTGACAAAGACAAAAGACATAACTCTAGGAAGTGAATTGTAATTTTGGCTCTTGAAGATCTTCTCAATGGCGAAAGACCAGAAGCTGGATTCTGACAAACCAAGGTGGTGTAACGACTACGGTCTCATGAAAAATGAATAATTCACCATGGAAAGGTACTTTGAGCATGTGGAGAATTGTGTGTAGTTATGAACTTGAATACGAATGAAGACAAATTTTCTCACACTAGGATATTGCTCAGACGGAGGGGTGGATGAATTGCTCAAGTTTCAAGCTCGACACTCTTGTCATTTGGAGGTTTGCAGAGCACGATCAATGAGTTCATTCGCGTACGATCGGGATAGGCGGACTCTTAGCCAAATGGATAAGACACTGACCATAGGTGTTTTGATATAGGTGGCGCATTGTTGACTAGGATTTTTAGGTGTGCATCCAAGTCATTTAAGTCGGGTCCACATGTACCCATTTCTTTTATTTATGTATTTTTCCTTAAATGACTTTTTAACTTAAGTGGTTTCTATTTTTAGTCACTTTTTAATAAATTTGGTTAGAAAAAGTCAAAGGTCACTTAAGTGCCTTATTTAATGATCATGTAAAACCCTAACTACTTTGTAACCAACTTTTGGGTTATAAAAGGAAGTGAGGGGCTCATTTGTAAAGGGTGACTTTGAGAGAGGAGAAGAAATAATTTTGTGTGCAAGATTTGTTTTAGGAAGAAACTTTGTGTTCTTTTGTGAAAAACATTTTGGAGTTAATGAAATATGAACTTTGTGTCTCATTCATTGTCTCTTTTAATATTTGATGTTCTTATGTTCATTAGATGTTAGGTGTTTGAATCTTGCATGCAAAAATTATCTTTGATCTTATTGTCAACGTTATTAATCGATTATTCTAGTTCACAGTGATCAAGCTCTGATTATCTACTTGCTCATGTGTGTTTCCTTTTACACGTTCTTGTTTGGGTAACTCAAACTCCGTTTTATTTGTGTTGGCTATTTGTCTTTCTTCTTTGTGCAATATTAGGCTCTATGTTTACCTAATTCTTGCATGTTCTTTTAGTTCATTCCATTCCACTCCTTTCCTTCATTCCATTCCATCTCCCTCATTCACTTTTCTTTCCATTGATGTTCCAAAACGCCCGCACATACAATTTTGAATGTATAGATGTAAATACGAGCTTTGGCTTTCAATAAAGGTAGCCTCACCTTCATTGAGGAGGGACTTCGTTCCCACACCTGTTGCATGTCATTTGCATGCATGAAAATCCATATGCTAACAATAGGCAATCCTTTTTTTAGAGTAATGAAGAAAAGAAATGACTCAGGGAACTACTAGACCAAGGGGTGATACATCCGAGCACCTCATGATGTGGTTTGCCTATTGTGATGGTGCCAACGAAGGATGGTTCTTGGAGAATTTGCATCGACTACCGCACTTTGAACAAGATCACCATAAAGAACATATATCCACTTCCCCACATAGATGATCTCTTGGAACAACTTCAGCATGCCAAATTATTAACGAAGTTGGATCTCAAGTTCGGTTATCACGAAGTCAAAATGAAGGAGGAGGATATATGGAACATTGCCTTCAAAACAAAACAGGGGTTTTTATGAATGTTTATTACTTCCTTTTGGGTTATGCAATGCACACCGATACATTTATGAGATTGATGAATGATGTAATGTGGGATTTCATAGATTCACGTGTCATTGTATATCTAGATGATATCTTGATTTTTAGTGCCAGATGGGAAGAACATCTAATTCATTTACAACAAGTCTTGCAAGTTATCAAGGAGAAACAACTACTTTGTAATATGAGGAAATGGGAATTTTCCAAACATTCACCGGTCTATCTTGGGCACGTGGCTAGAGGAGGAGAGCTACGAGTGGATCCAAAGAAGGTGGAAGCCATCACTAATTGGCCAACACCAACAAGAGCCACATAGACTAGGAGTTTTGTGGGAGCAGTATAATACATGCAGAATTTCATTCCGGGCTTCTCCGAATTACAACACCTATACACATAGTGGCTACAAAGATTAAGGGTTTGGTCGGGGTAAGGAACAAGAAAAATCCTTTGAGTTATTGAAATACAAGATTACTCATGCTCCAGTACTTTCTCTTCCTAATTTGCATCAGCCTTTTCAAGTAGAGATAGATGCCAATGATTACGCCATGGGCACAATGTGATGTTGCTTCAGTAGGTAAACCCATATGTTATCATTATGAAATTTTCATTTCAAAAGTTAAAGGATATTCAGTATATGATAAGGAAATGTATGCACTAGTTCAGGCAATTAGAAAATTGAAGCATTATTTGTTGGGTAAAGAAACTATTGTGCACACTGACCACAAACCTCTCCAGTATTTGCAAGAAAAGTCTAAATTGTAGTAAGCAAGGCACTACAAATGGATGGGGTTCCTTTAGCAGTTCCATCTAGTGATCAAATACAAGAAGGGTATTACAAACTTGGTGGTAGAAATGTTGTCTAGGCCACCCACACAGGAGAAGTTTTCCTATTTGGCCACTATCTCTTAGATCGAGCCCTTCACGAAGGAAGCTTATGGAGAGGCATATGCCTAGGATAGAGACTTTGGGGTGACATTTCAGAAGTTGCAGTCCCAAGGGACTGAAAGGACATGGATTGAAGATTGTTATCTCAAGGATGAGATGCTCTACTGATGGGGGAAGCTTTGCATTCCAAAAGAAAAAGAATTCTATTGATGAGGGAAGCACATACCTTGAAAGTAATAGGACATTTCATTGTTGGTAAGACCCTAGTCCACTTCCAAAGGTATGTGTATTGGGCCAATATGCAAGAAGAAGTATCAAAATTTATACGTGGATTTAAACTTTTTGTACCAACAAGCCTAAGACTAGGAAGGAGTGTTTGTATATGCCTTTGCCAATACCTACTGCCTATGGGAGGAAATTTCTATGGATTTTGTAGGAGGATTACCTATGTCTAAACATGGCCATTACTATATATATGTTATTGTTGATAGATTCAGATAAGATGTGTATTTTTATGGCATGTAAAAAAGACAAGAAAATCACATGAGGCAACATATCTTTTCTTTGTTAATGTATGGGTGTATTTTGGTTTGCCAAAGTCTATTATTTCTAATAGGGATTCCAGGTTCTTAGGGAAGTTTTGGACTACTTTGTGGGATAAGATGGATACCAGGTTACAGAGGAGCACAAATTTCCATCCACAGACAGATGGAAAGATAGAGGTGGTAAACAGGACTTTGGTATAGTTGATCAGAGGGTATAACAACAAATATCCAAGGACTTGGGATGAGTCCTTAGCCTACATTCAACATTCCTATAACCGGACAGTACACACATTCACTATGAAGTGACCGTTTGAAGCATGCTAGGGATATATACCTACAAATCCACTAGACATAACGGTTGGGTAGTAGGATAAAGAGGAGACACAAGACACATAGGTAACTAGAGCAAAACAATTTATTGAGAGGATCCGGAAAATCCATCTCAAAGTCAAAGAATAACTAGAGAAATCTCAAGCCAAGTACAAAGCTAGGCATGATAAACATAGGAGGGAACATAAAATTCATGTTGGAGATAAAGTTTGGCTTTACTTGAGAAAGGAGAGACTATAAGGTCAAGTACGAAAGCTCAAACCACTACGATATGGGCCCTTCACCATATTGGAGCAGGTTGGAGAAAATGACTTTCGACTTGATTTACCATCATTTATGAGGATGTAATCTATAGTAAACTGTGAGAACTTGCACCTATATGAGCCATCCATGCTAGATGAAGATGAAGGACTATAGTTGCTACCTTCCATTGAGGATTGTGTCTTGGACTCATGAGGTGAATTGGAGGAGGATGTAGTCTTGCAGCAGAAGGTCAGAGAGACTAGGAGAGGTCCCAGGAGTCTTGGTAGATTGGACTAAAAGGAAAGACACCAAGGCAGTCCCACTGGTAATCCAAGGAGAAAGTGAGTGAATTATTTCCTCATCTACTCCCACACTAAGATTTTTGGGACCAAAATCCTCCTAAGCATGGGAGGTGTGATCCATAGGGATCCAAAATGACTCTACTTCATCAAATCAGTCAGCATGAAGAAGGAAAAAAAGATACACAAAGGTTCTATATTTTTAGTAACATGACCACCACTCTGTGTAAAGCGGCGATTCTAATACCTCCAAAAACACACATAAACAACTTTGCAAATAAAACCAGGAGTTTCAAAATAGCTTACTTCTCATTCTGGAATTCACACTGATCTATTACATCATTACAATTCTCCTTTTATTTCAAGACTACTCTAAAACCCTAAAATGCCAAAAACCCTAAAATGCCAAAAACCCTAAAATGCAAAACAACTCGGATTGACCCCAAAATTTGCATGCCAAATATGCATTCATAAATTAGGGCTCACGTGAAATTTGGACTTATTCTGACAAGCACAACAAAAGTTATTAAAGTTCTAAGACCTAGTCAAAAGTGGAAAAAACATTCGAGCCAATTTTAGGCCACTAGATGACGGAATCCGAGCCCGAAAACGTGCCAAAATGAGCACAACCTTGCAAGAAAAGTTGTTCCCAAAGATAGTACTAATGTATATCTACCACCCTGTAAAATTTCAGGACGATCCAACGGTCGGATCAAAAGTTATGGCCTCTGCAAGTTATGCTCCCGCATCATTCTCCCCTGGTTGAAAAGAATTCAGCTCCTGCGAATTCTGTTGACGGAACTCATCTAATTTTGCACTGTCAATTTTCCTCAACTCCCACTCAGGAATCCAAGTGTTTTCTTCTTGCTACAAACCTTCCCACTGTACCAAATATCTCATTTGAGCTCCCATGTCTAGTAGTGATTGTCTTTTGGTCCAAGACACGCATTACCCTCTCCTTTTTCTCCTTCGGCATCTGTTTCTTCCAGTTTATTTCTTCCTCCTCCGCAACATTTTCATCATGACCTGGAAACTTATATAAATCAGAAACATTAAAAACTGGTGAGATAGCAAAGTTTTCAGGTAGCTCCACCTTGTAGGCATTATCACTCATTTTCTTCAGAATCCTACATGGCCCAATCTTCTTATACTTGAGTTTATTATATGTTCCCTTTGGAAACCTCTCTTTTCTAAGATGAACCATCACCATATCTCCTTCTTCAAATACACTTACTCTCCTACTGGCATCTGCAACTGCTTTATATTGTGCATTACTCACTTTTAGCTTTTCCCTCACTTCATCTTGTAGCTATAGAATGTGTTCTGCAAATGCTTCTGCATCATCACTAGTTTCATCTTCACCTGGTAGAACAATTAGATCAAGGACCCTTCGATTCCTACCATATACAATCTGGAAAGGAGACCTCCCTGTTGACCTGTTTATCGAGCTATTATATGCAAACTCAGCTTGAGGTAAAGCTAAGTCCCATTGTTTTGGCTTTTCTCCAACTATACAACGTAGGAGATTTCCCAAGCTTCTGTTCACTACTTCAGTCTGCCCATCAGTCTGGGGGTGATATGCACTACTGAACTGTAGTTGTGTCCCCAATTTCTTCCACAGAGTCCTCCAAAAGTGACTCAAAAACTTCGTGTCCCGATCTGAAGTGATCGTTTTTGGAATTCCATGCAATCTAACCACTTCTGAAAAAAAAAAATCTGCAATTCTGGAAGCATCATTAGTTTTTTTACAAGAAATAAAATGTGCCATCTTAGAGAATCTATCAACCACAACAAAGATAGAATCATTCCCTCGCTGTGTGTTAGGAAGCCCTAACACAAAATCCATACTCAGATCAACCCATGGCCCTGTAGGGATAGGCAATGGCATATACAACCCAGTATTCTGTGCATGACCCTTAGCCATTTGACACACTCTACATCTTGCTACAACCCTACTGATGTCCCTCTTTACCTTTGGCCAATAATACTTTTCTACGACAAGAGAAATTGTCTTACTTATACCAAAGTGTCCAGCCAACCCTCCACTATGCAATTCTCTTATAATATTTTCTCTCATTGAACCAACAGGGATGCACAATTGTTTCCCCCTAAACAAATAACCATCCTGTATCAAATAATCAAAAGAATCACTACCTACTGTAGGCTCCTTAAGCTTTCTGACAACATCACCAAAATCAGGATCACCTTCATACAATTCCTTAACTGCCTCAAACCCTAGGACTTTATTTTCCATTGTTGTCAAAAGGGCTACACGCCTACTCAAGGCATCAACAACTTGATTCTGCTTACCAGACTTATGCTTTAAAACAAAAGTATATTCTTGCAAAAATGAAACCCATTTTGCATGCCTACTATTTAGTTTCTTCTGTGTGTTTACATACCTCAAGGCTTCATGGTCAGTGAAGAGTACAAATTCCTTTGCTACCAAGTAATGTCTCCAGTTCCTTAATGCCTGAACAATAGCGTAAAATTCCACATCATAAGTAGAATATTTCCTCCTGACTTCATTTAGCTTTTCACTGAAGAATGCCACTGGTCATCCTTCTTGACTCAACACAGCTCCAATCCCAACATGTGAGGCATCACAATCAACCTCAAAGACCTTGCTAAAATCTGCAATACCAAAACAAGTGCTTCTGATACTTTCTTCTTCAACAATTCAAAACTATCTGTCACTGCCTTGTCCATACAAACTCCCTCCCTTTTTGTACACTCATATGGGTGCAACAATGCTACTGAAATTCCCGATGAACTTCCTATAAAAAGTTGCCAATCCATGAAAACTACGAACCTCTCACACATTCTCGAATAGGCCATTCCGCACTGCCTTTACTTTTTCCTCATCCATCCTCACTCCATCCCCTGATATGACAAATCCCAAAAAAACAAGACTCTTTTGAAGGAATCTACACTTCTTTAAGTTTGCATATAGACTCTCTTTACGTAACAAGTCTAGCACCAATTTCAGATGTAACAAGTGTTCTTCCACTGTCTTACTGAATATCAAAATATCATCAAAATAGACAACAACAAACTTACCATTGTATTCTCGAGTACTCTGTTCATCAACCTCATGAATGTACTGGGTGCATTAGATAGCCCAAATGGCATCACCATCCACTCGTATAATCCATCTTTTGTTTTAAAAGCAGTTTTCCATTCATCCCCTTCACGGATTCGGATCTGGTAGTAACCACTCCGTAGGTCAATCTTGCTAAAATATCGGGCTCCCGCTAGCACATCCATCATATCATCCAATCGCGGAATTGGAAACCGATACTTAATTGTGATCTTGTTTATGGCTCTACTGTCTACACACATTCTCCAGTCTCCATCTTTTTTTGGAGTCAATAACGCTGGAGTTGCACATGGACTCATGCTTTCTCTCACTAACCCTTTCTGTATTAGATCTGTCACTTGTCTGTTCAACTCTTCACTCTGTGTCGACTCATCCGATAGGCTGCCTGGTTTGGAAGGGCCGATCCTGGGATCAAATCAATATGGTGTTGAATATCTCGCTTTGGGGGTAACCCATCTGGTAGCTCATCTGTATGACATCTTTGTATTCTTTTAGTATCTTTTCTACTGCAATAGGTATATTAAAGCCTTCTTTCTCCAAATTTTTTTTGACATTAGTGCATAACAACATCCAAATTTCTTCCATTTCTCAGAATAAACTCTTTTGTAGCCAATAAGCCCTCACTCTTCTCTTCTTCCTCGAAGGGTAATAAGACCACCTTTACACCATCCTTCCAAAAGGTATATGTATTTTTCCCTCCATCATGTGTAACCTTTCTATCATATTGCCAAGGCCTACCCAGTAATATATGACATGCATCCATTGGGATAACATCACACCACACCTCATCCCTGTAGGTATTCCTAATTGAAAACTTTATAAGGCATCTTTTATCTATGGTTACTTCATTTCCTTTCTTGAACCATGATATACGATAGGGATATGGGTGCTTTCACACTTTCGATTCATTTATCAACCATTACAAATAAACCATATTTTCACAACTACCACCATCAATAATAATTTTACATACCTTTCCTCCGTAGGTGCATCTTGTTCAAATATATTTGTTCGAAGCCACGAATCAGCTCCAAAGAACATCACGTTCTTTCTCCTTCCTTGGGAAAATCATCGTCCTCCTTATCATGAGGGTTTCACCCAAGTCTCAGCAAAGAACCTCCATTTCTTCTTCCTCTTCAAATTCAACCAGATTTACTCATGGTTTTTCTCCTTGCCATCTATCTTGTGTAGGATAGTGCGACACTCAAAAGCTCTGTGCCCCTCTTCACCACATCTGTAACATGTATATTGCCTTTGGGGGCTATTCCAGCCCCGTCCTCCATTATAACCTCTTCCCCTCTGAAATCCCCTACCTCTTTGGTAGTTACCATGGCTTTGACCAGAATCTTCATGCCCTTCTGTATTAGAGGATTCACCTTTTGTAGATTCAAATCTACCCCTACCCCTCATTGGAGATGATGATGGACCTCTCTTCACACCTCTTCTAAAATTACTCCTCTTGTTCTTTTCCTCTGCCTTTAATGCAAGTTGATAAGCATCATCTAGGCTATGGATCCGAGCATACTCAACTCATCTTGTATGGTGTAACTCAACCCATTTATGTACCGTGTAGCCTTTTGTTCTTCAGACTCTCCCTGTTCCACCCTGATTGATAACTTGTAAAATTCATTAGTATACTCCTCAATGCTGAGATCCTTCTGCCTTAGGTTTTGGAACCTTCGAAAGAGTGTCTGAGCATAATCTACAGGAAGAAACTTTTCTTTCAGCTTCTTTACCATTTTATTCCAGTTTTGGATCTTGCCCTTTCCATTCCTTTGTCTTTCATTTTGTAGGTGATCCCACCATATCAATGCATGTCCGGCTAACTTAGTGCATGCAAACTTAACCTTCTTCTCCTCTGAAAGGGTTTTCCACTCAAAGAATTTTTCCATGCGATTTAACCAGTCAATCAACTCCTCTCGGTCGTAACCTCCACCATAATCAGGAACATTAATCTTGATGTCGTCATTCTTTCCTCTAAAGCCTTGATCAATCTCTCCTCAAATGGTCTCTCATTCAAGGTTTCTTCATCTCTCTCATTTTCTTCTTCATCTCCTCCTTCATTCATTAATGGAGTCTCTTCTTCAATATCACTATCTGGGTTTGCATCCCCATTTGCATGTCTCCTTCTAAGGTGGGTAACTTCCCCGTGAGCTCAACAACTTGTCTCTGTAGCTCCTGCATATGCCTATTCATCTGGGCATAACCTCCCCTCCCACGTCTAGCCATGGTTATATAAAACAGAGGTAAAAACTACACATAAAAATGTAATATGTTACCTTAACTATTTCCGCAAGATCAAAATCCAGCTCTGATACCAATTGATGTGAATCCAGCTGCAAGAGGTTGAAATACCTCCAAAAACACACATAAACAACTTTGCAAATAAAACTAGGAGTTTCAAAATAGCTTACTTCTCATTCTGGAATTCACACTGATCTATTACATCATTACAATTCTCCTTTTATTTCAAGACTACTCTAAAACCCTAAAATGCCAAAACCCTAAAATGCCAAAACCCTAAAATGCAAAACAACTCGATTGACCCCAAAATTTGCGTGCCAAATATGCATTCATAAATTAGGGCTCACGTGAAATTTGGACTTATTCTGACAAGCACAACAAAAGTTATTAAAGTTCTAAGACCTAGTCAAAAGCGGAAAAAACATTCGAGCCAATTTTAGGCCACTAGATGATGGAATCCGAGCCCGAAAACGTGCCAAAATGAGCACAACCTCACAAGCAAATTTTTCCCCGATAGTAATAATTTATATCTACCACCCCGTAAAATTTCAGTCGGATCAAAAGTTATGGCCTCTGTAAGTTATGCTAATGTATATCTACCATTCTAAGCATAAGCATAATTCATTCACTAGTAATTTTCTAATATAAAGTAGAATAACAACGTTTATTTTGTGATTCTATGGATAATTCCAAAGTTGAAGAGTTTACGGTCACTTTGGTAATCCTTCTCATCACTACTTTCTTGGTTATTTCTTCCACACTTAATTCTTTTTCACTTATAGGTTACACTATTTGTACTAGGTATGATTGACTCAACTTCATATGCAATTCTCACAAGATTTCAATTTTCTCCCAATCGTTCAAAGTATCCTAAGCAATCAATTTTATTTCTAGCTTAAGGGACATATATTATAGAGGAGGGGTATTTTCATATTCCATTGGACTTTATAGATCTTATATAATTTCCTCATTGTGGAATATTTCTTCTGTCTATGAAATACCATGATCTCCATGATGGATTCTTTGGGTAAAGTTCCAATTGATTCATAAATCTAGTCCTAATTGCCTCTAATCCCCTAATATCCTTTTCTTCTTTTCTTTCCTTGGTTCCTTGTTCCTCTTATTGGTTTCAAAATCAAGTTCAACACCTCATTGGGCACCCTCTCGATAAATTTGGTATTCTCCTTTTATCTTATCTTTAGTATTTTCAAGAGGTTATTTCCCTCCTTCCTTGGTCACTATACCTATTCTACTCCCGATCACATTTGGTTTCAGCTTCCCTCTATAAGACCTATACTTCCCGATCTATTGCACTCTCTCTATAGTCTTTCCATTCTTCTTGTTGATCCTTATTGGACCCTTCAACAACACTCTTTGATTTTGGCCCCTTTCCCTTCATCCTCCAAATTCTAGGACTACATACCTTTTGTGCCTACCCAACTACTCCATGTCATGTGAAATCAAGACCATGAACTTTTCCACATCTATCATTTTTACTAATAAAAGTAGTTTCTTAACAAATTTATATCACAATATAGAAACAAAGCATGCTTCCACATAATTGAATGAGAAAAAAAATTGAACATAAATTTTAGATACATACCCATCAATAGTAGATTGCATCTAATTTTCTATAGCGCGGGTCCATTTAGTGTCTAATTTACATAGTTTTATGTCTTTTCATTTGTCCATTCATATTCTTTTTTTTTCTTCACACCTAAAATAAAATTACTCCAATTGATTGAGATAATCGGGTGACTAATTGTTCGGGAGGTCACACCAAAATATCTCCCGTATGTATCTATAGATGTGTTTTAACCCGATTTTCTCTACAGAATACCCATCAAAAGTTCTTCATCTTCTCTTGTAGCCATAGTTCTAGATCCCATTATCTTGGTAACATTCTAATATTTTTAGGTTCTAACAAAAGAACTATTATTAGAATAGCTCCATGGAATCATGAAATTATGACATGAAACAAATTATAGTCTAGAATAAATTCATATTAATCAATTTAAACATTGCATAGAAGATAAAACGAAGCATAACATACAATGCACAATAACTACATAACACAAAGAAGGAAAACATAACCAAGAGATGAGAATGAGTAATCAAATAAAAAATTGAATTATAGAATTAATAACTCAAAGATGAACTTAGAATGGAAATTAAGATCAATATTAAGGATTCAAAATCAACCTTCTAGGTAGTGTGCTTATTTTACCTGTCCCTTATTCTTCCTTTTCTTGACAAAATACTCTCTTTGTATTATCTATCTATGCTTAGAGAGCATTGCATATTACATATTTATATGTTATATACTATTCACATAAATTAGGAATTGTGTAATAAACAACACTATCCAAAGTATATTTAAGCCAACTTTTAAGCTCCTATACACTCCCAAAACTTGGTTGATATGAGAAATAATTTTAGATTGATTGATTCGGACAACCTTAGGGCCATCAGGGATAAGGAAAGAATCATCACCATCAAAGACAAGAATATTGATTTCGAGTAAAGTCTCATGTGGTGTATCAATTTGTTCATCATCATTGTCATCAATATCAAATTTAGCTCTCGATGGGATTGAAATATAACATTTGTAAATGTTTCTCTGAAATATTAAACTATTAATAGTAATTAGGATTATTCATATGTGTTTATACTTAACATCCCCATTGATATCATCATCCGAATTATAATTTGTCTCGGTTTGTTCATGATTACCATCATCATTTGTGGTGGTATTAAGAAGTGAATTAAGAAGATTAATGTTATGAAATTATGTAGGACATTCCCATCAACTTGAAAACACATCACAATGCTCAATTGGTATTGTTTCCATTTTTATATGCACAATATTATGAGGTATTTCATTAGTATCCTCTTTGTGAGCATGTGGATCTTATAGTATAGTCGAAGTTGTATCATTCAATATTATACTAGGATTTATAGCTTTAGGAACCCATATAATAGATAAAGATACTTGAGGTGATTACATTGGATTTTTGTCATAATGTTGCGTATTGAAGGAAATAAAACCCTTACAATCAAGTTGTTATATTTTTCATTATAAAGCATAGAAATTTTTTTAATGGTTGTCCTTAATTCCATGATAATTGTAAAATAATTGACCATTGATTTTGTCAAGGTAAGAGTTGGGATAGTAATGAGTCGGTAACAAAGTGATTATGTTAGGAAATTTAGTATTTACATCATTTGATATTTAGCGTATGGTAAAATATTTTCTATTATGGTTATATTTAGTTATTTTTTTATATTTTTGTGGCTACAACAATAATATTATGAATATAGGTTAGTTGTTATATACATGATTAATAGTGGTTAAAACCACTCACGTATTTAGGGAGAGTTGTTATAGTAGGTTTCCTATTTTATAGGAAACATCCTTCTTATATATTTGTAACCTATGATTGTGAATGTAATAGAGAAGAAATAAATAATTTCCTATGTAAATCATGTAATGCACCTTCATTTAGTATCATAGCAATGGAATCTTGATAATTGCTAGAACCGAAACTTTAATGCTAGTCTAATTGTTTTAATTACGAAAAGATAGTTTTTAATTTGTTAATGTTGTAGAAGTATTTATTTTGTAGTAGTATCTAAATAAAGGTCTAGGGGACCGTGCGGATCTGTAATAGTTAAATATTTGCATAGAGAACATTATTAAAAACAACGAGATAAGGTAAATTCTCATTCTATTATAAGTATAAGAAGTTATATACCATGAAAAATACAATTAAAGAGGAAAATTAAAACAAAAAAATTTATAAAGCTTATGTTGTAAATCCCAAAGTAACCTTATATTAGATTTGACTAAAAGAATGAGGTTTAGTGACGTTCTTTGTTGGATCCATTTGATTTGTGAGATATGGTTGATTTTTGGATGCTCCAAGTACTTTGAATGGAAAATAGCTAAGCCACAAACATGAAGATGTGATTTTGACGTGATTTGGGTAGCATAACAAAGATAATAAATTGATTTGATTCACCAAATAATTACACAAAATAGTAGCATGAACTCTCAAGATTTGGTGGATGATTTTTAAAGGAAGGATCATTGATTTATAGTGAGGAAAGTGAATCCTCAAGCTAAGTTGTGATTGATTTGATTTGGAGATAACTAAACATGATTGAGTTGTTTAGTTGAGTTTTTAGATTGATTGGACATATGGACTATTGTTCTTGATTTGCATGAGTGAGTCATGATTGAGTTGGCAAGGGGTTGCACATGTTTTTTATTTTTAATTCCATATATGCTATTTTATTCACCCAAAAAGTGTCATGAATAGTTGGCTTTTGGAAGAAGGTGGATTGATTTTGGATTGTCATGACTTGGAAGATAGCTTCAGTTAACTCAAATGTCTAATTTGAGTCAATTTGAACACATCCTCTTGATTAAAATAATGATTTTAGCTTCATTTATGAATTGAGTTAAGGAGTTTGATAGGATTTTAGGATTATTTAATTAATTTAAATAAGGTTGTGAACATGTGGATTTATTTATTTAATTTGATATTAAAATTAGATAAAGGGGGTGATATAGGAACAAGGTATGTACTGGGATTTTGAACATTTACGATGCATAGAGGTAATTTAAGGGTGTAGACATTTTTCCCTCTTTAAAGTGTTATTAGGAAGTAATAACACTTTCAAGATAGTAAGCACTTGTAAAACATTGAACAAATGATAACAAATTGGTAGGGACTTTGTGGTTTTCCTTGGTGAAACATTTAGATGCCCCATAAAGTCTAGATTAGTACCGAGGAGTGCCCCTTGAGTGTGTGGGTGACATGAAAAAGTGGAGGACAACCGCTTAATAGGAAAGAGAATAGAAGTCACAAAAAAGAAATGAAATAAATGGAGGAGAAAGTTATTTTTTTGTTCATAGAGGCCAAAATGGAAGAATTATTGGTGAGATTTTCAAGAAACTATAGTTCTTGGATGGCAGATTGGGGAATGCTAAAAGCCTAAATGACTGTATATTGTCTGCCCTCAAAAGAATTTACAACTTCATTGAGCAACATGTCCACAGTGTTTGCAGTTTAAGCGGGATCAATGAGGATATATGGGGCCCTAAAGAGAAAAGGGACATTGCAATTGCCCAAGCTGATCTTCAAGACCCCTCTCAGGCCACTGCCATTGCCTTCTTCATGTCTCTGCAGGCTATCAAAACCAAAATTGACAGAGCCATCAAGTAAAGGGCTGTAATGTTGTTGTTTTTTGGCTGCGATGTGGCTGTCTTCGGGCGGTTCTGGAGCTGTTTTGCGGCGGGGCTCCTTTTTTGTTTCTCTTTTGGTTCCTTTTTGTTCTTGCCTTCTTTTCTCTAGATCTTTGTACGTTTAGATCCTGTTTTCTCCTTTATTGTAATATTTGGCTGTTGAGCCTTCCTTGGTTGACTATTCTGCCCTTCTCTGGGCTGCTTCTTTAATCTTTTCTATCTGGCTTTTGAGCCCTTTTGTATTCAG
Source organism: Taxus wallichiana var. yunnanensis (assembly GCA_018340775.1). NCBI lineage: Eukaryota > Viridiplantae > Streptophyta > Pinopsida > Cupressales > Taxaceae > Taxus > Taxus wallichiana. Next base: position 187,613,118 of record CM031239.1, read on the forward strand.
GGTATAGTCCCTTCAAAACTATTTGCCCTTAATTAAAAAAAATGGAAGAATTATGGTTAGTAGGAGGGTATAAATAGATGGGTGGGAGGGGTAGAAAATATCACAATTCATTTTTGCTATTAAAGTTAATTTTTCACTTGAATGATATTTTTGCTTTGGGTTTTGAGAGAGATGGCTCATTGTTCTCATTGTACACAACATGCATTACATCCAATAGTTTAGATGAACAACGAAGAGGGCGGTCCAATATGTAGCTTACATTTTTCTTTTGAGTACACTTACTTGTGTTTTATAACTAAGAGAAAATTAGGAAATGATGCTAGTGCACGTGCTTAGGTGCACTAACGTAAACCATTAAATGCACTAGTATACAAGTGTATGAGATAGTGTAGAACAATGTGTATTTGCATGAATAGGAAAATTTTACTCGCATCATGAACACGATATCATAGATTAGAGAACATGAAAGTTAATGTCATGTCGTTAAGGTGCAAGTGATTAAACTAAAATGGAATATCCTAGCCTAATCTAATGCTACACAAAGCAATAAATAACAAAAATGGCTCAAACAACTATGTAAATAGAAATGTGAAACCCTAATTTGCAAGAGACGGTTGAGAAGTCCTTAGCTGATTCGAAGATGGTGATAGCTTGTGTTGTAGTGTGAACCAGGTGAACAGGAGGAGGAAATGACCACACATAAACTGAAGAAAGTACATATATGATCTTTCCGACTAGACTGGGTGTAAGGGAATGGGATAGGGGCATCTGTGGGCACCCTTGTATGAGATCTGGGCATCCTGGTATACTTAAAAATGGCCTAAAACCATCCTTTGAGGTTTCACAAAGTGATTACCTACATTCATTTACTGTCACATGAATTTATTTGAATTGCATTGATCTCAATATAAATCGAGAGATGAATAAATCACCTGTAAAACCCCAAAAAACATCAAAACCCTAAAAAAATTAATATGCATATGAAGGGGTTAGACTTGTCATTAACTTGGCCAAAATTGTTGACTTACTAACTTATTTTTCACTACATCTCATACCCAATGTATTTCTAGGTGTGTGTGTGTGTGTAATATAGTTCCCTAGGTTACTCTTGTGCTAGTCTCACTTTGTGAAGTAGTGAGAAAGTAACTAGATGTAAAATGTAGTAAACATGTGCATGGAAACAATGGACTTCCCTCCTATGAAGTTTGATGCAGATGAACGAACCTTGTGTGCCTTGCAATGGAGCTAGATGGATAAATTTAGCTTTAGATTCCTTCGATGGATGTAAACCTAGATGGTGATAGTCGATGCTTAGTGTTTGGTCCCTCATTATAGTCTCATAACTTTATATTTATATGGTTCTCTTGTTCTAATTTTGTAATTAACCCTGAAAAGGCCAACCAATAAAAATATGGAAAGCTCAAATGGCTAGAAAGTGCTCAAAATATGGAAGTAAAGTACAAAGAGGATCAGGGATCCCAGAGGGGACCAAGGAACATGGGGTGCCCCAGTCAGAATAGGAATAACGCAGAATGACAAAACAGACTAGGAAAGTATGGTCGGAGGATTAGAAGTGATGATAAAAGAAAAATAAAAAGGCCAAAGGACATGGGTTAATTAGTACTTTCTTCACTCAAAAACCATAATAGTAGTATGAGACCGGACTAAATATTGACTCAAAGTGTGTGATTTAGTGACTACATTTGCCCCCGCTTTATGTTAATGAGAAGAATGCTCGGTATCATAAAGTAGATAGAGATGTGTAGTTGATATCCATGTAGAGTAATGTAAAAAACACGCCAAGAACTAGATAATGTGTCGAGTGATAAAAATATGGAGTGTGGAGACTAAAGATACAAAAATGTAAAAGCAATAAGAGTGAACCTCAGGGCGAAGCCTATGTGCGAGATGCTAATGTATGTGGTGTACCTACATGGTTAGTACCACATGTCTGATTTAATTACCATGTGTGTGTTGTTGTTGATTTATTGTTTCCCATACAAACGAACTTGTAAAAGAGAGGACGATCAATTAGATAAATACACATGTATATGTGTAAAAATGCATGTTTATATGTAGAAAGCATGTAAAAATAGTATAAAAATGACAATGAAAAAGGAACATGTGCACCTAATCCGTGATGAGCAAAAGGGTGTAGAAAGGATATCCTGTAACTATCAGTGAAGTGTGAGTTTTTTAGATGATCTCATGCCACTATGACCGAAGAAGTGTAGGGAGAAAGTTGTGTTATTCTCCAACCTGTAACTACTTCCTTGAGATTGGTGAAGAGATCTCTGTACTGTCTGGTTTTTTGGGCATTCGAATGTTGTTGGCCAAAGTAGTGTAGGGAGGAAAGTATGTTGTATCCTCCACCTGTAACTACTCCCCATAATGTTAAGGACAATCTTCCCTATAAAATCCACTATGTATGGGGTTCGTAGACTGATCTCGAACCTATTCACAAATCAGAATGAACTGTGCCATGGATGCGGCGATGAAGAGATCATGTCTTGTGTAGACTCGAACTATAGTCATACCGTGTGTAAACCCCAAATGATGCCCCCACTTTGGGGCGCATACGATGTCACAGTTAGGATAATGCGGCCGTAAAATAGGACCGACCACGTAAATGAAATTGTGCCCTGCAGGGGGAATGAAATGTGCTTGGTAGAGACCAAGGCACACACAAACAAGTGGCTAGAAAACAAGTGTTAGTATGAATAAACATGCATATAGAGAACAAGTATAATCCAAAAAAACAATGTATAAGCTAGAACATAAGCACATAATGTAAACACCCAAGAAGACAATCATAGACCGTGCAAAGCAGGTTGCAAACATGGGACACCACTCACGATGTCACAAGACACTCAAGGCCATCATGGCTCGCAAAAAAAACAAGTGTGTACACACAATAAACAACAAGGCCCACGAACAAGATAAGTAATAACAAACAAACAAATAAGTATGGAAGAAAATATCCCTGCATAAAAAATGCTGCACATGAAGCACCCGTTAGTATGTTAGAAAAATAGAAAATATGCCCAAGTATGTATAAACCAAAGTAGTGTGCTATGAACAAAAATGAAACAATAACACCTGTAATGTACAAATGTGGATGCCCCTAGTAGGTAGTGTGTCAAGAATTTGTGCTACATGTATAAGATCTATATCGGTGATCATAGCTAGAAAATGACATGAACACACATGTGTGTATGGTAAAGATAATGGCATATAATATATCTATCTAACATGTGTAGTAAAGTGAACATGTAAAGACAAGTGCAAGAAAGAGTAAATGCAACCATAAAATGTAGTATGTTGTGGATGGGTGGAATAGAATGAAACATAAAGGATAGGAGAGGCATGCCCCCCAAGTGAATGAAATTGTATGAAGTGAGGTTCATTTAGTAAGCCCCCTCAACAGCTTAAGAACGAGCCATAAATGAGAGTGCATCATCAGGAAATGGTTAAATTATGTATTATGTGTAGTGGGCTATGATGAGTGTGTGGTGATGAGATGCAATGTAAATATGAACTGTGCATGACTCTATAATGCAAGCGTATATCTCGATTGGATGAATAGAAAGGGGGTGGTGATTTAGCCTAAATTGTATACCACTAAACGATGTAAGCGAAAGTGATGTTGTAACCTATCATGAGATGATGCTAGAAGAAGTGACCCTATAGCCTAAGGTGTATATCACTAATCCTAGGAATGTCACATGAGAAAAAGAAGAGTGCATGATGAACATGTGATTGTGATGTGGTCCATTTGTGATGTATACCCTCAACAGTCCAGTATGGACCATGAGACTAGAGTGCGTCATCGGGTAGTGAGTGCAACGCGTAGAGGTGAATATGTAAAATGTGTAATGTACGTGATAGAATATGATGTAATGTATGATGTATCCATGCCCTAAGATGTATAACATAACATATGTAAAATGGAATGTAAGATGATGTGTGAAAAACACGCAACATGTGATAATTATGGTGTAGTGTGTGAGTCATGTGTAGTATGTGTATGATGTATGTAAGAAAAGATGTAGGATGTAAAGTGTAGGATGTATGAAGACTCACAATGCCTATAGCCTATGATGTAGTGTGTGATATGTAGATGATGTAGGATTGTGTGATGATATGTGATGCCTAATGTGTAGTGACGATTGTGTAGTGTGTGGGGTCCATGTGTAGAGAATGCCCTCAATAGTCAAGTGTGAACCAAAGCACAAGAGTGCATCATAGGGTAATGATTATGTACATAATTTAGGTGACTATGAAAATGTGAGGATGTTTATATATGTAAATGTGAGTATGAGACATGTGTTAATGCTAAGATTGGGGTGTGTGTGGATGCTTATGCCCGCCAAGTGTACTTGACAAGTATAATCATTTGACACTATCTAATAGATCATCATTGTTGGGATCGAAGCCTACTGGTGCTGCATTAGAGACATGATATGTAATAGAATGAGGTGGATCGTACATATATCCATTATGACGTAGTGTGTAAATGTTCATTGCATATTCTTCATCTGTGAATGAAAGGGATGGAGAGTCATGTGTGTACCGAGAAAATCTAAGAATAAGTAGGAGATGAGTTGTTACCAATGGAGATGTTTCCAAATGGCATAATAAATGTGAGAGAAGTGTGGTTGTGATCTAAGGTACCTCCAATATAGGCAAGCCAAGATTACCCTAGCTTTCAATAGAGAAGTGTGAGGAGCGTGGGCAACAAAGAATGTCAAGTGAAACACATGAAGGCCATAAGTGACCGTAATGTTACAATACCCATGATATAGATGAGGCAAGTGAATCGATGGAAAGATGTCATTAAGTGTCAAACCAAGTATTTTAAGTCCTTAAGTGTGTAAACAATGATTTGAATAAGCATGATCTAGTGGGATATTATGCCAAAATAAATTATTGATAAATAAGATACATGTGAAAGGTGGTGGTGGAGATGCAAACTATTTCGTGGAAGGTGGAACAATGTCTAAAGTGTTAATATATCCTCGATAAAGTATCATAATGTTTGTAGAAGGAGGGGTCTTGAATCTATATTCTCCTAGGCCATTAACTAGAAAGGTGTCTTTGAAGTAAGACTTGTCATCTATGCCTATAGGGGTAAATTCAGCTGGCTTAATGCTTCACCAATAAGTTATATAGCATCAACTTCATCGTTAGAGCTCTCACAATCATTTGTGGTACCGTTAACAAGTTGTATATATTTTTCAATTATATTGCTAGGAGTTGTACTAGGTGGAGTGGGGGATGACACCTCAACATGTTGAGTAGTAGCGGTGATGAAGATAGGCACTGTAGGTGAAATGATGGAAGTATTATGAGTAGAAATGACTGGGGTATTTGGAGAGGAAGAAAAGAGGGAAGTAATAGATTGACCAATGTCATATGTATCAATACTACTATATGGGATACACTGTGTATGAGGGATGGGCATAGCCGTAATGGGGGCTATGTGAAAAAATTTAAAAGGTGCAGGATTTGCTGAAATAGTATGTTCATATCCATCATGTAAAAATTTGACACATTGGTGAACAATAGATGGGATTGCTTGCATTGCATGGATCCAAGGCCTACCTAGTAACAAATTGAATTGGAATGAAGTATCTATAACATAGAGGTCAGTGAGAATAGTTTTAGGCCCAACCTTAATGTGTAATGAGATAGTCCCTAGACATGTACGAGTGGTGGAATCATATCCTCAAATGAGAATAAAATTCTTAGAAATGAGATTATTGTTAATACCTAGTTGTTTTAAAAGAGAATAATCACATAGATTGATGGCTGATCCATTATCAATAAGTACTTTTTGATGCAAGTAGTGCTAATGATGATGGTAATGAGCGGGTGCGTATGGATTGCTTTTAGCAAAAGGTGAAATATCCTCATCAGTGAAGGATATAACATGTGGTAGATTCCAAAGATACTATATGAGATGTGAAAAGGTGACTACAGAGTTATCACTTTCGATATAAATGGCATGAAGGGATGCTTATAGTGTTTGAAGATAGGTAGGTGCATTACACAACAAGTCATAAAGAGAAATCTTAGTGGGTGTATTTTTAAGTTTTTCGATGATGTCATATCCCTTAGAAGCAACAGGAAGAGTTGACGAAGTAATGGGTGGAGGAATAGAGGTGGGTTGAGTTGTAGGAGGATGAGTACGATGAGTTGTTACTACATTTATGGAGGATGTTGCATAAAGTCACCGCAGATCTTGGCTATACCGAAATCTCGGTAGGTGTAAAAGTAGGATAAGATGATTGAGCCATGACTTGATATGGTGAAGTCATAATCAAAATAAATGATTGGATCAGTCACGTTCACCAAAATGATTAAACTAAAATGGGATATCCTAGCCTAATCAAACACTACACAAAGAAGTAAATAATAGCTAAATAAATAACAAAAATGACTCAAACAACTAAGTAAATATAAATGTGAAACCATAATGTGCAACTAAGGGTTGAGAAGTCCGTAGCTGATTCAATGATGATGCAGGACTATGTTGTAGTGTGAAATAGGTGAATAGGAGGAGGAAATGACCACACAAAAGCCTAAGAAAGTATAGATCTGAGCTCTCTAACTAAAATGGGGAGCATGAAAAGGGATAGGGGTGCCTGTGGGTGCCATGATATGAGATATTTTTGCTCTGGTCTACCAAAATGGCCTTAAACCCTTCTCTCGAGGTTTCGTTAATTGACTTCTTTCCTTTGCTTCATGTCTCGTAAATTTCACCGAACCGTGCTAGATGTTGCTATAAATTAGAGATGAAGAAATCACTTGCAAAACCCTAGACAAAACATCAAAACCTTAAAAAAATAAAGATGCATATGAAGGGGTCAAAATGTCCTCAATGGCCACAATGGTGGAATTACTAACTGAGCTCTAAATTATATCTTAGACCCAATGTAGTTATATTTGTGTGTGTGTGTGTGAAAAGTCATTCCCTAGGTTTCTCTTGTGCCAGTCACACTTAGTGAAGTAAAAAAAAAGTAATTAGATGTAGAATGTAGTAAGTGTTTGCGTGGAAACAATGGATTCCCCTCCTATGAAGTGTGATGAAAATGAACCACCCTTGTGTGCCTTGTGATGGATTTAGATTGATGCAAATATAGCTTTAGGTTCATTTGATGTATGCAACTCTAGATGATGATAGTAGATGTTTAGTGCTTGGTCCCTCATTATGGTCTCATAACTTTATATTTATATGTTTCTCTTGTTCTAATTTCATAACTAACCATGAAAAGGCCAACCATTAAAAATATGGAAAGATCAAATGGCTAGAAAGTTCCCAAAATATGGAAGTAAAGTACAAAGAGGATCATGGCGCTGGGGCGCCTTAGTCTTGGTTGGACACCCTAGTTAGGAATAAGAATAACGTAGAATGAAAAAATAGACTGGGCAAGTATGGTTAGAGGATCATAAGTGACTGAAAAAAAAAAAAAAAAAAGGCCAAAGGACATGGGTTAATTAGTACTTTCTTCACTCAAAACCATATGAATAGTAGTATGAGACCGAGACTAAATATTGACTCAAAGTGTGTGATTTAGTGACTACATCAAGTACATGTACTAGTGTGGATACATTAGCGTACAAGTAGATGTGCTAGCATGGATGTGCTAATGTGTAAGTAGATGAGCTAGCGTGGATGCATTAGCATGTAATTAGATGTGTTAGTGTAGTTAGGAAGATGTAGAAGTTGAAATTAAAGAAATAAGATGCAAGAATTTTGTTTTGATGTATTTTAGGAGATATTATTCACATTATACATACGAGAGTGTCATGGATGACTACGACCATTTGAGAGACACATGAAACAAAGGGAGAGGATATGTTTATGTGCAATCATCTTGCTAAAGGCGGAAATACTTACATACATAGCGTAATTACCGGTTATCGACTACACCATTGTTTATTGATAGCATTAGTTGTGTAATGTCATAATGAGAGACAAACTTTTGTGATATCCACTTTGGGAGATGATAGTGACACTAGAGGATGTCCTCCGGATCTTACAAGTTTTGTTGCATGGGAGATTAGTACATTGGGATCAAATTACAAAGTGGATACGAGGACACATATGGTATTTGTTTAGATTTGAGATATAAACAAGGAGGGCATGTTCGTACACCCGTATGAGTGCATGGATGATGCGGCAGTGGAGTGGTTGATGATTTATCTTATGATTCTTATTAGTGGCTACTTGGTTGTTGATAAGATGAGAAATCGTTTCAGTTGGGTTTGATTGGCATAGTTTAGTATTTGATCGAGGCCATATTTTTTTCATGAGGGTCATGTATACTTGGCTCATTTATAAAGATATTTTCATTTAGTGGTACACAAAAGTAAGAGGAACATTGGTCTAGATACATTACTTCAGTTCTAGTCATGTGACCATATTTCTATCGGTCGATCATTGGGGATATTACGTGATAGAAAACCTAAAGATCCCTCAATATTAATGAGATGAGAGATATTGGGTTTAAGACACAAGGGACTTCAAGGAGACATGGAGTTATATAGATAGGTATTTGATGATTTACAGTTGTGTATGGTCACATGGAGACCATACATGAAATACAAGAGAGACTCTAATGATATAGAGTTGGTTAAAGGAGGTAGATCATTATATTATTAGGAGTCATGAGCACATCATGGAGAGATATAGGGAGGGTAGGGTTAGGATACAATTGGGTGTGATACCCGATATTCTTGGATGTGAGAAGTGGTATGCATGATTTACATGATAGAAAATGGATTTAAGATCCCGTAATAGATAGAGGGTAGCCGGGTGAACTTCTTTGGATGTATACCACAAGCATGGGGTGTAGGAGCTTGTGTTTTGGATCTAGGGATGACAAATTATTACGATGTATGGTATGCATGCATCATGCCCCAATGTCTTACGATTCCATAGACAACCATAATAATAGCGATATTGGTACAAACCATGGGTGGAGGAGAAAAGAGAGGAGGGAGAGTTGGAGGTAGATTGGGCTTGACACAAGAATAGGCTCAATTATATGGTCGGACTTGTATATGTGTAGGCATAAGTAGAGATTTCTGATGTTAAGGTTACACAAGTTCCTTTATATTTTCCAGTTCATATTCTAGTACAAAGAAATTTCCCATATAGGTACACGTACCAATATACGCTCCAATACAAGTCCCATTGTCACCATCAAGTCCGGTAGGAGGAGTTGGAGGTAGAGACGAAAATAGAGACAATGATGGTATTAGAGGTGGTGACAGATGGGGAGATGAGGGTGAGGATGATGTTTTGAGAAAACTTACACATGTAACTCATCTCGGACCATTAGTTATTAAGCTTGCATTATAGGCTCATAGATAATGAGTTATCGGGAGTGATATGATTTTTATCTTTTCACATATGATGTCACAACAGTGCAATGAGTGACCATGGAGAGAGATCAACTTGCTAGATAGATACAACATGTTATAGGTGAGAGAGATGTTGTGCACTTTGTGGTGGAGGCAAGTGGGATTGGTATTTTAATAAATGAAATGATTGAATTAAATTCAACATTGCTTTCGGATTGGCCTTTCTAAGTAGCTTTACGATTTGTACCTTGCTTTAGAAAAGTATTTTTAAATACCTTTAATTTTTTATTTGGTGTTTTATTGGGTCGTCGATGTTCAACCGCGATGCCTTGCTATTGATGAGATATTGAATATAATCACATAGTCTCATGCAATGATATGTACTATGGATGTCAATGCAATGAAAATCACAATATTCAATTGTTTTATACTAAGATGGTTTTGAATTCTCTTCTTTGAAGTTCTTTGAAGGGTCTTCAGATTGGGTAAGTTACCATGTTGGCACTTACTAGTTTACGTAGGACATTTGAAAGGATTTCTCCCAACGACATGAATTGTATTTTCTTCTAATCATGAGGGTAGTAGCTTCTTTTCTTGGAATGGAAATGTATTTCTTTGATTATTTTGAACATTATGTACATTATAATTGTTGTCGGTGACTCCATCATTGAAAATATTTTAATTCCAATTGATGTACTTGGATTTGTCTTGTGAATGATTTTGTTTTTGTTTGTGTGGTCCATGGAAGGATTTTTGATTAACCCTTTTGTAATGAGGAATTTTTAAATTTGAGTCTGCTTCTCAATGAATTCCTCAAAATTAGTAATAAAATACATCTACATGTGAAAAAATAGTTCATTATCGATGTTTGGAATGAATATGCTAAATAGTTTTTCTTTATAATAAAGCATGGGAATCAACTTGTGATTCCTCACCATCGTTGTAAAAATTGAGATAAATTTCTATTTGTTGTTTATTTGGTATTGCACAAGTCCATCATTATAATCTCAGAGTCTATATTGAAAGAGAAGTGTTTAATGAATTTCTCCAAGAGGTCAAAAAAGTTAGTGATGGATCCTTTAGGAAGATGAAGGAACCAGTCTAAAGTTTATCCACCCAAACTTTTTGGAAATAATCGTAAGATATACACATCATTATAGGTCACCTCTTGACATGCCATAAAGAATTCTTTAAATTTTTGCTAGGGTCATGCTTCCCTTTATAGTTATCGAATTTGGGAATTTTGAAATATTTTAGGAAGGGTAAGAACAAATTGTCCTTAAGGAATGGGAAAGGGAACAATTCCTTAAAATTGAATTGTTTTAATTGTTTTTGTATTCCTAAGACGATATCCTTCATATGTTGCCATTCTTATGTGAATGGTGAATTAGTTTGTGGAATACTCAAGACATCATCAATTTTTTATTGGTTTTCTTTGTTTCTATTTCAGTGGAATCATTACTAACTTTTGAAGCCATGAAAACTAATTGTTTGTTCATTTCATTTATTTATTTTTACCAAAGTTTAGTTTGACTTACTTGCGGAAGCACTATATTTTTATTTATTTTTGTCTTTGTTTTTATTGTATTCGGTTTCATTGTTCTTACTCGATTCGGGTTGGATTATAAGATGTTTCAAATTTTCGTCACCAAAATATGAAGGTAATTTGGCTCCCATCTCAAAGAGGTGAAGAAGAAATTGATCTTTACTATGTCGTAAAGTCCTTCAAATTTTTCTTTCTCTTCTTTGAAAACGTTGTTCTGCATTGATTTTCTTCCTCTTCATTGGAAATATCATTATGAAAGGGGATTTTATATTTTCTTATGAAAATTCCATAATCTCTATGTCGTGTTCCCACTATTTTTTATAAACAAGTGGTAATGTGGAATTTGTTTGAGAATGTGGGGTAGATTTTTTCCGAGTTTGGATAAAGTGAATATCCAATTACCTAAGTCTTGGAATAGAATGTGATTGCTCTTAAACTTGGATTGGTTTTACTTAGAATTGATAATGTGAATATCAAAGTATAAGGTGCATATAGAAATTGATGTCATGAATGATTGTGCTTAAACTGGAGAAAGTGAATGCCAAGTAGAATACTTAAAGATATGAAGGATAGCTCTTAAACTTTGACAAAGTGAATGTAAAAATATAAGATGTCGAAGTTGAAATTGATTTTGATTAAACTTGATAAAGTGAGAATCATAAGATAATGAGGAAATGGTTGATTGAAACTTTTGATAAAGTGAATTTCAAAGTATAAGACTTAGGAATTAAATGATTTTCAATGATTGACAAAGTGAATGTCAAGGTAGATGACTTAGATAAGAATGGGTGTGCTTAAACTTTGACAAAGTGAATGTCAAAATATAAGATGTGGAGATAGAATGGATTGATGAAATGTTGACAAAGTGAATGCCAAAATATGAGATGTGGTGAAAGAGAATGATTTCACTTACACTTGGCAAAGTGAATGTCAGAATATAAGAGATAGTGATGAAATGAATTGCTTAGATTTTGACAAAGTGAATGTAAAAATAAAAGATGTAGAAATGAAAGAGAGTTCTTAAATCTTAACAAAGTGAATGTTAAAATATAATACTTAGAGATGAAAGGGATTACTTAAATTTTAATAAAGTGAATGTTAAAATAAAATATTTGAAGAAAATGAAAGAGATTGCTCAAATTTCAACAAAATGAATGTTAAAATAGAAGACTTAGAAAATGAGAAGGATATTTACTTAAATTTTAACAAAGTGAATATTAAAATAGAATACTTAGAAAATAAAAAGTAGATTTACTTAAATTTTAACAAAGTGAATGTTATTAAGGACATTTAAACCAAACTTCTCCTCCTAGCTGGACCATCAAGGACTTCATTATGGAAGCAAGAAATATTTGTAATAATATCAAGAATATCATTATTAGACACACCTATAGAGAGGGGAATAAGGTTGCAGACACTTTGGCCAATATGGGCATCAATATTAATCTTACCATTTGGAATAATGCAAATAACATCCCTAAGGAGGTTCAAACCAACATTAAGGTGGATAATAATGGAATTACATACGTGGCGTAATTTTAATTATGACATGGAGTGGGTATTTACGGAGGTGAAATATCTCACTCGTGTGATTTATCCCCCTTTCTATGGCCACACTAAAGACATCAAGCCTCGTACAGATGGGAGGTATTTCAAAAATAGGACAGATATAAGAAAATTGCAGTCTCTTACGAGGGTTTCGAGCGGGTATTTGTAAAAATTTACGGAGAAGGAGAAAATGGGAGGGGCTCCGTGTTAGTTGGAGCCGAGTTGCGACCCGGCCTGGAAGAATAACGAGGTACTGAACCTCCTGCATAAAGGGGGCATTTCAAATTTCATTGATCGAATTCAGGGTCATGACCTGAACATTTCAATTCACTTTGCTACGGAGTGGAAGGACATGAGGGTCAAGTATGGTGGGCATAGGGTTATTATCAATGAGGAGCTGATTGCTGAGGCAATGGGCCTGGAACTGGAGGGCTACCATTTCTTTAGTAAGAGGGTTGACAGGGTTGCTAAGGCCAAGAAATTCTCAGACGAGGGTGAAGAGTTGGATTTTGTTGTGGCAGGCTTAAAGGTAAGTTCTATTCCCACACCGTATGATGAAGTGATGAACATGATGGTCGATACATTTCATTGGAAGGACATTATAAAATGGTCCCTATCAAACATCTTTTTTTAAACCACTTTAGAAGGAACTTCACGGTCAGTTTCCTGCATTACCTTCTCAACTCCCTTTAATGCTCTATTCTAGATTTTTAAAGGCATGCTCGTGCTATTCTGTTGCATTAGGACCTCATCATTTTGTGACACAAGCTTTGTGTTGCCAAGTTCCCTGGCTTTTCGATAGCTATTGGTTACCACCTCCTCTATTCCCACTCCCACTTCTGTCACCCCTTCCAAGCCCAAATCCAAGAACCCCATGAAAGCAGACACCCCTCTCACTGGCAGGATCCTCAAAAGCTCTAAGGATTTGGAGGTTGCTCAAAACCTGCTTCATATGAGAAATGCTGGTATTGAACAAAGCCCCGCATCTTGAACATTCTAATGTTCCTACTAGGGTGGAATCCCTGGAGATTGAGATGAAACAGATTGAAGAAGGACCTTTAGTGACTGGGTAAGTAGAAAGGTAAGAGAAATTTTGATGAAGAGAGTGACAATGGTAAGGATCAGTTCACTGATATTTACAAGAAGTTGAGCTCCCTTGATACCAGATTGGGGAGAGCTAAAGATAGGCATGAGCATAACATGGCCATCTTTAAGGCCATAAGTGATTTCTTAAAACAAAAATTCTGGAGCATTGCTATGCTAAGTGGGATCCCTACAACTAATTAGGGGAATGAGAAAGAGAGGATAATGACCATCTCATAGCGGGATGCTTTAGACTCAACGCACACAACCACTCTGGGCACTTTTTACCTCGTTGCAAACGATTTAGTCTAGAATTGAAAGAGCATCCAAGAAATAGTCTGACTTGGGCTGGCGGAATCCAGTATAGATGCTATTTTTTACATTCTTTTTGCTGTGTCAATGCTACTTTTTTGCTGTCTTCTTGAGGTGGTCTGATGCCCTTTTTTTTCTTCTTGTTTGTAACCCGGTCTTGGTTACTTGTGGAAACATGGTTATATCTAGATTTTGATCTTTTGTTGTTGTATCTTCATTGTTATATCTGGCTGGTGAGCCCTCCTTGTTCCAGGGTATAGTCCCTTCAAAACTATTTACCAATAATAAAAAAATAAAGTGAATGTTAAAATATAAGACTTAGTTTCTAAAATGAAAGGATTGCTTAAATTTTAACAAAGTGAATGTTAAAATATAAGGCTTAGAAAATGAAAAGGAAATTTCTTAAATTTTAACAAAGTGAATGTTAAAATATAATACTTTGAGAATGAAAAGGAATCATGATTGTGTTTGACCTTGATAAAGTGAATACCAAAGGACAAGACTTGGATTGATATAGATTACTTAACTTAAGATAAGGATATCCAAAAGAAAAACTACAAATTTTATTTGAATAAGATGATTTGCTTAAACTTTGGAAAAGGAATTTAAAGAATAAGACTTAGACGTGATAAAATAAATGTGGAATGGATATCCAAATGAATTTGTGAAGTTTGAGAGAAAAGAGATTTCTGATGTTGATGATAGATAAGAAAATGAAATACAAACTAAATGACTTGCAACTTGGATGAAAATAATAGTGATAAGAAGGATTTCCAAATGAACTTGGAGTACACTATTTCTAGTTGTCGTCTTTGTTTTACCCCATTCATTAAGTAAGTTGGATTTTACTCCGCTGAAATAATCAAACCGAGGTTGTCACTAAGGATAACCTTGGCTCTAAATATCATGTGTGTACTAGTCAGGTAGGTAGGGGTACTTATTTTGTTGAATAGTTCCCTCAAGGTGCCAAATTCTACTCCTCATAATGAATTTCTGGACTGTGACCATGCACTTCCCATAATTATAGTAGACAAGAATAAATCTTTATCCAAACCTATAATATAAGTTTATAAAGTTTAATAATAAAGTTTGGTTGATTCTCGATCAAGGAAGCCTATAATTAGAAGTTTGATTCTCAATCAAGGAATATTAACAATTAGAAGTTTGATTGAACATTCAAGGTAATCTTCTCATGATGTGGTCCTGAAATCAATACATCTACATCAAAATCAAAATATAAAACAAAAATGAAAAAATTAACATTTCTAATTTTCAAGATCACCCAAAAGGGTGCGAGAAAAGAGCATTTGTGGCGGGTTTGTCTAGAATAGATTAAATGAAAACTAAAAACAATTAAATAATTTAATTGATTAGTTATGAAATCCTGCAAGAAATTGAGTAAAAGATAGTACTAAAAAATGATTAGAAAATATTTTACATGCTGGAAACTAAAGAAAATAGTAGAAAAATAGGAACAAAATGTTAGCGTGTGTACTTGGGTACACTAAAAAAATAACTTACGATAGTGCATGTAGATGCATGGAAGCACCAAAACTAGTGTGTAGGTATATGTAAATAAATTTTAATCTTACGCTAACACATGTAGGGAAATTTTAGTGTTACACTAGCACGTATAAGACTATGTTAGCACATGCAGAGTACAAAAGGAAAAAAATTAGTTTGACAAAAATTTGTGAACTACTACGTTAGCGCATGCACTATGACACTAGCATGTGCGGTGATAAGCTAGCATAAATCATGTGCAATGATAGTGAATTCAACATGTAGAAGGATATATTTGAGGAAATACAACCAAAGACCTATTTTTGTAATTTTCTCCCTATATGCTGCACCTAAAACCATGAAATTTGAATGAGTTTTAAACAACACCAACAAAATAAAGAAAGAATTATATTATTGAAAAAAATATTAAAATGATAAAACAAGTGTGGGGTACCATAAGATGTGCCAAAATGTATACCATGGAAAATATAAGTAAAGAGTAAAAATAAAACATCATAAACTTCTAGCCTTTTGTTGTAAATCCTAAAGAAACCTCAGATTATATATGACCAAAAGAACAAGGTTTAATGATGTTCTTTGTTAGATCCATTTGATTTGTGAGATATGGTTTATTTTTAGATTCTTAAAGTATTATGAATGGAAGATAACTAAGCCAAAAACATGGATATGAGATTTTGACATGATTTGGGTAGCATAAAAGTATGAGAAATTGATTTGATTCACCAAATAATTACACAAAATAACATCATGAACTCTCAAGATTTGGTGGATGATTTTCAAAAGAAGGATCATTGATTTATAGCAAAGGAAAGTGAATCCTCAAGATAAGTTGTGATTGATTTGATTTGGATATAACTAAACATGAATTAGCTATATAGTTGAGTTTTTATATTTATTGGAGAGTTAGAATATTGTTCTCGATTTAAATGAGTGAGTCATAACTGAGTTTGTTGAAACCTATCTCATCCATGTTGTGATTGATGTCATGTGGCATTGATTGAAAAGAGGGTTGGTGAGGTGTAAATCATTCAAGAGAAATAATTTTGATTGGTAATGCCCTTCTTTGACCACTAATAGTGTGTTTGAAGAGACTTTGTGTGATGTCGTTAGGTGCCATGGTGTATAAACAAGGTCTTGATGCATGGTTGGTTCGTTGGCAAATAACTAGGTACTTGGTGTGAACTTAAAAGGTTTCATATAGTTCCTAATCTCAAAGGTGTGTAAGTTCTTTCATGATGAACAATAGGACAAATTTCATGACCCATGGGTTGAAACAAAGTAAATTAGGCCCAACTCTAAGACCTAGTGCAAACATGACTTGGTGTATGAAGCAAGTGTTATCCATATTTCACCCTGAGTTGAATATTGGATCGAATCACGACCCCGCATAGAAGGAACCCGAGAAAACACATTCAAATCCTGTAATTGGTTACAAAAAGATTCAGCAATGAAGTGGCAAAGATGAAGAAAGAGGAAAGGATCCTATACGAGAATGAAGCAACTCTTTCGTGCCGTCTCTATGATTTAAATCCATTCTCCAAGTTACAGGAAGGTAGAACCATCAAATAACAAGGTTGGACAAGCAGGGAAGATGCTACAAAGGATCTAGAAGCAAGAAGAAATAAGAACGATGAATATTCAACGTCCTCGAGCTCAAAACGGTTCAGGATTGGCCCAAAAAACAACTAAGTATGGAGGAGGTAGTGGAAGAGACCATGTGTCCTAATGAAGCTTCTCTCAAAGTGAATCCAAATGGAAGAACTAAAACTTGCAGGCCCCTCCACATAGCAAATGGTCAAATAGAGTCAAGGGGCGGAGAGGAAAAACTTCAAAATTGGCTAAGTATAGAAATGTAAGTGGAGAGTGACAAGTGTCAGCCTGGCACATTTCCAAGAGTTGGTCCAAAGGAAGAGACCCAAATGAGTGTGATCTCGCCACGTAGCCCAAAGCCTAAAAATGAGAGGAACTGTTGAAAAGTCTATAGAGTAGCAGAGGCCGACAAATGTCAACTGGGTGCTCCCCCAAAGGCAAGTTTGGGTCAGGTTTGTAAATAAGCATGGTGCCTCCACATGTACCTCAAAGGGGGGTAAGGTTAGTTGAATAGTCAACGTATAAGCAGACCAGTGGAGGCTGCCAAGTGTCTTAAGAGCGTTGTTTCAAGGGTAAAATGAAGAAAAGGTTCTTGAGCGAGTGTCGAGTGACACGTGTCCTGGGGGAAAGTGGGCAGTCGGGGAAAAAGTTGATTTTTTCCCCTTGTTACCTCAAAAGGGAGTAAAATTTGCAAAATGGCCCGCAACTCTGCCCAAGGAAAAGTCAGCATTTAGACCCGAGTCTAAACCAAGGTGGGGAGTCAGGGGAAAAGGTGAAAATTTTCCTTTCACCCAAAAGACATAAAGTTAAAAATGGGAGCACATTTCGCATCCAACCAAAAGGAGCCACTTGTCCGTGTGGAGCTTCAGGGCTGCGAGAAAATTTTAAGTTTTGCATTTTTTTTTACTGCAAAAGGATAAAAGGTGAATTGTAGACCCGTGGGCCTAAATTTTGTTCTAATTTTGCCGCCACGTGTCTCAATCGAAAAGGGGGACCCATTTTTCAAACTTTTTCCCACCCGTTTGTACGGAATCGATTCAAACTTCAAAGGGGCATATCTTTCAACCCAGGGCTCAAAATATTGCAAATCTGACACCGTTGGAAAAATATTGATATCTTCTATGCCATGGGAGTCTGAAAATTTAATTTTTGGGAAGTTAGTTGAAAGAAAAATGGAGAAATGTCTTTGAGCTTTCAATGCGGATAATTAGTCTCAACAACCAGATTGGATTCGATCTATTTCCACTGTTTCCTCTTCCTTCAAGGCGCTAAAACAATGATCGATGCAAAGAAGAGGGATTCGGGGTAGATTTTAGCGAAGCATTAACAACGGTGGTTGAGCTTCAAACCAATTTTTCTCACTTCTCTCTCTCTCTCTCTCTCTCTCTTTCTTCTCTTCGATCAATCTATAAATTTAGGGGCAAGATTCATTGTAAAGTGTTGGATATTCTTAGTTTTTCGGCTCCCTTCTCCTTCCGGAAAAGGAATTATGGGACTCGTGCCTTCCATTAAAATTGTAATACGTGTCTACCTTTTGGCTATTCTCAGTAATGAACTCGTATCAATCTATAGAGTAATAAAATACATTTTTGATCGATTTTAGATCCTTCTTGGTTCTTTTGCTTCTATCCGGTCTCTCATTACGAGACTTGGATATCCGTGCTTGTTTATTGTATGCATTTTATTGGTTTGTGTCAAAGGTAAACTAAGTGTTCATCATTCCTTTGGTGCATCACCTGGTAGTTTAGTTATTTCTTATTTCCTGCATTCTTTTATCCCTGTCCCCTTAACAAGTTTAGACTAGGTATAAGAAATAGATCCTCTGCAAATCCTCACGTATGCACCTAAACGGAGGAATAAGTAGCCAACCTTCAATCTAGAGAGCTTTCCCATTTTTTCAAGGTCCCACACCTTGGGGAAAGTTCAATGTTATGCAATCACACTAAATGAGCCATCCTTAGAAAAGTGAAACTTTTAGAGCTCAGTTGGGGGTGCTGTGATTCTACACTAACAGTTTTTCCACACCTGGTGGGAGAAGAAGTCTCCATCTTATTGCGGTAGAGATTTACGTACACTTGTTTTGATTTTGGATTTTAAGAAGATTTAAAACTGTACATTGGGCAACTCCAAAAGAAACAAATCTACTGGTTTCAGTAGTCCAAGTAAGTTCATGAGAATAATACAAACACGGTCAAGAACCAGAGAAGAGGGACTATTTTTCTATTTAGACTTATCCCCAGATAGAGGGAGAAGAAGAAGAAGAGTCCAGAGGTCTCTATCCCCACCAAGCAGAGCTTTATCAACACCTCCTCTTAGAAGACCATTCATTCAATCAAGAGGAGTGCTCAGGCCAATCATAATGGCTCAACCAAATCCTTATGTTAACTTCACTGGTAGTAGTCCACTTACCTTGAATGCACAAAATCTAGTTCCTATTGCAGCATTAAAGAGTATCCCATATTTCACTGGGAGAATCAAACTTCTCTCGGGTGATCATGTCCAAGATATTGCAAATGTCTGCACAATCCATGAGATTCATGAAATGGACATAGCAGTCAAGCTTCTCACCTCTTCACTCAAAGGGAAGGCTTCACAATGGTTCAGGAGTCTTGAGGCAGGCTCTATTCAAAATTGGAATCAGCTATGCACCACTCTTCACAACCAATTTGGAGAGAAAGGTGATAATTTGTCTTTGTTGGAGCAACTAACAACAATCAAGAGATCCCTAAATGAATAGCTGACTGACTTCAACCTTAGATTCCAACAAACTTGGGATAGGATTCCAACAACAATAAAGCCCACAAATGAAGGTGCTTTCCTATACTTTCTTACGGCTTTAAATTTTGATATTTCTCTGATGATTCAATCAATGGGAGGCACTACACTGCCAACAACCTATAGCCTTTCCATAGGGGCTGAGAACCATTTGATTCAGGTGGAAAAATAGCTCCTAGGCCATCTATGCCTCTATACCCTGAGTTAGGAAGCCCGATACTAACCAAACACCTACATTAGCTCCTATACCCACCCCCAGGAGTCAAAGCTCAATTGAAGCTTCCACTTCATCATCCAACACCTCTAAAGAGCTTCATGAAGTGATGAAGCAACTGCAAAACTTAGGAAATGAACTAGTGACCATCAAGAGATAGCAGGCACAAAGCTCTAGGCCATATCAGCCTCAGGCTCAATATCAAACTAGACCCCAATATCAGTTGAATAGGCCACCACCTCGGATTGAAAATCGAATCAAAATCAAGGATAACCTCAAGTCCGCTAGACCTTTTAGGTCTTATGATTCCGAATATAGCCTCAACATCAAAGAAATTGGTCCTTGTACAGCAAACAATATGACACAGGGATATGATTGGTGTTTTCCATGTAGTCAACAACATAACCAATCCATGTGTTTTAATGGTGCTCTGAATCAAGCTCTAATGGTGTAAACTAGTATGGTGTCACAAGAGCCTAGTCAGGAAGGAGATCAGCATCAAGGAGCTCAACAAGGTGAACCTCCAAGAGAGACCGTGCTTGTAAATTGGCAGGCTTAAGACTTATGTGGGATGAATCGCCTCCCTCCTCAAAGTGTGGATGCCAATACACGGTCCAAAAAGAGAAGCATTGGAGAGGGCCAACCACTAAAATCAAGTAACCCTCAACCTTCCATCACTCCAAAAGTTCTTGGTGTTCCAAGTGCAACTCCTAACATGCAGAACCAATCCACGCCACCTTCCAAATCCAATCATGCACCGGTTGTAATAACCCATGTTCAAGAAAGAAATGTGTCTAGTAAGGGGCAATAAAAAGATAACTCATTCAATATTATTGATCAAATGAAGAGGACAAGTGTGAAAATTTCACTATGGGAGTCATTGGCCATTCTAGGGTAGAGGGATCTATTACAAACTACCATGCAAAATTGGTCAAGTTCAAATCAACCCCTAATCAGCAAGAGAGAGTGCTCACTAATGCAGTTCAATTTGAGAAGAACCAAGGAGAACAACAAGGTAAGAACTTGAGACCCCTCCATTCTATGTCTCATTAATTATTGGAGACAAATTAGTGCACAATTGTATGATTGATTCTGGGGCTAGTAGTTCTGTGATGCCCAAACAAATAGCCGATCAGTTGGGTCTCCAATATGAGGTTATCTCTAGAGGAGTATTCCAATTAGATGGGACAATAGTGACCACTGTGGGAATCATCAAAGATATGAGCCTCACCCTACATGCCTGCCCCAATGTGACTGTCTTGCAAAACATGTCCATCATAGATTTTCCACCACATTTTGCTTTGTGTCTGTCTAGGGACTTCACTACCAAAATTGGAGGCTACTTGTCTACTGACTGGTCACATATGCTCTTTAGGAAAAGATATGGGGCAAAGGCCACAGTCATATCTAAAACCATTACAGAATATCATATTGAAACTTATCTCATTTAGCTCAATTAATGCCAACTACTCGATTTTGATCAAGAAGACCTCCTAAGCATTAATGAAGCAAATACCAAGTTGGAATGTATCCTATACTTGACTCTAGATGAGTGGCCCAACAAAAGACATGCTTTTGACCCCTATAAAGAAATGGAAGAATCAGTGCTGGGTGTCTACCTTCTACATGAAGAAAACCACTCTCTTCCTTCCTTAATCAAGCCAGAACATAAAGATGACAATGAGGTATGGAAATTATTCTTTGATAGTTCAAGGAGTAGACTAGGAGCTGGAGGAGAAGCTATGATTGTGTCTCCCAAACGTATGAATTATTATTCAACCTTTAGATTTCAGTTTACTTGCTCAAATAACACTGCTAAATATGAGGCTTTAGTCCAAGGTCTTCATTGGGAAAGGAAGATGGGGATAAAGAATTTGCATGTGCTTGACGATAGTGAATTGGTTGCCAATGAAGTCAGAGGACTTCATGTTGTCAAGAATGACCTGCTCAAGAACTATAAGAATAGAGTATGGGACCTCATGGAGGATTTTGAAGCCTTTAGTGTTATGTTCATACCTAGGAAAGAAAATGAAGCTGCTGATAGACTTGGAGTAGTTAGATCAGCCTTTGATGTGGTGGAAAACATCAAGAGAGACAAAGGAAAACCACATATCCATGTGGTTATGAGACCAACAGTGCCAAATAATAATACATGTTGGCAGGTGTTTGAAAATGATCAATGAGATCATTATTTTTTTGCAAGAAGAAGCTGAATTCTTAGCTAATAATCAAAGTATATTGAGACAACAATATGGAAATCAGATAGTAAAGCTGTATACAAACAAGCTTCCCAAAGGCTTAGTGACACTAGAATCTATTTTCAATCCTAACGATCAATTCAGAAATGAGAAATACAACATACAGATCAAAGGAGAAGATTCAAAGTCAATCCTAGTTGGAGAAGACAAAACACTTCAAATTGGCAAGGTGGCCACCAAGCAGGAAATGTATGAATTCATACAACTCGCCAAGAATTCCCGATGTGTTTGCTTGGAGTTATTGAGGACTTAAGGGGTTTTAATCCAGAACTAGCACAACACACAACTGAATTAGATCCATTTTCTCAGCCTACTAGGTAGAAGCAGAGGCCACTCAATCCACATATTGATCCTCTAATGAAAATGGAGCTGAACAAGCTAATAGAGGCAAGCATCATATTTCCAATTAAACACTCAAGTTCGGTTGTAACTATGGTCCCAATCAAAAAGAAAAATGGAGAAACCAGGCTATGTGTTGACTTTAGGGATTTGAATAGAGCCTCTCTTAAAGATCACTACCCACTCCCTTCAATGGAATATATCTTGCAAGTAGTGTTTGGGTCAGAGATATTCTCTCTCTTAGATGGCTACTCAAGATACAATCAGATCATGGTGAAAGAAGATGATTAGTTCAAAACTACCTTCACCACTAAATGGGGCACCTATACATACAAAAAAATGCCATTTGGACTATCTAATGCTGGTGGTACTTTCTAAAGAGCCATGGATATGACATTCAAGGGGCTAATCAACAAAATAGTGCTGATCTACTTGGATGACATCACTGTGTTCTCTAAGAATGTAGCAGACCACCTTTTTCAACTGAGGCAAATGTTTCAAAGATGCGGAGATTTGGGGTATCTTTGAACCCAAGAAAATGCATATTCTTGGCCCATGAGAGCAAGATTTTAGGCCACATTGTGTCTAAGGAGGGTCTAGCAATTGATCTAGAAATATTTGAAGCAATAAAACCACTGCCATTACCAAGTCACAAGAAGGCTCTTCAATGCTTCTTGGGGAAGATCAAATTTTTTCAGAGGTTTTTCCCAAACTTTGCTGCTCTGGTTAAGCCAATAACACTGATGCTGAAGAATAGCTTAGCATTCAGATGGACAACTGAAGGAAAGGTAAGATTTGAAGCTATCAGAGAAGCCATATCATAGGCCCCAACTCTTGTGAACCTAGATTTTTCCATAGACTTCATACTGTATGCCTTTGGTGGAAATGACACTATCTCTGCAATCCTGGTTTAGAAGAACAAATAAAACTCAGAACAACCAATTACTTTCTTCAGTCAGAGTCTGGAAGACTATGAGGTAAGGTATTCCTTCATTGAGAAGCAAGTCCTGGTGGTGATCAGGGGACTAAAGAATTTTAAGCATTTAGTGTCAAACAACAAAATCCAACTATTGGTCTCCCATGCAGGAGTCAAAGAATTCCTCCTCAACAAGGACCTAAATGAGAAATGTGTAGGGTGGATCACTCGTGTCATGGAATATGACATTGAGATCAGGGTCACCAAGCTGGTCCGTGGGAGGGGCTTATGTGAGCAATTAGCCTCTGCTCTATAAGATGAAACAAATAGTGATAAAGAGGCCATTCTTATCTTACAAAATGATCAAGGAGAAGGGAGAGATGATATACCTACTCCTTGTTGGACCCAAGACATGGTGCACTTCCTTCAAATAGGTCTATGTCCTCATGGGATGAGTAAAGCAAAAAGAAGGCATTTCAGGCTACATGCCATCCCATATGTTCTTATTGATGGTGTCTTGTTCAAAAGATATGTCAATGGTATTTTGCTGAGATGCATTGGGACAGATCAGGTGGAGAGAGTGCTACAAGAATTCCATGTCGAAAGCTGGAGGCCATTTTTCTCCAAGAGTGACAAAGACTCAAAATCATGAAAGTAGTATATTATTGGCCTAGAGTGTTTAGTGACTGCTACACATGGATCAAAAGGTGCAAGAATTGTGCATTCTTCAAAGGAAAGGAAAGGCTAACAACACTTCCATTGCACCCAATCTCAGTGCACCAACCTTTCATGTAATGGTGATTGGAATTCATTGGAGTCATCAACCCAAAATCAAGCCAAGGTCACAAATGGATCCTGACAACAACTAATTATTTCACCAAGTGGACTAAGGTAAGGCACTCAAAGAAGCAAATGAGTCTAGTATCGTGGATTTCTATGAAGGGATAGTGACTAGATTTGGGGTACCAGCCACCATAATATCAGATAATGCATTAACATTTATAGGTTCCAAGATCATAGGATGGGTTATTAAAAATGGGACTTATTTGAGTACTTCATCAAACTATTACCCTCAAGGTAATGGCCGGCTGAGTCTACAAACAAAAACTTGCTGAAGATCATTAGAATAACTCTCGGCAAGAATCATAGGACCTAGCACAAAAATCTCAAAATGGCCTTATGGGCTGATAGAATAATGCTTAAGAGATCTACAGGTAGCTCCCTGTTCAAGCTTGTCTATAGGAAAGAAGCAGTGTTGCCTATATCGCTTGAATTACCAACATTAGAGCTTGTGAAGCAACTAGAGATTTCTTAATTTGGACCAATGGAGGCCAGGTATGTAGATTTGATGGGATTAGAAGAAACTAGAGAGCATGCACTTCAAACAATGGAAAAGGATAAGACCTTAATTAAAAGATTCTTTGAAAAGAATGTTAGAGCAAGGACCTTCCAAGAAGGGGACCTAATTTTGAAATGGGATGCAGATCGAGTAAAACCAGAGAGAAATTCTAAGTTCGATCCCATATGGAGTTTCCTATATGATAACAAGATGCAAAAGTAGTAATGCTTTCTAATTGTCTACATTGGAGGGTGAAGAGTTGTAGATTCCAGTGAACAGGATCTATCTTAAGCACTGCTACTAAAAGGGAAGTCTCACCCTATACATATCAGTTTAGTTTCTCTTTCCTCTAAGTGCTTCTACACATTGTATTGCTGTAGTGTAGATTGCTTTTCTCCTAAGTGCTTTGCACGCTCTACATGTTCCATTTTGGAACATGTATGATTTATTTTTATACATAGTCATGGTGTTGTTTTGTTGCTCTTGTGTAGTTCATTTAGAAAAACAGATGAAGCCCTATTTTAATACAATTTTCTATCTCAGAAATCTTCATTTTGAGATTTTCTTATGAAATTTGAGAGCACAGGTGGCTGGGCCATGAACCAAAGGTAGAAATAGCATCACTATTATTCTTGACTCCACCCAATGGATACGATAAGGTAACTGATCTCTTCATCTAGCATAAAGATGTTGCTGTGAGTTGCTAAATTGTTATCCATATTTTTCCCCGAGCTGAATATTGGATCAAATTACAACCCCGCATAGAAGGAACTTGAGAAAATGCATTCAAATCTTGTAATTGGTTACAAAAAAGATTCACCAATGAAGTGGTGGAGATGAAGAAAGAGAAAAGGATCCTTTATAGAAAGAAGTGACTTTATTAGGCTATCTCTACGCTTTAAATCATTTCTCCAAGTTACAGTAGGCGAACCATCAAATAGCAGGGCCAGGACAAGCAAAGCAGATGCTACTGAAAGGAGCTAGAATCAAGAAGAAATAAGAATGACAAATATTCGATGTCTTCGGGCTCAAAACGATTTAGGAAAGGCCCAAAAAATAACTAAGTATGGAGGAGGCAGCGGAAGAGACCATGTATCCTAACGACACTTCTCTTAAAGTGAATCCAAAGGGAAGAACTCAAAATTTCACCGGCTCTCCACATAGAAAATGGTCAAAGAGAGTCAAAGGGCAGAGAGGAAAAGCTTCAAAATTGGCTAAGTATAGAAGTGTAAGCGAAGAGTGCCAAGTGTCAGCCTGTCGCATTTCCAAGAGTTGGTCCAAAGGTGGAGACCCAAACGAGTGTGAGCTCACCACGTAGCCCAAAGCCTAAAAATGAGAGGAACCATTGAAAAGTCCATAGAGTAGTGGAGGCTGACAAATGTTAACTTAGTGCTCCCCCAAATGCAACTTTGGGTCAGGTTTGCAAACAAGCACGATGCCTCCACGTGTACCTCAAAGGGGGCAAGGTTAGTTGAATAGTCAACGCATAAGTAGACCAACGGAGGCTGCCAAGTGTCTTAAGGGCATTGTTTCAAGGGTAAAATGGAGAAAAGGTTCTGAGCGAGTGCCAAAGTGACACGTGTCCTAGGGGAAAGTGGGTAGTCGGGGAAAAAGTTGATTTTCACCCCTTGTTACCTCAAAAGGGAGTAAAAGTTGCAAAATGGCCCATAACTCGCCCAAGGAAAAAGTCAAGCATTTAGACCTGAGTCAAAGCCAAGGTGGGGAGTTAGGGGAAAAGGTGAAAATTTTCCTTTCGCCCAAAAGGCATAAAGGTAAAAATGGGAGCGCATTTCCCATCCAACCAAAAGGAGCCACGTGTCCGTGTGGAGCTTCGGGCTGCGGGAATTTTTTAAGTTTTGCGTTTTTTGTGCAAAAAGATAAAAGGTGAATTGTGGACCCATGGGCCTAAATTTTGTTCCAATTTGGCCACCACGTGTTCCAATCCAAAAGGGGGACCCATTTTAAAAAAAAAATTCACACCCATTTGTACGGAATCGATTCAAACTTCAAAGGGGCATATCTTTTGACCTAGGGCTCAAATATTACAAATCTGACACCGTTGGAAAGATATCGATCTCTTCTACACCATGGGAGTCTGAAACTTTAATTTTTGGGAAGTTAGGTGGAATAAAAATGGAGAAATGTCTTTGAGATTTCAATGCAGGATCATTAGTCTCAACAACCAGATCGATTCGATCTATTTCCACCATTTCCTCTTCCTTCAAGGTGCCGAACCAAGGATCGATGCAAAAAAGATGGATTCAAGGAAGATTTTAGTAGAAGCATTAACAACAGTGGTTGAGCTTCGACCTGCATTTTCCCTCTTCTCTCTCTCTTTCTTCTCTTCGATCAAATCTATAAATTTGGGGTAGGATTCATTGTAAAGGGTTGGATATTCTTAGTTTTACAGGCTCCCTTCTCCTTCTAGCAAAGGATTTGTGGGGTTCAGGCCTTCCATTAAAATTTTAATACGTTTCTACCTTTTGGCTATTTTGTAATGAACTGTATCAATCTATAGAGCAATAAAATATGTTTTTGATCGATTTTAGATCCTTCTTGTTTCTTTTGCTTCTACCTAGTCTCTCATTACAAATCGCTATCTTGGCTTGTTTATTGTATGCATTTTACTGGTTTGTGTTGAAGGTAAAATAAGTGTTCATCATTCCTTTGGTACATCACCTAGTAGTTTAGTTATTTCTTATTTCCATTCTTTTATCCCTGTCCCCTTGGCAAGTTTAGACTAGGTATAAGAAATAGATCCTCTACAAATTGTCATGTGCACACCTGAACAGAGGAATAAGGAACCAACCTTCAATATAGAGATCTTTCCCATTTTTTCAAGGTCCCACACCTAGGGGAAAGTTTAATGTTATGAAATCACACCAAATGATCCTGCCTTAGAAAAGTAGATCTTTAGAGCTCAATTGGGGTGTTGTGATTCTCGCACTAACAACAAGCAAGCTAAGGAATATTATTCCAAGTAAGAGTAGTGTGTTGTAACATGGTAGAGAGGATGTGGAAGGTGTTTCAGATCAATGTTTAGCTGGTAGAGGCATGTTCAATGCCTTTTGAGGGAATGTTCATGATGAAAATCAAGGTGATCATTTACAAGTTTTGGTGGTCAAGAAGATGAAGACCTATTTATGAGTAGGTGAGAATTTGGGAAGTTAGTAGAGGTTGTCCTAGTGCCATGGATTAAAATTCAGGGTAGTCTAAAAATATTTTTAAAGTTATGAGGTTTTAGGCTATATCGAGATCTCAGAATGACCATTTCTAGGTTGAGGGTCAAGTTTTAAGTGCTTGACTCAATCATTCTTTAAATATCTTCATGGGCACATGAGTCACTCATTAAAGTTATGGAATATAGTTAAGAACATTTTGTAATTAGAATGAGGTAAAATTATGCCGTATACTTTATGAATGATCCTTAAGAAAATTAGTTGGTCTTAACCCTCCCAAAACACTCATTCTGAAGTGATAGGAAAAAATGAGTTTTTGGTCTCCAAAATACATGGGAATGCTAAAGTGATAATTTAGGATTGTAAAGGACTCCTCCTAGTTAATGTTTACATTGGTGGTATGTTCCAGTCAAGTATTTATGTACTATTTTATCCTTATTTTGAAGAAATTTGATGGTACAATCATGCATAATAGGGTTCATGATGAAAATCCTGATGTGGAAGAAAGTATGGGAAGTTTTCTTGATGATCATGAAGTGTTTCAGACGTGTTTTATGCATTAGATGGGTGAAACCTTTCACCAAATGTTGCCTACCGCTTAAGGCCTATAGAGGCAAAACCAATCATGATGGTTTGAAAGAGTCTTGATGTGAAGGCATGGTGTAGAGGTGAAATGTGAGTATGTATAGCTGATATAGGTCCAACATGACATGTTTAAGCCCAAGACTTGATCAGGTGAAGTGATTTTGGGTCTAATCTCTAAAGTTCTAAATTACTTCATAAGGTCTTTCAAGTAGGCACGAGGAACAAGAGTGCAAATGTGAATTTCTCCACTCAACGGATGTAGGTGAATGCTTAAAAATGGATTAGAGGTCTCTAGTGAAGTGTCCCATTCTTTTTTAGAAAGAAAGTGAATTTTTGAGTGTTGGAAGCTATCTAAGACAAGACTGGTTTTTGTGACTTGATACAGTGTGAGAATTCTCATAAAAACATTTTTTAAACCATATGGCTTTAAATGAAGCATTCTATAGGCTTGAAAAGTTTCCCAAGATAATATATTTTTGGAGATGTGTCATGAGAGCCATGATTAGGTGTTTAAATGAATGAACTTTCTTAGTTTTTGAAGATTATTTTTTTGTGTATGCAAACCCATTAGGACCATGTCCTAATAAATGTTTCATGGTGAGAATAAATATGTAAAGGTTTATCAATGAATTTAAAGGTGAAATATAGGTCACATATAACATTCTCCAAGCATCAATAGGATTTTCAAGTTTAGGTATCAATGTTGATTAAACAAGTTTGAGACAGTGTTCTTGAGTTCATGACTGCTCACACCTAGTTGAGAAGAAGAGTTAAAATGATGTATTAAGCCTTAAAATGTAGAATTAAAAGCATGTGATGACTTCTTTGATAGCTTTAAAAGTCATCTATGTAATTCTTGATGCATGATATGAACCTAAAGCATGTTTCATTCATCCAACTTGAAGATCGCATTTTCAAGGTCGTAGTTCTAATGGAACACACGAGTCTTAATGGAGGCTTGGTGTTAAAATGGCAAGTTATAATTATTTTCAAGGATTTAGATCAGAAAGAGGTAACCATTTTAATTTTCACATGACTTCCCAAGACATGTTTCATGGCCTATGAGATCTAGAATACAAAGAATCCTTCATTAAGAAGAATAAAAATGGAAAAAACCATTAAAATTGTAGATGCCGGTCTAAAAATGGAATGTCATTAGTTGTTTCATAGATGCACCAAGTTCATGAACTTTTTTAAGTTCCTCGTAGGTGTGAAGAGAATCATGAAAAATGAAGAAATGTCAGTACTTGTAATTGACATACTTACAAATGTAATGATTCCATTGTGACAGTTTTAGGTGATGTCATCTAAACCTCTTGTACGAGTTGAACATGTTAGAAGTTGTAGGGGTCAGAAGATGAATTTGAAGAGGTGTAAGAGGATTTCATCCTAGTATATATGACAGTAAAAATATGCATGAAAAATAAATTTTGAATACATTGTTTCAAAATTATAAGAAATTGAGAAAATAGGTGAGTTAAGGTGTGTGTAGAAAGAGGATGAACACGAGATCACAATTTTTTTGTTTCAAGAAACTAGGTCATATGAATGTGATCAAAACCTTGTAAATACTAAGTGGGTTCTTAACAAAATATGGAGTTCATGCTTCCATGCAAATAGGAGCTTGAAATTTTTTTCAAGTAGGTGCTTGACTTAATGTTTGAGTTGATACTTCAAGTTGAGTGGGTGCTCAACAAATTGAAATATTTGTAATATATTATGGGATAATTTTCCATAATAGTGCATTTATTTTAGTGGGTTTTTATCCCTTTAAGGGTTTCTCACATTAACCATTGTCTTCATGTGTGCTTACATGTTATTTACATGAACATCATTGTTTCATCATGGTAAAGGTTGATCAAGATTGAATATATTGCTAAGTTATAAAAGTGTTTTAAAGGTTTGAATAAGCATTGATTCACCCATCCCCTCTCGGTGCTTGTTTTTTTCAAAACCGGTATCATAGCTTGAGTCCTTTTAGAGAACGCTTAACATTTTGAAGAAGATACAAGTAGCACAATCATGGCTAGAAATCAAGCTCAAAGTGGTTTCTCTACTAATAAGGCACCTCTCTTCAATAGAACAAATTATGCCTTTTAGATCATTAGGATGAATACCTATCTCATGTCTCTAGGTTTTGATATATGGAAATCAGTAGTTGATGGCTACACCATTCCAAGCACACCTCCAACTGATACAACAAGAAAGAAGGCTAGTGAAAATAACTCAAAGGAAATGAATGAAATCTTATGTGGAATGTTAGAAGCATAGTTTGTAAAATTTATACATTGTAATATAACCCAAGATATTTGGGACAAAATAAATACTATCTATGAAGGAGAAAACAAAGTCAATCTAAGTTATAAACCTACCGAGGGAAATTTGAGAGCCTAAAGATGAAGGAAGGTGAAAGCATTGCATCCTACTTGCAAAGAGTTGATGAGGTGATAAATCTCATTAGAGGATTAGGAGAAAAGATAGAGGAAAAATTGGTTTTTCAAAAGGTGTTAAGATCCTTGACACATAAGTATGACTCCAAGGTTTCAATTGTTGAAGAAGTTAAAGAGTTAACCACCCTAAAAATGTATGAACTTCATGGAATCCTAAGCACCTATGAAATGAGAACAAATGAAGAAAATATAATCAAGAAGAAGGTTGTATTCAAATTTGAAGAGGAACCAAAAGGCATGAAAAGTAAAGTTAAATGTTACATGGATGATGATGATAAGAGAATTGAAGCAATGTTTTTAAGGAGACTGAAAAGAGGGTCACATAAATACATAGGAAATATTGCCTTAAAATGCTTTAGTTGTGACCAAGTAGGTCACTTTTCCTCCAAATTTCCCAACAAGAACAAGGAAGAGCAAGGTGAGAATGATGAAGAGTACAACAAGTATCATAAGAACAAGAAGAGCTTCACTAAAAGGGAAGGCAAGAAAAGGTTCTTCAATAAAAAAGAACTTCTACACTAAATAAGAAACAAGTTCATCAGATTCAATTGACACCAAAAAGTCCAAAGGGAAGATGAATATGTTTAGGCCGACACCCTATTCATGTTAACAGAATCAACCTCTCAAAGTAGGTCAAAAGGTAAGAATCCTAGTGAAGATGAAATATCAGAGGACAAGGATGCTAAAGTGAACCTTGAAGCATAATTGATTAGTTCTCTTGAGGAATTGAAGATCCAAAGGAATAAGAACCAAAAATTGAAGTCTATGTTGAAATATTATGAAGAGAAAATTAGTCTTCATGAGAAAAGGTAAATCAAGAAAGAAACAGATCATGAAGATGGAATAAAATATCTTGAAGCACAACTAGTGTTGATATCAACATCCATCAAATCCAAAGAGGATGAATGCCTCAAACAAAAAAATATATGGACATCCTAAAAAATTAACTAGATCAGACATCAAGAATGTTGAAAGCATATCAGAGATTTGAAAAAGTTCAAGTGACCTAGATGAGCTTTTAAGCAATCAAAGGTATTCAAATGAAAAAACTAGTATATGATTCAAATAAAATCACAAGGATGACAAGACAGCTGGTAAGAAGGATGAAAAGACTACTCAAGAACCACCTCAAGAAAGGGAGGCTACTAATAAGAAATCCAAGAGAAGGACTAATCTCAATCAGACAATCTCATGCAATAAGGTACACTCACTCTTTCTATGGCTACTATTTTTCTTGTAACATGTTTGGACATAAATCTATAAAGTGTAGAAGATATGCAAGGGGTCATGGAAGGAACTTTCATTCACAACAGATGAGAGACAACAATGAAATGATCTACTATAATTTTCAAAATCCTGGTCACATAGAAAAGTTTTGCAATCAAAGACTCTCAAAGAAAAACAAGAAGGTGTATATAGTAAGGAAAAATCCTACAAGTAAGAAAGAGCAAGGCCTAATAGCTCAAACAACATTTCATACTCAAAATGAATACATGACATGGTACATTGATAGTGGATGTTCAAGTCATATGACAGGTAATAAGAGAAAATTCATCTCATTAAAAGAGGATGCGTATGAATGATAATGTTTAGAGATTACACATCTAAAAACATTGTAGGAAAAGGCATATTGAGTCTTGATATTGGACAGACATAGAATCGAGAATGTCTTATATGTAGAGGGATTAAGGCACAACCTCATAAGTGGGATTCAAATTTGTAAGCAAGGACACACCTTATTATTTTATGACAAAGGTTGTGTATAAGGAAGAAAAAATCAGCCAAGCTAGTTGGCAAAACCAAAAGGACCAAGAACAACATATCTGTTTTCAAGGAGATCAATAGAAGTAATGCCTCATAAGAAAGATTGATTATAGTTGGCTTTGGCATAGGATGTTAGGGAACCTACATTTTTAGAATCTTGTTAATATTAGCTCCAAGGGATGTGTGAGAAACATACCCAAAATTACGAAACCTACTGATACACTTTGTAAAGTATGCCTACATGGAAAACAAACCAAGAAAAGATTCAAATCCAAGGATTAACCTAAAAAAAGACCACTATAACTTATCCATACTAATCTCATTGTACCTACAAGGACTGAGAGAATTTAAGGTGAGAGTCACTTTATGCTACTGATTGATGACTACATAAGAATGACTTGGGTTGCATTCCTGAAAGAAAAATTAGAAGCCCTTAACAAGTTCAAAACATTCAAAGCTCTAGTTGAAAATGAGAAAAATGTAAAGATCAAAAGCTTGAGATCTGATAGAGTAGGCAAGTTTTGGTGAAATGAGTTTCATGAGTTCTGTAAAAGATATGGAATAAAAAGGAAATTATCAACAAGTAGAACACCTTAGCAAAATGGAGTTGTGGAGAGAAAAAATATGACCGTTCAAGAGATGGAAAGAACCATGCTGAATGAGTCTAATTTATCTGATGGTTATTGGAGGGATGCAGTTAGTACAACTATCTACATACTAAATTGATCCCAAATAAGGATACAAAACAATAAGAGCCCCTATGATCTTTGGAAAGGAAGGCCTGCAAGTGTGAAACATCTAAGAGTGTTTGGAAGTAGGTACTTCATCAAGAGGGATGAAGAAAACCTAGGTAAGTTTGACTCAAGGATTAATAAAGGTAGATTCTTTGGATACTCCTCAGTAAGATTGACATATAGATGTTATAAAAAAGCCTAAAAATGATAGTAGAAAGCACAAATGTTATAATTGAGTATACCTACCTAGTGAATATCAAATCTTAAGCCAAAAGACACTCCTAAATGCATAGACATCTAGGATGATGATGAAGCTACAGAAAGAAATCAAGAAGAAGATGAGGATGAAGAAAGACTAGACACAAAACTCCCTCAAAACTATTCAAGAGAGACCATCCTTGAAATGACATAATAGTAAACAAGGAGATATGTATACAAATAATGATGAGATTGATGAGTACACAAAACCATGAGAAAATTGATCTTCTATCAAAGATTGAACCAAATAGTGTTGTGGAAGCTAACATAGATAAAAATTGGGTTGATGTTATGAATGAAGAATTAGACCAGATAGAGAAAAATAAGACTTGGGAAGTTATACCTAGGCCCAAAAACAAGAATGTTCTTGGAACTAAGTGGCTATTAAGAAATTTTAGACAAAAAATCATGCACTTGGGTACATTTATAGGTCATAATCACATATAACTATTCATATGATTCCTAAGTGAGAAAACTAGCAATTGAAAACTATCTTTAGGTTTTGTCTATGTTTATTATTATTTATTTAGTATTCTATACCCTAAAACCCAATCTAATGTTCATTACTTTATCTTTATTAGCTCGAACACCAACACCAAGCTAGGACGCCAATGTTGAGGCACCCTTGTCCCCTCTGGGTGCCACTAACCTCTTTGTATCTTACTTGCCCCTTTTAGGCCTATTTTATCTTATGGGAATCTTGATTTCTTATGGGTCAGACTTTTAGTTGTTAATTACAAAATTCAAATAAGGGAATCATACAAATACAAAGCTATTTGACCATAATAAAGGACCAAGCTCTAAGAATCTACTATCACCACCTAATATTGCATCCAAAGGCATTTTAAGAGCATCAAGGCAATCCACCTATAACTCACTCAAGGGACAAGGGACCAAATTTCTTACATACATACATACAAGGGGAAGTTCATTTTTCCATCCACACATTTATCTACATTACTACATCTAACTATTGCTCACTTTCAAAAGCATCTTGCAAAAAGAAGAGTCTCCTAGGGAATGATTTCTACACACACATAAGAACTACATGTAGTCTGATATGTAGTCCAATGCTTGATCATAAGTTCACTCGATTGGGTGAGCACTGGTTTAATCTGAATCCCCATTTTCATCTTTTCTTTTTAGGATTTTATGTGTTTTGGGGTTTTACAGATATAATTTATTTTGTAGGTTACATGAAAAATTTGTGATCATCCAATGACATACAAGTGACCAACAACAAAGCTTAGCGACCACCTTACGACACAAGAAAGACCAACTTCATATCTCTTTCACGATCCACAGGTGCTCAAAGAAATGTCTCCAACATCTAGGCATCCTCGCCTAGTCCAAGATCATCTAAAAATTACAGAATTTTATGGGTGTGGTTGTTATAGTATCCTCCTCCTATTCATTATTCTTCTAGTCTAGAACACTTCAGGATTCATTACAAAATTAGCTAAGTCTTCTATTCCCTCTCTTGCACTTAGGGATTTACATTTTACTTGTTTATTACTTGCGTCAAATGTTTGCATTATCATGTATTTATCATATGTGACTTTGTAATATTTAGGGTTTAGCATCTTTCAAATTTTATTAAATTATTTGGTGAACCCGATGTGTGTTAGTGCAAAAAAATATGGCTAGTAACATGTGTTATTGCAAACAAGACAAGTATACATATAGAAAATAAATTACAATCTAACAAGTCGAGAAGACAATGTAGACCGCAATAAGTGGGTTTTAAACACGCGACATCTCTCATAATGTTGTAAGACAATCGGACGAAGCGACAAAAAGCATACAAGTAATGAATAAGAAAGATATAGGGAAAATCCCGTAAACAATGGCGTCTAATGTCAAAAATGGCAAATAATATCAAGAAAAGTATCGATACAACCATGGTAGAAAATTGTTCCTATAAAGAAAATGTTGTGCATGAAGCAAATGTTAGCATGTTAGAAAGATAAAAAGTATGTCAAGACATATATATATGGGTAGAGTAGTGTGATAATAATAATAGAAAGTAGTATAAAAGAAACAGCAACACATGTAGTGTTTACGAAAGTAGATGCCTCTAAGAGCCTCGATGGGACTAGTAAGATGTATATTGCCAAACATCCATGTTGTGTGTAAATATCTATAGAAAATATACATTCACAACTACAGAACAAGTGAATGCTCATGTGTGTCTAGAAAATATAATGAAATACGAAGTATATGTCTAGCATGTGAAACAAAGTATACATGTAACAGGTATATGCAAGCAAGAGTATGTGTAACCAAGATATACAATATGTTGTGAATGAGTGGAATGGAATAATATGCAATGTGAATTTCATATAAGCAATGTGCCTCCGAGCATATGTTGATGAATATGTATGAGATGAGGTTCATTAATAAAAGACCCCTCGACAGATCCAATAATGAACCATAGAATAAGAGTGTGTCATCGGGAAATGGTTTGATAGTGTGTGCTAAGAAAGATGTGATCATGAAGAACATAGCGTAAAGAAGAATGTGGTGAGGTTCATTTTAGATTTAGACCCTCGGAATGATCAGTATGAACCTTGAAACTAGAGTGCATCATAGGGTAATGGTGTGAAATGTGCACTAGATATATAGATCAATGGAGCTCATATAACATATATTATAGAAGAGGAGAGTATGATGTGTGAGAATAAAATGTAGAATGATGTATTGCAAAGCATAGATCATGAAATATGTAGTGTGTGAGATTCATGCATGTAGTATGCCATCAATAGTCACACTACATGATACCAAAAACGAAGGGTAATGACAACCTTGCAATATAAGAAAGACCATATTTTGAGCTCTTGCATAGTCACAGGCACCCAAAAGATGTTTACAACACATATGCACCCTTTTCACAGTCCAGAATCATCCGGATATTACATAATTTTCTAGGTGCAATTGTGATAGTCTCTGCTCCTGTTCATCAATTTTTAGTCTAGAAAACTTCGGGATTCATTATGAAATCATCTAAGTCTTCTATTACCTCTCTTGCACTTATGAATTTACATTTTAACTGCGTCAAATTTGTGCATTAACATGTAGTTATCATATGCGACTCTATGCAATATCTAGGTTTTATCATCTTTATAATTTTCTTAAATCAGAAATAAGCTCAATGAAAGAGGTATGGTCACAATAAATAAGGAAAGAATTGTTTGCAAAGGGTATGTATAATTTTAAGGATTTGAATTTGAAGAAATATTTGCACTAGTGGCTAGAATGGAGGCCATTAGACTCTTCTTAGCATATGTAGCATACAAAGGATTCAAGGTATACCAAATGGATGTCAAGTCAACATTTCTAAATGGGAACCTAAATGAATAAGTCTACATTGAGAAACCTGATGGCTTCTCACTTTCATAGGACAATGAGTATGTATGCAGGTTAAAGAAGGCCCTCTACTACCTTAAGAAATCTCTTAGAGCTTGGTATAACATATTAGAAAATTACTTAACTGATCAAGGATTCAAGAAAGGAGTGGTAGACAAAAACCTCTAAATAAAGGAAGAAGAAGGTCATCAATTGATTTTGGTTATATATGTTGATGATATAATATTTGGAGGATATAGTGAGAACATGACACATGAATTTATAGAGGTCATGAAAGAGTTTGAGATCCCTATACTTGGATATGTATCATTCTTCCCGTGTTTATAAATCAGTCAATATGAGGAAGGAATGTTTGTATAATGAGACCAATTACATAAAAGAAATGCTCAAGAGGTTTCAGATTGAGGGTTATAAACTAGTAGGTACATAAATGGTCACATGATGTAAGCTAAGAGAGGAAGACAACTCACCAAGATTCAATCGACCTCATACATATCCATTATAGGCAACGTATTATATTCCACTACCTCTAGGCCTAACATCATGCAAGAAGTTGGTCTAGTAGGAATAATTAAAGAAGATCGTAGAGAAAAACACCTACAAGAAGTTAAGAAGATATTCATATATGTCATGGGAACCATGTAATATAGGATTTGGTATACAATAAGCAATGTGTTTGGGATAAAGACTTTCCGATTCAGATTGGGTAGGTAGTATTAATGAAAAAAGGAGCACAAATGGAGGAACATTCTTTGTTTGTAAGCATCTTGTCTCTTGGCTAAGAAAAAATAAATATCTTGTATCCCTATCCACATGCGAAGCTAATTATATAGCAACTGCATTGTGTTGTGCTCAACTACAACACTTATTTCACTAAATATGGACTCCAATATTACAAGTATTGGAAGAAATCCATATCCATTTTCGCATATATTTGATTCCATTTTTGGCTATCTGGATTCC
Organism: Taxus wallichiana var. yunnanensis; assembly: GCA_018340775.1. Lineage (NCBI taxonomy): Eukaryota > Viridiplantae > Streptophyta > Pinopsida > Cupressales > Taxaceae > Taxus > Taxus wallichiana. The sequence goes on from CM031239.1 coordinate 187,651,233, forward strand.
ATTATTATTAAAAGCACCCTAAACTTTACAAATTAAATTACATGACTAACTAAGGAAGGCTAACACCATTGCCACCTCTAGTCAAGGCTCTAAGTCTAGGAATGTAACATTAAGATAGAAGCTTAAATGAATTCTTAAATAACATGAATATAATACAAAATTTAACTAAATATACCTACTAATATGCTCAATTACCTAACATGGGCCTAAATAGACCTAAGAGGGTAATCAACTTGGTATGGTTGCTACTCCAAACAAGGTGAAATGGCCTCTCTAAATGATTACATGGTCATTTTGGATATCCATCTACTAACCCCATTGAAGACTTTAGGAAAGAATTGAGATTGGCTATAAATCATATTTATTATATGAGATGCAAATAAAAGCATGGTGTCAAATATTAAGGTATGAGGTGAACCCCTTTTATAGTTTTCCTTTTGGGAAAAACTTGTATTTTAGTGCATGAATCTTTGTTACTCATAATTAGTGATTAAGATATGTGGAGCCTTAATCAACCACTTAGGGTAAACTAGGTGGCTAGGATAAGTTTTTGAAGCTTCCTGAGACATTGTGGAGGAATGTGGGATGATTTTGAGTGGTTGGAAGAGGGTTTGAGCCACTAGTAGGGTTTATTGACAAAAAAGGAAAAATAGGCTTAATTAGATTATAAATACTAATTGTCTTTTTTTAAGATGATTTTATCTTACGATTCATTGTAAAGTGGCATCCTAAAAGTGAAATGGATTTGGTGATCAACAAAGCACTTGTTAATTGACAAAAGTGGCAAGAAACGTTAGTTAATTAGTGAAAATCACTAATTATAACGGAAATGATAAGAATGAGAGTGATTTATGTGTATTTTGGCAATAAGATTGCAAAAACGGAATTTAGGTGTCTACATTTTCCCCTGTTTGAGGTGAAGTAAATGAATTCTCTTCAAATATGGTAGAAGAACATAAACAATGTAAATTTTTTGAAGAAAAATTAGTACAATGAAGGATGCCCCTCGAGTGTTGATGGGGTGATAAAAGAAGTAAATTGATGATCAAAAAAATGATTGAAATGGATAGAAGAAAATATGATAGAAAGGGTGTGAAACCCTTGTTTATTTAGAAGGAATAGGGATAGAGATAAACCTGGTTGTTTATTTCCCCAGGTGATATGAAAGAAAAATTAGTAGTGGTAATAAATGATAATTGAGAATATTAGACAAGCCCAATCTTTACATCTAACCTTTAAATAATCAACTTTGTTGTATCATTTTTCCCCTAGCTCTACACATTGGCCTTTATTGAAATAAAAACAATGTAAGATAACATGAAAAGCTAAATTAATAAAATTTGTTCATTACTAAAAATATGTAACTCCGTGCAACATACATAATGCAATGCAATAAAAGAAAGTTAAATGATGCTTAACTCAATGAAACATGCATAATGCAATGCAATATGAGAAAGGAAACTAGCTAACCTAACAGATAAAAATGTAAAATCAAACATTCTCAAATAAAACAATGTTCAAGATAGTTGCACCAATGTTTTTGTTATCAAGTTGCGGTTCCCAAATGTTTGTGTTCTAATGACAAAGGTTAAAAATGGTGCCCCAAACAAGAATACATGTGAGGGGAATAATGGAGAACACAATTAGCACCATGGAAAAGATTTCATGAACTATGAGATAGTCTCTAGAAACTCACTGTTGCACAAGAGTGCCGACATAAAATGCACCTAACTTTGTAATGGAGGTAGATCACGATGATTTGTAAGTTGTTTGAGAAAAAAACAAAAAAAAATTAGAAAGATGTTTTTTAGGACAAATTTAGATGTTTGAGGAAAATGCATATGATATAGGCTTCAAATGTGTGCATGCCATTTACCAATTTTTGAAAAAAATTGAATTTTTACAATTTTTGGATTTTTATGATTTTACCAATTTTTTTGGGTTTTTGTTGTTTATTTGGATGTTTTGAATTTTCCAACTAACATATTTGAATATTTTGGGAGTTTTTTAAAACATATTTGAATTTTTTTGATGTTTTCTAAGAATTTTTGTGAAGCTATGTATAGGAAATGAAGAAACGTGGATGCCCCAAAGATACAGATGGGATGTACAAGGGTAGAATGCCACACATATGTGTAAGAAAGTGAAGATGTGAAATTTCCCCAGCATTAGATGGGAATATTCAAAGGTAAACTCTTCACGTATAGAATTTGGATCAAGTCCAATATAGATAGGTTCAACATGATGATGAACGTAACCCAATGATGTGCTAGGAAGGAGTAAGGATGCCCCAAACGTAAATTGGCTAGGAAGCACATGATAGAAAGAGATGGAAGATTATTTTTTATTGTGAAGGGGAATAAGGTATCTGCGCAATATGGAAAAAGTAAATATTATACACATGGATGTTCTAAATGAAGTAGAAGAATACCATGAATTTTGTGAATGTAGCTTAGAATCCTCACGATGAAGAAGCGATTAGCCAAAGGCACGAATCGTGAGACAAGATAAAAACTAGAGTAAGAGTCTGAACAAGGTCCAAAAAAAGACACTTGGTAACATAATAATCCTGTTTTCTCATTGAGATCTAGTGTTTGAAAGGGAAATTTATTACCTCTTGGAGGGAATATTTGATAGACAACAAGTGAAGACACCCTAGCCAATGTGTAGGAATGATTTATTTTTCAAAGCTGATTTTTTTGTGTGAATGGATTGTGGAAGGAGAGTCATACATTGCTCTGCTTCACCATACATCCATAACCGCAATGGAAATTTCTCTACTATCAATCAGGATTCCATATACTCGGTAGAGATGATTGGAAATACCCCAAGAGAGATTTATATAACAATTTTCTTTTAATTTTAGCGTTTTCTTTTTTATTTGATTGATTCTTTTTCTTTCTGAAAACTAATTTCAGCTCTCTTTTTAACAAGGGGTTAAGAACCATTGATGGATTGATGGAAGGAGGCATAAGTGATTGTGATGATGACATTGGCTAGTGTCAACAAATATGTCTAAAATTTATTTCCAAAAAGTTTTTTTTAGATGTATATTGTGATAAGATATCTAAAAGGTTAGTCGTTATTTAATTTACCAAGGTGATAAAATGCCAAGGTCAAATGGATACCATAGTGATAAATGCCACAAAATGTGTGTGAATTGGCTAACCAAAATATCACTGAAGGGATGAAAATGGTAGGAAGACTTGCAGAAGAAGAGAAAGAAAGGGAAGAAAGAACATCCATGTGTATGTAATACCTGATTGCAATGTTTTTTTTTACCTTTGATATATATATATATATATAATGTTTTTTCATTTTTTTGTATTTTTTTCTTATTTTTTAAAAGTGGGACTGACAAGGTCACTTGGCATGATAAGATCCAATAACAATGTTAGCTATTTCCTTCATAAGGAAGACTAGGTGTGTTTGCTTATCAAGAGTCATATTATCCCCGATCTCAATCATCGGGGTGAGCTCATACTCAATAGATTACTACGTTTGATCATGAAACATGGATTTTGTATGCGGATATTGATGTATCTATCTAGAGGTTTATGCACTTTGTACCATACTTGATGAGTGCGTTGATGTGCATTTTTCAATTGTGGTTGATTATGAACTTTATGATTGTTTAAATTGTTGCAAGTTTTGGAGCTCTTGGAATGTTTAATTGTATTTGGATGAAGGAATTGTTTGAGTTTCTTGTAAAATATTATGTGACTTGTATAATCCTGAGAATTAGGAGAAGAAAGTGGATGAATAGAATTGGTGTGAGAATTGATGGTGGGTTTGCCATAATCAGGTGATATAAGAATAATATGATGGAAGTGAAGGGTACAATCCAAAATTGAAGAGGATGGGCTACTAAGAGGTGTCCCATAGACTGAAGTTAAAGGAATACAAGGATGTGGCCCTAGGATTGAAGATGAGGGACTACCTATAGGTGTCCCATATATGGAAGATGATGGGCTACTAGAATGTGGCAAAAGAATCAAAAATGAGGGACTTTGAGGACGTGCCCCAAAGATAGAAAAATAGGGGATACCCGGAGGTGAGCCACATATAGAAGAAAATGGGATACCAGGAGGTGAGCCACACCTAGATGATGAAGGGCTACTTGGAGGTGCCCCACATATAGAAACAAATGATGGGCTACCAGGTGGTGACCTAAGGTGAGAAAAAAATGGGATACCGGAAGGTGAGCCATAAATATATGATGAAGGGAAACTTGGAGGTCCCCTACATAAAGAGGTAGATGATGGGATACCAGTGGTAATTAAAGGTGATATTGTGATTAATGAATCATGTTATGAAAAGAAGGATGTGAATTAAATATATGATCTTCCTCAATGGTCTTAGGATCTTGCTCAGTATACCGAAAAAAAATTCAATTTCTTCTTCCCAATACAAAAGTGTATTGAAGTCAAGATTAAATACTTGATTGTAATCCTCTAGAGGAATGCCATCATGTAACCCTAGGAATTCTGTTATTGTATCTTCATCTCAAGATGAATAGATCGATAGGGGTATTTTTTCTTTGACCACAGGAGGTCGAATAGAAGAAATGGGTCCAACTGGTGTGGAAGATTAAGAAGATGATGACTCAAGAGACAAAGTAGATTTGGATCTATATGTCTTGTGAGTAGAAGAAGATGTAGATTTTGAATTGATTGACATAGGTTTTCCTAAAAGACAACATATTTATGGGAAATAATGAGGATTGTGTAGAAAATCAATATATGATTGTGAAATAGGAGTTGTCTAAGGTGTTTTCGACGTATGCATCGACTTAGATGATTGCGACATGGGAGTCGAATTTGATGATTGCTACATGAGAGTGAAGTTGGAAGATGATTGCAACACATGAGTTGACTTAGAAGTATTTGGATTCACTTAGATCTTCAACAGAGGAAGAAGTTGTCGAGGTAGCGAATAAGGGATGTCTTTCAAAGAAAGGGAGGACCATAACTCAAGAATCAAATTAGATGGTTGAGTAGCGAGACTTGGGGCTGCACAGATCTTCAAAGGAGGAATATTTCATTTAGGTGAATGATAAGGGGATCCTTTTGAAGAAAGGGAGGACAATGAATTAAGAGTTGAATGAAGTGAATATCTTTGATGAAAAATTTCAAAAGACCGAGGTGAATCCAAAGAATCAAAATAATAGTTTGGATCAGAGTCAGAAGAATACTATGGGAACCTAAATAATAATTTGGATCATAAGTGTCCAAACCATACCACTGACTATGAGATGAAGGTGGGGAACAGGGCATGTAAATGGGTTCTCAGAACGTGAAGAACCAAATGAGGCTGAGCCATGATGGGCATCCTTTGATGGGAATGCTGAAACTTTGATTACTTAGTTTCATATGTGTAAGGAACCTCATGATAGTTGGTCATCACCGGCATTTGTGGGATACAAATTCCTAGATCGACATAATGCGATTGAACTCATTCAATTGGAAGGAAGTTTTGTGTTGATTTGGGAAACACAATGGAAAATATCTAGACATTTAGCAATCATGGGACCTAGGACAAACCAAGCGGCGTAACGACATCAAATCGTTGCAGAGAATACCAAACAATAAATGGTCACAAATATGGAGGATCAATATGAACCTAAGGACACCAAAGAATAAATAATGATCTACCCTAGCAAGATAATATATGACACGAGATTTCTAAGACAATATAATGACATCTAATACTCAAATTTAGTCACACCAAAGTTTACTCCCTTTTATTTTTCAAGATAGGTTTGAAACCAAATAGTGACAAAAAATATACTAGTTATGTCAAGTTTGAAAGAAACAAGACATAAATGATAAGAGAGTGTTGACATGATCATCTAACAAGGTATACTAAAAACCACTTTGAAACACTATTAGAGTCTAAGTCTTGTAAAATGGATGATACAAATGTGATCAGTACGTAACAACACTATTTGGACACGTAAATCAATCTTTACAATAAAACGAGATTGTAGTATCAAAATAGTGTTATACGATGCTAAAACAAGAACCTCAACACTAACAAAAATAAAGACAAAGATAGGATGTGAAAAATGTGTGTAAGTATATCAAGGAATTATTATGTTTACAAGAAGCATAACAATATAATATATATATATATATATATTATATATTTAAGTCAAGTTTCACAATGGAAAGAAGATGTAAATATCTCAATTGTATGGCTATAATGTGGGAAATGTAAAAATAAAAAGAAGACAAAGATGAAATCACCTAACTATGATGATAATAAGTCTCAAATATGGATTTTTCAAACAAGAGGCCCTACTAGATCATCAAGACATACCATGCACACTTTCAACAATTGTGCTCTAACATTTCAACCTAATCATGAAAGTAGAATAAAAAAGTGGTGGACACCTGATATCTAGTGGTATCCATATATGTTGTTTCCTTTTTTCCCAAAATGGGCCATAATAAAACAAAGGTGTAAACTAAGTACTGATGAAACAAACTAAATGTAACTTTGGCAGAGTTTTGCCTTGTCTTAGGACAAGTGAAAAACTAGTCCAGAGTAACACCTTCTAGGTTTGATAATGAAATGTCACATGGTTTCAACTTTAAGAGATTATATCCCTTGTTCAAAAAACAAGAGATAGAATCTAACAAAGTTGTCACTTTATGAGAGCTCTCAAGTATACTATCTAAGATAAAATTGGCTCCAAGCAGTAAGATTTCCTAGGGATTATCTCTCTATGTGTCACAAATTTACTTCAGAAGCTCAAGTCACCAAGATTTACTAAGGAGTATCTTGGCTTTACTTTACCCCCTCCTAATACAATTATAAATTAGTGCATTCATTTGTACTACCAATGGGGTCACAATGGAAGTAACTTTGACTCTAATCTCACCAAGGTGTACTAGTAAATTCGGTAGTGTGGAGCACTTTCCTGTTTCGTTCACAAGGTTCCCTCTTGTGTGAACTACTTTAGGGTTCCTAGGACCACCCCCATTATTTTAGCTTAAGTATTATGCCAAAGGGTTATGTCCTCTAGTTTAAAGCGGACAAGCCATATCTCTTAACTGAAACCTGCAATACGGTGTTTTTAATTTGTGTGTTGTTGTGTTTTTTAATTTTTTGGATTAAGCAATTTGGTTTGGACCATCGTTGGAAACCTACAACACACATGAATGTTAGAATTTGGTTTGAAGAGAGATCTTCTTTCTTTGACAAGCATTTTAGGTCCTTGACATAAATAGTTAGTAGTTCAAAAATGTTCACAATATCATAGAAAGATAGTAATTAAAAAAACTTGTAAATCAAGTAAATACCACAAAATTTGAAAAAATAAGGTTTATTCTCAATTAATCCAAGTGATTCTTAATGAAAGACTAAAATTCCTTTTGATTCCCTAGATCACACTAGGTGCAAGGGAAGAACATACATAAATTTTAGTCTTGGTTATTTATCAAGTGAAAAATCTCCTAAACTAAAAGATCATGTCCATGTCAAAATGAAAGCACCCTAAACTTTACAAAGAAAATTACATGACTAACTAAGAAAGGATAACACTATTTCCACCTCTATTCAAGGCTCTAAGTCTAGGAATGCAGCATTAAGATAGAAGCTTACAAGAATGCTTAACTAACATGAATACAATTCAAAATGTAATTAAACACACCTACTAATATGTTCAATTACCTAACATGGGCCTAAATAGGCCTAAGAGGGAAATCATATTGGTATGGTTGCTACTCCAAACAAGGTGAAATGGCCTCTCTAAATGACTACATGCTAATTTTGGATACCCATCTACTAACCCCATTAAATATTTTAGACAAGGATTGAGCTTGGCTATAAATCATATTTATTACATGAGATGTAAATCAAAGCATGGTGTCAAATATTAAGGTAGGAGGTGAACCCTTTTTATAGTTTTCCTTTGGGAAAAAAATGTATTTTGGTGCATGTGGGACTAAAAGACCCAAGTTAGATTAGAATTTCTAATCATGATTAAGCTTTGTTACTCGTAAGTAGTGATTTAACAAGTGATTAAGATGTGTGAAGTCTTAATCAACCACTTAGGAAAACTAGGAGGATAGGATAAGATTCTCAAGCTTGCTTGAGACATTATGGAGGAAAGTGGAGTGATTTTGATTGGTTGTAAGAGGGGTTTGAACCAATAGTATGGTATATCGACCAAAACAAGGGAAAAAGAGGCTTAATTAGATAATAAACACTAATTATCTATTTTGAAGAGGATTTTGGCTTATGATTCATTATAAAGTGGCAACTTTGAATGTGAAATGGATTTGGTGATAAAAAAGCACTTGTTAATTGACCAAAGTTTAAAGAAGCGTTAGTTAATTAGTGAAAATAACTAATTATAACAGAATTAATAAGAATGAAAATAATTTGTGTGCATTTTGGCAATAAGATTGCAAAATCAGAATTTAGGTGTCTATAATTACTATTATTATATTCCATTAGTAGCAATATTAGATTCCAATATTATCATTATTAGACTTATGCGAGTTCCAATTTTGATATTATTGGATTTCGATTTCGCTATTATTGGATTCCAATTTCCCTTTTATTAGACGTCAATTTTGCTATTCTTGGATTCCAAAACATAATTAACGATTCCAATTTCACCACTAATGGAATCTAATTTGTAAATCTCAATTTTTGGATTTCAGTTTCACTATTTTAGGATTTATATTTTGTTATTATTTAATTTCACCACATAAGCCTTGCGGCCGCCAACCTACATAAGACAAGCACTTGCTAACTTACATAAGCCAAGTGTCTGCCAACTTACATAAGCCAAGTGACTGCCAACTTTAAGATAGTGTGTAGGTCATTGTTGTCATTTATGCCACATATCTATCTTAATATCATCATACATATACAACTATTTATGCATACCTTATTCAAATCAATAAACGCTGACGTTGAAAATCCTATCCCTAAACATGCTTGAATGGTGTTAAATATGACGGTTGTTTAGATGTTTTTTTGTAATTTTAGACGTAACATACTTTCAAATATTTTATATAACTAGAATTTGTGACTTGCATGTTTAAAATCTGACCATAAATTTTTATACACATTTATATAAAACATTTATTCTTATATATAATTAAAAAAATTGGAATTATCATTTATTAATTTTGTAAGTAGTGTATAAGTTGGAGTGATCACACTTACAAGTGTGATTGATCACACATCTAAGTGCAAGCTTTGAGTTGCACTTCTCTCGAATCACACTTTTAAATGTGAGTCTCAACTCACACTTATAAGTGTCGGGTCTTAAATCACACTTCTAAGTGTGAGTCTTCATTCACATAGCTAAGTGCGAGTATTGATTCGCACAACTAAGTGCGATAACTCACATGTACAAAATTTTTTGGATAATGATAATTTTTCAACACGACCCTTCAAAAATACAAGACAATGTTTATTTATACCAATTATTTTGTATAAATTTCATTATTTTTAATAAATATTGATTTTTTTAATAATTTATATAGAATTCTATATTGATAATTAACGGTTAAATATTAAATATGAAATTCGCATGTGACATTTATTACAAATATTTACAAGTATTTTACGCCTACAATCATCAAAAACATCTAAACGGGTGTCAAGATTCACACGTTGAAGTGCAAACACAAGAATTAAGGGCTTTATTTTACTTGAATTATATAATGGATTTTATTTACAAGTAAAATAATTATAATATTAAATTCTTAAATTAATTCTTTACAATACCAAATGTAGTATTAATAATGATAACCATTTTGTAAGTCAAAATGCTAATTAATGTTACATCACCTCAACAATTAATTAGCCATTAAAACGAGCTATGTAAAATTTTCCATTTAAAAGTACATGTGGCATTAGAAATATGTGCTCCTTTTGGAGCATGTAAATGTTGTCAACCATTAATTAGCCATTTAATGTAAAATCATATGTGTTCCCTATTAAATTTGTGTGCCAATGAAATTAGTGGTTGGATTTTTCAATTACATATCACTATAAATAAATAGTTTTTGAGCTTATATTTTTAACATCTGCCTTTCTATTCTCTTCATCAATGCGTACGCTTATTCATCAATAGAAAAATCTCACTAGGGAAAACGCTAAAAATTCTATTATCGACTTAACTGGAAATGTTTTGATTTCCTCTCCATGCCAAAAATTTGTATGTGTTCTCACCTTCAATCCATCAAAAATTACGAAATTCTATTAATGTAAAATTTTCCATAGGTTTGAATAGGGCTTATATCCACGTAGGGATTTTGTAGATAATTAAACAAAATCAAGTTTATTATTCAATATTTTGTAGAAGGTAGTTTTTTTATCAAATAAATAATTTCGTAATATAGTAAAAATTTGTTAGAGAATTGAAAGAGGATAGAATGAAGCAAATCTTGACCGATAAATGACATAGATTGATACATAATAACATGAGAGGAAAATTTGCAGAATTTTTTAAAACCTATAACACTTCTGAAGAACTTGTTTTGTTGTGTCTTGAAAAATAATCCTAGTGGTATGAATGGTAGCTCAATTTGTGTAGTAAAAAAGTGAATATCATAAATTTTGATTTATGGTCATGGTGGTGCACATGAATAGATGAGCATATATATTTGAGAAAATTGATATTATTTTGTTGGCCTTATTGTTGTCCACACATAATTCTCCATTGCACATACTCAGCAAAATTTAATGGCTACGACATCGTTGACATTTTCAAAGACAATATTTTAGAAGATATTAATGTTAAGAATGAGTGTTAGTCAATGTGTTGGTGTTCGATTCCAATGACCTATTTGAGAAAAATATGGTAACGTAAGAGTACGAGAACCAAACATATTTTAGATAACAAAATAATGAATCCAAATTTGTGAAATAAGAATTTAAGGAACAAGGAAACACTAAGATGTTTCTTATTATCTTTAACATAAGCACCATTGCTCCTACTTTGTGGAAGCATATGTTATCCTCAAAACTATTCACAAAATGTTAATTTTCTCTGTTTGGGTCATGCCTATGTGGCTTTTGTCTTTTACTACCTACAAGATTTCTCTCTTCTATGCTTCAACGTCATATTCTACCTTAAGGGCCTTTTTGTAATAGGATATGAGTCCTTTCAAAACCCCTATATTCATCCTTATACAAAAAATGGACATAGTAGTTATACATCGAAATATGTTGTTGTGGCATAACCTAGCAGACCCTATGATGACAATTTTTAAATTTATTTTGTTAAATCATATCGATCGATAATATATAATTACTATGGTGTCGCATAAGCTAGCGTACGCTAAGCTAAAAATAATATTCTTTGACTTGTTAAATGTTAATGATCCATAAGCTCAAAATATTATATTATGGAAGTATTAGGTTACCTTAGCGGGCACTAAGCTAAAAACATATTACTTTATTAGCTCCTACCTCCTGCAAGAATTCTATACCTTTCATTCAAACAAATAATTTCTCCTCAATCCACCAATCAAAATTAAAAATGCTATAAATTTTCAACTTTCTAATGTTTATATTTTATTTAAATAATTTTTTAATCTACAAAACTTATTTATATTTTTCTTTATTTTTTAGTTAGTATTGTTTTGACAAATATGAGGTCTTGTTGCAACAATGATTTATTCTATTTAATAAAAATCAAAATTCTAAGAAATACATTTGTCCAATCTTTAAATAAGATATGATATTTAGAAAAACAATGTTATAAGAATATTCACCGCATTTAATGTTTATCAAAAAAGAAAGTCAGTATTTGCTTTCTTAGACAAGTGACACATCCAAAATAGTACACTATTCATAAAAATTAATAAAATTTATTTAACAAATCACATTATAAACATTTCTAAATTAAATCCAATCCCACTCGTTATATATTTTTACTATTTTAGTTTTGCTAGTCAAAAAGTAAAATCTTTGCTTTATCTCCGTTTGCAATAAAAATTAGATTTATACGTTAAATTTTTTAAACTAATTTTTTTCTATGTTTGTATTAAATTTTTTAACAATAATTTTTTATATGGATTATTTTGTGTTAAAGACAAGAAAAATAATATTATTATTAGTTACTAGTTATTGTGATAAATCTTTTAACCGATTTATTTCAGCTATTCCATTTAATAACAAACTTTTATCTTTATGTAGGCATGTTCAACTTGTAAAATCATGGTGGTTTTTTTTATTGCACCTGAAAAATCTAGCATATTATGTATTTCAAAATTCCACCTATATTGCTACATTATTTTCAAGCATAATATGATTCTAGATCGCTCTATGTTTTTCCAAATAATTATATATTTGATGCATAAATATTTTTGATTTTGTTTTTTCTTCTATTTGAATTTTAATGTGGGTATTTACAATATGTGTGACATTTAAATTAGGTACTCACAATATATGCATATTATATGCATTCAAAATAATTACATAGAGCATTCTATATTTTAGCATTATGTTGATGTCGGCATACCGTATGTGCATAATTTATACATTAAGTATTACTACATTCCACTTTCTAGAAAAAATTGAAAGTGGTTATTCTTAGCAATATAAAGCGAGGTAATGTAAAAAATTATAGAAAATTTTTAAAACAATAACACAACTAGCACATCTCCCAACCCCGAGGCATCAACTGTCGCTCTATCTTGTTTACTTTAAAACGTCGTTAATAAAATTACTATTAACAAGGTATATTAAATATACATGAACATAATGATTGTCTAGTTTATACAGGATTAAATCACCCATAAACCTTACAATAAAATACATCGTGAGCATCACCAAGAAGGAACAAAAATAAATAGGACAAAAATGGCTAAAACAACTTATCCTAAACTACACCCAACACATCAATACAAGGAAAAATCGCAAAACATGGAGGGAAAACTTCCCAAATGATGCAGATCCATAAATTGTCAATTAAAATCTCTAAGAGCCAAGGGACTAATTAGTCTTCCAATGTTTGTACTCCTTTGTTTAATGCTCTTCCTATCCTTTCATCCGATCATCCTCCTCACTCGTTATAGGGATGTTGTCTTCATCCCGCTCTTCCTCATCAAAACTACCGAGGTGCAGATTATACATGTGAACTTTGTGTCCCTACTCCAACTTTACCATATGCCCTTGTAACTCAAAAACAAAACTTTTAATCTCTACCATATCTACCATGATAGAGTTTTGGGTGATACAAATTTTCTTAGAGGCATCAATGAAATTCCCGACACTTTGCTTCCCATATCCGTTCCAACTTCACCTAAGGCATCCATATCCCTTTCCACCTAAATCAACTTGAGAAATTTTTTATCAAAACCCACATTCCAACCCAACTCCACTCTCTCTTTCCCTTTAAACGACTCCCTTTTCATACCAATCGAGAACCCTAGCCACAGTACAAGATTTCCTTCCTCGAGATGCCATACTCTTATTTCTCCTCAATTTGTTCATATGGTTAGCAAGAGTACAATTTTCATCTAAATCCCTAAATTGGGACTTTAATTCATTTACCAAGACTAGTTTACCATTCTTAAAAAGCAAAATAATTAGACCATGGTGTATCAGGTATCAATCTTTCCTGTTGAAATTCATTCACATGCAAAGAGCGACATAAAAAAGAAAAAGGGAAGGCTCGTAAAAATCTTATGCCTAAACATATTAAGCATAGTAAGATGTTGAGAAAATATCTTTCTATAATTCAATTCAAGAGTAATGTACCTCATAAGGTGGAGGTAGACCGTATTCCAAATATTTGGGATGTAAAATATAGTTGTACCATCTACTAGAAGGTAAACCATTTACTACGTAAGAAAGTATCAATTTCATATTTTAAGTGCAGTGCGGTCTTTAAATATCTTTAATCCCTCCTCAATTTCAATTTCCTGCGCTATTGAGTCCTCCAAAACCTTAATTTCCATGTTGTGAAATAGCATGCTTCCATTGTTCCATGCCCGACCAAACTCTAATGCAAGATAAGGATCGACCACTGTACTTTTTGGGATGAAATTCCTAAACCCCCAATTTTCATAATGTGCCACAAGGAGGGGTTGTCCTTCAGGGAACCTTAGCTCATGGGTTTAGTTCTCAAATTACCACCTCCCATGGTTTTATTTGACTGAGATTGAAAATGGAATAAAGAATGGCCAAAATGAATCGTAAGAGAAAAATTAATACAAATCCCACCATTTATCCTGCATGTGTGAAGGGTCCTGCTAACCATAAGAATAAGGATGACATCCCAATGAGGGAAAAGAGACACCAACACATAAGTACTTAATGATATTAATATCATTGATGATATTATCTCCCCTCTCACACACTTTAAAATTACTACCTTTAGCCCCCAAATTGGCAAGATGATCCACACATTTATTACCCTTTCTAGGGGTCTAAATAATTACATTTATCACACTCTTTTAGAAAAATTTATTTAGTATATTTAAGGATATTTATTAAGGTCAAATTATTAATCGTATCCTTTTTCACATTATCAAGGGTTAAAAACTTGTTTTGAACATCTAACCGTAAAAACATGCTCACATTGTGGAGTAAATCCTTAATCCAAATTTTCCTCTAGAAATCCTTTTCAAAAGACAATACATGTTTTGAAAATGAATATGTTTGGTACAATAACTGATATGTCGGTGTTATAATTAAGCATTTTTGTGATTGATATCCATCAATGCATGCATGAAAAACATTTTTGTGAAAACAATTGATCTAGGACATTTGAAAGATATCAAACTATTTTAGAAACATGTTCAATATTTTTAATTCAAACAAAAACATATTATAACTACAACATTAAAGATATTTTGTAGTAATTAACAAATATTTCAAATAAATAAAAATTTCCGTCCTCCAATCTTTACAATTCAATTCCAGGTTAAGGTACGAAAACTTCAACTTGTTGAGCTTGGGGAGTAAAGCTTTAGTTTAATTTTTCCTACATAAATCCTTTGCAAGACAACAAATGTTCTTACAATGAATATGTTTGGTCCAATAACTAATAAGTTAGGTGTTATACTGAATAATTTTATTCATTGATCTCCATCACCGCATGTAAGAAAAGTGTTTTTGTGAAAACAATTAATTTAGGACGTTTATAAGACATCAAACTATTTTAGAAACATGTTCAATGTTTTCATTCAAACAACAACATATTATAAGTACAACATAAAGGGAATTTTTAGTAATTAAAAAATATTTCAATCCTTCCAATAATAAGAAATTTTAACATCCATGAGGCTAGTCGCACTTCATTTGAGTAGTAACAAATTTAAAAATTAGGTTACAAATTTCACTTCAATCCTAAACTACTATACCTTTTTTATATCGTTCAATCCTCCAACTAGGTGGAAGTTCATTACAAGATTAACACTGGAGATAAGTGGAAACTAAACTCAATACATATTTATTTAGCTTGTTAAATGATATTGACTCTTTAGCTTCAAATATTATATTATTCAAATACATTCACCGCTTAAGTTAGCAGACGCTAAGCTCAAAATATCATTTAGTAACTTGTTAAATGAATGCGACAACTAATCTCAAAATAATATAAACAACCAATCGATGATTGTACTGAACAAAAAAATATTTATTCAAGTTATATATATATATATATATATAGTCACATCATTCTAAGTCATGTAAGGGTTTAATATAAGAAGAACTTTTAACATCCACGAGGCTAGTTAAAAATTAATATTGGGCCCATATTTATGATTTTCCAAATAGGTGGAAGCTCATCACAAGATTAATTTTGGGCCTAAATTTATACTTTTCCATGTCAACATGATTTTTTTAGTCTTGTTATGTAACCGTAATTGTACTGTAAGAGAATATAAAGTCAATAAGCATATTATTCTTGTCACGTACTGTAATTATATCTACATTTAATTTTATGTTGGTATGAACTACAAACGCTGCTCTCCATTGAGAAATTTAGACCCTAAGATAGAGAAGACTCGTGAGGATGGTTTTTTTTTCAAAACAAAACTATCCCTATCTCATGCCTATCAAATAATGTTATGTGAAATCACCTCACAAATATCGCAAACAAATGCCCATCGGAAGTGTTGCTTTTTCTCCGTGTAACATCTTTGTGCTTACCCTCTTCATTTCCATGTGCAGTATGAATAACCTTGGAGATTCTAAATGTAAAAAATAGACGTGTCAATAAAGAAATTTGTCAACTTCTTACCCTCTTCATTTCCTCATGTCCCCCCTCCACTTCGGTAACTCAACTCCCTTTCCGTCGCCCTCGATAGTACCTTCGTCTCCCTTACGACTTCGATTCAGACATCATGATCATTAGCCAAAGTGGTCTAGTGGTCTCCCTCCTTCTTTCACTCTTTTCTCTCCCTCATCTTATTTGGAGTATATTAATCCTTCGAACCCCTTAGAGCACTCTCCTAAGGTCTCTAAATAAATTTCGGACCCGGAATCTACTTCCTCTCCACATCTTGCCGACGCTTCTCTAGCTTCTCCTCTTGTATCCCCGGACATTGTAATGGCTACAATCAACTCAACTAACCTGATCATGGAAGCATGTGTGGCTGCCCCCATCCTTTTTGCATGGAAGTTAGCATGGACTCAGAAATTCTTGATGTGTTGCGGGATCTCTCATTGGTTTACCATGTTTATTATCTTTTAGAGAAAATGGTCTCCCCATCACAAATTTGGAAAACCATGAGAATTTAGATAAGATCTCACTTGACCCACATGAGGCCATTGAAGATTATGTTACACTCAGTATCTTCTATCAAGGAATGGAAAATTCACATGGACATGACCTGGATGAAAATAAATGAAGAATTCCTAGAACACATTAAGTTAGTGGATGTGTTGGTTCAAGGAATCCCTACTGCTGATGCTAAGGATGAAGCAACTACTCTCATGAATATCCATAAAATGTAATTTGGCTTTATCCGGTTTGGGAATTTTTCATTTTTGGTTTTTGCTGCATTTGATATTTTTATCTTCTTGTTTCATTGTAATATCCGGCCGTGAGGGGTTTTTCAGACAAGTATGTGGGTCATTTGGAAAAACATACTTTTACTCTAATTGAAAATAGTTTTATGTTTTTTGTATATCATAGCCGCAACTAAGCTCCTAATATCTTAATGTGTTTTTTTTTCAACCTTAAGATTGTTATGGTCCAAATATTATGTCTTGGTATAACCTAACAATTTCAAGATCATAATATCCTACTTTATTTTGATTAAACCTCAAGTGACCACTAAGCTCTAAAAATATATTGTGTGACATAAAGTACAATTGCTTAATATCAAAATATAATTCTTTTACTAGTTAGGTGCTAGCAAAAACTAAGATTGGAATATTATATTATGGGATTGACACTAAAAAAGTTATAAATTTATTCCTTTAATTTGTTAGATGCTATAAAATATCATAATTATGAATTATTAAACCCTAGTGATGAAATCTCCAAATAACATGTTGTGGCATAACCCGCCACCATGTAACTCAAAATATCTTTCTTTTGTTTGTTAAATTATACTGTCATTTGATCTCGAAAAATATATTGTTTAAGTACATAGCGCGTCGCTAAGCTCAAACTATGTTGATTCAAATTTGCTAAATCACAAAGGTGACCACTATGATCCAAATATTATGTTTTGGTGTAACCCATTGGTAGCTAAGCTAATAATACCTTATTTCTTTTGTTTAAACCTAGTAAGCACTAAGCTCCAAATATTATGTGGTTGCATAAGCAAGCAGATGTTAAGATCAAAATATCATTCAAGAACTTGTTAAATGATAACCACTAACCTTGAAATAATATATTATAGAAGTACTCATTCTCTCGCTTGGTTCAAAATGTGTTAATTTAATTTTTTAATCCTATCGATTGTAAGCTCCATATATTATGTCATTGTTTAAACTAGTGTCGGCTAAGTTCAAAATATCTTTTTGTAATTTGAGAACTGCTATAAAATATCAGAGCTATGAATTATTGAACCCTTACGAATACAATCTCCAAATAATATGTTGAGGCTTAAGCTAGTAGGTGCTACGCTCAAAATATCTTAAACCACCGGTAATCTCCAAATAATATGTGGTGGCATAACCTAATGAGCGCTAAACATGAAATATTTTAATTCCAAATCTTAAATTCATACAAAAATTCAACTAATTTATATTGGTTCTTGATTGTTATAAAGATATCCAAAGTTAATGTCCTTGATTAAATTAGAGGTTGCTAAGCTAAAAAAACGTAATTTAATTTGTTAAAACCTAACAACTTCTAAGTTTACAATATAATTTGTTAGGTTATGTTTAAGCATAACCTAGAGGACATTGGACTCAAAATGTATTTCTTTTATTTGTTAAATACTAGTGAATTTTTAGCTCGAAATATTATATTATTAAGTACCTAGTGGCCCTAAGCTCGATCTATGTTGATTCAAATTTGCTAAATCCCAGTGACCATTAAGATCCAAATATTATGTTTTGGCATAACCTACCAGCCACTAAGCTTATAATTTCTTACTTTCTTTTGTTGAAACCAAGAGACCGATAATATCCAAATATTACATTGTGGAATAATCCAAAGGGCGCTAAGTTCAAAATATCTTAATTTGATTTATTAAATCCTAACAAGTGATAGGTTACAAATATTATGTGGTGGCATAACCTACCGAATGCTAGGATCAAAATATCTTAATTTAAAATCTTAAAATCATACAATAAAATCAACTAATTTATACAGATCATGATTTCTATACAGTTCTACAAAGTTAATTTGGTTGATTAACTTAGAGGTTGATAAGCTAAAAAGGCCTAACCTTTTTGGTGGTGATAAGAGGATCTTGCATGTGTGGCTTTAATGAGAATTTATGACATCGATAGATTACATTCGTGTGATAAACATGATTGATTAATGGTTATAAACACACAATATGTAAGACGACTTCAAGAATTTAAGAGTTTTAATGGGAAGCGTGATATTTTTTATTAGGATATCCAATCGATGATCTTTGTTACCCTTACACTTGCCTCCTTTCATGTGTTACTTGGTGGTGGCTTTATATCTTTGGGACAAATCGATATTTCACTACACCTTTCCTATTTTTCATTTTTGGTCGTTGTGCTTCATGTCTCTCTGCGATAGTGACAATGGTGTTGGTTGTTTCTTGGGTAGCATAGAGTGTGGTCCTAACGAAAGAGGTAAAGAGATATAATAGGAAAGGATGATGGGGAATCATTCACTTCTTAGATGGATGGGAAAATTTAGAATGCAACTATGCAAAATTGGCTCAAGAATGTCCGGTCAATCATGGAGAAATTTAAAGAAGAAGAGGACGATGATATTTGTTAGAGAATACATAAAATGTTGTTTGACCCAAACCAGTCCAAAGGGTGGAGGAATGTTTTTGAAATGGCACACGGGTTGAGTGTGAAAAAACATACTATCAAACTTGTTCGACAATTTATCTTGTATAAGGAGCATGAGAAGTTGGAAGAGCATCTAGTGAGCCTCCAATATCATGTTCATGCCTTGATGTGGGGGATGCATGAGATTGTGCATGCTCTGGAGGTGGTTGTGGGAAATTAGGGTATATAACTCCTTCTAGCGCTAAAGTGAAAATTTCTGAATGTCAGTGGATTCTTCCTCCTCCTCTGATCAGAGTAAAGGGGACTTAGATTTCAAGATCATGGGAGAGGTGAATGTAAGAGGTAGAAAGGCCTAATATTTCCTAGATGCATTTGTCTTTAGTTTTTTTATTAAGGGTTGGAATGGATGTCTGAATAGCGAAGTGTATAAATATAGGAAGTATTTTTGGGTGATGTAAAGCTGACTACAATTCTTCCTCATTCATTTTGGCATATATTTAGTATGATAAGGTGCTTCTAATCATCATGGGAGTCCACTGCTAGAATACTTATCATGGACTGATTCCTCATGTACTATTTTTTGAAGAGTTTTCATTGAAAAATATAATTTTAAAATCTTAAAATCATAGAATGAATTCAACTAATATATATATTCTATCTACTACTAAGGCCATCAATGTAGGTTTATTACAAGGTTTTAGACCTAACTCTACCAACCAAATAGCCTCTCATAAAAAATTTGTGGATAACACCATTTTACTGTTGATGGCCTCTATTCTGGAAGCTAAAGCTATCAAAACTATTCTTAGATTCTATGAGGCAACTTTTGGACAACAAGTTAATTTTGACAAGAGCTCGGTGTACTTTTTCAACACCCCTTTGGAAAGGTAGAAGATAATTACACTTATTCTAGGATGCAAAATTATCTCTTTTCCTACCACATATCTTGGTCTTCCCCTTGGTACAAATAAAGTATCTATGACTGTCTGGAATGCTTTATTAGACATATTTCATAAGAAATTGGCTAGCTGGAAAGGTGTTGTTCTGTCTAGTGCTTCGAAAAGTGTTTACTAATTAAAAGCACACTTCAGAACTTACCCATTTATATAATGTCCATGTTTAGCATACCTTCAATTATCATGGAAAGTATTGAAAAAATAAAAATCATTTTCTTTGGCATGGTACTAAAGAAAGATTCAGATATCACCTAGTTGCATGGGATCAAGTTTGCATGCCTAAGAAATTTGGAGGCTTGGGAATTAAAGATATAAGAAAGATGAATGTTGCTCTCATTGCTAAAATGGGTTGGAGATTGCTAAAGGAGGAAAACCTTGGACTGAGCTAATTAGGGTCAAGTACTTGGCTCAAAACCATGCAAACACCTTTCTCTTTGAAGAACAACTTCCTAATGGGTCTATGTTTTAGAATAATCTACTTCAAATCAAACATATTCTTAAAAGAGGAAGCATGTGGAAATTGGGAGATGGAAATGATATTTGGTTCTGGTAGGATAATTGGACTTCTCAGCTTAAAGGACAAGTTTGAAACCATCAAGGACAACTTGATTGATAATTATGGCAGCAAAGTAAAAGACTACATGGACTTAGAGGGAAACAAGAGAACTTGGAAAAAGCTTAAGGTGGACATAATAGAATTGGAACCAATAGTTTCCTCTCTTTAAGAACAACTTGATCTTATTCCTCTAAATCAAAATGAATCCAAGGATGAAATCATTTGGGTTAATTCATTTGATGGTGACTACACTATTAAATATGGATATAACACCTTTTTGAGAATATACAATGTGAGTTTAACTGGAGCCAAATTTGGATGCCTGAATTAACTCCTAAGGTAAATATTTTTCTTTGGCTTGTGCTAAAAGGGAGGATTTTAACCAATGATAATCTGATAAAAAGGGGTTTCATTATGCCAAATATGTGTTGTATGTGCATGAAAGAAGTGGAGGATGTCAAACACCTGTTGTTACATTGTGAATATGCTGCAAAGGTATGGGGTCTAATTCTTACAAACTTTAAATTGGAATGGATTTTCCTCATAATATTGTGTAGGCCTAGAATCAATGGGATCCCCCTATAAACATTGCATGGTTAGAAGGCTATGGAAATTGGTCTTTCCTCATGCCATATGGAGACTTTGGAAAGCCAGGAATGGAATCATCTTTAGAAACCACAAACAATTATGTAAAAAGTTCTAAAGGAAATTGTTATAGGGGTTAAAGAAAATTTAGAAAGATTCAGGCCTCCAAAAACAAGCATTATCCTTAGGATGAAGAAGATATTCTTTCAACATGGAAATTAGACATTGGAATGCTTCAGAAAATAGGTCATATTTCTGTAGATAGGTCCTTGATACATTGGATTCCACCTCATAACCTATGGTACAAGCTCAATTTTGATGGAGCTTCAAAGGGAAACCCTGGAGCTACAGGTGGAGGGGGAATAATTCAAGATCACAAAGGTTATTTAGTTGTTTCTTATGCTAGTAATATGGGGCATCAATCAAATCACTATGCTGAAGCCTTATCAGCATTATGGGGTATTAGAATAGCCAAAGAGTGCAATATTTCTAATCTCATCATAGAAGGGGATTCTATGAATATTGTAAATCATTTAAATCAAATCCATCCCCTAGTTGGAATATCAAGGATTTCATTACTGAATCCATCAATATTTGCAAATCTTTCACCAATTTCCAAATTATTCACACATATAGGGAAGGAAATAAAGTTTTCGATACCCTAGCAAATATTGGGGTTCTTAACAATAAAATGGACATATGGTATATTAATGAGACACTCCCTAGTCATGTACAAAATGTAATCATAAATGAAAACAATGGTAGTACCCTTGAAGTCCGCAATCAATATTAAGATGTCCTTCGCACATGTGAAGGCTACGATCTTGGCAGCTCATCCCCACAAGCTTATATTGAAAGCTAAATTCTATAATTCCTTGCATGCTTTCTGGTAAAAATAGAAGCTAATAAAAAGTGGCTCTTGGGTAGTTATAAGATCATTCCAAAGGATAAAGAAAGATCTAACAGTGATAGAGATAAATAAGATGTAGGTGGAGTGGCATGCCAGTTGAACTTGTATGTGACCTTGCTTGGAAAGAAATGTGGCTCTTTGGAACTATCTCCAGATTGGGGAATTTCAAATCTCATTGAAAGAATCCAAGGCCATGATCAACATATTTCTCTTCAGTTTGTTGGAGGATGAAAAAGAGTGGTGACATATGGAGACAAGATCATACATGTGACCGAAGAGCTCATTTCTGAAATCACATGCCTTAGCTTGGAAGGTAATAGGGTTTTCAACAAAAGAATTGACAAGGCTGCTGAATCTAAAAAAATTCTAGAAGAGGGAAAAAATATGGAGTTTGTAACTATAGGCATCAAGGTCACCTCTATCCCAACTCCATTTGATGATGTCACCAAAATGTTGGTTAGGTATGTGACTCTTGAAGGCAGGTATATCACGGCCCCCTCAAACCTGTAGTGCCCACATTTTATAGCTCTAGTTATATGTTGATTCCTTTATGCATATGCATGTTTTGATTGAGACTCTAATAGATTTTAGCCATTTCACTATGATTTTTATCATCATGAACATTATGGTATTTTGGGTGCATAGCGCCAATTGGACTAGATTCATATACTGATATATTCTTTTGATGTTGATGACACTAACTAGGTTATATGATAGATCTATTGGTTAGATGTTGTTTCTTGTGGTCAATTTGATTAATGATATAGTTTTCTGGATTTAATAATGGTAATCTCATGCTAGCCTAAGTGTATGTCATTGCAATTGTATCTGTGGATGATTCGTGGAAAACTATGTGTATAATTGTATGCATTGCACTATCAATTTGTTTAATAATGTTAGGACATTATAAGTTTGATTGAATTTGTGATGTGTAGATGATGTTTATTATATTGGACAGATGCGGTTAATGTGTGCAATGAGTGTGTAGGTGACAGGTATAGGAGAGCATGGGTTTCAGGGTAGCTACACAATTGTGCACGAGCGGCCCACGGATGAGTCCTAACCTTGCTAAAAATTTTAGGCCTTAGATTAGATGTATTTAATTGGGCACCATGGGTGAACCCTTAATTGTAATGTAATTATGTTTTGTAAAATTAATTAGGTTTAGGGTGTGTTTTATTAAGTAAACTAGCTTAGGGGTTTAATGATCTCATCTTAAGTTAAGTGTTGGTTTTGGGAAAGTGTGTGTGTGTTTGGTAGAAGGGATTGGGGACCACATGTGAACCTTGGGTGGACCCCACACCCTCTACCCTTGTGCCCAAGCATGCCAAACCCGAAATTGGGTTATTTTGGGCATTTTTAGGGACCCCTTTTGAGTTTGGGAGTTCCCTTAGCATGAAAATGGGCCCTTGGACCCTACCTAATAGGTAGGGGGATTATTTCCAAGGTTTGGAGGGAGTTTCCCTCCCATTTTGCCCTCCTTAGTCACCATCCATGTAAGATGGTTGGTTTGTGTGTTTTTGTTAAAAGTTGCTCCACTTTGTTTTATTTTAGTTTTTAGTATTTTGGGTGATAAGGGATAAAAGGTGAGTTTACTCTTACTTATTTGGTTGTTGGAATCTTTGACTCTTGAGAGGAGAGGGGGTGACACTTGTCACCTTCCCATTGGTGAGGAAAATTTTGGGTTCCTCTTTTTATTCTTCCTCATGTGGAAGGAAGGGGTCTTCTTGGTTCATTTTTTTGGAGCACTTGGAGAATTTTGGGAGCTTGGAGGTGAGCTTGGACAAAAGGGAAAAGCTTAGAGTCTTGGAAAGCATTGTAGAGGTAGGATTCTTAACCTTTTTCTTTCTTAGTTGTGCTTATCTTGTTAACTATGCTTTGATTAATGAAATGATGTGTGTGAAATGAGGTATTGTGAAGTGTATGGTGAATGTAGTTGTTTGTTTGTTCTTGTTGTTTTCTTTTGTTTTCTCTCCACCATCATTTGGATTGATGGTTTTTGGAGAATGTAGGGGAAGAGAGAGGGATTTCCCTCTCAAACCTCATGGTTGTTGGTCAAGCCATGAAGGTCCCTTCTCATCCCCTCATATGGTTTGAGGTGGGAGAAAGGTTCATATGGCTTGAACCTTTCCCCATTCTTGGTGAGGAAACCCTTTTGGGTTTGAAAATCCTCCCAAGAAGGATTTCTATAACATAAAGGAGGAATAAGGAGGATGATTGATTAGGAGGTATAAGGAGTTTTGTAAACATGTTTTGTTGGTGCTCCTATGGTTGGACACCTTTGATTTGGGCATCCTACTCCTTCTCTTCCCCCTTGTGAGGTTGACCTTGTTATCCTCATGTTGTTGTTTTATCATGTGTAGTATGTCTAAGTGGTTAAATGGTCTTATGTATTCTTGTTGTGTTTTATCCCCATCATACTTGTGCACATTGTGGAAGTTTGTTCCTCTCTCCCATGGGCTTGGGGGAGGCTAGCATGGCTTCCAACCATGGAAAGGCATGTGATGATGCCTATTGGTTGGGTGGTAAACAAGCCTTGTCTCTTATTTCAGCATCCTTGGAAGAACACTCAAGTTGGAGATAGTTGGAGCCTCTTGCCATCTTGGTCATCCTCATCTTTTGTGGGCATTACCTTCATTTTGTAAATAAATGTAGCTTTGTGAAGTTTTATACTCTTGTAAATACCCATTATTGTACTTATTGCTTCTTGTAAACTTTAGTCATTACTAAGGAAGTTTTTACTTTATGGTTGCAAGAATCTTGTAATATTATCCTATTGAAATCATGAGTTTTCTTTAGTTACATGTCATCTTTTGAAGGTCTTATTATGTATAAATCTACAAAGTATGATCATGCATGGTGTATTAAAACTGTAATTTTTAGTTGTGTTTACTTCTCTTGTGTTGTAAAAAAAAAAGTACCTATGAAATGGCTTATGTACTGTGTATCCTATGTATGCATAACTGAAATTTACAAGCTAATCATTCTTTTAAATTTGTAATTTTTATGGCACTACACAAACATTTAGTTTATTTGAATTATTTAAGGAGAAATATTAAATTTGTCTTCCCTCATTTCATATTGAGTTGAATGAAACACTCAATCCTTGAGGTTAAAAAGCAAAATCATGTAACTCGCCTTCATCAAGGGATTATCCTCCTCCTGCACTTCAAGTATTGCCTTCCTTCAAATCCTACCATTTCTTTGGCCCCTTGTCCCTCATAATCCCAACCCCACCCCTTTTCCCATCATCCCTTCCTCCACCTCTTTGGGTCTGAGGAAAATAAGATCCAAAAATCCCTCCTTTCCTCTCAACCATCCTTTTCCTTCAAAAATAATTCTCCGTAGTATCCAAAATAAAGATGTTGAACTTGCTCAAATCCTTCTACACATGGTATAATGAGGAAAAACCAATAAGGTGATGGAGAAAGAGAATGATAAATGACTGGATGAAATTGAGAAAGACCTAGAGGCACTAAAGAAGGATCTAAAGCAAATGGAAAAAGGAAGAAAAGATCAAAATGGAGAAATATCCTGGGCTTGTTGAAAGCCAAATAAAAGAGATCTACAAGCAAATAAATTCCCTTGACAACAGGGTTGTACATATGAAGGGCATACATGAATCTACTATCAGAAATCTTAAGGTAGTTTTTTAATTTCTGGAAGAGAAAGTGAAGAAAGTTTGTATACTTAGTAACATCTCGGAGAACATATGGGAAAGGGGCCAACACAAGCTCAAGTGTTCATTCAGATCGACAAGAATGACCCCACCCAGGTTACTGCCATCACACTTTTCAGTGCCCTATAGGAGTTGAAGAGAACTGTTGATAGAGCATCCAAGTGATGTTTCTATCAAATATGTTGAAAACTAGAAGTTTAGTTATTGTTATTTGGTTGGTTTTTTAATTGTTTACTTGCAGGTTTTTCTAGGTATTTTGGTACTTGTCCGATTATTTGTCTTATTAGCGTTTGTCTTACATGTAAACCATTTGATTTTGATCACTCTCTGAATCGTATCTTTTAATATCTAGATCTGGATCCATTTTTGTTCTAGGGTATAGTCCCTCCCAAACAACTAAACTCAATATGTATTTCTTTACTTAGTTAAATATTAGTTACATTTCAGCTTGAATATTATATTTTTAAATAACTAATGATACTTCTAACCCAAACTATGTTGATATAATTTAAATAATATATTGTTTAAATACCCAGTGATCGCTAAGATAAAACTCTTTCAATTTAATTTGTTAAATTACACTACCACTAACATCCAAATATTATGTTTTGTCGCAACCCATCGGCCGCTAAATATAGTAAACTATCATAATTGAAGTTATTAAATGATAGAAAATTGAATACTTAAATAATATGTTGTGGCATAGCCTAGCGTCCGCTAAGCTTAGAATACCTTACTTTAGTTTATTAAATCCTAACCATCGCTAGGCTCCAACGATTATGTGGTCACATAACCTAGTGGGCACTATGGTCGAAATATATTAATTTAAAATCTTAAAACGATTCACTATATTTAACTAATTTATAGATATCTTGTTTGCATCTTCAAATATTACACTATTATTAGTTGAAGTTTTGTTTAAATAAAACCTAGCGGAAACTAACCTCAATACATTTTTTCTTGAGGTTTAAAATGCTAGTGACTCTTTATGTCAAAATAATATATGGTTTAAATACCTAGTGGTCTCTAAGCTCAAACTATGTTGATTTAATTTTTTAAATCCTAGTATTAACTAAGATCATGTTATTATGTTCTAGCATAACCTACTTGAGGCTAATTTTATAATATCTTACTGAAACCTAGAGATTGATAATACCCAAATATTATGTTTTGTCATAAGCTATTCAACGCTAATCTCACAATGATCAATCAATAACTTGATAAATTATATTGACCACTAAGCTCACGAATATTATATTATGGAAGTACCTAGTGCCTCAGCTAGCTAAACATATGTTAGTTTAATTTGTATAATCCAAAATATCATAAGGTATTATTAATATCTATTGGGATAACCTAGTAGATGAGAGACTACGAAGATTTACAACAAGTTTTTAGATACGATACGATATACTCGACGAAGGCTAGCGACTGCTAAGCTATTCTTAAAAGTAAATATATTATGTTTTTAATGAAGTTGTGTTATGAATTCAATTTTTAATCTTTGCGTATTCAACACAAGGCAAATAACAAAGTGATTGCTTGACCCAAAAAAAGTGTGTTTCCTATAACAAAATACACTTATGCGCGAGTCTTCCAAGGTAAATGAAGATTGCCTCCAAATAATAAGTATAGCGTAGGGGTCGCTAGAGAAGGAAACATTTTTCATGTAGAGTCTACTCATACACAAGTTTATATAAATGGTAAAAAATAAATTTGGAGTTTATATAATGAATACATAAATATACTTGGACTATTGATCGAGAAGTTATCTAACCAAATTTTAAGTATGACGCGATAAACAAGTTGTACCCTAGCGGCCACTGATCTATTCTTAAAGAAAAATATATCATGTTCATAATGAGGTTGTGTTATAAATCTAAATTATTAATCATTATGTATATAATAGGAGAGAAACCACATAAGCAATCGCTAGCACCAAATAATAGTGCGTTTCATATATAAATAAAAACCTTCTTCATGAGGCTGCCAAAGGTAAATGAATGTTTTCTCCGAATAAGAATTATTTCCTAGTGGGCACTAGTGTAGGCAAGTTGTTTTGTGTAAAGTGTATTCATACAGAGAAATCATATTGAAAATTTGTGAGCGATAAAAATAAATCTGGAGTTTAGATAATGGATACCTTAATATACATTTAGAATAATGTATTTCAAGTGTTATACAAGTATACGTATAGAATAATCTATTTCATATGAGCTTTTGGTAGAATACTTCTAGATTTATGACAAGAAATGAAACTTGGACTAGTGACCTAGAAGTTATTAAACAAGTTTTTAAATACAAGGCAATCTACTCATTCTACCCTAAAGAACCACTAAGCTATTCCTAAAGGTAAATATATCATGTTCATAATGAAGTTGAGTTATAAATCTAAATTCTTAATCTTTTCATATATAACAGAGACAAACAATATAAGCGATTGTTAACACCAAATAAATGGTTTCTCTAAATAATAATTATAGCGTAGCGGGCGCTAGTGTATGCAACTTTTTTTTCATGTAGAGTGTATTCATATAGGAGAAATCATATTGAAAATCTATAAACGATAACAAATAAATATTGAATTTATATAATGGATACATAAATATACGTGTAAAATCATATATTTAATGTGTTATACATGTATACGTATATATTTCTCTACTTCATATGAGATTTTGGCAGAATTATTTTACATTTACAAAAATTATAGAAAGTCAGCATTGTGACTGAGAAGTTATAAAACAAGTTTTTACATATGACGCGTCGTCTACTCATTGCATCCTAACGACCACCAATCTATTCTTAAAGGTAAATATATCATGTTCATATTAAGGTTATTTTATAAATCTAAATTGTTAATCTTTGCAAATATAACAACAGACAAAGAATGAATTATAGCCAAACGAACGCTAGGGTAGACAAATTTTCCCATGGTAGAGTATATTCATATAAGAGAAATCATATTGAAAATATATAAATGATAACAAATCAATCCGAAATAGTGTATATAATTCAAATAACATTCATGTTTAGTAAATAGGTTGTCAAAATAAATAATTATATCGTGGCTGCCTCAAAGCTATGTGAATTTTGGGCATAGATTAGTGGGCACAAAAGGAATAATATATTAATTATTAAATATATAGTGATTAAAATTATATTTAATAATATTAACGCATATATAATGTGTTTAACTTCCAATGTACAAAACATAAAATTGCTTTGAATAAATTACATTTGGTTAATTCTACATGGAAACACATATATAATTGGAAATAATTATCATACAATTGAATTGTTAATATGGTTTTATAGGTTTCAAGTATTTTTTTAACCTCATATATTTTCCTAAAATTTCTAAGCAACAACCATGTAAAAAATGTAATATGAATTAATTAGTGATGTTTCTTTGCATCATCTTAATGAATAAAATTAAACTATCTTGGTTCTCACAACCAAAATTAAAAATTAATTTTTTTTGATTGTGCTGAAGCTATCATTATCCTTAAAAAAATCAAAGGAATGAGAATTAAAAATTCAAAATGAAAATAGCCAAAGAGAGACATAAAATGGTGGAAATGGGAAAGCGTTAAACAAAGATAAATACTAGAAAAGAAAAGGGAATAATTTTTATTTCGTTTTCATGAAGAAGAAGGCAAGTTTGCATGGAGATAAAAATCAATTGGAAAGCAAGGCTTGACTACATAGCACAATTTAGTAGGACAAAGAAGGGATGGTGTGGATCACGATTGGACTACCGTGCAAAACAAAAGAACCAATCAACTATAGAGTAACTAATAGATGTTGTAATAAAAAGGTAAACCTTTACTATAAATACCTGATTTAGTAATATTTGGGATTATTTCGTGCTTTATGCTCTAAGTGAAACCTCCATCTAATACCTCAATCAAACAATCTACGTGATTCTATTGCAATATTTGTTGCTTACCTCCTTCATTTGCATCATTTTTGTGCATCCTTTCGTGTGTCTTTTTGTGCCTTGATCAAGAAACAAGATTATAATCACATGTAATAAAAATCTGGATTTGAACATTGGGTCCTGAAATCTATGGCTTGCACATAATTTTTATTTTGAATACATGTTTTTTTGTGTGGCCAAATAAATTAGAAACCCTATTTAACATTTCGTAAGGTATTTAATAATTTATTTAGCACATTCCATGAAAGAAATTTCAAAAATAGAAAAGAGAAGGATATGAAAATTTGAAATTTTCACTTTCCCCTCTTAAAGCAAAAGGGTAGGTTATTGAAATTTCAAATATCTAAAAATACGGGGAATTGAAATTTCCTATTTTTAATTTTTCATGGTTTAAAAATTAAAACTAAAAATGAACTAAAAATGCAATTTTTTATTTTCTATAGCCTATAATAATATAAACATAATAAAAATATCTTATATAATATATATTAAAACAAACATAGTAAAAATATATATTATAAGAAAACAAAAGAAATAAATCCTAAACATAGTTTTAAAGTTTATTAGAATAATATACAGACATTTACGTTCCATTATTTATCAAAATTGATTTCTACATTGTTAGATATAGTGTGCGCTAATTTAAATTAATTTTCCAATTAAAATGTGCCATGTGGCAAGTTTGAACAAGCTATTTGGGATACATAATAAGGCTAGCAATTTAAGACTGTACAGATAGTGTTATTGTATTGATATTTTCAAAATAAGAAACATTTGAGCCAACGGTTTGATATGCCATTTTGTCTATAAGTAAAGGAGCTTAGTGGGTGCTAAGAATTTTCTTTGTTAGGAAACAATGTGAAATATGTGTTGAAAACCATGTATCTTATGACAACTACATACTAAGCCTAGTAATCCATAACTTTACAAATAGTGTTTATAATGAGAAGATGTAAAGATACAAATCTAGCGACCCCTAAGTGGCTATTTTAAAAATAATAAACTTCTTAGCCTAGGGTAATATATGCCGTTTTTGTCAATAAGTAAAGGAGCTTAGTAGGTGCTAAGCATTTCGTTTGATAGGAAATGATATGGAGTCTTAGTTGAAACCCATGTATCTCATTGGAACTACATACTAAGGTTATGGATCAAAACTTGTAGATATAGTGCTTATATTGAGAATAGGTAAAGGTATGAGCCTAATGTAAATGCTTGCTAAACTATACCATGCTTTGTTATTTTATGGCTATTTTCAAAGTAAGAAAATTTTAACCCTAGGGGTTTGATATGCCATTTATGTTAATAATTTAAGGAGTTAAGCTTAAGCGCTAACTATTTTATTTAATAGTAAATAATGCAAAATATGAGTTGTAAACCATGTATCTTATGGGAACTACATATTAAGCCTAGTGATCCAAATCTTTAAGGATAGTTTTTATAATAATAAGAGGTAAAGGTAGGAGCCTAGAGGCTGCTTAGCTATACAATGATTTGTTATTTTATGGCTATTTAAAAAATAAGAAGATTTTGAGTCTATGGGAAACACATAGTATGTCTCGAAACCTTTTGAGGATATGTAACGCAAGAATTTCACTCTGCCACACATCACCTATTAAATATGGTACACTTAAAATAAATGGATAAAATTATCATTCAAAAAATGTGCACATAGTGTTGAAATAAGAAATAGTTGATCCTAGTGGTCGTTAAGTCATTCCATTCAATACATACAAAAGCTTAGTGGTCGCTAATCATTTTCTCTCATACGAACAGATGTGAATTATATGTTACAAACAATACATCTTATGAGTACTACATAAGTCATGATCCTTCTTGAGGGTTTGCAGTGCAACACTTAGATCCACCAGGGATGACACAAACAATATGTTATAATTAAAATAAATGAAAACATAATAGCAACCCAAAGCAATACATATAGTATTTCTAATGACTGACAGTAATAGTGGGAGCCTAGTGATTTCTAAACTAAAGAATTATCTTTTATATTATCGCTATTTTTAAATTATGAAATTGTTGATCCTTGTGTCCGCTATGTTGTTATTTTTGATAAAGAAAAAAATCTTAGCATTTGCTAAGCATTTTCTCCCATAATAACCGATGTGAATCATTTTTTCAAACAATATACCTTGTGGGAAGTACATAAGGTTAGATCCCTCTATATGGTATGTAGTGCAGCTATTGTCTCTGCCGCAGTACATTACATCCAACATGATACAATTATAATTAATAGAAAACACTAGCAATCAAAATTTGTAAAGATAGTGTTTACAATGATCGTAATAGTAGGATCCTCTTGGTCTCTCAAAGGTCGTGATATATTATTTTATCACAATTTTCAAAATAAGAAATTGTTGAAACTAGCGTCTGTTGTGCCATTACTTTCGATAAGTAATGAAACTAAGTGTTAGGTAAACAATTTTTCCCATATAAAACATTATGACCTATATGTTACAAACAATATATTTTATGGACAATACACATGTCTTGATCCCTATCGAGCATTTGTAGATTAGAACTTGTTTCTACCATGGATAGTCTATCAAATATGATACAATAATAATCAATGAAAATCACTAGCAAGAAAAAAGTGTACAGATAGTGATTACAATAACAAGATTAAATGGTAGGACCCTAGCTTCTGCTAAGCTAGGTCATCATTTGTTATTTCATCATTATTTTTAAATTATTAGAGCTTTTTACCCTCAATCGATATAATGTATCGAATAGTAAATGTTTGCGACCTACGAAGAATGGCACTATAAATTCATTAACATAAGTTCAAACAATTTGGAACAAATTTCTTCAATTAGTATTATAAATATAACTTATCTTTAGAGTAAGATAGAATATACCCTTTTTTTGGTAATCATTAAACATTGTTAATAATCAAATCTTTTCTAAAATAGGTATAACCCGCCATGACCTTATAGAGAGCATTGTTTCCACGAAAATGACTATTGTGACGATGGCCATACTTAATTTTAGGAAAAGTGTAATCATTCCCATTTATTTTTAATTACTTTTTTTGGAATTTTCCACCAAGCGTTACGCTTAAAATATCATACTTAGTCTAGATATAGAATTTTAAACATAATGAATAAAGTATGTCCAATATACATATATTTCACATTGTCTTATATAACAAAAAAATATGAGTTATCACTAACTCCGTTAATGTGATTTGTTGCTCAAACACTCTCTTCAAAATGACAGATATTATATCTTAATTTCCTCTATGCTTTTCCATTCAATAGGTGTAAATGGATAAAAAAGGTTTTACGTTATTCTTTTATATGTTGACTAGAAGTCTATCTGCATCAAGTGTATATTTTTTAACGTTCCTATCATGCCATCTATATAATGTTATATCTTGTCTGACTCATATGTAATCCTTTCAAAAGGTGCAAATGGTTTCATATCTTTCAATACATCATAATTCGATTTCAGAATTTTAGAAAAAAATGTGTTATTATTGATTTGATCCACAATATATGAATTTATGTAACTAGTTGAATGATACATAAGATGTTCTATTGAATCCCAGCGGTGGGTAACCATTAATTTAATTAATCTATTATGATACAAATTAAAGAACTCTAGAGGTTGGTTTCCGCTAGTGTAGTATTTAAATTACTTATTAGAAAATGTGAGAAAACACATTAAATGTTTGGAAATGACCTAATTATTAATGTATTTTACTCTAATTATAGGTAAAATGTCTTCCATTTTTGCACTCCATTCATAATAATTCCTTTCATCGCAGGTGGAATTTTTTTGGAAGAAAAGAGATGAGGAATGGTTTCGAAATCCATTCCCTGAAAACAACCACGTCGACCTATGGTTGTTTTTGTTATAGATTAGATTCATGAGGAAGTTGGTATTGTTATATCGGATAAAGGCATTAATTTTGGGACACCGCGTGTCTAGGTGGAACGCTTTGACTTTGAAAAAATAAGTGTCTTATTCTGATATAGAGTTAGATGTTTCTTTGTTTAGGAAGCGGGAAATGCATGCCTTCATAAATAGTACACCATATTCCTATTCAAAATATCGTTGGAATTTAGGGATTCTAATTATTCTAACAAAGCTCGGCTATTCAAATGTCAAGACATTCACAATGGTATATTTACATTATTCAAAAAATTGTATAGAAATTAAAAAACACCTTTTGTTTGTAATTTCTTTTATAGAAAAGGTTTACTTTTACCTCTAAAACATGCCAAGTTGTTTATTATGCTAAGGCGAACATATTTGACTAAATTGGAGATAGACCCATCTAAATAAAAATTGCATGGGTTGAAAATGAATACTAAATCAATTGGGTCTATTGAGGTTGGTGTAATAGAAGAGACATTTGATTCTTACTACCAGAGAATAAAAGGAGACAACAAAATGAGAGAAAAATTTCTACATTATTTGAGAAATAAGCATCTAGATAATATTCCATTGACAACCTACATTGATTCCAATGTAATTGAAAAAATTAAATTGCACGAATCATACTACCTCTAGTTTTATGTACTATTGGGTGAAGATAAAAATGGAAAAATAAAATATGATTCCCATATAGGGGAAAAAATGGAAAAACGGAAAAAATATCATGAGGTGGAAGAAATTATTTCCGTCAAGGTTATGGAAATATTAGACAACTATGTGATATCACTTTGGAAGGAAATATACCAAGCAAGGATTGAAGACACGAGACAATTTTTCATGTAAATGTTCATATCCATTTTAGCTTCCATCAACTTTATCAGCAATTACTTTGACTAATCCTTTCAATGTTGAAGGTGTGATCGCTGATTTTTACAATTTCCCAATGATATGTCTTTTGATGTAATAATGGAGCTTCTAACAATTATCAAATTTAGTGTGTTGAATTGTATTATTATTGTTCTAATAACAATTGGTTATTCAAAAAATTTTAAGAGACACCTTAAAAGATACACAAAAAGGTTAAAGACACTAGAGTATCAATTTGTATGGATGCTACAAACTCTATGATAGCAATGGTATATTAAAAAGTTTGTGTCTTATGTACACAATATCTAGTGTGCACAAATACGAAAATAATGTTGATTATAGATAACATGTCATGAGGGATTGGATGGAGAAAGTGCCACAAAAATTGGCAACCGCGAATGAAATAGCCTACTGAGGAAACATGCATCCTTTTCCTTGTGATAGATTGTATGAGTTTTTGGCTGAAATGTTCACTCGATTCTATTCAAAACATTCTCTAAAACTAGTGATTTACGGTGGTAGTTTCGTACTCGGTTGCATTAGTGGATTCCAAACTATCTCATTGTTTTTATTGTTAAGACACACACGGTCAAGAAATGTTTCAAACATTACTATTCTCATATGAAGATAGGTTCGTCACTAAAGAAAACTTCAACAAGTGATATTTTTAATGAATTTTAACCTATAGATGCTACTTATACATTTATTGTTTATGTAGACAACCACAAAGCTATAAAACCTAATGTACAACCCTTTCACCTTGACACTACATAACTATTTCAACATGGTGATTTACCTTTAATCATTTTATAAAGATGTTTAGTGAGCTCTATTTTCAATTTGCATGGTTTTAAGTTTTTAAACAAACTTATTTTTTTACATTTCGGATAATAAATGTAGAGGGCGCAAGAACAACGACCACAAATATGCCATTAGATCCAAGTTTGTTAATCGTGTGAATTTCAAAACAAAACCACTAATAATCCCCAAAAAATTATAAGACAATAAATGATTATGAAGACAACCAACAATGGGAGAACATAACCATGGAGGGCATGGAGGTATCACACATGAATACACAATCACAACCTACTATGTAAGCCATGTTTATTTTAAAAAAAAATCATTTATAAGGCCCATAAATTTATAGGAAATGATAACTAACAAACATTAGTTTATATGCTTGGCATACAATAGAAGAATTTTTTTAAGGAAATCCATTTGTAAGCTACGATAACAATTTAAAATGAAATATAGAGCTTCGAGAACTCTATACATCCACATTCAATATAGTAATGGTTAGATTAAAAAAACCTTCATTCAAAGAATATCTCGCTGATTTACAACTACATACTATCTACAATGTTTCACCGATTCACTCCGCATATTGTCTACTTACATTGAATTAACATTGTTTTGGATTTAACATCATCATAACCAGAACTACATATGATTTGATCTATCTCGTAGGTATGTAAAGTAGCACTTGGATAACCTCATTAAAGGTTGTCCAACTAAGTGTAGTTCGACCAATAATGGGATAGCCTAGCGGTAGCAAATCCATATCAATATCCGAGGATTATTTTAGGCAAAAGGGTGGTTCGAAGAATATAAGTGTATCCTAGTGGCTGCTAAATTTGAAATATAAGATAGAGAAAAATTTATATTGTACTTACCATATCACCACAGAAACCACTATTTTGATCTATTTAAGCTTTCACTTTCCACAACATGAAATGGATTATGAATTGAGTAATGTTTATTTCAAATACATTATGCTCACATTTACAATAGAAAGAAATAGATTATGAATTAATGAATTTTTATTTGAAATATCTCTTGCATCAATAGATCCAACAGGTGTAAAGGCGGTGTAATCCAAGCCACAATCTCAATCGGTAATTATTAGCCATAAGCTAATATTGTTTATTTTTATTGGTTATAATATATATTTGGATGATGAAAATAAAATTTGTTTACTTCCTGCGGTAGCGATATGAGTTATTTACTTATTTTATATATGGAGGACATGCTATGTGGGATAAACAAAACATATAATAGGAAGATGTCATTCCATTTTGGCATTAAAACTGTCAACTTGCGAGGTGTCCTACTGAAATTTATAAACTTATTATCAACATACTATAAACTGGGATTCTAGTCCGAAAACATCATTTCTACTGATGTTAAAAATATATCAATGGGATTCAATAAAAAATATCAATTGTATTGTATCCAAGACTCGTTTGGGGAAAGGAACATTACAATATAGTCGAGGGAATAACAATAAGATACCTAGAAAAGGTTTGGAGTAGAAATTATTTTTCATACAGTTCTAAAAACACTTTTGTGTATTACATTAGGTGTAAAGGGAAGCCCTTATGGAAATTTTATGGTGGGGATGAAAAGCGGTGAAAAGACCGTACAAAAGATAAATGGTTGATGGCTGATTTGTATAAAAATATCACAAATAGTGTCTCAAGGATTGAATGTGGTAGAGGGAATCAAATATTTGGAGTAAGAAAATGTTAAATAACTATTTATCTTTTCATAATGTTGTTATGATGGTCTTTAGTTAACATTGTCAATAATATATACATTCATATGTTATTATGAATGTAATGCGTAACTCTATTATGTTATACTAATATTTGTAAAATATGATTTGGGAGGATTTATATTTTCACCGAGTATAAGATGATAGTATGATTGAATAACTTATGTGGTGAATCATCGAAAAACTTTCCCTTGAAAAATTGTAAAATAGTTTTTTTACATTGTTCATAAAATAAATATCAAATTGTAATGTATGTACTTAATTGTTTTAAATATTTTTTAATATAGTTAATATATAAATAAATATCTATAAAAATTGACGACCATATCTAAAATATGCAAGTCATATGTGATAATTATTTCAAAGATTTACAACTATTTTACGAATAAAAATGTCTAAATGGGTGTCAAACTTAACACCACGTTAAGGTATTTGTTGCAACCATTGAAGTTAAGAGAAGATGTTCGGGATGATATTTGATCAAAAATTGAATTTGAGGGAGCTTATTTTTGGAGCTTCACTATGATTTATTTTGTTAGTTTGGGATCCGAGATCTTCGGTAATAGTGTTACAATAAAATTCAAACAATTCTTAAGATTCTTTTCTACATTTATATCTTTAGTAAAGTAATTTAAATTTATTTTATATCTATAATTGAATACACAATAATATCTAGATTGGTTTTATAGTTAATTACATTCTCCTGGTCTAAATTGTCACGCTCTTCTAATTTCTTCATAATATCTTTAGTAATTATCTGGTTACGCTAGGTGCAATCACATCATACTTTGCATGAAACATAAAGTGTATTGAATATCTTGAATTTCATTAACCTAGCGGATCTTGGGCCACAAGGAATTCTAATTATTCAAATATTCATAGTTTAATCTTAAAGACATTTAAACAAAGTGATAAGAACCTAATTACTAAACATTGATAATGCCTAACAGCTTGATGCCCCGTATTAAACAAAGACATTTTTTTCTTACAAAAAAGCATAAATAATGCCTAGAATTTGCTATCTCGTATAAAACAAAAACATGATCTGTACATAACATGTCATAAGTAATGCCTAGCGTCCACTAGACTATATGAAATAGAAACATGATCTCGTATATAACAAAGCATAAACAATTCTTAACGAACACTAGCTCATTCGAACATAAATTTTTTTCGTATATAACATAACATAAATAATCGATAGTGGCCACTAGCCCTTATAAAACAAAAACATGATCTCGTACATAAAAAATCATAGATAATGTCTAGTGGTCATTAGCCCATATAAAACATATATATGTTATGTCTAGTCCAAAGCATAGATAATGCCTAGCGGATGCTAACCCGTATAATGGATTCCAATATTTTTCTTTTTGGATCCCAATATATGGGACTTTGGAAAGCACTAAATTCCAATATATGTGATTTTGGATTCCAAAATATGTGATTTTGGATTCCAATATATGCGATATTGGAATCCAATATGTGCAATTTTTGAGTCCGACAATTCCAATATTTAATATTTTGCAATCCAAAACAATTAGTTTTGGATTCTAATATTGGCTATTATTTTTGTTGCCCAGACTGGAATAATTCTAGATTTAGTGAAATAAGTGTTGTACTATGGATGAGGCGGACTCTAGAAGACTATAAAGTTGAATATGATGACCTACTCCCTTGTATTGTGATAGAAAAGTGCCATAAGTGTTTCCAAAACACTATGTTACACTCTAATACCAAGTACATCCAAATAAAATATCATTTCTTAAGGGATCAAGTTAGTGAGAAAAGAATAAAATTGGAAAATGTGTCTACTAGGTGATTTAATAAAAATAAAATATGTGCTAAATCCTATATACTTTAGGGTCACATATGATAGATAAACGTTAAAGAAAATAATTGACATAAGTAATAAGCTAAAGAAACATAAAACCCTAGGTGCAAAAGAGGGGATATAAGACTTAACGATTTCACAATTGATCTAGTAGTGATCTACATGCAAATATTGATGAACAGGAGGAAAAAATGTTCACAATCAAACTCGGAAAATACCGGAACTAGGGCTCCTATACTTGGGTGAGGGTGCGTAGGCACAAGAGACCTATCTTGGGAGATTATGACCACATAGGAGTGATGTAGCCTAGAATATACCCACAAATCCCATGGCACGGTGACACATCACTATGACCGAACTAAACTCTCACCCAAAGCACACAAGGGTACCAGGCCCCTCTTTAGAGATGCTTATCAAGAATGTTAGCATGATTTAGTATATATTTATATATATTTAGATTCATAACAGACAATAAGGCATTTCATAGTGCATAAACCAGATTAAGAGCTTAACCATATGAAAGATTGACTAAACAATGACTATAATGATATTTACCATGCAAGAACCATATTTAGTCACATATAACACCAATATCCAACACATAATATCCATTATATTAAATATTGTAAAACATATAAGCTTCATACATCATGATCCAGTTTCCATAGTCATCAATTCCACAAGATAACTCTACAATAAACAATATATCCAAACCGTGAAAATATATACATATATATAGGAGTGGGGGATTTCCCTTCACTACCTATGCACATTCCAAAAATAGGATACATGCTAATAATAGGCTACAAGAGAATACAAAAGCATGCAAGTGCTAATAATATATCTCCTATAGTTAACTCCTAGAACAGATCCTATTAATAGCTCAAAAATCTACATGACGCTCGATCCTTCACTTATGCAAAATAGCCTTATGTAGCCCATAATTCTTCATACCTTTACATTCTCTACACTCTATGTCCAAAAATAGCCTTGATCTACAAAAGCGGATAAGCCCCATTTTTAACCTATTTCTTGGTGCACTCTTGTTTTGCTATACTTCAACATATGTCTACGTGCCATATTCCTATGTGCCAAATAATTATGTGATTTCATCCTTGAGTTCTACTTCCTCAGCTCAAAATTACCTCACACTAATGTCATTTCTACCCCGATAATGGGTAATCACACTTATAGCTCCGTAGTAAAGAACAATGAATGAAATGATATGTAATTATTTGAACAAAAAGAATGAAGCACTACTTGGTGCCTTACTCTTATATAGGTAGGATTAGCTCTAGATATTCATTTTTAATCTCTTCCTCTAGTGTTTTCCAATCACTCAGTGCTTCACCTATTTTATCTAGGATGTCTGTAACCATAGGTTCTAGCTCATCCTGAGTCATGTTTTATTGTTCATTCTACAAAATTCTAACAATGTTAGACATGTTAGAGACCATGACCTCAATGTATTCCATTTTTTGCACCACGAGCTTCCCAATTTCATTCATTCTTTCCTTATGTGGTTCTTGGGCTGCCAAAAAGTGTGTTGCAATTTTCTTATTCCATAACAAGCATTTCCATGCACCTGAGCTTCTCATTCTTTACTTGCCTTGAGGACCTCATTATCCTCTTTAATTGTCCTTGTTACGATAATTAAATCTTGTGCAACACATATTCGTGAGCTTAGTTTTCCTTATTCAATTCATCCTTCGAGTTCCGCAACAATGACTCATAAACTTCAACTTTTCTTATCAGTAGCCACTAAAATTAGGTCACACTTTCATTTGGTCCCTCGACAAAACCCTTCATCACATTCACCTAGCCATGGCCCCCTTCGCCTCACTAATATTAATTTAATTTAATTAATTCATTATCCTCACCATATTTATTATTTAAATATCTTAATTTAAATAATTCCCACACATACATCTCACATGTAGACACCTCATCTAGTCACCTCACCCTAGGACCTATTCTTAGTAAGTTGCCATAACTAACCGAGTTTTACCCAAACCCTAAAAATCAATGCCTACATTCCCTTTAACCACATTCCCGCATGTTTACAAGAAGCTTCCAGTCTAATTCCCGGTCAACGACATGAGATCTGAGGAAATCAAGAGGATCTCCCTAGTTTAGTAAACCTAGGAAATCTTACCTTGGTAGCGCCGATTACCCCTAACCGTTGATTATGCCGGAACCGCCATCGGTTACCATTTTAACCCCAAAACAACCTTATTCTCAACGTTGGCGGAAGATTGGGAAATATTGGAAAAGTTGGTGAACATTAGCACATTCTAGAGAGATAGCACATCTTCTGAGAGAGAATTCTAGCAAGAACACACATGCAAGGAAGGAGATCAAGCATATTTTTCTACATAGCCATCCCAACAATGATCTGATCTAACCAAGCAAAGAGGAATGTATATGCAGCCCATGTAGAAGATTTCCTTCAATTTTTCATCACCTGCAACCTTCAAACCTCTCATTAACACCTCCATCCCTCACTCACACTATCATCAAGACCGAATCCAAGTAGTTCCTCCTAGACAAAAGGAATCTCTCACAATCAGTGTGGATTCGAAGTCTTACATGCGCAACAACCCATCAACCAACATTAAAATAGGTATTCCTCCTATGCCCATTACCCTATTTGTTTCATCAATACTTCAAGGAAATGATCTAGAATCAGGTGAAACATTTTGGCACGCCTGGTGGGACCCATCTGGGGTTCCTTGCATTTCATTCATTCCTAAGAAAAATTGTGTGTTTGTTTCCCTTCTAAAAAGCATACACATTAATCTTCTTCCTTGGTAACCCACCTTTTCTTTCTATTTTCTCTAAAGGAAACCTTTCTTTTGGTGTAATTAAAAAGAACCATTTCTTTGTGTTTTCTGTATTATAGTGAAAGAGCATCCCTCTTCCTCTTCATCTTATTGTGTCATCCAACTTCACACTTTGATTTGGGCTTAAAAATAAGTGCATTGCATTCTGATTTATCGCATTAGCTCACATTAATTAAGGGCAACCTATACGCTAGAAGTCATGACCAGCTGATGGTTGAAAAATAAACTATAGAAAGCACTTTATTTCTCTCTCTCTCTCGAGTCTTACCAAACCTCACAAAAATTGAAAATACACACATTCTTAAACAACATCTTACCTGGAAGAAGTTGTAGGTGATCACACGATCACGGCACAGTGGGCACCCAGCTCGCTGCTCTGTCAAGTCATACTTTAGAGCGAGGCCCGCCCCCACCATAACATACATGAAACCTCACCTTTTAGATCTCCTTCTTCGTAGGAAGCCATCCTCACCAAAAATTCTATTTCACAATTCATGTGTTAGTCCTTAAATAGCATAAGCTAAACAAACATAATAGAAAAGGCACTCCTAGGATCACATTTTTCTTAGTGTTTCTGCTTGGCTTGCGTTTTGAGGTGAGAGATCACGTTCTTCATTTTTCTTGTTCATCCTTGCACACTCCTCATCACAACTGGTGTATTCCAACTTCACCTGAGTGTGACTAGGCAATATAATCATCATTCCCAAAATTCAGTGCGATTCTACATCAAATTTTAATTCATATCCACTTTTCTTTCATCACTATTTCAATTTCACAAGGTAACCATCAATCCGATTACCCTCGATCATCGATTATACCCAACTGACGTCGGTTCTAGGTCCTTTTGTTAACCTACCCAAAAGGACATTTTATTCATTTTCTTCCACTTTTCACAATCCCTGTCACTACCATCATTCCCATTGACATTGTAAAACACCATCAAATTTGGCATACATGTCAGATTTGACCTTCTACCTGGTTTTTCACTCACTGATCATTTTCTATAGTGACCAGCAACGGTTACCCCTAACCGGCATCGGTTTGCCTTAACTGGCATCGGTTAGCTTGTTTCACTTTCCAACCACCATTTGGTACCTAATCCACTTTTTACCATTAGATTCACCTGTTCCTACTTGTTTTCTATGTCATTTACAGAGAAATAGCCCTACTTTATCAATACTAGTTGACATGGTGTTGACTCAAAGACAAGAAATCACACACATATTTCATGCCGATTGTAAACTACTCCCACCTAGTCCTTCACCACCTTCCATTTTATCACCAGCCATTAATCCCATCCAACCTATCACTATCGCTACT
Source organism: Taxus wallichiana var. yunnanensis (assembly GCA_018340775.1). NCBI lineage: Eukaryota > Viridiplantae > Streptophyta > Pinopsida > Cupressales > Taxaceae > Taxus > Taxus wallichiana. Next base: position 187,694,563 of record CM031239.1, read on the forward strand.
GGAGATGAGGAGTTCACATGAATCCTTGACCAAATATCTTCCACCTTGTAGTTTTACCTTTCCCACTCCTCCATTCAAGATGCCTCGGGTCAGTTGATATATGGCATGCTTGTATCTATCCCTCTGAATCTCATTCCCACTCCTGCATCGAGCCCATCTAGCTTTGTGCTGCCCACATCTACCTTACCCCTAGTCATTTCGCAACTAGGTCCTATACCCGCTATGATTGCCACATCTGCCACCTCCGTTACCCCCGCCACATCCCCATACCCTCGAAAACTACCGAAAATGTAACCTCATCCGCCCCTAATGTCTCACACATACCAATAACTACACTACCACCTCCTGTGTTGGTGAACCCTACCCCTTTTTAGAACATGGTCCTTTCCATTCCATAATCATTAGCCCCCATTGCCACTAGGGTTACCATGACCCTTCCACCTCCATATACATACTTTCAGTAGCCTCTCGTTTCCTCCATTATTCACTCGAGTGCACGTACCTCTGTTTCACCAACTTCTTCCTAATCAACCTACATGGCAGCACCATACATTGGAGTACCATCCTTGTTATATGCCCAAAACCAACCCTCTCACGGTCACAGAGGCACCCAATCATTGCAACCTACCAATGATCTAATCAAATTGATGTTAGACAATGCAAAAATTAGAGGCATCGGTTCTCGGCTTCCATAACACTCTCACCTACGATGAGATTTGCAATGAGCCCATCCACCCATCCATTCCTATCCACCCATATCTTGTGCATTGGGAAATGCCTAAATTCAATCATTTCATAGTAGCAAATAAGAACTGCATACAACATTTGAGGTTGTTCAAACACAGGTGTTATTTGATCACTCACGATGATGCCTTGCTCTTGAGAACTTTTCCCATGTATTTGATTGGACCTGCATTAGATTGGTATAGTGGATTACTTAGACACTCCATATTCTCATTCAATCAGGTAGCCCAAGCATTCTTGGATCATTTCTCTATCAATATCATCAAGAAGGTTACCATGACCGACCTATACTCCACGTGTCAGTATGAGGATGAATCTATCACATATTTTGTCGCTCATTTGGCGTAGCTTGATCAACCAACTCACCTTCCAACTGCCACAAACAAAACTCATTGAGCTCTTCACATGGGCTTGTGCTAGACATATCTCACCAACCTTGTAGGTCCAAACCTTCCAAACATTCGATGAAGCATTCACTATGGCACGAAAGTTAGAGATTCGGGCCATCGAAGAGAAGAAAATCTAGTTACGCAATAAGAATTTGGCATTCAAGTCGAATGATACCTCTTCTTCTTCCAAACAAAAAAAAACTATTCAAAGGCTAAGGGCACCGCTAATGAAGTGGTACTCGAGGCTAGCCTAGCTCATCCGTCAAATCACTCTACCCTCTCATCTAATCTCTCACTGTCCAAAATTTTCAATTCGAGACAAGAGCAGCGGAAATACACCCCAATTGGAGAACCTTACTCTTCTGTCTTAGAAAATATTACCAAGGCCGGAGCCATCACTCTTCCACCCATAAAACCACACACTAGTTTTGACCCTGCTCACCCCATGCCCACATGGTATAAAGAACATAACTTCACGAACTATCATCGAGTAAAGGTCATAGTGATGGCAATTGCATCACTTTCAAAAATATTGTCCAAGAAATGCTTGAGAAAGGTGAGTTAACTATGGGTAATCCTAATGCACCTGCAAACCAAAACCTACACATTTTCAAGAAACTATTTCCCAACCATGCCCCTTCATTTTATCAAATCGGTGAGACCTCAACTCACGATACCCATACCCGCAAGGTCCATGCTATCTTTACTGAGACATACCTCTCACCTCCTAATTACCTCATATTCCTTCCATAGAGGAAATCCTAGCCCAAAATCCTCCTTCCACATCAGAACCAACCTCCCCTGTTCCTTCACCCACAGAGGAACATCTTTCATCTCCTTCATCACCTATGGAGGAGTCTTCTGCTAACATCGAGAGCATCTCACCCCTAGCTTCTCCACTTAGAGAACCTTTACCCACAGTACCTCCTCCACCATTAGAGGAGCACCCATTACATCCTTCACCAAAGAGGAGCACCCATCATCTCCTCCACCTATAGAGGATCTCCCATCATCTCCTCCACCTACCATAGACCCAGTTGAGATACCTTTTCCTTTTGGTGAGAATTCTCCATCCGCTACCCAAAATCCTGCAGACCTACTTTCAGATCTCTTACCTACGGAAGCTAAAGCTAGCCAATTTCCCTGTCTCTAAGACACATTTTATGGAAATTACCATTAGGTCCTCATCAACTCCACCTATAGATGTGTCATTCTCAAGTTGGCTGATCACTTACATTATGTGGATAGAGCCTTACTATGGGGACGCCTTACCTTCCGTCTCAACGCGGATGAAAAGGTCACTTGCCGATACCTCTACTATCTACCAAAAATATTTTAACCAATCAAACCAAACGCAACCACCTCTATCATAGCTCCTTCCATGACCCCGTCATAACTCAACATACATCGTTACCCATGAGGCAAACTACATGTAAACCCAAACCCACACCTATGACATCATCCTCAACTAAATCTATTACCACTTTAGGAGTCACCCCAACTACCAACCTTACTCATCCACCTATCAAACTGGATTTAGCTACATCCTCCAAAGACAACACCAAACCTACTCCAACACCAAAAAAAAAGCACCACACCCATAGAACTCATACCCTGGTTGTGCTAATCACACCTTCACCTATCCCGTATGTCTTAAGATCTCAACTTCCCAACATGGTCAAGCAACCTCCACCAATCAATAAACCAAAAACACAACAACCCATTCCTTCCTCACAAACCTCTAACCTATCTAGACACCCAACAAAACTTACACCCACACCTGTAGCATTTGCACGACCCATACCTCCAATACCCTCGCTTATTGCTTCACTACCCACTACACTTCAGTCACTTTCTCTCACACCCCAAGCACGACCTGCATCATCTACTTTCATAGTACCCCGTTATCCCCATCAATAACTCACCCTCTTCCCCATCTACTTTTCCTTCTAGACCTCATCTTTATTTCGCTCGGAATGTTTCGGCTTCTAGGAATAGAGTTGTTTCTATCCTTTCATTCCTTTTAGAAACAGATAGGGTTAGGGCTAGGAGGAATACCTGTTAAATGTCGAGATGGTGTGTGCGTACCATGGAGAAAGATCAGGTTGACTGCGAAGAACTCCTTTTTGTCTTGGAAGGACTACCTACAAATAAGAACACAAGACCACAAGATTTGATTAAACAATAAATGAGGAAACTGCCTTGGGCCCAGGAAATATAAAACTTCCTTTCGAAGGTGGTCAGTTTCCTTGCTAATATGAATTAACACAAATGACTGCAAAATATCAATTAGATTACTTGGTTGAAACGGGTAGGAGAAGGCTGGTTTCTGGTTATAGTCAGGGTAACCGATACCGGTTTCTGGTAACCGACGTCGGTTGGGCCTAGGACCTTCTTGGTAGCTATGGTGTTTGTAAGGCTGGTTTATGGATGATATTAGGAAATGAGATGATGAGAGGTAAAAGAATGACAGTTAGATGCAATGGCACGTTGGGTAGTGGATTCAGAAACGGATTTAGGAGGACTGTGATTCAAAGAGCATAAGAAATGTTATAACAGAGGACATGCAAGATGTGACTTACTGGTTTTGACAAAGATGCAAGTTGATCTCCTTTGCTGCAAACGCTTCTGGTTTCTTCACTCGTCTCTGCTCGGTCAAGTGAAGATCTGGACTCTGTTTTTTCGCTCCCAATGATCTCTGTTGATTCAAAAATCATTCGACCCTTGATTTTGGTTCGGGGAGCCCATTTACAGGGAGCCGATGGCGGTTACGTAACCGACGGCGGTCGAGTAGGAACCGGCATCGGTAAGGAAAAAGTAGGCTATTTTTAGTAAAATAGCCCACCTTCCCTGCTTTTCTCCCGAGAGATCAGTTGCGGGCTTGGTCAAGTGGCTAGAAGGTCGGTTTTGGGTGCGAGTAAGGAGGCATTAGTTATGGATGTGAGTCTAGACCAAGTCATAGGTCTTAATTAGGTTAGTTTAGGGTTAGGGCTAGGTCATGATGAGGTGGCAAAATGAGGTGGCAGGTAAGGTGATGGTGGATTTATCAATTACAAGGTAATTAATAAATAATTGTGTAAGGTTTAGGTGATGAGGTTAAGTTGCGAGATGAGATGCGGGTCACAAGGGGTCGTAAGACACAAATTTGGTGTCTACATTAGCCCCTTATTGTCGTGTAGCTTGTTTTGTAAAGCTGCACGGACAATAATATGAAGTGGTTTCCCCTGTTAAGGGTATAGGTAATCCCCCTCAAATCTATCACAGATTGAGTGAACGGGAAATCAGGGATAGGGTTGATAAAGGGTAAATGGGGTAGAGGGGATGGTAAGATGGTGGGGTAGGTCCAAGAGAAGCGCATACATGGTAAAATGCAATAGGGCGACTAGGGTACATGATTTGACGAGCAAACCAAATAGCGGTGCATGTGGCAAAGGTCGATAGTTTATCCAAACAAGGGTGATATAATCCTGGTATCCAAGGCATAGGAAGTAGCTCCGGGTATATAACGTAAGGTACAGGAATGTTGAGGCATGTCCGGCAGTATGCAAATGGTTGGTTTGGTTGATATAAACGCGTCATGGTGTAGGTCTAAGCAAAGTTGGTCGACAGATCAAGTCAAGGACCCTAATCATGCTAAAACACGAACAGGTGAGCTCGATTGAACAAAAAACTACAGGATGGGTGGATAAAAGTGGATGGTTTTGATTTTGGGTAAGGTATTGGAGTGATACGGCCGTGGGTCGGGCCGAGTTGTTGGGTTGCAGCCTTGGGTCGGGCCAAATGGGTAGGGCGAGGCCTTGGGGCGGGCGGGTTGGTTAGGGCGAGGCCTTGGGTCGGCCGGTAGGGTAGGGCGAGGCCTTGGGTCGGGCCGGTAGGGTAGGGTGAGGCCTTGGGTCGGGCCGGTTTGTTAGGGCGAGGCCTTGGGTCGGGCCGGTAGGGTAGGGCGAGGCCTTGGGTCGGGCCGAGTTGTTGGGTTGAGCCTTGGGTCGGGCCGGTAGGGTAGGGCGAGGCCTTGGGTCGGGCCGGTAGGGTAGGGCGAGGCCTTGGGTCGGGCCGGTTTGTTAGGGCGAGGCCTTGGGTCGGGCCGGTAGGGTAGGGCGAGGCCTTGGGTCGGGCCGGTTTGTTAGGGCGAGGCCTTGGGTCGGGCCGGTTTGTTAGGGCGAGGCCTTGGGTCGGGCCGGTTTGTAAACAAATGGTGTTCAGCAAAGGTGGATATAGGCGATATGTGGTTAAAAAGGGGCAAATGGTAAATAAGGGCAAAAAATTGGGGGAAAGTTGGAAGAAAAACCGATGTCGATTCTACGTGACCGATATCGGTTAAGGGACCGATACCGGTTCATTAGGGCAACATGAAACCGATATCGGTTAAGGGCGAAAAACCTATAAAAAGAAAAATACGGCTTGTCATTGTCACTTTGTTATTTTGAAAACCAAATTGACTTGTCTGACGTGGAGAGTTGAGATTGGAGGTTTATTGAGTGAGGTGGAGCTATTTTGCTGGAGGAGTGAGTTGTTTGCGGGCCCGAGTGAGGAGGAGGCAGCAGTTGATTGGCCGGGGACCCAGCGAGATCGTAATGGAGCTATGGCACGAGCGGGAGGAGCGGAGAGGGCTGACCACCGGTGGACCACCACCACCCATCCCACCACGACGACGTGTCGTCGTTCGGGTATGTTCGGAACTCTTTATTGTGTGCATTTGAATGGTGTTAAGCTAAATTGGGGGTTTGGGTAGGAATTTACATGTTTTAGGAAATAATGAATAAATTGACGTAATTTGAAAAACGAAGAGGATAGATGGGTAAAATAGGGCAAGTCGGCTGGGTGGGTAGGTTTTTATGGTGTTTGGGTGGGTAGATAAGTATAAAAATGCAAAAATATGGGCGGGGGGCCGCGCGGGGGTTCGGCTCCTGGCAATTACAGCGATGCGGGGGGCCAGGGGTTCGGTTCGATCGAGATTCAGAAAGTAGAAAGGTGAATTTGAAAAGAGTGGTGATCATGGCAGAACGAGGAGAAGCATCCAGCAGGCAGGGACGAGAGGGAAGACAAGTGCCACCGCAAGCTGCTGCAACCCAAGAGGTAAACGTTTTGGTTGTGATTTGATTTTTGCATGTGTTATGAATAAGAGATTAAGTGGGTAGATATGAAAAAGAAAACATGATAGCAAGGGTTATAAGTGTTACGGGGTAGGTAATCAGGGGTTTCAGGTATGTTTGTAGGTATAGAAAGGAATAAACGCTCAAATTATTGTCGTAGGCAGTAGGTTTAGGCAGGCGGTATGAAGGTGACAGTGACCGATATCGGTTAGGAATAACCGGTATCGGTTACTAAACCGGTACCGGTTTACTATAAACGATACCGGTTGCTGTAGGAATTTCCAGAATGTGAGAAAAAAACCCGTGGGGATTTGATTTATTGAACAGTTATTGGTTTTTGTGACATATGCAGGCAGAGGCAGGGCTAAGGATGAATGATAGTGTACCAGCGTTGTTGTCACGAATCCGAGCGGATGTAACACCAGCTGAATGGATGTTGATAAATCGTTTGGGGTTAAGTGGGATCCGCTATTATTCACGAATTGCACGGAACCATGCTATGTTACAGGCGTTGATTGAGAGATGGAATCCTGAGAAAAATACCTTCTATCTGCCAACAGGGGAAATGACAGTAACATTGGAAGATGTGTTCGTATTTTGAGACTCCCAATTATAGGAAAACCAGATATCGTGGCATTACCTAAGCACGGCACGGGGAGCGATAACAACAATGATTTGGTCCATACGCGCACGAGACTTAACACAAATGAGGTTTGTCATTTACGTATGGGATAATGTATGCAGACATCCCGAGGAGACAAGGTTAGCAGTAATATTAATGATAGCGGTAGGGTATTATGCATTACCGAGGCGAAGGGGAAGATTTCCAAAGGCATTGATGTGTGTTATTTAGGAGATGATAGAAAGGAACGTGACGTTTGCATGGGCACTGCATATTTGGCGGAGCTATACAGGGTTTATGGGCTTGTAGGCGAAATCACGGATGACACTTTGGATTGTTCATACTTATTACACTTTGTTGGGCCTATGAGCACATTGTTTGTGTGTGACCAATAGGCCGACCCATCCAAATCAAGAGAGACCGAGTCTGAGGGTTGGGATTCGACGATGGGTCCAGACAGAACAAGAGGCAAGATCCCAGGCTGTGACGGGTGACATTGAGTATTATAGGCAGGTATGGGAGAGGGTGACGATTGCGGATATCTGTTGGAGGCCTTACGGGAACTATATGGTAACAGAGAATATAGCTGAGGAGTTGAGGGGTGTAGAGCGATTGAGGTGGATCGCAGGGCACAGGCCAGGTGAGTATGAGAGGATTCCTCTAGATCGCGTGCGGCGACAATTTGGATTTGTGCAGGATATACCCCAGGCTTATAGACCATATATGAGGATCGATGCAGAGGCAGTATTCTCACCTCCCCAGCCAACACCTCCAGAAGGGCCTGAAGAGGTAGCAGCCGATCGCAGGGTAATGGATGCAGGAACGACAGAGGCCTATAGATTATGGTGGGTAGCAGAACTGCGAGGTGTACGTGATCGTCCTGACAGAGTGGGGATTATAGCAGAGAGGGATCGTCTGCAGCGTTTGGTTTAGCAGCTCGAAACGCAGGTAAATGAGACAAGAGGATTGTTAGTGGTTGTGGAGTCACAGGCAGAGAGACTAGAGGCGGGAGTCCTCCATGTGAGAGGGCGTATTCATATGTTACAGGAGAGATTGGTAGATCAGTGGGCGGTACCAATAGCCGTGGTACCTTTGAGGACAGAGAGGCCTGGCGAGAGGGGTCGACGATCACGATCATCACCTAGTTCGGGATGAGGCGTGAGGGTCTAAATAAATGTTAGCAAGGTATAAGAATAAATAAGAGTACCGACTGTGTGATGATAGAGAAGATGTATTTGTTTAACATCTAAATAAAGTTGAATATGTATGTTGATTGGAGTTACGATAAAAATAAGAATGTTTGTGTTTTGATTTTCGGTGTTTTGAAAAAGGATAAAGAGGAATGTGATTAAATAGAAATACACAGAAATATTTATATTTACCACATATGATAGGTGATGGTAGGGGATGGTCGAGCTAACCTTGGGAGACCCTATGTCTCCGAAGTGCTGCCTACATAGCCCATTGCACAAAGCAAGGAGGGGCCTCAGACCGATGTAGTTCTCCCTTAGGATCAGGGAGAGGTGAATTCAGGCAATTTGGTACGGTTTAGGCAATTGGTTGATTGGTAAGAATATTGATATTAATATTGGTAAGGTAAGGTTGTTGGTGTCGGAAATGAATTGGTGATGTTGTAAAAGGTATAAGGGAAGCGAAAGTTAGCTTACCCAAGTGGTAGGAACCATGTCCCGATTAAGATCAACACACAATCCTAGATGCAAGGCAAAGCGAAAGAGTGCTCCGTAGGTGAAAAGAGCTAAACAAACCACCAAACATAGAATGAGCTTGAAGCCCTAGGTACCGTGCATAGACGAGAAGTCCATAGGTGAAAAGAGTTGTATGATCACAATATATTGGGTGAACGTTACGTCCCTTGAGTTGAAACAAATGGTGAGGTGAGGTGGATGATATAGCTGAGGTACAGAGAATTTATTACAAAGTGAGTGTTCTGACGAAAGAGAACCTACCCTAAATAGACAAGTCCATGACCCAAAAAGTTCTTTTGAATGAGGCCTTTATTTTATTGAATATAGACTGATCGATGTGGGAAGTCTACAAGGGATATTGATTGTTTTATTCTTGAGGTCTTCACAAAGCTGATCAATGCGAGAAGCTTCTGATAAAGGCTGATTGTGTATAGCTGTCCTTCGAGGGAGCAGTCTATTTATAGTAGCAGATATGATTTTAGTGCATAGCTGTCCTTCGGGGGAGCAGTCTATATAGAATAGCAAGAAGATAATAATTTGGCATATAGTCTGTCCTTCGAGGGAACAGTCTATATATAATTTAGATAGCTAGATGTTCTTTTGGCGTGAAGCATCTAGTTTGGTAGGAAGTTTGACTCAAGAAAATCCCATAAGAATACGGCTTATTTTAATACTTTGAAGTCATGGACTAGACTAAAAAGGGGAAGGCATCGTTAGGTCGGTGAGAATCAAACTATGTGAGCTTGATTTTTATTATGAGGTGTAGGAAACGAAGTGCATGTGGTGGTATGTGAGCTCAAGGGACGAGCGACAGGTAGATAAGAAGTGATATAACACTAAATTCAACAGTAGAATGGTCGAAGATGTAAGGCATTAAGGGGTTCAGGCTCAGGCTTACCATTAAGCGAAGCTAAACGATAAGTTCCTGATCCATAGGTGTGAGTGATTATGTAAGGCCCAATCCAATTGGGAGCAAATTTTCCACATTTGCTCTTTTCTAGTTTGGTGACATGTTGATTCTCTTTGAGGACAAGATCACCAACCTTAAAGGTACGCTCATGGAGTCGCTTATCATAAGCACGCTTGATGCGTTTTTGATAGATTTGAAGGTGATCAAGAGCTGTAAGATGACGTTCATCAAGGAGCTTCAATTGGGCTAACCGCTCTTGGCAGAAATCATCGTTGGTGAGAATATCCTGAAGAGATATTCTAAGGGAGGGTATTTGTATTTCGAGAGGCAAAACAGCCTCGGTACCATATACCAAAGAAAAAGGTGTGGCATTAGTAGAGGTACGGATGCTAGTACGATAAGCCCAAAGGGCAAAGGGGATGTGATCGTGCCAATTTCGTCCGGACTCATTGACAACTTTCATGAGGATTTTGGTTAGGGTTTTATTAGAGGATTCGGCTTGTCCATTTGCTTGTGGATAGTAGGGTGATGAGAAGCTGAGTTTGATACCAAAGTTGTCACAAAGGTCTTGCAACAACCTATTTTTGAAAGATTTTCCATTATCTGTAATCAGGCGATGAGGAACACCAAAACGACAGATAATGTGGTGGTTAATGAACTCTACAATTTTTTCTTTTTTAGTTGAAATGAGTGGAATAGCCTCCACCCATTTTGTGTAATATTCGGTTGCTGTGATAATCCATCGGTGACGTTGTGAAGAGGACGGGTGAATCTCACCAATAAGGTCTAAACCCCATTGTGAGAAGGGCCAAAGATCTCGAGCGACCTGGAGCGGGTGGCTAGGAGTATGTTGAAGGTTGGCATGTTGTTGACACATAACACAACGCTTAACATATTTGTAGCAGTCGTTATTGAGAGTAGGCCAATAATAACCAAGGTGAAGGATTCGTTTGGCCACGGCAAGGCCACTAAAATGTCCACCACAAATACCGTCATGGACTTGTTGGATGGTATGGGTGATCTCCACACCGGTGAGACATCGAAGGAGGATGCCATCAAAGCCACGTTTATAAAGGAGTCCCCCCATAACTACATAATGAGAAATGCGTTTAAGAAAAGCACGTTTACCAGTACTAGTAAGGTCAGAAGGGAGAACAGAGGTTGTAAGGTAGTCATGGAATTGGTGATACCAAGTATCCTGCGAGTTAGCAGACACAGTATTTATCGTACAAACAACCGGGGCTGAATAAGATGGGGCAAAGAGTTGTTGGACCAAGACAAAAATGTCAGAGTCAGTTGATGAGGCTGGAATTTGCGAGGCTAAGCAAGCCATAGTATCCGCAAATTTGTTAGTAGAGCGTGGAATGGTTTGGATAGAATAGTGAGTAAATAAGGCTAGAAGTGAATCCACGTAGTGTTTGTATTTTTGAAGTTCCTCATTTTTGCATTGGTAGATGCCCATAACTTGATTGACTACCAATTGAGAGTCGCCAAAAATATTGATAGATTTGATACCTAAGTGCAGCGCAACCTGGAGACCCAGAACAAGGGCCTCGTATTCCGCTGTATTATTAGTGCAAGGGAAATCGAGTCGGAATGAAAGAGGCATAGGCTCGGCGTCAAGAGGAACGAGAACAACGCCAGCTCCTCCACCGCGTTGGCATTTGGATCCATCGAAGAAGAGAGTCATTGGATACGACTCCTCCTTGAGTGAAAGAGTGGCGATGAGTTCGTCGGGGAATGTAAAATTGGTAAATTGTTCTCCAGGTAAAGGGGCTTCCGCAAGTTGGTCTGCGATGGTTTGTCCTTTGATTGATTTCTGGTGGACGAACTCAAGGTCGAGGTCGGCGAGGAGCATGAGCCATCGGGCGATGCGTTGGTTTAGATGAGGTTTGGCATACATGTAATGGATGGGGTCCGTGTTGGTGATGACAAAAGTTTTGTGATTCAGAAGGTAGTGTCGGAGTTTGGTAGCCACGAATGATAGGGCTAGGCACAACTTTTCTACATGTGTATACCTAGTCTCATAGTCCACCAAAGTACGACTTATATAATAAACGGCTTGTTCTCGATTCTCAGAGTCACGATGTGCAAGCATGGCCCCTACAGCGTGGTCAGTGGCGGAAAGGTAAAGGTAGAAAGGGCGGTCGTCTTGAGGTGGGATAAGCACGGGTGGCTGTAAGAGATAAGTTTTAAGAGCCTCAAAGGCTTGGTGGCACTCTTGGCTCCATTGAAAATCAATGTCCTTCTTAAGGAGGTGATGGAAAGGTTGACATCGATCCGAGAGTTGGGAGATGAAACGTCGGATAGATTGGAGCTTACCTTGTAAACTACGTAATTGTTTGAGATTGGTAGGTGGGGGCATTTCGAGAATAGCTTTGACTTTAGATGGGTCGACCTCAATGCCACGCAAAGAGATGATAAAGCCAAGAAGTTTTCCCGAAAGGACACCAAAGACACATTTTTTTGGTTGAAGACGGACAGAATATTGTAGTAGGCGGTCAAAAATAATGGTTAAAACATCGAGATGTTCACTGCGATGTTTAGACTTGCCAAGAAGATCGTCGACGTAATCTTCAAGGATAGTGTGCATAATGTCATGAAAAATGTAGGTCATAGCCCGTTGATAGGTGGCACCAGCATTCTTAAGGCCGAATGGCATTACACGGTAACAGAAGGTTCCCCAAGGAGTTATGAAGGCAGTTTTGTGTTGATCGGCAGGGGCAACCAAAATTTGGTTGTATCCTGAAAAGCCATCCATGAGAGAGAGCATCTCATGGCCTGCAGTGAGATCAACAAGTTGGTCAATGCTAGGTAGGGGGAAGTCATCCTTAGGGCAAGCGAGGTTAAGATCCCGGAAATCCGTGCATATCCGAAGTCCCCCCGTCGCTTTAGTGACAGGTACGATGTTAGAAATCCATTGAGGATAGTCAATAGGCAGAATGAAGGAAACAGAAAGGAGTCGTTGGAGCTCCTCTTTGACCAAGAGGGCAATGCGTGGATGCATTTTTCTCAATTTCTGTTTAATTGGCTTGGAATCGGGTTTCAGTGTAATGTTATGGACAGCAATGTCAGGATCAATTCCTGGCATGTCAGCGTAGGACCAAGCGAAAGCTTGGTTGCGAGCACGGAGGAAAGTAGTAAAGGTGACTTGTTCTGATGCGTTAAGGGATTGTCCGATCTTCACAATGTGAGGATCCTCCTCCGTGTGGATGTTGATTTCTATTGTAGATTCGTTCAGCATGGTTTGGGTTTCAGATGGTAAGGCTCGTTGAATATAAGAGTCATCCGCGCCAAGGTAAGTGAGGATGGAGTCATCATCCTGGCACTCAACAACGTTAATTGAAGGCGAGTCCTCTTCGATCATGTCTGGATATAGAAGGGGGATAGAAGAGGGGTCCTCATTATCGCGTTGATAAGTGAGAGGGCCTAAGAAGATAGCATTTATGAAAAAAAAAAGTTAGGAGGGATAGATTCGTGATCTATCGACTCAGTGGGTGACGATGGCAAAGTGGGTGATGATGGTTTGTTAGGGGTAACGTCGTTCTCTTCCAGAAGGCAACTGTCACGAGGTTCTTTCGATGTAAGTGTTTCCGGAAATCTGAGACCAAAACCAAAGCCTTTCCAAAAGACCAAAACCAAAGCCTTTCCAAGAGTCAAGAAGGTGAGGGCAAAGCGACGATTGGTAAGGTATTGAAAATCGGACTGGAAAGGAACCACACCAAGAGGAGGCTCAGGGGCAACGGAAGATGTGTCGACACCCCCATACGTTAGGTTAGTGCGGCAAAGTGAGGTGGTCCATAGAGATTACTTCCCCACACGGCGGTCATAGTTAGGGTGGGCATGTACTGTCCGTACTCTGTGGGGTATGGAAAGAACTAACGTTATATAGCAATACTCCCCAACGTAAGTCGCTGAAAAACATCTACTAAGGGGTCCGCGTTGGGATGTTAGCCATGGAAAGGGAAGTGGTTTTTGCGATGGTGGTTTCATTAGTTGAAGGCGTAGGTGCGATTGAGGTACATGGTTGAGGCATAGTTGAAGAAGATGGTTGGGTTGAATGAACGGGTGTCTTGATTGGTACCAGCACATCATTTGGGCGGTATAACATATTGTAGGTTTTAAAGGGGGGAGGATCAGCTTTTACGGTGTAGGACTTCCCCTCGTACTCAAATTTTATGCATCTATGTAAGGTTGAGGGAACGCATCCCATGGCCCGGATCCAGGACGACCCAAAGAATATATTATATATGGAACTCTCCCTCAAGGACATAGAAGAGTTCGGGTAAAGTACGTGGTCCTACCCAATGTTGAGGATCACAAGGTGCCTAAGGTAGAGGTAATAGCATCATTGAATGACCGCAACATGATGGGGTTAGCACACATGTAGCTAGAAGGGATATTCATTTGTTGAAAAGCTTTTGAAGAGATGATTTTTAGGCTAGCGCCCCCGTCAATCATAACACGACGTACCCGAATGTCCCGGATGTAAGCGGAGATGAAAAGGGTAGGGTCAGGGTCTTCTGTACCAAAGTCAACAATTTCATCTTCAGAGAAACTGACTGCAGCAGCTTGTGGTACAGAGACAGAAGTGGTTGGGGCGGTGGGTTGTTTGGTGAGAGAGGCAACGTGATTGGGTGTTAGAATGGAGGCAACAGGAAGGGTTTCATTAGGTAAGACCTCGATCCCTTGAAGAATTTCAACGAGAGCTTGTCGATGAGATTCAGAAGTCTGAATGAGATCACATAGTGTCATTTTGATGGGTGATTGGTGAAGCTGTTTGATCATGGCTCGATGGGCAACTCCATTAGAGACGGGGTAAGTGGGTCCACGAATAACCACTTTGGGTGGTGGTGCAATCGGGATGCTAGACGGAGAAAGAGAGGACGCAGGTGTGCTTTCTTTCACTTTCTCGTTGTTTTTCTGCGCTCGAGTAGCAACACTAATCATATTAATCTCGTAAACCTGAGATGAGGAAGATGGTTGGGATAAATTATGGTCTTCAAGAGGTGGGGTTGTAATAATGATAGATCGTGGTGAGGCGGGGATAGATGGTATAGGAGAGGGAATTGAAGCTAAAGGTCTCTCCCTTCGTAAGTTGTCTTTCTTAACCTTTCTATCTGGGAGAGGTGACTGACGAAGGATGGTTTTTAAAGCTTTGCATCCCTCCACATCATGTCCTGGTGTGCGGTGATAAGCACAGATTTTAGACTCATCATAACCTATAGGCCGAGGTTTAGACGGGTCATAAGGTCTAAGTGGGGGTAGGGAAATGGTCGCATTCTCTACCAACATGGCAAGGATTTTAGCGTAAGATCCTTTGAGTGGGTCAAAATCGGAGGAGGATGAGGGTATTGGTTGTGTGGGTTTCGGTAATGTTTGGGCATGGCTGGTTCGTATGGGTGGTGGTTTAGCCAAGGGGTGTTGACACGTGGTTTTCACTAAACGTGGTTTCTTTGGCGCAGGAGCTACGTTCGGCTGGTTAGATGATGAGGCTACAGATGACATGGTAGCGGAAACAACCACGGAGAAAGGGGAGTGACAGAAAATAAATCCTTTGATGATGGAGTTTGTTTAGGGTTGATGGGTGGACAGGATACGTGGGGTGATAATGTTGATATACCCTTAGATCTCGGTATAGGTGCAGAAGGCGTATGTCTTTTTAGAGAAAACGCAGGAGGTGTGATATATTGGTGCAAGGTGGAAGGATGAGGTCCCAATATGGAAGGTAGGTATGACGATGATGGTTTTGATTGTGATAGAGGCACAGGTTGAGTGTGTCTCCTAGGTGGCGGGGCGGCTTTATTTTTGGATAAATCTAGTCGCTTAGGTGGGTGTGTTAGACTGGGTATTGGTGAGGTCCCAAGTGTAGGGGAAGATTTGGTTAGGTTGATAGAGGTGGATGGGATACTGAGTATAGATACGGGGGGTGAGAATGAGGACATAGGCATTTTGAGTTTCTGTAAACACTTCGGGTATATGGTAGATGTGTCGGGATCGGTCATCTGCATTTGAGTAGAATAAGGGGTACTCAAACGTTCCCATAGGATTTGTCTATCCTCTGGAGAATGACAGTCTTCAGGTTTGAATTGTAAATTTGGTACGGAAGAAAGGTGGGTTGTGATTCCAGTCCACTGTGGGTGTGATACAGTGAGTAGATGAGGCACTGTATCAATAGATGTTAAGAGGTCAACCGGTCGTTGAAAAGATTTAGGCGATGAAGAACTAATAGGTAAGAGGGCGTGTTTGAGAGGATCCGTCATGGTTAAGGAATTTGGTGATGTCGGTGCAAGAGATTTCTTGTCTAAGGATGTCAAAAGGAGTGGCGTACCTTCCTCTTGTGCAACAAGAGTGGTAGAAGGGGAAGTTTGGGAAATAGATAGATTAGATAACATCCGTTCGCAGTCTTGTAGGGATGTGGTATAAGCAGACTCATCGATGGGAAGAGGAGTCTGGGCAGTTAACTCCTTTATGGGTAAAGGAATGATTTCGCTTTGGCTTGATGGTGGTAAAGGAGGTTCGGGCTCCTGTGTTAGTGAAGAGGCTTGATTCAAAATTTTCTCGATAGAGGCTTTTGGCTGGGTATCGAAGACTGCATGGATCTCATGAACACTCTCTTCGGCTAAGATATCCTGGTTTGTGTTACTGTTGGAAGAGTGATTCGGGAATGGTTTGTTGAAGATTTTCAAATTTCGGTTGGCAGGGGCATTAGGATTATCGAGGGTTATATCCCCTACGTCCACCATTTCCTGCACTATGTTTTTCAACATCTTGCAGTTTTCATGACTATGTCCTTTTACACGGTGAAAGTTACAGAAGTCATTTTCTTTGTACCAGGAAGGTATAGCGCGGGTGGAGTCAAACCCAGAGTGAGGTTTAACAGGAGGCAAGGTGATAGCTCCGGCTTTGAGCAATTTTTCCAAGATGACACCATAGGTTTCTCCCAAGGGAGTGTAATTGATGGGTTCGGCTTTGTACTTATAGGTGGTTTTTGGTGGGGCATTAGACGGTGTTTGAGATTTAACCATCACCGCGTGGACAGCTCCTTTTGATTTAGAAGAAGTGGACGCGTGAGGAGTGGTGGTATTTGGTTTATTGGTAGAATCAGGAGTTCGGAAATTGGGGTTTTGTTCTTGCGAACCGCAATTTCTCTTCTTCTAAGGCTCGAATTTCTAGTTTCCGAGCCATGGTAAAGGCCTCATCAAATGTGCGGAAAGTTTGAATTTGAAGAGTAGGAGAAATGTGCTTAGCACATGCCCGTGTGAAAAGTTCGATAAGTTCAGCCTGAGGCAAGGCATATGTAAGTTGGTTGATAAGGCCACGCCATCGTCCAACGAAATCTGTGATAGATTCGTCTTCGAATTGTCGGATGGCATAAAGGTCGGTGATGGATACTTTCTTAGCAATGTTAATGGAGAAGTGATCCAAGAAAGATTGGGCTAGTTGGTTAAAAGAGAAGATTGAGTGCTGGGTTAAAGCACTGTACCACTCCAAGGCGGGTCCTGATAAGGACATGGGAAATGTGCGGAGTAGCAAGGCATCATCATGGGCAATCAAATAACAAGCATGTCTAAATGATCGCAAGTGCTGTTGAGGATCCTCTTTACTATTAAAACGAGTAAATTTTGGTAGTTCCCATTGAGGAGGATATGAGTGAAGGGGAACAGAAGGGTGAATGGGCTCCCGACAAACTTGCTCATATGTCAAGGCGCTACGACTTCCCGACACAGAAGCCTCCAGATTTTGCATTTTGTCCATCATTTGTTTGATGAAATCTGTGGTTGGATGAGATGATGGTGCGGTTGTGGCAAACGGAGGCAAATTGGGCCAAGGGCCTCCACTGGACAATGGTGGGGTTAAGTGTTGATAAGGTATGGAGGATGAATATGTTGAGGCGACAGAATAGGGATGTCCCATATAAGGTGTTGAGGTTACTGGATACGTGTATGGGAATGAAAAGGTAGGCGGAGCTTGAGAAGGAAAGCTCGTGTGGATAGGTGGCAGAGAGCAAGTCATGAATGGAGTAGTCTGCAAGAGAGATGAGGTAGGGGCAGTCGGTGGTAATGATATGTGGGGTCCAAGATTAGCCAAAGAAAAGCCAATCTGAGTCGTATGAACCTCTGAAGCTGTCGGATTGGGAGATGGGGCTAAAGGTGCCGGAAGCAAGGCGGTGTTATCAGGCGGAGTGGGGGCTAAATGAGCAGCTATACTAATAGGCATGCCAACAAAGAGCTGACCATCAGGCATACGGTCAGGGGCATGAGACAAATAGTATTGTACAGCGCTAGGATTAGCATCCAGAAATTTGGCAAAGTCCTTGTCTCCTACAGGAATTTGGGGGATCTCACTGGTGTCTGTAGGATTCCCCACAGAATGTGAAGGGGGTGATTCAGGTAAAGAAACAGAGCAAGCATGTGAAACCATGGCGGCGGCTTGCTTTCGAGTGATAACAACCATGGACAGGTGTTCACAGTAGGGTTTCAATCTATCCGGAACAGAAACAACCTTAGAATGGTGAAATTGGTAGGTTCTTGTTTGTCAGGGGTTGTAGAAGACAGTAACCGATATCGGTCTAGTATCCGATGTCGGTTATACTATAGCCGATGTCGGTCAGGTAACCGATGTCGGTGTAAGAAGTCTAGGTTAACAAGATATAAAAGGCTGCTAATTTGATTTTTAACAATGTTTAGTATACGTGTCCAATTATTGATCACAGAAGACAGAGTATGAGAAAGAAAACAGAACTAAAAACAAGCAAGATGCACACACAAATCTAGAGATTAACCCTAGGGTTAATTTTAATTATCGTGGGCTTATGCCTTTAGACGTAGAATGATGTTAGAATCCTAAACAAGAGACTTAGGGGAAATGTCAAGTTGTTTTGGCTTATAAGGTTACCTCAATCGGGCGGAGGAATACCGCGGAAAAAAAAAGGGATGTTTGAGCTGTTGTGTTAATTGTGAAGTGATTCGGTATGTGTTGTGCAGTGAATGTAAGATTAATTTCCTGTCAATACCATGGATATCACCCCCACGTGTATGACACATTACTTAATCTACGTTCACTAGAATTGAAAAACAACAAGCGGAATGCAATGCACGTGTTTTAAACCCAAATCGAAAATGATATTCGATGAAGCAAAAGAGATGACTTTCACTAATGCAAGATGCAAAAACAAAACAAGTTCTTTTACCAAAATAATACAAAACCTTATGAATATCTTTAGAAGAAGAAAATAGCAGGTATGCTCCCTATATGAAAGCAAGTAAGAAAGAAAGAAACCCAAAATGGGTCCCACTGCGTAAGCGTGCAAAATGTTTCGCTCGAAATGTTTCGACTTCTAGAATAGAGTTGTTTCTATCCTTTCATTCCTTTTAGAAATAGATAGGGTTAGGGCTAGGAGGAATACCTGTTAAATGTCGAGATGGTGTGCGCGTACCGTGGAGAAAGATCGGGTTGATCGCGAAGAACTCCTTTTGTCTTGGAAGAACTACTGCAAATAAGAACACAAGACCACAAGATTTGATTAAACAATAAATGAGGAAACTGCCTTGGGCCTAGGAAATATAAAACTTCCTTTCGAAGGTGGTCAGTTTCCCTGCTAATATGAATTAACACAAATGACTGCAAAATATCAATTAGATTACTTGGTTGAAACGGGTAGGAGAAGGCTGGTTTCTGGTTATAGTCAGGGTAACCAATACCGGTTTCTGGTAACCGACGTCGGTTGGGCCTAGGACCTTCTTGGTAGCTATGGTGTTTGTAAGGCTAGTTTATGGATGATATTAGGAAATGAGATGATGAGAGGTAAAAGAATGACAGTTAGATGCAATGGCACGTTGGGTAGTGGATTCAGAAATGGATTTAGGAGGACTGTGATTCAAAGAGCATAAGAAATGTTATAACAGAGGACATGCAAGATGTGACGTATTGGTTTTGGCAAAGATGCAAGTCGATCTCCTTTGCTTTAAACGCTCGTTTCTTCACTCATCTCTGCTCGGTCAAGTGAAGATCTGGACTCTGTTTTTGCTCCCAATGATCTCTGTTGATTCAAAAATCATTTGACCCTTGATTTTGGTTTGGGGAGCCCATTTACAGGGAGCCGATGGCGGTTACGTAACCGACGGCGGTCGAGTAGGAACCGGCATCGGTAAGGAAAAAGTAGGCTATTTTTAGTAAAATAGCCCACCTTCCCTACTTTTCTCCCGAGAGATCAGTTGCGGGCTTGGTCAAGTGGCTAGAAGGTCGGTTTTGGGTGCGAGTAAGGAGGCATTAGTTATGGATGTGAGTCTAGACCAAGTCATAGGTCTTAATTAGGTTAGTTTAGGGTTAGGGCTAGGTCATGATGAGGTGGCAAAATGAGGTGGCAGGTAAGGTGATGGTGGATTTATCAATTACAAGGTAATTAATAAATAATTGTGTAAGGTTTAGGTGATGAGGTTAAGTTGCGAGATGAGATGCGGGTCACAAGGGGTCGTAAGACACAAATTTGGTGTCTACACATACACCCATATTGGTTTTTACCCAAGAGGGTCCAACCCAAAATCAAAACTCCATTACTCCACAATAAGGTAGTCAAAACAACCACACACCCTCCCACTCATTCAACTACTATACGCCTACCTAAACCAACACGACCGACACCCAAAACCATGCCAACATCCAAACCCATAGCTCGACCCACTCCTCTTCGAAATCCGTTCCTCAACAATCAAACACACCTACACCTAAACTCACGTTCACTTCCCATTGCGATCCACTAACGTGGTCTTCTGTCAAAATTTAAACCAACCTCCTTGAGACTTTTGTCATCGCATTACCTCTGCTCGGACCTTACGAACCCCTCAAACCCAATCCAAAAGGGTTTGATTTTACCATCATGTGCCAGGGCATGATGTGGAAAATGCAAGGCCTTGAAAACCATCTTGATCTAGTTGTGTGTTCGGAAGCCAACTTTGACGATGATGACCTTCTCAACAAGGATCCCGCTTCACTAACCACACCCATTCCCACACTACCCACTCAAAACCACAAGCTCCACCCTCACAAATTCATAGAGCCACCCCAAGATTTGAAATTAACATGGTTCACATCGAGAAATTTCCACACCACCACCCACATGTCGTTGCGCCCAACTCATCTCATAGGGTTTTCTCCTCAGGTAGAGTTTTTTCCATTGTATCATTATAACACTCACCCTACACCTTCTTCATTTGCCAAATCCCCTAAGATCAACATGATACATGTCACCGCACGTGCTCAAAAGAATAAGGGTAAAAAAAAGGAAATTAACCCACCAACTAATCCTATACCCAACATACCATCTACACCCATTCCTAAAATCACTATCTGCGGCCCCACGTACCCCATTTCTAAGGGCGTCACACATTGCACCATACTCAAACAATTACACCAATCTCCCCTCAAAATGTCCCTATATGACCTCATCCAAACCTTGTAATCCCATCATCAAGATCTCATGGAGGTTCTTCAATCTATTGAGGTTTTACCCAATGACCCTACACCCGTAGCCTCCATTATCACACCCCATCATGTAGCCTCTCTCACCAAATTACCACCTTCATCTTCACCCCACCCTATTCACCAAGTGGCCTCCCTTAGCTTCTCAGAGGAAGAGATCATGCCACACCAAAACGATGACCCAGACCTAGCCCTCTTCATCTCTGTCCACATCGATGACATACGGGTATGTCATGTGATGATTGATGGGGTGCTAGCATTAACATCATTTCATCCCATGAATTTTATCAAATGCGCATAGTTGACAATTACATACATAAAAATCCATTCATGTTGCATTCATTCAATGATGCTATCACCTCTACACTAGGCACTCGTCATCCTCCACATTCGTGTGGGCCCCGCACTATTCTAGAATTATTTTACGTCTTGGAGGGGGAATTCTAATATAACCTATTGCTTGGCAAACCCTTGGATTTGTGTCATGGGTTGCATTCCTTCCACTTTGCATCATTGTGTAAAGTTTGAACATGAAGGACACACCTATACCATTCCAGTTGACCCATCACCTTTTAAAACATGTAACATGCTTTACTGACCCAATGATGTGCTCATACCTATTAAGTCGACTACCTCTGCGCAACCGTTACTTCTTCACCTACACTTCCACTTACCAGTGCAGCCGCTGCTTCTACCACACATACCTCCTCCATTCCTACCGCTGCCATAACCTCCATGGCTGACCCATCAGCTTCCCAATCTATTAACTCCACCTCTGCATCAACCTCTAACACATCATCCATTCCAGCTACCTACATACCAACCACTGACCTATTACAAGGTGTTTTTCAATGCCTCACTCCTGGGAGTACCGCCTATATAGTGTCAACACATTCCTTACCCCACAAGAGTATGGAAGCCTTCGCCAAAACCCTCGTTATGATCACCACATAGGAGAATGCCTTCTTTATGGACCTCATCACCTTCGTACTAGTCTCACCTATGGGGGACTTGATACTACCACTTACACACCCGAACCACCGTCACAAACTCACCCCTTTTCACTGCTGACTTCCAATCACTTACCAATCACCGTTTCACCCACACCTTCTTGCACCGATGTGTGTGGAAGGATTTTGGTTTTGGATTTTATGAGCAAGGCCACCATACCATTATTCCATGTACCACTCTGTAAACATAACGATCATAGTGGTATCATTTTTTCCTAACCACCTATGAAACAGGCCCACATTAAAGACACTAGATCTTCTCCACCTTCCTTACCTACTCCACCTTCATCACCTCCCTCACCAACGGAGACAATGGATCCTGAATCTATCCCTCCTAACTTTTTTTTCATAAACACCATTTCCTTGGGGCCTCTGACTTATCAACGCGAGGCGAGACCCCTTCCACTCTTCCCTTCTGTATCCACCCTAATGATCGATGATGATACACCTTCATTAACATCGTTTAATGTGAGGATGATGAATCCATACTCACCTACCTTGGTGCAAAAGACTCATATATTCATCAGTCGTTACCTTTTGAGACACAAACCATGTTGAATGAATCAACTATCGAGATCAACATTCATACTCAGAATGACCTGCACATCCTAAAGATCGGTCAGTCTTTAGATGCTTTATTGAAAATGAAGCCATCACTTATTTTCTATGGGATCATAACCATGCTTTTGCTTGGTCTTATGTAGACATGCCTGGTATTGACCCCACCATAGTGGTCCACAATATCGTAACCATTCTTGATGCCAAACCCATTAAACAAAAGCTGAGGAAAATTCACCCTTGCATTGCCCTTTTTGTCAAAGAGGAACTTCAGTGCCTTCTTCTGTATTTGCACATACTTCCATTACCTCAACCTAGTGTGTCCAAAAGATGACTTTCCCATACCTGGTATTGACCAGTTGGTTGACCCTACCGCTAGTCATGAGATGCTAGACCTCATGGATGGATTCTCGGGTTATAACCAAATCCTTCTTGCCCCGGAGGATCAACACAAAACATCGCTCATCACCCCTTAGGGGACCTTTTGCTATTGAGTCATTCCTTTTGGCCTTAAAAATGTTAGTGCCACATATCAGTGGGCTATGACTTACATCTTCCATGACATCATGCATTACATATTAAAAGACTATGTGGATGATCTCTTGGCCAAATCTAAATGCCGCTCCGAGCACCTCAATGTCCTCAAAACCATCTTTGACTGTCTCATTAAATATTGCGTCCGCCTTCAGCCAAAGAAGTGCGTCTTCGCGGTCCTCTCAGGAAAGCTCCTGGGATTTATTGTTTCCCTTCATGGTATAGAAGTTGACCCTTCTAAAGTCAAGGCCATTCTAGAAATGCCTCTGCCTTCTAACCTTTGACAACTCCGAAGCCTGCAAGGTAAAAGTTATAGTCTATTCGTTGTTTCATTTCACAATTGTCTGATAGATGTTAACCATTTCATTATCTACTTAAGAAGGATGTCTCCTCTAAATGGGATGATGACTGTCACAAAGCTTTTGAGGCCCTAAAACAATACCTTGTCCAACCACCCATACTCAACCCACCTAAAGATGACCAAAATTTTTACCTATACATATCCATTACTAATCACTCCTTTCAAGCCATGCTCGCTCATCGTGATGGACAACATAAGGAGCAGGTGGTTTATTACATAAGCCATACTATTTTGGACTATGACACTTGATACACCCATCTTGACAAACTTTTCATAGCCTTAGTTTTCATTTCCACCAAACTCCATCATTACCTACTCAACCACAATACCTATGTTGTGACCAACACCGACCCCTTACACTTCATATATGCCAAACCTTATCAAAATCAGTGTGCCGCATGATGGATTATGCTTTTAGCTGATCTTGACCTCAAATTCATTCATCAAAAGTCAATCAAGGGCCAAGCTATCACCGACCAATTGACTGATGCACCTATTTCTGGGGATCAACCCTCTAATTTTGACTTTCCATATGAGTCAATTGTTACCCTTTCCTTGGACGAACCCCTTACGAAATGACACTCTTCTTCAAAAGTTCCAAGTGTTAGCATGGGTGTGGGGTTGGTATTATCCTCATTCCCTTGAGGGTGAACCCGTGTCTTTTTATTTCAAATTAGATTTTGAATGTACCAACAATATTATCGAATACGAAGCACTCATACTAGGTCTCCATGCCACCTACACCCTAGATGTCAAATCAATCAACATCTTTGGTGATTCTCAATTGGTTGTAAACCAAGTCAATGGTATGTACCAATGTCGTAAAAATCCCTTCAAAAGTATAAACATCATGTATACATACTTTTGACCACCTTTGATTGTTACACCCTTCAAACCATCCCACGTTCAACCAACAAGTTTGCAGATACCATGGCCTGCTTAGCTTCCCAAATACCCGCTTCACCCGCTGATTCTACAATCTTTGTCACCGTACAATGCCTCTAACCACCTTCATATCTACCTCACGATGTTTACTCGATCAGAACCACTACCCCTAACCTAAGAGACCTTTGGTATAAAGAATACTCCGACTACCTTTCTCTCTCCATCTTATGTCCTGATCTCACCCGTAACAGACAACATGCCTTCCTTAAAAATGTCTCTCGTTACATCATTCTGGGGGCCCTCCTCTATAAGCACAGATTTGATGGTATTCTCTTACGATGCCTCACAAGTTCTAAAATTCCTTCTACCATTAAGGAAGTTCATGATGGCATATGTGGATGCCACTTTAGTGGCCTTATTGCTTCTTAGCGTATTCTTCACCCGGCTATTATTGGCCAACCCTTAACCATGATTGTTGCGATTACATCAAACGTTGAGTAAAATTCAAACAACATTCCAATCTTCATCATACACCCAGTCATGCCTTACAGGTCACTCGAGACCTTTGGCCCTTCTCTCAATGGGGTTTGGATATTGTCGAGAAATCAATCCCCATTCTTCCCAACACCATCAATGGATCATCACCACTCACCAATACTATACAAAATGGGTGGAATCCATACCATTCATCTCCACAAAAGCTAAGAAAACATATGAGCTCATGAACAACCATATCATTTGTGGCTTTGGTGTTCCTCATTGCCTCATCACCGACAATGGAAAACAATTCAAAAACAAAATGTTGCAAAACTTTATGAAGCCTTCGTCATTCAGCTTAGTTTCTCATCACCTTATTACCCACAAACAAACAACCAAGCTGAATCTACTAACAAAAACCTCAACAAAATTCTTATGAAAGTGGTTGACGATATCTGGGAAGGATTGGCATACGCACATTCCTTTTTCCCTTTGGGCATACCACACTAGTATTCTCACTTCCATTGCGGCCACACCATTTTCTTTGGTCTACGGTACAGAGGTAGTCCCGCTCTCGAAGTTTAGATCCCCTCACTCCGCATTTCTCTACATGAAATGCTCAATGATGATGAATTTCGTTAGAATTTGTTTAACACAAACTAGAGTTATTAGATGAAAGTCATCTTAATGCTCTGGATCACCTTCAAGTTTACCAAAAATGTATCAAACATGCCTACAAAAAACGTGTCCATGAATGAACCTTCCAAGTTGGTGACCTTGAATTGAAAGAAAATAAACACGTAATCAAAGTAGAAAAAAGTAAACGGAAAATTTGCTCTTAATTGGCTTGGACCATACATCGTGACTCATACCTATGGATCTGGTGCTTATCATTATCTTCACTCAATGGTAAACCCAAACTTGAGCCCCTTAAACCCTTATATCTTCGCCATTCTATTGTTGACTTGTAATCCTACCTAACCTTTTGTCTCTTTCCATGTTCGTCCCTTGAGCTCTATTCACTCCATACACCTCACCAACGATTGAACAAGAATCATTCGAGTACCCGCCACATTTTATCTTCTCTTGAATATGGATACTTTTCGCTACCTTTAGATGAGATCCCATGGTCATTTCACCTTTCCTTTTGAACAAGAGTCCTATTCTCCAGCTTGGTCTTGTCCATGACTTCGAAAACCTCACATGGGACCCCAACTCCTTGAGTCAAACTTATAATAAATAGATGACTCCCTCAAAAGGACATCTTCCCGTTGACAACTACTACTATAAATAGACTGCTCCATCAAAGGACAACTATGTAAAGATCTTAAAGAAAAATGAGAGCAACCGAAGCTTCCTGCATCGATCATCTTCACGAATACCTTAAGGAGTTGAATTTTATTCATCCCATATAGAATTCCCGCATCGATCAGTCTATCTCACCTATAAGTCAAAACACTCAACATTTTGTCATGGACTTTCCCATTGCGACCTAGGTTCTCTTGCTCGAAATGCATGCTACCTATACCATATGTAAAAATCACCCACTTTTCACCCCGCAAACCATACCCACTCTCATTTTCTACTTTGCCTCAAGGACTTCTTGAACTTAGACATTTGGTGATCATGTGATTACTTTTCACTATAGAATGCAGTCCATCATGCAATGTCTTTAGGGTTTTACGTTAATCACCTCCACCAAGGTATGATCTACTTGGTATGATCCTACCCAATCAGGTGGCTTTATTGCCCCCTCTTATCTTTTAACCATCTTTGTTTACGTTTTGATTACTTTATACAAGACTTGGTCCTCCACGCTTACTTTTGGGGTAATCTTCTTCTTTCGCAACAATCACCCTCACCTACATAATTTTACCTATAATCTACCCACACCTAACAAACCTAAACCCATAACATGCCCAAAAACTTGCCAACTCATTTTCATACCTCCTCATATTCTTCCCTAGCTTATGGGAGAACTATATCGGCCTGAGGTCCCTTTTTCACTTGGAATATGTAGGCAACACTCTGAGGGCATGGGGCCCTTGGAGGTTAGCTCAGCCATCCTCTACCCTAAACAATTCATCTTCCATGTGCCTCACATTACATCACACCTTATCTAGTTTCCCTTTTATACCCTCAATTGGAAATTAAACCACACACATAACAAATTGTTTCATATTTTAAACATTATCACAAAATACATTTATTACACCTACCATTTCTATATCATCACTATACATAGATTATACCACATCTCACATATGACCCATATTATAATTCATTGCATAACATAATGAATCACCACTTCACCTACTTTTGACTCAACCATGCCTAAACAAACCTAACTCAACCATGCGTAACAAACCTGTCTCGATCCATGCCATAACCAACTTGACTCGATCCATTCCTATAACCTGACTCAATCCATGCCTATAACCTAACTCAAACATGCCTAAACCAACCTGGCTTGATCCATGCCTAACTCGATCCATGCCTAAACCAACCTCGGCTCAATCCATACCGACTCGATCCATGCCTAAACCAACCTGACTCCATCATGCCTAACTCACCTAATTTCCATCCATATCAACACAAAAATTCATATCTCATAAACACATCAACAAATCAAATCATAACATGTATCTCATCATATAAATCAATGTGTATCTCAAATATACATGGCTATCTCATCATGTCCATCATCTCAAAATCATCGGCACGCAGGCTGATATACAATACAAAATGTCATCGGCATACGGCCTCGGTCTCATATATACAACAAAATAATGAATCAATATAAAATCTCTTCGACGTGTAGGCCGGTATATGCTCGAAATATACAAAAATATCTCATACATCCTCATTGGCTTTAGCACACAGGACGATATGTGATGAAACTATAAATATCTCTCGGCAAGCGTTGGTATATAATCGCAAAATAACTATCATACATCAAAAATCATGTGATCGCATATTAGAAATCTCGGTGGATGTCCTCAATCTCTCATATCACATATACCCTCGGCCTCCCGGTCCTCGCTAGTGCCTCAACCGGAGATGGCCTTTGTGCACCGGGTAGCCTCTGCTGATCGGCCACGAAGCTCATTGACCCCCTATGCTCTCCACACTGTGAGTGTAGGATCTTATCCTCTCACTGGATGCCTACTGTGCCCTATACTCGGCATAGGATATAAAGTCTATCCCAGCTACCATCAGATGGTCCTGATAGTATCTAGCCTCACCTAGGGCATCCTGTAACCTAGATACAGGAATAGTCTGTGGTGGTCCCATAGGTCTCATCCCCTGTACTTGTCCTGCAGGACCTTATCTCGCTCCTACATGTGAACTGGGACCCGGTCCGGTGCTTGTGATGGTGGTGCCTGTGGTGGTGCCCCTCCCCCTGTGCATGTATCTAGTCCTGTAAGGCCCCAATATGTGCCTAGGATGTGGCCAACTGGCCTTGTAAACCTACCACTTGAGCCTATAAGGCTGCCACCTTACCATCCCCCTCCTCTCCATCTCCATCTCCTCTACAAGCCATTTGGGCCTGCAGACTGACCACCTGTACATGTAGCTCTGTTACCTCAACCTCCAAGCCCTCTAGCTGTGTCTGCAGTATACCTAAATGGGTAATGATCATAGTTACCCGCCTCGTAGGGTGTCTCTCTCAACTGTAATGGTAGCTAGATCTAGCTACCATGGTGTGGGTGGTATGGCTCGTAACTGAGCCACCCACCACTACCTATACCTATTTATACATCCGGCGTCATCTATCCACCAATCTAATAGCTGCTCCTCCTGCCCTGTGGGCATTGTAGGCTATGGTAGAGGTAAGGGCCTCTCCACATCATCTCTCCGGTATTGTGGGAAGGGCGGAGGTATGTCCTATACTAGCTTGAAGTACTGTCGGACTCTCTCTCTTGGGATCATCTCATCCTCCTAGCATGGTGACCCTGTATCCATCTCTCTAGCTAGAGCTCAGCTAGCTCCTCATGTATATGCCTATATGAGGGGAATCCCACATATGGCCTCCAGATAATGTCCACTTTGGACAACCCCTCCAATAAATCGCCCGAAATGGGCCACATCATGTGTGGGCCTCTCAGATCTCCACTCTCCTATCACCGGCACCCATCTCCTATACCCCACCACACAAATCACACTGAGAATGCATCTACGTAGGGCATCCATATCAAATTCACACAAACTATGTGCTCATACACCTAGGAGTGTAGTAAAATGTGCTGAAACAGTGAACCTATGCACCCACCTATATGCCCAACACTCTCTGTATAGCTGCACTTCAAGTATGCTTTGGTGCCCAAGAAAAGTGGGTCTCATGCATCATCATGTCGTGGGCACACCCATTAGTGATTGAGGAAAATGACCACCCTCTGAATCTAACAGTGCATAGTATCACACTGCCTCCATCAGCAAAACCACTAGCCTCATCTCCTCCAGACGGGCTAGGTACGTCTCTCCATAGCTCAAGTTGGCGCTATGGAATCTCAGATCTGCCATCCCCTCTCCAAAAATAGACACAATCATCTCCTCTGATGCCTCGGAGGAGATAGAATAAACGTGGGCACCCAATATGGGTAACTGAAGAATTTGGAACACGTCTTCCGGGTGATAGTCATCTCACCCGTCGGCATGTGGAACGTGTTAGTTGCGGAGTCCTGTCTATCGATGAGCGCGACCATTAAACCGAGCTACCAGACAACATGTATATAGTGACTAAACCCACTCAATCCCACCTTTGTCTCCACATACTACAGCTCCTCCGGTGTCGTTGTGCCGCGCACTATCACCAAAGAGAGGTGGAACCCTATCCCGCATATGTAATCGTTATCTCCCCCGCATCCGATCCAAACAAAACATTAATTTACATGTATCAATCCATATTCACCCATTATCATTTTTCTATACCTTATTTTCACCCTACCCATCTCAACTACCTAGCCCACACCACTTTTGGACCCTTGTGCCCACTAATCAGACCGATATCGGTTCATCCTAATCGACCCGTTCACCCTTTAACCGACGTTGGTCACCTGTTTGGTGACCGATACAAGTTAAACCTTACCGACCCCAGTTATCCCATAATCGAATCGATCACTGTTTGGTGATTGATACCGTTCCATCAATCAACGCCGCCAACCTTAACCGACACCGGTCACTGCCGCAGAAAATCCTGTGATTTCCCAAACCACCCTCTCTAAAAACTGCCCCCTTGCCCTTTTTACCCCCTTACAATGACCTAAAATACCCTTGAACTCCACCCACCACCCCTATCACATTTACTACCCTCCTCATTCCTCCTTTTACCCAATATTCCCCCATGCCCATATTTAATTGGTGCCCACCCACCAAACCGAAAAACAAACAAACCCCTAAACCAACACTAAAATAATCCTCTAATCTATCAAATCAACAATGTAGAGTAGGGTGCTTACCTCGTCATGTTGCTGCCATCTTGGTTGCACATCTGCAGCACCTGTACTACAAAGGCCCACTCAATCCCTCTTCACCTCTCGCCATCACCAAATAGCTACCCGCAACCTCTCACCAATCGAATCCCTCACAATGATCATGTGGACCCGCTGCTCACCAACCAATCACTCGTCAAACACACTGCCACTCCACTGCTCCGTTTTGTCCGATACTTTTTTTATTTTCTCTATTTTTTTCCTTTTATCACTTCGCTAAATAACAAATGAATAACAAAACACGTGGAATTTTTTTATAACAAACCCGATCTAATCGACATCTCATTACCCTTGATCGGCATTGGTCGTGTACCCTACTTAACCATTTTCGGTTTACCTCTACCAAAGTTGGTTATCCATGATCGCATCGCTTACCATCACCTACACATTGCCCTAAATTTTACCCTTTTACCCTACCCCTACTTCCTTTTTTTTACCTCACCCAACCTTCACGCTAATCATTTACTTCACCTCTCCTTTACCCTACCCATTTATCTCACCTTTCATGACCTCATCATTTACTATCTCCCTTTTTCCTCTTTTGGGGACTCATTATTCTACTCGTACCTTGACCTTAATTGTTCCATGACCTATATATTTGGACCTAGACCATTACTAGTGACCTTTGACCTCATGTGTTCACTATAACTCTTGCGACACTATTACCTCGTGATGTTGACCTAATGACCTTACCTAGCCTATTGTCGTCACTGTTTATCCTGACCCTACCTTTGGTGTACCATAACATACCTAAATGTTCCTGTGCCCAACCTCCATTATGTTTCCTAACCATATCCTATACCTTGGATACTGGAATCACTTCAACCTTGTTTGGATAAACCTATCGACCTTATATGATGTAGAGTTTTCCTGCTCTTCAACCTAGTAGCATGCTGCAGTTTATATGTGTGTGTGTTTAACTGTTGCTACGTTTGACCCTGACCCATTACCTAGCTTACTAGAGTAGACCTTGCTCCTTTTTCTCCTGTTACCCACCTTCCTTTTCATCACATTTACCTTTTATCAAACCACTCACCATTTCTGCCTTTTGCCTTGCCAATTCCTGGTTTGAGGGGGATCACCATCACCCACACATGGGGAAACCACATCTTATTTTTGTTAGCGTCGCTTACCAATACAAGATGTAACAAAAAGGGGAAAATGTAGACACTAAAATTAGGTCACACTCCCCTTTGCTCCTCGACAAACAAGCACCCTTCATCACATTCACCTAGCCATGACACCCTTCACCTCACTAATATTAATTAAATTAAATTAATTCATTATCCTCACCATATTTATTTTTCAAATGTCTTAATTTAAATAATACCCACCCATACACCTTACCTAGACACCTCATCTAGCCACCTCACCCTAAGACCTATTCTTTGTAAGTTGCCATAACTAACTGAGTCTTACCCAAACCCTAAAAATCAATGCCTACATTCCCTCTAACCACATTCCCACATGCTTACAAGCATCTTCTAGTCTAATCCATGGGTTAACGACATGAGATCCGAGGAAATCAAGAGGATCTCCCTATTTTAGTAAACCTAGGAAATCCCACCTTGATTGAACGCCGCCATTACCCCTAACCGTCGTTGGTTATGCCAGAACTACCATCGATTACCCTTTTAACCCCAAAACAACCTTATTCTCAAGGTTGGTAGAAGGTTGGGAAAGATTGGAAAAGTTGGCAAACATTAGCACATTCTATAGAGATAGGACATCTTTTGAGAGTGAATTCCAGTGAGAACACGCATGCAAGCAAGGAGATCAAACATCTTTTCCTGCACAACCAACCCAACAATGATCTGATCTAACCAAGCAAAGAGGAATGTACATGTAGCCCATGTAGAAGATTTCCTTCAATTTGTGATCACCTATAGCCTTCAAATTCTCATCAACACCTCCGTCCCTCACTCACAGGCATCCAAGACTAGAATCTAAGTAGTTCCTCCTAGCCAAAAGGAATCTCTCACAATCACCGTGGATTCGGAAGTCATATGCATGCGCAACAACATATCAACCAACATTAAAATAGGTATTCATCCTATGCTCAAGTTACCCTATTTGTTTCGTCAATACTTCAAAGAAATGATCTAGAATCGTGTGAAACACGTCATAATCACATCCTTTTCCCTTTTTACCTCCTCTGTAGCATCCTTTGGTAGGGGTATATACATGGACCCTTCATCGACTACCAATTTTACCAAAGTGCGTAGGTAATGCATCAAAAAAGGAAAAATTTCTTGAAATTGTGATTCCAGGTGTGGCCATACCTTCAAAATGTCATCTCTAATTTCATCTTCTATACTCACTAATTCTTCCACCCATCTCATCCCTTTCCCTCTCTACTATCATGTGCTTAATCTCCTTATCCTTATCCTTATTATCATCCATCAATTCCCTAAGTTTTGTTGCTTTATCTATGTTCTTATACGTAACCTCTGCAGATACCTTCACTAAAGCATTACTCACCTACTCATCCATCATGACAATGGGATTGAAATTTACATTCCTGACATGGGGCACTTTCTTCATTTTGCATGAAACATAGGACTCTCACATACGTCGAAGTCAAGCTCATCCATATGGGTATGTACAGACCAAGATAATTACTTTCACATGTGTGTGTGTTCACCATTTCTACATCCATGAGTTGTCACCCATACAAATCCTTAAGCTCCAATGTGCTTTGGAACCATGCGTTTATGTTTTTTTCTCTTATAATCCACATACCCAACAATGGGGGTCTCATAGTCTTCATCCCCTTTTTCTTTCCTTGCACGCTTACCTTTGGGAATCCAAGCTCCCAAGTCTAGTACGTGTCCTTCACCTTCTTGTGTAGAATAACATACACCTAAAGGCCTACCCTATTATGTGTCTAGACCTTTGTCCTTAAGATACTCACCATACTTCTTCATTTCTTCTCCTTGAGGCTCTTCTATATTCTCCTGTTGTGTCGGGTACTTAGCATGATTTCTTGAGATTCTTCCTCTGTAAGTTTATAGCGAGGCTCTTATTGTTCTCATGTTCTGATTTCTTAGTAGAGGTCCTTGGTGACCTTCTTGGGGGCTAGGAAGGTCCCGCGCCCTAATTCCTTGTTCTTTTGAACACCCTTTTAAAATGAGGCTCCTCACTAGTCTATTCTACATCTATCTCCATGGCACCCATTTCTAATAATTCATCCTTTTATTTATCTAATGGAGGAGTTACCTCACATACTCTCTTCTCTCGAACCATAGGCTATCTTCTTCCCCTATGCTCCAGTCCACCAATATATTCATGAAGTTCTTCTTCTTCTCCTTCTTCCTCTTCAACGGGCATCATATCTAATTCCTCCAAGGTGCCCACAATATGTTTTCCCTTGGTCCAGGGAGCTTTAACTCATTCTCCAAATACACCTTTTTTTTCAAATTTAGGCTTCAAGTATATATATATATACAAAAGTCACACCTAACTCTCTAATGGCCAAACTGACACCTTCATGTTAATATAATAAAAAATAAACCTCTAAATATAAGTAGTCTTACCTAGATAAACCTAAGACTTCCTCAGTGTGTGGTAGTCATAATCTACCTTGTCACACCATGAACAACAACCGCACACATTTGTGAACCTATGTATAGATTCTTAGAAGTAGTGCACAGTGAAGACACATGAAAACTTACACCAAGGGCCCCATTTTCATCCTTTATCATGAAGCACCTAATACACAAGTGTTGGTACATTGTAAAATTTACTTTTTATCCAATACCGAAGGTAACTCCTTGGGTATCCTCTATTCTTCTTGAAATGTGGTGTATAAACATGTGTACCACATTTCTACCCTTTTTTTGAAGGGTCCACTCATTGACCTATCAAAATTATAATCGGAAAATGTGTCTACTAAGAACTTCTTCTCTTCAAGAAACTACCAAATATTGTCTTTAGGCCCGTTGGACACTCCAATCTCAATAAAGACTAATGATAGAAGTATAGCACCAAAGCTGATTTTCTCACCTTCCTATCCTTAATATTTATCTCACTAATGAAATTTGATATATTATATACAACACCTTATGTCATCTTCCACGTACCATAAAGCCAAGTATTTTTACCGAGACCATCACTCTTGATTGTTTATCTTTTCAGGAGATGGGATGCTACCTAAATGACTGGATATTTGTACAATTTAGAGATGTCCATCTTGTGCCCTCATTTAGTGTATCCAAGGTCTTTCTTTGTCTTTTCTATGGCCTCGCGTTAGTGAGGTCGTTATTAAGATCAACACCTATAATTCTTAGCCCTATCAAACTTCCAATCAAAGGCATGGTGATCCTCATTCGGTACCCAAAAAAATAGAAGAAGTCCTCACGGACTCTACTCATTAGCCACCAGTATAACTTCTCATGTTTTTCAAAATAAGGTAGCTCATAAAAATGTAAAAATTCTACCTTGGTCACTAATGTTTTTCTTGCATTGTTGTAAACTACCATATAATCTATTGTTCTCTTTGAAGTTTTCACCATAAGAAATTTCTCCAATTCTTCCTTAGTATCCTTGTTCCTATGGTTGTAATTGCTGACCTTATAGTGGAGAATGTGTGAATCCCAATCGTGGCCCATGAGAACACCTTTTGGGTATTACATTTCAGAAAACCTACTCTCAGGAGCATCTTCGACTTCAATCTCAACTTCCTTTTTTTCTTTCCCCTTATACCAGCTCCAGGTGCTCTTTTGGGTGTCATAATAACTATAAAAGTGTGTTATTTTCCCTTGCTTGAGCTTTGCAACTCAACTCTACGTACCCTAGATTGAAACCATGTGCCCTAGCTAAAAAACAAACCTTATCTATCAATCCTCTTCCCTGCATGCCTCTTCTTTGTTGAAACACTTCACCAAATGGAGTGCAATATCACTTCACAATTATCTTACTAGCTCACTCACCTTCAACTCACTCAAAATTTCTTGGAGACAAAGGTAAAAAAGACCTTGAATTACACATTTATATATATTTTATAAAAGTTATCACATTTATTACTCTCAACTTACCACCATCCCAAGAATTAACTCATCATTTCAGATTTTTTTGAGTTTCTCATCTCTACACTACAAGTCATAACCTTCTCAGTGCGCCCGCTATGTTTTTCTTACAGACATCCTTCTCGCATGCCTTCATGTGCCAAAGTACCTCACCACTACACCTTCATCCAAGTAGTTTCCACAGCTGCAAACTACCTCACAATACATTGTGCGTCCATCCATGAGTCATCTTGATCTAGGAGAAATATTTTTTATCAACAACTTTACCTAAAACACCCTGTAAAAAAGTTTCTTTATGCATACACATCTTCGTATGACAATTAGACTTGGAAATGAAACTTGTATATAAACCACCTCACATTAAGGGTATGTGCAGTCCTCTACATGTAAACACTTACATAGTAATCAACGTCTCACGCACAAGCACCCTTATTACACAAACCACCGAACTAAATTAACAAATCATAGAAAGAATGAAAGAAAACACATATAAAGAGAATGCATTAAGGAAATCTAATCTAAGTGGTAATATTGCTTTATTACAAACAACAAGAAGACTTATTTAAGTAGAGCTTCACTTACTCCCATTGAAATAACTAGGTAACCGTATTCCATCAAATGCTTCCAAATTAAGTATATACATGATAATATATGGTCCCAACCAATGCACCTTAAGATTTTTATGGTGGTGCAAAAACTTTGAATCGAAGCACTATCTCCATTCCAACCTCAAGCTTCTTATTTTTGATGTGCTAGTCATGCCATGCTTTCTACCTATCTATTTATTCCTTTTGAATCCAACATGCTATGACACACATATCATCTAGCTGCACGAGTTTTTTAATACATTCTTCAAGTGCTTTCTCATTAGCTAAACCTCCTGTGTACATAATTTTCAAATAAGGTAACCTAAATTCCATGGGTAGAATCGCCTCTGAACCAAACACCAGCTAAAAGGGTGTTTCTTTATTCAACCTCTTGTAGGTTTTCCTATATGCCAATACAACAAGTACTTTATCATCCCAATCTCTCCTTCTAACATCACAAACTTTTGTCAATGTATGGCTCAATATATTTTCAAATGCCTCAACAGTTCCATTTTCCTGAGGATGATAGGGTGTTGTTCTATTGTGTGCACCCATACATTAATCTGTAATATCCCGATAGTTTTATTAAGGAAATGAGTACCCCTATCACTTGTTAAACTTAAAGGGCATCCATACTTGATGATAATATTTTCCCAAATAAATCATGTTTCTATGACTATTGTGCAATCCTTCATAGCACCGCCTCGCCCACTATGTATGATAATATGCACAAGTTATAATATAGTGTGATCATGTCTTGCATGTGGCTAGGGTGATAGGGCCCACAAATTCAATGACCCACTTCTTAAAAGGTTCAATGCTAGCAATAGGCCTCAAAGGCATCTCATCTCTCTACCCATGATTTCTAAGGTGTCAACAATGGTCACATACCTTAGAATATTCTTTGTAATCCTTTTACCATGTTTCCCACCATAGACCAAACAATAGAATCTTGCGTGTGGTGGCATCCCCTTCATAGTGTCCACTTGCAATACCACCATGAGCCTGCTCTATTATTGCTTCATGCTCA
The DNA here is from genome assembly GCA_018340775.1 of Taxus wallichiana var. yunnanensis. Classification (NCBI taxonomy): domain Eukaryota; kingdom Viridiplantae; phylum Streptophyta; class Pinopsida; order Cupressales; family Taxaceae; genus Taxus; species Taxus wallichiana. The sequence continues at coordinate 187,731,469 of CM031239.1, forward strand.
TGCTCAAGTACACACCGACACAAAACTTCATCACGACCTAGCTTGTATAAGTCCCCACTAATCAACATGTAAAACATGACACGAATCGCAATTTTTTTCTTCTCCACGGCCTTCATTCCTTCAGGCACCACAAATGTGTTTAAAAAGACAACAATATCCTCTAAATATGAGGGTGTGTGGTTTAACCTAAAAATATATGCATCTAACATTTTATCATCAATTTGTTTCATGTCCTCTCCTGATTGAATCCTTGATAAATAGTCTAGACCAGAATTGCTCTTACCCATCTTAACCACCACGGTAAAGTTAAACTCTTGAAATAATAGAACCCAATGAAATATGCACCCCTATAAAATGGGTTTTTTTACCAAATAATTTAGTGCCATGTGGTCTATATAAATTATGAAAGGTGTAGCAAGAAAATACTATCGAAACTTATGGAGCATATAGATCATAGAAAATGCCTCGTACTCTGTAGTTGTATAATTTTGTTATGTTGTAGTCAACTTTCTGCTAGCAAAGAAAATAGGATGATCAACAATTCCTTCTCTAGGCTGGGCTATTATCATGTATATGGCCATGCCATAGGCGTATACATGAACATGAAGGAAAGTGCAAAATAGGTGTTGTAGTAAGCCTTTCTTTTAGATTCTCAAACACGTGATTTTGTACCTCACCCCATTAAAAATTTCCTTTTCCTTTTAAAAATTCTTTAGGAGCACAAGTGATATTGGAATAACCTTTGATAAAATTCTTGTAATATCATTTGTGCCCTAAGAATCTATGCAACTCGCTTTGAATAGATGGTTCTCTTAAGCCCAAAATCACAACAAGCATAGCAGGATCCACTAGCAAGCCCTCTTTACATATTATGTGTCCCAAAAAATTTAAAAGGGTGTGGAAAATACAAACTTCTTAATATTTAAAGTAATTCTCAACTACCAGCACATCTCAAACATCAACCTAAAATTATCACAGTGACCATTACAAGCACATAGAATCCAATCATCCAGATGTACCTACAATAAATTCTAAATAAAATCCTGAAACACTTGCAAAAATATGTGCGAAAGTAGTGTAGGTGTATTCTTTAGTCCAAAGTTCATAACTGTGTATGAAAAAATTCCCCATTCAGTGGTGAAAGTTATATTCTCTTGGTCCTATTTTTCTATCCTCACCTAATGATACCAAGAAAATCCATCAGTGAAGGAGTATATTTCACACCCTACAACGCCATCCAAGATTTCCTCAGTAAATAGTGTGGGGAAGGGATAAATTACACATGTAGCATTTAACTCCCTATAATCCACAAAAATTATAATTCTCCCATATTTCTTGATGCTAATCACCATAGGGCTCACCCATTATGACTCCTCGATGGGCACAATGATCCCAAAAATTAACATTTTTCAATTTCTTCTTTCACCTTGATTCGTGAGTTTAGATTCATCCCAAGTCAAGCCTCTTCCAAACTAGGCATGCTCCTTCCATCAGCATGATTCTCATCAAACCCAAAGATTCATGTACTCCTTTAAAATTATGATAGCCCTTGGGAAAACATCCTGGAAGTCATGCAACAACTCAATTATCTTAACAATTTTAGAGTTAGACTAATATTATCAAGTGATGGCCTCCTTGGGTTTAACATCTATTCCAATATTTACTTTCTTGGTCTTTAAAGGCACATGGTACACAGGTGGTTTCTCATCTGCACTGTCTAAGACCTCACATGTACCGTCTATGTGCTCAATATCCACATTCTCAACTTGTTCCTAATCAACTATGTAGACCATCTTACCCTTTTCTCTTTCTAGGCAAGCACGTCTAAGCTATTCAACATTTGTTTTATCCTCTTCAAAACACACCCCAAGTCTGAATCTCCTATCAAATCCTAGAGGATCTCCTCATCCTTTGCACTTTCTCCCATATTTAATCTCTTTATAACTTGTAATGCCTCATTCAATGGAGGTTTAGTGGAAAAATAGTCAAAGGTTTGAATCATACATGTAGTAAGTTATTGCTAATTTCCAGTCTCTCTAATCAAATCTACATAGATATACCATGCGTGTGCATAACCTCACACGGTGAACTAAAGCTTGTGCACTCAAAACAAAGGTGGTAAATATTCCTACCGCTTTTCTAGAGTTTGTGACACTTTTGAACTTGGTGCTAAATAGGATCATTACCATGAAATTCATAGATTTGAGTAGGTGGATTACTCAAAAATATAAGAGATAAAGCAATCTTTATTTCTCTCCACTCAAAAAGATTATCCTTGTGAGCCATCCACCAGCCGTGTTGTCATCCCGCACGCAGTATAAACTAGCACATTCCTTCTTTCCACATAATATTCCCACTGGAATTCCATAACAAACATAAATACTTCTATATTTTCTTCACTAGTGTACCTTGGTACTTGGTGATGCCCAAATGCCCGACACTATCCAACTTATTAACATACATAGCTGCACTTCGTACTTCACGCCTAATGATTTCATAAGTTTCATGTGCCCAATTGGCACATACAACACTTGTAGTATCTCTCATGGACTATTTATTATCCCACTGGAGAACTCTTTCCTTTGATGGCTCAAGAACTTCCAGATCTTGAATGGTGCATACATAAATTTTGTTCAAGTCTTCTTCACATAAGGGCTCTACACAAGGTGCATATTTCCCATATATCAAATGGATAATCACACATTCTTCCTTATTATCAAATTTGATATACCCATTATTGAATCGTAGGTCAACATTGTTTTCATAACACCAAGGGAACCCAAGTAATGTAGGAAAAGTGTATACTTCTGCAAGTGCTAAGACCTCAAAATCCCCAGTAAACTAGGGCCCCTGAATAGTAATGGATGCATCTTTCAAAACTCTAATGGGCATGGCCTTAGTCCAATTTATTATGAAAAACACATTACAGGATGGATGTAATGGAGGTCTACCCATTTGAACCCATGCATCCAAAGTAAGTACATTCACTTTTGTGCCTGTGTCAATAAAATTTTTACTCAAAATCCAACCATCAATAATGAAATTTAGAGTAATATTCTTGTCATAATCCAAACTGTCTGGAGGAAGATTAACATGAAAAATTTGTCTCTCATGCTTAGTCCCAATGTGCGGAGTGTTTCCCTTCAACTAGTTCCTTATAAATGGAATAATGTTCTCTTGGCGCAACATCTTGTAAACCTCCTTCAAATCATTAACATCTATTTATAGTAAATCGAACACGTGTATGGAAGTAAACTTGGCCCCCGAATAGTAAAGGATGCATCTTTAAAACTCTAATGGGCATGGCCTTATTCTCGTTTACTATGAACACCACATTAGAGGATGGATGGAATGGAGGTCTACCCATTTGAACCCACATATCCAAAGTTAGTACGTTCACTTTCGCACTGTGTCAATAAAAATTTTACTCAAAAGCCAACCATAAATAATGACATTTAGAGTAATCTTCTTATCATAATCCAAAATTTCTAGAGGAAGATTAACATGCAAAATTCGTCTCTCATGCTTAGTCCTAGTGTGTGGAGTGTTTCCCTTCAACTAGTTCCCTGAAAATGGAATAATGTTCTCTTGAAGAAGCATCTTGCAAACCTTCTTCAAATCATCAACATCCGTCTAATGGATTTTATCTTTTTTCTTTGATTATAACTTCCATGATTTTCCTTCAAACACTATATCTCACGCTGTAAATTTTGAATTACCTCCATGGTCTCTTGATAAACCTCCTTTTGATGCATAGGGTCTAGATACTTTGCATGTAATACTTCCTCCTTAGTAATCATAGGATTCTATTAAATAATCTCTTTGCACGTGGAACCTTAGTGTGTGTAATAATTTTCATAGACACCAACTCAAGGCCCGGTGTTAACTTTGACATCCTCTCGGTCCTTTGTCATGTGTTGTACTCTAACAATCACTACACCCTTGTTTTTCTCGCTTATGTTCTTACTCAAATGTTCATATAAGTCTGGGAACTCTTCATACTTATGGTTCTTTGGACACTCTCACCTGTAATGGTCAAGAGATCCTCATTTATAATAAGTTCCATGAGGGAAATCATTCCTTTCACCCCCCACAATGTCAACCTCTACCACAGTCGCTATTAAAACACCCCACATTGTGATCATAGTCATGATGCTCACCATTATCCTTAGAGTTATTAGAGACACATGCCTAATGCACCCCAACAATAATGACATCATGAATTTGATCAATGAACCTATAATCTTTAGTATCATGAGTGGAAGACCTGTAAATCTTATAGTAGCAGGACACGTTCTTTCTTATCATGTGCTTCAACAATGGGCTTCAAATTGAACTGTTGTCTAAATGGCATATCTCACAATCAAGTATTAATGAGTGCATTGATTTACAAGCAAAAATATCGTTGGTATGCCCCTCTACTTTACAATATGTACACCAAATTCCATTGCACGTCTCATGTGCTAAATTAGCAAATAATTTCTCCAACTTCATTTGCATTATTGCAACTGAGCTTCCAAAAATGGGCTCACTCCTGTGTCTACACTTCCTACCGCCTCAACACGTAGATCTACTTCAAGTTCCTCATGTGGATCTGTAAGGTCTTATGTGAAAGATCTCTTCTAAAAGGCATGATCAGTCCTCCAATGAACCACTATGCATGTTGGCTCGTGTGGATGTCATAAGATAACTTAGACAAAAGAGTCTTGAACCAAGCATCATATTCTAAAACACTCTCAATAGTGCCTGCTAAATATATTTAAGTGAAATTATGCTTTTCTACTCAAACCTGGGGATATTAAAATATTTTAAGAAGGCATCTCGCAATGTTGTATGATCCACACAAGGATAACTAGGATTAAACTTTCTATACTAGTTATGCGTGCAACCCCGCAATGTAGTTACAAAAGAACTTATTTTGTGCTATGGAGCTATAATCCCTTGGAACACCATGGTATTTCACACATATGCACATGCCCGGATGCATATTTAATGACTCTATACTTTGGAAGATGAAGGAACATCTCCATATAAATTTGTTGAGGTGCAGTGCGAATCATGCCCACTAGACCCAAAGCCTATATTTCCTCCTATGTTCCACCACCTCCAAGTCCATTGGATCAACCAGTTCTGAGCCACCCGACCCTCTTAATACTCTTCCTAAATTAAGCAAAAACTCCCGATCCTCCTCCTAAAGTAAGAAACAAACTAGAGGATGCTTTGCCTTGTGTTCCAAAAGTTGTGCTAAACTAGACTCCCACATTCTCGTGAAGTTATTCTACTTTCATACCTTATACCAATATTTTGTGTGCCTACGTTCTATGCCGATGATGCGCTAGATAATATACCCAAAGATGGACCTTAAAATAACATAGACGATGATTACATTGCCATAGATGAATATAATCCCTAGTTAACTCCTCGAACTTGATCCAGAAATTGACTCTATCTCATCAGAATCGTACTTTACTCACACTAGCTTGCTTACTGATTAACTAATATAGAACTTGGAAAACCAAGTGTGAAGGCTAGGTCACTAGGTAGGTTCAGATGCATTCTTGTAGTCCACAATCTCTCTCGATGGACCTTCATCCAAAGCCGATCGAGGTTCTTTGGAATTATTTCTTGAATGGGGAGTTTCAAATGCTCTGCTCCACGTCCTCTACATGAGCTCCAAATCCTTCACGATCCATCTCCCTCCACAACACCATTATTTCTATGATCTCTCACTACTTCATTAGATCCCTCTCACATGCTTCATTAAACTTAATCCTCCTTTCTTCTTTTCTCGTCTCTTTGCCTCTATGTCCGCCATCTTTACCAAATATGATCCTTCCCGCACATGTTGGGGTTTTTCTAGCCATAGGATTCTTCTCCAAATCCATAGTTATGATCAAGATATTTATTTCCAACATAATACCACATACGTAAGATCCTCTGGGCTCACGCAAAAATTGGAACTCAACAACTTCTAGGAAAGAGTAAGTGGAAACTACATACTCAAGAATATAGATGTTCAAGACACCACGGAACCAAATATCCAAAGAGCGTCTCCAAATCAGATCTACATGATAGAAGACCTACAATTCTTCATGCACCCAAAAAAGTGTGTGAAAACTCCAATTCCTCTTAGACACGTAAGCAACCAGCCACTCATATAGATCTACGGAAAGATGGCAAAGAACAACTCATACAGTTCCGCTCAACTCACGTGCATGCGTTAAACTCGTGTCCAATGCTAAATTTGTGAGAATACACTTCTTCTAGATCATCCAACCACTCTTTAATACTATCTAAGGTCAACCAATATGTCTTCATCATGCAACATCTTGGAAAAAAACTGAGAAAGAGGTCATGACAATGGAACCAATTATGTAGCCTGGAAAATACCCATTAATCCTAAGGCACATTGGCACATCACTTAGATTAAACCAAGTGCTCACCCAAAGCATGCAAGGGTAGCAAGATCCTCTTTATATATGTTTATCTATAATGTTAGCATGATTGAGTGTGTGTGTGTGTGTGTGTGTGTGTGTATATTCAAATTCATAACATATAATAAGGCATTCCACATTGCATAAACTAGATCTAGAGGTTAAACATATGAAAGATTGACTAAACAATGATTATAATGAGATTTTCTATGAAAGAACCTTATTCAAATCACATATATCACCAATATCTATCCAATAAGATCCATAATATTAAATATTGTAAAACATAGAATATTCATACATCATGATCTAGTTTCCATAGTCATGTGCGCTAACAATTCTACAGCATAACTCTACAATAAAACAATATATCCAAATTGTGAAAATCAATACATATGTATAGGAGTGGGGCCTTTCCCTTCACCACCTATGCACCTTCCAAAAATAGGATACATGCTAATAATAGCCATGCGCCTTTACAAGAAAATACAAAAGCATGCAAGTGCTAATAATAGATCTCCTATATTTAACTCTTAGTACAAATCCTATTAATAGCTCAAAAATCTACATGGTGCTTGATCCTTAGCTTATCCAAAATAGACTTGCATAGCCTACAAGTCTTCATACCTTTATGTGCTCTGCACTCTATGTCTAAAAATATCCTTGATCTACAAAAGTGATTAAGTCCCGTTTTTAACCTATTTCTGGGCATGCTTCTGCTTTGTTATACTTCTGTGCACATCTACGCACCCTATTCCCACACACCCAATCCTTATGTGCTTTCATCCTTGAGCTATACTTTCTCATCTCAATAAAGATCTTGGAAATTTTTTTTCTTATGTCGTAAGGTGGTCGCTAACCTTTGCCTTTTGTCACTAGATGATCACAAAATTTTCACGAACCTACAAAACAAATAATATCCTGTAAAACCCCAAACTATATCAAATCCTAAAAAAGAAAGATGAAAATGGTGAGTTAAACTGACCCTAGAAGTCACCCGATATAGTGAACTTACAATCAAGTGTTACACTACATCTCATACTCCATGTAGTTCTTGTTTTTGTGTGTAGAAATCATGCCCTAGGAAGCTCTTGTGTAAGATGCACTTGATAATGAATAGTAGCTAGATGTAGCAATGTAACTAGGTGTGTGGATGGAAAAATGAACTTCCATTCCTATGTGTATATGATGAAAATGCAATCCCTTGTCCATTGAATGATGGTAGATGAATGCCTTGATGCTCTTAGAATGCGTTTGGATGCAACCTTAGGTGATGATAATAGATGCTTAGAGCTTGGTCTTTTATTATAGTCACATAGATTTTTATTTATATGATTCCCTTGTTTGAATTTCATAATTTACAACTAAAATTCTTACCCATAAGAAAACAAGATGCCCAAAAGATAAAAGAGGTTCAAAAGGGGAAAGTAAGATAGAAAGAGGTCGGGGGCACCCAGAGGGGATGAGGGCAACCGACGTCCTTGCTAGGTCCGGTGTCTAGAGTCAAGAAATACAAAGCAATAAAACATCGACTACTTTGTGGGGTGTGTAAGACCAAAGAAGAAAAAAAATAAATGTAGAAAAGAGGCTAAAGATATATATCAATTACTAGTTTTCTCACTTAGGAATCATATGAATAGTATTATGTGATTAGGACCTAAAAATCTACCCAAGTGCATGACTTTGTCTACATTTACTCCTACTTATTGTTGTTGATTGAATACTCAATAAAATAAAGTAGATAAGAGATGTGTACATGATAACCATGTAGATCGATGGCAAACGCTTGCCAAGTGACAAGAAAAAATGTGGAGTGACAAAAATGAAGCGGGAAGCTAAGGAAGAGGAAGTGAGCCTAGGGGTGAAGCATATGTGTTATGCTATATTGTACATGTTGTTATTTTTGCTTTATGAAGGGTTTTTTCTTGTTGCGTATTAAAGATGGACCTACAAAAGAAGAGTGAAAGAGTAGTAAAAGTCATGTGTTATAAAAACTCAGTAAAGATATGAAAAAGTATGTAAAAATGTGAAAAAGTATCATAAGGAATGTGTGCATTTGATTTGTGACGAGTGAAAAGGATAGAAAATGTCCTGAAAATGTTGTAGAAGAGTTATTTATTTGGGCAATATCACGCCAAAAACAAGTTTTTGGGAAATCTCAAGACGATTGCAATTTTTTTAGGTGATCTAATGCCATGACAAAAGAGTGGTGGGGAGAAAGGTCTAGTGTTATTATCCCTCCCCGAATGTTTCCCAAATTTTTACACCAATGAAAATGGTGTTATCCTACTTTGTTCTGTGTTCAATATAGTTTTATCCAAGTAGAAAGATAAGATAAAATTCATTATGGTTTTTGTAGGACTATTCATGTACTATAAAGACTACTCAGTGAACTTCAAAACTATGTTGATATGAGAAAGTGACTGAATCGCCCCTAGTCATAAGCACCCAGAAAGGTCGGGAGCTCATAGGTGTTAGTGTTTGTATTTGGGCGCTAGTGTCTATACTTGAATTGTAGAACCAAGTCAAAATATGGGCCATTTATGTAATTGTAGATGTTTCTATTCCTATACTATGCATGTTTGTACTAAACCTCTAAGATGCTATAAGGGGTGATTGATTCAACTAATGTATGCCCCCTCATTTGGGGTGTATGACATCTCTAGAAGGATGAGGCCCAAAGGAGAGGACCGGATGTTGATCTAAAACAAATACCCTATAAGGGGAGGGAATGTTCTTGGTAAATACAAATTCACATGCAAACAAAGTGGCTAGAAATATGTGTTAGTGCAATCAAGAAAAATACACATATAGAATACAATGTGTAATCTAGCAAGCAAGAAGAAGACAATATAAACCATAAAAAGTGAGTTTTAAAAATGGTAAATCTTTCACAATGTCACAAGACAATCAAGACTGAAGCGACCAAGAGCATAAAAGTAACGATCAAGAAAGATATAGGGCATAGGCCACAAATAATGGCATACAATGGCAAAAATTGAAAACCGTATCAAGTAAAGTATTAGACAACCATGGAAGAAAATAGTCCTGCAAATAAAATGATATACATGAAGCACCCATTAACATGTTATAATGATAAAAAGTATGTCGATACATTTATATATCAATAGAATAGTGTGCTAGTAATAATAGGAAGTAGTGTAAAACAAAATAATAACACCCGTAATGTGTATGAAATAAAATTCTCCCAAGAGCCTTGGTGGGACTAGTAAGAGGTACAATGCTAAGCGTTAATGCTACATGTAACAATCTATAGAAAGTATGCATTAAAAATTAGAGAGCATGTGAACTCACATGTGTAGATGATAAAGATAAGAACATACTAGATATTTGGTTAACATAATAAGCAAAGTGTAGCGTGTGAGTATAATCAAACAAGAGTAAGTACAACCAAGATATGCAATATATTGTGAATGAGTGAGATGAAATGATATGCAATGTGAATGTGATAGGAGCAGCATGCCCCATGTGTGGATATGTATGGATGTGTATGAGATGAGGTTCATTTATAAAATATCCCTCAACAATCAAGAATGAACCATAGAATAAGAGTGCATCATCGGGAAATGGTTTTAAAATGTGTGCAATATAGATGGATCAATTAAGAATAGAGCGTAAAGATTTTGGATTTGGTGAGGTTCATGGATGTATTATGCCCTTAAGTATCAAGTGTTAACTCTAGCACAAGAGTGCGTCACGGGGTAGTGACGAAACAATTTGAGTATTAATTGTGTAAGATTCATGAGAAAGATTAGATGTGAAGAACGTATCGTAATAGTATAAATTCCGGACACATGATATTGCTAAGAGGATGGGGGAAGTAAGTATGATGCCACCTAAGTGTATTAAGATGAGTATGTTATATGAAAAAAATTCAAGGGCAAGGATCCTCCATCTGATGCTTGCAGAGATAAAGGTAAGTGACCATGTTCTCATATCGGTGATGTATGAGACAAATGATGTATCGGTGAATGAGACCGATGTGTATGAGATCTAGGAGGCAATGAGTACATATGTGAAGGAAATTGAGGAGATGATGTGTTCTTGTGTGAAGGAGACTACATAGGTGATGTGCACATATGTGAAGGATTTTGATCGAGTGGTGGACCTAGGATGATGAGATGAACTAGTGGACCGATGAAAATAAGTGGGTCACATGTGAATATAAGAGCCAAAATCAAAGTGTCTCTTATATTTGAGAGGTCCATGGGATCTAGATTATTTGGTGAGTGTAATGGAAGCCTTAATAGGAGGTTGTGGCCATGGTGTTCATGGAGGAACACCTTTGATTGTGATAACTTGCTTGTTGTGTATGAATTTTAGACACAAGGATTCATGGAAATTATAGATTGACTAGAATGGATTCAACTGATACCTAAGAACATGTCACACCATTTAATTGAAGGTGCCACAGTGAATTACACAAACATGGTAAGAGGCCCAACTGTTACTGGAAGCTTGAGATAACCATAAGATTTGGGAACTAGATATGAAATATGAGATAATGGATACTTAATAGTGATAAGAAGTGAAATATAAAAAAAACCATATTAATTGATGGATTGATCATTGTATAACGTATCGAAGATAATGTAGCATGATAATTTTAATTAGAGAATGCAATGACTGGTGGAGATGCATCATCGTGAGAAACTAGGAAATTAAGAGCCCCTAATGAAGGAGGAGGCACTGCATGATATGTATGATTAGTAAAAGATTCAACAACATTATTGTCATGCTCAGGAAGAGGATCATTAAATATTTTGATATTTTTATTTTCATTGACCGAGATAGATGCCGAAGGTTCAGGGAGCTCGATTTCATTATTGTCGATTAGATCTTGATCAAGATGCATAAGTTTAAAAAAATCGTAGAATTCCCAATGAATTAATCATAGTCACATCTAAAATTTTATTTATAATAGTGGCCTTTAGGGTGAGATGGATCTAGATTAAGTGGAGGAGGAAGCGTACTAAGATTGCTCTCAATAAGATGTGGTAATAGAATATGCGGAGCATAAGGAAATTTTGTGAATGTACACTTTAGAGGATGCCATTGAAATTTTTCAAGAGTAGTGAAAACATTAACATTAGCTTTAGCTTCAGCAAGTTTTGTATATATCTTGAAAGTTGATTTGCATTGAAATTGAGTATAGAATGAAGCCTGATCATGATATTTAAGCTTTCCCATAGATAATAGTTTGCTTTCACATAGCTTAAGAGTATGACATAGTTGGTCAAATGATGGAGATGTCTCAAAGACAATACTCCTTTTTAGAGGTGGTAAGAGACTTTGGATAAATAGATCATGCAATTAAGATTTTGTGAGTACATTCACAATATTAGCTAAGTTTTTGTTATATCTTAAGACATAATCCTCTAGATGTTGATTAGATCCTTGTTTGATCTGTGAAAGTTGCACATAGGATATCTTTGAGCTGATATTGATTGAAAAATAAACAATTAAAGCATTGGAAAAATGCATAAATGATGTTACTAAATGTACAGATAGATCATAGAACCAACACATAACATAGTCTTGGAGACTTCTAGTAAAGATATTTGCTAATAAATTATGATCATCCAAATAATCTATACATGACACATGAAATGCTCAAAGGTGATCTTGATGGTCACTCTGGTCATTGAAGGTGTGAAACTTAAGAGTGGCGAAGTTTGGAGGAATTACATGAGTGGAAATGGAGGGTGTGAAGGGAGTACAAAGGAGTAAAGTTCTATCAAGAGATGGATATGCACAAGAAGTAGCTGATGAAGTTGATGGATTAGAACTTGGAGATCCTGATACAAAGAGGCTAGATCTTGAGTGCTAGTGGAAGAGACTTTCCATGTGATAAAGAAGATGTAACGTTAAGGAGTTGGTGGTTATAGGAATAGATATGAGAACCGTAGAAGTAGGTGGAAGGGTGGAAGTAGGAGGTTGTGTAGAAATAGCCATAGAAGTGGGAGTGAATGTAGCAATATTAAGCTCAAGAATATTGGTGGCCTCCTCACGAGAGGTGAAAAGAGTAGATCTAGGTCTTGGGGATGTTCAATGAGATGATCATAGAGCTCTTAAAGGTGGGCTTTAGTAAATGGTCCATAATATTGAGCCATGATGAACCAATGAAAAATAACTAGAAGTAAGGTTGGGCTTGAGTGATGGGTTCACTAAATTATTTAAAAAAATAAAATATGTGTTAAACCCTATATATTGCATAGTCACATATGATAAATAAACCCTAAAGCACATAATTGACACAAGTAATAAGATAAAGAACTATAAAACCCTAGGTGAAAGAGAGGGGATAGAAGACTTATCTAATTTCACAATAAATCTGTAAGTATTATGGACTTGAAGAATGATGAACATGAGAATTAGAATGTTGTAATTAAACTTCAAAAATATTGGAACTTCCATATGATCCTTGAATAGGGAAAGGGTTCCTAGGCTTCAGATACCTCTGTTTGGCACCTGTGACCACACAAGATCTTGGAAATTGGTTTATCTTGTGTTGGAAGGTGGTTTCTAACCTTCGCCTTTGGTCACCTGTATGTCACTCAATGATCACAGAATTCACCTGTAACCTACAAAATAAATGATATCCTACAAAACCCCAAACTACATCAAATACTAAAAAATAAAGATGAAAATTGGGAATCATACTAACCCCACGGTCACTTGACAAAGTGAAATTATAACTAAGAAATGCATCTTAAACCCCATGTAGTTCTTGTGCGGGTGTGTTGAAATCATGACCCAAGAAGCTCTTGTGCAAGATGCACTTGATAGTGAGCAGTAACTAGATGTATAAATGTAATTAGATGTGTGGATGGAAAAATGAACTTCCCCTCCTATGGGTGTATGTATAAATTTCAGTCCCTTGTCCTTTGAATGAAGTTAGATGAATTCCTTGATTCTCTTAGAATTCCTTTGGATGTGACCTAGGTGATGATAGTAGATGCTTAGAGCTTGGTCCTTTATTATGGTAATGTAGCTTTGTATTTATATAATTCCCTTGTTTAAATTTCATAATTGACAATTAAAAGTACGAACCATAAGAAAACAATATTCCAAAAATATAAAAGAGGAAAAAAGGGGTGGGTAAGATATAAAGATGTTGGGGGTGCCCATATGAGATAAGGACACCTAGGCGACGGTGTCGAGATTCAAGAAAGAGAAAGCAATAAAACATCGACTATGTTGTAGGTTGTGAAAGACAAAAGAGGAAATAAGAAATACAAAAAGAGGCCAAAGATAGATGTCAACTACTATTTTCCTTTCTTAGGAATCATAAGAATAGTGGTATGTGATTAGAACATAGAAATGTACCCAAGTGCATGATTTTATGTATACACTAAGGAGTAAGTAGCAAATATCTTGAAAAAACCACTTCCAAAAATAACATTTGAACATCTAAGGAAAAAATTGGGGGTAATCTCTGCCCCTATCATCTGTTGAAAGAATCAAGTCACCTAGAGGGAGAAAGGAAAATGAAAAATCTTCTCTAAGTAGCTACAAAAGTATCAAAACAATGAGAGATAGCTCACTAGCTTCATGTACAGGTTAAGAGGATCAAAAAGGGATATCTGCAGAGAGTGAAATGTTTGAGTATGAAGTGAATATTTTTAGGGTGAGCATTGATGTTTATTGGTGAACAATACCATTCATGATTGGTGAAGCCATTAGTGTCAAGAAAGTGAATTTTTTTTTAAAGGATAGCTTATAGAACAAGCCTATGTCTTGTTGGTGTTGTGTGGATGTAAAATTTATAAAGGAACCTTTTTCATAGATGTCAAAGGGGGAGAATGTACTCAGAAACAAGAAAATAGAGCATTGAAGGTGTTGGTATGACCATTTTCTATCAATTTTATGGAGTTTGTTGTCATCAATGACAAAGAGAGAGATAGTTGAACCCTGTCTCATTGATGTCATGTAACATTCATGGAAAATATTGTTAGTGAGGTGTAAATCAATTATGTGCATGAAGTTTGATTGGTAGTTCCCTCCTATGACCACCAATGGTGTGTTTCAAGTTACTTGGTGTGATTTCTTGAGGTTTCATGGTGTATACACAAGGTCTTGATGCATTATTGGTGCATTGGCAAACAATTAGGTGCTTGGTATAAACTTCAAACATGTCCTATAGGTCTTAAGAGATGTATCAAAGGTTTGAAAGTTATTCCATGATGAATAATATGACATATTTCATTGCCCATGGATTGATACAAGCTCAATTAGGCTCAGCTCTAAGACCTAATCCAAGCATGGCTTGGTTTATAAAACATACAAGCTAAGGCGGGTCATTCCAAGCAAGAGAAGTGTGTTGTAACATGGTAGAGAGGATGTGGAAGGTGTTTTAGGTAAAATTTTAGCTGGTAGAGGCATTTTCAAGGCCTTTTGAAGGCATGTTCTTGAGGATAAGCCAAGTGTGCATGTGCAAGTCATGGTGGTCAAGAAGATGTAGACCTATTTATGAGAAGGTGAGCATTTAGGAAGTTAGTAGAGGTTTACCTAGTGTTCGGATAAAAATTTAGGGAAGTCTAAAAAATATTTTTCTAGTTATGAGGTTTTAGGATCTATCGAGCTCTTAAATTGACCATTTCTAGCTCGAGGGTCAAGTTTTAAGTGTTCACTAATATGTTAAATATCTACATGGAGACTTGAGTCACTCATCAATGTTGGGGCATGGAGTCAATAAAATTTTACAATTGGAAGGAGGTAAAATGATGAACTATAATTCATTAATGATCCTTAAGAAGGTAAGTTGGTCTAAACCCTCATTCTAAAGCGATACGAAAAATATGCTTTTTTTGGTCTCCAAACTACATGGGAATGCTAAAGTGATGACTTCAGATTGTAAAGGACTCCTCCTAGTTCATGTTTTCATTTGTGGCATGTTCCAAGTCAACTATTTAGGTACTATTTTATCCTTGTTTTGAATACATTTGATGGTATAATCATGCACACTTGGACTTATGATGAAAATATTGATACATAAGCAAGTATGGGAAGTGTTCTTGATGATCTTGAAGTGTTTTAGAATTTTTTATGAATTAAATTGGTGAAACCTTTCACAAAAGGTTACCTACCACTTCGGCCTATAGAGGAAAAACCAATCATGATATTCTCAAAGAGTCTTGATGTGAAGGCACGGTCTATAAGTGAAATGTGAGTATGAATAGCTCATATAGGTTTGACATGACATGTTTAAGCCTAATAATTGATTAGGTGAAGTGATATTGGGTCTAAGCTCTAATGGTTTAAATTTCCTCATAAGGTTTGTCAAACAGGTCTAAGGAACAAGAATGCAAATGTGAATTCCTCCACATAACTCATGCAAGTGAATGTTTAAATATGGATTACAGGTCTCTAATGAAGTGTCTCATTCTTTGCTTTGGTAAAAGGTGAATTTTTAAGTGTTGGAAGCTATCTAAGATAAGACTGGTTTTTTTGACTTGATACCTTGTGTGAGTAGTCTCGGAAAAACATGCATATTGAACCCTTATGCCTTGAAATGAAGCATTAAATGAGGTTGATGAGTTTCCCAAGGATAAGAGCTTTCCAAATAAGTTCCATGAGAGCCATGATTTGTTGTTTAAATGAACAAAATTTCTTAGTTTGTGAAGACTATTGTTTTGTATGCAAACCCATTAGGACCTTTTCCTAATCGGTGTTTCATGGTGAGAATGAAGTTGTAAAGGTTACTCCATGACTTTGAAGGTGAACTATAGGTCACATATAGCATGATCCAAACAACAAGAGGATTTGTAAGTTCAGGTATCAATGTTGATTAAACAAGTTTGAGATTGTGATTTTGATTTGCCATGACTGTGTACACCCGATTGAGAACACGAATTGAAATGAATTCTTAAGCCCGACACTGTAACAGTCCAAGCATGTGATTATGTATTGTAAATATTGAAGAGTATTTTATCATGTTATTGATGGATGCTATGAACTTGAATTTTGTTTCATTCATCGAAGTTGAATATTGCATTTTGAAGGTCATAGTTCTAATGGAGCATATGAGTCGTAATGGAGGCTTGGTGTTAAAATGATGAGTTGAAATTCTTTTCAAGGATATAACCCTTGTAATATTCACACACCTGTCTAATACAAAGTATTAGAGCTATAATACAAAGTATCCTTCATTGAGAGAAGAACATAAAATGGAATAAACCATTATAATTGCAGATTCGGACTAAAAATTGAATATCATCGGTTGTTTCGAGATGCAACAAGTTCATAATAAGTTTCTAAGTTCGTCTTAGGTATGAGTAGTGTCATGAAAACTCAAGAAAGGTTAGTACTTATAACTAACATAGCTGTAGATGCAATGATTGCATTATAACAGTTTTAGGTGGTTTCATATAAACCTCTTGTATGAGTTGAACAAGCCAAAAGTTGAAGGGGCCAGAGATGAATTTGAATAGTTGTAAGAGGAGTTCATCCTAGTCTATATGAATGAAAAAATATGCATGGAAAGATGTTTTGAAGATAGTGTTTTAAAATTATGAGTGATTGAGAAAATATGTGAATCAAGGTGTGTGTGGAAGGAAGATGAACACATAAGAGTTGAACATGAGATCTCAATTTTTTTGTTTCAAATAACTAGGTCAGATGAATGTGATCAAAATCTTGTAAAGACTAAGTGGGTTCTTAGAAAAATAGGGATTTGGTGCTTCTATGCAAGTAGGATCTTGCAAAATTTGTCAAGTAGGTGTTTGACTTAATTGTTGGAGTTGGTGCTTCAAGTTGAGTGGGTGCTCAACAAATTTAAATCTTTGTAATCTCTTATGGGAAAATTTTCCATAATAGTGCATTGATTTCAATGGGTTTTTCTCCTTTAAGGGTTTCCCACATTAACCATTGTGTTCATGTGTTCTTGCTAATTATGTTCTTATGTTTTAATGTCATTGTTTCCTCATGGTAAAGGTTAATCAAGATTAAATGGATTGTTGAGGTTTAAAATTGTTTTCAAAGTTTGAAGAAGCACTGATTCACCCCTCCCCTCTCAGTTCTTATATTTTCCAAAAAAATTAGTAAAGGGTTGCACATGTTTTTGATTTTTAAATCCATATCTACTATTTTATTCTCTGAAAAAATGTCTTGGATAGTTAGCTTTTAGAATAAGGTGGATTGATTTTGGATTTTCATGACTTGGAAGATAGCTTCAGTTAACTCATATGCTTGATTTTAATCAATTTGAATAAATCCTCTTGAGTATAATAATGATTTTATCTTTAGTCATGACTTGAGTCAAGGTGGTGAATAGGATTTGAGGATTATTTAATTAATTTAAATCTAGATGTGGACATGTGGATTTTTTAATTTAATTTTATATTTAAATTAGCTAATAAAATTAGCTAAGGGGGGGTGTTAATGTGCAAATAGAATTAATTAAATTAATTATAGATAGGAACAAGGTATGGAATGGGACTTTGAACATTTACGATGTGTAGTAGTGATTTGAGGGTTTCTAAAAAGGTTCCTTTGCTTACACCACTAATTTATTCATTTAAATTGACAATCTCAAAGGGTCCTTATATCATCATGTTTTTGCATATGTCTATAAAGAATCTACGATTATTCTGCAAAAATTCTAGAGATCCCATATAATATCTCTACAGTCATTAGGATTCAACATAACATATCGAGAATTTCATTTTTGAGTGGAATTTGTGCATAAAATTTTTCACATCATTTATTTTTAACTATTGTCATATCTATTTTAGTTACATTCGTGTGCACAACCCTTCATGATCGGACATAGTTTGCATAGTTGAGATAATTTATGATATTTTATGCATATTCACTTAACAATCACCATTAAGATTGGTTAAGAGACTTCCTCAACTTCCAGGAGAATTCTTATTCCAACAAAGCTTTTTTTGTACACAATTTGAGGAAAATTTGTTAGCTAGACTAGTGAGCTAGAGAAGTGTTTTAAAAATAAAGAAAATTAGAATTTTCTCCCAACAAAACAATTACAGTATAAATGGGTGGGGTCATACGCAAAATTGAGATGACATTTAATCCTTCTCCTTGATTTGAATCATTCCCTATGATCGAACAATGAAATTTCTACTCATAGTTGGGGACCGTTATACTTGAAAAAGAATTTTTGGTGTTATCTCTATATACTAGAAATCACATGTGAGAAGTGCGATGTGAATGTTGAAAGGGACGTGACTCGTGAATGATGTGAAAATTGATGGAATTGTGTTGTCATTAATGTGAACAGAGTGTGTATGAGGTGTTGTCATTTTTTTGAGGCATCATTGACGTCGAAAGAAGTAAGAAGCATAAAGGTTGATTAGTAGTGTCTCAAGTTGAGTTTTTCTATTTTATTGGTGTCTCATGGTGTCTTTAAGTGGTATGGAAGTAATAAGATGATTTTTTTAAGGCTTTATAAAGTTTGATGAAGGTTCTTGTAGGTTGGCATGAGTAGAAAAGTGATGAGAATGTCAATTTTTGTGATGCAAGAATGTTCAAATGGCCTAAGCATCATCAACTGGATGAATTATGAATTTATGTATTATAGTTTTTAGAAGAATTTTGATCTTCTTAAGAGCATGGGATGTATGAGGATGAAGTGTTAGGACATTCACACGTGTCTTAGAGTATTGGTTCATGGTTTAGCCATTGTTTTTAGGTCTATAATAAACCTATTCTCAAACTCTAGGTGACCAAAATATGTGAACTGATATGGTTTAGAGATAGGTATGAAAATATGAGAATCGGATACGGTGTAACAAGTTGTTATTGAATTTTTTTCCAAGTTTTAGGTCCTAGTTTGTAATATTGAGCAAGATATTGCGGTTTTACATCTACCGAGTTTTGGAAGTGAGAAACCACGATTGAATTAGAATTTATTGTTCTCATTAGAACCTATAAAATATGCATGGTGGTCCAATATCTTTATGGTAGTTTAATAAGGGTCATAATATGATGATCCATTCAATAGTTTAGAGTTTAAGGGGAAGAGCTTAATCAACAATCGTTAAGAAGTTAAGGAGGTCTAAAACTCTTCTTAAACCATAATTGGAAAGTGATGGAGAATATCATGATCGTAGTGGACAATAATGGATTGGAATATATTTTATGATGTTTTGAGGTTGTATAGGACTCTCTTAGGTTTCTCTAGGTGTAATTTAGGTGTCATGAATATATGTGGACCCCATTGAAAAATGTAAGTTTCTGAATAAGTTCTATTTTATCCCAAGTTATTCACTAGAAATGTTGAATTTTTTTATTTTTAATGGAGTATCAAAGATATTATACATTTCCATAATGGTTTTAGATAATTTTTTAGCCCTTAGGATGTCTCGTACAAGTCCATTTTGTAAGACTAGTTTTGGGGCAGTTTTGGGCAGTTTCAAGTGACCTAGTTGTAGAGACATTTTGGTGGTGTTTCGGTCTAATTTGTGGCATGGTTAGAATTTTTTTATGACCTATTGGTTATGATATTTACAATTATGTATCCCACTTGCATGGTTTAGGTTATTTTATGAGGTTTTGATCCTCATCTTTAAAGACTAGTTTTGTAGGTCATAGACCTAGTGAGAAGAAGAGCTCCAAAAGGTGGTGTCATTGCATGAGATGATGGTGCAAAGGTGTATAATATTATTTGAGGTTTATTGAAGTATTATAATTTTTTAAAGTGGTATTTATTATTTGGTGAAGGTTTTGGTTTCTTAAGAACCTTCGGTTTTGGTGAGTGGATTATTTTGGTGTTTTAGGACTTCTTGAGTCCTAATGGAGAAATGATGGTTCTAGATGCTATTTCCAACATATATGGTCTGATATATGGTGTTTTTGTTATGTTGTTATGATGTTGAGTTTTTAATTTCCCTATGATGGTCGATAGAGATTTATTAAATCATGAGTCATGTATAAAACCGTAAAGAAGGCTTATTTGTGTTGCCTTGGTTATATGGAGAAGTCAAGCTAGAGGGGTGTTTGTAGAGGTGAAGGAAGTATTTGTGACCATTATGAGAGGGTAGAGAATATTATATTATTTTCTAAAGAGTGATAATATATTGGTGAGCTAGGTCGATGACCTAATCAACTTAAAGGAAGAAATTCTTGAACAAGGAAGGCTAGAAGTATTTTGAGGAAGAAAAAGAGAAAGTGAGCTTCTAGGTGTCATCATAAGTTTTTGGTGAAACATTCAAGAGGTGAAAAACAATCATGTGGATTTTTTTTTTTTTTTGAGTCATCTAAGGGGTTTGTGCCTTACTCGAACCTAGGGGTTAGTGTATCTTGTTAAGTTGGTGCTCAACTAAATTTGAATCATGGACATAATAAATATTTTTTATGGGTTTTCTTCCCCTTTATGGTTTACCACTTAAATCTTGTGTACTTGTGTTATTGTGTTCTCATGGTGCATGCTCATGTGTCTAAGTAATCATTTCTCAATCTATATGTTGATGAATGTTAGTGAATGTGTTCAATGGTTGATGGATGCTAATGCTTAATTGAATGAAAAGCATTATCCCCTCTAATTCACCCCCGTGGTTACGCTTCCAAAAATTTGTTTCGAGTAGGGCCTCTGAAGCAATTTTAAAAAGCTTGAGGTGATCCTTGAAACACAAAATGGGAAAATTGGAGAAATATCATGAGAAGTAATCTAAGGTAGACCTGATCCTACTCACATGATGACTTTGGCCATGTTCACCTCATGGCAGAATATCAAATCCATAATTGCCAAAGCTGCCAAGAAATAGCTGTGGATCTTCACTGCTCAAGCTGGTTTTTGGCGTAGTACTTGTTGTTCTACTTTGCTCTTTTGTAGTTTTGGTTGTGGTTTGCTTTTTTGGTTTGCTGGCACTTGGGTACACTGGTTATTATGAATTTCTTGGTTCTTGTTCCTTTTGTTGTTTCTCTCACTCTTATTCTGGCGGTTAGGCCTCCCATTTTGTATATAAGGGTATAGTCCCTTTCAAAAAAATATTTACCTTTAATAAAAAAATCTAAGGTAGACCTACAAGTATAATTGGTGTTTCAAATAAGGAAGAATGTCAATTTATAATCCTTGTTAAAGTGATATGAAGAACAAATCATGTGTATGAATAGCACGATTATGATGAAATTATTAAAGATTATGAAACTCAAGTTGAGTTAGTGACAACAACTCTAAAAGGTAAAGAAGATGAATGTATCAAGCTTAAGAAAGAGACAAAGTTGCTAAATACCAAAAACATGAATGTATGAGGTATGAATCGAAAATAGGGTCCTTGAAGGTTGAGTTGGAGTAGATATCCAATAAGTTGAAGTTCTATGAGAGGTTTGAAAATATTTCCAAGGATCTAGATGATATTTTGAGTAGTCGAAGGTTTCAGGTGATAGAACATGCCTAGGTTTCAAGGGAGACCTAAAGGATGATGAAACAAGATAAGAATATGTTGTTCAAATAAATTAGGAATCTAGAATGGACAACATGAGTTCTAATCCCATCAGGAAGCATAATGCTTTGAGAGATACAAATTTAATTCATGGTTATCGTTATGCATGCAATGAATTTAGTCCTAGGGCAAGGGAATGTGGAAGAATTTTCTTCAAGAGTGAGAAACCATTTATAAATGAAAAAATCACATTCGAGAATCGTTAAGAGGAATAAGGTATGTTTTTATTATAATAATAATCAAGAAGGTAATATTACTAGGTTTTGTCTCCATGAGTAATAAAAAAGGTCAAGAAGTTTTATCCCAAAGATAAGAAGGAATCAATGCCAAAACCTTCAAAGAGGAATCATGTATAATCAAGGGTGTTAAGAATCTTGATCATGTTGGTGAGGTGAAGAAAGAACCCACGACTAAGAAAAATGTCAATAAATTAGGTCATGCGAATCTTTGTAGATGGAGTAAAGGAAAAGGAATGAAAGACAATCATGACTAATTAGTTTTCAAGGTAGGAAGGAAGGTTTGCAATGGTAGTGTAAAATCCAATGTTCTAAGAGAGTCATGCATGTTTGAAAACTATACAAACAAAGGAAGAGAAAATAGACAAGGTGGATATCAAGCTTCAAGAGCCTAAGAAGAACAAGAGAATTATAGAGAATAATTATCAGTTATATGAGATCAAGTCATCTGGTAAGGTGATGGAGATATGAGAATATCTTGAGTTCATAGTGCTTTAGATCCCTAAGTGATATGTGGTGTCTTTATTATGCTTCTTGAAGGAATTCATCATCCAAGCGAAGAAGAATTGAGGTGTATGTTGGTCATGTTGAATACTTGGTCAATATGTTTGATAAAGTGTACCATATGCTCCTAGAAGATGTTTTACTGATCTACACTTTGGAGTTAGTCATAAAGGATCAAGTCTTGATGGACTTAATTTAGCTGTTAGAGGACCGTTAAGAAGGCGGGATGACATGAAGAATTGACAAGATGTCTCAAGGCTTAAAATGTAGGTTGACATCTTGTAAGTTTGTTAATATTCTAGTAAAATCTCAAGGTACATGTTTGTTAGTTAAATTATATAGTATTTCGAGGCAATGAAGGTGTATAAAACCGTGAAAAGTAATGGTGTGCATGATTTGATCTTGGAATTGTACTTAGTGACCTTAATCAAGTTTGTGACAATATTGAGAAGGAAATTAACATGTCAATCGGCGAGTTTTCTTAGGTCATGAAATCTAGTAAGGGTTGTTCTTTTTGGCCTAAAACATTGTGGCTTAAGGTCTTATTCAATCTAGGAAGCATTACCATGAGGATTTGAGTATTCCGTGTGGGAAAAGGGTTGGATTCAAGTTGGTGACTTATACTAACCTTAGAAGGATAGTTTGATACTTTCATGAAGATGTATCATAGGTTTTGAGTCATGTTGAGAAAATATGATATGTGTTTTAAAGGCCCAATTTAGGTATGATATGAAGATAACAGATGGTTTAGTAAGAATTCTAGATATGCAAGATATCATCAAGAATTGTTGAAATCATTTAGTACTCAAGTTGATTCAAAAAGAAAGCATGGTATTAAGGGGAGTCATTTTGGATCTAAGCTGATGATTAAAGGTTAGTATTAGTTGCATCAAGAGGGAAAAGTGAATTTACCCAATAGTTGTGCTACAAGGTCTGAATGTTCTATTAGCTTCAAATAGAAGAATGATGTTCCCACAAGTTGTAAGAAAGGTAAAGAGATCTATGAAGTAGGAGATGTTTGTATCCTTGAGGCTTGAAAGGATTAAAAGGGTTTGGTCCTTGATGACCTTATTCAAATTTTTATGAAGTGTGTAGGGCCTAACCGGTAGTTAGAAAATGTGAAGAATGTTTAAGTCCTTGAAATATGTCTTAAAGTCCTTAGGAAAGGAAACAAGGTTTTTGTGTCATGTAAAGATTATAGTCTTGAAGATATAATATAATTTCATGCTTGAGCAGCGATTTACTATGTTTTGGTCCAAAGCATGTATTATTTTTATTCTAAATGCATTTATTGATGAAGTGACAAGGTGCTATGATTTTCTTAGTCAAATCTGGGTTTGTGTATCTACTTTGATCCTTATTTGAAGACTGCTTTCTAAATTTTGAGCCATTTTAAAGATTGAAAAAGTTCTTGTTATATTTTAATGAGTCATGAGGATGTGAATGAATCGAAGGAAATTGTGAGCATGTTTAAGATAGGATTTTGTGTCATGCTTCAATGGATACCTATATGGAAGATGTAATGTATGACAATCTTGAAAAATAGAGACAACATGACACAAGAAAGAGAAAATATGAAATTTATGGAGTTGAGTAAGAGAAAGAATGAGTGCATGGTGTTAGGTGAGCATGATCAAGTATGTTTCTCCATGGTGAACATTTATGTTGCAAAGATGGTGTCATAATGGTTTGAAAAATCTTGAAGGTAGAGTTTGTGTGATACAAACCATGGTAAGTTTTGAATTTGAAATTGTATGCTCTTTTTCATTGCATAGTGGCCCAAATTGTTCCCATTAAAGCTTAAATGAAAATTGACCTATATATGTATGGAATCTTGAATGAATTCATAATGAGGTTTCGTACTAAATTATACATATTTAGACATAGTTTACAAAATAACATAATTCTATGGGTAGAGTAATGCAAGAAAGGTGTCAAGATAGTGAGATTTGGTGGATTAGTCATGAATTGAAAAATTAAGTATGATAAAATTGTGAAGGTATGTGTTATCAATTTCTTGAATATATGTTGCAATGAGAGAATCTATGAAAAATTATTTTAAAAGACCTAGACGTTGCAAAGATAAAGTAGATGTGAGAGATAGGTCTGTATTGCCTATGAGAGATAGTTTAGAGAATGTAGTATGCATATATGAGATTGAGGGTTATTTTTGATCTAATTTTTTTTTTTAAGATGAGCATACTTTGGATTAGAATGGTGTTTTAATACCTAGTATAAGTCTGAGTCATTCAAAGACAAGTATGTGGCCTAAATTATTACAAATGGTATGGACCAATGTGGATTTTATAAGAATGTTGTAGACTATTCATTGAGGCATTGACATAAGAAGAGGTAATCATTTGTTATGAATGTTAGATCAAGATTCTGATAAGGCTAGTAGTGATGTTTGAACCTTGAAAGGTGGAGCTAGTTAGAATTTTGAAAGAATGTAGAGCTAAGTAACAAGTTCATTAGTCTCTGTGATTAAAAGTATAGTGCCAAGAAGTTATGAATTCATTCAAGATAATCGAAGACCTAATTTATTATGTCAAGAAGATATATAGTGTCAAAATGTTTTGTAAGCTAAGAAACTTTATGACAATTGACTATTTTAGCAATTTGTTTTAGTTGAAGAAGATTTTATTTGGTATATTGATGTCAGTAAGATGCCTAGAAGCTAGGGATGTTGTGGATGTGTACTTTCAGCTCCACGAGTTGTACTGAGATGTGTTTTGAGTAGAATTGATGTTAAGAAGTATGGATAGTCTTGAAGATCACTTCAAGGTTTGAATATGTTGAGAGAGAATGAGAAATGTCATCTGTAAGGTAAGTTATGTGTTCACTATTCCTAGTAGTTGGTTATTGAGCATTTTCATTAGTTTTTGTTAATAAGTACATGGTCAAGGTCCGAGTCGGAATTGGAAGGTATACATCTACTTAGGGGATTTTGTTGTCAAATCGAGAGAAGAAAAAGGTCAAATGGACCTTGATAGGTTTGGTTGATGTTTCCAACCAAGTGGTGATCCTATTGTGTTTTCATAAGAAGAAGTTTTAGGTATGTATATTTTTCCTTTATGTGAAAATGGGGAGAATGAAATCACGTCATGTGAACTGCGTTAGCGGGAGATTGAGATATTTTTGTTTTTACATCAATGGGTTTGCCATCAATAATAAAGTTAGAGATTGTTGGAATTGTTTTGTCATCAATGTCAAATGAGTGTGTATGGGGTGTTGTCATTATTTTTGAGGCACCATTGATGGAAAAATAATTAATAAGCATGAAGGTTGATTGGTAGTGTCTCAAGTTGATTTTCTTGTTCTTGAAGGTGTCTCATGGTGTGTTGAGTAGTTTGGTGTATTGTAGTGGTATGGAAGTGGTAGGATGATGTTTTTAGGTGTTTTTAAGTGTGATTAAGGTTCTTATATGTTGGCATAAGTGGTAAAGTGATGAGGAGGTCATATTTAGTGAAACAATCATGTTCAAATGGCCTAATTAGGAGGCCTAGTCGATGGATAAAGTATGATATAATGGATTACAGGTATGTAGCAGTTGTTTAAGCCTAGTGAGAGTAGGTGAAGGATGAGGATAAAGTGTTAGGACACTCACAAGTGTCTTCTGATATTCATTCATGGTTTATATATGTTTCTAGCTTTACAATAGACCAATTCCCAAACCCTAGGTGACCAAATGAGGTGAGATGATCCATTTTAGAGATCGATACAAAAATATGAGAATTAGAGAAGTTTTAATAGGATTTAATTGAAGTTTGGTCCAATTTTTAGGTTCTAGTTTGCAATATTGAGCAAGATATTGCATGTTTACCTCTATCGAGTTTTGGAAGTCGAAACCAAAGTAAAATTAGAATTTCTTGTGATCATTGGCATATATAAACTCTATGTATGTGTATGTAATGCCCCACTAACCAACTATCTAAATGAATGTAATGAGTTCGAGTTGGAAGAATAAATTACATGATTAAAACCTAAATTAATAGAAGTAATGAAATTTATAATGATAGGATTAAAAAAAAAACTAAAATAATTAACTAATTAAATTAAAATAAAATAATAATAATAATAAAGAACAAAGAATTTAAAATATCAAATAAAAATGTTAATGATGTAAAAGAATGGGAAAGCTAATTTTAATGCATTTATTGGCTTGTAGTGATGATGAATGGCGATGGTTGGGAGATTGGAGTGTGGTAGAAGGAGATGGGATTGTTTGGTAGGGTAAAGTCATCCATCAAGATGAACCAGAAAATGAATCATCCCGTATGTACTTTCAAACATGTCTCTTCCTTGTATGATAAAACAAGCACTTTATTTGAGGTCCAAAGGTATTAACGATGGTGAAACCCAAGTTAAAGTTGTAAATTTAGTAGAAATTGGATAGTTGCAGTGAGTACAAAGTAGGAGCTCTTCTTTACAAACAATGGTAAAGAAGGGTTATGTAATCTCGTAATTAAATAAAATAATCACCGTAGGGAACTGTGCTAAATGGATCTATAGCTAATAGTTGTCTTATAATAAGTACCATTGTGGGTTAGATAAGCCTTACGGACAGAGATAAATCTATAAGTCAAATATCTCCTTACTTTACTTTATAAAAATTGATTGATTTTGATCAATATATGTATTTAAATGGTTCCATGTCTTAAAGACGAAAGGAAACTACTATCATCTACCATTTTTTTATTGTATGTAGAAGACGAAGATTGATGTTTAGGAGGAACTTCTTTTGGGTGCAACATCTAGCTGTATTTATTTTCATTCTTCTATGTCTAAAAACCTATGCTAAGTGCACTATAACCTTATAACAAAGTGAGGACATCCTCTAGAGCACAATAGAAATTTTATTTTATTTTGATTGTTGTTGATTGCCACAAGGAGTGAGATATTTTTCATAAAACACCTCAAAGAACTAAGGTCACGGGGCAGCCATGGTTGTATGTTCTACACAAAATGGGTTTCTTGAAAATATTAGAAACTTTCAAGCATATGCACGTGGAAAATGTCCTTCTAAACTCCCCAACCCTTGCTATATGCTCTCAACCACGCAAAGTATGCTCATCCACTAAAGTATGTTGGAAATAAATTGTTTATCTGATTGTAGTTGTGTTTTCTTTAGTATTCATGTATGCAAAATGTAGGTGTAGAGACAAGGCATGTGAACAATTTGACATAATGCCTCATTATATGTTTTCTCACGACAACCATGATTGCAAGAAACAAAAAAGAATAGATTTTTTGAAAGACTTTAGAAAATTTTTAGCAATACGCGGACATCCGCATGAAGCATTACCGTTGTTTAACCAAATGAAGCCAAGAGGTGTCCAACCCGAGAAATTTTCCTCTTCTAGCATTGCGTCTTCCTAGGTTAAAATGGGGTCCTTAAGACCATATGTTTCGGCCTCGATTCTTAGATGGTTGGTTACACAATTATTTGAGTGGTGCATGGTTTGTTTGAACAATGGCAAGGACATGTTTGACAAGTATATGAGTTTTGTTTTGATTTTTATGTGGAATAAAATATAAGGAAATGACATCCTCATGAAGTATTACCATTGTTCACAAAACATTACCAATAGGGTCTTCATGATTAGGTTCACCTCTCACCAACATCCTCCTCCCTATGCGAAATGGAAACGTTGGAATATATCACGGACCTCCATCACAATGTAAAGGATGTCGATTCCTTTTCGAGAGGTTTCAATTTTTATTCCCCATTGAATATGTATGTAAAACTATGAAGCATGAGAAAGCCCATAAATTGTTTTTTGGAAGTCGTGAAGGTGATGCAGTCTCATAGAATGCAGTGATATTGAGTTTTTATGCAAGAAAGGTATGGTTTTCACCTTTCCTCCTACACTAAATCTCGTTTTCATCATTTCCAACTTGAAATTAATTTTTGGACGGTATAAAATGTAATCCCGATAAATGATAAAATTGTACCTCGATCAAAACTAGAAAAACACTAAAATATTCCAACCTCAAGAGTCATGCGGATGGAGTGCCGACACAAATGTAACACAAATCCAAAAATCTTAGCATGACCCTTAGAACGTGGGAAACCATGGATAACCTTAACCAAGTTGTTTGAACTCATTTACCACCTTTATAAGTCGAGTTGCAAATCCCATTTAGCTTATCAGTCACTTGTAGTGATGTGCACATTTTAATAAAACACGATTGGTTCCGACTTACGGTTTCCAATTAGTTTGAAAAAAATTAAATCCACTACCACCTACCTCTGTAATTCCAACAAGAGAATTGCAACTAACCTTCATTTCAAATAAAATTCCTTCGAGAGACTAGTATTACAATTGGGTTTAGGGCCCACTTTGGTCACCGTGCGACAAGCTTTCTTGACACGATTACAATAATTGGCCCCAGAGTTTTCCTTGTTACTTGAGCTCTACTCAGTGTAATCAACTTCCATCAGACATGATGAATTCTATGTATATGGGGGAGTAAGTAGGAATCATAAAACTTCATGTTTGAACTTAAAATGAGTGTTTTTAAGGCCCAATTTGTAAGCACTTTAGATGTTTTGGCCAGCTTTCACCAAAATTGCAACCTTAGCTAAACACACCTTTTAAGGGTTCCATTTGAATCCTAACTAACCGTGGAACCTTGTAGATATCATTTTTGTAGTTTATAGAGTATGAATTGATCAAATTATTATATGAATGGTTTTTTGGAAATTATGATGTTTCTCTCTCTTCCCTTTTCTCTCTCTAGAAGTAACTATGAAATTTTGACTAGTTTTAAAAATGTAAATGAGTTATAAATGTTTATGGGTTGGAAAAAAAAAGAAAATTGGATACGAGATGTATGTGGTTATGATACGGTGAATAGAAAAGAAAATGAATTATATACCTTCTCTCTCTTCCCCTTTCTCTCTCTAGAAGTAACTATGAAAATTTGACTGATTTTGAAAATGTAAATGGGTTAAAAATGTATACAAGTTTGAAACAAAATGAAAATTGGATAATGTATGTGGTTATGATCCAATGAATAGAAAATAAAATTAATTCTAGTATTTCTCTCTCCTCCTTACTCTTCTCTAAAAAATGCAATAAAATGTGGAATTGTGGATGTGTGAAGAAATAAACTCTCTCTCTATCTAATTTCTATTCGGATTTCTTGAAATGATTGATGCATGGATTTTACGTTTGAGTGTAGGGGACTTCCATACCAGTCCTAGGATCGGCCTTGAGTAGGTTGCGGGTGCTCCGAACAAGAGTTACTCAGGATGTGATATGTTGTATTTAATGAGTTGTCATCAAAAATTATATTCATCTTGCATTACGGGCATTACCATAGAATAATTATATGTAGTGTTGTTCAAGAATTTATTCTTATGTATATTTTGAAAAGGATATATCAATGTGACTATATTTATAAGTATCGAAATGGATGTGAAGCTGAAATTAAATGTTGTACTTATGTTGTTGAGGTAATAAATCAATATTTTAAGATGTTATTTATTGATTTATCTCCTTAACCCTCTTAATGCTAGGTAGAATCTCATTTTACCCAAACTATAAAAATATGAGTTCATAATATCTATCATACTCTCTCCTCCAAATCAAGCCTTTTCCGGTGTGCAAAACTCATTTCATGTTAGGGAAATACTCTATATATAATATAATTAATCACCTTCTTATTTTACATCTAAGACAAGTCTTGCAAGTACCATTACCTGAATTTAAATAACTTTATGTGAGGGAATGGTTATCAAGAGTACCCTATCATACATTGGGTGAGAGTGACCATAATTTATAGGTGTCTTAAATATAATTACCTCATGGGTAATTTGTAATGCTTAGGTGCGTAATTGTCCTTAAAACTTTAGTGTGTAACCTGGTCCTTGTGGGGATAGTTTGGGGTGTTTTCACTTATGTCTTATCTCATTAAGGGACCTAACTGAGGTGAGGGGATTCTAAGCATCATCTTACCAATGCATTAAACTAATGTGTTGAACTCATTAATCCATCACAAATAATAGTTCTATGTGGGGGATGTAGTCTTGGAATTCCTCAAGTGGCACAAAGGATTTACAAGATAAGGACATTTTATTACTCTAATTTTTCCTTATAGTAGGGTGTAGAAACCCTCAAGCAATAATAAATGTAATAGATCGTGTGACCTGTCATGATGTTAATGGTCAAAGGAGATATGATGTATGGTTACCGATGATTGTAAATATTGCTTTAGAAGGATTTTGAATGCGTAAAATTTTATTGAATGTCCCACTTGTAATACATGCGTAACTTTTGAGTTGCCTAAGGAAAATAAAATTAATCTTACGAAAGGAATCACACTCCCTGGAGACGGGAATCCATAAGTGTAGAATTAAGTAGCATATGAATTCATTTGTTTTAAATGATGCCAATTCTTGACCAAAGTAATCACGTAAATATAGTTATAGCAAGGGTAAAAAGGATAAACCTTGTTCCTTTGGGTGATGTGAAACCAAGTAAAATTCATAATGTGATCATAAAATGAATGCAATATAAGAGCTTTTCACAAGTGATAAAACAACCTATGAAACTAGGAAACCAACTCTGAGGATTGAACACAAACCTTGTATGCATAAATTTGGTTAAACAATGTTGCTAATGAAATAATGAACATGAATCCCGAGAATGGAATATGTTTGGTTGTTTACAAGGTCTTGTGAGTTAAGAATATTGCATCCTAGTTTTAATTGTAAAACATAGTAGAAACCTTAGGTATAGATGGGAATACATTAAACTTAATATCTCTTAAGAAGTAGAATTTATTGTTTAAGCCTATAATTAACTCAGTAACTATCGAGAATGAATATTTAAAATAATGAATTATAAATAAATTTAAATTTGAAGTTCGTCACTTAAATTCAATGCCAAACCTCTATAATGTTAACACAGGTGAAATGTATCATTCCATATGTAACATGGTTTGTGCAAATGAGGAATCTTGTTTGGGAAATTGGATTGTGAATCACATCATGAATGATGTAGTTAATTATCTAACTTACATTGGGTTGAAATAACTTGAAGATGAAAAGATTCTATCCTTAGTGTTCCAAATATACTACGAAAAGAACTCGGATTAGGTCCACTCTTGACCTAATAACCTTCTTTTTACTTTCGGTGAATTTATTTCCTCGTAATGAAATTTTAATGCTAAACCAAGTAAATATTATTATATTATAAAAAAATTCTTAGGACAAGTGTTTGTAGACTCAAGGGTTTCTAAATGCTTCTAATGACCATTGAGTATATAAAATAATTATGATAAAGGAAACAAGCAATATTCTAATGGAATGTCTATAGGTAAAATGTTAAACAAAAAAATGCATCCTAGTTTTAAGAGGAATGAATGATCCCGTGTTAAGTGTTCTTTAGATAATTATATTCAATAAATAAAATTAGGATTGTAATACATATGTAACCATGAAAATGCTTGTCGTGGGAAGTGTCTACCTGGTAAGTGTATATTGTAGTGGGATCGTTGTTTCAATTTCTCATTTTGGGAAATGTGGCTTTGATGTGAATCATGTGTTTCATGTTATATATGTTGGTTAATGGTTTTTCAAACGTCTCACGTGTTTAATATTATCCTAAGTGATCCCATGTGGTGTCATGTATCAAGCAATGTAAGTCAAAAAATATTATTCTGGTATTTTGTTGTTGTATTTATGTGTCAAAATTGTGGGCGTTATAGTGTAATACCAAAAAAATTAACTAGGGCATTCCACACACTTATAAATGTTGTCTAGGACTTCAAAAATATTTATAAATCATGAAACACACTCAAACCAATCATCACACCATGAAACCCTCATTAGACTATGCTTTGAAAAAAGCACACTCGAAATTGACCTTCAAAGAACAAGTCATAAATTTCTTAGATATTAACAAAAAATAAAGTTTGATATATCATTTCATATATCATGAAGTAATAATAATGAAAAATTTCAAACCAAGTCATAACTCTACGTGTAACACCTCCAAAACTTTTCTTTTCCCAGACTACTCAAAACTGCCCCAAAACTAGTCCTCATAAATAGGGCACACTTTGCATTATAAAGGAATAAACATGACCTAAAACCATCATGGAAATATATTACAACTATCATGCTTAAATAAATGGTAAATTAGTCAATATGTTCAATGGCAAACTTTTTCACAAACTGAAACTTTCTAGAAACTTACCTTTTTGTGTGGGGCCCACATATAACAAGAACCTCTAAATCACACCTTGATAAATTTGGAGGATTCCTCTATAAATTCCAATCATTATTATTTCCAAAGGATTCAATTATGGGTCAATACAATAAATTTCCTCCAATTCTCTCCAAAGCTAGGGTTTTATGAGGGTTAACAAGCAATTTAGCTTCTTAACGATTGTTATAAAAATGATGATCAAATAGCCTAATTATTATTTTAAAATATTCATAACTAACCTAATAAAATACCCCATGAAATTGGGTTCCCATGTAGATAACACAATCCCCAACGAGCATCCGAACGGAAACTTTTAGCACAAAAAAACACACCTTTGAAAACTTGATTTTGGCAAAAACTCAATATCTTAAAAATATTCATCACCTGGACCTGAATCATGACAAAAACATCATAAATAATTCCTTTAGCTATCCCAATTCTTATATTCCCCTTATTACCTCTTAAAATTTCCACACACCATGATTAACCCATGTCATCTTGCCTTGTCTTCATAGTCTTTCTTGATGGGACCAAGAACTTTCCCTTTATCAATCAAAAATGACCATGGAACTGACCATAAGGACCTCTTATAGAATAATTAATACCTTTGAATCATCATAATAATAATTTTTGACATCATACCATCCTTTTACCAACTTTTGAGCTCACCTACAACACCTAGCTCACTTGACCATGCACTAAGACACCATGACATGACTATAAGATTTGACACTACCAATCAACCTTTAAGATCAAACATGAATGACACCTCATGGAGACACCTAAACCATCTCGAAACCCTTTGAAATTAATGTACCACTTGACATCAATGACAACCATAAAAACAATGCCCAACCTAACCTAGTATGAAGTGTGTCAGTGATAGTTGTAATTGTGCAAAAATTCCTATAAACAACTAATATAATTTATATAAATTAAAAATTTGAGTGAAAACGAGCTCTACTTGGGAGCACATGGAATGGTAAAAGTTGTACCATAGTCTTGAGTACATGTAATTTTTTTACGTTGTTTGAATTCTACCACATTTAAATATATTCAACCTTTTATAAGGATATGAGCCCTATAAAAATATGTTCTTGTATATTGTAATATTTATATAGCTATATAAATATGCCATTGAATTCCCCCTCTTAATAAATTCATGTGATGAAACATTTGAATGTAGAATTCAAAATAATAAATGTATACACATGTATAATATGTATGGTAATATGCTAAAGTGGTGACCACTATTGAGAGCTTGTACTCTACAAAAGGATTTGTGTATGGTGGAAACCAAGGAATGGAGAAGAAAACACATGCAACGAAAATCACATGAGAAAGATGTGTAAAACAGCTAGTAATAGTACATAATGATACTGATTATGTCCTACTGCATTGTAGAACATGTATAGAATCAACATAGTAATCATGTCAAAATAAACTATTAAAATAGTAGTGGAAGCATCAACGTAAGCTAGAAATAGTAGAGTAATTCAAATAGAAGTGTACTTGTAAAATAAACAGTGGCACATAAAATCATTGTTATATGCGGGTATAGAACCATAAACACAATACATCCATTATAGCACAAGACAATCATAGTAGAAGGCACAATGCCCTATGATCAAAGAAGTAAATGCATATGCATAAGATAGGCATGAAGCCACAAACATGGGACACCTAATGTGTCACAAGACAATCAAGAAAATCACATCATATACACAAAATAGTCATAACATCATAATTAGATAAGACAATAAGGTGAACCCATGTAGTAAACAATCAAGGAATGAATCTACACAAACAAGTAATGAAAACAACATATAAATCAATTGTAAGAAAAATTAATATTAACAACAAAGATAGAAAGATAGGTTAGCACTACATAGTACACATGCGTTAGTTTTTGATCCAATAAATAGTAAAGAATGCTATATATGTTATCAATATTTAACATGAAGGTATATGTTATGCCAAGATTGGATCCCTCTCTTGTAATACACAATATTTCGGTTAAATTAGATGTGAACCCCATAAAACAAATATTGAGGAAAATACATTCTAAGGTTGTATTTTTAGTTAGTGCATTCGGGTATCTGAGGTGTACACACACACAACATGGTCTTAGATAAAAACATATTACGCATGTGTTACTATTTTCCCACTATGGAATCAAACACATATACCTTTGTCAAGAAATTCCAAGCATGCTAGTGCAACAATAAACTTGTTCATGTGCCCTTGCAATCCCTCCAACCTATCACTTCACCCCAACTTTTTCAGATTGAGGTTCAAATTAGTTAGAAAAATAAAACCCACATCCTCTGATGACCACACCTTCATAATCACCACCACTGAATATTTCACGAAGTGGATAGTAGCCATGCCTCTCACCTACGTCATCGGGTCAAATATTTCAAAATTCATCTTTAACTACATAATTTTCTTCTTTAGGATCCATAATTATCTTCTTATAAATAATAGTACATCCTTTAAAACCAAGAATTTGAAGGAGTTAGCTAAAACAATCTGTATCTTCTTGCAATAGGCAACTCCATATTCCTCGTAGTGCATTGGCCAATCTGAAGCTTCGATAAAATATTCAAATCAATATTGGATAAGACTATTGATAAACATGACCGCAATTAGAACACAAAACCGTATCCCTCCCTTTGATCTTAGTAAACCTTGTTCCATACTCCAAATGCATCCACTCCTTTCAACCCCAGTATATGGTTTTTAAGCCATATTATCGATAGAATTTTAGCTCCCATCCCTCCGTGTATCATTAAAACACACAATGCATAAATAATATTACCTCTAATAATGTCTCATAGAGCTATAAATCCTGGATGAGAGGTGCATCCATGCCTTGGATCACTTTAAAGTAAATCGAAACAACTCTTATAAAGCTATAATAAAAAAATTAAACCAATACAACTCGAGATTTGAGACCTTGTACTTAAAGATAATAAGAAGAACACTCCAAAAGAGCATGAAAAAGGCATGTTCAAACCTTATTAGTTAGAACCCTACATTTTCATTGCTAAGTGTGAATACAAAACATATATAATATCAAATGAATATAAAATGATCTTAAAGATCTCATGAATGTGGTTCATTTGAAGAAGTTATACTCCTAAATCCTTTAAGAGTGTCCATACTTTGTTGGGGGCATGTTAGCGGAAACCAATTCTTCTACATGCTCACCATGTTCTGTTATACTTTCATCCTTCCAAACCTCATTTTTTCGTGTGTTCATCCTAGTTAGGATATGAATCCCATACTCCACTGGTCAAGTTCACCAACCTCCATTGTACTCCAACATTTGGTGTTCAATGTGATTATTCATTTGTACCATGCTTAATACAGTTTCATGGGCACATTTTTTTCATTGGCATGAAAAAATTTGAAAAAATAATATAAAAAAAATCCCAAAAAATATAGAAATGAAAAAATATCAAAATAATATAAAATCCATAAAAAAAAATAAAAAATGAAAACAATAAATAACCACAAAAAAATTTAGAAAATGTTTCAGAAGTTTCATCAATCACAACAAAGTTTACAATATCTCCATTTGACTACAATCCTAATAGTCATTCCATATTATGCTATGATTCTCAACATTTATTACACATTGTATTCATCATTTCTCATGGGTAAGACCATCAATTAACCCTTCATGTATATCCTTGCTTGGGGTACATTTAGTTCTCATGTCTTTCCTCACATGTATCCTTGCTCGAAAACCGATCCTATCCAACTTCATATAACACTTCAATGGAATAAAAAAGAGTTTCATGAGGAGTAGTTACTCCACTCTTTGGTCCAATCAATTCCCCTTGCATATATCATTGACTATGGGAATTTACATATGTTTATTGTTCACTATGGAATGCATTAGATGGATCTAGTTAGATATCACTATTACAAAATGTTTTACATTATTACTATATGTTGAATTTAAGTAGGTAATCTTGTTAGAATATTAGGTTTGTATATAAATTTGTGTGTGTTATTGTATGTGTGCAATTTTTTTGCATTCTCATACATGATTTTGACCAATTTTATGAGGCAATATAAATATTCTCATTATTAGCTTTTGTTGTATTCATTTTACTTTGCATTTTTGGGTTTTTGTTTAATTCCTCGTCTTTGTTGTTATATTAGCTCATTTAACCTTGAATTTTGGATTGTTTTCAACTTTAGTCTTCATTTAAAGACCTATTACAAGTATTTTGTAATCATCTTGAATTATTTATAATCAAGGTGTTTATTAATTATCATGTGTATAGGGTTTCTTTGCAATCTTATTATTTTTTTGTAGTCTTTTTGTATGTGTTTTTCATCATGGTGTTAATTATAAAATGTGTAATAATACAACAAAATTAACACATCCATATAACATCATCATATATCCATAATCATCATAAATCATCATACATCCATAATAAAACAAATCACGATCATCATCTACTATAATATACACCATCATGTCATCATATATACAACTACATCAAATAGAAATCAAACATCTCATCATCATATGTCATGTAAACTTTCCATGAATCATGTATACAAATAAAGTGCATATACGTCAAATAAATGTCTAAGTACATTATATAAAAAATATCACTTACATATCGACATGCAATCATGGACATCGATTTACAAAATGCGCCTTCAATGAGGCATCTACAAATACATTTTTAATATATCATCTAATGATTCAAGGGTGATTCTCTCCCTCTACCCATGCACTAAATGTATATAATGAAAAACTTAGAAAATGGACGATAAGAAAACACAATACTACAAACCTTTATCGAATCTCTTGTTAAAACCTCAAGATGAGATAGATGGAGTGATACCACACTTGTTGGATCTATTGAAATGATTTGGTTACGGGTGATCAAAATTTTCTTCCAAATAGTGGAGGAAATACTAAGAGTAGGAATCAACACAAGGATGCATTTGAATGGTGTAGTCTTAAAAAGTTTACACTACTTATTCGGCACACCTTTGGTACATCACTCAAACTAATGTCCAAGTTATCACCTTCTTTTGACTTGTTAAAATGTGTATTATACACTTAACCATTCATAACATAAGGTAGAAGATATAATGCAAATATAAGATGAAGTGAGACAAAATATAATAAGTCTAATTGTTCATTCATTAATGTAAATAATTAACACCAGAATTTGAATTCCAATTACACCATGTTCATCTCTACTAACCTTGGAAGTCTATACTAAGTTATCCATTATAAAAACAAAATCAGCTCTAATAAACCATCACATAGTTGCACTAGTAACAATGCACAAACATACATTACGCTCTACCATGTACTACTACTTCCTACAATGTATGTGATACATATATAAGTGGTGCTAACTGTTCCTTCACTACTACATGCTTTAGTTATAACAATAGATAA
This sequence comes from Taxus wallichiana var. yunnanensis, assembly GCA_018340775.1. Taxonomy (NCBI): domain Eukaryota; kingdom Viridiplantae; phylum Streptophyta; class Pinopsida; order Cupressales; family Taxaceae; genus Taxus; species Taxus wallichiana. The sequence continues at coordinate 187,769,737 of CM031239.1, forward strand.
TCCCTAAATATAGTCCACATGCTTATTTAATTCATGTTTTGGCCTCCAATATATGGCTATCCTTAGGCGGATTGATTCCTCTACTATAAATATCCTACTTTTATTAATGCATGAGTCTAATATTTAGATCCATCCATACACAATCCATGTTCATCATCCATGTGATTTATCCTCTAGTTGTGATTTATATTTACTTGAGTCTATTTATATACTTGTTTTGTCAAACATGCCATCTTTGATTTTCTCTATTATTAGGGCATTCAATTTTGGCCAACTCCCGTACTCGACCTTGTGCATGGACCTTTTTCTCCATTCTCTTTTCAATGTTGCACACATCTTTGTGCACTACTTCATACTTGTATCTTTTCCATGTGCTTACACAAGCCTCCACACGTATCTTCTTATATCATTGATACTTTTTCTAGACCATGTGTGTCATCCCGCATGTGGTCTTCATTACTGCACACATGGATTTTACTTAGCCACTTTCTCGGTGCAACATTACCCCACACTAGATATATTGTCCATTCGCATAAATATAAAAAATGAAAAAAATCTAAAAGAGTATGGTAAATACCTAATGAAGATCAATTAATAAAGAACTTTACTCCTTTAAGCACATCCAAAATTATAGTCATGGCGATGACGATGGTAGGAGTTATGAGAACTATAGGATAATGCCCTTCTTTAGTGCTTCATTTATTCAAGCTCAATTGATGCAACAATTCTATCAAATTCAAGCATATAATTCACTATTGTCCATAAAAAATCAATTCTCTCTTTAGTGCACCTCAATCACATCATTTCTCAAGCTTGATTAGACTCAAAATTTAATCTTGATTCTCAATCCTTCCTTCTAATCCAAGAACCCATACATGAAGACTCCCTGCATTAGGCTTTAAGTCACAAATCTCTAGTAAATAAGTTTTAGATATCCTCAAGAAAAATTATCAACCTCTTCTCTCTCATCATGCAAGTTATTCTTAACCTAGGGTCTTATTCACCTCCTTAATTCTTATTAGTAATCTAATCATTTTATTTACCCTACTCTAGCTCTCATAGCCTTAAGTGTTTTTGTTTAGCTCTTATACCTTTACTAGGAAACTCCTCCAATCAAGTGGAATTCGATCTCTAACCCAAATAAGCTTAATCTAATACTTTCTTGTGTCCTTGATGCTTCCACCAACCTATCTCTTGCATAAGGTTGACCTATATTCATCAAATGATCAATCTCACACTGCTATTGCTAAATAGTCCTTCTTGGAGCTCAATAACTATGTTTTTTTGTCCACTCATGGTTAGATCCATGTAGAAGTCTTCCATGAAAATTGAGATCACATTCCAATACCATTTTACTAGTATAAGGTGTATGGAAAAATTGGTGAACTCATTCCTTGTGTAAATTTCCTTTTCACTTATAACCTTTCTTGACTAGTCTAACTTGTTTCTAGCCCTATCCTGGGAATTTTCCACTCATATATTTGGTTCCACATACTCAATCAACCAATTAGTGATATTTTCCATGACCCATTTGGGGTTTCTTGTTGTTTGGAAGGTTTCAGGACCACTCTCTTTTGAAAATCCTTTTAAACTTCACCGATCTCGAGCTCCAAATTAGGCCTCTCCCAACTGTGATTTCCTTTAGTTCTACAATATCACATATTGTGGCATTTATGAGACTAAACAAGATTCAAGTGCACAAAAATCATTGATGGGAAGAATCTATGAAAAATTCCCCACAATATCCATCTTTGAATCAATATTTAAGATTGTCAATAATAAGCCCTCTCTAAACCCTACCTAAGGTTTCCTCAAAACCCGGGAGGAAGAAAAATGAAAATTAAATACAAAAACTTAGTTTCAATCCATGAAATTTATTTCTAATATCTATCTTGACATTCTTCACACAAAAAAATTATCAGTAGGGTCTATCCTCTTCTTAACCATATGTTCCTTTTCAAACACCATTGTCTTGGATTGAGAGATAGGGCTCATGACTCTATTTTAGTTTATTTAATCAAAAGTTCTCCTCGAAGTGTTGAAAGGTCTCCAATGGGATGGAATAAACCTGTAGATGATCCAAAATTCTATCAATATTAAGTTTTATTTCTTTAACAAGTTTCTCGCATTCATGTCAATACTCTCACAATTGTAAAACCCTAAATTTGTTCTACGAGTCTTCACAATCCTACTAAACACACATGACTCACAAGTTTCAATTCCCACAAGGATATTTGCATGCACACAACTATGAACCCTCATTCACTTCATATTATATCCTTTTATGACAATATAATGAATATAGATAAACTTACTTAAGGGGTGGTCATAGACCCTTACAATTGCTCTTTACACCAAATCTTGTCTATCTAAAAGATATACTTCTCTCTAACTGGGTATATAGTCCTTTGAAAAATGTTTTACACCACACCGTGACTTCTTACTTGTCATAACATTCCTTACAAATTCCTAAATTACTTTCTTTACACATATTTTGCTTAGGTAAGAAGGTTTACACTACTTGTCATGGATTTACACAGCTTCTCTCCCACTTACATTAACACACAAGTAAAAATATTTCATTAAATTCACTAAGAATTTTTATCACACATCCTTTTCCATTCATAATCTCTCACTTTTCATTACATGCACATATTTTGAATGCTCAATCACCATGCAAAATATGCTCAAATTCTCACAAGGAGTAATAATACACAAGAAACAATACACGAACACTTTCTTGTAGCTTCACATTGATTCTCATTCGAATGAGAATGTCTAAAAATAGTTACAAATCATCCTTTATAACCTTACATTAAGTTAATCATTAAATAGGTGCTTTCATCTACCCTTGTGGTCACTTTTACAAGTTGATTTTGCTTTATCCTTACATAACAACATATGACCATGAATCTTAAACCCATCATTGTAGTTTATGACTCTTCCTATTACCATTTCAAGCATGAGATAGATGAAGAATTCAGAATTCAACACTAAATCAATTTAAACTACTTAAACAAGCCAAAATAGGCCCTTAAGATTCAAACTTACAATTTTGGAGGGGTAGTGAAGTATTAAAAGTTTGAAAAGCCAAGACCCAAACTATCACATCTAATTGACTCTTAGTAACCCCTAGGACCTATGAACACAACTGCAAGAATATTTTTGATGTTTCCATCCTTATACACATGTCAAAGTTGATTTTCCTACATCATACTCTAGGGAGAGGAAAATATTGAACTCCATAGCTTTGTTTTAGATTCTTCTTCTTCCAATTTATTTTTTTCTTCATCTTCACTCTATTTTTCATTTTCCTTCAAATGCTCACTCTTCATTTCTTTAATCTTATGCTTTTATTGGTTTTAATTATATACTTGGTATTCATAAATGAGGTAGGTTTTTATAGGGTTGCTATATATAGTATGCTTATTCTTCATTATCCTCTTTAATCATCATATCTTCCTCTTGAACCTCTCACTGCTCATTTTTGACTTCATTGGATTCTTCATGGATTTTGTCTTCCTCTCCATCTTGTAGTATCCTCATAAGTTATTTATCTTATCTTTTGTAGTCTTCCTCATCCTAAAAAAATTTTGAATTCTCAGGTTCTTGCATGATTAGTTTCCATATAAGTTCTTATTCATCTATCAAGTCTTCTTCACTTCCATTTCTTCTTGCATTTTTAGTTTCTTCATCTTCTTTCTTGACGATTTTACTTATTTTTGGCTTCTCATCTTCATCACATGCATGCACACACTAAGAGGAAACATTAGAAAAAAGGATGCCTTTTAGCCTCATGAAATTATCCATTAGTGAGCTCTTTTTCTTGATCACTCTTCTGATCCACTCCCTCACTCTCTTCTTTATCCTTTTCAAGGCAAGCTAATAAGCTTGCAATCACTTCTTCCTCATCTAAACTCAGAATTTCTTCATACACTATCTCTTTGTCAACTTATTTTTCTTTCTTTCTCATCCTCTTTTCTTATTGTTACATCTTCCTCTCTTCCTCTCATATCTCTTTTCTCAGCAGCTCTCTCTTCCTCTTCCTCACAAGTAGCTCTATTAGCAACTTATCCTTATTTTTACCACTACTCCAACTTGTTCCTCTTCTTCTCTCTTACTTTCTATCATCTCTACAAACTATTATACATCTCTCTTAAAATATTGTATCTCTTCTTGCATCCTCAAATCTCTTTCTCTTGCAAACTTCTTCTTATTTTCCTCTCTCCCTCTCTATATTCTTTTGTATCAATATCTCTAGTAATCCATTAACCATGTCTACTACTCGTTATCCTTCATTTTCATCATCTGTCCAATCTGATTTCCATATTACAAAAACCCTAAAATATTTATCTCTATTTTCTTTCCTTTTTTCATCAAGTGTATTTTTTTCTTTCATCATATTTGTAATTCTTCTCTGTTTCTCTTTCTCTCTTATCCTCTCATGCACTTGATTTGAGTTTATATCATCTCTCTCTACTACCCGTTTCTTCATCCTCTTGGGAATCACATACCCATGCTCTATGATTGGTTTCACACTCTTCTCTTTTCTCATCTTCTTGATAAATCTTTCTCTTTCTTCTTCTTCACCATATCAAAATATTCTCACTCATTTAATATTTTCTTCCTTCTCTGATACCAAAGGATGCAAAGCTTCTATAAAGTTCAAGCATTCAATTCACTATTGTCCATAAAATAACTTAATTATCCCTTTAGTGTACCTCAATCACCTCACTTCTCAAGCTTGATTAGAATCAAAATTTAATCTTGACTCTCAATCCTTCCTTGTAATCCAAGAACCCATACATGAAGACTACCCTAGTTTAGGCTTTAAGTCATAGAGATCTAATAAGAAAGTTTTAGATCCCCTTAAGAAAAATTATCCAACTCTTTTCTCTCATCCTACAAATTATTTTTAACCTAGGGTCTTATTCACCTCCTTAGTGTTTATTATCAATCCAATCATCTTATGTACCCTGCTCTAGCTCTTATAATTTTAAATGTTTTTGTTTAGCTCTTGTACCTTTACTAGGAAACTTATACAATCAAGTGTAATTTGATTTCTAGTCCTAATGAGCTTAATCTAAAACTTTCTTTTTCATTGATGATTTCACAAACCTATCTCTTCCACAAGGTTTCCTATATTCATAAAAAGATAAATCTCTCACTCCTATTGTTAAACAATCCTTCTTAGAGCCAAAGAACTATGTCTTTTGGTCCACTCATGATTAGAGACCTATAGAAGTATTCTAAGAAAAATGAGATCATATTCTAATTCCCTTTTAATAGTAGAAAGTGTATGCAAAATTTGGTGAAATCATTCCCTGTGTAAATGTAATTTTCACTAATAACCTTTCTTGACTAGTCTAGCTTATTTCTAGCCCATCATGGGAATTTTCTACTCATAAATTTGGTTACACATATTCAATAAACTAAATGGTGATATTTTCCATGACCTATTTGCGGTTTCTCATTATATGCGAGATTTCAGGAACACACCCTTTTGAAAATCCTTTCAAACTTCACTAATGTCAACTCCAAATTAGGCCTCTCCCAACTATGGTTTCCTAAGTTCTACATTGTCACATACTATGGCATTTATGAGAATAAAGAAGTCTGTGAATCCACTAAATTTAGTTAGGGGAAGACTATAAGATAAAATTTTCCCAATATCCATCCTTGAATAAATATTTATAATAATCAAATAACAAACCCTCTCTAAACCCTACCCGGGTTTTCAAAACCCGAGAGGAAGAAAAATGACGATAAAACACACAAAAGTTAGTTTCAAGACATGAAATTTATTCATAAACTCTATCTTGACATTATTCATATGAAAAAAATTCCGGTATGGTCTATCCTTTTCTTAACCACATGTTTCTTTTCAAACACCACTTTCCCATACTTAAAGGCGAACTCACAACTTTGTTTTAGCCTCTTTAATCAAATAATTCTCTTCCAAGTATTATAAGTTATCCAATGTGATGGAATGTACACGTAGATAATCCAAAATTATCTCAATGTCAAGGTTTCTTTCTTTAACAAGTTTCTCTCATTCGTGCCAATACCCTAACAAATGTAAAACCCTAAATTTGTTGCTACTCTCTTGAAAGTCCTAGCAAGCACAACCGACTCACAAGTTACAAGTCATACAAGGAGATTTGTATGCACACAACTATGAACCCTCGTTCACTTAATATTATCTCCTTTTATGAAAATATCATGAATATAGATCAAATTCCTTAAGGTGTGGTCGTAGACCCTTACAATTAATCTTTACACCAAATCTTGTCTATCTAAAATATATACCTCTCTGTCACATTATGGCTATACTCAGTCCTCTCAAAAATGTTTGACACTACACCATGACTTCTTACCAGTCATAAATCTACTTACAAATGATTAAATTGATTTCTTTACACAGATTCTACTTAGCTAAGAAGGTCTACACCACTATCATGAATTTACATAGTTGTATCCCACTTACATTAACACACAATAAACAAAATACCACTAAATTCACTAAGAATGCTTATCAGACATCCTTTACGAGCATAATCTCTCTCTTCTCATTACATGCACAGATTTCACATGCTTAATCACTATGCACAAGATGCTCAAACATTCACAAGGAGTAATAATACACAAGAAATAATACACCAACACTTTTCTCGAAGCTTCACACTGATTCTCATTCAAATGGGAATGTCTCAAAACAATTACAAATTGGCTTTTATAGCCTTACATTCAGTTAATCACCGAATAGGACCTTTCATCTACCCTTGTGATCACTTTAACAAGTTGATTTTTCTTTTTCCTTACATAACAATAAATGACCATGCATCTTAAACACATCATTGTAACTTATGACTCTTCGTTGTGCCATTTCAAGCATAAGATAGCTCCAAAGTTTCAACATTCAACACTAAAACAAGCTAAACTACTTAAACAAGACAAAATAGTCCCTCAACATTCAAACTTAGAATTTTGAAGGGAAAGTGAAGTATTAAAATTTGAAAATCCAAGACCCAAACTATGACTCTTAGTAACCTCTAACACCTTTACACACAAGTACAAGCCAAAATTTGGATGTTTCCATCCTTATACACATGTCAGAGTTGATGCTCATGCATCACCAATTTAGACCCGTTCGGTGTTGACTCAATAATATTTGGAATATTCTCTAGATTTAATCCATCAACCTTCTACCTGTACCTCCTTTAACAAAACATTTAAATTTTTAGTGATGCCCTTGAGAATGTCTACCCCGCACATTCCCATCATTTGGACTTTGCTAAGAATTTCTTCAATCCTATCGCACTTAGCCTTTATTACATCTTTCTTCTCATCGACTTCCTGTAATTTTTTCTTGTGTTCAACCCTATTCATTAATAGTGAGGAATGTAGTTTCTTAAATTCTTCCTCATCCTATGTAGTGCATGCGTTTAGGATCATAGAAGTATCCTAAAAGTTTAAAAAAATATTCTCATCCTTCTCCACATATTTCTTCATTTTTATGCCCAACACCATATATTCTTCTAACCTTTGGTCTATCTTGGCCTTATTACCACTAGCCTTCTCTTTTGTTGTAGGCCCCTACCCATTATTTACCTTTACCTACAACATTTGTACCAGATCTTCCAAGTACTCCATTTATGTGTTATGACTTGGTTTGGCCTACATTATAATATCTAGGTATGCAAACACAACATTGTTGACTAAGTTGGTTGCTTTATTATATACATATGCCGTAATTTTCTTCGTATCATTGAACTCTTCACTAGCTCCATAATATTGTGTTTTCCTCTCTCTTTATTTCTTTACACACTATGTAATGCAACATTTTATCAGCATTTATTCAACCTACCTCATTAGAATTTTTATTAGAGCATTTCTTTCTTTCTCATCCAAGATTCAAGTAGAGTCTCTTATTGCAAAAACTGATTCATTGGTTGTATTTTCCAGTTTAGCTCGAAAATTGATTCATTCTTCACTTCAAAATTTGGTTCCTATATGTGCATCTAGATATCCTAGGAGAGCATCTTACATGTGTGCAAGTGCGCCTCGGAATTATTAAACATGTCCAAATAAAATAGTTGGTCAGTGGCACTAAGATTTTAAATATAGACATGAGGAATTTGGTTATATCATCTATGTATGACATCTCTGAGGGTACTTGTAGAGGTTATCTTGGCCTTCATCATCCTACATGTCACATGTGTGGTGTCTCTTGTGCAATTTCATGATGTGTGTGACCCGTCTCCTCACCTCGTACCTTTGTCTTCCCCAATTTCATGTTCACATGGCTCCTCTTCATTGCACATCTCTTCATGCTTATTTCTCATGGTCCTCTTCATATGCATTCTCTTCTTCCTAGACTTCCTCTATTTGTTTCTCTTTGTTCTACTCTAGCTCTTCATGTACTTCTTCTTCTTCATGTACAATCTTCTCTACATCTTCCTCCTCCTAGTACAGATCATGGATAATGTGGGGATTCTACTCCTCTATTTGGTTGGCCCTATGTGTGATCCTTAATAGAACAGTTAGTGAAAATCAAGGAGTTCTTGATGTAATAACTTCTTGGAACCTCCTCTACATCCTATTATTGTTATGTTCTAGCACAAACTCCACCTCATCATCTTATTCTTCTTGAGTGGCGGATTGTGCTTGCATTTGGAATTCTAATCATAGTATTTTTCGATGGTGATGGTGGGAGGTTGACATCACACACATATACCACCTTTTGATCCTCGAGCTTGGTCTTTATGTAAATATATACCTGACACACTTCTTTCTCCATCGCTAGTGCCATGATGGTATTTTAATCCATCATGTCAAATTCCATCATTTATACGTAAGCTTCCTTTATTTCATACTTATATGTCTTGTGCAACATTTGGTAGTAAGAATCCACCCTATTTACATTTAATTTCAATGGTTATGCATCCTTAATCATATTTATCATGATCTTGAAGTATCTCGTGGTGATTGTAAACTATATTTTGCATTAGGGCTCCATTTCTCCATTATTCAACAAAAATCTGCCAAGGCAGAAGTGTTTCATTACAAAATAATATTCCTACCCACTTAATTTTGTTTTTATTTCCTATGCATTCACCATTCGTTTTCAAAGGCATCACGCAACCTCTTGTACCTTTTATCCAAGTGCAACTTATATACATTAGTAACCCCACCCAAAGAGGTATAGTTTTCAAACCTTTTAGATGTTGAGTGATTCTCCAAGTGGTGATCCCATTCATTTCCATCTGGTCCATCTCGGAACAAGTATCTCCCAAAATATTGTAAGGAGAAAGATCAATCTCCAAATTATCTTCTCGATTTCTCTAGTTGGATCCTTGCTTTCTCAAAATTCCTTCTACGATGTATAATGTTATATTATACTTGGTCCCCTACACCATCTTCAACATGATGTGAAATAACGTATTATTAACCTCGACCACCTCTAATTTCAACTCATAAGGTGTGTGGCTACTCTTGTACATGGGTCGGGAATATTGGTTGCGATGAACACACAACCTCCCATTAGGTAGTGCAACTCCACTGCTATTTTCTCTATTTCATCCTCATCACACATGTCCAAAGTATTCTCCACATAGCTATCACAAAACCCCCGTCACTTTACTAATTATTTGCACGATGATGTAAATCCTCCTATCAGTGAAGTAAAAATAATCCTCATGGACCCTAGACATGAGACATTTGTATAGGAACGCGGGCTTAACAAAGAATGATAAATCATATAGCTACAACACTTTGGCATACACCAAGGTATTGCACATAGTTTCATCAAATATTATCTTCACTTTTGGTGTTTGTCACGCTTCATTTATCCTAAGACATAATTCTTAATTTTTTTTCATGGCCTTTTCCGTGCTGGTTATACTCAATGGTTTAATACTTCCATAACTATGATGCCTATGTTTTTCACACAATTAATTCTTGTGGATACCAAATTTCCAAAAACCAATCATTTTTTCCTTCTTTATTACCTTCTTACTCTTTGGTCCCTTCAGCACCATTATTCACTATTTTAAAATCTTCTCAACTAACTATTCTAACCTCGTGAATTTTTGCTCTAAGTTCTAGAAAATGAAAATATTACTTTCTTAATCCATACTTAGACCTTGTTTATTATGCGCAATTGTGCACAACTCAACTCCCTAGGCTCTAGGCAAATCCTGTAAATTTGTCTTTGTAACCCTATCATGAGTAACACTTCTTTAATTCTTCTCACTCCACACAATTTCAAATTCACACCGAAGCTCTTGTTCTATTATGGAGGTTTTCTTCTTAATCACTTTCGTCAAAACTTTGGTTTCTTTGGTTTGCACTTATTTATAATTATTCATTGATTTTCAAGAGATATTTTTACACCAATTCTCAAATTGCATGGTAAGAATGACTATAATCACCCTCATTTTTTATATTTTCAAGCAATAAATATGATCACCTACCACCACTTTTTAGATTTAATGTGTCTTTTTCTGCTTTCACACCTTTTCCTTAGTTTGTCATCTTTTTCCATAAAATTCTTCCACATGTGGAAGCTTATAACCTTCGGAGCGCTACTACTTCCAAGGCTACAAACCCTCTTATGAGCATCTTCCTACATCTCACATATTCTAATTTTGGACCACTTTCCAAGTAGTTTATATTACTACATTGCTTCCCTCGTGTTATGTTATGCACTTTACCAACTTTCCTTTACACAAGTAAGGACCATTCACATCTTTGAGAAAGTTCACCATTACGCGCGCCCTCACGCCTTTCATATATGAGTGGTACAATCATGAGAAAAAAAAACTTATGTACTAATATTTAAATGGCGCCTCAAATTAATCCATGTGAAATCCTTGATTTCTACCCCATTTCAAGTATGTGCAGTCCTCTTGCATCAATCTAGAATGAATAACATAAGCTCGTACCTATGAAAATGGTTATTAAAAATGCATCTATTGAAATCTAATATAAATGGTAATATTTCCTTATTCAAAAATAATTATATAATCTTACTTATAGTAGGGATTCAACTTACTCCCATTAAATTAACTAAGAAACATGGTACCATCCAATTTGCGTAATCGACATGTGTCCGAATCTAGTATCTTTATTACTTTAAATGGTCATAACTAGTGCTCTTAAATTTTTCTTGGGTGGCACACAAAATTAGATTCATATAGGAGCACCATCCCGCCAACTGCAAAAGAATTATTCTTAATATTCCTTTCATGTCAATAATTTTATCATGATTTTTCTGTATTCTAACTCCATCATAAATTTTTTTGCCTTTCATCTAATAATATCAATCTATCAATACACTCAACTATTTCATAATCATCTATAAATCCTCTTGTGCGTAATATGTAGTCGGGATAACATGAATTCCATAGGCAAAACTACCTTTGTGCTAAACACCAATAGAAATGGTGTGACCTTATTCAACCTCTTGTAGGTATTCCTGTATGCTCACATTACAACCTAATACACTTTAACATCCTAATCATTTCTTCCCACATCATATATTTTTGTCAATGTGTGTCCTAAGATCTTGTTGAAGGCTTCAACAGTACCATTAGCTTATGGGTGATAAGGGGTAGTATTATGATGAGCTTCTTTAAACTCAACTAATAGTATCATAATTTTTTAATTCATAAAATAAGTGCCCTTATCACTGGTAAGCCTCAATGGATAGACATACCTATTAATAATTTTCTCTCAAAAAAATCTTGTTGTTGATGTTGTGTAGTCCCTTGTGGGTGGTGCTTTGTCCATCACATCATATAGTTATTGCATGATTGATGATACACCACGTGCATGTCCTCCATGTAGTGGGTGTTATTAGGCCAAAAAATTTAATTTACCATTTCTAAAAGGTTTTACACACTGTGATAGGTTGTAATGGAATCTCATCATGTTTTTCTAGTTTCGACATTCTCTAACAATGATCACATACTTTGAAAAACTCTTTAGTATCCTTATACAATGTCACCCACCAAAATATTGTCAAAAGTATCTTGTGCTCCATAGCTTCACCTACATAATGTCTAAATGCTATCCCACCATGCACTTCCTCCATGATGGATTTGTGCTCATTCTCCAAGAAATACCTACACAATACTTCATCTCGTACCATTTTATATAGGTTTCATTCTACCAACTGATAAGGTGCAATGTGAATAACTAATTGCTTAATTTCTAGTGTTTTCATTCACTCGTGTCATACATGTATGCAAAAATACTGCAATATCATCTAGATTAGTTTACATGCATTGTAATATGAATAACTGGTCATCTGACATGATGTCCTCAACACTATGTGCATCCTCACTAGAGTGGATATGTGACAAATGGTCTAGTCCCAAATTGATTTTTCTAGGCTTAACAATGACTAAAAATCAGATTTAAGGAATAAAATAATCCAACAACAAATGTTCCCATACAATACTGGATAATTTAGGAGATACTTAGTGCCATATGATTAGTGTAGAAGACAAATGGTGTGGCCAATAATTACTACCTAAAATTTTGAAGATCGTACACCATATACAATTCCTTGGGATCCATGGTTGTATAATTATAATCGGTCAATTTAAGCTTCCTTCTCACAAAACAGATAGGATGGTCCACATTACCTTCTCTTTCATGAGCTAAAACTACTCCAATTTTTATTCTATAAGCATATATAAGGACATGAAATGGTAAATTCCAAGAAAGGAAGTGTAAAATGGGTGTAGTTGTTAGTCTCTCCTTTAATGTCTCGAATTCCTTCCACTTTGTGCATCCTTCCAATATAAATTTCATTTTTCCTTTAGTAGATCCTCTAGTGGCATGGAAATATTGGCATACCCCTTAAAGAATTTTGATAGTATCCATTTTGATTAGTTGGCTCCTCTTACCAAAAATGATTGCTACTTTTATTTGATCGACCAATAGTGCTTACATGTAATTTATGTGCCCAAAACATGTACCAAATACTATTACAAAGATATACTACTAATGTTCAAAGATATAATAAGATTCCCGCACCTTTCAAACATCAGCCTTAGTTAATCACATTATTCCTTCACCAATGCATATATGGTTCAAATCCATCGAGATATACTTGAAGAAACTTGTGAATAAAATCCTAAAATTCTTGTACTACAATGCATGAGAATACTGTTGGTGTATTATTTAACCCAAAATACATGAATGTGTATGCAAAAACCCTATTAAGTTGCAAAAATTATCTTTTCCTGGTCTTCACTTGTGATCCTTACCTAATGATATCCTAAAAATCCACTAGCAAAAGAATAGATCTTGCACCCTATAACACCCTCAAGTATTTCTTTTGTGAATGGTTTCGAAAGGGATCAATCACAAATGAAGCATTTAGAACTCTATAATAAACACATATATTTATCCTCCCATCCTTCTTGATGTTAATTACTATAGGGATGATCCATTTAGATTCTTCTATGGGCTCGATGATTATTTCTTTCATCATCTTGTTAATCTCATCATTTAATTTCATGTGTAGGTTGGGGTTCATTCTGTAAGGTTATTTTCGAACCGGTCGTGCAACATCCTTAAGTTTTATTTTCATCTCCCCGAGTGATGGATGGATGCATTTCAACTCATGGTATATCCTTGGAAATAGATCTTGGAAGTTACATAATAATTAAAATATTATTTCAACTTCTTTCTTAGACCAATAATCACCAATCACTACATCTTTTGGTGCATCGTTAGCTCCAATGTTTACTTTATTTATCTTTAATGGAAAATGATATGTGCATGCTTGTTCATCCACCATATATAGGAATTCAAGTTTAACTTTTATATGATCTATGTTAAGATCATCAACCTCATCATCCTTTATTAGGTATACAAGTTTTCCTATCTCCTTTTATTTCCCAATTTTATCCATAATAATATCATTTGAATCCAATCCTATGTGATTGATCATGCACTCTTTAGGAGTAGTTTCACCATACACCTAGGTTAGGTTTTACTATATATTCAAACTATCTCCCAACATGATGTGCTTCATCAACTACAATGCTTTGTGGATAGGAGGTTTAGTAGAAAAATAATCAAAGGTGTGCATGATACATGTGGTTAAGTTGTTCTAACTCATTGTGTCTTGCTTCAAATATACATGTATGTACCATACACGTGTGCATCCACATAGTGTAGAATAGAACTTATGAAACCACAATGATGGTGGTAACGCGTCAAGACCTTTCAACCAATGTTTCTTATAGATATGTATGTGAATCTAAGGGGATGTTTTCCCATCATATTCTAGTATATGAGAAGGAAGGTTATTCCTTACAAAACTCGACAAGAAGATACCTTGTATTTTGTGCCATCCAAAATATTATCCTTGTGTATCGCCCACTAACATGCTTCCATCCCCTTCAAAGAGTAAATTAACATGTTTCTCATGTCTCCTTCATTCTCAACTACTCTTCCATTGCGTGTATGAAGGAATCAATTTTTTCCTTCTAAGTATACCTTGGTAACGTCTCTCTTCCTAGTTGCTTGACTGTTTGTGTTTTCATCACATAGGTTAATCTTAGATGAAACTCGCGACTAAATTTTTGTAATTTCCATGAGCCTTATTATCATAGGAAATGTTGGTCATTTCATTAATGCAGAATGTGCATCTTCTCAATCAATTACACCTTCATTTTTGTCTCAACATGTTTTGGTCCACGTACTATCTACACATATATTTGATTAAGGTATTATTCATTAATAGGTTCAATGTAAGGTGCACTCTTAGTTCCATCCATTAGGATTATCACCCATTTTCCTCATTTTCCAAACCAATATACTACTTGTTAAAACATAGGTATGCATTGTTTGCATCACACTTGAGATGACCAAGTAGTGTAGAAAATTATACATCTTCATCTAACTCCAACCTCAAAATCACCTTTGAATTTTTCTCCCTAAATGGTGATTGTAGCAGTTTTTAATACTCCAATGGGAATTTCCCTTGTTTTTTTCCATGTATAATATACTTGAAGATGGATATAATGGTGGTATTTTCATTTGATTCCAATAATCCAATGTAAGGATATTGAATTCTGCACATGTATCAATCAAAATGTTACTTACCAACCAACCATCTATAACCACATCTAAAGTAATCTCCTTGTCATACTCATGGTCTTGGGGTGGCAAGTTAGCACATAAGATTTATCTATCTCTCTTTGTTCCTATGCGCAACACTTTCTCTTTCCTAACCATTCTTGCTAAAATATCCTACATAATTCCTTGAGCTCATCCACATCCTTGTCCAGTACCTCCATCTATTTGGCGTGTTCTCTATCCCATACTTGTTCCTTCAGGAAAAGTATCTCTCCCTATAGTTATTTTATCAATCCCATGGTTTCTTGGGAAAATTATTTTTGTTTCCACACATATAAATATTTAGCTACCTACACATGCTTATCGTGTTTGATGAGTGGCCTCATTTTTTCATGCGTGTGTGACACTTCGCATGTATAGTAACCAATAATGGCTCCTTTTTACCACAACTTAAATATTAGGCTACTAATGTCTCCTCGCTAGAGCACTCGACTACTGTATCATGACCACTCCATAATCCTTATTATTTTTACACATATGTGTGTATAAGTACAAGAAATCCTTCACTTTGTGCCCCTTTGCACAATACAAGAAAGAATGGTTACTTAGATACTCACATTGGTAGTGGTTTAGTGACCCACATGTATAGCAAATTCCTTGGCTAAACCTTCCTCCTTGACCTTCTTGAAATTTTCCATGATATCCTCCTTAGTTTCCCCATTACCATTGTTTCCTATGCCATCATTATATCCAAATCCACTATTTTCACTTTCTCATTTTCATCCCTGGGCTGCTATTTATGCCATCCTAGAGAAAACCTATCTCACAAGCTTCATGAATGTGGCCAAATAGCCACCAATTAGCATGTAGCTATGGGTATGCACATCACCATTCTTACAAAAGACATTAAAACCTTCTTCTATGTTGTTGTGAAAATATTGTAAGTTGAAAGTAGTGTCTGCACACTCTTACGCGAGAATCTATCCTTCATGTGCCCCTCCATGTTGCACTCTATGCATCAAATTCCACTACGGTGTCATGTATTGAGTTAGCAGATAACTTCTCTAGATGATTAGTCCTAACTATAATTTGAGATTCAAGAAATTTGCTCACTCTCGTGTCTCGCACTTGTAACAACATCATTGTGTAGTGCTTCTTATAAATCCTCACGGGTGGGTCTACAAAAGTTTTATTTGATAACCTCATGCAAAATGGTGTAAAAAATCCCCCTACGAAGCATTTTGCATGTTGACTATTGTGGATTTCATATTAAATCTTAGAAAATAAAGTTTTGTAACATGATTCATATAGCCTGATACTCTCAGTTAAGCCTTTTTCATGTCCTTGAGCATACCGATGCTCTTTCTACTCAAATTATGGTATGTTAAATTTGGCCAAAAAGGTGATGCATAATGCATTATAGTATACTATCACCTGATGAGGGTTATAATTCCTATACCAATTATGGTTGTGGCCTTGAAGTGTTGTAGAAAATTGATTTGCCTTCTTGTCTAAGGATGTATTCATTTGAACTTGCATAAACCTTCGCACCTTTGTACATTCTCTCATTGCATCTTCCATAACTAAATACTCCAAGAAATGAATTTTCATCTCAAATAAAATATAAGGAGGTTGTTGCATCGGTGGGTTATTTCCTTGTCTTAGACTATTTCCACTAGATGGGGACTAGATCCTAACCCCGAACCTCCACTAGGGTTTCCTTCACTGGGGGAGGACTAAAGGCTCCCAAGTGTCCTATTGTTAGGGCTAACGATGTTCCCAAAGAAGAAGTGGTCTACATGGAAATAGTATAACTAAATAATGCACAAAATTTTTTACTTGATATCCCTCAAATATGATTACTTCTACTAAGTAGAGCACCAACATTTTGTCTTATCGTCACACCTACTTTGGATTACTTCTAAAAATTTTTTGTTGTCCATCTAGGAGACCCCGTTGTAGTGTCATATGTCATTGATCTATTATTCCACTTGAGATGATACCAACATGTATCTACATGTATTTTCAACCCAATGTGGTGATCCCTGATTACCCTCTTGTTCCCCGTCACTATGATTATCATCTATAACAACTTCTAGATTTTGAACACCAAGCATAAGGGATAGAGTTCTGGAGTGGCTTATATACATGCCAATGGATCTTATTATTTCATAAAAATCACTCTTATAATATTCTGAGGTGGTCCTCCTACTGTTCCTTCCCAATATATGAGGGACATTCATCTATCCCCTCACCTTTTACAGGTTTTCATCACTTCCACCCAACCCCATTCCTCTTATTCTTAATGCCTCTTCAACTACACTCTTGCTTCTCTATCTCTATCCCACTTAAACCAATTCCATCCTTCTTAATCCCTTTTCCTACCCCTATGTACGATGGAGTTTTAGCTTTTCATAGGGATATTTTACAATCTAAGCTCAATCATTATAATCTTAATGGATAACAGAGTGCACGTAAATTATATATACTCGAGTTTGTGTAGGACCTGAAATTATACCTCCTCTAGACATGAATATGTTGAGATTGTGTACTCCAACATGTAATTCCTCAAAATGCCTTCCCACCAATTATCTATTGTTCATTTCTAAGGCTCATCAAAATCGACGAGTGCTTGGTACTTATCTGAATTCCACATGGACCTTCTTCCCAATATGATCACTTTGTCTTGAGAGTATGTTGCTAACCATTCATATAATTCACTCAAAAATATACTAAATAAATTCTCATACAATTCATCATATAGGGTGTCCTCAATCCATTTGCGTGAATTGAAACTCGCATCTATTATTGTATCTCTAAGAAAAATTGTTCTCGTCATGATGTACCCAATGCTCAATATTCTCCATACATGACCAATGCACCATGTGGATGCCACATCTTGAGGTCAAAGTAAAAGAAGGTCCTAAACGGAAACAAATATATTCTTAAAATTTAACGCCACTTAGTTGAGCATGCCGACACATCACACTTCATGATGTCAAATTTCTCACCCAAAGTACACACAACCTACCAGTCATTTCTCCTTTTCAATTTTCAAGACATGGAATATACAATTAACCATTCATAACATAAGGTAGGAGATATAATGTAAATACAAGACAATAATGAGACAAAATATAATGAATTGGATCATTCATTCATTAATGTAAATAATTAACAACATAATCTAAATGCAAATTACACCACATGCATCCCTACTAATATTGGCAATCTATACTAAGTTATCCATTACAAACACATAAAAAGTTCTAAAAAAATATTATAGACTTGCACTCAATTAAAATGCACATAATTACATTATGTTCACCATGTACTACTAATTTCTATAATGGATGTAGTACATATATAAGTGGTGGGAACTTGTCCTTGATTGCTACATGCTTTAGTTCTAACAATAGATAATCCCTAAAAATATATTTCATACTCCTTTAACTCACTCTTCACCTCCAATTTGGGGATATCCTTAGGAGGATATATCCATGTGCTATAAATAGCCTTCTTCTATTCATGCATGTGTCCTATATTTAGATTTTGCCATGCATAATCCATGTTCATCCTGTATGTGCTTTATCCTATGGTGGTGCTTTATATTTACTATGTCTACTTCTATAATTTTCTTGTCGAACACACCATATATGCTTTTCTCTATTTTTAGGCCATTTAGAATTCTGATTAGTTCCCATACTCTACCCCCGTGTGTGGACCTTATGCGCATCTTTGCACCCTACTTCATACTTATATCATTTCCCTATCCTTGCACGTTCCTCCACACGTATCTTCTTGTCTTCTTAATACTTATTCTGGTCTACATGCATCATCCTACTTGTCTTCTTCATCATATGCACGAGGTTTATAATTATCCAATTTCTCACCAACAAATGGAAAATTTATAGAGGTTTACCGTAATTTGTACAAATATTTCAAGGATTGTTTGTGAGGGATATGACCTATTATTTATAATTGAAAAAAGGATATACAATTGTTGAATGCTCTTAATGATATTATGAAATCATTTTCTTAAAACAAGGAAGGTATTTTTTATAGTAGTTTGAATGAATTGAATATCCATTAAGGGGCAATGAATTTTTAGTTGGCAATAAGTTTTCATCCGAGAAGGTGGTTATACGTGCATTTTTGTTGCTTCCACATTTGTAGGATTCTAGAAGTGGAGTGGAGTGGGGTGACTAGGATAGTGAAGTGGAGCTTAAGTGGAGGATGAGTAGGTAATTAACCATTTAATTAAATAAATATTTAATTAAATTAGCCAAGGATCATAGGAGTATAGTTTAAGTGTAATTAGAATTAATTTAATTAATTCTAAAGGGGATGTGATAGATTTAATTGAATTAAATCTTGAAGGGATGAATACTTAAATCATGATAGAATTAATTTAATTAATTATAAAGGAATGTGGATGAATTCTAGTGGGATAGAATTAATTTAATTAATTCTAAAGAGTTGTAAATTGGCACATTATGCAAAGGATATAGATATCCAAGGATAGGCTAGAAATAAGTATGTATTTTAGGGTGTCTACATAAACCATAATAAAAAAACTCGCTAAATGTGAAATCATGATAAACATATATAACTAGGCATAAAAAGAGAAGAAAATAAATTTATGTACATCAATGGATAAACAATTTGGATGGTTAATCATAGTAATTCTTTAGAGCTAAGTGCTTATCATTTTCTATATGATATGGTATTAGTTAGTTTGTAGGTGATATGTGCTAGGTCCTAAAATATCATTAACAAACAAATGAATCTAAGAATTTGGGAAATATTTTATCTCCTTATAATGGGTGTAATTTAACTTTGAGGACTAGCTCTTTTATATTGAAGTTTTATTCTTTTATAAGATTTTTGTGTTGTTGTAAAATGTGGTTTTTATATTGACAATTATGTTGGACAACATTAACATAGTTTTCATCTAGAAAATAAAGGGAATGAATTCAAGCTTCACAAAATTATACATTAGAATGATACCATGGAGATAAATGTAAAAGGGTAGTAACTTAACATCTAGAAGTAGGATCGCTTCATATCCATATACTAGAGAGAAATGAGTTTCCCTAGTAGCGACGTGCATACTTTTATGGTATACCAAAATTACAAGGTGTAGATTAAGATGCCAATAAATATGAAAATCATAAATGACACATTTATTTAGAGGATTTAATTAATGATTTTGATGGTATATTTTGATTTCCCATTAGACACTCGTAGATGATATGAAGTTGAAAAGTTGCGATTGATCACAATTTAGTGTAGAAATACTTCATTTCCTTAAATTTTTACTTCTTCCATTGTTATATATAGTGGTTTGAGTAATTCTAAAGAGACATCATTTGATAAATGATTATTTTTGTAGTTAAGGTACCATTCAAATTTTTGATGGATAAGGCCTTTACCAACTTATTGAAGTATTCGGTGGATGAAATGACAAATGCATGACCATGTTGTGAATGCAAGTAATTTTCCAATTAAATTGAATCCCCACATAGTGAAGGGCCAAGATGTTTCAAGTTTGAAAATTTCACACAAAGGGAATTAATGAGATCATCATGGATATTAAAAGGATTGTACCACTTAGAAAACATCTTTGAATTATATGTAAGGGTCGAATAGAAGTAACTCAGTCCCTTAAGGTTTATACTAATACAACCTCAAAAAAAATACACTACAAGCCTGATTCATAAGAGAATGTACTTTATCCTTTCCAACAAATTAGAGAAGGGTTCCCTTGTTCAGTTGTGCTAGTAAAATGAATTGTATTTGATGAGATATTTCAAGTATTTTTGATGATTTCAACTAATTCTTGAGATTCAATGTGCTAAGGAAATATTTTGTATTCAAGAAATTTGTAGATATCCTTGCACTAAGGATTTTCATCTTTGAGTCCAATTTGAGTTAAAACATTTGATGTAAAAGTTTAGAGGGAGTCCTCTAAACTTGAATTTATTATTTTTATTTGATGAATACTTCATTAGGTGAGAAACATGTTGTTGTTGTGGCTAAAGAGTCATCCATGGAGTTAGATATCGAGTGATCTAGATTTTATCATGATGAAGGAAAAATAATTTTCTAACATAGTAGTCAAGAGAATTTGAGCTAATAAATAAATATGAGAAAATAAATAGATCATGGAATATTTCAAATAAATAAAAATAGAGAAATGACATATAAAAAGTAGCACAATACACAATATTCATTTTGGGAAATCTTTCATGAAGAAAACCAAACGAAGTAACTTATATCATTATTATATTCAAAATTGTTTTACCACGAAACTCTTATCTATATTATTGCATATGTAATTATATGTAAGAACATTATTAGGTAAGAAACTTATATATAGTATTATATTCACAATTGTTTTACCACGAAACTCTTATCTATATTATTGCATATGTAATTATATGTAAGAACATTATTAGGTAATCACAAACTAGTATTATAATATGTAGTGCCCACATTTTACACACCTAAATACAACAAGAAAAATACCAGGATAATTTTTTATTTTATTTTTACTTACATTGCTCACGACACAAACATGAAGGGCTCCAAGTATAGAACATGACACACATGCGAAAATCACATAAGTCATCGACTCACATAGACACATGCAGCATTTACATCGACATGTCGATACCACACTCTTCCCAATGAACGAATACTAGCAAAGACCCAACCACAAGAAACGTGACTTTAGGAATGGCAATCCCACGATAAATCATTACTTTAAATGTATTTTAGTTACGGATAACTTCCCAAGATCCTTATTAGGTAAGCATGATTTTCTCCCTTTTTCCACCTACATGTCCTAAAAATTCGTTTCCCAGTTCACTTATTGTTCAACCATTTAATTTGCTCTTTACCCTTATGAAAATCTTCAGAACTTACATAAGTATTTTTCCATATTTCAAAATGCCTACAAGATTCTAATTCTCTCATTCTTATGTTAAGATTTTGCTTCTCAAACGTTTATTTAATGGCTACAGTCTTACCCTTACACTCAAGCGAAAGTGACTTGATTTCCAGAATGAAATCAAGGATTTGACGAGATTTAGACATAGGGCAGCTTTTCACCAAAATATTTCTTGATTCACACTATATTTATTTCTCTACCATTGCTATTATAATTTGAAAACTTATTGAATTCCTATAAGAGTTATATATAGCTAGGTATACATATCTTTTGTTTTCTCATAATTTGGTCGCACCAAGGTGACTTATATTCTTTGAAACACTTGATTATGTTTAATTAAGTTTTAAGGACTTCATGAGTGACCTCAATCCTAATCTCCAATCTCGTTCTCATCTTAGGATATGCTTATACATCGCACTATGGTCTCATTCATAGCATTGTTGTGAAATCAGGAGTTACGAAGTATTTGACTACCATCTTGAAGGGGTATATGGTCGGAAGAATTGTAAACCATACACGAACCACAAGTGACACCTCCTAATCAGCTGAGGGTTGGTTTCTTCCATTATGCACTCAATGATCTACGCCTCAACTATATAAGAGTTTAAGGCAGGTGGACAAAAATATACTAAACCACATTCAAGGACATACCAAGGGGTTATTTTGATAGAATCCAGGGTTGCACCGCTTAGTCGTTCCTTCGAACAAGGACTCATAAGGTGACTCCTAAGGCGGTCTTCAACACTCAGCCTGGTATCGGACCTGAAGAGAGTACATTCTTCTCACGAATGCCAAATCTAGAAGGAAACCGCATACTCTGGATAAGGTTGGACCATGTTATTCCTAAAATATGGGTTCACGACAATGTCGCTAAACCTAATGACTATGACGGTATACTCCAACGAGGGGTTTTATTTACCTAACCTATGAGGTCTCATCAAGTGCAAAGTTTAAGGTCGTTCTTCGGTTTTAATTTTCTTATTTGGTAGAACGGGATCACACATACAGGCAAGTTATGCATGAATATTTTATTAGGGTTGAGTGTTCCCATTAAAACTCTTTAATGTGTCTGCAATGTAAGAAGGTAACCCAATAATTAATTTAATCGTTTATTGAATACTGAGAAGGTACCACAATATCTTAACTTCAATTTCAAAATTGCTTTATATAAATCAAACCCTTTTTTTTATACACAACTAAAATCAAATTGAACTGGTGATTAGAGGCACATTTCCTAAGTATCCCTAAAACTGGCATATCATACATATTAACAAATTTCATTTATAACTTTTCAGTAACAAGAGACTACATTACACAGTCATTCATTTTACAATGACCTATAAAAATTACAATAATAATAATTAAATTACACATCGCCCTTTGCGTCGTCATTCATCCATCCTGCAAAACCCACGTGAGCATGATATCAGCGATAAATCGCTGGCATGGCATCCACCCTAAAACAATCATAATTATCATTTTTCAGTTCCCATTTACATCTGACAATAACTACAATATGCAATCGAAATAAAAATAAAACCTAGAAACATGTAATCATTGCATTTCATTTTTTCTTCATTTTATAAACTCGAAGAGAGAGAGAGAAAGGAAGAGAGAGAAAATATCATTTTGTCTAAAGTTCCAATACACACAACAAGTTTCATTCTAGTGTTTTAAACAGTTATTTACGTGTGTTGAAAGTTTCCAAAGGGGATTTGGCAACCCTACGAGGGTCCGCAGCTTTCTACTTTTACATTTTCTCACTAATTACAAAAACGTTCAAAACGGGCTCGGAGGCTAAGAAACTGCTTCCAAAAGTTACCTTCCAATGAGAATGCCCTCCATGATCAACTTGCTACGTGTTCCCGGATATACCAAGAGTTCATAGCAACTGACGGAATTGAAAAAGAGCGCACGGTTTGCGTTTGGCGGCTAGTTTTCCGGGGCCACTGGTCATAGTTCACCCAGTTGTAAAGAGACAAAAGTTAGCTCGAATGGCCCAGAAACCATGTCCCAAATGACGTTTGACGGATGCGCACACAACGAGACTCTTCCTACTAGTTCCCCTATATAAGGAGAATTCGTCAGAGTCGACGGAAAGGAGGACTAGAAAACCATGTTCAAACGGCGACAAGCTTTCTGGAGCGACAAGGCAAAAATGGACCAGTTTGACCTCGTCAAAATGCGATCGGAGGCCTACAAAATGGCTTCGCCAAACTATCCCGAAAATTTCTCTTTCCTATACTGAAAGTTCCATGCATTTGTCTAGTGTAATCGCTAGAGGTTTGTGAAGACAGGAAGTGATTTCTCTTTCCAGGTTTCAAATGGCGATCCAAAATGAAAGCCAACTTTCTAGTTTTAACAACTTTCTACTGTTGTAAACCAGTGTTACAGGGCTCCTAAAAGGGCATCAGAAGGATGTCATAAGATCGTTTCGGGTCAAACCAAAAATCAAGGTGACTCCTCGTATACCAAGGTACTCGAATGAAACTTCACATCTCGTTTCCGGAGTTGCGAAGGGTACTTAGTGAGTCTCCAAAAATTGCAAATCTTAACTATTTTAAGCATGAAGAAGGTCAACTTAATCAATGGAGAGTCAAATTTTTCTGGTTGTTGAAATGATATTGAAGCGATCAAAGGAGTAAGAGTTTTCTAGATCATCTCAAAGCGAGGGTGATAGTTTGTGGTTTAAAGTAGGTGAGTTATAATGGCTTCGAGAGTTGCGACACGAAACTATATTGTTTTGCAATGAGTTGAAGGGACATTTAGCTATATTAAAAGTCCTAATGATTTAAAATTCTATTTAATTGCAAAAGAGAACTAAAACATGAGAATTTTGAGAGGTAAGGGAAGAAGGACCATGCCTGGGGAACGAAGTTGGTCAAAGTTGCAGGCTTGGGTTCAGTCTCTTGCTTGGGCACTTCGCCAACCGGTTCATGAGCCTGGATCTAACCTCCACCACATCACACCCACTTCCCGATCACTTGAATTTTTAAAAAAGAAAAGTAGTTGCTTGAAAGTTTCTGAGCTTTTTAACATACCCCCTTCGTACAAATCCTGTTAATAGATGATGCAGTGTACGAGGTGCCCCAAGCTAGTTAGAATGCATACAAGCAACAAGTCCACCACACAACAATCATGCTCCAAGATTTACATTTCGGCACAAGGAGTTAGGATGCTTGCAAAGGTTATGAACACACATATCTCCACGAATGAATTCCAAGCTCAACCGATCTTTATGAGCACCAGCTTGTTTGTAAATCAACAACTTGCATCCATGTCTAACATACCCATTTTGTGCAGATCCTGCAAATCATGGCGCTCCATGAGACTGCATTTCTTTGAGGCATTCTGTCGAACAACTAATGTGTCTTTTCTATTCATCCATTTGTGCATATGCTGCCATCATGGCATTCCATGAGACAACATTTCTTTGAGGCATTCTATCAGACAGTTCATGTGCATTGTGTATGCCTTCCCATGATGCTTTGATGTATGTCCACGTGTTGTTCTAAAGCTCCCATTTTGACAGCAGCTGGGAGGTTATCAGCAAAAGTTGTGGGGTGTGGCTTCCAACCTGCCAACCGTATTTGCTTGGAAAAGCTCCAATGCAGTTTCAACAAAACCATTTTGTGCAAATCCCGAAATCATTGCAGTCCAAGGAACTGCATTTTTTCCCACGCATTTTTAGAAGAACAATTCACACGTTTCCACATTTTTACCTGTAAATCTACTAGGGCGCTTGCAACTGCAACATCTGACAAAGCCCCTTTGTTTTTTTTTATTTACTGGAAACCCACGTAGGTCTGGGCGTGGCTGGGAGTTTGCTGGCGACGTGGCGACTACACAGACCCCAAAAATCCTCCATTTTATCCTGATGCGTGTCCATACTCTGTCCCCCTATGTTTTTTGGCACCTGCAACACATCTGGAAAAATCTCCTTCTCCAATGAGCTTGGTTTTCCCATGCAGGAGTGCGTGGCCTGGGGAAATGCTGAGCGGTTGTGGAGTCTAGCTTTGCACAAGAAAACACTGCATTTGCATGAAGTTTCCAAGGCCGTTTCAACAAACTCATTTTTTTTTTTGTGCAGGTCCTGTGCCCCCAAACAAGACGCCCTTTCCATCAACTAAAAAAAAACCCTAACTCGCCCCCAGTAAGAAATCACAAGCTTTTTTTGAATTTTTAAAAAAACTTTTACTTTATTTATTATTTATTTTTATTTAAAAAAAAATGAAGGCTTTACACAATACAATGTGTAGCCAAAACCATGGATAAGAACACAACCAATTATGGTTCCCCATAAACATGAGCTATCTAGCCACCCATAATAAAATGGGTTTAAAGATCCTATATGGGCCACAAATAATTTAAAGGGTACCCCAAATTTTTTCCATTGGGTTCATCCTCCAAACTCCCCATCTAGGGTGACATCTTGTACCTCACATGCCATGTCACGTTGTATATCCTAGAAGTGTGTAGCTCATAGAAAATATTCAACACATTTCCAAGAGTATCTATTGTTTGATAAGTCTTCATGTTGTAAATTTTGAATTGGTATAATCCACCAACCTATTGGAAGACAAGATGTGAGTCAAATGTTACATACAAGTAGACAATGTTATTATTAACAATACATCACATACCAAGATGTTTACACCTAAATAAATAAATCATGCTTTTGGGTATATTATTTTTATTATTTATGAAAATTCATAAGGGTAGTATAATTTGTAAATTATTATTATTAATAAATAATAATGCAAACACTAGAATATGGCCCGAAAATAAAATTTGAAGATATGATTTCTTAAAATAAAATAAGAGAGGTGTGATTATCTAATTACATAAGAATTGGTGTGCTCTAAGATTTTAGAGTGATACATAAAACTAAAAATGACATGAAGGTGATTATCTTTAAAACCATGGTTATAAACTGAGATGATATTGAACCTTATGACTTGTCATGGAGTGTGGTATGATATGGTGCTAACATGTATGGTTTTAATGTGGGATCTTTTAGTAATATGTAAAAAAATTCGTATAGAAATTTCTGATGATATTTTCATTATAACCATAGTTTTTCATAGATGTAGGAAACCTATGTGTAGTGTGAAACACCATATGTAGTCTTTATTTAACGAATATTAGCTAGATGTAATATTACTTCATCCGAGATAGGTCTGCAGCTCATTGAAAGCGTTCGCAGCTCCGGTCCCTCATGTGATTTCTCAACAAGATGTTAGACATGAATATTCACACCCATTCAAACCACAATATACACCATAGCATAATAAATTGGCAACACATATAATAAGGAAGCTTAATCAGCATACAAAATGATTAATAAAACTTGAATTCCCAACATACCATGATTAGATGTGATCACTCTATATACCCAAACATAATTACCCATTACAAATATAATTCGTTATAGAAGATATGGACATGAATACTTAATACATCCATGTGTTTGACCATGCGTACTCACATAGTGCTCATATAGGCTTACATACTTCAAAATCCTAATAGAATCTTTAGAACTAGAACTTAGAGCTCAGAACTAACTAATACAAGAATGTATCACTTATATATGTGGAGGAGACTTTCCCTTCACCGAATACATGCACATTCATAATAATAGGTTTGCTTAAAACTAGATTGCATGATTTTTATAACTCGTGCTATCAATAGAGTAATCTATAATTAGATCATACCTTACATGATTTTATCCTTATTTAATCCTATCACTAGCCTTCTTCATGTGGCATCCTTGTATTTACCTATATGTGATTTCTCCTAATTATAACTCTTTACATGCATGCCAATTTTTCATGCTTTTGTCTATTTTTGTATCTTACTTGAGCATCACTCCATCTTCTACCTTTTTAGTGTTAGCCTCATTTTGTAAAATCAGCTAAGTCCTAAACCCTACGTACACCTTCTTCTCGCATGTTGCATGCCCTTTGATAACCCTTTTCACGTGGTATCTAACCTCTCTGCAAAGGCTATTACTTAGCCGCTTCTCTTATCAACATCACCCCACACTAAGGGTATTGACTATCCTCGAAATATTTGAAACAAACACACTTCTCCAAAGAATGAATGAATCAAAGAATGATAATTAACCAAATGCATGCATCCAAACTCAGGCTTGAGGTGGTTGGAGAATATATTGAAACTCTCTATTCAATGCATCTTCCGAATCCTTCCATCTTGTGAACCCTCTCTAGCTTTGTCAAGTGGTACAACCTACAAAATGCCAATTTGTTTCTCAAATTCTAGCTCATCGATTTCTCCTTTAACTCTTTCACCACTACATCTAAGTCCATGGTCACACTTTCTAAGGCATCCATTATTCTCATGACCATGAGTTGAACTTCTTTGAGCCTTTCCTCAAGTGTGTCTTTCATGGCTTTGATCAAGTCTCTATGGGATGCTACTTCTGCCATGAACTTTTTCATTTGATCTTATTATTCTTCATTTTAGAATGTATCACTCTTATCTCTACCTCCTCATTTCCAACATGCACACTAAGGATTGGGTCAATATTTTTGCATGTATCAAATTTCATTTCTGCTGCTGTTTAGTGACATCCTTGACCTCGGTGATCAACACCTCATATTCGATATCTTTTTATCAACTCGCCTCGTTATTATTATTCTTTTCTTCTACCAATTATTTCATTGATGGCCCCATGCCACTCTTTAATTTATGGAGTAGTATCCCATCAAGGCCATCGATATATTTTAAATCTTTTGAATACACATTTTGGGGCTACACTACAAGTTCAGGGTATGTGCTTGTGATGCTCTTTAGTATATTACATGCTTTATCATTTACATTAGACGTGAGTTTATTTTGTTTCCTTATCTTGTCCTTGAGATGATGAATATATTGCTCCTTTTCCTTCGTATATTTCAGCATCACCTTGAGTGTATACCCATATCCAAATTCCCACATGAAACTTCAGTTGTCATTTTATTTAGCACATTATAGGCCTAATCATCGCTTAGCTTCATGGGGTTGTTGACATTATATAATGTGCCTTGCTCCTTCCTCAAATTCAATTTAGAGTAAGACCTATCTCTTACCTAAAAATTGTCACCTCTTCATGCGTAGGCATCATCCGTGATAAATCTCTTTCTTATATATGAAAACCTATGTCCCATCTAAACAATTCTTCCTTGGGGATTGAGCTCTGGAATCTATCCCTTAATTTTTTTGTTTTCTTGTTGATGTATGAAATAAAATGTGGCTAGGAGTCATCACCTTTTCCTTTGTGTGCACCTCCTTGTTGTATCATGTGAAATAAAAAATCACTCCCCATTTTATTCTTTACAAGTGCCCTTATCCTCCTTGATGACATAATATTCACCATCCTTTTCTTCATCTTCTTCAGCTTATCATATTTTATATTGCACACTCTTCTCCATGTACTAGGACTTCTTCCTTATGTGGGCTCTCATTATGCACATCTACCTTACCTTCTTCCTAGTTTCTCTATGAGCTTATCTATCCCGGCTGCCCCACGTCTTCCTCCTCTTTGTGTACGAGACTCCTCACATGCTTCCTCCTAAGAATCATTTTTTCTAAGCCATCCTCATCTTAAAAATGAACGGAGGCCTCTTGTGGCCCCTCTTTTTCTTCAATGGGATTTATTTATTTTTGTTACCAAGGAGACCCTTTAGCTGGTTGTGAAGAGCTTGCACCCTTACTTTCTTCTCTTCTTTTTTGTACATTTCCTTTCTCTAGCTCCGATCTCGGTGAAACATCTTCTTCTTCTTCTTCTTATCGTGGTGGATTCTCCTCTCACCTTGTATTTGGAATCCATAATATATGCTTCTTTGGATGTTGTGGAATGTGGGAGTTAAATGCTTCAAATTCCTTACCATCCTTCATCTTTAATTAGAGGTTGAATTTTTTTTTGCAAACCATGTTTCTAATCATCAATTACATAATTGGATTGAGATCCAAATTTTTGACTCCATCATCTCTAAGTACACCAATTTGGAGTCATATTTATACACTTGGCACAAGGTATGAAAATTTAAATCAAACTTTTTTGAATTAAACCTTAAATCTTGTGTATACTTAATTCTATTTACCGAGCATTTGAAGTACTTGGCGGTGAATGAAAATGGCAATTTATACCATGACCCCATATAGCTATTCTTCATCGTAAATCTTGCAAGGCTAAAGTGTTTCATGATTTCAAACTTTTCTTGTTTTCCTAACACTCTAGAAAACTCCATGGGCATGTGCCACTCATGTTTAAATTCTCAAAGCATTATACTATACCTATTTTCTAGGCATGCCTTATAAGGATTTAAAATTGTGCCCTCACATATAAATTTGGTAAATTATTTTGCAGGGGACTTTTCAGTAGTAGTGTGTTTCCACATATCATCCTCTCGGTCCATCTGGTACACCAATTTGTCAAAGAATATCAATAACATGATGGATCCCCAAGTTATTTTCTCCCCTTTATCTATATGTGCCCTTTCTTCTTCTACAATCCCCTTATCTATATATTGCACAATATTGTATTGAGTTTTATGTGTCATCTTATGTGCAATATAAAGGAATTTTTTATTTACCTCACTCCATCGCTCAGATGATCCTAACTTGGAACTAACCAATCATGTCACTAATCTTGTGATAAGTTCAACAACCTTATCAACACTCATGGCTCTTTTCCCCTTTCATACTACATTTTTGTAGATATATCATCGATCTTGGTCTCATCATGTAGATCAAGGTCTATGCCCTCACCGATATCTCATAACCCTATCACTCTTCCAATAAACCCGTCTATAAACATCACCCTAATTCCGTAAAAGTAGAAATAATCCTCTTGCACATGTGAAATCAACCACTCGAATAGGTGTGCAGGCCTTTCAAATAAGGGAAATTCAAACAAATGAAGAACCACTAGATTCTTAAGATCCTTCCATACTTTATCATCCATGACAACCTTCCTCATGTAGTCCTAGTGGTTACTTCTGAAAAACATCTTTGTTTATGTCGGTTTCATGCCATGGTCCTCATGATTGTACTCACATATTTTACATTTCCTGATTTATGATGTCCAAGGCTATCTCGAGTATTACCTCGGGAGGGTATTGCATTTCGAGAACTAGATCTCTGGTGGTTCATCCATAGGTTGTTTGTTCTTGGGTTCCCTTCATGGTGCCATCATTATTTCCATATTAATAAGTGTGAAACCCTTTAAATTTTTTTCCTAAGTTCTAAAAGTTACTTAATTACTCCTCTGTTCCATGTGTCTAATATTCATGTTTAATTCCTACACTTTCTAATTCTTGCGCTCTCGCTTACCTAACTTCATGTCCTAGCTTCTTGGCTTCAAAATTATATAAAACATAGCTCTATAATTCCCAACTCTTGGAACCCCAATTTTTATTCATTCATTCCCTCACATCTTCTCTACAATCTACTACTTCCTCTTTCTTAAAGGAGCTCTCCAGTTGAAGCGAGTGTGCACTCTACTCTCGTTCATCTTCAATCTTTGCAATTAAGTCATCACATTAGTCACTCAGCTCTTAATCACACAAATATATGAATAAAATGTAATAATAAACTTTCCCCCTATTTATAGATTTTCCACACTAATTACTTCACCAAAAATCACTTTTTAGCTTAAAAAAACTTTTTACTATATCCCATGATTTTTGTTTTAAAGCAATTTTTCATTTTAAATTTTTTTTTCTTTCCCCAAACATTTCTCTTCCACACACATTAGTCGAAACCTTATGGTGCACAACTATTCCAAAGGATGTACTCATCCTTACATGCCTCTCCTTGCATGACACCTGTCTTCCTCTACACCATCTACCAAGTAGTGTATCCTGTTACTACCTCATCTCGAGCACCTTTTCACACCAAAATTTGCATGCCTACTAACATTTCAACCACCTTTTCACACCATTTTACAAACCAAGATATTTTTCCATTGCAATTTATCCACCCATACCATGCACTAAATATTTTTGACATGCACTTTTTACGCTGTCGCATGCTCTTGTATCAACTCTGTATGATGTACCATAATCACTTTGTCTCTCTTCTCCCATGTGAACTTAATCTTACTTCACCCAAAAATAAAAGTATTTGTGGTCCTCTGCACATCAACTTAATAGATAGTAATCAACTTCTCAGACACAAAAACACTTATTACAATAAAAACAAAACAAAAATAATAGAAAGGGAAATATAATCTAAGTGGCAATACTTCCTTATTAAAAACAAAAAATAATATTATTAATAGTAGGGCTTCATCCTAATCCCATTAAAGTAACCAAAAATATAGTGTCATCCAATTGCACGTAATTGAAATGCACCTTATTCCAATATATTCATTATTATAAAGGGTCCAATCTAACGAACTATCAACTTTCCGGGATGGTGCATAAAATTTGAATCATATAGTACCACCATATTCCCACTGTAAAATATTTGTTCTTGAAATTACTATCATGTTAAGCCTTCTATCTTTCCTTCTCTATCTTTTGACTCTAGCATGTAATAGTGTGTCTCTCATCTAGTGATGTCAGCTTGTCAATGAGCACATCAACTTCATGTTCGTCATCTAAACCTTTGGCACGTGCAATAAGAAGGGATGTTGGAAAAAAAAGCATTGAAAGGGTAGGGGTGAATAAGTGATTCTCAAAACTTTTAAAACTCTTCATAAATTCAATAAGATATTCAATCTAGATCATCATTAACTATTAGGGACTAATGAAACTCAAACATGACAAATGAGTAAGAAAACACCCATGAACATAATTTTTAATGTGGGAAACCCTATAAGGGAGAAAAAACCACATAAATCAATACACTAGCTTAGAAAAATTATCCTAAAAAGATT
Organism: Taxus wallichiana var. yunnanensis; assembly: GCA_018340775.1. Classification (NCBI taxonomy): domain Eukaryota; kingdom Viridiplantae; phylum Streptophyta; class Pinopsida; order Cupressales; family Taxaceae; genus Taxus; species Taxus wallichiana. The sequence continues at coordinate 187,802,679 of CM031239.1, forward strand.
ACAAAGATATTAACTACTGGGCATCCAATAAACTTGAAGAAACAACTCCAATAATTTATTCAAGATACTATTTTACGTCTAGCAAGCTTCTACTTGCATGGAAGCTATAAGTCCCAAAAATTTAGCCAAGTGATAACTTAACCTTTAGTAAGATACCACTTACAAGGAAGAAACAACTCCCTACTTTTCTAAGCCTTCACTTAGAATTTTAAAACATGTTTTGATCACCTTCCTCAAGTTTTCTCACACAAAAACTATGATATCCTATTCAGCTCCTCTATCTTCTCTTTTCACCCTCCTTCTCACATTGATTCACCTCTTTTTTAATCTTCTTCATCTGCAACAAAAATTTTTCATATAAGGCCTCTTTCACACACTCATTATTTTCAAGATCCTCTCCTTGAGTTACCATCTCAATCACTTACTATTTCATATATACATGCTACTACAAAAATCACAATCATGAAGGCATTTCATAATCTCCTTGATCCTCCTTGTTTTTCATGTCCTATTTCACTTCAACATCAAGGTCATCAAAACTAACTCTCATACAATCTAAGGACCTACATTAATAAGAATATCATCATGAACTATTAGATGTTTAAATTTACAAGAGAAAATGATCATGTACCTCTTACTATTATACATCCTCAAACACTTCACCTTCTTAGTCTTTAACTCGTGCATAAGGAGAAGGAAGATGACATCAATAAAAAAGCTGTTAATATGCAATGATTGTATCTTAATTAGGTGTCGAAAAAATGCAAAACTTACAAGACCTATAAATATTCTTCTAATACCAATGATGAAAAATTAAAATATTCTAAACCCTTTGACCTTCTAACTCACCAACAAACATTCCAATATAACATCTACACATACCGATTTGTAACAATTTTGTAAGTTTTGTCTTCTTCTTCAATGCAATTTTTTTATTGTACCTAAAGGGAGCATGAACCAATTATTGAAGAGAAAATATATGTCACATAATCATTTCTCTTCATTTATAAATCCTTTTCATACTTCACATCACACATTTTCATAGTCAAGACATCATTTGGACTCATATGCACAACTAGGTGCAAGTGCTTTAAAAGCACAATCTTGAACTTAGGTGAATGAGAAGCCTTATAAAATTATGAAATTCCTTTAATTTAGGTGGAATTAATCTTCAAGAGGTTTTAACCATCATTATTATATTGGGGATCATCAGGTCAAAGCATGGAGGCCTTATTTCAAATCTCCTTCACAGCTTCTTATACATAGTCATGAACGACCTAGACACCAATCATAGAAATGATTCATCACCCCAAATATTTGAGTCTTAAAACATTATCAAAGGTTTTAAATAGTGGTGAGTGGCCTATATATAACCTCCAGGGATTGGAGTGACACTAGTCTCTTTAGGTTCTTCATGAAGTACAAATTTGGAAAATGGTCTTAGTAGATTTACATGCACGGAAAACAATCTTCAAGATTAAGCATGTGCACTCACCTATCAAGATTTTAATTAGTTATAAAGAACTTTTATTGAAATTAATCATCCTCATTTATCTCATCACATCCATAAATTACACCATTTTAAGGAATATAAGTTCACTTTGCATGCATTCTTCAACATGTTCACACTAGATCTTCAGTCACAAGAACCAGTCTTGTTATTGATAAATTATATCAATTAAATATTTAATTTCATGCCAAACTAACACCTTGGAAAATTAACAAAAGTCCTATATTTCAGTTTCAAATATTTATTTTCTTTGGTTGAGTGGAGATATGCACACTTTCATCTAAGTTTCTTAATCCTTCTCAACATGATAACTAAGACCGATTTGGTCAATTAAACTAGGAACTTAAATTTCTCATCATGTTTAGTTGTGAGATTCAATAGGTCATATTGGACTTATTTAATTCATTCCAATATTGGACCTCTATAGTAAGTATTCTCATCAAGTCTCTTTCATACACCATGACTATTTTTTGCATGTTTGCTTTTAAGGAGAAGGCTCACTTATTTGATATGGTTTTCTTAAACTTTTTGACACAAATAACCTGGATATTTTCATGGACATCAATGATATATCACAAGTTATCTTCCAAATCAATATTTCCATCAAAATATCTACTATGCATGCCTGTACTGTCAATTTTTTTCAAAACAAAGTTATTTTAGTATTGTACAGTTACACCTAAATTATGAAACCAATGCACACATGATATAGGAGGAGTAATTTATGATATAAAATTATTATTTTTGCACCACCATGAAGTTTTATGACTAAAAACACCATATCTTACCTATCTCTCTCAAAGGAGGGTTTTGAGTGACTTGACTTGTTAAGTTTCTTTCATAAATGATAGGACTTCATTGTTCGTCACTCAAACTCTAAAATTTTCTATATACCATGGTCCAAAATTTATAAAAAGGTTTTCAAACCATGAACAAGGTTTACATACCTTTGAGCACTTAAAACATTACTATCAAGTGAGAACAACCATTCAAAAATCTTGATAGGAATTATATTCATTTTTCTTGCATCTCCCTTAGAGTTTAGACCTAAAACATTGACAAGATGGCTATATTGACTTTATCCACTTGTACCAATTGTTATTTATCTCTACACCTACATATAACTCATCACTCACATTTATTTACTCATTCTTTTCTAGCTAGTCTTCATGAGCATGCCTTGAAGCAGCTCAAGAAGATGTCTCGCACAAGTTGAAATGTGGACTGAAACACCTTTCACATGTCCTCTATAGTGTCACCATAAAAAATTCATGCTTGTAATTCCATGTTTAAACTTTTTATTCTCCATTCTTCAACTCATGCTTGTATTAGGTCTTAAATCTAGGCCTAGTTGTGTTAGTTTTTCTTCATACATCATTAACGTATCAGGTTTTCATCATGTACCTAACTTAACATGTCCTATTCATGTTCCACATGCATCTACCATGATTACCTATTAGCCTCATGCATAAAATCTACCATATTAGGTTATCTTTCTAATTAGGCTGAAGGATTAGGCATATTGAGCTGATTTACTCACACAAATGTCACTTATGCACCCTTGTATTGATCATTTTGACCTTATTTCCTCATCATATAGCTTATAAATTTTTTATGAAATCATCTTGACATGCTTTCACATCATCATCCTTCATGCACAAACCACTAGATCCCGAAGAAGACAAGTCTCAATAAGGAGTTCTCATACCATGCCTTCTTCTACTTCATCCGAATCATTCCAGCTTCCTCTTGCTCTCCCTCATCCTACTTTGTCATTAATTTTCCTTTTACATCGATGAGAATTTAACATCCACATGCCACCAATATCACCCTTTGTCATCGATGAAAAACTCTAGGTTCTTTTCCTCCTCTTCACATTAATGACAAAGTACATGTATGTATTCCTATTATTCTTTTTCATTATATTATTTGAGCCCCATCATGGTTGAAAACATAAATCATACTCATCATTTTAGGCTCATAATCTTGTATCTCCTTCTTTAACTCTATTTTTTTCTCACTATGGCACTAAAGTTCCAGTAGATCCCCATGGATAGATGCATTTAAAACACTTACACATGCCAACAACTGATATTTTAGTAATAACATCATTATATCTCATAACCATGTATATCTCAGTTTAAATCACTCAAAACTAGACTTAATTCCTCCATATATTGGTTGTAGGCAATATTTAAACCTTTAATTACATTTTTCTCAATCTTTGTCATGTATTAGAACATCATACCTCATTATTTATTTCCTTGGTGTTATACTATATCCATCTACCCACCTAGGCTAAAATAAGCATTCATAACTAACATGTGTACCATGGAGAAGGGTAACTAATAATATCTTTATCCCGAATTATTTCTTCAATGATTATGGCCTTATTTTCTTGATGTGGTGATTTTTATGGCTATAAGAATTTATCCTCTACTCAAATTACCTACAATCATCAATAATCCTATCATTTTAGTCTCCTCAACACCTACACACTTGTTTCGAGTTGTAAAACATCTCCCTCTACTTTAGTTACTCTTCTCATACCTATAATTGACTCTTTCGGCCTCTAACAACCATTTGACTGTGGTATAATGGAATATTTAATCATTCCACCCCTGCATCCTTTTGTGCATCACTTCATTTGGATAATTGATCATTAATAATTCTCCTTACCATTATGAATCATATTGAAAAATCATAGATAATTACTTGCATATTATAACAATGCCTATATTACCTTATCTTTGTTACAAGTACTATGAGAGAAATCGAAGGTGTATCTCATAATGTTGATGTTTTTATTGAACCTTTTATTACTTCATCTAACCTTGAAATCCTCCCTTTCTCAACATGATTAATTTTCTCCATGAATCATGTCATCATGAAACATCATCCCGCATGAGTTTTACCATTACCTCTATGCTCTACAAATCAAATAAAGAATGAACTTAGGGTCATGCCAATAACTTAAGTACACCTACACAGGTCTTCATGGATCTTTATCATGGATAAAATATCCATTTTAAGTCTGTATGGATTAGAAAATCCTTTTGATGTTGTAGACTCCTGCTCAAAATAATTCTACATGATCCAAACATCCATTACAAGATTGATAAAGTACATACACATTTGATAGCTCATATATATTTTTATTGTTATAATAATGTCTTATGGTACTTCATACCATATTCATGAGACATATCCACTCAATAATTTTTTAAAATCATGCTATAAAGACTAGAAGTATCAACATTGACATGATTAAATTAGTCTTCTATACCTTCTTTCTTAGTCTTATGTGACTAGTACACTTTGAAAAAGAATGCCGCTTATTCAAGCTTCATGTATTACTTACATATATTAACAGCTTTTCACACATTTGAAGGTTACAAAATTATTAAATTAACAATCAAGACTTCATCATAAAAATATATCATCATGACTTCACGTTTAATAGGACTTTTTCACATTTAATATTCCTTGTAGACCTAAGAGGAGTGATTCAAGACGAACTTGACGTAAACTAGCTTATAGGTTGAAAATTAGTTTCAACTTGATAATTTGAATTTGAGACCTAACCAAGAGCACTTGGGGTACATGTGGATAATCATCATTTTAACACCTTACTAACTAGGATCAACTTGACAAGGCATAGATTTGAATATTCCTTTATACTCGGACTTAGGGATACACTGATTTCTTCATGAATATTATGAGACAAATGATAAATACCACCATACCTCATGTTTTTTTGAAATATCATAACATAGAATTCAATGTTCCCAAAGACAATTTGAATGGCCTCATAACTTCAATATTGAAGCATGGAGCTTGAACACAATCACTGTTGATTGAAATTCAATTCACCTGTCATAGAGATTTGACTACATTCCTTTCATATTAAGAGGACATAATATTATTTGATGTACGATGACCGTACGTACTCAAAATTGTAAGGTACTCAGTATCGCGAACGTGTGTAATAAGTGCCCCAATGATGATACAGGTCTCTTCGCAAGGTGTTCGGGATCCAGAGAAGCTTTACAGATATGCGTTAACATCCCGCATGCCCCGCTTAGCCCCACGTGCTTTGTTTTCCCTATTTTTCCCTCTTTTCTTGGCTTTTTGGTCTTCAGTGACGAAACCGCCACCACCGAACAGGCGGCGGTCCTGTGTGTTTTCCAGAACGCTCTTTTGACGCGACCCGCGTGAAATATCATGACTCACCACTTTTCTTACCGACTTGAGCATTCATTAATGTTTTTGGTCCCCTGGAATAGTGTTTTTCTTTTGTTTAATATTTAGGAGTTCAGTTTGGATTTGATTTTTGGATGTTTGGATTCCTATAAATGCATGGTTTGTGCACATGCAAATGGCCTCTGAATTTTGCTCCAAAGTTTGCTTTTGAATTTCTTGTTACAATAGTTTTAGTTTTCCTTTGCTTAGGATTCTTAGTTTTCTCATTGAGTGCTTTGGTTAGTATTGTGTTGCAGCTGGTAAGCCACATATCCAACTTGTGCAAGTGCAAACATTATTTGGGCCACCATTTTCACTCCAACTTTCATGTTTTCAGTGCTATGTGTCCCTTTAGTTTGCTTAGGATTGGTAGCATAGTTTGTTGCAGGTTTGTTTTAGCTTTGTGTTGCTGTTGGTAAGCCACAGATCCAACTTGTGCAAACAGTATTATTGTTTTGGAGTAGAATAGTCTAGGCAGCCATTAAAGTTGTAGGTTTTGCTCTTCATACAGACTAGTTTCAGGTTCTGGATGCTTTTGTTGCATGATTCACAGTAGACCCCGCTAGGAATTGCATAGGCCAAGCTCTGTACTCTTGCGCTATCCCTCTCCTATCCGCATTCTATTCTTTCTGCATTCTGAAGGTTGTCCATTGATCCAAATATCTATTCCTATTGATGCAAGCATTCCACACTTTTCTGGATTCACGTGAGCACAAAGAACGAAGAGATCATACTGAGGGGACAAGAACACACACACCGTCGGATTCGCCACTGTTCTGCGAAATCCAGGTTCCATCTTTCAAAGTTTTAGTTAGAACTTATCAAATAAAGTAGTTAATCACTTTATTTTAGTTATTTCCATTCTCGATATTGCCAGGGAGGTTGTGGGGATTGATAGTTTCTGAGAAACTATGATTCATTCCTCACTTCTGAGGTAGGATCGAGAATCTTGCAGATAGATTAGTTATTTCGTTGTTTAGAATAGATATACGAAATCACACAGACAAATAGCTACACTCGGCTATTTTGTTTGTTTTACGTTGTTAGTTTAGTTGTCAATTCTAAATATTTTTAAATAGCTACTTTCTTATAAATTGCGGAAAATACAAAAAGAAATTATATATGCTAGAAGTGCACTTAGATTTTACTTTATTATAGTTTGTTTCATTACTGCTTTTGCATGACAATTACGGGACCTAGGGAGCCCAGGGAATACATTTTCGAGCCAATTGTGCCCCAGCCCAATACCGTAGTGGCAATAACTGATATTGACCAAAACCTTAGGATACAAGTCTTCCAAACAACAACAGACTTCCAACAGATCAGGACACAGTTGAGAGGGTTAAACATCGAAGACGACCAAGCATATCTGTTTTGGTCAAATCAGCCAAACTACAGATTACCCTAGAAAATACCCACATGACTGTAGAAGGGCTCGAAAGAGAACAAACATTCGGGTGTGATCCTTTAGTTCCACAGCCAGACGCTGGAGACACCCTAGTAGATATAGATACCAGCTTAAGAATCCAAGTTGCGAGAACGCCTGTAAGGTATTCTGAGAAGATCGCACAACTGTTGGTTCTAAACATAGAAGCTGAAAAAGCTTACGACTATTGGATACTAGGGATCAGAACTTGATCTCCCGTATGACCATAACGGGACCGCAACAACCAAGAGTCTATGGTTGTGATCCACAGATCCCACAGCCTAACGAATCCATAAGAGAATTAGACATAGACACTGGCCTACGTAAATTAGTATTTCAGTCTACTCCGATTCCACCTCTCATCATTCAACAGTTATCCCTACTAGACACAACAGCCAACGAAGCTAGAGAATTTTGGACTAGGCCAGAGAATCGTCCATAGAGTTGACTATATTCACCATATGACCCTATCAGGAGAAATACACGAAACCATCCCGGGTCATTTTCCACGCATCCCACAACCCATAGATCGAATCACGCCAGAGCTCGATATTGATTGGAGCCTTCGAGCAGTCATCCTCGCTGATCGATCTATCACACCAGTCCAAGTTAGAAGGGCCTTCTTTGCCTTAGATTCGTAAATACCATTAGTGCGTGTCAAAGACATTAGACTGCCTAACTAGTTTGCCTGCACATTCTACCCACACCGGCTGTCTCGGCACGACCTCGGGAGGTCGGGTACGCAGAAGAGTTACTTGTTGATTCTCAAGCTCGCCTGTCACTTTTCCGACGTACAAAATTGGTGAACCCGACGTGAACCAAACAATTCTTTCACCTTCTCTTTGAGAAGTTTCATCTTCTCCAAATCACCTTCGCTCCTTCCCATTATTCTGCGGGTATTCATATACCCCCCGAATATGTCGGGATTCGATGCATACGGCAGACCCCTCTTGGGTCTTGAGGCATACTACGCCCAACAGAATAGGCAGTCATCACCCTCACTCTCAATGTGGGGTGACAACTATTCAACTAATCAGTTGTCAACACAAACACCAAGGACTAGATATAACTCGTCCTTCCAAACAGAGGGGTTGGAGCAACTTGCTCAAACACAAACAGAGCCTTCAGGCTCGAACAATATGACATTAACTGGAGAGTCTGCTTCATCTCCTCAGGTATTACTCAGACCGCCTATTAGTAGACAGTCAGATCCATACTCAGTTCTAGATGACGAGTACTCAATACGTTATCCTAGGAGTGAACAACGCTCTCAAGGCATGTACCCACCTGTAGGAACTTTACAGATACAGCCCGAGTTCTCTCCTCAAGAAAATTCCCCTATGCCATCACGTATGGAAAATACTCTCAGAGATGCTTGGCAGGATAGTGATCAGTTCATAGCAGGATATCACACACCTCCACAAAGCCATGTTATACAACAAACGCCACCAAGGCACGATATCGTGGCTTCACCGAACGAAGTCATTTCAACTCTAATAGAAAAGGTTAGAGGATTAGAACTTGCCCAAGCAAGTCAAAATTCGAGATTCATACAAACAGGGAGTTCCAATCCTCCGCACCATCCTAGCCAAGTAGATCTCCTCACAGGAGTAGGCACGTTAGGTATGACTCCTCAATATTCACAACAAGTGCCAACTAGACCCACTATCGCTAGCACTGTTCCTCCTGGTCCAGTACAGAGCAATCCATTCCTGGATAGTACACCTTCGTACTTAAACATGTACTCCAAATCACCACAAGGGGATATGTACTCATCCCCCGGCGTGTTTACTCAAATACAGGGATTGCCTTATGCCCCTGCTAACGCGTACATTACGCCATATCAACAACCCGTTCCGCCACCACCTCCTCAACAGGCACCATCAATGGTTGAGACGTATGCGATAGGGACTTATTCAGAATATTTAAAGGAGCCCTTAGATTTCGCCATACGAAGCGTTATGCTTCCAAGGCCTCTTCCCGATTTGCCCAAATACAAAGGAGAAGGAGATCCGAATGCGCATATCAAAGCTTACGCTACAGCCATTCGAGAACTACTCCCATGGGATGGGGTTGTTGCTAAAATATTCCCCAAAACGCTGGAAGGCATTGCCCTCGATTGGTATTACAGAATACCCGAAGCTTCCATACATTCATTCAAACAACTCGTGTCTGAGTTCATCAAAGCCTTCGACATGAACAAACTATTAAGGACAGGAATCAGGGAGTTCTTGCACATCAAGCAAGAACATAACGAGTCTGTCACCCATTTCATCCAAAGGTGGCGCACAGTCCTTTATTCCTCGGCAAGCGCTCCAAACATGGATCAGATGGAGCTATGTGATTTATTCCTTCATTCTCTTAGCAGAGAAGTGAAGGAAGAAGTCCAGAAGTTCCCACTAAGGACTTATGACGAGGTACTTGAGAGCGCTCTGCGAATTGATCAAGCAGCAATAGATAGTGGCCGTAAGACGTATGGAGCAAACGGGAGGTTAATCACCTCTACTCAAAATACTACAACCACTACAAGCGTCAATCAAGGACCCAAAATCCTTAACAAAAATCGTGGGGTAACAATAGATGGGGTAACTGACCAGCCCAAGAGGGTAAATGTCGTTAATACTCCGTCACAAACAAACAACCAAAGAAACAACAATTTTACCCCGACGATCAATACGGTGGATTTTAATAATCCACAACAACAACAACGGCGAAATCCCATACAAGGACCAAGCCAAAACTCCTTTGGTTATCAAAACCAAAGTCAAAACCAGAAACAACAAAACTTTAGTCCTAATAGGCAACAGTTTGATCGGAATTTTAGGCCACAATACACACCAAACCAACAAAACGGGAATTACAACCCCAATTCTTATTGTGGTTTCCATAAAATTTGGGGTCATGACACTAGAACGTGTCGTGATTACAACAAATTCATGCAACGCTTGCCAAATGAACAAAAACAATTTTTTATGGATATGTTCTTAGCAGATCCTACGTCACCAACGGCAAATACCTTCGCAGGGGCAGTTTCCCCTCAGAATGCCCCTCTCAAGATCTTTAATGATCCACTCCCAAATCATGATAGCGATAGGTTAAAACCAACTGGAACAAACAAAGGTGCAATAACAGGAAACAACGATCACGAGGCCTCAACCTCGCTAAATCCGTTAGTCGCGCCACAACTAGGAAGTCAACCACGACCTAAGGTAGTTGGATTAGTAGAGTTAGACTCCGAATTACCCGTTGAAGCAATTACGAGAACACGAGAGTATTTCTCTCAACCAAGTCCAAGCCACCTGCCGGAAATAGATAACATCCAGCAAACCGTAGCAAAACCTATGGGTGCTTACGATCTAATTAATGATCTAACAAAAACCTTCTCGCATATTTCATTCCTTGATTTACTAAAGAATTCCCCTGCTCACAGGGCTGCTCTTTTAGAGGCGTTAGGTTTGGGTCATTTAATTAGTATCACTCCACCACCAAACACAAGTAAATCATATAGACTTTGATGTTTATCCTCCGGGACAGGCAGATAGGGATGTTGAATTCATATTTGAAATAAGTAAAATGCCTACAGATGCTGAGATCGCACGCCGAGGTGATCCAGCCCTACACTTGTAAGTACAAGTTTATAATAACTATGTAAAACGGGCAATGGTTGATGATGGAGCTGTGGTTAACATAGTCCCTTTCTCTTTTCTCCAAAAATTGGGATATGGAGAAACAAACTGTTCTACTACACGAAATACCTTGAGAGGCTACGACAGCCTTAAAGCCACATCGATAGGAACTATAATACTACCGGTCACCTTAGGACCTAAAACAATCCTGACTGAGTTTTACATTATAGATCGGGAAACTAACTATAATATGATCCTCGGCCGGCCCTGGATACATCGAATGAAGGCAATCCCTTCCACGCTATTTCAAGAAGTAAGATTCCTGCATCTGGGAAAGGTATTTGTAGCCAAAGGTGATCCAAAGCCGTTTGACGTACACCTAGCTGATTTAAAGAAAAGACCAGGTATACACTCAGAATTTGAACTTCCAACAAACCAACTTAACAAACCCTCTGACCCAAAGCCAGAGGAAAAGTTGATACCTACGACGGATCTTGAAACTACCAACATAGCCCAAACAATTCCAACCCCTAAAGGCAAAACTAAAGAAATAGTATCATTAGGGACTACTGTGAAGATCATTGAGTTGATAGAACAAGATTCACCAATGTTCTTACCATTCGATTCAGTAGGTATCGGATTTTCCCTAGGTGTTGGTTCCTTGCAAAGTAAGATCTCTCGTATGGTAGAAGTAGAGTGTGCAAACACAAAGAGATACACCTACATCCATACTCCCGGCTAAGTATTGGACTCTCCATTTCGATGGAGCTAAATGCCATTATGGAGCGGGGGGGTATAATTCTTACCTCTTTGAAGAGAAGGTCCTCCCATTTTCTTTTAAATTAAACTTTGAATGCACAAACAACGGCGCTGAGTACGAAGCCCTCCTCCTTGGCCTTACCTTAGCCAAAAGAATTGGTATCGATAATATCAGAGTTTTAGGAGACTCGCAATTAGTGGCAAACCAAGTTTCAGAGGTATATGAAACTAAAGCCAAACACTTGCAACTTTACAAAAACGCTGTATTAGATTTAAGCAAGGCGTTCAACTTCATATCCATTGAAGCAATCCCGCGAGAAAAAAATCTTCTCGCCGATTCAATAGCAACCTCAGCATCACGCTTCACTCCAAGCAATGAGCTAGAAGATACTCACTTCACAGTATCCATTCGTAACGAACCATTGATAAAAACAATGACAAATCCTCTTTCAAGCGGAAATGAATCTACCATCCTAGACCATGTTGGAAATGATGCGGCTACTTTGGATTACTTAAATGCCTATGCAGCACTACATCTCTCCTATCACACGCTAGATTTATCTCTGATCCCGCATTCATCTTCCTACTTCGGAAATCCCGTAATGAATCTTCCCTCACAAAAAGAACCTAATATATACGCGGTGGAAAACGGGGATGATATAGATCTACCTCCGGCACCACCTGAGTTCGAAGAGGGTAATGCCTCTTTAATTGAAGAAACAATCGATGTCAATATCGGAACGGAAGATGAACCAAGAATTTTAAAGCTAGGTTCTTCGTTAACCCCAGAGGAAGTAGAAATACATACTCAGGTTCTCAAAGAACATCAGAAGGCATTTGCATTTAATTACAAAGAGATGACAGGAGTCGCACCCCACATTGCGGTGCACAACCTCGTCACTAGATCAGATGCGAAGCCAATTAAGCAAAAATCAAGACCTATGAAGCCCAAGGTAGCCCTTATGGTAAAAGAGGAGGTAATAAAACTCCTTCAGGTAGGATTCATCAAGCCAGTTGACTACTCCCAATGGGTATCAAACATCGTTCCCATTCTCAAGAAGAATGGAAAGATACGCATCTGCATAGATTTCCGGGACATCAACAAAGCATGTCCTAAGGACGGCTTCCCATTACCATCCATGGACGAAGATGCTTACAGAGAAGCACGTCTCTCCCAACTAGAAAGTCTGGATGAAGCTAGGTTAGACGCTGAACAACGACATAGAGTCTATGCCGACCGGATGTGCCGGCAGTACAACAAGAAGGTCTATGAACGTGACATATACGAAGGTGACCTAGTTCTAAGGTTAGACAGCCGGATCGACAAGAAGACCGGCGAAGGAAGGAAATTCCGGCCCAAATGGTTGGGCCCATACCGAGTCACAAAGGACTACGGAAATGGTGCATACCTCTTATGCACGCTAGAAGGTGAGGAGTTTGGCGAAACAGTCAATTCTCTCCACCTCAAGCGTTTCTACGCGTAAGCAGCTAACGCTACCTATATAACTATCTACATTGCATTTTCATACAAATTAGGATCATTTTGTCCACTTGTTCTTACACAAATTGTGATCAGGGAATCTATTCTCAAAGTAATTTATTTCAAACTCGTGATGTTTCTGGCATAAAGTTCTTTAATCATACTTCTCCGTCTTCGATATCATCAATCAACTCAGAATCTTTTATCAAACAAAATCAGACATGACGAAGTCCTAACGGTAACCATACCAAGATCTGCAAGTTCGTTCTCGCTTTGATTTCTTCTTAGGATAGGTGTCTTGCCTATGGTCTGTTCTAGAAGCTTCATGGTGTCACATCTATCCCATATACACATCTCTTTGGAAAATAAGCATATACTGACATTTTACTCAAATAGACAAGTCAAGAAGTGATTAAACAGAAAATTTTATTTTTACACATTTCCTTGCCCCACCAACCTTCGGTGATGAGCTTGCGTCTCTTACTAGTGACGTAGGGTTGGGAAAGGATGGAAATGCCCTTACTCGCCTATGCCTTGCCCACGGTGATAAACCCATGCTTCTTACAGGTAGCATGGGGCAAAGTGTAGGGGGTCCTCTAAACAAAGTAAATGTTAAAAGGTCATAAACAATCAATTCAAACTTTGAGTCAATAACGAATGAATCAGATGTTCAAAAATTCCAAGAGAGTTAAAAATCCTAAAAACCCAGATTTTGTCTACTATGTGGCCATCTACGGGTCTAAGTCTGGATAAACCGCAAAGCAAGTTGCATCCAAAACTATGAAGTCATTCAGGTAGAATAAGCTTGTAGTTTTCATTTGGTTCCACCAAAGCTTCGTCTGTCTTTCATCACTATCACTTCACCATATTCCATAACTTGCGCCCTTCTTGGCTCTTGGTGATGAGCCCTCGCATCTTACTAGTTGCGTGGAGTTAGGAGTGGGGCAAGTTAATCTATTCATCATACTGATTATTTTCATCACTTTGCCAAAACAAATCATGAGGTATCCAAATTGCTCACAGAAACTAAGATTTAAGATCACAATATATCTACAAAATCATGTATCAGCATCATGAAACACAAAAAGAAAGCAAACATTTGCATCATCTGTTTTCCATTGCATACATTCTAGAAAGCATATGAAACATACATCGTAGTATACACAAAAAGTTGGAAACAGAAAGGGAAGACCCAAGTGACAAAGTTTTGATCCAAAATCGGCGCATATATATAAATAATCAATATTTGTATACAATGCCATCATGCACTAGGCATGGTCAAAACGCTCAAAGAGCCCGTAATACAAAAAAGAATCTATAATACAAAAGATGCATAGGGGCCAAGTGGCCTCTCAACCCCTACGCGATCCCGCTGAAGGTGCGCGCCCTCGCCTAGGACTCCGGCTACGCTGGCGCTCTGAATCGACGGAGGGCTCAGGGTCCCAAGGATCGGTCATGGTCTCGCCATGAGAACGGCTCCTCATAAGGCGCTCGGCTGTCCTATAGCCTGCCAACTCTGTGTGGAGAGTCGACACCATCTTGGCCACATGCCAAATGGGAGCAAAGACGCGGTATGCCTGCCGGCTGCTGAGGGCTCCCCGACATCTACGGATAGCTCCGCACGGGTCTTATCCATAGGGATCATCAGAGAATCGGTACATACCCTACGGATTAGATCCCGCCACTCATCAACGGTCTCTGCAAAACAAAGAGGAAAGATGAATTAAAAACTAGGCAAGAGGCTAAAATATACAGGATACCAATATAAGGAGAGATAGCAGTTAAAACAAGTCCTAAATCAAATTAACACTGCAAAGGAGGAGAAGATAACTTACTCGGATCACCGAGCCTCCAAGATGGGTCACTAGGGCCAGGACCCGCTGCAGATGCCGCTGCCGACTGAGGAGCTGCTCCTGTAGTTGGGGCAACATGACGCCCCGCAACGGACTCATCATCTCCACCATGGCCCCGGGAGAGTGGCTCCTCGGAAACCAGAGTCTCTCTCTCTGCGCTCTACTCCGCCCTCTCCGCCTGCATGATATCCTGAGTGTCATGCCACTCAGGATCACTCTCATCCGTCTGCTCCTCCGACCCTCCCTCTGTGGACTCCTCAGAATCGGAGTCAATATCTATAGGGTCATCACTACTATGAGCAGGACCCGCGGTAATCCGAAGTAAAGGTGCCCGAGGCGCACCAGCTCTCCCTCTGGCCCGAACTATCCCCCTGGCTGCAATAGGAATGCCAGGGGTAACCACTGTCCAACCACGGCCTCTAGGCCCCCCTCTAGCCTCCCGAACTGATCTGTAAACTGGTGCTACTGGAGGAAGCATGCCCACATATGGGAGGCCGAACTGCTGAGGAACTCTGCTGAAAGGATGTACCTCTACCCGTCCCACATGGTCAATAAGCTGCCCTGTGATGGAGCAGGAGACCAATGTCATGGCCTCCTCTCCCCATACACCGGCCATAAGCTGGTACAGTGTGGCCTCCATGTCTGCTATAGTAAGGGAAGCTACTGGCTGATGAGGTGCTCTAAGCATCGACATATCTGACCACCTG
Source organism: Taxus wallichiana var. yunnanensis (assembly GCA_018340775.1). NCBI lineage: Eukaryota > Viridiplantae > Streptophyta > Pinopsida > Cupressales > Taxaceae > Taxus > Taxus wallichiana. The sequence goes on from CM031239.1 coordinate 187,818,282, forward strand.
GCTACCCTCACAGCCCCAGGATCTGCCACCTCCACGCCTCTGCCATAGGGAATGAAGCGCTCATACACCCAACTCATAACTAGAGTAGGGTGACTCAAAGACTGTCCCTGTAAATGGACCACCCTATATAAGTCATGATAGGTGGTCCCCAAGATGTCTACCCCCCAGGCGTATATCCGGCCATGCCCCTCTATCTGTGCAATGATGGGGGCCCAACAGTATAACAAAGTGTCACCTCCCTTGTCCCCGATCAGTCTCGAGGCAAGGATCCCCATGATGGCCTGTCGAAATACGGGGATGGGAAAAGAAGGAATGGATCTAACTCTCACTCCCTTCTTCGGCCCCGTGGAAATAGCTGCATCTCCCATATATGTCGCCCACTGTGCAATCTGTGCCCGTGAGCCTGCTGTCTCTAGTGTGAGTCTCCTCCCAATGATCGGGACCCCCAGAATGCGGTAGACGTCCTCTAATGTAATGGTCCACTCACCACGGACCCCTGGCAATCGGAAAGTGTTCCGATCTGCATCCCAGTATGAGAATAAGTCACAGAGTATGTGACTAGACGGAGCAACGTGAGGCACACGCGATATCCGCAATATGCCGGCCCTCTGCAATGTGTCCTCCTCATCTGCTGAAAGGGCATCCAATACCCCGGGCAGCCAGTCACACTCTCTCTCCCGGCTCCATCTAATATACTCCTCCTTCGCCTGCGTACACCCAAAAACACACAAAACAGAGTAAGTTAGTATCTAAACGATATCGGGAGAATCGCAAAAACATACAGAAATGCAAGAAAATATAAGTATAAGTCTCCAAAACAAGCTCTGTTGCATTCTGTGCAAAACCGCCGCCCTGAGCAGGGGGGTGGTTTTGTAACCGCCGCCTTAAAGGCGGCGGTCTCGTAACCGCCGCCCTGATCAGGGCGGCGGTCATGTAACCGCCGCCCTGGCCAGGGCGGCGGTCGCGGTCCGAAAACCCGCGCGGGTTTTTAACCCTAAAAAGTCCAAAAAACGCAAAAAACGACCGTTTTAGCTAAAAACAAAGCCTACCCAGTAGGCGCCCCCCCTAGACGGACCTTTTAAACCTAACATTTTCAAAAATGACCCCCCCATTACAACAAATTTAGCATTTTAAAATTGAAGAGGGAAAAGCACAAAATTGAAGAAAAACCAACCTGTGATCTCGCGGGGTGGCGTTCCGCACGTGGAGGCATGATCACTATCTTCTTTGTGGACATTTTGACGCTTACTCGCGTGAGAAACCGTTCTTGTGGGCCCCAGAGCTCAAAATCTATCAAATCGACTCAGCGCAAATGAATAGGAAAATGGGCCCACTTTCATATATATATCGTTCTGTTTCGTTTTAAAATGGCTTTTTCGCAGGTTCGGAGCGCTGACGGAGGTAAGTTTCTATCCTCGCACTAATGGTACGTCCTCTTCCCCTATTGTTTTAGCGTTTATTTTCCAAATTATTGTATCTATCTGCACTTGAGTTCTCTTTTCATTTTGCAGGTAGCGGGAATTTTGGATGGCGTCATTTCGACACACGAACGTGTAAGGTATAACTTCTAACTTCCCATTTCGGGACTGCCATACTCGGACCCACCATTTTATGCCTCTTCATGGCTAAAATGCTTCTCCGAGGGGGCAATATGTACGTACCCAAAATTGTAAGGTACTGTACTGCGAACGGTGTAATAAGTGCCCCAATGATGATACAGGTCTCTTCGCAAGGTGTTCGGGATCCAGAGAAGCTTTACGGATATGCGTTAACATCCCGCATGCCCCGCTTAGCCCCGCGTGCTTTGTTTTCCCTATTTTCCCTCTTTTCTTGGCTTTTTGGTCTTCAGTGACGAAACCGCCACCCTGAAGGGCGACGGTCTGAACCGCCGCCCGAGCGAGCGGCGGCGGTCCCAGCGCGCGTTTTCTAGAACGCTCTTTTGACGCGACCCGCGTGAAATATCACGACTCACCAGCTTTTCTTGCCGACTTGAGCATGCATTAATGTTTTTGGTCCCCTGGAATAGTGTTTTTCTTTTGTTTAATGTTTAGGAGTTCAGTTTGGATTTGATTTTTGGATGTTTGGATTCCTATAAATGCATGGTTTGTGCACATGCAAAGGGCCTCTGAATTTTGCTCCAAAGTTTGCTTTTGAATTTCTTGTTACAGCAGTTTTAGTTTTCCTTTGCTTAGGATTCTTAGTTTTCTCATTGAGTGCTTTGGTTAGTATTGTGTTGCAGCTGGTAAGCCACATATCCAACTTGTGCAAGTGCAAACATTATTTGGGCCACCATTTTCACTCCAACTTTCATGTTTTCAGTGTCTATGTGTCCCTTTAGTTTGCTTAGGATTGGTAGCATAGTTTGTTGCAGGTTTGTTTTAGCTTTGTGTTGCTGTTGGTAAGCCACAGATCCAACTTGTGCAAACAGTATTATTGTTTTGGAGTAGAATAGTCTAGGCAGCCATTAAAGTTGCAGGTTTTGCTCTTCATACAGACTAGTTTCAGGTTCTGGACGCTTTTGTTGCATGATTCGCAGTAGACCCCGCTAGGAATTGCATAGGCCAAGCTCTGTACTCTTGCGCTATCCCTCTCCTATCCGCATTCTATTCTGTCTGCATTCTGAAGGCTGTCCATTGATCCAAATATCTATTCCTGTTGATGCAAGCATTCCACGCTTTTCTGGATTCACGTGAGCACAAAGAACGAAGAGATCATACTGAGGGGACAAGAACACACACACCGTCGGATTCGCCACTGTTCTGCGAAATCCAGGTTCCATCTTTCAAAGTTTTAGTTAGAACTTATCAAATAAAGTAGTTAATCACTTTATTTCAGTTATTTCCATTCTCGATATTGCCAGGGAGGTTGTGGGGATTGATAGTTTCTGAGAAACTATGATTCATTCCTCACTTCTGAGGTAGGATCGAGAATCTTGCAGATAGATTAGTTATTTCATTGTTTAGAATAGATATACGAAATCACACAGACAAATAGCTACACTCGGCTATTTTGTTTGTTTTACGTTGTTAGTTTAGTTGTCAATTCTAAATATTTTTAAATAGCTTTGCTTTCTTATAAATTGCCAGAAAATACAAAAAGAAATTATATATGCTAGAAGTGCACTTAGATTTTACTTTATTATAGTTTGTTTCATTACTGCTTTTGCATGACAATTACGGGACCTAGGGAGCCCAGGGAATACATTTTCGAGCCAATTGTGCCCCAGCCCAATACCGTAGTGGCAATAACTGATATTGACCAAAACCTTAGGATACAAGTCTTCCAAACAACAACAGACTTCCAACAGATCAGGACACAGTTGAGAGGGTTAAACATCGAAGACGACCAAGCATATCTATTTTGGTCAAATCAGCCAAACTACAGATTACCCTAGAAAATACCCACATGATCAGAAGGGCTCAAAAGAGAACAAACATTCGGTGTGATCCTTTAGTTCCACAAATGACGCGCTTGAGACACCCTAGTAGATATAGATACCAGCTTAAGAATCCAAGTTGCAGAGAACGTCTATAAGGTATTCTGAGAAGATCGCACAACTATTGGTTCTAAACATAGAAGCTGAAAAAGCTTACGACTACTGGATACTAGGGATCAGAACTTGATCTCCCGTATGACCATAATGGAACCGCAACAACCAAGAGTCTATGGTTGTGATCCACAGATCCCACAGCCTAACGAATCCATAAGAGAATTAGACATAGACACTGGCCTACGTAAATTAGTATTTCAGTCTACTCCGATTCCACCTCTCATCATTCAACAGTTATCCCTACTAGACACAACAGCCAACGAAGCTAGAGAATTTTGGACTAGGCCAGAGAATCGTCCATAGATTTGACTATATTCACCATATGACCCTATCAGGAGAAATACACAAAACCATCCCGGGTCATTTTCCACGCATCCCATAACCCATAGATCGAATCACACCAGAGCTCGATATTGATTGGAGCCTTCGAGCAGTCATCCTCGCTGATCGATCTATCACACCAGTCCAAGTTAGAAGGGCCTTCTTTGCCTTAGATTCGCAAATACCATTAGTGCGTGTCGAAGACATTAGACTGCCTAACTAGTTTGCCTGCACATTCTACCCACACCGGCTGTCTCGGCACGACCTCGGGAGGTCGGGTACGCAGAAGAGTTACTTGTTGATTCTCAAGCTCGCCTGTCACTTTTCCGACGTCAATGACCATGGATACTTTCATAAACATGCTCAACCTTGTTCATTGAATTCCAAATACAATTAATCTTATCCTTTATTGATGGTCTACACCTTAAATATTTCACAAAGTGTATAGCTTACTCAAGGAATATTCATATTGTTCTCATCCTTTGCATACAAAATTGACATTTTCTTCTTTAACCATTCCTTCTTGAAGGCTATCACATGTTATGTACACTAAAAGTATCCAAAATCATCATGGCTAGGACCAAAAATTGACTCAATTCCAACTTATTGCAAACAATAACAAAATGACAAACCTTGATTGATTTTAATTAGTTATTTCAAGATTTAATACTCAAGGACTCAAAAAGATAGCCCTGGAAAAAAATGATACACTTAATAAACCTATAAAAATGCATGGTTTCAAGATAAATTTTTACAACCACAACATCTCTTGAGGACTTTTCATAACCATTATGTAGACTACACATGAAAAATTATTTTAATCACACTAGTTAGGGCTCTTAAGAAAGTGATAGACCACATACACATTTGCAACTTTATCATTTCTTGTAGTATCCATTATGTTGATAGACACTCAACTACTTGACACATGCCTAAATATACAAGAAGACCTTAAGAAAGGATAAACCAACATACCTCTTTACTTTATACAAACTTGTAACATATTGAAGACCTTGATCAAGTTCTACTTGACAATGATGTATTTCAAGAATTTTCCATGCTTCCTTCAGATGGATCATGTCTCATAGAATCCTAAAGGAGACACATAATGCTTGTACAATCACTTAAAACAGTAGAAATTCATCAAATGAACTTGATGACTTAATCTTCTTGGGTTCTATTTTAGATGTCCCAATTTCATCTCCTATATATCATTCTTCCGATTGAATTCTGATAAACATACATGATGTATCTCATTCACTTTCTCTATCATAACTAGGGGTAAAATTTCTTCACGATTATTCTTAGGCTTTCTTTCTTCCTTCTAGGTCTGCTTAACACCTATTGATGGTTCTATGATTTTTATTGAATTATTCTCATCTCTACCATATTTACATGTTGTCTTCTTGTCATTGTTATCTTCTTTACACATAGATTCAGTTTCTTTGACCTTGTACTTATGCTCAACCACCTTCTTTCCTTTGATTGTCTCAGACATTGCTATCTAGTACTTGCTTTTAGGATTTTTCTTCACTCTATATACCAATTTTTCTTTCCTTTTGAATGCATGAATTTTTTTGTATCTATGATGTTCATTTAGATGAAAATGCTTTGTAAAATGTCCCACCATGAAAATTGTAGCATATGACACTACTCTTGCTTCTAAATTGGTGTGGACTAACATTCCAATCATAATCAACAATCTCATGAGCATAAAACTTCCTAGAAAAATGTCCAAAATTATTGTAATTATAACATACTAATTTATTCCTACCTCTTGTGCCTTATTCTCTCCAAAACTGATTAGTACTAAGAAATGTGACCTTTCTCTTGATAGTTGAAGAATACTTTGTTTCTTGCTTTCTCATCTCTTCTATCCATCCAAGGATGGTCATTTATGACATGATTCATAAATTCCTTATCTCCATGTCCATATTTATGACAAGAAAAAAACTCATCAAAGGTTATTTCATTCTGGATGCATTTGGTTGCCTAATTGATTCAATCCTTCTTGATTTTGTCTCCTTGGCTAGCTTCATTTTTGTTTGTCTTCATGGACCAACCTTATTATCTTCACACTTTTCCATAGGCTCTCCTTTGAATCCCAATATTTTTTATCACCTGATACTCTTTGACTATCCATAATTCCATCCATAGCTTCAGAGTTCTTCTCCAACTTTCCATACATCTTCAACCTCTTATTTTCTTCTTTTAGGTCATATTTTAAGGATATAAATTCTTCTTCATGTCTCATGCAAGTTTCTTCCTTTTCATTAAGGGATTTTTTCACTTTATCAACTTGATATTTGAGATCTTTATTGAATTTGAGGTACTCTTCCTCCTTGGCTTTGAGAGATGTTGAGATCAAATCTAATTATGCTTCAAGTTCTTTGAGTCCATATTCATTTTGAATATCCTTCTTCCTTTCCATTTCCTCAAGAATATTTATTTTCTCTTCATATTATTTCACCATTAGATTCAGTTTGTGGTTATTTCTTCTTTGGTGTTTCAATTCCTCAAGGGAACTAATCAATTCTTCTTTGATATTTACTTCAAAGCATCATCCTCATATGGAATTTAATATTCACTAAGATACTTCTCTCTCTAGATGTTTCCAAAGATTATCTTCATATCCATATTTGTGTTTCAAGAGGAAATCCTTCAAGATGTTAAGATTTATCTAAAAGGACCTAGCTTTGATACCAATTATTGGAAAACACAATCACCGAGAAGGGAGGGATGAATCGGTGATTCTCAAAACTTTCATAAAATTAGTAATCTATTCAATATATATCATCATAATCCATGAGGGATTAATTAAATTAAAACATGAGAAAAGAGTAATCAAACACACATGAATACAAGGTTTAGTGTGGGAAACCCTTTAAGGAGAAAACCCCACTTAAATTAATGCACTAGCTTAGACAAATTTTCATATAAAGATTACAAAGATTTCAACTGTTGAAGGTACACTCAACTTGAAGAAACAAATCCAATAATTTATTCAAGATACTACTTGACATTTAGCAAGATTATACTTTCATATAAGATACAACTCCCAAAAATTTAGCCAAACTATAACTTGACCTTCTGCAAGTTACCACTTACAAGGAATAAACAACTACTTACTTTGCTAAGACTCCAAGTAGAATTTTACAAGATGTTTTGATGACATTCCTAAGTTTTTCTCACACAAAAATTGTGATTTCCTATTCAGCTCCTTTATATTCTCTTTTCACCTTGATTAATCTATTCTCATCTTCTTCATCTGCTTTCAAAACACTTGTCATTTAAGGCCTCTTTTACACACTCATTCTTGTCAAGATCCTATCCTTGAATTAACCTCTCAAGATTTCACTCTTTCATATATATATGTTTCTGAAAAAATCACAATCATCAAGGAATCTCATACTCTCCTTAATCCTCCTTGTTTTTCATGTCTTAAGTCACTTCAAGATCAAGGTCATCAACAAATAACTCTCATACACTCCAAAGATCTATCTTCATCAGCATATCATTATGCACTATTAGATGTTTATATTTACAAGAGAAACATTCTCATGAATTTCTTAATCTTCCACTTCCTAAAAAAATTCACCTTCTTAGTCTTTAACTCGTAGAAGGAGAAGGAAGATGTCATAAACAAAAATCTGTTACTATGTATTGATTGCCTCTCGAATTAGGACTCGAAAGAATGAAGACCTTATAAGACCTATCAAGATGATTCTAATACCTATGATGAGAAAGGAAAATATTATGAACCCCTTGACATTTTAACTCACCCGTAAACTTTCCAATCTGACATCTACACATTGATTTGTAATAGTTATGCAAGTTTTTTCTTCTTCTTCAACGTAGCAATTTTTTCTTATAGCTAAAGGGAGCATGTACCACGTATTAGGGAGGAATATATACATTACATAATCCTTCCTCTTTCTTTATAAATCCTTCTCATACTTCACATCACACATTTTAATAGTCAAGACATCATTTGGACAAATATGCGCAACTAGGTACAAGTGCTTCAAAATAACAACCTTGAAAATGGGTGAATGAGAAGCCTTATAGAATTATGTCTTTCCTTGAATTCAGGTGGAATGAATATTCAAGAGGTTTTAACCATCATTATAAGCTTAGGTATCATCATGTCAAAGCATGGAGCCCTTATTTCATCTCTCCTTCACAACTTCTTATACATAGTCATGAAGGACCTAGACACGAGTCATAGAAATAATTGATCACCCTAAATATTTGAGTTTTCAAACATTATTAAATCCTTAAAATAGTGTCAAGCGACATCTAGATCACCTAAAAGATCTTGGAGTGACACTAGTATCTTCATATTATTCATGAAGTACATATTTGGGAAATAGTTTTAACAAATTTATTTACATAGGAACACAATCTTCAAGATTAAGCAAGTTGACTCTCCTATCAAGATTTTCATGAATTATAAAGCACTTTTATTGAGATCAATAATCCTCATTCAGATTGATCACATCCAAAAATTACACCATTTTAAGGAATATTAGTTCACTTTGCATGCATTGTTTAACATGTTCACACTAGATCTTGTGTCACAATAACCAATCTTGTTCTTGATAACTTATATCACTTCAAACTTGAATTTCATTCCAAAATAACACGTTTAACACTTCAAATGAGTCATATAATTCACTTTAAAACATTAATTTTCTTGGGTTGAGTGGAGATATGTACACTTGCACCTAAGTTTCTTAACCCTTCTTGACATGGTAACTAGGACCGATTTGGTCAATTAAACTAGGACCTTAAATTGCTTCATAATGTTTAGTTATGAGATTAACCAGGTCATATTAGACTTATTTCAACTATTCATGCCAATATTGGACCCATACAACAAGTATTATCATCAGGTCTCTTTCAATACACCATTACTAGTTTTTACATGTTTGCTTTTTAGAAATAGGCTCACTTGTTTGACATGGTTTACTTAAATTTTGCCTGAACTCATCTGGATATTTTCATGGAAATAAATGAGATCTCCCACAATATCTTCCACATTAATATTTGTATCAAAATCTCTTCCATGCATGCATGTACAATCAATTGTATTTAAAACAAAGTTGTTTTAATGTTGTACATTGCACATGAAGTATGAAACCAATACACACATGATCTAGGTGGAGTCCTTTACGATCTGAAATCATAATTTTTACACTGGACCATGTAGTTTTAGGGAAAAAACACCATATCTTATCTATCCCTCTCGAAGGAGGGTTTTGAGTGACTTGGTTTGTTAATATTCATTCATAAATGATAATATGACTTCATTATTACTTATCCAAACTCTAAAATGTTCTAGATTCCATGATCCAACATTGGTGAAAATTTTTAGGCACCATGTATAAATTTTACATACCTTTTTGCATTGAAAACCCGACTCTCAAGCCAATAACAACCACCGTGAGAGCTTGATAGGAATTATATTCACTTTTATTACATCTCCCTTGAAGTTTAAACTTGAAACTTTGACCACAATGTTGTATTGAACTTATCCACTTGTACCAATTGTTATTTAGCTCTGCACCTACCTATAACTAATCAATCACCTTTATTTTCTCATGTTTAACTAGCTATTCTTCAAGAGCATGCCTATAAATAGTCTTGAGTATGCCTTCACTAGTTGAATTGTGACTGAAACACCTTCTACATGTCCTCTATAGTGTCACCATAAACAATTTGATCTTATAATTCCATGCTTCAACTTGTTTTTCTCCATTCTTCAACTCATTCTTATACTAGGTCTTATAAGTAGGCCTAGTTATACTAGTTTCACTTCATACATCATGAACCTAGCATGTTTTCATCATGTACATACCTTAAAATTTCATATTCATGTTTCTCATGCCTCTACAATGCTTCCCAATCAGTCTCATGACTTCAATCCACCATACCCTTATATTCATCATTCGACCTTCTTTCCTCATCATATAATCGCTCAAACTTCTATGACATCATCCCGACATAATCTCACATCATCATCCTTCCTATACAAGTCACTAGGTCATCAAGAAGAAAAGTATCAATTAGGTGTTAACATACGATGGCTTGTTCAGTCTCATCGACTCATTCCAAGCTTCCTCTTGCTCTCCTTCATCCTAATTTTTCATTAATGTTCCTTTTTCATCACGAAAAATTCAACATTTTCATGCTTACAAGGGAGGAAAATAGGAATTATTCAAGTAAAAATGGCTATGTTCCAAACACCAACCGAATGGGTGTGGCCTTATTCAACTCGTTGTAAGTTTTCATGTATTCCCAAATCATGACTGATATATTATCATCCTAGTATTTCCTTCCGACATAACATATATTACTAAAGATCTATACTAAAATATTGTTGAAAGCTTCAATAGTTCTATTTTATTGTGGGTGATATGGGGTAGTCTTATGGTGTGCCACCATAAAATCTACTAGTAGGATTCTAATAGTCTCATTCAAAAAATGAGTCCCTCTATCACTTGTAATTCTCAAAGGACATCCATACATGCTTATAATTTTTTTCCAAAGGAACCTAGCTATTGTTGCTACGGTGTAATCCTTTGTAGGAGAAGCCTCTTCCCACAATGTCAAGTACTCTATACATGTGATGATATAACATGCCCCCGTCCTACGTGCAGGTTGTGCAATAGGTCCTAAAATTCAATTTCCCACTTCTCAAAATGTTTCAAACTTGTGATGGGCCTCAATGTCATCTCATCCATATTTCAAGGATTTCATATTATCTAATAGTGGTCAAATGCTTTGACAAAAAGACTTAACATATTTATAAATGTTTCCCATCATAAACCTCGTTAATATGATATTGAGGTAGTCGTTTCTCTTGCATAGTGCCCAATAGCTTTTCCATCATGAGGTTCCTCCATGATAGCTTTGCGCTCATGCTCCAAACCAGATTTGTGCAAGACCTCATCTATGCCCATATTATGCAGTCTCTCGAATTGAGTTGATAATCGCCACACAGTTGCAAGTTGTTTTTTTCCAAAGTCTTCATACCCTTAGGTGCTAATCCAATGCATAAGAATACTATAATTTCCTATAAATCTATTGCTGTGTGGTTTAGTCTGAAAAAATGTGCATATGGTAAAGTGTCCTCTATGTTATATGTGTCCTCTTTAGAGTTTATCCTTGACAAGTGATCGAGTCCCAAATTTCTCTTTCCTGGATTTAGTATGAATATAAAATCAAATTCCTAAAACAAGAGGATCCATCAAAAGATGCGACCCTACAAGACTGACTTATTGACCAAGTACTTCAATGCCATGTGATATGTATAAAAAATAAACGGTGTGGCCAATAATTATTATTTTAAAATTTTGAAGCATGTAAATCATAGATAATGCTTCGTGCTCCGTCATTGTATTGTTATACTCAGATGATATCAATTTCCTACTTGCAAAGCATATGTGATGATCCACATTTCTCTCTTTTGGTTGCGCTTAAGACTACACCAATGGTCATGCCAAAGGAATCAATATTTAAATGGAAAGGCTTATTTCAAGAAGGGAAATATAGGATAGGCATGTTTGTTAGTTTCTCCTTCAAGGTCTCAAAACTCCTACCGCTACACATCACACCAATCAAACATTCCTTTAGCCTTAAAAAAATATTCTAGGGGCACATAATTCTTGGCATATCCTTTGATAAAATTTCTATAGTAGCCAATGTGCCCCAAGAAAACACACACTTCAATCTGATTGGTAGGTTCCTTAAGACCCAAAATAACTACAATCTTAGTTGGATCAACTAAACATGCTTCTTTAGAAATGATATGCCCAAGAAATGTGCCAAAGAGGGTGGCAAATATGCACTTCTTAATATTGAGAGAGATGCTAAGCTTCCCGCATCTCTCAATTATCAATATTTGGTTATCAAAATGATCTTTCACCATCCCATAAATGGTCGAATCATTCAAGTAGAGCTACAATCACATATGAATGAAGTCACGAAATGCTTGAACAACTATGCATGAGAATACTACTTTTACATTCTTCAATCCAAAGGGCATGACAATGTATGAAAAACTTCCCCATTCCATTCCGAAGATGGTCTTGTGATGCAAAGCATCATGGAATGATGAGCATTATGTGATCAATCTTCCTTCTTTACATGATTTGGAGATATTGGAGCATGATAAAGTGCTTTGATAGGATCAGGAGTCATTGTGAGTAAAGAATAAGTTTTAAAAATTTGAATTATCTACCTTTTTGTATTTCCCTCCAAAAAGGAAATTTGAAATTATATGAGCAGAGATAAAGTTTTTAGGGATTGCTTAGAGGTTGTAGGTGTATAGGTGAGTTATAAGGTTTATAAAAGAGTTCCGTAAAGAGGGGGTGAGTAAAGAAAAGTGTTAAAACATGTAAAATGCCAAAATGTATCTAATGAGTCATCAAAACTGTTATGAAGGTAGTTACACTCCAAGAAGGATTTACTTGTATGAAGAGATTAGAGTATATGAGAAAAATGGGGGTGATTTTGACTCAATCCTTGAATAAGATACCAAGGAGAGGAAGTAACAAAGAAAACTATGAAATTTTCTATTAAGATGATAAAGTTGAAGGACTTCATTTTCAAAATAAATTTGTGCAAATCCTTCATAAAAATATTTAGAATCTATGCATGGAATTTTGGGTATTCACTCGTAACTATTCATAAAAAGTATCTAGATAATTTATAGATTTCCTTAACATTATATGGAGGTTATTACTACTTTTTTATATTTTAAGGGATATAATCTAACTGTGAGACTAATAATTGTTTATAAAAGTGGTGAAAATATCGAGACAAAGGATGTTTAGATCATGATTATGATAAAAATGTTGTTGTAAATGTGTCCAAAGAGGAGAAGGTAATGATCACACTATTCCAAGATTTACTGATTAAATTACTTACTGGTTTTCTAATGCATGTAATTAAAGTTACTTGTTTCATCAAGAAATTATGAATGTGTGTCTTCTATGAAAAACTATCAGAATAAGCATTAGTCTGTGAAAATTCATGCGATTGAAATATGTAGAAGTGATATAGAGAAAATTTTGTGAATATTTAATCATGTATGTAAGAGTTATTATATAAGACTCAAGGTAACATAGTTAATAGTAGTTTGATAAGAGGAGTTTTTATGACTATGCATGTGTGTGAATCTTATGTCTAAAAAGAAGAGGCTTTAAGACCCTCATTAGGAGGTATATGTATTACAAGATAAGTGATTTTACGATCTGATATTGACCAAGGATGTGTTCCAATACAAAACCCTATTTTTCTGAGTTGGGATAGTGTGAATACATGTTTGATGAATGTATGGAGCCTTTGGGAAACACATAACTAGGAAGGAAATTGCTCGAATTACACCGTCTCCATTGCTCTCAATCTAGGAATACACTTAGAGGTAGGGTTTGAAGATTTAGAGCCTCAATCCATCAATCGATCCTTTATAATCAGTAGATAATATTTTAGATATTACCTTTAAATTATTCTAGAGGAATATTAATTTCTTGATGGTTGTGTGATGAGAAATATTTACTAGTTGGTAAGAGAGTCTATCTTAGTCAAAAGACCTAGTTTAAGAGATCAATTTTTAAAGAATTATGTCTCGAAGGTGAATCCAACTTTGGAACTTAGGTAATAGTTAAAAATGGAAATGAAACCTCGGGTATGAGAATAAATTGTTTTGAAACTTCCTAGTTGATAATATCAGGTCAAGAAATCGAATTAGAGGGTTAGTAGGGCTTAGAGTGCAAGAATGAAGGAAAGTGGGATTGCAAGCAGAAGGTAAGGAGTTATGGTATTAATTTTAGACCACTCTATCACAAGGAAAAATGGATCTATAAAATTTAATTAGCCTAATTGGTATGTACACATTTTACCCCAATCATGGATACACCATGATACTTTCTATTAAGAACCTCTAAGGGAAAAGTTGAGGATATTGAGGTAGGAGTAAGAAGTTGATAAAGATGTATTCCCTTAGTTAATTTTTGTAGCATTTATATGATGTGAGAAGTTAGTAGATGGATTGTTAAAGGCTAGATAATTCCAAAAGCTAGGTTTTGTTTTAGTATACAATACCTTTAGTGAACTGGTGAAGGTTATCTAGGTAAAGGAAGAGGTTTAATCAAGTTTCTAGATTTTAGGGTTATTAATGATTATGTGGACTTGGAATGGGATGAAAGATCAAGGTAAATGAATTATTTTAAGGCTATATAGTACATATAGGAGTCAAATCTGATCAATAGAGTCTAAAAGATCAATAGATAAGAATTTAGAAATAGGGAATATGATTAGATATTGATATTTGTTTGATTGTGCATTAAATTTGAATGGTCCTCTGCATCATGGAATAGTTAATCGCATCATCTTCTATTGATCTTATCACACAATACACACTTGATGGTATCTAGAGAATCCATATGTAAATGAATTAGTTTCGCGACCTACTACATCTTCAAAAATATCATATATGAATGGCGTAGGGAAAGGATCTATGATATAAGAAGCTTTGAGAACCCTATAGTCAACACATATTCTTATATGGACCTCCTTTTTAATACTAATCAACATGAATCTAATCAATTATGATTCTTCAACAAGTTCAATGATGCTTCACTTGAGAATCTTATCAATTTCCTATTTTAACTTTATGAAAAGCTTTGGATCCATCATATAATGTCTTTTCCTAATTGGTTGCACACCTTCCCTCGACTTTATCTTCATCTCTCTCCCAAAAATGGATGTACACCCTTTAAATCATGACAAACACTTAGAAATAAATCCTAAAAGTCATGTAACAACTCAATAATATTTGCAACTTCTAGTTCTAACAAATAATCACCTCCTTAGGTGTGTCCTCAGTCCCAATGTTTACTTTCTTAGTCTTCATAGGCACATGGTATGCACATGCCTACTCATCTATACAAATCTAACAATTTACGTGCACCCTCAAAGTGAGATTTATATCTAGATATTCAACTTCCTCATCATCAGTGAGGTAGATCATCTTCCCTTTTTATTTCTCTTTCCAGGTGTGCCATAATAATATTTTTTTGTCTCTATCACTTCATTGCATGCCTTAGTATCGTGCTCTCATAATGCTAAATCATAAGTTCTCTTACCTTTGTGTTATCTCGCAATGTGATACACTTCATAATCTACAAAGCTTCATGAATGATAGGCTTAGTGGAAAACAAATCAAAATTACAAACAAAACCTTTTGTCATGTCACAACAACTTACAATTTATTCATTTCATTGGGCATGCATGTACCAAGTATGCATACATCCACATAAATTAGATTATCAATTGTGTACCCAAAGTGAGGGTGGCAATACATTTTCCTTGTGCCCAATTTTGCTCACAATTTTGGATATGTACCAAAGAAAGGGTCTTGCCATAATAATCTTGTAATAGCGAGGAAAGATTATTCTTTTCAAACCTTTCCAAAATGGCTACCCTAATCTTGCACCAACCCAAAATATTGTCTCTATGTATCTCCCACCAATGCATTGTTATCCCTCATAATATATATACCATCATGTTTTTTATCCCCTCATTTCTCCACTGGTCTTTCATCGTGTGTAAGAAAGAGTCGCTTTTCTCTTCTCTAGTCTAGTATGGTATTTTAGTCTTGCCAAAACACCTAATAATGTGTGGCCTAATCATTATGGTAACTCTTCCATTGACCTCATGACCTACAATCTCATAAGTTCCTTGGGTTGAATCATCACATGCCACAATGGTTGTATCACTGATAGATTTCGTATCTTCCCAATGAAGTATACCTTTTTTGATGGTTCGTATTTTTTCGAGTCACACTCTATATGTGCATAGATTTTTTTATTATCCTCTTCATTCAAATGTTCCACATAATGTGTAATATTTGTGTCATCTAGAGTAATCAAAACCTCATCGTCTTTATTCTCAAAAATGATATATATATTTTTTGAAGCGCAAGTCAACATTATTCGCATAGCACCAAGGTTTTCCAAGTAGTGTAGGGAAATTATCTGCCTCATTGAATTATAATACTTTAAAATCACCAGTAAATTTAGATCCCTAAATAGTGGTTTAAGAGTCCTTCAATACCCCAATAGGCATGGCCCTTGTTTTTCTATGTACAACACATTTGAAGATGGTTATACTAGTGTCCTTCCCATTTTGTTCGAAGCGTCTGATGTCGGGACATTAACTTCTTCACCTATATCAATGATAATATTACTCACCAAATAATAATTTATCACTGCATCCAATGTGATCTCCTTGTCATATTCATGCTCATGTGGTGGTAAATTTACATGAAGGATTTTGTGCTCTCTTTCATTCAATGCACATAGTACCTTCTCTCATAACCATTCTCCAAGAAAATGTATGATGTTTTCTTTCCTCAAAATTATACACACTTCCTTAAGGTCATAAATATCCTTATATGGTAGCTTATTATTTTTCACGTGTTCCCTCTCATGCACTTTCTCTTTTAGGTTTTAGATATCCCCTTGTAGTTCCCTGAGAACACCCATAGTTTCTTGATACATTTCTTTCTACCAAGCTACATCTAGATACTTTACATAGACCACCTCTTAACGTATGATAAGAGGTATTTATTTTATGTTCTTGTGTGCACGTCTAGCGTTCATGTGCATAGTCACCAACACAAGATGGATTTAAAGCTCACTTGCATTCTTATGTGCCCATAACTCATGCTTTGTACACTTAACCTTAATCATAGTCACTCCTTTTTCCTTATTTTTCTTACACATATGGCCATATATATCTATAAAATATTCAACCTTATCTGGCTTCCCATAGTACACACATACATGATTCTTTGGACACTCGCACCGATAATGATTTGGTGATCCACACATGTAATATGCTCCTTGCACAAACATTCCACATACGTCATGACCTCTTCTTCTTAATCCATATCTAAAGCCTCCATTTTAATTGTTTTACCTTTCTTTGTGATTCCCTTCTAGCTCATGTGAGTTTCTTATCACAAAGGGTCTAGCATAACCTTGTTTCACATGCCTCATGAAAATGGTTGATCAAACGATAGTCAACGGTGTGCAGCGATAATTTTTTTTACAATACATGTAGACATTATTTTGCATCACACACTATAAAAGTGAACAATTATGGACATCATGATTCATATGAAATATCTTACAAGATTTCAACAATGTGTGCACACTCTTACATGGAAAGATATATATATTATATGTCCTTCAACATTGTAATTAGTACACCATAAACCATTGCATGCATCTCATGAGTTGAATTAGCAGAGATATTTTCCAGTGAGAGGTCATTGCTAGAATCGAGCCTCTAAGAATGGAATTACTCATGTGTCAATACTTCCAACTTCTTCTACACCTAGTGCTTCCTCTAATTCCTCATGTGGATCAAAGAATGTATTATGTGACAATGATCTTCAAAAAGGAGTAAAAAACCCTTGAAAAAGCCATTACGCATGTTGGCTTTGATGAATATCATAGGAGAGCTTAGAAAACAAGGTTTTAAAATTCACATCATACTCTCTCATACCGTATGATACTCCCTATTTTATATCCTTTAGCGCACTAATTATTTTCTTCTCAAAATCAAGGATGTGAAATTTAGCTATGAAGGCAAAGTAAAACATGTCATAATCCACCGTAGTCTGATGTGGATCATATTTCTTATAACAATTGTGTTATTTACCTTGAAGTGTGGTGGAAAATTGACTTTCCTTCATATCAGAAGATGTTATTCCCTTAAATCTCCACAATAATCCACACTTATTCACATGTTCGGTGAATATTCTATACCCCTATACTCTGGAAAATGGAGTGACATATCAAACAAGAATTGAGGAGTCTATTTTTGTAAATGATGAGGTTATTGAGGTGGTTGTTATGGCTTCTTGGCCCTTGTCCTAGAATGGGGATAGATCCTAAGCATTAAAATCCACTAGGATTAACTCCACGTGGTGGTAATCCCGAATCTCCTAAGCCTCCCACCGTGACTGGGGGCATGTGGAAGAACTACCTTGTGTCCCCGTGTTTGTGTTCAACCGCACACCAATTTTCTATCCTATAACTCTACTAAGAGTACTACTCCCAACTCGTAGCATGTCACTTCTCTATTTTGGCATCGTGACTACTAAAGTTTTTCCAAACATAGGTTCATGCTGCATTTCCATATACATTTCCTTAATCTATTGCACTTACTAATATTTCAAAAATATGTGGCTACTTGTATCTCTTACCAAATGTGGTGATATGTAATTACCTTATTTGTCACCTTAATTATGATGATTTTCTACAAATTTTTAATTCTAAGAACCTTGGACAAGGGCTAGGGGTCAAGGTGGGATCGGATACATGCCATCGCCTCTCATTCTCTCCTCATACTCATTTTCATTAGATTCCAAAGGGAATCTCCTACTACACTTTCCCAATTTATGGAGGACATGATCCTGTGGCCACTCACCTTTTACATGGTCTTAGTAATTTCCACCATTCGTCATTCTTCTCGATATTAGTACCTCCTCAAATTCCTCCGGTGTGCATTATTATACCTAAGTTGTCTCTCTTCCATCTCTCTTTCTTCCACTTACACCACCGCCATATTTCCCAAACCTATCTCTTACCCCTACACATAGTGGGGTTTTAGCCTACTATCGGTAGGTTCTCCATTCATATATCAACCATCAAGATCTTGATATTTAAAGGTATCATGCGTAAATAAGATCCTTTTGGATTGCGTAAAAAAAAGAAATATGATTCCTTTGGGCATGAGTATGTCAAAATCATGTAGTCCAAGGTATAAATGTGCAACAAACCTTCCCACTAATGATCTATAGCTCTTATCAAAGGTCCATCCAAATCAACGAGTGCCTGATAGTTTTCCTAGCCCCATAATTGCTTTCTACCAAGATGGACACCCCTATTTTGTGCGTATGCCGACAACCAATTGTACAATTATATTGGGAAGAAGTCAAGAATGTAACATATAGGAAATCATAAAGGTTGTCTTCCACCCACTTCCATGCATAAAAATTAGGTTCAAGTGGTGTACCATTGAGAAAATGCATCCTAGATGTTATATATCTAGATCTCAATGTTCTCAAAAGAGAGTAATAATGCCATGTGCATGCAACATCCTGATGAAATGATTGAAAAGTTTTGCTTGACAACAGAACCAAAATGTAGTCTTTATTTACCCAATATTAGTAGTTAGATGTGTTGGCACTTCATCTAGAAATTTTTGAATCTCACATGAAGCACCCACAACCTCTAATTCCCTCCTTAGTTTTCTCAACAAGATGTTAGACATTCATATTTAAAACCATTCATACCACAAGATACAACATAATGTAATAAATTGGCAACACATATAATAAAAAGATTAATTAACATATAAAATGATTAATAACACTTGAACTCCCAACGTACCATTCTCGATGTGATCACTTTAGCTACCCAAACACAATTATCCATTATAACTATAATTTATTACGAACTTGATTAGATCAATATTTAGTACATCCATGTGTTGGATCATGCGTACTCACATAGTGTTCATAAAGGCTTACAAATTACAAAATCCTAATAGTCTATTCAAAACTAGAACTCAAAGCTCAGAGCTAACTACTACAAGAATTTATCAACTCTATATATATGGCGGTGACTTTTCCTTCACCGCCTACATGCACCTTCCTAATAATAGGCATGCTGAACAATATATTGCATGGTTTTTACAGCTTGTGCTATCAATTGATTAAGCTATAATTATATCAAATCTTACAGGATTGTATCCTACTTTAATCCTATTATCATCCTACTTCATGTGTCATCCTTGTCTTTACTGCGCATGTTCTTTATCTTAATTGTATCCCTTTACATGCATGTAAAGCTATCCTTATTTTGTCTATTTTTGGATCTTGATTGAGCATCAATCAATCTTCTACTTTTCTATCCTTAGCTACATTCTAGAAAATCAGCTAAGTTCTGGAAGCATGTGTACTCATGTGTGGACCTTTTGACACTAAAACCTTCTACATGTTGTGTGCCTCTTATGCACCCTTTGCACACAGTCTCTAACCTATGTGCATGGCTAGTAATTATCCATTTTATATTTTCAACATCATCAAACCATAAGTTTAGGTAGGATACTATTACAAACAAGGTAGTTCCTATGTTAATGATCTCTACACACCTATATTAGCACCAATCTAAAGAGGATAATAAACACCTAGATTTCTACCTAGAATTTTATATCCTTATGGTTGTAGTTACATTTGTAACTTGATCACTTGATAATAAGAGACAATGTCATGACATTCTTATGCTTATCTTGGATTGATTTGGAAGGTGTATAGAATGAGATGAATTTACCTTGAACCTATTTTTGTTTCTTTAAAGCTAAGTATGGGTTAATATTAGGTTGTGATACTGATTCGAATGAATTTTGAGATCTTGATGTGATTTATAAATTTACTTTTATGATGAGTTCTCTTGAAAATGTGAGGTTCTCAAAGTAACTCGGTTAGAATTTCTTTAATAGGTGTTCATAGATTTAATTTCACATTAAGGCTATCCAAAGAGGATATGAAATTACCCAAAAAGGTTCAAATTACAAATAAAACCATTGGGTGGTGTGATATAAGACAACCTAGCCCAAGACGAAAATCAGGGAAAATTTGATCCCAACTACATGGTCCTAGATAGGAAATTTAGGAGTTTATCAAATATTTTAGGTGACATTCCTCTATAGATTATACTATTTTGGATAGATTTTATAAGTTATGGGATTGAGTGAGTATTGTACATAGATAAACAAATCATGAAAGAGAGATAAGAATAAGTCACTTGGGCTTGGAATGTGAATGCAAGTCATGCTTAAGATGAAAAGAAAATTTTATCATTTCTAAATGATAAAATACCAAATTTAGGTGTCAAAATTCCCCACCCGTTTAAGTATGAAATGAAAATTACATGCTTAAAGGAAAATATACCTAATCAGTATACACACAATTTGTCTTTTATGAAAGTTGATTATTTCACTTTGGTGATAGAACCCTCTATGATGAAACTTATAACACAAAGTGTAGTCAATGTCCATAAAAGAAATTGAACTATAAGCCAAATTTTAATAGTATATTTACAATTTCTAATTTTTGATTATAAGTAATAATGTAAAAATAGAAAAAAATATGGAAATAATACACCTTTTTTATTTACCAACTAATGGTATTTGCGAATCTAAGGCAAAGAAGGCCCTTCTAACTTGGTGGTGTGATAGATCGATCGGCGAGGATGAGCTGCTCGAAGGCTCCAATCAATATCGAGCTGCGGCGTGATTCGATCTATGGGTTGTGGGATGCGTGGAAAATGACCGGGATGGTTTCGTGTATTTCTCTGATAGGGTCATATGGTAAATATAGTCGATTCTATGGACGATTCTCGGCCTAGTCCAAAATTCTCTAGCTTTGTTAGGCTGTTGTGTGTAGTAGGGATAAGCTGTTGAATGATGAGAGGTGGAATCGGAGTAGGCGAAATACTAATGTGTACGAAGGCCGGTGTTTATATCTAAGCCGACTTGTGGGTTCGTTGGGGTGTGGGATGCAGGGATCACAACCATAGACTCTTGGTTGTTGCGGTCCCGTTATGGTCATACGGGAGATCAAGTTCGATCCCTAGCATCCGGTGTCGTAAGCCTTTTCGAAACTTCTACGTTTAGAATCAGCAATTGTGCGATTTTCTCAGAATACCTCACAGGTGTTCTAGCGACTTGGATTCTTAAGCTGGTATCTATATCTACTAGGGTGTCTCCAGCGTCTGGCTGTGGAACTAAAGGATCGCACCCGAATATTTGTTCTCTTTCAAATCCTTCTACAGTCATGCGGATGTTTTCTAGGATAACCTGTAGTTTGGCTGATTTGACCAAAACAGATGTGCTTGGTCGTCTTCGATATTTAACCCTCTCAACTGTGACCTGATCTGTTGGAAGTCTGTTGTTGTTTGGAAGACTTGTATCCTAAGGTTTTGGTCAATATCAGTTATTGCCACTACGGTATTGGGCTGGGGCACAATTGGCTCGAAAATGTATTCCCTGGGCTCCCTGGGTCCCGTAATTGTCATGCAAAAGCGGAAATGAGACAAACTATAATAAAGTAAAAACTAAGTGTACTTCTAACATATATAATTTCTTTTTTTGTATTTTCTGGCAATTTATAAGAAAGCAGCTATTTAAAATATTTAGAATTGATAACTAAACTAACAACGTAAAACAAACAAAATAGCCGAGTGTAGCTATTTGTCTGTGCAATTTCGTATATCTATTCTAAACAAGGAAATAACTAATCTATCTGCAAGATTCTTCGATCCTACCTCAGAAGTGAGGAATGAATCATAGTTTCTCAGAAACTATCAATCCCCACAACTTCCACAGCGATATCGAGAATGGAAATAACTTAAATAAAGCGATTAACTACTTTATTTGATAAGTTCTAACTAAAACTTTGAAAGATGGAACTGGATTTCGCGAGCGTGGCGAATCCGGCGGTGTGTGTGTTCTTGTCCCCTCGAGTATGATCTCCACGTTCTTTGTGCTCACGTGAATCCGAAAAGCGTGGAATGCTTGCATCAGCGGGAATAAGTATTTGGATCAATGGACGGCCTTTGGAATGCGAGACGAGAATAGAGTGCGGATAGGAGAGGGATGGCGCGAGAGTACGAGCTTGGCCTATACAATTCCTAGCGGGGTCTCTGCGAATCGTGCAACAAAAGTATCCGAACACGAAACTAGAAATACGTATGAAGAGCAAAACCTGCAACTTGATATGGCTGCCTTAGACTATTTTACTCCAAAACAGATATCTTGTTTGCCTGAGTTGGATCGTGGCTTACCAACGGTAACACAAAGCTAAAACAAACCTGTAACAACCTATGCTACCAATCTTAAGCAAGCTAAAAGACCATAGCACTGAAACATGAAAATTGGAGTTAAAAATGGTGGCTCAAATAATGTTTGCACTTGCACAAGTTTGGATATGTGGCTTACAGGTTCAACGACACAATACTAGCCAAAGCACTCATGAGAAATCTAAGAATTCTAAGCAAAAGAAAACTAGATCTACTGCAACAAGAAATTCAAAACAAACTTTGGAGCAAAATTCAGAGCTAAATTCAGGGGCCATTTGCATGTGCACAAACCATGCATTTATAGGAATCCAAACATGCGAGAGATCAAATCAAAGCTGAACTCCTAAACATTAAACAAAAGAAAAACACTATTCCGGGGACCAAAAACATAAATGCGTGCTCAAGTCGGCAAGAAAAGCTGGTAAAGCGTTGATATTTCACGCGGGTCGCGTCAAAAGAACGTTCTGGAAAACGCGCGGGACCGCCGCCTGCTCGGGCGGCGGTTCTGAACCGCCTCCCGATCGGGCGGCGGTCACGGACCCTCCTCCTGCCCGGGGCGGCGGTTTCGTCACTGAAGGTCAAAAGGCCAAGGAAAGAGGAAAGAAAGGGAAAAACAAAGGGCGCGGGGGCAAAGCGAGGCATGCGGGATGTTAACGCATACTCCGAGGGCTTTTCCGGATCCCGAACACCTTGCGAGGAGACCTGTATCATCATTGGGGCACTTATTACACCGTTCCGCAGTACAGTACCTTACAATTTTGGGTACGTACATATTGCCCCCTCGGAGAAGCGTTTTAGCCATGAAGAGGCATAAAACGGTGGGTCCGAGCATGGCCGTCCCGAAATAGGAAGTGAGAAATTATACCTTACACGCCCGTGTGTTGAAATGACGCCGCTCCAAAATTCCCGCTACCTGCAAAATGAAAAGAGAACTCAAATGCAGATAGATACAATAATTTGAAAAATAAACGTTAAAATAATAGAGAAAGAGGACGTACCATTTGTGCGAGGATAGAAACTTACCTCCGTCGGCGCTCCGAACCTGTGAAAAAGTTATTTTTAAAACGAAACAGGACGATATATATATGAAAGTGGGCCTATTTTCCTATTCATTTGCGCGAGTCGATTTGATTGATTTTGAGCTCTGGGACCCACGGTGACGGTTTCTTACGCGAGTAGAGTCAAAACATCCGTAGTGAGATAGAGATCATGCCTCCACGAGCGGAACACCGACCTCAGCGATCACAGGTTGGTTTTCTTCCATTTTATATGTTTCCCTCTTCAAATTTGAAATGGCAAATTCTTTGCAATGGGGGGATTATTTTTGAAATTGTTAGGTTCAAAAGGTCCATCTAGGGGGGGCGCCTACTGGGTAGGCTTTGTTTTTAGTTAAAATGGTTATTTTTCGCATTTTTGGGACTTTTTAGGTTTAAAAACCCGCGCGGGTTTTCGGACCGCGACCGCCGCCTGAGACGGGGGCGGCGGTTACCGACCGCCTCCTGTGCGGGCGGCGGTCACGGGCTCCGCCGCCCTTAAGGCGGCGGTTCTGCTCCGCCCCCTGCTCGGGCGGCGGTTTTGCCTGAAATCTGAAAAGAACCTTACTTAAAAGCTTTTGCTTGTATTTTTAGCATTTGTACGTGTTTTTATGCTTCTCTTGATGTTGTTTAGATACTAACTTACTCTTCCTTGTGTGTTTTTGGGTGTATGCGGGCAAAGAGTACATTAGATGGGCCGGGAGCGAGAGTGTGGTGGCTGCCGGGGTTTGGATGCCCTCTCGGCGGATGAGGAGGACACATTGCGAGAGGGCCGGTATATTACGTTTGTCGCGTGTGCCCCACGTTGCTCCATCGATCGATTCTTTGTGACCTATTTTCATATTGGGGCGCGAGATCGGAACACCTTAAGTGCCCGAGGAGTCCGTGGTGAGTGGACCATCACTTTGGAGGATGTTTATCGCATCACAGGGGTCCCGATCATCGGGAGGAGACTCACCCAGGCAGTGGGTCGAGCACGGTTTGCACGTGGGCGGGTTATATGGGGATGCGGCTATTTCCACGGGGCGAAAGAAGGGAGTGAGAGTTAGATCCATTCCTTTTGCCCATCCCCGTATTTCGACAGAGGCCATCATGGGGATCCTTGCCTCGAGGCCCGATCGGGGGACAAGGGAGGGGATACATTGTTATCTTCTTTGGGGCCCCATCATTGCACGAGATAGAGGACATGGCCGGAAATACGCACAGGCGCGAGACATTTTGGGGACCACCTACCATGACTTATACGGGGTGGTCGGTTGCGAGGACAGTCTTTGAGCCACCCCACTCTAGTCATGAGTTGGGTGTATGGCGTTTCATTCCGTATGGCGGGCGTGGCGGTGGCGAGATCCGGGCGGTGAGGGCAGCCGATGGTCGGGTATGTCGGTGCTCGAGCACCTCACCGGCCCGGTAGCCACCCTTACCACGGCGGAGACATGGAGGCTACACCGTACCCGGCTTATGGCGGTATATGGGGAGAGGAGACTACGACATTGATCTCTGCTCCATCACGGGCGGAGTTATTGATCGTGTGGGCCGGGTAGAGTACATCCCTTGACGGGGTTCCTCGGCGGTTTGGCCTCCCCTACGCGGGTATGCTTCCTCCGGTAGCACCCGTTTATAGATCGGTCAGAGAGGCTAGGGGGCCTAGAGGCCGTGGTTGGGCAGTGATTACCCACAGCATTCCTATTGCGGCCGGAGGATAGTTCGGGCCGAGAGGAGAGGCTGGTGCGCCTCGGGCACCATTACTTGGTTCTGCGAGTCCTGCTCATAGCGGTGGCGACCACATATAGATATTGACTCCGATTAGAGGAGCACACGGAGGAGGTCGGAGGAGCGAGCGAGGCGAGAGCGATCTGGTGGCATGATACTCGGGACATTTTGCGGGCGAGAGAGAGAGAGGAGTGCGAGAGAGAGAGCCGTGGCCTGCGAGGAGCCACTCTCCCGAGGTCATGGTGGAGACGATGAGTCCGTTGCGGGCGCCATGTTGCCCCACTACGGGAGTAGCTCCTCGGTCGGCGGCGGCATCGGCGGCCAGTCTTGGCCACAGGCGACCCATCTTGGAGGCACAGCGATCCGAGTAAGTTATCTTCTCCTCCTTTCATGCTTGTTTTGTTTTAGGATTTGTTTTCGAATGTTAACTCTCCTTATATTTGCATTGTGTATACTTTAATCTTTTGCCTAGTTTCTAATTTGTTTTTCTTTCTTTGCTTTGCGAGGCGATGATGAGTGGCGGGATCTAATCCGTAGGGTTTGCGTCGATTCTTTGATGATCCCTATGGATAAGACCCGTGCGGAGTTATCCGTGGATGCTTGGAGAGCCCTCGGCGGCCGCGAGCATGCGCGCGTCTTCGCTCCCGTTTGGCATGTGGCGAAGATGGTGTCAACTCTCCGTCTGAGTTGGCGGCTATAGGACAGCCGGCGTCTTATGAGAGCCGCTCTCATGGCGAGACCACGGCCCCCCCTAGGGACCACAGAGCCCTCCGTCCATTCGAGGCCCGGGCGCGGCCGGAGTCTGGCGAGGCGCGCACCTTCAGCGGGATCGCGCGGGGTTGAGAGCCACTTGGCTCTCTATATTTGTAGTTACATTCTTTTGTGTATTACGGGCTCTTTGAGCGTTTTGACCATGCCTTGCGCATGATGGCATTGTATATAAACTTGATTTATTTATATATATGCGTCGGTTTTGGATCAAAACTTGTCATTTGTATTCTACTTTCTTTCTTTCCAACTGTTTTGTGTATACTACGATGTATGTTTTATGTGCTTTCTAGAATGTATGCAATGGAAAACAGATGATGCAAATGTTTGCTTTCTTTTTGTGTTTCATGATGCTGATACATGATATTGTAGATATATTGTGATCTTAAATCTTAGTTTCCGTGGGCAATTTGGATACCTCATGATTTGTTTTGGCAAAATGATGAAAAATAACCGATATGATGAGCAGTTAACTTGCCCCACTCCTAACTCCACGCAACTAGTAAGATGCGAGGGCTCATCACCAAGAGCGAAGAAGGCGCAAGTTATGAAATATGGTGAAATGATAGTGATAAAAGCAGTGAAGCTTTGGTGGAACCAAGTTAAGAACTACTGAAGCTTACTCTACGAATGACTTCATAGTTTTGGGTGCGACTTGCTTTGCGGTTTATCCAGGACTTAGACCCGTAGATGGCCACATAGTAGACAAAATCACAGGTTTTAGGATTTTTAACTCTCTTGGAATTTTGATCATCGATTTATTCGTTTATTGACTCAAAGTTTGAATTGATTGTTTATGACTTTTTAACATTCACTTTGTTTAGAGGACCCCCTACACTTTGCCCCATGCTACTTGTAAGAAGCATGGGTTTATCACCGTGGGCAAGGCATGGCGAGTAAGGGCATTTCCATCCTTTCCCAACCCTACGTCACTAGTAAGAGCCTTGAAGCTCATCACCGAAGGTTGGTGGGAGCAGAAATGTGTAAAATAAAATTTTACTGTTTCATCACTTCTTGACTTGTTTATAGTAAAGCTGTCGATATATGCTTATTTCGAAAGAGATGCGTATATGGGATAGATGTGACACCATGAAGCTTCTAGAGCAGGACCATAGGCAAGACACCTATCCTAAGAAGAAATCAAAGCGAGAACAAACTTGCAGGATCTTGGTATGGTTACCATTAGGACTTCGTCATGTCAGGCTGTTTTTGATAAAAGATTAAAGTGATTTGATAATGTTAAAGATGGAGAGATATGATTAAAGAACTTTATGCGAAAAACATCACGAGTTTGAAATAAATTGCTTTTGAGAATAGATTCCTTGATCATAATTTGTGTAAGAACAAGTGGACAAAATGATCCTAATTTGTATGAAAAATGCAATGTAGATAGTTATATAGGTAGCGTTAGGCTGCTTATGCGTAAAAGCGTTTGAGGTGGAAGAATTGTTGTTTCGCCAAACTCCTCACCTTCTAGCGTACATAAGAGGTATGCACCATTTCCGTAGTCTTTTGTGACTTGGTATGGGCCCACCATTTGGGCGGAACTTCCTTCCTTCGCCGGTCTTCTTGTCGATCGATCCGGCTATCTAACCTTAGAACTAGGTCACCTTCGTATATGTCACGTTCATAGACCTTCTTGTTGTATTGCCGGCACATCCGGTCGGCATAGACTCTATGTCACTGTTCAGCATCTATCCTGGCTTCATCCAGGCTTTCTAATTGAGAAAGACGTGCTTCTCTGTAAGCGTCCTCATCCAGAATCCCTTGTAGCGAAATCGCGGCGGGGATTTCACTTGAGTGGGAGAAGCGCCCGACCCAAATACCGGCGAGAAAGGAGTTGCTCTGTTGGAGTTCTTATTGAAGTTCGATGGGCCTGAGGCCGGATATAACTTTAAGTGCCAATCCCGCTTGTTTTCTTTCAACTTGTTTTAAGGAGAATGGCTTTCGGTGTTTTATTTGTTGCTTGACTTTGCCCATTGGCTTGGGGATAGTACTGAGGAGGCCGTATGATGGCTGATTTTAAATCATTGCATAGCTCACGAACTTCTTCGTTTTTGAAAGAGGTTCCATTATACGAGATAATGATTTGTGGGATCTGAGTACTGCAAATGATTTGGTTCAAAATGAACTTAGCGATTACGAGACCGAGTACGGTTGTAAGAGGCATGGCTTCCTACCCATTTAGTGAAATATTCGGTGGCGTGATTATAAAATTGTGGCCGTCTGTGGAGGGAGGAGAGAATTTCCCTATCAAGTCCGGGCCCCATGTAGAAAAGGGCCATGGAGTAACGATCGGTTGTAAAGTTTGTCTTTGGCATGTGGATCTCATGAGAGAACTCCACGACACTTATGGCACTGCGTCTGAAACTCTGTTGTCATGTTCTAGAGTGGGCGAAATAACCCATTCGATGTATTTTTTCGAGCGGTGGCATGGCCACCAGTAGCCTCCACATATACCGCTATGGGATTCATGGAGAATCCTCTTGGACTCTTACGTGTCAACGCACCTTAAGAGCATTCCATCGAATGCTTTCCGATAGAACACACCTCTCTATAATTACGTGTTAGCTACGACGATAATCGTAACCTCCTTTTGTTGAGGTGTAGCTCATTACAGGTACCTATGGTCTATGATATAACTAATGATATCGGCGTACCAGGGCACTCGGATATAGCGGTCGGGTTTCGGCGTAGTACACGCATTCATCGGAAAGTCTAAGTCTACTAAGTCGCCTCCGTCTAGCGGGTTATCAGCTAACCAATCTGCGATGATTTGCCCTTTAACTGACTTTTGGTTTACAAAAGTTAATTCGAACTCTCCCATTAAGGTTATAAAACGTCCAGCTTTTTTGGACAAGGACCCTTGTGTGAGAAAAGTCCGTAAATGGTCCGTCTTTACTATGACCCTTGTCTCTTGATTTAGCATGTAGTGTCTTAGGCGTTTAGTAGCAAAGACTATGGCAAGACATTCTCGCTCTGCTTGTGTATAGCGTGTTTCGTAGTCGAGCAATGTTCGGCTAATGAAATAAATCACACGCTCTCTCTTGTCATCGTCTTCTTGGGCTAGCATGCAAGCTAACGAAACATCGGTAGCCCGTGAGTACAAAATTAAAGGGCGATCTAGCTTTGGTGGCATTAGCGTGGCGGTGATAACAAGCAAGCGCTTGCGACATCAAAAGCTTCATTGCGATCTTGATCCAATTAATGCTATAGTCCTTCTTGAGTAAATTGTTGATTGGGTGAATGGCGAAGCTTAGATCAGGATAAATCTCCGGATTGCACCGAGCTTCCCCAGAAATGATCTGATTCCAGATTCACTCGAGGGTGGGACCATTTCGAGGACAGCCCGAATTTTGGCTGGATCAACATCGATCCCTCGTGATGATATGATGTAACCTAGGAGCTTTCCTCCTGTTACACCAAAGACACATTTCTCTGGATTTAGCGTAACTCCGTATTCTATTAAACGTGAAAGAATGGCGGGAGTACTTGGGATGGTCCTGGCAGCGCTTCTTGGCCTTAGCCAACAAGTCATCTACGTAGGATTCCACGATTTTATGAATTAAATCGTGAAATATATAAGTCATAGCCCGCTGGTATGTAGCACCAGCGTTTTTGAGACCGAAAGGCATGACAGCATAGCAATAGGTTCCCCAAGGAGTTATAAACGTGGTTTTAGCTTGATCTTGCTCGGATATTTTGATTTGATTGTATCCGAGAATCCATCCATGAGAGACAAGAGTTCAAAACCTGCTTTGTTGCATCAACAATAACGTCATGGATGGTAATGGGAAGTCATCCTTAGGGCAAGCTTTGTTGATATCTCGAAAATCTATGCGGAGATGCGTATCTTTCCATTCTTCTTGAGAGCAGGAGCGATGTTGGATACCCATTGGGAGTAGTCAGTGGCTTGATGAATCCTACTTGAAGGAGTTTCATCACCTCCTCTTTTACCATGAGAGCTACTTTGGGTTTCATGGGTCTTGATTCTGTTTAATAGGCTTTGCATCGATCTAGTGACGAGGTTGTGCACACTGATGTGGGGTGCGACTCCGGTCATCTCTTTGTAATTAAATGCAAATGCCTTCTGATGTTCTCTGAGAACCCGAGTATGTATCTCTACTTCCTCTGGGGTTAATGAAGAACCTAACTTTAAAACTCTTGGTTCATCTTCCGTTCCGATGTTGACATCGA
Organism: Taxus wallichiana var. yunnanensis; assembly: GCA_018340775.1. Lineage (NCBI taxonomy): Eukaryota > Viridiplantae > Streptophyta > Pinopsida > Cupressales > Taxaceae > Taxus > Taxus wallichiana. The sequence goes on from CM031239.1 coordinate 187,848,806, forward strand.
TTGTTTCTTCAATTAAAGAGGCATTACCCTCTTGAACTGCGAGTGGTGCGGAGGTAGATCTATATCATCCCCGTTTTCCACCACGTATATATTAGGTTCTTTTTGCGAGGGAAGATTCGTTACGGGATTTCCGAAGTAGGAAGATGAATGCGGGATCAGGGATAAATCCAGCGTGTGATAGGAGAGATGTAATCTTTGCGAGGGCATTTAAGTAATCCAAAGTAGCCGCATCATTTCCAACATGGTCTAGGATGGTAGATTCACTTCCGTTTGAAAGAGGATCCTTCATCGTTTTTATTAATGGTTAGTTACGAATGGATACCGTGAAATGAGTATCTTCTAGCTCATTGCTTGGAGTGAGCGTGATGCGAAGTTCTTTATCGAATCGGCGAGAAGATTCTTCTCTCGTGGAATTGCTTGATGGATATGAAGTTGAGCAGCTTTGCTTAAATCTAATACTGACGTTTTTGTAAAGTTGCAGTGTTCGGCTTTAGTTTCATATACCTCGAAACTTGGTTTGCAACTAATTGCGAGTCTCCTAAAACTACGATATTATCGATACCAATTCTTTTGGCTAAGGTAAGGCCAGGAGGAGGAGCTTCGTATTCAGCGCCGTTGTTTGTACATTCAAAGTTTAATTTAAAAGAGAATGGGAGGACCTTCTCTTGGGCGAGGTAAAATTATACACTTTAGCCCCGCTCCATGCGGCATTTAGCTCCATCGAAATGGAGAGTCAATACTTAGGCTGGGAGTATGGATGTAGGTGTATCTGCTTTGTGTTTGCACACTCTACTTCTACCATACGAGAGATCTTACTGCGCGAGGAACCAACACCTAAGGAAAATCCTATGCCTCTTGAATCGAATGGTAAGAATATTGGTGAATCTTGTTCTATTAATTCAACGATCTTGCAGTAGTCTCTAATAATCTTGTCTCTTTAGTTTTACCTTTTGGAATTGTTTGGACTATGTTGGTAGTTTCAAGATCCGTTGTAGGTATCAACTTTTCCTCGGCTTTGAGTCGGAGGGTTTGTTAAGTTGGTTTGTTGGCGGTTCGAATTACAGTGTACACTGGTCTCTTCTTTAAATCAGCTAGGTGTACGTCAAATGGCTTTGGATCGCCTTTGGCTACAAATACCTTTCCCAGGATGCGGGAATCTTACTTCTTGAAATAGCGTGGAAGGGATTGCCTTCATGCGGTGTATCCATGGTCGTAGAGGATCATATTATAGTTAGTTTCCCGATCTATAATATAAAACTCGATTAGGATTGTTTTAGGTCCTAAGGTGGTTGGTAGTATTATAGTTCCTATCGATGTGGCTTTAAAGCATCGTAGCCTCTCGAGGTATTTCGTGTAGTAGAGCAGTTTGTTTCTCCATATCCCAATTTTGGAGAAAAAGAAGGAACTATGTTAACCGCAGCTCCGTCATCAACCATTGCCCGTTTTACATAGTTATTATAAACTTGTACTTGCAAGTGTAGGGCTGGATCACCTCGGCGTGCGATCTCAGCATCTGTAGGCATTTTACTTATTTCGAATATGAATTCGACATCCCTATCTGCTTGTCCTGGAGGATAAACATCAAAGTCTATATGATTTACTTGTGCTTCTGGTGGTGGAGTGATGCTAATTAAATGGCCCAAACCTAATGCCTCTAAAAGAGCAGCCCTGTGAGCAGGGGAATTCTTTAGTAAATCAAGGAATGAAATATGCGAGAAGGTTTTGTTAGATCATTAATTAGATCGTAAGCACCCATAGGTTTTGTTACGGTTTGTTGGATGTTATCGGCTTAGGAAGATGGCTTGGACTTGGTTGAGAGAAATACTCTCGTGTCCTCGTAATTGCTTGAGCGGGTAAATCGGAATCTAACTCTACTAATCCAACTACCTTAGGTCGTGGTTGACTTCCTAGTTGTGGCGCAACTAGCAGTTTAGCGAGGTTGAGGCCTCGTGATCGTTGTTTCTGTTATTGCACCTTTGTTTGTTCGGTTGGTTTCAACCTATCATTATCATGGTTTGGGAGTGGATCATTAAAGATCTTGAGAGGGGCGTTCTGAGGGGAAACTGCCCCTGCGAAGGTAGTTGCCGTTGGTGACGTAGGATCTGCTAAGAACATATCCATAAAAAATTGTTTTTGCTCATTTGGCAAGCGTTGCATGAATTTGTTGTAATCACGACACGTTCTAGTGTCATGCCCTTGAATTTTATGGAAACCACAATAAGAATTGGGATTATAATTCCCGTTTTGTTGGTTTGGTGTGTATTGTGGCCTAAAATTCGGTCAAGCTGTTTTTATTAGGACCAAAGTTTTGGAATTGTTGTTTTTGGTTTTGACTTTGGTTTTGGTAACCAAATGAGTTTTAGCTTAGTCCTTGCATGGGATTTCGCCGTTGTTGTTGTTGTGGATTGTTAAAATCCACCGTATTATCGTCGGGACAAAATTGTTGTTTCTTTGGTTGTTTGTTTGTGACGGAGTATTAACGATATTTACCCTCTTGGGCTGGTCGATTACCCGTCTGTTGTTACCCCACGATTTTTGTTAAGGATTTTGGGTCCTTGATTGGCGCTTGTGGTGGTTGTAGTGTTTTGAGAAGAGGTGATTAACCTCCCGTTTGCTCCGTCGTCTTACGGCCATTGCTATCTATTCTTTGCTTGATCAATTCGCGAGCACTTTCAAGCACCTCGTCATAAGTCCTCGGTGGGAATTTTGGACTTCTTCCTTCACTTCTCTGCTAAGAGAATGAAGGAATAAATCGCATAGCTCCATCGATCCATGTTTGGAGCGCTTGCCGAGAATAAAGGGCTGCGCCACCTTTGGATGAAATGGGCGACAGACTCGTTATGTTCTTGTTTGATGTGCGAGAACTCCACGATTCTGTCTTTAATAGTTTGTTCATGTCGAAGGCTTTGATGAATTGAGACACGAGTTGTTTGAGCGAATGTATGGAAGCCTCGGGTATTACATGTAATACCAATCGAGGCAATGCCTTCCGGCGTTTTGGGAATATTTTATAACAACCCCATCCCATGGGAGTAATTCACGAATGGCGGTAGCGTAAGCTTTGATATGCGCATTCGGATCTCCTTCTCCTTTGTATTTGGGCAAATCGGGAAGAGGCCTTGGAAGCATAACGCTTCGTATGGCGAAATCTAAGGGCTCCTTTAAATATTCTGAATAAGTCCCTATCGCATATGTCTCAACCATTGATGGTGCCTGTGGTGGCGGAAGGGGTTGTTGATATGGCGTAACGTACGCGTTGGCAGGGGCATAAGGCAATCCCTGCATTTGAGTAAACACGCCGGGGGATGAGTACAAATCCCCTTGTGGTGATTTGGAGTACATGTTTAAGTACGAAGGGGTACTATCTAGGAATGGATTGCTCTTCTGTCTTGGACCAGAGAGCAGTGTTAGCGATAGTGGGTCTAGTTGGTACTTGTTGTGAATATTGAGGAGTCATACCCAGTGTGCCTACTCCTGTGAGGAGATCCACTTGGCTAGGATGGTGCGGAGGATTGGAATTCCCTGTTTGTATGATTCTTGAATTTTGACTTGCTTGGGCAAGTTCTAATCCTCTAACCTTTTCCATTAGATTTGAAATGACTTCGTTTGGTGAAGCCATGATATCGTGCCTTGGTGGCGTTTGTTGTATGTCCGGTGTTGTATAGGCATGTGATAGCTGTCATGAAGGCTGATTCTATCTTGCCAAGTTTCTCCAAGAATATTTCTGTAGAGGTATTTTCTTGAAAATGGGTCTCGGGTTGTACTTGTAAACCTCCTATAGGTGGGTACATACCCAGGAGCGTTGTTCACTCTAGGATAAGGTATTGATTGTCCATCATCCAAGACCAAGTATGGATCCGATTGTCTACTAATATGTGGTCGAGTAATACGAGGAGATGAAGGCGATTCTCCGAGTCAATGTCATATTGTTTGAGCACGAAGGCTCTGTTTGTGTTTGAGCAATTTGCTCCAGCCCCTCTGTTTGAAAGGGCGAGTTATATCTAGTCCTTGGTGTTTGTGTTGACAATTGGTTAGTTGAATAGTTGTCGCCCCACATTGAGAGTGAGGGTGATGATTGCCTATTACATTGGGCGTAGTATGCCTCAAGACCCAAGAGAGTGCTGCCGTATGCATCGAATCCCGACATATTCGGGGTATATGAATACCCGCGAGAATAATGGGAAGGAAGCGAAGGTGATTTGGAGAAGATAAAACTTCTCGAGAGAGGTGAAAGAATTGCTTGATTCACGTCGGGTTCACCAATTTTGTGCGTCGGAAAAGCGGCGGTGGCGTGGGAATCAACACGTGACTCTTCCGCGTACCCGACCTCCCGAGGAGTCGTGCTTGAGAGCAGCCGGTGGGGGTAGAATGCGCGAGACAAACTAGTCGAGCGATCTAATGTCTTGGACACGCACTAATGGTATTTGCGAATCTAAGGCAAAGAAGGCCCTTCTAACTTGGTGGTGTGATAGATCGATCGGCGAGGATGGCTGCTCGAAGGCTCAATCAATATCGAGCTCGGCGTGATTCGATCTATGGGTTGTGGGATGCGTGGAAAATGACCCGGGATGGTTTCGTGTATTTCTCCTGATAGGGTCATATGGTAAATATGGTCGATTCTATGGACGATTCTCTGGCCTAGTCCAAAATTCTCTAGCTTTGTTAGCTGTTGTGTCTAGTAGGGATAACTGTTGAATGATGAGAGGTGGAATCGGAGTAGGCGAAATACTAATGTACGAAGGCCGGTGTTTATATCTAAGCCGACTTGTGGGTTCGTTGGGCATGTGGGATCAGGGATCACAACCATAGACTCTTGGTTGTTGCGGTCCCGTTATGGTCATACGGGAGATCAAGTTCGATCCCTAGCATCCGGTGGTCGTAAGCCTTTTTAAACTACGTTTAGAATCAGCAATTGTGCGATTTTCTCGAGAATACCTCACGGGTGTTCTAGCGACTTGGATTCTTAAGGTGGTATCTATATCTACTAGGGTGTCTCCAGTAATCATTTGTGGAACTAAAGGATCGCACCCGAATATTTGTTCTCTTTCAAATCCTTCTACGATCATGCGGATGTTTTCTAGGATAACTTTGTAGTTTGGCTGATTTGACCAAAACAGATGTGCTTGGTCGTCTTCGATATTTAACCCTCTCAGTGTGACTGATCATTTGGAAGTCATTTGTTGTTTGGAAGACTTGTATCCTAAGGTTTTGGTCAATATCGATTATTGCCACTACGGTATTGGGTGGGGCACAATTGGCTCGAAAATGTATTCCTGGGCTCCTGGTCCCGTGATTGTCATGCAGCGGAAATGAGACAAACTATGATAAAGTAAAAACTAAGTGTACTTCTAACATATATAATTTCTTTTTGTATTTTCTGGCAATTTATAAGAAAGCATCTATTTAAAATATTTAGAATTGATAACTAAACTAACAACGTAAAACAAACAAAATAGCCGAGTGTAGCTATTTATGCATGCGATTTCGTATATCTATTCTAAACAAGGAAATAACTAATCTATCTGCAAGATTCTTGATCCTACCTCGAAGTGAGGAATGAATCATAGTTTCTCGAAACTATCAATCCCCACTTCACAGCAATATCGAGAATGGAAATAACTTAAATAAAGCGATTAACTACTTTATTTGATAAGTTCTAACTAAAACTTTGAAAGATGGAACTGGATTTCGCGAGCGTGGCGAATCCGGCGGTGTGTGTGTTCTTGTCCCCTCGGTATGATCTCCACGTTCTTTGTGCTCACGTGAATCCGAGAAAAGCGTGGAATGCTTGCATCAGCGAGGAATAAGTATTTGGATCAATGGACGGCCTTTGGAATGCGAGACGAGAATAGAGTGCGGATAGGAGAGGGATGGCGCGAGTACGAGCTTGGCCTATACAATTCCTAGCGGGGTCTCTGCGAATCGTGCAACAAAAGTATCGAACACGAAACTAGTACGTATGAAGAGCAAAACCTGCGACTTGATATGGCTGCCTTAGACTATTCTACTCCAAAGCAGTATCTTTGTTTGCCTGAAGTTGGATCGTGGCTTACCAACGGTAACACAAAGCTAAAACAAACCTGTAACAACCTATGCTACCAATCTTAAGCAAGCTAAAAGACCATAGCACTGAAACATGAAAATTGGAGTTAAAAATGGTGGCTCAAATAATGTTTGCACTTGCACAAGTTGGATATGTGGCTTACAGCTGCAACACAATACTAGCCAAAGCACTCAATGAGAAATCTAAGAATTCTAAGCAAAAAAAACTAGATCTCTTTACTGACAAGAAATTCAAAACAAACTTTGGAGCAAAATTCGAGCTAAATTCGGGGCCATTTGCATGTGCACAAACCATGCATTTATAGGAATCCAAACATGCGAGATCAAATCAAAGCCCGAACTCCTAAACATTAAACAAAAGAAAAACACTATTCCGGGGACCAAAAACATAAATGCGTGCTCAAGTCGGCAAGAAAAGCTGGTAAAGCGTTGATATTTCACGCGGGTCGCGTCGAAAAACGTTACGGAAAACGCGCACGGGACCGCCGCCACCTGCTCGGGCGCGGTTCTGAGACCGCCTCCACGATCGGGCGGCGGTCACGGGCCCGCCTCCCTGCCTGCGGGCGGCGGTTTCGTCCTTGAAGGTCAAAAGGCCAAGGAAAGAGGAAAGAAAGGGAAAAACAAAGGGCGCGGGGGCAAAGCGAGGCATGCGGGATGTTAACGCATACTCAGAGGGCTTTTTTGATCAAGTATTCACCTTGCGAGGAGACTGTATCATCATTGGGGCACTTATTACTTTTATCTATGTTTCTAATGTGAATGGATATCCATATAAAAACACACAATTCCCCCTCTTTCAAGGTGAATGATATGTGAAAAGAAAAAATCAGATCAAAATAATATATTTGTATCCATATCACATGTATTTGATAGACTAAAATGAATCACAAGGAAGGTTATCTTGGGTTGCCACTATCGAGATATTTCTCATGCAAGGGTGTGTATGGTAGAAAAAATGACACAAAATTACAGAAAAATAACTAAAAAGAAAGAATTATAAGAGGAAATGACATATAATAACAAGTACATGTAGATACAATTTAGAATACAAGTACACAAGTAATGACACTTATATTATTCATAGAAAAGGAAAATAGAGAGAAGTAAGGGACTAAACGGTTTTAGAAGACACATAGAGTATAGGCCATAAGATGTATACAATGCTTATTTTACTAAATCAGGACATATTCCAGTAAATCTAGACACTAGTATTTCAAGTATTGGAAGAAATCCATCTCTGTTTTTGCGTATATTGATTCCATTTTTATCTATCTTGATTCCATCATTATTATTATTGGATTCCATTATTAACAATATTGGATTCCAATATTGTTATTATTTGATTTATTCTAGTTCCAATTTCATTATTATCATATTCTAATCTCACTATTATTGGATTTCAATTTGGCTAATATTGGATTCCAATAATGCTATTATTGATTCCAATTTCACCACTATTGTAATCTAATTTATATATCCCGATTTTTGGATTTTAGTTTCACTATTTAATTATTATTTGAATCCCCCACATAAGACAAGCATCCACTATCTTACATAAGCCTCGTGGCTACTATCTTCAATAAGCCTAGTAGTTGCTAACTTACACGATGAAAGTGCATGCTAGGTGAAATCAGCCTAGCAAGGTCCAAGTTACATAATCCTTGCAACATATAAGTTATATAAAAGGATGATAAGCCTAGTGGTTGCCATCTTACATTGTTGTATAGGTTGTTAACTTATATAAGTTGAGCAACCACTATCTTACATAAGTGTATAGGTTGTTAACTTACATAAGCCTAGTGGCCGCTAATTTACACAAGAGTAGAATCGACTAGGTGAAATAATCCTAGCAGATGGAAATTTACACCAGTCTATCGGTAGCAAGTTTCATAATTCTACCCACCACTAAGCTACATAAGCATAGCGGCCGCTAAGTTACATAAGCCTAGATGTGAAAATTTACATCAACCTGTGGGTTAAATTTGATGGCCACTTATGCCTCATCAACCAATTTTAGATGATAAATTTTTACAATATTTCCCCTTAAAAATTCAAAATAGTATTTATTGAAATACTTCAAATTTATATTTATTTAATATTTTATGTATATTATATGTTGTTATAATTTTTATATAAATCTATATAAAAATCACCATGATATTGTAAATATATAAGTTACATGTGATAAATTAAACTAATTTTATGCTTTTCCATTATGTAAAACATAAAGAACAACAAAGAGTTAAGAATTACATTAAATAATTTGTTTTTAGGAAATGGATTCAAAAATGTATTTCCATAGAAATCGATCCTTCGAGAAAATTACATTGAAAATCACATAAGCATTGATCCTCGCAAGGGTATTAATTATTGTTCTTGAATTTGTGCAAGGTAATTTTGGATAACTTCATGACCCCGATTCATTTTTTTAATTTTATTTCCTTTCCATATTTTTCTTGGAATCCATGCATAAATGATGTTGTGTATGCCAATATTTGACATGTCCCTTGATTTTTATAGCATTGCCTTTTCTTTAAAAATTCATAGTACCCTTTTTTTTGTATTTCCTTTCCCTATGGGTTCCCACCAATGTACCCTTATCTTTTGAGTGCTTGTGCAAACATCCTGTATTAGTTTTAGTTCTATCTTTCCCATCCATATAGGTACATTATCATCAGCTTGTCTTACTAGTATCATCTACCCAAAATTCACATCCACTACTATGTTGAATTCCTCTCGAGTTCCTATCACAAACATGCCCAACATATATATCCTTATTTGAAAGGAAATTTTTAATATAGTACTTATCCATGTCAAGACGTGCTGTACCCACTATCTAATCATACATTACGCTATCCTGAATTGTTTTTGAAAAAAAAATCTCTCCTCGTCATGCTACAATTGACAAATGGATTCTCTAGGGCACGTAGAACATTTTTCCAATATGCAATCTTTGGAACATAGTATGCTTCTCCACCATCTGTTGAAATATTTTCCCAGTGTGTGATGTATGCCTTAATACCTCTCTACATGTTCGCCATCTCTTTGGGTTATTTGAACGGTGTCAATGGAGGATCCTTCAGAAAGAAAGATTTCCCATCCACTATTTTCCAGATCTCAATTGAGTGCGACCAGTTGGAATCTATGATTGATGCTTTCAAATCCATGACGGATTGTTGTCTTTCACATATAATTTAAACATATTTGCTTTCTTTGATACCCATGATCTTATGGTTACTATCTAGTATGTGTGGTACCAAAAAGGCCTTAAATTTGTAGACTTCCTCAACAAGGTATGAAGTGAATGTATTGGAATCCTCTTGGCATGTTCGGTAAGTTCTTGTTTCTAGATAAAATAAGTTCTTGATTGGCAGAAACTTTTTGTTGAGTTGTAGACTTAGATAACAATCATTGCATGTAGTTGTAATATTCTCCACAAAAACACCAAAGTTTGTTGGTCCCAACATTGCTCTTGAAATCACTTGTCGTTGTTGTACCAGGGATATAAACCCTTCCACTATGTCACCTTATTTTTAGGACACTTATGTTTTAGCACTATATAGGTTGTAGCAAATTCATCCATGTCCTTATGAGTTGTGAAAAAATGGCTATCACTGGTAGAATTTAAACCTGCATCCTCATTAAATGCATCCTTTGAGTCACTTATCATGATGTTTTGAATACCATCACCCCCACATGTGAAACATTAGAAATCACATGCTTAATCATTTGTTTCCTTTCCCATTGGATAAAATATCCCTTGTTTTCAATTTTTGTGAGAGTTTCACAATCATCAACAATGTATGGTATTCTTGCTCTGCCATTGAATACAATACTTATTGTGACAAAAAATCAGCTAGACCCCAAATCTCTACAATGGAGTGTATCTTTGGATGGATAAACTAGTCCCTCCTACACTTTCACACCTTTGGATAGTAAATCCACATGTGCTCCATCTTAAAAATAGAGATCATTTTCAATTGTATCCACAATAAAAAGAAAAAAGTAGTAATAAGGACACTTAAATATTTAACATTAGTATGGAGAACTGAAATCAAAAAGAGAAAATAAAAATAAAAATCTTATATGAACATCTTTAAAACTACATTCAATCCAAATCTTTAAACATATAAAAATTGTATTACACCCTTAGATCCCACTGATATGTGTACAATTTTATCCATAAACCATATAGTATAGGGGAAAGATTAAGTTTTTTATAATGCACACATTTTCTTTTGTCCATTTAAATTTTGTTGAAAAAGTATTTCTAAGGAATTTAAAATAGGTACTTTTTAGTACAAAGAAAATTAATATTGGCCCTTGCTTGTGAATGAAATCAAATTTTCAGGACAAATGATGTGTCACCTTTTTTATTGGCTGATTCATACATGTGACTTGATTTAACTTGTGTTATTGGCTACCTTTTTCTAAATTCTTAGTATAAAAGTTATAAATGTTGACTTCGATTTTTACAACTAGCGGTATTATACTACACATTACCCCTCATAGTCATTGGCTTCTTTCCCCTATGGATTTCAATAGTTGTATATCCTAGTAGCCATTTATTACATAATTTGCTTTTACATGTTAAAATCCAAATATTGACTAGAATGGAAGGCCGAAGTTGGTGATCGCACTTCAATGTGCCGAGAGCACAATTACAAGTTTGAAAACTCACACTTGGACGTGATAGTGATATCTCATCATAGAGAAAGAGGTTTGTGGCCTCGTACATCTACCAAGTATGATTCCTTGCGTGACAAAGTGTTATCCTCGCACGATGAAGTGTGATCTTTTTTCATGTCGAACTATGATCCCTTTCACATTGAAGTGCGATCCCTCGCACGTTAAAGTTTGATACCTCACACGTCCAAAGTGTGATACCTTGCACGACAAAGTACGTGCATTTTTAGGACGAAGTGGAAATTCACACTTTGAATAGTGATCAATCGCATATCGAATGATATATTTTTAGCTGCCATTCTAGTCAAAAATTATCTATAGCCTACACCTCTTGGACTTAAATTTAGGGCCATTAATATTGTTTTGAAGTAAATCTTTCATGTATTTAATTCTCTAATTCTATAGGTATGCTTATTTTATAGTATAGAGTTCAAGTTTAGTCTTTATTTGATTAATGATGGTGGTATATATGCTTTGATTCAATTATGTGTATTAATTGTTTCTAAGCTTTTTATATCTTACATAATCTTTTAACAATATAACTTTATTTTTATTAATTGTATATAATATTGAGTAGAAGTAACACATTTTAATTTTTTTTTTTATTAATAATTCTCAATATTAAAGACTTAATTTCAATTAAATATGTGTATGTCAAATTTAAGTTTCAAACAATGTTGAATTTTAGTTTTCATACATTAAAAATTATGTTATAAAAATGTTACCTTAATTTTAGATCATGTTGTTGTGTACATAATTGTATCCATAAACCACATAGTGTAGGGGAAATATTAATATTTTTTTAATACAATAACAATTACACTTTTGTAAGGTCAAATGTTACATAATTAATATTGTGCTTCCCTAAACATTAAATGGCCATTAAACTGTACAATGTAAAATCCAACACTTGAGAGTATGTTTTTCATTTTTCATACTGCATTTAATATTAAGTGTTACAATATTAAATTTTAATCCACACAACATTGGAAATAAAATCAACATGGACTTTCTATGAAGATATAGATCACATTACATAGAAAAAACATAAGGTTATTGGTTTTACTTGGAAAAGAGAGGGTTAATACAAGCACTTCTACTTCAAAAAGACATGACAGGAAATCAAAATCCCTTATATCAACATTGAAAATTTATAAGGAGAAAAGATAGAAACCCATTTAAATAAAAATGGAATTCGGAGAAAAGGTGTGTAGAGAAAAAGAAAATATTATGAATATTTGAAAGAGGTAATCGAAAATAACATGCATATATTCAGTCAGACATTGAAAGAAATTGAGAAGGGGAGGCTTCAACTTGAGCGTGAAATGATGGAATAAGAGAGAAAGCTAATGGAGAAAATATTGAATGTACAACATCAAGTTGCAAGTCTTATTACCTAGGTAAATTATAGTTTTTAAATGATAGTAATATAATATTACACCATTAATTACATCTTAAAAGATGGTTTACATTGTGTAAGAAAAAAGATCATGCACTGGAGTTAGCTAATACTTCTCTATTTTTCATTCTTCCTTTTTATTTCAGAACAATGCCAATGATCACCGAAATTGGTGCCACCAAGATCATTGACACACACATACGAAGACATTGTTTGTGTAACAAAACAATTTAAAAATGATGTTGGTAAAATGTATATTTTTTCTGAGGACAATATGATAATTCAATATGTGAGACATCAATTGAACCACATATCACTAGTATTATAGTCAAAGTATGGAATACTTATATGCTCTCTATGTAATTTATAGACAATAATATTGCCAATGAGCATGGTTTTATTTTGTTGATAATGTTGTTCATTTTGATATTATTTGTGTGTGGCATATGTGGTTAATATTTGTGAGTGCCATTAAACCAAGTAGTGTAAAGTTCGTATGATATTCGAAATATGATAATTCAATATGTGACACATCAATTGAACCACATATCATTGGTAGTATAGTAAAAGTATGGATTACGTATGTACTGACTATGTAATTTAAAGATGATAAAGTGACAATGAACATGTTTTTCTTTTGATGATATTGTTGTTAAAATTGATAATTTTTGCGTGTGGATTATATGGTTAATATTTTGGTTCCCCTAAAATTAATCATCCATTAACCGAACAAAGTATAGTTTGTGCAATATTAAAAATATGTGTGCCATTTGATAGCCTTTAATTATCCATTAAATATAAATAAAATCAACGGTAACCACATGTTTTTTTGTAATTTGTGTGTAAAAGAAAGTGGCAGTTAGAAGTGTCAGTTCCATATAATTATAGATTTTCATTCATTATTATATTTCAAGGAAACTTAAATTTGTGAAGCTTCATGTGAGAACATTGGAGTAAGGGGAAAACTCCGTAAGCATAATAATTCATTAGAAAATATGATCATGGTTTGATTGCCAAAATTTCGAGGATCTGTTTGTTTTCATGAAGGCGTCAAAATCAATATGAATTTTGTATCCTTTTCAACAAAACCCTATTTTCTCTCTTCCAGAATTAAATTTTTCTATTCTTTAACGCTTTGCAAAAAAATTCTCAACTGATATGGTTTGGCATCATTTTGTCATTCATTTTTCTAATGCGTAAATGATTTACTAAATATGTGTATACCCCGTTGTGAGTAATGTAAAACATGTTATGGGTATTTTTTTGCAAGAGGATAGAAATGTTTCATAAAATACCCGAGATGGACATCAATGATTACTGGAAGTGAACAAAATGGGTTTTGTTGAAAAGGCCGAGGAAAATAGATTTTGTTCGGTAGGGTTGTTAATCGTTTAGGATTTTGGACCATTAATGACCATTTCTATAGACATTTCATTTTAAATTAAACTTTAGTAATGAAATAATTATAGTAACTTCAAGTAGATAAAATAGTAATAGTTACACAAATCATTGTTTTCTTGTTTACAATAATTGTGTGATTACATAAGGAAATTGTTGGATTTTTTTTTAAACATATATGTGGCTGCCAAAGAGAAAATGCAAAGAGTTCCTTCTGTGTAGGTTCCTCTTTGAAAAAGAATGAATCGGGGAGTTATAAAACCTACTATTTGAGAAGTTAGGCTAAACAAGATTTTGAATAATGTTTCACTTAATTGATAGTTGTGGAAAGACATACAACATTTAGAGATTAAAATTATAGCCTCTCCGGTTGTTTAATTTAAATTAGCTAATGATACATCAACACTAAAAATTATAATATGTTATGTATTTCCTTCTTAACATGACAATAAGCACATGCAAATAGGGAGATGTAATATCATGAAAAATTATGAGGTTTAATAACAAGGAGATTATACATAGGGTTTCGAGTCTATATTTTCATACAAACACTACAAAGAGTGTGTTCATTATATTTATTAGAATTGTACCATGGCATTTGAGATTTCATTTAGTAACTATTTATAGATTACCATATCTTTTGAGATTTCATTTAGAATTAAAATGTGGAATTTTTATCGTCATTTCAATAACTTATAGTAAATAGTATGAGAACTAGTTAAGGATTGATCCCTCACAAGGATATCTAGAGCAACACTTGGCTCAAAAAAATTCATGGAAATAAACTAATGAGAGCTAAGAAATGCCTAACCCTTGAAGAAAACATGTAATGCAAATCTTTTCTAATTTTAATAATAAAATTCCAGTGAATGATACCTTACAAAAATTAAGTTAAAAATATTTTATCGATGATAATCATAATGATCGCTAAGCTTGTAAAAATTTTGTTGTGGCTGACCTTAGAGACCATTAGGAAAAAAAATTCATCTGTGTTGACTACTCATTGTGATATTTAATGACCTTGGAGATTATACAAATATAATTAATTAAAGAGACATCCATTGAATGGTGTTTTACTAACACTAAGTTCAAAATATTTTATCCAAGGAGAATGTTTTTTACCACTAAAATTTATATAGTTTATTGTTAATACATTAGTATTTTTCCTATTAATGATGCCTAGTGAATGCTAAGATATACGTATGATCTTGTGTCTGATTGTAGTAATGGGAAGGATAAAAATCACGTATTTATTTGTTAATGTTTCTTATACACTGTTAAGATCCAAAACATATGTTGAGCTAACCCTAGTGACAACTAAGATAAGAAATACTTATTTCATTACCCTCGGTAGTGTGATTGGATTGGCATTCTTTTGGTCATTGCAATAACTATTGTGCTTTGAAATAATCCTAGATACAAAGAAGGTTTTAATAGGTCATTGTGGCTGAACTTAGTGACCGCTAAGATCAACACTATGTATATCTTGACCCCCACCAGTTCAAAGAATGTAGAAATTTTTCTCATTCTAATAATAGTTTTCCTGTGAATAAAATCCTAGATATGACCAATCTCTAAATATTTCATTGTTGATCAACTTAACGACCACTAGGATCTAAACTATATAAGACTTGAAGCCTCAAGAGTGCTTGTATTGACAGAATTTTCTCATTGCATTAATATTTTTTTCGGAGTGACGCCTAGCGAATACCATGGTTAAAAAAACATATATCTTGACCCCTTAGTGTTTCTTATATAGCAGTGCGTCGATCATTCCATTAATAGTAAGTTTGTGAATGATGTCTAGTAATGAGACATATGCATGATCCTGCAATGATCCTTACAAATATATGTATTACAAAAATTTTCTTAAGTCAATGATAGATTTCATTGAATGGTTTTTTTCTAACCCTAATCTCTAAATCTATTTTTGAGGTGGATGTTACTAATTGTTAAGCTTTATATATTTTCTTGTTAATTGTAGTGCCCACATTTTACACACCCAAATACAACAGAGTTAAATACTAGGAATATATATTTTTTGACTTAGATTGCTCACTACACAACGCGACAAGGTTCCAAGTAAGGAAAAATCCATAACACATATGACATTTAAATAAGTCATCGACCCACGTAGACACATGATAACACCATATACATGACGATGCCACATTTTCCCCAATAAACAAATGCTAGAAATAACATAACCACAATAAAAGGGACTTAAGGATTGACAACCCATAACACATCATTAACATGGTTACATCTAGGATACGTTAAACATCCAATAACATTATTATGCAAGAATAATTTTCTCCCTCTTTCCACCTACATATTTTGAAAATTTGGTTCACATTTCACTTGTTGTTCACCCATTTAATTTTTCTCTTTACCCTTATGACAATCTTCATAACTTACATAAGTATTTTCCATATTTCAAATTGCCTACAAGATTCTAATTCTCTCCTTCTTATGTTGAGATTTTGCTTCCCAAACGCTTATTCAATGTTTAAAATTTAACCTTGCTACACAAGTGAACCTAATGTGATGTCAAGATGAAATATTGGGATTGAGGGAGACTTAGATACAATATAGTTTTTTCCCAAAACATTCTTTGATCACGGTATAGTTATTTCCCTACCATTATTATTATAGTTCAATAACTTGTTGAATTCCAAATTATATATATATATATATATATTGTTTTCTCGAAGTTTGATCACAACAAAGTAATTCATATTATTTGTAACAAAAGAAAATGTTTAATTAAGTTATAAGGACTCCAAGAGGGCGGTATCCCTAACCTCAAATCTCATTTTTTTCTCTTCTATACTTTACTTTTACATCACATTATGGTCGCATTATTACCATTGTTTTACAAAAAAAGTTACGAAAGTACTTGTCTAAATCTTAAAGAAGCACATGGTTATAAGCATTATAAACCCCACATGAACCACAAGTGATTTGTGTTCGGTAAGATCCCATGTTTCGCATCACACGATTCTCGCATGTGAAATACGCTTTATTTCTTAATGTCATAAAAGAACATATCAAGGGATTACGGGACAAGATTTTGGTTCCTTGGGTTCTCTAAAGTCAACACCTTTCAAAACAACTTTGTTTTACAAAGAGTTACTGTTGTATATATCTTCCCCCCGGGTAGATATAGACAAGTGGAAGAATATGGAAACCAAAGAAATTAAAACCTCAGCCCATGGTGCACAAAAGGGGCGCACGACAATGAGTTTCGACAGCAAAATGGATGCGCCCATGGCGCAAAAAGGGGCACGAAAAAATGAGTGTCGACAAAAATGGATGCGCCCATGGCGCACAAAGTGGCGCACGACAATGAGTGTCGACAAAGAAATGGATGTGCCCATGGCACATGAAGAGGCGCACAACAATGAGTGTCGACAAGAAAATGGATGCACCCATGGCACACAAAGGGCGCACGACAATGAGTGTCGACAAAAAATGGATGCGCCCATGGCGCATTTAAATGAGTGTCGACATAAGAAAGAATGCACCCATGGCGCACGGAAGAGGCGCACAGAAATGAGTGTCGACATAAGAAAGAATGCGCCCATGGCGCACAGAAGAGGCGCACAGAAATGAGTGTCGACATAAGAAAGAATGCGCCCATGGCGCACAGAAGAGGCGCACAGAAATGAGTGTCGACATAAGAAAGAATGCGCCCATGGCGCACAGAAGTGGCGCATGAAAATGAGTGTCAACGGGAAAAAGTTGCTCCTTGGTGCACGTAAGAAGATGTCGACACACACACGGATGCGCCTATGGCGCACCTTCAGGAGGCGCAACATTCTGAGTGCTGACAGGAAGCAGACCCTGACCCAGATATTCAGATGGCCATAACTTTTGACTGGGAGCTCCGATTCACACAAGGTTGGACTTTTCGGAAATCCTACGGTGTCCTCTACCTAACTACGACTGGATATCTTTAATTGGGTGGGAACAAGTTCTTAAAAATGCAAAATACAGTTTGCCACTTTTGGGGTATTATATGGTCCTCACCTACCACCATAATGAGATGAATTAAATACAACCTGAGGTGGTTGGGGTAGATTTGGACTTTCTCTCTCTTCTCTCTCTCATTCTTCCTATAAATTGTAAGGAGGGGCTTCTTTCTAAAGGTTGGACATTCTTGTTTTGCCCCTCCCTTCTTCTCTTTGGCAGTGAATCAGGGAGTTCAAACCTCCTATCTAAAACGTAATGCAACCTTGTCTCTTGGCATTTTGCGGTGTGTTGTATCAATCTTTGGAGCAAATTAATGCATGTCTGTGGATGATTATCAACCCTCTCAGTGTTTATTTGCATTTTCTTGATCTTTCACTATAAATCTGCTTATCCGGGCATGATCTTGCATTACATTTTTATGGTCTGTGTTTATTGGCAAGACAGTGTTTCTTCATTCCTCGGTGCATCACCTCTTTAGCTTAGGTTTATTTTTATGCATTTTTCTCTCCTTGTCTCCTTGGAAAATTAGATTAGGTTTTGAGTAGACCCTCTACATTTTTACGTGTGCATCTGAACAGAGGAATAGGAACCGGCCTTCATCCGGAGAGCTTTTTTCGATTTCGCAAGGTCCCACACTTGGGAAAAGCTCCATGTGATGCAATCACACTGAGAATCTGCAACCCATCGAGTTACAGAGTCCCAGGGGTGCTGTGATTCGCCATCAACAGTTTTGGCATGCCCGGTGGGACCAAGAGGTCATTCCATAGATTTGAAGGAGTTTTCATGAAATTCGGACCAAAAATTGCGGTTTTACAATTCCAGATTTTTCACCTTCCGTTGAACTTTGAAATTGATTTTGAGTACTTAACTTGCTCAAAACAAGTCAAAATTTCATCAGTTGATAGATCGGGGTAATCTTCAAAAGGGTATTCCTAGAATTTTGAGATTTTGACTTTCAAAATTTCGTGGTTTTTGAATTTCAGATTTCGAGTTTTCGTAAATCTGCGTTTTTTGGGTTTTCGGACCTCATTCCAAATCAAATTCCAAACCCTAAAATCTCAAATGTGCGAGTCTTTTAAAAAAATTTGTGTTTAAATATTGTCGGTTTGGTGTGTAACTTGGCAAAATCTAGTCTTTTGAGGCTTGTTCTCTAACACATCTGGCGACTCCGAAGGGATAGAATTCAGTGGTGTAGCAGCACAAGTTGCCTAGGCATATGAGAAGAATTCGAACCAGGTCTAATACTCGAGAAGAGGGGCTATTTGTCCAATTGCAACTATCACCAGGAGGAGGAAGGAGAGGAAGAAGACCACAAAGATCACCATCTCCACCTAACAGGACTTTGTCTACACCTCCACCTGGTAGGCCTTTTCTCGCATCGACCAGGGTTCTTAGGCCAATCATAATGGCACATCTACCACCGAATCCCTTTGTAAATTTCACGGGCAGTAGTCCACTTGCCCTAAATGCTCAGAATCAAATTCCAGTTGCAGCACTAAAGAATATACCCTATTTTACAGGAGAAAATCATACTACTCCTATTGATCACATCCAGGATATTGCTAATGCATGTGCAATCCACGAAATAAATGAAATGGATGTTGCAGTCAAGCTGTTGGCTTCATCTTTCAAAGGCAAGGCCTTACAATGGTTTAGGAGCCTTACAGCAGGCTCTATTACGAATTGGAACCAACTTTGTTCTGCTCTTTGCAGCCAATTCGGGGAGAGGGCGGACAATTTATCTTTATTGGAACAGCTGACAACAATCAAAAGGGCTCCTAACGAACAAATGGCAGATTTCAACTTTAGATTCCAACGGACATGGGACAGGATCCCAATAGCTGTTAGACCAACTGCCGAAGGAGCATTCCTTTATTTCTTAAAGGCTATAAATTCAGACATAGCCATGATGATCCAATCAATGGGAGGGACAACGCTGCCAGGGTCCTATGACACAGCGATCAGAGCAGAGAACTGTTTGATCCAAGCCGGAAAGCTTGCACCAAGGCCACCAATGCCTCTCTATCCAGACATGGGAAATCCTACAACCAGTCAAGCACCAGAGTTGAATCCCATTCCAACTCCTAGAAATCAAAGCAATAATGAGGCGTCGACTTCTTCAAATACTTCAAAGGAATTGCAGGAGGTCATGAAACAATTACAGAACCTTGGAAATGAGCTTGTGACTATCAAAAGACAGCAAGCTCAAAGTGCTAGACCGTATCAGCCTCAAGCACAGTACCAAGCTAGGCCCCCATACCAACAAAATAGACCACCACCTCAGGCTGCAAATCAAAACCAGAACCAAGGACAGCCTCAAGCTGCCAGGCCATTTCGACCGTATGATCCAAATGCAACGACGTCCTCAAGAGCCTTGGTTCCAACACAAAATAACATGGCACAGGAGTACGACTGGTGTTACCCTTGCAATCTACCTCACAATCAGTCAGCATGTTTCAATGGTGCACTAAATCAGGCCTTGATGGTGCAAACCATTGGTATTGCTCAAGAACCAAGCCGGAGGAGAATCAACAGAAACAAACACAACAAGAAGGACCTCCAACAGAAACCACATTGGCAAATTTTAAAATGGAAGACTTCTGTGGAGTTAACCAACAGCCTTTTCAAGGTGTGGCTGCCAACACACGGTCAAAGAAGAGAAATATAGGAGAGGGACAACCATGTAATCCAGTTGTTTCTCAACCCACACTTACACAACAAGGGGTCAGTAGACCAAACGCAGCTCCAAATGTGTAGAATCAACCTAAGGTACCTGTTGTAGCAACACATGCACCTATTCAAGCTCCAGAAAAGGTTGCGCCAAGCAAGGAAAAAGGACAATTCATCCCCCTTCAACATCATCGATCAAATGAAGAAGACACATGTGAACATTTCCATGTGGGAATCACTGGCGATCCCAGGGCAACGAGATTTATTGCAAGCTGCAATGGCTAATTGGTCTACCACAAATGTATCAAACCAGGGACATGAGAAAGTTCTCACTAATGCAGTGCAACATGATGGGGGCCAGACAAGAAAAAATTTGAAGCCTCCACCATTCTATGTTTCGTTGATTGTTGGAAACCACTTGGTACACAACTGCATGATAGATTCAGGGGCAAGTAGTTCAGTGATGCCGAAGCAAATAGCGGATCAACTGGGTTTGAAATATGAGCCAGTGCTGAAAGGAGTAGTACAGCTAGATGGAACGGCAGTAGGAACAGTTGGGGTCATCAAAGGGTTAAGCCTAACACTACATTCCTGTCCTAATGTTACAGTTCTACAAGATGTGTCTGTGATTGACCTTCCGCCACTCTTTGCGTTGTGTCTATCAAGAGACTTCACTGCAAAAATCGGTGGATATTTATCTGCAGATTGGTCGCACATGATTTTTAGGACAAGGTATGGAGCCAAAGCAACAATCAGGTCAGAACCAATTGCCCATTTCCATATTGAGCCTCATGTACCAAATCCTATCAATGCAAATTGCTCGGTTTTTGATCAGGAGGAGTGTTCAAGTGATCTAGAAACAGGTACTAAGGTCGAGGGAATTCCTGATTTAACTTTGGATGAATGGGCAAACAAGAGTCATGAATTTGACCCATACAAGGAAATTGAAGAATCTGAATTGGGTGTGTATTGTATACACGAAGAAAATTCACCCATTCCCGACATCATTCAGCCTGAACAAAAGGATGAAAACAAAGTTTGGAAATTATTTTTCGATGGTTCGAGAAGCAGACAAGGTGCTGGAGGTGGTGCAATGTTGATTTCACCACAAGACATCAAATATTTTTCAGCTTTTCATTTCCAGTTTTCCTGTTCAAACAACACGGCTGAATACGAAGCATTGATTCATGGAATTCATTGGGCCAAGAAAAGGGGCATAAAGAACTTGCAGGTGTTTGGAGATAGCGAGCTAATCGTCAACCAAGTTAGGGGACAACATGCTACAAAGAACGACTTGCTAAGGAGCTACAAGAATAGGGTATGGGACCTCATTGAGGATTTCAAAGCTTTCAACATTGTATCCATACCCAGGAAGAAAAATGAAGCCGCAGATAGGCTCGCAGCAGTTGGAGCGACATTTGATGTGGTTGTGAGGCTAGTAGTTCCAGATAACAACACAAGCTGGCAGGTGTTTGAGAACGATCAACAGATCGTCAATTTCTTACAAGAAGAGGCTGAATTTTCAGCTAGGAATCAGGACAGATTAGAGCAGCGGTATGGGGATCAAGTAGTACAGCTGCGGACAAACAAGCTTCCTAAGGGTTTGGTAACATTGGAGTCTATCTTCAACCCTAACGACCAGTTTCGTAAGGAAAAGGCAAACATACAGGTCAAGAGAGAAGATTCAGAGCCAATTCCGGTTGGGGAAGACAAAACACTTCAAATTGGCAAAGTGGCCACTGAACAGGAGAAATCAGATTTCATACAACTTTGCCAAGAATTTCCAGATGTCTTCGCTTGGAGCTATGAAGACTTGAGAAGATTTGATCCAAATTTGGCATAACATACCATAGAATTGGATCCAGATGCTAATCCCGTCAGGCAGAAACAGAGACCGGTCAACCCTCACATTGAGCCTCTAATGAAGAAAGAGCTAAATAAGCTGATAGAGGCAAGCATTATATTCCCGATCAAGCACTCAAGCTGGGTTGCAAACTTGGTTCCGGTCAGGAAGAAGAGTGGAGAAATCAGGTTGTGTGTAGATTTCCGAGACCTCAATAGGGCATCTCTCAAAGATCATTACCCACTTCCTTCAATGGAACAAATATTGCAAGTAGTATCCGGTTCAGAGAGATTCTCTCTCCTAGATGGCTACTCAGGGTATAATCAGGTGATGGTAAAAGAAGGTGACCAATTCAAGACGGCTTTCACCACCAAATGGGGGACCTATGCCTACAAGAAGATGCCATTTGGGCTATCAAATGCTGGGGCCACTTTCCAAAGGGCAATGGATATGGCATTCAAGGGGTTGATCAATAAAATAGTTTTGATATATCTTGACGACATCACTGTATTCTCAAAAAATGCAGCGGATCACCTCTATCATTTGAGGCAAGTATTTCAGAGGTGTAGAAGATTTGGGGTATCATTGAATCCCAAAAAATGCATATTCTTGGCTCACGAGGGAAAACTTCTAGGCCATATTGTTTCAAAGGAGGGGTTGACAATTGACCCAGAAAGAGTTGAAGCAATTCAAGCATTGCCATTGCCAAATCACAAGAAGGCTCTTCAAAGCTTCTTAGGAAGGATCAATTTCGTCCGCAGGTTTGTTCCAAATTTTGCAGCTCTCGTAAAACCAATAACGCTGATGTTAAAGAAGAGCATGGCATTTAAGTGGACATCTGAAGGCAAGGCAAGTTTTGAGGCAATAAAAGAGGCTATATCTCAAGCCCCAACTCTCGTCAATCCAGACTTCTCTAAGGACTTCGTGCTATATGCCTTTGGTGGTGGGGACACGATTTCTGCAATCCTGGTACAACAAAACAAAGAAGGATTAGAACAACCAGTTGCTTTCTTCAGTCAAGGCTTGGAGGAATACGAAACTAGGTACTCTTTCATTGAAAAGCATGTCCTTGCGGTAATCAGAAGCTTAAAGAAATTCAAGCACCTAGTCTCAAACAACAAGATCCAATTATTAGTCTCTCATGCGGGAGTCAAGGACTTCCTTCTAAACAAGGATCTGAATGAGAAACGTGCAGGATGGATAACTCGTGTCATGGAATATGACATCGAGATCAAGGTCACCAAACTAGTACGTGGGAAGGGACTATGTGAGCAGCTAGCCTTGAGTCAACAAGTTGAAGCTGGTGATGAAAAGGAGACTACCTTGGTACTACAGGATGATCAAGAACAAGAAAATGATGACGTGCCTACTCCTTGTTGGACTCATAATATGATACACTTCCTACAGACAGGCCTATGCCCTCCAGAGATGAGCAAAGCAAAGAGGAGATACTTCAGATTACAAGCCATTCCATATGTGCTTGTTGATGGTGTTTTGTTTAAGAAAGACATCAATGGAGTTCTATTGAGGTGCATTGGGATAAGTCAAATTGAGAGGGTGTTACGAGATTTTCACGATGGAGATTCTGGAGGACATTTTGCCCCACGAGTAATAGCTCTCAAGATAATGAAGGCAGGGTATTATTGGCCGACAGTCTTCAGTGACTGCTATACATGGATAAGAAAGTGCAAGAAATGTGCACTCTTCACAGGAAAAGAAAGACAAGCAGCACTTCCATTGCACCCAATTCTGGTTGACCAACCATTTATGCAATGGGGATTGGACTTCGTTGGGGTCATCAATCCAAACTCAAGCCAAGGCCATAAGTGGATTCTCACGGCAACAGACTATTTCACCAAGTGGACTGAAGCAGTAGCGCTCAAAGAGGCAAATGAGTCTAATATACTAGAATTTTATGAAGGAATAGTGACCAGGTTTGGTGTGCCGGCCACTATTATATCAGACAATGCATTGGCATTCGTAGGTTCCAAGATCACGGAATGGGCTGTCAAAAATGGAATCTACTTGAGCACCTCTTCCAATTATTACCCGCAGGGTAATGGACAGGCAGAGTCCACGAACAAAAATTTGCTAAGAATCATCAGGAGGACTCTGGATGAAAATCAAAGAACATGGCATACCAAGCTAAAATCAGTATATGGGTGACAGAATAACACCAAAGAGGTCTACAGGTAATTCCCCTTATAAGTTGGTCTATGGAAAAGAGGCAGTATTGCCTATATCATTAGAACTACCTGCATTAGAATTCATGAAGCAGTTGGAGTTGGCTGAGTTCGAACCAATGGAGGCTAGGTATGTAGAGTTGATGGAATTGGAAGAAATTAGAGAACATGCAGTTCAAACAATTGAGAAAGATCAGGCCTTAGTGAAAAGATGGTTTGATAAGAAAGCAAGAGCAAGGACCTTCCAGGAAGGGGACCTAGTTCTGAAATGGGATGCAGATCGGGAAAAACCGGGAAGGCATTCCAAGTTTGATGCCATTTGGAGTGGCCCCTACATGGTCACGAGATGTAAAAGTAGTAATGCCTTCCAATTGTCTACATTGGACGGAGAAGAACTTTCGATTCCGGTCAACGGAATCTATCTTAAACATTGCTACTGAAAAGAGAAAATTTCTACCCTTGTAAATATTAGCTTAGATTTCAATTCCTCTAAGTGCGTTTGCACATTGTCTTGTTGTAGTTAGGTTTCAGTTTCCCTAAGTGCTTTGGCACAGGTTTCGTTGCTCTCAGGTTGTTTCTACAGTTCAAAGTGCTGTCGGAGAAGGAGTTGCGGTTTCAGGCTCGGGATCAGAGATCAAGTTGGTTTCAAGTATTGCTTATGACTCCATGCCCAATGGATTTCTAAAAGGGCCACTGATCTTCTACCTAGCAGGCAGGTGATCCCGTTGAGTCGCCAAATTGTTGTATATATCTTCCCCCCGGGTAGATATAGACAAGCGGAAGAATATGGAAACCAAAGAAATTCAAACCTCAGCGCATGGCGCACAAAAGGGGCGCACGACAATGAGTGTCGACAGAAAAATAGATGCGCCCATGGCGCACAAAAGGGGCGCATGACAATGAGTGTCGACAGCAAAATGGATGTGCCCATGGCGCACAAAAGAGGCGCACAACAATGAGTGTCGACAAAGAAAATGGATGCGCCCATGGCGCACAAAAGGGGCGCACGACAATGAGTGTCGACAGCAAAATGGATGCGCCCATGGCGCACAGAAGAGGCACACAGAAATGAGTGTCGACATAAGAAAGAATGCACCCATGGCACACAAGAGGCGCACAGAAATGAGTGTCGACATAAGAAAGAATGCGCCCATGGCGCACAGAAGAGGCGCACAGAAATGAGTGTCGACATAAGAAAGAATGCGCCCATGGCGCACAGAAGTGGCGCATGAAAATGAGTGTCAATGGGGCAAAAGTTGCTCCTTGGCGCACGTAAGAAGATGTCGACACACACACGGATGCGCCTATGGCGCACCTTCAGGAGGCGCAACATTCTGAGTGCTGACAGGAAGCAGACCCTGACCCAGATATTCAGATGGCCATAACTTTTGACTGGGAGCTCCGATTCACACAAGGTTGGACTTTTCGGAAAGCCTACGGTGTCCTCTACCTAACTACGACTAGATATATTTAATTGGGTGGGAAAAAGTTCTTAAAAATGCAAAATACAGTTTGCCACTTTTGGGGTTTGATATGGTCCTCACCTACCACCATAATGAGATGAATTAAATACAACCTGAGGTGGTTGGGGTAGATTTGGAATTTCTCTCTCTTCTCTCTCTCATTCTTCCTATAAATTGTAAGGAGGGGCTTCTTTCTAAAGGTTGGACATTCTTGTTTTTCCCCTCCCTTCTTCTCTTTGGCAGGTGAATTTGTGGAGTTCAAACCTCCTATCTAAAACTGTAATGCAACCTTGTCTCTTGGCATTTTGCGGTGTGTTGTATCAATCTTTGGAGCAAATTAATGCATGTCTGTGGATGATTATCAACCCTCTCAGTGTTTATTTGCATTTTCTTGATCTTTCACTGTAAATCTGGTTATCTGTGCATGATCTTGCATTACATTTTTATGGTCTGTGTTTATTGGCAAGACAGGTGTTCTTCATTCCTCGGTGCATCACCTCCTTAGCTTAGGTTTATTTTTATGCATTTTTCTCTCCCTGTCTCCTTGGAAAATTAGATTAGGTTTTGAGTAGACCCTCTGCATTTTTACGTGTGCATCTGAACAGAGGAATAGGAACCGGCCTTCATCCGGAGAGCTTTTTCGATTTCGCAAGGTCCCACACTTGGGAAAAGCTCCATGTTATGCAATCACACTGAGAATCTGCAACCCATCGAGTTACAGAGTCCCAGGGGTGCTGTGATTCACCATCAACATTACTTATGATTTTCTATACACATGTTAACCCCAAAACAACTAAGGTTAAGCTTAATTCCAATTTTCACCTAGGGCTTTAATCCCTATTGCAGATTCAACTAAGGTTAAAATGTATTTACTTTATAAACCCTTCGTGAGAGTTCAAGGCACTTGTATTGTCACAAGACAAAGATAAGACATTTATCTACGAGGGACTAAAGAGTTCACTAACAAGAATGCGAGAAATGGAACAACTATATCATGATATCTAGTTATGTCATTGGATCCAACATGGATTTCATTTGATGAAGGACTTAAATTTTAAAATCTACCTTCGGATGACAAGGTAGTCCACCGGCTATGAAGGCTGAGTTAGTTCTACACACTCCAAGAAACTTTTGATTGTGTCACTCCTATCTACTAGGTTTATGAAAAAGTCACTAAACCTACTGACTAAGATGATAAGTCCATTCTTGAGCTCTGATTTTCCTAAATTAGGACGTTCCATCGAGAGCAAAGATTAAGTTCATCCTACGGTTTTCAATGTCTTCTAGGGTAAAAGTAACACACATGAAAACAAGTTATGCTTGGATATTGAACAAGGGTAGAGTGTTTCAATTTAATTCTCTTTATTACATTTACAAGTATGAATGCACAAAATGACACATTAATCATTTATTGAACACTAAATATACACTACAAGGTATCACTTCAATTTCATTTACCTTATATCAATATCAAACCTTTTTACCAGGCATACTATAAATCAAATTGACCTATGATTAAATGCACATTTCCTAGATGTCCTTGAAACTAGAATCTCATACATTTCAACAGATTATCAAATATAACCTTTTGTAACATGATATTACATTATACATTTATGCATTTAACAATGAACTATCTAAATCACAATTATAATAATTAAATTACACATCACCTTTTTCGTCGTCATTCTTCCATCCTGCAAAATCCACGTGAGCATGATATCAACGATATATCGCTGGCATGGAATCCACCCTAATCTAACATAAGTATCATTTTTTAGTGTCCCATTTACATATGATAATAATTACAATTTTCAATCAAAATAAAATGGTCTCGAGACATGTATTCAATACATTTCATTTTACTTCATTTTATAACACAAAAGATAGAAAGAGAATGGAAGAGAGAGAAAACATCATTTTGCCAAAAGTTCTATTACACACAAGTTACACTATAGTGTTTTAAATAGTTATTTACATGTGTTTAAAGTTTCCAAGGTGGTTTGGCAACCCTACAAAGGTCCCGCAACTTTCTATTTTTACATTTTCTCACTAGCTACAAAACATTCAAAACGGGCTTAGAGGCTAAGAAACCACTTCCAAAAGTTATCTTCCAATGAGAATGCACACCACGATTAACTTTCTACATGTCCCTAGATATACCAAGAATTCATAGCAACTGACGGAATTGGGAAAAAGTGAACGGTTTGTGTCTAGCGGCTAGTTCTCTAGGGCCACGGGTTGTAGTTGACCTAGTTGCAAATGAACAAAGTTTATCTCGAGGGCCCATAAAACTGCGTCCATAACTGACGTTCGATGGATGAGAATGCAATGAGACACTTCCTACAAGTTCCCATATATGAGGAGAATTCATTAGAGTTGACGGGACTGAGAACTAGAAAACCACTTTCAAATGGTGACTAGTTTTCTGGAGCGACAAGTCACAATTGGTCTAGTTGAACCTCATTAAACTGCAACCGAGGCCTACAAAATGGCTTTGCCAAACTATCCAGAAAAGTGTTTTCCCTAGACTGAATGTTCCATGCAATTGTCTAGTATAAACACTTGAGGTTTGCGAAGATGGGAATTAATTTCTCTATCCAGATTTCAAATGGCGGTTCAAAATGAAAGCCAACTTTCTAGATTTGATAGCTTTCTACTGCTGTAAACCAGAGTAACAGGGCTCCTATGAGAGTGGAAAAAAGATAAAATATGTTCATTCAGGGTAAATCCAGATGTCATGGTGACTCCTCACATAACAAGGTACACAAATGAAACCTAACATCTCATTTTTAGAGTTCCGCAGGGTACTTAATGAGTCTCCAAAAAATGCAAAAATTAACTATTTAACAGGAAGAAGGTCGACAATATTACTAGGAAGTCATACTCGTCTTGTCATTATACCAATATTGTAGCGATCTAACTAGGTAGGAAGCTTTCTAAATCACCTCAGAATGAGGGAAGAAGTTCATGTTTAATGTAACAAGTTATTTTGACATCGTGAGTAACGACAAGACATTTCATTGTTTTTGCATGAGTTAAAAAAACAATTAATTGTATTAAGATCTTGATATTTTAAAATTATTTTAATTTGTAAATGAAAAATAAAATACGAGAGTTATGAAAGATGAGGGAAGGTGAACCATGCCTGGAAGGGATGGAGTCGATCAAACCCGTAGCTTCGGTTCAGTATATGACTTGGCACTTCATAAACTAGTTCACGAGCCTGGATCTAACCTCCACCATGTCACACCAACTTCCCGATCACTTGAAGTTTTCCAACAGAGTAAGTAGTTGCTTGTGCATTTCTAAAACTTTTGAACAGATCCATTATGTGTATATCTTGCAATCCTATCATTCCATGAGACAACATTTCTTTGAGGTGTTTTGTCAAACAATTGACTTGTGTTGCTTAAGCTTATGCAAATTTGCATACTTGTCTATTAGCACATTTGCAACTAAAAATCCTCTAACATTATGTCTTGACGGTTTTACGAGGCCTGCTGTAAAGCTCCCATTTTGACAGAGGCTAGGAGGATGCTGGAAAAAGGTTGTGGAGTCTGGCTTTACACGTACCAATTGCATTTGCTTGAAAGTTTCCAAGGCCTTTTCAACAACTCATTTTTTTTGCACATCCTGCCATCATTGTAGTCCATAAAGCACATTTCTTTGAGGAATTCTATTAAACAGTCCACATGCCTTTTCAACAAATCCATTCTATGTATAGGCTGGGAGTATGCTGGAAAATGTAACTGGTTGGGTTGGGACCCTGTCTGCTGCAACGGTGAAACCGCGTGACTGCCTCGCGAGGAAAAACTGTCTTCTGTACACTACACTGATAATATTCCATGCGAAGCTGTCTCATTTTTCTTTCATTTGGTCAAACACTGAGCAGTGTCCCCAAAGCATTTGCCACTACAACGTCTGACAAAACCCCTCTATCCTTTTATGCTTTGGATAAATGCCCACGCAGGTAAAAAAAAATCATGTTTGGCGTAGGCTAGGAAGATGCTGGGATGGGTTGGGAAGTTGGGAGGCTGGGAGGAGGCCGCACAACCATGGCACTCCAAGAAATGACACCTAGCGAGGCATCTGTTTGAAAGAAAACAAGAAAATGCCCAAAGCACATTGATTTGTGTAAAATGAACTGCAAACAACATTTCCTTCGGCATTTGCGCATGAGAACTATATTGGAGCTTCCTCCCATGGCATCGATGACAACACTCCCTCTCTCCACACAAAACCAAAAAGAAGGAAAATAGTCCCAATTTCACCCTAAATCCACCCCATAGTTATCATGGGTTTTCATTTATTTATTTTTAATTCCTTTTAATTTATTTATCTATTTCTTATTGTTGTTTATTTTTTTATTTTTTTATAATTAAATGAGGCATTACATTAATGCATTAGTAGTTTTCCCGTTAATGATTCCTAGTATTTCAAGCTAATCTATAGGTATATCATTGTGCTTTATCGTAGTAATAACTATGATAAGAAGTACATATTTATTTGTTAATGATTCTTATAAACTCGTTAAGCTCTAAAAAATATGTTGTGGCTGACCCTAGCGATCGCTAGGATCAAAAATACTTGTTTCTGTACCCCTTAGTAGTTCAAGGATTACCATTCTATCACTCATTGTTAGAAATAATCGGGCTTTGAAATAAGCCTAGATACAATGAATCTCTAAATAATTCATTGTGGCTGAACATAGCATTCTAAGATCAACACTACGTATATCTTGACACTCCACTAGTTCAAATATTGGAGAATTTTTTCTCATTCTAATAATAGTTTTCTGGTGAATAATACATAGATATGGCCAATCTCTAAATATTTCTTGGTGGATTAACATATCCATCACTAGGATTTGAACTACATAAGTCCCGAAGCCTCAATATTTTTTTATTGATGAGACTTAGATCAGACTTCGATCTACGTAATGTGGATAGTTGTCAAACAATGGATAATCCTTCCAAAATATGTTGTGTGTGAATTTTCAAGAACAATTTTTCATATTTTCTGAACTACAATGGAAAATGGTAATGATAGGATTCTAGCGGTCACTAAGCTAGACTAGCAATGGAGCTTAGTGGTCACTAAGCATTTTATTTGATATGAAGAGAAAGTCTTGATCCTTCTAGATAGAAAGTAGTGTAACAATTAGCTCAACTAGGCAATGTGTGGCTAATTTGATACAATTATAGTCATTGACAATTATAATCATTCTAAAGTTGTACAACCAGTGATTGCTATGATAAGAGGTAATGGAAGTATCATAGTAGCCACTAAGCTAGACCATGGTTTGCTATTCAATATTTATTTTGAAATTAAGAAATTTTAGCATTTTTAGGCTTTTTATTCAATTAAAAAGTGTAGAGATAGTGTTTAAAACCATAAGAGGTAATGTCGGGAATCTTGAGGTTGATAGGCTAGATATAGATTTTCTTATTTATCACTCTTTTTAAATTAAGAACCGTAAAATCCTAGTGGTATTTATGTCATTCCTTTCTATTAGTAATGGATCTTCATGGCTATAAAGCATTTTCTTTCATATGAACGGATGTGAATTACGACATACTCAATGCTCGAATTCAAAAAAAAAAAAATCGTTAGGGTCTATGTTATTCAGATTCTTTGTAAAATGTGTTATGGGACAACTACACATATTTTTGTTTAAAATTTTTTTCTTAGAATGCTAGACCCATTATTGTGTTTTTTTCCCACACACTCTTTTCTAAAATCCAAAAATTAAATCTTAATGGCCTTTATGCTAGTCCATTCAATTGGTGTTAATTACCAACAAGTAATGTTAAAACTATCCATTCATATGTTGACATAAATCATCTCTCTCGCTAACATCTATGTTTTCAAACTTTCCTTTCATGCTATCTATGTAATGTGGATGGTTTTTTGACAACAGATAATACTTCCAAAATATGTTACGTGTTAATTTTCATGAACAATTTTACATACTTTCCGAACATAGCGGTCACTAGGATATGAACTACGTAAGTCTTGAAGCCTTAAGAGTGCTTGTATTGATAGACTTAGATCATTGCATTAATATTTTTACTACCATGATGCCTAGCAAATGCCACGACTAAAACTACATATATCTTGACCCCTCAGTGGTGCATGTATAGTAGCACTTTTATCATTACATTAATAAGAGGTCTTTGAATAATGTCTAGCGAACACTAAGACCTAAATAGTTAGCATTCTTTGACTTAGCTTAATCGCTAGGATAAACACTTCTTTCATTTATTTGGAAATTATTTTATAAGCTTACCTAATATTCATTATAAGGGATGTATGAATGTTTCCATAAAATCAATTACGTCATTTGTCTCTGTATTTGTTTTTGTTGATGATGTATGCAACATTTGTGGACCTTTAATTTTTCAACATGGCGAGAGAGCGGGAAATTTTGATGGTAGATACTTATTTATATTCTAAGGAAAATGAAATATAAATAAGAGATATCGTGTTCAATCCAGTAGCCTTAGATGACAAATTTCAGCATTACTCAGCTCTATATTCCACAATTCGAATGAAAGTGTTGATGTTTATTTTGTAGACATAATGGGTATACTCGAATAGAAAACACTACGTTTCCAAGATGTAAGGGAGATAAAAAGAGATGGTATCCATTTAATTTCTAAAAAGCCGAGGTGCTTCCATTTCTGGGATTGATCACTTCATATCTCGCTTCATGCCAAGTTTGAGGATTTTTCATTATTTTCTAAATTAGGAAAAAGAATATTGGTTTGTTTGTTGGGAATGTATACACAAGTTATTTTAAACTTCCAGATCTAGAATGCTTGTACAACTCAAACAAAATCGAGCCCTAGATGACCAAAAGGAGAGTAAGAGATGTTTTGTAAAGTTGGGCATTGTATTTCCCTGCCTCGGGACAAGGGAAAAATTATACCAATGTGCAACTAGAATTTTAGGTGATTTTTTTTTAAAGTGAGAACCAATGTTTCACCTAACCAAACTCATTAATTAAATTCATAAAAATCTAATTTTAACCAAATTACTAAAACATTTATTTCTAAATAATTTTATTTATTTAGCTCCTATTAAATTACACACATTTAAAATATATATATAAATATTTCCTTTAAATAATTTTTATTTTTTTAATTAAGGGAAAATAGTTTTGAAGGGACTATACCTGTCACAAAAGGGCTCAAAAGCCAGATAGTAAAGATGAGAGAAGCAGCCCAGAGAAGGGAAAAATAGTCAACCAAGGAAGGCTCAACAGCCAAATATTACAATACAGGTGAAAAAGGATCTAAACGTACAAAGATCTAGAAAAAGAAGGCAAGATCAAAAAGGAACCAAAAGAGAAACAGCATAAAGAGCCCCGCCACAAAACAACTCCAGAACCACCCGATGATAGCCACATCGCAGCCAAAAATAACATCACAACAGCCCTTTACTTGACGGCTCAGTCAATTTTGGTCTTGATATGACTGCAGGTGACATGAAGAAGGCAATGGCAGTGGCCTGAGAGGAGTCTTGTAAATCTACTTGGGCAATTGCAATGTCCCTTTTCTCTTTAGGGCCCCATATGTCCTCATTGATCCCACTTAAACTACAAACACTGTGGACATGTTGTTCAATGAAATTATAAATGCTTTTGAGGGCAGACAATATGCAGTCATTTTGGCTTTTAGCATTCCCAATCTGTCATCTAAGGACTGTAGTTTCTTGAAGATTTCACCAATAAACCCCTCTTCCTCCTCACTTGAAGGATCCTTTTACCCTTAGCTCTTTCCATGTTTTTTATAGCCCCTTTGAGTTCTTGTATCTCCTTTTCTAATCTGTCCACCCTATCCAGCAATTCCTCCTCTTTGGGCTCCTCCACCGGCTTGCTAATATGCAGGAGGTTTTCAGCTAGTTCCAAGTCCTTGTGGCTCCTTAGGAATCATTGGGAAGCAGGGATTTTGGCTTTGAGGCTCTTACTTTTCTTGCTGGAGACAACATCTTCATTCTTTCTTTTTAGCAGGGAGGGAGTGGGAGCAATGTGGGCAGGTGGAGGTATGGAGGAGGGAGGTGGGATAGGATTCACGGAAGGGAAGATGGAGAAATGACAGTGAATCAAGAGGATAAGGCCTTGGTACAAAGGGACAGCCCAAGAGTGGCTTTGAACTTCCCTTATAGATTTCTCCAGAGAGTTAATCAGATAATGAGGAAAGCTGATGATGTTATTTCTATGAAAATGATTCAGAAAAATAAGATGTTTTTGAGGTATAGTCACATATCTTCCTTCAAGGGTAACATACCTTACCACCATTTTGGCTAGTTCAGCAAAAGGTTCAGGGATCGACTCCACCTTGAGGCTAGCAGTCACGAACTCAAGATTCTCTCCCTCTTCCAGAAATTTCTTGGTTTCCACCTCCCTTTCTACCTTCTTATTGAAGATTTTTGTGCCTTCCAGGCTGAGGCCCATGATCTGAGCTATGAGCTCTTCCGTGATTTCCATTTTCATGTTACTATATTTGACTATTCTGTTCTTCCATCCTCGGGTGAATTTGATAGAGATGTCTTGGTCGAAGCCTTGGATCCTTTCAATGAAATTCGACAGGCCCCCGATTTGTAGGTAATCCCAAAGCTCCGTGTTCTCTTTCCACTCAGGATTGTGGGTTGGTTTGGTTTTGCATGGCGGCCCCCCATGTTTCCTCTGCACCTTTTCCTGTTCTCAACGGTAAAATAGCTATCAATGTGCGGAATAGGCCGAACTTTGATTTTGGTATTTGAATCTTTCCTTCCCGTGAAAGCCAATTTAATAATTATGCTACACTTGTTATTATTGCCCCGCTCCTCGGCTTTCCTCCTATGCCAAGAAATGATGACAGCCCAGCCCGCACAGATCGCAACAATCATCCAAATCTTTTGTGATGTCATCATCATGTACTTGGGGATCCGCTCATTAGCATCTAAAATACAGCCGTTAGTTATGATTTTCACTACCATGGAGATCAATGATTATGGCTTTATTGACATGAGTGGGCAGAACATCCCCTCCAATCCAAGTTTGAAAGGGATTATTAACACCAAAGTTAGCCAAACTGTCAGTGACCCTATTTCCTTCCCGGTAGGTGTGGGTGATTTGGACATTTTCAAAGCTTTTGCATATATCAATAGCTTCTTCAATATAATCCCTAATAGACCAGCTGGGGTGTTGCTTTTTATTCAGAAGATTGATAATATTTAGAGAATCACCTTCAATTATGATATTTGGAATATTACAATCTCTGGCAAGTCTAATACCCCAAAGAGCCACCATGGCTTCGAATAATGATTAGTCTGTCTGCCCATTCTCCCAGAAAAAGCAGCAACATAACAGCCTCTTTGATCCCTGATGATTCCCCCTCCTCCAGAGTCCCCTGGATTGCCCTTAGAGGCCCCATCAAAATTTAACTTGTGCCAATCAGTGGGGGGTTTAATCCATCGGACTGTGTTTTCATAAGTACCATTGCTATTTCTATTGACAGTGGTAATATTCCATTCAGTCAGAATGCATTCTTCATTCTTCGGGTAGAGTCTATTTTTAGGGGGTTTAAATCTAGCAATATTATCTTGCACAACAATGATAATTTCCTTATAAACTTTGTTACAAGCCTGTCTATTGTTTCTGAAAATACTATCATTACGAGCCTTCCATATTCTCCACATAGTGTGGGGTAGAACAAGTTGCCATAGCCTTTTCACCATGCAATGTTTGAATGGAGAGCTCCATTGCTCCCAAGCCTGAAGAAAGGTAAGGGGAAAAATCCATTTCAGATTAAATTTTGCAAAAACAAGCTGCCAAATTTTGGAAGCAATCTCACAATGGAGGAATAAATGCTTTATATCTTCAGCCTCTTGCTGACACATGCAACATCTATTCAGCATGATGAATCCCTTCTTGATGAGGTTGTCATTAGTTAGGATCTTTCCATTAATAATTAGCCACCAAAAGAAGCTCACTCTAGGGGTTAGCTCCGGCATCCACAATTTGTGCCACTTAATTTCGCTTGCCATGGATGCAAAGAAAGAATTATATCCTACTTTAACAGTGTAATCCCCATCAAAAGAATCTTTCCAGATGAGCTCATCCTTAAGATTTTGATTACTTATATGGATTAGGGAAAGTTGATTCTGGAGAGATATAATATCATCCTGAATATTATCATTCTCCACTTTTAGCTGCTTCCATTTTCTTTTGTTTCCATTCCTCTCAATGTACCCCTGGATTTTGTGTCCATACTTTGCAATTAAGTTGTCTTTAATATGATCATAATCAGAAATCCAGTTAGAATCCGTCCACTTATCAGTCCAGAAATTTATGTTTTGCCCATCTTCAAGCTTCTAGCTGCACCCCTGAGAGAGAATATGTCTGCTACGTAGAAGGTTGTTCCAGAAAATAGAACCACTCGAAAGGGACTGATCATAAATGAAGGAAATCTTTCTTTGATTTGAAAGATATTTGATCTTAATCAACTCTGTCCAAGGTCTATGCTCTTTTATAAGCCTCCATCCTAATTTTGCAGTAAGGGCAGTACTCATATGTTTGATATCTTTGATGTCTAACCCCCCTAGTCTCTTAGGTTTACAAACCTGTTCCCAAGCCACAAGATGATATCTGAATCATCCTTAGTACCGTGCCACAGAAAGTGTTTTTGAATCTTCTCAATACTGCTCATCACAACTGTAGGCATGCTGAACATTGACAGTATGTAGATAGGCAAGTTTTGAAGCGTGCTTTTAACCAAAAGACACTTACCTGCACTTGAAAGAATGGCTCCTTTCCAGCCAGCCAACTTTCTTTGAAATCTCTTAATAAGATCATTCCATACCTCCACTGAAATCTTGCCAGTACTTAAAGGTAACCCTAAGTAAGTAGCTGGTAGAGAATTAATTGTGCATCCTAGAATGTTAGCGATCTTTCTTTGCCTCTCCTCAGGAGTATTGAAGAAATAAATAGAGCTTTTGTCAAAATTAAATTTTTGCCCCGAGGCTTCCTCATAAAATCTAAGGACAGTTTTAATGGCCTTTGCCTCAATAATAGAAGCCATTAGTAGCAGCAAAGTGTCATCAGCAAACTGCTGATGAGAGGAGATCTGATTACCAGTAGTTGGAGGGAAGCCTTTTATCATGCCAATGTCAATAGCTTTGGAAATAGATCTACTTAAACTGTCAGCCATAATAATGAATAAAAGAGGGGAGATTGGGTCACCTTGCCGTATACCTCTATTACTGGCAAAAAAACCCACAGGTTCCCCATTAACAACCACAGAGAATCTAGAGGTAGAGATGCAAGAGTGAATGATTTTTCTGAATTTGCTTTGAAAACCAAATTTGGACAGGACCTCATCCATGAATCTCCAGGAGACTCTATCAAAGCTTTATGCATGTCAAGTTTGATGGCCATCCCCGCCTTTTTAATTTTATCCATAGAATGTATAGTTTCATGAACCATGATAATTCCATCTTGGATAATTCTTCCCTGGATGAATCTGCTCTACTTTGTTGAGAAATGATCTCCATGAGTATAGGTTGCATTCTAGTGGT
This sequence comes from Taxus wallichiana var. yunnanensis, assembly GCA_018340775.1. NCBI lineage: Eukaryota > Viridiplantae > Streptophyta > Pinopsida > Cupressales > Taxaceae > Taxus > Taxus wallichiana. The sequence goes on from CM031239.1 coordinate 187,886,051, forward strand.
GAGAATCTTTGTGAAGATCCTATAAATGACATTAACCAAACTGATAGGCCTGAAATCTTTGAAGTCTTTTGCATCCATCTTTTTTGGGGCAAGCACAATGTGTGTATTATTTAGTTCTTTAATAAGATTTCCCGTTCTGTAAAATTCATTGACAGCTTTCAAGAGATCTTCAGAGAAAATTTCCCAACATCTTTGGAAAAAGTTAGCCGAGAAGCCATCTGGACCTGGAGCCTTATCCCCTTCTAAAGCAAAGACAACCTTTTTTAATTCCTCAATGGTGACAGTTTTTGAAAGACTTTTAAATCTCTCAGCAGGTATTATGTTATTAGGAATGGAGTCTAAGAGGAAAGAGGCCGCTTGTTCATTGTAGGAGGTATCTTCAGTGAGGAGGTTCTTGTAAAAATTTAGCACCTCTATTTTGATATCCTCAGGCTCCTTAGTAATGTTTCCATTTCTTTTAGCAACTTCAGAAATTCTGTTACAAGCTCTATGTTTGATGGCTGTCAGGTGAAAAAAATTGTATTTCTGTCTCCATCCTTAAGCCAAAGGGCTCTAGATTTCATTCTCCAAAAGGTTTCTTCATGGCTGTTTATATTATGTAGATCTGATAGGATATTTTTTTCCCCATTGATGATCCTCAAGGGTCATACCTTTCATGGAGACATTTAGCTCAAGCTCTTCCAAATTGCTTAAGTTCTTTCTTCTTTTCAAATTTTTTTCCAAAAACCTCTTTATTCCATTTTCTAACTTTCTGTTTAACATTCTTTAACTTCTGAAGAAGCCTAAATTGGGCCGTCCCTGTGCCTTCCCAAACCCACCACTCTTTAATTCTGTCTAGAATGTCCTCATGTTCGAACCACATTTTCTCAAATTTGAAATTACCATGAAAAGGTTTTGTCCAATTGAAGAAATTGAGGACTATTGGATTATGATCAGATCCCATTCTGGGGAGAGTAGAAAGATGGAAATTCTGGTCTAGGATCTAATTTGCAGAAATAAGAGCTCTGTCAAGTTTAACCTGAATTAAGCTCTCTCCTAATCTTCTGTTAGACCATGTGAATTGATTGCCATGAAGCTCTATGTCCATAAGATTAAGAGTCAAGATAAAGTCTACAAATTCTTCCATACTAAGGGAGAATTCAAAACTTCCTCCAAAATTTTCTCCTGGATTCAAAGGAGTATTGAAGTCTCCCATAACCAACCAGTTCATGTTTTCAACCTTGCTTCGGAACAAGGTTAACTCTTTCCATAGCCTTCTTTTACCAGTAGCAGTATTGGGTGCATAAATATTAGACAAGATCCAGCTATGATTATTTTCAAGGCTTTTAAAGATAATAGCTAAATGATTCTGGGTTGAGGAGAGTACCTTACCATCAACCATCTTTGTATCCCAAAAGATCGCTAAACCTCCAGAGGCCCCTTGAGAGTCAACAACAGCAAAGGCAACGTTCTGCCAAAAATGTCTTTTGAAGTCTTCAACTGCTTTACTTTTCATTTTAGTTTCCTGAATGAGAAGAATGTTGGGTTTGTTTGCTCTTTTAATTTCCTTAAGCATTCTTTTCTTAGGCCCTCCATTGAGGCCTCTTACATTCCAAGAAATAACCTTCATTAAAAAAATTTTGGAGATGCATTTGCCGGATGGCTCAGAATTCTCTGTGTACCATCTGCAATTTCTTTTTCAGTCTCTTTTTCTCTTGCTTCTCTCTTAGATGGCCTGCCTTTTCTAAAGGTTACTCCAAAATTTGTAGTTCTTCTAGCAGTGGCCCTTGTGATTCTTGAGGTGGAAGCTTCCCAGCTTCCAAGCTGCTTTTCTTCTAGGCTTTTTGAACCTCTTTTCTTTCTTTTCACTAAGATGAATCCATCATTATCACAATCATTTTCCTTACTGATTGGGGTAATTTCCCCATCCTCCTTTCCTATGGTAATATCAGCCTGCTTATCCATTTTAGGAGTCAGATCCTCCACATCTGTGTCCTCTTTCTCTTGGTTTAGATCTCGTGTAATGGATTCTAGATCCTCTTTTCCTTTTTCTTGTCTCATTTTTAGTTTTCTCCATAGAGCTGCTCTCCTTACTTAGTGACTCTCTTGATGGGCACCGATTTTGTCTTCCTCTTCTTCCATGCAAGAGAGAAAAATGTTAACTTTTTCATTTTCTTCATCAACCTCCATGTTCACTTTTTTACTGTTTGGAGTCAAAGAGTTCAATACTCGAATCCACCGACATCTCCCTTTTGTTTTCTTCCTCATTCGGACCCAGATCTAATTCTTGTTGAGACTTAATCAGCTTCTTAGGTTTCCAAAGTTTTCTGTAAACTGGTGGTCTCTTTGCCTTAAACCCTTCTTTCCTTTCTTTTAGCTTGGAATGCCTCTCCAAACACCTATTACCAATAGCTAGTTCAGATATCAGTTCTTTATCTGCCTTATCGCTCTCGATTCTGTCCTTGATCTTCAGAAATATCTGAGAAATCTTCCAGCTTTTGAACTATATGTTCAGACATTTCTTTGGTAAAATGCCCTAATCTATGGCACTTGCTACATCTTAACTTGAAAGCTTTATATTCTATTTGTTGATTCCATTCTCCAAATTTGGATTGCAGAACAATGTTATCGGGGAGCTCTTGATCCATTTCTATGGAGACACGAACTAAGAAAATGCCACCTAGACTGTTTCTCGTGGGGCCCATCCAGCCAATAGGTGAACCAATCGATTTGGAAATGTGAAGGAGGATTTCATCATCCCAAAGATGCAAAGGAAGCCCTGGGAGTCTACACTCGATGGGTATGACATGAATATTTTCAACAAATGGATTAAATCCTGGGTACCATTTTTTAAAAAATAGTCCCATGTTACCAAGGCACCAGGGACCACCCAATAAGACCGAGTCAACATCAGATTGAAGGTTAAATCTAGCCAGGAAAAAACCTTTTTCCATAGTGGTGATAATCAAATCCCCTTTTGGTTTCCATCTACGAATGGCCCATTTCCTAATGGTGTCCACATTGGGTCTTGATCCCAAAAATTTGCCGACAAGTGCCAGATTGGTTTTCTCCAGAGCTCTTTGCAGACATCCATCAGGTACCTATAAGTGGGTCACCCCTTCAACATCTTTTGTACTTTTAAAATCACATGCAGCCTGAGGTCTCACATTTTTGTCGAGTCTTAACAACTTCCGCCCAGGCTCTAGACCTGAAACTACCACTAATTATGACATTTTTCACTTTTATCGGTTCCTTAGCGGCTACATCACAGTTCTTTGAGAGACATTCAAGCAGCCTGGCCGAGGCTGCTAAAACAACACTTTCGAAACCCTCATGCAGCCCTTTGAATTTACAAATTTGCAGCCCGCCCGAAGGAGTTCCATGAAAAAGTTTCCAACCTCCTTTAAATAATTTTCACCCACATCGAATAAAATAATTATTCATTTAAAAAAATCCATCCCCCATTACAAAAATTTACCCACATTCCCTTTTTAATTAAAAAAAAACATTCCCACCAAAAACCCATGACTTAAAGTGAGCAGGGTTTTATTTGAGCCCTAGGATTAAATCGATCTCAGCCTTTGATCTCCTTTTTGCCCTAAAGATGACCTAACTTTCCTTATCTTTTCCCCTTTTTTTTTTCTTTCATTTGAATTCCATTCTTGTTTTCTTTTCCTTCTTTTTTTTTTTCTTGTTCTCATTTGCAGGTTGACTGGGAGGAGTTATGGAGTTAGTTTTCTTATTTTGTTTGTAACCCTTATCGAAGTTCCTTTGATGTAAATTATATATATATATATATATATATATATATTTTATTTTCTTTTATTTAAATGTGGGGCGGATTTGCAGGATACTGTGAGGATGAAGCATAGAGGTGGATACCGTGGCAAGGAAGAGGTAGGGCAGCTGTGAGGGAAGTTGAGTCGAGATGTATGGGGAGGGTTTGGAGGGGCAAACAGGTAGAAGGTGGCGGGGAGGCCGCGGGGGGATAGGCCGGAGGGAGGGAGGTCGGGGTTAGCTGCGCAGGCAACATAGTAGTGGCGGAGGGGGTGTTGTGCATGGCCGCACAATAGCAATGGGGCTAGAGTCGTGGGGGAGGGGTCCGACCCTCCCCCAACACACAAATCTTAACAAAGTTCTTTTGTTTATTATATATATATATATATATATATATATATATAAAAAAACTTTAAAACGTATTTAATATACTAAATAGTATATATATTATATTATAAATGTATATTGAAATATATATATATATATATATATATATATATATATATATATATATATATATATACATTACCATTTTATTATTTATATAATATCATATATATAATATTATATGTATACTTTATATTCTATAATATATGTTTCAACATACATATACAAATCTGCGTATTACTTATATTAATATAACCATTAAACTAAGACTTTTCCTTAACTATAATACTGATTTCATTTTTAAAAAAGCACTAGATTAGAGAATTTCCGAATAAGATTATTTTGTGCACAATAGTAAGTGTAATGCCCCGTTCTCTAACGACCATGTCGCTAAGCTTTTAACGTTGTGGTACTCCTGTTGATCTCTTGTTGGCTTCACCCTTGTCAAAGAAAATGATTGGAATTCTCCCACTCCGTCATGTCTTCTCATGTTGTGTTGATGTTTTCTGTGGTTGGCCCCGCCTCATCCATTACATTTTCCTCCTATTAAAGGAAAAATATGTGCTCGATTTATCAAGCTCGTAAGTTGGTTCTTGTTAATACGATTAATAAGTATTAATAAGTGGTAATAATAATAGTAATAATAATAATAATAATAATAATAATAATATTTTTATTTATCGATCGATGTTAACCTTGTTATCTAATCATCGATTTGTTATCAACCTTGTTGTTAATTTTTTATAAGTGATTTTATTGTTTTAGATTGATCGCTTCACAGATCGAGCCTTGATTCACGCAAGGGAAGCTGGTTTATGGTTGGCACCATCATCGAGGACGTAGCGTTCTGTTTAAGGTTTAAAGTTTTTATCCTTGGCCGTCTAGGCACCCTTGTATGCTTTGTTAATGTTTGGGTAAATGCCTTCAACCACAATTTCTTCTTTTCCCCTTGTTATAAAATTGGTCCATGTATGCCAAGTTAGATAATTATCAAGTTAGTGGTGAATTTGACCACCAGCCTACCACGCTGCTCCCGCCATAACCCAACTCACCTCTATGCTCTTCGCTTCATGTTTTGGTTTCTCAGAGATACCGTGTACAACATGATTATAAAATGGATGTCTTTTAAAATGGATATTGTGGATCCATTATTTATTCCTTGTTTCTATCACATTAAGTGTCATTAGAGATGTTAATATCGAATTAGGTTAGGGCTTCTTTCAATCTAGCCTAAAACTATACATGTATATTTACGCTTAAGGCGTTATATAATACTATTTGTATGCTTTTATTTGTTTTAGATCAGATCTAAGTACCAGACTTATTGAAAACAAAGCGACCATATAAAATAAGGTAGGGAAATGAGGATGAAAGTTTATACTACTCGACATTTAAGGAGAACTAATTAAATATAGTTTAGGTTCGTGAAATCATAAAAGATGTGCTCGAATAGGAAGAAATATAGGATCTGCGTATCACATGGATCTCTCCCCCAAAATAGATGTTTTGTTTTTATGTGAACCATGTTGATTATTAATGACCAATCTGGTGTACTTTTTAAAGGATTTCACATGAGTTTTGAAAATGGCCGCATGAGGCAAGTAACAGCCAGACATTTCTGCACCTTCCTGTAAGAGGAAAATGTGTTGGATCTTACCTAGGATCTGGGGAAGCGTGACTGAACTCTTATTGGGTTTTGCCTACGTTTTGACTTCATTTTTTTGTAATGGCTTGCTAGCCACATTTTTTTTTGGGATCTTCTTGCTGCTTTGATTGAGGGTCGTACGCCTATGTGGAAGCTCACATTTGTGAGTTTATTACAACTTTCCTTTGCTTCATGGAGGATTTATGAGTGCGCAGAAAACTTGTGGATGCCTTCCCTCCTGGCCGCGTGAGCAGAGAGTTTTTTTTTTTTTCCAGACTAGTTTGGGGGGGAGTGAAGCCCTCGAAATCATTCTGGTCAATACGTTTTGCTCAACAGTTCTCCTTGGACGCATTGTTTGGTTTTCTGGGACGTGGGCCTGATTTATTTCCCTTGCTCGATGGATGTATTTTCCTGTTCTTAACTGCCACTGTCTCTGGCTGCGTGAATGCTGGATTAGGTGAACTGATCAGCTTTGACACCTATTGACTGTGCCCTTCTAGGAGGAAACGAGCTGTACAGTTTGGAGACCTGGGGCTACGGGAGGTGAAGTAATTTTTATTTTCAGATCCCTTTCATGATTTTTTTTTAACATATGTGACTATTCAATGAGACCCTCCCCCATCGCCTGGTGGCATTTTGTCCCGTTTTGCATGCTTCATGGATTCTCCCTCTCTTTGCTTATGTTATTTATTTATTTATTATTTTTGAGGCACATTCTTCTTCAGTTGACTAATATCCATGTTCCTTATTCTCGTTTGATGTCTCTGTCCTGCTCTGGCGCCCCATATTTGACGTAGGCTGGAAGGTTATTTGGAGGGTTGTGCAGTTTGGTCTTGTCCCTACCTTTCACGTGTGTACTAGGCCTTTTTCATTAAACCCATCTTGTGCATACCGTAGTCTTGACAACCCTTGAGACCATTGTTCTTTCCGTTTGATGTTGCTTGTAAACTGGAGCTCTCTGCCAGGCTAAGCATAGATGAGAATGGAGCTTGAGTTCCCAACTCGGTAGAAAAAGGGAGATGCGACCTGAAGATTATTTCTACTAGTCCATGTGGTGATTTGTATGATCTGTTGAAGTTGGATAAATATGCAAGATATTTCTACACTTTTCTACTGTTGCTATATTTATTTTATCGTGAAATCGAACCACCATTTCCTTGAATTGGTTGTCTTTTGGACGTCTTTTCAGGAGGTCTCTCCTTTCTACTTTCTTTCTTCTTGTTTTAGCTGTTATCATTGCCTGTATGTTAGTGGAAAGCATGCAGTGTTCTCTCCTTTGGGTGTATGTTTTTCTGCTCGAGTGATCGATCTTCCTTTTTATATATATATACTCTTCTCTACGATAGAGTTTCAAGTTATTATGTTGTTCCAGCTAGTATTTAGCAGTCGTTAAAGTAAGCGTGCAATAACTATGAAGCTCCTTCCTATCACCCAGTTTTTCCTTCTTTGTCTTTTGACATATATTGTTAATGATCTCTCAAGCCCACTTGATAACCCTTTTGGCATCGAGAAAAAGAAAGGTTGTAGGATTAGTGTAATCAACGCTTGGACTATTTCAAGTTAGAGATTCGGTATTAAAACTTTTAGAATGAATAAGTTTGTGTGCAACGTGTTTCAACCTCACGTGTTTAGACTCCTACGTAGCTTCACCTTGTTCCTAGGTTTTAAAGCCATTCTTAGGAGGTACTTTGACTATCCCCTTCAACTTGAATCGTAACTAGTTTTTCGATTAGCTAAGTTCGAGGTTTTAATTGTGCAAATCTAGTACCCCACTATTACTAGAATTATTTTGGTCTTTTTTTCTTCCTCGGAAGATTGTTGGTGAAATAATCTAGTCTTCTAACTTGTGTTTTCCTCCCATTTATAATGATTGTGTTGTTAATTAAGATTGGACAGTTTCTATGCACATATGTACCTTAATGTTTTGTGATGAAAATTGTCTTGAACGTTGTTAACCTTGGGGAAAACTTTCTTGCAATCGATAGTATTATGGAGTTATAGCAGAAGGAGTTGTTTTGATAATGAAACTTAGTAGTTTATGTTGTACCTATGTTTGAATGGTTGATTATGTTACCAAGGGTTGCCTTAAAATTATTGTTGTTTTGGGAAATAGGAAATTTATTTTAAATTAACCGAACTTTAAAATTGTTGTGGAGGTTTGTAAATATTTAGGGTTATAAAATTTGTTGATGACATTTTCGTATACTCTTGTTTGACGGAACTCCCTTCTCCTCTCGCATGTTTGCTACTAGCCTATAAGGCATTGGCCCTTCGGAATGATTGGGAAATCTCTTGGAGTTAATGGCCAAAACTAGTATACTTTGCCTTCGCTTCAAAGCTTATGTTGTGTGTATACTCTATGTGATTTCAGGTTTGAAACTCAATTATACATGGATTTTTGTGTTAATTCTTGAAACCCGTGGTTTCCCTTTCTTGGATAGATCAACTCTTTTTCTTTTAGAAATATAATATTTTAGCCTATGCGTTTGGTACCTTTGATAAATTTCTAGATGGTTGGTCTATATATCAAATCTCAATCTTGTGATTGTTATTTAATTATTTACTTGATGGGAATCCTATTTTTTATATTGGTTATTTCTCCTTATAGGGCCAAGGGCCATTCTCATACGATTGTTATACTTTCGTTGTTTTTACTCCTAACTGAAGTACATGGTCTTCTTCCTTGATTGGCATGGTGGAGACTTATTATAACTTGAAGTGTTGATAGTGTTTAGAGGTTTGACCCAATTCTTGTAATAAAGTGCTTCCTTTCATGGTATTGTTAGATAACAATTATGGTGGTTTTGTGTAGCCTTATCTTGCTCAGTTCTCGTGAATTGACTCTTGTAGAAAATTTGTTGCAGATGGATTTTGCGAGTAGATGAGGGATAGACTTGTAGATTTTTTTCATCAACCTCAGTTGAGAAGTTCTTTTGCTCGAATCCCTTTTACTTTGGTCAACTATTGATATCGTCCGGTGGAAAATTTAGAAGAGGATCAACATCTTAGTATAATGTATTGTCGACATTGACATCTTAACTTTGGAAACCTTGATTGTTTGACTATCATTGAAAATATAAGAAAATTTGGTTACTGTTTGTTGAGTGACCTTGTTGGATTAATGGTATTTTAATAATTGATGTAACCTTGTTTTGTTCTTGTAAATGAGTGTTGCTAAACTTTACCCTTGAGAATAAATGTTGAGTTAAATCTTGCTATGACTTAGTAATAATGTGTCATAAGTAAACTAACATGGGTTGTTTAATACTTATAGAAGTTAAACTAAAATTTGTATTCAAATAAAGTAACGTAGGGGTCACCAACTTGAGAGCAAGTAATTCTTTAAGTAATCAAAGGCGAGACTATCATTGCAAGTAAAATTATATAACATGATATCCCTAGCTCCACTAGTGAACATTATCCCTTTTATGGTGAAATTTGTAAAATGATCCTAAGGTGAAATGAATTGTTTGTTGATAGAAGATAATAAGATTTAATAAGCCGAGAAAACAATTTGGAAACCACGCAATTCTATCTCTCCGCCATTTGGAAGGTAAATTGTTCTCTTTGGTAATACTCATTCAGTGAAGCCTATGTAAAATATTTGATAATTCTGGATAAATTCGCAAGCCTCGATTAAAGCCTGGTAATAATTAATGAGGTCTTAAAGATGATTTCAACTCGATCTTCTCCCTCTAACCTTTTTCCAAGGCACCTTGTATTTCTTCTCTTATGTGTGTTGAACGCAAACCCATGTTGTCATATGGGCATGAATGAGTTCTAGAAGCGTTATTGTGAATAGATGGTATTGTGGAATTTAAATTTACCCTTTTCTTCTAAATAAACGAATCAAGCAAATAATAGTTCATAATAGAGAAGAATGAAAGCAAATTTATCTTCTGAGTAAACGTAAGAAACCTAGTGTTGTAAGAGGAATTGTATGAATCATATCTAGAGTCCTAGAAAACTTAAGTTAAGTATCGAAAGATGTTTTATTAAAATAAATAACCTTCAAAAGTTCTCATTATGGCTTTCCCTATCTTTAAGTGCGTTATGTGGTGTTTTCCTATGTTGTCTAGTCAAAAAGAAAAGTGAAATATCCTTGATGGGTGTGAACATTTCCATGCTACCTTTGTGGTCATCCTTGTATCGAGTTGTTCATAGAGTTAGTTATAACCTTGGTGGTGACATGTTGTGTCATGTTTTGTGTCAATAAAAAAAAAATTATTCTGTATTTTACTGTGTTGTTTATGTGTGAATTTTTTTGGGTTGTTACATTTGGTATCAGAGCAAGGTTCATGCTCTCGAACCTTTGGGCCAGATTGGAGTGATGATGGTGTTGCATGATGGTGGTTGATATTGGAAGAGTAATGTGCTTTAGGCATGATGTGATCCATGTCGTAATTGTGATATTGTGAATGCACATGATGTGTATGTCACTTAGTGCGTATTTGTTATCATGTTGATGTGTTGGGGATGGGAGTATTCTCTCTCCTTCTTGTGGATTCTATGAAGAGTTCACGTGTGAAATACTACTTGTGATGTGTGAAAAGAATTCTAATGTGGATGATGGAGTGTTGAAGCATTGTGGCATATTGTGATATGTGGGTGTGTCGATATGTTGTATGACTGGATTGATGTAAAGTGAATTGAGTTGTATCATGATGTTTCACCATGTTTTGAAGAAATGTGTGTATCTCCTTGTATGTAGCAAATGAATGTTATGTTGTGATGTTACTATGTCCATCATATGTATGATTTGTGTGATATGTAGTGATTCATGTCGTGATTTAGGGTCATACGGTGAGTGTATGAACCCTATCGTATAGTGATTGCACTTTGGGTGCAGAATGTGGTGAAGTGATGTAATGCACCCAGTGAATGTATGATTGTGATCTACCCTATATACATACCATACATAAGACATTATGGTAGTTATGTGTGTACCACCATTGTGTTAGTGATGTAGTTACATGTTATGTTGTGAACCTTACACTAACCGACCCTGAAGGAAATCGGTAAACTATGTATGTTTGGAGTGAGAAAATGTGTACCATGGACTAGTCACTCGAGCCGCATATGAGATAGGAAGTGGAGCCTTACATAGGCTGAAAACCCACTTTTTTCGTTTGGTATGTGTGGCACTTGTTCAACGGGTGTCATGCATATTGTGTTTTGCGGACACCTTAGGCTCAGTAGATGGTGACATGTACTTTCTTTTCCCCCGATATCGTTGTCGTATGGACTCTACCTATGTGATTTTGACTATGTTGAGCCTTGTTGAAGTTGTGGCGAGATGATTCAAATTGAGATGATGACAGTTGTATTATTGATATGTATTTTTTTATGAGCTGAGGATCAATGTTCCGAGTGCTAGCAACTTGTTGAGTACCCCTTTGGTGGCCAGATAAGGCCACGTAGTCATAGTAATGTGCTATTCTTATATGTGTATTTTATTCATAAATTGAACCTTTTTACTTTACTTTTGCAAGGACCAACAGTTTTCTTGATTTCCATGTTTTACATTTTGGGCATTTCCTTGGTTTTGGTACTAACACGCAGATTTTTGCACTAACTATGGCCATTTGGTCATTTGTCTTGCTTGGTTTTGGATCTTCTTCTAAATTTTATGATTTTACCGCCTTGCCCAAGGCTTGTACTTTGCCACTTGGCATTCTGATCGGATTGTTATGCTGGTTCTATTGTCGTGATGTGTGGAATAGGGTCATGGGATGCACCATGGAATGGTTGGGCCCATGGACCCGCTTCATTGTATGGGGGTACGCCCCAAGGAGTTACAGATAACTAGCAGGTTGTTGGACCATGAGTTATTATGTCACTTGGGTTGGGGGTGACGGGGCTCTATGTGCCCAGGGCCATAGGGTGACCCGGCCTCATTAAAAGGAGAAAGGAGACGGGCCTCTATGGTTGAGTGACCTGATATTCTTTATGGCACTCTATGGTTGAGTGACCTGATATTCTTGATGGGGCTCTATGGTTGAGTGACCCGACTTGGTTTGGCACTATGTTTCTTTCTCTTTGGGAGTTATATGGAGTTGCTTTGTAATACTTGGGAGTAGGTGGTTATTTTCTGATGCTTCGGGTGGTATATGGTGTTGCTGGTAGTGTTTTGGGGGTAGTGTTATGATGTATGTGTGCTCATGAGAGTTGGTTATGGTTGTGGCTCCTGGTATACACTATGTACTGTTGTTATCCAAAATTCACCCCCCGGGGTAAATTTGATAACATGCATCAGAATACTAAAGTCCCAGGCAAATAGATTGATTCAAGGCAAAAAATCATGTTTCTAGGGTCCCCTCGGATTTTTTCTAACTCTCATGTCGAAGAAGAAAGGAGCAAGTTCTAAAAAGGGGTGAAATTTTTGCAAAAACAAGCTTGGACCAGAAAAAATCATGAAAATCGGCTAAGTCCTAGTCTAGGCGGTCCTTGGGATAATTGGGACGTCAGGGTGCGAATCGACCGGAAAGCCTCCAGGCGGTTTGCGCGAAAGCCTTTGGACAGGTTGGGACATCGGGACAAGCGGGACGTGAAAAGCTAATTCGGCCGAAGGGGGAAAATTAACTAACTGGCATTGTGCGAATGTGCTAGGACATCTGGGCCGTGAGGATGCGAAGGACGACGCGAAGGATGAAAACCACCCCGGATCGGCCAGACGAGAAACTTTTGCATTAGGACAAGCGGGCCAAAGGGACGCGAAGGACGTGAAAATCCGCGCATCCCGGATGAATCAGGAAACGCCACGTGTCACAAGGGAAAACGTCCAAAATTTCAAAGGGCAAGGTTTGAAGCGTTGGCCCGAGCCAATAAAAATAGGACACGTGTCCTAAGGAGAAGGGGAGTGTGGAGCTCGGGGAGGAATTAGAGAATTTGGAAAAGTTTTGGCCAAAAACTAAAAGGTAAAGGATGACACTGTGCCCCTGTCCTCCAACCAGATCATGCCACATGTCCCAAGTGGCAGGGACGCGGGAAAAAATGGGAAATTTTCCAAAATTACAAAAGGTCAAAACTTTCAAGGAAAACCCATGGGTAAGGGAAGGAGAGAGAATCGCTCCTCTAATCAGCGCCCGACATGTGTCGTTCAGGTGGCGGAGTGCGGGAAAAATTTCAAAACCCATTTTTGCCTATTTTGTGCCCTAAATCTTCAGATCGCCATATATTTCAATCCAGAGCTCGGATTTTCACGTTCTTTATATCATTGGAAAGCTTATAAAATTCTCTACATGATTCCAGGGTCAATCTTGAATTTTGGTTCATTCTAGAGAGAGAAATTTAAAAAACAGCTCTGACACGTGTCCATGGCCAGAAATGACATTTCAACGACCAAATTTAATGCAGAATGGGTCGCACTCTCCTCCAATTTGGTAAAAAATGATAGGGTATGGGTTTGTAAGGTCCTTCATGCTGATTTAATGCATTTGCAGTCAATGAGGAATGGGTTCCCATGTTTTGTATGTTTTCTCTCTCCTGGGCTCGACCCATGCAATGTAAAAGCCAGATTTGGCTCATTTCGTAAGTGTGGAACATTTTTTGGCAAAGCATCTTCTTATTTCACCTCCAGCAAGAGATTGTTGCAAGAATCAGACCTCTTCAAACATTATAACAGATTTTCTACCTCTATGAGGTTGTAATGCAGTGGTTTTGACATTGGAAATGATAATGCAAGCTTTGTGAATGGGTTTCAGTCCTTTGTTTGTATTATTTGCTTCGTTTCGAGATCCTAAATTACATCTTATCAGCCTCTGTATGATTTTATGTTGCAATCTTTGGTTTGTGTCTATTTGCATGACAAAAGTATTCACCACTCCTTTTAGTGCATCACCATCTTTAGTTAGTTTCAATTTTTGCATTTCTATCCGTGTCTCCTTGCAATTTAGAGTAGGATTAGGATCTGAACCTCTGTAGTTGTGAAAATATAGATCTAAATCAGAGGAGTTTGAGGAACCAACCTCTAATATAGAGATTCCTCTCTCGCCATAAGTCCCAAACTTGGAGAGAGGTTTCCATGTTGTGCAATCACACTGGATGCCTAAGACAGTCATTTAGAAATCTGATCAACATCTAGGGGTGCTGTGATTTTGCACTAACAGTTTTGGCACGCCCAGTGGGACACTAGAGGTCTCATTTTTATTGCAGCAAAGTTGATGTGCATCTGCTACAATTTTCTTGCTTGAAAAGAGCTATTATTTACATATCTGGTGACTCCAAGGGGAAGAATCAACTGGTTTCAATAGTGCAGGCCTAAAAACTCATGAGAAGAATCACCACAAGGTCAAGAGTTGGAGAAGAAGAAGTGCTATTTGAATACCTGCAATTATCTCCAAGAAGAAGGCAAAGAGGAAGAAGGACTCAAAGGTCTCCATCTCCACCAAATAGAACTCTCTCAACTCCTCCACCTGGTAGGCCTTTCATTCAGTCAACAAGGGTTTTAAGACCAATTAGAATGGCACAAAACAACCCCTATGTCAACTTCACAGGAAGCAACCCACTTGCCCTCAATGCACAACATCCAATTCCTATTGCAGCCTTGAAGAACATTCCCTACTTCACTGGAGAAAATCAAACTACTCCAGGTGATCATGTTAAAGATATTGCTAACCTTTGTGTAATTCATGAAATCAATGAGATGCAAGTGGCTGTCAAGTTACTGGCATCTTCATTCAAGGGGAAAGCATTGCAATTGTTTAGAAGCCTTGGAGTTAGTTCTATCATAAATTGGAATCAGTTGTGTATAGCACTTCATGAGAAATTTAGAGAAAAGGGAGACAACTTGTCTCTTTTGGAGCAGCTGAAAACCATCAAGAGAGCTCCTAATGAGCAGCTGACCGATTTCAACTTTAGATTTCAAAAGACTTGGGAGAGAATTCTAGTGGCATTCAGGCCAACAGCAGAAGGTGCTTTTCTCTACTATCTCAAAGCTCTAAATTCTGATATTTCTATGTTGATTCAGTCCATGGGAGGCATAACTATCCCTATGGCTTATAGCATTGCCATTAGGGCTGAAAATTGTTTGATCCAAGCTGGAAAACTTGCCCCTAGACCTCCCATGCCATTGTTTCCAAGTTTAGAGAGCCCTAACACCAATCAAGCACCTAATTTGGCTCCTTCTCCCACTCCTAGAAATCAGAGTTCAAATGAAGCTTCCACTTCATCTCCAAGTGCCCCAAATGAGCTTCAAGAAGTCATGAAGCAATTGCAAAACCTAGGAAATGAGCTGGTTACTCTCAAGAGGTAACAAGCCCAAGGTTTTAGACCTTCTTATCAGCCCCAAGCTTAGCCTAATAGGCAGCCATACCAACCACAAAGACCACCTAATCCTGCTGCAAATATGAATCAAACAAGGCCTCCTACTAATAGACCATTTCAGCCCTACAATCCAAATGCCATATCTACCTCTAAGGCATTGGTGCCGACACAAAACAACATTGCTCAGGAGTATGACTGGTGTTTTCCATGGAATGATCCTCATAACCAATCCATGTGCTTCAATGGTGCTTTGAATCAAGCACTAGTGGTGACAAATACTAGTGTGGAGGGTGAGGGCAAATCAAGGAAACAACCAACAACAAGAAACATTCCAACAACAATCAGCCCCAAATGACACCACATTGGTAAATTGGCAAGTAGAGGATTTTTGTGGCATGAACCAAGCAGTTTCTCAAGGTGTTACAGCCAACAAAAGGTCAAAAAGGAGGAATTTGGGTGAAGAACATCCATTATCCCCTACCAATCCACGAACCTCTATGGTTCCACAAGTGGTTGGTAAACAAAATCCAGTTGTAAATGCACAAGGGCAACCAAGAGCAGCCCCTAGGCCAACTCAAATACCATTGTTGCTGCCCACGTGCAAGGAGTGAATGTGCAAACCAAGGGACAAAAATAAATCCTTCATCACCATTCAAGTATCATTGATCGGATGAAGAAGACAAACGTCAATATGTCAATGTGGGAATCCCTATCTATCCCAGCCAAAGAGATCTGCCAAAGCTGCCATGAAGGATTGGCCAACTTCGAATCAGCAGGATCATATGCAAGACAAAGTGGTTACAAATGCTACCCACCTGAGGGAAATCATGGAGGTCAGCAAGGTAAAATGTTGAAGCCCCCTCCTTTCTATGTTTCGTTGATAATTGGAAATCAGCTAGTGCACAATTGCATGATAAACTCCGGGGTAAGTAGCTCGGTAATGCCTAAAAATAGCTGATCAGCTAGGGCTCCAATGATGAAACCATATCCAAAGAGGTACTGCAGCTGGATGGGACAGCAAAGAATAAACAACGCTTGGGGTAATTAGAAACTTGAGTCTTACCTTGCATGCATGTCCAAATGTTGTTGTTTTGCAAGATGTATCGGTTATAGACCTTCCACCACTCTTTGCCCTATGCTTGTCAAGGGACTTCACAGCCAAGATTGGGGGATATTTGTCTGCTGATTGGTCACACATGCTATTCAGAATGAGGTATGGAACTAAGGCTACAATCAGGTCTGAACCTATTGCAAACTTCCACATTGAGACTTACACCCCAAGTCAGATTAATGCCAATTTCTCAGCATTTGATCAAGAAGATCACCCAAGCACTGATGAAGGCTGACACCAAGGTTGGAAGCATCCCGGATCTAACTCTTGATGAATGGGAAAACAAGATACATGCATTTGATCCTTATCAAGAAGTGGAAGAATCTGAGCTAGGGGTCTATTGCATACACGAAGAAAATCAGCCTATTCCTAGCATCACCAAGCCAAACCACAAGGATGACAATGAGGTATGGCAGCTGTTTTTTGATGGATCAAGGAGTAGGCAAGGTGCAAGAGGTGGAGCTATGCTTGTTTCACCTCAAGGAATAAAGTACTATTCAGCTTTTAGATTTCAGTTTGCATGCTCCAATAACAATGCTGAATATGAAGCATTAGTGCAAGGGATGCATTAGGCAATCAAGAAGAAAATAAAGAACTTGCAAGTATTTGGGGACAGTGAATTGATTGTAAATCAGGTCAAGGGATAGCATGCTACCAAGAATGATCTACTCAGATGCTACAAGAACAGGGTGTGGGACCTCATGGAAGATTTTGAGGGTTTTGGCATTAAATCCATTCCTAGGAAAGAGAATCAAGTCATGTTGACAGGCTTGCAGCAGCGGGGCAGCCTTTGACATTGTGGAAAGCATTCAACAAGATAAGGTACAACTAAACATCCATGTGATTGTGAGGCCTTCAATGCCGGATAACAATGTCGCTTAGCAAGTGTTTGAAAATGACCAGCAGATCATCCAGTTTTGCAAGAAGAAGCCGAGTTTTCAGCCAAGAATCAAGAGAGATTGGAACAGCAAGATGGTGACCAGTGTAGTACAGCTAAGAACTAACAAGCTGCCCAAGGGACTTATCACTTTGGAGTCCATTTTTAACCCCAATGATCAGTTTAGAAAGGAGAAAGAAAACATTCAAGTCAAGAGAGAGGATTCAATACCCATCTTGGTAGAAGAGAACAAACCATTGCAAATTGGAAGGATGGCAACTAAACAAGAAAGGTATGAGTTCATACAGCTTCTGTCAAGAGTTCCCTGACGTGTTTTCTTGGAGCTATGAAGACTTGAAAGGTTTCAATCCCAACTTAGCTCAGCATACCATCGAATGGATCCAAATACTAAGTCCTGCAGCAAAATAAATAAAGACCAGGTCAATCCACACATAGAGCCTCTCATGAGGAAAGAATTGGACAAGCTGATTGAGTCAAGGATCATATTCTTAATCAAGCATTCTAGTTGGGTTGCCAACTTAGTTCCAAAATGTAGAAGAAGAGTGGAGAGATCGACCGTGTGTTGACTTCGAGACTTGAATAGAGCCTCTCTCAAGGACCATTACCCACTCCCTTCCATGGAGCAAATCTTGCAGTTGTGGCTGGCTCCCGAGAGGTTTTCACTACTTGATGGCTACTCAGGCTACAATCAGATTATGGTGAAGGAAGAAGACCAGTTCAAGACAACCTTCACAACCAAATGGGGAACTTTTGCATACAGGAAAATGCCATTTGGGCTGTCCAACGCTGGTGCTACCTTCCAAAGGGAAATGGACATGGCATTCAAAGGTTTGATTAACAATGTGGTGCTGATTTACCTTGATGACATCACTATTTTTTCGAAAAATGCAGCAGACCACCTTTATCATTTGAGCCAAGTCTTCATGAGGTGCAGGAGATTTGGAGTGTCTTTGAATCCTAAGAAGTGTATCTTTCTTGCACATGAAGGAAAGCTCCTTGGCCATATTGTCTCCAAAGAAGGATTAGCAATTGATCCAGAGAGGGTTGAAGCCATAAGAGCACTACCATTGCCAAGCCACAAGAAAACCCTTCAGAGTTTCTTGGGAAGGATAAACTTTGTTCGAAGGTTTGTCCCAGATTTTGCAACCCTTGTCAAGCCCATCACCAAAATGTTAAAGAAGAGCATGGCTTTCAAGTGGATAGCAGAAGGAAAGGAGAGTTTTGAAGCAATCAAAGAAGCCATCTCTCAAGCACCAACTCTCATCAACCCAGAATTCTCCAAGGATTTCATCCTCTATGCATTTGGAGGTAATCACACTATTTCTGCCATTTTGGTACAACAGAAAAAGGATAATGAAGAGCAGCCAATTACCTTCTTCAGCCGGAGCCTAGATGACTATGAGGTAAGGTACTCTTTTATTGAGAAGCATGTGCTTTGCAAAGAATCGAAGCTTGAAGAAATTCATGCATTTAATCTCAAACAACAAGGTCCAGCTTGCTGGTCTCACACGCTGGGTTAAGGACTTCCTCCTCAACACGGATTTGAATGAGAAAAGGGCAGGTTGGATCACCCGTGTCATGGAGTATGACACTGAGATCAAGATCACCAAGCTGGTAAGAGGGAAAGGATTGTGTGAGCAGCTGGTTTTGGGGAAGCAAAACGAAGTATGCAATGAAGAAGAGGTTGTTTTGTGACAGGTCAGGACAACCATGAGCCAAGTGTCAATCAAGAAGAATACGATGCTGCCCCCACTCCTTGCTGGACCCAAGGTATTATACACTTCCTAGGCATAGGCCTATGCCCTCGGAGATGAACAAGACCCAAAGGAGACACTTCAGATTGCAGGCTGTTTCGTATGCCATTGTTGATGGAGTTTTGTTCAAGAAATATGTGAATGGAGTCTTTGAGATGCATTAGCACAAATCAGATTCAAAGGGTGTTGTAAGAGTTCCATGGTGGACCAGCTAGTGGCCATTTTGCACCAAGAGTGACAGCTCTAAAAGCATGAAGGCTGGTTATTATTGGCCTAAAATCTTCAAAGTGATTACTATGCAAGGATCAAGAGGTGTAAGAATTGTGCATTCTTCACAGAAAAGAGAGACTTGCTGCCCTTCCATTACATCCAATCTCGGTTGACAAGCCATTCATGCAATGGGGTTTGGACTTCATTGAGTCATTAATCCCAATTCAAGCCAAGGGCACAAATGGATTTTGACAAACCATGGACTATTTCACCAGATGGATGAAAGAGTGCTCAAAGAGGCAAATGAATCTAGCATCTTAGACTTTTATGAGGGGATAACAACTATATTTGGTGTACCTGCTACAATAATCTTTGATAATGCATTGGAATTCATGGGATCTAAGGTTACTGAGTGGGCTGTCAAGAACGGTATCTACCTAAGAACTTCATCAAACTATTACCCTCAAGGTAATGGCCAGGCCGAGTCTACAAACAAGAACTTGTTGAGAATCATTAGGAGGACTCTTGATGAGAATCAGAGGTCTTGGCATACCAAACTGAAATCAGCCTTATGGGCTGATAGGATAACTCCCAAAAGATCCACAGGTAACTCTCCATTCAAACTTGTCTATGGAAGAGAGGAAATATTGCCCATGTCACTTGAGTTGCCAACATTAGAACTCATGAAGCAACCGGAGTTGCTAGAGTTTGAGCCCATGGAGGTGAGGTATGCAGAGTTGATGGAGCTGCAAGAGATCAAAAATCAGGCATCCCAAGCAATGGAAAAGGATCAAGCTTTGATCAAGAAGACCTTTGATAGGAAGGCCAAGGATAGATCTTTTCAGGTTGGAGATCTAGTGTTGAAATGGGATGAGGATAGAGCAAAACCGGTAAGGCATTTAAAATTTGATGCCATTTGGAGTGGCCCATACATGGTCACGAAGTGCAAGAACAAAGCAATGCTTTCCAATTAGCCTCATCGGATGGTGAAGAATTGTAGATTCCGGTCAATGGAATCTATCTCAAGTGTTGCTTCTAGAGGGAAATTCACTACCTTGTAAATATTAGATTAGATTTTCATTCCTCCAAGTGCTTGTGCACATTGTTTTGCTGTAGGTTAGTTTTGTTTTCCCTAAGTGCTTTGGCACAGCTTGCTGTCCATGGAGATGTTTTGCAGTCCTTACTTCCATCAGGTGATATTCCATCTTCCTCCTTGCACATTCTAAGTCAGTTAGGGGTTCTAAATAGAATATCTCATGACTCCTTTCCCAATGGATGCTTTAGGAAACTGGTAACTTCATCTAGCAGGCAGGTGACCCAGCTGAGTCGCCAAATTGTTATCCAAAATTTACCCATAGGGTAAATTTGATAACATGCATCAGAATACTCAAGTCCTAGGCAAACAGATTGATTCAAGGCAAAAAATCATGTTGCTAGGGTCCCCTTAGATTTTTTCTAACTCTCCTGTCCAAGAAGAAAGGAGCAAGTTCTAAAAAGGGGTGAAAAAGTTACAAAAAACAAGCTTGGGCCAGAAAAAATCATGAAAATTGGCTAAGTCCTAGTCTAGGCGGTCCTTGGGACAATTGGGACATCGGGGTGCGAATCGATCGAAAATCCTCCAGCGGTCACGCAAAGACTGGGACAGTTGGGACATCGGGACACGCGGGACGTGGAAAGCCGATTCGGCCGAAGGGGGAAAAATTAACTAATCATTGTGCGGAAGTGCAGGACATCTGCGGGCCGTGAGGACGCCGAAGGATGTAAACCACCCGAGATCAACCAAAAAAAGAACTTTCGCACTAGGACAACCGGGCCAAAGGGATGTGAAGGACGCTTGAAAAGTCGGCGATCCCCTGTGGGCGAATCAGGAAACGCCATGTGTCACAAGGGAAAATGTCCAAAATTTCAAAGGGCAAGGTTTGAAGCGTTGGCTCGAGCCAATAAAAAGAGGACACGTGTCCTAAGGAGAAGGGGAGTGCGGAGCTCGGGGAGGAATTAGAGAATTTGGCAAAAGTTTTGGCCAAAAACTAAAAGGTAAAGGATGACACCGCGCCCCGTCCTCCAACCAGATCATGCCACATGTCCCAAGTGGCGGGGGCGGGGGAAAAAATGGGAAATTTTCCAAAATTACAAAAGGTCAAAACTTTCAAGGAAAACCCATGGGTAAGGGAAGGAGAGAGAATCACTCCTCTAATCAGCGCTCGACATGTGTCATCCAGGTGGCGGAGCGTGGGAAAAAAATTTCAAAACCCATTTTTGCCTATTTTGTGCCCTAAATCTTCAGATCGCCATATATTTCGATCCAGAGCTCGGATTTTCACGTTCTTTATATCATTGGAAAGCTTATAAAATTCTCTACATGATTCTAGGGTCAATCTTGAATTTTGGTTCAGTCTAGAGAGATAAAGTTAAGAAACGGCTCTGACGCGTGTCCATGGCTAGAAATGACATTTCAACGACCAAATTTAATGCAGAATGGGTCGCACTCTCCTCCAATTTGGTCAAAAATGACAGGGTATGGGTTTGTAAGGTCCTCCATGCTGATTTAATGCATTTGCAGTCAATGAGGAATGGGCTCCCACATTTTGTACATTTTCTCTCTCCTGGGCTTGACCCATGCAATGTAAAAGCCAGATTTGGCTCATTTCTTAAGTGTGGAACATTTTTTGGCATAGCAACTTCTTCTTTCACCTCCA
Source organism: Taxus wallichiana var. yunnanensis (assembly GCA_018340775.1). NCBI lineage: Eukaryota > Viridiplantae > Streptophyta > Pinopsida > Cupressales > Taxaceae > Taxus > Taxus wallichiana. Next base: position 187,907,772 of record CM031239.1, read on the forward strand.
GCAAGTGATTTTTGCAAGAATCAGACCTCTTCAAAGATTATAACAGGTTTTCTACCTCTCTGAGGTTGTAATGCAGTGGTTTTGACATTGGAAATGATAATGCAAGCTTTGTGAATGGGTTTCAGTCCTTTGTTTGTATTATTTACTTCGTTTTAGATCCTAAATTACATCTTATCATCTTGTGTATGATTTTATGTTGCAATCTTTGGTTTGTGTCTATTTGCATGACAAAAGTATTCACCACTCCTTTTGGTGCATCACCATCTTTAGTTAGTTTCAATTTTTTCAATTCTATCCGTGTCTCCTTGTAATTTAGAGTAGGATTAGGATCTGAACCTCTGTAGTTGTGTAAATATAGATCTAAATCAGAAAAGTTTGAGGAACCAGCCTCTAATCTAGAGATTCCTCTCTTAGTTTCACAAGTCCCACACTTGGAGAGAGGTTTCCATGTTGTGCAATCACACTGGATGCCTAAGACAGTCATTTAGATATCGATCAACATTCAAGGGTCTTGTGATTTTGCACTAACACTGTATCTTTGTTCGGAGTTATGTGAATTTTTTTTTATCTTTGGAATTGAGGAAATGTCTAGTTTTCATAGTACACTGTGCTCAAGTATTCTAATTGCAGTCATGATTGTGTGACAAGTACTATGTTATGTGAACCGTGCCTATTCCCTTCCATATTTGAGTAATCTTTTGTGGTGTAATACAGTCATGAAGTATATACTTGTGTGTTTATGAATCTGTAGTGTCTTGTCTGAACCCGGTAGGGTGTTGTGTTGGCAGTTCATGTTGGGCACCTACAATAAGGAATAAACTAACTAAAAAAAAACTCTACAACAATAAAATTTTGAAGAATTGAAACTAGAAGTAATGAAAATGGGAAGAGACTAATGAAACAATGAATAAGAGGGAACTACCAATCTTCACAGAACCTTAAAAGTTAAAATTTGTACCAAATGTTCCTAAGGCCACCTCGTGGCCGTGCTTTAATCAACTGAGTTTTAACCATAGAGTGCACTTTTTCCCTTTTTCCGTTCTTTGTTGCTTATCATTCCTTTTCCTCTATGCTTTGTCGCATCGGGGATGATGCTTTCTTAAGGGGAGGAGAATGTAATGCCCCATTCTCCAATGACCATGTCGCTAAGCTTTTAACGTTGTGGTGCTCCTGTTGATCTCTTGTTGGCTTCGCCCTTGTCACAGAAAATGATTGGAATTCTCCCACTCCGTCATGTCTTCTCGTGTCGTGTTGATGTTTTCTGTGGTTGGCCCTACCTCGTCCATTACATTTTCCTCCTATTAAAGGAAAAATGTGTGCTCGATTTATCAAGCTCGTAAGTTGGTTCTTGTTAATACGATTAATAAGTATTAATAAGTGGTAATAATAATAGTAATAATAATAATAATAATAATAATAATAATATTTTTATTTATCCATCGACGTTAACCTCGTTATCTAACTGTCGATTTGTTATCAAACTTGTTATTAATTTTTGATAAGCAATTTTATTGTTTGAGATTGATCACTTCATGGATCGAGCCTTGATTCATGCAAGGGAAGCTAGTTCGTGGGTGGCACCATTGTCAAGGACGTAGTGTTCTTGTTTAAGGTTCAAAGTTTTTATCCTTGGCCATCTAGGCGCCCTTGTATGCTTTGTAAATGTTTGGGTAAATGCCTTCAACCACAATTTCTTCTTTTCCCCTTGTTATAAAATTGGTCCATGTATGCCAAGTTAGATAATTATCAAGTTAGTGGTGAATTTGACCACCAGCCTACCACGCTGCTCCCACCATAACCCAGCTCACCTCTATGCTCTTCACTTCACGTTTCGGTTTCTCAGAGATACCGTGTACAACATGATTATAAAATGGATGTCTTTTAAAATGGATATTGTGGATCCATTATTTATTCCTTGTTTCTATCATGTTAAGTGTCATTAGAGATGTTAATATCAAATTAGGTTAGGGATTCTTTCAATCTAGCCTAAAACTATACATGTATATTTACGCTTAAGGCGTTATATAATAATATTTGTATGCTTTTATTTGTTTCAGATCAGATCTAAGTACTAGACTTATTGAAAACCAAGTGACCATATAAAATAAGGCAGGGAAATGAGGATGAAGGTTTATACTGCTCGACATTTAAGGAGAACTAATTAAATATAGTTTAGGTTCGTTAAATCATAAAAAGACGTGCTCGAATAGGAAGAAAAAAGGATCTACATATCACATGGATCTCTCCCCCAAAATAGACATTTTTTTAGGTGAACCATGTTGATTATTAATGACCAATCTGGCATACGTTTTGAAGGATTTCACATTAGTTTTGAAAATGGCCACATGAGGAAGTAACAGCTAGACATTTCTGCACCTTCCTGTAAGGGGAAAACGTGTTGGATCTTAAGCGGGATGCGGGGAAGCGTGATAGAACTCTTATTGTGTTTTGCCTACATTTTGACTTCATTTTTTTGTAATAGCTTGCTAGCCACATTTTTTTTGGGATATGCTTGCTGAACGGATTGGGGGTCACGCGCCGATGTGGAAGCTCAAATTTGTGAGTTTATTACAACTTTCCTTTGCTTCATGGAGGATTTCTGAGTGCGCAGAAAACTGGTGGATGCCTTCCCTCCTGGCTGCATGAGCAGAGTGTAGTTTTTTGTTTTTATTTTTTTTTCCAGACTAGTTTGGGGGGAGTGAAGCCCTCGAAATCATTCTGATCAATATGTTTTGCTCAACATTTCTCCCTGGACACATTGTTTGGTTTTCGAGGATGTGGGCTTGATTTATTTCCCTTGCTCGATGGATGTATTTTCTGTTCTTAATCGTCATTGTCTCTGCTACGTGAATGCTTTGGATTAGGTGAACCGATCGGCTTTTACACTGTTGACCGTGTGCCCTTCTAGGAGGAAACGAGCTATATAGTTTGGAGACCTGGGGCTACGGGAGGTGAAGTAATTTTTGTTTTCAGATCCCTTTCATGTATTTTTTTAACATCCGTGACTATTCAATGAGACCCTCCCCATCTCTTGGTGGCATTTTGTCCCATTTTGCATGCTTCGTGGATTCTCCCTCTCTTTGCTTATGTTATTTATTTATTTATTTATTTTTGGAGGCATCTTCTTCTTCAGTTGACTAATATCCATGTTCCTTGTTCTCGTTTGATGTCTCTGTCCTGCTCTGGTGCCCCATATTTGACGTAGGATGGAAGGTTATTTGGAGGGTTGTGCAGTTTTGTCTTGTCCCTGCCTTCATGTGTGTACTAGGCCTTTTTACCATTAAATCCATCTTGTGCATACCATAGTCTTGATAACCCTTGAGACCATTTTTCTTTCCGTTTAATGTTTCTTGTAAACTGGAGCTCTCTGCCAGGCTAAGCATAGATGAGAATGGAGCTTGAGTTCCCAGCCGGTAGAAAAGGGGAGATGCGACCTGAAGATTATTGTTGCTGGTCCGTGCGGTGTCTGTATGACCTGTTGAAGCTGGAGAAACAGGCAAGATATTTCTACACTTTTCTACTGTTGCTATATTTATTTTATCGTGAAATCGAACCACCATTTCCTTGAATTGGTTGTCTTTTGGACGTCTTTTCAGGAGGTCTCTCCTTTCTACTTGATTTCTTCTTGTTTTAGCTGTTATCATTGCATGTATGTTAGTGGAAAGCATGCAGTGTTCTCTCCTTTGGGTGTATGTTTTTCTTGCTCGAGTGATCGATCTTCCTATATATATATATACTCTTCTCTACGATAGAGTTTCAAGTTATTATGTTGTTCCAGCTAGTATTTAGCAGTCGTTAAAGTAAGCGTGCAATAACTATGAAGCTCCTTCCTATCACCCAGGTTTGTCCTTCTTTGTCTTTTGACATATATTGTTAATGATCTCTCAAGCCCACTTGATAACCCTTTTGGCATCGAGAAAAAAAGGTTGTAGGATTAGTGTAATCAACGCTTGGACTATTTCAGGTTAGAGATTTGGTATTAAAACTTTTAGAATGAATAAGTTTGTGTGCAACGTGTTTCAACCTCGCATGTTTAGACTCCTACGTAGCTTCAGCCTTGTTCCTAGGTTTTAAAGCCATTCTTAGGAGGTACTTTGACTGTCCCCTTCAACTTGAATCGTAACTATTTTTTCAGATTAGCTAAGTTCGAGGTTTTAATTGTGCAAATCTAGTACCCCCACTATTACTAGAATTATTTTGGTCTTTTTTCCTCTCGGAAGATTGTTGGTGAAATAATCTAGTCTTCTAACTTGTGTTTCCTCCCATTTATAATGATTGTGTTGTTAATTAAGATTGGACAGTTTCTATGCACATATGTACCTTAATGTTTTGTGATGAAAATTGTCTTGAACGTTGTTAACCTTGGGGAAAAATTTCTTGCAATCGATAGTATTATGGAGTTATAGTAGGAGTTGTTTTGATAATGAAACTTAGTAGTTTATGTTGTACCTATGTTTGAATGGTTGATTATGTTACCAAGGGTTGCCTTAAAAATATTGTTGTTTTGGGAAATAGGAAATTTATTTTAAATTAACCAAACTTTAAAATTGATGTGGAGGTTTGTAAATCTTTAGGGTTATAAAATTTGTTGATGACATTTTTGTATACTCTTGTTTTATGGAACTCCCTTCTTCTCTCACATGTTTTCTACTAGCCTATAAGGCATTGGCCCTTCTTGAATGATTGGGAAATCTCTTGGAGTTAATGGTCAAAACTAGTATACTTTTCCTTTGCTTCAAAACTTATGTTGTGTGGATACTCTATGTGATTTCAGGTTTGAAACTCATTTATACATGGATTTTTGTGTTAATTCTTGAAACCCGTGGTTTCCCTTTCTTGGGCAGATCAACTCTTGTTCTTTTAGAAATATAATATTTTAGCCTATGCGTTTGGTACCTTTGATAAATTTCTAGATGGTTGGTCTATATATCAAATCTCAATCTTGTGATTGTTATTTAATTATTTACTTGATGGGAATCCTATTTTTGTTATATTGGTTATTTCTCCTTATAGGGCCAAGGGCCATTCTCATACGGTTGTTATAATTTCGTTGCTTTTTACTCCTAACTGAAGTACAAGGTCTTCTTCCTTGATTGGTATGGTGGAGGATTATTATAACTTGAGGTGTTGATAGTGTTTAGAGGTTTGACCCAATTCTTGTAATAAAGTGCTTCCTTTCATGGTATTGTTAGATAATTGTTATGGTGGTTTTGTGTAGCCTTATCTTGCTAAGTTCTTGCGAACTGACTCTTGTAAAAAATTTGTTGCAAATGGATTTTGCGAGTAGATGAGGGATAGACTTGTAAATTTTTTCATCAATCTCAGTTGAGAAGTTATTTTCTTGAATCCCTTTTACGTTGTTCAACTATTGATAACGTCTAGTGGAAAATTTAGAAGAGGATCAATGTCTTAGTATAATGTATTGTGGACTTTGTCATCTTAACTTTGGAAACCTTGGATTGTTTGACTATCATTGAAAATATAAGAAAATTTGGTTACTGCTTGTTGAGTGACCTTGTTGGATTATCGGTATTTTAAGAGTTGATGTAACCTTGTTTTGTTCTTGTAAATGAGTGTTGCTAAACTTTACCCTTGAGAATAAATGTTGAGTTAAATCTTGCTATGACTTAGTAATAATGTGTCATAAGTAAACTAACATGGGTTGTTTAATACTTATAGAAGTTAAACTAAAAGTTATATTCAAATAAAGTAACGTAGGGGTCACCAACTTGAGAGCAAGTAATTCTTTAAGTAATCAAAGGCGAGACTATCATTGCAAGTAAAATTATATAACATGATATCCCTAGCTCCACTAGTGAACATTATCCCTTTTATGGTGAAATTAGTGAAACGATCCTAAGGTGAAATGAATTGTTTGTTGATAGAAGATAATAAGATTTAGCAAGCTAGAGAAAATAATTTGGAAACCCTGCAAATCTATCTCTCCGCCATTTGGAAAGTAAATCGTTCTCTTTGGTAATACTCATTTAGTGAAGCCTATGTAAAATATTTGATAATTCTGGATAAATTCGCAAGCCTCAATTAAAGCCTGGTAATAACTAATGAGGTCCTAATGATGATTTCAACTCGGCCTTCTCCCTCTAACCTTTTTCCAAGGCAACTTGTATTTCTTCTCTTATGTGTGTTGAACGTAAACCCATGTTTTCATATGGGCATGAATGAGTTCTAGAAGCGTTATTGTGAATAGATGGCCTTGTCGAATTTAAATTTACCCTTTTCTTCTAAATAAACGAACTAAGAAAATAATAGGTCATAATAGAGAAGACTGAAAGCAAATTTATCTTCGAATAAACGTAAGAAACCTAGCGTTGTAAGAGGAATTGTATGCATCATATCTAGAGTCCTTGAAAAATTAAGTTAAGGATCGAAATATGTTTTATTAAAATAAATAACCTTCAAAAGTTCTCATTATGGCTTGCCCTATCTGTAAGTACGTTATGTGGTGTTTTCCTATGTTGTCTGGTCAAAAAGAAAAGTGAATTATCCTTGATGGGTGTGAACATTTCCATGCTACCTTTGTGGTCATCCTTGTATGGAGTTGTTCACGAGTTAGATGTAACCTTGGTGGCGACATGTTGTGTCATGTTTTGTGTTAATGAAAAAAACTTATTACGTATTTTATTGTGTTGTTTGTGTGTGAAGTTTTTGGGTTGTTACAGATAAGAAATGAATATTGCATCGTATAAAATAATAGATTTGAGTTTGTTAAGTTAGTGAAATAAGAGTCTTTAAATGTTTCCAATAACAATTGGGTTAAATATTCTACCCATTATACATTGAAAGGATTGTAACCAAATATTTTCAAATAATACAAGAGACTTATTCCTAAAAGAATATTTTCAAGAAGATTACTTACTTCTATATGATTTCTTAATAGAAACAAGTTATTAAAACTTCACATAAACAAGAGAGTGCAAGCAAAGCAAGAAAAAATAGATTTCTTTTCTTGGCATAATGCTATCAATATTTGTAAGAGATAAAAGGGCTAAGGAAAACTACATTTCCAACAACTATTTTTCCTTTATAAAATAAATATAAGAGTTACATCAAGTTACAAATAAATGGAACATTTGCTACAATATTTCATTTCCACAAGCTTAGATTAAAAGAGTGATATTTTCCCAAATGTGCAACCAACCAAGAATTTCTATTACAAGTTTCTTGTAAGTTTGAAGAGAGATTTCTCATTGCAACACCATGTCTCAAGTTTACAAGTAAATGCAAAATATACAAAATGGAGGGTTTACAAGGAGAGGGAAAAACTCCCACATAACTACACACATGAGGTATACAATGCAAGAATGTTTCATAAGGGAAGAGAGGACAATGAGAGCCCTAAGATGCCACCAACTCCAACTTTGAGAGCCAACTTCCATGTCTTCAAGAAATCCAACCAAGGAGAAGAAGCTTGTTTACCACCCAACCATAGGCATCATTACATGCATTTCCGAAGGTTTGGATGCATGCTAGCCTCCCCCAAGCCCATGGGAAAGAGGAATACCATCCAAAACTTGCACAAGAATGAGGTGAACAACCAAAATATACATCCACACATAAATAAGACAAATATCCAAGACAAGACTCCAAATTTTACAAGGAAGAAAAAGAGGAGAAACCAAGTTCTACCTCTAAACAAAGTGGGGAAGAGAGGAAAGAAGTTCTCCAAAAATTATAATCCAATAATAGTTGCATAAAACCAAATACTCCATACCCTCCTTATTCCTCCTCCCTTTCACCAAATCCTTCTTGGAAGGATTTTCAAACCCCAAAGAGGTTTCCTTACCAAGAATGGGGAAGGAGATTCAAGCCAAATGAATCACCTTCCCCACCTCAAACCATTTGAGGGGAATAACTAAATCCTACAAGGCTTGTCCATCAAGCCTATAAGGATTGAGAGGGAAGAAAATCCCTCTCTCTTCCCCCACAACTCCAAAACTCCATCATGCCATATGATGGAGGGAGTAAAATCAAATAACAATAACTACAAATCCACATACAACAACCATATTTCCAAGAAAGCAATCTAACAACTAGCATGACTACAACACATACAATAAATCTTAAGAGCCTACCTCAAAGAAAACTCTCCAAAAGGTTTTCCAACTTCAATCTTCTCCACTTCTTGACCCAAGAAAACTCTAGCTCTAAATCACACAAGCATCCAAGCAAAAGCTCCTAGAAAAAAAGTTCCCTTCTTTTTCCATGAAGGAGAATTTGAAGAGGAGCAAGAAAAATCCTCACAAATGAGGGAGTGACATGTGTCACCCCTCTCTTCCTTCAAGGTCAAAGATGCCAAAACATAAAAGAGAAAGGATAAAATTCATTTTAGCCCTCTTCTCCCAAATTACCCAAATTGGTTACAAAACAAACATGTGCAACTTTTAACAAAGCACACTTATCTAAACCCCTTACATGGATGTGACCAAAGGGGAGGAAAAAGGGAGGGAAAACTCCCTCTAGCCTTGGAAATAAGCTCCCCTACCTATTAGGTAGGGTCCAAGGGCCCATTTTAATGATAAGGGAACCCCCAAACTAAAAAGAGGTCCCTAAAAATGCCCAAAATAACCCAATTTCGGGTTTGGCATTTTTGGCACAAGGGTAGAGGGTGTGGGGACCACCCAAGGGTTCACATGTGACCCTAAACCATTTGGATTAAGTACATAATTAAAATAATTCAAAACATAATGCAAGTGGGGTCATTAATTCCCCAAAACTAGTTTACAACACAAACTAAGCACCCTAAGCAAAATTAATAATTACAAGACATATTACATTACAAAAGAGGGTCACCCATGGTGCCCAACATAATAATTCTAACGCTAAGGCCTCAAGCAATAAACATGGCTAGGACTTAGCCCATGGGCTGCTTGTGCAAAGTTGTGTAGCTGGCCTGAATCCCACGTTCTCCTGTAACCTGTCACCTGCACACTCATTGCACACATTAACCACACCTGTCTCGATAAAATATAAATAATGACTCAGTAAGATATCAATGAGTTCTAAACTAGCATAACATCTTTCTAGAAATCAAAATGTGACAATGTGCACAATTATACATAATTCACCATAAGTTAGTCACAATGATAAAACGACATGTATCCATAGAATCCCAACATGCAACAAATCGAGTATTCATCAATATAACTATGTTCCAAAACAACATCATATCAATTAGTATCCATGACATCATAAGATAATGCAACCAACATAGTAATCAAGCTAAATCGGTGTTATACGCCTAAATGTCCATACATGTCTAATCAGATCAAATCTCCTAATGTAATGTCTAGAATATAACAAATCCTTGTCAAAACATGTCTAATAGTAAGATGAACAACAAGTAACTGAGCTATGAAAATGTGGGCACTATAGGCATTTGAACCAATAGATAATATGGATGATTCTAAGATGTCCAAAATCCTTATTAAAAGGTTTAGACCAAGATTCCACATTTGCATGACACTCATGAATAGGCTATATGGAAATTCATTAATATCTAAGGTAGATGTTTCCTAGATCCTGTTACTTTATTTTATTATTGATGACACCAATATTCCCTCCTTTGGTTAGATTCTCTATTTCAATTTAGTGACACATAAATAATTTCATCGACCATGGGAAACCATTTTACATGGCTTCCTATCTTCTCAATGCTATCATTGGTGTTCTCAAATGTCTAGATTTCTGTCAAATCTAGTCTCCTTTAATCCATTTAAGGGTAAATGAGAAATATTGAGACTTGTATGCCCATCGTTTCATATCGTATATTCAAGATATATGCACTTATTTGTATCCTAATCTCTACCAACAATTAAATGAAACAACGCTACCAAGAATATCTGATGCCATCCTCACTTCCATAAGGAATATGGGAGCCGTATTATTCTATCCAAAATATAAAGTTATCATGATATGGCAATGTATTAACAATGTATCACTTTATGATATCCATTATTGAAAACCAAACACTAAGCTCATAAATGTTTTCGGGCATAACCTATCGGCCGCTAAACCTCGCAATATCCTACTTGTTTTTAGTTGAATCCTATTGACAACATATATTCAAATAATATGTTGCAACATAATATAGTGAATGCTAAGCTAAAAATTTCATACTTCATCTCATGAAATGCTCGAGACATCCAAAGTTCAAAATATTCTATTGTGGAAGTAACTAGATCCCATGTAGCTCAAAATTTGTTAAAACATACCATTGAAAATTAGCAAAAAGTATGAGTATGCATATTCTAGTGGATGCTATCCTCCTAGAAACTTAATTTAATGTGTTAAATTATTGTGGCCACTATATGCCCAAATATGTGTTAAATCCTAATCAACACTAAGCTTAAATTATTATATCGTTGTAAAGTCTAGTGGCCGCTAAGCTCAAATAAATCATTTAATATGTTTAATCATGTCAAAAAATTTGTTTTAAATATTATATTGTGGAAGTACGTAGTGGCGGGTAATTTAATTTCATACTACCTTAATAAAATTTGTGAAATCCTAAATACGATTGATAAGCTCCAAATAATATGTTACGGCAATACCTAATGGACGTTAGACTCGAAATATCTTTATTTATTTTGTTAAATCCTAGCGATAACTATGTTCCAAATATTATGATGTGGCAGTGTCTTAACAACATATAACATCATGATATTTGTTATTGAGTACCGATCGCTAAGATCAGAAAATGTTTTTGAGGCATAACCTAGTGGTTGCTAAGCTCGCAATATATTACTTGTTTTTCATTGAATCCTAGCGACAACATATCTTCAAATAAAATGTTGCAACATAAGATAGTGGATGCTAAGATAAAAATTTCATTCTTCATCTTATTAAATGCTCAAGACATCTAAGCTCGAAATATTCTATTGTGGAAGCACCTAGATGTCGTGTTGCTCCAAATTGGCTAATTTGATTTGTTAAAGCATATCACCGTTGACAAATTGTAAACATTATGAGTATGCTTATTATAGTGGATGATGGCCTTTGAAAATATTAATTTAATGTGTTAAATTCTTGTGACTGTTATGCCCCAAATATTATGTGATAAATCCTAAGTGCTAATATTAATTTATTACATCATTGTAAATTATAAGAATAATAAGCTAAAATCAATTTCATTTAAAATGTTTAATCTCGTCGAAAGATTTGTTTTAAATATTATGTTGTCATATTACGTAGTGGCCACTAATTTCATACTACCTTAATTTAATTTGTGAAATCCTAGCAACCGCTAAGCTCCAAAAAATATGTTACAAGTAATACCTAAGGGCACTAAACTTAAAATATATTTATTTATTTTGTTAAATCCTAGCGACAACTATGTTCTAAATATTATGATGTGGCAATTTCTTAATGGAAAATAACATCATGATGTTTGTTATTGAGTAACGATTGCTAAGCTCGAAAATTGTTTTGAGACATAATCTAGTGGACGCTAAGCTCACAATATATTACTTATTTTTCGTTGAATCCTAAAGACAACATATCTTCAAATAAAATTTTGCAACATAAGCTAGTGGATGCTAAGCTAAAAATTTCATTCTTCATCTTGTTAAATGCTCAAGACATCTAAGCTTGAAATATTCTATTGTGGAAGCACCTAGATGTCATGTTGCTCAAAATTTGTTAAAGCATACTATCGATAACTTGCAAAAATTATGAGTATGCATATTATAGTGGATGCTAGCCTCCTAAAATATTAATTTAATGTGTTAAATTATTGTGACTACTATGCCCCAAATATTATGTGTTAAATCCTAACGAGTGCTAAGCTTAAATTATTACATCATTGTAAAGTCTAGCGGTCACTAAGCTCAAATCAATTTCATTTAAAATGTTTAATCCTATCGATTTTTTTTAAATATTATGTTGTGGCATGTACATATCAGGCTGCTAATTTCATAATACCTTAATTTAATTTTGAAACCGTCTTGACCGCTTAGATCCAAATAATATGTTTTGGCAATACCTAGCGAGATCTAGACTCAAAATATCTTTCTTTATTTTGTTAAATCCTAGTGAAAACTATGTTCCAAATATTATTATGTGGCAGTGTCTTAACGACATATAAAATCATGATATCTATTATTGAGTACCGATCGCTAAGCTCATAAAATATTTTTGAGGCATAACCTAGTGGCCGCTAAGCTCGTAATATATTACTTGTTTTTCGTTGAATTCTAGCGACAACATATCTTTAAATAAAATGTTGCAACATAAGCTAGTGGATGCTAAGAAAATTTTTTCCTTCTTCGTCTTGTTAAATGCTCGAGACATCTAAGCTCAAAATATTCTATTGTGGAAGCACCTAGATGTCGTGTTGCTCAAAATTTGTTAATTTGATTTGTTAAAGCATACCATCAACAACTTGCAAACATTATGAGTATGCATATTATAGTGGTCGTTATCCTTCTAAAATTGTAATTTAATGTGTTAAATTCTTACAAATTCTATTCCCCAAATATTATGTGTTAAATCCTAATGAGCACTAAGCTTAAATTATTACATCGTTGTAAAGTCTAACGACCATTAAGTTCAAATCAATTTTATTTAAAATGTTTAATCTTGTCAAAAGCTTTGTTTTAAATATTATGTTTAAGCGGTATGTATGTACCCACTTATTTCACACTACCTTAATTTAATTTTGAAATCCTAATGCATTTCGCTAAGCTCTAAATAATATGTTGTGGAAATACCTGACAGTGTGTGCTAGATTAGAAATATCTTTCTTTATTTTGTTAAATCCTAGCAATAACTATGTTCCAAATATTATGATGTGGTAGTGTCTTAATGTCATATAACATAATGATATCTCATTATTGATTACCAATCGCTAACCTCAATTTTTTTTTTTTTGAGTGTAACCTAGTGGCCACTAATTTCATACTACCTTAATTTAATTTTTGAAATCCTAGCAAATTCTAAGGTACAAATAATATGTTGTGGCAATACCTAGCGGATGCTAGACTTACAATATCTTTCTTTATTTTTTGAAACCCTAGTGACTCACTAACTCCAAATAATATGTTGTTGAAATACCTAACGAACACTACACTCACAATATATTTATTTATTTTGTTAAATGGTAGAGACCGCTATGTTCCAAATATTACGATGTGGTAGTGTATTAGCGGTGTATGACTTCATCATATGAATTATTGAGTACCAATCGCTAAGCTATAAATATGGTATTGTGTTATACCCTAGCAACCGCTAAGCTTGTAATAACTTTCTTATTTTTGTTAAATCCTAGGACAACTAATATCCAAATAATATTAGTTTGTGGCCTTCTCGAGAGAGACTACTATTATTTTAGCCTTCCAAAACAAACCTAATGAATTAATATATATGCCAACACTCTATCTTCACCAATAATACATGGCCTACTGAAAAATATTGTTTTAAATTATATATCATCATCATGACTAACATACATAGATACATAATAGTGATTGAAATATTTAATATATAATTTAAATACATAGTGATTATAATATTATATATATATAAAATTTAGGTGTATATATAATATGTTTAACCTTCCATTGCACAAAAAATTATCTCACAATTGAAAACCTAATATGATTTTACAGTTTTAGACCATTTTGTTAACCTCGAATATCTTCTCACAAAGTCAACGTGACAACCATATAAATAATGTACAATGAAATATTTACCTCGGGTTGTTTCTATCATCATATTAAAAGGAAAAAAAGGTAGACGTAATGAATACCAAAACAATATTTTGAGTCTCATTAAACATTACAATTTTAAAAACTAGTGATTAGGTGACTGATCATTATTAGGAAAAACAATCTAGAGGGGGACATAGATCGGCAAAAAAACTTGAAAGCGTTCAAATGAAATAAAAACAGAGCTGAAAAGGGATTAAATTTTCTTCGTTGGGGCCTAACAGATTCCTTTTTTTCTTAAGAACAAGGTGGTGTGAAAAAATGATTAGAAGGAACCGGTAAGTAGATTTGGGCCACAGATCACATTTTTCATAGGGAAAAGTAGGGCTGGACTGACGTGAAAAATAGGAACTAGTAAGCACAAGGAGGTTTGAAAAAATGATTAGAAAAAAACGGTAAGAGAGCAGAGATGGGCTGCAAATTTTATTCTTTTAGGGAAAAGCAGGGCTGGACTAAGGTTAAAAAGAAAGGATTTGATCAAAGATAGAATGACTGAATAATAAGCCCACAATAAAAAAGGTACACATTTAGTATAGTATACATTTTTTATAAATACCTTATTTAGATATGAGATTATTTCATGCTTGGTGATGCCATTCAAACCATCAACTACTACATCAAACTAACTATCTACACTATTTTTCCACAACCCCTTTTGCTCCCCTGTGTGTGAGCACCCTTTTTGTTATTGCTTGATTGTTCCCTTTTTTTAATCCATGAAATGAGATTATAATTACTACTTATTGTTCCATGGCCAAAATGACTAGGATTCTTGCATTTGGCCCTACAATCTTTGACTTGCTTGTATTGTTCTATGATTTCACAAGTTGTTTTTCAAGACCAAAAAAAAAAAAACCCTAAAAACTAGTTCTCCGGTATTTAATATTTTTTTGTGGCACAATCCACGTTAGAAATTTTGAAAATATAAAAAGTGTGGGATGCAAAAATTTGAAAATTAGAGCGGGGAAATTGTGTTAATATTGAAATTTCAAATTCTCAAAAATGCGGGGAATTCACAATTCAAATTTTGAATTTTCCACTCATTGAGAAAAGGTGCGGATATTAAAAAATAAACAATATTGAAAACAACTTTTTGTTATTGGCTATAGCTTAAAATAGTTGAAACGTAATAAAACTTATAATATTATAATAAAACAATAAAAATAAATTATATCAATTTATAGCACATTTATTTTTTTTTTTTTTCAAAAATCACCTAGATAATGTTAGATGTAGTGCACTAATGAAATATAATTCTCCAATTACTTTGTGCCACATGGTAAGTTTGAACCTGATAGTTAGAAAACATTATAATTTACACATTTATTATGAAATTAAAATGTAAAGAAACTAGTATAATATGAAACCACAATATTATAATATAAATAAAAACTACTAAAATAAAATGATGACACATGGCTATAGCTTAAAATAGTTTAAAACAATAAAAAAATATAATATTATAATAAAACAAATGAAATAAAGTGTACGAATGTATAGGCACATTTTTTTTTTTTTTTATCAAAATCACTATACAATGTTAGATGTAGTGTGCAAATGAAAAATAATTATCCAATTATATTGTGCCACATGGCATGTTTTGAACCTAATAGTTAGAAAACATTATAATTGACACATTTATTATGAAATTTAAATGTAAAGAAATGAATATAAAATATTTTGAAACTATATGAAACCATGATATTATAATATAAATAGCTACCATTAAAATGATGACACGTGGCATGAAAATTTGAAATCCTAGAAGGTGTTTTTTTACATTAAAACAATGAAAAGCACTAACACCTCAAAGTTGTAAAGATAGTGTTTACAATGACAAGAGGTATTGGTATATAACTAGTATACTAGGCTATATCATGATTTGTTATTCTATCGCTATTTCCAAATTAAGTAATTTTTGTGCACAATGGACCATATGTCATTTCAATCAATAAATAAAGCATCTTAGCGGTCACTATGCATTTTCTTTGATAAGAACCGATGTGAATTATATGTTGCAATGATTTATCTTATCAAAACTACAAAAAAATATCACTTACTCTCGGGGTATATATGGATTCCAATTTAAAAGATATATCTTGTACGAGATAAATATGTAGTGCAACAATTAGGGCTGCCATGTAAAGTTTGCCCAAAATGATACAATTACAATGAACATGTGATAATGATAGGAGCCTAGTGGCCACTAAGCTAGACCATTGTTTGTTATAATATAGCTATTCACAAATTAGAAACTGTTGAGCCTAGTGGCCGCTACATTATTCCTTTCAACTAGTAATCAAGCTTAGCGGTCACTAAACCTTTTCTTTGATACAAACCAAAAGTCTTGATCCTCTCGATGGAACATAGTGTAGAAATTGGCTCCACCAAGTAATGTGCAACTGATTTGAAACAATTATAATCATTGAAAATTACAATCGATCTAAATATGTAAAGATAGTGATTACTACGATAAGAGGTAATGAAAGGATCCTGATAGCCTCTAAGCTATATCATGAGTTGTTAATCAATAACTACTTAGAAATTGAGAAATTGTTAAGCCTAGCGGCCACTAGGATTTTTCTTTGATACGAATGAATATGGATTATAATTTACAAAGATATATCTTAGGAGAAATAAATAAGTCTTGAATCCTCTCAAAATTAAAATTGTTGAGCCTAGCAGGCCACTATGTTATTCCTTTCAATGAGTAATGAAGGTTGGTGGTCACTAAGCATTTTATTTGATAAGAATAGAAATTCTTGATCCCTCTCGATGGAAAGCATTGCAGAATTGGCTCCATAAGGTAACACATAGACAATTTGTTAACATTTTAATCATTTACAATTACAATCGATCTAAAGTTGTACATATAGTGATTCTATATGACAAGAGGTAATGATATGATCGTAGCGGCCACTAAGCTATTCCATGATTTTTATTCAACAACTATTTTGAAATTAATAAATTATTGAGCATAGCGGTTGATACCCTTTTTCTCTGATACTAACGAATATGGATTACAATTTTCAAAGATATATCTTAGGAGAAATAAATAAGACTAGATGCCTCTCGATGGAATGTAGTGTAGTAATTGGGTCCACCATGTGAATTCTACCCAATATGTGACACTTACAATCAATGAAAAACACTAACCATCCAAAGTTGAACAGATAGTGATTACAATGGAAAATGGTAATGATAGGAGCCCAATGATGCTAAGCTAGACCATTGTTTGTTATTATATATCTATTCTCAAATTTAGAAATTTTTGTGCCTATCGGCCATGCAACGTTATTCCTTTTATACAAGAGAAAGTCTTGATCCCTCTCGATGGAAAGTAGTGCAACAATTGGCTCCACCTGTAACATGTGACTAATTTGATACAATTATAGTCATTGATAATAAAAATCATTCTAAAGTTGTACTTCTAGTGATTGCTATGACTAGAGGTAATGAAAGTATCATAGTAGACCTAAGCTAGACCATGATTTGTTATTCAATAGTTATTTTGAAATTAAGAAATTATAGCGGTCACTAGGATTTTTCTTTGATACAAACGAATATGGCTTATAATTTACAAAGATATATTTTAGGAAAAATATATAAGTCTTTATCCATCTTGTTGAAATGTAGTGTTACAATTGGGTTTAACATGCGAAGTCCAGCCAATACGATATAATTACTATCATTGAAAAACAATATCGGTCCAAAGTTGAACATATAGTGCTTACAATGACAATCGGTAATCAGAGGAGCTTAGTGGCTACTAAGCTTGACCATTGTTTGTTATTATATAGCTATTTTCAAATAAATACATTCTTGAGCCTAGTGATCCACTACGTTATTCTTTTCTACTAGTTATGGAGATTAAATCTTAATGGCCTTTAAGCTAGTCCATTCAATTGGTGTAAATTACCAACAAGTAATATTAAAAATTTCCATTCATATGTCGACTTAAATCCTCTCTCTCGCTAACATCTATGTTTTCAAACATTCCTTTCATGCAATCTACGCAATGTGGATGGTTTTTAGACAATGGATAATCCTTCCAAAATATGTTGTGTTAATTTAATTGTCAAGAACAATTTTGCATAGTTTCTGGTATTAATGATGTGATCCAAAAAATATGATTTACAGTAACCAGTTGAAGGTTAGATATCATGTTCAGTCAAAGCCTAACAATAGCTAACATTTACATTGATTTCTCACCAATGATAAAAAGTAATGTATTATAGAGATTGGTGATCACAAAGGCTAATACTTACATTCATTAGCATATGATGGGAAAAAAAATTACTCCATATGTGAAGTAATTTTTAATATATTCTACTCCAATTGTAGGTACAATGTCTTCCATTGGTCACAATCCATTCTTGGAAATTCCATTCATTAAAGGCACTTGAGTGTTGGAAGAAAAGAGATGAGGAATGGTTTGTTGAAATCCATGGCCCTGACAACTACTACAATGACATGTGGTTGTTTTTTTTATAGATGATGGACATGAGGAAGTCGGAATGGTTATATCCTCTGTAGTTGTTGATTCGAGTACACTGTGTGTTCAAGTCAAACACATTGACTATGAAAATAATAAGTGTCTTATTCTGGATATGGAGTTGGATGTTTCTTTATTCAGGAAATGGGAGATGAAAGCCTTAGAAGAAGACAAAACACAATGTTCCTATTCAACATATGGTTGGGATTTGGGGTTGTTAGTAGATAAAGACAAAATTGGTTGTTCAAATGTAGAAGACATTCACAATGGCATGCTTGTAGTACTTAGAAAATTGTATAGAGGTGATACAACCTCTTCCATTTTGTCATTTTTTGAATAGAAAAGGTTCACTTTCACCACCTAAACATGCCAAGTTGTTTACTATGTTGAGGAGAACATATTTGGATAAATTGGAGCTCAATCCATCCAGATCAAAGTTGCATGGGTTGAAAAATAATACTAAATCAGCTGCATTGCTAAAGAAAGCAACCACTATATTCACAAAAATAGAACCTTCAACTAAGCAGTAGTTTGATTACTTTTTGTTCAATGGTGAAGTATTTTCAATTGATGTTTCTAGGTGCCATGTAGCACCTCTAGAGTATCAATATCATCCTCATGTAGATGATGAGAATGTTGACCTTCTTGTGCACTCCATGTTGATAAATGTTATTCCTACACAAAGAGGGACATGCAATTATTCTTCCCTTCTTGGAGTCTACGAATAAGGTTGTGGTGCTCCAAGATCCAAAATACTTGGAAAGGGATGATGTTAAATTTTATATACTTGATGGCCAACATACAATATGTGCACAAAAAATATTTTGGGCTCAGATACTTACAAGTCTTTACATAAGAGGCTATGGTTTTGAAGGGCACATTCTTTCTACAAATGCAACTAACGAAGCCATTACTAATATTTGTAAACAACAGAATGAAGTGAATAAAACTTGGATAGAAACCAAGTTTATTGATTTTTTATACAAAGCTAGATTGGTTTGGAAATCACTTGGATGTCCTCAACATCCCGGATTGGAAAAACAAAACAGAGGAATGGAGGGTAATGTATTTTAATTTTATTGCATTTTTATTAAATTTTTTCTTCCTTATATAAAAATATAAAACATATAATTTTCCTTTGAATGCAAAAACTTTGAGAATCAATGCCTTTTGATTTTCAAAATGGACACAACCAACAATCTATACAAAAATGGACTTTTCTATTATTTCGATGATATATGGACTAAATGGACTACAAAATTTGAGTTGTTTAGATTTGTGGCCTTTCTTGTTCACCTATTAAAGATAATCAAGATAAATTTCAGCCTAATTCATTGGAAAGATTCACAACCAATTCATTCAGGGTTGCTTAGAGGAATGAATGATGAAGAACTATCAATACTAGAAGATAAAGTACAATCGGGGATGTCTAGTTAATTGGCCCTATTTAGGAAGGCATAATAATAGAGACATTTGATTCTTACTACTAGAGAATAAAAGGAGACAAAAAAATGAGAGAAAATTTCTACAATATTTTAAAGACAAACATCCAGATATTGATCTATTGACATCCTGTAGTGAATCAAATGTAATTGAAAAATTTAAATTGCATGAATCACACTACCACCAGTTTTCTGTACTATTGGGTGAAGAGAGGAAAGGAAAGAGAAAATATGATTCCCATATAGAAAAAAAAAAATCTAAACGAAAAAGGACCAGGTGGTGGAAGAAGATTCTTCCCATCGAGGCTCAAACATATTAGACAACTATGTGGTGTCAATGGAAGACAATATACCGGAAAGGATGGAGGACACAAAATAATTTACTTGTCAATGTGCATACCCATTCCAACTTTCATCAACTCTATAGTTATTCCTACCACCAATCCTTTCAATGCAGAATGTGTTATCATGATTTTTAATTTGTCTAGTGATATTTCTTCTAAAGAAATAATGGAGCTGCTAATAGTTATTGGAACTAGTGCACTGGAATGTATTATTATTGTTCTCATACCAATTGAATATTCAAAAATGTTGAGAGAAACAATAAAAAATACATGGAAAAGGTTAAAGACAATGAAGAATCAATTCTGGATGGATGCTACAGACTCTATGATAGCAAGAAATTTAAAAGTTTTTGTCTTATGTACACAATAACTGAGTGTACAAAATATGAAAATAAAAAAATGATGAAAGAGAAGAAGTCACTAGGGATTGGATGGAAAAACTACCACAACAATTGATAACTACAAGTGAAAATTGGCCTAAAAGGAAACAAACATCCTTTTCCTTGTGAGTGATCATATGAGTTTTGGTCTGAGATGTTCACTCGATGTTGTTCCCAAGGATTCTATAGTATTAGTGTTATATGATGGAAGTGTCACACTACATGCATTAGTTGAATCCAATCAATCTATATTTTTTTTATTGTTGAGACACATAGTCAGAAATGTTTTTGAAACATTACTATTCTCATATGAAGAAAGGTTCATACCGAATACAACTCAAACATGTGATTATGTTAAAATATTTCAACCAAAAAAATCTACTTACACATTTCTTATTTACACAAAACCAAAGAACAATAGGAATCATGTACAAACCTCTCAACTTGACACTACACAACCAACTCATCATGGTGATTGACCTTCAATCATTTATAAATATGTTTAATGAGCTCTATTTTCAATTGCCATTGTTCTCATTTTTTTGAACAATACTCTATGCTCACCAAATTTGACCACATATGAGGAGAACTCAACCACATCATCCATGAATATGCAAGAAAATCCTGTATGTTAGTCATGTGCATTTATAAATAAGAACCTACTACTAAGCCCCACAAATTTATAAAAAAATTAATGGTTTATGTAGACCACCAACAACACACAGAGAAAGTAATAGTGGAGTGCATGTGGTGGTAGCCAACATGAATATGCAGACATAAACTAGTATGTTAGCCATGCGTATTTTTAAACATAACCATTTCTAAGGCTCACAAAGTTATAGAAAAATATATCAACTAATTCTAGAAGTGGAACCATTTTCAAAGAAGGAATTACCAAATAACCTATTTCAAAAGTTCATGGTGGCATCCAACACTACATAGTTTATAGTTTCTAGGTTTTGGTTGTCTACATAAACCATTAGTATCAACATAATGATACAAACATTAGAATCTATGCTTATTCCAACCAATGATGGCATATCCTATAGTGGTCATTAATCCACATCAATATCTCAAAAGTGTTTTTCCACCAATGGGTGGTTCAACGGATATAAACAAACCCTAGTGGGTGCTACAATTCATTCAAGACATAGAACATTTTGATTTGTACTTACCATATTACCACAGAGACCAATATGCTTTTCAATTATGCTTTCATTTTCGATAACATGAAATCAATTTTGAATTGATTATTGTTGTTTGTAATACATATTGCATCAAAAAAACTAAAGCAGCTAGTAAGGTCTATGTGAGCCAAGCAGGAAGCTCAATTGGTAAGTGGTAGCTACCTAAAGTGCTAATATTGAATTTACCATTTTACCACGTGTAGTTCAATATTTTTTTTTCAAATACGCTTTCATTTTCCATAGAAATAACTATATTAATAATATTAATATTGTTTTTTGAAATATATCTTTCATCAAAGGATCCAACTATGGGTAAAGAAGATGCAATCCTACATGCAAGGCCCACTTAAGTAAGTGGTAGCCACAAGCTAAAATGTTGATTTTTTCCATTGGTTAGAATTGATATGAGACCGATTAAAAAAATTATTTACTTCCCTGTAGTTAGCCACAAGAATTACTTGCTTATTTTAGATTTGAGGGCTTGTGTATGAGAAAAACCAATCACCCTCTAGGGACATCACATTCAAGTTCCAGTAGGAGACTATCATGTGTGAGGTGGCCTAAAAGAGTTTATAAAGTCATTATCAAAAAAAATGAAATGGGATTCTGGTCAGACAAAACTCACTTAAGATGATGTTGAAAATTTGAAAAAAGGCCTTCAATAAAAATTATCAATTGACTTGAATCCATTAATCACCTGGGGAAAATAACATTGCAAAATGGTTGATGGAATTGCAATAAAATATCTAGAAAAGGTTTGGAGTAGAAATGATGTCCCTACAATTCTGAAGACACAATGTGTATTACATTAGGTGCAAAGGGAAACCCTCCAACAAATTTTATGGTTGGGATGACAAGCAGAGGAGAAAATTGCTCAAAAGATATGTGGTTGATGACCATATTTACACAAAGACTTATCACTAATAGTGTCAAAGGGATTGAATGTGGTAGAGGGCATCAAATATTTGGAGTGAGTAAATGCTAAATAAAAAGTTAGCATTTCAAAATGTTATTGTGATGATATAACTTAACATTGTAAATAAAATACATTCATATGTTTTAGTGATGGTTCTGTGTAACTATTTAAATTACATTGTATGATTATAAGTTGGGAGAATTTAAATCTTCCTTTATTATAAGTTCAGAGTGTGAGTGTATAAGTTACAAATGAGAATTAATAGAAAATATTTAATGTAAAAATATTTGAGCAGTTTTTATTAATGAAATATGTATTCCTAAATTAATTATGAGCATGCTTAAATACTAGTTTTTCTTCATATTAGAAAACATATACCACTTTCCAATGCAATGAAATAACTACAATACGGTATGTAAAGACTCATCATGCTGAAACATTACATTCTATTCAAATAAATTCTTCACAAAAATATTCCTAGTATAACAATAAGAAATGAGGAACGCCTTAGATTTTACCTTTGTCACCACCTACAACCATTTGATTTTTTATATAACAATATCGAAAAGGGACTTGTTTTTTTTTATTTTTAATTGATTCACCACCCTCAACCATTTGATTTTTTTTTTTTTCATTTGCATAGATATGAACACATGCAACATGAAACTGATCATATTTGATATAAATGGTGTTTTGGCACACACCCTCCACAAGGCATCTTCTGACATTTAAACAATTAAAAAAATTTGGTGGCATCGAGCTCAAAAAAATAAATTATTTTTTTCTCAAACCTAATGTGAAAGAGTTCTTACAACGGTGCAAAAAACATTTCAACATAACAATATGGACATCGACAAGAAAGTCAAATGTTGATGACATGATGCCTTCATTCCTTCAAAACATCAGCTTGAGGTTGCAAGCTTTGAGTTCATATTTACACAGGAAGATTGTGTCGAGACCAAATGCTCCGATTATGAAGGTTCTGGGAATCCCAAATTATATCTCAAGAATATTAACTCTGTTTGGTCATGGTTTAATGCATCGTACAATTGTAAAAATACAATGCTTGTAGATGACTCTTTAGAGAAAAACAAGTTCAATGATGTTGTGAACTACATAATTGCTGAAACATTTAACATAGATTCTAAGTCAGAAGACACATACTTGTTAGATGTGTTGTGGCCTTTTTTGCAACCATTGAAGGACATCAAAGATGTTTGGGATTATATTAGATCACAAAAACAATTATAGGGATTTTTTTATTGAGCTTTACTATGTTTTGTATTGTTGATTTGGAAGCCCATCTTCGGAATAGTGTTACATTATAAATTCAAATTATTCATCAAATGTTTTACTATAATTCTACCTTTAGTAAAGGAATTTCAATTTATTTCATAGCTATATTTAAATACTAAAATATATATGGGATAGTTTTACAATTAATTTTAAATAAGTTCATATCCATATTTGAATATGAAAATTTTTTATGCCATGTCTCTTACAATTGATTTTATATCTAAATTTAAATATGAAAATATATTTGGTATGGTTTTACAATTAATTACATTCTCCTACACTAGATCATCACCCTCTACTAATTTCTTCATAACATCTTCAAAATTTTCTAGTTGCATGTTGAGGTTCAATCACACCATAATAAATGAAGTAAATATGAGATCTAACTTTAAATATGAAAATATATCTGAATGGTTTTATAGTTAATTACATTCTCCTAAATTGAATCATCACCCTCTTTAAGTTTCTTCATAACATCTTCGGTAATTCTCTAGTTTCCCCAAGGTTCAATCGAACCATAGTAATTGAATCTAGAAGTGTCTCACATCTCATGAATGTCATTAGCCTAGCGGTCACTTGCTCAATGGTGTTTGAAATATTCAAATTTGCATAGTTTAATCTTAAAACATCTTAAAACTGATAAGAGCATTATTCCAAAGAAATCATTAAGCCTAAAGCTCGCTAGCCCTTATAAAATAGAACATGTATTTGTTCTATATGGGCTAGCATCCATCAGGCATTATTTCTCATCAATGTTGATTCCTTGAAATCATTAAACATTTTTTCACATATTCATAAATTTAAATCATGACCAGATATATTGGACTTTGGAAGGAGAATTAATGGATTCCAATATTTTGATTTTCGGATTCCAATATATGTGATTTTGGAGTACAATTAATTCCAATATAGGTGATTTTGGATTCCAATATATGTGATTTTGATTCCAATATATGCGATTTTGGAATCCAATATGTGTGATTTTGGAATCCAATATGTGGCCATATAAACTCAAAACTTATAATATTACATAATATAGGAATTTTAGCATAATGAGGAAGTGGAAGTAACTATATTGAAATGTAAAAGAACTTGAATAATGTAGAAGATACCCCCATATTAATAAGTACATTAGGATAAACTTAGGCCAACAAGTTTCAACACTATTTACACTATAGTTAGTTTCAATGTTATCGAGGTACACAATAATAAGAAGGATTTAGGGATAAAAACATGTGGACTATTCAAATATTATCAAGCTCAAACATCAATTATACATGACCATGATAAATCATTCAAGTTGAAATGATTTAAATAATTGATAAACACTAAATACTTTCTTAAAACAAAAGAGGAGAAAAAAATTAATTTATAAGGACGATTATAAAATTATTAACGTTTGCAAAGCAAAGGAGTGGGAAGACATGGAACTTATATTCTACACTACAAATTTTGGAAATTGAAATTGATAAGGTGTAGGATTTTATTGATTATTGATCATTGATTATTTTAGTGATAAGGTGTAGGATTTTATTTTTTTTTTTTTTTCTAGGCAATGCCATAATTACATTATAGAAATATGGTTGTATCGACAAATTCATAACATATTTATTTTTTTACATACAAGGAAAAATAAAAGATTTCTTCATCTATAAAATAATAGATTTTAATTTTATTATTTTGATGCAAAAAGGAACTTAAAATTTTCAACTATTCACATTAAATGATTTACCTATTTTGATATTGCAAATGATGAAACCAAAAATTTGAAGAGGAAGATATTGACTAAGCTAACACTTAGTGAGAGAGATAGGCACATCAAATCTACTTCTACATCCATTCAAATAAGATGACCAAAAAGGAAAGTAAAACCAGTCTTATTCTATTCTCTAACTTTTCAAAACTTGTAAAAATAAGGGTGTTTCAAGAATGATATTAAATCTTACATTTACACAAGTTTTCAACATTTTACAAAGATGAAATCTACCACAAGAATAAATGAACTTTCCAATAACTTGTCCTTCTTTCAAAGAGTAGTCCCAACAATTCATATGAAGAGATTTTCATACATGTTTTTCAAGCTTAAACTTAAAGAGCATCATATTCCAAAAGCACAACTACACAAGAATTCCTATTACAAGTTTCATGGTAAGTTTGAGAGAGATTTCTCAACCAATATGTCTCAAGTCTTCAAGAATTTCTAGCTATACAAAATGGAGAGTTTACAAGGAGAGGGACTTCCACATAACCATACACAAGGGGTTTACAAAGAAAGTAATGTTTCACCAAGAGATGAAGGGAGAAAGAGACTTCAACTATCACCAAACTTCCAACTTGAGATCCAATCTTCATATGCCTTCAAGGAATCCAAACAAGGAGAAGAAGCTTGTTTTTCCACCCAACCATAGGCATCATTACATGCCTTTCCCAAGGTTGAGAAGCATACTAGCCTCCCCCAAGCCATAGGGAAAGAGGAAAACTATCCACAACTATGCACAAGAGTGAGGGTGAACAAACAACATCACATCCATAAAAAAACAAGGCAAAGGCTAAGACAAGACTCCAAATTTTACAAAGATGAACAAGAGGAGAAACCATGTTCTACCTCAATATTGGGGAAGAGAAGAGAGTTCTCCAAAAGTTGTATCCATTATTAATTTGCACAAAAAAATATCTTTATACCCTCCTTATTTCTCCAATTTCATTAAAACCCTCCTTATTTCTCCTCCCTTTCAGCAAATCCTTCTTGGAAGGATTTTCAAACCCCAAAGGGGTTTCCTTACCAAAAATGGGGAAGGAGGTCCAAGCCAAATGAACCAACTTCCCCACCTCAAACCATTTGAGGGGAATGACTAAATACTACAAGGCTTGCCCATCAAGCCTATAAGGATTGAGATTTAAAAATCCCTCTCTCTTCCCCCACAACTCCAAAACTCCATCATGCCATATGGTGGAGGGAGAAAAAACAAGTAACAATAAATAAAATCCACATGCAACAAAAACTACATATCCAAGTAAACAATACTAACATCTAGTATGACATAAAACCACAAATAAGCTCAAGAAGCCTACCTCAAGAAAAGCTCTCCAAAATCAAACTCTTCCACTTCTTGACCCATGCAACTCTAGCTCCATAATCCACAAGCCTCCAAGAAAAATCTCCAAAAAAAAGTCCTCATCTTTTTCCATGAGGGAGAATCCGAAGAGGAGCAAGAAAAAATCCTCACAAATGAGGGGGTGACATGTGTCACCCTCTCTTCCTTCAAGGTCAAATATGCCAAAACAAAAGAGAGAAAGGGTAAAATTCCTTTTAGCCCTCTTCTCCCAAATTAGTCTACATGATAACAAGACAATTCATGTGTAACTTTTAACAAGAAAACAAATCCATACTGCTTACATGGATGTGACTAAAGGAGAGGAAAAAGGGAGGAAAAATCCCACTAGCCTTTGAAATAAACCCCCGCCTATAAGGTAGGGTCCAAGGGCTCATTTTCATGTTAAGGGAATTCCCAAACTAAAAAGGGGTCCCTAAAAATGCCCAAAATAACCCAATTTCGGGTTTGAAAAATTTGGCACAAGGGTAGAGGGTGTGGGGCCCACCCAAGGGTTCACATGTGACCCTAAACCCTTTTAATTAAGTACATCATTAAACAAATTCAAAACTTAATGAAAGTGGGGTCATTAATTCCCCAAAACAAGTTTACAACACAAACTAAACACCCTAAGCAAAATTAATAATACAAGACATATTACATTACAAATGAGGGTCACCCATGGTGCCCAAAACAATAATTCTAATGCTAAGGCCTCAAGCAATAAACACGGCTAGGACTTAGCCCCGTGGGCTACTTGTGCAAAATTGTGTAGCTGGCCTGAATCCCACGTTCTCCCATGACTTGTCACCTACACACTCATTGCACACATTAAACACACCTGTCCAATACAAGAGTAAACTAGCTACTCACTAAGTGAATAAATTCAAACATGTAAATTAACGATATCACCATCATCAACGTGGAATGCACAATCTCACACAATTCGTCGTATGTTAGGTATTACAATACATACAAATGTCATATCATCATGCCATCATGTATCCTTATCGAAAAATGATTACGTTACAAAATCAAGGTACGTGACTAAGCTAATTATCCAACGAATAAGAATTAGGCCCAAATCGCATGGAAAAGTGTTAGTATCCACAATCTCAAACAAAGAGTGTCAATCAATTAACCTAGTCAAATTGGTGTTTCCCATCCCAATTCATGTCCATGAAGGCCAACCAATATATCATAACGTCAAAAATTAATGTCACAAACCATGTTAAGTCACAACTATGGGCTTAGGTCATCAAGGCTAGAGAATGTGGGCACTACATGCACCTACAAGGTTCTTGGTCTCTAAATTGATTATATAGAGTTTTACAAATTTGTTTGGAAGAATGAGGTCCATGAACCTAAACGCTTTTTATAACTACATCCAAATTAGAAATATAAAGAAGGGATGAATTAATCATGAATCCTATAATCTACTATGAAGTGTGTCATTAATAGTTGTAACTATTAAAAAAATCCCACAAAAAACTGATATAATTTATAGAAATTGAAAATTTGACTGAAAACAATCTCTTCCTGGGAACATATTTAATGGTCAAGATTGTACCACATTCTTGATTATATTTACATTTTTACCATTTTTGAATTCTACCACATTTTGATCTTTTACCTTTTCTAAGGATGTAATCTCTATCAAAATATGACCTTGTATCTTTTAATATGTCTATATTTATAAATAACCTATGTAGTTCCCCCTCTTTATAGGTGTATGTGATAAAAAATTTGAGTGTAGAATTCAAAATAATAGATGTGTACCCATGTATAATATGTTTGACAATCTGCTGCAAAGTGGTGGCCACCATTGAGAACTTGTATCTTTAAAAGGAGTTGTGCATGGTAGCAACCAAGGCATGGAGAAAAAAAAACATGCAATAAGAAATCACATAAAATAGATGTGTAAAACAACTAGTAATAGTAGAAAATGATACCAATCATGTCCTACTATATAGTAAAACAAGTATAGAACCAACATAGTAATGTTGTTAGAATATATAATTAAAATAGTAGTGTACGTATCAATGTAATCTATAAATAGCAGAGTAATAAAAAATAAGTGTACAATAAAGTAAACAATAACACATGAAATCATAGTAATATGTAGGTATACAACAACAAACAAGGGATGTCCGTGGTATCACAAGATAATCATAGCGAAATCATAATTCCCCATGATAAAGAAGCAATTGCATATGCATAAGATATGCATGAAGCCACAAACATGGAACACATAAAGTATCACAAAACAATCAAGAAATTCACATCGTATAAACTAAATAGTCATAACATCAAACTTAAATAAGAAAATCAAGTGAATCCATGTAATATGCAAATCAAGGAATGCATATACATAATAAAGTAATGAAAACATCATGGAAATCAAGTGAAATAAATGGTATTAGTAACAACATATATAAAACAATAGGTTAGCGAAAGTGCATAAATAACATGAGTTAGTTTTTTGATCTAATAGTAACAAATAATGGTCACCCATGGTTCCCAAAACAACAATTCTAACACTAATGCCTCAAGTAATTAACATGGCTAGGCTTAGCCCGTGGGCTGCTTGTGTAAAGTTGCATATAGCCGGCACCGAGTCCCACGTTCTCCTATGACTTGTCACCTGCACACTCATCGCACACATTAAACGCACCTGTCTGATAAAATATAAATCAGCTACTAAACAAGAGAACAATGAATTCTAGACTATCATTTTTATATTTTTGGTATTAAAAGTATGACAACGTGCACAAATATACATAATTCGCCATAAGTTAGTCACAATGATAAAATGACATGTATCCATAAAATCTCAACATGCAACAAACTGAGTAACCATCAATATAACTATGTTCCAAAACAACATCATATCAATTAGTATCCATGACATCATAAGATAATGCAAACAACATAGTAATCAAGCTAAATCGGCGCTATATGCCTAAATGTCCATACATGTCTAATAAGATCAAATCTCTAAAAATAATGTCCAAGATATAACAATCCCTGCTTAAACATGTCAATGAGTAAAGAAACAACAAGTAATTGAGCTATAAAAGTGTGGGCACTATAGTATACAACCATTGACGAGCTCTGAGATTGTTACGAAACTTTCCCTAGCTGATGAATTTAATAAGTCTTGAATTAATCTATGTTGATCATGGGCATTATTGTGTTTACTTCATTTCAGAATGTTTTCAAATAGTTTTTCTTGTTCCTGTTGCAATCTTATGTTAGAATCTCTATAAGTCACACAATATCTCATCCATGTGTTAGTATTGTGGCATTTGCAATTTCATTATGAGAAGAGCTTTCATCTTGTAATGAAAATAAACAATTTAAAATCACTTTACTTTCATTATGTTGACAAAAGATTGTTTGTTAGTCTATGAGTGTATCTTAGATGTGATGAACTAGGGATTTCTAATGTTTAATTGAGTCTTTAACATGAGCCTTTGTGTTGAATTCTTGAAGAATGTATGAAATTGTGCACCTCTAGGCTTCCATTGTTACACACCTTCTAGTTGAAGGAATGTTTTGGCTATCTCGAAGCATTCTATTTTGTGAATTTTTCAATATTTGTTAAAGGTTCTCAAAGATCTGATATAATCAACTTTATCCTACTTAACTTCCCACCAAAAAAATCTTAAATGATTAATTCTACAAGAACTACCCCTGTTTGTATTATGTATCCATAAATGAACAAATTCCAATGCCAAAATATGTAGAAACAATCAGGTTTCAATTAATGTCTCTAGTAACTTGAACCTTATCTAGAAAATATCTCCATTCTCTAGAAGTGACAACTCGTGAGATTTAGATTGTGGTATATTGATCATATTTTCTCAAGGTCATCTTGAAAACTGTGAAAAGAAATATTTATTGATATTCCTTCATCAATATAGGTTACAGAATGGGTCCTCTCACCCTAGTTGAAGGCACAACCTAAAGTAGTGAGGGTAGATCAAACCCTTAATACGGTGCTATCCATTTTTCAAATGTCTGAGTGACAAAGAGTCAGCTGAATTTCATCCCCGGCTACAAAACGACTTATATTATGATTCATCTGTCTCTAAGCATCCTGTTTGATCCGTGATGCTACTCAACACCTAAGGGAGAATCAATTTGGGTACCAACACAATAAATAAGAATGAACACTATATATGTTATCAAGATTAAAAAGGAAGGTATATGATATACTAGGATTGGATCCCTCTCTACTCGTACAAAATCTTGTGGTTCACCCAAATTCAAAACCCATAAAATATAAATTGAGGAAAATGCATCCTATGGTTATGTTGCTAGTCAAGGAAGAACTTGAGAAATTTCTCAAATTTGACTTTATCAGATCTATAGATTACTTTGATGGGATATCAAACATGGTACATATTGTAAAGAAGACAACTGACATCTATATTTTCACCAAATTCTAGGATTTCAATTAAGCCTATCCTAAGGATGATTTTCCCTTACCTAACATAGATATAATAGTTGACTCTACAACAAGACACGAAATGTTATATTTATTGGATGGCTTTTCAGGTTACAACTAGATTTATATTTTGAAGGAAGACCAAAACAAGTCAAGTTTCACAACACCTTGGGGTACATTTTGTTACAAGGTCATGCCTTTTGTCCTTAAGAACATAGGGGACACCTAGAACTTGCAATGACTGCAATTTTCTTGATCTACTTCATGATATCATAGAGGATTATGTTCATGACATTCGTGTCAAATATAAAACTATATTCGATCATCCAACCATCTTGTGGCATGCATTTGAATGATTAAGAAAATATAAGGTGCACCTTAATCCAAAGAAGGGTGTCTTTGGCGTGACTTCATAAATATCCTAGGATTGATAGTCTTATGGATAAGAATTAAAGTTTAACCTACTAAGATGAAATTAATCATGGATACGCCTCCACCACGTAATCTTTGTCGGTTATGAGGAATCGAAGGAAAGATTCAATATGTCTTGTGCTTTATATCTCAACTTGCTGATAAGTGCCATATTTTTAATCAACTTCTCAAAAATGATGTCCAATTCAAATATACACAATACTTTAATTATTATTTCACTAAGTTAAAATAATAACTATAAAATTCATCGGTTTTAATGCCACCTATTAAAAACAATCCAATGTTATGATATACATTTGCTACAAAACATGTCATTGTATTATTGGTCGCTCAAAAATGAAAAAGGAAAAGAGAAAGATGTTTAATATCTCAAGGTAGAACATTGAATGATCATGAACTTGTATATTTTTAGGTCAATAAAGTATGTCGATAGTAGCATTCATCTTACATAACTTACAAATTTTCTGCTCAATGATACGACAAATATTATTTCCAAGGTTGATCATTTAAAATATATACTCTCAAAATGTGTCCTAATTGGTTGAATGTATAGATGGGTCATGCTCCTAAGTGATTTATACATTAAATTGATCAATCAAAAATCTATAAAAGGGAAATCTCAAGTACATCAACTGTCCATAACACCACTTTGTGGATTTTAACCACTTCACTTTGAGTTCTCATATGTAGAGATTTTATATGTTGATGCGGTCCCTTCATGGACTTATTGTTTTGATGAATCTTGCAATATGCATCGATATGGACTTGGCATTGTGCTATAGATGACATATGGAAATATTATTCCCAAATATTATAGCATTTGTTTCCCATGCACTAACACCATCACATAGTATGAAGCTCTAATAGTAGGTTTAGGATTTGTTATATCCGGATAGATCCTAGAGATGATAGTGTTTGGGGACTCCCTTTTAATCATCAAGCATGTAAACGGATAATATAAGGCCAAGGATGATAAAATTGTTCCCTATAAACACATGATTTCAAGTATTAAGGGTTACTTTTGAATTAAAACATTTTGACAAGTCCCTCATGTGTAGAATAAAGTAGAATACACCTTGGAAAATATCACGACCCTTCTTGAATTTGATACAAATCAAACACATAGTGAGTTTCTCATAGAACATATTTTAGTTCTCACATATGATTTGCTAAATTTTGCCATGGTGTGTGAATTTTTTTTTCCTGAGAACCCTTGGTACCATGACATCTATACATTTATCCAAGATAAAACATATCCCGCTTACATGAATTCATCCCATAAAATATCCTTACAAATTTTTTCTTTGTGCTACACCATCCTTTCTGACACAATTTACAAAAGAGGCTATAATGGTACTCTCTTAAGATGTCTTAATCATGAATAATAAACCCAAACACTAGTCTAAGTACATTTGGGTATCTGTGGTACACAAACAAGAGACATGATATTAGCTAAGACTATGGAATCACATGTATATGCCTTTGTCAAGAGATTTTGAGCATATAAATGACATGGTAATATTAATCATGTGCCCTCACAAGCCCTCCAAATTTTCACTTCACTTTGGAATTTTTCCATATGGGTACTCAACTTAGTTGGAAAAATAAAACCGACATCTTCTAATGCAACAACTTCATAATCACGACTACTGAATATTTCACCAAAGGATAGATGTCATTGGGTCAAATATTTCCAAATTCATCTTTAACCACATAATTTTCCACTTTGGGATCCCTAATTCTCTTGTTAAAGATAATGGCATATAGTTCAAAAACAAGAATGTCAAGGAGTTAGCTAAACAATTCCATATCCACCTAAAATGGGAAACTCCATATTACTCTCAATGCAATAGTTAATATGAAGCTTCCAATAAAATGATCAAATCAATATTAGGGAATACCATTGATAAAAATGGCCACAATTAGCACATCAAACTATATCCTTCCCTTTGGGTTTAACAAACCGTACTCCAACTGGAGCCACTCCCTTATCTCTTGTATATGGTTTTGAATTCGTATTACCCATAGAGGTTGAGCTCCCTTTCCTTTGTGTATCATTACAACACCTGGTATATGAAGAATATTACCACCAAACATGTCTTACAGAGCCAGAAATCCTAGATGAGAGGTGCCTATGTGCCTTGGATCACTTGAAAATATATCACAATTGGCTTTTCCGCAGCTATATTAAATATATTAAAAGAAGACAATATGAGATTGGTGATATTTTTCTTAAATAAAATTAGAAGAACACTACAAAAGAGAGTAAAAATAAGTCAAGTTCAAACCAAATTTATTGGAACCCTACATTGCCACTACTTTTTTTGGACCAAGATGATATATACTATCCGATGAATATGGAAAAGAGCTTAAAGAGCCCATGAATGTAGTTAATCAAAATAATTTCTATTACTAAATACTTTATGAGTATCCTTAGTGTTGGGTGAATCTCAACACAAAATTCTTCCACATCCTCTCCTATTTCATTCCTTGTATCCTTCCAAATCACCTTGTGTCACATGTTCCTCCCAGTAGGATATGGATCCCATACTCTGTAAGTCATGTTTTCCCACTTCCATTACATTTCAACCTTTGGTGTTCATACATATTATTCATTTGTTTTGGAATCACAATGGAATTAGTGGGGGATGAATACATCCTACAAACTTTCATTTCATTTTCCAAAACATACATTCATCATTCAAACCATTCATTCAATCATCCATGAACCATGTGAGCTTATTATGTGTGTATTAGACATTCACAAGTGCAAGAATCAAAAGAGAGAACACATGACACTAGATATATGTGGGAAAACCTCAAGGTGAAGAAACCCATTAAATAATTAGCTTATATTACACAAAACAAGGACTTGAAATAATATTACACATCCTACAATATTTTTTTAGTGAGGCACCCACCCCACAAGGAGCACCAACCCCTAAACCTTTGTTGATATGAATCACAAAAGGACTCCTATGAATATTAAACATCATAAGATATTTTATAAATGAATGATCACATATAATAGGATTATCACACAACTTATTGTGACCCAAGTTCAAATTCAAACACACCAAACCAACATCAAAATTCTCTCTTTTTTAACTTGCTACAAACCTGTCCTCTCATGGGATGATTAGGTAAAATGTATTTACATCGTGATCCTCAATCATCTTCAAACTTAATCAAACTTCTAGGATCTATCCATAACCCCTAAAAACTCTTCTTCAAACTCATTTATTCCACACTTATCCTCTCTAACTCAACTAGTTCAAATAAACCAAACACACTAGCTTATATACACAACATTATCTCATAAACTCACTTAGGTCAGCCATGACCAAGTAGGTCGGTCATACCAAGAAAAATATTTATCAAGAAAATCATATAAATAAACTCAAATGACCTAAGTAGGTTGGCAGGGATCAATACATCTTAATCAAGCAACAAGATTATAAAACCTTGTCAAAATGTACTCTCCAATCTCCATGAAATTCAAACTGATCTTCAAAGGAATCAATTAATTTTTCAGGGCTTAAGAAGCTCCACAAAACCAAAGAAAATCCTCTACATTCCTTATAAATGCTCAGAACATCTTCATTAGATCTAAAAATCATGAAGTCTGCCAAGAAGAAAGAATCCAAGAAGACAAAAGTCATGAAGTATGCCAAGAAGCAAACAAACCCTATTAGGTATTCAAGCACCCAAAAAAAGTCATGAAGAACAACCAACTTGACGTAGAAGAGCTCACTATCATGGCTCAAGTAATATACCATTCGAAATGTCTCTAAGTCTCATTTATAAAAAAATCACATTTTCATGAACCTCATAGTCCAAATAGTTTTATCTCGTAAACTTCTCCAAACTGGATTCAAGACCCCAAAACTAGGTCTTCAAAAAGAGATGGTTCACATATCAAAACTCATCACCAAGACACAAAAACAAATCACTTTAAAGCTCATAAAGTCTAATATTTGTTTAAACTCATTATAACCTTTAAATCATGGCATAAGGATTTCAAATAGGATAATATCAAGAACAACTCATTCAAGCTCCATGGAATGAAGAGCCGAGTCTTGACAAAACAATAAAAACACCACTAAATATACTTCTAAGCTCAACCATCACCCGTACCACGTCAAGGAAACTTTTACAAACATGTAAAAGCACTAAGAAATATAGCTCATGTGGAGGAATTCAATCTAGCACACTTTTTTCAGTCACCTTCTTGAGCAAGCCATCTAGGGATTTCTAGGAAATTAGGTATTCAATTTAAAACTATCACTCCAAAACATCATACCATGTTTCAATCAACTATTCATGACCATTAGATGCAAAACTGACAACAAGTAAAACGATCAAAATCTCTTCAAACCAGAAGACAAGCATTTTATCCCTTAAGGAAGAAATTGGTAGGGTGACTTTGAGGACTTGTAACTTCCATTTTCTCCACTTAATCAACCTCTAACTTTTCATTTTAATTTAGAGAAACTCCAAAGGATTATGAAACAATTTTGTTTTCATCCTAAAACCTCCATCTCATCCCTAATACTTTAAAAACCTACAAAACAAGGGTTTTTCTCTCTCTTCCCAAAATATATGGAACACTAAACCGAAAGCAAAATGAGATGTGAATAATCTTATACAACCTTGATCCATCAATTTATCTTGAAATGTTCATTTAGAGACCATATAATGCAAATATTTTAAGTCGCTCTAGAAGTAGGGTTCCACTAGGGTTTTAAACCATCTTATTTTCATAATGATTGTTCTTAACTATGGCACGTCCAAAATAATTCATTATTTTTGAAAATATTATATAATCCATGTATAAACATCTTACAAATCCACTAGGTCTCATGCAAAGTTTGTGTGAGTGGGTGAGCATAACTAGTTGCCAATTTAAGCCGGATTTTTCTTGTTCTAAACTCAGTTTTACAAAAACACCATAACTTTAGAAAATTTATTTAAATTGGGATATAATTTATCATGAAGTATCATAAAAACATTCTATAACTTACCAAACTCACCTCCTTGATCAAATATGCCTAAAACCTCCCCCCTTGCCACGCTACTTTCCTTTCCTTAGTTGGTTTGTCTTCATCTTCTTTCTTCCCAATGACCATAAAACATCATCATACCTCTTCGATAACTGACATGAAATTCATCATACACCTCATATCCAATGTTAAAATTCTATGAACATGCTTCAAAATATTGATATACACCAAAATTATTACCTCCTTTCTAAACCACATGCTCTAAGTCTAGGAATAGGCCTAGAATAACTCCGACTCACCATGAATTCCCATGATCTTACCATGATGACTATATGAAAACACTTGAAACCTATAACACATCATATTGACCATTCTTAACTTATAAAAACCTTCAAAAACTTAGGAGAGCTCACATAATGACCATGCCTACTAGACAATGCTCTAGAACACTATATCAACTCACCAAACCTAGACACTTCCAATCAACCTTCATGTTTGACTTAGAGTTGCACCTCATATAGATTCTCTTGACATCATGAAATTTTTTTCCATAAATGGAATTTGACATAAATTACAACACCTAGACATAATGGCACAAAATCTCCCCTTTATCATTGATGGCAACAAACAAGACCAAACATGTGCATGAATCCCTTTTTCATGTTTCGATGCTACTTTTCCCCTTTGAAATATATCACAAATGATACAATTATGAATCAATTTGAAAAAAATTAGACACCTCTAACACATCATATTAACCTTTCTTGACCTCATAAAAACATTCAACAAACTTAGGAGAGCTCACATAACGACCATGCTATAGAACACCATAGAACTCACCAAACCTATACACTACTAATCAAACTTCATGTTTGAATTATATTTGTACCTCATCGAGACTCTCATGACATCATGACACCCTTTTCCATCAATTGAATTTGACATCAATGGAAAAACCTAAACACAATGGCTAAAAATCTCCCCTTTATCATTGATGACAACCATCTTTAGAAACATTGATGACAACCAACAAGACCAAAAACGTACATGAATCCCTTTTTCATGTTTCTGATTGTAATTTTCCCCTTTTAAATCTATCACAAATGATACAATGATGATTCAATATGAAAAATGACAACACAAGACAAAACATAATGAAAATAATGACTTACATGCTTCACTATCTTCCCCTTGGACTGTACTTTCTCTTCTTATCTTGAATCAACAGTAATGAAAGATCCGTGAACCAAAAATTTTTATCATCATGACTCCCTATTAGAGTATATCCTCCATATTTTTCCTTAATTCATGTTCTAAAACTTCTTCTAGGTCTCTATCATGCTAAAAACACTAACTCTTCCTTCAAAGCTAGTAGGACACCATTTAGGATCACGAACCTAAATGCCATATTTAATTTAACTAAGTCAATCATATCAAGGAAATAGAATCATATAATAAATATGAATCACTACCTAATTTCTCCCACTATTGTTATATCACTAATATCTAATTAATAATGCAAATTTGAGAGCTCATACCTTGATAGAAAGTCATGAAGAAACCCCACAACAATTACCATATACCTAAAGCATTTCTTCAATGTTTACTTCCATGTTTCATCAAATTCCACATTTTATAGTATTGACTTGATCCTATTGAACATATATGCAAATAACCACAAAAATAACCTTCTTGACTCCTAGAACATCTATTTGAGGGTTATTACCAGATCCTCTACCTCAAGAGGAATTCAAAATCTTGTTTTCTTCAAAAAAAACTTAACCAACACCTATGATAATGTGTTTTGATGTCATTTAGAAAATTCATACAAAGTATTCTTACTATCACAAGTTAGTATAGATATTTTTAACATGTCAAATTACTCATACTCGTGCCTAGAAATTATTTCACACATAGAGCAAAGCCTACCAATGATATATAAATCTTATTAGAGACACCACACACCTGTAGGATGATAACACAAACTTTTAAGATACCTAATATCTTCATATCATACTTGGAAACTTCACACAAAGTATTTTCACATGTGGAATTGTTCAAACTTAATATAATATTGTATCTTACACACTAAAAACTTTTACATAATACTATGGGACCTCTAAATATTTCATCAAAAATAGATCATTGTGAACTTATGAAGGCACACAAACAAGGTCACATACCTCAATAGAAAGAATTTTCAAATAGATAATATCCCGACTTCATCTCTAGAGAGATATCTTGATGGATAAACATTAAAAATTGATTAAATACTATTAATCACACCTTATCATAACTTCATATACCTTCTTATGGTATTTATAATAAGTGCATTATCTAAATGACTCACACCCATAACTTTGTCTCACCGAGTTTAGAAAAGTCAAAAATTTCCTCTTAATGGATCATCAAATGTAGGAGTATCTCTATATAGCTTCACAACAATTTTCATAAAAAAATACCTTACTTTTGAACTTATGCATAAGAAATAACTTTATACACATCTTTACACTACTCTCAAAATGTATGATCATGCTAGGGACAACGAAGAAAACTCAAATTTTTTCCTTTTCTTACCTCGTACATTATTTTAGTCCTGGGGAACATATCTTACAATCTTGAATCACTGTTATGAGAGAATTACATGCTTCAAATCTCAAATTCACGTCTATATTTAACCATATCTTGCATAATTCACCTATACATGTCTATCATAGTGTTTTTTACTCATCAACCCTGCCTTGTAAGTGCAATTATACCAAGTGCCACCTGCCTTCCGAGATCGAATACCCGAACCACTTGATTGATGGTAGATACTTTCTCTTTCATTTTTCATAAGACCTTCTTAGACCTTTTCATAGTCTTGACATTACTTAACCACATCTATACTATCTTTATGATGCATAATACTCATGATTTAATCTCCTTCATATGGTGAGCACTTAAGCTCCCCTTCGACATAAATATCATGAATCCTAGACTATGATAATAACTTGAAATTTTATATACTTCACCTAAATGCACTATCAGACCTTCATGAACTCAAAACACTTATTAGAATATTGAAACATACCTTGATATTTTAAAATTTTAAAAATCTTCATTGGAGGAAAACAAATCAATTAATTCCAAGATATTCGAGGCCCTTTAATGGATGATTAAATAACAACATAATGTTTAAGGACTCATAAATCATCACCACTGACCATGCACACAAGTAGGAATGAAATTTGAAAACAAAGTCTCATACATGATACCTTAATTCAAACGTTCTAAAGAAAGACCAACAAAATCACATCAACTGTCTTCCCTTCAATCATTTTCATGAATTAGACACCTCTCGTAACTCGTATTCAATCCAACAACAAGACATCTTAGACCTTTCAAGACTTCATACATGAAATGATACATATTTCATATATAATTGAAGACATTTTAATACTCTCAACACAATATCGACATATTCCACTTGCTTGGATCGACAACACATAATTTGATATGACAAAACTTTTTTTATAGATCTTTACATAGACCAAGAGAAATTTATGACATAGTAACTTTTGATGATGATGAATTACATTTCAACTTTAACACCCTAAATGATGAAAATGACATATACTATTATGAGACAACCTTTGATCCTTCATGAAATCAGACCGTATGAGGACAATAAGATCATATGCACTAGAAAAAGTTAGAGACTTCTTCTTCATGATGTATAATCACACTTCTTAAGTTACTTGGGGATGTTTAAGAGAACATACATACCAGGATCAAAACACCTTAGTTGAGATGAACTTACAAGCAATGAACATTAACCAACTAACATTTGCAAACCAAGAACATGATCTTTATAAATAATTATGATGAACCCATATCTTCTTGATGTATACCATAATTTTCATGGTCCTTTAACACTCTTCAAACATGTCTTCAACTTAAGAGAGGACCTTCTACAACTTTATAAGACTATCAATACCATCTTTAAAACATCTTTTGATTGAAACCATACATATTTCAAACATGGGGCTTGATGAATTACCAAGAACAAACATACATACCTTGACAGGATGAGATAACTTCTTAAGATCTCAAAACCAACACCAATGCTTCCTTTATCATATGAATGTCTTCTCGAAACCCTAGAGAAGACACAAAATGCTCATTAGGTAACTAAAACAATATATAATTATCAAATGTGCCCAAGGAATCTATCCTTTCCCTTTTCTTCTTGATCATTCCTTTTGAAGTCCTTAAAATTTTAGGTAAAATGATCTAATCTCCATTATCTTCATCAGCTTATTGAAGAACTAATAATCACATATAGTTATCTACAATAGAAATTAGATCTAATAAATCTCTAGGACCTATAGTAGACACGATTTATTCCTTCTTAGACTTGTTAACACCTGTTGTCATCATGCTTGTCTTAGATTCCTTCTCCTTTACATCCTCTACAATTTTATCCTTATCAATCTTAGAAAACACTTCACCTTGATTGATAGATGAATCAAAATTCTACACCACAACACCTTGATTATCATTCACTTTTATATCCTTGATAGATTTAGGGTCTTATTTATTAACTTAAATATTAGGGAAATCATTCTTGGCCTTGGAAAGATTAGGGAAATCATTATAATAATTCATAGAACTAATATTCCTTCTGAAAAATCTTACATCTTACCTATTGTGAGTT
Organism: Taxus wallichiana var. yunnanensis; assembly: GCA_018340775.1. Classification (NCBI taxonomy): domain Eukaryota; kingdom Viridiplantae; phylum Streptophyta; class Pinopsida; order Cupressales; family Taxaceae; genus Taxus; species Taxus wallichiana. The sequence goes on from CM031239.1 coordinate 187,949,235, forward strand.
TGAAACTTGCTGCTATACTTAGGAGATTCACTTTGATGGTATTATGTTACAATATGACCTTGTTTGTGATAGTTTTATCACACAATAAATTTTCTATCTCTTTACTCATATACACTAACATTCCATCCATTATCAACTTCCTTGTGACCATATTCACAACAAGAATAATATTGACCATTGAAAATACTTTTATAACTCCAGAAAAATCATTCATTAAGGGCTTCTTATTGTGATCTCTAGCTCTGTGACAAAAAAATTACAAGCATAAAAATAACTATTAGATGAAGAACCATACCTCATTGCATTGGGTTTTATAATAGGGTTAGAATTCTTTAAATGAACCTTCTTGGTCACCTTCATGTTTTCTTGAGTGCTTGGACAAAATTTTTCATCATTCTCAACATGTTCTCCTTTGAAACCCAGTGCCCGGCTTATCAATGACTACTCTTTGACTCTCCAAGATTCCATAAAGAGATACAGATCTCTTCTCCAACCTTTCATACATCTTCCAATTGTTACATACACCTTAAAAATCATATTCCAAAGATCTCAACTATTCTTAATACTTGGATCAAGCTTCGTCTTTATCCTTTAGGGCTTTAGTTACAATCTCCACTTCGATTATATATCTTTGATAGGTTGAATATTCTCTAAATACATGCAACTAATCCTCTCTTGTAATAAATGGATTAGGGAATCAACAATCTCATAATTCTTTAAAGTCACCAAGGAAGTCTCAACAATAGACAATTTTCCCATTTCTTATGCTTCAAGAGGATCTCCAAGTCAAGTTGTCAAACCTTATTCACAAGGATGAACTATGATACCAAATTTTGAAAGCATAATAGACTGAGAAGGGGGATGAATCTATCCTAAAAAAAAAATCAATTCATTTTCCAAAACATAAATTCATCATTCAAACCATTCAATCAATCATACATGAACCATGAGAGCTAATTATGTGTGTATTAGACATTCATAGGTACAAGAATAAAAAGAGGGAACACATGACACCAGATATACATGGGAAACCTTAAATGGGAAGAAAAACCATGAAAACCTTATATTATATTATGCAAAGAAAGGACTTGCAAGAATATTACACATCCTACAATATTTTCTTAGTGAGGCACCCACCCCAGAAGAACACCAACCCCTAAACCTTTAATCATATTACTCACAAAAAAGGAATCCTATGAATATTACACATCATAAGATATTTTATAAATGAATTATCACATATAATAGACTTCTCACACAACTGATTGTGATCTAAGTTCAACTCTAAACACACCAAACCCTCATTAAACTTCTCTCTTCTTTAACTCACTCAAGACTATCCTTTGATGGGCTGATTAGGTCAAATGTCTTTACATCACTAATCCTAAATCATATATAGGTATTCAATAAACTTATAGGATTTATCCAGAACCCCTCATCACTCTTCTTCAACCTCATTTAGGCCACACTTATCCTCTCTACCTCAAAAAGTTAAAACGAACCAAACACACTAACTTATATACACAACTCTAGCTCATAAACTCACTTAGGTCAGCCATAAAAGGTAGGTCCATCATACCAAGAAAATAATATATCAATAAAATCATATAAATCAACTCAAATGACCCGATATGTCAGCAGGGTCAAGTCATCATCATTAATCACCTATATTCTCAAACATGCTCAAAATGCACTCTCCAAGCTTTAGTGAATTCAAACTAATCTTCACAGGCATCAAAAAACTTTTTAATTGATAAAAAGATAGAAAAAATGCAAGGAAACCCTATACACACCTTTGACATGTTCCAATAACATTTTCATCATCTCCAAACATCATTAAGTATGCAAAGAAGCAAACAAACCCCATTAGGTCTTTAAGCACCTAGATCACAATCTGAAGAATGACCAACTTTAAATAGAAAAAATCACCACCATAGATCAAGTAATATACCATTAGAAAAATATCTGAGTATTATTTCCAAAACAACTCACTTTTTGAAAAAAATATTAGTGGAAGGCCTCTAAATAGCCCAATCTTTGCAACAAACCCAAATCGGCTTCAAGACCCCAAAATTAGGTCTTCAAAATAGAGCTTGTTCACATATCAAAAATATTCACCAAGACACAAATAAAATATCAATGGAAAGATTAAAAAATTCTAATATATAATGCAACTAATTATAACCTTTAAATCACAACATAAATATTTGAAATATTCCAATCTCCATAACAACTCATTCAGCTCTAAGGACTCAAGAACTAGTGTTGAGAGAAACAAGTACAAACAAATTTAAATCAATTTAAAAGATCAAAAATAACCTGGGACATATCAATAAAATTTGTACAAACATTTACAACCACTAATAAGTATAGCTCATGTGGAGGAATTCAATCTAACACGGTTGTTTCAATCAACTTCTTAAGCAAACACATTAGGGATTTCTAGGCCATTAGGTATTCAACTAAAAATATCTCTATACCATTACAAGAACTAGAAAACATCATAATAGGTGTCAATTGACTATTCCTGACTAGTAGATGTAGAAACAACAATAAAAATGATCAAACACTCTTCAAACCAAAAGACTAGCATTTTTTCCCTTAAGGCCAAAATCGAAGGGTGAGTTTGAGGACCTATAAATTATATTTTCTCAACTAAATAAACATAAAAAAATTCATGCTCATTTGGAGAAACTACCAAGTATTTTGGAATAATTTGGTTTTCATCTTGGAACTTCCATCTCAGCCTGGAAACCGTAAAAACCCATAGAAATAGGGTTCTCTTTCTCTTCCAAAAATAGTTAGAACACAAAACCATGACCAAATTGATATTTGAGGAACCATATAAAACCTTGATGCATCAATTTATATTTCCAAGTTAATTTGGAGAACATATAATGTAAATATTCCAAGTCTCTTTGGAATGATGGTTTCACTAAGGTTTCAAACCAACTTATCTTATTAACGATTGTTCATAAAGACGTGAAATACAAACAAATTCATTATGTTTTCCAAAATATTCCATAATCCATGAAAAAACATCCCCCAAATCCAAAATTTCTTATACAAATTGTTTGTGAGTGGGAGATCATAACAAGTTGCCAGTTCAAGCTGGATTTTTCTTCTTCTAAACCCGATTTTACCAAAAACACCATAACTTGAGAAAATTTCTAGAAGCTGATCTAAAAAATTTCATGAAGCATCATGAAAACATTTTCTAATTGAAAAAACTCACCTCATTTCTCATTATTTCCTAAAATCTCTAGCCACAGTGAATTACCTGTGCTTACTTGGCTTGTCTTCACCTTCTTGCTACCTAAGGACCATGAAACATCATCATGCATTTGAGAACTAACCTAAAACTCATCATACACATCATATTTTTGTCACAATGCTATGAGAATGCTTCAAAAATAATTTTATACTCCAAAATCCTACCTCAATTCCAAACCGCATGCTCTAGGTCTAGGAATAAGACCGAATGACCCAATTCAACCATGAAATACCATGAAGATAAATGTAAACACTTAAAAACCTATAACGAGATCATACCAACCTTTCTTAAACTCATAAAAACCTTCAACCAAATTAATAGAATTCACATAATGACCATGCTACGAACATGATTAATCTAAATTGTAATGTATGAGCCTAATCTTAATGCAAGATTGTAGTAAAATAAAATAACAAAGAAATACAAAAATTACACCCAAAAAAACTAAGCAATAAAGTGAAAACCCTAAGTGTAAAGAGAGGGTAAGAAGCCTTAGCTAGTTTGTAGAGTTTTGGAGAATTCACAGAGTTGGAAAATTGGAAAATGTGAAGCATAGACCATTACACTATAGCATAGAAAAATGTAGATATGAGGTTATAGACTGGACCGAGGCTCCTAGAGAGGGATAAGGGATCCCGTGGGTTCCTAGACATATTTATGGGCACCTTGGTCTCAGAAATGGTCATAAAACCTCTTATGAGGTGTCATAAGGTGTTATCCTTTTTTCACTTTTGGTCACTCCAAAGTCGTACCAAGATCGTCGAGGCCGTTGTAAACCTACAATAAAGTATGAACCTGAAAAAACCTCAAATAGACATCAAATCGTAAAAAATAAAGATGTAAAATGAGGGGTCAGACTTTCCTCATTTTTCATAATGGTGAACTTATAACTGAGCACTGCACTACATCTCATACCCTATGTAGTTTTGTGTGTGTCTGCATGGAAATGTGCCCTAGGTTGCTCTTATTCATGTTACACTTGGATAGTGAGAAAGTAGATAGATATAGAATATAGTAATTGTGTACATGGAATAGAATGAACTTCCCTCCTATGAAGTGTGATGTGGAAATCCAACCATTGTGTCCCTTATGGTGGAGATAGATGGATGTAATAGATATCTTAGATTCTTTGAAGGATGCAACCTTAGGTGGTGATAGATAGTGCTTAGTGCTTGGTCCTTTATTACAATCACATAACCTTATATTTATATGATTCCCTTTCTTGAATTTCATAATTATTCTTGAAAAATATTACTACCAAAAAGATAAGATGCTCAAATGGATAGAAAGGACCCGGAAAGTGTGAGTAAAGTATAAAGAGGATAGGGTCACCCGAGGGGACGAGGGTTCCTAAGCACCGACATCCTGGGCCGGGCATTAGTGTCGTGGATTACAAATGTAGAAGAGTAAACAAGAACACTAAGAAAGTAAGGGTGTAAGACCAAAAGTAGCAACAAAAACCAAACCAAGGTGGCCAAATACATGGGTTAATTAGTACTTTTCTTACTTATAAATCACATGAATAATAGTATTTCATCGGACTATATAATTACCCAAAGTGCTTGATTTAGTGTCATAGTTTACCCCACTTTATGTTGGTGAGTAGAAAGCTCGACAACATAAAGTAGATAGAGATACGTGCACTGATAACCATATAAACTAATGATGAATGACATGTCGAGGGACTAGGAAAAGTGTGGAATGATAAAAATGTGAATAGTGGATGCTTTGAGGATAAAGTGCAAAAAGATATGAAAATGAACCTAGGGTGGAAATGCATGCATAGATGTCACAATTTACCCGTTGTTTATGTTGTTGTTGGTGTGTTTGATGTTATCATTGTTTATGTTGACTACCACTTCCCATACGGATGGAATTGCAAAAGAGAATCCAAAAAGTATCAAATACGCATGTATATGATCAAAATATGTTAAAAGTGTGTAAGAAAAGTATGTAAAAGTGTTAAAATTTTTAAAAAAGGAACATGTGCACTTGATACATGATGAGGAAAGGGGGTAGAAAGTATCTTGTAGATGATTTCGATGAGTGATTTTTCATAAAATACCATACCAATGAAATGGAAGAAGTTTAGGGAGAATAGTCTTGTGTCATCCTCTAACCTTTAATTGCTTCTCTCTATGGAGAACACCACTAAAGATGGTGTGTATAAACGCATTCGCTAAGGACCCAAGTCTGATTCTCATCTTTGTAAAATTAATTTTGTATGGAGTTATGTAGACTATGTTTAACTACCAATCACTATGTAATTTCCCCCTGGTTTCACACATCCAGGAAAATCCATTGTGCTATGGACCCAAGTCTGATTCTAATCCCTTTCCAAAACTAATTTTTTTTGTACCAAGACCTTGATGTTCTATGTATAATGCTTTATGGGGTGACTAATTCACCCAAATTATGTCCCCCTCATTTGGGGTACATGTGACGTTGCTTTGAAGGAGTATATGGCCCAAAAGAGGACCGACCACTGTGATGAATCTATGCCCTATAAGGGGAAGGGAATGTTCTTGGTAGAAACCAAGGCACACACAAATAAGTGGCTAGGAGAAAAGTGTTAGTACAAGAAAAGAAAAGCATGCATGTATAAGATGAAATGTAAGCTAAGAAAAAAATGTATAAGATAAGATACAATTAGAAGACAATGTAGACCACAAAAAGTGAGTGAAAAACATGTGACATCACTCATTATGTTGTAATAAAATGAAGGCCATAGTAACCATAAGAATACAAGTGTGCACCCAAGACAAAGGAAAAATCCTAAACAATGGCATACAATGTTAAGAAACAACAAAGAAAGTAACAAAAAACAATGGAAGCAAATAGTCATGTAAACAAATGCTGTATATGAAGAACCTATTATCACGTTATAAAGATATGAAGTATGTCAAGGTGTTTATAATATGATAAATTAACATGCAATGGAATAAATCAAACAATAAAACCTGTAGTGTATGAAATTGGATGCCCGAGGAGCCGTTATGGTACTAGTAATAGGTATTGCGCCAACCATCCATACTACATGTAATAGATCTCAGAAAATCTATGATTACAAATAGAAACGAAAGTGAACGTGCATGTGTGTATGATAATGATAATGACATAAAAGATAACTATCTAGCATGTGTAATAAAGTGAACATGTAATAAGTAAATATAAGAAAGAGTAATCGTAACCAAGATATGCAAAGATGTTGTGAATGAGGCGGAATGGAATGTAGAGTGAATGATAGGAGTAACGTCCCCCAAGTTGTTGTGTATGTATGAAATGAGGTTCATTTGTTTATACCCCCTCGCAGTAATCAAGAATGAACAGTAAATGAGAGTGTGTCATTGGGAAAAGGTCCGAGTGATGCGTTGTATGTAGAAAGGGTTGATGAATGAAGTGTGTAGTGTTGAGTGTATAATGATGATGTGTAGATGATTCAAATGTGACATATGGATGATTAATCAAGAATTTGTAGAATGATAGATGATTTATCCTAAAGTGTATATCATGATGTGCATGAGTAAAATGTTAGAAAGATTCATGATGTAACATAAAGTGTATATCATAAGATGAATGAATAGGAAAGCTAGAAAGGGGTGATGATTTAGCATAAAGTATATATCACGATATATGTGAAGAAGGCACTAGCTAGGAATGTCACATGGGAAGAGGATTGAATGATTGAACGTGTGATTTTTTTGGAATCTAGTTGATATGTATACCCTCAATAGTCGAGTGTGGATCGTGGAACTAAAGTTTCTCATATGGTAATGGTGATACTAGAGTGTGGATGAAGATGCATATGCTGAATTCCAGGTGTGAAAAGAGGTGACTATAAGATGTGTGTCAATGCTAGGGGAGAAATAAGCATAATTTCCCCAAAGTGTTCCAATGATGGATAGTTGTGCAGATAAATGAGAGGTACCATTCCATTTAGGGAGATCATTATATGTGTTGTGATAAGAGTGAGGGAAAAAATAATGGTAGGATGAAGAAATAGTAATACCATGTGAAGGTTGAAGAATTAGAAATGTGTTTTGGCCATCGTAGGAGCCATTTTTTTGACAAAATTGATTGGTTGGAGATTATGTGGGATTGATGACACTGCAATGGAATTGATAGGAGAATAAAGTGGACTGATTTTGAGAGGTGGTTGCGTAATTTGACTTGGTAATGTTGTGGATGACTTGAGAGGAAGAGGTGTTGAACTAATTTTTAAAGGAGGTTTCTTAGGTTGAATTGATAGTGCCATATATTCCTTAAGAGGAGGGGGAGTGAGACTAATTTTGAGAGGCGGTTTCTTGACTTGAGTAGATTGCATAGGTGGCACTTGAGTGATGGAAGAAGAAACATTAGAAGTGATGATTGGATGCTCATTAGACATAAACAAATCAGATTTAGGAACCCATTGAGATGTAACAAGTGGAGAGGACCATGTAGTAGAACAAAATGTTGTGCAATGAATGAGATAAAACCTTAACGCTCAAGATTCTTGATTCTTCATTGTAAAGTATAGAAATCATTGTTAGTATGTCTATTGATTTGATGATAATTTCAATATGTAAAACCTTGATATTTTTTAAGCTGATAAGGAGGATAACAATAAGTAGATGGAAAGTTGATTAATTGATGAGCTATGAGTTTCAGAATAATATCTTGTTCCTTAACATTGATTACAAGAGGCACGGGAGCGACAAGATTTTAGGTTCACTAATACGAGCACATGTAAAATACATAGAACACATATGAGATGTAGGAGGAAAAACATGACCTTGAGAAGCATCCTTAAGGTAATGGATTTCATATTTTAGAGATGTAATCATGGATTCCATAGTCCAAAATTTATCTTGAAATAAATAATGAAGGGCATGAATGGATTTGAAAATATATTGATTTGTTTTGGAATCAAGAGAGTCCTTAGCAATATGATCAAAAATAGAATTTACTTCAGAATAAAACATGTTGTCTTAGCATATGGATTTGCACGCATGAAAATGACATGCAACAGTGTGGGAACGAAGTCCCTCCTTAATGAAGGTGAGGCTGCCTTTATTGAAAACCAAAACTATATTTACATCTATATATTCAAAATTATATGTGGGGGTGTTTTGGAACATCAATGGAAGAAAAGTGAATGAAGGAGATAGAATGAAATGAAAGAAAGGAGTGGAATGGAATGAACTGAAAGAACATGCAAGAGTTAGGTAAAAACAGAGCCTAATATTGCATGAAGAGGAAAGATGAATAACCAACACAAATAAAACGGAGTTTGAGTTAGCCAAACAAGAACATGCAAAAGGGAACACACATGAGCAAGTAGATAGTCAGAGCTTGATCACTGTGAACTAGAACAACTGATTACTAATGTTGACAATAAGATCAAAGATAATATTTACATGCAAGATTCAAACACCTAACATCTAATGAACATAAGAACACCAAATGTTACAAGAGATAATGAATGAGACACAAATTCTTATTCTATTAACTCCAAAATGTTTTTCACAAAGAACACAAAGTTTCTTCTTGAAACAAAGCTTACACAAAAGTATCTTCTTCTCCTCTCTCAAAGTCACCTTACAAATGAGCCCCTCACTTCCTTTTATAACCCAAAAGTTGGTTATGAAGTAGTTAGGGTTTTAAATGCACATTAAATAGGGCACTTAAGTGACTTTGACTTTTTTCAACCAACCTTTAAAAAGTGACTAAAAATAGAAACCACTTAAGTTAAAGGGTCATAAAAGAAATGGGTACATGTGGACCCCACTTAAATGACTTGTATGCACACGTAGACATCCTAGTCAGCAATGTGCCACCTAGATCAAGACACCTAAGACCAGTGCCATTATCCATTGGGCCAAGAGTCCGCCTATCCCGATCGTGACGGAATGAACTCATGACCGTGCTCGCAATCCTCCAAATGACAAGAGTGCTAAGTTTGAAACTTGAGCAATTCATCCACCCCTCTATCTGAGCAATATCCTGGTGTGAGAAGATTTTTCTTCATTCGTATTCATATTCACAATTCTCCACATGCTCGAGTACTTTTCCATGGTGAATTATTCATTTTCACGAGACCGTAGTCGTCGTTACACCACCTTGGTTTATCAGAATCCAGCTTCTGGTCTTTCACCATTGAGAAGATCTTCAAGAGCCAAAATTATAGTTCACCTTCATCTCGTGGGTAATTGTTAGTGCGATCTATCTCCTCCAGCGTCATCTTCCTGAACTTGGCCGAATTGAGCCACTCTATATGGACCCTGTGATGTGCAAACTCAAGTATTCCCTCATGAACAAGTGACACGAAGATGATCTTGGCAAGTTCAAGAATTTCTTGGAGTTTGTTTGTCAAGAGTGACCAATTCGACATCAAGAGCCTCTCCAAAATAGAAAATTCAATCCAGATGGGTTTGTACCCAATCATAGATTCATGCCGCCTCATCAATAACCCTCAAACCTTGGCACAAAATTTGATCTATCCAACCCCTTATCATATGGCCAATGATGTTATTTTCTTTTGATGCTGCAAGTGCCTCCTGATTAAGAATAGCCACCGGACTAGAAGTTGGACATCAGAGGTGATCAAGTTGATCAAATTTTGTATGTATGCCATGAGCTACCGATTCTTCGCTTTGAGCTAAGATGAGTGTGCCTTATACCTTTCCATCCGTTGAAGTATGACATCAAGTGACTCTCGAGCATGTTCCATGTTAATTTATAGCGTTGATTTCCAGAGAAGCATCCGTGAGACCTCATCGTCTTGGACAACCATCTCCATAGACAATTAAAGGTTCCCTACGCAAACCCTGAGCAAAAAAGCTGCTTACAAACCATCCATCATCAATACACATCCGTGGACCATATGTATTGAAGATTCTAGCGATTCAACCTCAACATTTGCTCCCCTGTGGTAATCCATTGCCAAAGTCTCGTGCAGTACGCATGTCCTCATCGTAGCAACTGCGGACTCCAATCGGATTGACATTACCCCAATATGTTTCAACCTGAGGATGTTGAAGAGGATCTCCATATACCTCACTAGTGCTTGTGAGAAAAAACTTTGCCCCAACTCGCTTGGCCAGGCCAAGCATGTTCAAGGTTCCCACCACATTGGTTTTGATAGTCTTGACAGGATTAAACTTGTAATGAACAGGCGAAGCAGGACAGGCCAAATGGTAGATCAGATCGACCTCCAACAATAGCAGCTCGACAACATCATGCCTTATCATCTCAAACCTGATTGCGAAAATGATGTATGCCGGCATGTCCAAAATCAACAAAAATGACATTTAATGGATCCGCTTGCATAAATCCCTTTTATAAATACCTAAGCTAGTGGTCAGTGTGGCCGTGAAACAAACAAAGTGGGTTCAGCAGTTAACAATAACGCCACATCTAGAACTACCCTACCTTCAAGATCCATGAAATATACGATTATTCCAATACAAAGAATCCATAATTTCCTTTTTTAAATTATTCTTGGCAATTCACTTAATATTCGACAAAATCATCGCAAGAATTTGAGTGGAAGTAAATGAGCGGTACTCACCCAAATACCACGCTTTAATCAATGGGGGCCCATCTGGACCCTCCATAACAAAGAAAAGGAAGACTCTGCAGATTTGTTGAAACTGACTTCTTCCCTGTAGCTACCGCATATAGCCAACTACTTACTCACGGCACCTTCCTAGGAGAATTTCATTTCTACGCTTCACTGATACTGCCTGTGCAACATGATTTCGAAAATCCACACCCACCCTCGCAACATCAGGGCGACAGACCTTCATTTCACCATCAATGAATCCACAATCCAGAACACACTGTATCAATTCATCTGTTGCAGCATTTGATGGAGCGCAAACAAGCATTCGTGGTTTAGGGAAAAGTTTAGGAAGCATGCGCGAACAATGTGCGATCCATACTCTAAATAACATCATCGATTGATCCTGCCAATACTTGCTTGCATTATCAGAGGATTTCCTGTAGCTTTCAGAGCAAGTTTCTTAAGCAAAGGCACCATAATAGTGCTGATATTGAACAAGATGAATAACATTCAACATTCCCAGACCGTGTGTGTCCTTCCCCGTCCTCGTGGACCTTGCACCAAAGTGAAGGGCCAGGTTCCTGCCATTTAACAGACCCAACTCCATTTGTACCAGCTGCTATGGACCATTGAAACTCCTATGAAGCTGGTCGATAAAATTTGGTGTGAAACATTCGCAGTATCATTGAGGCCGCTCCTCATTATTTGGAAAGTGCTCTGGCCTGGGATTTAAAATTGCTTTCTGCATTCTCATCCTTTGCATGCATGGAAAGCTTCTAGTGTTCTTCTCCTTCAGATGCGTGGAAATCTTCCTCTGTCAATTTGCTGGCTTTTCCCTTACACCTCCTGCGTGGGAAAGTTTGGAGCTTGGTAAACCTCTTATGCATGCGTGAGAGATTTCTATCTTTGTTGTTAGTTTCCCTGCAGGCTTCGTGGCTTTTGGTATGATTGTTCTCCTCCACGTGTGTTTCTCCCTTCTTCCTGCATGGGAGATTGTTGTCCTCTTTTCTTTTAATCTTTATTCTTTTGAAAACTGTTCCTTTCTTTCTTTCCCTCAAAGTGGTGGAAAGAATTCTCTTGTCTTTTATTTGAAAACATGCACAGTTTTTGTATTTGGTTTGGCAAAGGCGTGGAGTTCCCGGGACAGCTTCTACCTCCCTGTCTTTTTCCTTCAACCAATGCGCATGTATTTCTCTTGCATAATGTTAACAAAGTATTATGTCTTCCTGAAGAAAAAGAAGCTTCTGACTTTTTCCACCGGGTTTGATGGAGGAAGTTACGAGGATTAATTCAACTTCCTCTCATCCCGGGTAGTGGCTTAAGTGCGAAGGGGAAATGGGAAAAGTAACGGGTAATTGCCAACGAGAATGGAAAATGGGTCAGGCATCCCATCCAATTTCCCCATGTGGGAAATTGGGGAATTTTATGTCCGCTTGCCAATCCATGATTTGGCAATTGGTAGAGGAAAACCCACGTGCGGGAAATTTGAAGGAAATTTCAGAAAGTGGAAATCCGGTTCGGATGCCAACCCTAAGCATTGGAAACAAAAGCTTACTTCCCCGGCACTAAAACTTGTCGGATGAACCTTAATTTATATTTATTTAATTAAATACTCCTTAAGTGATTTTTTTAAAAATTAATTTAATCAAACAAGGAGCAATTAATTAATTAAATATTAATTAATTATTTTAATGTATTTTAATGCGTTTTTAGCTTGAGGAAGAGTTCTTGCCCGAAAATCACGAAACGAAGACCGAAACGATCACAAAAATAAGACGATCGCAAGGAGTCCAATGAACCACGCAAAGTAATACTTTTCAAAATTTTCTAATTTTTAATTATTTAATTGTTTTTTTGACAATTTTGCACAGTCAAAATTGGCTGATAACAATAAATTGCTCGATTGGGGACAAGGACTTCATGGACACAGCAACGGACCCAGACCAAAATAGTCATGAACATGATCACAGAAAGATGGGGCACAAAAATGGGGCGACACAAGAGAGGAGACCGAAAAATAGGGAAACAAACAAACCAAAATCCTAATTACCTATGTACATACGGGGAACAACCCATTTTCAATTCTGGTAATATTTGAGATACTGCCCACTGTAGGGCAAAGGCAAATGAGTTCCATCAGGATATGCCAAGTAGTAGGTACTATCTCCACAGAAGTGTCTTATTTTGAAAGGTCCCAGCCACAGCGAGTCAAACTTCCCATGCTTTCCCTTCGGCTCACGTCTTTTATCCCAGAGAAGAACTAAGTCATTGATTTGAAACTGTCTCTCTCTAGTTTTCCTGTCAAACAACTTCTTTACCTTGGATTGATGTTCCTTGATCCTGTTGGCCACTTGACTTCTTTGTTCCTCAAGCTTGGTTAGAAACATGACCCTTTTATCTAATGCATTGGTGAAGCATTCATCATCAACTGCCTGAGCTAATTTTAATGCTGGTAGCTCCAATGTGACGGGAATTTGAGCATCAGTTCCATACAGAAGTTGAAATGGAGACATCCCAATTTCCCTTTTGGGAGTTATGCGGTCAGCCCACAATGCATCGTATAACTTTTTGTGCCAAGTTCTTTGATTTTCTTCGACTAACTTGCGCACAATGGTAATGAGGTTTTTGTTGCTGGATTCAGCCTGACCATTTCCCTGCGGGTAGTAATCTGATGAATGAGACAAAGATATCCCATATCCATAACAAAAACCTATCATCTCTGCAGAAGAAAAATTTGAGGCATTGTCAGTCACGATCTTGTGAGGAATTCCATAATGAACCAATATGTTTTCTTTGATGAAATCACAGATTACTGCAGTAGATGTTTGTTTCACCGGTATAGCTTCTACCCATTTTGTAAAGTAATCAGTGGCGGTGAGCACATGGGTATGACCAGCACTGAATTAGGGTTCAAGACCCCGATGAAATCTAAACCCCATTGTTGAAAGGGTTCTTCAATGACAACTGGCTTCAAAGGCAGTGCTGCCAACTTTGGTCTTCCAACAAATTGTTGACAGGCCTCACATTTGGTCACCCATTTCTGAGCATCAGAAAACATAGTGGGCCAGTAATAATGTGCTCTCGAATTTTATGGGTCATTCGGGCTAGAAAAATGACCGCTGCAAGCATGATTATGGAAGGCTTCCAACAACCTAGGTTGTTGTTCTTTATCAACACATCTGAGGAACATGCCGTCAATTCCTTTCTTGAACAACGTGTTATCCCAAATGACGTATCTGGCAGCTCTTAGTTTGATTGCTCGTTTCTCTTTAGTCAGCCGATTTTCCGACACTCTCACCGTATGTGAGGAAATAGGAAATATCAGAATACCATTCATCCGTGGTACTAACAAAAACTACCAATGGTAAATTTCCTTCAACTAGTTCTTCTTCAGAGTTATCTCGTGGTTCATTCTCTGCAATGAGTTGGAAGAGTCCTCTCCCTCAAACCAACTTGGTAGGCTTGATGTCCAGATCATATTCTTGGATCTTTGAGACCCAATTACCTCTTTTAGATCCTGGTTTTTGTTGTGTCAACATTGATTTCACCGCGATGTCTGGAACTAAGACTTTGGTGTGAGAATTCAACACGTAATACCCGAAGTGTTTCAGTGGACTCTTACCACCGCGCACGCATGTCTCTCAAGAGGAGTGTAATTAAGTTCATGTTTCTTGAATCCCGAACTCATGAATGCGATAGAGATTCAATCCCCTCTTGATTGTGGCTTTGAGTCAAAATGGCAAAGATTGTGTGTGGCAAAGCATAACAATAAATTATAAAATCCTTCTTAAAATCGGGACACACCAATGTAGGAGCTTTTGCAATAGACCCTTGATTTTCTCAAATGCCTCTCTACCTTCCTTTGACCATTTGAAAGATTCTTTTCCTTTCATCATATCAGCGATTTCTTTAGTCACTTGATGAAATCGCACGAACCTTCTCAAAAAGTTCACCTTTCCAAAGAAGGAGTGGACTCCAGTTTACTTCAGAGGCAAGGAAAGATTCTTTATAGCTTGAACACATTCAGAATCGATCTTAGTTCCTTCCTTAGAAACAATATGACCTAGGAATTTACCTTCCGTAACTCCAAACACAGATTTTTTTGGATTCAGAGAAATCTTATGAAGTTTACACCTTTGCAAAATTTTCTCTAAATCTCTTAAGTGATCTTCTCGCTTCTTTGAAAACACTTTCAAGTCATCTAGGTATATCACAATGATCTTGTCCTTATAATCTACAAACGCCATATCCATGGCCCTTTGAAACGTTGCACCAAAGATTGATCAAACCGGGGCATTCTTCTATATGCGAACGCACTCGTGGGGTAGTGAATGTAGTTTTATGTTGATCTTCTCTAGCCACTTCAATTTGATTATAGCCAGAGAAACCATCTAGCATAGATAGCATTTTCGATCCAGCCATCGCTCGCAGAATATGGTCCATGACCGGCAAGTGGTAGTTATCCTTCAAGGAAGCCCTGATTAAGATTGCGGAAATCCACGCAAATCCTAATTTCTCCATTTTTCTTGTGAACCGGTACAATATTAGCTATCCAAGTCGAATGTCGAATAGGAAAAACTATTCGTGCATCTAGCATCTTTTGAACTTCATGAAATATTGTCCCTGCAATCTTGGGATTATATTGTCTTTGCTTTTGCCTGAATGGAACTACGCTGCCAGCTTCAAGGGTATGGCATGCTCCATTTCCCTGGGTTGGAAAGACTTCAAGTCTTCGTATGAATATGCCAAGACGTCAGAGTATTTGGTAAGGAGATTTATGAATTTCCTGCGCTCCTCAGGCGAGCAACATTTACCAATATTGATCAGGTGAGGTTTATCCTTGGTGCCGATATTAATTTGCTCATAGTCAGCAGAATTTGTAGGTCCTGCCTGCTCTTTCTCTTTAATAAACCTGTCATGTTTGTCAAAAATTTCTTCAAGTGAAACCAATCCTTTGGGAATTTTATTTCCTTTGAGTTGAATGATGCCATCACCAGGATCTTCGTTCTCAACTCCTTCCTAAATGGGTGAGGTAGTTGATTCGCGAAATGCCGAATCACTTCCTTCAAAGTACAACTGTTCAAAATTTTCTCTCTTTTCCAAGAAGGCAATAATTTGTTGATCATCATTAAATACTTGCCAATTTTCTGCATTGTCAGGAACACTTGGCCTAAAAACCATTTCAATGGTGTATTTGTCTTGATCAAATTTTGAATGAGGAATCATTAATGACGCTGAGACTACTAGAGAATCCACTTTTTCATTCTTTTCACGAGGGATAGATTTAATGGAAAAAGCATCAAAAACTTCTATGGCATCCCAAACTTTATTTCTGTAGTGTCTCAGATGATCGTTCTTTACCTGGAACTGATTTCTTACTTGTTTCACGATCAATTCCGCATCTCCAAAGACTTCCATATTTTTGATCCCTTTCTCTTCTGCAACTTGGAGGCCAAGGACTAATGCCTCGTACTCTGCAGTGTTATTAGTATTTGAAAATTCGAGTTTATAGGAAAAAGGAAAGATTTTACCATTTGGAGATATGAGCACCACTCCTGCACCAGAGCCCATTGAGCAACAACTTCCATCGAACTCAAGAGTCCAGATCTCATTGGAATTTTGGCAAGTGATCTCAGGGGTATGAACTTCTGTAGTCATCATATAATTACCCATACTTGAGCCTTGGAAAAGGATCTGTGCGCGAGGATCTTCAGTTTTAGTTACTGTGAACTTTGCCTGAGCTTCCGGCATAAGTTTCTTCATTTCTCCATTGATAGGAATCATGGCATGAGACCAGTCCATTTGAATCTCACCACCCAAATCCCTACAAAATTTCCTGCTTAACAACATTCCATACGAGGCGGGGATATCAGCAACTAAAATAGTTACCTTAACTCGCTTTTGAGGGAATTGGGCTAAAACCATTTAGGCGTCCTTAATCTACCCGATCAGAGGAACTTGCTTGGTTTCCATAGAGTAACACGATCCGAATGTTCTCGTACAAGTCAAACCAAGAGCATGTGCTACTTTTTCCGGCATCACATTATCCGAGGCTCCAGAGTCTATAATGCAATTACTTAACTTGCATCCGTTGATAAGAAAAGACACAAAGAAAGGTTCGATCTTTTCATTTGAAGGTGTAGTGGCTGCCACAATATTTTGAGTTTTCCCATCTTTGGGAGTTTTTAGAATTCCTTTAGAGGAATGAACAGTAGAGTCACCTTTGATAAACTGGACCAACTTCTCGAGTTGATCCTTGTTGGACTTCAAGTACTCTGCTTGTGACATGGAAATTTTTGTTTTATTGATATGATCAATGATATCAAATTTAGGCAAAGTAATTGCACTTGAAGTCTCAGATATGAGTTCTTTCAACTTGATGATGGCACACTTTTGACCTTGGTCTCGGGCTTGGTTGATACGGATGTGGAAGAAGAAGTTTTCTTCGTAATTGGTTTACTAACTGATTGATCTGACAAAGGATCTCCTTTCTTTAAGATAGTCTTGACCTTTGAAACCTCGCATCTCCGACTCTTTAGAGCCTCCTTTATCTTGGATCCTTTGAGAGTTTCCTTGAAACCTCTCTATCTCCCGCCTCGTGGTATCTTGGTCCTTTTTCTCGAGAGCGTGTGAAGACAACGAAGGATTGACTATTCATATCTTCTATAATTTCTTCATATTCATCTTCTTCATCGGAACGGTACTCAAAGAAATGATTATTGCTTTCTTCCTCAGGATCTTCAACTATAGGTTCAGATGTCTCAGAATCAGGCTCTTCCTCATCAACCTCGACAACTTCAATCTCATCATCACTTTCTTCAATGACATCACATTTGGAATTAGTTGCGGGAGCTGCTTCAATAGCAAGCCTCGTTGGAGCACCTGCAATCCTGGCTTTGTTGGGAACGTATCCTTTTCGTGGGATATCTTTGTAAGGAGCAGGTTTACTACTTTGAGCAACTTGCTTCTTCAAAGCTAGCATATCATTAGCCAACTTAGTGAGTATAGTTTCTGAAACGTTGGGAGTTTCTTGACTCTTTCCTTTGAGGGAATTTTTCTTGAATTTTCCTGCCATGATTAAGTCATCTTCGATTTCTATGGCCAAAGATTGAGCAAGTTCCAAAGTAGCCACCCTGGCCCTTCTTAGCTGATAGCACACTTCTGGTTGTTGTGCATTAATAAAGAAACATTTTTGTCCATCAAGGTTGGGACGAATCCTGGTGGGAACTTTGTTTACCATCTTGTTGAATTTGGCCACGAAATTCCTCATGGGTTCTGTAGGCTCTTTCTTTGCCTGAGATAGTTGGGCAAGAAGAGCATGTTCATCTTCCGCTATTTTGAATCGATTTTCAAACTTGGTTTTCATATCATCCCAACTTGTAATACATCCATTGGGTAGATGATGAAACCAATCTGCAGCAATATCATGCAATGTCTCGAAAAGAGACGAATAACAACATCTTCGTATTCTACTGACAAAACATCACATGCAGTGAAGAAGGCAGAAATATGATCCTCTGGTGATGTCTTCCCATCTCCGTTGAACTTGGGAAGAATCTTTCTTGATCCTCGTGGGAGTTCATGTCGAGCAGGTAAGGCCAATGGGCCTATGGCATTTCCCCATGGTACATTGGCTGCCATTGGAGAAAAGGTGGTATGCAAAGGTAAAACAATGTGAGCAAGGACAAGTGCTTGACTGGTAGTGATTCCTTCCTTGCTTGCTCTTTCAGGACTTGATGCAAGGCTCGTAGATCTACGAGGTGTGTTCTTCTTGGGAGGAGATAACTTGAAACCAAATTTTCCTTGAAAGTCAAAAGTAGGGTCAGATCTACCTTTAGCTTTTTCTCCTCGCGTAAACCTCTTTCCTTCTAGTTTGGAATATTTATGGTGAAGAGATCACTGGCGTGTTCCGACCAGCTCTAGCCTTTTCTCTTTGCTCTCTTTCTTGAGCTATTTGCGCTTGAATAACTCTAACAACTCTCGTAGCTTTCTCTTCTTCGTTATCTAGTACTGATGCGGTGAGATGAAAATGATGGTTACTTGTGCGCTTTTCCCAAATAGCTTGCCTCAAATCTGATGATATGTCTTCTTGAGTATCTGCAAAAACAAGATTTGGTTGCAAGATAGGTGGGTTACTTGTAATGGTCATACAACTTATTACCTGGGTGGAAGAGGACCACGTCAGTGAACAACTATCAACACGTGCCCAAGAGGTCTTCTAGCCACAAGTGCGGGTGCTCTTCTTCTAAGGTCTTCGATGTAGATTTCTCTGTCAATGGCTCTATCAATAGCCACAAATTGCTGCAAGCTTTCACGGTTTTCCCAAGCTACTATTCAAGGTTGGCAATGTCTCCTTGGAAATCTTCGTCGGCACAAGGTTCGGTTGAAGAACTGGAGCTTGTGTAGAGGGGATAGTCATAAAGATTTAACCAAGCACTGGTTAACGATTTCTGAATCCCCAGCGGAGTCGCCAAAAATTGTTAGCATATGGATTTGCACGCATGCAAATGACATGCAACAGTGTGGGAACGAAGTCCCTCCTCAATGAAGGTGAGGCTGCCTTTATTGAAAACCAAAACTGTATTTACATCTAGTACATTCAAAATTGTATGTGGGGGTGTTTTCGCTGACATCAATGGAAGAAAAGTGAATGAAGGAGATAGAATGAAATGAAAGAAAGGAGTGGAATGGAATGAACTGAAAGAACATGCAAGAGTTAGGTAAAAACAGAGCCTAATATTGCATGAAGAGGAAAGATGAATAACCAACACAAATAAAACGGAGTTTGAGTTAGCCAAACAAGAACATGCAAAAGGGAACACACATGAGCAAGTAGATAGTCAGAGCTTGATCACTGTGAACTAGAACAACTGATTACTAATGTTGACAATAAGATCAAAGATAATATTTTCATGCAAGATTCAAACACCTAACATCTAATGAACATAAGAACACCAAATGTTACAAGAGACAATGAATGAGACACAAAGTTCTTATTCTATTAACTCCAAAATGTTTTTCACAAAGAACACAAAGTTTCTTCTTGAAACAAAGCTTGCACAAAAGTATCTTCTTCTCCTCTCTCAAAGTCACCTTTACAAATGAGCCCCTCACTTCCTTTTATAACCCAAAAGTTGGTTACAAAGTAGTTAGGGTTTTAAATGCACATTAAATAGGGCACTTAAGTGACTTTGACTTTTTCAACCAACCTTTAAAAAGTGACTAAAAATAGAAACCACTTAAGTTAAAGGGTCATAAAAGAAATGGGTACATGTGGACCCCACTTAAATGACTTGTATGCACACGTAGACATCCTAGTCAGCAATGTGCCACCTAGATCAAGACACCTAAGATCAGTGCCTTATCCATTGGGCCAAGAGTCCGCCTATCCCGATCGTACGGAATGAACTCATTGACTGTGCTCTGCAATCCTCCAAATGACAAGAGTGCTGAGTTTGAAACTTGAGCAATTAATCCACCCTCTATCTGAGCAATATCCTGGTGTGAGAAGATTTGTCTTCATTCGTATTCATATTCACAATTCTCCACATGCTCAGAGTACCTTTCCATGGTGAATTATTCATTTGTCACGAGACCGTAGTCGTTACGCCACCTTGGTTTATCAGAATCCAACTTCTGGTCTTTCGCCATTGAGAAGATCTCCAAGAGCCAAAATTGTAGTTCACCTTCATCTCGTGGGTAATTGTTAGTGCGATCTATCTCCTCCAGCGTCATCTTCCTGAACTTGGCCGAATTGAGCCACTCTATATGGACCCTGTGATGTGCAAACTCAAGTATTCCCTCATGAACAAGTGACACGAAGACGATCTTGGCAAGTTCACGAATGTCTGGGAGTTTGTTTGTCAAGAGTGACCAATTCGACATCAAGAGCCTCTCCAAAATAGAAAATCGAATCCAGATGGGTTTGCACCCAATCATAGATTCATGCCGCCTCATCAACGACCCTCAAACCTTGGCACAAAATTTGATCTATCCAACCCCTTATCATATGGCCAATGATGTTATTTTCTTTTGATGCTGCAAGCACCTCCTGATTAAGAATAGCCACCGGGACTAGAAGTTGGACATCGAGGTGATCAAGTTGATCAAATGTTGTATGTATGCCACGAGCTACCGATTCTTCGCTTTGAGCTAAGATGAGTGTGCCTTATACCTTTCCATCCGTTGAAGTATGACATCAAGTGACTCTCGAGCATGTTCCATGTTAATTTATAGCGTTGATTTCCCGAGAAGCATCCGTGAGACTTCATCGTCTTGGACAACCATCTCCATAGACAATTAAAGGTTCCCTACGCAAACCCTGAGCAACAAAGTTGCTTACAAACCGTCCATCATCAATACACATCCGTGGACCATATGTATTGAATATTCTAGCAATTCAACCTCAACATTTGCTCCCCGTGGTAATCCATCACAAAGTCTCTCGCGCAGACGCATGTCCTCATCGTAGAATCGCGACTCCAATCGGATTGACATTACCCCAATATGTTTCAACTCGAGGATGTCAAGAGGATCTCCATATACCTCACTAGTGTTTGTGAGTAAAAACTTTTTTTCAACTCGCTTGGCCGTGCCAAGCATGTTCAAGGTTCCCACCACATTGGTTTTGATAGTCTTGACAGATTAAACTTGTAATGAACAGTGAAGTGGACACGCCAAATGGTAGATCGATCGACCTCCAACAATAAGCAACTTGACAACCTCATGCCTTATCATTTCAAACCTCGATTTCCGAAATGATGTATGCTTTGGCATGTCCAAAATCAACAAAAAACGACATTTAATGGGTCGCTTTCGCATAAATCCCTTTTATAAATACCATAAGCCGTGGCCATGGCCATGAAACAAACAAAGTGGGTTCAGGTTAACAATAGCGGCCGCATCTAGAACTGCCCTACGCTCAAGATCCGTGAAATATACGAGTATTCCAATACAACAATCCACAATTTCCTTTTTTAAATTATTCTTGGCAATTCGCTTAATATTCGACAAAATCATCGCAAGAATCTGAGTGGAAGTAAACGAGCGGTACTCACCCAAATACCACGCTTTAATCAGTGGGGGCCCATCGGGACCCTCCGTAACAGCAAAAGGAAGACTCTGCAGATTTGTTGAAACTGACTTCTTCCCTGTAGCTACCGCATATAGCCAACTACTTACTCACGGCACCTTCCTAGGAGAATTTCAGTTCTACGCTTCACTGATACTGCCTGTGCAGCATGATTTTGAAAATCCACACCCACCCTCGCAACATCAGGGCGACAGACCTTCATTTCACCATCAATGAATCCACGATCCAGAACACACTATATCAATTCATCTATTGCAACATTTGATGGAGCGCAAACAAGCATTCGTGGTTTAGGGAAAATTTTAGGAAGCATATGGAATAGTGTGTGATCCATACTCTGAAGAACATCATCGATTGATCCTGTGCCAATACTATTTGCATTATTGTAGGATTTCCTGTAGCTTTTAGGAGCAAGTTTCTTAAGCAGTGCACCATAATAGTGCTGATATTGAACAAGATGAATAACATTCAACATTCCCCAGACTGTGTGTGTCCTTCCTGTCCCTGGTGGACCTTGCACCAAAGTGAAGGGCCAGGGTTCCTGCCGTTTAGCAGACCCAACTCCATTTGTACCAACTGCTGTGGACCATTGAAACTCCTATGAAGATGGTCGATAAAATTTGGTGTGAAACATTCAGGCATTGCTGGAGGCTGCTCCTCATTATTTGGAAAGTGCTCTGGCCTGGGATTTAAAATTGCTTTCTGCATTCTCATCCTTTGCATGCATGGAAAGCTTCTGGTGTTCTTCTCCTTCAGATGCATGGAAATCTTCCTCTGTCAATTTGCTGGCTTTTCCCTTACACCTCCTGCGTGGGAAATTTTGGAGCTTGGTAAACCTCTTATGCATGCGTGAGAGATTTCTATCTTTGTTGTTAGTTTCCCTGCAGGCTTCGTGGCTTTTGATATGATTGTTCTCCTCCACGTGTGTTTCTCCCTTCTTCCTGCATGGGAGATTGCTGTCCTCTTTTCTTTTAATCTTTATTCTTTTGAAAACTGTTCCTTTCTTTCTTTCCCTCAGCGCGTGGAAAAGAATTCTCTTGTCTTTTATTTGAAAACATGCGCAAGTTTTGTATTTGGTTTGGCAGTGCGTGGAGTTCCTGGGACAGTTCTACCTCTCCTGTCTTTTCCTTCAACCAATGCGCATGTATCTCTCTTGCATAATGTTAACAAAGTATTATGTCTTCCTGAAGAAAAAGAAGCTTCTGAATTTTTCCACCGGGTTTGATGGAGGAAGTTACGAGGATTAATTCAACTTCCTCTCATCTCGGTAGTGGCTTAAGTGCCAATGGGAAATGGGAAAAGTAACGGGAATTGCCAACGGAATGGCAAAATGGGTTGCAGATCCCGTCCAATTTCCCCATATGGGAAATTGTGGAATTTTATGCCCGTTTTCCAATCCATGATTTGGCAATTGGAAGAGGAAAACCCATGTACGGGAAATTTGAAGGAAATTGCCAGGAAAGTGGAAATCCGGGTTCGGGATGCCAACCCGGCAGTTGGAAACAAAAGCTTACTTCCCCGGCACTAAAACTTGTCGGATGAACCTTAATTTATATTTATTTAATTAAATACTCCTTAAGTGATTTTTTTAAAATTAATTTAATCAAACAAGGAGCAATTAATTAATTAAATATTAATTAATTATTTTAATGTATTTTAATGCGTTTTATAGCCTGGCGGGAAGAGTTCTTGCCCGAAAATCACGAAACGAAGACCGAAATGATCACAAAAATAAGACGATCGCAAGGAGTCCAATGAACCACGCAAAGTAATACTTTTCAAAATTTTCTAATTTTTAATTATTTAATTGTTTTTTGACAATTTTGCGCAGTCAAAATTGGCTGATAACAGCTGGCTCTGATTGGGGACAAGGACTTCATGGACGCAGCAATGGACCCAGACCAAAATAGTCATGAACATGATCACAGAAAGATGGGGCACAAAAATGGGGCGACACAAGAGAGGAGACCGAAAAACAGGGAAACAAACAAACCAAAATCCTAATTACCTATGTACATACGGGGAACAACCCGTTTTCAATTCTGGTAATATTTGAGATACTGCCCACTGTAGGGCAAAGGCAAATGAGTTCCATCAGGATATGCCAAGTAGTAGGTACTATCTCCACAGAAGTGTCTTATTTTGAAAGGTCCCAGCCACAGTGAGTCAAACTTCCCATGCTTTCCCTTCAACTCACGTCTTTTATCCCAGAGAAGAACTAAGTCATTGATTTGAAACTGTCTCTCTCTAGTTTTCCTGTCAAACAACTTCTTTACCTTGGATTGATGTTCCTTGATCCTGTTGGCCACTTGACTTCTTTGTTCCTCAAGCTTGGTTAGAAACATGACCCTTTTATCTAATGCATTGGTGAAGCATTCATCATCAACTGCCTGAGCTAATTTTAACGCTGGTAGCTCCAATGTGACAGGAATTTGAGCATCAGTTCCATATATAGAAATCAGAGAATGCACTGAGAGTTGGAAAACTAGAAAAAACGAAGCATATACCGTCACACTGGAGCAAAAAAATGCAGATCCAAAGAGATAAGATGTATTGGGGCACTTGGAGAGGGACATGGGTTCCCGTGGGTGTCCTAGACCTATTTCTGGGTTCCTGGGTCTACGGAAATGGTCATAAAACCTCCTTTGAGGTTTCGCAAGGTTTTATCCTTTTGTCACTTTTGGTCAATCCGAGGTCACACCAAGATCACCGAGGCCATTATAAACCTGCAAAAATGAATAAAACTTCAAAACCCTCAAATAAACATCAAATCCTAAAAAGAAAGATGCAAAATGAGGGGTCAAACTGTCCTCAGCTGTCACAATGGTGAACTTATGACTAAGCACTACACTACATCTCAGACCTAATGTAGTTATCTATGTGTGTGTGGGATTATAACCAAGGTTTCTCTTGTGCATGTCGCACTTGGATAACGAACAAGTAGCTTGATGTAAAATGTAGTAAATGTGTGGATAGAATAAAATAAACTTCCCTCCTATGAAGTGTGATGCAAAAACCAATGGATGTTGTAGAGCTCTTAGATGCCTTGATGGATGCAACCTTAGGTGGTGATAGATAGTGCTTAGTGCTTGGTCCTTTATTATGATCACACAACATTATATTTATATGATTACCTTACTTTAATTTCTTAATTAACCTTGAAAAGGTTGACTACCAAAAATATAAGATGGTCAAATAGCTATAATGGACCCAAAAAGTGTTAGTAAAGTATAAAGAGGATAGGGACGCCCAAAGGAGACAAGGGAGCACAGCACCGACATCCTAGCTCGGTGCTGGTGTGCGGGATGAAAAATTTCAAAGATTAAAAAGGAAGACTA
This sequence comes from Taxus wallichiana var. yunnanensis, assembly GCA_018340775.1. Classification (NCBI taxonomy): domain Eukaryota; kingdom Viridiplantae; phylum Streptophyta; class Pinopsida; order Cupressales; family Taxaceae; genus Taxus; species Taxus wallichiana. The sequence continues at coordinate 187,974,485 of CM031239.1, forward strand.
AGAAAGTAAGGGTGTAAGACTAAAATCAACAACATAAATTAAAGCAATCAACCCTCATGTTTGAATTTAACTTACACCTTATGGATAATCTCATCACATCATGACACCCTTTTCCATCAATAGAATTTGACATCAATGACAACACCTAGACACACTGGCCAATAATTTGTGCCATCCTTAATACATTTTAAGGGAACATTTACTTTTTCCTTTGCGTGCAAAAATTATATAAAACAAAAATATAGAAATTCCAAAATCTCAAAACAACATAAAATTCATCAAAAACACTAAAGATAAGAACAATCAAAACCACAAATACATTTCAAATAATGTTTCAAAAAATATCATCAACTACCAACATAGTTTATAATACCTCCATTTTATCTTAAATCTAATAATCATTCAATATTTTTCTACAATTCTCAATTTTTCTTACCCTTGTATGAAACATTTCTCATGGGTAAGACCATAAATCATCCCTTTACATATATTCTTTCTTGGGTCACATTCAATTATCAAATTTTTCCTCACATATATCAATGCTTGAAAACGCTCGAATGTAACTTCGTATCACACATAAACGAGATCCAATAAGGGTGTCATGAGGATTAGTTACTTTGATTTTTGGTTCGATCCACATAATTTTTAGATATCATTTCTTGAGGGAATTTACATCTATTTATTATTCATTGTTGAAAACATTAGAGGGATGTAGCTAGTTGTCGTTATTACAATTTTTTTACATTGTTAGTATATGTTGAATTGTTCTTAGTAGGAAAATCATGGATGGTATTGTTGTGATTCAAGAGGCCATCCACTATGTGGAGAACTATGGAATATCAATAAATTAGATATGCATAAAGCATATGACAAGTTTCCCTTGTATTTTTTGTGAGCCATCATGATCAAGGTGGGTTTTAGTGATTTCTTCATTAAGATGGTCATGACCTACATATCCATTGATAGATTTTCTGTAATCATAAATGAAAAGCTGGAAGGATTATTCAAATTAGGACATGGGTTAAGGCTAGGTGACCCCCTTTCCCCTTTTACTATATCATTTTTGTTGAAACCATGAGTAGATAATTGAATCAAGGCTTATCTCTAAATCTTATTCAAGGAATTAAAATTTCTAATGGTCTACCTCCTATTTTTCTAAATCAATTTGTGGATGATAATTTTATTCTTGGAAAAAACTCAATCTAAGAATCTTCTAACTATAGGAAGGTGCTAAAGGACTATGAGATGGTCTCAGGACAGATGGTTAATTTCCATAAAAGTGTGGTCTTTTTCATTAATGTAGAGGAGTAGTTTCATATCATATTGGCTCGTATTATTGGATGAAAAATTAAATCTTTTCTAGAATCCTATCTGGGAATGCCCCTTATCAATAAGAAACTAGATCCTTCTATCTAGAATTCCTTGATAGAGAGAGTTAATATAAATCTTACCACATGGAAAGGGATCTTCTTACTGAGGTTGGTAAGATCTAACTTCTTCCAAGTTCTCTTCAAGTAATTCCTATTTATGTTATGTTCCTATTTATAATTTTTGCAAAAATTATTGATGCTTTGGAAAGGATCCAGAAGAAGTTATTATGGGCTAGAGCTGAGGACAAATTTAAATATCCCTTGTTGTGTGGGATAAGTGACTAAACCCAAAAATTGTGGGGGCTTGGGTTTGAAGAATATTAAATTGATGAATGAGGCCTTGATAGCTAAATCATGTTTGAGGATAATCAAATAAGAAGGCATTTGGGTGGAAATTATCAGAAAGAAATATCTAAGGAATATAGTCATACTAGAAACTTTCTTTATACCAAATGACCTTCCTAATGGTTCCATTTTCTGGAAATCCTTCATGGACTTAAAGAATATCTTGAGTAAGGGTATTAAATGGAACATTGGAAGAGGAAATAAAATCTCTTTCTGGCAGGATTTTTGGTTGGAGGAAAATCCCCTTGTTATGGAAGACCCTTGGAAAACTTGTCTCCCAATATTTAGAGGAAACTGGTAAAGTTTGGATTCAGGATTATTGGATCGATAGTAATGAAGGGCCAAAATGGATCACTATAGCCCCTCCCCCAACTATAGGGGAGACTTACAACCCTTCAATTAAATTAATACCAAACTCAAGAATTTTCATATCCCTAGATTCCAACATCAAGAAGACTTTTATTTGGAAAGAAGAGGAGACAGGAAATTTCACGGTCAAATCAACATATCTTCTAAATTTTAAAGATTTGGTCCAAAAGGAGTATTGGAATTTGTTGTGGGTGAAATATCTCTTACCCAAGGTTAATATATTATATTGGTTAGTTATTAAAAATAATATCCTAATAGTGGAGAACTTAAGGAAGAGAGGCATGGTCATTCCCAATAGATGTCCTTTATGTGGTAAGCAGGAGGAAAATGTTAACTGTCTTTTTATTTTGTGTTCTTTTTCTCGGTGGTGTTATCTTCACTGTTGTAAATGTTCCAAATTTAATGGCTAGAACCTAATACCATACAATAATTTTGTATGAAATGAGAGTGCCCTTCTAGGTTCCCTATCTTGGTGATTTCTTCGATGATGGCACTCCAACACTTTCTATGTATTTTGTGGAAAGCTAGGAATGAAATTATATATAGAAACTAGAAAGCTACCGCCTATAAGGTTAGTGCTCAAAGTGTTACTATGATATCAGATAAAATATAAAAAAATTCAAGGGAAAGATCAAATATGTTTTCCCCAAAGGGGAAGAGGAAGTCATGAAAAAGTTCTCCCTTAGTCTCGCGAATGTTAAAATGTCGAAACTAGTTATTAAATGGTTTAAACTGGAGGAAAATTGGTTTAAGATTAATTTTTATGGGGCATCTAAGGGAAACCATAGTCGGGAGGATGGAGGAGGGATTATTAGAAACCATGTTGGGGACTAGATTTTTGCTTATACGGTCTATTAGGGGTTCAACGTAATAATGTGATAGAAGCTAGAGTGTTACTATAGGGAGTTAACAATAGCCAAAGAAAAGGGGGTTAAATATATTAAAATAGAAGGGTATTCGATGCTCATTGTGAATGCCCTAAAAATAAATATTATCTAGAGCTGGACACTTTGCAATATCTTACAGATATATTAAGGTACACCTCAAAGCATTTGAAAATTATAAGATCACACATACCCCCTGTAATGGTAATAACGAGCTCACAATTTGGATAATTTAAGGGTGAATAGAAATGATTTAAAAGTGTGGGTTAAGGGAAATGCAATCCCCTTAGCCATTAATAATACTATACACCATGAAAAATAATAATGTTAAGTATTCTTGTCAAACAAGGGACAAACTATTTTGCGCTCATCAAGGAAGGGTGCTTAAGTGTTGTGAAATCATTATGAGGTTTTATCTTACTTGGCTCCTTATAGTTTTTTGGTGTGATTATTTTTGTGTTGGAAAGATAATAGAGAAGCCATGGGAGGTGATATAATTTGGGTTGAAGCTTCAATCCATGCAGCCATTCTTGACAATCCTTCGATGTGGCATATGCTTAGAATTGGGGGTTTAAGAAAGTATGTTTCCAAATTGAAAGGGCATGACCCCTATCTTACCATAGAGTTCGGAAGCGCATGGAATGATAGTATGGTAGATTTCATGGGTATGGTAATGGATATTTCTGAGTAGTTTGTAACTGATGTCACGTGAATGGACATGCAAGGCCTAATTTTTTTATAAAACATCAGACTTGCAAAGAGCATGAAATCAACACTTTCTTTATAGGTAAGGAAAAATTTTATTTTCTTATTGATGGCATTGCTAGGTCCTACATTCTAGGAGAGTGGAAATTAGATTTCAATCACATTATGTGATATATTATGCTCAAAGGAAAATTCAAGAAGATACACATCCACCATCTATCTCTCCTAAACATGTTTAGACACCGGATTATGATGAGTATCCCTTTCTTTTTATTCATGTCTCTCTCAGCCTCTGTGAGGGATTTCCAAAGAGGGAAGTTAGAGGCTCCCATTCATAGTGGGTGGATTCTTCTTCTTTATTAAAATGGAAAACCCATGGTGCCTAAGGAGGTTGTGGTTGAAATTGGGTTTGATGATGATATCACCTTGGCGGAGTGCTTGGCCAAGATGCGCATGGGTAAGAGTCCCCACAACAGGGATGAAGGGGAGGTGAGCTTGCAGACCAAAGCTTTCGAGGAAAATGATAATGAAGGGCATTCTAAGGGAAAGGTAAATTCTTTAAGGAAGAGGGTCATAATTATGAGAATATTTATAGTAGAGTGCAACATTTGGAGATGGTTTTACGGTGTGTGGATGAAGCTAACTCGAAAATGAGAGATGGAATGATGGGTCACATCAATACATCCAAAAATATTTGTATGTTATAGAAAAACATAAGAGGGGATGTCTTGGATCTGGAGAAGCAAGTCAAGGATATGAGGGAGAGACTGGTGTTGGTGGAAGTGGGATGGAGGAAAATAAAAATTCAACTCAGCACCACTAACTTAAGAAGGATGTAATGCGGGGGGTTGCAGAAAGACTTGGATTACGAGCAGCAAAGAATAGGAGGATCTCTTCAAGTAATCCTAAAAACCCTCCTATTTGCCACAAGTTTTTGTAATTTCTATTTCTATTGGTTTGGGCATTTGGTAGCCTTTTTTTGAACCGTGTCTACTCTATTTGCGACTATTAGTTTTTTATCTCTTTGGAAGTTGATTTTTATTAGACCTCTGTTGTTTAGAGTTAATCATGTTTAAATATCTCTGGTCATGTCTCTCTTTTTATTATAATTGGTTATTATCACGATGCATCTTATCTTATAAGGCCTCTGGGAGTCAATCATTGTTCTTACCTTATCTAATAAAAAACTATATGTTGAATTATAATAGGTAATCTTTTTGAATTTTTGGTTATTTTATAACTTTGTGTATGTGTTCCTATATGTGTGCATCTTATTTTGCATTCTCATACATGTTTGTAACCAATTTCAGGAGGTAAGATAACTAGGCTCATTGTTAGTTTTTTGTATTTATTTTTCTTTGCATTTTGGGTTTGTGTTTCATTCCACATATTTGTTGTTATATTACCTCATTTTACCTTGAATTTTTGGCTTATTTTTAACATTTATCTTCATCTTTGGACCTATTACACTTATTTTGTAATCATCTTGAATTATTTATAATCAAGGTGTCTATCATTTATCATGTGTATAAGGTTTTTAAAAATCTTTTATTATTTTGTAATATTTTTTCTTAGTGTTTTTCATCATGGCGCTAATTCTAAAATGTGCAATAATACAACAAAGCTAACAAAAAAATATAACATGATCATATATCCATAACCAACATACATGATGAATAAAATCTAAGCTATGAACATGTAATCTAAGCAAAAAGAATATATACGGCATACATCCATGATAAAAATCACGATCATCTTCTAATATAATATACACCATCATATCATCACCTATATAACTACATAAAATAGAAATAAAAAAATCATCACCATATGTCACGTTAAATGTCCATAAATCTTGTATACACATAAATTCCATATACATTAAAAATGTCCATGTACACTATATCCAAAAATATCACATACATATGAACATGCCATCAAGGGCATCAATCTATAAAATTGTGCCTTCATCATGAGGCATATACAAAAACATATAAAATATATCATATGATGAATGAAGGGTGAATCTCTCTTATAAAGCATGTTAAAGATATATACAAGGAAAAACTGAACAAATGAAATATAAACAAACATATTACTGCAATCCTTTCTCCATTCTCTTCTTGCAATCTCAAGATGAGATATTTGAAGTGCAAACACACTTTTTTGATATCTAGAAATGGTTTGGTTTTGGGTTCTCCATGTTTACTTCCAAATGGTGGAGGAAATGATACAAGAAATATTGAACACGAGGATGCATTTGAATGGAAAATTAGCATAGGTTTACTATAATTTACTTGAATCTTGCAAGGATTGTTTGTGAAGGATATGACATGTTATTTATAATTGAAAGAGAGGCCATAGAGTGGTTGAAGGTTCTTAATAATATTATGAATTAATTTTTCCATAATATCCATGGGATTGTATTATGAGAATTTCAATAAATTGAATATCCATTAAGGGAAAATGAATTTTCAGTTGACAATAATTTTGCATCTAAGAAGGTGGTTGTACGTGCATTTTTGTTACTTACACTTTTGTAGGATTATAGAAGTGGAGTTGAATGGGCCGAATAGGATATGTAAGTGGATCTTAAGTGAATAATGAGTAGGTAATTTTCCATTTAATTAAACTACACAAGTATCATAGGAGTATATTTTAAGTGTAATTAGAGTAAATTCAATTAATTCTAAAGGGGATATGATATATTTAAGCTGAATTAAATATTGAAGTGATGAATATTTAAATCATGATATAATATAAATATTTGTAAATTGGCACATTATGAAAAGATATAGATATCCAAGGATAAGATAGAAATAATTATGTATTTTTAGGGTGTCTAAAAAAATCATAGTAAAAAATGTTAAATGTACAACATCAAGATAAACATGTGTAACTAGGCATAATAAGAGAAGAAAATAAATCTACATACATCGAGTAATAAATGGTTTGGAGGGTTAATCATAGTAATTATTCAGGGAGCCGAGTGTTTTTCAATTTTTAGATGATATGTTATTAGTGATTTTGTAGGTGATTTGTGCTAGGTCCTAATATATCATTAACTAGGAATGAATCCCAAAACTTGGGGAATATTTTATATCATTATCATGGGTGTAATTAAAATTGATTACTAGTTATTTGATATCAAATATTTATTTTTTAATAAAAAAAAATTTGTTGTTGTACGATGTGGGTTCTATATATGTTGGACAACATTAAGATAGTTTCATCCAAAAATAAAGGGAATGAATTCATGATTCATGATTTATGCATTAGAATGATATCATCGAGATAAATGCAAAGGGTTTGTAACTTAACATATAGAAAGAGGATTTTTTCATATCCATATACTAGAGAGAAATGAGTTTCCCAATAGAAATTTGTGAATACTTTAGTGGTCTGCCCAAAGTACAAGGTGTATATTAAAATGTAAATCGGTATGAAAATTCTAAATGGTATGTTTTGTTGGAGGATTTCGTTAAAACATTTAATGGTATATTTTGATTTCCCATTATACACACTAATGATATGGAGTTAAAAATTGTGATTGATGATGAATGAAGTATAGAAATAATTCATTTACTTACATTTTGAACTCTACCATTGCTATATATATGTGGTTTGAGTAATTCTAGAGAGACATGATTTGATCAATGATGAATTTGGTAGTTGAAGTACCATCAACATTTGTAATGGGAATGACCTTTACCAAATTATTGAAGTATTCAGTGGATGAGATGATGAATGTATGACCATGTTGTGAATGTATTTATTTTCCAATAAAATTGAATCCCCATATAGTGAAGGGCCTAAGTGATTAATGTTTTATAAGTTCACATAAAGGGAATTAGTGAGATCACCATGGATTTTAAAGGACTCTACCATGTAGAAAACATCTGGGAATTATATGTATGTGTAGGATAGTAGTAAACCATGTGTATGCATTTGTATTCATCAAGGTTGCTACTAATACAACCTCTAAAAATACACCATGTGCTTGATTTAGGAGAGAATGTACTTTATCCTTACCAACACATTAGAGATGGGTTCCCTTGAAGTTAATGTGATAAAATGTATGTTATTTAATGACATGTTTAATTTTTTTTTTGTGGATTTCAACTTATTGTTGAGATTTTATGCCCTAAGGAAAACTTTTTATTTAAGAAATTGGTAGATATCATTGCACCACTAATTTTCCTCTTTGAGTCAAATTTGATCTAAAATTTTGGAGGAGTCCTATAAACTTGAATTTTTTTTTTTTTTACTTAAGATGTAGACACCTATTTCCTGCTCACACCCCTCACACTCTGATTTGAAAATCCAAAATACCTATTTTATTAGCCTAAATCATGAATTACCCTCATAAAATCACATTTACCTTCTATAAAACCTATCTACCTATCCTATTTACTCACCCTAAACCTCCCTAACCATCTACCACTCATCCTAACCCATTTTTATCCTAACATCGTAACCCCTTTAACCTCTTCCATTCACACCTAAACTCAAAATCATCATTTAGAAGTGGTTAAAACCACTTTTAATCCATTTTCCCGACATTTATTAGATCACTGGTGATTATAATAGAATTTCCACCGATTATAAATTAAAAAACTGAATTCCATGTTTATGGATCTTCATTCACTCTTAGTGAAGCTATGTTGTGTTCAACATTAGGATGACACCAATACAAACATTCGAAAAGTTACCAGCTCAATAAATCCCTCAGGAACATTCACGAACCTCTACTGAGGATCCCTCAAGCTCTATCCTTTTGTTTACGTTGTCAAGATACATATATTCATCTTAATTATATCCCAAGTTATTTTACACATCATCTATTATCATTTCCAAATCATCATATTCGTATTTTTACATCCAATTAGTTTATTATCAATGAAATCATAGTTCATTAGTAATTTGAGTGATTCTGCAATCGCTAGTGATTTAGATTGAATTTCCCATGATTCATTTTAGTATATCATTCTACCACATTTAAATACTTTTAGTTATTTCATCATTCTTTTTCTCTAATATGTTTTTTTCCAAGATGTGTCTCCTTTTAGATGACAATTCCATGTGAGTCACACCCAACTACAAGTATCTACAATGTCTTGATCATGCAACATTACTTCGTGTGGGAGTAGTTTGACATCGCACATGAACTTAACTCGTGTGCCATCACTTTGAATCTTGAGATTGAAGACATCAAAGACCAACTTGAAGTGATATGTGAAATACAAGATGTAGTAGATTAATCCTGGTTCATTTCCTTCTTAGAATTCAAGCTCTTCATATCCCTTGCATGGGCCATCTAACAATCAGATCAAAATCTCTCCACCCCTTCATATCTTCTTTAATATACGAACTAAAATTCACCTCAAACATCCTGGAACATCTAGTGGGACCCATAGTTCCTTTTTGAATAGATTTCATTTCTTTTTATTTTCTTTTTCTTGTAAAATTATCTAATCTTTCAGTTAAGACTTACTTTTCTTTCTCTTCTTCAAAAACATATAGCATAAGTAAAATAAAAAAGGAAATAGTGAACACAGTACGCCCTTTTTCTTTCATTCATTCTTTCAAAGCATTACCCTTTGTTTGAATTGTTTTCATTGAAGTAAACATTTCCTTTTGGATCTTAAAATGAACTTTCATATCTTGCTTGCTCACATAGTCTAATTAGGATTTAAATGAATTACATTCACAAAACTCCCTTCACACACAAAAAAACCACATATCACATCAAATTTTCATTTCATTTTGTTTTCCCGGTGGACTTACTTGGATTTCATCACCAAGAGGAAAATATGACTCGATGTCTTGGCCAAGTATAAGCAATTTTTTGGGCGGTATATCGGCTAAGAACTAGACACCATTAACATTGCGGGACCATGAAGTGAGGGGGTAGGCCCCAATATCATGCTTTGTACCAACACCAACATAGATATGGGCCTCATGTACCTTTGGGTATACAAATAAATTCAGCTTAAAAATCACCTAAAACTAGCCTTAGCTAACCTTTCCTTAGTCCCCTTTTAGTCATTTTCTCATTTCACACTTTTCTTAAATTAATCAAGATAATCAAATTATTTGTGTGTCTTGATTTTAGTTATTTTAAATAACCAATTTTTCTTTTTCTTCATTGATTATTTGATTATTTCATGGTTTTAACTAGACAACAATCTCAACTTCATAACACCAATGATATGATAAACCCTCTTCGAAATACCTAGACTATTTCTAGTCTCATTTTAAAAATATTCCCAGCATAATTGATCAATTTTGATGACCTTTAAAGACCAATCCATAACCCTTTCATTCTCTTAGTACTCATTTAGATACATCAAAGATTCTAGATTCACCTAGCCCATGGTTCTTCAATAGTCACAACCCAGTCCTTAAAAAAATTCCAGACTCTAACTCGATGGCTTTTAACGGTTACCTTGCCTCCCGAGGTGTCCTCCTCCGACATTCAGATCCGAACATCAAACTTCCATTACAATTGTCACCTTATATCCTTCCTGACTCATTGAACCCTGTCATGAGCCCATCATCAAAAAAATCAACCCCTATTCTACTTCCACTTTGAATCAATAACATTAATCCCCACTTCATCAAATCCTATCACTAATTTCAACCTCAACACCATTTCATCACAAAACATAACTAGTCAACAACTACCTCAACCACAAGCTTCCTCATCTATTCCATAGATTACACATATCCACAACACTACCTCTCCACCTACATCCACTCATGTGACCTCTACGACTCTTCCCCTTAGACCATCTCATCTACTATCCCTCTCACTACTAGTCCCTTGATCACATCATAACTAGTTTGCTCACAATAACCTACATCTACTATTCAGAGCATAGTTATGTTCATACCCACATCCACGCCACTCATCAATACAAGTTCCATCACCACTACCCATCCACTTTCATAACCAACATATATTGATCCTATCTTACAATATATAACATGTGCTTCTTATTATATGCAACATTTGACAAAATATTTCATCCACACATCTATTCATCTTCATTATCAATATTTTCAATCCCCTTCATGGTTGTTGATATCTCAATAGGATCACAAAATCTAAGGGATCCTCCTCACTTTCAACACTACACTCCACCCTATAGTTTGTCAAACCTATATGTCTATAATCAACCTAACTCATCATCTTCAAGCTTTCAAAAACCATCCTAGAATGATCCCTTTTAAGAACTAATGATAGGATTGTGAATCTTAAACCGCTACTACGATTCCTAAAAGCACCATTTTATACAAGAAAATTTTAAAAAAATCCATCCACCCATCAATGCCTTTTAAGGCTTATCCCCCACACTCAAAACTCTTGAGATTCATTAAATTCTATTATAAGGAGGACCCTAGTAGCACATTATTTATTTTCATCACGCGTGTTATCTCATCACCCATGACTAGGATCTCATGTTGAGGAAATTTCCCATGTCCTTAGTATGGCTCACCCTTGATTGGTATAAAATCCCATAATATTCCCTCTTCTCTTTCACACAAATCACAAAATTATTATTATAGGATTTATCCATAAACATTGCTTGTAATATCTCCATCACTCATCTATACATTATTAAGCAATTTGAAGATGATTCTTTTGTAGACTTTGTCACCGGATATGGCGGGAATTATCAATCAATTATCCTTATCTCTTCAACAAACTAAGTTTATCGAGTTATTTTAGCGACCCTACGCTAAACACATACCATCAACACTCCATATCTAATACTTTTAGATGTTAGATGAAGCCTTTACCATGTCCTAGAAACTAGAAATTTGTGCCCTTGAATATGGTAAGGTTAAGATCAGGTCTTAGAAACCAAAACCCAAGACTTCATTTAAAAATTCTTCTAGAAATTATAAATATTAAGGATCGAAAAATGTGGTTGTTGTAAAACCCATGTCCAAATGTCATTTGGACCCCAAATGTCATTTGGACCCTAAATGAACCCGATCTCACCGTAACTACACACCTATATGGGAGTCTTATAACAATTTTTTTAAAAATTCTTGTTTATTTCATGATTAAAATCCCTCCCATCCCCCATATTTGCATATCCACATCTAAACACTCATGGTATACATACAACAAATATTATAAGTACCATCAAGTTTGAGACTAGGACATCAAAAGGTGTCATTCATTTAGAAATGTCATTTAGTTGACATAGGTGACTTGCAACTTGAAAATATGAAATTGATCAAACACGACCCCGTGTAAGAAGAAATTAAAGAAACAACTTTGTCAAATGAACCCATGCTTTAAATCCAACAAATAGGTTGCAGGGGCTCTAAAATGGAATAAAAGGGTCAGGAAGAGAATATAGTGTCAAAGAAACTAGAGGCTCAAAGGAAAAGAAATGGCGAAGGCTCAAAGTCTTCGGGCTCTACAAATGATTCAGAATGAGCCCCAAAATTGGCTAAGTATAAAGGTGTTGGTGGAAGCTGCCAAGTGTCCAAGCGGTGCACCTCCAAAGGTTAAATCCAAAAGGGATACTCAAAGAAGTTCCAAGCCCACATGTGTCCAGAGCCCCAAAAGTTATACCGCCATTGAAAATTCTTTGACTTAGTGGAAGGTGCCAAGTGTCTAAATAACGCTACTTCAAAGATAAATCTAAAGAGTGGAGACCCAAGCGATCTCGAGCTCGCCATGTAGTCTAAATTAAAAAATAGGATAGAGCGGGCCCAAAACAACTAAGTATAGAGAACCAACAGAAGCCTCCACATGTGTCTCATCGACACAATTTCAAAAGGAAAGTCTTGGAGGCAGTCCCCAAATGAGCAGCGGTCTCGCCACGTGTCCTAGGTCCAAAAAGGGATAGAGTCGGGGGGTTGAATAGTCAAAGTAGAGGTAGGCTAGTGGAGGGAGCCAAGTGTCAGCACGACACGCTACTTCAAAAGTAAAATTTGGGGCGGGTTTCCAAACAAGCGCCAAGCCTCCACGTGTCCAGGGTTAGACTTTTGGCCCCGCCAAAAGGAGACTTTGGAAAATACAAAGGAAGACCAAGGAGCTCATGGAAGCCACCACATGTCAGTCTAGCATGATTTCAAGAGCATAAGGAAGGAGCTGAATCTCCAAGATGCACGAGGCCACCACGTGGACCCTGTATGGATAAACTCTTTAAATATTGTGCTCCCCGCAACCTAAAACTTCAAATGGCCATATCTTTTGATTGGAAACTCAGATTTGGGTGGGAGAAGACTTTTGGAAACATCTCAACACCCTCTATGCCATGGAAACATAAAATATCATTATTAATAGGATTTAGTAGGTGAAAAATGGGAAAACATCTTCTAGGCCATTAATATAGAATCTGATTTCTTCAACTACCAGACTAGATTTAATTTGATCCGCAGGAACCAAAATTGATAGATTGTAGGTGGATTTGAGAGGGGCATTGATTGATGGTGGTTGAGCTTTCAAAGTAGGATTCAATGCATATCTCAAGGTGGTTGAAGAAGATTCAAATTCTTCCCTCCTCTCTCTCATTCTTCCTATATATTGTAATGAAGGGGCATATTCAAAGGGTTGGTCATTGTTTCTCCTCTTCCCCCTCTCTCTTTCTTCCTTAGGGTAGAATGTGGAGTCTAAGCCTCCTCCCATGGCTTTGTAATGGATTTTTCTTTCCTCTTTCCCACTAATGATGTACCGTGTAACATTTTGAGCAATAAAATATGTTTCGTGATGCATCTTGTCCATCCTTGGCTTATTTTTTGTCTCTTCTTACCTCTCATCATTGTAGGGTATACTGTGCATACTTTGATGTTTGTTGCAGGTTCTGGGAGTCTGTTCTTAATGGGTTTTGAAGTGGTGTTCTATGTGAAATCTATCTCTGGTCCATGGTGCATTCTGTCCACCCTCTCTCTCTCTCACCTCTCTCCACTTCAGTAGTCGGATCTGTGATTCAACCACTTCCTTTTCTAGGTGTATCACCACTTAGTGTAGGCTCTTTCACCCTCTCTCTCTCTCTCTCTCCCCCTTGGAATGGTTAGATTAGGATAGAATAGGTTCTTCCTGCACAGGAGTAGCTTGTGGCAGGTAGATTAGGAAGCAAGAACCAACTTTCTCCGAGGTCCATCTCAAGTTTTGCAAGTCCCACATAGCTTGAGAGATGGTCCCATGTTGTGCAATCACACCAATGCCCCACTTCACACCTAAACCATTCGGGGGTGTTGTGATTCTACTAATAGTTTTGGCTTTTGGCATGCCCAGTGGGATACAGGTCTAAAGCACCTTACCACTTCATCTTAGTAGGTTGGTGTGTTCCTATTAAGGTTCAACCTTTTGAGGCACATGCAAGCACATCTGGTGACTCCATCTGGTCAACAACCCCATCTCTAAAGTTGTAAAACCTTTTCCATCCATTTCCACCCATCTTCATTCACTTTTCTTTCCATATCTCCCATTTTTTTCCATTTCATGAAGTTGTGTAATCATGACTTCATTCCCTTCATGGAACTCACACTTACAAGCAACAATGCAATCCACCTCCAATGCATTTCCCAACTCCTCCAGATCAGCATTATGATCAGATCCAAAATAATCATGCTTACCCATATGAGAATTTCAAAAATAGTTTTGGCTATGGAGCTTATCAAGAACAAGGGTATGCATACAATGACAACATATCAAATGGAAGAAGTTAATCTGTTGGAGAAGATTCAAAAAATGGAGGCTGACATGGTTCATTCAAGGGCCATAGCACAAATGAAGGCATTCAAGATTGGTTGTAGGGCACCTTGTCCATGGGGAGGCCCTTTTCCAAGACATTACAACCCTCAAGAGAAGATTGACTTCATGGTTGAAGTGTTGCCTCAACTTACACAAGTGGATTGAGGACATTGAGGCTTATGAGCAAAGTGTGAGACAACCTTGTCAATGGGTAAGTCCACCACCTCCTAGCTCTTCATTTTCTCTTTCTCAAAATTTATCATTTCAGCATGATCAAGAGTTCAAGCCCTCATCTGTTGCCCCAAGTGTTAATTTCTTTTCTCCATCTCCTGATCTCCCATCCCACCTCAGTTCCTCTACCCTTTTCCCTTCCAAACAGTCATCCCCTCCAAACAAACAAGAAGTTCCACCTCCCTCCCCACCACAAAAATTGTAAAGTTGGTTGAACCCCAACTTTCCACTCCTCTTGCCTTCCCAATTCCATATGGGGAAGAGATTCAAAGAATCCAGTCAAGGAGAATAACAAGAGGAGGAACCCAACAGAGAAGAAATGATAGAAGATCTAAAGAGTTGGGTTGCTAGATTTGGGTTTACAAAGATCCCCTTGATGGTCAAGCCAATAGAGGAGGTCAAGGTTGAAGAGCCAGTGGTGGCTGAGGCTGAGTTGCAGTAGCAGAGAGAAGAACAAAAACAAGAAGAAGAAGATCAATCAATGTTTTCTTTACTCTGAATATAGTGTCCCTAATGGCACTTTGTCTAAAGAGAATGCTGATCTAATCCAAGCTACACAACCAGTAAAGAGGAGGAACAATCAGCTCCAAGTCCCATTGAAGAGGAGCAGCTAGGAGAGATCAAATCAGTGTTGAAGCCACTCAATGAAGAAAGCATCATTGAAGATTTTTTTCTTTCATTTCAAGGGCCTGATTTGATTGATGAACCCATGATGGAGGAGGACCATATAGTTTCAGAGGCTCCAAGTGTGGAGCAAGCTACAAAAGAACCTTCATTTCTTCCTCCCACTTCATCCCCTTCAATCTCTAATGTTGAAGAGGAGTTTGAACTTTCAAACTTCATGTTTGGAGGATGAAGGGAACCATGGTGAGCAAGTTGTAGATCAGGAGGACACCATGGAGGAGGTCGAGCACATGCAACAAGACAACAAGGAGATAGATTATCTATCTGACTTGGAGGATTGCTTTGATGGAGAAGAGCCCATGGAGATTACATCATTTTCTCCTCCATCATCCACCTTCCAAGCACATGAGCCTACTTTCACATGAAGGAGGATATTCAAGGACAATAACCTACACTTCATAACAGCTCTCTGGAACTAAGGTTGGAAGATATGAGTCTTCCATGTTCTTCACAAGAGAAGGAAGGGAAAGAGCAAGAGGATGTCATCATCTCTCTCACACCATCCACCCAAGAAGGTCCAAAAAAGACTCCATTTTTGGAGTTAAATATCAGAGCAGTGGGCACATTCAAGGGATCAAACCATGCCCAATCAGATACTTGGCTTCATTAGAGCCAAGGGAGAAGCCACAACTAGTCATGCTTGCTTCTAAGCATGAGGAAGAGCCTCAAAGTGCCAAGGGTCACCATCAATGCCTCCAAGAGTCCAATGCAAATCAGCTTGAGGAGGTATTTTCCATTGATGTTGATACCTTGATGATTTGGGTGGAGGACCAACTTATTGTCAATTTTTCACTCATCCAGAAGCCATATTCAATGACAAACCATTTACATGGCTGCCCCTTTTTAGAAAAGGAAGCTATTTCTCCCTACCTGTGGCAGGCTTTGTTTAAGCTTTTCTTTCTCTCTAGTTAGTGTAGGAGTAGGAGTAGACTTTGTTTTCAGCAAAAAGTGCTTGTGCACACTCTGCATGTCTCATTTGAGGCATGTATGATTTTTTTTTTTGTACATGAGTTTTGTTTGCATTTCTCCAGAGCTACCAAGGCCAGGCCCTTCAATATTCATGGTAGAAAGACCCATAGTTTCCTGTAATAGTTGCTAATTTCAAAATAAAAAAAATGCAGAGCAACTAAAAATGTTTTTGAGAAAATCTATTTCTGGGATAGGTTCAGGGTCAGCAAGTGCAAGCAATCAGGGAGTCCATTTCAAGAAAAGATCAGTACCAGGCTATCATTCATGACTCCATGCCCAATGGATGCTTCAAGGCTACACTAGTCTCTTCATCTAGCAGAAATGTCCCCGAGAGTCACCAAATTGTTATCCCAATTTTTCCCCCAAAAAAATTGATCAAACACGACCCTGCAAAAAAATTCAAAGAAATGGCTTCCATCGAATGAACCCATGCTTCAAATCCAATAAAAAAGGTTATAGGAGGCTCTAAAATGGAATAAAAGGGTTGGGGAAGAGAAGAAAAATAATGTCAAAGAAACCAGAGGCTCAAAGGAAAAGAAATGATGAAGGCTCAAAGTCTTCGGGCTCTGTAAATGATTTAGAATGAGCCCCAAAATTGGCTAAGTATAAAGGTGTTGGCAGAAGCTGCCAAGTGTCCAAGTGGCACACCTCCAAAGGTTAAATCCAAAAGGGAGACTCAAACAAGCACCAAGCCCCCACATGTCCTAGAGCCCCAAAAGTTGCACTAGCCGCCATTGAAAAGTCTTCGACTCAAAGGAGGTGCCAAGTGTCCAAATGACGCTACTTCAAAGATAAATCCAAAGAGGAGACCCAAATGAGCATGGGCTCACCACGTAGTCCAAATTAAAAAAAGGATAGAGCGGGCCCAAAATGACTAAGTATAGAGAACCAACGGAAGCCTCCACGTGTCTCATCGACAATTTCAAAAGGAAAGTCTGAGGTGGTCCCAAACGAGCGGGTCTCCACATGTCCCAAGTCCAAAAAAGGGACAGAGTCGGGGTTGAATAGTCAAAGTAGAGGTAGGCTAGTGAGGGAGCCAAGTGTCAATGCGGCGACGCTACTTCAAAAGTAAAATTTGGGGTGGGTTTCCAAACAAGCGCCAAGCCTCCACATGTCCAGGGTCAGACTTTTGGCCCCACCAAGCAAAGAGAGACTTGGTAAAATACAAAGGAGCCCAAGAGCTCACGGAAATCCACACGTGTCAATCTACCATGATTTCAAGAGCATAAGGAAGGAGCCAAATCTCCAAGATGTGCGAGGCCACCACATGGACCCTGTATGGAACTCTTTCAAATATTGCACTCCCACGACCCAAAAATTCAAATGGCCATATCTTTTGACTGAAACTCAGATTTGGGTGGGAGAAGACTTTTTGAAATGTCTCGACACCCTCTACACCATGGAAACATAAAATATCATTCTTAATAGGATTTAGTAGGTGAAAAATGGGAAAACATCTTCCAAGCCATTAATGGAAAACTTTTTCAACTATTTTTCAACTACTGCACCACTAGATTTAATTTGATCCATCTAGGGAACCAATCGACAGATTATAGGTGGATTTGAGAGGGGATTGATTGATGGTGGTTGAGCTTTCAAAGTAGGATTCAATGCATATCTCAAGGTGGTTGAAGTAGGATTCAAATTCTTCCCTCCTCTCTCTCATTCTTCCTATATATTGTAATGAAGGGGCATATTCAAAGGGTTGGTTGTTGTTTCTCCTCTTCCCCCTCTCTCTTTCTTCCTTAGGGTAGAATGTGGAGTCTAAGCCTCCTCCCATGGCTCTGTAATGGTGTTTTCTTTCCTCTTTCCCACTGATGATGTACCGTGTAACATTTTGGAGCAATAAAATTTGTTTCGTGATGCATCTGTCCATCCTTGGCTTATTTTGTTATCTCTTCTTACCTCTCATCATTATAGGGTATATTATGCATACTCGATGTTTGTTACAGGTTTTGGGAGCTTGTGCTTAATGGGTTTTGAAGTGGTGTTCCATGTGAAATCTATCTCTGGTCCGTGGTGCATTCTGTCCACCCTCTCCTCTGCTCACCTCTCTCCACTTCAGGTAGTCGATATGTGATTCAACCACTTCCTTTTCTGGTGTATCACCACTTAGTGTAGCTCTTTCACTCTCTCTCTCTCTATCCCCTTGGAATGGTTAGATTAGGATAGAATATGTTTTTCTTACACTAGTGTAGCTTGTGGAAGGTAGATTAATAAGTAAGAACCAACTTTCTCTCGGAGGTCCGTCACAGTTATTACAAGTTCCATAGCTTGAGATATGGTCCCATGTTATGCAATCACATTGAATGCCCCACTCATGGAAATTTTAAAAGATATATCTAAGACCACATCACCCAAAACCAGATTAATAATTTAAATTTTCCCACTAAAAATCCAAAATCATTCATTAAGAAAAGAAAATTACACCACATGATTTTTAGATAACCTTTTCAAAAAATACGTAACCCTTTCCTTCCATCTTAGGGCCCCATCCCTCATCTAAGTTCATAATTACCATTATATAATCTAGGGTCGTTCCTTAACAAGTATCTAAAAGTGCCACAAAGAACATGACCCCATTATCTCAAAGCTCTAATTCATCAAATGATATATAGATCCCATAACCCTCATTGTAATCCCAGACAACTATGATAGGATATTATACTAGAATCCCAAAAATATTATCCAATAATCTCTCATAACATTACCACCTACTAATTAATATGACTCATGAGGGTGCAAGACCTCTTGGTATGATTATGAAGCATTTTGTACATACCATCAGATATCAGGACACTCCACTAAGGACTCAGAAATCCCTCCATGTTATGATTCTAAGACTTACTAGCAATGGACTTCTTCCTGCAGACCAAAACATCCATATGTAATACAACCTAACCATAAAATCAAACCAAACCATCAAATCCTTAAATCCACTACTTCCAAACCATCACCTAACACCACTACCAAATCTAACAAGATCGAGGATTCCTCCAAAAAAACACACTCCATTAGTTATATGCCATTCTTATGACCAAAAGATCAAGTCCACAAGACTCAAAATCTTAAAATCAAAAGCAGACCCAATGTCTATATCTCCCTTACTCCCCTAAGTCACCTAACATGTCATCTTCCTAAGGCTGAGGTGCCTATCCTTGCCTTCCAACACACTCAATCTACCACATCCATAAAAAAACCATCATAAAACAACTACAGAAGCTTTTTAAAAGATGTCTCTATATGATATTGTTCAAAATTCTCCATAACATTGACAAGAAATGATTGAATCTCTTGAATCCATCCAAATACCATCGATAACTGGAATAATTCTCCAACCTAGTCAACACTCTCAAAATGTATTTTGTTATCAAATTTGATGGCTCTAAAATTCCATCCTTACAACTTGAAGACCATGATCTTCCCCTCTTCATTACAGCCCAAATAAATGATACTCTTCTTAATAGACTTATGATCAAAATGGAACTAGTAACAACATCATATCATCTCATGTCTTCAACCAACTTTAGTTAAATGACACCACTATTGGCTAGTGGCATGTCTTGTTACATGCCATTAACAAGAATGTTTTCCCTACATTAGGCACAATCATTTTACCCATAAAAATAGGCATTAATAGTGTCTATGATATATTCTATCTCATAGAAGGATATTTCTATTATAACTTGCTATTAAGATTCCCTTAGATGCGCACTATGTGTTATATCCCATCAACACTACATTGTTGTCTAAAGTATGAACATGAAGGTAAAACCTTTACTATTCTCGATGAACCAAATCTTGTCACATGACTTCCATACCCAATTATGTGCTACTTCCACTATAAAATTCTATGTCCCTAGACAAAGATTCAACGAGATCTTCCATCCCGAATCTAATCTACTAGATGAAAAATATTTTGAATATGTTATGTAATGCCTCTCATTGGGAGTACCAGATCTATCCCTCAACTCTCTCCCTATTCCTAAAACATATGGGAGATCTGACAAAAACTGACATATGAGCCTAATGTTGGAGATATCATTGCCTTCGGTCCCCAATTCTTACAAAAATGTTAGTATATTGTGACATCGACCGTCATTCATCTCATCTTTACACTCGCTAAATGCTATGGCATTCTCCTTGAAATTTTCATTCTTAAATAGGCCTTAGTTTACATAGACTTACGTTTACCACTGCACCTAGAAAGGATTTGGTTTTCATTGTTATGAGCAAGGTCCACATGACCTCCCCTGTGACAATATGAGAAAACCTCATGATAAATATAGTCTCGGATTCAAGATCCCTTTTTTAGAGACATCATCATCTATAGTAGAACCCTTAACACCCTCATCATCATCAACATATTCACCTTCTAATGATGATGATATCATATCTATTCCTCCTAAATGTTTTTAATCAATACTATATCACTTGGATCACTAACTTATCAAATCCTATGAAAAAATCGAAACTATTCCTCTCTCATTATAACACATGATCGAGGAGGACTCTCCCATTACTGAAATTCTACATTTTCATGATGATGACATCATCCCAAATTATATGGAGGCTGATCATCACCACCTTAAAAAATACATACCCCATGAAACATACACACTACTTAATGAATCAACCACCAATGTTAATATCATCACACCTCAAGAACCACACATTGTTAATATTGGAAAATTCTTAGACCCACGTGAACTCTAAGAATTCAATACCTTCCTATATAAACACATTCGAGCCTTCACATGGTCCTATAGATATTTTTGGGCATTGAACATAACATCATAATGTACAACATCATTACATTTTTGGTCATAAACCTGTGACACAAGAATTCATAAAATACATCCTTGTGTTGCGTTACTAGTTAAAGAAGAACGAAAACATATTATCTCAGCCAAATTCATACTAGCTATTGATTATCCAAAATGGATTTATAACATTGTACCCACCACCAAATCCACTTTGGAAAATTGTGCATATGCACAAACTTCTAAAATCTTAACCTTGGTTACCCTAAATATGATTTTCCTCTACCCAATATCAAACAATCTGTTTAATCTTACAACATGCCATGAGATGCTATCTCTTATGGATGGTTGTATTGGTTATAATCAAATCCTTATCGCACATGAATATCTACACAAGACTTCCTTCATCACCCCACGGGAATTTTTTTCTATAGAGTAATGCCTTTTGGTCTAAAAATGTGCCACCACCACATATCAACATTCCATGACCTACATCTTCCATGACCTTATCCATAAAACCATGGAAGACTATGTTGAAAATATCTTAGGTAAATCCAAAGACCGAAGAGACCATTTAGTTGTTCTAGACATAACATTTGCGTGTCTATTATAATTATTTATTTGACTTGATCCCACAAAGTGTGTCTTTGGATATTTCATAGGAAAGCTCCTTGTATTTATGATATATATTAGGGATATTGAATTTTATCCCACCAAATTAAAAGATATCATTAAAATTCCCCCACCATCTAATCTTAATAAGCTTCGTAGTCTTTAGGGAAGCTCCAATCCAATGGTCAGAGTTCATTTCTCAATTACTGGACCATCGTCAACATTTTCATCATCTTGTTAGAAATAAAATCCACTTTAAATGGAATAATAATTTTTAATAGGCATTCGATTCTCATAAAAATACCTCCTTTCATCGCTCGTGCTCATGCCTCCACGCGAGGTGGAACATTCCTATCTTTACATACCCACAACATACCATGCCTTAAGATTCATGATTGCACATTGAGATGAACAAGGTAAAGGAAAAGTTGTCTATTACATTATACGCACCCTCATGAGTACGAAACTTGTTTTTCCAAAGATGAAAAATTATGTTACGCGCTATACTTCATAACTTCCAAGCTTCGTCACTATCTCCTCAATCAAAAAAATTACATTGTCACAAAATTCAGTTCACTCAAAACCATGCATTCCAAATCATATCATAATGATTGCATCACTAGATGGCTCACGCTTATGACTGAATTTGACCTAAAATTCATCCCTCAAAAATAAATTAAGGAAAAGTCATTGTGAACAACTTGCTGAAGCTCCCCTTCCTACCAATCAATTACCTTGTAAACACTTCCCTGATGATTCAATTAACACCCTTAATCATGATGACAACCCGCTTAAAATTACCCTATTCTTTGATGGGTCCAAATGCAAATAAGGGGAGGCACATGTATATTAATAATTCCCTCTTGGGACACTCTTATACCATTATCCTTCAAACTTAATTTTGAATGTACTAACAACATGGAAGAATACAAAGCTCTTATATGGGACATTAGATGACTACCTTTCTATGTGTGTAAATTCTTGACATCTACAACGTGATTCACAACTTGTCATTAATCATATCAAAGGCATATATTAGTATAAAAATGAGATCCTACATAAATATAAAACCATTGTTGAATACTTACTATAGCTCTATGACCATTAAAAATTAAAACTACCCCTCAATCATCTAAAAAATTTGCAAAAACGATGGATTATCTTGTTTCTCTCATTCCTCTATGACTAGACGATTCCAAATTATTCATCGGTGTATAAAAACTTGATCAACCATCTTACACCAATATTGATATTCCTATTATCAATCATATAGAAGATGACCCATCTCATATATGGTACATATAAACATATGAGTAGCTATCCAATAGTAAAATACTTCATAATATTTCTAGAAATGGAAAATGATCTTTTCAATAACGTGTGTCTTGTTACGTCATCTTAGGAGGTATCCTTTACAAAATAGGATTTGAGATATTCCTCCTCCATTGTCTCAAAAATATAAAGGCTCATCTAGAAATCCAATAGGTCCATGATGACATATGTGGTAGACACTTCAATGGTAACTTAGTAGTTGTTAAATACATCCTATGCATGGGCTACTACTAGCCTACACTTAATCAATATTTTTGTGACTACATTAAAAAGTGTATCAAATGTTAACAACATTCCAACCTTACGTATGTTCCTATACATGCTCTTTAACTAGCACAAAACCTCTAGCATTTTTATCAATTGGGGCTTGACCTTATCGGCCTTATTAACCCTAGCTCATAAAAAAATCATAATTTTACCATAAAACCCATTGAATACTTTACAAAATGGGTGGTATATATCCCCCTCATCTCTAATAAAGCTACCAAAATTGTTGACTTCATCCAAAGATCACATTATCTTTCATTTCAGAATTCCTCATAAACTCATCACATATAACGATAAATTAAAAAAATGTTTAGAAACTTTTTGATACTTATAACATCAAACTATGATTTTCATATCCTTATTATCCACAGAAAATGGTAAGAAGAATCCTCTAATAAAACACTCAATAAAATCCTTATGAAAACAATCGATCAAATTTTAAGGGATGGGCATCTCCGAATTCCCTTTTTCTTGTGGGTTTATTGAACCAACTTTCAAAATCCTACAATGCTACACCCCTTCTCATTAGTCTATATCACCTAAGTTGTTCTTCCTCTTGAATATGAAATCCTCGTCACTACGTGTGTTCATCGGATATTTCATGTATGAAGAGGATTATCTTCAAGAGAATCTATCACAACTAGAACTATTAGATGAACATCAATTTACTGTAATCAAACATATTAATGTATATCAAGAACACATCAAATGTGCCTATAAAAAACACCTTGAAAATTTTGTCTTAAACGTTGTCAATCTTGTTCTAAAATAAAACCAATATGTCACTAACATGGAAAATAAAAAATGTGTAAATGTTTCTCTAAGCTGACTTAGACCATACATTATCACTCATAAATATTGATATGGGGATTTTCATTTATCTTCCCTTGATGGTAAAATTGAAAAGCAACCTCTCAACGAACTACATTTGTGGTCATTCTATTGTTAACCTATCAACTTATGGGACCTTAGTCAGAATATGATCTCATCTAATTAGCTCACACACCCTATCACTACCATAATGATATGGAATCATGTAGTCTTCCATTAGCATACCTGTCCAAACCTTAAATATGGGAGTTGTGTCTCTATTCATAACTTATTCCTCATGGAAAAGTTCCTTTCTTGTGGCTAGAAACCCCTCTTTTAATACTCCATCATCCCCATATCTCATCCTAATCAACACAGAAAATATATATGTGTAGCTCATGTACTTATCTTATCCCATTCTAATGGTTACCCAGGATAATCTCGGATCAAAAGTCAAAAATATCTATGGGATGTATTTAATTAAAATATAGACTAATCCCTTGAAGGACGACTATTTAAATGTAAATCATATCAAATAAAGTTGTAGACCACTCCCTCAAAGGATGGATACCATCAAAATCAAGTTAGTAAAAATTGTAGACCACTCCCTAGAAGGATGGCTACTAAATAAAATTACATATCCAGATAATAACTTCCAACATCGATCAGTCATCTTGTTAAAATAGGGCTTCCCACATCGATCAGCCCTCATGTCAAAATAAGAGAAAATAGCATCACCCAAGGAAAGCTTCGTGTATCGATTAATTTTCTCCTCAAATGAAATCTTCCTACAAGGATCAACTAATTCAAATATAAATATCTAGGGTAAATCCTAGGAAATGTCATGAAGAACCCATTTTCCCATGATTTCTACATACACATTCTCTATGTAAAACAAGGATGAATATTATGACTCCATCTCTATAAACGATTCTTGTATGACTAACCATTGTAATTCATACATTAACATCTAGTATGGGGTTGCATGTACATTAATATACATTGTAAATTAGTTTACCATCACACAATATGTATATCGAATACACTAAAAATGCCAACACTTAATGTTCTTCTCTTACCCACTTATAGTGTGTGAATCATATAACAAGATCATTGATTTTCATGATAACATTGAAATCATATTATCACATAGAACACTTATTTCACTAAATCTGAACTTGTTCTAGTCTGAACAACTAAAAATATAGCCAATATTGGAATCCAAAATTACTAGTTTTGGATTCCAAAATGTTAAATATTGGAATTATCTGGACTCCAAAATCTCACATATTGGAATCCAAAATCGTATATATTGGAATCCAGAATCACCTATATTAGAATCCAAATTCCCATATATTGGAATCCAAAATCACATATATTGGAATTTATTGTACTCCAAAATCACATATACTAGAATCCAAAATCAAAATATTGGAATCTGACATTGATCTACAAAATAATAAACAAAACATGTTTCTATTATGTATGGGATAAGCGGCTGTAAGGCTTTAAATTTTCCTTTGGAATAAATGTTCTTATTAGTTTTAAAATTTATTTAAGATTAAAATATGTAGTTGTTGGAAAAATCATTTAATGATTTTAGGGAATCGACATCGATATGAAAAACCACAAATATAACACGTTTCTATTTTATACGAGCTAGGGGCCGCTAGGCTTTAATTTTTTCTTTGGAATAAGTTTCTTATGTGTTTTAAAAATTATTTAAGATTAAACTATGCATTTTTAGAAAAATCATTTAATGATTTCAGGGAATCCAACATTTATATGCAAAACCATAAATATAACATGTTTCTATTTTATACGAGCTAGCAGTCGCTAAGCTTTAATTTTTGCCTTGGATTAAAGTTCTTACAAGTTTTAAAATGTCATTAACATTAAAATATACATATCTTGGGAAAATATTTTAATGATTTCATGGAAGCCGAAATTTGTCTGCAAAACAATAAACTAATCATGTTTCCTTTTTATATGGGCTAGTGGCCGCTAGGCTTAATTTTTTTGGGAATAAGTTTCTTATCAATTTTAAAATGTCCTTAAGATTAAACTATGCAATTTTTTGAAATATCTTTTAATTATTTTAGGGAATCCAACATTGATCTATAATACAATAAACATAACATGTTTCTATTTTATAAGGGCTAGTTAGGATTTAACTTCTGCTTTGGAAGAGGGTTCTTATCAGTTTTAAATTGTCATTTACATTAAACTATGCAGATCATGGGAAAATATTTTAATGATTTCATGGAAGTTGACATTGATATGCAAAACAATAAACTGATCTTGTTTCTTTTTTACACGAGGTAGCATTCACTAGGCTAATGACTTTCAAGAGTTGTGAGATGCTTCAAGGTCATTTACTATGATGTGATTGAACCTCGGTGTAACTAGAGAACTATTGAAGTTATTTTGAAGAAACTACCAGAAGGTGATGATCTAGACTATGAGAATATAGTTAAATGTAATCCATCTTTTAATGTGCATGGTAGTGATGTGAAACACCTTCTAGCCTTGCTTGTTGAACATTTATTCGATGATCTTCTTCGTTCAACCCAATTATATTTAGAGGTGGTAGAATAAATTCAAAATATTCATTATCCTTCTATTTAAGCTCCCCACATCTCACTTTTTCGAATGCCATCACTGTCGTCACTAACTAAAAAAATGGGAAAATTTAAGAAATCCTCACGCATTCGGAGTAAAGATTAAGTGTTTGTAGATCTTGAAGAACTCCTCACAAGAAGATAATATCCAACAAGAAATTTGTGCCTCCTAGTGACATCATAGAGAGTCCTCCATGTTGATGAAATTAACAAAACCAAATCCCCTTTTAATCCATCTTTTGATCCATGGCCACATTAACACGTGTCATGTTTCCAAATGACTTGAAAAGCTCATGCATAATGACATCCCTTGTATTCCTCGGACAAAATTATAACTCGAACATAATTTTCATCATTTATAATGTGTATAGTGTCACCAAAGAATTCCAAGCCACCCTTGAGACCAGGCGCCACCCAACAATAGAGGAAGTGATAGCCAAGTATGTGATCCTCATGCGTCTGGAATAAATTTTAATGGTTTTCGACACTCAAATCGCCCTACAAATAAAAATAAACAAACATTTTCATTAAAGTGGATTATATTGTTTGTGAATGAAAATGTATGACATTGCGGGGGGTTGTCGATCATTGAACGCATGTCAACAAGACATTATGATAACATGTTTCTTAGAAAAAACAAAGAAACCAACCCATGTCCTTTATAATGTATCTATGTATCTGCTGCATATTTCGGTACAACTTAATTTTAAAACCCATCTCTTTTATTATGGCATAATTATTGTTGGGGAACCATATTATAACTCATAGAATAGGTAAATATCCTTCCACATCACATTCCTTCGAGAATAATATATATAAAATTTGCACTACTCACCCTAGAGAGAAAATCAAATACTAATTGACTTTACAATACTTGCTACTTTCACATGATTTGATAATAAACATGTAAGAGAAAAAGAGGTTTTTGTCTTCATTGAGTACTATTGAACTAAATGTGAGATAGAATCTTTATTTTTAGTACTATGTTAAGAAAAATTTCTCAAGATAGAAAATATTACATGAGAGTAAACAAACAAATATTTGTTGTAACTACACAAATGATTTCTCAATAGTAAAAGGTAAAATGAAAATTTTAACTTTTAATTTTCCAAAATATACCACAAGGAAAATGTCAAGATGATTATAAAAATTAAGATTTGATAGGTTTTCTTTAGTGAAAACAAATAAATCATTATACTAAACAAGGAAAGTCAAAATAAAAGGAGAATCATTGTGTTCAAGTGAAACACAAATGATCCTATCAACACCAAAAACCCTACAAAACCTAAAGAGGAAATAAGTAAAAGACTCTATAGGAAAAAGGAAAGTTGTCTTATTTTAAGTCTTCCTTGCTTCATTTTTAAAAAAATCTAGCTTAGAGTGGCCCATTTGACTCTAAGAATAAGATTATCATAACCATAGGCATTGAGCTTATTGATAGCTCTCTGAGCATCCTCCCTATTGATGAAATTAACAAAACGAAATCCATTATTAACCCATCTTCTAATCCATGCATGTGTAGACATGTGTGATGTGTAGAAACTACTTGAAAATCTCATGTATATTGACATCCCTCATGGTCCTAGGATAGACTAACTCTAACAAAATTTTCTTTTGAGAAGAAGCATACTCTCATTAGAGTGTTTCACACCACCCTTGAGATTGGGAGGCATCCAACAATAGATGAAGTGGAAGCTTTGCCAGTGATGCTTCCGCCAGAGGTGAGGTCATCAATGGCCTTATCAATTGTTAAGGTTTTTGTGGCACTTTGTAGGGGAAAGATCCTTATAAGAGAATGTTTATGTGCACTGATCACCCTTCTTACTATAGATATGAAAAATATGAGCACCGCACTTCCCTTGGAGGCAATGAGGGAAGACAATGCATCTCTGCTAGACTTGGAATCATATTCCTTTGATCCAAACCAGAAGGGTTTCTCGATTATGGTTCCTATTTGGAAACGATTCAAAACTTATACCACTCATGGTGATTGAGAGTGAACTTGTTAAGGTGCACTTTTAAAACTTTGTGGATGCACATGGTACTATTGTGAACTACCTTCTCGCCCCGCTTTCGTTGAACTTCTATTTGACGATATTATTCTTCCATACTTGAATATATTTGGCGTGCTAGAAGAAATTCTAGATCTTCATTATCCTCTTATTCAAGCTCCCCATATCTCACTCTGTCATATGCCATCACTATCATCCCTAACTCAAGAAACATGCAAAGTCAGGAAATCCTCATGTGTCTGGAGTAAATTTTTAAGGGTTTGTACACACTCAAATTGCCCTATAAAATAAAAAAATGTGTTCATCAAAGTTGATACCTTTTAGATCGTGTAACCAATGACATATAATCCTATTTTGAGTGATGATGTATGCCATTGCAGGGTTGTCGATCTATGTGCACATGTCAAAAAGACACTCTTATGAGAACATGTTTCTTAGAAAAAAGAAAGAAACCAAATCAATTCCTATAGTGCATTTATGTATTTCTTTGCATACAGTAAAATTTTAAGAACTCCCACCAAAACAAATTTGAATAAATTCATTGGCGAATCTGGGAAAATTGACTTTTGTGGTAATGGCAAGTTTGGGAAAAGTAACTTTGATGCTAATATGCTATTGGTTGGTAGCATTTTTTATGCTACTAACCGACAACATATATTATTCTTTCAGATGATAGTATATGATTTCGCTAAAAATATATGTAAATTTTTAAAAAATAATTTTTAACAATAATAGTTAAATGATCGGCTCGACGAGAAATCTATCACCACAAAATATGGTGTAAACAAAAAAAAATCAAAAAAGTGATTTTTTGTGAAAAAAATACAAATTTTTCTAATTTTGTATGGGAATAGTTTTATGATTTTTTTTTTTGATGTTAGCGATTAAAATGACCGTCTCAATGAGAAATATATGTCCTCCCAACATATGGCGGAAGCAAAATAAAATCCCATACTATTTTTTAATTTTTTTATTGTTACTGGATGGTAACTTTTTTTGTATACTACCGGTCAACAACATAATATATGATGTCACTTGGTAGCAGAAATTATGCTACTAGATGACAACATTAATGTGTTCTATCAATCGATAAAATAAAATATGCTACTAGACGGTAGCATATTGTATGCTACCGGTTGACAACATAAATATATGCTACTAGACAGTAGCATATTTTATGCTAACAGACAACAACATTTATTTATGATGTCGGATCTTATAAATTATGTGACCGACCGATAATATTAAGGAGAATATTGTAAATTTATCTTTCGCAAGGATGGAGAATAATCACTCAAATTAACATGTACCAAAAAAATTGGTGACCCGTGCCTACTTCCTTCCTAAAACATTTTCCAATTTCAAATTTTAATAACTGGAATATTCGTGAATTAACAAATATTTGCCACTAAAATTTTCCTTGGCTGCATATTTCGGTACAACTTAATTTTGAAATCCATTCCTTTTATTATGGCATCATTATTGTTGGGGAACCATATTATAACTCATAGAATAGGTAAATATCCTTCCACGTCACATTCCTTCAAGAATCATATATCTAAAACTTGCACTTCTCACCACAAAGAGAAACTCAAATAATGATTGACTTTATAGTACTTGCTACTTTCACATGATTTGACAAGAAGAATGTAAGAGCCAAAGAGATTTTGGTCTTTATTTAAGTACTATTGAACTAAATGTGAGATAAAATCTTTATTTTCAAGTACTATGTTAAGTAAATTTGCTCAAGATATAAAATATTACCTGAGAGTAAACATAACTAACAAAATCATGCACACTTATATGTAGAATAGGTACCATTCTTAGGGTTGTGTATATTGAAACATTTTCTAGTTAGGTGATGAACATAATTAAATAAATAGTATATTATTCAAGGCAATGAAGTGTAACATGCAAACCATAGGTTTGGCTTCAATAAGCTTCAATTTGTCAGAGAAAAATACCCATGTTTCATAAAATTTAGAATTGTATTTATTCTACTAAATTGCAAAATTAGTCTAAATGTCACTTAAAGAATACAAGTTATGAATAAAGACATGTATCATCATTTTCATTAAGCTCAATATAAGACATGAAATTGTATAGAACTCCAACATCTTGCATTATCTTAGGGAAAAAATATGTAGAATATAAATCATCTAGATTAAATTCTCTTCTTAGATAGAAAATTAATCAGAAAAAAATGACCCGCTTGCCTTAACAAGTATACTCTCCAAACCAAAAAGTGATATCACCTGAAAGGATTCAAATATGGGAAGATTAATTTCAAAAAGTATATGTTGTAAGTACACAAATGATTTCTCAACAATAAAATATAAAATTAAAATTTTAACTTCAATTTTCCAAAATATACCATGAGAAAAATGTCAAAATGAATTTTAACAATTTAGTGAAAATAAATAAATAATTTTACTAAATGAGGAAAGCCAAAATAAAAGGATAATCGTTGCATTCAAGTGAAATAAAATTGATCCTATCAACACTAAAAACCATACAAACCCTAAAGCATAAATAGGTAAAATACTCCATGTAAAGAAGGAAAGATGCCTTCTTTTAAGTCTTACCTACTTAATTTTTTTTTAAAGTCTACCTTGGAGTGGACCATTCAAATCTAAGAATAAGATTATCATAACCATAGGCATTGAGCTTATTGATAGCTCTCTGAGCATCCTCCCTGTTGACAAAATTAACAAAACCAAATCCCATGCTAATCCGTCTTCTAATCTATGGGCACGTAGACATGTGTGATGTGTACTAATAACTTGAAAATCTCATGTAAATTGACATCCCTCGTGGTCCTCAGAGAAACTAGTAACTCTAACATAATTTTTATTTAAGAAGGCACATGCTGTCACTAGAGTGGTCAATATTGCCTCTGAGATTGGGAGGTGCCAACAACAAAGGAAGCGAAACACCACAAGTGATTCTCCTGCTGCAGGTGAGGCCCTTGATGGCCTTATCTATTGTTAAGGTGCCCGTGGCATCGGTGGGGATCAAATTCTTGTAAGGTAATTTTGATGTGCAATTGTCACCATTCTTACTACAGATATGAAAAACTATGAGCATTGTACTACCCTTGGAGGAAGAGAGGGTGGACAAGACATCTCCATAAGACTAGGAATCGTTGACCTTGGATCCTGATGGGCGGGGTTACTCTAGTAGAGTTCCTAGTTAGTGCGCCTCTATTGGCATATGGATTTGCATGCATGCAAATTACATGCAATAGTATGGGAATGAAATCTCTCCTCAATGAAGGTGAGGTTTCCTTTATTGAAAACTGAAACTCGTATTTACATTTGTGCATTAAAATTTTTATGTGGGGGTGCTTTGAAGAATCAAACAGAAAGAAGTGTGAATGGGGAAGATGGGATGGAATGAACAAAAGGAATGGAAAGAAATGAACGGAAGGAACATGTAAGAGTTAGGTAAAATCAAAGAATAATATTTCATAGAGGAAAACAATGAATAGCTAACTCAAATAAAGTGGCATTTGAATCAGCTAAACAAGGATAAGTAAAAGGGAACACACATGAGCAAGTAAATATAAGAGCTTGATCACTTTGTGAACAAGAAAAACATATTAATAATGTTGACAATAAGATCAAAGAAAATATTTACATGAAATATTTAAACACTAGTATGTAATGAACATAAGAACATCAAATGCTAAAATAGATAATGAATGGGGCACAAAGTTCATATTTGATTAACTCCAAAATGTCTTCACAAAAGAACAAAGTTTCTTTCTTGAAACAAATATTGCACACAAAAGTATATTTTGCTCCTCTCTCAATTTCACCCTTACAAATGAGCCTCCAAATTCCTTTTATAACCAAAAAGTTGGTTACAAAGTAGTTAGGGATTAGATGAACATTAAATCGGGAATCTTAAATGACTTTGAATTTTTCAACCACTTAAAAACACAACTAAAAATAGAAATCACATAAGTTATCAAAAGTATGCCAAGTTATCCAAAGTTTTCCAAAAGTGAGATTAGCAATAACCCACTAAAAATACCATTCAACATATGATAAAAACTGATTCCTTATCCATTAAAGTGGGGCCCACC
Organism: Taxus wallichiana var. yunnanensis; assembly: GCA_018340775.1. NCBI lineage: Eukaryota > Viridiplantae > Streptophyta > Pinopsida > Cupressales > Taxaceae > Taxus > Taxus wallichiana. The sequence continues at coordinate 188,007,272 of CM031239.1, forward strand.
TATCTCAAATGTAAGAGAAATGGACTCTTCCCACTTTGTTAGATACTAGAAAATCTATCTCCTCATCCCATCAATGAAATTAGGATCCACCACCTTCTCCAATTGAAATTATTTGAACCTTCCCAATGTCTCGAACATATTTTCTTCCTCGGAGAATTCACTCAGCTGAAGCACAAACTCACAAAACACCTGTAATGCCAAGATCCTACCTAGCACATCATTCAGATTGACCATGTTTGATTGAAAATTCTCAATAAAGTTCCTTAATTTTATGCAACATTCCATTGAATCTTAAGATAAATTGATAGTAGGAATATACATGCCTTTGAACAATTGTTAAAATTTCTCCTCAACATGTTCTGATGAATGTCTCTCGATTTTGCTTGTTTACAAGATCATAAGGGATCAAAGTTATGAACTCTAGAATTGAGGAAAGTGAAGTGAAGGCTTCATTGCATATGCTCTCATAATGGATCATAGAATCCTCTAGAAGTTTCTTCCTTGAATTGAGATGTAGATAATAAATAAATCTTTTCCTTTGGAATTCAATTTCAAGGATTAATTCAATGGCTAGATTTGAGGATTCCATACTTGTCATCTCTTGTAGACTAGGAAATATATCTTCCAAATTTGATATGTTAGAAACATAATTTTCCTTGAAAGAAAGAAATTGATCATTATTTGATCATCTTTCCCCAAAAATGAGAATCTTTGAAATCCTATTTTTAGTGACATGGACCAATGTGTTTATCTCCTTTGATAGATTGAAAGTTTCCTCATTGAGGGAAGTAGATGATTTTGGATTTATCGAGATCACTGAATATAATCCACCAATTGATTTTTTCAGCCTTTAGCTGACATTTCTGATATTTATATTTCTAAAGCCTCTTTAGCATAATATCCATTGAATTTCAGGCCATTGCCATGTCATTTTTCAATGTGGACCTTCCAAGTCCAAGTATGGATACTTTATAATAAACAAGTGTTATGAAATTACATTCCTTCTCAAATCATAAGATGGAAAGATCCACAAATTTGTTCATGTCTTCATCAACCATTATCCTCAAAAAAACTTTAGGATTATTGGGAATGAACTCATTCAAAAGCTTGAAAAAGGCATCAAAGTGGATTTAAATTTCCTTGACAACCGTCTTTATTTTCTTGATCTCACAATCAACCCAAGAAGGAGTATCTTTCACCAATTTCATATATAAGAGCCTAGAGTCTAGAGCGACATTAATATTTTTCTCAATATCATTAGATTCTACAAGAATCCTTTCAACAAATTCAATATTCAAATAAATAACCTTGATATAAACCTATTGAACATTAGGGAGACCTTGAAAAATATATCCATGAACTATAGGTTCGAAGCATTTGATATCTAGACTACTTTTACTTGAGTAGACTCTTGTGCAAGACATGACTGAGGAGTGTATGTTATGAGCTTCCTCAAACTATTAGCAATGTGAGTAGAAGATTATCTACTTGAAGTGGAAATTTACAACACACTCTCTCTTCCTTCTCTAGGGCTAGGATGCTTAGATGTTTCACCCTACGACACCTTCTTTGAAGAAGTGGATTTTGGAAACCACTCTTTTCTTTCTTGATGCGTATGGGTAGATGACACAAAGGTTGATTGAGAAGAAGATTTAGTCAGATGGAGACCTCTTTGAGTTGGTAATTTTTTTAATCTAGAGGTATGAGTTTGATTATATGGTAACTTTGAAAGTTCTCATTCATAGCAAGCTATGCTTCTTTTGAGAACCAACATTGATTCTTGTTATCAAGAGAAAATTCATCTCTTTTGGTCAGGTAAATTTGGGGCAAGGGAGTGAAATAAATGACATCATATGAAGGATCAATAACATATTCACCATCATCCACCAATGAATCTAGAGGGTGTCTAATGTGAAAGGGCTTGATTTGAGTAAGGGTCGAGGTGGTAAAAATCTCACCTTCTTACTTCATGGTCAATCGAACAAACATCCTACAAATATTTCATGGTAGGGTTGAGCTTATACTTTTCTCCAAGAATTTTTGCATATATCTATTGATATCAAATGGAATCTCTTCACATATGGATGAATAGTAATGGGATAAAACTATTACTCCATAAGTTACACAATGAAGAGATTTGGAAATTGGTATTCCCAATTTGGATTGGGAAATGAATGTTTGAACGATGCTTGTCACTCAAAAGAAAGTGAACTTGGAATAGTTAGTGTGCAAGCTCCATCAATTCCCACTTGTCATTTACATACTTAAGAAGCTTCGTGGAATACATGTAAAGCACTCATGTGAATGTAGGAAAAGGATGAAAATTGAATAAACCATGTTCCCCAGTGATAACATCCATGACATATTTAGAGAATCCTTCCTTCATGTTCCTATCCAAGTTTCAAATCACACAATAGGTGAATGCATCATTAACTCTCTTGAAATGATGAGAGATATTTTTGAAACTTAACTATGGATAATGTCGGAAGACATTATTTGATGGAGCCATGACTCCTTTAATTTCTAACTACAAAAATAGCTTCGTGTTAGCCACTACATAAGTCATGTATGATGTAATGTAGAAATATCTAGTCATCTTCACTTCGATCAATTATTTGTGAAGAGTATCACTAATGATGGTGGCACATTCCAAAATAAATCTCTTTGCGAGGATGATAAAGATAAACCGATACATCCATGGGTGGAAAATCCTATCGTAGAGTAGATGGAAGACTCGAATCATAAGAGTGATCATGTCACCGATTTCCCGCATGAACTCAACATGGTACAGTTCCTTGGGAAGCTGGTCAACAGAGAGGCCTCTTGGTCACTAACAAGTTGTTATTGACCATCTTGCTCCACCCGAGGGTTCCTAATCCCTAAAATCTTGTGCTTACTTTCAAGTGATGTCAACATTCTCGGGAATTCAGGTATGTTGAGAAATTTCTCAATGTTCTCTAGTGTGATTCCTACCTCTCGGGATCATAAGGATCTACCCAAGCGATGACCGGTTATGGGTATTAAAATGAGACAAGAAATGTGGTTTCTTGGGTTAGACCGGTATAGTAGAGCCTATCTGAGAATATGGTCTTGCCTTTAGCTTTCACTTGATCACAAAATTGTTGCACCTTAATGTGGCCAATATTAGTGTCAATGATATTGTCATATGTAGACTTGATGGAAGTGGGAGGAATGACCCCTTAGAATTCTTATTTGAGTGCGTAACTATTTGAATTTTCCACTGACTTCCTTGATTTCCCTACAAACCTGCTAGATCTTTCGGCCATTATGAATTTAATAGAAAAAAATATGAGCACGCAAAGTGGTGTAAACAGTGTCAGATCTTCGTCTTTGAACCACCATCAACGCAAGCAGAATATAACTCAGTTTAATTATTATTATTATTATTTTAAAAATAATAATAATAATCGATCCCGAGTTACGTTTTTTTTTCAAAATGTTAATACAAGAAAAATATCAAGACTAAGCTCGAGTTACAAACCAAGAAAAAATAATAATAATTTTTAATATTATCCAGTTGCCAATGGCTTTACACAGAACAATTTTTTTAATTCTTAATTTATTTGTGTTGATTCAAGTTACTCGTTAATGTGTGGTAGTATTCTTCTAATCTGCGTGAATTATCCCGATGGATTTTTTCCCTTCACATGTGGACTGAAAAATTCGTAAAGAATGGTTTATTTTGAATGGAGAACTTTGTTTCATTGGCTTTAGCATGAGCAACCTTCAATACCTGCGTGGAAATGATAAATAACCTATAATTTTCTTTATTCCTTTCCCAGGACATGTGGGAAAATTTCTTTTCTTTGGACTTTATTTATCCTTTTCACCTAGGCATTGAAATTTAGTTCTTTCTCAAACAACTACTTTATTTTTCTTTTTGGATTTGATTCTTGTTGAACTCCTTCCCATGTGGGTTATTGTTTCTTTGGAAAAATGCTTTGGATTTTTCTGTTTTATGGTTGTGTTGGCTTGTGCTCAAAACAATTCTTTTTTTTTCCTTGAAAATGCATGGAAATGTTTATTTTTGTTTCACCTAAGCTTGCATGGACAACTACTTTCTTGTCTTCTTCCCTAGTGGAAGGTGTACTAGGATTTGATAACAACCCGACTCTAATTGGGGACAAGGACTTCACGGACATAGAAACAAGCCCATAACAATATAATGAACATGATTCCAAAAATGATAATGCACAAAAATGGGATGACAAAAGAGAGGAAACCAAAAAAAGGGGAAATGAAACAAACCAAAATCTGAATTACCTATATACATACGGGAATAACCCATTTTCAATTTTGATAGTGATTGAGCTATTTTGCATTGTAGGGCAAAGGAAAATGATTTCCATTAAGATATGCCAAGTAATAGGTGTTATCTCCAAAAAAAAAAATTGATTTTGAAAGATCCTAGCTAAACCGAATCAAACTAACCATGCTTTCCTTTTGGATCATGCCTCTTGTCTCGAGAGAAGAGCTAGGTCATTGATTTGAAATTTTCTCTCCTTAGTTTTTCGACAAACAATTTCTTTACTTTGTATTTTTTTCCTCGATCCTTTTTCCACTTGACTTCTCTGCTCTTCAATATTTCTTAGAAAGATGATCCTTTTATCTAACGCATTGGTGAAACATTCATCGTTAATTGCTTGAGCCAATCGTAATGTTGGTAACTCCAATGTGATGGTAATTTGAGCATTGGTTCCAGATAAGAGTTGGAATGGAGACATTCTGATTTCCCTTTTGGGAGTTATGTGGTTATCCCACAATGCATCATACAAATTTTTGTGCAAAAAAATTCTTTGAGTTTCTTGTACTAACTTGCACACGATGGTAATGATGTTTTTGTTATTGGATTCTTCTTGAATGATTCCCTGCATATAATAATCTATGAATGAGATAAATATATCCAATACCCATAAAAAAACTTATCAACTCCGTAAAAGAAAAATTGGAGGCATTTTCTCAAGATCTTGCGTGAAATTATGTAACAAACCAATATATTCTCTTTGATGAAGCTATAGATTACCATAGTAGATGTTTGTTTCAACCGAATAACTTCTACCCACTTTGTAAAGTATTTAGTTTCTATGAGGACGTTAGTATGACCAACACTAAAATTTGGGTTCAAGACCCCGATGAAATCCAACCCCGTTTTGAAATGGTTCTTCAATGACATCTGGATTTAAAGGCAAGGATGCAAATTTAGGTCTTCCAAAAATTGTTGACAAGATTCATATTTGGCTAGCAATTTTTGGCATCAAAACATAGTGGTCCATTAATAATGTGCTTACATAATATTATGAGCTGTCATATGTCTAAAGAAATGACCACCGCAAGCATGATTTTGAAAATATTTAAACAACTCAAGTTATTGTTCCTTATGAATACATCCGAGGAACATGGCATCAATACCGTTATTCACCAAAGTAATGTACCAAATGACGTGCACTGACAACTCTCGATTTGATATCTCTTTTTCCTAAGTTTATTAGATTCTCAAGACATTTGCCATATGTCGAAAAATAAGCGATATCGAATACCATTCATCTATGGTAATGACAAAAACTACTACTAGTAAAATTTCTTCAACTAGTTCTTCTTCGAGTCATCTCGTGTCTCATTCTCCATGATGAGTTGGTAGAGTGCCCTTCCTTGAACTAACTTGGTAGGATTGATGTCCAAGTCATATTCTTGGATCTTGGAGATCCAGCTTAGCTCTTTTAGATCCTAGTTCCTTTTGTGTCAACATAGATATATTTGTGGTGTCCGAAACTAAATATTTGGTGTGAGAATTCAATACATAGTACCATGACCTTAAGGGGAGTGTAATTCAATTCATGTTTCTTGAATCTAGAACTCATGACTGTAATAGGAGATTCAATTCCCTCTTGATTGTGTTGAGTCAAGATGGCAGAGATCATGTGTGGGGAAGCATAGCAATAGATTATGAAATCCTTTTTAAAATTGGGACACACAAATGTAGGAGCTTTCACATATACAACATTGATTTATTTACATGATTCTCTACATTCCTTATACAATTTGAAGGATTCTTTTCCTTTCATCATGTCAGTGATTTCTTTGGTTAGCTCAATAAAATCCAATAGAAACCTTCTCAAAAATTTCACCTTCCCAAAGAATGAGTGGACTCTAGGCTTACTTGTAGGTAAGGAAAGATTCTTTATAGCTTGAACGAACTCAAGATCGATCTTAGTTCCTTCTTTAGAAATAATATGACCTAGGAGTTTCCCTTCTGTAACTCTGAACCTGAAATTCTTTGGATACAGGGAGATTCTATGAATTATGCACCTTTGAAATATTTTCTCCAAATCTCTTAGATGATATTCTCGCTTCTTTGAGAACAACATCAATTCATCTTGGTATATCACGTTGATCTTGTTTTTCTAATCTGAAAATGCCATATCCATAACCCTTTGAAAATTTGTGAAGAAATTGATCAAACCAAAAGGAATTATTCTATACGTGAACTTACCCTGTGGGGGTGGTGAATGTGGTTTTATGTTGGTCTTCTATAGAAAGTTCAATCCAATTATAACCATAGAAACCATCTAACATGGATAGCGTTTCCGATCCAGCTTAGTACCTACAAAATATGTTCCATGACATGAAGTGGATAATTATCCTTTAAGGAAGCTTGATTAAGATTGTAGAAATCAAGGAAAATACTAATTTCCACATTTTTCTTATGAACTAGAACAATATTAGCTATCTAGGTTGAATGTTGAATAAGAAACACTATTCATGCATCTAATATCTCTCGAACTTTATGGAATATTGTCCCCGCTATATTGGGATTAGACTATATTTTCTTCTTACTGAATGGAGTTGCACCAGAGTTTCAGGGATATGGCATTCTCCATTTCCTTAGGTTGGAAATAATTCAAGTCTTCATATAAGTAAGCCACAACATAAAAATATTTGCTAAGGAGGCTTACAAATTTCTTTTGGTCCTCAAGTGAGAAACACTTACTAATGCTTTGACTAGGTTAAGTTTATCTTTGGTACCAATGTCAACTTTATCATAAACAACATAATTCATAGGTCCTACCTGCTCTTTCTCTATGATAAACCTATTATGATTATGAAAAAGTTCTTCAAGTGAAACCTATCCTTTTGGAATTTTATTTCCTTTGAGATGAATGATGCCATCACCAAGATCATAACTCTCAACTCCTTCTTGAATGTGTGAGGTCATCAATTCACGAATTTTAGAATCACTTCATTCAAAGAAAAACTATTTAAAATTTTCCCTCTTTTCCAAGAAGGAAATAATTTATTGATCATCATTTAAGACTTGTCGCTTTTGGCCACTATCATGAACCCTTGGCCTAAAAACCATTTCAATGATGTATTTGTCTTGATAAAACTCTAAATGAGGGATCATAAATGAAGTTGATATTGCTAGGGAATCTTCTTTGTCATTATTTTCTGAAGGGAAGAATTCTATGGAAAAATCATCAAAGGTTTCTATCGTGTCCCACACTTTACTTCTGTAGTGTCTCAAATGATCATTCTTTACCTGAAACTAATTTTAACTTGCTTCACGATCAATTCTCCATCCCCGAGACTTTCAAATTTTTGATCCCTTTCTCTTGATAGTTGGAGGCCAAGGATTAATGCCTCGTATTCGTAGTGTTATCGGTATTTGAAAAGTGGAGTTTGTTAGAAAAAGGAAAAAAATTACCATTTAGAGATAGAAGCACAACTCTGCGTTGGAACATGTTGAGAAAAATCTTCCATCGAACTCAAGAGTCCAGATCTCGGTGGAATCTTGGAAAGTGACCTCAGCTACAAGAACCTTTTTAGTCATCATATAAATACCCATACTTGATTTTTGAAACAGGACCTATTCACGGGATCATTAGTTTTTGTTACCATGAACTTTTCCTAAGTCTTTGGCATTAGCTTCTTCATTTCTCAACCGAGAGGGATCATAGAATAAGACAAGTTCATTTGAATCTCGCAACCTATATCTCTCGTGAAATTTCCTTCTCAACAACATACCATATGAAGTGGGAATGTCAAAGCAACTATAATAGTTACATTGACTCACTTTTGACGAAATTGAGCTAAAACTATTTGAGTATCTTTAATCACCCAATCGAGGAACTTTTCTTGTCTCAATTGAGTAACAAGATCTGAATGTTGTCATACAAGTCAACCCAATATCATGTAATACTTTTGAAGCAATCACATTATCCAAGGCTCTGAATCTATAATGCAATTACTTAATGTGCACCTTTTTATCGAAAGGAAATAAAGAAATGTTCAATATTTTCATTTGAAGCTATAGTAGCCACAACAATATTTTGATTCTTCCCATCTTTTGAAGATTTCAGAATTCCTTTAGAGGAATGAACAATAGAGTCACCTATGATAAACTGGACCAATTTCTCAAGTTGATCCTTATTGGACTTCAAGTACTTTTCCTGTAACATGGAAATTTTTGTATTATTGATATGATCAATGATATTTAAATTTAGGAAAAATGATTATACTTGATGTCTCAGATACTAGTTCTTTTGAACTTGATGATGGCTCACTTTTGACCTTTGATTCTGGCTTAGTTGATACTGATGTGGAAGAAGAAACTATTTTCATAGTTGATTTATCAACTGATTGACTTGACAAAGGTCATCCTTTGTTAAAGATAGTTTTGACCTTGGAAACCTCAATCGCCTTGGACTCTTTAGGAATCTCAGTTGTTTTGGATTCTTTTGAAGTTTCCTTAGTTTTATATTCTTTAGGAACTTCCTTGGAGATTTTTTTATCTTCCACCTTAGTGGTACTCTTATCCTTTTAAAGAGAACATGCCAATTTCATGAAGGATTGATTATTCATATGTTCCATAGTTTGTTCATATTCATCTTTCGTCTTCTCGAATGGTACTCAAAGAAATGATTATTAATTTATCCTTTAGGCTATTCATCTTTAGGTTTAGATGTCCCCGAGTCTAGCTCTTCATCGTCAACCTCAATGACCTCAACTTCATTATTTCTCTCTTCAACAATATCACACTTTGAGTTAGTTGTAGGAGCAAATTCTATAGCAAACCTCGTCATAGCACTTGCAATTCTGAATTTTTCAGAATTTAGCCTTTTCTTGGGATGTATTTGTAAGGAGAAGGTTTACTACTTTGAGCAACTTGTTTTTTCAAAGCTAGCACATCATTATCTAGCTTAGTGAGTATTGTCTTAGAAGCATTGGGGTTTCTTGACTCTTTCCATTGATGGAATATTTCTTGAATTCTCCCACCATGATTAAGTCATCTTATATTTATATTCCAAGGATTGAGAAAGTTCCAATGTAACCACTCTATATCTTCTCAGATTGATAGCACACTTTTGGTTGTTCTGTATTAATAAAGACACATTTTTTTCCATAATGGTTCATGAGAATTCCAGCATGAATGTTTTTCTCCATTTTTTTGAACTTAGCCTTGAAATTCCTAACGCGTTATGTTGGTTATTTCTTCTCTGAGATATTTGGGCAAGAAGGGCATGTTCATTTTCCGATCTTTTGAAATGATCTACAAACTTATTTTTCATAGTATCCCATTTGTAATGCATCAATTCAAGAGATGATGAAACCAATCCATGGTAATGTCTTGTAAGATTTCAATAAAGAGGTAAACAACAACATCTTCATATTCCACTCACAAAACTACAAATGTAGAAAAGAAGGCAGAAATGTGGTCATCCAAAGTGAAGTCTTCCCATCTCGATTGCACTTGGGATGAATATTCATTGATCCTCATGGGAGGTCATGTCAATATGGTAAGGCCAATGGGCCCATGGTATTTCCAAATCTACGTTAACTACCATCTTGGGAAAAGTGGCATGCAAAGGTAAAACAAGGTGATAAAGGAAAAGTGCTTGACTTGTAGTAATTCCTCCCTTACTTGCTCTTTCAGGGACATGATGCAAGGATTATAGATTTGTGGGAATTGTTTGTCCTAGGATGAAATAACTTGAGATCAAAATTTCCTTGAAAATTAAAAATTGGATCAGATAGACCTTTAGCTTTTTCTCCTTGTGTAAACCTCTTTCTTTCCATTTTGAAATATTTATCTGTGAAGGGATCATAAGAATGTTTCAATCAGCTCTAGCCTTTTCTATTTTCTCTCTTTGATGATATCTTTGGACCTAAATGACTGTAGTAATTCTTGTAGCTTGATTTTATTCGTTATCCAATACTTGATGTGACAAGATGAAAATGAAATTTGTTCCTACATTTTTCTGAAATAACTTTCCTCAAATATGATGATATGACTTCTTGAGTATTTGTAAAAAGAATATTTGGTTGCAAGATAGGTGAGTTCCTTTTAATATTCATACAAATTATTACCTTCGTGGAAGAGGGATGTGTGAGTGAATGATGATCAATATGTGTCCATGAGGTCTTCTGGACACAAGTATGGGTGCTCTTCTTCTAAGGTCTTCAATGTAGATTTCTCTGTCAAATGACCCTTTCAACAACAACAAATTGCTGAAAGATTTTGTTTTTTTCCAAGCTACTATCCGAAGGTTGGCAGAAATGTATTCTTGAAAATATTTTTTGGGCACAAGATTCGATTTAATAATTGGAGCTTATGCAGAGGGGATAATCATAAAGATTTAACCAAACACTGGTTAATGATTCTAGAATCTCTAGTAGAGTCACCAAAAACTATTGGCATATGGATTTTCATAGATACAAATGACATTTAATAGTATGGGAACGATTTGTTGGCATATGTATTTTCACACATGTAAATGACATGCAATAATATGTGAATGAAGTCCCTCCTGAATGAAGGTGAGGCTGCCTTTATTGAAAACCAAAACTTTATTTACATTTGTGCATTCAAAATTGTATATTAGGGGTGTTTTTGAACATCAAATTGAAAGAAGTGTAAATGGGGAAGATGGAATAGAATGAAAGAAAGGAATGGAAAAGAATAAATGAAGGAAAGTGCAAGAGTTAGGTAAAATCATTTCCTAATATTTCATAAAGGAAAACAATGAGTAACTAACTAAAATAAAGTGGAGTTTGAATAAGCTAAATAAGGATAAGTAAAATGGAACACACATAGCAAGTCGGTATCATAGCTTGATCACTCAATAAGAAAAACATATTAATAGTGTTGACAATAAGATCAAAGACAATATTTTCCTACAATATTTAAACACTAACATCTAATGAACATAAGAACATCAAATGCTAAAAGATAGAATGAATGGGACACAAAGTTCATATTTAATTAACTCGAACATGTCTTCACAACATAACACAAAGTTTCTTTCTTGAAACAAATCTTGCACACAAAAGTATTTTCTTCTCCTCTCTCAAAGTTCTCCTATAAAATGAGCCTCCAACTTCCTTTTATAACCCAAAATTTTGTTACAAATTAGTTAGGGATTACATGAAAATTAAATAGGGCATCTTAAATGACTTTGAATTTTTCAGCCAACTTAAAAATGAAACTAAAAATGGAAATCACTTAAGTTATTTGAAGTTTTTCAAGTTATTTAATATTTTCACTAGTGAGACTAACAATAACCCACTAAAAATACCATTTAACATATGACAAAAACTGGTGCCTTATCATTGAAGTGGGGTCCGCCTATCTCAAACATATGAGAAATGGACTATTCTCACTTTGTTAAATACCAGAAAATATATCTCCTCATCCCATAAGTGAAATTAAGATTTTTCACCTTCGCTAATTGAAATGATCTGAACCTTCCCAATGTCTTGAAATTTTTTTCTTCCTCATGGGATTCACTCAGCTGAATCAAAATGTCACAAAGCACGTGAAATTCCAAGATACTACCTGGCACATCATTTAGATTGACCATGTTTGGTTGAACATTCTCAAATGAGTTACTTAATTTGATGCAACATCCCATTGAATCTGAAGAGAAATTGATAGAAGGAATGTACATGCCTTTGAACAATTGTGAAAATTTGTCCTCAACATTTTATGATGAATGCCTTTGATTTTTCTCATTTACAAGATCACAATGTATCTCAACTATGAACTCCTGAATTGAGGCAAGTGAAGTGAAATATTCATTTCATATGCTCTTGTAATGGATCATAGAATCCTTGAGAAGTGTCTTCCTTGACTTGAGATGTAAACACCAAAGAAAGCGTGTCCCTTGGAATTTTAACTCATGGATTCCTTCAATGGCTAGATTTGAGGATTCCATACTTGTCATCTCATGTAGACTAGGAAATATCTCATCTAAATTTGATATGCTAGAAACAAAATTTTCCTTGAAATAAAGAATTGGATCAATATATGTACTAATATCTTCATGGAGCTTCACGGCTTCTTTGATCATCTCTCCCCTAAAAATGAAAATGTATGAAATCCAAGTTTTAGTGACATGGACCAATGTGTTTATATCCTTTGACAAATTAAGAGTTTATTCATCACGGGAAGCTACTGCATTGGGTAATGGGAAATTGGATGATATTGGATTTATCAAATATTGACCTTAATCCACCAATTGATTCTTTTCACCTCGAGCTAATGGTTCTGAGATTTATATTTCTCAAGTCTCTTTAGCACTCGTATCTAATGAATCTCGGGCCATCGTCATGTCACTTTCCAATGTGGAACTTCCAAGTCCAAGTCTAGATACTTTATAATCAACAGTGTTATGAAATTACATTCCTTATCAACTCATGGGATGGCAAGATATGCAAATGTGTTCCCATCTTCATCAACCGTTATCCTTGAAAAAAATTAGGATCATTTGGAATGACCTCATTCAAAATCTTGAAAATGGCATCAAATTCAATGTCAATTTCCTTGATAACCATATTTATTTTTTTGATCTCACAATCAACCCAAGAAGTAGTCTCTTTCACCACCTCGCATACAAGAGCCTAGACTCTAGAGGAACATTAATATTGTTCTCAATATTATTAGATTATACAAGAATCCTTTCCACAAATTCAATATCTAGAGAAATAACCTCAATATAAACCTCTTGAACATCAAGGAGATCTTGAGAAATCTATCTCGTGAACTATAGGTTCGAAGCATTTGTTATTTGGATGACTTGCACTTGAGTAGTCTCTTGTGAAAGACACGAATGAGGAGTGTTTGTTATGAGCTTCCTCGAACTATCATAATTGTGAGTATAAGATTCTCTACTTGAAGTGGAAATTATTGATACACGCTCTCTTCCTTCACTAGGGCTAGGAACTTGGATGTTTCATCATACGAAACCTTCTTTGAAGAAGTGGATTTTGGGAAACCAAAGTGTTTTCTTTCTTGATGTGTATGGGTAGATGATATAGAGGTTGATTGAGAAGGAGCATTGGTTAGCTGGAGTCCTCTTCGAGTTGGTAATTTTTTTAATCTGAAGGTATGAACTTGGATTGATGGTAACTCTAAAATTTCTCATTCATACCATGCTATGATTCTTTCGAGAATCGAGTTGATTCTTGTTATCAAGAGAAAATTGATTTGTTTTGGTCCAAACAATTTGGGTCAAGGGAGTGAAAGCAATGAAATCATATGAAGGGTCAAAAACATATTCACCATCATCCACCAATGAGTCTCGAGGGTTTCGATGTGAAAGGCCTTTATTTGAGAAAGGGATAGGCTGGAAAACTCTCACCTTCTTACTTCATGTTCATTAGAAGGCATCCCGAAATATTCCATGATAGGGTTGAGCTTATAATTTTCTCGAGAATTTTCTACATATATCTATTGATATCAAATTGGAAACTCTTCACATATACATGAATAGTGATGAGAGAAAATTCTTTCTCCATTAGTTGTGTAATGAAGAGATTTGGACATAGGTATTTCCCAATTTGTATTGGAAAATGAATGCCTCAACGATGCTTTTCACTGAGAATGCAAAGGTGAACATGGAATAGTTCTCGCACAAGCTCCATTAATACCCTTTATCAATGACATACTTACGAATCTTCCATGGATTACTTGCAAAGCCACTCACTCAAATGTAAGAAAATGATGAAAATTGAATAAACCATGTTTCGCACTAGGAGATAACATCCATGGCATCTTTAGAGAAACTTTCCTCCGTATTCCTATTCAAGTTTCAATTCACATGTGTTGGTGTAGGTGTTTTTGATCACTTTATTTAATTATTTAGTGTTATTTCCACCTCCACCATGTGAGTCATCTCACTTAGGTGGACATGGATCTAGGTGTCATTTTAATTATGATAGATTCTCTTGCTGAGAATCATGTATATGTGTAAGTGTGTCATAGGAGTTACATTCCCATTTGGGAAAGTAACTCCTCTTCTCCATTATGGAGGAATCTTATCTTACATGGGAGTTACACATTTACTCCCCTATTTGTACTCTTCTTTTTGGTCCATGGCAATCCAAGAGCATTTCATTCCACTCCATTTTCAAATTTTGAGCTCTCTATGCATGCACATTGCTTCTTAAAAGTTTGCTTGCCTTATCTTGAACCTCCTTTCTTGGTGAAGTGCAATTTTTTGGTGCACGTGTATTCCTTCCAGACCCTCCTCCTACACTCCTTTATGGTATCGAGCTTGGGACCGGAATCACGCTGCTCACCATTTTTGTTCCACCGTAAAGTTGTTTGTGTAAGTTTTACTTCTTGCATGTGCTTTACTTGCATTTTTTTTTCAGATTCGTGTGGTTATTTCTCGGTGGTTGGAAATGGTTTTCAAGGGTGAATAGGTTACCAAGCATTGCTCACCTTATAACTCTCTAACCTAGCACTCTTTCAAACTCCTGCATACTCCTTTCTTCTTGAGCTCATTTTGCATTGAACTCGTTCGAGGCTCGTGTACTACCTCTTACATCCCTTAGCTATCTCAATTTTTATTCTTGTCCTTCATGGTACATTGCTTGAGCATCATCTCGGGTTCTCGTTTTGTTGACTCGGTTTGGCTTGACTCGATGGCTTTGGCGTATGCTATTTGGTGACTTGGTTCACATTTTTTTATCACCATTTTCCGTGCTTCTTTGTTTTACACGCTTTTGCTCAACTCTCACTCGGAAGCATTTTATTCTGGCTGCACATTTGAGCCTGCATACACTTGTGGTATTGGTTGAAAACACTATTGGAGATCTACATTAGAACTTGACCGCATGAATCCGCCAATTTGATGGTTTCTCTCTGTTTGCTCTACTAAGACGTTACTCCTCTGACTGCTTGATTCTCACATGGGAGCTCCAACTGTTGCTGCCAAGCCTGGGATGTGGGAAGAGCATCGTTACAACCAAGCCTAGGAGGTTACTGACCTGCTGTTCACCTTCTCACGTGGCTGTTGAACACGTGGCTAAGACTTCACCTTCTAGTGCAGCAGCTTTACCAATACTGGGCGCCTAACTTGGTTTTCCCTCTTAAAAGTGGTTGAAGGTAATTTAAATCATATCAGACCTTTTCTAAATGTTTTAAGATATTAAAACATTTCATATTATTCGCTGTTTTAAAAATCTAGGCATTTTACTTGTAATTAGTGGCCCTTCCTTCGAGTGTCGAAGACAGAGGGTGAGGTCCGGGGTTGGCAGGAGGCTAATCCCCCTCACAGTCAAAACAAAACCCCTTTGAAATTTGATTCTATTTCCAACGGGCACAAACATGATACCTTTTGAATGTGTTTTGGGCACTTTTTAATGTTTTGCAGGGCTAACCAGCTTTTTTAATCGATTGTAAGAATTTCTTTAAGCCATTACTTTTGACTCGTTGCTCCTTTTTGAGCACTTCTTTAGTCAAAATTGGATGTTTTTCTGCAATCTACATGATGGGAATATTAGTTTTGTAAAACACACTATGTTATAAAGTGCCACTTTTTGGGGGGGTATCTTTCCTTTTTCACACATTTCTTTTCTGTCATGGATAATCATGGTGTTCCTTTGCTCACCCCATTCAACTATCAAGAATGGATGAATGCTATGAACACTACCTTAAAAGGAAATAAATTGTTCCACATTTCCACCAGTCAGCAAGCTGAACCTGATGATGAAAGAGACAGAGAAAAGTGGCTTGATAAGTGTGATGAAGCCATTGGGTTCATGACCATGTGTGTATCTCCAGAGCTGCGTTTTCACATTTCCTCTTCCACCACACCCAAAGAAGTTCTGGAGACTCTCCAAAAATGTTTTGGGAAACAGGATGAAATGTGGGGACATGAACTTGAGAATAAATTAATAAGCCTTAGTCCCAATGATTTTGACACCCTTCAAGACTTCTTCTCCAAATTCATATCACTCAGATTGTAGTTAGAAGATTGTGGAATAAAGAAAAAGGAATCTCAACTCATTTTATATGTCCTTACAAAACTTGGTCCCGAATACTCGTATTTGTCTCCACCTTCCATGAAACAAAAAGGGCACTTGGAAAAATTTGTTCTATGCCCTCTCTTGATGAGTGTATTGCAGATTTGATTAGGGAACAAAGTAAATTGATTCAAATGGGAAGCTTAAAATCCACAAAATCCCATGCTCTCATTGCTAGAAAGGAAAATCCGAGAGCTTCTAAGGAGAAGAAACCAGATCATGAAAAGAAGGACAAACCCCAAAACAACTCTTCCACCTCCTCTTCCACCTCCCAAAATTCCAAAGAACAAATCAAATGTGGATACTGTAATGGCATACATGATGAAGAAAAGTGCTTGAAGAAAAAGATTTCTCTCCACGAATGCTTGAGAAGCACAATATTGGAGTCCCAGATTCTCTCAAACACCTTCATCATTCCATGACAGCTTCTACGAAAAAGAGAGTGAAAAGGAGAAAGTACAAGAGAAAGAAAAAATAAAATAATCCAACAAGGAGAAACCAAAGGGAAGAGCTCTAGTGAAATTTGTGTCACCTACCCCTACATGGATCATTGATTCGGTGCAACTCATCACATGGCATCATCGTAGATTGAGTTTGATTCACTTGAGCCATGTGACATGTCCTCTATTCACTTGGTGATAACACCACTACACAGGTTTTTGGAAGAGGATCAGTTGAAGTAAGTGGTGGTACTTTCAACAATTCTCTAGGTATCCCTTTACTCTCAACAAATATTCTTTCAGTCTATCAGATCACTCATCTTGGATAGGGCATGCGAGTTGAGTTCACTCCAGACTCAGTTTATGCTAGGGAGCTCCACAGTGATGCTATTGTTATAGTTGGTATAGCTGACCATCACACTCAGCTATACTCATTCTCTCACTTTTCTCCTCCTGATTCTTCATTTGACTCAACTGGACTTGAGGATACTTCTGAGCCTATTTCTGATGTTTTGGACATCTCTTCTAGCATAGTTGATTGCCATGATGATGGGGACCCACCTCCACCATCCTCTTATCACTTGCCACATCTTAAGGAGTTGTCTCTTGATCTGCCCACTTCTGGCCCACTTCAGACACTTCAGGAGTAGGAACTATGATTCAGGACTCATCAGGCATTGGGTACACTTCTTCATAGGTTCAGAGCATTCCACCTTCCTTCATTTTCATTGCTTCCTGGATCTTCACTTCTTCATGGAGCAGCTGGATTTTCCACCTCACATACAAAGCATTTTTCCCTTGATTGGAACAACACCTTGGCACTTCGGGGTCTTCTTCCTCCTCTTCACTCAGCACAGGGTGGCTCATGACTGGATCATCTTCCTAGGAGGCAGGATATAATCCTTCTTCTCTCCTTCTTCTTAGTAGTTTAGGAGATTTTTTTGCTATCTCTTGTAAGTTGAGGTTTTTCCCACTGGGTTTTCCCCTCACTACTTGAGACCTTTTGTGCATGGGTACCTCATCAGGCTTATAGCCGGGACCCATTTCTTGTTTGTCTTGCTGACTTACCTTGCCCCATCCTAGTTTCGATGAAGGGGGGGTGTTGGTGTAGGTGTTTTTGATCACTTTATTTAATTATTTAGTGTTATTTCCACCTACACCATGTGAGTCATCTCACTTAGGTGGACATGGATCTAGGTGTCATTTTAGTTATGACATATTCTCTTACAAAATTTGTCATATGTGTAAGTGTGTCATAGGAGTTACATTCCCATTTGGGAAAGTAACTCCTCTTCTCCATTATGGAGGAATCTTTTCTTACATGGGAGTTACACATTTACTCCCCTATTTTTACTCCTCTTCTTTTTGGTCCATGGAAATCCAAGAGCATTTCGTCATTAACTCTTCCTTCCGCACCCTCGTCCTACACTCCTTCAACATGGATGGTGAATACATCATTAACTCTTCTGAAATGATGAGAGATATTTTTGAAACTTAACTATGGATAATGATGGAAGACATTATTTGATGGATCCATGACTCATTTCATTTCTAGGCCCGAGAATAGCTTCATTCTAGCCACTACATAAGTCAAGTATGATGTCATGTAGAAACATCTAGTCATCTTCACTTTTATTATTTTTTTGTGAAGAGCATCATTGATGATGGTGGCCCAATCCACAAAATCTCTCTTGGCGAGGATGATACAGATAAACTAATACATACATGGGTGGAAAATCCTAGCAGAGGGTAGGCCAAAGACTCGGCTTAGAAGAGTGATCAAGTCACCAATTTCCTCTACAAACTCAACACAAGACAATTCAATAGGAATCCAATCAACACAAGGCCTCTTGGTCACTAACAATTTGTTATTGACCATATTGCTCCACCTGAGGGGTTCCTCATCCCTAAAATCATGTGCTTACTTTTGAATGATGTCGCATTCTTAGGGAAGTCTTGTATGCTAAGAAATTCCTCAATGTGCTATAGTGTGATTAAGAGGAAAGACTCACGATTATCCTTATAAATTCTTCACCTCTTGTGATCATAATTCCCTATGCGAGTGATGACCAGTTCTAAGAATTACACCGAGACATGAAATGTTGTTGCTTGGGTTAGAATGCTATGGTAGAACCTATTCAAGAATATGGTCTTGCTTGCAACTTTCACCCGATCACAAAATTGTTGCACATTAACATGGCCAAGATTAGTGTTGATGATATTTTCATATGCGTAATTGATGTAAGTCGAAGGAGTGACCCCTTGAAGTCGTATTTGAGTGCGAACTTATTTGAATTTTCCACTGACTTCCTTGATTTCCCTGCAAACTTGCTAGATATTTCAGCCATTATGAATTTAATAGAAAAACAATGCGGGCAAGTAAAGTGGTTTAAATGGTGTCGTGTCTTAGTATTCAAACCATCTTCTACGTAATAGGTATATAGCTAAATTGAATTATAATTATTACTTTAAAAATAATAATAATAATCGATCCTGAGTTACAATTTTTTTTTTAAAATGTTAATGCAAGCAAAATATCCAGCTAAGCTTGATCTATAACTGGGAAAAATTATAATAATTTTTTAATATTATCCGGTTTCAAATGGCTTTATGCAGAACAATTTTTTTAATTCTTAATTTCTTTGCATTGATTCAAATTTCTCATGAATGCATGGCAATATTCTTATAATCGCATGAATTCTCCTAATGACTTTCTTCCCTCCACATGTGGACTGCAAAAATGCGTAAAGAATGGTTTCTTTTGAGTGGAGAACATTGTTTCATTGGCTTTAGCATGGGAAGCCTTCAATACGTGCGTTGAAATGATAAATAACCTAGAATTTGCTTTATTCCTTTCCCAGACACATCGGAAAATTTCTTTTCTTTGGACTTTATTCATCCTTTTCTCCTATGCATTGAAATTTATTTCTTCCTTAGGCAAATACGTAGACAAATGCTTTATTTTTCTTTTCATCTTTTATTCTTGTTGAAATCCTTCCCATGTGGGCTCTAGTTTCTTTGAAAAAATGCTTGATTTTTTTGTTTTATGGTTGTGTTGGCTTGTGCTCAAAATAATTATTTTTATTTTTCTTTGAAAATATGTGGAAATGTTTAATTTTGTTTCACTTCAGCCTACGTGGTAAACTATTTTCTTGTCTTTTTCCCTAGTGGGAGGATTTGATGGAGTTGGGTTGTGTTCTGGCTATGCGTGGAGATATTCCTTTTACCTTAGCATGTGGACCGTATCCTTTTCCTTCTCTTTCAAGGTGGGATTCCTCAAAACAAATGTGTTGGCTTTGTTCATTGTTAGGCATTGGATTTCCTTCCATGCTTCCTCCTTCATGTGAAGATTTCTCTCAAAACTTGCATTGAAACCTATATTTTTCTTTGGATTTTGTAATTTATCGTCTCACACAATCCATGGAACTTCATTCATTCATTGGCATGAGATTTTTTTATGGAGGAGGTTATGCCTATGATGAATATTTTCTATGAATATTTGGAATAATATTTCTCTACAAACATTTGGGGAAATAAGAATAAGTTTGAAATAACAAAAAAAAAGTTAGAAATAAAGATCCCCACTTCTTATAGTACGACTTCTTCCACATATTTTCACGAAGGATTTGTTGTGAGCATTAAAGAATCTTCCCCGTAATTGTTTCTTTGTTTCTATTAGAATAACCAATTTCCCTTTCTCCAAGTAGTGGGAATTAATTGCTAGGAAATATGAGAAAAAAACCAATCATTTTCCCGTGAAATGGCAAAGTAAGCTGGAAATTCCCATTTATTTCCCCATGTGGTAAATTGGGAGATATATTTCCAGTTTTCCATCTGGTTGGGTTGAAATTTAGAAAGATAATTTCCACAAGTGGGGGAAAAAAATATTTTTCCAAGAAAGGGAAAATCAAAGTGCGGAAATCTAATTTAACATTCTCGACATTTAAAGTAGAATTCTTATTTCCCACGAAATAACAAAAAAATTCTATTGATTTTCAATAAATATTTAATTAAATGAAAAACCCCAAAATTTAATAAAATTAATTTTATTAAATAAATGGGTAAGAAATAATTAAACATTAATTAATTAATTATTGATGAAGTTTGCGACTCTAATAGGAGGAGTTCTCACCCGAAATGGATGAAACAAAGACAAAAACGAGTAGAAGAATAAAATGATTATGATGAGGGCGATAAATCATGTGAAAGAAGACTTGAAATTTTAAAAAAACAATTATGCTCATTGATTTTGCAAAGTCAAAATTAGTCGATAACAAATGACTAACGCTAATTGGGGACAAGGAATTCATGGATGCAAAGAACAAACCCATAGCCAACAATATAATGAACATGATTCCAAAAATGACAATGCAAAAAAATGGGATGAAAAATGAAAGGAATCCAAAAATAACAAATGAAACAAACCAAAATCCTAATTACCTATGTACATACGGGGGACAACCCATTTTTAATTTTGATAGTGGTTGAGATATTTCCCATTGTAGGGAAAAGGAAAACGAGTTCCATTAGGATATGTCAAGTAATAGGTGTTATCTCAATAGAAATGATTAATTTTGAAAGGGCCCAACCAAAGTGAATAAAACTTCTCATTCTTTCATTTTGGCTCATGCGTCTTGTCCCGTAGAGAAGAACTAAGTCATTGATTTCAAATTGTCTCTCCTTAGTTTCTCATTCAAACAATTTCTTTACTTTGGATTTGTTTCCTCGATACTTTGTGCCACTTGAATTTTCTTCTCTTCAAGCTTTCTTAGGAATGTGATCCTTTTATCTAACACATTGGTGAAAAATTCATTGTCAACTACTTGAGCCAATCATAATGTCAGTAACTCCAATGTGATGGGAATTTGAGCACAATTCTAGATTAGAGCTAGAATGGAGACATTCTAATTTCTCTTTTGGAAGTTATGCGGTCAGCCCACAATGCATCATATAAATTTTTGTACAAATTTCTTTGATTTTCTTCTACTAATTTGTGCACGATGGTAATGATGTTTTTGTTCTTTTGGATTCTCGCTTTATTGTTTCCCTACAAGTAGTAATTTGATGAATGAGATAAAGATATCCCATACCCATAACAAAAACTTATCATCTCTACAGAAGAAAAATTGGAGGCATTTTCTGTCACAATCTTGTGTGGAATTCCATAATGAACCAATATATTCTCTTTGATGAAGTTAAAGATTAAAAAAGTAGACGTTTATTTCACCGAATATCTTCGACCCACTTCGTAAAGTAGTCATTTTCAGTGAGCACGTGAGTATGACCAGCACTAGAATTTGGGTTCAAGACCCCAATGAAATCCAACCCCCATTGTTGAAAGGGTTCTTCAATGACAACTAGATTTAAAGGCAAGGCTGCCAATTGGCTACCCATTTTTGGGCATCATAAAACATAGTGGTCTAGTAATAATGTGCTTGTAGAATCTTACGAGTTGTCACAGGTCCAAAGAAATGACCACTACAAACATGATTGTGAAAATATTCAAGAAACTCGGTTGTTGTTCCTTATCAACACATCCGAGGAACATGTCAGAAATACCTTTCTTTAAAAAGTGTTGTCCTAAATAACGTACATCTGAGATCTCTCAATTTGATATCTCTATTTCCTAATATGTTAGATTCTCGGACATTCACCATATGTGAGAAAATAAGCAATATCGTAATACCATTCATCTCGTGGTACTAACAAAAATACCAAAGTGGTAAAATTTCCTCAACTGGTTCTTCTTCGATTCATCTCATGGTTCATTCTCTCGTGATGAGTTGGAATAGTCCCCTTCCTAAAAATAACTTGATAGGATTTATGTCTAAGTCATATTCCTAGAGATCTTGGAGACCTAGTTACCTCTTTTAGATCCTGGTTCTTATTGTGTCAAAATAGATTTAACTCATGAGCTTTAAAATAAAACTTTGGTGTGAGAATTCAATACATAGTATCTTAAATGTTTCAAGGCTGTAACCACCACATATGCATGCCTCTCAAGGGGAGTGTAATTTAATTCATGTTTCTTGAATGGAATTCATGAATGAAATAGGAGAATCAATTCCCTTTTGATTGTGTTGAGTTAGGATAGCAGCGATCGTGTATAGGGAAGTGTAGTAATAGATTATGAAATAATTTTTAAAATTGGGACACACAAATGTAGGAGCTTTTGCAAAAACACCCTTAATTTGTTAAAATACTTATCTACCTTCCTTTGACCATTTGAAGGATTATTTTCCTTTCATCATGTCAATGATTTCTTTGGTTAGCTCTGAAAAATTTGGCACAAACCTTCTTAGAAATTTCACCTTCCCAAAGAATGCGTGGACCGTAGGCTTACTTGTAGGTAAGGAAATATTATTGATAGCTTGTATGTGCTTAGGATCGATGTTAGTTCCTTCTTTAGAAACAATATGACCTAGGAGTTTCCCTTCTGTAACTCCAAACATGGACTTCTTTGGATTCAAGGAGATTCTAATAAGTCTACACCTTTACAATATTTTCTCCTAATATCTAAGATGATCTTCTCGCTTATTTGAGAACAATGTCAAGTCATCTAGGTATATCAATATGATCTTGTTTTTATAATCTACAAATGCCATATCCATATCCCTTTAAAAATCTATACTTGAAATGGATCAAACCAAAAGGAATTATTCTATATGTTAACATACCCTAGGGGGTGGTGAATGTGGTTTCATGGCGCTATTCTATAGCCACTTGAATCTTATTATAACTAGATAAACCATATAGCTTGGATAGTATTTCTGATCTAGTTACTACCCGTAGAATATTGTTCATGACAATAAGTGGATAGTTATCCTTTAAGGAAGCTTGATTAAGATTGTAGAAATCCAGGAAAATCCTAATTTCAACATTTTTCTTGTGAACTAGAACAATAATAGCTATCCAAGTTGAATGTCAAATAGGAAACACTATTGATGTGTCTAACATCTTTTGAATCTCATGGAATATTGTCCATGATATCTTGGGATTATACCGTCTTTTCTTCTTCCTTAATGGAGTTGCACCAAGTTTTAGGGGTATGGCATTCTCCATTTCCATAGGTTGGAAAGACTTCAAGTCTTTATATGAGTAAGCCAAGATGTCAAAATATTGGGTAAGGAGGCTTAAAATT
Organism: Taxus wallichiana var. yunnanensis; assembly: GCA_018340775.1. Classification (NCBI taxonomy): domain Eukaryota; kingdom Viridiplantae; phylum Streptophyta; class Pinopsida; order Cupressales; family Taxaceae; genus Taxus; species Taxus wallichiana. The sequence continues at coordinate 188,031,182 of CM031239.1, forward strand.
TCTTACACTCCTAAGGTGAGAAACACTTAATAATATTGACTAGCTAAGGTTTATTTTGGTACCAATGTAAAATTTCTCATAATCAACGAATTCATAGGTCCCGCCTACTCTTTATCTTTGATAAACCTATCATGCTTACCAAAAATTTCTTCTAGTGAAACCAATCCTTTTGGAATTTTATTTCATTTAAGCTGAATTTTTTCATCACCAAGATCATCAATCTCAACTCCTTCTTGAATGGGAGAGATCATCGATTCACGAAATGTAGAAGCACTTCCTTCAAATTACAACTATTAAAAATTATCCCTCTTTTCCAAGAAGACAATAATTTGTTGATCGTCATTGAAGACTTGTCAATTTTTTCAATTGTCACAAACACTTGGCCTAAAAAAATTCAATGATGTATTTTTCTTGATCAAACTTTTAATGAGGGATCATCAATGAAGCTAATATTACTAGGGAATATTCTTTTTCAATATTTTCACAAGGGACATATTTTATTGAAAATCATCGAAGGTTTATATCACGTTCCACACTTTATTTTTGTAGTGTCTCAAACGATCATTATTTACCTAAAACTAATTTTTAACTTACTTAACGATCAATTCTACGTCCCTAAAGAATTTTAAATTTTTTATCCCTTTCTCTTATCTGACTTGGAGGCCAAGGATTAATGCCTCGTATTCTATAGTGTTGTTAGTATTCAAAAATTGGAGTTTGTAAGAAAAAAGGAAAAACTTTACCATTTGGAGCTATAAGCACCACTCCTGCGTCGAGTAACTCATTGAGCAACATCTTCCACTCGAACTCAAGAGTCCATATCTCATTGAGATCCCAACAAGTTACCTCGGGTGCATGAACCTTTGTAGTCATCATATAATTACCCATACTTGATTATTGAAACAAGACCTATGCACGGGGATCATCTGTTTTCATTACCGTGAATGTTTCCTAAGTCTTCGACATTAGCTTCTTCATTTATTCACTGATAGGGATCATAGCATGAGACCAGTCCATTTGAATTTCACCTTCTAGATCTCTACAAAATTTCCTTCTCAACAACATACCATATGAAGCGGGAATGTCAAAGAACTAGAATAGTTACCTTGACGCACTTTTGAGGAAATTGAACTTAAAATTTTTAGTGTCTTTAATCTACCTAATAAGAGGAACTTGTCTTGTCTCCATTAAGTAACAGGATCTGAATGTTCTCATACAATTCAACCCTATATCATGTGATAATTTCGCAGGTATCATATTATCCGAGGCTCCAGAATCTATAATGCAATTACTTAATTTGCACCAATTTATCAGAAAAGAAACAAAGAAATGTTCAATATTTTCATTCGAAGGTGTAGTGGTTGCTACAACACTTTGAGTCTTCTCATCTGTTAAAGTTTTCAAATTTTCTTTAAAGGAATGAATAGTAGAGTCACCTTTGATAAGCTAGACCAATTTCTTAAGTTGATCCTTATAAGACTTCAAGTAATTTTCCTATGACATGGAAATGTTTTTTATTGATATGATCAATGATAATTAAATTTGGGAAAAATTATCGTACTTGATGTCACAGATACTAGTTCTTTTGAACTTCATGATGGCGCACTTTTGACCTTTGATTCAGACTTGGTTGATATTGATGTGGAAGAAGAAACTTTCTTCGTAGCTTATTTATCATCCGATTGACTTAACAAAGGTCCTCCTTTCTTTAATATAGATTTTACCTTGGAAACCTCGGCCTCCTTGGACTCTTTAGGAATCTTAGTTGTTTTGGATTCTTTGGAAATTTCCTTAGTTTTAGATTCTTTAGGAACTTCCTTGGGGCTTTTTTAATCTTCCACCTTAATGGTAATATGATCCTTTTTTATGAGAATGTGTCAAGACTGCAAAGGATTGACTATTCATATCTTCCACAATTTGGTCACATTCGTCTTTCCTCTTTTGAATGGTACTCTAAGAAATGATTACTACTTTATCCTTTAGGCTCTTCAACTTCAAGTGTAGATGTCTCAGAGTCTGGCTCTTCTTTGTCTACCTTGAAGACCTCAACTTCATCATCACTTTCGTCAATGATATCACACTTTGAGTTAGTTGCGGAAAAAATTTAGTAGCAAGCCTCGTCGGAGCGCCTACAATTCTGAATTTTTTGGGAATGTAGCCTTTTCTTAGGATGTCTTTGTAAGGAACAAGTTTACAACTTTGAGTAACTTAATTTTTCAAATCTATCACATCATTATCCAACTTAGTGAGTATGGTCTTAGAAGCATCGGGGTTTCTTGAATCTTTCCCTTGAGGTAAGTTTTCTTAATTTTCCCTGCCATGATTAAGTTATCCTGAACTTTTATTTCCACATATTGAGAAAGCTCCAAAGTATCCACTCTAGATCTTCTGAGTTGATAGCACACTTCTGGTTGTTGTGCATTAATAAAGAAACATTTTTTTCTGTCATGTTTCAGGAGAATTCTAGCAAGAACTTTGTTCACCATTTTTTTGAACTTAGCCATGAAATTCCTCATGGGTTATGTTGTTTCTTTATTCTCCTGAGATAGTTGGGAAAGAAGGGCATGTTCATCTTCTATTGCTTTGAAATGATCTTCAAAATTAGTTTTCATAGTATCCCATTTTGTAATGCATCAATTTTGGAGATGATGAAACCAATCCATGGTAATGTCTTACAACATTTCAATGAAGAGGTGAACAACAACATCTTCATATTCCATTGACAAAATTGCACATGCGACAAAGAAGGCAAAATTTTTGTCATCGGGTGAAGTCTTCCCATCTCCATTGAACTTGGGAAGAATCTTCATCAATCCTCGTGGGAGGTCATGTCGAGATGGTAACGCAAATGGGCCTATGATATTGCCCCATGGTACGTTAACTACCATATTCAAAAAAGTGGTATGCAAACGTAAAACAATGTGAGAAAGGACACGTGCGACTTGTAGTAATTCCTCCATTACTTACTCTTTGAGGACTTGATGCAAGGCTTACAGATTTGCAAGAAGTGTTGCTCCTTGGAGGAGATAACTTGAAATCGAAATTTCCTTGAAAATCAAAAATTGTATCAGATTGACCTTTAGCTTTTTCTCCTCGTGTAAATATCTTTCTTACCAGTTTGAAATCTTTACTGTGAAGGGATCACTGGCACATTTTGATCAGCACTAGCCTTTTCTATTTTCTCTCTTTTTTGATCTCTTTGCACCTGAATGACTCTAGTAATTCTTGCATCTTGATTTTATTCGTTATCCATTACGATGCGACAAGATGAAAATGAAATTCATTCTTGCACTTTTCCCAAATAACTTTGCCTCAAATATGATGATGTATTCTTGAGTATCTGCAAATAAAATATTTGGTTGCAAGATAGGTCATTTACCTATATTATTCATACATGGTATTACCTTGATAGAAGAGGGTAGCGTCGGTGAATGACGATCAATACATATCCAGGAGGTCTTCTAACGACAAGTGCGGGTGCTCTTCTTCTAAGATCTTCAATGTAGATTTATCATCAATGGCTCTATCAACAACAAAAAAATTACTTGCAAGATTTTATGGTTTACTCAAGATACTATCTCAAGGCTAGAAGTAATGTATCCTTGAAAAATTTTGTTTGGCACAAGATTCAGTTGAATAATTGGAGCTTGTGCACAGGGGATAGTCATAAAGATTTAAGAAAACATTGGTAAACAATTCTAGAATCTATAGTAGAGTCACGAAAAATATTAGCATATGGATTTTCATGCATGCAAATGACATTCAATAGTATGGGAGAAATTTTTGGAATATGTATTTTCACTCATGAAAATGACATGCAACAAAGATGGTAATGAAGTCCCTCCTCAATGAAGGTGAGGCTACCTTTATTGAAAACAAAAAAATTATGTACATCTCGTGCATTCAAAATTTTATATGGGGAGTATTTTTGAACATAAAATTGAAATAAGTGTGGATGGGAAAGATGGAATAGAATGAAAGAAAATAATGGAAAGGAATGAAGGAAGGAACATGCAAGAGTTAGGTAAAAGTAGGGCCTAATATAGCATAAAGGAAAACAATGAATAACTAACTCAAATAAAGTGGAGTTTGAATCAAATAAATGAGGATAAGTAAAAGGGAACACACATGAGCAAGTAAATATCATAGCTTGATCACTATGAACAAGAACAACATATTAATAGTTTTGACAATAAGATCAAAGAAAATATTTGCATGTAATATTTAAACACTAACATTTAATGAAATGTTATCATATGGATTTGCACGGATGAAAATGACATGCAACAATGTGGTAACAAAGTCCCTCCTCAATGAAGGTGAGTCTACCTTTATTGAAAAACAAAATCTGTATTTACATCTATACATTCAAAATTGTATGTGGGGGGTGTTTTGGAACAACAATGGAAAGAAAAGTGAGTGAGGCAGATGAAATGGAATGAGGGAAAGGAGTGAGATGGAATGAATGGAAGGAAAATGCAAGAGTTACGTAAAACAAAGCCTAATATTGCATGAGGAAGAAATACAAATAACTAACAAAAATAAAATGGATTTTGAGTTAGCCAAACAAGAACATGTAAAAGGAACACACATGAGCAAGTAGATAATCATAGCTTGATCACTCTGAACTAGAACAACTAATTAATAATGTTAACAATAAGATCAAAGATAATATTTGCATGCAACATTCAAACACCTAATATCTAATGAACATAAGAACATCAAATGTTACAAGAGACAATGAATGAGACACAAAGTTCATATTTCGTTAACTCCAAAATGTTTTTCACAAAAGAACACAAAGTTTCTTCCAAAAGCAAAGATTGGACACAAAAGTATTTCCTTCTCCTCTCTCAAAGTCACACTTTACAAATGAGCCCCTCACTTCCTTTTATAACCCAAAATTTTGTTACAAAGTAGTTAGGGTGTTACATGATCATTAAATAAGGCACTTAAGTGACCTTTGACTTTTTCAACAACTTTATTAAAGACAACTCAAAAATAGAGATTACTTAAAGTATCCATAATTTCCCAAAAACAAATAACAACACCTTTTAAAATATACAATAATAACCATTACCGTATGCATTGAAATGGGTCCGCCTATCTCAAGCGTATGAGAAATGTACTCTCCCACTTCGTTAGATACCAAGAAAATCAACTCCCTGAACCGCCGGGTGAAATTAGGATCTGCCACTTTTTCCAGGTTGAAAGGATCTAAACCTTCTTAAAGTTTCAAACATATTTTCTTCTTACGGAGGTTCACTTGGTTAAAGAATAGCCTCAAAAATACCTAATTCAAGAATTCTACTCGCATATCATTTAAATTAACAATTGTGGATTGAGCATTTTCAAATAAGCTCTTTAATTTTGTGCACCGCTCCATGGAAATTGACAAGAAATTGTTGGTGGGAGTGTGCATGTCCTTACACAATCATGTGAAATTGTTCTTCCACCTCGCTCCGATGAACACCTTTAATTATGCTCATTAACTAGGTTACAAGGAATCTCAGCCATGAATTTTTGAATCAAAGAGAGTGAAGTGAAGGCTTCATTGCACATGGTTTCATAATGGATCATAAAATCCTCGAGAAGTGTTTTTCTTGATTTGAGATGTAGACACCAAAGAAAATGTGTCCCTTGCTATTAAAATTTTAGAATTCCTTGAATAGCTAAAACTAAAGATTCCATACTTGTCATCTCTTGTAAATCGGGAAATATCTCATCCAAATTTTATATAGTAGAAACAAAAGTTTCTTTAAAAGAAATATTTGGATCAAGATACGCACTAACATCTTAATGAAGCTTAACCACGGTCTTGATCTTCCCCGGCCTAAAACAAGAATCTATGAAATCCAAGTTTTAGTGACATGGCCAAATGTGTTTATTTCCTTTGACAAATTGAGAGTATCTTCATCTCGGGACAGCCACTACATCAGTACTCGGGAAGGTGGATGATATGGGATTTATCAAATGTTGAACATATTCCACCAATTGATTCTTTTTGCCTTGAGTGAGAGTTTTGAGACTTGTATTTCTCAAGTCTCTTTAGATGATATCAATTGAATCTCAAGCCATCGCCATGTAACTTACTAATGTAAATCTTCCAAGTCCAAGTCTGGAAACTTTGTAGTCGCAGGTCTCATAGCATCATGCTCCTTATCAACTTATGGAATGGCAAGGTCTACAAATTTGTTTCCATCATTATCCACCATTATTCGAGAAAGCACCTTAGGATTATTATGAATGGTGTCATTCGAAAGTTTGAAAAGGGCATCAAAATCAATGTCAATTCACTTGGCAACTCTCTTCCTTTTCTTCACTTGAATCAACCCAGAAGGAGTATCATTCACTATTTCAACATACGAGAATCCTAGAATTTGAATCAATATTCTCATTATTTCTGACATCATGATATCCTTCTTGAATCTTATCTACGACCTTGATTTGAGGAGACACAACCTCAATATCCACTTCCTAATTATTCGGGAGATTTTTTGGAAATCCCTTCATCAACTACATGCTCAAGTGTTTGATATTTGAATTACTGCACATGAGTGGATGCTTGTTTGAAACATGGCTGAGGATCATTGGCTACTTGATTCTCGAGCACTATTAATGATGTGGGTAGAGGAATCTCTACTCGAGGTAGAAAATCTAGACACACGCTCTCGTCCTTCTTTGGGGTTAGGATCTTTAGATCTCTCTCCTTGTGACACGTTACTTGGTGAAGTGGATTTTGGGAACCATTATTTTCTTACTTGTTGTGTATGATTGGATGGTAATGAGGTGGATCAAGAAGAGACTTTGGTCGAATGGAGGCCCCCTCGTATCAATAATTTTTTTGATCTCGAAACATGATCTAGAATTGATTGCAATTTGGCAAGTTCTCTGTCATACCAAGATATGCTTCTTTCAATAATTGGTTGATTCTTGCTATCAAGATAAAATTAATCTCTTTCCATCTAGTCAATTCGAGGTAATGGGGTAAAAGAAATTACATCATATGAGGGATTAATGACATCCTCATCATAATTTATGAATGAATCGGAGAGGACTCTTGATGTGAAATTCCTTGATCTAAACAAGTGTTAGGTGAGATTACTCCCATCTTCTTACCTCATGTTCATCCGAACAAGCATCCTAGAAATCTTCCATGGTAGGATTATGTTGGTACTTTACTCCGAATATTTTGCATATATCCATTGATATCAATCTAAGCTCTCTTCACATATGGATGGATGGTTATGAGAGCGAACTCTTTTTCCATGAGTTGTGCACTGAAAATATTTGGGCATTGGTATTCCCTAATATGAATTGGGAAATGAATTCCTAAATGGTTCCTTTCACTAAGAAGGCAGTGAACTTGGAATAATTGTTGCACCAGCTCCATTAATGCCCATCTATCACTGAAGTACTTCGGGAGTTTCCACGGGGTACCAACAAAGCCACTCACATGAATGTAGGAAAAATATGAAAATTGAATAAACCAGGTTCCCCATTGGGAAATGAAACTCATGGCTTCTTTAGAAAACATTTCCTTAGTATTCTGATTCAAGTTCTAGATCACGCGCAAGGTGAATGCATCATTGACTCTTCTAAAATGGTGAGAAATATTTTTGAAGCTGAGTTGAGGGTAATAATGAAAAACACTGTTCAACGGCCCCATGAATCCTCTCATTTCAAGTCCCAAAATAGTTTTCTTCTTGCTACCCCATAAGTCGAGATACGATGTCATGTAGAAGCATCTAGTCATCTTAACTTCTATCAATTAGTTGTGAATAGTGTTACGATGATGGTGGTTCAATCCACAAACTCTTTCTTGGCTAGGATGATATAGATAAATTGATACATCCATGGGTGGAAAATCCTAGCAGAAGGTAGACTGAAAAACTTGACTTAGGAGAGTGATCATATCCCCGATTTCTTCCATGAACTCAACACGGTATAGTTCTTTGCGAAGACTATCAATTTGAGGTCTCTTGGTTACTAACCAGTTGTTGTTAACCATCTTGCTCCATCTCAAGGGTTCTTCATCCCAGAATTCTTGTGCTGATTGGCGAGTGATATCCACATTCTCCGGAAGGTCGGGTATGCCGAGAAATTCCTTAATATGCTCCGGTGTGATTAAGAGGAAAGGCTCGTGATTATCTTTAAAAATTTCTCATCTCTTAGGATCATAATACTTCGCACAAGTAATAACCAATTCGACACTGCACCGAGACAGGAAATGTTGTTGCTTGGGGTAGACCACTATGGTAAAGTCTATATGAGAAAATGGTTTTGCCTTCAGTTTTCACCCGCTCGCAGAACTGTTGCATGTTGATGTGACCCAAATTTGTATCAGTGATGTTGTCATATGCTGACTTAATGGAACTAGGAGGGATAATTCCTTGAAATTCATACTTCAGGGTGGATTTGTTTGATTTCTCCATTGGCTTCCTCGATCTCCCTGTAGATTTGTTAGATTTTTTGGCCATTATGAATTTAACAAAAAAATGACTCAGGCACGTAAAATAATGCAAATGGGGTTGGGTCTCAGTCTACGAAACCCCATCGATGCAAGAAAAATATGTTCTATTATAATATTATTATTATTATTTTAAAATAATAATAATAATAATAATTAAAAACAATAACTTGATCAGGTTACAATTTTTGATTCCGATGACGATTATTTATTTATTTTTAATTTAAAATAAACAAAATCACCTAATTTTAATATCCCGATATTTGATTTTTACTTCTTCGGCATGAATCCTCCTGAGAACACGTGATTCCTTGTGGCGGAAATAGGAAATATTTAATGTTCTTCTTTGAAAAATTTATTATTTTCTTTGGCTGTTCCTCCTTCCTGACAAATGCGTGGAAATGATCTTTTCTCTCTCCTTGCATGGGAGCTTGTTTGACAGGTGCATGGAGATTAAATTTTGGATGAGTGCATGGTGATTCCTATAGGCTAGGCATGGAAATCATTTCCTTCTAATTTTTGGACCATTCCTGTATTTTTTTAAAAACTGTTTTCTCCTCTTTGGCCAATGCGTTGGATTTGGTAACTGTTCTCCACGTGGCCTTCTCTTTCAATGCATGGAATTTCTTCTTTATAAAAATTTCCAAACCGCCTATTGTGTGGATAGGTCCGGAGGATGCGTGGAGAATGTTTGTAGATTGTGTATTAGTTTAAAGCTTTCCCTTTGCCCAATACGTGGGATCTTGTGCAAGGCAACAAAAAAGAATTTTGTTGTTATCTTTCCTCCTACGCGTGGAAAGAAATTTTTTTCTTCTTGTTGTCCTTTTTCTCCCTCAAGGCGTGGAAATTGTTGTCTTTGCTATTGATGCGTGATGATCTTCTTTCCATGCATGGTGGTCTCCTTTCCTACAGTGGTCTCCTTTCTGGCGTGGTCTCGCTACTTGGTATTTTTTTAATACTATTCTTTAATGCTGCTCTCTCCTCCCAAGGCATGGAAACTCTTTCTTTCCTCTGCTGTGAGTTGTTCTTGTTCTACCTCTTCATCCTCGCATGTGGCTTCATACAAGGATCAAATAAAAACTAAATCAAAATGTATGTAGTTTTACTCCATGCGTGGGAAATTATATTTTGTTTTTCCCCTCGAGGTGTTTGAATTGAAAATTGTCTACTATCCTATTTTGGACTGTCCTCTTTTTCTTCGTGCATGAGAATGATTTCTCTTTTGCGCTTTTCCTCCGAGTTTGTATGGTGATTCCTTCAGGCTGTGTGTGGTCTTTGGTTTTGGATTTGATCAAACTTCCTTGCATGCACAACTGATGTATCTTCCTTCACAATGGCATTGGGAAAATTGTTCCTTCTTTATTTCTTAATTGTATTCTCGTGCATGGATTTCTCTCTAATATAAAAATATTCTTACTTGGCATTCGTATTATTGAGGGATGTGATAAAATATTATGTCCTTTAGAAGAAATAAGAAGCAATCGAAAGCTTTGCATGAATCTTTCCAATGAGTTTGACAGAGGAAGTTATGAGGATTAATCCAACTTCCTCTCTTCCCGGGTAGTGGAATTAAGTGCCAGGGGGAAATGGGGAAAGCAACGACCAATTGCCAATGGGAATGGCAAAGTGGGCTGGCAATCCCCATTCAATTTCCCCATGTGGGAAATTGGGAGATTTCTTGCCCGTTAGCCAATCCATGATTTGGAAATTGGTGGAGAAAATCCCACAAGCGGGAAATTTAAAGAAAATTGCCAGAAAGGGAAATCCGGGTTCGGGAAGCCAAATTGGCATTCCCGTAGTTAGAAGCATAAGCTTACTTCCTTGGAAATAAAAATTTGTCAAATGAAATTTTAATTAATATTTATTTAATTAAATACTCTCAAGCTTTTTAAAATTTAATTTTATCAAACAAGGAGAAATTAATTGATTAGATATTAATTAATTAATTTTAATGTATTTAATGCGATTTAAATCCTCAGTGGGAAGAGTTCTCGCTAAAATGACGAAATGAAGACTAAATGATCACAAAAATGAGACGATCACGATGAGGGAAATGAACCACACAAAGTAACACTTTTGAAATTTTTTAAAATTTTCATTTTTATTATTTTTTTTTAAAAAAATTTTGCAAAGTCAAAATTAGTTGATAACAACTAGATCTTATTGGGGATAAGGACTTCATGGATGCAACAACAAACCTAGACCAATATATTCATGAACGTGTTCTCGAAATGATGGGGAAAAAAATGGGGTGACACAAGAGAGGAGACCGAAAACAGGGAAACAAACAAACCAAAATCCAAATTACCTATGTACATACGGGAACAACCTGTTTTTCAATTTTGATAGTGCTTGAGATATTGTCTCACCGTAGGGGAAATGAAAATGAGTTCCATCAGGATATTCCAAGTAATAGGTACTATCTCCATAGAAGTGTCTTATTTTGAATGGGCCTAGCCACAGGAGTCAAACTTTCCATGCTTTCCTTTCAGCCGCATGTCTTTTGTCCCCGAGAAGAACTAAGTCATTGATTTGAAACTGTCTCTCTTTTTTTCTGTCAAAACAATTTCCTTACCTTGGATTGATGTTCCTCAATCCTATTTTCCACTTGACTTCTTTGTTCCTCGAGCTTGCTTAGGAACATAATTGTTTTATCTAATGCATTGGTGAAGCATGCATCATCAACTGCCTGAGCTAATTTTAATGCTGGTAACTCCAGTGTGACGGGAATTTGAGCATCGGTTCCATACAAAATTTGAAATGGAGACATCTCAATTTCCCTTTTGGGAGTTATGCGGTTAGCCCACAATGCATCATATAACTTTTTGTGCCAAGTTCTTTGATTTTCTTCAACTAACTTGCGAACAATAGTAATGAGGTTTTTGTTACTGGATTTAGCCTGACCATTTCCCTGAGGGTAGTAATCTAATGAATGAGACAAGGATATCCCATATCCATAACAAAAACCTATCATCTCTACAAAAGAAAAATTTGAGGCATTGTCCGTCATAATCTTGTGTGGAATTCCATAACGAACCAATATATTTTCTTTGATGAAATCACATGATTCCCACAATAGATTTTTGTTTCACCGGTATAGCTTCCACCCACTTTTTAAATTATTTAGTGGTGGTGAGCACATGAGTATGACCAACACTAGATTTAGGATTCAAAACCTTGATAAAATCTAAACCCCATTGTTGAAAGGGTTCTTCAATGACAACTAGCTTCAAAGGCAAAGTTGCCAATTTTGGTCTTCCAACAAATTGTTGACAAGCTTCACATTTTGTCACCCATTTCTGAGCATCAGAAAACATAGTGGGCCAGTAATAATGTGCTCTCGAATTTTATGGGTCATTCTTGGGCGCGAGAAATGACCATCGCAAGCATGATTGTGGAAAGCTTCCAAAAATCTAGGTTGTTGTTCTTTATCAACACATCTGAGGAACATGCCATCAATTCCTTTCTTGAACAACATGTTATCCCAAATGACATACCTGGCAGCTCTTAGTTTGATAGCTCATTTCTCCTTAGTTGTCAAATTCTCTGGACACTCACCATATGTGAGGAAGTAGGCAATATTAGAATACCATTCATCTGTGGTACTGACAAAAACTACCAATGGTAAATTTTCTTCAACTGGTTCTTCTTCGGAGTTATCTCGTAGTTCATTCTCTGCAATGAAATGGCAGAGTCCTCTTCCTCGAACCAACTTGGTAGGGTTGATGTCCAGATCATAGTCTTGGATCTTAGAGACCCAATTACCTCTTTTAGATTCTGGTTCCTGTTGTGTCAACATTGATTTCACTGCGGTGTCCAAAAATAAAACTTTGGTGTGAGAGTTCAACAAGTAATACTTGAAGTGTTTTAGGGCTTCGACCACTGCGTACGCATGTCTCTCAAGAGGAGTTTAATTAATTTCATGTTTCTTTAATCCCAAACTCATGAATGTGATAGGAGATTTGATCCCCTCTTGATTGTGTTGAGTCAAAATGGTAGATATTGTGTGTGGAGAAGCATAACAATAAATTATAAAATCCTTTTTAAAATCAGGAAATACCAATGTAGGAGATTTTACAATAGCACCCTTGATTTTCTCAAATGCTTCTCTACCTTCCTTTGACCATTTGAAGGATTCTTTTCCTTTCATCATATCAGTGATTTCTTTAGTCAGCTCGGTAAAATATGGCATGAACCTTCTCAAAAAGTTCACCTTCCCGAAGATTGAGTGGACTCCAGGCTTACTTGTAGGTAAGGAAATATTTTTATAGCTTGAACACGTTCAGGATTGATCTTAGTTCCTTCCTTAGAAACAATATGACCTAGGATTTTCCCTTCTGTAACTTCGAACACAGACTTTTTTGGATTCGAGAAATCTTATGAAACCTACACCTTTGCAATATTTTCTCCAAATACCTTAGGTGATCTTCTCGCTTTCTTGGAGAACATTGTCAAGTCATCTAGGTATATCACAATGATCTTGTCTTTAAAATCTGCAAATGTAATATCCATGGCCCTTTGAAAAGTAGCACCAACATTGATCAAACTGAAGGGAATTCTTCTATATGCAAACATACCCCAAGGGGTAGTGAACGCGGTTTTATGTTGATCTTGTCTAGCCACTTCAATCTGATTATAGCCAGAGAAGCCATCTAGCATAGATAACATTTCGATCCAGCCATTCTTTCTACGCAAAATATGATCCGTGACAAACAAAGGGGTAGTTATCCTTCAATGAAGCTTGATTAAGATTGCAAAAATCCATGCAAATCCTAATTTCTCCATTTTTCTTGTGAACTGGTACAATATTAGCTATCCAGGTTGAATGTCGGATAGGAAACACTATTCATGCATCTAGCATTTTTTGAACTTCATGAAATATTGTCCCCAGCAATCTTCGATTATATTGTCTTTGTTTTTTCCTTAATGGAACTGCACTAGGCTTCAAGGGTATGGCATGCTCCATTTCCTTGGGTTGGAAAGACTTCAAGTCTTCATATGAATAAGACAAAACGTCAGAATATTTGGTAAGGAGGATTATAAATTCCCTACACTCCTCGTGTGAGAAACACTTACTAATATCGATCGTAAGGTTTATCCTTGGTACCGATATTAACTTGCTCATAGTCGAGAATTCACAGTCCTACCTACTCTTTCCCTTTGATAAACTTGTCATCTTTGTCAAAAAGTTCTTCAAGTGAAACCAATCCTTTGGGAATTTTATTTCCTTTGAGTTGAATGAGGCCATCACCAAGATCTTTGTTCTCAACTCCTTCCTAAATGGGTGATATAGTTGATTCACGAAATGCATAATCACTTCCTTCAAAGTACAACTGTTCAAATTTTCTCTCTTTTCCAAGAAGGCAATAATTTGTTGATCATCATTAAATACTTGCTAATTTTCTACATTGTTAGTAACACTCGGCCTGGTAACCATTTCAATGGTGTATTTGACTTCATCAAATTCTGAATGAGGAATCATTAATGAAGCTTCGAGACTCAAGTAGAGAATCTTCTTTATCATTCTTTTCACGAGGGAAAATTTTTATGGAAAAAGCATTGAAGACTTCTATTGCATCCCATACTTTATTTCGTAGTGTCTCAAATGATCATTATTTACATGGAACTGATTTCTTACTTGTTTCATGATCAATTCCGCATCCCCAAAGAATTCCAAATTTTTGATTCCTTTCTCCTCTATAGCTTGAAGGCCAAGGATTAATCCTCATAATTTGCGTGTTATTATTATTTGAAAATTTGAGTTTATAGGAAAAAGGAAATATTTTACCATTTGGAGATATGAGCACCACTCCTACACCGTAACTCATCAATAACATCTTCCATTAAAATCAAGAGTCCAAATCTCATTGGGATCTTGGCAAGTGATCTCAAGGGTATGAATTTTGCTATTCATCATATAATTACCCATACTTGAGCCTTGGAAAAGGATCTATGTGCGAGGATATTCAGTTTTAGTTACCGTGAACTTGGCTTGAGCTTCGACATAAGCTTATTCTCATTTCTCCATTGATAGGGATCATGGTGTGAGACAATACCTTTTGAATTTCTCCACCTAGATCTCAGTGCAAAATTTCTTGCTCAATAACATTCCATATGAGACAGAATATCAGCAACTAAAATATTTACCTTAACTCACTTTTGAGGCGATTGGGCTAAAACCATTTGGGCATCTTTAATCTACCCAATCCGAGGAACTTGCTTGGTTTCCATGGAGTAACATGATCCAAATGTTCTTGTACAAGTCAAACCAAGAGCATGTGCTACTTTTTCCAAAGATCGCATTATCTCGATTCTCCGAGTCTATAATGTAATTACTTAATTTGCATCCGTTGATCAGAAAGGACACAAAGAAAGGTTTAATCTTTTCATTTGAAGGTGTAGTGGCTGCCACAATATTTTGATTTTTCCCATCTTTGGGAGTTTTTAGAATTCCTTTGGAGGAATGAATAGTAGATTCACCTTTGATAAACTAGACCAATTACTTGAGTTGATCCTTGTTGGACTTCAAGTACTCTGCCCTGTGACATGGAAATTTTTGTTTTATTGATATGATCAATGATATGAAATTTTGGAAAATTAGGCGTACCTTAAGTATCGATATAAGTTCTTTCTAACTTGATGATGGAACACTTTTGACCTTGGCCTCAGACTTGGTTGACACTTATGTGGAAGAAGAAGCTTTCTTCATAGTTGATTTACCAACCGATTGATCTAACAAAGACCCTCCTTTCTTTAAGATAGTTTTGACCTTTGAAACATCAGTCACCTTGGACTCTTTAGGAGCCTCATTTGTCTTGGATTCTTTGGGAGTTTCCTTGAAACCTCTTTATCTCTTATCTTAGTGGTATCCTTCTCCTTTTGCTAAGAGTGCGTGAAGACAACAAAGGATTGACTATTCATATATTCTATAATTTCTTTGTATTCATCTTCTTCCTTTGAATGATACTCAAAGAAATGATTATTACTTTCCCCCTCAAGGTCTTCAACTTCAGGTTTAGATGTCTCAAAATCTAGCTCTTCCTCATCGTCTTGAAAACTTCAACCTCATCATCGCTTTCTTTAATGACATCACATTTTGAATTAATCATGGAGTTACTTCAATTGCAAGCCTTGTTGGAGCACCCGAATCCTAGATTTTTTGGGAACATATCCTTTTCTTAGGATGTCTTTATAAGGAGCAAGTTTACTACTTTGAGCAACTTGATTTTTCAAAGCCATCACATCATTAGCCAACTTAGTGAGTATAGTTTCAGAAGCATTGGGGTTTTCTCAATTATTTCCTTTGAGGGAATTTTTCTTGAATTTCCATGCCATGATTAAGTCATCTTCAATTTCTATGGCCAAATATTAAGCAAGTTCTAAAGTAGTCACCCTACCCTTCTCAAAGAAAGAGTATACTTCTAGTTGTTGTGCATTAATAAAGAAACATTTTTGTCCATCAAGGTTGGGATGAATCCTGGCAGAATTGTGTTCACCATTTTGTTGAATTTAGCCATGAAATTCCTCATGGGTTCTCGTTGTCTCTTTGTTTTCTTGAGATAGTTGAGCAAGAAGAGCATGTTCATCTTCTCGCCATTTTGAATTTATTTTCAAACTTATATTTCATATCATTCCAATTTGTGATAAATCCATTGGGCGATGATGATGAAACCAATTGGCGCAACATCATGAAATGTTTCGATGAAGAGATGAATAGCAACATCTTCATATTCTACCAAAAAAATAGCACATGCAGCGAAAAAGGGAGAAATATGGTCATATGGTGACGTCTTCCCATCTTCGTCAAACTTGGGAAGAATCTTTCTTGATCCTCGTGGGAGTTCATGTCGAGCAGGTAAGGCCAATGGGCCTATGGCATTTCCCCATGGTACGTTGACTACAATTTTGGGAAAGGTGGTATGTGAAGGTAAAACAATGTGAGCAAGGATCGGTGCTTGACTGTTAGTGATTTCTTCCTTTCTTATTCTTTCAGGACTTGATACAAGGCTTGTAGATCTACGAGGTGTGTTATTCTTTGGAGGAGATAACTTGAAACCAAAATTTCCTTGAAATTAAAAAGTGGGATCAGATCGACCTTTAGGATTTTCTCCTCGCGTAAACCTCTTTCCTTCTAGTTTGGAATCTTTATTTTGAAGGGACCACCGTGTGTTCCGACCAGCTCTAACCTTTTCTCTTCACTCTCTTTCATGAGCTATTTGTGCCTGAATAGCTCTAGCAAATCTCATGGCTTTCTCTTCTTTGTTATCTAGTACTAATGCGGTGAGATGAAAATGATAGTTATTCGTGTGCTTTTCCCAAATAGCTTGCCTCAAATATGATGATATGTCTTATTGAGTATCTGTAAAAACAGATTTGGTTGCAAGATAAGTGGGTTACTTGTAATAGTCATACAACTTATTACTTTGGTGGAAGAGGACCACGTCGGTGAACAACGATCAACATGTTTCCAGGAGGTCTTCTGGCCACAAGTGCGGGTGCTCTTCTTCTAAGGTCTTTGATGTAGATTTCTCTGTCAATGGCTCTATCAATAGCCACAAATTGCTGCAAGATTTCACAATTTTCCCAAGCTACTGTTCTAAGGTTGGCAGCAACGTATCCTTGGAAATATTCATCGGCACAAGGTTTGGTTGAAGAACCGGAGCTTGTGCAGAGGGGATAGTCATAAAGATTTAATCAAGCACTCGGTTAACGATTATTGAATCCCCGTAGAGTCACCAAAAGTGAATGAGAGAGATGAAATGGAATGAGGGAAAGGAGTGAGATGGAATGTATGGAAGGAAAATGTAAGAGTTCGAGAAAACAGATCCTAATATTGCATGAGGAAGAAAGATGAATAACTAACAAAAATAAAATGGAGTTTGAGTTAGCCAAACAAGAACATGTAAAAGGGAACACACATGAGTAACTAGATAATTAGAGCTTGATCACCGTGAACTAGAACAACAAATTAAGAATGTTGACAAGAAAGATCAACGATAATATTTGCATGCAAGATTCAAACACCTAACATCTTATGAACATAAGAACATCAAATGTTACAAGAGACAATGAATGAGACAAAAGTTTATATTTTATTAACTCCAAAATGTTTTCCACAAAAGAACACAAAGTTTCTTCCGAAGCAAAGCTTGCACACAAAAGTATTTCCTTCTCCACTCTCAAAGTCACACTTTATAAATGAGCCCCTCACTTCCTTTTATAACCCAAAAGCTGGTTAAAAAGTAGTTAGGGTTTTACATGATTGTTAAATAAGGCACTTAAGTGACCTTTGAATTTTCAACAACTTTATTAAAGACAACTCAAAAATAGAGATTACTTAAAGTATCCATAATTTCCCGAAAACAAATAACAACACCTTTTAAAATATACAATAATAACCAGTGCCTTATCCATTGAAATGGGTCCGCCTATCTCAAGCGTATGAGAAATGTACTCTCCCACTTCGTTAGATACCAAGACAATCAACTCCCTGAACCACCGGTGAAATTAGGATCTGTTATTTTTTCCAGCTTGAAAGGATCTAAACCTTCCTAAAGTTTCAAACATCTTTTCTTCTTCTCCTGAGGCTCACTTGGTTGAAGAATAGCCTCACAAAATACCTACAATTCAAGAATTATACTTGGCATATCATTTAAATTAACAATTTTGGATTGAGCATTCTCAAATAAGTTTTTAATTTGATGCACCGCTCCATGGAAACCGACGAGAAATTGTTGGCATGAGTGTACATGTCCTTAAACAATTTTGAAAATTGTTCTTCCACCTACTCGATGAACACCATTGATTATGCTCATTTACTAGATTACAAGGAAGCTCAGCCATGAATTCTTAAATCAAAGAGAGTGAAGTGAAGGATTCATTGCACATGCTTTCATAATGGATCATAGAATCCTCGAGAATCTTTTTCTTGATTTGAGATGCGACACCAAAGACAACGTGTCCCTTGATGTTCAAATTCAGAATTCCTTCAATAGCTAAAATCAAGACTCTATAATTTTCATCTCCTATAAACTAGGCAAGATCTCATCCAAATTTGATATAGTAGAAACAAAAGTTTCTTTGAAAGAAAGAATTGGATCAAGATATGTACCGACATCTTCATGAAGCTCAACCACGGTCTTGAACATCCCCCGGCCTAAAACAAGAATCTCTTAAAGACAAGTTTTAGTGACATGGCCCAATGTGTTTATTTCCATTGACAAATTGAGAGTATCTTCATTTGGGGTAGCCATGTATCATGTTTTGGGAAGGTGGATGATATGGGATTTATCAAATGTTGAACATATTCCACCAATTGATTCTTTTTGGCCTTGAGTGAGAGTTTTGAGACTTGAATTTCTAAAGTATCTTTAGCATGATATCAATTGAATCTCAAACCATCGCCATGTCACTTTCTAATGTGGATCTTCCAAGTCCAAGTCTAGAAACTTTGTAGTTGGATAGTGTCATAGCATCGCGCTCCTTATCAACTTGTGGAATGGAAAGGTCTACAAATTTGTTTCCATCATTATCCACCATTATTCGAGAAAGTACCATAGGCTTCTTAGGAATGAAATCATTTGAAAATTTGAAAAAGGCATCAAAATCAATGTCAATTGGCTTGACAACTCTCTTCCTTTTCTTCAATTAAGAATCAACCCAAGAAAGAGTATCATTCACTATTTGAGCATATAGAATCCTAGAGTTTGAATCAATATTCTCATTATTTCGACATCATGAGATTGTTCTTGAATCCTATCTACGACCTCGATTTGAGGAGACAGAACCTCAATATCCAATTCCTTATTATTCGGGAGATTTTTGGAAATCCCTTCATGAACTACATGCTCTGAAGTGTTTGATATTTGAATTACCTACACTGAGTGGATGCTTCTTTGAAGCATGGCTGAGGATCGTTAGCTAATAGATTCTCGAGCACTATTAACAGTGTGGGTAGAAGAATCTCTACTCGAGGTAGAAAATCCAGGACACACACTCTCTTCCTTCTTTGGGGTTAGGATATTTAGATCTCTCTCCTTGTGACACGTTACTTAGTGAATTCGATTTTGGCAACCATTATTTTCTTGCTTGTTGTGTATGATTGGATGGTAATGAGGTGGATCGAAGATACTTTGGTTGAATGGAGGCCCCCTCGTATTTGTAATTTTTTTGATCCCAAACATGATCTGGAATTGATTGCAATTTGGCAAGTTCTATGTCATACCAAGATATGCTTCTTTCAATAATTGGTTGATTCTTGCTATCAAGAGAAAATTCATCTCTTTTCGCCTAGTTGATTCGAGGAAATGGGGTAAAATCAATTGCATCATATGAGGGATCGGTGACATCCTCATCATCATTTATGAATGAATCAGGAGGACTCTTGATGCAGAAGGCCTTGATTTGAGCAAGTGTTAAAGCGAGAGTAATCCCATCTTCTTATCTAATGTTCATTCGAAGAATAAGCCAAGAAATCTCCCATGGTAGGATTATGTTGGTACTTTTCTCCCATAATATTTTGCATATATCCATTGATATAAAACTAGGCTCTCTTCACATATGGATGGATGGTTATGAGAGTGAACTCTTTTTCCATGAGTTGTGCAATGAAAAGATTTGGGCATTGGTATTCCCGATTTGAATTGGGAAATGAATTCCTTAACGATGCTTATCACTAAGAAGGTAGTGAACTTGGAATAATTGTCGCACCAGCTCCATTAATGCCCATTTGTCACTAACGTACTTAGGAAGTTTCCATTGGGTACTAGCAAAGCCACTCACGTTAATGTAGGAAAAATATGAAAGTTGAATAAACCAGTTTTCCCATTGGGAAACGACACTCATGGCTTCTTTAGAAAACCTTTCCTCAGTATTCCGATTCAGGTTCCGGATCACGTGGAAGGTGAATGCATCATTGACTTTTATAAAATGGTGAGAACTATTTTTGAAGCTTAGTTGAGGGTAATAATGAAAAAAATTGTTCGACGGCCCCATGACTCCCTTGTTTCATGTCCCAAAAATAGATTTCTTCTTACTACCACATAAGTTAGATACGATGTCATGTAGAAGCATCCAGTCATCTTAACTTCTATTAATTATTTGTGAAGGGTGTTACTTGATGATGGTGGCCTAATCCACAAACTCTTTCTTGGCTAAGATGATACGGATGAACCGATACATCCATGGGTGGAAAATCCTAGTAGAAGGTAGACTAAGAACTCAACATAGGAGAGTGATCATATCCTCGATTTCTTGCATGAACTCAATGTGGTATAGTTCTTTGGGAAGCTCACAATTAGAGGTCTTGTCATCACCAATCCAACACTATGATAATTCTTCACCGGGAACTCCTCGTGCTATGATTATTTACTAATGCACAACCTTTAGTTTGGTGGATGTAATCTGGAAACAAAACAACAACATAACACAAGAATACCATCGACTATGATAAGACGGAATGATGACAAATCTGAAATATCAAAGTAAATTATAATATTAACATGAAATTGTTACAATCTCACCCATGAGGTACTTCAAGTGTTATTGACTTCACTTGCCTTTCACCAAGACTATGGGAGAAAATTTACAATTACACCTCTTAATGGCTTCTTCAACACACCTTTAAACTGATGGCTTCCTTCGCACACTTCCTACAATATTTCTCACTACTTCCTTCTATGCTAAATGAGGGGGGTGGCCTCTCTATTTATAGAACTTCCAAGCTTATCCATCTTATCTCTAAGATAGGATAATAAATCCACTACATTTAATCATATTCCATATGTTAACTCTTATCTGTACATGTAAGCTTATCTTTTAAGATAAGATAAACCTTATCATTTTACATGGGTTCCACATTTTTAGAATTTTTACAAATAAAATACACAAAATATTTATGACCTCACTACTTGTCCTTATTACCAATATAATATTTCTAATTCCTAATCATGTAGACCCTACTTCTCTAATTACCCAAACTTTGACATTTTAACATTCTTGGACCACTTACGACAAATATTTACTTTTACAACATTCCTATTGTACTTTGATCACAGTACTGCATCTATATTATTGGTGGCACTGCATCGACGTGCACCGTTATCTTCTATCAAACGCTACTACTAATTATACTTAACAACATCCTATTCCTAATACATACATTAATGAAATAGAAATTATGGAGGAAAATTTTAGTGTCGACATCTTCCCCTTCCTAGCTTCTACTCCGTCCTTGGAGTAGACTTTTCTGGTGCTTGGAAAATCTTCAACTTGTCGTGGTTGACCCATTTCATAATGGGAGTGCCATCCAATTCCTCCAAACAAGATTACCATTTTCATGCACAAATACTATTTTTGTAGGGCCCCATCCATTTTGGAAGAAATTTTCTCTGTCTTTTTTTGTATCTCGAATCATATACTAGAACCAAGTCATTCACATTAAATGGAGACCACCGGATCTTTTGATCAAAGTATTCCTTCTGCTTCATTTTCTTCTTATAGCTTGTATCCTTAGCTATTTCCCTCATTTCCTCTAGCAAATGAAGATGTACCAACCTTTCTTTTACTGAATCACTTTCATCCATTCTTTCATTTTTCATTACTCTAACCATGGGAATATCAAACTCAATAGGAAGAACTGGATCAATGCCATAAGCCAACTGAAATGGGGAGTATCCTGTTGCTGATTTTGATGTTACCCTATATGCCCACAATGCTGCATGAATCCTTTTATCCCATTTATGTACCTGTAAGGCTGCATCTTTTGCTAGAATTTGACACAACACAAAATTTGTTCGTTCCATCTGTCCATTTGTGCTTGGCTTGTATGTTGTTGCCTTCCTGTGCTTAATAGAAAACTTATTGACTAGGGCTTCTACCACCTCATTAATGAAGTGGATTCCTTGATCTGTTACAATTTCTAATGGACAACCAAATCTGGTGACAATGCGTTCATATATGAACCTTGCCACTTCATCCATGGAAGCTTTTTTCAATGGCCTAGCTTCAACCCACTTGGTTAAATAATCTGTGGCAACTACAATATACTTATTTTGACGTGAGGTAGTTGGAAGTGGACCTATAATGTCTATTCCCCACTTTTCAAAGGGACCAAGTGGAAGAATAGGACATAATGGAGCTGATGAAGTCTTACGGTTACCATGTGTTTGACAAATATCACATGTCTTACAATAATTATAACAATCTTTAAAAAGAGTGGGCCAGTGATAACCTGCATCCAAGATCCTTCTTGTTGTAAGTTGTCCAGAGAAGTGCCCTCCACATGTACCATTGTGGAATTCTTCTAGCAGCTCCTTCCCTTGATCACGCTCCAATCGCCCTCTCTGTCTGCCCATCGTGTCCTATTCGAAATAATACTCCATGTAGAATAGAATATGGATGATTGGCTTGAGTAATCTTTCTCTTAGTCTTTGCATTGGCACCATCAGGAAACTTGAATTTATTTAGATAATTCCAAATATCTATGTATTCACTAGGGATTGTGTCAAGGGATAACAATGCTTTCGGGAAATCATCATCATCACAAGATGATCCTAAACCGTCATAGGCTCGAGAGAGTGCATCTCGCATTGACATGCTTCTTTCCTAGCGTATCTATAATATCAAATTCAAATTCTTGTAGCAAAATTATCCATCTTGCTATCCTCCTGATGGGTTAGGCTTATTTACAATATATTTTAGAGCTCGATGATGCTTACAACTAGAAATTTTTTTCCTAGCAAGTAATTTCTAAACTTCTTTACAGCAAAAATGATAGCCAGAGCCTCTTTTTCAGTTACAGTATAATTTACCTCAGCACTGCTCATTTGTCTGCTCCCAAAGTAAATTGGATGTTCATTCCCATTTTCATCCTTTTGGCTCAAAGTACTTCCTAGTGCTGCATCTGAGGCATCAGTGTACACAATGAATGGCTTGCTCCAATCTGGATTCTTCAAAACAGGTGAAGACACCAGGGCTTCCTTCAGTTGTCCAAAAGCTTCATGCGCCTTATTTCTTCTATTCATAGGAAATGGTAAATCTTTGATTTTTGAAACTTTATCAGGATCAGTACCAATACCATCTCTGGATACAACATGCCCTAACAAAACGCCTTTAGAACATCCAAAGACACACTTTGTAGGGTTTAGTGAGGCTTGTGCTTCATCTAACCTTTGAAATGCTGTCTCCATCTGGTGCAGGTGGTCCAACTTGCTCCCATAGATGCAAAAATCATCCAGAAATACTCTGATGAAGGTCCCAATGTAGGGTTCGAACACCCTATTCATCAAACGTTGGAATGTTGCTGGAGCATTACACAACCCAAAAGGCATAACTCTATAAGCAAACGTTCCCTAAGGAGTGGTGAACTTGGTCTTCACTGATCTTTCTCGCTATACGAACTTGGTTGTAGCCGCTATATCCATCAAAAAACTATAGCACTCTGGCTAGCTACTTCATCCAAGATCTGATCTCGAAAATGGAAGAGGGTAATGATCCTTCTTTGTTGCCTTATTGAGCTTCCTGTAATCAACACAAATGCGTAGCTTCCCAGTCTTTTTTATTGAGATCACAATGGGAGAAACCCATTCTAAATTCTCCACAGCAAATATGAATCTAGCATCAAGCAACTTATCTATTTCTTCTTTTACAGTCTTGGAAAAATTAGGATTCATTCTATATGGCATTTGCTTTATGGGCTTAGCACCATCTACCACTCAATAGAATGTTCTACCCAACTTACTTGACGGAGTTCCTTGTAATCAAAAGTGAATAGGTGTATTTACCTTCGAAAGAGCTGGAGGTAGGATTCCTTCTCACTCTTCATCACAACATCACCAATCTTTATTTGTTGGAGACGATCATCAACTTCTTCTTCAGATAATTTTATCGGGTCATGAGTTGGTGTGACTAGAAGGATATCCATGACTCAAACATCAACCTCACTTTCTTCATCTTCGTGTCCACTTCACCGGTACTAGAGTAATCGAGGATGTCCAATCATCGCCATCACTTGAATCCACAGTTCTACCTTATGATGTCGAGGGATCATGTTTATCTTCACCCTCTCTCTACCACGTCCAAGTGTCATGAAACCTTCATTCCAGTAGTTTCTTGCATGAACTCTCCTTAGCCATGGTCTTCCTAGCAGCATTGGGTACGCAACAGTACCATTTTTCA
This sequence comes from Taxus wallichiana var. yunnanensis, assembly GCA_018340775.1. Taxonomy (NCBI): domain Eukaryota; kingdom Viridiplantae; phylum Streptophyta; class Pinopsida; order Cupressales; family Taxaceae; genus Taxus; species Taxus wallichiana. The sequence continues at coordinate 188,055,828 of CM031239.1, forward strand.
TCACCTGAAAGTCTACCACACATACAACACCCATAACAGATATTGCCACATTTGAAACTACACCTTCTGGTTTAGTTTTTCCTTTATTTAATGACCTTAACATAAGTGTTGAAGGGCGATCAATTTTTAAACCCAACATATTCATTATAGACTCAGTCATTACATTAACTACAGCACCTCCATCAACTAAGACATCATGAATTGAAATACCATTACATAATACCTCAGCTTGTGGAGCATAGGGATCTGCCTCTGCCTCCAAAACAGGGACCTCAACCTCCTTCCTTCTTCGAGCATTGAGTCCACCTCGCAACTCCTGCCTCTTCTCAGAAGACATAGCCAAGAGTTGACCATATGTAATATTTGCAGGCCTTTTGGACAGATCTTCTAAGATGGAGTATGGTCCTTACCCCTGTGAAATCAGAAAATCCTGCACACCCAACTTTCTTCTCCTATGTTTCTTACTAGTTTCTTCTTTCATCTTCTTAGGATCATTTCCATCTTGATTATCTTTTTCTTTCTTTCTTTTTGTTACAAACACATCTACTTCATTATTTCTACTCTTATCTACTACATCAAAAGAATTCACAGGTGCTTTTCCTTTATCATTATCTCCTTTACCAGATGTAGAAGCTCTATCTAGACAATTATACTTATAATGACCCTTTTTATAACAACCATAACATACAACTTCATAAATATTTCTTTTTGGACCTCTATCTCCTCCCTGAGAACTAAATTCCTTTCCTTGAAGAAGATTAATAGTTAACTGACCCATCTTTTTGAGCAAATCTTCATACTCAGTAGATGTACTAGGAGAAATATTTGTGCTCACCGGGAGTGGTTGTGGATTCTGGACCAAAGGTGTTGGTGTAGGCTCTACTTTAGCAACAATTTCTTTGGGCTCCTCTTCCATGCTTTCTTCTTTCCTTCTTGCAATCTCCTTTGCTTGTTCAATGGTAGTTGGGCGGTCATACTTCACTCATTGTCTGATTTCTAGCTTCATCCCAAGAATGAAGTGCTTACATAGGAGATTATCCACGCCATTCATCAACCCATCCGCTAATCCTTCCTTCCGGATCTAGGCATCGAGCTTCCTCCTTAGCTCTAGAACACGAGCATGATAATCCCTTATCTTCTCCTTCTCTCCTTGGGATAGCTTTTGATCTCGATCATGAGATCTGCATATTTCATTGTTCACCAAATTCTTCAAGAAAACTTTCAGTTAATAAATCCCATGAATTTTTCACATTATCACCTAGTGTTTCAAACCACCTAAGTGTTGAACCATCCAAAAAGGTAGGAAAAAATTCAGTCCATTGTTCCCTTCTTATGAGGCCATTACAAATACAAGATCGTTTAAACTCTTGAATGAAAGAAGAAGCATCTTCATTAGATTGAGCTGAAAAAACAGGAATCTTTCCCATTTTCAAAAGTAACCACCGTGAAATACCAACCCACAAGTACAATCAACAAGACTTATGTGCACAAATAATTGGAATCACTATAATAGAAAGTGACTTTACACCTTTACAGTAAAATAGAAATGACCACGGTAAACTATGGTAAAACTTGACTTACTGCAATAAAAACTGACTTTACTGTGGTAAACACTATTCACGGTAAAAAGTGAAGTTACTGCGGTAAATACTATTCACGGTAAAAAGTGACTTTACTGTGATAAATACTATTCACAGCAAAAATGACTTTATCATGGTAACTACTATTCATGGTAAAAATGACTTTACCATGGTAACTACTATGCACAGTAAAAACAAGGTTACCCTCCAATTGATTTTTGACTAAGTGGGAATATCTCTCCAGAAAATCCACCAACGAGGAATGGTCCCGGCAATGGAACCAAAATGTCATCACCAATCTGGCACTATGATAATTCTTCACCGGAACTCCTCGTGCTATGATTATTTACTAATGCACAAGCCTTTAGTTTGGTGGATGTAATCTAGAAACAAAACAACAACATAACACAAGAATACCATCGACTATGATAAGATGAAATGATGACAAATCTGAAATATCAAAGTAAATTATAATATTAATATGAAATTGTTACAATCTCACCCATGAGGTACTTCAAGTGTTATTGAATTCACTTGCCTTTCACCAAGACTATGGGAGAAACTTTACAATTATACCTCTTAATGGCTTCTTCAACACACCTTCAAACTGATGGCTTCCTTCGCACACTTCCTACAATATTTCTCACTACTTCCTTCTATGCTAAATGAGGGGGGTGGCCTCTCTATTTATAGAACTTCCAGGCTTATCCATCTTATCTCTAAGATAGGATAAGAAATCCACTCTGACGAATCATATTCCATATGTTAACTCTTATCTGTACATGTAAGCTTATCTTTTAAGATAAGATAAACCTTATCATTTTACATGGGTTCCACATTTTTAGACTTTTTACAAATAAAATACACAAAATATTTATGACCTCACTCCTTGTCCTTATTACCAATATAATATTTCTAATTCCTAATCATGTAGACCCTACTTCTCTAATTACCCAAACTTTGACATTTTAACATTACCGGACCACTTACGACAAATATTTACTTTTTACAACATTCCTATTGTACTTTGACTGTTACCGTACTCCACATTATTGGCGGCACCGTACTGACGGTGCCATTATCTTCTATCAGATGCTACTACTAATTATACTTAACAACATCCTATTCCTAATACATACATTAATGAAATAGAAATTATGGAGGAAAATTTTAGTGTCGCAGATCTCTTAGTTACTAACTAGTTGTTGTTAACCATCTTGCTCCATCTCAAGGGTTCTTCATCCAAAATTCTTGTTCGACTAGCGAGTGATATCCGCATTCTCGGGAAATTCAGGTATGCCGAGAAATTTCTCAATATGCTCTGTGTGATTAAGAGGAAAGACTCGCAATTATATTTAAAAATTCCTTGTCTCTCGGGATCATAAGTCTCCGCGTAAGGAATAACCAATTCCAAACACCGCACCGAGATAGGAAATTCATTGCATTACTTGGGGTAGACCACTATGGAAAAGTCTGTATGAGAAAATGGTTTTGCCTACAGTTTTCACCCACTCGCAGAAATGTTGCACGTTGATGTGACCTAGATTTGTATTAGTGATGTTGTCATATGCTGACTTAATGGAACTGTGAGGGATAATTCCTTGAAATTCATACTTCAAGGAGGATTTTTTTGATTTCTCCACCGGCTTCCTCGATCTTCCTACATATTTTTATTTTTTTTTGCCATTATGAATTTAACAGAAAAATGACTCAAGCACACAAAACAACGCAAACGGTCAGGTCTCAATCTCCAAAACCCTGTCGATGCAAGAAAAATATGTTCCGTTATAATATTATTATTATTATTTTAAAATAATAATAATAATAATAATGACAATAACTTGATCAGGTTACAATTTCTGATTCTGGTGATGATTATTTATTTATTTTTAATTTAAAATAAACAAAATCGCCTGATTTTAATATCCCGATATTTGATTTTTACTGCTTTGGTGCGTGAATCCTACTAACAATGCATGATTCCTTGTGATGGAAATAGGAAATATTTAATGTTCTTATTTGGAAATTTATTATTTTCTTTGGCTATTCCTCCTTCCCGAGAAATGTGAGGAAATGATCTTTTCTTTCTCACTGCGTGGGAGCTTGTTTGACAGTGTGTGGAGATTAAATTTTAGATGAGTGTGTGGTGTTTCCTATAGGTTGGGCATGGAAATCTTTTCCTTCGATTTTTTGACTGTTCCTCTGTTTTTTTTTAAAACTATTTTCTCCTCTTTGGCCAATGTGTTGGATTTGGTAACTGTTCTCCACGTGGCCTTCTCTTTCAATGCGTGGAATTTATTCTTTATAAAAATTTCCAAACTGCCTACTCTATGGATAAGCCTGGAGGATACGTGGAGAATGTTTGGAGAGTGTGTATTAGTTTAAATCCTTCCCTTTGTCCAATGCGTGGGCTCTGTGCGCAAGACAACAAAAAAAGACTTTTGTTGTTATCTTTCCTCCTACGCATGGAAAGAAATTTTTGTCTTCTTGTTGTCATTTTTCTCCCTCAAGGCATGGAAATTACTGTCTTTGCTATTGATGCATGATGATATTCTTTCCATGCATGGTGGTCTCCTTTCCTACATGGTGGTCTCCTTTCTTGGCGTGGCTTGCTGCTTGGTATTTTTTAAAAACTGTTCTTTAATGCTTCTCTTTCCTCCCAAAGTGTCGAAACTCTTTCTTTCCTCTGCTATGAGCTGTTCTTGTTCTACCTCTTCATATTTGGCACGGCTTCTGCTGAAAAATCAAATAAAAACTAAAGAAAAATGTATGTAATTTTACTCCATGCGTGGGAAATGATCTTTTGCTGTTCCCCTCCAGCGTTGGAATTGAAAACTATCTGTTGTCCTATTTTGGACTATCCTCTTTTTCTTTAGGTGTGAGAATGATTTCTCTTTGGTAGTTTTCCCTTGAGCTGTGCGTGGTGATTCCTTCAAGCTGTGCATGGTCTTTGGTTTTGGATTTGATCAAACTTCCTTACATGCACAACTGATGTATCTTCCTTCACAATGGCATTGGGAAAACTGTTCCTTCTTTACTTCTTAACTATATTCTCAAGCGTGGATTTCTCTGTAATACAAAAATCTTCTTACTTGGCATTCGTAGTATTGTGGGATGTGACAAAATATTATGTCCTTCAGAAGAAATAAGAAGTAATCGGAAATCTTTACATGACTCTTTCCAACGAGTTTGACGAAGGAAGTTATAAGGATTAATCCAACTTCCTCTCTTCCCGGATAGTGGAATTAAGTGCCGGGAAATGGGGAAAGCAACGGCCAATCACAATGTCAGGAGGAATGCCAAAGTGGGTCAGGTATTCTTGTTCAATTTCCCCATGTGGGAAATTGGGAGATTTCTTACCCGTTAGCCAATCCATGATTTGACAATTGGTGGAGAAAATCCCACAAGCGGGAAATTTAAAGAAGATTGCTAGGAAAGGGGAAATCCAGGTTCGAAAGCCAAATTGGCATTCTGACAGTTAGAAGCATAAGCTTACTTCCCCGGCAATAAAAATTTGTTGAATGAACTTTTAATTAATATTTATTTAATTAAATACTCTCAAGTTATTTAAAAATTAATTTTATCAAACAAGGAGCAATTAATTAATTAAATATTAATTAATTAATTTTAATGTATCTTAATGCGATTTAAAGCTTAATGGGAAGAGTTCTCACCGAAAAGGACAAAACAATCACAAAAAAGCAGATTGATCGTGATGAGGGCAATGAACCATACAAAGTAACACTTTTGAAATATTTTAAAATTTTCATTTTTATTATTATTATTAATTTAAAAATAATTTTGTAAAGTCAAAATTGGATGATAACATGAACATAAGAACATCAAATGCTAAAACAGATAATGAATGGGACACAAAGTTCATATTTAATTAACTCCAAAATTTCTTCACAAAAGAACAAAAAGTTTCTTTCTTGAAACAAATCTACACACAATAGTATTTTCTTCTCCTCTCTCAAAGTCCCCTTACAAATGAGCCTCAAACTTCCTTTTATAACCCAAAAGCTAGTTATAGAGTGGTTAAGGATTACATGAACATCAAATAGCACATCTTAAATGAATTTGAATTTTTCAACCAACTTAAAAAAGTAACTAAAAATAGAAATCACTTAAGTTATCCAAATTTTCCAAGTTATCCAAAGTTTTCCAAAAGTGAGATTAAGAATAACCCACTAAAAATATTGTTTAACATATGAAAAACCGGTGCCTTATCCATTTAAGTGGGGTCTGTCTATCTCAAACAAATGAGAAATGGGCTCTTCCCACTTTGTTAGATACTAGAAAATCTATCTCCTCATTCCATAAGTGAAATTAGGATTTACCACCTTTGCCAATTGAAATGATTTGAACCTTCCCAATGTCTCAAAAATATTTTATTCCTCGGGGATTCACTTAGTTGAAGAACAACCTCATAGAACACATGAAATTCCAAGATCCTACCTGGCATATCATTCGATTGACCATGTATGATTGAACATTCTAAAACAAGTTCCTTAATTTGATGCAACATTCCATTGAAGCTAAAGAGAAATTGATAGCAAGAATGTACATGCCTTTAAACAATTGTGAAAATTGCTCCTCAACATGTTTTAATGAATGCCTCTAATTTTTCTCATTTACAAGATCACAAGGGATCTCAGCTATGAACTCCTTAATTGAGGCAAGTGAAGTGAAGGCTTCATGGCATACACTCTCGTAATAGATCATAAAATCCTCGAGAAGTGTCTTCCTTGACTTGATATGTAGACACCAAAGAAAGCGTGTCCCTTAGCATTCAAATTCATGGATTCCTTCAATGGCTAGATTTGAGGATTCCATACTTTTCATCTCCTATAGACTAGGAAATATCTCATCCAAATTTAATATGTTAGAAAAATAGTTTCCTTAAAATAAATAATTGGATCAATATATGCACTAATATCTTAATGAAGCTTCAAGACTGCTTTGATCATATCTCCCCAAAACTAAGAATCTCTAAAATCCAAGTTTTAATGATATGGCCCAATGTGTTTATCTCCTTTAACATATTGAGAGTTTTTTTATCAAGAGAATCCACTACATTGGGTACTAGGAAAGTGGATGATATTGGATTTATCGATGTTGAACATAATCCACCAATTGATTCTTTTCGTTCTTGAGTTGAGAGTTTTGAGATTTATATTTCTAAAGCCTCTTTAGCATAATATTGCTTGAATTTTGGGCCATTTCCATGTCACTTTCCAATGTGGACCATACAAGTCCAAGTTTGGATACTTCATAATTAGTAGGTGTTATGACATTACATTCCTTGTCAACTCATGGGATGGCAAGATCCACAATTTTTCCTCGTCTTCATCAACCATTATCCTAGACAACACATTAGGCTTCTTGGGAATGACCTCATTTAAAATATGTAAAAGGGCATCGAATTCAATGTAAATTTATTTGACAACCCTATTTCTTTTCTTGATCTCATAATCAACCCAAAAAGGAGTCTCTTTCACCAATTTTGTATATAGGAGCTTGGAATTCGAGAAACATTCACATTGTACTCAATATCATTAGATTATTGAAGAATCCTTTCCACAACTTCAATATCCGAATAAATAACCTAAATATCAACCTCTTGAACATCAAGGAGACATTGAGAAATATCTTCATGAACTATAGGTTTGGAATAATTTGATATATGGACCACTTGTACTTAAGTAGACTCTTGTGCAAGACATGACATGATGATGAGTATTTTTATGAGATTTCTTGAACTATCAATAATGTGAGTAGAAGAATCTCTACTTGAAGTGGAAATTCTTGATGCATGCTCTCTTCCTTCACTAGGGCTAAGACCCTTGGATGTTTCACCTTGTGACACCTTCTTTGAAGAAGTGGATTTGGGTAACCACTCTTTTCTTTCTCGATGCATATGGGTAAATGGAACAAAAGGTGACCGAGAAGAAGCTTTGGTCAGCAGTAGACCTCCTCGAGTTGGTAATTTTTATAATATTGAGGTATCAAGTTGGATTAATGGTAACTTTGCAAGTTCTCATTCATACCAAGATATGATTCTTTCAGAATCGGTTGATTCTTGTTATCAAGATAACATTCATATCTTTTGGTCCAAGAAATTCGTGGCAATGGAGTAAAAGCAATGGAATCATATGAATGGTCAAAATATCTTCACCATCATCCACCAATTAATCTGAGGGATTCTGATGTGAAAGGCCTTGATTTGAGTAAGGATTGGGTGGGAAAAGTCTCGCCTTCTTACTTCATGGTCATATGAAAAAGAAACCTAGAAATATTCCATGGTAGGGTTGAGCTTATAATTTTCTCCAAGAATTTTCTGCATATATCCATTGATATCAAATTGGAATATCTTCACATATGGATGAATAGTGATGAGAGAAAACTCTTTCTCCATGTGTTGTACACTAAAATGAGATCTAAACATTGCTATTCCTAAATTTGGATTGGGAAATGAATGTATGAACGCAGTGCTTGTCACTCGAGAAGAAAGTGAACTTGGAATAGTTATCATGCAAGCTCTATCAATTCCCACTTGTCACTGACATACTTAGGAATCTTCCATGTAGTACCTGCAAATCTGCTCACGTGAATGTAGGAAAAGGACAGAAATTGAATAAACCATGTTCCCCATAGGAGATGACATCCATGACATCTTTAGAGAATCTTTCCTTCATATTCCTATCCAAGATTCAAATCACGTTGCATATGAACACATCGTTAACTCTCTTGAAATGATGAGAGATATTTTTGAAACTTAATTGTGGATAATGATGGAAGACATTATTTGATGGACCGAAGACTCCTTTCCTTTCTATCCCCGAGAATATATTCCTTCTAGCCACTACATAAGTCACGTATGATGTTATGTAGAAACATCCTATCATCTTCACTTTGATTAATTGTTTATGAAGAGTATCACTGATGATGGTGGCCCAATCCATAAAATATATCTTGGTGAGGATGATACGAGATAAAATTATACATCCATGGGTGAAAACTCCTGGAAGAGGGTAGACCGAAGACTCAGCTCAAAAGAGTGATCATGTCATTGATTTCCTCCAAAAACTCAATGCGGTACAGTTCCATATGAAACCAGTCAACACGAGACCTCTTGGTCACTAACTAGTTGTTATTGACCATATTGCTCCACTTGAGGGGTTCCTCATCCCAAAAATATTGTGTTGACTTTCGAGTGATGTCAAAATTTTTAGGAAGTAACGTATGTTGAACAATTACTCAATTTTCTCTAGTGTTATTAAGAGGAAAGGCTTGTGATTATCCTTATAAATTCCTCTCCTCTCGAGATCATAATTCTCTACACATGTGATGACCAACTCTGGGCATTACACTTTGAGATAGGAATTTTTTTCTTGGGGTAGACCACGTGGTAGAGCCTATCCAAGAATATGGTCTTTCCTTCATCTTTTACCCGATCATAAAAAATTTACACGTTAACATGGCCAAGATTAGTGTCGGTGATATTGTCATATGCAAAATTGATGGAAGTGGGAGGAATGACCCCTTGGAATTTGTATTTGAGTGCAGACCTATTTTAATTTTCCATTGATCGTCTTGATTTCCCGCAGACTTTTTAGAGCTTTTGGCAATTATGAATTTAATAGAAAAACAACACGGAATGTAAAGTTGTGTAAATAGTGTCGATCTTAGTATCCGAGCCACCATCAATGAAAGAGGAATATAGTTCGTTTTAATTATTATTATTATTATTTTAAAAATAATAATATAATAATTGATTCTAGGTTACAATTTTTTTCAAAATGTTAAAGCAAGCAAAATATTGAGACTAAGATCGAGTTAAAAACCAAGAAATAATAATAATTTTTTTAATATTGTCCAGTTGTCAATGGCTTTGCGTGAGGAACAATTTCTTTTTTTTTAAATTCCTAATTTCTTCACATTGATTCGAGTTTCTCATGAATGCATGGAAATATTCTTCTCGTGTGAATTTTCTTGATGGCTTTCTTCCCTCCACATCTGCAAACTGGAAAAATGCGTGAACATTGGTTTCTTTGGAGTGGAGAGCTTTCTTTCATTGGCTTTAGCGTGGGAAGCCTTCAATACATGTGTTGAAATGATAAATAACCTAGACTCTGCTTTATTCCTTTCCTAGACCCATGGGAAAACTACTTTGCTTTCGAATTTATTCCTTGTTTTCTCTTATGCATTGAAATTTTCTTCTTCTATGGAAAATATGTAGACAAATATATATTTTTTCAGATTTTATTCTTGTTGAACTCTTTCCCATGTGGGATGTTGTTTCTTTGGAAAAATGATTTGGATTTTGTTGTTTTATGGCAATGTTGGCTTGTCCCCAAAATGATTATTTTATTTTTCCTTGCAAATGTGTGGAAATGTTTAATTTTGTTTCACCTCACCTACGTAGACAACTATTTTCTTGTCTTCTTTGCTTTGGTGGGAGGAATGCTAGGATTTGATGGAGTTGGCCCATGTTCTAGCCATGCATGGAGATATTCCTTTTACCTTATCATGTGGATTGTATCCTTTGCATGCTCTTTCAATGTGGGATTCCTTCAAACCAATGTGTGGGCTATGTTCTTTCTTAGGAATTGGATTTTCTTCACTGCTTCCTCCTTCACGTGAATCTTTCATTAGGAAATAAGAGATAAAATATGTGGAATAATACCTTATAGAATCGCAATGAGAAATTAATATGCGTAAAATATTACAGATCTCAAATAAAAGTGCGAGAATAAATAACACAACACGAGAAAAAAAGATTTAACATGGTTCACCCAATTTGGGCTATGTCCACCAAGAATCACTTGCTCGATTTTATTACAAGCCTCCACTCTCTCAATACAATACCCAGATCAGTTTGGATCTATGCTCAACAAACTCTACAGAATTCACACCTGAATTAAAAACACATCTGCAATACATTTGCTTGTTCTTCTATCATATGCATAAGACCATATAAATAGACAACTGCTTAAGTAGTTTTACAAAACCGTGGGTATCAAAAAATGGGGAAAAACAAAACTCGTCCCATAAACCTATGGGAAACCAAAGAGGTGGTTTTACAAAACAATGGGTACCGAAAAACATGGGCCCAAAAACAGCCCATAACGGTTACCCATTACCCATGGGTTAATAAACCACCCATGAAAATTTGCTTCAAGGGCTTCACCCCCGAACCCCCCTGACCCATTCAGCGGTGAGCAAGACTGCCATAAAAATACCCGAGTGTAACACATAGAAGGTGTACCACACTCTAACATGAAAATAGGCTCCACAAACATAACACTTTCTCTCAAAACATGTGTTGAAACCTATATTCTTGTTGGATTTTGTAATTTTCTCCTCTCACACAATGGGTGAAACTTCCTTCCTTCACTAGTGTGAGCTTTGGTTTACATGGAGGAGTTTATACCTGTGATGAATATTTTCTATGAATCTTTGGAAAAATATTTCTCTTCAAACGTTTGGGAAATAAAAAGAAGTTGGAAATACCACAAAAAAATATTGAAATAAAGAGCCTCGACTTCTTATGCACGAATTCTTCCATAGAGTTTCACGGAGGATTTGTTGTGAGGATTAAAGAATCTTCCCATAATCGTTTCTTTTTTCCATTAGAATAACTAATTTTGCTTTCTCGAGTAGTGGGAATTAATTGTCATGGAATATGGGAAAAAACTATATCATTTTCCCATGGCAATGGCAAACAAGTGAAATTCCCATCTATTTCCCCATGTGGGAAATTGGGAGATCTTTTCTAGTTTTCCATTTGGTTGGGTTAGCGATCAATTGAATAAATTCCACAAGTGGGGAAAAAGAAGATTTTTCCAGGAAAGGGAAAATCGAGTGTGGAAAGCCAATTTAACATTCTCGACATTAGAAGCAAATTTTATTTCCCAATACAATAACGAAAAAACTTGTCGATCAATTTTTAATTAATATTTATTTAATTAAAAACCCCAAAATTTAATAAATTTAATTTTATTAAATAAATGGGTAAGAAATTATTAAAAATTAATTAATTAATTATTAATGTAGTTTGCAACAAGGCGAGAGGAGTTCTCACCTGAAATGGATGAAACAAAGACCAAAACAATTAGAAGAATAAAATGATTACGACAAGGGTTGTGAATTATGTGAAAAAATACTTTGTAATTTTTTTAAAAATTCTGTTCATTGATTTTGCAAAGTCAAAAGTAGCCGATAACACAAGTGACTCAACTTGCACCATTGGAAGCACTCGAGAGTGCACTTGTTAAGGCACGTTTTGGATACTTTGCGGATGCACATGGTAGTGGTACAAACCACCTTCTTGATCTTCTTATTGAAATTCTATTTGATGATATTCTTCCTCCGGATCGATTATATTCGGTGGTGGTAGAAGAAATTCTAGATCTTCATTATCCTCCTATTCAAACTCCCCACATCTCACTCTATTGGATGCCATCAATGTCGTCCCTAACTCAAGAAATTGGAAAAATTAGGAAATCCTCGGCATCCAAAGTAAATTTTAAGGGTTTTCAGACAATTAAATCATCCTACAAATAAAAATAAACAAACATATTCATTAAAGTGGAAAGAAGAAGGACCTGAATTTTCAATTCCAGGGAAAGATAAATCTTGTTGTCAACCAAGAAAGGAGAGAAACAAGGATATAGATTGGAAAAGAGAATAGGAAGAAATATTTTTGCCGATATTTGACCTAACCGACATAATGACGTGCACAAATGAAATGGGATGTGACTATTATTACCATTGCCATTATTTGCATACAAAGACCGGGAAAATGAACATGAAGACAACTTCAATCTATGAGTTGACACGATCTCTCCCCTGTTCTTTACGATAATCCACACCAAGGAATTTCTCAATCATATTCATAACAAGTTTGGATACTATGCATAATACATTGGTAAGATGATTGAAAGACATAAGAGAGAGGAAAACCATTTCTGGCTTCTTGTTGCACAAAAGGATGAAAGGAAAATAGGTAGATGCCATGAGAGGGAAGGGGAAAATAACAGAGAGAAACGTGAGAAAATAGGTGAGGGTAGGTGAAAGCTCAACCCAATTAAGTAGTCCCTTGAATCATGTGAGGGAGGTCCACAAAGTAAAATATGGATGACATCATCATGGATTTCCCATGCATTGGTGGCTAGATTAGAATAAAGGCTTTCATGGATTGATAAACGCACCTTATACAAAATAACGTTATTGAAGATAGTCACATACATTATATAGAAAGGTGTTCTCAAATAAATTTATGGAAAAATTATATAATTGTAATTGGGTTATTGATTTAATGACATCACGGACATCTCCACATTGTCTTCCAAATCCTTAAATAGTTGCAATATAAGCCATAATTCATCTATCAAGTAGAATTGTAATATGCATTATAGGACACAATGCATCCTTTAATAGGTGTATTTTTACAATTGTGATATACATTACACATTCTCTAAACGGTGCTAAGATATTTGAGAAATATGTTTTAATTCCTAGATCCTCAATAAATAGTACGTTTAGTAACGATGCAATCTTCCTGTGTGAATATAATATCGAAGTTTCCAACATCCAAGAAAAATTATGTATCATAGGAATGAGGGCATCATGTCATTAAAATTTTACATTCTTGGTGATGTCTATACAACAATAAATATCAATTATTTCAAATAATGATCTACAAAAAATTAAACATAATTTTTTTGTTCTATACGTCTAAGCGGTCTGTTAGGATTTATTTTTTATTTAGAATAAGGTTTAATCATTTTTAAAATGTCATTAAGATTAACATATGAAGATCTGGTAAAAAATCATTTTATGATTTTAGGGAAACCAACATGGATATGTAAATCAATAAACATAACATGTTTATGTTTTATACGGTCTAACGATTGCTAGGATTATTTTTGGATTTGGAATAAGGTTCTTATCATTTTCAAAATGTCTTTAAGATTAAACCATGTATAACTGGGAAAAAAATTATTTTTTTATTTCAGGGAAGCCAACATCGATCTCGTGAAACAATAAACATTATATGTTTCTATTTTTTACGTGCTAGCAGCCATTAGGCTTAATTTTTGATTTGGAATAAGGTTCTTACCAATTATAAAATGTGTTTAAGTTTAAAATATATTGATATGGGAAAAATTGTTCTTTTATTGGTCCATGATCCACAATTGTCTCTTCACCCTTAGAAAAAATGTTTTTATTGAAAAAAAGAATAAAAATAATTTATTGCGAACTGTGAATCTTTAAGAACTTTAAGGTAGTTATTTTATTCCATAAAAATGCACAATACATTATTGGATTTGGAAGAAAATTATATAATTCAAACGCCAATAATGGGTTTGAATGTTTTCAATGATCTATACATATTATTGTGTTCTCATGAATGTTTTAACCATGTACATAATTCAATGTAAAATATTGAATTAGTCTTATAGTTTCCATTAAATCTCCAAGATGTTGGGGTTTTGAGACTAATTTATTCTTTGACTTCTTGTGATAAGAATCTAACGTCATCGATCAAACGTGTATTTTTTCACCATTGACATTACCATAAATGTCTACTATTTGCTTTGATGGTATTTTTTTGAGCTTACATTGGTTACATGCCCAAATAAACGTGAAGGGGGTATTTCACAACAAACTAAATTTTTGATGAACATGTACCTCACCATTGCTTAATCCATAAATGAAGACCATAAGGTAGTGTAAAAATATTTTTATGTAGTTCTTATCAAGTCAACACTAAATTCTCATTCAAATTATTCAATATTCCCATATCTAAAATTTGGAACCATATTACGAGGTATTTTTTCGCCAATACCAGAAATTCCAAATAACAAACCTTCAAATCCCAAAACTAGTAATTTCCAAGGCTTCCCAATTGGATCTATAAAAACAACTCAGAATTAATGTAAGCTTCCAAAAGTGATTAAAAATAGGTCAACATATTATTGTGATAATATTTTATTTGGGTAATTCACACAAACAACTTATAAAACTATAATATCAACTTAATCACAGTGAAGATATAAATACGCTAACTTTTAAATTTGTAATCTCAAAATATAAAATAAAGAGTGACCATATGAATGTAAAAATGAATATCATTGTAAAAAAATTGTTTAAATAATTAATAGTTATATAATTATTATTTCATGTTATTTTTTATGCCCTTTGGCAACACTCAAACCCTAAGACAATATCTCGTGATATGTTTTTGTAAAAATCGGTCATTAACAATTATCTTTGAAAAAAATTCTTCATTAGATTTCCTCCCATCATAAAATTTTCAGGAGGGTTTCCCTTTCGGCCTATTATAATACACAATGTGTCTATAGGGCTGAAAACAATATCTTCTCTACTCCAATTTTTTGGAGATCTATTACTACGATTTCATCTTCTACACAACAATGTTCTTTACCCAAAAAAATAATTGGTTTGAATTCAACCCCTAATTTTTTTCAAAGCCTTAATCAACTTTTCAACTTCGGTGGAAGAGAGATAACTAGGCCAAAATCCCAATTTACATTTTTCTCACGCTAGTATCTTTAAAACTTCCTTTATCCCACCTCACAAGTTGATACTTTCCTTACTAAACTTGATCACCAACTCTTTATGGGATTGGTTTTCTCTTAGAGAAAACCCTCCAAATCTAAAATAATTAAAATATCATGTTGGCCAACCGTATGTAACTATTTTTTCTTAGTTGTCTACAATTTGATATTAACCAATTCAAATAATTTAAATTTTAGTAGGTTAACACTTGCTACATTGAGATTCGGTCTTTGATTCCCTCACACTCCTCCTGTATATGTTATTGTGATACACATTCTATTTAAAAACAAGTATTAATTCAAAATAGGTTTTAAGTCAAAGTAATTAATTATGTGATACAACTTGCTTTTATACAATATTCTACTCTTTTCTCGACAATATTGCATAGATGGAGTTGTATATTAGTGACCACTCACCAAGCCATTAATTGATAAAAGATGTTTGAGTTGATAGTATTTGATGGGATTAGAGAACAATAATGGCCAACTTCGCACAAGTATTTGTTTTTTCAATTTTCCTCATTTTATTATTAACCAATTTAAAAACATTAATCAGATGAAAATAAATAGCATGTGTCGACTTAATTAAATTTGTGATATCACTTGCTTCTATTCAATGAAAAAACCTTTGATGGAAAATATTACATAGATATTGATGTATATTAGCAACCGCTTAGCTACCCATTACTACCCGGAATATGGTTGTCTTGACATTCTTTGATTAGCTTAGCGCCACATATATCCAATTGTAAAAATGTTTTTTTTTAGTTATACGCAATATAATATTATCCAGTAAAACAAAATTTTACTTAATTAAAAATAAATCAAATTAAAAGATGTATGTTTTTTTTAATATTGGTAAATAGTTTTTTGAAAGGGACTATACCCTTGTGTACAAAAGAAGGCCTAAAAGCCGGAATAAGAGAGAGGAGCAGAGAAGCTGTAGCAAAGCACAAAAGTTACAAAGAAAGAACATCAAAGCCCGAATGAATACACAAACGAGACTTAACAACAAAACAACGGCAAAAAAACAGCAAGCCTACAACCAAGAAGCAGTAATAAAATAATAAGGACCAGCAAAAGTAGTCGGGACTACTTCTTGGCCGCTTGATCAATACTCATCTTTACTCTTTTGAAGCATGATACATGCCCAACGTGGTCATATAAGCAAAGATCCGTCTTATCGAGCTCCTCTCTGGTTCTTTTTCTCTCTTTCTCATTGCCCCAAAGTGTAGCCGGGACACCGCTAAGATGTGAAACACTTCTTGCATGACCTTCGATGAACTCCTCGATGGCCCTGAAGGCTGCAATATTATACTCATGCCTAGTCTTCATCTTCCCTAGGCGGGAGTCTAAGGAGGTCAGTTTTTTGTATATGTCATCAATCTGGCTATTGCCAATGCTCCCTTCCCCCTCAATGCTTTTTTTGCCTTTTTGCTTAGCAAGGTTTTTGACCTCATCCTTCAGCAATTTAAGCTCAGCCTCTAAGGCCTCCAATCTCCTAGAAGGGTTATCCGTTGGTGCCGCCTGGGGACTGGCACTACTAATGTTCAGCAGATCACGAGCAATGTCTTCCAAAGGTTCATCCCCCTCAGCAGTAGACTCAAGGTTGAGTCTCCTAGAAGCCCTGGTGACACGTTTAGAGGTAGAGACAGGGTGGGTGGCAGGGGCAGCAACAGGAGGAAAAGAAGGAGAAGCATGAGCAGCCGGCATGGGGGTAGCAGCACCGAAGGTGGGGGCAGCAGCAGGGGCAGCAGGGGAGACAGGACTGGCAGCAGCGGAGCCCAACAAAGCCGGGCCGGGAGAGGAAGGGAGACCGGGGAATTTAATAAGGCAGTGCTTGTGAATAAGCAAAATAAGCCCTTGGTGTAAGGGAACCGCCCGGGTATGCTTCTGGAACTCCAAAATGGAGCGCTCAAGAGAGTTTAACAGATAGTGAGGGAAGCAAACCAACCTACTCCTACGAAAGTGATTCAAAAAGACAAGGTGCTTGGCAGGGACAGTAACAAACCTGCCTTCCAAGGATATGAAGCGAATCATCATGCGGGTGACTTCATCATACGGAGATGGAATTGAGTTAACAAGCAGACCCGCGGTGTTGAATATAAGCTTCTCCTCCTCCTCCACAAATCTTCTCTCTTCAACCTCTTTGATAACCCTCTTGTTGAAGAAGCGGTATCCTTCCAAGCTGAGGCCAGTCGCTTCGGCTATGAGTTCCTCATTAATAAGAATTTTCTGCCCTCCATAGTCGACCGTCCTCTCATTCCACTCCTTGGCAAAGCGAACAGAGATGCTTTGATCATGTCCTTGCACTCTTTCCACAAAGTTGGTGAATCCGCCGATGCTAAGAATGTTCCAGAGCTCAGTGTTTTCTTTCCAGTCAGGGTCCGCGCACGGCTCAATCTGGCAGGGAGGCCCTCCCATCTTCACAATGATGTGCTGGTTACAACAATTTTCAGAATACCTTTGGGCGTTGAGAGTGGTTCGTTTCTCACTGTTGCGGGTCGCATAAAAATGGGAACTGTAGCCGTTGGTCCTCCCACGAACGGCTGTATGATTGCCGATCTGAGCCTGCGTGGAGTCGCGCGTGAAAACCCTTTCCCTGTCAGCTTTCACCTTGTAGTTATCTTCGGTTTTCGCGGAGCTTGGCATCCGAATATCAACAGCTATTGTACCTCCCGCGTGCGCTGTTTTTAAATTTAGACAACTCCACTTGAAGTTCCTAAACAAAATCTTGCTATCATTTGAAGTAGATATCATTTGCCACGCCAAATAAATTAAAACAGCACATGTGGAAGAATTTATGGATTTCCTCCAAAGATTAAGGCATATCTCTAGAGATTGTTTGCGTGTGAAGGTCCGCATGTATGCTGTTGTGAAGCTGATTAGGGATACTATCATTATCCCAAATAGTGAAATTTATATTAATGCCATAATTGGCCAATGCATCGGCCAGCTTGTTTCCCTCCCTGTAAGTATGTATGATTCTGATGCTGTTGAAGGTATGACTGATGCTTATGGATTCAGAGATAAAATCTTTGATATTCCAGCTAGGAGAAGAGGACTGATTAAGCAGTTTAATAATATTAAGGGAGTCCCCTTCAACAATGAGGTTCTGGATATTTTGGGCCCGTGCAACTCTCAAACCCCAGAGAGCAGATAAAGCTTCTGCAAAATGATTGGTTTGGATTCCCATTTTTCCAGCATATGCAGCAATCAAATTACCTTTATGGTCCCGTATTGCTCCTCCTCCAGCCCACTGCTCGGGGTAATTAAAAGATGTATGTTAGTGACCACTAGGGTAATACATATAACAAATAAAGTACTTCGTTATAGGTTCCTACAATTATGAGGGGCATAACAATGGTTTTGACCGATAATTATACACGACTATCATACCATTTTCTATTTACGAGTTTGTGCATGACGTGTTAATAACCTCCCCATTTCACATCAAATATGAAAAAATGAACTTTTATTAAAAATATGTAAAAATGACAATCAAAAACTTCATATAGTGATAAATTTATAAAACGAGTATTTCCCACTCACCTTTTATAGCTTCATGGGATGGATTGTTAACGCTATTTGAAGAAATAAATTGAATGGGTTGTGACATGTTAAGAATGACATCATATCCTTTGTTTTTATGTATGGGAGAGGAAGATCCAGGGATCTTCCTTTATTGGTTGGTTGTTTGCAAAAATATTGTATGTATCAGTTCAAATGCATTAAACTAATAAAATTGTTTAAAGTGATCTTAATCAACGTACCTTTTTAAAATGAGAATATTAATGTTTAAAAAAAAATTGATCATGTGATTCAACAATAAAAACTACAGATCAACTTGAGTCAACCAAAACATGCAATGCAACACTACCACCGTAAAGTATTATTATCAAAAAAATTTCAAAAGTGAGTTGAGTGAACATATGATACCAAAACTCATAAGATCTCTCATAAAGAAAAGGATGTGTCTTTCCTCGTAGCCCAATTTTTCTTGCGGTAGAAAATTGCTTTAGAAGTTGGTCCATCCAATCCATGGTGATTTCTTCTCCTATCCCCATCATTAACATCACAATTGTGCACATCAGTTATTGTGTACATAAGACACAAGCTCTTAAATTTTCCATTTCTATCATAAAATCTATAAAAACCTTCCACAATTGATTCCCCCTTGTATTTAACTTTTTGCATGTATTTTTTATTGTCTCTCTTAATATTTTTGAAGAAGCAACATGTAAGAGAACAATAATAACACAATTTAGTAGACTAGGTCTAACAACAAGAAAAAAATCCATTATTACATCGAAAGTTATTACACTAGACAAATTGTAGAAATCTACAATCACACATTCTGCATTGAATGGATTAGTTGTGAAAAAGATGATATTGTTGACTGGAGATAGAAGGGATATGCACATTGATAGGTAAACTCTTTGGTGTCTTCCATCCTTGCTAGAATTTTTTCTTCCATTGAAATCACATAGTTTTCTATAATTATTTGAGTTTCCACTAGGAGAACCTCTACCACTTCAACATCAATTTTTATTTTTGTTGATTTTTCACTTCCTCTAGAATCATATTTTATTTTTCCTTTATTCTCTTCTCCCAAGAGTACACACAACTGGTGGTAGTGAGATTCATGCAGACCAAATTTTTCAATAATATTATTTTTAGTGCATTATGCCAATATAATATTACCTAGATATTTACTTTTCAAATATTTTATAAATTTCCTCTCATTCTTCTATCATCTTTTACTCTTTGGCAGTAAGAATCAAAATTCTCCACTATGACGCCTACTTCAATAGAGCCAATTAGCCATACTTTCCCTAATTGCACTTTATCTACTAGTAATGATAGCTCCTCATTGGTCATTCCTCTTGTAGGCCTAAAGGAATTCACCGTGAACCTTTCTAGTGAATTTACTTGAAAGTTAGGCTGGTTATCCTTAAAAGGAGAAAAATAAATACCACCTAATTTAAATAACTCAAAGGTTATTTTCCATTTTATCCATCTATCCTCGGAAAAAAGAAATGTCAATTTTTAGAAATACTCTTTGTCTTAGCCACTTTGAAAATAACAAGACATTGCTTCTTGAAATGCTGCATTAAAAGAGGAAATAGTATATTTACTTTTTACATATTACAAAAATTAAATTTTAAGTACAAATGCGTTAAAATAATGTTTCATTACCCTTAACTCGTCTCTGTCTTTTCGTTTCCCACTTTGGGCCTCTGAGGACATCCTAGGGATCTCTAAATCATTCGAGCCTTGTAGAGTACATCAATAAAACTAGTTTCAATGCAATTTTTTTAACCTCGTTTTTCTACTTGCAAATTTCAACAATGTATTCACTAGGCATGTTTGAAGACATAATGTGATACTTTCAAAACTTTAGCTTAATATGTAATGCCTTGTATGTGCTTTCAAATCATTTTTTGGGCACAAATTATATGTTGGTTGTAAAGAATGTAGAACTAGAGTTCATCCCTTTTCAAGTCATCTGGATCCTCTAGTTGCACAAGTTCCTTTGTAGAATGTAAAAAGGGAAGAATAATTGCATCCCTCAGTGTAGGAATAACATTAATCAACATTGAATGGAAAATAAGGTCAACATTCTCATCATGCACATGACAATATTGATATTCTAGAGGTGCCACATGGCACCTAGAAACTTCAATTGGAAAAACATCACCATTGAATAAAATCAATTTTAATTGTTCAACAGTTGAAGATTCTACTTTGTCAAAAATATTTATCGCTTTCTTCAACAATACAAGGGATTTGTTATTATTTTTAAGCCCTTGCAAATTTGAATTAGAAATAATATCACCTTAGCGTTGTAAATAGATTTGCATGTTTTGGTGGAGAAATTAATTTTTTTCTATTCAATTAATGACAAATAGAAGAGGTATTATCGACTCTATACAATTTTTTAAATAAAAAATTTGTGTTATTTTGAATTTCAAGGGAATTTTCACAGCCTATTTTTTCTAAGTGTATGAACATCCCCAAATTCCAACCATATTTAGAAAAAGAACATGTCTTACTTTCTCTAGAAGCCTTAATTTCTAGTTTCTTGAAAAATGAAACTTCCTTTTCCATGTCAAGAATAAGGCACTTATTCATTTCAATGTCAATGTGTTCAACCTAAATATACAATGTTTGTTGATCAATAATGTCTAAAGTTAGTACCATACTAGAATTCATTGACAAAATCTTCATAAACAAAAAATAACCACATGTCACGGTGGTAATTTTTAAGGGAATGAATTTCCACAAACCATTTATCATCTCTCTTTTTCATATCCTCTACCCCTTCAATCAAAGGAATTTTCATGAACTGAGTAAGAACAATGGAAGACATATTACCTGAAAAAGGAATTAAACAAATTAATAATTCATAAGTAATTGGGAAGGATAAATATTATTTTTCAATAGTACAATAGAAAGGAGATGTTGTATCTTGATGTCATTATTTTCATAGAGTAAAATTAAATAGGAATGGATATTTAAAGCTTAGACATCACTAGAAATACTTGAACCATCATTTAGCTATAGAAAACATGATATCACTAATAAAAAATAAATTTATGTGTTGCACTAAGAAATTTAAACAAATAATCACTATTAAATTTGGTTTGTTTCAAGTTGTCAATTTGTTTCTAGAAGTGAATACTAGTGGCCACTAGTATCTATATATTCTAGGATATATTTTGTCAATGTAAAAATTATCTGTATAGCTTTAGGATAGAGGAGCTAATAATGGATTGATGGCTATCTTACCATCATTGTAAAAATCAAATTTGAGTTACACTACATCATTGTGAAACCTAGAATCCAACATGGGTGATAATGGTTGAGATTTGAATATTTAATAATAACAAATATATATTTCTTATTATAGGTAAATAGTTTTTATGAAAGGGACTATACCCTTGTACATTAATGGCTCAGAAGCCGGATGTGCCAAAGTGAGTAAAAGAACATAAGATCAAAATCTGGATAACACAATGAGGACAAAGGCAGGAAGATATCCTACCAATACAAGTACCAAAACCCGCAACACGCAGCGAGTAAACAACAACAAAGCAAAATCAACTTAGATGAAAAATGTTACATCCTTCTTTAGTGCACCGGCGCGCACTCCCCCCACAGAAACCACGGTATGATTTTCTACTTACAGTGCACCAATCTGAATTGTTTCCGTCTTCCACATCTAAAACCACTTCTAAATTACCATTTAAATTGGGTGAATCAAGTTTTGAATCCCGCTCCTCCAAAGTTAAAAATGACATCTTTTCTCCTGAACTGTCCTTCATCCTTTCGCCACTATTCACGTTAGCTTTTAATAGCAGTTTGTTAGAATCTTTGTTAGTGATATTCTGTCGGTTCCCATCCTCCATTTCAGGCACAAAATCTACCACGCTTTCCTCTTCCTCGGAGCCAGTTTCCCATTCGGAGGATTCGCTATCTTCCTTGTTTGGTGCATGGTCAACTTTTTTTGGATTTTCTGCTCCTCCTCCATCATTTCAGTCATCCTACATGGGCAGAGGGTGCACCTCCTCACATCTCTTCAACCAGCTTTGATGGATCGACCCACCCTTATTTGATCGCATTTGTACAGAGGGCGAGGGATCTCATCGTTGATGACTTGTAGCTTCCGTTCTTCTTCTCTTTTGCTTCTCCTGTCTATTCCTTCCTCTGCCCTTTACCGAACATGTGCACAGTTTGGCATGAAAGTCAATCTTCCAGCATTTGGGACAGACCAAACCATGGTCATCAGGAATTATGTTTTGCACGAATCGGCCAGTGGGGGAAGACAGTATGATGTTCTTAGGGAGAACAACCCCCACCTCCATGCTAACACATAACTATGCTCTTATAAGCCTACTTCTAGCCTTTGTTGCAGGCTCCATGGAGATTAACTCTCCCATTGATGTGGCTATGCCAAGTAGGACTTCGTCCTCCCAAAATTCCACTGGAAGAGCCGGCAGGAGATCCAAATGGGTAACTCTTTGATCTGAAGAGAAACCCCTGGCTTCCATCGCTTCAGATGTAGGGTAGCTCTTCCAAACATCCAAGGGGCTACGTTGAGGACCTTAACCATCTCTTCTTCCTTCGAAAAATTGAAAGAAGGGCGCTATTGGGTAGAGCAATGATATCTACCCAACAACACCATTTCCACCCACACCATTTACGGACTGCATCAATATTGGGTCGGTACCTGCAAAAGCTCCAATGAGTGCAAAAGAAAACCTGGATTTGGCCTTCTCAATCACTGATGCTGGGACAACAATGCAATGAGCTTTCTCTTCTTCATCCCAGATGGGGGAAAGAGCAACATTCTCTCCTGAGGATTGAGGGAACAACCTAGACGCCCAAGTGCAAGTGTTAGACATTTTGAGACATCAAATAATAAAAATTGATAAAAATTAATGAAAGTAATAATAACAAATATTACATGTCATGATATGATTAGGTTTTGTAATTAGGTTATTTTTATAGTTCTGATAAGATATATCATGTATATCACATAATTCAAATCGGCTAGTATAAAGGAAAATGCCTAGCGACCGTTAGGTTCAATTAGTAAATAAAGTAATGGTCTCCTGGTCTCAAGCCTCAATAATTTCTTATTTCAAAATTAGTGATCGAATAAAAAAAATCATGGAAAACCATGGTGTCTACTAGGATCCTAGCGTTGGCTAATCTACATAGAGGGTGCTAGACTTAAGATTACATGTTCGACTACATGTGATGTATTCTCTTAAAAATTCCTTTTGAATTATGTGTATTCAAGAAATTCGTAAAAAATTTATTGTGTTGGAATATTTTTGTCTTCTCTTGTCTTAGAACATCAAAGAAATGTAGTAAGCATCCACCTGCAGATTCTTTAGTCTTCTAAGATAGTCTTATAAAATTTAAATATAATAATGGAGCATAGTTAGTTTTCAATCAAGTCATTAGTACTTGTCCTATATGTGAGAAAAAAATAATCCTAGTGGCCACTAACCTCAAGATAGTATTCTAAAATTTAAATATAATAATGGAGCATAGTTAGTTTTTCAGTCGAGTCATTACTACTTGTCCTGTATGCAAGACAACAAATATAATAACAGCTGTTAACCTCAAGTCTTTGTGATTTTCCACCAGCGCTATGTAATTATCTTCGACCTTAGCATCCACTAGGATTCAAATATCATGTTAGGCTAGGAATATCATGTAATAAACTTCAAATAACATGTTGTACTCAGAGGCCGCTAGGCTTAAACTTTGGTGTAGGATCTTAGTTCCATTTTCATTTTTAGTTTTTGATAGAGTTGTTAAACATTATATTGAATGCAAGAAAACAATTATCCTAATGGCCTCTCATCTCAAGTATTTTTTATGTTACACAAACATAGTGGGATAATCTATGACCTTCGTGGTCGCTAGGATTTGAATATCATGCGATAGACTTCAAATAACATGTCGAACTCGGTGGCCATGATGTGAATTTTTTTGTTTTGGAATATGTGTATTCTAGAAAATTATTAAAATTAATCTTGTCTTGGAATATTTTTGTCTTGGAACATCAAAGAAATAAATTAAACATCCACCCTAGTGGTCACTAGTCTTAAAAGGTAGTATTGTAAAATCCAAATATAATAATGGAGCTTTTTTTTTTTTCCAAATCAGTGTCATTACTAATTGTCATGTATGCAAGGAAAAAAATCCTAATAGCACTACTAATATAAAGTATTTTCTATGTTTCACCAATTATTTTCAATAATATTTAACATTAGACCGCCATGCTTGAATATCATGCTAGAATTCATATATCATAATATAAAAATCTAAATATAATAATAGTGTTTTTCTCAATTTTCAGGTGATTCATCACTACTTGTATTGTATGTGAGTCAACCAATAACTTAGCGGCAACAAATCTCCATTCTTGTTTGAATAAATGTATTCAGGAAAATCTTTAATATTTTTCTTGTCTTGGAATATTTTTTGCCTTGTGTTGTCTTTTAATAGCTAAGCAATGTCATAAACATCCAAATCGGTAGTCGCTTAGTCGCTAGTCTTAGTTCATTTATCAAGTAAGTTGTTACTAATTGTTTTCTACATGAATGTTTTCAACAAAGAAGAATTATACCTCTGTGGCAGCTAGGTTAAACAACATTTTTCTTGATTGACTTTACAAAAAGGTACATAAATATACAAGTACAATCTTGTATTAATATATTTCAAAAAATCTAAACTCAACCAATGATATGTAGCATAATAAAAATATATGGCATAGCATAAGGTCCACAAAATGAAATATATGTTTGTAAATAGAATGATTAAAATTTATATTTAATAATATTTACGAGTACATATAATGTTCTTACCTTTTATTAAACATAAAAAAACTTGCTAAAGACATTACATTTAACTATTTCTACGTGGGAAAACAAATATAATTAACTATATATATATATATATATATATATATATATATATATATATATATATATATATATATGTACATCAACGCAACAATCATGTAAGCATTAAACATTGAAATAATTAGTCATGACTATTTCTTTCATATTAAAAAATCATTAAAGGAGGTCAAAATGATTACCTAAACTATAAAAAATCAAACCATTACAATTTTAAAAAATTGAATATGCGACTCATGTTTTGCAACTAGGGATAGATGTCACCACTTACGGGAAAGAATAAATGCAGGATGGAGAATGAAAAATTCACAAAAATTAACCAAAGAGACACATATAAGGGCTAAAAAGGCAACCCATTTTACGAAACAAATACGTGAGATACTTGTTGAACATAAAAATGGGTTTTCCAAAAGAATAAATATTGTAAAAGGGATTACAATTTCTTCGGTCAGGCAAGGAAAAAAATGTGGTTTTAGACAGAGCAACATGTTTTGAAAAGAGATGAAATAGAATTGCAAAGGTGGCGGAGGAAAGGTAGCGATAGATTGCCATGCAAAATAAAAGAACTACGCGAATACAGAGCAACTTAAAGTGCCCGCCATCAACTATGGTACACATACAATAACATATATGCTTTTGATAAATACCTATTTTAGTAGTATTTGAAATTTTTACATGCTTGATAATGTCTATTAAATCTTTGTATTCTCTCTTAAACAAACTATCTCGTGAGATTCTATCCACAACCTATTTTGCTTGTCTCTTTTGATTTCTTCCTTTGTGGGCCTCCTAATCTACACTCGTACCCATGATCTATCCAAAATCACTATTTTTGTCTCTTTTTGCACCCCCAAATGAGATTATAATCACTGCCTCAACTTTCCGTTCCAAAAATGACCAACGATCAAGCACTCAAAGCAAGAAAATAGTGCCTATGTGTGTTGTATTCTTATTTCAAGAGCTACTTTTCTCCAATTTCAAAATAAAAAAGAAACGCTAATATATATATCTCCAAAGTATTTAATTTTTACCAATACATTCAATGAAATAAAATTCAAAAATAGAAAAAAAGGAAGAATAGGAAAAATTCAAAATTTGAATTTCCCCTTTATAAAGCAAAAGTGCGTGATTTCAAAATTTTAAATATTTGCATTTAATGTGGTGGATTTCACATATCAAACTTTGAATTTACCCCTCATTAATATTTGCATTTAATTCGAGGGATAACGTGGGATACAAGGAAATCAAATTTATTAATTTTACTTTAGAAACAAGTGGGACAATAACAATTGTTTCTTTGTGAACTCGTGGGAAAACGACAAATATTAATTTAAGCATAATAAAAAACCATATAGAAAATAGAAGTGAACATTTCTAAACAAAGGTTTAAAGTTTAAGAGAGCGATATATGCACATTTATTATTAATTTTTATCGAATGCGAATTTGATATTTTTAAAATATCGTGCGATAATTTGAAAAAAATCCCAATAAATGTGACAACTTGCAAAGTTTTAACCAATTACTTATACAATTCTATAATTGACACATTTAGAAGAATTATTTGACTACATTGGAACTCATGCCACCAAGTCAACAACTAAAAATATAGCTAATATTGGAATCCAATATTACTATTTTTGGATTCCAAAATGTCAAATATTGGAATTATCTACACTCCAAAATCACACATATTGGATTCAAAAATCGCACATATTAGAATCCAAAACCACATATATTGGAATCAACTGTACTCCAAAATGACATATATTGGAATCTGAAAGTCAAAATATTGGAATTCGTTAATTCTTCTTCTGAAGTTCAATATATCTGTTCACAATTTAAATTTGTGAATATGTGAAAAATTGTTTAATGATTTCATGGAATCCAACATTGATATGAGAAATAATGTCTAGCAGCCGCTAGCCCATATAAAACATATACATGTTCTATTTTATAAGGGCTAAAAGGCGGAAAACTTAATGATTTCTCTGTAGTAATCCTCTTATCAAATTTTAAATGTTTTTAAGATTAAACTATTCATATTTGAATATTTCAAATGTCATTGACAAAGTGTATACTAGGCTAATGACATTCACAAGATGTGAGACACTTCCACATTCAATTACTATGGTTCGATTGAACCGCATGGAAACTAGAGAATTACCAAAGATGTTATAAAGAAACTTAAAGTGGGTGATGATTCAATTTAGGAGAATGTAATTAATCTGTTAAAACATTCTAGATATATTTTAATATTTAAAGTTAGATATCATATTTATTTCATTTATTATGGTGTGATTAAACCTCGGTCAACTAGAGAATTTATGAAGATGTTATGAATAAATTAGTAGAGGGCGATGGTCTAGTGTAGGAGAATGCAATTAATTGTAAAACAATACCATATATATTTATATTTAAATTTAGATATAAAATCAACTATAAGAGACATGGCATAAAAAATTCATATTCAAATATGGATATGAACTTATTTAAAATTAACTATAACACTATCCCATATACATTTTAGTATTTAAATATAGCTATGAAATAAATTGAAATTATTTTATTAAATGTAGGTATAATTATAGTAAAAATTTTGATGAATAATTTTAATTTATAATGTAATAATATTCCCAAAGATGGGCTTCCAAATAGACAATACAAATAATAGTAAAGCTCCAAAAAAAAGATCTCTATGATTGTTTTGTGATCTAATATAATTCGCAACATCTTCGACATCCTTTAATGGTTGCAACAAATGCCACAATACATATAACAAGTAATTTTTTTCTAACTTAGAATCTATGTTAGCTGTTTTAACAATTATGTATTTTGCAACATCATTGAACTTGTTTTTCTATAAAGAGTCATCTATAAGCACTTTGTATTTTTATAATTGTATGATGCATTAAACTGTGACCAAACGGATTTAAGAATATTGAGATATAATTTGGGATTCCCAGAACCTTCATAATCGAAGCATTTGGTTTCAACGGAATCCTCCTATGTAAATTTGAACTTGAAGCTTGTAACCTCCAAGCTAATGTTTTGAAGGAATGAAGGCATCATTTCATCAACGTTTGAATTTCTCGCTGATGTCCATATTGTTATGTTGAAATGTTTTTTGCACCATTGTAAGAAATATTTCACATTAGGTATGAGAAAATAAAATATTTTTTCGAGCTCGATGCCACCAAATGTTTTTAATTTTTTAAATTCCGAAGATGCCTTGTGGAGGGTGTGTGTCATTACACCGTTTATGTCAAATATGATCAGTTTCATGTTGCATGTGTGTTCATATCTACAAATGAAAAAAATTCAAATGGTTGAGGCAAATGAATCAATTAAAAATAAAAAACAAGTCCCTTTTGATATTGTTATATCAAAAATAAAATGCTTGTAGGTGGTGACAAAGGTAAAATCTAAGGGCATTCCTCATTTCTTATTGTTATACTAGGAATATTTTTGTGAATAATTTATTTGAATAGAATGTAATCTTTCAATATGACGAGTCTTTACATACTTGTATTGTAATTATTTCATTACATTGGAAAGTGGTATACATTTTATAATATTGAAGTAAAAACTAGTTTTTAAGAATGCTCGTAATTAATTTAGAAATACATATTTCATTAAAAAAACTACTCAAAGACTCGTTACATTAAATATTTTTCGTTAATTCACATTTGAAACTTATACACTCACACTCTAAACTTATAATCGGGGAAGATTATAATTTAAATAGTTATACTGAACAATCACTACAACATAATCATACAATCACAATTTAAATAATTACGCGAGAACAATCACTACAACATATGATTGTATTTTATTTACAATGTTAAGTTGTATCATCACAATAACATTTTGAACTCGCAAAGTTTTTATTTAGCATTTACTCACTCCAAATATTTGATGCATGTTAGTGTAGAATCACAAAACCCCTGAGTTCTTGCAACTAGATGATTTGAGACTCTTAGTGTGATTGCACAACATGGAGCATCTCTCAAAGTGTCGTACTACATTGCGAGTTGAGAGCTCTCCCGATTAAGGCCAGCTCCTATTCCTCTGTTCAGTGCACACAAATAAATTGCAGAGGATATATTAGAAATCCCACTCTATCTTACCAAGGAGACACAGTTGAGAAGATATGATAAAATAAACCTAAGGTAATGAGGTGATGCACCTAAGGAATGTTAGACACTCATTTAAAAATTTAACACATACCATAGAAATGGAATACAAACAACATGCACAGGTAACCCAAAGTGCGGTAAGAGATCAAAAAGACAACAATGAACACATAAGAAGGCTGAGAATCATCCACAAACATATATTATTTCTCAGGAGTCGATACACAGGTATATTGCATTGGCCAAGAGGAAAGACTTGCATGACAACCCAAATCGGAGGTTAGGAAAGCTCCACAAATTCTCTTACAAACCAGGGAAAAAGGGAGGGTACAAAAAGAAACTGTCAAACCCTTTACAATGAGCCCAACTCTTTCTTTTATAGATTCATAGATAGATAGAAGAAGGAGAGAGGCATAAAAACTAATTTGAAACTCAGCTACCGGCCATCAATGCCCCTACAAATCTGCCCACAATCTGTCAAATCTACCTTGATTACTTATTTGACATGTTGAAGGAGGAAGAATGGTGGATCAGATCAAATCCGATCTGGTTGTTAGAGAAAATGGATCCTATATTAATGGCATGAATATGTTTTCCAATTTTTCCCACCTAACCTCATCAAAATTAAAGTTTTAGATCTCCACGGTGTAGACAAGGTCGAGATCTCTCCAATGGTGCAAATTTTTTTGGATTTCGGGAACTCGATTGAAAGATATATCCATTTGAAAATTGGAATCAAGTTCGTAAAAAATGGTGGAAACCAGTTAGCAGAACGGGTCCACGGGCCTAGAATTCACTTTCCCCCTTTTTGGCACAAAAATCCAAAAATGCAAAATTTTCCCCACAGCCCTGTAATACCTATTTGTCAAAAAAGCATCCTCGGGCCCGTCAGTCCACATTTTCCATTTGTGCAAGAAATCACCATAAGGCTTGCATTTAATTTAGGCCTGACATGTGGCTCATTGGGTATCGGTGGAGGCATGGCTCATTTTTATACTTTATGTCTCTTGGAAATGAAGCCCAAAAGTTAAAATTACCTCTGGCGACCCACCTCCTGCTTTGACTTGGAACATGGCCACGTGGAAGGCTGACACCCATTTGGGGACCAATTTTGGATTTTATTTTGAATTTGCATTGGGATGACATGTGGTACCTTGTGCAGCTTTTCTTTGTTATTTTATGTTTTTGACTAAACCCTTTTATTTGGCAGGGTCATATATCTGACCAAGTACACGTGGAGGCTTGCTACTTGTCTAAGGACCTACTTTTAGATTTATCTTTGAAGATGTCTCAGGCTGACATGTGTTATCCTTGCGCTCATTTGTGTCTCCACTTTGATTCACGCCTTTGAATGTGCGCTGTTAAGACATGTGGCGCCTTCCGCCTACACTCTTATACTTAACCAATTTTGGCCCACTTGAATTTGACCTCTGTTGACCCCTGGCCACGTGGAGGGATGGCACAAGTTTGAGTCTCTACCTTGGGCTCCCATCTTGAAATTGCACCGAGCTGACACATGGTTCTTTCTGCTTGTTTGGAATTTTCAATGGCCAGCTCTATCCTTTGTAATGCCATAATAAATTTGTAGATTTAAAATAATGTTTAGCATATAAGTTTCAGATTTATTTTCAAAAAAGTATACATACTTTGCCATTTAATAGATTTTTTTATTTTATTTTTTTACAAAATTACAAAGTAGACACAACTAAAAATTACATTTTTAGTGTAGAATGCATAGCTACATTTGTTTTAGATTTATAAACAACAAGGACTCCAAATGAAGACAATGAAATAAGAGGGCTCATGGTTTCATTATGATTTCAAAATGATAATATTACAAGATTCTTGCAATAATGAAGGAAAAACTTCCTTAGTAATGACTAAAGTTTACAAGTAGCATCAAGTACAAAAATAGGTATTTACAAGAAGGTAAAACTTCACAAAGCCACCTTTGAAGAGATAAAATGAAAGTAATGTACTCAAAAGATGAAGATGACCAAGAGGACCAAGATGGCAAGAGTCTCCAACTATCTCCAAACTTGAGTGTTCTTCCAAGGATGCTGAAATAAGAGACAAGGCTTGTTTACCACCTAACCAATAGGCATCATCACATGCCTTTCCATGGTTGGAAGCCATGCTAGCCTCCCCCAGGCCCATGAGAGAGAGGAACAAACTTCCACAATGTGCACAAGCAAAATGGTGATAAAACACAACAAGAATTACATAACACCATTTAAAAACCTAGACATACCACACATGGTAAAACAACAACATGAAGAGAACAAGGTCAACCTCACAAGGGGGAAGAGAAGAATTAGGATGCCCAAATCAAAGGTGTCCTAACATAGGAACACCAACATAAGCATGTTTACAAAACTCTTTATTCCTCCTAGTCATTCATCCTCCTTATTCCTCCTTTATGTCATAGAAATCCTTCTTGGGAGGATTTTCAAACCCAAAAGGGTTTCGTCACCAAGAATGGGGAAATTTTAAAGCCATATGAACCTTTCTCCCACCTCAAACCATATGAGGGGATGAGAAAATACCTTCATGGCTTGACCAACAACCATGAGGTTTGAGAGGGAAATCCCTCTCTCTTCCCATACATTATCCAAAACCCATCAAACCAAATGATGGTGGAGAGAAAAGTAAGAAAACAACAAAGTAACAAAACAAACAAACTACATTCACCATACAACTTTATAAAACATCATTTCACACACATCATTTTACTTGACCAATGCATTGTTATCAAGATAAACATAACTAGGAAAGAAAAGGATTACGAATCCTAACTCTACAATGCTTTCCAAGACTCTAAGCTTCTTCCCTTTTGTCCAAGCAACTTCCAAGCTCCCAAAATTCTCTAAGTTCTCCAAAAAAAATGAGGCAAGAAAACCCCTTCCTTCCACATGAGGAAGAATAAGAAGAGGAACCAAAAAGTTTCCTCACCAATGGGAAAGTGACAAGTGTCACCCCCTCTCTCTCAAGAGTCAAAGATTCCAAAACCAAATAAGTAAAAGTAAACTCACCTTTTAGCCCTTATCACCCAAAATACTACAAACGAAAATAAAACAAAGCGAACAACTTCTAAAAATTACACACAAACCAACCATCTTACATAGATGGTGACTAAGGAGGGGAAAATGGGAGGAAAATCCCTCCAAACCTTGAAATAAGCCCCTACCTATTAGGTAGAGTCCAAGGGCACATTTTCATGCTAAGGGAACTCCCAAACTCAAAAGGGGTCCCCATAAATTCCTAAAATAACCCAATTTCAGGTTTGGCATGCTTGGGCACAAGGGTAGAGGGTGTGGGGTCCACCAAACATTCACATGTGGTCCCCAATCCCTTCTACCAATACACACACACTTACCCAAAACCATCACTTAAATTAAGATGAGATCATTAAACCCCTAAACTAGTTTACTTAATAAAACACACCCTAAACCTAATTAATTTTACAAGACATAAATACATTACATGCAATTGAGGGTTCATCCATGGTGTCCAATTAATACACCTATCATAAGGCCTCAAACATTTAGCATGGTTAGGACTCACCATGGGCCACTCGTGCACAATTGCGTAGCTGCCACAAACCCATACTCTCATATACCGTCATCTCGCACACTCATTGTACACATTAACCGCATCATCCAATATAATAACATCATCTAAACATCACAATTTTAACCAACTTATAATGTCCTAACATCATTTTACAGTTGATAGTGTAATGTATACAATTATACACATAGTTCGCCACGAATCATCCAGAGATAAAATTATAATGACATACACTTAGGCTAGCATGAGATTACCATTATTAAATCCAAAAAACTATATCATTAATCAAATCGACCACAAGAATCAACATCTAACCAATAAATATCACTATCATGTACCCCTTTTAGTGTCATCAACATCACAAGAAATATATCAATATACTAATCTAGTCCAATTGGTGCTACGTACCCAAAATACGATATTGTCCATGAGGATAAGATAACATAGCAAAATGTCCAAGATCTATCAGAGTCTTAATCAAAACATGTCTATGCATAAAGGAACCAACA
The DNA here is from genome assembly GCA_018340775.1 of Taxus wallichiana var. yunnanensis. Taxonomy (NCBI): domain Eukaryota; kingdom Viridiplantae; phylum Streptophyta; class Pinopsida; order Cupressales; family Taxaceae; genus Taxus; species Taxus wallichiana. Next base: position 188,089,655 of record CM031239.1, read on the forward strand.
GATAACTAGAGCTATAAAAATGTGGGCACTACATCCCCCTCTCCTATAATTAGACTTCCTCCTAGAAGTCATTGGAAGAGATAGGGATACCTAGCCCTCGGTGGTGTAAGCGTCCTCCCGTGTAGTTGATGACTCGTCATATCGGTCCCACTGCACTCTAACCTGGTCCAAATCTTGACCCTAAAGGGCCAACCTCTGGTGCTCTAGTATGCGTACAGGCTCCAGTCTCCACTGCCCTCCATCCTTTACCTATAATGCCGACCAATCCAAAACATGAGAAACATATGGTACATATCTACGAAGTATAGAAACATGAAAAACATCGTGGGCCCATGCAAGGCGTGGTGGCAAAGCTAGATGATAGGCAACTGGACCAATGACCTCACGGATATCAAAAGGCCCCACAAAACGAGGCGATAGCTTAGAACCCTTTCCATAACATATTGGACTCTTATGCGGACGAACTCTCAAGAAGACTTTATCACCCACTAAGAAGTGATGGTCGATCCTCTTGGTGTCCGCATATGCCTTCTGACATGCTCTAGCCTACTCAAGACACTATCGAATTAGAACAACTTGCTGCTCTAAATCCTGAAGATATGTTGGTCCTAGAATAATCCTGTCATCCAGTCTGTCCCAAATCAAGGGTGTCCTGCAAGGTTGACCATACAACGCCTGATAGGGAGCCATGCTAATGGAGCTATGATAACTATTGTTGTAGGCAAACTCAACTAAATGCAAATAATCTTCCCACTTCTTCTGCTGGTCCATCACATACATCCTCAACATGTCCTCAAGAACCTGATTAACTCTCTCTGTCTGCCCATCTATCTCTGGATGATATGCCGAACTGAAATTAATCTGTGTACCCAAAGCCTCCTGAAAAGAAGTCCAGAAAACTGATGTGAAGTTGGTATCTTTGTCATTGATGATCATCTTCGGGATTCCATGCAATCTTAAAATGTCCTCCATAAACACTTTGGTGATGGCACTCATACATTATAGGTAACCTTGGTTGGTGAGAAATGCACAACCTTGGTAAACTTATCCACAGTGACCATAATGGCATCATGACGATAAGAGGACATAGGGAGTCCTACTATGAAATCCATGGAGATCACATCCCATTTCCACTCAGGAATGTCATGAGGGTATAAGAGTCCTATGGCTTGAGAATGCTCTGCCTTGTCTCTCTAACACTCAAGACAACGTGCTACAAAATCTGCTATGTCCCGACGAAGACCCAACCAATAATATAACTCTCTCAAATTGGCATGCATCTTCTTCACTTCTGGATGTGATGTGTATGGGGCTCGATGAGCCTCAGTAAGGATGAAATTACGCAGATTACCTGTCTTAGGCACATAAATGCGCATATGGAATCGAAGCAAACCATCAGACTCTAACATGCATCCTGAATATCTACCCTCAAAAGAACCCTGAGAATCCACCATCTGCTTAGCACCCTCATAAAACCTATCCTCGAGAAGATGCTCAAGTATCCTACCTCTCAAATCTAATGCAATTCAATACAACAAGCACATGTCATCATCTACTAAGTGCATCTACAACAACATTTTCCTTTCCTTTGATATATTGTACCTCCATGTCATACTAACATAGGAACTCCATCTAACGCCCTTGATGACCGTTGAGGTTCAGCCGTGAGAAGATATGCTGTAAATTACGATGATCTCGTCTCAAAATGAAAGCTCTACCCAAAAGGAAATGTCGCAAATGCACAAGTACATGAACAACTCTGCGACCTCCAAGTCAAGAGTAGGATAGTTAAGCTCATAGTATTTGAGCTTACGTGACTCAAAGGTAATCACCCGATGCTCCTGCATAAGAACTACTCTAAAACCCTCTAGTGATGCATCAATGCAAACAACAAAATCCTTTGTCGGGTCTAGAACTACTAAGATAGGTGCCATGGTTAGCCTTTCCTTAAGCAATTGGAAGGCCTGCTCACACTTTTCTGACCAATCAAACTTCTTCCCTTTCCTCTAAAGGGAAGTAATAGGGTGATCAATCCTAGAAAATTCCTGCACAAACCTGTAGTAATACCCTGCTAAACCCATGAAGCTCCTCACCTCAGTGACTGATGTGGGTGCTGGCCAATCCATGATAGCTTGAATCTTAGAGGGATCTACAGAGATAACCTTTCCTGAAATAATGTGCCCTAAGTATTGAATCTCTATTTGAAAGAAGCTATATTTTTCCAAGTTTCCAAACAACCTTTGCTCTCTCAAAATATGAAGCATCTGTCTCAAATTCTCCTCGTATTACTCCTCGAATGAGAATATATCAAAATATCATCGAGGAACACTATGACAAAGAAATATAGGAAGGTCTTGAACATTCCATTCATGAGGCTCATGAAGACAAACGGCTAGGGCATTGGTCAAACCAAAGGGGACAACAGTGAAATCATAATGCCTATAACGTGTGTGAAAAGTTGTCTTATGAATATCTGCATCTGATATGCATAACTGATGATACCCTAACTTGAGATTGATTTTGGAGAACACTCTAGCTCCCTACATCTGATTAAATAAGTCATAAATCCTGGGAGTGGGTAATGGTTCTTTATTGTGACTTTGTTGAGCTATCTAAAGTCTACACAAAGCCTGAGAGAACCATCCTTCTTCTTCACAAATATAATTGGCGCTCCCTAAGGAGATACACTAGGTCAAATGAGACCCTTCTCTAACAACTCCTCTAACTAAATCTTGAGCTCATGAAGCTCTGAAGTCGTCATCCGATAGGGTGCCCTAGAAATTGGTGCAGAGCCAGGCACTAAGTCAATGGTGAAATCCACCTCCCTACTAGGTGGTAAACCTGGAAGCTCTCCTGAAACACATCTACATACTCCCTCAAAACTACATGATCATCAAGGGGTGAATGCTCTGGAGTACTGTCTGAACGATCACTGATAGTGATAGCAAACAACTGGAAACCCTTACGCATGCTCTGCTTGAGTTGCTTAGCCAAGATCATATGCAAGGAAATAGGTCTCTACATCCCTGAAATCACAACTACACTACCAAGATCATCCTAACACTCAATGACCTTCTTTCTATAATCCACCTTGGCTCGATGAGCCTTGAGCCAATCCATACCCAACACTACCTAATAGGATCCTAAAGGAATAACTTGGAGGTAAAGTGTAGTGGAGAAGACTCCCAAATCAAGTACACAACTCTCCACATATGATTCCACGATGAGTTTAGCCCCAGAGGCCAACTCAACCTACCAAATATCTAGTTACCTAGCCACCACTAGCCCACACTGGTCTACTATAGAAGGAGATACAAAAGAATCTGAAGCACCTGAATCAAAAAGTACTGAGACAAAAATACCCCTGATAGTACTGTTGTCTCAATGATTGTGGCCTGATGCTCAGCCTAGCGGTTGTCAACCACTACATATACACGATGGACGTGTCCCACATCACCCACCATCTACTCAGATCTAGGAGCTCTCTACATATCCGTAGTAGTGGGCTTGTGCGGACACATACGCACATAATGGTCTAGAGCCCCACAAATAAAACATCCTCCTATACCCCTCTGAGATGGGGTCCCTCCTATACTCTAGTGAACTGAACCTGCCGGTCCAACCCTAGCAGACTGCTGTGAATGGGCTCACTGTGAATGATGAGTTCTCAGCCTCCTATCCCTAGATCCACTAAAAACACTTCTAGATCCACGTCGCTGAAAACTCTGAGTCTATTTACCCCTCTGATGCTGGTGTCCCTAATGATGTGTCTGTTATGATGGGTGTGGTGGAGCTCTTGATGCTACTGGAGAAGACCATAATCCTCCTCTAGGGGGTGGTGCTACACCCTGTGCCCTCTAACTCTGAAAGGCCTCATGTATCCTATCCTGGAACTTGCTCTTGTTTCTATCTCGGTATTCCTGCGCCTTGGTCCTATTCTCCTCAACCAAGTAGGCCTTCTCAATGGCCTTCTCAAGCGTGGGAGGAGATAACATCCTAACAGCTCCTACTATATCTGCATTCAGGCCCTGAATGAACCTATTTACCTGTAATTTCTCATCTTGTAGGTAGTCTACATACTGCAAGAGATCCAAGAACCTGCTCTCATACTACGCCACTATGTCAGAGCCCTATTGTAAGTCATGAAACTCATTGATCCTCTTCTGCACAAAATTCTCTGACATATACCAGGCCCTAAAGCGCTCCTCAGAAAACTCCCAGGTCACTGTATCTAGAGTCAAATGGAGCTTCTGCTGCTCATTCCTTCACCAAACTCCCCGCTGTGTCTCAGAGGAGGTGTATGGTGAACCTGGATTTGAAATTGCTCTCATGAGAGTGCAAGCCAAAGAAGCTATCCGGCTAAGGATCCGAACTCGCCCCAAAGCCATCTATCAAACCAAGTAGAAGTAGGTGGCTAAAGGCTAAGAAGGTCTCAAATCACATTTCCTGTATCTCTATCCTGGCAATGGGGTCTAACAGGTGAAAGGGGTCGCCTATCTCCAAATGGTCCCTCAAAGCTGTGTGATCGGTTGTGACAAAACGAGGACATCCTCTCACCAAGAATAAAATGGCTGCATGACCTCTCTCGTCTCAAGGTATCGTGCTCCAGTGGCTATGAATGTGCGTCCTCACCAATCAAGTCCTCATCTCCAAACCGAATGTCCTCCTCTCGTGGTTCCTGCGGTGGTGGAAGGCACTCCTACACAACACCTATCACCTGGCTCTTTGTAAGGTCTCTAATATCTCGAGGTCCAAAATCAAGAACCGACAGCTCCCATGTAGGTGCACTACATCCTAAACCTCAAGCTGATCGTCCCCTCTTGGGTGCCATCCTGAACCCGAGGTAAAAAAAAATTTAAAAATGGTTTATAAACTTTTAAGAGTTGCGGAAAGAATTTTATTTATTTATTATTATTATTATAATTATTATTACACTAGATGTAATGCCCCTTCCCGTTAATAATTAATTTATAATAATCATTAATTTACCCGAAATCAAATAAACACTATCCCAACAATAATTTAATTATTTTACTCTATTAAGCTCCCTAGGGTCATGATTAAAAAATCTACACCCCTAGAAAATAAATAGTCTTCCCCCTTTTAATTTATTTAGTCTACCCACACACCCCTCTTAACTTATTTTCCAAACCCATTAAAATGTCATGTTTTAAGGAAAAGTAGGGTTGAAGGAGAGCCCTAGGATCAAATCCAATCTTGGCCCTTGATTTCAAACTTACCCTAAATTTGCCCTAGATTTCTCTATGGTATTTTATTTTATTTTCCATTCCTTTTCTCATTCATTTTGTTTCTTCTTCCTTTCTATTTCTCTTATTTTGTTTTCTTTGTCATTGCAGGTGGAGGAGCTATGGAGTTTTATTGATTTTGCATTGTATTGTTTGAAGATTCATACAATGAAGATAAACCTTTTTTTTAATCCATGTATTTTTCTTTTGTGAAACTTATTGAGGAGAAACTCTGGGTTTGATAAACATATATTTTTTTTGCAATCCCTTTTATCTATCATGAATGGGAGAAGATAAAAAAACACAGGGTTTTTGGGGTATAGGCAGGGCGGCGGACTGTATTTACTGGCCACATTTTTTTGTTTTATTAATTTTTGTTGTTGTTGCCTTTTGTAGGAAGGCATCGGCAATGAGGAAGGAGGGACAGTGGTGGAAGGGCATGATAGGGACGTGGGAAGGGCGAAGAAGGGTCGCTGTGTAGGGGCAACAAGGTGGACGGGGGGACAGCAGTGGGAGGCGTAGGGAAGGCGCAGGGGACAACGTGGGAGGGTAGGGGGTCCGCGAGGTGAGGGGTGCGGATCTAGTGCATAGGGGGCTGGGGGTCGGCCCCCCCCCCAAAAAAATTTGTTTATTTTTTTGTATTTTTTTATTTGTTATAAAATTTATACGTTTAAAAACTAAAATTTTATTTTATTTTATTTTTAATATAAAAAAACCATATATTTATATATACATTTTTTTTTAATCCATATATTATTTAGTATGTACTAATATATATATATATATATATATATATATATATATATATATATGTATATGTATATTTATTTATTTTTATTTTTATTTTTTGATTCTAGGAAAAATATAGTCATAAGTTAGGAACCAAAAAAATGTATATATATAAAATTTGTTTTCATTTCCTTGTTTAATACTACCAACTGCAAGATACACTATTATAAACCAGCTAATAGAATCATTTCAATAAATCCTACAACCCTATAACACTAACTTTCTTTCAATGAAAATAGCTAAATAATTAATGCATATTTCTACAAGAGGGAGATCCAACAACAAGAAAAATAAAATATTTTCTTCTAGTACTAAAACATTCTTCCAATGAACAACTTTCCTTTTCAAAAAAAAGTTACAAAAATTTATTTATTATTATTTTTTTAACAAAGCAATAAGATAACTAAAAAATAAATTACCCAATAAGTCTCGTGTGTTTGAACCACGCTCTAATACCAAAATGTAATGCCATAAAAATTTGCAGATTTAAAAGAATGTTTAGCATATAAGTTTCAGATTTATTTTCAAAAAAGTATACATATGCCATTTAATAGATTCTCTTTTTTTTTTTTACAAAACTTGAAAAGTAGACACAACTAAAAATTACAGATTTAATGTACAATGCATAACTACATTTTTTTAGATTTATAAACAACAAGGCCTCCAAATGAAGACATTGAAATAAAAGGGCTCATGGTTTCATTATGATTTCAAAATGATAATATTACAAGATTCTTGCAATAATGAAGGAAAAACTTCCTTAGTAATGACTAAAGTTTACAAGTAGCAACAAGTACAAAAATAGGTATTTACAAGAAGGTTAAACTTCACAAAGCCACCTTTGAAGAGATAAAATGAAAGTAATTTCCTCAAAAGATGAAGATGACCAAGAGGACCAAGATGGCAAGAGGCTCCAACTATCTCCAAACTTGAGTGTTCTTCCAAGGATGCTGAAATAAGAGACAAGCCTTGTTTACCACTCAACTAATATGCATCATCACATGCCTTTCCATGGTTGGAAGCCATGCTAGCCTCCCCCAAGCCCATGGGAGAGAGGAACAAACTTCCATAATGTGCACAAGTAAAATGGGGATAAAACACAACAAGAATTACATAAGACCATTTAAACACTTAGACATACTACACATGGTAAAACAACAACATGAGGAGAACAAGGTCAACCTCACAAGGGGGAAGAGAAGAATTAGGATGCCCAAATCAAAGGTGTCCAACCATAGGAACACCAACAAAAGAATGTTTACAAAAATTGTTATTCCTCCTAATCATTCATCCTCCTTGTTCCTCCTTTATGTCATAGAAATCATTCTTGGGAGGATTTTCAAACCCAAAAGGGTTTCCTCACCAAGAATGGGGAAATGTTCAAGCTATATGAACCTTTCTCCCACCTCAAACCATATGAGGGGATGAGAAGGAACCTTCATGGCTTGACCAACAACCATGATGTTTGAGAGGAAATCCCTCTCTTCCCCTAAATTATCCAAAACCATCAAACCAAATGATGGTGGAGAGAAAACAAAGAAAACAACAAAGTAACAAAACAAACAAACTACATTCATAATACAACTTTACAACACATCATTTTATTGATCAATGCATTGTTAATAAAATAAACACAAATAGGAAAGAAAAGGATTAAGAATCCTACCTCTACAATGCTTTCCAAGACTTTAAGCTTCTTCCCTTTTGTCCAATCAACTTCCAAGCTCCCAAAATTCTTGAAGTTCTCCAAAAACAATGAGGCAAGAAGACCCCTTCCTTCCACATGAGGAAGAATAAGAAGAGGAACCAAAAATTTTCCTCACCAATGGGAAAGTGACAAGTGTCACCCCCTCTCCTCTCAAGAGTCAAAGATTCCAAAAACCAAATAAGTAAAAGTAAACTCACCTTTTATCCCTTATCACCCAAAATACTAAAAACGAAAATAAAACAAAGTGGAGCAACTTTTAAAAATTACACACAAACCAACCATCTTACATGGATGGTCACTAAGGAGGGAAAAATGGGAGGGAAACTCCCTCCAAACCTTGGAAATAAGCTCCCTACCTATTAGGTAGGGTCCAAGGGCCCATTTTCATGCTAAGGGAACTCCCAAACTCAAAAGGGGTCCCTAAAAATGCCCAAAATAACCCAATTTCAGGTTTGGCATGCTTGGGCACAAGGGTAGACGGTGGGGGTCCACCCAAGGTTCACATGGGGTCCCCAATACCTTCTACCAACACACCTACACTTACCCAAAATCATCACTTAAATTAAGATGAGATCATTAAACCCCTAAACTAGTTTACCTAATAAAACACACCCTAAACATAAGTAATTTTACAAGACATAAATACATTACAATTGAGGGTTCACCCATGGTGCCCAATTAATACACCTATTCTAAGGCCTCAAACATTTAGCATGGTTAGGACTTAGCCCGTGGGCCGCTCATGCACAATTGCGTAGCTGCCCTGAAACCCATACTCTCCTATACCTATCACCTACACACTCATTGCACACATTAACCGCATCTGTCCAATATAATAACATCATCTACACATCACAATTTTAATCAACTTATAATGTCCTAACATCATTTTACAATTGATAGTGCAATGTATACAATTATACACATAGTTCGCCATGAATCATCCACAGATAAAATTACAATGACATACACTTAGGCTAGCATGAGATTACCATTATTAAATCTAGAAAACTATATCATTAATCAAATCGACCACAAGAATCAACATCTAACCAATAAATATCACTATCATGTACCCCTGTTAGTGTCATCAACATCACAAGAAATATATCAATATACGAATCTAGTCCAATTGGCGCTACGTGCCCAAAATACCATAATGTCCATGAGGATAAGATAACATAGCAAAATGTCCAAAATCTATCAGAGTCTCAATCAAAACATGTCTATGCATAAAGGAACCAACAGATAACTGGAGCTATAAAAATGTGGCACTACATCCTTTTTCGTGCCTGAGACATGTGGAAGATCCACACTCATTTGAGTCTGATTTTTTGAGTTTAATCCTTGGAGATGTGCCAATGAGGCACATGGAGGCTTCCGCTGATTCCTCCATACTTAGCCAATTTTGGGCTTGTTCTAAATCATTTGTAGAGCCCGAAGACTTTGATTTTTCTCCATTTCTTTTCCTTTAAGCCTCTAGTTTTCTTTGACATTGTTTGCTTCCTTCCCCAACCCCAATCCTCCATTGTATAGCTTGCATGCCCCGTTTGTTGGATTTTAAACGTGGGCTCATGTGACGGAACCTTCCCTTGGATTTCTCCCCTTGCACGGGTCATGTTTGATCAATTTTTCTAAGGGAAAAATTTAGATAACAACGCCCTCTACCACATTCAATCCCTTTGACATTATTAGTTATAAGTATTTGTGTAAAATTCGTCATCAACCACACATATTTTGAGTAATTTTCTCCTCAGATTTTCATCCCAACAATAAAATATCTTTGGTGGGTTTCCTTTGCACATAATGTAATACACATTGTGTCTTCAAAATTCTAGCAGACATCATTTCTACACCAAAATGTTTCTAGATATTTCATTATAATTCAATCAAGCATTTTGCAATGTTCTTTTCCTAATGTGATTAATGGATTTAAGTTAGTTGATAACTTTTATATTGAAGGCCTTTGTTAGCTTTCCAACATCAGCAAAAGTAATTTTTCTTACGAATCCAATTTCAAATTTATTTGATAATGAATTTATAAAATCTTTCATGCCACCTCACATTTTGATTCTCTCCTTGCATAACTTGAATTTGATTTCCACAAAGGGCAAAGGTTTTTCTCACACAAAAATCCCTTCAAATATAAAATAAGTAATTAATTCTTGTTGCTAATCTGCAGGAAGTAAAATTTTTTTAATCAATCTAATCTCAATTGTAAACAATGGAAAAAATCAACATTTTAGCTTGTGGCTACCACTTGTCAAAGCGGGCTCAGTGTGTAGGATTGCATCTTGTTTACCTCGTAGCTAGATCCTTTGATGAAAGATCTATTTCAAAAAATATTAATATAGTTATAACTATGGAAAATGAAACAGTATTTGAAAAAAACATATTGAACTACGTGGTAAAATGGTAAATTCAATATTAGCACTTTAGGTAGCTACCACTTACCGACTGAGCTTCTGGCATGGCTTGCATAGACCTTACTAGTTGCAAGTTTTTTTTTATGTAATATGTATTACAAAAAACAATAATCAATTTCATTCTATCACAAATGAAAGCATAATTGAAAATCATACTGGTTTATGTTGTAATATGGTAAGTAAATATCAAAATGTTTGATGTCTTCTGATTTAATTATAGCACCTACTAGGGTTCGTTTATATGCATTGAACCACCCATTGGTAGACAACACTTTTGAGATACTGATGTGGATTAGTGACCGCTACGCTATGCCATCATTGGATAGAATAAGCATAGATTATAATGTTTGTATCATTATGTCGATACTAATGGTTTATGCACATAACCAACAACCTGGACACTACAAACTATGTAGCATTAGATGCGATCATGAAATTTTGAAATAGGTTATTTGGTAATTCCTTCTTTGAAATTGGTTTTGCTTCTAGAATTAGTCGATATCTTTTTCTATAAATATGTGAGCCTTAGAAATGGTTATGTTTTAAAATACGCATGGCTAACATACTTGGACTTGTCTACATAATCATGTTGGCTACCACTGTGCATGCCATGCCACACTTTCTTTGGGTGTTGGTGGTCTGCATAAACCATTAATTTTTTTATAATCTTGTGGGGATTAGTAATGGTTATTATTTATAAATGCACATGAATAACATACCAGGATTTTTTTACATATTCGTGGATGATATGGTTGAGTTCTCCTCATCGATGGCTAGATATGGTGAGCATAGAGTATTGTAAAAAAATGAAAACAATGGAAATTGAAAACAAAGCTCATTAAAAATATTTATAAAGTGATTAAAGGTCAATCATTATGATGAGTTGTTTGTTTAGCATCAAGTTGAGAGGTTTTTATATTTATTCCTATTATTCTTTGGTTGTCTACACAAATAAGAAATGTGTAAGTAGGTTTTTGGTTGAAAGAATTGTACCATAATCACATGTTTGAGTTGTATTCGATACCAACCTTTCTTCATATGAGAATAGTAATGTTTCAAATAAAATTCTTGACTATGTGTCTCAACATTAAAAACAACATATTGATTGGATTTAACTAATGCACACAATACAACACTAGCTCCATATAACACTAATACAAAAGGAATCCTAGGAACAACATCGAGGGAACATATTAGACTAGAACTCATATGATCACTCATAGAAAACGATGTTTGTTTCCTTTTAGTCCAATTTCACTTGCGATTTTCAATTGTTGTGGTAGTTTCTAAACCAATCCCTAGTAAATTCTTCTCTTTCATCATTTTTTTGTCTTTTTGTTGCACTTTTACACTTTAGTTATTGTGTACATAAGACACGAACTTTTAAAATTCCCACTTTTTATCATAGAGTTTTTAGCATCCATCCGTAATCGATTCTTCACTATATTTAACCTTTTCCATGTATTTTGTTACTTGGTTCTCTCAACATTTTTGAATATTCAATTGGTATGAGAAAAATAATAATACATTTCAGAAAACTGGTTCTAATAACTGTTAGTAGCTCCATTATTTCTTCAGAAGAAATATTGCTAGACAAATTACAAAAATCAGTGATAACACATTTTGCATTGAAAGGATTGGTGGCAGGAATAGCTGATAGAGTTAATGAAAGCTAGAACGGTATGCACATTGAAATGTAAATTCTTCTATATCCTCCACCCTTTCCAAGATATTGTATTTCATTGATACCACATAGTTGTCTAATATTATCGAGCCTCGACGAGAAGATCTTCTTCCGCCACTTGGTCCTTTTTCATTTAGATTTTTTTCCCCTATGTGGGAATCATATTTTCTCTTTCCTTTCCTCTCTTCACCCAATAGTATAAAAAACTGGAGGTAGTGTGATTCATGTAATTTAACTTTTTCAATTATATTGGATTCACTACACGATGTCAATAGATCAATATATAGATGTTTGTCTTTAACATATTGTAGAAATTTTTCTCTCATTTTTCTTTATCCTTTTATTCTCTATCGGTAAGAATCAAATGTCTCTACTATTATGCATTCTGGAATAGGGCCAATTAAAAACACATCCTCCGATTGTACTTTATCTACTAGTACTGATAATTCTTCGTTGTTCATTCCTCTAGAACCCTGAATGAACTATATGTGAATATTGCTGATGAATTAGGCTCAAAGCTATCCTAATTATCTTTAATAGGTTAACATGTAAGGCCACTAGATCTAAACAACTCAAATATTGTATTCCATTTAGTCCATATTTCATCTAACCATAATAGAAAAGTGCATTTGTCATATAGATTGATGGTTGTGTCCGTTTTAAAAATCAATAAGCATTGACTCTCAAAGTTCTACATTAAAAGGACAATTATATGTTTTATATTTTTATATAAGGAAGAAAAATTTAATAACAAATGCAATAAAATTAAAACACATTACCTTTTGATCCTCTATATTGTGTTTTTCTGATCCAGGACATTGAGGACATCCAAGCGATTTCACAACCGATCTAGCTTTATACATTAAATAAAGAAACTTGGTTTCTATTCACTTCATTCTATTGTTTGCAAATATTAGTAATGGTTTTGTTAGTTTCATTTGTAGAAAGAATGCAAGCCCTTGAAAATTGTAGTCTCGAGTAGTGCCCACACTTTTATAGCTTAGTAGCTTGTTGTTTCTTTACTCATAGACATGTTTTGACAACGATTGGTTATATCTTGGACATTATATTTAGAGTTTTGATCTTATTAGACATGTGTGGACATTTAGGCGTATATCGCCAATTTATCTTAATTGCTTTATGATTGTCGCATTTTCTTATGATGTCATCAATACTAATGGATATGATGTTGTTGTAGAAACATAATTATATTGATGGATACTTAGTTGTTGCATGTTCGTATTCTATGTCACTTTATCATCTTGTCTAACTTTGGAGAATTGAGTATAATTGTGCACCTTGTCGCATTTTGATTTCAGTAGGATGTTAGGCTAGTTTAGAACTCATTGATATCTTCTGAGTCATTAATTTATATTTATCAGATAGGTGCAGTTAATGTGTGCAATGAGTGTGCAGGTGATAGGTTTACAAGAGGACGTGGGACTCAGGCCAGCTACACAATCTTGCACAAGCAGCCCACGGGCTAAGTCCTAGCCATGTTCATTGTGTGAAGCCTTAGTATAGGAGATTATTATTTTGGGCACTATGAGTGACCCCAATTTTTCTAATGTATTGTGCCTTGAAATATTAATTTTGTTTAGGGTTATTAGTGGAGTTGTAAACTTGTTTTGGGAATTAATAATCCCACTTTCATTAAATTTTTATTTTGTTTATTCAGTCACGGAATCATAAGGGTTTAGCGTCACATGTGAGACCGTTGGGTGGTCCCCACACCTCTACCCTTGTGCCAAAAATGCAAAACCCGAAATTTGGTTAATTTGGGCATTTTAGGGACCTCCTTTTAGCTTGGGAGTTCCCCTAACATAAAAATGAGCCCTTGGACCCTACCTAATGGGTAGGGGCTTATTTTCAAGGCTAGAGGGAGTTTTCCCTCCCTTTTACCTCTTTTTGGTCACATCCATGTAAGGGGTGTGGATTGGAGTGCTTATTAAAAGTTTCACTAATTTTGTCTCGCTAACATTTAGGGGAATTTGGGAGAAGAGGGTAAAAAGACAATTTTACCCTTTCTCTCTTTGTTTTGGAATTTTTGATCTTGAAGAAGGAGAGGGTGACACATGTCACCCCCTCATTTTTGAGGATTCTTGTTTGCTCCTCTTTAAATTCCCATTGATGGGAAAAGAGAGGGACTTTTTTTTTCGGAAACTTATTGCTTGGATGCTTGTGTGATTTGGAGTTGGTGATTTTCTTGAGTCAAGAGTGGAGAAATTTGAAGTTGGAAAGCTTTCTTTGAGGTAGGCTCTTATGTCTTATTTTTTGTGTTGTTTTCTTTTTAGTTGTTAGATTGGTTGCTTGAAATTGTTATTGTTGCATGTGGATTTTGTTTGATGTTACTTGTTTTATTCCCTCCATCATATGACATGATGGATTTTTGGAGTTGTGGGGGAAGAGAGAGGGATTTTCCTCTCAATCCTCAAGGCTTGATGGACAAGCCTTGTACGGTCTTATTGTTTTCCCCTCAAATGGTTGAGGTGGGGAAGTTGATTCATTTGGCTTGAATCTCCTTTCTCATTCTTGGTAAGGAAACTCCTTTGGGTTGAAAATCCTTCCAAGAAGGACTTGGAGAAAGGGTGGAGGGATAAGGATGGTTTTGATTAAATTTAGGAGCAATAAGGAGGATATGGTGTTTTTGCTTTGTGTATGTAAATTGGAATATAATTTTTTGGAGAACTTTCTCCTCTCTTCCCCATCTCTAAGGTAGAACATGGGTTCTCCTCCTTGTAAATCTTGGTGTCTTGATTTACACTTGTTTTGTTTTCCCATGTGAATGTGTTCTTGGTTGCTTCACCCTTTTTCTTATGCAAGTTGTGGATGGTTGTCATCTTTCCCATGGGCTTGGGGGAGGCTAGCATGCATCCCAACCTTGGGAGGCATGTAATGATGCCTAAGGTTGGGTGGTTAATCAAGATTTTTTCTCCTTGTGTTGGATTCTTGGAAGCTCTTGAAGTTGGAAGTTAAGCATAGAGATGGTTGGAGTTTGTGGCATCTTGGTCTCTCCTTGTCCTCTCATATTTTGTGAAGTATTACTCTCATTGAAATATCTTGTATGAAAATTTCCTTGTCTTGGAAATTTATCCTCTTTAAGATGGGAAAATTTTACTTGTAACCTTGAGTAACTTTTGCGGTTGTGAGCTTGCTTCATTCTTGGAATGAGAACTTGAATGTTGAAACTCCTATGTTTTATAAACATTTAGGGAATCATGGTTTGATTTAGACCTCAAGCTACTTCAAAAGAATTGTTTTATAAATCAAATGATCCTTTTTATATGAATGTGATGGAAGTCCTTTTTTTTGTTTTTATATATATAAGGAAAGAATGTTTAGTGAAATCTTGTTTTTTTTAATAAAAGAAAAAAAAAAACATAACTTTGGATTGTTTTCTTTTAACATGGCATGTGAACTAATTACATATAAAATAAAATGATAGAGATATTTTACACATTCAAAGTAGATCTTATTTACACTATGGAACCATGATTAAAATTTTAATATAGTTACTCAAGGACTTTGTTTTATAGTGGTAGTAGATTTTACTCTATTTTAAATGTATCATATTACAAAAGATTTTATGTTTATATAATATGAACTTGATGTATCAAATAAATATACTATAAAATATGAATATCTTATAATATAGAAATAAGATATTATATATATAATTATTATAGATGTTTATACTATTAAACTTTTAAAATGATAATAAGATTATGATAGTAATAATAAAATAAATAAAGATAATGGGGAGGGTTGAACCCCTCCCCATCCTCCATTCCCATGCAAGGGCTGCCCCAACCACCACCCTCCACACTACCACCACCTCCTCCTCCCCACATTGTTTCCCCTCCATGCTTGCTCCCTTCCCCACGCCGGTGCTTGCGCACTGTCCCCCTTCCTCCACGCTGGTGCCTAGCGCAACTCCGTCCCCCCATTCCTCCATGCTGTCCATTTCTCCCCTGCTCCACGCGACTCCTTCACTCCATCGCCCTCCTCACACTATCGTACACTATGCATAGACCCCTCCTGCACCAAACCGTGAATAAGATTTTTAATCGAGTTCTTCCTTCGTACATTCATATCTAGTTTTGTTTACATGTTTATATATCTAATTTCACTTGTATTTACAAATGACATGATATTGATATCTCTCAAAAACTTATTGGAATGAAACAATCCTTGAGAAGAATCTCCTCCATCTAATCCTGTAATACAAATAAACAAAAATCAAGAGTAAAATACAAGAGAAACTTGAGATCTCTTCATGACCATTCATGGCCTTTCCCAAAACCTGCATATTTTCAAAATGAAGAAAAAGAAAGGGGCAAGAAAGAGTTAAAGATGTGTTAAGGAAAGTTAGGGAAAAACTTAGATCAAGGGTTGAGAGAGCTTCTATCCTATGGTTCACAATTAACCCTACATCCTTTTAGAGCCAAGTGTAACTCAAATGTGAATAGGGAACAAAGTTAAGTTGTGTGGGGGAAATCAAATATAAAAAAATAATAATAATAATAATAAAAGGGGGTGTAGTCTCTATTAGGATGCTCCTAGCTAAACCAGATAATTAATTAAATAAATAAATTTGTTCGACTGGTGGGTGAGAAATTTCATAAATCGATTTCGTTAAATTAATTAATTAATTTCAGACAATTGTTTATGTATCGTTAAGCATTCACTTTCAAAAAAATATTTTACCCTAAATTTTTGCTTACCTTGGTCTGGTTTTCCGGTGTCCCGGGCGGGGCTCTACATTTGGTATCAGAGTGAGGTTCGCACACGCAGATGCTCTGGGAAGAACTTTTAACTGGTTGGTAATGTTTTCATAATATTAAAAGAAAAACAATTAAAATTGTTTCCGCTAAACTATTCCATGGGTAAAGTTACCTCTCGAGTAACCGCTTAGAATAAAATGTTTGCTAAGACAATAGATGGTAGGCACATTTTGATCACTTAATTTGTTTAAAACAATCAGTAAAACTTAAGAAAAATGTCGTGTTTAGATGACGTGCAAAATGGCTTTTTGGTCTCCATAGTAGTAATGGATTGGATAATCTTGTTTCCTAGTGACATGGGAAGCCGCATCAACTTTTAAAATCATTTGATCATATAGATAAAACCATTTTTTTAGCTCTTTTAATCACATATTATTGGGACAACAACTTAAAATTGGAGTAAAATCGTTTCGATGTGGACTTGTAAAGTGGAGAGCGTTAGTAGGAAATTAAAACTTATGGCTTCTAACTTGTAGTATTTCTCCATGTCGAGTGGATTGCAATGATTAGATTCGAGAAAAAAGGAATAGATAATTATTTTTCTGAGTGTGTTTAGGAGGCCTCTACATGTTTTATTCAAAATAAAAACTTGTAAATAACATTATTTAGCCTCGGAAAGTATGCCATATCTAGAGTTTCGATCATCAGTTTTTCATTTTGTGAGTTGCGTCGGGTTCTCTATTTATAGAAGAATAGAGTCAAGCTGTTAGAACTCATTTTTGAATTGGGATTACTTATTTTCAAGACCCTTTTTGTAGCCATTTGTCACTATAAATCTGCTGATATACAATAGTAAAACTATAATAGTTGGCTTCGAGATAGTGCTTCCAATTTGAAATCTATTCGCCAATTTTTAGAAATGTACATTTTGTTTGACTCTCTGTTTAATAGAGAATTGACTGAAAGCCTTGTTTCACCATTTGGGTGTTGAGTACATGTCTTAGTAGGATCCCTTTGTAGCTAGTTTCTTTAGATCGTAGAACAAGAAAATCTGGTCTTAATAAATAAATAGATTTCTTAGGACACCCTTGGAGGGTGAATCATGTTATAAAATGTTTATTGTTTTAAGCTACGTGTTTCTCAGTTGAATGCTAAGACCCAAAATAAATTTTGTGCATCAAGTCATCTTTGATTGCTAGCGACCTTGGTTAGATATGTCTTTCTGGTCACCAAAGGTCTAGTTGTTGGTTTCAAAAATAATAAGTAGGTCGAGATAAGAATGTGAAATTGTTACCTTGATATAGGAAATTTGTTATGACATTTGATTGGTTGTTTCTTGTCTAAGAGATCCTTTGTTTCTTGGGAATATCAACTGTCGTGTTAGAGGTGCCACTTTAGATCTAATGAAACCCTTTCGGTATGGGTGTAAATTCCATGTCTATGTCTTGTAAAAAAATAAAAAATCCAATATGATAAAATAATCCTCCACGTTTTGATATTTCACTACTATGAAATTGGAAATAATTTTTACTCCTATGATATGTGTTTCTAATCTTATTTTTATAATTCTTTTATAAGGAAATTCAACAAATGATCTTATGACCTTGTTGTTTTCCGCTTCAAAATTGTGGTTTAAAATTGATTATAATTGGATGAAAATAATTGCTAACCCCTCTCTAAAACATAAATGATAAAGGGAAAGAAATTTAGTGCCTCTCCTTTTTGATGGTGTTGCTCCAAATAATATTTCATGGCTATTTTATCCTCTTCGTGCAACGTAAGAACTCATTGTCTGATTATAAAACAAATCTAGTTTCACAACTTAAAATTATCATCAAAGCTATTGGTATAAATTTTAGAGTTAACTTCGGAAATGATCTAGTTAATTTTCTTAATCCTTTTGGAGCTCGATAAACCTATTTTCATACTTTAACCACTTATTAAGTTTTGTTGCATGGTAACTTGGTTAAAACCTTCTTACTTTAGTAATTACACATGTGATTTCAACTCTCCTCAAGTTGATTTAAAATGTTATGAGTTAATCATGTTTATAATTCTTGTACTTATGTGTAGAAATAAGGGAATCACCCTCCTTCTAACCTCTATTCGTGGACTTAGAAGAACAATGGTCATGCAAAAAAATTATATATATAATAGATATAAACAAAGATATTTTATCTCTCTCTTGGAAAGAAAATAAAATGAAATGAATTAGTGTTGAACACTTTCTTGGTTAGGCATTATGTTGTATCGAGGATGGTGTTGACTGTGAAAGAACTATTAATGTGGTCCAATAGGGGTGAAAGTAATGTTTCAAAATCCACAAAAATATATATTTATTTATAAATCTAAAAGCACAATTGTGTACACTTACCTTGTAAACAATAATGGAATATTGTAATTATTTGTATCTTGGAAAACTCGTTATATATATAATTAAACAACATTGGTTGGATAAACTAGGTTAATCATTGTTACCCCTTAAAAAGCTAAAATTTGGGCAAACCTAAAACTTTTGCTTGAATGTGTTAAGTATTGGTTATTAATCTTTGTCTTGTGATGACCATATGGTTCACACATTTAATGTTGGGAATTTTGTAAGTAACTTAGGTATTGTTTTGTCTTCCTAAATGTTTAGGTGAGAAAATTAATACGAATGATAGAATTATCGCAATGATCTCACAAATCATATATGCCTTTGGCTATTAGACTCATAGGAAACTCTTATTCCAGATGTCATTCACATTTGAAAACTCTCATGTATCTTATTTTAAGATAAATGATGAAGCCTTATTGCAAGGACTAACAATAATGACTAACTAGTCTTTCCACTTACCATAGGTAGAGACGTCCTTTGTAATTAGTATAAGCATAAGTTTTTAATATATATATATATATATATATATATATATATATATACAAATAAATTGAAATTATTTTGGGGTCCTCTCTAAAACACGGTTCTATTTTCTTTTACCACTCAAATAGGGTGGCGTGATTCAAATTTCTTTGTGTAATATGAATTCCACCCTTGTTAACAAGTGTAGTTATTTTATACTTATGTCTCTTGTGACCTAATGGGCCAAATTACGACCAAATAATTGTTAAGTAAAAGTTAACGTAAGTTGGATATCTTAAAAATATTTAGACCTTACCTTTCATTAAAGGAAGATGAGTGTTGATCTCTTGTGCTTGAGGAAAGTATGAACGAGAAAGTTTTGCTTTCCATCATGCTGGTATATTGTAAATTTTGATAAATATGTTGATAAGATTTGGGAAACATTCTCTTTAAATGGATTTTGTTTTTGCGTAACTCATTCATGTTTTCTTTTGATTATAGCAATTAAGAAATGATAAAATTTAAGTAAAACTTTTCTTATATCGTATTGAACTGGAAATTTTTGGTTTGTTGTTTCATTAAGAAGTTATGGCTTGTTGGGGCATAGAAAGTTCTAAAATTGCTTTGGCATAATGAGAACTCATATAAACCAATTTACAAACAATAATAAATTTATTTTTTTTGTTTATGAGATTTCTAAAGCAATCTTGGCTCAGAATAGAAATGTTTTATAAAACGGTACATGCTATGAAATGTTGGAAAACAAATTAGAAAGCTAATCCTAACCTAGTAGTGGACTATATATTCCACCCACAAATTATTATTTTTACAATCTTTTAGCAATAAAAAAAAAAAAAAAATTAAAAATAAAAATAAATAATGACCAAATTAAGACAACTCCTTTAACTATGTTTGGTAGTATGTGAATATTCTTCCTTGACCTAAGTGAATAATATTGATTATTGAACTATTTAAAAAAAAAAAAAAAAGCTGCGAACCTTCCTTTTTCAAAAGTTAGAGTAATGATGAATTAGGAGATGAAACCACACGGAACATGGAAACTTTTTCTCTCTCATCGTGTGGTATTTGTGACACCTTGGATAGTTCCTTAAATGTCTAAATACGCAAGTAATATTCAAAAACTTTTTAATTCATTTTAAAACAACATTTATGTTCCCTTCGCTCATCCATCATCTTGGACCTTATGTTGTGTATCCTTTTTTTTTGGACCCTAATAAGAAAGTTAGATGATGAGGAAAATGAATTCGGTTTATACAATCCCCCTTGGTTAATACTATCCTATTTGAAATATACTTGTTCTTGGACCTTGTTACGCTTGAAAAGACATGTTGTTAAGACAAAGAAAAATATTTTAGTTCCTTTAAAAATGACCTTAATGTTGGACTTACACTACGATGTGATACCCAAGTAAAATCTTATACCTATCTCTTCCAAAGGAATTCCCGAGGAAGTCTAATTTTAGTAGAGGAGGATGTAGTGCCCAGACTTTTGTAACTCGGTAGCTTGTTGTTTCTTTGCTAATAGACATGTTTTGACAGATTGGTTATATCTTAGACATTATATTTAGAGTTTTGATCTTATTAGACATGTGTGGACATTTAGGCGTATAGCACCAATTTAGCTTAATTTCTATGATTGTCGCATTTTCTTATGATGTCATGGATACTAATAGATATAATGCTATTGTAGGAACATAATTATATTGATGGATACTTAGTTGTTGCATGTCGTGATTCTAAATCACTTTATCATCTTGTCTAACTTTGGAGAATTGAGTATAATTGTGCACATTGTCACATTTTGATTTCAGTAGGATGTTAGGCTAGTTTAGAACTCATTGATATCTTGTTGAGTCATTAATTTATATTTATCAGACAGGTGCGGTTAATGTGTGCAATGAGTGTGCAGGTGATAGGTTTACAGGAGAACGTGGGACTCAGGCCAGCTACACAATCTTGCACAAGCAACCCATGGGCTGAGTCCTAGCCATGTTCATTGTGTGAAGCCTTAGTATAGGAGATTATTATTTTGGGAACTATGAGTGACCCCAATTTTTGTAATGTATTGTGCCTTGAATTATTAATTTTGTTTAGGGTTATTAGTGGAGTTGTAAACTTGTTTTGGGAATTAATAATCCCACTTTCATTAAATGTTGATTTTTTTTAATGAGTCACTTAATCACAAGGGTTTAGGGTCACATGTGAGACCCTTGGGTGGTCCCCACACCCTCTACCCTTGTGCCAAAAATGCAAAACCCGAAATTAGGTTATTTTAGGCATTTTTGGTGACCTCCTTTTAGCTTGGGAGTTCCCCTAACATAAAAATGAGCCTTGGACCCTACCTAATGCGTAGGGGGCTTATTTTCAAGGCTAGAGGGAGTTTTCCTCCTTTTTACCTCTTTTTGGTCACATCCATGTAAGGGGTGTGGATTATAGTTCTTATTAAAAGTTTCACTAATTTTGTCTTGCTAACATTTAGGGGAATTTTGGAGAAGAGGGAAAAAAGACAATTTTACCCTTTCTCTCTTTTGTTTTGGCATCTTTGACCTTGAAGAAGGAGAGGGGTGACACATGTCACCCCCTCATTTGTGAGGATTCTTGCTTGCTCCTCTTCAAATTCCCATTCATGGGAAAAGAGAGGGACTTTTTTTTGGAAACTTCTTGCTTGGATGCTTGGGTGATTTGGAGTTGGTGATTTGCTTGAGTCAAGAGTGGAGAAATTTGAAGTTGGAAAGATTTTTGGAGAGCTTTCTTTGAGGTAGGCTCTTATGTCTTATTGTTTGTGTTGTTTTCTTTTTAGTTGTTAGATTGGTTGCTTGAAATTGTTATTGTTGCATGTGGATTTTGTTTGTTGTTGCTTGTTTTACTCCCTCCATCATATGACATGATGGAGTTTTGGAGTTGTGGGGGAAGAGAGAGGGATTTTTCCTCTCAATCCTCAAGGCTTGATGGACAAGCCTTGTAGGGTCTTATTGTTTTCCCCTCAAATGGTTGAGGTGGGGAAGTTGATTCATTTGGCTTGAATCTCCTTTCCCATTCTTGGTAAGGAAACCCCTTTGGGTTTGAAAA
The DNA here is from genome assembly GCA_018340775.1 of Taxus wallichiana var. yunnanensis. Lineage (NCBI taxonomy): Eukaryota > Viridiplantae > Streptophyta > Pinopsida > Cupressales > Taxaceae > Taxus > Taxus wallichiana. The sequence continues at coordinate 188,112,160 of CM031239.1, forward strand.
TCCTTCCAAGAAGGACTTGGAGAAAGGGTGGAGGGATAAGGAGGGTTTTGATTAAATTTAGGAGCAATAAGGAGGATATGGAGATTTTTTTCTTTGTGTATGTAAATTGGAATATAATTTTTGGATAACTTTCTCCTCTCTTCCCCATCTTTGAGGTAGAACATGGGTTCTCCTCCTTGTAAATCTTGGTGTCTTGATTTACACTTGTTTTGTTTTCCCATGTGAATGTGTTCTTGGTTGCTTCACCCTTTTTCTTGTGCAAGTTGTGGATGGTTGTCCTCTTTCCCATGGGCTTGGGGGAGGCTAGCATGCATCCCAACCTTGGGAGAGGCATGTAATGATGCCTAAGGTTGGGTGGTTAATAAAGTTTTTTTCTCCTTGTGTTGGATTCTTGGAAGCTCTTGAAGTTGGAAGTTAATCATAGAGATGGTTGGAGTTTTTGGCATCTTGGTCTCTCCTTGTCCTCTCATATTTTGTGAAGTATTAATCTCATTGAAATATCTTGTATGAAAAGTTCCTTGTCTTGGAAATTTATCCTCTTTAAGATGGGAAAATTTTACTTGTAACCTTCAGTAACTTTTTCAGTTGTGAGCTTGCTTCATTCTTGGAATGAGAAATTGAATGTTGAAACTCCTATGTTTTATAAACATTTAGGGAATCGTGGTTTGATTTAGACCTCAAGTTACTTCAAAAGCATTGTGTTATAAATCAAATGATATTTTTTATATGAATGTGATGGAAGTCCTTTTTTTTTGTTTTTATATATATAAGGAAAGAATGTTTAGTGAAATCTTGTTTTAAAAAAAAAAAAAAAAAACATAACTTTGGATTGTTTTCCTTTAACATGGCATGTGAACTAATTACATATAAAATAAAATGATAGATATATTTTACACATTCAAATTAGAGCTAATTTACACTATGGAACCAAGATTAAAATTTTAAAATAGTTACTCAAGGACTTTGTTTTATAGTGGTAGTAGATTTTACTCTGTTTTAAATGTATCATATTACAAAAGATTTTATGTTTATATAATATGAACTTGATGTATCAAATAAATATACTATAAAATATGAATATCTTATAATATAGAAATAAGATATTATATATATAATTTTTTTTTATTAAGGGCAAATAGTTTTGAAGGGACTATACCACCGTATACAAAAGATCTCAAAAGCCGAGATAGTAAAGATGAGAGAAGCAACCCAGAGAAGGGAAAACAAGTAACCAAGAAAGGCTCAACAGCCAGATATTACAATATAGGTGAAAAATGGATCTAAACATACAGAGATCCAGAACAAAGAAGGCAAGATCAAAAAGAAGCCAAAAGAGAAACAGAATAAAGAGCTCCACCAAAAAACAACTCCAGAACCGCCCGATGACAGCCAGATCGCAGCCAAAAATAGCAACACAACTACCCGTTACTTGATTGCTCTGTCTATCTTGGTCTTGATGGCCTGCAGTGACATGAAAAAGGCAATAGCAGTGGCCTGAGAGGGGTCTTGCATATCTGCTTGGGAGATTGCAATGTCCCTATTCTCTTTAGGGCCCCATATGTCTTCATTGATTCCACTTAAACTGCAAACACTATGGACATGTTGTTCAATGAAGTTATAGATGCTTTTGAGGGCAGACATAATGCAATCATTGCATGGATTTTAGCATTCCCTAATCTACCATCAAGGGACTGCAATTTCTTGAATATATATAATTAATATAGATGTTTCTATTATTAAACTTTTAAAATGATAATAATATTATGATAGTAATAAAAATAAATAAATAAATAAAGATAATGGGGAGGGTCGAACCCCTCCCCGTCCTCCATTCCCCTGCGAAAGCGCTGCCCCAACCAATGCCCTCCACACTACCACCTCCTCCTCCTCCCCATGTTGCTTCCCCTCCATGCTGCTCCCTTCCCCACGCCGGTGCTTAGCGCAGCCTATCCCCCCTTCCTCCATCTTTGGTGCCTAGCGCAACTTGTCCCCCCCTTCCTCCACGCTGTCCCTTTCTCCCCTGCTCCACGCGGACTCCTTCACCCCACCACCTTCCTCACACTATGTGCAGACCCCTCCTGCACCAAACCACCGCCCTCTACCTCTCAGGCCACGGCTCCATCCGTGAATAGCATTTTTAATCCAAGTTCTTCCTTCTGTACAATTCATATCTAGTTTTGTTTACATGTTTATATATCTAATTTCACTTGTATTTACAAATGACATGATATTGATACCCACAACCAGATCTTCATCTGGTAGAAGAATATTAACTAAATAAAAGAAGAATAAACAAAGTTTAAAACCCTGGGTTCTCTCAAAAACCTTGCTGGAATGAAACAATCCTTGAGAAGAATCTCCTCCATCTAATCCTGTAATGCAAATAAACAAAAATCAAGAGTAAAATACAAGAGAAACTTGAAATCTCTTCATGACCATTCATGGCCTTTCCCAAAACCTGCATATTTTCAAAATGAAGAAAAAGAAAGGGGCAAGAAAGAGTTAATGATGTGTTAAGGAAAGTTAGGGAAAAACTTAGATCAAGGGCTGAGAGATTCTATCCTATGGTTCACAATTAACCCTACATCCTTTTAGAGCCAAGTGTAACTCAAATGTGAATAGGGAATAAAGTTAAGTTGTGTGGGGGAAATCAAATATAACAAAAATAAATAAATAAATAAAAATAAAAGGGGGGTGTAGTCTCTATTAGGATGCTCCTAGCTAAACCAGATGATTAATTAAATAAATAAATTTGTTCGGACTGGTGGGTGAGAAATTTCATAAATCGATTTCGTTAAATTAATTAATTAATTTCAGACAATCGTTTATGTATCGTTAAGCATTCACTTTCAAAAAAAAAATTACCCTAAATTTTTGCTTACCTTGGTCTGGTTTTCCGAGTGTCCGGCGGGGATCTAGACTCGAGATGTAAATACTTGTAAGTATTTGAGCCTAAAATATTTTTGTGCACATATTGTATGTTGGCCATCAAGTATATAAAATTTAATGTCATCCCTTTCCAATTATTTCCGATATTTGAACACCAAAAACTTATTTGTAGACTCCAAGAAGGGAAGAAGAATTTCATCCCTCCGTGTAGGAATACCAATTATAAACATAGAGTGCACAAGAAGGTAAACATTCTCATCATCGACAAGACGATATTGATACTCTAGAGGTGTTACATGGCACCTAGAAACATCAATTGAAAATACTTGACCATTGAACAAAAACTAATCAAACTGTTGCTTATTTGAAGGTTATGTTTTTGTGAATATAGTGGTTGCTTTCTTTAGAAATCCGGTTGATTTAGTATTTTTTTCAATCTATGGAAGTTTGATATGGATGGATCATGATCCAATTTAGCCAAGTATTTTCTCCTTGGCATAGTAAACAACTTGGCATGTTTAGGTGGTGAAAGAGAACCTTTTCTATTCAAAAATGAAAAACACAAGAGGTTGTATCACCTCTATACAATTTTCGAACTACTGCAAACATGCCATTGTGAATTTCTTCGCATTTGAATAACCATTTTTTTATTTATCTACTAACAATCCAAAATCCCATCCATGTATTGAATGGGAACATTGAGTTTTATTTTCTCGAGGCTTAGATTTCCCTCTTCCTACATAAAGAAACATCCAACTACATATCCACAATAAGAAACTTATTATTGTCATAGTCAATCCATTCAACCTTAACACACGGTGTTCTTGAATCAACAACTACAAAGGCTATAACCATTCCTACTTTCTCATATCATCATCTATAACAAAAACAACCACTTGTTGTAGTAGTTTTCATGGCCATGGACTTTAACAAACTAGTCGTCATCTCTTTTCTTCCAGCTCTTAGTGCCTTCAATGAATAGAATTTTCAAGAATGGATTGTGACCAATGGAAGACATTGTATTTGCAATTGGAGTAGAAAAAATTATAAAATAATTCACATATGGATTAATTTTTGTTCTCACGATATATTAATGAATCCAAGTATTAGCCTTTGCGATCACCTATCTCTATAATGCATTACTTTTTATCGTTGGTGAGAAATAAATGTAAACGTTAGCTACTGTTAGGCTTTGATTGAACATGACATCTAACCTTAAACTGGTTACTGTATATCATATTTTGTGGATCACATCATTAATACCAGAAACTATGAAAAATTGTTCTTGAAAACTAACACGCAACATATTTTAGAAGGATTATCCATTGTCTAATAACCATCCACTTTGCATAGATTGCATGAAAGGAATATTTGAAAACATAGATATTAACTACAGAGAGGATTTAAGTCTACATATGAATGGACAACTTTTAATATTACTTGTTGGTAATTTACACCAATTGAATGGACTAGCTTAAAGGCCATTAAGATTTAATATCCATCACTAGTAGAAAAGAATAACAACAATCATTAGGCTCAAGAATGTATTTATTTTAAAATGGCTATATGTTAACAAATAATGGTCAAGCTTAGCAGCCACTAAGTTCTTATGATTATCGATTGTCATTGTAAGCACTATATGTTCAACTATGGAGTGATATTATTTTTCAATGATAGTAATTATATCGTATTGGATGGACTTTGCATGTCGGACCCAATTTCCGCACTACATTTCAATAAGACGGATAAAAACTTATGAATTTTCCTCAAACATATCTTTGTAAATTATAATCCATATTCGTTCATATAAAAGAAAATCCTAAAGTGATCGCTATAATTTATTAATTTTAAAATAACTCTTGAATAACAAATCATGGTCTAGCTTAGCAACATTTACGATACTTTCATTACCTCTAGTCATAGAAATCACTAGAAGTACAACTTTAGAACTATTTTTATTTTTAGTGACTATAATTGTATCAAATTAGCCACACATTTCCATGTGGAGCCAATTGTTCCACTACATTCCATCGAGAGGGATCAAGACTTAATCTTAATATTAAAGGAATAATGTTGCATGCCGATAGGTGCAACAATTTCTAAATTTGAGAATATATATAATAACAAACAAAGGTCAAGATTATCGACCATTGGGCTCCTATCATTACCATTTTCCATTGTAATTACTATTTGTTCAACTTTGGATGGTTAGTTCTTTTCATTGATTGTAAGTGTCACATATTCTAAATTTTAGAATATATATATATAATATCAAAGGAATAACGTTATGGCCAATAGGCACAATAATTCTAAATTTTAGAATAGATAAATAATAATAAATGATGGTCAAGCTTATCGGCCGTTGGGCTCTTATCATTACCGTTTTCCATTGTAATCATTATTTGTTCAACTTTGGATGGTTAGTGCTTTTCATTGATTGTAAGTGTCATATATTGGGTAGACTTCACATGGGAGACCCAATTACTACACTACATTGCATTGAGAGGCATATAGTCTTATTTATTTCTCCTAAGATATATCTTTGAAAATTGTAATCCATATTTGTTCATATCAAAGAAAAAGGTTATCAACCGCTATGCTCAAGATTTTTTAATTTCAAAATAGTCGTTGAATAAAAAATCATGGAGTAGCTTATTGGCCACTATGACCATATATTACCTCTTATCATAGCAATCACTATATGTACAACTTTAGATCGATTGTAATTGTAAATTATTAAAATGTTAACAAATTGTCCATGTTACCTTGTGAAGCAAATTCCTACAATGCTTTCCATTGATAGGGATCAATACTTTCTATTCTCATCAAATGAAATGCTTAACAACCACCACCTTCATTACTCGTTGAAAGGAATAATGTAGCAGTTGTTATGCTCAACAGTGTTAATTTTGAGAGGATTCAAGACTTATTTATTTCTTCTAAGATATATATTTGTAAATTATAATCCCAAAGGAGAGTAAGTGATACATTTTTGTAGTTTTGATAAGATAAATCTTTGTACAACAATTACTTAATTTGGAAGTAGATATAGAAAAACAAATCATTATATAGGCTAGGAGCTATTAGCTATATACCAATACCTCTTATCATTGTAAACATTATCTTTAGCACTTTGAGGTGCTAGTGCTTTTCATTTTTTAATGTAAAAAACATGTTTTGGGATTTTAGAATCTTCATGCCACATGTCATCATTTTAATGGTAGTTATTTATATAATAATATCACAGTTTCATATAGTTTCAAACTATTTTATTATTGATTTCATTACATTTAAATTTAATAATAAATGTGTCAATTATAATGTTTTCTAACTATTAGGTTCAAAAAAATGCCACATGGCACAATACAATTGGATAATTATTTTCATTTGCCCAATACATCTAACATTGTATAGGTTGATTTTGATTTAAAAAATGTTCCTATACATCTGTACACTTGATTTCATTTGGTTTATTACAATATTATATTTTTTTATTGTTTTTCAACTATTTTAAGCTATAGCCACATGTCACCATTTCTTGGTTCTTATTTATATTATAATATCATGGTTTCATATTATACTAGTTTCTTTACATTTTAATTTCATAATAAATGTGTGAATTGTAATGTTTTCTAACTACCAAATTCAAACTTAACACATGGCACACAGTAATTGAGAATTATATTTCATTAGAGCACTACATCTAACATTATCTAGGTGATTTTTGAAAAAAATGTTCTTATAAATTGATACAATTTATTTCTAATGTTTTATTATAATATTATAAGTTTTATTACATTTGAACTATTTTAATCTATAACGAATAACAAAAGGCGTTGTTTTCAATATTGGTTTTTTCGATATCCCACACCTTTTCTCAATGAGTGGCAAATTCAAAATTTGAATTGTGAATTCCTTGAATTTTTGAGAATTTGAAATTTCAATATTAACACAATTTTCCCCACTCTAATTTTTAAATATTTTGTATCCTGCACTTTTTATATTTTCAAAATTTCTAACGTGAATTGTGTCAAAAAAATATTAAATACCCAGAGAACGAATTTTTAGGGTTTTTATTTTTTCGGTCTTGTAGAATAGTAGCTTGTGAAATCATAGAACAATACAAGCAAGTCAAATATTGTAGAGACAAATGAAAGAATCCCGGTCATTTTGGCTAGGGAACAATCAAGAAGTAATTATAATCTCATTCATGGATTAACAAAAGGGAACAATCAAGTAGTAAAAAAAGGGTGCTCAAACACCGGAAAGCATAACGGGTTACGGTAAAATAATGCGAGATAGTTAGCTCAATGCAATAGTCGATGGTTTAAATGACATCACCAAGCACGAAAAATATCATATCTAAATAAGGTATTTATCAAAAATGTATACTATACTAAATGTGCACCTTTTTTATTGTGGGCTTATATAGTCATTTTGTCTTCGACTAGATCCTATCTTTTTAACCTCAGTCCATCCCTACTTTGCCCTAAAAAAATGCGCTTCGCAACCCAACTCTACTTATCGATTCCTTCTGGTCATTTTGTCAAACCACCTTGTGAATACTAGTTCCTATATTTTTCATGTCAGTCCATCCCTACTTTTCCCTATGAAAACATGATCTCGTGGCCCACTCTACTTACCAGTTCCTTTTGATCATTTTGTCACACCACCTTGTTCTTAAAGAAAATAAGAAATCTATTGGGCCCCAACCAAAGAAAATTTAATCCCTTTCCAGCTTTGGTTTTATTTCATTTTAATGCTTTCAAGTTTACACTGATCTATGTCCCCTTCGGATTTTTTTTTACCGATAATGATGGCCAGTCACCTAAACACTAGTTTTTAAAAATTTAATGTTTAACAAGACTCAAAATATTGTTTTGGTATTCATTATGTCTACCTTTTTTTCTTTTTAATATCATGATAGAAACAACTTTGAGGAAAATATTCATTGTACATAATTTATATGGTTGTCGCATTGACTTTGTGAGAATATATTTGAGGTTTAAAAATGGTCTAAAATCTGTAAAATCATATTGGGTTTTCAATTGTGATATAATTTATTATGCAATGAAAGGTCAACCATATTATATATGTGCATGCATTTTATATAGATAATATTATAATCACTATTTATTTAAATCTATATATTAAATATTTCAATCACTATGTATCTATGTATGTTAGTCGGGATGATATAATTATTTTAAAATAATATTATCATTTGGCCATGTATTATTAGCGAAAGATAGAGTGATGGGATATATAATAATTCATTAGGGTTGTTGTGGAAGGCCACAATATTATTAGTCTGTCTAGAAGGCCACAAACTAATATTATTTGGATATTAGTTCTCCTAGAATTTTCAAACAAAAGAAAGCTATTGCAAGTTTAACATCGATAGGGTATAACACAATACCATATTTTTATCTTAGCGATCAATACTCAATAACACATATCATGAAGTCATACGCAACTAAGACACTCCCACATCATAATATTTGGAACATAAGGGTCACTTGGATTTAACAAAATAAAGAAAGATATGGTGAGTCTAGCGTCCTCTAGATATTCTTTGCAACATATTATTTGGAGCTTAACGGTTGATAGGGTTTCAAAAAATAATGAAAGATATTGTAATTCTAGCACCCGCTAGGTATTTCCATTAGGAAATGCCTCGAAATTTTTTTATGAGCTTAGGGATCGGTACTCAACAACAAATATCATAATGTTATACTCCACTAAGAAATTGCTTCAACATATTATTTAGAACATAGAGGTTCTTTAGATTTATAAAATAAAGGTATTGTGAGTCTAGCATCGGCTAGGTATTACCGTAACATATTATTTGTACCGTAGTGGTTGTTACTTATTTCACAAATTAAATTAAGGTACTATGAAATTAGCGGCCTCTATATCTTTGGAACATGATAAAATTCTAAAAATATTTCTTAAGGATTTACCATTTTAATTTTAATTTATTTGAGCTTATAGGCCACTAGCCATTACAACAATGTAATAATTTTGGCTTAGGATTTGTTATGATTTAACACATAATATTTGGGGCATAGAGGTTGTAAGAATTTAACACATTAAATTATGATTCCGGAGGCTAGCATCCACTAGAATATGTGTGCTCATAATGTTTGCAAGCTGTGGTGGTATGCTTTAACATATCAAATTAAAAAAATTTAAGCTACATGGCATCTATCACACAATTACAACAAAAAAATGCTAGGATAATTTTTTTGACTTACGTTTGCTCTCACTACGCACAACACAACAAGGGCTCCAAGTACAGAAACTCGACTTGCATACGAAAATCACATACGTCATCGAATCACATAGACACATGAAAACAACCTAGGCATGTCGATGCCTCACTTTTCCCAACGAATGGTTACTAGAAATGACCCAACTACAAGAAAGAAGACTCAAGGATGGGCAGACCCACAACACATCTTTTCTTTCATTTATTTTAGTTACGATTAACACTCCAAGAACATTATTGTGTAAGGATAGCTTCCTCCTTTTTCCAACTACAAAAACTTTAAGTTCATCCACATATAATTTACAGTTTGACCATTTTAAGTTAGCTTCTTATTCTTTACAAAATTTCCCATAACTTACACACTTATTTGGCATAATTCAAATGCATATAAAGTACTTAATTATCTTACTCTGATGTTAAAAATCTTCTTCTCAAACATACATTTAACATCTACCTTTTTACTCTTACCACTCAAGTGAATGTGACTTGGTGTCCATATAGTACTATTAGGATTTAACGGAGATTTAAAATACAAGGTAGCTTTTTACCACAAAACATTCTTTGATCATGGAAAAGTTATTTTCCTACCATAGTTATTCTAAATCAATGACTTAATGACTTCCTTTTTATGTTTATATATCTTTTGTTTTCTCGTAGTTTGATCACAACAATGCAATACATATTCTTTAAAACACATAAAAATATTTAATTGAGTTATAAGGTCTCCAAGAGTGCTAGTATCCCTAACCTCAATTCTCATTTTACTCTTATATGCTTCATTTTCTACGTCACGTTATGGCCTTATTCTTAGAATTGTCTTGTAAAAGGAGCTACGAAGTGTTTGTCTAACCTCTTGAAGACATAAATGATTAGAAGACTTGAAGTTACACACAAAACCTAAGTTAACATCCAAATCAACTAAGGTTTAGATTTGTTCTAACTTAACTTAAGGGTCTACCCCTCAACTATATATGAGTTTTAAGTGAGAGGAAAATTTATGCTAAACCACCTTCAAGAAAGGACCAAGGTATTATGTTGAGAGAAACCAAAGAAACACATTAAGGTGTGCGAGCCAAGGGGTTCATTTAATAAGAGTTTAAGGCTTAGAGAAAACTATGTCCCAACTCCATTTATGTCATTTGGATCCAACAGGGATTTCATTCGATGAAGAAATTTAAATTTAAATCTATCTTTAGAAAAACAAGGTAATCCACTAGGCTACGAAGGAGGAGTTAGCTCTACTTACTCCAAAATAAGTTTGACGTGTCACTCCTATCTTCCAGGTTTATGAAAATGTCACTAATCACACTGACTAAGATGATAAACCCATTCTTGGGCTCTTTTTTACTCAAGTGAGGAGATTTCCATCGAGTGTAGGGTTTAAGTTCACTCTACGGTTTTCAATGTCTTCTAGGGTAAAAATTAACAACATAAAAACAAGTTATGCTTCGATATTGAACAAGGGTAGAGTGTTTCGATTTAAATCTCTTTATTACATTTACAAAGTATGAATGCACAATATGACTCATTAATCATTTATGGAACACTGAGTATGCACTACAAGATATTACTTCAAATTCATCTACCTTATATATACATATATCAACCCTGTTACCATGTGTACTCTGTGAATCAAATTGAACCTATAATTAAATATACATTTCCTAGATGTCCCTAAAACTAGCATCTCAAAACATATCAGCAAATTATCAAATATAATCCTCCTGTAACATGAGACTACATTAAACATTTATTCATTTAACAATGAACTATATAAATTTCAAAGATAAATAAATGAATTACACATCGCCTTTTTGTCATCATTCTTTCATCCTGCAAAACCACGTGAGCATGATATCAACGATAATTCGCAGCATGGAATCCACCTAATCTAACGTAATTATCATTTCTCAGTTTCCCATTTTACATATGATAATAATTACAATTTTGAATCGAAATAAAAGGTTTAGAGACATATATCCATTACATTTCATTTTACTTATTTTTGTAGCTAGAGAGAGAGAAAGAGAAGGGAAGAGAGAGAAAACACCATTTGTCAAAAGTTCTATTTCACACAACAGGTTACACTATAGAGTTTTAAATAGTTATTTTCATGTGTTAAAAGTTTCCAGGGTGGTTTGGCAACCCGACAAGGGTCCGCAACTTTCTATTTTTACATTTTCTTACTAGCTACAAAAACGTACAAAATGGGCTCGAGAGGCTAAGAAACCGCTTCCAAAGGTTGACTTCTAATGAGAACACACACCATGATTAAATTTATACGTATCCACATATACACTAGGAATTCATAGCAACTAATAGAATTTGGAAATAGTAACGGTTTTCGATTTACGGCTAGTCTTTCGGGCTACCTGGTCATAGCCAGGTGACCCAGTTGCAAAGGAACAAAAGTTAGCTCGAGGGCCCAAAAAACCACGTCCATAACTAATGTTTGATGGATGAGCATGCAACGAGACACTTCCTACAAGTTCCCCTATATAAGAAGAATTCATCAGAGTCGACGACGACGAAGAACTAGAAAACCATTTTCAAATGTCGACAAGTTTTCTGTAGCGACAAATCAAAATTGGTCCAGTTTGGCCTCATCAAACTACGATTAGAGACCTAAAAAAATGGCTTTGCCAAACTATCCAAAAAGTTATTTTCCCTAAATTGAAAGTTCCATGCATTTGTCTAGTAAGAACACTAGAGGTTTGCGAAAACGGAAGGTAATTTCTCTATCCAGGCTCAAATGGCGGTTCAAAATGAAAGCCAACTTTCTAGATTTAACGGCTTTCTACTGCTGTAAACCAGTGTAATAGGGCTCCTACAAGCGCGTCAAAAAGATCACATATGTTCATTCGGGGTCAATCCAAAGGTCAAGGTGACTCCCGCATACCAAGGTACATGAAAGAAGCTTAACATCTCATTTCCAGAGTTACGAAGGGTACTTAATGAGTCTCAAAAAATGTAAAAATTAACTATTTAAACCGGGAGATGGTCACATTATTACTGGAAAGTCAAATTCATCTGGTCGATAAAACAATGTTGTAGCGATCCAGTTGGGTTGGAATTTTTCTACATCACCTCAAAATGAGGGTAGAAGTTCGTGTTTTAATGCAAATGGGTTATTTTGACTTAGTGAGTTTTTGACACGACATTTCATTGTTTTTGCAATGAGTTGAAAACAAACATTTAACGGTATTAAAATCCTAATATTTTAAAATTCTATCAAGTTGCAAAAGAGAACTAAAAACATGAGAATTATGAGAGGTAAGGGAAGATGAACCATGCCTGGAATGAACTAGCGTGGGCAAACTTTACAACGAGGTTGGTATTTGTGGGCAAGTTCCAAATACCAATGGTTTCCTAAGGCCTTTTCCAATCCACCAACTTCCCGATCATGATTTTTTCAACCAATTTACGAGCTTGCTTATGTGCCATGATTAAGCAAATCAGTGCAAATACACTAACAGATTCGCACTCTTAAAATTTGTTAAACCATTATGCTCTATTGTTTCCAAATTTCTCATCAAATCCATTTGTGTACATATCATGAGATCATGGCACTCCAAAAGACCATTTTCATTTTTTTGAGGCATTCTAACAACAATTCATGTTCCTTTCCAACAAATTCATTTTCTACATATCCTTGAAGGATTGTAGTCCATAAGGAACACATTTCTTTAAGGTATTTCACAAACACTTCACGTGCATTGTCCATGCCTCCACATTTTGCATACATTACAAGGGCGGTTCCAACTTGACATATCCTACATGATTTTTCTAACCTTTTATGATTTGATGGATGTCATACCCCACGCTTTTCAAAGCTTCCATTTGGCACAACAAAAAAAAACTGGAAAATGTAAAATCAACAGTTGGAGACTTGGGAGGAGCTTGCATGGTGAAAAAAAAAAAGATAGATTTCCAATCTTTGAGGAAATAACTTGTTTCAACTACAACATCGACAAAATTCCTCTATCTTTTATGCATTGAAAAATCATGTTCCGTGAGAAGTGACTCATTTTTTTCATTTGGTCAAACACTCTAAAGCAAATGTAAAAATATTTGCAGACTACAACATCATGACAAAATGTTCTATTATTCTATGCTTTGATAGCGAGTCCAACCCACGCAGGTGTTTGGCACGGGATGGGAGGATCTTTGGCATTCCATGAGGGAGATCTGGATTCTTTCATTTGGTCAACAACAACCATGACACCCCAAGAGATGACATTTGGCGAAGCATTCCTTGAACATTCCAAAAAATCCCTCCATTATGCTTCGATGCAAGTCCACGCATAAAATTTAACCATTTTTTTTTGCCACCCCAAAACTCACCCATTCCCCAAATGCATAAGATACAACCCTAACTGAATATTTTTGGAGCTTTTCCCCTCCCTCCATTTCATTTTATTTTATTTCCTCTATTAAAAATATGTATTTTTTTATATTGAATTAAGTGACAAAGTTAGTTTATGCGTTTTCCCTAAATTGCTTATTGGGTCTATAGGAATCACTATTTTTTATTTTATTAACTTTAATTTTTATTTTTGTTTGTGTTATATTTAATACTCAACATTTCCTCTAAAATATTTATTTATTTTTAAATTTAAAATTTGTGAGATTGGTTAATCTCATTACCAAGATCATTTTGAGATTGACTAGGTAAGATCGCCACCCCTATAAATTATATTATTATTATAAACATTCTTTTAATGATTTTATAGGCATAAATAATGAAATATTATTAATCCTTTGAATGGTCACGACCGGCAAAAGATGACACTCGAGAAAGCTTTTCGACTTTAAGTGTAGTCGAGCGAGGGACAGGAAATCACGAAAGATCAATAAAGAGACCAACTCATTACCATAACAACGCGAACGATAATGAGAATAAGGGGAACACTAATGTGGCATCCATCCCCTCTCCCTTAAGAAAGCATCATCCTTAATGTGACACAACACAAAAAAGCTTGGAGGGTATGTAGGAAAGAAGCTAAAATGAAAAACGTTGGGTATGGTTAAAACTAGTTGTTAAAACATGACCACAAGGAAGAAAACTAATTTTTTGCAATATGTTAACTTATAATGTTCTGTGAATATTTGTAGTTCCCTCTTATTCGTTATTTCATTAATCTCCTTCTATTAACATTATTCTTAATTTAAGTCCTTTAAAATTTCATTTTTGTAGAATTTTAGTTTATTCATTCCTATGGGTTCCCATCATGAACTACAGTCACAACACCCTACCAGGGTCATACACAACACTAAAATTTCACAAGCATACTTTTACATACTTTCACGATCGTATCACATCACAAGGGTTTCACCAAACCATGGAATGACAACAAGTAGACCACATAGCAAATAATTTCCAACAATTACGTCCTAGACATAGATCTAGTACACACATATGACTAACAAACCGGGTCAACACACTGATACATATACAATGGGTATCACATGACCCAAAAAATCCATGACTGTAACAACATAGTTCCAATCCAATATCTAGTAGTCAATACAAATGGAAAAGTCAATCCTCAAGCATAACAAAGTCTAACCAGACTCACAAGAGTACACATAACTTACTATACCAACTCCACACATCACAAGGCATCACAAAAAAATCCAGATATCTCCAAAAGCACAAAAAGGTAACTCCATATACCTCCCCAAAGCATCACCAAATAATCTCCATATACCTCCCAAGAGAAAGAATCATAGTGTCAAAACCAAGCCGGGTCACTCAACCATAGAGCCCCATCAAGAATAATAGGTCACTCAACCATAAAGGCCCATCTCCTTTCTCCTTTTAATGAGGTTGGGTCACCCTATGGCCCTAGGCATATAGATCCCCATCACCCCCAACCCAAGTGACATAATAACTTGTGGTTCACCAACCCGCTAGTTATCTATAACTCCTTGGGGCATACCCCCATACAATGAAGCGGGTCCATATGTTCAACCACTCCATGGTTAATCTCATGACCCTATTCCACACATTACAACATTAGAACAAGCATATCAATCCAATCAAATGCCAAGTGGAAAAATCAAAAGCCTTGGGCTAGGCTACAAAACTTTTAAATATGATAAGAAAGTTTTAAAACTAAGAAAAACAAATGGCTAATTAGCCATGGTTAGTGAAAAATCCAAATGTTAATGCAACAATCAAATAAATGCCCAAAATATAAGAACATGTCAATCAAGAAAATAGTTGGTTCTAGCTAAAAAAGATAATGATCAATTTATGAATAAAATACGTATTGAGAAAATAACACATTACAATCACTATGTGGCCTCATACCGCCACCAAAGGGGTACTCATCGAGTTGTTGGCACTTGGACATCAAGCCTCAACTCGTAAAAATATACATGTAACCAAAAATGAGTATATCAAATAATGTAACTGTCATCATCTCTACCTGAATCATTCCTCCATACTCCCACAAGGATCAACATAGTCAAAATCACATAGGATTATTCAATGAACAATCCAATAGGAAAGAGCAGGGAACTCTAGTTGCATAAGTTGAGCCTAAGGTGGTGCACACCACAATATATTGAGCAAGCTCGAAGTATACTAAATAGATAGAAGTGGGTTTTCAGTCTATATAAGACTCCACTTCCTCACTTGTACTCGGCTCAAGATTATGAAAACCTGGTCCATGCCTCCTCTCTCCACACATACACTCTTGATAGTTTATCCCCTTAGGGTCATCTAGTGTAAGGTTCACAACATACACATAACTACATCACTAACACAATGGTGATTCACGCACATTAACCATAACGTCTTACGCATGGTATTTATATACAGGGTATAACACAATCACTACTTTCACAAGTTACGATACATCACATTACTACATCCTGCACCCAAAGTGCAATCACTGTACACTAGGATCATACTCACCATATGCCCCTAATCTCACGACATGAACCATCACATATTACATGAATTATACGTATGAGGAACACAATGTCTAACCTTACAACATATAGTCAATTGCAATACAACACGATGATGCACACAACTAATCACAATACTGGTGATGACATCACGATAAAATTCCATTCACTTTACATCAATTTTTTCATGCAATACATCAATACACCTTCATATCACATAAAGCCAAAATGTTCTAACCCTCAGCAATCCACAATAACATTCCATTCACAAAAACAAGTAGTAGTACATCACACATGATTCCTCATTGAATCAACAACATAGAGAGTGAATACTCTCATCACAAGGACATCAATATGATAACAAATACACACTAAGTGACATACACAACATGTGCTTCCATAAGGTCATAATTACGACATAGTTCACATAACAACATATATCACATTACTCTTCCAATATCCACCACCATCATGCAGAATCATCACAACTCCAATCCATCCCAGAGGTTCGAGAGCATGAACCTCCGCTCTGATACCATATGTCATGCCCACATTTTACACACACAATTACAATAGTAAAATACCAGGATAATTTTTTTTTTTGACTTACATTTCTCACTACACACAACACAACAAGGGCTCCAAGTATAGAAACTCGACTCACATACGAAAATCACATACATCATCGACTCACATAGACACATGAAAACAACCTAGGCATGTCGATGCCTCACTTTTCCCAAATGAATGGTTACTAGAAATGACCCAACTACAAGAAAGAAGACTCAAGGATGGGAAGACCCACAACACATCTTTTCTTTCATTTATTTTAGTTATGATTAACACTCCAAGAACATTATTGTGCAAGGATAGCTTCCTCCTTTTTCCAACTACAGAAACTTTAAGTTCATCCACATATAATTTACAATTCGACCATTTTAAGTTAGCTTCTTATTCTTTACAAAATTTCCCATAACTTACACACTTATTTGGCATAATTCAAATGCATATAAAGTACTTAATTATCTTACTCTAATGTTAAAAATATTCTTCTCGAACATACATTTAACATCTACCTTTTTACTCTTACCACTCAAGTGAATGTGACTTGAGTGTCCATATAGCGCTATTAGGATTTAACGGAGATTTAAAATACAAGGTAGCTTTTTACCACAAAACATTCCTCGATTCACAAAAAAGTTATTTTCCTACCATATTTATTCTAAATCAATGACTTAATGACTTCATTTTTATATTTATATATCTTTTGTTTTCTCGTAGTTTGATCACAACAATGCAATACATATTCTTTGAAACACATAAAGATATTTAATTGAGTTATAAGGTCTCCAAGAGTGGCAGTATCCCTAACCTCAATTCTCATTTTTACTCTTATATGCTTCATTTTCTACATCACGTTATGGCCTTATTCTTAGAATTGTCTTTTAAAGGGAGCTACAAAGTGTTTGTCTAACCTCTTGAAGACATAAAAGATTAGAAGGCTTGAAGCTACACACAAACCCTAAGTTAACATCCGAATCAACTGAGTTTTAGATTTATTCTAACTTCACCTAAGGGTCTACCCCTCAACTATATAAGAGTTTTAAGCGAGAGGACAAATTTATGCTAAACCACCTTCCAGAAGAGACCAAGGTGTTATGATGAGAGAAACCAAAGTAACACATTTAGCTGTGCGGAGCCAAGGGGGTTCATTAACAAGAGTGTAAGGCAAAGAACAACTATGTCCCAATCTCCATTTATGTCGTTTGGATCCAACAGGGATTTCATTCGATGAAGAAATTTACTTTTAAATCTATCTTCGGAAAACAAGGTAATCCACTAGGCTATGAAGGAGGAGTTAGCTCTACTTACTCCAAATGAAGTTTGACTGTGTCGCTCCTATCTTCCAGGTTTATGACAATGTCACTAATCACACTGACTAAGACGATAAACCCATTCTTGGGCTCTTGTTTACTCAAGCTAGGAGATTTCCATCGAGTGTAGGGTTTAAGTTCACTCTATGGTTTTCAATGTCTTCTAGGGTAAAAAGTAACACACATAAAAACAAGTTATGCTCCGATATTGAACAAGGGTAGAGTGTTTCGATTTAAATCTCTTCATTACATTTACAAAGTATGAATGCACAATATGACTCATTAATCATTTATGGAACACTAAGTATGCACTACAAGATATTACTTCAAATTCATCTACCTTATATATACATATATCAACCCTATTACCATGTGTCCGTGAATCAAATTGAACCTATAATTAAATATACATTTCCTAGATGTCCCTAAAACTAGCATCTCGAAACATATCAACAAATTATCAAATATAATCCTCCTGTAACATGAGACTACATTAAACATTTATTCATTTAACAATGAACTATATAAATTTCAAAGATAAATAAATGAATTACACATCACCTTTTTGTCGTCATTCTTTCATCCTGCAAAACCACATGAGCATGATATCAATGATAATTCACTGGCATGGCATCCACCCTAATCTAACATAATTATCATTTTTCAGTTTCCCATTTTACATATGATAATAATTACAATTTGCAATCGAAATAAAAGGTTTAGAGACATATATCCATTACATTTCATTTTACTTCTTTTTGTAGCCTAGGAGAGAGAAAGAGAAGGGAAGAGAGAGAAAACACCATTTGTCAAAAGTTCTATTTCACACAACAAGTTACACTATAGAGTTTTAAACAATTATTTGCATGTGTTAAAAGTTTCCAGGGTGGTTTGGCAACCCGACGAGGGTCCGTAACTTTCTATTTTTACATTTTCTTACTAGCTACAAAAACATACAAAATGGGCTCGAGGCTAAGAAACCGCTTCCAAAGGTTGACTTCTGATGAGAACACACACCATGATTAAATTTATACCTGTCCACCTATATACTAGGAATTCATAGCAACTGACGGAATTTGGAAATAGCGAATGGTTTTTGTTTGGCGGCTAGTCTTCCGGGGCTACTTGGTCATATCTCGACCAGTTATAAATGAACAAAGTTAGCTCGAGGGCCCAGAAAACCACATCCATAACTAACGTTCAATGGATGAGCACACAATGAGACACTTCCTACAAGTTCCCCTATATAAGGAGAATTCATCAGAGTTGATGGGATGGAGAACTAGAAAACCATTTTCAAATGGCGACAAGTTTTCTGGAGCGACAAGTCGAAATTGGTCTAGTTTGGCCTCATCAAACTATGACCGAGAGACCTACAAAATGGATTTGCCAAACTATCCAAAAAAGTGCTTTTCCCTAAACTGAAAGTTCCATGCATTTTTCTAGTAAGAACACTAGAGGTTTGCGAAAATGGAAGGTAATTTCTCTATCCAGGGTTCAAATGGCGGTTCAAAATGAAAGCCAACTTTCTAGATTTAACGACTTTCTACTACTGTAAACCAGTGTAATAGGGCTCCTATAAGCACGTCAAAAAGATCACATATGTTCATTTGGGGTCAATCCAAAGGTCAAGGTGACTCCTACATACCAAGGTACGTGAAAGAAGCTTAACATCTTGTTTCCAGAGTTACGAAGGGTACTTAATGAGTCTCCGAAAAATGTAAAAATTAACTATTTAAACCGGGAGATGGTCACGTTATTACTAGAAATTCAAATTCATCTAGTCGATAAAACAATGTTGTAGTGATCCATTTGGGTTGGAAGTTTTCTACATCACCTCAAAATGAGGGTAGAAGTTTGTGTTTTAATGCAAACGGGTTATTTTGACTTAGTGAGTTTTTGACACGACATTTCATTGTTTTTGCAACGAGTTGAAAACAAACATTTAACGATATTAAAATCCTAATATTTTAAAATTCTATCAAGTTGCAAAAGAGAACTAAAAACATGAGAATTATGAGAGGTAAGGGAAGATGAACCATGCTTGGGAATGAACTAGTGAGCATTTACAATAGGGTTGGCGATACGTGGACGAGTTCCAAATACCGACGGTTTCCAAGGCCTTTTCAGAATCCAGTTTGAGCATGATTTGCAACCAATTTATGAGCTCGCTGCAGCCCCATGATTATGCAACCAGAGTGCAAATACACTAATAGTTCAATCTCTTAAAATTTGTTGCCCATTATGCTTCTATTGTTTCCAAAGTTTCTCATCAAATCCATTTTGTGCATATCATGAGATCATGGCACTCCATGAGACCGCATTTCTTTGAGGCATTCTAACAACAATTCATGTTCCTTTCCAACAAATTCATTTTCTACATATCTTGCAGTCATTGCAGTCTAGGGGAACACATTTCTTTAAGGTATTCTGTCAAACACTTCACGTGCGTTGTCCATGCTACCACATTTTGCATACATTACCAGGGCAGTTCCAACTACAACATCTGACATGATTTTTCTAACCTTTTATGCTTTGATGGATGTGCATACCCTGTTTCAAAGCTTCCATTTGGCACAGGCTAGAAATGCGTTGGGCAAATGTAAACTCAACAGGTTGGAGACCTATTTGTTGCATGGTGAAATAGTGTGACAGTCTCATGAGGAAACCCCACGCACTCCACGCTCAGCTAATATCATGTTCTGAGAAGTGACTCGTTTTTTCATTTGGCCAAACACTCTAGCGAGTGTTCAACCAAAATATTTGCAACTATAACATCTAACAAAACCCCTATATTATTTTATGCTTTGATAGCAATCCACGCAGTGTTTTTGCGTGGGTGGGAGGATTTTTGTAGGCTTGGAGACCGGGAGGAGGCCCCAGCATGGCCATGACACCCAAAGAAATGACATCTCGGCAAGGCATTCCTTGAACAATAAAAAAAAATGCCCTAGTTTGCAGTGCCGCCGCCCACAAAATTTGACCTGGTGTTTTTGCATTGCCGCCCCCAAACTCGCCCATTTCCCAAACGCATAAGATACAAACCTAACTGAATATTTTTGGAGCTTTTCGCCCTAGCCTCCATTTCATTTTATTTTATTTTATATTAAATTATATATGTATTTTTTTTATATTGGATTAAGTGACTATGTTAGTTTATGCGTTTTCCCTACCTTTGCTTATTTGGTCTATATGGCATCCTATTTATTTATTTTTAAATTTCCTTTTTACAAAAATATTTAATACTTGACATTTCCTCTATTTTTTTAAAGTTTAAAATTTGTGAGATTGGGTTCTGGATTGGCTCAACCAGAGTCATCTTCGAGATTGACTAGGTAAGATTGAAGCCACCCCCTAGCGATAACACTTATGTGGTCCAAGGTTCTCGAGGTCCAGGGCGCGAAGCAAAATATGGCATAAAAATTTGAAATGGTCACGAAGCCAAAAGATGACCCTCGAAAGCTTTCCGACTAAGTGTGGTAGGTAGGGACAGTACAATCACGAACAATAAAGAGACCAACTCGTTACCACAACAATGCAAATGGCAACGAGAATAAGGGGCACTACGGATGTCGATATCTTATGATGCAACATATTATTTGAAGATATGTTATCACTAGGATTTAACTAAAAACATGTCGATATTACAAGATGAGTGGCCTTTAGGTTATGCCTTGAAAAAAATTTCGAGCTTAAAGATCAATAATCAAGAATAGATATCATGAAGCTATATGCCACTAAGACATTACTTACTGACATATTTTTGGAGCTTTGCGGCCGCTAGGATTTAACACATAATATCTAGGGCATAGAGGTCACAAGACTTTAACACATTAAATTAAGATACCAAGAGGATAGCATCCACTAGAATAAGTGCACTCTTAATGTTTGGAAGTTGTCGGTATGCTTCAACGAATCAAATTAACAAGTTTTGAGCTACATGACATCTAGTTACTTCTAGAATAGAATATGTCAAGCTTGGATGTCTCAAGAATTTAATAAGACAAGGTATGGAATTTTTATCTTAACATTCACTATATTATGTAGCAACATATTATTTGAAGATATTATATCACTAGGATTCAAGTAAAAACATGTCGATATTGCAAGCTTACCGACTATCGGGTTATGCCTCAAAAACATTTTTTGAGCTTACGATCAGTAATCAAGAACAACTATTATTAAGTTATATATACCACTAAGACACTGCAAGAACATACTATTTAGATCTTAGAAGCCGCTAGGGTTTCTCAAAATAAAGAAAGATATTGGATGTCTAGCGTCCGCTAGGTATTGCCGCAACATATTATTTGTACCTTAGCAGATCACTACGATTTCGAAATTCAATTAAAGTAGTATAAAACTAGTGGCCTCTACGTACTACAACAGCATAATATTTAAAAAAAAATCGATAGGATTTACCATTTTAATTAAAATTTATTTGAGCTTAGTGACCACTAGCCTTTACAACGATGTAACAATTTAAGTTTTGTGTTCGTTAGGATTTAACACATAAGATTTGGGTCATACAGGTCACAAGAATTTAACACATTAACATAAGATTCCAAGAGGCTAGCATCCGCTAGAATATGCGTACTCATAATGTTTGCAAGTTTTCGGTGGTATGCTTTAACAAATTTTGAGCTACATGGCATCTAGTTGCTTCCACAATAGAATATTTCAAGCTTGGATATATCGAGCATTTAACAAGATGAAGTATGGAAGTTTCATCTTGACACCCGCTATCTTATGATGCAACATATTATTTGAAGATATGTTGTGGCTAGGATTCAAGTAAAAACTTGTTAGATATTGCAAGCTTAGAGGTTGTTATGTTATGCCTCACAAACATTTTCGAGCTTAGAGATTGGTACTCAAGAACGGATATCATGAAGCTATACACTTTTTAAGACACTACCATGACATATTATTTGGAGCTTAGTGGCCACTATGATTTCGAAAAATATAGAAAGATACATCAAATTTTAGTGTCCACTAGGTATTACCGCAACATATTATTTGTACCTTAGCGATCATTTGGGATTTCACAACTTAAATTAAAGTAGTATGAAATTGGTGGCCTCTTTGTATTGCAAAAACATAATATTTTTAAAAAATATTTCTACATGATTTACCATTTTAAATGATATTTATTTGAGCTTACCGATAAATGGCCTTTATAATGATGTAATAATTTAGGCTTAATGTTTGTTAGGATTTAACACATAATATTCTATGAGGCTAGCATCTACTACAATATGCATACTCATAATGTTTGCAATTTTTCAGTGGTATGATTTAACAATTTAAATTAACAAAGTTTGAGATACATGTTTTTATCTTAGCATCAACTATCTTATGTTGCAACATATTATTTGAAGATATGTTGTCGCTAGAATTCAACAAAAACAGGAAGGATATTGTGATGTTAGTGGCCGAGGTTATGTCTCAAAATTGTTTTGAGCTTAACGTTCGGTTCCCAAAAATGAATATCATGAAGTGATACACTGCTAAGAAAATTCTGCATCATAATATTTGGAACATAACGACTACTAGGATTTAACAAAATATAGTAATATATTTTAAAATTAGAGTTTGTTAGGTATTATCATAAAATATTATTCGGATCTTAGCGGTTGTTAGGATTTCACTCATTTAATTAAGATAGTATGAAATAAGTGGCCTCTACATACCGCTGAAAGTAAAAGCTACAATTAACACTCATTAGTATTTAATGCATAATCTGACCATAGCGGTCAAAAGGATTAAAGACATTACATTAAGATTCTTGGTGGTTGGAGTTTTCAGCTACATGGCATCTAAGTTCTTCCACAATACAATTTTAGTTCTTATATGTCTCGCACATTTAACAAGATAAAGAGTGAAATTTTAAGCTTGGAATCCACAAGATTATTTTGTAACATATTACTTGAAGATATGTTGTCACTAAGATATTATAAACTCTTAGGTTGTTAAGATACTACCACACCATGAACTCTTTTCTTTGTGACTTTGCTGGTTTTTGTGGTTTTTTTGTAGTTTGTGTCCTTTTTTTTGCTTCTAGTTGTAACTAACTCTTGGTTACTTTTGGAAATACTGTTCTATCTGGATTTTGATCCTTTTTTGTTGAATCTTCATAGTTATATTAGGCTGGTGAGCCCTTTTTGTAACAGGGTATAGTCCCTTTAAAAC
Source organism: Taxus wallichiana var. yunnanensis (assembly GCA_018340775.1). Taxonomy (NCBI): domain Eukaryota; kingdom Viridiplantae; phylum Streptophyta; class Pinopsida; order Cupressales; family Taxaceae; genus Taxus; species Taxus wallichiana. The sequence goes on from CM031239.1 coordinate 188,136,307, forward strand.
TATTTACCAATAATAAAAAAGATACTACCACACCATAATATTTGGAACATAGTGATTGTCAGGATTTTAAAAAATAGAGAAATATATTTTGAGTCTACCATGCGCTAGGTATTTCCACAACATATTATTTTTAGTTTATGCCACAACAAAAAAATTTGAGCTTAGCATATCAAAACAACAAATACATGTTTAGATAAGTATAGCATTTGGAATATATACACGATCATTGTATCAATTATAAATATTCATCTATTAACATGTCATACATATCATAGTGATTTCTCGCCTATCTCACATACTATAATTTATGATTCATTGTGGTTCTTCCTTAAATATGGGGTGTTGTTGATCCGAGACCGCGGGCACGGTTGCTTCTTGGGTTTGTTTCTCTCGTTCAAGACCTGTTTTATCATCTCATTGTCATGCTTCCTAAAAAGATTTTTGCAAATCTTAGAACCCCTAGATATCTTGTTCATATCCACACTCGTGCTTCTATATAACACAACAAACTTGTCAAGAAAATCCTTTTGACTACCACACGATTTTTTGACAATTTCCTTTAGAGTCTCTATTTTTGTATTTTTTTCCCTTATTTTGGAAACAATCTCAATGACATGCGAAGTTTCTCCTTTGTTTTCTTTAGTTATTATCCTTTAAAAATTAACCAAGAATTTCTGAAGGGATTTCAAGAACTATTCATCAGAAACCAATTCATGGTTTCTTTTAAATATTTCCATGACCGAAGTTTCTATGAAAATACGATTTCCTCTAGAACTAATGTCATCAAATTGAAAAAACATTTTCTTACTGTTCATTCCATTCCCTTAGTCTTTACTTTGTATAATTATCATATTTCTAGGATATACCAATATCGTCCATGGACATAATTTTAGGGTATTTACAAATGCCTTTTTCAATGACCTACCCCATCTTTATTAATGTTTACTACAACGATGTCATCTTTGTAATGATTTTTTCATTTTTTCAAGAATTCTTCTTCCTTCTTCTTTGCATGGATGCAATTATTTATATTATTGTACTATCCATGCAATGTCTCATCTACGTTAGAAAATTTGTTAGGAGGAACTATGGTCTTTAACTAAGTTTTAAACTCTATATTTCTAGCACATACGCCCTTACTACTTCTACGACTATTTCTATTGTGGCCCTTATAAAGGATTCCAGATCTTCCTAATATTACACCACTTGGGATTCGTTGGATTTCCTTTTCTTTGTAAGAGTGAAGATGTCTTCTGAAGTTTCATGCCAAATAATGGATTGTTGTGTTGCCATATTATTTTTGGTTACCCTTTTCAAGGTTCTCATCATTGGATTGAGTTAAATGTTCACTAAGGGATGTTCTTGTGCCTCCTAATTTGGATGTTCTTTATAGGAAATTACAAATTTATATTCCTAACCATTTCTCTCTTTTTTGAAGTGGAGGATTTCACTTTGGGGCTTCATTTGTTTGGTGCTTTATTTGTTTTAGACAATATTTCTCAAAACTTAGATCTAGATTCATTTGGTGGAGATAAGGGAGTAAAGGGTTGTCATGAATTTTTTGAATACAAATATTTATTTCTCTTCATAGCCTCCTTTTTAATAATTTCTCTTGGAGGTAGAACTACCCCTGTCTCCTTCATATTCTACTTTGAAAAGGATATCTTGTGTTTGGGTAATCCATACCCAGTCATTATCATCATGCACATGAGCATATGGTATATTTAACTATCTTTTAAGGGAATTAAGGTGTTGGGAAACCCTATTCCTTTTGTCATATTTCCTTAAAGGGTGTTCAGGGAGATGAAATGAATTTCTATGGGTTGAGGAAGCCTTCAAATTAGGCCACCTTTTAAACATTCTACATCCCACAAAGACTAGGAAGGAGGGATGTGTTTTAATCTTCTTATCCTTACACTTTAAAGAAATACCATTGTAAATATGATATGCAACCTCTTGTACTACCAATTTTTATGGCACATAATATAGAAATTGAAAAGGAGGTGTAAAAATCCCTTGATCATGATAAATGTATATTCTAGATAGAATAACATGGCTCCCATATCCCTTATTGAAGTGAGGATGGCATCAGATATTCTCGGTGGTGTCATTTCATGTAATTATTGGTAAAGATAAGTATACAAATAAGTGGATATATCTTGAATATGTGATATTAAATGATGGGAATAAAATTTTGAATATAGCTCATTTACCCTCAAAGGGATCAAAAGAGACCAGATTTGAAAGAACTATGGACATTTGAGAACATTAATGACGACATTGACAAGATAGGAATCCATGTAAAATTGTTTCCCATGGTCGATGAAATAATTTCTTTGTGTCACTAAATTGAAACAAAGCACCAGAACTAAGGATGGAATCTTGTCATCATCAATAATAAAAGAAAGTAACAAGATTTAGGAAACATCCACCTTAGAGATTGAAAATTTTCCATATAGCCTATTCATGAGTGTCATGCTAATGCGGAATCTTGGTATAAACCCTTTAATAAATATTTCAAATAGCTTAGAATTATCCATATTATCTAATGGGTAAAATGCCTAACTGTGAAAAACATCTCTTACTCTCCTTTTGGCCATCTAGGACTTGATTGTGTTTGATTTGTATAAGAAGTCTACTCGGAAGTTTATAATAATTTTTTATGCATTCTAAAAACAATCCTATTCTATATTTTCCCGATTTAGAAAAAATGTCAATTCCTTGGACTTGGCATGAAATAGATAGGAAGTGAACAAATCTAGAAATGGAATCACATCTAGTTTAGCATTAATTAAATGGAGGCTAAATCTATTTATCGCCCTTACATATTGGAACCGTAGTAATTCTCTTCCAAGATACCCATTATGTCTACGACATAAACATCAACACTTTTATTCTCGAATCGTGAAATATAGAGCCGAGTAATGCTGAAAAATTTTCATCTAAGGCTATTGGATTGAACTCAATTTTCTCTTATTACTCTGTTGTCATTATTGGAATATAAATAAGTATCTACCATTGTCATTTCCCACTCTCTCACCGTGTTGAAAAATTTAAGCACCACAAACACTCGCATACATCATTAGCATAAACAAATTCTTATACAAATGATGTAATTGATTTTATAGAAACATTCATATGTCCCTTATAATGAATATTAGGTAAGCTTAAAAATAATTTCCAAATAAATGAAAGAAGTGTTGATCCTAGCGGTTGCTAGAGTCAGCAATTACTAAATATTTATATCTTAGCGGTCATTAGGCATTATTCACAGACTTACTATTAATGTAATGAGAAAAGTGCACTGTACATGCACCACTAAGTGGTCAAGATATACATTTTTTTAGGCTGTGGTGTTCACTAGGTATCACGGTGGTAAAAATATTAATGAAATGATCTAAGTATGTCAATACAATCACTCTTGAGGCTTCAAGACATATGTAGTTTAGATCCTAGTGATCGCTAAGTTCAGAAACTATGTAAAATTATTCATGACAATTAACAAGTAACATATTTTGGAAGGAATATTCATTGTGTGACAACCATCCACATTACATAGATAACATGAAAGGAAAGTTTGAAAACATAGATGTTAGCAAGAGAGAGGATTTAAGTTGACATATGAATGAAAAGTTATAACATTACTTATTGGTAATTAATACCAATTGAATACACTAGCGTAAAGGCCATTGAGATTTAATTTTTTGAATTTTTAAAAGAGTGTGCAAGAAATAAAACACAATAATGGGTCCAATGGTTGCTAAGTAGAATTTTTAAATAAAAAAATGTTTAGTTTTCCCATAACACATTTTTCAAATAATAACGTAGGCCCCCAAATACCTAACTAGTTTTATTTGAAATCGAGCATTGGAGTATGTCGTAATTCACATCCATTCGTATCAAAGAAAATGCTTCACAACCATGAAGATCCATTACTAATTGAAAGGAATGACATAAAGACCACTAGGATTTTCCGGTTCTTAATTTAAAAAGAGAGATACTTTCATTACCTCTTTTCGTAGCAATCACTGGTTATACAACTTTAGAATGATTATAATTGTCAATGACTATAATTGTATCAAGTTAGCCACACGTTACCTAGTGGATCCAATTTTTGCACTAATTTCTATTAAGAGGGATTAATAATTTCTCTTTGTATTAAATAAAATGATTGGCAACCACTAAGCTCCATTACTAGTCTACCTTAGCGGTGATAGGCTCCTATCATTAACATTTTCCATTGTAGTCATTATCTATTCAACTATGGATTGCTAAGTTTAGAAACTATACAAAATTATTCTATAAAATTCACACGCAACATATTTTTCAAGGATTATTCATTTTATAACAACCATCCACATTTCATAGATCTAATTCATTAATAAAAACAATCTTGAGGCTCCAGGACTTAACCCGGTTCATATCTTAGCGATGGCTACATTCAACCACAATGAAATATTTAGAGATTGGTCATATTTATGTATTATCCACCAGACAACTATTATTAGAATGATAAATTTTTCTCCAATCTTTGAACTGGTGGGGTGTCAAGATATACATAGTGTTGATCTTAGTAGTTGTTATGTTCAGCCACACTGAATTATTTAAAGATTCATTGTATATAGGCTTATTTCAAATCCCAACTATTATTGCGATGAGAAATAAAACTCCAATCCTTACACTACTTAGTGGTACAAAGACAAGTATTTTTATCTTAGCAATTGCTAGGGTCAACCACAACATATTTTTAGAGATTAATGGTTTATAAGAATGACTACCAAATAAATATGTACTTCTTATCGTAGCCATTTCTATGATCAGCCACAACGATATACATATAGATTAGCAGATCACTAGGCATCATTAACAGGAAAAATACTAATGCATTAACAAGAAAATATATAATGCTTAACAATAAAAACATCTCGCCTTGACAAAGTATTTAGAGATTAGGGTTAGCAAACCACTAATCAATAGACATCTATCATTGACTTAAGAAAATTGTTGTAATACATTTATTTGTAAGGGATTAATGTTTAATTAGTTCATTGTAGGATCATGAATATGTCTCGTTGCTAGAAATCATTCATAGACTTACTATTAATGGAATGACCAAAGCACTTCGTACAAGTACCACTGAGGAGTCAAGATATACATTTTTTTAACCATGGTGTTTGCTAGGTATCACTCCAGAAAAAATATTAATGCAATGAGTAATTTCTATAAATACAAGCACTCTTGATGCTCCAAGTCTTACATAGTTCAGATCCTAGCTATCACTAAGTTGATCAACAATGAAATATTTGTGGAAATATTTAGAGATGGGTCGTAACTTGGATTTTATTCATAGGAAAAATATTATTAGAATGAGAAAAATTTATACATTCTTTGAACTGATGGGGTTCAACATATACATAGTGTTGATCTTAGAGGTTGCTAAGTTCAGCCACAATGACCTATTAAAACCTTATATGTATCTAGGATTATTTCAAAGCAAAAAAATTATTGAAATGAAAAAAACACACCAATCCAATCACTACTAAGGGGTACAAACATAATTATTTCTTATCCTAGTGGTTGCTAGGGTCATTCAACATATTTTTTGGAGCTTGAGGATATATATGAATAATTAACAAATAAATATGTGCTTCTTATCCTTCATGTTACTATGATCATCCCCAAGGATATACCTATAGCTTAGTTTTATCTAGGCATCATTAATAGGAAACTACTACTAATGCATTAAAAGAAATTATACAAATCTTAGTGGTCAATAACATCCGCGTCAATAAAATATATTAAACTTAGTGTTAGAAAAAAATTCAATGGACATCTCTTTGATTACTTATATTTGTAAAATATCCCAAGTTATTAAATATTAGAATGAGTAGTTAACATATATGAAATTATATTCCTAGCGGTCTCTAAGGTAAGCCACAACAAAATATTTACAAGCGTAGTGCTCATTATGATCAACATTGACAAAATATTTTTAGCTTAGTGTTCGCAAGGCATCCTTCGCTAGACATCTATTATTGAATTGAGAAAAGAGTTGCATTACATGTTTTCTTTATGGGTCACACATTTCTTAGCTCTCATTAGTTTGTTCCACAAATTTTTTGAGCCAAGTGTTGCACTAGATTGTGAGGGATCAAGCCTTAACTAGTTCTCATACTATTTATTATAGGTTATTGAAAGGAAGATAACAATTAGACATTTTAATTATAAATTAAATCTCGAAAGAGATGGTGATCTATAATTAATTAGTAAATGAAGTCTCAAAGTCTAGGGTATAATTATAATAAATATAATGAACACACTATTTGTAGTGTTAGTATGATAATACAGACTCCAAACACTATGTATAATCTCCTTGTTATTAAACCTCATAATTTTTCATGATATCACATTTACCTATTTATGTATGTTTATTTTCACATTAAGAAAGAAAAGCCATGACATCTTATAATTTTTAGTGTTGATATATCATTAGCTAATTTAACTAAAATAACCAAAGCCGATAATTTTAATACCTAAATGTTGTATATGTCTTTCCAAAACTATCAATTTCCTTATGTAATCAAACAATTATTGTAAACAAGAAAATAATTAATTATGTTACTATTACTATTTCATCTACCTGGAAGTTACCATCATTATTTCATTACTACAATTTAAGTTAAAATCAAATGTCTATGGAAAATGGCCACTAATGGTCTAAAATACCTAAGCGATTAATATCCCTAACTAAGAAAAATCTATTTTCTTTAGCCTTTTCAAAAACACCCATTTCGTTAATTTCAATAATCATTGATGTTCATCTTAGGTATTTTATGAATCATTTCTCACCACTCTTGTGAAAAAATACTGATAACATGTATTACATTACTCGTAATAAGTGTACACACATATTTAACAAATCATTTAGGGATCAGAAAAAAGAATGACAAAACGATGTCAAACCCTATCGGTTGATAAGTGTTTGTCGAGAGTGTTAAAGTATAGACACATTTGACTATTGGGTGCACATAAAATAGGGTTTCATTGAAAATACTACATAATATTCTACATACATAGAATTTCAAAAAAAAATTAAGGAGAAAAGGTTAGAATGCATACATTTTTATGCCTTCATGAAAACAAACCGTGCGCAGAATTTTGGCAATCGAAACTTGATCCGATTTTGCAATGAATTATTATGCTTATAGAGTTTTTCTCTTATGTTAATGTTCTTGCATGAAGATTCACAAATTTAAGTGTCCTTAAAATATACTAATGAAAGAAAATATATAATTATATGGAACAAAAACTTCCAACCACCACTTTCTTCAAAGGCATGAATTGAAAAATACATGAGACTCGCCGTTAATTTTCTTTATATTTAATGGCTATCAAATGGTGCACATATTTCAAATATCGTGTGAAATTTACTTTGTTAGGTTAATGGCCAATTAATTTTAGGGAAGCCAATATATTAACCATATATGCCACACATAAAAATTATCAATATTAACAACAATATCATCCAAACAACAATATCCTCAATGTCAATTTTGTCATCTTTAAATTACATAAGGAGTATATAAGTATTCCATACTTTGACTATAATACAGATGATATGTGGTTCGATTAATGTCTTACATATTGAATTATCATATTTCGAATATGGTACAAACTTTAAATTAACACAAATATTAACCATATATGCCACACACAAATAATATCAAAATTATCAACATTATTTGTCTTTTTGAGCCTTTTTGTACACAGGGTGGTATAGTCCCTTCAAAACTATTTATCCTTAATAAAAAAACATTATCAACAAAAGAACACCATGCTCTTTGGAAATATTATCATCTATAAATTGAATAGAGATTATATAAGTATTTCACACTTTGACAATACTACCAAAGTGATATGTGGTTCAATTGATGTCTCATATATTGAATTATCATATTGTCCTAAAAAAATATACATTTTACCGAAGTCATTTTAAAATTATTTTATTACACAAACAATATCTTCGATGTGTGTGTGTCAATGATCTCAATGGCACCCATGATGTTGATTGTTGGCATTGTTCAAATAAAATAGAGAAGTATTAACTAACTCCAATGCATGATCTTTTTTATTTTAAGATGGAATGAATGATGCAATACTATATTACTTAGGTTAAAAAATGTAATTTACCTAGGTAAAAATACTTGCGACTTGAAGTTGTACATCCAATATTTTCTCCATTATCTTTCTCTCTTGTTCCATTCTTTCACGCTCTAGTTGAAGCCTTCTCTGCTCAATTTCTTTCAATGTCTAACTGAATATATGCATGTTATCTTCAATTACCTCTTTCAAATCTCCATAAGAGTTTCCTTTTCTCTTCACATATTTTCTCTTAATTCCATTTTTATTGAAAGGGGTTTCTATCTTTTCTCCTTTCAAATTTTCAATGTTGCTTTAGAGGAGATTTATTTATTTCCTCTCATGTTTTTTTCATAAGTAGAACTAGCTATATTAACCTTATCTTTTCCATTAAAACCAATAACCTTGTTTTTTTAATGTGTAATGCAATCTATATCTTCATAAAAATTTCATGTTGATTGTGTTCCCGATGTTGTCTTTTTCGAATTGTTTCTCCTTCTTGAGGTCTTTCTTCAACTTGTTCATCTTGTATTTGAATTGCTTCCCAGGTGAATGTTTTTCCACAAAATTAATTCAAAGAATTTTATATATTACCCTAATGTTTCTTGCCGATATATCCACGGTTTAAATTTTCATACACCTCTTCGTATTATGAACTAATTTTTTTCACATTAGATTTTGACCACAACTCTTCTTTGTATTCTTTCATCAACTCCTGTTTATTTCTATCTCTTACATATGCATTGGTTATTAAAAATGTTTCTTCTAATTTTGAATCATCAACATCACCAATAATATATGGAGAATTTAGATTGATTTGTGAATTTTGAATGCAATAACCCAATGTTTGTGTGCCACTTGTATTCTCTTGCAAATTTGAGACACTATTTCCATCTAAGTTTTGCACACATAAGTCCTTTACATGAAATTTGCTTAGCTATGTTGAAAAAACCATATTTCCCACATAGTTTCTTGGAGTTGATTTTAAAAAAATGATTCAAACATGAAAACAAGGAAAATGGTGATATTTCCATGTCTTGAAAATTTATTAGTTACTATTTATGTACTCCATATTTTATCTAAACTTAAATTCATTTTACATAAGTTCTAAAAATAAATATAGAAGGGGTCCTGCGCTCCATAAAATCAAAGAATCAAAACATGTGGAGAACCATTTAAAATTGGTTAATTACCTACTAACAAATGCAATATTTATAATCACCTGTGAGATGGGTGTATAAACTGAAATTCTTCAACATAAAATAACAGTTCTTTACCTCTTTTAATTATTTGTAACTCTGTTCTTCCCCATTTGTGTATGTGCTCCTTTTTTGGTATGGTTTCCTTCGAAATGATTATACAAATTTCTATTTTATTGCATTACATAAAAATTTTAGCGAGTTTTTGTGGATTAAAATTTAATATTGTACCACTTAATATTAATGCACGAACAAATAAAAACATAGTCTCAAGTGGTAGATTTTACTTTACACGGTTTAATGGGCATTTAATGTTTAGGGAAGCACAATATTAAAATCTATTAGGAGTGATCAAACCTCAACTAAAGAAAGGGAGATGGAGGTCAAGAAGGTGGAGGATCTGTAAAGGACCAAATGGAGCTTGAGGATACTCAGGGCCAAAATTTGGATCTAGATATCATCAAAGGGGTGAATATTTCTCCCTCTATTGAGGTCCTTTCAAGTGCACAAAGAACCCCAATCAAGGAGACTGAAGATAAGAAATAAGGCCTAAGTCCTAGAATCAAAAACCCTTCAGGGGATAAAATTATTTCCGGAAAAAAGAAAATAGATCCAAAAGGAAAAAGGGGGACTCTTCAAGCTCTGTCCCTTACCAAGAGGATGAGAATCCTATAAATGTGGAAGCTAAAAATAGCAAACAAGGCAGACCGAATAAACATGAATTAAGGAAAAAAAGTACCCAAAAGGAAATAGACTCAGGGAAAAAATTGTGCTTGGACCAGAAGGTCTTCAAGAAAAATAAACCCAACCTAAGAAAATGAATTGCATATCATGGAATGGGAGAGGGATGAATCAGTCTGTGAAGTGGAGAATCCTTAAAGATATGATTGAAAGACAGAAAATTGATGTTCTTGTTGTGCAGGAAACTAAAATGAAAGAAGAATCCTTCCTATCCTCTTGTAAATTATGTTGGAAAAACTCTAAAGCCTTTGTTGTTAGTTTGAAAGGAGCTTCAAGGATTAGCTGTGGTTTGGAGCCCGAACAAGTTCGAGGGTACATTGTTGGTTAAGAGAGATAACCATGTGGTGGTGATGATGAGAGATCTTGAAAATAGGAGTATATGGGTTATTTCAAATATATATGCTCCCACCCATCACAAAGAAAGGAAACAACTTTGGCACCATCTTCTATCCTTTAATCACTCTATTAAAGGTTTTGGCTAGATTGTTATGGGGGATTTCAACACCCCAAGGACTCCTGGGAAAAAAGGAGGTTCTAAGGAGTTCTCTGTTGGCATGGAGGATTTTAATCATTTCATAACATCTTCCCAACTCCATGATATCGATCTAAAAGGTAGCAGTTTCACATGGTCTAACAGAAGGACTGGCACTCAACATATTCAAGTTAGATTGGACAGGGCTCTGGTTTCAGAGGAATGGTTAAGCCAGGACATCTCCCTTTTTTCTCTTCCTCGGATTGGATCTGACCACAATCCCATTCTTCTTCAAATTAAGAACCCTTCTCGAAGAAGAACTCCCTTTCATTTTGAGAAGATGTGGCTCCAAAGTGAGGATCTGAATGATCTCATAAAAGAATGGTGGAAACTAAAGGTTAAAGGAACAATGATGTTTAGACTCTCTAAAAAACTTCAGAATGTGAAATCCCACCTCAAGTAATATCTTCTAGAAGAATTAAGAAATCAAAGATGAACTACATATTTTCCAAAGAAGAACTGAAAGATAGGGTATCGAGAATGATCCTGCTGATCAAGTTAAGGAAATATCTCCTTCTCAACTACCACAATATCTTGGGAAAAGAGGAAATCTTCTGGAGACAAAAATCTAGAATCACTTGGTTAAAGGAAGGGGACAAAAACACTAGATTCTTTCATCTATCCACCTTAAAGCAGAGAAGCTTTAATAGAATTAAAATAATCAGTAAGGAAGGGGGTGTCTTGGTTGAGGAACAAGAAGAAATTGAAAAAGAGACCATATCTTTCTTCCAAAATTTGCTCTCTAACAGCAAGGATCAAAACCTCTTGAAAGAACAAGATTTCTTAAATTGTATTCCTAAGTTAGTCTTGGTTGAAGAAAATGTGATGCTCATAGTGATTCCTTCCATGGAGGAAGTGGAATTTTCTGTCAAACAACTCAGCCCAGACAAGGCACTGGCTTGATGGATTTCTTGCCTTTTTCTTCCAAAATTTCTGGGACATAATTAAAAAGAGGTTTTTGAAGTAGTGAGGGAATTTTTCAAGAAGAAGGTTATGTTAAAGGACATGAACTGTACCTTTTTGACTCTGGTTCCGAAATGTAGTAATGTTATGGAACTAAAAGACTTCAGACCTATAAGTCTTTGTAACACTTCCTATAAAATATGCATGAAAATTCTAGCCCTCAGGCTTCAGATGATCCTACCTAATATCATTTCGGAACAACAAGGGGGCTTTGTCATAGGAAGAAAAATATAGGATGGGATAATTTCTATCAAAGAGACTATTCATTTGGCAAAAATCAATAAGAAGGCTGCTTTATTCTTAAACTGGATATGGAAAAAGCTTATGACAGGGTTTCGTGGAGCTTTCTTGACAAAATCCTTGACAGGTTTGGCTTTGAAATAGCATTGAGACATCTGGTTAAGGCATGCATCTCTAATGCATGGTTTTCTATCCTCATGAATGGAAGTCCTATTGGGTTCTTTCCTAGCACACAAGGATTATGGCAAGGGGTCCCCTTTCCTCTTCATTTTAATGGCAGAATCTCTCAGTAGAAGACTCAATGTTGAAACGGAAAAAGGATTCATCAAAGGGATTTCTCCGGCACTTGATATGGAAAAATTTACTCACCAACACTTTGTTGATGACACTTTCGTGGTGGGGGAAGCTACTATTCCGGAAGAAAGAAAACTTAAAACCATTTTTGATGACTATATGGATGTCTCGGGATAACTGATCAACTTCAGAAAAAGTTCTCTTTTCTTTCTGAATACTATGGACACCGCTTATAAGAAGATTGCAGAAATTTTTGAATGTACCTATAAACCCTTCCCTACCTTATATTTAGGAATTCCTCTTGGGGATAGGAGACCCTCCTGTTCTGAATGGAAATTTCTAATTGAAAGGTTTGAAAGGAAATTAGTTGGATGGAAAGCTAATCTGTTATCCCAAGCTAGAAAAATCACTCTTCTGATTAGCTCTCTCCAGAGTCTTCCAGTGTATGCCATGTCCCTATACCAACTTCCTGTTACAATTGGGGAAAGGTTGGAAAAGATCCAAAAAAGGTTTTTATGGAGCGGCACAGAAAGTAAAGATAGAATCCCTTTAGTTTCCTGGAGTAGAGTGTGTAGACCCAAAAAGCTTGGAGGACTTGGTCTCAGAGATTGGTCCAAGATGAATAAATCTCTACTTGCTAAGATTGGATGGAGACTAACAAAGGAAAATGGAGTTTGGGCTAGAATTCTTAAGAAAAAATATTGGTTGGATGATAATGATAAAAGATGGATGTTTAAACAGGTGAATTTCAATGGCTCATGCATATGGAAAGCCATTAACTGGGCCAAAGAAATTCTGAATAAGGGCAGCAGATGGAAAATAGGAAGAGGCAATGAGATAGGTTTTTGGAAAGACAAATGGGTTGGAGACTTCACCCTTCAAGATAAATTTCCACAAATCTCTGCATTACTGGAAGCTAAGTATGGAGAAAAAGTAAACAACTACATGGCTAATGAAGAGAGTTTTTCGGACATGGAAAACTCTGGAATTGGATAGACAGAACTAAATGATCAATTGAGAGGGATCAATGAGTTTTAAAAAATTATGTATCATCTAATAGCAAGGACCAAGATAGAATCATTTGGGATAAGGAACCATGTGGAAATTTTTCTGTCAAATCAGCCTATGGCCTTTTTTTTAGGGACAAACTAGAGAAGAAGATTTAATGGCTGGAAATATTTGGAACAAGAATATAACACCAAAGGTTAATGTGTTCAGTTGGCTCACTTTTAGAAATAAAATCCTCACGGTTGATAATATTGTAAAAAGAGGTCTCCAATGGGTTAATAGATGTGTGCTATGCAAAAGAAAAATGGAATCTGTAAACCATATGTTTCTGGAATGTCCGTATGCACATCAATTGTTATCCTCCATTTTGGATTGTTTCTCGGTAAATTGGGTCATCCCCAAAGATATAAAGGAAGCTTGGAACCAATGGAAGATCCCTTTTCATAGTCAAGGGCTAAAAAATCTATGGGCCATGAGCTTAAGTCATCTATGGTGGGAAATCTGGAAGGAAAGAAATAGAAGGATATTCAAAAACAAGAGTCTTCCTATCAAATTGTCTATAAAAACCTCTTTCAGGTAGTTAGAAACAATTTCTCTATCCTCAAGAATAAATAATTGGAAATACTAGATAATGAACAACATTTCTTAATGAATTGGAATGTTTCAGGGATTCCTCAATCAAATAGGCCTAATCCCAGATTGGGGATTAAGTGGAATCCTCCTTGTGAAGGTTCTCTAAAACTCAACTTTGATGGAGCAGCTAAAGGGAATCTGGGAAAGCAGGGGGAGGAGGAGTCATAAGGGACTCTTTTGGTCGTTTTATTCTTGCTTATTTCTTTGACCTTGGACAACAATCAAATAATGTGGCGGAGGCAACTGCTCTATACTGGGGGTGAAGATTGTAAAAGAAAAAGGTTTCAACCTTCTGGAAGTGGAAGGAGATTTGTTGTACATCATTTCTTGTATGAAGGGTTCATCCAGACCTGCCATATCTATAGAATACTTCATCAGTAAAACTAAGTTCTTTTTAAATTATTTTGTGAATATTTCTTTCAATCATGTGTATAGGGAAGGCAATGCGGGTGCAAACTTTGTAGCTAATCAGGGGTTACTACTAGTGGTCTCCAAGTTGTTGAGCACCTCTTTGGTATGAATGCTAATTTCATTGAAATCATGAAAAGGGAGGGAGTCTTTAATAATTTTGTAAACTCTCCCACTTGTGCCAGTAACCTTTCATGATTTTTTCTTTCATGCGTGAGTTGGCTCCCTTTCTTCTCACAGGAAGCTTGGTCTTTTTGGATTTGGGGAAGCTGAAAGACAAAGCTGATTTTTCTGGTCCGGTTTCTATGTAATAAGTTTTTTGGGTGCAGAAGGATGGGGGGAGACCTGGTTCACACTGAACCATCTAGGTGTCCAGAGATCTCCAAGGATGCCGAAGTTCTTTTGGAAGCAAAGCAGGATTGTTGTCTTTTCTCCACACTTTTGAGGGCCATGATGAGAGTTTGAGTGAAGCGGTCACAAAAACATGGAACGAGGGAAAGGTACAGGTCGGCAATTGTTCTCTCACAATTTTTCCTAAGCTCATTGCAAAAGTGACTGGCCTCACTTTGGAAGGTAGATGTATTTTCAAGCCAAAATCTGACTACAGTCTTGAGATTGATTATTTCTTTCAAGGAAAAGGGGATCCCATCTCTCTGCATAATGGATACGCTTGGAGTAAGTTACCTTCCCCTTTTGATGAAATTTCCAAACTGATAATGTCTTACATAACTTTGGAAGGAAGATATAAAGTTATCTATGGCTACCATTTCCCCATGTTAAACCATATTCACAATTCCAAACCTTATAACTTTCCTTTCTACTTATTCTCTTCTTTGGAAAAATCAATTACTATGGTGAAGAAAGGAACTTTCATTCTCCCTTTACACCAGGGTCTGATCAAAACTATCATTTGGCTGAGCACTCCCCTGTTGGGAAAAAATGATAAATTTGGGGCTTCGGCTTCAAACATCTCTTTGGGAAAAAGGACTGGGAGTTTGGAACCTAAGGATGATAGTTGTGATGATTTTGGTCCTGGGAATCTGGTGGCCAAACGTACCAGGTCAAGCATGGGTAAAGGGGGATAAGTTTTAGAACAGGAAAGTGTAGTATCCTGTCGGGCTGAGGAGGAAAACATCACCATTGTTTTAGGTGAAAGCCCTGGTGACACCCTAACCCAGAAGGAATCCTCTCATGACAAATTTGAAGGGGAAGGAGTGAGTAGTGAGGATGTGGCTAGCATAAAAGAACAGGAGTCTTCCGAGGACAAGCATTCCAAGAAAACTAAGGAAGCTATCCACAGTCTACATAATCTTAAAACAGCTCAGAGGGATCTTTTCTCAGCCCAGGAATTGACTGTTAAAACCCATGCTTTTATTTGAGATTTTGAAAAATGCAAACTGACTAATGATATCAATAGGCACAAAATCAACCTGATCTCTATGGACCTTAAGGAGCTACATGACAAAGTGGATAAAATGTCTTCCCTTATCCTCAGTGAAAACCTCAAAAATGCCAATGCCTGAAGTATGGAAATGGAAAATGAGTTGTTAAAAATGAAAAGTACGATTATGCAAATCAGGGATGCACATATCCTTAATGTGAAAAGTACAATTTACCATCTCAAACTGCTGGTTGAAATGATCCAATCCATGGAGTTGGTGAAAGAAAAGTAAAATGATGGTACAAGGTTGAAGGTGGTGATTCAAGAACCAAACTACAAGTACTAGAAGGAGACTATAGCAACTCTGGTCAAAGAATGGAATAGTTGTATGGAGACGGTGGAAGAACTGGTCAAAGAATAATGAAATTCAATGGTTTTGAATATGATGTTCATTTACCCTTATGTTGTTAGTATTATCCTTTGGACTATTATATATTGTAAATTATATCTAACGGATATCTTATACTGTTGTCTTTGTTTTTGAAATTTTGGAACATGAATGGCCTTTAAAGGTAAATACTTTGGCCAATATGTAAGTATGTTGTAACTCTTTGTAAGGGGTAGGGTCCCCTCAACCCTAACTTTTACCTATAATAAAAAAAAATATGTAACATTTGACCTTAGAAAAGAAAGTAATTTCCATTGTATTATAAAATATTTAATTTTTCCCCTACACTATGAGGTTTATGGATAAAATTATACACGGAAACGTAATCTAAAATTAAGGTGACATTTTTATAACTTAATTTTTAATGTATGAAAACTAAAATTTGAAATTGTTTGAGACGTAATTTAATTGAAATTAAGTCTTTAATATCGTGAATCATTAATAAAAAACCACATAGGATGTGTTACTTCTACTCATTATTATATACAATTATTAAAAACAAAGATATAAAAAGCTTAGAAATAATTAATAAACATAATTGAATCAAAGCATATACCACCATCGTTAATCAAATAAAGTCTAAATTATTAAAAAAAACTTACATTAATAAAATATTAAATAGGAAATCAGTATTCAAGATCAGTATTGATCAAGCGGCCAAGAAGTAGTTCTGGATGCTTCTACTGCTCTTTATCGTTATTCCTGTTGTTTCTTGGCTGTCGGCTTACTGTTTTTTTGCTGTTGTTTTGCTGTTATGTCTCGTCTGTGTAGCTGTTTCTGGGCTACGTTGAATTTCTTTGTTATACTTGGACTTTGTTACATCTGCTCTGTTTCTCACTCTTATTCCGGCTTCTAGGCCTTATTTTGTACTTAAGGGTATAGTCCCTTTCAAAAAACTATTTGCCAATATTAAAAAAATATATTAAATAGGAAATCAAAATATTATAAAAAACTAATACACATAATTGAATCAAAGCATATACAACCATCGTTAATTAAATAAAAACTAAAACTTGAACCCTATACCATAAAATAAGCATAGCTATATAATTAGAGAATTAAATACATGAACTATTTACTTTGACACAATATTAATGACCCTAAATTTAAGACCTAGAAGTTCTAGGCTATAGACAAATTTTGACTAGAATGGAAGGTGAAAATATACCCTTCGATATGCAAGTGATCGTTATTCCAAGTGTGAATTCGTACTTCATCTTGAAAATCCAAGTACTTTGTAGTGTGAGGTATCGCTCGTCGAAGTGCAAGGATCGTACTTTTGACATGTGAGGGATCACACTTCGAAGTGTGAGGGATGCACTTTGATGTGTGATGGATATCTCACTTTGTTGTGCAAGGGATCACACTTCTTCATGTGAGGGATCACACTTGGTAAGATGTACGAGGCCAAAACTCTCTCACTCTACGATCAGCTAACACTTTCACATCCAAATGCATGTTTTCAAACTTGTAATTACTCTCACTCGCACATTGAAGTGTGATTTACGACTTGAGGCCTCCCATTCTAGTCAATATTTAAATTTTAGCATGTAAAAACAATAATTACGTCACACTGGCCTCTAGGCTATACAAATATTAAAGGCCATAGGGAAAGAATCCAATGACTATGCATAAGATAATGACTATAAGTGGTAATGTGTAGTATAGTACCACCAGTTGTAAAAATCAAAGTCAACATTTATAACTTGTATATTAAGAATTTAGAAAAAAGGTAGCCAATAAGATCAAGTAAATCAAGTCACATGTACAAAGAATCCAATAAAAAGGTGACACATCAGTTTTCCCGAAGAGGTGATTTCATTCATAAGAAAGGGCCAATATGAATTTTCTTTGTACTAAAAGGTACCTATTTTTAAAACCTTGAAATACTTTTTCAACAAAATTTAAATGCAAAAAGAAAATGTGTGCATTATAAAAATCTTAATCTTTCTCCTACACTATTTATTTTATGGATAAAATTATACACAAAACAACGAGATCTAAGGGTGTGCTACAATTTGTTATATGTTTAAAGATTTTGATTAAATGAGGTTTAAAATATGTTCATATAACAAGTATATTTTTATTTTCTCGTTTTGATTTCAATTCTCCATACTATGTTAAATATTTAAGTGTTCTTTGTATGAGTTTTCTCTTTTTATTTATGGATACAATTTAAAATGAACTTTGTTTTCGAAGAATCCATACATTTGGATTTACTATCCAAAGGTGTGAAAGTTACAGATGGACTAGTTTATCCATCCAAAGATACACTCCATTAGAGAGACGTGGGGTCTAGCTTATTCGTTGTCACGATAAGTATTTTATTCAATGGAAAAGTGAGATTTCCATACACAATTGATGATTCTGAAACCCTTGAAAAAATTGAAAATAAGTGATACTTTATCCCATGGGAAAGGAAGCAAATGATTAGGCATGTGATTTCAAATGTTTCAAATGTGGGGGTGATGGCATTCAAAACATCATGAGTAGTGACTCGAGGATACATTTAATGAGGATGAGGGTTTTAATTATACTAGTGATAGCCATTGTTTCACAACTCCTAAAGACAGAGATGAATTTTCTATAACTTACGTGATGATAAAACATAAGTTTTATCCAAAATAAAGTGACATAGATGAAGGATTTATATCTCTGGTACAAGAAAAACATGTGATTTCGAGAGTGGTGTTGCGACCCACACGCTTTGTGTTTTTTGAGAATATTATACCTACATAAAATAATTGTTATCCAAGTCTATAACGCAACAACGAATTTTCCTAGCGTATCAAAAAATTAGTTTATCTACAAAAAAACTGCACTTTGTATGAATAGAAATTATGAACTCCAAGAAACTACCGCCACATCAAAAATGACTTGAATTTGAAGTTCAAGGGGTTCACCAGTTGATACATTTTTGTTTAAAAGAACAATTTTTTTACAAAAGCAATACTTAAAAATGTCTGTGAAGGGGACATGGTGAAATGTAAAAACATTAGATGGGACATTTGGATAAATTAATTATGCCTTTTCACAAGGGTTTATCCATATCAAAATGATCTCTCATCCAATGGTCCACTAACTAGCTAGCCCATAAAGATGGTCTCGTTATGGAAGAAAGGCTAAAATAAATTCTAGAAGAATTTTCGATAAAAATGTGGTTGTGATTTTGAAGATCCATTTCCTCAATCGGTATACCCAACTTCATATGAATCCTCCATATGTAGTAGTAATGAAAACTTTATAAAAATACCTTACAATGCCTCGTAAACACAAAAAAGTAAATTCTACTCCATCTACTATAGAAACTGCAAGGGAAAATGATGAAAAGTGAAGAGAACAATTTTTTTCTGAAGTTGAGACAAACCCTTGCTGCAAGGATGTCTCTCCAATATATCTCTAAGTCCTTTCAATCACATTTGAAATTTAACTCTAGGTATGAATGAACCTACCATTAAAAAATTAGTACTTTATACATTCACAACAAATGTTATTAGTTGTGATCAAGGTCAAAATTTAGAACATACTATAGATAAATGGAAGTTATGTGGAAGGGATATATGTTACAATGTATGGTATAGATGTCATGGAATCTCAAAAAGAACCTATTACAAATACAAAAACTCTTCGATTAATGGTTAGAGGAGGGCAGTAAATGGAAATACAGGAAAACAAAAATAAATTCCAAACACTATCGCAAATATTGCATTGATATCCAAAATGGTGGAGAAAAATTCTGAGATATCCCCACACGTCTCATTCAATGGGATAAGATGGTACTAAAGTAACAATGAGATTGTTTCCTTCATGTTATTATTTTGCTTACATACTTCAAACATGTAACATGTCCCTTTCACACTTGGACCTTCCTCCAACATCATAGTCAAATCTCTGAAAAATATGGCAAGAACATTTCTCCCATGTTTCAATCACCAAGAACATCTTCTTCAAAGCAAATGCGATAAGTTCACCGAGCTTAAGAAAAAGCATGCATCAACCTCAAGTCAAAAAAAATTGGCACAAGAAGATCAATGCCAGAAATGACACAATGATTACATTCAAATATTTTGTGCAAATTATTATACATGTAGAGTGCAATCACAACAAAATACTAATAGTTATTTAAGCATTGTGCGTGACAAAATAGACAAGATGAAAAATGTAATACCAAGGATAGGAAAAAGGAAAATCAATAAGCAATGTTATTAATCTCTCCATCAC
Organism: Taxus wallichiana var. yunnanensis; assembly: GCA_018340775.1. NCBI lineage: Eukaryota > Viridiplantae > Streptophyta > Pinopsida > Cupressales > Taxaceae > Taxus > Taxus wallichiana. The sequence goes on from CM031239.1 coordinate 188,156,514, forward strand.
CTTGACTAGTATGCTGACACATGGGCACAAAATGGGGGGTTTCAGGCACTTTGGTATCCCTTTTTTTGATTGAGGAGAAAAATTCATAGTAACATCATTGGTACTATGTATCTGAAAGATAGAATAACCACTTATAGATCAATATGGTGATTTTTTATATATTAATGGGATGTCAAAACATCCATTACATGATGTAATATTTCAAAATGATGCATATGAAAAGTGCAAGGAATATAAGCAAAAATAAGGGTCCTCATACAACTAATACTGTAAGAATTTGTTCAAGTTCATTTAGAAAACAACCACCAAATCTCTACTTGCAACTAGATAATGTTGTAAGTGACAACAAAAATTACACATTGTTTGCATTTGCATCCATGCTGACAGCTAGAAGGGTTTTCAACACAGTGTATATGAGTTTCCTTTTAGTGGGTCACATGCATGAAGAAATATATGGGACATTCGGCTAATTATCGATAAAATTGTGCAAATTAGATACATTCTCTTTTCCACAAATAATAGACACTTACAGAATATGCCAAGAGGAGTCCAACACATTCACTCGATACCTTATCAAGGAAGTCTACGACTTTAAGGGCTTTATGGAACCACTCTGCTAGATGATAACCACCGGATCATGGCTATCAATGAACCAAAGATTTTTAAATTATATGTCAAAGATAACAAGCTATTCATGGAGTTCAAAGCATCAATCTTGGAGTCCATCTAGTCACACTCAATTGAGATTTGGAAAACAATGGATGAGAAACCTTTCTTTCCTGAAGGGGATCCTCCATTGACACCCTTCAAAGAACCCAAAGAGATGGTAGACATGTAGAGAGGCCTTAAGGCATACATCACACACTAGAAAAAGAGTTCAACAGATGGTGGAGAAGCATACTATGTTCCAAAGATTGCATATTGGAAAAAATTTATACGTGCCCTAAAGAATCCCTTTATCAATTGTAACATGACGAGAAGAGGTTACTTTTTCCAAAAATAATTCAAGATAGTGTAATGTATGATCAGATAATGGGCGCACCACATCTTGAAATGGATATCTACTATTGTCAAAATGTCATTTAAAATAAGGATATATATATGTTGGACCAATTTACGATAGAACTCAAGAGGAATTCATCCCAATAGTGGATGTGAATGTTGGGAAGATGATACTAGTAAGACCGACTGATGATAATGTACCTATATGGATGGGCAAGGAAGAACTAAAACTAATATTGAATGTTCACATAAACACTCAAAAGATAAAGGTACACTTTGGAGGGAACCCACAAGAAAAATATGTACAGAAAAATAAAGGTACGAGGAATGCTTGTTGAAAAATACATGGTGGAAAAACTCAAAGGACACATCAAATATTGATATAGACACCTTCATCTTGGCATGGAGTCCAAAAAAACATGGAAAGGAGTTCAAATTAAAATACTGAATCGGTGTCATGAAGTTATCCAACAATACCTTAAACAAATTCAAGAACAATAATTAATACCCTTCCAAGGGATCAATGTTTATGTAATTTTCAATGTAATTTTCTTGAAGGATTGATTTCCTATGGAAATACATTTTCAAATCCATTTCCTCATAGCCACTTGTTTAATGTAATTCTTAACTCTTTGTTGTTCTTTATGATTTACGAATGGAAAAAAATAATATTATTTTACTTTATCACACGCAACTTACATATTTACAATATCATGGTCTTTTTTTAGATATTTATATAAAAATTATATCAATATATAATATACATAAATTATTAAATTAATATAAATTTGAAGTATTTTAGTAACTACTGTTTTTAACTTTTTAAAGGGAAATATTATAAAATTACCATCATCTAAAAATTGCTTGACATGTATAAAAGGCCATCAAATTTAACCCCCTCGGGTGATGTAACTTTGTGGCACCTAGTCTTATGTAACTTAGCAACTACTAGTTTTATGTAGCTTAGCGTTGGGTAGGCTTATGAAACTTGCTACATCGGTAGGTTGGTGTAACTTTCTAGCCGCTAGTATTATATCACCTAGATGAATCTACTCGTTGTGTAAATTAGCAGCCACTAGGCTTATGTAAGTTAACAACCTATACATTTGTGTAAGATAGCGGCCGCTAGGCTTGTGTAGGTTAAAAACCTATACACTTATGTAAGATAGTGGTCACTAGGATTATCTTGGTATTATATAACGTAGTGGCCACAAGGAAAATGTAACTTAGTGACCGCAAGACAAATGTAACTTTTACCCCACTGCAATGATTTCACCTAGCATGCGCTTTCATTATGTAAGTTAGCAACCGCAAGGCTTATTGAAGTAGCGGCCACAAGGCTTATGTAAGATAATGAATGCTTGGCTTATGTGGGGAATTAAACTAATAACAAACTAGAAATCCTAAAATAGTGAAACTAAAATCCAAAAATCGAGATTTATAAATTGGATTACAATAGTGGTTATAATAAATTGGATAGGATTTAGTCCATGTAAACCTATTCCTGAAATCTATTCCCTATTCCCACTATTCCAATTATGAATTCTCACACTTCATCTTGAAAATTCTCATACTTTTTCATGTGAGGTATTGCACATCACCGTGCGAGGGATCATACTTTGATGTTCGATCCATCGCACTTCATGTGCAAGGGATAACACTTAAACCCGTGAGGGATCACAATTTATCGTGCAATGAATCACACTTCATAGATGTATGAGGCCACAAATCTCTTGCACTACAATGAGCTATCATTTTCATGTCCAAGTGTGATTTTTTAAACTTGAAATTGGGATTGCTCACACATTGAAGTGCAATCACCAAATTCTAGCCTCCCATTGGCGTAGATATTTGAATTTTAGCATGTAAACAAATCTATGTCATAGCGGCCGCTAGGCTATACAACTTTTGAAAGCCATAGGGGAAATAATCTAGTGACTATGCATAAGACAATGACTGTGAGTGGTAATGTGTAATATAATACCACTAGTTTTAAAAATTGAAGTGAACATTTATAAATTTTATACTAAAAATTTAGAAATAAAGGTATCCAATAACACAAGTAAAATCAAATCACATGTACAAATCAGCAAATAAAAAGATGTAATGTTGACCCCACTAGGCTGATTTCACCTAGCATGCACTTTCATCATGTAAGTTAGCAAGAATCATTAGCTTATTGAGGATAGTAGCTATGAGGATTATGTAAGATAGTGGTCACTTGCTTATGTGGGGATTCAAATAATAACAATGTAGAAATCCTAAAATACTTAAACTAAAATTCAAAAATCAGGATTTATAAATTGGATTACAATAGTGGTGAACTTGGAATCCAATAATAGTGCTATTGGAATCTAATATTAGCCAAATTAGAATCCAATAATAGTGATATTGGAATCCAATAATAGCGATATTGGAATCCAATAATAGTGAAATTGGAACTAGAATAATTCTAATAATGAAAATATTGGAATCTAATTTTGCTACTATTCGATCCTAATAATAGTAATAATGGAATCAAAAATAGAAAAAATGCAATCCAATATACACAAAAATGGAGATGGATTTCTTCGAATAATTAAAATAATGGAGTCCCAATTGATCGAATATGTCTCGATTTAGTTAAATAAGTGTTTTATTATGAAATTTTTAACTAACATTAGAATTAACAAATACATTTTACCTATAAAAATATGCCATATTAAGTTATAACCGTAGTCCATTAAAATGTTGACACGTGGCATGAAATTTCTACTATATCTTGTGATTTTCAATATTTTGGTGTTATTTATGCTTTATTATAGAAAAAATAAAACATAATTTTACTCTTCACAAGAATTTGAGAGTACCTTATAGATAGGAAAGAAAATAACGACCGCTAAGCTCCATTAGAATTATATTTTTGCAACACAAAATTCAAAATAATAAATACTTAGATTTTATATGGGACTAGGCTATTCTTTTCAGTACATGGTAATGAACAACTCGCATGTCGTATGTTTTCCGTCTATTTGTTGAGAAGAATCTTAGCATCCACTAGCCTCTACAACTCCTAGGTTTCCTTTCCAAAGCAATGTAAATAAATATCTCTACAGTTTTGGATTGATAGTATTTTTCATTAACTATAATCATATATTATTGGCTATACAATCCCTTGCACAACCAAGTGTGGCACTACATACCCTTGAAAGATATCACAACTTCTATATTACTCATAAGTCTTTTTGTGTCTAACACATAATTTATATCGGTTCATATCTAGTAAAATAATTAATGACCACTAAGCTCCATTATTTGAACATGATCAATCATACAATTCCTATTAAAGAAAATGCTTAGCAAACCGCTAAGCTCAAATACTTACAGAAAGGAATGATTGTGTGGAAAATAGGGTAAATAATTTCTTATTTTGAACATAGCACTAGAATAACAAATCATAATAATAGATATTAGCAATCGCTAGGCATTTTCCATAATATATTTCAATGACAGATATGTGAGATATAGACATTTTTATTTTCGAAAGATATGGATGTGTTTACGTAGTTAGGAAGAAATATGGTTATTAAAAATGTTTTTAGGGTTCTTATATAACATTATAGTGACTATTAGGCACACACCCTTGCTTATTTTTTTTTAAACATCGGTGGGAATCAAAGAAAAATATTAGCGACCGATATGTTGTACTACTTATTAAAAGGAGTAGATTAGCAATCGTCGCTCAACTTATTTTTAATTTTGAATATATGGATTAAAAAAATCGAATCAAAGAAAATTCTTAGCAATCACGAGCCCAAATACTTATAGAAAGGAATGATTTTGTGACAACTAGGCTAAACAATATCTTATTTCGAACATAGCTCTCTAACAATGATCATAATAATATATATTATCGGTCACTAGGCATTTTTCATAATATATTTAGATGATAAATATGTGAGATATGAAAATTTTTACTATCAAAAGCTATGGAGGTCTTTGAGAAAGTAATAGATTAGCGAAATTTCTAAGGATAAATTGTATTAATTAAAAAAATAGAGATAAAAAAATAGTTCATATTAAAGAAAATTCTTAACGACCACTAAGCTCAAATACTTACGAACATACTTTGCTCTAGGATAGTTTTATCTTGTTTATTAAGAAGATAATAGATTATTGTCCTCTATGCTAAATTGTTTCTTAATTACAAAAATATAGATAAAAAATACTTCATATTAAAGAAACTTCTTAGTGACTACTAAGCTTGAATAATTATAGAAGATAGCTCTCGAAAAGAGATCATATGAATGGATAAAATGTGGTCACTAAGAATTTTTCATGTTGGTTTATATCAAGGAAAATGATTAACGACCGCTAAGCTACATTACTTATTGAAAGGAGTGGCTTGGCACTCACTAGGCTCTATTGTTTCTATTTTTTAAAAATATTGACCTAATAAAAATCATTGTCTACCTTAGCGACAAAGATAAGAGTTAGAGCATAATAATATAAGTACATATTTTAAACCTAAAGACATATCTTGATCATCTTGGCCTTGCATATTTCTAGAAATTACCCGTTAAACAAAATAGTCCTAAACAGATTTACTAAAAATCGAGGGTGAAGATGAACATGAATCTTGCTCAAGAATAAATTATCCAAGTCCATGAATAGTGATGCATGTTTTATGTTTACCAATTATTCGTTGATGAGAAGGCTAGCAGCCTTTAGCCTCTATATTGTCGAAAAATCCATTTTAACAATGCAAAATAAATCTCAACAAGTTTGTTGTCATTATTTGTAATTATATTATATTCAATGGACTATCCTTGGCAGAGCCAAGTCCTTGAATACATACCTTCGAGAAGGATGATGCCTTATGTAGTTATCATTTGATATATTGTGCATAAAACGTAATTCATATATTTTTATATAAAAAAAATTCTTTGCAACTAATAAGCATTGTTAGTTAATGAAAGGAAGGATTTTCTATTGCTACAATCAATAGTTTCTAGTAATAAACATAGCCACATAGTATGGCAAGGTTAGATCATAGTAATAAAAGTACATCATTTAAACTTGAAGAAGTATCATGTCCATCTTGGCCTTGCATATTTTCTTAAAATCATCCTTCAAAGAAAATAGACCTAAATAATCTACCACATATGCAAGGCAAAGGTGAACAGGATTCTCGCTTAGGATTAAATGATGAACTTATATTGCATTGATCTAATCTTGTTGATATACTATTATTTTATTTCCATTTATATGATTTCTATTTTGAGGATCCCCAATTGTGTGTTTGATAAAATCAACAAACTTTTGTTAGCCTATCTCTGCAAGTAACTAACAAGAGAAAGAAAATACCTATTGTTAAATGTGTCAAAGTTTCATTTTTTTAAGTTTATGAGGAAGTAGGGATTTTGAACTAGGAAAAACAAAAATCTGGGTCTAAGTGATAAATGTGTGTGGTAGCCTCTCTCCAATCCTTGAAGCATGTTTGGCAAGATAGCCGCGAAAATAATGGGTGGCGTTCTTCCACAAGCTAATATCATAATTAATAACGTTACAAATGAATAGAATTTTTATATTAATAAATGTATAAATCAATAAATTAAAGTGCTAGAACATTGTTGGTCCATGGCTAATGACTTGAATAGTAATGAATTAATTATTGGAGGTGACTCTCATATTATTGCTAATGCCACCATAAAAAAACTTGTGTGAATAAAATTCCTTTTTATGATTTCATTAATTATAGATTGGACCTTAAATCTTATATATTGGGAGGCTACTAAATAGGTGGATTTTATAGAAAATCGAGGGACTAACCAAATGTTTTGTGATAAGATTGGTAATAAATATGTTGATTGGTTGGACTCGTCACCTTTTCCAATAAAGGTTGATATTAAATCCCCTAGCAATCTTGTATTAATTACAAACATGCGATGACATAGTCACTCCATATATTTACCAATTCTCTCTCCCTTATTTTCACACCTTATGGGTTTATTTCATTGGCTTTCATTTCTTCTGTCATGGCCTTTCCAATGTTTCCTTTCATGCAATTTTCCATGTTGGTGCATGAAATGGGATTTTATACCAAAATTTCACATCATTGTTTGAAATCCATTTTTGGATTGAATCAAAGCAAGACATGGTTTCTATTAAGGGATTTCTTGGAGATGATTATATTTTTCTTGAGTGATGTCTCGAGGGTAAATGCAAAAGTTTCTTCGACATTCATTTTCCATCTTCTTATCATACATCTAGTGAAGGATTGGGATTTGGAGATGGGTCGTCACTAGATAAAGCCAACATATATGGTTGGTATGTAAGCGTAAATTGATAAAACCTCAAGTGCATCATGACCCTTGATTTTTGAGTCTCGTTATATACAGGAAGGTTTTTATGGATGTGTCCATTTTCTAAGAGTTGTATAATTGGTTTGACTTCCTAATGCATTTCATGTATGGTGTGTCAAAATAGGGTGAGAGACCAAGGGTAGGACCAATTTCGCTCCACTTGACTTACCTAGATGATATGTTTTCTCTACTGCAATATGAACCAGCATGTTGGGATCTTCTTCCCAAGAAATTTCATTAGGTGTATGATTGGTTAAAGATTCAAGTTGTTTCTGGAAAAGAGCATCTTGTTCCGGAATTTCCTACAAAAACTGTTTTCATGCCCGAAAAAGAGGAGGTTACAGAGGTGTCATGTGATTTAGTTAAATAAGTGCTTCTAAAATCCATCAGTTTGTATCTTTGTTTTTTTTTTTATATAGTGTCCAGTTCCATTGTTATCGAATCATCTTGTTTGTCTTACTGGTCTGGAATTTTTTTGTATTCCCAACCACTTGTGTTTTTGGCATAGGCCCTTGCATTTTTTCAGCAAATTATTGATGGATCATTCAGGTTTTTATATTTATCCTCTCATTATATCTTTAATGTAAAGGGAAAGGGACCCTTCAACCCTCCTTTATTTATAAAAACAAGAAATCATTAATAATTTTTTTGTTATACGTTGCACTAAGAAATTTAAACAATTTATCGCTATTGAATTTGGTTTATTTGAAGCTATCAATTTGTTGCTATAAGTGAAGACTAGCATCCTCTAGCATATATATGTTTTCTAGGATATCTTTCCACCAATGTAAATAATAATCTGTATAGGTTTAGGATAGAGAAGCTAATAGTGGATTGATAGTTATCTTGCTATCATCTTTGTAAAAAAAAATTGAGTTACACTACATCATTGTCGAAATGTAGAGGTCTTTACTATTGACAGCTATGGAGGTATTTGAGAAAGGAATAGATTAGTGGCCTCTAGGATAAACTATTTTTTAATTTCAAAAATAGATATAAAAAATTAGTTCGTATTAAAGAAAATGCTTAGTGAATGCTAAGCTCGAATACTTATATAACATAACGCTCTAAGAATATTGTTTATTGAGAAAGGAATAGATTGGCAACCTCTAGGCTAAAGTGATTCTTAATTACGAAAAATAGAGATAATTTTTTTTTATTAAATAAAATGCTTAGTGACCACCATTATTAGGCTTTTGGAGCTTCCAGGAGCTCGATAATTCCCCAAGTACATCAGGTGGTTGAGGGGAAAGTATCTATTAAATTTACATTTTGGAATATTCTGGAGAATAAAATCTATTGGTAAAGGCTAAACTCGACAATTTTTCCTCTTGGTGGCCATACAAAGCTTTGAAATTTTGGTTAGCTTGAAATTTTTTAATTTTTCTTTGTAGACAACATTATTAGGCTTATGGAGCTTCCAGGAGCTTGATGCTTTATCTAGTAATGATAAGGTTGTGGACCTTAAAGGCTCGACATTGTGTTTTTCACCTCATGGTTTAGATTTGTTAACTTGGACAATGTTTGTAGTTTGCAATCTTATAATAGTCAAGCTTATAGAGGTCACACTTTGTGAGTTAGATTTTTTTTTTATACTTCAAATAGGCTGTTAAGAATTGAGTTTAGAGTGAAATTTACCATCTATATGATAGCTGTGAAATAATTCTAATTATTATTTTGATCTAACACCTGACATGAAATCCTAGGAACCTCTCTGATAATAAAATTTTTGGACCCATTTGGGGATCTATGGGGGCATTTAAACATCTTTTGAAATTTTTATTCGAGTCCTTATATGATTTTATAGATTATAAACAAGAAGTCTAGCTTCTATGAATGAACATTATGTTGACTTGATGATTCATCTCAATTATAAATTCAAGTAATTTGAACAAAAATAAACTGAATGGGTTTCTTCCAAAGGAGTTTGGAAATATGTGGAGTATAGTGGATATGTAAGTTCTTCATACTGAAAATATAATTATTTAACTCCCAAGGTCATGTTTGGATCTATATGCTATGTATTTTAATTTCAAGGGAAATTGTAACTTAGTGTTCTTGTTTTCAATGTAGAGATCTTTATGTCAATTGATTAACGTGTCCTAATCTTCAAGAGCTTTGGTATCTATAGAAATTAGTCTAACTATATGTTCCTTTCATATATAACTTAAATGTAAATTTTGGGCAGGCTTGTGTTGATGTTCAAATAATATTGGAAATGAATCATATGCAGGATACTGAAAAATAAAAATTTATCGGGGAAGTGCCATTGCAGTTAGTCAATTGTTTCAACCATGATACATTGTGAGGATTCCTTTTTCCACATGTTTCTTTGTGAAGTTTTGAAATATATGATTTGTAAATTTAATTCTCTTTCCCTAATAATAGAAGATACTGTAAATGGCTCTATTTATTTTACAAAACCTCTCCTACAACAATTTTTCTGGGGAAATTCCTATCATTAAAAACTTTTCAATTTTTCCTCCAAACAGGTGTAGATATAAGCACAACTTTTCTCTGTGGACCAATTATTTTTTTTCTTATGGTTTTTGGATATCAAAAATTAAATGATGCAAGAAATAGTATTTGTCTTTTAAATAGCTCAGGTTCTAGAGACTTTCTTCTATTGTTATAAAAAAATTGGCAAACTTGGATATGTATGATGTTGTGTAACAAAATTGTGGCCCAATGCAATGAACAACATCCATCTCAAAATTGGCAATTGTTTGCATCTGTTTGGGTTTAGTAATACTATTGTGCATAATTATAGCTTTGTACCATTCAAATCATCCAAACACATTTACAAAAGGCTCTGCAAACAAAATGGAGCAAGGTGTTAAAACTAACATGGCTAGACATGATTTCATATTGTATAGATTATCAGACAACAAATCGAAAGCAATATCTTATTACAATTTCTTTATTGACACATCTATTTGTTACATTTAGGTTCTCCAAGGTTGGTCATACTACACATGAAGATGGCTCTTCACATGTATGACAAAATAATGAAAATCACAAAAAATCTAAACGATACATATGTAATTGGCTATGGTGCTACAAGAAATATTTATAAATGTGATCTATAGAATTCTAAGCCAATTTCTATAAGGAGAATGTATAGTCACTACCCAAAAGTCTTGCTTGAATTTGAAACTGATATGGAAATAGTTAGCAGAATAAAGCATTGCAATATTAAAAGTTTGCATGTATATTTTCTTTATCCACTTGGAAGCCTGTTGTTTTATGATTACATGGTAAACAAAATTCTATGGGCCATCCTACATGGTGAGTAAAATGATTATTTTATTAAGAAAAATGGATCTATACATTGTAGATTTATATTTTGAAATAGAAGCATATAATCAATCTCTAACCTTCATATTAAAATGGATTGTTGGAAAATATAACAAGTGTTTTATTTTAAAAAAATTGTTTATGATTGTCAAAGAAGATTAAGCTAGATTGGAACGGTCGGCTAAATATTTCTCATGGTGTTGAAGAAGGATAACCATATCTTCATCATCATTGTAACCCACACATTGTTCAACAGGATGTGAAGACTTCTAACGTATGTTTGGATTATAATTTTGACGCACATTTGTCATACTTTGTCATTTCCAAATGCATTTTCTTGGCCAAAAACCACACCTATAACTATGTTATGGGTACCATTGGTTAAATTGACCCAAAATATGTAAGATCATCAAGGATTAATGAAAAATCATGTACAAAGTTATGGAATTACTCTTCTATAGTTCCTGGCAGGGAAGGAAGTTGTGTCCAATAACTCAAATCTATTAAAGTTTGTAAGATTTTTGTTTTTTAAATTTCACTCGGAGCTTACACTGTACATTGTTTAAGTATTTTAAAGGTTTTCTTTTTTGAGCATTGAGAAATCAAATGTGGATGAAATTTTCTTTGACATTAGCAAGTGAACCCAGATTCTATCAAAAGAAGACAACAACACAGTCATGGAAACTGTTGATACAAAAGTTTTAGCAACCTATAGGGATCTTGGGATTGTAAGAAAAAACTTCCAGTTGGCCTTTCTTTGCACCAAGAAATTACCCTCTGATCGACCCACCATGCATGACATTTCCATATTTCTAAAGTTGATGTCACAAATTCTTGCTCCTATGTAATTTCCTAGTATATGAACAAAGCAACTAGCCCCTAGTAATACTTACAGGAGATATTTGAATGGATATGCATATGGTAAGCACAAAGATATTAGAGGGAGCACAAGTTGCGCTTCTGATAGGGATTTTTTTTGTGATATTTAGTGAGGTAATTTCACTAAACACCATTTTAATGGAACGAGATTTAGACGGTGTTTTGATGGGAAAAAAAAGCATCCCTAGGAGTCCTCTCTATCCTGGGGTCTACTTTTCTCAATGACTAAGCTGATTTTCAAGTAAAAATGACCAATTTTTCCTATAACAGCCAATATTTTTTTGCATAATAATTCAAACCACTCGGAACCCTTAAAATAGATAAAAGTGTGCCCAAATTTCTTTTTGAAGGGGTAAAATTAGGTTTTTGCGCATTTCTTTCCTTTTCAAGTTGCCCAATAGAATTGGTTTCTTCAAAGCTAAATCAATCCACTTCTGATACTAGTAGTAGTACACTCTTATGTTGCTACCTTCTTGTAAATACTAGTCTCTACTTTACTCAACACTACTTGTATCTAAAGCGGTAGTCTCATTCAAGAGGAAGAAAATGTATTCATTTTTTTAAAATAAAAATTCCACAAAATACGACCACTCCTCATATAATATTTATAAATGTATATGTATGAATTTATAAACATTTTAAATGTACAGATAGAACCTTTCAATGTAAAGATGATGACATATTAGTTGTGTTATTTTGAGATACTTCTATCATCTAAAAACTCAAAGCATGATGGGATATACTTTGAGTTTGTAGGCATAGGCATGCATTCATTCTCCAAACATTCGTGCTTAGTGAAGAGAAATGAGACATGGAGAAGCGTATATACCTCTATTTTGAACCTAGAAAAGATTTTCATATTTACTATGTTCTCTAAAACATGCATCATTGATTTTGATTTCAGAATCTTTGAAAATGATATTACAATCAAAGTCCTCACGAAAAACGAGGTCCCGACACTTTTACAAGGTTAAGAGAATGGGATATAAGAGGTAGACTTGTGAAAACAAATAGCAAAAAAGCACTGTACCACATTAATAGGTGTGATGCAAATATATCTCATTCACATGGACCAACATTGGGAAAAAAGTGTTGGCATTTATTGACTCACAAAGAATACAAATATGGCACAATGAAAATATGGCCACTCCTCATATAATATTTTTACATGTATATGTATGAATTTATAACAAATTTTAAATATACGATGGAACCTTTCAATGTAAAGATGATGACATATCACTTGTGTTATTTTAAGATACTTCTATCATCACAAAACTCAAAGCATGGTGGAATATAATTTGAGTTCGTAGGCATAGGCATGCATTCATTTTCCAAACATTCATGCTCAATGAAGAGAAATGAGACATGTAGAAGCATATATACCTCTATTTTGAACCTAGAAAAGATTTTCATATTTACTATGTTCTCTGAAACATGCATCATTGCTTTCGATTTTAGAATCTTTGAAAATGATATTCCAATCAAAGTCCTCAAGAAAAACAAGGTCCCGACACTTTTACAAGGTTAAGAGAAGGGGATATAAGACGTAGAGTAGAAAAGCATTGTACCACATTAAGAGGTGTGATGCAAATATAGCTCATTCACATGGACCAACATTGGGAAAAATGTGTTGGCATTTATTGACTCACAAAGAATACAAATGTGGCACAATAAAAATATGACCACTCCTCATAGAATATTTGTAAATGTATCTTTATGAATTCATACCAAATTTTAAATATACAGATAGAACCTTATAATGTAAAGATGATGACATATTAGTTGTGTTATTTTGAGATACTTCTATCATTACAAAAATCAAAGCATGATGGGATATACTTTGAGTTTGTAGGCATAGGTATACATTCATTCTCCAAACATTTGTGCTCAGTGAAGAGAAATGAGACATGGAGAAGCATATATACCTCTAGTTTGAACCTAGAAAATATTTTCATATTTACTATGTTCTCTAAAACATGCATCATTGATTTGAATTTCAGAATCTTTGAAAATGATATTCCAATCAAATTCCTCAAGAAAAAAAAAGTCCCGACACTTTTACAAGGTTAAGAGAATGGGATATAAGAGGTAGACTTGTGAAAACAAATAGTAGAAAAGCATTATACCACATTAAGAGGTGTGATGCAAATATAGCTCATTCACATGGACCAACATTGGGAAAAAGTGTTGGCATTTATTGACTCACAAACAATATAAATGTGGCACAATTAAAATACAACCACTCTTCATATAATATTTGTAAATGTGTATGTATGAATTTATAACAAATTTTAAATATACAGATAGAACCTTTCAATGTAAAGATGATGACATGTCAATTTTGTTATTTTGAGATACTTCTATCATCACAAAATTCAAAGCATGATGGGATATATTTTGAGTTCATAAGCATAGGCATACATTCATTCTCCAAAAATTTGTGCTTATAGAAGAGAAATGAGACATGGAGAAGCGTATATACCTCTATTTTGAACCTAGAAAAGATTTTCATATTTACTATGTTGTCTGAAACATGCATCATTGATTTGGATTTCAGAATCTTTGAAAATGATATTCCAATGAAATTCCTCAAGAAAAATAAGGTCCCGACAATTTTCAAGGTTAAGAGAATGGAATATAAGAGGTAGACTTGTGAAAACAAATAGTAGAAAAGCATTGTACCACATTAAGAGGTGTGATGCAAATATAGCTCATTCACATGGACCAACATTGGGAAAAATGTGTTGGCATTTATTGACTCACAAAGAATACAAATGTGGCACAATGAATCTTTTGATTGATGTAAACTATAAACTATTGGTTCAATTTATCTTCAATGGCATAAGACTATGTTTCTCACAAAAAAATCTTGAATTGTGTTAAGGATTATTTCATTTTGTTCCTCACAAAAGTGACTCATCATTTATATCAAGAATTGAAATATTTACAAGCATAAATTCTATTGTCTTTCATAGTAATAGAAGTTGTGATATACATAAACTCCCAACTATGTTTTTTTCTTTTAATGATTACTCAAAGATATAGTTTATAATAATAAACACTAGTGAACTTAATGTCATGTACAATCTAAGAAAATAATACTTGAGTTGTTACAAGGTATATTTTGGGGTGAGAATGTAATTTTATTGTAAGTTCCACCAGAAATCAAAATAAAACCACTAGAATTTAAGGCCAATGTCAAATTTAAGGATGCGCATAATAAACATTGAAAGTGCAAACCTCGCACTTTGAAAGTGTGAGCCCCACACTTTCAAATTTGAGGCTCACACTTTTAAAGTTTGAGGCTCGCACTTTCGAGTGCAAGGCTCGAAATTTTAGACTCAAGCGCGAATCACACTTTTAGAGTACGGGGCTCATACTTTCAAAGTGTGAGGCTCACACTTTAAGAGTGTGGGGTTCATAAATAAGCTTTAAGTGTGAGGCTCGCAACTTCGAAAATGTGTGCCTTGCACTTTCAAAGTGTGAGTCTCATATTTTTACAACTTTGAAAGTGTGCGGTTCACACTTAAAACTTGCTATTATAGGGATTTATTTTTATTTTTTATTTTTAATTTTTAATTTAATACAACATGATCATGACTTATAATAGTTAGTGGCCACTAACCTTACATCTAGGCTTTTACATTTTTATTTAATACAATGGTATCATTTCTTATAATAGTTAGCAATAGTAACATTACATCAAGGATTTTGCACTTTCATTTATTACAAAGGGATCATGAATTATAATATTTAGTGACATATCACCTTACATTGAGGATTTTACACTTACAAACCGTGACGAATGTGCTAGCATCACCTTTTCAAATTACGTGGCTTGCACTTTGAACTTGCTTTTGCAGGAAGTTATTGTTAATTTTTATTTTTATTCATCTAACGGGATCATGTCTTATAATAGTTAGCCATTGCTAGCCTTACATACACCTAACATGACAATCTAAGAAATGGTAAAATTGGAATCCAATCATAGTGAAATTGGAATCCAATAATACTAAAATTTGAACTCCAATAGTGACAAGAATAGAATCTAATAATAGTAATAACGGAATCCAATATAGACAAAAATGGAATCTAATATAGGAAAAAATAGTGACATATTTCTTCCAAAACATGTAATATTCGAGTCCATTCACCGGAATATGTCCAAATTTAGTGATATAAGTGTTATAGACATTTACAATATAAATCATACATTATAAATATTTTGATAAAACATCATATCTTAACAAAATAACTAGTCAAATAATCATCAAATACCTCTATATCCATCGATTACACAAAAATCACAAAATATAACTCAAAATGAGAAAATTATACACACACACATAGACATCATCACAGTCTAAAAATCCATCTATTAAAAATATATATCATCCAAAAACGGATTCCAAAGAGTCTCATACATCAAAACCACATTTATACTTCTATTGAGTAAATTAAATGTCCGTGAAGTGAACACTCCCACTTCTCCCCAAATTACAACCTAGGGCTCTATCTAGTTGTCTACTAGGACCTCCCTCTAGACCTCATCATGGTTGTCAAACACTCATAGCACTACATGATGGTTTCAACTATCTCCGCTCTAGATACACCACATGCTAGCAAGGCTTATCCGCGGCCTTTGTTGTACTATCTCCTCATAATACCTAAGTTCCTCACACACCAACTAGTGGTTAGACAAAATTATACTATCATGTGGCCTCATTTAACCACTAATCTAATCTCTCACTTTGCATGTAGCTCAGCCCCGAGATAGAATTACTTGTCACTCTATAGACCTTTCATAAGATCTCTTTATCCCATTGATACCTATCCCTATTAACCTTTTCCTATATAATCTCTGCCTATATAGTGGCAACCTCGCTAACTCAACTCTTTTATCTCAGCTACTAATGTAAATTTATCAGCCTTTAAAAATCCATTTTATCCTCTAACACTACCACCCTATCCTCCTCATCTCCGCCCTCAACATCACCATCATCCTATGGAGGTGTTACGTCTACATAGGATTGCACCCACCTCTTAACTAAATCAAACCGCCCCTCCCACCATGCAATAAAGGCCTTAGTCACCCTAACATCATCATACCATGTTAATAATCCTTATGCATGCACCAACACACCAACCCCCTCCTCATATACAATATCCACCACCTCTCTAACAGCTAAAATTGCTACATATGTATCCTACATCATCTCTTTGGTGGGATACTTTTGTCTCGAGACATCCTATACCAAACTAAATTTCTATCTAAGATATCCAAATATGATCAACTCCCTCTCATCCTCCATCTACCCCCACACCCACCTATCTTGTTTCATATCCACCAATTCCCTCTCTGTATTGGGCAATACTAAGAAACCCGCATAAGACCTCTAAAAACTTTACAACCCTATAAACCGGTTAGGAGATACCAATAGTGGTCCTCCCTCCAAACAAACCCTATAGCCAAAAAATTTGATCTCTACCTCATGAAACCTACTAGATACATAAATTCCACCCATATCATCTATGGTACACCCTATGGTTGAGCCACTACAATGTTCTCGTATGCCCAACACTCTAGAAAAAATGATATATCTACTCAAAATATTCTCCTTGTTTTCCAGAACACAACTCCCTATACATATGTGCAAAAATGCAAGGTCCCAGGAAAAAATCATCATATGTACTAATATATCTACTACTAACTTGATCAACATCCATAAACAATCACCCTATGGCTAAATCGATAGAGCATAACAATTGATACCCATCATCATCATCACCAATTTCCTCCCCTCCTCATCATCATTGAATATTGTTCTCTATGTGAAATCCGCTTATATACATACAACATATACCCACCATCACCATATAAAGTATTCATAGTTCTGACAACCTTATTTGGCTCATCAATCACATAATTTTTCTCATCCTGTATTGGCAAGTGCAATATTTGGTGCACATCCTCCAAGGTGATTGCCATCTCTCATATATCCGACATTAATGTTCCTATCAAATGATCCCATTACTTGAATAATGTCAACAATAATCCAATGTACTTGTGGATGCATCTATAATGGTGCATCCCACTCAATCCAACTACCTCTAAATGAGACTAATCATCAAGTGGTAATAACACTCATACCTCATTTAGAATCTTTGGGATCCTGTCCCATGTGGTCAATCTCTCTCGAGCCAATCCAACAAAATAATCAAAAAGAATCCATAATCCACCAAAGTCAACTGAAATATATCAACAACCAATAACAAATAACAAAAACACAACTTTGGTAGAGTAACCAAGTGAATCTTATCAAATCGTGACAACCCTATAAAAATCACGATGACTCCCAAATCGCTAGCAATTTCCTATGAAATCACAAGTGGTTTCTAAGTGGTTATTAATTCTCAAAGAAAATTAAAAAAACCAAAAATATATAAAAATATTAAATACATCACCTACATTAGAACATGTGGGTTTTCATCGCCTCTCACACATCCCGTAGCCTCCATCATGATCAAATACACACAAAAATTACAAATTAGCGCTCTTTAGATGTTTTAATATCAAAATAATAACTATACCAAATGATATTTTCAAATCACTTTATATAGATTTTTTTTCCATATGCTCAATCCCTAGAGATTTATGCAATCGGTGACGATTCTTTGTAAATTGCTAGCAATTTTGTCAACCCACCTTTACAATACATTTTTCATCCCTTGACATCATCAAACTATCATTTTCATCATCCCTTGCCAAAATATAACATTATTCCAAAGATGTGCTTCCTTTTTAGGGCTCTAAGACCCTTTGAAAACTAAAATCATTAATAAACTTCAATCTTGGCTCAAATTTCATATTATTTTCAGGAATACTCATTTACTTTTCTATCATTAAGTCATACATCTATAGGACGCAAATCCATTTATTCCCCTATCACTTGACTTCATGGTCACGTAAGCCCACCTTTACAGAAACATCGTTTATCATGTCTATGTCCCCCAATACATTAGGGATATCATTCCAAAATGGGATCATTTCCCATGACTTCTACCTATGAGTCATTTTTTTATAGGTTATGAACCCATTGGTTCCCCTATCACTTGACTCTCCAATGGCACAAAGACCACCTCTATGGAAATTTGCTTTCATACCTAGTCTTGGGGCATCTTAAATCAAAACACAACATCATACAAACCTATCTCATCCAACAACCTTTTCAAACTTGGGATCATTTCCCTACATCAAAATGACCTTGAGTTTGAGGTGAGGCCCACCTATCTAAAAAAATCAATTATTTCACTTATTTTTTATCTAATGGGAATTTATCAAAACCATTTTATAGAAAAGGAAAATGTAGAAACCTATTTCCTAGTCACACCCCTCACACTCTCATTTGAAAATACAAAAATCCTATCTTATTAGCCTAAATCATGAATTACCCTCATGAAATCAAATATAATTTCCGTCCAACCCATCTACCTTTCTTATTTACTCACCCTAAACATCTATAGCAATCTGCCACTCATCCTAACTCATTTTTATCCTAACATCAAAACCCCATTAACCTCTCCCTAACCACTTTCATTCACACCTTAACTCGAAAACATCATTTGGAAGTGGTTAAAATCACTTCCAACCCAATTTCCTCTATTTATCAAATCATCGGTGACTCTTATAGAATTATCAACGATTATAAATTGAAAACCAAACTACATGTTTGGGGATCTTCATCACTCTTAAAAATATTTTTTGTGTTCAACATCAATATGACACCAATATGAACATTTAGGTATAGGTAACAACTCAATAAATCCTTAGGAACATTTACGAACCTCTATAAGGCTTTCTCAAGATATGTTAATTCATTTACGCTATCAAGGTACATATATTCATATCAATTATATCCCAAGTTTTTACACATCATCTATTATCTTGTTCAGATTGTCATATTCATCTTTCTACATCTAATTAGATTATTATAAAAGAAAACATAGTTCATTAGTAATCAGCAACGATTATGTCTAAATCATAAGAAATTTATCTCGAATCACCCATGATTCCTATCATTATATCATTCTACCACATTTACATACTTTCAGTCATTTCATCATTCTTTTTTTGTCTAATCTGTTTGTTCCAAGATGTGTCTCCTTGTAGATGAAAGTTTCAGGTGAATCACACCCCATTACAAGTATCTATAAACTCTCGATTTCATAATGACCCTTCGTGTAGGAGAATTTCAAGTCACACACGAAATCAGCTTATGCATCATCAATTTGACTCCTAATATTGAAGACATCAAAGACAAACTTGATGTGATACGTGAAATACATGATGCAAAAGAACAAGCATTGTTTGAGTACTTCTTAGATGTCGGTATTGTCGTACCCCTTTCTTGGGTTACCTATCAAATAGAACAGGATCTCTCCATCTTTCTCAAATTCTAATCATATTGTATTTTTCTTATTTCATATCATATCACTTGATTGTAAACACAAGTTGACATCCCTCAAGGAATCCCAGTAGTTCATGGGATTGGACATTTCCAAGAAACTCAGTTAATCATTATCTAATTTTTTCCTTGTTTAGATTTCATTTCATATAGGTCCTTTCGCTTGGTGGAAGGAGGATACTTACACATTGTTTGTGTACCCACTCACCTTGAAATTACATTTTTAAAGAAGGTATCGTTAAACCCTATTACTTTTAGAGGTTTTGGTATTTCATTAAAATATTAACAAACCAAAATTCATCTCAAACATAAGACTTCATTAGGTAAGAATTTTATTTTATGTTGTGGCTAAAGATTCATCAATGTAGTTAGATATTAGAGTGATAGATTTGATGATAAAAAAGGAACCATAATTGGCTAACATAGTAGTCGAAGAGAATTTGAGATACTAAATAAATATGAGAGAATATATAATTCATGGAATATTTGAGATAAATAAAAATAGAGAAATGACATATACAAAATAACATAGTACAAAATATTGATTTTGGAAAATATTTCATTGAAAAAACAAAGCGAAATAACTTATCTCCTTATTATATTAACTCAAATGTTTTACAATGCAATATTGTACTTATCATTTCTTAAGTTTCTTATAGCATATCCAATTATATATAAGCACATTATTAGGTAAGCGTCATACTTTTGAGATTAAATTATGATGGGTAACTAAAACCATGGATAAGAATACAACCCATTATGGTTCCCCATAGAAATGAGTTATCTAACCACCAATAATAACCTAGGTTAAAAGAATCTATATGGGCCACAAATAATTTAATGGGTACCCAAAAAAATTCATTGGGGTTTTCCCCAAACTCCCCATATGGGGTGATGTCCTAGTGATCTGGATCCAACTGTAAGAGGTTGAAATACCTCCAAATCACACATAAACAAATTTCTATATAAAACAAAAAAAAATTAAAATATATTTCTTATCATGTTGGAATCCACACTAAACTTTTACATCATTACAATCCTCCTTTTATTTCATGTCTACTCTAAAAACCCTAAAATTCCAAAGATTACCTACTAGAAAAACAACTCGGATGGGCCCCAAAATTTTCGTGCCAAATATACCTTCATAAATTAAGGCTCACATGAAATTTTGACTTGTTATAAAAAGCACAACAAAATTTATTAAACTTCTAATACCTAGTCAAAAGTGAAAACAATGTTTGGAGCTAATTTTAGGCCATTAAATGAAGGAAATCATGCCCAAAAATGTGCCAAAATGGCCACAACCTTGCAAGCAATGTTGACCCTAGCATAGTACAAATTTATATTTGGCACACCGTAAAATTTCAATACGATCCAATGGTCACATTAAAAGTAATGGTATCCACAAGTTATGTTGTCACATCACCTAGACCTCATTGTCTAGGTCAGATTGTACATTCTAGAAGTGTGTAACTCATGGAAAATATTCAACACATTTCCAAGAATAGATATTTTTCGATAAGTGTTAATATTTTCAATTTTGTATCGGTATTCTCCAAAGAACCTATTCGAAGACAAGATGTGAGTCAAATGCTACATGTAATAAGACAATGTTATTAGTAACAATAGATCACATACCAAGAGTTTACACCCTAAATAAATAAATCATGGTTTTCGGTAGATGATTTTATTAATTACTAAAAGTCATACAAGTAGTAAAAATCATAAATTCTTATTAATTAATAAATAATAATGAAAACACTATAGTATAGCCCCAAATAGTTTTTATAAATATGATGATAGAAATGATTTCTTGAAATACAAGAAGAGATGAGTAATTATCTAATTACATAAGAAAAGGTGTGTTCTAGGAGTTTAGAGTGATACATAAAACTGAAAATGACATGAAGTTGATTTATCTTTGGAACTATAGTTATAAAATGAGATAATATTGAACCTTATGACTTGTCATGGAGTGCGGTATGATATGGTCTTAACATGTATGGTCTTAATTAGAGATCTTCTAATACAATGTAACTTTTTGGTTTCTACGAAACATTACGATGAAATTTGAATTATAACCATAGTTTTTTAGTAGATTCATGAAACATTATGTGTGATTTGAAACACCATCAACACCTAACTTTAGGCGGGACACCCTTACAAATAGGGTAGTGACTAGGTTAAAGAACCCTACAGTCCTACATCAAGCACCACTCTAAAGAGTCTCAAACAAACGTATCTCTCTACCTAAAATTTTATATCCTCATGGATTTAGTTACATTAGTAACTTGATCATTTGGCAATAAGAGACAATGCCATGACATGTTTGTGTTTAGTTTGGATTGACTTGGAAGGTCTATAAAATGAGAGGCATGGCCATTTGACCTAGTTTTTCTTTCTTTAAACCTATATATGGGTTGATCTTAGGTTGTGATACTAATTTGAAGGATTTTTTGAGATCTTGGGGTAATTTAGAAATGTACTTTTCAATGAGTTCTCTTAAAAATTTGAGTTTCTCCAAGTAATTTGGTTTGAATTTTAGAATTTATTTTATAAGTGTCCATAGATTTAATTTCACATTAAATTTAACCTATAGGATATTAAGTTACCAAAAAAGGTTCAAAATAAAAATATAACCATTATGTGGTGTGATATAAGAGAACTTGGTACGAGACCAAATTGTGGGACAATTTGATCCTAGCTACATGGTCCTGAGATAGGAAATTCATGAGTGTATCAAAGATTTTAGGTGATATTCATGTAGAGATTATATTATTGTGGATAAGTGTGAGTATTTCTCATAATGATTTAGTATTGTACATAGATAAAAAAATCATAAAAGGGACATAAGGATAACTCACTTAGGATTGGAATGTGAATGTAAGTCATGATTAAGGTGAAAAGAAAATATTATCATTGTTAAATGATAAATTACAAAATTTATGTTTCAACATTCCCAAAATCATTTGAGTATGAAATGAAAACTTAATTCTTATGCGAAAATATACCTAAATGTATACACACACTTTACCTTTTATCAAATTTCACAATTTTACTTTCGTGGTAGAACACTCCCAATGAAATTTGTAGCACAAAGTGTACTCAATTTCCATAAAATAAATTAAAATATAACTCATGTTTTAAAATTATATTTTAAACTTTGAAATTTTCATTTGTAAGTAATAATGTACACAGAGAAAAAACATGGAAAGAATACACCTATTTTATTTACCAAATGAGAATCTCTTGTATTATTTGTGCTTGGAAACTTCTGATTTAATTTGAATTGTTAAAGGATTTGCATTGATCAATCCCTAATTTTTGGAATGAGATGTAATATTTGGAGAGGAAATGAGTGTCACTTGACCCAATTCTAAAAAGAGAGATACCAAAGAATTCTTTTCCCTAAGAACCTCAAAATAAAGAGAGCTTTCAAATGGGTTTTTACGTACTTTGATATCTTACAAAAAAATGATATGAAGTTTTCCAAAATATTTTTTTACCTCTTTCATATCTTCAAATCGTATGTAAGACATCACCAAATAAGGATCTCAAAAAATGTAAAATAACATAAATTTGAAAGGGGTGACTGGTCTAATTGCCCTACCATGTGATATAATATTGAGTATAAAATATGTAATGTTGAATATAAAAACAAGAGAATAAATACCATATCCCTTATTAATAATGTGCTTGAGCTATGTAGTGCCAAAAATTAATGAAGTATTCAAAACCCCATAATATCAATAAAATGTAGTTAACCGATATCTACATTTTGGAAACTATCCTAAAACCAATATTAGAAATCTATAACTCTTTGTGAGAATCTTAAAAATCCTCCGATTTTCTAGAAATCGTCCTCGAGATGAAAATGCACATCTTAGACCATGAAAAATGGTAAATTAATTCTTGGTAGATGGTTTAATACCTATGTAAAATATGTTCTTATTCTACGTTTGAATATATTCTTGATTATTTATACCTTATGTAATTCAATCTAATGTATGAATTCTATTTATGTTTCTATAGTGAATGAATACCCATATAAAAAAACCCACATAATTACCCCTCTTTTGAGGTCAATGACATGTGCAAAATAAAACTTGGATTAAAATAAGATATATGTTTTTTTCCGATGTGTTTGATAGTCTTAAATGGATCACAAGGAAGGTTGTCTTGGGTGGTGATTATCGAGATATTTCTCATGCAAGGGTGTGTATGGTAGAAATATGGAAAAATATATAAAAACTAACTAACAATAAATAGTTATAAAATTAAATTATCTATAGTAAAAAGTACCTATAGAGACAATTTAGAATATAATACACAAATAATGTCACTTATATTATCCATAGAAAGGAAAATAGCCACAAACAAGGGAAACAAAAGTTTCACAATACGCATAGAGTAAAGGCAATAGGAAGCATACATAAAAGAAAGAATATAAATAATCAAGCAATTGAATACAATATCCTAGAGGAAAAAAAGATCAAGATAAGCCAAAAGATTGTACAAGACACATATATTAGCCATATTAACTCAAAATTTATCATATTGCATAATATAAGAACTCAAGAATATTGATGAAATGAAAGTAAATGTATTCAAATGTAAAATAACTTAGAATAATGTAGAAGATACCCCCATATTAATAAGTACATTAGAATAAAATTAGGTTAACAAGTTTCATCATTTTTAACACTATAGTTAGTTTCAATGTTATGGAGGGTACACAATAATAAAAAAGATGTAAGGGCTAGAAACATGTGGACTATTCCGATATTATTAAGATCCAACATCAATTATACATGACCATGATAAATAATTCAGCTTGAAATGATTTAAATGATTGATAAATGATAAATACTTGCTTAAAACACAAGAGCAGAAAAAACTTACTTTATAAGGATGATTCTAAAACTATTAATGTGTGTAAACAAGTGGAGTATGAAGATATGGAGCTAAATATTCTACACTACAAATTTTTTAACTTAAAATTGATAAGGTGTAGGATTTTATTGATTATGTATGGTCTAGAAAGGAGTTATATGGTCTAAACAAGGGGTTGCATGGTTTTATAACTTGTGATAGTATTGGTTTACAACTTCTTATATGTTTTTCTTGTTTGGAAATGGTATTTGTTATATATCACTCTTTCTTGCAAACATCCTGGAATGACCTACAATGCCCTATAAAAATTATAAATAATAACTACCTATAAAACCCTTCATCAAAGCATGAAAAAACTAAAGGATAAAAATGTTTGTGTAAATTTTAGGCTATACCACCCTGTTTGGCTAGAATCCCAACTACTTAACCAATCCAAGTGATGTAATACCTATCTTTGTTAGTAAAACCAATCCACGTGTATTTCTCCTAAGTGTTTATCAAGTTTGTATATCTAAACAACCCCTAGGGTGCATTTTTGTCTCTTCACACCAATATATCGATATAATTATGTAGTGTGGGATGTACCTAACATGGTAGTAGTGATATATAGTATTCCAAAACTTCATGCGACCTAGTCCTTGTTTTAATTATAATCCTTATGTAATCCTTAGAGTGAATGTTCTTTTCTTAAGACATGGGTCAATGATCTTTGAATATTTGTAGATGGATGCTAATAAATTCTTTGACCTAGTTGAGTGCTTCAGACTTGTAGTAAGGACTATTTTAGATGATTTGTATCTGATTCAAGAATAATTAAACACCCTTTGAGTTCTCTTGGAATGATATTTACAACACTAAATATTGAGAATGCAAGGTGAGCTATATTTTTTTAATGATTTACATTTAAATTTTATTTTGTAAGAAATATATTTTAATAAGACTAACTATATGATGATAAAATAACCCAAAGAATGATTTGGAATTAAGATAATATGCGATGATTGAGAATAGGAGGGATCAGATAGTTCAAACAAGACTAGACCTTGTTAGGAATTTATATGTTAGTGTGAACATTAATATTATGTGTGTATTTGTAATATATGAGTTGTGATATAAACAACTCATATAATGTTGTAATAGTTTAATTATATTGGTGAGTTGTGAGAACAACTCACATAGCTAAAGTTGTGTGAGAGAATAAAGGGATGCTAGAAATATATTAGGAGATGAGGTTGAGATATTGTAGGGATTCAAGATGAAGTTTGACTCCATGAAATAAGGAGTACAAACTATTATAAAATGTAACCTCTATCAATGAATAAGATGTCCCAAATATATTGAATACGATCTCGTATGAATAAAATTTGAAGATTATTATCTCTGTGTTAA
Organism: Taxus wallichiana var. yunnanensis; assembly: GCA_018340775.1. NCBI lineage: Eukaryota > Viridiplantae > Streptophyta > Pinopsida > Cupressales > Taxaceae > Taxus > Taxus wallichiana. The sequence continues at coordinate 188,182,786 of CM031239.1, forward strand.
TCTCTGTTGCATGCAAATCTCAAACCACTTTTAACATTGGTATCAGAGCAAGATAAATCCATATTGAGAGAATTCTTTTAATGGAGGGGAACTAATGTGTTTGTTTCTGTGTGAATGTAAAACCCGCTTTACAAATCAAAGCCGTTATTATTTTTTTTTACATTCTGGTTTTTCTAAGATTTATTGACTTTGAAGATATGTATGATCTAACAATGGTGTCAAATTTTTAGAATAACCTAGATCATATTTAATGAGAAAAATAGAAAAATAATTAGGTGGAAAAAGTATGTAATCTTTTTGGTGTGAATCGGTGAAGAAATTCAAATCCGTGACAAATGAGTATATACCACTTTCTATCTCTCGCACGTGCATTGATAGTGAGTAGATTGATCTTTTTTTATTTTGCATTGAATGTCTCTTGCACTCGACTCAGTCTAACACTTTACAAAGGAGTAATAACGGCATTTTGAATTCATCTTATCTCCCACCGAGTGACAAATGGCATCCACATTTTGTTTAGTTCAAAGTCATTGTTTAAATATTTATGTTTAGTTTAAAGTCATTTTATTTAGTTTAAAGTATTTGTGTAGGTAGTTTACCATTATTATTTTTTAGGAAAATAGAGAAAAGTAATGTGGTTAGTTTTGTTTAAAAGTTTTTATTTTCCTAAAGTAATATTATATTACTTTTAATTTTCAATGGTCATATAAAGTGTTTTACTTGAATGTTTTGTTTTCTTTAAATATTTTTATAGATTAAAATTCTAATCATAATTAAAATTTATAAGTTTAGAATTTATGAAAATGTCATTCCAAATGTCATAAAATTATACCTAGTGCGATTTCCTACAAATTATGTGTATTGTTTTTAAAAGTGAAATTCGTGAGGATATATGTTTTTAAGTTTTAAGTTTTACATTTATTGTAAATTTTCAAGTCAAATCTTAAGTTTCTTTTCCTTTTATTTTTTCTCCATGATGTAATGTCGTCATTTTGTTAAAATTGATGTTAGACATCTTATTGTAAGTCAAGTTATTTGTCAGCCAATTTTGTGATTCGTAAATAATTTTAAAAACTAAAACAAATTACCGTACGGATGCATTTTTGGTGGTAACCGACGTCCATAATTATAAATTGAAACATGGAGGCTAGAGGAAATGAAGGAAGGAGGCAATCAACGCCTCTCGTCAGTCACCAACGATGGGGCCGCATTTTGCTATGGTGACTTCATTTTCAGTTGTGTGTTTGCTTTGATATGCAGAATAAGAACAAAATATTTGTGCATGTTCACTTTGAATGTGAGCATTCCTAATGTAATCTCCTGAACATGTTGTGATATGGTGTAGAAGGTGCGAAATAGTGAAACAATTGTATAGGAGGGCAGCTAACTACATAAATCCTCTAACTGCAGAGATCCTCTGACTATCGTACTTCTTTATGAAGATGATCGGCCAGTGAAATGACCTCATTTCGTTCACATGGGATAAATTTGGGATGTGTTATTTTCATAGTAGTGGTCATGTGCAGAAAGATCCAGACAACAAGATTCAGACAGTAGTATGCAGACCTAAAAGTATGCAGTGGCATACGATTCTAGTTTCAGTTCCACTTTGCCCCATGTTCACACTAAGGGGGTGAATGTTAGGAATTTATATGTTAGTGTGAACATTAATATTATGTGTGTATTTTTAATATATGAGTTGTGATATAAACAAATTATATAATGTTGTAATAGTTTAATTATATTGGTGAGTTGTGAGAATAACTCACGTAGCTAAAGTTGTGTGAGAGAATAAAGGGATGCTAGAAATAGATTAGGAGATGAAGTTGAGATATTATAGGGATTCAAGATGAAGTTTGACTCCATGAAATAAGGAGTAAAAACTATTATAAAATGTAACCTCTATCAATGGATAAGATGTCCCAAACATATTGAATATGATCCAATATGAATAAAATTTGAAGATTATTATCTTTTTGCATGTAAATATCAAACCAATTTTAACAGACCTACTTACCATCTCTTCTATATGGTTTTGAATAAGATATGGAAACATCAAAATTAATAGTCACGTAATGAATATAATATGTTTTATTTTTCCATGATTGAATAATATTTCTATAATTATTGATAGATCATAGTGTAAGGATAATTAAATTTTAGAATGGCTAGAGAGATGAGGAGATTAGATTTCAAATGTGATAATTTTCTTAGAAAATATACAAGGGAAAATATGGCTATGCAAAAGGAAATTTTACAAAATTTTAGTTTCTACACCCTCCTCCTTAAGTGTGTAATTAAAAATTACATTATTAAATAAGAAACAAACTTGAGTGTGAAGACACACTTTACCTTATCTTAAAGGATGTGTTGGTGTTGGCATGCTCAATGTTGAAACCCAAAACACATAGTGTAGTTAATGTCTATGATAAAAAATAGACTTTCTATCAAAATGTAGATGATTCTTATAACGTTGAATATTACCAAAATCATGCAAAGGAGATTAAAAACATGGAAGTAATGAACTTGTTTGTTTTACATAATGTAGGATATCCCATTTTTTCATTTCCTTTTGAGAGTTAGAATTTTTTTATGGAGATGTTACCGGATTAGGGATGATCAATCCCCAATGTTGTGCTATATGATATATTAGACAAGAGGAATCATTAGACTACTAAGAATACATGTGCTTCAATGTATTCCCCATTTTAAAATATGATGAGAGAAGAGGAAAAAAAGTCTACAAATATCATATTATTTATTTTTTGTTTTCCTTATTTGGTAATATATTGATAAAAAGGAAACGATCTGTCTATGAAAGTAGTAATATTGCTTCAACACTTTCCACTAAACCCATGGACCATATTATTGTTTATAGATCTAGGACAAATGTTTTTCAAACTTGAAAATAGACTTTAGAAGGAATGGAAATTTTCATGCACATAGAAGTGCTTGGTGTCTAAATTGACTATGTACATGTTTGAAAATTTTAAGGGAATAAGGAAGTTCATGCCCCTAAACCTATATTGTCACTACATCTAAATTATAAATATGAAAAAGGAATGTACTCATCACCCGTGTAACCTACTATGAAGTGTGTCATCGTAGTTATAACTCGAGTAAATAATCCTATAAACAACTCGATATAATTTATAGAAATTTAAAATTTTAGTCAAAATGGTCTCTTCCTTAAAACATATGGTATGGTCAAGACTATACCAAAATCTTGATTTGTATGCACATTTTTGACCTTGTTTGAATTTTACAACATTTGAAAAACTTCAAAATTTTCTAAGGATCTTACCCCTATCAAAATATGTTCTTATATCTTGTAATATGTCTATATCTATAGAAATACCCTATTCAATTCCCCCTTTTAGAGGTGCATATGATAAAAAAATTGAGTATAGAACTCAAAAGAATAGATGTGTACCCATGTAAAATATGTTTGATAATCAAGTTGTGGCCATTATTGAGAACTTGTACCGCAAAGGAGTTGTGCATCAGTGGCGACCAAGGAATGGAGAAGGAAAAATATTCGACAATAAATCACATGAGATAGATGTGTAATATAACTATTAATAGTAGATAATGATATCTATCATGTCCTACTACATAGTAAAACAAGAATAGAATCAATGGAGTAATCATGTAAAAATATATAACTAACATAGTAGTGTAATCATCAATGTAAGCTATAAATAGTAGAGTAATAAAAATAGATGTGTATAATAATGTAAACAATAACATATAATCATATTCATATGTATGTATAGAACCACAAATATGGGATGTCTTTGGTATCACGTAACAATCATAGTAGAAGGATCAATGCCCCATAATAATAAAGCAAGTGTATATGCATAAGTTAGACATGAAGCCACAAACATGGGACACCTAAAGTATCACAAGACGATCAAGAAATTCATATCATAAAAACCAAATAGTCATATCATCATAATTAGCTAAGACAATAAAGTGAATCCATGGAGTAATAAATTAGGTAATGAATCTACACAAATAAGTAATGCAAACGACATAGAAATCACATGTAATAAATATTAATAGTAGCAAAAATAATAGAAATATAGGGTAGCACTAAAAAAACACATACCTTAGTTTTTTGATCCAATAAATAGGAATGATCACTATAAATGTTATCAAGATTTACTACAAAGGTATATGGTATGCCAGGATTTTATCCCTCTTTGTCGTACACAATCTCGTGGTTCACCTAGATGTGAAACCTATAAAAAGAAATTAATAAAAATTCATCCTAAGTTTGCATTCCTAGTCAAGGAAAACCTTGATAAACTTCTTGAAGCTAGCTTTATCAAATCTATAGATTAACCCGAGTGGATATAAAACATGGTGCTTATTGTAAAGAAGACACTTCACATATTAATTTTCATTGAATTCCAAGATATCAACAAATCCTATCTTAAAGATGATTTTCCCTTACCCAACATAGACATCATAGTTTCATCTATAAAAGGAATTGAAATGCTATATTTAATGGATGGAATTTTAGGATACAACCAGATTCAATTTGTTGAGGAAAATTGGTACAATATAGCTTTCACAACACCCCGTGTATATTTTGTTACAAGGTCTTTCCTTTTGGCCTTAAGAACATAGGGGAAACCAATTAATGTGCAATGACTATCATTTTTCATGATCTACTTCATCATATTATGGAGGATTTTTTGATGACATATTAGAGTCAATCATCCAACCATCTTGCATGGATTGCATTTTAACAATTGAGAGAATATAAGTTGCGCCTTGATCCAAAGAAGTGTGTGTTTAGTGTTACTTTAGAGAATCTCATGAGAGTCATAGTCTCATAGAGAGAAATTGAATTTGACACTAGTAAGGGAAAATAAATCATGGATATGCCTCCACTGTAGAATATTCATGAGCTATGAAGACTCCAATGAAAGATTCAATCTATTTGGTGCTTCATATCTCAACTTGCCAATAAGTTCCATCATATGAATCATCTTCTCAAAACGTATGTCTAGTTTAAATGGAAACAATAATATAAATATTATTTCACTAAGTTGAAATAATACCTATCAATTACATTGGTGATAAAGTCACCTATTCATTACAAGCTTGTGCTACTATACACATAATCCATACAACATGGCATAGGGGCATTACTTATGCAACATAACAACGAAGGAAAAGAGAAATTTGTTTACTATTTTTGTAGAGCCTTAATTTATCATGAACTAAAATATTATTAGGTTGAGAAATTATTTCTAGCAAGAGCATTCATCTATTATAAATTATAACATTATCTCGCTCAATCATACAAAAATCTTAATGCAAAGTTTGATCCTGTAAAATATTTAATCTCAAGACCAAATGGTCATAGTGTTATTGTTGGGCTCCGAGCCGCTTCACTTTGAGTTCCTAGATGACGATCTCTTGTAGGTTAATGTGATCCCTTCCCAAACTTTATATTTCGATGGATCTTGCAATATGCATGGAATGGATCTTTCATTGTGCTACGCATACCATATGGCAATGTTATTCCTAAATCTTACCACATTGGTTTCCATGGAGTAACAACATTACGATGTATGAAGCTCTAATAGAAGGTATAGGATTTGTTATATATTGGCAGATCCAAGAGCTGAAAGTCTTTACGGACTCTATTTTTATCATCAAATAAGTAAATGGAGAGTATTGGGTCAAACATGATAACATTTTTCCCTATAAATGCATGGTCAATAGTCATAAGGGTTACTTTCAGCTTATAACATTTGAGCATGTCCCTCACACGTACAAAAAAATAAATAGACACCATGATGACAATCACCTCCCTTATTGAATTTGATACAAATCAAACAAACGCCAAGTTTCTCATGGAGTATCTTTTGGTTCCCGCATTTGATCTTCTAGAGTCGACCATGGTGTGTGAAATTGTTGGTCCTAAGAACCCTTTGTACCACAATGTATATAAATTTATCCAAGAGAAAACTTATCCCGTTAACATGAATTAAACCCCTAAAATGACCTTAGAACAACATGCTTTGTGTTACAACATCTTTGTTGACACCCTTTTATAGAAGAGGCTATGATGGGGAATCTCTTAAGATGTCTTAATCAACAAGAAGTAACAAGAAAATTATTCAAATTACATTTGGGAATCTTTGGTGCACACACATGTTACATGGTTTTATCTAAAAATATCATGTACATGGGCTACTATTAGCCCAATATGGAATCGACGTATGTAAATTTTTCAAAAAATTCCAAGCATCTCAAAGGGAACAAGAATATTATTCATACACCATCGCAAACCCTCCAACCCATCACTTCACCCTAAACATTTTCTAGATGGAAGGTCGACTTAGTCCAAAAAAAAAAACCCGCATCCTCTTATGGTCACACCTTCATAATCACCACCACTATATATTTCACCAAGTGGATAGAGGTCATGCCTCTCACCTACGTCAATGGGTCAAATATTTCCAAATTCATCTTAAACCAAATCATTATCAGCTTTGGGATCCCTACTTCTCTTGTTATAAATAAATTATGGTACATCCATAAAAAATAAGAATGGCAACGAGTTAGCTAAAGAATCCATATCCGCTTATAATTGGTAAATCCATATTAACTAAAATACAGTAGCCAATATGAAGCTTCTAATAAAATTATCAAATCAATATTTTAGGAAACCGTTGATAAATATGGTCATAATTGGAACACACAACTATATCTCACCCTTTGGGATTATCTATCCTTGTTTCGCATTCCAAATATAGCCACTCCCTTCTCCCTTGTATATTGTTATAAAGCCATATTTCCCACAAAATTTGATCTACCTTCCCTCTATGTATCATTATAGCACATGGTACATGAAGAATATTATCGCCAAGGACATCTTAGAGAGCTATATATCCTATATGAGAGGCATGTCGCTATCATGGATCACTAGAATGTATATAATAATCGGCTCTGCCACAACTATAATAAAAATATTAAACCAATATAGTTTGAGATTGGTGACCTTGTGATTAAAGAGAATCAAAATAACACTACAAAATACCATCAAAAATAAGGAAAATTTGAAACTAATTGGTTGGGGCACTACATTTTCACCGCTAAGTTGGGAGCTAGAAAATATAAACTATCCGATGAAGATGGAAAAGAGCTTAAAGATCCCATGAATGTGGTTCATTTGAATAAGTTCTACTCCTAAATCCTCTAAGAGTATCCCTAGTACTAAGGGCATATCAGCTCAAACCACTTCTTCCACACCCTCACCCTATTATGTTCTTTGTATACTTCCAAACCGCATAGTGTTGAATGTTGCTTCTAGTTAGGATGTGAATCACATGCTATTTCAATCATGTTCACCCACTTCCATTGTATTCCAAACTTTGGTTTTCATCGTGCTTATTCATTTATGACATGCTTAATACAGTTTAAGGGCACCTTTCCTTTTTCATTGGGATGCAAAACTTCAAAAAAAATCATATAAAACTAAAATTAAAAAAATATAGAAATTCCAAAATCTCAAAAAAATATAAATCCATAAAAGACCTAAAAATTAAAATAATAAAAAAAAACAAAAACATTCAAAAAATCTTTCACAAAATTTTAGCAATTATCAACACAATTTATAATATCTCCATTTGACTACAATCCTAATAATTGTTCTATATTATGATAAGATTATCAACTTTTATTACACCTCGTATGTGTCATTTATCATGGGAAATACATTAATCAACCCTTTTTGTATATCCTCACTTGGGGAACATCCAATTTTAAAGTTTTTCCTCACACGTGTCCTTATTTGGAAAACTTCTCTAATCCAACATCAGGTCACACTTCAACATGATCCAATAAGAGATTCATGAGGGAGTAGTAACTCCGCTATTTGGTCTAATACAATCCCCTTTCATATACCATTATCCTGGGGCATTTGTATCTATTTATTCTTTAGTGTGGAACACATTAGAGGGATGTAGTTATATTTCGCTATTACAAATTGTGTTACATTTTTATTATAGGTTGACTTGTTGTAGGTAATCGTCTTAGCATTTTTGTTTTGTATATAACTTTTTGTGTGTATTAATGTATGTGTGTGGCTTTTTTCCATTCTTATACATATTTGGGACTAGTTTTAGGAAGTAAGATAACTAGGGTTATTATTATATTTTATTGTATTTATTTTTCTTTGCATTCTGGTTTGTGTTTCATTCCTTGTTATATTAGCTCATTTTACCTTGACGTTTGGACTTGTTTTCAATTTTTTCTTCATTTTTGATATATTGCAAGTATTTTGTAATCATATTGACTTATTTATGATTGTGGTGTCTATCAATTATCATATGTATATATATTTTTTCCAATCTTGTAATTGTTTTTTAATCTATTTTGTGTGTGTTTTTCATCATGGTCTTAATTCTAAAATGTGCAATAATACAAAAAAACTAACACATCCATATAACATCATCATATATCTATGACCATCATACATCATAAATAAAATATAAGTTGCAAACATGTAAGCTAAGAAACAATCATGTAATCATCATACATCCATGATAAATCATCATACATCCATAATAAAACAAATCACAATCATCATCTACTATAATATATACCATCATGTCATCATCTATACAACTCCATGAATAATAAATTAAAAAATTCATCATCATATGTCGCTTTCAAATGTCCATAAATCATGTATACACAAAAATTTCATATACATTAAAAAATGTCCATGTACACTATATCCAAAAATATCACATACTTATATACATGTTATCATAGGCATCGATCTAGAAAAAATTTCCTTCACCATGAGGCATATATAGAAACATATATCATATATTATATACTAAGTGAAGGGTGACTCTCTCTCATCGATCATGTAATAAATTTATACAAGGAAAAACTCAACAACTAAAAGATAAGAAAAACATAAGATCGCAAACCTTTCTCCAAGCTCTTCTTGCAACCTCAAGATGAGATAGTTGAACTGCAAACACACTTGTTGGATATCTTAAAATGGTTTAGTTGTGAGTGCTCCAATTTTTATTCCATATGGTGGAAAAAATGCTATGATCCGAATGAACATGAGATGCATTCAAGTGGAATATGAGCAGAGGTTTTCTACAATTTGGAGAAATCTTCCAAGGATTGTTTGTGAAGGATATGGCATGTTATTTATAATTGAAAGAGATGCCATGGAATGATTGAAGGTTATTAATGATATTATGAGTGAAATTTCCCAAAATAGCCTTCGTATTTTGTTATAGTAGTTAAAATGAAATGAATATCGACTTAGGGGAAATTGATTTTCAATTGAAATAGGTTTATATCCAAGAAGGTGCTTGTAAATGAATATTTATTTCTTGCACCTTTTAAGTTCCCATAAGTAGAGTTGAGTGGGGTGACTAGAATAGTGAATTCGATCTTAAGTGGAGGATGAGTAGGTGATTAACAATTTAATTAAATTAGCCAAGGATCATAGGAGTATAGTTTAAGTGTAATTATAATTAATTTAATTAATTCTAAAGGGGATGTGATATATTTAATTGAATTAAATCTTGAAGGGATGAATACTTAAATCATGGTAGAATTAATTTAATTAATTCTAAAGGAATTTGGATGAATTCTAGTGGAATAGAATTAAACTTAATCAAATATAAAGAGTTGTAAATTGGCACATTATGCTAAGGACATAGATATACAAGGACAAGATACAAATAAGGATGTATTTTTAGTGTGTCTACATAAACCATGATAAAAAAAAGCTAATTTCAACATTATTATAAACGTATATAACTAGTAATAAGAAGAGAAGAAACCAAATCTATGTACATCAAGGGAAATGGTTTGGGGGTTAATCATAGTTATTTGTTAGGAGATGAGTTCTTTTCAGTTTATAAATGATATGGTATTAGCTATTTTGTAGGGGATATATCATTAACTATGAATGAATCCCACAATTTGGGATATATTTTATCTCCTTATCATGGGTGTAATTGAGGACTAGTTCTTTGATATCAAAGTTTTGTTGTTTTATAAGTTTTTGTGTTGTTGAATGATGTGGGTTCTATGTTGACAGCTATTATGGAAAACATTAACACAATTTTCATCCAAAAAATAAATGGAATGAATTAAGGCTTCACAAATTTATGCATTAGAATGATACCATGGAGATAAATTCAATGGAGTAGTGACTTAACACCTAGAAGTAGGATTTCTTCATATCCATATAATAAAGAGAAAGGGGTTTCCCGATAGGGATGTGAATAATTTTGTGGTATACCCATAGTCAAAGGTGTAGATTAAGATATAAATCAGTATAAAAACCCTAAATGGAACGTTTTTTGGAGGATTTCATTAATAATTTTGATGGTAGATTTGGATTTCCCATTAGAATCACAAATGATATGGAGTTGAAATTTTTTGATTTATAATGAATTTAGTATAGAAATACTTCATTTTCTTGCATTTCGAATTCCACCATTGTTATATATGGTGGTTTGAGTAATTCTAAAGAGACATGATTTGATCACGGATGAATTTGGTAGTTGAGGTAGCATTCACATTTTTATGGGCATGACCTTTACCAACTTATTGAAGTATTCAACAGTGAGATGATGAAAGTATGACCATATTGTAAATGGATTAATTTTCCAAAAAAATTAAACCCCCAAATAGTGAATGGCCACGATGCTTCAATTTTTTAAAGTTAGCACAAAGGGATAGTAGTAACCCATGTGTATACATTTGTGTCCCTCAAGGTTTCTACTAATAAAACATCAAAAAAATACACCACGTGCTTAATTGAGGAGAGAATGTACTTTATCATTACCAACACATTAGTGAAGGGTTACCTTGAAGTTATGGTAATAAAATGTATTGTATTTGATGAGATATTTTAAGGTTCTTTTGGATTTCAACAAATTCTTGAGAGTCAATTCCCTAAGGAAAAAATTTTATTCAAGAAATTGGTAGATATCATTCCACCGAGGATTTTCATATTTGATTTAAATTTGATGTAAAAGATTAGAGGGAGTCCTCTAAACTTGAATTTAATATTTTTATTCTATTAAGACTTCATTAGGTAAGAAATGTGTTGTTTTTCTAGTTAAAGAGTCCTCCATGGAGTTAGATATTAGAGTGTTAAATTTGATCATGAAGAAGGAAAAATAATTGGCTAACATAGTAGATGAGGAGAATTTTAACTAATAAATAAATATGAGAGAATAAATAGATGATGGAATCTTTGTGATAAATAAAAAATAGAAAAATGGGATATAAAAATTAACATAATATGCAATATTCATTTTGGGAAAATTTTTACTTGAAAAAAACCAAATGAAGTAACTTATCTCTTTATTATATCAAATCAATTATTTTACCATACAATAATGCACTTCTCATTTCTTATATATCCTCTTGTATATCGCGTTATATGTAAACACATTATTAGTTAAACATCACATTGGTATTAAAATATAATGGGTATCCAAAACCCATGGATAAGAATATAACCCATTATTGGTCCCTATAAACATGAGTTATCTAACCACCCATAAAAGCATACGTTTAAAGAACCTATACGGGCTAAAATAAATTTAAACGGTACCCCATTTTTGTTCGTTTGGATTCTTCCCCAAACTCTCCCATCCTAGGTAATGTCCTGGACTGTTGGGTTTCAAATTTGCACTTGGGATGAAACCACACCAAGGGACAAACAAGTCCCTCCTCTTTGATGGGAGAGTTTCCCTTATTGAAATCCAAATAAGATTATGTACAAATCTACAACTTTCATCAAATGTGGTCTTCTCGACATATGAAAATGTGTTTTCTCCAAGGTAACACACCAACACAAGAGAATGGAAGAATGAAGGGGAAAGAGAAGAAAGAAAAGTCAATACTTTGGGGAAAATAAATTGCAAAGAGAACCCATAATTACATTGGATAAATGAATCATAGACAATAATCATTCACGTTTTTACCAGGTGCAATCACACAGACACAAAGTTCTCATAATCTCACTTTGAAGAACACAAAGTTTCTTAGCTTCTATTTGATCAAATGATTCACAAAACAAAGTAGAGGGAGAGAGGGAAATAGATGAAAAAGAAAAATAAGCTCTTGTATTGATTTTTGGTTTAAAATTGCAATCTTGACATATCGAATTCCCCACCCGACAATGGCTTCCATAGCCCATCAAATATCTCACAAAAAGTGGTTACAACTTCCTCCAATCAATAAAAATGGTTTTCAAATGAATTCCATCTTTTGTGCCTTTCCAAAATCATCCAATTGTGAAGAAAAACCATGGTAGAAAAAAAAATTCACGAATACACAGACATTTCATTTTATTTGCTAGTTTTGATATGAACCGTCGATTTGCTGCTAAAACGTTCAAATCGAGCCGTCCATGTGGAAGGAGAAGATTAGAGTGGGTGTGGGGGAAGCCCCTTTCATTTTCATGAATTTTTGTGTTTTGGCACTTTGGAACAAATTTCCCCACAGCCCCGCTCTACTTTTTTGACTTGGACATGTGGCAAGTTGTGATTAGAAATAGGGTCGCGATGCATTTCTGGACATTTTAACCTTTTTGCAAAATGGCACAAAATCTCATTTACCTCTGTGGTCCCGCTGCTCCACTTTGGCTCTTTGGATGCATAGCACCCTTACATTCACTGCGGGTTATGGGGAAAATGGCTTACCTTAACCCTTTTAAACCTTTTGGCAAAAGGTTCAAAACCTTGATTTTCTCCATCGCCCCGTAGGTCCGGTCCTCCCTTTCGACACGTGGCGCAATTGATTGGTTGTGGTCCTTAGGAGATTTTTGTTTCAATTCTCCCCATGGGCTCATGGGACAAATCTCGCCAACTTATCTTTTTGCAAAAAAAAAAATCAAAGTGCACAAAAACCTTCGCATCTCCATCAAACCGCCAAAGGAAAAATTTTCCAACTTAAGCTCGCGAGTCATAACTTCAAAAGTACAAGGAGTTAGGAGGACTTCTTTACCCTTTTGAAAAGGGGAAGAAATTTCCCATCTGACGTAATGATTTTCATGAGTTTCAAATTCATTGGAAATTTCAATTTTTCAAAATACCTCTTTCAAGCATACTTTACGGGCACCAACTCAAAATTTTGAAGTTTTAGACTTGGAAAATGAAAGGAATTTTGGGGGGACAATAGTTGGCTCTTTCTGGGGATGACTTGGCTTGAACAAAGACACAAGGCAAGATCAAGAACCATAGACCAACTCTGGGAAATGAAGACCAGTGCCTTATCCATTGGGTGAAAGGAGTCAAAAGGCAAAACCAATACAAGACAACACACACAAGGCAGGAAAGGAAACAAACCAAAAAGGAGGGCCCAAAACAAACACCGCACACAACAAGGAAGAAAAAGGAAACAAACAAGCCAAAATCAAAGAAAATATACAGTGTACAAAGGGACTCCTAATCACCTAGGACCTGAATAACTTTAAGTACTACCCACTATAAGGAGTCTGGAGAGAATATCCATCCATGTAACTCAAAAAAAAAGAGTTCTCACCAAAAAAGTCTAATTCTAAAGGGGCCAAGCCAAAGTGAGCCAAACTTACCATGGCTTCCTTGAGGCCCATGTATCTCCAAAAGTTTAATGAAGATAGATTGCAGGTGGTTGATAGAATAGGATTCCATTAGTTGAAAGTGAAGGATTTGTTTGATAAGAAATCCAAATCCGAGTTTTCCGTGGGGGACACAGTGTTTCTCTAGGATCTTTGATGGGAGAGGTTTCCTTATTGAAAGATAGAAACAAGATTATTTACAAATCTACAACTTTCATAAAATGTGGTCGTCTAACATATGAAAATTCATTTTCTCCAAGGAAAAACACCAACGACAAGAGAATGGAAGAATGAAGGGGAAAGATAAGGTAGAAGAAGACAATACTTTCAGGGAAAAGAAATTATAGAAAGAACCCCTAATTGCATTGGATAAATGAATTATAGAGAAGAATCATTCACATTTTTACCATGTGCAATCACACAGACACAAAGTTATCAGAATTGCATTTTTAAGAACACAAAGTTTCTTAGCTTCTATTTGATCAAATTATTCACAAAACAAAGCAGAGGGAGAGAGGGAAACAAAGGACAAATAAAAATAAGCTCTTTTATTGATTTTTTAGTTCAAAATTACAGTCTCGACATATCAGAATTCCCCCACCCTGAAAATGGCTTCCAGATCCCATCAAATAGCTCGCAAAAAGTGGTTACAACTTCCTCCAAGTGAGAAAAATGGTTTGTAAACAAATTCCATCTTTCGTTCCTTTCCAAAATCATCCAATCATGAAGAAAAACCATGGTGGAAAACTAATTTACGTGAATACACGACATTTCATTTTATTTTCCAGTTTTGATATGAATCTTCGATTTATCGCTAAAACGCTCAAATTGAGCCGTCCCATGTGGAAGGAGAAGATTAGAGTGGGCATGGGGGAAGCCTCTTTCATTTTCATGAATTTTTGTGTTTTGACACTTTGGAACAAATTACCCCGCAACCCCACTCTTCTTTTTTGAGTTGGACACATGGCAAGCTATGATTAGAAACGGGGTCGTGATGCATTTCTAGACATTTTAACATTTTCTGCAAAATGGCACAAAATCTCATTTAACTCTGATGTCCTGCTGCTCTAATTTGGCTCTTTGGACACATGAGACCCTTAGATTCACTATGGGTTATGGGGAATACAACTTACCTTAACACTTTTTAACCTTTTGGAAAAAGGTTCATAACCTTGAATTTCTCCATTGCCCCATAGGTCCGATCCTCCCTTTGGACACGTGGCACAATTGATTGGTTGCGGTCCTTAGGAGATTTTTGTTTCAATTCTCCCCACGGGATCACGGGCCAAATCTCGCCAACTTAGATTTTTGAAAAAAAAATCAAAGTGCACAAATACCTCCGCATCTCCACTAGTCCACGAAAGGGAAAAGTTTCCAACTTAGGTCACCTGAGCCATAACTTAAAAAGTAAAGGGAATTAGGAGGACTTCTTTACCTTTTTGGAAAGGGGAAGAAATTGATCCTCCCTTTGGACATGTGACGAATTGATTGGTCAGCATTCCTTAGGAGATATTTGTTTCAATTCTCCCAACAGGCTCATAGGCCAAATCTTGCCAACTTAGATTTTTGCAAAAAAAAAAATCAAAGTGCACAAATACCTCCACATCTCCACCAATCCGCGAAAGGGAAAAGTTTCCAACTTAGGCCCACCAAGCCATAACTTAAAAAGTACAAGGAGTTAGGAGGACTTCTTTACCTTTTTGGAAAGTGGAATAAATTTCCCATATGATGCAATGATTTTAATGAGTCTAAAAGTCCTTAGAAAGTTCCATTTTTCAAAATACCTCTTTTAAGCATACTTTACAGGTGCACCAACTCAAAATTTTGAAGTTTTAGACTTGGAAAATGAAAGGAATTTTGGGGGAAAATAGGACCTCATAGGTCATGTAAGGTTGTATTGTCTAGAAGTGTGTAGCTCATGGAAAATATTCAACATGTTTCTAAGAGTAGATATTTTTTGATAAGTGTTAATAATGTTTTCACTTTTGTATTAGTATTCTCCACTAACCTATTTGAAGACAAGATGTGAGTCAAATGTTACATGCTAGTAGGAAATTTTATTAGTAAAATCATATCACATACTAAAATGTTTACACCCTAAATAAATAAATCATGGTTTTGGGTAGATTATTTTATTACTTATTAAAATTCATAAGGGTAGTACAAGTTGTAAATGTAGACACTCTAATTCTATGATCCTCCTTAATAAATTAATTTTTCGATTCCATTTTCCATAAAAACCCATGAGGAATTAATTGGCATTATTCATTAAATTAAACCTTATCAACTCCTAATTAATCTGACTCACATGTCATTATTCTACATTTCCCCCACTTACGAACTAAAAATTCATGTTTAATTCCTATCCACTCTTCACATCCCCCACTCAACTAATATTACCCACTTTTTCAAATCATGATTAATTAAGCCTTCAAATTATCTCATTTTTAGGCTATAAATAGAGTCTTACCCCCTTCAAACATATGTAAAAATATTTTCAAAACTAGATTGCATTCTTTCTACACATAGCATCCCCTCCATCTTATCCTAATGTCCGTGTAAGATCTACTTCATCCATCCCCTCGAATCCTCCATCTTGTAGTGCCCACATTTTATAGCCTCAGTTATCTACTAAATTCTTTACCCATAGTTATGATTTGACATATTTTGGACACTATGATATGCTATTTAATCTTCATGTACATGTATGATGATTTGGGCACATAGAGTCAATTTAGCTTTGATTAGTATGTTGGAACATTTTATTAGATGTTGTGGATACTAACATATTGCTATGGTATTTGGGCCTAATTGATATATGACGGATACTTAGTTTAGTCACACACCTTGATGATATAGATTATTCGATTATTGATGAGAACACATGATAACATGGATATATGTCATTTATATGTATTGCAATGGCTAACACATGGTGAATTTGTGTAAAATTATGCATGTTTATAATTTACAATTCCATGTTGATGTTGTGATATCATAGATTGCATGTTTAGACTTGATCGTTTACTGAGTAGTTGATTTACACTTGTATTGGGAAGATGCATTTAATGTGTGCATTGAGTGTGCAAGTTACAAGGCACAAGAGAATATGGGTTTCAGGGAGGCTATGTAAATTGTGTACAAGTTGTCCACGGGGCTAAGTCCTAACCATGTTAGTGTATGAGGCCTTATTATTTTCTTGTATTGTTTGGGAACCATGAGTGACCCTTATTTGTAATGTTGTATTTCATGTAAAATTAATTTTGTTTAGGTTGTTTAATTTTGTTAAGTAAACTAGGTTGGGGGACTTAATGGTCCCCACTTGCATTAAGTATGTATTTTTGTAAGTGTGTGTTAATTAAGGAGGATTGGGGTAACATGAGCACCCTTGAGTGGGCCCCACATCCTCTACATATGTGCCCAAATATTCCAAACCCGAAATTGGGCTATTTTTGGCATTTTAAGTGACCCCTTTTAGTTTTAGGAGTTCACTTAGCATGAAAAGAATCCTTGGACCCTACCTATTAGGTAAAGGGGACTAATTTCGAGGTATGGAGGGAGTTTCCCTCCAATTTAGCCTCTCTTTTATCACCATCCATGTAATATGGGTTGGAATGTGTGTGTTGTGAAAAGTTGCATAAAATTATCTCATTTTCTTTTGAGCAATTCAAGAGAGGTGTTTAAATGTAAGTTTATCTTTTCTCTATTTGGTTTTGGGAATCTTGCCTTGAGGGAAGAAAGGGGTGACACATGTCACCCCTTCATTTGTGGGGAAATTTAATTGTTTTTCTTTAAATACTCCCTCATGTGGGAGAAAGAGGACCTTTTTTGGCTTTTTCTTGGTATTTGGAGGCTTTTGGGAGTTGAAGTTTTTCTTGGACAAGGAATTGGGAAAAGCTTAGAGTTTTGGAGTATTTATGGAGGTATTCTCTTTAATTTTATTATATGTTATTTAAAATGTTAGATCTTAGATTTTCTTATGGTTGAAAAGTGTGTCTTGTTGCATGTGTTGTATATTTCTTGGGTATGTTATTTGTTATTTTCTCCATCCATCATATGGCTTGATGGATTTGGGAGTTTTATTGGGGAAGAGGGAGGGATTTTCCCTCTTAAACCTCATGGCTTGATGGGCAAGTCATGTTGGTTATTTTTATTCCCCTCATATGGTTTGAGGTAGGGAAGGTGTCTTATATGGTTTGAACCCACCTTACCCATGCTTGGAGAGAAAACCCAATGGGTTTTAAAATCCTCCCAATGAGGATTTTTGGCAAATGAGAGGAACAATAAGGAGGGATGATTGTTTTTTAGGGATAAAGAGGTTTTTGAAGATCTTGTAAGTGTCCATCCTATGGTTGTACCACACTCTCTTTCATTATTTGATGTCTCACCTACTCTTCCCCTTTGTTGAGGATGCATATGGTTTTCTCCTCTTTTATTTGCTTGGTAAATGTCGTGTCTCTTTAGTGTATGAGTTAGTATTGTGTGTGAAATGCTTGTGTGTGTTTTTTTGCTTTAAAATTGTGCACATTTATGGAAGATAACTCTCTCTCCCATGAGCTTGGGGAGGCTAACGTGTCTTTGAACCTTTGGAAATACATGTAATTATTTCTATAGGTTGGGTGGTAAAACAATCCTTGATCTCTTTGTGTTTGGAGACTATGTCAATGGCAAGTTAGAGGCTAATGCTTGATGATTGTTGAAATATCTTTGGAGTCATTTTCTTGTTATGACTCTCTCCACTTTTGGAAAAAGTTTTGCTTCTTGATGATCATATGATCATTGTAAATATATTGATGTGAGCTCCTTTGTAAGCGTCTTATTTTTGGATGTATGTATAGTTCATGGAATAATGTGTTCTTTCAAGTTGAGTTATCCCTCTCTTTAATATAGTTGAAGGTTCTATGTAATGTGTAAATTCTACTACTCTCTATGAGAGGAAGAGTATTTTTGTATTAAGAAGTTATGCTCTACATAATTCAAAAAAAGGGAAAAAAATATAGATTGTAGCTTAAAATGTGGAATGGAGCAACTAGTATTCTTTTTGTTGAAATGGAAGCATTATTTCATGAAGTAGTTCTTCCTTTGCCAAAGAGCTTATTTGTAATATAGGGATCTCTCCTTGAATAGAAATATTGATACTTTGTGAGCATGTCTTCTCCAATAGAAGTGTAAAATGAAATGTTGAGATTCTTGGATGAAAGTGCATCTCTTTCTTATTAATATTGGAAAGAATAAACTTAACTATTGCATTGAAAATGATTTTTTTTGAATAGGGAGTTGGTTGTTGAAAAAGATATTACTATCTTTACACTAATTGTTAGTATTGCAAATTATTATGAGATGAGAGATATAAGGAAACCAGATTTAAATTTGCTCCTATTTACATACAAGTTGTAGAAATTTGAGTATTACTTTTCAATGGAAAAGTTTTATTTTAAGAATCCATTATAAATCTTATATAGTTAAAATTTGTTTGTGAATAAATTTTTTTCCCATAAATGATTTCATTTTTTAGAATAAAATTGATTCTTAGTTTTGTACAAATTTTAGAAATTTGTTTATTATTTTCTAAGGAAACAAAAAAAAAGAATTTGATAGAAATACATATATTATATGTATTATATATACTATATAGTGGTATACACCTATATTAAATTTATAAAATAATATAATATATATACAAAATTATAAATATAAAATAAAATAAAAAAAATTAAAATCCAAAAAGTGTGGGATCAAGTTATGCGTAATTTTTATTAAAGAAAAATAAAATTTAAAATGGTTTGGGAGGGCCAAGCCCCTCCCCAAACCCTGCGCACCATTTCATTGGTGGTGTGGCTGTAGGAAACACTACAACCCCCAAACTCCCAACTCCATACCCTCAAACCCCTCACTGCACCCACCACTATGCACCTACCATGCGAAACCCCCAACTCCCCGCACCTCCTTGTAACCCATACCTGACTCCCAAAACATTTGTTGCCACTACTCCAAACCATGGCCAAATACATAGTCTTTCGCCCTTGATTTTTTAAACTCTGCAGATTTTTCTTACTCTAGGTTTGTTTAATTCAGTTTTTTTTTATTTGATATATATAAATAGATTGTGTGTGTGTGTGTGTGTGTGTGTGTGTGTGTGTGTGTGTGCATTTAGGAAGATTTGCGTTCATTTAAAAAAGTTATTATATATACCCAACTAGAGAATATCTATGGTAAAGGAAACATACAAAATAATAATAATAATAATAATAATAATAATAGCTTGTGTAACACCAAGAATTCAAACCCTCCATGGCTCCTCCTCAACTTGCACAAACAAGAAATAAAATGAAAAAAAAGGAAAAGAAAACCTATGGATGGATTAGGGAAACTTTAGGGAAAATTTTAAATCAAGGGCCAAGATTAGTTTGATCCTAGGGTTCACATTAAATCCTACACAACTTTTAAGTCATGGGTTTTTTTGGGAGTTGGGTAAATAAAATAATAAGAAGGGGGGGAAAACTAATTAAATTAAAAGGGGTGTGTAGACTTTCTAATGTGACCCTAGAAAATATTTAGTAGAGTAACCATGATGAGAAATAAATAATTAAAGTTGGAGTTGGATAAGTAGTTAATTAATTAGGTAAATAAAATTTGTATAAAATAATTAATAACGGGAATAGGATAAGTATAGTAGTTAGTTTACTTTTTTTTAAACATTTACCCAAATTTTTAACTACCCCTAGGTTTGGTTTCCTATGTCCCAAGATGGGGCATTAAATTTGGTATTAGAGTGATGGTTTGCACATGCGGACACTTTGGGTAGAATATTTAATTAGTTATTAATGCTTTAATAACATTAAAAAAAAATTAAAACGTTTCCGCTAAACCGTTCCATGGGTCAAAACATCTCTCGATTAACCACGTGGGAGAAATATGTCTACTAACACAATCGGTGGTGAATGATTACCAACTTGGATGAGTAAATTCATGAAAATAGAACCAATGGTGGTGATTGGTACAAAATTTTGATCACTTAATTTGTTTAAAACAATTGGTAAAAGTTAAGAAAAATTTGTTCAAAAATAACATGCAAAATGGCTCCTTGGCTCCCATAGTGGTGATCGATTTGGATGATCATGTTCTCTAGTGACATGGGAAGTCACAAAAGCTTTTAAACCCAACTTATAAGATCGTTTGATCATGTAGTTAAAATTATTTTGAGCTCAATTGATCGCATTGTTGTTTGGGACAACAACTTAAATTTAAGAAAATTTGTTTCGATTTGGACCTGTAGTTTAGGGAGCTTTAGTAGGAAATTAAAATCTACGACTTCTAACATTTAGTATTTCTACATGTCCATTGGCTGCAGCAATTATATTCGAGAAAAGGAATGGGAGTTAGTTTTCCAAGCGTGTTTAGGAGGCCTCTAGTCATTTTGGCACAAAACAAAACTTGTCAACATAAATTAGCTCTAGAAATTAGGTCATAACTAGAGTTTTGGTTATTAGTTTTTCATTTTGTAAGTTGCATCGGATTCTCTATATATAGGAGAATAGATGCGAGTTTATAGAACTCATTTTTGAGTTGGGATCGCTTGTTTTCAAGACCCATTTTGTAGCCAATTTCACTAAAAATCTGCTGAAATGCAATAGTGAAACTTTAATAGTTGGCTCCGAGAAGGTGCTTCCAGTTTGAGATTTATTCACTAGTTTTGAGAGTTGTATGTCTTGGTTGACTCTCTATATAATAGAAAATTTACTAGAAGCATTTGTTTTACCATTTGGGTATTGGGTACTTGTTTGGTAGGCCCCTTTCGATAGCCATTTTCGCTAGATCGTAGAACAAGAGAACTAGGTCTTAATAAACTGTTAGACTTCTTAGGGCACCTTTGGAGGGTGCAAGATTTTATAATATGATTATCTTATTGTCTTACATGGTTGAATATTACAACCTTGACAAATTATGTGCTACGAGAAATTTTTGAATGCTAACGGCCTTGGTTTAGGTTGGTCAATTTGGACATCGAAAAGGTCTAGTTGTTGGTTTTGGAAATAAGCAGTAGGTCAATATAAGAATGTAGAATTGTTACCTTGGTCTAAGGAATAGGTTTAAGGTGTTTGGTTAGTTGGATTCCTCTTCTAGTGATCCATTATTTCTTGGGAATCTCAACTGCAATGTTAGGGGCACCACTTTTAAACCTAATAAAACCCTTTTGGTATGGGTGTAAAATAAATAATTGTGTCTTGTATTGAACCACCTAATAAGAGAAGATGGCCCTCCACACCTTAAAATTTCATTATTATGAATCAGAATAATTTTCTACTCCTTGTGTATATGCTACAAATCTAAATTTTATACTTCTTTTTATAAGAAAATTTTCCAAGAAACCTTATAACCTTGCTTATCCTTTCAAAAGTGTAATTTTAAATTAAGTATAATTGGATGAAAATATTTTCTAACATAAACTCCTCTAACTTGTCTCTAAACAATAAATGATAAGGGAAAAGGAAAGTTAGTGTCTCTTATTATATGATGGTGTTGCTCAAAGTGATATTTCATAGCTAGTTTATCCTCTTCATGTAACATAAGAATACATTGTGCTATTATAAAACGAATCTAGTTTTCACAACTTCAAATTCTCATCAAAGCTCTCGGTATAACATTTAGAGTTAGCTTTGGTAATGATCTAGTTATTTTAATCCTTCTTGAACTTGATAAACCTATTTTCATACTATAACCACTTACTAAGTTTTGTTGCAATGTAACTTGGTTAAAACCTTTTACCTTAGTAAGTACACGTGTGATTATAAACCTCCTCAAATTGATTAAAATGTTCCGAGTTAATCATGTTTATAACACTAATACTTACGTGTAGAAATCATGGAATCACCCTCTTTCTAACCTTAACTCATGGACTTAGAAGAACAATGATTAACTCGTGGACTTGGAGATTAAATTTGGAGAAGTGTGTTGGTACCAAAATTTAATCTCCCTCAAAGGCCAAGCAACATCACAGATTTGACAGGACACTCAGAGGTAGATAGATGATTATGTATGTCATTTTGTAGCTAGGGAAGCAGTCTATCTGACTCTTTAGCACACAGGATTTGGAAGGAGTGGGTAGCACCTTAAAAGGATGTGATCTTATCCTAACTATTTTAGGTTGTGCCTTTTAACCAAGGTAAGAGAACCTATTTTTTAACCTATGTTATTGAAGAATGTTGGTAAATCCTTCTTTTGCACAAATTTTATAGAGAAGACCTTGGGAAAATATGATCAACACACCAAATCTGACTCTCATGAGTTGTCACTTCCAGATTATGGAGATATTTTCAAAACAAGGAAAAGGTTACTAAAGACATTGGGAAACCGATTGTTGTTGTATGTTTTGGTGGTAGAAATTATGCATTTGCACACACACAGGGACAAACAGGGTAGTACAGGTGGATTGGTTATTCTTAAATGAATTTTTTGGTGGGAGGTGAGGTAGAATGAACTTGATTTTCCAGATCTTTGAGAGTTTTTAAAAAATGGGAACTTACACAATAAAATGCTTCAAGATAGCTAAGATTTTCTTTTAACTAGAATGTGTGCTTTAGCGGAGGCCCAAATCAGCACGTCTTCACACAAAATATGAGATTCTAGCATGAAGGATTGAGTTAGAAGACTCGGTAAAACATCAAAATCTAAGATCGATCACACCCGAGGTACACCTAGAGGCTTACAAACAATCTTTTTCAACAGATGAAAGAAAAGTTAGTTTAAATCGTTTATTTCATTCCCAAATGAAAGCTCTTCTAAAAATGAAATTACAGATGCCACTAAACTATCACAAGGATTGAGATTTGTGTGATTGAGAGGGATTTTGATACAAGATTGCAACAGGAACAAGAAAAACCATTTGCAGACATTCGAAATGAAGCAGACACAATTTTGCCTAGAGTCAACACAAAATAACTCAAATTTGATTAAACTTATCACCAGGGGAAAGTTTCTAGAAAAATCTCAAAGCTTGTCAATGGTTTTACACTCACAACCACCTTGACACAATCAAGTTTAACACAAAAGAGATATACAGGTTTCTCAAACAGTCCCTCGAGACATGGGCTCTATCAAGCTTTTCTCTTACAAAATCATTTCTGACCCCTTACACTCCAACCATTTACACGATAAATTCGTGCAATTTTTAAAAAATTCAACAAAGTTTTCTCCCCAAAAATACAAACATTGAGTGCACCAGTGCTCTCCATGATCCTGATTGCGATTTCCAGAATCATATTTGTAAAAAGTTACCAAGTATTCAGGGGTAGATCTCTTCGAACCTCTCTCGCATTCAACTCCTTCTTCTGGTAGATCACTCTTCCCTCTTCTCGCAAACTACTTCCACCCCTAATCTATCAAATCTGGTTCTTTGCATGCCCGAGAAGAAAAAATGGAAGATCAGATCGAGCCCAGAGGTTAGATCTCATCTTAATGGCAAAAAACATCCCCATATTTTCCTCACCAAAACAATATATCAACATGTCTTTCATGTGCTAAGGAAATAAAATTCGAGTCGGATCTCGATAGTTAGATTGCATATTTAATGGTGAGAGACATTTATAGACCTTCCCCACTAAACTAGGATACCAAATTAATGTTCCTCTTCATTTAGCGTGCAGGAGGCTCCAAGAAATGAGAAAAACCATAAGAATACGCATCACTAGGAGATTTGAAGAAAAATGGCAGAAAATCATATATAGACACATAGTTTCCGTCAATGTTTCTATTTTGAATTTGGATCATCCACATGGGAGATCCAATTTAAAATGGGCCTGCGGGTTCCTTTTTCCTTTTACAACTTTTTGGAAAAATGTAAATTTTTCACTTTTTGCTCTACACCTCCGCCCTTAAGAAATGAGCTTGACATGTGTCCTAAGGTGGGTCCCAAAGGAACCGTGGAAAATTTTTGCTATTTCACCTCCTTTTTGGAAAAGGAAAATTTTTCCAAGTTTCACCTCGCAGCTCCTCTTTTCCTCTTTTAGTTTTGATGTGGGTCCCAACAAAACCCTACTTCGGTTTTCACCTTTAACTCCTTTTTTCACAAAAGGGAAATTTTCCAATTTTCCCCTGAAACTCCGCACCTTTTTTGTTGACCTTCCCATCAAATTTTGACTTATCCTTTGTTAGGCCTACGAGCCATTTTGATGTTTTAATCTTTTTGATGACAAGAGGTAAAAAATCCAAGTTACCTCCGATGGTTTGCTTCCCCGCCCCTTTGACTTTTCAAACTGCCACGCGTCACAATGGCATATCTTGCGATGGTCCCAAAAAGTTGATACCTTGAATGAGTGTGGGCTCACCACGTGTCCTAGCCTGGAAAAATTTGTTTAAAGGCTTAAAGCTCAGTGGAAGGCGCCATGTGTCAGGGTCTGAGGCAATCTCATTTGGCTATTGAAAAGTCCAAGAAAAATACAAAATGAGCGGAGGCCACCAAGTGTCCTCATGTCACTTCCCTAAAATAAAATTCAAGGGTCGGTCCGCAAACATGTGCGGTACCTCCACGTGTCCCAGGCCTCTCAAAACCTTTTGAAAAAGACTAAGTATGGGAAGACCCGGTGGAAGCCTCCATGTGTCTTCATGGCACAATTTCAAGAACCTTCTAAGGCTTCAAAAATGATTTGGTGGGGGTGCACTTCCATTTTAGAATTTTACTCCATTTTGCCAAAAGGGAAAAATATCCAACCTGCTTCCGAAGGCCCATATCTCCGCCTTTAACCTTGCCACGTGTCCTTTTATGGGGTCAAAGTAAGACTTTTCCCTACCGCTTAAATTTTGCTTTAATCAAATCCGGCGGGGCTGCGGGTTAGGTTTAAAATTTGTTCCAAAGTAGCCAAAAATAACAAGTTCAAACAACAAACCCATCGTGCCCCATCCAATTAGAAGAAGCCACGTAAGCACCAAAATAACCAATCAAATTTGAGCAGAGCTATGGGACCAAATTTTCTTTTTGCCAAAAAAATCAAAAGTGATAAGTTAAAATATTTACCCATCGTCCCCTAACCAACCAAAATATGCCACGTTTCCTATTGATGCAAGCATGTAAATTTGACTGGGAGAAATGCTTGTCAAACCGTAAAATGCAGAAAAATGATCATTTAAGCTCGGAGATGAAATTTTCTCTGAGGATGCAAAATTTAGAAATGTTACAAAGCTCAAATACATTCCTTCGAGATACATCCATTCATTTTTCTTCAAGTATTTAGGGAAAAATGACAATAAAAACAAATCCCATTGTGGAAAATTGAAAGAATAGGACAACCCGAATTTTAACACCCAAATATAGACCTTTTCAGATGAAAAGAGAAATGAGGAAATAATTTTGGATCTATACTTGATCCTTGGTCTAGGAAAGAACTAATTACAGCAACAAAATAAAGGTGGAGACTTTTTCAGGCATAATACGAGAAGATAAAATGTGACATAGACCATAACTTGATAGATTTTTAATGGTAAAATGGGGCGAGACTATTTGAGCACCAAAATTAGGTATGGGGTTTAATTACAAGGCATGGAGGAATTTTCCTCCAATTTAGCATCTCTTTTGTCACCATCCATGTAAGATGGGTTGGTATGTGTGTGTTTTGAAAAGTTGCATAAACTTGTCTCATTTTCTTTTAGGAAATTTGGGAGAGAGGTTTTTAAATGTGAGTTTATCTTTTCTCTATTTTGTTTTAGGAATCTTGAGTTGGAGGAAAAAGAGGGGTGACACATGTCACCCCTCATTTTTGAGGAAATTTAATTACTTTTCTTCAAATAATCCCTCATGTGGGAAAAAAAGGGGACCTTTTTTGGCTTTTTCTTGGTACTTAGAGGCTTTTGGGAGTTGAAGTTTTACTTCGACAAGGAATTACATAAAGCTTAGAGTTTTGGAGATCTTGTGGAGGTAGGCTCTTTGATCTTATTCTATGTTATTTGACATGTTAGATCTTATATTTTCTTATGGTTGAAATGTGTGTCTTGTTACATGTGTTGTATATTGCTTGGGTATGTTATTTGTTATTTTCTCCATCCATCATATGGCTTGATTGATTTTGGAGTTTTATTAGGGAAGAGGGAGGGATTTTCCTCCTAAACCTCATGGTTTGATGGGCAAGCCATGTTGGTTTTTTTATTCCCCTCATATGGTTTGAGGTGGGGAAGGTGGTTCATATGGTTTGAACCCCCTTCCCCATCCTTGTAGAGGAAACCCAATGGGTTTGAAAATCCTCCCAAAGATGAATTTAGCCGAATGGGAGGAACAATAAGGAGGGATGATTATTTTGGAGGGATAAGGAGGTTTTTTGAGACTGTGTAAGTGTGCATCCTATGGTTGGACCACACTCTTTGGCATTATTGGATGTCTCATCTACTCTTCCCCTTTGTTGAGGATAAATATGGTTTTCTCCTCTTTTTATTTGGTTGGTAAATGTTATGTTTCTTTAGTGTATGAGTTAGTATTGTGTGTGATATGCTTGTGTGTGTTTCTCCTTTATTCTTGTGCACATTTTTGGAAGCTATCTCTCTCTCCCATGGGCTCGGGGGAGGTTAACATGTCTTCAAACCTTTGGAAAATCATGTAATGATGCCTATAGGTTGGGTGGTAAAACAAGCCTTGTTCTTTTTGTGTTTGGAGACTATGTGGACAACAAGTTAGAGCCTAAAGTTTGATTATTGTTAGAGCATCTTTAGAGGCATTGTCTTGTTATGACTCTCACCACTTTTGGAAAAAAAAATCTTCTTGATGAGCATATGATCATTGTAAAAATATTGATGTGAGCTCCTTTGTAAGCTTCTCATTTTGGGATGTATGTATAGTTTGTGGAAGCATGTGTTGTTTCAAAGTTGTGTTATCCCTCTCTTGAATATAGTTGAAGGTTGTATGTAATGTGTAAATTCTACCACTCTCCATGAGAGGAAGAGTCTTGTTGTATTAAGAAGTTATGCTCTACATAATTCAAAAGAAAAGAAAAAATAGATTGTAGCTTAAAATGTGGAATGGAGCAACTAGTATTTATTTTGTTAAAATGGAAGCATTCTTTCATGAAGTAGTTATTGTCAATGTAGAATCAAAGCACCCCCAAATGGCCACGCAGATATGATCAGGGCATTCAGTGTGATTACACAACATGGGGTCAAATATCAAGTCATGCGGGACTTACAAACTTGAGATGGCCCTCTGGAGAAATCCAGTTCTTGCTTCCTAACCTACCTTCCACAAGCTACTCCAGTGCAGGAAGAGCTAACCTAATCCTAATCTAAACTTTCCAAGGGGACAGGGAGAGAGAGGGGGTGAAAGAGAGCCTACACTAAGCGGTGATACACCAGAAAAGGAAGTGGTTGATGACAAATCTGACTTGCTTGAAGTGGAGAGAGGTGAGTAGAGGAGAGGGTCGGAAAAGCTGCACCATAGACTAGAGATAGGGTTCACACAGAACACCTCTTTAAAACCCATTAAATACATCTCTCGAAACTACAATAAACATTAGAAATATGCACAATATACCCAGTGACGAGAGGTAAGAAGAGATAATAAAATAAGGAAGAATGGACAAAATGCATCACAAAACATATTTTATTCCTCCAAGAGTTACACAAGACATCATCAATGGGCAAGAGGCAAGAAAATGTCATTACAGAGCCATGAGAAGAGGCTTATACTCCAAATTCTATTCTAAGGAAGAAAGAGAGAGGGGGTGCAGAGGGAAAAAATAACCAACCACTAGAAAATTCCCCTTTTTACAATATATAGGAAAAATAAGAGAGAGAGATGGAAGAATTCGAACTCTATTCCAACAACTCCCGAAAAGAGAATTGAATCATGCTCTGAAATCTCAACCACCATCCCTCAATCCCCTCGTAATCCATCTACAATCTGTCAAGTCCGCACTCTATGTATGTTTGACATGTCAAGGAAGGAAGAATGGCGGATCAAAATCAAATTTGATTTGGTTGTTGAAGAAATCAGATTCTGCATTAATGTCCCGAAAGGAATTTTCCCACTTTTCATGCACCAAATCCTATTAAAAATAATATTTCATGCTTCTAGGGTGTAGAGGATGTCGATACTTTTCCAAAAAAATTCTCCCACCAAAATCCAAGCTTCTAGTCAAAATATATGGCCATTTGAAGTTCCTCAGGTCGGGAGCTTAATGTGGGCTTGCAATATTCAAGGGTCTTTCTAAACAGGGCTATGTGGCAGCCCTATGCTTGTTTGATATTTTTCCCCTTTCCTTCGCTCTTAAAATTGCGCCCATGAGACATGTGGTGTCATCCGCGGCCTCCCTATTTCCGTTGTATTCTACCGAGTCTTTTCATGTTGGTGGAGGCATTGTGTCTAACCCAAGACACGTGGAGGCTTCGCGCATGTTTGGAAACTTCCCCGAGTTTACCTTTGAATTTGCATGGTTGAGACATGTGGAGGCTTCTGCAGGCTCTTGGACTATTCAATGGCTGACCATACATTTTCGAGCTCTAGGACATGTGGCATATTGGTGCTCATTTGGAAACTCCTCTTGGGCCGCACCTTTGAAATTGTGTTGATGCAACACATGGTGTTGTCCACTACCTCTCTATACTTAGTCGATTTTGCATCGGCTCTATCCCATCTCAAACTTGGGACACGTGTTGAGCCTCGTGCTTGTTTGAGACTGGCCTTTGGGTCATCCCTTTTGAATTTTTGGCATTGAGGCATGTGGCATGCTACATTAGATCTGCCCCATCTTGAATTTTCAATGGCTCGTGAGACCCTTTATCTCGACCCTTCAGCTACGTGGAAAAATGGTGCTCATTTTAGGACTGCTCTTTGGACCCAACTTTGGTGTTACGCTAAGATGACACATGGAGGATTCCACTTTCCCATGTCTATACTTAGTCATTTTTTGGGTGGGCTCTGGATTATTTATAAAGCCCAAAGACTTTGAGCCTTGCTCCATTTCTCTCCTCTCGAGCCTTTGGTTTTGTTTTGATGTCGTTTGATCCTTTCGGCCTCTATTTTTTCCATTTTCGAGTCCACTTGCAACCTAATTTCTGGATTTGAAACATAGGATTGTTCAACTGAAAATCCTCTTAGAATTATTTGTATGCGGAGTTGAGTGTGATCAATTTTGCCAAGGGAAAATTGAGATAAAAATTTGGCAACTCACGGGGACATCTTCCTCGCTTATATGTAGAGATCGGTAGCCTTATTTGCAACCATTAGGCATGGAGTCGTGAATGATAGCCTGGTATTGATCTTGTCCTTAAAATAGACTCCCCGATTGCTTGCATTTGCTGACCTTGAGCCTGCTCCAGAAATAGACTGTCTCAAAAATGATTTTAGTTGCTCTGCATTTGTCTCGTTTGAAATCAACAATTGTCTTGAAACTATGGGTTTCTCTTTTATAAATTCAAAGAGCCTAGTGCATGGTACCTCTAGAGAAATGTGAACAAAACTTATGCACAAAGATAAAATCATGCATGCCTCAAATGAGACATGTAGAGTGTGCCAAAGCACTTCCTCTACCGAAAACAAACCTAAAACTACACCTACACTAACCCTAGAAAAGGGACTTAGATAAATCTCTACGATAGTAGCACAGAGAAGTAACTTCCCTTCCTCAAAAAGGGCAGCTATGAAAATGACTTAACACTGAATATGGCTTCCTGCATGAGTAAAAAACTGACTATAAGTCACTCCTCCACCCAAATCATCAAGGTATCTACATCAACCAAAAATACCTCCTTAAGTTGATTAGTATTGGAATCCTTGAGGTGTTGATGGTGACCCTTGGTGCTTTGAACCTCATCCTCATGCCCTAAAGTGGGCATGACTGGTTTTGAAATCTCCCTTGGCTCTAATGAAGCCAAGTACCTAATTGGGCATGGTTTGATCTTTTGGATGTGCCCATTGCTCTAAATTCAACTCTAAAAATGGATTCTTCCTATAGACCTTCCTAGGTGGATGGTGGGAGAGAAATGGGAGAGATGGGATCCTCGTTCCCTTTTACTTCCTCTTCTTGAGTAGAGTATGGAAGATTCATATCTTCCTACCCTAGTTTCAGAAGGCTATTATGAAGTCCAGGTTGTTGCACTTGGATGTTCTCCTTCATGGCAGCAGGCTCATATGCTTGGAAGGTAGATGATGGAGGATAAAATGATGTTATCTCCTCAGGCTCCTCTCCATCAAAGCAATCTTCCAAGTCTGACAGATAGTCTTCCTCCTTGTTTTCCTGTTGCATGTGCTCTACCTCCTCCATGGTGTCCTCTGATATACAACTAGCTCACCATGGTTCCCTTCTTCAAACATGAAGTTTGAAAGCTCAAACTCTTCTTCAACATTAAAGCTTGAAGGGGATGAAGTGGGAGGAAGAACTGAAGGTTCTTCTGTGGCCTTCTCCACACTTGGAGCCTCTAAAACTATATGGTCCTCCTCCATCATGGGTTCATCAATCAAATCAAGCCCTTTAAATGAAAGAAAAAAATATTCAATGATGCTTTCTTGATTGAATGGCCTCAACTCTGATTTGATCTCTCCACGCTACTCCTCTTCAATGGGACTTGGAGCTGGTTGTTCCTCCTCCTTAACTTGTTGTGTAGCTTGGATCAGATCAGCATCCTCTTTAGACAAAGTGTCATTATGGACACTACATTCAAAGCAAATAGATTGTTGATCTTCTTCCTCTTGTCCTTGTTCTTCTTTTACTACAAACTCAACCTCAGCCACCACTAGCTCTTCATCCTTGACCTCCACTATTGTCTTCACCATCAAGGTGATCTTTGTAAATCCAAATTTGGCTGCCCAACTCTTTATATTGTTTATCATTTCTTCTCTATTAGGCTCATCTTCTTGTTATTCTCCTTGACTGGATTGTTGAGTATCTTCCCAACATGGACTTGGGAAAACAAGAGGAGTGGTAGGTTGGGGTTCAACTAGCTTTACTATTGTTTATGGTGGAGAGGGAGTGGAACTTGTTTGTTTATAGGGTATGACTGCTTGGAAGGGAAAAGGGAAGAAGAATTGGGATGAGATGGAATATAAGAAAATGGAGAAGGGAAATCAACACTTGGGGCATAAGATGAGAAGATTGAATCTTGATGATCATGTTGAAATGATGGAGTCTGAGAAAGAGAAAATGAAGGACAAGGAGTTGGTGATTGACTTACCCATTGAAAAGGTTGTCTTGTGTCCAAGTCAAAAGCCTCAATCTCCTCATTCCATTGTGTAAGCCGGTACAAAATTTCAATCATGAATCCAATCTTCCCATGAGGGCTATAATGTCTTGGCATAGGGCCGACCCATGGACAAGGTGCCTATAAAACCTTTGAAATGCCTTCATTTGTGTTGTAGCCCTAGACTGCACCATGCTAGCCTCCATTCCTTGAATCTTCTCCAACAGATCAGCATTTTCCATGTAACTGTCACCATTATATGTGTCCCCTTGTTCTTGATAAGCTCCATGGCCAAACTATTTTTGACCATATTTATATGGGTAAGCATAATGGTTCTGAATTTGATCATAATGCTGATCTGGAGGAGTTGGAAAATACATTGGAGGTGGACTGCACTGCTTGTTGTAGGTGTGAATTCCATGAGGGAAATGAATTCATGATTGCACAACTTCATGAATGGTAGAAGATGAAAGAGATGGAAGAAAAATGGATGAAAATGGATGGGGAAAGGTCTGCAACTTTAGATATGGGTTGTTAACCAGATGGAGTCACCAAATGTGCTTGCATATGCCTCAAAAGGCTGAATCTTAATAGGAACACACCAACCTACTAAGATGAAGTGGTAGGGTGCTTCCCACTAAAGGCGTGCTAAAACTTGCCTATCCTACAAGGCGTGCCAAAACTATTAGTGCAGAATCACAAGACCCCTCGAATGGCCTCGTATTTGAGTGGGGTATTCGGTGTGATTACACAACATGGGACCATCTCTCAAGTTATGGGACTTGTAAACTTGAGATGGCCCTTTAGAGAAAGCCAATTATTGCTTCCTAATCTACTGCTACAAGCTACTCCAAAGGTCAAGAAAAATCTAACCTTTCCAAGGGAACAAGGAGAGAGAGAGGGGGGAAAGAGAGCCTATAGTAAGCGGTGATACACCGAAAAGGAAGTGGTTGATCACGGATATAGCTACCTAGATTTGAGAGAGGTGAGGAAAGGAGAGGGTTAACAAGATGCACCACAGACCGAGATAGGGTTCACACAAAACACCACTTCAAACGCATTAAACACAACTCCCGAACCCAGTAGACATCAAATATGTATAGTATACCCTATAATTATGAGCGATAAGAAGAGACAATAAAATAAGGATGGACAAAATACATCACAAAACATATTTTATTGCTCTAGAAGTTACACGGTACATCATTAGTGGGCAAGAGGTAAGAAAATGCCATTACAGAGCCATGAGAAGAGGCTTAGACTCCACATTCTACTCTAAGGAAGAAAGAGAGAGGGGGTAGAGGGAAAACAATGACCAACCATTAGAAAATGCCCCTCTTTTACAATATATAGGAAGAATAAGAGAGAGAGGAGGGAAGAATTCAAACTCTATTCCAACCACTCCGGAAGAGCATTGAATCTTACTCTGAAAGATCAACCACCATCCCTCAATGCCCCCTACAAATCCACCTACAATCTATCAAGTCCACCGCTCTATTTTTGTTTGGCATGTTGAGGAAGGAAGAATGGCGAGTCAAAATCAAATCTAATTTGGTTGTTGAAGCAATTAGATTCTACATTAATGGCATGAAATTATTTTTCCCATTTTCACCCACCAAATCCCATTGAAAATAATATTTCATGCTTCCAAGATGTAGAGGATGTCGATACCTTTCCAAAAAGTCTTCTCTCCAAAATCCAAGCTTCTAGTCAAAAGATATGGCCATCTAAAGTTTCTCGGTCGAGAGCTTAATGTGGGCTTGCAATATGCAAGGGTCTGTCTAAAAGGGGCAACGTGACAGCCCCACGTTTGTTTGAGATTTCTCCCCTTTCCTTCGTTCTTAAAATTGTGCCCATGAGACACATGGTATCATCTATGGGCTCCCCTATTTCCTTTGTATTCTACTAGAGTCCTTTCATGTGGCGGAGACACTTTGTGTCCGACTGAGATATGTGGAGGCTTCGTGCATGTTTGGAAACTACCCCCAAACTTTACCTTTGAAGTTGCGTGGTTGAGACACATGGAGGCTTCCACAAGCTCTTAGACTATTCAACGGTGACCTTACCTTTTCGGTCTCTGGGACACATTGCGGATTGGCGCTCGTTTAGGAACTCCCTCCTAGGTCGCACCTTTGAAATTACACTAATGTGACACGTGGCACCGTCCAAGTGGATCTCTATACTTAGTCATTTTTGGGGCGGCTCTGTCCCATCTAAGACCTGGGACACGCGGCAAGCCTATGCTTGTTTGAGATTGGCCCTTGGGCCATCCCTTTTAAATTTGTGTCATTAAGGCATGTGGTACCCTCTGCTAGCTTTGCCCCATCTTGACGCGTTTGAATAGCTTGTGAGAACCTTTCTCGACCCCCGGCTACGTGGCAAAATGGCACTCATTTTGGGACCGCTCTTTGGACTCAACTTTGGTGTTGCACCAAAATGAAACGTGGAGGCTTCCGTTGGCCTATCTATACTTAGTCAATTTTTGGGCCGGATCTGGATTATTTGTAAACCCCGAAGACTTTGAGCCTTTCTCTGTTTCTTTCCTCTGAGCCTCTAGTTTTATTTTGACACCGTTTGATCCTTTGGGCCTATGATTTTTTCCATTTTCAAGTTCACCTGCAACCTGACTGTTGGATTTGAAACGTAGGCTCATTCGACGGAACGCCTCTTACAATTGTTCTGTATGGGGTCGGGTTTGATCAAGTTTTCCGGGGAAAATTGAGGTAACAGATTATTCCTTTACCAAAGAGCTTATTTGTAATATGGGGATTTCCCCTTAAATAGAAAGCTTGATACTTTGTGAGCATGTTTTCTCCAATAGAAGTGTAAAATGAAATGTTGAGATTCTTGGATGAAAGTGCATCTCTTTCTTGTTAATATTGGAAAAATATAAGCTTTGACTGTTGTATTGAAAAGAAATTTTGTTTGCAATAAGGAGTTGGTTGTTGAAAAAGGATATTACTATCTTTACACTAATTGTTAGTATTGCAAATTTTTATGAGATGAGAGATATAAGGAAATCAGGTTTAAATTTGCTCTATTTACATACAAGTTGTAGAAATTTGAGTATTACTTTTCAATGGAAAAGTCTTATTTCTAAGAATCCATTTTAAATCTTATATAGTTAAAATTTGTTTGTGAATAAAATCTATTTCTCATAAATGATTTCAGTTTTAAGAATAAAATTGATTCTTAGCTTTGTATAAATTTTAGAAATTTATTTATTATTTACTAAAGAAACAAAAAAAAAGAATTTGATATATATATATATATATACACACACAAAAAAAAAAATTATAAATAGAAAATAAAGGAACAAAGTTAAAATCAAAAAAATTGTAGAACTGTTATGCGTAAGTTTTTGTTAAAAGACAAAAAAATTAAATGTTTGGGGGCGGTGCGGGGGTAGGCTACACTACCAATGAAATGGCACAGGGTTTGGCGAGGGGCCACCCCGCATCCTCTCGCAGACCCGTCAACGTGCACCCACCGCGCCGAACCCCCAACTCCGTCTCCTCTGTCGTAAGGCAAACCCGACCCCCAACACTGCCGCTACCACCACTCCAAACCGCGGCCAAATACACAGTCTGTTGCCGTTGCTTTTTAAAACTCTGCGGATTTTTCTTACTATGGGTTCATTTAATTCGATATATATATATATATATGCATTTGGGCAGATTTTCCTTCATTTAAAAATAATGGTATAATATATACCAAGCTGGAGAAGATTTCTAGTAAAGGAAATGTAGAAAATAATAATAATAATGATATTAGCTTGAGCAACCCCAAGAATCCAAATCCTCCTTGGCTCCTCCTCAACCTGCACAAACAAGAAACAAAATGAAACAAATGGAAGAGAAAAGAAAGGAAAAGAAAACATAAGGTTGAATTAGGGAAACTATACGGAAAATTTTAAATCAACTGCCAAGATTAGTTTTTATCCTAGGGTTCACATCAAATCCTACGCAACTTTTAAGTTATGAATTTTTGTGGGAGTCGGGTAAATAAAATAATAAGAAGGGGGGGAGAACTAATTAAATTAAAATGGGTGTGTAGACCTTCTAATGTGACCTTAACAAATATTTAGTAGAGTAAACATGATGAGAATTAAGCAATTAAATTTGGAATTGGACAAATAGTTAATTAATTGGGTAAATCAAATTTGTATAAAATAATTAATAATGGGAATCAGATAAGTATAGTAGTTTGTTTACTTTTTAAAAAATTACCTAAATTCTTAACTACCACTAGGTGTGGTTTCCTATGTCCCGAGGTGGGGCATTACACATCCTCTCTCTTTTGGTGCAAAGTTGTGAGTCATTCGTTTGTGTAGTGAAGGAGAAAGTATTCGTGAAGGAGAAAGTATCTAGTTTAGTTACTTTGGTTTCTTTTTATCAATGTATTTTCCATAGCATACATTACGCACGCCGACTTGTGGGACTAACCCATGTTGTGTTACCATTGATTTCATAATTATTGTTTTTTTCAATTCTTTTCCTACTATTATCTACTATTATCATTTTAATCTATGTATCTTATGGCATAATTTTGCTAACATTCACCTTTGTGGTAAGTTTTTTTGTTCTGGGTGTTCTATAGTGTTTGTGCATGATCTAGTAGAAATGGATATGTGGTGTTTATCCCATCTTTGACATCCTTGGAGCTCGGTGTTTATGACCAAAGTGGAACAAGCCCACACCCTTTATTATTGATCTTGTGTTCTTAAAAAAATTGTCTTTTATGTCATTTCTTGGTTATTATTGTGAATTTTCACATTAAAATAGCGTCGTTCGACTAACTTGTACATGGTATAAGTTTCCTTTATTCCACTTGTGATTGTCGCACCTATGCGGTGTTTTATAGAAATTCCATTACCGCATTCGGATACTCGTACATCACGTCGGAAGTTTTTGTTTGGTGTTTACAAAGATCCTGTATGTTTTGCTTTTCACCGATTCCTCTATACACCCAAACTCTATTTTCCATGTTTTATTAGTATATCTGGTTTTATTCAACTGATATATGCTTTAGTGGGTTTTTAGTGTTTATCGATCTCATGTGTTTGTTATCATTATTATTCATAGTCTTACAACATTTGCAGGAGTTTCTCATAGCAAAAAAATCAATTTATATCACTAACATTAACATTCAGTGTTTGGTTTTATTGTTGTCTTCTTTGTGCTTCCAGAACAATCCCGTTGCGGTGAACTCAATCTTGAGAAAATATAATCATACTTAATATATATATATATATATACTTGAATATTACAATACATATTTATTTTTAATAAGTTTTTATTTTATGTTTTTGCTGATATCAAAAAATACATATATAAACTAACTCCTCCCAGCTTGGCCAACTAGCTTGTCGAGCTCCTAGCCGAGCTACCCATCCCAATCCCACCTCAACTTCCCCCTCGACTCATGTTCTCATCCTACCTCCCTCTCCTAAAATTCCCTAGCTCTCATCCCAACCTCAGCGAGCGTACTCTACTTCCCATCTCCCCGAATTCCCCTTCTCCTATCTCACAAAGTTATTCCACGCAGATCCCTCGTAGCCCCTTGTTCACTTGATCATTTGTTACATCGATCCCTGCCCATGCCTGCTCCGCAGTCTGCCAACAAACCGCCACACACAACACCGAGTTCCCTCTTCACCAACTCAACCGCAACACTTTTACTTCCACCATCTCTACCTCACCATTCAACTCACATGCGCCTCCATTCCAGCCTCCCTGCAACACCACACGCACATAACCACACACACATTACCCGTTCGACCAATCACGTGACACTTAGGTTTATGCACTCGTCTATTGGTTCCTATATTATAAGTTCAATCTTCCCATTCACATCATATTTTTATTAACTCTAACACTTTGGTCACGTTCCCCAAGTAATTTCAAAGTTCATATACCCCATTCCACTCGGGTTTCCAATTAAATCCACTGCTTTGGTCAGAATCAGATATAATATCTTTGTTCATCATTTCAATTATAATTGAATTTGTCCTCCTTACAGACCACCCTCTAGTCACACTCACATATAATATTTACACTCCATATTTCCATTCCCCTCTATGTTTTTCCTTTTCCTTGAATCCAACCCTCCATCCCAGTCCCATCCTATATGAGTTGGCACTTACCCATTTCCATTAGTCTTCGTTATCTTGTTTCATTTACATTTTATCATTTATAGGTCTCCTTTTTAATACAATATTATAATTTATTTTCATTACTCTATGTATACTCGTTATCAATTAACATCTAGGGTCACCTCCAATTTTTTTCTTTTGTAGATTTTTGTGTGTCGTTTAATGTTCTTCGCATTTGATTTTGTGAGCTTGATTTTATGGATTTTGTATGACACTTATTGATTTTAGAGATTATTTTTTCGAGATAATTTTTGTAGTGTTTTGTGGAGGAGCCAACTATTAATCTTAATCTTGTAGGACCTTATCTCATTGGACTGTCTCATCCACTACTCATTTTGACGTTCTCTACATTCTAAGTCAATTTTGAATATTGTAGGCCACCTAGGCCCCACCGAACAAATATTTTTTTTCCTTACATTCAAATTTTCCAGATCCGCACCAATGACCTAATCATTTGTGATTTCTTCTTCATGCTGTCTCTTGTATCATTTGATTAATCAATCTAGTTCATCTGGGTATTATATTTTAATTTCACCAACTCCATTTTATCAAATTATCACCTTTCTCATTATTCAATTGTTTCCATGTTGTTGTTAATGGTTTAATTGTGGCACTCACATTTATATGGTTATTGGGCGGTCTCATTTATTTTCTTTCACTTGTTCACGACCTTTAGTTAACATTTAATCTATTTGTGACATCCATTGATGCTTTGTAACAATTTTGGGCTTACATTTTGTCATCGATTTTCTTGTTTATGAGGCTAATTGCACCATAATAACACATATGATCTTTTTGATATCTTGTGCTAACTAATTAGTCCATTGTAATTAGTTTAATTAATAAATACACTTTATTTGATTTAGCTTCATTCCTCTAAACTGTAATCTTGATTAATGGCTAGATTTTATTTACATTTCTAATAAAAAAATAATGATCGCGATTAGATATTCTCTTTTCTTGCGCTTTCGAGCGATTTGGAAAATAAAAATGCCCACGATCATTTTGTTTTTTAAACCTTTTTACGCATGATACGCTATTAACCTATTTCGTGTAGGACCATATCGTTTGAAATTTATCAAACAACAAAAAAACTTCTAACATTTTTTTGCAAGATCCCCGATCAAAAAGTAGTTTAAAATTTGAATCAACATTTCATTCTAACCAGTATTTTCATTATAAATATCTTAATTAAATCACTTCATTTAATCTAGCTTTGTTTCTTGTCTTTAATTATCGTCTTCATCATTACTTCAGTTTTGTGCATTCTTAATATGTGTTCGATTGTTGGTTTGTATATGCTCTTTTCTTGCACTTTCGAGTGGTCTTGAAAATCAAAAGTAGCCATGATAATTTATTTCCTTATAACTTTCTAAATACAAGATAACTACTAATTAGTTTTCCACAACACTGTGTCGCTTGAAATTTATCCAACAACAAAACAAAATTCTAACACTTTATGCAAGATTACCTTGGTCAAAGAATGAAGTCAAAAACTACTAAAAACATTCAAAAAATCTCAAAAAATACAAAAAAATTCAAAAATATCAATAAATTCCAAAAGCATTAAAAAAACTTCAATAAAATCCAAAAACCATTCAACAAATCACAAAATCATAAAAATTACAAAAATAAAAAAAAATAAAAAACTCAACAATCAACACAATTCAAAATTTGAACTATTTTCCCCAAAAATGTTCCAACTACATTATGACTATCAAAACCGGAATCGTTTACCCCTCGTTTGTATCCTCGCTTGCCAAAATTATGGCTCTCATTGTTTACTTGTTTAAGGATAATGACCCAATCCATCCTAAATCATTATACGCATACTTGAAGCCACATCTAATGAATCGTCATGGTAGAACACATTAGAGACAAATTTGAAAGTTTCCATGTTGCATTATTAGTTACAAATTTATTATTTATTATCTTGTGTCTTGATATATTACATGGGGCATCTTAATTTTATGTATCCTTGTGTTCCCTCTAATATGCTTCTTTTGCATGTCATTACTTCTCTCATATGAATGCATTAGGAGCATCATATTTTCTCGATGGAAATTGTCTATGGTGTGATATATATTACATTCTATTCATCATGATATTTTATATCATGATGCATCCTATTGTGTGCTATATTAAAATTAAGATGCTTTCATCATGCGAATATCTTCCCGCATGATTGACAATCTACTTTTAACAACATCTTTTCACCCTTCCTAATATGTTTTCCAGTTTGGGAATTCTACTTGATCACTATTGCAGTTTGTGAATCCTACTTGAGGATATTCCTCATGCAGAGTTTGTTATCCTGTAACTCCTCGTCCTTCACCATGGTCACCATATCTTTTATCCATTAATCCTCCCTCACTATTTCCACCCATACACCATTTTTGCACACCTACTTTTCACCGTTTCTTGTCCCTTTCCCCTATATGCATCTTCCTCCATTTTTTTCTTCTATGTCGCCTTACACTCTTTCACTTTCAGCTTGAAAATATTACTTAATCATCTATATATCGTGGGATTCTCGATTTTAGGTACTAACTCTTCTTAAGATATTCCCACTTTAAAAACTACTCCATCATTACATCTCTCATCAAATGACAATCACCACCACAAACATCTTTCCACTTCACCTCTTCCACTTGAAATTCTTGCCTCATCACTCCCACAACATGGGAATCCTAATTGAGGATTCCCCTCACAATCCATATTCCCCACCACATATCTTCCTCCATCCATTCATGTCACACTCCTTTGTTTCCTTCCTTCCTCGTTATCACCTCCTCTCACCCCTTGTTCCATTCTCGTATACACCATTTCCTCTTTTCTCATTCTTCCTAGTATCCATCTTTTGCGTGGTAATCTTACTTACACATTCTCGAAGTATGGAAATTTTATTTCATGGGTTCCCCTTCAGATCCATCTTCTGATAGAATCTCCCCAATACCTTCAACCACTCATGTCACTAGTTCTCTCATGAAATTTTTCCCCTCACTCTTCTTATTCATCTCTAGCTTGGAAATCTTACTTAATATTTCGTGAAATATGGAAATATTACGTAAGAGTCCCTCTTAAGGTTGATTTTTCATCTTTCATTTCCCCATCAAAAATATTTCCTTCCATACCATTTTTCCGACAACTTTTCATCATCATCTACTCCAACCAATTGTTCTACTCCTATGTACACTCCATTCTTTTATTTGATAATCCATTCATCATCGCTCTCAGTTTGGTGATCTTACTTAACCATTCGTGTAACATGACGATCTTACTTAATATTTTATCTTAAGGATTATTTGTCATCTTGGAGTCCCACATCATTACACATTCTCACCCTCTAGTTTTTCTTTCGCT
Source organism: Taxus wallichiana var. yunnanensis (assembly GCA_018340775.1). Lineage (NCBI taxonomy): Eukaryota > Viridiplantae > Streptophyta > Pinopsida > Cupressales > Taxaceae > Taxus > Taxus wallichiana. Next base: position 188,224,077 of record CM031239.1, read on the forward strand.
TTCCCATCATCACATCCTCTCACCACCTCTTCCATTCTCACCAACTTCACCTCCTATTTTCCCACTCTTCATCCCCACCATCCTCTACTTGGAAATCTTACTTAATCACTTCCACCACATGACTATCTTACTTAATGGTTCCCCTTAAAATGGATTTGTCATAAAACAACTACACCAAGATCCTGTTAAGATGTATCTTTATGAGATTGATCAAAATTATCTATAACATCGACAAGCAATGATTGAAGCTCTTCAATCTGTCCCAATACCATCAAATGACCTACAATAATTCTTTGTTGGAACATAGTGGTTATGTGGGCTGGCCACCCCTTAATTAATACAGTCCAACATTATACTATAGGTTAAATATTCAATAATATGAAATATTTATATTTCTATTATTAAATATTCAAACCTTGGATTATGTGTCAACCGACTTAGTTGAAATGGTGAGTCGGGAGACATACACGATCACCTCATATAAAAAAGGACTTCGGGTCCTCATTCGATACATCGGAGAAATATATCAAAGGTGTGCAAATAAATATTAATGGATTTGGTTTTTACTCTTGTGATTAGGGTTAGTAAGGAGGAGGTTTCTACTAGATGTACTTAGATTCTCTATAACAAAGGTCACTTTTCATAGTGTTTTTTTAACTTTGGGTTTTCCACACTAAATCTAGTGTTCTATGTTATTTACATTCTCAGTAAGTATTTATTTAACTATCATGTAATCTAGTTTATTAATGTAATGTCTATTTATTTATTCATTTTAATGTTGCATAATATATTAATGTTTAATATTTAAGTCAATTAAACCCGTTGTCATTCGAATTCTCGAATTCCAACATGGTAACAGATCGTGGGATAATTAAATAAATTAGATCAAATATTTTTGTATTTACTTTATTTAATTTGTAATGGGTTTTTCAACCAACCTGAAAGGGTGTTTCAAAGTATTGGGTCCCCTTATTTTTCTCCCCCAATTTATTTTTCCAATACATTTGTGCAATCTAAATTTTTGTGTGCTTTGTGAAGAAGTGTAAATTTTAGGGAAAAAAGAGATTCTGGTGGACCCCCCTCCTCGACACTCTTGGTAAAATTTTTAGGGTTTCTCAATTTTAAATCCCTATTTTTGGGGGGAACATATAATATGATATGATTTTTACTTTCATTTACATTTGGAAATTATATGGAATATTTCCTTCGTTCTAACCTTTGAAAATGTAATGTAATTAGAAAGTATATTTCTTTTGAAAATTTTATTTAATTATGTTTCAAAAGTGGTGTGTGCAGGAATAGTCATTCCCGGGAAGTGGAATATTTATGTCAAGAAATAGACTTCATAGAAAAGATCAAGGAAATTAAAATTATTAAATTAATTTCATTATAGTTGTACCAAAGAAAATTAAATTATTTATTCAATTTCACTAAAAGTGGTACTATTTGTTTTGTATTTTTAGATTTTCTAATGCACTAGCATGTCTTTGATAAATTGGATAAATTGAGGTGAATTTAGATCCATTATTTAACATAATTTTAGGTAAAATCAACCAAAAAAATCATGCAAAATTCAAATTCTGGAAATACAGAGGACATTTTCAATTTGTTAAATTTGACGGTTGAATGACCGTCACAATAGACCTAAATAAGGCAGAATGACGGTCATTTAGATGTCAAATTTAATATTGTCAGAGATCTTTATCTACATTAACACTTTTTAGAATTTTGAAGTTGTTGTGCATTATTAGGGGCTACATCTTCACTTTAATATGGTCATGAATTTTGTATGATAGGTTTGGGGTATAATGCCAAAACACTTTATAATGTGGGTTATTATTTGATAGTGGGAAGTTAATTAGTTTGCATTTTAATGATATAATTAGTTATGATTAAATAGTTTCTTTAGATCTATAAATTTAGATCTGGTTCTATTAATATTGTTATGATCAAAGTTTTAAAAATTAGTTACTTTAAAAAAAAACTTTATTTTTTAATGAAATAGTACAAGGTTTTTAATCATAAAATATGGGTATTGTCTTTTTTATCAATATTTTTCTAACTCAGTGGTGCATTGTATATCATAATGGGGTATGTTTTTCAGGTTCAGGAAATTTGAAAGACAATGGTGTCCATTTTCTTTTTCCTTGATAAGTCCCAGATACTAAATGAAGTAAAATTGCAATATTTGGAAGATCAGGTCAAAACAAAACTTATGACAAGAAGACTCTTGATGATTTTTTAGGGATTGAGCATGTGCCCACTAGTCATCAAAAGATGTGGAAAATATGAATGCATTCTCATAGTGTACACGGAGGCCCTTTCCATGATCTTGCACAATGTGAATGATGAATATCTACTACACATTGGTAATATCGAACATCCTAGTGAGGTATGGAAATAATTAGAATCCATGCATGAAGGTACGCGCTTGTCCAAAATTACTAGAATTTTTTTAGAATTGCTTATGACTCCTATGAATTGAGATGAAAATGTATTTAATTTCTTAGCCAAAATTAAAAATATCAAAACACAATTAGATGGATGCAATTGTGGCTTAATTGATGAAAAAATAATCTACTTTATTGTTCGATTGAATATACATGAAAGATTTAAGATTTTAATTTCTATATTAAATTCTAAATATCAAAATGTGGATGAATTACCAAATTTGAATACTTTGAGTTCTCTTCTGATATAGGAAAAGTAAGTGATGATGAAATTTGAATCTAAGGAGGATGCCTCGGATGCACTTATTTCTCAGAATTTGAATTTCAAGTCTCACAAGCCCTATTCTGATCAAAAGTTTAGACTTAATACTAAATCTTCATTTGCTGATAAAAAGAGTTTTACTTCTGAACATTTGCATGTAAGATTTAATGGTAAATGTCACGAATGCAAAAAATTTAGGCATAAAAGTTAAGAGTGTAAATCTAAGAAACCTATCCATAATAATCAGAAACAGACTGTCACATCTAAATATAGTTTAAGGAAAAATGATAGTTCTTATGATGCTCCTAAAATTGTTGTATTATATGTTTCTTTGTACCCTTCCTAAAATTTTGAATGGATTATATATTTAGGTGCTTCAAATCAAATCACCGGTATTTCCAATTCTTTATTCAATGTGACAAAAATCAATAAACGTGTGTATCTTCATGATAACTCATCTTTAGATGCAATAGAAAAGGAAAATTAAAATTTGCAAATGGTATTTTGAATAATATTTTATTTGTTCCTAAGCTTAAAAAGAATCTTTTTTCATGTTCACAACTAACTCATGATGGTTTTTCTATTCAAATTTTGAAGGATACTTGATACATCAAGGATAGTAATAATAATATAATTGTTGAAGGAATTCAAAGAAATGGACTGTATATTTTTGATGATTTTTCTTCTACATCTTTTTATTTATCTCAAAATTTTAATAATTCAAAACTATGGCATGAAAGGTTAGGACATGTCAATTATTGAATCTTGTATGAAATGTCTAGATGTAATCTAGTTAAAGGTTTTCTTGTGTTGTCTTCAACTTATGCTACTTGTGAAGGGTGTTTACACACAAAACAAAGTGTTAAATCCTTTCACTTACATCTTGAGGGGAGTTCCTCTTCACCACTAGAACTTGCTCATAGTGATGTTAGAGGACCTTTTGAAGTAGATTCGTTAAATGGTTCTTTGTATCTTTGTGACATTTATGGATGATTTCACCAGATGATTTGGACATATTTTCTTAAAAATAAATATGATGTATTTGGAAAAATTAAGGAATTTAAAGCATTTGTTGAAATTTCATCAAATTATAAAATTAAGATGCTTAGAACAAATAATGGGGGTGATTATGTTAGCGAGGAATTTCAAAAATTTTGTATTGATTATGGGATTAAAATAGAATTGAATTATCCCCATTTTCCCCAATCTAATGGTGTTGCAAAAAAAAAAAAAAAAGACTATTTTAGATATGGCTCCTATGATGCTTCATTTTACCGGTCTTCCCAAATTTCTACAGGCGTAAGCAATGAAGATGGCAATCTATATCCTAAATAGGGGTCCTACCAAATCTATTCACCATCCGATGCCGTTAGAAAAGTGGTCAAATTAGAAAGTTGATGTATCACATTTAAAAGTGTTTCGTAGTCTTTCCTCTTTATATATCCATAAAAAGAAAAGAAAGAAACTTGGTATGTCTTCTTTTTTTATATATTTTCATTAGATATGATATTAACACTTTGCGGGTTTAAGGATTTATGACACTCTAAAAAGGGAAGTAATTAAAAAATGTAATGTTTTTGTTTTCAAAAATATTTCTTTTCATCTACACATAGTAATGATATTCTTAATCATATTAATATTTCTAATGATGGTTCTGATATTGATAATGAAAATATTGTAAATGATCATGATGATGCTTCTTTTGTTGATGTTATGGATTTTTCTGAATCTCTTTTCTCCCTAGCTAAGAAACCAAGATGGGCTCAAACTGTGTTAGAAAGTTCTAATCCTATTGACCTTAGGAAAATGACCAAAATCCATCATACATACCATGCATTAATGACCTTGTATGAACATGAGCCATATATTTTTGAAGAAGCTTCTCGGGATGAGAAGTGGATCAATGCAATGCAGGCTAAATATAATTCCTTGATTCAAAATCAAACCAGGGAGTTTGTTCCACCTCTAGAGAAAAGAAGCATTATAGGGTCTAGATGGTTATACAAAGTAAAATATAATGTTAATGGTAGTATTGAAAAACATAAAGCTAGGCTTTTTGGTAGAGGTTTCACTCGGAAAATTGGTATTTATTATGTTGAGACCTTTGCTTTTGTAGTTATGATGAGAACTACTAGGGACTTGTTTGTTATTGTTGTTCGGTTTGGGTGGAAATCCACCAAATGGATGTGAAAAATGATTTTTTGAATGGTGATTTAAAGGAAGAACTTTACATGTCTCAACCTAAAGGATTTGAAGAAAATGCTAAAGAAACCTATGTTTGTAAGTTGAAAAATGTTTGTATGGGTATAAAGAAATATCCTAGAGCTTAGTATTTGAAAATTAATGCTTTGTTTAAACAATTAGACTTTTAAATTGTTCTACTGACAATAATATATTCATTAAGAAAGAAGATTTTCACATTATTATTGTATGTATATATGTTGATGATTTGCTTATGATGGTGATAGTCCCGCTTTAAATTGTAAGATTAAAGAAAATTGAAACAATACTTGTAAATGACTGATTTAGGTCTCTTACATCATTTTCTTGGCATGGTTATATTTTAATATAAATATTCTATTTTAATTTCTCAAGCACAATATGAAACCAAAGTATTGAAAAAGTTTAATATGATTGATCGTATACCTATTTCTACACCTATGGAATTTGGAATAAAACTTGATCCTGAACTTGCATGTGAAAAGATTATCCTACTTATTATAGGTAGGTAGTTAGTAGTTTTATTTATCTAACTATAACTAGAATAGATATTTCCTATGCCTTTGGGAATTTCCTCAAGGTTTATGCGAAACCTTATATAGATCATTGGAATTTTGTAAAAATAATTCTTAGATATATCAAGGGAATAATCAATTATCGATTGCATTATAATAAGGATGAAAATACTAACTTGTATGGATTTTGTGATTTTGATTATTCTAGTGATGTATTAGATAGAAAATCTACTTTTGGTTATGTGTCTAAATTTGGTGCGAGATGTCATTACTTGGTGTGGTAAAAGCATCCAATTGTTCCTATCTCTTCAACTAAAGCTGAGTATAGAAGTGCAATGGAAGCTGTAAAAGAGGCTCTATGGCTGAAAAGGTTGTTTGATGAGATGAATATGAAGGATCAAGGTAGTGTCCCTTTGTTACTGTGAAAACCAGATCACCATAGCTCTTGCACATAATCCAATACAACATCGAGAGGAAGAAGCACATTGAAATACATATAAAATTCATCCATGAGAAGGTGCTAAGTGGTGAGATAGATCTTAAATTCATTCCGAATGAAAAATAGGTTGCTGAAATCTTCACAAAGCCCTTAGGTACTATAAAGTTTTGTCACTTTTGTGAAAAAAATAGATTTTCGAGTTTCCATTGAGGGGAGTGTGCATGAAAATGACACTTCCTAATGGAACATGGTATTTGTAAAATGGAAAATTCATTCTAATAAAGACCTTTGGGCAAGTGTAAAAACACCTTCGAGCATGTGTATACCTCCTTAGCTTATTTTTAGAAATAATTATATAAAAACCTTAAATATGGTCTTTAGTAAACTCTTTAGTGCCATTGAGTTTACTTGTAAACATCCAGTGTAAGGATATTGTAAAGGATGTCATTGATTATAAAATGATCCTATATGATTGGTTTCAAGTAACCTTTTATGAGAACTTGTGAGAACATGTAAAAGTCACAAATCATATATAGCCACCGATCATGGGATGATCTTTGGAAATCAAAATATTTTTGTACCAAAAGGTAACTTAAGTATGATGAAGGTGTTATAATTCCTTCAACCTATATGCTAGCCTAAAAACTTTATGGTTTAAGGATTGTAAATCATATAGTCTATCACGGGAAGTAATCTATTGGCATATGTTATGCCACTTAACATTAAGGGGGAGTGTTGGAACGTAATGGTTAAGTGGGATAGTTGCCCCTTAATTAATATGGGTCCAATATTATACTATAGGTTAAATATTTAATAATATAATATATTTCTATTTCTATTATTAAATATTCAAACCTTAGAATATGTGTCAACAAACTTGGTTGAAAGGGTGAGTCAACAGACATACCCGATCACCTCATATAAAAAAGGACTTCGGGTTCTCATTTTCTATATCGGAGGAATATATCAAAGGTGTGTAAATAAATATTAAATGATTTGGTTTTTACCCTTGTGATTAGGGTTAGTAAGGAGGAGGTTTCTACTGGATGTAATTGGGTTCTCTATAATAAAGGTTACTTTTCATAGTGGTTTTTTACCTTTTGGTTTTCCACTATAAATTCAATGTTCTGTTTTATTTACATTCGTAAGTATTTATTTAACTACTATGCAATACAATTTATTAATGTAATGTTTATTTATTCATTCATTTTAATGTTACATAATATATTAATGTTTAATATTTAAGTCAATTAAACCCGTTGTCATTCAATTCTTTAATTCCAACATTCTCCACTGTAATGAAATTACTTGTATAATTCGATTAAGAGCAAAAGTAGAACACCAAATAACACAATATTTCAGAATAATGATCTCAATATACAATTATAATAGCTTCGTCACTTCGAGTGGGAAGCCTCCAAACCATATAAAAAGACTCAAATGCTCAAATGATAATGAAATACTACCTATAATCCCCTATATATACTATTCATATGCTATGGCCATAACCAAGGTTGACCTATTAAGCATGAGAAAGTATAAATGATATAATAAAATGATATGGTAAGCCACAAGTCGGCTACTCATATCCTAATACAAGCAATAGGTTAAGGGTGTAGCATACCCTTCCCCTTAAAACCAACATTGTCCTCAATGTTGAATAATCCTGGATGTTGTTGTAGAAAACCTTCATCCTCCCAGGTGGCGTTTTCTATGCTCAGATTCTTCCACTTGATCAGATATTCCTTAATGTCTCTAGTTCTCAGCCTCTTAGTACGTGTTTGTAGAATCTTCTCTGGCTCAAAAATGATTCTTCCTTCCTCGTCAAGTTCTGGTAACTCTGTCAGGCTTCAAATTTCTGTCCAATAACCTTCTTTAGGCATGAAACATGGAATACTAGGTGTATGTGTGAAGATGGAGGCAACTCTAGTTTATAAGCAACACTACCAATTTTCTGTAGAACTTGATAAGGGCCATAATATTTAGGAGAAAGTTTGTTTTCCTTTTTCTATTGCTTTAGGGACATCTATTTGTAAGGATGGAGACATACAAAAACCCAGTCACCAATTTCAAAATGTCTTTCACTACGGTGTTGATCTGCTTGTTGTTTCATCCTGTTTTGTGCTAATGCTAAATTCTCCTTCAAACTAGCCAAAACCTATTATTGATGTTGAATGTGTTCCTCAACATCTCTAACCTTAGTTTTCACCCTCAAGGAGGAAGTGATAGAAGGTGGATGGTAACCATATAATGCTAAAAATGGGGTCATTTGAGAAGAGGTATGAAAAGATGTGTTATACCACCATTCTGCCAGTGGTAGCCATTTAATCCACCTTTCTTGCTTATCTGATACAAAACAACGTAAATACCACTCTAAGCATTTGTTGACCACTTCTGTTTGCCCATCAGTTTGAGGATGATAAGATGAACTTTGAGCTAGCTAAGTACCCAAACATGAAAATAATTCTGTCCAAAAATTACTTGTGAAAATAGGATCACGATCACTCACAATTATCTTTGGGGTTCCATGTAGCCTTTGAACTGTCTCCAAAAAAATAGCTGCGACTGTACTGGCTGCAAATGGATGTGATAGGGCACAAAAATGGGCATATTTTGTGAGCCTATCCACAATCATGAAAATAACATTCTTACCCTCTGAACAAGGCAATCCGGTGATGAAATCCATGGAGACCTCCTCCCATATTTGGCTAGGAATTGGTAAGGGTTGCAACAGCCCAGGTGTCTTAATTGTTTCGCCTTTGTTCTGTTGGCACACTAAACATTCTGATACAAACTTTTGTACATTCCCCTTGAGTCCTTCCCAAAATAATTCTCTTTTTATTCTATGATATGTCTTTAAAAACCCAGAGTGTCCTCCAACAGGTGAGGCATGTAGCTCTGCAAGAATCTTATGCTTCAACTCAAAATCTTTACTCAAGTATAACCTATCCTTGTACCATAGGGCATTACCTTTCCACTCAAATTTGTTAGATGTCATAGATCCTTGCTTGATATTTTGTATTAGAGATTGTGTATCCTTATCTTGATTCCATTCCAATCTTGCTTCCTCCACCCAATCGGCCGTCAACATGGACATTCCACATAGTAAGGCATCTGCGGATGTATCCCTTCTAGACAACGCATTAACTACTAAATTTTCTTTATCCTTTTTGTATATGATTTCAAAATCATAACCCAACATTTTGTTACCTAATTTTGTTGTTCCTTAGATGATAACCTTTGCTCTAAAAAGTATTTGAGACTATCGTGATCAATTTTTACCTTGAAGTGTCTACCCATGAGATATGGCCTCCATTGTTTGACTACATGAAGAATAGCCATCATTTCTTTCTCATAGACAAGTTTGAGCAGATCTTTTCCTTTGAATTGATGACTCTCAAATGCAATTGGTCTTCCTTCCTACATTAGAACTACTCCCAATCCTGATCTTGAAGCGTCACATTCAACAATGAAGGTTTTTGAGAAGTTGGGAGTAGCCAAAATGGGTCTTTGCAGATGGCTTCCTTCACCGCTCAAAGGATTTAGTGGCTACGTCTCCTCCAATGGAAGGCATTCTTCTTTAGCAATGCAAAGTGAGTGGGGTTCCTATTCTACCATATCCCCACAAAAATCTTCTCGTAGTACCACTGTTAGTCCTAGGAACCCACGTAGATTTTGAGATTTTTGGGCCTTGGCCATTCCACCATAGCTTTGATCTTCTGAGGATCAACTTTGACGCCTTCATGGGATACAATATGACCCAAATACTCTACCTCTTATACACCAAAAGGACATTTGGATGGATTTGCATATAGAGTATGTTTCTCCAAAACTTCCAACACGTTATTCACATGTTGTAAGTTTTCTTCCCATGTCTTAATATAAATCAATATGTCATCAAAGAAAACTAATACAAATTTCCTTAAAAATGGCCTAAAAATAGTGTTCATCAAGCTTTGAAAGGTTGAGGGCACATTTGTAAGACCAAAAGGCATTACCAAAAACTCATAATGGCCCTCATGAGTCCTAAAATCTATTTTATGAACATCTTCCTCTTTTATCCTAATTTGATGGTACCCTGAATGAAGATCTAATTTTGTGAAATAAACAACACCATGCAATTCATCAAGTAAATCATCAATTACTGGAATAGGAAACTTATCTTTGATGGTGTACTTGTTGAGTTCTCGGTAATCTGGACACATCCTCCATGTTTCATCCTTTTTACGTACCATGACCACTGGTGAAGAATATGCACTCTAGCTATGCCTGATGATACCTACCTTCAACATTTCCTCCACCATTTTCTCGATCTCACTTTTCTAGGAATATGGGTATCTATATGGTCTGATGTTAGGTGTTTGGCTCCTTAGAATCAACTGAATGGCATGATCATGACCCCTAACTGGTGGTAGTCCCTTTGGAATTGCATAAAAAATAGATGAGTGAGCATCCACAATCTTCTGAAGATCGAGTGGCATTGAAGAATCTGTATTTTGTACTTCTATGGAAAATAGCTTTGCTATAAAGCCATCCACTCCTTTTCTAAGAACCTTCTGCATCTTATGAGAGCTAATAATCTGTGGATACTTAGCTACCATCCCATTCAATTGTATTGTCCTTCCATCTGAATGAAATCACATGAAAATTTCTTGGAAATTCATCTCAATAGTACCTAAGGTTGTGAGCCATTGAACCCCCAAAAATATCTGCCCCTCCATAGAAATATCAAACATAGGTAAGTCTAACATGTAGTCTCCCATGAAAATCTTGATACTATGACACTTTCTGTGCACTTGATTGTCCCACCATCCACAATCATATCTTGCATTTCTGGAGCTGGGTAAATAAAACAATTGAGGCGAGTAGCTAACTTACTATTTATGAAGTTAGGAGTACTCCTGAGTCAATCAACACCGTCACCTTCTATTTTTTGAAATAGCCAATAACCTTGAGTGTTTGAGGAGTACTAATACCTGACAATGCATGGCAAGAAATTGTAGGTTGGTGATCCTCTACTTCATATTCTATTGGTTCCTCAACCTCTCCTATAGTTTCACTTCCTCATCATCCTCATGACCTCCATCAATATAGAACAACTTCTTCTCAAAGCACATTTATGTCCAGTCCATATTTGCTATCACGGTTAAAACATAATTTTTTTGCTCTCTTTTCTTCCTTTTATTGAGGAGTCGAGTCTAATTGGCCTAGCAATAAAGGGGAAGAGATACTACGATCTCTGGTGTTAATGAAAGGTGGCCTCCTACTATAAATAATTTTTTCCTCTGCATGACGTGCCATGATAATAGAATCAGACAACTTGATTGGATTAAATATCCATACCTCATGCTTGATGTGGTCCTTAAGACCCCCAAGAAACAAGTCATTCAGATTCTCTTCTGGAATATTCTCCACCCTTAAGGATAGGTTTTGGAATTGATGCACATAATCTTTGACTGATCATGTTTGCCATAACTTTGCTAATTGACTAAAGTAGTTCTCTAAAACACTAGAACTATAGTGCAATTGCAACTCCTTGGTAAAAACTATCCAAGTGACACCTAGACCATTCTTCTGCCTCTGAGCACATAACCAATGATACCAAACAAATTGGTCGGGTTCAAGATATAGGGATGCCAATGTCACATTTTGTCCTGATGGTGTTTGATGTAACTCAAATAAGTTCTCCATTTGATTTATCCAATTCAGGGGATCCTTACAATAAAATTTGCGCATATCCACTTTCGACATCATGTTCCGAGGTTGCGGATAAGTTTGATTCTTATGGGACTCAAAAAGTGATCCCATATGGTTAGTTTGTCCATGATTTTAAACTGAAGGTCCTTTTTGGTTGATATGGGCCGGATTTGGGCCATACTGGTTACCCTTTACATGTTGCATGATATCATCCAACCGATGATTGATTTGGGCTATGTCTCCTTTAGAGGCCATCTCAGATTGTACAATTAAGTGACTCATACTCAAGTTGGAAAACCTTATGATCAAATGAGGTAAACCCTAGTCTTTGAGGAATCTATATTTACCCCTTCGACTCCATCTCTTCAATCACTACCCCATCTTTATCAGGGTTTTACCCGGAGTAACCGGATTCTTTTTTGCTCTTGTGGAAGGCCTCGCCATGATGTCAAATCTTAGGGTTTAGGGTTTCGATACAATTTCAGATCAAACAGGAAAAAACATAGAGAAAATACTAATAATGTATTTTTTAGAGCTTTCCGAAAATGTAAAGAACTTAAAATTTTCCACAATTTGCACCCTAGGGAGCGATTTTATGAAAAAACCTAAATTTGCAATAACTTCTGCACAATAAATAAAAAAGTATGAAACTTTCAAGGAACCTTACTTGAAATTCTTCACAACTCTGGTAAAAATATCTCCCACCAATTCGCTCTAGTTCACAATATGTGGTGGAAACAAAAAATTAGGGTTTTTGCCTAATTTCGCCCGATCGCGCACTACGATACCACTTCTAATGAAATTACTTGTATAACTCAAATTAAGAGAAATAGTAGAGCACCAAATAACACAATATTTCAGAATAATGATCTCAATATGCAATTATAATAGCTTCGCCACTTTGAGGGGGCAACCTCCAAACCATATAACAAGACTCAAATGCTCAAATGATAATGAAATACTACCTATAATCCCCTATATATACTATTCATATGCTATGGAAATCACCAAGGCCAACCTATTAAGCATGAGAAATTATAAATGATATAATAAAATGATATGGTAAGCCACAAGTCGGCTACTCATATCCTAATACAAGTAATAAGTTAAGAGTGTAGCACCACCCTAGTTGGCACTCTCAAAATTTATGACACTATTAGTTTTGATGAATCTAAAATCCCATTCTTAAATCCTAAATACCATGATATTACCCTCTTCATTACCACCCAAATAAACGATACTCTTGTTAAGAGAGTCATGATCAAAAATTACACATGTAACAACATCATATCATCTCATGCCTTTAAACAACTTCACTTACATGACACCATTGTTGGCCAATATCATGTCATGTTACATGCCTTTAATAGGACTATGTTCCCTACAATAGACATAGTCATTTTACCCATGAAAATAAGCATTAAGAGTATCCATGATATATTCTATCTTGTAGAAGGATATTTCTAGTATAACATGCTATTAGGATGCCCTTAGATACAAACTATGCGTTGTATCCCATCAACACTGCTTTGATGTCAAAAGTATGAACATGAAGGTAAAACATTTACTATTCCCACTGATCCAAATCCTTTCAAATCTTGTCACATGACTTATAGGCCAAATGATGTGCTACTTCCACTATAAAAATATATGTCCTTAGACAAAGCTTCAATGAGATATTCCATTCCCACATCTAGCCTACAAGAAGACAACTCCTTCGAATATGTTATGTAATGTCTCTCGTTTGGTGAGTAAGGATTTCTATCCCTCAACTCACTCCCTACACCTAAAACATATGTGATACAGTATGATGGAAAAGTGACAAGCGAGCATGGGAATCTACAAGTACCTTTTCCTCGCACACGACCTCCCGAGGTCATGCCGAGACAGCCGGTGGGGATTAAATATGTGTGGGATGCAGACAAGCTAATTGGGCAATCTGATGTCTTAGAAACACACTAGTGAAAATTGTGAATCTAAGGCAAAGAAGGCCCTCCTAACCTAAACCGGTGTGATAGATCGATCGGTAAGGATGACTGCTCGAAGGCTCCAATCAATATCGAGCTCTGTCATGATTCAGTCTATAGGTTGTGGAATATGTGGAAAATGTCCTGGGATAGTTTCGTGTATATCTCCAGATAAGGTCATAGAGTGGATGGTAAATACAATTGACTCTATGGGAAATTCTCTAGCCTAGTCTTGAACTCCTTAGCTTTGTTAGTTTCCGTGTCTAGCAAGGATAATTGTTCGATGATGATAGGTGGTAGTGGAGTAGATATGAATACTAGTGTATGTAGGCCAGCATCTATGTCTGATTCACCTATGGACTCGTTGGGCGGTGGGACTTGTGGGTCACAACCGTAGTTTCATATTTTTTGTGGTCTTGCTATGGTCATGTGCGGATTCAATCTCTAATCCCTAGTATCCAATAATCGTATGCTTTCTCAACTTCTATATTCAGAATTAATAATTGTGTGATCTTCTCATAATATCTTACAGGCATTTGTGCAACCTGAATTCTCAAGCTGGTATCTATATCTGTGAGAGTGTCTCCTGCGTCTAGCTATGGGACTAAAGGATCACAACCAAAGGTCTTCTCTCTTTCAAACCCTTCCACAGTCATGCATATATGAATCTAGGGTAATCTGTAGTTTGGTTGATTTGACCAAAATGTGTGTGCTTGGTCGTCCTCTATGTTTAACCCGTGTAGTTGGAAACTGATTTGTTGTAAGTTTACCATTGTTCGGAAGAATTGGATCCTAAGATTCTGATCTATATCAGTTATGGCTGTGACGAGATTGGGTTGGGGCACGATTGGCTTGAATACGTATTCCCTAGGCTCTCTAGGTCCCGTGATTGTCATACAAAAGAAATTTATATAAACTAAATGCAGAAAAATAAAATTAACTATGCGAAGTATGTCTATAACATATATAACTTCTATATTTTTGTTATTTTCTGATGAATTTTATAAATGAATTTGAAAGAGAAGCTATTTTAATATATCTAGAAATTGACAATTAACCTAGTGTCAAATTTTAAAACAAACAAAGTAACCGAGTATAGCTACTTGTCTGTGCAGTTGTAAATCTATTCTAAACAATGAAATAACTGATCTAATCTATTTGAAAGACCCTTGATCCTACCTCAGAAGTGAGGAAAGAATCATAGTCTCTCAGAAACTATCAATCCCCACATCTTCCCTGGAAATATTGAAAGTAAGATTGACTGAAATAAAGTAATTAACTACTCTATTTGATGTGATTCAAATTAGAACTTTGAAAGCTAGAACCTGGATTCTACAGAATAGTGGTGAATCTGATGGTGTGTGTGATCTTGTCCCCTCAGTGTGATCTCCTTGTTCCTTCATGTTCACGTGGATCGAGAAAAGCGTGTAATGCTAGCATCAACAAGTAGATATTGGGAAAAAGGCAACTTAGGATACAGACTGAATACAATGCGAGTAGGAGAGAGATAGCGCAAGAGTATAGAGCTTGGATTATGCAATTCCTAGCGGGATTTATTGCAAGTCATGCAACATAAGCATGCAATGAAAGAAACTAAGAATTCTAAACAAAATGAAAGACTAATCTATTGCAATGAGAAATTTAGAGGCAAATTTAAGGGGCCATTTCCTTGAGAACAAGCCATCTATTTATAGCATTTGCATTTAGCCAAGGTAAAAATTAAATTGATCTCTTAAACTATAAACAATGGTAAAACACTATTCTAGGGAACCAATCATTAATGTAAGCCCAAGGCGGTGAAAAAAAAGCTGGTAAACGTTGAAATTTGCTTGAGTTGGGTTAAAAAGAGCATTCTAGAAAATGTGTAAAGGACCGCCGCTTTCGAGCGGGGGCGGCGGTTATGGATCGCCGCCTGCTTAGGGCGGTGGTCACGAGACCGCCGCCGAGCCGGGGGTGGTAGTTTCCTATCTAAAGAGTAAAAGGCCAAGAAAGGAGGGAAAAAAAAAAAAAAGCAAGCGGGGGCTAAGTGGGGCATGCGGGATGTTAACGCACACTTGGGGAGCTGTTCTAGATCCTGAACACCTTGTGAGAGATTTGTATCATCATTGGGTACGTGTTATGTTGTTCGATGGTGGTGCGGTACCCTACAATTTTGGGTACGTACATATTGCCCCCTCGAGAGAATCGTTTTAGACATGAAGAGGCATAAAACGGTGGGTTTGAGTATGGCACTCCCAAAATGGGAAGTTGGAAGTCATACAGTATGTCCATGTGTCGAAATGACACCTTCCAAAATTCCCGCTTCTGCAAAATGAAAAGAGGACTCAAGTGCGAGATAGAAAAGATAGATTAGAAATTAAACGCTAAAATAATGGGAAATGTGGACATACCATTTGTGCGGGGATAAGAACTTACCTCTGTCGGCGCTCCAAACCTACGAAAAGAAAACATTCAAAACAAGTCGGGGCTATTATATATATCGAAAGTGGGTCCATTTTCCTATTCATTTACGTGTGTTGATTTGATTGATTCTGAGCTCACGGGACCCACGGTGATGATTTCTTATGAGAGTAGAGTCAAAACATTCGTTGTGAGATAGTGATCATGCCTCCACGAGCAGATTATCGACCTGCGAGATCACAGGTTAGTTTTCCTCAATTTATCATTTTTACCTTAAAATTTTTAAAATTTTAAAATATTTGTCGTGGGGGTTTTTTTTTCAAAAATGTTAGGTTCAAAAGGTCCATCTAGGGGGTGCCTACTAGGTAGGTTTTGTTTTGGCTAAAACGGTCCTTTTTTGGTGTTTTTAGGCTTTTTAAGTTGTAAAACCCACGTGGGTTTTCGGGACACGACCGCCGCCTTGCCCAGGGCGGCAGTTACATGACCATCGCCCTATTTAGGAGGTGGTTACAAGTCCTCTGCCCTTAAGGTGGCAATTACGAAACTGCCTCCCTGCTCAGGGTGGTGGTTTTGAACAAAATGTCAAAAGAACACATGTTTGAGATTGTTTTTGCATTTTTAGCATTTCTATGTGTTTTCATGATTTTTCTAATGTCACTTGGATGCTAACTTACTTTGTTTTGTGTGTTTTGGGTGTATGCGGGTGAGGGAGGAGTACATTCAGTGGAGCCGAGAGAGAGAGAGTGTGGCTGGCTCCCAGCAGTACTAGATGCACTTTCACAGGATGAGGAGGACACTCTTCAGAGGGCCGAGGATACTACGTATCTCACGCGTTCCACATGTTGCACCATCCAGTCACATTCTTTGTGACTTATTCTCCTATTGGGATGTTGATCGGAACACCTTCCGATTACCAGGGGTCCGAGGTGAGTGGACCATCACACTAGAGGATGTTTACCATATCTTGGGGTCCCGATCATTAGGAGACGTCTTACCCTTGAGACAAAAGGTTCATGGGACCAGATAGCACAGTGGGCCACTTATATGGGAGATGCAGTTATCTCCATGGGTTCGAAGAAGGGGGTCAGAGTTTGATCTATTCCTAGTTTTCCCATCCCCTTGCTTCGCCAGGCTATTATGGGGATCCTTGCCTCGAGATTGATTGGGGACAAGGGAGGAGACACATTACTATATTGCTGGTCCCCCATCATTGCACAGATCGAGGGACATGGCCAGATTTACGCCCGGGAGCAGACATACTGGGACTACCTACCATGACTTGTATAGGGTAGTCCGTTTATAGGGGCGATCTTTGAGCCACCCGACCACGGTCATGAGCCGGGTTTACGAGCACTTCATTCCTTATGGTAGAGGTGTAGATGTGATAGATCCCGGAGCTATGAGGGTATCCATATGGACAAATATGTCGGTGCTCAGAGCACCTCATCAGCTAGTTGCTTCTTTGACCACCGATGACATAGAGGCCACACCATATCAGACCATGGCAGGTATATGGGGTGAGGAGGCTCTTACTTTGATCTCCTACTCCACCACAGGGGAAGCTTATTAATGTGGGGTGAGTGGAGATACACCCCTTTGGCTGAGTTCCTCAGCAGTTTGGCCTACCCTACATGGGCATGCTTCCCCCGGTAGTGCCAGTATATAGGTTAGTTTGAGAGGCCAGAGGGGGTCCTAGAGGCCGGGGTTGGACAGTTGTTACTCCTGGCGTTCCTATTGCGGCCAGGAGGGTAGTACGTGCCTCGAGGGAGAGCCGATGCACCTCAGGCACCCTTGCTTTGGATTGCCACGGGTCCTTCCCATAGCAGTGATGACCCCATCGACATAGACTACGAGTCCAAGGATTTTACAGGGGGAGAGATAGAGGAGGAGATCAAGAGGACAACAATCCCGAGTGGCATGACACTCAGGATATCATGCAGGCAGAGGGCCGAGCAGAGTGCAGAGAGAGTTACTCTAGTTTCAGAGGAGCCACTCTCCCAGGGCCATGGTGGGGAGGATGAGTCTGTTGTAGGATGCTACATTGCTCTAGCCATGGGGGGAGCACCTTAGTCAATGGCGGCATCTGTGGCAGGTGTTGACCCTAGAGATCCATCCTGGAGGCCTGGTGATCCGAGTAAGTTACCACCCTTCCTTTTAATGTTTGTTTTTAGGATTTCCTTAGTTGCTATCTCTCCTTTTGTTTTCTCTTGTATTTTATCTCTTGTTTTATTTCTAATTTGTTTTCTCCTTTGTTTGCAGAGACCACCGATGAGTGGTGAGACCTGATTCACAGAGTATGCATGGATACCCTGATGATCCCCATGGAGAGGACCCAAGTGCGAGTTGTCTGTGCTGACACTGGGAGCCCTCACAGCCAGTGGTAGACACACTGACATCTTTGCCCCAGTCTGGCATGTGGCCAGGATGGTATCAACTCTCCACACGGAGCTAGCGGGGTATAGGACAGCCGAGCGCTTGATGAGGAGTCATTCTCATGGTGAGACTGCGGTTGCCCCTCCCGATCTGGCGGAGCGTGTACTCGAGCTCCGGTGTAGCAGAGTCCTAGGCATGGGCGTGCACCTTCAGAGGGGTCTCATAGGGATTGAGAAGCCACTTGGCTCTCCTAGATTTTGTATGATATATTCTTTTGTATATCCCGAGGCTCTTTGAGCGTTTTGACCATGCTTAGTGCATGATGGCATTGTACAGAAACTTTGATTATTTATATATTCTTTTTGGATCAGACTTTTGGCATTTATGGCTTACTTTTATTTCTGTTTCCTCATGTAAATTATGATGTTATGCATGTATGCTCTTTAGAATGTATGCAATGGAGAACAAATGATGCAAGTGTTTACTTTCTTTTTGTATTTCATGATGCTTTGATATATGATAATGTAGAAACAATGTGATTTTGAATCTTAGTTTCTATAATACTATCTCCTAACTTTTTTAGGCAATACTATCTCAATTAGAACACTAACTTATCAAAGCCCATGACATAATTGGAACTATTCCTCTCTCGTTACCACACATGATAGAGGATAAATCCCCATTATTAACATTCTACATTGTCATGATGATGATACCATCCTAACTTATATGGAGGATGATGATCACTACCATAAAAATACATAACCCTTGACACATACACACTAGTTAATGAATCAACCACCGATGTTAATATCAGCACACATCAAGAACCGCACATTATTAAGATTGCAAAATTCTTAGACCCGCTTGAACTCCAAGAATCCACTTCGCCTTCCTATCCAAACACATTCAATCCTTTGCATGGTCCTATAGTGACATGTTGGGCATAGATTCTACCATCATCATCTACAACATCGCTATAGTTATGAGTATTAAACATGTGAAATAGATACATCATAAATTACATCCTCACATTACACTACTAGTAAAATAAGAACTATAACATATTATCACTTCCAAATTCATCCTACCTATTGATTATCCACAATGGATTTATAACATCATACCCGTCACCAAATCTCATAGGAAAATTGTGCATCTGCACAAACTTACGAACCTTAACGTCACTTTCCTTAAAGATTATTTTCCTCTACCCAATATCAAACAATTGTTTGATCTTACAAAAGGCCATGAGATGTTATCTCTTATGGATGGTTTTACTAGTTATAATTAAATCCTTATCGCACTTTGAATATCAATGTAAGACTTCCTTCATCACCCTATGGGGAATTTTTTTTCTATCGAGTAATTCCTTTTGGCCTGAAAAATGTGGGAGCCACATATCAATGCCCCATGACCTACATCTTCCATGATCTTATCCATAAAACCATGGATGAATATGTCAACTATCTCTTAGCTAAATCCAAACATCAAAGAGACCATTTAGTTGTTTTAGACACAATATTTTCATGTCTATTACAATTATTTCTTTGACTTAATCCCATAAAGTGTGTCTTTGTAGTTTTCATAGGATAACTCCTTGTATTTATCGTATATATTAGGGGTATTAAATTTTATCCTAATAAATTCAAAGCTATCATTGAAATTCCCATGCCATCTAATCTTAAACAACTTTGTAGTCTTCAAAGGAAGCTCCAATACATTCGTCAATTCATTTCACAATTACCATATCATTGTCAACATTTCCATCATCTTCTTATAAAACACATCCACTTTAAGTGGGAAGATAATTATCAACAGGTGTTTGATGCTCTAAAAAAATACCTCCTATCTTTGCTCATGCTCATGCCCCCACGCAAGGGGGAACATTCCCATCTTTACATGTCTATGACATACCATGCCTTAGGAGCTATGCTTGAACATCGAGATGATAAAGGTAAAGAACGAGTTGTCTATTATAAACTTCACAACTTCCAAGCTTCACCACTATCTCCTCAATCATAAAAATTACATCATCACAATATTAAATCCACTCAAAACCATGCATTCCAAATACTATCATAATGATCGCATCACTAGATAGATAATTATTATCACTTAATTTGATCTAAAATTCATCCCTTAAAAATAAATTAAGGGAAATTCATTGCTGACCAACTTGTCTAAGCTCCCTTCCTACTAATCAATAACCTTGTGAATGTTTCCCTGATGATAAAATTAACACCCTCGATTATTATGACACCCCAGAGTTAGAATGATCCTATTCTTCAATGGGTCTAAATGTAAATAAGGGAGGCACTGTAAATTCATAATTCCCCCTTGAACACTCATATACCATTATCCTTCAAACTTAATTTCGAATGTACTAACAACATGGAAGAATACAAAGCTCTTATCATGGGACTTCAGACCACTACCGTTTAGGGTGTGAATTTTTTTGACATGTATGGCAATTAACAACTTATCTTTAATCATATCAAAGGAACCTATTAGTGTGAAATTGAAGTCCTACATAAATATAAAACCATTATTGAAGACTTACTACAACTCTTTGACCATTATGAAATTCAAACCACCCCTCGATCATTTAACAAATTTGTAGACATGATGGATTCTTTTGATTCTCTCATCCCTCTATCACTAGATGATTCCAAATTAGTCATTGTTGTACAAAAACTTGATCAACCATCTTACACCAATATTGACATGACTACTATCAATCATATGTAATATGATTCAACTAACACATGCTACACATAAACATACGAGTACCTATCTAATAAAAAATACCTCAAGATCTTTTCAAAAATGGAAATCAATCTTTCCAAAAATTCATGTCTCATTATGCAATCTTACAAGGTATCCTTTACAAAAGAGGATTTGAGAGCCTCATCCTCCATTGTCTCAAAAATATATAGGCTCGTCTAACAATATAAGAGGTCCACGATGACATATGTGATAGAAACTTTAATGGTTTAATTATTGTTAAATGCATCCTACGCATGGGATACAACTTTCCTACACTTAATCAAGATTTTTGTGACTACATTTAAAATTTTATCAAATGTAAAAAA
Source organism: Taxus wallichiana var. yunnanensis (assembly GCA_018340775.1). Classification (NCBI taxonomy): domain Eukaryota; kingdom Viridiplantae; phylum Streptophyta; class Pinopsida; order Cupressales; family Taxaceae; genus Taxus; species Taxus wallichiana. The sequence continues at coordinate 188,245,495 of CM031239.1, forward strand.
CATTCCAACCTTACACATGTTCCTATCCATGCTATTTAACCAGCACAAAACCTCTGCCATTTTTCTCAATGGGGGCTTGACCTTATTAGCCTTATCAACCCTAGGTTATCACAAGAGCATAATTATACCATCACACCCATTAAATACTTTACAAAATGGGTGGAATATATCCCACTCATCTCTACTAAAGTTGATAAAATTATGGACTTCATCTATAATCACATTATCTATTGTTTTAGAATTCCTCATAAACTCATCGCAACTAATGATAAATTATTGAAAAATAAAAAAGTTAAAAACTTTGTGATACTTATAACATCAAACTAATATTTTCATATCCTTATTATCCACAAGAAAATGGTAAAGTAGGAGCATTTAATAAAACAATCAACAAAATCCTCATGAAAACAATCAATCAAACTAGAAGGGATTGGCATCTCCAAATTCCCTTTACCTTGTGGGCTTATTGAACCAAATTTCAAACTCCTACAGGTGTTACACCCTTCTCATTAGTCTATGGTACTGAATTCATTCTTCCTCTTGAAGAATGAATGTTGTCACTATGTGTGTCCATCAAAAATTTCACGTATGATGAGGATTATCGTGTGCAAATTCTATCACAACTAGAATTGTTATATGAACATCATTTTACTGCAATAGAACATATCAATTTCTATCAATAAAAATCAAATGTGCCTAACAAAACCTCAAAAATCCCGACTTAAACACCGGTGATCTTTTTTTCAAATAAAACCAATATGTAACTAACATGGAAAAGATAAAACGTGCAAATTTTTCTCCAAGATGGCTTAGACCATACATTATCACTCATAAATATGGATATGGGGATTTTTTTTATCTTCCCTTGACGGTAAGCATGAAAAGGAACCTCTCAATTCACTACATTTGTGGTCATTCTACTATTAAACTATCAACTTATGAGACCTTAGTAAGACTATGATCTCCTCTTATTAGCTCACACACCATATCATGTTGGTAATGATATGGAATCGTGTGGTCTTCCATCAAAATACCTTCCAAAACATTAAATATGGGCACCATGTCTCTACTCATAACATATTCCTCATGGACAAGTTCCTTGCTCATGGATAAGGAACCCTCTATCATTACTCCACCATCCCCATATCTCATCCTAATCAACATGAAAAAGATATATGTGTAGCTAATGTACTTATCTTATCCCCTTTTAATGGTTACCTAGGATATCCTTAGCCCAAAAGTCACAAATATCTATGGGATGTATTTAATCAAAATATAGATCGATCCATCGAAGGATGAATATTTAAAAGTAAATCATATAAAATAAATATGTAGAAAACTCCCTCAAAGGATGACTACCAGCAAAAGCAAGTCAGTACAAATTGTAGACCACTCCCTTAAAGGATGGCTACCAAATCAAATTACATATCCAAACAACAACTTCTCACATCGGTTAGTCCTCTTCTTAAAACAGGGCTACTCGCATCGATCACCGTCATGTCAAAATAGGAGAAAAATAACATCATCCAAGGAAATCTTCTCGCATCAATCAATTTTTCCATCAAATGCAATCTTCCTAAAATGATCAACTTGTTCAAATTCAAATATTTGGGGTAAATCCAGGGAAATGTTATGAAGAACCCATTTTCCCGTGATTTTTACATACACACTCTCTATGTCAAAAAGGATGAATATCATGACCCCATCTTTATAAATTATCATCGTATGAATAACCATTGTAAATCATAGGTTAACATATAGTATAGGGCTGCATGCACGGTATCATATGTTCTAAATCATTTTACCATCACAAAATATGTATATCTAAGACAAGATAAATGCCAACATTTCATGTTATTCTCTTACCCATCTACAATGTGTGAATCATACAACAAGATCATTAATTTTCACGACAACATTAAAATCATATTATAACATAGACATTTACAATATAAATCATACATTCTAAATATTTCCATAAAACATCATATCTTAATAGAATCACTAGTCAAATCATCATCAAAAACATATATATCCATCACATTACACAAAACTCACAAAATATAACTCAAAATGAAAAAATTATACACACACACACACACAAAAACACACATAATCATAGGTCTAAAAAAATTCACATATCGGAAATATATATCATCCAAAAATAGATTCAAAAGAGCCTCATACATCAAAACTATATCTATACATCTACTAAGTAAACCAAACATCTCTAAGAAAACACTCCCACTTCTCCCCCATAGTACCACATAGGCCTTTATCTCGCTATCTATTAGACCTCTCTCCATACCTCATGGTGTCTTTAAAACACTCGTAGCACTACATGATGGTTACACATGTCTCCACACTAGATACACCATGTAGCGAGGCTCATCTAGTGGCCTCTCGCATACTATCTCCTCATAATAGCTAAGATTCTCACACACCAACTAGTAGTTAGCGAAACTTGTACTACTAGTGGCCCCATTTGACTACTAGTATAAGATCTCACCACATGTAGCTCATCCCATCGATAGAAGTACCTATCGCTCCATAATCCTTTCATAAGATCTCTCCATCCCATCGGTACCTATCCCCTGCATCAACATTTTCCTATGTAACCTCCTCCCCAGTATAGTGACAACTTGTTGACTCAATCCATCTCTCTTTGATACCAATGCAATTTTCGTCCTTTAAAAATCCATTTTATCCTCCAACACTACCACCCTATCCTACTCATTTTCACCCTTAACATCACCACTACCCCATGGAGGTGTTACCTCTACATGGTCTCCTACCCACCTCTTAACCCCATCAAACCATTGCTCCCCCACCACGCAACAAAGACCTTGGTCACACCGACATCATCATACCCTATCAATAATCCCTATGCATGTATCGACACACCAATTCCATCCTCATGTACCATATCCACTACCTCTCTAACAATCGATGCATGCACATATGTCTCTACATCATCCATATGGTAGGATGTTGTTGCCTCGACATATCCTCGTACTAAACCAAATTTATATGTATTATAGACATATATGATCAACTCCCACTCACCCTCCCTCCACCCTCGCAACCACCTATCTTGATGCATAACCACCAACTCCTCTTTGTATCGGGACATACTTGGAAACATTTATAAGGGCTCTAAACAACATCACCACCCTCAAACCCTTAGGGGCTAGATGTAGTGGTCCTCCTCTCAAACAAAGTGCCTAGAACAACAAATATAATATCTACCTCATGAAACCTACTGGATGCAACAATTCTAGCCACCTCATCCATGGTACACCCCGTAGGTGATCTAATGCAATGATCTCGTATGCCCGAAACTCTAGTAAAAAAGGATATATTTTCTCCAAATATTGTCTTCGTTTTCTAGGATCACAACTCCTTGTACACCGTGCCAACAACGTAAGGGCCAATTTTTTTTTCATATGTACCAACATATGTAATACCAACCCTGTCAACATCCATAAAAATCACCCTCTAGCTGAATCGACATAATGTAACAACTTATACCCATCATCATCATCGTCAAGGCCCTCCCTCCTAATGATCATTAAATAAGGCCCCATATGAGAAACAACCTAAAGTATATACAAGATATACCCATCATCTCCATATAAATTATGCATAGTTACACCCCTACTATCCTCACGAATCACAAAACGTTTCTCACCCTATATCGGCAAAGTGTAATATCTGGTCCACATCCTCCAAGGTGATTGTCATCTCCCTATAGGTAACCTAAATGTTCCTATCAAATGGTCCCAAAGCTTGAATAATTACAACAATAACCCCATGTCCTTATTGATGCATCTATAATGACACATTCCACCCAATCCAACTTCCTCCAAATGAGTCTAATCATCAAGTGATAATAACACTCATACCTCATTTAGAATCTTTGAGATCCTATGCCATTTGGTCAATCTCTCCCAAGCCAAATCCTACAAAATAATAAAAAGTTAATCCATAATCAACCAAAATAAATTCAAATCTATCACCAACTAATAAAAATTAACAAAAACACAACTTTGGTAGAATAACAAGCTTAATCTTATCGAATCTCGACGAACCTATAAAAATCACCGATGTCTCCCAAATTGCTAGCGATTTCACATGAAATCACTAGTGGTTTCTAAGTTCCTATTAATTCTCATAGAAAACAAAAAAAAAAAAAAATATAAAAATATTAAATACATCACCTACCTTAGAGCATGTGGGTTGTCATCGCCTTTGTGCACATCCAAAATCTCCATCATGATCAAATACACACAAAAATTACAAATTATTGCTCTTTAGATATCTTAATCTCAAAATAGTAACTATACCAAATGAGATATTCAAATCACTTTATATAAACTTTTTTATGCACCCAATCACCGCCATTCATGCAATCACTAATGATTATTTCTAAATTTCCAAATGATTTTTTCAATCTACCATTAAAATCAACTTTGTGTCCTCGACTTCATCAAACCATCATTTTCATCATCCCTTTCCAAAATAGTACATTTTCCTAGTATGTTCTTCCTTTTTAGGGCTCCAAGACCCTTTAAAAATTAGAATCAATTAATCAACATCAAGTCTGCCTCAAATTTCATAGTATTTTCAGGAATACTCATTTCCTTTTCTACCATTAAGTCATACGTCTATAGGTCACAAACCCCTTGGTTCCCCTATCATGTAAACCCACATTTATGATAACATTGTTTATCATGTCTACGTCCCCATTACACCATGGATATGATACCCAATTGGGATCATTTACCATGGATGCTACCTATGAGTCATATGACTATAGGTCATGAACCCATTGGTTCCCCTATCACTTGACTTTCCAATGGCACACATACCACCTCTATGGAAATTTTCTTTCATACATAGTCTTGGGAATCTTAAATCAAAACACACTATCAAAGAAACCTATCTCATCTAACAACATTTTAACACTCGGGATCATTCCCTTCAATGCAATGACCTTGATTTTGAGGCGGGGCCCACCTATCCAAACAAATTAATTATTTCACTTGTTTTTATCCAATGGTTGTTTATCACAAACCACTTGATAAAAAGGGAAAATGTAGACACCTATTTCCTAGTCACACCCCTTACACTCTCATTTGAAAATCCAAAAACTTATCTTATTAGCCTAAATCATGAATTACCCTCATAAAATCACATTTTTATTCCGTCAAACCTATCTACCTATCCTATTTATTCACACTAGACCTCACTAACCATCTACCACTCCTCCTAACCCATTTTAAGCATAACATCCTAAACTCCTAAACCCCCTTAACCTCTTCCTAACCCCTTTCATTCACACCCAAATTCCAAAAACCTCATTTGGAAGTGTTTAAAATAAGTTCAAACCCACTTTTACCTCATTTATTGGATTGTCGGTGACTCTTATAAAATTATTTTTTACTATAAATAGAAAACCAAACTCCTTGGTTAGGGATCTTTAGTCACTCTTAACAAAGATCTATTATGTTTGTAACACCCACTTTATTGTGTTTCTCAACTAGGGAATTTTTTTAATCAACTCATTAGTTAAGGCCTTCAATGAATTTAACACATAGTGATTAAATTCCAACACACAAGAGTTATAAATCCCTTAAGTTGTCATACGCTAAAATGAGTAACATCATTTACAACACCCGCTGAATTATTTCAGCACTAGTTAATTATCTCGATGCCTTCAATGATTAATCACTTACAATAGATTAATCTAGCATTAATTAATGTTCATAATCCAACCAGACAAGCTATGATAACCATGTGTGACTGCAAGGGTTTAGATCCTACTCGATCCCCTCAATGCTCCTCCCGAGCTGATATAACTAGTATATCATTTGGTTATACCTTTTAAAAGGTTTAGAGAATGTGTATCTTCTTAGTGTAGCCTCCGGGCATAACACAAAAGAAATGGTGATCAGACAATACAATCAGTCATTTGCATTACCACGGCCATAGTTTAGGGCATCATGATAACTAGCCTAGTTTTGTGACTACATACTAGTCACATGAAACTTGTCCCTCCATTCATTGCACAATTATCTCGTTCATAGTATCAAGATTCTTTTCTTTTTAAGTTATTATGTTCATAGTTAACAACTTAAGTATTCATTAATTTCCTCAATTTGCTATTAAGTGCATTAAACTTCCTAATACCGATAAGTACATTGTACTACTTCAAGTGATCAAAGGTACCATTTTACTACATTCCATACCATCGTGAATTGATCGTTCAACGATGGTACTTAACCCTGTTATTATATGTTGTTGTTGTTGTTAGATAATAAAGCAACTTTGGTTGTATTGATCACAACAAATATACAAGGTTCTATCACTCATATGATTTACCATGAAATATATGTTTATTGAATGAAATATAATGCAATATTAATTTACTTATAATAGATAAGTATATTTGTTTTTTTATGAGTTCGCAAAGTACCTTTGTAGTTTCTATATAACATTTCATATTATTTTACTTGAGATCAATTTTGTTAACGTGATCATTCAACTTGATACTTTTAAATGTAGGTTGCTTCCATCCTAGATGGTAGTTTGACTCTCAATGATTCAACATGCCCTTTAGATCATAACATCTTTCTTATCTACAATGGTTAGATATAGGTTCCTCACTTACGATTATCTTTTAAGTTATTTAACTGGATGATGAAGCTTGTTGTGGTATATAAAGCAACAAAGTGTGTCATTCATATGTATCACTTAGTTTACCGATGTACATCCTCATAATTGTTCGAGGTTCTTACATATTAGATAACCTACCTATCTCTTCTAGATGTCATATTCATTTTCTTATATTTGTTCCATTCTCATCCAATTCATAACTATATCTCAAACAATTATGTTATATTACTAGCTATCCATTTGTGATCAATGCTTGTGTATTTATACAACGATTCTGACCTATAATGTGCATAACACATAACACAATCAATAATTCACTTTTATTTAACAACAATACCATGCACTTCAATCATAGTCATAATAAAATGGATAATATCTTGATTATATATCAAACAAATAATTATTAACACAAGTAAGATTTCAAATCGTAATATTGGTTACTAGAAAATAAAATCTCTTTACTCATATATACACAATGAATGAGTACCAATACAAATTCTAAAGTGACAGAGATAATGGTTGTACAAAAATAGAGACCTTTTTCCCTTTACATTTAATTCTTCCTAATTACAAATGCAAGTGCCAAATATATATTTCACTTGAGATCAAATAAGAATACATCCTTTTCATTCATGAAATAGGTACATATATTCAAAGCAAGACAAACTATCCTTTTCTTTATTTTACAACTTGAAGATCTCGATCTTGGGAAAAATAACATATTTCCATAGGGTCAGTTACGCTATAATCGGAATGAATACCCATCCATATGCCGATTATTATATTACGAAATAATTAAATATCTATACTTGGTCTTAATGATTAAATTCCATTAACTTTCAAACTTTACAAGAATAAATCAGAATACCAAGGTCAAGTATTTCCAACATTTATTTTATAAGTCAAACAAATTCATTAGTTTTAACTTTATTTATGTTTCAAATCTGACCAATCCTTATTCTACTTTTCCACAGTCAACTAATCGTATAGTAGATCACTTTATTAGTGAAACAATGATCAACATATATGGCATATACAAAACAAGGAGGAGACTAGCAAAACTTATCTTCTTTCTAGCCAATGGCATAACACCATCCCAGTTATATAAGAGTGCATATGTTAAAAGAGTTGTCAACGACCTCATCAGATCATATATATAATTATGTCATAGATGAAATCGATATAAAAGCTGAGGTCCATTTGAAGGTAGGGTTCAATGCCATCCAAAATATATATGCCCAAAACTTTGTTTCTAAAGCACTGGGTTCTATTCGAACCCCTGATTTTTTTATATACCAGAATATTGACTTCAGATTCACGGTTGAATACCCAAATCATATTATTCTAGAATTACAGACATTAAGGATGCTTATCAATGGGTACAGGAGAGATCCCTTACCAGTTTCCAACTCAAGTGTGCAGGTTATAACCACAATTTTTCCGAAAATCTAAGAAATCCCTACATGTATTCGGCTGATCACTTTAAGGCTTAAGAAATCATGCAGATAATAAGGAAAATCCGTCGCCGGTTTCTCTATTTCTGAGAAAGGATATTTTTAAACATGCAGAACCTAGGTAGTTTTCTCCATTTTGTTTCTATCCTCCCAATAACAGCGTGTGTCGTGGAACGGTTTGACCAAGACGCTATGGAGGTAAAACCACCCAAGGAAATTAACTGATATTGATAAGAAAAGGTTTTGTGACTTCCAACTTTAACCAGGTAGTACACACGTATTTGATCTACCTTAAAGCAGAAAAACGAACTTAATCGAATACCCATTTTCAGAAATAACTTAGAGCTAACAAAGAATGCCTCCCAAGGGAAGATTACGAGATTTATTTTTCTATTAACCGAATTTACTCAAAATTTCATCACCACGCAAGAATAGATTCAATATAAAACTAGTTCGGCTAAAACAGGGCGACTAAAATTATTTAATTCATAGCGTAGCAGCAGAAGGAAAAATTTACTCATGCACAGTCACATACCCAGATAAGAAAGGAAACCGTAATAAAAGTTCCCTAAACAGATTATTATCCACTCAAGGTTATTCTACAAAAATGTTGAACCACCACCCAAAAGATATTGAACTATTTCGAAATATAATAATGAGATAGAGAGAAATGTATCCACGCCTGTAAATAAGAACGTTTTTGCGACTTTTACAGTGCTATTTCCTTCCTAAATTTCAACAAATCGAACCATAAGACTTAACATCACCAAGAATAAGGATATCCCCTCAGACTAGCCAACCAGCCACTCCAGAAATCGATCTGCCCTCTCCTTAAGATCACGTATCTAATCATATACAAAATTTACAAATATTTACGAACTTCCTCAACTTGAAATAGTTCCACAAAACTTGCAGAAATTAACATGCATTGTTGGGATGATGGAAAACATCCTAAGTATGAAATTGCAAAAGGATTGGGCACGTGGACATAGGGTGTGCAGGAGTGCGCAAAAGTATAGCAAAACAGGGTGTGCCCAAGGAAGGTTTGAATCAGGACTTATCCATTTTACAATTTGGGGCTAAGTATAAACATGAAGTGCAGTGGACGTTTTATATAAGGTTTGAAGACCACACAAAGGCTATTTTGGATGAGTAGAAGATCAAGCGCCATGCATAGTTTTGGAGCTAATAATAGGATTATACTGCAGTTGTATTATTAGATAATCTATTATTAGCGAGCTTGCATGCTCTCGTATTTATTATGTAAAGGCGCATGACTATTATTAGCATGTAGCCTATTTTTGAAAGGTGCATAGGTGGTGAAGGGCAAGTCCCCACCCCTATAAATATGTATTGATTTGCACGGATTAGTATCACCACTTTTGTATTACAGAGTTATGTTGTTGGTTTGTATGTGCACATGACTCATGTGGATACTCAAATGTATGTGAACAACTCATGTGTTTTACAAAAATTAATATAATGGATCTTTGTGGCTGGATAATGATTGTAGACACATTTGTTATTGGTTCATGTATGGTAAAGTTAATCTTGATTCTTGTTTAAGTATTCTTTCATATGGTTAAGATCTAGATCTGGTTTAAGCACTGCAATATAATTGATTATTTGTTATGGATATGAGATATATGTTCAATCATGCTAACTCCTTGAACAAGTTGTCATAAAGAGGGGCCTGAGTCTGGGGCATGCTTCGGGTGAGTGCTCAGTTCAGGATGAGTGATGTGCCAGTGCACCTTGGGTTGTTGGTGGTAAAATATAGGCTACATTTTGGTTCTATTTCCAGGACCTCTTTTTTAGTTGTTTGGCAGGATGTTGCATGATGAAGACATTCAGGTTGACTCTAGCCAGTATTGAAGAGTGGTTAGATGATTTGGAAGAAGAGTATGCTTGCAGATTTAACACTGGACTTGAATTTAATGCGCACGTGTGGGTTGAGTAGAATCTGTATGATGAGTTGTATGAGACATTCTTCACCATATTTCCTATAGATCTATACAAGTGGTTGGTTGCTTATGCATCAAAGAGAAATTGGGGTTTTCACACACTTGTTTAGACGCAGGGAGAATTTCATGCATTGTATGATGCATCCATCGACATGGATGCCTGTTGTGGATCATTGGTTCCATGGTGCTTTGAAAAACTATATTATGGAGTACGTAGTTTCTACTTACTCTTGTCCCGAGTTCTAGTTTTTACGCGAGCCCAGGGGATCTTATTCATATGGCATTCCTTTGGCAATTAAGCATTGATTATGACCCCGAATTTGGAAACAAAACCTATGGCTAGCTAAACTCCACCATATGTGGGGCGGGGAAGGTGTGGTGAAAGATGGCAGATATATCCATAGAGAGACAAAGATAAGAAAGGTAATGTAGGTTTAATGAAGCATGTGAGAGGGACTTGGAGATTTAGCGAGAGATCATGGAAAAAATGTTGTTGCGGAGGGAGATGGATCGTGAAGGATTTGGAGATCACGTAAAGGACGTGGAGCTAGAGCATCTAGAACTCCCCCATTTGGGAATACATGGCGAGAGAACACTCTTTGGCTTCGAATGAAGGCACGTATGAAGAAAAAATGAGGACTATGCGCACATCTAATCCTACCTGGTGACCTAGCATTTGTGCTTGGTTTTACAGATTTTATGACAATTAATAATAAGCAAGCTAGTGTGGGTAGTAGAGTTGCAGTAGATCGAGTTAATTTGTAGTAAAGTTCAAGAGTTAATTAGGTAGCTTATTCATCTATGGTAGTGCAATCATCATCTATGTTATTTGGAGGTCTAGTTGGAGGTATCTTTTGGTCCATCATCAAAGCACAAAACATGGGTGCACAGAATGTTGGCATAACATCTGGAAGTAGCACAACTTCACAGGACAGTAGGGAGTCCATTTTAGAACTATTGTTAAATTATAAGGTAGTACATTCTCTCCCTGGTTCGTTACCTACTTCAAGAGGAGGATCGGGAGGATCGGGTGGCTCCGGATTTGGTGGTTCTAAGGGTGGAGGAAACACGGGAGGAAATACAAGTTCTAGATCTAGTAGGCATGGTCTCATGTGTGCCGGTCCCAAAATATTTACATGGAAATGTCTCTTCTTCTTCAATAATAGAGAGAGATAAAAGATTCAACTGAGCATGTGCATATGTGTGAGATACTATGGTGTGCAATGAGGATTACAACTCCTGAGTGTAAGGAAATCTAGTTTACAACTACATTACAATGGCGCACACATAGTTGGTACAAATTTTTTTATCCTGACTAGACTTGTGTGGATTATACCATGCTGCGGGATGCTTTCTTGAAATAATTTTACATTCCTAAATTTGAGTAGAAGAGCATCAACACACTAAAAGACATTAATCAGGGTACTATTGAGAGTGTTAAGAAGTATGATGCTTGTTTCAAAACCCTTTTGTCTAAGTTATCTTATGATATACACCTAAGTTAGCATGCTCAATGGTTTGTTGGAGGACTTATCACACCTTTTAGAAGAGCACTTTCACACAAGAATTATATAGATCCATGTGAGGCACTTGAGGCAGCTCTCTCGCATACTTAAGCGGTTGGGAGTGTAGACACGGGAGTTAGTCCCTTTTAGAGGTTGAGATTACAGATGGCGAATAATAGTTAGAGATATTTTCAATTAACTCAAAGCACATGAGAAGTGCAAAGGTGGAATTTGGTGCACAAATTGTGAAGTAGAGGGCATACTAAGCATATTTTTCCTCGAAGTCGAGTGGACGCCATGTTGCTTTGGACTATGAGATTTTTCACTTGGATCATGATTCAAGTAAGTGATTTTGTTTCAACGTGCGATAAGTGAAAGTGTGTGTTATTACTTTGCAAGATTACGGTATGCCACTCATGATACTCTTGAAAAATTGTTGGTTGATTGATGAGATCCATGATGCCATTAATACTAGTGTGAGTTAGACCAGTGTTGCAAATAATTCAAAGAAAAAACGTGAGCATCATGATCTTGAACACAATAAAGGGCGCTCTAATGGCAGCCATGGTAGAGGTCGAGGATATTGTGGAGGATTTATAGTATCGGTCGCGGTGGTGGAAGAATTGATTTCCCTCATGGAACATGTTATACATGTGGATCTCCTGATCATTACAAGTGTGAGTGTCCACGAACATTATTTGTTCTTTCTGTGGGAAGAACCACAATTATGAAGTATGTCCAGACTTGTATGAACACTTAAGTAAGATACACAAGAAATAAAATGGTGTTGGGATGGTTATAGTACAACATTCCATGGAAGATCAGTGGATGTCAAAGTTAGTGTTAGATTCTCGAGTTAGTACCTATGAAAATTACTACAATATCTAAGGTTGTGCATGCTCGAGAAGTTCTAAAATAGAAGCTTTGTCATTACAAAGGAGCAGGTATTACATGAAGAGTATCTATATCCTATGCATCCGAAGGAGTTTTATCAAGAAACCATGGAGGTGATTAGGAATTCACAGGGTGAGATACGATGTTTAAAAGAGCAGTCATGAAAATTAGAATAAAATAAGGAAGTTGAGCTCTATCAAACAAATGTTGATTATCTAAAGGAGGTTTGTAAGATGTTGTGATAAAAGAAAATTATTCCTTTATTGGGGAATTGGATAAAGGGAAACACTTTGTGCACTAAAATTGAGCATGAAAGGAAAATTTTACATGTTAACCTACCTCCTCATAGTCTGGATTATGACAAGGAGATAACTCAATGTTGTTGTTGATGACCGGGCTTTTAAGCAACATTTTGATTAACATAGGTGCTAAACTGAATGTACTCACTTTGGAAGTATGGATTTAGATGGGAAGACCACCATTACAACCATCTTCAAATGTGTTTATGGAAAATAGGACTAATGCCATGCCTATTGGGGTTTTGAAGGATGTGTCTATTACTATACAAGGGGCCAAGTTTACTGGGGACTTTGAAGTCTTGGTGCTTGTAAAAGGACCATTTTCCATCACTATTTGGGAACCCTTTGTGTTATGCAAAAAAAGTTGATCTACACTTCAATAAGGGTTACATCAATTTTGAGAACAAGGAGGAGCACTCCATCATTCCTTTGGCAGATGGAAAAGTTGCACCGTATGTAGAGCCCTTAAAAGAAGTGGATTTGAAAATAATTTATGTGTGCACCATTAGAGATCTGGAAGTACTTGAACCATCAAAGGAAGGATTTATCTAGTGGGATGATGCATAGTCCATGAGTTATACTACTAATTTTGCATGTGAAAACTGGGCACATAACAATTATGAAATGATTGGGTGCGAAGTAAGGAAAGCATTTATGCACGTAAGCATGATGCATTGTGTTAGGAATTTTGGTAGCAACTAGGTACCAAGGTACATTGGTGAAGGAAATCGTAAAGTATTCCTATGAGATATGGAAGTTAAATGGATAGATCAAATGGAAATAAAGAATATGCTAATCTATACTCTACACAGACAACTTTGCAGACTGGTGGATGGTTCATAGGGATAATCTTTTGGAATGGTGAGAAGTGAGAATCATCTTCTCTACTAGATTTATTTCAAGTAATGCACCTACTCGATCTTCTAATTTCATGGGAAGGATCCTTTTTAGCACCACGTTCAAGTAATGTAAGAGATTATGGATAGAGGAGTAGGAAGCTTTACCACCTTTGATGTGGGTGCATAAGTTCTACTAGACCTTGTGAGGCTACGAACACGCATGTTATGTCTATGAAGAGTTAAATAAAGAGACTGGAAATTGGAAATAACTAATCGCATATATGATTAAGACCTTTGACTATTTTTCCACTCAACCTCCGGTGAATGAGGTGTTATAAGTTATGAATCACTTGACAATGAACGATAGTAAAAAGGCCGAGGAACTTATTCAAGAATTATTAGGTGAGTCATACCTAAAGGTGTGCTTTGAAGAAAAAGAGACAGTGCGAGATAAACTTGGGGACGCCTACTTAGAAAAAGAAAAGGGAAAGATGGTCTATGTATTTGATGATGAATAAGTGGAGAATCTGGATGTTGAGCATATAGAGGATACACAAAAAGTCTTAGAAAATGCAGAGGAGAAGGCACACGCCTACCATGAGCTGATGAAAATAAAAACTCAACATTACAACAAATGTTGAACCTAAAGAGGCCATCATTGGAGATTATTGGTTTGACTCTAAGGTTGCTAAGATAATTGAGTTGTTGTGTGACTTCTAGAACCTATTCCCTAGGGGCTATCATGTATTGAAAGGGGTACATGAATGTTTGGGTGAGACGATATTCAATCTAAATGAAGGTGCATTCTGGTTAGGAAGAGACCGTCTTTGGATGAATCCTAAACTATGCATCAAGGTGAAGGAAAAAATTGACAAGATGCTGAATTTTAGAATCATTGAGCCCATTGAAGAATTAGAGTGGATTAGCCCTATGGTGATCAATATAAATAAAGATGACATAATTCAAATTTGTGTGGATTACGGGGAGTCAAATGTTGCATGGTTAATAGATCCCTTTCCCACACCATTTAGTGAATAAATATTGGAAGGCATTGTAGGGCGCAAAATCTACTCCTTCACTGATGGATTTTATGGATATCATCAATTAAGGATAGCTAAAGAGGATCAAGAAAAGAAAAATTTCAACATTGAGTGGGGAAGTTTTGCATACATGGTTATGCCCTTTGGATTAAAGAACACACATGCAATATTTTTGCACATTGTTACGTAAGCATTCTAGGAATTTATACATAAGTTCTTGCAAGTTTATCTGGATGATTGGACAATCTATGTACTCGTGAAGGATCAATGTGATAATTTGAGGGTTATGTTTGAGAGATGCCGACGAGTTGAGCATATCTTTAAACGTTAATAAGTTTATGTTTTCTAAACCCTTTGGGAATTTGATTGGACACATCATCTGTAAAGAATTCTTGTTAGTATATCCTTCTAAGGTTGTTGTTATCTTGGGTTTAAAGGAGCCTACTAAAAAGAGAAAGGTATAAAGATTCTTGAGGCAGACAAGATGTTATAGGAATTTCTTCAAAGGTTATACCAAGATCATTGCACCCTTGGAGGAATTATTAAAGGGTAAAGGAAAGTTATATTAGGATGAGGCACAACAGGGAATGTTTGAGAAACCGAAGGAAAGGAGTACTAAAATGCCTATCCTACCCTTTCCTTCAAGGACCAAACCGTTTCACATTCATATGGATGTCTCTAGCATGGAAATTGGAAAATCTTAGCCAAACACGGAGAAGGGAATGTTGATCATTCTATTTGCTTTGCAAGCAAGAATTTAACTCCATTGGAACAAATTACACAATGACAGAGCACGAGGCCTTATCTATGATCTACGCACTGCATAAGTTTCGATAGTATTTGTTGGAAACACATTTCATTTTCGATATAGATCACATCGCATTGAAGTACTTGGTGAACAATCCCATTTTGTAGGGGTGCATATGCCATTCGGTATTATTATTTCAGAATTAAACTTTAAAGTTGTGGTGAAGCCGGAAAGAGTAATTATGGACAAGATCACTAATCAAGGATTCAATCGATGAGGACATGCAAAACATTAAGGACACAATTTCCAATGCACAATTGTTTAGACTATACCACGTGCCCTCTGACTTAGAGGATATTGATGTATTTTTCTCGAACAAGTGTAGTACTGAGGGTTTGAAGGCTTTGGAGAAGAAATGACTTGTTATACATGCCATACCTTATATGTTGATAAGTGGAGACTTATACAAATTAGGACAGGATGAAGTTTTGTACCGGTGTGTACTTGAGCACGAGCATAAATAAATTATGGAAGAGGCTCATGGAGATATTGCAGTGGACACTATTTACGGGATGCCACTACACACAAGATTTTGTTAAGTAGTCTATGGTGGGAAATGTTATACAAGGATTACAACAAATATTGCAAGGCATGTGACCATTGTTAGTGCCTTGGAAAGGTTGAGCATAGAGATAAAATGCCTTTGAAACATATTGCTAGCACAGAACCTTTTAGAAAATGGGAAATTGACTTTGTAGGAGTGGTGCCTACAAAGGATTGTCTGAATAGCTATGACAACAAGATTTCTATTGGAAAATATTATGAACAACCATGGATGCCCTTTAAGTTTAACAAGTTATAGGGGTACTCATTTTCTTAATGAGTCCATCGAATACTATTAGCGTAATTTATGGTTGCACACCATAAAACATCACCCTATCACCCTCAAGCAAATGGAATTGCTGAGGATTTCAACAAGATATTGAGCCATACCTTGACTAAAATTTTTGATTTTGGGAGAAAGGACTGGGATGATATAAATTCTCTATTGTACTTTAGTCATATAAGACAACCTACAAGAGGTTAAATAAAGAAACACTTTTTCAATTCCTATTTTGCACAAAGGTTATTCTACCCATGGAGTTCATGTTACCTTCTATGTGTATTGAGCATGCAAGAGGTTTTGCGGATGAGAAAGAACTTGAAAAGTGTATTGATAACTCGATACAATTTGATGGAAGATGCACCATAGTGCGATGGAGTCGAAAGCGAAAAAGGCCGAGCAGAGGGCATGGCTTGATAGATATATTAAAGCTAAGAAGCTCAAAGTTGGATAGATGGTTCTTCTTTATTACTCAATTTTTTTGCATCACCCCTGCAAATCTTAAATTTCCTTGGTTGGGACTATATATTATAACTTAACATACTTTATTAAGGCGCTTGCCAATTAGAGGCGCTGGATGGAACATAGTTTCCTCGTTACTTCAATAGGAGTAGGTTGATTCCCTACTATAAATGAGTCTTCTTGGTGATTGTAATAAGGTATTATTTCCACTTAGATTACATTTCCTTAATGCATTCCATTTATATGTGTTTCCTTTCATCATTGCTACATTTTATCAATTTATTTCGGTGTTTTGTGTAATAAGGAAACTTGCGTGCCAGAAGTTGATTACTATCTAAGTGTTTTCATGCACAAAGGATTGTGCATACCCTTAGTGTGGGGTGGAGTATATACATGGTTCATGGACCAAGTTTGAATATTGTCTAAAGATAGGTATGCATAATAGAGAGATATTGTGGAGGTGCTTGAATCAAAGGTGCGAATAGAGAAAATTTCCTCGTGAATAAAAGCCACGTATAGATAAACGGATGCACAAAGTGTAACGTGAGGTAGGATGCATCAGTAGAAACTACTTAGTGAAAGGTGCGGTGAAAATTCCTTCAACATTTGGGGGCATGCAAAGGAGCTATGTGGACAAGAAATAGAATCCATGCCAAAAGGTTGTGATTGTGGTGCGAAAAAAGAAGCATGAAAATTTGAAGAAACACCAAATAAATACTGAGTATGGTGGTAGGTGGAGAGAAATAAATTTGGAATATTTTTGAAAAACTATATAAGTGTTGTGAAATCATTTATACCTTTGTAATCAAGAGAATTTCAACAATTTTAAGTCAAACAAGCTATAAAATGAGTGATGAAGTGCGGAGAGCTGCGAACTAGTTGTATTTTTCATATTTATGCACGAGATTGTTTTTTTTATATTAGAGAAGATGGTTGAGTGACACAAAGGTGTGTGGGAAGGAGAAATCGAATGTTAGGGTTTGGATTTGAGCTAGGGCATGTGGAGTTGAGCTAGGGAATACGAGAGTTGGAATTGTAGAGCTCGAAGTAGGTAAAGAACACACCTTTATAGTTATTATGGCACCAAAGAAAGCACTTAGAGTGGCCACTAGGGGGAACAAGTAGAAGGAATTCAAGGTTGAAGTGGAGGACCCCCTGAAATACATTTTTCATAAATGTGGTACCTAGAAGGGATTTACATGTGACGAGATTGGGACTCACATGTTAACCAGTGTAAGGGTAGAAACAACAATCATAGAACAATAGATAACAGGGGATGAACTAAATAGTTTACTTGGTGAATAAGACAACAAAGTGAACAATGGATGACATGGTCATGTATGATTATGCAGAAAGAAGTTGTTGAAAAGGGTGGGAGCTAGTGAGCTCTCTTGATTTGGAAATCAATAAAATTTATACTAGTGATTGATGAGAAGAGTCTATGAGGACTTCTTCTATTTTACTTAGCAGGAATGAGGCTCACTACAACCTTCATTAGGAGGTTGACTAGACTTAGGAGTTTGGGAACTGAAGCAAGTAGTGAATTGTCGACAAAGAAGGTATATTTGAGATAAGGAAGGTGTTGGATATAGGAAAGCTACATAAATATCCCATGGTTCAGGAAGTAGTGCAACTCCTCATGAAGCTTAATGACTAGGAGTGATGGTCACAAGTACATACATTATGGCTACATTATAACTTAGAAAATGGTGGGTTTCATTGCTGAAACCATCATTGATGAAGTGTACGGAGATGATAAGATAAGTTATAGTGCGATTTTGTTATTCTTAGTTTTTGTAGAAATTGGAGTGCCCTATTGGCCCCAAGATAAAGTTTAACAATATCTTGAGGTGAAGAAATAAATTGCAGAGAGATTTTAGAAGTATACTTGTGATGGGACCATGAGTGGGCCCTTTAAAAGAGGATAGAAATGTGGTATGAATGAATCTTTTTGTGTTTGAGGAGGAATAGACAATACCTAAAGAGTTACCTTTGGTATTGGATACACAAGTGCAATTTGCAGTATATCAACACTTTGTATTATGCATTTTGGGATGAAGGATGGGAAGTAGAGCCTTTGGTGTAAGCTCCCTTATGCCTTTCTTGCATGCTATTTACAAGCATTTATACACAAGTTTTCAAATGCACACTAGCTTTTGTTTAATACGAGATAAGGTAAACTATGACTACCACACCCTTAGGAAGACTTACGTTTATCCAAGTAAGTCTGTATATATTGAGAGGTTAATTTCAAATGATATTAATATGAAGGCTATGAGTTTGACCATTGGGAAATTAGGGGCAACCCTTGTATATATCCAACTCAAGCCCAGATTGGAAAATGGAAGATATGTGAAGAATGAGTTCAAGCTCCTGGAGCCACCTAAGGGGAAAAATATTGTTGGCATTACGGAAGATGATGACCAGTCTTGCCCCTTATGGAAGAAGAAGAAGAGGAAGAAGAACATCACAAATATAGTGGTGCTTTGGAGCATAGGTGCAGGAAATAACCTACTATTGGAGAGAAAAGAGAGTGCATGGTAACCCCTCCACCGCCGAGATCCCGATGTTTAAGTGTTGGAGACTGGCACGATGGAGGTGGATATAGAACATACTATTGAGGAACCTCGGTTTAAAGAGCACTAAGGAGAACAAGAATTCAAAGTACATTGACATCCTAGCCCTTTAGGAGGTCACCTAGGACTTCGCCTATGAAAGTTGAACTTGAAAAGGAGAAAAGGTGTAGGTATGTCCCCCAGAAATATGATG
Organism: Taxus wallichiana var. yunnanensis; assembly: GCA_018340775.1. Classification (NCBI taxonomy): domain Eukaryota; kingdom Viridiplantae; phylum Streptophyta; class Pinopsida; order Cupressales; family Taxaceae; genus Taxus; species Taxus wallichiana. Next base: position 188,265,030 of record CM031239.1, read on the forward strand.
AAGATGAGAAGTCTAAGGAAAACACGCCGAATAATCCAGTACAAAACGAGGATACATAGGAGCCTCGAGAAGAGGAGATGAAAAATGATTAAGAGGAGATAAAGGAAACAAATTTAGAAACATATAAGGGTGAGTCTTTAGGTGTGCCCCATACTATAGATATAGGTGAAGGACCAGTGTTGGATTCAGAATTGCATACCCTAAGGGTAAGCAATCAAGGAAAGGAAAGGAGGAAGAAAATTATGAGAAAAAAATCTAGGTACATTGATGATTTGACAAAGATCATACACGTGCGGTTCCAAAGAACTCTAGAGCCCAAGGAATTGTATGGATGGAAGCTCATGGATGTGGAGATGGCAACCAATCCCACAAGGAAATAATTGTCATGGATGATGTAGAATCATATGGATGAGCCTTACTTCGATGTATGAGGAATCCTATATGTCACGCAAATTGAAGAAGGAACCTCATTCGCGTCATGTAATTGTTAAGCCCATTGTCATGTCGACTAGAGTATGTACTAAATTTTTGCATCGAAAATTGATAAAGTAGTAACCATTAGGGTCTTGTTGGATGATAAGAAATATAAGGACAATGAAATCATGCACCTTACGGAGGAACGAGATAAAGTTGAGGCAGAAGTATAGAAAGTTCTTAAAATGGAAAAGAAAATTTGTGATGAGGTCATGGACAAGAGGTCGTATCTACAGGATAAGGTTGCAAAATAATTTCCATCCGCTCTGCATTATCTATGCACTACAGTTCACCTGCTACTAGAGGAGGGACCCATGCACATGCCAAAACCAAAGGATGCCACTATATAGGTAGAAAGGGGAAAGAAAACTGTTGTAAAAAAAATTACAGGTTATGAATCTAATATGCAAACTTTGAAGGATTAGCTAAAGAAGGCACATATGGCATTAACTATCTGCATGGCGCCTGATGTGATAATCAAGACAAGGACCATGACCGAAGAAGATGAGGTCCTTAAGGAAGTGAAGAATGAGACACTCAGACATGTGGAGAGGCTTACTTTAGTAGAGGTGAAGCTCAATGTTCTTGCAGTAACCTAGGAACCACACAAGGAATGAATAAAGTTAATTGGGAAACTCATCGTGTAGAAGATTTATTTCATGGAAGGAATGGTCTCTAACATGGCTAATTTTGTTAGAATATTGCAGAATGAAAGTGGAAATATGAATCTTGATGAGATGGAAGCCATGGTTACATACGTTCCTAATAAAACTGGTAAAGTTCTGATTAAATGGAGCAATTTGGAGGAACAGATCAAATAATAATATCCGAGTTGATTGTTCCTACTGATGCAGAGGGCACCTAAGTATTTCCTCATTATTGTGGTACATTTATTCTTTTATTCTTTTTTTCACTTTTCTTTGTTCTTGGAGAGATAAGTCTGGATTTCCCATTTTCGACACGAAAATGAAATTAGTGTGAGGAAATTTTGGGATGATGGAAAAAAAACTAAGCATGAAAAGTAGAAGGATTAGGTGCATAGACATAGGGTGCGCAGGAGTGCACGAAAGTATAGAAAAACAAGGCGCACCCAAGGAAGGTTTTAATCAGGACTTAGCCATTTTATAGTTTAGGGATAAGTATAGACATGGACTGTAATGCACGTTTTTTAGAAGGATTTAAGACCACGAAAACAATATTTTGGATGAGTAGAATATCAAGCACCATGCATAGTTTTGGAGATAATAATAGGATTATACTATAGTTGTATTATTAGATAATCTATTATTAGTGAGATTACATGCTCTTGTATTATTATTATGTAAAGGCACACGGCTATTGTTAGCATGTAGCCTCTACAAACCTATAAAGATGTATTTATTTTCACATATTGGTATCATCACTTTTGTATTAGAGTTATGTTGGCTATTTATATGCATGCATGACTCATGAGAACACTTGAATGTATGTGAACAACTTTTGAGTTGTATAAAAATTAATATACTAGAACTTTGTGGTTGAATAATGATTGTAGACACATCTATTACTTGGTTCATGTATGGTAAATTTAATATTCATTCTTTTTTAATTATTCCTTCATATACTTAAGATCTAGATCTGGTTTAAGCACTGTAATATAATTAATTATTTTTATGGATATGAGATATATGCTCAATCATGCTAACTCCTTGAACAAGTTGTCATAAAAGAGGGACCTCGAACCCTTATGTACGCTTTGGGTGAGTGCTTAGTTTAGGCTAAGTGATGTTCTAGCTTGCCTTGGGTTGTTGGCTGTAAAATCTAGGCTACATGCACAACTCCGACGAGCTTCACAAAAAAATAAAATGAAATTATGTTTTTCTTGGTAGATAGCTTCTTGAAGAAGCTTCACCATTTTCAAAACCATCCATAAAGCAATTAATTATTTAATTACTTAGAGTTTCACCTTGTGGCTTATTTAATTTAGCAACTTATCCCTCCAAGTTCAGTGGTGGCACTTGAGTGGACCCAACCAACTATTGATAACCTCAGTTCAAACTTACGCATGGTGGTTTTATCAAATTTTTTAACATTAGCTACTAATCCCGCATGCTAATAACCACTAATCACTGCCAACAATTCCTCTCACAAAATTATTTTAGTGAAGCTTAAACCATAGTCCAATTCTAGCAAAGTTTCATGAAATGATGAATCAAAGATAATAGATAACGACATTTTAATTCACACTTGCATGACAAGTATCTAATTAATCAATCAAACATTGCTAGATCTTAGAGGAGATATTCAATTGGTCAAATATCTAATTAAAAATGAAACCTTTAATCACTTGTTTGGGGTCCTTATTGACCACTTGATAATCATTCAAACAATCAAATGTTAATATTCTTATGATGTTGTATGGGTTATTTTTATGAATACTCCTATTTTATAATGAGTTGAGAACCTTCTACAAACGAAATAGGATAAGTGTACATATTATATTATTCTCCCAAGGAGATATCATAAGTATCTTTCCTTAAGAACAAATGACAAAAATAATTCAAACCATCTTTCCATGGTTTGGCTATGAGTGATATATTTCTTAATGCCCCTCACTTAGACTTAGTTTGTTATAGAAATAATTATCAATTAGTTTCTATTAATAATAATTAATAGAAACAAGTCCTATTAATAATCAAATGCCAAGGATTATTACAAAGGCCAAGAAATTACAATGTTCATCCTAAGACCACAATGTTGTTATTTTGATATGGAGTCATGATTGACATAAAAAAATGACATGATCAATAAATAGTCACATTTCTAAAACTAAATCGTTCTCTTCGTAGTAAGGGGTAATCAAACCGAGTCATAATAAATCAATTTCTTTACCTATTCCATCATGATGAATGATATGATCATAGATTATAATGTTTTACTCGTGATAAAACTCATTCGATTCAACCTTCGAACCTTTTATAACACAAGCCATGTATGAAGCTCATATTCAATAAAACTGATTTATCTTACCTTGCAAGTATTTAAATGCCACACGTAAATTACATTAGAAAAAGAACATACTCAAAACACACTGCATAGCTTGGTGCACAAACATATTTAATGTTGATATATAAACCAAAAACAACATGAATACATCATAATCAAGTAGGTACACCTCGTGTGTTGGTGACAAAAGATGGTTCAAGGTTACATATACAATCGCAAGTAAGTGTGCATATCCTTCACAGTTATACACACACATGTGGATGTATATATGACTACAATAGATTTAATCCCTCGATTCACATGAACCATACATCATTTATGACCAATCCATTCAACATCAAGATGACACCAATACAAACATTTAGGCATAGGAAAAATCTCAATCAAGCCCTAGGATTTTTATGAACCTCTGTAAGGATCCCTCAAACTATGTCCTTTCGTTTACATTATCAAGGTATGTATCTTCATATCAATTATATCCTTAGTTCTGTACGCATCATCGATTATCCTATCTAAATCATCATTTCATTTTTTTGCATTCAATTAGATTATTATAAAATAAATCATAGTTTATTACTAATCACCGGTGATTATGTCTTAATCACCAAGTGATTCATCTTGAATCATCCATAGTTCCTATCATTTTGTCATTCTACCTCATTTACATAATTTAAGTCATTTAATCATTCCATTTTTATATAATCTATTTGTTCCAAGATGTGTCTCCTTGTAGAAGAAATTTTCAGGTGAGTCACACCCCATTCCAAGTATCTAGGAACTCTTGATAGTTCCACAACCCTTCATGAAGTAGAAGTTATAAATCACACAAAATCATATTTTTCTCCATCACTTTGACTCCCAATATTGAAGACATCGAAGAAAAACTCGAAGTGATACGTGAAATAAAGGATGCTTTGAAGAATAAACATGGTTTGAGTACTTCTTGGATGTTGAGCTTGTCATAGCCCTTTCTTGGCCCAAATATCAAACATAACAGGATATCTCCATCATTTCCTAATTCTAATCATATTTTCAATAGCTTATTTCATATCATATCACTTGATTATAAACACAAGTTGACATCCCTCAAATAATCCCATTGGTTCATGAGATTATACATTTCCGAGAAAATCATTTAATCGTTATTTAAATTTTTCTTTGTTTAGTTGTCATTGCATACATGTCATCTTTCTCAGGTGGAAGGAGGATTCTTGTGCATTATTCGTGTACCCACTCACCTTGACATTATGTTTTTCAGATAAGTTAACTTTAAACCTTGTCTCTTTTATAGGTTTTGGTATTTCATTATAATATTAACCAACCAAAATTAACCTCAAACAGAAGACTTCATTAGTTAATAATTTTTTTGTTTTTGTGGCTAAAGATTCATCAATGTAGTTAGATATTAGAGTGATAGATCTGATCCTAAAAGGGAAAAATAATTGGATAACATAGTAGTTGAAGAGAATTTGAGCTACTAAATAAATATGAGAGAATATATAGATTATGGAATCTTTGAGATAAATAAAAATAGAGAAATTACATATAAAAATAACATAGTACACAATATTCATTTTGGGAAATATTTCATTGAAAAAAAAATGAAGTAACTTATCTCCTTATTATATTAACTCAATCATTTTACCATACAATATTGTACTTATCATTTCTTAATTATCCTATTGCATATCCAAATACATATAAGCACATTATTAGGTAAGCTGTCACACTTTGTATTACAATATAATGGGGAACCAAAACCATGGATATGAATACAACCCATTATGGTTCCCCATAAAAATGAGTTATCTAACCACTAATAATAACATAGGTTTACAACCTATATGGGCCAAAAATAATTTAAAGGGCACCCAAAAAGTTTTCTTGGGTTCATCCCCCAAACTCCCCATAGGGGATGATGTCCTAGACCTCATAGGATAGGCTAGGTTGTACATTATAGAAGTGTGTAACTTATGGAAAATATTCAACACATTTCCAAGAATAGGTATTTTTGATAAGTGTTAATATTTTCACTTTTCTATCAATATTATCTACTAACCTATTGGAAGACAAAATGTGATTCAAATGCTACATGCAAGTAAACAATGTTATTAGTAACAACAGATCACATACCAAGAGGTTTCCACCTAAATAAATAAATCATGGTTTTGGGTAGAAGATTTTATTATTTATTAAAAGTCATAAGGGTAGTACAAATCCTAAATTCTTATTAATTAATAAATAATAATGAAAACACTATAGTATAGCCCCCAATTTGTTTTATGAATATGATTATAGAAATGATTTCTTAAAATACAAGAAGATAGGAGTAATTATCTAATTACATCAGAAAAGGTGTTATAGAGGAGTTTAGAGTAATACATAATACTTAAAATGACTTGAATATGATTTATCTTTGGAACTATGGTTATAAACTAAGGTAATATTGAACCTTATGACTTGTCATGGAGTGCGATATGATATGGTCTTAATGTGTATGGTCTTAATTAGATATCTTCTAATACCATGAAACTTATTTTTTTGTACAAAACATTTTTATGACCTTTTCATTATAACCATAGTTTTTGGTCAATGTAGGAAACCCTACATGTGATTTGAAACACCATCAAAACCTAAATTTAGGAAGGATAACCTTACAAATAGACTAGTGACTTGGTTAAAGCACCCCATAGTCCTACATTAGCACCACTCTAAAGAGTTTCAATAAACATGTATCTCTCTACCTAACATTTTATATCCTCATGGATGTAGTTGGATTAGTAACTTGATCATTTGGTAATAAGAGACAATTCCATGACATGTTTGTGCTTATTTTGAATTAAATTGGAAGGTTTATAAAATGAGAGGCATGGCCCTTAGACATATTTTTATTTCTTTAAACCTATATATGGGTTTAACTTAGGTTTTGATACTAATTTGAAGTAATTTTTGAGATCTTGGTGTACTTTAGAAATGTAGTTTTACAATGAGTTCTCTTGAAAATGTGAGGTTCTCCAAGTAATTTGGTTAGACTTTCAGAATATATTTTATAGGTGTTTATAGATTTAATTTCACATTAATGATAACTTGTAGGATATTAAATTACCTAAAAAAGGTTCAAATTACAAATACGACCGTTTGATGGTGTGATATAGGAGAACTTGGCACAAGACCAAATTATGGGATAGTTTGATCCTAGCTACATGGTCCTAGATAGGAAATTCATGAATGTATCAAATATTTTAGGCTAGATACATGTAGAGATTATATTGTTGTGGATATATGTGATTATTTATCAGAATGAGTGAGTATTGTACATAGATAAACAAGTCATGAAAGGGAGAAAAGGATAGGTCATTTGGGCTTGGAATGTCAATGCAAGTCATGATTTAGCTGCAAAGAAAATATTATCATTGGTAAATGATAAATTACCAAATTTATGTGTCTACATTCCCCACCCCTTTAAATATGAAATTAAAACTTAATTCTTATTGGAAAATATACTTGATGTATACACACACATTTCCTTTTAAAAATTGACAATTTCACTTTCATGATAGAAAACTTCATGATGAAACTTATAACACAAAGTGTAGTCAATGTCCATAAAATAAATTGAACTATAAATCAAATTTAAATAGTATATTTGCAACTTTGAAATTTTCAATGTTAAGTAATAATGTACAAAGAGGCAAAAACATGGAAATAATACAATGATTTTATTTACCAAATGAGAATCTCTTGTATTCTTCCTACTTGGAGACTTTTGATTTAATTTGAATTGATAAAGGACTTGGGGTGATCAATCCTAATTTTTGGAATGAGATGCAATATTTTGAGAGGAAATGAGTGTCACTTGAGCTAATTCTAAAAAGAGAGATACCAAATAATTGTTTTCCTAAGAACCTCAAAATAAAGAGAGTTTCCAAATGGGTTTTTACTTACCTTGATATCTTCCAAAAAAATGATATGAAGGATTTCAAAATATTTATTTATCACTTTCATATCTTCAAATCCTATAGAAGATACCACTAATGAAGGATCTAGGAATAAATGTAAAATACTGTAACTTTGAAAGTGGTGATTGGTCGAATTCCCCTACCATGTGATATAACACTAAGTATAAGATATGTAATGTTGAATTGTAGTGCCCACATTTTACGCACCCAAATACAATAGTAAAATACCAGGATAATTTTTTTGACTTACATTGCTCACTACACACAACACAACGTAAGGGCTCCAAGTACGAAACTCGACTCACATACGACAACCACATAATTCATCGACTCACATATGAAAACCACATAAGTCATCGATTCCCATAGACCCATGAAAATGACATAGGTATGTCGATGCCACACTTTCCCAATGAACAACTACTAGCAATGACCCAACCACAAGAAACGTGACTTCAGGAACGGTGAACCCACAACACATCATTACTTTAAATGTATTTTAGTTACGATTAACATTCCAAGAACATTATTATGTAAGCATAATTTTCTCCCTTTTTCCACCTACATGTTTTGAAAATTTGTTTCACATTTCACTTATTGTTCAACCATTTAATTTTTCTCTTTACCCTTATGAAAATCTTCATAACTTACATAAGTATTTTCCATATTTCAAATTTCATACAAAATTCTAATTCTCTCATTCTTATGTTAAGATTATGCTTCCCAAAATGCTTATTCAATGTTTAAAATTTAACCTTGCTACACAAGTGAACCTAACGTGATGTCAAGATGAAATCTTGGGATTGAGGGAGACTTAGATTCAATATAGCTTTTTCCCAAAACATTCTTTGATCACGGTATAGTTATTTCCCTACCATTATCATTATAGTTCAATAACTTGTTGAATTCCAAATTTGATTTATATATATATATATATATATATATTTATCTCAAAGTTTGATCACACCAAACAATTCATATTCTTTGCAACACATGATAATGTTTAATTAAGTTATAAGGACTCCAAGAGTGACCTTAATCCTAATCTCCAATCTCGTTCTCATCTTATATGATATGCTCTTACATCGCACTATGGTCTCGTTATTAGCATTGTTTTGTAACAGAGTTACAGAAGTATTTGTCTAACATCTTGAAGAGGTACATGATTGGAAGAATTGTAAACTATACATGAACCACAAGTGACACCTCCTAATCAACTGAGGTTTGGTTTATTCCAATATGCACCTAATGATCTATGCCTCAACTATATATGAGTTTAAGGCAAGCGACATATTTATACTAAACCACCTTCAAGAAAATACCAAGATGTTATTTTGATAGAAACCAAGGTAACACCACTTAGTCGTTCCTTCGACCAAGGACTCATCCAAGGTGGTCTTCACCACTCAACCTAGTGTCGGACCTGAAGGGAGGGAATTCTTCTCGCGATTACCAAAACTAGAAGGAAACCGCATACTCTCGATAAAGTTGGACCATGTCATTCCTAAAATATGGGTTCACGAAAATGTCGCTAAACGTAATGACTATGATGGTAAACTCCAACTAGGGGTTTTATTTACCTAACCTAGGAGGTTCCATCGAGTGCAAAGTTTAAGTTCATTCTACGGTTTTAAATTTCTTATATGGTAAAAAGGATCACACATGCAGGCAAGTTATGCACGAATATTTTATTAGGGTTGAGTGTTTCGATTAAAAACTCTTTATTACGTTTACAAGGTAAGAATATAACCCAGTAATTGATTTAATCGTTTATTGAATACTGAAAAGTACTACAATATATTAAATTCAATTTCATTTACTATATATATATCAAACCCTTTTGCCATACACAACTAAGAATCAAATTGAACCGGTGATTAGATGCACATTTCCTAAGATATCCCTAAAACTAGCATCTCATACATATTAACAAATTTCAAATATAACTTTTCTGTAACAAGAGACTACATTATACAGTTATTCATTTTACAATGACCTATAAAAATTACAATAATAATAATTAAATTACACATCGCCTTTTTGTCGTCATTCTTCCATCCTGCAAAACCCACGTGAGCATGATATCAATGATAAATCGCTAGCATGGCATCCACCCTAATCTAACATAATTATTGTTTTTCAGTTTTCCCATCTTCATATGATAATAATTACAATTTGCAAATGAAAGAAAAGGGTTTAGAGACATGTATTCAATGCATTTCATTTCACTTCACTTTGTAACCCAGGAGAGAGAAAGAGAAGGGAAGAGAGAGAAAACACCATTTTGTCAAAAGTTATATTTCACACAACAAGCTACACTAAAGAGTTTTAAACAGTTATTTACATGTGTCGAATGTTTCCATTGTGGTTTGGCAACCCGATGAGGGTCCCACAACTTTCTATTTTTAACTTTTCTTACTAGCTACAAATCGTTCAAAACGGCCTCGGAGGCTAAGAAACCACTTTCAAAAGTTTTCGTCTGATGAGAACACATACCATGATTAAATTTATACTTGTCCACTTATATACCATGAATTTATAACAATTGACAGAATTTGGAAATAGCGAATGATTTTGGTTTTCATGGGCTTTAGTCTTCTGGTCACTTTGTCATAGTTGACCTAATGTAAAAAGAACAAAAGTTAGTTCGAGGGCCCTTGAACTAACTAAGGAAAATTAATCGTAGTCGACGGGACTGAGAGCTAGAAAACCATTTTTCAAACGGTGACAAGTTTTCTGGAGTGAAAAGTCAAAATTGGTCCAGTTTGACCTCGTCCTGCGATCGAGGCTCCGCAAAATGGCTTTTCCAAACCATCCAAAAAATTATTTTCCCTAAAATGAATGTTCCATACAATTGTCTAGTATAAACACTAGAGGTTTGTGAAGATGAGAAATAATTTCTCTATCCAGTTTCAAATGGAGGTTCAAAACACAAGCCAACTTTATAGATTTAACAGTTTCTATTCTTTATAAACCGGTGTAATAGGGCTCCTATAAGAGCGTCATAAAGGTCACATAAGTTCATTCAGGATAAATCTAGATGTCATGGTGACTCCTCACATACCAAGGTACACAAATGAAACCCAACATCTCGTTTTCGAGTTACCAGGTACTTAATGAGTCTCTAAAAAATGCAAAAATTAACTATTTAACAGGAAGAAGGTCAACAATATTACTAGGAAGTCAAACTTGTCTTGTTGATATACCAATATTGTTACGATCTAACTAGGTAGGAAGATTTCTAAATCATCTCAGAATGAGGGTAGAAGTTCATGTTTTAATGTAACGAGTTATTTTGACATCGTGAGTAACGACAAGATGTTTCATTGTTTTACATGAGTTGAAATAAACAATTAACTGCATTAAGATCTTGATATTTTAAAATTATTTTAATATGTAAACAAAAACTAAAATATGAGAGTTATGAGAGATGAGGGAAGATGAAGCATGCCTGGGAATGATGAGTGAAATGGGGATAAGGTGCTCCAAGTGGTTTACACTCGCGATCCGTTGAGACCACCATTGATGTCACATGATGCCAAATAATCACATGCAAACCAAACCATTCATTGTGCCCCCATGTCTCATCCCGATCCATGAGACTACATTTTCTATGTCAAATAGATCACACACCTTTTCAACAAGTCCATTTTGTGCATATCCCAATTTAAAATGCTTATTTTGGCACAACTGAGAGGGTGTTAAAAAAAATTGTTAAGTGTTTCTTTACCACTGCCAAATACATTTCCTTCAAAGTTTCAAAGGCCTTTACAACAAGCTCATCTACGAATACCCTGAAACCATTGCATTCCATGAGACTAAAATATCTGAGGCATTTTGTCAAACAAATCACATGCCTTGAATACACTTCCACATTTTTCATACATACCAACTATAGCACACTTCCACATTTTTCATACATCTCAGCTTTGTGACACTTGCAAGAAAAAAATCTTACAAACAAACCAGATTCTATTGCTCAAACCCTGCTCCAAAGCTTCCACGTTTTGCATAGGCTAGAGATACACTGGAAAAGGTTGTTAAATTTGGCTTTACACCTGCTATTTGCATTTGGTTAAAAGATTCTAAAGCCTTTTCAACAAACTCACTTTTTTTACACATCCTGCCATCATTGTAATCCATAAATCACATTCCTTTCAGGCATTGTTGAACAATTCGCATGCTTCCACATTTTACATATGTATCTACCAGGGCACGTGCAACTAAAACATCTGACAAAATACCTCCCTCTCCATTATGCTTTGATGGATATCCATGCCAGTCCAAGGGTTTCCCCCATTTTAATACAGGCTGGGCGAATGCTAGCATAGGCCCTGAGGGCGCTGGTAAAGGAAAAGTAGCAGTTGTTACACGCATGAAATAGTGTGACTATCACTGGAGGAAACCCATGCCTTCTGTACGTTGTAATAACCACTCAGGCCTGCCATGCTTCACCGTTTATGCCAAAACCAACAGACCCTGCGTCCCTTAAGAAAACACGACCTCCCTCATGCCTAGTGGGCACACGAGCAGTGTGGAGCTCTTCCCATGGCGGTGGCTCTCTTTCACACTCAGAAAAAAAGACAGAAACAACACAAAAGAGCCCCCTCCCCCTTTTTCCCTAACCGCCCAATATTTCACGGGCCTTTTTAATTTTAAAACTTTTATTTTATTTATTATTTATTTTTGTTTGTTTTTATTAAAAAAATGTTTTATCCTGGTCGACACTACATGGTGAGTATTATTATTCATGAAAAGAGTCGTTGAAGGCATGCATGTCTAATATCACACGTGAAAACATTAAAACCATCAATGTTGCAAGTTTATGTAGCAAAAATTAGCACAACTTATTTCTATGCATGATGTTTGTCAAAATACTAATATGGGAAGATGTGAATTGATCTCCCTCTCACTAAAATATATCTTCAAGGTCATGGTTAACTATGAGTACAATTGTTTCATTCAAAATCCTAAATGATACAAGAGCGTGTTTGAAAGAACAATGAATGGATTGTCAAAACAAATGTATTAAGAAGATGGTTTAGTTGTGTGCTCATGTACTCCAAAGCTAAAATGCCAGTGGATGTGTACTTATTGAAGGAAACAAAGATGTTGGTTAGAGGTAAATATCAGGGTCTCATGCGAAATATGTCCCATAGTGTGATGAATGATAGTTGAGATGCTTCAAAGCCTATGGAGTTGTAAGACTCCCTCCATGTAGCATGAACCCCTAGTTCAAAGTACTAGTCGACACTACATGCATATAAAAAATATGAGAATAAATACCATAAGCTATATCCCTTATTAATAATGTGGTTGAGTGATGTAGTTCCAAAAAGTAATGATGTATTCAAACCCCCACAATATCACTAAAACGTCATTAACACATATCTACATTTTGGAAACTATCCCATAACCAATATTAGAAACCTATAACTCTTTGTGAGAATATTAAAAATCCTATAATATTCTAGAAATCTTCCTCAAGATGAAAATGTACATCCTAGAGCATGAAAAATGGTAGTTTCATTCTTGGTATATGGATTAGTATCTATGTAAAATATGATCTTAGTCGATGTTTGAATATATTCTTGATTATTTATACCTTATGTAATTCAATCTAATCTATGAATTATATTTATGTTTTTATATAGAATGGATATCTATGTGAAAAAAACCCACATATTTCCCCCTCTTTTGAGGTGAATGATATTTGCAAAAGAATACTTGGATCAAAATAAGATATGAGTATCCATATCAGATGTGTTTGATAGTATGAAATGGATCACAAGGAGGGTTGTCTTGGGTGGCGACTATTGAGATATTTATCATGCAAGGGTGTGTATTGTAGAAACTATGGCACAAAAATATATAAAACTAACTAACAAGAAATAATTATAAAAGGAAATGATCTATAGTAACAAGTACCTATAAGGACAATTTAGAATACAATACGCAAACAATGTCACTTCTATTATTCATAAAAAGTAAAATATTCACAAAAAGGGACAAAAATTTTCACAAGACATGTAGAGTAAATTCCATAGGAAGCATACATAAAAGTAAGAATACAAATAATTAAGAAATTGAATATAATATCCTAGAGGAAAAAATATCAAGATAAGCTAGTACTATACAAGACACATATATTATCGATATTAACTCAAAATATATCATATTGCATAATATAAGAATTTGAACATATTGAGGGAAAATAATTGTATTGAAATGTCAAATAACTTGAATAATTTATAAGATACTCCCATATTAATAAGTACAATACGATAAAATTAGGCCAATAAGTTTCATCGTTGTTTACACTATAGTTAGTTTCAATATTATGGAGGGTACACAATAATAAGAAATATGTAAGGGATAAAAAATGTGGACTATTATGATCTTATTAAGATCCAACATCAATTATACATGACCATAACAAATAATTCAACTTGAAATGATTTAAGTGATTGATAAAAGATAAATACTTTCTTAAAACACAAGAGGAGAAAAAACTTAGTTTGTAAGGATGATTCTAAAATTATTAATGTGTGCAAAGAAGTGGAGTAGGAAGATATGGAGCTCTATATTCTACACTACATATTTTTGAAATAAAAAGTGATAAGGTGTAGGATTTTAGTGATTATGTATAGTCTAGAAAGGATTTCTATGGTATAACAAAGGGGTTGCGTGGTTTTATAACTTCGATAGTATTGGTTTGAAAATTATTATATGTTTTTCTTTTTTATGAATGGTACTTGTTATATATCAATCATTCTTGCACAAATTTGGAATGACCTAGGATGCCCTATAACAAAGTAGAAATAGTAACAACCTATAGAACGCTTCATCAAAGAAACAACAAACTAAAGGAGAAAAATGTTTTTGTACATTTGAGTTTATACCACCTTTTATGGTTAGAATCCAAGCTACTAAACTAATCCATGTGATGTAATACTTATATTTATTGGTAAAACCAATCAGCATGTAGTTTTCGTTATTATTTATCAAGTGTGTATATCTAAACAACCCCTAAGGGTTTCTTTGTGTCTCTTCACACCAATATATAAATCTAATTATGGAGTGTGGAATGTACCTAACATGGTAGTAGTGATATATAGTGTTCCAAAACTATGTGACTTGGTCCTTGATTTAATTATAATCCTTATGTAATTCTTAGAGTGAATTTTATTTTGTTAAGACATGACTCAATGATATTTGAATATTTGTAGATGAATGTTGATAAACTCTTTGACCTAGTTGAGTGCTTTAGAATTGTAGTAAGGACTATTTTAGATTATTTGTATATGATTTAGGAATACTTACACACCCTTTGAGTTCTGTTGGAATGATGTTTACAAAAAAAACTATTGATAATGCAAAGAGGTGAGCTATAAGTTTTCAATTATTTACATTTTATTTTTCTTTCGTAGGAAAGATATTTTGATAACACTAACCATATGATGATAAAATTACCCAAAGAATGATTTGGAATTGAAGTAATATGTGGTGATTGAGAATGAGAGGGATTGTATGCAGGTCAAATATGACTAGACCCTACATAATGACCCTTCTATATGGTTTTGAATAGGATATGGAAACATCAAAACTAAAAGTCACGTAATGAATATAATATGTTTTATGTTTCCATGATTGAATAATATCTCTATAATTATTGATAGAGCATAGTGCACGGATAATTAAATTTTAGAATGGATAGAGAGATGAGGAGATTAGATTCAAAATGTGATAAATTGTCTTAGCAAGGATATAAGAACAAATTTAGCTCTGCAAAAGGACAAATTACCAAATTTCAGTATCTATGCCAATCTCCTTAAGTTTGTAATTAAAAATGCATTCTTATAGGATAAACAAACATGAGTGTGAAGACACACTTTACCTTTTAAATAAACGAACTACATGATGTGTTGGTGTTCTTATGCTCCATGTTGAAACCCAAAACACATAGTGTAGTTAATTTCTACAATAAAAATTGGATTCTCTATTAAAATATAGATGATGTTTGTAACATTGAATATTACAAAACTTATGCAAAGGAAATAAAAAACATGGAAGAAATGAACTTGTTTGTTTTTCGTAAGGTGTGATATCCCATTATTTTCATTTCCTTTTGAGAGTTTGAATTTACTATGGAGATGTTAGGGGATTAGGGATTATCACCCCAGGTGTTGTGTCATATGAAATATTAAACATGAGGAATGATTAGACTATTAAGAATACATATGCTTTGATGTATTCCCCATTTCAAAATTTGATAAGAGAAGAGGAAAAAAAAAAGTCTATAAAGGTCATATTTTTTCTTCCATGCTTACCTTATTTGGTAATACGGTGATAAAAGGAAAGATCAGTCTATGAAGCTAGTAATATTGCTTCAACACTTTCCACTAAACCCATGAACCATATCATTGTTGACGGATCTAGGAAAAAAATGTTTCAAACTTGAAAAAATAGACTTTATACAAATGTAAATTGTCATGCACCTATAAGGTGCTTGGTGTCTGAATTGATTATTTAGACTTTTAAAAATTTGAAGGGAAAAAGGAGGTTCATGCCTCTAATACCATTTTGTAACTACATCCAAATTAAAAATATGAAAAACGAATGAAGTAATCATCACCCCTGTAACTTAGTATAAAAAATTTCATTAGTAGTTATAACTGTGTAAAAATCCTATAAACAACTCGATATAATTTATAGAAATATTAAATTTGAGTCAAAAATTCCTCTTTCTGGGAACATATGGAATGGTCAAGTTTATACCACAATCTTGATCGTATGCACATTTTTTTTTTTTACCTTGTTTGAGTTCTACCAAATTTGAATACCTTCGACATTTTCTAAGGATTTGATCCCTATAAGACTATGTTCTTGTATCTTGTAATATATCTATATGTATAGAAATGTGCTTTTGAATTCCCCCTTTTAGAGGTGCATATGATAAAACATTTGAGTGTATAACTCAAAAGAATAGACGTGTACCCATGTAAAATATGTTTGATAATCTTATGAAGTGGTGGCCAATGTTTAGAACTTGTACCTGTAAAGGGAGTTTGTGCATTGTGGCTGTTACAAATATATTGTGTAACATTATTAATGTATTGTGTATGTTATTAATATTGAGTTAATATAACTCATTAATAATATAGTTAGTGTGAGTGTGTTGTGATAACAAATAATGTTGATTAGTATTGAGGGATATTTGGGATGTTGGATACATCTTAGGGATGAGAGAGATTATAGGGGAAGTTGGAGATGATTGGTGACTCCTTGTATTAAGGAGTGCATCCTCCTATTCATCTGTATCACTCTTGTATTGAGATATCTCGAATGAAAACAAATTAAAGTATTATTATATTTGGTGTTTCTATTATGTTTTGACAAGTTTTATTTTTAGGATAAATCTGACCAAATTTAAATTTGGTATCAGAGCAGGAATGGTAGTTCTATGTGATTTGTATATTGCCTTGCTTTATGATTATCATCTACCTTTTTGCAATTGCTTAAATCTGTTAGAACTGCTCTAAAGAACATGTCGTAATTTCTATATTACGATCTGGGTTTCTCTAATTTTTAATGGGTTTATAGAGTTATTTCTGAGAAAAATATTATCTAAATTTCAGCTGAACCCACATTCTAGATGTGGAGAAATGTGGAAAATACGAAAGGGATTTTATGTTGATTTTTTCCCTTACGGCCTGCTGTAACAATTATGGAGTATATTTTCAATATGTTCAAGAGGTTTTAACATTATTTACAGTTATTTTGGTGTCTAATGGAGATATTTTCAAATCTATACAGTGGATCAACATACATAGTTTAATATTGTACATTTACACTTGGTGGCATCTTTATGTGCATAACTTGACACGTCTATTACTTTAAATGTATTTTAGTTACGATTAGCATCCCAAGAACATTGTTATGTAAGCATAATTTTCTCCCTTTTTCCATCTACAAAATCTTAAGTTCATTCCATTTTTTAATTTATAGTTCGACCAATTTAGGTTGGCTTCCTTTATGCATCACGGAAATTTCCATAACTTACTGGCTTATTTGGCACAATTCAAATCACATATACAATACTTAATTATCTTGTTCTTATGTTAAGAATGTGCTTCTCAAACGTTTATTTAATGTTTAAAATTTACCCTTGCTACACAAGTGAATCTAACGTGATGTCAAGGTGAAATCTTGGTATTAAGGAAGACATAGATTCGAGATAGATTTTTCCCCAAGAACATCCATCGATCACGGAATAGTTATTTCACTACCATAGTTATTAAAGTTCAATAACTTATGGACTTCCATTTATATTTATATATCTTTTGTTTTACTCAAGTTTGGTCACACCAAGGTAATTTATATTCTTTTAACGCATGAAAATGTTTAATTAAGTTATAAAAACTCCAAGAGTGACCTTAATCCTAATCTCTAAATCTCATTTTCATCATATATGATATGCTCTTACATCACACTATGGTCTCGTTATTAGCATTGTTTTGTAATCAGGAGTTACAGAAGTATTTGACTAACATCTTGAAGGGGTACATGATCGGAAGAATTGTAAACTATACATGAACCACAAGTGACACCTCCTAATCAGCTGAGGTTTGGTTTCTTCCAATATGCACTTAATGATCCATGCCTCAACTATATAAGAGTTTAAGGCAGGCGGACATATTTATACTAAACCACATTCAAGAAAATACCAAGATGTTATTTTGATAGAAACCAAGGTAGCACCGCTTAATCGTTCCTTCGAACAAGGACTCATAAGGTGACTTCTAAGGTGGTCTTCAACACTCAACCTGGTGTCGGACCTGAAGAGAGGGCATTCTTCTCGCGATTACCAAAACTAGAAGGAAACCGCATACTCTGGATAAAGTTGGACCATGTCATTCCTAAAATATGGGTTCACGACAATGTCGCTAGACATAATGACTATGACAGTAAACTCCAACTAGGGGTTTTATTTACCTAACCTAGGAGGTCTCATCGAGTGCAAAGTTTAAGGTCGTTCTACGGTTTTAAATTTCTTATATGGTAAAAAGGATCACACATGCAGGCAAGCTATGCACGAGTATTTTATTAGGGTTGAGTGTTTCCATTAAAAAAACTCTTTATTATGTTTGCAAGGTAAGAAGATAACCCAGTAATTAATTTAATCATTTATTGAATACTGGAGAAGTTACTACAATATATTAACTTCAATTTCATTTACTATATATAAATCAAACCCTTTTTGCCATACACAACTAAGAATCAAATTGAACCGGTGATTAGATGCACATTTCCTAAGATATCCCTAAAACTAGCATCTCCTACATATTAACAAATTTCAATTATAACTTTTCTGTAACAAGAGACTACATTAGACAGTTATTCATTTTACAATGACTTGTAAAAATTACAATAATAATAATTAAATTACACATCACCTTTTTCATCGTCATTCTTCCATCCTGCAAAACCCACGTGAGCATGATATCAGCGATAAATTGCACTAGCATGGCATCCACCCTAATCAATCATAATTATCATTTTTCAGTTTCCCATTTACATAAGATAAAAATTACAATTTGCAATCGAAACAAAAAGGTTTAGAGACATGTATTCATTACATTTCATTTTGCTTCTTTTTGTAACCCAGGAGAGAGAAAGAGAAGGGTAGAGAGAGAAAACACCGTTTGGTCAAAAGTTCTAATACACACAACAAGTTTCATTATAGTGTTTTAAACAGTTATTTACATGTGTTAAATGTTTTCAGGGTGATTTGGCAACCCTACGAGGTCCCACAGCTTTCTATTCTTACATTTTCTCACTAGCTACAAAACGTTCAAAATGGGCTCGGAGGCTAAGAAACTGCTTCCAAAGGTTATCTTCCATGAGCATACACACCACGATTAACTTTCTATGTGTCCCTAGATATACCAAGAGTTCATAGCAACTGATGGAATTGAAAAAGAGTCGCATGGTTTGCATTTGGTAGCTAGTTTTCTGGGCCACTGGTCGTAGTTCACCCAGTTGTAAAATGAAAAAAATTAGCTCGAGGGCCCAAAAACCGCATCCAAAATGACGTTCGATGGAGGAGAACACAATGATACATCTCCTACTAGTTCCCCTATATAAAGAGAATTCATCAGAGTCGACGGAATGAGAACTAGAGAACCATTTTTAAACGACAACAAGTTTTCTGGAGCGACAAGATGAAATTGGACCAGTTTGACCTCATCAAACTGCAACCGGAGGCCTACAAAATGGCTTCGCCAAACTATCCCAAAAGTTCTCTTTCCTATACTGAATGTTCCATGCAATTGTCTAGTATAAACACTAGAGGTTTGCGAAGACGGGAAGTAATTTCTCCATCCAGGTTTCAAATGACAATTCAAAACGAAAGCCAACTTTCTAGATTTAATAGCTTTCTACTGCTGTAAACCAGTGTAACAGGGCTCCTATAAGAGCGTCAAAAGGATGTCATATGTTCATTTTGGGTCAAACCAAAGGTCAAGGTGACTCCTCGTATACCAAGGTACACGAATGAAACTTCACATCTCATTTCCAAAGTTACGAAGGGTACTTAGTGAGTCTCCAAAATTACAAAATTTAACTATTTAAAACAAGGAGAAGGTCAACTTTATCAATGGGAAGTCAAATTCATCTAGTCGATAAAATGATATTGGAGTGATCAAGAAGGGTAAGAGTTTTCTAAATCATCTCAAAGTGAGGGTGATAGTTCATGGTTTAAAGTAGACGAGTTATAATGACTTCGTGAGTTACGACACAACAATTTATTATTTTGCAACGAGTTGAAGGAACATTTAACTGTATTAAAAATCCCATAAATTTAAAATTCTATTTAGTTGCAAAAGAGAACTAAAACACGAGAATTATGAGAGGTAAGGGAAGAAGAACCATGCCTGAAATGATGAGTGAAATGGTACAAGGGGCTCCAAGTGGTTTACACTCGCGATCCGTCGAGACCACCATTGTTGCCATATGATGCCAGGTAGTCACGTGCAAACCAAGCCATTCGTTGTGCACCCATGTCTCATCAAAAAGAACCATTTTGTGTTTTCAAGAAGTCATCCCGATCCCAGAGACCACATTTTCTATGTCAACAGATCACACGCCTTTTCAAAAAATCCATTTTTGTGCATATGAATACTCTGAGGAATGGCTTTCAAATACAATGCATAGGAAACATTAATTAATGGTTCTAACATAACAGTCCAGAAGCTTACACTTGGAAGAGGTGAGGCAATAATTCTTGGCATGATTCTACAAGAGGCACTCATGCCATCAAAGTATTTACAACCCTCATGCACTGAACCTACATGGCTGAAAGCTAATTAAACCAAAATGAAGCTTACAAGGTCGTAGTGGTATGTTCCATAAAACCACATCTCCATTTGAGGCATTCTTCCACATGGCAAATGAGATCATAGGCCTTCAATGCCTTTTAATGTACCCATTTTTTACATATCCTACTATCATTGCAGTCCCTGAACTACATTTCTTCCATGCATTTAGTCAAATAGTTCACATGCTTCCACATTTTACATATGTATCTACTAGGGCACTTACGACTGCAACATCTGACAAAGTTCCTCTGCCTTTTTTTTTGCTTTGATGGGATCCCACGATGGTCTAGACATGGCTTTTGGGAGGATGCTAGCAATGTTACAAACTAAATAGACAAAAATCCTCCTCCATTTTTCTTTGATGAGCATCCATACTCTGTCCCCAAAAGCAATTGCGACTCTACAACAATTATCGAAGAACCTCTCTCCAATGTGCTTTGATTTTCCCACGCAGGTGTGTGGCGTGGCCTAGGAGGATGCTAAAATGGTTGTGGAGTTTGGCTTTACATGTATCAAATGCATTTTCTTGAAAGCTTCCAAGGCCTCTTCAACAATACTCATTATGAGCAGATCCCTGTGCCCCCAAACCAGCCACCCCATGCCCAAAACTAACGCATTCCAAAAGCCAAAAAGACAAAACCCTAACTGCAATTTTTTGACTTTTTTGCCTTCTTCCACTTTTCCTAAACCACCCAACATTCACGGGCATTTTGATTTTATTTTTAATTCCTTTTAAATTTATTTATCTATATATATTATTTTTTTTTTTTTAATCTAAAAACGTCATAAAACCCTAAAATGAAGTAGACAAATAAATAAAATATAACTTAAAGTCAATCCATTACCAGAGATAAAATTTCGACACAAAAGCGACTGATCGAAGTCAGCGATATGAGTTATAATAGTATTATAAACATTATTTTAATGATTTTACGGCTTAATAATGATAATAATTATTAATCCTATTAATGGCGATGACTAGTAACTCAACGAACCGAGAACCAAATTTTCCTTTAACCGGATAGTTATCCATGATGCTACAAGGTCCACAATTTGGGGTGTCGACAATGACCCGAAAGGAAAGAAAGAGAGGGAAGGTGAAAAATTCACTGCGACAAGGACAAAGTCAACAATGGTCAACAAGAGCACACACACACCCTCCCATGCTTAACAACAGGGTCATCATGTCAGGAACAGGGGGAACATCTGACGGGGCATTACATTCTCCTCCCCTTAAGAAAGCATCATCCTCGATGCGACATGCAATGAAGAAACAGAAATGGTAGCAACAAGGAACAAATATGGTGAAGGCACGCTCTAAGGTTAAGATTTCAAACACAAAAGCATGGTCACGGGGTGGCCCTAGGAACATTTGGTAGAAATTTTAACTTTCAAGGTTCTGAAGATTGGCAGTTCTCTCTTATTCGTTATTTCATTAATCTCTTTCCATTAACATTATTCTTAATTCAAGTCCTTTAAAATTTCATTTTTATCGAATTTTAGTTTATTCATTCCTGTGGGTTCCCATCATGAACTACAGTCACAACACCCTACCAGGGTCATACACAACACTAAAATTTCACAAGCATACTTTTACATACTTTCACGACCGTACCACAACACAAGGGTTTCACCAAACCATGGAATGACAATGAGTAGACCACATAACAATTAATTTCCAACAATTACATCCTAGACATAGATCTAGTACACGCATATGACTAACAAACAAAATCAACACGTTGATACATATACAATGGGTATCACCTAACCCAAAACAATCCATGACTACACCAACATAGTGCCAAGACAATATCCAATAGTCCATACCAACCAAGAGGAGAGTCAAACCTCAAACATAACCAAGTGTCAAAAGGACTCACAAGGGTACACATAACTCACTATACCAACTCCACACATCTCAAAATATCAAGAAATAACTCCATATATCTCCTAGAGCATCATAAAACAACTCCATACACCTCCCCAAAGCATCACCAAATAATCTCCATATACCTCCCAAAGAGAAAGAATCATAGTGCCAAAACCAAGTCGGGTCACTCAACCATAGAGCCCCATCAAGAATATCAGGTCACTCAACCATAGAGTGTCATAAAGAATAACAGGTCACTCAACCATAGAGTCCCATCTCCTTTCTCCTTTTAATGAGGCTAGGTCACCCTATTGCCTTGGGCACATAGAGCCCCATCACCCCCAACCCAAGTGACATAATAACTCGTGGTTCAACAACCCACTAGTTATCTGTAACTCCTTGGGGCATACCCCCATACAACGAAGCGGGTCCATAGGTTCAACCACTCCATGGTTAATCCCATGACCCTAACCCAACACATTACGACATTAGAACCAACATAACAATCCATTCAAATGCCAAGTGGAAAATCAAAAGCCTTGGGCTAGGCTACAAAACTTGTAAATATGAAAAAAAAAGTTTTAAAACCAAGAAAAAAACAAATGGCTAATTAGCCTTGGTTAGTGCAAAATCCAAATGTTAATGCAACAATCAAATAAATGCCCAAAATATAAGAACATGTCAATCAAGAAAATGGCTGGTTCTAGCTAAAAAAATAATGATCAATTTACGAATAAAAATGTATTGAGAAAATAGCACATTACAATCACTATGTGGCCTCATACCACCACCAAAGGGGTACTCATCGAGTTGCTGGCACTCGGACATCGAGCCTCAGCTCATGAAAATATACATGTAACCAGAAATGAGTATATCAAATAATGTATCTATCATCATCTCTACCTGAATCATAACTCCAAACTCCCACAAGGATCAACATAGTCAAAATCACATAGGATTATTCAATGAACAATCCAATAGGAAAGAGCAGGGGACACAAGGTTGCATAAGTTGAGCCTAAGGTGGTGCGCACCCACAATATACTGAGCAAGCTCGAAGTATACTAAATAGATAAAAGTGGGTTTTCAGTCTATATAAGACTCCACTTTCTCACTTGTACTCAGCTCAAGATTATGACAACCTGGTCCACGCCTCCTCTCTCCACACATACACTCTTGACAATTTATCCCCTTAGGGTCGTCTAGTGTAAGGTCCACAACATACACATAACTACATCACAAACACAATGGTAATTCACACACAACAACCATAACGTCTTACGCATGGTATAAATATACAGGGTACAACACAATCATTACCTTCACGGGTTACGATACATCACATTACCACATCCTACACCCAAAGTGCAATCATTGTACACTAGGGATCATACTCACCATATGCCCCTAAATCATGACATGAACCATCACATATTACATGAATTATACGTATGAGGAAAACAATGTCTAACATTACGACATATAATCCCTTTGCGATACAACACAGTGATACACACGACTCATAACAACATGGTGATGACATCACAATATGATTCAATTCACTCTACACCAATTTTTCATGCAATACATCAATACATCTTCACATCACATAAGGTCAAAATGTTCCAACACTCTGCAATTCACAATATCATTCCATTCACACAAAACAAGGTGGTACATCACACACGGATTCCTCATTGGATCCACGAAAAGGAGAGTCAATACTCTCATCACAAGTAGTAATTCACACGTGAATTCTTCATAGAATCCACATGAAGGAGAGAGAATACTCCCATCCCCAGCACATCAACATGATAACAAATGCACACTAAGTGACATACACATCATGTGCATTCACATTATCACAATTACGACATAGATCACATCACTCTTAAAACACATTACTCTTCCAATATTTATCACCATCATGAAACACCATCACCATCATGCAAAATCATCACAACTCCAATCCATCCCAGAGGTTCGAGAGCATGAACCTCTGCTCTGATACCATATGTGGTGCCCTCATTTTACACACCCAAATACAATAGTAAAAATACCAGGATAATTTTTTTTTTTTTTACTTACATTGTGCACTACACACAACACGACACATGCTCCAAGTATAGAAAATCGACTCACAAACGACAATCACATAAGTCATCGACTCACACAGACCCATGAAAATACATAGGCATGTCGATGCCACACTTTTACTATGAACGAATACTAGCAATGACCCAACCACAAGAAACGTGACTTTAGGAACAACGAACCCACAACACATCATTACTTTAAATGTATTTTAGTTACGATTAGCATCCCAAGAACATTGTTATGTAAGCATAATTTTCTCCTTTTTCCATCTACAAAATCTTAAGTTCATTCCATTTTTTTAATTTACAGTTCGACCAATTTAGGTTGGCTTCCTTTATGCATCACGAAAATTTCCATAACTTACTGGCTTATTTGGCACAATTCAAATCACATATACAGTACTTAATTATCTTGTTCTTATGTTAAGAATGTGCTTCTCAAATGTTTATTTAATGTTTAAAATTTACCCTTGCTACACAAGTGAATCTAACATGATGTCAAGGTGAAATCTTGGTATTAAGGAAGACATAGATTTGAGATAGCTTTTTCCCCAAGAACATCCATCGATCATGGAATAGTTATTTCGCTACCATAGTTGTTAAAGTTCAATAACTTATGGACTTCCATTTATATTTATATATCTTTTGTTTTCTCAAGTTTGGTCACACCAAGGTAATTTATATTCTTTGCAACACATGAAAATGTTTAATTAAGTTATAAAGACTCCAAGAGTGACCTTAATCCTAATCTCCAATCTCATTTTCATCATATATGATATGCTCTTACATCGCACTATGGTCTCGTTATTAGCATTGTTTTGTAATCAGGAGTTACAGAAGTATTTGACTAACATCTTGAAGGGGTACATGATCGGAAGAATTGTAAACTATACATGAACCACAAGTGACACCTCCTAATCAGCTGAGGTTTGGTTTCTTCCAATATGCACTTAATGATCCATGCCTCAACTATATAAGAGTTTAAGGTAGGTGGACATATTTATACTAAACCACATTCAAGAAAATACCAAGATGTTATTTTGATAGAAACCAAGGTAGCACACTTAATCGTTCCTTTGAACAAGGACTCATAAGGTGACTTCTAAGGTGGTCTTCAACACTCAACCTAGTGTCGGACCTAAAGAGAGGGCATTCTTCTCACGATTACCAAAACTAGAAGGAAACCATATACTGGATAAAGTTGGACCATGTCATTCCTAAAATATGGGTTCACGACAATGTCGCTAGACATAATGACTATGACGGTAAACTCCAACTAGGGGTTTTATTTACCTAACCTAGGAGGTCTCATCAGTGCAAAGTTTAAGGTCGTTCTACGGTTTTAAATTTCTTATATGGAAAAAGGGATCACACATGCAGGCAAGCTATGCACGAATATTTTATTAGGGTTGAGTGTTTCCATTAAAAAAACTCTTTATTACATTTGTAAGGTAAGAAGATAACCCAATAATTAATTTAATCATTTATTGAATACTGAGAAGTTACTACAATATATTAACTTCAATTTCATTTACTATAGATAAATCAAACCCTTTTTTCCATACACAACTAAGAATCAAATTGAACCGGTGATTAGATGCACATTTCCTAAGATATCCCTAAAACTAGCATCTCCTACATATTAACAAATTTCAATTATAACTTTTCTGTAACAAGAGACTACATTAGACAGTTATTCATTTTACAATGACCTGTAAAAATTACAATAATAATAATTAAATTACACATCACCTTTTTTCGTCATTCTTCCATCCTGCAAAACCCACGTGAGCATGATATCAGTGATAAATCACTGGCATGGCATCCACCCTAATCAATCATAATTATCATTTTTCAGTTTCCCATTTACATAAGATAAAAATTACAATTTGCAATCAAAACAAAAAGGTTTAGAGACATGTATTCATTACATTTCATTTTTCTTCTTTTTGTAACCCAGGAGAGAGAAAGAGAAGGGTAGAGAGAGAAAACACCGTTTGGTCAAAAGTTATAATACACACAACAAGTTTCATTATAGTGTTTTAAACAATTATTTACATGTGTTAAACATTTTCAGGGTGATTTGGCAACCCTACGAGGTCCCGTAGCTTTCTATTCTTACATTTTCTCACTAGCTACAAAACGTTCAAAATGGGCTCAGAGGCTAAGAAACTACTTCCAAAGGTTATCTTCTCGATGAGCACGCACACCACGATTAACTTTCTACGTGTCCCCAGATATACCAAGAGTTCATAGCAACTGACATAATTGAAAAAGAGCACACGGTTTGTGTTTGGCGGCTAGTTTTCTGGGCCACTTGGTCGTAGTTCACCCAGTTGTAAAATGACAAAAGTTAGCTCGAGGGCCAAAAACCACGTCCAAAACGAATGTTCAATGGAGGAGCACGCAACGAGACATCTCCTACTAGTTCCCCTATATAAAGAGAATTCATTAGAGTCGATGGGACTGAGAACTAGAGAACCATTTTTAAATGGCAACAAGTTTTCTAGAGTGACAAGATGAAATTGGACCAGTTTGACCTCGTCAAACTGTGACCGAGGCCTACAAAATGGCTTCACCAAACTATCCCAAAAATTTCTTTCCTATACTGAATGTTCCATGCAATTTTCTAGTATAAACACTAGAGGTTTGTGAAGACGGGAAGTAATTTCTCCATCCAGGTTTCAAATGACAGTTCAAAACGAAAGCCAACTTTCTAGATTTAACAACTTTCTACTGTTGTAAACCAGTGTAATAGGGCTCCTATAAGAGCATCAAAAGGATGTCATATGTTCATTTCAGGTCAAACCAAAGGTCAAGGTGACTCCTCGTATACCAAGGTACATGAATGAAACTTCACATCTCGTTTCCAGAGTTGCGAAGGGTACTTAGTGAGTCTCCGAAAATTACAAAATTTAACTATTTAAAACAAGGAGAAGGTCAACTTTATCAATGGGGAGTCAAATTCGTCTGGTCGATAAAATGATATTGGAGCGATCAAGAAGGGTAAGAGTTTTCTAAATCATCTCGAAGTGAGGGTGATAGTTCATGGTTTAAAGTAGGCGAGTTATAATGACTTCATGAGTTATGACATGACAATTTATTGTTTTGCAACGAGTTGAAGGAACATTTAACTATATTAAAAATCCCATAAATTTAAAATTCTATTTAGTTGCAAAAGAGAACTAAAACATGAGAATTATGAGAGGTAAGGGAAGAAGAACCATGCTTGAAATGATGAGCGAAATGGTATAAGGGGCTCCAAGTAGTTTACACTCACGATCCATCGAGACCACCATTGTTGCCATCTGATGCCAGGTAGTCACGTGCAAACCAAGCCATTCATTGTGCACCCATGTCTCATCGAAAAGAACCATTTTGTGTTTTCAAGAAGTCATCCCAATCCCAGAGACCACATTTTCTATGTCAACAGATCACACACCTTTTCAACAAAATCCATTTTTGTGCATACGAATACTCTAAGGAATGACTTTCAAATACAATGCATAGGAAGCATTAATTAATGGTTCTAATAGAATAGTCCAAGAAGCTTGCACTTGGAAGAGGTGAGGCAATAATTCTTGGCATGATTCTACAAGAGGCACTCATGCCATCAAAGTATTTACAACCCTCATGCACTGAACCTGCATGGCTGAAAGCTAATTAAACCAAAAATGAAGCTTACAAGGTCAGGGTATGTTCCATAAGACCACATCTCTTGAGGCATTCTACCAAACAAATCACAAGCCTTTTTACATGACATCATTTTTTGGATATCCTTCTATCATTACATTCCCTAGAACTACATTTCTTCCATGCATTTAGTCGAACAGTTCGCATGCTTCCACGTTTTACATATGTATCTACTAGGGCACTTGTGACTGCAACATCTGACAAAGTTCCTTTGCCTTTTTTGCTTTGATGGGAGCCCACGCAATTCTAGGTGCGGCTGGAGGATGCTGGCAACGTGACAAACTAAACAGACAAAAAATCCTCCTCCATTTTTCTTTGATGAGCATCCATACTCTATCCCCAAAGCATTTGTGACTGCAACAACTGTCCAAGAACCTCTCTCCAATGTGCTTTGATTTTCCCACGCAGTGTGTGGCGCGGCCTGGGAGGATGCTAAAAATGGTTGTGGAGTCTAGATTTACACGTATCAAATGCATTTTCTTGAAAGCTTCCAAGGCCTCTTCAACAATACTCATTCTGAGCAGATCCCTATGCCCCCAAACCAGCCGCCCCATGCCCAAAACTAACGCATTCCAAAAGCCAAAAAGACAAAACCCTAACTGTGATTTTTAGACTTTTTCACCTTCTTCCACTTTTCCCTAAACCGCCCAACATTCATGGGCATTTTGATTTTATTTTTAATTCCTTTTAAATTTATTTATCTATTTCTTTTTGTTTGTTTTAATCTAAAAATGTCATAAAACCCTAAAACGAAGTAGACAAATAAATAAAATATAACTTAAAGTCAATCCATTACCAGAGATAAAATTTTCACACAAAAGTGACTGATCGAAGTCGGTGATATGAGTTATAATAGTATTATAAACATTATTTTAATGATTTTATGGCTTAATAATGATAATAATTATTAATCCTATTTTATAGTATTTTGTCATTCAAAAGTAATAATGTTCAATATAATGTTGTTATGTGTCATTTTGTAACAATCAAGAGTCATTATATGTCTATGTCATTTTTGAGTCATCCGTTATTATTGTAAAGTGTCATCATCCGTCTCGTTAAAATTTGTTGTCAAAATTATAAAATTGTATTAAAAAAATAATATTTAATTTCTTTATTTTTTATTGTTTCATGTTGTTAAGTCTTTTGTTTGTGAAATTGTCACTTTGTAAACATCTCAGAAAATAAACAAAAAATTGCCTTACTTGACACATTTTCGGGTAACCGATGTTTGATTTGTAATCAATATGCTTTGTTTAGCTTAAAAGAAATTTATTCTAAGTAAGTAGTGTTTCAATGTAGGATAGAGGCAACAGAGGAAGGAGGTCAATCAGCGACCTCTCACCATTTACAAGCTGACGACGGGCCGCACAATGAAGTTGTGGTATTTTTTCAGTTGTGTTTAATTTCCACTGTGTGAAAATAAGAACAGATGTCACATTCCTGTTCAATTGTAATGTGTGAGAAATTCCTATATGTAACCTCCTAGAAGAAAACATTGTAAAGTATGTCTCTAAGTTTATTGTAACACTCATAGATTTGGAAAGGGTTGGTGGTAGATCCAGAAGACCATAGATGTGAAAAGGTAGATAAAATTTTACTGATGTAGCGGTCCTATGACTGCCTTCCTTATTTATTAAGATAATCCTCCAGTGGAATGTCAAGTGGGTTCTTTTCATGGAGTAAATGTGGGATGTGTTCCTTTGCAAAGTTTTGGTCATGTGCGGTAAGGCAGATTAGCTTGAGTTGGAAGTTTACTCGCCTTTCTTTGATCCAGTTATGAGGCAATCTCATGTAGCACGTTGTAGTAAAAGGAGTTATGTTGTACAATGTCAACATTAAGGAGTGTATATTTGGAATTAATAATGTTAACAATAGGAGAGTGAATGTTACAAATATATTGTGTAACATTATTAATATATTGTGTATGTTATTAATATTGAGTTAATATAACTCATATTAATAATATAGTTAGTGTGAGTGTGTTGTGATAACAACTCACGTTGATTAGTCTTGAGGGATATTTGGGATGTTGGAGATATCTTAGGGATGAGAGAGATTGTAGGGGAATTTGGAGATGATTGTTGACTCCTTGTATTAAGGAGTGCATCCTCCTATTTATGTGTATCACTCTTGTATTGAGATATCCTGAATGAAAACAAATTAAAGTATTATTATATTCGGTGTTTCTATTATGTTTTACAAGTCTGATTTTGAGCATAACTTTGACCAACTTTATAGTGGAAACCAAGGCATGGATGAGAAAAAATGTGCAATAATAAATCACAAGAGAGATATGTGTAAAAAAACTATTAATAGTAGATAATGATACCAATCGGTTCCTACTACATAGT
This sequence comes from Taxus wallichiana var. yunnanensis, assembly GCA_018340775.1. Lineage (NCBI taxonomy): Eukaryota > Viridiplantae > Streptophyta > Pinopsida > Cupressales > Taxaceae > Taxus > Taxus wallichiana. The sequence continues at coordinate 188,295,842 of CM031239.1, forward strand.
AAAACAAGTATAGATTAAATAGAGTAATCATGCCAAAATTTATAAATAAAATTGTAGTGTAAGCTATAAATAGTAGAGTAATAAAAGTAGAAGTGTATAATAATGTAAACAATAACACATATAATCATAGTAATATGTAGGTATATAACCACAAACATGGGATGTTTGTGGTATCACAAGACAATCGTAGTAGAAGGACCACAATCCCCATAATCGAAAGAAAGTGTATATGCATAACATAGCCATGAAGCCACAAACATGGGACACCCAAAGTATCAAAATACAATCAAGAAATTCACATCATAAAAACCAAATAGTCATATCATGGTAATTATCTAAGATAATCAAGTGAATCCATTTAGTAAGCAATCGGGTAATGAATCTAGACAAACAAGTAATGCAAACAACATATAAATCAAGTGTAATAAATAGTAATAGTAACAATAGAGATAGAAATATAGGTTAGCACTCTACAAAAGACATGCATTAGTTTTTTTGATGTAATAAATAGGGTGAACACTTTAAATGTTATCAATATTTAATAGGCGGTATATCTTTATGCCAATATTTTATCCTCTTTGGTCATACACAATCTTCTCGGTTCACCCGGATGTGAAACCCGTAAAACATAAATCAAGGAAAAATCATCCTAAGGTTTCATTCTTAGTCAAGGAAAACCTTGAGAAACTCTTTCAATTTAAGTTTATAATAACTATAGATTTCTCTCGAGTGGATATAAAACATGGTGCCTATTTTATATAAGACACTTAACATCTGGACTCGCACCGAATTCTGAGATATCAACAAATCCTATCTTAAAGACGTTTTTACCTTACCCAACATAGACATGATAGTTAAATCTACAAAATGAAATAAAATTTTATCTTTAATGGATGGATTTTCAGTCTACAATCGAGAAGAAAAATTGTTCGGGAAGACCAACACAAGAAAAAATTTACAACATCCTAGGGTATATTTTGTTACAAGGTTATGCCTTTTTTCCCTAAGAACTCAAGGGTAACCTATCAACATGCAATGAATTTTATTTTTCATGATCTACTTCCTGATATCATGGAGGACTATGTTGATGACATTCTTTCCAAATCTAAATCTAGATTCAATCATCCAACCATCTTGCGGCATGTATTTTAATGGTTGAGAGAATATAAGGTGTGCCTTGATCCAAAGAAGTGTGTCTTTGGTGTTAATTTAGGGAAGCTCGTGGATTCATTGTCTCATGGAGACGAATTTAATTTCACACTAGGAAGGGAAAAAAATCATAGATACGACTCCACTACAAAATATTTGTGAGATATGAGGACTCTAAGGAAATATTCAATATATGTAGTGCTTCATATCTCAGCTTGCCAATAAGTTCCATAATTTGAATCATCTTCTTATAAAGTATGTATAATTTAAATGGAAACAATAATGTCAAGATTATTTCACTAAGTTGAAAGAATGCCTATCAAATACATTTGTGTTAAAGTCACCTATTCATTACAATCTTATGTTACTATACACATCATCCACAGAACATTCCATCGTGGAATTGCTTACGTAACATAATGACAAAGGAAAAGAGCAAGTTGTTTATTATCTTTGTAAAGCCTTGATTTATCTTGAACTAAAATATTCTTCAATTGAGAAATTATTTCTGGAAGTAGCATTCATCTTTCATAAATTGTGACATTATCTACTCAATCATTCAATAAATATTAATTCCAAAGTTGATCCTTTAAAATATTTACTCGAGGACATGTTATAACAGGTCCAATGTATAGTTGGGTCATGTTCTTAAGAGAGTTCGATATAGAATTTATCAATAAAAAATCTATAAAATGGAAATATCTAGTAGATTAAATGGTCATAGTGCTATTTTCATCATCTCAACCAATTTACTTTGAGTTACTAGATGATGAGCTCTTGTAGGTTGATGAAATCCCTTCCTAGTATTTTTTTCAATGGCCGTTGCAATATACATGGACTATATCTCTGTCATTGTGCTATGCACACCGGATAGTGATGTTATTCCCAAATCTTACTGCATTAGTTTCCATGGAATAAAAACATCATGGTGTATGCATCTCTAATAGAAGGTCTAGGATTTTCTATATCTTGGAAGCTCTAAGATCTGACAGTCTTTGGGGACTCCCTTTTAATCATCAAACAAGAAAATGGAGAATATTAGATCAAACATGATAACCTATTTCCCTATAAAATCATGGTCGATAGTCTTAAAGGTTACTTTTGGCTTATAACATTTGAACATGTCCCTTGCGCATATAAAAAAGAAATAAATGTCATGATTACTATCACCTTCCTTCTTGAATTTTATACAAATCAAAGAAACATGGATTTTTTCATAGAACATCTTTTGGTTCATGTATGTGATCTTATGGAGTCAACCATGGTGTGTGAAATTGTTGGTCCTAAGAACCCTTGGTACCACGATATCTATACATTTATCCAAGATAAAACCTATCCCGCTAACATGAATTAAACCCATAAAATATCCTTAGCACAACATGCTTTATGATACACCATCCTTGCTGACACCCTTTATTGAAGAGGCTATTATGGGACTCTCTTAAGATGTCTTAATCAAGAAGAAGTAACAAAAATACTAGTCAAATTACATTTGGGCATCTCGTGGTGCACACATAACTCGACATGGTCTTAAATAAAAAATTGTGTGCATGGGCTACTATTATCCCACTATGGAATCAAATATATGTAACTTTGTCAAAAAATTCCAAGCATGTTAGTGGAATGGTAATCTTATTCATACACCCTCACAAACCCTCAAACCTATCACTTCACCCTGGCCTTTTTCCAGATGGGGGATCAAATTAGTAAGAAAAATAAAACTCACATCCTCTAATGGAAACACCTTCATAATCACCACTACTGTATATTTCATGAAGTGGATAGAGGTCATTCCTCTCACCTACATCACTAGGTCAAATATTGCCAACTTCATCTTGAACCATATCATTTTCTACTTTGGGATCCCTAATTCTCTTGTTATAAATAACGGTACATCCGAAAAAACAAGAATTTTAAAGAGTTATTTAAAAATACATATCCTCCTATAATGGGAAACTCCATATTAACCGAAATACAATGGCTAATTTGAAGCTTCCAATAAAATGATAAAATCAATATTGTAGAAAACTGTTGATAAATATGGTTATTATTGGCACACGCAACTATATCACGCCCTCTCTCGGGATTATTGAACCTTGTTCTTCATTCTAATTATAGCCACTCCCTTCTCCCTTGCATATTTTTCTCAAGCCATATTACCCTTATAATTTAAGCTTCCTTTCCTCTTTGTATATCATTACAACACATGGTACTTGAATAATATTACCACGAAGGACATCCTATAGAGTTAGAGCTATTATATGAGAGGCATGTCTCTATCTTTGAACACTTGAATTCATATAAGAATCACTTATGCCACAACTATAATAAAAATATTAAACGAAGATAGTTTGAGATTGTTGATCTTGTGATTAAATAAAACAAAAATAACACTATAAAAGAGTGTGAAAAACAAGCTAATTTTTAACCTAATTGGATGCGACCCTACATTATAACTACTAAGTTTAGATCTAGACATTATAAACTATCCGGTGAATATGGAAAAGAGATTAAATATCCATTGAATGTATTTAATAATAATAATATTTACTCCTAAATCCTTTAAGAGTATCCCTAGTGTCGAGGGCATATCGGTGCAAATCACTTCTTCCACACCCTTGCCCTTTTTGTTCTTTCCATCCTTCCAAACCACATAGTGTCGAGTGTTCCTCCTAGTTAAGGTGTGAATACCATGCTCTATCATTCATGTTCACCCACTTCCATTGTATTCCAACCTTTGGTGCTCATTGGGCTTATTCATTTTTGTAATTGTTAATATAGTTTAAGGACACCATTCCTTTTCATTGATGAAAAAAATTCAAAAAAATCATATACAAATAAAACCCAATAAAATATAGAATTTCCAAAATCCCAAAACAATATAAAATCAATCCAAAAACCTAAAATTTAAAATTAAAAAAAAAAAAAAACATACGAGAAAATATTTCACAAAATTTCAGCACTTTGCACAACATAATTTACAATATCTCCATTTGTTGACCGCAATCCTAATAATTGTTCTATATTATGATATGATTCTCAACTTTTCTTACCCCTCACATGTGTCATTTCTCATGGTAAATACCATCAATCAAACCTTTTTGTATATCCTCACTTGGGGCACATTACGCTCTCAATTTTTTTCGACATGTATCCTTACTTTGAAAACTTCTTGATCCAACTTCGAGATCACACTTCAACAAGATCCAATAAGAGTGTCATGAGGAGTAGTAACTTTTCTATTTAGTCGATACAATCCCCTTACACATATTATTTCTTGGGGGCATTCCCATCTAGTTATTCTTCATTGTGGAACACATTAGAGGGATGTAGTTAGATGTCGTTATTACAAATTGTGTTGCATTATTACTATAAGCTGACTTGCAATAGGTAATCTTCATAACATTTTTAGTTTGTATATAACTTTATGTTGGTGTTACTGTATATGTGTGGCTTGTTTTCCATTCTCATACATAATTGTGACCATTGCGGCGGTAAGATAACCGAGCTCATTGCTAGCTTATTGTATTCATTCTTCTTTGCATTTTGGGTTTGTGATTCATTCCTCATCTTTGTTTTTATATTATCTCATTTTACCTTGATTTTTAGGAATTTTTTCAATTTTTGTATTCATTTTTGAACCTATTACAGGTATTTTGTAATCATATTCACGTATTTATAATCACGGTGTCTATGCATTATCATGTGTATATAGTTTTTGCAATCTTGTTATTGTTTTGTAATCTTTTTGTGTATGTTTTTCATTATGGTGTTAATTCTAAAATGTGTAATAATGCAACAAAATTAACACATCCATATAACATAATTATTTATTCATGACCATCATACATCGGGAATAAAATATAAGTTTAAAACATGTAAGCTAAGAAACAAGTATTTAATCATCATACATCTATGATACATCAGAATACATCTATTATAAAAAAATCACGATCATCATCTCAACATCTATACAAATACATCGAATATAAATCAAACATTTCATCATAATATGTCATTTCAAATTTCCATGAATCATGTATACACAAAAATTCCATATACATAAAAAAATGTCGATGTACACTATATCCAAAAATATCACATACATATCAACATGTCATCATAGGCATAAATCTAGAAAATTGTTCCTTCACAATGAGGCATCTACTAAAACATATATCATATATCATATACTTGAGTGAAGGTAAAATATCTCCCACTTTGAGCGTGTAAGAAATTTATTCAAGGAAAAAATCAACAAGCCTGAAAAATAATAAAATATAGTATTGTAAACCTTTCTCTAAGCTCTTGCTTCAACCTCAAGATGAGATAGTTGAACTATAAAGACACTTGTTGGATATCCTAAAATGGTTTGTTTTTGGGTGCTCCAATTTTTATTCCAAATGGTGGAGGAAATGTTAGGATCCAAAATGAACATGTGGATTCATCGAAAGGAAAATGAGGAGAGGTTTTATGCAATTTACACATTCTTCGAGGATGTGTTTTTTTAAGGATATGGCTTGTTATTTATAATTGCTAGAGAGGTCATGGAATGGTTGAAGGTTCTTAATGAGATTATCAATGTAAATTCCCAAAATATCCATCGTATTTTTATAATAGTTAAATTGAATTGAATATACATTAAGGGAAATGAATTTTCAATTTGTAATAAGTTTGCCTCCAAGAATGTGGTTGTACATGCATTTTTATTTCTTCCATCTTTCAAGGATCCTAAAAGTGGAGTTGAGTGGGGTGACTAGGATAGTGAAGTTGGTCTTAATTTGAGGATGAGTAGGTAATTAAACATTTAATTAAATTATCCACGGATTATAGGAGTATACTTTAAGTGTAATGAGAATTAAATTAAGTAATTCTAAAGGGGATGTGAAATATTTAATTGAATTAAATCTTGAAGGGATGAATACTTAAATCATGATAGAATTAATTTAATTAATTATGAAGGAATTTGGATGAATTATAGTGGGATAGAATTAATTCAATTAATTCTAAAGAGTTATACATTGGAACATGATGCAAAAGATATAGATATATAAGGATAGGATACAAATAAGTATGTATTTTTAGGGTGTCTACAAAAACCATAATAAAAAACATGCTAAATGTAACATCATTATAAACATATATAACTAGGCGTAATAAGAGAAGAAAAAAAAATATGTACATCAAGCGATAAATGGTTTGGAGGGTTAATCATAGTAAATCTTCGGAGATGAGTGTTTTTCGTTTCTAAATGATATGGTATTAGTTAGTTTGTAGGGGATATATCATTAACTATGGATGAATCCCATATTTTTGGAAATATTTTATCTCCTTATCATGGGTGTAGTTGAGGAATAGTTCTTTGATATCAAATTTTTATTGTTTTATAAGTTTTTTTGTTGTTGTACGATGTGGGTTCTTTATTGTGAGTTATGTTGGACAAAATTAACACAATTTTTATCCAACAAATAAAGGGAATGAATTTAATCTTCACAAATTTATACATAATAATGATACCATGTAGATAAATTAGAAGGTGTAATGACTTAAGATCTAGAAAAATCATTTCTTCATATCCATATAATAGAGAGAAATGAGTTTCCCCAATAGCGATGTGAATGCTTTTGTGGTATGCCAAAAGTACAAGATGTAGATTAAGATGTCAATCAATATGAAAACCCTAAATGGCACTTTTTTTTGGAGGATTTCATTAATAATATTGATGGTAGTTTTTATTTCCCATTAGACTCGTAGATGATATGGAGTTGAAAATTTGTGTTTGATCATAAATTTAGTATAGAAATACTTCATTTCCTTGCATTTTGAATTCCACCATTATCATATATGGTGGTTTGAGTAATTATCAACAGATATGATTTTATCAAGGATGAATTTAGTAGTTGAGGTACCATTCAAATTTTTAGGGGCATGGCGTGTCTTACGACCCCTTGTGACCCGCATCCCATGCAACCTAACCTCATTACCTAAACTTTACACAATTATTTATTAATTACCTTGTAATTGATAAATCCACATCACCTTACCCACCACCTCACTTTGCCACCTCATCATGACCTAGCCCTAACCTAAACTAACCTAATTAAGACCCATGACTTGGTCAGACTCACATCCATAACTAATGCCTCCTTACTCGCACCCAAAGCCGACCTTCTAGCCACTTGACCAATCCATGGCCCGATCTCTCGGGAGAAAAGGGGAAGGTGGGCTATTTTACTAAAAATAGCCTACTTTTTCCTTACCGATGCCGGTTCTACTCGACCGCCGTCGGTTCACGTACGTAACCGCCATCGGTTCCTGTAAATGGGCTCCCAAACCAAAACAACGGATCGAATTTCATTTTGGAGATCGGTCAAAGATTTGAATCAGCGAGAGCATTGCGGCGAGGAGCAGTCCAGATCTTCACTTGACAGAGCGAGAGGCGAGTAAAGAAACCAGAAGTGTTTACTGACCAAGGAGATCAACTTGCATCGTACCCAAAACCCGATTAAGTCACATCTTGCATGTCCTTTGTTATAACATTTCTTATGCTTCTTGAATCTCAGTGCTCCTAAATCCGTTTCTGAATCCACTACCCAACGTGCCATTGCATCTAACTGTCATTCTTTTGCTTCTAATCATCCCATTTCCTAATACCATCCAAAAACCAGCCATTACAAACACCATAGCTGCCAAGAAGATCGTAGAACCCACCGCTATCGGTTATCAGTAACCGCCATCGGTTATCAGTGACCGGCATCGGTTATCAGTAACCGGCATCGGTTCCTCTGATCAAAAACCAGAAAACCAGCCTTTCCCCCTACCCAGTTTAACGAAATAATTTAATTAATATTTTGCAGTCTTTTGTGTTAATTCATATTAGCGAGAGGCCGACCACCTTGAAAGGAAGTTTTATATTTCACAGGCCCAGGCGGTTTCCTCATTTATTGTTTAATCAAAATCTTGTGGTCTTGTGTTCTTATTTGCGGTAGTCCTTCCCAGACAAAAAGGAGTCTCTGCGGATCGGCTGATCTTTCTCTGACGGCGCGCACACACATCTCGACATTCAACGGGTATTCCTCCTAACCCTAACCTCATCATTTCTAAAAGGAATGAAAGGATAGAAACAACTCTATTCCCGAAGCTTGAAACATTAGAGTGAAACATTTTGGCACGCTTAGGTGGGACCCATTTTGGGTTTCTTTCTCTTGCTTATTTTCATTTTAGGAAGCATATTTCTTTGTTCTTTGCTTTTTGTTATATATTTCGTAAAGAATTTGTCTTGCTTTCCTAGTTTCGCATTAGTGAAAGTCATCTCTCTTGCTTCATCGAATATAATTTTTGATTTGGGTTTAAAACACGTGCATTGCATTCCTGCTTGTTGTTCTTCAATTCTAGTGAACATAGATTAAGTAACGAATTCGTACACGTGGGGGTGATATCCACGGTATTGACGGAAATTAACCTTAGTTTCAACTGCACACACATCATAGAATCACTTCACAATTAACACAACAGCTCAAACATCCCCCCTTTTCCGCGGTATTCCTCCGCTCGATTGAGGTAACCTTATAAGCCAAAACAAACTTGACATTTCCCCTTGGTCTTGTTGTTTAGGATTCTGACATCATCTTACGTCTAAAGGCATAAGCCTACGATAACTAAAATTAACCCTAGGATTAATCTCTAGATTTGCGTGTGCCTCTTGCTTGTTTCCAAATTCTGTTTTCTCTGTCATACTTTGTCTTCTGTGATCAATAAGTTGATAAATATACTCAACGTTGCTAAAAATCAAATTAGCAGCCTTTTATATCTTCTTATCCTAGACTTTTGACACCGGCATCGGTTAAGGGACCGACGTCGTTTTCTCTGTGACCGACACCGGTTAGTAAACCGATATCGGTTACTGTCTTCATCAGCCCCTGACAAACCAGCAACTTGCCAAATTCATCATTCTGAGGTTGTTTTTGTTCTTGATAGATTAAAACTTTCCTGTGTGTTCTTGTCTATGGTTGTCATCACTCGGAAGCAAGCCGCCGCCATGGTTTCACATGCCTGCTCTGTGTCTTTGCCTGAATCACCCCCTTCACATTCTATAGGGAACCCTACGGACACTAGTGAGATCCCCCAAATTCCTGTAGGAGACAAGGACTTTGCCAAATTTCTGGATGCTAATCCCAGCGCTGTACAATACTATTTGTCTCATGCCCCCGACCGTACGCCTGATGGTCAGCTCCTTATTGGCATGCCTATTAGTATAGCTGCTCATTTAGCTCCCACTCCTCCTGATAACAATGCCTTACTTCCTGCATCTCTAGCCCCGTCTCCCGATCCGGCGACTTGAGGGTTCATACGACCCGATTAGCTTTCCTTTGGTTAACCTTGGACCCCACGTATCGTTACCACCAAGCGCCCCTATCTCATCTATCTTTCAGACCACTCCATTCATGACTTACTCTCTGCCACCTATTCACACGAGCTTTCCTTCTCAAGCTCCGCCTACCTTTTCATTCCCATACACGTATCCAGTAACCTCAACACCTTATATGGGACATCCCTATTCTGTGGCATCATCATCTCATCCAACCACAGATTTCATCAAACAAATGATGGACAAAATGCAAAACCTGGAGGCTTCCGTTTCAGGAAGTCGTAGCGCCTTGACATACGAGCAAGTTTGTCGGGAGCCCATTCACCCTTCTGTCCCCCTTCATTCATACCCTCCTCAATGGGAGTTGCCAAAGTTTACTCGTTTTAACAGTAAAGAGGATCCTCAACAACACTTGCGATCATTTAGACATGCTTGTTATTTGATTGCCCATGATGACGCCTTGTTACTCCGCACCTTCCCCATGTCCTTATCAGGACCCGCCTTGGAGTGGTACAGTGCTTTAACCCAGCATTCGATCTTCTCTTTTAACCAACTAGCCCAATCTTTCTTGGATCATTTCTCCATTAACATTGCCAAGAAAGTATCTATCACTGACCTCTATGCCATCCGACAATTTGAAGATGAATCTATCGCAGATTTCGTTGGACGATGGCGGGGCCTTATCAACCAACTTACGTATGCCTTGCCTCAAACCGAACTCATTGAACTATTTACGCGGGCCTGCGCTAAGCACATCTCCCCTACCCTCCAAATTCAAACTTTCCGCACATTCGACGAGGCCTTTACCATGGCTCGGAAACTTGAAATTCGAGCCTTAGAAGAAGAGAAATTGCGGTTGCGTAACAAAAACCCCAATTTCCGAACTCCTGATTCTACCAACAAGCCAAACACCACCACTCCTCACGCGTCCACTTCTTCTAAATCAAAAGGAGCTGTCCACGCGGTAATGGTCAAATCTCAAACACCGTCGATACTCATGAAAACCACTTATAAGTACAAAGCCGAGCCCACCGATTACACTCCTTGGGAGAAACTTATGGCGTCATCTGGAGAAATTGCTCAAAGTGGGGCTATCACCTTGCCCCTGTTAAACCTCACTCTGGGTTTGACTCCACCCGCATGATACCTTCTGAGTACTGAAAATGACTTTTGTAACTTTCACGCGTAAAGGACATAGTCATGAAAACTGCAAGATGTTGAAAAATATAGTACAGGAAATGGTTGACGCAGGGGATATAACCCTCGATAATCCTAACGCCCCTGCTAACCGAAATCTGAAAATTTTCAACAAGCCATTCCCGAATCACTCGTCCAACAGTAACGTGAACCAAGATATCTTAGCCGAGGAGAGTGTTCATGAGATCCATGCAGTCTTCGATTCTCAGCCAAAAGCCTCTATTGAAAAAATTTTAAATCAAGCCTCTCCACCAACACAGGAGTTTGAACCTCCTTCACCACCATCAAGCCAAAGTGAAATCATTCCTTTACCCATAGAAGAGTTAACTGCCCGGACTTCTCTTCTCATCGACGAGTCTTCTTACACCACATCCCTACAAGACTGTGAGCGGATGCTATCTAATTTATCTATTTCCCAAACGTCCCCTTCTACCACTCTTGCTACACAAGAGGAAGGCTCGCCACTCCTTTTGACATCCTTAGCCGAGAAATCTCTTACACTAACATCACCACATTCTTTAAACGTGACAGATCCCCTCGAACACGCCCTCCTACCTATTAGTCCCTCATCGCCTAAATCTTTTCAACGACCGGTTGACCTCTTAACATCTATTGATACAGTGCCTCATCTACCTCCTGTGTCACACCCGCAGTGGACTGGAATTACAACCCACCTTTCTTCCGTACAAAATTACAAATCACACACAGAGTGTCATTCCACGGAAGATGAAGCGGGCCCTATGGGAACGTTTGAGTACCCCTTTTTCTACTCAAATGCAAATGGTGATCTGATGTCTCCACCATATACCCGAAGTGCTTACAGAAGCTTAAAATGCCCCTGTTCTCACCTTCATCCCCCTCACCTCTACCAAATGCCCCGTCCACTTCTATCAACTTAACCAGATCTTCCCCTACGCTTGGACCTCACGATGCCCGATCTAACACACCCGCTAAGCGACTCGATCTATCCAAAAATAAATCCGCCCCGCCACCTAGGAGACAAACTCAATCCATGCCCCTATCAAAATCAAAACCATCGTCGTCATACCTACCTTCCATATTGGGACCCCATCCCTCTACCTTACATCAATATATCATACCTCCTACGTTTTCTTCAAAACAACCTACGCCTTCCACACCTATACAGAAATTCCAGGGTATAGCAACACCGTCACTCCGCGTATCCTGTCCACCTATCAACCCTAAACAAATTCCATCATCAAAAGATTTGTTTTCAGTCACTCCTATTTCCCCGTGGTTGTTTTCTGATACCACGTCATCTGCGGCCTCATCATCCAACATAGCTTCTGCGCCAAAGAAATCACGTTTAGTAAAAACCATGTATCAACACCCCTCGGCTAAACCACCACAAACCAATCATGCCCAAACATTACCAAAACCCGCACAACCAATACCCTCATCCTCTTCCGATTTTGACCCACTCAAAGGATCTTACGCCAAAATCCTTGCTATGTTGGTGGAGAATGCGACCATTTCCCTACCCCCACTTAGACCTTATGACCCGTCTAAACCTCGACCGATAAGTTATGATGAGTCTAAAATCTGCGCCTATCACCGTACACCAGGACATGATGTAGAGGGATGCCAAGCTTTAAAAACCATCCTTCGTCAGTCACCTCTCCCAGCTACGAAAGTTAAGAAAGACAACTTACGAAGGGAGAGACCTTTAGTTTCCATTCCCTCTCCTATACCATCTGTCCCCGCCTCACCAAGATCTGTCATTATTACAACCCCACCTCTTGAAGACCATGAGTTATCCCACCATCTTCCTCATCTCGGGTCTCTGAGATTAATATGATTAGTGTCATTACTCGAGGCGGAAAAACAATGGGAAAGCAAAAGAAAACACACTGCGGCATCTCTTTCTCCGTCAAACATCCCGATTGCACCACCACCTAAAGTGGTCATTCGCGGACCCGCTATCCGTCTCTAATGGCATTGCCCACCGAAATATGATTAAACGGCTTCACCAATCACCCAGTAAAAATGACCTTTGTATGATCTCATTCGGACTTGAATCTCATCGAAGCAAGCTCTCGTTGAGATCCTTGAGGATAGAGGTTTTACCTAATGAAACCTTGCTGTCGCCTCCATTCTAACACCCGATCACGTTGCCTCTCTCACTAAAACAGCCCACTTTACTCCAATCACTTACGTCTCTGCTATACCACAAAGTGCTTTGCGATCGGTTTCTCGAAGATGAAATTGTTGACTTTGAGTACGAGAAGACCACGACCTGCCCTTTTCATCTCCGCTTACGTCAGGACATTCGAGTACGTCGGGTTATGATTGATGGGGCGCTAGCCTAAACATCATCTCTTGAAAATCCTTCCAGCAGATGAACATCCCTTCAGTTGCATGTGTGCCAACCCCATCATGTTGCGGTCATTCATGATGCTATTACTTCTACCTTAGGCACCGTGATCCTCAACATTCGCGTAGGACCACGTACTTTACCCGAACTCTTCTATGTCCTTGAGGGAGAGTTCGATATAATATATTCTTTGGGTCGTCCTTGGATCCGAGCCATGGGATGCGTTCCTCAACATTACATAGATGCATAAAATTTGAGTACGAGGGGAAGTCTTACACCGTAAAAGCTGACCCTCCCCCCTTTAAAACCTGCAATATGTTATACCGCCCTAACGATGTGCTTATACCAATCAAGACACCCATACATTCAACCCAACCATCCTCCTCAAATGTACCTCAACCATCTACCTCAACCGCGCTACGCCTTGATTGATGAAACCACCATCGCAAAAGCCACTTCCCTTCCCATGACTAACATTCCAACCTCAGGCCCCTTAGTAGATGTTTTTCAGCGCCTTCTGTTGGGGAGTACCGCCTATATAACGTTAGTTCTTTCCCTACCCGCGAGAGTACAGGACAATTACATGCACATCCCACCTACGACCGTCGCGTGGGGGAGATAATCTCTTACGGACCACCCCATTGCCGCACTAACCTAACGTATGGGGGTGTTGATGCATCCTCCATTACCCCTGAACCTCCTCTTGGTGTGGTTCCTTTCCAATCCGATTTTCAATACTTGACAAATCGTCGTTTATCCCTCACCTTCTTGACTCATTTGTGTGCGTGGAAGGCTTTGGTTTTGGCCTTTACGAACAAGGCCGACATACACTCATTCCCGTGACTACCCGTAAACACAATGATCGCAGTGGTCTCGGTTTTCCCGAAACACCTACACAGGAGACACCTCCTGTCAGCTGTATCCTGGAAGAAGAAGACGCCGCCCCTACCAAATCATCATCACCCACTTTGCCATCATCACCCGCAGAATCTATAGACCCTGAATCCATCCCTCCTAACTTTTTTTTTTCATAAATGCTATCTTCATAGGTCCTCTCACGTATCAACGCGATAATGACGACCCATCTTCTTTGCCCCTTCTTTATCCAGACATGATCGAAGAGGATTCGCCTTTGATTAATGTTGTTGAATGCCAGGATGACGACTCCATCCTCACTTACCTTGGCGCGGATGATTCTTATATTGGACGAGCCTTACCATCTGAAACCCAAACTATGCTGAACGAATCTACCATAGAAATCAATATCCACACGGAGGAGGATCCTCACATTGTGAAGATTGGACAATCCCTTAACACATCAGAACAAGCCGCCTTTACTACCTTTCTCGTGCTCACGACCAAGCTTTCGCATGGTCTTACGGTGACATGCCGGAATTGATCCTACCATCGCCGTCCATAACATCACCTAAACCCCGATTCCAAACCAGTCAAACGAGTGAAATTGAGAAAATGCATCCACGCATTGCTCTCTTGGTCAAGAGGAGCTCAGCGACTCCTTTATGTTTCATTCATCTTGCTATTGACTATCCTCAATGGATTTCTAACATCGTACACATCACTAAAGCGGCAGGGGACTTCGGATATGCCAAATTTCGGGATCTTAACCTCGCTTGCCCTAAGGATGACTTCCCCTTACCTAGCATTGACCAACTTGTTGATCTAGCTGCAGGTCATGAGATGCTCTCTCTCATGGATGGCTTTTCGAGGATCTGACCAAATTTTGGTTGCCCTGCCCGATCAACACAAAGCGCCCTTCATAACTCCTTGGGAACCTTACATTGTTATCGTGTCATGCCATTTGGCCTTAAGAATCTTTGGTCTTTACCTATCGGCGGGCTATGACCTACATTTTCATGACATTATGCACACTATCCTTGAAGACTATGTCGACGATCTTCTCGGAAAGTCTAAACATCGTAGTGAACATCTCGATGTTTTAACCATTATTTTTGATGCTTTGTTACAATATTACATCGCCTTCACCAAGAAATGTGTCTTTGGTGTTCTTTGGGAAAACTTCTTGGCTTTATCGTCTCTTTGCGTGGCATTGAGGTCGATCCATCTAAAGTCAAAGCTATCCTAGAAATGGCCCCACCTAAAAATCTCAAACAATTGCGTAGTTTACAGGTAAGCTCGATCTATCCAACGTTTCATCTCCCGACTCTCGGATCGGTGTCACCTTTCCATCACCTCCTTAAAAAGGATATTGCATTCCAATGGAGCGAAGAATGTCACCAAGCCTTGAAGCTCTCAAATCCTATCTCTTGCACCACCGTGCTTATCCCACCCCAAGACGACCGCCCTTTCTACCTTTACCTTTCCGCCACCGACCACGCTGTAGGAGCCATGCTTGCACATCGTGACTCTGAGAATCACGAACAAGCCGTTTATTATATAAGTCGTACTTTGGTGGACTATGAGACTAGGTACACACATGTAGAAAAATTGTGCCTTGCCCTATCATTCGTGGCCACCAAACTCCGACACTACCTTCTAAATCACAAGACTTTCGTCATCACCAATACAGACCCCATCCATTACATGTATGCCAAACCTCATCTGAACCAACGCATTGCTAGATGGCTCATGCTTCTCGCCGACCTCGACCTTGAGTTTGTCCACCAGAAATCAATCAAAGGACAAACCATCGCAGACCAACTTGCAGAAGCTCCTTTACCTGGGGAACAATTTACCAATTTCACATTTCCCGACGAACTCATCGCTACTCTTTCCCTCACGGAGGAGTCGTACCCAATGACCCTCTTCTTCGATGGATCTAAATGCCAGCGCGGCGGAGGAGCCGGCGTTGTTCTCATTCCTCTCAACGCTGAACCTATGCCTCTTTCATTCTGACTTGATTTCCCTTGCACTAATAATACGAGTGAATACGAGGCCCTTGTTGCAGGTCTCCAGTTGCATTACACTTAGGTATCAAATCTATCAACATTTTTGGCGACTCTCGATTGGTAGTCAATCAAGTTATGGCGTCTACCAATGCAAAAACGAGGAACTTCAAAAATACAAACACTACGTGGATTCACTTCTAGCCTTATTTACCCACTATTCCATCTGAAACCATTCCCAGCTCCACTAACAAATTTGCGGATACTATGGCTTGCTTAGCCTCGCATAATTCCCTTGCGCCATGACTCGAATTATTCGTCGTGGTCCAACAACTTTTTGCCCCATCTATTCACCCCGGTAGTTTGTATGATAAATCACGTATGTCTACTAATTCACGGGATACAGGTACCACCATTTCACGACTACCTTACAATCTCTGTCCTCCCACCTGACCTTACTAGTAACGGCAAACGTGCTTTTCTTAAAAGTGTTTCACGTTATGTTGTCATGGGGGGACTCCTCTATAAACGTGGCTTTGATGGCATCCTCCTTTGCTGTCTAACTGGCGCGGAGGCCACTCATACCATCCAACAGGTCCATGACGGTATTTGTGGTGGACATTTTAGCGGCCTTGCCGTGGCCAAACGAATCCTTCGCCTTGGTTATTATTGGCCTACTCTCAATAACGACTGCTACGAATATGTTAAGCGTTGTGTTATGTGTCAACAACATGCCACCTTGACATACTCCTAGCCACCCGCTCCAGATCGCTCGAGATCTTTGGCCCTTCTCACAATGGGGTTTAGACCTTATTGGTGAGATTCATCCAACCTCTTCACAACGTCACCGTTGGATAATCACAGCGACCGAATATTACACAAAATGGGTGGAGGCTATTCCACTCATTTCAATCAAAAAAGAAAAAATTGTCGAGTTCATTAACCACCACATTATCTGTCGTTTTGGTGTTCCTCATCGCCTGATAACAGATAATGGAAAATCTTTCAAAAACAAGTTGTTGCAAGACCTTTGTGACAACTTTGGTATCAAACTTAGTTTCTCATCACCTTCTATCCACCTGAGCCAATGGGCAAGCCGAGTCCTCTAATAAAACACTAACCAAAATCCTCATGAAAGTTGTCAATGAATCCGGAAGAAATTGGCACGATCACATTCCCTTTGCCCTTTGGGCTTATCGTACTAGCATTCGTACCTCTACTAATGCCACACCTTTTTCTTTGGTATACGGTACTGAGAGGCTGTTTTGCCTCTCGAAATACAAATACCCTCCTTAGAATATCTCTTGGGATATTCTCACCAGCGATGATTTCCGCGAAGCGGTTAGCCCAATGGAGCTTCTTGACGAACGCCGTCTTACAGCTCTTGATCACCTTCAAATCTATCAAAAACGCATTAAACGTGCTTATGATAAGCGACTTCATGAGCGTACCTTTAAGGTTGGTGATCTTGTTCTCAAAGAGAATCAACATGTAACCAAACTAGAAAAGAGCAAACGTGGAAAATTTGCTCCCAATTGGATTGGGCCTTATATAATCACTCACACCTATGGATCAGTACTTATCGTTTAGCTTAAGCAATGGTAAACTGAGCACAACCCCTAATGCCTTGCATCTTCGACCATTCTCCTGTTGAAAATTAGTGTTATATCACTTCTTATCTACCTTCCGCTCGTCCCTTGAGCTCACTTACCACTACATACACTCTGTTTCCTACACTTCATAATAACAATCAAGCTCACATAGTTTGATCCTCACCTCCCCTTGATGATGCCTTCCCCTTTTTAGTCTAGTCCATGACTTCAAAGTATTAAAATAAGCCGTATTCTTATGGGATTTTCTTGAGTCAAACTTCCTACTAAACTAGATGCTTCACGCCAAATGAACATCTAGTCATCTAAATTAAATATAGTTGCTCCCTCGAAGGACACTATATCTTAGAACTATTCTTTGCTTTATTATATATATAATTGCTCCCCGAAGGACAGCTATGCATTACAATCATATCTGCTACTATAAATAGGCTGCTCCCTCGAAGGACAGACTATACACGGTCGACCTTTATCGAAGCTTCTCGCATTGATCAGCTTCGTGAAGACCTCAAGAATAATACAATCAATATCCCTTGTAGACTTCCCGCATCGATCAGTCTACATTCAATAAAAGAAAAGCCTCATTCAAAAGGACTTTTGAGTCATGGACTTGTCTATTTAGGGTAGGTTCTCTTTCGTCAGAACACTCACTTTGTAATAAGTTCTCCGTACCTCAGCTATATCATCCACCTCACCTCACCATTTGTTTCAACTCAAGGGACGTGACGTATATCCGATATATTGTGATTATACAACTCTTTTCACCTATCGACTTCTACTTTATCACGAGTACCTGAGGGATTCAAGCTCATCCTATGTTAATATGTGGTTTGTTTAGCTCTTCTCAACTACGGGACACTTTTGCCTCTTTTGCTCGACTCTAGGATTGTGTGTTGACCTTAATCAGGATACGGTTCCCTACTATTTGGGTAAGCTAACTTTCGCTTTACCTATACCTACATCAACATCGCCCATACCTTACCAACACCAACAACATTACCCTATCAACATCAAATTCTTATCAACCAACAAATTGCCTAACCATACCCAAATTGCACAATTCACCTCTCCACAGGTCTAAGGGAGAACTACATCGATCTGAGGCCCCTCCTTGCTTTGTGCGATGGGCTATGTAGGCGAGCACTTCGGACATGGGGTCTCCCAAGGTTAGCTCGACCATCCCCTACCATAACCTATCTGTGTGGTGAATATAAATATTTTTGTGTATTTCTATTTAATCACATTCCTCTTTATCCTTTTTTAAAACACCGAAAATCAAAACACAAACAATCTTATTATTATCATAACTCAAATCAACATACATATTCAGTTTTATTTAGATGTTAAACAAATACATCTTCTCTATCATCGACACGCAGGTCGGCATCCTTATTTATTCTTATACCTTGCTAACATTTACTCAGACCCTCACGCCTCATCCCGAACTAGGTGATGATCGTGATCGTCGACCCCTCTCGCCGGGCCTCTCTGTCCTCAAAGGTACCACGGCTATTGGTACCGCCCACTGATCTGCCAATCTCTCCTGTAACATATGAATACGCCCTCTCGCATGGAGGACTCCAGCCTCTAGTCTCCCCGCCCGTGACTCCGCAACCACTAACAATCCTCTTGTCTCATTCACCTGCGTTTGGAGCTGCTGAACCAAACGCTGCAGATGATCCCTCTCTGCTGTAATCACCGCTATGTCAGGGCGCTCACGTACACCTCGCAGTTCTGCTACCCACCATAATCTATAGGCCTCTGTCGTTCCTGCATCCATTACCCTGCGATCGGCTGCTACCTCTTCAGGCCCTTCTGGAGGTGTTGGCTGGGGAGGTGAGAATCTGCCTCGGCGTCGATCCTCATATATGGTCTATAAGCCAGGGGTATATCCTGCACAAATCCAAATTGTCGCCACACGCGATCTATAGGAATCCTCTCATACTCACCCGGCCTGTGCCCTGCGATCCACCTCAATCGCTCTACACCCCTCAACTCCTCAGCTATGCTCTCTGTCACCATATAGTTCCCGTATGGCCTCCAACAGATATCCGCAACCGTCACTCTCTCCCATACCTGCCTGTAATACTCAATATCACCCGTCACGGCCTGGGATCTGGCCTCTTGTTCTGTCTGGACCCATCATCTGAATCCCAACCTCTGCACTCCGGTTTCTCCCGACTGGATGGGTCGGCCTATTGGTCGCACACAAACAATGTGCTCATAGGCCCAACAGTGTAATAAGTATGAACTATCCAGTGTCGTCCTGTGATTTCACCTACAAGCCCATAAACCCTGTATAGCTCCGAAATATGCGGTGCCCATGCAAAAGTCACGTTCCTTTCTATCATCTCCCAATAACACACATCAATGCCTTTGGAAATCTTCCCCCTTACGCCCTCGTAGCATAATACCCTACCGCTATCATTAATATCACTTTGCTAACCTTGTCTCCTCGGGGTGTCTTTGCATACATTACCCCATATGTAAAAGATAAACCTCATTGTGTCAAATCTCGTGCGTATGGACCAAATCTGCTTATTATCGCTCCCAGTGCCGCTGTTAGGTAGTGCACGATATCTTGGTTCTCTGTAATAGGGAGTCTCAAATCAAACACATCTTCGATATTCTTGTCATCTCCCCTGTTGGCGGATAAAAGGTATTTGTCTCGGGATTCCATCTCTCAATCAATGCCTGCAACATAGCATGATTACGTGCGATTCGTGAATAATAGCGGATTCCACTTAACCCCAAATGATTTATCAATGTCCATTCAGCTGGTGTTACATCCGCTCGGATTCGTGACAACAGCGCTGGCACACTATCATTCATCCTCAATCCTGCCTCTGCCTGCATACACCAAAACAACAAACAACCATTCAATCCGTCAGGGTTTTTTCAAACATTCTGGAAATTCCTCCAGTAACCGGTATCGGTTATACATAACCGATATCGGTTGAGTAACCGATACCGGTTCTCCCTAACCGCTACCGGTCACTGTCAATTACATACATCTTGCCTAAAACAACCACCTACGACAATAAATTGATCGTTTCTTCCTTTCTATATACACAGACATACCAACAACCCCGAATTACCTACCCCATAACACTCACCTCATCTATACCCCCGGCTATCATGTTGTCTTTCTCATATCTACTTCCTTATTCTTTTCCAGCTTATTCCCAAAAACATGCAGTAGTTAAATCACAAACAAAATGATACCTCTTGGGTTGCAGCAGCTTGAGGTGGCCCTTGTCTTCCCTCCTGTCCTTGCCTGCTGGATGCTTCTCCTCGTTCTGCCATGATCACCACCCTTTTCAACTTTGTCTTTCTGCCTTCTGAATCTCGGATCACATTCACTTTCCTTGTCTATTTTCTCCTTCTCACCCAAATCTCTCATGCAAATACCTGTCTCAGTCGTCAAAAAGCGTCGCGTTCGCGTATTTAACCTCTTGCATGGCTCTAAAATTAAAACTCAAGTTGCCACCCTAGCTTTTCTATTTTTAGAAAAGCTCATACCTAAATAACCGGTATCGGTCCTATAACCGATATCGGTCATATAACTACCGACATCGGTTACCTAACCGATACCGGTTACACACCTGCCTTTTTGAAACAGGTTTCTTTTCTTCATTCTTTCATAAATTTTTGTCGCGCCCGCCTCTTTTCCTGCATAACCACACCATTTACCACATTTGTTCATCCACCACACATCATATCATTACAATTTCATTAAACATCATTTATTTTATACAAATACACAACCATCAACTACGAATTTCAAGAAACTATCAATCTCTACATCATTTGGATCCAACTCATCAGTTACATATATCACAATGTCACAAAACCAACAATTCATCACATCACATGTCATTCATATATACGTCAAAAAAAAAAAAAACAAAACCATCAACATCATCCATCTATCAACATGCCCACTAAACTTATCATACATTATATATTACCAAACCATTAACAAAATATTTAAACACATTTTTGAACACTACATATGGATCAAAACATCATCTATATATATATATATACCAGTTTTCAAAAATACAATGTGCCCTACATCGGGGCCTCTGTGATCTCATAATATACCAAAGCCGGCACGCAGGCCGCAATACCTACCAAAAATCTCGACTCGGCTCGCAGGCCGGTCTCTCATATCAAAAATATACTCGGCTCGTGAGGCGGTATCAAATGTACAACCCGTGTACTCGGCTCATGCGAGGCAGTATATAATAAATAAATGAATCAATCTGATGAATAAGTGTCGGCACGCAGAGGCCTCTATCCATCTGACCGGTTCGCGAGACCGGTGCCGTGTCCTATACTGAAAACCATGTCGGGGATCTATCAGCTCTCCCCACCGCCCTCGGCACCTCTCCCCACTGGTCCCTGTGGTGCCTCTCGCCTCCTGCCCGTCACGGACACGCCAGCTGTGGCTGCCCCTCCCTGAGATCTCTGGCTGTGCGAGGTCTACGCCTACATCTTGTGCATCCTTTGATACTCGACTCCGGTACTATCAAGAATATCCTGATAATATCGGGCCTCTGCTCTAACCTCCATATAGCGATCTCGCGCCACTGAAGGAGCTGGGGCTGGTCCCCTGGCACCTAACACCAATACCCCACAGCTGTGCACACTGCACTGTGGCGCGGTGGTCTTTGCTGTCTTCTTTGCACTGCACTGCTTTGTGGGTGTGGTCTTTGGTGGTGGTCTTTGCTGTCTCTTGCTGTGCACTGCTTTTGTGCTTGTGTGTGGTCTTTGGTGGTGGTGGTACTTGTGCACATGCTGCACACTTTGTGGGTGTGTGTCTTTGGTGGTGGTCTTTACTGTGCTGTGCTGAGCACAGGCTAGGCTGCACTGTAAGGCCCCTATCTGTACTGCTGCTGGCAAGACTGCCACTGTAAGAGCTGCACTGACCCACAGGTGATCCTCTCTCCTATAAGCTGCAGCCAGTCAGGCTGCGTGGTGTGATACTATCCTCGCTGCTCTCTTGACCCACCACACCTGTGTATGCTCCGTGCACCGGCATCATCCACACCCTCACCTGCTGGTCTCTCCGCTACCCAGTCTGGATCCAAAGGCTGTGGCGCTGGCAGTGGGGCCTCTACATCATCCCTCCTGTACTGAGGGAAGGGAGGTGGCTCGTCCTGTCGTAACCCCATCTGCTGCGTGCCCTCTCTGGGGTATCGCTCGTACTCTCCGGCCTCCTCCTGCTATCCAGGAATGTATCTTTGGATCGGGCGCATATCTGTGGGCTCCTCTGCCCGGTGGTGACCTCTGTAGGGTCTCCATACAATGTCTCTTCTTTGTAAGGCCCTCTGTGCAGTGTCATAATAGGCCACATCCCGACCTGCAACAACTGCTCGTGGCTGGCCCACGACCCCTAACCACCTCTGAAAGCCATATCGGTATACGACCTGTGGCCCTGGCTGCTGGGGTAGCCCTACTGGCCTGATGCATACGATGTGCTCGTATGCCCAACAGTGCAACAAAAATGTAGAACAAATACCAAATCGCCTCCTCCGGCGATAGCCCCATAACTCCCTGTATAATTGCACCAGATACACTGGTGCCCATGCGAAACAGGTGTGCTCCTCCACCATCTCCAGCAGCACCCCCATCAATGCTCGTGGGAAGCGGCCTCCCTCTGAATCCGGGAGGGCGAAGCAGGTGATCCCTATCATCATCAACACGGCAAGCCGTGTCTCATGTCTGTGTGCGCGGTACATGTCACCATATCCAATGCTCGCGCTATGATACGTAAGAAGCGCGGCTGCATCCCCAAAAACCTGCAGTATGCTGTCCATGGCAGTCTCTGAATCTACCTGGAAGACTGCCTCTCCCTCGATCGGTAGCCGCAGGATGCGATACACATCCTCTAATGTGACGGTCATCTCCCCGGTCGGAAGATGGAACACATTGGCCGCCGGATCCCATCTCTCGATGAGGGCGACCATCAGGCTGTGATCCCTCTCTATCGCTCTGTACCTCTGGACCCCGCCGAGTCCCACCTCGCGCATGATGGCCCAATGCGCCGCAGATACGTGTGGCCTCATCCGACTCAATAGTGGAGGCATCTATCATCATGCATCGTCAGCTGGCGACGTGCTGCAAAACCAACCCACATTCTTAGACCTACTCTTTATTATAACATCTACTTTACCATCTAAACCCCCTTTTTGTATCCCCCCGACCACACCCCGACTTTCCACCCAACCCACCTAACCCACCACCAAACCCACAACCCAACCCAAAACCCACACCTAACCCACTCACACGGCCAACCACACCCTAATACCCAACAAGCTTCCCAAACCCAAACCAACCCAAAAAACCCAAAACCTAACCCCACACCTAACCCTTCTCCACCCCTAACCCAACCCCCACACCGACCCGCAACCCAACCCAAAAACCCAAAACCTAACCCCACACCTAACCCTTCTCCACCCCTAACCCAACCCAACCCACCCCACTCCCACTCCCACCCCCACCCAAAACAACCCCCACCCCTGACCCCACACCCTCAACCCAACCCAACCCCCAACCCACCCTGCCCTTACCCCACAACCGGCCGCCCCAGGCCGATACATGGCCGGCGCGGTCACCAACAACCCTCCCTTTCCCTAAAATTGTGCGACCGATGCCGGTCGCTTAGTGACCGACATCGGTCACTGTCTTCTCCCGGCCGAACCCCCGCGCGGCCCCCAAAACCCATTTTTTACCTATTTCTACCCATCTACCCACCCAAAAACCCTAAAAACTTACCCACCTACCCACCTTAGCCTATCTAACCTATCTACCCTCTCCCTTTCTCAAATTACCTCCATTTACTCATTATTTCCTACAAAATACAAATTCCTACCCAAACCCCCCATTTAGCCTAATAACCATTTCAATGCATAAAATCACGAGTTTAGAACCTACCGGTACGACGACACGTCGTCGTGGTGGGATGGGTGGTGGCGGTCCAGCTGGTCCAGCCCCTCCAGCTCCTCCTGCCTGTGCCATGGCTCCAATCCTGATCTACTGGGTCCCTGGCCAATCACCTGCTGCCTCCTCCTCAACCGGGCCCACTATCACTCTCTCACTTGTCCAATGAATAGCTCCACCTCACTCAATCCGACCTCTAATCCCAAGTCTCCACGTCAGACAAGTCGATTTGGATTGCAAATAACAAAAGTGACAATGACAAGCCGTATTTTTCTTTTTATAGGTTTTTCGACCTTAACCGATGTCGGTTTCATTTTACCCTAAGGAACCGGTATCGGTCTCTTAACCGATATCGGTCATGCGAATCGACATCGGTTCGTACCCACTTTCACCCCATTCTTTGCCCTTATTTACTCCTTGCCTCTTTTTCACCAATATCGCCTCTATCCACCTTTCTTTGCACACATTTGTTCACTTGTCGGCTGACCTCGGCCTCGACCTACCATTCGGCCCGACCTAAGGCCTCGGCCTACCATTCGGCCCGACCTAAGGCCTCGACCCTACCATTTGGCCCGACCCAAGGCCTCGACCTACCTATTGGCCCGACCCAGGCCTCGACCTACCATTGGCCCGACCCAAGGCCTCGACCTACCTATTCGGCCCGACCAGGGCCTCGGCCTACCTGTTCGGCCCGACCCAGGCCTCGACCTACCCATTTGGCCCGACCCAGAGGCCTCGGCCTACCCATTCGGCCCGACCCAGGCCTCGGCCTGCCTACCCATTAGGCCCGCCCGCCTCGGCCTACCTGTTGGCCCGGCCCAGGCCTCGCCTACCTGTTAGGCCCGACCCAGGCCTCGCCTACCCATTTGGCCCGACCCAAGGCCTCGGCCTACCTATCCGGCCCGACCCAGGCCTCGCCCTACCCATCCGGCCCGACCCAGGCCTCGCCCTAACAATTTGGCTGACCCAGGCCTCACTCTACCCTTATGACTTGACCCGGGGCCACCGCCCAACCACTTGCTTTGACCCAAGGCCGTATCACTTGATACCATACCCCATCAACGTTTTATTTTATCCATCCATCATGTACCTTTTGTTCAATCGAGCTCACTGTTCGTGTTTTAGCATGATTAGGGTCCTTGACTTGATCGTCGACCAACTTTGCCTAGACCTGACCGTGACGTTTATCTCAACCAAACCAACCATTTGAGTCTTTGCCGAACATGCCTAAACGTTCTGTACCTTACATTTATATACCACTGGAGCTACTTCCTATGCCTTGGATACGGGGATTATATCACCCTTGTTTGGATAAACTATCGACCTTTGCCTATACATCATTTGGTTTGCTCGTCAAATCATGTACCCTAGTCGTCTTATTGCATTTCAACATGCGTCTGCTTCCTTGGACCTACCCCACCACCTTACCATCCTCTCTACAACATATACCCTTTATCAACCCTATCCCTGATTTCCCGTTCACTCAATCTGTGATAGATTTGAGGGGGATTACCTATATCCTTAACATGAGAAACCACTTCATATTATTGTCTGTGCAGCTTTACAGAACAAGCTACACGACAATAAGGGGCTAATGTAGACACCAAATTCGTGTCTTACGACCCCTTGTGACCCGCATCCCATTTCGCAACCTAACCTCATTACCTAAACTTTACACAATTATTTATTAATTACCTTGTAATTGATAAATCCACATCACCTTACCCGCCACCTCACTTTGCCACCTCATCATGACCTAGCCCTAACCCTAAACTAACCTAATTAAGACCCATGACTTGGTCTAGACTCACATCCATAACTAATGCCTCCTTACTCGCACCCAAAGCCGACCTTCTAGCCACTTGACCAATCCATGGCCAGATCTCTCGGGAGAAAGCGGGAAGGTGGGCTATTTTACTAAAAATAGCCTACTTTTTCCTTACCGATGCGGTTCTACTCGGCCGCCGTCGGTTACGTAACCGCCATCGGTTCCTGTAAATGGGCTCCCAAACCAAAACAACGGATCGAATTTCATTTTGGAGATCGGTCGAAGGATTTATGAATCAACGAGAGCATTGCGAGGAGGAGGCGAGTCGAGATCTTCACTTGACAGAGCAGAGACGAGTAAAGAAACCAGAAGTGTTTACAACCAAGGAGATCAACTTGCATCTGTGCCAAAACCAGTAAGTCACATCTTGCATGTCCTTTGTTATAACATTTCTTATGCTTCTTGAATCTCAGTGCTCCTAAATCCGTTTCTGAATCCACTACCCAACGTGCCATTGCATCTAACTGTCATTCTTTTGCTTCTAATCATCCCATTTCCTAATACCATCCAAAAACCAGCCATTACAAACACCATAGCTGCCAAGAAGATCGTAGAACCCACCGCTATCGGTTATCAGTAACCGCCATCGGTTATCAGTGACCGGCATCGGTTATCAGTAACCGGCATCGGTTCCTCTGATCAAAAACCAGAAAACCAGCCTTTCCCCCTACCCAGTTTAACGAAATAATTTAATTAATATTTTGCAGTCTTTTGTGTTAATTCATATTAGCAGGGGAACTGACCACCTTCGAAAGGAAGTTTTATATTTCCTGGGCCCAAGGCAGTTTCCTCATTTATTGTTTAATCAAAATCTTGTGGTCTTGTGTTCTTATTTGCAGGTAGTCCTTCCCAGACAAAAAGGAGTCTCTGCAGTCAGCCTGATCTGTCTCTACGGTACGCGCACACCATCTCGACATTCAACAGGTATTCCTCCTAACCCTAACCTCATCTGTTTCTAAAAGGAATGAAAGGATAGAAGCAACTCTATTCCCAGAAGCTTGAAACATTCCGGTGAAACAGGATGAGATTAGAATGTATTACCATGCTATGAATGAGTAATTTAAAAAAAAACTAAACCCCCACATAATGAAGGGCTGCTTCAATTTTTGAAGTTCTTAAAAGGTAATTAATGAGATCATCATGTGTATGAAAATTATTGTACCACTTAGAAAACATCTTGAATTTAATATTTTTATTCTATTAAGACTTCACTAGGTAAGAAATGTGTTTTTTTCTCGGTCAAAGAGTCATCCATGGAGTTAGATACTAGAGTGATAGATTTGATCATAAAGAAGGAATAATAATTGGCTAACATACTAGATGAAGAGAATTTTATCTAATAAATAAATACGAGAGAATAAATAGATCATGGAATCTTTGAGATTAATAAAAATAGAGAAATGAAATATAAAAATTAACATAATACACAATATTCATTTTTGGAAATATTTCAGTGAAAAAACAAAGAAAATTAACTTATCTCAAGGTTATTATATCAAGCGAATTATTTTACCATACAATAACGTACTTCTTTGTTCTTATCTATCTTATCGTATATCAATTTATATGTAAACACATTATTAGTTAACCGTCGCACTAGTATTACAATACAATGTGTATTCAAAACCATGGATAAGAATACAACCCATTATTGTTCCTCATAAACATAAGTTATCTAAGTACCCATAAAAACATAGGTTTAAAGAACCTATATGGGCTAAAAATAATTTAAATGGTACCCCTTTTTTTTACTTTGGGTTCCTGGACCAAACTCCCCATCCAAGTGATGTCCCAAACCTCATAAGTCATGTCAGGCTATATAGTCTAAAAGTGTGTATCCCATGGAAAATATTCAACAATTTTCAAAGAGTATCTATTTTTGATAGGTTTTAATGTTTTCACTTTTGTATTGGTATTCTCCATAACCTATTAGAAGAAATGATGTGAGTCAAAGTTTACATGTAAGTAGGAAATGTTATTAATAAGAAAATATCACATTCTAACATGTTTACACCCTAAATAAATAAATACGGGTTTTGGGTAGATTATTTTATTATTTATTAAAATTCATAAGGGTAGTACAATATGTAAATGTAGACACCCCTATTCTACCATTTTCCTAAATGAATTAATTTTCCCATTCCATTTCCCATAAAAACCCATGAGAAATTAATTGACATTAGTCATTTAATTAAACCTTGTCAATTCCTAATTAATATTCCTCACATATCATTATTCTCAATGTCCCCCCACTTAAGAATTTAAAATTCATGTTTAACTCATATCCACTCTTTATGTCTCTCACTCACCTTTTATTTCCTACTTTTTTAGATCACGATTAATTAAACCTTCAAATTAATCCCATTTTTAGGCTATAAATAGAGCCTTACCCCCTTCAAACATAAGAAAAAATATGTTTAGTGCTTTTACATTATTTCTACACATAGCATCCCCTCCATCTTGTCCTAATGTTCGTATAAGCTCTACTTCATCCATCCCTAAATCCTCAATCGTCTCCTTTTTGTACAAATTTGTGATTCATTCATTTGTGTAGTGAAGATGTCACGCATTGGAGAAGGCACCTACATGTTAATCAATTCGGGACCATTTGAGCCATAGCCCAATCCCATGTTCATGAAGGATTCATGCAGAGAAAGTATCTAGTCTATTTATTTTTCTTTCTTGGTATCAATTTATTTTCAATAACATACATTATAGCATGCCCGGTGGGACTTACCCACCCTCCGTTACCATTAATTTCACAATTATCATTTTTTCAATTCTTTTCCTACTATTAGCTATGAAATAAATTTTCCAACATTCACACTGTGGGAAGTGCTTTTAATCTATAGTGTTTGTGTAGGATCTAGTAGAAATGGATCTTTGGTGCTCATCCTATATTTGAAATGCTTAAAGTTCGGTGTTTTATGACCGAGTGGAACAAGCCCCCACCCTTAATTATTGATCACGTGTTCTTAAAATAATTAGTCTTTTATATTGTTTCTTGTTTATTATGGTAATTTTTCACATAAAAATATCATCGTTCAACTAACTTGTGTATGGTAGAAGTTTCATTTATTTCACTTTTGATTGTTGTACATGTGTAGTTGTTTTGTAAAAATTCCATTTCCGCATTCATATACTCATAGATCACGTCGGAATTTTTTTGTTTGGTGTTTACAAAGAGCTCCGTAGTTTTTGTTTTTCCCAGATTCCTTGATATGCCCAAAATCTAGTTTCCATGCTTTATAAGTATATCCATTTTGTTTCAACTGACATATGATTTAGTTGGTTTTTAGTGTTTATCTATCTCCTGTGTTTTTTATCATTTTTTCATAGTCTTACAATATTTGCAGGAGTTTATCATACAAAAAAAAAAAAAAATCACTAGCATTAA
Source organism: Taxus wallichiana var. yunnanensis (assembly GCA_018340775.1). NCBI lineage: Eukaryota > Viridiplantae > Streptophyta > Pinopsida > Cupressales > Taxaceae > Taxus > Taxus wallichiana. Next base: position 188,325,538 of record CM031239.1, read on the forward strand.
CATTCAATGTTTGGTCAAGAGGATTACACTCATGAAAAAAATCTCTTAGTGGAGTTCCATACCATCATGCTAGGGAAGAATCCTACTGGAGACTTAAATCCAGAGAAATTTGGCTCAAAGATGGAGATAAGAACATGAAGTTCTTTCATATGACAACCCTAAAACATAGAGCTCACAATAAAATCTCTGAGGTTACAAATCAAGTTGGAGTTATGACGTCGAATCCCAACTCCATCAAAGAATAAGCTATTAATTTTTAGAAAAACCTGTTGAATGAAAGTCACACATTGTCTCTGAAAACAACGAACAAGCTTCTAGACTCTATTCCCACAAACTTCACTAGATCATGAGAGTTTGGTTCTCTTGGTAAACCAACTCCTTTAGAAAAGCTTCAAAAATCAATCTTCTACATGGAAGGTGAAAAAGCCCCTAGCCTAGATGGCTTCTCTGCTTCGTTTTATAGAAAAACTTAAAAGATTTGTGTGGATGACCTCATAATAGTTGTTAATGAATTCTTCAGGACAAAACAATTCTCAAGGACATAAATAATACTTTCATAGTCCTAATTCCTAAAAAATATGGGGCAAAGGAATTCAAGAACTTCAGACCCATAAGTCTCTCCAATGTGCTCTCTAAATTTTTACTAAAATCCTAACCTCAAGGTTACAACCGCTTCTTCCAAAAATAATCTCTAGCCAATAGGAGGGATTTGTAAAAGGAAGACTTATCCAAGATGGAGTAATTATGGTTCAAAAAACCATACATTTGATGGAGAAAAGAAAAAAGGAAAGTATGGTGCTAAAACTTGACATGAACAAATATTTTGACATAGTTTCTTGGTCTTTCCTTGATCAAGTACCGATTTTTTTTTGTTTTGAAGAGAGGTTTATAAAAATAATATGGAATTGTAATTCATCACCAAGATTCTCATTGTGTAGTGCCCATACCCGGTGCCAACCTTTGCGGGGGGCCAACATGTGGAAGAACCTGAGAGCGACACCTCTTAGACGGTTGCCTGCACTGTCATTTCCTGCATACATTAAATACAAAAAAATTTATTGGATCCAATACAAACCACGTGAAGCTAGGATTTGCGTTGAAAAGTTTGTAGAAATCATATGGTGCCAATGAGTGCTTTTCCCACTAAAAAAAAAAACAAATTTGTTAAGCTAACAATGTGTTGTGTGGAGAATGCATTTAAAATAAAATAAAAATAAGAAATAGAAGCATGGTTAAAACAAAATAAATAATAATAATAATAATAAACAAATAAAATAAAAGAATTAGAATTAAAAAATAAATCAAAAGCCCATGAATTCTTTGTTAGGGCGGTTTAGGGTAAAGGCTCCTTTGTGATTTTTTTTTTTTAATTTTGTTTCTATCTTTTTATTGTGTGAAAGAGAGAGCCACCACCATGGAGGAAGGGGGGAAGCTTCAAATTTATTTTTTTGCGCAACCACCAGTGTTGGCCGCAACATTTACACCCAACCAATGCACTGAAGGGCATTTTTTTGTTTTGTTTGGACTGTTCAAGGAATCCAATGCCAAATGTACACTCATGAAGTGCCGTGGTGGTTTATGCCCTCCTCCCAGCCTCCCGGCTAGTGTCAAGCATCCTCCTAGCCTACGCCAAACTCAAATTCATTTTCTGTGTGGGTGTTTTTCAAAGAAGAAAAGACAGAGGAATTTTTGTAAGATGTTGTAGTTGTAATACTTTGGGGTGCCATTTTGGGGTTTGGAAAAATGAAAGAATGAGACAAATCTCATGGAATGCGATTTTTGTAGCATATAGATGGCGTGGGTTTCCTCAAGAGACAGTCACACTGTTTCACCATGCAACAAACATGTCTCCAACCTATTGAGATTTCATTTTCCAGCATGCTCCCAGCCTATGCACAAAATGGGTTTGTTGAAAAGGTATGTGGACTATTTGATAGAATTCCTCAAAGAAATGTGGTCTCATGCAATGCCATGATGGCAGCCTTTGCACAAAATGGATTTTTGAAAAGGTGTTTGGGTACTGCTCAATAGAATGCCTCAAAGAAATGTGGTCTCATGGAATGCCATGATGGCAGGATATGCACAAATGGGTTGTTGAACAGGCTTTAGAAATTTATGAGAAAACCATAACTGGCAGATCTAAAGCCGTTTCCATAACCTTTGCTAGCATCTCCCATCCTGTGCCAGATGCGAGTTGTGGAACACATTTTGGACATCCTTCAAAGTATAAAGAGTAGAGAAATGGTTTCAAATCTGCAGTTACAAATTCTTTGATAGACGTGTATGCAAAATGGTGGAGCTGTGGATGCTCGTGAACCGGTTGGTGAAGTGCCCAAGCGAGATCTTTGAACCGGAGCCTGGGTTTGACCAACTCCATTCCTCCCAGGAATGGTTAACCTTCCCTCATCTTTCATAACTCTCATATTTTAGTTTTCGTTTACAACTTAAAATAATTTTAAAATATCAAGATCTTAATACAGTTAATTGTTTATTTCAACTCATGCAAAAATAATGAAATGTCTTGTCCTAACTCACGATGTCAAAATAACTCGTTACATTAAAACATGAACTTACGCCCTCATCTTGAGGTGATTTAGGAAGTTTCCTACCTAGTTAGATCACTACAATATTGGTATATCAACAGGATGAGTTTGACTTCCCAGTAATATTGTCGACCTTCTTCTGTTTAAATAGTTAATTTTTGCATTTTTGGAGACTCATTAAGTACCCTTCGTAACCCTAAAGACGAGATGTGAAGCTTCATTCGTGTACCTTGGTATGCAAGGAGTCACCTTGACCTTTGGTTTGACCCTTAAATGAACATATGAGATCTTTTTGACGCTCTTATAGGAGCCTTGTTACATTGTTTTACAGTAGTAAAAGTTGTTAAATCTAGAAAGTTGGCTTTCATTTTGAACCGCCATTTGAAACTTGGATAGAGAAATTAATTCCTGTCTTCACAAACCTCTAGTGTTTATACTAGACAATTGCATGGAACATTCAATTTAGGGAAAAAAACTTTTTTGGATAGTTTGGCAAAGCCATTTTGTAGGCCTCCGGTTGTAGTTTGATGAGGTTCAACTGGACCAATTGCAACTTGGCACTCCGGAAGACTTGCCTCCGGTTGAAAGTGGTTTAGTAGTTCGCAGTCTCGTCGACTACGATGAATTCTTCTTATATAGGGAAACTAGTTAGAAGTGTTAGGTTGCGTTCTTATCCATCGAATGTCATTTTGGACATGGATTTCTAAGCCCTTGAGCTAGCTTTTGTTCATTTGCAACCGGTCAACTATGACCCGGTGGCCCCGAGAACTAGCCACTAAACGCAAATCATTCACTCTTTCCCAATTCCGTCCTACTTTAAATCCTTGGTATATCTAGGGACAGGTAGAACGTTAATTGTGGTGTGCATTCTCATTAGAAGATAACTTCGGAAGTGGTTTCTTAGCCTCCGAGCCCATTTTGAATGTTTTGTAGATAGTGAGAAAATGTAAAAATAGAAAGCTTCGGGACCCTCGTAGGGTTGCCAAACCACCACAGGAAAATTTTAACACATGCAAATAAATGTTCAAAACTCTCTAGTGTAACTTGTTGTGTGAAATAGAACTTTTGATAAAATGGTGTTCTCTCTCTCTCTTCCCTTCTCTTTCTCTCTCATGGGTTACAAAATGAAGTAAAATTGAAATGTAATGAATGCATGCCTCTAAGCCTTTTTTTTTGATTGTAAATTGTAATTATTATCATATGTAAAATGGGAAACTGAAAAATGATAATTATGTTAGATTAGGGTGGATGCCATGCTAGCGAATTATCGCTGATATCATGCTCACGTGGTTTTACAGGATGAAAGAATGATGACAAAAAGGTGATGTGTAATTCATTTATTTATCTTTGAAATTTATATAGTTCATTGTTAAATGAATAAATGTTTAATGTAGTCTCATGTTATAGGAGGATTATATTTGATAAATTGCTGATATGTTCCGAGATGCTAATTTTAGGGACATCTAGGAAATGTATATTTAATTATAGGTTCAATTTGATTCACGGCACACATGGTAACAGGTTTGATGTATCTATATATAGGTAGATGAATTTGAAGTAATATCTTGTAGTGTATACTCGGTGTTCCATAAATGATTAATGAGTCATATTGTGCATTCATACTATATAAATGCAATGAAGAGATTTAAATTGAAACACTATACCCTTGTTCAATATCGAGCATAACTTGTTTTTCATGTTTGATTCTCCTTACTTTAGAAGGCATTGAGAACCATAGGATGAACTTAATATTTTCTCTCGGTGGAACGTCCTAATTTAGGAAAATCGAGCTCAAGAATGGTTTTATCTTCTTAGTCGATCACAGTTAGTGACATTGTCATAAACCTGGTAGATAGGAGCGATACAGTCAAACTTCATTTGGAGTAAGATGAACTAACCCTTCCTCCGTATCCTAGTGGATTACCTTGTTTTTCTGAAGATAGATTTAAAAGTAAATTTACCTCATCAAATGAAATCCCTGTTGGATCCAAACAACATAAATTAGAGATCGGGACATAGTCGTTCTTTTCCTTGCACTCTTGTTAATGAACCCCCTTGGCTCCACATAGCTATATGTGTTACCTTGGTTTTATCTCGACATAACATCTTGGTCCCTTCTGGAAGACAATTTAACATTAATGGGTCCCCTTGCTTATAATGCATATATATAGTTGAGGGTAGACCCTTAGGTGAAGTTAGAATAAATATGAAACTCAATTGATTTGGATGCTAACTTGGGTTTGTGTGTAGCTACAAGCTCGCTAATATTTTATGTCTTAAGAGGTTAGACAAACAGTTCATAGCTCCCTTTACAAGATAATTCTAAGAATAAGGCCATAATGTGACGTAGAAAATGAAGCACATAAGAGAAAAGAAAATGAAAATTGAGTTTAGGGATATTGCCACTCTTGGAGACCTTATAACTCAATTAAATATCTTTATGTGTTTCAAAGAATATGTATTGCATTGTTGTGATCAAACTACGAGAAAAATAAAAGATATATAAATATAAAAGGAAGTCATTAAGTCATTGATTTAGAATAACTATGGTAGGAAAATAACTTTTCCGTGAATTGAGGAATGTTTTGTGGTAAAAAGCTACCTTGTATTTTAAATCTCTCGTTAAATCCTAATAGCACTATAAGTACACTCAATTCACATTCACTTGAGTGGTAAGAGTAAAAGCTAGATGTTAAATGTATGTTTGAGAAGAAGATTTTTAAAATCAGAGTAAGATAATCAAGTACTTTATATACATTTGAATTATGCCAAATAAGTGTGTAAGTTATGGGAAATTTTGTAAAGATTAAGAAGCTAACTTAAAATTGTTGAACCGTATTTTAACCGTGGAATAAACTTAAGAATATGTGGGTGGACAACGAGAAATTTATCCTTGCTCAATAATGTTCTTAGAATGTTAATCGTAACTAAAATACATTTAAAGAAATGATGTGTTGTGGGTTCGCCCTTCACCGAAGTCATGTTTCTTGTGGTTGGTACATTCTAGTAACCATTCATTGGGAAAAGTGTGGTATCGACATGCCTATGATGTTTTCATGTGTCTATGTGAGTCAATGACTTATGTGTTTGTCATATGTGAGTCAGTTTCTATACTTGATGCCCATGTTGTGTTGTGTGTAGTAAGCAATGCAAGTCAAAAAATTTCATCCCGGTAGTTTACTATTGTTTTTAGGTGCGTAAATAGGTGGGCACTACATATGGTATCGTGCGGAGATTCATCCTCTCGAACCTCTGGGATGGATTGGAGTTGTGATGATTTTGCATGATGGGGGTGGATATTGGAAGAGTAATGTGATATATATGCGTGATGTGAACTATGTCGTAATTGTGAAATTGTGAATGCACATGTTGTGTATGTCATTTAGTGCGTATTTTTATCATATTGATGTGCTTGTGATGAGGGTGTTCACTCTCGATGTTGTTGATTCAATGGGGAATTCGGGTGTAATGTATTGCCTTGTTGTTTGTGAATGAAATGTTATTGTGGATTCTTTGAGGGTTAAAATGTTTTGGCTTTATGTGATATGAAGGTGTATTGATGTATTGCATGAAAAAAATTGATGTAAAGTGAATCACATTTTATCGTGATGTCATCACCGTATTGTGATTTGTTGTGTGCATCGTTGTGTTGTATTACAATTGACTATATGTTGTAATGTTAGACATTTTGTTCCTCATACGTATAATTCGTGTAATATGTGATGATTCATGTCATAATTTAGGGTCATATGGTGAGTATGATCCCTAGTTTACAGTGATTACACTTTGGGTGCAGGATGTGGTAATGTGATGTATCGTGACCCGTGAAAGTAATGATTGTGTTTTACCTTGTATATATATACCATGTGTGAGACATTATGGTTATTATGCATGAATCACCATTGTGTTAGTGATGTAGTTATGTGTATGTTGTGGACCTTACACTAGATGACCCTAAGGGGATAAACTATAGAGAGTGTATGTGTGGAGAGAGAAGGCATGGAACAGGTTTTCATAATCTTGAGCTGAGTACGAGTGAGGAAGTGGAGTCTTATATAGACTAAAAACCCACTTCTATCTATTTAGTATACTTTGAGCTTACTTAGTATATTGTGGGTGCGTACCACCTTAGGCTCAACTTATTCAACTAGAGTTCCCTGCTCTTTCCTATTGGATTGTTCATTGAATAATCCTATGTAATTTGACTATGTTGATCCTTGTGGGAGTATGGAGGGATGATTTAGGTTGAGATGATGACAGGTTACATTATTTGATATACTCATTTCTGGTTACATGTATATTTCTATGAGTTGAGGTCAATGCCCAAGTGCCACAGAATCGATGAGTACACCTTTGGTGGTGGTATGAGGCCACATAGTGATTGTAATGTGTTATTTTCTCATTACGTATTTTATTCGTAAATTAATCTTTATCTCTTTTAGCTAGAACCAGTCATTTTCTTGATTGACATGTTCTTATATTTTGGGCATTTATTTGATTGTTGCATTAACATTTGGATTTTTCACTAACCATGGCTAATTAGCCATTTGTTTTTCTTAGATTTAAAATTTCTTTTCACATTAAAAATTTTATAGCCTTGCCCAAGGATTTTGATTTTGCCACTTGGCATTTGAATGAATTGTTATGCTAGTTCTAATGTCGTAATGTGTTGGGTTAGGGTCATGGGATTAACCATGGAATGGTTGAACCTATGAACCCACTTCATTGTATGGGGGTATGGACCAAGGAGTTACAGATAACTAGTGAGTTGTTGAACCATGAGTTATTATGTCACTTGGGTTGGGGGTGACGGGGCTCTATGTGCCCAGGGCAATTGGGTGACCCGACCTCATTAAAAGGAGAAAGGAGACGAGCCTCTATGGTTGAGTGACCTGTTATTCTTTATGGCACTCTATGGTTGAGTGACCTGAATTGGTTTTGACACTATGATTCTTTCTCTATGAGAGGTATATGGAGATTATCTAGTGATGCTTTTGGGGAGGTATATGGAGTTGTATTTTGTTGCTTTTGGAGATATCTGGAGTTGTTTCATGATGCCTTGTGATGTGTGGAGTCGGTATAGTGAGTTATGTGTACTCTTGTGAGTCTAGTTAGACTTTTTGTGATTGGTGGCTTGACTCTCCCCTTGGTTGGTATGGACTATTGGATATTTTCTTGGCAATATGATGGTACAGTCATGGATTTTGGGTCATGTCATACCTGCTGTATATGCATCGTTGTGATCATTCTGTGTGTTAGTCATATATGTGTGACTTATACTATGTTATGTGGAACGTGTATGTTTCATCCATGGTTTGGTGAAACCCTTGTGATGTGATACCGATTACCTTTGTATCGTGTGATGATTATGTTTGATAGTCATAGTTGTGTACTAAAATTTATGTCTAGGACATAATTGGTTGAAATTATCTGTTATGTGGACTACTTGTGGTCATTCCATGGGGGAATTAAACGTCTTGTGTTTTGATACGATCATGAAAGTTGGTAGCAAGATGTCTCATGGGTTGTTTGTGTTGCGTTAAGTTTTGTGTAACATCTTGATGTTAGTTATTGTTAGGCACCCATGAACTTAAGACAACTAAAAATTCTAAACGATGAATATTATAATCTTGAGATAAGAATTACTATAAAAGAAAATGCTAAGTAAGTAATAAGGTAAAATGGAACTACCAATCTTCACATAACATTAAAAATTAAGATATTGCAAAAATTAGTTTTCTTCCTTGTGGTCATGTTTTAACAACTAGTTGTTTTGTTACCCAACATGATTTCATTATTAGCTTATTGCCTCGTTCCCCCTCAAAGCTTCGGTGTTGTGTCGTATCAAGGACGATGCTCTTATAAGGAGAGGGAGATGTAGTGCCCATACCTGTACCCACCTTTGCAGGGGGCCTACATGTGGAAGAACCTAGAGAGCGCGCCTCTTAGACAGTTACCCAGACCTGTCACTTCATGCATACATTAAATACAAGAAATTTTATTGGATCCAATGCAAACCACGTGAAGCCAGGATTTGTGTTGAAAATTTTGTAGAAATCATATGGTGCCAGCGAGTTCTTTTCCCACTAAAAAAAAATTTGTTAAGCTAACAATGTGTTGCATGGAGAATGAATTTAAAATAAAATAAAAATAAGAAATAGAAGCATGGTTAAAACAATAATAATAATAATAATAATAATAATAATAATAATAATAAAATAATTAGAATTAAAAACAATAAAAAAAAAGCCTGTGAATTCTTTGTTGGGGCAGTTTAGAGAAAAGGATCCTTTGTGATTTTTTTTTGTTTCTGTCTTTTTGTTGTGTGAAAGAGAGAGTTGCCGCCATGGAGGGAGGGGGAAGCTTCAAACTTGTTTTTGCACACTCACCGGTGTTGGATGCAGCATTTACACCCAACCAATGCGTTAAAGGGCATTTTTTCTTTTGTTTGGACTGCTCAAGGAATCCAATGCCAAATGTCAGCTCATGAAGTGCCATGGTGGTTTTTGTCCTTCTCCTAGCCTCCCAGCCTAGGTGCACATCCTCCCACTGTGCCAAACTTGAATTCATTTTCCTTCCTGGGTATTTTTCAAAGCAGAAAAGACAGAGGAATTTCTCGCTGATGTTGTAGTTGTAATACTTTGGGGTGCCATTTCGAGGTTTGGCCAACTAAAAGAATGAGACAACTCTCATGGATTGCGATTTTTGTAGTATACACATGGCATGGGTTTCCTCAAGAGACAGTTACACTGTTTCACCATGCAACAAACATGTCTCCAACCTATTGAGATTTTATTTTTAGCATGCTCCCAGCCTATGCACAAAATGGATTTTTTGAAAAAGCATGTGGACTATTTGATAAAATGCCTAAAAGAAATGTGGTCTCATGGAATGCCATGATGGCAGCCTATGCACAAAATGGATTTGTTAAAAAGGTGTTTGGACTATTTGATAGAATGCCTCAAAGAAATGTGGTCTCATGGAATGCCATGATGGCAGGATATGCACAAATGGGTTGTTGAATAGGCTTTAGAAATTTATGAGAAAACCGTAACTGGCAGATCTAAAGCCATTTCCATAACCTTTCTAGCATCTCTCGTCCTCTGCCATATGCGAGTTTTGGAACACATTTTGGACATCCTTCAAAGTATAAAGAGTAGAGAAATGGTTTCAAATATGTAGTTACAAATTCTTTGATAGACGTGTATGCAAAATGGTGGAGTTGTGGATGCTCATGAACCGGTTGGCGAAGTGCCCAAGCAAGATCTGAACCGAAGCTTGTGGGTTTGACCGACTCCTTTCCTCCAAGGCATGGTTCAACTTACCTCATCTTTCATAACTCTCATATTTTAGTTTTTGTTTACAACTTAAAATAATTTTAAAATATCAAGATCTTAATACAGTTAATTGTTTATTTCAACTCGTGTAAAAACAATGAAATGTCTTGTCGTAACTCATGATGTCAAAATAACTCATTACATTAAAACATGAACTTACGCCTCGTCTTGAGGTGATTTAGGAATTTTCCTACCTAGTTATATCACTACAATATTGGTATATCGATAGGATGAGTTTGACTTCCCAGTAATATTGTCGACCTTCTTCCTATTTAAATAGTTAATTTTTGCATTTTTGGAGACTCATTAAGTACCCTTCGTAACCCTGAAGACGAGATGTGAAGCTTCATTCGTGTACCTTGGTATGTGAGGAGTCACCTTGACCTTTGGTTTGACCCCGAATGAACATATGAGATCTTTTTGATGCTCTTATAGGAGCCTTGATTCACTGTTTTATAGTAGTAAAAAGTTGTTAAATCTAGAAAGTTGGCTTTCGTTTTGAACCGCCATTTGAAACCTGGATAGAGAAATTAATTCCCGTCTTTGCAAACCTCTAGTGTTTATACTAGACAATTGCATGGAACATTCAGTTTAGGGAAAAACACTTTTCTGGGTACTTTGGAAAAGCCATTTTGTAGGCCTCGATCAAATGATTTGATGAGATTTAATCTGGACCAATTGTGACTTATCACTCCGAAGACTTTCCTCCATTTGAAAGTGGTTTTCTAGTTCGCATCCGTCGACTCTAATGAATTCTCCTTATATAGGGAATCTAGTTGGATGTGTCCCATTGCGTGCTCATCCATTGAATGTCATTTTGGACATGGATTTCCGAGCCATGGAGCTAACTTTTGTTCATTTGCAACTGGGTCAACTATGACAAGTGGCCCAGAGAACTAAGCCGCCAAACACAAATTATTCGCTATTTCCCAATTATGTCGGTTGTTTTAAATCCTTGGTATATCCGGGGACACGTAGAACATTAATCATGGTGTGTGTTCTCATCAAAGATAACTTCTGGAAGTGGTTTCTTAGCCTTGAGCCCATTTTGAATGTTTTTGTAGTTAGTGAGAAAATGTAAAAATAGAAAGCTGCATGGACCCTCGTAGGGTTGCCAAACCACCACTGAAACTTTTAACACATGCAAATAAATGTTCAAAACTCTCTATCAGTAACTTGTTGTGTGAAATAGAACTTTTGATAAAATGGTGTTCTCTCTCTCTTCCCTTCTATTTCTCTCTCTGGGTTACAAAATGAAGTAAAATTGAAATGTAATGAATGCATGCCTCTAAGCCTTTTATTTTGATTGCAAATTGTAATTATTATTATATGTAAAATGGGAAACTGAAAAATCATAATTATGTTAGATTAGGGTGGATGCCATGCCAGTGAATTATCGTTGATATCATGCTCATGTGGTTTTACAGGATGAAAGAGTGACGACAAAAAGGTGATGTGTAATTCATTTATTTATCTTTGAAATTTATATCATTCATTGTTAAATGAATAAATGTTTAATGTAGTCTCATGTTACGGGAGGATTATATTTGATAAATTGCTGATATGTTTTGAGATGCTATTTTTAGGGACATCTAGGAAATGTATATTTAATTAAAGGTTCAATTTGATTCACGACACACATGGTAACAAGGTTGATGTATGTATATATAAGGTAGATGAATTTGAATTAATATCTTGTAGCGCATACTCGGTGTTCCATAAATGATTAATGAGTCATGTTGTGCATTCATACTTTGTAAATGTATTGAAGAGATTTAAATCGAAATACTCTACCCTTGTTCAATATTAGAGCATAACTTGTTTTTCATGTGCAATTCTCCTTACCGTAGAAGACATTGAGAACCATAGGATGAACTTAATCTTTTCTCTCGGTGGAACTTCCTAATTTAGGAAAATTAGAGCTCAAGAATGGGTTTATCGTCTTAGTCAGTATGGTTAGTGACATTTTCATAAACCTGGTAGATAGGAGTGATACAGTCAAACTTCATTTGGAGTAAGATGAACTAACCCTTCCTCCATATCCTAGTGGATTATCTTATTTTTTCAAGATAGATTTAAAAGTAAATTTTCCTCAATGAATGAAATCCTTGTTGGATCCAAACGACATAAATGGAGATCGGGACATAGTCGTTCTTTGCCTTGCACTCTTGTTAATGAACCCCCTAGCTCCGCATAGCTAAATGTGTTACCTTGGTTTTCTCTCGACATAACACCTTGGTCCCTTCTGGAAGACGGTTTAACATAAATGGGTCCCCTCGCTTATAATGCATATATATAGTTGAGGGGTAGACCCTTAGGTGAAGTTAGAATAAATCTAAAACTCAGTTGATTTGGATGTTAACTTGGGTTCGTGTGTAGCTACAAGCCTTCTAATATTTTATGTCTTCAAGAGGTTAGACAAACACTTCGTAGCTCCCTTTACAAGACAATTCTAAGAATAAGGACATAATGTGACGTAGAAAATGAAGCACATAAGAGGGAAAAAATGAGAATTGAGGTTAGGGATACTTTGCCACTCTTGGATACCTTATAACTCAATTAAATATCTTTATGCATTTCAAAGAATATGTATTGCATTATTGTGATCAAACTACAAGGAAACAAAAGATATAGAAATATAAAAGGAAGTCATTAAGTCATTGATTTAGAATAACTATGGTAGGAAAATAACTTTTCCATGAATCGAGGAATGTTTTGTGGTAAAAAGATACCTTGTATTTTAAATCTCCGTTAAATCCTAATAGCACTATAAGGACACTCAAGTCACATTCACTTGAGTGGTAAGAGTAAAAAGGTAGATGTTAAATGTATGTTTGAGAAGAATATTTTTAACATCGAGTAAGATAATTAAGTACTTTATATACATTTGAATTATGCCAAATAAGTGTGTAAGTTATGGGAAATTTTGTAAAGAATAAGAAGCTAACTTAAAATGGTCGAACTGTATTTTAATTATGGAATAAACTTAAGAATATGTGGGTGGACAACGAGAAATTTATCCTTGCTCAATAATGTTCTTGGAATGTTAATTGTAACTAAAATATATTTAAATAAATGATGTGTTGTGTGTTCGCCGTTCCTGAAGTCATGTTTCTTGTGGTTGGGACATTGCTAGTAACCATTCATTGGAAAAAGTGTGGTATTGACATACCTATGATGTTATCATGTGTCTATGTGAGTCGATGACTTATGTGTTTGTCGTATGCAAGTCGAGTTTTTGTACTTGAAGCCCATGATGTGTTGTGTGTAGTGAGCAATGTAAGTAAAAAAAATTATCCTGGTATTTTACTGTTGTTTTTGTGTGCATAAATAGGTGGGCACTACACGTTGATTGTCAATGTTAGCCCAATGGGTTTCTTCCTAAGAAGTCACAGTATTAGGAAAGGAAACCACATCTCTCCTATAGTCTTCATCATCATGGAAAACAATCTCAGTCGCACTATAAATATATTTGTATCGTTGGGCTATCTCAATGGTTTTAGACCCTTTACTATTGATAGAATGGTCTCCCATCAATAGTTTGCAGATGAAACTATCATATTCCTTCTTTCCTCTATCCTTGAATAAAAATATTTTCTACAACTTTATGAAGAAGGTTTAAGACACCAAATAAATTTTGATAAAAGTTCTTTATACTTTTTCAATACCTTCTACAAGACAAAGGAAAATTGCACAAATCTTGGGCTTTGAAATCAATTATTTACCTACTACTTACCTTGGTATGCCTCTTGGCACCAAAAAGTCCAAATGAGCATGTGGAATACCTTGTTGGATAGGTTTTAAAGAAATATTTCTGGTTGGAAGGGATCTATACTATCAAGTGCTAGGAAATGCCTTCTTATTAAGAGCACACTTCAAAACTTGCCGATTTATATCATGTCCTTATTCTTTATTCTTGTGGTTGTTGTGGAAAAAATAGAAAGAATCCAAAACACTTTCTCTAGAAATAGTTGAATATAATAATAGGATGCACTTGGTAGCTTAGGACAAAGCATGCAACAACAAAAAGTTGGGCGTTGGCATCAAAAAAATTCAGACCATGAATGTTGTTTGTTATCTCTAAAATGGGGTGGCGACTGGTGAAGGAGGAACAACCATGGACCAATCTCATTAAAGCCAAATATATAAATCAAGGCAATACCATGGACTACTTTAATAATGCTAGTCACCCGTTGGGTTCTATGTTCTGGAACAACATCGTCAGGATCAGGAAAGAGCTAGTTACAAGATGCAAATGGACTCTAGGAATGGGTGAGAAATTAAATTTTTGGCATGACAATTGGGATGATTTTAACACACTTTCAAATAATGAATAGTGGGAGCAACTAAAAGATAGCCTTACTATAACATTGGGACAATAGGTTTGTAACTACATTCAAAACACTAAGGGAAAATGGCACTAGAAAAACCTTGAGGCATTCACATCAAATAACAAGGAGCTTCTTGGGAAATTCAAACCACATTGAACCTCATCCCCATTAGTCAAACCCAAAATCAAGATGAGTTTAACTAGGTTTCTTCATTTGATGGTAACTACATGGTGAGATCAGGCTATCAGTTGTTTTCCAATGAACCTATCAAAAAATTCCTTGGGACAAGATTTGGTTCAAAGAGCTTACCCTGAAAATCAATTAGTTCCTCTAGGTTACACTCAAAAAAGGGATACTCACCATAGACAACCTTATCAAAAGAGGGTCAACCATGTTGAACATATGCTATCACTACAAGATGGATAATGAAATAATCCATCTTTTTCTCCATTTTCCAATTGCTAATTTTGTTTGGAAACTCATCTTCAAAAGGTTTGAAGTTAAGTGGTCTTTTCCTGAAGATATCACACAAGCATGGCTGCTTTATGGAAGCCTCCTTTTAACCATGTTTTTCTTAATAGGTTATGAAAAATTATTTTCCCGACACCATCTAGAGAATTTGGAACACCAAACTCGATCATCTTCAGATATACTAACAAGAGCATCAAAAGTATCCTCAACGAAATCACAAGTGGCTGCAAAAGAAAATATCTTTAAATTTAAACCTCCAAAAAAGCCACATATTGTCGGGAGGAGGTCAGATATATTAAGGCATGGAATATTTATCTCTACAATGTTGTACCACCCCATCTAAAGCATTAACAGGTATACTATACAATGGATTCCCCCTTTTGAAGGATGGTATAAGATGAATTTTGATGGTGCCTCTAAAGGAAACCCTGGTCCAGCTAGAGGAGGTGGTTTGATCATAAATCACAAGGGTCATCTTATTACAACATATGTTGGTCCCATGGGTAAGAAAACTAACCACTACTCTGAGGCTCTAGTTGCACTCTGGGGAATTAGAATTGCTAAGAATCTCAATATGGGAAACATCATCATCAAAGGTGACTCAATGAATATTATCAACATTCTCACTAAATCCTTAAATCCTAGTTGGACCATCAAGAATTTCATTAATGAAGCTCATAACTTATGCAATGGTCTTAACATCATTTTCAAGAATGTATATAGGGAAGGGAAAAATTTGCGGATTTGCTTACAAATATTGGAGTTTGTAGCAATGATTACAAAGAGTGGCATGATATCAATGACACTCCTACCAAAGCTAGAAACATCATTTCAAATGAAACAAACTTAGTCATTAGTACATCTCATCTCATGGTGGAAATACATGTGCAAACCCAAAGCTAGATCTCAATGGCATTTTAGGCATGCCTAAATTTATTCTTCCATGTTCTCAAAAATTAATCAAACTAAATTTTTCAGGGAGAAAGAAGAGGAATTTTTTTCTCGCTTCACTTAGGCATACAGATCTATCAAAGGGCTATTGGGAAGTCTATTTGTTCATAGCTTTCAGGCTCAATTCTATGAATTCTCATCGGTTTGTAAGAATGGGTGGTGCCCCTTACCATGTGGAACCTAAATTTGATCCCCAATGGTAGGAAAAATTGAGCTTTGGGAGACCATTAATATGGAGGGCTTCACCGATTTCATCCAATGCATAAAACGGTACAAACAATATATATCGAGACAATTCGTAGTGAATTGAAAATATCGTAATGTCTCATTTAGAGATATGAGATTTCAAATCACTGAGGAATTCATATCTTTTATTACTGGTCTAAGCATGGAATGGAATACATTTTTAGAAAAAAATGGGTAAGAAATCGAAAGAAAATTTATTCTTAGATGACGGAGAAAAGCTTGACATCATAAAAGAGGGAATTTTGGTTTCTTCTATCCACAGGTGTATGATGAGGTGACATGTATGATGGTATGCTATGTCTCTTTAGAAGTGAGAGTATCCACCATTCCGTAGTATCATCTGGTCCTACTCAACCACTTCAGGCACGAGGTGAAGGTAAACCTCTCCTACTACATTCTAAAGTCAATGGAAAAATCCATTCTTGAAGTTTATGGCCATAAGAAGACTATCCCTCTCCATCAGGGTGTCATATATATCATTAGTTAGCATATGTCTAGCATTTTTGGCAATGACCCATGCTCTGTTTTTGTTTTTTCCCTCCCTAAGAAAATGTTTATCTATTCTAAAATCGCCATGTATAGATATTTTGTCTTGTAGCCACCCCCAAAAAGGGTTCTCTGTAGTAACGTAGTAAAGGTAAGGAATTTGTGGGCTCTAACACAAAGGGTGAAGAAATTGTGGTAGATGATACCCCCCTCTATTTCCCTTGATATCCATATTGGCACCAATTTGGAAAATTAATTTAACATGCAGGCTAATGTGGTTAAAACCATTGAAGAAAATGTAGATTTCTGCTTAATTCTACTATTAAAGAGCAAGCCTCGAGACCCCAACACAGGCCTCAAAGATGAAATTTCTACTTTAGAAACCAAGTTTAAGACTCTAGAGGACAAATACAATAATTTCTTGGCTATGAAAATGCTATAATGGACCTTATGCAGGTACACATTTGAAAAATCTACGACTCTAGTGGAATCTCGGACATGGCTTGGAAGAATGGAAAGATTACAAGAAAGTTCAAATCTTTAAATTGGGATCCCACCATTGCCATTTCCCTAAAAATATACCAAGATTTCAGGGTGGTTGTCAAATTTTTAGCAAATCTGTTGGTTAATGTTGTTGGTTCCTTGTTCTTGGTGCAACAATTTTTGTACTATTATAAAGCTGCAATTTTTTTGTTGATTTTCTTTCTCTGGGATCTTTGGAGAAAGTTGGCCCGTGCCTTTTGTTTTTACTACTTTTTCCTATTTTGGTTGGGGTGTGGACCCCATGGATAAAAAAACCACATTGTTTTACTTTTCTTATCTTGGTTGTTGAGCCTTTTAGTATTTACTTGGGTAAGGTGCCTCCAATACCTTTTACCAATAATAAAAATCATTCTGTGTTTGGTTTTTCGTTATCTTCTTTTTGGTTCCACAAACAAGCTTTTGCATTGAATCGAATCTCCAAAAAACATAATCATATTTAAAATATATATATATATATATATATATATATATATATATATATACTTCAATCTTGTGATAAATATTTCTTTTTAACAAGGTTTTTGCTTTATGATTTTTTTGACAAAAACAGATACCTATATAACCTAGATCCCCGTGGTTGGTGAGCTATCTCGTGAGCTCTAGGAAATCTACCCATCTCAATCCCACCTCAACTTCCCCCTTAACTCATCTCTGTTCATCCTACCTCCAAGCTCCTCAACTCCCTAACTCCCATCCCAAATGCCATGAGCCCACCCTACTTCCCATCTACCCGAATTCCCCTTCTCCCATCTCACCAAGTTATTCCACGTAGATCCCTTACAACCCCTTGTTCACTTTACCATTTTTCCCACAATTCCCCACCTCCAATCTACTACCCTAACTCCAAGAACTCGCAAACCTTCATTCTCCTATCATTTAACTACAAAAATAATACACTTATCCTTCCCTTAGTTCTTCTCAACGAGAGCTTCTATTTGTGTCACACATAATGCAAGAGTGCATTGATTATAGGAATAATTTTCTAAGCGATATATATGCTAAAACTCACATTTTCCACACTTGATGTTTAGGAGCTTTGCGTTTTATGCATATTTTCCTATCTCTTGAAATTCTTATCCCGACCTCGAATACTACACCTTGCGTCCCCATGGCTGAGCATCCAGCTTCGTTCATTCGTTCTTCTAGCCGAGCTTAACCTCACCATCCTCGAATCATATCCGTTGTCACCAATCTACAACCATTTATCTTGCAATCATAAGATTCTATATGTTACAACCTTCACCTTCTGTAAGCATCTTATCAAATCTCAATTAAAATTAGAACAATCATGATCACATCCTGTTATGGTGACAACACATTTGTTACATTGATCCTTGCTCATGGCTACTTCATAATCTCCCAAGAAACCACAAAAAACACTGTTGAGTTGCCTCTTTACCAACTTGACCCCAAAACTTTGACCTACACCAGCTCCACCTCTCTATTCAACTCATCCGCACCTCTATTCTAGCCTCCCTACAACACCACATGCACATAACCATTCAAACGTTACCCCATCGACCAATCACGTGACACTTAGGTCTATTCACTTGTATATTGGTTCCTATTTTATAAGTTCAATCTTCCCATTCACATCATATTATTATTAAGTCTAACACTTTGGTTATATTCCTAAGTAATATCTAAGTTCATGGACCCCATTCCAATCGGTTTTCCCATTGAATCCACCACTTTGGTTAGAGCCACATATAATATCTATGTTCGTCATTTCAATTCAAATAAAATTTATCCTCCTTAGAGTCCACCCTCCTGGTCACACTCGCATAGACTATGTAGGTTCTATCTTTCCATTCCCCTTTTGGTTTTTCCTTTTCCTTGAATTCAACCCCTCCATCCTAGTCCAATCCTACATGAGTTGACACTTACCCATTTCCTTTAGTCTAAGTTATCTTGTTTCATTTACATTTTATCATTTACATGTCTTTTTAAATACAATATTAGAATTTACTTTCAAATTCCCTTCATTTACTCTATATATACTCATTATTAATTAACATCTAGGGTTGCCACCTATTCTTTTTCTTCTTGTATATATTTATGTGACATTTAACGCTCTTCACATTTTATTTTTTGAGCTCGATATTTTGTCTTTTGTATGACACTTATCAATTTTAGAGATTTACTTTTCGAGATTAAATTTGTAGCATTTATGTAGGAGCCAACTGCTAATCCCGATTTTGCAGGACCTTATCTCATTGAACCAAAGGCTGCCGTCGCCACTTATTTTGACTTCTCTACATTCTAAACCAAATTTAAATACTAGACCCCCAAGCTACACTTTGAACAATTTTTATTGGCTTACATTCAACTTTTCCGATCCACACATGTGACTTATCATTAGTGATTTCTTCTTCATGCAATCTTGTGTCATTTGATTAATTAATATAGTTCATGTTGCTTTATTATATTTTAATTTCACCATGTCCATTTTATCAAATTGTCACCTTGTTCATTATTTGATTGTTTCCTTGTTGTTACTTAATGGTTTAATTATGGAACTTGCATTTATAGGGTTATTTGTGATTTCAGTCATTTTATTTCACTTCTTTACGACATTTAGTCAACATTTAATCTTTTTTACGGAATCCACGATGCTTTGTAACAATTTTGGGCTTACATTTTATTGTTGATTCTCCTTTTTGTGAGGCTAATCACACCACAAGAACACATATGTTCTTGTTGATACCTTGTGCTAACTAATTAGTCCATTGCGATTAGTTTAATTAATGAATACACTTTATTTGATTTATCTTCATTCCTCTAAATTGTAATCTTGATCAATTGCTATATTTTATTTACATTTCTAATAATGTTTTTTTGGTCACAACCATGTATTTTCTTTTCTTGTGCTTTTGAGCTATCTATAAAAAACGGTCATTATCGTTTAGTTTTTAAAACCTTTTTATACAATATAAACTATTAACCTCTTTTGTGTAGGACCATATCGATTGAAATTTATCAAACAACAAAACAAAACTTCTAATATTTTCTATAGGATCCTCAATTTAAAAATTACTTTAAAATTTGAATCAACATTTTGTGCTAACTAGTAAGTTCGTTATAAGTATCTTAATTAAATCACTTCATTTAATCCAACTTTTTCTGTCTTGATCATTACTTCATTTGTTTTGCATTATTAGTATTTGTTCAATTATTGGCCATGTATGATCTTTTCTTATGCTTTTGGGCAATATTGAAAATCAAAAGCAGCCACGATCATTTATTTCCTTCTAAATTTCTAAATATAGGATAACTACTATTTAGTTTTCCATGAAGACCGTGTTACTTGCAATTTAGCCATCAACAAACAAAACTTCTAACACTTTGTGCATGATTACCTTTCTCTCAACAACGATATGAAAAACTAGAAAAAACATTCAAAAATCTCAAACATATATATAAAAATTCAAAAATATCAATAAAATCCAAAAATATAAAAAATATCAATAAAATCCAAGAAACATTCAACAAATCATGAAATACTAAAAATTTGAACTCTTTTCCCCAACAAATGTTCCAACTACCATTTGACTATCAAAACTGAATCATTTTTCTCTAATCTATCCCATAATTTTGGCTCTCATTATTTCCTTGTTTGAGGACAATGACCCAATCCATCCTCAATCATCATAGCCATACTTTGGGCCACATCGATCAATTTTCATTATGGAGAACATTAGGGTCAAATTTTAAAGTTTTTATATTGCATTATTAGTTATAACTTTATTATTTGTTATCTTATGTACCTATATATTACAGGGGGCATCTTGATTTTATGTATCCTTCTGTTCCATTTAATATGATTCTTTTGTATGTCATTACTTATCTCATATGATTGCATCAGGGGCATCATATTTTCTGGATGGACCCTATCTATGTCGTGAGGCATATTACATTCTAGTCACCATGATCTTTTATATCATGACGCATCCTATTATGTTATATTAAAATTAAGATACTTTCATCACGTGAGTATCTATTTTCATGATCTCCAATCAAATTTGCACCACATCAATTCATCCTTCCAAAGAAGTTTTTGATTTTAAGTATTCTACTTGATCAATGTTGAAGTTTGTGAATCCTACTTGAGGATATTCCTCAAACAGAGTTTGTGATCCTATAACTCCTCATCCTTCACCATGGTCACCATATCTTTTATCCATTCATCCTCCATCCCTATTTCCTCCCATATGCCATTTTCACACACCTCATACTTTTCACCGTTCTTGTCTCATTCCCCTATATGTATCTTACTCCTTTTTATATTTTGTGTCCCCTTACACTCTTTTGCTTTCAGCTTGACAATATTACTTAATCATCCATATAGAATGGGAATATAATTTGAGGTACACCCTCTTCCTACGATCTTCCATAGTAGAAAATATTCCCTCGTTACATCTCTCATTAGATGACAATAACCACTAAAACATTTTTCTTCTCCACCTATTCCACTTGACATTCTTGCCTCGTCACTCCCACAACATGGGAATCATAATTGATGATTCTCCTCACAATCCATATTCCCCACCACATATTTTCCTCCATCCATTAATGTCACACTCATTTATTTCTTTCCTTCCTCTTTATCACCTCCTCTCACCCCTTGTTCCATTATCACATACACCATATTTTCTTTTCTCATTCTTCCTATTATTCATCTTCTTCCTCGGTAATCTTAATTACGCATTCTCGGAGTATGGAAAATTTACTTAAGGGTTTATCTTCAGTTCATCTTGTGATACAATCTCCCCCCAAATCCTTAAATCACTCATGTCACATGTTCTCTCAAGAAACTTATTCCCCTCATTCTTCTTCTTCATCTCCAGCTTGCGATCTAACTTAATCAATTGTGTAGTATGGAAATATTACTTAAGAGTCCCTCTCAAGGTTGATTTTTCAGCTTGCACTTCCCCCTCCAAAAATCTCCCTCCATACATTTTTTTACACCCTTGCCATCATCATCTACTCTAACCAACTATTATAATCCTATGTACACCCCATTATTATCTCTCACCCTCCATTCACCATCACTATTGGTTTAGCGATCTTACTTAATCATTCATGAAATATGACGATCTTATTTAAGAGTTTATCGTAAGGATGATTTTTCATCTAGTAGTCCCACATCAATACACATTCTCACCATACACTTTTTCCAGCCCTTTTCCATCATCACATACTCTCACCACCTCTTCCATTATCGCTAAATTCACCTCTTATTTTACTCTTCATCCTCATCATCCTCTTCTTGGAAATTTTACTTAATCACTTTGGCCACATGACTTTCTTACTTAAGGGTTCCACTTAATATGGATTTGTCATTCTATAATTATCCTTCCTCTCACTCATCATTCCTTTCGTAGTTTTTTCTTCCTCCTGGTCTCCCCTACCAACAAACATTTCCTCCTACCATTACCCTTTCTCAACCTATCATATCACAGAGTGCATCCACCGTCTTCACTTGTGAATCCTACTTGGTCCCTCATTGTTCTACTATGTTCCTTTCCCTCATTTCCCCCTCCTTTTTCTATATTTCTTCATCCTTCTCTTTACCACTCTTTCCATATCTCATTTCTTTACATTCATCTCATTCATCCTCATCCTCTGCATCCTCTCTTCTCCTTCATCTTGTCACAAATCATCACTCACCCTTTCTTTACTCTTTCCACTCCATCTTCTCGAATTATCCCACATATCCACCCCTATTCCCACCAGCCCTTATTCTTGGTCTCCCTATAAAATTCTTTTGTCATCATATTTTTTTCTTCATTTACCATCCCCATACTACCACTCATGTTTCACACTAATAATTATTGTTGTTATCCCCTAAAATTCACTCATCATCATCTTCTCTACTACCTTTTTCACTCTTTGTCCTTCTCCTCTTTTTCTCTACTCTTTCCCTCATTCTTCCCTAAAAATAATTATTTTTGTTTTCCCCTAGTGTTCTTTCATTGGCATAGCCTCTTCTATCATCCTTTCTCTATTTCATACCCTCCCTTTTCTCAATATCCACCCTTTCTTCTCATTTCTTAAACACCTCTCCATCTTCCCTTATCCCTTTTTAATATATTTACTTTCTTAATCATTCATCCTTTGTCTATTTTATCATAATATTATTCTCCCCATCTCATTCATCTCCAACATTTTTACACTATGTGGAATTCCTCCCCTCTTTCTTCTCTCTACATGCTTGATGTTACCCACTCTCACCGAATATCTTGATTCTTGATGCCCTTTCTTCTGCACCATTTCCTCTCTTTTCCTCTCCTCCTTCCCACTCTTCCTTCTTATCTCTCTTTCTCTTTATATTTTCTTCCTATTTTTCCCTCGTTCTTCCTTCTTACTTCCCCATCGTTACCTTGTCTCTTTCTTGTTATCAATTTTTAAATCCTTTCATCTTCCACATATATCTCCATACATCATGTTTTATATTCTGTACATGTTATGGTCTTTCCCATTATGCATTAGTTCCTTCAATATTGTCCCTATGTACACTATGTCATCTCTTCTTCACCCATAATTTTCACCTTCCTCCTCCCCTCTCCTTGTTTTCTCTATAACCTCTACCCTTTTCATTTGTTATGTACCATTTACTCTTCCTTTCTATGATCTTCTCCATATCTTCCCAGAGTCTCTTATGTTTTCTTTCATTTCTCCGTTCTATCATCTCTTCCTTCTCCTTTGATTCTTCATCTTCCTCATCTCCTTTATTTATTTTATCATTTCTCTCCCTTCATCTTATACATGCCTCTCCATATAGTCTTTTTATATTCCATTACCTTCATTTTGCAACTCTCTTTCCCTTTTTATACTTTCACCCTCTACTCCGTCATCTTCTCTCATCTCACCTTGTTTCTTCTTCTACTTCCTTTTTGTCCTTCCTAATTTCCATTTTCCCCTAGCCTTATTCTCTCTTTTCATCTTCCACCTCTTTCATTCCCTTTTTCTATCTCTCCATATTTTTCACTCTATTCCAAAGCCTTGACTCCTTCACCTCTGATTTTTATTTCCTCATGATATTTTCCCATTTTTCACCTACTCATAATCACCCACTAATCATTTTCCCTCCTTTTTTATCTCTTTCCATTATCACTCGTTCGTCCTTTAACACATATTCACACCTATCATTTAAGGTCTATTAAATTCTTTCCCCATTTATGTAACGTCATTGTTCCATTCCATTACACCTCATTCTTATCCTCCTCTCCTCTTTTTGAGAGATCTTTCGTCTCTTCCATTCTCATCATCCCTCTCGAGGGGGAATCATCATATCCATCCCTAATCACATCTTCCCATGGTGTTTTTATCTTAGATGACACCATAACATTCATCATCCACCACCTTCTATTCTAACAAACAAGAGTTTTTGATACTTTTTGCTTAGAGAAAGTAGATTGAATTCTTCCCCATTCATGAACCATACTCTTTTCCTCTTCCAATAATTTATTCTATTCTCACAAGAAATATTTTGTTCTAATTTTTTATTAGATAACACTTTCTCTTTTCTTCCTCCAATAAATTATTATCGAAGGAACAAATTCCTTAAGAACAATCTTTTCAAAACCTTAAATACCTCTCGCTGGTGCATATTCATCCATTTCATCTACTTTATTTGAAAGGACACTACTTTCATAGTACCATTATAAAGAGGGGAAAATGTAGACACAACAATTATACCATCCTCCTAATTCAATTAATTTTCTCGGTTTCATTTTCCATAAAAACAATGAGAAATTAATTGGAATTAGTCAATTTACTAAACCTTGTCAATTCTGATTAATTTTCCTCACATATCATTATTCTCCATGTACCCCACTTATGAATTAAACATTCATGTTTAATTCCTATCCAATCTTCATGTCCCCACTCACCTAATGTTACCCAATTTTTCAAATCACAATTAACTAAAACCTTCAAATAAATTGTAGTGCGCCGTCCCTCGTGCTCTTTTTCTTCTTCAACGGTCGTGTTGCTAAATGTCAAATGTTGTTGCTTTTCGATAAACCTGTTGATCACTCTTATGCTTGGTCTCTCGATTAAGTGATTTTTTTGTCCCTATCGTTTAGATCCTAAAGGATTATTTCGAATCCCTTTTAGGTACGAGGGTGTTTTAAAACATAATAAAAATAATTAGTAAATGAATGGGTATCAATTATATTTTTATATGTTTATATTAATAATAAAATGTTATTTTGAATTAATTAAGCCTTTCTAGGCTCCTACGCATGCTTTTGTCAAAGTTATTGGCTATTTGACGTTTCTTACCCACCGAAATTGTAAATATGTATGGTCAATTACTCGTCTACTTAGCGTGGAAATATGGGATTCCTTGTTCCTTGGTTCCCAGAAAGTGCGTGCGTGGATTTTAATGGCCACCCTTTTTGTCCTTGGTTTTCCTTTCTAGCCGCCTTCTCATTAAAATGCACGACCCGATTGTTGGAGTGTGTTGGGCATGGCGTGTGTTTGGTGAGGGGGTTTTCAATGTTTCGGTGGTGTTTGGTTTTGTGCAGACTAAAACTTGTTGGTTCGGGCATAGTCTACAGCCATTACATTTCAAAACCATATTCTCCCATTGCTATTATGTACGAAAGGCATGTGTTTTCTCTAGAGGTAGTCACATTGTTTCATGCATGCAACAAATGAGTTAGCAACTCGCATTTAGTCTCTTGTGCTCGTCGTATGCCAGTTTTTTCTTTTTCCCTCTTTTTGTATGTGTGGGTTTTCTCTCAACCTATAAAACTCCATGCGTATGGTTTGGTGGATTTCTGGTGCACATTCATTGATGAATAGGACATTTTCTCTTGTTGTTTGCTAGAGAGGACATCTGTACACTTGTCAAATCTCCTCTTGCGCTGACTGCATGAAGGGTAAAGGTGAACTGATCATGCATGACACCAGACATGGCAGGTGAGAAATGTGTAGGTTCATCAATAGTTATTGTTGACGCTCATAGTTCTTTTGTTTACCAAACAAACACAGGTGCAGAGCATTCTTCATTCAATGTTGTGTTTATTGTATATCTTGGAGAAATGGGTTGCAGCAGACCAAGTTAAGTCCCCCGAGTATACAGAGACAGTCACACCGTTTCACCATGCAACAAATAGGCCTCCAGCCCAATCAGTTTACATCTGTCATTAAATTTCCAGCCTGTGCCAAAATGGAGTTGTTGAAAAGGCGTGGGAACTAGTTGATTTAATGCCTCAAAGAAATGCGGTCTCATAGAGTGCTATGATTGCAAGCTATGTAAAAAAATGAGTTTGTTGAAAAGGCCTTGGAAACTTTCAAGCAAATACTATTGGCAGGTTTAAAGCCAAACTCCACAACACACTCAACATCCTTCACGCATGTGCCAAAATGGGAAGCCTTGGAATAGGACATGGGCGCCTTTGATGTTATCAGGGCAAGATAAAATAATAATAATAATAATAATATATTTTCTTGTGTGTGTGAATGGCCATTCATGGTGGGCCCAGCTATCTTGAGGAAGCTCTAAACATTTTCATCGGCATGACAATAAATTGGTGGTGGCTGTGTGAAGGTGTTTGCTTGGTGCTTACAGAAAACTATGGCGGTTGTGTGGATGTGCTTGCTTGGTGTTTGGGAAAAATCCTGTGGTGGCTGGAGGGATGTGTTTGCTTGGTTCTAGTGAAATAAAAACATGGTCTCTAGGGCTTCAGTCAGGGTAGGGACTTTTGGCAGATGTTGTAGTTATAGGTGTTATGGCAGATATGTATACAAAAATGTCAACTGTTTGACAAAATGCCTCGAAGAAGTGTTGTCTCATGGAATGCCAGGATTGCAAGATATGCACATAATGGATCTGTTCAAAAGGTTTTAGAAATGCACAAGTAACTACTTATTCTGTTGGAAAACTTCAAGTGATCGAGAAGTTGGTGTGATGCGGTGGAGGTTAGATCCAAGCTTGTGAACTAGTTGACGAAGTGCCCAAGCAAGAGACTGAACCCAAGCCTGCGGCTTCGACCGAATTCATTCTCCAGGCATGGTCCTTCTTCCCTTACCTCTCATAATTTTGGTGTTTTAGTTTTCTTTTACAACTAAATAGAATTTTAAATTATTAGGATTTTTAATACAGTTAAATGTCCCTTCAACTCATTACAAAACAATAAATTGTCGTGTCGTAACTCACGACGTTATTATAAATTGTCTACTTTAAACCATGATATACCACCCTTGCTTGAGATGATTTAGTAAAATCTTACCCTTCTTGATCACTCCAATATCGTTTTATTAACCAAACGAATTTGACTCCCCATTGATAAAGTTGACCTACTCCTTGTTTTAAATAGTTAAATTTTACAATTTTTGGAGACTCACTAAGTACCGTTTAACTGAACTCTGAAACGAGATGTGAAGTTTCATTCGTGTACCTCGGTATACAAGGAGTTACCTTGACCTTTGGTTTGACCCAAACAATCATATGAAATCCTTTTGATGCTCTTATAGGAGCCCTCTTACATTGGTTTACAACAAGAGAGAGTTGTTAAAACTAAAAAGTGGCTTTCATTTTGGACCACCATTTGAAATCCGGAAAGAGAAATCACGTTACTCGCTTCGTAAACATCTAGCATTTATGCTAGACAAATGCATGGAACATTCAATAGGAAAGAGAACTATTCAGAAATGTGCATCTAAACATCGGTTCGATTTGTTCGTAGTTGTGTATGGCAAAAAAAAAAAAGGGTTTGATTTATACATAGTAAATTGAAATTGAAGTTAATATCTTGTTGTACATTCTCGGTATTCAATAAATGAATAAATTAATTACTGGGTCATCTTCTTACCTTGCAAACTTGATAAAGAGATTTGATGGAAACACCCAACATTAATAAATTATTCATGCATAACTTACCTGCATGTGTGATTCTTTTCTTACCATATAAAAAATTAAATCACAAAATGACCTTAAACTTGCACTCGATGTGACCTCCCAGGTTAGGTAAATAAAACACCTAGTCAGAGTTACCGTCATATTCATTAGGTTTAGTGACATTGTTGTGAACCCATACTTTAGAAATGACATGGTCCAAATTTATCCAGAGTATGTGGTTTCCTTCTAGTTTTGGTAATTGAGAGAAGAATGTCCTATCTTTAGGGCCGACACCACGCTGAGTGGTGAAGACCACCTTGAAAGTCACCTTATGAGTTCTTGTTAGAAAGAATGAATAGCAGAGTAACCTTCCCATCTTTGGAGTAGGTAGAGATATTACTCCCTTGTATCCTATTGGATTTCTGAGCCTTACAAAATTAGATGTAGAAATTAACTTTATCAGTGGATGGAATCCCTGTTAAATCCAAATGACCTAAATGAAGGTCGTGATATAGTTATTCCATGTCTTGCATTCTCATTAGTGAACCCTTTTGTCCCTTGCGGATAAATGTCTTGTCTTGGGCTTGTGAAAATTTAGTGCCTTGATCTTTCACGAAAGGAATATAGGGTAGATACATTTTAACCTTAATCACACCTATAATAGAGATTGAAGCCCTGGGTGAAACTAGAAGTAAGCTTAACCATGTGCTTTGTTAATATGACAGATAAGTACTTTGGTAACTATTGTGTTTAAAATGATAGTAATAATGAGATCCTAGTGCGACGCGAAAGTAAATCATATGAGAGTAAAACCAAAATTTGAGGTTGGGAATAATGTCACCGGGAGTCCTTTATGACTTAATTTAAACATCTTCATGTGTTACAAAGAATATAAATTGCCTTGGTGTGACCTAACGTCAAGAAAACAAAAGATATACATATAAAGATCAAGTTTGGAATTCAACAAATTACTGAACTATAATAATGGGGAAATAACTATTCCGTGATCGAAGGATGTTCTTGGAAAAAGGCTATCTCGAATCTATGTCTTCCTTAATCCAAAGATTTCATCTTGACATCACGTTAGATTTTCTTGTGTAGCAAGAGTAAATTTTATACATTAAATAAATGTTTGAGAAGAAAAATATTAACATAAGAATGAGAGATTTAGAATCTTGTAGGCATTTTGAAATATGGAAAATACTTATGTAAGTTATGAAGATTTGTCATAAGGGTAAAGAGAAAAGTAAATGGTTGAACAATAAGTGAACTGTGAAACGAATTTTCAGAACATGTAGGTGGAAAAAGGGAGAAAATCATGCTTACCTAATAATGACCTTGGAAAGTTTTCCGTAACTAAAATACATTTAAAGTAATGATATGTCGTGGGTTCGTCGTTCCTAAAGTCACGTTTCTTGTGGTTGGGTCTTTACTAGTAACCTTCCATTGGGAAAAGTGTAGCATCGACATGCCGATGTCGTCTGCATGTGTCTATGTGAGTCGATGACTTATGTGATTATCGCATGTGTACCGAGTTTGTACTTAGAGTGTTTATTGTGTATTGTGTAGTGAGCAATGTAAGTCAAAAAATATATATCCTGGTATTTTATTGTTGTATTTGTGTGTGTAAAATGTGGGCACTACATATGGTATCAGAGCGAGGTTCATGCTCTCAAACCTCTGGGATGGATTGGAGTTGTGATGATTTTGCATGATAGTGATGGTGTTACATGATGGGTTGCATGATGGTGATGGTGCTTCATGATGGTGATAAATATTGGAAGAGTAATGTGTTTTAAGAGTGATGTGATCTATGTTGTAATTATGATAATGTGAACACACATGATGTGTATGTCACTTAGTGTGCATTTGTTATCATGTTGATGTCCTAGGGATGGGAGTATTCTCCCTCCTTCATGTGGATTCTATGAAGAATTCACGTGTGAATTACTGCTTGTGATGGGAATATTGACTCTCCTTTTTGTGGATCCAATGAGGAATCCGTGTGTGATGTACCGCCTTGTTTTGTGTGAATGGAATGATATTGTGTTATGTGGGTGTGTCGATATGTTGTATGACTGGATTGATGTAAAGTGAATCACATTTCATCGTGATGTCATCACCGTATTGTGATTTGTTGTGTGCATCGTCGTGTTGTATTACAATTGACTATATGTCGTAATGTTAGACATTGTGTTCCTCATACGTATAATTCATGTAATATGTGATGGTTCATGTCATGATTTAAGGGCATATGGTGCGTATGATCCCTAGTGTATAGTGATTGCACTTTGGGTGCAGGATGTGATAATGTGATGTATCGTAACTCGTGAAAGTAATGATTGTGTTATACCCTGTATATATATACCATCCGTAATATGTTATGGTTATTGTGTGTGAATTACCATTGTGTTAGTGATGTAGTTATGTGTATGTTGTGGACCTTACACTAGATGACCCTAAGGGGATAAATTGTCAAGAGTGTATGTGTGGAGAGAGGAGGCGTGGACCAGGTTGTCATAACCTTGAGCTAAGTACAAGTGAGAAAGTGGAGTCTTATATAGACTAAAAACCCACTTTTATCTGTTTAGTATACTTCGAGCTTGCTCAGTATATATTGTGGGTGCGCACCACCTTAGGCTCAACTTATGCAACTTGTGTCCCCTGCTCTTTCCTATTGGATTGTTCATTGAATAATCATATGTGATTTTGACTATGTTGATCCTTGTGGGAGTTTGGAGTTATGATTCAGGAAAAGATGATGACAAATACATTATTTGGTTTACTCATTTATGGTTACATGTATATTTTCACAAGCTGAGGCTCGATGTCTGAATTCCAAAACTCGATGAGTACCCCTTTGATGGCGGTATGAGGCCACATAGTGATTGTGATGTGCTATTTTCTTATTGCGTATTTTATTCGTAAATTGATCATTATTTTTTTTAACTAGAACCAGTCGTTTTCTTGATTGACATGTTCTTATATTTTGGGCATTTATTTGATTGTTGCACTAATAGTTGGATTTTACACTAACCAAGGCTAATTAGCCATTTTTTTTTCTTGGTTTTAAAACTTTCTTTTCATATTTAAAAGTTTTGTAGCCTATCCCAAGGATTTTGATTTTTCCACTTGGCATTTGAATGGATTGTTATGCTGGTTCTAATGTCGTAATGTGTTGGAATAGGGTCATGGGATTCACCATGGAGTGGTTGAACCTATGGACCCGCTTCGTTGTATAGGGGTATGCCCCAAGGAGTTATAGATAACTAGCGGGTTGTTGAACCACGAGTTATTATGTCACTTGGGTTTAGGGGTGATGGGGCTCTATGTGCCTAGGGCCATAGAGTGACCCGACCTCATTTAAAAGGAGAAAGGAGACGGGACTCTATGGTTGAGTGACCTGTTATTCTTTATGGCACTCTATGGTTGAGTGACCTGATATTCTTGATGGGGCTCTATGGTTGAGTGACCCGACTTGGTTCTGGCACTATGTTTCTTCCTCTTGCGAGGTATATGGAGATTATCTAGTGATGCTTTGGGGGGGTATATGAACTCGTATTCTGCTGCTTTGGAGATATCGGGAGTTGTTTTCGTGATGCCTTGTGATGTGTGGAGTTGGCATAGTGAGTTATATATACCTGTGTGAGTCTTTTTGACACCTTGTTATGTATGAGGCTTGACTCTTCCCTTGGTTGGTATGGACAGTTGGATATTGTATTGGAACTATCTTGTTATAGTCATGGATTTTGGGGCTTGTGATACCCGTTGTATATGTATCAACGTGTTGATTTCTGTTTGTTAGTCATATGTGTGTACTAGATCTATGTCTGGAATGTAACTGTCGGAAATTAATTTTTATGTGGTCTACTCATTGTCATTCCATGGTTTGGTGAAACCCTTGTGATGTGGTACGATCGTGAAAGTATGTAAAAGTAGGCTTGTGAAATTTTAGTGTTGTGTATGACCTTGGTAGGGTGTTGTGACTGTAGTTCATGATGGGAACCCACAAGAATGAATAAACGAAAATTCGATAAAAATGAAATTTTAAAGGACTTGAATTAATAATAATGTCAACGAGAAAAGAGATTAATGAAATAACGAATAAGAGAGAACTGTCAATCTTCATAGAACCTTGAAAGTTAAAATTTCTACCAAATGTTCCTAGGGCCACCCCATAACCGTAATTTTGTGTCTAAAATCTTAATCTTAGAGCGTACCTTCGCCCATATTTGTTCCTTGTTCCTACCTTTTCTCTTTCTTCACTAGTATGTCACATCGAGGATGATGCTTTCTTAAGGGGAGGAGAATGTAGTGCCCCATCCCTCGTGCTCTTTTTCTTCTTCGATGGTCATGTTGCTAAATGTCGAATGTTGTTGCTTTTCTGTTAAACATTAGGGGCTTCACCTTGTCGAGCTTACCTGTTGATCGCTCTTATGCTTGGGCTCTCGATTAAGTGATTTTTTTGTCCCTATCGTTTAGATCCTAAAGGATTATTTCAATCCCTTTTAGGTGTGAGGGTGTTTTAAAACATAATAAAAATAATTAGTAAATGAATGGGTATCAATTATATTTTTATATGTGTATATTAATAATAAAATTTTATTTTGAATTAATTAAGCCTTTTTAGGCCCCTACGCATGCTTTTGTCACAAGTTATTGGCTATTTGACGTTTCTCACCCACCAAATTGTAAATATGTATGGTCAATTTCTCCTCTGCTTAGCGTGGAAATATGGGATTCCTTGTTTCCTTGGTTCCCGAGAAAGTGGGTGCGTGGAGTTTAATGGCCACCCTTTTTGTCCTTGGTTTTCCTTTCTAGCCGCCTTCTCATTAAAATGTCTGACCCAACTGCTGGAGTGTGTTGGGCGTGGCGTGTGTTTGGTGGGGGGGTCGTTTTCACTATTTTAGTGGCATTTGGTTTTGTGCAGACTAAAACTTGTTGGTTCGTGCACAGTCTATAGTTGTGCCATTTCAAAACCATATTCTCCCATTGCTATTGCATACAGAAGGCATGCATTTTCTCTAGAGGCGGTCACATTGTTTCACGCATGCAACAAATAGATTGGCAACCTGCATTTAGTCTCTGTGCTTGGTCGTATGCCAGTGTTTTCTTTTCCCTCTTTTTGTATGCGTGGGTTTTCTCTCAGCCTGTAAAACTCCATGCGTATGGTTTGGTGGATTTCTGGTGTGCATTCATTGACGACTGGGACATTTTCTCTTGTTGTTTCTGCATGTTTTTGGTTACCTTGCTAGAGAGGACATCTGTACACTTGTCAAATCTCCTCTTGCGACTGACTGCATGAAGGGTAAAGGCGAACTGATCATGCATGACACCAGACATGGCAGGTGAGAAATGTGTAGGTTCATCAATAGTTATTGTTGACACTCATAGTTCTTTTGTTTACCAAACGAACACAGGTGCAGAGCATTCTTCATTCAATGTTGTGTTTATTGTATATCTTGGAGAAATGGGTTGCAGTAGACCAATTTAAGTCCCCCCATTATACAGAGAGAGTCACACTATTTCACCATGCAAAAAATAGGCCTCTAGCCCAATCAGTTTACATCTGCCATTAAATTTCTAGCCTGTGCCAAAATGGAGTTGTTGAAAAGGCATGGGAACTAGTTGATTTAATGCCTCAAAGAAATGCGGTCTCATAGAGTGCTATGATTGCAGGATGTGCACAAAAAAATGAGTTTGTTGAAAAGGCCTTGGAAAATTTCAAGCAATATCTGTTGGTAGGTTTAAATCCAAACTCCACAACACACTCAGCATCCTTCACGCATGTGCCAAAATGGGAAGCCTTGGAACAGGACATGGGCACCTTTGATGTTATCAGGGCAAGATAAAATAATAATAATAATAATATATTTTCTTGTGTGTGTGAATGGCCATTCATGGCTAGGCCCAGCTATCTTGAGGAAGCTCTAAAATTTTTCATCAGCATGACAATAAACTGGTGGTGGCTATGTGAAGGTGTTTGCTTGGTGCTTGCAGAAAACTATGGCGGTTGTGTGGACGTGCTTGCTTGGTGTTTGGGGAAAAGCCTGTGGTGGCTGGAGGGATGTGTTTGCTTGGTTCTAGTGAAATAAAAACATGGTCTCTAGGGCTTCAGTCAAGGTAGGGACTTTTGGCAGATGTTGTAGTTGCAGGTGTTATGGCAGATATGTATACAAAAATGTCAATTGTTTGACAAAACACCTCGAAGAAGTGTTGTCTCATGGAATTCTAGTATTGCAAGATATGCACATAATGGATATGTTCAAAAGGTTTTAGAAACGCACAAGTAACTACTTATTCTGTTGGAAAACTTCAAGTGATTGAGAAGTTGGTGTGATGCGGTGGAGGTTAGATCCAAGCTTGTGAACTAGTTGACGAAGTGCCCAAGCAAGAGACTGAACCCAAGCCTGCGGATTCGACCGACTTCGTTCTCTAGGCATGGTCCTTCTTCCCTTACCTCTCATAATTCTCATGTTTTAGTTTTCTTTTGCAACTAAATATAATTTTAAATTATTAGGATTTTTAATACAGTTAAATGTCCCTTCAACTCATTGCAAAACAATAAATTGTCGTGTCGTAACTCACGACATCATTATAACTCATCTAATTTAAACCATGATCTACCACCCTCACTTTGAGATTATTTAGAAAAATCTTACCCTTCTTGATCGCTAAAATATCATTTTGTCGACTAGATGAATTTGAATCCCCATTGATAAAGTTGACTGCTCCTTATTTTAAATAGTTAAATTTTACAATTTTCGGAGACTCACTAAGTACCCTTCGTAACTCTGGAAATGAGATGTGAAGTTTCATTTGTGTACCTTGGTATACGAAGAGTTACCTTGACCTTTGGTTTTACCCAAAATGATCATATGGCATCCTTTTGACGCTCTTATAGGAGCCCTATTACATTGGTTTACAATAGTAGAGAGTTGTTAAAACTAAAAAGTGGCTTTCGTTTTGGACCACCATTTGAAATCCGGAAAGAGAAATCACGTTCCATCTTCATAAACCTCTAGTGTTTATGCTAGAAAAATGCATGGAATATTCGGTATAGGAAAGAGAAATATTCGGAAATGTGCATCTAAACATTGGTTTGATTTGTTATTAGTTGTGTATGGGAAAAAAAAAAGGGTTTGATTTATACATAGTAAATTGAAATTGAATTTAATATCTTGTTGTACCTTCTCAGTATTCAATAATTGACTAAATTAATTACTAGGTCATATTTTTACCTTGCAAACTTAATAAAGAGCTTTGATGGGAACACTCAACATTAATAAATTGTTTGTTTTTAACTTGCTGCATGTGTGATTCTTTTCTTACCATATAAGAAATTAAATCGCAGAACGACCTTAAACATGCACTCGATGTGACCT
The DNA here is from genome assembly GCA_018340775.1 of Taxus wallichiana var. yunnanensis. Classification (NCBI taxonomy): domain Eukaryota; kingdom Viridiplantae; phylum Streptophyta; class Pinopsida; order Cupressales; family Taxaceae; genus Taxus; species Taxus wallichiana. The sequence goes on from CM031239.1 coordinate 188,360,683, forward strand.
CCCATGTTAGGTAAATAAAACCCCTAGTTGGAGTTACCATCATAGTCATTAGGTTTAGCGACATTGTTGTGAACCCATACTTTACAAATGACATGGTCCAAATTTATCCAGTATGCGGTTTCCTTCTAGTTTTGGTAATCGCAAGAACAATGTCCTCTCTTCGTGGTCGACACCACGCCGAGTGGTGAAGACCGCCTGAAGTTTCCTTATGAGTCCTTGTTAGAAGGAATGACTAGCGGAGTAACCTTCCCATCTTTGGAGTAGGTAGAGATATTACTCCCTTGTATCCTATTGGATTTCCGGGCCTTACGAAATTAGATGTAGAAATTAACTTCATCAGTGGATAGAATCCCTGTTGGATCCAAACGACCTAAATGAAGGTCGTGATATAGTTGTTCCATGTCTTGCATTCTCGTTAGTGAACCCTTTTGTCCCTTGTAGATAAATGTCTTGTCTTGGGCTTGTGAAAATTTAGTGCCTTGATCTTTCACGAAAGGAATATAGGGTAAATACATTTTAACCTTAATCACACCTATAATAGAGATTGAAGCCCTGGGTGAAACTGGAATTAATCTTAACCATGTGCTTTGTTAATATGACAGATAAGTACTTTGGTAACTCTTGTGTTTAAAACGATAGTAATAATGAGATCCTAGTGCGACGCGAAAGTAAATCATATGAGAGTAAAACCAAAATTTGAGGTTGGGAATAATGTCACTGGGAGTCCTTGTGACTTAATTTAAACATCTTCATGTGTTACAAAGAATATAAATTGCCTTGGTGCGACCTAACGTCGAGAAAACAAAAGATATACATATAAAGATCAAATTTGGAATTCAACAAATTACTGAACTATAATAATAATGGTAGCGAAATAACTATTCCGTGATCGATGGATGTTCTTGGAAAAAGGCTATCTCAAATCTATGTCTTCCTTAATCCAAATATTTCATCTGGACATCACGTTAGATTTTCTTGTGTAGCAAGAGTAAATTTTATAAATTAAATAAACGTTTGAGAATAAAAATCTTAACATAAGAATGAGAGAATTAGAATCTTGTAGGCATTTTGAAATATGGAAAATACTTATGTAAGTTATGAAGATTTGTCATAAGGGTAAAGAGAAAAGTAAATGGTTGAACAATAAGTGAACTGTGAAATGAATTTTCAGAACATGTAGGTGGAAAAAGGGAGAAAATCATGCTTACCTCATAATGACCTTGGAAAGTTTTTCGTAACTAAAATACATTTAAAGTAATGATATGTTATGTGTTCGTCGTTCCTAAAGTCACGTTTCTTGTGGTTGGGTCTTTACTAGTAACCTTCCATTGGGAAAAGTGTAGCGTCAACATGCCGATGTCATCTGCATGTGTCTATGTGAGTCGATGACTTATGTGATTGTCACATGTGTACCGAGTCTGTACTTGGAGCCCTTACTGTGTATTGTGTAGTGAGCAATGTAAGTCAAAAAAATAAATTTATCCTAGTATTTTACTGTTGTATTTGTGTGTGTAAAATGTGGGCACCACATAAATCGCATTTTTAGAATATAAATAGATCCTTACCCCCTTCCAATATAAGAAAAAATATTTTCATAGATATTCCATTATTTATTCATAGAGAATCCCCTCCATCTTGTACTAATGTTCATATAATCTCAACTTCATCCATCCCTAAATCATCCACCCTCTCTTGTTTGGTGCAAAGTCATGAGTCGATCATATATGCATCAAAACTATCATGTAGTGGAGAAGGAACCTATATTTCAATTAGTCTGGACCCATCCGAGTCATAGCCCAATCTGAGGTTCATAAAGGAGTCGCGAAGGAGAAGGTATCTAGTTTAGTTACTTTACTTTCTTGTTATCAATGTGTTTTCCGTAACATATAATAACTTCTTGTTGATCAATAAATAGTAATGAAAACACTATAACATAGACATGAAATAAATTTTCTAGATATCTTTGGTAGAAATGATTTCTTAAAATACAATAAGAAAGGGGTAATTAACTAATTACATAAAAAAGGTGTGATCTAGGAGTTTACGGTGATAAACAAAACTGAAAGTGACATGAAGGTGATTGATCTTTGGAACTATGGTTATAAACTAAGATGATATTGAACCTTATGACATGTCATGGAGTGGAGTATGATATGGTCCTAACATGTATGGTTTTAATTAGGTATTTTCTAGTACTTTGTAACTTATTTTGTTGCTACATAACACTATGATGACCTTTGCATTATAAACATAGTTTTTCATAGATTTAGGATACCCTGTGTGTGATGTGAAACACCATCAAAACCTAACTTTAGGTAGGATACCATTACAAAAAGGTGGTGATTTTGTCAAATCTCCTTACGCACCTACATTATCACCAACCTAAAGAGGCTCAAACAACACATATATCTATACGTAACATGTTATATTATTATTGATTTAGTTTCACTAGTAAATTAATCATTTGAAAATAAGAGACAGTGTGATGACATACTTGTTATTATTTTGGATTGAATTTGAAGGTCTCTATGATGATAAGCATGGTCCTTGAACCTAGGTTTTATCGTTTGAAACGTATATCTGGGTTGATCTTAGGTGAGATACCAATTTGAAGGATATTTTGAGATCTAGTGTGCTTTAGAAATGTAATTTTATAACGAGTTCTCTTGAAAATTTGAGGTTCTCCAAGTAATTTGGTTAGAATTTATTTTATATGATTTCATTGATTTAATTTCACATTAAGAATAACCTATAGGATATGAAATTACACAAAAAGTTTCAAATTACAAATATGACCATTGGGTGATGTTAGATTAGACAACTTGGCCCAGGACCAAACTATGGGATAGTTTGATCCCATCTACATGGTCTTATAAAAGAAATATAGGCATTTATAAAAGATTTTAGGTGTGATTCTCATAGATATTATACTCTTGTGGATAGATGTGATTAGTTCTGAGAGTGATTGATTATCTTATATAGATAAACAAGTCACGAACTGGAGATAAGGATATGTCACTTGGGCTTGAAATGTGAATGTAAGTCATGCTTAAGGTGCAAAGAATATATTATCATTGTTAAATGATAAATTAAGAAAAAATAGGTGTCAACATTCGCCCACCCCTTTAAGTATGAAATCAAACTTAAATTCTTAAAGGAAAATATACCTAAATGTATACGCACACTTTTTCTTTGATTAAGACTGATGATTTCACTTTTGTGGTCGAAAAATCCATGATGAAACTTGTAACACAAAGTGTAGTCAATTTCCATACAATAAATTGAACTATAACTCAACTTTCAATAATATATTTACAACTTTGAAAATTTCATTTGTAAGTAATAATGTACAAATAGACAAAAGCATGGAAATAAAATGACTATTTTATTTACCAAATGAGAATCTCTCATATTTTTTGTGCTCGAAGAATTTTGATTTAATTTGAATTAATAGAGGATTTGTAGCGATAAATCCCTATTTTTTGGATGGAGATGCTATATTTGGAGAGGAAATGAGTGTAACTTGAATGAACTCAAAACATAGAGATAAAAAAATTATTTTCCCTAAGATCCTCAAAATAAGGTGGGTTTCCACATGGGTTTCTATGTGCCTTTATATCTTCCAAAAATGACATGAAGCATTCCAAAATGTTTTTGATCACTTTGATATCTTAAAATCCCATTGAATATACCACTAAAGAAAGATCTAGGAAAAAGTAAAAAATAACATAAATTTGAAAGGGGTGACTTATAGTCTTTGTTTTCCCACTCAATTGCCTAGATGCGCTAACACTTCATCTAGAGAGATTTGAACGCTCACCTAAAGCTCACAAAGCTACTAGGTCCTACTATTGTACTATCTTATCAAGATGTTAGCATGGATAACCATTATCCAAGTGTATATTCCTCCATAATAATCAAATCCACAAGTTCAAATTGGAAACACACATAGTAAGAAATCATATTAGATCATATCACAATTAGGATTAGATTTACCATAAAAGTACCATGAAAAGAGACACAAACAACCAATATCCATCTATAATGATCCATTATACTAACTCATTAAGTAATAGAATTTGAATGCATAATAATACTATCATACAATCATATGTGCAAGTACATACCACAAGCATAACTCAAATACAACTCAAAATTATCACATCATCTCTTAGAACAGTAAAATAAATCACATACTTATAGGGGTGGGGACTTTCCCTTTACCACCCATGCATTCTCAAAATAGGTTGCATGCTCAAAATATCCATGCACATGTACAAAAGCAACTAGGCCACATGTAAGCAATCCTAATAATAGATTAAACCTAAAGATAAGCTCTATTATAATCCTATTATTAGCTCGACCTTTGCATGTCTCTTGATCTCCTCGTGTATGTTCTCTATCCAAAATAGACATTCCTTTGTCCACAAGTCTCCATGCCTCACTCTATTCTTGGAATGTTGCTTGGATGCCACTTCATCTTGTAATCGTCTATTGTTAGCTCGAGGCTCACAAATTGGCTAAGTCTCGAATGTCTTCTACCTAGGTATGAACCCCTGTGCACTTCATGTTCTATATTTTACATACACCTTTATGCCTATCTCACATGTTTCCCAAACTCTCACGCACCACTCATAATTACAACAATTTTGTCATGTAACATTAACCCAAACTAAATATACTACCATCCCCGACAATAATTCAATCTATTTTGTCACCAAAATGAATGTATAGATAGTAGGATAAAAGAAGAATTCAATGCCCAAAATAAATCATACCCCAAAAATTTAATCAGGATGCAGTAGGTTGGAATAGTTCTATAATATCAACCTCTATCTCACTCATCACCTTATTCCACTCATCCATTTTTGTCATAGATTTCCCGTCATCTTCATCCCCTTATTCTTCTACAAGGTCCTCCTCACGCACCCTCTTCACTATGGGTACCACTGTACTTCCATGCTATGGAAATGTGGAATTTGTAGCATCCATCTCAATCCCTCCTTGATTTTTAGGGCTCAACTATATAAATAATATGTAAATCATGCCTCTAATGGTGACATTGAGTTGGGGATGCAAGTCTAGTGTATCAGGCTCCATTACCTCAAAGTATGTAGGACTTGAATCATACCTATATGTTTCACATAAAGTGTGAAAGTACACATCAACCTTGTCTATATCAAAGGTAAACTTATATGTATCCTTTATTATATTTACTAAATATGTGAGGTAACATGTAGTGAGTGCAAATGACAACTTTTACAAGGGGCCCATCTCCCCATTTACCATTCTAAAGCATGCAAGAATATAATGTTGGATCATTGCGAATTTCATTTATTCCCTGACTACAATGGGAAGTTCATGTGGAATGTGCCATTCATTTTCAAATGCCCCTCTTAGCCTGCCATACCACATGTCCATTTTTTCCTTGTAATTATTTGTAAATTTTCTATCACAAGTTTATCTTGCGAATTGTCTCATGGAAGATATATACACAGTGGGTAAACCCACATGTTATCCTCTAGTCCGTCTAGAACTCCAATCTCCCAAAACACTATGAGGAGGAGGATAAATCCCCAAGTTATCTTTTCCCCTTCCTCATTCTCGTAACCTAGCTTCTTAAACGATTCCCCCAACAACAAACCAGAAATGTTATAGTGTGTCCTATTCGTTATCTTGTGCACAATGTAAAGGAATTTCTGTTTACATCTTTTTGACCTCTCTAAGGCACCCAATTTGCAACTCACCAACCTAGGTACAACCCTAGTAATAGGATCAACTAAATCTATAATCTTCATTACTCTGCCAAAATTTTTATAGTTCAATGTTGTGGCTAATTCATCTATCTTTGAATTTGCGCAAATATCTAACCCCATATCTTCACTGTACTCCTAGGGCCCTTAACTCTCTCAATCAATTGGGCCATGATCCTCATTCTTCTACCCGCAAATTAAAATAAATATTTTTGTACCTTTGACATAATCGATGGTAAAAGTGTGTGGGTTTAACGAAAAGGGAATCCCATATAGCTACAAAACTCTAGTCTTATCCAACCTGTCTTCACACGAGTTGTCTATTAGAGGATTTCCTTCCTCGTCTGTTCCTGGAAGAATCTTCTCAAGATCTACCTTTAAGATCTTCTCATGCTCATTTGTTCTATGATTGTACTCACTGATCTTGCACTTCGGGAGCTTGGAATTCCATATTTCTACCCTATGCACACCGTGGGTACTACATTTCTGAATAAATCTCCTCCAAGGGTTCCTCTGCTACCACCTCCACCATTTTTTCATATATTTCTCCCTTTTGGTGCCATATATCTACAAATTTACGTGCCCTAGGTACTTTGTGAGATTATCTTATTTACTACCCAAACACTGCAAACACTTGTTGATTATATCATACAAAAACAATTCTTCTCGTGCTCTATTGTTTGTTCCAACTTGTTTCTCCACAAGGATCTACACACAACTTCTCACACTAATCTAGTTTGTACTTTACTTCTTCATTCTTTCTCACCCAAGGATGCTTGGTAGCTTCTTCATTATAAGTTATTGTCAAATGCATGGTAGAGAAATGACTACCCCTTTCCTTTATTTATACTTTTTTATTGACCCAAATTGTCCTTTCGACACATGATATTAAGTCACTTTTTTGATAAAGTGATTTTTCCTCTCTTTACTTCCTTTGACGATTTCCTACCGCACATTGTAGTTTTATCCTTATGGAACAATTACTACTTCTTGGCCACATAACTCCTTACACATGTTTCTATGTGCTTAAGTACATCAACCAATGTGTCACTTATTGAGTTGTTTCCCATGTTGTTTCCAACCTCGAGATACAGTGCACGATCATTTTTCTTGTGTGGTCTCCAACTTGAGAACTTTATTTTGAGAACCTTCATTCACATCACCTTTAACATATTTTTCTCTTACACCAAAATTCACGAGTTCCCTCCAAAGAAGCCAACCTATATGACGACATGAAATTTAATTTAATTTCAATTCAACCCCTTTACTTATATCTTCTCCACCCCACACTAAAAGTATATGTAGTCCTCTGTGCATTAACTCAAAGATAATAATCAGATCATGATGCATAAGAACGCTTATTACAACAAAATAATGAACTAAATTGACAAATCATAACAACAATGAAAGGAAACACATTAAAGGGAAATCTAATCTAAGTGGCAATATTACCTTATTACAAACACCAAGAAGCCTTATTTATACTAGGGTTTTAGCCTACTCCCATTGAAGTAACCAGCCAATAAAGTTACATCCACAACCTATAACTGGGAAGCACCTGATTCTAATATATTTATTACTACAAAAGGTCATAACCAATGTAGTTTCAATTTAAGCTGGGTGGCGTGCAAACTTGGAAGCATAAAAAGAACCATATTTCCCACTTCAAATTCTTTATTCCCCATATGCCTATCATGTCAAGAATTTTGTCTCACTTTTTCTATCTTCTGGATCAACTGGGAAATAGTGCACCACTCATTTAACTACATAAGTTTTTCTATGCACTCCTCAACAACTTGTTCATCATCTAGTTCTCCTACACGCCAGCAAAGATGCGTAGGAATGGAAACATGAATTTAACATGTAAAACAACCTCTGCACCAAACACCAACTGAAAAGGTGTGGCCTTATTCAATCTCTTATACGTTTTCCTATATGCCCAAAGTAGAGCACACACTTTATCATCCTGGTATTTCCTTCCAACATCACATATTTTTGTCAATGTTTGTCCCAGAATATTGTTAAAATATTCAACAAGATCGATTGGATTATGGGTGATAGGGAGTTGATATATTATGTGTTACCATGAAATCAGCCAAAAGAATTTTAATGGTCTCATTCAAGAAATGAGTGCCCCCATCACTTCTTAGATTCAATGGACACTCATACATGTTGGTAATGTTCTCCCATAAAAATATCATTGTTGTAGCTATAGTATAATCCTTAGTCGGTGTTTATTTTTCCCACCATGTAAGATAATCTATATAAGTTACAATGTAGTGTGCACCAATCCTATGCGTAGGTGGGAAAATATGACTACAAAGTCAATAACCCATTTCTTAAAAGTTCCAGCACTTACAACAGGCCTCAAAGGGATCTCATCTCTTGATCCAAGCTTCCTAAGGTGCTTTGATAATGGTCACACGCCTTTACATACTCTTTGATAAGTTTATATAGAGTTTCCCACCATAATCTAGCATCAAAATCTTGTGTGCGGTGACATATCCAACATAATGACCTCCTATAATTACCCCATGAAATTCTACCATAATATCCTCATGCACATGCTCAAGAACACACCAAAGTGCAAAAATTCATCATAACCGCTTGTATAAATATCCACCTATAAACTAGTAAGGTCTTATGCATATTACAAATTATTTCTTCTCTAAAGTTTTCATTCCCTCAAGTGAATGTCTAGAGTGTAAGAATACTACAATTTCCTCCATCCAGGTAGGTAAATGATTCAATCTCAAGATTTTTACATCCGACATAGTGTCATCTATTTTCTCGTGAATCCTTACTGAATTAATTCTTGACAAATGGTCAAGCCCTAAATTACTTTCCCTTGTTTGACAACCATTATAAACTAAAATTCCTGAAATAGTAGTATCCACCTACAAATGCACCCTTGCAAAATAGGCTTGTTGACCAAATACTTAAGTGCCATATGATCTATAAATAATATAAATGGTTTTTCCAATAAGTATTTTCTAAACTTTTGCAACACGTAGATCATGGAAAAAGCCTCACACTTAGTAGTTGTATAATTTTGTTTAGTTGGTGTTAACTTCTTACTTACAAAACAAATAGGGTGGTCTACAATTCCTTCACCTGGTTGTGTCAATATAGCTCCAATCACCATTCCAGAAGCATCAACATGAACATGAAATGGTTTTCCCATGAAAGAAAGCACATAATAGGGGTAGTAGTCAGCCTCTCCTTTAGTGTTTCAAACGCCTTGTTGTTGCGCTTCATACCAATAGAATTTTCCTTTATATTTCAACATTTCTTCCAAGGGCATGAAAATATTTGCATATCCTTTAATGAGTTTCTGTAATATTTTGTATGTATGAGAAATATCTGCACTTCACTCTGATTGTTAGGTTGTTCCAAAGCCAAGATCACAAAAACCTTGGCACGATCTACCAACAAGCCTTCTTTATAAATAATATGCCCAAGTAAAGTGCCAAAAGGTGTTGCAAAGATACATTTCTTAATATTTAGAGAGATGCTCAACTACCTACACCTCTCAAACATACATATCAAATTTTCAAAATGATCCTTAGCTAATCCATACACTTTCCAATCATCTAAATATGTGTGTACAAAAATTTGAATGAAATCCTAAAAATCCTTCATAATAATGCACGAGAACACCACTGGCATATTGTTTAGTCCAAAGTGCATTAATGTGTATGCAAAAATTTACCACTTAGTGGTAAAAAAATTTCCGATCTTCCTTCACTATGTGCACTTGATGATATCCATAAAATCCATTTGTAAAGGAGTACATCTCGCACCCTATGCAACTCCTTTAAGGATATCTTCTCAAATGTGGTGGGAAAAGGATCAATAACACATGAAGTGATTAAATCTGTGTAGTCCACATGGATCATTATCCTCCCATCCTTTTTAATACTGATGACCATGGGACTAACCCATTCATATTCATCAATGCACTTAATTATACCAGACTTGATAATTTTATCAATTTTTCCCCTTACCTTGACATGCGATTAGGATTCATCCTATATGGCCTCTTCCTAATCAAGAACGTGCCTTCTTTAAGTTTTATTTTCATCTCACCTAAAGAAGGGTGTACTCCTTTTAACTCATGATAAACCCTTAGAAATAAATACTGAAATTCATGGAAGATTTCAATAATCTTAGCAACTTCCTACTCCGACCAATAATCACCAATAATGGCCTCTTTAGGCTCTGCATCTATCCGAATACTAACCTTAATTGTTTTCACGAGCTCATGATATGTGCATTCCTTTGCATCTTTTATGTCCATCACCTCACATGTACCTTAAGTGTGGTTAACATCTAGGTTGTTATCCTCATCATCATCATCATGATTTAATAGCCATACAAATTTACCATTTTCCTTTTCTTCCTAGTGCGAGACAATTTCTTCTTCTTTTGTCTCTTCTAGGTCAAGGCGCACCCCTAAATCTAGCTCATCAAAACATATCTATCGAAATTACTCATCCTTTGTGCTATCCCCTAGAGTAAGGTGCTTCATAATCTATAATGCTTCATTGACTAGAGGATTAGTAGAAAATTAATTAAAAGTATGGATCATACCTGAGGTCATCTCCTGCCAATTAATAGTTTCTCTTGTCAACTTTACATGGACATACCATGCATGCACATAGCTGCCTAGGGTGGCATAGAAATTATGTACCCAGAGTGATGGTGGAAAGGCCTCTTACCCCTCCATACAAAGCCTCTCAAATTCCTAAATGTGATGCGAAGAAAGGGACTTCCCATGGAATTCTCATATCTAAGAAGGTACATTTCTCCTTAGAAACCTAGTAGAAAAGGTGATTCTCACTTATCTCCATTATAATAATATAACTATGTGTATAGTACACCAACGTGTTGTAGTACCGTATAGGTTATATACTAGCATATTTATTCTATCTCCCTCATCCTTCGTCTATGCTTCTATAGCGTGTAGAAATACATCAAGGTTCCCTTCACTAGTGTATCGAGCTACCTAGTTATAACTTAAGTGTTAAACCATGTGCAGCCTAATCATTTGAGTAACTATGTTCTTAATCTCTTGACCAACTACTTCATACATTTAATGTTCTCGGTAGTCAAAATTAGTACATGTGGTATCAATAAATTAATGAGCATCATCCCATGTTATCAATCCTTCCTTAGTTGGCTCAATTACCTTAGGGTATCTAATTGTGGAAGAATATATCTTGTTGAAGTCATCTTCACTCAAGGGCTCAACATATAGAGATGCCTTTCCATCTTTCAAAGGTATAATAACATGCTCTTCCCTGTTCTCAAAGCTAATGTACCCTTTTTTGAAGCACAAATCTATGTTATTTTCATAATACCAGGGGTGCTAAAGCAATGTTGGGAAACTATCCACTTCAAAGAAGCTCCAATACTTCAAAGTCCCTAGTTAATGTGGCTCCTATATAGTAATAGTTGAATTCGTTAATATGCCAAGAGGCATGGGCCTAATTTTGTTCACCATATACAACACATTCAAAGAAGGATGCAATGGTGGTCTTCCCATATAATTCCAAGCATCCAACATGAGTACATTAACTTCCACACTTGTATCTATTAGAATGTTTCTCAAAATCCATCCATCTATGACTGCATTCAATGTAATATCCTTATCATACTCATGATTATGTGGGGGCATATTTACATGAAGTATCTACCTTTCATGCTCATTATTTTCATGTAATACCTTTTCTCTAAACCATTCTCCTAAAAAAGGGCTTATGTTCTCCTAATGCAATATTTGACATACCTCCTTTAAATCATATATGTCCTTCTAGGAGTTAAATCTTCTTTACTCATTACATAAGGTATGACTACTCCTTAAGGTTCTGAATATCACCTTGTAAATCCATGATAACATCCATAGTCTCTTCATAAACCTCTTTACGATGTGCAACATCGGGATATTTTCATTTATCAACTCTTTCTTTGTTATAGTTGGCTTATACTTTGTATTCTCACATATGTGTGTAGCCTCAATACATGTAGTGATTAATACGGGTTGTAATTTTTAATCCATTCCAACCCTCATCATCCATTGATCTCCATCGGTCGTTGTATCTTAATCATACAGCATTTGTACCCTTTTCTTGTTTCTGTTGCTTACTCATATGCTCATACAAATTAGTATGTTCTACAAACTTGTGTTGTTTTCCACACCATGAGAAAATAATATTATGAGGGAACTTGTGATGATAATGATTAGGAGATCCATATGTATAGAAGGTTCCTTTAGGGAATCCTCCTTTTCCACCGCCACAACCTCTTCTTCTATAACCTCCATGAAATCCTATATTCTTGTTATCTCCATTATTATGACCTTCATTATGTTGTTCTCCTTGTTCCTTAGATCCACTTGCTAACCTAGTGTGGTGTATACCAATATCAATGGGCTCATGGATACGATTAATCAATCTACATCAATGGTGTCATGAATATTGATTTTGTAAATCTTACAATACATAAACACATTCTTCTAGATCATGTGCTTTGTAAGAGGGGACATCTACTCACATCATGGTCCAAATGAAAAATTTCAAAATCCAATAACATGGTGTACACTAAATTGCGAGGAAAACTATCCTTGGTATGTTCTTTAATCTCGCAATTTTACACCTTATTCCACTATGTGTATCATGAGCTTAATTAGTAGAGAGCTTCTCCAATAGTTTAGTCATATCTATAATTTTTCCTCTAAATATGGACTTACTCTAGTGTCCACACTCCTAACTTGCATCGAGTGTACAAAGTTGATTATGATGTGTCACATGGATGTACAAAGGGCTTATGAGATAGTGCCCTTTCAAAAGGAGTTAACAAGAAACCAAAAAACCACTATGTATGTTGACTAAGGTGTATGTCATAAGAAAATTTTGACGATAAAATTTTAAAATGTGCATTGTATTCCCTCACACTCTCAGATAAGCTTTTCTTAATTTCCTTAAACCCGCTAATACTTTTTTGTTCAAAATCTGAAATATTGAACTCTTCTAGAAACATAAAGCACAAAGCATTATAATCCACCCCAGTCTGATGCGGGTCATACTTCCTATACCAACTATGTGTGCACCCTTGAAGAGTAGTAGCAAACTGAATTTTCTTCCTATCTAAGGTTGTAATTCCCTTAGCACGTCATAGCAGATCACACTTGTGCATGTGCTTTACAACATCTTCAATACCTCTATACTTTAGTAAGTGAAGAGAAATTTTATAATAAAACTATTGTGGCTGATGAGGGTGTGGATCTTATCCACTAGATCTAGAACCAAAACCCCTACTAGTATTTTCTCCACCTCTAGAACCACCTTATCCACTTGATCGTGTCCCTCCTAATATACTCGGTCCTCTAACAATGGTAATTGGATCATTGGATTTAATTCCTTGCATCCCAACAATATCACTCAACCGAACTCCCACAATATGCAAAGTTGTACTAATTCTAGATGTATTCCCAATGTTACTGTGTGTCCTTACTCTATCCCGATGACGCACTAAAAATTATTTCTCCAATATCTCCTTCAAACAACAAAGATGATGTATATGCTACCATAGGTGTATGTGTTATCTGATGCACTTCTATATTCAAAGGAAAATGATATCTACCTATAGTTATTGGATTACCTACACTCGCCTTCTTATCAATGATTAATTCTAGAACTAGAACAATAGATGCAAGGATAGGTCACTAGGTGGGATCATATGCATGTCCATGGTCCTTAATCTTTCCTCCTCTAATGCATTCTCATCAGAAGCCAAAGGGGATTCTTTCTTGGGATTTTTAAGTGGGGAAATCCTTATGTTCTGCCTCCACATCATCCACATGAGCTTCAATTAATTCACAAGTTATCATCCTCTGCAACTCCATACACTCCTTAATATCACTCTTCTTCACCAATTCCCTCTCCCACACTTCATTATACTTAATCCTCCTTTCCTCTCTCTTCCTTTCTGCTTTCACTACGCATATCATATTTCACCACACCTACTCCTACCCCTGCACATATTGGTATGTTTATGTAGTCATAGGTAGGCACTCTAAACTCACCACCACCATCAAGATATTAATTTTCAAAGGAATAACACGTATATAAGATCCTATGGGCTCACAAAAATTCAAACTTAGTAACTTCCAGACAAGAATACGTAGACAAAATGTACTCCAAATTATAAATGCACACAACACCACCCCACCAATGATCTATAGTACACTTCCAAATTTCATTTGTATCAAAAAAAATTTGGTAATCTTCCTGCGTCCAAATGCTTGGTCTATAACTCTAAATTTTCTTTGATGTGTACGTGGACAACCACTTGTACAATTCTTTAGGAAAGCATAAAAATAATGTTTCACAGAGCTCATGATAAAAATTATCTTCCAAAAACTTTATCACATTAAAATAAGGTCCATAACCATATCTTCATGAAAATTGTTCTTATCTGTCGATTACCCACTCTTCGATGACCACAAGATTGAATCAATATGCCATAATCATGTAACATCATGGAAAATAATTTGAAAATACATCCCAAAAATGGAACCAAAATGTATTATTTGTTTTCCCACTCAATTTCCTAGGTGCACTAACACTTCATCCAAAGAGATCAAAACACTCAACCTGAAGCATGCGAAGCTACCAGGTTCCACTTTTTCTTGTCTTGTCAAGATGCTAGCATGCATAACCATAATAACCATTATAAAAATGTATATTCCTCCATAATAATCAGATCCATGAGTTCAAATTATAAACAAACATAATAAGAAATCATATTAGATCATATCACAATTAAACTATCCCATAACCAATATCGAAACCTATAACTATTTGTAAAATTCTTAAAAATTCTATAATTTTCCAGAAATATTCCCTTGAGATGAAAATTTTTATTCTAACCATGAGAAATGGTAGTTTCATTCTTGGAATATGGATTAGTACCTATGTAAAATATGTTCTTATTCTATGTTTGAATATATGCTTTATTATTTACACCTTATTTCATTTTTTATATTTAATGCATGAATTTTATAAGTGTTTATAATCTAAATGGATATCCATATGAAAAAACCCACATAATTCCTCATATTTTAGGCTTAATGATATGTGTAAGAGATCATTGTGATCAAAATAAGATATAAGCATCCATATCGTATGTGTTCATAGTCTAAAATGGATCAAAAGGATGGTTTTCTTGGGTGGCCACTATCAAGATATTTATCATGTAAGGGTGCGTGTTATATAAAACATGGCACAAAATTATAGAGAACTAACTAACAAGAAATAATTATAAAAGGGAATGATGTATAGTAACAATTACATGTAGAGACAATTTAGAATACAAGTACATAAGCATTGCCACTTATATTAGTCGAGAAAAATAAAATATCCACAAACAAGGGACACAAAATTTTCACAAGAAACATAGAGTAAATTCCATAAGATGCATATATAAAACAAAGAATACAAATAATCAGGTAATTGAATATGAAGACACAAAATCATGCACTTTGGGTATATATCTTGTTCTGGTTGCATATTATTATTCATATGTTTCCTAAGTAAGAAAAATAGTAATTAACCCATGTTCTTGGTTAGATTTTCTTTCTTTTTATTTCCACTTTTGGTTTTACACTCTTTATAGCTCAGTTTTCTTTTCACACCTTGGAAATTTTCATCCTAGATACCAGTGCCCAACCAAGATGAAAACGTCAGAACCTCGATCCCTATGTGCACCCATGACCTCTTTTTACTTTGTTCAAATATTTTGGGTTCTTTCTAGCCATTTGAGCATCCTATATTTTTGGTAGTTTTAAATTTTAGGGTTAGTTATGAAATTCAAGTAAGGGAATCATAGAAATATAAATTTATGTGATCATAATAAAGGAGAAATCACTAAACATTAGTTATCAAAAATTAAGGTTGCATCCAAAGGTTAGTCAAGAGCATACAAGCATCCATTTTGGAATCCATGAAAGGGAAAGGGAAAGGGACTACATTCTTTTTATACACTTCATAGGAGGGGAAGTTCATTCTATTCCATACAAACATCTACTTATATATTCTACAACTATGTATTTCTCCCTATCAAGTGTGACACGCACAAGATCCACATAGGGAATAATTAAACACACAAACACAAACACACACACACCTAGAACTACATTGGGCCTTAAATGTAGTGCAACAACCAGTCCTAAGTTCACTCATTTGATAGTTGAGGATATTCCAAACCCTCATTTGCATTATTTTATTTTTGGGATTTGATGCACTCTTGATGTTTTTTTCTATAATTCTTTCAATGCAAGTTATTAGCAACATCGGTGATCATTGTGCCACCTACTAACGAAAAGAAGTGAAGGAAAAGGAACATCTAACGACCTGTGTGAAGGAGGTTTCTGAGGGTTTGACCAATAACAAGAACCTAGAGTAGGTCTTTATTACCCAAAGATTCCCCGACCCATTCCAGTTCCCAAATCTAAGTAGATCATGTGGTTAAAGAATTTTCCAGGATCATGTGTAAAACTTCTCCCTCTTTGTTCATCAATTCATCACTTTGGCACAATACAAATTTAAATACAAACCATTTTTGTCTTCTTATCTCCTATTTGCAACTAGGGTTTCATACTTTTTAGTTAATTTTCTTGGGTCTAGTTTGTACTTATTTTTATATTCGTTCAATGCTAGATTGCATTATATTTAGGCATCTATAAATCCTATATTTTCTTAATCATTTTGGTTAAACCAAATCATGATCAATCTTTTGGCTCCTTCTTTGGAAAATCATTTTTTCTATCATGGATCCTAAATTTCTTCAAATTTCTTTATATGATTTAATTCAAATGCATCCTAATTGCCACATTGTTGTGAAAGTAAATATATAGCAGAGACTTCATGATAGATGGATTGGGAGTGGGAGCAGGAGCAGGGAGGATCGAGGTTTTCAAAACCAAATGGCGGGAACTGGTGTAGGACATAGGAGACCCTCAGATCAAGGTGTTGCAGAATGGGGTCCCATGGGTTAACAAAGGTGAAGGTAATTCATTACTTTTCCCATCATGGGTTAACACGATCTTGGGTTGGAAAATGAAATTTTTAAATACACCTTTTGTTTTAAATATTATGATTGTGGAAACGGATGAGTTGTTAAGTATTGTTATCCTAAATGGGTTAGTGGAAAAGATAAATCTAGGATGGAATATGCTTTGGTTGGGAATTTTATGGATCTAGACCAAATGTGGAGTGGTTTTGGGAATGGGCTAAAATAAAGTGCAATCCTAAGGGATCATTGGAAATAACCTTGTATGTGAATGGATTTTTATCATTAACCTTTCAAATTATGTGGATTGTAAAAATATTTTGTTGGGAGGGCCATGGTTTATGGGTAGATCTATTCTTTTGGTTCAAAAATGGAATCGAGGGTTAGATCCATACAAGGAGAGATCAGATGAATTTCCTATGTGGGAGAAAATACTAGGACTTCCGATGGAATTTTGGGAAGAAGAAATCTTAATTACCATTACAAATTCCAAAGGGAATTTGGTGGTGTTTGATCCAGTAACTAGGGAAAAAAATAGGCTAATTTACTCTCGATTACTGTAAATTTTTGGTTAGAAATACATTGAGAAAGGAAATAGAACTTAAAATGAAGTTTTGGTTCGGATCTAGAAGATTAAATATAAATATTCTCCTTTGTTTTTTTCAAAAATGCGGTCGAGATGGGATATGAGAAAATACAATATAATGAGGCTAAGAAAGGGAAGCAGACTTGGGATAGAAAATAAAATTAATCATCAACAGATGAATAAACTAGTAATTTATCTCCAAATAAATTGTCTTTCAATAAGTTTCATTTGTTAGAGGTAGAGGAGTTAGTGGAATATTCTTTTCAAGAAAATGTGGAACTACAAATGGATTTTTAGAAACAAGTACGGGCGGCTAAGGAAATAGTAGATTAGGATCAAGAAGGAAAATACATTAGATTTCAAATCCAAATACAACATATATCTACTAAGGAGGTCCCTGTGGAGCTTCAACAAACAAGTTTGGGAGTTGTAGATTTTAATATTTTAGATCTAACAATTAATGACGATTCCTTTTTAAAGGTAGAGAAGGAGTTGTTTCAAGTGGAGGAAGTTCCATGTTCTTTCAATTTGGAAAGGACTAAGGAGGTGTTGGAAGAAAATAAGATCAATACAAGAAGTGCTTAGAAATAAGAAAAAGTTAGAGTAGATTGTGGGAAGGTTCCTTCAAAGAAAGGTAATACGTCAAATAGGGATAAGAGGGAGAAAACAACGACCAAGAAATAGATTCAGGAAGACAACGCTCTATTGAGGAGATCATTTCACCAAATAAAAAAATATGAAGCTCATTTGGAAAATCATAGATTTAAATAATCCTAATAAACAGAATATTTTATCATATTTGAGGAAAAGGAATAAGCCCGATATCTTGTGTATTCAAGAAACTAATATATCTAAACAAAAATGAGTGAAGTAAAGAATAAATTTTGGTTTAGTTCTGGTTTGCAAGTGTCTCCTTGGTAGGTGCTTTTGGTGGTTTAGTTACTTTTTTGAATTAGAATGATAGGGAAGGGACTTTGCTTTTTCAGTCTCTTTATCATTTAGATATTTTGTTCAAAGAAATAATAATGGTGCTTTGTGGGTTTGTTCTAATATTTATGCCCCCAATTCTGTGGTGGAGAGAAGAAATTTATGGATAGATATTGTTTAGTTGTGAAGCCATTTTAAAGATTTAAATTGGCTAATTGGAGGAGATTTTAATACTCCTTTGTGCATGGAAGATAAAAAAATGTGGTTTGAATGTCTATAAGCGATAGTATGGGGGATTTTGTTGACTTTATTGTAGACTGTGATTTGGTGGATGTTGAGTTGAAAGGTTCTTCCTTTACTTGGTCGAATCAGAGAGTGGGGGAAGATCTTATCCAAATAAAACTGGATATATTTCTTATTAATTTGGCTTGGTTACCATAGCTAGATGGATCTTTGGTTGCTTTACCAAGGATTGGATTTGATCATAGTCCCATTTTTCTACAAACTGGTAATAGTATTGGAGTTAGAGGAAGGCCTTTTAGGTTTTTTAAGATGTGGATGCAACATCCTAATATTGAGGATGAGATTAAGGCTAGCTGGAAATATGATGTCAAAGGTAAACCCATGTTTAGACTAGTGGAAAAATTAAAAATGTTAAAGCCAAGTTGAAATTTTGGAAGAAAGAAACACTTGGTAATATGTTTACACAAAAATATTGATTAGTGATGCTCGAAAGAATATTGAGGATGAAATTGATAAAAAAAAAAAGGGTTGAATAAATATTTAAAAGAGAAGGAACAATCCCTATTGTCAAGTATCATAATTTAGAATCCAGAGAGGAGGCCTATTGGAAAAGGAACTCTCGAGTTATGTGGTTGAAGGAGGGTGATAAGAATACAAAAATATTTCACCTTACAACCTCTATGCATAAGAACAATAATACTATTTTGGAAATTGAAGACAAGAGAAGAGTTAAAATTAAGAATCATGATAAAATATCACTGGAATTTGCGGTTTCTTTTCTCAATTATTGGCTTCTAGAAGGGAACCTTATTTTGGAAAGGAAATGTATATTGAAAATATTTTTCAGCCAGTTATTTCTCATCAGGATAATGTTAAGTTGGTTAAAATTCCATCTACTAAGGAGATAACTACTGTTGTTTTTAATTTGGAAGGGGAAAATCTCCTGGTCTAGATGGTTTTCCACTCTTATTTTCCAATCTTTTTGGGAAATTATTTATAAATATGTTGAAGAAGTTATTTAAGATTTATTTATGCATGGTAAGCTTTTGAAGGAGGTGAATAGTACTTTTATAGCTCCTATTCCTAAGGTTCTTGGTGCTAAAAACATTACTGATTTTAGGCCAATTAGACTTTTAATATTGTCTATAAGATAATTACTAAAATTATCTCTTTACGAATCAAAGGTTTTTTTGGAATATTTTGTTTCTCCAAATTAGGAGATTTTGTGGAGGAAAGACAAATTCTAGATATTTTCATAACTATTCATGAAGTGGTCCACTCTGTTGGTGCTCATAATAGTCTCACCCCATTTTTCCTTTGAAACATATCGATTTACGGCCTCTACCATATTTTATTCCCCCGTGTTGTGCTTGGGAATTTTCTGCTCTATTTTTGTTGTAATAATTAATCAGCACCTGGGTCAAAGATCACGTATGGGTCCATTTGCATTTCCTTATTTCTCTATCTTTCAAAAAAGGTCTGTAATTTGGGTCTCCCATTCTCTGTTTTTCTAAAAACTCGAGCTTTTGCATTCTTTCCATCTTTCACAATAAGGATTTGTTTCCCTTGTCATTTTTTCCCTAAATACTTGAATAAAGTGAATGGATGTATCTCTGAGGAACATATTTGAGCCTTGTAACATTTCTAAATCCTCTGTCCTTGGAAAAAATTTCATCTTCGGGCTCAAATGGTCATTTTTCTACATTTTATGGTTTGACGAGCGTTTCCCCAGGTCAAATTTGCATCCTTGCATCTATAGGAAACATGGCCTCTTTTGGTTGGATGTGGCTCGGTGGGGTACTTCATAATTTTATAAATCACCTCAACTTGAAAACTAGTCTATGTGGAGGAATGACACTCATTTGAAAGTTCACTTTTGGGTTTGGCCTTGAAGTTGTGCGGGAGGACACGTGGAGGTTTCCACTACTTTTCCTAGACTTAGACAATTTTTATGTAGCTGGTATAGTTTGGAAAAACAGAGACACATGGCAAGCCTACGCTCATTCAGGGTCTTTGCTTTGGGCACCATTTTGAAATTACACCATGAAGACACGTGGAGGCTTCCACCGGGTCTTCCCATACTTAGTATTTTTCAAAAGGTTTTGGGAGGTCTGGGACATGTGGAGGAACCGCGCATGTTTGGAGACTGGCCCTTGAGTTTCATTTTAAAGAAGCACCAAGAGGACACTTAGAGGCCTCCGCTCACTTTGCATTTTTCTTAGACTTTTCAAGTGGCAAAAGAGATTGCCTCGAGACTCTAACACATGGTGCCTTCCACTGAGCTTTAAGCCTTCAAACAAATTTTTTTAGGCCAGGACATGTGGCGAGCCCGCGCTCTTTTAGGGTCTCAAATTTTTGGGACCATCTCAAGGTGTGCCATTGTGATGCGTGGTAGTTTGAAAAGTCAAAAGGGGTAGGGAAGTGGACCATCGGAGGAAACTTGGAATTTTTTCCTCTTATTCTCAAAAGGGTTAAAATACCAAAAATGGCCCACAAGCCCGATAAAGGAAGGGTCAAAGATTTCTCCAGTCAATGCCAGAGATGCAGACACTTGGCAAAAATTTGAAAAATTTTCCTTTTAGGAGAAAAGAGTTAAAAGTAAAAGGAAGCATGGTTCCGATGGGACCCACATTGGGACATGTGTTAGGCCCATTTTTCAAGGGCGGAGCTACAGGGAAAACTTTGAAAATTTTCCCTTTTCCAAAAAGAGGGTGAAATGGTAGAATTTGGCCGCGGTTCCTTTGGGACCCACCTTAGGACACGTGTTAGGCTCATTTCTCAAGGGCGGAGGCATGGAGAAAAATGTGAAAATTTTACATTTTTTCAAAGGTTTTAAAAGTCAAAATAAAAACCCTCGAGCCATTTTTAAATTGGATCTTCCACATGGACAACCCAAATTCAAAGTAAAGATCAATGGATGTTTGTGAGTGTAAATCTGATTTTCCACCCATTTTTACTGAAACACTCCTGGAAGTGTGAGTCTTCATGATTTCTTGGTATTTCCTACCCACCAAACAAAGAGGAGACTTAATTTTGATATCTAAGTTTGGTGGGGAGATCTGGAGACATCTATCACCATTAAAATGATTTCACTATCGGGCTCGATCTCATTTTCCATTTTTCTTCTCCCGAGCATGCAAGGAACCAAATTTAATAGATTGTGAGTGGAAGTGGTTAGTGAATAGAAGGAAGAGTTTTCTACCAGATGAAGGAGTTGAATGATGATATTTTCGAAGAGATCTACCCCATGAGAACCTAGTGACTTTTTACATATCTAATTATGGGAAACATGATCGTGATCATGGCAAGCACTAGTGAAACTCAATGTTTTTGTGTTTTAGGGGAAAAGGGATTTGTTGTAAATGTTATAAATGGCACAAATTTATCGTGCAAATGGTTAGATGTTGGAGGTTGGAGTGTTAGAGGTCGAAGAAAATTCCTAAGAGGAAAATTTGACAAATCCTATCTTTTGAGAAGCTGTATGAGAAGCCTGTATATCTCTTTTGTTTTTTAAATTTGATCATGTCATGGTGGTTGCAGTGTAAAACCATAGGTAATCTCTTAGATTGTTCTAGAAACTTTCCCCTAGTGATAAATTTAAGCAAGCTCGAGTTATTCTATGTTGATCCTAGGAAAAATGTGTTTGTTTCATTTATGAATGTCTGCAAATAGTTTTTCTTGTTCTTGTTGAAATCTTATATCAAAATTTGTCTTAATCACATAGGTCTCAATCCTTGTGACAGTTTAGTGTCATATGCGCTTCATTTCTCGAAGAGCTTTCATCCGGGAGTGAAATATATGATTTAAAATCACTTTTCTTTCATCTCGTTGATAGAGATTATTTGTAAGCCTCTCGGGTGTACCTCAGGAGTGAGTAGGATCAGATCTATATACTTTATTGGGTCTTCCAACTCAAGCTTGATCATCGAGATAAGAAGAGGTATATTCATTGATAAAATTGATTTGCCTATCATTGAAGACTACTATTCAAGTGCTTCTAAATCAGGTAGCCTCTTTGTGGAATTGAATTCTCCAACTAGAGAGGGGCCTTCATTTGATTTTGAAAAGTTTTCTTCTCATTCTACCTTTATCTTTTCAAAAGTTGATAGGGATTTCCAAGAAACAAGGCCTTTAGAGGATATCCATTTTGAAAGTTATACCCCTGTGTTTCAAATACCCTCTTCCCCTTATCAAATTTTCACCCCTCCAAGGTCATCACCTCAAAATATCATGGCCCTTCCCCCACCCAGATCTCCATTTATTGTAAATAAATTTGGACCTATAAATTTTGTAGACATGACTGGTTATCCAAATGCAGTTCCTCAAGATGTAAGAAATAGACTACCAAAGTTCCAAGGAAACAATGCTATAACTGGTGATCAACATCAAAATATTTTCATCAATATGCCGGAAGACTTTGAAATTGAACATGAAGATGTATATAGCAAGTTGTTCATCCATACTCGGAAGAGGATGCAAGGGACCGTATAAATTTTTTTCTCGGATAACTCTATTGATTCTTGGATTGAGATGAGCAATGCATTTAGATTGTAGTATGGTGATAGAACTGACCCTAGGTTTCTTTTGATAGAATTTGAAAACATTAAAAAGAATCCTAATGAGTCAGTACATAATTTCAACACAAGATTTAATAAGACCTTAAGGATATTACCTGTTAGGATAAGGCCATGTGATGAATCATGTTTGATCAAATATTCAGATGCATTTGATAAAAAAATCTACTTACTACTTGAGCGAAAAAAACCCTACTAATTTGAGGCAGACCTTCATCATGTCTCTGTAAATAGAGAACAATATTAAGGCAATTGGAAAGCCTCCAAAAAGGGAGGGTGTAAAAATAATTAACCCAGAAAAACCTCAGATAAGCAAGGCTGCTGATTTGGAGGAAGTTGTGAAAACTTTGGCAGGGGTTGTCAAGGAAATATCATACAAACTAGCCTAGGAAGAGAAGGGGATTGGGCATAGTTCACAAGGTCAACACAAGCAACAAGGCCAAGATAGGTTCAAAAATCACCAAAGATCTGATGACAGAGGCAAGGGACCTATTGGATTTGGAAATAGGCAGCCCCAAGGTAGGGAAAATAGAATGGTGCCTGATCCTTTGGTTGTCAGAGTTGATGTTGTGGAGGAGACAAATGTTTCTTTCCCCATGATCCATGTAAGGAAGATCAACAAGAAGAAGGAAGAATTTGATAATTATATTGATGATGATGCCTGCATGATGGATATCCCTACAAGTTCGCCAAGGGAAGAAACTTTAGATGAGGTAATAAGTGCTAGAACTATTGGTGTTTTTTGGGATTGCATCCACTGGGTACCTCTTCTTCCTCCCTCTCATACTTTAGAAGTAGACACTGTACAAGATTTTGAATTTCCCACTAATGAATTTGAATACGTGAGGGCATTAATGATTGAAAAGTATGATGGATTAGTTTTCAGAAGAAGATAGGCAAATATTAATGAATGTTGTAGTTTCCCAAGAAAAGGAGCACAATACTAGAAGTAAAGCTGCAAAGGGGCCACAAGCCAAGTCAAAATTTCCATTGCTTACCAAAGAAACCACAAAGAAAAATGCATCTGGCAGAGAGCTTGTTTCCCCAAGAAAAATTGTGTTCCTCCCCATGCCCAAAATGAAAAGAATCCCATTCCATCTAGATGAATTTTCCAATCTTTCTCCTAGTGTTGCTTTACCCAAATTTGTTCCATGTGACATCACCCAAGTTTTGAGTAAAACCAAAATTCCTATCCCAATTGTTGAGCTACTTAGGATCCCTGAGCACAAGAAGAGGGCTTTTGAATACTTAGGATTCAAAGAGGAAGAGATCATACAAGGTAGAGATGTAAACAAGGTTGAGATTCCCCTTACTATTGCAGAGTTGGAAAAGCCACAAGTGTTGGAAGGGCTAGGGGAACCACTAGAGGTTTATTTAGGAACTTCTTTGGTTAAATCCCAGCTGAATGTGGATCCATTCTTCACTACCCTGGTTATCAAAGACAAGTTGTTACATAATTGTATGTTTGATTCTGGAGCTTCATGTAATGTCATGCCTCTTGAGGTCATGAATGAATTAGGTATCAAAGTAACAACAACATATGGGAAGTGCACTACCATGGACTCTAGAGAGGTTCTAGTGGTGGGATGTGTCAAAGATTTGGTTGTGCAACTTGCATCTTATCCTAGAAGGAACTTAAAACTTGATGTAGTGATTGTTGACTGCCCTGCCAAGTGGGGGATGTTGTTGTCAAGAAAGTGGGCAAGCAGGTTTTGGTGGTAGTGTGCAAATGGACATGTCTTATGCCACTATCCCAATCAAAGTCAACTTGGTGAAATTATATGGAGAGAAGGAGATGTTGTACTTGATTGATGACCCAAGCAATGCATCTTATGAAGTTTTGCAAGTAGATGATGATATTGACAATTTTATGAGTTTTGTGGATTTTAGGGAGTATGAAAGTGTTGAAAACAGAGCTCCTAAGTATGTTATTTTTTCTAGGAATTTGGTCTATGATTCAACCTTGAAAAGTGTTAAATAATTTGACCTAAACACAATGGAGGAGCTTTAGAGAACATGGATGGTTTACAAACTGAACAAAGAAGAAAAAGAGGTATATTTCCAGTTGTTGAAAACATATCAGAAACTTTTGGCATGGTCATATCCAGGATGGCAAGCACTTGAAGATTTTCCTTGATTTTTTTCTTTGAATCAAGGTGGGCATCATTTGTACAGTGTATAGTTTGTTGTTTGTTTCTTGTCTTTTGTGTTTTTGCTCGTTCTGGTCCTTGGTGACCTATTTTTGTTGGTTTCTCTATTTGTTTTTTGAGATGGATATATTTCTCTACTTTGTGAGATAAATCCATTGCACAATGGATATTTTTGGCACTTGGTCTACCTTTGTTCTTGTGACACTCGTAAGGAGTTCCCATCCCTTAGTCAGATCCGATGTTGGTGCTCAAAATAGTCTCCCCCATTTTCCCTTTGAAACCTATCGACTTACGGCCTCTACTATATTTTATTCCTGTGTTGTTCTGGGAAGTCTCTGCTCTCTTTTTGTTGCCATAATTAATCTGTTCCTGGGTCGAAGATCACATATGAGTCCATTTGTGTTTTCTTATTTCTCTATCTCTCTAAAAAGGTCTGTAATTTGGGTCTCCTGTTCTCTGTTTATCTAAAAACTCAGGCTTTCCTTTTCTTTCCATCTTTCATAGTCGGAATTTTATACCCTTTTCACTTTTTCCCTAAATATTTGAAGAAAATTTTATGGATGTATCTCGAGGAATGTATTTGAGCCTTGTAATGTTTCTAAATCCTCTTTCCTTGGAAAATATGTCATCTCCGGGATCAAATGGTCATTTTTCTGCATTTTACAATTTGACCAACATTTCTCTTAGTCAAATTTGCATCCTTTCATCTACAGGGAACATGTCCTCTTTTGGTTAGACATGGCTCGGTGGGGTACTTCATAATTTTATAAATCTCCTCAACTTGAAAATCGGTCTACGTGGAGGAACAACACTCATTTGAAAGTTCACTTTTGGGTTTGGCCTTGAAGTTGCACCAAGAGGACACATGGAGGTTTCCGCTTGCTTTTCCCGGACTTAGACAATTTTTTATGCAAATTGGTATAGTTTTGTGGAATAGAGACACATGATGAGCATGTGCTCACTCATGGTCTCTGCTTTGGGCACCATTTTGAAATTGCTCCATGAAGACACGTGGAGGCTTTTCTTTGGGTCTTCCCATACTTAGTCTTTTTTCAAAAGGTTTTGGGAGGTTTGGGACACGTGGAGGAACCGTACATGTTTGGAGACTGGCCCTTGAGTTTCATTTTAAAGAAGCACCAAGAGGAAACTTGGAGGCCTCCGCTCACTTTGCATTTTTCTTGGAATTTTCAAGCAGCCAAAAGAGATTTCCTCGGACTCTAACACATGGCGCCTTCTGTTGAGCTTTAAGCCTTCAAACAAATTTTGTCGGGCTAGGACATGTGGCGAGCCCGCACTCTTTCAGGGTCTCAAATTTTGGGGACCATCTCAAGGTGCACCATTATGACACGTGGCAGTTTGAAAAGTCAAAAGGGACGGGGAAGCGAGACCATCGGAGGTAACTTGGAATTTTTTCCTCTTATTCTCAAAAGGGTTAAAATACCAAAAATGGCCCACAAGCCCGATAAAGGAAGGGTCAAAGCTTGCTCCAATAACGAATGACGGAGGTGCAAACCCTTAGGGAAAATTTGAAAAAAAATCTTTTTAGGAGATAAGAGTTAAAAGTAAGAAAAGGAAGCATCGCTCCGATGGGACCCACATTGGGAAATGTGATAGGCCCATTTTTCAAGGGCAGATTTGTGGGGAAAACTTTGAAAATTTTCCCTTTTCCAAAAAAGAGGTGAAATGGTAGAATTTGGCCATAGTTCCTTTGGGACCCACCTCAGGACATGTGTCAGGCTCATTTCTCAAGGGCAAAGGCATGGAGAAAAATGTGAAAATTTTACATTTTTTCAAAGGTTGTAAAAGTCAAAAGAAAAACCCCGAGCCATTTTTAAATTGGATCTTCCACATGGATGGCCCAAATTCAAATTAAAGATCAACGAGTTTTGTGAGTCTAAATCTGATTTTCCCCATTTTTACTTGAAACGCTCCTGGAAGTGCAAGTCTTCATGATTTCTTGGTATTTCCTACACACCAAACAGAGAGGAGAGTTAATTTTGATATCTAAGTTTGGTGGGGGAGATCTGAGACATCTATCGCCATTAAAATGATCTGACTATCGGGCTCGATATAATTTTCCATTTTTCTTCTCCCGAGCACACAAGGAACTAGATTTGATAGATTAGGGGTAGAAGTGGTTGGTGAATAGAAGGAAGAGTGTTCTACTAGATGAAGGAATTGAATGCTGAGATTTTCGAAGAGATCTAGCCCCATGAGCACCTGACAACTTTTTGTAGATCTGATTCTGGGAATCGTGATCGTGATCATGGCAAGCACTGGTGGCACTCAATGTTTTTGTCTTTTGGGGAAAAGGGATCTATTGTAAATGTTATAAATGGAAAAATTTATTGTGCAAATGGTTAGAGGTTGGATGTTGGTGTTAGAGGTCGGTGTTGGAGTGTTAGAGGTCAAAGAAAATTCCTAAGAGGAAAATTTGACAAAGCCTATCTTTTGAGAAGCCATCTGAGAAGCCTGTATATCTCTTTTGTTTTAAATTTGATCATGTCAAGGTGGTTGTGAGTGTATAGCCATTGACAAGCTCTGAGATTGTTCTAGAAACTTTCCCCTACTGATAAATTTAATCAAGCTCGAGTTATTCTGTTGATCTTGGGAAAAATGTGTTTGTTTCATTTAAAAGTCTGCAAATAGTTTTTCTTGTTCTTGTTGCAATCTTGTATCAAAATATATCTTAATCACATAGGTCTCAATCCTTTTGACAATTTAGTGGCATCTAAAATTTCATTTCTCAGAAGATCTTTCATCTGGGAGTGAAATAAATGATTTAAAATCACTTATCTTTGATCTCATTATGAGAGATTGTATGTAAGCCTCTGGTGTACCTTAAGCATGACTGGGCTCAGATCTTGATGCTTTATTGGGTCTTCCAACTCGATATTTCGTGTTATAATCTCATATATTGTGTGAAAAAGTGTTAATCTGGGCCTCCATTGAAGCACATATTCTAGTTAAAGGAACATTTTAGCTATTCTGAAGCATTATGTTGTCTAAGCTTTCCATTTTGTAAAAACTTTCAAAGATCTAGCAAAACAAGTTCATTCTACCTCACCTCCCTCCAAAAATTCATTTAAAACAACCAATCCTACCCATACTACCCTTGTTTGTCATGTATGTATATAAATGCATAATTTTTACTACCAAAAATGTAGAAACAATCAGGATTCCAAATGTCTTTAGTAGCCTGAACCTTGCCTAGAGAATATCTCCACTATCTAGAGTGACAACTCGTGAGAGTTAGATTTTGTTTCATTGATCATATTTTCTTTAAGGTATCCTTAACAAATTCATTAGGAAGGACATCTCCATATCCTCCATAACAACAGTTATAAAAGGGTTCTCTTACCTTGGTTGAAAGGCACAACCTCAAATAGTCAGGATAGATCAAATCCTCTTGAGGGTGCTACCCATTTCTCCACATCTGAGTGACAAAAGGCCAGTTAGATCCCATCCCCAGCTACAAAATGACTCATTATGATCTATTTATCTCTAAGCTTCCTGTCAACACTTGTTATGTTGCTCAGACATTGAGGGAGAATCAATTTGGGTACCAACACACTCTGTGGATATTTCCAAAATGTTAGATATGATGCTTAAAATTTATATGAATAAAGCCTATGATAGGGTGTCATGGAGATTTCTTAACATAATTCTTGGAAAATCAAGTTTTCATAAGCATTTCATCGATATTATAATGGAGTGTATTTCTACTCTGAAATATTCAATTCTTGTTAATGCTAAATATGAAGGATTTTTCTCATCTGGAAAGGGATTAAGGCTAGGGATCCACTTTCTCCTTTTCTTTATATCATTGCGGCAGAGACTTTTGGTAGACTTTGTGCTGAATGTAAGCGGAAGAATAAGCTCAATGGGTTAGTTTTTTCTAATGGATTAGACCCTATAGCTTTGCAAAATTTGTGGATGATACATTTCTTTTGGGAAATGTGACTCAAGTTGAAGCATTGGTGTTTAAGGAGATTTTGTAGGATTTTGAGGAGGTTATAGGACAATTCATCAATTTTAAGAAAAAAATTATTTTCTTTTTTAATATAGATATTGAAATTTAAAATAGAATTGGAGAGGTTTTGGAATTTCCTTTATAGGCTTTTCCTTGTTCCTATCTTGGAATGCCTTTGTTTAAGGGTAGGATGCAGCTAGAAAGTTGGAATCCTCTGGTTATGAGATTTTAGAAAAATTTGGCCATCTAGAAAGGAAATTTATTATCTCAAGCAGGTAAACTTCAATTGCTCCAAAGTTGCCTCTAGAGTTTAGTGGTGTACTTAATGTCAATTTTTAAAATGCCAACTAAAATAAAAGATATTATTACTAAGATTTAGCGTCGCTTTTTTGGTCTAGCACTAAATCAAAAGAGATAATTCTTTTAGTGGCATGAGATAAAGCTACCCTTCCTAAGAATGTTGGTGGGCTTGGGTTGAAAGATATCAAAAGTATGAATCGCCCTTATGGCTAAAGTAGGATGGAGATTGGAGCATGAAGATGGTTTATGGGTTAGAATTCTAAAAGAAAAATATCTACATTTTGATCAAGCCTCTTTTATTTCTAATGTTGATCTTCTGCATGGGTCCTTCCTTTGGAATGGTTTGTGTAAATGTAGGGATATTCTGTTGAAGGCTAGTAAGTGGATAATAGGGAATGGTACAAAAATTAGATTCTGGGAAGATTGGTGGTTAGCTGATGTTTCTCTAATTAATCAATATCAATGGAGAGATGTGGCTTCTCATTTTTCAGTTGTCTATGGGAAGGTTGATTAGATATTATTGGAGTAGATATGAATGGGGATGGGATTGGAAAATCCTGGAATGGGAAGGTGAGGATGAATAAATGAATGAAATAATAAGAATATTAAATGCTAATCTAAGAGGATTACATATTCCTTTAGTTTAGAAAGAGGATGAGATAATATGGTCTTTGACAAAGGATGGTGAGTATTCAGTGAGAATTGGTTATGGTATAGCAAGAAATGGTCCTCTTTCACATGATTTTTGGAAAAATTTATGGGATAAGAATATTATTCCTAAGGTTAACTTATTCCTTTTGCATGGTGTTCAAAATAAAATTTTAAGTGTAGATAACCGATGAAGTAAAGGAATGATGATCACCGATTGGTGTATTCTTTGCAAAGAAGCTTTTGAATGCTTCAATGCCTTTTTCTTCAATGTCCCTTTTCTTGAAGAGTTATTATTTATGTTATGCGTGTTTTCCAGATCTTTTGGGTTTTTCTAGAGAATTTTGCTTGACTGGTATGCACAATGGATAATTCCTTTTGTTTCATTAAGTATTTCAAAGGCCTGGAGTATTTTTTTCCTCATTTCTTATGGGGGATATGGCTTGAAAGAAATGGTAGAATTTTTAGAGATAAACAAAAAATCTCTATGAGGGTGGGGAGTAGCATTTTAGGGGATTTGGTAAATAATATTTTGATAGTGAAGATTAAAGAGCAAGGTGGTTACCCTGATCATGAGAAGGATATTATTCAAGGTTTAGGTATCACTAAGTGTGTACAAAAATTTCTCTGTCGAAGGCTCTGGCTAGGAAAAGTGCTAAATGGGCTAAACCTCCTGCAGGGTGGATGAAATTGAATTTTGATGGAGTAGAAAAAGGAAGTTCTGGGTTAGCTGCTTTTGGTGGTATAATTAGAGATGAGGTGGGTTCCCTTGTTTTGGCTTATGTTGAGCCTATTGGAAATAAATCTAATAACTATGCTTTGAGGCTTATGCACTCTTAATTGGTTTACAATGGGTGAAGTATTTACAAATAAAGTATATTCAAGTGGAGGGAGATTCGTTATATATTGTTAATGTGATGAAGGGGATTTCAAAGAATCATATTGTTATTGATGTTAGTATTAGAGATGATAAGTCTATATTGGTAAATTTTGATAATTTTCAATTTAATCATGTTTTCCGTGAAGCTAATACGTGTGCGGACACGTTAGCAAATATTGGGGTTCAGGTTCATAATAAAATGTGGTAGCAGAGTGAGGTGGATTTACCTCATAGTATAAAAGTAGTAATCTTGGATGCGAAAAGCGATTTGAACGTAAGAATATGATACGATCTATCCATGATATTATTTTCCAAAGATGTCAAATTTAATGTGGATATCATTATAGGGTACACATTGGTTTGGATAATTAATATAAAGGATTTTTGTAGGATCATTTGATGTTTGGTTCATCTTTCTTTAATTTGTTTTCAAGATGGGTGGTCTTAGTGTTAGAGTGGAGCATTTTTTGTTGGTGGGTTTGGAAAGAGATTTGTTTCTTTGGGATCTTTTTAAGTAAGGAGGAGTTTATTATTTTATGCGAGTTTAAGGGGGTTTGATGAAAACATATCAAAGGAATTTTTATAGTTTGGGATAAAGGGGTTGTTCAATGAGGGTGGAAGCTTTCTGTCTCTGAGTAGCTAATTGGTAGTGTTACTAAGATGGATTGTAGTGGTTGTAAGGTGTTTAAGGCCAAAAATCAGCTTCAGGAGGGAAGTCCATATTTTTCTTGATAATGATGAGAAAAATTGTTTTATGGAGGATGGTATATCTCATAAATTTTTGTTAAGGAGGTGGGATTAAGTATGTTTCTATATAAAGAAGAACATTACTCTAGATGGAAAGTATCGGAAGTTGTATTCTTATAATTTCATGCTTATAAAAATTTCTCGGAGAGGAAGGAGGATGAGTATTCATTTCTAATTATTTAATACTCTGTAACTTTTAGTTAAGAGTCTTCTTCATCAAGGTTTAATCCTTCCGCTAGTTAAAATGAGTAATCCAAACTTGCAAACAAGGGGGGTTGGAATTAGGTTAGTGGAAGACTGGAAAGACAAAATCTCTTTAGATGATAGGATAAGGCTTAATAAAATGAAAGATAGGGCAAAAAGGAGGTGGATGCTACAAAAAAGTTACAAAATCTTGCTGGGAATGATGAAGAGTGTAATCCTACTGGTGGGTTGGTGGAAGGTAACATTGTGTTTAACTTTCTTGCGAGTAAAATTTAAGCTCTGGAGGATTTGGTCTATCAAGTTAAGGGTCAGAAATTTTTTTACCACGGGGACTTCAAAGGTTGAATGCAGAGATAAAAGTGTTAGAAAACAGAGGTTGTTTCTCTCCAGGGGATGGTTGTAGAGGATAAAGGCAAGAAGAGATAGCTTGACATAAGCATTTTAGATGAGGAGGATTTCCAAGTGGAAGGTGTTGGTTTGAGTTCTAGGACTAGGGAAAAATTCTTTGTTATTGACTTGTTTTTTTTTTTATTATTATTGGCAAATAGTTTTTTGAAAGGGACTATACCCTTGAGTACAAAAGAAGGCCTGAGAGCTGGAATAGGAGTGAGAATCAGAGAGAATGGATCAAGATCCAAGTGTTACAATGAAGCTCGAAGTAGCCCAGAAACAACTACTCAAACGAGACAAAACAACAAAAATACAGCAAAAAGCAGTAAAGAGACCACAAAAAAACAACAAAAAAACAAACAAGAGCAGCAGAAGCAACCAATACTACTTCTTGGCAGCTTTGTCGATGCTGGTCTTGACTCTCTTCTAGGCGTGAAACATACCCAAAGTTGTCATGTGGGCAGCATCAGTTTTATCAAGCTCCTCAATGGTTCTTTTGCTTTCTTTTTCGTTGCCCCAAAGTGTAGCCGGGACACCGCTGAGGTTGGAAACACTTTTGGCATGGCCCTCAATGAACTCCTCAATCGCCCTAAAGGCGGCAATGTTGTAATCATGTCTAGTTTTGGCCTTCCCTAAGCGGGAGTCTAAGGAGGTCAGCTTCTTATAAATGTCCTCAATCTGACTGCTATCAATGTTCCCCTCCCCCTCCATGTTTTTCTTGCCTTTCTGTTTAGCCAGGTTCTTGACCTCATCCTTCAACAGCTTCATGTTATTGACTTGTTACTAACTGTTTATAATGTCGCTTTGTAGTTTTTTGTTTTGGGTTTGGGTTTCTTATTTCTTTTTGGTGGGGCTCTGTTTGAGTCAATCTCTTTTGACTTGGGCTGTTTTTTTTGGTTTTTGTATAGATACTTTTGGTTCCTGAAGTAATTTATTGTAATATATTTTCTATAAATGGCCCTTGGAGCCTTTCCAATCATTATCTATAAAAACATTGTTCTAAAAATACCTTAGACACCATGTATCTCTGCAAATATATGCTACCACATCAAGTGAGTGATATTTTCAATCATCTATCTGATGATCCTAGTCTTCATGATACTCCATCTAATCAACCCATGGTGGATTCAATTCAAGCTTTGTATTCATTATTTCAAGACAAAGTTCAAAGCTATGGAATCCATGATTACATCTCTTAAATATGAAATCCTACATGTTAAGGATGCTTATAAGTCTCACGTTAGTTATTCTTCGCATCGTCATTCTATGACTTATACATGTGCTCATATTAGCAAGCCTAAAACCTTTCCACTCCCCGCACCTCTCAAGTTTTCATTCAATGTTAAGCAACAAGATATTTTTCCATAGGTCATATCTCATCAATTGACCATCTTGTCATCTTGTCATTATTTTACTCCTTATTGGCTTGCAAAATATCAAGATCTTCCATATCACAATTATCATCGAACCAATGGAAATAATGAAAATGATTGCTATGTTTTACAATGAAGAATCAAGCAACCCGAATGTCAATATTTTTGTCATTCATTGCAAAGAGTTCTATTACATGGTCTTCTCCACTTGTTACACCTCAATGGTTTTCTAAATCTGATTTTTAATGTATAATGAGCATAATGTCATCACTTCTAATGTTTCTTCTTCCATAACTCAAGTAATACCTATGTAATCCACTAAAACTAGGAAACCACCTATCAAAATTATTCTCACTCCACCTCCCCTCAATTCATCTATAGCACTATCAAGTCAACCTAAGCAACCTCCTCTAAACATTATTTCAACAACAACATCACCTCTTAAGCCAAATGCACATTAACCGATGCATCATTTTTCTTGTACACCGCAAGTCACAAACCATGGTCACATGCCTTTATCACCGTAAGCATAAGGTGGAGGAACCTCATCTTTCACTTTCATCGGATAAAAATTCATCTGGCATACACTTGGGGAAATCATACTTATTCCTCCCCCCTCTATTATTCTCATGTGTCGACATACTTTACACTTCACATCTAGTCTTTCACATACATCATACACATCTTGATACACTCTGGTATCATTATTACCCGATGACACACTCTCATGCTATGGTTCACACATGACTATTGAGGAAATCATATACAGATGAACCTCACACACTACACACTACACTACATGTTACATACTCCACATTACTCGCTACAAACTTCACATTTCACACATTCATTTCTTTTTATGCAACATCCATTCTCTACATTCACGGTATATATTTTTTCCATATACTTCTACATGTCGTGGTCATTACCTTATGATGCACTCTAGTTCCATGGTCCATACTCAACTCTTAAGGGTCTACATATCAAATGGAACTCACCACACTCAAGAATTCACTCACTCACATGCTCTTTAGGCTATACATTTTATCGATCACATATTTCTAGCATACTATCAAACCATTTCCCAATTATGCACTCTTTTTCTACAGCTCATTCTTGCATGTTGAGGGGGTATGTATAAATGAACCCCATCTTATACATACACATCCAGTCGGGGGAAATATTTCCCTATCATTTTTTTGCATTCCATTCCTTCTCATGCACAACATGTTTAATATCTTGGTTACACTTATTCTTTCTTACATTTACTTGTTACATATACACTTTATTAAACATGCTAGATAGATATCTTTTACGTCATTATCTTTTTCCATATACACATACACATTTAATTACTTCTAGTTGTGATCATATATTCTACAAATTGGTACATGTGGCATGTGTGCTTGGTGTAGTACCTATTAGCGGTCCCACAATGGGTCCTGGGGGCATCCAGTTTCGTATACACTACAGGTGTTATTTTTTCATTTTCATAGCACATTATGTTATCGTATTATACACACTTTGAAAACATTTTTATCATTTTAACATGCTAACAGTACTTCATGTGATAAATATTTCTTACAGTCTACTTACTTCCATGGTTGTCTATTGCATTGCTTGTCATTATTTTCCATTGTTTGTGGGTTTTTACCTTTGTCTTGTGTGCATACTTGTATGCTTTTGGGCTTGTTGGCCTTGATTTTCTTTTGAAATTGTGAGTAATGTCCCATGTTTTAAACCCAATTTTTTTAGTCTAAATTATCTTCTTGTGTATTGTCGTCTTCCATCTTAGCTTACACATTGTCTTCTTCTTTTCTAGCTTACATTTTACATTTTCGTTTGTATTTCTTGTATTAACACTTGTCTCCTAGCCACTTTGTTTGTGTGTGCCTTGGTTTATACCAAGCACACTCCCTCCCATGTAGGGCACATTTTTCAGCATATCAGTTGGTCCTCCTTTAGGCTGCATACTCCTCAAAGAACGTCACATGTGCCCCAAATGAGGTGGGAATCATCTTGTTGAATTATTCACCCCATACATTAGTCTAAAGTCATCACATAACACTATTCAATACTAGTAAAACATACTCATAAACCTTAGACAGGATCGAGATATTACTTAGGTCATTAGCACAACATAAAAACTAGTGCCCACATAAGGAAAGTAGTTCTTGAGCACCCCTAAGCCTTCGTGGATGCTTATGACCAAGGGGTAGTTACACAACATTTTTCAGTTTAGCACAATCTACAACACTTCACACAATGAATTTTATAGGGCATACATTCCTTAGCACTCAACATACATGCACCCTATTAAATTTTCTACTTTTGCATTGGATTAGAATTGCTCGAACTAGATAAAATTTTTACACACCATTTACAGTGGTGTTCTCTACTTTAGGAAGTAGTTAAAGGTTTGAGAATGACACCAATATTTTCTCCCTAAAATTCTTCCAGTTCTTCGCATGAGATCACCCAAAAACTCATAGTCTATGCATTTGGCATGAGATCACCTAAAAAACTCGCTCTTCTACATCATCTACATGATCCTTTCTACACTCTTTTCTCATCATGGATTAGGTGCACATGTTCCTTTTTCACAATTTTACATTTTACACAATTTTTTACACATTTCAATCAAATAAATGCATATTTAACTACTTGTTCATTATTCTCTTTTGTATTTTCATCCTTTTGGGAAGTGGTAGTCACATTATTAACAACATCATCATACATCAACAACATTTGACACCAACAAGTACAATCATGACATCGACACATACGGCCTCACCCTAGGGTCATCATCATCATCACTTTTTACACTTTCTCCTCTTTAGTTTCCATGCTCCATATTTTTATCACTCCACACTTTTTCTTGTCTCTTAGCATACTTTTCACCATCGATCTACATGGTTATCAGGTACACATCTCTTATCTACTTTATGTTATCAAGCATTCTCTCAACAACATAAAGTGGGGAAAATGTAGACACAAAATCACACACTTTGGGTATATATATAGTCCTGATTACATAATAATATTCATATGATTCCTAATTAAGACATCTACAAATTAACCTATGTTCTTGGCCATATTTTCTTTCTTTTTATTGCCACTTTTGGTCTTACACTCTTTCTATCTCAGTCTATCTTTTTACACCTTGACATTTCTCATCATGGACACTAGTGTCTAGCTAAGATGCCGGTGCACAAGGTGCCCTCATCCCCTCTACGATCCCCTAACCTATTTTTAATTCATTCAAATATTTTGGGTCCTTTCTATCCATTTGAGCATCTTATATTTTAGGTATCCAAATTTTCAAGGGTTAATTATGAAATTCAAGAAAGGTAATCATATAAATATAAAGTTATGTGATCATAATAAAGGAACAAACACTAAGCATTAGCTATCACCACCTAAGGTTGCATCCAAAGGCTAATCAAGATCATTAAAAAATCCATTCAAGGGAAAGGAAATTCATTATCATGCATACACTTCATAAGAGGGGAAGTTCATTCTATTCCATGCACTCATATACTTACATCTTCTGCATCTAGCTATTGTTGGTTATCAAGTGCAACATGCATAAGAGCTACCTAAGGTACAATTCAACACAAGCACACACACAAACCTATAACTACATTGAGTATGAAATGTAACACAAAGCTTAGTCATAAGTTCACTCATTTTATAAATGAGGACAGTCAGACCCCTCATTTGCATTATTTTATTTTTGGGATATGATGTACTCTAGATGGTTTTACGGGTCATTCTTTCATTGTAAGTTATTAATGACATTTAATATCATTGTGTGACCTTCTAGTTAAAATAAATGAAGGAAAATGAACATCTAGGGACGTTATGAAAGAGGTTTTCTTAGGGTTTGAGTAGTTATAGGAACATTGAGAAGGATTGTGGCACCCGCAGTGCCTCGACCCATTCCAGGCACCCTAGTCCAAGAATTTAATGTGGTTACATAATTTTCCAGGATCTTGTGTGACACTTCTCCCTCTTTATTCATCAATTCATAACATTGGCACAATCCACATTTAATTGCAAACTAGCTAAGTCTTCTTATCTCCTCTCTACAACTACGCTTTCATACTTTCTAGTTTAATTTTATTGGGTCTATTATATACTTATTTGTATATTCATTTTCTACTACATTGCATCAGATTTAGGCATCTATAAATCATATATATTCTTAATTGAAATAAAAATCCTAAATGAACAAAGATCAAGATAAGCTAGTACTCTACAAGACACATGTAATAGCCATATTAACTCAAAATATATCATATCACATAATATAATAATTTGAGCATAATGAGGAAGTAAAAGTAAATGTATTGAAATGTAAAATAACTTGAATAATGTAGAATATAACCCCATAGTAATAAGTACATTAGGATAAAATTAGGCCAAAACATTTGATCACTATTGATACTATAGTTATTTTCAATGTTATCGAGGGCACACTAATAATAAGAAATATCTAAAGGCTAGCAACATGTGGACAATTCTGATCTTATTAAGCTCCAATATCAATTATACATGACTAGAATAAATCATTCAACTTGAAATGATTTCAATGAATGATAAACAATAAATAGTTGCTCAAAACACAAGAGGAGAAATAAACTTATTTTATAAGGATGATTATAAAATTATTAATGTGTGCAAATAAGTGGAGTAGGAAGATATGAATCTCTATATCCTACACTATAAATTTTGTAACTTGAAAGTGATAAGGTGTAGGATTCTACTGATTATGTGTGGTCTAGAAAGTAGTTGTATGGTCCAACAAATGGGTTTCATGGTTTTAGAATGTGTGATAGTATTTTCTAAAACTTCTTATATGTTTTTCTTGTTTGGAAATGTTACTTCTTTTATTTCACTCATTTTTACACAAATTTAAGATGACCTACAATGACCTACAACAAAGTATAAACCATAAAAACCTGTAGAACCCTTCATCAAAGAATTAAAAAAGTGAAGGAGAAAACATTTTTTGTACATTTGAGGCTATACCACCCTTTATGATTAGAATGCCAAATCTTGAACCAATCCAGTGATGTAATACATATATTTACTAGTACAATCAACCCTCGTGTAGTTTTCCTAAGCATTTGAACAAGTCTCTATATCTAAATAACCCTAAAGGGTTCCCTTGTGTCTCTTGAAAAAATATATCAATATAAATATGTAGTATATAATGTACCTAGCATATTAGTAAAGATATATGGTGTTCCAAACCTATGTGACCTAGCCCTTGTGTAAATTAAAATCCTTATGCAATCCTTAAAGTTACTTTTCGCTTGTTAAGACATGGATCTATGATCTTTGCATATCTATAGATGGATGTTGATAAACTCTTTGACCTAGTTGAGTGCTTCAGGACA
Source organism: Taxus wallichiana var. yunnanensis (assembly GCA_018340775.1). Classification (NCBI taxonomy): domain Eukaryota; kingdom Viridiplantae; phylum Streptophyta; class Pinopsida; order Cupressales; family Taxaceae; genus Taxus; species Taxus wallichiana. Next base: position 188,399,909 of record CM031239.1, read on the forward strand.
TGTAGTAGGGACTATTTTAGATGATTTGTGGCTGATTTAGGAATATTTACAACATTAACTATTGAGAATGAAAGGTGAGCTATAAGTTCTTACTGATTTACTTTTATAGTATTTTGTAGGAAAGATGTTTTAATAAGGATAACTATAGGATGATTAAATTACCAAAATAATGATTTGGAATTGAAATAATATTTGGTGATTGATAATGGGAGGGACTATACATGTCAAACAAGACAAGACCCTACATCCCTACCATTCTATATGGTTTTGAATAAGTTAAGGAAACAAAGAAACTAAAATTTGTGTAGTGAATATTAAATGTTTAATATTTCATTGATTAAATAAAATTTCCATAATTATTGATAGAGAATAATGTAAGGATAAGAAAGTTGTAGAATGGATATAGAGATGGGGACATTAGATTCAAATGTGATAAATTGCATTAGCAAGGATACAAGGCCTAATTTGTGTTTGTAAAAGGATAAATTAAAAAAATTTAGTGTCTAGACCGCTCCCCTTAAGTGTGTAATTAAAAATTAAATTATTAAAGGAAAAAAAAACCTAATTATGCATACACACTTTACCTTTTCTTGAAGGGACTGTCATCACCAATCCGGCACTATGATAATTCTTCATCGGGAACTCGTCGTGCTATATGATTATTTACTAATGCACAGCCTTTAGTTTGGTGGATTTAATCTGGAAACAAAACAACAACATAACACAAGAATAACATCGACTATGATAAGACGGAATGATGGAAAATCTGAAATATCAAAGTAAATGATAATATTAATATGAAAGTGTTACAATCTCACCCATGAGGTACTTCAAGTGTTATTGACTTCACTTGCCTTACACCAAGACTATGGGAGAAACTTTACAATTACACCTCTTAATGGCTTCTTCAACACACCTTTAAACTGATGGCTTCCTTCGCACATTTCCTACAATATTTCTCACTACTTCCTTCTATGCTAAATGAGGGGGGTGGCCTCTCTATTTATAGAACTTCCAGGCTTATCCATCTTATCTCTAAGATAGGATAAGAAATCCACTTTGATGAATCATATTCCATACCTTAACTCTTATCTGTACATGTAAGCTTATCTTTTAATATAAGATAAACCTTATCATTTTACATGGGTTCCACATTTTTAGACTTTTTACAAATAAAATACAAAAATATTTATGACCTCACTCCTTGTCCTTATTACCAATATAATATTTCTAATTCCTAATCATGTAGACCCTACTTCTCTAATTACCCAAACTTTGACATTTTAACATTACCGGACCACTTATGACAAATATTTACTTTTACAACATTCATATTATACTTTGACTATTACCGTACTCCACATTATTGGCAAAACCACTGCTCAAGGCGCCGTTATCTTCTATCAGACGCTACTAATAATTATACTTAACAACATCCTATTCCTAATACATACATTAATGAAATAGAAATTATGGAGGAAAATTTTAGTGTCGACATCTTCCCCCTTCCTAGCTTCTACTCCGTCCTCAGAGTAGACTCTTCTGGTGCTTGGAAAATCTTCAACTTGTCGTGGTTGACCCATTTCGTAATGGGAGTGCCATCCAATTCCTCCAGTCGGTACGTACCATTTTCATGCACAATCTTATTTTGTAGGGCCCCATCCATTTTGGAAGAAATTTTCTCTGTCTTCTTTTTTTGTATCTAGAATCATATACTAGAACCAAGTCATTCACATGAAATGGAGACCACCGGATCTTTTGATCAAAGTATTCCTTCTGCTTCATTTTCTTCTTATAGCTTGTATCCTTAGCTATTTCCCTCATTTCCTCTAGCAAATGAAGATGTACCAACCTTTCTTTTACTGAATCACTTTCATCCATTCTTTCATTTTTCATTACTCTGACCGTGGGAATATCAAACTCAATAGGAAGAACTGGATCAATGCCATAAGCCAACTGAAATGGGGAGTATCCTGTTGCTGATTTTGATGTTGCCCTATATGCCCACAATGCTGCATGAATCCTTTTATCCCATTTATGTACCTACAAGGCTGCATCTTTTGCTAGAATTTGACACAACACAAAATTTGTTTGTTCCACCTGTCCATTTGTGCTTGGCTTGTATGTTGTTGCCTTCCTGTGCTTAATAGAAAACTTATTGACTAGGGCTTCTACCACCTCATTAATGAAGTGGCTTCCTTGATCTATTACAATTTCTAATGGACAACCAAATCTGGTGACAATGCGTTCATATATGAACCTTGCCACTTCATCCATGGAAGTTGTTTTCAATGGCCTAGCTTCAACCCACTTGGTTAAATAATCTGTGGCAACTACAATATACTTATTTTGGCATGAGGTAGTTGGAAGTGGACCTACAATGTCTATTCCCCACTTTTCAAAGGGACCAAGTGGAAGAATAGGACATAATGGAGCTGATGAAGTCTTACGGTTACCATGTGTTTGAAAAATATCACATGTCTTACAATAATTATAACAATCTTTAAAAAGAGTGGGCCAGTGATAACCTGCATCCAAGATCCTTCTTGCTTTGTAAGTTGTCCAGAGAAGTGCCCTCCACATGTACCATTGTGGAATTCTTCTAGCAGTTCCTTCCCTTGATCACGTCCAACTGCCCTCTTGTACTGTCCATCAGGTCCTATTCGAAATAATACTCCATGCAGAATAGAATATGGATGACTGGCTTGAGTAATCTTTCTCTTAGTCTTTGCATTGACACCATCAGGAAACTTGAATTCATTCAGATAATTCCAAATATCTATGTATTCACTAGGGATTGTGTCAAGGGATAACAATGCTACATCGGGGAAATCATCATCATCACAAGATGATCCTAAACCATCATAGGCTCGAGAGAGTGCATCTGCATTGACATGCTTCTTTCCTGGCCTATCTATAATATCAAATTCAAATTCTTGTAGCAAAATTATCCGTCTTGCTATCCTCCCTGATGGATTAGGCTTATTTACAATATATTTTAGAGCCTGATGATCTGTTACAACTAGAAATTTTTTCCCTAACAAGTAATTTCTAAACTTCTTTACAGCAAAAATGATAGCCAGAGCCTCTTTTTCAGATTACAGTATAATTTACCTCAAGACTTGCTCATTTGTCTGCTCCCAAAGTAAATTGGATGTTCATTCCCATTTTCATCCTTTTGGCTCAAAGTACTTCCTAGTGCTGCATCTGAGGCATCAATGTACAAAATGAATGGCTTGCTCCAATTTGGATTCTTCAAAACAGGTGAAGACACCAGGGCTTCCTTCAGTTGTCCAAAAGCTTCATGTGCCTTATTTCCTGGTTCATAAGTAACATCCTTCTTCAAGAATTGGGTTAGTGGCTGTGCAATCTTTGAGAAATTATTGATGAACCTTCTATAGTAACCCACATGGCCTAAAAATGATCTCAACTTACTTCTATTCATAGGAAATGGTAAATCTTTGATTTTTGAAACTTTATCAGGATCAGTACCAATACCATCTCTGGATACAACATGCCCTAACAAAACACCTTTAGAACATCCAAAGACACACTTTGTAGGGTTTAGTGAGGCTTGTGCTTCATCTAACCTTTGAAATTCCATCTCCATCTGGTGCAGGTGGTCCAACTTGCTCCCATAGATGTAAAAATCATCCAGAAATACTCTGATGAAGGTCCCAATGTAGGGTTCGAACACCCTATTCATCAAACACTGGAATGTTGCTGGAGCATTACACAACCCAAAAGGCATAACTCTATAAGAAAACATTCCCCAAGGAGTGGTGAACGTGGTCTTCAGCTGATCTTTCTCTGCTATACGAACTTGGTTGTAGCCGCTATATCCATCAGCAAAACTATAGCACTCCTGGCCAGCTACTTCATCCAAGATCTGATCTGAAAATGGAAGAGGGTAATGATCCTTCTTTGTTGCCTTATTGAGCTTCCTGTAATCAACACAAATGCGTAGCTTCCCATTCTTTTTTATTGAGATCACAATGGGAGAAACCCATTCTGAATTCTCCATAGCAAATATGAATCCTGCATCAAGCAACTTATCTATTTCTTCTTTTACAGTCTTGGAAAAATTAGGATTCATTCTATATGGCATTTGCTTTATGGGCTTAGCACCATCTACCAGCTCAATAGAATGTTCTACCCAACTTACTTGATGGAGTTCCTTGTAATCAAAAGTGAATAGGTGTATGTACCTTTGAAAGAGCTGGAGGTAGGATTCATTCTCACTCTTCATCACAGCATCACCAATCTTTATTTGTTGGAGACGATCATCAACTTCTTCTTCAGATAATTTTATGGGGTCATGAGTTGGTGTGACTGGAAGGATATCCATGACTGAAACATCAACCTCACTTTCTTCATCTTCAGTGTCCACTTCACTGGTACTAGAGTAATTAGAGGATGTCCAATCATCAGTTTCATCACTTGAATCCACAGGTTCTACCTTATGATGTCGAGGGATCACGTTTATCTTCACCCTCTCTCTACCACATCCAAGTGTCATGAAACCTTCATTCCAGTAGTTTCTTGCATGAACTCTCCTTAGCCATGGTCTTCCCAGCAGCATTGGGTACGCAACAGTACCATTTTTCATCACCTGAAAGTCTACCACACATACAACACCCATAACAGATATTGCCACATTTGAAACTACACCTTCTGGTTTAGTTTTTCCTTTATTTAATGACCTTAACATAAGTGTTGAAGGGAGATCAATTTTTAAACCCAACATGGTCATTACATTAACTGCAGCACCTCCATCAACTAAGACATCATGAATTGAAATACCATTACATAATACCTTAGCTTGTGGAGCATAGGGATCTGCCTCTACCTCCAAAACAGGGACCTCAACCTCCTTCCTTCTTCGAGCATTGAGTCCACCTCGCAACTCCCGCCTCTTCTCAGAAGACATAGCCAAGAGTTGACCATATGTAATATTTGCAGGCCTTTTAGACAGATCTTCCAAGATGGAGTATGGTCCTTGCCCCGTGAAATCAGAAAATCCCCGCACACCCAACTTTCTTCTCCTATGTTTCTTACTAGTTTCTTCTTTCATCTTCTTAGGATCATTTCCATCTTGATTATCTTTTACTTTCTTTCTTTTTGTTACAAACACATCTACTTCATTATTTCTGCTCTTATCTACTACATCAAAAGAATTCACAAGTACTTTTCCTTTATCATTATCTCCTTTACCAGATGTAGAAGCTCTATCTGGACAATTATACTTATAATGACCCTTTTTATAACAACCATAACATACAACTTCAGAAATATTTCTTTTTGGACCTCTATCTCCTCCCTGAGAACTAAATTCTTTTCCTTGAAGAAGATTAATAGTTAACTGACCCATCTTTTGAGCAAATCTTCATACTCAGTAGATGTACTAGGAGAAATATTTGTGCTCACCGGGAGTGGTTGTGGATTCTGGACCAAAGGTGTTGGTGTAGGCTCTACTTTAGCAACAATTTCTTTGGGCTCCTCTTCCATGCTTTCTTCTTGCCTTCTTGCAATCTCCTTTGCTTGTTCAATGGTAGCTGGGCGGTCATACTTCACTCGTTGTCTGATCTCTGGCTTCATCCCAAGAATGAAGTGCTTATAGAGGAGATTATCCACGCCATTCATCAACCCATCCACTAATCCTTCCTTCCGGATCTGGGCATCGAGCTTCCTCCTTAGCTCTAGAACACGAGCATGATAATCCCTTATCTTCTCCTTCTCTCCTTGGGATAGCTTTGTGATCTCGATCATGAGATCTACATATTTCTGTTGTTCACCAAATTCTTCAAGAACACTTTTAGTTAATAAATCCCATGAATTTTTCACATTATTACCTAGTGTTTCAAACAACCTAAGTGTTGAACCATCCAAAAAGGTAGGAAAAATTTAGTCCATTGTTCCCTTTTATAAGGCCATTATAAATACAAGATCACTTAAACTCTTGAATGAAAGAAGAAGCATCTTCATTAGATTGAGCTGAAAAACATGAATCTTTCCATTTTCAAAAGTAACCACCATGAAATACCAACCCACACGTACAATCAACAAGACTTATGTGCACAAAGAATTAGAATCACTATACTAGAAAGTGACTTTACACCTTTCTACAAAGAAAATAGAAATGACCATGGTAAACTATGGTAAAACTTGACTTACTTGCAGGTAAAAAACCGACTTTACTATGGTAAACACTATTCACAAGATAAAAGTGAAGTTCTTTGCGGTAAATACTATTCACGGTAAAAAGTGACTTTACTATAATAAATACTATTCGCAGCAAAAATGACTTTATCATGGTAACTACTATTAACGGTAAAAATGACTTTACCATGGTATCTACTATACACAGTAAAAAACAAGGTTACCCTCCAATTGATTTTTGACTAAGTGGGAATATCTCTCCGAGAAAATTCCACCAACGAGGAATGGTCCCGTCAACGGAACCAAAATGTCATCACCAATCCGCACTATGATAATTCTTCACCGGGAAATCCTCGTCTATGATTATTTACTAATGCACAACCTTTAGTTTGGTGGATGTAATTTGGAAACAAAACAACAACATAACACAAGAATACCATCAACTATGATAAGACGGAATGATGACAAATCTGAAATATCAAAGTAAATGATAATATTAACATGAAATTGTTACAATCTCACCTGTGAGGTACTTCAAGTGTTATTGACTTCACTTGCCTTACACCAAGACTATGGGAGAAACTTTACAATTACACCTCTTAATGGCTTCTTCAACACACCTTTAAACTAATGGCTTCCTTCGCACACTTCCTACAATATTTCTCACTACTTCCTTCTATGCTAAATGAGGGGGGTGGCCTCTCTATTTATAGAACTTCCAGGCTTATCCATCTTATCTCTAAGATAGGATAAGAAATCCACTTTGACGAATCATATTCCATACCTTAACTCTTATCTGTACATGTAAGCTTATCTTTTAAGATAAGATAAACCTTATCATTTTACATGGGTTCCACATTTTTAGAATTTTTACAAATAAAATACACAAAATATTTATGACCTCACTCCTTGTCCTTATTACCAATATAATATTTCTAATTCCTAATCATGTAGACCCTACTTCTCTAATTACCCAAACTTTGACATTTTAACATTACCGGACCACTTACGACAAATATTTACTTTTTACAACATTCCTATTGTACTTTGACTATTACCATACTCCACATTATTGGTAGCACTGTACTGACGGCGCTATTGTTATCTTCTATCAGACGCTACTACTAATTATACTTAACAACATCCTATTCCTAATACATACATTAATGAAATAGAAATTATGGAGGAAAATTTTAGTGTCGACAGGACTTCATGATATGTTGGTGTTAGCATGCTCCAAGCTAAAACCCATAACCTAGAGTGTAGTCAATTTCTATTTTAGAAACTATGGAAAAATGGAAAAGTATACAAAGGATATGAAAAATTGGAAGGAATGAACTTATTTTTCTCAGTATAAGGGAGGATCTCCCATTGTTTTCATTTCCTTTTGAGAGTTGGAAATTACTATGGAGATATAATAGGATTGGATATGATCAGTCCCTAATATTTTTTCATATGAGATATTAAATATGAGGAATGATTAGAATATTAAAAACCCATTTGCTTCAATTCCTACCCCATTTCAAAATTTGATTAGAAGGGAGGAAATAAAAATCTAAAAATCTCATATTTTTTTTTCTTCAACGCTTTCCTTATTTAGTAATCTGGTGAGCAAATGGAAAAGATCGGTCGATGAATCTAGTAGTATTGCTTCAAAAATTTCCACTAAACCCATTGACCACATTTTTGTAGAAGGATATAGGATAAATTTGTTTCCAACATTAAAAAATAGACCCTAGAAGGAATGGAAATCATCATGCCCCCACAAGGTGCTACTTGGTGTTAGAATAGATTATGTAGAGGTTTATAAATTTGAAGGGAAGGAGGTCCATGCCGCTAAAACCATTTTGTAACTATATGCAAATAGGAATTATGAATAAGGAGTGATGTACTTACGACCCACGTAACCTTCAATGAAGTGTGTCATCATTAGTTGTAGCTATGTAAAAAACCTATAAAAAACTAATATAATTTATAGAAATTGAACATTTGAGTGAAAATGGCCTCTTATTTTCAACATATGGTATGGTTAAGATTGTACCACAATCATGAATATATGGATAGTTTTTACCTTTTTGAATTCTACCACATTTGAATATCTTCAATCTTTTCTAAGGATCTAAGCCTTATCAAAATATGTTCTTGTATCTTGTAATATGTCTATAGATAGAGAAATGCAATATTGAATTCCCCTTCTTTAGAGGTTAATGTGATAAAATATTTGAGATTAGAATTCAAAATAATATATGTACACCCATGTATAATATGTCCGATAATATTCTTAAGTGGTGTCCACTGTTGAGAACTTATACTGCAAAAGGATTTGTGTAAGGTGGCAAGCAAGGCATGGAGAAGGAAAACATGCAACAATAAATCACATGAGATAGATGTGTAAAACAAATATTAATAGTAGATAATGATACCAATCATGTCTTACTACATAGTAAATTTGTTAGTGTGAATCATTTTCCACATCATCAGGTGAGTCATATCACTTTGGTGAGATCCTAAGTATGTGTTTCATTTAGGGGTCATTATGAGATTCCCTTACACATCAGTGCATTAGTGTGTCGATTGTGTCATTAGGAGTTACTTCTCATTCCAGGAATGTAACTCCCCCTCTTAACTTCAAATTTCATCATTACGATGTGAACCACTGCAAGAGGTTGAAATACCTCCAAAAACACACATAAACAGCTTTGCAAATAAAACCAGGAGTTTCAAAATAGCTTACTTCTCATTCTGGAATTCACACTGATCTATTACATCATTACAATTCTCCTTTTATTTCAAGACTACTCTAAAACCCTAAAATGCCAAAAACCCTAAAATGCCAAAAAACCCTAAAATGCAAAACAACTTGAATTGACCCCAAAATTTGCGTGCCAAATATGCATTCATAAATTAGGGCTCACGCGAAATTTGGACTTATTCGACAAAGCACAACAAAAGTTATTAAAGTTCTAAGACCTAGTCAAAAGCGGAAAAAACATTCGAGCCAATTTTAGGCCACTAGATGACGGAATCCGAGCCTGAAAAACGTGCCAAAATGAGCACAACCTTGTAGGCAAAGTTGTCCCCAGCATAGTACTAATGTATATCTACCACCCTGTAAAATTTCAGGACGATCCAACGGTCGGATCAAAAGTTATGGCCTCTGCAAGTTATGCTCCCGCATCATTCTCCCCTGGTTGAAAAGAATTCAGCTCCTACGAATTCTGTTGACGAACTCATCTAATTTTGCACTGTCAATTTTCCTCAACTCCCACTCAGGAATCCAAGTGTTTTCTTCGTGCTGCAAACCTTCCCACTATATCAAATATTTGTTTTAGCTCCCATGTCTAGTAGTGATTGTCTTTTGGTCCAAGACACACATGACCCTCTCCTTTTCTCCTTCGGCATCTGTTTCTTCCAGTTTATTTCTTCCTCCTCCGCAACATTTTCATCATGACCTGGAAACTTATATAAATCAGAAACATTAAAAACTGGTGAGATAACAAAGTTTTCAGGTAGCTCCACCTTGTAGGCATTATCACTCATTTTCTTTATAATCCTACATGGCCCAATCTTCTTATACTTGAGTTTATTATATGTTCCTTTTGGAAACCTCTCTTTTCTCAGATGAACCTTCACCATATCTCCTTCTTCAAATACACTTACTCTCCTACTGCATCTGTAGCTATTTTATATTGTGCATTACTCACTTTTAGCTTTTCCCTCACTTCATCTTGTAGCTGTAGAATGTGTTCTACAAATGCTTCTGCATCATCACTAGTTTCATCTTCACCTGGTAGAACAATTAGATCTAGGACCCCCTTGGGATTCCTACCATATACAATCTGGAAAGGAGACCTCCCTGTTGACCTGTTTACCGAGCTATTATATGCAAACTCAGCTTGAGGTAAAGCTAAGTCCCATTGTTTTGGCTTTTCTCCAACTATACAACGTAGGAGATTTCCCAAGCTTCTGTTCACTACTTCACCGCCGCCCATCGATCTGAGGGTGATATGCACTACTGAACTATAGTTTTGTCCCCAATTTCTTCCACAGAGTCCTCCAAAAGTGACTCAAAAACTTTGTGTCTCAATCTGAAGTGATCGTTTTTGGAATTCCATGCAATCGAACCACTTCTGAAAAAACCAAATCTGCAATTCTGGAAGCATCATTAGTTTTTTTACAAGAAATAAAATGTGTCATCTTAGAGAATCTATCAACCACAACAAAGATAGAGTCATTCCCTCGCTGTGTGTTAGGAAGCCCTAACACAAAATCCATACTCAGATCAACCCATGGCCCTGTAGGGATAGGCAACGACATATATAACCCAGTATTCTATGCATGACCCTTAGCCATTTGACACACTCTACATCTTGCTACAACCCTACTGATGTCCCTCTTTACCTTTGGCCAATAATACTTTTCTATGACAAGAGAAATTGTCTTACTTATACCAAAGTGTCCAGCCAACCCTCCACTATGCAATTCTCTTATAATATTTTCTCTCATTGAACCAGCAGGGATGCACAATTGTTTCCCCCTAAACAAATAACCATCCTGTATCAAATAATCAAAAGAATCACTACCTACTGTAGGCTCCTTAAGCTTTCTGACAACATCATCAAAATCAGGATCACCTTCATACAATTCCTTAACTGCCTCAAACCCTAGGACTTTATTTTCCATTGTTGTCAAAAGGGCTACACGCCTACTCAAGGCATCAGCAACTTGATTTTGCTTACCAGACTTATGCTTTAAAACAAAAGTATATTCTTGAAAAAATGAAACCCATTTTGCATGCCTACTATTTAGTTTCTTCTGTGTTTACATACCTCAAGGCTTCATGGTCAATGAAGAGTACAAATTCCTTTGCTACCAAGTAATGTCTCCAGTTCCTTAATGCCTGAACAATAGCGTAAAATTCCACATCATAAGTAGAATATTTCCTCCTGACTTCATTTAGCTTTTCACTGAAGAATGCCACTGGTTGTCCTTCTTGACTCAACACAGCTCCAATCCCAACATGTGAGGCATCACAATCAACCTCAAAGACCTTGCTAAAATCTGGCAATACCAAAACAGGTGCTTCTGATACTTTCTTCTTCAACAATTCAAAACTATCTGTTGCTGCCTTGGTCCATACAAACTCCCTCCCTTTTGTACACTCTGTTATGGGTGCAGCAATGCTACTGAAATTCCTGATGAACTTCCTATAAAAAGTTTCCAATCCATGAAAACTACGAACCTCTGTCACATTCCTTGGAATAGGCCATTCCAGAATTGCCTTTACTTTTTCCTCATCCATCCTCACTCCATCCCCATTGTATTCTCGGAGTACTCTATTCATCAACCTCATGAATGTACTGGGTGCATTAGATAGCCCAAATGGCATCACCATCCACTCGTATAATCCATATTTTGTTTTAAAAGCAGTTTTCCATTCATCCCCTTCACAGATTTGGATCTGGTAGTAACCACTCCGTAGGTCAATCTTGCTAAAATATCGGGCTCCCGCTAGCACATCCATCATATCATCCAATCGTGGAATTGGAAACCGATACTTAATTGTGATCTTGTTTATGGCTCTATTGTCTACACACATTCTCCAGTCTCCATATTTTTGGGAGTCAATAACGCTGGAGTTGCACATGGACTCATGCTTTCTCTCACTAACCCTTTCTGTATTAGATCTGTCACTTGTTTGTTCAACTCTTCACTCTATGTCGGACTCATCCGATAGGCTGCCTGGTTTGGAAGGGCTGATCCTGGGATCAAATCAATATGGTGTTGAATATCTCGCTTTGGGGGTAACCCATCTGGTAGCTCATCTGGTATGACATCTTTGTATTCTTTTAGTATCTTTTCTACTGCAATAGGTATATTAAAGCCTTCTTTCTCCAGCTTCTTTGACATTAGTGCATAACAACATCCAGCTTCTTCCATTTCTGTAACAAACTCTTTTGTAGCCAATAAGCCCTCACTCTTCTCTTCTTCCTTGAAGGGTAATAAGACCACCTTTACACCATCCTTCCAAAAGGTATATGTATTTTTCCCTCCATCATGTGTAACCTTTCTATCATATTGCCAAGGCCTACCCAGTAATATATGACATGCATCCATTGGGATAACATCACACCACACCTCATCCCTGTAGGTATTCCCAATTGAAAACTTTATAAGGCATCTTTTATCTATGGTTACTTCATTTCCTTTCTTGAACCATGATATACGATAGGGATATGGGTGCTTGTCACATTTCAGATTCAGTTTATCAACCATTACAGTTGAAACCATATTTTCACAACTACCACCATCAATAATAATTTTACATACCTTTCCTCCAGAGGTGCATCTTGTTCGAAATATATTTGTTCGAAGCCACGAATCAGCTCCAGCAACATCACGTTCTTTCTCCTTCCTTGGGACAATCATCGTCCTCCTTATCATGAGGGTTTCACCCAAGTCTGCAGCAACCTCCATTTCTTCTTCCTCTTCAGCCTCAACCAGATTTACTCGTGGTTTTTCTCCTTGCCATCTATCTTGTGTAGGATAGTGCGGACACTCAAAAGCTCTGTGCCCCTCTTCACCACATCTGTAACATGTATATTGCCTTTGGGGGCTATTCCAGCCCCGTCCTCCATTATAACCTCTTCCCCTCTGAAATCCCCTACCTCTTTGGTAGTTACCATGGCTTTGACCAGAATCTTCATGCCCTTCTGTATTAGAGGATTCACCTTTTGTAGATTCAAATCTACCCCTGCCCCTCATTGGAGATGATGATGGACCTCTCTTCACACCTCTTCTAAAATTACTCCTCTTGTTCTTTTCCTCTGCCTTTAATGCAAGTTGATAAGCATCATCTAGGCTATGGATCCGGAGCATACTCAGCTCATCTTGTATGGTGTAACTCAACCCATTTATGTACCATGTAGCATTTTGTTCTTCAGACTCTCCCTGTTCCACCCTGATTGATAACTTGTAAAATTCATTAGTATACTCCTCAATGCTGAGATCCTTCTGCCTTAGGTTTTGGAACCTTCGAAAGAGTGTCTGAGCATAATCTACAAGAAGAAACTTTTCTTTCAGCTTCTTTACCATTTTATTCCAGTTTCGGATCTTTCCCTTTCCATTCCTTTGTCTTTCATTTTGTAGGTGATCCCACCAGATCAATGCATGTCCGACCAACTTAGTGCATGAAAACTTAACCTTCTTCTCCTCTGAAAGGGTTTTCCACTCAAAGAATTTTTCCATGCGATTTAACCATTCAATCAACTCCTCTGGTCGTAACCCTCCACCTTAATCAGAACATTAATCTTGATGTCGTCATTCTTTCCCTCTACAGGCCTTGATCAATGTCTCCTCAAATGGTCTCTCATTCAAGGTTTCTTCGTCTCTCTCATTTTCTTCTTCATCTCCTCCTTCATTCATTAATGGAGTCTCTTCTTCAATATCACTATCTGGGTTTGCATCCCCATTTGCATGTCTCCTTCTAAGGCAGGTAACTTCTCCTGTGAGCTCAGGAACTTGTCTCTATAGCTCCTGCATATGCCTATTCATCTGGGCATAACCTCCCCTCCCGCGTCTAGCCATGGTTATATAAAACAGAGGTAAAAACTACACATAAAAATGTAATATGTTACCTTAACTATTTCCGCAAGATCAAAATCCAACTCTGATACCAATTGATGTGAATCCAGCTGCAAGAGGTTGAAATACCTCCAAAAACACACATAAACAACTTTGCAAATAAAACCAGGAGTTTCAAAATAGCTTACTTCTCATTATGGAATTCACACTGATCTATTACATCATTACAATTCTCCTTTTATTTCAAGACTACTCTAAAACCCTAAAATGCCAAAAACCCTAAAATGCAAAACAACTCGGATTGACCCCAAAATTTGCGTGCCAAATATGCATTCATAAATTAGGGCTCACGTGAAATTTGGACTTATTCTGACAAGCACAACAAAAGTCATTAAAGTTCTAAGACCTAGTCAAAAGTGGAAAAAACATTCGGAGCCAATTTTAGGCCACTAGATGACGGAATCTGAGCCCGAAAATATGCCAAAATGAGCACAACCTTATAGCCAAAGTTGTCCCTAGTATAGTACTAATGTATATCTACCACCCTGTAAAATTTTAGGACAATCCAACAGTCGGATCAAAAGTTATGGCCTCTGCAAGTTATGCTCCCGCATCAATTACGAACTTGGGGTTACTCACCACCCTCTATATGTACACCCCTACAAATCTATGAGATTAGAGTGAGAGTTTATGGATTGTATTGAGGTTTTCCCCATTTGATTAGTCTTACATGCACTTTTAGTTGATGTTTGACCCTCTCAAGATCACATCATGTTGTTGTTTTCACTTTTTAGGTGTTCACATTGTCCCTCATGATCTTGATGTTTTATGTTTTTGTACCCTCTTTCATGGTATCATAGTACACGTCATGTGGATATTTGAAACTCTTTATTTTTCATGTTTCACTAACTCTTCATTCATGATTTAAAGTTCTTAAGTGTTCATTGTAATTGTCATTCTATTTGTGTGTTCAAAGTGCATTGATTCAAGGTTCAAATGCTTGTTTATTTGTGGTTCAATTGTCCAGTTAACTTTTGGTTTTCATGAATTCTAGGATTTACTAGCCTTGCATGCATGTTTTGGGTAAGTGCAGCAAGTTGGGTGACAAAAAAGGTGTCATAAGTGGACGTCATATTGCAAATAACAACATAATATCAACTTATAGGGATTATTAGCAATGCATATATCAAAAATAGAAAAACGTATATCAATATGAATCGTAACATCCAAAATCTAGTTTCTAAACTACTATTTTTTTAAAAATGGACAAGTTTAGCTATATTAAACACTCAAAATTCAATGACTTGGTATTTGTTTTTAAAAATTCCTATAAGATTGTAGAGTATGTTTTCCCGTGATTGGGATGACAAAAATTGATATATATTTTTTCCTATGGTGAGAAGTTAGATGCTGCTATCTATCTTGGGATAGATTTTATTTTGTATTTTTTTGAGCAATATTTTATTTTCTATGATTTTTTCTGTGAAAGTGGTCTGAAAACATAAAGAAAATAGAGCACTTTCTGTTTTCCCACCATAACTTCATCAAAAAATATTGAAATTAAATATTTTGTTTTTTGAACATGTATATAATTTCACCATGGTTGGGATGGTATAATTTTTATCACATTCGACAAGTGAAACAAAATTTGTAGTCTTAAACGTAGACATAAACATTCAAGGGAAAAAGTATCTTAAAGACCTACTATTAGTATAAAATTCTAAAATGATATTTATCCTAATCTATTAACTTTAAAATCAATATTTCTACAAAGCTAAAAGTCTCCCATATGCAATGGTACCATTTTTATGACATATTTTTGAATTTTCATTATGGTTCAAGTCCATGGAAGACTAAACTTGATGTTTTTGTTTTTGATGTAAAATTTAGGATTTGATGTCCACTTAATTATCCCTCAACTTGTTACACTTACCATTTCGAGGTGTTTTGTAGTTTCAGTTATTATTTTATAGTTTCAGGTTCAAGGTCTCCGTGTTGGTGTTGAGTTTTTAAGGTATTACAAAAGTTTTTAGGGCCCAACTCATCCCCATCTCTGTGATTTGGGAATTGAGCTAGCTTCCCCAAATCACCCTCTACTTACTCTCTATACAACTCAACTTTTCTAGTTAACCAATTTTACATCATTGGGTTTTACATTGGGTCTTTGACCACTTGAACTCATCCTTCACATTTGTATCCATTTGTTATTTACATTTGGATCGTGCTTACCTAGACTCATGCTCAACATTGACCTTTCCCTCCTCTACTTGTGCTTCTGCTTCGGTTTCACTCCATGCATGTTTGACTCGGAACTCAATTCTTTTGATTACTCGGTGTTGGATCTCTCCCATAGCCTTGGCTTTTGCGGTTCATCCCGAGACTCATGCTCGTCATTTGGAATATTTTTTCCATCGATGTTCTTTGGTTGGTGGCTTTCCGGTTACCACTACGGTGGTACACCTCCCACCCATGGTTTTTCTATCCATTTGGTCTCCTAGATTTAGCATTGTCACCTTAGCGAGTTTCATATTTGATTTCCCTACCTAAAACCCACCTCATGCATTATAAAATACATCCAATATGAATCACAACCAAATTTTCACATGCAAATAGATCATCCCTTTTCACCTTTCATTCTAACTTGGACTCCCAACACATCCTCCTTGGTGTTCTCCCAATCTCTAATGAGCCCTCGTCTCCATGTGACAACCCCTCCACCTAACTTGTCCAACGCTCCACAAAAATGATTTGAATTGACTCGAGGTTTCATTCTATAGACCCAACTCACCTTTGACTGACCAAGTCATATTTTTACCCATCGTGTAACTCACCCTCATGCAGCTCTCTGAGTTATCTCCATCTCACACTCTCTCTTGAGCCTCTAGCACCTCGTTTCACCCTGTTTTTATTTTTTTCATTTTGTCTCATTTTTTCATACTATACCAACATTGAAAAGGAGGAAAACATAAAAATTAATTATACACACAAGGGGTATTTTTTGGTTTCGCATATAGGGCTATTAAGATTTCTAGGCCACTTTTTCGGCTCACTACATTACTTTTCTCCTTTTCCACTTTGCGGCTAGTGGATGCATCCACCACAACCTTACTATAAGAGAGCCTTCTTTTTCACATTGTGAGATTCCATTTTCTCTCACATCGATCTATGTACCCTATTTTTCTTACGCTATTTTTTACTTTATTGTGTGCATTCTTCTACTTCCAACTAGGAATTCATTGTGGCCTCTAATCTTACATGAATTGTCTCCTACTATGAGGTGAGTGGTCAAATACCCGATATCGCATGAACACACCCTATTTTAGTCACAAAATATATTATAAAGTGTTGATGATAGGGGTTATCAATATTATTCTCGGGTGTTGCATTGCTTGTATATACATTATCGGATGAGTCTAACATCATGCTTTCTTACACCCTTATTCTTGTGCATCTTTGATATCTTGCTTCCACTTCCACATCATGAGGGTCCTCTTTATAGACTTGCATCCCAATATCGTGTTAAACCCTCTACCACTTCTTCAGAGAGAACTATTCAACATGGCATGCTTCCATGGAGTGTTACTCACCTATGAAGATCTTACACACTTTTTCTTAGGCAAGTTCTTGCACCCACCGATTCCATTCGTCTTGAGGAATTTATCGATGCATGAGACCATGTTTTTATCACTTGATGTTTTCCATCACTAAACCTCCATATTCATGTGGTAGACTCGATCCTCCCCACTTCATCTGGAGCATATTTCAATCCTTGTTTAGAGACCCTTCACTTACTCCTGCCATTGTTGATGTTATTGATCTAGTTGTCTCCTCATCTTCTTGGATTGATCGTAGTTCTATTGACACATACTCTCTTGGTTCTACTTATTATTACGAGGATTGTGCTCCCGGTTACGATCTTTGAAAGTACAACATAGGAATTATCTCCTCTTCTATCACCTTTCTAGAGAGTTTTGACACCTCTCCCATCTCATTGTACATCAAGTATTCCCATTCTCACCTCATATGGTCATTTCACAAGCCTATTTTCCACTTCTAGTGTGTGAGGTCATTTCCACTCCTTTTTCCCTCATTCATGGATGACTTATACCTATTCAACATTGCTCTACTCTTTATTGAGCCCCCTCATTTGGATGAGAATCTTCCCGACCTTGGTATTCTTCCCACATATTCCACTTGTGATCCACTGCAAGTTCCTGATCCTTCTACAGGTGTTTTGGAGGAGTTCATCATCTCTTTTTAGGAGTTCCCCTTCCGGGACTTTGATCACTTCCAATTTTCAAGATATCTTCATTGATCCACTCTTGCTTTTGGATCCATTTTCTGTTGTGGGGATTGTTGTGTTTCCTTCACATCACTTTGACATCCCATTTGCAGGTGTTCCTCTTCTTCACTTGAGATTTCTACACACGTAGAATTACCTTCGGTTCTGGATGCTCCCTTTCTAGACCTATGCCACACTTCATCCGAGACCAGACTCAAAGTTCTTCATTTTTTTCATTCGGTTTCCTTTGCAGAGTGGGAAGAATTATAGAACTCAATTTTCATCCTTCCTAAGGACAAGAACACAACTCGGTGTATGTGGCTCTTCTTCATTCCAAAGGTAGAAGAACATATCATCAACACTCTTCTCGGATACTTCCTAAAGTTGTAGAGATCAGATCCATCCATGGCATCTTTTACGTTCCTCTCATCTTCCTCATCTTCTCTCTTCTTCCTCGGTGATCGAGACCCATTTTTGGCATCTTTCTTAGATTATAGAGTGTGTTTTTCTATTGTGGTGGATGTTTTCCCCACTAGGTTTGCCTCCACATATTGGGACTTAATTTTTGTGGATGGGTACCTCATCATGATTTTGTGTCGATACGCATTTCCCTTCTTGAATTTCTACACGATACTAAGTTACGATGAAGGGGGTGTTAGTGTGAGTCATTTTCCACATCATCAGGTGAGTCATCTCAATTAGGTGAGATTGTAGGTATGCATTTCATTTAGGGTTCATTAGGAGATTCCTTACACATCATTACATAAGTTGATTCATTGGGAGTTACTTCCCATTCCGGGAATGTAACTCCCCCTCTCCACTTGAGAGGTCATCATTACAACACTAGGGGTTACTCAACACCCTCTATATGTACACCCCTTTAGATATATGAGATTAAAGTGATATTTTATAGATTGTATCGAGGTTCTGTCCCTTTTTCATATCCCATATGCAATTTTGGTTTATGATTTATCCTCTCCAAATATCATCATGCTACTATTTTCACTACCATGGATGTTCATGTTGTCCCTCGTGATCCTCATGCTTTAGGTTTTCACACCTTATTTCAAAATCACGTATATAATCATGTCAAAATCTATAATTAAAATTTTAGTGTAAGCTAGAAATAGTATAGCAATAAAAATAGAAGTGTACAATAAAGTAAAAAATAACACATAATATCATAGTCATATGTAGGTATAGAACCAAAAACATGGGATGTCTATGTTATCACAAGAAAACTATAGTAGAAGTAATAACTCCA
This sequence comes from Taxus wallichiana var. yunnanensis, assembly GCA_018340775.1. NCBI lineage: Eukaryota > Viridiplantae > Streptophyta > Pinopsida > Cupressales > Taxaceae > Taxus > Taxus wallichiana. The sequence continues at coordinate 188,419,198 of CM031239.1, forward strand.
CATAATCAAAGAGGAAAGTGCGTATGCATAAGATATTCACAAAAATACAAACGTGGGACACCCAAACTGTCCAAAGACAATAAAAATTAACATCATATAAACCAAATAGTCATATCATCATAATTAGATAAAAAATCAAGTGAAAACATGTAATAAGAAATTAGGAAGGAATATATACAAACAAGTAATGCAAACAACATAGAAATAAAGTGTAATAAATATTAATACTAACAACAAAGATAGAAATATAGGTTAGCACTGCACAAAACACATGTGTTAGTTTTTATCCAATAAATAGGAATGAACATTATATATGTTATCAAGATTGAACAGGGATGGTGTAAAGTAAACAAAAATGAAATATAATCAATTTTATAGCATGGGGAGATGCCTCCATGAGAATAGTGTAAGGAACCAAGAAGACTAACATTGATGTTTAACAATCAATGATTTTCCCACATAAATCTCAAGATACCTTGTGAACATTTGTATGTAGAGAATATATATGATATGTATCAAATTAATGTGAAAAATATCATTCTTTAAGTAACATTATGGATAAAAAAACTAAAATAGTTTCTGATTTTGAATTTCTACTATGAAAGAAACGGTATAGCACAAGAGATACATAATGAGATCCCCATGGAGAGGTAGGATGGAATCATCTAAAATACTATCTATAAAATATCATGGATTGAGATTTGTAATTAGAATATGGTGTGATATAGCATGAAATGATTTGGAAAACTATCATGGGTATTTTTAGACTTATTGAAAGAATTTACATTACCAAAGTATCGGGGGAATATATAGTGCAAGGAAAACTATTATTAGAAAAATATGAAGGTATGCATACATATTCCCTCTATCAAACAAGGAGGGATACATAGTGTATCAAAATAAAATATAGGTAGTCACAAGGGATAAAAAATATGCTCTATCAAGGTAATAGTACGTGTTGTAGAGTTGATTATATAGATGGTTTATTAGTACTACTCAAGGAGATACATTATAATAATTTACACATTATTTTATAAACCATTTTCCTTATACGACCCATTTAAATTTACCTTGACATATGATATGATATTCATAACCAATACTATTTCATGTGGTAGTGGTAGGAGATGTAACGGCCTTAGGAATACCTTACACATGTATACTAAGTCCTTTCTTAGTGAACCCATGTTTCGTAAAATACTAATAGCCAATCCCATATTGGTGGAAGGGAGTATGCATGAGAATAGCTATGGGTATTTGTGTAGGATAAATAGACTTGGGATGTATGTAAGGATTATATGTGTCTTTGGTACATGTGGTAGAATAATATTTGATAGGTTTAGGATCAACATGGGTAGTGTATACAACTCCTTGGTAAGTGAATTTGATACATCCATGTAGAGTGGATGAAATAAGGTCCATGACATGTATCCAAGGATTCCTTAGAAGGATGTTGTAATTAATTAATATCATTAGTAACTAGAAAAATATATATCAAGGGTACACACTCCCATGGTAATATGTAACATGATTTAGCTGAGCATCTAGAACAATTTAGTATATAAAAAATAAATTATCATATTAAAATGGATGAGATCCTTGGTATGGATTCCTAGCTTATTAAGGAATTTTATACTACAAATATTGAGACTCGGTCCATTTTAACATGTACATGCTTAACAAATTTATAACATAGTGCCACTTAGATATATAATACGAGAATATTATTTACAACATGTTGAGGAAAAATATCCTCAAGAACAAAGTATATATATTCAGAGATGAAATTGAGAGTATTGATAATAGCTACCATATATTTAGTAGTTGTATTAGGATAGATTATGGTGGACTGAAATACCTTACAAACAATATCCTTATGCATGGGATTGAGGAAAAGGTACTCATTGAATGATAAGGTGGGATCACATGACTTCTTAGTATCCCTAAAATTAGATTTATCATGATGTATAAAGACATTATTGACATGGTGATTGGGGGAATACCATATATGTGTTATCTCATTTTTACAAATTTGATCTTGATACTAATAGATTGAATTGAACTGAAAGCATGGTGTAGTGATTGAATAGATTATAGGATTATCGTATGAGATATGTCATGGAAATATATGGTATATTAAATAGTATGGAACATGATTTAAAAAATGTTATAATAGCATCTAATTATATGATAAATGATACTAATTATTACATGGAATCGATAGTCAAGATACCATTAATGATTAGACCCAAAGGTGATGTTTAGGAAAACCTTACCATCATTGAATTATTAAAACAAAAAATTGTGAAAATAAATAATGAATTGGACACAACTAAAAGAAGTATTTTCTAACATGAATTTGGGAATTTTCTGAAAATTTTATATTCTTCTTATTATGTCTTAGTAACTAGAAGAAAAATAAGATTTTAATTAAATATACAAATATAAAGAAAAAAATCCTATAAATTTAAAAATATATTCATCATGATATATATATATATATATATATATATATATATATATATATATATATATATATATATATATATATCTGTGTGTGTGTGTGTGTGTGTGTGTGTGTGTGTGTGTGTGTGTGTGTGTGTGTGTGTGTGTGTGTGTGTGTGTGTGTCTCAAAATAAAAGGATCCCCAAAAGTGATGTGTAGAAATAAGTAAAATTAAGTCATTAAATCAATAAAAATGACTAATTTTAAAAATAGACAGATGAATTTTACAAAATAGAGAGAGATACTCAAGAATATAAACATTATAAATAATAACATCTATGGGAATTTTAAAATTTATATGTTTCTTTTCTTAATCCCTTATTACTAAAAAGCTATTTACTTGTTTCTTAGAATTGTGCTAAGAATTAGGGGAAAATGATATTTCATTAAATATATAAAAATTAGGAAAAACCTTAGAGAATTTTGAAAATAGATTTGTTATTTTTAAATATGAAATGAAAGGTGGGTTGGAATTTTGGAAGCCTTAGAAAGATACCCAAAGGGTGGGAATGGCTTTACACCCTAGGAAAAATGTGAGAACAAGATTTAGGGAATGTGATAGATGAAAATCATATTTGGATTTGAATATCCAATGCATATATAAAACCCTATGGAAACTAAGGTTTGAAATAAGGTGTAATATTAAATACCTCACCGAGTTCATAAAATATTACACCCTAATAAATTTATATGTTATGGAGATTACAAAACACTAAGAAGGATGTAAGGGCTAGCAAAAAGTGGACTATGTTGATCTAATTAACTTCTAGCATTAATTATAGATGACCAAAATAATGCATTCAACTTGAAATTATTTAAATGATTGATAAATGATAAATAATTTCTTAAAATACAAGAGGAGAGATCAAATTATATATTTAAGATGATTCTGAATGATTTGGGTGTGTAAGGAAGTGGAATAGGAAGATATGAAACTCTAGATTCTACATTGAAGATTTTTAACTTGGCGAGAAGGTGTGGGACTGTAGTCTAGGTAGCATTTAATTTCTTGGATAAGGGTTTTATAGATTTAGACTCCATGAAATTATGGTTATGTAACTTCATTTCTATTTTTTTCATTTGGAAACATTGTTTGTTATTTTTTAGTTTTTCTCACACAACTTGGGAAACCCTACAATAAAGTAAAACCCTTACATCTTATAAAACCCTTCATCAAATAATTATAAAAACATGTGTGTGTATTTGAGTATGGATCACCCTTAACAGTCAAAATATCATCTGTTGAACCATTCCAAGTGTTACACTACATATCATCGTTGCATAAATCAAGCCTTGTGTAGTTTTCCTAAGTCCTTGTGTAGGTGCATATAGCTAACCAACCCACTAGGGGTTTCTTTGTGTTTCTTGAAACCAAGATATCATGAAAACCATGTAGTATGTAATGTACCAAATGTGGTAGTAATGAGATATGGTGTGTGTTAGTTGTGTGACATAACCTTTGTGTTGATTGAAACCCTTGTACAATGCTCGTAGTAAATTTAATCTTGTTAAGACATGATTCTATGATCTATGCATTCTTGTAAAAAAGAAGTTTGACTCTTTAACCTATTTGATTGTCTCAAAATCATAGTAGGGAATAATGTATATAATTTACAATTGAATTAGAAATATTTAGGAACACTTTGATTTCTCTTAGAAGGATATTTGCAATAGTAACTTGTGAGTATGTCATGTGAGTTATAAGGTTTTAATGACTTACTTTTATCATCTTCTATAGGAAATATATTCTAATAAGGCCAACCCTAGGAAGATTAAATGAACCAAATAATTATTTGAAATTGAAAGAAGAGTAAGTATTTCTAATGTTATTGAATAAGTCGTTGAGTTTGAAGGAGAAACAACTATCTTTAGAGGCCTAGAAAGGACCATTATGGCCATTTTGCAACCGGTGAACACCCTATGAAAGATTTAAAGGAAGACTCAATCCATATGGGAGTTGTTTTGGAGAGAAATGAATTTATGCAAGGAATTTTGTTTGAAGAAATTAATATTAGGAATAACTTGAGCAAGAGACAGTCATTTTGGGCATATGGAATGCTACGCGATTAGTCCTATATATTTTATTAGATATGTAGAGTCAACTTGTGCCTTACATAATTTATCTTCTTAGCATATTTTATTCATTTATTCTTTCATATATTTAGTAGGTTGATCTTGGTGTTTTCGATAACATAGGAATGGTATATATAGGTGATAGTAAGGAGTATTTAATCATCATATTGAACATTTTATTCTTATTGTATGGTTTGGAGGTCACCCCCTAGAAGTGGCTAAGTCGGTATACATGCATATTGTGATAATTTATCTACAATTTGGTGTTATTTTATATTATATTTATTTATTTTTTATTGGAATTTTTTTTTTTGGGAGGGACTATACCCCAGTACAAAAAGGATCAAGAGCTAAATATTACAAAGATATAGATTAGAGAGTGATCAAAATTAGATGATTTACATGAAAGCACAACTGTAATAATAAAACTACAAAGCCAAGTACCAAAATAATAACAAAACCATAGGTTAAAAACATCAAAACAAAAAATATTAGCAACTAAACTACTATTCATCAAAAAAATTGACAAAAACATCACTTCGATGCTCTATCAACAGTTCTCTTCAATTTTTGTAGTGCACTAAAAAGTGTGATGGTAGTAACTCAGGTTGGTTCATTCTTGTTAATGATCAACACTTGAGCTTGTGTTGGCCCTTCCCCACATATGTTCTCTGAGATGTTGTTGAGCTTACTTATTAACCCGATTCTAGAGTGTTTCTTTGAATATTGACGAAAAAGATAAGGGTAAAGGGATTGGAGAAATACCTATTAAAATGTTGGTTGTAGGTTATTGCGCATATGACTTCTTGATCCAGAGATGATTGTGAGAGCTTCCTTTTGGCTAGGAGGAACTACCTAAAATAGGAAACAAGACCACCAAATAGAAGCTAAACAATATATGCGATATCTTGCCTAGCGTATGCTAGATCTAGGAAGTGTGATACTCCCTAGACGTTGTCAATCCACTGTTTAAAACAACTCAATGTTAACAATAAGGGAAATCCTACTTGTAGTTAAAATGATTTAGGTATCTCATTTGACTACAATAAGTAGACTCGTTCACAATAGGTTAGGCTATGATTAAATCTAAAGGTAAAGGTCACTATCATAGTACTAATATTGGTCGGTCTAATTCAGGAGTGTTTTGGGTATTTGGTGGAGATTCTAAGCACTCTTCTTAGTCTGAGGGTAAAAACACAGAGACCGACATCGGTCTGGTATGACCGATGTCGGTTTAGGTGAACTAGTGACGATTGTGGGTAACCGGCGTCGGCATGGTCGACGTACAAGAAAATTAATAAAAACTTGGTGTGGTGACAGATCTAAGGCTAAATGGAAATGGAAAGGGAAATGGCAAGGTCTGTGTGAGTCTTAGGTATACTCAGGGATCTCTAAAAACTAGGTATGGGTAGTTCAATGGTGTGGGTGAAGGAATGGTCAAGTTTGCATGGAGGTAAATGGTGGGAGAATGGGAATGGGAGTAGAAACTGATAACAGAAGTAAAAGAGTCTACTAAAATGACAATAGATAAATGTTGGTTAACAAAACACTTACTATTGTACGAGCTTGATGGCTGGATGGCAATGGTAGTTGATAAGATGTGTGTAGTTTGGTGTGGTGATGGCACTTCCTAGGATGCTCCCGTGAATGCAAGTGGCTCTGTGATTATTTCGATGTTGTTGGTTTGTGGATGCTCGATGCGTGTATGAATGTTGGTTCTACTTGCATACAACTTTGGTTTCATCTCTTTCTCTCAGAAGATGTGCCAACCTCAAATTTAGAGTTTTTTTGGGGAATAAATGGTAATTGATGATGGTTCTGGGTTGATCGGTGGTGGTTTAGGGCAACCGGTGTTGGTTAGGGTGTGATTTCCTAGGTTTACTAAACTGGGCAGATCCTTTGATTTTTTGGGATCTCACTCATTTTCTCCGCATATTAGAATGGAAGCCTCCTTTCTAAAAGGCGTGAATGTGGTTAGAGGGAATGTAGGATTTAATTTTTAGGTTTTAGGTAGGTCTTAGTTAGTTATGGCAACATACAAAGAATAGGTCTTAGGCGAGGTGGCTAGATGAGTTGTATAAGTGAGGTAGCGGTGTGGGAATTATCCAATTAAGATATTTAAATAATATATATTATGAGAGCATAAATTAATTTAATTAAAATAATATTAAAGTGGGGTGAAAGGGGCCATGGTTAGGTGAGTGTTTTCAAGTTGGTTATTTGTCGAGGGACCAAGGGGAGTGTGACCCAATTTTGGTGTCTACATTTTGCCCCTTTTTGTTGCATAGCTTGTATTGGTAAGCGACGCTGACAAAAATAAGATGTGGTTACCCTATGTGTGGGTGAAGGTGATCCCCCTAAAACCATAAACCGATGAGGCGAAGGAAGATTCAATGAGTGGTTTGATAAAAGGTGAATGTGATGAAGAGGAAGGTGGGCAACGGGGGTAAAAAAGGGATAAAGGTATAATTGAGTAATCCAGGTAATGGGTTAGGGCCAAAGCTAGTATGTGATGAAACACACGTAGATGTATAAACCGCAATACGGTACCGGGTTGAAGAGTAGGAAAACTCTACGTTGTCTAAGGTGGATAGGTTTATCCAAACAAGGTTGAGGTGATTCGGTATCCAAGGTATAGGATATGGTCAGGAAACACACCGCAGGTCAAGTGCAGGAATGTTTAGGTATGTTCCGGTACACCAAAGGTTGGTTCAGGATAAACGGTCATGACAAGAGGCAAGGTAAGGTCAGTATGTCAATCAACACGGTAATCAGTGCCATAAGGTATAGTGAGCACATGAGGTCACAGGTCACTAGAAATGTTCCATGGCCAAGTAACTAGGTCACGGCATGGGTAGGGCCGAGGTATGGGTAAAATAACAAGTCCCCAAATGAGGATGAGGTGAGGTAGTAAATAATGAGGTCAGGAGGATAAAGTGAAGTGTCCAAGTCAGGTGTGGGTGAGGTAAAAAGGAGGTAGGTCATCAAATTAGGGGTAGGGGGAGGAAAAGGACTACACATGATAACTGATGATGGTTTGAAGGAACCGATGATAGTCGCGATGGACCGACCACGATAAGCTAGGGCATGGGACTGATGTCGGTCAAGGTAAAACCATCGCCGGTCAAGTCGGGTAGGTTATAAAAAGGAAATTTCTATGTTTTACGGAATCATTTGTCACTTGCCAAATAGGAGAAAATGACAAGTGAGAGAGAGAGAAGGTTGAAAGTGTACATGCGGAATAGAGAGCTGAGTTGGCGAGCAGGTGTAGTAGGTGATTGACAATTGATAAATAGGTCCACAAGATCAAAGTGATCAATTCAGTTGGTTGGAGGTGAGGCAATTGATTGGGTGATGAAAGAGGTAGGAGAGGGATCGGGTGGACCACCGATGCAACAACTGACATGCCACCACAAATGGCGACAACATAATGAGGTAAGAGTCACTCCCGTTATTTGTTTTATGTGTTAGATTGATTTAGATGTTGGGTGGGTAAAAATGAGTTTTGGGGGGGAAAATGAATTTTGAATTGGTGGGAGGGAAAATTGGGTAAAATAGGCATGGGGGTGGAGGTGATTGGTTGAAGGGGGTGGGGAAGGGTGGAGGGTGAATTTGGGTAGGATTGGGTGGGTAGAAGGGAGAAAAAGGAATTTTGTAGGAAGAAGGGGGTTTGGATGTGATAAGGACCCCATCGGTTGAGGGTTAGCTGATGTCGGTGGTAGTGAACTAGTATCGGTCATGAAGAAGGTGACCGATGCCGGGTTATGGGGGACTGGGGTCGATTAGGGGAAACCAAGATACCATGATTTGGGGAGAAAGGGGCCAAAAGGTGTCCTAGGTTGGGTGGGTGAGGTAGGTAGGGGTAAGAAAAGATGTTTTGGGGAAGATCAGAACATAGGTAAAGGGTGAAAATAGGTAAGGGTGAATGATAGTGGGTTAGGGTTGGGGTGGGTAGATAGAAGATGTGATACAAAGGTAAGGAGGTCTACAAAAAGAGAGGTAGGGTGGTAGGTATAGGTGAGGTCTGAGTGAGATTGTGGTTATGATTAAGGTGAAATTAATGTGATGTTTTGTTGGATGTAGGTGAGAGATCAGTTGAGGATGCGAGACAGGTGTCACCCCTACTCTTGAGAGTTTGAGGCATGGTGATAGTCAAGGAGTGGAGGCATGTTATAGATGTGGGCCTAATTGGGGTCCGACGCTATCGGCATGTAGTCCGAAAGCTGAGCTTGATGGTCACTCTCATCGATAGATGGGATTTAGTGACCAACACGTTCCACCTACCGATGGGGAGATGACAGTCACCCTAGAGGATGTGTACATGATCCTGCGGTTACCTATATTGGGGACGTAGGTATACTCGATCTCCTCAGAGGCATCTGAGGAGTTGATTCTCATTATTTGGTGAGGGACTGGCGGAGCTGACATTCCACAATGCCAATTTAAGTTATGGTGAGATGTACCTAGCCCATCCAGAGGAGATGAGGCTAGTAGTATTATTGATGGAGTAGTCTTCTATTTTTGCAGCACCGCGATATAGAGGGTGGGAGATTACCATGATCACTGATGGTGGTGCTGCATGATATGATGATGGACAGGACATGTTTTACATGGGCTCTAACATTCCTAGTGTAGTTATATAGAGATATATGGGCATATGGTCGGCTCTATAGGTTCAGCCTATATGGCACATTTATTCTTCACTGTTGGGCCTACGAGCACATTGTGTGTGTACATCTGATTGGTATGCCTTAGGCGGATGCATTTGAGCCTATTTTTGTTTGGGTGGGGTACAGGAGATGGGTACCTATGATGGGAGAGCATCAAGTAGGTAGGGTTACACATCATGTAGCCTATTATAGTCGGATCTGGAGGGATTGTCTAGCATGGACATTATTTAGAGACCGTATGTGGGCTATCCCTCATACAGACAGATGGCCAATGAGTTAGATGGCTTGTAGATACTTAGATGGATTGAGGGGAATTGTGCAAGGGAGTATGAGATGATCATAGTAGACAGGGTTAGATAGTAGTTTGGGCTACAGTAGGATATACCACCACCTTTCCTACAGTACCGGAGAGATGATGTGGAGAGACCACTACCACTACCATAGCCAATAGTACCTATAGGGTAGGAGGAGGATTTGATAGACCTGAAGATTGATGATGTCGGAGTGACTGATAGGTATAGATAGTGGTGGGTGGCATATTTACAAGTAATACCTCTCGGGTCGAGGTAGCCAATTTAGCCACCATCACTATGTAGAGAGACACCCTACAAGGGCAGGTGGCGATCCCGATTACACAATTGAGGATGGTATAGGGGCATTTGGCATGTTTAGAGATAGAGGTGGCCATGTTGCATGCATAAGTGGCCATTATATAAGCCTAGATGGCCCAACGTAGAGATGGAGAGGGTGATGATGAGAAGGTGGCCGCCCTACAGGGCATAGGTTATAGGTTTGTAGGGTCATTTGGCCACCACACGATGTAAATTGAGGCACTACAGATCGTGTGTATATACAGGTGCAAGGCCGATGGCACCACCATAGGTAGGGGTAGGATAGGGTCCCGGTTCACAGGTAGGGGTGGGACAGGTCTCACAGGATAGGCACAAGGGCAGAAGCTAATGAGGACACCACAGATAGTACCTATATCTGGGTTACGGGATTCCCTAGGTGAGGCCAAATATTATCAAGATTAGTTGATGGCAATGGGGATAGATTTTATATCCTATTGAGAGTACAGGGCATAATAGACCTCGAGTGAGAGGACTAAATCCTGTATCCACAGCGTGGATAGCATAAGGGGCCATCGAGCCCGAGATAAGACTAGGTGAGGCCACTAGTTCATGCGGAGACCAGTCCCAAGTGATGTACCAGCAGGGACCTAGCCATGACCCATGACGGGTAGTGAGATGTTATCAGGCCGCCGGACAGAGCCGAGAGGGAGGAGGAGATGGGTGAGATATATATGGAGGATGTTCGGTAGGATGATGCCTGATGTATGTCTCTCCTTTGTGATGTATTTATTCATTTTTGATATATACCGGCCTACGTGCCAAAGAGAGTGAGGATGTATATGAGATTTTGAGATATTTTGTTATATACACCAGCCTACGTGCCAAAGATATTTGAGAGTTATGTATATGGATACACATATTTGGATGTTTTTATTTATAGAGATGATGGTGATTTTGGCATGATGTATCTGTGTTGATAGAATTGGATTATTATGCATAGATGGATTCATGATAGGTGTGTTAGGAATGGTGGAGTCAGGTTATAGGCATGGTTGAGTTAGGTTGTGGTTTAGGCATGGATTGAGTTAGGTCATAGGCATGGATTAAGTTAGGTCATAGGCATGGATTGATTCAAGTCATAGGCATGGATTGAGTCAAGTTTTGGTTTAGGTATGGATGGAGTTAGGTTCTTGGTTTAGGTATGGATGGAGTTAGGTTTTGGTTTAGGTATGGATGGAATCAGGTTGGTTTATAGATGGTTGAGTCTAAATGGGTTGAGTATGTAATTAATTAATTTTTGCAATTAATGATGATATGGGTCGTGTTTGAGATGTTTTATAGTCACATGCATGATAATGGTAAAGAAATGGTAGACATAATGAATGTATGAATGATGATGATAAAAATGTGAAGCAATCTGTTGTTTGTTTGGTTAAATTTCCAATTATTGATATAAAAAGGAAACTAACTAGGGTAGAATGTGATTTAGGAAAAGGAAAATGGGAATTGGTTGGGGTAGAGAGTGGCCGAGCTAACCTCCAAGGGCCCCATGCCCTCGAGTTCTACCCGCATAGTCCCAGTAAAAAGGGACCTCAAGCTGATGTAGTTCTCCCATAAGCTAGGGAAGAATGTGAGGAGGTATGAGAATGAGTTGGTAGGTTATAGGCATGATTGAGTTTAGGTCTTTTAGGTATGGGTGAATTGTGGGCACATTGGTATGGGTGATTTTGAGTTGATTTGGGTGAAAGAGGAAAAATTACCCAAAGATAAGCGTCGAGGATCTAGGCCTGTATAAGGTAATCAATACGTAATGAAGAAGGTTAAAAGATAAGAGGAGGCAAGAAAGCCACCTAATTGGTAAGGATCATAATGGGTGGGTCATACCTTAGGCTGATGAACAGAAGACCCTAAAGACATTACATGATTGATTATTCTAAAGGTGAAGAATAGTCACATGATCACCGAATGTCTTAGTTTTAGCAGGTCCCTTGAGGTGGTAGGAAATGAAGGTGTAAAGGGTGAGAAGGTGAAAAAAATGGTTATGTTATATGATATGAGGTAGCATGCCTTTTGGCAAGAGATCCAAGATCACGATGAGTGAGTCCATGATGAATTTTTTTCTATTTTTACTTATAGTTGAGATAGATTGATCGATGCGGGAAGTCTATATGGGATGAGAAAATTAACTCCTTGAGGTCTTCACGAAGTTGATCGATGCGGGAAGCTTCAGATTCTCTTTTTTTTGAAAGAGCTTTACATAGTTGTCCTTTGAGGGAGCAGTCTATTTATAGCAGCAATTTAGAGAGAAAGATGTCCTTTTGAGGGAGTCATATTTTATTGGAAGTTTGACTCAAGGAGTTAGATCCCATGTGAGGGGATTTTTAAGTCATGGACAAGACTAAGGTGAAGAATAGGATTTTTGTTCAGAAATTAGGGTGAAATGACCATGGGATCTCATCTAAAAAGTAGACAAAAAGTATCCATGAGAATCATGCCATGTGCAACGCATTGTGGTACACATATTTAAGAGAAGATAAAAGAGTGACAGGTATGCACATGGTTCTTGTTTAATCGTTGGGGGTGGCATAGTTAAAGAAGGGAAGTAAAAAGCATTCAAGGGACGAGCATGAAAAGAGGCAAAAGGTGAGGGGGGACTGAAATTCAACAGTAGAATGGTCGAAGATGCAAGGCATTAAAGGGATCAAGTTCGGGTTTACCATCTAGTGAAGATAAACGATAAGCACATGATCCATAAGTATGAGTCACGATGTATGGTCCAAGCCAATTAGGAGTAAATTTGCCCCATTTAATTTTTTCCTGTTTGGTTATATGTTGATTTTCTTTCAAGAAAAGGTCATCGATTTAGAAGGTTCGTTCATGAATACATTTGTCATAGGCATGTTTGATACGTTTTTAGTAAACTTGAAGATGGTCAAGATAATTAAGATGACATTCGTCTAATAACTCAAGTTGTGCTAGGTGGTCTTGGCAAAAGTCATCATCATTGAGCATGTCATGAAGAGAAATATGAAGTGAGGGAATCTAGACTTCAAGAGGCAGCATAGCCTCTATACTATAGACTAGAGAAAAAGGTGTGGTAGCAGTGGAAGTGCGAATACTAGTGCGGTATGACCACAGGGAAAAAGGAATGTGTGTATGCCATCCTTCCCAGTATCATTAACCACTTTCATGAGAATTTTGTTCAGGGTTTTATTAGTGGATTCAGCTTGGCCATTGGTTTGTGGGTAATAAGGTGATGAGAAACTTAGTTGAATACCGAAGGCATCGCAAAGTTTCCGCAAGGTTTTATTTTTGAATTGTTTTCCATTATCAGTGATGAGGTGGTCAGGGACACCAAAGTGAAAGATGATGTTATGATTGATGAACTCACATATTTTCTCATCTTTCATAGAGATCGAGGTATGAATTTAACCCATTTGGTGTAATATTCGGTAGCAATGATGATCCATTGATGTCATTGGGAAGAGTGGAGGTTGATTTCTCCGACAAGATCCAAACCCCATTGAGAGAGCCAAAGGTCGGGGCGACCTATAAGGCATGAATGGATGTATGATGAAGGTTGGCATATTGTTGGTATTTTACACAATGCTTGACGCATTCGCAATAATCATGGTTAAGGGTCGGTAAATAATAGCCTAGGAAAAGAATATGCTTAACAACAGCAAGGCCATCAAGTGACCTCCACATATGCCATCATGAACTTCCTTGATAGTATAAGGAATTTCAAAACTCATAAGGCACCACAAGATAATACCATCAAATACACACTTATAGAGGAAGCCACCCATGATGACGTAACGATAAACCTTTGTAAGAAAGGCATGTTTACCATTACAAGTGAGGTCAGGAGGCAAGATGGAGATGGAAATATAGTCTAAGTATTGTCTATACCAGATGTCACTCGGATCAAGGGCAGAAATTCTGATAGAGTAAACATCATGAGGTAAATAAGAAGGTGATTAGATTCTTTGTATAGTGACAAATATTTTAGAGTCGGTGGGCGAAGTGGGTATCCGAGAAGCCAAACAGGCCATGGTATCTTCAATTTTTTTGGTAGAACGGGAACGATTTGAAGGGTGTAATATCGAAGGTGGTAAAAAGTATGTCCATATGATGCTTATAATTTTGAAGTATCTCATAACAAAATTGTTATATCATTGACTTGGTTTACGACCACTTGAGAATCACCAAAGATGTTGATTGACTTAACATCTAAGGCATAGGCGGCCTAGAGACCCAATATTGTGTGTATAATCAAAATCAAGTTTTAAAGACAAAGGCATGGGTTCACCATCAAACGAGAATGAGGATAACACCAGACCCACCCCCACGTTGACACTTGCAACCGTTGAAGAAGAGTGTCATATGGTACATGGGTTTGTCTGAGGAAAGGGTGGTAATAGACTCATCTAGAAAGTCAAAGTTAGAGGAGGTTGATCCCCGAAATAGGTGCATCGGCCAATTGGTCAACAATAGCCGTGCCCTTGATGGACCTTTGATGAGTGAATTCAAGGTCGAGGTCAGCTAGAAGCATAAGCCAACGTGTATCTCATTGATCTTGGTAAGCTTTAGCATACATGAAGTGTCAGGGGTCGGTGTTGGTCACCACATAGGTTTTGTGATTAAGAAAGGTAATGGCAGAGTTTCATGGAAATGAAAACTAAGGCTAAGAAGAGTTTTTCTACATGTGTGTATAAGTTTTCATAGTCTAAAAGAGTACAGCTTATGTAATAAACTTCCTTCTCCTGTTTTATTCATCACAATGAGTGAGCATGGCCCCTAAAGAGTGATTGGTAGCAGAGATGTATAGGTAGAAGGGTTGATCATATTTAGATGAAATGAATACGGGTGGTTGGAGATGGTATTTTTTAAGGCTTCAAAAGCTTTATGACAGTCCTCATCCCATTTAAAAGAAACATCTTTTTGAGAAAGTGATGAAATGGTTGACACGATCGATGACAATTGCAAAATGAAACGAAATGAATAGACTCTAACTTACCTTAGAGGCTACGAGCTGCCGTAGGTTAGTGGGTAGGGGGAATTTCAAGAATTTCCTTGACTTTAGCAGGTAAAATTTTATACCATGTAAGGAGACAATAAATCCCATGAGATTTCCTAAGAGAACCGTGAAGACACACTTATTGGGCTGAAGGTAAATGCAATATTTAACGAGGTGGTCAAAGATGGTTTTGAGGATGGCGAGGTGCTCGAGCATCGTTTATATTTAGCCGTGATATCATCCACGTAATATTCCAATATACGGTGCATGATGTCATGGAAGATGTAAGTCATAGCCCACTAGTATGTGGCACCAATGTTTTTAAGGCCAAAAGGCATGACTCGATAGCAAAAGGTCCCCCAAGGGGTGATGAATGTAGTTTTTGCTGATCCTCCGAGGCAAGCAAGATTTGGTTATAACCCGAGAAACCATCCATGAGTGATAGCATCTCGTGACCAATGGTAAGGTCAACCAGTTGGTCAATACCGATTAGAGGGAAGTCATCTTTCGGGAATTCTAGGTTGAGGTCACATAAATGCGTGTAAATGTAGAGTCCCCATGTTGCCTCGGTGATAGGAACAATGTTAGAAATCCATCGAGGATAATAAATGGATAAGATGAAGGAAACAGAAAGTAGGTGTTGAAGTTATCCTTTGACCAAAAGAGCAATGCGAGGGTTAATTTTCCTCATATTTTTTATGTGCTTGGCATCGGGAATGGTTACGCTATTGTGGACTAGTATGGTGGGGTCAATAGCGGAATGTCTCGTGTAAGACCAAGAGAAATCATGGTTATGATCTTTGAGGAAAGAAGTGATGGCTTCTTGTTCAACAGTATCTAAAGATTGGCCAATCTTTATAATGTGCGGGTCGTCTTGAGTATGGATGTTAATTTTGATAGTAAATTCATTCAACATGGTTTTCATCTCAGATGGTAACGACCGGTGAATATATGAGTCTTTTAAACCAAGATAGGTGAGTATAGATTCGTGATCCCGACATTGAATGACATTAATGGAAGGTGTATCATCATCAATCATTTCATGATACAGGAAGGGGAGAGAAGAGCGAGCCTCACCCTCATGTTGATAAGTTAGTGGCCCCAAAGAAATGGTGTTTAAGAAAAAAATTTAGGAGGAATGGATTCTAGATCCATCGACTCATAGTGAAAGGTGGTGAAGAAGGTGGAATAGGTGAAGAAGGTGAAGAAGGGATGAAGTTCTCAATGAGTTTAATTTGAGCCTTCTTGGTAAGTGGTTCAAGAAAGCCAATACCACTACGGTTGTTATGTTTATAGGTAGTGCATGGAATAATAGTGTGATAGCCTTTCTCATAAAAGCAAAGACCAAAACCCTTCCACGCACATCAGTGTAGGAAGGTGTGACTAGACATTGGCAAAAAATGGGAGGGTTTGTGATGGTGGTTCGATGTATAAGTGGTAGTATCAAGTCCCCCATAGGTGAGATTGGTGCGAAGGTGGGCGAGAACCATAAAGGAGATGCTCTCATATGTGTTGTTCATGGTGAGGTATCATGAAGACTTCCATACTCTTATGGAGTAAGGAATGTGTTGAAACTATATAGGTGGTACTCCCCAGTGAGGCATTGAAAATACCTTCCAAGGGATCGGTGATCGATATGTGAGTGGCTGAGATAGACAAAATAGATAAGGGTAAAGGGATAGGAGGAATCCCTATTAAAATGTTGGTTATAGGTTGTTTCATGTATGACTTCTTGATCCATAGCTGATTATGAGAGCTTCCTCTTAGCTAGGAGGAACTACCTAAAATAGAAAACAATACCACCAAATAGAAGTTAAATAGTATATGCAGTGGAGTGCCTAGCGTATGCTTGATCCAGGAAGTGTGATACTCCCTATACGGCTATCAATCCATTGTTTAAAACAACTCAATGTTAACAATAAGGGAAATCCTACTATAGTTAAAATGATTTAGGTATATAATTCAACTACAATAAGCAAACTCGTTCACAACAGTGCTAGGATATGATTAAATCTAAAGGTAAAGGTCACTATCGTAGTAATCTGTAATCGAACACTAAAATTTTCCTCCATAATTTCTATTTCATTAATGTATGTATTAGGAATAGGATGTTGTTAAGTGTAATTAGTAGTAGCATCCGATATAAGATAACGGCACCACAAGATGGGTGCACCAATAATGTGGAGTACGTGTAGAATCAAAGTACAATAGGAATGTTGTAAAAAGTAAATATTTGTCTTAAGTGGTCCGGTAATGTTAAAATGTCAAAGTTTGGGTAATTAGAGAAGTAGGGTCTACATGATTAGGAATTAGAAATATTATATTGGTAATAAAGACAAGGAGTGAGGTCATAAATATTTTGTGTATTTTATTTGTAAAAGTATAAAAATGTGGAACCCATGTTAAATGATAAGGTTTATCTTATCTTAACAGTATAAGCCTACATGTACGAGATAAGAGTTAAGGTATGGAATATGATTCGTCAGAGTGGATTTCTTATCCTATCTTAGAGATAAGATGGATAAGCCTGGAAGTTCTATAAATAGAGAGGCTACCCCCCTCATTTAGCATAGAAAGAAGTAGTGAGAAATATTGTAAGAAGTGTGCAAAGGAAGCCATCAGTTAAAGGTGTGTTGAAGAAGCCATCAAGAGGTGTAATTGTAAAGTTTCTCCCATAGTCTTGTTGAAGTATCTCATGGGTGAGATTGAATAGCTTTCATGTTAATATTATAATTTATTTTGATATTTCAGATTTGTCGTCATTCTGTCTTATCATAGTCAATGGTATTCTTGTGTTCGGTTGTTGTTTTGTTTCCGTAGATTACATCCACCAAACTAAAGGTCATGCATTAGTAAATAATCATAAAGACGAGGAGTTCTCGGTGAAGAATTATCATAGTGCCGGATTGGTGATGACATTTTGGTTCCGTTCTGCCGGGACCATTCCTCGTTGGTGGATTTTCTCGAGAGATATTCCCACTTAGGCAAAAATTAATCGAGGGTAACCTTATTTTTACTGTGCATAGTAGTTACCATGGTAAAGTCATTTTTACCGTGAATAGTAGTTACCATGTTAAAGTCATTTTTGCCATGAATAGTAGTTACCATGGTAAAGTCTTTTTGCTGGGAATAGTAATTACCGCATGAAGAAAGTCACTTTTTACCGTGAATAGTATTTACCGCAAGAACTTCACTTTTACCGTGAATAGTGTTTACCACAAGAAAGTCGCTTTTACCGTAGTAAGTCAAGTTTTACCATAGTTTACCGTGGTCATTTCTATTTTACTGTAGAAAGTTGTAAAGTCACTTTCTAGTATAGTGATTCCAATTATTTGTGCACATAAGTCTTGTTAATTGTACTTGTGGGTTGGTATTTCACTATGGTTACTTTTGAAAATGGGAAAGATTCCTATTTTTTCAGCTCAATCTAATGAAGATGCTTCTTCTTTCATTCAAGAGTTTAAGCGATCTTATATTTGTAATGGTCTTATAAGAAGGGAACAATGGACTGAATTTTTTCCTACCTTTTTGGATGGTTCCACACTTAGGTGGTTTGAAACACTAGGTGATAATGTGAAAAATTCATGGGATTTATTAATTGAAAGTTTTCTTGAAGAATTTGGTGAACAACAGAAATATGCAAATCTCATGATCGAGATCACAAAGCTATCCCAAGGAGAGAAGGAGAAGATAAGGGATTATCATGCTCGTGTTCTAGAGCTAAGGAGGAAGCTCGATGCCCAGATCCGGAAGGAAGGATTAGTGGATGGGTTGATGAATGGCGTGGATAATCTCCTCTATAAGCACTTCATTCTTGGGATGAAGCCAGAGATCAGACAACGAGTGAAGTATGACCGCCCAGCTACCATTGAACAAGCAAAGGAGATTGCAAGAAGGCAAGAAGAAAGCATGGAAGAGGAGCCCAAAGAAATTGTTGTTAAAGTAGAGCCTACACCAGCACCTTTGGTCCAGAATCCACAACCACTCCCGGTGAGCACAAATATTTCTCCTAGTACATCTACTGAGTATGAAGATCTGCTTAGGAAGATGGGCCAGTTAACTATTAATCTTCTTCAAGGAAAGGAATTTAGTTCTCAGGGAGGAGATAGAGGTCCAAAAAGAAATATTTCTGAAGTTGTTTGTTATGGTTGTTATAAAAAGGGTCATTATAAGTATAATTGTCCAGATAGAGCTTCTACATCTGGTACAAGAGATAATGATAAAGGAAAAGCACCTGTGAATTCTCTTGATGTAGTAGATAAGAGTAGAAATAATGAAGTAGATGTGTTTGTAACAAAAAGAAAGAAAGAAAAAGATAATCAAGATGGAACTGATCCTAAGAAGATGAAAGGAGAAACTAGTAAGAAACATAGGAGAAGAAAGTTGGGTGTGCAGGATTTTCTGATTTCACAGGGGCAAGGACCATACTCCATCTTGGAAGATCTGTCCAAAAGGCCTGCAAATATTACATATGGTCAACTCTTGGCTATGTCTTCTGAGAAGAGGCGGAGTTGCGAGGTGGACTCAATGCTCAAGAAGAAGGAGGTTGAGGTCCCCGTTTGGAGGCGAGGTAGATCCCTATGCTCCACAAGCTGAGGTATTATGTAATGGTATTTCAATTCATGATGTCTTAGTTGATGGAGGTGCTGCAGTTAATGTAATGACCGAGTCTGTAATGAATATGTTGGGTTTAAAAATTGATCGCCCTTCAACACTTATGTTAAGGTCATTAAATAAAGGAAAAAATAAACTAGAAGGTGTAGTTTCAAATGTGGCAATATCTGTTATGGGTGTTGTATGTGTGGTAGACTTTCAGGTGATGAAAAATGGTACTGTTGCATACCCAATGCTGCTGGGAAGACCATGGCTAAGGAGAGTTCATGCAAGAAACTACTGGAATGAAGGTTTCATGACACTTGGACGTGGTAGAGAGAGGGTGAAGATAAACGTGATCCCTCGACATCATAAAGCAGAACTTGTGGATTCAAGTGATGAAACTGATGATTGGACATCCTCTGATTACTCTAGCACCAGTGAAGTGGACACTGAAGATGAAGAAAGTGAGGTTGATGTTTCAGTCATGGATATTCTTCCAGTCACACCAACCCAGGACCCCATAAAATTATCTGAAGAAGAAGTTGATGATCGTCTCCAACAAATAAAGATTAGTGATGCTGTGATGGAGAGTGAGAAGGAATCCTACCTCCAGCTCTTTCGAAGGTACATACACCTATTCACTTTTGATTACAAGGAACTCTGTCAAGTAAGTTGGGTAGAACATTCTATTGAGCTGGTAGATGGTGCTAAGCCCATAAAGCAAATGCCATATAGAATGAATCCTAATTTTTCCAAGACTGTAAAAGAAGAAATAGATAAGTTGCTTGATGCAAGATTCATATTTACTGATGGAGAATTCAGAATGGGTTTCTCCCATTGTGATCTCAATAAAAAATAATGGGAAGCTACGCATTTGTGTTGATTATAGGAAGCTCAATAAGGCAACAAAGAAGGATCATTACCCTCTTCCATTCTCAGATCAGATCTTGGATGAAGTAGCTGGCCAGGAGTGCTATAGTTTTGCTTTGATGGATATAAATATAGGCTACAACCAAGTTCGTATAGCAGAAAAGATCAGTCAAGACCACGTTCACCACTCCTTGGGGAACGCTTGCTTATAGAGTTATGCCTTTTGGGTTGTGTAATGCTCCAAAGAACATTCCAAATATTGATGAATAGGGTGTTCGAACCCTACTTTGGGACCTTCATCGAGTATTTCGGATGATTTTGCATCTATGGGAGCAAGTTGGACCACACCGCACTGATGGAGACAAAGATTTCAAAGGTTAGATGAAGCACAAGCCTCACTAAATCCTACAAAGTGTGTCTTTGGATGTTCTAAAGGCGTTTTGTTAGGGCATGTCAGTATCCAGAGATGGTATTGGTATTGATCCTGATAAAGTTTCAAAAATCAAAGATTTACCATTTCCTATGAATAGAAGTAAGTTGAGATCATTTTTAGGCCATGTGGGTTACTATAGAAGGTTTATCAAGAATTTCTCAAAGATTGCACATCCACTAACCCAGCTTCTTAAAGAAGGATGTTGCTTATAAACCAGAAATAAGGCGCATGAAGCTTTTGGACTATCAAGGAAGCCCCGGTGTCTTCACCTATTTTGAAGAATCCAGATTGAGTAAGCCATTCATTGTGTACACTCGATGCCTCGATGCAGCACTAGGTAGTACTTTGAGCCAAAAGGATGAAAATGGGAATGAACATCCAATTTACTTTGGGAGCAGACAAATGAGCAGTGCTAAGGTAAACTATACTGTAACTGAAAAAGAGGCTCTGGCTATCATTTTTGCTGTAAAGAAGTTTAGAAATTACTTGCTAGGGCAGAAATTTATAGTTGTAACAGATCATCGTGCTCAAAATATATTGTCAATAAGCTTCTAACCCATCGTGGGAGGATAGCAAGGTGGATAATTTTTCTACAAGAATTCGAATTTGATATTATAGATAGGCCAAGAAAGAAGCATGTCAATGCAGATGCACTCTCTCGAGCCTATGATGGTTTAGGATCATCTTGTGATGATGATGATTTTCCCGATGCAACATTGTTCTCCCTTGACACAATCCCTAGTGAATACATAGATATTTGGAATTATCTGAATGAATTCAAGTTTCCTGATGGTGCCAATGCAAAGACTAAGAGAAAGATTACTCAAGCCAGTCGTCCATATTCTATTCTGCATGGAGCATTATTTCGAATAGGACCTGATGGACAGTACAAGAGGGCAGTTGGATGTGATCAAGGAAAGGAGCTGCTAGAAGAATTCCACAATGGTACATGTGGAGGGCACTTCTCTGGACAACTTACAGCAAGAAGGATCTTGGATGCAGGTTATCACTGGCCCACTCTTTTTAAAGATTGTTATAATTATTGTAAGACATGTGATATTTGTCAAACACATGGTAACCGTAAGACTTCATCAGCTCCATTATGTCCTATTCTTCCCCTTGGTCCCTTTGAAAAGTGGGGAATAGACATTGTAGGTCCACTTCCAACTACATCACGCCAAAATAAGTATATTGTAGTTGCCACAGATTATTTAACCAAGTGGGTTGAAGCTAGGCCATTGAAGACAACTTCTATGGATGAAGTGGCAAGGTTCATATATGAACGTATTGTCACCAGATTTGGTTGCCCATTAGAAATTGTAACAGATCAAGGAAGCCACTTCATTAATGAGGTGGTAGAAGCCCTAGTCAATAAGTTTTCTATTAAGCACAGGAAGGAAACAACATACAAGCCAAGCACAAATGGACAGGTGGAACGAACAAATTTTGTGTTGTGTCAAATTCTAGCAAAAGATGCAAATTTCCTTGCAGTACATAAATGGGATAAAAGGATTCATGCAACATTGTGGGCATATAGGGCAACATCAAATTCAGCAACAGGATACTCCCCATTTCAGTTGGCCTATGACATTGATCCAGTTCTTCCTATTGAGTTTGATATTCCCACTGTGAGAGTTATGAAAAATGAAAGGATGGATGAAAGTGATTCAATAAAAGAAAGGTTGGTACATCTTCATTTGCTGGAGGAAATGAGGGAAATAGCAAAGGATACAAGCCATAAGAAGAAAATGAAGCGTAAGGAATACTTTGATCAAAAGATCCAAAGTGGTCTCCATTTCATGTGAATGACTTGGTCCTAGTATATGATTCCGATACAAAAAAGAAGACAGAGAAAATTTCTTCCAAAATGGATGGGGCCCTACAAAATAAAGCAGTGTGCATGAAAATGGTACGCACTGACCGGAGGAATTGGATGGCACTCCTATTACGAAATGGGTCAACCACGACAAGTTGAAGATTTTCCAAGCACTGAGAATAGTCTACTCTTGAGACGGAGTAGAAGCTAGAAGGGGGAAGATGTCGACACTAAAATTTTCCTCCATAATTTCTATTTCATTAATGTATGTATTAGGAATAGGATGTTGTTAACGTAATAATTAGTAGTAGCATCCGATAGAAGATAACGGCGCCACAAGATGGGTGCCGCCAATAATGTGGAGTACAGTAACAATCAAAGTACAATAGGAATGTTGTAAAAAGTAAATATTTGTCGTAAGTGGTCCGGTAATGTTAAAATGTCAAAGTTTGGGTAATTAGAGAAGTAGGGTCTACATGATTAGGAATTAGAAATATTATATTGGTAATAAAGACAAGGAGTGAGGTCATAAATATTTTGTGTATTTTATTTGTAAAAATTCTAAAAATGTGGAACCCATGTAAAATGATAAGGTTTATCTTATCTTAACAGATAAGCCTACATGTACAGATAAGAGTTAAGGTATGGAATATGATTCGTCAGAGTGGATTTCTTATCCTATCTTAGAGATAAGATGGATAAGCCTGGAAGTTCTATAAATAGAGAGGCTACCCCCCTCATTTAGCATAGAAAGAAGTAGTGAGAAATATTGTAAGAAGTGTGCAAAGGAAGCCATCAGTTAAAGGTGTGTTGAAGAAGCCATCAAGAGGTGTAATTGTAAAGTTTCTCCCATAGTCTTGTTGAAGTATCTCATGGGTGAGATTGTAACAGTTTCATGTTAATATTATAATTTATTTTGATATTTCAGATTTGTCGTCATTCTGTCTTATCATAGTCAATGGTATTCTTGTGTTCGGTTGTTGTTTTGTTTCCAGATTACATCCACCAAACTAAAGGTTGTGCATTAGTAAATAATCATAGCACGAGGAGTTCTCGGTGAAGAATTATCATAGTTCCGGATTGGTGATGACAGATGCAGTCGTGGCCTAATTCTAGGGTTTTTGGGTATTTGGTGGAGATTTGAAGCTATGTTCGTTCTGTAAGGGTAAAAACACAAAGACCGACGTTGGTCTTGTATGACCGATGTCGGTTTAGGTGAACTAGTGACAGTTGTGGGTAAATGGCATCGGTATGGTTGGGGTACAGGAAACTTAATAAAAACTTGGTGTGGTGATAGATCCGAGGCTAAGTTAAAATGTAAAGGGTAATGGAAAGTTCTGTGTGAGTCTTATGTATACTCGGGGATCTCTATAAACCGGTATGGGTAGTTCAATGGTGTGGGTACAGAATGGTTAAGTTTTCATGGAGGTAAATGGTGGGGAATGGGAATGGGAGTAGAAAATGATAACGTAAGTAAAAGAGTATACTAAAATGACAATAGATAAATGTTGTTTAACATAACACTTATAGTTGTATGAGCTTGGTCACTGGATGGCAATGACAATCGATAAGATGTGTGTAGTTTAGTGTGGTGATGGTGCTTCCCAGGATTCTCCCATGAATGCAAGTGGCTCTGTGACTTTTTCGATGCCGGTTGTGGATGCTTTAATGCATGTATGAATGTTGGTTCTACTTGCATCCAGCTCTTATTTTCTCTCTTACTCTCATAAGATCTTCCAACCTAGAAATTAGGTTGTTTTGGGGAAAAATGGTAACCAACGATTGTTTCGGGTCAGGTTGACCAGACGGTGGTTTAGGGTAACCAACATCGGTTAGGGAGGGAATTCCTAGGTTTACTAAACTGGAAGATCCTCTTGATTTTCTGGGATCTCGTTCATTTTTCTCCATGGATTAGAATGGAAGCCTCCTTTCTAACAGGCGGGAATGTGGTTAGAGGGAATGTAGGCTTTGATTTTTAGGTTTTAGGTAGGTCTTAGTTAGTTATGGCAACATACTAAGAATAGGTCTTAGGGTGAGGTGGCTAGATGAGGTGTATAGGTGAGGTGGTGGTGTGGGCATTATCCAATTAGGATATTTAAATAATAGATATTATGAGATCATAAATTAATTTAATTTAATTAATATTAAAGTGGGGTGAAAGGGGCCATGGTTAGGTGAGTGTGTTCGAGTTGGTTATTTTTCGAGGGACCAAGGGGAGTGTGACCCAATTTTAGTGTATACACATACAAATGTTCTTCACTTGTTGTTCCAAGAAGTTGTAAAATACCTTAAGAGCTCTGGTGATAGATTCCTATCTACCCTTCATATGCACAACCATGTTATCAAGAGAGTTTAGTTTCTTGTATATCTCTTGAATTTGGATTTCAGCAAGCCCAAGATCTTCCTCCATTTTTCTCTTTCCTTCTATTTTTCCAACTTCTTTAGGTCTTTCTTCAGGGCCTCTAATTCATTCTCAATTTCCTCTAGCCACTTCTGTGAGTCTCCATCTTTCTCCATCACTTCACTGCTTTTACCTGGTTATCCCATGCATAGCAGGATTTGGGAAAGTTTATAATCTTTGATTTAACTTCTACGGAGAGTTATTTTTGGGAAAAATGATGGTTGAGATGGAAGGAGGGATTTTTGGATCTTATATTATATAATATTAATGTTGACATTCATATTTATCCAAGCAATTTCATTACAAGTGGTATCAAAGCTTGATCTTGGCCGAAATACGTCAAAACCTTAACAAAGGTGAAAACTTGGCTATAGCTCTTATTTAGTAGTGAATTTTTCTGTAATTTTATTGGTTTGTTACAAAATAATTCAAGTAAAATCCTCTAAAAATTTAAAGATATTTTTATTTGTTTTGTAGAAGTTATGTAAATTTTAGTGTTTTTCGTAAATTCTCTATCAACTACAAATAGTGGAATTTTTCAAGTTCTTTATTTTTAGAAGAGGATTAAAAATTAGTTTGAGTTTATTTTAAGTTTTTTCATATTTGTCAAAATTCCTATCAAAATACCAAACCCTAAGTTTAAACTTTGATCCCTAAATCCTTCTATTTTTGGGTATTATGGCGGGGCCTTCCAAAAGAGGTAAAAAGATTCTTGTCACTCTAGGTAAAACACAAGAAAAGGATGAGATAATAGTTGAGGAGTTGGAGTCAGAAGGTGTAACTATGGTTTCCTCATGGGTAAAGTTTATTTCGGTGGACCATAGGATAATCCAACTTGAGTATAAATTGTAAATCCTACATGCTGAGATGGCCGATAAAAAATGTAGAAAATATTAAAAATGATTGGATGATTTCATGTAACATATTATTATAGATATTAAAAATCATCCACAACTAAATCATTCTCATATCAACCAAGCTAAATCTTTAGGAAAAATTAATTGACTAAGTTGTCGTGGCAAATCTTTGAGCTCGCCCAATCCAAATACAAATACTTTGCAAGCCCGTGACATGTTACCAAAAGTGGAAATGGGTAAGTTCTATGGAAATGATCCACTCAATTAGATTAACCAAATGTATAATTTCATTGATCAACATCAGATCCCATTAGGATAAAAGGTGAACATGACATCCATGTATCTCGAACCTAATAAATTCATCTTGTATCAACGGTTATATTCTCAAAGGAAAAAGAATGGTCTTAGTGACACTTAGGAAATTTTTATTGAAGAGCTACAATTGCACTATAGTTCTAGTGTGTTAGAGAATTACTTCAACTCATTAGTAAAGTTATGGAAAATAGGATCACCAAGATTATGTTCACCAATTCCAAAACCTATCCTTGTGTGTGGAGAATATTATGGAAGGTAATATGAATGACATGCTTTTGGGGTTTTAAGTACTGAATTGATCATGAGGTACGCATTTTTAATCCACTCAAGGTATATGATTCTATTATCATGGCACATAGGGAAGAGGAAAAATTTATTTCCAATAGAAGGAAAAATTTCACTAACTTAAAAGATTGTAGCACCTTACCACCATAGTACCCATGAATAGTTAAATTGATACCTCAAAATATTAAAGAATAAAGAGAAAAAAGGGTTATGTTTGAACCATGACAAGAAATATCAACCAAGTCATAAATGTGGTGGGAAGAATGTTTTTTACATTGAATGGATTGATGAGGATGAAGAAGATGAGGAAACATCAAGTGATGAAGTGAAAAAACTAGAGGAAGAATTTCTAGAGCCCTAGCCAACAACCTCATTCCATTCTCTATCTAGTATTAGTACTCCAAAACCCTTCGTATTTGGTTACATTGAGAAGAAGAAGGTGACAATATTGACCGATTCAAGGAGCACGAGATATTTTCATCAATAATAGGCTAATAGTAAGACTAAATTGTTTCATCTACCTAGGTCTTGAATTTCAAGTAATGATTATAGATGGTGGCATAATCCAAATTTTAGGTAAATTCCATAAAATTAAACATAATTATTGTCGAATGCACAATGGAATCCACTATGTTCTCTCTTCCCATGCATGTAATTTATATTATCTTAGGTATTCGTAGTTGATAACTTTGGGCACCATAGAGCTAAATTTCTAGGAGTTGTTCATGCACTTTCTTTCGAGGGAAGATAGGTCAAACTTCGAGGACTATAGGAAACAAATATTCAAGTGGTTATTTCTCACCAAATTCTAAAAATTATTAAAAGGTGGGCTGAAGTATTTGTATCACGATTGTTCTCCATTGAAGTTCAACCACCAATTACTGAGAACACATCATGATTCAAAAGGTTATTGATAAACATGCATTTATCTTCAAGAATATTAGAAGATTGCTTCCTAAAATATATCATGATCATTCCATTCAGTTAATTCAAGGAAGCTAACCCCCATAATAAGGCCTTATAGATATCCATATGTGCAAAAGAATGAGTTTGAGAAGATGGTTGAGGAAATGTTTGAAATTGGTATTATTCATCATAGTTAGAGTTCTTATTCTACTCTAGTTGTGATGATGCATCCCAAGGATGGAAGGTGGCGCATGTTTCCAAAATACAAAGAACTTAACAAGTAGAATATAAAAGATAAGTTTCCTATTCTTTTCATTTATTATTTATTAGATGAGTTACATGGTGAAGTTTATTTTATCAAACTAGATCTTCATTCGGTATCACCAAATTACAAAAGAAAGAAAGAGGATATTCATAACATATCCTTAATATCTCATTAAGGGAATTATGAATTTCTATTGATTCCTTTTGTCTCACTAATGCACCATCCACATTCTAGAGTTTTATTAATTTTGTATTTCAAGCATTCTATGAAATTTTATCTCGGTATTTTTATTATATCCTCATCTACAAAATATCATGGGATAAGAATTTACATCATGTAAATATAGTCTTGGAATCCCTTAAACGTAAAATATATGGAAATCCTTCAAATTTTTATTTTTGGTAAAATAAGTGGAATAATAGGGTCATATTGTCTCTCATGAAGGTGTTAAGGTGGACCCTTGCAAGATCAAGGCCATGATGAAATTGGAAGTCCCAACAACCCTCAATAATTTACAAGGTTTTTAGGTATCACATTGTACTATCGTATATTTGTAAACAACTATAGAAGTATATCATCGCCACTCATAACATTGTTGTAGAAATAATCCTTTCATTGGAATCAAGAATCTTCTAGGGAATTTAAAAAATTAAAGGTGACAATGTGCACCACCCCAAAGATTAGAAACCATAGATTTCTCCAAGACCTTGATAGTTGAATGTGATGCTTCAAGAAATGGGATTGGGGAAGTACTCATGCAAGAAGGTCATCTAATATCATTTGAGAGCTAACAACTAAAAGGAAAGAATATGTTGAAGGCCAAATATGAGAAGGAAATGATGGCAATATTACATGAAGTCAAACAATGGAGACCACACTTTATGGGTAAACATTTCAAGGTCAAAACTAATCATGATAGTTTGAAATATTTATTGGAGCAATAACTACCTTCGAAGATAAACAAAAATGGGTCACAAATATGTTGGGTTATGAATTTGAGATTATTTATAAAAAGGGAAGGAAAATAGGGCAGCTAATGCACTATTTAGGAGGGATGAGTCCACATAATCATTGTTATGTGCCTTATATAAAGGAAGAATGCGTAGATCAAGCAAGGGAAGAATGACAAAAAGATGCGAAATACCCATAATCTCATTCAAAATATCCAAAAATATCTAACCATATATGAAAAAGTTAAATTTAAGTGTGATATATCATGGTATAAGGATAAGTTTTATTTATGTAATAACTCTCCACTTAAACACCATGTTATTTTAGAGCTCTATTGTTCTCTACCGGGTGGCCATTCTAGGTTCTTGAAAACTTATCATAGATTGAAACAAGATTTCTTCTAGGAGGGTTTTAAAGGATATGTTCAAAAAATTTGGTAGAATGTTTCATGTTTCAAGGTAATAAGGGTGAGACCATTAAGAAACACGATCTCCTGTAACCCTTGTCTATTGCTAGTGAGATATGGGAGGAGGTATCTATGGATTTCATTCTAAGCTTGCCTAAATCATATGGGAAAAGTGTCCTCATGGCCGTAGTGGATAGATTTACCAAGTATGATCATTTTTGTGCCATATACTATCCTTTCATAAATATTACAACTTCCATATAATTTATGGAAACAATTCAAAAGATCCACAACACACTTAAAATTATAGTAAGCAATACCAATTTGATATTTACAAGCCATTTTGACTGATTTGTTCTCTTGTTTGGGTACCCAATCAGCCCGAGTTCATCTTATCATCCCCAATCAGATGGAAAAAATGAGGTGGAAAATAAATGTTTAGAAGGGTACATTTGATGATTTACTATGGATAAACAAGAATGTTGGATGAAATGGTTTCCACTTGCATAATGGTGGTATAATACTTCATTTCAGTTTTATCGAAATGTCTCCATTTCGACACTTTATAGGTACCATCCTTAATCACTCATATCTAGCTTGAAGGTCAAACCTAAGGTAGGATAAATTGAATATCACATTCAACACTAACACGAGGTACTCTCTAACCTTAGAGAGAACTTTGGAATGACATAAAACCACATGAAGAAACATGATGATTAACACCGTAGTGAGCGACACTTGGTAGTGGGAGAATTTATTTTTATGTGGATACATCCATATAAGAAGTTTTTACTAAAACAAAAAAAAGAATGATAATAATCTTACACCTATATATTATGGTCCTTACCAAGTGTTGCAGAAAATAGCTAGTGTGGTATATAGACTAGAGCTCCCTCAAGGAATTACAATTCAACCCATTCAGTT
Organism: Taxus wallichiana var. yunnanensis; assembly: GCA_018340775.1. Classification (NCBI taxonomy): domain Eukaryota; kingdom Viridiplantae; phylum Streptophyta; class Pinopsida; order Cupressales; family Taxaceae; genus Taxus; species Taxus wallichiana. Next base: position 188,449,063 of record CM031239.1, read on the forward strand.
CTTTTGTGAAAAAATTCATTGGGTAACATATTTCAACCCAATCAGTTCTTCCTAAACTAGATGAGAAAGGAAGGATCATATTGGAACTTGAAGTTATTCTTCATACACACACCAAAATATTGAGGACCATATTCATTATAGAGTATCTAATCAAGTGGAACAATATGAATATGGAGGATACAACATGAGAAGATGAAGCATTTCTAGAGTAACATCCATAATTAGAAAACATTGGGGATACTGTTTTCCTCAAAGTGGAGGGGTATGCTATACCCTTAATCTTATAGCTTATATTTAATATGTATAACTGAGTTGTGGCTTACATAATATCTCTTCTATTTGTATGTTATTAATTTTTTCTTTCATATGCTTAGTAGGTTGGCCTTGGTGTTAGCCATATCATAGGAATGGTATATATAGGTGGTAGTAAGGAGTAGTTAATTATTATATTGATCATTTATGTCTTATTGTATGGTTTGGAGGCTTCCCCCTTGAAGTGGCTAAGCTATTATACTTGCATATTTTGATCACTTATCTACAATTCTACATTATTTTATGTTCTATTGTTGTTGATATTCAAATTTATCCAAGAAATTTCATTATAGGGAATGAAGGCTCCAATGGCAAAAGATAACTTATCTAGATGATTGTAGGCATTTAAGAAGGATTCAAGAGGAAAAAAATTAATCAACAAAAATCTATTGGAACCCTCTACATGATGGATACACCACTTTTGTTCCAAGATCAAAAAATATTTTTTGATAATCAAGGTCACTTTGTAAAATCCCTTCAAGTCAAGAATGAAATAGGACACAAAATTAAAATTAAATGAATAATAGGCTCTTAATAATTATTTTTATGATATCAAAATGTTTTTGGAGTCAAAATCATATAAGGTTTGACCCCAAAACACCCTTCCATGATCTTAGGCTTGGAAAAGCACTCCATGTGTCATAAAATGCACATGGCAGGTAACATCAACACTTTAGAAAGGCTTGGGCATAATTTTTCACCCTTGTTTCTCCTTTGATTTTCCCTTATGTGAAAATGGGAGAAAGGGGACAAAAAATTGTGACCCCCATCATTTCAATATTTTTCCTCACTTAAAACATGAGTTGGGGTGTTACGTGGAGTGTATGGAGGAATTCGGTGTAAAGACCCCTTCTCATGATGGATTTAACCATTGGAACGTTTTAAAGCATGTGATGTTCACTTGGATTCTCCACAAGGTGAAAGGGGACAATGGGGACTCTAAAGTGCACCCCCACATTTTGGTTCCTTCCTTGCAACTTACAACTTATATATTTTGCACCTAGACTCCCGATAACTTATATTTTAGCTTCTCCCCTTCTCATGTACTTAGACGCATGACACATTTTTTCACCCATGATGCCTAATTTGATTGAAAAAAGGTACAAGGGGACATGGGGACACAAAATTTCACTCCCCATGTGATTTCATTTCTCATGACTCATTTATTACCACTTTTGCACCTAGAAATAATCTCAAATTACAAGTGACTTAACTACATGTTGCCTCTTCATGATCGAACCACCCATGTAACATTTTATTATCCTTTCTATCCCATTGGATTGAAACAGGTGTAAAGGATAAAATGGGGACAAGAAAATGTGCTCCCATCTAACCATTACTTTCTAGTCATATGAAAAACCGTTTTAAGATCCCTAAATTTTATTCTCACAAAACTAGAAGCCACCACTAGTCACCATCTTGTAAAAGTGAAAATCTATGTCTCTGTGTCCAACTTTCACCTCTTACACTATTTTAAATCCATTTCAACCATCTTTTAACCCCGGTTAAGCTTACAAGTTAAGTAGTGAGTCAAAATTCTACAAATGGAATATGAATAGTTTCTCATCACAAAGACTTATTCATTTCAACGTTACTAGTGTTGTTATTTTCCCTCCCAAACTCCATTTTTATGATTTATTCTTCTGAAATCCATATAGACATCCATACCCCCAAAATTGACAATTTCTTGTAACTAACAAAACCGTGCACTTGATTTCCATCAAAATTTGTCGGTGAAATCACTTTAAAAACACCTTAAAGTTGATTATAAAATCATTTACATTGAAAATATGTGTAATTTGTAGTATCCATATGAATTTTTCATCCCTAGAAGTTTCCTTTCTAGATCTATGGAATTCTGAAAAATGAAAAACATCAAAAACTAGAGCAGAAGGTCCTAAAGGAAAACCTAAAATTTTGAAACCAGTTTCATTCCAACACAAGATTCAAAATACCTATATCTAAAAATACATAATGTGTAAGGATTCACATTTAAAAATATAGTAATTTACTAAAATTAACAAATTCACATCATCCTTTTTACCACAAATAAGAAAAAACAATTAGAAGGTGAGAATTGTGAAAACATATTAAAATATAGTTTTCCAAGATAGGTCCCACTAAAAATAGAAAGTCTTAATTTTGAAAGTAAGTCACTTGTATCAAATCACATTCTACCTATCTCATCAATTTTTTCCATCATGAAGGAAAAACATTTAGGTTTTGTGTCTCAAAAATGGAAGTAAGCCCTAGTAGACTCTCAAAACGTCATCCTCAAGGTGAATTCCAAGACTATGTGCTTTAGTTAATCCTAGTAGTCACGAAAGGGGTCATCATGTTAAAAGTGATGTGAAGCATGAAAGGAACGAAATATAAAATAGAATCTATAAATGTAAGCCCTAATTCTAAATCACCTTCTCGGATATGGTATGAGAATGTGTCTGATGAGTATAATGGAGAATGTGGGTGTCTTCTTTCCCCATTTGTAGAAGAAAACTTTTTCCAATGAGTAACAAATGAGAAATAAGGTGTTTAATAAAATTAAGCTTGTTTCCATTCAAAAATTAGATATCTTTGTCATTAAAGAGAATTTCAAGTTGAAGAGAGCCATGAGGAGAAAGAATACTCAAGTAATCAAGACCATAATTTTTTCAAGATCAAGAAGGCATCAAACGTGTACTCGGCGTAAATCTCACAATAGGGTTTTTGAACACTTGTTTAATGCTTTAGAGTGTTCCCACATCTCACAAAAGAAGGAAATTACAAGCACAATGTTTATGTCCAATAGAAGGTTATAGGCACAAAGTGTCATTGAGGGAGTGATTCTTAAACTGATAAAAGTACTTATTTAAATGAGTAGATGAGAAAGAAGGTGTCTAAGCATCCACAATTTGATTTGATTCTAAAAGGTGACATATTTTTCACGGAGGTGAATTTGGAGTCCAAGAAGCGTAAGATGATGATCTCCATGTTTTGACTCTGACCTTGTGTTCAAAAGGATCATCATGTTTTCATGATTGGGAAACCATCTCATGTTCACATGGTGCAATTCACTCAGTATTGTTGTTGAACACTCATTCAATGCTTTAGAATAATTCCTCATCTCATACGAGGAAATATTTTCAATCACCATGTTCTAGTTCAATAAGAGGTCAAAGGCAAGACTCTCATTCATGAAGAATTTCCTCAAAATCCATCGAAGAAGGTTATTCATAAGAAATAAGCTTTCTTGTCTCCATATTTTCACCCGTCTCTCTCCTTCTCTACTCCCTCTTTCTAAAATTATATTCCATCATTGAGAATGTAATTTTTCACTCTTTCATCGAGGGAAACTTTTAGTGGCGAATACTCGTAATTTGGTGAATACTATGATTTTTGGAAATTTTATTTTATTGATTTTTATGGCCATGGTAAGGCCTTGGTTTTGCCCAAATTTCCATAAGCAATAATATGTCCAATGAAAACAGCCAACAAATATCCAATCCTAATGTATATTTTTATATTGAATCACTACGTGATCGATAGGCGAGGATTTTAAAACATTCTCTCGATCACTAAGAAATCCATGGAACCTTATTGGTCCTTTCCAATCATTCACCTACATGTATGGGTGTTTTTGTAGGAATTTGATTAAATTCATCATATATACACACACACATACATATATATATATATATATATATATATATATATATATATATATATATATACACACACACACACATAAATATAGATTGTACATGTAGAATCACTAAGCATTGAGCAAAGTTCAAAGGTTTTTTTAATCTTTTCTAATTTTCCAATCGGCCAATTTGTGAATTAGTAGAAAATGAATCAAGATTCAATGTATCAACATATTGCAATTTGTTTACAAAAATCAAATAAAAAAATGTCTTGTCGGGTCCGAATACTACATTGAATTTTACATTCTAGAAGCACTTTGACATCACCAAAATTTAAATTTGACAATGTAAAATACTCAGGGGGACACCTATTACTAGAAGAAAGAGAAAGGAAATAAAATGGGACTTGAGAAGTAGTTTTAGGTTAGACTGGGTTTCTAAGTATCCATTTATTGAACCTATTGAAAATGTGAATAAATTTGAACCTCCCAAAGAATGCAAATGTACAATCTATAGCTAGAAATTAGGCAGGGAAAAGACAATGCAACTTAAGTTGATACTATTGAGAAGCATGTAGGAAATATATGAGAAAAGAAAACTATAGATGGCATCGAGAAGAACGTTTCCGGATGGAAAATCAGAGATGATTGTTTTCATATTAGGTATGAAAAATAATTTGAAGAGCACAAGAGAAATGAAAGAATAGTTACAGTGAATGGAGGGACAATTACCTCTCAATTCAACAAGGTCATTCAAAACAGTCTTTTAGGTAAAATAGTTCAACTAGCTACTATTTTTCACATTATGAAAAGAGGTCATCCTATAACATATTTTTCTGAAAAAGAATATGTTGTATTTTCTTGGTGTCCCACACTTTCCTCATTCTCACTGGTATGAAATTAGTTGTTAGGATTGGGAAAAATGCATAGCTATGGTTGAGAAATAAGACTTGAAAGAGAAATTGAAGTCTACATGATACATGTCTTTGTCTATTGATGAGGTTACAATAGTAGATAATATTGTTTGGGTCTATATGCATGTTTGTACCATTTAGAATCATGTGAGATAGCCTCACTTACTTTTCATTCACAAGATGAGAGAGAAATCCAATGCTAAAAATGTTTGTGAATTGGTAATAAAATTTTTGAAGGGTATCGGGGCATGGATGATTCTAGAATTACATCAAAGTTGGTATGTGTCAGGGAAGATGGGTCATCTATAATGGAAGGTCATAAAAATTTCCTATTTTTAAGACTCTAAACATCTCATTTCCCATTTATGATTGTCCCTCATTATGTGGCTCATATAATGAATCTAGCATACAAAATAGTTGGAAAATTTAAACTGTGAAAAATTTGAAGAACTTGTTCAAGAGTTACATGCTTATTTTGATGGTTGGAATGATTTGATAAAGATTTAAAATTTAAGTATATTTTTAAGTTAATTTTTTTGGAGAAGTATGTGCTTCGTATGTAGATATGAGATACCAATGCACATGTTTCAAGTACTAGCCAAGATAGGTTAAGAAGGTAAATGTCACAGGTCTTTGTTTGATAACATTATATCATAAACAAGGGTAACATTAAGAAAAATTGTATTTTCCTACTACAAGAAATAAAGGAATGATTTAGTAGGGATGATTTAATTGAAGAAATGGATTTAGTAAATCCTACCAATTTGAATACTGTCCAAAATGAAAGATTTTTGTAGGAAGACTACCACAAGAGGTTGAATACATTGATTCAACATTTTTGTAAGCTTATTAATATCAACATAATGCATATTATATGTATTTTAAGTAAGGATAGTTTGATTAATCAATCCCATGAATTCGCCTCTACTATGATTGAGTAATTTAAATGTTTGGATAATCCCTTAGAGTGTGAAGAAATAACCTGGCTATGTGAAAAAATAGATTAAGTAATATTTTATAGCAAAACCATGTATGATTTTGTCTCATTGGTTGAGCTATGTCAAATAATGATTTTGAGTTGAGTTAAATATGAAAGAATTTTTAGTTCCTTGACCTTTATAAAGTTAAACTTGTGAAACAAACTTGACGAAAAATTTGAAAATCATTTGACAGGATTTACATATCACAGTATGAAGTGGATAAATTTCACTATTACAAGGATTTGGAAGTCTCAGTAAGTTGATTAATGAAAGGAGAGGGGCTGAAAATAATGGTAGAAATACAACAGATGACCCTATTGCAGTAGTTGATTATCAACAAAGTGAGAGTCATAGATCTGGTCAAGCAAATGATAGAGATGATCCACCATCAAATTGGAAGCTTCCATTTGTGGATATCACATGATATATATGTTCATATAATAATTAATATATTCAAATATTTAGTACATTGTTATGATAATATTTCTATCCTTTTTTTAATTTTTTTAAACATTGTGTTGATTTGTTGTCTTCAAAATAGAAATACATTGTTTAAAAAAACTTATGAGATGGATATCATATACTATAGATGTTCATATAATATATTAAAAACATTTATGTTTGTCATACACCTACAAAGCATTAACATAAAAATTTTGTTAGATTTGTGAGCCACTATGTATTGAAATGAAAAATAACACTATTCCTCGTTCAACTTTCTTGAGACATGCCTTGTGTGAAAAAATTGAATATTTCAATAAATGGAACAATTTTAAAAATTAAATTACTATTAATTATCTCAATTTATTTTAACATGCTCCACTCTTCATTTGTTCGAATTACATTTTTTTTAAAATCAAAGTGACTGACATGTAACTTTATTAGCAATTCATAACCGAGAGTGGAGCTTTACTTTATTGTTTTATGCAAACTTATTGACAAGGTTATCAATGGTTTAATGAAGCCAAATTTTTTTGTCTCATCTACCTTCTCAATAATTCATTTCTTCTCTTACATCATTTTTTCTTTCATGTTCTTTTGGAATGCATCCTTCTTAATGAATTGGTGTGTTTTTTCAAAAGGCATTGGCAAACCAAGCTTTGTGAAATATTGTACCTTTCCATGCAGCTCTTGTAACATTCTTTAACACTTATTTAGCAATTCTTGGGATTCACCTAGCATCACACACTCGCCAAATGATGTATGATAAGTTTATTAAGGCATCAAACTGATTGTGAATTCTTCTCGGATGTTAGTTTTGTGTCATTGAATTTATAGATAGCTTCCAAAAATTTCTTGTTGTATCCTCTCTTAAAGCCATCATTTTTTCTACCAATTACGTATTCATGGAGCTTATCAAAGATTCCCTGTAAATCAGCCATGAATTCAAACAATCTAATCAAATCATAAATTTTTGGTTTATTTCCCCAAAACATTATCCATCATATTAATCACCACTTTTTATAAAATTCAGATAGTTTGGTGTTGGAAGATTGTATTTCCTTTTGTGATTTCTCCATCTCTTATTTCATTTTTTTCTCGCTTTCCTTTTATAATATTTCCTTTACTTTTCTCTCTTCCTTTAGGCTATGTTCCCATTTTCTAGTATTTTCTTTCTCTTCCTTTAGAACCTCTTGTAATTCTCCCAATGTTTGTTCTAATATATTATTCTTACTTGTCATTTCATGTAATTTTTCTTCACTTCTTCCAGTTCCACCTATTTCTGTTAATTCGTAGAGACTACATTCATAGAGGCAAATGATTTAATCCTCTTCTCCAACTCACTGATCTTATTAACTACCAATTTTTACTTGCTTTATCATTTGCTAAGTTTTCCTCTAACTTTTGAATTTTATTATTCAACTTATTGTTCTCTTTGTCTACCTTTATAAATTTTGTGTATACCACATCATTTTTCCTTTTGATACATTTATTTTATCACAAGGTTTCATTCTAGTAAAATCCATTTGAATGGTGGTTACATCATAGTCATTACAAATAATTAGATTCTATGTTTTTACAACTTTTGGCACATCATACATGTATTCCATAGTATTTTTGTCTAGGTTATATGTAGGAAATACCCTCATTGTGGTAGGATATGAAGTTATAGTAGCTTATATAATTTCCTTCTTGTTTCTTTTATCTCTTTCGATTGATAAAAAAATCATTTCAGTAATCAAAACCTAAGGTGTTTGGAGGAATGAAATGATTAAATGGAGAAGGAGTAATTGAATTTTGGGGAGAATTTCCCAATGGATTAGAAATTTTTTGAGGGATGGTACCACCTTCCTTAGTTTGTTTCCTTTTGGAAATGCTACCTTGTGCAAGAGTAATTATATCTATGTTTGTCTTTTGCCTCTTCTCGGGTCCTTGTTGGAAAGTAGGAACTTTAATTGTCTGTATTGGCCTCTTTATAATAATTTGTTACTATGGTACTTTCTAAACACTACTACCACCAATAATAGAAACACTAATAGATTTATTTCCAACTTCTTCTCTTGAATTTTCAGCTTGTATATGAAACATTTTCTAAGGATTTGACTCCAGAGGAAAATGCATTAGATTACCACTAGTAGTTATTGTTGAGTTGTGGAGCTCAATTAATTTAGATTAGCATGATATATTAAAATTGTAGGAAAGCACGAAGAACTAAAATCAGTTATGGAGGGACCGGTATCGTCATCTATAATCGGCATCGAGTCCAGAAATGAGGAACCGACATCGCTTATGTCTAATTGGCATTGATGACCCGTGTGGGAGTGTTTTATTTAACTCTCAGCAATTATATCTAATTTTAGCATTAAAGCATATCTATTGATTGTAATTTCATGACTAAGTGCCCTAAGTTTGTATGTGCATATATAAGTATGAAATACGGGGTTTAGAAGTGTGTGTTAATGATTATTGTGAGAATAATTATGAGAGAGATAATTACTGGAGAAGAAGGAGAAACTTGATTGAAAGAAAGTATTGTACATCTAAGAGGTGTGGAAGATTGTAAATATTCATTGTAACTCTTTTGAAAGCTTTAGATAATAGATTATCTTGTTTCCTAGTCGATGTAGCCCACACTTTGGGTGAACCACGTTAAATATGGTGTTGATTTATATCTCTTTTTATATTTCTTCTTGTAGAATATCTATTTTTATTGCATGTATGCTTAGATCTGATTTATTATCTGTACAACCTAGTGGTAACCCTAACATATTATAGCGAGATAGTTTTTTGAGAGTTTTATGTGTTGAAATATTTACTCATAGATAGTTTTCTTATTTAGTGAGAGCTACAACAATGGAAGAAGAAAAAAATATATAAGGTAGAGAAGTTTAATGACCAAAATTGTCAATTATGGAAGACCCAAATTGAGAATTATCTGTATCAAAGATATTTTTACTTACCATTGGATAAAAATTCCATACCTATGAAGATGACTAATGAAGAATGGAATATTCTTGACAAAAAGGCTTGGGGATCTATAAGATTGAGTCCGGAAGCATCCGTGGCTTCCAATATTACGAAGCAACTTGTATGTTAGAGTTAATGAAATATCTTGCTAATTTATATCAAAATACTAGTACTTCAAATAAATTTTATTTGATGAAGAAACTATTTAGTTCTAATATGCATGAAGGTGGATCTGCATTTAGTCATTTGAATGATTTTTGATCTATTGTAAATCGCTTAAAATTGGTTGATATTCCATTTGATGATGAAGTGAAAGAACTTTTATTCTTATGATTTGTACTTGATAGTTGGGATAACTTGGTAATGGCTATTATTAATAAAACATATACTAATAATATTTTGAAGTTTGATGATGTGGATAGTATAGTCATGAATAAATAAAATCGGAGGAAAACTACGAGAGGAATCATCATCCGGGAATGATTTGAATGTAAAAAGTAGAGGTAGGAAAAGGTGAGATCTAAGAGTAAGAATAATGGGAAATCAAAGTCAAGGGATGGAAGATCTAAATCCAAAGGTAAGGGAATTAATTGTTGGAAATGTGGAAAGAAAGGACATGCAAATAAATATTGTTTGTCAAAGGATAAAGAGAACCAACACCCTAGAAAAGGTAAAGAGGCAAATAAAGAGGAAAATATTGTAGTGAAGGTAATTTAAGATTCTCTTATTATTTCTTTGGATAATAGAATAGAATCATGGGTTTTAGATTCAGGAGCTTCTTTCCATGCAAACTCTAATAAGGGTTATTTCATAAATTATGTCTAGGGAAATTTTGGGCATGTTTATTTGGGTGATGATGTACCTTGTAGTATTACTGGTAAAGGGAATTTCATCTAAAATTGTAGAATGGAAATACATGGGTATTAAAAGATGTAGGGCATGTGCAAAGTCTCAAGAGGAATCTTATTTTTAGAGGGAAACTATGTGAAGTTGGTTGCATGGTTACGTTCTGAACATACTCTTGGAAAGTCACTAGGGAGCCTTTTTTGTGGCAAGAGAGGTAAGACAGTAGGAACATTATATTCATCCACCAGTGTTATTGATTCATTTTCTATGTTATCTACATCAGATTAAGATGCATGCATGTGGCATAATTTGTTGGGCTATATGATTCAAAAAAGGAATGCTGATCTTAAAGGATAAGGAAAAGTTATTAGATTTGAAAAATATAGATCTTGATTTCTGTGAGCATTGTATCTTTGGAAAGAAAAAGAGAGTGACATTTCTAAAATTTGGGGCAACTAAGGAGTAGAAATTGGATCTTGTACACTCAGATGTGTGGGAACCATCCCAGGTAGCTTCTTCTCATGAAGGATCCCAAAGATTATGTTACTTTCATTGATGATGCTACAAGAAAGGTATGGGTTTATTGTATTAAAAACAAATATGATTTTTTTATACTTTTAAAATAAGGAAAGCCCTTGTTGAGAATGAAAATAATTTAAAGTTAAAGTGTCTTAGATCCGACAATGGTGGTGAATAATGTAGCAATACTTTCAATGATTATTGTTCAAAGAATGGAATGCGTAGAGAAAGGATGGTTCAAGAACACCATAAAAGAATAGTGTTGTAGAAAGAATTAACAAGAAAATCATGGAATGTGCTAGAAGTATGAGGATACCAACCGGATTGCCCTTACGCTTTGGGGCGAAGTAGTTGATACAATGGTTTATTTAATTAAATGTGGGCCTTCAATTTCACTAGATGGAGGAATACCAGAGGAAGCTTGGACTAGAAAATAGGTAGATATTTATTTTCTTAAAGTTTTTGGTTTAGAATATTTTGTGCATATTGATAAGGAAAATACAAAAAGTTAGATGCAAAATATGAGAGGTGCACATTCATTGGTTATGGATTTGGTGATTTCAGATTCTGTTTTTGGTATTTAGAGAATTTTAAAATTATTATGAGTCATGACATTGAGTGGAATGAAAATATAACATATAGGGATAAAGTTTTGGTACCCAAAGATGAACCGTTTGAGAAGCTTGTGAATGAAAATGAACTCTCGATTAAAAATTCATACCTACAAGGTTACAGAGTAACCGTGTCGATTGACCCTTGACCGAAATCGGATAGTTGAACTTGTATTAGTTACACAAGAGCCAAACCAACATCGGTTAATAGAAACAACGTCGCTTATAGGTGACCAAAGTAGTCACTATCGAATTGGAAACAAATGTATAGGAGGTTTAGAATGAGCCTCGTACTCCAAACTTCGTAAGAAGGTCACAAAAGATAAGTAAACATACAAAAATATTTACACATTCTCTATCTTATTTATTATTGACTCATAATGGTGAACTATAAATTTTTGATGAATCAATGTAGGATAAAACCCACGTGTAGTGGAAAACATGGCATGAATGTGGAGATGGACTCCTTGGAATTGTTGTCACCAAATCATTGCACCCCTCAAATGGTCTCGAGAGATAATCAAAACATTAGGTGTGATTGGGACACATGGGACCACCTGTCAAGCTATGGGGCTTTTGCTTGAGGTGAACCTCTGGAGAAGGCCGACTTCCTCTTCCTAAAATAGACACAACACTACTTCTTATGTAAGAAAGATGGCTAACTAGACCTATGCTAATATTTTGTGGGATTAGGGAGAGAGAATGCAAAGAAATAAAATCTATTCTAGAAGTGGTGATGCACCAAGAAAAATGGGTGTTCAAGTTATAAAAGGCTTAATGTGGGTATGATGCTTGCATCATGGGCCACCTTCACCTATTGCAGCTTGGAAAGGATATAAAATACCACAGTACTAGAAGCACACGTTCCTTCACTAAAATTTAAACATACACAATATAGAGACCAGATTTGACTTGATACATAGATAATATATCAAGATAATAATCACAAACACATGTCAAGTATCCACTTTAGTGACAACAATAATGTAACTCTTAATCAACAGAAGGAAAATAGTTTCTCGCCACTAATGAAAATTAACCACAGTATTCTTTTCACGATATGAAATAGATGATCTGGAATAAAGGTAAAATAATTGATAATGCCAAGGAATTGCATTCACAAAGCATATAATGAATAATTATTCAACACAATAAAACAAATATTCAAGTGCAAGGAAACTCTAAATATAATTAAAAGGTTTCAACAAAACTCTAAAAGCACTCTTCCAAGCTTGAAGAGCAACTTCACTAGAAATATTTTTAGATGTTCCTCAAATAATGGAAGCACTCCACTATTTATAAGTTCCTAGGTTGAGGCATTATAGCTCAGCCCTTTACTAACATTAACTAAAAATAATAATGTTATTAATAAAAGGGAACATGCTCCCATAAAAATAGCAAATTTGTTGCAAAAGGTTGACCAAGTCAACTCTGCAACTTTAACCTATTCCAGAGCTTGAGCTTGTCCTTTCATGGCCGCTCAACTTTGGCCTGCTTCACCTTCCTCTCCTTTCTCTGCAAGTTTTTGTTTCCTTCCTCCCAAATAGCCATTTGATGTTTGTACTTGAAGAAGCACTTGACAATGCCCTGAGTTTCTTCATCTCTAGGTCCACACGCATAGTGATTCATTACGTCTGATGTCTCAATTTATTTTGTGATTCGGATGGCAACCTCGTGAAGCTTATTCATGACTTTCCTCAATCTCCCTATGAAATTCTGACATAGAATTAATCGATCAATGGAGTTACTATTGAAATTCCTCGCAACATCATTGTCCCACTTCACCAAATCTTTGAAATTTTTTTAAATCTGGTCTTCGGAAGAGCATAGATATTTTTATTAAAGAGCTTATAGTTGGCATTGTCAAAATCCTTTGAGATATCATTGAGGGCATTCATAATATCAACTTATTTATCCTCCAATTTCTTAATCAGATCTTACAAAGACTGACGACACTGGAATTCCATAGCCTTTTGATATTCAAATAATTTAGAGGCATCATCAATTACCTCCTCTTGCAGAAGTAAATTAGAATCTTCTCCTCTAATGTAATTCCATGTTGCCAAAGTTAAGTTCAAGTTATTATTATCTTTGGAGAAATATTCATGCAAATTTTTAAATCTCAATATAAATCTGAATGACTTCTTTAATCACGGGGATTGGCCTTCGCAAGATCCTTTCCATCCATCCATTCACTATTCTCCATTTTTGGCCTAGATTTTGAGCTTATGATAGGAAATATCATTGATTGTAGATGAAATTGTCAGGTTGTAGTAGTTGAGATGTCAATGGATGGAGTGGGTTGGGTTACCCTACGTAGGAGTGCAAAGTGAGCCGCTCGACTTTGGCCTTAAGCTCATCCTTGGTGGCCTTGTCTTTTCGTATTTCTCCAAAAGGGCCCCAAGAGCAATGTGAACATCCTTCTTGGCTCCTTCATGACTATCATTCCCTAACGAGAACTTCAAGATCTGATAGTCTCCTATTGTGATGATCTCTTTAGTTTTCCCCTCAACAGGGGTAGCTACTTCTATCACATACTCTCCAGATGGATTAATCATCGACTTGATATGGTTCTCGTCTCTTGGCCTATATTTTGTGCATAGAATCCAATATATTGAGATCTATCACATCTCCCAAAGGAACCTTCTTCTTTTTCTTGGGAGTCTGTCTAAATAGCCACTCCGGGTATGGTTAGAGCTAAGGAAGATGGAGTAGCAGAATTAATACAAAGCATCAATCGAGAAATATCACTAGAAATGCCAGCTAATATCTGAGTAGAGGTAGCAATGATAGGAGGTGTGGGTATGAGGACAACCATAGGAATTGATAAAGCAATTCTAGGGGTTGAAATTGAAGAAAATGGGAGTGTCAAATGAAGTGAAGAGGAAATGGGTGACCCAATATTTTCCCTAGCTGATAAAACTTGAAGTGATGAAAATACCTAGGATATGGAAGGGGATGGGAAGGAAGAAATGATGGTAGAAGTGGAAGGAACTGATATTTGAAGTGATAATGGAGTAAGGGGAATATGGGATGGATCCCGAATGACACTAGAGATTCACTTACTTCAACTACCTCTATAGAATCGGCACCGTAGATGCCGTAATCTTAGCAATAAAGCAGACCTAGAAAGAGATAAGACATGAACCACAAATGATATCTTCTTTGGAATTGTAAGAACCCTTTGATTTGACCTCTTTCCTTTTTGGGTGTTGGTTGGTTTACTACCGATGTAGACCCCGTATTTGTAGGTTAATTTTCACCTTTAGGTGAGATTCCTAAGGTGGCCAACCAAATGAAAGTTCTCCTTAGAATGGGTCCCACCCTTTCTTTACTATTTTTGTACACTTCCACATACCAATCAACCCATGGCAGTGGTTGATTAGCGATATTTTAATTATTGTATGATGGATCTAGGACATCAGCCAATCTAGTCTCATAATTATCCTACAAGTCTTTTAGCACATCAACCAATCTAAACTTCCGTACTTCATCTAGAGTTAACCTCTCATAATATCTTTGCTACAAAATGTACTCATCCTAACAATGAATCCATATGTCTTCTAATTGGGCCACTTGAGCACCGGACTTACATGTGTCCCCGAACTTACCCCAATAGTAAAAATTAGTTTGCGATGGAAGGTCCGCACAATTACTTTAGCCATTTATACATCTACATTCTTTGCCTTGTGGATAATTGGGAAAGAATACCTTCCAAAGGTAACATGGGAAATGCATTCCCGCTTTGTGATGCTTATTTTGGATTTTATGGTAATCCAAAATTGCCAAACCAATTCCAAAAGAATCTATTTTTCAAGTGGGGTACCTTGGCAACTTGCATGGGGACCTAAGAAACCCAAAATTTGAATGTAGGAGAAATTGGAAAATTGGAAGTATATTTCTCTCCATTCTCGCACTTATTGAAAATCTTCATCGGAAACCATCCGATTATATAACTCTTTGTCTAAGCGATAGAGGACAACATCGAAGAACGCATCATTAATTCTTCATACGTGCTTTCTCCCCTCATTCGAGTAAGTCGGGATAAAAATTGTATATTTGGGATGCACTACAAAATCCCCATTCAATGGCGAGCTACATATACTACAAAATATGTCATGTAGAAAGTCTTGGTTTCGACACCTTTCCCAACCGATAGCAAATGTTGCTACTAATATGTTCACCACATCATATGAACTTGGTATGCTTCTTGATGGTTGTTATGTACAAGAACATCCATTCTTGTATTTCCTTTACGAAGGAAGGCCCGAAACTCTACTTAAGAGTATGATGAGATTGTTGACTTCCCGAATGAAATATGAGTGATGTATAGTTTTGGGTAACTTGGTGAAATTATTAGTTAGGTAATATTTCATCATGACCTTCAAGCATACTTCTTCTTTTTTATCCCAATGCTCAACTGCTATTTTAGGTGTGATTGTGGCATAATCTTTAATGTCTGGAAGTTTCAACAATTCTTCAAAGAAATCTGGGTCCAGACGGATCACCACCTTATCATCGCTATCTCTTATCGACATAGAGTCCTCATCGTAATGGGTTGCTACAGCTAGGAAAAACTCTAGGCATTGAACAAATGTGGAAAAACTAGCGATAAGGGCAAGTACCATTGTCGAATATGGCTTGTATCCATGGATTTTTATTTGGGGCCTTTAATATTTCTTAGAACTCAGGAAGATCAATCTATCCTATATCGGTGTCCCCGATATTTCCTAAGTTAGAGGTCAAGTAGGATTGGGGAGAAACCTAAAGAAATATGTACTTCATCTTCTCTTTTCCCTTCAAAGTGGAGGAAAACATCAAAACCTGTGAATGTTATAGAAAATCTGAAAACCTGAAAGCATGGAAAAATCAAAATCCCAAACCTGTAAGAAATCTCTTGAAAAAATTTCAAGAAAAAGGTCCCAAAACCCAAAAATTCGATTCTCTGAAAAACTTGAAATCCTGAATTCTCTAAAAAGTTTTTGAAAATCTCGAATTCTCCAAAACCCAAAATCGAAATCTTTGAAAAAATTTCCAAAGTCGAATCAAAGAAACATTTGAAAGCAAAAATCTCCGTTTTTGGAAAATTTTGAAGGAAATCTCCAAAGTAGAAAATCTCTAAATTGAAAAAGTCCGAAGGAAATCTCCAATGTAGAAAATATCCAAAAATATTTCTTAAGTTTCTAGTTCTTTGAAGCGCACTTTCTCTAGAATTTTTAAATGTGAAATCTTTGAAATCCCACCTTGTGATTTTTCCGAAAGAATTCTTTGAGAAAGTTTTCCAAAGTAAGAAAGAATGATATATGGAGGACACTTCAAAAAATAATGTTAAGTTTGAAATTTAGAAATGGGGGAAGTATGAGGGGCGTGAAAAGGTCCCCTGGACATGCTTGAAAATCTGGAGAAAAATCTCACAACAAAACATGGTGAAAAGAAAGACACTACAAAAAAAACAGAGGGAAAACAAAAGGAAACCAAACAGGGGAGAAGGAGGAGGAAAAAGACCTAAACCAAAAGAAAGTAAAACCAAAGAAACATACCTTGAAAAAGATGCCACAACATACGAAAGTGAATGTCAGAGAAAAAGTGTGAAAGTGTCAGGTAAAAATAAAAAGTAAAAATATGAGTTTATATAGAAATCCCGACATTAATGGTAAATTTCTGATCCATACGGAGATAGGTGGAAATTAATTACACTTAGATATCCGAGGTTCAAACAAGAAAACCCAAAATTTTGAAAATTTGGGATTTCGGACTTCGGAAAAAATGGGAACGAAAGATGAATTGTTGATTTAGGAAGTCTAAAATCAAAAAAAAGTCTAAAATTCCAAAAATTTAGACTTCGGGAAACTTTGTGTAAAAATCCTAACAATGGCTCGACAACTCTGAAAACTTGAAACCTGAAAGTCTGAAAATTAAGAGTTTTAGAGTTTTAGACTTCGGAAGTCTGAGAGGGTTTTGGACGAAATAAGCTAAAAAATTTCGAAACCTAAAAGTCCAAAATTTGACTTTCGACTTTCAAATTCAGAATTTGGAATAGTTCAAAAGAAATTCTGAAATTTAGTTCCAAAATCTCTGAAAGCGAAAAACTCAAGTTTGAAAATTAAAAATATCTATATTCTTGGTCTTAGCAAAATTCATTGTGCGAGGATTTCTTTAAAAATTAGTTTGACATATAGTCTTCTTTAGGGAAGGTTAAATGATTAATGTTTTTGCGATCTCCAGGAAAGCTTACTAAGCTTTTGACCAAGATCCTTTAAGAAAAACATTGGGCAAAGGAGTCTAAAAAACAAAAAGCAAAATAGAAAAAGCAAAATAAAAGACAACAAAACAAAGTGCAAAGCACCCGAAGGAAAACATAAAAAATTGTACAGGGTTAAACCTCCTCAAAAGTAAGCTTTGAGGTGTATCCCATTCACATAAATGGGAAATTATTCTCCATTGAGTCTAGATAGGAAAAAATAATTCACCTCTTTGTAACTTGTAATAATATAGGGCCCACTCCAGAGGGCATCAAACTTGGTGTGCTTACTTGGTTTGGCCCGGTCTTCATCCCATTTAAGAACCAAATCCCCTTCTCTGAATAACCTATCAGAGGCTTTCCTATCAAAGGATTTCTTAACCTGAGCTTGATGCTCTGTCAATGTGTTCATGGCAGTGTTTCGAACCTCCTCTAGTTCCATGAGTTCTGAAAACCTCACTGTTAAGGCCTCATCCTCCATAACTTCAAGCCGATAATCCAAATCTAAGGAAGGAATTTCCAAGGAAAGTGGTAACTTTGCTTCCCTTCCATATAAAAGCATGAAAGGTGAAACCCCAATGTCCTTTTTAGGTGTTATTTGATCTTCCCATAGAGAAACCTTAAGCTGCGTATGCCAGGTTCTTTTGTTGGCCTCCATTGTGTGCTTGATGATCCTGATCATGTTCTTATTGCTTGATTCATCCAACCCATTTCCCTATGGGTAGTAGTTCGATGAAATCTTGAGATAAACCCCATTCTTGATGGCCCCTTCACTTATGTTCATCCCAAGGAATGCCATTGCATTGTCAGAGATAACAATAAATAGAACACCAAACCTTGTCATGATACTCTCCAAGAATTCAAGGACAAACTTTTCATTTCTCTCCTTAAAAGCTACCACTTCCATCCAGTGGGTGAAATAATCTGTCATAGTAAGGACCCATTTACATCCTTCACTAGATGGAGGATTGATCATACCAATAAAATCTAGCCTCCATTGAACAAAGGGTTGATCCACTTGAATGAGATGCAACAGGAGAGCTGTCAGCTTCTATTTTTCTACAAAGAGAGCACACTCCTTACATTTCCTTACCCAAAAATGGGCATCTTTGAATAATTTTGGCCAGTAGTAACTGGCTCGCATGATCTTGGTAGCAGTTGTTTGTGCCGAGTAATGTCCTCCTGACATCCCATTGTGTAATTACTCCAATATATTATTCACCTTCTCTAGTTTGATGCAGCGTGAAAGAACACCATTCAAATCCATTCGGAAGATAATGCCATCTACCACAATATATGGAATAGACTAGAGATGGAAAGTACGTCATTGAATATTATTCATATTTGGAGGATATGCTCCTGAGAGGAGGAAATTTTCCATCTTAGTTAACCAATCAATCTGATCATTTCCTTCATCAATATTGAAGAGCACCACATCCTTATCATCCTTAATTTCCATGTTTGCAACCAACTGCTGGCATAATCCCTTGCCTCTGACAAGTTTAGTGACTTTAATGTGTTCATCATATTCCATTACTTTTGTGATCCACCTAACATTTCTCATTCATCTCCTTATTCAAAAAAATTCTTTAACGCTTGAATGAGAAACCATCAAGTGTATCTTATTGTTGGAAAGTATGTGCTAGAACTTTTTCAGAGCTTGAATGACCACAAAGACCTATTTTTCAATGAAAGAATACTTGAGATAATATTCCTTTAATGACAGACTGAAGAAGGCAATTGGTTGCTCCATCATATCATCATTTTGCTGAGTGAGGATACCTGAAATACTCTCATGACCCGTAAAATCATAGAGAGTAAAATCCTTGTCAAACTGGTGATTTACCAGTGTAGGAGCTTGGGAAATAGTAGTTTTGATAGCCTCAAAACTTTATCTCCCTTCCTTTTCTAGGATAAAGGAATATTATTTTTAAGCATGGATGTTAGTGGCTTGTCTAACGCTATAAATTGGGGAATGAACCTCCGAACAAAGTTTATAGTTCCCAGAAAGCTCTGGAGACCCTTCTTGTGACTTGGGAGGGATAGAGACAAAATTACTTGAATCCTAGCTGGGTCAATTGAGATTCCTTTAGCTGAAACAATATGTCCCAATAACTTTCCTTCTTGACTGCAAAAATGAATTTTTATGGTTTAGTGAGACCCCAAACTCTCTACACCTTCAAAAACCTTTCTTAGATGTGCAATATGATATTTGGCATGTTTGGAATAAATAGTTATATCATAGAGGTAAACCAATATCATATCATTAATGATTCCTTTAAATTCCATGTCCATGGCTCTTTGAAAAGTAGACCCTGCATTTGACAATCCAAATGGCATTTTATTGTATGCATACGTGTCCCACTTAGTGGTGAAATCCATTTTGAATTGATCGATTCTGAACCAATCTGATTGTAACCTAAATGTCCATCTAGCATAGAAAACCTTTGATCTCCACCCACTTTGTTTGGAGGATCTATTCCATTGACGAAAGAGGGTAGTGATCTTTTAATGAGGTATGGTTTAGATCCCCAAATCTACGCACAACCGAATTTCACCGTTTTTTTCCTTATGGGAACTAGATTGGCTACGCATGATGAATGTTTTATTGGAAAAATTATGCAGGCTTCAATAAGCTTAGTTAGCTCTATCCTCTTTAGCATCTCAATCTTGGGGTTGATTGGCCTTTGTTTTTACAAATTGGCTTAGAGTTTGGATCTAGTTCAATTGTGTGTTGAGCTAGGCCTGAGGTGAAAACCACGCAGGTCTTTGTAGCTCCATGTTAAAATATCATGATATTCCTGATATAATTTGATGAAGGCTTCATTTTTGTGAGTAGTGCATACGTTACCAATTATTAGAATATTCTCACTTGCTACCTCAACCTCTTCAAAATCTTCCTACTTGACCACCATGTTCATACTTTTCTTAGCTTAGTCATGTGAATTGAAAATAGATTCCAATGTAACCAGGCCTTTTGGCAATTTTTTTCCTTTTAACTCAATCTGTCACCATAGGATTCCTATAATTTACTTTGATGTTTGAAGCGAACTCCACTTCCTATTGTAGAAAAGAACAATTTTTTCATCACTATCAAAAACTTGCCAACTTCTTACATTATTCGCATCATGGGGACGAACAACCATTTTGACTATTTACTTGCCCTTCCTTCATGACATCCATAGGTATATGATATTGGGATTTGATAGTAGCAAACCTTTCAAAGATCTTGATTTTGATTTCTAGGAACCGCACGAATTCCAAAAGCTTTGAACTCCTCTATTAGGTCCCAAACACGATTCTTATATGATTTTAAGAGATCATTTTTGATGTTTAACGGGTTGTTACTTGATGAACCACCAATTCACTATCACTAAAAACAATCGTGGATTTGATTCTCTTTGTTGAACCAAATGAGTTCCTTGTATAAGAGCTTCATACTCAATGACATTATTAGTGCAATTGAACTGTAATAAAAAGATGAGAAATATTTATCCCCTCCTGGAGAAATTAACATGAATCCTACACCAGATCCATTTTTACTCCTTGAACCATCAAAGAAAATATGCCACATTCCATTTGTATCACTTGATGCCTTAAATAGATTAGGTATGATAGCATCTTCTTCATGAATGCAATACGTACCTAATCCAGTCTCCTCCAAGAACAATAGACCAGATTCTTTGTTAGCCAATAAATCAACATATGGGTCATATTGATGGTCTATACTTACCTCATCAAGCACTGTATCAAGAACCTCCTCTACAAGAGTATTTGGTTCATAATCTACATTCTCATCTTTATGATCACAAATGGCGTAATTACCCTCTATGGTTTTGGATGTGTAAGGTTCCACGTGATTGTGAAATATTGGTTCTTCTCTTATAGTTACCTTCCTCCCAAAATGAGTCCTCAAGATAATATGTGACCAATCTGATGAAAAATAACCACCCATTTTTGCATTGAAATCCCGTGATAAAAAAATGGTGAAAAGGGTAGGAAGGTCAATGAAAAATATGTCTGCTGTAAATTTCAAGCTAGGATAAGCATGGATGGTAAGTTGAAGCCCTTTAATGACCCCCACAACTTAGACTATAGTACCATCAAGTTGAACAACCCCTCTTGCAATTGGATTATATGAAATCTGTAGTACATCTACGACTTGCTTAGGCATTACAGAGTTGTTGGCTCCAGAATCGATCATACAATTGTGCACCAAATGCTAACTAATAATCACCGAGATATATAATGGTGGAGGCTTGTTGGTCTTGGTGTGTAATTTTTTCTTGGGTTGGAATAATCTAGTTGCCACTGCCACTTCTTGACCTAACAAACAGTTAGTGGTGCCAAAACTATTCAAAGCCTCTCGCAACAAGTTCCATTGAGAAGGAATCGAGAGTGCATCCCACATTTTGACACTCAAATTGGTCTTCTTCATTTGCTCCACAATGATGAATGGGATTTCTCCAAATTTTTTAATGCCTTTTGGGGCATTGGGGTCCTCCTTTGGATAATGCTTATTAGGCATTGTGATACTTGAAGTTCCATCTTTCTTTGTACACTGATCAACGGATATTTCTGATGATTTCTTTCTCATGTCCTTAAAATTTGGTACTTATTTTGGGGACTAAGAAGTTGATTTCTAATCAATATTGGATGACTCTAGATCTATTTCCCTCTTCTTAGAATGTGTGTTGGATTCTACAATGGAGACATCAGCATTTAAACCAAAAAGTCTTCTGATTGCCAATTTAATAGTGTGGTTTCCTCAGGAGGTTGGTCTTAACTTTCAAAAGTGGATGGCTCAATAGATGATTTGGGTAGAGTATATATACTTTGGACCATAAGGGCTTGACTTAAAAATCCATTTGGGTAGAGATTCTGATTATGGGGCTAAGAACAAGGGTAGGACCATTCATAATCTTGGATGAGGTTGTTCTCCAGACTTTGGAACTATGGCTCTAGATGAGTTGGTAGTAGAAGGGTTTCAAAAATTCAAAGGCTTCACATTTGTAGCCTGGGTTATCGCTTGACTTATGGCTGACCATTTCCTTGAAATGGAGGATGATTTGTTTGATACTGGGATTGGAAATGGTGCATATATTGGGACTGCTTCCTCTTCATTTCTATGAGTTCGCTCCCAAAAGTTTGTAACAATGAATTTACTTCAGCCATATCATTTGAGGGATTGGGCCTATATGTGGCTATTGGAATAGAAGCTATCAGAATTGGGGTAATGAATCACTATTGGCCTACAAGATTTGCAAAGAAAGGAATGGGAGGCCTAGAGAAATTTTACCACGCTTGAATCAAGAAATTCTCAGCTCGTACGGCAACTTCATAAGCATCTGGGATCACAATTCCACCCACGGATTGAATCATGATGGTGATATCACTGTTTAATTCCCGTAAATAATATAAAAATGCACTTTCTGGGGATGGCCTTACAAGTGAGGGGATCCGTTTCTAGGTCTTGTCAAACAGAGGTTGAAATCACTCATATACTCCCGAGGAGATCGCTTGATAGTATGAAATTGCTCCAAAAGTGAAAGATTATCACTTTTTTCTTCAAACTCTATACACAACTTTGTGCCTAAATCATTCCAATTGGTAACAGATCCAGCAGCTAAACTCCAGAACCATTGAAGTGCCCTACCTTTGAATGAAGTAGTAATGAGTCAAATTGCCATGTTATCCTCTCAGTAATACTATGTATCGCGTAGATGATAGCCACATCCTAGGCTGAGCCATTACAGCTTGGCCTTTAACTAACATTAACAAAAAATAGTAATGTTATTAATAAAAGGGAACAGGCTCCCATAAAAATAGCAAATTTGTTGCAAAAGGTTGACCAAGTCAACCCTGCAACTTTGACCGATTCCAGAGCTTAAACCTGTCCTTTTATGGCCGATCAGCTTTTCCATGTTTCACCTTCCTCTCCTTTCTCTACAAGTTTTTTTTTCACTTCCTCCAAAACAACCTTTCAATGCCTATACTCGAAGAAGCACTTGACAATGCTATGAGTTTCTTCATCTCCGATCCACACGCATAGTGATTCACTACATCTATTGTCTCAATTTATTTTGTGATCCAGGCTAGCAACCTTCGAAGCTTATTCATGACTTTCCTTAGTATCCCTATGAAATTCTGACATAGAATCAGCCGATCGCTGGAGTTACTATTGCAATTCCTTGCAACATTGTCTTCCCACTTCACCAAATATTTGAAATTTTCTTTAATCTTGTCTTTGGGAAGAACATAGATATTTTCATCAAGAACTTACAAGCTGGCATTGTCAAACTCCTATGAGATATCATTAAGGGCATACATAATCTCCACTCATTTATCCTCCATTTTCTTAATAAGATCTTACAAAGACCTAACACTTAAATTCCATAGCCTTTTGATATTTGAATAATTTAGAGACATCATCAATTACCTCCTCCCGCACAAGTAAATCGAATCTTCTCCTCTAATGTCACTAGATGTTGCCAAAGTTAATTTCAAGTTATTATTATGTTCAGAGAAATATTCATCCATCTTAGTAATGGTGGTTTTTACAATATGTAAATTAGTATAAATCTCAACGGCTTCTTTAATAAAAGGATTGGCCTCTGTAATATCCTTTCCATCCATCCATTCACTATTCTCTATTTATGGCATATCATCGATTATAGATGATGAAATTTTCATGGTTGTAGTATTTGAGATGTCAATGGATGGAGTGGGTTGGGTTACCCTACGCAATGGCAATGAGCTACTCAAATTTGGCCTTAAGCTCATCCTTAATGGCCTTGTATTTGTTATATTTCTCCAAAAGGGACCCAAGAGCAAGTGTGTATGTCCTTCTTGGCTCCTTCATGAGTAGCATTCACTAATAAGAACTTCGAGATCTGATATTCTACTACCGTGATGGTCTCTTTATTTTCCCCTCAACAAGGCTAACTACTTCTATCACACGCTCTCCGATGGATTAACCATCAAAATTGATACGTTTCTTGGTCTCTTGTCATGTATTTGGGAATAGACTCCAATATACTGATATCTATCACATCTCCTAGAGGAACCTTTTTCTTTTTCTTAAGAATCAGATAAACAACCACTCCGTATGGCTAGAGCCAAGGAAGATGGAGTAGCAGATCCAATACCAAGCATCAATCGAGCAAGATCACTAGAAATTCTAGCTGATATCCGAGTAGAGGTAGCAATGATGAGAGGTGTGTGTGAGGACAGCCATAGGAATTGATAAAGAAATGCTAGGGGTTGTAAGTGAAGAAAATGGGAGTGTCAAAGGAAGTGAAGAGGAAATGTATAACACAATATTTTCCCACCGATAAAACTGGAAGTGATGAAAATAATTGGGCCATGGAAGGGGATGGGAAGGAAGAAATGATGGTAGAAGTGGAAGGAAATGATATTGGAAGTGATAATGGAGGAAGGGGAAGATGGGATGGATCCTGAATGACACTAGGAGATTCACTTACTTCAACTACCTCAGTAACTGGCACTATAGATGTTGTAATCTTGGGAGCAGCAGACCTAGAAAGAGATGATCCACCAACCACAAATGAGATATTCTTTAGATCTATGGGAACCCTTTGAGTTGACCTCTTGCCTTTTGTGGGTGTTGGTTGGTTTACTGCTGATGTAGACCCTATATTTTTGGGTTAATTTTCCCCTTTGGGTGAGATTCCCAAGGTGGAAAAACAACTAAAAGTTCTCCTTAGAATGGGTCCTCCCCTTTGTTTAGTATTGTTGCACTCTTCCACATACTAATCAACCCATGGAAGTGGTTTATTAGCGACATTTTCATTCTTGTATGATGAATCTAGGACCTCATCATTGTCCTACAAGTCTTTTGGCACATCAGCCAATCCAAAATATCGTACTTCATCTAGAGTTAACCTCTCATAATCTCTTTTCCGCACAATGTACTCATCCCGACAATGAATCCATATGTCTTCTAATTGGGGCACATGAGCACTAGACTTACCTATCTCCCCAAACTTACCCCAATAGTCAAAATTAGTTAACAGATGGAAGGTTCACAGGGTTACTTCAGCCATTTCTACATCTACATTCTTTTCCTTGTGGATAGTTGGGCAAGAATACCTGCTAATGGTAACAGGGAAATGCATTCTCTCCTTGTGACGCTTATTTTGGATTTTATGGTAATCCAACAACTTCTGAACCAATTCCAAAAAAATGTATTTGTCGGTGTGGCACGTTGGCAACTTTCTTGGGGTGCTTATGAAACCTAGAATTTGAATGTAGGTGAATGTTAGAAATCGGAAGTACATTTCTCCCCATTCTTGCACTTCTTGAAAAGCTTCATCGAAACCCTCCGATTATATAACTCTTTTCGAAGCAATAGAGGATAACAACGAAGAAGGCTTCATCGTTAATTCTTGGGAAGTGCTTTCTCCCCTCATCTAGAGTAAGCTTGGGATAAAACTCATATATTTGGGATGTGATGAGAACTCCCCGATATTCAATCTTGCAAAATCCCCCATGGTAAGCAACTACATTTAATAGAAAATATGTTATGTAGAAAGTCTTGGTTTCGACACCTTTCCAACCGATAGTGAATGTTGCTACTAATACGTTCACCCCATCAAATGAACTCAGTAATATTCTTGATCGTTGCTATGTATAAGAAGATCCATTCTTTGAATTCCTTTGTAGAAGGAAGACTTGAAACTCTTCTTAAGTGTGTGATGAGATCATTGACTTCCTGAATGAAATATGATCGATGTATAGTTTTGGGCAACTTGCAGAAATTCTTAATCGTGTAAGATTTCATCATGACCTTTGAGCATACTTTTTCTTTTTTATCCCAAAGTGCTCAACTACTATTTTAGGTGTCATTGTGGTGTAATCTTGAATGTATGGAAGTTTGAACAAGTCTTTGAAGAAATCTGTGTCTAGAGGGATATCCACCCTATCATTGCGATCTCTTATCGACATAGATTCCTCGTTGTAATGGGCTACTACAACTAGGAAAACTCTAGGCATTACAAAGATGGGGAAAACTAATGCGGCAAGGGAAAGACCACTCACAAAGATGGCTTGCATCCATGGCTTTTTTTGGGGCCTTTAATCTTTCTCAAAACTCAGGAAGATCAATCTGTCCTAGATCGGTGTCCCCGATATTTCCTAAGTTAGACGTCAAGAAAGATTGGGAAGAAACCCCAAGAAATGTGTACTTCATGTTCTCTTTTCCCTTTAAAGTGGAGACAGACATCAAAACCTGTGAATGTTGTAGAAACTCAAAACTCCGAAAGTAAGGAAAAATCCAAAATCTTGAACCAAAAAAGTCCAAAGAAATCTCTAACAAAATTTTCCAAAGATAGAGGTCTCGAAAATCTAAAATTCTGATTCTCCAAAATCCCAAAATCCTGAATTCTCTGAAAAAAAAAATTCCGAAATATGAATTCTCTGAAAACCCAAAACTGAAATCTCTAAAAAAAATTCCAAATTCAAGTCTAAAAGAAATCTTTGAAAGTAGAAAAATATCTGAAATTGGAAAAGTCTTAAGGAAATCTCTCAAAGCAAAAATCTCCAAAACATTTTCCAAAATATCCAGCAAAGCGAAGTTCTCCAAATTCCAAAATATGAAATCTCTAAAATCCTTTCTTGTGATTTTACCGAAATAATTCTCTGAGAATTTTTTTTGAAGTCAGAAAGGATGATATCTGGAGGAGACTTCAAAAAAATAATGTTACTTTCAAAATTCAGAAATGGGGGAAGTATGAGGTGCACTCGAAAGGGTCCCTTGACATGATTGAAAACCTAGATAAAAATCTCACAACAAAACATGGTGAAAAGAAAGACACTACTAGCAAAAATAGAGGGAAAATAAAATGAAACCAAACAGGGGAGAAGGAGGAGGAAAAATAACTAAACCAAAAGAAAGTAAAACCAAAGAAACATACCTTGAAAAAGATGCCACAATGTACAAAAGTATATGTTAGAGAAAAAGTGTGAAAGTGTCAGGTAAAAAATAAAAAGTAAAAATATGAGTTTATATAGAAATCCCACATTAATGTTAAATTTCTCCGATCCATACGGAGGTAGGTGGAAATTAATTACTATCAAAATATCCAAAGTTCCAAAACCCAAAAATCTAAAATTCCAAAAATCGGATTTCGATTTCAAAAAAATGGCAAGAAAAGATGAATTGGTGATTTAAGAAGTCTAAAATACAAAAATCAAAGTCTAAAAATTCATACTTTAGAAACTTCACGTAAAATTAGTAATAATGGCTCGAGAACTCCAAAACTTAAAACCTAAAAGTCCAAAATTCGAGTTTCGACTTTGGAAGTCTAGGAGGGATTAAGACAAAATGAGCCAAAAATTTCAAAAACCCGAAACCCGAAAGTCCAAAATTTAGACTTTCAAATTTAGACTTTGGAAAAGTTAAAAAGAAACTCTGAAATTTAGTTCCAAAATCTTCAAAGTAGAAAAGCTTTGAAGTTTGAAAATTTAAAAATTCTGAATTCTTGGTCTTAGCAAAATTCATTGTGAAAATATTTATTTAAAACATTAGTCCGACATATAGCCTTCTTTAGGGAAGGTTAAATGATTAACAGAACAAAAAAACTTGGGATTTGGTTAAGTTGTCAGTAGGTAAGAGGACATTGCAGAAAAAGTGGGTTTACATGATCAAGGAAGAAGAGGGTGGATAGAAAAGATACAAGGCAAGGCTTGTAGTAAAGGGATTTACATAGAAATCAAGTATTCAGTTTGGTGAAATAATTTATCATGTTGTTAAAATGACTTCCATACGTATTGTATTAATTTTAGTTACAATACATGATTTGCATTTAGAGCAACTAGATGTGAAGATGACTTTCCTTCATGGTGATTTAGATTAAGAGATTTATATGCAACAACTTCTCGGGTATGAAGTCAAGGGTAAGGAGAAATTAGTGTGATAGTTGAAAAAGAGCCTATATGTGCTCAAGCAAACTCCAAGGCAATGGTACATGACATTTGATGGTTTCACACATGAGCATGGGTGCTTGAGATGTGAATGTAATCATTGTGTTCATCTCAAGAAGCTTGAAAATGGGAGCTATATTATTTCTTTATTATATGTGGATGATATGCTTACTCGCAGGATCTAGTATGCATAACATTGGCGAGCTTAAGGGAAAGATAACTCACACATTTGCTATGAAGGATTTAAAAGCGGTAAAAGAATCCTTGACATGCAAATAGAAAAAGATAGGAAGAACAAGAAATTTTATTTGTCTCAGGAGGTTTATATTAATAAGGTGTTGGAAAGATTTAACATGCAAGATTCAACATCGGTGAGTACACCTATGTTTGGACACTTAAAATTGAGAAAAGATCAGTGTCCTTCATCACATAAGGAGGTCAAATACATGACATGAGTAGCATGTGATTCAATAGTTGGGAGTCTCATGTATGCTATGGTTTGTACTGCATCAAACATTGCACAAGTAGTGGCAACAGTGAGTAGATTTATGGCCAATCTAGGTAAAAACATTGGAAAGTAGTCCAATGGATACTCAAGTATTTAAGAGGGGAATCTAGCATGCAATTATGCTTATAGAGGTTTAGATATTTATCTATGTGGATATGTTGATTCGGATATGGCCGGATGGTAAAAGGAGCACTCCGGATATATTTTCATAGTAGGTGGGATGGTAGTTGGATTTTGAGATTGCTTTTGGATTTTGGAAAGTAGTCCAATGGATACTCAAGTATTTAAGAGGGAATCTAGCAGATGCGCTTATGTTATAGAGGTTTAGATATTTATCTATGTGGATATGTTGATTCTTATGGCTAGAGATCCGGATGGTAGAAGGAGCACTACTAGATATATTTTCATAGTAGGTGGGATGACAGGATTTTGAGATTGCAGAAGGTTGTGGATTTTTCTACTATAGAGGAAGAGTATGTTGCAGCTACAACAACTAGCGAAGAGATGATATGGATCGGTAGGTTCATGGAAGAGTTAGCAAAGGAGCAAGATGATTACAAATGGTTCAATGACAACAGAGTGCAATTCATTTGGAGAAGAACTTAGATTTTCATTCTAGAATGAAACATATTCAATTGGGGTATCACTTCATAAGACAGTGTATTGGAGGATTAGCAAGCTAAAACTGGAGAAGATTCATACAAACTAAAACCCCGTGGATATGCTAACTAAGATATTATAAAAAGAGAGTTTCGCTATACTCCACTTTTGTTGTTCTTCAAGTTTGAGACTTGAAGAGGAAGAAAAAAGCTAAGGAAAGGATCCAAGAATGACGTTGTTCGTATATTGTAGTAATTTATCTCCAAGTGGGAGATTATTGAGTTGGGAGATCAATTACTTCAGATTAGCATGTTATATTAAACTTGCAAGAAAGTACAATGAATCGACATCGATATGGAGGGACCAAAATTTGTCACATATAACCGACATCGATTACGAAAGGAGGAACCTACATCGGTTATAGATAACCGACGTTGGCTACCTATACAAGAGTGTTTTATTTAACTCTCGGGAATTAGATCTAATTTTAGCATTAAACAAGATATATTAATTGTAATTTCATGGCTAAGTTCCCTAAGTTTTTATGTGCCTATATAATCATGAAATCTAGGGTTTAGAAGTATGTGTTAATGATTATTGTGAGAATAATTGTGAGAGAGAGAATTCTTGGAGAAGAAGGAGAATCTTGAATGAAATAAAGTACTATAAATCGAGAGGTGTGGAAGATTGTAAATATTCATTGTATATCTTCCAAAGCTTCGGATAATAGATTGGCTTGTTTCTTGGTGG
Organism: Taxus wallichiana var. yunnanensis; assembly: GCA_018340775.1. NCBI lineage: Eukaryota > Viridiplantae > Streptophyta > Pinopsida > Cupressales > Taxaceae > Taxus > Taxus wallichiana. The sequence continues at coordinate 188,479,318 of CM031239.1, forward strand.
ATGTATCCCACACTCAAAGTGAACAAAGTTAAATCTTGTGTTGATTTATATCTCTTTTTGAATATTTCTTCTAGTAGAATATCCACTTTTATTGTATGTATGCTTAGATTTGATCTATTTTTGTACAACCTTGTGCTAACCCTAACAATTATTGTATATAATGGTCCTTTATCCGAATTTTAATGTCCAGTGGCCTAACCTATCATAAGTGTTTCTAGGATGGGCCTCTAGTGGAAGCCAAATGCCTCATCTTATCGAATCCAAACCACCATCACTAAAATTTCCCCTATAGTGTATTTTTGTTTCATTCTTTCATTCATATTTGGTTTATATGAGTTATCCCCTAGTAAGGGGAGTGCGTATTTCATCCTTAGAGTGACACTAATCATCATTATTTTCCTATGTGGGATGCATTTCATTCCACAATCTACTAAAAACTTCATCTTCTAGAATAGAATTGTACTCAAACAACCTTTGGATCACCTAAGTCTTGCATTATAGATAAAAAGGTATCTATTTTGGAGATTTTCTAATTTTTATCTCACAAAATAAGATCTAAATGATTTGGCATGTTTTTAGAGGACTTTTTATCAGCCTTTCAATAAAAAAAATGTCTTATTTAAAATCCTTTGCCTCTTTTGTGGATGTAATCCCAAAACTTGTGTTAACAAATCTTTAAAACTTATTCCTTTCTCAATAACAATTTCATCCATTAATTTTACTACGTCATCCTAAGAGTTCCTTTTTTCAATTTTTCTAATGGGGCTTTACTTTCATGTTGAATTTTAGTGGTAGATTTATTTTTCACAATTTCCCTTGCTTTAATCACCCGACACGAGTCATATAACCAGTGAGAATTAACATCAAACTTTAAAATTTGTAAAATTTCATATGCAACAATGAATTCTTTTCTCTCAAATGTGAACCCTCCACACGAAAATGACAAAGAAGGAAAAATGCTCCTCTTTTACTTGAGTAACAAAATACAATTTATCTATTATGTCTATCTATCGTATATATTGCAAGCTAAAAACATTGTCTATCACATGTATTGGAAATTTTTAAGGTTATACTCCTCATCCATAAAACCTTAGCAGAACATATTCCTCCATGAAGTATCAATCACTAAATGTATTTCTTATCCTAGTTGAATGCAATTTCTATATGTCATTGACATAATATAGGCAATGTAATTTTGAAATTGATTGATAAATTGAGTCCAAAATTAGTCCAAAAATTTATTTTAGTCCCTTAAATTATAAAAACATCCTTATCTTGGGGTTCCGCTAAGTTAATTTAACAAAAAAATTACCGACCCTCAACATCATTGTAGGCTTGAATTGCAATCTTGTTTCTCGCAAACCATTTAGCAAACCAACAAAGAAATAAATAGCACAAGTAGGTAGTGAACCTAAAGGTCTTAGTTCCAGATCCTTATTTAATTGTTAAGAATTTTTATGCATAGATTCTACAATGTGCTCAAAAAATTTGTATGCACAAGGTGGAGAAACAAAATGGATATTGTATACCATTTCGAGGAGGGTTACATCCACTTGCTCATTGCTATCAAATCCAAGGAAAAATGCTAACATAGAAATGGTATCCCTAACCCATGGTTTAAACATCATAATTGTATATAGAGGATTCCCTTTTGGTACCATTCCATCAATTGTTAATTTTCACAAAAATCATCTCTGGCATTTTGAGTGGTGGCATGATAATTGTTAGCAATTGTTTCTAGGTTTATACTAACGGTTCCTAAATATTTACTTTCAAACCCCAATGCACGGCCAAGATTTACCTCTGTAATGGACAAAATTTCTTCTCTAGTGAAATTTTTGGGGTATAGAGAATGACAAATTTAGGGTAGGGTAAAACCTTATGGAGCATCATGCATCCCAATCCAGCTCCCCATGTTATCCAACCTTATGGGTTCAAACATTTATTTTGATTTTCCTTATTATCACACATGTATCTAAGCTGTGAAGTTATTGTGAAAATTATAGGATCATAAATATCATGATATTCATTAGTAAAACCAAGGGTTTTAAGCAGTTTGGTGTATGGGATTGGGGTTTTACTTTTATTTTGGGCTCTTGTTGAAGTATAAATGAATGGAATTTTGGATTTAGGAAATTCTCCACCCTAATTTTTAAACCCTTATATTGAAGTATTTAAAAGCGAAGGATTATACAGTGCTACTTATAAAAAGTTAATATTTAAAGAATCAAATGCAAGATGACACTTGGAAAAATTAATATTTTAAGTCTTACACGGTCTGCAACTTTTATGAATATATTCTACCTTCAGTTATAGTATTCCTTCTGGAAATATAATACAATGGACATTAAATATCACCTCGCAAGTAGTAATATGTCTCTATAAATTATTACATCTTTTACTCAGTACGTCAAATTTAGTCTCTTTTAAAATTTCATTCAATGGATGGCAATTATCACTTCACTGAGCCTATTTCAGTCACTTACATTCGAAATGTGAGTTTTTCAAGACTTTTTCTAGAATATATCCTATGTCATTAATATTAATATATTAAAAGATGAAAAATATTTAAAATGATTTAGTAAAAGCATACTTCACATCATTTATCCATATGTTTAACATATCTAAGTATCTATATGTGGTAACATCACACTTGGAGTTGCCATGTGTCACCCATTCCGAGAACTTGAGTGTAAAGTTATGTACAAGAATCCTCCATTCCCAAAATTAAATATCATATGGCCACGTGGCAAGATTTTGGGCCTCCTCAAGGAAAAGGCATTCTACAAGTTCCAATCCTGTAGAATGAACCAATTCAATACAATTTCGGGTCCGCTGTGTCAGTGAGGTGATGTAGAGTTGCACTAGTAGTTGGGGGCACACGTTTCAAAGGAAATATTAATGACCAGTCAGAAGATTACATGTGTAAATTTCCTATTTCTCCGAGGAGCCAAGTTTTACCGATTCTTTACACCTAAGCTTAAATGTATTAAGAAGAATCCTTGACACCCAAAACTGAGTATCAAATGACCGTGTGGTAGGATTCTAAGCCTCCTTAAGGAAAAGGTATTTTGAGGACTCCAAGCCTATTTTTAAATGTTATTCAATAAAATTTTGGATCTGCTATGTCGATGCAAAGTGAGGTAGAGTGACATTGGTAGTCGGGGCACACGTTTGAAAGGCAATCTCAGTGACTAATCAAAGTCTACCACGTTTAATTTTCATTTTCTTATTAGAGGCCAAGTGTCACCCATTCGGGAAATTGAGCATAATGGTATATAAAATAAGCCCCAACAATCGCAGCTTGAATATCAAAAGGCCACATGGTAGGATTATGAGCATCTCAAGGAAAAGGCATTCTGAGGACTCCAAGGCCACAGAATGAACTGATTCAATACATTTTTAGGTCCGTGGTATTGGTGAGGTGAGGTAGAGTGGCACTGGTAGTCAAGGGCACATGTTTCAAAGGAAATATCAGTGACCAATCAAAATTTTCCACGTGTCATTTTCTTGTTCCTCCCGAGTCCCAATATGTAAAATTTTAAATGACCATAACTTTCGATTTGCTACTCTAATTCTTGTAAAATTGGTCTTGTTGGAGAGGTCTCCTTGAGCCCTTTAATTTTGCATCATCATATTCAAAAATTAATGAGTTTAGGTGGGTAAAAGGGGAAAGAAAAATATGAATTAATGGGACTTAGATATGAAAAGACAAGAAATATGAATATCTATGGGAATACATGGAGAATCAGGAAAAACGGTGTATTAAATCTACATTAGTTGTAAAATCCATGAGTACTAGTAGGAAGTAGCTCAAAATGAAGTCATATAATGATTATAATTTATGATAAATGATTTATGAGTGGCCCACCACCCGTGGGTTAATAAATAGAAGATGGTGTCACACATTTTCATTAATGTATCTTCCCACAAATATAATTAATATTGGCTCAAATATAAATGTTTTATCATTATCATTACACTTTTCAATTTTATTACAGTTTACATGATTCAACGTTGAATACACTTTTCTATTTTTCATAGTTCATATGAATTTGAATTAAATTCATTAGTGTTTTGATATTGTAAATGTATTCGTGGTGAATTCTATATAAGGACAAGTTAGATCTCTCTCTCTCTTTTCTCATCTTGTGTTTCTTAAGATTTAAAGTTTCCCATTAATAAATGATATTTCTATTTACCCAATCACTAGTGACTCATTATGGATTACATTCCAACTTGAGCTTATTGTGAAAAATATTTTATCCTAGTGTTGTTGAATTATACTTCTTAAATCATGTCTTAACCTTTCCTAATCCCATGGAGTCAATGGAGGATTTTTATTTTGTTGACAATGTCCATTTTGGTTTTCTTGTTAGGCTAGCTAGTATTACCCCTATCTTTCAAATGTATTGATTCCTTGTTCAAAAGCTTATTCTCGAAGGACATTCATGTTTTAATTTCGAGGATGAATGTTTCCTAAAGGCTATTTGGAAAAAATTACACGCAAAAGTTATGGGGTAGGATGTACATGCCCCGATGTAGATTCTCTAACAATTTTTTTTTTTTGAGATGACGAAGAAAGTAGGAAGATTAGAGTGAAAGGTGTGAAAGGTATTGAAACAAATAACTATGAGAGTGGCATTATGCTCAAGGAGAACTTTGAGTCGTGATTGTTGGAGGGAAGGGGAAGCCAACCCTTACCCTATGGTGGAAAAATGATGCAACTCGGCTAGCCATGCATAATGGGAAGAAAAATATTTTGAAGGTTTTAACTAGCCCTCCTCCATCTCGAGGAGTTTGATTGAAAGGGGATGTTCAGATCTCTGCATTACTCAAAATTTGTAAGTATTTTGATCCATGGGTGATTAAAAAGAATATAATTAAAGAAATGAGAGTGTACTCTTTGGCTCTGCACCTATCTCAGGTTGTCTTACACACATGGAACTATGAGTAAGAATGGTATTTCATAGCCGCATAGCCTATACCTAATTTATCGATTTCTAAGTGTTTATGTCAAGATTGTTTTCACCTCCCACAGGATATCTAAGTCTTTTGTAACTTCATGTAGTATAGTTATATGGCTTTAATTTTTACTTTGATGTTATATATAGTCCTTATAGATCCCTCTTCTATTATGCAAAAAAATGGTAACATGTGAAACACTGAAACAATAACTTGGTTCATAGATCAGTCTATGTTGGGGCTTTTCTTATTGTTATTGTTTAGTTTTGTGACTATCATAACATTTTATTATTAATAGAAGAATTTCCAAATTTAAAAAAGACACCGAAAATACTCTTTTTCCTTGCCTATTAGGTGGTCGGAATAATTTTCAAAATTAAATTACTCTTAATTATCTCATCCTCTGTAAGACTGTAACATGTTCCACTCTTCATCTGTTGGAATTACAATTTGTTGTAAATCAAAGTGACATGTAACTTTGTTTAATGTTTATTGGTTACTTTTTAAGAAATGACAATTTTTGGGCCTTATTCCAGTCAAACTTTTTTGTAAGTTTTAAATCAAAAAATTCTTGTAGTGACACATATACTAATATAACAACTTACCTTTATAAAAAAATTTAGAATTAACTAGTCACATTAATTTTTGAAAAGGGATTTAGCCTTTTCTTTCAATTAAAAAGGAAATAAAATCCAACATTTAATAGATAGGACAAGGTAATATTTATTATTAACATTTTATTAGATATATGAGAAGACAATTTTTAACTATTGACAATTTTTCATATTTTGTTATTATATTTTCATATTTAATAAATTATCAATATTTCATTAGATAATATTGACATGAGAAGACAATATTTATTATTAAGATTTTATTAGATATATGAGAAGACAATTTTAAACTATTGACAAATTATAATATTTTGTAATTATATTTTCATATTTAATAAATTATCAAGATTTCATTATATATTACGGAGATTATATCTTCACTTTATACAAATAGTTGAGCATTAACTAGTCACATCAATTTTTAAAAAAAGGATTTAGCCTTTGCTTTCAATTAAAAAAGAAAGAAAATCCAACATTTAATACATATGACAAGACAATATTTATTATTAAGATTTTATTAGATATATGAGATGACAATTTTTGATATTTTGTAATTATATTTTCATATTTAATAAATTATCAAGATTTCATTAGATAATACTAACATGACAACTTCACTTTATAAAATAGTTGAGCATTAACTAGTCACATCAATTTTTGAAAAAGGGATTTAGCCTTTGCTTTCAATTAAAAAAGAAAGAAAATCCAACATTTAATACATATGACAAGACAATATTTATTATTAATATTTTATTAGATATATGAGAAGACAATTTTCAACTATTGACAATTTTTGATATTTTATGATTATATTTTCATATTTATTAAATTATATATAGTTTTAATGTTTGTTATGAATAGTGTTGGCATTAATTGGAATTTTTCTTTAAATTCTTTCCCATGCCAGGCCTAGTATGCTTTCAAGTATACACTTTTCCATTGCACTCTTTAGCTTAAACAAATTTCATCTTAGACACTTTCATTGTAAAAATTACATGTACTCAGATATGCATTACATTTGGTAGAATATTTGACTGAAAAATAATAATCTTCAAAAATGTCACCCTGAAATATTTTCTTTATCCCTACAAATGTCTTTGTCACATTTGTTATATCATCGTCTAATTTCCACCCATCCATATCCTACCACATAGGCATGAACTTTCCATTTTGCGGATCTTGTTTATACTTGATCAATGATGATAAAATTCAAAAAATTGGAGCAATTGTAGATATGAAAATTTTTGTAACTTATTAATCTATGAAAATAGCAATGCTGCAATATTCTCTTTTGTTTGGTAGTTGATAGAAAAGATCCAAGTTATTTCAAAATTTGCAATGCCGGACCTTTGATAGCCTTGATTGTTCTTAACCAATAATAATATTTTAAGACTAAAAATTTGTCGAAATAGTTAGAAGCGAGCCAATAAGACATCTTCACATTATTTCACATGTTTTTCCCCATTGAAAGAACCATGTCAGAGTGCAAAAGGCGAGCCAATAAGATGCTTCCACGTATGTACCATTTTAATAGATCATTCTTTATTAAATAATATTTCTTTCATGTATGTTTCACTGCAAAGTGTTAACTAATAACAAAACGCCACGTAATTATGATTTTTTTAGTGTCATAATCTATATATCATCTCGTAGCCACCCCGAAGTGTAAACTAACAAGAAAGATCGATGCTTATATTCGTAATATTTTCATAATTAAGTAATTTTTTGAAGATGTAACAACACAAGAATGAATAACTTCCACGTAGTGTCCTTTATTTGGATAATTCGGGGTTTGTAATATTCACAAAGTTCTTATCTGTCAATTTTCAAATAGAGAATGAATCAATAAGATATGCATAGTTTCATAACTAAATAAACATTGATGGGTTAGCTAACACTGTGATGACATTCTGCAAACTATCATAGAAAAAAAATGTTAACTTATGATCAATTACCCTCCAAATTAGTCATTCATAATTATAATTACGTGCTCAAACTTGTAACATTTGATAAACATGAAGTTATTTATTCAAAATACACAAGAGCGGAGAGAAAAAAAATTATAAAGGAAAGAGAAGGAATGATCCAAATGTGTAACATAGATAAACATGGAGATTAAAGGCTATAAATTATTTGGTACCACTACCAATCTTGGAACTGCTAATGATCTCGTAAAGATGGGTGAATTTTACTAACTATTGACGGAACCCAATAGGGACTTTTACTTTTTAAAATCCATAAATATTATCAATTTTAATGAAAATGTAATGTAAACAAAGCTCACACACTATAAATAAAATTGATCATGGAGTTTGGAGAATGCCTACGTCTCCAGGTTCAAATGTTGAACTGATTCATTACACTTCTTATTGCAAATAATTATAATTAAAAAAGAAGCTATGTATGTGCAACCTGAACCAAGATAATTTACCAATTGATTCCAAATACTTCAAATTGATAAATAAAAGTGATCACGTACCCATTTGTTTCAGTATGAATCCAAACTAGATACAAAGGTGACAAATAATCCTCTTGATTCAAAGGAATAAAAACTAGAGAATAATGAAGACAAGAAAAACTCCAAGTCCACCGAGGAGTAGAAACTAATCTTATAGTGATTGTCGTAGAAGAACAAGTCTTCAAAATTCTTCCTATGATGAGAGGCACACTTGATGAGGGCTCTAGTAGAACTCCAAGCATTTATATGACTTCCATAGGGTATAATGGAATCAAAACTCCTTTGAATCAAGAAAAAATTACCGCCATTGGAAGTGTGAGGAAATTCTTAGAATATTTCCTTTTCACACCAAGACCTGATTCAACATCTAAGACCTCCAAAATTAGTGATATAGAAAAATTGCCCCTTATAGTGCATAGACTACCGCCGAACATTTGTTTACCCATAATATCATTTATATAATTGTTGAGCCCATGTAAGGAATTGGGGGAGTTTATTTTAATAATGGTTTGTCAAGGGTTCGATCCCCTTAACAACCACATTACATTGAAATTTCCACATAACCGTGGATATCGTTTTATGTGGAGAGATAAAAATATTACTTAGGTTATTAATAATATACCCCAATTTCAATGTTTATAATCATGGCCATAAACAATCCTTATTAAGGATTTATGTTATATTTATTGGCCAAGATTATTAACCACCAATTTTTATTTTAATTCCACTCCACGTGGCTTGCACGAAAAAGGTTATTGATTGGTCTCGCATTGTCATTTCCACTTCCCATTATCTCGTACGTGGGCCTACTCGGGTCGATGGGAGTAATAGTACCACATATGTGGGTCTTTTAATTACTTAAGACATTAAAAGGATTGGCTGGCCCATTTAAATCATGTCTTGGTCCATGTAATAGAATTTTACATGCCCACATATATTGGGCCAATGATTGGGTTGTTTGGTTTGTTCACCACGCCGCACACTGTATGAGTGCCATGCATATGAGGTTGTAGAGGATACATTAGAGCACCAATGCCAATGTTGATAATGTGGAAATCTATATTTGAACTGCCAAGCTGAATAGACCACGTCATGGTTGAGTTATGTGGCTTCGTTGGTGATTCGATTCATTGCATTGGGATGCCACGTGGGTGGGCTGAGGTATACATGGAAATCTGAAAAATTGAATTGAATGGATAGCTTGCTTTGAGATATGTGCGAGATATCGCCGAGTTAGATAGAGATCACCCACATCATATGAACTTGTTTTTCTCAAATGGCCAATATCAAACTTTATTAGCTTGGTATAACTTCACTATCATTGTGATGGTAGGCCATATGATAGCTTGAGGACCCACCATGTAGAAAAATACAATGTGGTGGAAAAGGCACCACTCCATGAAAAGAGTGTCTTTGAACCAGGCTAAGGGCCCTTGTCTAGTAAAAATTGGGGTCCACCCATTTGAATAAGAGTGTCAAAGACCTGCATCACAAAATAAGAAATTTATTTTTCACCTCCGAGTACTCTCCGCTTATGCCATGTGTCGCTGCCACATTGTTTAGTTGACAATGTAGATTCTAAGTGTTGAAAAAACTTTGACTAACCATATCTTGAGCATATGGAGTTAGTTTTCCACATTCAAGGTAATGACATAAATCTCGTTAATTATCTACCACTTTATGTTATGGTGTAGTGATATTTAGGAAGTATAAAATGTCCTAAAATGTCATCTAGATCATACCTCCCTAGTGAGAAGGAGTTTTTTCCAAAAAAATCTTATGAATCCCAAACCTAGTGTTGCTAAGAAGAGTTCTAAGCAATATGCTACTACTCCATAATTAGAAAACTAATGGCTCAATCCAAGGATATGTGGCATTAGTGCCACACTATTAACACCTCCTGGTAATCTTTTTCTATTGTACAAAACTAACTCTACATAGAAAAAGTTAGTGTTAATTGAAGAAAACACTTTCTTTCTCCTGTTACATGGTCTCTACCTCTACATGGTATTGATAAGTGTCTAGTGGTGACATTTTATCCCACTAAATGTTTTCTTCCTCTACACAAAGTATAAGTCCCTGATTGAAGATGTTAATCAGGAAATCCTCTTCTACATGACCACAAGTAGCCTTTACACAGAGTGACATTCCAACCCATTGCTAGGTGTCAATAATTGATCATCTACCATTCGATACCACGAATATGCCTCTTCATAGAATGGATATCTAATCTGATGTCAAGATATCAAAAAATATAGCGATCCTCCGTGAAATCCAATGATCTTGATGATACACAAAATGTACTAAGAATCAGAGCTCCTAAAAACATGTCTGCATAATTTATTACAAAAAATAAATTTTGATACTTATAACATGATGGGTTAGAACACAATTTTCCCTTTGATGGGGTCTTACATTTGTAAGCATCATAATTACAACCGCTACCAAAAATGGGTCTTAAAAATATAGGATAATAATCAAGAGCTATGCCATACAAAGTTGAATTACCAACCCAAAGCTAACGGACTTTCATCGTAGGTATTACTTGATCCGGGGTTGAATTTTTTTTGGTGGTGAGGTCACAACTTCATTTACCTTTTCCATAGGTTTGTATTACATCTTTGGCTTACCACTACACCGATGCGATATGGATGAATTTTCCAACAAGTTTCCACCGATGCCCATGCATATGAAAATGATTACAAAATTTCCGGTTACCTTCTTCTAAGCTAAGGAAATCTAGTTACCATTTCTCACCTCTCGAATGATGAGATGGAGATTTCTGATTCATCTTGTTCCTAAAAAATGATAAAAAAATCTTCAATAAATTCCTTCTCTTCCAAAATCTTGTAACATAATGGTTATGCATCCCAAAAAATGTATAAGGAAATTCATGCCACATTTTCTAAATATAAAATCCAAACTGCTTATCTTGAAAGATTGGATAAGAAGTTTTACAACCTTCTTTGTGCTTATGGTAAGAAAGTGGAGGTGGCATATCGATACCTCTACACCGAATTTTCTTAGCAAATTTATTCCGGCATGACTAGTCGGGTGATCACTTGGCATTCGAAATCCTGTCTTCCTTCAAAGGTGTGCTTGAAGCATTCTCCAATATAATTTCCTGCACTACTATAACCCAATCCTACAAAATGAGGATGATCCTCAACCTATATTGAGTTAGTAATACCTTGACTATTTTTTCCAAGGGATATTCCATCAAAACCCATTTTAAATAACAATTTGGATCCAATTCCTCGATTATGATTTTCAAATGAAACCAAACACATCATTACCTGAATCTAAAATCGAATGGGACAAAGAAGAAGATTCCCAAGGTGAAAAACTTACGATTGCTTTATGTCATGGTCTCTACATCTAAAGTAGAAGTAATTGCCTACTAATGACCACCACATAGGAAATTGATCAAGATCTCATCCTTTGATTCTAGCTCCTTTTTCAACCAATCAACTTGTTGTTTGAGGGAATAAAGCTTAAATCACGGGAATTTATTGTCCTCCTCGATTTTTCAATTAATGCTCTCAAGATCCTCCAATATTTCCCTTTTCAATGTTTTTCCCATTATTACCTACAACGAATCTATCCTGAAAATAATGTAAATTTTTCGAGTAAGAAGATCAAGCTAAATTATCTGTATTTATGGGATTAGCAAATCACAAACCGTATCTAGATGCAATCGAATCAATCACGAAACTAACTTTGATACCAACTTGATCCGTAAATAGGTGTGCATTTTAATTACTTTCCATGGAACCCTATAGGCACTTGTAATTTTAAACTCCATAAATATTATCAATTTTAATGAAAATGCAATGTAAATAAAGCACACACACACCTTTGTGAAGAAAATTGATATTAGAGTTTGGTGAATGCCTACGTATCGGGTTTAAATTTTGAACCGATTCATTAAACTTCCAAATACAAATAATTAAAATTTATAATGAATCTATGAATGTGCAACCCAAACAAATATAATTTACTAGTTGATTCAAGACTCGAAATGATAAATAAAACGATCACATACCCAGTTGATTCAGTATGAATCCGAACAAGATACAAAGGTGACCAAGAATCTTGTTGATTCCAAGGAATCTAAACCGGAAAAGAATGAAGAAAAAAACTACTCCAATTCCACCAAGAAGTATAAACTTAGCTTATAATGACCATTATAGAAGAATAAGTCTTCAAAATTATTCATGTGATGAGAGGCACACTTGACGAGGGATCTAGTAGAACTCCGAGAGTTGATATGACTTCCATAGGGTATAACAAAATAAATAATAATCTGAATCAGGAAAGAAATACCACCATTGGAAGCATGAGGAAATTATGAGAGTATATCCTTCTTACACTAAGGCCTAGTTTAGCCTCTTAGACCTCAAAAATTAGTGATAGATAAAACTGCGCCCTTATAGTGCATAGATTGCCACCAAACAATTGTTTACCAAATACCCTCAATCTCCTTTATATACTTGTTGAGCTCATATAACATATTGGAAAGGAATATTTTTTAATAATGGCTGGTCAAGGGTTCGAACCCCTTGGCCACCACTTTACATTGAAATTTCCACATAACCATGGATATAGTTTTATGTGGCACGATAAAAATAACACTTAAGATATTAATAATATACATGCATTTCAATGTTTATAACCATGTGAATAAACAAGCCTTATCAAGGCTTTATGTTATGTTTATTAGCTAACATTTTTAACTACCACTTTATCTTTTAACACCACTCTACGTAGATTGCATGTGTAGTGCCCACATTTTACACACCCAAATACAACAAGAAAAAATACCGGGATAAATTTTTTTGACTTACATTGCCCACTACACACAACACAAATGAGGGATCCAAGTACCAAACTCGACTCACACGACAATCACATAAGTCATCGAATCACATAGACACATGAAAACAACATAGGCATGTCGATGCCACACCTTTCCCACGAAAGAAGACTCGAGGATAGGAAAACCCATAACACATCTTTTCTTACAACTCAAGTGGATGTGACTTGGTGTCCATATAGCGTTATTAGGTTTTAACGGAGATTTAACTACAAGATCATTTTTACCATAAAACATACCTCAATCATGGGTTAGTTATTTCCCTACCATATTTATTTCAATTCAATGACTTGAGGAATACCATTGTGATTTATACATGAATTATTTTTCCTCAAAGTTTGAACACACCAAGAACAATTTAGATTCTTTGAAACAAAAGAGTATGTTTAATTGAGTTATAAGGTCTTCAAGGGTGGCATTATTCTGAACCTCAAACCTCATCTTTACTCTTATATGCTTTATTTTCTACGTCACATTATGGTCTTATTATTAGCATTGTCTTGAAAAAGGAGTTACAAAATATTTGTCTAGCCTCTTGAGACATAAATGATTAGGAGACTTGAAGCTACACACGGACCCTAAGTTAACATCAAAATCAACTGAGGTTTAGGTTAATTCCAGCTTCACCTAAGGGTCTACCCTCAATTATATATGTGTTTTAAGTGAGAGGACACATTTATGCTAAACCACCTTCACGATAGGACCAAGGTGTTATGTCGATAGAAACCAAGGTAACACATTTAACTGAGCGGAGCTAAGGGGTTCATTAATAAGAGTTTAAGACCTAGAACAACTAAGTCACAACCTCCATCTATGTCGTCTAGATCCAATAGGGATCTCATTCGATGAAGAACATTAATTTTAAATCTATCTTCGGAAGGCAAGGTAGTTCACTAGGATACGAAGGAGGAGTTAGCTCTACGCACTCCAAGGAAAGTTTGATTGTGTCACTCCTATCAGACGGGTTTATGACAATGTCACTAACCATACTGACTAAGCCGATAAACCCATTCTTGGGCTCTTGTTTACTCAAACTAGGAGATTTCCATCGAGTGCAGGGTTTAAGTTCACTCTACGGTTTTCAATGTCTTCTACGGTAAGGAGTATCACACATGAAAACAAGTTGTGCTCTGATATTGAACAAGAGTAGAGTGTTTCGATTAAATTATCTTTATTACATTTACAAAGTATGAATGCACAAGATGACTCATTAATCATTTATTGAACACTAAATTTGTGCTACAAGATATTACTTCAAATTCATTTACCTTTTATGATTAAATCAAAAAGGTATGTTATAAATCAAAATGGACCTATGATTAAATGCACATTTCCTAGATGTCCTTGAAACTAGCATTTCATACATATCAACAAATTATCAATTATAACCTTCTGTAACATGAGACTACATTATACGTTTATCCATTTAACAATGAACTATATAAATTACAATGATAATTAATGCATTACACAACACCGTTACGCCATCATTCTTTCATCCTGTAAAAACCACGTGAGCAAGATATCAGTGATAATTCACTTGCATGGCATCCACCCTAATCTAACATAATTATCATTTTTCAGTTTCCCATTTACATATAATAATAATTACAATTTGCAAGTGAGAGAAAAAATTTAGAGACATGTATTCAATGCATTTCATTTCACTTCATTTTGTAACCCAGGAGAGAGAAAGAGAGGGAAGAGAGAGAAAACACCATTTTGTCAAAAGTTCTATTTCACACAACAGTTACACTATAGAGTTTTAAACAATTATTTACATGTGTTAAAAGTTTCCAGGGTGGTTTGGCAACCCTACAAGGGTCCCATGAACTTTCTATTTTAACATTTTCTCACTAGCTACAAAACGTTCAAAACGGGCTCGGAGAGGCTAAGAAACCGCTTCCAAAAGTTATCTTCCGATGAGAATGCACACCACAATAAACTTTCTATGTATTCCTAGATATACCAAGAGTTCATAGCAACTGACGAAATTGGGAAAAAGTGAACGGTTTGCGTTTGGCGGCTAGTTTTCCGAGGCTACTAGTTGTAGCTGACCTAGTTGCAAATGAACCAAAGTTAGCTCGAAGGCTCAGTAAACCACACCCAAAATTGATGTTTTATGGATGAGCACACAACGAGACACTTCCTACTAGTTCCCCTATATAAGGAGAATTCATCAGAGTCGACGGGACTGAGAACTAGAAAACCATTTTCAAACGGTGACAAGTTTTCTGGAGCAACAAGTCAAAATTGGTCCAATTTGACCTCGTCAAACTGCGACTAGAGGCCTACAAAATGGCCTTGCCAAACTATCCAAAAAAAAATTTCCTCAAACTAAATGTTCCATGCAATTGTCTAGTATAAACCTAGAGGTTTACAAAGATGGGAAATAATTTCTCCATCCAAGTTTCAAATGGTACATTCAAAATGAAAGTCAACTTTCTAGATTTAAAAACTTTCTACTATTGTACTATAGTGTAATGGGGCTCCTATAAGAGCATCAAAAAGATCTCATATGTTCATTCGAGGTCAATCCAAAGGTCAAGGTGACTCCATGCATACCAAGGTACATGAATGAAGCTTCACATCTCATTTTCAGAGTTACGAAGGGTACTTAATGAGTCTCCAAAATGTAAAAATTAACTATTTAAATAGGGAGAAGATCAACTTTATTAATGGGAAGTCAATTTCGTCTTGCCGATAAAATAATATTGAAGCGATCCAGGTGGGTAGGAAGTTTTCTAAATCACCACAGAATTAGGTTGGAAGTTCATGTTTTGATGCAAAATATTTATTTTGATTTCATGAGTTATGACATGACATTTCTTTGTTTTTGCGATGAGTTGATATAACATTTAACTGTATTAAAATTGTAATGTTTTGAAATTCTATTAAGTTGCAAACGATAACTAAAACATAATATTTATGAGAGGTAAGGGAATATGGACCATGCCTAGGAGGAACAAAGTTAGTCAAACCCACAGGCTTCAGTCCAACATCTCACTAAGCACTTCATCAACTAGATCATGAGCATCCACAACTCCACCATTTTACATACACGTCTATCATAAAATCTGTAACTACATATTTGAAACCATTCTGCTACTCTGATCACATTTCTCCTACCTTCTAGATTCGACCCACCACTTGTTGAGCATGATCAAATGGTTTCTTATTGTTGTTGTTTGGATAAGAATGAGATCTTCCTCCTTTTGTGCATAGCCTCAAATCTTGCAACCATGAGACCATGATTTTTGAAGGCATTTTGTTAAACACTTCACATGCCTTAAGCATGCCTCCACATTTTGCACCTTCTCATGTGCTCATCAAACACCAAGAAAACATGTCCACACAACCACCACAGCCAGTTGGCATGTTGATGATACAATATAGGGTTTCCTTAAGATAACCAACATAGCCAACATCGCCATCCACGCACACACAATGGTTTTATATATATATATATATATATATATATTTCCAGATTTGAGAGGGGTGTTGGTGCATTTATGGGTTTGCACACTTTACTCTAATTCTCCATGTTCAATTTTTACTCTAAAACGTCCTTTTGGCTCGAGTGAAGATCTCAGAACTCGTTTTATCCAGATTGCATGTTTTCAAACTGCCCTCAATGTTGTTATTCTGCCCTTTTTTGAAACAAAATACAAGTTCCCCCCATTTGTACCCTGATTTATTCATTTTCACGAGCTATACCATTTTTTCCTTTGCCAAATCATGAAAGAACTTGAAATTGATCAAATCCTAAATTCATGCAAGTGTTTCCCCAATCCCAAGGTCGCAAATGATGTCAAGAGATGATTCAATTGGTTTAAAATGAAGAATTCTGCCTTCCCTGTCAAAAAAATTTGATTTCTAGGGCATTCCCTGAATTTTTCACGTTTTTGACGTGCTCTCGGGCCGTCAAATTTATCATTGTAAACTCTATGCTGACATGGCAGGCTCTCATTGGCCAGGTGTGGTTGGAAAAAATGTTATAACTTGTCAAATTTTCAATTTTTGGTGAAGGGAGAATTTTCTCTGCGGCCCCGCATTTGCCTAGTATGCCTACGTGGCATGATTTGATTGGTCAGATGGAGCATCGAGTGGTGGAGGTCACTTAAAAAATTTCCTTCATTTTTTGCAAATTTCTCAAAATCAAATTTTTTCTGAAGGCCCGTGCCCAATGGGAGGCGACACGTGGCACAGGGAGATCAAACAGACAACATGGGAGTTGGGAAAATTTTATTGTTGTAGACTCAAAGATGTCGGAAGAAAATTTTTCCCCGCGGCCCCGCAGTTCTACAGGGATGTGCTTATGTGGCCTGATGTGATTGGTCAAGGATTGGCGGGTGGCGGAAGTAACTTAGGAAATTTTTCTTCCATTTTGGAAAAATTTCTCAAAATTAAATTTTGCCCAAAGGCTGCAGCGAATGGCATGATGACACGTGTCCAGGAGGGCCAGGCGATGGTCAAGGACTTGGAAAATTTTGGTGTTTTTGGCTCGGGGTGTCAGGGGAAAAATTTGGCCCACGAGCCCGCAACCATTGGAAAGGTGACACGTGTCCAGGGAGATCGACCGGAATAGTGGGAACTTAGAAGAATTTGAAATTTTTGGTTTCAAAATGCAAAAGGAAAATATTTTCCTAGGGGTCCACACCCAATACAAAGTGGACACGTGTCCAAGAAAGTTAGCATGGATGGGTGGAATTTGTGAAAATTTCAAGTCTTTTAACTTCAAAAGTGTTAAAGTTACAATTCGGCCCAAAGACCCACGCCCAATGAAAGGGCGACACATGTCCATGGGAGCAAATGAAAAGGGGGTGATGTGTGTTTTTTGGATTTTTTCCTTTGGAGGCAAGATTTCAAAGTGACATTTCGAGCAAGATCTCCATGCGAATCACAGTGTAACATGTATGCACAGAGATGAAATGGAGTGGCGGAAGTTCTAAAGACTTTGAAGTTTTAACTTCAAATTTCTCAAAATAAAATTTTTGCCCGAAGGCCCATGCCAAATAAACAACGAGACACGTGTCCAACATTTGATGGAAATTCGGAGCGCGAGGAAAGATGGAAAATGTTCCAATTTTGGCAAAAATTTTCAAAGGAAGCAATGAACCCACGGAAAATATTGGAGATTTTTCATGCAACTAATCCACAGGTGACACATGGCAATTTTCAAATGTGAAAAGAGAGAGGTCAGGCCCGCATAGAGTTTTGATGCTTGCGAGAGGAATGAAGGCAAATTTGATGAGTCGGCTCCGCATCTAATGGGAGATCGACATGTGGCAGAGAAACAACGAGGCATTCGGGGCACGGAACATTTTGAGAAAATTTTCCTTTTCTCAAAATGGGGAGAAAATTTGTCATTTTGGCCCGCGATTTTCAAACAGGGCCCACAGGAGGACACGTGGTGCATTCAGGGGCTCACAAGGAAAATTTTCAAAATTTTCCCGAGATCAAAAAGGGTTTAAAATGCAAAATTTAAAAGGGAGGGTCACATGCCAATGGTTTTTGGACACGTGTGCACCTTATCCAGAGGAAAAAAAGGTAATTTTGGCATTTTTAAAGAGGATTTGGATCTGCCACGTGGAAGGCTGGCATTTAAAGTTGATTTTAATCAACGGCAACTGTGCATTTTCATTTTTTGGGCACCATTGGAGCTCCAAGAAGTGTGGAATCATCATTTTTGCACCAAAACACATGAAATTTTATATGAATCTACATCCCTTCGGCCTTCTGAACACAATGGAATCATTTATTTGAGCTGATTCGGTGCCCTATAGTGTTTTTTGTGAGATATTTTTCTCAGCCCGTGAAAAACACGTGAAAGGTAAAAATGAAAAGTTGCAGAGTTAAAAATGATGAGGGAAAAAGGTGAAAAATGATTGCAAATGCATGTTGGCATGGTGGAATGCCAAAAACATGACCCTAGGATGGATAAGGATCTGAGTTCATGTAATATTTTAAAATATTTGTGCATCTTTGGCATTTGGCGAATCGTTTCACTGCTTTTATATCATTTTTCATCAAATGGATAGGGTTTTATAACAACTTTGATCCCTTTGGCATATTATTTTCTTGGGATGCAAGGATTCAAGTTGGCATAGGGTATATCATGTAGTTTTAGAAACATTTAAGAGGCTCTGTTGAGAATTTTGGAGAAGGACGAAATAATTTTCACAGGGAAAACTAGAAGAAGTCCATTTCCTTTTGAGAAACTACCTAAGAGCCATTTTTATTCCAGTTTGCATCAAGTTCTCACCATATTGAGTTGGTTTCAGTTGTAAAGCCATCAACAAGCTTTGAGATTGTCTAAATAACATTCCCTTGCTGATATATTTGATCAAATTCTTGGATTAACTAGTTTTATCTCTTTCCAAAGCTTGCATGCACTTGTATTTCAGTATGTTTTCAATTTGTGTTTCATGCTCATGTTGCAATCTTGTGTTTGGTATATTTATTGGTAATGCATGGTCTCATTTCTTGTAGAGGGTTTGAAGGCATCTACCATCTTCCATTCAGAAGAGCATTCATTTGAGTGGAGATAAGTAGATTTAAATTCATCTTACCTTCCTTGTAAATTGAGGGTGTTTATAAACGTTTGGGTGTACCTTAGGAAATGATCTAACAAGGGGTTCTGAATGCTTTATTTATATTTTGCTTCAAGCCTTTATGGCATGCTATCAAATTTTGTATGGAATAGTATAGATTTGGGCATCCATATGTGCACACATCCTAGTAGAAAGAGCACTTCAAATTCATTGAAATATCTCTGTTGTTTAGGTGTTGTAATTCTTTTGCAAGGTTTCCCAAATAAATGATGACTCCTAACTACTATTGTCCCAATATCTCTCATCATAATTTCATATTAAACTAACTCATCTTACATATAATACCCTTGCATCTGCATTGTGTATCTACAAAAGAATTCAATCCTTTCACAAAGATGCACAAAATTGATCAGGGTTTTATCATGTCTTTAGCAACTCTAGCTTTGTTTTGAGAACATTTCCATCATTTAGTAGTGACAGCTCCTTTGAGTTTGGATAATGGATATTTGATCATGTTTTCACAAAGCCTCCTCCACATCATATACAAAACACAAGGATATCTTCATCTCCTTACCATATAGGGGCTGCAATATAGGTTCTCTTACCTTGGTTGATAGGCACAACCTAAAATAGTGAGGGTTAGATCAAAACCCTTATGAAGGTGCTATCCACTCCCTCAATTCTTGAATGCAAACAAGCAGATAGGTGTGATCCCCGGCTACAAATGACATACAAAACATCTATCTATCCTTGAGTGTCTTGTGTAGATTCATGATGTTGTTCAAGTTGTGAAGGAGATTAAATCTGGATACCAACACCCGAGTGGTACCACCGCTGGGAATTCTTGCAATTTCTTGGTGGTTTTGAAGTACTTGAAAGGTTTGAGCATTTGTGTGATCAAGTATTTGAGCTGTTATATTCTTGAGATATCATTTCATACTTCAGATCTAGATATTTTGGGTAAGAAAGACTCCAAACTCAGCATGCTCTGCTCATCTACCAGTAGTTTATGTGATTTGGATGCACTATTTTTGGTTGAATTAAGAAGAAAATCTGATATGTAAATCCATGCAAGTTTTCAGTATAACATGCTTTTGACAGAATATTTTTTAGTGCTTTCTTGCATAACTAAGGTGAAAATCCTCAGTGGCGACTCCATGCTATTGGGATCTTGAAAATAACAGTTGTCTAACACATTTTTATCATTTGAAACTTGTTGTTTAAATCACAAAACCGGGAGAGAAGGAGATCCCTCTTCATAAAGGACTCTTCTAAGAAGTTTCTCACTTTGAATCAAGAAGCTCGGAACTAGAAGGAAGAAGAGTGTGGGAATTGGTTGGTGATTTGGTTGCAAGGAAAGGAATCCCCATAGTTGAATTTGAAGGAGAACAACCTGTCATTAAAGATTATAATTCCTCTTCAAGTAGATCGATTCGAGGTAATCTTCTTGCTGATTTTCACTCTCCATCGGTGAGGACCTTCTTGTGTATTTAAAAACTTTCTCTTAAATCTTCTCCTGTGGTTTCTAAGTTTGCTAAAGTCTATCAAGAGAGAGAGCCTTTGGGGGTTGTCATTTTAAAGATCATTCATCTATTCCAATCGGACCCATTATTACTCCTCATCGACTTGTTTCACCTCCAATGTCACCCCCACCAAACAATATGGCTCAACCTAGACCTCCATTTGTTGTAAACACCTTTGGTCCTATAAATTTTGGAGGAATGGATGGTTATTCAAATGCTATCCCACAGGATGTGAGAAATAGGTTACCAAAATTCTAAGGTAACAATGCCATAACGGGAGATCAGCATCTCAAACTCTTTGTTAAGATGATGGAAGACTTTGAAATAGAATTTGAGGATGTGTATATCAATTTGTTTATCCATACACTTGAGGAAGATGCAAGAGATTGGTACAAAGCTCTGCTAATAACTCTATTGATTCTTGGACTGAGATGAGTAATGCATTTAGATTACAATATGGAGACAAAACAAATCCAAGGTTCCTTCTATCTCGAGTTTGAGAACATCAAGAAGAACCCGAATGAGACCGTTCATGATTTCAATACAATTTTTAATAAGAAATTGACAAGGCTACCTATAATTTTGAGGCCTTGTGATGAATCTTGCTTGATCAAATATGCAGATGCATTCGATAAAAAGGCAGCTTATTACTTGAGAGACAACAATCCTACAAACTTGAGGCAAGCTTTCACCATGGCACTTCAAATTGAAAATAATATTAAAGCTGTTGGTAAACCACTTGAGAGGGATGGTGTGAAGCTGAGAAACCCTGAAAAGCCTCAAACTAGCAAGGGTGCTGATTTGGAGGATGTTGTCAAGACTTTGGCAGGGGTTGTCAAAGAAATTTCCTACAAATTAGCCCGAGCTAAGAAAGGAATTGGGTAAAGTTCACAAGGACAACAAAGAATTCAAAACCATGAAAGATTTGGCAATCATCCTAGGGGTGATCAAAGACAAGATGATAGACGTAAAGGGATTATTAGATCTATGAATAGACAACCCCAAGCATGTGAAAATAGAGTGGTGCCTGACCCTCAACTGCAAGAGTTGCTGCTGTTCAAGAAGTTGCTGATATGGATTGGTGTGACAGATGTTTTCTTCCTCATCCGTCGTGTGAAATGGACCAAAAAGATATAGATGATGAAAATGAAAATGAAATGGATTATGACATTTGTATGATGGGCAACTCTTCGGGCTCACGACAAGCAACAACATCAACGAGATGTGATAAGTGCAAGGACTGTTGTGTGTTTTTGGGATTACATAAAGAGGGTACCATTTCTTTCTCTTCCTTAAACTCATGATGTAGATGTAGTTCAGGCCTTTGAAATTCCTAATAATGACTTTGAATACCTAAGGGATTTAATGATCAAGAAGTATGATGGTGGTATTCCTTCGGAGGAAGATAGACAATTGTTAATGAATGTTGTGGTTGGTCAAGAAAAGGAGTACAATACTAGAAGTAAAGTTGTTAGAGGAGATGGTCCTCAAGCCAAGCCAAAGATGCCCTTTCTCACAAGCATTCCCAAAGATAACCCTAGAAGGGAAAAAATTGCTAAGAACCCTATTGTCCCATGTAAAAATATCAATCCTCTCCATGCCCAGGCTGCCAAGAATACTTCTCCATCTGATGAACCTTCTTGTTTCCCTTCCAATGTTGTTTTGCCAAAGAATGTTCCATATGATATAGCCCAGGTATTGAGCCAAATTAAAGAGAGTGTTCCCATTATTGAATTGCTTAGAATTCCTGAACACAAGAAAAGAGCTTTTGAATACTTGGGATTGAAAGAAGAAAAGAGTATCTCAAGCAAAAATGTAAATGTTGTTAAGAGTCCTCTTCAAGACATTGCTTGGTCTTATTCAGAGCTGAAGGCATATAGAGAAGATTTATTTTAGCATGAGATTCCCCTTGAGGCCAAGACTAAGCCATTTAGACAAAATCAAAGGCCTATTAACCTACTACTTTCCATGAAAATGCAAGAAGAGTTGAAGAAATTGAGAGATGGTGGCATCATTCAGCCTACTATATACTCTTATTGGGTTGCCAACCTTGTGCCGATCGAGAAAGAAGAACACAACTATCGAATTTGTGTGGATTTTAGGAATATAAGAAAATCATCTATGAAGGACAACTATCCTTTTCCAAACATGGAGAATATGTTGCAGCTTGTGACAGGGTTAGAAATGCTTTCTACTTTGGATGGTTTCTCCGGATACAATCAAGTAGTTGTTAAAGAATCAGAAAGACTTAAGACAGCCTTCACTACTCCTTGGGGACTTATGTTTTTGTAAGGATTCCTTTTGGATTGATGAATGCTGGTGCTACTTTTTAGAGGGCAATGGATGTTTCCTTTTCTGGTTATATCAATGAGTTTATTGCAGTTTACCAAGATGATGTGACTGTTTTTTCAAGACAACGAGTAGACCATTTGCAACACCTAGAGAAGATGCTGATCAGATGTAGGGAGTATGGAATTTCACTTAATCCAAAGAAGTGTCATTTTGGTGTGCCAAAAGCCAAGCTATTGGGGCATATTGTGTCCAAAGAAGGTGTTATGATAGATCCTGAGAGAGTGGAAGCAATCAGCAAGGTGCCTGTGCCAAGAACCAAGAAGGGTATTCAATCTTTCTTTGGCCAAATCAATTTCATTAGAAGGTTTGTCTCCAATTTTGCTGAGTTGACTCTTCCAATCACAAGCATGCTAAGAAAGGATCAAGTTATTAAGTGGGAGGAGGCTGCCATCTAAGATTTTGAAGGAATAAAGGATGCACTCAAGCATGCACCTATTTTGGCAGCTCCAAACTATAAGATGCCTTTCCAAATCTTCTCTTTTGCATTTGAATTTACTATTGCTTCAGTTTTGCTACAAAAGGATGAAAATGGAGCTGAGAGGCCTATTGATTTCTTTAGCAAGGATTTACAAGTAGCTGAATTGAGGTACACAATTATGGAGAAACAAGCATTTGCATTAGTAAAAGCAACAAAGATTTTTCAGGGACCTACATTTTGAGTTCAAAGGTTGTTGCTTATGTTCCCCACACCATGGTTAAAGACATCTTGTCTGACATGTACATATCAAGCAAGAGATGTAGATGGGTTAATAAATTACAAGAGTATGATATGGATATCCAAACAAAAAAGCTGGTAAGAAGTTTAGGTCTTGCCAAACTCATGGTGAGAGTAATTTACGAATGTAGAAGTGAATCACTAGGGGAAGAAAGGGAAGATCTCCTTGAAAAATTGATGATTTCTGAGTGGTACAAGGATGTGGTCTATTACCTCAAGCACTTATGCTGCCCAGTCACTTAAATAAAAATAAAAAAAGAGCCCTCAAGCTGGCTTCTCAGAAATATGTCATAACAGACCTTGGGCTGGCTTGGAAGAACCCTGAAGGTGTCCTCTTGAAATGCATAACTGAAGATGAAGCTCCCAAGTTGATTGCTGATTTCCATGGGGGATTTTGTGGAGGAAATTTTGCTGGGAGAGTGACAACACATAAGATTTTAAGAGCTAGTTATTAGTGGCTAACTCTTTTCAAAGATACAAACCGGCTAGTTAGAAGGTGTGATAGTTGCAAACGTTTTTCAGGAATATTGAGAGCTTCAGGCTCCTTCCTTTGTAGCCTATATCAGTTGAAGCTCCTTTAAAACAATGGGGAATGGATTTTATTGGTGAGATTTCAAATCCTTCTAGTGCTGGTTATAAATGGATCCTTGTAGCAATGATTATTTTACAAAATGGGTTGAGGCAATTCCATTTAGAAAGGTAACACACGAAGTGGCAATGGATTTCTTGCTTGAATCATATCATATGTAGATTTGGGGTTCCAGATTCAAATTGTGTCGATAATGCTATGTGTTTTAGAGCCAAGCCTTTGATGGCAATGTGTAATGAATATGGGATAAATCTGACCTATTCTTCAAACTACAACCCACAAGGAATGGGCAAGCTGAATCAAGTAACAAAAACTTGCTCAAGATCATTAGAGGAACCTTGGAAATAAACAAGAAGAAGTGGGGAGAATAGTTGAAATTTGTAGTTTGGGCTGATCGGATAACTCCAAAAAGAGCAAGCTGGTAAAAGCCCATTTGAACTGGTGTATAGAACTCAGGGCTTTGCTTTGTCATTACACTGTAATTATCCACTTTTCAGTTGCCCAAAGTGTTGGAAGATCAAGATTATGGCCCATATGAATCAAGAATCAATCAGATCATTGAGTTGGATGAAGAAAGGAGAGCTTCTCATCAAGGCATGTCGAGGTTTAGGGAGAAGTTGAAGAATTTTTTTAATAAGAAGGTCACCCCTAGAGCTTTTAGTGTTGGAGATCTGGTTTTGCTGTGGGATAGTAGGCATGAAGACAAGGGTAAGCATGGAAAGTTTGATGCTTTATGGATGGGCCCTTATGCCATTGATATCAGGATTGGAGAAAATACATTTTTTCTCAAAGATTTGGATGGGGATTTATTGGAGCTTCCTGTTAATGGCAGACATTTAAAACACTTTTTGGATTAAATCCCCAAAGGAGGTATGCACAAGTTGTACATTTTGTATAGCCCTTGTTTTTTTTTGTCTTTTCCTTGTTCTTGCTATTGTTGGCTTGTGTTTTCCATTTTGTCCTTGGCAACCATTGTTGGTGTGGTTTTCTCGGTCTGTTTTTGGTGAAAATTATGGTTTTTGGGCTGCTATGCATGTTTTGAATCCTTGCCCAATGGATTTTGGCACTTGGTCTACATTTTGATCTTGTGGCACTCTGGGAGTGCCCATCCCCAAGCAGGAGCCAATGTTGGTGCAATTTATGGGTTTGCACACTTTACTCTAATTCTCCATGTTCCATTTTTACTCCAAAACATCCTTGTGGCTCGAGCTGAAGATCTGTAACTCGTTTTATCTAGTTGAATGTTTTCAAACTGCCCTCAATGTTGTTATTATCCCCTTTTTGAAACAAAATCCAAGTTCCACCCCCCCCCGATTTGTGCCCCGAATCAAAAAATTTGGTTTCTAGGGCATTCCCTGAATTTTTCATGTTTTTGACGTGCTCTCGGGCCATCAAATTTATCATTGTAAACTCTATGCTGACATGGTAGGCTCTCATTGGCCGGGTGCGGTCGGAAAAATGTTATAACTTGTCAAATTTTCAATTTTTGGTGAAGGGAGAATTTGCTCCGTGGCCCCGCATTTGCCTAGTGTGCCTACATGGCATGATTTGATTGGTCAGATGGAGCAGTGAGTGGCGAGGTCACTTAAAAATTTTGCCTTCATTTTTGCAAATTTCTCAAAATCAATTTTTTCCGAAAGGCTGCGCCCAATGGGAGGGCAACACGTGGCACAGGGAGATCAAACAGACAGCATGGGAGTTGGGAAAATTTTATTGTTGTAGACTAAAAGATGTCGGAAGAAAATTTTCCTGTAGCCCCACAGTGCAGGGGATGTGCTTACGTGGCCTGATGTGATTGGTCGAGGATTGGCGGGTGGCGGAAGTAACTTAGGAAATTTTTCTTCCATTTTGGAAAAATTTCTCAAAATTAAATTTTTCCCAAAGGCCCATAGCGAATGGCATGATGACACATGTCCAAGAGGGCCAGGTGGATGGTCAAGGACTTGGAAAATTTTGGTGTTTTTTGGCTCAGGGTGTCAGGGGAAAAATTTGGCCCGCGAGCCCGCAACCATTGGAAAGGTGACACGTGTCTAGGGAGATCGACAGAATAGTGGGAACTTAGAAGAATTTGAAAGTTTTTGGTTTCAAAATGCAAAAGGAAAATATTTTCCCAGGGGTCCACACCCAATACAAAGTGGACACATGTCCAAGAAAGTTAGCATGGATGGGTGGAATTTGTGAAAAATTTGAAGTCTTTTAACTTCAAAGTGTTAAAGTTACAATTCGGCCCGAAGACCCGCGCCCAATGGAAGGGCGACACATGTCCATGGGAGTAAGGGAAAAGCGGGGTGATGCGTGTTTTTGGATTTTTTCCTTTGGAGGCAAAATTTCAAAGTAACATTTTGAGCCAGATCTCTGCGTGAATCACAGTGTGACACGTATGCACAGAGATGAAATGGAGGGGCGGAAGTTCTAAAGACTTTGAAGTTTTAACTTCAAATTTCTCAAAATAAAATTTCTACCTGAAGGCCCACACCAAATAAACAACGGACACATGTCCAACATTTGATGGAAATTTGGAGTGCGGAGGAAAGATGGAAAATGTTCCAATTTTGGCGAAAATTTTCAAAGGAAGCAATGAACCCATGGAAAATATTGGAGGTTTTTCCCACGACTAATCCACAGGTGACACGTGGCATTTTTCAAATGTCAAAAGAGAGAGGTCGGGCCCACATGGAGTTTTGATGCTTGTGGAGGAATGAAGGAAAATTTGATGAGTCGGCTCCGCCTCCAATGGGAGATCGACACGTGGCAGAGAAACAATGGGTATTCGGGGGCACGGAGAATTTTGAGAAAATTTTCCTTTTCTCAAAATGGGGAGAAAATTTTTCATTTTGGACCATGATTTTAAAAAAGGGCCCACAAGAGAACATGTGGCACATCCAGGGGCTTGCAGGAAAATTTTCAAAATTTTCCCAAGATCAAAAAGGGTTTAAAATGTAAAATTTAAAAGGGAGGGTCATGTGCCAATGGTTTTTGGAAACGTGTGCACCTTATCCAGAGGCAAAAAGAAAATTTTTGCATTTTTAAAGAGGATTTGGATCTGCCACGTGTAAGGCTGGCATTTAAAGTTGATTTTAATCAAAGACAGGTTGTACATTTTCATTTTTAGGTGCCATTGGAGCTCCAAGAAGTGTGGAATCGTCATTTTTACACAAAATCACATGAATTTTTATATGTATCTACATCCCTTCGGCCTTCGAACAAAATGGCATCATCTATTTTAGCTTATTCGGTGCCTATAGTGTTTTTCATGAGATATTTTCTCACCCGTGAAAAACACGTGAAAGGTAAAAATGAAAAGTTGCAGAGTTAAAAATGAAAAGGGAAAAAGGTGAAAAATGATTGCAAATGCATGTTGGCATGGTGGAATGCAAAAAACGTGACCACGGATGGATAAGGATCTGAGTTCATGCAATATTTTAAAATATTTGTGCATCTCTAGCATTTGGCAAGTCATTTCTGATTTTATATCATTTTTCATCAAATGGATACGGTTTTGTAACAAATTTTATCCCTTTGGCATATTATTTTCTTGGGATGCAAGGATTCAAGTTGGCATAGGGTATATCATGTAGTTTTGGAAACATTTGACAGGTTCTATTGAGAATTTTGAGAAGGAGAGAATACTTTTCATAGAAAAAGCTGAACAAATCCATTTCCTTTTTGAGAAACTACACGATAGCCATTTTTATTCCAGTTTGCATCAAGTGTTCATCATGTTGAGTTGGTTTTAGCTGTAAAGCCATCAACAAGCTCTTAGATTGTCTAAATAACATTCCCTTGCTGATATATTTGATCAAATTCTTGGATTAACTAGTTTTATCTCTTGCAAAGCTTGCATGCACTTGTATTTCAGTATGTTTTCAATTTGTGTTTCATGCTCATGTTGCAATCTTGTGTTTGGGATCTTTATTGGTAATGCATGGTCTCATTTCTTGTAGGGGTTTGAAGGCATCTACCATCTTCCATTCGAAGAGCATTCATTTGAGTGGAGATAAGAAGATTTAAATTCATCTTACCTTCCTTGTAAATTGATGGTGTTTATAAACCTTTGGGTGTACCTTAGGACATGATCTAACAAGGGGTTATGAATGCTTTATTGATATTTTCTTCAAGCCTTTGTGGCAGGCTAGAAAATTATTGTATGGAATAGTGTAGATTTGGGCATCCATATGTGCACACATCCTAGTAGAAAGAGCACTTGAAATTCATTGAAATATCTCTATTGTTTAGGTGTTTTAATTATTTTGCAAGGTTTCCCAAAGAAGGTGATGACTCCTAACTACTCTTGTCCCAATATCTCTCATCAAATTTCATTTTAAACTAATTCATCCTACCTACAATAACCCTGCATCTGCATTGTGTTTCCAAAAAATTCAATCCTTTCACAAAGATGCACAAAATTGACCAGAGGTTTTATCATGCCTTTAGTAGCTCTAGATTTGTTTTGAGAACATTTCCATTATTGAGTAGTGACAGCTCCTTTGAGTTTGGATAATGGATATTTCATCATGTTTTCACAAAGCCTCCTGCACATCATATACAAAACACAAGGATATCTTAATCTCCTTACCATATAGGGGCTGCAATATAGGTTCTCTTACCTTGGTTGATAGGCACAACCTAAAATAGTGAGGGTTAGATCAAAACCTTTATGAAGGTGCTATCCACTCCCTCAATTTTTCAATGCAAACAAGCAGATAGGTGTGATCCTCCGCCACAAAGGACATACAAAACATCTCTCTATCCTTGAGTGTCTTATGCAGATTCATGATGTTGTTCAAGTTGTGAAGGATATATAATCTAGATACCAACACCTGAGTGGCACCGCTTCCTGGGACTTTTTGTAATTTCTTGGTGGTTTTGAAGTACTTGAAAGGTTTGAGAATTTTTGTGATCAAGTATTTGAGCTATTATATGCTTGAGATATAATTTCATACTTCAGATCTGGATGTTTTGGGTAAGAAAGACTCCAAACTCAGCTGCTCTCCTCATCTACCAATAGTTTATGTCATTTGGATGCACCTTTTTTTTGTTGAATTAAGAAGAAGAAAATATGATTTGTAAATCCTGTAAGTTTTCAGTATAGCATGCATTTGACAGAATATTTTTTAGTGCTTTCTTGCACAACTAAGGTGTAAATCCTTGGTGGCACTCCATGCTATTGGGATCTTGAAAATACTAGTTGTCTAACACATTTTTATCATTTGAAACTTGTTGTTTAAATCATCAAATTGGAGGAAGGAGATCCCTCTTCATCAAGGACTCTTCTAAGAAGTTTCTCACCAAATCAAGAAGCTCAGAACTAGAAGGAAGAAGAGTGTGGAAAGTGGTTGGTGATTTGGTTACAAGGAAAGGAATCCCCATAGTTGAATTTGAAGGAGAACAACCTGTCATTAAAGATTATAAATCCTCTTCAAGTAGATCTGATTCAGGGCAATCTTCTTGATGATTTTCATTCTCCATTAGGTGAGGGACCTTCTTGTGTATTTAAAAACTTACTTGTAAATCTACTCCTGTTGTTTCTAAGTTTTCTAAAGTCTATCAAGAGAGAGAGCCTTTGGGGGTTGTCATTTTAAAGATCATTCATCTATTCCAATCAGACCCATTATTACTCCTCATCAGCTTGTTTCACCTCCAATATCACGCCCACCAAACAATATGGCTCAACCTAGACCTCCATTTGTTGTAAACACCTTTGGTCCTATAAATTTTGGAGGAATGGATGGTTATCCAAATGTTGTCCCATAGGATGTGAGAAATAGGTTACAAAAATTCTAAGGTAACAATGCCATATCTAGAGATCAGCATCTCAAACTCTTTGTTAACATGATGGAAGACTTTGAAATAGAATTTGAGGATGTGTATATCAATTTTTTATCCATACACTTGAGGAAGATGCAAGAGATTGGTATAAAGTTATTCTTGATAACTCTATTGATTCATGGAATGAGATGAGTAATGCATTCAGATTACAATATGGAGACAAAACAGATCCAAGGTTCCTTCTATCCAAGTTTGAGAACATCAAGATGAACCCGAATGAGACTGTTTATTTAAGATTTCAATACAAGGTTTAATAATACATTGAGAAGGATGCCTGTAATTTTGAGGCCTTTTGATGAATCTTTCTTGATCAAATATGCAAATGCATTTGATAAAAAGGTAGGCTATTACTTGAGAGACAAAAATCCTACAAACTTGAGGCAAGCTTTCACCATGGCACTTCAAATTGAAAATAATATTAAAGTTGTTGGTAAACCACTTAAGAGGGATGGTGTGAAGCTGATAAACCCTGAGAAGCCTCTAACTAGCAAGGTTGCTGATTTGGAGGATGTTGTCAAGACTTTGGCAGGGGTTGTCAAAGAAATTTCCCACAAATTAGCCCGGGCTCAGAAAGGAATTGGGCAAAGTTCACAAGGACAAAAAAGAATACAAAACCATGATATATTTAGCAATCATCCTAGGGGTGATCAAATACAAGATGATAGAGGTAAAGGGCTTATTGGATCTACAAATAGACAACCCCAAGCATGTGAAAATAGAGTGGTGCCTGACCCTCTGACTGCAAGAGTTGATGTTGTTCAAGAAGTTACTGATATGGATTGGTGTGATAGATGTTTTCTTCCTCATCCACCATGTGAAATGGACCAACAAGATATACATGATGATAATGTGAATGAAATGTATGATGACATTTGTATGATGGGCGGAGATTCGGCTCACAAAGAAGCAAAGCAACATCAACGAGATGTGATAACTACAAGGATCGCTGCAACATTTTGGGATTGCATAAAGAGGGTACCATTTCTTTCTCTTCCTCAAACTCATGATGTAGATGTAGTTCAGGCCTTTGAAATTCCTAATAATGACTTTGAATACCTAAGGGATTTAATGATCAAGAAGTATGATGGTGGTATTCCTTCGGAGGAAGATAGACAATTGTTAATGAATGCTGTGGTTGGTCAAGAAAAGGAGTACAATACTAGAAGTAAAGTTGTTATAGGATCTGATCCTTAACCCAAGAAAAAAGATGCCCATGCTCACAATCATTCCCAAAGATAACCCTACAAGGGAAACAATTGCTAAGAACCCTATTGTTCCATGCAAAAATATCAATCCTCTCCATGCCCAGGCTGCCAAGAATACTTCTCCATCTGATGAACCTTCTTGTTTCCCTTCCAATGCTGTTTTACCAAAGAATGTTCCATATGATATAGCCCAGGTATTGAGCCAAATTAAAGTGAGTGTTCCCATTATTGAATTTCTTAGAATTCCTGAACACAAGAAAAGAGCTTTTGAATACTTGGGATTGAAAGAAGAAAAGAGTATACCAAGCAGAAATGTAAATGTTGTTGAGAGTCCTCTTCAAAGCGTTGCTGGCCCTAAAACACCACCACCAATGGAAGATCTTGGAGAGGCACCTGAAGTATATTTGGGGACATCCTTGGTTGATTCCCAATTGAATGTTGATCCACTCTTCACAACTTTGATCATAAAAGGTAGGTTGTTTCACAATTACATGTTTGATTCTGGTCCATCATGTAATGTTATGCCTCTAGAAGTTATGAATGAGTTCGATATCAAGGTGACAGCAGCATATGGAAAGTGTACAACCATGGATTCAAGGGAAGTGCCGGTTGTTGGATGTGTGAAGGGTTTAGTAGTGTAACTTGCAGCCTATCCGGGTAAGAATTTAAAACTTGATGTTGTAATTGTTGACTGCCCGCCAAATGGGGTATTCTTTTGTCAAGAAAGTGGGCTGCAAGTGTTGGTGGTAGTGTTCAAATGGACATGTCCTATGCCACCATTCCCATTGAGGGAAGCCTTGTCAAACTCTATGGTGAAAAGAAGAAGTTACACTTGATTGAAGATCCCGACAATGCTTCTCATGAAGTGTTGTTTGTTGATGTAGATGTTGACAATTTCATTGGTTTTGCTGATGGAAAAGAGAGTAAGATGGAAAAATCAGAGTGCTGGGTATGGTAGGATCTCCATGGACATTACTATTTGTGGAGCTTGCTCCAAAGTTGGAAATGGTGCTGGTTTAGTGCTAGTTTCCCCTAGTTTAAAAGAGTTTCCTTTTTCCTTCAAGCTCAATTTCGAATGTACTAACAAAATTGCTGAGTATGAGACATTATTATTGGGATTAAGGATTACATGGAAGTATGGAGTAAAGGATATTGTTTCCAAAGGAGATTCGAGAGATGGTTGTCAGCAAGTAAGAAAGTTGTATGCTACAAAAAAGCAGCGTATGAGACAATATAAGCATGTTGTTCGGGACTTGATTGACATGTTTGATTCCTTTAACATTGTTTACCATGATAGAAGTCTTAATGTTGCTCTTTGAGAAGCTAGCTGTCCTTGGTTCTAAATTTGATAACTTGCACCATTTCACCTTTTTGTGAATATGATGTTGAAGTTATAAGAAGGCCAGCTGTCCCAGATAATGTGAAACATTGAAATTTTTTTGATGATGATGCACAAGTGTTGAGATTATTACAATGCCAAGGAGATTTTTCTGGTCAGAATATTGATTGGGAACCAATGGTGTGCATGAATGAAGGTAGAGAAACTTTGTTTGACAAGGATATTATACAATTGAAGACAAATACCATTCCCAAAGGTCTTGTTGCACTTGAATCCAATTTTAGCAATGCTGATTGCATCATTAATAGAAAGATGTTTGCTTCAAGGGATGTGGAAGAGCATAACTTGGGAACTAAAGACAAACCAAGGAAGATCTGGTTGGGCAGTCATCTCAGCAAAGAAGAAAAATAGTCCTATGCCCAACTTTTAAAGAAATATCAAGACTGCCTTGCTTGGTCTTATTCAGAGCTGAAGGCATATAGAGAAGATTTATTTCAGCATGAGATTCCCCTTGAGGCCAAGACTAAGCTGTTTAGACAAAAACAAAGGCCTATTAACCCACTACTTTCCATGAAAATGCAAGAAGAGTTGAAGAAATTGAGAGATGGTGGCATCATTCAGCCTACTAGATACTCTTCTTGGGTTTCCAACCTTGTGCCAATCAGAAAGAAGAATGGAGATATCAGACTTTGTGTGGATTTTAGGAATCTAAACAAAGCATATATGAAGAAGGACAAATATCCTTTGCCAAACATGGAGAATATGTGACAAACTTATGACAGAGTCGAAATGCTTTCTAGTTTGGATGGTTTCTCCGGATACAATCAAGTAGTTGTTAAAGAATCAGAAAGACTTAAGACAACCTTCACTACTCCTTGGGGGACTTATGTTTTTGTAAGGATTCCTTTTGGATTGATGAATGTTGGTGCTAATTTTCAGAGGGAAATGGATGTTGCCTTTGCTGGTTATATCAATGAGTTTATTGTAGTTTACCAAGATGATGTGACTATTTTTTCAAGACAACGAGAAGACCATTTGCAACACCTAGAGAAGATGCTTGATCAAATGTAGGGAGTATGGAATTTCACTTAATCTAAAGAAGTGTCATTTTGGTGTGCCAAAATCCAAGTTGTTGGGGTATATTGTGTCCAAATATGGTGTTATGATAGATCCTGAGAGAGTGGAAGAAATCAGCAAGGTGCCTGTGCCGAGAACTAAGAAGGGTATTCAATATTTCTTTGGCCTTAAGAAGCATGCCTCCACATTTTTCAGCTTCTCATGTGCTCATCAAACTCCAAGAAAACATATCCACACAGCCACCACAGGCTGGATTGGCATGTTGATGATACAATATAGGGTTTCCTCAAGATAACCAGCGATAGCCAACAACGCCATCCACGCACACACAATGGTTATAAAAATATATATATATATTCCAGATTTGAGAGGGGTACTCACGCCATTAAAGTAATGACAATACTCATCCAAAGGCCTAGTAGCCATAAGCAAATAAACCCAAAAATGAAGCTTCCATGGTCAAGGTAAAATCCAAGAGGCCACATTTTTTGCAGGCATTTTGTCACACAGTCCATGCGCCTTGTGACTACTTCCACATTGCATACAGATCTGCCAGTGCTCTCATACAAACAATATCAGACAAAAATCCCTCCTCCATTTTTCTTTAATGGACGTCCATACTCTGTTTCAAGAGCTCCATTTTGGCACAGGCTGGAGGATGCAGCAAGGTTGTGGAGGTTTGACTTTACATCTATTTTTTTACATTTTCTTGACAGTTTCGATAGCCTTTTATTAAACCATTTTATGTAGATCCTTGTGCCCCATCCAGCCGCCAAACATGCCCTCTGTGCGCTGCAATAATAACCTTCCATGAGAAGTTGTTTCGTTCTTTCATTTGATCAACACTGAAAACAGCGCCCCCAAGTATTTGCGACTACAACATCTGACATAAATCCTCTCTCCATTATGCTTTGATGGAAGTACACGCAGGTATGGGGGGTTTGAGCTTGATACAGGTTGGGAGGATGTTGGCGCAGGCTGGGAGGTTGGGAGGAGGCCGCAACAGCCTTGGCACTCCATGAGAAGACTAGTTTTGCTCATTACCGCCCCTCCAAATTCGCCCATTCCAAAAACAAAAAGACAAAAACCCTAACTACAATTTTTAGAGATTTTTTGCCCTCCTCCATTTTGTTTTTATTTTATTTTATATTAAATTATAAATGTATATTTTTATTGAATTAAGTGACATATAAACTTATGCTTTTCCCTACATTTGTTTATTGGGTCTAAGACATGTATTTATTTATTTATTTTTGTTTATCGCAACCATAATCTTTTCACATTTACAACACTTCACCGATTTATAATATGCATGTTCCTTTAAATTTATATTCGACTATCTCATGTTGGGGAAGTTGTGTTGTAAGTGCAAGTTTTGAGCTTCTACACTAAAAAAACATGGTCGACCCAATATACCAACATTTTTAATCATCCTCTTATAAGATGGCTATACAGGTAACATTGATGAGTGTTCGGACTATATGTACAATAGTGTAGGAAAATGGATTTGATCCACTAAAGATTAAATATGGTGTATATGCATTATATATTAACTGCAATAAGTAACGAGTTACGAGGTTAATACTGAAATAGTCCCTGGATACTATGTAACACTTTAAACACGCTATAAGTAAGCCTAGCTACTTATATTCAAAATTAAAATAGAGTATGAATTCCCATAAAGATGCATATTTGCCTCAAATAGAATGGCAAACATTGGAAATCACTAGTTCTTTGGATTCCAAGTATTTTAAAATCTTTCCTAAATTAATGCAAGTGAAGATTAAAAATGCTAGGATATGATCCAACCTCTTCCCTTCCCCTTTAACTGGAAAGACCTGAGAACTTTTCCATTATTAGCCTCGAATCTCCAAGTTCTCTCATTTCCTACGCCGAACTCACCATGGCGGACAAATACATTTTCAAACCCTAGCCTCCTAAGCACGCAACAAAACACACAGATTTCAAATAACGCCATGGAGCTTCTATCCCTAAGAATGCAACTGGTCACCTATCGAATTCGAGAAAGAGATTTTCCTTAACAGGGTTATCAAAAAGACGAAGCTAGCAAGGATCAGAAGGAGCAAAACAACATTAAATTATTGGCAATATGGTCATCAAGAAGAAAAAGGAGAACGAGGGACAGCTTATAGCATGGCAAAGGCTATTCACCGGTTGCATTGTTGTTTCCACCACCCACTATCTACATGTCGCTGGGAGTAATATTTCCACATACGTGGGTATTTGAATTAATTAATCCTTTAAAAGGATTTTCTAGCCCATTTAAATCGTGTATTGGGCCACGTAATAAAATTTTACACACCCATGTATATTGGGCCAATTATTGGTTCAGCTAGTTTTTTTGGCCATCTTTGTGAAAAGTATGAATGCCACGTAAATGTGGTTGTAGAAGATACATTGGAGCACTAACACCGATGTTTATAATGTGACGAGATGTATTTGAACCACCGAGTTGAATATACCACATTATGACCAAGCTATGTGGCTTAGTAGTTTAGTTATTTCACTTTATTGATATGCCACATGGGTGGGCCGAGGTATATGTGCAAAGCCAAAACATTAAATTGAATGGATAGCTCATTTGAACTATGTTGAGTGCTCTCCAAGCTATGTAGAGTTATCCCACACTATATGAACTTTTTATTCTAAGCTGGAAAATATAAAACAAAGTTGGCTTGGTGTAATTTCACTATCATCATGGTGGTAGGCCACATGGTGAAATAAGATGTGGTGGAAAAGGCCCCCTCATCAAAAGAGCGTGATGAACTTGGCGAGGGCCCTCGATAAGTAAAAAGCAAATTCCACCCATCGAATATAGGTATCGAAGAATGGCTTCAAAAAGAAACAATTTTATTTTTCTCCTCCGAGTACTCTCCGCTTTCTCCACATGTCACCGCCACATTGCTTATTTGACCATATAGAGTCTGAGTGTTGATCAAACATTGACTTGCCATATCTTGGGCATATGGAGTCTATTTTCTGCATTCTAGGTACCGACAAAAAAATCTCATTAAATTCTATAAAAAATTTGGTGGTTTATGGAGATTTAGGGAACTCCCGAACATCCAAAAATTCCTCTAGATCAACTAAGGGACAAGACTATATAAGTTATAACTACTATATGGTCATGAACTAATTTCTACAGTCTTGACTTCAATCCTTCAAACCTTAACCTTTGAAAATATGGATATGAAACTTCTTGTGTGACTATGCTTCACTTGTTATAAAGTGATATTTATTATTGAATCTCTTATATAGCCTTTTATAGGTTATTAGGTAAAATATTTTGATAAGGCATACCATAGGAAGATAAAATAAAAAGAAAAATGCAAAAATGAAATGAAATTAGATTAAAACATAACTATTCTCAATGGAATGCTTGGGATCTTTTTGAATATGTTTCAAATGAGTTTTTGACATGGTCTAGATAATATTGCATCACTAAGTCTTAACAATGTCTTATAGTGTTAAGTATTCAAATTTGTTCACATTATAACCTTGATAGTGCCAGTAGGTCTCTATAAGTAGTAAAACAATAAACTAATCAAATTTATGACCATGTAAATAATTCGCATATCTACAAATTTCATGACAAATAAATATATACAGTGATTAATCAATCAAAATAAATCTAAGAAAATTTGCAATGCAATTGAGAAGGTAGTACATAGAAATTGAAATACGCTCACTTAACAATCCTTGTACTATCAAGCTGACAATATTTTTCTTTATAAAAAAATTTCCTCCTTGGAGGGTAAACCATTGGTATAGTTACACTGTTACATAAAAACACTATAGATTCCATGGAAGAAAGTTGATACCTCCTATTTTTAAGATTACAAATGTATTAATTTTAAATCCTAATAATTAGAATTTTCCTGTGTAGACTGTGTTTGAATATGTTGAAGTTCAGTCACACGTGATTTAAACTCATTCTCAATATAAAAAAGTTCCAAAATAGACAAATTCATCAGATTAGGTACTTCTTACATGAGTATTAGAACTCTGTTATAGATAGGTTTAGAATTTTCACTCAGAAGTGAATATTTCTCCACTTTTCAATTTGCAAAGTTCACGAATTCCATAAAATCTGATGTCTTTCTGTCATATCTTCCTAAGTAAAGCTAGAACTTAGAGTATCATTGAATGCTTGCAATTTTCACACAAATATGGACTTGTGAATTAACCTTCCTTGTGGCTTATGCATAGAGGTAATTTGAGATTCAGCTAATAATTCATATATCTTCTCTACTATACCCTATAGCTCTGTCAACAATCCTTCCACTGTGGCCATCCAATCACCCAATTCTTTCAAAATTTTAGCCATGTATATTTTTTTGTATTCGAGTACTTTATTTTGATTTGTAATACATTGAGACAAAGACCCCTGTTTATGACAACTAGTATCTTCTCTAACATTTAATTTATCCTTGTCATATGTTTGTGTTGGCCTTGTACCTACTTTAACCCTTTCTCTACTATATATTGATTCCTTCGTAAAGAAACTAATAGTTGGTACAAATTTCTCAACCATATTTACACATTGGGAAGAGTGTTCTTTGGTACATCGAATCGCTCTTAAGCATGTAGATCTCCAAGAAAATCTTATATTCTCTTAACCAAATGAGTTTTGGTCATTGCGTGACATCAATAAGCTCGAGTGGTGGTTTGCATCCATGATTTCTTCCCCCATGTGTGATTTCTTAGAAATACTCAAAATGTCCTCCTCTATTTCCATGTAGATAGGAGTAGATCCTTGGGAAAAACTCCTCTTTGTGACCCTCTTGAGGGTTCCTGTGGGAGTATTATACTTGAGTTACACCTTTGGGTCTTCAATTTGTGCCATTGTAGAATCCATTTCTTTTTCCCAATAGGAGGAGTCCACGTTCCTTCTGAAGTAGTAGATGCAATTGTTGCCACTTGTGGTAAGGTGTGTAGTGTTAAAGGAAAAGGTGGTTTAGCTTGAGCGGTGCCAAATAGGCCAAGAGATGGCTCATGAAACTCTAAGTGACCATAGGAGCTTTGAAATAATAAATGGGAATGAAACAAGTTATTGGAAGGAGTGACACATTCATGCATGATAAGAAAGTTTGGGAAACATATGGTGTGATAGCATGAAGAAAAGGTAGATGAAGACACTGAAAATATTGGGGAGAAATTAAAGGAAGTTCAAGAAAAGAAGAAGGATGAATTCACACCTTCAACTTAGCCTTATAACGTATTTTGACAAGCCTCCCGTTTGATGTTGGAGCTGAAGAAGATATAATAGTAAGAGGAGTGGAAGAAGAAATTAAATAAGTAGAACTAGAAGAAATGGTTGTAGGAGATACACTCATTGATTAAATCTTGTCATTGTAATTGGAACAAGATGGGAATAAGTGACTACAACAACTTGGAAAGATAATGATATAATAGAAGTAGTAGAAATAAAAGAAAGGAGAGAAGGAGAAATAATAAAAGTAGTAGAAATAGGGGAAGAGAAAGGAGGATTTTGATAACCAGTAGGATCCAATATCCCATGATCTCCTCCTTCATCTTCAGAAGAAGAACTAGTAGAAATGAGAATACTACTAGTGAAAGGTCCTAGGGAAGATGGAATTAGAATAGAAGAAGAAGAAACCATCCCTATAGAAGTTGAAACTGAATAAGTAGAAAGAAAAGGAACAGACATAGGAGGAAAAATTGCAACAATACTCACTAGAGACTTGTTACTTGTGGACTATGTGGACTTGTGGATGTCCAAATAAACCTTGCAGGGCTTGTCATTTGTATGCTTGGATAATGAGAAGAATAAGAAGGACCATATTTTCCTTTTGATGGAGGAGTCATGGAAAAAAGAAGCTTTTAAACTTGTCTTGAATAAGAACCTTCATCATCTTAATCTTCTTCCTCATCTTCCCTTTGTACTTATACTTTTATTGGCCTAACTTCCTATCCTCCATCTCTAGCCTACTACCCAATAGGTGCATAAGTAATATTTAAATTTCTCATATTTATGGCCACCATTAGATCGTTGACCTCATCCTTATAAACCGGTCATACGTATGGATATGATATTTTTAGTGTAAGTAGCCATGTCAAGAGTGTGCTAACAAAATTGTCCCACTCTTTCTATTGGATCAAAATTCCTTAGAGTATGATAATCTAAGTGAAATGATGTCCTGCAGAGTTGTTATTCTCTTATAATTTTTCCAATTACTCAAGATCATTCAACCTACTAAGAAATTCGTGAGGAGGATAAGTAGAATTTTTCTTCTTCATTTTCTTTTCCACATGACTAATTCCATCGAAAAATTTATATACAATCTCCTATTCAACTAGCTTGCCTAAAACATATTAGGGTATTCTAAAAGGGATAGTGTGAATCCCCTCTACTCTTACCACTATACTCTGGGAAACACTAGAAAGCTTCCCATTCTATATATGAATTTATGATTATTTGACTTACCCTAGGCATAACGGTGTCATATATGGCATTGTAGATCATAGGGTAGTAGTTATTACAAATCACCTCCATGTTCTTCCTATAGTTATGCATGTGCATATTGCTAAAGACCATGGGGACTATATGACTATCTTGTGGTGACCAAATAGGTACTCTATGAAATAATTGGACTACACACATGTCCTCATGAAAGTAATACATCATATAGAAATTGTCTCGCTTCTCTAGCTTCTAGGAACTTACAATATTGCTGAAGAGGTTAAAAGCTAGAACTCCAACTAGATCAGGTATATTTTCATCATTGATGATCATGGCTAGTAGGGGTACCCATGTCTGATTGACATGCACAATATCTAGTGCTACAAATAGTCTATTCATTAGGGCCATTCCCACTCTCACTCCATGTCTGAAATATCTTATATTCATCTTCTCTATTGAGACTTTGGACTTGAAAGTATTTGTGTCCTTTGCTCAATCTTTAAGCATAGTCTTAAGGTTATTTTTGTTTCCCCATTCTTGCAGTGTTTCTTGATTGAACTGATTATTAGATCTAGGGATATGGTAGTAAGAAGCAATAAAATTTTCAAATATATTAAAAATTATATTACGTCCTTTGGATTTTATAATCCCTTCTATTATAAATATATTGTGACATTGTTAATAAATTGTAATATTATTAATAATGAGATAATACAACTCATATTAATAATATGGTTAATAGTTGTGTGTGAGTGAAGTTGTTGAATAAACAACTCACGTAGCTATTTTGGTGTGTGAGATAATAAAGGGATGTGAGAGATATCCTAGGGATAAGTTTGAGAGATTCATGGAGAGTGATATGAGGGATTGAAGATGAAGTTTGACTCCACCTTTGTAGGAGATCAAACATTATAAAATGTAACCTCTATCATTGTAATTATCATCCCGAATGAATTTCAGTTTCTATATTATTATTATTCGATGTTTAATTATTGTGTAGTTTTTATCAGTGGTATCGAGAGAAGGTGCGTCATTTACCACCGATTAACTCTTTAGTCATTTGTTCTACAAGTTATTTATGTTGGCCAAGGCAATTGGATGAGTGGAGCCTTTCGTGCATATTCTTGGAGATTTATGTGATTATTCATAGCCATGATTTGTAGCTATAATCACATATCATGAGAAGTATAGAAGGTAAAATAATGAAGCCTCAATTGGATCAGTTTTACATTGAACCAACTCAGCAAATCTGTTCTTTTCCATGACTTACCTCCAACTTCTCACTATGTCGGTTCTACCTTGAGTTTGTTCAAAATTACAGAATGCTTGCGATGTGATTTGGATTTATTTTTCCAGCTGTTTTTATTTCAACATAAACATATAGTTGTGGGCTTTGAATCATCCTTTTATCAAGTTTCGTGGCAATCTACTAAACATTGGCCTCCCAGATCTCAATGTCTTTAATGTGGAATTAAATATTTTTCGTTATCACTTTTATTTCTCCACCATTCAATGTTTGATTGTCTTTCATGTATCGCCTTTATCAAATTTTATTTTTTTCTCCAAATTACAAAATTTTCACTGCGTGGACTATTCCTTGTCTTTTATAGTTTTTTCATTTAGAGTTTTTATTAGTCTATACATGTTTATGGTTTATTTAAATGTATGTTTAGATTTTAAATTGTTTATTAAGTCATGTTTTAAAATGATTACGTGTGGAGTTAAGTCTTTGTTTTTTTGAAAAATTATCTTTTGGTTTTTATATATCTCTTTTCGTTTTTAGTCAATTATTATTTTTTACTTTCGTTATTATTTTGAAAGTAATATTTATTATATTTATTTTTGTTTAAATTGTATAGTATTATATGTTATCTTTTTTTGTTTTGTTATTATTATTAGGTTAAAATAAAGTTATAAAAATGTTTATTTTGTTATTTAGTTTTCTTAAATTATTATTTTTTTGTTAATTTTATTTGTGTCAATGTAAACACTATAAATTCATATTAATTCAATTGTTTATTTGTGTGTATTGTAGATTTGTATTGTCTCGTCAATGTGACAAATTCTAAAACAATTTTTTTGCCTTATGGACACATTTTCGGTGGTAACTGATGTCCCTTAATGTAAATTCAATTTCAATTTCAATTTTTTGAGTAACTAAAGCAACATAAAATGGAGGATGGAGACTAGAGGTGAATCAAAAACCTCTCACTAATCACCAACGATGGGGCCGCATGAAGTTGTGGTGGCTGTGTGTGTGTGTGAGTTTTATTTTATTTTAGATTTGATTTCGAGTTCCTGTTTGAATAAGTGAAATGTTCACATTAAGGGGGGAAACTGGAACATCATCTCAATGTTCAATTTTCCCTCTTTTCAGTTTGTATTCGATGGCGTGGTTCTTTACATATTTCTGAAGGAAAGACATAGTGGATAGATGAAAGCACAAAGGAAAAGTAACAACATGATATTTGGGTTGTTGGTTGTCCTGTAAAACCATCCTTTGTTTTAGGTTGTTGGTTGTCCTATAAAACCATCCTTTGTTTTAGAATTTTTTTATCTTGGAAAACCATCATTTGTTTCAAGTTGTTGGTTGACCTACAAAACCATCTAGATCATGAGCACGCATGGGCAACAAGCTGCAGAAGGAAGTGTGATTATTTTTTCTACCTTGTCAACATTAGGGGAGTGTATATTGGGAATTAATAATGTTAACAATAGGGGAGTGAATGTTACAAATATATTGTGAAATTATTAATAAATTGTAATATTATTAATAATGAGTTAATACAACTCATATTAATAATATAGTTAATAGTTGTGTGTGAGTGAAGTTGTTGAATAAACAACTCACGTAGCTATTTTGGTGTGTGAGATAATAAAGGGATGTGAGAGATATCCTAGGGATAAGTTTGAGAGATTCATGGAGAGTGATATGAGGGATTGAAGATGAAGTTTGACTCCACCTTTGTAGGAGATCAAACATTATAAAATGTAACCTCTATCATTGTAATTAACATCCCGAATGAATTTCAAAAAAACTTACATAAAACTTACATCATCAGCAAAAATATCCCAAATCAAGTAGATATGACGCATTTCCTATGGTTTTCAAGCTAAAACATGCAGCGCACTTTGTCTAATAGCCACTAGATTAGCCATGTACTGTTGGCATGTTGTTGCATATGTGTTGTCATTGATGCAAAATATCATTGATGAAAAAGTGGATAATGGAGTATGGTTAGATGATTCTTAGAGTGATGATGACATATATATTTAGGTATCTTCATGGTTTCATATGTTGATTTAGTGAGGATTGCTTGTTCTTGCAAGCCTATTTAGGTGACCTAGCTAGCCTAGGTGACGGTGCATGGAGTTTGTACATTCTTGGTGACTTAAGAAGCATTATAGCATTATAGATATCATGTTTTTGGAGTTCTTGGGAACTCA
Organism: Taxus wallichiana var. yunnanensis; assembly: GCA_018340775.1. Taxonomy (NCBI): domain Eukaryota; kingdom Viridiplantae; phylum Streptophyta; class Pinopsida; order Cupressales; family Taxaceae; genus Taxus; species Taxus wallichiana. Next base: position 188,523,306 of record CM031239.1, read on the forward strand.
CATGAGGTTTAGGGTGTAGATATAGGTTGGTGACCATGTTGTAGGTGCTCATTTGGAGTAGGTATGGCTGTTAGATAGAATGAGAGTGAGTTATGGATCTATATGAGCTCATGGATGCATGCATGTAGGTGTATCATGATGTAATAGGTATGTTAGGACATTTTGTATTGTTTTATTGATGAGTTATGAGGTTATTTTAGTTGACCCTAGCCTTTACAAGTATAAAACCATAAGCGCTAGCTATACAAGGTTAATTTGATAACATGCATCACAAATTCTCAAGTCCTGTGCAAATGGATTGATTCGGGAAAAATCATGTTTCTAAGGTTCCCCGGAGAATGTATATTTTTCTAACTCCCCCGGGTTAATTTGATAACAAGAAGGAAGGAGCAAGCTCTGAGAAAATGTGAAAAGTTGCAGAAAATAAGCTTGGGCCAGAAAAAATTGTGAAAATTGGCTAAGTCCTGGTCCTAGGGGCAGTCGGGACATTTGGGACATCTAGGCGCGGATCGGCCGAAAAGCCTCCAGCGGCCCGCCCCGTGAAGCAATCGGGACATCCGGCGAAGTACGCGCGGACGCGAAATGCCCGAATCGGCCGAAAGAAAGAAAAAATTTGCCAAGTCTTTGACCGGGACAAGTGGGACAGTATGGGACATCTGGGCCGGAAGTACGCAAAGTACGCGAACCGGCCGGATCGGCCGAAATGGAGAACTTCAGTCCGAAACAATGTGGGACAAGTGGGACAAAAAGACGCGAATCGGCCGGATCGGGCGAACCGGAAGAATTTGTCCCACGAAGCACTGGGACATTTGGGACAAAAGGACGCGAACCACTTTGTTCACCAAACAGGAAATTCAAAGACTGGGGCAAATGGGACAAAGGGACGCGCGGGACGCGATCGCCGAAGGAGCCGAAAGCCAATCAAACAACGCCACGTGTCATCGGCCAAATGAGGGACGAGGAAGCCCATTTCGGGCGGATCGAGGTTTTTGTCCCAGACAGCACTGGGACATCTGGGACAAAAGGGCGCGAAGGAGCCGAAAGGGCCGAGAACCAACCAGATCATGACACGTGTCACATGGAGAAAGGTCCAAAGGTCAAAGGGCATTTTTTTTAAGCTCTGACCCGAACCAATGAAATAGCGCCACGTGTCCAAATTTAAGGGGCCCACAAGGAAATTTCAAAAGGAAGGCCCGCGAAAGGCAGAGGAGAGAGAATTGCTCGTCCAATCAGCACGTGCCACGTGTCATCCAGGTGGCAGAACGCGGGAAAGATTTCAAAACACGTTTTCACCTGTTTTGTGCCCTAAATCTTCAGATCGCCATAACTTTCGATCCAGAACTCGGATTTGCACGTTCTTTATATCAACGGAAAGCTGGTGAAATTCTCTACACGATTCTGGGGTCAATCTTGCGTTTTGGTGTAGTCTGGAGGGAGAAAATCGAGAAACGGATCTGACGCGTGTTCATGGCCAAAAATGACATTCCAACGACCAGATTTAATGCAGAATGGGTCGCATTCTCCTGTAATCTGGTCAAAGTGATAGGGTATGGGTTTGTAAGGTCCCCCATGCCATTTTAATGCACCTGCAGTCAAGAAAGAATGGGCTCCCATGCCTTTGTACGTTTCCTGTCCCCTGGGCTCGACCCTTGCACTGTAAAAGCCAGTTTTGGGCTCATTTCAAAGGGGGAACATTTTTGGGCATAGCAGACTTCTTCTTTCACCTCCAGCAAGTGATTGATGCAAGGATCAGACCTCTCCAAGGATTGTAACAGTTTTCTTTTACCTCTCTGAGGGTGTAATGCGTGTTTTGACATTAAAATGATAATGCAAGCTCTGTGAATGGGTTCCAATCCTCTGTTTGTATTATTTGCTTGATTTCAGATACTAAATTATACATTATCAGTCTGTGTATGTTTTATGTTGTGAACTTTGGTCTGTGTCTATTTGCATGACAAATATGTTTCACCACTCCTTTTGTGCATCACCATCTTTAGTTAGTTTCAATTTTTGCACTTCTACCCCCGTCTCCTCGCAAGTTAGAGTAGGGTTAGGATCTAAACCTCTCGTAGTTTTGCAAAATATAGATCTAAATCGAGGAGTTTGAGGAACCAGCCTCTAACTGAGATTCCTCTCTCGCCTTTACAAGTCCCACGCTTGGAGAGAGGTTTCCATGTTGTGCAATCACACTGATGCCCGAGTGATCAACCTAGAAGCCCGATCTGCATCCAGGGGTGCTGTGATTTTGCATCAACAGTTTTGGCACGCCCGGTGGGACTAGAGGTCTCATTTTTATCTGCAGCAAAGTTGATATGCATCTGCTGCAATTTTTTTTGCTTGAAAAGAGCTATTATTCGCATATCTGGCGACTCCAAGAGGAAGATCAACTGTTTCAAGCAGTGCAGGCCTGAAAGCTTATGAGAAGAATCACAAGGTCAAGAGTTGGAGAAGAAGAAGTGTTGTTTGAATACCTGCAATTATCTCCAAGAAGAAGGCAAAGAGGAAGAAGGATTCAAAGGTCTCCATCTCCACCAAACAGAACTCTCTCAACTCCTCCACCTTGCTCGGCCTTTCATTCAGTATTCAAGAGTCCTTCGACCAATCAGAATGGCGCAACCAACAAATCCCTTTGTCAATTTCACTGGCAGCAGCCCACTTGCCCTCAATGCACAGAATCCAGTTCCAATTGCAGCATTGAAGAACATTCCATTTTTCACTCGAGAAAATCATACCACTCCGGTGATCATGTCAAAGACATTCAAGCTAACGCCTCAGGCAATCCATGAGATAAATGAAATGGATGTGGTCACAAAATCACTGCATCATCATTCAAAGGGAAGGCATTGCAATGGTTCAGGAGCCTTACAACTGGTTCTATCACAAATTGGAATCAGTTATGCATAGTTCTCCATGAGCAGTTTGGGGAAAAGGGAGACAATTTGTCTCTACTGGAACAATTAACAACTATCAAGAGAGCTCCCAATGAGCAGCTGACTGACTTCAACTTCAGATTTCAAAAGTCTTGGGATAGGATTCCAGTGGCAGTCAGGCCAACAGCAGAAGGTGCTTTTCTATACTATCTTAAAGCTTTGAATTCTGATATTTCTATGTTAATTCAATCAATGGGAGGCACAACCTTACCTGCTGCTTATAACATTGCCATTAGAGCCGAAAACTGTCTTATTCAAGCTGGTAAATTGGCTCCTAGGCCTCCAATGCCATTATATCCAAGTTTAGAGAGCCCAAGTACTAGTCAAACACCTGTCTTAGCTCCTATTCCCACTCCTAGAAATCAGAATTCAAGTGAAGCTTCTACTTCATCTTCTAGTGCCTCAAATGAATTTCAAGAAGTCATGAAGCAACTGCAAAATTTAGGTAATGAGCTGGTTACACTCAAAAGACAGCAAGCTCAAGGTTTTAGACCTTCGTATCAGCCTCAAGCTCAACCTAATAGGCAGCCATATCAGCCTCAAAGGCCACCCAATCCAGCTGTAAATCAGAATCAAGCAAGGCCTCCTGCCAACAGACCATTTCAGCCCTATAATCCCAATGTTGCATCCACATCTAGAGCTTTGGTACCGGTGCAAAATAACATGGCCCAGGAATATGATTGGTGTTTCCCGTGTAGTCAGCCACATAACCAATCAATGTGCTTTAATGGTGCATTAAATCAGGCCCTGATGGTGCAAACCGTCGGTGGGTCGCAAGAGCCCAGCCACGAAGGAGATCAGCAGCATGAAGCACCTCAGCAAGAAACATTCCAACAACAATCAGCCCCAAATGACACCACATTGGTAAATTGGCAAGCAGAGGATTTCTGTGGCATGAATCAGGTAGTTTCTCAAGGTGTTGCAGCCAACACAAGGTCAAAAAGGAGAAATTTGGGTGAAGAACAGCCATTAGCCCCAGCCAATCCACAACCTTCCACGGCTCCTCAAGTGATTGGCAAGCAAAACCCAGTTTCAAATGCACAAGGGCAGCCAAGAACAGCCTCTAGGCCAACTCAAATGCCAGCTGTTGCTGCCCACGTACAAGAGGTGAATGTGCAAACCAAGGGACAACAAAAGGGTACTTCATCTCCATTCAGTATCATTGATCAGATGAAGAAAACAAACGTCAATATATCTATGTGGGAATCCCTATCTATCCCAGGCCAAAGAGATCTCACCGCAAGCCGCCATGAAGGATCGCCAACTTCAATCAAAGCAGATGCAAGACAAAGTGCTTACAAATGCTGCCCAATCTGAAGGAAATCATGGAGGACAACAAGGTAAGATGTTGAAACCCCCTCCTTTCTATGTTTCATTAATCATTGGAAATCAGCTAGTGCATAATTGCATGATTGATTCTGGCAAGTAGCTCACATGCCCAAACAAATAGCTGATCACTAGGGCTTCAAGATGAAACAACATCCAAAGGGGTAGTGCAGTGGATGGGACAGCAATAAGAAAACAGTTGGAGTGATTAGAAATTTGAGTCTTACCTCGCACGCATGTCCAAATGTTGTTGTTTTACAAGATGTGTCACCATAGACCTTCCACCACTTTTTCGCCTCCCTATGTTTGTCAAGGGACTTCACTGCCAAGATTGGGGGATATTTGTCCGCTGATTGGTCTCACATGCTATTCAGGACAAGATATGGAACTAAGACCACAATCAGATCTGAACCTATTGCAAACTTCCATATTGAGCCCTACACTCCAAGTCAGATTAATGCCAATTGCTCAGCATTTGATCAAGAAGATCACCCAAGCACTGATGAAGCTGACACTAAAGTTGGAAACATCCCGGATCTAACTCTTGATGAATGGGCAAGCAAGGTGCATGCTTTTGATCCTTATCAAGGAATAGAAGAATCTGAGCTAGGAGTCTATTGTATACACGAAGAAAGTCAACCTATTCCTAGCATCACCAAGCCAAACCACAAGGATGACAATGAGGTATGGCAGCTGTTTTTTGATGGATCAAGGAGTAGACAAGGTGCAGGAGGTGGAGCCGTGCTTGCTTCACCTCAAGGAGTAAAGTACTATTCAGCTTTTAGATTTCAATTTGCATGCTCCAATAACACTGCTGAATATGAAGCCTTGGTGCAAGGGATGCATTGGGCAATCAAGAAAAAAATAAAGAACTTGCAAGTCTTTGGGGACAGTGAATTGATTGTAAATCAGGTCAAGGGACAAAGATGCTGCCAAAAATGATCTACTCAAAGCTACAAGAACAGGTGTGGGACCTCATGGAAGATTTTGAGGGTTTTGGCATCAAAGCCATTCCTAGGGAAGAGAATCAAGCTACTGACAGGCTTGCAGCAGTAGGGGCAGCCTTTGACATTGTAGAAAACATTCAACAAGATAAGGTACAACCAAACATCCACGTGATTGTGAGGCCTTCAGTGCCGGATAACGATGTCAGTTGGCAAGTATTTGAGAATGACCAGCAAATCATCCATTTCTTGCAAGAAGAAGCTGAGTTCTCAGCTAAGAATCAAGAAAAGTTGGAACAGCAATATGGTGACCAAGTGATACAGCTGAGAACTGACAAGCTGCCCAAGGGACTTATCACTTTGGAGTCCATTTTTAACCCCAATGATCAGTTTAGAAAGGAGAAAGCAAACATTCAGGTCAAGAGAGAAGATTCGGTATCCATCTTGGTAGAAGAGAACAAGCCATTGCAAATTGGAAAGATGACAACTGAGCAAGAAAGATGTGAGTTCATACAGCTATGTCAAGAGTTCCCTGACGTGTTTGCTTGGAGCTATGAAGACTTGAAAGGTTTCAATCCCAACTTAGCTCAGCATACCATCGAATTGGATCCAAATACTAAGCCTGTCAGGTAGAAACAGAGACCAGTCAATCCACACATGGAACCTCTCATGAGGAAAGAATTGGACAAGCTGATTGAGTCAAGAATCATATTCCCAATCAAGCATTCTAGTTGGGTTGCCAACTTAGTTCCAGTCAGAAAGAAGAGTGGAGAGATCAGGCTGTGTGTTGACTTCAGAGATTTGAATAGAGCCTCTCTCAAGGACCATTATCCACTCCCTTCCATGGAGCAAATATTGCAGGTCGTAGCTGGTTCAGAAAGGTTTTCACTACTTGATGGTTACTCAGGATTCAATCAGATTATGGTAAAGGAGGAAGACCAGTTCAAGACAGCCTTCACAACCAAATGGGGCACATATGCTTACAAGAAGATGCCATTTGACTGCCGAACGCCGAGCAACATTCCAAATGAGCTATGGATATGGCATTCAAAGGCTTGATCAACAAGATAGTGCTGGTATACCTAGATGATATCACCGTGCTTTCTCAAAGAATGCAGCAGAGACCATCTCTTTCACCTCAGGCAAGTGTTTCAGAGGTGTAGAAAGTTTGGAGTGTCTTTGAATCCTAAGAAGTGCATCTTTCTTGCACATGAAGGGAAGCTCCTTGGCCATATTGTCTCCAAGGAAGGATTAGCAATTGATCCAGAGAGGGTTGCAGCCATAAGAGCACTACCATTGCCAAGCCACAAGAAAGCCCTTCAGAGTTTCCTGGGAAGGATAAACTTTGTTCGAGGTTTGTCCTGATTTTGCAGCCCTCACAAGCCCATCACCAAAATGTTAAGGAAAAGCATGGCTTTCAAATGGACGGCAGAAGGCAAGGAGAGTTTTGAAGCAATCAAAGAAGCCATCTCCCAAGCACCCACTCTCATCAACCTAGACTTTTCCAAGGATTTCATCCTCTATGCATTTGGAGGTGATGACACTATTTCTGCCATTCTGGTACAGCAGAACAAAGATAATGATGAACAACCGATTGCCTTCTTCAGCCAGAGCCTAGATGACTGCGAAGTGAGGTACTCTTTTATTGAAAAGCATGTGCTTGCAGTAATCAGAAGCTTGAAGAAATTCAAGCATTTAGTCTCAAACAACAAGGTCCAGTTGCTGGTCTCACATGCTGGGGTTAAGGACTTCCTCCTCAACAAGGATTTGAATGAGAAAAGGGCAGGTTGGATCACCCGTGTCATGGAGTATGACATTGAGATCAAGATCACCAAGTTGGTAAGAGGGAAAGGATTGTGTGAGCAGCTGGTTTTGGTTTTGGGAAAGCAAAAAGAAGTATGCAACGAAGAAGAGGCTGTTTTGATAGTTCAAGACAGCCATGAGCCGAGTGGCAGGCAAGAAGAAGACAATGCTGCCCCGACTCCTTGCTGGACCCAAGGCATTATGCACTTCCTACAAACAGGCCTATGCCCTCCGGAGATGAGCAAGACCCAAAGGAGACATTTCAGATTGCAGCAAGTTGTCCATATACCATCGTGATGGAGTTTTGTTCAAGAAAGATGTGAATGGAGTGCTGCTGAGATGCATTAGCACAGGTCAGATCCAAAGGGTATTAGAAGAGTTTCATAATGGACCAGCTGGTGGCCATTTTGCACCAAGAGTGACAGCTCTAAAAATCATGAAGGCTGGTTATTATTGGCCTAGAATCTTTAGTGATTGCTATGCATGGATCAAGAGGTGTAAGAATTGTGCATTCTTCACAGAAAAGAGAGACTCGCTGCCCTTCCATTACATCCAATTTCTCGATAGATCAGCCATTCATGCAATGGGACTGACTTCATCGAGCCATCAATCCCACCCGAGCCAAGGGCACAAATGGATTTTGATACCACATACTACTTCTTCACCAAATGGACAAGGCAAAGAGCACTCAAAGAGGCAAATGAGTCTAACATCTTAGACTTTTATGAGGAGATAACAACCAGATTTGGTGTACCTGCCACAATAATCTCTGATAATGCATTGGCATTCATTGGATCCAGGGTGACTGAGTGGGCTGTCAAGAACGGTATTTACCTAAGCACTTCATCAAACTATTACCCTCAAGGTAATGGCCAGGCCGAGTCTACAAACAAGAACTTGTTGAAGATCATTAGGAGGACTCTTGATGAGAATCAGAGGTCTTGGCATACCAAGCTGAAATCAGCCTTATGGGCTGATAGGATAACTCCCAAAAGATCCACAGGTAACTCTCCATTTAGGCTTGTCTATGGAAGAGAGGCAATCTTGCCCATGTCACTTGAGTTGCCAACGTTGGAACTCATGAAGCAAATGCTGGAGTTGCTTGAATTTGAGCCTATGGAGGTGAGATATGCAGAATTGATGGAGCTGCAAGAGATCGTAAATCGCATCCCAAGCAATGGAAAAGGATCAAGCTTTGATCAAGAAGACCTTTGATAGAAGGCCAAAGATAGATCTTTTCAAGTTGAGATCTAGTGTTGAAATGGGATGTGGATAGAGCTAAACCAGAAGGCATTCAAAATTTGATGCCATTTGGAGTGGCCCATACATGGTCACAAAGTGCAAGAACAACAATGCTTTCCAATTGGCCTCATTGATGGTGAAGAACCGCAGATTCCAAAGCTAATGGAATCTATCTCAAGCGTTGCTTCTAGAGGGAAGTTCACTACCTCTGTAAATATTAGATTAGATTTTCTTTCCTCCAAGTGCTTGTGCACATTGTTTTGCCATAGGTTAGTTTTGTTTTCCCTAAGTGCCTTGGCACAGCTTGCTGTCCATGGAGATGTTTAGCATGTCCTTGCTTTCATCAGGTAACATTCCATCTTCCTCCTTGCACATTCTGAGTCAGTTAGGGTTCTAAATAGAATATTTGATGACTCCATGCCCAATGGACTGCTTCAGGCAACTGGTCTTTTCATCTAGCAGGTAGATGCCCCACTGAGTCACCAAATTGTTATCTAAATTCACCCCCAGGGTTAATTTGATAACATGCATCAGAATTCTCAAGTCCCAGGCAAATGGATTGATTCGGGGAAAAAATCATGTTTCTAAGGTTCCCTCAGATATTTTTCTAACTCCCCTGGCCGAAGAAGGAAGGAGCAAGCTCTGAGAAAATGTGAAAAGTTGCAGAAAATAAGCTTGGGCCAGAAAAAATTGTGAAAATTGGCTAAGTCCTAGTCCTAGGGGCAGTCGGGACATTTGGGACATCTAGGCGCGGATCGGCCGAAAAGCCTCCAGGCGGCCCGTGAAGCAACTGGGACATCTGGGCCGCAGGTACGCGCGGGACGCGAAATGCCCGAATCGGCCGAAAGAAAGAAAAAATTTGCCAAGTCTTTGACCGGGACAAGCGGGACAGTATGGGACATCTGGGCCGGAAGTACGCGAAGTACGCGAACCGGCCGGATCGGCCGAAATGGAGAACTTCAGTCCGAAACAATGTGGGACAAGTGGGACAAAAAGACGCGAATCGGCCGGATCGGGTGAACCGGAAGAATTTGTCCCACGAAGCACTGGGACATTTGGGACAAAAGGACGCGAACCGGCCGGTTCGGCCGAAACAGGGAAATTCAGCACTGGGGCAAATGGGACAAAGGGACGCGCGGGACGCGGATCGCCGAAGGAGCCGAAAGCCAATCAAACAACGCCACGTGTCATCGGCCAAATGAGGGACGAGGAAGCCCATTTCGGGTGGATCGGAGGTTTTTGTCCCAGACAGCACTGGGACATCCGGGACAAAAGGGCGCGAAGGAGCCGAAAGGGCCGAGAACCAACCAGATCATGACACGTGTCACATGGAGAAAGGTCCAAAGGTCAAAGGGCGTTTTTTTTAAGCTCTGACCCGAACCAATGAAATAGCGCCACGTGTCCAAATTTAAGGGGCCCACAAGGAAATTTCAAAAGGAAGGCCCACGAAAGGCAGAGGAGAGAGAATTGCTCGTCCAATCAGCACGTGCCACGTGTCATCCAGTGGCGAACATGGGGAAAGATTTCAAAACACGCTTTCACTGCTTTTGTGCCCTAAATCTTCGATCGCCATAACTTTCGATCCAGAACTCGATTTGCACGTTCTTTATATCAACGGAAAGCTCATGAAATTCTCTACACGATTCTAGGGTCAATCTTGCATTTTTGGTGTAGTCTGAGGGAGAAAATCGAGAAACGGCTCTGACACGTGTTCATGGCCAGAAATGACATTCCAGCGACCAGATTTAATGCAGAATGGGTCGCATTCTCCTGTAATCCGGTCAAAGTGAGTGACAGGTATGGGTTCAGTAAGGTCCCCATGCCATTTTAATGCACTCGCATTCAAGAAAGAATGGGCTCCCATGCCTTTGTACACTTCTTGTCCCCTGGGCTCGACCCTTGCACTGTAAAAGCCAGTTTTGGGCTCATTTCAAAGGGGGAACATTTTTGGGCATAGCAGACTTCTTCTTTCACCTCCAAAGCAAGTGATCGATGCAAGGATCGACCTCCAAGGATCAGAATAGTTTTCTTTTACCTCTCTCGAGGGTGTAATGCGTGTTTTGACATTAAAATGATAATGCAAGCTCATGAATGGGTTCCAATCCTCTGCTTGTATTATTTGCTTGATTTCGTATACTAAATTATACATTATCATGCCGTGTATGTTTTATGTTGTGAACTTTGGTCTCGTGTCTATTTGCATGACAAATATGTTTCACCACTCCTTTCGGTGCATCACCATCTTTAGTTAGTTTCAATTTTTGCACTTCTACCCCCGTCTCCTCGCAAGTTAGAGTAGGGTTAGGATCTAAACCTCTCGTAGTTTTACAAAATATAGATCTAATCGAGGAGTTTGAGGAACCAGCCTCTAACTGAGATTCCTCTCTCGCCACAAGTCCCATGCTTGGAGAGGTTTCCATGTTGTGCAATCACACCGGATGCCCGAGTGATTTTGAATTTATAATGTAATACTATTCCCGAAGATGGCCTTCCAAATCAATAATAAAAACATAATAAAACTCCAATGAAAAAGCTCCCTATACTTGTTTTTCTGATCTAATATAATCCCGAACATCTTTGACATCCTTCAATGTTTGCAACAAAGGCCATAACACATCTGACAAGTATGTGTCTTCCGACTTAGAATCTATGTTAATATTTCAACAATTATGTAGTTTGTAGCATCATTGGACTTGTTTTTCTCTAAAGAGTCATCTACAAGAACTGTATTTTTACAATTGTACGATGCATTAAACCATGACCAAACAGAGTTAAGATTCTTGAGATATAATTTGGGATTCCTAGAACCTTCACAATCGGAGTGTTTGGTCTTGACGCAATATTCCTATGTAAATATGAACTCAAAGCTTGCAACCTCAAATATGATGTTTTGAAGGAATGAAGGCATCATGTCATCAACATTTGAATTTCTTGTTGATGTCCATATTGCTATGTTGAAATTTGTTTTTCACCATTGTAAGAACATTTTCACATAAGGTTTGAGAAAATAATTTTTGTTTTGAACTCGATGCCGCCAAATTTTCTTAATTGCTTAAATGTCGAAGATTCCTTACGAAGGGTGTGTGTCAAAACATTGTTTATATTAAATATGATAAGTTTCATGTTGCATGTTTTTGTATCTATAAATTAAAAAAAAATCAAATGGTTGAGGGTATCAATCAATTAAAAAATAAAAAAACAAGTCCCTTTCAATATTTTATATCAAAAATCAAATGGTTGTAGGTGGTGACAAAGATATAATATAAGGGTGTTCCTCATTTCTTATTGTTATACTAGGAATTATTTTTTGTGAAGAATTTATTTGAATAGAATGTAATGTTTTAGTGCAATAAGTCTTTAAATATCATATTGTAGTTATTTCATTACATTGGAAAGTGGCATATGTTTTATAATATCGAAGAAAAACTACTATTTAAGCATGCTCGAAATTAATTTAGGAATACATATTTCATTGATAAAAACTACTCAAAGATTTATTACATTAAATATTTTTTGTGAATTCGCATTTACAAATTATACACTCACAATTTGAACTTATAATCGGGAAGATTTAAATTATCCAAGCTTATAATTGTAAAAATTTTATTTAAGAAGTTACCCTAACCATCACTAAACATATGAATGTATTTTATTTACAATGTTAAGTTGTATCATCACAATAACATTTTGAAATGCTAACTTTTTATTTAGCATTTACTTGCTCCATTTGATGCCCTCTACCACATTCAATCCCTTTGATACTATTAGTCATAAGTCTTTGTGAAAATCGGCCATCAACCACCTATCTTTTGAGCAATTTTCTCCTCTGCTTGTTATGCCAATCATAAAATTTGTTTGAGGGTTTCGCTTTGCACCTAATGTAATACACATTGTGTCTTCATAATTTTAGGGGACATTTTTTCTGCTTCAAAATCTTTTCTAGATATTTTATTGCAATTCCATCAACCATTCTGCAATTTTCTTTTCCCCAGGTGATTACTGGATTCAAGTCAATTGATAATTTTTTATTGAAGACCTTTATTAGTTTTTCAACATCAACTGAAGTGAGTTTTTCTAACTAGAATCCCATTTCAATTTTTTTGATAATGAATTTATAAACTCTTTCAAGCCTCCTCGCACATTGATAGTCTCCCTGTAGAACTTGAATGTAATGTCCCCAGAGGGTGATTGGTTTTTCTCATACATCAAGCCCTCTAAATCTAAAAGAAGCAAGTAATTATTTTGGATAACTGCAAGGAAGTTAGTTATTAATTTTTAATCAATCTCATATCAATTATAACCAATTGAAAAAATAAACATTTTAGATTGTGGCTACCATTCTAAGTGGGCCTTGCATGTAGGATTGCATATTCTTTACCCGTAGTTGGATCCTTTGATGTAAGATTTGTTTCAAATAATAGTAATATTATTAATATATCTATTGTTATGGAAAATTAAAGCATTTTTGAAATAAACATATTGAACTACGTGGGAAAATGGTAAATTCAATATTATCACTTTAGGTAGCTACCACTTACGGATTGAGCTTCTAGCTTGGCTTGCATAAACCTTACTAGTTGTTGGTTTTTTTGATGTAATATGTATTACAAACAACAATAATCAATTCAAATACAATTTCATGCTATTGCAAATGAAATAATAATTAAAAATCATACTAGCCTCCATGGTAATATGGTAAGTACAAATCAAAATGTTCTATGTCTTTTGAATGAATTGCGACACCACTAGGGTTCGTTTATATCCATTGAACCACCCATTGGTGGACAAAACTTTTGAGATATTGATGTGGATTAGCGACCGCTAGGCTATGCCATCATTGGAAAAAAAAATAGATTCTAATGCCTATATATTTATGTCGATAATAATGGTTTATGATGAAAACTATAAACTATGTAACATTGATGCCACCATGAACTTTTGAAATAGGTTATTTGGTAATTCCTTCTTTGAAAATGGTTCTACTTCTAGAATTATTTGATATCATTTTCTATAACTTTATGATACTTAGAAATGGTTATGTTTTAAAATACATATGGCTAACATAACTAGTTCTCTCTACATATTTGTGTTGGCTACCACCACGCACTCCACTATTGCTTTCTCGGGTGTTGGTCATCCGTGATAAACCATTAATTTTTTTATAAATTTGTGGGGATTAGTAGCAGATTCTTATTTATAAATTCACATGAATAAAATACCAGGATTTTCTTGTATATTCATGGATGATGTGGTTGAGTTCTCCTCATCTCGTGGTCAAAGATGGTGAGCATAGAGTATTATCTAAAAATGAGAAAATTGGCAATTGAAAACAGATCTCATTAATCATATTTATAAAGTGATTGAAGGTAAATCACCATGACGAGTTGGTTGTGTAGTGTCAAGTTGAGAGGTTTGTACATCAATTCCTATTATTCTTTGGTTGTTCTGTGTAAATAAGAAATGTCTAAGCATATTTTTTTAGTTGAAATACTTTTAACATAATAACATGTTAGAGTTGTATTTTGGTATGAATATTTCTTCATATGAGAATAATAATGTTTCAAAAACATCTACTCGACTATGTCTCTCAAAAATTAAATATTAGATTGATTAGATTCAACTAATGTATGCGGTCTGAAACACTATCGTTGTATAGCACTAATACTATAAAATCCTTGGAATAACATCAAGAAAACATCTCATACCGAACTCGTGATCGCTCACAAGGAAAATGATGTTTTTTTCCATTTAGGCCAATTTTGCTTACAATTATCAATTGTTGTGGTAGTTTTTACATTTAATCCCTAGTGACTTCTTATCTTTTATCATTGTTGTTTTCAAAGTTATGCACTCTAGTTATTGTGTACATAAGACATAAACGTTTTAATTTTCCACTTTGCTATCATAGTCTCAAGCATCCATCAAGAATTGATTATTCACTATCTTTAACCTTTTCCATGTATTTTTTATTATTTCTCTCAACATTTTTGAATATTCAATTACTATAAGAACAATAATAATACATTCCAAACAAGGTACCGGTTCCAATAACTATTAAGCATCTCCATTATTTCTTCAGAAGAAATATCGTTAGAAAAATTACAAAAATCAGTGATAATACATTCTACATTAAAAGGATTGGTGGTAGCAGTAGTTACTAGAGTCAAAAAAGCCGAATGAGTATGCACATTGACAAGTTAATTATTTTTGCCCACCATCCTTGTCGCCGAATATTTTATTCCATTGACACTACACAGCTTGTCTAATATTATCTCGAGCCTTGATGGGAAGAACTTCTTCAACCACCTAGTCCTTTTTGTTTACTTTTTTTTCCTCTATGTGGGAATAAGATTTTCTCTTTCCTTTCATCTCTTCACCCAAAAGTATAGACGATCGCGGAGTGTGATTCATGTAATTTAAATTTTCAATTACATTCGATTCACTATAGGATGTTAATAGATCAATAGTTGGATGTTTTTCTTTAAAATATTGTAGAACTTTTTCTCTCATTTTTCTCTCCTTTTATTCTATGGCAGTAAGAATCAAATGCTCTTTATTACGCCTTCTGAACAGGGATAGTTAACCATACATCCCCTTATTTTACTTTATATGTTTATGCTGATAGTTCTTCATCATTCATTCCTCTAAGACACCTAAATGAATTGGTTGTGAATCTTGCCAATGAATTAAGTTGAATGTTATCCTTATTATATTTAATAGGTGCACAAGAAATGTCACCAAATCTAAACAACTCAAATTTTATAGTCCATTTAGTCCATATATCATCCGAAAATAAAAGAAAATTCAATTTGTCATATACATTGTTGGTTATTTAAATATTTTGAAAATCAAAAGGCATTGATTCTCAAAGTTCTACATTTAAAGGACAATTATATATTTTATATTTTTATATAAAGTAGATAAAAATGCAATAAAATTAAAATCCATTACCCTCCATTCCTCTGTTTTGTTTTTTTCCAATCCGAGATGTTGAGGACATCAAAGAAATTTCCAAACCAATTTAGCTTTGTAGAGAAAATAAATGAAAAAAAATTCTATCCAAGTTCTATTGAATTCATTTTGTTGTTTACAAATATTAGTAATGGCTTCGTTAGTTGCATTTATAGAAAGAAAGTGAGCCCTTCAAAACCGTAGCCTCTTATGTAAATACTTGTAAGTATCTGAGCCTAAAATATTTTTTTGTGCACATATTGTATGTTGACCATCAAGTATATAAAATTTAACATCATCCCTTTCCAAGTATTTTGGATCTTGGAGCACCATAACCTTATTTGTAGACTCTAAGAAGGGAGGAAGAATTGTGTCCCTCTATGTAGGAATAGCATTTATCAACATGGAGTGCAATAATAAGGTCAAAATTATTGTCATCTACAGGACAATACTAATACTCTAGAGGTGTTATATGGCACCTAGAAACATCAATTAACAATAATTTACCATTGAACAAAAAGTAATCGAATTCTTCCTAGTTGAAGGTTTTGTTTTCATGAATATAGTGGTTGCTTTCTTCAGCAATGTAGCTGATTTAGTATTCTTTTTCAACCCATACAACTTTGATTTGGATGGATTGAGCTCCAATTTAGCCAAATATGTTCTCCTCAGCATAGTAAACAACTTGGCATGTTTAGGCGGTGAAAGTGAACCTTTATATTCAAAAATGAAAAACGGAAGAGGTTGTATCACCTATATACAATTTTCTAAGTACTATAAGCATGCCATTGTGAATGTCTTCTGCATTTGAATAACCATTTTGTCTTTATCTACTAAAAACCCCAACTCCCAACAATATGTTGAATAAGAACATTGTGTTTTTTATTCCGAGGCTTTCGCCTCACATTTCCCGAATAAAGAAACATCCAACTCCATATAAAGAATAAGAAACTTATTATTTTCATAGTCAATGTGCTCGAATTAAAAAAAAATGTACTCGAATCAATGACTCGCAGAGGACATAACCATTCTAATTCATCATGTCTATCATCTATAACAAAAAAACTAGAGGTCATTGTTATAATTGTCGGACCATGGATTTAAACAAACCATTCCACATCTCTTTTCTTCCTGCACTCAACACATTCAACGAATGAAATTTCCAAGAATGAATTGAAACCAATGGAAGACATTGTACCTACAATTGAGTAGAATATATTAAACATTACTTCACATATGGAGTAATTTGTGTTCCCCTCATATGCTACTTTGAATTGTAAGTATTAGCCTTTGTCATCACCAATATATCTAATACATTACTTTTAATCATTAGTGATAAATCAATGTAAACATTAGCTATAGTTAGGCTTCGAGCGAATATGATATATAACCTTCAACTCGGTTACTATAAATTGTATTTTGTGAATCACATCATTAATATGAGAAAAAATGGAAACTTGTTCTTGACAATTAACACACATTATATTTTGGAAGGATTATCTCATTGTCCGACAACCATCCACATTGTGTAGATTACATGACATGATCATTTGAAAACATAGATGTTAGTAAGAGAGATGATTTAATTTGACATATGAATGGATAATTTTTAATATTATTTGTTGGTAATTTACACCAATTGAATGAACTAGATTAAAGGCCATTAATATTTAATCTCCATAACTAGTAGAAAAGAATAACGTAATGACCATTAAGCTCAAGAATGTATTTTTGAAAATAGCTATATAATAACAAACAATTATCAAGCTTAGTGGCCACTAAGATCCTTTGATTATTGATTGTCATTATAAGCACTATACGCTCAACTGTGGACCAATATGTTTTTTCAATGATTGTAATTATATCATATTAGATGGACATCTCATGTCAAACCCAATTGTACTACTACATTTAAACAAGACGGATAAAGACTTATATATTTTTCCTAAAATATATCTCTGTAAATTATAAGCCATATTCATTCGTATCAAATAAAAATCCTAGCGAACGCTACAATTTCTTAATTTCAAAATAAGTATTGAATAAAAATCATGGTCTAGCTTAGTGGGTACTATGATACTTTCATTACCTCTAGTCGTGACAATCACTAGAATACAACCAGAAGGATTTTTATTGTCGATGACTATAATTGTATCAAAATAGCCGCACATTACAAAAAAGTGCGACCAATTGCTGCACTAATTTCCATTTAGAGGATCAATACATTCTCTTTTAACAAAGGAATAACGATGTGGTGATAGGCACAAAAATTTCTAAATTTGAGGATAAATATATACTAAATAACAATAGTTTAGCTTAAGCATTTCTTTACGGGATCCTATCATTACCATTTTTCGTTGTAATCACTATCACCAATTTTGATGGTTAGTGTTTTTCATTGATTTTAAGTGTCACATATTGGGTAGACTTCACATGGAAAACGTAATTACTGCACTACATTTCGTCGAGAGGCATCTAGTCTTATTTATTTCTCCTAAGATATATCTTTGAAAATTGTAATCCATATTCATTAGTATCAGAGAAAAAGGGTATCAACTACTATGCTCAAGAATTTCTTAATTTCAAAATAGCCGTTGAATAAAAAATCATGGAATAGCTTAGCGCCACTACAATCATATCATTACCTCTTGTCATAGCAATCACTATCTGTACAAATTTAGATCGATTATAATTGTAAATGATTAAAATGTTAACAAATTGTCCACATGTTACCTTGTGGAGCCAATTCCTGCAATGCTTTCCATCAAGAGGGATCAAGACTTTCTATTCTTATCAATGAAAACACTTAGCGAACTCGCTAACCTTCATTACTTGTTGAAAGGAATAACATAATGGTCAATAGGCTCAACAATTTTAACTTTGAGAGGATTCAAGACTTATTTATTTGTCCTAAGATATATCTATTATCAATGAATCAAAACACCCTCTCGATTTGAACAAATGTGTGTTCTTGAGCTCACGGTGTGTCTAGGTAACATGGGTACTATCTCCAAGTGTTGGACTTGCTACTTGAGATAGACCTATAGAGAAAATTGGTTATTGCTCCTAAACTACCTCGCCACAAGATACTCTTAGTACAGAAAAACTATCTAATCCTATTATAATATTAAAAGGGACCAGGGAGAGAGAGTGCATGAAAATAAAGCCTACACTACCAGCGGTGATACACCAAAAAATGAGGTTGTTAATCACAATCCCAATTGCTTTAATCAAGAGTGGTGAGAAATGGAGAGGATGGACAATATGCATCATAGACCAAATATGATATTCACAAATTAAAAACTTAAAACCCATTAAAAGCATCTCCCAAAACCTGCAATAGACATCAAAAGTATGCACAATATACCCTGCAATGGTGAGAGGCAAGAAGAGACAATAAAATAAGCAAAGGATGGACAAGATGCATCACAAAACATGTTTTATTGCTCCATGAGTTCACACAATACATCATTAGTGGGTAAGAGGCAATAAAATGCTATTACAAAGTAAAGAGAGGAGGATTAAGCTCTATAATCAACCCTAGTAGAGAAGAAAGAGAAGGGGGCAATAGAAAAATGACCAACTTTTTTACAAATGAACCCAAAATTACAATTTATAGAATTTAAGAAAGAGAAGAAAATGAAATCCGTAAGTCATCTTTTCAAACACTTGAAAGATGTCATAAATGAGTGCAAATTATTGTATGTTGCTTGCATAAGGCTCCCCATGTTGTCCCATGACCTACAACAAAGAAGGGATGACTCGCCCTATCTATTTAATGCACTTCCAACCAATTTTCAACAACCAATTAAAATTGAGCTCATTTTTCTTAAAATTAACCATCCAAACCGCATCGAGTTCATGAATTATTTTTTTGCGTCGGTATTGGAGCCACACTTCCAACAAGACCACTTTTGTGTGATTCCCTTGATAATCGCTCAAGATATGAGCTTCTCGGTCAAACAGGAGGTTGTTTTGGTTTACCAAACATTTCTTGGCCTTCTGCGTAACTCGACAATTAATATTTTTGGTTACATAGATCATTTAAATATTTAACTTCTTTTTCAATTTTTTTCTTCCTGTCATTTTATGACATTGACAAAATATTTTTTTGGGGTTCATCATATTCATTTCTTCATGTTTTGTATAAAAATGGGGAGTGTTATGTATTTGCATTATTTTATAGCCAGCTCGACCGAGCACACTCTTCTCTCTTCCATGTGTCAGGTCTTTGTGCGCTGGCTATTCCTTTTCATACTACGGAATTCGCTTTATGCAAAATGTGGCCACATTTTCATCGCACACCAAACCAGCTTGGGTTCTCTCTCATCTACGCGACTCACCTTGTATTCCACATCACTGATTTTGCGTTCGTTGGGTTTCAACTCAAATTTTGAATGCCTATAACTCCTCGATTCCACTCGGATGCCACAGTGAACCTTTCTACTTGACCCCACAACCAACTCTACATATATGTCGGTGAGTTACCTCCTTATTTTTTGAGCTTAAGCCCTTCACGGCGAACCTGGCTCGGTGAGGCCACTTGTGCGCTGAGAAACTGATTCGCTTGCAATATGGGCTCTACACACCCCTTCGGCTCCAAAAGCATTCTCACGAACCGAATCGGACCCGATGTTTATGCTTTATCCTCGAGGGCTTCTGACTTTGTCTCCAACCACACTTCAATTTCGTCAACGAGGTCAGGCTCACCGAGCCCACATGTCCCGATTCGCTCTTGGCCACTCGGAATACCTTTCTCCGCATCGCCTACACCGTACACGTCTGTCTCCAATTCAAATTTTCACAGGCCCGCTCGTCCCATGGGCTATTCGGTCCATCTATCTCCGCCTTACCCACAAAGTTCCTTGCCCCATCTAAGTCAGAATTTTTGGGTTTTTACGGCCCGAATGTCCCGAGTTGTTTTGTGCCACTCAGGCCGCTAACTTCCACCTTTTCCGCATCCTACGCCAAAGCCTTCGCAAACTCGGTGAGCCGATGAAATATTATCCATTTTCAAATTTCCAACTGTTTAGAGAGCTAGCCAAACATACATCAACACATCTCGGATTTTTTGGTAGACATCTTGAGCATATATATCGCACAACTCACCAAGACTTTTAGAGCTCGATCCCGCATGGTGACGCATGACTTGACTCGAGCTCAATACTGCAGTTGGAGTCTGGTATCCCTTTAAAAATAGACATGGATCACGTTTTCCCAAAAATTCGAATCCCATTTCCCTTTCGTCGAATATTCCCTGATTTTTCATTTTGGTGGATAGTCGACCCAGCTAACAATATTAGCTTCCTCCCACACTATATGATCATCATTAATCGATTCGGTCTGCTAAAGTGAGTTTCGCTATTTGTGGAAGATAATTGGGCATCAATGCAATATGTGTGCTCGGTCTCCTTGTAATGATTTGGGTGGTATTCCGAAGAGCTTGAACTCAGCAAGAAATAGTCCAGCTCATGTACATGACTTAAAGATCTTGGCCCTAGTTAAAACAACTCGTGTGCATAATATATCAACTCGACTATTATATCAATAAGATTATTTAGAACTCAAAGGAATATTTGTAGCACCAGGGAATATTTGTCGAATTCAACCTTTCTCAACCCCTTCTAATTTTATGAAGTTGATGGATATTTGTAGCACCGACCAGGAAAATGTCGAACACTAAATTTCATCATTAAATGTCGCAAGTGGACCATGTTTGTCGGCCCTATATCTTTGGAATTTACCCGTGAGCCTTGAATAACTGTGAGAGTCCCTTACTACAAGCATGCTTTTTTGTTCTATTCCACCCAAGGGGGTCAAATTGGATAACAATTTGGTGACTTGTGGGGCAATTTTCTTGCTAAATGGGTTTTAACCACCGCATGAAGCTATCCATTGGGCATGGAGTCTACATGATCATCCTAAGTGAATCTGAACCACGAAAATATTGACCTCACAACATCTTAAACACTTGGAATGTTACTATTTGATTTTCAAAACTACCTTCTGTTGTTTGCACTCTCAACTCTCATAAGAAAATCTTGAAATTTATTTTATGAGAGTAGAAAATTGTTTTAAAACTTGAATTCCACTTTTTCCCAACAATTGCAATGCACGAGGATGATTCATGAGAACCGATATACACTTCGCAACTCACCGCTTTTGGGGGCTGATTTTCTTAGAAAGTTGAACCATACTATGAGATTTGAGTGAAATTGGTCATCTTGGACATCATGGAACTCTATTAAGTTCTTTTTTTCTTTTTTTCTCTGAATGTTCAATGATGCTTTGATTGGAGTTGATTTACGCTTAGGCTAACGATCGATCTTTGTTTACCTATACGGGCATGGAGGCTTGTTGCACTCATTCTTAGAGAGAAACATCCTGATTTTAGTTCCTCAACATTTTTTTAAATTTGAAATTTGCAACTGTTGCATGCAACTATGAGCTTCCTACTGCAACAACTTTAGAGATGTTGCAGACTCTATTTCCTAGAGCAACATGAACAAACACTATATACAAAAGAGAAAAATCATTTATGACTCAAGTAAGACATGCAGAGTGTGCATAAACACTTATTCTAATGAGAACACTTCTACTCCTACTCCTACCCTACACTAACCAGAGAAATGGGAAACTTCAAACAAAACCTACCACTGGTGATGAGAAGTAACCATCCTTCCTCACAATTTACAACCATATGGATGGTTTGGCACTAAGCTTAGTTGTGTTTGAGAGTGAAAAATTGACTACATGCTGATTTCCACTCCACCATACATCAAGGTATCAACAAGAAACAAAAAAAATACGTCTTCAAAATGTTTCTCATTTGGTACCAAGAGGTATCGTGGTTAATCCTTGTACATTTAAGTTATTCCTCATGCTCATAATCAAACATGACTAGTATTGATTTCTCCCACATCTCCAATAAAGCCAAGTACTTGATAGGTCATGTTCTAGTCCTTCGAATGTGCTCATTGATCTTAAACTTAACTCCAAAATTGAGTCTTCCTGTAGACCTTCTTGAAAAAATCGTTGTCTGCGGCTTGATATTCTTCTCGTTTACACATCTACAAATAACCGATGTCCCCTTTAGATGAATGCTAAGAGAGAGATGAAAACTTTATGCTCCTTTCCTTCCTCCTTAGTAACATTGAACTCCTCTTCAATCTACATTCACTTATTGATTGTAACATTAAATGAAATCACCTCTACATTATTACAATCAGCTACAACACATTGCATATCCGAGAGTTCCTCCTTTGTTGCTTGAAGACTGGATTGATCTTGAATAGCCTCCTCCTCTAGTATGAGATTTGTGAGTCAAATTATTTAGTAGGATGCTCTCGAGGACTGCTTTGGGATAGTAATGTCTTCTGAACACTTCCTTCCACCGTGGAATCATAAACTAAATCGAATCTTCAAAGGAAAGAAAAAAAAATCAATGATATCATCTTGATTCAATGCTTCCACATCTGATTTGATCTCCTCTAGATGCTTCTCATAAATGGATCTAGAAGGTGATTGTTTTTATCCTTCCTCCTCTAATTTTGTAATGAGTGTATGATCAACGACCTCCAAAATATATGGTTCTAATATGGACATCGCATTTTGAACAAAAAGAGTGTTTCTCATCACTCTCTTTCTCTTGCTCCATCGCTTCTGCAACATTGGCTTCAAAATAAGCCTTAGTTTCTTTTTTCCCAACTTTGATTTCATCTGCAAGTTTCACCATCATGGATATTTTATCAATTCCAAATCTCATACCCAAAATTATTAGATTCTGTGTTATATTTCCTTCATTGGGATCCTTCGCTTGTTGCTTCAAATTTACAAAATCATACTTGAACACCAATTTCTATTCAACTTTGGGCTCCTCTCTTATCTTCACCATTAAGGAAATATTTTCAATACCAAATTTAAGAGCCCATATTTTCAAATTGTTTGTCATTTCTTTCTTGCTAAGTTATTCCTTTTGTTTCCCTTTCCTGTTTTCTTGACTATTTGGTTCCCAAGATAAACTTGAGACTACAAGAGGAGGGTTGGGTTGGGATACAACTGATTTTACAATTATTTGTGGTGGTGGAAGAGATGGAACTTCTTGGTTCGATAGAGGGAAGGATTATTGGAAGGAAAAAGGGAATAATAAATAAGATGAGATGGAAGACTAGAAGGTGGAGAAGTGAATTCAACACTCGGGGCATAAGACAAGAAATTTGGGAATTGAGGCTCTGACTGAGACATTGGCAATGTAACACTTTTCCATTGACAAGAATGGTTTACCTTTTGTTCATAGACCTCAATATCATTAATCCATGCCTCAAGGTGGGGCACCATTTCAACCATGTCATTAAGTTTCTCTTGTGAGCTATGATAACCTAGAAAAGGAGAAAACCATGGACAAGGTACCTTGAATCCAATCTTGAGTGCCTTTGCTTGAGCTACATCCCTAGTCTGCACCAATTTCACCTCCAAATTTTTCACTTTGAACTACAACTCTTCATCTTCAGGCATAGGATATCCTCCATAATTTTCATACTCTTTCTCTAAAACAACTGCATAATCTGAGATGTAACGAAATTAGTTTGTAGATTGTTCTTGTTCATATGGGTATGCATATTGTTGATTATCATAATATGATTTTGAAGGAGGTTGATAATAACTTGAAAATGAATTTTACATGTTTGGAGGTGGGCATGGACTATATGGAAACTACTGGAAATGTGAATTCCACTACGGGAATGAAGCCATGATTGCACAACTTCATAGAATGGGATAAAATTAAAGATATGGAAAGAAACATGGATGAAAATGGATGGAACAGAGGTTTGTAATTCCAAATATGGGTTGTTTGGAACAAATGGAATCACCAGGTATGTTTTTGTAAATTCTTCCAAAATCTGAAATTTCAAAAGGAACACACCATCCTACCAAAATGAATCCTTTTCCAGAGGCGAACTACACACATGCAAATGATCTTCAATTTAACTCTATAGTAAAACAACCTCGAAAGACGAAACTCTAGCTTCAGTGAGGTCCTACCGAGCATGTCGGAATTGTTATCACTGAATCACAACACCCTCCAATTTGCACAAGTGTATATTCTTGAGCTCACTGTGTGACTAGGTAACATGGGTACTATCTCCAAGTGTGGGACTTGCTACTTGAGATAGACCTCTAGAGAAAGTTGGTTCCTGCTCTTACACTACCCGCCACAAGCTACTATCAAGCAAGAAAAATTATCTAATCCTATTCTAATATTCCAAAGGACCAGGGAGAGAGATTGCATGAAAATAAATCCTACACTACCAACGATGATACACAAGAAAAGGGGGTTGTTGATCACAATCCCAACTCGTGAAGTGAATATAGGTGAGAAATGGAGATGATGGACAAAATGCATCACAAAATAAATATGAGATTCATATAGAACAACACTTTAAACTTATTAAACAAAGCTCCAAAACCTACAATAGACATTATAAGTATGCACATTATACCCTATAATGGTGAGAGGTAATAATAGACAAGAAATAAGTAAAGGATGGACAAGATGCATCACAAAATAGATTTTACTTGATCCATGAGTTCACACAGTACACCATTAGTGGGTAAGAGGAAAGAAAATTCCATTACAAAGAAAAGAGAGGAGTCTTAAGCTCCACATTAAACCCTAGTAAGGAAGAAAGAGATAGGGGTAGGAGAAAATGACGAACTCTCTTACAAATGAGCCAAATATTACAATTTATAGAATTTGAGAAAGAGAGAGAGAATGTGATCCCATATTTTCCATTTCAAATAATTTCAAGTTTTCATAAATGAGTGTAATTGATTGTATGTTTCTTAAAAAGGCTCCCATGTTGTCCCATGATATGTAGCAGAGAAGGGATGACTACCCATGTCAATTTAATGCACGTCTAACCACTTTTCAACAACCAATTAAAATTAACATTAACCACAAAAACTGCATTAGTTTGTAAATTCCTTGGTTTCCGTATGTCATTCTTAGAGCCACAATTCAAATCAGAATTTTTTTGCGTGATTCCATTCAGAATCACTCAAGATATGAGATTCCCGAGTGCGCAGTTAGTTGTTTTTTTGGCTCAGTGCATTTCTTGGTCTTCACAGACTAGCAATTAATATTTTTGGTTGGGGTGATAATTTAAATATTTCTCTTCTTTTTCAAATGTTGTATGCCTCTCATTGTATGATCTTAATAAAATATGTTTTGGGGTTCATCATTATAAAGCAAGGTCGTAGTATGAGAAGGAATATCTAGCACACAAAGAATTGACACATGGAAGAGAGAAGAGACATCTTGGTCGAGTTGGATATAAAACAATGCAAATACATAATCCACCCCTTTTATCCAAAACATGTCACCACATTTGTAACGCCTTGATTTTTGTAAGTTATCATGGTAATTACCTTTCATGATGTTGTAACTGTAGAAATGAAGATAAATATGTTAAGACACATCTTTTGATCTTAGAGGAATGTGTTGCTGATCTGGACCCTTGTTTGTTGTAACTTGATACTTGGGACAGAAGTTATTATTGCTTGTGTGATTGCTAATGAGACAACAGACTTGTCGTATGCTTGATGAACTCTATTCGCTGATTGACAACACACCTTGAATCAATTCCATTGATCCAAGGTATGTTGTGGCCTTCTTATGATCGCTTTGTCGATTTACTTTTAAACCAGACTGAAGGTTGATATAAATGTTGCAGCACCTGATTTCAGGTATGAATATCTGGTACGTAGATGCCAATGAAAAAGGTTCGATTCTTGAACCACACACCGTTGTAACGCTAGACAACGTAAGACGATAAGGGCCTGGATGCAAGTGGCACAGGTATGTGGAACTTAGGACGAAATGTCCTACTTAATGTTGAATATGACTGTCAGGCGGAAAGACTTGATATGGAAACTAGTTAATTAAATATTAGGGGATTAAACCCTAACCTACCCCTAAGTTTTATCTTATACCCTAACTACTATCCTATATGGATTTTAGATTTCATAAGGGAGAAAATAGATATAAATTCCATTAACCTATGAACTAGGCGAATGACCTAGATATGGACTATTAAAATCCTAAACTAATCCTAACCTAAGGAAGGGGACACATAGACCCATGTGGATGGAAAGGATAAGGAGGGAAGGTAGGAAATTTAATGGGACAGTAAATGAAGTCCTTACATGTACAGTGCTAAGTTTGGCGGAACAAAGAAAAGTTGGAGGCGTCCAACTAGCTTAGAAACTAAATGGAATTTATATGCAAATTTGAAATTTGGAAACTCACCAACCCGAGTCGGTGGTGGTGTGAGGAATGAGGAAAGGTAGTGCATTCAATGCATTAATTATCTTGGTCTTAGTGACCAGCTCACCTTGGAAAGAGGATAGAGGAAAAAGGAAAATTGTTTGTTGCTGTGTGCATTTGGATTTTAGTTGCTCTACATTTTGTTTCTCCATGGTTCTATCGAACTAGCTGTGTTTTGATTATTATCTCTGTTCTTTGGAAAAACAAAGGCTATTCTTGAGCCTGTGGAAGTTAGTGACTGGTTAGGAAGCTTGGTCGAGGATGTCATGGAGAGAAACAACTCTAGTGGGCGCAGTTTTCTTCGAGCCACAAGAAAAATTAACAGGCATGTTAAGCCCTTCTCCTTAAACCACTTGCTTTTGCTTAATAGTCTCATTAAAACAACCCTGCTCTTATGATGGGGGTTTTGGTTATTTGATTTGGCTGTTACGTTGAGATGATTTCGAGTTGAGTCATTTTCTTTTGTTGTACGCGGCTTGAGCATTCTTTGCATAATGATTAAGTTGAATACACTGTCCTTGTTGTGTGGTTCGTTTCGGCAGTGTTGGGTATTCGCTTTATTACCATTTTGGGTTGTGCTAATAAATACATTAGCTAAATGAATATCACTTCTGAGTTCTGAGCATTCTTGTGAAAATGAAAAGATGAGATGATTTGTATGTCTGGTTGAACTGTCCTTAAAAGAATGAACACGACTTGGGTATTTTCGGTGTTTGAAGAAAATGATTGTTCTTCTTATTGAAATCATTAATGAATTATGTTTTCTCTTTGCTGCTTCAAAATCTAAAGGTAATGGGAAAGAGGATTTTATTATGCATTTTGGATGCGGTTTGATCTTCTAGTCTGAACTGTCATCATGAAAACGAACATGGCTTAGTGTTTCTATGCAAATGAATGAAACAAATGAGATTTGGCTTGCTGTTGAGATTGTTTTGACTGTACCTTGCTTGCGCATCTATTACCCTATGCGGGTTTGCATTGATAAAGGCATTGTTATGTGAATATTGTATTTCTGAGTTCAGTGTGTGGAAACGTTTGGGAAAAACAAAGCTGTGGTGATATTAATAGACTATTATGCGAGTTATAATTCCTTGATGTTTTTCATTGCATAAAACACGGGTTCCCTGGGACAGTAAGGTTATTGTAGCATCTTACTTTGCTGTACTAATTTGATATGGTATTCTGCCTGCTGGTTCTTGGTATTCATATAGATGATTTGGAAGGAAGTTTTAATCTGACGAGGAATAGAAAATCAGTCTATATAATAGACTGAGTAGAGCATGCAAATTATATTGTGTCTTGCTGAACTCAAGGATATATATATATATATATATATATATATATATATAAGGATTGTGGACCTTTCATCGTTTTCATTAAGAACAGAATATGAATGGAATTATTCTTTGTTGTTGGAAAGTGAAAACTCTCATTATTAGGATGAAAGTGTGACTGGTTGTAGTCATTGTACACTCTTGCATGTTATAAAGACGTGAATGTCTGTAGAGTGAAATGTTTAAAAGGAAATGATTGCGTTATAGGTTCTTTTGGTACTAATGTTTATAGACCAGTTGCAATGAACTCTGGTCAACTTTTTGGAAAGGTAATAGTAGTTTTCAATTACTGAATATACTACTCTGAATGAATTATACTATTGGAGTATGTCTGCTCTAAATAAGAGGTATTTGGATAGACAGTAAGAAGAGGTGATATGATCTTGCTCCCTTATATTCAATTATTGATTTTCGTTTATTTCTCTTTGGACTGTTATCATTGATTGATATCACGTTTGGATTAAAAACTTCTAGTACAACTATGAGGAAAAGAAAGAGAGTGTGAATGGATAATTTGAATTAATGATCATTTTTCTCTCATACAGTTGGAAATCTATAATTGTTATGGAACGAATTTACTGCTTGGGTTAAGCATTTGTATTTAATTGTTGTTTGCTTGTTCTCTTCAGCATTTGATTGCTTGAAATCAGATGAGTTGTATGAAAGAAGAGACAATAATTTGTTTTAGATTTTAGTTAAAATCTATCTTTTGAATTCACAACTATTGTAAGAGAATGGAATTGATAGCATTTATGTTAGAACAATAGTTGCATAATTGTGTTTTTAGTTCTTACAGATGTTTGTAATCTGGAACTATTGAAGGAAATTACTTCTTGTAATAATTATTTGGGAAAGAGGGCAGTAATCCTTTGTCTGATTAGGAGGGTTATTGGATGATTGAGTTGATATGCTGTTCATCCTTTTTGGTATTTAATTCTTGAATGATGTTCATATTAACGTTTCATAAAAGCAGGGTTCTTTTATTGAGACAGTTAATTAAAAGCACCTCATTTTAATGACAAGTGCTTAATATGCTCAGTTCAATGAACTGACCCGTGCAAGTAATTTTGCAGATGAAACTTGAGTATAAATGAAGACATGGTTGTTTTCTCGATACTTCTTTGATTAACTGAAGATGGATTGTATTGATAGCTATTACTCCTCCACGAGGAAATGAGAAAGGAAGAAGTTACATTCTTCTATCTTTATGAGTTGTAATGTTGTTTGATATAAACAAAGTCCAGTCGTTTGGACTGGTAAATGTATAGATTATAAATCGATGGATGAATACAAGTGTGATATTTTCAATAACTGTATCCGTTTGATATTGTTGAATAAGTTTGAGAATATAACATTATTCCTTGACTTGGAATTATTCAAATGTTAATGGATGAATTTAAAAGGAAATAACATCTATTCTTTACCTGAATGCAACTTTTACGTTGAAATGTGCAATTAGTTCATACTTGGGTTAAGATGAATTTTGAATTGACATTAAAAAGATTTAGATAAACACGAAATCCTAATTGGAAGGTATTCGGGATTAGCTTGAAAGCTAAGGGATATCAAATAACTTAGGGGCAGCCAAACCTTGTATTCGGACTCCGTTAATAGCCTCGAATGTTTAAATTCAGAAAATAAAGATATGGGAAATCATATCTATTGTTAACAGACCTTAACTAAGTAAGGTTAAGGAGGATAAATGAATAAATTCATTTAGAATTAGACCTTGTTTAAATGACGTCTAATAAGATGGAATTCTGAATTTGTTTACAGTTGTGGAAAACTTGGTTAAGTTTAATAGGTTAAACTTATTAAGTTTATCGATAATGGACTGATTAGTCCAAAGATTAAGAAAGGAACCAAGAAGTGAATATGCAACCCTTCGGTATGAAGGAGGAGATGCGTATTAAGCTAGAAGATGGATTAAGTCTCTCTTAGCTACATACAACTGTAACAAGAACAAGGATAAAGGATCAGCATGGCTGCTTTGAAAGTTGATCTTAAATACTAAGATTATAACCAATCACAATTAAGTGGATGTGTACCCTTGATGAGAGGATTCCATAGGAAATTGACATACACCAGCTACAATATGGTGTCTTCGTGAAGGCGGGGCCTTCATGACGACACAATGTTATAGCTGACATATTACAATGCCCTCCCGAATTAAATCATCAAGTTTACATAAGCTGGATACTAAGTTCTTGGCTGGGGATAGGAATGTGATCACGTATATGGAGTGACTCCGGAGGACTAAAGGTAACTAGACACATGGAGTCGTCTAGGAATGACACCGTATGTCTGCGTATCTTTAGTTACCATGAGTAACTTCCTATACTCGTTCATATTGCTAGTTGGGGTTAGAGTTTGACCTTAAATGGAAGGACTGGTAGAGACCAGGAAAGACCATTCTAGATAACAGATGAAGTGAGGTGAAGGACGTATTCCATTGGTGTGTATCACATCTAGGAATATGATCATGCAAAGCATGTGAAAATCTTTGGCCAAAGTATCGCAAGTGCTGGTTGCGTTGTCCTAATCACCTAGTTTAAGATGCAGGATGTCAGATGAATATCAGTAACAGATATTCAGATAGGCTTCTTAAATGGATCACTTCGATAACCAAAAACGGTAAAAGAACCCTGTATATTCATTATACTATGCATGAATTAACATGAAGGATCGATAAGTCACCGAGTCATGAAATGAGAGATCGCTGAAACTCTGAGCCATAAAGTGGAGGTCGGTAGTTCTTCGAGTCATTTATAGCAGCATATGGTATCTGTTATATGATTGAATGGCACTGAATGTGTGTTCCATATTGTAAATATGTGAACAGAGAACATTAGTTTTAAAAGGAAACTGTGTGATCCAAACTGCATTAATTAGATAGAGAACAATTATTAAAACTTGAACGTGCGTTTGAATTATATAATTCATAACATGGAACGTTGTAAAAAAATAAAAAATAAATTTCCCTTGTTCTAGTATCTTAAAATGGGGATGTTACAACATTGGCATCGATCACCAATAATCTTGATTTCTCTCCCATTTACACGACTCACCTTGCATTTAACGTCACTAGTTTTACGCTCATTGGGTTTAAACTAGAACTTTAAACTCAAGTTATAACTCAAGGATTCCACTCGATGACATGGTGACCATTTTGACTTGAACCCATAGTCAACTCGACATACATGTCGTTGAGCCCCCTCCTTATTTTTCAGTCTTAAACCCTCGTGGTGAACCTGGCTTGGTGAGGCCACTTGTGTGCTAAGATACTGATTCACCCACAACATGGGTTCTACACATTGCTTTAGCTCCAGAAGAATTCCCATGAACTGACTCAGACCTGATGCTTCCTCTCAATCCATAAGGTCCAATGACTTGGTCTCCATCTACACTTCTATTCCATAGGTGAGGTCGAGATCTCTTAGCCCACACGTCCCAACTCACTCTAGGCCACTTGGTCCACCTTTTTCCACATCGTGCACACCATACACCTATGCAGAAACTTTAGCTTTTCATGGCCCGCTCGTCCCATGGGCCATTCAGGTTATCTCTCTCTACCTTACCCATAAATCTCCCTCCCTCGTCTAAGTCAACAATTTTGGGGTTTTAGGACTCAATGTCCCGACTTGTTTTGTGCCGCTCAGGACACTAACTTCCACTTTTTCTACATTCTACACCGGATCATTTGCAAACTCACTAAGTCGATGACCATTTACCATTTTCAAATTTTTAAGTGTTGAAATAGTTCTCAAACCATACATCAACAAAAATCATCCTTTTTGGTAGACAACTCGGCCATGTATCACACGACTCGCCAAGAATTTTGGAGCTCAATCCCGCATGGTGATGCACAACCGGACCATAAAGTCTTGAATTAAGCTCAATAATGCCATTGGATTCGGTATCCTGTAAAAATAGACATGGCTCACTTTTTCCTAGAGATTTGAATCCCATTTCCCCTTCATTGAATGTTCACCAAATTTTCACTTTGGTGGATAGTCAATTGAGCTAAAAATATTAGCTTGTTATATGATCATCATTAATCAATTTGGTCTCATTAAAGTGAGTTTGTCTATTTGTTAGAGATAGTTGGGATTCAACGTAATCCATGGGCTCGGCCTCATTTTGATTATTCATTGGGTATTTTGAAGAGCTCGTCCTCTATAACAAATAGTCCAAAGTACATGTTGTAAAAACTCGAGTCTTGGGGATATGGTTTGGTACATGACTTAAAGAGCTTGGCTTGAATTAAAACAACTCAAGACATAATATATCATCTTAGCTATGAGTTCAAGGAGATTATTTAGAACTCAAAGGAAGATCTCAACATTTCTTAACCCCTTCTAAATTTATGAACTTAATGAATCTTTTTAGCACTAGGGAAAATGTCTAAACATTAAATTTCATCATTAAATATCACAAGTGGACCACTCGTTGTTGTCCACACATACTAGAATTTACCTATGAGCCTTGAATAGTTGTGAGAGACCCTTACTCAGAAGCATGCTTTGTTGTTCAATTCCATCCACATGGGTAAAATTGGATAATAATATCTTTGTAAATTATAATCCATATTCGTATGTATTAAAGAAAAATCCTAACGGAGATAGGCTTAACAATTTCTCAATTTCCAAGTAGCTATTGATTTAAAACTCATAATATAGATTAGATGCCACCATGATCCTTTCATTACCTCTTGTCGTAGTAATCACTATCTTTACATATTCACATTGATAGTAATTTTCAATGATTATACTTATTTAGAATCGGCTACACATCACCCGATGGATCCAATTTCTGCACTATGTTCTAACGAGAGGGATTAAGACTTTCGATTGTATCAAAAAAATGTTTAGTGGACAACTAAGCTCGATTACTAGTTGAAATGAATAACGTAGTGGTTCTTTAGGATCAATAGTTTCTAATTTTTGAATAGCTATATTATAACAAACAATGATCTAGCTTAGTAGCCGCTAGACTCCTATCATTATCACCGTGATTGTAATTACATCATTTTGGGAGGAATTTACATGGCAGCCCTAATTATTGTACTACATATATATCTCGTACAAGATATATATTTTTAAATTGGAATCCATATATACCCCTAAGAGTAAGTGATTTTTTGTTTAATTTTGATAAGATAAATCATTGTAACATATATAATTCATATTGGTCTTGTCAAATAAAATGCATATCGACTCCTAAGTTGATTTATTTATTGATTGAAATAACATATGGTCAGTTGTGCACAAAAATTACTTAATTTGGAAATAACGATAGAATAAAAAATCATGATATAGCCTAATAGCCACTAGCTATATACCAATACCTCTTATCATTGTAACAATACAAACAAGTCAAGATTGCAAGGCCAAGTGCAAGAATCTAGATCATTTTAGCTAGGGAACAATCAGACAAGAATTATAATATCATTTGTGGTTTAACAAAATGGTGCTCACACAATGGGGAAGTAAAAGGGGTTGTGTAAAAATATTGTGTATAATTAGTTTGATGCAATTGTCGGTGGTTTGAACGACATCAACAAACATGAAAAAATATCATATCTAAATAAGGTATTTATCAAAAATGTATACTATACTAAATGTGTACCTTTTTTATTGTGGAATTACTCATTTGTTACGTGTCTTCGACTATATCCTATCTTTTTAACCTTATTCTAGCCCTCGTTTCCCTACAAAAATGCACTTTGTAGCAGAGCTCTCGCTACCAATTCCTTCCGATCGTTTTGTCAAACCACTTTTTACTTACTAGTTCTTGTATTTTTCACATCCGGCCATCCCTCCTTTGCCCTACAAAAACATGATTTGTGGCCCAAATTTGCTTACCAATTCCTTCTAATCATTTTGTGACACCACCTTTTCTTAAAGAAAACAAGGAATTTGTTGGGCCCCAACCAAATAAAATTTAATCCCTTTTTAGCTATGGTTTTTATTTCATTTGAAATCATTCAATTTTTGTTGATCTATGTCCCCTTCTAGAGTTTTATTTTTGATAATGATGGCAAGTCACCTAATCACTAGCTTTTAAAATTGTAATTTTTAACGAGGCTCCAAATATTGTTTTGGTATTCATTACATCTTCCTTTTTTCCATTTTAATATGATAATAGAAACAACCTAAGGTAAATGTTTCTTTGTACATTGTTTATATGGTTTCCACATTGACTTTTTACAATGGAAGGTTCAACATATTATATATATGCCTAAATTTTAGATATAAAATATAATAATCACTATGTATTTAAAATTATATATTAAATATTTCAATCACTACTTATCTTTGTATCCTAGCCAAGACGATATAATTATTTTGAAACAATATTATCGGTGAGGCCACATATTATTGGCGGAAGATAGAGTCTTGGAATATATATTAATTCATTAAGGTTGTTGTGGAAGGCTACAATATTATTTGTTCATTCTGGAAGGCCAAAAATAATATTATTTGGATATTAACTATCACTATGATTTATCAAAAACAAGAGAGCTATTGCAAGCTTAGCGGTCATTAGGGTATAACACAATACTATATTTATAGCTTAGCGATCCATGCTCAATAATACATACCATTAAGTCATACTCTACTAACACACCGCCAAATCATAATATTTGGAACATAACAATCATTAGGATTCAAAAAATAAAGAAAGATATTATGAGTTTAGCATCCACTAGGTATTTCCACAACATATTATTTAGAGCTTAGCATTTGCTAGGTTTTCACAAAATAAAGAAAGATATTGTAAGTTTAGATTTCGCTTAGGTATTTACGCAACATATTAAATGTACCTTAATAGTCGCTAGGATTTCACAAATTAAATTAAGGTAGCATGAAATTAGCGACTACTAGGTTATGCCTAAAAAAATTTCGAGATTAACAATCAATACTCAATAATGTATAGAATGATGTCATATGTCGTTAAGACACTACCACATCATAATATTTACAACATAGATGTCCCTAGGATTTAAAAAAATAAAGAAAGATATTTCGAGTCTAGCACCTATCGTATTGCTGTAACATATTATTTGGAGCTTTACGACCACTAGGATTTCACAAATTAAATTAAGTTAGTATGAAATTAGTGGCCGCTACATACTGCCACAACATAATATTTAAAAAATATTTCACAGATTAAATATTTTAAATTTAATTGATTTAAGCTTAGTGGCCGCTAGACTTTAAAACAATGTAATAATTTAAGTTTAGCGCTCATTAGGATTTAACACATAATATTTGGGGCATAGTAGTCACCCTAATTTAACTCATTAAATTAATATTTTAGGAGGCTAGTGTCTACTACAATATGCATACTCATAATGTTTGTAAGCTATCGGTGGTATGATTTAACAAATCAAATTAACAAATTTTGAGCAACATGACATCTAGGTGCTTCCACAATAGAATATTTTGAGCTTCAATGTCTCAATAATTCAACAAGACAAAGAATGAAATTTTTATCTTAGTTCCCACTAGATTATGTTGCAACATTTTATTTGAAGGTATGTTTTTGTAAGGATTCAATGAAAAATAAGTAATATATTGCGAGCTTAGCATCCACTAGGTTATTCCTCAAAAATATTTTATGAGTTTAACGATCGGTACTCGATAAAAAATATCATGATGTTATAAACATTTAAGATACTACCACATCATAAAATTTGGAACATAGTTATCGCTAGGATTTAATAAATTAAAAAAGGTATTTCAAGTCTAGCGTCCGCTTGGAGGTTTTCCACAAAATATTATTTAGAGCTTAGTGGTAGCTAGGATTTCAAAAATTATATTAAGGTAGTATATAATTAGCGGCCACTACGTACTTCCACAACATATTATTTAAAACAAATATTTTGACAAGATTTAACATTTAAAATGAAATTGATTTGAGCTTAGCAGTTCTAGACTTTACAAGGATGTAATAACTTAAGCTTAACATTCGTTAGCACATAATATTTGGGGCATAGTGGTCACAAAAATTTAACACATTAATTTAATATTCCAGGTGGCTAGCATCCACTAGAGTATGCATACTCATAATGTTTTAAAATTGTCGGCTGTATGCTTTCACAAATCAAATTAAATTTTTTTGAGATGGATGGTATTTAGTTGCTTCCAAAATAGAATAATTTGAGCTTTAAAGGTCTTGAGCATTTAACAAGATAAAGTATGAAATTTTTAGCTTGGCATTCACTATCTTATGTTGCAACTTTTTATTTTAAGATATGTTGTCGCTAGGATTCAACTAAAAAACATGTCATATATTGCAAGCAAAGTGGCCACTTGCTTATGCCTTGAAAACATTTTTGAGCTTAGAGATCAATACTCAACAACGGATATCATGAATTTATATGCCACTAAGACTCAATAATAGATATCATGAATTTATATTCCGCTAAGACACGCCACAACATATTATTTGGAACATAGCGGTTCCTAGGATTTAACAAAATAAATAAATATATTGCGAGTCTAGCGTCTGCTTTAGGCATTTTCACAACATTTTTTTACCTTAGCATCACAAGGATTTAAAAAACTAAACTAAGGTAGTATGAAATTAGATTCCTCTACGTATCGCAACAACATAATAATTAAAAATTATTTTTACATGATTTAACATTTCGTGAAAATTGATTTAAGTTGAGTGTCGCTATCCTTTACAATGATGTAATAATATAAGCTTAGCGTTCATTAGGATTTAATACATAATATTTGGGGCATAGTGGTCGAAAGAATTTTACATGTTAAATTAAGATTCTATGAGTCTAGCGTCCACTAGAATATGCGTACTCATAATGTTTGCAAGTTTTGGTGCCATGCTTAAACAAATCAAATTAACAAATTTTGAGCTACATGGCATCTAGTTCCTTACACAATAGAATATTTCGATATTTGGATGTCTAGAGCATTTAATAAGATGAAGTATGAAATATTTATATTGGCGTCCGCTATCTTATTTTGCAACATACTATTTGAATATACTTTTTCGTTAGGATTCAACTAAAAATATGTCGATATTTCAAGCTTAACAGCCGCTAGGTTATGCCTCAAAAACATTTTTTGAGCTTAGAGATCATTACTCAACAATGGATATCATGATGTTATATGCCACTAGGACAATTCTCAGTAGAATATTATTTGTAACATAGAGGTTGCTAGGATTTAACAAAACAAAGAAAGATATTGTGAGTCTAGTGTCCACTAGGTATTGCCGCAACATTTTATTTGTACCTTACCAATCGCTAGGATTTCACAAATTAAATTAGGGTAATATGAAATTAAGCGGCCTCCATGTATCTTTGAAACAATATAATAATTAAAAAAGTATTTCTACAGGATTTAAAATTTTAGATGAAATTGATTTGAGCTAAGTGGTCGCTTATCCTTTACAATGATGTAATAATTTAAGCCGAGCATTAGTTAGGATTTAACACATAATATTTGGGGCATAGCGGTCATAAGAATTTATGACATTAAATTAAGATTCCAGGAGGCTAGCAACAACTAGAATATGCATACTCATAATGTTTACAAGTTTTTGGTGGTATACTTTAAAAAATCAAATTAACAAATTTTGATTTACATGTTTTTAGCCTATTATTCACTATCTTATGTTGTAACATATTATTTGAAGATATGTTGTCGCTTAGATTCAACTAAAAACAAGTAGAATATTGCGAGGTTAGCAATCGATAGGTTATGCATAAAAACATTATCCGAGCTTAGCATTTGGTTCTCGTAATGGATATCATGAAGTGATGCGCCACTAATACACCGCTGCATCATAATATTTGGAACATAACGGCCACTAGGATTTAACAAAATATAGTAAGATATCTCAAAATTATATTCTCGCTAGGTATTATTGAAAAATATTATTTAGATCTTAGCGGTCGCTAGGATTTAACACATTTAATTAAGGTAGTATGAAAGTAGTGGCCTGTATGTACTTCCTCAATGTAATAAGTTACGCTTAACATTCGTTAGGATTTAACACATAATTTGAAGCATAACGGTCGAAAAGATTAAACAAATTACACTAAGATTCTAGGAGACTGGAATTTTTAGCTACATGACATCCAGGGTTTTTTTTAGTGGTGGATATTCGTAATATGGCGAATATTTCATTTTTGAAAATTTTGAAAAGGAAAATTTTTGGGCATGGGTCGATGACTTGTTCACCTTAATATTAAAGTTTAATTTTTTTAGGGGTTAGCTTTGCCTACCCTTGAAAATATCACCTATATAATCCTAGAATAGTCGCTAGGTAGAACACTACTAGCTCTCTCATACAACATGGGGGCATATCTATTATCAACTACTATAAACTTGCAAAGCAACAAAGGCCAATATACAAAGTGTAGTTTTATAGAAATTCATTAGATTTGTAGTCGGGCGATAAATATTGTTCTTAGATGCATGACGATAAATTTCCATTGACGCGTGACAAGGAGAGTTTGTTGATGAATGATAGGAGGGTGGAGGCTATAGACAGAAAACTAGAGTTTGTTGACGTGTGACTAGGAGAGTTTGTTGATGCGTAAAAAGAAAGTTTGTTGACGCATGAAAAGAAGTTTATTAAAACAAGACATGAGAGTGGAAGTTTATTAAAACAAGACATGAGAGTGGAGGTCAAACACGTGATAGAGAGTTTTTTTATGCATGATAAGGAGAGTTTGTTGACGTGCAACAAGGAGAATTTTTGATGCAGGGACATGAGGGTGGAGGCTACGATGCACGAAAAAGATTTGATGTCATGTAACAGATAACTTATTGTCGTGTGACAACAATTTTTTTAACGCGTGAAAGAAAACTTGTTGTCATGCATCGAAGGTTTGTTGTCGCACAACATCAAATCTCTTATCACACATCCAGTAGCTGTTTCTGTCATCACATGACTTGAAAATGAAACCTTCTTTCAAGTGAAAACTTTGCACAAAAACCCTAAAAAGTTTCCTTTAGAGAAAAACCCATTATGGGGAAATTCTTCATGGATTTTCCACCTTCAATTTCCAAGATGTCTCTTAAAGTGAACCCTAAAGACATCTAAGTGCTTCCACAATAGAATATTTCATTCTTAGATGTTTCAAAAATCTAACAAGACAAAGAGTTAAATTTTAAGGTTGACGTCCT
The DNA here is from genome assembly GCA_018340775.1 of Taxus wallichiana var. yunnanensis. Taxonomy (NCBI): domain Eukaryota; kingdom Viridiplantae; phylum Streptophyta; class Pinopsida; order Cupressales; family Taxaceae; genus Taxus; species Taxus wallichiana. The sequence continues at coordinate 188,562,330 of CM031239.1, forward strand.
GTAAGCTTATTTTGTAACATATTATTTGAAGATATGTTGTCTCTAGGATATTATGAATGCTTAAGATGTTAAGGCACTACCACACCATAATAGTTGGAGCATAGAGGCCATTATAATATAACAAAATAGAGAAATATATTTCTAATCTACCATGCGCTAGGTATTTTTGCAACATATTATTTGTATTTTATGCCACAATGACAAATTTTTAGCTTAGCATATCAAAACAACAAATGCATGTTTATATAAGTATAACATTTGGAATATATACACAATTAGTGTATCGATTATAAATATTCATCTATTAACATGTCATACATATCACAATGTCTTCCCACCTATCTCGTATAAAAACTATAACTCACTATGGTTATTCCTTAACTATGGGGTGTTGTTGATCGATACCATGGGCACAATTGATTCCTTGGTTTTTTTCTCTCATTTGAGACCTATTTTATCATCTTGTTGTCGTTCCTCCTCAAAATATTTTTCAAATATGAGAATCTCTTTTTATCTTTTTGATATTAAGAATTGTGATTCTATATAGCACAACATACTTGTCAAGTAAATCCTTTGGACTACCAGATGTTTTTGGGAAATTTCCTTCAGAATCTCTATTTTTTGTATTTTTCCTTGTTTTGGAAACAATCTCAATGACATGTGAAGTTTCTCCTTCGTTCACCTCAGTTATTATCCTTTGAAAATTAACCATGAATTGCTGAAGTGATTTTGTCAACTCTTCATCAGAAACCAATGCATGGTTTCCTTTAAATATTTCCATGACCGAAGCTTCTATAAAAACATGATTTCCTCTAGAAATAATTTCATCAAACTGTAAAGATAGTTTTCTTACCTGTTCATTCCATTCCCTTAGTCTTTTCTTTGTATAATTGCCATTTGTATGGTATATATAAATATCGTCCATGGTCATAATTGTAGGTTCTATACAAATGCATTTTTTAATGAACTCGCCCCATATGTGTTAATGTTTTCTAAAATGATGCCATTTTTGTAACGAGTTTTTTTCATTTTTTTCCAATAACTATTCTTCCTTCTCCTTTACACGGATGCAATTATTTTTATTATTGTACAAGTCATCCAATGCCCTTCTACATCGAAACTATGTCGGAGGAACTGTGGCCTTTATATGAGTTTCAATCTCTTTATTTCTAGCTCATTATCACCTCACTACTTTAATGGATACTTTTTTTTTGTAGCCCTTATCAAGGATTTCATATCTTCCTCATATTGCAACACTTGGGATCCATTGGCTTTCCTTTTCTTTGTATGAGTGAACAGGTCTTCGAATTTTCATGCGAAACAATGACTTGTTTGTGTTGACATCTTCTTTTTGGTTACCCTTTTCAAGGTTCCCATCCTTGGATTGAATTCAATTTTCACTAAGGGTTCCTCTTGTTCCTCCTAATCTATATGTTCTTTGTAGGAAATTACGAATTACTCTACCTAATCGTTTCTCATTTTTTGTGAATTCAAGGGAGAATATTGAGAGGGTTGCACTAGGGCTTCATTGGCTTGAATTTTAGTTTTCATAGTATCCACTTCTTCACTTGATGAAGTTAAGGCATATGTGACCAAATTTGGAGCTCTTTTTGGTTTGGAAAAGACTTCTAAAAACTCGGATCGAGATTCATTTTGTGGACATAAGCCAAGCATAGGGTTGTTATGAATTTTCTAAATACAAATATTTCTTTCTCTTCATAGCCTCATTTTTAATAATTTCTCTCAGAGGTGGAACTGCCCCTGTCTCCTCCATATTTTTTTGAACAACATTATCATGTGTTTGGGTAATCCATACCTAGTCATTACAATTATGCACATGAGCATACAATATATTTAATTTTCCTTTATGGGAATTAAGATGTTGGGAAACCCTATTCCTTTTTTCATATTACCTTAAAGGGTGTTTGGGGAGATGAGATGAATTTATATGGGATGAGGCATCCTTCAAATTGGGTCACCTTTTAAACATTATGCTTCCAACATAGACTAGGAAGGATGTGTTTTAAGCTTCTTATCCTTACACTTTATAGAAATATTGTTTCAAACATGATACGAACCTCTTGTTCTACCAATTTTTCTTACACATAATATGGAAAATGAAAAAGAGGAGTAAAGAGCCCCTAAATCATGATAATCAGTATATTTTGGATAGAATAATACAACACCCATTATCGTTATGGAAGTGAGTATGACATAAAATATTCTTGGTATCATCATTTCATGTAATTTTTGGTAGAGAGAAGGATACAAATAAGTGCATATATCTTGATTATGTGATTTGAAACGATGGGCATGCAAGTGTGAATATTTCTCATTTACCTTAAGAGGGATTTAAGGATACCAAGTTTGACAGAAATCTAGCCATTGGAGAACACCAAAGACAACATTGAGAAGATAGGAAGCCATGAAAATGGTTTCCTTTGTCAACAAAATTATTTCTCTATGTCACTAAATTGAGACAGAGCACTGACCTAAGCAGAGAATCTTGTCATCATTAATAATAAAAATAAATAATGGGATCCAAGAAACATCCACCTTGAGAATGACGAATTTCCATATAGCCTATTCATGAGTTATAGGCCAATACAAAATCCTGGTCTAAACATTTTTAGAAGGACATTGGGCCAGATTCAAATCCCCCATATTATCTAATAGGTAAAATTCCCAACTCTACAAAACATCTCTTACTATCCTTTTGGCCATCCAAGAATCGACTATGTTTGAGTTTTATAAGAAGTCTAGCTTTGGAAGTTTATAATAGTTTTGTATGCATTCCCAACAAAGAAACATATTTTCCTTTTCCTTGATTTAGAAAATAACGAAAAATCCTCTCGACTTGGCATGAAGTAGATAGGAAGAAATCACTTCTGAAAATGGAAGAACCTCTATTTTAACATCAATTAAATGGAGACCAGCTCTTTCAATCACCCTTATGTCTCGAAACTATAGCACTTGTTCTTCCGTTATACCCATTATGTCTACAACATCAACATCAACATTTTCATTCTGAACTATGGAATATAGAGCTAAGTAATGCTGAAATTATTCACGTAAGGAAGATAGATCGAACACGGTATCTCTTATTACTCTTTCATCCTCGTTGGAATATAAATAAGTATCTACCATTGACATTTCCTCTCTCTCGCCATGTTGAAAAATTAAATGGACATGAATGTTGCATACATCATCAACAAAAACAATTACTAAGACAAATGATGTAATTGATTTTACGAAACATTCATATGTCCCTTACTATGAATATTAAATAAGCTTGGAAATTAATTTCCACATAAAAGATAGAAGTGTTGATCCTCGTGGTTACTAGGGTAAGAAATTAATAAATATTTAGAGTTTGGTGGTTGCTAAGGATTATTCACATATTTACTATTAATGGATTGAGAAAAACACGACTATACATGCACCACTGAGGGGTCAAGGTATATGTAGTTATAACCATAGCATTTTCTAGATGTTAATCCAATTAAAATATTAATGTAATGATCTAATTTTGTCAATGTAAGTGCACTTGAGGCTTCAAGACTTACATAGTTCGATCCTAGCGAATTCTAAGTTCGAAAAATGTGCAAAAAAATTTGTGACAATTAACACATCTCGAAAACCATCCACATTGCATAGATAGCATGAAAGGAAAGTTTGAAAACATAGATGTTAGAGAGAGAGAGAGAGGATTTAAGTTGACATATGAATGTATAGTTTTTAACATTACTTGTTGGTAATCAACCCCAATAGAATGGAATAGCGTAAAGGCCATTAAGATTCAAATTTTAAATTTTTGAGAAAAGTGTGCAAAAATAAAAAATAAAAAATGGTTCTAGCAGTCACTAAGCATAATTTTTTAAATGAAAAATGTTTATTTATCCCATAACACATTTTGTAAAGAATAACGTAGGCCTTCAAAAGACCTAACAAGTTTTATTTTAAATCTATCATTGGAATATGCCATAATTCACATTCATTCGTATCAAAGAAAATTATTCGCCGCCATGAAGCTCCATTACTAATTGAAAGGAATGACAAAAATGCTAGGATTTTAAGTTCTTAATTTAAAAAGAGACATAAATTATAAAATCATTGTCTAGTCTATTGGCCTCTAGGTTCTTGACATTACCTTTTGTGGTTTTAATCACCATCTCTACACTTTTGAATTGAAGAAAAGGCTACTCAATGCTACAATTTATTAATTTCAAAATAAATATTAAATAACAAATCAAGGTCTAGCTTAGCATCTGCTACGATGCTTTCATAACTTTGTTGTCGTAGAAATCACTTGCTATACAACTTTAGATTTATTGTAATTGTCAATGACTATAATTGTATCAAATTAGCCACACATTACCTAGTGGAGCCAATTTTTCCTCTAATTTCCATCGAGAGGGATCAAGAATTTCTCTTCATATCAAAGGAAATTCTTAACAACCACTAAACTCCATTACTAGTCTAGCTTAAGAGCCGTGGGCTCCTATCATTGCCATTTTCCATTGTAATCGCTATTTAGAAACTATGTAAAATTATTCTTGAGGCTTCGCACTTACGTAGTTTAAATCTTAGTGATGGATACGTTCAGGCATGATGAAATATTTAGAGATTGGTCGTATCTATGTATTATCAACTGGATAACTATTATTAGAATGATTTTTTTCTAATCTTTGAACTGTTGGGGTGTCAAGATATACGTAGTGTTGATCTTAGTGGTCACTATGTTCAGCCACAATGAATTATTTAGAGATTCATCGTATCTAGGCTTATTTCAAATCCTAAATATTATTGCGATGAACAATAAAATGCCAATCCTTGCACTACTGAGGGGTACAAACACAAGTATTTCTGATCCTAGCAATTCTAGGGTAAGCCGCAACATATTTTTTAGAGCTTAACAATTTATAAGAATCATTAGCAAGTAAATAAGTACTTCTTATCGTAGTTGTAACTATGATCATATATAACAACATACCTATAGCTTCTATAGCTTAGCGGCGTTAGGCATCATTGACATGAAAAATACTAATGCATTAACAAGAAAATATATAAATCTTAACAAAGAAATAAAATCCTCCTCGATAAAATATTTTGAACCTAGTGATAGCTAAACACCATTCAATGGACATCTATCATTGACTTAATAAAACTATTGTAATACATGTATTTTTAAGGGATCAATTGTTACGTATATCTAATTAGTTTGTTGTAGGATCATGAATACGTCTCGTTGCTAGGCATCATTCACAGACTTACTATTAATGGAATAACAGAGGCACTATTGTAAAAGCAACACTGAGGGGTCAAGATATACATTTTTTTAACCATGGCATTTTCTAGGTGTCACTCCAATAAAAATATTAATACAATGAGAAAATTTTGTCAAGTCTTATGTAGTTCAAATCCTAATGGTTGCTAAGTTGATCAACAATGAAATATTTAGAGATTGGTCGTATCTAGGATTTTATTCATAGGATAACTATTATTAGAATGAGAAAAATTTACATTCTTTGAACTGGTGGGGGTTTGAGATTTACATAGTGTTAATCTTAGTGTTCACTAAGTTCAACCATAATGAACTACTAAATCCTTCTCTCGTATCTAGGATTATTTCAAAGCACAATAGTTATTGTAATGACCAAAATAATGCCAATCTGATCACTACTGAGGGGTATAAACATAATTATTTCTTATCCTAGCGGTCGTTAGGGTCATCCGCAACATATTTTTTTGAGCTTAACGGTGTATAAGAATCATTAACAAATAAATACATGCTTCTTATCCTTCTTATTACTACAATCGACACAAGGATATACCTATAGCTTAGCGATCCATAGGCATCATCAACATGAACAATACTAACATATTAACAACAAAATATATAAATCTTAGTGGTCAATAACATCCACTTGGATAAAATATTTTGAACTTAGTGCTAAGAAACACCATTCAACAAACGTTTCTTTAATTAATTATAATTATATGAAATGAGAAAAGATTTGCATTAAATTTTTTCTTCAAGGGGTCACAAATTTATCAACTCTCATTAGTTTGTTCCAGAAATTATTTTGAGCCAAGTGTTTCACTAGATACCCTCGTGAGGGATCATGCCTTAACTAGTTCTCATACTATTTACTATAAGTTATTGAAAGAACGATAAAAATTCCACATTTTAAGTATAAATGAAATCTCAAAAGAGATGGTGATCTATAATTAGTTAGTAAATGAGGTCTCAAAGGCCATGGTATAATTTTAATAAATATAATGAGCACACTCTTTGTAGTGTTAGTATTAAACTAGTTCTCATAATATTTACTATAAGTTATTGAAAGGAAGATAAACATTCCACATTTTAAGTATAAATGAAATCTGAAAAGAGATGGAGATCTAAATTAGTTAGTAAATAAAGTATCAAAGGCCATGGTATAATTCTAATAAATATAATGAGCACACTCTTTGTAGTGTTAGTATGAAAATACGAGCTCACGAACCCTATGTATAATCTCCTTGTTATTAAACCTCATAATTTGTCATGATATCACAACTCCTTATTTCCATATGCTTATTGTCACGTTAAGAAAGAAAATCCATGACATATTTTAATGTTTAGTGTTGATAAATCATTAGGTAATTTAACTAAAACAACCAGATCCTTTAATTTTAATCTCTATATTTTTATCTCTTTCTAGAACTATCAATTAATTACAACATTTTGAAAATTTTCTATAGCCTAAATTCTCAAAAAGTAGGTTTTATAATTCCGTGATTCACTTTTTTCAAAGAGGAACCAACATAAATGGAACTCTTTGCATTTTTACTTGGGTAGTCACATATCTTTGTTTTTAATATTTCCAACAATTTCCTTAGGTAACCAAACAATTACCGTAACAAGAAAACAATTATTTATGTTATTATTACTATTTCATCTAGTGGAAGTTACTATCATTATCTCATTACTATAATTTAATTTAAAGTTAAATGTCTATAGAAATCTGGATGCTAACGGTCAAAAATCCCTAAATAATTAATAGCCCTATCTGAACAAAATCTATTTTCCTCATCCTTTTCAAACACCCATTTTGTTCACTTCCAGTAATCATTGATGTCCATCTCAAGTATTTTACAAATCATTTCTCAGTCCTCTTACGAAAAAATACCCATAACATCTTTTACATTACTTGAAAGCAAGGTACACACATATTTAGCAAATCATTTAGGGATCGGAAAAAATAACGACAAAACAATGTCAAACCCTATCAGTTGGGAAGTGTTTGTCAAATAACGTTAAAGAATAGACATATTTGACTAATGGAAGCACAAAAAAAAGGGTTTTGTTGAAAAGGCTATGACATATTCTACTTTCATATAATTTCAAAATTTTGGAAGGAGCAAAGGTGAGAATTCATACTATTTTTATGCCTTCACGAAAAGAAATCGTGCTCAAAATTTTGGCAATCAAACCACGATCATATTTTCCAATGAATTATTACACTTACAAAGTTTCTCCCTTATGAAAATGTTCTCACATGAAGCTTCACAAAGTTAAGTGTCCTTGAAATATATAAATAAATGACAATCTATAATTATATGGAACCGAAATTTCCAACCACCACTTTCTTTGGCGGATGAATTATAAAAGACACGCGGTTACCATTAACTTGCTTTATATTTAATGGCTAATTATTTTCTATCAAATCGCGCACATATTTTTAATATCACATGAACTTTACTTTGTTCAGTTAATGGCCAAATAATTTTAGGGGAACCACAATATTAACCATATATGCCACACACAAAAATACCAATATTAACAACAATATCATCAAAAGAACAACATGCTCATTATCAATTTTATCATCTTTAAATTACATTGTGAGTATATAAGTATTCCATACTTTGACTATACTACTAATGATATATGGTTTTATTGATGTCTCACATATTGAATTATGATATTTCAAATATCATACAAACGATTTAGAGATTGGTCGTATCTATGTATTATCCATAAGACAACTATTATTATAATGATTTTATTTCTAATCTTTGAACTGGTGGGGTGTCAAGATATAGGTAGTGTTGATCTTAACAATTGCTATGTTCAACCACAATGAGTTATTTATAGATTCAATGTATTTAGTATTATTTCAAAGCCAAAATATTATTGCGATGAGCAATAGAATGCCGATCCTTGAACTACGGGGGGGTATAAACACAAGTATTTATGATCCTAGCGATCACTAGGGTAAGTCGCAACAAATTTTTAGAGCTTAAAAATTTATAACAATCATTAACAAATAAATATTTACTTCTTATTATAGTTGTTACTATGATCATCTGCAACAACATACCTATAGCTTAGCGAATCGCTAGGCATCATTAACTTGAAAACTACTAATGCTTTAACAAAAAAGTATATAAATCTTAGCAGTAAATAAAATCCTCCTTGATAGAATATATTTAACCTAGTGATAGCTAAACACCATTTAATGGACATCTATCATTGACTTAAGAAAATTGTTGTAATACATTTATTCGTAAGGGATCAATTTTTACTTCTGTTTGATTAGTTCATTGTAGGATCATGAATACATTTCGTTGCTAGGCATCATTCACCGAATTACTAGTAATGTAATGATGGAGGCACTAGTGTACAAGCATCATTGAGGGGTCAAGATATACATTTTTTTTAACCATGGCATTTTCTAGGTGTCACTCCAATAAAAATATTAATACAATGAGCAATTTTTTTCAATTCTTACGTAGTTCAAATCCTTATGGTTGCTAAGTTCATCAACAATGAAATATTTAGAGATTGGTCGTATCTAGGGTTTTATTCATAGGAAAAATATTATTAGAATGAGAAAAAAATCACATTATTTTAACTGGTGGGGATTCAAGATATACGTAGTGTTAATCTTAGCATTTTCTAAGTTAAACCACAACGAACTATTAAAACCTTCTTTGTACCTAGGATTATTTCGAGCACAAAAATTATTGTAATGACCAACATAATGCAAATACAATCACTACTTTGAGGGGTATAGACATAAGTATTTTGTATCCTAGTGGTCGCTAGGGCCATCCGCAACATATTTTTTCGTGCTTAACAATGTATAAGAATCATTAACGAATAAATACTTGCTTATTACCCTTCTTGTTACTATAATCGGACACAAGGATATACCTATAGATTAGCGAGTCCTAGGAATCATTATCATGAACACTACTAATATATTAAAAAGAAAATATATAAATATTAGTGGTTAATAACATCCACATGGATAAGATATTTTGAGCATAGTGCTAGCAAAACACCATTCATCGACGTTTCTTTAGTTAATTATAATTATCTCAATTGAGAAAAGAATTGCATTAAATTTTTTGTTTAGTGGTCACAAATTTATTAACTCTCATTAGTTTGTTCCAGAAATTATTTTGAGCCAAGTGTTTCACTAGATACCCTTGTGAGGGATCATGCCTTAACTAGTTCTCATACTATTTACTATAAGTTATTGAAAGGACGATAAAAATTCCACATTTTAAGTATAAATGAAATCTCAAAAGAGATGGTGATCTATAATTAGTTAGTAAATGAGGTGTTAAAGGCCATGGTATAATTTTAATAAATATAATGAGCACACTCTTTGTAGTGTTAGTATGAAACTATAGACTCGAACCCTATGTATAATCTCCTTATTATTAAAACTCATAATTTGTCATGATATCACATCTCCCTATTTCCACATGCTTATTTTCACATTAAGAAAGAAAATTGATGACATATTTAATGTTTAGTGTTGATATATCATTAGCTAATTTAACTAAAAACACCGAGAGATTTTTATTTAATCTCTATATTTTTATGTCTTTCCAAACTATCAATTAAGTGCAACATTATTCAAAATTTCTTTAGCCTAACTTCTCAAAAAAGTAAATTTTATAATTCCATGAATCACTTTTTTCAAAGAGGAACCGACATAAATGAAACTCTTTGCATTTTCACTTTGGCCATCATATATCGAGTTTTTTTTTAAAATTATTTCCAACAATTTCCTTAGGTAACCAAAAATTCAAACAAGTAAACAATTATTTATGTTACTATTACTATTTTATCTAGTGGAAGTTACTATCATTATTTCATTACTATAATTTACTTTAAAGTTGAATGTCTATAGAAAACGGACGCTAACGGTGGAAAATCCCTAAACAATTAATAGCCCTATCTGAACAAAATCTGTTTTCCTTGGCCTTTTTAGAAACACCCATTTTCTTCACTTTTAGTAATCATTGATGTCCATCTCAAGTATTTTACGAATCATTTCTCACCACTTGTGAAAAAGATACCCATAACATATTTTGAATTACTTGTAAGAAACATACACACATATTTAGCAAATCATTTAGGGATTTGAAAAAATAATAAAAAAACGATGTCAAACCCTAAAAGTTGAGAAGTGTTTGTCAAAGAGCATTAAATAATAGACAGATTTGACTAATGGATACACTCAAAATAGGGTTTCATTGAAAAGGCTAGGACATATTCTAGATTCATATAATTTCAAAAATTTGGAAGGAGCAAAGGTGAGAATGCATACCAATTTTTGATGCCTTCATGAAAACAAAACGTGCTCAAAATTTTGGCAATCAAACCATGATCATATTTTCCAATGAATTATTACGCTTACGGAGTTTTTACCTTACGCTAATGTTCTCACATGAAGCTTAAAAAATTTAAGTGTCCTTCAAATATACTAATAAATGACAATCTATAATTTTATGGAACCGACACTTCCAACCAACACTTTCTTCGACGCATGAATTATACAGGCACTCGGTTGCCATTAATTTGCATTATATTTAATGGCTAATTAATTTCTATCACATGGGGCACATATTTTAAATATCACGTGAACTTTACTCTTTTCGGTTAATGGCTAAATAATTTTAGGGGAACCACAATATTAACCATATATGCCACACGCAAAAATTATCAATATTAACAAAAAATCATCAAAAGAACAACAAGTTCATTGCCAATTTTATTATCTTTAAATTACATTTTGAGTATATAAGTATTCCATACTAACTATACTACTAATGATATATGGTTTAATTGATGTCTCATATATTGAACTATCATATTTCAAATATCATATGAACTTTACATTGTTTTAATGACACTTGAAAATATTAACCATATATGCCACACATAGATATTATCAAAATTATCAACATTATCAACAAGTGAGGACCGTGCTCATTGGAAATATTATCATCTATAAATTTCATAGAGATTATATAAGTCTTCCATACTTTGAATTACTAACGGTGATATGTGGTTCAATTAATGTCTCCAATATTGAATCATCATATTTTCCTTAACAAAAATATACATATTTACTTGTAATTTCACAAACGAGGACGGAAGCCTGTATATTTTATTAATGTGACATTAATCAACCATTACAATGGAGTGCTGCAATATTTATACATATTGGACAATAATATACAAACAATAAATGGGTTGCACGGGTACAACCAAAATCACAACAAATTCCATAATACATATGGGAAGCAACAATAATTAAATAAAAACAAATAATAATTGTTACAACTACATAACAATATAACCTATGCAATAATATGAAAAATATTGTTATAAAGTTTTATAACAATATATAAACTAATTACCTTATTAAATAATTAAATATTTAAGGTAATATAATGCATAAATTAACCTAACATTCCCCCCTTTAATTTTGCATTACCTCAAAAGATGAGGAGAGGAACTCTCTGAACAACTTGAAATTTTCATGTGCAAGTGACTTTGTGAAAATATATTCTTTTTCTTCAGCTATTGGAAAAATTGAAGCTATATATTGTGCTTCTTTCGACACTAAAATTTTCCTCCATAATTTCTATTTCATTAATGTATGTATTAGGAATAGGATGTTGTTAAGTATAATTAGTAGTAGCGTCTGATAGAAGATAATGGTGCCATCGATGCAGGTGCCACCAATAATGTGGAGTATGGTAACAATCAAAGTACAATAGGAATGTTGTAAAAAGTAAATATTTGTTGTAAGTGGTCAGTAATGTTAAAATGTCAAAGTTTGGGTAATTAGAGAAGTAGGGTCTACATGATTAGGAATTAGAAATATTATATTGGTAATAAGGATAAGGAGTGAGGTCATAAATATTTTGTGTGTTTTATTTGTAAAAAGTCTAAAAATGTGGAACCCATGTAAAATGATAAGGTTTATCTTATCTTAAAAGATAAGCTTACATGTACAGATAAGAGTTAAGGTATAGAATATGATTCATCAGAGTGGATTTCTTATCCTATCTTAGAGATAAGATGGATAAGCCTGGAATTTCTATAAATAGAGAGGCCACCCCCCTCATTTAACATAGAAGGAAGTAGTGAGAAATATTGTAGGAAGTGTGCGAAGGAAGCCATCAGTTTAAAGGTGTGTTGAAGAAGCCATTAAGAGGTGTAATTGTAAAGTTTCTCCCATAGTCTTGGTGAAAGGCAAGTGAAGTCAATAACACTTGAAGTACCTCATGGGTGAGATTGTAACAATTTCATGTTAATATTATAATTTACTTTGATATTTCAGATTTGTCATCATTCCGTCTTATCATAGTCGATGGTATTCTTGTGTTATGTTGTTGTTTTGTTTCTAGATTACATCCACCAAACTAAAGGCTGTGCATTAGTAAATAATCATAGCATGAGGAGTTCCCGGTGAAGAATTATCATAGTTCCGGATTGGTGATGACACTTCAACACATGTTCATGTATGAAATGAACCTGTACTTTAATATTTTTTGTTATTTCATGAAACACTGGATTGTGAACAAGTTTGAGAACACCTTCATTGTCAACATACATGGTGGTCAATTTTTCTTGTGGTATTCCAAGTCCTTCTAGTATGCGATGTAGCCAAATCGCTTCACAGATAGATTTTCCTACAGAACGATACTCGACTTCTGGGGAAGAATGAGAAACAAAGTTTTGTTTCTTGCTTCCCCATGATATTGGTCCAGATCCCATAAAGAACATAAATCCTGAAGTGGATTTTCTTTCATCAATGTTACCTGCATGATCTGAATCCAAATATCCTGACAAGAAGAAGTTTTCATTCTTTTTGTATTCTAGACCAAGATCCACTGATCCTTTGAGATACCTCAAGATGCACCATGTTGCTTGCCAATGACAAGATTTGGGTTTCTACATGAACGTGGATAGATAGCTTACTACAAAGTTGATATCTGGTCTAGTATAGGTTAGGTAAATGAGACTCCCAATCAACTACCGATAGAGAGTGGCATTACCATAGGAGATGGATCTGAATGAGATAACTGCAATATGTTCTCCATAGGTGTAGTAATTGGTGTGTAATCCATCATCCTGAATTTATCAAGCGTTGTCTTGGTATATTTCATCTGAGAAATAAAGATGTGATTCTCTTTCTGCCATACTTCCAATCCAAGACAATAATGCATCAGCGTGAGATCTTTCATGTCAAACTATTGATTAAGATCTTTCTTTGTTGCATTGATCATTCTCACTAAACTTCCAAGAGTAGTAACTAGATCATCGACATAGACAATGATAATCACAATCTCTCCCATTTCTTTTTGAGGTATAGATTGGGGTTGTATGGTTTTGAACAAATCCATGTTTACGAGATGCTCATCAATTTTGATGTACCATGCCCGAGGTGCCTATTTGAGGCCATATAATGATTTCTTGAGTCTGCATACCTTTGCTTCTTGACTAGGTACTACATATCCCTTATGTGTAGTCATGTAGACTTCTTCTCATAAATCTCTATTCAGGAAGGCACTTTTTACATCCATCTGATGGAAATTCCAACCAAATTGTGTAGCAAGAGATAAGAGCATCCTAATCATCTTGATCTTAGATTTGGGAGAAAATGTCTCCTCGTAGTCAATGCCTTCTTTTTGTGCATACCCATTTGTTATAAGTCTTTCTTCATACTTTTCCATTGTCCCATCTGCTTTGTACTTAGTTTTGAATATCCATCTGCATCCAATGGGTTTCTTCCTTGGTGGAAGATTGACAAGCTTCAAGTTTTATTTTCATTCTTGGACTCGATATTCAAATTCCATGGCATCTTTCCAAGCTTTTGACTATAGGGCTTCTTGGACTGTAGAGGGCTCATTAGACTCAATAAATCTACTCATCAAAGAAAAGTTAACTTCTTCTCTTGATTTACTGTGAGTCCTTGGTCCAAGGGTGGATGTATCTGGTGGAGCATCCATTCTTGCATCTTGTAATGTGCTAGTACACCACTTGGGCATACGTTGAATTGTTCCCATGGGTCATGGTTCTATCAGATCAACACCATCATCCCCATCATCACTTTCCTCATCTGTGGGAACATCAACTTCAATTTTTACAACTGGTGAAGAATCTACATCAGGTGAGTCTAGAGGAGGAGACTCTACTTCCTTCTTCTCAAAAAAATCAACATCTCTACTAGTGTAGACTTTTCTAGTCTTTGGATCCATCAATTTGTACCCAAGAGTTTCTTCATTGTACCCAATGAAGATGAGTTTCTATGACTTCATGTCTAATTTCTTTCTTTTTTCTTGGGTATGTGCATACTTGCTTTGAACCCAAAGACTCTAAGGTGTGCAATAGATGGTTTTTTCTTTGACCATACTTCTTGTGGTATTATTCCTTCAAGAGCAATTGTGGGCACTCTGTTCAAAAAATACATTGTTGTCTTTGCAAGTCTCGAGTCATCAATCATGCATCACACCATTTCCATGATAGTACAGTTTCTTCTCTCAACAACACCATTCTATTGTGGTGTGTGTGGAGGAGGCATTTGTCGACGAATGCCATGAGTTTGTAGGTATTATTTGAACTCATTATTGGTGAATTCCCGCCCCCTCAATCTGAGTGGAGAGTTCTGATGTGATGACCAGTTTCGTTCTCAACTACTACTTTGAACTTCTTGAAAGTTTTAAAAGCTTCACTTTTCTTGCGAAGAAAAAGAATCCACATTTTCCTTGAATAGTCGTCAACACATAGCATGAAGTACTGAAATCCAGAATGACTTGGTTATAATGGACCGCAAAGATCGGTATGAACCAGATCAAGCTGACCATGAGCTTGATATGTACTCTTCTGGAATGAAGCTTTGTGTTTTTTTCCTACTAGATAGTGAGGAAACTTGTCTGTATC
Source organism: Taxus wallichiana var. yunnanensis (assembly GCA_018340775.1). Classification (NCBI taxonomy): domain Eukaryota; kingdom Viridiplantae; phylum Streptophyta; class Pinopsida; order Cupressales; family Taxaceae; genus Taxus; species Taxus wallichiana. The sequence goes on from CM031239.1 coordinate 188,577,574, forward strand.
CTTCTAAAGAGATGGTAGCCCATGTACCATATTACGGATGAAGTGTCTCGAGATACTTGAAAATAACATGACCAAGTCTCTAATGCCACAACTATGCTTTAAGGTAGAGTTCTTAGCCACAAGTGCCTGATCATCTCTATGGACAAAATCAAGATGGAACATGCGTCCCACATTGGAGGCTTTTGTAACTATTTTTGAGCCTCGTGATTTATCTCAAATCAAACACGTTTTCTTGCCAGAATGAGTATCAAAATAAATTTTTAGGTTGTGATCTAGGAGTTGACTGATTGAAAGTAGATTCTTTGTCAACCTAGGGACATATAAGACATCTGATAGTCTGCAGTTGTGTGAACCAAGGGGTAGAGAAATGTTCCCAATCCCCTGAACTATATATGAAGAATCATCACCTAATAAAACATGGTTTTTCAAAGGCATGTCCGTCATTGAGGTAAACCAGTCTTTGTGGCTGGTCATGTGTCGAGTGTCTCCCGAATCAACATACCAAATATCACTAGATGACATGGATGGTTCACTTGATCGAGTAGTGTACAAGAAGTCTTTATCATCTGAATTTTCTTCTTGCTTAAAAATATTTCCTTGCTGATGGGGTCTTCTTTTCAAGTTCCCTTTTTCTACCCTTGATTATAGTTAGAATATCCCTGCAAGATTGTTGTTGTGGAGGTCCAAATTTACTGGATGAATCTTTCTTGTAAGTATTATACCAACATACTTTTAAGTCATGTCCTCTTTTACTGATTGGACATTGTTTCTTACATTGTTTTTCCCGCGATACTTTCGATGTTGGGGATTTTGATAAAATTAGGTTTTCCTTTCCATTTTTATGTGAAGAAAGTGCATGCTCCTCTTTATCATCCTTATTATACATGGCTTCCTCTTGTTGTAGTAGGTTTACCAGCTTTTAAAAATAATCATCGTATCTCACACATTTAGTGTTGTGAAAAACTGCGGTAATAAGAGGGGAGTGATCTCAGAATAATGGGAATGAGAGCATCATCTGTGACCACTTCTCCTAGGGCTACAAGTGAAGCCCTCAACTCTGTAACTCTTCTTAAGAAAGATTTGATTTTCTCATTCTATTTGAACTTTAGTGTATGTAACTGACTCTACAAATTTAGTATAACATTCTTATTTTTGGCTTCATACATTGTGCACAATTTATCCCATGCTTCTTTGGCTGTTTTGGCATCTCAAATGTGGGGTTGCACATCGTCAGACACTCCAAACAAGATGATGAGTTTGGCCTTCTGATCTGCTTTATCAAACTATTGCTATTGTGTTGTATTAGTAGTTGATCTCGTCAGAGTACCATTCACATAGGCCCAGATCTCTTCAAACTCAAGTTGTGTCTTGATTTTTTTCTTCCATGCAACATAGTTATTTCCTCTGAGTAGTTGTGAATCTAGAAGAAAAATTTGGGGGCATTGGTGCCCATTTTACAGAAATCATTGACATGGTTTGGCTCTTATCACTCTAGGTATAAGGTCTCCCAATATATATACCATCATTCTGATATACCTTGAACCTTTCAATATATGCTCCCTTCCGATATACCCGGTGGTACGTGGAAGAAGCTCACCCTTTCTATATACCCGGTAGTATGTGAAAGAGGTGTTAATGTACGTGAAAGCATTCAATACGTGGTACCAAGATAGTAATGAGAGGTGCACATGCAATTATTGACAACTGGCTCAAATAAATATCCTCATATGCATGTGTAACTTTTCTATATACTCGGATAATTTCTCATTACGGATTTATGTCGTGTAATTGTTCATAGGCAGAATGGGATGGATCGGTGTGTGTCTTGTGACCTTATTACTCCCTATCGATTTAAAGGGTTGATGCCTAGACAACATTGTTTCAGCTATATTAGGTGTTAATTGCAGCATTAATCTTGATGGTTTTACTAGTAAGTGCTTCCCGGAGGCACTTTGTATATACTTGAATCTTTGCGAATGAGATCTAGGATCTTGTGAGTGTTACAGAACCAATTTTTATTGATTTTGAGTACAATATTCTACCAGTTTATAAGTAGTTAAAAAGTTTGCAGTTGACTATGGCAACCTACAAATTAGTACAATATACTCAAGCATGCAATTACATTCAAAAATTTAGAAAAATTGAATGGCAGGAAAATGTTTTTGTTTTGCGGGCACTGGTGGCCTGTGGAGCCCAATACGACTTGTTGAGCAAAAAACCATACAAAACTAGCTCAAAATGAATTTTTAGGTATCCCTCCTTTGGCAAAATGTGCTCAAAATGTAAAAATATGTAGAGTGGAGAATTTTTTGTTTTCCCTAAAATAGGGTTTTTCTCGCTAAATTTAGTTAGTTATAACTAAATTTGAATTTACCACTAAATTTAGTGGTTCCACTAAATTTTCTACCAAATTTGGTAGTGGGTGAGGGAGGGGGATTTGACCCCTTGACCTCTCTTGATGGGAAGTGTCTTACAAAAGTTATGCTAGCCATTTGGGTGGCTAAGAGAAACAAATATGTATAAAGAGAAACTATAATTAAACACTTCCAAACTGTAAAACCATACCTCTTTAGAAAACCATGGTTTGGGAAAGGTGGTTTTGAGAAAAAATTCTAGCAAAGAGAAAAAATGATAGGTGGTTTTGGTGAGAATGAAGGTAGTTTTGAGTGTGTATGGCGCCTTAGATCAATTTTCTTCCTTCCTTTGAGCTTGTAATCTCTTCCTTGGTGTATTCAATCCTCCTCAACCTTGATTGCAATGAATAAAGGTAGTTTTTATGAATTTGATGGTGGTTTTGAGGATTTTTAATATGGTATTACATGGGAGGGGGTTGGAAAGTTACAGAGGTAACTCTGGGTCTCCTTTTCTTGCACAAGCATCTCCAATGCTCCTCAAACTTTGTTGAAATACTCCAATATCCTTCAACCTGCTCTGACACCAAATGTAATTTCACAAACAGGATGGAAGCCTATATATTTTATTAATGTGAAATTAATTAACCATTACAATGGAGTGCAACAATATTTATAAATATTGGACAACAATATATTAACAAATAAATGGGTTACATAGGTATAACCAAAGTCACAACTTCCAAAATACATCTAAGAAGCAACAATAATTAAATACAAACAAATAATAATTGTTACAACTACATAACAATATAACCTATGAAATAATATGAAAAATATTGTTATAAAATTTTATAACAATATATAAACTAATTACCTTATTAAATAATTAAATATTTAAGGTAATATAATGCATAAATTAACCTAACATTACCAACCTCGTTTTAAATTTTTTTGTTACACAAACAATATCTTCGAGATGGGTGTGTCATTGATTTTGGTGGAGCCCATGATGCTGATCATTGGCATTATGTAGTGCCCCACACATTTTAAAAATAAAATAAAATAAAATAATAAAGGATTTAGTCCTTTGCGTGTGATCAGAGTTCGGGGTGATTGCGTGTTTGGGGGTGGAGTGTGGCAGGTGGCTACAGGACATGGTGGTTCTTCCTTGCGCAGTCTCTCCGCCGTAAACTATTTTCCTTGACTTTGACCTACTTTTTTTCGCCATGAATTATCTCTTCCACTCTCCTGCTGTGCCAGATAGGGAACCGTGAAGTAGGGTAAGGAAGTCCATCAAAGCATAATGGAAGTCTGATTTGTTTTGGCCGTATTTCTCCTAGGCTGCGCCAAAAAAAAAGAGAGCTCGAGAACATGGATGTTGTTTCAGTGTTTGATCAGATGAAAGAATGAGACACATTCTCTAGAATGTGTGTATTGCAGCATACAGAAGGCATGGGTTTCCTCAAGAGACAGTCACACCATTTCACCATGCAACAAACAGGTCTCCAGCCCAATCAGTTTACATTTCCAACGTATCTCCAGCCTGTGCAAAATGTGGAAGCTTTGGAGTAGGGTTTGAGCAATAGAATCTAGTTTGTTTGTAAGATTTTGTTCTTGCAGTGTCACAGCTGAGATGCGTGAAAAATGTGGAAGCATGTGAATTATTTGACAATGCTTGAAAGAAATGTCCTCTATAGAATGCAATGATTGCAGGATGTGCAAAAAAATGAGTTTGTTGAAAAGGCCTTGGAAACTTTCAAGCAAATGTAATTGGTACGTGTAAATCCAGACTCCACAACCTTTTTATAGCATCCTCCCAGTCTTTGTCAAAATGGGAGCTTTAAAGCAGGCCTCAGACAACTGTCAAAGCATAATGGTAGAATATTTTTAGTTACAAATGTGCTAGTAGAAAAATATGCAAATTGCGGAAGCATACACAAGGCAAGTCAACTATTTGACAAAATGCCTCAAAGAGATGTGGTCTTATGGAACATACCCTGACCATGTAAGTTTCATTTTTGTTTTATTAGCATTTAGCCATGTAGGTTCAGTGCATGAGGGTTGTAAATACTTCGATGGCATGAGTGCCTCTTATAGAATCATGCCTAGAATTAATCATTATGTTTGCATGATTGACATTCTTGGCCATGCCAGTTATCTTGAGGAAACCCTATATTGTATCATCAACATGCCAATCTGACCTGTGGTGGCTATGTGGATATGTTTTCTTGGTGTTTGATGAGCACATGAGAATGTGCAAAATGTGGAGGCATGCTTAAGGCATGTGAAGTGTTTGACAAAATGCCTTCAAAAATCATGGTCTCATGGTTGCAAGATTTGAGGCTATGCACAAAAGGAGGAAGATCTCATTCTATCCAAACAACAACAATAAGAAACCATTTGATCATGCTCAACAAGTGGTGGGTTGAATCCAGAAGGTAGGAGAAATGTGATCGAGAGTAGCGGAATGGTTTCAAATCTGTAGTTACAAATTTTATGATAGACATGTATGTAAAATGGTGGAGCTATGGATGCTCGTGATCTGGTTGATGATGTTCCCAAGCAAGATACTAAACCGAATCCCGTAGTTTTGACCGACTTCATTCTCCAAGCATGGTTCATCTTCCCTTACCTCTCATAATTCTCATGTTTTAGTTCTCTTTTGCAAATTAATAGAATCTTAAAATATTAGGTTTTTAATACAGTTAAATGTTTACATCAACTCGTTGCAAAAACAATGAAAGGTCATGTTGTAACTCACAAAATCAAAATAACTCTTTTGCATTAAACCACGAACTCCCACCCTCATTTTGAGGTGATGTAGAAAAATTCCTACCCAACTAGATCGCTACAACATTTTCTTATCGACCAGATGAAATTGATTTTCTAGTAATAATGTTGACCTTCTCCCTGTTTAAATAGTTAATTTTTGCATTTTTTCGGAGACTCATTAAGTACCCTTCGGAACTCGAAAACGAGATGTGAAGCTTCATTCATGTACCTTGGTATGTGAGGAGTCACCTTGACCTGTGGTTTGACCCCGAATGAACATATGACATCCTTTTGATGCTCTTATAGAGCCTATTACACTAGGTTACAACAGTAGAAAGTTATTAAATCTAGAAAGTTGGCTTTCATTTTGAACCGCCATTTGAAACCTGGATAGAGAAATTATTTCCTGTCTTCGCAAACCTCTAGTGTTTATACTAAAAATTACATGGAACATTCAGTTTAGGGAAAAGCACTTTTCTGGATGGTTTGGCAAAGCCATTTTGTAGGCCTCCGGTCACAGTTTGACGAGGTCAAACTGGACCAATTTCGACTTGTCGATCTAGAAAACTTGTCGCCGTTTGAAAATGGTTTTCTAGCTCTCATTCCCGTCAACTCTGATGAATTTTCCTTATATAGGGGAACTTGTAGGAAGTGTCTCATTGCATACTCATCCATTGAACGTCAATTATGGACATGCTTTTCTAGGCCCTTGAGCTAACTTTTTTCATTTACAACTGGGTCAGCTACGACCAGTAGCCCTAGAAAACTAGCCGCTAAACTTAAATTGTTCACTTTTTCCCAATTCCATCAATTGCTATGAACTCTTGGTATATCTAGGTATACGTAGAAAGTTGATCGTGGTGTGTGTTCTCATCGAAAGATAACTTTTGGAAGCGGTTCCTTAGCCTCCGAGCCCATTTTGAACGTTTTGTAGCTAGTGAGAAAATGTAAAAATAGAAAGCTACGGGACCCTCGTAGGATTGCCAAACCACCCTGGAAACTTTAAACACATGCAAATAACTATTGTAAAACTCTATAGTGTAACTTGTGGTGTGAATTAGAACTTTTGACAAAATGGTGTTTTCTCTCTCTTCCCTTCTCTTTCTCTCTCTCCTGGGTTACAAAGTGAAGTGAAATGAAATGCATTGAATACATGTCTCTAAACCCTTTTCTTTCATTTGCAAATTGTAATTATTATCATGTGTAAATGGGAAAATTGAAAAAATGATAATTATGTTAGATTAGGGTGGATGCCATGCCAACGATTTATCGCTGATATCATGCTCACGTGGGTTTTGCAGGATGGAAGAATGACGATGAAAAAGGTGATGTGTAATTTAATTATTATCATTGTAATTTATATAGTTCATTGTTAAATGAATAAATGTATAATTTAATATCATGTTACAGAAGGTTATATTTGATAATTTGTTGCTATGTATGAGATGCTGGATTCAAGGACATCTAGGAAATGTGCATTTAATCTAGGGTTCAATTTTGATTCATAGTACACCTGATAAAAAGGTCTGATATTTATATAAGGTAAATGAATTTGAAGTAATATCTTGTAGTGCATGTTTAGTGTTCAATAAATGATTAACGAGTCATCTTGTGCATTCATACTTTGTAAATGTAATAAAGAAACTTAATCGAAAACACACTACCCTTGTTCAACATCGGGACATAACCTATTTTTTTTTCATGTGCGATACTCCTTACCGTAGAAGACATTGCAAACCGTAGGATGAACTTAATATTTTCCCTCGATGGAAGGTCCTAATTTAGGAAAATCACAGCTCAAGAATGGGTTTATCATCTTGGTCAGTATGTTTAGTGTGGCATTGACTTAATCCCATCTGATAGGAGTGACACAGTCAAACTTGTCTTGGAGTGTGTAGAGATAAATCCTCCTTCATAGCCTAGCGGACTATCTTGTCATCCAAAGATATAATTAAAATCAAAGTTCTTCATCGAGTGAAAACCCTGTTGGATCCAGACAACATAGATGGAGGTTATGACTTAGTTTCTCTAGGTCTTAATCTCTTGTTAATGAACCCCTTAGCTTTGCTCAGCTAAATGTGTTACCTTGGTTTCTCTCATCATAACACCTTGGTCCTTTCTGGAAGGTGGTTTAGCATAAATTTTTCCTCTCGCTTAAAACTCATGTTTAGTTGAGGGGTAGACCCTTAGGTGAAGTGGAAATTAATCTAAACCTCGTTGATTTGGATGTTAATTTAGGGTTCATGTGTAGCTTCAAGTCTTCTAATCATATATGTCTTCAAGAGGTTGGTCAAACACTTTGTAACTCCTTGTACAAGACAATGCTAAAAAATTAAGCCCATAGTGCGACGTAGAAAATTAAGCATATAAGAGTAAATACGAGAGTTGAGGTTTGGAATAAGGCCACTATGTTGAAGACCTTATAACTCAATTAAATATATTCATTTGTTTCAAAGAATATGAATTGTCTTGGTGTGGTCAACCTTCAAGAAACAAAATACACATATAAATCAAAATGGAATTTCTCAAGTCATTGAATTAGAATAAATATGGTAGGGAAATAACTATTCCGTGATCGAGGAATGTTTTTGGGTAAAAAGCTACCTTGTATCTAAATCTTCGTTAAATCCTTTTATTGCGTTCTGGATATCAAGTCACTTTCGCTTGAGTTGTAAGGGTAAAACTGTTGACATCGAATAAATGTTGGAGGAGAATATTCTTAACATAATAATAAGATAATTAAGTACTTTGTATGCAATTTGATTTATGCCAAATAAGTATGTTAGTTATGGAAATTTTTATAAAGTATAAGAAGCCAACATAAGATGGTCGAACTGTATTTTAACCGCAGAATAAACTTAAGAATATGTGGGTGGACAAATGAGAAATTTATCCTTTCTCAATAATGTTCTTGGAATGTTAATCGTAACTAAAATACATTTAAAGAAATGATGTGTTGTGGGTTCGCCATTCCTGAAGTCATGTTTCTTGTGGTTGGGTCATTGCTAGTATTTGTTCATTGGGAAAAGTGTGGCATCGACATGCCTATGTCATTTTCATGTGTCTATGTGAGTCGATGAATTATGTGATTGTCGTTTGTGAGTCGAGTTTTGTACTTGGATCCCTTGTTGTGTTGTGTGTAGTGAGCAATGTAAGTAAAAAAAAATTATCCTAGTATTTTACTGTTGTTTTTTTGGGTGCACAAAATGTGGGCACTACACATTGTTATGAAATTAAAAGGAAGAATGAAAAATAGAGAAGTATTAGCTAACTCCAATGCATGATCATTTTTCTTACACAATGTATACCATCTTTTAAGATGGTATGAATGATGCAATATTATATTAGTATGATTAAAAACGTAATTTACAGGTAAAAAGGCTTGTGACTTGAATTTGTACATATAATATTTTCTCCATTAGCTTTCTATCTTGTTCCATTCTTTCACGCTAAACATGAAGCCTTCCCTTCTCAATTTCTTTTAATTTTTGACTGAATATATGAATGCTATTTTAAATTACCTCTTTCAAATCTCCATAAGAGTTTTGTTTTCTCTTCACACCTTTTCTCTGAATTCCATTTTTATTCAAAGGGGTTTCTATCTTTGCGCTTTCAAAAAATTTATTGTTGATAGAAAGGATTTTTATTTCCCTCTCATGTCTTTTTCGAAGTAGAAGTGGTTTGATTACCCCTCTCTTTTCCATTAAAACCAATAACCTTGTGTGTTTTCTGCATAATGCAATCTATATCTTCATAAAAAGTCCATGTTGACTATGTTTCCAATGTTGTGTTTTCCAAAATTTTCTCCTTCTTGAGGGTTTTCTTCAACTTTTTCATCTTGTATTTTCATTGCTTCCTAGTAAATGTATTTCCAAAGCTTGATTTAAAAACATCTGCTATATTATCCCAATGTTTTTGCTGAGATATCCATTATTTAAATGTCCATACACCTCTTCGTATTTTTAAATAAATGTTTTCACATCATATTTTGACCACAACTCTTATTTTTATTCTTTCATCAGCTCCTCGTTATTTCTATCTCGTTCATATGCATGGGTTATTGAAAATGTTTCTTCTAATTTTGAATCATCAACATCATCAAAAATATATGGAGAATTTAGATTGATTTGTGAATGTGGAATGCAAGGATCTAATTTTTCTCTTACAAATTTGAGACATTATTTCCATCTAAGTTTTGCATGCAGAATTCCTTTACATGAAAGTTTCTTAGATGTGTTGAAAAAACCATATTTTCTGCATAGTTTCTTGGAGTTGATTTGAAAACTTGGGATTCAAACATGAAAACAAGGAAAATGGTGATATTTCCATGTCCTGCAAATTTATTAGTTACTATAAACAATCAAAAATGAAACAATTTACATATTCCATCTTTTATTTAAACTTAATTTCATTTTCTATTTTCTAAAAATAAATATACAAAGGGGTCATGTGCTCTATAAAATCACATAATCAAAACATGTGGAGAAACATTGAAAATTGGTTAATTACCTACTACAAAATGTAATGTTTATAATCACTGTAAAAATGGTGTATAAACTGAAATTCTTCAAAATAAAATAAAAATGCTTTACCTCTTTTAATTTTATGTAACTTTGTTCTTCCCCCATTTGTGTATGTGCTCCTTGTTTTGGTGTTATTACCTTTGAAATGAGTATATAGTGTTGGTACCCAAATTTTTCTCCTTTTCAGTTTGAGCAACATCAGAGATATGGCATGAAGCTTGAAGACAGATAGATCATGATGTATGTCATTTTGTAGCCAGGGATGTGATCTAACTAGCACTCAGATTTGTGGAGAGATGGATAACACTCAAATATGACTTGATCTTGTCCTAAATATTTTAGGTTGTGCCTTTCAACCAAGGTAAGAGGACCTATTTTGTAACCCTCAAATGGTGAAGTAGATGAGGATATCCCTCAACTTGTGCAAATAGTATGAAGGGGCCTTGGGAAAATATGATCAACACTCCAAATTTGACATTCACAAGTTGTCACTTCCAGATTATGGAGATACTTTCGGTCTGCAAGGTAAGGGTTAATGAAGAAAATTTGAAATCTTGATTTGTTCTCGCATACTTTAGCAAATGGATTTTGATCTTTGATGGGTATAAAAGTCAAAACAGAGGTAGTATGGGGTATGATTAGTTTTTTAAAATGAATTTTTGTGGGATATTGACAAGACAAACTTGACTATGTAAGATCTTTGACAACCTCTACAAAATTTGAACAATTATCAGATAAAATGCTTCAAAACAATCAGGGATGTTCTTCCGACTAAAAGAGATACACAAATGGATGCCCAGGTTTGCACTCTTCACATAATATTTGAGACCTCAACAAAAATCTTGAGTTAAAGGACTCAATTAAACATCAAAATCTTTGATCAAATCATGCCTAAGGTACCCCCAAAGGATTACAAGAAATCTCTGTCAACAAATGAAAGTGAAGTGATTTTAAACTACTTATTTTCAATGCCAGATGAAATCTCTTCTTGCAAATGAAATTACAAATGCTACTAAACTATCAATAAGATTGAGATCTGTGTGATTCCTAAGGATTTCAATGCAATATTGCAACAAGAACAAGGAAAACTATTTGTAGAAATTTAAACATGATAACATAAATCATATTGCCCAAAATAACATAGATTAATTCAAAACTTTGTTAGATTCATCAGCAAGGGAGAGTTTTGAGAACAATCTCAAAGTTGTGTGATGGCTATACACTTTTAACCAACTCAACATGAATGAAGATCTAACATAAAAGAAATTAACCTATTTTTTGGAGGGTTTCTCAGAAGATGAGCTTCTCTCAAAATTTTCTCATGATTTTCAATTTCCTGACCTTTTGTATGTCTCCAAACATGCATTATATATCATTTGTTTGCATTTGATGCTTCCTTCGAAAGAAAATAATATCCTATGGCATCTTAGTTTGTTACAAATTCACTCATGACTTGCACAAAGGGAAATCTAAGAGAAAAACGCTCAAAAAGTTGTCAGTGCCTCAAAAAAGGAAAATCATTTAAAAATTCACATCATTACCCATTCTGAGGCATGTTTTCATCTTTAAAGCATGCAGACCCCTTCTTTTCATTATTTCATCCTTATCTATCCAAAATTTGACTCAGTAACTTTTGGATTTGATATTTCATGTTTTTGGATGGGTTAGGGAAAAACTTTATTCCAAAAACATCCCCGATCTTCAAATTGATCCTAAAATCAATTGCATTGGTCATCTCGCAGCACAAATGACATGAATTTGCCAAAAATCGATCAAAATGGATGCAAAACACACATTTCCATACTTCATGGATCTCAAATGGTGGCCAAATTGAAACAATTACCATTGATTTGCCTTTCTCCTTCCAATATAGACCCTCCACGTGTCAATTGCGATTGGAAATTTTGGGATCACTTTTGGCAGTTTAACATTTTGGAAAAATGTAAAAAGTTGAAATTTTCTGCAATTATGAGATTTGGTGTTGACACATGTCTCAAGTGGAGTCTGTCATCCGTCAACCAATTTGCCTTTCTCCTTCCAATATAGACCCTCCACGTGTCATAATGCGATTGGAAATGGGTTTGGGATCACTTTTTGACTTTAACATTTTTGGAAAAATGTAAAAAGTTGAAATTTTTCTCTTCCTCGGCCCTTGAGATTTGGTGTTGACACATGTCTCAAGGTGGGTCCATCAATGAATCCGCACTATGATAATTCTTCACCGAACTCCTCGTGCTATGATTATTTACTAATGCACAATTTTAGTTTGGTGGATGTAATCTGAAAACAAAACAACAACATAACACAAGAATACCATTGACTATGATAAGACAGAATGACGAAAAAGCTGAAATATCAAAATAAATTATAATATTAACATGAAATTGCGTATACAATCTCACCCATGAGATTCTTCAACAAGACTATGTGAGAAAATTTACAATTACACCTCTTGATGGCTTCTTCAACACACCTTTAACTGATGGCTTCCTTCGCACACTTCCTACAATATTTCTCACTACTTATTTCTATGCTAAATGAGGGGGTGGCCTCTCTATTTATAGAACTTCCAGTTTATCCATCCTATCTCTAAGATAGGATAAGAAATCCACTCTGACGAATCATATTCCATACCTTAACTCTTATCTGTACATGTAAGCTTATCTCTTAAGATAAGATAAACCTTATCATTTTACATGGGTTCCACATTTTTAGACTTTTTACAAATAAAATACACAAAATATTTATGACCTCAATCCGTGTCCTTATTACCAATATAATATTTCTAATTCCTAATCATGTAGACCCTACTTCTCTAATTACCCAAACTTTGACATTTTAACATTACCGGACCACTTACGACAAATATTTACTTTTTACAACATTCCTATTGTACTTTGACTGTTACCGTACTCCACATTATTGGTGGCACCATACTGACGGCGCCGTTATCTTCTATCGACGCTACTACTAATTACACTTAACAACATCCTATTCCTAATACATACATTAATGAAATAGAAATTATGGAGGAAAATTTTAGTGTCGACATCTTCCCCCTTCCTAGCTTCTACTTCGTCCTCGGAGTAGACTATTCTGGTGCTTGGAAAATCTTCAACTTGTCGTGGTTGACCCATTTCGTAATGGGAGTGCCATCCAATTCCTCCAGTCAGTACGTACCATTTTCATGCACAATGCTATTTTGTAGGGCCCCATCCATTTTGGAAGAAATTTTCTCTGTCTTTTTTTTTTGTATCTGGAATCATATACTAGGACCAAGTCATTCACATGAAATGGAGACCATCGGATCTTTTGATCAAAGTATTCCTTCTGCTTCATTTTCTTCTTATGGCTTGTATCCTTTGCTATTTCCCTCATTTCCTCTAGCAAATGAAGATGTACCAACCTTTCTTTTACTGAATCACTTTCATCCATCCTTTCATTTTTCATAACTCTCACAGTGGGAATATCAAACTCAATAGGAAGAACTGGATCAATGCCATAGGCCAACTGAAATGGGGAGTATCCTGTTGCTGACTTTGATGTTGCCCTATATGCCCACAATGCTGCATGAATCCTTTTATCCCATTTATGTACCTGCAAGGCTGCATCTTTTGCTAGAATTTGACACAACACAAAATTTGTTCGTTCCACCTGTCCATTTGTGCTTGGATTGTATGTTGTTGCATTCCTGTGCTTAATAGAAAACTTATTGACTAGGGATTCTACCACCTCATTAATAAAGTGGCTTCCTTGATCCACATACAATTTCTAATGGACAACCAAATCTGGTGACAATGCGTTCATATATGAACCTTTCCACTTCATCCATGGAAGCTGTTTTCAATGGCCTAGCTTCAACCCACTTGGTTAAATAATTTGTGGCAACTACAATATACTTATTTTGGCGTGATGTAGTTGGAAGTGGACCTACAATGTCTATTCCCCACTTTTCAAAGGGACCAAGGGGAAGAATAGGACATAATGGAGCTGATGAAGTCTTACGGTTACCATGTGTTTGACAAATATCACATGTCTTACAATAATTATAACAATCTTTAAAAAGAGTGGGCCAGTGATAACCTGCATCCAAGATCCTTCTTGTTATAAGTTGTCCAGAGAAGTGCCCTCCACATGTACCATTGTGGAATTCTTCTAGCAGCTCCTTTCCTTGATCACGTCTAACTCGCCTCTCTTGTCGGCTCCATCGTGTCCGATTCAAATAATGCTCCATGAAGAATAGAATATGGACGATCGGATTGAGTAATCTTTCTCTTAGTCTTTGCATTGGCACCATCAGAAACTTGAAAACATTCGATAATTCCAAATATCTATGTATTCACTAGGGATTGTGTCAAGGGAGAACAATGCCGCATCGGAAAATCATCATCATCACAAGATGATCCTAAACAATCATAGGCTCGAGAGAGTGCATCTGCATTGACATGCTTCTTTCCTGCCTATCTATAATATCAAATTCAAATTCTTGTAGCAAAATTATCCATCTTGCTATCCTCCCTGATGGGTTAGGCTTATTGACAATATATTTTAGAGCCTGATGATCCATTACAACTATAAATTTCTGCCCTAGCAAGTAATTTCTAAACTTCTTTACAGCAAAAATGATAGCCAGAGCCTCTTTTTCAGTTACAGTATAGTTTACCTCAGCACTGCTCATTTGTCTGCTCCCAAAGTAAATTGGATGTTCATTCCCATTTTCATCCTTTTGGCTCAAAGTACTACCTAGTGCTGCATCTGAGGCATCAGTGTACACAATGAATGGCTTGCTCCAATCTGGATTCTTCAAAATAGGTGAAGACACCAGGGCTTCCTTCAGTTGTCCAAAAGCTTCATGCGCCTTGTTTCCTGGTTCATAAGCAACATCCTTCTTCAAGAACTGGGTTAGTGGCTGTGCAATCTTTGAGAAATTCTTGATGAACCTTCTATAGTAACCCACATGGCCTAAAAATGATCTCAACTTACTTCTATTCATAGGAAATGGTAAATCTTTGATTTTTGAAACTTTATCAGGATCAGTACCAATACCATCTCTGGATACAACATGCCCTAACAAAACGCCTTTAGAACATCCAAAGACACACTTTGTAGGGTTTAGTGAGGCTTGTGCTTCATCTAACCTTTGAAATGTTGTCTCCATCTGGTGCAGGTGGTCCAACTTGCTCCCATAGATGCAAAAATCATCCAGAAATACTCTGATGAAGGTCCCAATGTAGGGTTCGAACACCCTATTCATCAAACGCTGGAATGTTGCTGGAGCATTACACAACCCAAAAGGCATAACTCTATAAGCAAATGTTCCCCAAGGAGTGGTGAACGTGGTCTTCAGCTGATCTTTCTCTGCTATACGAACTTGGTTGTAGCCGCTATATCCATCAACAAAACTATAGCACTCCTGGCCAGCTACTTCGTCCAAGATCTGATCTGAAAATGGAAGAGGGTAATGATCCTTCTTTGTTGCCTTATTGAGCTTCCTATAATCAACACAAATGCGTAGCTTCCCATTATTTTTTATTGAGATCACAATGGGAGAAACCCATTCTGAATTCTCCACAGCAAATATGAATCCTACATCAAGCAACTTATCTATTTCTTCTTTTACAGTCTTGGAAAAATTAGGATTCATTCTATATGGCATTTGCTTTATGGGCTTAAGCACCATCTACCACTCAATACAATGTTCTACCCAACTTACTTGACGGAGTTCCTTGTAATCAAAAGTGAATAGGTGTATGTACCTTTGAAAGAGATGGAGGTAGGATTCTTTCTCACTCTCCATCACAGCATCACCAATCTTTATTTGTTGGAGACGATCGTCAAATTCTTCTTCGATAATTTTATGGGGTCCTGGGTTGGTGTGACTGGAAGAATATCCATGACTGAAACATCAACCTCACTTTCTTCATCTTTGTGTCCACTTCACTGGTGCTAGTGTAATCAGAGGATGTCCAATCATCAGTTTCATCACTTGAATCCACAGTGTTCTACTTTATGATGTCGAGGATCAAGTTTATCTTCACCCTCTCTCTACCACGTCTAAGTGTCATGAAACCTTCATTCCAAAGAGTTTCTTGCATGAACTCTCCTTAGCCATGGTCTTCCCAGCAACATTAGGTACGCAACAATACCATTTTTCATCACCTGAAAGTCTACCACACATACAACACCCATAACAAATATTGCCACATTTGAAACTACACCTTCTGGTTTAGTTTTTCCCTTATTTAATGACCTTAACATAAGTGTTGAAGGGTGATCAATTTTTAAACCCAACATATTCATTACAGACTTGGTCATTACATTAATTGCAGCACCTCCATCAACTAAGACATCATGAATTGAAATACCATTACATAATACCTCAGCTTGTGGAGCATAGGGATCTTCCTCTGCCTCTAAAATAGGGACCTCAACCTCCTTCCTTCTTTGAGCATTGAGTCCACCTCGCAACTCCCGCCTCTTCTCAGAAGACATAGCCAAGAGTTGACCATATGTAATATTTGCAGGCCTTTTGGACAGATCTTCCAAGATGGAGTATGGTCCTTGCCCCGTGAAATCATAAAAATCCTGCACACCCAACTTTCTTCTCCTATGTTTCTTACTAGTTTCTCCTTTCATCTTCTTAGGATTAGTTCCATCTTGATTATCTTTTTCTTTCTTTCTTTTTGTTACAAACACATCTACTTCATTATTTCTACTCTTATCTACTACATCAAGAGAATTCACAGGGTGCTTTTCCTTTATCATTATCTCTTGTACAGGATGTAGAAGCTCTATCTAGCAATTATACTTATAATGACCCTTTTTATAACAACCATAACAAACAACTTCAGAAATATTTCTTTTTGGACCTCTATCTCCTCCCTGAGAACTAAATTCCTTTCCTTGAAGAAGATTAATAGTTAATTGGCCCATCTTCCTAAGCAGATCTTCATACTCAGTAGATGTACTAGGAGAAATATTTGTGCTCACCGGGAGTGGTTGTGGATTCTAGACCAAAGGTGCTGGTGTAGGCTCTACTTTAACAACAATTTCTTTAGGCTCCTCTTCCATGCTTTCTTCTTGCCTTCTTGCAATCTCCTTTGCTTGTTCAATGGTAGCTGGGCGGTCATACTTCACTCATTGTCTGATCTCTGGCTTCATCCCAAGAATGAAGTTCTTACAGAGGAGATTATCCACGCCATTCATCAACCCATCTGCTAGTCCTTCCTTCCGGATCTGGGCATCGAGCTTCCTCCTTAGCTCTAGAACACGAGCATGATAATCCCTTATCTTCTCCTTCTCTCCTTGGGCTAGCTTTGTGATCTCGATCATGAGGTCTGCATATTTCATTGTTCACCAAATTCTTCAAGAAAAATTTCAGTTAATAAATCCCATGAATTTTTCACATTATCACCTAGTGTTTCAAACCACCTAAGTGCTGAACCATCCAAAAAGGTAGGAAAAAATTCAGTCCATTGTTCCCTTCTTATAAGGCCATTACAAATACAAGATCGCTTAAACTCTTGAATGAAAGAAGAAGCATCTTCATTAGATTGAGCTGAAAAAACAAGAATCTTTCCCATTTTCAAAAGTAACCACCGTGAAATACCAACCCACAAGTACAATCAACAAGACTTATGTGCACAAATAATTGGAATTACTATAGAAATGACCACGGTAAACTATGGTAAAACTTGACTTACTGTGGTAAACACTATTCATGGTAAAAAGTGAAGTTACTATGGTAAATACTATTCACGGTAAAAAGTGACTTTACTGCGGTAATTACTATTCCCAGCAAAAAGGACTTTACCAGGGTAACTACTATTCATGGCAAAAATGACTTTAACATGGTAACTACTATTCACGGTAAAAATGACTTTACCATGGTAACTACTATGCACAGTAAAAACAAGGTTACCCTCCAATTAATTTTTGCCTAAGTGGGAATATCTCTCCAGAAAATCCACCAACGAGGAATGGTCCCGGCAACGGAACCAAAATGTCATCAACAATCCGGAACTATGATAATTCTTCACCGAACTCCTCGTCTATGATTATTTACTAATGCACAAATTTCGTTTGGTGGATGTAATCTGGAAACAAAACAACAACATAACACAAGAATACCATTGACTATGATAAGACAGAATGACGACAAATCTGAAATATCAAAATAAATTATAATATTAACATGAAACTGTTACAATCTCACCCATGAGATTCTTCAACAAGACTATGGGAGAAACTTTACAATTACACCTCTTGATGGCTTCTTCAACACACCTTTAACTGATGGCTTCCTTCGCACACTTCCTACAATATTTCTCACTACTTCTTTCTATGCTAAATGAGGGGGGTGGCCTCTCTATTTATAGAACTTCCAGGCTTATCCATCCTATCTCTAAGATAGGATAAGAAATCTACTCTGACGAATCATATTCCATACCTTAACTCTTATCTGTACATGTAAGCTTATCTCTTAAGATAAGATAAACCTTATCATTTTACATGGGTTCCACATTTTTAGACTTTTTACAAATAAAATACACAAAATATTTATGACCTCACTCCTTGTCCTTATTACCAATATAATATTTCTAATTCCTAATCATGTAGACCCTACTTCTCTAATTACCCAAACTTTGACATTTTAACATTACCGGACCACTTACGACAAATATTTACTTTTTACAACATTCCTATTATACTTTGATTGTTACTGTACTCCACATTATTGGTGACACCGTACTGACGGCGCCGTTATCTTCTATCAGACGCTACTACTAATTATACTTAACAACATCCTATTCCTAATACATACATTAATGAAATAGAAATTATGGAGGAAAATTTTAGTGTCGATCGGCAGTCCCATCGAATTGTGGCTTGATTCTACACATTTCCACCTTTTCTAGAAAAAGGAAATTTTTCAAAAAAATCTTTACGGGCCTGGACATCCACTTTTGTCCTTGACTGTGGTGATCGCTAACTCACTACGGGCTTGTGTTCCTCATTTTAAACTTTATTCAACTCTTCAAAAATTCTAAAATTTTCAGAAATCACTGTGGCCCACACTCCCCTCTTACATTGCTTTTGACACATGTCTCCCTCTGATTCATTACGAGCCACGCTTCAAATTACCGCTTTAACTCATTTTTCCAAAAAGGCAATATTTCCCTTTTTCCTCCGGCAGCCCACACTCCCCTCTGCCCCTGATCCTGCCACGTGTCCTCTCCTGATTGGCCCGATGGACCCGTGGCCCTTTTCACAACTTTTTACCTCTTTCGAAAAAAGAAAAAAATTCTAAGTCCTCCACTAGCCTTCCATCCCGCTTTTGATGAAAACATGACACATTTCCACCTCTGACCTTCTACCCCACTTTTGATGAAAACATGACACATGTCCACCTCTGATTCACTGAGGGGTTGTGCTCAAGCCACCACATGTTCCATTCTGATTCATTACAGGCCCTAGACATTTTCTTTGTACCTTAAGTCTTTTTTCCAAAATGCCTTAAGGCACAAAAAGACGCGCCCATCTGCCTTTACTTTGCTTGTGACACGTGTACCTCCTCCGGGACTTGTGGAGCTGCGGGGAAATTTGCACTTTTTTCCAAAACATAAAAAACGTTAAGTTTTTTTAGCAGACCCGCCAAACCTTATCCAACCACAAACGACCATGTATGATAAGATGTTTGAGCTAAATTTTTATGGGTAAAGGACGCTTGTATGAACATAAAAAGACGCAAAAGTTGTCAACGATGCCCTAGAATGCTAAAGATGAATTTGACGGGAAAATGACACCCGTCTGACCATCAAAAAACATAAAAATGCCAGGGATGCCCAAAATTGATTTTTCCTTCATGGGTGAAGAATTTTTCAACCAAAGAAAAATGGAAAGTTTTTTTAGGCAATTTATGACCATGGAAAAGGATATTTGAGGGAGAATATGTATAAAACGAATAATTGTTTTTCTCAAAGGCCGAGAAAACATGGGAAAAATGGAAGAGGTGTTTGAGTGGGAAAAATTAGGGCAAAACACATTTCTCCTTAGAAAATTAAGGAAATGTAATGATTTTGCAAACAATCCAATGCATAAGAATGGAGCCGCAACTTCACATCATCGATTTCATGAGGAAAAAACATTTCAGAGCACAAAGAGCAAAGGGGAAACATGGAAAAATAGTAGAGGATCAAAATGGGCACCAACATCAGCTCCTACTTGGGGATGGGAACTCCTAGTGAGTGCCATAAGAACAAAAGTAGACCAAGTGCCAAAATAATCCATTGGGAAAATAGAGTCATGAGCCAAAGCCACCAAAAACTAGCTAAGAAACTGACAAAAATGGCTGCCACACACCAAGGCAAACCACGAACCACCAAAACACCAAAAACAAAGAAAAATCCAAACACTATACACTATACAAGTGGTGCATATCTCAAATTTGGGGATTCATCTAAGAAATGCTTCGACGCCTACCATAACAGGTAGTTCAAGCAATTCCTCGTCTAAGTCCTTGAGAAAAAGGTATTTTCACCAATTTTAATATAAATTTAGTAAGGGCCCATCCATAATGCATCAAATTTACCATGTTTTCCCTTATCTTCATGCCTTCTATCCCACAACAAAACCAGATCTCCAACATTGAAGGCCCTAGGAGTGACCTTCTTGTCAAACAACCTCTTCAACTTCTCTCTAAATCTGACATGCCTTTGGTGGGAGGCTCTTCTTTCTTCATCCAGCTCAACAATCTAATTAATCCTTGCTTCATATGGACTGACCTCTTGATCTTCAAGTTGTTGAACAAACTGAAATGAAGATAATTGCATATGTAAGGGCAAAGTAAAGCTTGAGTTCCATACACCAACTCAAATGGGCTCTTACCAGTAGCTCTTTTGGCAGTAATTCTATCAGCCCAAACTACAAATTTTAGTTGTTCACCCCATTTTCTCTTATTCAACTCAAATTTTCTCCTAATGATCTTCAATAATTTCTTATTGCTGGACTCAACTTGTCCATTTCCTTAAGGGTTATAATTTGAAGCATAAGTCAGATTGGTTCCATACTCCTTGCACATTTCCATCAAGGGTTTAGCTTTGAAACACATGGCATTATCGTCACCAATATTGACTAGCACACCAAATATGTATATGATATGATTCAACAAGAAGTCCATAACAAATTGGTGTGTTGCTTTCTTGGTGGGGATTGCTTCTACACACTTGGTGAAGTAATATGTGGCTACAAGGATCCACTTATGTCCAACACTAGAAGGGTTTGAAATCTCACCAATGAATTCTATTCCCCATTATTTGAAAGGAGTTTCAATTGATATAGGATTCAAAGGAAGGGAGCCTGAAGCTTTCATTCTTCCAGAGAAATGTTGGGAAATTTCACATTTTCTAACTAGCAGGGTTGCATATTTGAAAAGAGTAGGCCACCAATAACTAGCTCTCAAAATTTTGTGTGCTATAACCCTTCTAGTAAAGTTTCCTCCACAAAATCCCCCATGGAAATCAGAAACTATTATGGGAGCTTCATCCTTAGTTACACATTTCAAGAGGAGACCTTCAGGGTTCTTCCAAGCAAGCCTAAAGTCGATAATGATGTATTTTTGAGAAGCCAATGTGAGGGATATTTTCTGATTTTTATTTAAATGATAAAGGAAACATAGGTGTTTGAGGTAAAATATAACATCCTTGTACCACTTAGAAATTTTCAACTTCTCAAGAACATCTGACCTTTCTTCCTCTACTTCATTCAATTCAATTGTCTGCAGGTTACTCTCAGCCATGAGCTTAGCAAGACTCAAACCTCTTACCAACTTTGTGGTTTGGATGTCCATATCATACTCCTATAGTTTGTTCACCCATCTAAATATTTTTCTTGAGATCTCCATCTCTAATAAGATGTCTTTTACCATGGTGTGGGGAACATAAGCAACAACTTTTGAACTTAAAATATAAGGCTTGAAAACCTTTGTTGCTTTCACCAAGGTAAATGCTTTTTTTCCATGATTGTATATTTTTACTCACACTTGTAAAGCCTTGCTAAAGAAGCTAGTAGGCCAATCATCCCCATCTTCATCCTTTTGCAACAAAATAGATGTAATGGTATTTTCATAAGCAAAGGAGAAGATTTGGAAAGGCTTCTTGTAATTCAGAGCTGCTAAGACAGTGCATGTTTAAGTGCTTCTTTGATTCCTTCAAAATCCTGAATAACACCTCCTCCCATTTAATAACTTGGTCTTTCTTTAACATGCATGTAATAGGAAGATTCAATTCAACAAAATTAGACACAAACCTTCTAATGAAATTGATCTTCCCAAAGAAGGATTGGATTCCCTTCTTTGTTCTTGGAATTGGAACCTTGTTGATTACTTCTACCCTCTCAAGGTCAATCATGACACCAACATTTGAAACAATATGACCAAGAAACTTGGCCTTTTGCACCCCAAAATGGCACTTCTTTGGATTCAAAGAGATTCCAAATTCTCTACATCTAATCAACATTCTTTCCAAGTGTTGAAAGTGATCTTTTATGCTCCTTGAAAACACAGTCACATCATCCTGATAAACTGTAATGAATTCAGTTATGTAACCAGCAAAACCAACATCCATTGCTCTTTAGAAGGTAGCTGCAACATTCATGAGACCAAAATTCATTCTTACATAAACACATGTTCCTTAAGGAGTAGTAAAGGTAGTTTTAAATCTTTCTGACTCCTTGACAACAACTTGATTGTATCTAGAGAAACCATCCAAGGTGGACAACAATTCAGATCCAGTCACTAACTACAGCATGTTTTCCATGTTTGGCAAAGGATAATTGTCCTTCAATGAAGCTCTATTCAGATTTCTAAAGTCTACACAAATTTTGATATCTCCATTTTTCTTTCTGACTAGCACAAGGTTTGCAACCCAAGATGAATACCTTATGGGATGAATGATTCCTCCCTCCTTCAGTTTCTTCAATTCATCTTGCATCTTCATGGAGAGGAGTGGATTAATTGGCCTCTACTTTTGTTTGAATGGTTTGGCATTTGTTTCAAGAGGAATCTCATGTTGAAACAAGTCCTCTCTATATGCTTTCAGCTCTGAATAAGACCAAGCAAGACAATCTTGATATTTCTTCAATAGTTGAACATAGGACTATTTTTCCTCTTTGTTTAGATTTCTGCCCAACCAAACTTTTCTTGGTTTATCATTAGTGCCCAAGTTATGCTCTTCCACATCCCTTGAGGCAGACATGTTTCTATTGATGATGTAATCAACATTGTTAAAATTTGACTCAAGTGTAACAAGACCTCTAGGAATGGTGTTAGTTTTCAATTGGATAATATCCTTTCCAAACAAAGTCTCTCTTCCTTTAGTCACACATACCATTGGTTCCCAATCAATATTCTGATCTGCAAAATCACCTTGATTTTGTAAGAACCTTTGTACTTGAGCATCATCATTAAACACTTGCCAATGCTTGATGTTATCAGGCATAATCGCCTAGTTAACACTTCAATATTGTACTCACAATAGGGTGAAATGGTGTGATTTCAAAATCTTGACCCCAACACTCGCCAACTTGTTAGCAGCAACATTGAAAATTCTGTCATGATGTAAAATGTTGAAGGAACCAAACATCTCAATTAGATCCCAAACCGCATGTTTGTACTATTTCATCCGCTAATTTTTTGTAGCATACAATTTAATTATTTATTTGACAACTGCTTTGAATCTCCTTTTGCAATGATGTCCTTGACACCATACTTCCATGCAATTCTTAGACCCAACAAAAAGGCTTCATACTCAACAATGTTGTTAGTACATTCAAAATTAAGCTTGAAGGAAAAAAAAACTCTTCCAAGCTAAGAGAAATCGAATGACTCATTATTAGAAGAAGAATTTACTCTTTTATAGTGAAGAAATTTTTTACTTCTTTTCTAAATTGAAGATAAGTTTCAGAGATACTTCTAACTCTTCTCTGTTGTATTCGAATTTTTGGGTATAAAATAATGTCATATTTTAGATTTTTGTATTTTGATATGGGTTTTAAGAATATCACTTTAATATTTTCATTGTAAGACTTGTATAGTTGTTATCCTCCATATTTATAAAAATATGCATCTAAAAATGATTGTTTCATACACGTTTCAGACTCCTCTCTGTTGTATTCCAAATTTTTGGGTATAAAATAATATCGTATTTTATATTTTTGTATTTTTGATATGGGTTTTAAGAATATCACTTAAATATTTTCATTGTAAGACTTGCATAGTTGTTATCTTCCATCGCTATAAAAGGATGCATATAAAAAGTCACCATTTCATGCATGTTTCAGACTCCTCTCTATTTTATTCCAAATTTTTGGGTATAAAATAATGTAGTATTTTATTTTTTTGTATTTTTGATATGGTTTTTAAGAATATCACTTCAATTTTTTATTGTAATACTTGCATACTTGTTATCCTCCATATTTATAAAAGCATGCATCTCAAAATGACCATTTCATGCATGTTTCAAACTCCTCTCTCGTTATATTATAAATTTCAAGGTATAAAATAATGTCGTATTTTAGATTTTTTTGTAAGGGTTTTAAGAATATCACTTTAATCTTTCCATTATAAGACTTGCATAGTTTTTATCCTCCATAGTTATAAAAGGATGTATCTACAAATGACCATTTCATACATGTTTCAGAGTCTCAACATGATCACATTCCCTTGCAAAAAATGTATATGATTCTAAGAAATCCACTTCCAATCCTTCTTGCTAAGATGAGGAGTTAACTATTTTGTTATTACCAAAGTATAGTTTAGAATTACCACATAGGCAACGTTTCTTATTTTATGAGCTGGGTGGCGTAGTTACGCAGCCCCAGGATGGGAAGGCGGGAAAGATGTGCTAACTGAGATGGGTGGGTGAGTTGACATGTCGAGTTGGGCAAGAGAGCTGGCCTATTGAGCTAGCCAGTAGAGCTGGCTGGTCGAGCTGGCCTGTCAAGTTTCCCAGTCGAGTAGGCCATTCGAGATGGTTAGTCAAGATTACCACTTGAGTTGTCCAGACGAGATGGGTGGGCGAGCTGAGCGGGTGAGGTTAACAGGTCGAGTTGGGTAGGTGAGCTCACATGTCGAGCTAAGAAATATTGAACTTAATTTTTGTCATATATGAATTAAAATGATTGATTTGAATGTTTTATATAATGAGAAAATTCCCAGGATATCATAATTGGAATCATAAACAGATAATGTGTAGAACCTAATAAACATGTAAATATATTGATAAACCCTATACCTAATTGTAATAGTAAAGTAAATAATAATATTCATAACATATATGTCATGTCGTTAATAATCTCATACTATTAAAATTTGAAATAAGTTTTATAGTTATCTCCCTCCCTCTAGTATAAATTAGTATAAATTAATTTTGATGATTCTCTGCACTGTGCTTTTTTCCTAATTTTCAACACTTTGCCATGGCCATCTCTCTACTACCAAACTCTTTCTTAAGGGGGAATCCAAGGATATGGACTTCTATGGCCCTATCACCTCTAATAGGCCTCGAATAGTTTTCCCGTATTGATTCTCGACTAAGTGGATAAAGACATAGAATCTATACTCGGGAGGATTACATGAAAGGTTTTGATCAAGCCTATGTCCATGTCAAGGTCACTTCCTTTTTCGTCACCCACCTACTACTCCTTGGAGGATACAAGGATGATACCTTGTAGATTTCTCAACATTTTATTCAACCTAGACACATGGTTGGTCTTATAGAAGTGGTGAAAATTTTCATTTTTCCCATAGCTCTTTCAAAAATTTCAATGGCAGCTAATGGGGATTTTGTTTCTTGGGGCTATTTTGAAGAATTAGAAAGGAGGTATAAGAATATTTTAGATTTTTTTGTTTTAGTTCATCATAAATATGGATTGAAAGAGGAATGTCTTTCCTAATTATCCTCCCCAGACTCTTTCGTAATTCACCAAGAGCCACTCAAATTGAAAAACTCAAGGAAGGTCCTGCCAACATATACCCCTAGACTTGGAATCTTTATCCTTCCCAATTGGCCATGTTCTAACTCAAATTTTTAAACTCAGGAGGGATGAGATGGCTTCATATACTTCTCTGCTAAGGGTTGTGCAGGCTAGCTCTCAAGATGCTCGTAATAGCTCTAACTTGAATCTCAAAGTGAATGCTTTGAAGTTTTCAAATGGTTATATACTATATGTTTCTTTGTTCTTTTTTTGGTATATAATGTTATGTAAGGGAGGGGAACCAAGAACCCCCAATTCAAATCTCCGGTGAAAAGTTTTTATCGTTCCAAAAAATCCTCAAACATGGCTATAATTGTTTTCAAAATTTAAAATTTATTTTAAGTGCAATAATTAAATCTAAAACATGTATACGATATTATTACACCGAGAGGTGTTCCTACATTGGCAGGTAATTAAAAAATAGCATAGATATCTTAAATATATCTATCTAAAATACACTTTGAGAGATAAATCTTAAGGTTGGTATATTATAATTCTCACATAAGTTTAGATAGGAACCCCAAGATTGATATCTCTCGGTGTATTTAAAATATCTATGCTATTATATTTATAGACGTAAATGTAATTTAGTTTAATAAGGGATAAATAATTAAAGTGAATAAGTATGAAGATCGATGGAAATTCACCCTATGTGTAGATATATTATATAAATTTATCTAAGACATACCAAGAGATATCTTATTTAATTTATGTGTGAATTCTAATACAAGAACCTTGAGATTGATATGTCTCGGTGTCTTTTAGATTGAAGTATTTAGAATATCTATACTTAAGTTTAATATTTACATTTGTTTTTTTCCATGGCATGGTGAGACTATTAATTTGAAAATAAATTGTTTACCACCTTTTATTAAATGAAGGTACTTGTTTGTGAAACATGTCTTCAAGCACCCGTTGGAGGGAAATTGGTGAAAATAATGGCAATTACTTATTTCGTGGCATGATAGAGAGAATGATAGTGCTTATTGTTTTTGATGATGGTAGAGATCTTGGGTATTGTAAGGTTAACCATTGTCGGTGAAGCTATCTCTTTCTTGTTCATCCTTACCACTTTATTTTTCATCGAGTTCCTCATTTTTGTTTGTCCTTCCGCTTTGGGCTGCCCATATTTTGTTAGACAGTTTTGTCCTTTGAAGCATAAGATTTGAAGAATATTTCTGAGATATTGTTTGTTCTCTTTGCTAATTTTTTTACCCTTTAATTTTCTGTTTTGGGCTCCTTCTACTTTGTATAGACTATTTTGGCTTGTGAAGCACAATATTTAAAGAAAATTTCAGGCATGAATTATTATAACTCTTCTTTGCTGAATTATTATGAGATAAAGAAGGGAAAATGCCCATTTTCATATGAGAAATGACATATGCCCATTCTCATCACAATCATTTTTTTGTTTGTATGAGAATGGGCATATTCCTATTCTAACCATTCTACCTCATTAAAGCAATATTGAACTTAATCATTTTTATATCACTATAATAGAGGATGTGGGAGTGGGAAACAATCCATTGAACTAAAAAAATAAAATATTTCCTCTATTTCTTTTCTATGATTCCTATATTAGAATGGGCATATGCCCATTCATAATGAGATAAATTTTTTTGTTTGTATGAGAATTAACATATGCCCATTAATACTGTCCTATGTGTATTTTTCTTCTATGATTCTTATTTGAGAATGGGCATATTTCCTTTCAACACAAGATAAAATATGTTTGTTTATATGAGAATAGGAATATACCCATTTTGTCTTTGTGTATTGAAATAATTATTTTATTTGAGCCCTATATGAGAATCGTCACATGCCCATTATAATAGACAATTAAATTTCATCTATATTATTGAAGTCAATCATTTTGAGATTTATACAAAGGCTGTGATAATGGGGAATTGTCCATTTTGAATTGTATTATTCTTATTAGATTTCTTATATGGAATATCGATTGTATATTTATTAATAGCTTTATTTTAAGTAATTCGGTTGGGGAACGGAAAAAGAAACAAGAATATCTATTAATTGGTCATTCTCTATCAGAATGGTTAAAATTATTTATGAAGAAATGATCCCTTCCAACCCGAAAACTCAAAGTATAATCTTGCCAAATAATTTCGATTAATTGGCAAAATACTTTTGAGCTTTTACATCATTTTTATTGATCGGAGAATCAAAATGCCAGTTATACTCAACCTCAATATTTGTCTAGACGATGCCGCTTTTCATTTGAATAATCCATTTTTAGCCAAATTGCCCGAGGCTTATGCTATTTCTGATCCAATTGTAGATATAATGCCAATTATACCTTTGTTCTTTTTTCTCTTAGCCTTTGCTTGGCAAGCTGCCGTAAGTTTTCGATAATCTATATTAGAGGATGTGGGAATGGGAAAATATCTATTAAACTAAAAATAAATAAATATTGCCTCTATTTCTCTTCTATGATTCCTATATGAGAATGGGCATATACCCATTCAATACTAGATAAAAATGTTTGTTTGTATGAGAATGAACATATGCCCATTCTATCTATGTGTATTTTCTTCTATGATTCTTATATGAGAATGGGAATATGCCCTTTCAATACAAGATAAAATATGTTTGTTTGTATGAGAATGGGCATATACCCATTTTGTCTATGTGTATTGAAACAATCATTTTATTTGATCCCTATATGAGAATCGTCACATGCCCATTCTCACATAGGAATCATAGTAGAATAATAGAAAATTAAATTTCATCTATATTATTGAAGTCAATAATTTTGAGATCTATACAAAGGTTGCGATAATGGGGAATTGTCCATTTTGAAACAAATTAAATTTTATCTCTATTGATTCCTGTGATGATGTATGGATTTTGATTATGTAAAATATTTATAGTGAAAATAACTTATTTAATGTTGACGTTTGAATCATTATTAGGCGCTAAAATTACCTTGTTTTATATATTGATTATTGTGATGATGAATAACTTTTGTTTCTTTCTTATAAGATTTGAAGTTGACTATATGATTATAAAATTAGTTAGCAAAAGTTTTTTTCCAATGGATATTACATTATTATCTTGTTAATTGATAATATGTGCTATGTAGATATTAAAGATAAACTGATAGTTAATCATTTTGTAATCTTCATTTTATAATAATTCAACATGATTACAAGTTGAAAATTCATGTCAATTATTTGAACTGACATGCATACAGATTTCAAGAACCATTACCAGTGACATGTTGGATTTGATACCCCTACTGAAGGTGGCGAGATCGGGATAGTTCCCACTCTGAACAAAGTAAACGTTATCTGTATTCTTTCTATTATACTTATTCACATATCTCCATCAACAGATGGGAATTTCTATTATGATTGAAATTAAAGAGAATAGGCATGTGCACATTCTTCATATACAAATGTTATATCTATAATTCTTTTTATTATTTTTTCATTTTTCTCTAGTATGAACAATAATTGACATTTTTTAATGATTCCCTTTAAACAAGAATCTACTTATTTTAACCATTCTAAAATATATATTAAAGAGAATACGCATATGCCCATTCTAGTAAATTTGATTATTCCTATTGTAAAGGGCATATGAACATTCTAAACTTGATGATACAAATAATATTTATTTTTTTGAGAATTCGCATGGGTATAGTTGTGATTGATACATATTTGTTGTATGAGAATGGGAATGTTTCCATTATAAACATTCTCATACAAGAAATTTTGATTCTATGAGAGTAGGCATGTGCACTTTTGTTAAGACTTACTTAATACTTAGTCAATTTAATAGCTAAAGTAATTCTTGTGTGATTCCTAAATGAGTATGGACATCTGTCCATTCAATACAAGACATTATTGAGACATATTTTTGTATGAGAATGGGCATGTGCCCATTCTAAACATTCTCATATAAGAATTTTTTTATACATACTAATACAAAATTGTGAGTATATCTAATACATATGTAGTGCCCACACCTTTTATAGCTCGGTTACTAGTTGTTTCTTTTCTCATAGACATGTTTTAATAGAAATTTCTTATATCTTGGACATTATTTTAGAGATTTGATCTTATTAAACATGTGTGGACATTTAGGAGTATATCACCAATTTAGCTTAATTTATATGTTGTTGCATTATCATATGACATCGTGGATACTAATGGATATGATGTTATTGATGGATACTTAGTTGTTACATGTTGGGATCCTATGGTTATATGTCACTCTATCATCTTGTCTAACTTTTGAAATATTGAGTATAATTGTGCACATTGTCACATTTTGATTTTAGTAGGATGTTAGGCTAGTTTAGAGCTCATTGATATCTTACTTTGTATTTTTTTTTTAATATTTTATCAGACAGGTATGGTTAATGTGTGCAATGAGTGTGCAGGTGATAGGTTTATAGGAGAACGTGGGATTCAGGCCAGCTACACAATCTTGCACAAGTAGCCCACGGGCTGAGTCCTAGCCATGTTCATTGTGTGAAACCTTAGTGTTGGAGATTATTATTTTGGGCACCATGAGTGACCCCAATTTTTGTAATGTATTGTGCCTTGAATTATTAATTTTGTTTAGGGTAATTAGTTATGTTGTAAACTTGTTTTGGGAGTTAATAATCCCACTTTCATTAAAATTTTGATTTTGTTTAATGAGTCACTTAATCACAAGGGTTAGGGTCACATGTGAAACCCTTGGGTGGTCCCCACACCCTCTACCCTTGTGCCAAAAATGCAAAACCCGAAATTGGGTTATTTTGGGCATTTTTGGGGACCCCTTTTAGCTTGGGAGTTCCCCTAACATAAAAATGAGCCCTTGGACCCTACCTAATGGGTAGGGGGCTTATTTCCAAGGCTAGAGGGATTTTTCCCTCCCTTTTTGCCTCTTTTTTGGTCACATCCATGTAAGGGGTGTGGATTGGAGTGCTTGTTAAAAGTCTCACTAATTTTGTCTTGTTAACTTTTAGGGAATTTTGAGAGAAGAGGGAAAAAAGACATTTTTACCCTTTCTCTCTTTTGTTTTGGCATCTTTGACCTTGGAGGAAGAGAGGGGTGACACATGTCACCCCCTCATTTGTGAGGATTCTTGCTTGCTCCTCTTCAAATTCCCCTTCATGGGAAAAGAGAGGGACTTTTTGGAACTTCTTGCTTGGGATGCTTGTGGGATTTGGAGCTTGAGGTTTTCTTGAGTCGAGGAGTGGAGAAATTTGAAGGTGGAGAGCTTTTTGGAGAGCTTTCCTTGAGGTAGGTTCTTATGTCTTCTTGCATGTGTTGTATTTATCTTAGTTGTTAGATGGGCTACATGAATTTTTATTTTTGCATGTGGATTTTGGTTGTTGTTTGTTTGTTTTACTCCCTCCATCATATGGCATGATGGAGTTTTGGAGTTTGTGGGGGAAGAGAGAGTGATTTTTCCCTGTCAATCCTCAAGGCTTGATGGACAAGCCTTGTAGGGTCTTATTGTTTCCCCTCAATGGTTGTGTTGGGGAAGTTGATTCATTTGGATTGAATCTCCTTCCCCATTCTCGGTAAGGAAACCCCTTTGGGGTTTGAAAATCCTTCCAGGAAGGACTTGGAGAAAGGGTGGAGGAATAAGGAGGGTCTAAATGATATAGGAGAAATAAGGAGGGTATGAAGGTCTTGATTTGTGCTTATAATCTTGGTAACAACTTTTGGGAGAACTCCTCTCCTCTCTTCCCCATGTTGTTTTAGAGTTAGAACTTGGCTTATTCTCTTATTCCTTGTAAATTTTGGAGTCTTGTCTTGTTTTTGTCCTATTTTTGTGTGTATGTATCATTGTTAGTTCACCATTTTTCTTGTGCATGTTGTGGATGGTAGTCCTCTTTCCTATGGGCTTGGGGGAGGCTAGCATGCATCCCAACCTTGGGAAAATCATGTTATGATGCCTATGGTTGGGTGGTAAACAAGATCTTTCTCCGTGTTGGAATTATTTAAGGCATGAAGGATGTATCTCAAGCTTAGAATCTCTTGTCATCTTTGTGCTCATTGTCTCCTTCACTTTGTTGGCATTTCTCTCTTTGTGACTCTAAGATATGGTTATTTGAAGGGTATTCTTATTTTGTAAAGTATCCTCCTTGTGATTTGGAATCACTTGTAAGATTGGTAGTCTTTTGTATTGGAAGACTTTCTTTCAACCTTGGAAAGGAAGTTGTTGGATTGTTATCTTGTGTATTTAGCATGTATGTAATATGAAGTAGTGAGTTATTGAGAGATTGTGCAAGGAAAATTTGTAAAATATTGACTTCCTCTAAAATACATTTCATAGAAGCATTTTTCTTTTACATTCACTTCACATGTTTGTTGTTGGAATGTTTATTGACAAAAAAGTCTATTTGAAAGGAAATCTACTTTGTTATAAGAAACTTGTTGTTTAACTTTGGAAGAAACTATTATTATTTGTGAAATGTACATCTCCTTGTATATTAATATGGTTTTAGAAATTATTTTTTTGTGTTTAAAGATAATAGGAATGATCATTTAGAACTACTTTAAAAGAAATGAATTTATCTCTTTTATTATTCTTTTTGTAACAGTATTGAATAAAGAGTGAATAGATGAATCTTCTTTTTAGTTCCCTTTTTGCATCAAAATAGCAAGGTTAAACTCTGTTATCTTTATAAGTTGAAATCATTGTTATTCATCATTATGTATCAAATGATCTTATTCAGTTTTTTTTTTTTTTTTTTTAAATACAAGCTTAGTTTAATCTATTTTATCAAATGGTTATGAGTATTAGATTTATTTTTTATATATATTGAAATATGTTTATTGTAAAACTTGGTGTTTTTGTATATATACATATATATGTCTATTATATATATATACTTATAAATAATATATATATATATATATATATATATATTATAAATAGTTTTTATAGATTGGTTACATATAATACTATAAATATTAAACTATACACAAAAAGAGAAATGTACATATATATATATATATATACATTTTAAATAATATATATAATATATACAAAATAATGATAAAACTAAAAACTATATTCATTTCAAAAATGATTTGTATTGTTTTTGAAACAAAAAGAAAAAACAAAAAATGTTTTATTAAATTTGAAATATATATATATATATATATATATATATATATATATATATATATAATGTGTTGGTGGGGGTTTGGCCCCTCCTACCCCTGCACTACCCTAAGGGGGTACTACCCCCAAACCCCTACACTATTGCATGGGCCTACTACCCCCTCCCTTACGCACCTACTCTGTGCATAATGTCCACACTCGCCCCTACCACATCTCCCCCGAACACGACCCCGCTGCCATCTCCTCCAATGTGACCCTTGCACGCACCACACCGTCCCCATACCTACCTTCACACAGTCCTCTCCTCGATCCACCCCCGAGAAAGCAAGTTCAAAATAATAATAATAAAAAAGTAACATAAATAATAATAATAACAAAAAAAAAAAATGTATATATATATATATATATATATATATATATTTTCTTTTAGTTTATATATATATATATATATATATATATATATATATATATTCACCAGGAGTTTATAAAAGGGAGGCTCCATAGCTTTCCATTAACCTACTTGAATAAACAAAGAACAAAAAAGTAAATGAGAAGAGAAATGAAAAGAAGGAGAAGAAAAAAGCAAAGAGAAAGTTAGGGCAATTTTAGGGATTTTTCCAAATCAAGGGTCATGATTTACTTAATCCTAGGGTCCTTAATCGAACCTCTACACTTTTGAATATGAGTAATATTGTGGGAATAAACTTTTGAGTAGGGAATGCAATTTTAATTAAGAATGGGTAGATTATTTTTTTATGTAGGTGAATTTATTCAATGTGATATATATTATTTTTAAATGTGTGAAAATTATTAGAAGCTAAATAAATAAAATTAAATAGAAACAAATGTTTTAGTGAATTGGTTAAAAATTATATCACTAAGAATTAAATTACTTATTGAGAATGGTTAGGTGAAACATTAGTTTGTACTTTAAAAAATAAAAATTTAGCAACTTTTTAGGTTGTTTTATGGTGTTCGAGCATGGGCATGACAGTTGGTATCGAGCCAAAGTTCACACACGCAAACACTCTGGGTATTTAATTAAGATAGTTGACGATTAGCTAGAGGTTTGGGGCTTAGTGTACCTATGTGGGAGCAGCCGACACACTGAATTTGGGCCTCACATGTAAGAGGCCCTACACCAACTAATAGACATTGTGGAGTAATGTCTACCACCACCGCAGGAGGCGAGAGAGGAGATACCTTTGGGAGATGAGGAGCCGATAGGTGAGGACACGCATTAAGAGCCACCAAAGCATGATACATCGGGGTGGGAGAGGTCACGTAGCCCTTCCATTCATCACGAGAGGGTAGCCTTGTTCCGTCATAGTCGCTCACACAGTCTCGAGGGACCATTCGAGGATAGGTGACCCCATTCACCTGTTGGACTACATCGTCGGGATCGAGATATAGGAAGCGTGTTCGGGGACCTTCTTCATTTGTAGCCGCCCACTTATACCGGCTCTACTGAGATGGATTTGGGGCTGAGTCATGGCTCCTTAGCCTGGATAGGTGCTTTGGCTTGCACTCTTACGAGAGAAACGCCAAGGAATGGTTCACTATAAACCTCCTCCAATCACGCAACAGTGTTTGGTGGAGGAAAGAGGAGCGAAGCTCCATCGGACTTGAGAGACAAGTGACTTGGGAGATGTTCGAGGAGAATTTAAGGGCTTGTTATATGTCAGAGCATTTTGTGCAGAAGAGGATCGATGAGTTTCATGACTTACGATAGGGATCTGGCACAATAGCACAATATGAGAGCAGGTTCCTAGATCTCCTACAGTATGTGGATTACCTGCAAGATGAGAAATTACAGGTTAACAGGTTTATTCGAGGCCTTAATGCATATATAGTAGGAGTAGTTAGGATGCTATCTCCTCCCACACTTGAGAAGGCATTGAGAAGGCCTACTTAGTTGAGGAGAACATGACCAAGGCACAGGAGCACCGTGATAGAAACAAGAGCAAGTTTCGGGAGAGGATACAAGAATTTCGAGTCGGAGGTCACGAAGTCTTGTACCACCCCCCTAGAGGAGGATTTTAGCCTCCGCCAAAGAACCATGAGGGCACCACCGCACCCACGGTGTAAGACACGGCAACGGGGCCACTGCACGCGGGGAGCTAGATAGACACATGGGATTTTTTTAGAAGTGTTTCTAGAGGTGGTTTTGGTGGAGCCATGGATAGGAGGTAGGGTACTTGAGTAGGCACAACTATGCTCGTACGCTATAGTCTCTGCTAGGGTTAGATCGGTAGGATCGGTACACCGAGTATAGGAGGGACCCCATCTCATAGGGGTATAGGATGTTGTTTTATTTGTGGATCTCTAGATCACTATGTGCTTATGTGCCCGCAAAAAACCCAATACCATGGATCTAAAGAGAGCTGATAGATCCAGCGGATGGTGGGTGATGTAGGATGCACTCATCATGTATATGAAATAGTTGACAACCGCCGGGCCAAAGCATCGAGCCACACTCATTGAGACGATAGGTACTATCAAGGGTATTTCTGTCTCAGTACCATTCTATTCAAGTGCTTAAGATTCCTTTATATCACCTTCTATAGTGGACCAGTGTGGGATAGTGGTGGCTAGGCAACTAGATAGTTGGTAGGTTGAGTTGGCCTCTAGGTCCAAACTCACTTTGTGGACTCGTATGTGGAGAGTTACGTACTTGATTTAGGAGCCTTATCCACTACTCTTGACTTCCGAGATATCCCTCTAGGTTCCTATAAGGTAGTGTTGGGAATGGATTATCTTGAGGCTCATCGAGCTAAGGTGAAATGCGAGAAATAAGGTCATTGAGTGTCATGATGATCTTGGGAGTGCAGTTGTGATATCAGGGATGCAGAGGCCTATCTCCTTGCGCATGATATCGGCTAAGCAACTCAAGCAGAGCATGCGTAAGGGTTGTCAGTTATTTGCTATCACCATCAGTGATCGATCAGAGAGAACTTTAGAGCACTCACCCTTAGATGACCATGCAATTTTGAGGGAGTATGCAGATGTGTTTCCAGGTGAGCTTCCATGGTTACCACCCCGTAGAGAGGTAGATTTCACCATTGATTTAGTACCTGGATCAGCACCAGTTTCTAGGGCACCTTATCGGATGACGACTCCAGAGCTTCATGAGCTCAAGATTTAGTTAGAGGAGTTGTTAGATAAGGGTCTCATTTACCCTAGTGTATCTCCTTGGGGAGCGCCAGTCATATTTGTGAAGAAGAAGGATGGTTCTCTCAAACTTTGTGTAGACTTCAAGCAGCTCAACAAAGTCACAATAAAGAACCGTTATCCACTCCCTAGGATTGATGACTTGTTTGATCAGATGCGGGGAGTGAGAGTGTTCTCCAAAATCGATCTCAAGTCAGGGTACCATTAGTTGCGCATATCAGATGCAGACATTCATAAGACAACGTTTCACACATGTTATGGGAATTATGAGTTCACCGTTGTTCCATTTGGTTTGACTAATGCCCCAGCTGTCTTCATGAGCCTCATGAATGGAGTATTCACGACATTTCTGGATTGCTTTGTCTTAGTGTTCCTTGATGACATATTGATTTATTCTCGTTACGAGGAGGAACACAAGGATAATTTGAGACAAGCACTCCAAGTTGAGTAGAAGTTGTATGGGAACTTGGAAAAATGTAGCTTATTTCAGACAGAGATTAAGTACTTGGGTCATATCATATCGGTGAAGGTATCTCCATAGATCTCTCTAAGATACAAGGCTATATTGGGGCCAGGCACCCCATTAGTTAATGAGGTGAGGAGTTTTATGGGTTTAGCAGGGTATTACCAGAGGTTTGTACAAGACTTTTATAAGATTGCTCACCCTATCACGTCTCTTCGAGAGAAAGGGAAGAAGTTTTTTTGTTGTAAAAGTGTGAGCAGGCCTTTCAGTTTCTTAAGGAAAGGTTAACCATGGTGCCCATCTTAGCAGTTCCAGACCTGATAGAGGATTTTGTTGTTTGTATTAATGCATCACTAGAGGGTTTGGGAGCATTTTTATGCAAGAGCATTTGGTTATTTCCTTTGAGTCTCGTAAGCTCAAGAACAAGGAGCTTAATTATCCTACTCATGACTTGGAGCTTGCAATAGTTGTTAATGCTCTATTGCATTAGTGACATTTCCTTTTGGGTAGACTTTTCATTTTGAGGACGAGATCATCATAGTTTGCGGTATATCTTCTCACAAACCAAACCTCAATGCTCATCAAAGGTGTTGGATGAAGTTCCTATGTGAGTACGACATGGAGGTGCAGTGTATCAAAGGAAAGGAAAATTTTGTTGCAGATGCTCTTAGTAGATGATGACATGTGCTTGCTTCTTTTACACTTCAGTCAAATTTGAGAGGCAGGATTCTTGAGCACCTTCAAGAGGATAGATTTTATGAGGGAGCCAGACAAATGTTGGAGTCATAGGGTTCATTAGAGGAAATATTTTACGTGTGTGTTTTAGAGACAGATGGTATGCTTTGGTTCCACAGGCACATCTATGTGCCTAAGTCAGGTGATCTGTGTAACTTCATCCTCACAGAGGCTCATTGAGCTCCATATGCGGCACATCCTAGAGTGAAGAAGATGCATGCCGATATGAGAGAGTTATATTATTGGCTAGGTCTTTGACGGGAAATAGCATATTTTGTTGCACAATGCCTTGAGTGTCGAGGGTGAAGGCGAGAATTCTCATCCTGCAGGACTCTTACATCCTCATGATATTCCCAAGTGGAAATTGGATGTGATTAACATGGATTTCATAGTCGAACTCCCTATGTCTTCTTATTGTCATGATGCCATTATGGTCACCGTGGATAAGTTTACCAAGGTTGTGCATTTTTGCCAACTAAGGTCACCAATAATACACATGCCATTGCAAAATTATTTAAGGAGGACATTGTTAGGTTGCATGGGATTTCAAAGACCATCATCAATGACAGGGATACCATCTACACTTTAGTTTTCTGGACTTCCTTTCAGAATCGCTCTGGGTACTCAGTTAATTTCAGATTAAGATTATCATCCAGAGATAGATGGACGAGATAGAGAGATTTAATTAGGTGATGGAGGACATGTTGATGATGTATGTGATGGATTAGCGAAAGAAATGGGAAGATTATTTGTACTTAGTTGAGTTTGCCTAAAAAAATAGCTATCATAGTTCCATTGGTATGGCTCCTTACTGTGCTCTATATGGATGACCTTTCAGACACCTTTGAGTTGGGATAGACTAGATGACAGGATTATTCGGGACCAGCCTACCTTCGAGGATTTAGAGTAGTAGGTTGTTCGATTAGACATCGTCTTGAGCAGCCAGAGCACCTAGAAGGCGTATGCGGACACACAAGAGGATAGATCATCACTTCTTAGTGGGTGAAAAAGTCTTCTTGAGAGTTCACCCGCATAAGATTCTGATCCATTATGGAAAGGGTTATAAGCTATCAACTCATTTTGTGGGGCATTTTGATATTTTAGAGGTCATCGGTCCAGTTTCCTATCGTCTAGCTTTTCCACCATGCCTTGCACGGGCCCATGATGTATTTCATGTTTCTGTACTATGTAGATATGTACCTGATGCTTGTCATGTTTTGGATTGGTCAGCATTATAGGTAGAGGACAGAGGATAGTGGAGACTGGAGCCCATACACATACTGGAGCACCAGAGGTTGGCCCTTTGGGGTTGAGACTTGGACCAGGTTAGAGTACAAAGAGACCGGTATGACAAGACAATAGCTAGGCTGGGAGGATGTGATACCTTTGAGGGCTAGATATCCCTATCTCTTTCAGTGACTTCCAGGAGGAAGTCTAACTTTTGTAGAGGGGATGTAATGCCCACACCTTTTATAGCTCAGTTATTAGTTGTTTCTTTTCTCATAGACATGTTTTGTGAGAGATTTGCTATATCTTGGACATTATTTTAGAGATTTGATCTTATTAGACATGTGTAGACATTTAGGTGTATAGCACCAATTCAACTTAATTTATATGTTGTTGCATTATCATATGACATCATGGATACTAATGGATATGATGTTATTGATGGATACTTATTTGTTGCATGTTGGGATCCTATGGCTATATGTCACTCTATCATCTTGTCTAACTTTTGTAATATTGAGTATAATTGTGCACGTTGTCGCATTTTGATTTCATTAGGATGTTAGGCTAGTTTATAACTCATTGATATCTTATTGTGTCATTGTTTTATATTTTATCGAGATAGGTACGGTTAATGTGTGCAATGAGTGTGCAGGTGATAGGTTTACAAGAGAATGTGGGATTCAGGCTAGCTACACAATCTTGCACAAGTAGCCCACGGGTTGAGTCCTAGCCAAGTTCATTGTGTGAAGCCTTAGTGTAGGATATTATTCATTTGGGCACCATGAGTGACCCCAATTTTTGTAATGTATTGTGCCTTGAATTATTAATTTCATTTAGGGAAATTAGTTATGTTGTAAACTTGTTTTGGGAGTTAATAATCCCACTTTCATTATAATTATGTTTTTTTTTTTTAATGAGTCACTTAATCAAAAGGGTTAGGGTCACATGTGAAACCCTTGGGTGGTCCCCACACCCTCTACCCTTGTGCCAAAAATGCAAAACCCGAAAATGGGTTATTTTGGACATTTTTGGGGACCCCTTTTTATCTTGGGAGTTCCCCTAACATAAAAATGAGCCCTTGGACCCTACCTAATGGGTAGGGGGACTTATTTCAAGGCTAGAGGGAGTTTTCCCTCCCTTTTTTCCTCTTGTTTTTCACATTCGTGTAAGGGGTGTGGATTAGAGTGCTTGTTAAAAGTCTCACTAATTTTGTCTTGTTAACTTTTAGGGAATTTTGGGAGAAGAGGGAAAAAGACATTTTTACCCTTTCTCTTTTTTTTTGGCATCTTTGACCTTGGAGGAAGAGAGGGGTGACACATGTCACCTCCTCATTTTGAGGATTCTTTCTTACTCCTCTTCAAATTCCCCTTCATGGGAAAAGAGAGGGACTTTTTTCAAACTTCTTTCTTGGGATGCTTGTGGGATTTGGAGCTAAATGAGGGCCTAAATGATATAGGAGAAATAACGAGGGTATGAAGGTATTTTTTTGTGCTTATAATCTTGGTAACAACTTTTGGGATAACTCCTCTCCTCTCTTCCCCATGTTGTTTTAGAGTTAGAACTTGGGTTCTTCTCTTCTTCCTTCCTTGTAAATTTTGGAGTCTTGTCTTGTTTTTGTCCTATTTTTGTGTGTATGTATCATTTTTAGTTCACCTTTTTTCTTATGCATGTTGTGGATGGTAGTCCTCTTTCCCATGGGATTGGGGGAGGCTAGCATGCATCCCAACCTTGGGAGAGGCATGTAATGATGCCTATGGTTGGGTGGCAAACAAGCTCTTTCTCCTTGTTGGATTTCTTGAAGGCATGAAGGATGTATCTCAAGCTTGGAATCTCTTGTCATCTTGGTGCTCATTGTCTCCTTCACTTTGTTGGCATTTCTCTCTTTGTGACTCTAAATTATGGCTATTTGAAGGGTATTCTTATTTTATAAAGTATCCTCCTTGTGATTTGGAATCACTTGTAAGATTGGTAATCTTTTGTATTGGAAGAATTTATTTCAACCTTGGAAAAGAAGTTGTTGGATTGTTATCTTGTGTATTTAGCATGTATGTAATATGATATAGTGAGATTTTTGAGAGATTTTAAGGAAAATTTGTAAAATATTGACTTCCTCTAAAATACACCTCATAGAAGCATTTCTCTTTTACATTCACTTCACATGCTTGTTGTTGGGATGTTTATTGACAAAAAAAAAGTTTATTTGAAAGGAAATCTACTTCATTATAAGAAACTTGTTGCTTAACTTTGGAATAAACTATTATTTGTGGAATGTACATCTCCTTGTATATTTATATGGTTTTAGAAATATATTTTTTTGTGTTTAAAGAAAATTGGAATGATCATTTAGCACTACTTGAAAAGAAATGAATTTATCTCTTTTATTGTTCTTTTTGTAACAATATTTAATAAAGAGTGAATAGATGAATCTTCTTTTAGTTCCCTTTTGCATCAAAATAGCAAGGTTAAACTCATTATCTTTATAAGTTGAAATCACCATTATTCATCATTATGTATCAAATGATCTTATCCATTTTTTTATTTTATTTTTAAAAATACATGCTT
Organism: Taxus wallichiana var. yunnanensis; assembly: GCA_018340775.1. Taxonomy (NCBI): domain Eukaryota; kingdom Viridiplantae; phylum Streptophyta; class Pinopsida; order Cupressales; family Taxaceae; genus Taxus; species Taxus wallichiana. The sequence continues at coordinate 188,618,511 of CM031239.1, forward strand.
GGTTTAATCTATTTTATCAAATGGTTATGAGTAGTAGATTTATTTTTATATATATTGATAAATTTTTATTGTAAAACTTGGTGTTTTTGTATATACACATATATATGTCTATTATATATATACTTATAAATAGTAAATAAAAATATATATATGTATATTACTGTAAATAGTTTTTGTAGATTGGTTACATATAATATTCTAAGTATTAAACTATACACAAAAAGAGAAATGTACATATATATATATATATATATATATGTAATATATAAAAATATGTTTTAAATAATGATAAAAACGAAAACTATATTCATTTCAAAAATGATTTGTATCGTTTTAGAAACAAAAAAAAACAAAACAAAAAATGTTTTATTAAATTCGAAATTTATGTATAAAAAAATGTGTTGGTGGGGGTGTTTGGGGCCCCCACCCTGTCTTGCCTCGGGGCGCTACCCCCAAACCCCTACACTGTTGCGTGAACCTGCTGCCCCTCCCTCACCCGCTGCACTCAGTGCACTGGCCGACACCCCCTACCGTGTCTCCCGACCACGACCCCACTACCATCTCCTCCACTGCGGCCATTGTGCACCACCACGCCGCCCCCCATACCCACCCTCACACTATCCTCCTCGGATCTGCCCCTCCCCATGAGCAAGTAAAAATAATAATAATAATAATAATAATAATAATAAAGAAAAATAAATAATAATAGTAACAAGAAAATAAAGAAATGTATATATATAAATATATTTATATATATTTTACTTCAAAACAATATATATATATATATATATATATATTCAACTAGGGTTTACAAAAGGGAAAGCTCCATAGCTTTCCATTAACTCCGCTTGAAGAAACAAAGAACAAACAAAACAAATGAGAAGAGAAATGAAAAGAAGGAGACAAAAAATAGCAAAGAGAAAGTTAGGGCAATTTTAGGGATTTTTCAAAATCAAGGGTCATGATTTACTTAATCCTAGGGTCCTTAAGTGACCCTCTACACTTTTGAATATGAGTAATATTGTGGGAATAAACTTTTGAGTAGGGAATGAAATTTTAATTAAGAATGGGTAGATTATTTTCTCATGTAGGTGAATTTATTCAATGTGATATATATTATTTTTAAATGTGTGAAAATTATTAGAAGTTAAATAAATAAAATTAAATAGAAAAAAATGTTTTAGCGAATTGGTTAAAATTTATATCGCTAAGAATTAAATTACTTATTGAGAACGGGTAGGTGAAACATTAGTTCACACTTTTAAAAAAAAAAATTACCAAATTTTTAGGTTGTTTTATGGTGTCCGAGGATGGGCATGACAATGGTATCGAGCCGAGGTTCACACACATGAACACTCTGGGTATTTAATTAAGATAGTTAATGGTAATGTTAATAACATTAAATTTAATAAACAGATAAAAATAATTAGTTAAAAATTATTCGCAACCATTAAATTTTAATTAATAACTTCTTCGCTCACCTCGTGCACAGGATGACACCCAAGAGGGGACGATCAGCTAGAGGTTTGGGGCGTAGTGTACCTACGCGGGAGTAGCCAACACCCGAATTTTTGATTCGATATTAGAGGCCCCGCACCACCAGCTAATAGGCGTTGTGGAGTAGCATCTACCACCACCGCAGGAGGCGAGAGAGGAGATACCTTTGGGAGACGAGGAGCCGATAGGTGAGGATGTGCATTCAGAGCCACCAGAGCATGATACATCGAGGTGGGAGAGGTCACATAGCCCTTCCATTCATCATGAGAGGTTAGCCTCGTTCCTTCGTAGCCTCTCACACAGTCTCGAGGGACCATTCGAGGATAGGTGACCCCTTCGCTTGCTGGACTACATCGCCAGGATTGAGATACAGGCAGTGTGATCAGGGACCTTCTTCGCTTGTAGCCGCCCACTTACACTGGCTCTACAGATGGATTTGGGGTTGAGTCATGGCTCCTTAGCTTGGATAGCTGCTTTGGCTTGCACTCTTACGAGAGCAACGTCAAGGCAAGGTTCGCTATACACCTCCTCTGAGATGTAGCAGGTGTTTGGTGGAGGAATGAGGACCAGAAGCTCCATCTAACTCGAGATAAAGTGACTTGGAGATTTTCGAGGAGTGTTTCAGGGCTCATTATATATCAGAGCATTTTGTGCAGAAGAGGACCGATGAGTTTCATGATTTACGACAGGATCGACACACTAGCATAGTATGAGAGCAGGTTCCTAGATCTCCTACAAAGTATGTGGATTACCTGCAAGATGAGAAATTATAGGTTAACAGGTTTATCCTAGGCCTTAATATAGATATAGTAGGAGTAGTTAGGATGCTAGCTCCTCCCACACTTGAGAAGGCTGCTGAGAAGGCCTACTTAGCCGAGAAAAACAGGACCAAGGCATAGGAGCACCGTGATAGAAACAAGAGCACGTTTCAGGAGAGGATATAGGCATTTTAGAGTCAAAGGTCACAAGGTACTGAACCACCCCCTAGAGGAGGATTTTGGCCTCCGCCAGTAGCCACGAGGGCCCATCGCACTGCAGCAGCACACAAAGACACGGCGGCGGGGGCTAGACAAACACAGGGATTTCAGAGAGGTGTTTCTAGAGGTGGTTTTGGTGGAGCTAGGGATACAAGGAAGGGTACTCAAAGAGGAACAACTGGCTCGCATGCAACAGATCTACTAGGGTTGGACTAACAAGATCGTACACCCGTAGGGGAGGGACCCCATCTCAGAGGGGTACAGGAGGTTATTTTATTTATGGATCTCCAGATCACTATGTGCGCATGTGCCCGCACAAACCCAATACCATGGATGCATAGAGAGCTTCTAGATCTGAGTAGATGGTGCGTGATGTAGGACGCGCTCATCGTGTATATGCGATGAGTTTACAATCGCCAGTGAGCATCAAGTCTGAACCATTGAGATGACAGGCACTATCAATGGTATTTTTGTCTCAATACTTTTTGATTCAGGTGCTTCATATTCTTTTATATCACCTTCTATAGTGGACTAGTGTGGGCTAGTTGTGGCTAGGCAACCAGATAGTTAGGAGGTTAAGCTGGCCTCCGGGCCAAACTCGTTGTGGACTCATATGTGAAGAGTTGCGTACTTGATTTAGGAGCCTTCTCCACTACTCTTGACCTTCGTGTTATCCTTCTAGGTTCCTATCAAGTAGTGTTGGGAATGGATTACCTCGAGGCTCATCGAGCTAAGGTGGATTGTAGAAATAAGGTCATTGAGTGTCATGATGATCTTGGGAGTGTAGTTGTGATAGGCTGGGATGGAGAGGCCTATCTCCTTGCGCATGATATCGGCTAAGAAACTCAAGTGGAACATGCGTAAGGGTTGTCGGTATTTTCTATCACCATTAGTTATCAATCGTAGAGCAATTCGGAGAAGTCACCCTTAGATAACCATGCAATTTTGAGGAGTATGCAGATGTGTTTCTAGGCGAGCTTCCAGGGTTACCACCCAGCAGAGAGGTAGATTTCACCATTGATTTATTACCTAGATCAACACCAGCTTCTAGGGCACCTTATCAGATGATGACTCCATAGCTTCATGAGCTCAAGATTCAGTTAGAGGAGTTGTTAGATAAGGGTATCATTCACCCTAGTGTATCTCCTTGGGAGTGCCAACATATTTGTGAAGAAGAAGGACGGTTCTCTCGGACTTTGTATAGACTTCATGCAGCTCAAAAAGTCACAATAAAGAACCGTTATCCACTCCCTAGGATTGATGACTTGTTTGATCGAATGTGGGGAGCGAGAGTGTTCTCCAAAATCGATCTCAAGTCGGGTACCATCGATTGCACATATCGATGCGATATTCATAAGACAACATTTTGCACACATTATGGGCATTATGAGTTCATCGTGGTTCCATTTGATTATACCAATGCCCCAACTGTCTTCATGAGCCTCATGAATGGAGTATTCACGAAATTTCTAGATCACTTTTTCTTAGTGTTCCTTGATGACATATTGATTTATTCTCGTTCCAAGGAGGAACATGAGGAGCATTTGAGACAGGTACTCTAGGTTTTGAGAGAGCAGAAGTTGTATGGGAACTTGGAAAAATGTAGTTTCTTTCAGACAGAGATTCAGTACTTAGGTCATATCATATCAGGTGAGGGTATCTCCGTAGATCCCTCTAAGATATAGGCTATCTTGGACTGGCCAACACCCACATTAGTTACTGAGGTGAGGAGTTTTATGGGTTTAGCAGGGTATTACCGCAAGTTCGTACAAGACTTTTCTAGGATTGCTCACCCTATCACTTCTCTTCAGAAAAAAGGGAAGAAGTTTTTTTGGTTGGAAAAGTGTGATCAAGAATTTTAGTTGCTTAAGGAAAGGTTAACCACGACACCCATCTTAGTAGTTCCGGACCCGATAGAGGATTTTTTTGTTTGTACTGATGCATCACTAGAGGGTTTGGGAGTAGTTCTTATGCAGGAGCGTCGGGTTATTGCCTTTGAGTCTCATAAGCTCAAGGACTACGAGTTTAATTATCCTACTCATGACTTAGAGCTTGTAGTAGTTGTTCATGCTCTAGTGCATTGGCGACATTTACTTTTGGGTAGACCTTTCATTTTTAGGACATATCATCGTATTTTGCAGCATATCTTCTCATAGCCAAACCTCAACGCTCGTCAAAGGCGTTGGATGGAGTTCCTATGTGAGTATGACATGGAGGTACAGTATATCAAAGGAAAGGAAAATGTTGTTGCAGATGCACTTAGTAGACAATGACATGTGCTTGCTTCTTTGACACTTCAGTCAGATTTGAGAGGCAGGATTCTTGAGCACCTTCTAGAGGACAAATTTTATGAGGGAGCTAGACAGATGTTGGAGTCACAGGGTTCATTGGAGAGCAGATTTTCTCGGTGTGTTTTAGAGATAGATGGTTTGCTTCGGTTCCACAGGGGACATCTACGTGCATAATTCGGGTGATCTACGTAGCTTCATCCTCACATAGGCTTATTGAGCCCCATATGCGGCACATCCAGGAGTGAAGAAGATGCATGTTGATCCGAGAGAGTTATATTATTGGCCGTGTCTTTGACAAGACATAGAAGATTTTGTTGCATGATGCCTTGAGTTTCGGAGGGTCAAGGCAAAGCATTCTCATCCTGCAGGACTCTTACATCCTCGTGATATTCCCGAGTGGAAATGGGATATGATTTCCATGGATTTCATAGTTGGACTCCCTATGTCTTCTTATCGTCATGACGCCATTATGGTCACCGTGGGATAATTTGACTAAGGTTGTGCATTTTTGCCAACCAAGGTTACCTATAATGCACGTGCCATTTCCAAAATATGTATGGAGGACATTTTTAGGTTGCATGGGATTCTAAAGACCATCATCAATGATAGGGATACCATCTACACTTCAGTTTTAGACTTCTTTTCGATGCTCTCTGGTACTCGGATTAATTTCATTCAGCTTGTCATCCAGATACGATGGACAGATGAAAGAGAGTTAATCGGTATTGGAGGACATGTTGAGGATGTATGTGATGGATCAACAGAAGAAATGGGAAGATTATTTACACTTAGTTGAGTTTTCCTAAAACAAAATCTATCATAGTTCCATTAGTATGGCTCCTTACCGGCTCTGTATGGACGACCTTGCAGACACCTTTGAGTTGGGATAGGCTAGATGACAGATTATTCTAGGACCGGCCTACCTTCGATTTAGAGCAGCAGGTTGTTCTAATTAGAAAACGTCTTGAGTAGGCCAGAGCACACCAGAAGGTGTATGTAAACACCAAGAGGATTGATCATCACTTCTCAGTGGGTGACAAAGTCTTCTTAAGAGTTCACCCACATAAGAGTGTGATCCATTATGTAAAGGGTTCTAAGCATTCACCTTGTTTTGTGGGGCCTTTTGATATTTTAGAGGTCATCGGTCCAGTTTCCTATCGTCTAGCTTTACCATCATGCCTTGCATGGGCCCACGATGTATTTCATGTTTCTGTACTACATAGATATGTACCTGATGCTTCTCATGTTTTGGATTGGTCAACATTATAGGTAGAGGATAGAGGACAATGGAGACTTGAGCCCATACACATACTAGAGCACCAGAGGTTGGCCCTTCAGTGGTCGATACTTGGACTATGTTAGTGTACAAGTGGGACCGGTACTACGCGACATTAGCTACCTGAGAGGATGCGATACCTTTGAGGGCTAGATATCCCTATCTCTTTTAGTGACTTCTAGGTGGAAGTCTAATTTTAGTAGAGGAGGATGTAGTGCCGACACCTTTTATAGCTCAGCTACTATTTGTTTCTTTGCTCATAGACATGTTTTGATAGAGATTTGTTATATCTTAGACATTATTTTAGAGATTTGATCTTATTAGGCATGTGTGGACATTTAGGCGTATAGTGCTAATTTAGCTTAATTTCTATGTTGTTGCATTATCATATGACATCGTGGATACTAATGGATATGATGTTATTGATGGATACTTAGTTGTTGCATGTTGGGATCCTATGGTTATATGTCACTCTATCATCTTGTCTAACTTTTGGAATATTGAGTATAATTGTGCACATTGTCGCATTTTGATTTCATTAGGATGTTAGGCTAGTTTAGAACTCATTGATATCTTATTGTGTCGTTGTTTTATATTTTATCAGACAGGTACGGTTAATGTGTGCAATAAGTGTGTAGGTGAGAGGTTTACAGGAGAACATAGGATTCAGGCCAGCTACACAATTTGGCACAAGTAGCCCACGGGTTGAGTTCTAGCCAGGTTCATTGTGTGAAGCCTTAATGTAGGATATTATTATTTTGGGCACCATGAGTGACCCAAATTTTTGTAATGTATTGTGCCTTGAATTATTAATTTTGTTTAGGGTAATTAGTTATGTTGTAAACTTGTTTTGGGAGTTAATAATCCCACTTTCATTAAAATTTTGTTTTTTTAATGAGTCACTTAATCACAAGGGTTTAGGGTCACATGTGAAACCCTTGGGTGGTCCCCACACCCTCTACCCTTGTGCCAAAAATGCAAAACCCGAAATTGGGTTATTTTGGGCATTTTTGGGGACCCCTTTTTAGCTTGGGAGTTCCCCTAACATAAAAATGAGCCCTTGGACCCTACCTAATGGGTAGGGGGCTTATTTCCAAGGCTAGAGGGAGTTTTCCCTCCCTTTTTGCCTCTTGTTTGGTCACATCCATGTAAGGGGTGTGGATTGGAGTGCTTGTTAAAAGTCTCACTAATTTTGTCTTGTTAACTTTTAGGGAATTTTGGGAGAAGAGGGCAAAAAGACATTTTTACCCTTTCTCTCTTTTTTTTTGGCATCTTTGACCTTGGAGGAAGAGAGGGGTGACACATGTCACCCCCTCATTTGTGAGGATTCTTTCTTGCTCCTCTTCAAATTCCCCTTCATGGGAAAAGAGAGGGACTTTTTTTGGGAACTTCTTGCTTGGGATGCTTGTGGGATTTGGAGCTTGAGGTTTGCTTGAGTCAAGGAGTGGAGAAATTTGAAGTTGGAGAGCTTTTTGGAGAGCTTTCCTTGAGGTAGGTTCTTATGTCTTCTTGCATGTGTTGTATTTATCTTAGTTGTTAGATGGGCTACATGAATTTGTTATTTTTGCATGTGGATTTTGGTTGTTGTTTGTTTGTTTTACTCCCTCCATCATATGGCATGATGGAGTTTTGGAGTTTGTGGGGGAAGAGAGAGGATTTTTCCTCTCAATCCTCAAGGCTTGATGGACAAGCCTTGTAGGGTCTTATTGTTTCCCCTCAAATGATTGAGGTGGGGAAGTTGATTCATTTGGCTTGAATCTCCTTCCCCATTCTTGGTAAGGAAACCCCTTTGGGGTTTTAAAATCCTTCCAAGAAGGACTTGGAGAAATGGTGGAGGAATAAGGAGGGTCTAAATGATAAAGGAGAAATAAGGAGGGTGTAAATGATAAAGGAGAAATAAGAAGGGTATGAAGGTCTTGTTTTGTTCTTATAATCTTGGTAACTTTTGGGAGAACTCCTCTCCTCTCTTCCCCATGTTGTTTTAGAGTTAGAACTTGAGTTCTTATCTTCTTCCTTCCTTGTAAATTTTGGAGTCTTGTCTCTTTTTGTCCTATTTTTGTGTGTATGTATCATTGTTAGTTCACCCTTTTTATTGTGCATGTTGTGGATGGTAGTCCTCTTTCCCATGGGCTTGGGGGAGGATAGCATGCATCCCAACCTTGGGAAAGGCATGTTATGATGCCTATGGTTGGGTGGTAAACAAGCTCTTTCTCCTTGTTGGAATTTTTGAAGGCATGAAGGATGTATCTCAAGCTTCGAATCTCTTGTCATCTTGGTGCTCATTGTCTCCTTCACTTTGTTGGCATTTCTCCATATGTGACTCTAAATTATGGATATATGAAGGGCATTCTTATTTTATAAAGTATCCTCCTTGTGATTTGGAATCACTTGTAATATTGGTAGTCTTTTGTATTGGAAGGATTTCTTTCAACCTTGGAAAGGAAGTTTTTTTATTGTTATCTTGTGTATTTAGCATGTATGTAATATGAAATCATGAGATTATTGAGAGATTGTAAGGAAAATTTGTAAAATATTTAATTGCTCTAAAATACACCTCATAGAAGAATTTTTATTTTTCACTCACTTGACATGTTTGTTGTTAGGATGTTTATTGACAAAAAAAAAAAGTTTATTTGAAGGAAATCTACTTTGTTATAAGAAACTTGTTGCTTAACTTTGGAAGAAACTATTATTTGTGGAATGTACATCTCCTTGTATATTTATATGGTTTTAGAAATCATTTTTTTGTGTTTAAAGAAAATTGGAATGATCATTTAGCACTACTTGAAAAGAATAGAATTTATCTCTTTTATTGTTCTTTTTGTAACATGTATTGAACAAAGAGTGAATAGATGAATCTTCTTTTTAGTTCCCTTTCGCATCAAAATAGAAAGGTTAAACTCTGTCATCTTTATAAGTTGAAATCATTGTTATTCATCATTATGTATCAAATGATCTTATTCATTTTTTTTTAAATACAAGCTTAGTTTAATCTATTTTATCAAATGGTTATGAGTAGTAGATTTATTTTTTTGTATATATTGAAATATGTTTATTGTAAAACTTGGTGTTTTTGTATATATACATATATATGTATATTATATATATTCTTTTATATATATATATATATATATATATATATATATATATATATATATATATATATATATATATATATATATGTATGTATGTATGTATGTATATTAATTTGTAAATAGTTTTTCTGATTGGTTACATATAATATTATAAGTATTAAACTATACACAAAAAAGAGAAATGTACATATATATAATATAATATATATATGTATATATAATATATATATATATATATATATATATATATGTATATGTATAATATAATATATATAATATTATATATATAATATATAAAAATACATTTTAAATAATGATAAAAACAAAAACTATATTCATTTCAAAAATGAATTGTATTATTTTAGAAACAAAATAAATAAATAAACAAAAAACATTTTATTAAATTCGAAATTTATATATATATAAATATGTGTTGGTGGTGGGGGGTTGGGGGTTTGGCCCCTACTCCCTACACTACCCCAAGTGGTGGGGGGAGGGGGGGGAGGCGCTGCCCCCAAAACCCCTACATTGTTATGCGGGCCCACTTTGCCCCATCCCTCACCCGCCTGCCGCGCAACGCCCACACCCCCCTGCCGCATCTCCATGACCACGATCCCATTGCCATCTCCTCCACCATGGCCCTTGCGTAGCACCACACCATCCCCATACCTTCCCTCACACGGTCCTCCTCAAATCGGCCCCTCCCCTTAGCAAGCAAATAATAATAATAATAATAATAAAAAGCAAAATAAATAATAATAATAACAAATAAATAAAGAAATATATATATATATATATATATATTTTACTTCAAAAACAATATATATATTTGCAACCAGGGTTTACAAAAAGGGAGGCTCCATAGCTTTCCATTAACCTGTTTGAAGAAACAAAGAATAAACAAAACAAATGAGAAGAGAAATGAAAAGAAGGAGAAGAAAATAACAAAGAGAAAGTTAGGGCAATTTTAGGGATTTTTCCAAATCAAGGGTCATGATTTACTTAATCCTAGGGTCCTTAAGTGACCCTCTACACTTTTGAATATGAGTAATATTGTGGGAATAAACTTTTGAGTAGGGATGGAAAATTTTAATTAAGAATGGGTAGATTATTTTCTCATGTAGGTGAATTTATTCAATGTGATATATATTATTTTTAAATGTGTGAAAATTATTAGAAGAAAAATAAATAAAATTAAATAGAAACAAATGTTTTTGTGAATTGGTTAAAAATTATATCGCTAAGAATTAAATTACTTATGGAGAATGGTTAGGCGAAACATTAGTTCACACTTTAAAAAAATAAAAATTTACCAACTTTTTAGGTTGTTTTATGGTGTCTGAGGATGGGCATGACAACATACTATACTTTTATGATTCCTTTATTAGAATGGTCATATGTACATTCAATAAAAGACATGAATGAAACATATTTGTTGTATTAGAATGGGCATGTGCCCATTTAAAACATTATCATACAAGTAATTTTGATTCTATGAGAATGGGATATTCAAAATTTGTGGCATATCTAGTCCATAATCTTCTTTTATGATTCCTATATAACAATGGGCATATGCCCATTCAATATAAGACATGATTGAAACATATTTTTGTCTGAGAATGGGAATGTGTCCATTCTAAAAATTCCCATACAAGAACTTATGATTCTATGAGAATGGACATGTGGCCATTCTAAACATTCCCATACAAACAATTTTTGTTACTGTGAGAATAAGTTATTCAAAATTTGTAGCATATCTAATCCATACTCTTCTTTTATGATTGTTATCTACCCAAGAAAGTCTTTTATGATTCATATATGGTCTTTTATGATTCTTATATAACAATAGGCATCTTTCCATTCAATAAAACACATGATTGAAAAATATATTTTGTGTGAGAATGGGTATGTGCCCATTCTAAACATTCTCATACAAGCAATTTTGATACATACTAATACAAAATTTATGAGTATATCTAATACATACTATAATTTTATGATTCCTATGTGAGAATGAGCATATGTCCATTCAATAAAAGACATGATTGAAACATATTTGTTGTATGAGAATGGGCATGTGCCCATTCTAAACATTCTCATACAAGCAATTTTGATTCTATGAGAATGGGCTATTCAAAATTTGTAGCATATCTAATCCATAATATTATTTTATGATTTTTATCTACTCAAGAAATAATTTTATGATTCCTATATGGTCTTTTATGATTCCTATATAACAATGGGCATATTTCCATTCAATAAAAACATTATTGAAACATATTTTTGTCTAAGAATGGGAATATGTCCAGTCTAAACATTCCCATACAAGAAATTATGATTCTACGAGAATGGACATGTGTCGATTCTAAACATTCCCATACAAACAATTTTTATTCTATAAGAATAAGTTATTCAAAATCTGTAGCATATCTAGCCCATACTCTTCTTTTATTATTGTTATCTACCCAAACAAGTCTTTTATGATTCATATATAGTCTTTTATGATTCCTATATAACAATGGGCATCTTTCCATTCAATACAAGGCATGATTGAAACATATTTGTTGTGTGAGAATGTGTATGTTCCCATTCTAAACATTCTCATACAAGTAATTTTGATACATACTAATACAAAATTTGTGAGCATATCAAATACATACTATACTTTTATGATTCCTATGAGAATGGGCATATGTCCATTCAATATAAGACATGACTGAAACATATTTGTTGTATGAGAATGGGCATGTGCCCATTCTAAACATTTTCGAGACAAGTAATTTTGATTCTCTGAGAATGGGATATTCAAAAGCTATATCATATCTAATCTATAATCTTCTTTTATGATTTTTATCTACCCAAACAAGACTTTTATGATTCCCGTATGGTCTTTTATGATTCCTATATAACAATGGGCATATGTCCATTCAATATAAGAAATGATTGAAACATATTTTTGTCTCGAGAATGGGAATGTGTCCATTCTAAACATTTCCATGCAATAAATTATGATCCTATGAGAAAGGACATATGCCCATTCTAAACATTCCCATACAAACAATTTTTATTCTATGAGAATAAGTTATTCAAACTCTGTAGCATATCTAATCCATACTCTTCTTTTAAGATTGTTATCTACCTAAGCGCTTCCTTTATGATTCATATATGGTCTTTTATGATTCATATATAACAATGGGAATATTTTCATTCAATATAAGTCATGATTGAAACATATTTGTTGTGTGAGAATGGTTATGTGCCCATTATAAAAATTCTCATGCAAGCAATTTTTATTCTACGAGAATGGACTATTCAAAATTTGTGAGCATATCTAATACGTACTATTCTTTTATGATGTTAACTTTCCAAGTATGTATTTTATGATTCCTATATGATATTTTATGATTCCTATATAAGAATGTGCATCTTTCCATTCAATATAAGACAAGGTTTAAAAGATCAATCAATTTCTAAAATTTATACAAGTTGTGAGAATGGGTGCCCATTCTAACGATAACAACTACAAAAATAGTGATTATTACGATTACTCTAATTATGTTTTACAATACGTTCTCATATATATGTTTCATTATTCAAATATTTAAGTAAAACATAAAATGGGTCCAATCAATTCAAATATATTTAAAACATTTAAGAATTTTAGCATTGATAAAAGGTGATGATTTATTATTGTAGAATAGATTCATTTTTTTAACTTTATAAATGTCTTGAGAATGCATGACCATTCGAAAACACAGTGATTTCATTAGTAAAACATATTTTAGGTAAATTTGGACAATTTTTAATTCTACTTTATATTTTTCATTATTTAAATTTCTATTTAAAATCAAATCAAATATGTAAGCATATTAAAGTGTATTAAAGCATTTAAGAATTACATGGTTGTGATTTTTTACTGAATGTATATACAATGTAGTTTTCATTATTATAATGCCTCTATAAAACTTTTTAATGTTTCTAAGGATTGGGATAATAGCATATTAATGATATATTCAAATTTTGAGACTTAGGATAGTAGGATATTTTAATCATTAAAGGGTGGTGATTTACGCATTAAAGTATTTAAGAATTACATGGTTGTGATTTGTTACTGAATGTATATATAATATATTTTTCATTATTCTAATGCCTCTATAAAACTATTTAATGTTTCTAAGCATTGGGATAATAGCATATTAAGGATAGATTCAAATTTTGAGACTTAGGATAGTAGGATATTTTAATCATTAAAGGATGGTGATTTATTATGGTACAAAAAAATTATATTTTGAATTTTGGCACTTTCTTTTAGAGGTTATTTTCTTTGGTCAAATACTTTATAAAAATATTGAATTTGAATGGTTCGGGTTTTGATTGTTTTTTCTCTAATGGCCAAGATTTTTTTTTCTCTTATGGCCAAGTTTATTCATTCAGAGATTTTGTAGGAGAAAGACAGAGAATGATGTGAATCCAGCTGCAAGAGGTTGAAATACCTCCAAAAACACACATAAACAGCTTTGCAAATAAAACTAGGAGTTTCAAAATAGCTTACTTCTCATTTTGGAATTCACACTGATCTATTACATCATTACAATTCTCCTTTTATTTCAAGACTACTCTAAAACCCTAAAAAGCCAAAAACCCTAAAATGCCAAAAACCCTAAAATGCAAAACAACTCGGATTGACCCCAAAATTTGTGTGCCAAATATGCATTCATAAATTAGGGCTCACACGAAATTTGGACTTATTCTGACAAGCAAAAAAAAAGTTATTAAAGTTCTAAGACCTAGTCAAAAGCGGAAAAAACATTCGGAGCCAATTTTAGGCCACTAGATGAAGGAATCCGAGCCCGAAAACGTGCCAAAATGAGCACAACCTTGCAGGAAATTTGACCCCAGCATAGTACTAATGTATATCTACCACCCTGTAAAATTTCAGGACGATCCAACAATCGGATCAAAAGTTATGGCCTCTGCAAGTTATGCTCCCGCATCGGAGAAATGATTTGTTTTTATTGTTTTTATAGGAGAAAGACGGAGAAAAATATTTGGTCTGATTAGATATAGAGAGAGTAAGCATTATTGATTCCATCTTATCATTTTTTCACACTAGAAAAAGGTACACATTTTTGTTAAGTATATGCGAGGAAACATATCAATATGTTTTACAAACATTAAAATAAAAAAGATAATACGTTTTCAAGTAAATAAAGTAAACGGGATATATGGAAACTCGATACGTTTTTTCAAACATTAAATTAATATATGGAATATCTTTATTAGTATATATTTATTATGCTTTAGAAGTAAACTTTGAAATATTGATGTATAAAAACCTTGAATAGTATACTTTGTCATTGTTGTATTCTGTTTGAGAAATCTCCAATAGTCTCCATTACAAAATCATTGTTTCTAAGTGTTTCTTCTTCTTTCTTTTGCAAAATCTCTGTATCTTCATATTTTTTTGGCCACATCTATGTTCTTCATCTTCACCTAGCTAAATCTCTGAATGAATTTTTTGTTTCCCAATAGAGTGAAAACCAAAACTCGATTCATTCAAAATCAATATTTTTATAATGTACATGGCCAAAATAAATTGCCTCGTAAAGAAAGAGCGTCGAAAATACAAATTTTGATTCAAACTTGAGATAATAAATGACAATTAAAAATTGAGTCAAACGTAACATACTAAATTACTGGTATGAATTTCCTCCCTATAAATCAAAGTGTGACTAATCAAGATGTGATATTATTAATGAATAGTTCATCATTAACATTGATTAGTATACAATATTAGTATTAAATAATTAGTTAATAACATTGATTAGTAGTAGAAATCACTGTGATTATCCGATAGAAATCAAAGTGTTTCTAATCAATATGTGATATCACATCTTGATTAGAAACACTTTTATTTCTATCACATAATCATAGTGATTTCTATTACTAATCAATGTTATTAATTAATTATTTAATACTAGTATTTTATACTAATCAATGTTAATTGGTAATTAGTAGTTCATCATTAACATTGATTTGATTAGTAGTAGAAATCATTGTGATCTCAAAAAATATCCTATCAATTAATATTAACTACAAGATTTAATATTAGTAATAAACTTCAATTATTATATTATTTTGAATTAATTATTATTTAAATTAGCTCATCATTAACTTTGATTTCTATCACATAATCACGGTGATTTCTATTACTAATAAATGTTATTAATTAATTATTTAATACTAGTATTTTATACTAATCAATGTTAATTGGTAATTAGTAGTTCATCATTAACATTGATTAGAGTTCGAATCAAGATGTGTTATTAGTAATAACATTGACTAATATTAAAATTAATTACTATTAGTGCTAATTTAAATAATTGATTATTAATATTATAATTAATCTAAAAAAATTCCTATTGATTAATATTAACAAGAAGATTTAATATTAGTAATAAACTTTAGTTATTATATTATTTTGAATTAATTATTAACTATATTAGAGAAATAGTGTAGAATGGCGAATGGGCATATTCCTATGTCCATTCTCCACTATTTATCTTATATGAGAGAAAGAGTGTAGAATGGGCATATGCCCATTATCATACAAAAAAACAATTTTTATCTTGAATGGGAATATGGACATTCTCATTAAAAATAACAATTTTTATCTTGTATTAAACAATGATTGTAAACTTGTATTGAATGGGCATATACCCATTCTCATATAAGAACCATAAAAGAGAAATAGTTCAAAATGGTCATACGTTGATTCTAAAAAAGAAAGCATTTTTTAATCTCGTATTGAAAAGGCATATGCCCATTTTCATATAAGAATCATAGAAGAAAAAATAAAAAGTGAGTAATGGGCATATGCCCATTTTCGTATTAGAATCATATAAGAAAAAAAAGAAAAAGTAACAAGAACAAAGAAAAAGAGTCAATACAAAATTAGACAAACATTTTTTTATCTTGTATTGAAAGGGCATATGTCCATTTTCATATAAGAATCATAGAGGAAAAAAGAAAAAGTGAGTAACAAGAACAAAGAAAATGATACAATACACAATTAGACTTTAAATTTAATGGGAATAGAATGAAGTTAATAAAAATTATACAGAAAATTGAATGGGAATAGAATGGACGAATGTGAAATTCTTGTTTAAGATATATTATATACAATTAAATCTGTTATAAGAATATTTAAAATGGACATGCAATACAGTTAGGCAATATGGGAAGTATGAGGAATTATTGGAAAATTAATATATGCTATGTTAATATGATGAAGATATTTGGATGAAGCTATTAGCAATCAAGTTTCTAATTAACTTTTATTTAACCTCTATATATTTATTTCTCAACTTATAAATTCAACCAAATTTCTTCATCAATGATTCCTATAAGAGATGAACAATTTTTATCTTGAATGGGCATCTTCCCATTCAATAACAAGTTTCTAATTTAACCTCTATATATTTATTTCTCAGCTTATAAATTCAACCAAATTTCTTCTTCAATCATTGCTATAAGAGACTGGGCCTTAGTAAAAATATTTTAAATTTCATTTCCATATGTTGAATGGGCATCTACCAGTTTTAAAACAAAGAAACTTTTTAAACAATATAATTGAATGATGATCTCTCTATGTCTTAGTAAAAACATTCTAAATTTCATTTCCATATGTTGAATGGGCTTCTGCTAGTTCTCAAACAAAACAAAATTTTCAAGAACATAATTGAATGATGATCTCTTTATGTCTTAGTAAAAACATTTTATATTTCAAAGCATGTTTTAGTAAACATAAATACATGGAAATTTAATATTAACTTGTGAAAAAAAGAAGAGCGGTTTTCTTAAAGTTTCTTTAGGTGGATGTATATTTAATTCTCAATGAAATTGGCTGCTATGTGTTGTCTTTAGGATTGTACATGGAAAATAGTTAGAGTATGCAGCACCAAGTTTAGAATATCATTTGTCTTACTAACATTTTAAATTTGAAACCATGTTTTAGTAAACATAAATACATAAAAATTCAATATTAACTTGTGAAAAAATGGGAGTGGTTTACTTAAATTTTCTATGGGTTGACGTATATTGAATTCTCATTGACATTGGCTTCTATTTGTTGTCTTTAGGATTGTACATGGTAAATAGTTGGAGTAGGTGGCACCATTTTTAGAAGATCATTCATCTAAAATCATTGAGCATTGGGAAAGGATCAATAATTTCCGCCTTAGCTTGTGTGGTTTAATTTTTAAGTAGCATTTATTCCTACTATTTATGTCATCATGGTCCTTCCCTCTCTTCCTATTATTTTTCTATGAATTGAAAAAAAAAGAAATGGCATTCTTCAATTCTATTTCTTGGTTGTGTCTCAAGTGGGTTTTCATAATTGATTCATAATCTGTCTATGAAGCAATTAAACATATTCTAGGTAATACCTATCTTGGTGACTCCAAAAGAGCTCGAGTAAACTTAGAAATTGCCTCTATTTTTGTTTCCAATCTACTACTGGTTAGCCATAAAAAATTAAATGTTGCTAAGATTGCTAACTTTTTTATCAAGCCCTCTCTTAGGGTTGGTTTAGATGAAGAACTCAAGCATTGTAATATAACTACTTTTTCCATGTTGTATGTCTCTGAATGTGAAAGGTGGTTAGATCCACTGCTCATTGGTGGAACCCTTTGTGAAGGTTACATGATGCGTCACCAACTTTTTGTAGGTTGTCATAGACTATTGTACATCCGATGACCCAGACCGACCGCCTCTCAATCTTCCTAGAACTATTTATTTAACACAGATTCATGTTACTATTCACTTGGAGTATGGTGGTGTTTTTGCGTTGCGAAAGATACGGTGTCCCGCCTATAGATTCTTGTTAAATAACTGCAACTTCTATTGGTGGTCGTTCTGAATGGATACTTGGGCTAGCTCTTTGATTTCATCCTTCTCCTTGGCTAATGTCAAAGTAGAGCCAATCAACTAATTTGGACTGTTAGTTCTGTGTTTTTCGATAATTAAATGTCTTTTGTGGTTTGCACTTTTTATCTCTGAGCATTAAATTTATTATTGACCGTACGGTTAATCATCTTAAGTTTCCATATTCTGTAAAATTGGTTAAATTATTGATCTTGATATATTCCAATCACATGTATAAATCAACAAAATTTCTATTAGCATAACCATGTTTTAGGTAAGTTATTCTCATTTATATTAAGTAAATGGTGATAAACAATATATTTGCAAAGATCTAGAAAAACATAAATTTAAACATTAACATATTAACCCATTCTCTAAAACCATTTTATAAATTTTAAAATTACACACACACACACACACACACACACACACACACACACACACACACACATAGTAAGATGAGAAATACATAAGGCTTTATAAATAAATTAATATAACTACATAAGTCGCGATCCCTATCGAGGGTATGTAGTGTAACACTTGGTGGTGCCTATACTTGGCTCTACCAAGGTTAGTCCAACCAAATTATACAATTATAACACCAAGGTTAGTCCAACCAAAATGATACAATTATAAATAACTACAAAAAAATGTTAATCTAATGATACAATTATAAATAACTGCAAAAAAAAAAAATTGTTAGAATGCACAACTTTCCATTCAATCTATTGTAATTCTTATATGATAATCTTCATATTATTCTCATTCAATATTTACTAAATGTGAATGGATTTATACATATATATTGTAAGATGAAAATTGAGAACTACATAAGGCTTGATCCCTCTTGAGGGTATGTAGTGCATCACTTGGTAGTTTCAACACTTTCCTCCACCAAGGATAGTCCAACCAAAATGATTTAATTAAAAACAATGTGATAGAACTACATAAGGTTTGATCCCTCTCAAGGGTATGTAGTGCAACACCCGGCGCTTTAAACACTTACCCCAACCAATGATATTCCACCCAAAATGACTCAATTAAAAATAATGTGATAAAACAACGTAAGGTACGTTCCCTCCCTAGGGTATGTAGTACAACACTTGATGGTTTCAACACTTTCCTCTACCAAAGATAGTCCATCCAAAATGATTCAATTAAAATTAAAGTGATAGAACTACATAAGGCTTCATCCCTCTCAAGGGTATGTAGTGTAGCACTTGGTGGTTTCAACACTTTCCTCTACCAAGTATTTTCTAGCTAAAATGATTCAATTAAAAAAAATGTGATAGAACTACATAAGTCTTGATCCCTCTCGAGGGTATGTAGTGAATCACTTGGCGGTTTCAAAACTTGCCTCCACCAAGGATAGTCCATCCAAAATGATTCAATTAAAAACAATGTGATAGAGCTACATAAGGCTTGAACTATATAAATCTTGATCGCACTAGAGGGTATGTAGTGCAACACTTAGTGGTTTCAACACTTGCCTTCACCAATGATAGTCCAACCAAAATGATTCAATAAAAGACAATGTGATAGAACTACATAAGGTTTTATCCGTATCAAGGGTATGTAGTGTAACACTTGGCGGTTGCAACACTTTCCTCCACTAAGGATATTCCATCCAAAATGATTCAATTAAAAACGATGTGATAGACCTTCATAAGGTTTTATCCCTCTCAAGGTTATGTAGTACGACACTTGGTGTTTTCAACACTTGTCTCCACCGAGGATAGTCAAGCCAAAATGATTCGATTAAAAAAAATGTAATAGAACTACATAAGGATCGATCCCTCTTGAGGGTATGTAGTGTAGCACTTGGCGATTTCAACACTTTCCTCCACCAAGGATAGTCTAGCCAAAATGATTAATTATAAATAATGTAATAGAACTAGATAAGGCTTGATCGCTCTCAAGGTTATGTAGTGTATCACTTGGAAGTTTTAACACTTTCCTCCACCAAGGACAATCCATTCAAAATGATTCAATTATAAAAATGTAATAGAACTACATAAGGATTCATCCCTCCCGAGGGTATGTACTACAACAATTGGCGGTTTCAACACTTTCCTCCACCAAGGTTAGTCCAACCAAAATGATTCAATTATAAAATAATAATAATAGAACTACATAAGGCTTGATCCCTCTCGAGGGTATGTAGTGCAACACTTGGTAGTTGTAGCACTTGGCTCCACCAAGGTTAGTCCATCCAAAATGATACAATTATAAAAAAATAATAATAGAACTACATAAGGCTTGATCCCTCTTCGGGTATTTATCTTGTAGCACTTGGATGTCACAATGAACTGCTTCCCATTATTTCCTATGTTAAAATAAAGTAAATATAATATGTTGAACTTAAATTTATTTATAATCTTCTTCAATTAGATAAATAAGATATTTCTATTAGTTATACATGAGAATGAGAAAACTTGTCTCTATTCTTCTTCTATTAGTTATGTATGTGAATGGGCATCTACCCTTTTAAAGCTAAAAAGATGAACAAATAAAGTAGAGAGAGTAAAAGTAGCATAATCATTTTCTTTATTCTTATTCTATTAGTTACGTAAAGAATGAACATCTACCCTTTTAAAACTGAAAAGATGAACAAATCATCCAATTCTATTCAAAGGGTGTGTAGAGCACAATTTTCCCATTCTAAACATCTAATATATCTAAATTTATTACTCTAGAAAAAACATATATAATTATAAACAAGAACTTGAGCCATGATTTTAAAAATTTCCTATTTTGTGCAATTTTCAAGATGGGGTGTAAAAAACATTACGTTTTCTTCGACAAGGAATATTCAATCAACATTCACAACAAAATTTTATCATTTAATCATCAATATCGACTATCATTTAATCCTAAATATGTGATTCATCCTAATTTTTTGTAATACAAGACCATTATGTGCTTTAATCACATCTTGAGGATGAAATGCATCTCTTCTATTAATATCTTGACACTTCACTTTGTCTTGACACTACACTTCATCTTTAGAACCAAATTCTTCACTTCTATTACTACGGTCTTCAATATGATGAGAACTACAAAAGGCTTGATCCTTCTAGAAGGTATGTAGTGTAGCACTGGGCTCGACGAGGGATATTCCAGCTTATACCATATAGTTATAAACACTTAAATAGACTAAAATTCCCATGTTAAGAGAATATAAATATAATATGTTGAGCTTAAAATTATATCTATTCTACTTGTATTAAATTATATATATATATATATATATATATATTGTAATTATTAGTTATACATGAGAATCGTTCTCTACTAGTTATATGTGAGAATGGACATCTGCCATTTTAAATCGGAAAGGAGCTTAAAATTATATCTATTCTACTTGTTTTAAATTATATATATATATAGTATTTCTATTAGTTATACATGAGAATATTTTTATTAGTTATATGTGAGAATGGGCATCTTACCTTTTAAAGTGGAAAGATCTTAAAATTATATCTATTCTACTTGTATTAAATTAGATATATAAGAGATTTCTATTAGTTATATTTAAGAATCTTTTTCTTTTAATTATATGTGAGAATGGTCATCTGCCCTTTTCACTCCACTTTCCCATTCTAATAACTCTAAAAATTATGAATTGAAAATAAATTTTCTTCTTCTAATATTTATGTTATATGAGAATTGGAATTGGCTCATTCAATATAAACAAACAATTATATCACATGAGAATGGGCATCTACCTATTCAATACAAACAAAAAACAAAATTATATCTACTCTACTTGCATTAAATTAGATATATAAGATATTTTTGCTAGTTATACATGAGAATGTGCATCTTCCCTTTTCATTCCACTTGCCCATTCGAATAAATCTAAAAAATTATGAATTGAAGATAAATTTTCTTCTTCTAATATTTATTTTACATGAGAATGAACTGCTTCACATTCCTTCCCATTTTAAAAGAAAGTAAATATAATATGTTGAACTTAAATTTATTTATAATCTTCCTCAATTAGATATATAAGAGATTTATATTCCCTTTTAAATTTGAAAAGATGAACAAATAAAGTATAGAGAGTAGAATTATCATAATAATTTTCTTTATTCTTCTTCTATTAGTTATGTAAAGAACAAGTATCTCCCCTTTTAAAGCTGAAAAGATGAACAAATCTTCCAATTCTATTCAAAGGGTATGTAGAGCATAATTTTCCCATTCTAAACATCTAATATATCTGAATCTATTACCCCATCCAAAATGATATAATTATAAACAAAAACTTGAGCCATGATTTTAAATATTTCCTATTTTGTGCAAGTTTCAGGATGGGGTGCAGAAAAACATGACCTTTTCTTCGACAAGGAATATTCAACCAGTAGTCATAATGGAATTTTATCATTTAATCCTGAATATTTGATTATCATTTAATCTTTAATATATGATTCATGTTGATGTTTGGTAATGCAAGACCATTATGTGCTTGAATCACATCTTCAGGATGAAATACATCTCTTCTATTAATATCTTGATGCTTCACTTCATCTTCAGAACCAAATGCTTCACTTCTATTACTACGGTCTTCAATATGATGAGAACTACATAAGGCTTGATCCCTCTAGAGGGTATGTAGTGTAGCACTTGGCTCGGCCAGGATAGTCCAACCAATATGGTATAGTTATAAACACTTAAATAGAGTAACCTTCCCATGTTAAAAGAATGTAAATATAATATGTTGAGCTTAAAATTATATCTATTCTACTTGTATTAAATTAGATATATAAAATATTTCTATTAGTTATACATGAGAATATTTTTCTATTAGTTATATGTGAGAATGGGCATCTTCCCTTTTAAATCGAGAAAGGAGCTTAAAATTATATCTATTCTACTTGTATTAAATTAGATATATAAAATATTTCTATTAGTTATACATGAGAATATTTTTATTAGTTATATGTGAGAATGGGCATCTGCCCTTTTAAATCGAAAAGGAGCTTAAAATTATATCTATTCTACTTGTATTAAATTAGACATATAAGAGATTTCTATTAGTTACAAATGAAAATATTTTTCTTTTAGTTATATGTTAGAATGGTCATTTGCACTTTTCACTCCACTTGCCCATTATAATTACTCTAAAAAATTATGAATTGAAGATAAATTTTCTTCTTCTAATAGTTATGTTACATGAGAATGCGCATCAGCTCATTCAATATAAACAAACAATTATATCACATGAGAATGGGCATCTTCCCATTCAATACAAACAAACAAAAAAATTATATCCATTCCATTTTTATTAGACTAGATATATAAGATATTTCTATTAGTTATACATGAGTATGGGCATCTGCCCTTTTTACTTCACTTACCCATTCTAATAACTCTAAAAAATTCCGAATTGAAGATAACTTTTCTTCTTTTAATAGTTATGTTACATGAGAATGGTCATCGCCTCATTCAATACATTTAATATAAAAATAATTATATCACATGAGAATGGGAATATTCCCATTCAATACAAACAAACAAGAAAAATAATAGAGTTTATTGTTACTTTTATAAAAAATGTATGATATGTGTTACACTAATATAAACAAACAATTATACTACATTCAAAAAAACTTATCATGCGTAGATGCAATCATTGAAAAAGAATAGAATTTAAAATGAAAAATTTTATCATGCATAGATGCAATCATTGAAAAAAATGAAAAAAATTATCATGCGTAGATGCAATCATTGAAAAAGAATAGATTTTAAAATGAAAATTTGAACGTTATCAAAGATTGTTACTTTTATAAAAAAAGTTTAGTCTGCAAAAGAATATTTTGATATATATTACACTAAAAAAATTTGTAACTTTAAAAAGTGGATCTTATTACCACAATCCCATACAAGGAAATTCCATTTATTGAAGGTGCAGAAGACTGTGGAAGAAGGGATGAAGAATGGTTTGTTGAATTTCACACCCTTGATGATTATTATAATGATATGTGGTTGTTTCATTCCTTTGGAAACCAACACACACTAGTCGAAATTCTTATCGAAGCATAAAGTGTATAAAAGATATAATTTTATCTCTTCAAGTGGAAAAGTGGACAACACATCGAAAACATTCTTACTACATAAAATGAAATTACATGTTTCTCTTTACGAAAAATATGGCATGGAAAATTCTGCCAACAAATAAAAAGATTAATGTTACGATTATGGTTGGAAAATTGAGGCATACACTTTGAAGGGGACAAGAGTGGTGTGCACAATAGTTAAGTTATTTGTGTAGGAATTGTCTCCGTATTCAAAATATTATATCAGTATGCATTCACTTCATTTTTGGCCACCACTTGAATATGGATAAAGAAGTAGGCCAATGAAATTTACATTAATTTTTTTAGCATGCTTCAAGACAAAAATTATCTAAGTTGTAAAAATACATTTCATAATCATATTTTTGAGAGGTGAAGTAATTTGCAAAAGGAAAACATTATTAAAACAAGATCAAACTTTATTTAAAAGAAGATAATCTACGTTATCTAAAGAGATTGATATTTTTTTATTTGAAGAAAAGTCGTTCAAAATTGATATTGGTCATTGCCATGTAGCTCTTTTAAAATACCAATATAGATTACTTGATAAATCAAGTGTTAGTCTCCTTGTGCACACTATGTAGTGCAACCTTGTACCTCTTCAATGGGATGCCATTTTGCTCCCTTCATAAAAATCTAATGGCTATATTTTTTACACGGAGTTTGAGCATGAAATTCATGACATGGAAAATCATTTCTATATTATTGATGGAAAACATAAAATTAAAGCCCAAAGACAAATCCTTACAAATTTTGAGTTTTCATTTGTTCATGATAGAATCAAACAAAGGTTTGTTTGTATTCTATCTTCCAAAGCAACAACAAAACAAATAATCAGTATTTGTAAGCAACAAAATATGGAAAACAAAACATGGGTGAAAACAATATTTATTGACTCGTTGTACAAAGCCAGGTCAAGGTGGATCTTAGAGAAGAGACCACAACGTGTTGGTTTTGGTCACGAAAAGTCAGAGGGCTAGAAGGTATTTATAAATTGTATTAAGTTTTTTTGCACATAGAAATTAATTTACATTATTTCTCATAGAATTCTAAACTAATAAACTTTATTTTAATGTTCACATGCAGTCATTCGAAAGGAAAATTTTGCATCTTTTTGGGAGGGGAAAATTGGAAAATTTGAATGATAAACTTGCATTTCTTGTACTCCCAGATGAAATTTGGGATAAGTGGGTTTTAGTGTTTGATTTTTATGCCAATGGTGGGTTGCCTTGTAGCCAAAAAAATCTACAGACCCATTTCAAGCCAAATTCATTAGATCTTCTTACACTATGACTATTCAGATGCACAAAAGGTATGACAGATGAAGAATTATATGTCCTTACAGATAAATGCATTAATGGTGAAGTGTGGTTCAAAGATGAGTATGGTATTAATGCTATTTTTCTGAAAGATTACTACAAAAGAGTAAAGTACAGGGTAGAGAAACAAGAGCCAAAGTTATGTCTTATATGCTGGTAAGAGTTCCAGAATACGTTGCTCAAATAGGATGCAATGAATTAAATGTGATTGAAAAAAATTCGATCCATGAGTTGCATTTTTCTCAGCTATTTCAAGATCTTAGAGAAGAGAAGAAAAAATTGAAAAGGAAAAAAACACCAGTAGGGGAAATAAATTTGCCAAATTATTCAAAACCTGTTATTGAACTACTTGAATTATATGTGATTACGGCTAATACAAACTCTCAACCAAGGATGCCAAATACATATGAATTCACTTGTCAATGTTCTTATCCTTTTTTTCTTAGTAGAACATTGAGAGGTTTAGAATTCCATTTACCACCACTCACTGTAGAAGTCGTAATTACTGATTTCTATAATCTTGTGAGTATTGTCCAACAAAACAATATTGTTGAGCTTCTTTGTGTCATTGGTTGTAGTACAATGAGTTATGTCTGCATCTTTATTCTTCTAGTAGTACAAGCTAGCTTATTTGATACTTCTATAAAAATATACATGAAAAAAGTAATAAAAATACCAATAATTTCATAAGGATGTTATAGAGTTTTGAATGCATAACATGCATTTAAAGGGATGCCAGTGATTTTTACTTTTTACGGTGTTCATAATTAAATTGCTATGGAGGTGGACATGGAATATGTTAGAGTGGACCTAGATTGGAAACATTCGAGCCCTTGGATATTATCAACCTAGATTAAATTTCAGTTGCCATCTTATAACATCCTTTCAATTGTGAGAGATCGATCGTGTATTTTTTGGAGCACATGATTTAGATATGAAACACTAATACGTCCCATGTCTTAAAATTATAAGGTGGGATAAACACATTAAAGGCAGCACATAATACAAATAGGTTCTCACTTATCTTTATGGTGGTGAATCACAAGCGAGAAGAGCATGATCCAACACTATTATAAATGTCTAACTAGGCCTCTAAGTGAATATCTTCTATGATTTTTGTGTTCTTTTCATTATACTCATTCCTTCTCTTATAGTTTTCTCCTAAGATTAGTATTTTATTAACACTCATTCCTTTAAACATTTTATATTAGATTTAGAAATATTATAAATTTTTTAAGCACTTCATTTATAGAAAGTTCAATATTGCATGTATTGATCTAAATCATGAGTAGAGTTAGAAAAAATCATTCATGTGTTAAATATATTCCGAATATAATCATTCCTATGTTAGATATATTCTGAATACAATCATTCCATTGAAATTTTTATATTAGAGTTAAAAATATTTTAAATTTTTTAACCACTTCCTTTTTAGAGGATTTATAATGAATTTTTTAACCAGTTCCTTTAAAGAGGTCTTCTAATGATTAAGTTCAATATTACATGTATTGAATGGGCATATTTCCATTTTACTAGAGTTGTAAATATTACACGTATTGAATAATTATAATGAATTTTTTAACCACTTCCTTTATAGATATTTTATAATGATTAAGTTCAATATTACATGTATTGAATGGGCATATGTCCATTCTATTAGAGTTAGAAATATTCTAAATTTTTTAACCACTTCCTTTATAGAGGTTTTATAATGATTATGTTCAATTAAGTTCAATATTGCATGTATTGAGTGGGCATATGTCCATTCTATTAGAGTTAGAAATATTGCATGGATTAAGTTTAGTTTTAGAAACATTGCATATATTGAATGATTATAATGAATTTTTTAACCACTTTCTTTATAGAGATTTATAATGATTAATTTCAATCTTACATGTATTGAATGGGAATATGTCCATTCTATTAGAGTTAGAAATATTCTGAAGCTGGCCTGAATGGGAAATGAAACCAGATGATAATAACATTTGTTTCATACAAACAAATAAATTTATGCAACATTCTATTCTTCTTTAGTGATTCATAAATGAGAACAGTATCCACTAAGTGAATACAAGATTGAATAGGTATTAGAATGAACATGTATCCATCATGTATCATAATCAGGTATCACAGTAATTAAGTGATAATGGAAAAAAGTTCATTGTTTACAATCGTTACTTTATATTATAAGTATTTATGTTCATTGGAATAAATTGTTGTTGAGATCTTGTAAATGATCATGAGTGGAGCACAAAATGCAAGCCATGAGGTTAATCAATTACTGACTTCATTGTTTACAATTGTTACTTTATATTTTAAGTATTTATGTTCATTGGCAACAACTGTTGTTGATCCCTTGCAAAGGATCATGAGTGGAGCATAGAGCACAAACCATGAATTTAATCCATTATATGAAGATACTATTTATTTTAATAGCATGATTATGGGTGGAGCACGAGTGCAAGCCATGAGGTTAATCTAACATAGGAAAATATTAAACTTAACAATAGCATGATTATGGCCAGCCAAGAAAATGTTACCCAACAAAACACACAAAACACACAATTGATGGTGATTGATACTGAAGCTACATTAAACCCTTCACCATCAATTATGACAGGTTGTTCATGAATAGGTATCAAGTATTATTTAAAATTTAATAATATTTTTTACTTTTCAATATTAGTTTGAGTCAATTTGATAAATATATCCTAATTGTAATTTTTATGTGCAGATGCAGCTGGAGAGAATTCAACAAATATATGTAAAGAAATAGGTAAAAATATTAATCTTTTTTTTTTTCAATATTAGTTGGAATCAATTTGATAAATATATCCTAATTTCAATTTTTATGTGATGAATCGGGTGGAGAAAATTTAGAAAAAAAAAAAAGCAGATGTAAAGAAATAGGTAACAATATTAATCTTTTTATTTGTCAATATTAGTTGGAATCAATTTAATAAATATATCCTAATTTCAGTTTTATGTGAAGATTTAGTTTGGAGAAAATTTAGAAAAAAAAATGATGTAAAGAAATAGGTAAAAATATTTTGTGAAATATTATTATCGTATTTAAAATACATACAAGTTAATAATGAAGTTTAATATTACTTTTTTTGCAGTGCCTCAAAAAAACATTTGACTGTTCTTAAATTAGAAGAATTTTTAGTTCAAAAGCGTATTTTTAAAAAGGAAAATACATTTCAATTGAACAATGAGCACCTCCTACCATGAATTTCTATTACCCAATTTCTAAATTATGTGTTTCAAGATTTTCATCAAACAACATTTTGGTCGTCTACATTGGATACAAATGCTAGTGTAGAAAAACTAGCAACAAAAATATTGCTCTCAGCTAAAGTGGATGTGCAACCTTTGTTTTGTTAGGGTACGAAGCATTGCGAAAAAAGAGGGAGGATTTTTTAAAAAAATTGTAAACAATTTGAAACACACCATAATTTTTGTACAAATGTGAAACTACAATTGTAGTTAACGTAGACAACAAAGGGGTTCCTGAAGAATACTTTTTGGTGTCTCCAAAGGTTTCTAAGAAAGACTTTAAAAATAATAAGTGGCTTATGTCTAACTTGTTTACTCAACTAGATGTAGTACGGGTTGCAGATGATGTAAGAGACATCTTAAAGGGATGTTCTCTATTTCAAACAATAGTGGAACAAATGAATATATAAAATTATGTTTATTACATTTTTGTAGTTCTTTTTCCATTTTCTATTTGAAGTGATTATTATATACTCTTTAATAAGATGTTATTGATGGTTATTAGTATGTAATGCTCAAAATGTGTTTATTACATTTTTTTAGTTTTTGTTCACATTTCATCCAAATGATGTGATTAGCAGATAATGATAAATTAGGATGTTATTGATAATTTACATTTTAATGCTCAAAACTAAATTTGATAGGATTATACAAAAAGAAAGTAATTATCAATAAAAATAGATATACAATCTATGATTTATTTCATTGAAAAAGAGTTTTGTTATTGGGTGGTTTTTCAGATCTCATTTTACATGAAAAGAAGTTATTTGTTTTAGGGGTAGAGGAATTGCTCTTTAGAGTTCCAGGGATTTCTGAATTTATATCGCTAACCATACAACTAGAATTTACATATGCATGCTACTAATACTTAGGTCGTACTTTTATCCTTGAATTGTTGAGGATAGTACAACAACATTTTGATATTGGATTGTGGTTTACATTACTCAATTTAAGAGAATGACATGCCTTCACTCAAAAATTTGATTGGCTAAGAAATTTTGAAATTTTTTTCTAGGGCATATCGAAGTGTGAAATTAGCAACAAATTTTTAAGATTGATGATGGGGAATATTGTGCAAGTTTATAAAAAAATGCAAAAGTGTCTCGACAAGTATACCCAAATATATGGAGTAGAAAACATATTGATCATAGGTGAAACAAAATGTTTTGTTAATGAGAGAACTGAGGTGCTTTTATTTGGATTGCCTTCTAGCTGGAAATTTGATGGCACAATACATTCTGATAGAAATTTTTACACACTTATGTACATGGTTAAATCATGTGCGTCCACACCGAAATTTACATCGGTATTTGGAAATATTAAAAATAAAAACAATTATTGAGCTTGATTAAGTGTATTTGATACTATTATGTTGATTAATATATATAGATAAATCTAGTTTATTTTTGTAGTTTTGCTCATAAAAATTCAATCATATATGTTTTTTTAGTCTATTTCGTCTGAATGAATTTATTACCATCATTTTATACAAAAATAATTTTGACTTGTATTTTTATCATAACAACACATTTCCATGAATATTGAGCTTGATTTTGTGTACTTGTAACTATTGTGTTGATTAATAAATATAAAATAGTTGGTTTGTTTTTATTTTTTATCTCATAAAAATATATAAATATTGGTTTATTTTTATATACTATCTCCTAAGAATTCATTTATTACCATCATTTTATGTTGTATGTATTTCATAGAAATACATTTCCAACCTTCATTCTATGTAAATAAATCCATGTTATAGTTAAACGTTTGTCAAATTTTTATTGATATCATAGATTAGAAGAAATAATAGATACAAATATATATGATCAAAATATGTAAAATATACAACATGCAAATGTGCAAAACCCTATAATTAATATAAATCACATCCAAATTTTTCTTTCTTTCTATATTAAACTTATGAGAAGGGGCATATGCCCATTCTCATCACAATAATAAAAATATTTTTAGTATGAGAATATGCCCATTATCATGACGATAAAAATCTTTGTTAGTATGAGAAATGGCATATGTCGATTCTCATCACAATGATTAAAAATCTCAGCACAATAATAAAACTATTTATTTGTATGAGACTAGGCATATGCCTACTTTAACAATTTTTCCTCATTGAGACAATAATGAACTTAATCATTTTTATATCACTATAAAGGATATGAGAATGAGAAATTATGCATTTTAAAACAATTTAAATATTACCTCTATTTTTCTTCTATGATTCTTACATTAAAATTGGCATATGCCCATTCATTAGAAGATAAAAAATGTTTGTTTGTATGAGAATGGACAACATAAGTATTTTCTATGCTTTTAAAAACTATAAATGTATTAATTATTCCAATAATTATTTCCTATTTCTACTTAACATTTTTAAACACCTAAAATGGAAATCCCTCATACATGATATATAATTCCAAAAATTGCCTTTTTGGATTGCAATACTAGTAAAATCAAATTCCAAACAGCCCCTTTTTGGATTCCAATAATAACGAAATCAAATTCCAATATTTGGTATAAGAAAACCAATATATCTGATTTAAGAATTTAATCTAGATTGTAAAATGTCCAAATTTAACAAAATTATGGTTGAATCCAATAATAGCTAGATTGAAATATAATAATAGTGAAATTAGAACTAGAATAAATCCAATAATGACAATATTGGAATCCAATATTGTTAATAATTGAATCTAATAATAGTAATAGTGGAATATAGTATGGACAAAAATGGAATCCAAGATATGCAAAAATGGAAATGGATTTCTTCCAATACTTCAAATACTAGAGTCTAGATTTACTGGAATATATCTAAATTTAGTGAAATAAGCATTTTAGTATGAAATGATGAGGATTGGAGATGTTAGTAGGGTGTTTCCTTGTGTTATGGGAAAAAATTCAGGTTTCCATGATGAGTATTTTTCATGATAAATCAGTTTTTGGTGTAACATGGTACTTGGTAGTGTGTTTTCTAGCTTGATTTGGACCTTCTGATGATCACACTTAATTATGTCCTTTTCATGGGATCTTGTGGATTTCATGGTTGTCTATAAATTTATTTTTGAAGGTTTCACAAAAATAACTAGATATTTTGATCATCTTATTTTTATGAACAATTGTTAAGAAGGTAAGTTGGTTTTAAACCATAGTCAAGACCACTTTGCAAAAAGGTGTGTATACTGAGCCTATTTTGATTTCTAGTTGAAAATTGGTGATTTTATGGTGCATATAAAACCTTCATGTTTCCATAGAGGTATGGTAATTCTCATGGTGATAAGTGGACCTCACTCAAACATGTTTGTTTAATAAGAAAATTTGTTTGGGAGAAGGTTGTCCAAAGGATTTTAAAAATAAATGGACATTGTTTTGATTTTATGAGTTTTTCTTGACTTGAAAAGAGGTTTCAGATCATGAGTATGCATATAAATGGAAAAGTGTGCCATATAAAGGTTAGTCGTCAAAGGACATTTTAGGGGCGATTAAAATCACTCCTCGATAAAATAGACATTGTAGGAGCTAAAAATGGAGTTAGGAGTTGATTAAAGTTGTGTTTGAAAGAGGATTCAAATATATTCCATTGATTTAAATTTTTCAAATTATGATTAGCTTTTATGTGGTTTCTAGGTCAATTTATAGATAGGAATAAATTTTTGTTTTTTAGGACAGAACTATTTTTACTGAAAGAATGAGTTGGTTGGAGCATGAGATAGATTTACGGATGATTTATATCACTAGGAATGTGAATATGAATTAATTTAGCATCCAATTAATCCATTTTAGGTCTTGAAAGTGTCAGGAAGGGTGTTAACTAGTTGTATTTGTAAAACTACTTTCTAGGAAGCTTAATATGGTGAAGGTAAAAGTTTATGTAGTTTAAACCAATGGATGTTTTATGAGCTCTAACTTGAATGAAAGTCTTCTAAAGGTTCTATAATTTCCATCAAGTGGTCACATTACATATTTGAGGTGTTCTTGGGTTACCTTGAAGCCAAAAGGTGAAGACATGGTGCTTTGGAAACATGTGTTTGGTGAAGGTAATAAGCCACTGGGCCCATTAAACGAAATATTTTGATTGGTTCATGATAATTTTGACCATGTATGATGTTTAAATGTTATTTAAACCATATACGCTATGATTTTTTGAGGTTTCCTAAAAATATTTT
The DNA here is from genome assembly GCA_018340775.1 of Taxus wallichiana var. yunnanensis. Lineage (NCBI taxonomy): Eukaryota > Viridiplantae > Streptophyta > Pinopsida > Cupressales > Taxaceae > Taxus > Taxus wallichiana. The sequence continues at coordinate 188,651,428 of CM031239.1, forward strand.
TGGGATAAGGATATTTTTTTCATTTCAATGCATGGGTTTTGAGAATTTTTGGTGCATGGAAGAAGGGTTTTTGCTAGGCCAACCTATATGGGTCACTTGTAGTTGTTATGAAAATTATTTGGGATGTTTTTGAGATGAATTGATCATGAAAAAGGAGGGAAAATGTTTGAGTTTGAATTTGAATAATGGAGATGATATAAAAGTGATGTTATGGGAACATTGTTGGAAATTGTTTTGGAACCCCTTTTATCTTATTTTGAAGAAACCTTTTCTACAACGAAAATGCCTTAGGCCTACCTGAAAACCCCTATAATTTCATTCTAGTTCAGTATCTGGTTGTGTTTTCATGACGAGGATTTGAGAAAATAAAATATGGAGAAGTCTCTTTGATTGCGATTTAAAGAAGGACGAAGGATTTTGGAGTCTTATTTTTGGATGCTATCTTCAGAGCATGTTGATGTTAGTTATAGATTTTTAGTATTTTTAGATCTGATATTGAGTTGAAGTCATTTGCAAATAATTATATCTTCTTATGTATTCATGAGACAAGGTTAGTTGTTTGGGTCTCTATTGATTTTAGCTTGTTGGCTATTGTTGAAGACATCAATTCATTATGATCTAATTTAAATATCAATAAAGAGTGGTGATCTGATTTGAACATCAATAAAAGTGGTTTTTGGGTTTATCTTATGATCCTTTCTTCGAGTATGATTTTTGTTGATGTATATTTGTTTTTGATAATTCATTGATATATGTTCTTCATAAGGTTATGTGTTTGATATTATAAAGTATAGAGTGAAATTTTTATTGGGAATTGTGTGCATGTATACTTTTATTAATGCTAAATCAAATGAAGCAAGAACTACCACCTAAAATAGTTCTAAAATTTAGCTAAAACAAATCACAAACACCATCAAGATAGAGAACTAAGCAAGATCTAAAATAACATTATAACTTTAAAAACATGAGATCAAAACTATGCATGCTATTTTAACATCTCTACTCTCCTAGATTACCAAGAAAATGGATGGACCTATTTAGCTCTAATGGAAATCAAAAATTACTTTGTTTGATCCTTAAAGAATGAAAGAATAGGAAGCTTTTAGCTCTTAACAATGGTGACCTCTCAAGAAAAAAAAAGGAAAGCTCTTAGTCTCTTTGCTATATGCTTTGCATTTACTCTCTTAAGAAGTTTAGGTGTAGGTATAAAGGTAGAAGGAGGGATCCTTATATAGCCTAATGGATAAAGGAAACACTTCATCCCTTTGCATGTGGGATAAAGATAAAACATGATTATGAATGGATAAGGTTGCTTTATTAAAGGTAACCTTACTTTAGAAGGGTTTAATTTATGCTAGCAAGTCATGGGAGTTGGGGGTGTTTTAATTAATCAAAGGTGATTAACTAATAGGTAGGTGTAAGCTTATAGAAGCGAATTAGAGGAATAATAGTACTATTTAGGAAATTTTGAGGGGATTAAATCAATTAAATATTGATTTATTAGTTAAATGAAGTGGAAGGCTAATTAATTAATAATAATTAATTAGTTTGGATAGAAAGGGGTAAATAATTAACGGAAGGTCGTTAATTAGGTTGTTAGTTGGATATGCGATTTAATCAATTAGCGTATTGTAATTAATTAACAACAATAAGAGGGGATATGCGTGCTTTTAATGGTATGTCATTGATTTTTGAGAAAGGGGATAATTAGCGCAATTTAAGTATTTAAATTGCTTGGGCGTAATTATAAGTGTCTACATTTTCCCCTCTTTGGGGTGGCGTAAGTGACACCACTTCAAAGATAGTATATGGAAGAAAATTTTGAAGAGATAAAAGAAAAATTAGTAGGAGGGAGAGATGCCCCCTTGAGTGTCGATGGGGTGATGAAAGAAGTCGATCAATGATCGAAAAAGGTGAGATATAGATAGAAGAATGGGAGGAGGGAAGATGCCTCGGTGAGACAGAAGATGAGGGGTGAGAAGAAAATGATGCAGAAGGAATATGGAGGAGGGGAGAGAAGAGATTAGCCTCTAGCTACTATGTATTAGAACAATTTTAGTGTCATCATATTGCCATAAGAGCTACATCATCGGTCCTTATGAAAAATATAAGCATACGACAATGGTAGAACGACATAAAAATCCATACTACAAATGATTGTCCATTGTTGAAAGTACCAAATCCATGCAAGATACAAAATGCAATGCAATATGAGAAAGTGAAAGATGCCTAACTCCATGGAACATACAAAATGTAATGCAATACAAGAAAGTAAACAAGCTAAAATAACAGAGAAACATAATGTAATGTTTTTATTATCAAGCTTCAGTTCGACGACTGTGTGAATTAACGACAAGGGTTGATGATGGTGCCCCAAGCAAGGATACATGCAAGGGGAATAACGAAGGACACTTGGGTCTGATGGAAAAGTAATGTGCACTACGAAATAGTACTAGGAAACTCATTGTGCCCCAGAGTACAAATGAAGTAAGTAGCCTAGCTTTTGTTGATGGAGGTAGATCAAGATGATCTGCAAGTCGCACACATGAACAAGTGACAATCAAAGAGCGACGTTTTGTAGGATGATTTTCTATTTTTAGAAGCTTTCTAAAACATATTTGAATGTTTTTGATGATTTTTCTAACATATTTGAATGTTTTGGTTGATTTTGAAAGTTTTGTGAAATTATGTACGGAAGATAAGGAAGTGTGGATGCCCCTAGCGATAGATGGGATGTACAAGGGCATAAGGCCACGTGCGTACTAGAAAGGTGAAGATGAAAAAATGCTCCAGAAATTAGGTGGGAATATTCAAAGGAAAAATCTTCACAGTAGAAAACGGGACCTAAGGCCATTTCGGATAGGTTCAACATGATGAAGAACATAAACCAATGAAATGCCGAGAAGAAGCAAGGATGCCCCGAGGGTAAGTTGGCCTAAAAGCAAATGATAGAAAGGAAGGAGAAGATTACTTTTGTGAAAGGTGAAAAACATGTCCGCAAACATGGAAAACAAGTAATCTTATAAACATGGATGTTCGAATGAAGTAGAAGAATGATGTGAATAATACGATCAATAATTGACATAGCGGTGTACTCCAGTGCCTAGGACATTAACAATCTTCTTTGGCATGACATAAGTGATAGCGTTTGATCAATCACGAAATTGTGCATAAGGTGTTTTCCTATGATGAAATAAATATAGAAGGGTGATGTTTTTAAAACATTACTTGATTTATTCTCCTCTTTTTGACTGATATTAACATCAACATGAGGCTTTTGGATAATTGGGTCAACACAAAGGAGTTACACCAGAGCTTCATGTAATAGGTCATGTTGAGATGAAATGGCTAGGGCATTACACATTGTGGCGTTTACATTTTTATTCTTCATCTCGTCAAAAAAATTGAATGGAAGGATCATTTATTTGTAAATTTGACGCACAACAACATATTTTCTTATTTGTTCACATACTTGGGAAAGGGCCTTAGATAGTACAAATGATTGACCTACTAAAGGAGGGGTGTGCACCACTTCGATGGAACGTTAAGTTGTACCTCACATATAAGAATCTATGTGCCATGATTGTTTGATTATTTTTTGTTTCCCTTTTCTTTTGATGATCAAAATGTGTGATAGGAGCTGAAGGTTTTGTGTCGGACTCAAGAATTCTCTTCTTGTATATTGTGTTATCAGAAACCTAGGCACACAATCACAGTTGAACCATCTACAGCTTGATTGATTACACAAGACTCTTCGGCAAAAAACAACATAAGATTTACCTTAAGAGGAACTTCTTACATTTCTTGATTTTCTTCTACACATGTGTTCTTTGGAAGGCTCACAAGTAAGAAGAATTATTGATCGTATAGGCCTATGTGCATAAGGTATTGGTGTAGTGATATTTACTATGATGCATATTGTAAGGGAAGAAACATTCCAAATCTTGAGCCATATTTTTTTGTACTTTGGGACTAATGCTTGGCTTGCACTAGGTGTTGGAAGAGGTTACGCAGGGAGGAACCACTTACAAGGAGATGTGCGTTAGCATTCCATATATTATTTTGTTGGTTCTTACCATATCTCTGAAATGTATATTTATTTTTGAAGGCCTGATGGATTTTATTATACCCTTGATTAGAACTATTTATAAAGGGTTGCACCTGCTACTATTCAAATGTGACTTTATTGAACATGTTTCTAATTGGGGCTTTCATTTCTTCATCTTATTTCAGTTCCATGGGAAAGAAGGATGTGTATGTAACAGGGGGCATTATCTACTCAAGAACATGAGAAACAGAAGGTTGGGGCACTTGATACATTTCATGTAATAAGGGAATAGGTGGCCTAGGAGATAAATTTCCTGCATGTATGAGACTATGTGTATCCTTTATTGTAGATTTATAGGAATTAGGTAAATTTCTACCTCCCATGGACTGAATCATAACCGATATGTCACTATTCAAATCCCTTAAATAATACAAGAAAGCATGTTGCATTTTAGGCCTTACCACTTGAGGGATCCTATCCCAAGCCTTCTAAAATTTGATATTAAAGTCACTCATTTACTCATTAGGTGTTCTCTTTGTTGTTGTTAGTTATTCAATCAAGGAAAGGTGATCTAACTTATATTCAAAATAGTTGCAAAGATTTTTCCAAGATAATTCCAACTAGAAATGGATGCAAGTCTTAGGATTATATACCACTAGAGGACTTTTTGCTTGAATGAATCCGTAAGAAGCCTAACTACTACACCATCACATGTGACCAAATAGACGCAGAACACATTCACCACATCTTGGATATGCTCAACAGTGTGTGACTTGATTCTCACAAGTGAAGTATGGAATAATTTTGAGCATGGAAGGTGGCATATCATGTTGTGCATTGAGGAGGGGACTTCCCTAGTGAAGTTTGAAAATTTTCTTAGAGGTGGCAGAGCTTCCATGGTAGGGTGTGTAGGTCTACAGAGAGGAGGATTGGAAATTGCACAATGCGCTGGAGATGGAGAGGCACACACGTTAGTTCTATGACCTCTTGTCCTTGGAAATAGCTGGAGGTACTCAAAGGATTCTTCATTTATTGTGCTTTTCTTTTATCTATATTTCTTATGAAAATGTGTGTGGACTGCTAAAAATAGTAGATCTAAGTGTTGGGATCCGTCAGATGTGTTGAAAAAAACCTCTAAAGGATAAAAGTCTCTAAGTCACACAATGAAACTTAGCAATGATGAAATTTAAGCTTTCAATGTTGGTCGCATTGGGCATTCCAAACTTTTGGAACTCAAACTTGTACCCATCCCAAATTAGGTCAAATAGGGTCGGTGAGGTAACAATGGGAATGTCTCCAAGTTATGGGACCTTGTGTGCTTGAGAGAGATATCCAGAGAAGGATGGTTCTTTTCTTATTTCTATTTCTACTCTTGTTACTCCTAATGTTGGAAATGAAATACTAAACCAATCGTGCCAAGAGACAAGAGTTAGAGGGAGAATATGTGAAAAGGAAAACAAATATAAGGGAGGCAATAACACAAGATAGAAGGGGCATGAACTAGATGGATATAAGTGAAAATGAAGGAGAATGCATATGGGAAAAACAAACACACATGTCACAAAGGCAAAAAATAGTCACAATTTTTTTTTCACAAGGCACAATAAGAAAAGAAACCCGCAAAAGACGTGAGATAGAACATAACACAAAGAAAAGGAAAGAAAAAACAACATAACCATGTTAAAAAGAGAATAGCCAAGAAACCAAGGTTCTATTACTTCCAAAATTTATAGTCTATTACAATGGCATCTAAGGCCAATATCCACATGCAAAAGACTAAATCTAAAGGTAGGCAACATAAAATGCATAAGAACTAAATTTCTTCGAAAACTAAAGGATTCAACAACAAATGAGAAATGCTCACACATTTTATAGAATAATGAGGGAAGAGGAAGAAGAAAGAAGAGGGAAAATCTTATTTGAGTTTTAACCACCAACAATAATCATTGAATACATGCAAGTCTACCTATAAACCGACAGATGCACCCCCCATATCTAATTTATCTTGTAGAAGAAGGAAGGGGACAATATTTGAATAAAATCTAGTGGTTTTGTTGCTTATATTCTATATTAATGGCTGAAAATGTTTTCCCTACATATCACTTGTCAAATCCCACCACTATTTGAATTTGAATGATCTAGACTTGTTGTATTCCATGTCAAGACTTTCCAAAAAGATCAATTGTGATTTATTGTGAGCTCTGTAGCGGAAGTTATGGAATTCTGAAGTTTACAAGTCACTTTGACACATAATGACATGTGGCATGCACTGATTGACTAAAATTTTAGCCAACTTTACATCTATTTTTCATTTCTATGTCATGTTATGTAGTGGTTTGTTGCAAGGATTCAATACCTTGTTAGCTCACTTTGGTTGGTTACGTATAACACACTCATGTCGACATGTGGCACCTGGCACAAGGAATGGTGTGGAAGAAGGTGAAAAGTTACGCATGCAATAAAGAGGCACAAAAGGAAAATAGAATGACAATTGTACAGAGGCATCGTGCATAGTATAAATGGAAGCATACTCGTAGGAGACAAGTATGTAACTAGGGTGCGAGATTCATAATGATTAATGAGTGAAAACAATATAGGAAAGGGGGAAAGATAATACACAAGGACTTAACTCATTTATTAAAAATCCATATACGAGATGAGCTTGAAAGGGTGCATAAGATGATGGAAGGAAGGTGACTACGTAAAGAGTGTGCGTGAGGTAAAATGGAAGAAGATAGAAGAAATAGAAGGAAAATGGAGGGAGCACAAAAAGAGGATAGTGCACATGGGCGCACAAGGAAACAAAATTGGGGAAATGTGCCAAGGCGATAACCTGAGTGCACACAACTTGTACTATTGCACTTCAGATCCAGGATGGGGATGTAAGTTGTTAAAATAACTAAGTGAGTTATTTTAGATAATAATTAACTTCCCATGCCAAAATGTGGAACTTTGCGAAAGGGATGTTGAATCTTTGGAAAAATATCCTGAAGAAATATGAATAGGTAGATAGTAGAAAGGTTAAATGTCCTTGAAAATTTCTATGAAAATGTATTAAATGGGTATAGTGATAAAGAGCACAATATTTTCCAATGTTTTGTAAACATGTGTAAAATGGGAGCATACCACTATTTGACCAAGTTTCTGGAAATAAAATTTTAAAAATGGGAACATGGACAAACTTCATCTTTGATTCATTTTGGGAAACTTTAAACTTTAATATTAGCTTACAATTTGAAAATTCAATGGTTGTGTGGGTGTGATTGCTTAGTTCTTGGAGCTAGATGGTGGATAGGTGAGTATTCTTTCTTGGTCCTTGAAGATCACATAAGAATTTGTAGTCACAATTTTTAGATCAGCTCATATTTTGAGCTGAATAATCATTGGTTTAGTGCGGTTACCAGTGTAGAGGTGCATGTTAATTAGGGAGCTTAAACAAGGTAGAAATATTTGTTAAATTTCCTCTATTCGTAATGCAGATTATATTTGGATAGAAATTGTTGTGTGAGATGCACCAACTAGGTTGGATGAAATGTCTTTCGAATCCCATAAGCAAATGTAATTGGCATGTGCAACACCAAATCCTTACCTTTAACTCACTTTGGTTATGATAGGAATGGTTTTCTCACACTGATTTGCATATTTCAAGTATTGATAGTTTCCTTTTTATATGGAATTTTATTTCCAACAAAACTAAGGACTAGTTTATAATTTTATTTAATAAATTATAGTTCAAATGACAAAAAGGGCTTTCTCTAAGTAACCTAATTGAGTATTTTGACCATCAACCATACTCCTAAACCATGACCCAATACTTTGTAAATACAAAGTGTCAAAACTAGATATCAGTGTCCTCTTGTATTGGTGAGATTGAGTTAAATCCTAAACTAAACTACTTTTTTTTACCTTACAAAGTTAATAAAACATGATTTTTAGTGACTCGTAAAACACCCCTCTAAACCCCAAAATGAAAACTACAATTTTGAATTTTTTTCTCTGTCATATGGGGTGTTGTATTAAACCTTGTAACACCCTCAAATAATCATTTGTGTAATTTTTGTCACCTCTATAATACCCTCGATGATTCTTTTTGTAGTTTTGGGAAGTGGATGGAACTCAAAATTTGGGTTTGATTTTGGCTTGTCGTTTTACACTAAGTAAAGGAATGGATATCAAACTCTTTATACCTTTAATGTTTATCCATAAAAAAATTTACAACCATTACTTTTGAGAAAAATACCCCACTAGTTAGTTTTTCAAGTAGGTTTTTAGGCCTCTGGTCCTGGTTGACTAGATCAAACTAGCCCAATTATTATGACAGGTGGCTCCATAAATTTATTGTCATTTATACCTTGATCATAAGTTATAAGTTTTTTCAACTCATTTGAATTCCCTGTTTATATGAGAACATATAGAATTTATTGCATGGTGTGCTCTATCCTTGGAGATTAGTTTTTGAACACAATTTCTTAACCCTCGAGTCACAATTTGACGTTTTCGTAGACTAGTAGAAAAATGTGATACAATGTTGTGGGACCCTCTCAAGTCAAATAAATGATGAGAAAATTCATAGGCACTTATATATGACTTTATATAAATCTCTTTTCGGTTTATTTTGAGAAATTTTGATTGTTAGAAAATGGTGTTTTTCACTCTCCTCTCTCTACTTTTTCACTCTCTCTTTCTCTCTTGTAGTTAGGAAATGAAATTAATGTGTATCTAACTTTATCTTGTTGCATGATAGGTAGTATAATCATGTGAATAGGAAAAATATGATAACGTGAAATATTCTAGAATTTAGGTAGATGGTATGCCAACAATTATTTCACTGATCATGTTTACACTAACTTGATAGGTTGTAGGTAGTGTGAGTATGATTAAAATGGATGATGGAAAATATAATTTTAATGTTTATTTCCTAAAATGTCTAATCAGGATGGGAATGGAAATGTATCTTATTTGAAAAATAGTACCTATTGTATTAGTAAATAAAGAATAAATTCCTTCATTGTGCATGTGTGTTAAATAAAGAAATGGTGAAATTTTAATTTGTAACCTTGCAATTAAACTTCATTATATAAATTTGTAATTAGTCAACTGTGGTAAATTATCTTAATTTTGAATATTGTATGGAAGTGAGACAAAAATTGAAAAGTAATAGTTTCATAAGTCTCTGAGACATAAACGATGTTGTTGAGAGTGTGACTTGTGTCAATCCCTTGACAACGTTTTTACACCCTTATCATCTTGTTAAATAAATCATGTGGTTCTAGTATGTTATTGTTATTCCACTTATTATCTTGCATATCATTCATAATAGTAATTTGCAATGGGAAATGTGGATACTTAACTGATAGGTGTTCATATTACACTCGATATATAGTTGATCATGATGGCATCATATTGCCCTTAAATAGTTTTCATTGTTATAATAGCCTTGGACAAATATTCAATTCACCGAGTAAACTATGTTGTCTTAAGTATGGAGTAGTGCCACTAGGAATCTCATCATATATTTTATCTTTAGTGATCTAATATTTTTGTGTCTCTTCTTGGATGTTGAACATTTAAGAACTTACGGGAAGTCTTAGAAATAAGATAGTTTTCAAACTCAAGGATTGTAGATTATACATGACAATTGTAAAAGAGGTGTCAACATGATCGTAAGAGAATAATGCATTAATCTTTGAATAATGGAGCGAAAGAGGACAATGTAATATGGTGAAAGGATAATTTTATACGATTTAACAGATTAGTTAAAATATCATATACCTTTAAAAATAATAATAAATAAAAATAAAAGTTGTTAGCTAGAAATTAAGCCTTGTCTTGATCATTGTTAATTCATGTAATAACATATGTCTTTAAAGATGATAGGTAAAGTATTGTGTGTAGATAGGTTTTTGTTCAATTTAGAAAAAAACTATAGTAACGTTCATAAACATTGTGTCATATTGCCTTATGGATTTGAGTTGAGAATCACCATAGCATTAAATAACTTGTACCCACATGGGGAAAATGTTTCTTATAAAGCATGTGTTGATGCAACTTATTTTTGAAGTAAAACACAGGGAGAATACTTATAACCAATGTAGACCCAAGTAATAAGATTAGTGAACAATACATATCCAGATTAAAAGAACCAAACTCATATCATGATAATCTTATAAACCTTTATCTCTCCCTAATTTGTGTTTGTGGAATTTTAAGTTCAACTAACAAGATAGCTATGGGGTGATTATCTCATTTAATAAGAATTTAGGTATAGTTAAAGGGATGGAAAAAAATTCATGATGAAATATGTTAGTAACTTGATATAATGGCTCTATCTTGGACTGGTCTTAAAAGCAAGTGGAATTAGGGTGGAACTATTTTATCATGTTGAATAAAAAGGTCATTCTTTTCGATTCAATTTTAACCTTAGTGTATTATTTGGAAGGAATTAATAATTTTGTGTATAGTGAATGTTAACTAAGGTAAGTTATTTCAAGACATATTCACTAGCATTAGTAGGAAAAGACAATTAAAGGTTAGTTTTATAATGTTCCAATTTCTCCTTAGAGGTAATGCCTCTATAAGACACAAAGTATAGTACTTACATGATCTTAAGAAAATATTTAGTCATCCCTATCAATGGATTATCTAGAAATCTTCCTATAACTATCTTGAGGATGTTGTAGTCATACCCATCAAGAAAATGAAATCATGTTCATATGTTAATACTTGAGATTTGGTCTCCTTATTATGCCATTAGAGGGCTTAGAGTTATGTGTGCAAATATATTTAGGCAAAGTTTAGATTTTTTCATTTAAGGAAGTTCCATAGGCATTTGAGTATCTCGGTAAGTGTTCTTCTTCATAACCCATGTTTGTGGGTTAACCTTAAATGAGTACCTTATACTCTAGAATGTTTTTTTCCTAGTGGAAATTTTGATTTGAAATATCACCTTATAAAGAGAATGGATTTTGGTCATAGTGATATGGGAAACTTTGTGAAGTTTCTTGGTCACACTCATGTGTTATTTGAGCATCTTCATTATACCAAATTAAGAGAAGGTCAAATTATGTTGACCCTACTTTTTGTACTTACGAAACACCTCGATGAGAAGTACATGGGCCTTATGAAAGGTGTTCGAGAGGTAAACTTGTCTCACTTTACATTGTTTGAATTGCATGTGAGCTATAATTTGTATAATAATGATGGTTGGAGTGATTTTCCATCAGTTAAGAAAATTATTCATGCATGCCTCACTTTATGTGTGATGGCTAGAGTTTATAGTGGTTCTAGCCAAAGTTGTGTACTCTTGGATCTAACATTTTTGGTGTTTAAGAATGGAAGATGACATGTATGTTCATATATCAGTAGTGTGAGAATAAATAAATAATTTTTAACACTACAATGGATCCTAGAATGAGAAATAAATAACCCACATTGTAAAATTTTAAGGGATAACGAATTTAGGCATGCTTCCTAGAGGTTATACTTTTGAAGTAATAAAATGTAATGCTTGCTCACGAGACATTTGTAAATTTTGGTATGTTAGTTTATTGTAAGGTAAGTGTTAGCATTAAGTGTCTATTGATTAGTGCATCGGTTCTTTAGTAATGCATCATATGATTTCATAACAACAACAAATTCCAATTTTTCAGTTACTTTTTATGTGGTAAATTAGTGGGCATTACATTGCATATTGTAGTTGCAACATGATAATTCAATGGGATATAATGCTAACTTAATAAGAGAGTGACTAACCAACACCTTTGTCTTTTAAATGATGACTGTTTAATCCTATAGACATATCACTTAATGTGTTACACCATTTTGGATGATAAAATAGATGGAATATTTCTGAACTACATTTATTTGAATTAGATACGAGCTACATAATACTAATATTATGTACACCCTTGTATTAATCCATCGAGATAATGAATCTATCTAGTTATGAGGATGTAAAATTCCCCCAAATAAATTCATTAACTAATTTACTATTGATTTGAATGATTGGCTAGTTTATTGATGATTTCAATTATAGTTGATTGATTAATCAATGCATTTGATAGTATTTCTTATTCTTAAAATGTATTATTAATGAGAAAATATGGTTTGAATTTATCGTATTTTTGTTTCTCTTCACATCTATTCCATTTATATATTTATTAAATGTATTTTCAAATTCAATTGTTAAATTTATGATATTACTATGGCAATGATCTAATCACATGCATTTTCATGAATTTTGGATGTATGAATAATTTTACCTCATATAAATTGGGGTCTGCCTAGATGGAAGGTATCATTAAGGAGAAGGTCATAGATCGAGGTAAACATGACTATACAAGGAAGTAAATGAGAACCAACATAAATGCACATAGAAGTAGCTTGTTTCTTAATATCATATTTGTTTACATGTATGAAGATAGTGTCATGTAATGAATGTGTGATTGTGATTTTAATGCTTGTTAATCTTGGAAATTGATTGTTGATTTTTATTGACCCTTGATTTTCGTGTATTTGGAGGGATCATCATTGTTTGATTTACTAATGTTGACCATAGTTTAATTCCACCTTTTAAATTGAGTAATTTAAGTACTTATTTAATTAACTTAACTAAACACATGCTTGTTAGTCCTGCGGTTATATTTCATACAAATTTGAGATGTAATAATGTATTTTTTTCATATACAACAAGAATTCTATTTTCAATAATTAAAAATTAAGTTTTGAAGAAATAAAACTCGTTTGTATACTTTTCCTCTAATTTTAGATGTGAAGTTTTTGTTTTTATAAATATGTTTTGTATTTAAAACTATTCATAGGGGACACATGGGGGATTATTTCCTTTTTCATTCATGGATATTGGATTTCATGGGTAGAGGAAGTGCTAGATAAATTTACATTGGAAATCCGAAGAACAAGATAATGGTTGATCAATTTTAGAAGTACTTTCAATTTTATACAACTCCTAGGAAAGATATTCCAATTTAACTCTAAGCTTTTAACTAAAATTAAGGTAAGAATTATTATTGAATTTCATTTTCATTAGTTTCATGAATGTAATATAGTAGTATTAAATTATGGGTTTGATTTTGTAGATAAATCTATGTATTTATCCATCTTCCTAATAAAATGGACATTTAGAGTGCTTTCACACTCGAATGTTTGCTAAAATATAATTAGAATTCTGAAATGATTTGTCTCTTAGAAATTTTACTAAACACTAATGTGGGGATTAATATTTCATTCACGATTGGTAATGGAAAAATTTAGTGCCAAAACAACCAATACATGGGAAAACACAACCAAAAACACAAATAAAACACACACACACACACACACACACACACATTATATATATTATATTAATTCAAATAACTTCATAAAATAAAAGAGATGATACATTTTTTTCCTTTTGTTTCTCTTTTTATGTCAAATTTCTTATTTCCTTTACTTAGGAAAATTTCTGTGTTGCTACATATTTCTATATGCAATATTCTCCTTTTCTATGTTTTCCATTTTTATATTCTCTAAGTTGTTGCTCTTTTTCTCTTTCTCTCTGTTTCTTCTTCACTTTGTTGTTACATGAATTAATTAAAATAATATCCTCGATATTTTCCTTTAATACAATTTCCGTATATAGAAAAATATATACTTCTTTTCCGCTAAAATCATGCCCAAAAGTATATTATATATATATATATATATAGCCCACATAAGAAAAACACAGAAAAATAACAAAGACGAACCCAAGAAATTCATGCATTGCAATTTTTCCCGGGAGTCTCACATCCACAAGGAGGAGAGAGATGGAGGGTCATGGAATTGAGCCACGTGGAAAGTGTTGAGGCGGGGTGTTTGAAATATTCAACAACCAAAGTAATTAAATCTCCTTAGTGAGTAGGTGGGTGAGCGGAATAATGGGTTTGAAAACGATGAGGGGATCAATATTACGAAACATAATAAATTCGACACTCCTCGTCAATCTCGACCCAAACAAAAAAATCATAAAAATTTTAATTTTAATTTTTTGAGCTAGGCGGTCCATCTATGATGCCCATATATTATCTCAAATTCTCAAACCTTTCTTTTGATATGAAAAGAGTTTGTGAGAATCGAATCGGAAACGATACACCACAAAGTAGTTGCACTCCAATGGAATCGTGAAAGTTCCGGTGATAGCAAGGAAAAAATTGATCGATAATGGAAGAACTTGCTCAACAGAAACAAAGCTTGAATAGAGGAAAGAAAATGGAGTGTCTTGGCATGCTCATAGATGAATAGAAAAGGGGTACATATAGGGTGCTTTGCGTAACCCTAGTGCATGACACATATGAAACCCTAAACCTAATCCATGTGAGATGACCCTCCAACATGAGAGGAGGACACATAAGATAACTCACACTAACACCCCCTTTATTGAAGATGAAGTAGCGGCTGTGATGAGTTAGATGGAAGAGGAAGACACTCCTAAATAGCTAAGAAAGATGTGTTAATGGGGCCCAAACTACTAAAGGCCTAATAAGGTGCCCATATACAAACACAATGTTCCGAGAGAAGTAGAATAAAAGAACGACTACACAACCCTAATAAGATGGGTAGCTATAGAAGACCTCACCCCAAGAAGATACTGTAAGTGAAAAACTTCATCTCGGTGAAAGGCTTGGTGAATAATTCTACAATCGATCAATTGTCCGAATGTACTCAATATTGATAATACCATCATGAATAAGCTCCCGTATGAAGTGCATATGAATCTCAATGTGATTCATCTGCTGATGTTGAACTGGATTTCTGCAAATAGAGATTGTGCTCATGTTATCACAATAGATAATGGTAGGCCGCCGAAAGTGGATGCCAAACTCTGTCAGAATACCATATAGCCAAATAGCTTTTGTGGCAGCGTTAACTGCTCCTATGTATTCTACCTCTGTAGATGATATCGCAATTGCTTTCGATTCTTGCTAGACCAACTAATAGGACCCAAACCAAGAGAGAAACGTAGCCGCAGTAGATTTCGATGATCTAAGTCACCGGCCCAATCGTCAGAATCTGTGAATCCAATCAATTCAATATCAACTCCTCTATGATAGTGTATGCCATCAGCATAAGTGCCACGAACATAAAGAAGGATCCATTTAGCTGCTATCCAATGCAGCTCATGTGGCTCCTGCATGAATATGGACATGATCCTAACAGCATATGATAAATCTGGTTGATTGTGAGTCAAGTAGATCAAGCTCCCCACTAATTTTTGGTAAAGAGTACCATCAACCAAGTGAGTAGAGCAATCTGAAACCAACTTAACCCTAGAAAGAAAAGGAGTAGGAGAAGACTTGCAATCATACATCTGAAACCAAGCTAGCAAATCAAGAGCATACTTAGGCTATGAAATCAAGATTCCCGAGTCAGATTGTGAAATATGGATCCCAAGGAAGTAATGAAGTAGACCTAAGTCATTCATGGAGAACTTGTTAGCTAAGGAAATATTCATAGAATCAATAACGAGAGGAAGAGATGTCTGTGATCAACAATTCATCAACATATAGAACAAGAATGAGTATGGAGTCATCTTTCCGTAGAATATAAACATTTGGATCAGAGTGACACCTAGTAAACCATGATGTAAGTAAGAAGGAGTCCATCTTGGCATACCAAACCCGAGGGGTTTGTTTAAGGCCATAAAGAGACTTCTTTAACTTACAAACGAGGGAGGAATCTTGGACATAACTTGGATGTTGTTCCATATAGATCTCTTCCTCTAGGTCACCATGAAGGAAGGAACTCTTAATGTCCATTTGATGGACTTTCCATCTGTTTGCTGCGGAAATGGCTAGGGTCAGTCGAATAGATGTCATCTTCGCAACCGGAGAAAAGGTTTTTGTATCTTCAACCCCAGCTATCTAGGAGAAACCCTTAGCTACTAATCATGCTTTAAATTTTTGATGTCTCCATCTACTCCATACTTTGTTCCGAACACCCACTTACACCGAACGATTTTTCTTCCTTTTGGAAGAGTGGTGAGATCCTAAGTATCATTCTTCATGAGAGAGGAATACTCCTCATCCATGGAAAAATCCCACTCAGGAATACCATAAGCCTCCTAGAAGGACTGTGGATTAGAGGCAGAGGTGAAGAAAGAGTGGGTTCCATTAAAATCTAAGCGAGTACGTATCATATCTGAAATATCTCCAACTAAATCTCCAAAGCACTTTATAAATTTTTCCTAGCCCAAAGGGGACCAGGAGGATCAAGCTTAGAGTCAAAAGATTCTTCACTTGAGTGAGAAGGGAAATAGTCCTCATCATCACTACTGTCGAGAATACAAAGACTCAAAGATCGATGGTCGAGAGGATCTCGGAAGAGGAGCACACTCAATAGTAACATCATCTTATGAGTCGAATTTGAATCAGTGAGCTGAAGAATCTCAATAGGTGGAGAAGTAGAAGTCAAAGAAGACTCATCAAACTTAACACTTATCTGAATATATAGCTCATGAGAAGTATAATTCATCAATCGATATCCCTTCACACCATCAAGATACCCTACAAAGATACAAGGTTTGGATTGTGGTTCTAAGGCCTTGCGTTTCTTCTTGGGAATCCAAGCCATAGCCTTGGATCCGAAGACTCGAAAGTGCTGAACATCAAGCTTGCATCCAAAATAGGTTTCAAAGGGTGTCATCCCTCTTACTACCTTGTGTGGAACACGGTTCTGAATGTAATTTGCACAATTCACTGCTTCGGCCCAATACTGCAGAGGAAGAGACTTCGAGTGAATCATACAAGTGGCCATCTCCTTGAGTATGGTTCTTTCTTTCTGTGACTCCATTCTGCAAAGGGCTATAAGCAATCGTATGCTTTGGAGAGAGATCCCTTGAAGTACAAATCCACAAACCTATTGTTTACATATTCACCTCCAATTTCAGTTTGAAGAACCTTGATAGACCGTTCTGCCTATTTCTCAACAATAGCCTTAAAGTCCTGAAAATGTTCAAAGACTTCAGACTTAAGCTTAACAAAATATACCCAATTATATCGCGAATAGTCATCAATGAAGGTCAGCACATAAAGAGTTCTAGTAAACGAAGGAGAAGGGAATGGACCGAGAATCATCAACTGTGATCTAAGGTACGAGTGGCTCTCTATGCTTTTCCTTTGTCAAAGTTCTTTTCAGGATGCTTTCCAAGGGTACAACCCTCACAAAGACCCTTAGAAAACTTGACGTGAGGCAACCCGTTGACCATTTTGTTTTGACTCAATTGTTCAAGGTAGCGATAATTTAGATGTCCAAAATGCTCATGCCATAGCTTACTAACCTCATTTTCATGAGTGAGCAAGGTAGTGGGTGTAGAATCAGAAGTAAAGTGGGAGAAGGTGTATAACCGTGAATGGTGATCTGCCTTTCCCTCAGCCACTGTAGTGTCATTGTTAAGCTCATGAATAATCACCAAGTTAGGACCAAATTCCACTCACATTCCTTCACCAAGATGAGTAATTTAGTAAACTGATAGGAGATTGGTAGAGAGATCAGGAACACTCAACACTTGGTTAAATGTCCCCCATCCATCTCTCCGATCCACTCTTTGAAACCCCGACATTGTCGAGTCATTACCCATCGTGATACGGGACATTCCACAAGGTTTGATGTTGGAAAAATCAACATGTGAAGAACCCATGTGGTGTGAGGAACCTAAATATCTAATCCATGTCGATGAAGGAACAACTTTTGCTACAAGGGCCTTTCCTTTCTTCTAATCATCTTTAGCACCTTTTGTAGCAGAAGACTCGGCCTTCGAAGCATTTTGTTTTATATATTCGGGAACACGTATTTTATTTTCTCAAGTAAATGAGATAAGTGATCAATCTATTTCTTAAAATAGTGTTTCTCGTCATGACTAGACTTCTTGCAATAGGAACACAAATACTTGCTTTTCTGTGCTCTAGGCTCAGAATTCGAAGTGTTTGTGTCATTTTTAGGTTTGATCTTGGTTTCTTTCTTAGGTTGATCCTTAGTTTCTTTCTTCTTTTCAGTCTTCTTTCCCTTGCTAGTACTTGCTACAAGGGCATGTGACTTGGACTTGAGAGACCCCATTTGAATGAGTTTGTCCTATTCTCGAATGAGTTGGGACGAAAAAATAGTCAAAGGAGGGCATTGTCCAAGTATCACCCAAAGAAACTTTTGTAGCGTAGAAAGTTAACACGAAGACAAAATATTCGGACCTAGCTTAGAGAGAATCCACAAGATCAGTTGAGAATATTTCTTTTCTACTTGACATCCTTTTAAAAATAATCTAATGTGGAATTTTTTTGAGAAGAAGGCTTGTAGGTTTTCAAAGTCACTAGGATTTAACCCTAGTAGTTCATTTTCCAACTCATGCGCTCTCATGTCATCTAGTTTTCCAAACATCACATCCATCATTTTGCACACACTATAGGTGTTTCAGATGCGTCAATGTGGAAGAGCAAGTCAGGAGAAATGGACATGCAAAGAAGACCTAAAGCTTCATCACTACGGTTTAACCACTTAGATTTTTTAGGTTCGTCATCTAGTTCAGTCTCAATTCCCATGGTGATGCAAAATAACCCTTTACACCTTAGTTTCATTATTATTTTTGATCTCCATTTGAAAAACTTGAATGGCGTAAGCAAAGGAATTGAAAGTGCATCCATAGAGTATTGCAAGTCCTGTGACCATTTCTAGTGACATTGTAAAACAATTCAGAGAGATAAAATTCCATTAAGACTTATTGCTAGTGCAGAGCCATTTGAAAAATGGGAAATTGACTTTGTGGGCCCTATTTCTCTAGCTATGTGCAAGATAGGTTCACGTTATACTATCACTTTCACAAATTATCTGAAAAGGTTAGAAGAAGCAGTGCTCACAAAGGATTGCACAGTGACTATAGCAGCTAGGTTCTTATGGGATAGTATAATCATGAGGTATGGATTCCTGTTGAGTTCAACAAGTGATAAGGGTACTCACTTTTAGAATCTTATTAACAGAGTTTATAGTGGCCCATAAAAAAATACACCGATCACCCTTAAAATAATGGGACTACCGAGGCCTTAAACAAAATATTGAGTCACACATTAACTAATATTTGTTATTTCAGAAGGAGGAAATGGGATGGCATGGTCTCTACAGTGTTATGGGAATATCACATGACTTATAAACATTTACACAAGGTCACATCCTTTCAATTGGTTTTTAACATAGAAGGTGTTCTTCCCATTGAATTTATTTTACTATCCCCATGTGTTGCACGCACATGAGGATTGGCTGATGAGTAAGCATTATAAGAGTGCATTGAAAAACTTATTATGTCAAGTGAAAGGTGAGCCATTACTAGGTGGAGCTAGAGGACAAAGAAAGCTAGAAAGAAGGCATGGCATGACCAACATATTAGGAACAAGGATTTTGAGGTTGGGCATATGGTTCTTTTATGCGATTCAAATTTTTTGTGTGATCCTAGGAAATTCAAAGTGCATTAGTTGGGACCGTATGTTATATCCTATATACTTGATTCGAGGCACTTACCGATTATAAGCTCTTTGGATGGGACAAGGTTTCCTGGTTATTTTAACGAAGTAGGTTGAATCATGTTATAAATAAGTCTCATATGTGCTTTTAAATAAGGTAGTATTGTCGGTTAGCTTAGGATTTCCCTTAATTTACTTTCCTTTATATGTGTTTCCTTTCATCATCATTTTCCTTTGTCTTTTCATTCCATTTTTTGGCACACTTGCATTTCGGTGTTGATTACTACCTAAAGGGGTTTATGGACAAAGGATTGTGCATCTATTTTGTGTGAGGTGGAGAGCGTAAATAAGAGTTTGAGTGAATAGTGTGGTATGAAGCAAATTGTGGGAGTGATGTTGATTAGCACTGGATGTAGAATCCAAACACATGTGGATTCGAGGGAGCATGTGTAGAAAAAGTTACTATGGGTGAATATTAGTGTCAAAAGCTTTATAATAACCATGTACATGGATAAAATCCTAGGGAAAAATAAGGTATGAGGCAACAAGAATTTTGTATAAGATGGAAGGGAAGACATACTTGGCGATGGAAGCATGTGAAAGGAAATCGTGGTCGATGAATTTTTGCACGAGAAGGTTGAGGAGGTTACATGTAATTTGATGCGTAGAGGAAAAGAACTAGACAAAATGTGGGGGATGAAAAACATTGGAAAAAGATGACTTCAATGCAAAAGTATAGTGGTAGGTGGCACAAAGATTAATGCAAAAAATAAAAAGCTATAAATAGAAGGTTGGGGTAAGTTATTTATTTTACCTTGCATTTTTTATTGAAGAGCTCTTGTAAACTAGGGCATCCTTGCAAGAAAATTTGTGAAAAATGCGTGCGAAGTGGAGAACTTGATAGATTTGTGAACTAGAGTGGAATGGAGTACATGGGCATGTGTAGAGGAGATTGTTTGGTGGATTCTCACCGGTATTTAAGTTGTCTTGTGGAATGAGGGTTTCCCAAGTTAGGGTTTGCGAGCTAGGGCATCGGTTTGGAAAAAAATTTGCGGGGAGTGGAGCCAAGAGGCGAGAAGTGTCGAAGCAAGACGCAAGGAATAACTTACAAGGACTTAACGAGAAAAAAGGCACCAAGGAAAGGAGTGAATGTTTCATTAAAGAAGAAAAAGGGAAATGGAAAAGGAAATCCATTCACATAAACAATTTTTAATGAGGATTTTTATGTGAAGATGTAGTACCTAGATGGAATTTTAATGGGGATGGAATGGGTCTCTTAGCTAAAAAATATGGCTATAAGTGACTATAACCATCGACAAAGACCACTTTGAGAAAGAGATGGTGTTGGAGCTAGTTCACCCTATTGAAGAAAGGATGAAGGATGCCAAACAAGTGTAAGATGACTTTATGAATACCACATTGGAGAAGGATGGAATCTTGCAACTTTATGAGTTGCCATATTTTAGCAAACCTCTAAGGTTATACCACTGGCCGATGTCACGTGTGCATAAAGATTATTTTTACTTCACAGGGAGGAGAATGTACTTATCTACTCAATTCATCTCCAAATACATCGGTCTTATCTGCATAGGAGAATAAATGGATGATGAATTTGATGACAATGACGTCATCAAGGAAAAAACCGTGTAATATGAATATATAAGAAGGGATCACACTATTTTTATATCACCAGTATCACCAACCTAACTATGAAGATGTTCGGGCACTGCTCACCAAGATGAATGGATGCAAGTGAACAAGATGTGGTCAAACGTTTGTAGGTATATTTCATTTGGAACACTCTACAAGCTCTCGGCCTTCATTGTAGAGGAGATCATAGATGCCACGTGCGACAAGGATAAAATCATTTATGGTAATGTCCTTCTTATAATTGTATTTTTAGAGATTAGAGTGTGCGATGGGCCAAATAGCTATGTTTGAGAGTACCCTGATGAGAACCCTTCCCTCGCTAAGAGGTTCAAATCATACACTTATGATACAATAACTACTGCATATAAAACGTGCTTGGAGAATTGGTACATACGAATGCTTGATGCATTTGGGGCATAATGGAAAATCCCTGAAAAACTTCAATCCTTGGTGGATGGTGAGGCTGAGTTCATTATATATCAGAACTTATGCATAGAAAAATTCACCTTGATAGATGGCATGAAAATTGTAAGGTGTAAACTACCTTTTTCCTTCATAGCGCAATATTTTCAAAGCAATGTTAATAGGTTCAAGGAGGACAAGAAACTCAGATTCAATCTAAGTGAGGTAGATCAAGATCATTGTGTGCTTCCCTGAACATTGATGTATCCTAAGAAGAAAACATATGTGGGGAAGTATGTCTCTCATGATGTACATATGTTAAATTCCACGTGTCAATACATATTGCAAAAAAAAAAAAGAACAAGGGTATATATACACTTGAGGCCCAAGTTCAAAAAACGAACATATGTTGAGGATGATGTATCCATCCGTAAGGATCCTACCAGAAGGAATGGAGGGGAAAAGAGAGAGAGAGGTAAGAAACTACAACAATCAAGGCACCGAGTGCCTACACACTTTAGAATGCGGGGGTGTAGGAGTCAGGCTCATGCCTAAGTACTTACACACGAAGGAAGAAATCCCCATGAAGGAGAAGTCACCTAAGAAGGAAATTTCCCCTGTGATAGAGGAGTCACCAGTAAATAAGAACCACAAGATGGCATAGACTTCAAAATCTAAGGAGACAAAGAGCATGAAGGGTGACGATTTTGAGGAGGATGAGGAGCACGAGGAAGGTTAGGATCCCCTTGTTTACAATGTATATGAATCTAATGAAGATAACAATATATGTGAGGGGGCTCTTAGAATATGGGAGGAAGTGAAGAGGTGAATATGAATACACAAGAGACCCCGAACTTGGAATGAGGAAATTTGGATGATACAGTCAAAAGGAAGTAGCGGGTATCATCAAGGATTTGGTAGAGCACAAGTTGGAGCACAACGTTAAAGAAATATTGAGAGAAACAAAAGAGGTAATAGACAAGGACAATGGTTTAGTAGTCAGCTTCCCAACAGGATCCCACACAGTGGCAAGGCTAGGCGACACAAGGAAACAAAATGACTTATGTCAATGATCCAAACAAGGTCCTGCATGTGAATTTCCAAAGTATGGTGCCTATAGAAAAACTCTTTTATTGGTCATCATTTGAGAAGGATAGTGTATACATGTGCATAAGGAAAATTTTTTAATGGACCTACAAATCCCATGTTCATGAGCCTAAATTCAAATTTGGTGCAGATTTAGTAATAGAAATGCGTAACCCGGTGAGGTGAATGTTATTGTGGATACCTAGCAGCTAATTGATAAGCGAGGCTTGTAATGCGTTCAACACAATATTGGTTAAAATTGAGGTAAAGTTATTCGAGAGGAATAATACAATCAAAGCCTTGGAGGAGGAATTAAAGGAAAAGATTAAGGAGATAATAGAGAGAGACAAGGAGATAAACGGGAAGGATTCTATAATTGCTCAGTTAAAAGATGAGTTGAGAGAGGAAAATATGAAGGTGTGCAAAGCCTACAAGAAATTGGAGATTATCTCAGACTCCATTATTTTAGTGCACACAAACTTATCCCCCCTAAACAAAAGTATGAGTTAGCCTTCCACTACTTGGAGGATTTGAGGTGCTTGATCACAATGGAGAAATAAAAACTTGTGCTAGAGTCGAAAAATAAGTTTACGGCATAACAAAGAGAGTATGATAAGTCAAAAATTGAAGAGACCATAACTCAAGATGCTTTGAGCTCCTTGCTTCTATAAAAATCAGTAGCACATATGGCTGAATTTTTCTATGACAGTGTGGAGATAGGGACAAGGTGACAGTGTATTGGTTGCTACCCATGAGGTACACTGAAGGAGTTCCAGGAAAATAACAAGAATAATAGGGTAGAACGATACAAGATCATAATAGAGGTCAAGAATAAATCTGAGGTGATCGAGAACTTAAGGGTCTCAATTAAAAGTAAAGTGAAGGAATGATATCCCTAAGTTACATGAAGGATAAACACATTGGGTGACTTTAGCAAGCAAATGGAAAATATTGTTGATATAATGATGGCTAAAGGTGAGGAGTTATCATTTGATGAATTCAGCACATTTATAGGGGATTTATTTCACTAAGCACAAATTTTTTGGATTCTGGAAAAAAATTGAAGCATCCTTGAACAAGGACTTCCCAATCCTCTTACAACAAGAGTATAAAATATTCTTTTGTTCTTTGGTGCAAGTCGGGTATAGCTTATTCTTTCTCTCCATTATTTTACTCTTTGATAAAGATTAGATGGCTTTCTAAGGACAGAACAACACATTTACTATGGGGTGATGTTGAGCCCATAAAATGGCTAAGTCCTAAGTCATAGGTTAAGTGTACATGCAAGGCACTATGGAGCAAAGAATGTAAGTAAATATGCTTGAGGAGATAAAAGTTTATGCGTAGAAGCGGGAAAGGGTGTAAGGTTTTAAGGAGTTATCCACATTTTGGTTAAAGGGTATCACATAAAAACATGTGAAGTTGTAGATAAGCGTAATGATGATAAGGTTGTTACATGGAGACTTGGAGCTCAAGAAAAGAATATTCCAAGGAATCTTTATGGTTATAGGTTGTAAATTAGAGGTTGTTATGGCTAGTTGACATCTGCATGGCTTGGACACTTGAGTATAACAAGATATGATGACATTTGACATGTGGGCTTGCTTAGAATGAATGATCATCACGAGATCCTATCCTATTAAAGGAAGCATTTGGATCTAGACATGAAGAGATTAATTGGGAGGTTATTGGTATTGGGTGTTAGAGATTAGAGGTCGAGTGTGGGTGCATATGGGGTGTGCATATGAGTGGTGTATTTCTGTAGGAAGGGATTATGTAATGGTTCTAAGGGAGTAATATAGGGTTTCTAGATTAGATCCATGGGAAGGGTAGGATGTTAATGGTAGAATGATGTACTAATTTGTTGTTGAACCTCTTTGATGTAATATGGCTATTGTAAACATTTGTTAATCAATATATGAAGGGTTGTTTTGAATATCTATGTTTATGGGTTCAAACCCTAACATATTTCATGTTACTCATGGTACATATCTGGTTCTCTTATGTTGTTGTAATGTTTACGTTTATATCATGGTGCATCTATGTTTAGATCTAGTGCTTTTACTTTACTGTAGAATAAATACTTGTATTTATGTTTATGAAAACATTCCTTCTTTAATGGCGAATTACTCTTACAAAGCTCACATAAAAGAGGGGCTCGATGCCTACATGCACCTTGGGTGATTTCTAAACTAATATTGGGTACATATCAAAAATATTCTTAATACAAATACTTTAATCATCACAACTCGTAATATACTATTACTTAACGTAAGTAAAAGTGATTGCTCATACCACTGAACTTATTTGACTACTTGGTTGAAATAATCTAAAGGAGGTGATAACAAAAAAAAGAAGGGGAGTGAAATAGTTGGCTTTAAGAAAAAATGAAGGATAATTTGCATGGAAAGGACATGCACACATGTCACAATCTAGAACACAACCACACAATTGTTTTCATGGGGAAAATATGAAATGAAACCTACAAAAGATGTAAGATAGCACACAAGGAAAAGTAAAGGTAAGAAGAAACAAAAACACGTTAAGGCAGAGAATACCCACAAAAATGAGCTTCTATTACTTCTAGAAATACACATTCCATTGCAATGGTGTCTCATGATCGATATCCACATACAAAATACTATATCTAAAGGCATGCAAATTAAAATTAAAAAGAACTAAATTCTTTAGTAAACTAAAGGATTCAACAAAAAAATGAGAAATGCTCATACATTTAATAGAAGGAGGGAAGAGGAAGAAGAAAGAAGAGGGAAACTAAGATTTAAAATTTAACCACCAACATTAATCATTGAATGCTTGCAATTCTTCCTATATAACTGAAATATGCACCTCCCCATATCTTATTTAGATTGTAGAAGAAGGAAGGGGACAAGATTTGAAAAACATTTGGTGGTTGGGTTTCTCATTATGTATTATTGTTAAAAACGTGTTTCCCTACTTCTCAACTACCAAATATCACCACTATTTGAATTTTAATGATCTGACTATAGCCCACATCAATAGCTTTCAACCAAGACTAATTGTGCCTTAATATGAGCTATGCATAAAAAATTATGACATTATGAATTCTACAGTCACTTTAACATACAATGACTTGTGGCGTGCAATTGATTGAATGAAAGATCAAATAGATATACATTTTTTTGTCATTTCTACCCCGTGTCATGAAGTGGTTTGTTGTAAGGATTTTGTGCCCTATTGGTGGAATTTTATTGGTCACGTGTAGTACACTCAAGTGTGATAGGTGCCATCTTTGGGCACATTGACTAGCGTGGAAGAAGGCACAAAGTTATGCATGGAAGAAAGAGGCATGGAAGGAAAAGTGAAGGATAAACACGAAGATGCATCATGTACTAAAGAATTAGAATCATCCACATAGGGTACAAGTATGTAAGTGGGGCATGAGCATCAAAATGATTGATGCACAGAAATAAGATAGGAAAGGAGGGTACGAGAAAGTGCAAGGGACTTAGCTTATTGATTGGAAATATAGATAAGGATGCGCGCGAAGGGTGCATAAGATGATGGAAGGAACGTGAATGTGGAAGGAGTGCATACAAGGGAAAATTGAATAAGATTGAAGAAATAAAATTAAAATGGAGGGAGCACAAAAGGAGGAAAACATGGATGGGTGCATTAGGAAACACAACCGAGAAAATGTGTCAAGGGACAACCAGTGCGCGCAACCTAAAATATTGCACTTTAGAGTTAGGATAAGGATGTAAGTTGTCAAAATATCTAAGGGAGTTATTTTAGACAACAATTTTGAAAAATTTTGGGGCCATGTTACTACTAGATCAAGGAGATTAGTAGCCTCGAGTATCCATTGAGTGTGAATTCAATTTGTAAATATGAAATTTTGGTGTACCCTTGAAGAGATACCTAGGAGTCACTTGAAACACTTGTCTAAATTATATTATGAATCTTGCAAAACCATTGAAAACTCTTGGAAGGTGCTAGAAGATTACTTGACATCGTGGAAGAAAAATAAGAGTTCTCGTGAGGAGTACATGAAAATAAATAACTAGATATAAACAAGACAATGTGCACATAACACACTTAGAGGAATTGAAACTACTCTATTATTTACAATGATGTAGAAAAATTAATGGAAGGGTTTAAGTTAAACCGCATTGACTAGAATTGATAGTGTGCCTCCATTAGGGTGAGACAAATCGAAAGAGTTAGCTTCCTTAGAGTAACTGGTAGTATATGGGCCACTCCAAAGTGCATCAAACTTTGAATTTTGCCCTGGTTTGGTGCAATCAGCATTCAATTTTTAGAATAAGTTTCCAAATTTTAAAGCTTGGGGCATAGCCTTTCAGTCAAACCACTTCTTTGTTTATTTTTAATGTTGTTATATCTTGATCATGACATAGTTTTTTAATTCTTCAAGTTCAACTAGCTCTACCATTCTAATTTCTCTGTCATTGGTGCGCTCAAATTCCAACTCTTTGGTGATCTCTAATGAAGGAAACTCAAGAGAGAGAAGGAGTGTAGATTCCTACCATATACTAGTTTGTAAGGAGAAGTTCCTATTGCCTTCTTAATTATGTTTCTTTTTACCCAAAGTGCGTGTAAGACCTTTGTATGTCATTTTATTTGGATGGTGTTCATTGTCCACTTCATGATCTTGATCAAATTATTGTTTGTTGACTCTACGAGACCATTACCTTGAGGGTAATAGCTGGAAGAACTCTATAGGTAGATACCAAAACTAAGAGCCCAATTAGAAATTTTAGTACCAAGGAAGGCTTTTGCATTATTAAAATAATGGTCTCGGGAATGTCAAACCTTGTTATAATGCCCTCGATAAATTCAAGGATAACGTACTCGGTTTATTCATTTAGCACGCACTTCATCAATTTTGTGTAGTAATATGTAGCTCTTAGCACCAATTTGCGCTCAATGCTCAAAGGTGGATTGATCATTCCTATGAATTCAAGACCCCATTGCACAAAATGGTGATCTACTTTGTATTGGTTGAAGGAGAAGCACTTTGTCAATTTCTTCTTTCTGCAAAGAAAGTGAATTCTTTGCATTTCATGACCCACTTGTGTATGCTAAAAAATAGGGTAGGAAAAATTCTCCTACCTTGATGATCTTCATTGTTATTACCTTGGCGAGAGATGTGTCCACAAGAGAGTCCATCATGAAATTATACAAACACTTTGTCAACATGTGTGTCGTCAATGCATGTTAACAACATGCCATAAATATTTCTTTTGAATATAACGCCATCAATGAGTGCATATAGAATAGACTACAACCTCATATGATGCCTCTTTTCATTGTTCAAACTAAGAGGATATGCACCAAATGAGAGGAATGTTACCATCTATTTCATCCAGTTGTGTGCATGTACTAGATCTTCATTCTACTTAGGTACAACATATGAAAGTTCTTCATCTAGAAACAATGAAGTTTCCTGATCATTTTACGCATCTTAGCAAGTTTCTTATAGAGCACGCTACCTCTAACTATATTTTTTTTTTTGATATCCACATTAAACTTCATGATTTTGGTTTCCCATCTTACTCATTTCTCACTAATTTCTACTCCCATGATGAAGTCTTTTACACCAGAGTGAGAAGCTAACACCTTGACATGGTTTGTGGTGAGCATACTTTTGAACTTTTTGGGCATGCACATGATGGCGTAAATCTATTTTTCCACATGACTATATTTCAACTTGTAATCCTTCAATATCTAACTAAAGAAAGTAGCTAGCTAGTCCAACCCCTGTTCATTTTCTTATGTCAAGACAACAATAACTCTTGCATCAACACCATAAGCATAAACGAAGAAATCCTTGGAGTAATCTACATTGATGAGTGTTGGCATGTAAGAAATATCTTGCTTGATTTTTTTGAAGATCATTTTTCCTTTTGTTGTCCACTTGAAGGTTGTATCTTTCTTGAGTATGAGGGTGATGGGCCTTACCATTACTAAAAATTTAGGAATGAATCTCCTAATAAAATTGATTTTTCCTAGGAAGGACTGCAAATATTTCTTGTGCATTAATAAAGACATAGAAAGGATGGCGAGAGAGATGCTCGGGATCAATACAAATAACATCCTTTGAGACCACATGGCCCAAAAGATTTCCCTACGTCACAACAAAATTACGAGTTCTTGGGGTTACGAGATACCCAAAACTCTCTACATATCTTAAATACTTTTTTCAAATGTGTCATGTGATCTACACCCTGCTTTGAGCATACAGTTATGTCATCCAAGAAAACTAGGATGAAGTCATTTATATATCCTTTGAAGGCAATGTCCATGGTCCTCTGAAATGTTATGCTTGCATTTGATGGACCAAATGAAATTTTCTGATATGCATAGGTACCGCATTTGGTTGTAAATGGTGCTTTGAATTGATCCTCTTATTTGACCATGAATATATTAAAGCCATAATACCCATCAAACATGGAAAATATGTGCGCGTCATCTACATATTATAGAATTTGCTCCATAGAAGGAAAAAGATAATGATCCTTTAAAGCTGCCCTTTTCAGGTCTCTGAAATCGACACAGAGTCTAATTTCACCATTCTTCTTGCATAGTGGAACAATATTTGTGACACAAGTAGAGTATTTGATGGGAAAAATAATCTTCACCTCAATGATTTTGGACAAATCTTTCCTCAAGAGAGGCTTTATCCTTGGATTTGTTGGTATCTACTTTTGTCTAATGGGATTGATATTAGGATCAAAGTCAATGAAGTTTTGAGCAACACTTGGATTAAATCCTTCCAAGTATTCATACGCCCATGAAAAAATTTCATTGTATTTCTTACACAGAGAGATAAAGACCTACTTTTCATCATGCACACAATATTTATCAAGCAACAAATCTTTTCCACGTGTAATAATGACTAGAGTACGCCTCTTCTTGTGCCACGTGTATATACTTTTCTTCATCCTTAAATACATCATCAGAATTGAACATTTTCTCTAACTTTGACCCCCTTTAGGAATCTTATTTGTCTTGATTTGAATTTCTTGGTCACCATAGATGTTATGCAAGTGAGCTTGCATGCTTGAGGAAAACTCAACTTCATTATGAATGAACTGGATGATCTCAGTACATTGATTTTAAACACTTTCTAGCTGGTGTTGTTTTCTGAATAGATGGCTTGATTAAAAATTTAACATGTTGCATACTTCATTTGATAAAATTCTTAGTAGGTGAGAATTGTGAACCAAGTGTGGCCATTTAATCTAATTCTTTCTTCATCTTCCTTGGCACCACCTAAAAATTCATAACATTAAATCCCTCAAGGATATCCCAAACTCTATGTTTATAAGCTTTGAGAAGCTTATTATTTTTGATGCACTTTTTTGTGACCTAGTGGATAGCCACTTCTTTGTCTCTCGAAAATATGCGGTTCCTTAATATGTCTTTTCCCCTCAATTAGAAGACCATACACCAATGCTTCATATTCTACTACATTATTGGAGCATGTAAAATGCAACTTGTACATGAAAAATAAATTCTCATTTTTGGGAGAGATGAGAAAACCTTCGCACTCCCGCCATTCTTGCTCCTAGATCCATCAGAGTATAACTTCCATAGACCAATATTTTCTTCATTCGCTTGAGTGTGCGGGGAATCACAACTTATTCTTCAAGGATACAGTAATTACTAAGGCCATTTTTAATGGATTCAAGCTATTCAAGATAGGGATCAAATATATTATCTCTCTTAACCCATTCATCTATCAATAGATCGGGTAATTGAGGAGGCACAAGCTACTTTTTGAAACGAGACTTGTACTTGGTCTTCTTGGATTAGGCAATTAGCTTAGAGAGGGGATGGGTCATATGACTCAACATGATAGGAAAATATGGTCAACTTGTATGGTAAATTGGGTACCATACCTTGTTCTTAGTAACATATGATACCAATCAAAATACAAGTAAGCACCTAGTTTGGTAGTTAAATCATTTGATAGACACAAGGAAAATAAGGAGGCAATTCAATCATTGATACATCTTGGGTTATTGTTAGGCTTGGAAATACATGGAGGGTTAACGAAGATCTTTGATGAATCCCATAGTGGTTATAATTTAGCCATCAAGTTTCAAGAATCCTTTAGACATAGCGGTGTACTCCGTGCCTAGAACATTAACAATCTTCTTTGGCATGACATAAGTGCTAGCGTCTGAGTCAATCATGAAATTGTGCATAAGTTGTTTTCCTATGATGAAATAAATATAAAAGGGTGAGGTTTTCAAAACATTACTTACTTTATTCTCCTCTGTTTGACTGATATTAACATCAACATGAGGCTTTTGGATAAGCTGGGTCAAGCACATAGGAGTTACACCAGAGCTTCATGTAACAGGTCATGTTGAGATGAAATGGCTAGGGCATTGCATTGTGGCGTTTACATTTATATTCTTCATCTAGTCAAAAAAATTGAATGGAAGGACCATTTATTTGTAAATTTCATGCACAACAACATATTTTCTTATTTGTTCGTATTGGGAAAAGGGCCTTAGCTAGTTCGGAGGATTGACCTAATAAAGGAGGGGTGTGCGCCACTTATGATGGAACATTAAGTTGTACCTCACATATAAGAATCTATGTGCCATGATTGTTTGATTATTTTTTTGTTTCCCTTTTATTTTTATGATCAAATTGTGTGATAGGAGCTGAAGGTATTGCATCAGACTCAAGACTTCTCTTCTTATATGTTGTGTTATCGAAACCTAGGCATGCGGTCTGCTTGTACCATCTATAGCTTGATTGATTACACAACACTCTTCGAAACAAACAACATAAGATTTACCTTAAGAATAACTTCTTGCATTTCTTGATTTTCTTCTTCACATGTGTAGTGGAAGGCTCACGCTAGAAGAATTATTGATCGTATAGGCCTACGTGCACAAGGTATTGGTGTAGTGATATTTACTATGATGCATATTGTAAGGAAGAAACATTCGACTCTTGAGCCATATTTTTTTGTCTTGGGACTAATGCTTGGCTTGTACTTAGGTGTTGGAAGAGGTTACGTAGAAGGAACCACTTACAAGGGGAGATGTGCGTTAGCATTCCATCTATTATTTTGTTGGTTCTTCCCATATCTCTTATTTGTATATTTATTGCGGAAGGCCTGATGGATTTTATTATACCCTTGATTAGAACTATTTATAAAGGCTTGCACCTGCTACTATTTAGATGTGACTTTATTGAACATGTTTCTAATCGAGGCTTTCATTTCTTCATCTTCTTTCAGTATTGTGGGAAAGAAGGATGTGTATGTAACAGGGGGCATTATCTACTCAAGAACATGAGAAACAGAAGGTTGGGGTGCTTGATACATTTCATGTAATAAGGGAATAGGTGGCCTAGGAGCTAACTTTCCTGCCTATATGAGACTATGTGTATCCTTTATTGTAGATTTATAGGAATTAGGTAAATTTCTACCTCCCATGGACTGAATCATAACTGATATGTCACTATTCAAAGCCCTTAAATAATACAAGAAAGCATGTTGCATTGTATTGAGGCCTTACCACTTGAGGTATCCTATCCCAAGCCTTCTGAAATTTGATATTAAAGTCACTCATTTACTCATTAGGTGTTCTCTTTGTTGTTGTTAGTTATTCAATCAAGGAAAGGTGATCTAACTTATATTCAAAATAGTTGCAAAGATTTTTCCAAGATAATTCCAACTAGAAATGGATGCAAGTCTTAGGATTATATACCACTAGAGCACTTTTTGCTGGAATGAATCCGTAAGAAGCCTAACTACTACACCATCACATGTGACTAAATAGACATAGAACACATTCACCACATCTTGGATATGCTCAACAGTGTGTGACTTGATTCTCACAAGTGAAGTATGGAATAATTTTGAGCATGGAAGGTGGCATATCATGTTGCGCATTGAGGAGGGACTTCCCTAGTGAAGTTTGAAAATTATCTTAGAGGTGGCGGAGCTTCCATGGTAGGGTGTGTAGGTCTACGAGAGAGGAGGATTGGAAATTGCACAGTGCTGCATTGGAGATGGAGAGGCACACGCGTTAGTTCTATGACCTCTTATCCTTGGATATAGCTGAGAGGTACTCAAAGGATTCTTCGATTATTTTGCTTTGATTTTATCTATCCTTCTTATGAAAAATGTGTTTGGACTACTAAAAATAGTATATTTAAGTGTTGGAATTCATCAGATGTGTTGAAACAACCTCTAAAGGATAAAAGTCTCTAAGTCACACAATGAAACTTAGCAATGATGAAATTTAAGCTTTCAATGTTGGTCCCATTAGGCATTCCAGAAACTTTTAGAACTCAAACTTGCACCCATCCCAAATCAGGTTGAATAGGGTCATTGAGGTAACAATGGGAATGTCTCTAAGTTATGGGACCTTACGTGCTTGAGAGAGATATCCAGAGAAGGATGGTTCTCTACTTATTTCTATTTCTACTATTACTCCTAATGTTAGAAATGAAATACTAAACCAGTCATGCCAAGAGACAAGATTTAGAGGGAGAATATGTCAAAAGGAAAACAAATCTAAGGGAGGCAATAACACTAGAAAGAAGGGGCATGAACTAGATGGATATAGGTGAAAATGAAGGATAATGCATATGGGAAAGACAAACACGCATGTCACGGTGTAGAACAAAGTCACACAATTGTTTTCACAAGGCACAATAAGAAAAGAAACTTGCAAAGGACATGAGATAGAACATAACACAAAGGAAAGGAAAGAAAAACAACATAAACACGTTAAAAAAGAATATCCAAGAAACCAAGCTTCTATTACTTCCAAAAAGGCATAGTCTATTACAATGGCATTTGAGGCCAATATCCACATGTAAAAGACTAGATCTAAAGGCATGCAACATAAAATGCATAAGAACTTAAGTTCTTTGAAAACTAAAGGATTTAACAACAAATGAGAAATGCTCACACATTTTATAGAATAATGAGGGAAGAGTAAGAAGAAAGAAGAGGGAAACTCTTATTTGAGTTTTAACCACAAACAAAAATCATTGTATACATGCAAGTCTACATGTAAAAGTGATAGATGCACCCTTCATATCTAATTTATCTTGTAGAAGAAGGAAGGGGACAATATTTGAATAAAATCGGTGGTTTGGTTGCTTATATTCTCATTAATGGCTGAATTTGTTTTCCTACATATCACTTGTCAAATCCCACCACTATTTGAATTTGAATGATCTAGACCAGTTGTATTCCATGTCACAGATTTCTAAAAAGATCAATTGTGATTTATTGTGAGATTTGTAGCGAAAGTTATGGTATTTTGAAGTTTACAAGTCACTCGAAATGTAATGACATATTGCGTGCACTAATTGAATAAAATTTTAGCTAACTATACATCTATTTTTTCATTTCTATGTCATGTTATGTAGTGTTTTGTTGCAATGATTCAAGTACCTTGTTAGTTCACTTTGATTGGTTACGTATAATAAACTTAGGTCGACATGTGGCACTGCACAGGGAGTGTGTGGAAGAAGGTGCAAATTTTCACATGCAATAAAGAGGCGTAAAAGGAAAATAGAGGACAAGCATACATAGGCATCGTGCATGGCATAAATGGAAGCATAGTTGTAGGTGACAAGTATGTAACTAGGGTGCGAGATTCATAATGATTGATGAGTGAAAACAATACGGAAAGGGGGAAAAATAATACACAAGGGAATTAACTCATTTATTAAAAATCCATATAAGGATGAGCGCAAAGAGTGCATAAGATGATGGAAGGAAGGTGAATACGCAAAGATCTGCGTGTGAGGTAAAATTGAAGAAGATAGAAGAAAGAGAAGGAAAATGGAGGGAGCACAAAAGAGGATAGTGCACATGGGTGCGCAACAAAATAAAATTGGGGAAATGTGCCAGGGGATAACGTGAGTGCACACAACTTGCAATATTGCACTTTAGATATAGGATGGGGATGTAAGTTGTTAAAATAATCGAGTTATTTTTAATAATAATTCCTTCTGTTCCAAAATGTGGAACTTTGCGAAAGGGATGTTGAATGTTTGGAAAAATATCCTAAAGATATATGAATAGGTAGATAGTAGAAAAGTTAAATGTCCTTGAAAAATTCTATGAAAATGTATTAAATGGGTATAGTGACAAAGAGCACAATATTTTCCAATGTTTTGTAAACATGTGTAAAATGGGAGCATACCACTATTTGACCAAGTTTCGGAAATAAAATTTTAAAAATGGGAACATGGACAAACTTCATCTTTGATTCATTTTGAGGAGAGTTTAAAATTTAATATTAGCTTACAATTTGAAAATTCAATAGTTGTGTGGGTGTGCTTTCTTAGTTCTTGGAGCTAGATGGTGGAAAGGTGAGTATGCTTTCTTGGTCCTTGAAGATCACATAAGAATTTGTAGTCAAAATGTTTATATCAGCTCATATTTTGAGCTGAATAACCATTGGTTTAGTTCGGTTACCAATGTAGAAGTGCATGTTAATTAGGAAGCTTAAATAAGGTAGAACTATTTGTTAAATTTCATCTATTCGTGTAGTTATATTTGGATAGAAATTGTTGTGTGAGATGCACCAACTGGGTTGGATGAAATGTCTTTCGAATCCCATAAGCAAATGTAATTGGCATGTGCAACACCAAATCGTTACCTTTCACTCACTTTGTTTATGATAGGAATGGTTTTCTCACAATCGATTTGCATATTTCAAAGTATTGATAGTTTCCTTTTTATATGGAATTTTATTTCCAACAAAACTAAGGACTAGTTTATAATTTTATTAAATAAATTATAGTTGAAATGACAAGAAGGGCTTTCTCCTAAGTAACCTAATTGAGTATTTTGACCATCAACCATACTCCTAAACCATGACCCAATACTTTGTAAATACAAAGTGTCGAAAATAGATATCGGTGTCCTCTTGTATTGGTGAGATTGAGTTAAATCCTCAACTAAACTACTTTTTTTATTAACCTTACAAAGTTAATAAAACATGATTTTTAGTGACTCGTAAAACACCCCTCTAAACCCCAAAATGAAAAATAGAATTTTAAATATGTTCTCTGTCATGTGGGGTGTTGTATTAAACCTTGTAACACCCTCAAATAATCATTTGTGTAATTTTTGTCACCTCTATAATTTCCTCGATGACCCTTTTTGTAGTTTTGGGAAATGGATGGAACTCAAAAGTTGGGTTTGATTTTGGCTTGTCATTTTTACCCTAAGTGAAGGAATGGATATCGACCTCTTTATACCTTTAATATTTATCCATAAAATTTTTTTACAACCATAACTTTTGAGAAAAATAACCCACTAGTTAGTTTGCAAGTAGGTTTTTAGGCCTCTCGGTCCCTGGTTGACTAGATCAAACTAGCCCAATTATGATAGGTGGCTCCAAAATTTATCGTCATTTGTACCTTGATCATAAGTTATAAGTTTTTTCAACTCATTTTAATTCCTGTTTATATGAGAACATATAGAATTTATTGCATGGTGTTCTCTATCCTTGGAGATTAGTTTTTGAATGCAATTTCTTAACCCTCAAGTTACATTTGATGTTTTCGTAGACTAGTAGAAAAATGTGATACAATGTTGTGGGACCCTCTCAAGTCAAATAAATGATGAGAAAATTCATAGGCACTTATATATGACTTTATATAACTCTCTTTTGCAGTTTATTTTGAGAAAATTTGATGGTCGAAATGGTATTTTTCACTCTCCTCTCTCTACTTTTTCACTCTCTCTCTTTCTCTCTTGTAGTTAGGAAATGAAATGAATGCGTATCTAACTTTATCTTGTTGCATGATAGGTAGTATAATCATGTGAATAGGAAAAATATGATAACGTGAAATATTCTATAATTTACGTAGATGGCATGCCAATAGTTATTTTGCTGATCATGTTTACACTAACTTGATAGGTTGTAGGTAGTGTGAGTATGATTAAAATGGATGATGCAAAATATACGTTTAATTTTTATTTCCTAAAATGTCTAATCAGGATGGGAATGGAAATGTATCTTATTTGAAAAATAGTACCTATTGTATTAGTAAAGAAAGAATAAATTTCTTCATTGTGCATGTGTGTTAAATAAAGAAATGGTGAAATTTCAATTTATAACCTTACAATTAAACTTCATTATAGAAATTTGTAATTATTAAACTATGGTAAATTATTTTAAGTTTGTATATTGTATCAAAGTGAGACAAAAAATTAAAAGTAATAGTTTCATAAGTCTCTAGACATAAACGATGTTGTTGATAGTGTGACTTGTGTCAATCCCTTGACAACGTTTTTACACCCTTATCATCTTGTTAAAGAAATCATGTGGTTATAGTATGTTATTGTTATTCCACTTATCTTCTTACATATCATTCATAATATTAATTTGCAAAGGGAAATGTGGATACTTAATTGATAGGTGTTGATATTACACTCAATATATAGTTGATCATGGTGGCATCATATTGCCCTTAAATACTTTTCATTGTTATAATAGCCTTGGACAAATATTCAATTCACCGAGTAAACTATGTTGTCTTAAGTATGGAGTAGTGCCACTAGGAATCTCATCATATATTTTATCTTTAGTGGTCTGATATTTTTGTGTCTCTTCTTGGATGTTGAACATTTAAGAACTTACGAAGTCTTAGAAACAAGATAGTTTTCCAACTCAAGGATTGTAGATTATACATGACAGTTGTAAAAAGAGGTGTCAACATGATCATAAGAGAATAATCATTAATTATGAATAATGGAGCGAAAGAGGACAATGTAATACGGTGAAAGGATAATTTTATATGATTTAACAATTAGTTAAAATATCGTATACCTTTAAAAATAATAATAAATAAAAATAAAATTTGTAAGCTAGAAATTAAGCCTTTTCTTGATCATTGTTAAGTCATGTAATAACATATGAATTCAAAGATGGTAGTTAAGGTATTGTGTGCGAGATAGGTCTTTGTTTAATTTAGAAAACAACTATAGTAACATTCATAAACATTGTGTCATATTGCCTTATGGATTTGAGTTGAGAATCACCAAAGCATTAAATAACTTGTACCCACATGGGGAAAATGTTTCTTATAAAGCATTTGTTGATGGAACTTCCTTTTGAAGTAAAACCTAGGAGAATACTTATAACCAATGTATACCCAAATAATAAGATTAGTGAACAATACATATCCAGATTAAAAGAACCAACCTCATATCATGATAATCTTATAAACCTTTATCTCTTCCTCCTAGTTGATAGTTACCATAATTTGTGTTTGTGGGATTTTAAGTTCAACTAACAAGATAGCTATGGGGTGATTATCTCATTTAATAATAATTTAGGTATAGTTAAAGGGATGGAAAAAAATTCATCATGAAATATGTTAGTAACTTGATATAATGGCTCTATCTTGGATTGGTCTTAAAAGCAAGTGGAATTAGGGTGGAACTCTTTTATCATGTTGAATAAAAAGGTCATTCTTTTCGATTCAATTTTAACTTGAGTGTAGAATTTGGAAGGAATTAATAATTTTGTGTATAGTGAATGTTAACTAAGGTAAGTTATTTCAAGACATATTCACTAGCATTAGTAGGAAAAGACAATTAAAGGTTAGTTTTATAATGTTCCAATTTCTCCTTAGAGGTAATGCCTCTATAAGACACAAATTATAGTACTTACATGATCTTAAGAAAAGAGTTAGTCATCCTTATCAATGGATTATCTAGAAATCTTCCTATAATTATCTTGAGGATGGTGTAGTCATACCCATCAAGAAAATGAAATCATGTTCATATGTTAATACTTGATATTTGGTCTCCTTATTGTGCCATTAGAGGGCTTAGAGTTATGTGTGAAGGGATATTTGGGCCAAGTTTAGATTTTTCCATTTAATGAAGTTCCATAAGAATTTGAGTATCTCGGTAATTGTTCTTCTTCATAACCCATGTTTTTGGGTTAATCTTAAATGAGTACCTTATACTCTGGAATGTTTTTTTCCTAGTGGAAATTTTGATTTGAAATGGCACATTATAAAGAGAATGGATTTTGGTCATACTGATATGGGAAAAATTGTGAAGTTTCTTGGTCACACTCATGTGTTAGTTGAGCATTTTCATTATACAAAATTATGAGAAAGTTAAATTATGTTGACCCTATTATTTTTACCTAAGAAACACCTCGATGAGAATTACATGGGCCTTATGAAAGGTATACAAAGGTAAAATCGTCTCACTTTACATTGTTTGAATTGCATGTGAGCTATAATTTGTATAATAATGATGGTTGGAGTGATTTTCCATTAGTTAAGAAAATTATTCATACATGCCTCACTTTATGTGTGATGGCTAGAGTTTATAGCGGTTCTAGCCAACATTGAGTACTCTTGGATCTAACATCTTTGTTGTTTATGAATGGAAGATGACATGTATGTTCATATATTAGTAGTGTGACAAAAAATAAATAATTTTTAATACTACAATGGATCCTAGAATGAGAAATAAATAACCTGCATTGTAAAATTTTGAGGGATAATGACTTTAGGCATGCTTCCTAAAGGTTATGCTTTGGAAGTAATAGAATGTAATGCTTGCTCATGAGACATTTGTAAATTTTGGTATGTTAGTTTATTGCAAGGTAAGTGTTGGCGTTAAGTGTCTATTGATTAGTGCATCGGTTCTTTAGTAATGCATCATATGATTTCATAACAACAACAAATTCCAATTTTTCATTACTTTTTATGTGGTAAATTAGTGGGCATTACATTGCATATTGTAGTTGTAACATGATAATTCAATGGGATATAATGCTAACTTAATAAGAGAGTGACTAACCAACACCTTTGTCTTTTAAATGATGACTGTTTAATCCTATAGACATATCACTTAATGTGTTACACCATTTTGGATGATAAAATAGATGGAATATTTCTGATCTACTTCATTTATTTGAATTAGATACGAGATACATAATACTAATATTATGTAGACCCTTGTATTAATCCATCGAGATAATGAATCTATCTAGTTAGGAGGGATGTAAAATTCCCCAAATAAATTCATTAACTAATTTACTATTGATTTGAATGATTGGATGGTTTATTGATGATTTCAATTATAGTTGATTGATTAATCAATGCATTTGATAATATTTCTTATTCTTAAAATGTATTATTAATGAGAAAATATGGTTTGAATTTATCGTATTTTTGTTTCTCTTCGCATCTATTCCATTTATAGATTTAATAAATGTATTTTCAAATTCAATTGTTAAATTTACGATTTCACTATGACAATGATCTAATCACATGCATTTTCATGAATTTTGGATGTATGAATAATTTTACCTCATATAAATTGGGGTCCACCTATATGGAAGGTATCATTAAGGAGAAGGTCATAGATCGAGGTAAACATGACTATACAAGGAAGTAAATGAGAACCAACACAAATGCACATAGAAGTACCTTGTTTTTTACTATCATATTTGTTTGTTGTATTAAGATAGTGTCATGTAATGAATGTGTGATTGTGATTTTAATGGTTGTTAATATTGGAAATTGATTGTTGATTTTTATTGACCCTTGATTTTCATGTATTTGGAGGGATCATCTTTGTTTGATTTACTAATGTTGACCATAGTTTAATTCCACCTTTTAAATTAAGTAATTTAAGTACTTATTTAATTAACTTAACTAAACACATGCTTGTTATTCCGGCGAGTTAGATGTCATACAAATTTGAGATGTAATATTGTATTTTTTCATGTACAACAAGAATTCTATTTTCAATAATTAAAAATTAAGTTTTAAAGAAATAAAACTCGTTTGTATACTTTTCCTCTAATTTTAGATGTGAAGTTTTTGTTTTTATAAATATGTTGTGTATTTAAAACTATGCATAGGGGACACATGGGGTATTATTTCCTTTTTCATTCATGGATATTGGATTTCATGGGTGGAGGAAGTGCTAGATAAATTTACATTGGAAAGCCGAAGAACAAGATAATGGTTGATCAATTTTAGAAGTACTTTCAATTTTATACAAATCCTAGGAAAGATGTTCCAATTTAACTCTAATTTTTAACTAAAATTAAAGTAAGAATTATTATAAAATTTCATTTTCATTAGTTTCATGAATGTAATATAGCAAGTATTAAATTATGTGTTTGATTTTGTAGATAAATCTATGTATTTATCCATCTTCTTAAGAAAATGGACATTTAGAGTGCTTTCACACTTAGAATGTTTGCTAAAATATAATTAGAATTTCAAGTGATTTGTCTCTTAGAAATTTTACTAAACACTCTTGTGGGGATTAAGATTTCATTCACACTTGGTATTGGAAACATTTAGTGCCAAAACAACCAATACATGGGAAAACACAACCAAAAACACAAATAAAACACACACACACAATATATATTATATTAATTCAAAAAACTTCATACAATAACAGAGATGATACTTTTTTTTTCCTTTTGTTTCTCTTTTTATGTCAAATTTCTTATTTCCTTTTCTTAGGAAAATTTCTCTATGCTACTACATATTTCTATTTGCAATATTCTCTTTCTCTCTATTTCTTCTTCACTTTGTGTTGTTGCATGAATTAATTAAAATAATATCCTCAATATTTTCCTTTCATACAATTTATGTATATAGAAAAATATACACTTCTTTTCCTGCTAAAATCATGCCCAAAAGTATATATATATATATATATATAGGCCCACATAAGAAAAACATAGAAAAATAACAAAGAAGAAGCCAAAAATTCATGTATTGCAGTTTTTCCTAGGAGTCTCACATCCACAGGAGGAGAGAGATGGAGGGGTCATGGAATTGAGCCACATCGAAAGTGTTGAGGTGAGGGTGTTTGAAATATTCAACAACCAAAGTAATTAAATCTCCTTAACGAGTAGGTGGGTGAACAGAATAATGGGTTTGAAAACGATGAGGGGCTCAAGATTATGAAACACAATAAATTCTGAAACTCATTGTTAATCTTGACCCAAACCAAAAAATCATAAAAATTTTAATTTTAATTTTTTTGAGCTAGGTGGTCCATCTATGATGCCCATATTTTATCTCAAATTCTCAAACCTTTATTTTGATATGAAAAGAGTTTGCGAGAATCGAATCGAAACGAGGCACCACAAAGTAGTTGCACTCCAACGGAATCGTGAACACTCCCGCGATAGCAAGGAAAAAATTGATCAATAATGGAAGAACTTACTCAATGAAAACAAAGCTTGCATAGAGGAAAGACAGTGAAGTGTCTTGGCATGCTCATAAATGAATAGAAAAGCGGTACATATAGAGTGTTGAGTAACCCTAGTGCATGACACATATGAAACCCTAAACCAAACCCATGTGAGATGAGCCTCCAACATGAGAGGAGGACACATAGGATAACTCACACTAACAGCCCCCTTTATTGAAGCTAGGGTAGCAGCTGTCATGAGTCGAGCAGAAGAGGAAGACACTCCTAAACAACTAAGAAAGATGTGTTAATGGGGCCCAAAGAACTAAAGGCACGATAAGGTGCCCATATACAAACACTATCTTCCGAGAAGAAGAAGAAGAAAAGAAGGACTACACAGCCCTAAGAAGATGGGCAGTGTAGAAGACCTCACCCCAAGAAGAGACCATAAGTGAAGAAACTTCATCTCAGTGAAAGGCTTAATGAATAAGTCTACAATCTGATCAGCTGGCTGAATGTACTGAATGTCGATAATACCATCATGAATAAGCTCCCATATGAAGTGCATATGGATCTCTATGTGCTTTGTCTGCTGATGTTGAACTATATTTCTACAAATAGAGATTGTGCTCATGTTATCATAGTAGATAATGGTAGGCTGCCGAAAGTGGATGCCAAACTCGTCGAATACCCCACCTACCTAAATAGCTTATGTGGCAGCAAGAACTACTCCTCTATATTCTTCCTCTCAGATGATATCACAATTGCATTCTGATTCTTACTAGACCAACTAATAGGACCCGAACCAAGAGAGAAATTGTAGCTAGAAGTATATTTTTGATTATCTAAGTCACCGGCCCAATCGAGAATATTTGAATCCAATCAATTCAATATCAACTCGTCCATGATAGTGTATGCCATCGGCATAAGTGCCATGAACATAATGAAGGATCCATTTAGCTGCTTTCAATGCAGCTCATGTGGCTCTGCATGAATCGACATGATCCCACCAGCATATGATAAATCCGGTCGAGTGTGAGTCAAGTAGATCAAGCTCCCCACTAACTGTCAGTCAAGAGTACCATCAACCAAGGGAGTAGAGCAATCTGAAACCAACTTAACCCCAAAAAGAAAAGAAGTAGGAGATGACTTGCAATCGATATCTGAAATTGAGCTAGCAAATCAAGAGCATACTTAGGTTATGAAATCAAGATTCCCAAGTCATATTGTGAAATATGGATCCCAAGGAAGTAATGAAGCAGACCTAAGTCAGTCATAGAGAACTTGTTGGCTAAGGAAATATTCATAGAATCAATAATAGAGGAAGAGTTGTCTCATGATCAACAAGTCATCAACATATAGAACAAGAATGAGTATGGAGTCATCTTTTCATAGAATATAAACATTTGGATCGAGTGACACCTAGTAAACCTTGATGTAAGTAAGAAGGAGTCCATCTTGGCATACCAAGCCCGAGGGGTTTGTTTAAGGCCATAAAGAGACTTATTTAACTTACAAATGAGGGAGGAATCTTGGACATAACATGGATGTTGTTACATATAGATCTCTTCCTCTAGGTCACCATGAAGGAAGGAACTCTTAATGTATGTTTGATGCAATTTCCATCATGTCGTTGCAAGTGATGGCTAGGGTCATTCGAATAGAATTCATCTTCACAACCAGAGCAAAGGTTTCGTATAATCAACCCCAACTATCCGGGGATAAACCCTTAGCTACTAATCATAGTTTAAAATTTTTGACGTCTCCATCTACTCCATAATTTGTTCGAACACCCACTTACACTCGAGCGATTTTTCTTCCTTTCGGAAGAGTGGTTAGATCCCAAGTATCATTCTTTATGAGAGAGGAAAACTCGTCATCCATGGTAGAATCCCACTCAAGAATACCGAAAACCTCCGAAAGGATTGTTTATCGAGAGGAAAAGGTGAAGAAAGAGTGGGGTCTAATGAAATTTGAGCAAGTACGTCTCATATCCGATGTATCTCTAACTAAATATCCAACACTTTTGCAAAGTTTTCCTAGCCCAAAGGGGACCAAGAGGATCAGGATCAGAGTGAGAATATTCTTCACTTGAATAAGAAGAGACATAGTCCTCGTCATCACTACTGTCAGAATCAGAAGACTCAAAGATTTGATGGTCGGGAGGATCTAGAAGAGGAGCACGCTCAATAGTATCATCATCTGATGAGTCAGAATCTGAATCAGTGAGTTGAAGAACCTCAATAGGTGGAGAAGTAGAAGTCAAAGAAGACTCATCAAACTTAACACTTCTCTCAATATATAGCTCATGAGAAGTAGAATTCATCAATCGATATCCCTTCACACCATCAAGATACCCTATAAAGATACAAGGTTTAGATTGTGGTTCTAAGGCCTTGCGTTTCTTCTTGGGAATCCAAGCCATAGCCTTGGATCCGAA
Source organism: Taxus wallichiana var. yunnanensis (assembly GCA_018340775.1). Classification (NCBI taxonomy): domain Eukaryota; kingdom Viridiplantae; phylum Streptophyta; class Pinopsida; order Cupressales; family Taxaceae; genus Taxus; species Taxus wallichiana. The sequence goes on from CM031239.1 coordinate 188,695,737, forward strand.
GACTCAAAAGTGCTCAACATCAGGCTTGCATCCAAACCAAGCTTCAAAGGGTGTCATCCCTCTTACTACCTTGTGTGGAACATGGTTCTGAATGTAATTTGCACAATTCACTGCTTCGGCCCAATACTGCAGAGGAAGAGACTTCGAGTGAATCATACAAGTGGCCATCTCCTTCAGAGTACGGTTCTTTCTTTCTGTGACTCCATTCTGCGAAGGGCTATAAGCAATTGTATGCTGCAGAGAGATCCCTTCAGAAGTATAGAAATCCATGAACCTATTGTTTACATATTCACCTCCATTGTTAGTTCAAAGAACCTTGATAGACTGTTCCACCTATTTCTCAGCAAGAGCCTTAAAGTCCTGAAAATGTTCAAAGACTTCAGACTTAAGCTTAAGAAAATATACCCAAGTATATCGCAAATAGTTGTCAATGAAGGTTAGCACATAAAGAGCTCTAGTAAAAAAAAGAGAAGGAAATGGACCAAAAACATCGTTGTGAACAAGATCCAAGGGAAGAGTGGCTCTCCAGGCTTTTCCTTTGTCAAAGTTATTTTCAGGATGCTTTCTAAGGGTACAACCCTCACAAAGACCTTTAGAAAACTTGATGTGAGGCAACCTGTTGACCATTTCATTTTGACTCAATTGTTTAAGGTAGCGATAATTTAGATGTCCAAAATGCTCATGCCATATCTTACTAACCTCATTTGCAAGAGTGAGCAAGGCAGTGGGTGTAGAATCAAAAGTAAAGTGGGAGAAGGTGTATAACCGTGAATGGTGATCTACCTTTCCCTTAGCCACTATAGTGTCATTGTTAAGCTCACGAATAATCATTGAGTTAGGACCAAATTCCACTCGCATTCCTTCACCAAGATGAATAATTTGGTAAAATGATAGGAGATTGGTAGAGATATCAGGAACACTCAACACTTGGTTAAATGTCCCCCCATCCATCTCTACTGATCCACTACCGGAAACCGACACTGTCGGGTCATTACCCATCATGATTTGGGACATTCCACAAGGTTTGATGTTGGAAAACTCAACATGTGAAGAACCCATGTGGTGCGAGGCACCGGAATCTATAATCCATGTCGATGAAGGAGCAAATTTTGATACAAGGGCCTTTCCTTTCTTCTTATCATTTTTAGCACCTTTTGCGGTAGAAGACTCACCTTTGAGCATTTTTTTATGGATTCAGAACACTTATTTATTTTTTCTCAAGTAAATGAGATAAGTGATCAATCTGTTTTTAATACAATGTTGCTCGTTGTGACCATACTTCTTACAATAGGAACACAAATACTTGTTTTTCTATGCTCTAGTCTCGAAGTCTAAGTGTTTGTGTCATTTTTAGGTTTGATCTTGGTTCCTTTCTTAAGTTGATGCTTAGTTTCTTTCTTCTTTTCATTATTCTTTCCTTGCTAGTACTAGCTACAAGGGCATGTGACTTGGACTTGAGAGACCCCATTTGAATGAGTTTGTTGTGTTCTCGAATGAGTTGGGATGAAAAAAAATCAAAGGAGGGCATTGTCCAAGTATCGCCCAAAGAAAAATTTAGTGTAGAAATTTGATACGAAGAAAAATATTCGGGACATAGCTTAGAGAGAATCAACAAGATCAGATTGAGAATATTTCTTTTCTACTTGACATCCTTTTAGCAATAATCTAATGTGGACAAATTTTGAGAAGAAGGCTTATAGATTTTCAAAGTCACTAGGATTTAACCTAGTAGTTCGTTTTCCAACTCATGCACTCTCATGTCATCTAGTTTTCCAAACATCACATCCAAAGTGTTTTCCACACGAGATGTAGGTGTTTGAGGACGCCTCAATGTGGAAGAGAAAGTACGGAGAAACAGACATGCAAAGAAGACCTAAAGCTTCATCACTACGGTTTAACCACTTAGAGTTTTTAGGTTCATCGTATGGTTCGATGTCGGTTCCCATGGTGATGCGAGAATAACCCTTTACCCCTTAGTTTCATTATTATTTTCGATCTCCATTCAAAAAAGTTGAATGGCATAAGCAAAGGAATTGAAAGTGCATCCATAGTGAGAGAGAGAGAAAGAAATGCAGAAAAGAAACACAACCACCTAGGACAATAACAACCCCCTACTTTTGACACTTTATAGGTTAGTGCATTGATTACAATTGGGTCCGTGCATGTAGTTTGAAACACTTGGTAACTCGTCTTGCAATTAGCATAATAACGCGCAAGAGAGGAGACCACAACAATGTTTCGTGTAGCGCAACAAAAAAGGACACCGTAAACAAGCACAAGAAAAAAATAGAAAGGAGGTGAAAGCCAACCCTGGTGGTGAGAAAAAGCGTCTCACGTCACATGAAAGAATCCCTTTGTCATAAGACTGTGGCGGACACACTCACAAGTCCACGAAAAAAAGGAATAGAACAAAGCTCAAAAGAATGAGTTGAATTAAGCAATACAAAGACACCCCCCAGAATGTGGCACTTTATAAAATTAGTACATTTACAAAGCTAATGATCCCATCATCTAGAGTGTGAAAAAACATGCAACTTTGACTAAAGAAGTGCTCAAAACTTAGCAATGAGTCAAAATTTATAGCAAAAACCAATTCCCGCAATTGATGAGGAAAAGCTAATAAGCCTGCAAACGGGAATTAAAAAGGTGCCTAAACACATGCAAAGGGTGTCATATGTATGCTCGTTGGAAATGACATGGAATTTGAGATAGGGTTTATTTGTATTGTGAGGGGGATTAGCCACCTGCCAATCCTAGACCTCACCCTTCGTCTTCGGCACTCGACGGAAGGTTAAAAATACACAAAGCCAATAGACCAAATTATAATGCCAAAGAAATTTAGTGTTTAGATAATGTGAAATTAATAAAAGATAGATTTAATTAACTTAAATCTAATTAATTTCAAGAAATAATTAAGATCTAAAAAGGATTAGAATTTTAATTTAGATCTTTTAAATATTTGATGAAACTTCTAACAAATTGCTAAAATGGTTTTAGAAACTTGTTATAAATTAAAAAACACGGTAAATTAGAAATTTTAAAAACTTACCAAAGAGTTTGATTTGTTTTACCAAAAAAACTTAGCATGTAAAAAGGTGGCCCGTTTTTAAAAAAGCGAAGTGTTTTGTTTGTTTGTTTGAGTAAGATTTAAAAAGAAAGAAAGAAAAACTTACCAAAACAATTTGTGTACTAAAGAAGAGGTGACTGTAATAGGCCTTTATGCAAGTGCATGGACACCAAAAGAGGTGACAGTCCTTTGCAAGATGAGACAATACTTTATGCGAGTGCGTGGGCACAAAAAGAGGCGACAGTCCTTGCAAATAATGTACAACCCCTAAAAAAATGTGGCTGAGGTTTAAAACACCCGAACAGGTAAAAAATGCGAAACAACCCAAAAAAGCCTGGAAGGTCCAAGAAAATGCCCTGAATAGTCCAAAAATGCCTAGAATGATCTTACACCACGCATGATAGTTTTTTTATTATTGGCAAATAGTTTTTGAAAGGGACTATACCCTTGTTTACATAAGAAGGCTTAGAAGCCGAATAAGCAAGAGAACGAGAGAGAAAAGGATCGAAATCTAAATGTTACAATGAAGTTCAAAGTAGCCAAAAATAGCTACCAAGACGAAACAAAAAAGCAAAATTACTACAAAAATGTAGTAAAGGGTCCGCAAAAAAACAACAAAAAAAAACATACAGGATAGCGAGAAGCATCTACAACTACTTTTAGTAGCTTTGTCAATTATTGTTTTGATATTCTTCCAGATTTGAACATTCCCAAAGTTTTCATGTGGGAAGCATCATTATAATCCAAATGCTCCACGGTCTTCTTACTTTCCTTATCATTACCCCAAAGAGTGGCTGGAACTCCGCTTAGGTTGGAGAAACTTTTGACGTGTTGCTCAATGAACTCCTCAATCGCCCTAAAGATGGCAATGTTGTAATCATGTCGAGTTTTGGCCTTCCCTAAGTGGGAGTCTAAGGAGTGTAGCTTCTTGTAAATATCTTCAATTTGGCTGCTATGTCAACATCCTCCTCCTCCTCCTTCTTCCTCTTTCCTTTCTATTTTGCCAAGTTTTTAACTTCATCCTTCAACAATTTCATATCAGCCTCTAAGGATTCCATCCTTCTTGAAGAGTTTTCCAATTGCACTTCCCGAGGGCTGGCACTGCTGATATTCAAGAGGTCATGAGCAATTTCAAATTCCTAAGAACCCTTCTCCACAGCAAGAGTCTCAAGTTTAAGCTTCCTAGAAGCCCAGTAGTTAATGCATGATAGTTAACAGCTTGTACATAAGAGTTTACAACCCCTTCAAGAAAAAAAACGTGGCAGAGGTTAAAAACACCTAGGAATGAATGAAAAAAGTGTAGGCCGCATGTGAAAACAGTCCAAAAATGGTCAGAGGGACAGCAGTTCGTTGATGAGCAACCACGACTGAAGAACTCAAAGATCCTGCAACCACAGACAACATGCATAGACAAATATCCTGCAAAAACCAGAGATTTAAAAAAATTCACTTCCATTTTAATAAATGAAAGGAATCTCTATTTTGGATTTAGTTACATCCAACTAAAAAGAGCAGAAAAACCTTTGATTTCTCAAGGTATTTTGAAAAAACCTACACATGCACAAGAAAAAAAAACACAAAAAAACTTTCCTGAGAAAGCTTGTTAGAGATATTAGCAAGATAATTTCCAGAAAATAGTGATCAAAGGACTTGCATGCAGAGTAAAATAACAAAACCAAGTAAGAGTAATAGCAACAAAAACAAATCAAGTGCATGTTTACCCGATCTTAGCTTTGATACCATGAAAAGAGTTTGTGAGAATTGAATCAGAAACGAGGCACCATGAAGTAGTTGCACTCCAACGAGAATCGTGAAAGCTCTAGCAATAGCAAGGAAAAAATTGATCAGTAATGGAAGAACTTGCTCAACAGAAACAAAGCTTGCATAGAGGAAAGACAGCGGAGTGTCTTGGCATGCTCATAAATGAATAGAAAAGGGGTACATATAGGGTGCTGAGTAACCCTAGTGCATGACACATATGAAACCCTAAACCTAACCCTAAACCTAACCCATGTGAGATGACCCTCCAACATGAGAGGAGGACACATAGGATAACTCACACTAACATGATAGAGGTTTGGTAAAAATGTCAAGTATCTTTTGCTTTGACTTACAAACTTTAAGATCAATTTATCCTTTCTCAACTAATTCATGAATGAAGTGATACGTGATAGCTATATGCTTTCTTCTACCATGAAGAACTTGATTTTTAGACATTGTTATAAATGACATACTTTCACAATAAATCACATAACTTTCTTATTTCTTTTCATGTAATTCTCGAGAGGATCCTTTTTAACCAAATCATCGACAAGTGGCTAAGTTTGCTGCACTATACTCTACATCTACAGTAGACAGAAACTAATTTTTTTTCTTTGAATCCTGTGATATAGCTCCTGATCCAACTTTAAAAACATATCCATATATTATTTTTCTACCATCAAGGCTACCTTCCCAATGACAATCTATGTATCCAACTAATTTGAAATAATTATTATTAGCATATAGAATTCTAAAATTCTTTGTTCCATTTACACACCTCAGTATTTGTTTTCATGCTTGCTAATGAGACTCGTTTGGTGTCTCCATAAATATAGAAATTAGACTAATTGCATACATTATATCTGGTCTTGTTGTAGTTAAATACATCAAACTTCCTACCATGCTTTTGTACCTTGTAGGATCTACATTGTTGCTGCAATCATCTTTTGTTAATTTTAGACTTATCTCTGTTGGTGTAGATGTTGGTTTTCAATCCAACATTCTAAATATTTGCAAGATTTCTTTTGCATAATTTTATTGAGAAAAAAATATGCCCTGCTCTATTTTCTTGACTTCAATGCCAATAAAATACTTCAACAATCCCAAATCAGTCATCTCAAATTCTTTCTTCATGGCTGATTTGAATTCATCTATTGCCTTGTTTGCATTTCCAATAAAAATTAAATCATCTACATACAAAACAACAATTAAAATATCACCATTGTTTACTTTAATGTAGAATGTGAGCTCATTGTTGTTTTTGATAAAGATGTTACTAATTAAATAGGAATCAATCCTAATATACCAGGCTCTTGGTGCTTGTTTAAGTCCATGTAATTTTCTCTTGATCTTGTATACCTCTCTCTCATGCTCTGGGATTTCATAACCAGGTGGCGGTCCATACACTTCTTCTTCTAACACTCCATGAAGAATATCTAATTCAACATCCATTTGATGGACTTTCCATTTATGATAAGAAGCTATGGAAATAATAGTTATGACAGATCTCTAACCTTTCTACTGGAGAAAATGTCTAATTAGAATCATGTCTAGGTTTTTGTTTGTATCCTTTGATAACCAATCTTTCCTTATGTCTTTCAATTTTTCCTTCAAGATTAGTTTTGGTTTTATAAAATGACTTGACTCAATGAATTTCTTTCCTTCGGAAGATCTACTAACTCCCATTATTTATTATTTTCTATTGCATGCATTTATTCATCCATTACTTCACACCATTTATTATATTTAATTTCTTCTTCAAAATAAATTGGATCAACTGCTGCTGAAAATAAAGAAAAATTAATCATTTCATCTTCATTTTCTTCATACCTTAATTGATCATAGATCTCTTGTACATTCCTCATTTTTCCTTTCTGCTGATTTGAGATAGAAGATGATGAATATTCTTCATTTTTTTGGTCCTTCATGCTTTGTTGGCTACTGCCATTAGAAGATTAACCCCTTTGTGAAATGGGTGTCAAACTTGGTACATTGTTTTCTCTTCCTTCTGTTGGTTCAGAACAATGATAGGTGCATTTACACTTTTTGTGGCTACTCCTCTACTTGTGCATCTTCCCAAGATGATTCCTCAATGAATTGAACATCTTTATTTATAATCAGCTCCTTAGTAACTATTTTATAAAATCACCTAAGTTTTATATTTCTCACTATATCTAATGAAAATGTACTTCTCTCCTCTGTTATCCCACTTTTTTCTTTTCTCGCTTTAGAACATGTGCATATGCCACACATCAAAAAACTCTCAAGTGTTTAACACTTGGTTTTCTTCCACTCCATGCTTCTTGAGGTATTTTTTTCCTCACACTCTTTATGGGGCATCTATTTAGAAAATATACTATTGTCGGTAATGTTTCTACCAATAATTCAATGGACAATCCTCTTGCTTTCAACATGCTCCTTTCCATTTCTTGAATGGTTCTATTCTTCCTCTCAACTACACCATTTTTCTAAGGTATATACCTTGTTGTGAATTGTTTCTTGATCCCGTGTTCTTTATAGAATTTTAAAAACTCATTTGATATATACTCTCCCCTCTATCCATTCTCAGTGTCTTTATATAATGGCCACTATGCTTCTCAACCATGTCCTTAAACTGTTTGAATATTTCAAACATCTATGATTTAATTTTTAAGAAATAAATCCATGTCCTTCTACTGAAGTCATCTATGAAAGTAATGAAATACATATTTTTAGATAAGGAGGAGTCTTCATGGAACCACACAAATCTGAATGTATCATCTCAAGAGGTGAGATTTCTCTCCATGATTTACCCGACGGAAAAAAAAATCTATGTTGCTTTCTAATATACATGTCTCACAAACCTTACCCGGTTGTTCAATCGGAGGCAATCCTTTCACCATTTTTTTATTATAAAGAATGTATTCAATCCACAAAAAATCAGATGTCCATATCTCGAGATTCCGAGAAGGAGATTGATCAATGGATATTATTTTGAATGTTTTTGTGCCTTTTGCTACACTTTTAATCCTCAAAGGGAACATTCTGGTTTGTTTCATCTGCACAACCGCAATCAACTTGTTACTTCCACCTTTATCATATGAAAAACTTTCTCCATTCTACAAATTCACCTTATATCCATCTTGGACAAGTTGTCTAATGCTTAGTAGGTTATAATTTAATCTGGGACATAGAAAATATTATGCATAGGATTATTGTCTCCTTTCTTGGTGAGAATGGATACTATGCCTTTACCCATAAATGCAACTTTTTCATTTGTTCCCATCTTCACATCAGATTTGTTTTCTTCATCGATATTATTAAACATTTCTTTATTTCCACAAATATGATTTCTATAATCACTATCATAATACCATACTTGTTTATTTCCTTGCTCATCTATATTGCAAGTTAGAGAGAAACTTCCATTATTTTCATTCTTCTCAGGTTTATCTTCTTTTGCATTAGAGAAGCTTGCATTATGATTATGATTTCTCAAATAATTTTATGTCTTTAGATACATTCACTGGAATAATGCCCAATATTTGTACACTAATAGCATTGCACATTTTATTTTGCATACCTTTGATAAGAACCACCTTTGGAAGTGTTGTTGTTCCTTCCTCTACCTCTGGCTTATGGCTCTTGATGAATATGTCTTCCACCTTCTTGTTGGTTGTTAAATATTCCTATTCCTCTATTGTATGCTCCTCTCCCCCTTCCTCTAACATTTTTATTTGTTTTAAAGGATTGTTCATTGGAGGAGCTGGCTGATCTACTCATCATTTATTCATGGGTTTGTAAAGAACCCATCAGCTCATCAAAACTCATTTGTTTTAAGTCCTTAGACTCTTCTATGGATACCACAATTGGGTCAAATATGACTAGAAGGCTTCTCAATACCTTCTCTATGATCTTGTGTTCTTCTACCACATCATCAACTTTCCTCATTTGAATGAAAATGGTCATATTTCTTGTGAAAAAATCATTCACTTATTTTTAATCTTTCTTGAGAAGAGTCTCAAACTATCTCCTCAACATCTATAGTCTTACTACCTTGACCTTTTCACTTCCTTGATAAGAATTTGGAAAGGTGTCCCAATCTTGTTTTGAGTTTATAATTTCTTCCATCCTTGGTAAAATTGAATCAGTGACTGCATTTTGGATGTATCTTAAATATTTTTAATCCTTTCTTCTATTTTCCTTCAAATCATTCTTTTGTGGTTGTGTTAGTACGGTGAAAGAAACCTGGTCTACTACCTCTACATATCCTCCTTCAACTATCTCATATAGATCTTGAGAGGAGAAAAATATTTTCATCTTAATGCACCATATGTCATCAAATATCGGGGTTGTCTTCAAGAGTTGATACTACTCAAGCCATTACAACTCAACCCGAAAATAAAAACTCAAACCCATGAGTTATTGAGCTTTTTGTTTTCTCTGATACCAAAACAAACAACACCGAGGAAAACACAACCAGAAACATAAATAAAAACACAAACACACACACACACACACACACACACACACACACACACACACACACACACACACACACACACACACACACATAGATTTTATATATTACATAAATTTAAAAACTTCATATAATCACAAAGTTGTTTCTTTGTTTTTGTTCTTGTGTCCAATTTATTTTTTCATTTTCTTACAAAAAAATCTTTTTGCTGCTACACATTTCTATTTTTAATATTCCTCTTTTCTATATTTTCCCTTCTCTCTATTCTCCGAGCTTCTGCTCTATTTCTATTTCTCTCTATTTATTCTTCATTGTAGTACTACACAAATTAATTAAAATAATCTCCTCAATATTTTTCGTTTTATACCATTTCCATATATATATAAATAAATACTTATTTTTCTGCTAAAATAATGTCCAAAATATTATATATATATATATATATATATATATATATATTTGGGCCCACAAAAAAAAATGCGTCCAACTAACAAAAGCAGACCGAAAAATTCATGCATTGCGGTTTAGCCCAAGAGTCTCACGTCCATGGGGAGGAGAGATATGGAGGGCTCATGGAATATAGGCATGTGGTAAGGTTTGAGGTGGGGGTGTTTGAAATCTTCAATGAGAAAAGTAATTAACTCTCATAAGTGAGTAGGTGTGGGAGTGGAAAAATGAGTTCGAAAATAGTGAGGGGCTCGGGATTACGACCCATAATAAATTCGACACTTGGAAAATCATTCCTAATACATATAAGGATATTTAGAGTGGGAATTATAATAATACCATTGTAGATATTAAAATTTATTTTGCATTTAAAATTTCTGATTCAATCTATTGAACATTTGACATTGAGTAGACTTTTACCTTATTCAAACAGAGAAATTTTGATCAAGACTTGATAACGGTTTTAGAATATGGTATTCCCGATAAAATTACCTTATATGCAATAATGGATGGAGAGTTTGAAAGTTTATGATATAAAGCTAAACTAACATTTTTAGACCGTTGACATGTTTATGCACTTGAAAACTCGATTTATATTGTAACTTTTAATACATGGCCAAAATCTATATTTCATCTTTCTAAATTTGTAATATTTATTTCCTTATTTTAAATTGATGAATTTTAATCCTTATAACTCTCTAATACTATACAAAATTAATTTTGAAATATATTTATAGAAATCCTCAAGACATGAGATATCCGACTAGAATAGAAATGTTTTTTCAAACTATTTTTCAGGACTCTATGCATTGTAGTTGTGTAATGAGAAACCATATTATCAATGTAGTTAAGATTTCTTGAACTAAATAATATTTTGATTGTTCTATCACTACTTATTTATTTCTTACCTAGGAATATATGTTCTCAAAAACCATTACTAGAGGATGGTAGCTAACTCATTGATTGATTTGTATGAAATAGGGGTAGTATGTGATTTATATGCACATGGATATATATTATGATTTTTATAAGGATGATTTATTTTTCTACTCACTTCTTTGGAGGGAAGGCCCGCCACCAAGTTAGGGAGGTCAAGGGGATACTTTGTGATCTATGGTTGGAATATTAAATTCCTCAATGATATTCTCCTCGAGTTACATTGAATCAATAATAGAGACTTTAAGATATCATGGTTTTTAATAAATATTTGACATTATGATAGGCCATTGGATAGGCTTGTTGTTCTACTCATGTTATTATTCCAATCTAAATTTGTGTGCCTAATATTTTTAGAAAATTTAAAGTTATATTTAATGGAAATCAATGGGTAGTTGTCATGTATTTTTTAGGAGGAATATTGAACTTCATTCAATTATTTTATAAGTATTTATGCAAGAAATATGAATTGACATGATTAAATATGCAATATTAAATATATGGATTTATCTCTTCGGATTTGTAAACTATACTTTCTCATTTATATGAAATATTAAACTATTGTAATTCCAAGGTTAATTTATGATGATGAATTATATGTATGTATTTATGTAACACAAATGGTGTGTATTTCCATATTAAATAATGGGGCCATTACACAAAATATGAAATATAAAGTATGATATTTAAAATATCTAGAAGTATCGATTTTTAAAAATATTATACAAAACAAACATGTCAATCCCCACCTCATATTATGTTAAATTAAATAAATGGAACATTTAAATCAATGGTAGACTCAAATATTCATCAAGGGCATGCTCCAATTTGTTATGCATGATGTTGGCAACATCATCTTGAAATTATCTAGAAGTATCAATTTTCAAAAAGATTGTAAAAATATAATTTCAAACCCCACCTCATCTTGTGTCAAATAAAAAAATGGAACATTTAAATCAATGGTACATTTCAAATATTCATTATGGGCATGCTCTAATTTTCTATGTGTGATGTTGGAAACATCATCTTGAGCACTAAAGTGACTAAAGACATGATTATATAAGACCTAACATAATTAGAAGAGGTAGGTGTTGCATTGTGAAGCATTCCTATGTGATATGAGTATTGAATATGATCATGAGAAGCTACATGATGAGAAATATTTACATTTATAAGGGATAATTCAAGACAATGATAAATATTATACATTGATCCATAAGTAGTATCTTGTATAGCTAAAAGGTCACAAGGATGAGAGTGGATAGAATTTATAGAATATCCACAAAGTGAAATATTGACACATTGTGACTTATGGGTTAATTCCAATTACATTAACCTTTGGTGCATTATGTGCATGAGGATTAACTACAAGTTATTTGAATACACCTTCTACTATTAAATTCATAAGTTACTAAAATTGAGGCTTGCATGCATAGAAGTGAGTCGATACATGTGTTATTTGTCCTAAACATCTACCTAAAAATCCTTGGAAAGTTCTACCCCCATGAAGTATGCAAGATCCCCTTCAACAATTGAAATGTTGACCCCTTATGGGACTAAAACCTCCTAAATTGTGACCCAAACATTTTGCGTGTGAAATTGAGTCATCGAATCATTTTCCCTACTTTTTCTAGACATATTGAGCCAAAATTGGGTAATGTCATAAACTTAAGCTTTGAATTTATTTCAGCACTTCATCAAAATTATTCACAATATCAATATATGTAAAAATAAGGTCTTTGTCGAAACCATGACTTCACTAAAGAGATTTAAAACATATTGATAATTATTTCAAATTCAAATGTATAACCATATAAAATATATAGACATCAATATGAACTTACATTTATAAATAGTTTGGAAAACTTGTCTCAATACTTTTAAATTTAAAATCTCATGAATAGCAAAAATTGTCAACCGAGAAGAAAAAAAAATGTCTATACTCATATTCGGCTAAAAATACAAGTCATAGTGCATCCTCATGTTACAAATAAAATGATAAACAATCCTGAATAAGTCTAAGAAGACTAAAAATATAAACAAGGTACCTCATTAATGATATTCTCAGCTAGTAAGAGATATTAGTGTAGATTTTCATATACTGATCTTAGATAGAAAAACAATTCTTCATTTCATATCATTTTAACCTCAACTACTATCTTAATAGATGTTTCATCATTTTAAGAAAAACAAAAAAATCTTAAATTTGGATGTATTGAAAAAAGAGTAGAAAACACAATTTCTATCTAGAAGAGACCCCTATAGTTTCATAACTTTAACACTATGCAAACTCACAATACCAACATCAAATAAAGAAATGTCATTACGACCTTGTGAATGAAACAAATAATATATCATATTACCATATAAAATTTAAATGAAATATTTCTCACTTTTTCAAAAATGATTATACACAAAAATACAAAGAAAACCTAGTATAACATCCAATAATAAGTCACAATGTTATTAAATAGTGACAAAAACTAGCTCTATGGTGAAGGATAAATCATAGTATAAAAATAATTTTGACATTATTTTAAATCAAGAATACACAATGAATGAGTGCATACATTACATTTTCATCTACTCTAACCATATCTTCATGTTAGACCCCCAATGTAAATAAAAACATATAAGTTCATGAAATAAATAATGCACATCATTAGCTCAAAAAATATCTCTTTGTTCCAATTTGAAGAAAGTATGTATTAATCCATACAATTTATTTTTCAATGTAGAACCAATTTTTATTTTCAGAATTTCATCCAATAAACCTATAAATATAGCTCATAACACTAACCATATTATTGAGAGATCCCAGGAACACGAATCATACAATAAACAAAGTACAACACCCTTCACTTTGTTGACTAAGATAATAAACAACCTTAACTCCCAAATAAAAATAAATCGATGTTGAAATGAAAAACCAAAATGACCTAGTATGTATTTCATCACAATGAGGTAACCCAAACATAAAAATTATCTCTTCAATTGTGAACACCTAAAGAGAGAAGCCAAAATGAAAAAATGATATGGTTAAGGCTTCATTCGAAAATAAATAATAAGACAAAGTATTCTTAAGAATAAATGAAATTCCAACTCACAACTAAAGAAATAAACTCAATAAACTAAATACACATTCAATGTGTTTTAAAATATATTCCCTCCTAAAAATTTCATCAATGCATGATCTTGAAAAACAAATAGTGAGGTGAAAAAATATATTCAATACAAATAATTTAACCCAAACAACATGTTTTAGTAAAATCAAGCTAGCCAAATGGCTATGTTACTCAACCATATTACTAAGTCATTAGGCTTGAATTTGATAACCCACAATCATGAAATGATGCACATACCTATCAAGCATAGAAATAGTTGATTGAACCAAAAAAACTATGCTCTAAGGGTTGACAAGATATCAATGAGGAATCCATAACCCAACAAATTTGTAGTATCTAGAAGGCTTGAAATGTTAGGCTTCAACAATTAAAGAAGGAACAACACTTTGCGTAGCTCAAAATAAAATAAGCTCAAAAAATGAAAGTGGATGGTCAATACCACCCAAAACTTCCATGGGAGAGTCCCTTTTCTACAAAAGACTATAATGATGCACCTAAAATAATAACATTTTCACCAATTAATAAAAAAATTGGAATTTTTATAAAATTATTAATCTATATAATATATTTATATGTAGAAAATTTAAATTAATATTAATCAATATTTTTAGGCGAATAAATTTAAAGATATTTATATTAATTGATATAAAAAGTGTAAATAAAAATAAGTTGAAAATGTAGCATTTGTTGGACCCCTACTTTTGTTTTATACAACGGTCCTTGACATCTTTACGCTGAATAAGAAAAAAACTTACATGGGTATTTCCCATATTACACCTTTTCCACTCAGAATAACATGGGAAATACATTAAAAACAACTAAAGAAAAAAATATTTTAAGTTGTATTCCGAGATGCCAATTTTGAAGTTGCTTCATTTGGATCATCTAACACTAATAGTTGATTATGTATTTTATTAGTCTATTTGACATATTTAAATTTTTTTCTACTTGTTGGCAGTATTATGGGACAAATATGCAATTGTGTTTAGCCTATCAAATAAGGATAGCTCTTGCATACCTCATATGGGATTTAATATAATGAAAATTTAAGTGGGTTCTTGTATAATCACTAAATTTTATAATTGTGTTTTACAATAATAAATGGAAAACATTAGAAGAATGCATAAAATAGAATCAAAGTTATTGGTGACTTATTTTGTAAATTGTTTCACACTTCATTCAAAATTATGTTTAAGTTTAAGAATGTAGATATATAGTCTAATTCTAAAATTCAAACTTCCATACCTAATGCAAGTTTTCATAAATTAATATTTCCTCAAAGGCATCTTGATGGAGAGACTAAAATTGTCCTTCCTTGAACCTTTCCTACTAGTAAAAACCCTAAATTGGTTATCATCTCCTTGCTTGACAAAATGTTTTGGGTGAATCTTTTGATCAAAATTAGAACATTAGATCCTTCGATGTTATTTGGACCAATTTTTTTCTAAACTATGGAACAATCATATTGAGCCTTTAAAATCCCATTTTCATTGGTGTATTATATATGAAGGCCTCCCTATTGGTGATTGGCTTAAGAATATGCAGGGGGTTTTGAATTGTACCTATTAAACTTGCCAATAACCTAAATCTTTCAAACACTTTTTTTGGTTTTTTCCTCATGCTTGGTCTACATAGAAATGGATCCATACCATTTTCCAACCTTTCATCCAAGGAATTTTTATTTGAAAAATGGTATTGTGTAGGGACTTGGACATGCTTCTGCAAAATACAATGATTATTGGCAATTTTTGTGCTAATTTTATTTTTATATTTGAAAATACATAAATTTTGGTATTTTTAACAACACTAATATGGATAGATAATTATTTGTGACTAATAAAGATATTGTGATTTCCAATGTGTCACTTTAGATCTTGGCCTAAATAGAGAAATCCCATTTGGAATAAGAGAAATTTCAATTTCTTCTCTCTCACTTGGGGAACAGGGTAAATTTTAAGACCCCCAAAAAATTAACCGTACATATTACTTGGTGAATTTCTATAAATGACTTTCAAAATATTCGTGAATGCCACAAATTGAAAGGAAATCAATTCATCTAGTATCAATTATCATATGGTAGCATTAGTCTACCTTGATTGGTAGTAATTTTAACTTTTACATACAGTAAAAGTGATTTGAATATAAAAATTTGGCTATTACTACAAATGTTAGGAAAATCAACCTAAAAATTAAACTTGTACCTAGAAATTTAGGCGAAATAGCAAGTGACCTAACCTCTCAAAATTATCCAAATACAATTTTCAAACTCCCAAATATTCATGAATTAATGAAGATTAGACACTAAAATTTACACTTCTTGGGAAAAGCATCATGTATCATCAGTCGGGTGCCTCTAGATTCTCTCTATAACTGATGTCCTTCTCATGGTAATGGGTGAGATCTTATTTGATAGGAAAAACATTTTCTAGACACTCGTGCACTCTTATTATCCATTCAACGAGTTTATTTAAGGCAATGAGTAAAGGATACACCAAAACCGACATACCAAAAGATAGAATTAAAGGGGTTATAGGGAACGCTATGATCTCATACCCCAAGGAAGTAACCCTTACATTAGGAAAAACTAAGGTTTCTAAGGCCTTAGGTTAAAAACGAAGAAGTTACCCTATCAAGGTATCGACACTATGGGGGAGTAATGAAGAAAATAAGCATGTAAAGTTTATGAAATCCTAAGGAAAGCATGTAACATGAAGTAATGAAATGATATAAAATATGCTAACCTAACATTTCCATTAAATACTAATCTAACGTAAAGTATACAATGAATGTAGGAAACTACTCTATAACAAATGAAAAAGTGGATTAGACAACTTACCTATTAGGGGTGGTTGTTGATGCATCTACCTCCCAAATGACCATACACCAAGAGAGAACAAATTTTAGGTGGAGAAGGTGAAATAATCTAGTCCTAGCTCATTACAATTGACCCAAAATTGTAAGTTGTAGACACAAAATCATGCACTTGGGTATGTTTCTATGTCCTAGAAGCATGCTAACATTTATATGAATCCTAAAAAAGGTAATTGAAAACTATCTTTGGCCTCTTTTCTTTGTCTTTTACTCTCTCTCTTTGGTCTTCCACACCCTAGAACTGAGTCGGAAATTTAGTTATTTATTTTCTATTATTTCGAGACACCAACGCCCATCCTATAAATTAGAGCCCAAGCGCTAATGTCCCTTCTTTGTGCCCATAACCCTTTCTTACTTTACTCACTCGTTTTGGGTATATTTTATCCTTTGGGAATATTTTTCACTTATGGATCAGCCTTTTATTTTTCAATTAAGAAAATCAAACAAGAGAATCATATAATGACATAGTTATGTTTTCAAAATTAAGGAACAAGATCTAAGAATTACTATCATCACCTAATATTACATCAAAAGGCATTAAATCACTACAAACGAATTCATCTAGGATCCATTCAAGGGATAAGGGTTGCATACTTTGTATACACAAAGATAGGAAGGGGAAGTATATTCTATTCCATCCACACTTACCAAGGTACATTTCTACATTCTAGCTACATCTCATTATCATCTATGAAACTTGCTTAAGGGAATATTAGGACATCATTTCTACACGCACACATGCAATATTTTACATGGAGTATGATATGTAGTGCAATGCTTTGTTGTAATTTCACTCTATCTAGTGACCGTCAGGTCAGTCCCACTCCCCATTCGGTATTTTCCTTTTTATTTTTATGTGGGTTGTGGGTATGTGCAGTGAATCTATTTTTATAGGTCACAAGTACCTTCGATGATAAACGAAAAATATCAAGTAACCAACATGAATTAATAACGAAGCCCTTGCGACATAGAAGAAAGTAGATCCCGATCTTTTGTACACCACCCATAGGTGCTAAGAAGGTGTCTCTAGTTCCCAGGAGCCCTTGCCCTACTATTGGCGCTCATGTCTAGATTTTTTTTGTGAATTCTAGATTTGATAGTGACTAGTGATGACCCTATCTATAGTCTATTTAGCAGTCGCATATGTCCAAATCACTTCATGTTCACTCAAAAATTAGCTAAGTCTTCTAATTTCCCTCCCTTGCTCAAGGTTTCATACATTATATGCTTATTTTCTTGCATCTTACCATATATTAGTAATTCTACATCATTTTTACACTAATCAAGTATGTAATTAGATTTAATTCTATTCAAAACCATCCACTTGAATCCTTCCTTCTTGTGCTGTCACCCGTAGTGGTCACTTTTGGTCTTTTGAGCACACCGAGATTCCTCCGTCTATCCATAGGGGTTCTAAACCAATGGCTAAATCTGATAATCCTTTTGCTAACTCATTGACTGTTCCTCTTGAAAACATTGAAACCTTTTAAAGTGAACAATCATATGGTGAGGAAACTAACGTTAATCAAGAACTACTTGACAAGCTTACTAATTTCTGTCAAGCATTGTGTACCAACCCACTCCATATTCTGCATGTTCTCAATGCCTTACTTACTTCTAAATACTCTTGAGATGCTTTATCTGCACCTCTTCTAGGTTTCTCCTCGGCTTCCAAGGCCTCCACCTAGGCCCTAAACATTCCTATTTCCATTGTTATAACTACCACTCTCCTTGTTCATCCTAATACTTGTAATACAAAACTTAGTTATTCTTCTATTAATCCTAACCTAGCTTCATTATACCAAGAAATACAAGTTAAAATTTGTCAACTACAACAATCTACATCATGCTCCTCTCCATCAGTTGATTCCTCATTTCTACTTCACACCCCTTTTCTCAAATCAAACAAGGATCTAACAAACATTTAGCTGACTATTTTTTGTGTTAAAAGAACAACCTTGCTAAGATGACCAATGTACTTGATGATTGTGAATTGCAATATATTTTGTTCAAAGTCTCTTTCCTCCACTTCAAGGGAGTTTGATATTTGATACCTCTCCCTAATTCAATTAATTATTCCATACACTTAAATTACACAAGAGAAAACTCTTATCTATGGGAAAATTCAAATACTATGACAATGCTTCATCTTCATCCTCTAATCAGTTTCAAGGTAAGTCTACTTTCAATCCATATCCTAATTGCAGAAAGAAAAGGAAATTGTTAATGTTGTTTTCACACCGAGATAAGATTCAATTACAACCTCCTAAGCATACTTTTACCAAGCTACCATATGCATCTCATTTTCTATTTCAACAATTTATCAAAAGAAATCTTATCACTCTTCCTCCACCACCCAATCTTGACCCTTCTCACCCCTTTGCCACAATCATGTTGAAAATTCTAGATGTGACTATCACCAATGCGTTGGCAAATCCAATGATAATTGTTTCAATACTAAGCATCTTATTCAAGATCTTATTGACAACAAAGAATTGATCTCCATAAGTCATCTCCTCTAAATCGATCAATGATAACAAAAATATTAAAATATTGAATGACCCTTTACCCCTGCATGATAAGCAATTGATTTGAAAAATATTAAATTTGTAACATCCTAATTACATAGTCCAATATGATAAATAAGTTCTAAGGTACAAATTTAACACAAGTAATAAGATGAAAAAGTATAAAACCCTAAGTGCAAGAGAAAGGGAAGAATACTTATCTAATTTCAAACTTGGTCTGGATTTGTGTAAACTAGGAAAGATGATGAACCTGGATGGGGTAACTATCAAAACCGTGTGCCTAATAAATTATGGATTGGTCATATATGTTGGTACTAGGGCACCTAGACTGGGGTGAGTGTGCCTAGAGGCCAAAGACCTTTAATGGGAACCTGTAACTACATAGGATCTCAAAAACTAAATTTTTCTAGTGACGCAAGGTGGTCACCGATGGTTGTTTTTAGTTTCCTATATGTCACTATATAATCATTGAATTCATATCTAACCTACAAAGAGGATATGACCTGTAAAACCCTCAAACTATATCAAATACCAAAAAGAAAATATGTAATATGGGGAGTCGAATAACCTCAGCGGTCACTTGACCGAGTGATTTTACAATGAGAGTTACACCACATCTCGGACTATATGTATTTCTTATGCATGTGTTATATAATCATGCATTAGGATTCCCTTGTCCAAGTGCATGTGATAACATCCGATAGTTAGATGTACCAATGTAAATAGATGTGTGGATGAAAAAAATTAACTTCCCCTCCTATGTTTGTATGCAAAAACTACAGTCCCTTTTCCCTTGTATGAGTGCTAGATGGATGCCTTTGATGCTCTTAGAATCCTTTGAATGCAACCTTAGGTGATAATAGTTTCTTAGAGCTTCATCCTTTATTTTGGCCACATAGATTTGTATTTATATGATTCCATTGTTTGAATTTTGTAATGGACAACTAAAATTTCAACCCATAAGAAAATAATATCTCCAAAAGATAAAAGAATCCTAAAGAGATAAATTAAGATATAAAGTAGTCGGTGGTGCCTAGAGGGGGTGAGGGTTCATGGGTGCTAATGTCGTAGCTAGGAACTAGTGTCCCGAGTTATAAAAGATAAATAAATAAATTTCATACTTGAATTGTGGGGTATGCAAGACCAAAGATAAAGAAATAAAGACAAAAAATAGGCCAATGTCGGTAGTCACTTGCTAATAGCTTCACTTAGGAATCATATGAATGCAAGTATGTGTTTATGGACCTAGAAATGTACCCAAGTACATGATTTATTGTCTAATTTTTCCCCACTTTATGTTGTTGAGTGAATACCCGATGACATAACATAGTTAAGATATTTGTGCATTATATCCTTGTAGAGCATGATGGTGATAGTGTGCTAAGGAGACAAGTTAAATTGTGGAGTGATAACAATGAAACATAAAAGCTAAGAAAAGAGGAAGTGACCCTAGGGTGAAGCGTATGAGTTGTAATGTGTTGTACTTGATGTTGTTGTAGCTTGATGTGGGGTTGCTTCTTGTTGCGTATTAAGGATGGAACTGTAAAATAAGAGTGAAAGAGTAGTCATTTTCGTGTATTAAGAAAAATTTGTAAAAACGCGTTAAATAATGTAAATGTGAAAAAGTAATAAATGAAAAGTTTGCACCTAATTTGTGATGAGTGAAAAGGATATAAAGTGTCCTTAATTACTTGAGAAGAGTGATTTTTTCAGGTGATCTCACGCCAAGAGTAATTTTTTTCCATCTCATGCCATGTCGAAGAGTTTTGGGGAGTGAGGTATAATTTTACTCTCCTTCCATGACTACTTCCTACATTTATACACCACTGCAGTTACATGATCCCTATTTAGTTATGTATTATTCCAAGTAAAAAAATGATATAGAATGCATTCTAATTGCTGGAGGATTGTTCATGTAATATGAAAAATAATCTATGAACTGATGCAAATTGTGATAATTTGAGAAAGTAAGTGTAACTGTTCTAGTCATAGGCACCCGGGAAAGGTCGAGTGCATAGGTGTTAATGTTTGTATTTGGGTGTTGGTGTATGTTTTGAACCAAGGACCCAAGTTAGAGTCGAGGTTAATCTATAAGTATAATTGTTTTATGTTCATGTATTTTTCAAGCATGTAATGAATCTCTAATATGATGTATGGGGTGACTCATTCACGCAATGTATGCTCCCCTTTATTTGGGTTGCATGGGACATCTCTAGGAGGATACGTCCTAAAGGAGAGGACCAGATGTTGATGTTAAACTATATCCCTACAAGGGGAGGGAATTTCCATGGTATAAACCGTGGCACATGCAAACATCATGGCTAGGAAACATGTGTTAGTAGAAAAAGTGACCAACATCCTATAGAAGACGAAGTAAAAAAAAAGCAGAAAAAGTAGAACATAAAAAATGGGTTTCAAACATGGGACATCACTCACAATTCCAAAAGACAATAAAGGTTGAAGAAGAAAAAAACATATAAGCAATTATCATACATGATATAAGTCATAGCTCACAATCACTATCATATAATGGAAAATAATATCTAGAAAGTATCATAAAACCATGATGACAAGTAGTATTTGCAAGGAAAATGCTACACAGGAAGCACCTGCTACCATGTTAGAAAGATAAAAAGTATGTCAAAGTGTGTATGTATAAATAAAACAAGTAGTTTGCTATTAAGAATAGAAATTAGTATAAAATGAAACAATAACACATGTAGTGTGTAAGAAATTTGATGCTCTAGGACCCTGATGGGACCGGTAAGAGGTATAGTGCCAATCATCTATGTTGTATGTAAATATTTATATAAATTATGAATTCACAACTAAATAAAAATTCAATGCACATGTGTATATGATACAGATAATGACATACTAAGTATCTTTCTAGCACAGAAACAAAGTGTACATGTAATTATAAGCAAGTAATAATAGATGAAACCAAGATATGCGGTATGTTATGAAAGAGTGAAATGGAATGGTATGTAAAGTGAATATCATAAGAGAAGTGTTCCCCCAAGTTAATGTGGATGAGCATCAAATGGGGCTCATTTATAAAATATATCTCAACAGTCAAGAATGAACCATAGAACAAGACTATGTCATCGAGGAATGGTTTGAAAGTGCGTGTTAGAGAGATTGATCATGAAGCACAAATCACATATTGTCAAATGGGATGATATGCAATGTGTGAAGGTGGTAGAGGTTCATTTCAGATTTATACCCTCAGGCATTCGAGTATGAATTTAGTAACTAGAATGTTTCATAAGGTAATGATGATACAATTCATGTGTATCAATGTATGTAGGATGAATGATAAAGACTAAATGTGAAGCATAGAGCGTAATAGTACAAATGATAGACACATGATAATTCTAGGAGGGGGTAAGCATGATGCCCCCAAATGTATGATGATTAATAAACTATCTAATGAAAGTGAAGGGTAAGTTTCCTCCACTCAATGTGTGAGGAGATAAAGGTGTGTGACCATTCTTTGAGATCGGTGATGTATGAGACTGATGATGTATGCATGGATGAAGCCGAGGTGGTGAACACCGTTGTGATGGAGACATAGGAGGTGATGAACACCTATGTGAAGTATACCTAGGAGGTGATGAACACCTATGTGAAGGAGACTTAGGAGGTGAAGGAGGTGGTGAACTCCTATGTGAAGGAAACGTAGGAAGTGAAGAATGTGATGAACTCTTATATGAAGGGTTTCAGTAGGGGACTTGGGCTCATAAGATAGACTAGTAAACTGATGGGAATGAATAAGTTTCATATGAATCAAAGAGATAGGTGTGGAATGTGCCTTATATTTTAGAGGTACAGGGGCCCTAGATGCTCTAACATTGTAATGGAAACCTCGAAGAGGAGGATGTTTCCACGGTGTGCATGGCGAGACCACCTTTGATGGTGATAACTTTTTTGTTGTGAATGAATATTAGACACAAGTGATTCATGGAAATGATATCTTGAGTGACATGGAGCCAAGGAATACCTAAGAACATGTCACAACCTTTGATTGAAGGTGCCACAGTGAATGGAAAAAGCATGGTGAGAGGCCCAACTATAACTTGAAGCTTGACGTAACCATAAGATTTGGGAATTGGATATGAAATATGAGAGAGTGGATAGTTGATAGAAAAAGGAGTGAAATAGATCATATACCCATATGAATCGATTGATCTATCATTTTATTATTGATTCATGAGGTCCAATAGAAGCCTTGATATGTATTGTATTATAAGATGATGTAGCATAACAATTATAATTTGAGAATGTAATGAATGATGGTGATGCATCAGTATGAGAAATTAGAAAATTGAGAGCCTCCGATTAAGGAGGAGGCACAACATGATATGTATGATTGTCCAAAGAATCAACAACTTGATTTTCATGCTTAGGGTGAGTATTATTAAATATTTTGAGATTTTTTTTTGCATTGACCGGCATAGATGCCAACGGCTCAGGAAGATCAATTTTTTTTTCAATAATATCCTTGATGAGATGTAAAAGTTTGAAACATCAATTATTGGAATGTCCAATAAATTGATGATAGTCACATCTAGTATTTTCATTATAATTGCATCCTTTAGGGTGAGATGGGTCTAGATTAAGTGGAGGAGGAAGCATAATACTATTTCTCTCAATAAGTTGTGGTGATAAAATATGTCAAGCACAAGACAATTTTGTGAATGTATGCTTGGGAGGCTTCCATTGAATATTTTTAGGAGTGGAGACAAATTTATCAATAGATTTTTCCTCGAGGGCTTAGAAAAAGTCTTAAAAGTTGATTTACTTTGAAACTGATTAGAAGACATGAGGGTTGATCATGATACTTGATATTTCCCATAGAGATAAGTTTTCCTTCATGTAATTTAAGATTATGGCATGATTGATTAAATGAAGGATATGTCTCAAAGATGACACTCTCCTCTAGAGATGATATGAGACTTTGGACAAATAGATCTTAAAGTCTTGAGTCAATGAGCACATTGGTCATCTTAGCTAGGTTGTTCTTATATTGTAATACATAATTTGTTAGATGCTCATTAGATCCTTGTTTGAGTTGTGTAAGTTGAGCATAGGATATCTTAGAACCAATATCAATTGAAAACTAAGTGAGAAAGGCATAAGCTAAATACACAAATAATGTTACTTGAATCGACATATAGATTGTATAATAGATGCATTAGGTTGGAGGATTGGAGTGGTAGTAGTGGGCATGGAAGTAGGAATATGAAATGGTTAAGTGGAGGTCATTACAGCATAGGAAGAACTTATAAGGGTGCGAAACAACATCTCAAGAGTCTTTATCAATCATCATGGCCAAAAATTGGTAAGCTTTTCTAGTTCTTCTCAATCAATGTTGGTTTTCTCATCATAGGATTTCTTAGTATTAGATGTTTCAATGTTTTGAAGAAGAAAATTTTGAGAGTTACAGAATGGGTTATTATATTCATCCATTTATTTAGAAACCCTATGAGTAGATGGAGGGATTTCTATATGCTCAATAGACTACAAACGACCACTATGGGTTACGAGCATAAGAAGAAAACCTAGAAAAGGTTGGATTTGAGTGATGGGTTCACCAAATGATTTGATAGATATTGAATTTGTAAAATATTGATCATAGAGTCACATATTATAAATAAATGCTATGGTATAGATTTGACACAAACAATAAGGTAAAAATTTATGAAACCCTAAGTGCAAGAGAAAAGGAAGAATACTTAGCTGATTTTACACTTGATATGGGACTATTCGGATAAGGAAAGTGGATGAACTATAAATTAAGACTTTAAAAATTATGGTTGATAAATTTTTGAGTGTATCGATTATCTTTGGGACTAGGGCACTGAATCGGGGTGAGGGCGCCCAGGCACTAGACACCTCTAATAGGTTCCTATGATTGAATAGGAGCCTAGAACATGAATTTTCTAGTGTCACAATGTTTTCACCGATGATCATTATTGGTCAATTGTATTTGATAGATGATTACCGAATTCACTTGTAACCTAAAAGATAAGATTACCTATAAAAACCTCAATATACATTAAATCCCAAAAATAAAATATGTAATATGGGGAGTCGATGACCCTAGTTATCACCCGAATGAGTGAACATATGACCGATCATTTTACTAAATCTTAAATTCCATGTATTTCTTATGCGTGTGTGATAGAATTTTTCCCTAGGAATCCCTTTTTCAAGTACACACGATAGTGGGTGATAGTTAGATGTACCAATGTAAATAAATGTGTGGATGGAAAAATGAACTTTCCTCATATGCATGTATGCATAAAATGTAGTCCCTTTCCCCTTGTATGAGTGCTTTAGATGGATGTATTTGATGCTTTTAGAATCCTTTGATACAACCTTAAGTGATGATAATAGATGCTTAATGCTTTATCCTTTATTTTGGCCATAGATTTTTGTGTTTATATGATTCCCTTGTTTGAATTTCATAATTAAAAACTAAAATGTTGACCCATAATAAAATAAGATGTTCAAAATAAAAATAAGCCCAAATAGAGAAAGAAAGATATAAAATGGTTGGGAGCCCCCATAAGGGGACGAGGCTACCTTGGCACTTGTGTATGGGGTAGGCGTTGGTGTCCTGAGTTATGAAAGATAAAGCAATAAAGTTCAAACTGGGTTGTATGATGTGTAAGACCAAAGAGAAAGTAAGAAATACGAGAAAAGAGGCCAAAGTTAGCAGTTAATTACAAGTCTTCTCTCTTAGGAATCATATGAATGCAAGTATGTTTTTATGGAATTAGAAATATACCCAAGTGTGTGATTTTATGTCTACAACAACTACTTACTCTTATTATAATCATACATATTGTGTTGTTCCTCCCCTTCATCGTGGCCTCTTGATTTTTTTATTTCTACTATTGACGCATCACCCCCAGTCATTACGGGATCATGATTATCATGCTACATTTAACTCTAATTAATTCTCGTATAAATTCCTATATAAGTTCATATACCATCAATACTATTATGATTTATCCATAGGATCCTATGAATGTGTTCTCTATTGCACTCCTCCTAGCTATCAAATGTCCATTGGTTAATATTTCATTTCTAGTTCCTAATTCTTTTGGTTACTTCAGGCTTCCCGTTATAGTTGGGCCCCTTACCATGCTCATGCAATTTATTGTGGCACCTTAAAATAAATCTTGTGACATGCTCTTAGGTCTCTCTTGGCTTCACACCACCCAATCCATTCCTTCCATGAATCATTTGTACCTCGAGTTCATTAATAATAAATAAGTTGACACTTTTAAAGGCATTCGCCATGTACATCATTGCCTCACCTATTCTTGATGACATCTATACACTAGTTTCAACATCTAGGCATCTTATACCCATCAATTATAAATCACACTTAGGACTTAGCTCTTTAATTCACACATATCCTACTACACGACCTTATCCTCCTCATAGATCCATTATTCCACCTCATTTTCCTAACTCCCCTACTTGGGCATCCCCTTCACATAGGTGTTCACCACCTCCTTCACCACATAGGTATTCATCACATGAATATATTTCCTTTCATACACCACCAATCTTAGAGCATTGTCACATGCCTTTGTCTCCTCGGATATCAAGTGGAGGTCCCTTGCCCTTTATTATCATTAGATAGTGTTCTATCCCTCACACATTTAGGGGCATTATGCTTTCTACCCACCTCCTAATATCATTAGTTTTCTATCACCTTCTAATAAACCTTACGCTTTGTGCTTTATGTATAACTCTTTCTCAATACTCCTACACATTTGATACACAAATTGTATCATCATTACCCTATGATTAAATCTAGTTCCATGGTTCATACTCGACTGTTTAGAGTCTAAATTTGAAATGAACCTCACATCATACACTCTTCACGCTCGAATCTTCATGATACATATTTCTAATATTTACACTCTCATACCTATTTCCCAATGACATGCTCTTATTATATGGTTCATTCTTGACTATTGAGGGGGATTTTATAAATGAACCTCATCTCATACATATCCACTAGGGGAACACTTATCCTACCATATTCACATCTTGCATATCACACCCTCAAAATCATACATTGAATTCACATATCTTGGTTACATTTACTCTTGCTAGCTTCTTCTACTAACATGTCACACTTTGTTTTCTATACTAGAAATATTTTTATTATGTCATGATATTTCTCATATACACATTTGTGTTTACTTGATCTCTAGTTGTGAATAAATATTTATTACATATTTTGATACACTGCTGAATGATACTCAACATTTTATCTTTTACCAGTCCTACCGAGGCTCTTGGGGAATCTACTCTCACTACTATTACATTCTACACACATAAAGTTCTATTGCTAAATTATTCACTATCTTTGATTACAATAACTTTACTTTTCACTTCCATATACATTCTTTGACATACTATTTATATTTCTAACATGCTAACAAGTGCTTCATGTGTAGAATTTTCCTAGTAGGACTATATACAACCATGGATATCTGATACATTTTTATTACTATTTATTTATATTGTATGTTATTGTTTGTGGGATATACCTTATGTCTTGTATGATCATTATATGCTTTTCACCACTTCAGACCTAATTGTCTTGTGACATTGTGAGTGATGCCCCATGTATGGAACCCACTTTTTACGGTGCATCTCTTCTATATTATTACACTTTGGTAAATCTTATTTTTAGATGTTACAGGTACCTTCAATGATCAAGGAGAGAATATCAAGTGACCAACATGAATCAACAAAAAAGCCCTTGTAACATAGAAGAAAGTAGATCCTAAGCTTTTTCATAGTCACCGCACTAAGAAGCGCCTCTAGTGCCCAAACACCCTTTCCTTGCTATGTGCACCCATGTTTAGCTCTTTTCATGAATTCCAAATTTTATAGTGACCAATGACGAACCTATTTATAGTATTTTTAGCAGCCACATCTACCCGAGATCACTTCATGTTCACTAGGAAATCAGCTAACTCTCCTCATCTCCCTCCCTTGCTTAGGGTTTCATACTTTATATCCTTATATTTTTGTTTCTTAGTGTATATTATAAATTGTACATCATTTATTATAGTAGTTACTATGGAATTATATTTAATTATATGTTTATTAAATCACAAGCAAAAAAATCCAAGAAAAAAAAATCTCCATCCAAGAGTAAAGATGTAAGAAATTGATAAGCTAAGCGAGCGGGAAATTTGGCGCAAGAGAGAAAAGCTAATGGTAAGTTCCTTTGTGTAATTATTAGATGTCCTAATGTGAAAATGAGAGTTGGGGTATTTATACCGATGCCATTGCTTGATGGTGAAGGCACCGACAGATAATTTAAATTTTCATCGATGCAATCAAGTGCGGGCGATGACATTGTAATCGAGGAAAAACAAGGGGATGTGTGCAAGGTGTCATGAAAGGAAGAGATCATGCATGTATAATAATTAAGGGGCCATTATCCAATGAGATGTCATAATAATGTGAAGCAAAATAAGAGAAAAAATAAATACATAAATGGGATTGAAATTTACTCCTCTCCATGTATCATCCCTAACCTAATGGTTATCCGAATAACCATACCCCTTATCATGGAAACAGCCGTTTAAGGAACTTGTTCTAGAAATAGATGCATTAGTGACCTCTAACCTGAAAAGAGAAATTATTAGTAACATGTATGAAAATATAAAGCATAATAATATAGGTGTATACATATGCCTAGTCATTGATTACCACATGTCACAATAGCAAAACATGGGGTAGTCAACGAAATATTGATATATAACACTGAAACTAAAATTAAATGTAAAAGGTGTTGAGTTGTGGAGCTCAATTACTTCACAAATAACATGCTTTATTAACTTGTTGGAATACACAGTAACCAACATCAATTGGGTAACCGTCGTCGGTCACCTGGGGACCGACATCGGTCAAAGCAAGTAGGAACCGGTATCGGTTAGGGTAACCAACATCGGTTACCTATGCGTGATTGATTTTATTTAAGTCACGGGAATTAGATATAACCTTTGATATAAAGGTGATCTAATGGTTGTAATTACATAGCTAAAGTGCCCTAAGTTTGTATATGCTTATATAAGCTAGAAAGCTAGGGTTAGAAGCAAGAATTAGAAGAATTATAAGAAGGAATTCTTGGAGAGAGAAAAAGAGAAGCTTGTGAGGAAGAAAGTATTGTACATCTAGGAGAGGTGTGTAATATTGCAGATCTTCATTTTATATCGTATGTGAAGATTTGAATAATATATTGGTTGTTTCTTGGTGGATGTAGACCACCTTTGGGTGAACCATGTTATATCTTGTGGATTGTTTCTTATAGTTTTCTTTTCGTATTTATTATGTGTATGCTTATATCTGATATATATTTGTAAAACTAGTGTGTTTAACCCCAATGAAAGGAAATAAAGGACTAGCTAAAATTAAATATAACCAGCAATGCGTACTAATAATAGTGTCGGTTGTCATGCTACATACGAGCACAATCCATACTATTAGAACCTTGGAGAAGAAAAATTGAAAAAGAAAAATTATATGATCATCATTGAAATAGGACATAAATCACCTAGCTAGGGGCCCATGAGATGGATGTTGTGAATTTTTAAATTAGAGATAAAGATGGTCAAAAAGTGCAAAAGCCAAGTGGTGAGTAGGAACATTGAAAAAGTGAAAAAATCATATGGTAGAAGCTACAAGGAGGTACTAAAATAAAATCCAAGGTGCAGATAAATAGAACATGGATTATTATCCCAAAGTGCAAATAGTAACACCGAAAAGAAAAATATCCATGAGGTAGATGTTATAAGAACAAGAGATAAAAATCCAAGCAAGACTATGATCCTAAGCAATGATGCACAAGACCACATTGATCCTAGAGGAAAGCAAAGGAAAAATGAAAACCAAGGTTGTGATTGTCAAAATAAGGTTGATGAAGTAGTTAATTTGAGAATGAAAAGAAAGAGAGGGTAACTGAGTATGAGAACTCCCAAGCTCCTTCAATCATGAAACATTTTAAGAAACTACACGTTTGTTGGTTCTTTGAAAATGTGACCTTCATTTATTTGAAGGTGATATGTATTAAGACCGACGATATCCTTGATGAGGTAAGTATCCCAAAAAAATTGATCATACTTGCCTTATTTTTCATGGGTATAGTCAAGTTTGAGTAAAATGTTTCCCACGTTGAAAGTATGCGGATGAACAAGCTTATTGATTACGGGTATAGGCATGATCACACCATATTTTGCAGGGCCAAGGAGCAACAATAAATTATAGCTAAGCTAGAGGGGAATAAAGCAATTCATCATGATATTAGCAAGGTTGAAATTTATTAGCAAACGTTAAGCGTAAGATTCTAGGGTAGGCCAATAATAACCCATACGCAGGAATTTGTGAGAAATATCATGATTACGATAATGGCATCCATAATCGTGTGCTATGTAATTCTTCTAAGACAAGGGAACCTCATCCTTATTAACGCATCGGAGTAGGGTACCTTCAAATTTTCAATAGTATAATACATAATCTTTGAGTACATATTTGAGAGCCTTTTTGCATATGCGCAATCGTGCTCATGAGTCTGTGCCATTTGGGTAAGTTTTATGTTGGATGAATTAACAAATGTTTTCATACCAAGGATCAGTGGTAAGGGCATCTAATTCAATTTTTCAGACGCGTCTCGGACACATTCGTGATGTGAAGTAGTGGGAGCTTGGAATTTTTTTAGTAAGGCGTAGTTTCATGAGAAAACCAATGTGGCTGAAATTATGTCGCAACTATGGTCTAGCAGAAATCACCAATGCATTCATGGGGGATTGATTCAATGGTAAATGATGTGAAACATGGATTTAGTTCTTGAAATAGGTCCTAATAAGATTTAATATTTTCACTATGACATTGGTATTTCCTCTAACGTGTCAACACACCAACTAAGAGTCACCAATGACATGGAGATAAGAAATATTATTTTCAAGGATAGCTTGCATGCCAATGATAAGAGCTTCATATTCAGTCATGTTGTTGGTAACCTCAAATTCTAATCGATAGGAAAGGGAGAAATTTTTTTCAGAAGGATTGGAGACTACGTAACCCAAAATGGCTCCTTGAAGTCATGTTGTCCCATCAAAGTGTAACAAACATGTATCCTCATGTAAATCAACAGATGATTTATTCTTCAAAATCATAGTGCTTGGTGAAAAGGGAAGCTTTTCTCTTTTTTTTTTGGAGGTTTGTGACTCAAGACCGGAACTAAAGCTAAAGAAGTAACCTTTAATATAGATAACATTTTCAATAACCTCAATGAGGATGTCGTCGTCAGGTAATGCATCATGAATAGGTTGAGGGGAAGGGACAAGAACAATGAAAATTTGGTTTGCAATAACTTAGCCTTCTACTTGCTAGGTGATGATGTAAGGTCAAAATCCATAACTAGAGTCATCCACTTCCCAATTTGGTTTGTTGAAAGGACACCATTTGAGAAGAAGTGTTGCAAAAGATCTGTGTGAATGATGACATAAGTAGTTTGGTAAAGCATATAATGATGTAGTTTTGTATCAGTATAGTAAATGGATAGGAAATCCCACTCAATGGAAGTGTATCACATCTCATAATCTAATAGGGCTCAAATAAGATAGTAAATGGCATGTTCCTTCCTTTTTCATCTTCCTGAGCTAGCATTGCCCCAACAGACACTAGAGTGGAAGATGTGTAGAGAAGTAAATGTCTATTAGGGAAGGAGATTATAATGTTTGAAATGAGGACAAATATTTTTCATGTTTTCAAAATATTTCATACACTCCTTGGTCCTCTTGAGTTTGGTAGACTTTTTAGAGCATGATTTTTATGACTTGTACGCAATAAGTAAATTCATGGAAAAACTTTCAAATTGCCCCAGCTTTTATCACGAAAGGTTTGAATGTCGGCTATAGAAGTAGGTCTTGTCATGTCAAAGATATCCTTAATATTTTCTAGATCCACGTCAATGCCACATTTTGATACTAAGAAGGCTAAAAAAATTTCCTCGAGTCACCATGAATATGCATTTTTTGGGATTGAGACAAACCTTGTATTTTTAAGATGCCTTAGGTAAATTTCTAAGTCATGGGCATGATAGTTTTTCATTGAGATTTGATGAGTAGATCATCCACATAAAATTTGACAATTTTTGTATGAGCTCGTGAAATATGTGAGTCATGTTACATTTATATGTTTCGCTGGAATTTTTGAGTCCAAAAGGCATCTTGACATAACATTAAGTACCCCATTTTGTTGTAAAAGTAGTCTTATGTTGATCTTCAAGGGTAATTTGAATTTGGTTATACCCCGAGAATCTTTCCATAAGAGATAAAATTTTGTATCATGTCATAGAATCGACAATGGCATCGATGGAGTGTAAATGAAAGTTATGATTAAGACAACGAGGTTAAGGTTCCTGAAATAAATGCAAATTCGGATGGTGAGAGTAGATTTTTTCCCAATCATGACGATGTTACATACTCATTTGGAATATTCCACAGTATGAATGAATTTGGCATCTAATATTTTAATGATTTCCTTATGACAAAGGTCATTGATATTACGACTGAATTTTCTTATCTTCTTCCACACATGCCCAACTTCAGGATAGGTGATATTATTATGGGATAATCTCATGATCGATGTTACGCTTTTCGGCATATCCCCATGTAAATACTTCATTATGTTTTCTTAAAATTTCAATGTGACACTCGCGTAGATGGGGAAACAAATCTCTGAGCATGACTACATGTGAGGGATCATAATCTAATTGTACACTAATAGGCATTTCAACTAACATAGCATTGTCATCCAGGAAATGGTATGGATCCTCGGGTAATTTAGCCACTTCACTCACGATAAGTATTGATAGTAGAGACATAGTCATCATAGCACATGGTTGTATTGGGAATATTCCTGAATTTTTATAATTTCAAGGAATTTTATCCTCTCGTTAGTATAAAATCTCTAGGATAGCTTCACCATTATCTAAGTTAGGGATAGGGCCATGATATCCCACATCAATTTCTAATCCTACCTATCATTTCAAATCTTCTATGTTTCCTATAACTAGTTTGGAAGACATATAACACCCTAGCATCCAAGGTGACCTCTTTGGGAAAAGGATCCACAATAACCATGCTACTAGCATATATACCATTGTCATTCTTTCATCGAGGTTAGCTCATAATCTAATACTAGTGGTGGAGTGATTCTAGGAACTAAGGCTTATTTATAACGATGATACGATAAATAATCATGGAGTTTCTCCAATACCCAATGGGTGTGTAAAAGTGGAGTATTAACGGGAGGCACGTAGGGAAGTACTTCATCTTCATTCTCCTTATCACTAGTATCATAAACATGATGTTTATAGGATGTATCAAACATCTTAGATTGGGTTGGTAAGGATTGTATTTGAGTTAAGGAAAGCTAGTAGTGAAATAATTCCAAGTGTCTAGACTCATCTTGTGAAATTATGTAGTCTTCATCATCGGGGGAAAGGAAGTCTCTTCCTCTTGAGGCACCTCCTCCTTAGTTATGATATAAATATTGCTAAAATATCAAGGTGAAAGAGGGTAATGGTCAAAAAGAGTTGTGTGATGCTTAATTCATTACACTCTAAATTATTAGAAGTTGAAGTGTGATGAAAAAGATATTTTGGTGCGATAGTGGTGCATAATGGTCCCGTGGTAGAAGGACTAGTGGTAACCATTTCACAATTTCATTAGGAAATCAATTCTTATTGATTTGTGTTTTGGAGTCCATTAGGTTCATTATCATCTAAAACAACCAATGTAACCTAAAATTCAATCTCGATATCGAAGAATTATGGATATGGAATGCATTGAATTTCAGGTGCAATGGGCATGAGGAAAGGCTCGCAAGGATAATTATATTGACACATCCTAAGAATTAGATTTAGCATCATGCATAAAGCATTTTTTTTGTGAATGAATTTTATACACTAGTACCTAGAGGATGGGACTGCATGCATGTGATGTGTCCAAGGGTGACCCGAGTAATAAGTTGTCGGATAGAGGATGATTTAGGACCATTAGCATAGTACAAATTGTCTAGGGTCCAACTATAATAGGTAACTAGTTACATCCTCTAGGTTTCGATTAGTTTTTTTGAAGCCTCAACAAGTTAGGTGAGTGAGTTTGAGGTTTTAAACCATAGAAACCAAGGTTTTGAATAGGGATTAAGAAGCAATATTAATACCAAACCCCTTGTCCGAAAGGAATCTATGTAATTGAGCATCATGAATAACGACACTAATGAGTAGTGGTGGGTCATCCACATGAAATAATACTTTGTATGTAATCATGTCATCTTCCACCAACTTCAATATTAAGTGGTCAAAGCATGCGGGTTGCGAGAGATTTCCTGTAGTCCGTCTGTGATCGATTTCTAGGTTCATGGTCGTGGAAGGAGCTTTGCGAGCCACGAAAGAAGGATCCTTAAATATATGTAGTTGTTGGAGAAGTAACCTTTGATACAAATATGGTTTACTCATGAGCTCTATTACAGTAATCTTCCATGTGAGGGAGTTAACTCATCTACAAAGTTTCATGACTGCTTGGAGTAGTTCCCCTAATGATACCAAGGTAATGGCATGATAGAGGATGTATCCAAGACAAACAATTATTTTATGTTAGATGGAACTATTTTGTTAGAGGAGAGAGGAATGGGGTATTTTCTTGGTAATATTATTGATTCTGCGGATGGAGGCTCAACTATGGGAGAAGACTCCACCATTATCGGATCTTGGGAAAGTCAAGCAAAGAAGGATTATTGGTGGGTTTCCTTGGTTTGATAACCATGATTTTATGATCTGTCTTACACCTATAGTTAGTCTTAGTAGCATTGACGTATTGGGAATCTAAGAAAATTTTATCATATGAGGATTTTACAACACCCTCGACATTCTAGAGCGAGGATTTTCTAAAGATTGATACTTTTTGTAGTACTATTGTATGATAGTAGAGTAATCAAATGAGTATCCAATGAATAATTCAAGGGCTTCCTTCTTAGATCCTTACAATCACTATGTGAGTGCCCTATAGTTGCATGCCACTAACAAAACAAGTCACCTCTGAAAGTAGAATGATCTTTCTTTTAAGGGGGACAATTTGTGGTGAACGAAGTATTTGAAGAAGTCTAGAGTGAGATACAAGGGCATGGGGGAGAGAAAGAGAATATTCTTAAGTTTCTCCTATTCCTTTTTCTCTTAGGAATTTTGAGGAACTAATGACATGTGTTGTGTCTTTAAGTTTGGGTGACAAGTTAGAAGTGCATCTGAAATTGCACATAAGGTCATCTTGTCGCTTTTCTTATTTGAGGGCTTCCTCTAATGTATTGAGAGAAAATATCTAACCTTATATTTAAGGGTTGGCATGAGGACCTTAAGGAATATTTGGGTCAAGATTCTATTATTAAGATTATGGTTGGCTTCTATAGACAAGGTGTTGACCATTTTTGTCAATCATAGGAGGGGGTACAAAATTTTCGGTGTTGCCTAGTTTTAGATAGTTTTAGGAATGGCATGCAAACGAATCTACCCATAAGTGTTGATCAAGAACCAAATATGAATGAAGAACATTTTCATGTCCAATATGATAGTAAATTAGAAGATTTAGTGAGTACCCATAACCATGAGCAACATGTTTTCAGTTTAACAACTTTTTCTAGTGGATGAGGATGAGAACAATGATATGAAGGAGGAAGCATAGTTGCAAAATGAGAAGGAAGACACAAAAAAATACATTGATCCTTATTGTCTTACTCTGCTTAGAAATTTCTACACTCCTGAGGGTTGCCGTGGTTCACAAAGAACATCGGTAGGCAATACAACCACCCAAGGAGAGTAAGATAATTTCAAGAAGCATGAGTCTAAATGTTCTAATTACATGGTTGATCATAATGAGGTAAAATAAGTTCATATCATTATTAAAAAAAATTATATGATTGGGATATAGCATTCCTAAGAAGTAGAACATCGTTCTTATCAGCTTCCTCATATGCTCAAGAGTGAAGAGGAAATAAATGAAATAGGGAAAGTCATAAAAATAAGTTTACCAGTAGTGAGAAGGACATGTCCCATCTGATACTAGGTTGGTTTGGAGGTAGTTTCAGCAAAGTACCGATGGTTGTGCTTGATTTAGAGAAAAAATAGAGCTTTATGTTCTTAAAATTCATCCCCAACACCACCCAAAATAAAATATAGATCTAATAGAGAAAATGAAGCTACTTTTTTCATCTTGTATCAGGGATTGTTTCTAATATTAGAGGGGTTAGGTTGATGAAATTAAATTAAAAAAGAAAGGATGTTACTAGCCGGAACAAAGAAATATTATTCAAGGCGACACCAAGAAAAATGCTACCGGTCAACACTAAGAAAGATGCTATCAAAAGAAACCAAAAAAGATTCTACCAACCAACACCAAGAAGGATGCTATTAGCTGAAACCAAGAAAGATAGTACCGGCCGACACCAAAAATATGTTACCAAATGTGCAACAAGAACTCGAGGACTTTGGAAAAATCAAGTCCACTTTGAGATAACACATCAATAAATTAAATGTGTTGTGAGTTACATGAAGAGATTCAATAACAATTTACTTAATCATCTAGCATGTTGCATGTGCATAAGAGGAGTCAACTAGATTTTGACCATGAGTCATGCAAGTGGTTTGAATTATTTAAACTAATGTTGTTACTGAAATTAATCATGGAAGTGGCCTAAACTGATGTTGTAATTGAAAGTATTTGGGAACTTCAACTCTACTACTTCTTCTCACATCTTCTTACATTTTTCTATATGTACTTGTACTTTTCAAGCAAAAGGGGCTTATTTTATCATTTTGCATACTTGTGTGCAAAACCATTATATTTGTGCACCTTCTTGATCAATAAAATATTGTGTTTTCTTCCAATTTCAAGCTTTGTGAAGTGTATTATAGAAGTTGTTTTATGTGTTTCAATTAATTATTATGTTCCTTTGCATGCTAACAAATTCTTGATACCTCCCTTCATTTTCTTTGTAATTTTTGTAATTCACATTAGTGTATGCTAACACCTCTTGTGATTACATAATTGGTCAAAAAATAAATCATAGTTAAGTATTAATCATTAAGTGTGTTTTTTGTGCAAGCATAAGTCCCAAAATGTTGTTGTATCACCCCTTTTATTCATTTTTCATTAATTTCTAGTTTACTTCTATCCCTCAACCTGATTATTTTAGTAGTTTTAGGTGATCCATCAAGGGAACCAGCCCGCTTTGGAGGCACCCACAACTTAAAGGATATCCCATTGTACCGGTCATAGTCGTAGTCAAATTTCTTTTCCAATGTAATGGTGCACTTCAGATCGATAACACAAAGAATTTCATATTTTAATAAATTCATGAGATGATTCATTCATAACTTTCTTAAGATTTATGAATTTTTGTAAAGTATTTTCAGGTATCTCTTGTTGTTGAAATTCAAATATTGGGACTTTAACTAAACCTTTTATATCAACTATCGAACGATGAGGGAGTTGATTATACCTTTCTAGAGCTTCTCCCAACAAGGTGTTTGCTCAAAGTTTATTTGTTTCAAGGTGTTTTTTGGATCCAATCCTTATATAGATTGATAAAGGATTTAGGGAAGATAGTTGGGTCCCTAGAAACAATGTAAGAGATTGTAGGTGAGATCTCTCCTAAATCCATGGTAGTGATATACGAGCAAGAGGTTTATTTTTTACTTGTTTGTAACATTTTTTTCGAATTAGAGGAGGAGGGATGGGTTTCCATGTGCATCCACAAATGGGGAAGGTGTGAAGGAGGTTACATTAGGTACCACACTTTAAGTTGTTATTCATTTTATTCAATTTTTTATTTCAATCATATTAGCAGTAGTAGTAGATTGGGACAGGGCTAGTTGATCTAGGAGTTTAGCTATCAATATGTTATGATGAATTGTAAAATATTGTACTTGGTTAGTAGGTGCTTCTTATTATTCGACATGATCTATATGTTTATCACATTCATTAGTTAAGGTTTTTAGGGACTCCTAATCAGTTCTGCAGAGAGGTGTCGATTATTGAGGATCTGTTTGTAATTAAGGTGAGGCATGGTCATCTCCTTTGATATCTTACGGAGACTTCCATCTTTATCGTGTGTAAGATATATGTTATTTATAATATTTTTAATGATACATCTTGGATATATATGCTTGATTTCAACCATATTACACTTAGTTGATTAAACATGTGTTGAGTGGTCGAAGGAAAGGGTGAGGATAGTGGAGTATCATGGGAGAAATTAGGAAAAATTTGATGGTTATCACTTATCTCAAGAGAACTATAACATTTTGTATCATGAAGAGGGAATGCGGGCATAAATGAATATCCCATGGAAAACGTAAAGGATTCAACTGACCCAAGAAGAGCCTAAGAGGAGACATTTACACAAGGAGAAAGTTGAGAACAAAACTATGGAAAATTGCAATTTAGAGGGAATTGACCATACACATATTTTTCACAGGGGCTGATGGCTTTGGGAAAGGTAAGTGAATAAAATAGATACAATCGTTCATGTAGATGGGTTGATGGCATCTAGGAGGAGGTTTATACAACACATACAAGATTGACCATGTACAAAAATGACACATCAGCTGATGACATCTAGGTACATTTGATTTTTAGGTTTTTTTGGATTTTTCAAGATTTGAAACAAGAAAAAATTAAAAATGGGTGCTTTTAATGAGTTATTCTTGATCAGAATGGACAAAATAAGCTTTATGTTAGATTTACCAAGGATATTTTTAGACATTGTGTAGTCTTATCATCCTTTAACTAGGGTATTTAAGGCAACGAGTAAAGGACACAACAAGAATGTCACATAAAATAATAAAATTAATGGGGGTATAGGGACTACTATGATCACATATCCCAAGGAAAGTAACCCTCACACTAGGAAAAACTCAGGTTTGTAAGTCTTTAGGTTGAAGAAGAGGAAGGAACCCTATGGAGGCATCGACACTATTGGGGGAGTAATGAAGAAAAGAAGAATGCAAATTTTAATCTAACCTAAGGAAAGAATGTAAGATGAAGTAATGAACTGAAATATAATATGCTAACCTAACATGTCCATAAGATACTAAGATGACATAAAATATGAAACGAACGTGCGAAACTACTCTATATAAAATGAAAAAGTGGGTTATAGAACTTACCTATTGGGAACAATCATTGATACATCTATCTTCGAAAAGGACCATACACCAAGAGAGAACGAATTTAAGGTGGAGAAGGGGAAATAATCCACTCCTATCTCCTTTTAGTTGACAAAAAAGTGTAAGCAAACCAATCTAAGCAAGGATACTCTCCAAGAAAAGAGTTGAGATGTAAGAAATACATAAGCTAAGAGAGCATATGTAAGTTGGTGCGAGAGAGAAAAGCTAATGATGAGTTCCTTTGTGCAATTATGTGATTTCCTAATCTGAAAATGAGAGTTGGGGTATTCGTAATGACTCCATATCTTGTGAGTGAAGGAATCAACAAGGAATTTGAATTGTCCTGATGCAATGATGGCATTGGCAATGGAGGACAAAGAAAGTGGATGTGTGCAAGGTGTCATGAAGGAGGAGATCATGCATGCGTAAGAAGTAAGCGGTTATGAGACAACATGATGTTGGAAGAATGTGAAGAAAATAAAGAGGAAAATGAAATACATTTAAATGGGAATAAAAGATGTTCTCTCTCCATGTATCATCCCTAACCCAATAGTTATGTGAATAACCATACACCTATCTCGGGATGAACCCATTAAGGAAACTGTTCCATAGATAGATGCATTAACGACCACTAACAACTGAAAATAAAATTGTTAGTATCATGTATGAAAATAGAAAGCGTAAAAGAATTAGGTTTATACGGGTTTCACATATGCCACTCTAGTAGAAGACGAAACTTATCTCCTTAGCACCATCATTATTTGCCCAAATCTTACCCCCTTAACTCATCCATAGCGGTGGTGCTATTGACCATCTCATAGATGGTGGAAAATGGTTGAGATTATATCATAGAAGAAATTATTGCATATAGTGTTATCTATTTCTCCTCCTCACTCTAATGAATAAGAAGAGAAGTGGCCGTGCTTATTAGAAAATACAATTATTATTGATAAATGTTTCTTGCTGATATTCATTATCATTTTTGAAAACATAGAAATTTAACTTTTTTAACAACATTATTATGGATAGAGACTTCTTTTTGTCTCGATAGAGTTATTGTGATTTCGAATGTGCTACTTGGATCAAGGTCGAAGTAGAGAAAGTCTTCTTGAAGTTGATCATTGGTAATCTCTTATCTATGATTTATACATGTTGAGATATTCGTAGAACTAATTAAACCGAAATAGTGTATTGTGTAATCAAACTCATTTATTTGAGTTTACTAGTAAGAAATAGTTGGCAAAGTAGTCTAATTTTATCAAACAAACTCTTAAATTATTTTAGTAAGTAAAATTCTAAATGTTAGGGAAGTTGACTACCTTAGAAGGTTAATAATTTACGTTAGAGTTATTATATTTATATTTAAATTTTAGGGAAGTATTGGAGGGGATAAAAGGTTAGAGAAATAATTTATTTTTTGATTGAAGGTGATCCTTGCATACAAAAAAAATTAGGCTTGACTTGCATGTACAACAACTTATTTTTTGTTTGTAATTGTTATAGTGTTTACTATACGTTTCTAAGTTAATGAGGATTGTTATGTATTATATTATTACGTGTACATTTATTATAACATAATTGGGTTAAGTTTTGTATATGAATCTAGTATACAAAGTTTCATGTGGGTATCAGTCATATTTTCTACATCAAGTTGTATTAGAGCACCATGGCTGAAAGGGGATTTTAGATGAACCGCACAAGAAGATGCAAAATAAATTCAAAGGAAAGGAGAAATGTTAAAGATGAATTACTCAAAAGGCCTAGATACCCTTGAGGCTAGGCTTATACATGAGGAAACTAAAGAAGAACTAGAAGTCCAAAGGTATTGAGTTTGAGCCATAGACCCCATGGAAAGGCTCATTGAAGTTGTATCCAAACAAGGAGCCAATGTTAAGGTTAAAGTGTCTAATTTTAAAGGTAAAATAAACCCATAATATTTCTAGGAATGGATTCAAGAATTAGAAAAATATTATGAGATGGAATTAATTGAGGAAATTGTTTCATGAATGGTCAAATTTGAAGCATAAAAAATAGAGTCTCATACTTCTCTATGGTGGTAGAATGTGACGAATGTTGGGAGAAGACAAGGGAAAGAGACTATTAAAAAGTGTCTAAAGATGCTAAAATATTTGAAAGATAATTTTATGCACTATAATTATCAACAAAAACCCTTTTCGAGAGTTTCAAAATATAAGGAAGAAAGACTCATTTATACAAGCTTAGACTGGGAAATTTTTGAGGTTGCAGAAACCAAGGCTAGTTTTAATAAGGATGATGAATGTACAACATCTATATACATGAATGGGCTTAGATTTCCACTAAAATATGAGTTGGCCCTTCTCAAATTGAACATTTTGGATGAGGCATATCAATTTACTTTGACTAATAAGAAAAAAATGAACAAACAAGGAAAAGTGGTAACAAAAAGGGTAATAACAATTTGAATAGAGGAAGATGAAAATCCTTAAACACTGTAGAGGATGAAAATATAGAGAATGAAATGGAACCAAATATTTATTTTGGTGGAATAATTTATTTCAAAGGTTAAGGTAGATGTCAAAAAGGTCCGGGTCTTTCGGACCCTTGAAGTGCTTTAATTTTTGTGGACCTTGTAAAGAAGTTGTCTGTCTTGAAAAATATGGAGTTGCCAATAGACCCATGATGGATCAAGAGAAGCAATAAGTAGATAAAATTAAAAGCTAAGGTTGGAGGGAACTTGATGCTGTAAAGAACCTTAATAGAGAGAGACCAAGGGGCCCCTGAAAAGTGTGTAAGGTTATTGTAAAAGAGGATCTACCGACAAGCTTGTAAGTACATAAATGGTGCAATAATAACATATTTCTTGCATTCTAAAATCAGAACTTATAATATTTTGTAGTTGAAAAAGTATCATAGTGTTCTTGTAAATCAATATTGACTTATTTATTTCAAAACTTACTCCTTCTAAAGACAAATTGACATGTGACACAGTGTCGATATATGCTTGTAACTTGTTGTTTGGAAGGCCTTAAAAAGATGAGATAATATTAACCCATCATGAGAAAGAGTACACATATGAAGTACATCCTGAAGGGAAGAAACATCTTTTAAAATCATGGAAATAGGAAGGGAAAACAAAATATGTGTGGTACTAATAAGCTATAAAAATTGTGCAAACAAACAATATGACAAGTTTGATATCTTTTATGCCCTAGAGAAGAAAGGAAACCTGAAGTAGAATTCCCAAAACAAGTGAAAATATTATTAGAAAACTATTTTGATGTTACTTTGACAAAATTATCAATGGTCATGCTTCTGCACAAGGAATTACCCATCATATTGATTTAGTGTCGGGATCAAAGCTTCTTAATTAATATACTTATAAGTTAGCTCCGTAAGAGAATGAATAAATGTGAAGGAAATTATCAAATTTCTTAGAGATAGGGTTCATAAGTGAGATTGTGATTCCATGTGTCACCCCAGCCCTAATCACCAAATAAAGGATTAAAATGTAGAATATGTGGTCTCTTAAGATATCAAAAAGATTATAGTAAAGTACCGATATCCATCACCTAGAATGGATTACATATTAAATTGCTTGGTTAGTGAAAAAATACTCTTTAAAATGAATTCGACGAGTGGCTACCATCACATTTTGATTTAAGATGGATATTAATGACATATGACCTTTAAGAAAAATATGGTTTGTATCGATTGTTTACTTCCTCAAAGCACTTTTATGTGAACTATAAACCATGTATTTAGACCATACATTGGAAAATGTGTAGATTAGTTTATCTTGATGACATATTGAGTTTTACTAAATACTTGGAATAGTGTTTGGAGAGAGGTTTTGATACCATTAGAGTGGAAAGGTTGTTTTTCAATCTTGAGAAGAGTAAATTTTATAGGGAAAATTTAGTATTCTTGGGTAGTCGTAAGTTGAGTAGATAGTGTGAGCATGGTCCTAGATAATATTAAGGTTCTACTTGAATGGTCTATCCCTTAAAGTATAACAGAGGTGACAGTTATCATGGTTTAGTGAAATTTTATGAGAAATTTATTATAAATTTTAGTAGTATAAGTGCTCTATTAACCGATTGTACCAACAAGAAGTCCTTTTCCTATACTTGAGCAGTTGAAAGAAGTGTTGAAAAACTTAAAAAAAAGGTGACACAAGTTCTAATTCTTAGTTTACCAGTCTTTGAAAATATTTTTACTATCGATTATGATGCTTCAACTATTCCAATTGGAGTGTTGAGCCTAGAAGGAAAATAGGTTTCCGATTTTAGTGAAAAGTTGCATACTGTAAAAACAAACATATAAAACTTATTATAAAGAATTGTATGTCATTTTTCAAATAATAAAACAATGGAGGAAATATCTATTACATAGATAATTTTTTTAATGACATATAATCAAGTGTTGAAGTATATAAATTCTTAATCCAAGTTATCGCATAAACATGCTAATGGGTCTCATTTTTACAAATTTACACATTTTTGGTACAATACATGAGTGGAAAAATTAATATTATAGAAGATGCTTTAAGTAGGAGGCATCACTTACTGGTTATTATGACTAATGAATTTGTAGGGTTTGAAGAAATGAAGAATGAATTATTGGTACTCTAAATAATCGACTATGGTATGTGGGGAATTTTATGATAACTACTT
The DNA here is from genome assembly GCA_018340775.1 of Taxus wallichiana var. yunnanensis. Classification (NCBI taxonomy): domain Eukaryota; kingdom Viridiplantae; phylum Streptophyta; class Pinopsida; order Cupressales; family Taxaceae; genus Taxus; species Taxus wallichiana. Next base: position 188,739,858 of record CM031239.1, read on the forward strand.
TTCACCGATGCATTTTATGAAAGGGACTCCAACATTGTATTCCCATTGGATTTAGGTGGGAAAAAATAATTATGTAAATGCATTCATGTGGCTTAGAGGTCATTTTCGTATGGAAAATACTTGTACCTAGGTAAGTGACAAGGATTATTGGCATCATATGAGGAAGGATATCAATAATTTTTTTCTACTTTTAGAAATTTTCAAGTGTCTAAAGGCATGCAACAATTACTAAGTTGTATAAACCTTTCCTAGTACCCAAATGACCATGGATTAAAATTTCAATGGATTTTATTTTAGGATTGCTTTGTACTCAAAGATAAAATAATTCATCCTTGTTGTGGTGGATAAATTCTCTAAAATGGCCAATTTTATTCCATGTAAGAAGATTGTTGATGTAAGTAAGATTATTGGTCTCTTCTTTAAAGATATTATACTCTTACATGGATTTCCCAAGACTAACATAAGTGATTGTGATAAAAAGTTTCATAGTCAATTTTGGAGAACTTCGTCGAGAAATATTGACAATAAATTGCAATATAGTCCAGCATATCATCCTCAAACATATGGGAAGATGGAGATCGTGAACAAAAGAATTGTAAATTTGTTGAGATGTTTGATTAGGGATAGCCCAACAAAATGAGACTTAGTATTTTCATATGCAAATTTTTATTTTATTTCCATCTTCAAAAAGTATATATGTATATCTCCATTTAATATTGTTTTGGGAAAAATACAAAACATCTAGTGGATTTAATTGATCCTCCTTATGGAAACTATATAGCCAATATGTGGAGGAATTTGCTAAAATAATACATGAATTTTAAGAATAAGTTACACAAAGGTTTCAAGTGGAAAATAAATTGTGTAAAATTCAGGAAGACTTGCATCATAGAGAAAAGGTATACAAAGGTGGTGAACTAGTCATAATACATTTACGTAAAGAAAGATTTCATCAGGAACATACAATAAATTGAATCTAAAGAAAATTGGTCCCTCTAAGATTCTCAAAAATATTAATGAGATTTTATATTTGATAGAATTTTCAAATAATTTGAAATCACTCATATATTCAATGTTGCGAATATTTATTCATATCATGCAAGCCTAGAAGAAGTTAAAGATGAAAGAATATTTGAATAGTGGACCATGTATTTACCAAAAAAAGAGGGAGATTATTGAGAATATAGAAGACAACAATATTAGGGATATAATGAATAAGAATTATATGATGTATTTATTGAAATAGAATGGATTCCCAAATTCGATAAGAAAATTGGATCATAGAAGAGGACCTCATGAAGATAGCAAAACTAGATTCAAATGAACCGAAAGGTTCATATTTTTAATTAAGGGAGAATGATATACACACATTAAGATATTAATAGAACTGATTAAAAAATATATATTGATGTGTAATCATAATCATTTGTTTGTGTTTACATAGATACATGGGGATCCTTCAGAGGTTTTGACCTAGGAAAATACACAAACCAATCGTGGAGGCTCTTCTCAAGAGCAAACCAAGCATAATGAGGATTTGGATCTAAGACAGGGTGCCCCTATTCAGGTCTCAGGTGCCCTGATTTGTGGCAATACGATTGTGTACAAGGTGATTCTCGTGGCTACATTTTCACCTATGCAAGAGTATATTAATAAATCCCCTTCTCATACTTTCAAGGATGTGCTTAGGGAGTAAATAGGACAGGGGTTTTCTGGAATAAAAGACTAATAAGCCTATGGGTTATGTTAAATCTTCCCCATCTATGTGTTTCAGGGGAAGAGGTAGTTCAATCGAAGATGCTTTCAAGAGGAACAATCTGATTTGCATTTTTAACAAATTTTTCTTGGATTTTCTAGCTTCATGCCTAGATTTTGAGCCATTATGGCCCTTGTTTTAAAGGTATACTTGGATATATTTTGATGTAACCTAGAATTCAGTGACACAAACCTAATGACACCCTATGCACGCTTTCACATCACTCGGCCCTAGACCGAGCACTCACCCACAACATGTAATGGTACTAGGTCCCTCTTTAGGGTTACTATAGAAAGAGGTTAGCATGAAAAATATTTAACATATATAGTTATATTACTAGCACATCACTCTACAAAGCATACCAGATCTATATCCAAGGAAAAATAGAACTAAGTACTAACCATGATGAGATCAAAAGCATACTAGATTCAGATACTCATAGAACTAATACTTAGATTCAGTCAATATCCTCCATTATATTCAATGCATTAAGTTACAGAAGCTTCATTACAATATCAAAAGTATGCGTGTAGCAACATAACACTATATGTCTCAATCTCATCACCTCTCTATCACGATCTCCTCTATATATCTTATCTCTATTACATAGTCTACTATATATATAAGGGTGGGGACTTTCCCTTCACCGCTTATCCATTCTAATAATAGGCCGCATGTTATTCTTAGCCATGCACCTTTACAAAACTAGCAACACATGAAAGTGCGCTAACAATAGACTACTACTAACCGCCGGTGACAAGAGTGCAGATCTATTTCTAGCATGTGTCCATATAGAGTACTTCATGTCTAATCCTCCAAAATTATCCAATGAGTGGCGCACATGTCTTCACCTTGTTTGTGTGCTCTACATGCCATCTCTAACAATAAAACTTTGTGAGTAAATATGGCTAAGACCTGAAAACTAAACTTCTATTCCACATGTGTGTTCTCCCAATCCATTCACGCCTTTGCAAATACAACATGATTTTCCATCCGGACTTCTTGTGTGATTTCTCTGTCAAGTGTTCTTTGATTAACATTACCCCACACTAATTTCATTTTCATCCCAACAATGGTCATCTCCAACAACTAAAGTAAAGAATAGAATAATGGAAAGAATGGAAAGAATGAAAGAATGTATGAAAGAATATTTTACCCTGCAGTCTCTTCTTCAACCTGAACAACTAATTTAGGATATTCCTATTTTATTTCAGCCTCCAAGGTCTACCATTTAGTGAGTGCTTCCTCTTCTTTTTTTGGAATTTCCATAGCAATGGACTCCAATTCATCCCTCACAATCTCCCCTTTTTCATTTTGCAAGAATAATACAATGCTGGACATTGAGGTCATTCTTCCCTCTAGTAAATCCATCTTCTATGCAATGAGTTGAGTCTTGTGCGGTACTTGTGCTACTACCAGGGCCTCACACTTCTGTTTAACCATTGATAACCTTTCTCTATGGCCCAAGGTCTTGTCCTTCATCACTCTCTAGACTTCATTATTCTCTTCCAGGGTCTTTACGTTGATAAGCACCTCTAGAGCTATGCAAATGTTCAAGGCTTGGTCTGCTTTCTTCAATTCTTCTTGTAGCGCTTGCAGTAGTCCTTCATAGGATGCAATCTTCCACATCACTGAAGCCTTCTCTCGTTCTTCCTCTTTTGTTGGATCCTTTGGTGCTGGCATGTGTAGAGGCTCATCTTCAAGTACTAGGTCCACCAACTTTCCTACATAATGTATTGTTGATGGAAATTTCTGTGGTACTTTTGGCTCCAAGTGTGGCCTAGATCTTATGACATTGTCTCCAATTTCCTCTATGATGATGATAAATACATCATTCTTCTTCTGTGCTAAGTCCCTCTCTTGTGTTAGGTGCACTATTTCTCCATCCTTAGTTTTAATCTCCTCCCTGAGTGCCCTAATTGTTGAAGCCTTGTCCATATCCTACCTTGCCACCTCTATTGAGACTTTGAATAATGCATTACTCACTTGTTCATCCGACATGATAGTAGGCTTTACCGACATGTTTACGGCGTGAGGCGTATTTTTCAGCCTCCTTGATATGCATGACTCCTCACATACATCAAAATATGGCTCATCCATGTGTGTGTGCATGGACCATGACAACTACTTCCTCGTGTGTATTGTGGTCATATATTCATCCATGAGATCCCAACCATATAAGTATTTCTGTGTATGTGTGGTCTATAAATGGGTGTGGACAATTTTACCTACATCCTCTGCATAACCCATAACTGGTGGAATGTGCTCTCCACTCGTTCTTCTATACCATTGTTGCTTAGGAACTTTAGCTTCCAAATTTGGGACTTGTGTCTCCATGTCCTAAGTAGTCTCTCCAACTACCTCCTTCATTCCCTTTTCCTCTTCTCCTCTTTCCTTTGATTACTCATCCTTTTGTTCCTCTATGTTCTCTGGAAGTGTAGGAGAATTAGGTGCTTTCCTCTTACTCTTTTGCCTCCTCATTCAACTTTAGTTTCCTCCTTCTTTGCGTGGTTGTCTCCTTCGTGGACGAGTCCGGGTGATCTCGCACACTATTTGTGGAGTAGTACCTTGGTTCCTTTTTCTCCCCGAACACCTTCTTAAATTTTTTCTCTCCTTAGACTGCATTCAAGTTGTCATCATCCCCCTCTTGTGGTTGAGGTAGTGTAGTGGCGCGCTTAGCTTCATCCTTATTTGTAGGATGTCTTCTACCTCTATGCTCCAAACCACCACTATCCTTGCACTCATCCTCCTCATCCTCCACTTCTATTGGCTCTATGGGCTTAGGCACTTTGGGATGTTCTCCATCGTGTGCTTACCCTTTGGTGGTGTTGGAAGTGATAACTCATCTTCCACATACTTGTTATTCTCCATCTTGGGTTTCAATTGAAGATACACCAATGTTGCTCCAATATCTCCCACAACCAAACTTATTGGTTTAATGCTCAATACATCTAAAATGAGTCTTTCAACATATGCACCCTACCTTGGATACACATATTTCTTCCTTAGTGTGTGGTAGTTGCAATCTACCTTATCTCGCATTGAATGTCAGTCGTTGTGCATCTGTGAACCTGTGTAATGATGCTTGGAAGTACCTTGTCATGAAGGTGTATGGTAATTTACAACAAGGACTCCATGCTCCATCCTTCGTGGCCAACCATGCTATAAATAAATGCTGGTATGTAGTGAACTGGACCACCTTTCCAACCACCAAAGGAAAGTCTTTAGGGATGTGTCATTCTTTGTCAAAATCCACATTGAGCCTATCATACTGCTTCTCAATCCTTTTCTTGACCTGATCTATCATGGATCCCTCACAAGTACTTCTTGAAGAATTATGTAGGTGATTTGTGTTCCATTTAATACTCCCATACCTTCTCCTTTGGTCCATCAGGTACTCTGATCTCCATGAACACTAGTGATAACAGAACAGCTCCAAAGCTGATCTTTCCTCATGTGGACACTTGCTCAACAATATTTTCTGCAATATAACATGAAATGTTGTACACTACCCCTTCAAACATATTTTTGGCAATGTTAAGCCACATGGTGTTTTCCTATGACCACCTTTCCTGGTCATTTAGCTTTGTAACAAGATGTGTGACCACTTGCACAATTGGATACTTCTTCAATTTGTCGATGTCCATACCACACGTACCCTTTGTGTAACCCAACTCCTTTCTGGTCTCCAATATTGCGGTCTTGTCTATCAGATCATCTCAAAAATTGTGTCCTATTCCTTTCAACCTCGTTACCGTGGAGATGAGTGTGGCTAAAATTTTGACACTATGACCTGTAAAGTAGAAAAAATCCTCGTGCACTCTACTCATGAGCCATTGGTATAAGGGCTCATATTTCCCATAGTAAGGGAGCTCATATAGTTTATAAAATCCTATCCTTTGCAAGACCTTCTCACCAGCATCATTATACACCGAATATCTTCCACCGTGCATTTATTTGTCTTTGTGTTCAGCAACGCATCAAGATCCTTCTTATTCTATGTGGTATGATGATTTTACTCACTCACCTTACTTTTCCTTATGTGAGAATCCCACTCCTGGCCGACGATAACCCCTTCTAGATATTGCATCTCAGAAAATTTTCTTTCAGGAGCCATCTCCTCTTCTTCTTCTACCACCTTCTTCTTTCCCTTCACTCCTATTGCAACTACTTTCTTAGGTGCCATTTCTACCTTATAATCCTTTGTAGATCCTTGCCTCTTGAATTATGGAATGTGTAAAGAAAACCCTAGATTGATTTAGCATGCCCTAGGTGAAATCATGTTCCCTAGCTCCTCTCTTTCACCTTTCTTCATTCAAACCCTTCACCACTAGGGACACAAGATCTCTTTGTGCATAGATTCCTTTGTCACGACTGGTTACACACCTCTTGCACCTTAATACGATCACTCGGCTCTTTGCACTTGGCTCCTTTTCAAATAATCATAATCACAATGGTAAAAATGAACTCGCATCCCATCCTTATATATATTTTCAAATTTTTGATGCATTCATTTCTCCTTCACCTACCAAATATCATCTTATTAATTGACCAATTCCATCCTTTCCACGCGTTACATCCTCATGCCTCAGCTATAACCTTCTAACACAGCCTTCCTACCCTCTGGTCACATACTTCTCTTCAATGCATATCCTTGCACCCGAGTACCTCATCACTGCACCTTCTACTGGTAGTTGTTATGGCCTCTACTTACCTCGCGTTATATTGTTCCTTCATTTATCTTCATCTTTGGTCACTTTTTAGAAGCAATCCTTTGACTTGAAGAACACCCGTAGCAGCTTATTCTTTTCACCTTTCAATTCCCACAATCTTTTACCTAGATATCAACAACTACCCCACACTAAAAGGATGTACATTACTTTGTGCATAAACATACTTCATGTAGTAATTAGCTTCATGCACACAAGCGCACTTATTTCACAACAAACCAACAAAATTGAAAACCTAATCTAAATGGAAATACTTCCTTATTACAAACACCAAGAGGACTTATTTATAGTAGGGATTCATCCTACTCCCGTTAAAGTAACCAGGTAAAGCAATGTTCCATCAAGTGCTTCTAACTGGAAAGCACCTATTTCAAGGATGTAAGTTACAACATACGGCACCAAAAATGTACCTTAAGTTTTCCCGAATGGTGCAAGAACTTAGAGTCATAAAGAAGTACCATTTTTCCAATATCAAATTTATTATCCCTTATATGTCTATCATGCTATGTTTTCTCGCCTGGCCTTTTCTTGCTTCTAACTTCAATGTTTTATGGCTCATCACTCATCCATCTGAATTATTTTCTCAATCCATTCTTCTAAAGATTTTTCATCAGCTAGACCTTGAGCATGCGTAATTTGCAAAGAAGGTAACATAAAATCCATAGGAAGAATGGCTTCTGTGTCAAATACTAACTGAAATGGTGTGGCTTTGTTCAACCTTTTATATTTTTTCTCATATGCCCAAATTACTGCAAATACTTTATCATCCCAATCCTTTCTTCCAACATCACATATTTTTGCTAATGTCTAGCCCAAAATTTTGTTGAAAGCCTCAACAGTCCCATTTTTCTGAGGATGATAGGGTGTAGTCTTATGGTGTGCAATCATGAATTTATCCAATAAATTTATTATTGTCTCATTAATAAAATGTGTGCGCCTATGATTGGTCAAAATTTAAGGAAATTCATACCTTGTAATAATATGTTCCCATAGAAACTGATTTTTGTAGCCATTATACAGTCCTTGGTAGTTGATGCTTTTGCCCACCTTGTCAGATAGTCTGTGTAAGTTATAATATAGTGTGATCTAGTTCTATGCGTAGCTAGGGAAACAGGACCCACAAAATATATAACACATTTCTCAAATGGTTCTACGTTGGTAATAGGTCTAAGAGCCATTTCATCTCACTAACCTAGTCTTCCAAGACATTGAAAATGACCACATGCCTTACAAAATTCCTTACAATCTTTATGGAGGGTCTCCCACCATAATCCAGCGAGAAGAATTTTATGTGTTGTGGCATCACCTGCATAGTGGCCTCCTACAATTCCACCATGAGCTTCTTCCATAATACCCATGCGCTCATGTTCCAATACACGACCCAATATTTCATCCCGACCCATTTTGTACAAGTCACCACCAATTAACATATAAGGTGCAACGCGTATAACAAGTTGTTTCTTCTCCAAGGATTTCATTCCTATTGGGGCCATCCCTATGCGTAAAAAGATAGAAATGTCCTCTAGTTCTGATTACGCACCTGTTACCTAGATAATTGTGCATCTAGGATGGTATCCTTAATTTCCTATGCTTCTTCTCATGATTGTATTCTTAATAGATGGTCGGGTCTAGAATTACTTTTCCTAGTTTTACCACAACGTGAAATAAAACTCTTGAAATAGGAGTACCAATCAACATATGTGCCCTCGTAAAATAGGATTATTTAACAAATACTTCAATGCCATGTGATCTGTATAAAAGATGAATGGTGTAGCTAGTAGGTAATCTTGACGAAAGTTATGTAACACATAGATCACGGAAAAAGCTTCACACTCTGTAGTTGTGTAATTATGTTTTGCAAGAGTCAAATTTCTACTAGAAAAATAGATATGATGATCTACAATACCTTCTCTAGGTTGAGCCAACACCGTGCCAATGGTCATGCCAGAGGCATCAACATGTACATGGAATGGTTTGTCCCATGAAGGAATATGTAGAATGGGTGCGGTAGTAAGTTTATCCTTCAATGTCTTGAATGTGTGTTGTTTTTTTTTGACCCAATAGAACGCACCTTTCCCTTTCAGTAACTCTTCTAAAGGTGTAAAAACTTTAGCATACCCTATGATAATTTTTTTGTAATATCCTAAATGTCCCAAAAATCTGCACATCTCATTTTGACTGGTAGGATCCACTAGGCCTATAATGACTGTAACCTTCATTGGGTCAACAAACAAACCCTCCTTGCAGATTATGTGTCCTAAAAGTATCCCGAACAATGTAGAAAATATGCACTTCTTGATGTTCAAAGATATACTCAACTGTCTACACCATTCAAACACTAAGCATAGATTGTCACAATGGTCCTTAACTAATCCATACATCGTCCAATCATCTAAATATACCTGTAAGAATTTGTGAATAAATTCTTTGAACACTTGGACAACTATGCATGAAAATATAGCAGGCACATTTTTTAGACCAAAAGGCATCACAGTATAGGCGAAGCTACCCCATTCAGTAGTAAATGTAGTCTTTTCTTGATCTTCCTGGGAAATCCTAAAGTGATGATACCCAGAGAATCCATCTGTAAACAAATAGATTTCGTACCCTGCAACTCCTAATATTTCCTCAGTAAATGGCATAAGGAATGGATCTGTTACACATCCAACATTTAGCTCCCTGTACTACACACATATTCTAATTCGTTCATCCTTCTTTATAATGATCACCATTGGACTAACCCATTCTCGACTCATCAAGGGGCTTGATAATTCCATATTTCAATATGTTATCAATCTCTTCTTTGACCTTTTACACAAATTGGAGTTCATTACGTAAGGCCTTTTCCTAACTAGAACACCCCCTCTTTAAGATTTATTTTCATCTCCCTAACGAATCATGCATGCCTTTAAATTCATGGTACTGTATCGTACCCAAAATTATAAGGGTACTACGCTCTTTGGAATAATGTTACATGTGCCCCAATGATGATAAAAGACTCCTCGCAAGGTGTTCGGATCAAGAAAATCTCTCCAAGTATACGTTAACATCATGCATGTCTAACTTAGCCCATGCTTTCTTTTTTCCCTTCTCCCTCTTTTTCTTTGCATTTTGATCTTCAGTTAAAATGCCACCTGCTGGGCGGCGGTCTCGTGACCGCCTCCCAGCAGTGGCGCGTGATCTGTAACCACCACCCTGCTCAAGGCAGCGGTCCTTCACGCATTTTTCCAGAACATTTCTTTTATCATGACTCACATAAATTTCAATGTTTACCAGCTTTTTTCACCGCCTTTTCTTGTATTTATGATTTTGGTTCCCTCAAATAGTGTTTTTGCATTGTTTATGGTTAAAGAATTTAAATTGGTTTTCACCTTTGGGTAAATGGGGATTCTATAAAGAGTTGGTTGATCTTCAAGAAAATGACCACTCAAAAATTATCTCTCATCTTCTCATTTCATAGTTTTAGTCTTTCAGTTCTTAGGAATTCATAGTTTTTAGTTGTTACATGCATAGTTAGTGTTGTTTTGCTATTTAGAAGCCACATAATCTTCTTGTGCTAGTGTTGTTATTAGTTTCACACAATCAATTGAGATAGGATAGTTTTATTTTCAATCTGAAGCCATTAGAGTTACAGGTTTTGTTCATCAAAAAGAATAGCTTCAGGTTCTGGACGTTTTGTGTCGTATGACTCGTAATAAATCCTACTAGGAATTACATAAGCCAAGCTTTGTTCTCTTGCGCTATCCCTCTCCTACTCGCATTGTATTCAATCTACATCTAAAACTGCCATTGTTCCAATACCTACTTCTATTGATGCTAGCATTACATGCTTTTCTAGATTCACGTGAGCACAAAGGAACGAGGAGATCACACTAAGGGGACAAAGCCACACACAATCGGATTTGCCACTATTCTGTAAAATCTAGGTTCAAGCTTTCAAATTTCTAGTTAAAATATACCAAATAGAATAGTGAATCGTTTCATTTCAGTTAATCTCACTTTTGATATTGCTGAGGGAAGCTATGGGGATTGATAGTTTCTAAGAAACTATGATTCATTCCTCACTTCTGAGGTAGGATCGAGAGTCTTTCAAATAGATTAGATCAATTATTTCATTATTTAGAATAGATTTACAACTACACAGGCAAGTAGCTATACTCGATTGCCTTGTTTGTTTTAATTTTGTTCTTAGTTTAGTTGTCAATTTCTAGATATTTTAAATAATTTCTCTTTCAATTTCATTCAATAGTTTATCAAAAATACAAAAATAGGGAATTTATATATATGTTGTGGATATACTTTTCATAATTAGTCTGCTTTACTTTAGTTAGATTCATTTCCTTTTGTATGATAATCACGGGACCTAGGGAGCCCAAAGAATACGTATTCAAGCCAATCGTGCCTCAACCTAATCTCGTTGCACCAATAACTCGATATAGATCAAATCTTAGAATCCGTGTCTTCCAAACAAAAACAAAAAGAAATTATCCCACAGCTTAAGAAAATTAAACATAGAAGACGACCCGAAGGACATGTATTTTGGTCAAACAAGAAAAACTACAGATTACCCTAGATAAATGTCCACATGACTGTAGAAGGGATTGAAAAAAAGAAAATGTTCAGGTGTGATCCTTTGGTCCAACAACCAGACGCAGGAGACATTCTAACTGACATAGACACTAGCTTAAGAATTCAAGTTACCAGAACGCCTATAAGATACTTTGAGAAGATTGCACAACTATTAGCTCTAAATATAGAAGCCGAAAAGGCATATGACTACTGGATACTAGGGGTTAGGGATTGATTCTACACATGACCATAAGAGGTCCGCCACAACCATAAATCTATGGTTGTGATCCATAGGTCCTACAACCCAACGAGTCCACATGTCAATCAGACGTAGATGTTGGTTTATGCACATTAGTATTTAGATCCACTCCACTTCCACCAATCATAATCGCACAACTATCCTCACTAGACACAGCAGCTAATCAAGCTAATGATTTCTGGACTAGACCAGAGAATCACCCATGGAATCCACATTCAATCTATCATTCATTTTCATGACCTTGTCGGGAGACATATACGAAGCACCCACAGGTTATCTTCCATGTATTCCACAACCTATAGATCGAATCATGCTAGAGCTTGATATTGATTGGATCCTTCGAGCAGTCATCCTCGCCGACCGATCTATCACACTAGTTTAGGTTAGGAGGGCCTTCTTTGCCTTAGATTCATAGATTCCATTAGTGTGTGTTGAAGATATAATATTGCCTAATTAATTTTTCCATACCCCACGTATATTCCATCCTAACCGGCTTATCTCAAAGACAACCTCGGGAGGTTGGGTGTGAGGAAAGGTTACTTGTAGATTCCCATGCTCGCTTGTCACTTTTTCATCATACAAAATTGGTGAACCCAACATGAACAAAATAGTTTTTCCTCTTTTATTTTTCGCTTCTTCCATCCACCTTCGCTCTTTCCCATTATTCTGCAGGTATTCATATACCCCCGAATATGTCGATTCGATATATATGGTAGACCTCTCCTAGGTCTTAAAGCATACTACGATCAATTGAATACATGACATCACCCTCGCTCTCAACACGGGTGACAACTATTCAACTAACTCGATTGTCAACAAAAACTCCGCATCCAAGGTCTAGATATAGTTCTTCTTTCCAAATAGAGGATTTGGATCAGCTCACTCAAATGCAACAACCCAGAGCCTTCTGTGCTCTGCACAACATGACGTTTACGGGAGAAATGCGGTTTGTCTCCTCGTGTGTTGCTTAGACTACAAATTAGTAGACAATTAGATCCATATCTATTTTTAGATAATGAACATTCAAGTGTGTTATGTCGGGAGTGAACAACACTCTCACGGTATGTACCCACCTAAAGGAAGTTTACAAACATGACCCGACGTCTCTTTTCAAGAAAACACCTCCATACCTCTACCTATAGGAAATACCCTCGGTGAAATGTGGCAGGATAATGACCAATTCATAGCCAGGGTTTCATACCCCTTTGCAGCCTCAAACAACACAACAAATGCCTCGTAAGGAAAAATATTGTGACTTCACCAAATGAAGTTATCTCAACTTTAGTAGAAAAAGTTAGAGGGTTAGAACTTTCTCAAGCAAGTCAAAATTCTCAATTCATACAGGTAGGAAATTCCAATCCTCCACATCATCCTAGCGAAGTAGACCTTGTCACAGGAATAGGCACGTTGGGCATGCCTCCTTAATATTCGCAACAAATTACAACTAGAACTCGTGTTTTCTAACACCACTCCTAAGGTGGAAAATATGATACCTCTGGTCTAGTACAACATAATCCATTCCTAGGCAATACTTCTCCATACTTAAACATGTATTCCAAATCATAGCAGGGAGATATGTTATCTTCTCCCGGCATGTTCGCTCAACCACAAGGATTTCCTTATGTCCCTACAAACACATACGCTGTGCCATATTAACAACCCATTCCACCTCCACCCCCTTTGTAGGCACCATCAATGGTTGAAACCTATGCAATAGGAAGTTATTCAGAATATTTGAAAGAGCCCTTAGACTTCACTATACGAAGCGTCGTGCTTCCAAGACCTCTTCCTGATTTTCCCAAATTCAAAGGGGAAGGACTCGAATGCACATATTAAGGCCTATGCCACGACCATTCGAGAACCGCTCCCACGGATGGGGTTGTTGCCAAAATATTCCCCAAAATTTTAGAGGTAATTGCCTTTGATTGGTATTACGAATACTTGAAGCTTTCATCCATTCGCTTAAACAACCCGCTTTTAGAGTTCATCAAGGTGTTTGACATGAAAAAAGCTGTTGAGAATAGGAATCAGGAATTCTTACACATTAAGCAAGAACACAATGAATTTGTCGCTCATTTCATCCGTAGATGGCGTACATATCCTCTATTCTTCAACAAGCGCTCCAAACATGGACCGATGGAACTATGTGATTTATTCCTTCATCACTCAATGAGAAAGGTAAAGGAAGAAGTCCAGAAGTTCCCACTAAGGACTTATGATGAAGTACTTGAGAGCACCCTCCGAATAGATCAAGTGGCAATAGATAGTGGTCGTAAGATGTATGGAACAAATGGGAGGTTAATCACCCCCAACTAGAATACTATGACTTATCCTACTACCAAAAACGTCAATCAAGGACCTAAAATCCTTAACAAAAATTACGGTGTAACAACAGATGGAGTAACTGACCAAACAAAAAAGCAAATGTTGTAAATGCTCCACCGCCAATTAACAATCAATGAAACAACAACTTTACCCCGACAATCAACTCGGTGGATTTTAATCATCCACAACAACAACAAAAAGGCAAACCTAGACACAGGGTCCAAGTCAAAATTCAACTGGATATCAAAACCAAAAACAACAAATGCAAAACTTTAATAGTCAACGGTTTAATCAGAGTTTTGGACCACAATACGTGCCAAACCAACAACCTAGGAATTACAATCCCAACTCGTATTGTGGTTTCCACAAAATTCAAGGCCATGACACTAGAACTTGTCGTGATTACAATAAATTCATGCAACGTTTTCCAGAGGAACAAAGACAACTTTTCATAGATATGTTCTTAGCAGATCCTGCATCACCTGCGCCAAATACTTTCATAGGAGCAGTCTCCCTCAAAATTTTCAATGATCCACTCCCAAATCATGATAAATTAAATCCAAAAGGGATAAAGAAGGGTGTAATGATAGGAAACAATGATCATGAAGCCTCAAATTCACTAAATCTACCTATCACACCACAATTAGGAAATCAGCTACGACCCAAGATAGTCAGTTTAGTGGAGTTAGACACTGAACTACACATGGAAGTAGTAACAAGGACACGAGAGTATTCCTCTTAGCCAAGTCCAAGTTACCCACTAGAGATAGATAAAATTCAATAGCCATTAGTGAAACCCGTAGGTACCTATGATTCAATTAATGACCTAACAAAGACCTTCTCTCATATCTCCTTTTTGGAATTATTGAAGAACTCTCCCCGCCCATAGGGCTACTCTTTTATAAGCATTAGGTTTAGGTCATTTAATTAACATCACTCCACCTCTGAAAAAAAAAGTAAACCATATAGACTTCAATATTAACCCTCCAGGGGATACCGGATAGGGATACCAAGTTTATATTTGACATAAACAAAATGCCAAAAGACACCGAGATTGCATGAAGAGGTGATCCGACCTTACATTTACAAGTGTGGGTTTATAACAATTACATTAAACGCGTAATGGTTAACGATGGGGTAATAAAGCTTAACATATTTCCCTTATCTTTCCTTTAAAATCTAAGGTATGGAGAAACAAATTGTTCCATGACTCGGAATACGCTAATAGGCTATGATAGCCTTAAATCCACTTCAATTGGAACTATAATACTACCAGTCACCTTAGGACCCAAAACAATCCTCACTGAGTTATATATTATAGATTGGGAAACCAACTATAATATGATCCTTGACCAACCATGGATACACCGTATGAAGGAAATGCCTTCTACGTTATTTCAAGAAATAAGATTCCTACATTTGGGAAGGGTATTCATAGCAAAAGGTGATCTGAAACCATTCGATATACACCTAGTAGACCTGAAGAAAAGACCAGGCATTCACTCTGAGTTTGAACTCCCAACAAACTAACTTAACAAGCCAACCGACTTGAAATCGAAGAAAATTTGGTACCTACAATAGAACTAGAAGTTACGAGCCTAATCAAGAATATCCCAACCCTTGAGGATGAGGCTAACATTGTAGAAATAGTATCATTAAGAACTACTGTGAAAATTGTCAAATTGCTAGAACAGGATCTACCAATTTTCCTTCCATTTGATTCTGTAGTTATGGGATATACCCTAGGAGTTGGTTCTCTCCCAGCAGAAGAACTCTGCATGGTAGAAGTAACCAAAGCAGAAGAAGTGGGTGTAGAGTAAATGTCCCAACATCCATCTTCCCAAGTAAATATTGGACTCTCCATTTTGATGGAGCTAGATGTCATTATGGGGTTGGGGTAGGTGTGATTTTTACTTCTCCCGAGGGAAAGATCTTACCATTCGCCTTTAAACTAAATTTTGAATGTACAAAAATGGTGTTGAGTACGAAGCCCTCCTCCTTGGCCTCATCTTAGCTAAGAGGCTTGGTGTTAATGACATTAGGGTGTTAGGAGACTCTCAATTAGTAGCAAACCAAGTCTCTGAGGTGTATGAGACTAGAGCTAAACATTTACAACTCTACAAAACAATGGTATTAGATTTGAGAAAAGGATTTAACTTCATATCAATTGAAGCAATCCCATAAGAACAATACCTTCTCACATATTTGATAGCAACCTCAGCTTCACGTTTCACTCCCAAAAATGAGTTGGAAGACACCTGTTTCATGGTATCCCTTCATACTGAACCATTAATAAAGAAAATGTCAAACCCTCTTTTAAACATAGCTGAGAATACATCTACTATCTTAGATCACGTTGACAGTGATAGAGCCACTCTTGATTACCTAAACACCTATGAAGAGTTACATCTCACCCATCACATGGTAGATTTGTCCTTAATCCCACATTCATCTTCTTACTTTGGAAACCCCATGGTAGAGCTCCCCCCATAAAAGGAGCTCGACATATACAAAATAGAGAATGGAGAAGATATGGAACTACCTCCAGCCCCACCTAAGTTTGAAGAAGGTAACACTTCTTTAATAAACGAAACAATTGATATTAACATCGAAATGAAGGAAGAATTGAAGATATTAAAACTAGGATCTTCATTAACTCTAGAGGAGGTAGAATTACACACTCAAATCTTCAGAGAACATCAAAAGGCTTTTGCATTTAATTATAAAGAAATGACAGGAATTGCACCACACATCACAGTACATAACATCATCACCAAATCAGATGCAAAGCCAATTAAACAAAAATCAAGACCAATGAAACCCAAGGTAGCTCTCATGGTGAAGGAAGAGGTAATGAAGCTTCTCCAAGTAGGTTTTGTCAAACAAGTTGATTACTCTCAGTGGGTATCTAATATCATCCCCATTCTCAAAAATAATGGGAAGATATGCATCTGCATAGACTTTCGAGACATTAACAAGGTGTGTCCCAAGGATGACTTCCCGTTACCATCCATTGACATCATCGTTGATGCAATAGCTGGATTTGAGCTTTTGTCTCTCATGGATGGATTTTGGGATATAATCAAATTAGAATATCTAAACAAGACCAAGCCAAAACTATGTTTATAACTCCTTGGGGAACTTATTGCTACATTGCTATGCCATTTGGTCTCAAGAATGCTGGTGCTACATACCAACGGGCAATGACATACATATTTCATAATCTTATTCATAAAATTGTGGAATCCTTTATAGATGACTTGTTGGCCAAGGCCAGAAGTGTGGTGATCACCTTAAGTGCTCCGCATCATTCTTTCACATTTGATCCAATACGAGTCACACTAAATCCAAAAATGTGTATTTGGTGTGACAGGAGAGAAACTCCTAGGTTACATTATATCATCAAGAGGGATCGATGTAGAGCTAGCCAAAATATGGGCTATTCTCGAAATGATCCCACCTTCGGATGAATTTGGAATCAGATCGTTTCTTGGGAAAGTCGGTGAAATCCAAAGATTCATCCCAGCATTTAATATTTACCATTCATCTAATCAACAATCTACTCAAGAAAGATTATAGTATCAATTGGAATGAAGACTGCAACGAGGCTTTTGAAGTAGTTAAGTGTTTCTTATTGTCACACCGCCCATACTAATGCCTCCTAATCTAGACCGCCCTTTAATCTTATATTTGTGAGCTACCAATGTCTTGCTATCCTGCATGCTGGCTCAAGAAGACGATGACAAAAGAGAACACGTGATCTATTTCATTAGCTGAACATTACTTGATTATGAAACACGTTATACGTAGGTAGAATGAGAATGCCTTGCCATAGTCTTTGCAACCAAACGCCTAAGACATTACATGCTAAATCAAGAAACAAGGGTCATTATAAAAATAGACCATTTACGAACTTTCCTCATGCAAGGGTCCTTGTCTAAAAAGGTTGGATGCTTTATAACCTTAATGGGAGAATTCAAATTAACTTTTGTAAACCAAAAATCCGTTAAGGGACAAATCATTGCAGATTGGTTAGCCAACAACCCGTTAGATGGAGGTGATCTAGTAGACCTAGATTTTCCCAATGAATGCATATATTACATCGAAACCAAACCTCCTATCTCTGAATGTCCTTGGTATACTGATATTGTTAATTATATCATGGGCCATGCATATCTAGAAGGTGCTACACCACAACAAAGAAGGCAGTTACACATTATCGTAGCTAAATACGTTATTATAGAACAAGTGCTCTATCGTAAGGCTTTCGATGGAATGCTTCTAAGGTGTGTTGACACAGAAGAATCCAAGAATATTCTCTATGAATCTCATAGTGGAATATGTGGAGGTAACTTCGGTGGTCACCCCACCGCTCATAAAATACATCGATGGGCTATTTCGGCCCACTCTAGAAACACGACGCACAGAGTTTATTTGAAAGTGTCATAAACACCAAGAATTTTCCCAGGAGATTCACATGCCGGCACAAGCTCTACAACCAATCGTGACTCCATGGCCCTATTCTACATGGGGCCTAGATTTGATAGGGAAATTCTCTCCCTCATCAATAGATGGCCATAACTTCATAATCATGGCCACCAAGTATTTTACCAAATGGGTAGAGGCTATGCCTCTCACCACTGTACTAGGTTTCGTGATCACCAAGTTCATTTTAAACCAGATCATTTGCAGGTATGGTGTCCCACAAATCATTATCTTAGATAATGGTACTTCCTTTAAGAATGATGAAGTCTGTGAGCTATGTAGTAAATTTAAAATAAGCCATCATACGGCCTCCCTGTATTACCCTCAAGCCAATGGGTAGGCTGAAGCAACAAACAAGACATTGAAATCTATTCTCCTCAAAATGGTAAAAGAAAACAAACAAGATTGGCATTTAAAGTTATATCCATCCTTGTGGGCCCACCGAACCTCAATAAGAACACCAACAGGAGCAACTCCTTTCTCATTGGTATTTGGAGCAGAAGCAGTTCTCCCACTTGAGGTTGAAATACCTAGTCTCCGCATCTCACTACAAGGGATTCTGGATGAAGAAGCTTATAGAGAAGCACATCTCTCCCAACTAGAAATCCTAGATGAGGCCAGGCTAGACGCTAAACAATGGCATAGATTCTATGCTGACCGGATGTGCCGGTAGTATAATAAAAAGGTATATGAAGGAGATCTAGTTCTAAGGCTGATACCCGGATCAATAAGAATATCGCTCAAGGAAGGAAACTCTAGCCCAAATGGTTGGGCCCATACCGATTCATGAAAGACTATGGAAATGGAGCGTATCTCTTGTGCACACTAGAAGGTGAGGAATTTGGTGAAACTATCAATTCCCTACACCTTAAACGGTTTTACGCATGAAGTGACCAACACTACTAATATAGTTATATCTACATTACATCTTCATGTAGTTAGGTTCATTTTGTCCATTCATTTCATAAAACTTGGTGATCAAGGGACTTTATCTTAAGTAATTCATTACAAACTTCTGATGGTATTGGCAGAAACATTTGAATCATACTTCTTCATTTTCATAATATCATCAACCGTTCAAAATCATTTCATCCATATAAAGCTAGATATGACAAAGTCTTAACGGTAACCATACCAAGGTTTGCATGCTTTTTCTCACTTTTGGTTTCTTCCTAGGATAGGTGTATTGCTTATGGTCTATTCTAGAAGCTTCATAGTGTCACATCTATCCCGTATGTATATCTCTTTGGAAATAAGAACATGCTGACATTTTTCTCAAATAAATAAGTCAAATATAGATCAAACAAAATTTTATTTTTACACATTTCCTTGCCCTACCAACCTTTGGTGATGAGCTTGCATCTCTTACTAGTGACGTAGGGTTGGGAAAGGATGGGAATGCCCTTACTCGCCTATGCCTTGTCCATGGTGATAAGCCCATGCTTCCTACTAGAAGCATGGGGCAAGGTGCAGGGGGTCCTCTTGACAATAAATGTTGAAGGTCGTAAACAAACAGTTCAAATAAACCTTTGAAATCTTGAGTCAAAAACAAGTGAATCAGATGTCCAAAATTCCAAGAGAGCTCAAAACCCCAAAAACCATATTTTGTCTACCATGTGGCCATCTACGGATCTAAGTCTAGATAAACCACAAAGCAAGTCACATTCTAAACTATGGAGTCACTTGAGTAGAGTAGGTTTGTAGCATCCTAATTTGGTTCCACCAAATCTTTGTCTATCTCTCATCACTACCATTCAACAAATTTTATAGCTTGTGCCCTTTCTAGCTCTTGGTGGTGAGCCCTCGCATCTTACTAGTTACGTGGAGTTAGGAGTGGGGAAAGTGCATCTACTCATCATACCAACTTGTCATCATGTTCTGTCAAAACTATACGAAGTACCGGAAAATTTCTTATAGAAGCTAAAGTTCAAAATCACATTGTGTCTGCATTATCATATATCAGCATCACAAAATACAAAAAGAAAGAAAGCATTCGTATCATTTGTTCTCCATTACATACATTCTGAAAAGCATATAAAAACAACATTATAATATACATGTGGAAATGAATCACAAAATCCTAGACACCAAGAGTCTGATCCAAAAGGAATATATATATATATATAATCAAGTTTCCTGTATAATGCCATCATGCGCTAGGCATGGTCAAAACACTCAATGAGCCCTGGGAAATACAAAATAAATCATATAAAAAATCTACGAGAGCCAAGTGGCCTCTCAACCCCTATGAGACCCCTCTGAAGGTGCACGACCATGTCTAGGACTCCAGCTACGCCGGCGCTCTGAATGCACTGAGGGCTCACGATCCCGAGGAGCAGCTATGGCCTCGCTATGAGAGCGACTCCTCATCAGGCGCTCTATTGTCCTATACCCAGCCAACTCGGTATGGAGGGTAGTCACCATCTTGGCCACATGCCAGACAGGGGAAAAATGTCGGTATGCCTACCAGCTGCTGAAGGCTCCCCTACATCCATGGATAGCTCGGCGTGAGTCCTCTCCATGGGGATCATCAGGGTATTAGTGCATACCCAACGAATCAGGTCTCGCCACTCATCAGCAGTCTCTGCAAACAAAGGAGAAAACAAATTAGAAATAATCAAAAGATAGAAATAGATATAAATAAAAGGAGAGATAACAACTAAGACAAATCCTAGCTAGAAACAAACATTAAGAGAAGGATGATAACTCACTCGATCTCCGGGCCTCTAAGAGGGATCCCTAGGATCAACACCGCCACATGATGTTGTCGTTGACTAATTTTATCCTCCCGTTCTGGGCAATATCTCGTCCTACTATGGACTCATCCTCCCCACCCAAGTCTTGAGAAGGCAGCTCCTCTGAAAATAGAGTCACCCTCTCCGCACTCTACTCTGCTCTCTCAGCCTGTAAGATATCCTGAGTGTCATGCCACTCAGGATTACTATCCTTCTCTCCACTTGAATCGCTAACCTCAGCCTCGGTCTCCTCCTTTGTCTCCCCCCTATGAACTCCTCAGACTCGGAGTCTATATCAATGGGGTTGTCGCCGCTGCGTGGGGGACCGTGGCACCTAAAGTAAGGGTGCCTGAGGAGCATCGGATCTCCCTCAAGCAGTACTACCCGCCTAGCTACAATAGGGACACCAGGAGTAACAATGGTCCAACCCCAGCCTCTAGGACCTCCCCTAGCCTCTCGAACTGATCTAAATACTGGCACCACTGGGGGAGCATACTAACGTAAGGAAGGCCAAACTGCTGAGGCACTCGATCAAAGGGGTGTGTCTCCACCTTCCCCATCCTATCCACAAGCTACCCTGTGGTAGAGTAGGAGATCAAAGTGAGGGTCTCCTCACCCCATAACCATGCCATGGCTTGATAAGGTGTGGCCTCCATATCATCGGGTCGTGAGGAAATCGGGCCGGTGGGGTGCTCTAAGCACCAACATATCTGTCCATCTGGCTGCCCTCATGGCTCGGGATCCACCACCTCTACACCTCTCCCATAAGGGATGAAACACTCATAGACCCAGCTCATAACCAGGGTTGGATGGCTCAATGACTTTCCCTATAAGTGAACCACCCGGTACAAATCATGATAGGTGGTCCCAAGAATGTCGGCTCCCAAGCATAAATCCGGCCATGTGCCTCAATCTGTGTAATAATAGGGGACCAACAATAGAGTAAGGTGTCCCCTCCCTTGTCCCCTATCAATCACGAGGAAAGGATCCTTATAATAGCCTGAGAAATCAAGGGGATGGGAAAGCTAGGAATAGAACGGACCCTCACCCCCTTCTTTGAACTAGTGGAGATAACTGCGTCTCCCATGTATGTAGCCCACTATGCTATCTGAGCCCGTGACCCTGCTGTCTCAAGTGTAAGCCGTCTCGATGATCGGGACCCCCAAGATACGGTAGACATCCTCCAGGGTGATAGTCCACTCACCCTAACTCCTGGAAATTGGAAAGTGTTCCAATCAAAATCCCAATATGAAAACAAGTCACAAATTATGTGACTATAAGGTGCAACATGTGGGACCCATGATATACTTAATATGTCAGCCCTCTAAAGATTTTCCTGCTCATCCTGAGAAAGTGCATCCAACACTACTGGAAGCCAATCACACACTCTCTCTCGGCTCCATCTGATATATTCCTCCTTCACCTGCATACACCCAAAAACACACAAAAAGGAGTAAGTTAGTATTCAAATTGCATTAAAAAAATAATTAAAACATACAAGAATACTAAAAATGCAAAATTTGGCTCAAAACATTGAGTTTTTGGCATTCTGTAAGGGACCGCCACCCTGAGCAGGGCGGCGGTTCCGTAACCGCCACCTTAAAGGGTGGTAGTCATGTAACCGCCGCCCTGCTGAGGGTGGCGGTTGTGTCCCGAATTTTCACATGGGTCACGTGCCCTAAAAACACAAAAAAAAGGACTATTTTGACTAACAAAAAGCCTACCCATTAGGTTCCCCCTAAGTTATTCTATTAACACCGACATTTTAAAAATAATCCCCATGACAAAGATTTCATCATTTTAACATGTTGGGGGTAAAAACGCTAAATCAAGAAGAACTAACCCATGATCTCGCAAGTCAATTTTCTACTCATGGAGGCATGATAACTATCTCCTCACGATTTTTTTGACTATACTCTCGTCAAAAACCGTCACCGTGGGTCCCAGAGCTCAAAATCAATCAAATCAACAAGCAAAAATAAATAGGAAAATGGGCCCATTTTTACATATATAGCACCTTGACTCATTTTGAATGCCCCCTTTTGTAGGTTTGGTGTGCCAATGCGGGTAAGTTCTTATCCCCATGCAAACGGTAAGTCCTCATTTCATATTATCTTAGTATTTATTTTTGATTTATTTTGTCAATTTGCACTTGAGTCCTCTTTTTCATTTTGCGGTAGCGGGAGTTTTGGATGGCATCATTTCAACACACGGACGTGTCGTATAATTTCTAAACCTCCCATTTTTGGACTGCCATACTCAAACCCACTATTTTACGCCACTTCATGGCTAAAATGCTTCTCTAAGGGGGCAATATGTACGTACCAAAATTGTAAAGGGTACTACACTATCTAACAATGTTACATGTGCCCCAATGATGATACAGGACTCCTCAAAAGGTGTTTGGGATCCAAAAAATCTCTCCAAGTATGCGTCAACATCCCACATGTCTCACTTAGCCCTTGTGTGCTTTGTTTTCCTCTTCTCCCCTCTTTTTCTTTGCATTTTGATCTTGATTCTGAAACCGCGCCCGCCTGCAAGGCGGCGGTCTTGTGACCGCCTCCTAGTAGGGTGGCGGTCTTGTAACCGTCACCCCGCTCGGTGGTGGCGCCCTTCATGCATTTATCTAGAATGTTTCTTTTATCATGAATCACATAAATTTCAATGTTTACCATCTTTTTTCACCACCTTTGCTCTTATTTATGATTTTGGTTCCCTTAAATAGTGTTTTTGCATTGTTTATGGTTAAAGAGTTAAAATTGGTTTTCACCTTTGGGTAAATGGGGATTCTATAAATAGCTGGTTGATCTTCAATAAAATGGCCCCTCCAAAATTACCTCTCGTCTTCTCATTTCATAGTTTTAGTATTTCAGTTCTTAGGCATTCATAGTTTTCAGTTGTTACATGCATAGTTAGTGTTGTTTTGCAGTTTAGAAGCCACATAATCTTCTTGTGCTAGTGTTGTTATTGTTTCAAACAATCAATTGAGATAGGATAGTTTTATTTTCAGTCTGAAGCCATTAGATTTGCTGGTTTTGTTTGTAAAAAATAATAGCTTTAGGTTCTGGACGTTTTTGTGTCATATGACTCACAAAAAATCCCACTAGGAATTGCATAACCTAAGCTCTGTTCTCTTGTGCTATCCCTCTCCTACTCGCATTGTATTCAGTCTACATCCAAAACTACCATTGTTCCAATACCTAATTCTGTTGATGCTAGCATTACACACTTTTCTGGATTCACGTGAGCACAAAAGAATGAGGAGATCACACTGAGGGGACAAAGCCACACACAATCGGATTCGCCACTATTCTACAAAATCTAGGTTTAAGCTTTCAAATTTCTAGTTAAAATATACCAAATAGAATAGTGAATCATTTCATTTTAGTTAATCTCAGTTTCGATATTACCGGAAGCTATGGGGATTGATAGTTTCTGAGAAACTATGATTCATTCCTCGCTTATGAGGTAGGATCGAGAGTCTTTCAAATAGATTAGATCAATTCTTTCATTATTTAGAATAGATTTACAATTACGCAGCAAGTAGCTATACTCGGCTTCCTTGTTTGTTTTAATTTCGTTCTTAGTTTAGTTGTCAATTTCTAGATATTTTAAGTAATTTCTCTTTCAATTTCGTTCAATAATTTATCAAAAATACAAAAACAGGGAATTAATATATATGTTGTCGATGTAATTTTTATAATTAGTGTGCTTTACTTTAGTTATATTCATTTCCTTTTGTATGACAATCACGAGACCTAAGGAGCCCAGAGAATACGTATTTGAGCCAATTGTGCCTCAACCCAATCTCGTTGCAGCAATAACTGATATAGATCATAATCTTAGAATCCAGGTCTTCCAAACAACAACAGACCTACAAGAAATTAGCCCACAGTTAAGAAAATTAAACATAGAAGACACCAAGGACATGTATTTTGGTCAAACTAGCAAAACTACAGATTACCCTAGATAAATGTCCACATGACTATAGAAGGGCTTGAAAAAGAGCAAATGTTCGGGTGTGATCCTTTGGTCCCACAACCAGACACGGAGACATTCTAACCGACATAGACACTAGCTTAAGAATTCAAGTTACTAGAACACCTATAAGATACTCTGAGAAGATTGCACAACTATTAGTTCTAAATATAGAAGCCGAAAAGGCATATGACTACTAGATACTAGGGGTTAGGGATTGATTCCTCACATGACCATAGGAGGTCCGCAACAACCACAAATCTACGGTTGTGATCCACAGGTCCCACAACCCAACGAGTCCACAGGTCAATCAGACGTAGATGTTGGTTTACGCACATTAGTATTTAGATCCACTCCACTTCCACCAATCATAATCGCACAACTATCCTCACTAGACACAACAGCTAATCAAGCTAAGGATTTCTAGACTAGACCAGAGAATTACCCATAGAATCCACCATCAGTCTGTCATTCATTTTCATGACCCTGTTGGGAGACATATACGAAGCACCCACAGGTTATCTTCCACGTATTCCACAACCTATAGATCGAATCATGCCAGAGCTTGATATTGATTGGAGCCTTCGAGCAGTCATCCTCACCGACCGATCTATCACACCAGTCTAGGTTAGGAGGGCATTTTTTTCCTTAGATTTATAGATTCCATTAGTGCGTGTCGAAGATATAATATTGCATAATTAGTTTGTCCATACTCCACGTATATTCCATCCCCACCGGTTGTTTCGGCACGACCTCGGGAGGTTAGGTACGAGGAAAGGTTAATTCTAGATTCCCATGCTTGCTTGTCACTTTTTCATCATACAAGGTACTTCCCTAGGAAATAGGTCATGATAGTCCCTTAATAACTCAATGATTTTTACCACTTCAAATTCTCACCAATAATCTCCAATTATAGCTTCCTTAGGCTCAGTATCTGTCCAATATATACACTTTGTCTTCATAGGTTAATGATAGGTGCACGTGGTATTATCCACACTATCCAATGCCTCTTTCCTTCCTATTGAATGGTTTACACCTAGATTATCTACTTCCTCATCATCTACTAAGTATGCCATTTTTCCTTTCTCATTCTCAAGGCAAGCGTGTTGAAGTAATATTGCATCAGCCTCTTGTTCTTTATCAAGACGCACTCCTGATTCCTCTTTATCTAATAATTCCTATAGGATTTCTTCAGCATTGGCACTATCCCCTATAGTTAAGTGCTTGATAACTCTCAATGCTTCTTCTACCAGAGGTTTTGTAGAGAAGAAGTCAAACTTCGTGTCATTTCGCAACTAAATTCTACTAATTTCCATTTTCTCTATGGAGTTCTATGTATACATACCAAGCACACACACAACTTTGTAAAGTGGAATAAAACCAGTGCACCCACAGTGAAGGTGGTAAATCTTCCTTCCCTTATTTCTAGAGTCTCTCACACTTCTGAACATGGTGCTAAATAGGTTGATCACTGTGATAATTGTACATTTGTGTAGGTGTATTGCTCCTAAATAACCTAGTAGCAAAAGCAACCCCAATTTCATTCCATTTTACCAAATTATCCCTATGGACCACCCACAAACATGTTGTTGTCCCAGGTATTGTATATGCTAGCATATTTCTCCTCTCTAATGGGTCTATCCATTTTTCTTCCATGGTACACAAGAATACCATGGGATCCCCTTCTCCTATGTAACAAGGTACCGAGTTATTACCTATCCTCCTTACATAACATGGTTTAGTGCCTCAAGGGGATATGCTCTTTACTTCGTGCCCTACCAACTCATAAGTGTTGTGAGCCCAATTATCACAAGCAACACTTGTAGTATCACTAATAGATTGTGCATCCTCCCACTGAATTAGTCCTTCTTTGGTTGGTTCAATCATCTCTAGATCTTGGATGGTGCATACATAAATCCTATTCAGATCTTCTTCACTTAAGGGCTCAACATAGGGCACAAAATTTCCATATGTTAAAGGTATAATGACCCTTTCCTCTTTATTTTCAAAAATTAAATTGCCCTTATTGAACCAAAGATCAATATTATTTGCATAGCACCAAGGATACCCTAATAGAGATGGGAAACTATCTGATTCTTCCAGCACTAAAACTTCAAAGTCTCCAGTGAACTTTTCTCCTTGTATGGTAATGGATGCATCTTTTAAAACTCCTATGGGAGTGGCCTTAGTCCTATTAGCCATGTATAATACATTAGAGGATTTCCGCAATCGGGGTCTCCCCATTTGTACCCATTTCATCCAAGGTATCAATCAATATATTACTCAACACCACCCATCCACATCAACATTGAGAGTAATTTCCTTTTCATAATCCGAGCTATGAGGAGGGAGATTTACATGCAGGATTTGCCATCTGGTTTCAATACTTGCGTGTAGAGTGTTCCCTTTCAACTAACTTCCTAAGAGTGGCATTATCTTCTCTTGGTGGAAAATTTTACACACTTGTCTCAAGTCATCTATATAAGTTTGGACTATCTCTCGATGCTTTCTTCTACTTGCTTTAAATATTGTATCTCACCCTAAAGATTACTTAGAAATTCCATGGTATCCTGATAAACCTCCTTCTGATAGGTAGGATCCGGGTACCATGCATGAAGAACCCCATCCTTAGTGATGGTAGGTTTTTTCTATAATGCCTCCCTGACACGTGTTGCCTCAGTGTGAGTCGTGATATTCACTTGTAGTGCCTTGGATTATACTCCCATCTTGGGCATCCATTGATTGTCCATAATGTGTTGTATCCTAACCATCACTACGCCTTTGTATTCTTATTTATGTTTCTTATGTTAGGTTGTGGAGCTTGTTTTCACATGAGAAAGTGTTGAAGAGTGTACACTAAGAGTACTATACACTTTCCACAATTGTCTCACCGAGGTTCGGGGCCGAGCCGGGCCCCGAGCGAGGTCGAGGGTGGTAGCCCTAGTAGTAGGGGTTTGGGGTGTAGCCTCCATTTTTTTTTTTGGCCTTAAAACATGCCCGATATATTAGAAACGTGCTTTTCTCATATGGGTGAGATTTTTGACCCATAGGTTTATGGGACGGTTTTGGCCCATGGTTTTAATACCCATGGTTTTGTAAAACTACTTAAGCAGTTGTCTACTTATATGGTTTTATGCATATGGTAGGTATAATGTAACATTGCAAATGTGTTTTGAATTCAGGTGTGAATTCTATAGAGTTTGTTGAGCATAGCTCCAAATAGATCTGGGTATTGTATTGAGAGAGCGATGGCTTGTAATAAAATTTGAGCAAGTGATTCTTGGTGGACGTAGCCCAAATTGGGTGAACCACGTTAAATACCATCTCTTTGTGTTGTGTTATTTTATTCTTTAATTTTATTTGTGATATGTAATATTTTTTGCATATTATTTTCATCTTATTGCGATTCTGTGAGGGATTATTCCTCATATTTTATCCCTTATTTCCTAACAATTTTTATCAGAGCGAGGTTTGGTTTTTTGAAGTTTTGAATCATAGGGAAAGTTTTATCTTGAGTGGGAGCTATGGCAGATGATGGAAGATTTAGGGTTGATAAATTCAATTGGCATAATTTTAGTCTTTGGAAGATGCAGATGAAATATTACCTTTATCAGAAGGATCTTTATATTTCGTTGTTTGAGAAGGTGAAAAAACCCCTGAGCATGATGGATGCAAAATGGGATTTACTGGATAGGAAGGCACTTGGGACAATCCGGCTTTGTCTTGCATATTTGGTATTATTTAATGTTTCCAAAGGAAAAGACTACAAAAGAACTGATGGATGCATTACGGAAGTTCTATGAAAAACCCTCTACCTCTAATAATATTTTTTTGATGAAAAATTTGTTTAATATGAAGATGTCCGAGAATGGTTCAAAGAGTGTAGATCATTTAAATTATTTTAATATGGTTTTAGATATACTGGCTTCAGTTATAATAGCATTTGATGAAGAATTTAGGGCTTTATTAGTTCTATGCTCTTTACCTAAGATTTGGAATAGCCTGTAATGGCGGTAAGCAACTCGGTTCCAGCTAGCTCAAAGTTGAAGTTTGAGGATGTTTTAGGGGTGATTTTAAGTGAGGAAATGCGAAGAATTTTTTGGTGAATCTTCTACTTCGAGGGAATGCTTTAACAATGGAAACTAGAGGGAGATAGAAGAATAGAAGAAGCCATGGAAAATAAAAGAATCATGCAAGGTCAAAATCCAAAAGAAAGATAGTATGATGGCATTGTGGAAAGTATTGGCATGCAAAGAAGGATCATTAGGAGCTTTTGGGACAAGAAGAAACAATTGGAAGAAAACAAGGAGGTAAATGTGGAAATGGGTAAAGTATGTCATGATGCTTTGATTCTTTATTTGCATAATATTACTAAATCTTTAGTTTTAGATTCAGGGGCTTCTTTCCATGCTACTCCACATAGGCATTATTTCATTGATTATGTTCAAGGAAATTTTGGGCATGTTTTTCTTAGTGATGATGAACCTTGCAGTATAGTTGGAAAAGGTTATGTTCAGGTTAAGACGCAAAATGGGAATACTTGGCTATTGAAGGATACCATACATGTGCCTACATTAAGATGAAATTTAATATCAGTAGGGTAGTTAGGAAGTGATGGTTTTACCGTGATATTTACAGAGACTCTTGAAACGTTACCAAGGGTGCTCTTGTCTTGACAAGAGATAAGAATGTTGGAACCTTGTATTTAACAACTTATAGCACAAATGTTTGTAATCTTGTGGCTTTAGAAGTAGATACAACATTGTGGCATTATAGGCTTGGCCATAGGAGACATAAGGGCATGGAGATCATAAAGAAGGATTTTCCAGGATATACGAAAAATAGGTTTGGAGTTCTGCGAGGACCGCATATATTGGAAATAGAAGCGAGTAAGGTTTCTCAAGGTTGGACCTACAAAGAAAGAGGGTAAGTTAGAGTTGGTGCACTCTAATGTGTGGGGGACAGCTCAGGTATCATCTCTTGGGGGTTCAAGTTATTATGTTACTTTTATTGATGATGCAGCAAGGAAAGTTTGGGTTTATTGTATATTATAAATAAATTTGATGTATTTGACACTTTTGTTAAATGGAAAGCCTTGATAGAGAATGAAACAGTCTTAAGCTAAACTATCTTAGATCAGATAATAGAGGGGAGTATTGCAGCAATGAATTTTATGATTACTATTCTAACAATGGAATCTATAGGTAAAAGATAGTTCCAGGAACTCTGCAGCAAAATAGGGTGTCAAAAAGGATGAATAGAACAATAATGGAACTTGTTAGGAGCATGAGGTTACATGCAAGACTTCCTCTTTCTTTTTGGGTAGAAGTGGTGAGCACAATTGTGTACTTGATAAATAGAGGACCCTCAAGTTCCTTGGATGGAGGCATACCTGATGAGGCTTGGTATGGTAAGAAAGTTGATTATTCATTTCTTAGAGTCTTTGGATGTGAGGTGTTTGTTCATATAGACAAGGATGATAGGACCAAGCTAGAGGCTAAATCAAAAAAATGTACTTTCATTGGTTATGGTGGTGATGAATTTGGATATAAATGTTAGAGTATTAAGGACAAGAAAATCATTCGATCTAGGGATGTGGTCTTTAATGAGAATGTCATGTATAAGCGTAGCATTGCAGGGAAAATAGGAAGAATCCAAGAAAGAATATGCAGTGGTAGAGGATATTTCGGATGGAAAAGTGATACATGAATCGGTTCAGAACCTCCTCAACAAGAACCCCAAACTCCTATATTGAGGAGGTTTTCTAGGGTAAGAAGAGAACATTTTTCTCCTTCTCTTTATTATTTATTACTCACCGATAGTGGAGATCCGAGAGAGCTTATATGAAGAAATGCAGATAGATGCCGGGAAGAAGTGGGAGCAAGCCATGGATGAGGAGCATAAGGCTCTCATGGAGAAGAAGACATGGGATTTGGCGAAGCTACCCGAAGGCAAAAGAGAATTACGTAACAAGTGGGTTTTTAGAGACAAAGAGGAAGAAGGAGGTAAGAAAAGATACAAGGCCCGGTTGGTGGGCAAGGGATTTGCACAAAAAAAGGTATATATTTTGATGAGATTTTTTCTCCTATAGTAAAAATGACTTCTATTAGAATTATTCTTGGAATAGTTGTAGCGAAGACTTGCACTTAGAGCAGCTTGATGTAAAACGCATTTCTCTATGGTGATTTAGAGGAGGAACTATATATGTAGGAACCAGAGGGCTATGAGTTCAAAGGTAAAGAGGAGATTGTGTGCAATCTAAAGAAGAACTTGTATGGATTGAAACAAGCTCCACGTCAATGGTATAAAAATTTTGATAGCTTCATGATGGAGGAAGGTTATATTATATGTCATTTTGACCATTGTGTGTATATAAAGAAATTTGAGGATGGCAGTTATATTATCTTGTGTCTGGTATGTGGATGACATGTTGGTTGCAGGTAAAAACATGCAGAAATAAAAGTACTCAAGAAGCAACTAAGTGAATCCTTTACTATGAAGGATTTGGGGGCAGCCAAAAAAATCCTTGGTATGAGGATATCTCGGGATAGGAAGGAATGAAAGCTGACTTTATCTTAGGAAGAGTACATTAAGAAGGTCTTGGAGAGGTTTAATATGCAGGATGTTAAACTAGTTAGGACTCCTTTGGTAGGCCATTTCAAGTTATCAAAGGAGTAGTGTCCCAAGATAGAGTAGGAGAGAAACTAGATGTCCAAGGTACCTTACTCATCAACGGTTGGTAGTTTGATGTATGTCATGGTGTGCACTAGGCCTGATATTGCCCATGCAGTGGGAGTGGTGAGTAGATTTATGAGTGATCTAGGTAGAGATCACTGGAAGGCAATAAAGTGGATCCTTCGATATTTGAGAGGGACCATGGGGACAATTTTTTTCTATAGTGGATCAGACATCACTTTATGTGGTTATGTAGATTTAAATATGGCTAGAGATGTAGACAGCAAGAGGAGTGTGAAAAGTTATGTTTACACCGTAGGTGGGACAACAATGAGTTGGATTTCACGACTACAGAAGTTGGTGGCTTTGTCAACCATAAAAGGCTGAGTATGTTGTTGCCAGAGAGGTAAGCAAAGAAATGATTTGGTTACAACAATTTCTTGAGGAGTTGGGGCATAAGCAGGAGGAATGAAATCTGCATAGTGATAATCAGAGTGCTATACACCTAGCTAAGAACTTTGCTTTCCACTCTAGGACGAAGCATGGAAAGAAACTTTGGAAGAATAAAACTAAAGTTGTATTCAGCTTTGGTTGGTCTTCATGGAAACTAGTGAAGGGTTGAGAAGCTTACTCGGAGGAAAACTAGTCTCCAAGTGGGATATTATTAGGTTATGGAGCCTTTTTCACATTAGAAAGTGTTGAAGACTATACACTAAGAGTATTGTACGCTTTCCATAGTTTTCTCGCCGGAGTTTGGGGCTAGGCCGATAGCCCGCGGTAGCAGAGGGTTTGGGGCGCAACCCCCGAATTTTTGTTTTGGCCTTAAAACGTGCGATATATCAAGAAATGTTCTTTTCTCATATGGGCGGGATTTTTGACCCATAGGTTTATGGGACGGTTTTGGCCCATGCTTTTAATACCCACGGTTTTGTAAAAATGCTTAAGCAGTTGTCTACTTATATGGTTTTATGCATATGGTAGGTATAATGTAACATTGTAGTTGTCTTTTGAATTTGAGTGTGAATTCTATAGAGTTTGTTGATCATAGCTCTAAATAGATCTGGGTATTGTATTGAGAGAGCGGTGGCTTGTAATAAAATCGAGAAAGTGATTCTTGGTGGACGTAGGTGAACCATGTTAAATACGGTCTCTTCGTGTTGTGTTATTTTATTCTACAATTTTATTTAAGATCTATAATATTTTCTACATATTATTTTGTCTTGTTGTGATTCTCGTGAGGGATCATTCTGCATATTTTATCCCTTATTTCCTAACATCTTACTCAAGTACTCATATAAGTCTAGGCACTCTTCATAGCTATGGTTCTTCCCACAGAGAGAACATGAAATATTCAGAGGACACTTGTGTCTATAGTGGTTAGGGAGATCCACATCTATAGCATGTTTCATGAGGAAAGTTACTTCTTCCACCACCATGGCCTAGTCCTCCGAATCCACCACGGTATCCTTGACCTCTGCCATGGCTGCCTTTTAAACGCCCTCAATCCAATCATAGTGCACCTAATTGTGCTCCCGATCCAGTGATCATTCTTTCTCTTAGAGTTATCTCGAAACTCATGTTTGGCATACACCAATATCAATAACATTATAGATATATCCAATAAGTCGGTAGTCCTCTGTGTCATGTGTTATGGACCTATAGATTTTATAGTAGCTTGAAATTTTATTCGTTATCACACGTTGCAATAATGGGCAGTGGCTAGCATCATGGTTTAAGTGGCATATCTCACAATCCATTAGCAATGAGCATATTGTTCTGATGGAAAACTATCCTTTGTGTGACCGTCTACTTCATAGTCTGTATAACAAATTTACGAGCATGTTTCACGGGTGAAATTCACTGATAATTTCTCTAGTTGTTTTTCCATAGCTATAATTTGTGCCTCTAAGAATGGGCTAATGCCAGTGTCAATACTCCCAAGTTCCTCGACGTAGGGCTTCTTCCAAGGCCTCACGTGGATCAAGATATGTCTTTTGTGACAACGCCCTCCTCAATGCTGTAATCAATCCCCCAACAAACCATTGTGCATGTTGGCTTGTGTTTATGTCATAAGAAAGCTTTGATAACAACATTTTAAACCATGCATCATACTCTCTAACACTTTTAGTAGTGCCTTGTTTAATATCTTTAAGGGCACTTATACTCTTTTGCTCAAACTCAGGGATATGAAACTCTTTTAAGAATGCATCCTTAAATGCTGCATAATCCATGCAAGTCTAATCAGGGTCAAACTTCTTGTACCAGCTGTGTGCATGCCCTTGTAACATAGTAGCAAATTGTCTTGCCCTACGCTCAAAAGTTGTGATTCCTTTTACGCGCCACAATATTTCACACATATGCACATATTTAGTAGCATCTTCTATGCCCCTATACTCTGGAAGACGTAGAGACATTTCCATATAAATATTATGGGGTTGGGGTGGACATTGCCCACTTGATCTAGAACCCCGGTATTTCTCCCGCCTCCGTAACCTCTAGATCTACCCGATCCCAAACTTGTAGCTGGAATAGGTCCTATAGATGTACTCCCTTGTGCTCTGATAGTAGTACTATACTAAACCCCTATCGTATTTAAATTAGTTCCACTCCAAGAAGTGAATCCAACATTTGGTGTACTCATATTCATGCGAGATGATGCGTCGTAAAAACACCTCCAAATAGAAATGAAGTCATTTATCCTGCCATTGATTTAATTTCTCTCTTACTTACCGAACTTTCTTGTTGATTACTTGTTGTACTAGATAATAGAAAACCAAGTGCAAGGGCTAGGTTACCGTGTGGATTTTGATGCGCGACCGCAGCCTAGGTCAAGTCTCTGCTACCATGCTCCCTTGTGAGGATGAGGAGGGTTCCATGTCATGCTTTCCCAGATGGGGGAATTCCTGATTCTCTGGCTACACGTCTTCTACGTGAGCTCAAAATCCCTCATGATCCATCTCTCTCCTCAACTACATCTACACTACAACATCACGATGCTTCTTTATCTCCCTCTTCCATGCCTCATTATACTTAAGTCTCCTTTCTTCTCTTTGCCTTGTCATTCTTAAGTCCACTATCCTTCACCAATCCTGTTCCTACCCCTGTGCGTGGTGGGGTTTAGTTAGCAATTTGTTTACTCTCCACTTTAAAGTTACCATAGGAATCTTCATCGCTAGTGGAATGCCTTGTAGATAAGCTCCCGTGGATGTCGTAAGAACTGTAATTCAACTACCTATGGACATGAATAAGTGGAAATCAAGTAATCCAAGATATAACTATTCAAGAAACCATGAAACCACATTTCCACATCTCGATTCCAAATAATATCAGCATCATAAAGGGCCTATAATTCTTCCTCCATCCTGAAAAATTGTACAATACCTCCAATTCTATTGAGATGCATAAGTAACAAGCCATTTGTACAGTTATACTTGAAAGATAATAAAAAAGTTGTCATACAGATTTTGTTCTACCTAAGTGTGTGCATTAAACTCATATCTAGTGTTGAGCCGTCATGTGTATTCTTCTTCCAGATCATGTATCCATTCTTCAATACTTGCTAAGGTCAACCAGTATGTCTTCATTGCGAACCATCCTGAAAACAACTAGAAAAGAGGTCCCGGCAACGGAACCAATGATGCAGCCTAGAATTCAGTGACACAAACCCAATGAAACCCTATGCGCATTGGCACATCACTCAGCCTAGACTGAGCGCTCACCCAAAGCATGTAATGGTACCAAGTCCCTCTTTAGGGTTGTTGTAGCAGGAGGTTAGCATGACAAAGATTTAACATATATAGTTCTATTACTAGCACATCACTCTACAAAGCATACCAGATCTATATCCAAGGAAAAACATAACTAAATACTAACCATGATGAGATCAAAATCATACTAGATTTAGATACTCATAGAACTAATACTTAGATTCAATCAACATCCTCTATTATATTCAATGCATTAAGTTATAGAATCTTCATTACAATATCGAAAGTATGCGTGTAGCGACATAACATTGTATGTCTCAATCTCATCACCTCTCTCTGTCACGATCTCCTCTATATAACTTATCTCTATTACACAGTCTACTATATATAATGGTGGGTACTTTCTATTCACCGCTTATCCATTCCAAAAATATGTCGCATGATATTGTTAGCCACACGCCTTTACAAAATTAGCCACACATGTAAGTGCGCTAACAATAGACTACTACTAGCTAACTCGACAAAGAGAAAATCTATTTCCATCATATGTCCATATAGATTGCTTCATGTCCAATCCTCCAAAATTATCCAATGAGTGGTGTGCACATCTCTACCTCATTTTTTTGCTCTGCATGCTATCTCTAAAAATAGACCTTTATGAGTGAAAATGGCTAAGTCCTGAAAACTAAACTTTCTTTCCGTGTGTGCTTTCTCCCTATCCATTCGTGATTTTGTGTACAACTTGCTTTCCCTCATGGAATTCTTATGTGCTTTCTCTGTCAAGTGTTCTTTGATCAACATTTCCCCACTAATTTCATTGTTACCCAAATAATGGTAATCTCCAACAACTGAAGTAAAGAATAAAAGAATGGAAAGAATGAAAAGAATGAAAGAAGGTATGAAAGAGTATTTTACCCTACAATCTCTTCTTCATCCTAAACAACTAATTCAAGATATTCCTATTTTTTTCAGCCTCCAAGATTTTCCGTTCAAATGAGTGTTTCCTCTTCTTTTTCTAGAATGTCCACAACAATGGACTCCAATTCATCCTTGTTATCTCCCATTTTTCAATTTGCAAGACAAATACAATGTTAGACATTGAGGTAATTCTTCCCTCTAGTTTCGAGTTGTTACAAAGTTGTTAATTGTTATTGGCAACACTTTAGGGAAATGTTTAGCTATTGACCCTAAAATTGAAGATTTTGAGCACACAACCTATGCTAGAATATTGGTTGATATGGATACTTCTGTGGACTTCCCTACTACTATTGAACTTAAAGTTGAAGATAGAACTTGGATTCAAAACTTGGATTACGAAGGGTTTCCCTTTAGATGCAGAACATGCTTTTCTCTTGGCCATTTAGTAGCAGATTGTCACTTGGTTCGTAAACATGCTAAAGGTAGAAGATATTGGTGGAAGAACTCTAATTCTAACCATTTGGTAGTAACAAATTCTATGGAGTGTGATTCTTAATCAATTTTTGAGGATTTGGTTGACCCAATTGAGATGGAAGGTAACCAAGTATGTAAGAATGGTTCAAATCACTTATCAGGATCCCATAGCTCTATGGAACACATTGAAGTTTTGATCCCAATCCTAAATAATGAAAATGTAAATCAAAATTCAAATGAGGGTTGGAAATTTTTCAATCATAAAAATAAAGGCACAATCTCTCCCTTTAAGATGCAGCTAAGATCCAAAGGAGATGGGTTTTGTTGAGATTGTTTGATGGTTTTTGGTTTTGTTGTTAGTTATGTATGTTGTTTTTTTGATCTTTTGTGTTCTTTGGAAGAGGTTTGATTTAATTTTTCCTCAATGTATTATCTTTTTCTCATTTTTATATGGGATAGGGTCCCATTAACTCTTCTTCACCATTAATCGGTTTATTTTGAGTTTACTTATTGAACATAAATGACATAGGTAGGTTTATTTTACTAAATAAAATTCTAAACATGAGGGACAATTAGCTCTCATAGAAGGTTAGAAGAGAGTTCTATCTAATTTATTTTATTTCTATGGAAGTAGTAGAGGGGAAAGGTTAGAGAAAAGTGTTTTTTTATTTTATTTAAGGAGATGGTTAGGAAATGGAAATTTGATCTGATTGCTTGCACATGACTTCCTTTATGTTTGTAATGGTTGTGATGTTTACTATAGGTTCTTGAGTTAATGAATATTTTTGTGTTGATTTGATTCATGTGTATCCTTATTGTATAGGTTATGCATGATATTGTTTTGTCTATAGTTTTATAGT
The DNA here is from genome assembly GCA_018340775.1 of Taxus wallichiana var. yunnanensis. NCBI lineage: Eukaryota > Viridiplantae > Streptophyta > Pinopsida > Cupressales > Taxaceae > Taxus > Taxus wallichiana. The sequence goes on from CM031239.1 coordinate 188,777,329, forward strand.
ACTTTTGGTGATCCGGAGGACAGTGCAGGTGTCTAGAAGTTCCATATTTCTTCGTAAATCATTACAATATAAAAGAGCACTTCAATACTTTCCAACGCCTATTGGAACTGTCACACCTCACAATAGTTGAAGGCTCTATCATAGTAAATATTAGTGAATGAATCAATTAGTGATGAATGTTAATTGATAAGTAGGTATATATAGTTATATACATATATGTATATGTAAAAACATATACATACATGCATATATATATATATATATATATATATATATATATATATACATATCATTCATTTAATTTGTATGATGGTTTCCTTTCATTGAATTTTGGTATGTTGATTTGGTTGTTAGGGATTCATGAAGGGTTTTTAGTTAGTCTTGTTGACATTAATTAATAACGTTTGTGATGGTTAAGGTTACTTTGCATTGTTTAAGGTAATATCATAAATTGATTAATGGTTATTGTTAATACTATCCTAACTCGGTCTTAGACCACAATGCATATTATAAGTTGACCACATTGTTTGAAAAAGGTTTAAATTTGAATGTTGTGTGATTGGTCTTCGACCACTTGGAAAAATAATTGTTTATTGGTTGTTGTTAACAACTTTGTCATAGACCATTCCGTAAGGTAATCACTTGGATATTTTGTTAAATGTTTAAATAATAAGAATGAATCCCTGGAATTTTTAAAATGGTCATTGACCATTGACAAGGTAATAAGTTTAATGTTTATTTATTATTAGATTAAAATGGGTCATCACCACCGTGCCGATTAAAGTTGAATAGATGAATTTTATTTAAATGGTCATAGATAATGGGAGGCAATTAAATTAATTATTGTTAATTATTAACCATGGTCATTAACCATATTTCTTAGCAAATATTAAGCTTTAGGATTCTGGATGATTATTATCTTGGTCTACAACCACATTGCAAAGTAAAAGGAAATGGATAAAGTTTAAATGTTTTAATGATTTTTGTGGAATGGTTATCGACCATGGAAAAGGTAATACTTTATGGGTTATCATTTATTAGTTAACATGGTCTTAGACCATACACATTTCATGTAAGTATTTGAAAATTTTGGAGGTAATTACAAGTGGCACTGTTAGCTATTAAATTCCTTTAAGGAGAGTACATTTTTAGGGGATTAAAAGCTTGTTAAGATAGCTAATGCATGCCCCCTCTCTCTCTCCATATGCATTATTTGTGAATTTTGTTTGGTATGTGAACTGAAAGAAGTGCATGGAGGTTTTTTCATGATAAAATAATGGATATTTGTGTGGGTGCCTACATGCAAAATTTAGAAGCTCTATTTTATATCGAATTTGGTTTTATCATTGTTGTTTGTATTTTGAGTGTTGTTAGGCTTAAGAAGTTACATATTCAAAATAATTTGGAAAAGGAATCAAGTGAGTTTCAAGCATAAGTTATTCTTTCTCCCATTTTTACTATTTTTATGTTGAAATCTAGGAAAATATCTTTTTTTCCTAATCAATTTTTAAATCAGAAACTAATGGGTATTTTTGTAAAAAAAAATTGTTACTTTAATGGAAATTGGGCATAAAATCTTAAGGATTTAATGGTATGTTTTTCTTTCTTGAAAATATGCAATATATTCTCCTCAAAACAACTTGATTTGATCTTTTTATAGTCGATTTGACAAAAATAATAATATGTGATTTTTGTTTAAAAATAGAAGTTTCCCTTCATTTTCTATATGAAAATTTTAGTGAAAAATAAGGAAAAAGTATGAAAACAAAATTGGTTTGTTGATTGTTTTGAAATCAGGTTTTTGTTTTACTTTGGAATTCCTAGTTTTATTATTTCAAATGAATTTGTAGTAAGTTGTTTGTAGTGACGTATAACATTGAAAATGGTTTCTTAAGTTTTATTATAGTAAAATAAGATTTGTCCCTTAATTTTTTTGAATGTAATTTGAAGGAAAAACTTGAACCAAATGGGTTATCTAATTTAGATGCTTTGATTTAGAAAGGGAATAAGGAATAAGTTTTATGTATTTTTAATAGCTTGTGTAGATCTCTATTTCTTTTCTCAAATATGTTTTTAGCTCTCGAGAAACTTCTCGTTACAAAGGATGAAGAATGTAAGAGATTTCATTTTTGGGTACATGTGAAAATAAAAGAAAGGTTGTTCTTTCTCAATAGAAAATTTTCTCTTTATTTTTGATATTTTCCATCCCATCCATTATTGTAGTTATTTACTCCATAGTAGTGATGGTAGTTTCCTCAATTATAGTTATTTCATCCATACGTCCCATAGTGTCCTCTCGTACTATCACATTTAATTATCTCTATGATATCCATCATCTCTCGAGATATCCCCAGTAGTATCCACTTCCATTATCTATTTGAAATTCATCATGATATCTATTACCTCCTTGATAAATCCAAAAGTTTCCTCTTCCATTACTTTGATTGTGTTTTTCGATTAGAAGGACGAGTCACGATTCCTACTTCTTCAAAATTAAAAGTAATTCTTAAGCAACGAAAATGAGATCTAGATAACTATACATATATGGTTGTGCAATGACGAAAACAAGTTTTACTCACTAGTGTGTATTCATGAAACTGATCTTACAAAGAAACAACTGAAAACTTGGCCAAGTAGTGTAACTAGTTGAATACTTTTTATGTTCAGAAAAAACCTAACTCATGTTAGATATCATATGAATTTTTCCTTGTCTAATTTCGAAGTTGAAACTTAGGAGTTTAACATGGTTCTCAACACTGTTAAAATTATTAACCAAAAGTATAAAAGTTATACACACTTAGTTAGAGTTTATTAAGGGGGATTTGGTAGATCAAGTTGACCCTTACAACTTTAAATGGTTATCATTTGTTATCAAATGGATTGTAAACATTTAATTATGATGGATTTTATTTTTTGGAAGCTAAAATTCATTCAAGGAATAAATTTTGATTAAGGGTGTTACATTTTGGTATAAGAGCTAAAGGTTATTAGCTCTTAGAATTATTGGGTTCATACGCTTACAGAGCATCTTATTCTTGTTTAAGAAAATACGATGGTTAGGAGAAGATTAAATAACGAGCCTAAAAATACGCTGACCTTAAAGCTAGATGAAATCCTAGCAGTCCTTAAGGACACTTGAAACCATGTAACTACCTAAGAGCAAGAAGTTATCAATGGGAATGAAGAAGAAGAATATGAGGTTGAGAAACCTATGGAAAGTGAGGAAAAAGAACCTAATGCTTTGGAAATCAGCCAAGAAGCAAAATATCCTATTTAGAAGTTAAACTTTCAAGAGATATCAAGCATATTAGTCCACCCATGTTTGATGTAACAACCATGGGAGATGGAGGTGAGACTTGGATTAGTGAAATGGAAGAATATTTCGAGATAAGAGACTTTTCTGAAGAAACCAAGGCAATTTGGGGTGCATTTCAGCTCTCCAATGAAGCATCTTTGTGGTGGTACGAAACAAAATAGAGTTGGGAGTTGATACAGTTAGTATCACTTGGGAACAATTTAAATTTTACTTCCATAAACACTTTGGTTACCACAACTATAATTTGACTAGAAAATGTCTGAGTTTCAAAACCTAACTCGGGGTAGGTTGTTTGTGATCGAATACTCGAAATGTTTCAATAAGTTGCTGAAGTATGTACCACAATATCAAAAAGATTAAAAATTTAGAATACATAAGTATACTATACGACTTGAACCCAATAATTGGAGAAGTAGATGTGCATGGGCCTTCTACTATGGAAGTTGTATTTGAAAAATCCATTAGGCAAGAGAAAAAAATGCAAACAATTTCTGCTCATAGAGATGAAAATAGAAAGAAGAGATACATCTCACCTTCACCATTAGCACCTAGAAAAACATGGTAGGAAACAAAAAAATGCCAAAAATAATACAATAGCTAAATATGCTACAAATGTAAAGAGGAATGGGAAAAATAGTGCTAAGAAACGACCTTTTGCTAGATATTTCAAATGTATTGGTGACCACTATGTGAATAATTGTACCCAAAAAAATTAGGGGAATAATTAGCGATAGAATATACACACTACGGTGGCTAGCCACCAAGATGAGAAACATGCTACTCCCATTGATGTGCCGCTTAAGTTTTGTGGACTTCCTATTATTATTTTTTTGACTTGGTGTAACCGACTCCTTCATTTCCAGTAAATTAGTTGAAAAAATGAATAAAAAATATGGTTATATGGAAATTACATGGAATTTACAATATGAAAATAATGTTGTCTAAACTATAAACCAATGTCATGCTTGACACGACATTGTAGTTGCCTAGTTTCAAAACTGAAATTGACCTTTACATAGATCCTTCAGGGTCCTATGACATTATTATTGGTGTAAACTAGTTTTCCCAACATAAAGCCATAGTGGACAGTTTGAAAAATGAATAGAATGCCTAGATGACATGCGAGAAAAAACTAGCATACAAGGCATAAAAAGGAATTTTGAAGTAAGGAATATTTTTGTTATGCAACTTAAGAAAGCTAAAGTTAAGGGTTGCGTATTGTATACAATAAAGATTTCTGATAATAGTGAGGAAGGTAAGACTTGGAGGATTATTTGTTGTTATAAGAGTACATAGAGACCTTTTCGGAGGAATTACATGGACTTCTTCCTAAACGTGAGTTTGATTTTACCATTGATATCAAACCTAGAACTAAACTGATATCTAAATCACTACATAGAATGACAACAACTAAATTAGTTGAACTACAAGAAAAGATTCATGAACTATTGTCTAAAGGAATGATTTGATTGAGTTTGTCTCCTTGGGAAGCACGGATCATCTTCGTTAAGAAGAAGGATGACACATTACAAGTATACATCAATTATTGCATGTTTAACAAGGATACAATTAAGAATAGATATCCTTTACCAAGGATTAATGACCTTTTCGATCAGATGTGAGATGCATCTATCTATTCAAAGATTGATTTATGATCTGGTTATCATCAGCTAAGGATAAATGATGAAGACATTCATAAGATAACGTTCTAAAAAGATACATGCATTATGAGTTTATAGTGTTACCTTTTGGACTCACTAATACACCAACTACATTCATGAACTTAATGAACAATATTTTTAGGATTATCTAGATAAACTTTTGTTAATTTTATTAGAAAACAATTTGATTTATTCTAATAACATAGAATAACACAACGAACACTTAAGAATAGTGTTAGATATGCTTAGAAAAATAAAATTATACAGTAAGATATCAAAGTGTTATTTTTATCGAATCACCCCGATGATGGTTTCGATCTTTGGAATTGAAATGTTGGTATTAATTCTCCTTACGCTGTGTATCCAAAAACTCCATTTAACCTCGACCTACGAAATGAATCTCAAATCTTTGATGAAATTCAATACCTTAGGCACATAATAAACAAATATGAGATTTCAGGTGACCCATAAAAATCAAATCCATGACTAAATGACCAACACTTGAGAATGTACATGAAGTTATAAGCTTCATGGGATTGGCTGGTTATTACAAAAAATTTGTGAAATATGTCTCTACGGTGGGTACACCAATAAGTTCTTTACAAAAGAAGGAAAAGAAATAATTATGGACTAAAAAGTGTGAAATAATATTTAATATGCTGAAGGAAAAACTTACAACACATGTTTTGAAGATTACGAGTCCCCACAAAAGATTCAACTGTGTAATCGATGCATATGGTGAAGGTTTGGGTGGAATACTTCTACAAAATGACCATATGATTTTTTATGAGATCAAAAGCTAAATGTGCATGAAAATAACTATGGTCCCCACGACTTAGAATTTTCTTTCATAGTTCACACCTTAAAAATTTGAAGATATTATTGTCTAGGAAAATGTTTTGAATTAAAAAAATACCACTTTGTGTTGAAATATATCTTTACACAACCTAATTTGAATGCAAGACATCATAGGTGGATGGATTTTTGTCTCAATATTATTTTGACATAAGTTACATTATTTAGGAAAGGAGAACCATGTGGCTGATGCACTAAGTTGTATGAAGCATATTTACACCAATGTGACATTCGAACACAATTTAGATATGAATTTAACAAATAAATGAAAACTGATTCATATTATCAACATGTGAAAATTACATTAGCAACAAATTCGAATGATAATAAGGTTATAATTTTAATAATGAAGGAGTCTTGTGTTATGAAAAAAGGGTTTATGTTCCTTTGGGAAATAACCTTAGAATGAAATTCATGAAGTAATTGTTGATGGCGAATCACAGCACCACTGGGACTCTGTAACTCGATGGGTTGCAAATTCTCAGTGTGATTGCATAACATGGAGCTTTTCCCAAGTGTGGGACCTTGCGAAATCGAAAAAGCTCTCCGGATGAAGGCCGGTTCCTATTCCTCTGTTCAGATGCACACGTAAAAATGCAGAGGGTCTACTCAAAACCTAATCTAATTTTCCAAGGAGACAGGGAGAGAAAAATGCATAAAAATAAACCTAAGCTAAGGAGGTGATGCACCGAGGAATGAAGAACACCTGTCTTGCCAATAAACACAGACCATAAAAATGTAATGCAAGATCATGCACAGATAACCAGATTTACAGTGAAAGATCAAGAAAATGCAAATAAACACTGAGAGGGTTGATAATCATCCACAGACATGCATTAATTTTCTCCAAAGATTGATACAACACACTGCAAAATGCCAAGAGACAAGGTTGCATTACAGTTTTAGATAGGAGGTTTGAACTCCACAGATTCACCTGCCAAAGAGAAGAAGGGAGGGGCAAAACAAGAATGTCCAACCTTTAGAAAGAAGCCCCTCCTTACAATTTATAGGAAGAATGAGAGAGAGAAGAGAGAGAAAGTCCAAATCTACCCCAACCACCTCAGGTTGTATTTAATTCATCTCATTATGGTGGTAGGTGAGGACCATATCAAACCCCAAAAGTGGCAAACTGTATTTTGCATTTTTAAGAACTTTTTCCCACCCAATTAAAGATATCTAGTGGTAGTTAGGTAGAGGACACCGTAGGCTTTCTGAAAAGTCCAACCTTGTGTGAATCGGAGCTCCCAGTCAAAAGTTATGGCCATCTGAATATCTCGGGTCGAGTCACGCTCTGTCGGCACTCGAGAATGTTGCGCCTCTCGAAAGGTGACCAGGCGCATCCGTGTGTGTGTCGACATCTTCTTATGTGCACAAGGAGAAAATTTTGCCCGTTGACACTCATTTTCATGTGCCACTTACATGCGCCATGGGCGCATTCTTTCTTATGTCGACACTCATTTCTGTGCGCCTCTTCCGTGCGCCATGGGCACATTATTTCTTATGTCGACATTCATTTCTGTGTGCCTCTTCTGTGCGCCATGGGCGCATTCTTTCTTATGTCGACACTCATTTCTGTGCGCCTCTTCTGTGCGCCATGGGCGCATCCATTTTGCTGTCGACACTCATTGTCGTGCGCCCCTTTTGTGCGCCATGGGCGCATCCATTTTTCTGTCGACACTCATTGTCGTGCGCCCCTTTTGTGCGCCATGGGCGCATCCATTTTGCTGTCGACACTCATTGTCGTGCGCCCCTTTTGTGCGCCATGGGCGCATCCATTTTGCTGTCGACACTCATTGTTGTGCGCCTCTTCTGTGCGCCATGGGCACATCCATTTTGCTGTCGACACTCATTGTCGTGCGCCCCTTTTTGTGCGCCATGGGCGCATCCATTTCACTGTCAACACTCATTGTCGTGTGCCCCTTTTGTGCGCCATGGGCGCATCCATTTTGCTGTCGACACTCATTGTCGTGCGCCCCTTTTGTACGCCATGGGCTGAGGTTTGAATTTCTTTGGTTTCCATATTATTCCGCTTGCTATGTATATCTACCCGGGGAAGATATATACAACAATTTAGCGACTCAACGGGATCACACACTGCTAGGTAGAAGATCGGTGGCCCTTTTAGAAATCCATTGGGCATGGAGTCATAAGCAATACTTGAAACCAACTTGATCTCGATCCAGAGCACAAACCGCAACTCCTTCTCCGACAAACACTTTGAACCGTAGAAACAACCCGATAGCAACGAAACTCGTGCCAAGCACTTAGGGAAACTGAAACCTAACTACAACAAGACAATGTGCAAACACACTTAGAGGAATTGAAATCTAAGCTAATATTTACAAGGGTGGAAATTTTCTCTTTTCAGTAGCAATGTTTAAGATAGATTCCGTTGACCGGAATCGAAAGTTCTTCTCCGTCCAATGTAGACAATTGGAAGGCATTACTACTTTTACATCCCGTGACCATGTAGGGGCCACTCCAAATGGCATCAAACTTGGAATGCCTTCCTGGTTTTGCCCGATCTGCATCCCATTTCAGAACTAGGTCCCCTTCCTGGAAGGTCCTTGCTCTTGCTTTCTTATCAAACCATCTTTTCACTAAGGCCTGATCTTTCTCAATTGTTTGAACTGCATGTTCTCTAATTTCTTCCAATTCCATCAACTCTGCATACCTAGCCTCCATTGGTTCGAACTCAGCCAACTCCAACTGCTTCATGAATTCTAATGCAGGTAGTTCTAATGATATAGGCAATACTGCCTCTTTTCCATAGACCAACTTATAAGGGGAATTACCTATAGACCTCTTTGGTGTTATTCTGTCAGCCCATAATGCTGATTTTAGCTTGGTATGCCATGTTCTTTGATTTTCATCCAGAGTCCTCCTGATGATTCTTAGCAAATTTTTGTTCGTGGACTCTGCCTGTCCATTACCCTGCGGGTAATAATTGGAAGAGGTGCTCAAGTAGATTCCATTTTTGACAGCCCATTCCGTGATCTTGGAACCTACGAATGCCAATGCATTGTCTGATATAATAGTGGCCGGCACACCAAACCTGGTCACTATTCCTTCGTAAAATTCTAGTATATTAGACTCGTTTGCCTCTTTGAGCGCTACTGCTTCAGTCCACTTGGTGAAATAGTCCGTTGCCGTGAGAATCCACTTATGGCCTTGGCTTGAGTTTGGATTGATGACCCCGACGAAGTCCAATCCCCATTGCATAAATGGTTGGTCAACCAGAATTGGGTGCAATGGAAGTGCTGCTTGTCTTTCTTTGCCTGTGAAGAGTGCACATTTCTTGCACTTTCTTATCCATGTATAGCAGTCACTGAAGACTGTCGGCCAATAATACCCTGCCTTCATTATCTTGAGAGCTATTACTCGTGGGGAAAAATGTCCTCCAGAATCTCCATCGTGAAAATCTCGTAACACCCTCTCAATTTGACTTATCCCAATGCACCTCAATAGAACTCCATTGATGTCTTTCTTAAACAAAACACCATCAACAAGCACATATGGAATGAATTTTAATCTGAAGTATCTCCTCTTTGCTTTGCTCATCTCTGGAGGGCATAGGCCTATCTGTAGGAAGTGTATCATATTATGAGTCCAACAAGGAGTAGGCACGTCATCATTTTGTGTGCCATGGGCGCATCCATTTTGCTGTCGACACTCATTGTTGTGCGCCTCTTCTGTGCGCCATGGGCGCATCCATTTTGTTGTCGACACTCATTGTCGTGCGCCCCTTTTGTGCGCCATGGGCGCATCCATTTTGCTGTCGACACTCATTGTCGTGCGCCCCTTTTGTGCGCCATGGGCGCATCCATTTTGCTGTCGACACTCATTGTCGTGCGCCCCTTTTGTGCGCCATGGGCTGAGGTTTGAATTTCTTTGGTTTCCATATTCTTCCGCTTGTCTATATCTACCCGGGGGGAAGATATATACAACAGTAATTTCATGATGTTCCTTATGTTTGGCATCTTGGAGTGAAGAAATTGATGGGTGATGTAAAATAATAATACTTCGAAAAGGAATGAAGAAAGACATGATAAATAATGTTGCTCGTTGTCTTCAATATCTATGTGTTGAAACAGAGCACATGCATCTTGCTAGTCTATTGTACCCTTATAGTATTCTATTACAAATGACAAGTAATTAGAATGCATTTTGTGTAAGGGTTGTCATCGTCTAAAAAAGCATGACATGCTACTTGGTGGTGGTCAAAAAAGTTACTCAAATAGCCCACTTCATACCACGTAATTTAAATGATGATAAACACGTACTTGTAAAATGGTTTGTGCATGAAATTTTCATATTACACGAGTTCCAAAATTGATTATATTTGAAAGGGATCCTAGAAAGACCTCTCGATTTTAGAAAATTTTAAACTCAACTTTGGGAATAAATATGAACTTTAGTTCAACATATCATCCTAAAACAGATTGTCAAACAGAAAGAGTTAACCAGGTTATGGAGGATATGCTCAAAATGTATTGCATGGATCAACAATATAAATGGGAAGAATATCTTCCATTGGTTGAATTTTCCTATAATAACACTTATCATTCTTCACTAAAAATGTCACCATTTGAAGCATTGTATGGGAGAAATCGTATAACTCCTATCACGGGATAGAGCGAAGGATAGAGAGGTAGTAGAACTAGAAATGTTAACAAAAATTGAAAATAAAGTGAAGCTCATTTGGGAATAGTTGAATGAAGCAACCGATCCATAGATATGAAAATATTTAATAGGAAATTTGAGAAAGGAGATAAAATTTATTGAGGGTAAAACCCAAAGAGAGTTCAAGTGTGTTTGGCAAGTCTGCCTAAAAACTCTCACCTAGATATGTGGTACCTTTCAAAATTTTGGGAGTTATAAGTCTAGTGACATACTCGATTAACATTACCTCCCACATTTTCTAGAAAGCATGATGTTTTTCATATTTCATTGCTTAAAAGTATGTTTCAAATATAACATGTGTCATAAATTGGAACTCTTTATAGGTTCAAGACCCAAGAATCATCGTGGCGGAACCAATTAGAGTTATGGAAACTCATGGATTACATCTCAAAAATCAAAATATTTTTTAATGCAAGGTCTAAAGTGACAAATATTATGAAGATATCGCAACTTGGGAGAATCTAGACGAAATGAAAATCACAATTTTTTATATATTTCAATGAGTACAAATGTTACTTGACTATTTTCTCTTGATATATTGTACAATAATTAATAATAATGTTGATTGTAATGGAAAATTGTTGCTATATTGCTAACTATTTTAAAATATTTGTTGTTTTGAGGTTGTTTACAACAAAGATTTATTAATTATGATTGAATGAATTTATAGAAGTTTTCATGTTTTTATAAAAATATAAATTGTTTTTCTTTACGTGATTTTCAAATTGTTAGTAATTGATATGCTCAATAACTTTTAGTTAAATCATCAAGGTGATGATTCTTTAGCAAGAAGTATGTCACACCCTACAATAGTTGATGATTTTTTCGTTGTAAATGTTTGTGAATGACTAAATTAATGATGAATGTTAATTGATAAGTAGGTATATATAGTTATATATAAAAATATACACATATTTGTATATGCAAAAACATATAGATACATGTATACAAAATTATATATATTCATTTACCTTCTAACGTTTGTTTAATTTGTATGGAGATTACCTTTCATTGCATTGTTGTATGTTGATTTGGTTGGTAAGACTTAATCACCAGTTGTTGTAGTTAATAATGTTGGCATTAATTAATAATATTTGCGATGGTTAAGGTTACCTTGCATTATTTAAGGTAATAACAAAAATTGATTAATGGTTATTGTTAACATTATCCTAAGTCGGTCTTAGACTGCAATGCATATTGTAAGTTGACCATATTGTTCGAAAAATGTTTAAATTCAAAATTTATATGTTTGGTCTTCGAGCACTTGGAAAATCAATTGTTTATTGGTTGTTGTTAAAAACTTTTTCATAGACCACTTTGTAAGGTAATTACTTGTCGGTATTGTTTAATGTTTAAATAATAAGGTTAAAACCCTAGCCACTTGTGAACATGGTCATGGACCATTGACAATGTAATAAGTTTAATGTTTATTGCTTATTGCATTAAAATGGGTCATCAACCACCGTTAAAGCATAAAGTTTAATAGATAAATTTTATTTAAGATGGTCATAGACCATGGGAGGCAATTAAGTTGATTATTGTTAATTATCAACCATGGTCATCAAAAATATTGCTTGGAAAATATTAAGCTTGAGGATTATGTATTATTGTTATTTTAGTCAACGAACACTTTGCAAAGTAAAAGGAAATGGATAAATTTTAAAATTTTAAGTAATAATTATTTTGGAATGGTCATGGACCATGGAAAAGCTAATAATTTATGGTTTATTGTTTATTAGTTAACATGGTCTTAAACCATATGCATTTTATTTAAATATTTGGAATATTTTTTTAGGGAATTACAAGTGGCACTTTCATTTATTAAATGCCATTAAGGAGAGTACATTTTTTCTTGAGGAAGTAGAAGATTGATTTGAAAGATAATGGATGCCCTCTCTCTCTCTCCATATGCTTTTTGGGAATTTTATTTGGTTTGTGAAGTGTTGGAAGTGCATGGAAGTATTTATATGAGAAAATAATGGAGATATGTGTGGACGAATGCATGAAAAAATTAGAAGCTCTTTTTTATGACGAATTTTGTTTTATTATTGTTGTTTGGATTCAGAGTGTTGTTAGGCTTCAGAAGTTGTACATTCAAAGAAGTTGGAAAAGGAATCAAGATATTTTTAGGCATGAGTTATTCTTTCTTACATTTTTGTTGTTTCTTATGTTAAAATCTAGGAATATATCTTGGTTTCTTAATTGATTTTTAAAGCAGAAAATAATGGATAATTTGTAAAACTTTGTATGCAATTTTAATGGAAGTTGGGCATAAAAGTTTAAGGATTTTATGGTTTGTTTTTATTTTTCGAAAATATGCAGTTTATTCTCTTCAATACAACTCAATTTGAGCTTGTTTATAGTCCATTTGACACTAAAATAATTCTATGTGATTATTGTTTAAAAACTGGAAGTTTCCCTGCATTTTCTATATGAAAATTTTAGCGAAAAATAAGGGAAAAATATGAAAACAAAATGGGTTTGTTGATTGTTTTGAAATCTAGTTTTCATTTTACTTTGGAATTCCTTATTTTATTATTTCAAATGAATTTGTTTTAAGTTGTTCGTAAAGATGTATAAGCATGAAATTGGTTGCTTGAGTTTTATTGTGGTAAAATAAGAGTTGTCCCTTCAATTTTTTGAATATAGTTTGAAGGAGAAACTTGAACCATATGGGCTATCTAATTTAGATTATTTGATTTAAAAATGGGAATAAGGAATAAATTTTATTTATTTTTAATAGATCATGTAGAGCTTTATTTCTTCTCTTAAATACGTTTTTAGTTTTGACAAACTTCAGTTTACAAAGGATGAAGAATTGAAGAGATTTCAGTTTTTGGGTGCATGTGAAAATAAAAGCAAGGTTGTTATTTTGTTAATAAAATCTATATTTACGATTATTGGAATGTTACACTAAACCATTTCTAGCAACCTTGAGGTGACATGTTGTTTTCCTTTTATTTGATGAGAGTTAAACAAGTCATTGATTTATGTGATCTAGTAAGTAATTAGTGTTTTCATCCCAATACGGGATTAGTTATTGTATTTTTCTTCCAGCTCGATTGGAACTCACCTTCATTGGATGTAATATCGATTTAGTTTTGTTAAGCTCTCAAGGAGTTGTGCCAATAATATTGTTTGTGTCAATACAATTATTATGGGTTAGTGTGTGAAAATGTATGGTTCTCTAACTTGTGATATCTCCTCTTTTAGTATATGTGTAATTCTAGGTATAATAAAAGTTAGTGGGTGTTCAACCTCTTTAGAGATTGTAGGCACTATTTCCTTTGGTTGTTAATAAACAAGAATGTTAAGGATACTTAGATCATTCATTTCTTGAATAAGATGAGTGATAGTTGATTCTTATGAAGTAATGATTATGCTCTTAAATTCATGATTGTTGAAAACTATGTTGTCATTTACTTGTTTGACACCTTATTCATGAAATGAAGGTTGGATAGTTATATGGTAATAACCTTTGACATAAATATATAGTGAGTTATTTTTTTTTCTCTTGTTGAATAAGACAATTATATTTAGCTTATGGATACCCTCGCTAACATATATCTTGTGGATTGTTGAATGAATTTGATATATATATATATATATATATATATAAATATATATATATATATATAAAATTCATGAATCATGTAAATAATATATATAGTTGTTTATTACCTTTATTACCTAAAGGCTATGTCTTCAGTTCATTGCATGTGATGTTGGAAATATTAGCATTCTTATAAATTAATAATTCATTTGAACATGATTGTCATTAATTCAATACTAAACTAAACTATAGTAGTTATCGAGTTAGGATAATCTTAACATATTTTTTATTTCAATTAAATACAACAAGAATATGAGTTGGGGAACTCATGTCATTTCTTAGAACGGCCATGTATACATTTATCTCCCATACAATGTGTAGGACGAAGTAACATTATGAAGTGATTGATTGGATAATACTCACGGTTTTGTCATGTATTATTGTTTAAAAATCCATTCAGGATTATTGTATTTAATTGATATCACGAATGAGTTATATTCACAAGTTGTTTTAAGACAATTTTTCCTATTGTACTATTTTGAATAATTGTATGTCATTATTTCAAAAAAATAAGAATTTATCCTTATTAACTTTAAATACAAAAACTTGTTGTTTCATATCACATTTTTTGAGATATAAAGGTGTTTTTAATGTCATTTATAATAGGGTATGAATTTTATACAATGTTATTGTTTTATGAAATTATATATGGTTTATTAATTCATTATGGATGAATGAATATGATGATTAACAAACATAGTAGGATATGGAAACATTAATCTAAAAAAATATGTAAATATTTATTGTACCTTATTAAAAAAGAAAGTGTTGTTTCAACAACAAAGTATAAATATAAGTTATTGATATTTGTTACATAAACATACATATTTTATACATTTATTATAGATGAACAAATGTGTCATTAAAGAGCATAGTAATTTATGGTAAATTATACAACGTAAATTACATTATATTAATATTATACCTTACCAAATAATTTGTACAATTTCTATAAAATGGTGAATAAATGAGATAAAACGTACTATGCAACATTAAATGATGAACATATGTAGTTAATACTAATACTAACCTATAATGAATGACAACATTAAGTTGTGATAAATTGATAACAGGTACCCATAAAGGATAGTAACTAGACAAATTATTATAATACTCTGTCGAGATGACATGTTATGATACCTTATCATCTTTCATAAAGATGGACTTAGTTACTTATCCTAAATAGATAACTAAATTGTAAATGAAGTATTGGTATCTTGAATCATCATTCTTTTCAAAATAATGCTAATTGTGTCAACTTAGACTAGCTACTAAACGAATAACAAGTATGTACGGATGAAAGTAATTACACAGTCTCTAGCTTTCCCATGTGGATGCTAATATGGGACCGATAGGATCATTTTGATTAGAAGGATGAGTCGTGATTCCTACTTCTTCAAAACTAAACTTAATTATTAAACAATGAAATGAGATCTGGATAACTATGAATAGATGGTTGTGTGGTGACGAGACACATTTCACCGATTAGTATGCAATCATGAAACTAAGTTTACAAAGAAACTCTTGAAAACATGGCCAATTAGTGTAACTAGATGAATACACTTTCTGTTCACCATATCTCTAAATTTTTGTGTCGATACTAGATGGATTTTAGATTGTCTGATTTTGAGGTTGATACTTAGGAGTTACGAATAGTTCTATAGACCTATTAAAAGGTTTAACCAAAAGTATACAAGTCATACACACTGGGTTAAAGAGAATTAAGGGGTATCAGGTAGATCCAGTTGACCCTTACAAACAAGCACATGGTTTTCATTTGTTATCAGATGGATTGTAAACATTTAATTATGTTGGATTTTATTTTTACAAGCTAAAAAATTGAAGGCTTCCATTGTTATTAAGATGTTGGTTTTTAAAAAATTACTTAATTTTGGTGATTTATAACATGGGTGTTACAGGAACACATGAAAGATACAATGTATTCTCCCGGCATCGATGGTCAAAGTTCATGGTAAAACTAGGTCAACGGGAAAACGCGGATCTACAATACCCAAGCCGTGTACATATTCTATTTTTGTAATGCGAGTTGATCGAGGCAAAAATGTGATTGTGGACATTTTTGGTATAGCCCTTTGATCTTAAATAGGCGTAAAATTTTTTGGTGTTAATAGTGAGGTCCACTCTTGTTTCGAAAGGGGACCAGCCACGATATTAGTGTAATTTAAATTTTCCCAATTATACCATAGTTTTATGTGATATTATGTCATGTTTAATGGTATCGACACATGACATGATAGGAGCCTCAATGATTTGGCGTATTTGGAGTATTTCCACCTCATTCTCCAAGTTGGGTACAACCATTCCCACCTTGCCACACTTCAACCTTAGTGCTCCATATTTTCCACATGGAAGCCTAAGTTGTCCATAAATATGCATGTGCACTCCATGTTTTCCATGCGCCAACACATGACATCCATATACTTGCCAAAAAGTAACCACCTAAGAACCTGCACATTTCGCTTAGATATAAAAGCAACCTAATGGTAATTTAAACATATGCCACACATTTTCTATTACACCACCTTACCCACCAACCCGCGGATCATGTGGGATTAAAAGGGTTAAGCAAAGAAAGTCCAAGCACGTATTTGGGTCAATTATCCTTGGTGCGGATTGAACCACGAACCTTGTGTGAAATGATAAGGTTCTTAACTATTATGTCATGCCCTTACACACAATATGAAAGGAGCATTTTGGCTTTTGAAAACAACTTGACTAGAGACTGTGTATATCCCAATAATGGTAGTTTTTACATTTGGTCATTTTTGAGTCACTTAGAGGCATTTTTAGTATTTCTGCATAACTTGAGAAATGTGTAGAATTTATAAATGATTAGCATAAGCCTTTAATTTTTCTGATTGGTGTTCATTTGATGTCATTTCTAAGCATTTTTCTACCTCTTTTGATGTAAAACATGTGGAAATGGATCGTGCAAGTGCCACAGGAAGGTGGAGGACATTACTAGATCGAATTGAGAGTTCTTTGAAGGTTTGTTAAGTAGTTTAGTGCAGGTCCATAATCATTTCATGTTATGAGTTTTCATATTGTACTTGCAATATATTAAAAAATGCATCGATTCATCATTTAAATGAACTCAAGACATCGCCAAATTAGTGAACTCCGTTATTAAGCTCTTTTTCATTGTTCTTTTCAGATTTTATGCTTTTATCAGTCTTTTAATTCAATTTTTGATGAATTAATGATAAACGAAGGAAACTTACAAAAATCATAAAATGACAATTTGAAAGATTTTACCTATGGAATTGATGTTTTGAGTTTTGAATCACTCTTAATCATTTCTAAATCAATTTCTCGATTCAATTAAATAAAGAATTTCAGTATTTTAATTAGAATCCATTTTTATAAACTATTGATATTAATTGGATCAAGGTTAGTTTACGAGATCATATTTTTGTATCATATTTGGTTAGAATGTTGGATTAAATTCTTATTGTGTTGATTTGATATCAGTTTTTTTGTAGACATTTGGGCTTGGTAATCTTCCATTTGTAGTGTGCAATTTTTTGGAATACAAGTTGTTTGCAAAAGCATGAAACCTTGTGATGAGAGGGACAGATGGATCTTTCTTGATCTCAATTTGGAAGGTGATTAATGAATGGAATTGAATCTAGTCAAAATTAGCATTGGTCACGGTTTTTGGTGACTGAAAATCATATTGTGAAGCTTTCTTTTCTAGTGTAATATATATATTTTTATGCCTTTGTCTTTTAAGTATGTTTAAGTGAAAAAACCATTCCATCTTAAGATGTGGAGATGGCATTTAGAAATTGTTCAGGGAATTGGACATTATTTTTTCACTCATTTGATTTAGGTACTAATTGATTTTATATTCACAACTTTTTCCTAAGCATTGCAAGATGCAATCTTTAAGTTGTTTAAAATTCATCTATTTTATTAACTTTTGCTTGATAAGGTGTATAACTCTCAATTTTAAATGAAGGTAAAATTATTCTAATATTTCCTATCTATGAGAAATGGTTATTTTAACAAATTTTTGGTTTTGATATCCATGTTTAATTGGATAACCTTTGTGTGGCCTGTTGGAAATGAATATGTCATTTTTGAAACTACTCAAAACTATTTTAAAATAGGGGGTTTCATCATACCTTGTTACACATAACGTTTATATAGTGTAGCCTTTTATTCAAGTTTTTGAACGAGGAAGAGGGATGAGCCATTGGTTTGGTAAAAAAAAACATTGGATAGTTGTTATTTGCACCGCCGATATTGTTGATTAACTTGGATTTTTCAAAGCATACTTTTTTGAAATTCTTGTTGTATGTAGAAAGGAGATTTTCCCATAAAAATTTAGCTTTAAATTTGGATTTTGGAGTCACTTTGAGGGAAGAGATGAGTGACATGTTTAACATACTAGGATTTATTTTCTCACATTTATGGTTAACATATTCCAATGTGATTTAGAGAACAAAATATACATTTTCAAAGTGTGCATGTTCAAAGATGTCTAATTTTTATTTGCATTTGTTGTCATTTTTTTCAACTACATTGATGGCTATATAATAGCCATTGTATTAGCATGATTTTATACTGTGTGAAGAATATTATTCGGTGAAGTTTATTATGTAAATCTGGTCTCAAGCTTTCATTTGGTATCAGAGCGATTATGGTTTTGTGAGAGGGTGTGAAGGGGCAGGATAATTTACTTTTCCCGGAGGATGAAAATATTATTAATTTTGTAATGCTATACTGGGATATGCCATTCATACATGCAACGAATTGGACTCCTGCATTTACACAAGCATTTTGCAAACCATTGATCAGTCAGACTCAGGGGTGTATGTAGAGATTGACGCTTGTGGGTGCTTCTAGATTTCTATGCGCATCCATTCACCGGTGGACAGACTGCGTGATATCTTGTTATTTGATCTATTTCGAACTAGATCTTAGACGCTATAATCATTCCGCCAATCATCATTAGTTGCAGATTCAATCAAATCTTTGTGCAGAAAAAGTAGTCAAAATTCATTCGCTGAGCATAGAATAGCTTGACACGGTCTTGAAAGTGGTCGTGCCTTGCATGTGGAGGTAACTATCATTATTTGTATTCTATTTTGTATGGCTATGATCACACTGTGCATCAGAGTTGGATCAATTTACATTACTCAGAATTCTTCCCACGTGTTCATCCTCTATAAGATGCCAACAGCAGAATATTAAATATTGAAGTGCATGTCTCATACTAACAACTATTAGTTTGATTAACATAACTATTGAGAGCTCCTTCCACATGATGTAGTGAAAAACTTCAACTTTGGACTCCACCAATTAAGGTATTATGTAATTTGATATTCACTTGATAGTCATTTCTATATATTTCAATATTTTGTTTTGATTTATACCATAGAAATATCCATGTAAAATTTAAAAAGTAATTTGTTCTTATTACTTTTTAAATATATAGTGTAAATCGGGAGCAATATCGGTTGAATCCGACTCCCCTAAGAGTGCATTTTCGGTTAATACTTTGACATTATAAGGTATAATGGACATTTCACTAGAAAAATTCAATGGTCTCAATTTTCACAAATGGAAAGTCAAGATCTAGATGCAGTTGATGAACAAAAATATATGGAGGATAGTAGATGGAAAAGAACCACCACCTTCGAGATCTCGGCCACTTATCGCGTAATGGGAAATACAAGATGATAAAGCCAAAGCCATTATTGGCCTTGCCCTTTCAGTTTCTGAATTACATTATGTTGATCTAGATAAAAACTCAAAGGACATCTGGGATAATCTGAGAAAATTATTTGGTTCAAAAGCATTCAATGCAAAGTTTTCCCTAAAACTTCAACCTGTTCAAACTCAAATTGAGTGATGGAGATAAAATGTCTAGTCACATGAACAATTTACGATCTCTTTTGAGACAAATTGCAAAAGTAAAAGCTCCAGAGATGATGAGGATGCAAAATCTTGTAATGCCTCCATTAATAATGAATAATAAATAATAAATAAAATAAAAAAATTAAAGATAATAAAAAAAACAAAAAAACAAGCTCGTGTTTCTTTTGGGGCGAGTTAGGGTTTTGATAGTTTTTAGAGTCGCATATGCTTGGGGGGGCGCAACACCTGCACACAAAAAAAATGATGAGTTTTGAAACGGCATTGGAAATTTCATGCAAATGCTTTGATCCACATCAAGCCAGACTTCACAACCATCCAACATCTCCCAAGCCGCGCCACACCCCCCCGACGTGGAAAAAAAAAGAGCTTCGGAGAGGGGGTTTTCCAGATGTTGTTACAGATGCCAAAATCTTTGGGGACAGTGTTTAGATGTTCATCGAAGACAATGGAGGAGGTTTTTTTGTGCATTTTAGCTGGTCACATTGCCAATATTCTCCCAACCATTTGCGCCCAAGCTGCGTGGGCTTCTAGAAAATCAAGAAAAAACAAAGGAGCTTTGTCTGTTGTTGTTGTTGCAAATGCCCTAATATATTTTCATGCAAAAACGTGGAAAAACATGCGGACAGTTTGTCTAAAGGTGTGGGAAAGAAATACAGTTCCATGGACTGCAATGATTTCGGGATTTGCACAAAATGGTTTTGTTGAAACTGCATTGGAGCTTTTCCAAACAAAATACGGTTGGCAGGTTGGAAGCCACACCCCACAACTTTTTCTGATAACCTCCCAGCTGCTGTCAAAATGGGAGATTTAGAACAACGCATGGACATACATCAAAGCATCATGGGAAGGCATACACAACGCACATGAACTGTTTGATAGAATACCTCAAAGAAATGTTGTCTCATAGAATGCGATGATGACAGCATATGCACAAATGGATGAATAGAAAAGACACATTAGCTGTTTGAAAGAATGCCTCAATTAAATGCAGTCTCATAGAGTGCCATGATTTGCAGGATCTACACAAAATAGGTATGTTAAACATGGATGCAAGTTGTTGATTTACAAACACGCTGGTGCTCATAAAGATCGGTTGAGCTTGGAATTCATTCATGGAGATATGCGTGTTCATAACCTTTACAAGCATCCTAACTCCTTGTGTTGAAATGTAAATCTTAGAGCATGATTGTTGTGTGGTGGACTTGTTACTTGTATGCATTCTAACTAGCTTGGGGCACCTCGTACACTGCATCATCTATTAACAGGATTTGTATGAAGGGGGTATGTTAAAAAGCTCAGAAACTTTCAAGCAACTACTTATTCTATTTGAAAAAAAAAATTCAAGTGATCGGGAAGTGGGTGTGACGTGGTGGAGGTTAGATCCAGGGTCGTGAACCGGTTGGCGAAGTGCCCGAGCAAGAGACTGAACCCAAGCCTGCGGCTTCGACCGACTTCATTCCCCAGGCATGGTCCTTCTTCCCTTACCTCTCATAATTCTCGTATTTTAGTTCTCTTTTGCAATTAAATAGAATTTTAACTCATTAGGACTTTTAATACAGTTAAATGTCCCTTCAACTCATTGCAAAACAATAAAGTGTCATGTCGCAACTCTCGAAGTTGTTATAACTTGCCTACTTTAAACCATGAACTATCACCCTCACTTTGAGATGATTCAGAAAACTCTTACCCTTCTTGACCGATCCAATATCGTTCCATCAACCAGATAAATTTTACTCCCAATTGATAAAGTTGACCTTCTCTTGGTTTTAAATAGTTAAATTTTGTAATTTTCAGAGACTCACAAAGTACCCTATGCAACTCTGGAAACAAGATGTGAAGTTTCATTTGTGTACCTTGGTATACGAGGAGTCACCTTGATTTTTGGTTTGACCCGAAATGATCATATGACATCCTTCTGATGCTCTTATAGGAGCCCTGTAACACTGGTTTACAACAGTAGAAAGTTGTTAAAACTAGAAAGTTGGCTTTCGTTTTGGATCGCCATTTGAAACCTGGAAAGAGAAATCACTTCCTGTCTTCACAAACCTCTAGCGATTACACTAGACAAATGCATGGAACTTTCAGTATAGGAAAGAGAACTTTTCGGGATAGTTTGGCGAAGCTATTTTGTAGGCCTCCGAGTCACAGTTTGACGAGGTCAAACTGGTTCATTTTCGTCCTGTCGCTCCAAAAAATTTGTCACTATTTGAAAATGGTTTACTAGTTCTCAGCCCTGTCAACTCTAATGAACTCTCCTTATGTAGGGAAACTAGTAAGAGATGTATCGTTGCATGCTTCTCCTTCGAGCACCATTTATGGATGCGAGTTTTCGGGCCCTCGAGTTAACTTTTGTCATTTCACATCTAGGTGAACTACGACCAGTGGCCCCAGAAAGCTAACCGCCAAACACAAACAGTGCGCTCCTTTTCAATTCCGTCAGTTGCAATGAACTCTGGGTATATCTGGGAACACGTAGAAAGTTAATTGTGATGTGCGTGCTCATCGGAAGATAATATTTGGAAGGAGTTCCTTAGCCTCCGAGCCCGTCTTGTACGTTTTGCAGCTAGTGAGAAAATGTAAAAGTAGAAAGCTGCGGACCCTCGTACGGTTGCCAAATCACCCTGGAAACTTTCAACACACGTAAATAACTATTTAAAACACTAGAAAGAACTTGTTGTGTGTATTGGAACTTTAGACAAAATGATATTTTCTCTCTCTCCCTTTCTCTCTCTCTCTTTGAGTTTACAAAATGAAGAAAAATGAAATGCAATGGATACATGTTCCTAGACCTTTTTACTTCGATTGCAAATTGTAATTTTTGTTAGATGTAAATGGGAATCTGAAATGTGATACTTATGATTGCTTAGGGTGGATGCCATGCCAGTGATTTATCGCTGATATCATGCTCACGTGGGTTTTGCAGGATGGAAGAACGACGACGAAAAGGGCGATGTGTGATTTAATTATTATTATTGTAATTTTTATAGGTCATTGTAAAATGAATAACTGACTAATGCAGTCTCTTGTTACCGAAAAGTTATAAATGAAATTTGTTAATATGCATGATATGCTAGTTTTAGGGATACTTAAGAAATGTGCATCTACTCACCAATTTCAATTTGACTCTTAGTTGAGTATGGCAAAAGGAAGATTTGATATATATATAGGAAATGAAATCGAAGTTAATACATTGTAGTACCTTCTCAGTATGTAATAAATGATTAAATTAATTATTGGGTTACCTTCTTACATTACGAGACACATTAAAGAGTTTTAATGGGAACACTCAACCCTAATAAAATATTTGTGCATAACTTTCCTGTATGTGTGATCCCGTTATACCAAATAAAAAAATTAAAACCGAAGAACGACCTTAAACTTTGTACTTGATGAGACCTCATAGGATAGGTAAATAAAACCCTCATTGGTGTATACCGTCATAGTCCTTTTGACTAGCGACTTTGTTGTGAACTCATATTTAGGAATTTCATGGTCCAACCTATCTCGGAGTATGCGGTTTCCTTCTAGATTTGGAAGTCACGAGAAGAATGTACCCTCTTCACTCCGATACTGCAGTGAGTGTTGAAGACCACCTTAGGAGTCACCTTATGAGTTCTTGTTCGAAGGATCGACTAAGTGGTGCTACCTTGGTTTCTATCAAAATCATCTTGGCATTCTCTTGAATGTGGTTTAGTACAATTATGTCCACTTTCCTTAAAATCACATGTAGTAGAGGCGTAGATCGCTAGGTGCATTTTGGAATTAAACTAAACCCTAGTGGTTTTTGTCTACTAGCTTGTGGGTAGAAACTGTATTTTAACCCTTGTATGTGAAATTAAGTGGAAAGATGTTGATTCTAGAGAACCTTAGAAATTGTAATCTTATCCCTTAATCCCTTGTTATGTCATTTATGGCATTAAGGAATAAATAATATTCCTTATGCGGAATCGTGAAGTGTAATGACATGGGATATTCATGTACATAGATCACTTGTGTTCATGTGTAGTTTATTATGCTCCTATACTTGTACTTATTTAAGATGTCGAGAAAAGTGCTTTCGTATCTCCTTGTTTTGAGACGATGCTAAGAATGAGACCTTAGTGCGATATAAGAGCATATCATATAATGTTGCACACAAGATTGGAGTTTAGGACTAAGGTCAATATTGGAGTCTTTATAACTTAATTAAACTTTTTCATGTGTTGCAAAGAATATAAGTTACCTTGGTGCGACCAAACTTTGAGAAAACAAAAAATATGTATACCTAGCTATATATAACTCTTATAGGAATTCAATAAGTTTTCAAATTATAATAAAAATGGTAGAAAAATAAATATAGTGTGAATCGAGAAATATTTTGGTGAAAAGCTGCCCTGTGTCTAAATCTCTGTCAAATCCTTGATTTCGTTCTGGACATCAAGTCACTTTCGCTTGAGTGTAAGGGTAAGACTGTAGTCATTAAATAAATGTTTGAGAAGAAAAATCTTAACATAAGAATGAGAGAATTAGAATCTCGTAGGCATTTTGAAATATGGAAAAATACTTATGTAAGTTCCGAAGATTTTCATAAGGGTAAAGAGAAAATTAAATGGTTGAACAATAAGTGATCTGTGAAACGAATTTTCAGGACATGTAGGTGGAAAAAGGGAGAAAATCATGCTTACCTAATAAGGATCTTGGGAAGTTAGCCGTAACTAAAATACATTTAAAGTAATGATTTGTCGTGGGTTCACCGTTCCTAAAGTCACGTTTTTTGTGGTGGGGTCTTTGCTAGTATTCGTTCGTTGGGAAGAGTGTGGTATCGACATGTCGATGTCGTCTGCATGTGTCTATGTGAGTCGATGACTTATGTGATTGTCGCATGTGCATCAAGTTCACGTATGTGGAGCCCTTACTTGTGTTGTGTGTCGTGAGAAATGTAAGTCAAAAAAAAATTATCCCGGTATTTTACTTGTTGTAATTGGATGTGTAAAATGTGGGGACTACATATGGTATCGAGCAAGGTTCATGCTCTCGAACCTCAGGATGGATTGGAGTTGTGATGATTTTGCATGATAGAGATGTTGTTACATGATGGTGATAAATATTGGAATAGTAATGTGTTTTAAGAGTGATGTGATCTATGTCGTAATCATGATAGTGTGAACGCACATGAGGTGTATGTCGCTTAGTGCACATTTGTTATCCTATTGATGTGTTGGGGATGGGAGTATTCTTTCTCCTTCGTATGGATTCTATGAAGAATTCACGTGTGAATTACTTGCTTATGATGAGAGTATTGACTCTACTTTTCGTGGATCCAATGAGGAACCCGTGTGTGATGTACCGCCTTGTTTTGTGTGAATGGAATGATAATGTGAATTGTAGAGTGTTGGAATAATTTGACCTTATGTGATTTGAAGATGTATTGGTGTATTGCATGTAAAATTGTGTAGAGTGAATTGAATCATATTATGATGTCATCACCATGTTGTTATGAGTCGTGTGTATCCCCGTGTTGTATCGCAAAGGGATTATATGTCGTAATGTTAGACATTGCTTTCCTCGTACGTGTAATTCATGTAATATGTGATGGTTCACGTCATAATTTAGGAGAATATGGTGAGTATGATCCCTAGTGCACAAAGTGATTGTACTTTGGAGTGCAGGATGTGGTAATGTGATGTATCGTAACCCGTAAGGGTAATGATTGTGTTGTACCCTGTATATTTATACCAGGTGCAAGACGTTATGGTTTTTGTGTGTGAATTACTTGTTGTGTTTGTGATGTAGTGATGTGTATGTTGTGGACCTTACACTAGATGACCCTAAGGGGATAGATTGTCAAGAGTGTATGTGTGTGGAGAGAGGAGGCATGGACCAGGTTGTCATAATCTTGAGCTGAGTACAAGTGAGAAAGTGGAGTCTTATATAGACTAAAAACCCACTTTTATCTGTTTAGTATACTTTGAGCTTTCTCAGTATATTGTGGGTGCGTACCACCTTAGGTTCAGCTTATGCAACCTTGTGTCCCCTACTCTTTCCTATTGGATTGTTCATTGAATAATCCTATGTGATTTTGACTATGTTGATCCTTGTGGGAGTTTGGAGTTATGATTCTGGCAGGGATGATGACAGTTACATTATTGGATATGCTCATATCTGGTTACATGTATATTTTTACGAGCTGAGGCTCGATGTCCGAGTGCCAGCAACTCGATGAGTACCCCTTTGGTGGCGGTATGAGGCCACATAGTGATTGTAATGTGCTATTTTCTCAATATGTATTTTATTTGTAAATTAATCTTTCTCTTTTATTGTTAGAACCAGCCGTTTTCTTGATTGACATGTTCTTATATTTTGGGCATTTATTTGATTGTTTCATTAACATTTGGATTTTTCACTAACCATGGCTAATTAGCCACTTGTTTTTCTTGGTTTTAAAACTTTCTTTTCATATTTAAAAGATTTGTAGCCTAGCCCAAGGCTTTTGATTTTGCCACTTGGCATTTGATTGGATTGTTATGTTGGTTCTAATGTCATAGTGTGTTGGATTAGGGTCATGGGATTAACCATGGAGTGGTTGGACCTATGGACCCGCTTTGTTGTATGGGGTACGCCCCAAGGAGTTACAAATAACTAGCGGGTTGTTGAACCACGAGTTATTATGTCACTTGGGTTTGGGGGTGACGGGGCTCTATGTGCCCAGGGCAATAGGGTGACCCGACCTCATTAAAAAGGAGAAAGGAGACGGGCTCTATGGTTGAGTGACCCGATATTCTTGATGGGGCTCTATGGTTGAGTGACCCGACTTGGTTTTGACACTATGTTTCTTTCTCTTTGGGAGGCATATGGAGATTATCTGGTGATGCTTTGGGGAGTATATGGAGTTGCTTTATGATACTTCAGGAGATATATGGAGTTTTACTTGGTACTTTTGGAGATATCTGGGGTTTGTTTCGTGATGTCTTATTATGTGTGGAGTTGGTATAGTGAGTATGTGTCCTCTTGTGAGTTCTGGTTAGACTTGTTATGATTGGTGGCGTGACTC
Organism: Taxus wallichiana var. yunnanensis; assembly: GCA_018340775.1. NCBI lineage: Eukaryota > Viridiplantae > Streptophyta > Pinopsida > Cupressales > Taxaceae > Taxus > Taxus wallichiana. The sequence goes on from CM031239.1 coordinate 188,804,394, forward strand.
TTCCCTTGGTTGGTATGGACGGTTAGATATTGGATTGGAACTATGTTGTCACAGTCATGGATTCTTGTGAGTCATGTGATACTTGTTGTATATGTATTAGCGTGTTGATGTTGTTTTTAGTCATATGTGTGTACTAGATCTTTGTCTAGGACGTAAATTTTGGAAATTAATTGCGATGTGGTCTATTTGTTGTCCTTCCATGGTTTGGTGAAAACCCTTATAATGTGATACGGTCGTGAAAGTATGTAAAGGTATGCTTGTGAAAATTTGGTGTTGTGAATCACCCTGGTAGGGTGTTGTGACTGTAGTTCATGATGGGAACCCACATGAATGAAATAACTAAAGTTATGCAACAATGAAATGCTAAAGGACTTGAATTAAGAATAATGTTAATGGAAAGAGATTAATGAAATAACGAATAAGAGAGAACTGCCAATCTTCACAGAACCTTGAAAGTTAAAATTTCTACCCGATGATCCTAGGACCACCTGTGACCGTGATTTTGGATCTAAAATCTTAACCTTAGAGCTTACCTTCACCGATTCGTCCCTTGTTGCGTACTTTCTTTCCTTCTTCATTGTATGTCGCATCGAGGACGATGCTTCTTAAGGGGAGGAGGATGTAATGCCTCCGATAATAATGAATAATAAATAATAAATAAAATAAGTAAATAAAATAAAAGAATTAAAGATAATAAAAAAACAAAAAAAGGCTCGTGTTTCATTTGGGGTGAGTTAGGGTTTTGATATTTTTGAGTCGCATATGCTTAGGGGGGGCGCAGCACCTGCACACAAAAAAAAATGATGAGTTTGTTGAAACGGCCTTGGAAATTTCATGCAAATGCTTTGATCTGCGTCAAGCCAGACTTCACAACCGTCCAACATCTCCCAAGCTGTGCCACACCCCCCCTACGTGGAAAAAAATGAGCTTTGCGAGAGGGGGTTTGTCAGATGTTGTTGCAGACGCCAAAAGATTTGGGGATAGCGTTTAGACGTTCATTGAAGCCAATGGAGGAGGTTTTTTTTGTGTGTTTTAGTTGGTCACGTTGCCAATATTCTCCCAGCCGCGCCTAGACCTACGTGGGCTTCTAGAAAATCAAGAAAAATTAAAGGAGCTTTATCTCATTATTCTGCTGTTGCAAACGCCTAATATATTTTCATGTAAAAAAGTGGAAAAATGTGTGGATAGTTTGTCTAAAGGCGTGGGAAAGAAATGCAGTTCCATGGACTGCAATGATTTCGGGATTTACACAAAATGGTTTTGTTGAAACTGCATTGGAGCTTTTCCAAGCAAAATACGGTTGGCAGGTTGGAAGCCACACCCCACAACTTTTGCTGATAACCTCCCGCTTCTGTCAAAATGGGAGCTTTAGAACAATGCGTGGAAATACATGAAAGCATCATGGGAAGGCATACACAACGCACATGAACTGTCTGATAGAATACCTCAAAGAAATGTTGTCTCATGGAATGCCATGATGACAGCATATGCACAAATGGATGAATAGAAAAGACACATTAGTTGTTCGACAGAATGCCTCAAAGAAATGCAGTCTCATGGAGTGCCATGATTTGATAGATCTGCACAAAATAGGTATGTTAGACATGGATGAAAGTTGTTGATTTACAAACACGCTGGTGCTCATAGAGATCGATTGAGCTTGGAATTCATTCGTGGAGATATATGTGTTCATAACCTTTGCAAGCATCCTAGCTCCTTGTGCCGAAATGTAAATCTTGGAGCGTGATTGTTGTGTGGTGGAGTTGTTTCTTATATGCATTCTAACTAGCTTGGGGCACCTCGTACACTTTGCATCATCTATTAACAGGATTTTTACAAAGGGGGTATGTTAAAAATCTCGAGAAAATTTCAAGCAACTACTTATTCTATTTGAAAAAAATAAAATCAAGTGATCGGGAAGTGGGTATGACGTGGTGGAGGTTAGATCCGGGTCGTGAACCGATTGGCGAAGTGCCCAAGCAAGACACTAAACCCAAGCTGCGGCTTTGACCGTGTAACGCCCTGATTTTTATAAGTTATCTTGGTTATTACTTTCTTAATGTTAATCTTGCTGAAATTAAGGCAAACATGTTAAGATATATTTTTGATCTTAAAGGAATGTGTTGCTAATCTGGATTCTTGCATACTGTAAATTGTTAAATGGGACAACAGTTATTATTGCTTGTATGTTTGTTGATGTGATGAAAAATTTGTCGTATGCTTGTTGAACTCTATTCAGCGATTGATGACACCTTGAATCAATTACATTGATCCAAGGTATGCTTTGGCCTTCTTGTAATCACTTTGCCGATTTAATTTTAAACCAGTCAAGGTGGATACAAATGTGCGACACGATTTCGGTATGAATAGCTGGCACGTAGATGCCAACGGAAAAGGTTCGATTCTCGAACCATGCACTGTGTAACGCCAGACCCCGTAAGGCGATGAAGGCCTGGATGCGGGTGGCTCAGGTATGTGGAACGTGGGACGAAATGTCCTGCATAGCGCTGAATTTGGATGTCAGTCGGAAGGACTTGATTGGAATTGATTAATTAAGTGCTAAGGGGATTAGACCCTAATCTAACCCTAAGTTCTACCTTATATCCTAATTACTATCCTAAGTGGATTTTTAAATTCTATAATGGTAAAAATAAATCTAAGTCCTATTAACCTATGACCTAGATTTGGACACTATTGTTAATCCTAAACTAATCCTAACCTAAGGAAGGGGACGCACAGACCCATGGGGGATGGAAAGGATAAGGATGGAAGGAAATTTAATGGGCATTAAATAAGGTCCTTGCATGGACAACGCCAAGTTTGGCGGGAACAGGAAAAAGCTAGAGGCATTCAGTTAGCCATGGGACTAAACTTGGTTTTCATGCAAAATTTGAATTTGGTAATTCGCCAACCCGAGTCGGCGATGGCATGAGGAAATAGGAAAAGGAAGAGCCTTCAATGCAATTAATTTTCTTGGTCTTCGCGACCAACCCGCCTTAGAAAGAGTATGGAGGAATTTTTGGTTTTTCATTTTGTTTCTTCGGGTTTTTGGAAGTTTCTCTGCATTTGGTTTTTCATGGTTCTGTCGAACCAGTTGTGTTTGATTGCTATCTCTGTTTCCTTGGTGAATCAAAGGCTATTTCTGAGCCTGTAGCGGAAGGTGATTGTTGGGAAGCTTGGCTACTATCGCCGTGGAAGGAAATACCTCCTGTAGGCATGGTTTTCTTTGAGCTTCGAGGAAGATTATCAGGCATGTTAAGCCCTTCTCTTTAAACTGCTTGCTTTGCTTAAACGTCTCATTAAAACAACCCTGCTCTTCTGGTGAAGGGGGTTTTGGGTTTATTTGATTTGTTGTCATGTTTGAAATGATTCTGGGTAAAGTCGTTTTGTTTTAAGTTGTTGTGATATGAACTGTCTTTGCATATTTATTATGTTGGAAATACAGTCCATGCTGTGTGATTTATTCGACCATATTGGGGAATTCGTTCTGTATGTTATGAAACTATGCTTTTGAATACTTAGTTGTGCGTGAATCATTTATGAGATCTGCACATCATTGTGAAAAATAAGAATGGGATTTTAGGTTGAAATGATTGTTGAGAAAGAACTCGAACTGGGTATTTCTTATAAATGGGTACATTGAATGAAAATTATACATGATATGCGAGTTGGTTGTGACATCGTTTCTTTTCTGGAATTAATAAGGAAACGAGTTCTTCTTCTTCTGCTGTTTTAAATTCTGAAGAAATGGTAATTGGGGATTTATTGAGCATTATAGGTTCGGCTTGATAGAGATGACAGTGGCATTTAGATTGTTTCCTGAGTGCTGTGTTTTTCTATACAAACGGAAGGATGAAATGATTTGTGTGATCTCTAATTTTGCACTGTCATCCAAATACGAACTCGACCTGAGTGATTCTTGTTGTGTTGAAGAAAATGGGTGTTTTCTTTTTGAAATAATTACAGGAATGAATATTTCTCTTCTTGCTGTTTGAGTTCTAGAAGTAGCAGCAATAGAGCTTACTGTACATACGGGTTGGACTTGCTGTAGGTAACAACAATGTGCAAATGGTTATTTATGAACTGTGTGCGTTCATGGATATAGAAAGTCGTGTGAATATTTGATTAAGTGAATGTATAACTGTTCATTTGGTTAAAATACAATGAAAGAAGTATGAATTCTTCTAGTACAGTAAGAACATAGTATGCATTATTTATATTGCTTGCTCTATGATGGATACGATGTTATACCTACTTGTTTTTGGTATTCATATGTGCCTGCTTGAAAACAAGTATTGATGAGGATGATAAATTCTTCCTTGTTTTCATTTAAAGCTGAATATGAATGGAATTATTCTTCTTTGTTGGAAAGTGAATTCTGAATGGATTTTGTAAGTTTCACTCTGAACTGTTATCTTTGATTGATGTTTCGTTTGGATTTAACTTTCAGTACAGTCATGAGGAAAGGAATAGGAGTGAGAATGGATAACTTGGAATAATGGTCATTTCTTCTCTTATACAGTTAGAAATCTGTAATTGTTATGGAACGAATTTTGTATTGCTTTGGTTTAAGCATCTACATTTTATTGCTGTTTGCCTTTCTCATCTGTACTTGATTGCTTGAAATCAAATGAGATGCATGAACTGAAAGGAAAGTAATTGGTTTATATTTCAGTAAAATTTTATCCTTTGATATTATAACTAATGAAAGGGAAGGAAATTGATAGCATTTAATGTTATAACAGCAGTATACATACGTGTGTTCCTAGTTCTTACAAATGTTGTAATCTGGAACTGTTGAAGGAAATTGCGTCTTGTAATGGTTATGTAGGAAATAGGACAGCAATCCTTTGACTGATTGGGATGGTATTTAGATGGTTCAGTTGTTATGTTGTTCATTCTTTTTGATACTTAATTATTGATTGATGTTCATATTAACGTTTCATAAAAGCAAGGTTCTTTTATTGAGACAGTTAATTAGAAGTGCCTCATTTTAATGACAAGTGCTTAATATTCTCAGTTCAATGAACTGACCCATGCAAGTAATTTTGCAGATGGAATTTGAGTAAAACGAAGACATGGTTGTTTTCTGATACTTCTTTTGATTGACTGAAGATGGATTGTATTTGATAGTTATTATTCCTCTACGAGGAATTGAGAAAAGAATAAATTACATTCTTCTATCTTATGAGTTGTAATGTTATTTTATATAAACTAAGTTCAGTCATTTGGACTGGAAAATGTATGGATTATGAAATGGATTGATGAATACAAATACAGTGTGATATTTTAATGACTGTATCAGTTTGATATTGTTGATTAAGTTGGGAATATAACATTAATTCTTGATTCGGAATTATTCAAATGTTTTTGGATGAATGTAAAAGGAAATGATATCTTTTCTTACCTAAATACAAATTTTACGTTGAAATGTGCAATTAGTTCATACTTGGGTTAAGATGAATTTTTAATTGACATTAAAAAGGATTAGGAAGAACATGGTCTCATAACTAATTGGTATTCGGGATTAGCTTGAAAGCTAAGGAATATCAAATAACTTAGGAGCAGCCGAACCTTGTATTCGGACTCCGTTAATAGACTTGAATGTTAAATTCAGAAAGTAAGGATATGGAAAAATATATCCAGGGCTAACAGACCTTAACTATGTAAGGTTAAGGAGAATAAATGAATATATTCATTGAGAATTAGACCTCGTTTTAATGACGTCTAATAAGCTGGAATTCTGAATTTGTTTTCAGTTGTGGAAAAACTTGGTTAAGTTTAATAGGTTAAACTTAAGTCTATCGATATTGGGCTGCTTAATCCAAGGATTAAGAAAAGAACCAAGTAGAGAAAATACAACCCTGCGGTACGAAGGAGAAGATGCATAGTAAGCTAGAAGACGGATTTAGTCTCTCTTAGCTACATACAACTGTAACAAGAACGAGGATAAAGGATCAGCATGGCTGCTGAAAGTTGATCTTAAATATTAAGATCATAACCAAATCACTTGAGCTGGATGTGTACTCTCGATGGGAGGATTCCGTAGGACATTGACATACGCCAGCTACAGCACGGTGTCTTCATGAAGGTGGGGTCTTCATGACGACACAATGTTATAGCTGACATATTACAATGCCCTCCCGAATTAAATCATCAAGATTACATAAGCTGAATATTAAGTTCTTGGCTGGGGATAGGAGTGTGATCACGTATACGGAGTGACTCCGGAGGACTAAAGATAACTAGACACACGGAGTCGTCTAGGGACGACACCGTATGTCTGCGTATCTTTAGTTACCATGAGTGACTTCCTATACTCGTTCATATTGCTAGTTGGAGTTAGAGTTTGACCTTAAATTGGAAGGACTGGTAGGAACCAGGAAAGACCATTCTAGATAACAGATGAAGTGAGGTGAAGGACGTATTCTGGTGTGTATCACATCCTGGAATATGATCATGCAAAGCATGTGAAATTCTTTGGCCAAAGTATCGCAAGTCTTTGTTGCATTGTCCTGATCACCTAATTTAAGATGCAGGATGTCAGATGAATATCAGTAACAGATATTCAGATAGGCTTCTTAAATGGATCACTTTGATAACTAGAAATGGTAAGAGAACCTTGTATATATATTATACTATGCATGAATGAACATGAAGGATCGGTAAGTTGCCGAGTCATGAAATGAGAGATCGTTGAAACTCCAAGCCATGAAAATGGGAGATCGGTAGTTCTTCGTCATTTACAAGAGCATATGGAATCACATTATATGATTGAATGGAACTAAATGTGTGTTCCATATTACAAATATGTGAATAGAGAACATTAGTTTTAAAAAGAAATTTTGTGTTCCAAACTGCATTGTTTGGGCAGAGAATAATTATTAAAACTTGAACGTGTGTTTGAATTATATAATTCATAACAGGAACGTTGTAAAAAAAAAAAAAAATTCCTTTGTTCTAGTATCTTGAAATGGGGATGTTACATCTTGGTATCGAGCTAAAGGTTATAGCTCTTGAACCTAATGAGTCCACAATATTAATAAGTTTTACATTTTCTTATTGAATGAAAATGGTCGAATAAGAGGGAATGCTGCGAACAACCCGTTACTGGGTGGAGAAGTAGCTACTGCTCAAAAGCTAGATGAAATCCTTGCTGCCCTACTAGATACGAGAGATCGTTTGACTATTCTGGAACAGCAGTCAATGGGCAATGAAGAGGAGGAAGAAGACGCTGATATAAATGATCAGCCGCCTCCTGTGGACAACATCAATGGAGGGAATCCGGGTGTTGATAATAATAATGTAATTGCTCCTAATCATCCTGAAAATAAAAGGGCAAGATTAGCAGCTGAACTTACAAATGACATAAAGAGAATAAGTCCTCCAAAGTTTGATGGAACAACCCTTGGGGACGGAGCTGAGAATTGGCTCAGTGAAACGGAGAAATACTTTGTAATAAGAAACTTCTCCGAAGAGACCAAAGCGATATGGGGAGCATATCAACTTTCTCATGAGGCATCATCATGGTGGGACAACCGTAAGGTTGAGTTGAATATTGTCGAATCAGACATAACTTGGGATCAATTTAAGGGTTACTTTAGGCAACGATGGCTGCCTCAACTCTATTTTGATAGGAAAATGACTGAATTTCAAAGCGGTCGCAAGGAAGGGATGACGGTGACGAGATCTTCGGGAAGGGTTTACTAAACTCCTTAAGTATGTGCTACAAAGTGCCAAGGCGACGAGAAGTTCAGAATATAGAAATTTATAATGGGACTGAATCCCATCATTGGGGGTGAAGTGGATGTCCACACCCAACCACCATGGAAGGAGTTGTCGAAAAGGTAATGGGCGAAGTCCTATGGGAGCCAGAATGATAACTTCAAAGCTGGTAACAAATTTGAGCCTAGGAAAGGGCCAGTTGGAGGATGCTTCAACTGTGGAAAGGACCACTACGTGAATCACTATCCTCTGAAGAAGGATGATCGTGGTCAATAGCATAGGATACACGCTGCAGTGGCTAACAGACAAGCTGAAAAGCAAGTTACGCCTATAGAAGTTCCGGGTAAGTTATTCGGTACACCTGTAGTCATACTTTTTGATACTGGAGCTACTGAATGCTTTATTTCTGCTAAACTTGCAATGAAATTAAAAATAAAGGTTGAACGAATGGATAAAACATGGACAGTGCATTATGGGAATAATGTTGTCCATACAGTCAAAATGTGCCTTTTTGGGGCAATTCTTGACTTGCCTAGTTTCTCCACCGAAGTTGACCTGTATGTCACTCCTTTAGGATCATATGATATCATTATTGGAGTTAACTGGTTGGCAGAACATAAGGCAAAATTTGACTGTTATGAAAAACAAATTTGTTGTTTTGATGACCTGTAGAAAGCAGCAGTCATTCAAGGTGTAAAACGTGAAGTTGCAGTTAGGAAACTGACAGCTATGCAACTAAAAAGGGCTAAAAATAGAGGTTGCACCTTGTATGCAGTAAAAATGATAGAAAATGCAGAGGAAGATAATGATTTCATGGAAAGATATCCATTGTTAAGGGGTTTCAGTGATGTGTTTCCGGAGGAATTGCCAGGTCTTCCACCCAAACGAGAGTTTGACTTTGCAATAGAAATCAAACCGGGAACTGAACCCATATCTAAGGCACCTTATAGAATGACCACCCTTGAGTTGGTGGAGCTAAAAGCTCAGTTACAAGAACTTTTGACTAAGGGGCTGATAAGACCGAGCGTCTCACCTTGGGGAGCGCTGGTAATTTTTGTAAAGAAAAAGGATGGCACATTGAGGCTGTGCATTGATTACAGAATGCTGAACAAGGCAACTATTAAAAATCGATACCCACTTCCTAGGATTGATGATCTGTTTGATCAGATGCGAGGAGCATCAGTCTATTCAAAAATAGATCTTCGATCTGGGTATCATCAGCTGAGAATAAAGGAAGAAGATATTCATAAAACAGCTTTTAGAACAAGGTACGGGCATTATGAGTTCACGGTGTTACCTTTTGGGTTGACTAATGCACCTGCCGCCTTCATGAATCTGATGAACAATATTTTTCAAGAATACTTAGACAAGTTTGTGCTTGTATTCTTAGACGACATTCTTATATACTCTAAAAATGTCGAAGAGCACCAAGAACATCTAAGGATAGTGCTGGAAATTTTAAGAAAGAGGAAGTTGTATGGTAAACTGTCTAAATGTTCCTTTTATGATGCAGAGGTGCATTATTTGGGACACGTTATAAGCAAGAATGGAATAGTTGTAGACCCCTCAAAGATCACAACTATAACCGAGTGGCCTGTGCCTAAGAACGTGCATGAAGTGAGGAGCTTCATGGGCTTGGCAGGATATTATCGAAAGTTTGTTAAGGACTTTTCAAAAATTGCTGCCCCAATCACTTCACTGCAAAGGAAGGATAAGAAATTTGTCTGGACGGACAAATGTGAATCTGCCTTTAAAAATTTAAAGGAACAGTTAACTACAACACCTATTTTGACTATACCTGATCCAAATGGAAATTTTATGGTTGTAACGGATGCATCAGGAGAAGGCCTTGGAGGTATTCTGTTACAGAATAACCATGTTATAGCTTATGAAAGCAGAAAGCTTAAGTTACATGAACAGAATTATGCTCCACACGACCTAGAGCTCGCTGCCATTGTTCATGCACTTCAAATGTGGAGGCATTACCTTTTAGGCAAGCCTTTTGAGTTAAAAACAGACCATCTGGGGTTGAAGTATATTTTTACTCAGCCAAATCTGAATGCAAGGCAGCGAAGATGGTTAGAATTTCTGTCTCAGTATGATTTTGATATAAGCTACATCAAAGGCAAGGAAAATAGAGTGGCAGATGCTCTGAGTCGAAGGAAGCATATCTCTGCTCTTATAACGTTAAGAACTCAGTTTAAGGATGAGGTGAAAGATGCCTTGGAATCAGATCCTTATTTCCAGCAAGTCAAAACAGCACTTACTGCAGATCCGAAGGATGTCAGGTATAAAGGATTTCATTTCGAAAACAGGGTATATATACCTTTGGCAAATGACTTAAGAAGGAAATTGTTAGCTGAATTTCATAATTCACCTTTTTCTGGACACCCTGGCATTACGAAAATGCTTGCTGATCTTAAGCGAAATACTTCTGGAAGGGAATGAAAAAGAATGTGGTGGAATTTGTAACAAACTTCTTAGAATGTCAGCGTGTTAAGGCGGAACATATGCATCCCGCTGGATTATTGTATCCCCACAGCAGTCCACAGTACAAATGGCAAGTGATAACGATGGATTTTGTTCAAGGATTGCCTATGTCATGAAATAAACATGATATTATCCTGTTGTCATCGAAAAATCGACCAAAGTGGCACACTTCATTATCGTAATTTGAAAGATGATGCACCAGTGTTAGGAAGATTTGTGCATGAAATTTTCAGATTGCATGGAATACCCGAATTAATCATATCGGACAGAGATCCAAGGATGACATCAAGGTTTTGGAAAATGCTTAATGCGGCCTTGGGAACTAAATTAAACTTTAGCTCTGCATATCATCCGGAGACGGATGGATAGACTGAGAGAGTTAATCAAGTTTTAGAGGACATGTTAAGGATGTATTGCATGGACCAGCAGTATAAATGGGAAGAATACCTTCCGCTGGTAGAATTTGCTTACAATAATACATACCATGCCTATTTAAAAATGGCACCCTTTGAAGCATTGTATGGAAGAAAATGCAGAACCCCTGTTAGCTGGCACAACGTAGAGGACAGAGAAGTAATTGGGCCAGAAATCCTTATGGAAATGGAACAATAAATCGAAATGATTCGGGAACATCTAAAGGAGGTTGCCAATAGGCAAAAGAGTTATGCAGACTTAAAGCGGGTTCATAGGAATTATAAACTGGGAGAGAAGGTCTTTCTTCGGGTGAAGCCGAAAAAGAGCTCAATAACTTTTGGCAAGGCTACCAAGTTGTCGCCACGATACGTGGGACCTTTTGAAATTGTTGAAATAATCAAACCTGTAGCTTATCATCTAGCATTACCTCCAGCTTTGTCTCAAATGCATGATGTTTTTCATATTTCTTTGCTTAAGAAATATGTAATAGATTTATCACATGTGCTGAATTACAATTCCTTGCAGGTCCAAGACCCAGGAAAAATCGTGGTTAAACCCATTCGAGTGTTGGGAACTCGCCATTTGTACTTAAGAAATCGTGAAGTGAATCAATGTAAGGTCCATTGGGACCAGTTTAGCAAAGAAAGTGCAACTTGGGAAAATCTCGAAGAAATGAGATCTGCTTTTCCATACTTGTTTGATCGAATTTGAAATTCGAAAAACTGATAATTCTACCAAATTTAGACAATTATTAGTCTATTTTACAGTTGTCTTAAAACACTATTTTTAAGAGTGAATTTGTTTTTGGTATGAACTTATAAATGGAAGGACAATAACTGAACTTTGTCCTGGAAACTCCTTGATTTGGTTAATTTGATCATCGGGACGATGATTCTTTAAGGAGGGAGGAATGTAACGCCCTGATTTTTGTAAGTTATCTTGGTGATTACTTTCTTAATGTTGTAACTGCTGAAATGAAGGCAAACATGTTAAGATATATTTTTGATCTTAAAGGAATGTGTTGCTAATCTGGATTCTTGCATACTGTAAATTGTTACATGGGACAGCAGTTATTATTGCTTGTATGTTTGCTGATGTGACGAAAAATTTGTCGTATGCTTGTTGAACTCTATTCGCTGATTGACAGCACACCTTGAATCAATTCCATTGATCCAAGGTATGTTGTGGCCTTCTTGTAATCGCTTTGCCGATTTACTTTTAAACCAAACTGAAGGTGGATATAAATGTGCGGACTTTTTGATTTTAGGTATGAATAGGCACGTAGATGCCAACGGAAAAGGTTCGATTCTCGAACCATGCACTGTTGTAATGCCAGACCCCGTAAGGAGATGAAGGCCTGGATGCGGGTGGCTTAAGTATGTGGAACGTGGGACGAAATGCCCTGCATAACGCTGAATTTGGATGTTAGTCGGAAGGACTTGCTTGGAATTGATTAATTAAGTGCTAAGAGTTAGACCTAATCTAACCCTAAGTTGTACCTTATATCCTAATTACTATCCTAAGTGGATTTTTAAATTCTATAATGGTAAAAATAAATATAAGTCCTATTAACCTATGACCTAGATTTGGACACTATTGTTAAACCTAAACTAATCCTAACCTAAGGAAGGGGACGCACAGACCCATGGGGGATGGAAAGGATAAGGATGGAAGGAAATTTAATGGGCATTAAATAAGGTCCTTACGTGGACGCGCCATGTTTTGCGGGAACAGAAAAAAAGCTAGAGGCATTCATTAGCCATGGGACTAAACTTAGTTTTCATGCAAAATTTGAATTTGGTAATTCGCCAACCCAAGTCGGCGGTGGCGTGAGGAAATAGGAAAAGGCAGAGCCTTCAATGTAATTAATTTTCTTGGTCTTCGCGACCAGCCCGCCTTGGAAAGAGTATGGAGGAATTTTTGTTGTTCATTTTGTTTGTTCGGGTTTTTGGAAGTTGCTCTGCATTTGGTTTTTCATGGTTCTGTCGAACCAGTTGTGTTTGATTGCTATCTCTATTTCCTTGGCGAATCGAAGGCTATTTCTGAGCCTGTAGTGGAAGGTGATTGTTGGGAAGCTTGGCTACTGTCACCGTGGAAGGAAATACCTCCTGTAGGCGTGGTTTTCTTCGAGCTTCGAGGAAGATTATCAGGCATGTTAAGCCCTTCTCTTTAAACTGCTTGCTTTGCTTAAACGTCTCATTAAAACAACCCTGCTCTTCTGGTGAAGGGGGTTTTGGGTTTATTTGATTTGCTGTCATGTTTGAAATGATTCTGGGTAGAGTCGTTTTGTTTTAAGCTATTGCGATTTGAACTGTCTTTGCATATTTATTATGTTGGAAATACAGTCCATGCTGTGTGATTTATTCGACCACATTGGGGAATTCGTTCTATATGTTATGAAACTATGCTTTTGAATACTTAGTTGTGCGTGAATCATTTCTAAGATCTGCACGTCATTGTGAAAAATAAGAATGGGATTTCGGGTTGAAATGATAGTTGAGAAAGAACTCGAATTGGGTATTTCTTGTAAATGGGTACATTGAATGAAAATTATACATGCTGTGCGAGTTGGTTTTGACATTGTTTCTTTTCTGGAATTAATAAGGAAACAAGTTCTTCTTCTTCTGTTGTTTTAAGTTCTGAAGAAATGGTAATTGGGGATTTATTGAGCATTATAGGTTCGGCTTGATAGAGATGACAGTGGCATTTAGATTGTTTCTTGAGTGCTGTGTTTTTCTGTACTAATGGAAGGATGAAATGATTTGTGTGATCTCTAATTTTGCACTGTAATCCAAATACGAACTCGACCCGAGTGATTCTTGTTGTGTTGAAGAAAATGGGTGTTTCCTTTTGAAATAATTATAGGAATGAATATTTCTCTTCTTGCTTGTTTGAGGTCTAGAAGTAATAAAGTAATAGAGATTACTTTGTACATACGGGTTGGACTTGGCTGTAGGTAACAATGATGTGTAATGGTTATTTATGAACTATGTGCGTTCATGGATATAGAAATTCGTGTGAATATTTGATTAAGTGATGTATAACTGTTCATTTGGTTAAAATACGTGAAAGAAGTATGAATTCTTCTAGTACAGTAAGAACATAGTATGCATTCTTTATATTGCTTGCTCTATGATGGATACGATGTTATACCTACTTTTTTTGGTATTCATATGTGCCTCGCTTGAAAACAAGTATTGATAAGGATGATAAATTTTTCTTTGTTTTCATTTAAAGTTGAATATGAATGGAATTATTCTTCTTTGTTGGAAAGTGAATTCGAATGGATTTTGTAAGTTTCACTCTAAACTCATTATCTTTGATTGATGTTTCGTTTGGATTTAACTTTGATGCAAAGATGTCATGAGGAAAGGAATAGGAGTGAGAATGGATAACTTGGAATAATGGTCATTTCTTCTCTTATACAGTTAGAAATCTGTAATCGTTATGGAACGAATTTTGTATTGCTTTGGTTTAAGCATCTACATTTTATTGCTGTTTTCCTTTCTCATCTGTACTTGATTGCTTGAAATCAAATGAGATGCATGAACTGAAAGGAAAGTAATTGGTTTATATTTCAGTCAAATTTTATCCTTTGATATTATAACTAATGAAAGGGAAGGAAATTGATAGCATTTAATGTTATAACAGCAGCATACATACGTATGTTCCTAGTTCTTACAAATGTTGTAACTGGGCTGTTGAAGGAAATTGCGTCTTGTAATGGTTATGTAGGAAATAGGACATTAATCCTTTGACTGATTGGGATGGTATTTAGATGGTTCAGTTGTTATGCTTGTTCATTATTTTTATACTTAATTCTTGATTGATGTTCATATTAACGTTTCATAAAAGCAGGGTTCTTTTATTGAGACAGTTAATTAGAAGCACCTCATTTTAATGACAAGTGCTTAATATTCTTAGTTCAATGAAATGACCCGTGTAAGTAATTTTGCAGATGGAATTTGAGTAAAACGAAGACATGGTTGTTCTCTGATACTTCTTTTGATTGACTGAAGATGGATTGTATTTGATAGTTATTATTCCTCTACGAGGAATTGAGAAAAGAAGAAATTACATTCTTCTATCTTATGAGTTGTAATGTTGTTTTATATAAACTAAGTTCCAGGTCATTTGGACTGGAAAATGTATGGATTATGAAATGGATTGATGAATACAAATACAAAGGTGATATTTTAATGATCGATTTTTGATATTGTTGATTAAGTTGGGAATATAACATTAATTCTTGATTTGGAATTATTCAAATGTTTTTGGATGAATGTAAAAGGAAATGATATATTTTCTTACCTAAATACAAGTTTTACGTTGAAATGTGCAATTAGTTCATACTTGGCTTAAGATGAATTTTTAATTGACATTAAAAAGGATTAGGAAGAACATGGTCTCATAACTTATTGGTATTCGGGATTAGCTTGAAAGCTAAGGAATATCAAATAACTTAGGAGCAGCCGAACCTTGTATTCGGACTCAAGTTAATAGACTCAAATGTTAAATTCAGAAAGTAAGGATATGGAAAAATATATCCAGGGGCTAATGGACCTTAACTATGTAAGGTTAAGGAGAATAAATGAATATATTCATTGAGAATTAGACCTCATTTTAGTGACGTTTAATAAGATGGAATTCTGAATTTGTTTTCAATTCGGAAAACTTGATTAAGTTTAATAGGTTAAACTTATTAAGTCTATTGGTAATGGGCTGCTTAATCCAAGGATTAAGAAAAGAACCAAGTAGAGAAAATGTAACCCTTCGGTATGAAGGAGAAGATGCATAGTAAGCTAGAAGACGGATTTAGTATCTCTTAGCTACATACAACCTGTAACAAGAACGAGGATAAAGGATCGGATGGTCTGAAAGTTGATCTTAAGTATTAAGATCATAACCAAATCATTTCAGCCGGATGTGTACTCTCGATGGGAGGATTCCATAGGACATTGACATACGCCAGGCCTACAAAGCCACGTTGTCTTCGTGAAGGCGGGGTCTTCATGACGACACAATGTTATAGCTAACATATTACAATGCCCTCCCAAATTAAATCATCAAGATTACATAAGCTGAATATTAAGTTCTTGGCTGGGGATAGGAGTGTGATCACGTATACGGAGTGACTCTGGAGGACTAAAGATAACTAGACACATGGAGTCGTCTAGGGACGACACCGTATGTCTGCGTATCTTTAGTTACCATGAGTGACTTCCTATACTCGTTCATATTGCTAGTTGGAGTTAGAGTTTGACCTTAAATTGGAAGGACTGGTAGGAACCAGGAAAGACCATTCTAGATAATAGATGAAGTGAGGTGAAGGACGTATTCCGTTGGTGTGTATCACATCCTAGAATATGATCATGCAAAGCATGTGAAAATCTTTGGCCAAAGTATCGCAAGTGCTGGTTGTGTTGTCCTGATCACCTAATTTAAGATACAGGATGTCAGATGAATATCAGTATGAGATATTCAGATAGGCTTCTTAAATGTATCACTTGAATAACCGGAAACGTAAAAGAACCTTGTATATATATTATACTATGCATGAATGAACATGAAGGATCGGTAAGTTGTCGAGTCATGAAATGAGAGATCGTTGAAACTCCGAGCCATGAAAATGGGAGATTGGTAGTTCTTCGAGTTATTTACAGATATATAGAATTTGTTATATGATTGAATGGCACTGAATGTGTGTTCCATATTACAAATAAGTGAACAGAGAACATTAGTTTTTAAAGGAAATTGTGTGTTCCAAACTGCATTGTTTGGGCAAGAACAATTATTAAAACTTGAAGGTGTGTTTGAATTATATAATTCATAACGAGGAACGTTGTTAAAAAAAAAAAAAACCTTGTTCTAGTATCTTGAAATGGGGATGTTACAGACCGACTTCATTCCCGGCATGGTCCTTCATCCCTTACCTCTCATAATTCTCGTATTTTAGTTCTCTTTTGCAATTAAATAGAATTTTAACTCATTAGGACATTTAATATAGTTAAATGTCCCTTCAACTCATTGCAAAACAATAAAGTGTTGTGTCGCAACTCTCAAAGTTGTTATAACTTGCCTACTTTAAACCATGAACTATCACCCTCACTTCGAGATGATTCGAAAAATCTTACTCTTCTTGACCCCTCCAATATCGTTCCATCAACCATTTAATTTTACTCCCAATTGATAAAGTTGACCTCTTGGTTTTAAATAGTTAAATTTTATAATTTTCAGAGACTCACCAAGTACCCTGCGCAACTCTGGAAACAAGATGTGAAGTTTCATTCGTGTACCTTGGTATACGAGGAGTCACCTTGATTTTTGGTTTGACCCGAAATGATCATATGACATCCTTATGACACTCTTATAGGAGTCCTGTAACAATTTGGTTTACAACAAAGAAAGTTGTTAAAACTAAAAAGTTGGCTTTCATTTTGGATCGCCATTTGAAACCTGGAAAGACAAATCACTTCCTGTCTTCACAAACCTCTAGCGATTACACTAAAAAAATGCATGGAAATTTCAGTATAGGAAAGAGAAATTTTCGGGATAGTTTGGCGAAGCCATTTTGTAGGCCTCCGGTCGCAGTTTGACGAGGTCAAACTGGTTCAGTTTCGTCCTGTCACTCCAGAAAATTTGTCGCCATTTGAAAATGGTTTACTAGTTCTCAGCCGACTCTGATGAACTCTCCTTATGTAGGGAAACTAGTAAGAGATGTATCGTTGTGTGCTTCTCCTTCGAGCGCCAGTTATGGATGCGGGTTTCTAGGCCCTCGAGTTAACTTTTTTCATTTCACAACTGGGTGAACTACGACCAGTGGCCCCGGAAAGCTAACCGCCAAACGCAAACCGTGCTCTCCTTTTCAATTCCGTCGGTTCAATGAGCTCTTGGTATATCCGGGAACACGTAGAAAGATAATCGTGATGTGCGTACTCATCGAAGATAACCTTTAGAATCAGTTCCTTAGCCTCCGAGCCCATCTTGTACGTTTTACAGCTAGTGAGAAAATGTAAAAGTAGAAAGCTGCTGACCCTCGTACGATTGCCAAATCACCCTGGAAACTTTCAACACACGTAAATAACTATTTAAAACACTAGAAATAACTTGTTGTGTGTATTGGAACTTTAGAAAAAATGATATTTTCTCTCTCTCCCTTTCTCTCTCTCTCTCTCTCTCTCTCTCTCTCTTGAGTTTACAAAATGAAGAAAAATGAAATGCAATGGATACATGTTCCTAGACCTTTTTACTTCGATTGCAAATTGTAATTATTGTTAGATGTAAATGGGAATTTGAAATGTGATACTTATGATTGCTTAGGGTGGATGCCATGCCAGCGATTTATCGTTGATATCATGCTCACGTGGGTTTTGCAGGATGGAAGAACGATGACAAAAAGGGCGATGTGTGATTTAATTATTATTATTGTAATTTTTATAGGTCATTGTAAAATGAATAACTAACTAATGCAGTCTCTTTTTACCGAAAATTTATAAATGAAATTTGTTAATATGCATGATATGCTAGTTTTAGGGATACTTAAGAAATGTGCATCTACTCACCAGATTCAATTTGACTCTTAGTTGAGTATGGAAAAAGGAAGATTTGATATATATATAGTAAATGAAATCGAAGTTAATACATTGTAGTACCTTCTCAGTATGTAATAAATGATTAAATTAATTATTGGGTTACCTTCTTACATTGCAGACACATTAAAGAGTTTTAATGGGAACACTCAACCCTAATAAAATATTCGTGCATAACTTGCCTGTATGTGTGATCCCGTTCTACCAAATAAGAAAATTAAAACCGAAGAACGACCTTAAACTTTGCACTTGATGAGACCTCATAGGATAGGTAAATAAAACCCCTCGTTGGTGTATACCGTCATAGTCCTTTTGACTAGCGACTTTGTTGCGAACCCATATTTAGGAATGTCATGGTCCAACCTATCTGGAGTATGCGGTTTCCTTCTAGATTTGGCAGTCGCGAGAAGAATGTACCCTCTTCAGGTCCGATACCAGGCTGAGTGTTGAAGACCGCCTTAGGAGTCACCTTATGAGTTCTTGTTCGAAGGATCGACTAAGCGGTGCTACCTTGGTTTCTATCAAAATCATCTTGGCATTCTCTTGAATGTGGTTTAGTACAATTATGTCCACTTGCCTTAAAATCACATGTAGTAGAGGCGTAGATCGCTAGGTGCATTTTGGAATTAAACTAAACCCTAGTGGTTTTTGTCTACTAGCTTGTGGGTAGAAACTGTATTTTAACCCCTTGTATGCGAAATTGAGTGGAAAGATGTTGATTCTGGAGAACCTTAGAAATTGTAATCTTGTCCCTTAATCCCTTGTTATGTCATTTATGGCATTAAGGAATAAATAATATTCCTTATGCGGAATCGTGAAGTGTAGTGACATGGGATCTTCGTGTACATAGATCACTTGTGTTCATGTGTAGTTTATTATGCTCCTAGCCTTGTACTTCTTTAAGATGTCAGACAAGTGCTTTCGTATCTCCTTGTTTCGAGACGATGCTAAGAACGAGACCTTAGTGCGATATAAGAGCATATCATATAATGTTGCACACGAGATTGGAGTTTAGGACTAAGGTCAATCTCGAGTCTTTATAACTTAATTAAACTTTTTCATGCGTTGCAAAGAATATAAGTTACCTTGGTGCGACCAAACTTTGAGAAAACAAAAGATATGTATACCTAGCTATATATAACTCTTATAGGAATTCAATAAGTTTTCAAATTATAATAACAATGGTAGAGAAATAAATATAGTGTGAATCGAGAAATATTTTGGTGAAAAGTTGCCCTGTGTCTAAATCTTTGTCAAATCCTTGATTTCATTCTGGACATCAAGACACTTTCACTTGAGTGTAAGGGTAAGACTGTAGTCATTAAATAAATGTTTGAGAAGAAAAATCTTAACATAAGAATGAGAGAATTAGAATCTTGTAGGCATTTTGAAATATGGAAAAATACTTATGTAAGTTCCAAAGATTGTGATAAGGGTAAATAGAAAATTAAATGGTTGAACAATAAGTGATCTGTGAAACGAATTTTAAGGACATGTAGGTGGAAAAAGGGAGAAAATCATGCTTACCTAATAAGGATCTTGGGAAGTTAGCCGTAACTAAAATACATTTAAAGTAATGATTTTTCGTGGGTTCGCCGTTCCTAAAGTCACATTTCTTTTGGTGGGGTCTTTGCTAGTATTCGTTCATTGGGAAGAGTGTGGTATCGACATGTCGATTTCGTCTGCATGTGTCTATGTGAGTCGATGACTTATGTGATTTTTGCATGTGTGTCGAGTTACGTACTTGGATCCCTTACTCTATTGTGTGTGTCGTGATCAATGTAAGTCAAAAAAATTATCCTGGTATTTTATTGTTGTAATTGGGTGTGTAAAATGTGGGCACTACAAAGCTATTCTGCTGAATATATTACCACCCAAATACAATAATGTTGTTTTCACTTTTGGTCAGATGCCTTCCAACTCATTGGAAGATATGATATCATCTCTTCTATTTGAAGAAAAAAGGACTAAAGAATATATAGAAGAAGAAACGGAAATGTATGTGAAAAATAAATACAAAAAGTTCTTTAAAAAGGAGGAGTTAGAATGCTTTTATTGCAAGAAAAAAGGACATATGTCTAAATTTTGCACAACTCAAACCAAATATTTTATTTGTGGAAAATTGAAGCCACATGAAGCAAATATCGCTGTAGAAGAATCTTTTGAATCAGAAGATGAACGAGTGACTGATGAACCTGATTATAATTCTAAAGACTACTTGTTTTGAGTTCAAATAATCGGAGGATGGAGGAAAATGGAGGAAGGAGGTCAATCAGCGACCTCTCGTCAGTCGCCAACGACGGGGCTGCACAAATGGTTTGGTGACATGTGTGTAGTGTGGTTTCTTTTTCAGTTCATTTTTCAGTGTTCCTGTTTGCAGTGTGATGGTTTGTTGAATAAACCCTTTTCGAGATTTTTGGAGGAGTCATGTTTTCAGAATACTCACTTTTGGGAGTAGGAGAAGATTTTAAGGTAGACTCAAGGGATGGTTATCCAGCTAGTGTGAAGCTTGTGGATCTTGGAGATTCAAAATTCGAGCACCCAGGGAGGAAGGGAAAGTCCCACAGGAACCCAAAGAGGAAGGGAGCATTCCTGCATAATTCAGCTCGACACTACACCTTTACGAGGGTAAAGAGATAATATATGGAGTTTGTACCTGGTCTAAGAAGTGCTTTCAGGAGGTGGTTCAACTTCTTCGAATATGGTTCTTCGCCGTGTTCACATTAAGGGGGTGAAGATTAGTGATTAATAATGTTCACACTAAGGGGGTGAATGTTAGGATTAATATTGTTTACATTATTAATCATGATTATTATTTGTAATATAATATGAGTTGGTTAACAACTCATATTATTAGTTATATGTTTTGTTATAACTATTATTTGTTATGTGAGTTTAACCAAACTCACGTAAATAGGTTGTACGGGTATGTTATTGTTTTGTATACTTCCTATTTTATAGGAAGTTGTTCAACTACATTCATGGCTATATAATAGCCATTGTATTAGCATGATTATATACTTGTGTGAAGAATATTATTCGGTGAAGTTTATTATGTAAATATGGTCTCAAGCTTTCATTTTAGTGTGTAAAATATGGATACTTATAAGATATGTTTGGGCACCGTTTCTATTTGTAATTGATATACTAACTTATTGCATCCACACATGATATTTTCACATGATTTTAAGTCCCTTATTATGGGGCATATTTTTGTAACTATCACGTGTGGTTACAATTAGGGTGTTTATTATTTGCACTACAAAATTGGTATAGAATTACACATGGTGATCTTTTGCAGTCATTGGTAGTTTCACCAATTTGGAATGTGACATTTGGCAGGACATTTAGATCTATCCCCAATTTCACATTGGATAGATATTTTGATCTTCACTAGTAGTTTCAAGGATTTAGTCTAACTCTCACCTCTTTATAGGTAGTGTAATTTAATTTTGGAATCATTTCCATGATATTTTGGAGTGATTTTCCAGCATCACAGAGCCAGTTGGACACTTACTAAGAAAGGATTTTGTTGTCATTTCATAATGATATACTTTGGGTGATATTTAACAGTGATATTTTGTTGTGATTGATAGTTTCACATGGTCAATAGACACCACCTATATTTGGAATTTGGTCATCTATTTCATACTGATCATTTACAGTACTTTGTAGTTTCACGGGATCAATGGAAACGTATATGTTACATATTTAGTCATCTATTTCATATTGATCAATTTCATTGATATTTTGTAGAGTTGACAATTTTTCCAGGGTTAGTGGACACTCACCTATCATTAGCATTTGGTCATCCATTTCATACTGATCATTTAAAATTAATTTGAAATTTCACAAGATTAATGAACACTCGCCTATATTTTGGATTTAGTCATCTATTTCATATTGATCGACTTATGTTATATTTTACTGAGTTGACAATCTTTGTAGTTTCACAAGATTAATGGACACTTGCCTATGTTTAGAATTTACTTGTCTATTTCATATTGATTGATTTCAGGGATATTTTGTAGAATTGATAGTTTCATATGGTCAGTGGACACCTGCCTATGTTTGGCATTTGGTGATCTATTTAATAACGATCTACGACAACACTTTGTAGCTTCACATCATCAATGGACACTCACCTATGTTTTTCATTTAGTCACCTATTTCATATTGATCAATTTCAATGATATTTTACAAAGTTGACATTTTTGTAGGGGTCAGTTGACACCCACCAGTTATTGGAATTTGGTCGTCTATTTCATAGCGATCTAATTTTGGCATTTGCAGTATTGGAAGAATCAAAGGGATTCAATTGGATACTTTCTGAGCAAATGTTGTGTTGTCAATTCATATTAATTTGTTTCTATGAAAACCATTGCAATATTTGTAATTTTATCCACAATGTTATATTCTAGTTTCTATATATGGTAAATGTAGGGAGCTGCTTAAGAGATTTAGGGGGTGACTAGACTTTTGGGGACCAAAAGGTATTTATTAGGGAGGTGTGATTCGAGAGGACATTCTGGGTGATCATAAGTTCCCTATTTCTTCCTAAACCATTACAGTATGGAAGAGAGGTCTAATAGCTTTCCAACACCTATTGGAAGGCATGAATTAGACATTGTATGCTCCCGGTATCGCTGGTCAAAGTTCACGGTCATCTACTAGGTTAATAGGGAAAACACTAGTCTACATTACCCTAGCTTGTGCACAGAGCCTATTTGCATAATTCGAAGTTGATCAAGGAAAAAATTTGATCGTGGATGGTGTTATTCTAACCCTCTTATCTTCAACAGGCATGAAATTTTTTTGTTTCAATGGTAAGGTCCACTCTTGTTTGGGAAGGGGACCCTTTGACCTCTGTGGTATATATTAGTGTAATTTTAATTTTCCTAATTACACTATAGTTTTATGCCATAGTATTTCATGTATTCTTGTGTTGACACATGATAAGATATGATCCTTAGTGATTTGTTAGCTTTAAAGTATTGTCACCTCATTCTCCAAGCTAGGTGCATACATTCCCACCTTGCCACACTTAAACCTTAGCGCTCCACATACTTTCCACGTGGAAGCCTAAGTTGTCCGCATATATGCCTATGCAATCCACATTGTCCAATCGCCAACACATGGAATCCACATACTTTCCAAGTGCTAACCACCTAAGCCCCCCACACATTCCTTTAGCAAGGAAAGTTTCCTAGTTCTATTTAAACATATGCCACACATTTTCTTTTAAGCCACCTTACCCTATAGCCCATGGATAATGTGGGATTAAAAGGTTTAAATAAAGAAAGTCCAAGCACATATTTACGTTAATACACCTTGGTGGAGATTGAACCTTGAACCTTGTGTAAAATGATAAGGTTCTTAAGCTGTTTTGACACACCATTGCACACAATATAAAAGCGTGTTTTAGTATTTGAAGACATTTTGGCCAAAGACTGCTTATAATGCAATAATGGCAGTTTTTACATTTGGTCATTGTTGAGCCTCGTCGAGGCATTTTCAAGATTTCTATATAACTAGATAAATGTGTAGAATTCCTAGATGATCAATCTGAGCCTTGAATTTTCCTGATTGGGGTTCATTTGATATTGTTTCAAATAATTTTCCACCGCTTTTGACTTAGAACATGGAGAAATGGATCGTGCAAGTTCCACAAGAAGGTGGAGGACATTACTAATCACAATTTGAGTTCTTCTAAGGTCTATTGAGCAGTTTTATTACAAGTTTAGATTCATTTCATGTTGTGATTTTTCATAATGTACTTGCAATATATTTAAAAATAGATCGGTTCGTCGTTTAAATGAACCCGAGAGATGTAGCCAAATTGGTGAACTCATACTAAGCTATTTGTTGTTCCTTTAGGATTTGATTTTTTTATCGATTTTTTAATTCATTTTTGATGAATTAATGATAAACAAAGGCAAATTACGAAAAATCATAAAATGACAATTTGGAAGAGTTTAATTATGGAATTGATGTTTTGAGTTTCTAATCACTCTAAATCAATTTTTCAATTCATTTAAATAAGGAATTTGAGAATTTTAATCAATATCCGTTTTTATAAATTATTAATACACTAGATTGGTGTTAGTTTATGGATCATTTGGATTAACTATTGAATATTTATCTAGCATAAAGGGTTGTAGGGGTACTTGTTGGATCAATTTTGTACTTGGGAATGTGAAGTGTATCATCGATCGGTTACATCCAGATTCTCTCGCACCTTGACCCTCCTCCATGAACAAGGGTATCACATATGCCACTCCAAGAAAATACGGAGCTTGTCTCCATATTGTTGTCACTCTCCACCTAGATCTCATCCCCTTCACCCATCTAAGGTGGTGGTGTTGTTGACCACCTCGGAGGTGATGACGATAATGGTTGGGATTCTCCCTCGGGGAAATTCATGCCTCCGGCATTGGCCATTTCTCCTCGTCACTATGATGAATAAGAACATAAGTAGCATGATGACATGTGGGACCCCATCCTAGATACGACCCACCCCTTCGAAATAGGTGGCTAGGGTGGCAAACCAAATAGTCATCCACCTCCGTTGACTACCATGTTTATTGTTGCTTAGTTTTCTTCTTTTTGGTATTTTTCATTTTCTGCACCAATTTTTCATTTAAAAGCATATTTTTATTTCTTCACTGTTGCTACTTTGAGGTGGGCTGGCCTCCTTAAAGCCTATTTGACTTCGATGTGTTTGGCACTCTAAGATGTGACTTTTGCATCCTCCTTTTTATAGTAAAAATTATACTACATATATTCTTATATTGATAAAAATACGGTTTGCAATAAAAGAAGATGAGAGTTACACATGTATTTACCATATTCCTTCTATGCCACCGTAACTCAAAACATTCTGAACAACTGAAAAAAGAGAATAAGGAGAAACATTCCGGGATAACTCCTAAAGCATTTATCGGGACCAATTTTTATGCAGTTTCGCTTCGATCGTCCAACACTAATAGTTCAAAAAGAAAAGTCTATTCGCCGGATTTATATGTTTTTCCACTTGTGCATTATTTGACAGATGCAATTGTGTATGGCATGTCAAATAAAGACAATTGATGCATAACTCATAAGAAATTTTGGAGAATGAAAAGTGGAGTGGGTACAAAAGTTAACATTGAACGATCACTGATTGTGTGACGTTGCTAATTCGAATAATAAGTGCAAAACATTTGAAGAATGAAATCACTCCATATCCTTACCATATAAATGATGCCTAACAAATATTACAACTTTTCCTTCTTGTCTTGCCAAAACGTTTTTCCTTGAAATTCCCATGCCTTTTAAAACAGAATGTAATTAAAATTTAGGGACAGTGAAATATACAGTTGGTTTTTCTTAGAATCAACAATCCTATTACACTCTCATATAGAGAGCGTTGTAAAGTCCATTACAGTCAAAGTGGAATAAATATTGCTTTGTAATTACGGAACTTCTCACCACCTCAGATGAGCCAGAAAAACCTGACGGACAGTACGGTGGACTTGATTCACGGGAGGCTGCATAAATGGAAACCTTTCATTAAATTTGATTTTGTAAAACAGGGCATTGATAATTGCAGAAATTCAGATCATGTAAATAACTAACCTGAGATTGAGGGTAGTCTGACGCAGATGTTGTTGAGTGGCGCCATCTCTTTCGAATTCACGATTCACTCCTTCCATGCTCTCATTATTGTTGTTGGGCTCTTTGTGGCTTCTACCCACCTGTGTCCTTCCATTCTACTCAAACACTCAAACACAATTTAATGAAAATCAAAATAATAACCACATTGACGATATGTATAGGATCATTTCTTACCTTTTCACGGAAATTATCGTTTTCTTCTTTCAGTGATCGTTGCTGAGTGACAGTGAAATTATCAGCCATCAGTTTATTGCACCAATTTATCCATAAAACACAAAACTTGGGACAAGAAATCACAAGACATTAAAATGAGATTACTGTGTATGTATAATCAAAGTAAAGAGTAATAACTTCGGAATTGTCAAGTTAATATGATAATTTATTATATCCAGCACCATGGAATGACTTTGATGAGCTTGAGATCAGAAATTCCACTTCTTTGCTTTTTCGGTACGTTAAAATTATACTTTAGAAACGAACATAGGTATTATACACTCAGAGACCTGAAACATTGGTTATGGACTCGTTATGTTTTATAATTAGTTTAATATGTAGACAATGGACATGAAACAGAAAAGAGCGAAATATAAATAAAATGAAGAACTACAACCTGCAGCATTATAATCACAAATCTAGCAAGAAGAGTGTAGAAGAACTAAAAACTTGTACTAAACAAAATTGAAAGGACATGGTTAAAATGTTTATTTTGGGTTATTTTTTTATGTTGCGATTTTGGCAACTATTCAAGCAATAAATTAAATTAGAGCAGTAGAAACAAGTAGATCTGAAATAAATTAAAGCATGCAAAAGAATATTAGCAAAAATATTACCCTTGGGAAACCCTTTCGCGTGAAAAATTCGGCCAAAATTTGATTATTGTATTAATTTGAAAGCCAGACTTCAACAAGGATCTGACTTCCGACTCATTTGTTTCATGTTCCTTACCCATGTTCTACACCAAATTTGTATTTAACCACCGCTCAATAGAAAGCATGTACTTTTATAACCATAGTGTGCATCCTATAATTAACCTTACTTAGCTAGCAAGAATTTAAGGAAGATCCATTGCTTTTCCTACAAGACTCTCAATTACAAACTAAACTTAGCTTAACAATAAATCAAGCAATGTCTTTTATGTTTTATCTCGAATAAGAAAAATAGCCCACCATCACATGGCACCGTGCACGGATTCCAATGCCCAAAACCGCACTGCATAGATAGAGGCAATAATCCAACACTCTTTCCCTTGTTGATGACTTTCCGTATGGGAGAACCACAAACTCATTTACAGGCTATTGAACCCATTCCTTTCCTACACCTAGCAACCTCCACAATGCATACTGCCTTCGCTAATGAATGCACTACCTTCATATTCAAATCTCGCATCTCCAAGTAACCACTGCACTTGCATTGTCCACTTTGAGATCTCTCAGAGCCAAGGACACCCCTAAATTCCTCCTCACACCTTGCAGTTCTCACAGGAGAAAGAATTCCCCCATCTTCAAATAGGCATTTTTACTTTCCACTCACAAGTTGTCGTGAGGGTGAGCACTCGCCCTCGGTCAATGTTCCTAGAGTAAGATCTTGCTTTGGAAAGTACTCTTTGCACGCCTCTTCAAGGCCTATTTTGACCCAAATGCTCCAAGATATCTATGAGACGATATCATATTTGTGTTTTGGCCTCCATTAGGCTTTTGCGCCCGTGGCTATGGCATCTCACGTCACGGTTATTTAAACTTTGGTGGTTTGAATTTATTACACAAAAAAATTATGGTCAAAGGTTTGCCTTTAATTCATAAACTAGATAGAGAGCAACACAAAGAGTCCTTTCCATTGGAAAAACAAGAAGAAAAAGTGCACCACTTGAAATTATTCACTTAGATTTATGTGGACCAATGCAAACAAATTCTATTGGAGGTTGTTCATATTTTCTAACATTCACTGATGAGTATACAAGGAAGACATGGGTATACTTTTCAAGAGACAAATCGATACTTTTGATATATTTAAGTAGTCCAAGGATTTAGTGGAAAAGCAAAGTGGGTACTACATCAAAGTTTTGAGGAAAAACAAAGGAGGTGAGTATGTTTCCAATTTCGGTTAGTTAAAAAAATAAATTGTGGCTATGGCATCTCAGGTCTGGTCATTTAAACTTTGGTGGTTTGAATTTATTACAAATAAAAATTATGGTGAAAGGTTTGCCTTTGATTCAAAAACCAGATAGAGTTTGTGAAGGTTGTATTTTGGGGAAGCAACACAAAGATTCCTTCCTAGTTGGAAAAACAAGAAGAAAAAGTGCACCACTTGAAATTATTCACTCAAATTTATGTGGACCAATGCAAACAAATTCTATTGGAGGTTGTTCATATTTTCTGACATTCATTGATGACTATACAAGGAAGACATGGGTATACTTTTAAAGAGACAAATCAAATGCTTTTGATATCTTTCAGAGTTCAAGGATTTAGTGGAAAAGCGAAGTGGGTACTACATCAAAGTTTTGAGGAAAAATAGAGGAGGTGAGTATGTTTCAAATTCTTTTCTAATTTTTGCAAATATCATGGTATACACAAGCAATTTACTACTAGGTATACACCACAATAGAATGGTGTGGTAGAGAGAAATAATAGAACCATCATGGAGATGGTGAGAAGTATGATGAAGGCAAAGCATCTTTCAAATGAGTATTGGGCAGAAGTAGTAGCAACTCTTTTTACATCATAAATAGGTGTCCAACGAAAATTGTTCGAAACATGGTTCCTCAACAAGCTTGGACTAAGAGGAAACACAATGTTTCTCATTTTAGATTTTTGGTTGTGTGGCATATGCACATGTGCCTGATGAGATAAGGAAGAAGTTAGATAAAAAAGGATAAAAATGCATATTTGTTGGATATTCAGAGAATACAAAAGCTTACAAGTTGTTCAATCTAGTTACCAGAAAGGTCATAATCAGTAGAGATGTATAGTTTGTTGAAAATGACGCATGGGATGGAAGTATTGAGAAACACCCAAATTGATCCTTCCTTTGAAACCAAGAAACATCACAATTTGATCAGGATGCTTAGAGACAAAAAAATCATAATAGGAGTTGTTTTGTAGTTGGGATGGATTTTAGATGACTCTTTATCACTCTGGTTTAGAAATGACTGGGTATCACCGTGCTAAGAGTTTGACCTACCCTTACTACTTTAGGTTGTGCCTTCAACCAAGGTGAGAGGACCCATTTTGTGACCTGTATTAATGGAAATCATCAATGAATTAGTAGTATTTGACTATTCCTTTGCAATATTTTGAAGGAGACCTCAAGAAAACATGGCCAATACAACATAACCTAACTCTCACAAGTTGTCACTTTAGAAAATGAAGATGTTCTCTAGATAAGGCCCAGGTCACTAAAGGCAATGATAAAAACTAATTGCACTTGCATATTTTAGTAAAGGATGGATGAATTCAATGATCTTCTTTATCATTTGTGGATACACAATGCAAGTAGGGATAGTTCATGTATGATATCTCTGGATATGCATTTTATGGTTGGGAATTTAAGCAGGATAAAGTTGATTATACCAATCCTAAAAACTTTAAACAAATGTTAACAAATCCACAAGGAAAAAGACGAATAGCTTCAAATAGTCAAGACAAACCTTCAACTAGAAAATTGTGCATCTATGAAAGCTCAAAGACACATGGCTTCACACATTCTTCAAGGATTTAACATAAGAACTCATGTTAAAGACTTAATTAAACCTTAGAAATCCCTATTATATCACACTTATGATACACTCATAAATTGAAAAACAATCTGTATCACTGAAATGAAAGTAAAGTGAATTTAAATCACTTATTGCATCATGAAATGAAAGCTCTCTTCATAATGTAATTGTAAATGCCACAATATTGTCATGAGGATGAGATTTTGTGTGATTTCAAAAGGATTCCTAATGTAAGATTGCAACAAGAACATAGATAACTATTTGAAAATATCTCAAGATGACAATAGACATAACAAAGTTCATGATTAACATGAATTACTCAAGGTTTTTCAAATTTGATCAACAAGGGAAAGTTTGTTTACAATCTCAAAGTTTTTGTCAATGGCTATACATCTACAACCATCTTGACATGATCAATTTTAAAAGACACAAGAAATAACTAGTTTCTCAAATAAGTTTTCTTAGAAAATGGCTTCTCTCAGCTTTCTCTCCTTTTCTTTTCTTTGACAATTCTAAAAAAATTTAACCCCCTTTTATGGCATGATTTTTTGCTTTTATATCACTCTCTTCATTTCAAATCTTTTCCCCCAAAAATAAGAATATTCTCAGGAATACTTTCTATTACAAATTTATTCTAGAAGATGATAATTATGAGCTTCATTCTATACTACTAGGTGTACAAAACATGAGTCTTTTCATGTATTCCACTTGTGTTTGACTGGGATGTCCGGTCATCACCTTTGGTAGGCTACTTGAAATTCCCTCCCAATTTTGATTAAACAATCATTTCAAATGATCACTGAGCATCTCCAGATGCTTTTGACATGATGCACACCTACACTCATCTTTCAAAATCCTTCTTGGGCTTAGTGCACTCCACTTCACGTCTTACTAGTTTAAATGCCACACATGATGTTTGTCAAATCTTACTAAACTACCAACTCTGTTCATTCTTAATTCCTTTCAAATATTCAATCACCTCTTTGTGTGAACTGAGAAAAATCTAGTTTACACCATGGGAAATATTTTATTAACACAGGACCAAATGCATCCTTCCATCTATAAATCTTGGTATTTCCTCATTGTTTGCACATGTTTCCTTTCTTGTTCTAAACATAAGGAATTCAATCAAGAAAATGGTGAAAGTTCTTGTAGCTCACAACCTGAAAGAGATTTCTTCAGAAGACCTAAATCATATTTTTGATTTGAGTGGTCCTGATGAAGCTTTTTCAGGATCTGTTTAATGTAGAATGTGTGGGTGATACCAGAGGACCCCTAACATACCGGCAAGTCTAGTTAGCACTTCTTTCTCGGTTAATCAGATCAATCCTATGTGTTTGTGTCCTTCCAGTTATGTATTTCCATATTTTTAGATGGGAACATATGAAAATGCCTGAGGACTTAAAGAAATATTGGGTCGAAAGGAGGCCTTAGGTCTCTGGTAGACCAGTTTTCAGTGCCCTTTTTATGCAATGAAGAATTTGTATCAAAAGATATTCCTAAGGAATCATATGTATTATGTATGATAAATCCTCCATCGATATAGTGCCTACCATTTCCAACAAGGTGGATGAGTTGGAGAAGAGGATTCACTCCTTGGAAAAGAAACAAGTGAAATTGTGTCTCTACCACCAAGTCCAACATCAACACCATCTTCAAGCAAGAGGAAGGGTGAAACACAACCTCAGCCTCCAATTATCATATCAGATGGAGAAGAGGACCAATCAATATCCACTCATCACTCAAGGGCAACACTCTCCTCATCTCGGGATAGCAGGAAGGTTTGTAACTTAGTTATCCACATGTCTGATGCATTGTGCTTCTTCCTCTAAGTGAGAATTTTTGGGACCCCAACCAATTCCTTCTCCGAGGGACAACCCACCCTTTTTAAGAAAATGGGAAACCAAGCTCAAGCTCAATTCAAGGCCTCATCAATTCATCTCAGGGAAAACCAAAAAAATGGGAAATCGGAAGTAGCAAGGCCTCATGAATTCATCTAGCCAACAACATGTGGTGCCCCCTCTTATCACTCCAAACATTCCCTCTCAAAGTAATCCTAGTAAGTCGACCCTTCACAAGGGGAAAGGAAAAATGGATTTCTTCTCAGGTGGTCTAGACCTTTTGGATTGGGTGTCATCCCATCAAAAGAAAATCGAGCTTGAAAAATTATGAACCACCCTAGGATGACTTTGGAGTCACTGATGGATATGGGTATGTCCAGGGACTTGGCTCGGGTCAATCATCTTTATACAAATAACACAGGCTCGAGACGAGTTTGTGCTGAGAAAAAAAAAACTTCTAAACAAACTTCCTTTGTTGGGAGGAGACTATGAGACCATAGACTGAAAAATATTTGAGTGTTGTTCTCCCTTGATTGTCTCCATTTTGGTGTGTATACATCTTTCACTATCAAGGGCAGGGGCCCCTATAGAACCCTATCTTGTTTTTCATTCAAATTGCAAGCAATACAAGAATATTAATAGTTCACATGTCTATTCCAAGTATGTGTGAAATTTTAATCTAATCCACTATGAACTACTATATCTTTTTATCTTTCAATTGAAACAAAGAAACAATAAAATTTTAGAAAGATAATTACATTTTAATGCATCAGAAACATCATTTCACAATATCATTTAATGGAGTGTGAAAAAGGAATAAAAATTAAGGAAGAATGTGCCTAAGCATGTTTATCATCCTTTTGTGCCTACATCCTCTTCCTCTTCATCCTTTTCTTTTACATCTTTCTCCTCTAGTAGCCTTGCCATATAAGCATCATATCTCTAGAATAATTCATTTGTTTCATCTTCATCAGGTCCAACATGTGGTGCTGAAAATCAATGTTTTCCTCACTATTGAATCCATACACTAGGCCATTTTTTTCTTATATTCCAGTGGCCTAGATTTCAATTCCTCAATTCTATTCTCAATCTTCCTCATAGTTTCAATAACTTCATAGGAGAAGTCACTTGCCTGGATATTATTTTCAAAGGAGTCAAGTAAGAAATCAATTTTTAAGTCCCCATAGCTCTTTTTGAATTTGTCTACCACCATGTCCTCTAACCTCCGATCAATAGCATCAAGTGAATCATCGACCCAGTTCCTTTTGACTTCAAGTTTTTTCTTGATTTCATTCAAGGTATCTAATCTGATTTTTGACAATTCTTCAAGAGCATACTGGCTCCTTTGTACTTTATTGGTATGATGTTTTCTTGCTCAACTAGCTCATCACTAAGCTTGGGTTATGTGGTCAAGTTTGGGGAGAGTTCCTTCCAAGTAAAATATCTCATTGTCACACTCTTCAATTATTCCATCAATTTCCATAAGTCAACTTTTGAGGTCCTCATATTTTGACCTTGCTTTATGTGATAGCTTCTTTTCCTTTCTCAGTCAATTGTTCAATCCAAGTGTCCACCGCTTGGACCTTCTTAACAACACTATTTACTTTATTTATACCCTCAAGGGTATTCACATAGGCACTTGCTTGTTCATGACTAGTTTTCCCTATCAATTGTTGCAAACATGAACTTAAGGCCTTAATTTTCTCCTTTAGTTGTTTTTTTTGTCATTCCATCCTCATCAAATTTTTGTAGAAGACCACTTACTACTTCAAATACTCCTTGCTTTAGTTGTTCCCTTGAAGGATTTCCCAAGGGAATAATTTGAATGTTGTAATCATCAACAGTTATGTCTTTTCTTGTCTTATCCTCGAAAGGAATTGCTATCTCTAAGGTCCTTGCTCCAGATGAATCAATATGAGTCTTTGTGATGGTCCTGGCCTTTTTGGGGCTCTCACTATCTTTGGAAAAGATAGAGCAGTAGTAAGGTCAACCACTTGCACAGGAAGGGTCTCTTCTTCATTTGAAATCAATTTGTTGATCCATCCCTTTTTCAAACTTGTTCCAGCTTTTGTTTCTTATCCTTGCTAGAATTTCTCAGGAACAATTACTATCTGCTTGGATATTTCCTATTCCTTTTGTACCAATGATTCTATCTTTTCTTGGACACTTATCTCAAGGGTCCCTATGCCAATTTCACTTTGTACTACTGATTCTTCCAGATGCTTCTTTTCCTGGTCTAGAATTTCAAATTGATCATCTTTAACCTAAGAGTTGTATCAATATTCAAAGGAAACTCTTTCACTACTTCTCCAACTAAAACCATGGTGGAATAAATTTCTTCCCCTTCACCCTTTTGTATCAAATTTTGGGCTATGGGTTCCTTTTCTCCATAAACCAGTTGAGTTTCCAAACTACTATCTTCATGCCCTAATGATACCTCTACAATGTCATGGCAGGTTGTTCCACTGAAACAACTCCACATTTCCCATTGAAAGTTGTGAGTTTCCACCAATAATGATTTCCTCATTAGTAATTGTATCTTGTGCCATTTTTAGTCTTTCTTCAAAAGACAATTTTCCTTCTTGAGGAAAGTCATTAGTTTTGGTGACCTCAAAAAATGGACACAACTTCATCTACTACCAATCTAGTATTAATATCCTTTTCAACCAATAATTCTGGTTTATCCATTTCCAAAACCACTTGTTTTGGGAAGACAAATTTATTTCCTAATTTCTTACTTCAGTTGTTAGTGCATGAGTATCCCTTTCTGATTCCTTACTTACCTCAATACTATCCACTAGTGTTAATATGGGTTCATCAATAGACAAACTAAGTGCATCCAACATGGATAATCTCTCACCAACATCCACATCAATCACCTCAGTTTGTACATTTACAAATTCATGCATTGTTTCAACTGGAGGTGCATTGATATCCCTAACAAGTAGAGCTTCAGGAATTTTCATACCAGAGTAACAAACTAACTGTCCACCGATTAACTATAGTATTCCCTTGGGGAACTGGGTTCTGTGCATTCCATTACTTTTTCCATGAAGGGTGAAGGAGGGATCATAGGATTTGATTGCTCCATATGTGGAAATGATGCATCATGCTACTTCTGGAAGATATTAGTTTTCTCTTTTCGGGGGATCAATTACCCCATCCCTATGTTTGAAATTTTTTGCATATGGGCACCCACTCTTACCAAGATTGGATGGTGGAAAATCTTGGGTTTTTTGTGTGTCCGCTCAAACTTTTTCAAATTTGGTGTTGTTATTTTTTCATCCTTGTGCGGCCTAGGTTGAATGTGACCACTTGCAATGGCTCCACTCATTAATTTTTCAGTACTATGTGGCTTAGGTGAGACACTTGGATGAGCCACCTAAATGCTAGACCTTTCCCTTTTTCCTAAAGGGGCACTACAAAAGTAATGGGAGCATTCTCCATAGACTTTAAAAGCATCTCTTCAGTATTCTACATGAGAACTAACACAGAAGTGCCAGTTCCACTAGCGGTCGATGTCCATTCATCAATGAATTCAGGAGTAGTAGGCCTTTTAGTTGGTAGTTGAGGGGCTTTTCCACCTAGTGGGTCCATTTTTTCTACATCCTCCCTCGGGGTGGAATATCCTCACTCAGATTTCCCAAACTCCTGAAGTTGCTTAAGATATTTGTATTCTAGATTGACAGATCAATATTCTTTTGAGTCAACCAATTTGTAGTTCTCCTCATAACATCAGTTATTCTCAAATAAGGATCATCAGATTCATCCACATTCCAGTCTGAGGAGAAATAGGTTGATCCTCCACTTTCTGATCAATATAGAACCTGCTTACTGTGTGAGGATCATCTACAATCCCCTCTGGGATAATTGCAATTTTATAGTCAATTATTTGTGACAAGGTCATTCTGGAAAAGTCTCTTAACCTGACTTCTTCCTCATCTCTACAATTCATCCAGTAATCTTCAAAATGGGGCTCATGATCAAAGGTATTTGCAATATTGGTGAACACCCATCTAATATCATAATTTGGCCTTGCCTCAAACTTTCCATGTTAAATTTCTCCAATTCCTCACCAATCATCCTAGCCTTTATGATGGAAGGACATGAATACCTTCCAATTCTAATGGGGAACTTGATATTTGTTTTATGCCTTCCAACAATCAACTTATGTACAGAGTCAATTGCCTTGCCAATTCACATAAAACAAGTTTTTCATCAACATACCAGGTAACTTATAAGGCTTTCCTTCAAAACCACTAACTCTTATATATGTGAACTTCTTATACTAAATAAAGTAGCAACCATATTCTAGAATTACATGTCTGGCCTCTTAGAGATTTTGTATTGTCCCCATTCTAGTTCAAAAAGACAGATAATTGGTGCGAAAAAGGCATCATTTACTAACCTTACATTTCCACTCCAGTTAGCCAGTTGCAGCTAAGGAAAATCTCATGCATTTGACACTTACTTGAAATCAGCACATGGTGACAACCCTGGGAAACGTTTGTGGCCAACAACATTATAAATGAGGTATGTCATCATATAGAATTCAAGGTTTGCAATTTCTCCCATCTCGATTTTCACTGCCAGAGCTACCATGTGTTCATGAAGTGCTTCTGCAATGAAGGTAGCCCAAAAATATTTCCTTTTCTCTCCAGGATAATCCACATGTATGTAGTCATCCATTCCTTAAATTCATTTGTAGTTTCTAGACTACCTTTCGGCTCAATAATATAATAAGATCTTCTACCTCCTCAGTAAACTGTGCCTTAACCAATTTCTTAGGGATTCTAATAGTTGTTCTTTTTTTGAGGAGCCATTTTGAACTTATAAGTTTGGCATAATCCCTCTTCTTTTTTTTTTCATAATCGGCCACAGAGCCAATTTAATGCCTATGGTGATTGGGGTTGTGATAATAGGAAATTTTAACATAATTTTGATGGCAACTAGTGTTAACGTCAATACTGCATCCCCACTTCCATCTAACACCTCCCTCTTTTCAGGATCGTAATTCATGGCACAATGCCATACTAACTCTAGGAAATGAACAGAAGGTGGAATAGCACCAGCTTCAACAATGTGGCTTTCCTGAATCACTTTCAAAGATTCACTTTTATGGGGATCACTTAACCTCTGGAGGAAGTCATTTAGATCTACCCATTAAATCATATCTGTAATCTTATCCAGATTGCTTGTGATTCCCAACACAAGTGAGAATGAAGAGGGAAAAGTATTCATCTTCAAAAACCCTAACTTTATCTCAATTGACCTTTCCAACAAGAGGAAAACACAAGCGTTTCAAGTTCTTACTAGTTTTCCATGAGCACCTAAGAAATTCAAACTTAGAAAATAATTTTTGCAATCCTTTGGTTCTCCAGTTGAGTTCCACAATTGAAATCACAATATCTCACAATAAGACGCTTTGATAGAAACAACAAGAACCAACAAACTAATAATAAATGAAGAATGCATTCGTAAACTTTAAAGTCCTTGATTTTTGAGTAAAAACATTGATGGTGGCAGAAATAAATGCATTGCATCATCACCATTCATTGTACCCTTCTCAAATTTGAAAATGAGCCATCCATGTGGAAAAACCTTCGCTAACGTGGGATTTGGGAGCACTTTTTGTAATTTTACAATGTTTAAAACTTTCACACTTTTGACAAATTTGACCTACCCATCCACCTTTTTACTTTCAACACAGGCATGACACGTAGCCATACCTTGATATTAGCAGAGTTGTGGGCATTTTCTACAATTTTACCTCCTCTTTTACATAAGACCAAAAAGTACCAAAATCCCGATGACCCACTTCTCCACTTTCTTTAAAACCAAAACCACGTGTCCTTCTATGGACCTCGGGACCTTTTTGCATTCTTAACATCTTTTCTCCTTAAAGTGCATAAATACAACTATGCACCACATCCCCACATCCATTTATTTTGAGCCACGTGTACACCTTCGGGGAAAAAAAAAATTTTTGTGCTAGCTTTATGGTCATGAATATTCAGGAATATTCGTTGGGTCGTAGGACCAAAGTTGTAGTTTGTGAATTTCATAGGAAAATTACAAGTTTGTAAATTGAACACGCTTCACCGCACCAATTAAAAATTTCACGTACAACAGATGACATAGCGAGAGAAATGGAAAAAAAAAACACGACTAAGGAAAACCTTTACCAAAGGGAAACAATCCCATTTTAGATAAAAAACAGTTTCACTTCCAAAGAGAAATTTGAAAATAGTATGCTCCATAACCAGACCTTTGACCAAAAGGAGGAAGAACAAAAATATAAATGGGAAAAATAGAGAGCACTTGGAAAAACTTACGGGAAAACCAAACACGAGAAGTAGATAAAACAAGAAAATCTCAATAAAATGGGTGAGATTATTATCAAGCACCAACACTGGCTCCGACTTGGGGATGGGAACTCCCAGTGCCACAAGAACAAAACCAAGTGCAAAAAACAACAAACCATGTGCCAAAAATCCATTGGGCCACGGAGTCAAGAACCAACTTGCAAAGCAGAGTAACAATTTCCAACCCTCCAGGAACAAACTGAGAAACCAACAAAAAACCAGCCACCAAGGATGAGACAAACCAAAATAGAAAAAATGCAAAACAAAACAAAACCAAAAATACACATTATAATGATGCATACCTTGATTCTGAGAAATCAGTCAAGGAAATGTTTCAAGTGCCTACCATTAACAAGAAACTCAAGAAATTCCCCATCTAGATCTTTTAGGAAGAAGGTATGCTCACCAATCCTAATATCAATAGAATAAGGGCCCATCCATAATGCATCAAATTTTCCATGTTTTCCCTTATCCTCATGTCTACTATCCCACAGTAGCACAAGATCTCCCACACTAAAAACTCTTGGGGTTACCTTTTTATCAAATAATTTTTTTCAATTTCTCCCTAAACTTCACATGTCTTTGATGGGATTCTCTTCTCTCTTCATCCAATTCAACAATTTGATTTATACGTGCATCATAGGGACTAATCTCTCTGGTCCTCCAATTGTCGATAAATTGATAAGAAGATAATTGCATATGCAGGGGGAGGAGAGCTTGAGTTCCATACACCAATTCAAATGGGATCTTTCCAGTAGCTCTTTTAATAGTAATTTGTCAGCCCAAACAACAAATTTCAACTTGCTCACCCCACTTTCATTTATTTAATTCCAAGGTCCTCCTGATTATTTTCAAAAATTTTTGTTACTTGACTCTGCTTGTCCATTACCTTGGGGATTGTAATTAGAAGCATATGCTAAGTTTATCCCATACTCCTACACATATGGATACCAAAGGTTTAGCTCAAAAACTCATAGCATTTTCAAAGCAACTATTTTAGCAGGCACTCCAAACCTACAAATTATATGATTTAAAATGAAATCCATAACAATTTGGTGGGTTTCCTTCTTAGTGGGGATTGCCTCCACCCATTTGGTGAAGTAATCAGTGGCCACCAATATCCACTTATGGCCTGCACTTGAAGAATCTGAAATCTCCCCAACAAATTCCATTCCCCACTGCTTAAAAGGGGCTTCAATTGATACTGGCTGCAAAGGGAGAGATCCTGAAGCTTTCAATCTTCCTGAGAAACGTTGACAACTTTCACATTTTCTTACCAATAAATTTGTATCCTTAAAAGTGTTGGCCACTAGTAACCAGCCCTTAAGATCTTATGGGTTGTTACTCTTCCTGCGAAATGCCCCCACAAACTCCTCCATGGAAATCAGTAATTAATTTTGGGGCTTCATCCTCAGTGATACATCTTAAGAGAACTCCCTCAAGGTTTTTCCAAGCCAACCCATAATCAATGATGATATATTTTTGGGAAGCCAACCTAAGTGCTCTCTTTTGATTTTTGCTTAAATACTCAGGGCATTGTAAATGTTTGAGATAAAATATAACATCCTTGTACCAGACAGAGTTTATCAAAATTTTAAGAACATTCACCTCTTCTTCTTCAACCTCATTTATCTCAACTACTTGTCAAATTTCTTTCTATCATCATCTTTGCTAGGCCCAAACCTCTAACCAATTTCATAGTTTGGATGTCCATGTCATACTCTTACAACTTATTCACCCATCGACATCTCTTACTTGAAATTTCCATCTCTGACAAGATATCCTTAACCATAGTATGTGGACATAAGCTATGACTTTAGAACTTAAAATATATGGCCTAAAGATTTTTGTGGCTCTCACCAAAGAAAATGCATGTTTCTCCATGATAGT
Organism: Taxus wallichiana var. yunnanensis; assembly: GCA_018340775.1. NCBI lineage: Eukaryota > Viridiplantae > Streptophyta > Pinopsida > Cupressales > Taxaceae > Taxus > Taxus wallichiana. Next base: position 188,844,079 of record CM031239.1, read on the forward strand.
ATATTTCAGTTCTGCCCCTTATAATGCTTTACTAAAGAAAGCAATTGGCCTTTCACTTCCTTCATCATCCTTTTGCAACAACATAGATGTAATGGTATTCTCAGAAGCAAAGGAAAACATTTGGAAATTTTTTTATAATCAGGAGCTACTAAAATAGGGCATTCTTCAATGCTTCCTTGATCCCAGTAAAGGCTTGAATAACTACTTCTTCCCATTTGATACTCTGATCCTTCTTCAACATACTAGTGATTGGGATAGTCAATTCAACAAAGTTGGAAATAAATCTCCTGATAAAATTTATCTTTCTAAAAAGGATTGAATTCCCTTTTTGGTTCTTGGAATAGGAACTTTTCCAATGGATTCCACTCTCTCAGGATCAATCATGACCCCTTCTTTTGATACAATATGTCCGAGCAACTTTTCCTTTTGAACCCCAAAATGACATTTCTTAGGGTTCAGTGAGATACCATATTCCCTGCATCTTAACAACATATTTTCTAAATGTTATAGGTGATCATTTATTTTCCTTGAAAAAACTATCACATCATCTTGATACACAACAATGAAGTCATTTATATATCTTGAGAATGCTACATCCATTTCTCTTTGAAATGTGGCTCCAACATTCATCAGGCCAAATGACATTCTAACGTACACATAGGTACCCCATGGAGTAGTGAAAGCAGTTTTTATTCTCTCCTATTGCTTCACAACCACTTGGTTATACCTAGAGAAACCATCCAAAGTAGACAACAACTCAAAACTAGTAACCAATTGCAACATGTTATCCATATTTGGCAAGGGATAGTTGTCTTTGATTGATGCCTTATTTAAATTTCTAAAATCCACACACAATCTTATATCCCATTTTTTTTCGAACCGGCACTAGATTTGCTACCCATGAAGAATACCTTGTGGGTTGTATAATTCCTCCATCCCTTAAATTTTTAATTATTCTTGCATTTTGAGGGAGAGAAGTGGGTTGATTGGTCTTTGTTTTTGCCTAAATGGCTTAGCATTAGCTTCCAGTGGTATTTCATGTTGGAAAAGGTCTTCCCATATGATTTCAACTCTGAATATGACCATGCCAAGCAGTCCTGGTATTCTTTCAACAATTGGACATATGATCCTTTTTCTTCTTTATTCAAGTTTCTACCTAACCATATGCTTCTAGGCTTATCCTTTGTGCCTAGGTTATGTTCTTCAACATCTCTTGAGGCTGACATGTGTCTATTAACAATGCGATCAACATTATCAAAGTTTGACTCAAGTGTAACCAAACCTCTTGGAATGGTATTTGTTTTTAACTAAATAATATCTTTACCAAACAGGGTTTCTCATCCCTCATTACTACAAACCATTGGCTCCCAATCTACGTGCTGATTTGTGAATTCCCCTTTGTTTTGTAAAAATATTTGAATTTGGGCATCATCTTCAAGACTTTCCAATGCTTGACATTATCAGAATAGATGGTCTTGTCATCACCTCAATATCATATTCACAATACGGTGACATTGTGTAATTTTCAAACCTAGATCCTAGTACTGCCAATCTATCTGCTACAACATTTTGTTTTCTCTCATGGTACACTATATTGAAGGAGTCAAACATTTCAATGAAATCCCAAACTACATGCTTGTATTGCTTCATTCTTTGATTCTTTGTTGCATACATCTTGTGAAACTTGCTTAACCACCAATTCAAAATCTCCTTTAACAATAATGTCTTTGATACCATACTTCCAGAAATCCTTAAACCCAAGAGCAGTGCTTCGTACTCAACAATATTATTGGTGCATTCAAAATTGAGTTTAAAAGAAAAGTTAAATTCCTCTTGGCTTGGAGATATCAGGAAAACACCAACGCCATTACCAGATCTAGAACAAGCCCCATCAAACATCAGAGTCCAAGGAGAACCAACCTGCTCAAGATACTTGCACTTGTCAATTTTATGCTCCTTAAAATCAGCATAACCCACAAAGTTATTAACATCAACGTCTGTGTACAATACTTCATAAGAAGCATTGTTAGGGTCCTCAATCAGATGTAACATTTTCTTCTCACCATACAATTTCACAAGAATCCCTTCTATTGGTATGGTCACGTATGACATATCCATTTGCACACTTCCTCCTACACTGGCAGCCCACTTTCTTGACAACATCCCCCATTTGGTAGGACAATCCACAATAACTACATTCATGGTTAAGCATTTTCTTGGATAAGCTAGCTAGTTGTACTACTAATCCTTTAACATACCCAATCATTGGCACTTATCTTGAATCCATATAGTACACTTCCCAAAATTTATTTTTTACTTTGATATTTAATTCATTCATTACCTCAAGGGGCATTACATTACATGAGGCTCCTGAATCAAACATGTAGTTATGTACCAGCCTATCTTTAATAATTAAGGTGGTGTAAAATGGATCCACATCAAGATGAGATTCTACTAGAGAAGTACCCAAATACACCTTAGGTGATTCTCCTAGTTCCTCCAATGCTTGTGGTATTTCTAACTCTACAATGATAGGAGGAATCTCCACATTATTCACACTTTTGCCTTGGGTAGTTTTCTCTTCCTTAAATCCCAAATATTCAAATGCCCTTTTCCGATGCTCAGGGATCCTAAGTAATTCAAAAATGGGAACAATAACCTTGATTTGGCTTAAGATTTGGGCTATGTCACAAGGAATATATTTGGGTAGGATAGTATTAGGAGGGAGATTCACGACTTCTTCTGATAGTATAGGGTTTTCACAGTCTGGGCATGGGAAGAAATACAAGTTCTATTTGGGGTAATTAGGCCTTTTCCAGATGTATCTTTTTAGGGGTTCCTTTGGAATATTGGTAAGAATTGGAATTTTTGGCTTGGCTTGTGGCCCTACCCCTTTGACAACCTTACTTCTAGTATTATATTCCTTCTCCTGAGCAACTACTGCATTCATCAACAGTTGCATGTCTTCTTCAGAAGGAATTCCCCCATCATATTTTTTAATCATCAAATCCCTTAGGTATTCGAAGTCATGATTAGGAAAATCAAATTCTTGTACCATATCAATTTCAAAAGCATTAATGGGAGGAGAGGTAATGGACACAGTCCAAGAAATTTTCAACAGTTTGGAACTTATCAATTTAGTTGAAGTCACCCCTTGTTGTGAGTTCTCAGGGTACTCCATCATGCACACATCACCATATGCCTCATCATCATTTACTTCCTCAACTTCCTTATCCACATCACATGGGGAATGTGGTAAGAAACACCTATCACACCATTCAATTACATGGGCCTCTTCCACGGTAGTAAACCTAACAGTTAAAGGATCAGGGACCAACCTACTTTCCCTAAGTTAAGGCAATTTATTCCCGATCCCATGGGTCATTTTCTTGTCATCTGGTCTTGTGTCCCCAAATTTCACCCTAAAATTTGAAACTATCCCATGTAAAAAATTTGGTACTTTTAAAATAATGGGCCACTTTTTTTGTTTTTATTGTCAAAAAGTGTCTGTATTGTGTCAAGACATTTCCAGAGAGTCATATAAGTCAATTTCAATAAATACCCAGATGCCCAAACTCGTTATATTCTGTTGTTGGAGTTTACCTGTGGGAAATTTTTATTTAATTATTTTAAGCCCCGTTTGAGGTAAATTATGCTCCGATTTGACCTTGTTGAGGTTTTACATGTCAATACTCCCATATACCAGTAGGGCTTCCACCAAGAATGAATCCTGGGCTTTATCTGTGACTTATGGTAACTTTTTGCGTTTTTGGTATTTTTCTCGTTTTGTTTTCTGTGAAATTTCCCTAGGTCAATTCCTTTTCCGGTTCAATCTATTTTCTTGCCTAGAGTATCTGGAAATCATCTACGAGACGTCATTCCAGAAGGAATTTTCCACAGGAGGTCTGGTTCTCTCTAAAAGATGAAGTCATGCACAAAAAGGGCCTCTTCTAGGCAAGTTGCATTTTTGGGAAAGGAAGGTTTTAAGCTACAATGGGATTTTTGGTGGTAGCAGACAGGTGAGAATTTTGTACCTACCTAACAGGTACTTTTTCCCATGGAAGCAAAGTCACTTAAGTCATGATGGGAAAATTAGAGGTAGCAAGTAGGTGGGAATTTCTTACCTGCCTTGCAGGGTGAAAATTCCCATTGTGAAATAAAAGAAAATCACTTAAGGCATTGATGGGAATTTCTTACCTACCTTACAGGGTAAAAATCCCATTATGAAAGTCAAACAACTTAAGTGGATCATGAGATTTTTGGAGCTGCGATGCAGGGTGAATAATCCCATTGGAAATTGACTTTTAAAAATAGAAATTAGCCATGTCAAAAAGTGTGACCCCTTTTGGAATAGAAGGATAGCTTTAATTGCATTTATTAATTGTTTCTATTCCTAATTTTGGCACCCAAGCATGAGGAAAAGTCAACACAGGATGAGAGGATAAAGGAAATTGGAAATAGAATTCTAAAATTAAATAAATTTAATTTATTTAATGCAGCCCTCTCTCATGCAAAAAGTGCGACCCACCTAGAGGAGAAATAATACTTTTTAAAGTATTTATTGATGGAATTAATTCCTATTTTTGGCGCATGAGGTCAAAGCATAGTGTGAAGTCAATGTAGACTGGAAGTAGAAAGCTAAAATTAAATAAATTTAATTTATTTAATGGCAGCCATGAGCATGCACAAAATAGGTGCCCAAATTGAAGAGAAAAGCATGATTTTTAATTAATTAATTGCGAAAATAAGAAGTAAAATTATTAATTATAGAATGATCAAGGTTATATAAGCATGGACTACCATATTAATGGAGTTATTAATTCTTTAGCAAAGGAGTGCAGCCCAGGCAATTTTGGCACCCAAAGAAGGAGAAATTTTGCTCAGAAAAAGGTGTTTTCACTGTCGGAAAGCTTCAAAGTTTGGCACCTAGGTTTGAAGGAGCTTGATTTAAGTCTAATTAATTGTTTGCATAGTATTAAAGGTGTCCGTAAAGTTACAAATATTTATGCCTGCTTTTCATGCAAGAAAAGCCTTAAATTTAAGGGCAATAGGCTTTATATGAAGATTTTTATGATGAAAATCAAGTGTTCATGCTCTGGATTCCTTATTTGTCTGAATTAATTGCAGGAATTCATTACAGATGCTTATATAATTGAAAGGGATCTTAAATCAATGTCGAATACAGTGAATATATCTTCCGAATGTGAAGAAATTCCTAGATCTGCACCAATTGTAAAGAATTCCGGCCGAATAAAAAGTAAAAGGGTTACTCTAGCCATGGCGAAGAATGATGAAATAAAAGGATTAGTAGAATCATGCATAGCTTCCAGATCTAAATTCGGATCGAGGTTCAAATCTAGATTCAGATCCATAATTGCAAAAGATTCATCCTCTTTTATCTAATGTAGCCCATGTAGAAGTCGAAAGGCATGAAAAAATCCTTCTAGGATCTTGTGCATGTGCTCCCAATCTTCCAGTTGAAGCCTTCATTGAAGTTACATTCACCCAGAGTGTTTTCGTTAATTTTTAATTGCTCATACGCAATTAAAAAATAAAAAATATGAGTTATTTACAACAAATATTTCATTGATGCATGTACTCGGATAAGAACTAAAAAAGCTTCAAGGATAAAGGAAGACAAGTCAAACGCAATACTCGCAAGAAAATCATAGTCACTTGCTTCCAGATCCAGCTACTTCCAGATCTAGTTTAGTGAGAATCAAAGGAAAAAGAATCAATTACATGCAAAATATGGAAAAAAGAACAAAACTGGAAGTGTTGCAGCTTTCTTCTAATTTTTGTTTCTCTTTCTTCTTCTTTCTCTTATTTCCTCCGACAAAGTAATTGAGAGATCAATCAAATTATAAAACTTAAGTGATCGGTTTAAAAGCCATTAGTTGAAGAAGTCAACTACTTTGAAATAGGTGGTAGACATGCAAAATAGAATGTTCTATCTTCAGTTACAAATCATGCATGTCATGCAAAGAGGAATTCAAAGAGGGAGATTGCCAATTGTTTCCTTTACAACTTCCACATGTGCCAGTTCATTAAAAGCTTCCAACTTGTAATTTCCCCTCTACATTCTATAAGTAGAGGAAGAACCTATGGGTTAAATGATCAGAATTTGCAAGTAGCATTCTTGTGTTCCAGACTTTGTGCTGAAACCCCTGAGAGTGATTTGAAGCAAAGGAATAGAAAGGAGAAGATTTCCTGAGAACTTTGTGTCACGGTGCATTTTTTTCTAACTTTTTGTCTTAGATCTACTTATAAGTTGTGTTATTCTAGATCTAGATCCGAAAGCTTCCTTTTCTTAAAATTCCGAGTGTTAATATCGATTGGTCTGTCCCATATGCATGCAATCAACTCTGTAATCTATTGATTGGGTTGCACATCTTCCCCCTTTCTTTCCTATTTTTTATTACTTCCTTCTTCTTTAGATATTTCCCTTTCTTTAAACAACTACTTACTTGCTACAAAACTATACAGCTATGGTTCATGAGCTACATGGTTAAAGTAAAACCCCTAAATAGATACTAGCATAGTTTATTGAAAAATCTTACACGGGAGCCTCATCGGTAAATGAGGGAGATTTATCCGATGACCGCCTAAGTTTACAACTATGCAGAAAATCTAGCCGACATGGTCTCGTGATCACCTGCGGGATGATTTCCAAATCTCTCATAACATTGTGGCTTGTGTTGACCTTGGGAGTTCTATCCTATCCCTTTTTTGCTCTGGCCAATTTATAGGATATCTCTTCAATTGCTCCATCCAAAGTCTTCATAACCTCTTCCAGATCCACTACTTTGTTTGACTGAGGTCTTTCAGGATTGATCAACTTGACACCCTCTCTCTTAGGAGGCTTCCCAACTACCTTGATATTATTTTATATTTGTAAGGCCATTGTGAAATCCTATGTTAATGTTCTTGGGTTCTTATCCCTCAAGTAATAAGCAGTCTTTTTATCAAAAGCATCAAAATATTTGATCAAACAAGACTCATCACTTGGCCTTAAGATTATAGGTAACCTATTCAAGGTTTTATTGAACCTAGTATTGAAATCCTAGATAGATTCATTTGGATTCTTCTTTATATTTTCAAATTCAGATAAAAGGAACTTAGGATCAGGTCTTATCCCCATACTATAATCTGAAGGCATTTTTCATCTCCGTCCATGAGTCTATTGAATTTTCTAGTAAAGCCTTATACCAGTCACGTGCATCCTCCTCAAGAGTATGAATGAACAAATTTATATACACGTCTTCAAACTCAATTTCAAAGTCTTCCATCATATTGATGAAGAGTCTTAAATGTTGGTCACCAGTGATGGTGTTATTCCCTTGAAATTTTGGTAACCTATTTCTGACATCTTGTGGCACCATATTAGGATATCCAACCATACCTCTGAAACTTATTGGTCCAAAAGTATTGACAACAAAAAGAGGTCTAGGTGGAGGTTGAGCCATATTGCCTTAGGGAGGTGATCTTGTAGGAGAATCAAAATGATAAGGGATGAGGGGTCTTTGGAGCACAAGAGTACAAATTTCAAAGTAAATATCCTCTATTGATTCAGTTTCATGAAAAACCCTATCAACCTTGGAGGATACGGGAGAAACTCGAGAGACACTCTTTTTAGACAAACAAGATGGATTTTTTTATTTCACAAACAAGGTATACTAATGATGTTTTGAAGAGATTTAACATGTTGAATTACAAGCCAACGCCAACACTTGTTGGAGTAGGTTTGAATTTAAGAAAAGATGATAGCAGATCATTTGTAGATCCAACATTGTTCAAAAGACTAGTTTAAAGTCTCACGTATTTGACGGCCATAAGTAAAAATATTATGTATGGTATGAGCCTCATCTCAAGGTTCACGGAATCTCCAAAAGATTCACATTGGCAAGCTAGAAAAGGATTTTGAGGTATGAATGTGCAAGTAAGAATCATGGAATTTTGTATTCAACATCAGATGAGTTCAAACTCATAGGCTACACAAATCAAGTGATAGTGTCAAAAGTATTAATGAGAGAAAGAGGACATCTGGCTATGCTTTTCACTTTGGAACAGGTGTAGTTTCATGGTTAGCGAAGAAGCGACCAATAGTCACACTATCTTTAGTAGAAGCAGAGTATATAGCGAAACATGAGCAACATGTCAGGCTGTTTGGATGAGAAGAGTGTTGAAATATTTGAGGTAGAATCAAGAGGATGCTACACAATTTTTTTGTGACAATAATTCAGCAATAGCATTGTCCTAAAATCATGTATTTGAGAAGAGGAGAAAGTACATCGACAAGAGGTATCTTTTCATCAATGAGTTGGCTAACAATAAGGAAATTTGTCTTAAATTTTGTAGATCCGAAGATCAGTTTGCTGATATATTTACAAAATATTTGGGAAATGAAGTTTTTGAGTATTTGAGAACTTGTTTGGGAGTTTGTGATCTGGAATATGTCAGATCTGGAAGTGCACACTTAGCTCTAGAAAAATAAAATCTTGAAGGTCAAAATTAAGGGGGCGGTGTTAGAAAAAGAGTAATTTTTCCCTAGAAAAGCAAAAAGCAATTTGATTTTTACATGCTTTTATTTTGAGTTTAGTTTTAGATGTTCTTAAGTTTACGAAAGCTAATAAATCAAATAAATCAAAAGCTTTATATTGCACAAAAGCATGTGCTTTTTAGTTCTATTTTTAAGAGTTGGGTATTTTATTTTTAGATGAAGTCATCTATTTATTAGAGGCAATTGTAAGTGTTTTTATATCAAACACATTCAGAGAGATTATATTGAGTTGAAGCTCTGGAACTAGAAGAAGAAATATATGCACAAAAGTGTTGATATGAGTTTGTAATAATATGTTTTATTTGCAATTATTTATTTTATTTCTGTTAGTTGTTCATATATGTGCCTAATTTCTATAGTCCCCAACTTCTCGGTGATCTCGAAAAGATATCTCATTATGATTTTGCCTCCGATTTTCTTTGAGATATCTCTAGGGCTAATCCAGATTGATGTGCAATCCAGTGGACAATACACCAACGATGGTTCTTAATGTGTTATTACAATCAATTCATGATGAAAGAGATGTAAAAGAAATTAATTTTATTACAATTCTAAACATATACATACTCTCAAACACCGTAAGAGAGATGTATGCCAATAAATCTACCTCTTTATTCAAAACAGGTTGTTTTATAGATATACAATAAAGAATATGAAAAGCTATTAAAAATGAATACGAAAGGTTCTTGAGGGGAACCAAAATGTCATCCTTCATGGAGACAATTCGTATCCACCTTAGGGATGGATTCGAAAAGATAGAAGTCAAAAAATCTAAAATATATCCTATTATTTTATTTAGTACTCCTTGTTCGAGTTATCTCTTAGACCTGATTTGGGAAATACAAGATCCATTGGAAACATGATGGAATGAACTTGAAAAACATTGTGATGACCATATAACATCAGCTATAATGATAGATTCTAAAGCCCATAAATGCTCCAAAGACCTCAAAAAATGTAAAACACTACAAGTGACAAAACTCACTAGAAATAGATTTTTCAAGACTTTACTAAAGTAGACTTTTAGAAATCCTCTTTTGGATCATTTTTTTCCTCCTTACGAAATATTTTTCCCCATTTCTCTTATATTTTTTATTAGGTATGAAAATAACTTCTCAATTTGACTCTTGATGAACCAATTCCCTTTTTGTGCCATTTACCTTACCTTCAGTACTCAATGGAGTGTGATTTGTTGATGTTTCATGTCCTTGATCACCTTGTCAATTATCTTATCATATTTCACTATTGTCGCATGGTCTAAATTTATCTCTATACTCTGTAATCACACAAATCTCTCGATATATTGTAGTGCCCAACATAAAACAAAGGAAACAATATTTATATATATTAAATTTTTATCCTACACCCATAGGATTCCATGTGAATGCTTTGATGAAAGGATGGGAACCATTAAATACCACCACTTTTTAAAAAAAAATTCTTTAAATTTTCAATGGGAGTGAGGAATTTAATAGAAAAGATTTAAAAAGCAGTAGTACTATTTCACCACCTTAGTAGAGTTATGGAATCTTAAATGATCCTAGTGGCAGGTGTGGGAATATGTGGAGAATGACCATCCTAAACGCCTTTTGAAATGTCATTTTTCTTGCATAATCGAGACAAGAACTTTGTTTGAGATCCAAGGCATTAACCATGGTGAAACCCAAGTTAACGTTGTAAACTTAGCAGTAATTGGTTAGTTGTTGCGAATGTAGAACATAACATTGCGTGGAATTGTGCTAGCAGTGCCCTAGATGAAGCCATCCTAAAATCAAGTCATTATGGATTAGACCAGCTTTGCACACAGAGATAAATCTGTAACTAAATGTCTCCTCATTCTGATAAAAACAAATTGATTTATTTAGATCTCGTATCTTTGTAGAAGAAGCGGGTTTAGTTGTCTCAAAGTAAAATAAATTTTTGTTTTCCGCCATTTTGTTTAATGTCTGCAAAGGAAGGAGAAAAAGATTGAGAATTATGGGACGGTTCTCCCATGTGTAATGTTTAGCCTATCGTTTTTTCTCTTCTGATTTTTAGCATCCGCGTTATGTGTATTGTAACCTGTGCAACACCATTCTCAGGGTGGATGTTGGCTATCATTTTGTTCCTTCTCTTTACCTTTTTATTTTGAGTAGTCGTTGTGCTGATTAAGACATTGAAGTGCCTTTCACGTTGTCCCACTTATGTGTTGGCAAGATATGTTTCTTTGACATTTCTTACTACTACTCGATCATTGTATACTAAAGAAGAAGAAGAAGAAGAAGAAGAAGAAGAAGTTTATGATTAGAAGCCACGAAATGGCTGTCAACACTTGATATTTTAGGCTTAATCATGTAGATACTTGTGTTAAATGCAGTCCATGAGTGGGTGCATTTTTTCCTAACAAAATTGAAATGTATATTCAAAAGCATCACCAGATGACAATTTTGTATGGAATAGATAACACATGCTTCGGAAGCATGATCATCTGGTATCAAGGATGGATTGGGGTAAATAATAATAATAAATTCAATAATATTTTGACTATGTCACATGATAGAAACTTGTCTTTTTAGATCTTAGAAGGCCCTGGAGACCTTCTAGCAAAGGAAAATGGCATGTGTTAGGTCAAAATCCATTCCTTGCTAGCATAATTCTAGCCTGTGAGAAATAAAGAGGCTTAAAAGGACATATGTATACTGATTGTGGGAGCATAGAACTAGCATGAAAAGTGTCATATAATATGTATGAAAGGTACGTATTATCCTCGAAGACAATGGTATACGAAATGTCTATTTGAGATGCTTAATCAAATCCCAAAGTTTGGACCAGCTTCGTTCCTCTAGGCATGATAGGATTTGTCCCTTCCTTGATATGTTTCTCCATTTATTATTTTCATGTACAAAATTTCGTATTAATCTTGTTAATGTTAAGTGGTTTTGGGTGTTAGTTATTTTGTATAAATCTGGAAATTATATCATTTTATCTTCGTATATGAATGATCTGGGTAGATGAAATACTATTTCAGTGATTTAGTATGGTATTTATTTAGAGGGTTTACTTGTAATGTGCTTCTGTGGCATTATACTTGAAGCCCTTAATTCAAACACAAACGGTCTATGTTGGTATGAACTTAAGCTCGAGGTTTGTTTTATTGGGGATTATATCTATGTGGGTATATCGAATCCCTTCTTCTTTGAGAGATCTGTGTATGTATAGTTGATACGGTTTTTAATATTTTGATTTGTATTAAAACTCTGTGAGCTTCATTTAGGTATTCGATACAACAGTTAAATCTTATTACTCCTCACTGTTATCATGGTTTGATATCTAATGTATTTGGGTATATCTTCAATTTCTTTAGTTGTGAAAGTTGGTTAGAGGGTTATATAGCCATACCTAGATCTTCTTGTAAAGTCGACGGCTATATACCGTTCAGAAATTGAAGTCTTGAAGATTTAAATACCCAATCTGTGGTATCCGACCTAGACCTTGTCATAAACTTTGTGACCTATTGGGTTATTGGGGGACTCTTTAATAGTTGTGTTTTATGGCAATGTTGTAATGTTTCGATAAGCTATAAGTTCCAATGTCTACGAGTTTGGTGTCATCCTTTTTGTTTGAAATTGTTCTAGTTATATGGCACTATTGGAACAAAATCATATTGATTTTGTAGGTTAATACTTTCCTTCTATGGGTATTTCTCCTTATAATGATTACTCCTTAACTCCTCCAGTTGATTAAATATTTCTAGGTTGATTGTTGTAGACCAACGATTGAAGGAATGTTTGGTGATTTGTGCTCACTATGTCATCATATTATTAAGGATATTCACTGCTAACATAAACAATGATACTCCTTTTGTTGGAAAATTGTGTAGACTATTCGATACCCTTGAATGAAGACCACATATTAAAAGATACTTGTATAGTTATAATGCTTCGTATTATTCTATACTGTTATCTTATGAAGGAATAATATTTGTGTCTTGTAGTGTTATAATGCTTGAGTATATATCGATACAAGAAGATATATGAAGGATACAAGAATTTTTTATCATAAATAGTTATAATGATTGGTATTATTCAATGTTAAAAATTGATTTGAAAAATAGAAGATAACTGGGATCCTCGTAAAGGATATGTGAGAGTTATAGTGTATCATGAATTGGATAATGATAAGTTATAAAAGTAATAATATTACCTATTTATTCAATTCTGTAATAATGATTGATTGATTGACCTAAATGGTTATGTTATTGGTATATAATTAATGCATGAAAGTAATTATATTTAAATGTTGTAGTTAGTGATGTACATGCAAACAAGTTCGAGAAATGTCCTGACCATGATCTTTGTCTTTTTGTTAGCTATGTGATTTTAACTTAATGAAGTACTTCCTATATGCAAATACTAGATGATATAAGTTATTATAGGAGGTATAGATCTTCTCATGCCAGTCCTTATGAACTGATAGTTAATAATAAATCTTTCGGATGGTCTACTTGAAAGATGAAAGGAAGAGGATGTTTCAAATGTTACATTTATTCTATAGATTGAAGAAAATTAAATTGTATTACTTGTTGTATACGTCCAATAAATGAAGTACCATTGTATTGATTTGATTAATGAGGGCCAATTAGCCTAGTTATATGAATTAATTGCAAAAAGTGAAATTGTAAGACTTATACGTATTCGGGAAAATATGTGTTATCTCGTTTTAAAGAAATGAATAAGAGGCTTTCATATAATCACTTTGTGTTAAATTGTATCAAATGTTGTAAGGTATTTTTATTAAACTTAGTTGCGTATATGATTGTAATTAGAGGGAATCACACATTAACGTTGTTGTCCTAGTTGGAACAAATGTGCCTAAGGAAAATACTACTCTTTTGTCTCACCCTCCGATCAAATGGAGACTTCATCAGTAAGGGTAATGGTCTATAAAAAGAAAAATATATTACTAAGAATGCCGCCTTCTTGCCTTAATGATTCTCTTTTCTGTTGTTGTTCGGCTGGTCTATATTGTTTCATTTATCTTTGTTGGGCAGCAACTTGATTTTCTACAATGGTGCTATTGTGCCACTGCAGATTGGTCGTTGTACATCATTTGTTTCTTTGTTGATGTGTTGCTTGTTGTTGGTTCTTTTCTTAGCAGACAGTTTTATACTTTTGGGCATTAATGTTCTATCTGGATTTTGATCTTTTGTTATGCTTTAATTGTAAAATCTGGCTTTTGAGCCTTATTGTACAAGGGTATAGTCCCTTTCAAAAAACTATTTACCAATAATTAAAAAAACAAAATTAATATATATGTTAAATGTAATTGAGTTTGACATCTTATAGTGCCCTGTTAGGGTGAAATTGATGACTAAATCTTAGGTGTGTGTGTTATTTTCCTTGATAACATAGAAATAAAATCTAAATAAAACAATCAACCCTGGTATAAAACTCTCGAATAACTACCTTCTCATGTAATCCTTCTTAACGCAAAAACTAAAACCATAGCGTGAACCTAAATCATTAAAATAGATGTCAAAATATAGCCTAAGGAAACAAAATTCCAAGTTAGAGATTATCATCTTATCATGTATACTTAGCAACATTGTCTGAACCCGACAAAGTAAGGAGCGACATGGTTAAACTTTGTCTTCGATATGGGGTTCCCTCATAACATTGGTAGTCATGTGTGTTGTAAGGAGAATGTAATTCTATTAAGGTAATACTCCATGGGAAACCAACATTTAACATAATTTAAAACCCTTTTGGCCCAACACACATGTAGAGTGAAGGGTGTTAGGTTTCAAAGATCTCCAACTACTATTGAAAGTCACCTTTAGTAGCTTAGGATTATAAATGAACTTGACACCTAATTTTTATTATCGTTTGGAAGTATATGATACGATATTAAGAGTTAATTGAGGAACTTAACAACATTTTAAGTTATGATTATTTTGTGGAAGGGTAACCTTGAGATGCTATTCTAGGAAAAAAGAAAAATTATATCTTACTTGTAACATGTTTAAATCATCATGTTGAGAGAAACATAATCCATTAGCGCGTAAAATTTAATGTGAACCTTAATCTTTAAACAAAGAGTTAATCCTTGTTCTCCCACTTGTCCCATTGTGAAATGAATGTATGATGTGAAACTAGGTAATCATGTTCTTGAGGCAATTCCCTAGGATGAGAGCTAGTAGTCTCATGAGCATGTAAATGTTCCTTATTAACAAATGGGTTACACAACTAATTTCAAAACGTTATTTAAATATAACTAAGTGAAATTATTTTAAGAATAATTAAAATGATTCAAGTGGATCCTATGTTTTAGTTACCTACACATGAGAATTTTGAGTGTGAATCACGTTTAACCCCTCTCAACACAAGAAGTATCGAATTTACCTAGAGTTACATGATGATTGTTGGAGATAAGGGTGTTCAATCACTCTAGTTGTGACCTTAGTAAGGTGTAAAAATTTATAAATGAATGTCTACTTGTAACATGCATCTAATACTTAATTTTCCAAGAATCCAAACTTGGTCGAGTGTGAAATCATACTCCTTGGGACCTTGATGATTAAGCATTTAAGTGAAATAGATGGGATATACAGTTAGTTGTAATAACTTAAAAAATATATAGAGTACCCTTAGAAATTAAATGTTGATCTGAAAAACAACGCGTCTTCTATTTACCCTTGAATTAATAAACTTTCTTTGTTTCATGTGAACATTCCTTGTTGCAACTCAAATAAATTACAAATCCAAATGAACATACAACTTATAATACAAATCCTTAGAACAAACCATAGTATCCTCATGTATGCTCATATGTTCCTATCAATAATTAGGCTACATCATTCTATTGCGATAAGATAAAAGAGAAAATTCAGATGGAACCACTACAAGTAAAAATTTAAGTAAGATAAAAATAATGTAGCCTAGATAAAGAAGAATGAAGGAATCCATGACAAGTGATTGTCAAATAAGTAAGGTCAATAACAAAATATGATTAGAATAAATGTACGAACCAGAAAAGTGTTGTGTTACGGATGGTGCATATACGGGAGTTTATACTGTAGTGGAATTATTGTGTTGTGCCTTGTCATTTGGGAAATGTGGCCTCGATGTGTTTCATGTGCGTTTCATGTTACTTTGTGGGATAATGTTTGTGAAAATGTCTCATGAGTATGTGTTGTCCTAAGCAATCCCTTGTGTTGTCATGTATCAAGCAATGTAAGTAAAAAAAAATTATTCCGGTATTTTTACTATTGTTTTATTTGTGTGTCAAAATTGTGGGTGTTACATATATCCAAGAATTAGATGAAAGTATGGGCGAGAAGCTCAACATTTAAAATTTGATGCAACTCAAGGTAGGGTGGAAGATTTTTTTGTAATTGTGTATGGCCCATATCGTAGAGGTTTGATTTTCTTATATGAACCCTTGATTCGTTCTTTTATAGAAGCAGCTAAATCATATCCGTGATTTGGAATTGACAAGGAACCCAATGGACATCATGGCATTGCTTGTAATATTGGGTGGTTTGTTCCAGGATCTCGTATAATTATTGTTAGGTGTGTCAAATTGATTCCAAAAATTTAGTTACCTTATCAACTTCTTTTTGCATATGGGAAGATTATTATTTTGTAACATAAAGGAAACACTACATCAATGGAAGCCAATGATAGCGGAATCGAGACTAACTTGAAATGGGTTGTCCAAAGGAGCTATGAAGAGCTTGGTTGTAATCATGTTTAACATATCCAAGATGTTCTTCTCATGTGCTTGGATGTTTGGAGTGATATATTTGAAGAAGATGCACAATCATACTATTAACTATCTTTATTTTCATAGTATTCTCGAGGGTGGAATGTAGTGGACTTGTTCGAGTTTGTGTCTATCATGACTATAGTGTAGACCAGAAGACCCCACAAAACTTGAATCCTTATCCTAGATGATGCTTTTAGAAGGCTAAAATGAACCCAAAAATGCTCAAAGAATAGATTTACAGTCTCTTTATACTAATATTATCTTATTGCAAGGTGCAAAGATTGCAGTTTTAAGAACATATCAATCACTACAAAAACATAGTTAACTCTATATCTGGTGGAAGGAGATCGACATCAAATTAATCATAGCAGACCCCATAGTGTTCCTACAATTGCTAGAGGGGTATTAAGGCCCTACTTTTAAATTGTTGGGTTGGCAATCACACAAAGCTATGCAGATCTAATGTATCTAGTAACATCATTATGGAGCTTTGGTGCGTAGAAATACTTCTATAAGATTGCCACTTTGTTTTATTTACTTTGAAGTGGCCTACAACCCAACTATAGTGAGCCTCCTAGATCAATTTTTGACACTCCACTACAGGAAGATAGAGGCATCCCATGCGGCATAGAACCCCTTCCTATAAATTATAGTCTAGAACATTATTTCCAGTCCTTAGCCTTTAATATATGTCAAAAAAAAGGGTCATGTTTATACATTTGAGGTCACCCTAATGTTTCATGCCCACGTGAGTCAAAAATTGTTGTCATAGAATTTATATAACCTTGACTCAAATAATCAACTCGCTCAGATTACCACCCCTCTTTTTATGCGGGATGTAGATATGAAACTACTACAAATAGGTGGACCACCTCTGATGATGACCATTTTGAGACTTTCCTTGGGTCCACATAAATTTAAAAGGTTAATGATCCGGGTGTATTATAGTTTCTTTTCCCATAATATAGTGTTTCCACTATTTTCACTAGTGCACAATGGCATACAACTCCTCATATATCATCTACATATGCAATATGTCAAAGAAATTCTAACAATTTTATGCCACTAGATGCCCATGTTGGGTGAGGACTATACCAAGTGTGTATTTTGAAGCATTTATTTCTATCTCGATTGACGATTGTAGATCTAAAATAATATGCATAGTGATGAACAAAGACTCTCCTTCATTTGTGTAAATGTGTTTTATTGTGTACTTATTCATACGAACTTTTCTTTTTCTCCTCTATGTGTCACCTAATTCAAAGGTAGTGGTATGAGAGAAAACCTATTCCTAAAATAGGTTTCTAAGAAACTTATTTATGATAGAAGTTGGCTATTCCTAAGAAACTTTAGAGTGTAGTGATGGTCTTTGGTGTTGGCTAGTCTTAGTTAACCTAGATATTTTTGGGTTCCACATGTATGGCATCCTTTTTAATGACGTATCCTAAGTACTTTAGATACTCTCCATACTAGAGGAATAATTGTCTATGTCAAGATGGAACTTGTGTTGACATAAGGTCTATAGAACCTTTTAGACATGATGAATTTTATCCTCCCATGTCTTACTGAAGACAATAATTCCATCTAGGTAAACGATCAGAAATGAATCAATGAATGATCATACGATATCATTTATCATCCTCATGAATGTCGTAGATGTATTTGTCAACCCAAAAGGCATGAGCGATAATTTAAAAAAGATGTTATATTTGAATGTTATTTTCTAAATATTTGCAAGATCAATGGGAAGTTAGTTCTACCATTAATTCATATTGATCTTCATGAATAACTTAACTCTGTTTTAGCTAGTCGAGGAGGTCATTAATCCATGAAAGAGGTCACCTTTTCTTTACTATTATTTTGTTTGAGGATTGACATTCAAACATAAAGCTTCCACATCTCATATTTATTTTTCGAAAGAAAAATTGGGACCCCATAAGGTGATGAACTTAGTCGAATGTGCCCCTTATGAATCAACTCCTAAATTTGATGCTTGATCTCTTCATTCTCAAGTTCTAAGCACTTGTATAGAGGTCCATTCGAGAGTGGTGTTCTAGGGACCAATTCAATTTGATGCTTCACCGACAATGTAAAGGCATGGGTGTTAGTGGTATGAAGACATATATGTATTAAGATATCATATGATCCATCTACTTCCATAGTGATTTCGGTCTAGTGGGGTTTCTCTTGTGGTCACTGCACCCTTTTTCTTAACCTTAGGGATAATCATGAGTAGGAAAAAGGTCCTAGTTTGAGAAATAAACCTATGACATTGTGTTGCACCGATCACGAGTCCTAGATTTAGTAGGGGATACCCCTTAGATGTGATAAGAATTATGACCTAGAGTGCTGATGGCACTCCTAGTCCTAACCTCCTATAAACCATGAAAATACCACATGTATGGTTGTCCAAGAAGTACATCACAAACATCCAATGGTGCATCACATATTTGAATGGTTTGATTGAATAGGTGACCCGTAAACTAGCCAATAATTTTTTATTGACCATGGACCCTTATAGGCAATTTACTCTTTTACCAAATTTACCCTGTAATAAATCAACTTTAATCACATGCAATGTAAGGATCGAAACCACAATGCACAAGGGTTGATAATGGATTTTGGTAGAATGCCTATGTCTTCGGGTTCGCAAACTAGTTGAACCAATCCATTATAATGCTCCAAATATAAGTACATAATAAACTTACACTACTAAAATGGACGTTTAACCAACTCAAAAGTGCTAGTTGATCCTCATAACCCACTTTGGTCTTGAAAGCTCGCAGCTCTTTGATTTGAGACATTCCTGCCGACCTCCACTTCACCGCATGGAAAAAGAACCTCGACACAATATTAAGGTCAGAAAATGTATGATGTTGACTTTCACTCCGTTGCATGGAAAATAACCTCTATACTGATTAAATTCTCTAATCAACAATGGTGTTTAGGTACCACTCTGTTGCATGGCCTCGATCAGCCTCAATGTAGAGAAAATATCTGACTGATGTCTCGATAACGAGATCAATAATGATTATGACTCTCCTCCATGGAATTCAAGTAACTAACTTGGTGATACACCTGGCATACTAAGAATCAAACCTTTTTGTTTCTCCCATGCTTCATCACATCCCTCGGCTTCCAACGATGTCTCCGTGCTCTCACACAAAAATAAGGATTACATTAGACCTTTACACTAGTCGATGAGTTAAAATAATAACCCCCGAATATTTACAATGTGCCTATAATTATAGGACTTTTCATTATTCTTCCTATTAAAAATAATAATAGGTCTTACTTCTCAATTTCCTATAAAAATAAGATAAGTCTTCTATATCATCAGTACCTATTAACAATAATAATAGGTCTTCATATTTTCTCCCTAAATGCCTATTAAAATAATAATAGGGCTTATTTTTCTTCGAATATGGCCTTCTTAATTTCCTAAGGCTTCACAATTTTCATCTCCCATTATTCTCCTTTTCCTATGATTGAGAGGGCTTTTTGTTGAGTGTATGGAGAGGGGGTCTTTATATAGGGCTGTCTTGGTCGTAACTCTTGGATATATGGCTTATCACCATATCTTATCGCAACCAACTTGGTGGGCAAAGTTTGTGGGATCGCCACCTTTAGAGGAGGTAGGTCCAAGGTTCAATCCATCAAAGATGCTTATTTTGGTACCTAAAAATCTTGTGCATGTATCCACCATGATCCCAAACACTACATTCCTCCAAATCAACCTCGATGCTGCCACATAATAGTGACCCTCACCGTCAAGCCCACCTGCCCAAATCTCTACGACTCAAGTCGACCGGTCTCCACATCGGCTGATCCCACCAGGCCGCTTCGCCATGTCCGTCGATTTTAGTGTGGGAGGTATATCACACATTCATAGGCTGATGGGCTTACATAACCTTTATAAGGATTTTAACTTCCCGATGTATATGTGGCTGCGACCACATAACTCCGCATTTATTTTTCCAAGTAGATCACTCCACAAGCTTGCTGCATGACTTGGTCTTAGCTCGATTCGAGAGCTCGATTAGCTCGCTAGTCTTGCCCAAGTGTATTAGCTCACCGAGTTGGTGGCATAGCTTGGTCGACTCGGTTGACATATAGATAAGTGGTGGCCGGCCATGTGGTGGCCTAAGGACCCACCACGTGGTAATTCTTTTAATTGTGTTGGTGAAAATGAAGATTAACATGTCTGTCACAAGCGTCGAAGACCAGAGTCACAAAATGAAATTTTTCACTATCACTTGATTTATTTTGCCACGTATCGCTAGTTCATTGGCCAGTTGACCCTACCAAGTCCAAACTTTAACTAGTGGAAAAAAATTTGTACAGGCTTTGTTTTTCATGTTCTTGTAGGCGATAGAAAGATCTTGGAGTCTACTTCTATCAGAGCAATCTGGAAGGTTTTCGAACTTCCATCTACTCAATTTTTCTCTTGATCACACCTCCCTACTAAGGTGGATTTTAATCCCTAAAAGATTCTATTCTCTACTACTAGATCCAAAACCCTGAGGCTATCTCGAAGAGATCTATGTAGCTGACTCAATGGCATTCAAACTACTCCTCTACTTAGATAATCAATTTGATCCTTGGGACCTATAACACTTGGGCTCATTGCCTTTAGTTGCCTCACTCGATGCCAAATCAAGATGACTTATCTTTGTCTTCTCTTCATGAGGACTTGATATAGAGATTTGATTACCAATGTTGAAAGTAAACACTAGGAATGATAAACTTGTCGCTAAGTGTCTACTTGGTCACTCTAATATTGTGTCTTCTCTTTAAGACGAGGTAGATTTTCCCTTGTCTTCATCGACCTTAACCCTCTTGGTGTGTTTCTTTTGCTTCCCACACCAAATCACACAATGGCTATTGGATCCACAATATGCACATGGATATGTCCACAATAGCTTTGGGGTTATTATGGGTTCCTTGTTGTAGTCAAAAAAGACACAATCATACCTCTTCGGGTTGTCAACTTTACCTTTTCTATCATCATTATGCTTTTACACCTCTTTTTGACATCCACTTTTTTTGGACGGCTACCCACTTCTATGCAAAGCTATGTTAGAGTGTGCCTAGTGTTGAAAAGTTACACCCTCTTGTTGAATTCCATTTTGTTACCCGACTTTCCACCTCTACCCGTAACTAAGTAAGACAGTTTAGTCGACAAGCTTAGCTATACATAGATATGGTTAGCTATACCTTGACTATTTACACCAAGGCCTTTTCCTTCATATCTCATTTTAAAAGCAATTTTGATCATATACCTCTAACGTACTTTTTGAATTCACCAAAAGTAGCATTTACATTTCATGGAAGGGAAATTCGAGTGAATCAATTATAGTATGATTATCGGTGGGTGTACCTTTCTTCTCCACCTTTACACCATCTTGAAATGTTATTAGGAGCACTTCCTTGGCTTGCAGCTTCACACTGCAACTTTGTTATCACTCTTCCAAGGAATTATGTCCGAGTCTCAACCTGTCTTGCAGCTCTTGGTTCTCTGATTCCATGAGTTGTAGACATTTTCTCGATTGAGAATCCTTTTATTTTTTCCGAGTTGTAGGTACAATAGGTTTGATGCTATTGGTATTTATTAGTTCCTTTCTACATTCCACCATTCGATGTTGGAACCACCTTAGTACTTGGTTTGGGAAAAAATACCAACATTATCCCCGGTTGTACCATCCCATTCTTCTTGGGTCCCTTGGTGACGATGCTCTTCCTACAAAATAGATTGTAGGAGTTACATACTCTATCTCAATTCAACAATCTAATGTGCCTAATATTGTCGATGCATATTCATCATGTACAACATTGTACTCGGTGTGATGAGTACAACAAGCCATAATATGAATTGGTATAATTCCATCTCACTACTACTACTCATGGGAAGATAGCCTAATTATTGATCTAAATTTTTTTACTTTGACTCATTGGAGGAAAAAATAACCTCTACGTAGAGCTAAGTCTATAGTTAATGACAAAGATCGGGTACCACTCTTGTTCGCAACCAAGATCTAACATGATGTCCTAAAACGAGCTCAATAATGATTATGACTCTCCTCAATGGCATCCAACTAACTAACTTGCGATACGCTCCATGTACTAAGAATCATATTTTCAGCATTTCTCTCATGCTTCATCATGCCCCTTATCTTCCAACGGCGTCTCCGTGGATCTTACATGAGAATAACGCTTTCGTTCACCTTTATACTTGTCGATGAGTTATAATAATAACCCACAAATTTTTACAACGTGCCTATAATTATAGGAATTGTCATCATTATGCCTATATTAAAAATAATAATAGGTCTTGTAGACACCCCAAAATATCTCACATATTCTCAATATTTTCCTATTACATCCAATTATTCACCCATTTGTGATTGATTGATTAAATTGATTAAATCATACACATTGTACCCCTTTGGATTAATTAAATTAATCCCTAGTACCCCTTTTGCTAAGTTAATTATCATTTATTAATTAAATGATTAATTAATTAAGTGTGCACATCCTAGCTAATTAAATTAGTTATCTAATTAGGAAAATACACCTATTTTCCTAGTCAACTCGACATTTACATTCCTAGGAAACTCCAAATGGACTCCCTTCACTAAGTCCACTAACTCAAGTTCTAGAATCCTCAAAAGGTGTGTGAAATTCAATTACATGTACAACCACCTTTGTGGACACAACTTCCGCCAATTAATTATAGTACTACCCCTAAATGACATTTAACTTCCTGGAACTACTGCAACTTCCTCAAGTGCTAAAAATAGCATGTGCATTCATCCATTTGTAACCAACTTCCAACCACTTCTACCTATATAAAATGAAGTCTTATCCTATCCCGAATCCCCCAAATTGTTGGCAAGTAAACTCTCTTAATTTGCATACCAAACTTTTCTAAACCAACTGCTCATAGCAATCCGCAACCCCAATTTGGAGACCATTCAAGAGAACCCACAAATCTATATCCAATAATCTTCCACAATGTTCTACAACTCAAAGTTCTCACAACCTTTACTTGAGGTTTTCTTTGGAGGACTACAACAAGGTTTGTTGTGTTTAGTTTATATTTCATTTACTATGTTTTTCCATAGATTACATTTTTGCACTTGCACTTGTGGGACTCACACCCCCATCTTTATTTACTCTCATTTCATTTGTTGTTTACCTTGTTGTGTTGTTTAGTTTGTAGGGTATATTGTGGGAGGATTTGATAATATAATTTCATTTCCAAATTTACAAAAATCAACATTATTGTTCCTAATTATTAATTTGTGTGTGACAGTTTCTTGTTTTTGCAGTTGAAAATACGGGTGTTTTTTTCAATATTTTTTCTTATCTCATATTTGGCAAAAAAAAATTGTTTATAGACTTTGTTGTAAACTGAATACCTGAAAAATCAAGAAAAAAAAACTATGTCGATTTTATTCAAAAAATCGACCTTATTAAACCAAAAAAATCGCAAACAATTTTTTTACCAATTATGTGAACTGCAATCACTGAGAGGGGGAGTGAATAAATATCCTTACAAAATTTTACTTCTATTTTACTTATGCATTCATCAAACCATTATCATATGATCAATGTTAACTAAGTAAAGAAAACCATCAAACAATGTAACAACCATCCACATGAAAAAGTAACAAAAGAGAACACATGAACACATTATCTAAGTAGGAAACCCTCAATGGGAAGAAAACCCGCTGAAATTTTCTTTTATATATGAAAAAATTAGAGATTTAGTGAAGAACCAACTTCACGAGGAGCACCAACCCCTTAATTTATCTAGCACCAACTTGCAAGGAAGATCAAGCACCAACTTAGCCACCTAAGAATGTTCTCAACCTTCTTCTTATTGCTATCTCAACAAATGATGCACTTATATGCTCTTCTTCTCTCTTATTATTGGTCTGATATCTATCTATGATACATCATCATGCTCTCAATTCTCTATAAATCCCTTTTATCCTCATACATCAGCAAATTTTCATACACAAGCTCATCTACCCTCAAAGCACTCAAAACTGCCTCGTTGCTAACTCGCACTCCTTATTCTTCACTAGGTAATATGCATGCACAAAATGATATTAACCACTTGTAGGATGTTCTTCATGACTTTATTTCACTCTTGAAATGGTCTAAAGGAACTTATTCATCCCTTACAATCAGCCTCTAGCTCTCACTTTTCTCTATGCACACCACTAGCCCAAATAGGTCAAAATTGTCTTGCTTTTATACATGTATTAAGCTCAAAACACCTCATAGGTTGGCCATATATACTTAATTCGGCCATTATAGTGAAAAAAACTCTGATAATCATGAAAAATTAGAACGTTTACTCCATTAGGTTAGAAACAGCTCCTTTTGATCATTTTCTTCTTTAGGACTCAAGAGGACATACTTTATTAGGTCTATTAGTAAAATTATGCAACTTGAACTACTTAGACAACTTAGAACATCATAAAACCACAAAAAACTTTCAAGAAAATTTTCAATGAGCTATAAATACTTCCTTCATTCCTATAAATCTCTACAACTTCATTTCATACCATGAAACCACCTTCGAATACATGACAAATTCTACTAGTTCCTCAAGAACCGGTTTTCAAGAATCAATATTGAACCAACTCAAAACACTTCACCAAGATGAATGAAACATACGTAAAGATACTAAATGACCTCATTAACATCACACAATTCTTTATACTCTTGAACTTAGAGTACAGATGCTCAAGAACAAGTTTTATCCAAGCATACTCAGAACTGTCCCAAAACTATCCCAAAAACCAGTCATGAGAAATTGACGTCCTTAGACCAAAAATGACTATAAGTTATCTATAAACCTTCATATGCATAAATTAAAAGTCCAATACATCATGAAACATCCATTTTTTTCTATTCTCCTTTGAAAAACTTGACAGGTACAAAAGAACTTCAAAAACAGTCTTTTCTAAACACACCAAAACATATGGATATAGTTGGGAGAGTATTGTTCCTGATATAATCATAAAAATATAAAAACAATTCACTTTTGGGCCCTATGGGCAAGATCTTTCATATTGACTTGAAACTAGGGGTTAAGAAGGGATTTTGAGCAGTTTGTGTTAAGGATTGCTCATAAAGATATGTACCTTAAAACATGAAACAATGCCAAAATATCTTATATAGAAACATATAAAATTGTTTTCAAGATATAAATTTCCCATGCAAAATATTTACATTCCAATGACCATCAAAAATTTGACTTACAACTAGGAAACAACATTTTGGACACCAAATTTTACAAAAATACCATATCTTACAAAATAATCAAAACTAAGACCTGAAAGTTTATCTACATATTTGTATCAAAAATTCAAAAAGTTTTCATACTCACTTTTACATTATGAAAATGAAAATGATCACACTACCTAATTAGGATAGGTAATTTGAAAGGACTCCTCTAGGTTCATACCACAAAATCATTTTTCATGCTTTATCCTTCAAACCATGACCTCAAAACTTCATCAACATGCATAGGAAAACATGTTCTATCGGCTAGCTCTTGGTACCATGAAGATGTATCTATCTGGATCTTCATAGAAACTTTGCTTAACTTGGCTGAAGAATGGTTATATCGGCTAGCTCCTGGTACCATTACCAACCAAGCTACTATGTTGGATGCATTCTGAAAAGATTCAAGGCAGCCGAAGATTCCAAAGATATTGATAACTCTACCGACTCAGTTGAAGCAGGAGCCACATGAGCACATGCAGGATTTTATTGCAAAATTCCAAATATTATTGTACAACATTCTAGCATCTACTTCTCTGAATGATTAGAATCAAAATGTATTCTTCATCAATGCTTTACTTCCTGAAGTAAGCTATCAACTACGAAGAGCACGTCCTGCTGACTTGTTAGCATCTCAAAACATGGCGGTTGAAATTGAAGACGACCTCATCATGGCTGGAAAGATAAAGAGCAACACTTCTAGAGCTAAAATTTCATCCTATGCTACTACTTCTGATTCATTGCTGCAAAAGTTAGCAAATGAGATGTCATAGATAAAGAAACAAATGGCTCAAATGGCTTAGGGAAACAACACTGCCCCTGCTCAAAATTTCAACAACAACCGAACCGCATTGTTGGTTCCCAAAGATTAGTAATTAAAGCTTCTCCCAGAAACAACGTGGAGATGAATGAAGAAGACGTGGAGATGAATGAAGAAGACCTGGAAGCTAATGCTGATCAGCTTGAGAATGATGATTTTATAGGTCCTACTAGCAACTCCAACATTAATTACCTAAACTACAAATCTGAACATGACTATGAGGAGATTCTTGAAGATGATCATGGTCATGCATATGCATATGCAGTACTTACAAGATCACAAACTCACCAAACTGAGGTATTAGCAGACGAGCAAAGATGGGTCATCCCTTTGCCTTGTTCCTTACCTCTTAGAAGTAAGCATGCGAGTTCTTCATCTCAACCACAGAAAGAAGCTCAGGTATCTAAATCTATACCTTCCTTAGACATTATTAATCATGTAAATAAAACTAGAATTAAAATTTCAGAAGCTGAATACCCGAGAGCCTTTCCTGAGCAGCTTAAATAGTCTAGTCAAATATGTATAATCACCAAGACAATCCAATACATCAAAATTCATTTTTCCTAAGCCCAAGGTTACTCCTCCCTAGAACAACACTGCAGTTGTTAAATCCTCACCTTCTGAAAGAGTAGAACCTTTCTATGTCTCCTTATTGCTTAATGGTTTCAAGTTAAGCAATTGCATTCTAGATTCAGTGCTTGATAATGTCATGCCAAATTAAAGTTACGAGATGCTCTTGGGGTTACCTTGATAAAGACCATAAAAAGGTGCTACTCCATGGAGAGACAATTCCCTTTAATCAGAAAAATTAAAGATGCACAAACCGCTTCGCTTCTTTTCCTAACAAAATATTAAAGATGATAATTCTAGTTACAGATATTCCTATCGCCTACGAGGATGTTGCGAATGTAAAACTCCTATAAAGAGCTAGGAGATTAAGTAAAGATTGATTGGTCATGTGTTCATATTCCTATCAAAGGAATTTCATAAGATGGAGCCGGAAAAGAAGTCCAAGTACACGGTTATAAAATTTGAGGATCCTAGATCTCAGTTTCTTTTTCAAGAATCTGACCATGGGTTCTATTTCTTGGAAATGGATAAAGATGTTGTAGAACCGTAACTTCAACCAGAGAGAACACAAGAAGAGATAAATTTTTGGACACTAGAGTTTAAAGGTAGCTATTGTTCTTTTACAAAAGGAGCCCGTGTTCTACTAATATCTCCAGATCATGAGATATTCCCATACTACCACAAGCTGATTTTATAGAACACCAATCATACGGCGGAGTATGAAGCATTGCTGCTAGGAAATGGAGCAAGCTAAAAGAAAGAGGTAAAAATCCTCAAAGCCCAAGGAGATGATGAACTTCTAGTCAAATAGGTTCGAGGGCAAAGTCAAGTCAAAAGAGACAAGTTGAAGCATTATAGAGATAGAGTACTTTCTAGCCACATTCGATTTTGCAGCCTTCTCTATTAACTTCATTCCAACAAATCAAAATTCCAAGGTAGACTCTTTGGTGGTCACAACTTGCACTATTGAATCCAGATAAACCACCATCCATATTCAGATAAGGAAACTATAAAGTGGAGATGGTCTACCATCCTAAATTCTTTGATAGTGTTGACCATTGGCATACTTTCAATGATGAAAAACAAACATCTGCATGTTTGCATGTTGAAGGGAATAAATCACCCCCACGATGAACAGTCACAGAAAAATGGATCCTGGGCTATGATGATAATAGTGGAATAATCCAACCAAAAGGTAAAAAAATCCCCAAGGGTTTAGTTTCCTTATCGGTGACAAGTATGATCAAGATTACTAAAGAAGAACAAAGAATATAGTGATAATTCTTCATCGTAAATGCAGCAAATAAATGGGAACGAAGCAAGTTGATGCGAGACTTACCCACAACAGAGAGAAGAAAGGATGAGCCACCACCGGATGAAGTTGGTAAGGACTTGCCCAAGATATTTGACAAGAAGGCTAGAGGAAGGAAGTTCAAGATTGAGACCGGTACTCTGGTGGGACAAGAGACATGAGCTAAAGGGCATGCACGAAAAATTAGATTCACTCTGGAAAGGGCCCTTCATGATCAAAAGAAATTCCAAATGGACACTTTCTTCCTTGCTTACCAGGATGTAATTGAGTTACCATTTCCTTTCGACGAGCAAAGATCTAAAGCTTTTTCGAACATAAAAAGTAGGGTAAAACTCGTATGTATATAAATAAAACTTTGTTATTTTTCCTTTTCTTTTTGTTTTGTGTTGTTTTTGTTTGCCTGACCCAGAGCCCAATGGACAAGACACCAAATCATAGATGTTGGGATTTCATCTTCACCCCTTTCATTCCGAAGAGGCAAAATTTCCAGAGACGGAGTGACTAGTGTCCCTTGATTTCACCCCTAAATATTAGACTACCCCATGTAAAAAAAAAAGTTGTTCTTTTAAAATAACGGGTCGTTTTGTGTTTTTATTGCTAGAAAATGTCAGTATTACATCAAGATATTTGCAGAGAGTCATATAAACCAATTTTGATAAATACCTAGATGCCCAAACTCGTTATATTCTGTCGTTGGGGTTCACCTGTGGGAAATTTTTATTTAATTATTCGGAGCCCCGTTTGAGGCAAATTGTGCTCCGGTTTAACCCTGTTGTTGTCTTACATGTCAATATTCCCATATACCAGTAGGGTTTTAACCAGGAATTAATCCTGGGCTTTATATGTGACTTCTAGCAACGTTTTGCATTTTTGGTGTTTCCCCGTTTTATTTTCTGTGAAATTTCTCTAGGTCAATTCCTTTGTTGGTTTAGTCTGATTTCTTACTTGGAGTATCTAGAGATCATATATGGATGTTATGCCAGAAGGAATTTTCCACAGGAGGTCTAGTTCTCTCTAAAAAGATGAAGTCATGCACAAAAAAGGCTCTTCTGGGCAGGTCGCATTTTTGGAAAAGGAAGGTTTTAAGCTACAATGAGATTTTTGGTAGCAGCAGGCAGGTGGGAATTTTGTACCTACTTGGTAGGGTACTTTTTCCCATGGAAGCAAAGTCACTTAAGTCATAATGGGAAAATTAGAGGCAGCAGGCAAGCGGGAATTTCTTACCTGCCTTACAGGGTGAAAATTCCCATTATGAAAGTCAAACAGCTTAAGTGGATCATGGGATTTTGGAGCTGCGGTGCAGGGTGAATAATCCCATTAGAAATTGACTTTTAAAAATAGAATTCACCCTTGCCAAAAAGTGCGACCCACCTTGGGTGAATAATAATGCATTTAATAATATTTATTAATATTTATTCACCCAATTTTGGTGCCCAAGCATGAGGAAAAGTCAACGCATGATGAAAGGATAAAGAAGATTGGAAATAAAATTCTAAAATTAAATAAATTTAATTTATTTAATGCAGCCCCTCTCATGCAAAATAGTGTGACCCATATTGAGGAGAAATAATATTTTTAAAGTATTAATTAATGGAATTAATTCCTATTTTTAGTGCATAAGGTCAAAGCACACTGTGAAGTCAATGTGGACTGGAAGTAGAAAGCTAAAATTAAATAAATTTAATTTATTTAATGGCAGCCATGAGCATGCACAAAATAGGCACCCAATTTGGATGAATAAACATCATTGTTTATTAATTAATTGCCAAGAATAGGAGGGGCAATTATTAAAAATAGAATGTTGAAGGTTATATAAGCAGGGGCTGCCATAATGATGGATTAATTAATTCTTTTAGCAAAGGAGTGCAGCCTAGACAGTTTTGGCATGCAAAGGAGAAGGATTTTTACTCAAAAGTGTTTTTCACTGCCGGAAAGCTTCAAAGTTTGGCGCCTAGGGTTGGAGGAGCTTGATTTAAGTCTGATTAATTGTCTGCATAGTGGTACAGGTGCCTAGGTGAAGTTGACAATATTTCTACTTGCTTTACATGCAAGTCTAGCCTCTAATTTTAGGGCAGCAGGTCTTTATATGTAGATTTTTATGATAAAAATCAAGTGTTCATGCTCTGGAATCCATCTTTGTCTGAATTAATTGTAGGTATTTATTATAGGTGCTTATATAATTGAAAGGGAACTTAAATCAATATCCAATACATTGAGTATATCTTCCGAATCTGAAGAAATTCTCAGATCTACACCAATTGTAAAGAATTCCGCTAAATAAAAAGAAAAATAGTTGCTCAAACAAATTGCTCGGTGATGGTGAAGCACAATGAAAGAAAAAGATCAGCAGAATCATGCATAGCTTCCAGATTCAGATTCAAATCCAAATCCAGATCCATAATTGCAAAGGCTTCATCCTCTTATTTTGAATGCAGCCCGTGAAGAAGTCAGTGCATGGAGAATTCCTTCTAGGACCTTGTGCATGTTCTCCCAATCTTCCAGTTGAAGCCTTCATTGAATTTTCATTCACCCGGAGTGCTTTCTAGAATTTTTAATTGCTCATATGCAATTAAAAATAAAAATGATGAGTTATTTACGGCAAACATTGCACTGATGCATGTACTGGAGAAAACTACAAAATCTTCAAGGATAAGAGAGAAGACAAGACAAAGACAACACCCGTAAGGAAAATTTCAGATCCAACTATTTCTAGATCTAGTATGGTGAGAATCAAGGGAAAAAGAATCAACTACATGCAAAATATGAAAAAGGACAAGACTGCAGCTTTCCTCTTTCTTCTTCTTTCTCATATTTCCTCCGACAAAGTAATTGAGCAATCAAATAAATTATGAAACTTAAGTGATTGGTTTAAAAGCCATTACTTGAAAAAGTCAACTACTTGGAAATAGGTGGCAGACATGCAAAATAGAAGGTTTTATCTTCAGTTGCAAATCATGCATGTCATGCAAAGAAGAATTCCAAGAGGGAGATTGCCAGTTGTTTCCTTTCCGACTTCCACATGTGCTAGTTCAACTAAAAGCTTCCTATTTGTAATTTCCCCTCTACATACTATAAGTAGAGGAAGAATGTATGGGTTAAATGATCAGAATTTGTAAGCAGCATTCTTGTGTTCCAGACTTTGTGCTAAAACCCCTGATAGCTATTTGAAGCAAAGGAATACAAAGGAGTAGATTTCTAGAGAACTTTATGTCATGGTGCATTTTGTTTCTAGCTTTTGTCTTAGATCTACTTATAAACTTTGTGTTATTCTAGATCTAGATCTAAAAGCTGCCTTTGCTTATAATTTTGTGTGTTAATATCTATTGGTTTTGTCTATGTGCATGCAATCAACTTTGTTATCTATTGATTGGGTTACATCTTCCCTCTTTCTTTCCTGTTTTTATTATTTCCTTCTTCTTTTGATATTTCATTTCTTTAATGACTTCTTACTTGCCAACAATAGCCTAAAAAGAGTTGGAGGAATAATATCTTGAGTAATTTTATGTCACTTTATGCAATCTTATGCATTAAATCATTTCAAATAAGAGAAAAACAAAGCCTAAGTATTTGGAGCTTCTACGTAGCATTTAGTATTTCACCCATGGATTTTCTATGTAGGCATAATGCATAAATCCGTAGCTATACGTATACTTGTAAAGATTTTTGCCAAGCATTGGTCTCAATGTTTTGTTCCCTACTTTGAGTTATGCACACTTTTGGGTCTTTTATATTTTCATGTATGTCAATAAGTGTTGAGAACTTTAGTGCCCTTATGTGTCAATAGTTGTTGCACACTTTGCTTCATTTATGCAATATTTTATGTCAATGTCTAATATGGTGACATTCTCCCTACATTCATTACACTCAAGTCAAAATTTGGAGAATGCATCCAATGGATTCAATACAAAAACACTCCAGATATTTGATAAAAATGTAGTAAACTAGGAGATCAAGCGATAAAATGTTCCGAGAAAAAAATATAAATAGGTTTGGATACAAAAAGATAAAAATTTGAGGTCATCCTCAAGAAGGAGAGAAGCGAGAAGAGGTTAAAAATCATAGAAAGAAATAAAAGAACCAGTGAAGGTTAAAACTAACATTAATAATGAAGAAGAAGTAGAAACCAATGGAAATATTAGTGAAAAGGACTTTGAACTAGAAGGATCTACATTTAATACAATGGTGTAGGAAGCTTCAGTGAGAAAAACATCCAGATCTAGTTTTATTAAGGAAAAAAAAACTTTACAAAGGTTCTTTGGATCAAGGATAAGGGTAAAATCCAAAAGGATAAGATTAATAAAGTGAAAAAAAATTAAAATTGGTGTCCCCAAATTTCACCCCGAAATCGAGGAAAACCCATTTAAAAATTTTTCGCTTTTTTAAAATAGTGGATCTTGTTGTGTTTTTTTACCAAAAGATGTCTCAGTATTATGTTGGGATATTCCTAGTGAATCATATGAGCCAATTTCAACAAATACCCGGATGCCAAACTCATTTTATCCCTCCGCCAATTTTGACCATGGGAAATTTTTATTTAATTATTTATTAAATAAATAATGCAACGTTTGAAGTAAATTTTTCTCCTGTTGAAGTTTTCCATGCCATTATTCACTCATATCATTAGGGTTTTCACCAGAATGAATTCAGTGGCATCGTCCTCAACTTCTCGGAAACATTTTTCACTTTTATTTATTTCTTTTGTTTTTCTCCAATTTTTTTCTGTCTATTTTTACCTCAAAATTCCCTAGGTCAATTCCTTCACTAGCATATTCTGTTTAATTACCTAAAGCATCTAGAGATCATATACCGACACAACACCAGAATGAATCAACCTCAAAATGTAAGTTGATGATCAAAAATGATGAAGTCGTGTACAAGAAGCCTCTCCTGTGCAAGTTGCATTTTTTGGAAGCAATGAGTGTAAACTCGTAATGGGATTTTTTTGAGTCTGCAGATAGGGGGTAATTTCTTATGTGCCTTGCAGAGTATTTTTAGCATGAGGTCAAAGTCACTTAATCTGCAATAGCAAAATTAGAGGTGGCGAGCGGTGTGGGAATTTGTTACCTGCTTTGCAGGGTGAATTTCCCATTATAAAATAAAGAAAAATCACTTAAAGCACTGATGGGAATTTTCTGCATACCTGGAAAAATAAATTTTCCCATCGAAGGTTTTATTCACCCATACAAGTAACACTTTACCAAAATAATCTATTTTTAATACAAGTCACATTTTTTAGAAAGTCAATTAAGCTACAAAGTGGGAAAACCGGAGGTGGCGGGTAGGCGGGAATTTATTACCCGCCTTATAGGGTAAAAATTTTCATTATAAAAGTCAAACAAATTAAGTGGAAGAACGGATTTTTAGAGCTCCGTTGTAGGGTGAAAATTCCCACCAGAAGTTGACTTCTTAATTTTAGAATTCACCCTTGACAAAAATTATGACCCATTTGGGCATTAAATAAAGCATTTAATGATATTTATTAATAGTTGTTTTGCCTAATTTTGGCGCCCAGGATGGAGGAAAAGTCAATGCATGAACATAAGCCAAAGAGAACTAAAGGAATTATGCTAAAAATAAATAAATAAAATTTATTTAATGGCAGCCAGTAGCATGCAAAAATAGGTGCCCAATTTGGGTGAATAAACATGTTTGTTTATTAATTAATTGCCAGGAATAGGATGGACAATTATTAGAAATAGAATGCTTAGGGTTATGTAAGCATGGGATGCCATAATGAAGAAGCAATTAATTATTTTTGTTAAGGATTGCACCCATGACAGCTTTTGACGCCAAAGAAAGGAGGATTTGTGCATCTAGAGGTGTTTTTCACTACCGAGAAGCTTCAAGGTTTGTTGCCTAGGGTTGGACTAGATTGATTTATGCTATGATAATTATTTGCATGTTTCTCTAAGTTCCTAGATGAATTTAAAAATATTTATGCTTGTTTTGCAAGCAAGCAAAAAGCCTCAAATTTTAGGGCAGCGAGCTTCATATGTAGATTTTTGTGACAAAATCAAGTATTCATGCTCTGACTTCATCTTTGTCTTAAATAATTGTAGTTATTCATTACGCTTGTTCATACAGTGAAACGAAGTTCAACTCAATGTTAGGTACATGGAATATATCTTCTAAATCTAAAGAAATTGATAGATCTACATGAATTTATCTAGTTATAAAGAATTCCGGCAAGATTAAAAGAAAAAGAACACAAACAAATATTTCTCATAAAAATATTGCTCCAACCACGATGAAGCATATTGATAGAGAGGGATCATTAGAATCATGCAAAGCTTCCAAATTTGTTGATATCAATGACACAAACATGGGCCCAGAACCCATCTCTGAAATAATTAACATATCTAGGGCCAAAGACATTTCTCATGCGGGTGATGAAAAGTAATGGAATTATTCCAATCAGCATTCCCAGTCATAGCGCAATTGCCCAAATTTGTCATGGAGTGTGCAAGATCATATCATCCTCTTTCTAGAACAATCTGGGACAATGTGGGAAAGAAAATTATTAGGCTGGATGCACATTTTATCAATTTTTGTTTGAAGATTCTGACACGAACGATGGTGATTGCAATTAGCATGCTAAATATAGGTAACAGTTGGGAGAAACACAAAGTAGATTGCGTGAGCATAATGAACAACTGATATATGAAGTATCCCAGGTCTCCATCAAAGTTTGCGAGAACTCTTCCATGATCCAACTTGGTGCAGGAGGTGGATGATATCACTAAATTTCATTACGGGATAAGTGGAGAAGCTAATACTCACAACTTTCACTCATGGATGTATGATTTCCGAGGACTATCGAGATTAATAGAGCTGATTTGATAATCAATTGGGAAAAGATCATCAGTGATAGCATTGGTGAGAAACTTGAGTGTGAGGTAGACTTACAACTTCAAAATGACTTCATACCTAGTATATGTAGCAGACCTCGTAGGGCATATTTTCTAGGTTGGATAGATGAAGTGTACTGGAAAAGATCCTACCTTTGATTACTATCCACAATTGATAGTTTCCCAGAGTGACACAAAAGATTACAAAGTGGTCAATGATGGGTTCTTTTATGAATTCATCTGCAAACTAAATGGTGATCTGAAGACCAATAGGGTGAGCAAAGAAGCTTGGGAAGCTATATCTCAAAGATCGTTGCATTTTCATACAATTTGTAGACTCCACCTAGCTAAGGGTGACTGGCTTTTTGGGAGAACTGATAGAGTTACTCGAGGTGTCCAAATGACAAGTGGGTCATCATGGAGTTGTATAGACAACACATGGAGATGCATGACTTAGAATCAAAGTGACACAAGTTTACAGGTCTCTATCTAGTCACAAAGTGGGTTACAACAAATTGCCAAAGCATCCAGAAGCTAAAGGAGTCAAAGCTGAAATG
Source organism: Taxus wallichiana var. yunnanensis (assembly GCA_018340775.1). NCBI lineage: Eukaryota > Viridiplantae > Streptophyta > Pinopsida > Cupressales > Taxaceae > Taxus > Taxus wallichiana. Next base: position 188,879,795 of record CM031239.1, read on the forward strand.
TTCTCTCGAGTATGAGCCCGAGTTCTTCCCAAAGATGGCTAAACTTTGACCCATACGGAGTAGCAAAGAAGAAAATATCCCAGAATAATCCCATGTTCCTTCATTGGAGAACTTCTGGATGAAGTTTAGGAATGAGTATGAAGTCAAAAAGAAACACTTCAGTAGGTTATCAGTGCAACAAGTGTTTGATTATGGTTTGGCACGGATACCTATAGAACTCACCGATGATGGGCATGTGATACTTGACTCGTATCATAAAATGGGAGGAGATAGAGCTTCTCTTCAGGAAAACATTGGTGGTTGTCAGACGATTGAAGAAATATCTTCCACAGTTCTGGTTAACACTTCGAATTGGTTCCTGACAAAGGGGTATTACTTGGATGAATATTTAATGAACCGTATCATAGGAAAATTTATCATAGGAGACTCCAAAGAAGAGGAAGCACGAAGGTGAAAGCAACAAGGCTGAAAAACCTTAAATTTCACAAGAAGTGTCACATACAGGAGAAGGCCAAATCTACAGCTATCATGCTAGTTACAGCTTCTCCAACATCAAATCATAGCACTTCACTTGCCCCGGAACCTCAGAGAGATCTTGTTGTTCCTCCTTTGAATCCACCGTCATTTGTATTTTCTCTTCGACTACTTAGGTATTCACCTATCCATGTGAAAAAGTTCAAAGCACAAATGGTGGAGTTTGAAAAAGCATTATCTTTGAAAAATTTAGATGGTGGCAGTCATAACACAATGGAAAATTTTGATAAAGTGGAGTTAGAGCATGAGATGGTGATGCACTCAACAACTTCTTATTCCCAAGAAGCAATTTTTCATCATGATTAGCTTTGCGAGATGATCCCGTGGCTTGAGAGGAGATCAAGTCGGAAGAACACGACTTTCGCTTTCTCCCGAATTTAGGAGAAAGAGATAGATGACCTAAAGTTGCCAAAATGACTTCTAGGTTGATTATTAAGGAATCCAAATAGAATTTTGTTGAGTTATTTATTCTAGTAGAAGGAAATCACAAGGGAGATTTCACGGTAGCTAAATTAGCAATGACAAAAGTGCCAATAGGTCAAACTACTAGAATAGGGTTAAAGCAAGATACACAGACGCTAATGAATGCTTTATTCCTTAAACTTGACAAAGAGAAGGATGAGAGATCCAAGCTTCAGAAGCAAGGTGTTCCAGTTGTGTGAGATCATTACTAAGGTTTCCAAACCTTCCTCTCAGCCCATTCTAGCATATGAGTAGGTAAGTGATCATATAATGCAGAAGGTAGAAGATGCAGGGACCAGTCAAAGCTATTGCCAACCGGAAGGAACAAATCATTCCCAAGCTTTAGAAAAATTCAAACCAATACTAACCGAATTGGAAAACATGCACAGGGCATTATTTCCGCTAAAGGAACTGATGACACAAATAGAAGATGAGAATATATTTGCTAAAATTCATCTAGATACTTTGGCTAAGAAACACTCGTTCTTTGAAGGATGTGTTGATTGCAGAGCATATCATGCCTAGCAAATTGGTAGAAAATGGGAAGCAATTAAATTTTAGTTTCCTTACGCATACAAATCCTCGAAGTCATGTCAAGAGGATGCAATTTTTGGAAAGTAAGATGGGAGAAGTGTTGGTGATCATCCCGTATGAATTACCTACTTCCCAAGAGGAATTTATCTTTGGTTGTCAGCAGAAAGAACTTGATGAAGCCACCATACCATTCACGATGGATTCAATTGGTAGAATCATAAAGCTTTAAGAATATGTTGAGGGATATGGGCCTAGTTTAGAGAAAGTGAAGGCTAACAATGTTGTTTTGTCAAGAGGGTTGTTACAGTTCATAACTGAGAGAGATTCTTTTGTTAAAAAAGATGGGAAAATGTTGAGTTACATGTTTGACAAGTATATTCAATATCAGAACCAAAAGAAAGTATAAGTGTTATAGCTGGCATATCTTCTTTCTTCTCTTCTTCCTTCTCTTATTTCTTATGTTCCGGATGAAAATGTAAAATTAAAGTTATTGGTTTAAAAACCATTACTTTAAGTTATTTGGAAAGATTCTTTAAGATTGGTGGTAGATGTGCAAAAAAATTCTCAAACTCCCGATGCATGTCACTAAGAGAGGAATTCTAGGAAGATAACTGCAAAATGTTCCCTTTACTACTTCTTCATGTTCTAGTTCAGTTTTAGTTTCCCATTTGTAATTTCCCCTCTACACACTATAAGTAGAGGAAGAACCTACGGGTTAAAGGATCAAAATTTGTAATCAGCATTCTTGTGTTCCAAACTTTGAGCTGAAACCCCTAATTTCTGCAAGCAGAGGAATAGAGAAGATATTTCCAGAGAAATTTGTGTCAATGGTGCATTTTGCTTCTTATTTCTTTCTAGATCTATTCATAAACTTTGTGTTATTATAGATCTAGATCTAAAAGTTTCCTTTGCTTTGAATTCTGTGTTTAATGATCTATTTGTTTTAATCTATGTGCATGCAATCAACTCTATAAACTATTTCTTGGGTTGCACATCCTCTCTACTTTCTCCCGTTTCCTATTATTTTCCCCTTCTACAGATTTTTCCTTTGTTTTACAGCCGCTTACTTGCTGCATAAATGTTTAGCTATGGTTCATGAGATCAATAGTTAAAAGTAATACCAATAAACAAATATTTGGACATAAAAAGCTGATAAAATCTTACACAGAGCCTCCTCAAGAAATGAGGGAGATTTATCTCATGACTGCCAGGTTTTTACCTCGTGCAGAAAATCTAGCTAATAAAAATGTAAGGGGGTAAGAAAAAATTACATTAGAATCTTCCTAAAAGTTTTCAAACATTTGAAGTGCCAAATAATGGTGAAATATTAGAGGAGTTCAGAGAATATTGAGCTACGAGGTAGATATGGTTCTATTTTATTTGGAGCTTAGTTGATTTCCATAAGGTAAATCCCTAATGTTTATCATCAAGATCTTCAAGAAGTTCTCAAAAGAATGTATATGTGGGAGGTAAGGACACCAAAGGAAATTCATCCAATAGAGAGGTTGAAATCAAGGAAATGACTAAGGATTTGGCAAATGGGGCCCAAAATCTCTTGATGTAAGTAACGTCTCAAACACATCTAAAGTTAAAAATGAAATTAGTGTGTTGGAATATTAGAAGGATAAAAACCTGAAAAACATAGATTAGTTAAGAATCTTAGAAAAATCATAAACCGGATGTGGTCATTTTTCAAGAAACTAATTTGAATATTGATAGGATTATGGATATTAATAAATAAATTGTGGAGGAATTATTCTTGAGTTGGTGTTATTGAAAATGGGGCTTTAGGTGGATGGTTACTCTCTAAAATCCAAAAATAGTTGAAGAATAAATGGTAGCTCATTCAAATATCCATGTTGCACTACATTTCAAAAATATTGACGATTGGAAAATATGGATTATGTCAAACAGATATGCTCCAAATTCGTGGGTTGGAAGAGATAAACTTTTATTAGGAATAACTATAAGTAGTTAGATTGGATGGTTGTGGGATATATTAGCTCTCTGCTAACTCTAGCAGATAAGAAAGGAGGGTATCAAGAGTTATCAAATAGTATGGAGGTGTTTACACCCTTTTTATGCTTATTAGATTAATGTTATACAATACACAACAATAAAAATTCAATGGAATGTTTGTAGACTAAGAGATATTATGATAAATTAAATTCCAATATTAATTGTACAAAATCATAAAAACATATTGGTTCTTTCAAAAATGTATACAAAATCAAATACACAAGAGAGAAACAAACATACCTATACCAATAAGTACAAGAAGAATCTGTGAAGACAACTATGAGAAACTGGAAGTGTAGAGTCTGAAAAATCTTTACTACAAGAACTATGATATGGAAATCTACTTGTGCATGACCTACAATTTGGTCAGTATGAATAATCCATTCCTACCCCTTTTGTACGGTCTTGGATGCTTTCATAATTGGTCTCTATGATTTCTGGGCCCTTTGGCGGCCCTTGAAATGAACAATTCTATAAAACCCTAATTGTCACACAATCTCAATATTGTTTATAATCAGCCGAATAAATCCAAACACTAACCATGGGTAGAATAATATGGAAGAAGGCTAGTATATGAATTATTATACACCCATTATTTTTATTGTAGGATTTATTTTCCTCGCTTCATTTGTAATATCATACTTCAGATATTCTACCTCACTGGAGTTTCCTACAGTTATGGGATATGCTTTCTTAGGTGTACACTTGACAACACTAATATAGGTGTTGGTTACCACTTGACTACACCATTATAAGTGTTGGTTACCACTATTCTAGGTGGAGATTGTCATGATTCTAGGCGAGAGGTTACACATTCACCTCCTATATGTATATCTCTTGTATTATTCTATTTGATTCGTATTAAGTTGGATCTATTTTTGTGTTATTGCAGTTATTTGTCTTATATTTTCATAATTTGAAGTCTTGTATGTTTGCTTTGTTTTATCTTGGAACAATTCATGACTCACATCATTCACCTGTGTACTCTTTGAACCAACAAATCGTGGACGCTTCTCCAATAATTGCATCACCTATGTTGGCACTTCTTTAAAGAGGCCTCAAACAACATGTAGTCATCCACCTAGCATGTAATATATTTATGGATGCAACTAGTTTGTAACTTGAACCCTTTCAATCGTGATTTTTGGATTGTGCTCTTGTTAAGATTTAGAAATAGGAAATTGGTGTGCTTGGATGTGAGGTAAGCTAGGATCCTTGACCTAGTTGAGTGCTTCAAAAATCTAGCAATGGCTTCATTAATGTATATATATCATCTTTAGGAAGATTTAGGAAACCTTGAGTTCCATTTGTAAGTGTTAGACGAGAACATATTAATAGAATTCCATATGATTTCTAGGTGAGAAAATGAGATAGTGTTAACTTACTTATATAGGGCTCTAAAGGTAAAATATTATGATAAGGTTATCCCATGTGGGATAAAAAAGACCCCAAAAATGATAGTGGGTTGAAAGAAGAGTTCAAAATGTGTTGGTGCAAGACCGTATAAGTCAGCCAAGACCAAATTATACCACCTAACTAAACTATACATTTTTGGATAGAGAGAAGGTGAATCAAATCTTAAAGTTGCACAATGATGGTAAGAGCTTAAGCATTGATTTTATTAGCTTGTATTCAAAATTTGTCGACAAATCAAAGGTATAGGATTAAGTAATTAGGAAAGAGATAGAAAGATCGATAAAGTAAGAATAGGGTGTGGGTGTTTATCTTCCCCGTATACAATTACAATAAGCAATGAAAAAGCGTAAATTTCCAAATTTGATTGTCTAAATTTTCCTCCCTTTAAGTATGAAATAAAAATTACATGCTTAAAGGAAAATATACCTAAGTGTGTAGATAATATTATTTCTTGGAATATTTTTTGTCATGATGTATCGATGTTGGCACGTTCCATGATGAAACTTACAACACATAGTGTACTTAATGTCCATAGTAGAAAATAGACGTGTAATTCAATAGTATCTCAGTAAAATTTAAATTTGTATTAAGTGAAATAAAGAGATGCAATACATTGAAAGATTACACCTTTTTTATTTGTAAATGAAAGAGGTTTTCATTCCTTGTTTGCAGTTGTAGATTTGGAGATTTTGGTTTGTTGAACTTTTTTAAGGATTGGAGGTGATCAATCCCTAATTGTGTCGAAGGAGAAACTAGAGTATTCATCACATGTAACCCAACAAGGAATGGAAGAATGAAGAGGTACCAATGCACCATGTGAAGGAAGAATACCATGTATCAAAGTTTTTAGTAACTGTTGGCTAGATTTTCTGCACAACTGAAAACCTAGGCAATCATGAGATAAATCTCACTCATTTACTGGTGAGGCTCCCATGTAATATTTTGTCAATTATATTTTCTAATATCTATCTGTTAGTTTTACTTTAACCGCTTAGCTCATGTACCATAGCTATGCAATTTTGGAGCAAGTAACCAACTGTAAGAAATGTATATATGCAGAAGAGGGAAATAATTGAATGCGAGTAGAAAAGAAAGAAGATGTGCAGCCTAACCAATAGTTAATAGAGTTGGTCACATGCACATAGACAAAATAAATAGATCTTGAAATGCAGAATTCAAAGCAAAGGAAAGTTTCAGATCCATATCTAAGATAACACAAATTTTATGCAAAGATCTAAAAATAAATAAAAACAAATGCACCATTGACACAAAGCTCTTCGGAAATATGTCTCCTCTTTATTTCTTAGCTTTCATAAATATATCAAGGGTTTCAAATCAAAGTCCTGGAACACAAGAATGCATATTACAAATTATGATCCCCTTTTAACTTGTAGGTTCTTCCTTCATTTATAGTGTATGGAGGGGAAGTTACATATAGAAAACTATAATCGAATCAAACATGTGGAAGTTGTAAAGAAAACAACTGGAAATCTCCTTTTGGAATTCCTCTTTGCATGACATGCATGATTTATAACTGAAAATAAAACCTTCTATTTTGCATGTATGCCACCTATTTCTAAGTAATTGACTTCTTTAAGTAATGGTTTTTAAACCAATCACTTAATTTTTATAATTTAATTGATTGCTCAATTACTTTATCGGAGAAAATAAGAGAAAGAGGAAGAAAGAGGAAAAGAAATTAGAAGAAATTTGCAACACTTCCGATCTTGTTCTTTTGCATTGACTTTCCTTCCATACATGGCACCAAAATTGGATTAAAAAAGCCATTAATAAATATCATTAAATGCAATGTTTAATGCCAAGGTTGGTCACACTTTCTCGGTAGGGGTAAATGATAAAAATAGGAAGTCAATTTGATGGGAATTTCCACTGCACCGCAGCTCCAAAAACCCCTCTTCCACTTATGTGATTTGACTTTCATAATAGGAATTCTTACCCTACAAGGCGGGTAAGAAATTCCCATAAGTGCTTTAAGTGATTTTCTTTTATAATGGGAATTTCTACCCGTAAGACACGCAAGAAATTCCCAACTTCCCGCCACCTCTAATATTACCATTACGGCTTAAGTGATTTTGACTTCATGGGAAAAAGTACCTGGAAGGTAGGTAATAAATTCTCGTCTTCCGTCACTACAAAAATTCTCACCGCAGCTTAGATCTATTTATCCCAAAAAGTGTGACTTGCTTAGGAGAGCCTTTTTCTTCTTAAGTTCATCTTTTTCGTCGAAAGTTTACCTTCCGAGATTGACTTCTTCCATATCTAAGGCCATAAATGATCTCCAGGATGCTCTAGGCAATTAAAGAGACTATACAAAACAAAGAATGGATCAAGAGGAGTTCAAGAGATGCATAATAGAGAAAATAAGAGAACAAATGCAAAAGAAATAAATAAAAATGAAAAAAGTTGCGAAGTTGCGAGACATGGTGCTCAATTCATTCCTGGTGAAAATACTATAGAGATGTGTGAATACTTTGGCATGTAAAATTTCAACATGATTCAACGAGAGAACAATTTACTTCAAATGGGGCTTTATTTATTTAATAAATAATTAAATAAAAATTTCCTGTGACAAAACTTGGCGGAGGGATAAAATCGATTTCGATGATCCGGGTATTTATCGAAATTGGCTCATATGATTCACGGGGAATATCTAAACACAATAGAGACATCTTCTAGCAATAAAAATACAAAAAGACTGGTTATTTTAAAAAGAATGAATTTTTTTAAAGGGGTAGTCCTAGATTTCACCGTGAAATCTTAGGGACACCTATAACTTTAATATCTTCCCTTTAATATCAAGAGTGGAAAGACGCTTCAAAGAACTTACCCTCTTTGATCCTTTCCATAATTACATGGATAACACTCCTACAAATGGATCTATGACTAATTTTTGTGTATATAAACACAAGGCATAAAGAGAATGAGTTCCTCCATGCTCTTCTTGTGTTCCATATTTCTACATAAGATTATGCCATATGTTGAAATATCAATGCGTAAGGAGATCCATGCCCCAAAACACATATTTTGCATCTAGAATATAGTAGTGAAGAGGAGTTAAATATTTCATGTCCCCTATAATCTGATATGAACTATGTCATCTAAGTTTGAGATTGTGCCAAAAACATTTATTTATGTTGAAAAACCAAAAACTATATATAAATATGGTTTTTTTCCACCAGAAATAATGTATGGTGTTGTCAAAACTCTTTGTATAGTCTTGAAACTTCGTATGGTTTTGATCCTATGTGTTTTACTAGAAACTTAATATCTAAAGTTGTTTCTAAGAACATTTCCCCTATGGAAACCTTTTTATGAGCCCATTATTCTTCTTGTAAGTGTAGAATATACATTCAATGCCTCCTATATTGAGGCATGTGTGAAAAACTAGTTGAGCACGTGGCTCAAAAAGAAAACATGTGTACCCATGCATTGTATATCTAAAAATATGTATAAGAGTCTAGAACACTAAAGAGGTGGTCACCTTTGGAGAACCTATATTTATAAAAGGAGGTTACACATGATGGAAATCGTGGTGCACAAAGAGATTAAAAAGATAGTGAAAAGAAGAATGGAAGTAGTGATAGCAACTAGAATAGTAGTAGTAACAACAACACATATCTTGTGCAGGGTAAAAATTCTCATTATAAAAGAAAATCACTTAAAGCACCATTGGGAATTTCTTACTTGCCTTGCAGGGTAAAAATTCCCATGATGAAAGTCAAATCACTTAAGTGGAAGAAGGGATTTTTATAGCTGCAGTGCAGGGTGAAAATTCCCATCAGAAGTTGACTTCTTATTTTTAGAATTCACTATTGCCAAAAAGTGCGACCCACCTTGGGTGAATAATCAATGCATTTAATAATATTTATTAATGTTTATTCACCCAATTTTGGCGCCATAAATAGAAGGAAAGTCAATGCATGAAGACAAGCCAAAGTGAATTGAATGTAGCATGCTAAAATTAAATAAATTTAATTTATTTAATGGCAGCCATGAGCATGCACAAAATAAGCGCCCAAATTGAAGAGAAAAGCATGATTTTAATTAATTAATTGCCGGAAATAGGAAGGGCAATTATTAATTATAGAATGATGAAGGTTATATAAGCATGGGATGCCATATTAATGGAGTTATTAATTCTTTAGCAAGGAAGTGCAGCCCAGGCAATTTTGGTGCCCAAAGAAGGAGGAATTTTACTCAAAGGAAGGTGTTTTCCTTGTTGGAAAGCTTCAAAGTTTGAATTTGAAGGAGCTTGATTTAAGTCTAATTAATTGTCTGCATAGTATTACAGGTGCCCAGGTGAAGTTACAAATATTTATGCTTGCTTTGCATGCAAGCAAAGCCTCAAATTTTAGGGCAGCGGGCTTTATATGCAGATTTTTATGATAAAAATCAAGTGGTCATGCTCTGGATTCCGTCTTTGTCTGAATTAATTGCAGGTATTCATTACAGGTGCTTATATAATTGAAAGGGAGCTTAAATCAATGTCCAATACATTGAACATATCCTCTGAATCTGAAGAAATCTCCAGATCTGCACCGATTGTAAAGAATTCGGCCGAATAAAAAGAAAAAGAGTTGCTCAGACAAAGATTGCTTTGGCCATGGCGAAGCATGATGAAAGAAAAGGATCAGCAGAATCATGCATAGCTTCTAGATCCAAATCCAGATCCATATCCATATCCATAATTGTAAAGGCTTCATCCTCTTGTTTCGAATGCAGCCCGTGAAGAAGTAAGTGCATGGAAAATTCCTTCCAAGATCTTCTCGCATGTGCTCCCAATCTTCCAATTGAAGCCTTCATTGAATTTGCATTCACCCATCAGAATGCTTTCAATTTTTAATTCCTCATATGCAATTAAAAATAAAAAAATATGAGTTATTTATGGAAAACATTGACCGATGCATGTACGGAGAAGAACTACAAAATCTTCAAGGATAAGAGGAAAGGCAAGGCAAGGGTAACACCCATAAGAAAAATTCCAGATCCAATCGCTTCTAGATCCATCTCGCTTTCAAATTCGGTTTAGTGAGAATCAAAGGCGTAAGAATTAATCGCATGTAGAATGTGAAAAAGGACAAGACTGCAGCTTTCCTCTTTCTTCTTCTTTCTCTTATTTCCTCTGATAAAGTAATTGAGCAATAAATTAAATTATAAAACCTAAGTGATTGGTTTAAAATTCATTACTTGAAGAAGTCAACTACTTGGAAATAGGTGGCAAACATGCAAAATAAAAGGTTCTACCTTCAGTTGCAAATCATGCATGCCATGCAAAGAGGAATTCGAGAGGAAGATTGCTAGTTGTTTCCTTTCCGACTTCCACATGTGTCACTTCACTAAAAGCTTCCGACTTGTAATTTCCCCTCTACATTCTATAAGTAGAGGAAGAACCTACGAGTTAAATGATCAGAATTTGCAAGTAGCATTCTTGTGTTCCAGACTTTGTGATGAAACCCCCAAGAGCGATTTGAAGCAAAGGAATAGAAAGGAGCATATTTCTGGAGAACTTTGTGTCATGGTGCATTTTGTTTCTAACTTTTTGTCTTAGATCTACTTATAAACTTTGTGTTATTCTAGATCTAGATCTGAAAGTTGCCTTTGCTTAAAATTTTGAGTGTTAATATCTATTGGTCATGTCTATGTGCATGCAATCAACTCTGTAATCTATTGATTGGGTTGCACATCTTCCCCTTTCTTTCCTGTGTTTTTATTACTTCTTCTTTATATATTTCCCTTTCTTTAAACAATTGCTTACTTGCTGCAAAACTATACAACTATGGTTCATGAGCTGCATGGTTAAAGTAAAACCTTTAAATAGATACTAGCATATTTTACTAATAAATCTTACACAGAGCCTCACCGGTAAATGAGGGAGATTTATCTCTCGACTACCTAGGTTTTTAGCTATGCAAAAATCTAGCCAACAAGGAGGATCCCCAGTATAGTAATGGGCACACATGTAACCAAATATGTGTCATGTTGGTGGCTCGGGTCATGCCATCATCTTGTGTGTGGAGTAATATGTAATGATTGTGAATATGAGAATTATGGAGAAGATTTTTGTAATATAGTGATGATTCCTTTGGTATTTAGCATAGTAATGTTAACAATTATAAATTTGTAGTGATTAGTGTCCTGTCTCAAGATTGCATGATAGTCACGAAAGAATCCAAAGTGTTTGGACATCTTGTGAGGAGATCGATGCAAGAAACAGGGTAACTATAATAACTCAACATCCAAGAGTATAGAGAGTAGTTCTTAACGTGTATCCAAGCTAGTGAGGATGGTCATTGAATTAAAAATGCTATAGGATCAAGAGTATTAATAAAATCATGGAAGGGATATGAAGAAATAGGGTCGAAGTGTGATAATTAGCAATTATAGGATGACTAGTGTTACATATTGGAGTTTTAAGATGATAATGCCGAGAGGCTAATCAAGTAAAAGAGAATAAAACATGGACTCCTCTTCAACGATTGCATTGAAAGTGAGTTTATGTAAGTGATCATTAACAATTTCAATAGGATCGCCATTGTTGTCGGATGAACATTCCCTAACATTATGTTTTGTAATGAGATCGATCTACGAGATAGGAGTGATGGGTGGAACTAATGTAATTGTATGAAACAAACAACACTGTAACAAGTACGTTAAGTAGGTAACTTGTCCATAGGGATGGGTTGGAAAGGAGAATCAATAAGAGCCTATTGTGGATTAGACATATCAACTTTATAGTATTTAAAATGATAGGGATCTGCTAGGATAGTATGCTCATGTACATTATGTATGAATTTGACACATTGATGGAGAGTAGAGAGAACTGCTTGTATAACATTGATCCATGAACGCCTAAGAGGAGGTTATAATCAAGACTAATTTCCATGATATGAAAAGTGTTAGGTAATAACTTGGGGCCAACAAGGAGATCCAAGTTAATAGTGCCTAAATTGGACTAGGTAATATTATCAAAGCCCACACATTGGAAATAGTAGTGTCAATAGTACTAAAAGAAATACCCATTTTAGTTAGTAAAAAATGAGGACAAATGCCTAATTTAGGACCATTATCGATCAAAATTCACTTGATTAAAAACTCCTTACTACGGTTGTGATAAAAAGAGGGGAATATGATTATATAGTACGAGTAGTACGGATCTCTTTTGTATTGAAAGTGACAACCTTATCTAAGGCCTTGATTTTTTTCATAAGATAAGAAAAAGTAGTTGATTAAGAGTCATTATCCAATGTAAAAGAATGTCAAGCATCTTGTAAGAGATCTTTGTAGACAAGTGCATTTTGAAGTAACTCTAAAAGAGATTTCTTAGCAAGAGTATTACTAAGTTATTCTAATATGTCATACCCTTTAGAAGGAGAAACAACGTTAGGTACTTGAGCTGCAAGAGGCGGAGGTAAAGATGGGTTTCGAATTGGGTGCTTAGTTCTTTTTGATGTAATGTCATTAACTATAGGACTCGTAAGAATATGATTGAAGCAAGGTGGGTATTGAGTAGTGATGAGATTGATCTCATACGTATATCTACTCAAGTTGGAGTCATATAAACCATGTGGCAAGATGGGTTAGCATAGGTAATTTTACCCATATATGGGATATGAGCATGAACCCGATTAGAGGGATTGTGGCCCAAGTCGGCATAGGGGAGTAAACTCGTAGACTAAAGGCATAGGTCGGTAGTTCCCGGCTCTATCGCGTTTGGTCGAAAATCTCATCTTAATGATGTCAAGTGGGATATGGTTCCTTTATGGAATTTTCTTAAAAGTTTCGTTGATTGAATCGGTGTAGAGCTTTGCCATATGCCCAGTTTAGGGTAGGCATGAATTTCAATATAAGCAGCTAGTTGTGTTCTCAATTAGAGTTGTTGACAATGTAATAAAGTATCAATAAATAGATAATAATAACAAAAATAAAGGGGAATAAAGAGTTTAAATATTAAAATTTAAAATTATGAGTTAATCAAACAAATTTAAAATATTTATTTTATATTTGAAAAAGTGGGAGTGAGAAATTACTGGAATGCATTTGGTGGATGAATTGTAAATTTGAAGGTATGGAGGGCATGTGCGCTGAAGGAAAAGTTCGTAAGTAAGTGGATTCCATAAAGTATTTGACCATTTGATAAAAATAAAATAAAATAATAAACTTATTACATGATTTGATGGGCATGCAGAGTTTGGAAAGATGCATTTGAAAAACAATGATCATATCACCTGTCAATGTTATGTGAAGGTTTTGATTTCGTCTACTTTACAGTTGTAAATGTGTTGGAGAGAAAAAATGTTGTTAATTCAATGCCACAGTCCTTACTTACCTTTCCTCTCAGCTTGTGTTAAAATATGAGCTTTGAAACGTAGTATGGACATCCATCATCTCATAAGGCAAACACTTTTCTAAGATTTAGTAGTTACAGGTGCACTAGTAGATATGTATCTAAAAGGTGGGAGCTTACAGCAAGCCTCAGAGGCATTCAAGAAAAAAATTCAGGAGGTTTATATCCAGTCTCCATAATATTTTGCTAACATCTTCCCAGCTTGCACCACAATGGGAGATTTAGAGCAGGTTCTAGACATCCATCGGGGCATAAAGGGAGTGTTGCGAACTGTTCTACAATGCCTGAAAGAAATATGGTCTAAGGACAACAATGGTTGAAGGATATGCCACAATGAGTTTGTTGAAAAGACGCTGAAAACCTACAAGAAAATGTAGTGAAAGGTGTAAAACCAAACGCTATAACCTTTTTCAGTTTTCCTTGTATGTGACAGAAGGGAGATTTGGATCAGCGCTTGGGAAGTCTGCAAAGTGTAAAAGTTAGAGGAATTTTGGAAGATGCTGCAGTTACAAACGTTCTGGTAGACATGTATGTAAATGTGGAGCCTTACAAAAGGCAAGTGAACTATTTGACAGAATGCCAAAAGGTATGCCTCTCATGGGATTCTTGGTTGTAGGCAGCGCACAAAGAATTATTTGTCAAAGCACCTCAAAGAGGTGTTTTCTCGTGGGCGTCGTTAATTGGAGGATATGTACAAAAAAACATGTTGAAAAGGCTTTAGAAACTTCCAAGAAAATTAAATTGAGAGATGCAAATCCAAATTTCCAACACCGTTGCCTACGTTTAATATGTCTGTACCCAACAGGTAAATGCAATGATTTGGATCCCTTTCCTGTGTGGACGTTTTTCCCCTTGACATGCATTAGAAATCTTGTACAGTTTTTAGCTTATGTATTGGGGGCTCTCAACGTTCCTGACCGGCTCGCCTTTTTTTAACTATTTTCTATTTACTGAGGGAAGAGATCCTGTGCTTCCATGGATTGGTTGAAAAGGCATTAGAAAACTGCCAAAATGCTTTTGAGTGGTCTTAGACCGCTTGGCATATATGGAGTATGGACACCGTGGATGTGACATTGAAACATGGCTTTACGGAATGCCATGGTTACAGGTAATGCACATAGTGAGTTGTTAAAAGGTCGCGGGTCAGGAAAATGCATTTGGAAGGACTTTGGGGTTTTGATAATGGCGTTGGATGACTTTGATATTGTACGATTGTTAATGTTGCGTTAGATATGTTCTTGTTTTCCATCAATTTTTAGTAGCGTTAACACTCATTAGTGGAGGAGGATTTCGTATCATCCCGCCTTTTGGACCCTGAACAACGAAATATTTTCCCGCCTTCGCAAACCACTAGTATATTTACTAGACAATTGCTTGGGACCTTCAGTTTGGGTTAAAAACTCTTCTTAACAGTTTGGCAAAGGCATTTTGTGGGCCTCCGGTCACAATTAGACTAGGTCAAAACTGGACCAAATACGACCGGTGGCTCAAGAAACCCTATTGTCTTTTGAAAACTGTTTGCTAGTTCTTAATTCCGTCGACTCTAGTTAATTCTCCATATATGGGAAAACTCGTAGGAATTTTCTTGTTGCGTTCATCTATTAAACGTTAGTTTTGGATGTGGTTTTCTAAGCCCTCGAGCTAACTTTTGATCATTTGCAACTAGGCCAATTATGACCGATGGCCTCGGAAAACTTGCCGCCAATCGTAAACCGTTCGCCAATTCTGAATTCCATTAGTTCTTTGTGAATCCTTGGTGTATAGGAGGACACGTAGAAACTTACCCGTGGTATGTTTGCTCACCGGAAGACAACATTTGAAAGTGGTTTCTTAGCCTCCGAGCCTAAATTGAACGTTTTTACAACTAGCAGAAAATGTAAAAAAAAGAAATTTGTAGGACCCATGTCGGTTTGCCAAACCACTATGGAAACTTGTTGACACTTGTAAATAATTGTTTGAAACTCTATCGTGTGACTTGTTGTGTGAAATTAAACTTTTGGAAAAATAGTGTTTCTCTCTCTTCCCTATTTCTTTCTCTGTCCTTGGTTAAAAAAAAATGAAGTGAAGTGAAATGAAATAAATATGTGTCTCTAACCCTCTCCTTTCGAATGCAAAGTATTATTAGTATGTAAATGGAAACAAAAACCTTAATTATGCTAGATCTAGGTGGATGCCATGTCAGCGATTTATCATTGATTTCATGCTCACATGGTTTTGCAGGATGCAAGAAAGATGACAAAAAGGCGTGGTGTAATTCATTGTTTATTATTGCAATTTATAAAGGTCATTGTAGAATGTATATATATGTATAATGTATTGCCATGTCACAGAAACATTTATATCTGAAATTTGGTAATATGTATGAGATGTTAGTTTTAGGGATACCTTGGGAAATGGGCATTTAATCATAGGTGTAATTTTAATTCATATTTACGTATGGTAAAAAGGTTGGATATATATATATATATATATATATATATATATAATGTTAAATGAAACTGTAGAGGATATTTCAACATTTGTGAAGTATGAAAAGGTTTATAATTGAAGTTCTGTAATATGTTAGATGCTAGGGTTTAAGGGAAATGTTCCTCTACACATGGGTGTTATCTTGATCCTCAAATTTTGTATTGTAAAAGTTAGATATGTATGCTAAATGAATTTGAATTTAAAATCTTGTAGTGCATTTCCAAAGTGTGTTGTATTCTTACCTTGTAAATGTAATAAAGAGATTTAAATGAAACACTCAACCCTAGTATAAGATTCGTGCATAACTTGTCTTCATGTGTGATCCTTCTTACCATAGAAGAAATTGAAACCGTAGAATGAACTTAAACTTTGCACTCGATGGAACCTTCTAGTTTAAGTAAATAAGAGTCCAATTTTGAGTTATCGTCATAGTCGGTATGTTTAGCGACATTGTCATAAACCTGACAGTTAGCAATGACATGGTCCAACTAATTCTGGTGTAAGAAGAACTAACACTTCCTTAGGATCCTAGTGGACTACCTAGTCTTACAAAGATTGAAAGAAATTCCTTGTGGGATCCAGATGACACAATGGAGCTAGTGAAATAGTTGTACTATGACTTAAACTCTTGTTAATGATCTCTTTAGATCCTCTCAACTAAATATGTTACCTTGGCGAGTGAAAATATAGTGCCTTGGTATTTTACAGAGGCTTTATAGGGTAAATATGTTTTTACACCTTAATCTGATCTATAATGGGGCATACAAGTTTTGAATGTAAATTGGAATTAAACCAAACCTCATGAACTTGATTAGGAGGTTAACTTGTGGTTTGTGTGTAGTTATAATATTCTAATCAGGTACTTCTTAAAGATGTTAGACAAGTACTTTCATAACTCTTTTTGTTATAAAGTGACGCTCAATAAGATACCTAAGAAACAATGTAAATGAAATGAGAAACAAGAGTATATGTGATAATGGTTTAGGAACAAATTTTCACTTGAAGTCTTTACGGTTGATTTAAGCATTGACTTTTTGTTAAGAATGGATATAAATTGTTCTTGGTGGGACTAGGAATTTGAGCCAATATAGAGTCCACTAAAAATAAAATAAAATAAAATTATGACGTGTAAATGCTTAATTGACTCAAACTAAATTTGGAACTAAAACAACCATAGTACGAGCACAAATGTACTTCTAATGGAAGGAAGTTTATAGGAAAGGGAAACTTGAACCTTCACCTCCTTTGAATCATATTATTTTCCTCGACAACTTCTAGTTGGTCCCCTTGCATAATGAGGGTAAAATTAAACGTCAACTAAACATATTTTAAGAAACAAACCTTTAACATAAGAATGAGAGAATTAGGAACTTTGTATGAAATTTGAAATATGGAAAATAATTATGTAAGTTATGGAGATTGTCATAAGGGATAAAGAGCCAACTTAAATGGTCAAACTGTAAGTTGAATGTGAAATGAATTTAAGAATCTATAGGTGGAAAAAGGAGAAAATTATCCTTACATAATAATGTTTTGAAATGTTAATCGTAACGAATATGTAATCATGTGGAAAAAGGAGAAAATTATCCTTACATAATAATGTTCTTGGAATGTTAATCGTAATGAAGATGTAATCATGGTAATGATGTGTTGTGGGTTTGCCAATCCTTGAGTCCCTTTCTTGTGGTTGGGTTATTGCTATCATTTGTTCTTTGGGAAAAGTGTGGCATCAACATGTATATGGTGTTTTCATGTGTCTATGTGAGTCAATGACTTATGTAAGTGTCTTATGCGTTGTTGAGTTTCTCTACTTGGAGCCCTTGTGGTGTTTTGTAGTGAGCAATGTAAGTCAAAAAAATTATCTTGGTGTTTTTACTTTTTTTTTGTGTGTAAAAGTGAGCATTAGAGCATATCTCTAGTATTAATCCATGAAGAATACAATTTATCTTTAGTTCTAAGAAAATCATGTTACAAGCTAGTTTTTCAAGTGGGTTTTGTAGGCCTACGGTTTTTGGTTTACATGGCCGAACCAACGCAATTAGAATTGGTAGCTCCGGAAAGGTAACCTCCATTCAAACCATAATCTCAAAATTTTAGTTCTGTGAACTCTGAGGGCATCCTTGTATATAGGATATTGTATATGATTTGTCACATGGTGTGCTTGACCCTCGAAAATCAGTTTTTGAGCACAATTCCATAGCCACTATAGAAAATTTGGATATTTTTGTAAACTTCTAGTAAAATGAGAAAGACTGTCATGGGACCCTTATTAAGTCAAATAACTGTCAGGAAAACTTGTAGACACTAGCATATGACCATATGGATCTCCATTTCATTTCTTGTTTTGAGAACAATGATTGTGGGAAAAATGTTGTTTTCTCTCTCCTTTTTGTATCTCTCTAGCTCTCTCTAACTTTGAAAATGAAATTAAATTAAATCTTCATCTCTTACTCCCTCTTTTTGCATGTCAAGTGTTGAGATCATAGTGAAAAGAAAACAATGAAATTGTGAATTGTGTTAGATTATAGGAAGATTCCATGCCATCTTTGTGCTAACCCTGTTGTAGTTGTAGGTACCCTGGATAGGAGGATTAAATAACATGCTTGATATGTTGTAATGATAGTTTGTACTTACTTAGATGAATACAATGTAAATTGGTAATTGTAGCACTATTTGGTGTAAATTTATAGAATAACAATGTTGTATCAAGAAAGAGAAATATTATTGCCTTCGTGATAAAATGATAATCATATTTGTTTTGGATAAATTGTTGAGTTGTAATTTGTTGTACTAGATGCAGAAGCTCATGTTGTTTTGTTTGCATGTAAGAAATTGTTGACCATTGTAATTATTATAGCCCCCTCATAATGATCACAATGTATGATATAAATTCATTACACTTAAACTATGGAAAGTTAACTAAGTTTTTAATCCTTCTGCCATATCTTCTCTCTCAATTGGGTCATGACTAGTTTGAAAACCCCTAATGTCTTTAGAGACATGACTTAGACCTAACAAGGTTGTCTTCCTTTCATACACATGTAATTATTCTAGTAGAAAATTTCTATAACTTAAGTGTCCTTCAATGAAGCACCAACCATGATGTGTGAACTTGCCATATATGGGCTAAGTAGGACTAACACGTCCTGATATCATAGGTCGACTCATCATCATGGATGAGTTAGAGTCCAATGTTTGCATTTATCCTTAGTATCCTTGTAGACAGCGAATTCTTATCAAAATAGTAATGATTAACTTCATCATCAAAGGATATCTTCGTGGGATCCAGATGACACAAGTGGAGTTAGTATACTAGTTCTACTATGCATTAAACTATTGTTAATGATCCCACTAGTTCCTCGCAGATAAAGGTGTTTCCTTGGCTATTAACAAAAAAAGTCTTAGAATTTTATGGAGGTTTTACGGATAAAGATGTTTCAACACTTTAAATTGATTTATAGTTGGCGTAGATCCCGAGTGTAATTGAAATTAAATTAAACCTATGACCATTAAGAGGTTAACTTGTGGGTAGAAATTGTAATTAACTCTTAGCAAATGAAATTGTTTTTAAAATTTGTTGATCTAAGAAAAAGGAGGAAATTAAAAGCTTGGTCCCTTAACTCCTAGCTAAGTCCTCTTATGACATAAAGGATAAAATAAATGTCCCATATGGTATCATGAAATATAGAAATATGAGATCTTATCCTAAACGAGAATCATTTGTGATTTGTACGTAGCTCAAAAAATGCTTCCAATCAAGTATATCTACAAGATGTTAAGAAAGTATTTTATAACTCGTATTGGTTTTAAAAGAACGCAAATAAGAGACCGAAGTAACAATGTAAGTGTAATGAGAATATGAGTAAACAAGATATCAATTTAGGAATAAAGTTATACTTGAAGTCCTTATAACTTAATTAGGCATTCTTTTGTTGTTTGAAACAAATATGAATTGCTCCTGGTGAGATCAAGCATTTGAGAAACCATAAACTCTTATATGACAAAATTCACGAAGTGTAAATGTTAAATTGACACAAAAAATGTTTAAGTAGAGAAACTATCACATGAAAATAAACATACTTCAATGGAGGGAAGTTTATAGGAAGACGTAACTTGAACCTTGTCTCCTTTAAATATTAAGATTTCTTCCCCCTTCACTTCATGTTAGTTTCTCTTATGTAATGAGGGCAAAACTAAATGTCAAATAAACATATTTTCAGAACCTTAGCATAAGAGCGAGCATAAGGAGTTTTGCATGTGTTTAAAATGTGTCATCTAACAATTGAATTATTGAAATTATTGCAATGGTAAGTTAGAGCTAAAATGAAAATAAGAATATGTACATTGAGAATAAGAATTTATGCTTGCGTGATAAATTCTCTTGGAATTTTAATTGTAAATAAGATGTACCCATGGTAGTGATGTGTTGTAGAACATGCCTATGTTAGTGATGTGTTGTGGAACATGCCTATCCTTGGGCTCGAATTGTGGTTGGGTCATTGTTGCATTTTCTCGTTTGGGAAAGTGTTGAATTGATGTGCATCTTATGTTATCCTATTGCATACGTGGATTCACGTTTGTAAATGTCTCATGTGGTGTATTCTAAGTGAATCCAAGTGGTGTCATACAACAAGTAATGAGTCAAAACAAAACATTTCTAGTTTATTTTGTCTTTTGTTTTTCTTCTTCACGTGTGGGAAATACAAGGTCAACAAAGATGGGAGGTAGATTCATAATGATAAGAAATATAATGAAACAAACAAAACCGAGAAATAATGAGAACATACAAAGATGAACCCTAGAGAAACTAGGGTTTGAACACAAAAATTGATTCAGAATTTACGTTCACTAAATTATTTAGTCCCTTTTTATGTTTATTAGATTAATTATATACAATACACAACTATAAAAAGGAATGTATTTTCCTGAGAATATGAGATATTAGATAAATTAACTTCCAACATTAATTGAACAAAATCATAATAATGTATTGGTTCTTTCAACAAATTTATACAAGATCAACTACACGAGAGAGAGAGAGAGAGAGAGAGAGAGAGAGACCGGAGAAACTTGAAGTGAGGAGCCTAGCAAAGCTTCATAATTGCAACTTTGAGTTATAAATTTCTTGGAATATGACCATACGATCTAGTCAAGATATATAATCTGGTCCTACCCCTTTTATATGGTATTGGATGACTTGAATTAGGCTCTATGACTTTATGGATTATGTAGTGTCCTAGAAATGCACTTCGTTGTCAAACCCTAGTTTTTGTGCAATCTTTATATTGTCTTAATCAAACGAATCACTCCAAACATATATACAAGACCTTGCAAGAATGTTAGTGTTTGGGTTATGGTGCACCCTATGCGCTTTCTATGTTGACACTACTCGAAAGAGTTCTAAATGGATGAAGTAGCTAACAACATGAACCCTGTTAATCATGCTTGATTGGATTGTTCTCTTACTAAGACTTTGGATAGTAACTTGGTGTGCTTGGTTGTTATGGAATCTACACTCGTGACTTAGATGAGTGATTTAGAACTTTATTAGTGGTTGTCGTGATGGATGTGCACCATATTTAGGAAGATTTAGGAAGGATTGAGTTCCTTTTAAAGTTTTGGAAGAAAGGATGTCAATAGAATGCCATATAATTTTAGAGTAAGTGAGGTAGTATTAACTTGCTTATATATGGCTTCAATGTAAAATATTATGATAAGGATAACCGAGGGGATACAAAGACCCAAAAAATGATATTAGATCAAAATTAGAGTTGGATAATGTCTTTGTGCAAGAACATATAAGTCATCCAAGATTAAATTATATAACCTTATCAAACTATTAAATTTTGGATAGAGAGAAGGTCAATTAAATCATAAAGTGGTAAAATGATGGTAAGATCTCAAACATTGATTTTATAAACTTGTATTCAAAATTTATCACACATTAGTGTTTAGGAATAAGAAAGTTTGGAAAAAGATAACAAGATAGACCGAGTGGGAATAGGACATAGGTATTTTTCTTAGCTGAAAAGTACAATCACAATAAACTTTGTCAAAAGGTTAAATTGTTAAATTTGAGTGTCTACAAAAGGACCTAACAAGTTTCATTGTGGATAATTCCTTGTTTATGTAGAGCTTGGGGGATCAAAGTTCACTTCAACTAATAGGAAGATTGTGAATAAACTCATTCAAGTGAAATTGGACATATTTCATATGTCTATAAAGCGGGTTATTAACTTGAATGGATCCCTCTAGGGTGTTCCTAAAATTATATTGGAACATAATCCTCTTATCCTTCACCTCAGGAGGACGAATGGAAAAGATACCATCCTTTTAAGGTTTGAAAAATATGGTTCCATCACCTGGATTTGAAAAAACTAAAGGAATGGTGGAGTGAAAATGATATGAGAAAGGCATATAGAAAAGTCTTACACTCTATAGAAAAGTCAAAAAGAGGGAATATTTCTGAAAATTGATGTGAGAAAGGCATATGACATAGTTTTGTCGAGCTTCTAGGATAAGGTTCGATTAGCCTAGGGTTCCAAAATAAGTATATAGATATAATTGTCTCTTTTATATATACCCTCGAGTTATTATTTTTTGTCAATGGGTAGATAATGGCTTATTTTTTGTGGAAACAGGGATAAGGCAATGGGATTCGCTATCTCCTTATCTCATTATTATAAGGATTAAAATAATAAGGTGTGCCAGAGATTCTTGGCTTGTCATAATGTAATGGCTTGTCATATTGTTAGGTATGAATTCATAAGTATTGACTCTGTTGTATTAGATATAACCTCTCTCTTTGTGAATAATAATCATCTCAAGCTTTCTAAATATAATTGGCTTTTTCTTTGTCGGTATGTGTGGCTACTTGTTGAGATCCCGCACCTCCAAGGTATTCATCTTAAAAACCATGGAGGAAAAAGAGTGAAAATGATTGACAAGCATATCAAAAATTTATATAGAAACCAAATCAGTTCGTAATCAAGTATACATATAATACAACAGATAACTACATAATCTCACATATGTTAGTGGTGTCACTCAGATTTCACCCTGAAATCTGCGACTACCCAATCCGAAAAAATTTCGTACTTTTAAAATAGTGGGTCGTTTGTTGTTTTTATTGCATGAAAGTTCTTGTATTGCGTCAAGATAATCCCAAAGAGCCATATTAGCTCTTTTCGCCAAATACCCAGATGCCCAAAATTGTTTTATTCACTCGGGATTTGTCTCATGGAAATTTGTATTTAATTATTTTGAGCCCCGTATGAGGCTATTTGCGCTCCGTTTCAACTCTGTTATGAGCGGATATGTTATTATTCCTATGTACTAGAAGGATTTTAACTTATTTTAAGTTTTGGGCTTTATTTGTAACTTTTGGCAATTTTTCGTGTTTTTGTGGTGTCCGTTTTGTTTTCTCAAAATTTCTCTCGAACAACTCCTTTCTGGGTAAGCCGGGTAAGCCCGATTTTTGGCCTAGAGCAGTGGAAAACATACACGCACATTTTACCCGGAGGAAGTCGTCATCGAGGTCCGGATCACCGGGAAAAAGCGAAGTCGCAGTACGTAAAAGCCCTGCTGCGGGATGGGCGCATTTTTGAAAACAAAGGATTTAAGTCTGCGATGAAAAAAATATAAGCGCTGGGTGGGAATTGTATACCGCCTGGCAGATACTTTTTCTCGTGTTATAAAAGTCACTTAAGCCGCAGTGGGAAAAATAGAGGTCACAGTAGGTGGGAATTTATTGCTCGCTGGCAGGTAAAAATTCCCATGATATAATAAAAGGAAAGTGACTTAAGTGAAATCATGGGATTTTAGTGCACGCTTGCAGGGTAAATAATCCCATTGTCAAAGTCAAATCACTTAAGTGGATCACGGGATTTTGGTGCCTGCCTGGGTAGGGTAAAGAATCCCATTATGGAAAAAATTCTTAAAAATAGAATTACATGTGCAAAAAAGTGCGCCCCCTTTGGTGATTGATTAAAAAGATTAAATTGATTATTTTTAATAATATTTCTTCTTAAAAAAGTGCGCCCAAGCTTGAGGAGGTCAAAAAGTCAAGGAAGGAATAAAAGAAAGGAATTAAATTAATTAAATTTAGTTTATTTAGTGGCTGCCCCCTTCCTCTCAAAAAGTGCGCCCCATTTGGGCATTATTTAATGTTTTTTGAAGCATTAAAACATTAAATTAATTTCTATTTTCAGTGGCTATGGTCAAAGCACACTGTGGGGCTTGAGTGAAGTGCTGTGTGAAGGATTAAATTGGATTAATTTACTTTATTGGATGGCTGTCCTTAAACATGCTATTTTTAAAAGAAAAAAGCATGATTTTTAATTAATTAATTGCCTTTAATTGTTAGGGCAATTATTAATTATAGAATTGTGAAGGTTATATAAGCATGGGCAGCCATATGGATGAACTATTTAATTCACAGAGTTAATAATTGCAGCTATGAGGAAAAGTGCGCCCATTCGAGGAAGGATTTTGTTAAGACAAAGTGCTAACAAGGCTAAAAGCTTCCGATTTGGCGCATGCTTTGGAGAAGGTTGATCTTCGTCTCGCATATTTGTTTTCACAGTGTTACAGAGCTCAGTGTTGATTGAAAGGATTCATGCTCTCTTTATGTGCAAATTAAACACCAATTTTTGGGGCAGCAGGCTTGAAAAGTGCAGATTTTTATAATTTAAATTCACTATTCATGCTCCGGTGGCCATTTTTGTCTGAATAAATTGCAGGAACTCATTACAGGTGCTTTATAAAAGAAAAGGAGTTTTTATCAATGTCCAATACATTGCAAATATCCTCTGAATCTGAAGAATTGTCCAGTTTGCACCAAAGATTGAAGAAATCCGGCGAGTTCGAAGAAAAGAATTATTCGGACAAAGATTGATAAAGCCATGGCGAAAGGAGATGAAAAAGAGAGCACGATGGATTCATGCATTGCTTCCAAACTTTCAGACATAGGAGACACAGATCTAGGCCCAGAACCTCTTTCTGATTTGATTGATAGATCCAGAGCTGGAAAGACTTCACTCATGCGTGCGGTCAAAAGTAGTGGAATTATTCGAGCTGCAGCTTTCCCGTATACAGCCCAATTGCCAGAGTTTGTGATGGAGTGTGCTAGATCTTATCATCCTTCATCCAGATCAGTGCGTGATGTTACGGGAAAGACAATAATTCGTTTGGATGCAGAATTCTTCAATTATTGTCCTAACATTCCAAAGGTCGAAAGGTGGTGACTTCTATTAGCATTCGGATACCGACAAAGAGGTGGGAAAAGCATAGAGCGATCGTGTGAGCATCATGAATAGCCGGTTCATGAAGAAGCCTAGATCCCCTTCCAAGTTCCCGATAACTCTTCCACGATCCAATTTGGTGCGGAGGCGGATGATATCGTCAAATTGCTATGCGCAGTTGAATGGTGAAGCGAATGCCTAAACTTTCCAAACATGGATGTATGCTTTCATCAGGACCATTGAAATCAACAAGGTTGATTCTATAATCAATTGGTCAGAAATTATTAGCAGCAACATCGGTGAGCAACTGCGGAACGTGAAGCGTACCTTCAGCTTCAAGATGACTTCATACTTGGTGTATGCTGCAGCTTCACAGGGTGTCTTTTCCAAGCTGGATAGATGTGGTATTCTTTCCAAGGATCCCATTTTCGAGTGCTACCCACAGCTTACTGTACCTGCGTGCGAGAAGGACTTCAAAGTGATCAACGATGACTTCTTCTACGATTTCATCTGCAGGTTAGACAAAGACTTGAAGACTCACAGGGTAAGCAAGGAGGCATGGGAAGCAGTGTCCAAGATTGGCAGTGTATTCATCCAGTTTGCAGATTTCACATACCTCAGGGTTACGAGCTTTTCAGGTGAACCAATAAAGATGCCAAGGTACCCGAGTGACAGATTGATCGCCATGGAGCTGAGCAGGCAACTTGTGGAGTTACACGACCTTCAGTCGAAGCGGCACAAGTCTACGGGCTTCTTCCCACTCACTGTGGGATATTACAGTTGCATCAGCATTCACAGAGCTCGAGGGATGGAAGCACAAATGTTGTCCGAGTATGAGCAAGAGTTCTTCCCTGCGCGGCTTAATTTCGATCCATTTGGAATAGCCAGGAAGACAATCTCCCAGGAGTACGCACATGTGCCTTCGTTAGAAGATTTCTGGATGAAGTGCAGAAGTGAGTACGAGGTTAGAAAGAAAGATTTCAGCAGGCTATCGGCAAAGCAAGTATTTGACTTTGGACTAGCGCGGATACCTGCGGATCTTAAAGATGATGGGAACGTGGTACTTGACACTTACCATCAAATGGGAGGAGATAAAGCTATACTGCAGGATAGCAATGGCGGCTGCAACACAATAGAAGAAAGATCTGGAGCTGTGTTGGTGAGTACTTCAAGCTGGCTGCTAACGAAGGGATACTGCCTTGATGAAGTATTGATGAATCAAATCACGGGCAACTTCGGCGCAGGAGATTCTCTCAAACGAAAGCATGAAGGAGAAAGCAGCAGAAGGTCCGAGAAGTTGAAAGTACACAGAAGATCTCAAGAGAAAGAGAAGACCACTTCTACGACCATAGCTTTGACTCCGACTTCTCCAGTACCTAGAGGATCACCAACTATTGCACCACAGCAGCAGGATGTTTCCATGCCTTCATTGAAACCAGCGACGTTCGTCTTCTCTCCGCAGCCACTTCGTTCATCACCCATTCCAGAAGAGGTGTTGAAGCTGCAGATGACGGAGTTCGAAAGAGCTTTGTCCTTGGATGTTTCAGAAGATGGCAGCCATGATACTGTGGCACTTTCTGATGGAGAGGATGTAGAGCAGGAGATGGTAGTGCACTCAATGACTTCTCACTCTCCGAGAAGTAATTTCTCGGAATGGTTAGCTATGCAGGTTGGTTCCTAAGCAAGAGTAGAGATGAACTTAGAGGAACATGACTTGCAGCTACTTCAGGATCTGAGCAGAAGAGACAGAAGGCCTAAAGTTGCTAAAGCAACTTCTAGGTTGATCATCACGGATTCGGGAGAG
Source organism: Taxus wallichiana var. yunnanensis (assembly GCA_018340775.1). NCBI lineage: Eukaryota > Viridiplantae > Streptophyta > Pinopsida > Cupressales > Taxaceae > Taxus > Taxus wallichiana. Next base: position 188,906,640 of record CM031239.1, read on the forward strand.
AAGTTTGCTGAGATATCAATTCCGGCGGAAGGAAAGGTAGAAGAGGAGCTCACGGCAGAAGATGTGACGGTGACCAAAATACCACTCGGTCAAGCTACCACTGAAGGATTGGAGCAGGACACGCAGACGTTGCTGGATGCTTTGTTCCTTAGGCTTGATAGTGAAAAGGCAGAGAAAGAAGAGCTGCAGAAGCAAATATCTCAATTATGTGACATCATAGCCAAGGTTGCTAAATCTTCTGTTCAGCCTATTTCAGAAAAGGTGAGTGATCATCTTATGCAGGAAATGGAAGATGCAAGCAATCAAGTAAAGGCTATTGACGAATGGAAGGATCTGATTATTCGTCAAGCTTCTGTGCAACTTGGGGAAGTGCCAGCCCGCCTAAAGGTTATGAACGATGCAGCAAATCAACTAAAGCAACTGATAGAAAGCATAGAAGGAATGAATACAGTTGCAGAGAGTAACCTGAGTATTTTGGCCGAGATCAACAAGCTGCCGGGAGATGTATTGGTTGCAGAACAAATTGTGCTGGATGGATCAGTCGAGAAGGGGAAGCAGCTAGAGTTTGCAGTATCTTTCCGTTTGGAGATCTGTAGAGTTTTGCTGAAAAGGATGTAGGCGCTTGAGAGTAAAACATCAGATTTACCGGACAGTATCATTTCTTTCACTGAGGAAAGAGTGGATGGAGGTGTTACTTCATATGTGCAGATTGTTTCTAACGAAGTGCATGATTCCCTGGAAAGTTCTCTTCTGATGGTACAAAAGAGAATTGATAAAGCTACCAAGCCTTTCACGATGAACTCTATCAGTAGGCTGGTGACATTGCAGGCAGACATTGCGAGATTTGGGCCAAGTTTGGAAGAAGTGGAAGCATGCAGCAAAGTGTTGAATGAAGGGTTGCTGCAATTCAGGACAGAAAAGGAAGCAGTGGCTAAAACAGATGGAAGGATGCTGAATTATATGTTCGACAAGTATATCAGATATCAGAACAAGAAGAAGATGTAGATGTTACAGCTGGCATAACTTCTTCTATTCTTTCTTCTTCTACTTTCTATGTTCCCAGATGAAATTGTAAACTTCTAAGTTATTGGTTTTGCAACCATTACTTGAAGTCATGTGGAACCTTTCTATTAGTTAAGTGATACATGTGTCACTTAAGAAGAAGTTAGTTGAGGATGATTGCCAAATGTCATCTTTACTTGTTGTTCATGCTTTAGTTCAGTTTGAGTCTTCTATTTGTACTTTCCCTCCTACATTCTATAAGTAGGAGAAGAACCTCCGGGTTAATCATCGATCAGAATTTGTAAGAAGCAATCTTGTGTTCTAGACTTTGTGCTGAACCCCTGAGAGCCACTTGTTGCAGAGGAATACAAAGAAGCAGGTTTCCGGAGAACTTTGTGTCACGGCGTACTGTGTTTCTTGCTTTTAAATCTTAGATCTTTAAAGTAAACTTTGTGTTATTTTAGATCTGGATCTATAACTGCCTTTGCTTTATGATTCTGTGTGTTCGAATCTATTAAGTTTCTTCTATGTGCATGCAATTAGCTCTGCTATCTACTAATTGGGATGCACATCTTCCTTCTTCTTTGTAATACCTTGACTTTCTTCTTCTATCATTTTTCCTTTCTTAAACAGCTGCTTACTTGCTTTGCGAGAACTTCTTAGTTATGGTTCATGAACTAAGTGGTTAAAGGAAAACCCCGATAGATAAAAACACATTTATATTGAAAAATCTGACACGGAGCCTCACCGGTTAAATGAGGGAGATTTATCTCATGACCGCTAGGTTTGATGCTATGCGTAAAATCTAGCCAATAGTTAGTAACAATAAAGGCCAAGAATCCATAAGCAAGGGACACAAAGCGCTAGGTTTGATGCTATGCGAGAAAATCTAGCCAACAGATTAATAATGTAACAATAAAGGCCAAGAATCCATAAGCAAGGGACACAAATGCGACACACATACGATAAGTATGCGTGATAGACTATATTAGCCACAAATAAGGGACACCACATACCAAAATACGGTTAGAGAAAAAATCCATAGGCCATATACTTGAAGGAAAACATACAATCACACAAAAAGTGAATATAATAACAAATTATAGCCCAAAGTCATATACATCAAGATAAGCTAGCATTGTACAAGAGTCGCGTGTTAGCCATATTAATCTAAAAAATATCATAATGCACTATTTAAAAACTTGAGCATAATAAGGAAGTGAAAATAACTATATTGAAATAACAACACCTTAATAGTGTATAAGATTCACCCGATTAGCAAGGACACCAGGATAGACTTAGGACATCACCTTTCATCATGTATAATCTTATGTGTGTCTTGCATCAAGCTCAATATACCTCGTAAACATGAGTATGAAGACTATATAGAAACTATGATAGCTTATCAAATTGTACGACAAACAACATATGTAAAATGAAATTCTAAAAATCAAGTTATACGTAGTTCTTGATTATGTATGTTTGAAAATATTCATTTTTTTGTACTTATTTAAATTATTTGAGTGTTTTGTTATTTTAGCATATTTGTATAGGAGACAAAATCAAAGAAAGATCTATCATGTGATAATATCGGGAGGATGAGGAGAATTGTTCCTTAATATGGCATTGTTCATAAGAGGAGTAGGATGAATAGGTATTGTACCCATAACATCATATAATCCATTGGTAACAAGAGCAATGCAAGCAAGTGTATCATTGGTAATAAAAGCAATAGTAGATAAAGAAACTATAACATGTTCTATTGGAAGAGATCCATAATTAATATCAATAAACTATTGTACACTATTCCCAATCTTGAAGCATTGAGTAGTGGAATGTCCAATATATCTAGGAAAGTCGAAATAGGCATGTGAATTAAAAGAGTTACTATGACAATTTATTATATCAACCTAGAATAAAAGAGGGAGAGGTACAAGGTTACACTCTAGAAAATTTCAAAGGATCCCTTTGGGTGACAAAGGAAACCATGTGAAATGCCCCTAGGATTAGCTTCTAACTAAAAATTTGTCGGTTGAGCTATATCATTCATGAATAGTATCTTTAGAATCATCCTCGTTAGTATTCGATTTTCCTATGCAAGTAAATGTGTCTTGTCATTGATGAATAGATGTAGTAGGAACATTAGATGCATACCTAAGCTTGTTCATAGTAATAGACGTTTGAGCTATATACATTACAACATGTTTAAGGGGCATATTGATTCCCCCAAAGAGATAGTAACAATAGTTGTAGTGATATCAAGTGTATACATATGAGAGGAGATATCCTCAATTGGAACACTAAAGGTGGGAAAGGATATAACATGATGAAATAGGATTCTATTGCCATATATAGGAGAGAGAGAGAGAGAGAGAGAGAGAGAGAGATACCACATTATGAGTTTCATGCAAATTATTTGTAATGGGATTAGAATAACCAAATGCATCATTTAAAGTATAATAAATATCATAAAGTTGTAACATTGACCATAGAAAGTGGGTGGTCAATTTTTTCATGTTAGTGCATTAATTGTATCATTTACCTTTTCAATAGATAATAGAGACTTGCATGATCATCATGTCTAATATCATTAGGATCATTACAATTGAAACCATTACTAGAATGTGTATCATGTGCATACACCAGATAGGAATTCATTATGAACTTCTTGGAGGTAGAAAACTACAAAAGTTGTTGATGAATGTTATTACTTATGTTATGCCCCCACCAATCGTCCGATCTCCTTATGTGATCACTAGAACAAACCGAGTCATCCAATCTTAGAAATACTTTGTGGTTTCTTCTCACAACAATTGTATCTCGAGTGCGCTTCATGAAATTCACTTCGATTAGAGTCTTAGGGATCCGAGAACGCTTCCACCCCCTTTTTAAGCCACGAACCAACTACTAAGCCCTACAAGTATGAGTTTGTTCTTTCCCATTCCTATGAGGAAAACTCCTAAGTGATGATTACCATGTTATTATAGGTAGGAATTTAGAAGCATTGAGAAATACCTTTTGGTGTGAGGGCTGCAAGAATGGAATTGTCATCTGCAGGAGTCTCCTTGATTCTAGATCATAGTGTTGTGCACAAGAGAGGGCTAGATCGATGCTTTGAATATACTAAGGATGACCACCTACCTTGAATAGCCCACTTGAGAAGGTATTCCTCCACTAGTTAAAGATGTTCACTTAGCATCCTTGCTTTTAAATCTTCGAGGTCCATGTGTGTTATATCACTATCACCCACATTGGGATATTTAGTGTTGAATGTGGAAATCAGCTCCAAACTTGAGTATTTGACCTTTATGATGGTGCGAAGAAATGAAAAAGATGGGGAATGAGTGGATATGATTTACTTGACCCTAATCCCAACACTTTTTGTTTTTAACGAGTGTCCTATCCGAGATGGCTATTTTAATAAGTTTATGAATTTCTTATTTTTACTATTTTTGACTTCAAAGGAGTGAAGATGATAATGAAAATTTTCCATTTCTAAAAATTACTACTTTTATATTGTGAGGACCTAAAACAACTTAGTATTTTTAGAAGGTGTACCTGTGGATGTTGGAATTGAATGAAATCAGTCTCAAAAGTTTAAGTTTTGTCCCAAGATGCTCTCCTCCAATTTTCAAAGGTTTTCAATTCTTGTATTTTTGCAGATCTAAAAAGGCAAGTGTGAAGGATGAAAACTTCATGTGGTTGTATAAAATTATTTATAACATCAATGGATGTGATATTATACTCAATGCAAAGGCGTTTTCAATTGGAGGAGATTGGTGAAGTTTCATGGAAATCAGTGCACATTTTGGGAGTTACGAGAAAAGGTTAACTTTTTAGGTATGGATGTTCGCATGAAATATCAGTAGTATGTCTATACAAAAATGGAGTTGGAGGCAAGAATCAAAGCATTCAAAAACATAAAAAATGACTAAGTGTTAAACTTTAAAGCTCTTTCACTCCACTTGCACATTTTAACTCACCAGGCTTAACCCAATTGCGGGTTATAGGGTAAGTTGCACCTACAAAAATAGAGAACAGAAGAGGTTAGGTGGAAGATGGAACACCCAAGTGCACTTTGCATAGGATCATGATAGGTGTCACTATGTGGTAACATGTGAGAAAGATAGGATGACTTAAAACAATCTCTCGGGAGACAAATTGAAGTTTTACATGTGATAGTGGATGAATCCACTAAGGGGGAGTATTTTTATGTCCCTTCTATCCCCTTAGATGTTGGAAAAATAGAAAAGGGATAGTGAATATGGAAAATGTGACATAGGTGAAGTCATCATGTGGAGGGGGCTAAGGTTGATAAAAACACTCATGCATAGGTGGAGCACATTTAAGTTTCCTGTTGTCCCCTTGCACCAACGGACAAGGTACAAGGGATAAATAACCTAAAAATTGTGCCAATATTGAAGGGGTCATGTTTTTCATTGTGCACGCAATCCTAGAACACAAGTTGAGATGTTTTAGTTGATAAAACATAACTCACCAATAGGGGGTGTACTTTAGTGTCCCCACTAACCCTTTGTACCAAGGGAAAAGGGATAAGGAACCGATGAGGGAGAAAAGTGTTCTCAAGCTTATAAACTATGTTTATGCCATCCTTTCAACGCATGAATAGAACATGGAGAATGCTTTTTCGGCACTGGAGTAAGAAATGGAGTTCAAAGGTCAAAATTTATATGATTTTGACTCTAAGACACCTAATGAGTTAATTACAAGAATTTCCAAGATCCAATTCTTCTTTCAATTTTATCTTCAGACCTACCAATCTTTTGACAAAAAGGGGCAATGCGTAATAACTCGATTATCAACGAAGTTTATGAAGACTTAGATCAAAACTAATGTATTTGATATGTGGTGAATTTTAAGAGATTTCCATTGACAATTGTTTATCTTCCAACTCCTCTCATAACTCGTGGAATCTCTAGAAAAAAAATTCTTTCTCCATTGAAGCTATTGTTCCTTGCACTCGCAAGCACCATGTTTTTCTTTAATAACTCCCGATATGATATGATCCCCATAATTATTTCAAACTATCATGGATATCTTCAATACTCCTATGCGGAACCCCCGAGAAGAGTTTATCCTTTTGAATAATCCGTCAAAGGGTATTTCTTTGTTACAAAATGGCTAAAATAACCCCTTTATACCTCTAGAACAAAAACTCCAACTTGGATCTTGGAAACTTCATGAGTCGAACTAGGTATACTTTCCTGCACATGAAAAAAACTTGAAATTCATATTAGCATGTTCTTCTCATCTAGGATCGGGATGACACAATTGATAGGTTTTTTGAAGGAGGTTTTCAAGTGGGGGCTTAGTTGTCATGGCCAACACTTAAATTTTTGTACACTAGACATTTAACATAACAATAATGTCGAAACATGTATTTTGATAACATAAATTATAACTCGAATTAAATGGTATGTCACATATGTGCATCTTACGCATGATGGAAGCTAAAAGTTAAATGAATTAATTTATTGTAATAAAGATGAAAAATAAATGGAGTGTATCCTTGAGAGAAAATACTCTTAATGAAATGGAAAACTTGCAAAAATTGAGACAAGAACATATTTTCTTGGCATATGTCAATTGTTATATAATCAAATCAGTAAAACATGTAGCTCGACCACTATCAAATGGTACCTTATAAGCTTGATTTGTAGTGTAAAGTAAATTTTCCTTATCTCTTATAACCGATGGTCAACATTATATTGTTTATAATGGTAAAATGACTAATTCCCATGTTGGGACATAAATTTGGGAACATGAATTCCCTCCTTGTAACAAATTCTATATGATTCATGAGAAATTTAATTGATATAAAAATGATTAAAATGGTTAACATGATTGTAATAAAAATGGAATAAATTGAGTGTGTTCTTGGAAATTAAACAATTTTATGGAGTGAAACTCATGCTTCGTAAATGATAACTTAAGTTTTTAATAAAATTCACATGTGGGATAATACTATGATTTTAACACGCTTAATTAAGTAGTGATGAAAATGCAAATCATTGGACCTGTGCACATGGTTGTTAAGGTTTTTATTTGTCTCTTTTATAGTCATATCATTGTATTGTGTTCACTTATCTGAAGTGAATGTAGCATTGTGGAATGTTTTCTCATTCTTGATTGTACATGGTGATGAATACTATTTTTCATTTAACCGATGCTTAATACTAAAGAAGTAAATTGTAACTTGAGATGTAAATCGGGCAAAAATGTATATCATGGATTATGTCCTTAATCTACCTTTCCCTTGTGGTTTATACTTATTATTTTCTTTTCTCTCTTTTAGAGCCGGTGTGGAATTATTTTATTGGCGTTTTTCTTGTGTATATATATGAATGAATGTTGGTGGGGTACATAGTTGTTTTGTGGAAGGATAAGTGTGATGTTAGCAAATGGAGGAATAAGGAGTTGTTTTTTCATATGGAGGAATCAAGGGGGTTTGTGACTATCCTTAGTGGAGTGATAAGTGTGGTCTCAAGTAAAGGGATATGTGTATATTTGTTATATTTTATTGCATGTTAATGGGATGAAAAAATGCTAGCCAAGATTAACTAGAGGAGCGATAAGTGATAGTTTACAATGATGATCCCTCCCCTTTACAATTCTCATAAGAAGGCTTGATAAAGTATCTCATATTATTGATGAAATATTGTTTTTCCCACTCTCATTATTCTTAATCTTTTGATGCTTACTAGTTTCTCATTGGAGCACATGTTCATTTATTTGATGGTAGTTGTATCTTTCATGTATAGGTATGTTTATGTATGTATGTATGTTAGAGACTTATATTGCCATAGTAGAGGGATAAGTGTTACTTGGTGTATGGGTTTAATTACTTTGGGAGGAAATAAAAGGTTGGAGAGACTAGCCTTAGTGAAGGGATACGTGCAGAGGGATAAGGGTGTTTTCATGCGCATTTACATGACAATTTTGGAGGAACCAAAGGATAGTCTTCTTTCCTTATTGCAGGATAAGTGAAAGTGGTGGCATCATTTTCCCCGACAAGCCATTAGATGGATTGGTAGTATTATACATTTTCATATATGTTGTTTTTTTGTATCACCTTCTCCTAGTCTTGGATATGCATAGTTATTCATGTCATTTTATGGTTCAGAATTGTGTTTTTGTTACATGCGCCCAAGTATTGTTGTTAATAAGAAACAAATATCCATGTTTTGGCCATGTTACTAGTTTACAACAAGACCTACAAAATCCATTCCCTCCACTATGTTTTTAAACACTCTACGTACATAACTCATGTAAATGATAACGAAGTGATGTATTGCTCAATAGGATGGATGTGAATTTTTACATGTTTTCCCAAGAAGGAGAAGTAGAAATGATCAAAGGCTTATTTCACCCATCCACAGAGCTCAGTCCACACCTTTCAAAAAAAAACTTACTTTTCAAATAAACCTTTTTCCTATAATATTCATGGGTACCCAAAGAAACAATATATTTTCTCACCGTAATCGAGGTCATCTTTTATCCCTAAATTCATGGAATGAAATTCTAGTATCTTCTCATAAAATCCTTCCATACCTAAATTTGGAAAAGTCAATCAATCCCATTGACCATACTAGGACATTACCAGTCTATGCTAAGTTAGTCATGTTATCCAAGACGTTGTAGTTTTGAGATTCTTGGCCACTTCAATGGATAACTAGAATGAGTCAAGAAATATTATGCAAGCATCTATAAGAAAAAGGTGATAACGTATCTCTCATAGAGGAAATGACCACCATAAAAAGATCTTGCTGATACTTTGTTTGATTTCAATGACATATTTGAAAAGTCTTCGGATACAATCCCACTTGAGATACACCGTTCACCTCACACAACCTTCTTATTCCTCCTCACGATCTTAAATTCAGGCATTGCAATTTCGATTCGATAATGGGTAGCACTTTGTTACTTCATGCATAGGATATGTCAATCTTGGCCGAAAAAACCTAATCCAAGATTAAAAATAGACCTAAGGGCTCCCATGCCTGTATTTCTCAAAATTCCAAGTTCCATTTTTTTGTATAATAACCTCCGCCACCATACTTAAACTTTAAAATTTTCAATGTGTCCCTAAAACCTATTTTTAAACAAATGGATGAACTCAAATCCATCTACAAAAACATTAAAAACTAGATAACCTCCATTAAAATCCAATAAGAAAATAGTTTCACAAATTATGTTAATCTCTATGAGAGAAGAAAATACTTTCTACTCCAACATGCCATAGTTCAACCGCACTAACAATGCTACATAGTATGAAGATCTGATCAAGGATGTCCATATTGGTTAGAACAGTGATGTCATGTAGTTATAAGCATATGAATATAATGAGGTTGTCATTAAGCAAGTAAGAGCCTAATGCATTGCCAATAATGTCTTCTTGAAAGTCTGTGGACTTAGGGTCTAGGATCTTATTGAACGATTTGATTCCATCACTATCGAGATGGTCCCCAGAAGAGATAACACAAAATTATATGGAATGGAAGTGCAAAAAGAAACAAGTGAAACTTTTGTTCCTTACAATGATTGACACTATTTTTATTTTGAAAGTGATCATCAAAAGAGGCTGAATTCTTATAAGATTTATAACCCAAAATGCATTAAGTATATCATGAACAAGTAGTTTTGTTAAAGAAATGAAAAATACCAAGGGACTCATGTCCTTGGAAAAATATTCAATTCTAGTAATCAATACCATGAATAGAAAAATAATATTGTGATCAAAGATGAAAATTACAAAGAATTCATGATTAGCCTTGACAAGTATCTCAAGTTGGCAATGGTATGAAATCCCAATCAATAAGAAAATTTAATCAAAAATGTAAAGAGTATGATGAAATATTTACTTGGAATTTTGATTATATCGAGTGTTATAATCAAGATGCCATATAATATACCATATTTGTTTGCATTTGATGTTAAAAAAATAAGGTAAAAAATATATACTTGTCAATACAAAAATTGAACCACTAATGAGAAAGGAACTATTAAAATTGATGGAGGCTGACATCATATTTCTAATCAAGAACTCTACGAGAGTGACCAACTTATTTTGATAAAGGAAACACAATGGAAAAATTCTCCTATGAATGGATTTCATAAATCTGAATATAGATTAGACTTCAAGACCACCATACCCTACCTTTTAGGGACCAAATTATATAAATAGTGGTGGGAGCTAAGATATTCTCACTTCTTGAGGGTTTCCTTGGGTACAACCAATTCATGGTCAAGGAGGAAGCCCATAAAGGATCTACTTCACCATAATGTGGGGAACATACATGCATACAAGACTTCCCTTTGCATTAAATACAATGTTGGAGGTTCGTTTTAGAGAGGAAGAGACAAATTGATAAAATCATCATCATTGAAACTATTTGAGTTTACCTAGATGATATAAATTTATTTATAAAGAGGTAGGAGGATAATTTGGATCACTTGGAGTGGGTTTTGAAAGAGGAAGAGAGTTTAATAGTTTCCTTAATCCTAAGAGTTATACATTTTTATTTCACAAAGAAAAGATCATGGGATAAATTGTATCAAAGGAAGATATAGCCATACACCCAAAAATATTTTAAACCATCCTTACATTTTCTCTTCTTCATCATAGAAAACATTACAATCTTCCTTAACAAAGATTAATTTTGTGATGAAATTCATAACATATTTTGCAGCCATCGTAAAACAAATCAAAATCATGTGAAAGAAGGATGTAACATTCATGTGGATGAAAGAAATAAAAGAGAGCTTTTAATAGATCAAGCAAGGTATTCCCTAATATCTAGTGTTAGAATATTTCCTGAGTAAGTTTCATTAAGGATTCCCTTGTGTTCATTTCACTCCATGAAAATCAATCTTAAAGATAATACAAGATGGCTATTACTAACCTACAATATTCTCATACATTTTCAGCTAGGTAATACAATTCAATAAATGTTGATTCTTTACTAGTAAAAATCATAGACCTCCCCTTCTATTGTATTCCACAACATATGATAAACCTTTACCAATTAGGGATTATTATTCATTGGAACAATCAATCCATCCTCAATTTCTAGACACAAATAGATCTAACCACCACTAATTACCTTACTAGATGGACCTAATCCATTTTACTAAAAGAAGTTACTTGATGGAGCCATCATTGACTTCCTTAAAGGAATCGCCACCTAACTTGACATCCCTTATAGAGTGATTTTGTACTACGCTAAGGAATTTATGGGTTCCAAAATCATTAAGTTTTAACTAAGGCGCAAACCTTAATACTTCTTCCAATTAATATATGCAGTGTAATGGGCTTGTAGAGTCCACAAACAAGAACCTCATTAGGATCATGAAGAACACCATTGAGTAGAACCAAAGGTAATGTCATACCAAGGTTGTATTATCCTTTTAGGATGACAAGATCCCCGCAAACTTCTCAATTGGAAACTCTCATTTCATGTTGTCCTATGGATGAAGATACGTTTAACTCTCATTCAAGATTCCAACAATAGATCTATCTCAAAGCAGCTAGAACTGGAGTTTCATAATGCAAGTATAATTGTGATAGAAGAGTTACTAAACACTACATATAGTAGGTAGTGTGAGGAGCTTATTGAGGAGAAAAAATAGAGATAGGATATATCTCTCTCAATATATTTATTCAGAAGCATGTACATTATTTATAGGAGGAGAAATAACTACATTCCCAAAAACAAAGGAGAGGTTACAAACTGTGTGAGAAAAATGTGATACTATCTAATCATCTCAGCCTAAATATATAAAATACTTGCTACGTAACCTATGCCAACATTCCCCCCTTATTACATTATTCTTGCAAATATAACCCCTAAAAAGTTCAAATTTCACTTTTCCAAGGGATTTGGTGAGAATATCAGCTACTTGTGCTTCTGTAGGATAGTACTAGAGTTGAATGTTATGGTTCAAGATGTGCTCTCGAATGAAATGGAAATCAATTTCAATATGCTTTGTTTGTTCATGAAAGACAGGATTCTACATGAGCTTCAACACACTCTGATTATCATAATAGAGAATAGGTTAGTGTTTTTCAGGAATTCCCAGGTCATCCAAAATGCAACGTAACCATATCGCTTCACACACACGCTCTCTTGTGCAACATGATATTCTATCTCTGTGGATGAAATAGAAAAAATATTCTTCTTGTTACTTATCCATGAGATTGGCCTAGATCCAAGATGAAAAATCTATCCTGTGGTTGATTTCATTTCATCAATAGATCCGGCATGGTCTCGCATTTACGTATCCCTATAAGAAAAATTGATCATTCTTCTTATATTCCAGACCATAATCAGTTATTCCTCAAACATATCTCAATACATTCTTTGATACAGTCTAGTGACATTTCTTTGGTTCTTGCATGAATTTGGAAAGATAGCAGACAACATAGCATAAATTTGGTATGGTATATGTCAAATAGATGATCCCTCCAACAAATTACTCCGTAGATAGTAGCATCTACCTAAGATGAGTCATGGAATCTTGAAAGTTGGAAGCCTTCTACCATGGGAGTGGATATAGGTTTACAATTGGACTTATTATACTTTTCTAAGAGTTTCTTGGAATACTTTATATGGAATACAAAAATGTGATAATCCTTTTGAAATATCTCCAAGCCGAGACAGGTAGAAAGTAGTAACCCCAAATCAGTAATGTCGAAGGTTCTTATGAGATCATTCTTCACAATATCAACCTGGTCTTTTAAACTGCCATTGATCACAAGATCATCTACATACACAAAAAGAATGAAAATTTCTTTGCCTACCTTCTTTATATACAAATTTGAATCTAAGGGGCTACAAGTGAACCCATGCTATAAAAGGTGATCATCTATCTTGATATACCATGCCCTTGGAGCTTGTTTCATTCCATACAGTGATTTGATGAGACGACATACCTTCTTAGGATGATTTTTATCAACAAATCCTTCAAGTTGGGTCATGTACACTTCTTCTTTCAGATCACCATTTAGGAAAGAACTCTTGATGTCCATCTGTTGAAGTCTCCATCCTTTCTATGTTATGAGTGCGTAAACAACTCTAATGGTCTTGATCTTTGTAGTGGGTGCAAAGGTTTCTTCATAGTCAATGCCCTCTTTCTGAGCATACCCTTTTGCTACAAGTCATTCTTTATGTTTGTTGATGGATCCATCTACCTTATATTTTTCTTGAAAACCCATTTACGAATGTGGGTTTCTTTCTTGTAAGCGAGATCGATAAGTTCCCATGTTTGATTTTGCATGAGTGAGTCATATTCTGCATCCATGGCTTCTTTCCAATGAGGTTGAATGAGTGCTTCATGAACATTATCAAGCTCGAAGCTATTAATCAGTGAACTCGTGAGTGCAAAATGTACCGATTTCATGTTTGACTTCTCATTTTGATTCCAGATGAAGTATCTGGTAGTTGTTGCAAATGAGATTCTTTGATGGTGCTTTATACCCAATTTAGACAATAACTCAATTACTTTTGTGAAGAACTATTGCATTGACGTGAGGATGGATGCGGAGTAACATTCTCCGCTTATCTAAGCTAAAAATATAGCTCCTTGCAAAGACATCATTTCTTTGGTTAGTCTCCTCTGGCTGATCATCTGATTCGGAGACTAGTCGGTGAGAGGTGATTGGTAATGGTTCTCCTGTTGTCACTACTAAGTCAAAGAATGACTTGTCAAAAACCAAATCTTGAATCTCGTATATTTTATTTGTCTCAACATCCATGAGACGGTATGCCTTAGATGTAGTGCTATACCCAAGTAGTATGCACGGGAGTGTTTTCGGCTTGAATTTATTTCTCTTCTGAGTTTGGACATGCATGTATGATGTGTAACCAAATACTCATAAATAAGAAATTGATGGATTTCTACCACTCCATACCTATTATGGCATTTTATTTTTAAGAATCTTTGTCGGTGCCCTATTGAGAAGATAAACAGATGTTTGTACTACTTCATCCCAATCTTGATTCTTCACTTTATTATTGATAGCATGTAGCAAGCCATCTCCATCATTGTGTGATTGTGTCACTCAACAATGTCATTTTTCCAGTGGGTGTCGGGAGCAATGTGGTTCTCGCTTAATGCCTTGTTGGTTCAGAATTCCAAGAACTTCTTTGATGTGAATTCCCCCCCTCGATCTGAGTGGAGTAGAAGAAGTGGTTGTTTTGTCTCTTTCACAACATGTTGATAGAAATTCTGAAAAAGTGAAGAGCCTCACTCTTGTTCTTCAGGAAAAACACACATCTTTTGAGAGTAGTCAACCACGAACAATTAGAAGTACTTGTATCCTAGAAAACGAAGTAGGAAATGGTCCATTTAGATCAGTATGAACTACCTCTAGACATTGTTTGGCATGGAATGTGCTCGCCTTAAATGGATCCCCATGTTGTTTTCCTATAAGACATCCAGGGCAACTAGGCAAGGAACTGGACAATTTTGGAATTCCATGTACCATTTCTTTTAAACTCATCTGATGAAATGAACTAACTAAAAGTGACCATATCTAAAATGCCAGAGGGCATTAGATTCTACTTGTTGAGGTAGATAAAGCTACTACAAAAGATGAAATAGTATCTAAAGAAAATAACTTATCTTTTAGAAATGCTCTAGCAATAATTGTACCTTGTCTTGAGATCAAGCATGATTTGATGCCATTTTAAAAAAAAAATTCTACCTTTAGATGATGATTCAGGAGTTGAATGACTGACAAGAGGTTGTTAGTCAATTTAGGATCATTTAGTACCTTTGTAAGCATGCATTTTCATGGTCCCATGGGAATAGTAACATGTCCTATTCCTTCTACAATGTACTCTTTGTCATCTACTAACTGAACCTAATCTCCAGTGTGTTGTTCATTTAGTGAATCAAACAACTTCTTGTCACCTGACATATGCTTACTGGCACCCGAGTCTATCAACCAGACTCTCTTCATGGGTTGCAAAGTCTGAGAGAATAGAACAAGGTTCTTACCGCAATTACCTCCTTCTGATGACTCCTCATCAAATTCATCATCATGTTGGGCAGCGAGATGTCCCTTCTACTTTTGTCGGCAGGGACATCGTTTGGAATTTTAAAAATGTTCCCACCTTGATGTGCTTGTTTTACTCGAAGACCCCTGTTTCAAGCCATTGTACCAATAGTGATTAGTGTCATGAGTATTGGTTTTCTAGATTCAACACCACCTCTTGGAATTTTGAGCTTCCGGCCCTTGATGCTGATGTGCTTGTGTTTTCTTTTCTAGGGTCTCATTAGCTAGATTTTCTTGCACATTGAAAACCTAGGCGGTCATGAGATAAATATCCCTCATTTACCGATGAGGCTCCTGTGTAAGATTTTGTTAGTTATATATCCTAATATCTATTTGTGGGTATTACTTTAACTATTTAGCTCATGAACCATAGCTAGACAGTTCTGCAAGCAAGTAAGCAGCTGTAAAAGAAAGGAAAAATCTGCAGAAGAGGAAAATAATAGGAAATGGGAGAAAGTAGAGAGGATGTGCAACCCAAGCAATAGTTTACAGAGTTGATTGCATGCACATAGATTAAAACAAATAGATCATTAAACACAGAATTCAAAGCAAAGGAAACTTTCAGATCTAGATCTATAATAACACAAAATTTATGAATAGATATAGAAAGAAATACAAAACAAAATGCACCGTTGACACAAAGTTTTCTAAAAATATCTTATCTATTCCTCTCATGCTTTGCAGAAATAAGGGGTTTCACCTCAAATTCTAGAACACAAGAATACTGATTACAAATTTTGATTCCCTAACCCCTATGTTCTTCCTCTATTTATAGTGTATAAAGCGCAATTATAAATACGAAGCTTTAAATGAATTCCCACATGCAAAAACTATGAAAAGGGAAACAAATGGAAATTTTTTTCCTAGAATTCTTCTTTGCATGACATGCATGATTTATAACTGAAAAATAGAACCTTCTATTTTGCATGTCCGCCACCTATTTCCAAGTAATTGACTTATTGAAGTAATGGCTTTTAAACCAATCACTTAAGTTTTATAATTTAATTGATCACTCAACTACTTTGTCGAGAGATAATAAAAGAAAGAGGAAAAGAAATAAGAAGAAAGATGCAACCCTCCCGCCTTATTCTTCTTCCATATTCGCATGCGGTTGACTCTTTTTCCTTTGATTCTCAACGCAATGGATCTAGAAGCAATCGACGTTGATTTGCTTGTAGGTATTGCCTTGAACATGTCTTCCCTTCTATCTTTGAAGCTTTTGCAATTCGTCTTCAATACATGCAAAGTAAATTCGATGAAGGCTTCAACTGGAAGATTGGGAGCACATGCACAAGATCTTGAAAGGAATTTTCCATGCACTAACTTCTACACGGGCTGCGTTAGAAACAAGAGGATGAATTTTTGTCGAAACCATTGCAATTATGAGACCTAGATCTGTCAATTAAGTCGGTGACAAGTTCAACGCCCGTGTCTCAGTATCATTGAATTCAACAAATCTGGAAGCTATATATGATTCTTCCGATCCTTTTCTATCATTATGCTTCATCATGGCTGGAACAATCTTTGTCTATGCTCTTTTTCTTTTGATTCTACCTAATCCCTTGCAATTAGATCAATTTGTGTAGATTTGGCAACTTCTTCGATTCGTAAGATATAGTTAGTATATCTAACATTGATTTGAACTTCTTTTCACTAATATGTGCACCCGTGATGAATACCTATGATTAATTAAGACAAAGATGAAACCTAGAGCATGAATACTTGATTTTTGTCACCAAAATCTCCATATTAAGCCTGCTGCCCTAAAATTTGAGGTTTTTCTTGCCTACAAACTAAGAAAAATATTATTTAATTCACCAGAGCACTTATACCAACATG
This sequence comes from Taxus wallichiana var. yunnanensis, assembly GCA_018340775.1. Classification (NCBI taxonomy): domain Eukaryota; kingdom Viridiplantae; phylum Streptophyta; class Pinopsida; order Cupressales; family Taxaceae; genus Taxus; species Taxus wallichiana. The sequence goes on from CM031239.1 coordinate 188,923,561, forward strand.
CAGATAATTATCATAGCAAGAATCAAGCCATTCCCACCCTAGGCGCCAAACCTTGAAGCTCCTGGCAATGAAAAACACTCTCTAATATGACATTCTCCTTTCTTTGGCGCCAAAACTTGTCTAAGCTACAATCCTTTACGTAAAGAATTAATTGTTTCTTTATTATGACAACCCATGCTTATATAACCCTCAACATTCTATTTTTAATAATTGCCCTTCCTAGTTCTCAAATTTAATTAATAAACAATCATGTTTATTCACCCAAATTGAGTGCCCAATTATGCATGTTGTTGGTTTCTTTTAAATAAATAAATTTTATTTATATTTAGCATGCATCCTTGACTTCTCCTTAGCTCTTCCACTTGCATTGACTTTACTTCTATTTATGTCACCAAAATTGGTTGAAAAAACCATAAATAAATATTATTAAATGCATTGTATTCACCCAAGGTGGGTCGCACTTTTTGGCAAGAGGAATTGCTAAAAATAAGAAGTCAGCTTGATGGGAATTTCCACCCTGCACTACAACTCCAAAAATCCCCTCTTCCACTTAAGTGATTTGACTTTCATCATAATAATTTTTACCCTACAAGGCGGGTAAGCAATTCTTGTCTCCTTGCCACCGCTAAAATTCCCACTAAAGCAATGACTTAAAGTCTTCCTTCCAAAAAGTGTGACTTGCATTAAAACTAGCCTCCTTTGATAAAGTGTGACTTGCATGGGTGAATAAATCTCTTTGGTGGGAAAAGTTAGCTCACAGCAAACAAAAATTTCCATCGAGTTTTAAGTTATTTTTCTTTATTTTATAATGGGAATTTTCACCTTGCAAGGCAAGTAAGAAATTCTCACCGCCTACCACTACCAAAAATCCCATTGCAGCTTACACTCATTAATTCCAAAAAATGTGACTTTCTTGGGAGAGGCTTTTTATGCATCACTTCATCTTGTTTGGTCGAATTTTGCATTTTGAGGTGGATTCCTTCGATGCTATGTCAGTAGATGATCTCCAAGTGCTTCAGAAACTAAACAAACTATACTAGTGAAGGAATTAACCTAAGGTAATTTCACATAGAAACCGAGGAGAAAACCAAGAAAAATAAATAAATAAATAAAAGTTAAAATCATTACCGAAGTTGTCGATAATGCCTTGAATTCATTCCCGGTGAAAACCCTAATGAGATGAGTGAATATTGGCATAAAAACTTCAACATGATTCAACCAAAGCACAATTTACTTCAAACGGGGCATTATTTATTTAATAAATAGTTAAATAAAAATTTCCCACAAACAAAACTTGGTGAGGGATAAAATGAGTTTCAACATCTGGGTATTTGTCAAAATTGAATCATGTGATTCACTGGAAATATCTTAACATAATATGGACATCTTCTAGCAATAAAAACACAAAAAGACCCGTTATTTTAAAATAATTATTTTTTTAAATGGGTATTCCTAGATTTCGTGGTGAAATATAGGGACACCAATGGCTCCGTCTGTGGACATCTTTGCCCTTGTAAAAATATAGGAGTAAAGATGAGATCCCAACATTTCTTGTTTCTTATCTAGTCCATTGGGCTCGAGGTCGGAAAACAAAAACAACACAACACCAAAAACAAATAAAAACAAACAAAGATTATTTATATACATACAGGTTTTACCCTACACTCTTAGATCTCGAAAAGCTTCAAATGTTGCCCATTAAAAGGAAACGGCAGTTCAATCCCATCCTAATGAACAAGGATGAAGCTATCAGTCCTAGTAGTCTTCTTGATCACAAAAGGCCCTTTCTGAAGTGAATCAAACTTCCCATGCATGACTTTTGTTTCTCGTCTCTTGTCCCTTAAAAGGACCCACCACCGATTTCAAACTTTCTTTCTCTGGCCTTATTGTCGAAGATCACCTTCACCTTCCTTTGATGTTCTGATAATATGTCAGCTACTTCAACCTATACTTCTTCCAATTCAATCAGATACATTATTCTTTTGTCAATGGCATCGGTGAATGTGGCATCTTCTAGAGCTTTAGAAAGTTGTAAAGCAGGCAATTTCAAGGTAAGAGGCACCTGCATGTGTCTCTCCCATATAATAGCTAGAAAGAGGAAATGCTTATAGCTTTCTTTGGTGTAATTCTATCTTTCCACAAAGGCATCAAACAACTTTTTGTGCCAATTCCTTTGATTTTCAGTCACTAATTTTTGCATGATAGTTACCATATTCTTATTGTTTGATTCAACTTGACCATTCCCTTGTGGGTAATAATTGGAAGAATGCACCAGCTAAATTCCATGAGTGTAGAAAAACTTGACCAGCTCCTTAGAAGACAAATTAGGAGTATTATCTGCTACTATTTTACTGGGCACGCCAAACCTAATAACAATATTTTCCTTTACAAAACTACACACCTCCGTAGAAGTGGTGTTTGTAACAGAATGGCTTCTACCCACCGATCGAACTAATCAATAGCTGCCAAGATGTAATGATGACCGGCACTGGAAGATGGATTGACCATACCAATAAAATCCATGCCGCACTGTTGGAAGGGCTCCTCAATTACAACTGGTTTTATTGTTAATGCGGGAAATTTTACACGTCTGACAATGTGTTGGCACGCTTGACATCTGGACACCCACTCTACAAAAGATATCCGAGAAGTGTGGGCAAGTAATACCTTTCTCGAAGGATCTTGTGAGCTGTGACTCAGGCTGAGAAATGACCACCGCAAGCCAAATTATGAAACTGTTTTAAAAGTTGATCCTGTTGAGCTTTATCCACACATCTGAGAAATACCCCATCAATACCTCTTTTATATAAACCATTATCCCAAAGAACAAAGTCCCTGGACTTCAGTTTAATAGTACGTTTCTCCTTGCGAGAAAGGTGATCTGGCATTCCCATAAGTTAAGAAAAAGGCAATATTACTGTACCATTCATTTACCAGATCTATGAAAAGAACCATGGGCAAACTTTCACCTTCTTCTGAATTTGTTGTCTTCAACTCAGTCATTAATTCACACAAACCCCTCCCTCGAACTAACTTTGTGGGTTTTATATCCAAGTCATATTCTCAACCTTTGTCACCCACATTCCTCTTAGTAACCCTAGCTCCTGTTGGGTGAGAATAGATTTTACTGTAGTATCTGGAACCAGGACCACAATATGTGAGGCAAGAATATAGTACCTGAATGCTTTACATGCTTTTACCACTGAATAAGCATGTTTTTCCATGGGAGTGTATTTCAACTCGTAATATTTTAAAGGCATGCTCATGAAAGCAATTGGGGCTTCTACATCTTCTTGATTTTTTTGCATCAAGATTGCTGACATGGTGTGTTCGGAGGAATAACAGTAAAGAATGAATTCTTTACTAAAGTTTGGTGAAACCAAGACTAGAGATTTTGACAAGGCCTCTTTAATTTTCTCAAATGCTTCCTTCCCTTCACTTGCTCCATTTGAAATCATGTGTCTTCTTCATCATATTTGAGATATGACGTGTTAATTCAACAAAGTCAGGGATGAATCTTCTGAGAAAATTTACCTTACCAAAGAAAGAGTGAACTCCCTTTTTGGATGTTGGCAATGGTAAAGTCTGAATAGATTTGACACACTCGGGATCTATCTTGGTTCCTTCCTTTGAGACAATATGCCCTAGTAGCTTCCCTTCTGTTTAAAGAAAAATAGATTTCTTAGGATTCAGAGAAATACCATGTTTGCGGCATTGGATGAAGACCTCTTCCAGATCTGAGATGTGCTTGCTTCTTTCCTTGGAAAAGACTGTCAGATCATCAAGGTATACTACTATGATTTTATCCTTGAGATGAGAAAATGCCAAATCCATAGCTCTTTGAAACGTAGCTCGCATTGATCAAACCGAAAGGCATTTTCTGATAAGCAAAAGTTCCCCAAGGTGTAATGAATGCCATTTTATATTGATCCTCCTTAGCCACGTTGACCTGATTGTAGCATCAAAACCAACAAGCATGGTTAATATTTCAGATCCAAAAGATACGACACGAACAATGTGGTACATGATGGGGATGGGGTAGTTTTCTTTCAAGGAGGCTTGATTGAGGTCATGTGGAAATCAACACACGACCTAATCTCACCACTCTTCTTTCTCACAGAACAATATTTTCTAACCATTCGATTAATGTGTGGGGTAAATTATCTTTGCATCTAACACGGATTTCTACAAAGATAGTCCCTGAAATAGTAGGGTTATGCCGCCGCAGCTTCTGTTTGAAAGGATTTTGTTCTTGCTTTAATGGGATATAATGTTGTACTTCTACAGGATGATATGTCTTTAGATCCTGGTAAGACAAAGCAAAAAAATCCATATATTTCTTAAGAAGCTTTGTAAAATCTTCTCTTTCTACCTCTGAACAACACTTACCAAGATTTACCAATTTGGGATCATTGCTTGCTCCCAAATTTAATAATTGTGTATCGGAGGAAGAACCTTCCTCACTTTCTTCATTCTTTTTAAGCATTTGATCATGTTTATCCAACATTTCCTCAAGAGATACTAATCCTTTAGGAATTTTATTTCCCTTTAGCTGAATAATCTCTTGACTTCTTGAAAATTTTGCATCTAGTTTCTCCCATAGTAGTTTTTCTTCGAGGTGAGTTGCTTCCCTCATAGTAGATCTCTTCGAAGTTGTCGTTTTGTTGGAGAAATGCAGCAATTTGCTTCTCATCATTAAAAACCTGCCATTGTTGGACATTATCAGGAACCTTCGGGTGAAATACCATCTCCACTTTGTAATCCCCTTGTCTGAAGAATGTGGGTGGCTGATATAGATTTAATAAAGCTGCAATTACTGTAAGTGAATCAGCTCTAGAATTTCTCTTGAAATATAAGATACTGAGAAAGCCATAAAATCCAGGATAGCAGAATAAACTCGGTCTCTATAATGATGAATTTTGTCCTTTCTGACTTGGTAGAGACCTCATATCTGCTTAACAATCAACTCGGCATCTCCCTTTGCGTGTAAGATCTTGATTCCCATTATTCTTGCCTACTCCATACCTAACAATAGTGCTTCATATTTTGTCATGTTGTTAGTATTTTCAAACATTAACTTGAAGGAATTTGCATGCACCTTTCCCTCAAGAGAAATAAGAACAAAACCTACACCAGATCCAAATGAACAACAGCGGTATCATCAAATTCAAGAGACCAAACCTTATCATCTAGTTGATGTGGCTCTTGAATCACATGTTGAATTTCTTATTTATCTAGTTCTAGATAATAGATGTCGTGATCGGATTCTTGAAACAAGATATGAGATCTAGGATCCTCATATTTCGATACTGTGTACTTGGATTTCTTCTTAGGTTCTAACTTTTGATTAACTCCCTTGATTGGTATGTGTGCACAAGACCAATCCAGCTTGACGTATCCACCCAATTATTTATAGAAGTTCTTGCTCAACAGCATGCCATAAGATACTGGGATATCCACTACAAGAATAGTCAGCTTTAATATTTTTCTCGGGAATGAAGTAAGTACTACCTATGCATCTTTGATTTTCCTAACCAGAGGTACTTGTCTTTCCATTGAATAGCATCTTCCAATGGTTTTTGTCAATGTGAGACCCAGAGCATCAACAATTTTGGTAGGCATCACATTGTCAGAAGCTCTAGAACCTAGAATACAGTTACCTAATTTGTAAGCGTTAATAAGTAATGACACATGGAATGGCTTGATCCTTTCCGATGTAGTAGGAGAAGAAGTAGAAGGAGAAGAGCTTGCAACCGCATTATTTGGAGGAGTAATATTAGGAATAGACAAGATACCCCGTGAAACACCACTTGTTGGAGTATTGGGACCATTACTTTGCACATACTTTACCAACCTATTTAATTGATCAAGAAATGCCCTCAAATACTTAGCTTCTAACATCTAAATTTTGGTATTTTTAATGTGATCAATAATGTCAAAAGATTGACTTACTTCACCGGTTGCACGTTGGCCCTTTCTGCGGATTGAAAGAACCTGCATGCTTATCTCTGGGAGCTAATGAAGAAGGTAGTGTACTACCTCTTTTTAGGATGGTAACATCTGGCCCAAGATCTTCTCTTTCTCTTCTTTGGCCACTTGAGGATGCCTCAACATTTTGGCATGTTTGGGACCTTGTGAATACTACAAATGTGTGACCATCAAAATCTTCAAAAGATTCATAATAGCCCTCATCAGATTCATAGTCCAGGTAACCAATGTTGGAGTCATTAGCGGGATCTACAAAGTCTTCTTCATCAAATGATTCATCAATGCCAAGATCTTCTTCATTAGTTTCCAAGTTGTTCCTTGAGCAGCTTCAATTGCCAATCATTGTGGTGCAGCAGTAAGTCTATTTTGATTTTGATTTTGACCATTAAAGGTCCAAGCAGGAGCTATTCTTGAAGGAGTCACATTTCCTCCTTGAGATATTTGCTTCTTGATTTGTAGCATGTCGTTAGCCAACCTTTGCAGCAAAGGGTCGGAAGTACTTGAAGAAGCTCCATCACCTTTGTGGGGTGATTTTCTTATTTTTCTAGCCATGATCAAGTCATCTTCAACCTCTACAACAGAATTTTGTGCTTCTAGTAGATTTACAGGTCTTGTTCTTTGCACTGATATCCATCTTCAAGAAACAGAGCGTTTATAAAAAAAATTCCTTTGATTTTCATCAATAAGCGCAACAGAAGTGGGGATTTTATATAAAATCCTTTAGAACCTTGCAATAAAGTTCCGCATGTTCTCGTTTGGTTCCTTCTTTAACTGCATCAAGTGAGTAATCAGCATGCTAGCGTCTTTTGTAGGCTTGAATCTTTTTAGAAATTGCTCTCGCATGGATGCCCAATTTGTTATAGTTCTAGGGGATAACCGATAGAACCATTCTCTGGCAAGATCATTTAGGGTCTCAATGAAAATTCTGACCGAGACATCTTCATGCTCCACTGCAAGCACACCACAAGATATGAAAAATGTTTCCAAGTGATCATCTAGATTTTGCTTACCATCACCAAAGAATTTTGGGAAATTCTTTCTTGATCCTTTAGGAAATTCATGCATAGGTGGAGTTAGGTTCAGTGGTCCAAAAGTTACACCCCGTGGGAGGGGTTGGTTCCGGTTCAACATAATAAATGGCACACTTCTCCTGTAGCAGAGACTAGATACATAATTCCAACCACCGAATCATTTTGAAGCTAATCCAAATCCAAATATTTTTGAACTCTTCTTCCGAAAAAACTAGATTTGTGGTTTCTATCTTGAGGAGGATGATTGAAATTGAATTGATCCTGCAATCTATAGAAATGATCAGTCCTTCCTTGAGCCTTGACAAATCACGTCAATGGGAGTTCATCCATGTTGAAAGTTTAGTGGAAACTCGTCTTATAAGCTTTGGTCTACAAAAAGAGTGTTCGTTCCCCAGTGGAGTCGCCAAAAACTGTTGGCTAGATTTTTCTGCATAGCTGAAAACCTAGGCAGTCATGAGATAAATCTCCCTCATTTACCGATGAAGCTCCCGTGTAATATTTTGTTAGTTATATATCCTAATATCTATTTGTGGGTATTACTTTAACTATTTATCTCATCAACCATGGCTAGACAATTCTGCAGCAAGTAGCTATAAAAGAAAGGAAAAATCTGCAAAAGAGGAAAAATGATTGAGGATTTCGAAGCTTTCAACATTGTGTCCATACCTAGGAAGAAAAATGAAGTTGCGGATAGGCTCGTAGCAATTGGAGCAATGTTTGATGTGGTTGACAACATCAAAAGGGAAAAAACACAACCACATATCCATGTGATTCGAGGCAAGAAGTTCCGTATAATAACACAAGTGGCGTGTGTTTGAGAACGATCAACGAGATCATCAATTTTTGCAAGAAGAGGCTGAATTCTTTGTTAGGAATCGGGACAGGACTAGAGTAGCGATGACGGGATCAAGTAATGCAGCTGCGGACAAACAAGCTTCCCAAGGGTTTAGTAACATTGGAATCCATATTCAATCCTAACGACCAGTTCCGTAAGGAAAAGGCTAATAGATAGGTCAAAGGAGAAGATTCAGAGCCAATTCCGGTTGGGGAAGGCAAAACACATCAAATTGGTAAAGTGGTCACTGAACTGGAGAAATCAGATTTCATAAAGCTCGCAAGAATTTCCAAATGTCTTTACTTTGAGTTATGAGGACCTACGATGATTCAACCCAAAGTTGGCTCAACATACAATAGAACTAGATCCAGATGCTAAGCCCATCAAGCATAAGCAAAGACCAGTCAACCCTCACATTGAGCCTCTAATGAAGAAAGAGCTAAACAAGCTAATAGAGGCAAGCATTATATTCCCAATCAAGCACTCAAGTTGGGTTGCAAACCTGGTACCGGTCAGGAAGAAGAACGGAGAGATCAGGCTATGCGTGGACTTCTGAGACCTCAACAGGCATCTCTCAAAGACCATTACCCACTTCCTTCGATGGAGAAAATATTGCAAGTGGTATCCGGTTCGGAGAGATTCTCTCTCCTAGATGGCTACTCAGGGTATAACCAGATAATGGTGAAAGAAGATGACCAGTTTAAGATGGCTTTCACCACCAAATGGGGCACCTATGCCTACAAGAAGATGCCATTTGGGCTATCAAATGCTGGAGCCACTTTCCAAAGGGCAATGGATATGGCATTCAAGGGGTTGATCAATAAAATAGTTTTGATATATCTTGACGACATCACTGTGTTCTCCAAAAATGCAGTGGATCACCTTTTCATCTGAGACAGGTATTTTAGAGATGTAGGAGATTTGGGGTATCATTGAATCCCAAAAAATGCATATTCTTGGCTCACGAAGGAAAACTTCTAGGCCATATTGTTTCAAAGGAGGGGTTGACAATTGACCCAGAGAGAGTTGAAGCAATTAGAGCATTGCCATTGCCAAGTCATAAGAAGGCTCTTCAAAGCTTCTTAGGAAGGATCAATTTTGTCTGCAGGTTTGTTCCAAACTTTGTAGCTCTCGTAAAGCCAATAACGCTGATGTTGAAGAAGAGCATGGCATTTAAGTGGACAGCTGAAGGCAAGGCAAGTTTTGAGGCAATAAAAGAGGCTATATCTCAAGCTCCAACTCTCGTCAATCCAGACTTCTCCAAGGATTTCATGTTATATGCCTTTGGTGGTGGGGACATGATTTCTGCAATCCTAATACAACAAAACAAAGAGGGATCAGAACAACCAGTTGCTTTCTTCAGTCAAGGCTTGGAGGAATACAAAACTAGGTACTCTTTCATTGAAAAGCATGTCCTTGCAGTGATCAAGAGCTTAAAGAAATTCAAGCACCTAGTCTCAAACAACAAGATCCAATTGTTGGTCTCTCATGCAGGAGTCAAGGACTTCCTTCTAAATAAGGATCTGAATGAGAAGCGTGTAGGATGGATCACTCGTGTCATGGAATATGACATCGAGATCAAGGTCACCAAACTAGTATGTGGAAAGGGACTATGTGAACAGCTAGCCTTGAGTCAACAAGTTGAAGCAGGTGATGAAAAAGAGACTGTCTTGGTACTACAAGATGGTCAAGAACAGGAAAATGATGATGTGCCCACTCCTTGTTGGACTCAAAATATGATACACTTCCTACAGACATGCCTATGCCCTCCAGAAATGAGCAAAACAAAGAGGAGATACTTTAGATTACAAGTTATTCCATATGTGCTTGTTGATGGTGTTTTGTTCAAGAAAGACATCAATGGAGTTCTATTGAGGTGCATTGGGACAGATCAAATTGAGAGGGTGTTACGAGATTTTTATGATGGAGATTCCGAGGAAATTTTGCCCCATGGGTAATAACTCTCAAGATAATGAAGGCAGGGTATTATTGGCCCACAATGTTTAGTGACTGCTATACATGGATAAGAAAGTGTAAGAAATGTGCACTCTTCACAGGCAAAGAAAGACTAGCAGCACTTCCATTGCACCCAATTTTGGTTGACCAAACATTTATGCAATGGGGATTGGACTTCATTGGGGTTATCAATCCAAACTCAAGCAAGGACACAAGTGGATTCTCACGGCAATAAACTATTTCACCAAGTGGATCAAGCGGTAGCGCTCAAAGAAGCAAATCAGTCTAATATACTAGACTTTTACGAAGGAATAGTGACCAGGTTTGGTGTGCCGGCCACTATCATAGCAAACAATACATTGGCATTCATAGGTTCCAAGATTACAGAATGGGCTGTCAAGAATGGAATCTACTTGAGCAGTTCTTCCAACTATTACCCATAGGGTAATGTATAGGCAGAGTCCACGAACAAAATTTGCTAAGAATCATCGGGACTCGGATGAAAATCAAAGAACATGGCACACCTAGCTAAAATCAGCATTATGGGCTAATAGAATAACACTGAAGAGGTCTATAGGTAATTCCCCTTACAAGCTAGTCTATGGGAACGAGGCGATGTGCCTATATCATTAGAACTACCCGCATTGGAGCTCATGGCAGCGGTTGGAGTTGGATGAGTTTGAACCAATGGAGGCCAGGTATGCGAGTTGATGGAATAGGAAGAAATCGAGAGAACATGCGGTTCAAACAATTGAGAAAGATCGAGGCCCTAGTAAAAAGATGGTTTGATAAGAAAGAAAGAGCAAGGACCTTCTAGAGTTCTCGAAATGAGATGTAGATCGAGAAAACCAGAAGGCATTCCAAGTTTAATGCCATGTGGAGTGGCCCCGACATGGTCACGGGATGTAAGAATAGCAATGCCTTCCAATTTTCTACATTGACGAAGAAGAACTCCCGATTTCGGTTAACGAGAATCTATCTTAAACATTGCTACTTGATAAGGAAAGGTTTACCCTTGTAAATAGTAGCCTAGGGTTTTAATTCCTCTAAGTGCGTATGCACATTGTTTTGTTGTAGTTAGGTTTCAGCTTCCCTAAGTGCTTGGCACGGGTTTTGTTGCTCCTGTGTGGATTTCTATAGTTCAGCGTGCTCTCAAAGGAGTTGAGGTATCAGGCTCAAGATCCGATATCAGGTTGGTTTTAGGTTATTGCTTATGACTCCATGCCTAATGGATCGCTAAAAAGCCATTAATCTTCTAGCTAGCAGGTAGGTAATCCCATTGAGTCACGAAATTGTTGTATATATCTATCCCCCGGATAAATATAGACAACAACATAAAGGAAATATGTCGAGAGAGGTCCAAAACCCGACACAAAGGAAATATGTCGGAGAGGTCCAAAAACCCGACACAAAGGATTTCGGTTTCGGGTTTCGGGAAACATGAGACATGAAGCATGAAAATCGCAAGGCATGTCCCGATGCTTGGGAGTTCCGAAACCCGAAACACTACCTAGGAAAATCGGGTTTTGGAGTCAGGAAAGCATGGGGCAAAAACATGTTGAGGCACCCTCCAAACCCGATGCAAATGCAAAGGAGAACCCCGAACCCGACTGGAAACAGACCCTGACTTGGGGAATATTCAAATGGCCATAACTTTTCACAGGGAGCTCGGATTCACGCAAGGTTGGACTTTTCGGAAAGCTTACAAGGTCCTCTATCCAACTATGACTAGATATATTTAATTGGGTGAGAAAAATTTCTTCAAAAATGTAAAATATAGTTCACTGTTTTTTGGGTTTTTAGGGTTCTCACCTACCGCCATAATGAGATGAATTAAATACAACCTAGAGGTGGTTGTGGTAGATTTGGATTTCCTCTTTCTTCCCTCTCTCATTATTCCTATAAATTTTAAGGACGGGCTTATTTCTAAAGGTTGGACATTGTTGTTTTGCCCCTCCCGTCTTCTCTTGGGCAGGTGAATTTATGGAGTTCAAACCTCCCATCTAAAACTGTAATGCAATTTTGCCTCTTGGCATTTTGTAGTGTATTGTATCAATCTTTGGAGAAAATAATGCATGTCTATGGATGATTCTCAACCCTCTCTATGTTCATTTACATCTTCCTGATATTTCATTGCAAATTTGGTTATTTGTGCATGATATTGCATTACATTTTAATGGTTTGTGTTCATTGGCAAGACAAGTGTTCTTCATTCCTTTGGTGCATCACCTTGGTTAGATTAGGTTTGTTTTATTGCATCTTCTTAACCCTGTCTCCTTGGCAAGTTAGAATAGGTTTTAGAGTAGACCCTCTGCATTTTTATGTGTGCATCTGAACAGAGGAATAGGAACCGGCCTTCATCCGGAGAGCTTTCCCGATTCATAGGGTCCCACACTTGGGGAAAAGCTCCATGTTATGCAATCGCACTGAGAGTCTCAACCCATCGAGTTGTAGACATTCATGGGTAATGTGATTCTCCATCAACACCTACCACTACAAAAAAACCCATTGCAACTCACACTCATTAATTCCCAAAAATGCGACTTGCCTGGGAGAGGCTTTTTGTGCATGACTTCATCTTTTTTGGTCAGAAGTTTGCATTTTGAGGTGGATTGCTTTTGGTCCTGCGTTCGTAGATGATCTCTAAATGCTTTAGGCAATTAAACAAACTATACTAGCGAAGGAATTGACCTAAGGGAATTTCACAGAGAAACTGAGAAGAAAAGCGGAGAAAAATGCAAAAGAAATAAAGAAAACTGAAAAACGTTGCGTAAGATGAAGGCAATGCCCTGAATTCATTTTTGGTGAAAACCCTAATGAGATGAGTGAATACTAGCATGCAAAACTTCAACAAGATTCAACCTGACCACAATTTACTTCAAACGGGCCATTATTTATATAATAAATAATTAAATAAAAAAGCATGCAAATAAAGCGTGGAGGGATAAAATGAGTTCCAACATTTGGGTATTTATCAAAATTGGCTCATATGATTCACTTTAGGAATATCTTAACATAATAAAGACATCTTTTGGCAATAAAAACATAAAAATTCCCGTTATTTTAAAAGAACAATTTTTTTGAAATGGGTGGTCCCAAAATTCGTGGTGAAATATTGGGACACCAGGTTGGCTTCGTCTGTAGACATCTTTTGCCCTGTCAAAAGGTAAGAGTAAAGAAGATATCCCAAAGCATCTCTCGGTTTCGTATTTGGTCAATTGGGCTTGGGGTCGGAAAACAAAAGCAAAAACACAACATCACAAAACAAAGAAAAAAACAATGTTTATTTATATACATACAAGTTTTACCCGCACTCTTAGATCTGGAAAACCTTCAAATGTTGCCCGTTGAAAGGTAATGGTAGTTCAATCCCATCTATATGAACAAGGATGAAGCTATCTCTGTCCCAATAGTGTTCTTGATCACAAAATGTTCTTTTCGAAGTGAATCAAACTTCCCATACATGCCTTTTGTTTCTCGTCTTTTGTCCCATAAAAGGACCCAGTCACCGATTTCAAACTTTCTTTCTCTGAACTTTTTGTCAAAGATCACCTTCACCTTCCTTTGATGTTCTAACAATCTGTCAGCTACTTTAACCTATACTTCTCGCAATTCAATTAGATACATTATTCTTTTGTCAATGGCATCGATGAATGTGGCATCTTCCAGAGCTTTAGAAAGTTGTAAAGTAGGTAATTTCAACGTAAGAGGAAATTCTACGTCTCTCCCATATAACAACTGGAAAGGGGACATGTCTATAGCTTTCTTTGGTGTAATTCTATCTTCCTACAATGCATCAAACAACTTTTTGTGCCAAGGCCTTTGATTTTCAGTTGCTAATTTTTGCATGATAGTTACCAGATTCTTATTGTTTGATTCATCCTGCCATTCCCTTTTGGGTAATAATTGGAAGAATGCACTAGCTGAATTCCATGAGTGTAGCAAAACTTGACCAGCTCCTCAGAAGAAAAATTAGGAGTATTATCTACTACTATTTTACTGGGCACACCAAACCTAATAACAATATTTTCCTTTATAAAACTACACACCTCCGCGGAAGTGGCATTCTTAACAGAATGGCTTCTACCCACTTACTGAAATAATCAGTAGCTGTCAGGATGTAATGATGACCGGCACTGGAAGCCGTGAGTTGAGCATACCAATAAAATCCATGCCCCACTGTTGGAAGGGCTCCTCAATTACAACTGGTTTTAATGGTAATGCGGGTAATTTTATGCATCCGACAAAGTGTTGGCATGCTTGACATCTGGATACCCACTCTGCAGTATCCTAGAAAAGTGTGGGCCAGTAATACCTTGCTCGAAGGATCTTGTGAGTTGTGACTTGGCTGAGAAATGACCACCGCAAGCCAAATTATGAAACTATTTTCAAAGCTGATCCCGTTGAGCTTCATCCACATATCTGAGAAACACATGAGAAGTACGTACATTATTTATAGGGAGAAGAAATAAATACATTCCCAAAAGCAAAGGAGAGATTACAAACTGTGTGAGAAAAAGGAGATACTATCTTATCATCTCACCTAAATATATAAAATACTCATCTACATAACCTATGACAATAGGTAGAATTCAAAAGATAAACTCTAGGACCACTAACAAGAAGTGAAAAGGTTCTTTGATAATAAGGTCACCAATCAAACCATTCAAGTAGGAATACTAGTGATCAAATTGGATGTTGATTGAGATAAACCTGGAAGAAATTCTAAGTTATTTACCATCCGGGCTAGCCCTTATCATATCACCTAGTGAAAACGAAAGTAAGGTGTTTGAGCTCTAATATATTGATGGATAACATCTTCCAATCCCATCCAATGGAATTTTTATAAGAAACACCCCTAAATGCATATGACTCATGTTATACATAATAGATTAGTTTGTCTCTTTATTTTCATCATCTTTCTTTTTAATTTTTCCCTCTAAAATTCCACAAGCCTATCATACTTTTTATTCTCGGCCCTTTCTTTCAAAATTTTGGAGACTCTTTGAATTCATAAGATAATCAGTAAAGACTTCATGCCCAATGGATATTTTAGGCTAGAGGTTCTTTCTATTTAGCAGGAAGTTGTCCTTATGAGTCATCATAAATGTTAGCAATTATAAGTATCCCACCTATTTTTGTTAACCTTGTTCCTTGAGACACTTAGACTCCCAAGTACTAGTCATTTTTATTGTTCATAGAATTATGTTCATACCATGACCTATGATGTATTTTCTAGCTACACCTAATTCCTACATGCTTGGAGATTCTATCTCAATTCGAAAAATCACTCAAATCTTCCACATTACATGCCTATTGTATCTTATGGCCCAACATTACTAAAAATCTTTGGCTCTCACTTCTATGTTTTGACTTAAGTCATATAATTCCATAAACCATTGTTATCGATCACGGACTACTAATATACCATCCCTACATGCTTCTTAACTCCTAAGACTATTTCCTCACCACTCCTCAATTATTCTTGTCGTGTCATGTTCCCAACATGTGAGATGTAGTGAAGAATACCCAAAAACATGGATGATTGCATTGAACCTATGTTTCATTTTCATGTCGCACAAACACTATTTAAAGTTGTAAAATATTGTCTATAGCTACAAGGGTCATGCTACGCCAAACATTATCATTTGAAGATACATGACACTACTTGTGTAATGATTCTTTATCACAAGCCACAAAACACTTTGTAATACCATCACATTCCTTTTCAACATCCCAATGCCTGTAGAGACCTAAAATTAACTATGATTGGGGCATTTTTGGAGTTACGACATATATTTTAATTGTTTCTACCTAACTATTGATATACATGGATATTTTTAGTTTGTGATATCTCCTACATGTTGCATTGTGTTTAGTCCCAATTCTTCATTTCTTTTATGCCATAGATCACTAACACTATTTGTTGTTACATCACATTGATGTTTCAACCTAGCTTTGTATCAAAAGAATATCATAATGGTCAAAGTGTTAATCTATTCACCTTTAGTGGTTGTAAAGATTAGTGCCCAACCTAATACAATATAAGCGGGGTGATCATATGTACCTTCAAGAAAAAGGAGGAGGACAATGTTTCAAATGGCTATTTGTTCCTCTTACATACACTCTTCATTATTAGAATAATTGATTTCTTTTGCCATTATATTTTGGTATCATCTAACACTCCATATTTTCTATAGCAAAGGAGGATCCACAATTCTCAATGCATGGCACCTTTGACTTGATTTTCAAATCTTTTTCAAGTATTTTTCTTTGTCATCTTTTTTTTTCAAAGTGGCTCTTTGCTAGTTCTCTTTCTTTCAAATTTGCTTGAATTCTCATATTTTTTATTTGATGTTTTATCCTCTATATTGATGAGTGTAATGCATTTAAGTCCTTTTTGTAATCTGAAATGTAGTGCAACACTCAGTGACAATCACATTTGGGAGAAAACCGAGATGATTCTCATTCAAGCATAGACATATTTTATTCCATCTAACATGTGCTTGACCCTTGTGCAAGTAGCTAGGGTTTGTTTTACAAGTACATATGCGACATCAAAACCCTATAATAAAGTTGGAGTGACATAAAGGAAAGTGAACATGACATGATTAGGCGTTGAAAATACCATATCTCGAACTCACTACCATGAAACTAGCACCACTGTATAGAGACTAACACCATGGGTGGTCTTGTCCCTGTTGGACACTAGTATCTAGAAGACTTGTAGATATTTGTTCTCTAGATAAAACAAATTCATCCCAAATCCAACATATTCTATCATTATTCCATCCCAAATCTAGAATAGACACTGGAATCAACCAAGACTTATCAACTTAATAATACTAAATAAATTAAAATATTATTATTCTAAAATAGAAATTGAAAAATTAAAAGAATCACGGGTTTATACTTGACTCACTTATTTTAACAATGAGGTGTCCTCAATGACTCAATTCTAACATCATCGCACGAGAATGATTTGTATTTTGAAGAGACAAAAACAAAGTGGAGCCTTGAGGCAACATAAAGTTGAATGACGCAATAAATTTGAAAAAGCGGTGCATGGGCTTGTATGTTGATTAAGGTTAGATGGTGTTGAATTTTGTAAGTGCACATGAAAATCTAACACACTTCTTGTTGCTTGGTTGTGTAGTAAAATAAATCATGTCACCCTGAATCTTAGAATATTTATGCGTAGCCAACATGTTACATTGGTAGCTGCACTTCTTACACGCTTTTACTATTGATCAACAATGTAATCCTCAAAATAACTTAACTAGCAATTGCACATGAGTTGCAATTTATGCCAGAGAGTATAACAATTTTTAGTTTGTTGGAGTTGTAATTTGTGATGAAATGTATGTTATCTTAAATTGTTTGATGTTTGTGTGATGGGAAGGAGAGAACAATGTAGTGAGTTGTCACTGCCTATTATGCCTTGACAGATGTCCATACATTGCTTCAAAGTTATTGGCCCATGAGTATGTTCGTAAAGGTGAATTGATTGAGTTAAATTTCGATTTGTTGCATTTGATGGAACAATCACAATGGCTCTTGAGGATGACCATGTTTTCTGTAAGTTGTAATTATGATATTTGCCAAAAATATATCATGTTTCGTCATTTAGCCAAACACTTGGCTTTTATCTACTAAATCTCCCATTTTGGCATTTAAATGTTCCCAAGGTGTATTCAACAACCCCATTTTGTGAATATCCTTACTAACTTACTTGTGAAAATTGGCCTTTAAAGGAGTATCGAGAATTGGATGAGGGAAACACATTTTTCAAGTCTAGGATCAAAGCATCTTCCCTCACTCATCTAACTTCATTGTAGAGTTTTTCCCAAATTGTAAACACAACCTTGAAAATCCAAACACACTTGTATGTCGACTTCAACAATAATCTGAGGCAATAACATCTTTAAAAACTTTACTCAATAAATAATCTCAACAAAATCATAATATTTTTTTGTTTTTTACAAGTTATCATAATTGATATAACGAGCAAACTTGTAACAATCAATCAACTTTTAAAATACCTTAAATTATATAATGACATTTTAATATTTAAAATACTCTCTGTTTAGTTACTTTGACATTTTTATGGTGATTGGCATTGTTTCACCGACTACAATAACCAAGATACGCATGCGATATTTTGACTAAATTCTTGAACATGCTTGCATAGCTAACAAAAGACATGGGCTTCCTCACACAACATTTACATTGTTTCACCAAATGAAGTCACTAGGTCTACGGTATGATCGAGATACCGTTTCTATCATGTTATCGACTTGAGCAACAATCAAAGCTTTCTAACATGGCATGGCATCTAAGCATATTGTGTGTTTCTTGGTTGTTGCAGTCAGTCAAACAATGTCAATGCCTGTCGAAAAAGCCAAAGAAACTTAACAAAGAAAGTCTTTTAAAGATTAAAATGTGATAATATAATTCAAGGTCTTTTAAAAGTTGATTAATTGTTACAAGTTTGTTCAGTTATTTCAATTATGAAAAATTGTAAAAAAAAATATTATGAGTTTGTTGAGTTTATTTATCGAGTAAAGTTTTGTTACGATGTTATTACCTCAAACTATTTTTGAATTCAAGATAAATGTGTTTATAGATTTCCAAGGTTGCATTTACAATTTGGGAAAAAATCTACAACAGAGTTAGATGAGTGATGGAAAATGTCAATCCCTAGCCTTGAAAAACATATTTCCCTCATCCAATGGTCGATACTCCCTTTGAAGCCCAGTCTTCATAGTACGTTGGTAAGGATGTTCAAAAATGGGGCTGTCAATACACGTTGGGGATATTTAAATGCAAAAATGGGAGCTTTAGTAGATAAATGTCAAGTGTTCCACTAAATGATGGAATGTAATATATTTTGGCACCTATCATAATTACAACTTACAGAAAACACGGTCATCCTCAAGAGCCATTGTGATTGTTCCATCAAATGCAATAAACATATATTTAACCCAATCAACTCACTTTTAAGAACATACTCGTGGGTCTTAGCAAAATAAGAATGTTGCAACAACGTATGTATATCTATCATGACATAATAGGCAATCGCAACTCACTACATTGCTCTCTCCTTCTAATCACACAAACATAAAATAATTTAAGATAACCTATATTTCATCACAAATTTCAACAAAAACAAACTAAAAAACATTATATTCTCCCGCGTAAATTGCAACTCATGTGTAATTGCTAGTAAAAACATTATGAGGCCGACTAGTACAATGACATGTATAATAAAAATTACAAAATTTAAATTTAAACGGGCCCCACCACTACATATTTTTAATTGGCATGTGATTTTCCACCCGATTGTCACCCAATTGGCACCGTTCTACTTAAAATTGGTTTGTAACTTGGTTTCCTACGTAACCGTGAAAAAGAGTTTAGAAGCGCCGCTTATTTTTTCTCACTTTGTTGAGAGTCCTGAGATGAGACAATTTTTTTCTTTTCTTGGTGAAGAAACACCATTGATTTGGATCATCGAACTTAGGATGAGTAATGCTCTCAAATGCTCCAAGTCGTCATAAATCAAGCCGAGATTCATCTTCTATTTCTAAATCTGCATATTTCCATAGTTCAATCATTAAAATTGGCACGATATCAAACACACTCAATCAAATAGCCGATAATCTTGTCCAAATCAGTGTAAAATGTTGTTATTTCTTTACCAATCTAAATGCCTCCAAAAAAAAATGCAAATTTAAGGTTTGTGATGGAAATTCTTAAGACTGCAACACCTGAGGGATTTTGAATGGTAAGGATGTGGAGGTGAGCAGGGGAGGAAAATATTCACAAAGAAAATCTTGTTTTTCGACATTTGAATCATTGTGAGACGCTTGGGGCTTCGCCCTACTTTAATGGAGAAAATGTTTGAGAGGAACAGAGGAAGGATCCATACGAATTCACTTCCATGGCACATGCATTGGCATTGTAAGTATTTTTCCTACATTTATCCATATTCACATACTTCAAATGATTCACATGATTAATCTGAAACAAGATAACCCCATTCTTGATTGGGAGCCGTGAATGAAGGTTTTCATGTTTCTCAAATGGATGAGACACTGCACAATTGGAAAGCCGGAAAAAACTATCCGAATTGGACACTTTCCACCATAGGCATTTTCAAAGGTGGACACCTTACGACGAATTAAAAACTTTATCACAAACTAAATCAAACATCTTGAAAATTAATATGAAAATCAATTAATAGAATAACAGATCATATTTATAAGGGGGAATATTGTAGATGGAGGCGTCACCCTTCTCCTTGTGTTATTTTTCCATTAGAAGTTAAAACCGATAAGATGCTCAAATGCAAAATGAGAGATTTGGGTAAGATTAACAAACCAAACCTTATTTTATTGTTTAATTCAATAATGATGATTACAAATGTATAGCCTTTTCATCTCTTACAAACAAGAAATTAAGACTTATCCCTATCTCTATAGTCTTTCTTTTAATCTTAATTTATAGCTGAGTTATAATTTAAGAAAAATTCAAATATATAGACATTATTAATTTATTTTATATTTTATTTTGACTACTACTGCATTACAATAACAAACATAAACTTTTCAATAGGTGAATAAGATACCCATGGATTTTAGATATGTACATTTTTAAGTATAACATAGTAACATGCTCTTTACATAACGTTATTTTTTTCTAAGTATATAAAGTTGCTATCTATATTCTTTAGAATCAAATTAAAGGTATTCAAGGCTATTGTGAAAGTAGGATGTGTATGTGTTGGGATATAAGTTATCCCCTACTTAAAATACAGTGAATGAGTTACGCCAGGTATTCTGGTTACTAATTCCATCAATTAACAAAAACAATGGTTGTATTGTACAAAGAAATATCCAGAAGCCATAAAATTGAATAGAAAAGTTCTTTTCATTTACAAAATTGAGTTTACTTTTGTTATTTAAATCAAATGTTATAAGTTCAATAGGGAACTTATATATTGAATAAGTATTTATAGATTATTCATCTATACTCATTTCACGAGCCGTAAAATTGAATAGGACAATATAAATAGACTATTCATCTATTTTGACATTTTAATTAATTGTCTATTTATTTTTTAATTATTTTTACACATATGAACCACTTTGAAACATTCAGACTAATTTTTAAATATTTTTCTATCTCTTTATCCATGTAAATTTTAGAATTTAATGTTAATTTTTAAATATTTATTAATTTTTTAAAGTTTTCCCCTCGGCTTCAAACTTGTGTGATACAATGACTATTGAGACTCAAATTGTACCACTTTCCTAAAGAGTGTGGATTTCAAGGATAAGAAAAACAAAAATTATGGCTTTATAATAATTGTTACACTAATATTAATATTCATTTTAACACGAGGTCAAAAATGGTTTATACGACCGAGAAAATACACATGCCAGTAAAATAAGGGAAAAAGAGTGTAAAAGAGACTCCAACACAAAAATTAAAAAATAAGCAAAAAGAAGATGAGTTATAATCTCCATGTTCTATTGATCTCATTAAAAAAAATAAAAAATTAGAAGCTCACTTGTTACTCAATCTTAAAGAAGAGATAATTTAAATAAAATAAGAAACTCTTAATCGATCAAAACATATAAGTGTGTTCCACCTGGTCAAAACAAAAAAGTAAGACAAACTTATATGCTTTGACCCTAAGGTACCTATCATTGAAGAAGAAGAGTCTCTAATTAATTTATTGTGAAAATTACATTTCTCAAGAAAAAGAGTCAAGCATTGAAAGTTTGGAGAGAGTTATACAAAGAAGAGAAAAAGAACCACTCCCTAATCTCATAATAAGGAGAACATCTACAAACAAAAAGATCCTTGATTTCAAACTCAGTAACTAACAAATTTTATGAATACAATTTTCTTGATGGATATAGTGTTCTATATCTACACGTATGTGATGTGACCAATCATACTAAAAACCCTAAAAGAACAAGATATTTACATCTGAATGTAACAAAATAAAATAAAAATTCATGTCTTTATAATTAATATTAAAAGTTCTATAAAATGTATTATTGTTTTTAAAAATACAAAAATTATCTCCCATAATAGTTTTATCGATATAACAATTTATATCATTATGCATAAAAAAGGGATTATGTTTTTGATTGTCTATTTTATAAGGTAAAGTGTTCTATGAATAACAAGACCAACAATCATGAAGGTTTTGCACAAAAATCCAGAGGGTGCAAGCATGAAGCCTGCTGAGACCAACCCATGTATAACCTTTGGAGATGAAGTCCTCGAATCAGAAGCATTCTATCAAGCTCATGCCTTGATTTGTCGATTCGCTGGGCTCTGGCCTAGCCTACCTACCTTGCATGCATGGATCTCCAAGCATTGGATCCCACTCCTAGAAGGAAGGTTAGATCTATACCCTTGTGTTAAGGGCATTTTTATTATTGCTTTTGAATCCATTGCTGATAAGAATGTCATTGCTAAGCAGCTCTGGGTCTGTCAACAAAAATACCTTATTCTAAAACCCTGGTTCCCATCATTTAACCCACTCACCGAATCTTTCTCTTGTAAACCAATTTGGATTCGATTACCCCACCTTCCTCTGCAATTTTGGGATCAAAAGTGTTTGATATCCATCGGTAATGCCTTGGGCAGTACCATTAACATTGACTCCCAAACCTCTGATTTTACCCATACAACCTATGCACGAATTCTTGTTGAGATTGATACTTCAAAGGATCTTCCAGCTCATATTGAGTTAAAAGTACAAAATAGATCCTGGACTCAGCCTCTGGACTATGAAGGCCTGCCTTTTAGATGTAGGAGATGTTTCTCTTTAGGACATTCGGCCACTAATTGTGAGATAGTAAAACAGAAAAATGATAAGGCCAACTGGTGGAAAAATGCCCTACCAGAACATATGGTGTTCAAACCTAAAGACATTCCCGAAGCGGATGAGGAGGTGGCTACTGTACCTGATACTAATGTTGATACTGGCATGGACGTCATGATAGAAAAGACCCCTTTGAGTGAAGAGTCAGCCGGGGATGAAATTAAAAGGACCAGAAACTTTGAATCAAACATGTCTTTAGCGGCTATGGACCCCCCTGGCTCAAGCAATACTTATCAGCCGATAGCTGATCTTGAAGTTCTTATTCCGATGCAGGAAATTTTGGATGCTTGGATCACAGTTCGAAAAAAGAAAAAATCCTTTGCCAAGAAAACTGCCTTTTCCTCGAGGTAGTTCTTCACTGTTGTTCGGCTAATCCATATTGCTGTACTTTTCTAAGCCGGACAACAGCTGCTTGTTGGCTGCTCAACAGTTGTTTATTCGCTGTTGTGCTGTTGGTTTTTGGTTCTTCTCTTGGCAGATTACTCTCTTTTCTGCCGTTTGGGCCATAAATGTTTATTCTGGTTTTCAGAGCCCCTTTGTTCAAGGGTATAGTCCCTTTCAAAAAACTATTTGCCCATAATAAAAAAAAAAAAAAACAAGACCAACAATCATAATTTTGGAAAGGGTGTTCCATCGCTGAAGATTACATTATAACTTTATGGGAAGTATATTTATTCTCCTAAAATAAATATTATTATTTTTAGTTTTAATTCTTATTTGACTTTTATAGTTGTGAGGATATCGACCTATATTAACTAGTAATTGCGAGTGAGGTGTAAGTAATTTCAAGTGAGATATAAATGTAATTTGTTCTCTGTTGAGTCTTTCTGTGTTGTAATTCATTCTTGTTTTGCCATCCATCCGGGGTTAAATTTGATGGCCACATATACACCTAAAAAAATTAGGCGAGAGTAATTTTTCAATATTTCATTTCAAAAATATAAAAACATTACTATTTGTACACTCCTAATAACATATATGAAGAAATTATTATTTGTACACTACTAATTAAATATGTAAAAGATTACTCTTTTAATTTCTACAAGAGAAGGCGAAATTTTATACGTTCAATTGATGCATCTGAAATAGTTTTATCTTTTACCTTCAGTACAACAATGGATAGCATTTATATGAAAATCAATATAACGATGGCCGCTGCTATACACTATTTATGACATTGAACTGCAATAAATCCAAATAAATAACTTATACATTACAAAGAAACCAAACAGAAAACTAAAACTATATATATATATATAGTTGTCTATATATACAATCTGAATTCTACATGGCCAGATAACATATTGTAATTCATGGCCCTTAGTCATAAGGCTCTGTATTTTATTAAGTCCTATACAAGAGCCAATATATATGTACCACATAGTAAGATAAATGTTACTTTGTTCTCGAATTTGCACAATAGTTTTTAATGTGCCTGCATTTTTTCAAGAACTAAAAATTATAATCTAGGATGAACATCCAAATTGGAAAAAGGTTGTGGCTAAATTATTAAATCAATATGATATCACACAAACCCATTTTAATTGCATTCTGGTGCAGTGCTCAAGAGTTGTACCACTTCTCCAGAACAAAAGTGGGCAAACCAGTATCCACATGCCTAAGTAATTTCCTAGTCTCTTGGACACCATCAAACAACTTATATGAACTGAGATACCTTTCCAGTACACCAACCATATCCAAACCATTTAATTTCCTAAAGTTGAGTAGCTACTTCCATCATCCTAGGCATTCCAATTTTTAGCTGAAAGGAACCTCAAAGCTAATTCAGGAAGCCTACAAACCATTTACCTTACAAGAGGATTAACATCAATCTCTAAATTATGATCCACAAGCTCATGCAAAACCCTACACTAAATCTTGGATATAATTAAATAAGTAATCCCAATTTATTTAGTGATCCGGAGATCATTTTGGGCATCAGAATTTCCCAAGATCTCCCTAAACCATAATACAAAATAGTGCTCCGATAGATTTCCAATGCCTATTGGAACGCGTAAATTAGACATCGTATGTTCCCAATATTGCTGGTCAAATTTCATGGTTTTAACAAAATGGTATATTAGTGTGACTTTAATGTTTACAATTACACTATATTTTATGCCATATTATTTTCATAGTTTCTGGTGCTGATACGTGGTAGGGTTAGAGTAATAGAGAGTTGGCAATTTTAGAGAGATCCACATGGTGAGCCCTCAGGAGACCACGTGGCCTTCCACCTCATTTTCCACATCCATGCTAAGCACTTTGCCACATTGCCAACTAAACCTGAGAGAATAGTCCATACACCATGCTAAGCGCTCCATGATGTCCACATGCAAGCACATGGCTCCACACTTATGCCAAACACCCTCCACATTTCCCTTAGCGCTCAACACATTAACCAAGCACATACAAAACCTCCAACAAAAAGAGGCCCCAATGGCCAATGTAATATTAGCAGTCCCCCACATTTAAATAAACACTCCCACCCTCCTCCGCAACATGTGGGATAAACATGCCAAAGCAAGCCAAAGCACTTTGTATGGGCTGAGGAATTTGAACCCCTGATCTGCTGCAAAACATGAAGCAGTTTTACCAATCTTCCAATTACTTGGAAGCATTATAAAAGGAGGCATTTGGTATTTGTAATGAGTTGGTTCACATACTGTGTATTATTTTTGTAAAGGAAAGTTTGTAAATAATGGTGAATTAAGCCATTGTAGGGGAATTTTCCGCTTCTCATAGGGTATGGAGAATTATCTAGAATTCAGAGACTCTCTATATGGTGTATTTGATTTCCAATTCTGGTGTTCATTTAACATCTTTGTAAGTAGTTGAAGCGACCTTTTGACATAGAATGTGGCGAAATTGATCATGCATTTGCTACACAAAGGTTGGACGACATTATTGGGTATAATCGGAGTTTTCCAAAGGTCTGTGGGAAGATTTTTGGAGGCCTTTTGATTGGTTATTAAATTTAAAGTTTTCAATTCTACTTACAAATAATTTTTTTAATCGATCAAATTGCGTGAAGGTAATCCCAATGACATAACCATTTGGTGAACTCTTTAAACAACTTGGTGTCTCTATTTTTTTTAAAGTTTACGCAGTATTATTTAGTTTTATTACAAATTTTAATCATATTATGAAATTCATAATTGGATTATTAATTTACATGAAAACGAAAAAAATAGTTTGGGTAAGTTTCCTAAAAAAGTGGACAAACGATATTGTTCCCATTGTAACAGGAAAGGTCATGAGGTTGACAAATGTTTGCATCTTCATCTAAAACAACAATGTAAAATTGTTAGGAAAGAAAGCAATGTAAAACAAATGATTTTTTATCTAACCCATGCAGATACCGAAGTATTAATCGAGGAAATTAAACCACTTAAAAGGAAAATCCAATAAAGTGGGTTGGAAAGAAGTTCCTTAGTTTCATGTTTCCATAGCTATGATTGATAAATAGCATGCAATTTTTCAAAATAATTTTGTGGGATTTCATTGTATGTTGAAAGAAAATTTTCCCATATTCATTTTCAGCTTTGAATTTGGTCTTTTTGATAAGGAAGATTTGAGTGACAAGTTTATCATACTCAAAATGTATTCTCACATTTATGGTTAACATATTCTATTATAATTTTGACAACCGAGTACGCGGGTTCGGTGGGCATGTTTAGAATGTTTGATTTTTATTTGTCTTTGAGTGTTTGTTGTCACTTGTGTGCAAATGTATGGATGCTTATAAGACCCTATTGGCCATTGTTCGTAATAGTAAACAAAACATATTTTATTATTTCCATACTTTTTAGCACGTTTGAAAGACCCATAGTTGGGCAAAGTTTTCAAATATGTTCACAATGTAGGTGTTATGTTTACCTTTACAAACATGTTTCATGAAGTTACGCCCGTGATCTTTCAAAGTGATTGATGGTTTCACCATTTGGGAATGTGGCAATTTTGCAGATGGCTTGATTTTATCCCCAATTTCACATTGCATAGATATTTTGATCTTCACTGATAGTTTTAGGCATTCTTTCTAAATCTCACTTCTTTATAGGCATTGTGCAGTTTAATTTTTGAATAATTTCGATGATATTTTATAATGATATTTAATCACGATTGACATTTTCATGGTTCGCAGACACCACCTATTTTTGGCATTTGGTGGTCTATTTCATACTGATCGTTTACAATACTTTCCACTTTCACAAGATCAAGGGACACTCACCTTTGTTTGGCATTTGAGTCATAATTTCATATTGATTCATTTCAACGATATTTTGCAAGAGTATATTGATAGTTTTACAGGGCCGAGGACATCGCCTATTATTGGAATTGTGTCATCATTTCATATTAATCTACTATTACAATTTGCAGGATTGGCCAATTTACACACAGGGTTTAATTTTTGAATAATTTTGATGATATTTTATAATGACATTTACAGTGATATTTTATCATGATTGACATTTTCACAGGGTCCGCAGACACCACCTATTTTTGGAATTTGGTGGTCTATTTCATACTGATCATTTACAATACTTTCCACTTTCACAAGATCAAGGGACACTCGCCTTTGTTTGGCATTTGAGTCATAATTGCATATTGATTCATTTCAGCGATATTTTCTAAGAGTATATTGGTAGTTTTGCAGGTCCGAGGACACCGCCTATTATTGGAATTGTGTCATCATTTCATATTAATCTAGTATTATAGTTGCAGATTTATTTGCCAATTTACACGTTTCAATTAGACATTACCTCTTTAGAAGGCGCTTCATGTCCATTTACACTAAACCATTTTATGTGATATTTTGGCATTTCCATATTTCACAACCTTAACCACTAAAAGCCTTCTTTTTGGGAGGTGTGGTCTAGAGGTCATTTTGGGCATCGAATTTCCTAGGATCTCCCTAAACTAATACAAAGATGAAGAACTCTTTGATATATTTCTAACACCTATTAGAAAACGTGAATCGAGACACCATATGCTATATTGGTATATTGGTGTGATTTTAATGTTTACAATTACACTATAGTTTATACTATATTGTTTCCGTAGTTTTGGTGCTAACACGTGGTAGGGTTGGAGTGTTTTCGTAGTTTTGGTGCTTGCAAGCACGTGGTAGGGTTGGAGTATTAGTGAGTAGATAATTCAAGAGATCCACGTGGTGGGTCTTTAGGCCACCACGTGTCCCGCCACCTCATTTTCCACATCCATGTTAGTTAGTTCTGCTTTACCACATTGCCAAATAAACCTTCTATATCATTACATACGTAATACTAAGCGCTCCACATTGGCCACACACTAGAACATGGATCCGGACTTACACCAATCACCCTCTACATTGGCCTCAACACTAAACACATTAACCAAGCGCTTAAACAACCTCTAACAAAATCGGTCTCAATGGCCAATATAATATAAACAATGGCCCACGTTTAAATAAACACTTCCACCCTCCTCTCGTAGCATGTGGGATAAACATGCCAAACAAAGCAAAGTCAAATCACTTTGTATGGGATGAGGGCTTCAAGAGATATTAAAACCCCTAATCTGCTGCAAATCATTAAACGACCTTACCAATCATGCCAACTACTTGGAATCGGGACCGAATTAAAGGTTGGGAGCGCCTAGGCAATAGTTTTAGTGGACGCCCTCCTCACAAATTTAGTTAATATTTTTTTCCATAAAGTAAATAAATAAAATATGTCTATTTTCTTATATTTTTAAATTTACATCATGGTCATAATAAAATAATAATAAAAATATATTATTAAATTATCACATAAGGATGATAAATATTCCGTGGATGGAAAACATTAATCGTAGGAGATGCTCGAATGCAAAAAATATAATATTTTATACAAGGCTTCTTACAAGTCTTATTTAGCCATATCAAGTAGGTGACAGGAACTCTATCCTAAAATAAAGCACCAATTTTTTGCAAAGAAACAAAAATGTTTATGTAACTCCCATGGTTTTGTGAAGCATCGTATTTAAACCAAGCCTACGGATTCCCCCATAGCAAAATAATACAAATTTTCCCCAAAAAATTAAGAATAGAAAATCAAATACTTTTTTCCTTCAATTATACTCACCTCTACTAGATACACCAGTGAGATTATAAAAATTACATTAACTTTCTTCAAAAAAAAATTACACACCTACATAATCTAGAGCTACATTAGAGAATGAGTAACAATACCAACACAATCATACGTGCTTTTAAATATGTGATATTTTCTTTTACTTGTAAAACTATTACAAATTTTTTTATGTGTATACGTGAAATTTATGTTATTATACAATAATATCTATAAATGGGTTGATCAATATTAAATCTTTAGATAAATTGTTATAAATTTAAGTTCTAAAATCAACCGACAAAGAAGGAAATTTCTAGATTCAGGTGCCCCCTGACTGTTGGCGCCCTAGGCAACTGCCTAGTTTGCCTAAGGCTTAACCCCCTCTGCTTGGAATTACTATAAATGGAGGCATTTGGTATTTTTATGAGCTGGTTCGCAGATTGTGTATTATTTTTGTAAAGGACAGTTTGTAAATAATGGCAAATCAAGCCATTATAAGGGCATTTTCAGCTTCCGAGAAGGTTTGGAGAATTGTCCAAAATTCATAGGCTCTCTGTATGGTGTATTTGATTTCCTGTTTTGGTGTTCATTTTACGCCTTTGTAGGCTGTTGAAGTGATGTTTTGACGTAGAATATGGGGAAATTGATCGTGTATTTACTACAGGAAGGTTGGACTACAATGATGAGTATAATCATATTTTTCCACAGGTGTGTGGACATATTTTTGCAGGTCTTTTGATTCGTTATTGGATTGTAAGTTTTCAATTGTATTTATAAATTATTTTTAATAGATTAGATTGCATGAAGGTAATCCCAGAGACGTAGCCAATTGGTGAACTCCGTAAACAACTTGGTGTCTCTTTTTTCCTGATTTATAATTGCAATTATTTATGTAGGAGAAAACAAAAAGAGTTGATTTTGATCATTTTTAAGTGAATAACTGAAAAAATGAATTTGTTATCATTAAAAATCAGTTTGTAACTCAGTTTTTAAACACATTACGATCAAGTTTTTAAAATCTTTGTTAAATGACATTTGAAAATTTTTACTCACTTGCACGAGATACAAATCGTATTTTGAGTATCTGATTTTAAACTATTTAATAGTTGGGTGGATACTACATTTTATTGATCATTTGGAATCCCCGATTATGTCCACAATCTTCTTGAGATAAATCAACTCTGCCAAAACCATGCCAAAATTCCACCTCTCTTTTGTCAGTAACCATGTGATAATGATAATCGAACATAGCTAGGAATATCCTGACGGCCTATTTATATATGTGAAGCTTTTATAGAAACCAAACTTGAAAGCCCAAAGTCCACCAGTTTGACTCTGACATTCTGCTCTAAGATAACATTGGAGGACATCAAATATTTTTGTATAATTGTAATTTTTATCAAGAAATGATGTTATGTTAATGCTTGGTCAGTTTCTAGGGCTATATTTAGACAAGTTTCCCATTCTATTTTTTTACTAGTTTAGTTTCTCTATGCAAATGTTCCATTAAGGTACCATTTGCGGCATACTCATGAACCAGAAGCATATGAGGTGTGGGGTGTGTGAGATGTAGTCAAAGTAAAAATTAGGATAACCATGTCCTGAATTTGATAAGCCGAATGGGTTAGATATTTGAGTGAAGATACTACTACATGAATCATTTTGGAAAACATAAGAGATAGAAATAATGGTTGCGAAGAAATATTATAACAAAATAAAATATAGTACATTCTAAATATGCTGTCATTGTCAAGAGCAATGAAAGCATACTTTCTAAATCTCAAATGTGGAATTAACTGGTTGAACGGTAAATAAACAATGGGACTCTCAAATATGAGCAAATCACCTCCATCCATATCTATATTTATTAAATCTCCTCCTTTATTATATGCTTTTGTGAATGTCCATTAAATTGATCAAGTTGGACACTTGCAGGTTGTATTTTGTGAAATAGAGTCATTGTTTCATGTCCTTTGTAAGATGCAAGTATGGTATTCCATGAAAGTAGAAATAAAAATTACTAAATATATACTTATAAAGAGGCCAAAGTAAAATATCTACTACCCACAATAATAAAAATATTAAATAAAATACCTTCTGTCATATCTGCTACTAGAAAAGATACTAGAAAAATCTTTCCAAAAATGCTTGACACTTTCCGGTTATGATTCCCTCAATAGGAGACACCTCCAGCCTAATTATACGATTCATTTATTAAAAAACTATTATAAGATAGATATATATACATACATATATATATTTGGATATCAAGGTTAGAGAAAATCTTTTCTTATAATTCATTTAATAAGACAGTCAAATTATTTCTAGTAATTTGCTTTAACATTATCTATCAATTCTTTTCTATTATTGATTGTTATTTATGAAAATAATCTCTAGTGGTTTGTTAATTATATTAATTATGACATTTATATAATTTAAGGGGTATTGTTGATTTTATAACATCTACAATCGAAATAATTTTTAAAAAAATAAAGTAAACAAATTTTAGCAAAAATTCTCCTATTTACATATAATTTAAAATGAAGAAAAAATGATATTTAATGTAGCAATTATAAGAAAAGAAAAATATCGAATTAAATAAATTTTTATTAACATTGATTAAATATAAATGTTTATTTCGAAAATCAAATATTTTTAGAAATATTAAAAAATAAATTAATAGTGAAATGTATAAGGAAATTATACACTACCTTAGCTTTTAGAGACCTAATACGTTCCAAGAAAATTTTATCCTGCAATATCAACATAAAAAATAATCTATAAGAAAATGTAACAATAATTAAAAATAAGGTGGAAGAAAAATTATTCAAAATAAGATATGCATAACATCTTATTTTAAACTCATCTAATATTAATGAAAATAATTATATATGACACAAATTAGTGAAGAAAACGATAAAGAATATTAATAAAATACAAAAGCTATCATAAATTACCTTTTTTGAGCGTATCTTCCCAACACTTAAATTTAGTTTCTTTTCAAGATGTCGTAGATCCTTATAATGTAAAAATCCAACTCTTCACCAATCATTTCTCTCGTCTCATCATTAAAACATTTTTCTCATTAGAAAAGTTAGAAATTTGTGTTGAAATTTACAATGTGGAAATTTAACAATTTCAAGTTTAACATCTAGTTTGAGGTTCTTACTTGTTATTTTTTTCTAAATGCGAAATCCTTTTTTCAAGTTATCCACTTCCAAACACAATGTCTACAAACATAAAAATTGTTAGTCCATAAAATATTATAATTTATATTAAAAAATAAGAAATAATAATATTATTCTAATTTTCTTAAACTTTTCACATTAAACATGTTATGTAGAAGGTTGAATAAATTTAACCATTATAAAAATCCCACCATAGATACCCTTTAGTAAAATTTAAAAATAAAACTATTCTAATTTTTCTTTCAATTATAAGGTGTCAAACAAAAACCCTATTTGATAAGACTTTGATTCATTATAAGTTCCCTAGATAAAATCTTATTTATCATATTATCATAGTAAGTATTATCTATGGTATTAATAGATTATTAAGAAAATTGAAAATTTACACAGATGTAGGACTTTTATTTTGGTATTTAAAAGTTAAGAAATGTTATTCATTGTCATTGGAACACTTAAAATTTTAAAAAAATAATCAAAATTTTCATATATATAAAAGCACATTTTAATTCTTAAATACATTGTAAATAAATAAAAAAGGTACAGAAATAAGAAAGAGACTATTGATAAAAATTGATGAGGGAAAAAATTAAAAATATATTACGTTTACAAGAAAATCATATAATCTTCTTAAACCAAAACTAAATATCAATTTGAAATTAATAAAAGTTTAGAAAAAGAAACTAACTTCTTTGAAAGGAATTCTAATGGATTGTATATTAAATTTTCAAATTTAATTTGAGTGTTGACGATAACAAGAAATAGTCAATTAACTTCGTGTTAGTGGGTTATAAAAATTTACTTGGACAATTGGACATATATATTGCATGCAAAATGATTCCAATTTTAGAGCATCCATGTGAGTAAACATCATAGTCAAAATGAATACATATTTGCTTTTCCTTAATACTTTGGTATTTTTACTAAAGAAATGTTATAACACTAAAACAATCATTGACATTTATATATATTCAAATACTTTGCATATAATGATTATAAAAGGATGAAACTTAACTTGTGTGGAAACAATTAGCAAGATATGGTGTGCTAAATCAACAATATTTATGTTTTGAAAATCATACATGAATACATAATTTTGTTTATTATTTAAAAAAATATATTTCTAATATATTTGGTAGGTTGAGACTATATTAAATTGTTGAAATTTAAAAAAACCTCTCAATATAATGTTAAATTCATCTTTATTTAATATATTATTTATCATTATTAAAAGATATTAGTAATTTATTCAACTCATAATGTTTTGCTAATTGTTTATGCATAATTATTTTAAACTTAGATATAATTTAATGTTATGTTCATTATCAATTCATAGTACTACTTTTTGGACTCACAAACCCTTGATATGGATTTATGAATATGATGGAAATAATAGAATACACTAGATGAATCCTTATTTTTAGGTAATTGGATAAACCTAACTTAATGAAATTGTTAATTGGGATGTTCTTGCTTCGTGATATGGAATGGATAGAATGTATGTACATGTTCATTGAATTAACCACAATCTTTAGTTTAATTGTATGAAATCGTATATGTGAAATCATTTAGGTACTTGTACTTAATGTTTGACACATGGTTAATTCACTTATACATACCCTTTAGTACAATTTAAAAATAAAACTATTCTAATTTTTCTTTCAATTATAAGGTGTCAAACACAAAACCCTATTTGCTAAGACTTTGATTCATTATAAGTTCCCTTGATAAAATCTTATTTATCATATTATTATAGTGAGTATTATCTATGGTATTAATAGATTATTAAGAAATTTGAAAATTTGCAGAGATGTAGAACTTTTATTTTGGTATGTAAAAGTTAAGAAATGTTATTCATTGTCATTGGAACACTTAAAATATAAAAAGATATAATCAAAATTATCATTTGTGTGTGTATTTAAATAAGTGTATTTTACTTCTTCAAAACATTGTAAATAAATAAAAAAGGTACAAATAAAAAAGAGAATATTGATAAAAATTGATGAGGGGAAAAAGTTATAATATGTTAGGTTTACACAAAAATCATATTATCTTCTTAAACTCATAACTAAATATCAATTTGAAATTAATAAAGGTTTAGAAAAATAAACTAACTTCTTTGAAAGGAAATTTAATGGATTGTATATTAAATTCTCAAATTTAATTTGAGTGTTGACTATAACAAGAAATAGTCAATTAACTTCGTGTTCGTGGATTATGAAAATTTACTTGGACAGTTGGACATATATATTGCATCCAAAGTGATTCCAATTTTAGAGCATCCAAGTGAGTAAACATCATAGTCAAAATGAATATATATTTTCTTTTCCTTAATATTTTGGGATTTTTACTAAAGAAATGTTATAACACTAAAACAATCATTGACATTTATATATATTCAAATACTTTGGATATAATGATTATAAAAGGATGAAACTTAACTTGTGTGGAAACAATTAGCAAGATATTGTGTGCTAAATCAACAATATTTGTGTTTTGAAAATCATACATGAATACATAATTTTGTTTATTATTTAAAAAAATTATTTCTAATATATTTGGTAGGTTGAGACTGTATTAAATTGTTGAAATTTTAAAAAAATCTAGATATAGTGTTAAATTAATCTTTATTTAATATATTATTTATCATTATTAAAAAATATTATTAATTTATTCAACTCATAATATTTTCCTAATTTTTTATGCATAATTATTTTAAACTTACATATAGTTTAATGTTATATTCATTATTAGTTCATAGTACTACTTTTTGGACTCACAAATTCTTGATATAGATTTATGAATATGATGGAAATAATAGAATAAACTAGATGAATACTTATTTTTAGGTAATTGGATAAACCTAACTTAATGAAACCGTTAATTGGGATGTTGTTGTTTCGTGATATGGAATGGATAGAATGTATGTACATGTTCATTGAATTAACCACAATCCTTAGTTTAATTGTATGAAATCTTAGATGTGAAATCATTTAGGTACTTGTACTTAATGTTTGACACATGGTTAATTCATTTATATTGAAATAGAAGCAAACAATACAAGTTAGAATCAAATGACACAATTACATTTATTATGTTACAAAACTCTATATTTCTTGTATTACCTTATTAAACTTCTTGTATGTTCTTGATTGTATGCGTAGGGCTAGGAAATAGAGAGGCATCACTTTCTATCCCCAATTGTGTAAGGGTGACAGAAATTTCTCATTAGAAATGTATTATTTCTATTCACCCATCCGGAGGGCGCTACATAAATGCAAAATAACAAGTACTTAAAATCAAAATTTTGGGTAGGATAATTTCCGTCATTGTAATCCAATAATGTAATTTTTAGATTAAAATAAAATGGAATAAGTGAATGTAATCCTCGAAGAGGGTATAGTGTAGACAAGGCTAGGAAAGTGTGCCTTCCACGCTATCAATGCGAAACATATAAATCACATGCCAAAGTGTCTATACTTGTAAAATAAATAAATAAGGATGAGCCGAGATTAAAAAGTATGAAACACTTACACATAATTTCCTCGATGCAATCATATAGGGTCTAAAATTATATATCATAACTTTATCATTTGAGCCTAATTTTACCCATATGTAGCACTTGAGCCTACAAGACGATATATGTAGCATTTAGGCCTACTAGGAAGCCATCGTAGCACATAAGCCTGCTATAAGTGAATCAAGCACTTGATCTTGTTAAAATACGATTTGTAATGATCTTGATATATATGCAATGATATGGTATTTGTAAACCATGTATTAGAAATTAATTTGTCATGACGTTAACATATATGTAATGATACGCTATGTGTAAACCTTGTCGTATGTCTTGAATAGATTTGTAAATATCATCACACCATTATAAATTTTAATGCCCACTTCCTTAGACCATTTTCATTTCACTAGATTAGTTGCATTAGACATTTTATCTATCTCTTAGGATATTTTGACAGGGATTATGATACTTGTTATTTTGACATTTGGATAGTATTGATTTGACACTTTATGACATGATCATTTTGGATGATATTGATGTGTCTATATATAATATATATGTTGATCGTGATGACTTTTGTGATGCAAGGATTTTAGCATTTCCGTCGTTATAATTAGTTGTGGATGTGTTTATATGATGATGATGATATTTCTAACATTTGAACCTTTTGTGAAATCCTTAGATAGTGAGTTTTTATACTAACGAAATTGTGCTTAATTATGGATATGGATGTTAATTGCTGATGATCATTTGTTATAGAATTAATATATCAAGTTTGTAACGATAATTAAATATGTGAATGCATGGTTTTTCAATATTATCTTGGATGCAACAAGGAACAACGAACAAGTTTACTAAATAAAATTAACACACACTTGGGGACCAAGGGACCAACACACGAAGGATGCATGGGCCTAAACCCATTACCACCTTGAGAAACATTTTTTGGGTTAGGAAAGTGGTTAAGCATTTTGCTTTTTGTGGTTGTTTGAATTATTTCACTTTCCTATGTTGTGAACCCCATTTTGAAATTAACCCTTAATTTTTTTAAATTGCAATTTATTTAATTTCCTTCTTTTCACATATCTTGTTTTGGTACTTGGTTATGACACTTTTTGTAGATGGAAATCATATTTATTGATCCCTTGTTGGTTGGATGATTTTTGGAGACAAAATATGAGGTTCAACCACAGTATGCAAGACAAAGTCCCTCCTCAAATAAAGGGAGGCGCCTGTTTATTACTAATCTAACCACACCAAAGAATATTTACAATATTCACACTACTCTAACCATTTGTGGTTGGGATCTCATCCCAATAGATTTATTCTTTATAGAAAGGAATGTAGATAAGAATAGAAGAAATGACAAATTAGGAAGTTGGAAGTGTGAGAAAAGAATAAGTGGAAGTGTGACTCTTCTTAGAAAAAAATTAAATCAAAATTTAGTAACATGAGATTAAATAGTAAAGAATTGCTGAAGATACAATAATCTAGATATTATAGTTAAAAAAACCATGTAATGCATTGAACATAAGAACAATACCTTAAATGAAGAATATATAACCATAACACAAAGTTTGTAACAGATATCTCTTATATTCTTCAATGTAAAGATTGAAAACATAAAGCTTTTTTCTCTTTTCAACTCCAAGATCTATGATGATATTGTAAAAATATTACACCCTTAATAATGCCACAACATTTCACATTTATACAGAAGGGGAGGAGAGAAACGGGGAAACAATTTGGATTGTATCCTAAAAATAAAAATAGATATTGATATTCCATTTGACTAATTGTCACAAAATGACCCAGTCTGCCTACAAATCCAAAAGATGTTTCAACATTAAAAAAATTGACATGTCCGATGTAAAAAGAAAATGACGCGATCAAGACTTTTATAGGATTTATCTTTTTCTTCTTTATGCTTAGCTTGTCTCTGGCAAAATTTCTGGAACTTTTAAATCATCTATTGTGTCTCTTTCTCATCCAGTCTATAGCAGTATCGGTTCAGTACATTGCAAGTCTCAAACACATTTCCCATATTTCCGGAATCTTCTGTTATTTATTGATAAATTTGGACAAGGTACTCGAAACATTTTAACATAAAATTAACTTGTCAATAGCTCGCAGCCCGAAATCTTAATCAACTGATAACTCTTTCCGAACCAAGCCTTTGAACCTTTTGAAGAGATCATATGTAGGCAGTATATTCAAACCATCATCTAAAACATTTTTAAGGAGTTTGGAAAGTTCCTCAATATCATTAGCGGCATCAATGGCTTCCTCCCTATATTGCTGAAGCTTTTCACAGGCTTCCTGAAGATTCTTGATTTGGAAGTAAATGGCCTTGCAGAACTCAAAAAAATTATCTCTTTCATCCACGATCCCCTGTCCAATAAAGATGTCGGAACTAACCTTTTTAAGCTCACTTAGAGCTTCTAGTGTGAACTCCCAATTGCCACATTCTTCCAAGATTTATCTTTGCATTTTATCAGCACCCAACCTCACCTTCTCGATGTCATTGTAGGTGTCCACAACATCCTTGATTATATTTTTACCTTGAGTAAGGAAGCGTTGTATACAAGTGTCCACTACCCTACCTTACTGGTCAGTCTTCTCCATTTTCAGCACGGAGGAGGAATCAAACCTCGTTGGAGAAGGAGATGGGTTCTAGATCTCTGTGGGCTTAGAGAGTTTGAACATAATAACTATCAATTGTTCAAATTTTTTCAACTCTTCTTTTGAATCTTTGGTTTCCTTTAGATTTTCAAAGATATTTTCCATGGCTACTTGTACATCCTGTTGTGCACCTTGATTAGTAACCTTCCCAAGCACTACCTTACTAATGTGATAGTCTCAGGCCGTAATAGCCTCCTTGGTATTTCAACAACAGGCACCGTGATCTCTGTAAACGTTTGACTGGATGCATCAACAATGATGTGGGAAATGGTCTTTAGTTTCTTGGATGAGTGTGAAGGTGCAGGTTTCAAAGAACTGAAGTCAAAGGCCTCAGGAGGAACAATCATTTTCCTTTTCCTTGGAGTTTGTCTAGCCAGCCAAGAGGGAACACAATAAGAGGGTGCCTTCTCGGGAGGAGCGTAAATCATCAAAGTGGTACTTGGTGGAGTGAGAAAAGTAGTTACCAAGGATGGGGAGTGGAAAGAATAGCGCTGACCATGTTAGAGAAAGTGGGAGGGGAAGAAAGAATCGAGGATGGAGTAGCAGAAGAAGATGGAAGTTGGCTCACGTGAAGGGACCCTAAGGTCATACATATTTCTCTTTAAAGGGGAGACAGGGATGAGAAGATTCTTACCATGAGATATATAAGCGGAGATGAAGGCAATAGAGGTGAAGAGGTACTCGGAGAGGGTTTCCTAAGGATGAATGGTAATAGTGAGAACTACATGAGTGATGATGGAAGAAGAGGAAACTGATTCAATAAAATCTAAAAGAAACGATTGCTACAATGATATACAAATGTTAGGTAATTTATTTTATCTAATTATGAAAGTAAATGAAAGAGATTGGGAACTTACCTTGATTTCACTTATCTTGAAGTGTGTTTGTGTTGGGAGAATTAAGGAAAACAAACTCAAACTGTCAAGATCCCTCTCATAAAAATGCAGAGGTACTGGAAATTCTTGAACACATGCACCTTGCTAGGGGTAGGGGTTCTTGTGGGTGCCCTAAACCTCTCGGTCGGCATTGTAATCTACAAAAAGCTCAAAATCTAGTTTCACAACCATTATTAGGGTTTCACTCTTATTCTACAATGATTTCTTTTATGTCAAACTTTGACTTTTGCGCAGTAGTACCTATAAATTTGCAATGCAAAATCCTCCTTCAAAACCCTCAAAAAGACATCAAATACTAAAAAGAAAAATGCAAAATGAGGGGTTGGACTGTCCTTATCTATCAAACTAGTGAACTTACGATTGAGCGTTGCACTACATCTCAGACCTAATGTAGTTCTATATGATTATATGTGTAGTAGTATTCCTAGGTTTCCCTCGCGCTGATGACACAAAAAATAGCGGGCGGTAGCTAGATAGAATGCAAATGTGTGGATGAAAAATAGAACTTCCCCCTTCGTATGCGGTTTGTATATAGACTAATAAGCCCAATATGCAATCCCTTTGATATGTAGATATTTAGCCCTTAATAGAAATTGCCCGCCATTATAATGGTATGTATGTTTTGTTTATAAAGTGATCTCTTTCTTGAATTTGAAACTAATGACCCGACATGTCGACTAATACCTCGTGATATGAGTGGGAATACTAAAAATACCGACCTCAAATGCCAAAAATAAGATATAAATAAAAATGACACGGGTGCCTAGGATGGACAAGAGCACCCGGGTGCTAGTTTCCAGAGACAACCGATTTAAAATGTGCGAAGACCGAGATATAGGGATCCCCGTGACCTAACCGAGTGGGTGTATGAGTGAGAAGTGTGAAATATGAAAGCGATAAAACAAACAACACAAGAAAATGGACTAGGAAGTGTGCCATTAGTTAATACTTTTCTTACTCAAGATCCATATATAAAACAACAAACTTGGCGGTATAGTAAATAGTAGTAACTGTGTGATTTTGTGTCTACATTTCCTCCTCTTTATTCTATTTGAATGAAAATTTAGTCTAATGGAAGTAAGGAACATACCTAAAATAAGTCAAAAGAAGCCCTATTGTAGAAGTGTGTGCGAGAATAAGAACATATAGTGTGGCAAACCATGGATAGGCATGTCGATCCATGTGGTGTAAAGAGATATGGTGAACTGTTATCAGGAGCACTAAGCGAGATTGATGATTTCGATTTTGAGTGATTGTAGATTTCGATTTTGTCTCTAATGGAGATTTTTTAGGGGTATGGAGTGATTAGTTCCCATCCCGATTTTGTATATGCAAAAACTAAGGATTTGGGCGTGATTCTACCGAGTAAGAGTGTAGGGAGGGAGGTTGAATTTTACCCTCCAACATTAACTACATCCTCAAAAGATCTATCCACCATGAGACAGATGAAGACAAAATTTTGTTCATTTTGATACATTTCAATTAAATGAAAATAACCCTTATAGGAGCAAAGATAAGAAAGTAAATGACTTCTCATTTCTCCCACTCGGAGGGTGTTGCGATATCTATGAGATGGCTTCCATGTTAGGTCATCTGGAAGTGATAGAAAATATAGAGGTAACTTCCCATGTTAGGTCATCTGGGAAAGTGGTGATATAACTCCCAAGTTAGGTCATTTGGGAGGAAAAATACATTGTGTTTGTGTCAATTGATTGATGTGATTCAAATAGTAGAATATTTTTGTTTGAGATTTGAATGTGTTTGATTGATTACTCATGGAGAGATTTTATGCTTACTACCCCTAGATTAGGTCATTAGGGGAAATGGTAGAAACTCGTGTGAAATGTAGCATGGTGTACGATCAAATTTTTGATAATAACGAATAAGAAATGTAGAATGATCATGTAATAGTGTGACAAGAATTATAGGATGACCCGGATTGTATGCCCCCCTTTTGGAAAAAGGGAGAGTGATGATGAGAACGAATACTAAGCTGAAATTAAATGTGTGATGATGTAGCAGTTATCAAAGGACAATACTATAGATGTAAAATTATGTGTATATTGAGTTGGATTTATGTCGAGCAGGAATATAGTGTTTATGGAATGTTTATGATACAGATAGTAAGCATAATTCGGAAGAGAATTATGCGAACGAGACAAGAATCAGAGTAGTGATGTTCAAGATACAATGTCAATCGGGTGAGGTGTATTAGTTAGGAGAATGAGTGTAAATAGTGACTATAGTGATGTAGGCAATTGATAGTTACTGTAAATAGTAATATAAAAAAGTGAATACGAACTTCATTTGAATATTACACATGTGTGATGTTGAGATCTCAATGTGTGAAGATTCCCAAAGTGAGAGCAATGCGATTGAGTCGATTCGAGATGGTGGCGGCAATTGTGGTGTCACATACGATAAATGAGCCAGCGAGTAAGAGTTTTTTCAAAATTTGTGTTTAAATTAGTTGTTTTTCATGATTTTTATGAAATTTTAATTTTTGAGTTTCTAGGAGTTTCGATCAGAAAAGAGCACCAAAGGTGCTAACGAACTTCGTGATGCCATTTCCCCGGATATGGGAGCTGGTGACTGCTCCAAGGCATCCGTAACCTTCTTCTAGGAGCTCGTGACCCGGAAGGCCTATTTTTAGCCTAGAATGTTGTGAATGTGAAAATTGATGGTTGATGATTTTATTAGGTGTTTTTTTATTTATATGAGGTATTGATGTCATGTTTTTTGTTGTGTTGTGTTGTGTTGGGTTGGGTTGTCTTTGAGGGATATTCATTCACGAGAGTTTCGTGGTAATCGTCATTTGAGCACTTTGTTAGCATTAGATTTGTGAGATGATGAGTACGATGTATTAGACCGTGTCTCGCTTACACACATAGCAAGGATGGGGATGCTCCCATAATATTTCAAAGACCATTGAATTCTACGAGAGATGGTGTCCAGATACTTGCACATTTTGTTGCCTACCGAAGAGATGACTATGACTTTGAAAGATGTATATTGCATATTGTGATTGCCTATTATTGGTGAGAGGGTTCGGTGACGGTTGTAAATGATGGACAGATACATATGAGGTCCGCTAGGTAGTTCTTTACAAGGAATCGAGTTCATAATAAGGTACATATATGTCCTGGATGCTATATTAAGGTTAGGGGTTACGCGATTGTGAAAGTTTATTGTTGTTGTGATAATTTCTTTAGTTGCATGATATTTACCATCACATCGAGAAGGATGGGATGAGTTATGGTTGGGCACGATGTGTATTAGCCCATTTGTACAGGGATTTATACAAGTTTACCTAAGAATATAATGGGGGTAGACTAGGGGCCACCACTTTGTTACATGTGTGGGCTTACGAGCATATTGTGATATTGCATTCGTAGTGCCCACTTCCCTTTAACACTTTTTTTATACCGATCATGATCTGCTGATATGTATTATGGACTTTATTATAGTATGATGTTAGATATTAGATCATGGATTATTGTTGACTTGATTTAGTTATGATGCATGATGATTAGTAGAGACATTTTAGATATTGATGTTGATATCTTGTTTGACATGGTTATACTATGGATGTTGTTCGAACATGCGATATTTGGATATTGTGAGAAGATCTAGAAATGGAAATTATTTGATGATGATATAGTTGTTGAGTAAATTGTAAATGATCTTGTTGGTTGCTTCGATGTTGTTGTGATCCATATTTCTAGATGATTTTAGAATTATTTATATTATTTTTGATGTTCGATATGGCCACGAGGCCAAAGGAGGTATTCGTGTTTCTGCAGGTTAAAATATCACAGTAAACATCGGGGATCGAGACCAACCACGTTGGAATTCTATATGAATTCAACAATGTCACCATGGCAACTAGTATTTGTTTGTGAGTGTTTGATGTGTTATGAATTCCCATGGGAGAGATCACATTTAAATGTGACCGAGGGTTATGTGTATTTATTTATTGGTTCCTTTGTTTATTTTTGGTGCACTTATCCTTTCATTATTCATTAAATGGTGTGTAATATTGTGAGTAAACATATTGTTAAGTTAATTAATTAAAATATGTAATAAAAAAATAATTAATAGAGTTGTTGGCCTTGAATTAAAGTGTTGTAAGAGATGTGTAAGTGATGTGTAAGTTAAATTTTGAGTGTGAAACACTCCACCTTCTTGGAAATTCAAATTTGTCCTTGGAGGCTGATTTTGGAGGCTTGTGGGACAAGTTAAATTCATTTACCAACCATACCTATTGTTGGAGGGTTGATTTTAGACTTTTATAATGCATTTGTGTAAGTCAAATTGTAAGTTTTAATTGCACTTTTCTTACATGGTTTAATTTCAGTCATTGGGGTGTGGGTTGGATTTGAATATGTAAGTAAACTTTCATATTATTCACCCACCTATTTATTATGCATTGGAGAATGAAGTTGACTTTTGGGTTGGGGTTGAGGATGTGTGATGTAACATCCTACATGGATCCACCTCATCCACTTCCCTTCCCTCTTCTCTAAAATTTGAATTCCTTGCCTTGTTTTGGGTTGCTTCACTTTGGAGACTTCATTCTTGGGTGAATTCCTTGTTGTTTTGGGAGCTCTTGCTGTTGGAGAAGTTTGAAGATTGTTGCATGCTTGTTGTTTGGTGGATTTTTGGATTGTTTACTTGGAAACAACTATTGTTTGGAACTTGAGAAACTCCATCATGAAGAGGTAAGAGATTGGCTCTTGAAATGCTCTTTTTTTATGAATGTAAATGTTATTGTGTGAATGTTTTAACATGTTTGTGGGCTGTTGGGTAGATGGCCTAGGTATGGTGTAGGAGAAGACTATGGGG
The DNA here is from genome assembly GCA_018340775.1 of Taxus wallichiana var. yunnanensis. Classification (NCBI taxonomy): domain Eukaryota; kingdom Viridiplantae; phylum Streptophyta; class Pinopsida; order Cupressales; family Taxaceae; genus Taxus; species Taxus wallichiana. Next base: position 188,967,495 of record CM031239.1, read on the forward strand.
TTCATTTTGTGGGAGGCATAAGTGTTTTGGGGAGGTATAAGTGTGGAGGGAGTTGGGATTTGGGTTCCACCTTACAAAGAAATAGCTTGCATTTCTTTACTCGTTATGGGGTGTCATAAGAGGTTGGGGAGGCATAAGGAAATGTGAGGAATAAGGGGTACTTGGGGAGGCATAAGGAATGTCAGGATTTTGATATACTATATTTTGGTAGTTTGTAATTTAGGTGGTGATATCCATTTCCCCTTTTGGGAGGCATAAGAATCATACCCCATAGTTTTTTACTCATTTAGCTTGCTTGATGAAGCCTCAGTAATGTTTTTTATGCTTTAATGTAGTTGTAAACTACATTCCCGTTTTGGAATTTGTGTGTTCTTATTGTGAAAATGTTGCTTGTGTGTTTGTGGAAGCTTGTTGTTGCCATGAGTTGGATCACATCTTTTATTGAATTGTGGTTGGGGCTCAGGGGCCAATGAAGAAGGATATCTTCTCCTTTTCATTGGATGTCTTGGTTGGTTGGAGAGCATTGCCTTTTTCCTGCTCTTGTGGTGATCAAATTAGAAGAATGTGAAATTTGCTTGTTGTTGTTATAGAGGTTAAAATTGTAAATGTTTGTAATGGAAACATGTTGTATTGATTTGAAAGTTGTATATTGTAATGTGAAAGAGATAAACTCTGTTTTCAGCATTTGAAGGAATGTGAAAGAATTGTATTTTGTATGTGGAATTTTACGAATGCAAGAAAAGTTGTAAAGTTGTATTTGAAATCAATAAAGGATTGCACTACCTTCCTCAAATTACATCATTGTAGTGAATTTGATCATCTAAATGTGAGTTGTAATCTCTGTTTGAAAGAAAGAAATGCATATGAAGGAAGTGTAATACTCTGTCTTTTGAAATACGTAAAATTTGAAAATTAGAGATGTATTTTAACTTTTGAATAGTTGAATTGAATCAAATAAATGTATTAGATTAGAATTGGAATGAATTATAATACTTGGAAGATGAAAATGGAGAATAGATCCTTTAAAATTTGATCTTTGTTTTGTATTTTCAAACTGGCAAATACTTTATCCAAAAATCCATAGTTCAAACTTGCAACAATGAAATAAAAAATTAAATGATTAAGTTAAAGTAGTATGCCCTAAATGAATTCAATCGGGCAAAAATACTTAAGGAATTCCTTAGAAAACTTAGAAAAAACTGGGCTCAAACCGTTTTGCTATCAAGTTTGTTTTTTTTTGAATTGGGAGTCAAAAAAACAAACTTACCTTCCAAATCCATCTAAGAACAGTTCTCCATGTCTAATTGACATGTTGAGAGAGGAAGAAGGACATTTGATTAAAATTTCATAAGTTAAAATCTACTAGCTTGCCTTTTAAAAGCCTGCAGGTAATTTTCTTGAAAGTGATTCCTTAAACTTTATCAAAATCAAAATCTAATGATTCTTGTGTAAAGAGGATGTCGATAGCTTTTTGGAAAGTCCTCGTTTTCCCAAAACCAAGCTCTCTATAGAAATTTATGGCCTTCTAAAGTTTTTATTCATTCGGCATAAAATAAAATAAAATAATTCTAATCACAAAAGAAAAAAATTGGAATTTTTTTTCCTAATTTTCCCGCTGAGACCGCAACCAATCAGAGGCTACTATGTGGCACCACGAGACATTGGGGGAGGATCGGATCCCTTTTTAACTAAGCACTTTGAAAAAAATTTGGGAAAATTTTCCTAATTTTCCCATACCCTCAACCAATCAAAGCTCTACACGTGGTGCCTTGCATGTCATCGGCGAGGCACGACTATTTTTATCCCTAGCACTTTTCTACCGGTGAAAAGTCATAATGTCTTAAATCACTTCGATTTCCCGATTTTTGTTGGGGTGTTGTAAAACCGACACGTTTCGTCTTCGGGATCGTAAGAACGCATAGGTAGATTGAATTTTTGCCCGAAGAAGGAAAATGTGCCAAATTTTCTCCGTGCTCCGCCAGCCCGTGCATGGGAAAATTTTCTTCCCTAGGCCCACTATTGGGAAAATTTTCGCCCAAGGTACGCCGGCCTATAACTTGAGAAATATGAGGAATTAGGACTTCTTTATATCATTAGAAAGGTGAGGAAATTTCCTATCCAATGGGAATGTTTTAGGGAAGTTTTGAGAGCATTAATTCGAGAAAAATCAAGTTGAAACTTTTAATCCAGCTTAGAGAATGGTGTAGTATGAAGTTACCCTCCTAACCTAATTAAACTTTCTAAACCTAAATTTTCACCTTATGACCTTTAATAATTGTTAATAAAATATATATATAATCTAGTAAATTAGTATTGATCTCGGAACCTTGTTCGTGACAACCGTTGTCTTGTAACTGTTGAAGACACTTTTAAACAGAAAAAATATTCCATAATTTTCCTATCTATTCCTAGGTTGATCCTTGGTCTCAAGCGGGTTGTTTTTATGGGTGTTACACTTGGTATCGGAGCAAGTGGTTCAAAAGCTTGGGTCATTGGGCACACAAAAAAATTTGAGACATGAACCTTAAATCTAGGACACTTTTAAATCTAGAAAACAAGTTAGTTTAGAAATTAAATTTTTAGTAAAGATGGAAACTCAATAAAACTTAGAAAGATGAACTAAATCTCACCTTGGTCTATGCAGGAGGCGCAGACGGACGAGGGTATTTCCATATAGACCTAGACTTACCACTATTAGATCATGTTGTAGCAGCCATCTTACCACAGATTTTGTAGACTCTTCAGGATGTTAATGCCACTCTACGTGAAGGATCAATAAGAGGACATGCAACCAGACATGATAGAGTCACTTCCATTGAGGGTCATGTATCTCCTCGACCCAGTGAGGAGCATGGAGGACAAAACTTCCATGCAGAGTTAGCCAAAGCATAGTCACCAAAAAGGGGATAGAGTGACTGAGTTTCACGACATAGGGAGAGGTCTTGGAGCCTCAGGCTTAGGGATGAGCATACACAGAGGCATAGAGGCCGTCAGACCACAACTGTAGATCACATTTGGGAGCTCCTGAAGCTTCGGCTATCACATTATCTTGGTGACACGAGTGGATTTCAGAATAGGCTTGCTTCGTGAGCTTGAGCGGGTGCTTTAAGATCTATCCTTGTTCTAGCAACACGAAAGATCGTGTTGCAATCCATCTACCGAGGATGGAGTTGGTGTCTAGTGGCGCAGACAGGAGCGAAGCTCCATGTTGATTCCGAGACAGCTTACAGGGAGCTTTTAAAGGATCATTTCAGGAGTAGATACTTGTCATGGAGGTTCATACAACAACGTATAGATGAGTTCTATGACCTCCAACAAGCATCTCTTACAGTGGCTGAGTATGAGAGTAGATTTCTGGATCTACTCCAATATGTTGATTACATGCAGGATGAGTAGGTGCAGATCCATAGGTTCATCTCGGGGCCTGAATCTAGACATTGGAGGTGTAGTGTAGATCCATTGTCTACAAACATTAGTTGAGGCCGTTGAGAAGGCCTATATAGCAGAGGAGACTTGGGGAAAGACCCAGCAGGCTAGAGACCGAGTCTAGAGCCATATACATTAGATGCAGGATAGTAGATCGAGGGGGTCAGTACCTCTTCTTCATGGTGGATAGGGTTTAACATAGTCATCTTTTAGACCACAATAATAGCAGCAACAGCAGCAGTCCTGCCCACCTTATAGACCTCCATAGAGGTTTGATGCATAGAGAGGTCGGAGTATGGGGCCTCCTCCTAGGGGTCCCATCAGGACATAGGGTGCCTAGAGAGCTCACTCAGTAGGAGCTCGCTAGTAGAGACCTCAAGCAAACCGCTACGTAGGGGAGAGGATCAGGCGGTTGTTTTGGGTGTGGTGTTACTGGACATTTTTGGAGAGACTTCCCATAAAACCCTAATAACAAGGGTAAGACACAGATCTCAGATCCTATTGTTGGTGATATGGGGCGCAATCATAGGATGTATGCAATAGTCGAGAACCGCCAGGAAGAGCATCAAAGTATATTTATTGAGACTATAGGTAACATTGGAGGCATTCCTACCTCCATTTTGTTTGATTCTGGTTCTTCTGATTCTTTTATTACACCATCTTTAGTAGAGCGATGCAGATGCAGGTGGTGGCGGCTTAGGCATGGTCATAGTTGGGATGTTGAGATGGCTTCTAGATCCAAGATCTTTGTAGACTCCTTAGTTAAAGAGTGTGTGGTGGAATTGGGACCTTTACCACTACCTTAGATCTTCGTATCCTTCGTTGGGCTCTTATGGAGTCATCTTGGGCATGTCTTGATTATTTGCACATAGAGCCAAAGTACATTATTACCAAAAGATCATAAGTTACATAGATGATAGAGGATTGGAGGCAGTGATAGTGGGGGTTAGGAGACCCATTTATATTCGCACCAACTCTGCTATGCAGCTTAAGCGTGTGTCTGCGACGGGGTTGTCAAATGTATGTTGTTACAGTCAATGTGAGATCAAAGGATGGGTCTAATGGACCATCGCTAGATGATCATCCCATTTTGATAGAGTTTACAGATGTCTTTCCAGAGGAGCTACGGGGTTACCACCCACACATGAGATTGATTTTCATATAGATCTTGTTCCGGGAGTAGAGCCTATCTCATGCGAGCACCCTACCGGATGACTACCCCTGAGCTCTGCGAGCTCAAGTTACAACAAGGGCCTTCTAGATAAGGGCCTAATTCATCCTAGTGTGTCCCCTCAAAGTGCACCATTGATATTTGTAAAGAATGACCGATCCTTGCGGTTTTGTATTGATTACTAGTAGCTAAATAAGGTAAAGATCAAGAATCGTTATCCCCTTCCATGCATTGATGATTTTTTTATCGATGAATGGAGCCACTACTTTCTCTAAGATAGAACTTAAGTTAAGCTACCATCATCTAAGGATTTCAGAGGTAGACATTCATAAGACCACCTTCCGTATGAGATATGGCCACTATCAGTTCACAGTGGTACCTTTTGGTTTAACTATGTCCCCTGCAGATTTATGAGTTTGATGAATGGGGTATTCAGGAATTTCTTAGATCACTTTGTGCTCATCTTCCTTGATGACATTTTGATTTACTCACGTATGCATGAGGAGCATGAGGGGCACCTTCACCAAGTTCTTTAGTGTCTTCGAGAGAGCAATAGCTTTATGGGAACTTGGAGAAGTGTGCATTCTTATAGACAGAGGTACAATATTTGGGACATATCATTTCTGGGAGAGGTATCGCCATCGATTCTTCCAAGATTAGAGCTATTATGGATTTGCCAACCCCACTACTATGACAGAGGTGTGCAACTTCATGGGACTAGCATGTTACTACAGGAGATTTGTTCAGGACTTCTCTCAGATTGCACACCCCATTACTTCCCTTGAATGGAAAGGGAAGAAGTTTGTTTGGTCACACAGGTGCGAGCAAGCCTTTAGGACACTAAAGGAATTCCTCACTACAACACCTATCCTTACAGTGTCAGAACCATAGGGAGAGTTTTTCGTTTGCATGGATGCTTCTTTAGTAGGGCTTGGAGGTGTGTTGATGCAGGAGGGAAGAGTAGTGACTTTTGAGTCTCGCAAACTCAAGGATTATGAGATTGATTATCTGAATCACGATCTTGAGCTTGTGACAGTTGTGCAAACTTTGGTTTGAAGGAGGCACTTTCTGCTTGGTCGGAGATTCACACTCAAGACAGATCACCCGAGTCTTCATCACCTCTTCACTCTGCCCAATCTCAACGCTCGTCAGTGGCGTTGGATGGAGTTGCTTTGTGATTATGATATGGAGATAGAGCATGTGAAGGGGAAGGAGAATGTGGTGGCAGACGCTCTCAGTAGATGGAGACATGTGATTATGGCCACTTCAGTGGGCAAATATTTGTGGAGCAGGATTCTTCAACAGCTTCCTCTTGACAACTTCTACATTGCAGTTCGAGCAGAGATCGAATCCCAGAGACCCTTGAAGGGAATTTTGATGGTTTCTCACTAGATGTAGATGGCCTTCTTAGGCACAGAGGTCAGATTTATGTTCCCAAAGATGAAGGCTTGAGGCAGGACATATTGACAGAGGCACATCGTGCACCCTATTCAGCCCATCCTAGGGTGAAGAAGATGCACACTATTTTGAGACAGCTATATAATCGGAGAGGACTTCACAGAGACGTGGCTCGGTTCGTGTCACGATGTTTAGAGTGTTAGAAAGTAAATGTCGAGCATCAAAGCATCCAGCTATCCTTCTCTTTCCTCATACTATACCGGAGTGGAAACAGGACACCATTTCCATGGACTTCATTGTTGGGCTACCGATGTCAAGATATCACCATGACGCCATCATGGTCACGGTTGATAAATTGACAGAAGTGACTCATTTTCTCTCGGTAAAGACCACTTATATAGCTAGTGAAGTGGCATGGGTATATCTTGATGAGATTGTCGGGTTGCATGGGATTCCATGAAACATCATTAGTGACCACGATCCTTTGTACACTTCCCATTTTTGACTACCATGTAGTATGCCCTTGGGAAAAAGATCAATTTCATTACAAAGATATCACCCCGAGACAGATGGACAAACTGAGTGGGTGAATCAAATTTTAGAGGATATGCTCAGGTTTTATGTGCTTTGGATCAATAGTCTAGATGGGAGGAGTACTTGTACTTGGTGAAGTTTCCCTACAATAATAGTTTTCAAAGTTCTATAGGCATGGCTCCTTTCCGGACCTTGTATGGTAGAGAGTTCAAGACACCTCTTAGTTGGGATAGGATAGAGGACAAGGTTTCACTAGAACTAACTTTATTGCTGGACATGGAGCAAAGAGTGATTTTGATCATACAGACTGCAGGGAGGCACAAAACAGGCGTAAGAAGTACCCAGATCAGCATAGGACCGATCGTAGTTTTGATATGGGAATGAAGGTGTTCCTTCATGTCGTGAGCCACACAAGAGCCCTATCTGTTATGTAAAAGGATCTAAGTTAGCTCCTAGATTCATGGGTCCTTTTGAGATCTTAGAGTGTATCAGCCCTTTGGCCTACCGAATAACATTGCCACCCAGCTTTTCTCATGTACATGATGTGTTTCATGTTTTAGTTCTTAAAAGATATGTTTCGAGCCTTCTCATGTGTTAGATTAGACATCATTGTAGGTGTAAGATTAGGGGCAGCTGATGGTGGAGCCCGTTCGCATTCTAGATCGCAGACCATGGGCCTTCGAGCAAAGAAGTTAATCAAGTCTCAGGTGCGATCGGATGGATATGATGAGACTATAGATACATGAAAGGATGCTACTTTGCTATGAATTCAGTTTCCACATTTGTTCCAGTGACTTCCAGGAGGAATTCAAGTCTAAGGGGAGGGAAAGTAGTGCCCACTTCCTTTTGACACTTTTTTATACTTGATCCTAATACTCGATGATTATATTATGGACATGATTATGGACTTTATTATAGTATGATGTTAGATATTAGATCATGGATTATTGTTGACTTGATTCAACTATGATACATGATGATTATTAGAGACATTTTGGATATTGATGTTGATATACTTGTTTTACATGGTTATACTATGGATGTTGCTCAGACATGTGATATTTTGATATTTTGAGTAGACCTAGAAATGAAAATTATTTGATGATGATATAGTTGTTGAGTAAAATTGCAAATGATCTTGTTGGTTGCTTTGATGTTGTAGTGATCCATATATCCAGATGATTTTGGAATTTATTTATATTATTTTAAATATTCATATATGGCAACGAGGCCAAAGGAGGTATTCGTGTTTTGAAAGTTAAAATATTACAACAAACATCGGGGATTAGAGACCAACCACATTAGAATTATCTATGAATTCAACAAGGTCACCATGGCAACTAGTATTTGTTTGTGTGTGTTAGGGATTCCCATGGTAGGGATGACCTTTAAATGTGACCAAGGGGTTATGTGTATTTATTTATTGGTTCCTTTGTTTATGTTTGCATGTGTTTATTTTGTGGTGCATTGATCCTTTCATTATTCATTAAATGGTGTGTAATATTGTGAGTAATCATGTTGTTAAGTTAATTAATTATAATATGTGATAAAAAAGGTATTAATAGAGTTGTTGGCCTTGAATTAAAGTGTTGTAAGAGATGTGTAAGTGATGTGTAAGTTAAATTTTGACTGTGAAACACTCCACCTTCTTGGAAATTCAAATTTGTCTGATTTTGGAGGCTTATGGGATAAGTTAAAACTTGTCTCATACCTCTTCAATTCATTTACCATCCATACCTATGGTTGGAGGGTTGATTTTAGACTTTTATAATACATTTGTGGAATTCAAATTGTAAGTTTTAATTACGCTTTTCTTACATGGTTTAATTTCAGTCCTTGGAGTGTGGGTTTGATTTGAGTATGTAAGTAAACTTTCATATTATTCACCCACCTATTTATTATGCATTGGAGAATGAAGTTGAATTTTGGGTTGGGGTTGAGGATGTGTGATGTGGCATCCTACATGGATCCACCTCATCCTCTTCCCTTCCCTCTTCTATAAAATTCAAATTCCTTGCCTTGTTTTGGGTTGCTTCACTTTGGAGACTTCATTATTGGGTGAATTCCTTGCTGTTTTGGGAGCTCTTGCTGTTGGAGAAGTTTGAAGATTGTTGCATGCTTGTTGTTTGGTGGATTTTTGGATTGTTTGCTTAGAAACAACTGTTGTTTGGAACTTGGGAAAATCCATCATGGAGAGGTAAGAGCTTAGCTCTTGAAATGCACTTCTTTTATGAATTTAAATGTTATTATGCAAATGTTTTGGCATGTTTGTGGGTTGTTGGGTAGATGGCCTAGGTATGGTGTAGGAGAAGACTATGGGGTTCATTTTGTGGGAGGCACAAGTGTTTTGGGGAGGTATAAGTGTGGAGGGAGTTTGGATTTGGGTTAAACCTTACAAAGAAATATCTTGCATTTCTTTACTCGTTATAAGGTGCTATAAGAGGTTAGCGAGGCATAAGGAAATGTGAGGAATAAGGAGTACTTGGGGAGGCACAAGGAATGTCAGGGTTTTGATATACTATATTTTGGCGTTTTGTAATTCAAGTGGTGATACCCATTTCCCCTTTTGGGAGGAATAAGAAGCATCCCCCATAGTTTTTTGCTCCTTTGGCTTGCTTGATGAAGCCTCAATAATTTTTTCATGCTTTAATGTAGTTTTAAACTACATTCTGTTTTGGACTATGTTCTTATTGTGAAAATGTTGTTTGTGTGTTTGTGGAAGCCTGTTGTTGCCATGAGTTGTATCACATCTTTTATTGCACCGTGGTTGGGGCCCGAGGGCCAATGAAGAATGATGGATTCTCCTTTTCATTGGATGTCTTGGTTGGGTGGAGAGTGTTGCCTTTCCTTGCTCTTGTGGTGAGCAAATTAGAAGAATGTAAAATCTACTTTTTGTTTTGGAGCCGAGAAAAAAAAAGATAGTTTGATAGTTCCTTGCATAATGAAATCAGTATTGTAACCTTTCCCATTTGAAGTGGATAAACTTGTAAATGTTTGTAATGGAAACATGTTGTATTGATTTAAAAGTTGTATATTGTAATGTGAAAGAGATAAACTTTGTTTTCAACGTTTGAAGGAATGTGAAGGAATTGTATTCGTATGAGGAATTTGAGGAATGCAAGAAAAGTTATAAAGTTGTATTTGAAATCAATAAATGATTGCACTACCTTCCTCAAATTGCATCATTATAGTGAATTTGATCATCTAAATGTGAGTTGTAATCTTTGTTTGAAAGAAAGATATGCTTATGAAGTGTAATAATCATGTCTTTTGAAATATGTAAATTTTGAAATCAGATATGTATTTTAGATTTTGAATAGTTGAATTGAATCAACTAAATGTATTAGATTATAATTTGAATGAATTCTAATACTTGGAAGATCAAAATGACGAATATATCCTTTAAACTTTGATATTTGTTTTTAGTTTCAAACTGGCAAATAATTTATCCAAAAATGCATAGTTCGAACTGCAACAATGAAATAACAAATTAAATGATTAAATTGAAGTAGTATCCCCTAAACGAATTCAATTGGACAAAAATACTTACAAAATTCCTTAAAAAACTTAGCAAAACCGGGCTCAAACCGTTTTGCTATCAAGGTTGTCTTTTTTTAATTAGGAGTCAACAAAACAAACTTACCTTCCAAATCCATCTAAGAAGAGTTCTCCATGTATAATCAACATGTTGAGAGACGAAGAAGGACATTTGATTAAAATTTCATAAGTCAAAATCTACTAGATTGCTTTTTAAAAGCATGTAGGTCGTTTTATTGAAATTGACTCCTCAAACTTTATCAAAATCAGAATTTAATTATTCTTGTGTAAAGAGGACATTAGGAGCTTTCCGAAAGTCCTTGTTTTCCCAAAACTGAGCTCTCTATTAAAATCTATGGCCTTTTGAAGTTTTTCTTCATTTAGCCTCAAAAATAAATAAATTCTAATCACAAAAGAAATTTTTAGAAAAAATTTCCTAATTTTCCCCACCGCTATGCTGGCCCACAACCAATAAGAGGCTGCCACGTGGCACCATGAGGCATTGGTGGAGGAGCAGATCCCTTTTTAACTTAGCACTTCGGAAAATTTTAGGGAAAATTTTCCTAATTTTCCCCGTCGCCCCGCCGTCCCACAACCAATCTGAGCTCCACACGTAGCACCTTGGGCGTAAGTGGAGGCATGGACCATTTTGATCCCTAGCACTTTTTGGCTGAAAAGTCATAATGTCTTAAATCACTTCGACGGCCCAATTTTCCCCAGGGTGTTATAAAGCCAACACGTGTCTTCTTCGAGCTCGCGGGCGCGCGGAGGTAAATCACGATTTTTCCCCGAAGAAGGAAAATGTGCCAAATTTTATCTCCGCTCTGTCACTTTGCACATGGGAAAATTTTCTTCTCTAGGCCCGCAAGCCCGCAGCCCGCTCTTAGGAAAATTTTCCTCCCAAGGTCCATCACCCTATAACTTGTGAAATATGAGGAATTATGAGGGCTTCTTTATATCATTGGAAATGTGAGAAAATTTTCTATCCAATGGGAATGTTTTAGGAAAGTTTTGAGAGCGTTATTTTTGAGAAAAATCAAGTTGAATATTTTAAGATAGTTAGAGAGTGGTGTAGTGTGAAATTACCCTACTAACCTAATTGCACTTTCTAACCCTAAATTTTTACCTTGTGACCTTGAATAATTGTTAATTAAATATATATATATATATATATATATATAATCTAGTAAATTAGTATTAACTCGAAACTTATTTGTGACAACTATTGTCTTGTACCTTGGTTAAAGACACTTTTAAACAAAAAAATTATTCCATAATTTTCCTATCAATTCTAGGTTGTTCCTTGGTCTCAAGTGGGTTTGTTGGCTATATTTTCTGCATAGCAAAAAAACCTAGGCGAGTCATGAGATAAATCTCACTCATTTACTTGGTTAGGCTCTGTGTTAGATTTTTCAATTAAAATATGCTAGTATCTATATGGGGTTTTACTTTAACTATTCACTCATGAACCATAGGTTTGTACAATTAAAAGCAGTAAGCAATTGTTTAAAGAAAGGAAATATTTATAGAAGAAGGTAATTATATAAACACAAAGAAGAAATGAGGAAGATGTGCATCCCAATCAGTAGATAACAGAGTTGATTGCATGCACATAGAAGAAAACCAATAGATATAAACACGTAATAATAAGCAAAGGTAGCTCTAGATCTAGATCTAAAATAACACAAAGTTTAATCAAAGATCTAAGACAGAAAACTAGAAACAAAATACACCACGACACAAAGTTCTTTGGAAATCTGCTCCTGTATATTCCTTTACTTCAAGTGGCTCTCAAGTGTTTCAACGACAAAGTCTAGAACACAAGAATGCTGCTTACAAATTCGATCATTAACCCGGAGGTTCTTCTTCTACTTATAGAATGTAGAAGGAAAGTACAAATGGGAAACTCAACTAAACTGAAACATAAACAACAAGTAAAGATGACATTTGGAAATCATCCTCCACTAACTTCTCCTTAAGTGACACATGTATCACTTAACTAATCGAATTGTTTCACGTAACTTTAAATAATGGTCTCTAAACCAATAACTTTAATGTTTTACAATTTCATCTGGGAACGTGGAAAATAGAAGAAGTCAAGCCAGCTGTAACATTTATGTCTTCTTTTTATTCTGATATTGGATATACTTGTCGAACATGTGATTCAGCATCTTCCCATCTGCTTTAGGCACCACTTCCTTTTATGTTCTGAACTGCAGCAATCCTTCGTTCAACACCTTGATAAATGCTTCCACATCCTCCAAGTTTGGCCCGAACCTCGCAATATCCGCATGTATTACCACCACCGCTAATGGAATTCATCGTGAAAATCTTAGTAGCTCCATCAATTCTTCCTTATACCATCGAAGAGACCCTTCCAAGGAATTAGGCACTCGATAGGAATGATCCGTAAGTATGAAGTAACATTCTCGACCACTTCCTTAGTGAAAGAAATGATATTATCTAGTAAGGAGAATGTCTTACTCTCAAGTGCCTACATCCTCTTCCGTAAAACTCTACGATCTCCAAATGGAAATATACTACAAACTCCAAATTGCTTCCCCTTCTCAACTTATCCATCTGGTACAATTTTTATGCAACCAATGCTTCTCCTAGCATCTTGTTGATTTTTTCCAAAGTACTCAGTTACTCTCAAAGAACTATGTTCATATCTACTATGCTCATCACCAGTTTTTTCAGCTGATTTGCTGCATCATACATAACCTTCGGTAGGTTGCTATCTCTCCAAGTTGTAGAGAAGCTTAACGAATAATCGATTCTTCCATTCGTCAATAATTTTCACCGATTGCTTACATCCTCTATCTCCCGCATAAGATGATCACTCACCTACTCACGAAATGGGCCGAGTGGAAGGTTTAACAACCTTTGCTATGATCTTGCACAACCGAGATACTTGCTTCGAAGATCGTATTTCTCTGCTTTTCTCTGTCAAACCTAAGGAATAGAGCATCTATCAATGTCTGTGTATCTTGCTTCAATCCTTCTCTGCGGTGGCTTGACCGATGGGTGCTATAGTTACTATTACATGTTCTACCATTAGGTCATCCTCCTTCTTTCCTTCCTCTAGAACTAACATCTTAGCAAACTTTTGCCACGACTCCTTGATGATTAACCTTGAAGTTACCTTAGTAACTTTAGGCCTTCTCTTTTCCGCCTAGACTCTGGAGTAGCTATAAGTCATGTTCCTCCAAGTTCATTTCCATTCTAGCTTCTAGAACCAACTATGAAGCCAACCATTCTGAGAAGTTACTTCTCAGAGAATGAGAAGTTGCTGAGTGCACTACTATCTCCCACTCTGTTTCCTCTCCATCAGAAACTGCTATAGTGTTATGGCTGCCATCTTCTTAATCATCCAAGGACAAAGCTCTTTCGAACTCTGCCATCTATAGCTTTAACGTCTCTTCTAGAATAGGTGCTAAACAGAGTGGATGAGGAGAGATGATGAATGTTCCCAGATTCAGTGGAGGCATTGAAGTGTCTTCTTTGAGGTGCAACAGGTTGTGAAGTACGAGGATGTTGGAGAAGTTGGAACTAAAGTCATAGCCATGGAAGTGATCTTCTCCTCGATTCCAATCTTCTGTGCACCTTCATCTTCTCGGACCTTCTGCTGCTTTCTCCTTTGTTCTTCCTCTTGACGAAATCTCCTATGCCAAAGTTGCCCATGACTTGATTATTCAATGCTTCAACAAGACAGATCCTTTTGTCAAAGAACCAATTTGAAGTATTCACTAGAACAACACCAGACCTTTCTTCAATCGTATGGAAGCCTCTTACATTATCCTCGGAGTATGGCTCTATCTCCTCCCATTTGATGGTAAGTGTCAAGTAACACATTCCCATCATCTCTAAAATCTGCAGTATCCATGCTAGTCTAAAGTCAAACACTTGCCGTCTTGATAGCTTGCTGAAATCCTTCTTTCTAGCCTCGTACTCACTTTTGCACTCCATCCGAAATCCTGTAATAAAGGCACATGTGAGTACTCCTTGATATCATCTTCCTGGCTACTCCAAATGGATCAAAGTTCAGTCATGATGGAAAGAACTCTTGCTCATACTCGGATAACATTTCCACTTCCAATCCTCGGGCCTTATGAATACTTTGGTAGCTATAATGTCCCACAGTGATCGTAAGAAGCCCGTAGACTTGTGCCATTTCAACTGAAGGTCGTGTATCTACACAAGTTGTCTGCTCACTCCATGGTGATCAATCTATCATTTGGATATCTGGGCGGTGAACTTGTTCTCCGTAAAAGTTGGTAATCCTGAGGTATGTGAAATCTGCAAACTGAATGAATAGACTGCCAATTCTTGATACAACTTCCCACACTTCCTTACCATGTTGGCATTTACGTCCCTATCTAGCCTGCAAATGAATTCATAGAAGAATCCATCATTAACCACTTTGAAATATTTTTCACATGTAGGTACAATAAGCTGTCGGTAGCACTCGAAAATGGGGTCCTTAGAAAGAATGCCACATCTATGCAGCTTGGAGAAGATGCCTTGTGAAGCTTCAGCGTACACCAAGTAGGAAGTCATTTTGAAGCTGAAAGTACACTTCACATTCTGGAGTTGCTCACCAATGTTGTCGCTAATGATTTCCGACCAATTGATTACGGAATCAACCTTGTTGACTTCAATGGTCCTGATGAAAGCATACATCCATGTACGAAAAGTGTGAGCATTCACCTCACCATTTATCTTGCATAAAAATTTGGCAATATCATCTACCTCCTACACCAAATTGGACCGCAGAAGAGTTCTTGGGAACTTAGAAGGAGATCTGGGCTTCTTCATGTATCTGTTGTTCATTATGTTCACGTAGTCAACTCTATGCTTCTCCCACCTGTCGGCATCCTGAATGCTAATGGAAGTCACCACCTTTCGCATCGGAATCTTCAAACAATAATTGATGAACTTTGCGTCCAACCAAATTATTGTTTTCCCTTTAGCATCTCGCACTGATCTGGATGAAGGATGGTAAAAACTAGCACACTCCATAACAAACTTTGGGGACTGGGTTGTGTATGGAAAGCCTGCAACTCGAATAACTCCACTTCTTTTAACCACATGCATGAGTGAAGTCTTTCTGCTCTGGATCTATCAATCAATTGAAAGAGGTTCTGGACCTAGATCTATGTCTCCTATGTCTGCAAATTTGGGAGTGATGCATGACTCCATTCTGCTTTCTTTTTCATCCCTCTTTTCCATGGCTTTGTCTATCTTTTTCTAAACAATTCTTTTTCTTCTTATTCGGTCGAATTCTTCAAAATTGGTGCAGATCTGGATAATTCTTTAGATTCGGAGGATATATTCCCCAAATGCATAGAGGATGAAATCCTTGGAGAAATCAGGTCAATGAGAGTTGGGGCTTAAGAGATGGATTCTTTGATTGCTTCAAAACTTTCCTTTCCTTCTGCTATCCATTTGAGAGCCATGCTTTTCTTTAACATCTTGGTGATAGGCTTGACTAGGGCTACAAAATTTGGGACAAACCTCCAAAAAAAATTATTCTCCCAAAGAAACTTTAAAGGCCTTCTTATAGCTCATTAATGGTAGTGCTTTTATGGCTTCAAATCTTTCTGGATCGATTGCTGATCCTTCTTTTAAGACAATGTGACCAAGGAGCTTTCCTTCATGGGATAGAAAAATACACTTTTTGGGATTCAAGGATACTCCAAATCTTCTCGCACCTTTGGAACACTTATCTCAAATGAAAGAGATGGTCGATGTATTTTTGAAAAACAACGTGATATCATCAAGATATATCAGCACCATGTTGTTAATCAAATCCTTGAATGCCATGTCCATTGCTCTTTGGAAAGTAGCTCCAGCGTTGGACAACCCAAATGGCATTTTCCTGTATGCATAAGTTCCCCATTTGGTTGTAAAGGTTGTCTTGAACTGATCCTCTTCTTTCACCATAATCTGATTATACCCTGAATAGCCATCAAGTAATGAAAACCTCTCAGAGCCGACAAAAACTTGTAAAATCTACTCCATAGAAGGAAGTGGATAATGATCCTTGAGAGATGCTCTATTCAAATCTTTGAAGTCAACACACAATCTGATTTTCCCACTCTTCTTTCTAATTGGAACCAAGTTGGCCACCCAACTAGAATGCTTGATAGGGAATATGATTCTTGACTCTATCAACTTGTTCAATTCTTTTCTCATGAGAGGCTCCATGTGTGGATTGACTGGCCTTTGTTTTTGCCTGATGGGTTTAGTACTTGGATCCAATTCAATGGTGTGTTGAGCTAACTCAGGATTGAAACCTTTCAAATCTTCATAGCTCCAAGCAAACACATCAGGGAATTCTTGACAAAGTTGTATGAACTCATACCTTTCTTGCTCAGTTGTCACTTTACCAACTTTGAGTGATTTGCGTTCTTCCACCAAGATGGACATTGAATCTTCTCCCTTGACTTGGAGGTTTGCTTTCTACTTCCTAAACTGATCATTAGGATTGAAAATGGACTCTAAAGTAATAAGTCCCTTTGGTAGTTTTTTGGTTCTCAGCTGTACCACTTGGTCACCATACTGCTGTTCCAACTTTTCCTAATTTTTAGCTGAGAACTCAGCCTCTTCTTGCAAGAAATGGATGATTTGTTGATAATTTTCGAACACTTGCCAACTTACATTGTTGTCAGCACCGAAGGCCTTACAATCACATAGATGTTTGGCTGTACCTTATCCTTTTAGATGCTTTCAACAACGTCAAAGGCTGCTCAAACTGCTTTGTAAGCCTATCAATGACTTGGTTCTCTTTTCTAGGAATGGATTTGATACCAAAGGCCTCAAAATATTCAATGAGGTCCCACACCCACCGTGTCTCAGTAGCACTTGAGCGAGATCATTCTTGACAACATGTTGCCCCTTAACATGGTTCACAATCAACTCACTTTGTCACCAAAGACTTGGAAGTTCTTTATTACCCTCTTGATTGACCAATGTAATCCTTGTATCAAAGCTTCATATTCAGCAATGTTATTAGAGCATGCAAACTGAAATCTAAAAGCTAAAAATACTTAACTCCTTGAGGTGAAACAAGCATAGCTCCCCCTCCTACACCTTGTCTACTCCTTGATCCATAAAAAAACAGCTGCCATACCTCATTGTCATCCTTGTGGTCTTGCTTGGTGATGTTAGGGATAGGTTGATTCCCTTCATGCATGCAATAGACTCCTAGATCGGGTTCTTCTATTTCTTGATAAGGATCAAAAGCATGCACCTTGTTTGCCCATTCATCAAGAGTTAGATCTGGGGTACTTCCAACCTTGGTGTCAGCTTCATCAATGCTTGGATAATCTTCTTGATCAAATGCTGAAAAATTGGTATTGATTTGACTTGGAGTGTGAGGCTCAATGTGAAAGTTTGCAATAGATTCAGATCTAATTGTGCCCTTGGTTCCATATCATGTTCGAACAACATGTGTGACCAATCAGCGAGATAAGTACCCTCGAATCTTAGTTGTGAAATCCCTTGATAGACATAGGGCAAAGAGTGGTGGAAGATCTATTCTTGAGACATCTTGTAAAACAACAACGTTGGGGCATACATGCAAAATAAGACTCAAATTTTTATCACTCCAACTCTGTTACTGCTGTCCCATCCAATTACACTACCCCTTTAGATATGACTTCATCTTGAAGCACCAACCGATCAGCTATTTGCTTGGGCATTCTTGAACTACTCGCCGGAATCAATCATGCAATTGTGTACTAATTGGTTTCCAATGATCAATGAAACATAGAATGGAGGGAACTTCAACATTTTACCTTGTTTTCCTCCATGATTCCCCTCAGGCTGGGCAGCATTTGTGAGTACCTTCTCTTGCATTTGGACTTCCTGATTTGAAGTTGACCAGTCCTTCATGGCAGCTTGTAGCAATTCTCTTCGACACAGGGATGGATAGTGATTCCCACATTGATATGTTTACATTTGCCTTCTTCATCTGATCAATGATGTTGAATGGAGATGAATCATCTCTCTGTTGTCCTTTGGTCTGCACATTCATTCCTTGCACATGGGCAACAACAACTGGCATTTGAGTTGGCCTAGGAACTATTTTAGGCAGTCCTTGCATGTTTGGAATTGCATTTGGTTTTCCAATAATTTGTGGAGTGGTAGAAGGTTGTGGACTACTTGGAGCCAATGGTTTTTCTTCACCCAAATTTCTCTTTTTTGACCTTGTGTTGGTTGCGAACACTTTGGGAGATGTTTGATTCATGCCACAAAAATCTTCTTCCTGTCAGTTTACAAGTATGGTATCATTTGGAGCTGATTGTTGCTGGAATGTTTCTTGTTGTTGGTTATTTCCTTGACTCCCTTCACCCTCCACACCAGTAGTTGTCACCATTAATGCTTGATTTAAGGCACCGTTGAAGCACATAGACTGGTTGTGAGGTTCATTGCATGGGAAACACCAATCATACTCTTGAGCTATGTTGTTTTACACTGGCACTATTGCTTTAGAGGCAGATGTAGCATTGGGATTATAGGGCTGAAATGGTTTGTTGGCAGGAGGTCTTGCTTGATTTTGATTTACAACTGGATTGGGTGGTCTTTGAGGTTGGTATGGCTTCTTGTTAGGCTAAGCTTGAGGCTGGAAAGAAGGTCTAAAAACACGAGGCTTGCCACCTCTTTAGTGTGACCAACTCATTGCCTAAATTTTGCAATTTCTTCATGACTTCTTAAAGTTCATTTGAGGCACTAGAAGATGAAGTAGAAGCTTCACTTGAATTTTGATTTCTAGGAGTGGGAATAGGAGCTAAAATAGGCACTTGACTAGTACTTGGGCTCTCTAAACTTGGATACAATGGCATTAGAGGCCTAGGAGCTAGCTTGCCAACTTGAATCAAACAATTTTCAGCTCTAATGGCAATGTTATAAGCAACAGGGATAGTTGTGCCCCCCATGGATTGAATTAACATAGAAATATCAAAATTTAGAGCTTTAAGGTAATATAGAAAAGCACCTTCTATTGTTGGCCTTCTTTCACTTGGAATTCTTTCCTAAGTCATTTGAATCCACGAAGTTGAAGTCGGTCAATTTGCTCATTGGGAGCTCTCTTGATGGTTGTCAACCTGTTCCAAAAGGGCAAGTTATCCCCCTTTTCTCCAAACTACTCATGGATGGCTATACATAGCTGGTTCCAATTTTGGATAAAACCCGAGGCAAGAATCACGAACCATTGCAAATTTTTCCCTTTGAATGAAGATGTCGAGTAATTTGACAGCAAATTGCATCTCATTAATCTCTTGGATTACACAAATATTAGCAATATCCTTGACATGATCACCGGAGTGGTCTCGATTCTCTCCAAGTAAAGTATGGAATGTTCTTCAATGTCAGAATGGGCTTGGTTTTGTGCATTGAGAGCAAGTGGGTTGCTTTGCCCGGTGAAATTGACATAGGGGTTGTGTTGTGCCATTCGATTGGCCTTAGAACCCTTGTTGATTGAATAAAAGGCCTACCAGGTGGACGAGTTGATAGAGTTCTGTTTGGTGGAGATGGAGACCTTTGAATTCTCCTCCCTCTTTGCCTTCTTCTTGGAGATAACTACAGATACTCAAACAACACCTCTTCTTCTCCAACTCTTGACCTTTTGGTGATTCTTCTCATGATTTTTCAAGTCTGTAGTGCTAAAAGCAGTTGATTCTTTTTCCTTGGAGTCGCCAGATGTGCAATTTAGGGCTCTTTTAAGCAAGAAACTTGTAACAAATGCACATCAATTTGTTGCAATGAAGATGAAGACCTCTAAGGTCCCACTAGGCGTGCTAAAACTATTGTTGCAAATCAGTAGCACCCCTAGATGTTGATCAGATTTCTAGTTTGACACTTTGGACATCTAGTGTGATTGCACAACATTGAATCTTTTCCCCAAGTGTGGGACTTGTAAAAATGGGAAAAGAATCTCCAGATTAGAGGTTGGTTCCTCAACTCCTCTGATCAGGTGTATTACTTGCAAGTTGCAGAGGTTTTGAATTCAAGATCCTACTCTAAATTCCAAGGGGACAGAGATAGAGAATGCAAAAAAAAACTGAAACTAATGCTAATAAGGTGATGCACCAAAGGAATGGTGAACATTCTTTACTTCTACAAATAGACACAGGTCATAGAAATGCAACAAAAATCATGCAAAAACTGATAAAATGTAATGAAAGGTCAGAAATGAAGCAAAACAACACAAACAGAGGATTGAAAACTCATTCACAGAGCTTGCATTGTCATTTCCAATATAAAAACACATGCATTACAACATCTGAGAGGTAAAAAATAGGTTACAGTCTTTGAAGAGGTCTGATATTCCACAAAATCACTTTTCAAGGTGAAAAGGGGGCCTGTAATACATGAAAAATGTCCAACCCTTCAAAAATGAGCCAAATCTGGCTTTTACAATGCAAAAACCGAGCCCAGGAGAGAGAAACGTGGGAAAAAATGAGAGATCTTCAACCAATGACCAAAATGTAATAAAACAGCATGGGCATCCTTAAAGGTCCATTCCACGACAATTTTTACCATACTTTGGGAGAGAATGCGAACCATTCTCGCATTAAAAATGGTGGTTGAAATGTCATTTTTTCATTACCACGTACTACATAGGATTTTTTAATTTTCTCTCTATAAAATCCATCAAAATAACAAATTGAGATTGGAATCTTGTAGATAATTTCACCACCTTTCCGTTGATATAAAGAATGTGAAAAGCGAGCTCTGGATCTAAAGTTATGGTCGTTTGAAAATTTAGGGCAACAGGGCGAAAACGGGTTGGCGGGCCAAAAATTTGAAATTTTCCCACTTTTTGCATTTGGGAAAATTTCCCAAAAATCCCCACGCTCCACCACTCCTGGTGCCATGTGGCATGTGCTGATTGGACATGGGCCTTCTGCACTTCATTTTCCACCGTTTTGGCCATTGGAAAATTTTCCAAAATTCTCCGTGGGCCGATGGCCTGAGGACACGTGGCATGATGTGATTGGATGCTAGATTTTTTACTATCTGTTTGGTCGCTTTTGACCCTCTTTTCTGACTTGGACACGTGGAAAAACCCTATTGGACATGGGATTTCCTGCCATTTTATCCTTGCAGGCCTGCCTTCTTCATTTTACTGCCACGTGGACACGTGGAAAAATCCCATTGGCTCGTGTTTAGGGGGCGGACTTTTCCTTTCAATATTTCCTTCGAATTTTCTTTGGAAAAAATAATCCCAACTTTCCCCGCCTTCCACTCATCTCTTTGGCACCACATGGCGAGCTCCCATTGGACGCGGGCCTTGGGAGCAAACATTTCTCTTTTGCTCTAACCTTTGGGAAAAATTCCCAATCTCTCCCATTCCGAAGCTCCGACCCCCGGGGACACGTGGCCTATCCTCATTGGCTATGGGTCTTGGGGGCAAAAATTAACTTTGCGCCCTCGCCGATCACTTTGCCAAATTTCCAATCTTTCCTCCACCCTCCACCATCTTGGCCTAAGGACACGTGGCATAACACAATTGGGCGCAGAACACGGCATTGAAAATTTTTTCTTGTATCAACCCTTAGGAAATTTTCCTAATTTCTCCCCACCTGGACACGTGGCAGCATCCAATTCGTTAGCGGGCCTTTGGGGCGAAAATTCCTTTTGAAAACTTGTCGAACACTTGGTAAAAATCCCAAGTTTATCCCCAATCTCCGCCCTCCCGAGGACACGTGGCCTTATCTTATTGGTTGCGGGCCTTTCAGGGGAAAATTTCCCACAAAATCTCCATTGAGCCATAACTTCAAAAATACATGGAGTTAGGAGGAAAACTTTACCTTTCGGAGCAATGAGAAAAAAATTTATCCAATGGTGCCATTTCCGTAAGGAGAAGGTCTTGAGTGCACGAAAAAAAAATTATGACTAAGGCACAAGGAGGGAAGAATGAAGGGAGTTAGCCACAAAATGTGCAAGGGGAACATTTTGGATAACACTATTACCGACAATTAATTAATTAATTAATAAGCTTCACTCTTTAAATGGGGTGCCTATTTTGTGCATGCTTATGGCTGCCATTATTAAATAAATTAAATTTATTTAATTTTAGACTACTTGCTTCTAGTTAACTCAAGCCTCACGGTATGCTTTGACCTTAGCCACTTAAATTATGAATTAATTTAATCATTTAATGTTTTAAAAGTATTATCTCTCTCCCAAAAGGGGCACACTTTTTGACATAAAGGGGCTGCCATTAAATAAATTAGTTTATTTAATTTTAGAGCAATTTATTTTCAACCACCTTTTGTTCTTTAACCTCTGTTGACTTTTCCACAAGCACAGGTGCCAAAATTGGGTGAATAATTAATTAAATTAATCAATTTAAAGGTTGCCTTTACTTCTCCAAAGAAGGGCACACTTTTTTGGCATAAAGAATTCTATTTTTAAGAAACATATGATAATGAGATTTTTACCTTACAAGGCAGCTCACGAAAATCCCATGATTCACTTAAGTCATTTGACTTTCATAAAGGATTGTTTACCTGCCAAGGCGAAATAAAATCCCATGATTCACTTAAGTGACTTTTCTTTTATTCCACAATGGAATTTTTACCTTGCAAGGTAGGTAAGAAATTCCCACTTGCATGTTGCTTCTAATTTTCCCATGATCACTTAAGTGGTGTTGCTTCCATGGGAAAAAGTACCATGCTTGGCGGTACAAATTCCCACCTCCTTCTTGCTTCTAATTTTCCCATGATCCACTTCAAACCTTCTTTTTCCAAAAATGTGGCCAGCCCAGAAGAAGCTTTTTGGTGCACAACTTCATCTTTTTTCAGTGAACCAAACCTCTGATGGCGACTTCCTTCTGACACAACATGCGTATGTGATCTCCACTACTATAGGACAAGGATCAGCGAAGGCAAAGGAATTGATCTAGAGAAATTTCACAGAAAATGAAAAGGGAAAAACACAAAAACACAAAACATTGCTAGAAGTCACAAATAAAGTCCAGAACTCATTCATGGTTAAAACCCTCTTGGTATATAGGAATAACGTTATGTACAATCATAACAGAGTTAAACTGGGCGCAAATTGCATCAAACGGGGCTCAAAATAATTAATTACAAATTTCCCACAGACAAATCCCAAATGACAAAATATAACAATTTTGGTCATCTACGTATTTGGTGAAAATGGCTAATATGGCTCTTTGGGAATATCGACACAATACAAGAACTTTACAGGTAAAAACACAAAACAACCCATTATTTTAAAAGTACTAAATTTTTACGGAAGGATAGTCATATATTTCGGGATGAAATCGGGGACACCAATCACTCTGTCTATGGATATCTTTTTTCTCTGTCAGAATGACAAGGGAAAAGATGAGATCCCAGCATCTCTGGTTTAGTATCTTTTCTTTTGGGCATAAGGTCAGGCAAACAAACACAACACCAAAATAAAAACAAAACAAAGAAAAACAAAGTTTTATTTATGTACATACAGGTTTTACCCTACTTTTCATGTCTGAAACAGCTTCGAGTGTTGCCCATTGAAAGGCAACATCAATTCAACTCCATCCTGATGAGCAAGAATGAAGCTATCTGCTCCGGCGATCTTCTTAATAAAAAGGCCCTTTCCATAGTGAATTGAATTTTCCATGCATGCCTTTTGCTTCTCTTCTTTTGTCCCATAAAAGGACCTAGTCATTGACTTCAAACTTTCTTTCCCTGGATTTTTTGTCAAAGATGACTTTCACCTTCCTTTGATGCTCTATCAACCTATCTACAACTTGATTTTGTACTTCCCTCAATTCAGTCAGGTACATAATTCTTTTATCAATAGCATCCGTGAATGTAGAATCCTCCAGGGCTCTAGAAAGTTGTAGGGCAGGCAGTTCCAAGGTAAGAGGCAGCTCCGTGTCTCTACCATATAATAGCTGAAATGGGGACATGCCTATCACCCTCTTCAGTGTAATTGTATCAGCCCATAATGCATCAAACAACTTTTATGCCAAGTCCTTTGATTTTCTGTTACTAGCTTTCGCACGATAGTTACCAAGTTTTTGTTACTTGATTCAGCTTGGCCATTCCCTTGTGGATAGTAGTTTGAGGAATGTACTAGTTGAATCCCATGAGTGTAGCAGAAATCAACCAGCTCCTCAAAAGAAAGATTTGGAGTGTTGTCTGCTACTATTTTATTGGGCACGCCAAACCTGACAATAATATTTTATTTTATAAAATTGCACACCTCGGCGTAAGTGGTGTTCTTCACAGGAATGTCTTCTACCCACTTACTGAAATAACTAGTAGTTGTTAGAATGTAGTGATGGTGGCACTAGAAGCCGGGTTAAGCATACCAATAAAATCCATTCCCCACTGTTGGAAAGGTTCTTCAATTACAATGGGTTTTAAAGGTAATGCAGTCAATTTGACATGCCCAACAAAATGTTGGCACGCTTGGCACTTAGCTACCCACTCTGTAGTATCTTGAAAAAGTGTGGGCCAATAATACCTTGCTTTGAGGATCTTGTGTGTAGTGACTCAGGCTGAGAAATGACCACCGCAAGCCATGTCATGAAATTGTTGTAATAGCTGATCCTGCTGAGCTTTATCCACGCATCTGAGAAATACGCCATCAATTCCTCTTTTGTATAAACCATTATCCCATAGAATGAAGTCTTTGGACTTTAGTTTAATTGTTCACTTCTCTTTCTAAGAAAGTTGATGGACATTCTCCATATGTCAGAAAGTAGGTAATGTTACTGTACCACTCCTCCACTAGATCTATAAAAAGTACCGCAAGAAAATCTTCATCTATCTCTTCTTGATCTGCTTTTGGTGCTAGTTCTTTCATCTCTGTCATTAGTTTACACAGACCTCTTCCTCGAACCAGCTTTGTAGGTTTAATATCTAGGTCATATTCTTGAACCTTTGTCACCCATGTGCCTCTTAACAATCCTAACTCTTGTTGAGTGAGGATAGATTTCACTGCAGTATCTGGAACCAAGACCACAGTGTGTGAGGAAAGAATATAGTACCTGAATGCTTTACACACCTTCACCAATGCATATGCATGCTTTTCCATGGGAGTATATTTCAACTCATAAGTTTTAATGGCCATGCTCAACAAAGAAATCGGAGCTTCCGCATCCTCTTGATTCTTTTGCATCAATATTGCTGATATGGTGTGTTTAGAGGAATAACTGTAAAGAATAAATTCTTTACTGAAGTCAGGTGAAACCAAGATTGGGGATTTTGACATAGCCTCCTTAATCTTCTCAAAAGCTTCTTTCCCTTCACTGCTCCATTTGAAATCTTGTGCCTTCATCATATTCGAGATATGACGGGTTAGCTCAGCAAATTCAGGAATGAATCTCCTGAGAAAATTAACTTTTCCAAAGAAAGAGTGAACTCCTTTTTTGGATGTTGGTAATGGCAATGTCTGAATGGATTTGACATGTTCGGATCTATCTTGGTTCCTTCTTTGGAAACAATGTGCCCTAGTAGCTTCCCTTATGTTACAACGCAAAGATAGATTTCTTAGGGTTCAAAGAAATACCATGTTTGCGGCATTGTATGAAAACCTCTTCCAGATTCGAAATGTGTGTGCTTCTATCTTTGGAAAAGACTGTCAGATCATCAAGGTACACCACTATGCTTATATCCTTGAGATGAGCAAAAGCTAAATCCATAGCTCTTTGAAATGTAGCTCCAGCATTGATCAAACCAAATGGCATTTTCTAGTAAGCAAAAGTTCCCCAAGGTGTAATGAACATCATTTTGTATTGATCTTCTTTAGCCACCTTGACTTGATTATAGCCTGAGAAACCATCAAGCATGGAAAGCATCTCAGATCCAGTGACCACCTACAGTATGATCCATGATGGGGATGGGGTAGTTATCTTTTAATGAAGCTTGATTGAGGTTGCGAAAATCCACGCACAACCTAATCTCACCACTCTTCTTTCTTACAGGAACTATGTTGGCTAACCATTCGGAATGATGTATGGGATAAATAATCTTTACATCTAATAACTTCTGGGTCTCTATAAAGATAGTTCTGGAAATGGTAGGGTTATGCCGCAGCTTCTGCTTGAAAGGCTTTTGTTCTGGTTTTAATGGGATGTAGTGTTGAACTTCTACAGGCTGATATGTTTTCAGATCCTAGTAAGACCAGGAAAAAACATCTATGTATTTCTTAAGAAGCTCAGTAAAAGCTTCTCTTTCTGCCTCTAAACAACACTTACCTAGATTTACTAATTTGGGATCATTGTCGGCTCCCAAATTTAGTAACTGTGTATCGGAGGAAGAACCTTCCCCACTTTCTTCATTCTTCTTAAGCATCTGATCATGCTTGTCGAACATTTCCTCAAGAGATACCAAGCCTTTGGGAATTTTATTTCCCTTTAGCTGGATAATCTCTTGACTTCCTGAGACGTCTGCATCCATTTCTCCCACAGTAGTTTGCCTTGGAGGTGAATTGCTTCCCTCATAGTAGATCTCTTCAAAGTTGTCCTTTTGTTGGAGAAATGCAACAATCTGCTTGTCATCATTAAAAACCTGCCATTGTTGGACGTTGTCAGGAACTTTTGGGCGGAAGACCATCTCAACTTTGTAATCCCCCTATCTAAAAAATGTGGGAGGTTGATCTAGATTTAAAAGAGCTGCAGTCACTATAAGTGAATCAGCTCTAGAATTTTGTTCTCTCGGAATGTAAGATACCAAGAAAGCTAAAAAATCCAGGATAACAGAGTAGACTCAATTTCTATAATGCCGAAGCTTGTTCTTTTTTACTTGATAGAGACCTCTTATCTGCTTAACAATTAGCTCAACATCTCCCTTTGCATGTAAGAGCTTGATTCCCATTGTTCTTGCCTACTCCATGCCTAACAACAACGCTTCATACTCTGTTGTGTTAGTATTTTCGAACATCAATTTGAAGGAATGCGCATGCACCTTCCCTTCAGGAGAGATAAGAACAATGCCTACACCGGATCCAAATGAATAGCAGCTGCCATCAAATTCCAGAGACCAAACCTTGTTGTCAAGTTGATGTGGTTCTTGAATCATAGGTTGAACATCTTCTTTATCCATTTCTAGATAATAGACTCCGTGATCAGATTCCTGAAATAAGAGCTGAGATCTAGGATCTTGGACTTTAATCTTTGTGTACTTAGATTTCTTCTGAGGTTCTAACTTCTGATTAACTCCTTTGATTGGTATGTGCGCACAAGACTAATCCATCTTGACTTCTCCACCTAGCTCTTTACAGAAATTTCTACTCAATAGCATGCCATAAGAGATTGGGATGTTTGCTACAAGGATAGTCATTTTCAATCTCTTGTCTGGAAAAGAAGCAAGTTCTTTGCTGCGCATATTTGATTTTTCCAACAACAGGAACTTGCCTTTCCATTGAATAACATCTTCCGATGGTTTTTGTCAATGTGAGGCCCAAGGTATCAACAACTTTGGTAGGCATGATGTTGTTAGAAGATCTAGAGTCAAAGATACAATTGCTCGGTTTATATCCATTGATGAGCAAAGATACATAGAATGGCTCGATCCTTTCTAATGTAGCAGGAGAGGAGGTAGAATAGGAAGAAATTGCAGTCACATTATTTGAAGTATGAGTAATCTTTGGGCTTGACAAGATACCCCGTGAAGTATTATTTGTTGAAGGGTTGAGACCATTAATTTGCACATACTTGACCAATCTATTTAGCTGATCAGGAAATGCTCTCAAATACTCGACTTCTAACATTAGACCTTTGTCTTCTTGATATGATTGATGATGTCAAAATCTTGACTTACTTCAATTGAATGTGTGTTGGCCCTTTGTTGTGAATTAAAAGAACTTGAATATTTATATTTTGGCGCTAATGAAGAAGGAAGAGGGCTACCTCTTTTCAAGATAGTAACATCTGGCCCAGGATCTTCTCTTCTTTGGCCGCTTGTGGATGCTTCGGAATTTTGGCGTGTCTAGGACCTTGTGAACATCACAAATGTGTGACCATCAGAATCTTCAAAAGATTCAAAATAGCCATCGTCAGATTCGTAGTCCAGGTAACCAATATTGGAGTTGCCAGTGGGATCTACAAAGTCTTCATCATCGAATGATTCGTCAATGCCGAGATCCTTTTCATTAGTTTATAAGTTATTCCTTGGAGAAACTTCAATTTCCAACCGTTGTGGTGCAGAGCAAGTTTGTTTCGGTTTGATTTTGATTTTGACCATTAAAGGTCCATTTGGAACTAATCTTGAAGGGTCACATTTCTGGCTTGAGAGATCTACTTCTTAATTTCTGACATGTCATTAGCCAATCTTTGTAGCAAAGGATCTAAAGTACTTGAAGACGTTCCATCACCTTTGTGAGATGGTTTTTTGAGTTTTCTAACCATGATCAAGTCATCTTGAACTTCCACGGTAGTATTTTGTGCTTGAAGTAAATTCACGGTCTTTCCTTCTTAGTTGATATCCAACATTGGGCAATAGAGAATTTATAAAAATGCCTTTTGATTTTCATCGCTCGGTGTGGCGAAGTGGGGATCTTATATAAAATCCTCTGGAACCTTGCAATAAAGTCCCACATGTTCTCACTTGGCTCTTTCTTCAACTGCATCAGTTGAGTGATCAACGTGCTAGCATCCTCTGCAGGCTTGAATCTTTTCAGAAATTGCTCACGCATAGTCGCCTAGTTGGTTATGGTGCCAGGAGCTAGCCGATAGAACCATTCGCTAGCTAAGTCATGTAGAGTCTCAATGAAGAGTCTGACTAAGACATCTTCATGCTCTACTGCAAGTACACCACAAGATATGAAGAAGGCTACCAAACGATCATCTGGGTTTACTTTCCATTTCCAAAGATTTTTGGAAAATTCTTTACGGATCCCTTTGGTAGATCGTGCATAGGTGGCGCCAAGTTCGGTTGCCCTACTCCCCATGGGACAGTACTATCTGGTTATGATTCACCATGACGACGGAGCACATCTTCTCCTTGTGTAGACTTGGTGAATAATTCCAACCGCCGGATTATGCTGAAAATGATCTGGATCTAGATAGGTGTGCACTCTCCTCCACAGGTGAGAGACTAGATCTACATCTTCTAACTTGAGGAGGGTGATTGAAATTGAATTGCTCCTATAGTCTGAAGAAAATGATCAGGTCCTTCCTTGTTCCTTCTTGGATAGGGTAAATGGACGTTTAGCTAGGTTGAGATTTGTATGGAAAACACTTTGATCTTCAAAGGATAAGCCTTGATCTGCAAAGATAGTTGTTCTCCCAAAGAAGAGTCACCAAAAACTTTTGGCTAGATTTCTGCATAGCACAAAACCTAGCGGTCATGAAATAAATCTCCCTCATTTACCGATGAGGCTTCCGTGTCATATTTGTCAATTAAAATATGCTAGTATCTTTATGGGGTTTTACTTTAAGCTTTTTTAACTCATGAACCATAGTTTATGCAGATTCTGCAAAGAAGTAAGCAACATTTTTAAAGAAATAAAATATTTATAGAAGAAGGGAATTATATAAACACAAAGAAGAAATGGGAAGGTGTGCATCCCAATCAATAGATATACAGAGTTGATTGCATGCACATAGAAGAAACCAATAGATATAAACATA
This sequence comes from Taxus wallichiana var. yunnanensis, assembly GCA_018340775.1. Taxonomy (NCBI): domain Eukaryota; kingdom Viridiplantae; phylum Streptophyta; class Pinopsida; order Cupressales; family Taxaceae; genus Taxus; species Taxus wallichiana. The sequence continues at coordinate 188,997,164 of CM031239.1, forward strand.
GAATTATAAGAAAAGGTAGCTCTAGATCTAGATCTAAAATAACACAAAGTTTATTCAAAGATCGAAGACAGAAAACTCGAAACAAAATACACCATGACACAAAGTTCTTTGGAAATCTACTTTTGTATATTCCTTTGCTTCAAGTGGCTCTCAAGGGTTTCAGCACAAAGTCTAGAACACAAGAATGCTGCTTACAAATTCTAATCATTAACCCGGAGGTTCTTCTTCTACTTATAGAATGTAGAAGGGAAAGTACAAATGGGAAACTCAACTGAACTGAAACATAAACAAGTAAAGATGACATTTGACAATCATCCTCCACTAACTTCTCCTTAAGTGACACATGTATAGATTAACTAATAGAATTGTTCCACGCAACTTTAAGTAATGGTCTCAAAACCAATAACTTTAAAGTTCTACAATTTCATTTGAGAACACTGCAAAATATAAGAAGAAAGAATAGAAGAAGTCAAGCCAGCTGTAACATTTATGTCTTCTTTTTGTTTAGATACTAGATATACTTGTCAAACATGTGATTCAACATCTTCTCATCTGTTTTAGCCACTACTTCCTTTTCTGTCTTGAACTGTAGCAATCCTTTGTTCAACACCTTGATACATACTTCCACATTCTCCAAGCACGGCCCAAACCTCACAATATCCACAGGTGCCACCGATCTGCTAATGGAATTCATTATGAAAGGATTAGTATCTCCATCAATTCTTCCTTGTACCATCAAAATAGACCCTTCCAGGGAATTAAGCACTCTGCTAGAAACAATCCGTACACATGAAGTAACATTCCTGACCACTTCCTCCTCAGTGAAAGAAATGATATTGTTTGGTAAGGAAAATGTCTTACTATCAAGTGCCTGCATCCTCTTGACAAAAACTATGCAAATATCCAAATGGAAAGATCGCAAACTCTAGTTGCTTCACCTTCTCAACTAATCCATCCGTGCATATATGCTCTGCAACCAATAGTTCTCCCGGTAGCTTGTTGATTTTGGCCAAAGTACTCAAGTTACTCTCAGCAACTATGTTCATATCTACTATGCTCATCACCAGTTGCTTCAGCTGATTTGTTGCATCATTCATAACCTTCAGGTGGCCTTGACACCTCTCTAAGTTGTATAGAACCTTGATGAATAATCATATTCTTCCATTCGTCAATAGCTTTCACCTGATTGCTTCCATCCTCCATCTCCTGCATAAGATGATCACTCACCTGCTCTGAAATGGGTTGAGTGGAATGTTTAGCATCCTTGGCTATGATCTCACACAACTGAGATACCTGCTTCTGAAGCTCGTCTTTCTCCACCTTTTCTCTATCAAGCCTAAGGAATAGAGCATCTATCAATGTTTGTGTATCCTGCTTCAATCCTTCTATGGTGGCTTGACCGATGGGTACTCTGGTTACTATTACATCTTCTACCATGAGCTCATCCTCCTTCTTTCCAACTGCTGGAACTGACATCTCAGCAAATTTTTGCCCCGACTCCTTGATGATCAACCGTGAAGTTACCTTAGCAACTTTAGGCCTTCTGTCTTTTCGCCTAGACTCGGAGTAGCTACAAGTCATGTTCCTCCAAGTTCATTTCCATTCTAGCTTCTAGAACCAACCGTGAAGCCAACCATTCTAAGAAGTTACTTCTTGGAGGATGAGAAGTCGGCCGAGTCCACTACTATCTCCCACTCTATTTCCTCTCCATCGAAGCTGCACGGTGTTATGGCTGCCATATTCTCAATCATCCAAGGACAAATCTCTTTCGAACTCTATCATCTATAGCTTTATCGTCTCTTCTAGAATAGGTGCTAAAAGGAGTGACCGAGGAGAGATGATGAATGCTCCCGGATTTAGTGGAGGCATGGAAGTTTCCTGGCCGAGGTGCAACGATCGGTGAAGTACAGGATGTTGGAGAAGCCAGAACTAAAGTCATAGACATGGAAGTGATCTTCTACTTTGATTCATATCTTTTGTGCACCATCTTCTCGGACCTTCTCTTGCTTTCTCCTCTATGCTTCCTCTTGACGAAATCTCTGTGCAAAGTTTCCCATGACTCGATTCATTAATGCTTCATCAAGGTAGTATCCTTTCATCAAAGAAACCGGGATTTGAAGTATTCACTAGAACAACACCAGACCTTTCTTCAATCGTATGACAACCTCCTACGTTATTCGGACTACGGCTCATCTCCCCCATTTGATGGTAAGTGTCAAGTAACACATTCTCATCATCTCTATAATTTGCAAGTATCTATGCTAGTCCAAAGTCAAACACTTGTTGTGTTGATAGCTGGTAAAATCCTTCTTTCTAACCTCATACTCACTTTTGCACTTCATCCGAAATCCTCTAATGAAGGCACATGTGAGTACTCCTGGGAGATTGTCTTCCTGGCTACTCCAAATGGATCAAAGTTCATCGTGCTTTTAAATAAATCTTGTTCATACTCAGATAACATTTCCACTTCCAATCCTCGGGCCTTATGAATGCTCTGGTAGCTATAATGTCCCACAGTGATTGGGAAGAAGCATGTAGACTTGTTCTATTTCGACTGAAGGTTATGTATCTACACAAGTTGTTTGCTCAGCTCCATGGTGATCAATCTATCATTTAGATATCTAGGTAGCTTAACCGGTTCTCCAGAAAAGCTGGTAACCCTGAGGTATGTGAAATCTACAAACTGAATGAATAGACTGCCAATTCTAGATACAGCTTCCCATGCTTCCTTGCTCACCCTGTTGGCCTTTAGGTCCCTATTTAGCCTGCAAATGAATTCATAGAAGAATCCATCATTGACCAATTTGAAATCTTTTTCACATGCAGGTACTGTAAGCTATGGGTAGAACTCGAAAATAGGGTCCTTAGAAAGAACGCCACATCTATCCAGCTTGGGAAGATGCCTTGTGAAGCTGCAGTGTACACCAAGTAGGAAGTCATTTTGAAGCTAAAAGTACACTTCACATTCCAAAGTTGCTCACCAATGTTGTCGCTAATGATTTTTGACCAATTGATTATAGAATCAACCTTGTTGACTTCAATGGTCTTGATGAAAGCATACATCCATGTACGGAAAGTGTGAGCATTCGTCAAGCCATTTTTCCTACATAAAAATTTGGCAATATCATCTACCTCCCTGCACCCAGATTGGACCGCGGAAGAGTTCTTGGGAACTTAGAAGGAGACCTGAGCTTCTTCATGTATCATTGTTCATTATGGTCACGAAGTCAACTCTATGCTTCTCCCACTGCTGCCGCATCCCGAATTCTAACGGAAGTTACCACCTTTCGCACCGGAATCTTCAAACAATAATTGATGAACTCTACATCCACCGCTTTTTTTAACCGCACGCATGAGTGAAGTCTTTCCTGCTCTAGATCTATCAATCAATTCGAAAAGAGGTTCCAGGACCTAGATCTGTGTCTCCTATGTCTACAAATTTTGAAGTGATGCATGACTCCGTTGTGCTTTCTTTTTCATCCCTCTTTGCCATGGCTTTGTATATCTTTGTGTGAACAAATATTTTTCTTCTTATTCGGCTGAAATTCTTCAAAACTTGTGCAGATCTAGATAATTCTTCAGATTCGGAGGATATATTCAATGTATTGGACATTGATTAAAGCTCATTTTCTTTTATAAAGCACATGTAACAAATTCCTATAATTAATTCAAACAAAAATGGCAACCGGAACATGAACAGTGAATTTTAATCATAAAAATTTCCATAATTCAAGCCTGCTGCCCCAAAAATTGATGTTTTGTTTGCATGCAAAGTGAGCATGAATTTTACCAACATCACCTGAACACCTGTATCACTTATGCAAACAATTATCTAGACACAAATCAATTTCCTTCAACCTGTGTGCCAAAATTAGAATCTTTTAGCTTGCAAGGTAGGCAATAAAATCTCATGGGATTGTTTACCTTGTAAGGTAGGCAATAAAATCTCATGATTCACTTACGTGACTTTTCTTTTATTCCACAATGGGAATTTTTACCCTACAAGGTAGGTAAGAAATTCTTGCTCTCTTTGCTTCTAATTTTCCCATGATCACTTAAGTGGTGTTGTTTCCATGGGAAAAAGTACCTGCTTGGGAAGGTACAAAATTCCCACTTGCCTACTGCTTCTAATTTTCCCATGATCCACTTCACACCTTTTTCCAAAAACGTGGCCAGCCCAGAAGAGGCTTTTTGGTGCACTGCTTCGTCTTTTCCCAGTGAACCAGACCTCCAATGGTGACTTCCTTCTGGCACAATGTGCGTATGTGATCTCCAGCTACTCCAGGCTAAGGATCAAGCCAAACTGACAAAGGAATTGATCTAGAGAAATTTCACAAAAAATGAAACGAGAAAAACACAAATACAAAACGTTGCCAGAAGTCACAAATAAAGTCCAGAACTCATTCCTCATTAAAACCCTACTAGCATATAGGAATAACGATATGTACGATCATAACGAGTTAAACCAGAGTGTAAATTGCCTCAAACGGGCTCAAAATAATTAAATATAAATTTCCCGTAGACAAATCCAACAATAGAATATAACAATTTTGGGCATCTACGTATTTGGTGAAAATGGATAATATGGCTCTTTGGGAATATCCTGACACAATACAAGAACTTTCCGGCAATAAAAACACAAAATGACCCATTATTTTAAAAGTATGAAATTTTTACGAGTAGGGTAGTCACAGATTTCAGGATGGAATCTGGGGACACCAGGGTTGTTTTTATGGGTGTTACAAATTCACTTGGTGGGCCACGTGTGGAGTGAGTGAGGCCATGTATATTTTCTATGAGATGGATTGGTGTGTCGAGTAGAAGGAGGATGGCCGAGAGGCCTTTATCCGGAGCCCATATCGAGACTATGGAGGATGGCCGAGAGGATGTAGTGTAGCATCGATGTATACGGCATACTATGTTGTTGGATGAGATATTTCCGGTGTGGTGGAGCTATTTCAAGGGTAGAATGTATCACAATAGTTTGGTATGGATCAAGATGTTTCCACAGATCTGTATATATGAGCAAGAACCATAAGAGCACCGAGGACGGCCGGAGCGAGACAAGGGCCCACAAGAGTGCAATTATTACCTCTTGGTCCCGATGAGTCCGATGCGGCCATAAGGCTAATACAAATGGATGATACAGGGTGTAAAAATGTGTATAGTGCATGGTGGGCAGTGTACTAATGGTTGCTACTATATTATGATGTCAATGCGGAAGGAGCACCACTAGTTGGAGGAGTAGAGGGATAGGTACCTTCCCCTGGTGGTGATGATGTGGCGAGCAATAGTAGAGTGTGAGTATATTTCTATTGACAGATTGTGGATTGTTATTTTTTTATTTATGTCGTATTGTGAATATGAACTAATGTGATATTTTGGATTGTTACAAGGGGTGCTTAGTGGTTGTTGACCAATGCCATTGTGGGTGAGCATGCACATCTATTTGATCAAATGGAGGTAGCGGTGGCTCTTTTTAGTATGTTATTGAGTCGGAGGGATTAGGCACGAGAGGATACAAAACGAGCTATAGTGGTTGTGGGTGGAGGTCCCCTAGCATTGGATGTATTTGAGAGGTTTGTGCGGCTACACGGTCATTTTGCATAGCGATCGATTGATCTAACTTTATTACGTAGGCGGGAAAGATATAGGGGTTGCGATTAGTAGCGCAGATTGAGTGGTAAAACTTATACTTCTAAAGCACCCTGAGCTTGTATAGAGTGATAGTGATGATGAGATATGATGTATATGTGTGTAGGGGGTTGCCCCCGTAGTGATTATACTATGTTACCATGATATTTTGATGATATATAGAAATGGATGATTGTCGTCATTATATTGTGTTGATGTGTTATATTGATATGTGATGTGTTGAGCATTGTTTGTATGTGTTGATTTGATTTGCATTGTGTAGTTGTTAATGTTGACTAATATATATATATATATATATATATATATATATATATATATATATATATATATATATATAGTGTGATTGCTCCATGTGATAGATAAATGATGAAAAAGTGTATTGTATGTATGAATAGAGATGTGATGAATGGTAAAGTATGTATAAAATGAATGATATGATCATAAAAGTGTACTTAATTACATGTTAGTATGATGAAGAGAAGGGGAGAATAATGATGCCCCCTAGTGTGTGAATGATGAGGTTCATTTATATAAGACCCCTTAGTAGTCAAGAATGAACCATAAATCAAGAATGCATCATCAAAGGTTTAGTAATGTACGCTATGTACATAGATCGATGAAGTGTGTAGTGTAAAAGTGGAGTAAGGTTATTCCTGTAAGATATCCCTCAAAAATCATGTATGAACCATGAGAACATGAGTACGTCATCAGGGGGTAAGGTGAGAAACATCACCTACCAAATACCACACAGGTGTGGAGCGGTGAAAGCATGTGGAATGGAAGAAGCATGAGTGTATGAACCAAACTAAATGCCTGATGAAATGGTTCTAATAATGGGAGATGTAGCATTGGGAAGTACAAATGCCGATGAAATAGGCAACCAAAGTGTAATAGGAACACTGTGTGGTGGATGAGATGTTGCAGCGATGGATGATTGAGATGGAGGGCATGCATGAATAATGACTTGCGGCGGTGGACGAGTAGTGACCTTAGAAGCGCGTGAAGGAGATAAGTGTAACGGATTAACAACACGCTCATGTGGAATTGGAGACATAGACCTCTCATGAAAGCAAGAGCTAAAGGCAATCACACCCTTGTCTTCTAATTGTTGGAATCTATCATGAAGGGTGCAATAGTCATTATAACGATGGCTATTAATGCGTTGATAGTTTTAATAAATTTGATCACATTGACATTGTAAGCATTGAAGTGGATGATGATGATTATTATAAGGTAATGGCTTCCGAGGAGGAGATGCAAAAGTCTTAGGCGAAGACTGACACGATGGAGTAGATGGACGCTTATGTGATGGAGAAGATTGAAATTTCTTGCGGGGTGGAGCAGATGGATACCTTTGAGTATGCTCAACATATGGAAGAGGAGAAGAACTAGATGATGTGGTAGTAGCACAAATATGAGGAGGGTCTATGACATGTGTAACAATAAGATATTGTACTAAATCAATGACTTTATAACATAAGAGCATCAATGATTTTCATGTATCGATTACAAGTGTTTCTTTAAAGTAGAAATCAAGCCACGACAAAAGATGAATTGTTTCTCTAAAAACACCTGGGTTGAAAGACTAGTTGATGCAAACATTGAAATGTGGAATGTATTCAATAAGAGGTTGTCTTTCCTTGATGTAAGCTAGGTAAGTGATCATATGTGACTCTTGGGTGATTGTTAAGTATAGAGTGGTGAAGGAAGGCCTCTTCCATCTCATAATAGGTACTAATACATCCAAAAGGTAGATGTGTGTACCATTAGAGAGCATCATCGGTAAGACTATGACGAAAAGCTTTAAGCAACAATTGATCATTGGAGTAAGAAGCCATAGCTAGACGATAATGCTTGAGATGCAAATATGGATTTCCAGTACCATCAAATCATGAAAAGGTAGGCATAATGAAATCCTTAGGGAATGTTGAATTGTGAATTTTTTCGAATAGGATTTCCATGGAAGGAATTGTTATGAATAGAAGCATAATAGGCCTTGTTTTCAAGAGTAAGAGATTAGACCTAATAATATAATTGACCAAAAACATGCATGAGTGATAAGATATCATGTGAAGGAATGGTATAAGATGTGAATGGTGTATTGGGTGGTTGCAGGTTTGCCATTATGAGGGATCATGAGAATTTCAGAAGAAGAAGTAGAGGATGACGAAACTATAGGCATAGTAGGTGTAGGAGCAAAAGAAGTAACATGTGGTGAAGAACATGGAATGTCGATAAAAGCATTAGGAATAGCATCAGAAGAGTTGTTAGGAGATGAAATAAATAGATGGAGATGAATCAACATGCATGTTACTAGACACAATCTTAGAAGAAGATGAAAGCGAGTGGAGAATTCACATTCAGCAGTATGTAGAGAAGTAGAGTCGTTACTTGCATGTGTATCATCAATATCAGATAAAGACTCGGATGCAAGGATTTCATCAAGCATATCATCAATATACAATGAAGTAGGAGAGACACTAGTATGAGATGTATCTTTAGAATCACTAGAAACATCTTCAGAAATGTAAGGAGTATGAGATATAACTATATAATCATTCGACTAGTATTGTTATCACAAAATTACTACACCCCCCGAATGGCCAAAATGTGAATAGGACATTCGATGTGATTGGGTAACATGGGATCACCTCTCAAGCTATGGGACTTCGGATTAAGGTGAACCTCCAGAGAAGGATGGCTTCCTCTTCTTAAACTAAACACGACACTACTTCTAATGCACTAAAATAATTAACTAGACCTATGCTAACATTTTCGTGGGGGTAATGGAGAGATATTTACAAGAACTAAAACCTATACTAGAAGTGGTGATGCACCAAGAAAGGGTGTTGCTAGACAAGTTTTTGGTTTTCCAATGAAGGAAGATGAAAATGAAAAGGATGAACAAGCACCACAACTCAATCTCATACAAAGCTTCACTCCCAGATAAGCACAGAAACTCCCAAAACCTGCAATGTAAACTTGAAGTTTCACACTATACTTGCATACACGAGAAAGGCAGAAAGAAGTAGCTATAATGATGAAAGGACCAATAATTAGTCACAAAACATAATTTTATTGCTTCAATCACGTGCATAATGCATCATTACATGAGGAAGAGGAAAATTTTGCCATTACAATGTTGGAAAAGAGGCTTGAAAGTCCCCACAATCCACAAAAGACTAGCTTGCAAAAGAAGAGAGGAATATTGAAAAATGTCCAACCCCTTGGAATGAGCTTCCAACTTACATTTATAGAAAACCCCGTGAGAGAAGAGAGGAGAAATCATAAATTCTTGGCCTAAAATGTAGCACATGATGGCCTACATTAATTACATCAATAATGACACCACCTAGAAACATTCCATCATGTGCCATTAATGCAAAGTTTGAACTTATCCACTATTTAATTAAAATAATATTTTAAATAAAATATTTTAATAATAAAAATATCATTTTATTAAAATATTTTAATAAAAATAAAATTTAATATTTTTAGGTGGGACCCCCTTAGGGTCGATTTATGCTTTGGATGGGCCTAATTTGTAAAATGGACCAACTCGGTGGTTGGCTCGCCTGCCTCTCACCGAGTTGGTTAGCAAAAACTCATTACGCATTGGCGGCATCTCAAGCATATTGCATTGACCACCGAGCTCCACATTTCCTTATAACTCGGTCAACTCATGTAACGACCACCCACTTCGACAAGATTTCCTTGTCCATCACGTCGAGCTATGTGACCAAACCTCCACATAGTTTACGCATTGCATTGACCAGCGTTCACTCACTGAACTAAACAAAGTGACTCGACAAGCAAGTTATGGAGTTAAGCCGTGTTTGAGCTAGCTCCAACAATAACTCAATTCAACACCAACTCAATTCATCTCGCCATGATCCAATGCTTATTGATCAACTTTGCATGAGAAAGCTCCATCCAATCCGAACTATATCCTCCAATCTCGAACTCACATACATATTTGCTTGACATCCACACCATCCAAAATCTCTAAATAGCTCGATCTGCTCCATCGAGCAACACATCATTACAACGGCTCGACCCCTCAACTATGTTCTACCTCGCCATCCTGCGTTCTTTTACCAAACTCACTTGCAGTGGCGAGAACCACCTAGTCGTGTTCCTCACCAAATACTCAAGCTATGTGATTCTCGCCAAGATTTTCCAAACACAACTTGACTACTAAAGCGTTATCCTGGCCCAAACATGGATTTGGTAGCCATGTTCGAGTTCTGAGTGGCTCGTTGAATTACATGAACCCACACTTATCTATAATTCTACATGGTTCATGATTTGGTTACATACCAAACTCAATTTTTCCTATAATCTGAGCTTAAAATCATTTTCTCACATGTTTCTAATTTCACCAAGAATCACACATTGAATGGCGAGTCCTACATTATCCATAACACCAAGTATCTCAATGAATCCCGAGTGATTAACTTGCCATGCTAATATGTTGATCTGGTCTTCAATATTTATCATGTCGAAAACCTTACATAATTAACGCGAGTTGGTTAGGGTGGCAAGGGGTTGCAAGTTTCCCTGGTCCATCGACATGATTATTCCCCACTTAGTAAAGTGACTCGATGGGCTGCGCTAAATTCAGATATGGGAGATTAAACATTATGGTTCCAACACTTGAATTCTCCACGGCTATGTATCGGCCAATTTCCCTAGGCCATGTTCGCCCGAATCTCCTATGTATTGGGAATTTGAGTCTCGAAACCCCCAATGTGGAACCTCTTACCTTGGCTTGCCAATGTTATAATTCCCACTTGGCCATAATTTTGAATTTTTCCCACCTTACGTTGCGTCCGTGTTTCCATTCGAGCATAGCTCCTAGAAAAATGACTTGGTCGTTATGCAAGTTTGATGTTGACACAAACTTTCCCGAGCTCGCTCTTTCCTACGAGCTCCTCTAGTCAACTCGGTTCCCTTGTTCGATCTCAATTCTTTCGTGGAAAACCTAGTTCCACTCTTGCTGCAACGTCGAACCCGGTTCCTGAGCCTTCACATTGAGCTCAGTATAAATCTATCTGCTTACTCATGAACTCGGGCTCTACTTAGTGAAACATGTCGAGCTCTTTACTTGCATTCGAAAAACACGGAGCTATCTTTAGTTTGATCCTGTGACTCGTTCTTCATCGAGCTCTTAAGAGCTTGGTCCTTCATGCACTATTCTTAGCTTCATCTCGAGCTCTTGGTTGATCGTAGAATAATATTGCGGAGTCGAGCCCCTAACGAGCTAGTCCCAAGTCACCGCCATCTTGAATTTGTAATCTCGGGCTTGACTACTGAACCATTCCAAAAATCATTGGGATACCATTATTTACCATACACAATCTCATGGCTCAGTTTCTTAATGGAAATCAACTAGGATAAACCCTTACCAAAAGATGAACCATAAGGAGAAATCCCGAGAAAATCGATTGAAATTTTCAATAAAACATCAATCGGGTTTTCACGATGCAAAATCGGAGGGAAATCCAAATTATAGGAAAAGTACAAGGTACAAGTGACATGGAAATCCCACCTGTTTATAAATAAAACTACATTAATTACACATAAGATGACATGAGTGGGCCACTAACTCCACCCTGACATTTATTGTCTTGACTCAAGGGTGAAAGTTTGACCACATGAGACATGTCATTCAAATGTGTAATTCTTTCAAAATACAACATAAAAGGAATAAAAATCACTTGGGAATCGCATTTGGGAAACATGCAACATGAAACATGTAAATCACCCACCATGTTTCGATGTCCAAAATCCTGAAAGTTTGAAATAAGGTAGTGTTTGGGTTTCGAGTTCGAAAACACTCGACATGGTGCATGTGTCTTTCGAGCATAATTTTTCAATGCAATCAGAACTCGAAACCTGAAATGTTGCAATGTGTCGGGTTTCGGGGTCGGAAGCATATGACATAAAACATGCAAAATACTAGGGAAACCCTGAAATCTAACAAAATAGAAAAAGGAAGGCATTTTCAAAATGATACCTAGATGAAAGATCGATTTTAACAAGTTCATCAACATGAAAATTTGATAGGTTATCTCCCTTTTATTGATGAACTCAAAATTGGGATAACATCCCTAAACTCAATAAAATTACTAAGGGGTCGGGTTTGAACTTTGGGAAAAAGTTTGGACAACCAAAAGACCACCTAACCTTATCCCCATCATTCAAAACAATATCAAAATCCAAACCCATCATGGGGTAGTGTTTTTTAAGTTTTTATCATGATTTTGACCTTTTATTGTCCCTTTTTCTTGATCTTTTTTTCACTTGAGTTTTCTTGCTTGAATAATTTTGTTGGAGAATTTATTACCTTGAATATTGATGTAAACTCTTTGAGTGATAGATGGAACTTGAATTTTCTTGCTTTACTAATCCTTTAAAATTTTATTTCCTTTGATATTATTGTGTACTCATTGGTTAGGTAGAGTAATGGATGTTTGACTAATATTTTTGGAAAATTTATTATCTTAGATATTGGTGTATACTCCTTTCTTGAGATAAAAATACAATGCTTATTTGTACATCCATGTGGAGCCAAATCACCATCTGTTTTTATAAATCTATAAATATAGAAACGTGCATGAGAAAAAAGGGTTGGCTACACATACTATTTTATTATTGGGAGATCGTTGGGCTTTGAGGAGAGAGCTTGGATAAGTTTGGGATTTTGGCTAAGGAACAAGTGAAGAATCAAGCAATGGATCCAAAGTAGGGTCTTGATCCTTATTTGTTAGTGCATTGTTGATTATGTTACCTTGTATTTTATGGAAATGAAATGGTGTTTCATCTTGTATGTTTATATTGTTTATCTTGTTTTCTTATCCCTCTTATGGCTATTTTTCTTGTTGAAATGTGTTTGTGTTTGGGAAGGGTAGAAGGCCATAGGATGGGTATTGAGGGGAGATTGAAATGTTTTTGTGGAGGAAAAGGAAATTAGGATTCTTTTTATGAATGTGGTTGTATATTGTTGATTTTGTTTGGAGGGAGATGGGGTAGTTGGAATTAGGCCTTTGGTGGAGTGAAAAGGGGTGGTTATTGGAGGTATAAGGTGTAGTGGAGGAATAAGGAGGGATGGTTTTATGAAGGTTTCAAGGTCTAATTCACTACCCATGTGGAGAGAAAAGGAGACCAAATTTCAACCCTCCCTCTCCCACTTGGCTTGAATTCAAGTCATTGTGTTGTTTGCTTGTGTTTTGTTGCATTCTTGTTTGATTTTGATTCTTTATGTTTCTCAAGGGGTTTTGGTGCTTGTATGGTTCATGTGTTGGGGATCGGGGGCCAATTGGGAAGTGTTCCCCTTCCCCATTAGATATTATTAGGTGGTAAGTGTTTCTTGGCTCCCCTTTTTTTGTTCGAATAGATTGTTAAATACATCTAAACTCCTTAAAAGTAGCTATCATAATCCTTGTTGTTTGTTGAGACTTATCCTAAGTTTTGTAAACTTGAAAAAAAAGATGTATCTAGAGGTAAATGTAATGTAAGAAAACTATTTTCAGTTTTGGGAAGTCTTCTAATGATTTTATAAAAACAAAAGGTTGTAATGAGAATATGGTTGTAATTACTATCAAGTAAACTATTTTTATTAGAAATGTAATTCCATTTTTAAACAAAGAATGTAATGAGTATTGTTGTAAACTAATTTTGTAAATTTGTTCATTAGATCATGGTTATTGGAAAGTTTTGGAATGTATGGTGTTGATAAATTTGTCAATGGATTAAATCTTGCAATTGGTGCATCCCAGCTAGTATGTGTGCACTTTCATGGTGAACTAGACACATACTAGGTGGGATACACATGGGTAATGCCATCCTTGCATGCATGAAAGGGTGCTCATATCCATGATGCACGACTTTATAACTCTATTTTATTGTTTTTTTATATCTTAGTAAAATTTTCACATTGTTGTTATTGTATTCATTTGGCATATTAGGAAAATGAAAAGAAAATCTTCCTTATTGAATCTGAATAAATTCACAATCTGATAATTTTACATGTTAGTTCAATGCCCTTTTTAGTGTGTAGTGAGGATTTTTCAGTCCTTTCTCAGACTATGAACCTTACAAGTGTTTAAACAATTGCATCCTAACTTTTTTATTTCATTGCTAATGCCATCTATCTATCGAACTAATGTTCTTCAAGAATGCCACAGATAATGTAATAAGACCTTTTAAACCTCTTATTATAATGAGGATTCCTTTCTAAATTTGATACAAACATGTAATTTTTAGAGTCTCTTTGAAGGTTTGGATTAATTGTAAAGGTCTTATCTCTTCCTAACATCTTTCCATTCCTTCATGGTACCACTCATTTTTCTTTTTCCTTTCTTCTAAACCCCACTTATCATCCCGAGACATTCACATGTTTCTTCAAAATAGTTTAATTCTACCACATCTCCATGATATTGAAACTTTTATTAAAATAAAATATATGCACATATATATAACAAAAAGGGCCTCCTAAAAATTTTCGGTTTGCATGGTTGAATTTTTCTGGTCTGTAATAGACGCCTTAACCCCTACGCCACCTGCTCGGCCCTTACTCCAGCCACACCCCTCTCCCCATCAATCACACCTCCCTCTCCCCATCAATCACACCTCCTTCTCCTATCGCAAACCACCCCTCCACCTCTACTCTCCTACCACACCACCTTCCTCCTCACAACCGTTGCCTCACCTCCCCACATTGCTTTGCCTCACACATTCGTCCCCCTCCATTCACATGTCTCCTCTCCTTGCTGCCGTAACCCTCTCCCTCTTCTATTCCTTCATCTCTACAAAATAAACCACACTAAACAAATGAAAAATATAACCTAACTAAATACAATACGTGTTAATAAAATATAATATATAATAAGGTGTAATATAATTATAATGTAGTATAATTAACGATATATTATAATATATATAATATAATATTATTGTGTTAAAATCTTAATATAATATAAGAATATTATAGTTGTATTTTTATAACATTTATAATATTATTATTATGTGTGATGTTTATAATGCTATTATAATATAATATTACTATAATGTTAACAAGGTTTAAATGATCATTATTATAATATTTCTAGTTTCTATAATATTTTATTATATATAATATAGTATTATTATATGTTTATAATGGTTATAATACAATACTATTTTATTATAACATTATAATAATACCCAATGCGTTTAAGCTAGGAAATAGGATATCTAACGTAATGTCTCTTTGGAGACATGAAAAATTTGAACTATACATAGAAGATTAACATTGCCCCCATGCAAGGATGACACACTAAACCAAGAAATGGTCCACTTATCATCATGACGACACATAGGACAAAAATTGAATGGTTTTGTATGGGTATTTTTTTGGGTCGTGACATAAATGAACTTTTTTGGTTGTGATATGCATGATTTTTATTAAACCCCACAATATGCCACCTTTTGACATGAGAGATGCTACAAAGAATTACTTAGCTTGAAAGAGAAAGTGTTAGATGTAGAGAGTACAAAACAATAACCTAGGGAATATGAACCATATATATTATATCAACTATATAAGGTAAGATAAACAATTCATATTAGATATGAACATTTTAGAATAATTAATATATGTCCTTGTATTGTTAGGAGTATTTTGAGTACTAATCATACAAATAAAACCATAGAAATGAGAATACTAGTGACTAGTAGCGTAGTATGACCATGACTCATGACTTACACCACAACATGAAATAATATAACATGCATGCCTTCTATAAACAAACACAATGGATAAAACATGATGACTTGACCGATGTAAGTAATTGTTAACTATTGTGTGTGCAAAGAATGTATGTGCCAAGATATGTAATGTGAGCATACTATAAATAAAAATATGTCCCAACCATTGTGTTACATGAAATATATGTAATGAGCATGTTATAAATTGTAACATATGTCAACTACTATATCTAGAAGAAAAACAGGGTTGTAGATCCTATAGGTGCCTAGAAGAAGACATGAGCATAAAACACACGTGAGGATGAAATAAATAGGAGAATAGAGTTTATATAATCATGAAGTAAGCACTGTTGTAGATAATACCAAAAGCATGAAAAACACATGAGTACATAACATATAAGATCTTGAATTAAACCAAAGCATAGAGACTACAAAAGTATTAAAAAATGAGCATATATCATATTAAATCATGAAGAATAAGTAAGCACAAAGAATACATTACCATAGAGCATATAAAAGTATGAAGCATTAAACATATAGAAGCATAAAACATACATAAAATAGAGCATATCAAAGCATAAATCAAGAAGATGAATAAATAATATAGAAGCATGAAGCATAGGGAATATAGAAACATGAAACATGTATAAACATAGATCATTAAGAATCATATAACTTATTGAAAAATAAGAATAAAGATGATCATCAAGAAAACATTGACTCAAACCATATGAGAACATAGGAGAAAAAATTATCCTAGAAGCATAGGCAAGTAAAAAGAATATATCACACAAATGAGAAGCATATCAAACAATATCAAATAACCAATAACAAGATCCCACAGCCATAATCTATCAAATCATATAGTTGTGTGCAAAATGTAAAACTAACAAAAAATGATTGATAGGAGTAAGCATGGAGCCTTTTGAAATCATTTTCTAGAACTAGGGAATGTGATCATTAGATGAAGCATGTTATAATACATATTCTAAGAAATAAGGAAATTTTAGATAGGTAAAAGGGGAACGATATCATCAATCGACTGATGTATAAAGGTAAGATATATATAGGCTCAATGAATATGATTGTGCTGGTGTAGGTATGCCCCTAATTTGGTTGGTATCGCTAATGATATAGGGATGTAAGAATCTCCTAATGTGGTGGGTATCACTAATAATAGAGGGATGTAAGAATCCACTTAATCTACTAGATATGAACTAATTATGGACAGATGTAAGAAGTCCTCAATATAGGCGTGCTCTCAAATGTTATTTATTTCCCCTAGAGTACTATACTTTAAGAAGAGTTAAACCGTATGATGTCTATGGATTACGGTATACATGGCGATATAGTTTATACTACAAAGATTGAGTGTAAAATGATATGATATATTATAGTGCTAAATTTGAGTGATCATGATTCTTATATCTATGTAATGACTCAACAAATTACATTAAGTCATGATTTTGTATTTTTGTTATATTTTATTATTTATCTATTTTAAATATAAGAGATTGACAAAGAGAAAATGCACGCTAGAATCCATATTATTATCCCTTGGGTGTGCACTGTAAATTGTAAAGGAGATGAGGTGGGTTTCGGGTAGTACTTATTCCCTTAACAATCACATTGGACTCATGAAATGTGATACATATTTTGGTAACTTCCTAGTCATGGAATAGGAAAGAGTACATTGAATGATTGATAATTGTGTTCAAATTATAGACCATTCATGGCTGGATATGTAAAGGATACATGTGAGGATATATGTATCAAAGAGTACACTCAAAGTGCAAATACTAGTGCATATGCCTCTTGGCGAAGGCCCTATTTCTATAGTTGTATTAAATTTTTTCATTTGGGAAGAAGTATTCAAAGAATCATCATAAAAACATGAGAATTAATTATATGAGCTATAGTATCCAAAATCAACCATACTCAAAATAGTAGTATCTTGAAGTTACAAGTTATTAGCAAAAAAACAAATATATACTCCTAATTCTAGTGATTTCCCCTATGGGTCATATTTGACTAGTTGTTATAATTTTGTTTCTTATCACACATAACTAAGTAATTTATTATGTTGACATTAATGGTAAAAGAGGAAAAATGGAAAGGGTAGGAGTAATATCTTACTACATGAGTTTATTACAGAGGGGTAAATGTCACCTAAGAAATCAATTTCATAATGGATAGAATGAGTAAAGTTATCATGGGTATCCCGGGACTTTTATAATGAGGTAGCACTAGCAAGAATTTAGTGTGGTTAGGGAGGAATATATATGATGCTATAGGAGCTAATGTAATCCTACAACTATCAATGTACTTTAAGCCTTGTGATAAAGTATAGAGAAAGATAAGTAGACCATATCAATATGCAATTCTAGTAATATTAGTTAGTACTAGATTTAGAAATATCCATAATATCGTATCCTTGCTTACTTGTGAACACATGGATCAATTGGACCATGGGTCATACACCCAAGGGATGTTCCTACTAGAGACATGATATGAAGTGAAATGTTTATGTTCTTGTCAAAATTAGAAAATGGTCAAATAATGCTTATGAAATCTTATATGTCATTATGTAATGTAGCACGTGGTTCATAGATACTTGGACCATATAATCCTATATAAAGGACAATATCATATGATATACTTTTTTGTTTGAGAATATTTGAAGTCTCTAGAGTCAATATTGTATTATATCCTATAGAAGCAATATTTTTAGTTGGTGTATGGTTGTGAAGTGATATATGGAATTATTTTATGTCACAAATATCTATCAATATATGGAGTGAAATTTCACATAAAATGTATTGTAAGTGATTCTCATTAATTATAGGTACGATATCTCTACTAAAAATTTTTGTCATGGGGAAACTAATCACAAGAATAGAATGCATACTTTGTAGTAGTGTACATCATTGGCATAAGATTACGTGACATGGGGATGATGTTAATATCAAGGAGATATTGAATATTTTGTAGTAGGGAGAAGTATAAGTTGGTTTGATTAACTTATACAACTATGATATTGGAAAAATTGGAAGGTATTTAAAGTAGATTCTTGATTTAGAGACATGTTGATTACATTACGAGACAAGAAAATTATAAGGTCTTGTACAAATAATTTCTCAAGTATTGTTGTAGGAGACTAAATTAAAGCGGTTTATTTTCTTTATGAAGGTGTTTGGAGTGTATTAGGTTAAGGAGTAGGTTGTGGTGTAGGTATAGGTTGGGTTAGATTTATTGAAGTTATTTGGTCAATTATATGTAAAGGATAGTTATGTGGCATATTATTAGGGTCAATAATGATAAACCTTAATAGCTCATTTTCCAGGTCAACCATTTTTTCTATAAGTTACAATTTGGTCATAATGATATAGTTTTCTTAGAAGAAACGCTAGAAAAATTCAAATCAGATTTAAAAATTTTAATCCTTATGGGTGAGAAATGAATCCACGAGCCCTTAATTGATAAAATAAAGTTCACCAAATTTTAATGTCAAAATTAGGTCTTATCTACTAAATATTAATTACCTCAAGTTGTTTATGATGATATAAAATGGTATTTATAACAAATATTGTAGATACATAAATCCTAAATCATGTTAGGATACACAAACAATCAAAAGAAATTCTAATAGTAATATAAAGATTATTTAGCATTAGGGTTTAGAAATAGTGCACCATTCTATAAGGTGTAGTTATGTGATAATGATCTAAAGCTATGAAAATAGGTTGTGTAGAGAATCACAAATTTTCCATGAACTTTGGGGACCTATAGATGTGCTTTGAAAAAATATATCGTGTCAAGTAGAATTTTTCAATGATTTTGTCCTCTGGTAGCCAATTTTGTCCTTTGTTGATGTGATCTCTAACTCAAATCTTACACTATGTCCTTGAAATTTAGTGATCACATTCCAATACCTTTGAATTTATTCGTCTCATTTTCAAATCCCCACTTCCATCTTGTGATTAAAAATGGTTAGTCCAGTTCGAGTTGAGCCACTGTGACATTTATTATATAGAAATAATTTGAACAAGGTGTACATGCACAAAGATAGGAGTCATTTTTTTGCCATTTTGGCGATTTTTTCAAAATGTGTACACCATTATAAGAAGTGTGACAACCTTTATAAATATCTTCCCGAACCTATTCGGAATAGGTTCGGGAGAAAATTAGAAAATTAAAAATATTCAAATAGGGCATACACCCTTTGAACTATTGTGTACATTTGTAGTGTCATAAATTAATTAAAATAGATTTTTAAAGGGAATACGCCCTTTTCAAAGAGTGTAATCACTTTTAAATCGCGTATGCCCTTTGTTTATTTTCAAACTTTTGGAGTGCTCGTCCATCCTAAATAGACTTAGATTTTAGCTATGAAGTCCGAACCTCTAGTTTGGACCTTTATTTGATCAACCAAGAAGTATTTTGGAGGATTTTGAATATTTATACACCTTGATAGGGAAAAAATATGCATCATCTTTATGTTTTTTTTCAAAATACGTATTTGTACAAGGAAGAATCTAGTTTTCAAATTAAATTATTTTTTCCAGTTAGTATTTCATTTCTATGTAATATAATATAATTGATTCATTGGTTATATAAATATTTGATGATTAACAAATGAATTACAAAACTTATATATCCACAATCTACTAATTGGTGGCTATTGTTGTGAAAAGAAAACATTCAAAAATATGAAGTTAAAATCAAAACATTATGTTTGTACACTTGCATTTTAATATTTCATACTTTCTTGACTTAAAACTAATTTAAAACTATTATATTTATTGAAAAATATGGAAAATTATTCTATCCAGTCTATAACATTTTCTAAATCCTTATATGAAATTTTGTTTAAAAATTTATTCGTTGCACAAGGAAAGTGTGTCCATACACATGCATTTTTATTATATTTTCACAAACATTTACTATGTCACTTTCATAAATGAGTAAATTTCGCATACTTTTCTCATCTAGGCATTGTAAAATATTACATATTTAGAAACTAGATTCAAAATGTCACAATTTATCTTTGTATATCGTTGAAAATTATTTGACTAGGTACCTCTAAAAGTCTCTCCCGTGTCGGGGTTTATTGTTTTTCATAAAAGGTGGCAAATTATCCCCCCTTTTGACCCCCATTATCATGCATCTACCCGGGAAAAATCCATGTAATTTTCCATCCCAACAATTTTCTGTGAATATGTATAAAGTGTGTTCGACAATGACAA
Source organism: Taxus wallichiana var. yunnanensis (assembly GCA_018340775.1). Taxonomy (NCBI): domain Eukaryota; kingdom Viridiplantae; phylum Streptophyta; class Pinopsida; order Cupressales; family Taxaceae; genus Taxus; species Taxus wallichiana. The sequence continues at coordinate 189,017,815 of CM031239.1, forward strand.
TAGTGAGACCTTCACAGACATGAAAATGATCTTTAGCTTCAATTATTGAACATGAGAGTAATATAATGATAATGCATTTAGACTTGCACTAGACTTGTTGTAGTTCTCTAAGGAATTGACACTTATATGATTTAGGGCCCAAATTCATTAGAGTTAGATTGACTAAGAAATCCCTAGATATACCTAATATGAAAAGGTGCAAATATTTCTATTACTAATTTGTATGAATGATTCCCCCTCAATTCATCTAAAGCAACCTAGGCTAACTTCGCATTTCAAAATATGATTGCAAGTATAGTGGATAAAATCATCAACCATGAAAAAAATCAATCAATTTATATTTTTTTGGTAATTTTGTCTAATCTTAGCTTGGGATTTAATTAGAGACATGAGACGAATTTTTGGAGTTTAAAAATGTGTTATTATAGTGAGAATTGGTTCCATAAGTGCTAAGATAAAGAATAACTCACGACTTTATGGAATCATAGTGTAAGAATCAAATAAGATGACTTTGGATTAAGTCAATAAATATCTAAATGAGATTATGCTAAATCAAATAATAAATGATTATTGTCGCATTCTTTAGGTCCATATGATAGGTAATCCACCTCGGTGTAGGATCTTAGCTTTTGTAGATTTCGAATAACCATTCGAAAGTTAACCGAATAACTAATCATGGTTATTTATTTATACAATGTACATCTCTCATTTTGAATTAATACCAATACATATATACAAACACATACATATATATGTGTATGTATATATACATATATGTGTGTGTGTATATTAAGAAGGTCTTACAACATGGTAGAATCATTATGAATGTGCATTTTTAATAAAAGTAGATATGATATATATTTTAATAGTGACTAAAATTGAAGGATTTCGACTATTCCTAAAATTGGTAAGATGATTCAAATTTTGTGTCTTTTTACATGGCATTCGATTACATTTTATAGATCTTAAGTCATACAATGTTTCCTTTGATCAATATCACATTAGATATCACTCTATACTTAATTTCTTTATAGGTCATATGACACTCAACATATGATTTTTCTTCTAATATTTCCAAGCAATGCTCATACTTTGTTAAAATGCAAAGGAGTACAATAGTTAAACTTAAGGCTATACCTATAAGTCCTTTCAAAGCTTAATCTTTATATTTTTAAGCTTTTATTTTGAAAACATTCGTTATATTGAAGGGAAAAAATGAAAGAGGCAAGATTTTTGGATAAAATTAATTTTTTTGGCTTATTTTAATATTCCAAACAAATTCTGGTCAAACTTCTCCATATGGAATTAATTTAAAGACAACGGGGCACTCCAAATGCAAATCGCTTGGTGGACATTAAAATCCCTCTTGCATGTTCTGCTATCACATTCATTTAAAGAAAGAAGGAATGGATACATGCCAAAGAAGAGGAGTTGAAGATAAACTTGATGTAGAAAGTATATAGGAGAAACCCATTGTAATATTTATGGAAACTACATAGAATGGGAAGTGGATTCATAGGATTCGATCTAGAGTTTGATATGATCGAAAGTAAAATTGAATGTCCACTTGAGCGGTTTTGGCCCTGGGGTAGGATAGAGGATCTAAAACCTTAATACCTATAGATTTTGAATAATTAGATGATTTTCCCCAATGTATGACAAGGGTAAGTAATGAGATTTTTGTCTTGATAAAGTCCATCTCCTATGATCTAAAGAAAATGCAAATGATTGTATAGTACTTATGAAAAAATTTCAAGAGAAGATGCATGGTATGATGGATTCCAAATTTACTTGGCTTTTCCTATATAGAAGAAAAAAGAAATGGAATAATTGTATGGATCTATATGGGAAGACTGCTTGTTCAAGCAAAAGAATCTTGGGATCTTGTGATTCCTTGATAACAAAGTGAACCATGTCATTATCCTTTGATGTAGTTAGGAAATAGTCAAAAATTCTTGGGAGAGCTTTTTGGAGTAGTGCATGTTACACGTCAAAATGAAAATAAGGAAATTATATAAGGAGAAAGGGTATTTGCAAAATTTGGCTCTATAGTGTTAGACCCCATTAGTTCCCATGGATTTTTGTCAAATGACACCAAAGGATTGCAGCAGTTAGAGAAGTTATAATGCGTCAAACAAGTGAAACAATCAAAGAGATTTGTATGGAATCCAAGATATTTCACATGGTTTACCATAGGATGGGGATAGGGATGTTTCAATATTACATATTAGACAAGTGATGATCCCTCAAAAGATGAAGAAGATAGAATGTAGGAATTTGGAGAGTCTAGTGTTTTTATAAAAATCCTTCTAATGTCTTGGAAATGGTGGTGTTTCGAATCAAGGTTTTTGAATTATTGGAAAGGGTAACACAAATAAACTTAGATACTTAGTAAAAGGTTGTTGTATGGTAAAATTAGAGTCTATAGAAGATAGAGACAAGGTCTTAGCTCGAAGTTTGTTTTTGAGGGGCTAAAGATATTTGTGTAGCCTTGGTGACCAAGTTTTATCAAACTTGAATTTTTTTAGGGATGGAGTTATGTTCAATTAGGGTATATTATCCACATCTAGAATACTAGTTATAGGATATATTTGAAAGAATTGGTGAGCATGCGAGAGACTTTTCTCAAATGGATATCGATCTTCTAGGATGGAAGATTCTTTTGCGCATATCCAAGTTAGGTTTGATAGAAGAAAATTTATCCCTCAAGATACAATTCTAAACGTCAATCTTACATGCATCAATTCTGAGATACCATATGATATCAATGGAGCTAGGAACTTCTTTAGGTTATATCTGAATAGCCCTCATGAAATTTGGTTTCTAATTTTTGAACTCTACATGTATAACTATGCTCTTGAGTATTATATGGATTGGATTCTAGTCCTATACATAGGAGATGTTCCAGTTAAAGATCTTTACTCTTATTTTATGAATGTGTTGGATTACATGAGTAGATTAGAAAGTAATTTGTTCCTTTATCTAGATTCTGAATTCACAAGCTTTACTTTCAGTCATAGTGTTTAGAAGCTATTTACTTTCAGTCTAAGTTTAGTTTATTTTCAAGCATTGTTATTTGAAGCATTTTTGTGAGAGAAATTTCTTTCCATACCTCTTGAAATCCTTGAACAAAGTGCATACAACACTGGCATTATTAAAATTTTACGTCCCTTGGTTTGATGATCAAATGACTGTGAATTAGTAAACAACATATTAATTATTGTAAGTTAATATGCACCACTAAGATGTTTGTGCATAGTGTGTTTAAAATAATATGTTTCAAGGCCTCAATTGATCTCAATGAAGAAAAGGGTGTCCACCAACCCCCAAGGTATGTATTGTCACCATATGTGGTTGTTTCCAATGTTTCATCTTGGGTTGTGTACATAGGTGTCCTCAAGAAAAAGTAAAATTTTGAAAAGTATGTCTTGATGGTCAAGAGATCTCAAAGTATGTAGTGCCTTCTTGTATATTGTTATGACTGAGTCACATATGATTCATCCTTCTAATTTCTTTTCATTCAAGAAAAATTCTCAAGAGGGTCTAAAACTGTTAGAGATTGTATTTTATCTTGGTTTAGCAAGATGATCTCGAGTTAGCTATCAAAAGTGTGTCATGATAGAAGATCTCAGTCTAAAATAGGTCTGATAAGTCTTGAAAAAAATTCCTTAATTGAAAAAGGAGTATGTGTCAGGAGAAGTCATAGTGTTGAGGTATTGTTATCACCATTTTGAGCTATGAAAGAAGTACGTAATCTATGTCAAAGTTTTTCAACCAGTCAATAGAGGATTGGAGTTGAGTAAAGTGTTTGTTTTGATCTTGAAAATGCTCAAGAATTACAGTAGCCTCCAAGGGGAAGCATCTCGTGGTGCAAGGATATGTGATGTGGCATGGTGATAAAACAAAAAATTTTACAAGGTCTCGCCAAGGTGATTGGAATAGTATAAATTTCTATGAGGTTGTTTGTTTGTTAACTAAGCTTCAAGTCAATGGTCTGAAATCTAATAATGATGGTATCTACGTTATGCCAAGTCTCACACAATCAAAGATTACCTCATAAATTGCAATATTAAAGGGTATGCAACAGTGTCCTCTTCAAGTGAAAAGAAACTTTTGTATCGCTCAAGTATGTAAATGAAGGAAGATTACTAAAATGATGAGGTATAAGGTTGGTTGTGCCTACTAGGACATAAATAGATTCAATTAGATTATTTATGTGTACAAGGTATGTTATAGGCTTGTAGGGCATAACAAGGTGCATTTTCTTGTAAAATGAATCATGGAGTAGACCAGTGTCGAGGAAGAATGGAATTAAAGGAAAGAAGAAAGTAGAGACTACAATAAAAACATGCATCAAGACTGTAATAAAGAAGATTGTGTTTGTCTTAGTGCTTAAGTGCAAGAAAAGTAATTGATGTCATGTAGCTTAAGACAAATGAGGAGTATATGATCCCATGGGGGAAATATGAGTTTGTTTCGAGAATGGTGAAGTGATGTACCTAAATATGGAGAGCATAGACTCAAATGCGGGAGCATTGAAGTTAATTGGAAGACATTCATGCATTCTTTCAAGACATAGTTCACAAGGAAATGAGTCAAATCCAAGGGGGCTTCTTGAGGTAAGGTCATTTTTTTCTGCATAATGATAATATTTTTGGATATCCACCCTTTTTCATAGATGTCAAAGGGGGTAGAGTGCTTTCGAAAAACTAGATATGAATGCCTTGAAGATGGTGATGAAGGTGTTTTCCATCAAAGTTTCTGAGTTTGTTTCAATCAATAACAAATGGGGAGATTACTAAACCGTGGTCATTGGTGTTGTCATTGATGTCATGTGGCATTAATGGAAAAGGTGTAAGTGGTGAAGTGAGGCTCGGTTCAATAATGTTCGGTGTGTTGTAGGCTTGGTCAGTGAGGTAGGATACCACTAGAGGTATGAAAATGGTTGCTAAGATTAACATGTGTTCTACAGGTGATACATGCTTTTTCTAGCATGTGCAAGAGTCTTTGGAATGATTAACAGGGTCAAATATTGGGAGTTTGTCATCACCAATCTAGCACTATGATAATTCACCACCGAGAACTCTTCATGCTACTATTATTTACTAATGCACTACCTTTAGTTTGGTGGATGTAATCTGGAAACACAACAAACATAACACAAGAATACCATAGACTATGATACGAAGGAATGATGAAAAATATGAAAATATAGGTGTAAATTATAATATCAACATGAAATTGTTACAATCTCACCCATGACGTACTTCAAGTGTTACTGACTTCACTTTCCTTCCAACAACAACTATGGTAGAAATTTCACAATGGATTCTTAAACACACCTTCTAAATGATGGCTTCCTTTACACACTTACTCATACAATATTTCTCACTACTTCTCTCTATATCAAATGAGGGAGGTGGCCTCTTTATTTATAGGAATTCAGGCTTATCCACCCTATCTCTAAGATAGGATAGGAAATTTCTTCCGGCCAATCATATTCCATGCCTAAACTTTTGCCTTTACATGTAGGCTTATCTTCTAAGATAAGATAAACCTTATCATCTCACATAGGTTCCACCTTTTTAGAATTTTCTACAAATAAAATACACAAAATATTTATGACATCACTCCTTGTCCTTGTTACAAATATAATATTTCTAATTCCTAATCATGTAGACCCTACTTCTCTACTTACCCCAACTTTGACATTTTAACATTACCGGACCACTTACGAAAAATATTTACTTTTTACCACAACATTCCTTTTGTACTTTGATCATTACCATACTCTATTGGCGGCACCGTACTGACGGCGCCATTATATTCTATTGGAATCCACTACTAATTATACTTAACAACATCTTATTCCTAATACATACATTAATAAAATAGAAATTACAGAGGAAAATTTTAATGTCGACAAGTCACAATTGTAATTGGCTAATTTAGTCCTAGTTCAAGAGCCTAATGAGGTGTAAGAAGGAGCCAATCCATCTCCCTTAATAGAAAAATAGATGTAATGACATCGACTTTGTTACAACACTAATTAACAAGGATACTTGGTTTTAATTGTCAAGACATGTTGAATTGACTTGCATCTTCAATAACATGTGGTTTGACATTTGTGATGGACACACACAACTAGTTTAACTAACAAACTAACTAAAATTACAAATTAGGGATCATACAAGTTCTACGACATCAACCTTGATAACAACCTCGAGTCTATGTAGAAGTTTTTCACCACATATAAGGATGCAACACTTCATGGGACAAAATACAAAAATTGAAAGATTTGTATGGTACACATTCATGATTAGAATACATTCAATTTTAATTCAACGTCAATATTGAATTGAATTGAAAATACCGAAGTAACGAATTTGGTTTTATAAATGTGAGCATTTAATAACGATGTTATAAGTTTTTGGTATAAAAATTGATCCATACATAACTTCAAAAATATTTTCTTCCTGCATACTCATTATATTTAACATCTTTACAAGAATGCAATCTAGTGAAGATATTCCAATTTGATAAATTGGTTGAGAAGATGATTGAAAAAGAAAATTCCTTTAGAAGAAATATTGACACCATAAAAGAGATCATTTTCTATGCTTGTCAAAAGTGAATCTCTTATAAGGCCTTAAAAATACTACTAATAGTATGGAATGAAGACCCTAGGGCTCAAAAAAGCATTTCTCTAGAGAAATGAAATGTAGATGTAGATATAATATCTACACTAACACTATGCTAATTCCTAAAATAAAACTTACAAGAGGAAAATGCGAAAATAGGAGAATAAAACAAGTTGGTAATACACTTGAGAAATTGAAGTCACTCTCCCTAGTTTTGGTAGCACGGTCATTTTTCCCAACTAAACACTTAGTCATTTTTCCAAAAGTGGTAAGTATGTAGAGCCTTAGATCCACTTAATACCCCATGGCATTACTACAACATAAATAAAATATGATAACCCTTGGAATGGATGTGAACTTCTATGAAATGAACTTCAAATATTGGGTGGACTACCTTTTGCTAAGCTTTAAAAATACCAATCCTCGTTATGATCTTTGGGAGAACATTTTTAGAGAGATGTTGTAGAATGAAGACACCTAAGAATAACTATATATATGAAAATAAGGGTTGGATATCACCAATATAATTGTGCAAAAACATTTGAACCTAATCTCGACTCAAATTGATACATTTTGGCATATTGCATTCAACCGCCATACCAAGAAAATCGATGGATAGGAAAAAACCGATAGATGATTTTGTCTACAAGCCCAATATTGAGATATAGGAATAGATAAAAGGTTGTCAAGTGCCATGGTTTGCTATAAATTTCTGTCAAAGTTTCATTAATTTTTGGTCTCGAGGATTTTGTGAGACGTTACCCAACCGATGTAGCTAGAAGGTCCCGAGCAATTTGGGAATGAAACGACACCTCCAATAGTGTATATCATCCTTTATGAATGTCAGGGTATCATATGTTTGGTTCCATGAGGTTCTGTTTGTAATGTATCTCTCAAGTACACCCTAACAATGACTCAAACATATGATTTTTCATGTGTTGCATTCGCTGCCACCCCAAGAAAACTAAGTAGACAAGAGAGAAACCAAAAGAGGATTTTTTATATGGCCTTCATGCCAAAATGTATTAATAGATAGGAGGTTCCTAATTTTTATGGTTTATGAGAACTTTCCCATTCAAGTTTGAATGATTTTTTGTCGCAAAACCTATCTAGGCTGCAATCCTTTGCAAAAAGAATTAATTGCTTCTTCATTATGGTAGCCCATGCTTATATAATCCTCATAATACTATTTTTAATAATGTCCTTCCTATTTCTCGCAATTTGATTAATAAAAATCATGTTTATTCACCCAAATTGGACACCCAATTATGCATGTTACGGGTTATTTTTAAATAAATTATTTTATTCATTTTTAGCATGCATCCTTGGCTTCTCCTTAACTCTTTAACTTGTATAAACCATTAATAAATATTATTAAATGGATTGTTATTCACCCAAGTTGGGTCACATTTTTTAGCAAGGGTAATTTCTAAAAATAGGAAGTCAACTTCGATGGGAATTTCTACCATGCACTACAGCTCCAAAAATCCCCTCTTTCACTTAAGTTGTTTGAATTTCATAATGAGAATTTTACCCTACAAGGCATATAAGAAATTCTCAATATTGTTTTAAGTAATTTTTATTTTATAATGGGAATGCTTACCTTGCAAGGAAGTTAAGAAATTCTCGTATGTCCTGTCACCTCAAATATTACCATTGCAACTTAAGTGACTTTGACTTCATGGGCAAAAGTGACTTTGACTTTGATTACCTTATACAGGGACTTGGTCCTCGACACTTACCTTTGGGGTAATCTTCTTCTTTCACCACAATCGACCCCACCTACATTACTTTACCTATAATCCACCCACACCTAACAAATCTAAAACCCACACCATGTCTAAAACCTACTAACTCATTTTCATACCTCCTCATATTCTTCCCTAGCTCATGGGCGAATACATTGGCCCGAGGTCCCTTTTCGATGGGACTATGTAGGTAACACTCCACGGGCATGAGGCCCTTTGAGGTTAGCTCGGCCATTCTCTACCCTAAATACTTCATCTTCCACGTTCCTGCACCTAACCTACGTCGTGTTTCCTGACCATATCCTAGACCTTGGATACGGGAATCACTTCAACCTTGTTTGGATAAACCTATCGACCTTAAACAATGTAGAGTTTTCCTGCTCTTCAACCCGGTAGTGTGTTGTAGTTTATACATGTGTGTGCATTTGACTATTGCTACCTTTGACCCTGACCCATTACCTCGATTGCTCGAGTATACATTTAACCCTTTTTCCCTCACGCCCACCTGCCTTTTCCTCACATTTACCTTTTATCAAACCACTCACCGATTCTACCTTCGGCCTCATCAGTTCTTGGTTTAAGGGGATCACCTTCACCCACACATGGGGCAACCACATCTTATTTTTGTTAGCGTCACTTACCAATACAAGCTACACAACAAAAAGGGGAAAATGTAGACACTAAAATTAGGTCACACTCCCTTTGGTCCCTTGACAAATAAACACCCTTCATCACATTCACCTAGCCATGACCCCCTTCACCCCACTAATATTAATTTAATTAAATTAATTCATTATCCTCACCATATTTATTATTTAAATATCTTAATTTAGATAATATCCACACTTACACCTCACCTAGACACCTCACTAGGCCAACTCACCCTAAGACCTATTCTTAGTAAGTTGCTATAACTAACTAAGACTTACCCAAACCCTAAAAATCAATCCCTACATTCCCTCTAACCACATTCCTGCATGATTACAAGAAGCATCAAGTTTAATCCGTGGGTTAACGACACGAGATCCGAGAAAATCACGAAGATCTAGCTAGTTTAGTAAACCTAGGAAATCCCGCCTTGACCAACGTTGGTTACCCTTAACCGTCATCGGTTAAGCTAAAACCGTTATCAGTCACCTTTAAACCCCTAAAACAACTTTATTTCGAAGGTTGGAAAAGATTGGAAAAAGTTGGCAAAACATTAGCACATTCCAGAGAGATATTGCATCTTCTGAGAGTGAATTTCAGTGAGAACATGCATGCAAGGAAGGTGTAACGCCCCGTCAGATGTTCCCCCTATTCCTGACATGACGACCTTGCTACTAAGCATGGGAGGGTTGTGTGCATGCTCTCATTGACCGTTGTCGACTTTTTCCTTGTCGCAGTGAAGGTTTTACACCTTCCCTCTCTTTCTTGCCTTTTGGGTTGTTGTCAACACCCCAACTGTGGACCTCGTAGCGTCATGGACGACTATCCGGTTAAACAAAAATCTGGTTCTTGGTTCGTCAAGTTACCTGGTCACCGCCATTAATAGGATTAATAATTATTATCATTATTAAGCCATAAAATCATTAAAATAATGTTTATAATACTATTATAAGTCATGTTGCCGACTTCGATCAGTCGCTTTTGTGTCAAAATTTTATCTATGGTAATGGATTGACTTTAAGTTATATTTTATTTATTTGTCTACTTCGTTTTAGGGTTTTATGACGTTTTTAGATTTAAAAAACAAAAAAATATAGATAAATAAATTTAAAAGGAATTAAAAATAAAATCAAAATGCTCGTGGATGTTGGGTGGTTTAGGGAAAAGTGGAAGAAGGCGAAAAAGTCCAAAAATCGCAGTTAGGGTTTTATCTTTTTGGCTTTTGGAATGCGTTAGTTTTGGGCATGGGGCGGCTGGTTTGGGGGTGCAGGGATCTGCTCAGAATGAGTTTGTTGAAGAGGCCTTGGAAGATTTCAAGAAAATGCATTTTATACGTGTAAACCTGCACTCCACAACCGTTTTCAAAGCATCCTCCATGGCCACGTCACACAACCGCATGGGAAAATCAAAGCACATTGGAGAGAGGTTCTTAGGCAGTTGTTGTAGTTGCAAATGCTTTGGGGACAGAGTATGGACGCTCATCAAAGAAAAATGGAGGAGGATTTTTGTCTATTTAGTTTGTCACTTTACCAGCATCCTCCCAGTCGTGCTAGACCTGCATGGGCTCCCATCAAAGAAAAAAAGGCAAAGGAACTTTGTCAGATGTTGCAGTCGCAAGTGCCCTAGTAGATACATATGTAAAACATGGAAGCATGTGAACTATTCGACTAAATGCATGGAAGAAATGCAGTTCCAGGGACTGTAATGATAGCAGGATATGTAAAAAATGGGTCTATTAAAAAGGTATTGAACTGTTTGATAGAATTCCTCAAAGAAATGTTGTCTCATGGAATGCCATGATGGCAGCATATGCACAAAATGGATGTGTAGAAAAGGCTGAGATCTGTTTGGCAGAATGCCTCAAGAGATGTGGTCTTATGGAACATACCCTGACCTTGTAAGCTTCATTTTTGGTTTAATTAGCTTTCAGCCATGCAGGTTCAGTGCATGAGGGTTGTAAATACTTTGATGGCATGAGTGCCTCTTGTAGAATCACGCCAAGAATTATTGCCTCACCTCTTCCAAGTGCAAGCTTCTGGACTGTTATGTTAGAACCATTAATTAATGCTTCCTGTGCATTGTATTTGAAAGCCGTTCCTCAGAGTATTCGTATGCACAAAAATGGATTTTGTTGAAAAGGCGTGTGATCTGTTGACATAGAAAATGTGGTCTTTAGGATCGGGATGATTTCTTGAAAACACAAAATGGTTCTTTCGATGAGACATGGGTTCACAACGAATGGCTTGGTTTACACATGACTACCTAGCATCGGATGGCAACAATGGTGGTCTCGATGGATCGTGAGTGTAAACCACTTGGAGCCCCTTGTACCTTTTCACTCATCGTTTCCAGGCATGGTTCTTCTTCCCTTACCTCTCATAATTCTCATGTTTTAGTTCTCTTTTGCAACTAAATAGAATTTTATATTTATGAGATTTTTAATATAGTTAAATGTTCCTTCGACTCATTGCAAAACAATAAATTGTCGTGTCGTAACTCACGAAGTCATTATAACTCACCTACTTTAAACCATGAACTATCACCCTAACTTCGAGATGATTTAGAAAACTCTTACCCTTCTTGATCGCTCCAATATTGTTTTATTGACCTACGAATTTTACTCCCCATTGATAAAGTTGACCTTCTCCTTGTTTTAATTAGTTAAATTTTGCAATTTTCGGAGACTCACTAAGTACCCTTCGCAACTCTGAAATGAGATGTGAAGTTTCCTTCGTATACCTTGGTATACAAGGAGTCACCTTGACCTTTGGTTTGGCCTGAAATGAACAGATGACATCCTTTTGACGCTCTTATAAGAGCCACATGCATTACGCTGGTTTGCATGGTAGTAGAAAGCTCTTAAATCTAGAAAGTTGGCTTTTGTTTTGACTGTGTCATTTTGAAACTGGATGGAGAAATTACTTCCCGTCTTTGCAAACCTCTAGTGTTTATGCTAGATAATTGCATGGAACATTCAGTATAGGAAAGAGTACTTTTGAGGATAGTTTGGCGAAGCCATTTTGTAAGCCTCCGGTCGCAGTTTGAGGAGGTCAAAATGGACCAATTTCGTCTTGTCGCTCAAGAAAACTTGTCGCCTTTTGAAAATGGTTCTCTAGTTCTTAGTCTCGTCGACTCTGATGAATTCTCCTTATATAGGGGAACTAGTAGGAGATGTCTCGTTGTGTGCTCCTCCATCGAACGTTAGTTATGGACGCGATTTTCTGGGCCCTCGAGCTAACTTTTGTCATTTTACAATGGGGTGAACTACGACCAGTGGCCCCGGAAAACTAGCCGCCAAATGCAAAGCATGCACTCTTTTTCAATTCCGTCAGATGCTATGAATTCTTGGTATATCTAGAGACACATGGAAATTTAATCATGGTGTGCGTTCTCATCAGAAGATAACTTTTGGAAGTAGTTTCTTAGCCTCCGAGCCCATTTTGAACATTTTGTAACTAGTGAGAAAATGTAAAAAAAGAAAGTTGCAGGACCCTCGTAGGGTTGTCAAATCACCCTAGAAACTCTTAATACATGTAACTAACTATTTGAAACACTACAATGTAACTTGTGTGCATTATAACTTTTGACAAAACAGTGTTTTCTCTCTCTACCCTTCTCTTTCTCTCTCCTGGGTTACAAAAAGAAGCAAAATGAAATGTAATGAATACATGTCTCTAAACCCTTTTATTTCGATTGCAAATTATAATTTTTGTCTTACGTAAAAGGGAAACTGAAAAATGATAATTATGATTGATTAGGGTGGATGCCATGCCAACGATTTATCGTTGATATCTTGCTCACGTGGTTTTTGCAGGATGAAAGAATGATGACATAAAGGCGTTGAGTAATTCATTGTTTATTTTTGGTATTATTTTGAAAGACTTATTGTTGAAATTGGTAGTATGTAAAATTTGTTAGATTATTAAGTGCTTGAGAAATTGGTATTTCTTTCATGGATGTTATTTTGATCCCAAAATTTGTTATGGTAAAAGTGAAATACAAATGTCAAAAGGAATTGAAATTAATACTTTGTAGTGAACTTTCATTGTGCAATTATTGGTTTAATAATTGGTGTTGCGCTTCTTCCTTGAAAATGTAATAAAGGAACCTACTCACAACAGTCAACCGTAGTTCAAAATTTGTATATAACTAACCTGCCTATGTTAATCCCTTAGCGTAGAAAATTGTGACCTTCAAACAAACCTTTACACTTGATGGAGCATCTTGTTTTAGGAAAATAAGATCCCAAGAAAAGGGGTTTTATCATCTTAGTGGGTACGTTTAGTAACATCGACCCAAACCAGACATATAGGAGCAACACAGTCAAATAAATCTTCTACATCGAACGAATTTCTTGTGAGATCCAAATGACATAATGGAGCTAGTGGAATACTGGTTCTATCACTTTAAATTTTGTTAAGGAATAGATCCTCTTAGCTATATGTACTATCTTTGGCTAGTGACATTATAGTGCGTTGATCTTTTACGGAGGGTTTATAGGGTAAATACATTTCAACCTAAATCAAATCTATAATAGGGATTTAAGCCCTGGGTGAAAAAGAATTGGAATTAAACTAAACCCTAGTGGATTAGGATGTTAACTTATGGGAAGAAAACTATAATTTAACTCCTTGCATTCGAAATTGAGTTGAAAGATGTTGATTTTAAAGAACCTTAGAAATTGTAATCTTGTCCCTTAATCCCTTGTTATGTCATTTTATGGCATTAAGGAATAAATAATATTTCTTATGCGGAATCATGCAATGCAAGGATATGGGATCTTCGTGAACATAGATCACTTGTGTTCATGTGTATTTTATAATGCTTCTAACCATGTACTTCCTTAATATGTCAGACAAGTGCTGTCATAACTCTTTTGTTTTGAGACGATGATAAAAATGAGACCATAGTGTGATGTAAGAGCATGTCATATAAGATGAAAACAAGATTGGAGATTAGGATTAAGGTCACTCTTGGATTCCTTATAATTTAATTAAACATTTTCATGCGTTGCAAAGAATATAATTGCCTTGGTGTGACCAAACTTCGAGCAAACAAAAGATATATAAATATAAATGGAAGTCCATAAGTTATTGAACTTTATTACTATGGTAGCAAAATAACTATTCCATGATCAAAGAATGTTTTGCGAAAATTATTTATTGAATCTAAGTCTCCCTCGATCCCAAGATTTCACCTTGACACCACGTTAGGTTCACTTGTGTAGTAAGGTTAAATTTTAAACATTGAATAAGTGTTTTGGGAAGCATAATCTTAACATAAGAATGAGAGAATTAGAATTTTGTATGAAATTTGAAATATGGAAAAAACTTATGTAAGTTATGAAGATTGTCAGAAGGGTAAAGAGAAAAATTAACTGGTTGAACAATAAGTGAAATGTGAAATGAATTTTTAGAACATGTAGGTGGAAAAAGGGAGAAAATTATGCTTACATAATAATGTTATTGGATGTTTAACGTACTCTAGATGTAACCATGGTAATGTTGTGTTGTGGGTTGTCAATCCTTAAGTCCCTTTTTATTGTGGTCGTGTTATTTCTAGCATTCGTTCATTGGGGAAAGTGTGGTATCGACAGGTATATGGCGTTGTCATGTGTCTATGTGATTTGATGACTGATGTAAGTGTCGTATATGTTGTTGAGTTTTCCTACTTGGAGTCCTTGTGGCGTTTTGTAAATAGCAATGTATAGAAAAAAATTAAACGGTATTTTACTATTGTATTTGGGCACGTAAAATGAGAGCACCACGAAGGAGATCAAGCATTTTCTATTGCACAAAGACTCACCACCAACAAGGATTTTATCCAACCAAACAAAAAGGAATACGCATGCAGCCCAAGCGAAGCTCTCCTACAATTGGTGATCATCTGTAGTCTCAACCCCTTACCAACACCTCCATCCCTCACTCAAAGGCATCCAAGACCAAAATCAAGGTAATTTAAATGTTATAATCCTCTGGTTCATTTCATTTTGTCATTATATTGTCACCCTTTTGTTCTCTAAGCCACCCACAGACCTCCATTAAAACTCACCCCTCTATATACCCATTAAAAACCCCATCAAATCCAACCCAAACCACCCAATACCTCATTCCGACTAACCAAAAGTCCTTTGTGCAATCACAAAGGAGACCTAATACTCATTCTGTGGTATTCCCAGATTTCCGCATTAATCGTCGGTTATACCCAACCGCCGTTGGTCACCCTTAACCAACATCAGTTTTTGTATTTTCCCATATAACCCAAAACGGTGACCTATCCATCTAATTCTACATCACCCTCATTCATCTATGATCTACCTGAGACCTCTCACAAATTTGCAAAGACCTAGAGCTAGTTACTGACCTTCGGATCTTATTTTAACTTATCCTGTTAGATTAAATATTTCTTATTGTATTTTGGATGAGATACCCAAATCATTTCAACTACGATAGGATTTACTTTATTTAATTAAATTGTCTTAAACAAATGGATCGGCACTGCTAGGAAGTATCACACTTCCCGAATCTAACACATGCTAGGTAGTTCACTACACATATTGTCTAACTCTTTCTGGTGGTATTGCTTTTCATTATAGGTAGTTCCTCCTAGCCAAAAGGAAGCTCTCAAAATCAGCTGTGGATTCAGAAGTCATACGTGCGCAATAACCATCAACCAACATTTGAACAGGTATTCCTCCTATGCCCGTTACCCTATCTGTTTCATCAATACTTCAAAGAAATGTATAAGAATCAGGTGAAACATTTTAGCTTGCCCGATGGGACCCATTCGGTGTTCCTTGCATTTTATTCATTCCTAGGAAAAGTTGTGTGTTTGTTTCCCTTCCAAAAACGTACACATTAATTTTCTTCCTTGGTAACCTACCTTTTCTTTCTATTTGCATAAAAAGAGACCTTTCTTTTGGTGTAATTAAAAGAACCATTTCTTTGTGTTTTCTCGCATTGTAGTGAAAGAACGTCCCTTCCTCTTCATCTTTTTGTGTCATCCAACTTCACACTTCGATTTGGGCTTTAAAATAAGTGCATTGCATTTTGATTTATCGCATTAGCTCACATTAATTGAGGGCAACCTATACGCTTGGAATTCATGACCAGCTGATGGTTGACAAACGAACCATAGAAAGCACATCTCTCTCTCTCTCTGAGTCTTGCCAAATTACACAAATTCAAAACAAATACATATTCTTAAACAACATATTTCCTGGGAACACCTATCAACGATCGCACTGATCTAAGGATTGGCAGGTACTCCCTAGCTCACTGCTCTATCGAGTCATACTTCAGAGCGAAGCCCGCCCCCACCATAACATACCTAAAACCTCACCTTTTAGATATCCTTCTTTGTAGGAAGCCATCCTCACCAAAAACACTATTTCAAAGTTCATGTGTCAATCCTTAAATAGCATAAGCTAATCAAACATAATAGAAAAGGCACTCCTAGGATCGCATTTTTCTTAGTGTTTCTGCTTGGCTTGTGTTTTGATGTGAGAGATCACATACTTCATTTTTCTTGTTCATCCTTGCATGCTCCTCCTCACAGCTGGAGTATTTTGGCTTCACCTAAGTGTGTATGGACCATATTATCATCATTCTATGAATTAGTCCGATTCCACATCAGATTTTAATTCACAACCACTATTCTTTCATCAATGTTTCAATTTCATAGTGATCGGTGTCGGTCCAGAGACCATCGTTAGTTACCCTCGGCCAGACTGTCGCCGGTTATACCCAACTAAAGTGTTGGTTCCAGGTCCTTTTGTTAACCTACCCAAAAGGACATTTTATTCATCTTCTTCCACTTTTCATAGTCCTTGTCACTGCCATCATTCCCATTGACGTTGTAAGACTCATCAAATTTGGCATACTTACCATTTTTGAATTTATACCTTATTTTTCACTCACTTTCCATTTTCTATAGTGACCGGCATCGGTTACCCCTAACTAGCGTCAGTTTTCCCTGACCGGTGTCACGCTTAGCCTGTTTCACTTTCCAACTAACATTTGGTACCTAATCCACTTTTTATTGCCGTATTCACCTATTCCCGTTGTTTTTCTCGTGTCATTTACGAGAAGTAGCCCTGCACGATCGGTAGTGGTTCATATGATGCTTGACTCAAGACAAGCAAGCACACTCATATTTCACACCGGTCATCAACCACTCCCACCTAGTCCTTCACCACCTTCCATTTTATCACCAGCCATGGATCTTATCCAACCTATCACTATCACTACCGGAGATTTGGAGTTCGCACGACTCCTTGACCAAAACCCTGGCGCTTTTCAATTTTACCTTTCCCACTCGTCCGCTCGAGATGACTTAGGTTAGGTGATATATGGCATGCCCATATCTATCCCCCTGACTCTCACTCCCACTCCTGCATTAGCCCCATTTGGCTCTGTGTTGCCCGCATCTACTTTACCCCAATTTTTTTCATAGCTGGGTCCTATACCCGCTTATGATCGCTGCCGGTCTGCCACCTCCGTGGCACCCACCACATCCACCATACCCTCGATAACTACCCAAAACGCAACCTCATCTACCCCTAATGTCTCACACATACCCGTCTCTACACTACCACCTCTGATGTCGGTGACCCCTACCCCTTTTCGTAATGTGGTCCTTTCCATTCCACAATCATTAGCCCCATTGCCACTACGGTTAACACGACCCTTCCACCTCCATATACATACTATCAAGACTTCATGTTTCATCCATTATTCACTCCGGCACGCACTCTGTTTCACTAACTTCTTCTTAATCAACCTACATGGAAAAACCATACACTGGAGTGTCACCCTTGTTATATGCCCAAAACCAACCCTCTCACGCTATAGGAGGCACCCAATCATCGCAACCTACCAACAACCTAATCAAATTGATGTTGGACAAGATGTAAACATTGGAGGCATCGGTTTCTGGCTCCCGTAACACTCTCACCTACGACAAGATTTGCAATAAGCCCATCCACCCATCCATTCCTATTCATCCATACCCCGTGCATTGGGAAATGCCTAAATTCAATCATTTCAATAGCAAAGAAGACCCGCAACAGCATTTACAGTCGTTCAAACATGGGTGTTATCTGATCGCTCACGATGATGCTTTGCTCTTGAGAACCTTTCCCATGTCTCTCACTAGACCTACATTAGATTGGTATAGTGGGTTACCTAGACACTCTATATTCTCATTCAATCAGGTAGCCCAAGCCTTCTTAGATCATTTCTCTATCAATATCATCAAGAAGGTTACCATGACTAACCTATACTCCACGTGTCAGTATGAGGACGAATCTATTGCAAATTTTGTCACTTGTTGGCATAGTTTGATCAATCAACTCACCTTCTAACTGCCACAAACAAAACTCGTCGAGCTCTTCACATGGGCTTGTGTTAGACATATCTCACCAACCTTGCAGGTCCAAACCTTCTGAACATTCGATGAAGCATTCACTATGGCACGAAAGTTAGAGATTTGGGCCATCGAAGAGAACATAATCCAATTACGCAATAAGAATTCGTCATTCAAGTCGAATGATACCTCTTCTTCTTCCAAACCACAAAAAAATTATTCAAAGCTAAGGGCACCACTAACATAGTGGTACTCAAAGCCGGCCCAACTCATCCGTAAAATCAGGCTACCCTCTCATCTAATCTCTCACATGTCCAGACTTTTCACTTCAGATGAGAACATCGGAAATACACCCCAATTGGGGAACCTTACTCTTCTATCTTAGAAAATCTTATCAAAGTCGGAGCCATTACCCTTCCACCTATAAAACCACACACTAGTTTTGACCTTGCTCGCCCCATGCCCGCATGGTATAAAGAACATGAATTCTGTAACTATCATCGAGTAAATGGTCATAGTGACGGAAATCACATCACTTTCAAAAACATTGTCCAAAAAATAGTTGAGAAAGGTGATTTAACCGTGGATAATCCTAACAGACCTACTAACCAAAACCTACACATCTTTAAGAAACCATTTCCCAATCAAGCCCCTTTGTTTGATCAAACCAGTGAGGCCTCAACTCATGATATCCATACCCGTGAGGTTCACGCTATTTTTAATGACGTACCTGTCACCTCCCATTACCTCACATTCCTTCCATAGAGGAAATCCTAGCCCGAAATCCTCCTTCCGCGTTGGAACCCACCGCACCTATTCCTCCACCTACAGAGAGGAACACCTTTCATCTCCTTCATCACCTACGGAGGAGTCTTCCGCTAACATCGAGACCATTTCACCTTTGGCTTCTCCACTTAGAGAACCGATACCCATAGTACTTCTTCAGCCCACAGAGGAACACCTATCATCTCCTCCACCCACAAAGGAGCACCCATTACCTCCTCCACCCACAGAGGAGCTCCCATCATCTCCAAACCCTATCACAGATCTAGTTGAGATACCCTTACCTCTTGGTGAGCATTCTCCATTAGCTACCCAAGACCCTGCAGACCTACTTTCAGCTCTCTTACCCACGAAACCGAAGCTAGCCAATTCCCCATCTCTAAGACACATTTTATGGGAATTGCCATTAGGTCCTCATCAATTCCACCTTCAGACATGTCGTTCTCACATTTGGCCAATCGCTTAGATCATGTGGATAGGGCCTTACTTTGGGGGTGCCTTTTGCTTCATGTCTCAACGCAGATGCAAATGTCACTTGCTGATACTTCCACTATCTACCCAAAAATATTTCGACCAATCGAACTGGATACGACCACCTCTATCACCATTCCTTCCACGACACCCATCATAACTCAACATACACCCTTACCCATAACCCAAACTACATCTAAACCCAAACCCACACCTACATCCTCTTCCTCGCCAAAACCTATCATTACCTTAGGGGTCACCCCAACCACCAGCCTTACTCATCCACCTATCAAACTAGATTTAGCTACATCCTCCAAAGTCAACACCACACCTACTCTGGCACCTAAACCAAAGAACCAAGCCCATAGAACTCATACTCCAGCTTTTCCAGTCGCACCTTCACCCCTTCCATCCATCTTAGGACCTCAACCTCCTAGCGTGGTCGAGAAACCTCCACCCGTTAGTAAACCAAAAGCACAACAGCCCACTCTATCCTCATAGACCTCTAACCTACTCGGACGCCCAACACGACTTACACCCACACCCATAACATCTTTACCACCCATACCTCCAATACCTTCAACAATTCCTTCACTACCCACTACACTTCAATCTTTGTCCCTTACACTGCATCCTCTACCTTCATAGCACCTCTATTATCCCCGTGGGTAACTCATCCTCTTCCCCCATCTGCCTTTCCTTCTAGACCTCGTACACCCATATCACCTTTACCCAAGAAGGTGTAACCCAAAAACAAAACTCCACTACCCCACAATAAGGTAGTCAGAACAACCACACACCCTCCTACCCGTCCATCTACTATACCCCTACCTAAACAAACACAACCGACACCCAAAACCACACCAACACCC
Organism: Taxus wallichiana var. yunnanensis; assembly: GCA_018340775.1. Taxonomy (NCBI): domain Eukaryota; kingdom Viridiplantae; phylum Streptophyta; class Pinopsida; order Cupressales; family Taxaceae; genus Taxus; species Taxus wallichiana. The sequence goes on from CM031239.1 coordinate 189,038,344, forward strand.
AAAACCATAGCTCGATCTGCTCCTCCTCTTCTAAAGACCATTCCTCAACAATCAATCGCACCTACAAATTTCTAAACCCACATTAACTTCCCATTACGATCCACTAGCAGGGTCTTATGCAAAAATCTTAACCAACCTCCTTGAGACTTCTATCATCACATTACCGCCGCTCAGACCTTATAATCCTCTCAAACCCAAGCAAAAGGGTTTGATGATACTAAAATTTGTGCCTACCATCGTGTGCCAGGGCATGATGTGGAAAAATGAAAGGCCTTGAAAACTGTCCTTATCCAGTTATGTCCTCCAAAATTCAACTTTGAAAATGATGACCATCTCGATGAGAACCTTGCTTCACCGACACCCATTCTAACACCGCCCACTCAACAACCACGACCTCCACCCTCACAACTCCTAGAGAGCCACCCCCAAGATTTGAAATTAACATGGTTCACATTAGAGAACTTGTCGCGCCATCACCTAAATGTCGTTGCGCTCAGCTCACTTCACAAGGCTTTTCTCCTCCAGTAGGTTTTTGCCCATCATGTCATTATACCACTCATCCTACACCTTCTCCATTTCATGCCTCCCCTCAAATCAACATGATACACGTCACTACATGTGCTCAAAAGGATAAGGGCAAAGAAAAGGCAACCGACCCACCAACTAATCCCATACCCAACATACCATCTGCACCCATGCCTAAAATCACTATCCACGGCCCCACATATCCTATTTCTAATGGCGTCACACATCACACCATGCTCAAAAAATTACACCAATCTCCCCTCAAAATGTCCTTATATGACCTCATCCAAACCTTAGAATCCCATCGTCAAGCTCTCATGGAGGTTATTCAATCTATTGAGGTTTTACCCAATGACCCTACACCCGTAGCCTCCATTATCACACCCCATCATGTAGCCTCTCTCACTAAATTACCACCTTCATCTTCGCCCCACCCTATTCACCAAGTAGCCTCCCTTAGCTTCTCAGAGGAAGAGATCGCGCCACACCAAAATGATGACCCGACCAGTGCTCTTCATCTCTATCCACATCGATGACATACGGGTACGCCAGTGTGATGATTGATGGGGGCGCTAGCATTAACATCATTTCATCCCATGCATTCACTCAAATGCACATACCTGATAATTGCATGCATAAACATCCTATCATGTTGCGTTCATTCAATGATGCTATCACCTCTACACTAGGCACCATCATCCTCCATGTTCACGTGGGCCCCCACACTATTCCAAAATTATTTTACGTCTTGGAGGGGGAATTCCAATATAACTTTGTTGCTTGGCAGACTCGGATTCGTGTCATGGGTTGTGTTCCTTCCACTTTGCATCGTTGTGTAAAGTTTGAACATGAAGGACACACCTATACCATTTCAACTGACCCATCACCTTTTAAACCATGCAACATGCTTTATCAACCCAATGATGTGCTCATACCTATTAAGTTGTCTACCTCTGCAACCGGTACTTCTTCACCTACACCTCCACTTACCAGCATAGCCGCTGCTTCAACCGCACATACCTCCTCCATTCCTACTACTACCCCAACCTCCACAGCTGACCCATCAACTTCCCAATCCATTAACTCTACCTCCGCATCAACCTCTAACATTTCATCCATTCCAACTACCTACATACCAACCACCGATCCCTTAGAAGGTATTTTTCAACACCTCACTCTGGGGGAATACCACCTATATAGTGTTAACACATTCCTTACTCCACAAGAGTATGGAAGCCTTCACCAACACCCACATTATGATCACTGCATAGGAGAATGCCTCCTTTATGGTCCTCCTCATCTTCATACCAATCTCACATATGGGGGACTTAATACTACTACTTACACACCCGAACCACCGCCGCAAACTCACCCATTTTCCATTGATTTCCAATCACTTACCAATCATCATTTTTCCCACACCTTCCTACACCAATGTGCATGGAAGGGTTTTGGTTTTGGATTTTACAAGCAAGGCCACCATCTTTGTCATTCCATGTACCACCTGAAAACATAATGACCATAGTGGTATTGAATTTCCCGAACCACCTACCAAACAGCCCGCATTGAACTCATTAAGGACACTATCCCTTCTCCACCTTCTTCACCCACTCCACCTTCATCACCACCCTCACCGATGGAGTTGATGGATCCTGAATCTATCCCTCCTAACTTTTTTTTCATAAACACCATTTCCTTAGGGCCTCTGACTTATCAACGTGAGGGTGAGGCCCCTTCCACTCTTCCCTTCCTGTATCCTGAAATGATCGATGATGATACACCTTTAATTAATGTCGTTCAATGTCAAGATGATGAATCTATACTCACCTACCTTGGTGCAAAAGACTCATATATTCATTGGTCGTTACCTTCTGAGACGTAAACCATGTTGAATGAATCGACTATCGAGATCAACATTCATACTCAGGACGACCCACACATCCTAAAGTGGGTCAATATTTAGATGCCACCAACAGAAGCCATCACTTCTTTTCTCGAGAACATAACCACGCTTTCACTTAGTCTTATGTAGACATGCCCGGTATTGACCCCACCATAGTGGTCCACAATATCGTCACTGTTCCTGATGCCAAACCCATCAAACAAAAGCTGAGGAAAATGCACCCTCGCATTTCCCTTCTTTTCAAAGAAGAACTTCAGCACCTTCTTTCCATTTCCTTCATCTTACCCATTGATTATCCTCGTTGGATTTCTAACATTGTCCCTATCACTAAGGTGACAAGGGGACTCTGTATTTGCATGGAATTCCATGACCTCAACCTAGCCTGCCTGAAAGATGACTTTCCCTTACCCAGTATTGACTAGTTGGTTGACCTTACTACAGCTAGCCACGAGATGCTATCACTCATGGATGGCTTCTCGGGTTACAATCAAATCTTACTTGCCCCGGAGGATCAACACAAAACCTCATTCATCACCCCTTAGGGACCTTTCACTATCAAGTCATGCCCTTCGGCCTTAAAGAATTTGGTGCCGCATATCGCAGGATATGACTTACATCTTCCACGACATCATGCATCGCATACTTGGAAGATTAGGTGGACAATATCTTGGCCAAATCTAAGCGCCACTCAAGCACCTTACCATCCTAAAAACCATCTTCGACCATCTCATTAAATATTATGTTTATCTTTAGCCTAAGAAGTGCGTCTTTGCAGTCCTCTCGGGACACTCCTGGCTTTATCATTTCCCTATGTGGTATAGAAGTTGACCCTGCTAAAGTCAAGGCTATTCTTGAAATTCCTCTACCCACTAACCTTCGACAACTCTGTAGCCTACAAGGTAAGTTGCAGTCTATTCACCGTTTCATTTCACAAGTATCGAATCGGTGCCAACCATTTCACCATCTGCTCAAGAAGGATGTCTCGTTAAATGGGATGATGAATACCACAAAGCTTTTGAGGCCATAAAACAATACCTTCTCCAACCACCCATAATCATTCCACCTAAAGATGATCAACCTTTTTCCTATACATCTCGCTACCAATCACTCCTTGGGAGCCATGCTCACTCATCGCGATGACCAACAAAGGGAACAGGCAGTTTATTACATAATTCATACTCTTTTGGACTACAAAACCCAATACACCCATCCTAAAAACTTTTTTAGTCTTAGTTTTCGTTGCCACAAAACTCCGCCATTACCTACTCAACCACAAAACCTATGTTGTGACCAACACCGACCCCTTACACTTCATGTACGTTAAACCTTATCAAAATCAGCATGTCGCACGATGGCTTATGCTTTTAGCTGATCTTGACCTTGAATTCATTCATCAAAAGTCCATCAAGGGCCAAGCTATCACCAACCAATTGGCCGATGCACCTATTTACGAGGATCAACCCTCTAATTTTGACTTTCCAGATAAGTCGATTGCTACCCTCTCCTTAGACGAACCCCCTTACCAAATGACACTCTTCTTCAATGGTTCCAAGTGTCAATGTGGGGGTGGGGTTGGTATTATCCTCATTCCTCTTGATGGTGAACCCATGCATGTCTTTCAAACTAGATTTTGAATGCACCAACAATATTTCCGAATACGAAGTGGTTGTACTAGGTCTCTAAGCCACCTATGCCCTAGATGTCAAATCCATCAACATCTTTGGTGATTCTCAATTGGTTGTAAACCAAGTCAATGGTATATACCAATGTCGTAACGAGATACTTCAAAAGTATAAACATCATGTAGATGTACTTTTGACTACCTTTGACCATTACACCCTTCAAACCATCCCACATTCAACCAACAAATTTACAGATACTATGGCCTGCTTAGCTTCCCAAATACAGACTTCGCCCGCCGATTCTAAAATATTTGTCACCGTGCAACACCTCCAATCACCTTCTTATTTACCTCACGATGTTTACTCCGTCAGAAATGTCACCTCTGACCCAAATGAGCTTTGGTATAAAAAAATACTTCACTACCTTTCTCTCTCCATCTTACCTCCCGATCTCACCCGTAATGTAAAGCGTGCCTTCCTTAAAAGGGTCTCTCGTTACATCATCCTGGGGGACTCCTCTATAAGCATGGCTTTGATGGTATTCTCTTAAGATACCTCACAAGTTCTGAAATTCCTTATACTATTAAGGAATTTCATGACGGCATATGTGGAGGTCACTTGAAGAACCTTATTGTTGCTAAGCGTATTCTTCATCTAGGCTATTATTGGTGACCCTTAACAATGATTGTTGCGACTACATCAAATTTTGTGTAAAATGCCAACAACATTCCAATCTTCATCATACACCCAAATCATGCCTTACAGGTCACTGTGACCTTTGGCCCTTCTCTCAATGGGGTTTGGATCCCGTCGAGAAATCAATCCCCACTCTTCCCAACAACATCAATGGATCATCACCGCTACCGAATACTACACAAAATGGGTGAATCTCGTACCACTCATCTCCATGAAAGCCGAGAAAATATGTGAGTTTATTAACCACCACATCATTTGTTGCTTTGGTGTTCCTCATCGCCTCATCACTCGATAATGGAAAACAATTCAAAAATAAAACATTGCATAAATCGTAACGCCTTCGGCATTTAACTTAGTTTCTCATCACCTTATTACCCATAAACCAACAGCCAAGCTGAATCCACTAACAAAACCCTCCAATTTTTTTTTATGAAAGTGGTTAATGATACTAGGAAGGATTCGCATATGCACATTCTTTATCCTGTGGGCATACCGCACTAGTATTTGCACTTCAACTTTGGCCACACCCTTTTCTCTAGTCTACGATAAAGAGGCGATCTTGCCTCTCAAAGTCTAGATTCCCTCACTCAAAATTTCTATTCATGACATGCTCAATGATGATGAGTTTCGTCAGGACCATTTAGCACAACTAGATTTATTAGAAAAACATCATCTTAACGCTCTGGATCACCTTCAATTTTACCAAAAACGTATCAAACGTGCCTACGAAAAACATGTCCATGCACGAACCTTCCAAGTCGGTGACCTTGTTCTGAAAGAAAATCAACATGTAACTAAAGCAAAAAAAATCAAACGGGGAAAATTTGCTCCTAATTGGCTTGGACCATACATCGTGACTCATACCTATGGATCGGTGCTTATTGTTTATCTTCACCGAATGGTAAACTTTGAACTGAGCCCCTTGATGCCTTGCATCTTCGACCATTCTATTATTGATTTGTAGTCCTACCTCACCTTTTGTCTCTTTCCGTGCTCGTCCCTTGAGTGCTATTCACTTCATACACCTCACTAACGATTACATAAGAATCATGTGAGTACCCATCACTTGTTATCTTTTCTTGAATATGTGTACCACGGCATTACACATAGCATGATTCTCGATGGATACTTTTCATCTACCTTTAGATGAGATCCCATGGTCATTTACCTTGCCTTTTGCATGAGAGTCCTATCCTCCACCTTGGTCTTGTCCATGATTTCAAAGCCCTCACATGGGATATAACTCCTTGATTCAAACTTCCACTCAAAAGATGACTCCCTCACAAGGACATCCTCCTCTCAACAATTGCTGCTATAAATAGATCGCTTCTCAAAGGACAGCTATGTAAATCTTTTAAAAAATAAAAAAACAAAAAAAAAAATGAGAGCAACCGAAGCTTCTCGCATCGTTCGCTTCACAAAGACCTCAAAGAGTTAAATTTTCTTCATCCCATATAGACTTCCCGCATCGATCGGTCTATCTCAACTATAAGTCAAGACAACAAACCTTTTAGTTGTGGACTTGCCCATTATGACCTAGGTTCTCTTACCCGAAGCGCATGCTATCTATACCATATAAAAATTAACTACCTTTCACCCTTTTTATCATTCCCACTCCCATTTCCTACTGCCTCAAGGGACTTCTTGGAACTTAGACATTTGGTGATCATGTGACTACTTTTCACCATAGAATAATCAATCATGCAATGTCTTTAGGGTCTTACGTTCATCACCTCCTCCAAGGTATGATCTACTCGGTATGATCCTACCCAATCAGGTGGCTTTATTGCCCCTCTTATCTTTTAACTATCTTTGTTTACGTTTTGATTACCTTATACAAGACTTGGTCCTCAACGCTTACCTTTGGGGTAATCTTCTTCTTTTGCCACAATCGACCCCACCTACATCACTTTACCTATAATCCACCCACACCTAACAGATCTAAAACCCACACCATGCCTAAAACCTACTAACTCATTTTCATACCTCCTCATATTCTGTCATAGCTCATGTGAGAACTACATCGGTCCGAGGACCATTTTCGCCATGGCTATGTAGGCAGCACTCCACGGGCATGGGGCCGTTGGAGGTTAGCTTAGCCATTCTCTACCCTAAACAATTCATCTTCCACGTTCCTGCACCTAACCTACATCATATTTCATGACCATATCCTCTACCTTGGATACTGAAATCACTTCAACCTTGTTTGGATAAACCTATCGACCTTAGATAATGTAGAGTTTTCCTGCTCTTCAACCTAGTAACGTGTTGTAGTTTATACGTGTGCATGCATTTGACTGTTGCTACCTTTGACCTGAACCATTACCTAGATTTCTCGAGTAGACCTTTAACCCTTTTTCCCTGTGCCCACCTGCCTTTTCCTCACATTTACCTTTTATCAAACCACTCACCGATTCTACCTTCGGCCTCATTAGTTCTTGGTTTGAGGGGGATCACCTTCACCCACACATGGGGCAACCACATCTTATTTTGTTAGCGTCGCTTACCAATACAAGCTACGCAACAAAAAGGGGCAAAATTTAGATGCTAAAATTAGGTCACACTCCCCTTTGGTCCCTCAAAAATAAGCACCCTTCATCACATTCACCTAGCCATGGCCCCCTTCACCCCACTAATATTAATTTAATTAATTCAATTAAATTAATTCATTATCCTCACCATATTTATTATTTAATTATCTTAATTTTGATAATATCCACACTTACACATCACCTAGACATCTTATCGTGCCAACTCACCTAAGACCTATTCTTAGTAAGTTGCCATAACTAACTAAGACTTACCCAAACCCTAAAAATCAATGCCTACATTCCCTCTAACCACATTCCCGCATGCTTAGTAGAACCTTCCGAGTTTAATCCATGGGTTAACCATACGAGATTCTAGAAAATCACGAAGATCTCCCTAGTTTAGTAAACCTAGGAAATCCCACTTGACCGACATCGGTTACCCTTAACCGTCACGCTTAAGCCGAACCATCATTGGTCACCTTTAGACCCCTAAAATAACCTTATTTTTAAGGTGGAAAAGATTTGAAAAAGTTGGCAAAACATTAGCACATTCTAGAAAGATATCGCATCTTCTCGAGAGTGAATTTCAGCGAGACCACGCATGCAAGGAAGGAGATCAAGCATTTTCTCTCCTGCACAACACTCACCCTCAAAGGATTTGATCCAACCAAACAAAAATGAATACACATGCAGCCCATGCAAAGATCTCTGACGATTAGTGATCCTCTGCAGTCTTGAACCCTTACCAAGACCTCCATCCCTAACTCACGGGCATCCGGGACCAGAATCCAAGTAAGTAAAGTGTTACACTCCTCTGGTTTATTTTATTTCATCATTATATTGTCACCCTTTTTGTTCTATCACCACCCACACTTCCTCCATTAACACTCACCCCTCCATATACCCATTGAAAACCCCATCAAATCCAACCCAAACCACCCAATACCTCATTCTAACCAACCCAAATTCCTTTGTGTAATCAAAAAGGAGACCTAAAACTCATTTTGTGGTATTCCCGCTTTTCCACATGTCGGCCGCCAATTATACCTAGCCTTCATTGTTCACCCTTAACCGGCATCGGTTTACGTATTTGCCCATATAACCCGAATGCTGACCTATCCACCTAATTCTACATCACCATCATTCACCTCGTGATCTACCCGAGACCTCTGTCAGGACATGCGCAGACCTAGAGCAAGTTTCCGACCTTCGGATCTTATTTTAACTTAGCTTGTTAGATTAGATATTTCTAAGTGTATTTTGGATGATATACCCAAATCATTTCAACTACGATAGGATTTACTTTATTTCTCACATTAAATTGTCTTAAACAATGGATGACATCCGTCTAGGAAGTATCACACTTCCCGGATCTAGCACATGTTAGGCGAGTTCACGGCACATATTGTTTAACTCTTTCGTGGTCTTTCTTTTCATTACTGGTGTAGTTCCTCATATCCAAAAGGAATCTCTCACAATCATCTATGGATTCATAAGTCATATGCACGCAACAAGCTATCAACCAACATTTGAACAATTATTCCTCCTATGCCCATTACCCTATCTGTTTCATCAATACTTCATTGAAACATCTAAGAATCGAATTGAAACACGTAACTTATTAATTTTGGACCTATTCTAACCTCTCTTAAGGCGAAGTTTGAGACTGCTTGGATAGGCATGCCCTTCATGGGCGGGTCTTGATCTTGGGTAACATGACTTGTGATCATAACCCTATGCCAAAACACCAAGTTAGGTGTTTTGTGAAGTTTTGACTTATTTTTAAATAAATAGGAGCAATCATGGAGACCTCTCGATGGAGAAACATATCAGTTCATAAGGAAACATGCATCAACCAAAACTTATGTTACATTGTTGTGGAATAAATACTTGAAGAAATCCATGTCACTCTCAAGTAAAAACTTCACGAAACCTCATTCTTATACAAAATTCCACTAAGTCTTTTAATTTTCTCATTAATGTCTTGTTGATGCCATGATGTAGTTTCTAATGTCACAAAACTTTATGAGCTTCTTCATAAATTGTGATACATTTATCTTATATTTACATTATTTAATCTCATGTGGCGATGAATCTCGTGTCAACATAAACATATTCAAGAGCTCAACATAGGGGCCTTGACCCATTTTCCTTGCTAAGGAAAAACATAGCAACCTCATAATTAGAAAAGATGTATAATCATAACACTAGAAGGTTGTAATTAGAATAGTAGTTTAGTCCATTGAAGAATACACATGAGATGGAAGCATTGGAAATAAATTAGTTATTTTTGTATAGTGTGATTTTATTAGAAATGAGCCAAAAAATGAAAATGAGGCATCAAATACCTCACAATATCCCACCCCAACAATATCTTCATCAAGTAGCAGAATTGTTTCCTAAGATATCAATGTAGTGACATCCCAAAGACTAGTCTTATATAATTGTAGTAACACCTCTCAAGAAACATGTTATTCAATATCCCACAAGGTGTGACTTAGGAGGGATTTCAAAACTAGTTTCATAGTCTAACATCACGAATATATCACCCAAAACAAATCTTAGGGAAAACTATTGTTATCAAATTTTACCATCGGGCAAAATTGGACAAACAGGACCTTGCACACAGTGAAAATGGAGGTTTTGATTTAGTTATGGAGGCTTACATTTTGGATTTGAACGAATAAGGTTGAAGTAGGCCTGAGCAAGTTGCACATGTTTTGGGAAAAGAATTCTGAAATTCAGGTTTTAGATTTCAGAGGTGGAGCTTTTCAGAAATCTCGGTGATTCAAATGTTTAGAAACCCAAAACTCCGAAAGTCTAAAAATTCAGACTTTTGGGTTTCGGGGTTTCGAGATCTTATAGCGCGAAGTTGGAAAAATGAAGGAAAAGTTCCAAAACCCGAAACTATGTAAGTCCAAAAATTTGGACTTTCCGTTTTGGGGATCTTGGTGAGAGAAAAAATCCCGAAGTCCGAAATTTTGAAAGTCTAAAATTTCAGATTTTCTAGTTTTGGAGTATCAAAGTTTGGGATTCATGGTTTCAGAGTCTCTGACAGAAAAATCGGAAAAGTGACCAAAAATGTCTGAAATCCAAAAAGTCTAAATCCTGAAAGGCTTCGGACTTTGAAAGTCAACACAGGTTTCATGGTCAATGCGGTGGCATTTTTAGACTTAGGGGTTTTGCATTTTGGAATCTTCGGTGAGAAAAACATGAAAAAAAACCAACAATGTTTGAAATTCTGAAGTCTAAATTTTTAGACTTTCAGATTTTAAGGTTTGGGAACTCTCAAACAAAGCCAAGATCCCGCAATGTTTGCAAAATGACACCTCGACCTTCAGATGGCCATAAATTTTGACTAGGAGCTCAGATTTGCACAAGAAAAGACTTTTCGATATCTCTCGGCGTCGGGTACTTAACTACGATGGATATATTAATATTAGTGAGGCTAATTTAGTCAAAATTTAGAAATACAGAGTCCACTATTTTTTGGGTGTCCGAGGTTTCTCACCTACCACCTTAATGAAGGTATGGGCTTCTATCTTTTCCAACAAGAAACAATACATGGGGGCATGGTTTTTTTCATGGAACCCATCATTTTGCAGGTGAATTCAATGCATTTTGGGGTGGTTGAAGCAAGAATTCAAATTCTTCTCACCTTTCTCTCTCATTCTTCCTATATATTGTAAGGAGGGGAATTTTTGTAAAGGTTGGACATTTTTGGCTTTGCACCCTCCCTTCTTCTCTATTTTTAGTTATCTTGTGGAGTTGAAACCTCCCATCTAAACCGTAAAATGTAATCATGTCTCTTGTCCATTGTAATGCACTATATTAAATTTGTGGAGCAATAAAATAAGTCTGTGGATGATTTCAACCCTCTCTTGTATTCATTGCCTTCATCTAATATCTCATTACAGTCCTAGTTATTTGTGCATGATGGTTGTATTACATTTTTAATGGTTTGTGTTTAATTTCAAAGCAGGTGTTCAACATTCCTTTGGTGCATCACCTCTGTTAATTTAGGTTTATTTTCTTGTATCTCCTTAACCCTATCTCCTTGGCAAGTTAGAGTAGATTTTAGAGTAGATCCTCTACAAATTGTATGTGTGCACCTAAACAGAGGAATAGGAACTAGTCTTTGTCCGAGAGCTTTAGCAATCGCAAAGTCTCACACTTTAGGAAAAGCTGCATGTTATGCAATCACACTGAGAGTTTCAACCTATCGAGTTGTCGACATGCAGGGGTGTTGTGATTACGTATCAACAACTACTTGATATGATATTGCCGCAATGACATTTCTAGTAGAAAATACATTTTATCTAACAAGATATCACTCAAGAGGCATCTTAGGAGAAAATTCAATTCCTTTTTACAATCTCATTATAGCCAAATCTCACTCGAGATAAGAATTTTGAAACAAATATATAAAAATTTAGAAAATGGTGCTTTTATAGATTTTACATTATTCATTATACTTGATCAAGTTATTTTAAAGAAGATATTCAAAATGAGAATTTACAAATCCATGGATGAAGAAAGTGATGTATTATAGACAAATCAAACTTCGGATCTAGTGAATATCTCAAGTAGGAAAGAATGTTATTGGAAAAAGTGGGTTCACAAGATAAATTTTTATGTTGATGGAAATATTGAGAATCATGTCAAAAAACAAATGGTTATAAAAGGGTATTCATATAAGCCAAAAATAGTTTCAATGAGAAAATTGCACCTATAGTAAGTTTTACTACAATCGGATCATTTTTAGAAATTATAGAACTTAACAATTGGAAGGTTTATCGATGGATTCCATGACAACATAATAAATAGAGTAGTGGAAGAATAATTTTATGACAAATAACAAATAGGTTAAATGATATTTTTGGTCATGACGACAAAGTTTACATATTTAAGAATGCTTACAAAGTTAACCTTACTTATTCAAAACATTAAAATAATTGAAAACTAAAATTTCTCTATCATTCCAACAAAACTTTTATAATTTAAGTGTTTCAAGCATAGCTTTGTGATCGGTTTCACAAACTATCCATAAATCTTTGTTATAAGATTTTCCATAGAATTTAATAAACTTAATATTTGTAGCAATAACTAAATTTTGATAGTGTAGTATCCTCCAACGGGTGTAAAAATATTCAAGCAACCATTGATGCATATTATTATGAGGATATCTTCGAGACATGTTCTTGTGACAACCACAAACCTAGTAAGATAAACTAGGTCTTCCCCATCTGTGACACTTGTAATTTATTTTGTTTTTGACCCTACGGATCTACAAAGATAGTAATTTGTCCCCTCCTCATTTCCTTCATCTGCAACAACTGCAAAAACATGCCCTACATCCAAAATGTTACCACATTTTTAGTACAATTAAAAAAATCAAATATCACTGAAATTTAAAGAATTTATTTTATTATTGATATTTTACCTTGCTCCATAAGATCTCGAGATAAGATCAAAATAAGTTGATGATGTCATTTCATTATCCCCTAATGCTTGTGATGGATGCCCTATCTCCAAAGGTCTAAATGGCCTATAACACCATTTATCAACCCATTCTTTTGACTAACACTCATCCTAATCAAAATCCATACAAGTTGAACAAAATCATGTCATGATCCTAGTATAAATAGTCTAGGAACTAGAGTCACAACGTTGAAATTAGTGAAAAATTTCAATCAAATTAATCTAGTACAATCTTCATACATTGCCTTGTTTTCTTCCTTGACTAACCATAAGAATATTTACACATAAGAAAAACTTTATGATCCACTTGACAATGTTTCACTACATCAATCTATAATAGTTGTAGTATCAATTAATTTTGTAACATTATTGTACTTTAACTCCTCTCTTTTCAAGGCCCATTTTACACATGCTTTGACACCATCATGCTCCCCTTTTCCATGCCCAACCTCAAAGAAACTCCAAAAATGTTGAACTCCAATATTCACATGCATCATGCTCAACTGTAAACACAAAATCTAGCACTTTAGGTATCTATCTAGTCTTGATCACATACCACGATTAATATGATTCCTAAGCGAGAAAATTTCTAATTGATCATTGTCTTTGGCCATATTTGCTTCGTCTCTATTTCCTCTTTTGGTCTTACAAGTGCTTCTTTCTTAGTCTGTCTTTTCATACTTTGGCATTTATGAATGTGGACACCAATGCCCAAGTTCCCCCGACCTCTTTGTAATTTCTCGTATCCTTTGGGTCTTTTCTAGCCATTTGCGCATCTTGATTTTTACTAGTCGGCCTTTTTGTGGTTAGTTACGATATTCAAACAAGGGAATCATATAAATACAATTATATGTGATCATAATAGGCAACCAAGAACTAAGCATCTACTATCTCCACCAAAAGTTACATCCAAAGGAATTTACAAGAGCATTCAAGCATCCATCTAGCATCCATACAAGGGAAGGGACTATATTTTTCTACATTAACTTCATAGGAGGGAAAGTTCATTTTTCCATGCACACATCTATCTACATTTTCTAAATCTAGTTATTGCTCGTTATCAAGTGTGACTCACACGAGCCATCTAGGGTAAGATTTATTCACACACACATATAGAACTATATGGGGTCCAGTAATGTAGTGCAAAGCACTTGGTCGTAAGTTAACTTTGTTGACAATCGAGGACACCTGAACTCTGTTTTACGTCTTTCATTTTTAGCATTTTATGTAGTTTGGGGTTTTGTAGGTACTTATTTCTCACTATAGGTTTTAGGAAAATAACAATGAAGTCCAAAGTGACATACGGAGATAAAAGAAAACAAACAAGAACATATTACGACCTAGAAAAACTAAGTTTCGCAGCTTTTCTTATCGGTCACAGGGACCCAAAATAGGTTCTTGACACCCAGGCACCTGTGACCCTCGATACGCGCCCTCGTCCTAGAATTTTTACGCTTCACTAATTAACTAGGCCTGATTGCAACATCCCACTCCTTTGTTCTTGTAGTTTTCAAGCTCGGCACAACTTTGACATTCACAGAATCGCTTAATTCTTTATCCCTTTCATTTGAAACTAGGGTTTTAAATTTAAATTTCTTATTTGCTTGGAACAAATATGTACTTAATTGTTTATATTTGTGCCCTAATAAATATTTAGATTTAACATATATTTATTCCAATATTTGTTTAATCATTTAGAGAACCCAAAATTCAAACCCTTCTTTCTAAGTATGTCTTCTTCTTAATAAGTCATGGATTAATCTTCTTATCCTTCTTTGATTCCAACTAAGGTTTCTAGAATGGTTACTACTGTTTGTTGATTTCATGTAGTTTCGTACTCACCATCCTCCTCACTTTATTATGCTTATGGCTGATCCTACTAGCAATGTACTAACTACTTGTTACACACGTCCTCCTACGGCTCCACCCATTTCTATCCCACCGCCTATCACTTCTACGGCTCCCCCTAGCTACTTCTAAGGGTTATGATATCATTAAGCAACTTAAGAATACACCGCCAAAATATCTCTCTATGACTTATTACGCAATGCACTGATTGTTGTCATACATTAGAGGCCACCCTTTGTTTTATTCACATTGAAAGTGATAATTCTTTGGTGGCATTCACACACCTCATTCAATCTCTCAAAAATTTGACACGCACTATATCATTTACAAATGAGGACATATCACCATCTACTATTGAAAATCCATATACAACTTTTCTTATCACTGCTATCATTTGCACCATTTGTATCAAGTGTGTACTCATTGACAATGGATCTATCATTAATTTATGTGCTCATTCCCTTTTAAAGAAAATTGGCATCGAGACAATCTAATTGCTAAGAATTCCACTCTTATTTGTGGTTATGATTTAAGCACTATCACATTACCTTTACAAGTTGTGCTTAAGAATGTGCTGCATTATTCTTTGCTATCGATACCTTGTTTATGTTTAATATTTTGTTGGGTAGACCATGGATTCATGTAATGCATACAGCCCCATCCATTGTTCATCAATGTGTCAAATTTGTACATGATGGCTATGAACATGCCATTGCTATAGACCCTGATCCATTCAAATTTTGTCGCATAGACCCCATTACTGCTATGCATATTCCTCCATTGTAGCCTATTCCATATAACAATATTGATATATATGATATTAGTCAATCTAGCATTTCACAGGAACTTCAAAGTCTCTCTCTTCCACTCTAAGCATTCCACCTATTTCCACTCACACTATTGCTATCATTTCACTTGCGTGATCTGCTCCTATCACTACCATTCTGCTCATTAAGGCTCCTTTCACTCCTACATCTAGTGCACCTCCTACCAATATCCTTGATAATTATACCCAGATCCCAATCCCAAAGACTTATGATTCTAATGATGACGCCGATACCATTGAGCTTACTGATGACAAATTATATAATCTTAATTTTACTCTTATTGAGGTAGATTATTCATATTTCCATGATAGTTTAATTGTTGTCAGCCCTAGTGAGTATCAATTCAAAACACCCCCTCCTTATACTAATGTTGTCGTAATTTATCACGGTTCTGTCCATACTATGGATGTCGTTTCACCTCTTCAGAGGAAATCTGCATCTACACTTCCTCCTTTCACATGTATGATTTTCATGAATAACTCTTATTGCCATAATATTTTGTTGGATCTTACATTCTCTGATACTATTTACACATATGATATCTTAACTCAGCTTGACTTTAAACTAAATGATATCTTATTGCCTCCTCATTCACCCCATCTCTACAATGGATGTGTCCATATTATAGCTTCCTATGGCCTTTGTGTCTTCGATCTAATAGCCTTTGTGGTGTGCGCTCCACGAACTTCTCCACTAAAACTTGGGAAATCTTGCTTGGATCACATTGGGGGCACTTAGGGCCCTAATCATGCTAGTATCATATTTCTTATGTCATTCGCCACAATTCTATCTTCAATAATTCATCTCTCAAGTATTCATAGAATCTCACTTGTTGGTATGCACATAAATGTCCACCAATACCTTTCACTAATGAAGAGTATACAACGCACGTGTACAATTTACGCTGCAATAGCTCATTATATGATCCCCCACACAATATCGCTTACTAGGTTTTTAATGCATCTCCACTTGGCTTTGATCATTAAAACGATGATCATTTTGACAGTGTCACTTGATCATTCTCATCATCATACACTTGGGGGGAATCATTCTTATTCTCCTCCCTTATTGCATTCTTAGGTGTCTTACATATTATACACTTCATATCTAGCGTCAAACACACATCTTGATACATTCTTGTATCTTCACTTCTCGATGACGCACTCTCATTCCATGGTTCATACTTCACCGCTGAAGGTTTACATTTAAAATGAACCTTCCCACACTCTCTCACTCACTCACTCACTAGAATTTGTTAATCATACCTTTCTAGAAAATAATTCAAACAATTTTCCAATGACGCACTCTTGTTCTATAGTCCATTCTCCACCTTGAGGGGACATTTATAAATGAACCTCATCTCATGCATACTCATTCGCATTCACACGGGGCATGCCAATCCTATAACCTTCACTCTACATCCCATTTCATCTCACTCATCCACAACATATTGCATATCTTGGATGCACATTGTTATTGTTTGCTTATACTGCATGTTACATCATCATGTTTACTACGTTAGCTCGATACACTTTGTATATCATTATCTTTTCTATACACACATGCGCATTTACTTTCTTTCTAGTTGTGATTGCATCCTTTACATATATTGATACATGCAACATGGATGCTTGGCACATTACCCATTACTAGTCCCACAATAGCTCTTGGGGGCATCCACTTTCCTACACATGTCAGATGTTATTCTTTCGATTTCTACTACTTCCTATTCACACTAGCACACTAAATTATATTGTATTATACACATTTTGACATACTTTCTATCTATAAAACATGCTAAGAGGTGCTTCATGTTTAGCATTTGTCTTGTAGGAACTCTTTGCTACCATGGTTATCTTTTACATTGCTTGTTATTGTCTTTGATTGTCATTGTCAACCATTGTTTACGAGCTTTTCCCTATGTCTTGCTTGTTCTCTTATTGTGTTTATGCTTTTGTCCATGTTGGCCTCGTGTGTCTTGTGACATCTTGAGTGATGTCAAGTATGTTTGAAACCTGCTTGTCGTGGTCTACTTTGTCTCGTATTATTTGTTCTTTACATTATCTTCTTGTGTGCTTAGCTTACATCTTGTCTTGTACATGCATTTTTATCTTTTTTGCACTAACACTTTTTTTCAAGCCACTTTTTTTACATGTGCCTTGATTTCTACCAAGAACACTCCCTTCCTTGTAGGTAATTAGTTCCAGTGTCTCGATCCTCCTTTGGGGTGCATACACCTTGGGACGTTGTATGCACCCCAAATGAGGGGGGCATCCATTGGGTTAATCAGTCACCCCATACAACATTTTATACTCACGGATAACACAACTCACCTCACAGTCAACACAACATTTAGTTTCGATGTGGCTCGTAACCTCGACTTGGGTTCTCGACAACACACACATTATCACCTGCACATAGAAAGTAGCACATGGGTGCCCCTCACCCTTCTTCGATGCCTATGACCAAGGGGAGTTACACAACATTTCTCGCTTTAGTACAATTTATGGCAGTTTACATAGATGCTTTTATAAGACAGAAAATCCTTCAACACTCGGCACGCATACACTACACCTTCTTTTCTACTTTCGCATTGAATCAAAATGGGTTATATTTTTACACACCATCTACGGTAGTGTTTTAAAATTCGGGAAGCAGTTAAAGTTTGGAGAATGACACCACACTTTTCTCCCTACACTTCTTTCGTTCTTAGAGTGAAATCACCTAAAAAACTCACATTTGGTGCATCTGGTGTAATGCCCCATTCATCATTGCTTTGTTATTCTGTGACGACCGTGCTTCTAAGGGCTAAATGTCGTTGTGTTTCCATTGAAACATTGGTGTCTTCGTCTTGTTGAGCTTGCCTTCTTGCGTCGGTGTCGATGTTTTTGGTTGTTGGCCCCGTAGCGTCCCTCGCGATTATCCTATTAAAGGAAAACCTTGTTCTTGCTTTATCGAACCTCCTGTTGATTGTTGTTAATTTCCTGCAAGATATTTTTCCGTAGTATTGATCACTCTCGTGCTCGACCCCTCGATTAAATTATTATTTTGTATTTTTGCTATCGTGTTAGGTCCTAAACGATTTTTTTCAAACCCCGTTTAGGTGTCACGACATTTTAAAACATAATAAAAATAAATAATAAAGGAATGGGTATCAGTTATATTCTTATGTGTATATAGATAATAAAATTTCATTTTTGAATTAATTAAGCCTTTTCGGCCGTACGCATGCCTTATTGCGAGTTATTGTTTATTTGAGGTTTCTCATCCACCAGCTGGTAAATTTTTATTATTATTTATGCTATGCTTGGCGTGGAGGAATTTCTGGCCCTTGTCCTTCCTTATTGTTTCTTTCTTTGCTGTTAATGCCTGAATTTTGGTGGAGAAAGTGTAAATTTATTATTTGGCCGCCTATTTGTTTCCTTGTCAGCTTTAATTAAATCATGATTTGACCTTTGGCTGGAATGAAATGCCTCTTTCCTCCTGGCCACACATTTGTTGGGTTGTGTGTTATCTTTCTACTCAGATTTGTTTTCTTCCTTGTTGCGTGGCCATTTCAAATGGCTCTACCTCTGCTGCCGCACTTCTCTTCATTTAATAATTTTGTCTTGTAACCTTCCATGTCCTTGTTGTCTTCCTGCAACTTTCTGCTCTGGCGGCGTGAGATCTTCTTGGGGCGGACTGCTTGTGGAGTGGTGGAAAAACTTTGGAAAATTTTGTCTTCCTTTGTTGTGCGCCTGCCCTTTTGACATGTTCCTTTTTCTTTTGTTTTTATTCACATGGCCACGATGAAACCTGCTCACGCCTAGTGCTGGTCGACGTTTGGAAAATGTGGTGGGAGGATTTTGAGTGCGCAGAACCTTTGGGCGCCTTCCTTGCTGGCCGCGTGGAGATAGTTTGTTTTGTAGTCTGGTGTTTGATCTAAGCAACAAGTGGAATATGTTTGTTTTTCTCTTTTAGACAAGCACTGTATATTTCTGACATTTTGCAAAGATGGCACAAAAATTTGGATAATAAATAAAGATCTGTTGTTTATCATGTATTCGCACCAGACTGCACCTTTATTTTCTGTTAAAATACATTAAAACAATTGGTGGGAAGTCTCCGTAATTGCCACCTCAAATTTTTAGAGTGGATAATGATGGTGATCATGGAATGTGAAAACAGTAGCTCGAGGAGGAAGAAAATTGTGTAAAGAAGAGGAGCATTGTGGAGATTTACGAGAGCTACAAGTCTGTTACTGTGTCCAATGGTGGTGAGAAACAGGGGAGGAGGAGGAAGATTTATGAACATATTGTTTGTAAGAAATGTGGAGAAGGGTATGGAGAGGAGAGGCTCCTCCTACTCTGTGATGGGTGCGGTAATGGTTATCATATGTATTGTGTCTGCCTCATTCTGGTCAGGATTCCTAAAGGGAAATGGTTCTGTCCATCTTGCTCCGGAAGGATGGCATTAGAGATTGTAAGAAGAGGTGTCCAGTGGAGTTCAGGTTTGAGAGGAATGTTGGTGCCTCGCATGCTGCAGACGAAGATTCAACTAGAGGGTTGTTGTTGTTGGACCTTGGGGAGTTTGGATGCCTCGTCGAAGCTGGAGGAGTAGGCAAGATAACTCTACACTTTGCTACTGTTGCTATATTTTTTTAATATATCATGAAATCGAACCACCATTTCCTTGTATTGGTTTGTCAGCTGGACGCCTTACTAGGAGACCTCTCTTTTCTACTTGTTCTATTCTTGTTTTCGTTTTTATCGCTATCAGTGTGTTAGTGGAAAGCACGCATGTGCCGTCGTCTCTGGGTGTTATGTTTTCCTCACTTGAGTGTTCAACCTTCATCCTTTCATTTATGTATATCTTCTTCTCTACGATTGAGTTTTAAGTTATTATGTTGTCCCAGCTAGTATTTCCGTTGTCGTTAAAATAAGTTGCGATAACTATGCAACTCCTCCCTATCATCTGAGTTTATTTTCTTTTTCTTTGTATTTCGTTGAAAGTTATTAAATCTATTCCTCAAACCCCTTCGATAATCTTCTTGACATCGGAAAGACAAGTTGTAGAATTGGAAGTGATCACCGCTTGGGCTATCCGGGTTGGAGCTTCGGTATTAAAACTTTTATAATGAAAAGTTTGTGTGCAATGCGTATCAGATCTCACGTGCTTAGACTTCCATATTATCTTTCAGCTTGTTCCTAGGCTTTTAAGGCCATCCTCAGGAAGTACCTTGACCATCCCTATCCACTTGAACCGTAACTAGCTTTTCGGATATGCTAAGCTCGAGGTTTCTATCGTGCGAATCCAGTACCTCGTTAACACTAGGATAGTTTGGGTCTAATCCCCCTCTCAGAATTATTGTTGATGGCGTTTCTTTCTATTTTCCTAACTTGCATTCTTTCTCTTTTATAATTTTAATGCTATTAATTAATATTGGTCGTTTTCCATGCACGTAATTACCTTAATATTTTGTGATGGAAATTGCCTTAAACGTTATTAATCTTCGGGAAAACTCATCTTGCATTTGATAGTCTTATGGTTTCATAGCGGAAGGTTTTGTCTTGATAATGTCACTTAGAAATTTATGTTTGTATCTATGTGTGACGGTTGACTGTGTTATGAAGGGTTGACTTAAAATATTGTTGTTTTAAAAAAAGTAATTTATTTTAAATTAACCGAACTTTAGAATTATTGTGGAGGTTTGTAAATCCTTAGTGATAAAAAAATTTGGATGACGTTTTGTATACTCTTGTTTGATGGAGTTCCCTTCTTCTCTTGCATGTTATTACTAGCCTTTAAGGCATTGGCCCTTCTTGAAGGATTTGGGAATCTCTTGGAATTAATGGTCAAGACTAGTATACCTTGCCTTCGCTTCGAAACTTATGTTGTGTCATGTCCGTGTATCTAATTTCAGTGATATGCTCTATGTGTTTTTAGGAATGAAATTCTAATATGCTTGGCCTTTCATGTTAATCTGTGAACATTGTCGTTCCTCTTGGTTAGGCTAATCAACTCTTGTCTTTTAGGAATCTCATATTAAAGCCTATGCTTTTGGTATCTTTTGGTAATTTTAGATGGATGGCATGTGTGACAAAATTCAATCTTGTAAATATTTAATTGTTGATGGGAATCTTGTTTCTTATAGATTGTTTATTCCTTCTTATAAGGCCAAGAGCCATTCTCGTACAATTGTTAAACTTTTGTTGCTTTAGTTCAAAATGGAAGTACAAGGCCTTTTCTTCGTGATTGGCATGGTAGAGACTTTATGATAATTTGAGGTGTTGTTGTGTTGAGGGCATTGACCCAATTCTCGTAATAGAGTGTTTCTTTCATGGTATTGTTAGACTTTAGTTATGGTGGCTTTGTGTAGCCTTATCTTGCTCAGTTCTCGCGAACTGACTCTTGTATAAAAAAAAATGTTGTTGCAGATGGCTTATGCGGGTAGATGAGGGATAGACTTGTAGACTTTTGCATCAACCTCAGTTGAGAAGTTCTTTGCATGAATCCTTTTTATATTGTTCAACTATTGATAACGTCCAGTGGAAAATGTAGAAGAGGATCAAGGTCTTAGTATAATGTATTGTGGACTTTGTCATCTTAACTTTGGAAACCTTGGATTGTTTGACTATCATTGAAAATATAAGAAAATTTGTTTACCACTTGTTGAGTGACCTTATTGGATTATCGGTATTTTAAGAGTTGATGTAACCTTGTTTTGTTTTCGTAATGAATATTGTTAAACTTTACCTTGTGAATAAATGTTGAGTTAAAATTTTCTAAGACTTAGTAATAATGCGTCATAAGCAAAATAAAATGGGTTGTTTAATACTTATTGAAGTTAAACTAAAATTTATATTGCAAGTAAATTAATGTAGCGGTGACCCACTTGATAGCATGTAATTCCTTAAGTGATCAAAGATGTAATTAACCTTTGATAAGTAACATCATATAACATGATGTCCCTAGCTACACTAGTGAACATTATCCCTTTTATGGTGAAATTCGTAAAACGATCCTAAGGTGAAATGAATTGTTAGTTGTTAGAAGATGATAAGATTCAATAAGCCGGAGAAAACAATTTGGAAACCACACACTCTATCTCTCCGCCATTTGGAAGGTAAATTTTTCTCTTTGGTAATACTCATTCAGTGAAGCCTAAGTAAAATCTTTGATAATTCTGGTTAAGATCTCTAGCTTCAATTAAATATTGGCAATAACTAATGAGGTCCTAAAGATGATTTCAACTCGACCTTCTCCCTCTAACCTTTTTCCAAGGCACTTTGTATTTCTTCTCTTAAGTGTGTTGAACGTAAACCCATGTTGTCATATGGGCAAGAACGAGTTATAGTAGTGTTAGTGTGAATAGATGGCCTTGTGGAATTAAATTACCCCTTTTTCTTAATAAACGAATTAAGCAAATAAAGGTCATAATAGAGAAGACTTAAAGCAAATTTCTCTTTAGAGTAAAAGTAAGAAACTTAGCATTGTAAGAGGAATTGTACGAATAATATCTAGAGTCCTAGAAAACTTAAGGATTGAAAGATGTTTTATTGAAATAAATAGCCTTCAATAATTTCTCATGTTGGCTTGCCATATCTGTAACTGTGTTATGTGGTGGTTTCTTATGTTGTCTTGTCAAAAAGGAAAGTGAATTTATCCTTGATGGGTGTGAACATTTCGTGCTACCTTTGTGGTCATCCTTGTATCGAGTTGTTCACAGAGTTAGTTATAACCTTGGTGGCGACCATGTTGTGTCGTGTTTTGGGTCAATCAAGTCAAAAATAAAAATAAAAATTATCCTATATTTTACTGTGTTGTTAGCATGTGTGAATTTTGGGTTATTCTGGTGGCATGAGATCACGCAAAGAAATCATTATTCTACAACATCTTGGGGATCCTTTTTATCTCTTTTACTCATCACGAATCAAGTGCACATGTTTCTTTTTCACTTTTTTACACACATTTTACTCGTTGGATGAAATTTTTCATATACATGTATTTGACTACTTATTAGTTTTTCTCTTTTATAGGTTTATCCTTATGGGAAGCATTAGTCACATCATCACACATCAAATGACAACAACAAAAGGTACACCGCGACATCTACACATATGTTTTCACCCCTAGGGTCATCATCACCACCATTTTTTTTTACTTCCTCTTCTCTAGCTTACATGCTTCATATTTTTATCACTCAACGCTTTTCCTTGTCTCTTGGCACATTTTTGCCATCGATCTACATCGTTATCAATTGTGCATCTCTCATCTACTTTTTGTTATCAAGAATTCATTCCATAACATAAAGGGTGGTAAATGTAGACACAAAATCATGCACTTGGGGTATCTATTTAGTCTTGATCACATACCACTATTCATATGATTTCTAAGTGAGAAAAGTATTAATTGATCACTGTCTTTGGTCATATTTGCTTTCTCTTTGTTTCCTCTTTTGGTCTTACACTCCTTCTTGACCAGTTTTTCTATTCATACTTCATCATTTATGAAACTTGACACCAGCGCCCAGCAAATACGCCAGGCCTGAGATGCCCCCGTCTCGCTTTGGCGCCCCTGACCTCTTTGTACTTTGCTCACATCCTTTGGGTATTTTCTAGCCATTTGGGCATCTTTATGTTTTCTACTCATCCTTTTAGTGGTCAATTATGAAATTCAAACAAGGGAATCATATAAATACAAATCTATATGATAATAACAAGGGACCAAACATTAAGTATCTACTACCTCCACCTAATGTTGCATCAAAAGGAATTTACAATAGCATTCAAACTTCCATCAAGCATCCATACAAGGGCAAGGGACTCCAATTTTCTACATACACTTCATAGGAGGGCAAGTTCATTTTTCCATGCACACATCTATCTACATTTTCTACATCTAGCTATTTCTTGTTATCAAGTGTACTTTGCACAAGAGCCACCTAGGACACAATTTATTCACACACACATAGAACTAAATGAGGTCCATGTAATGTGCTTTGCGAAGCTCGGTCGTAAGTTTACTTCATTGACAACTAAGGGCAGATTCGACCTATCACTTTGCATCTTTATTTTTTAGGATTTGATGTATTTTGGGGGTTTTGCATGGGATTCTTTCTTATTGCATGTTTCAGGTGAATAACAAAAAATTCTAGTGACATACATGCGATCAAATAAAACAAGCAGTAAACATCTTGCGGCTCTGTGAAACTAAGTTTCACAACTTCTGAGTGGTCACAGGCATCGAGAAGAGGTCCCCAGCATCCCTAATCCTCCATAGGATCCCTAGTCCTGGAATTTTCGATGCTTCTTCAATTTTATCGGTCTGATTGCGACATCCTACTCCTCTATTCTAGTATTTTTCCAACACGACATAGCTTTGGCATCACTGTGAATCAGCTAGGTGTTTTATCCCTTTCATTTGTAACTAGGGTTTTAAATTTAAATTGCTTATTTACTTGGGACAAATCTATACTTACTTTTTTATATCATTACACATATTTAGATTTAGCATATATTTATTCCAATATTTACTTAATCACAACCAATAGAACATCAAGGAATTCTTAAATTTAGATGCACAATTGTCTGACTAAATGTAGTGTTGATTGAACATGATATCTTTGACATTCAAATTCTTGTAAAACATCTCAAAACAACCTTGGATAAACTTTGGGGAATGTGATATTTCATCACTAATATAAAATTGGTACTCTCTCAAAATCTTTCTAGCATCATTTGTGTTATCAAGTGCATGT
The DNA here is from genome assembly GCA_018340775.1 of Taxus wallichiana var. yunnanensis. NCBI lineage: Eukaryota > Viridiplantae > Streptophyta > Pinopsida > Cupressales > Taxaceae > Taxus > Taxus wallichiana. Next base: position 189,063,516 of record CM031239.1, read on the forward strand.
CTAAATGTAATATGCAAAAAATGGAAACTTGAATTGAATTATAGTACTAGGATTGAACCTCATTTTGTGTTGTAGTGTATAATTTTTAGCAAAATCTACAATTGAAATAATGGTCCCAATTGGGAAGTTGTTCTTGCATATTGTAAACCGCCCATCCAAAATCGAGCTCGGTGTATGTCATGCATCTTTGGTAAATAATGTTCTTAAATTGTACTATGAAATAAGATACGTGTACCAATGTTGTGACCAACTCACATATTGATGACTCTTGTCCATATTTTAATGCATATTTTATAGATTTATACTTCTTAAAATCAACCAATTTCTTTCCAAACTCATGTGTAGTTTCCTCATGTAGGAAACCACTCCAATGGGACAAGTTACCACAATTATTACATGTTATGTCTAAACATTTTTGAAAAAAAAATTATCCATCAAGTCTTTCACATAAAATACTTGGAACTAATTCTCTTGCAGATTTTGGTGGAGAAGGTACCTTACATTCTTGCATAATATTATTAATATGTAAAGTACAATGTATATAGCAAAAAAAATCAAAATGCATAGAAAATTACATATGGAACTTATAACAAGTACTGTATGTTTGGCTTATTTTGTGATAAAATGACTTATACATCTAAAATTACCTTTGGATAATCCTCAATTGATCCTTATATTGTTCAAGAAACTTATTATAGAGGTTTTTGGGTTGTTTCCAAGAATCCAGGAAATGTTTTGGACGTTGCTCAAAACTTCTTAAGACTTTTTTCTTCTTAATACATCTTTTTGATTAAATGAGTACCTTGTGTTATCATGAAATAAATTACTTAAATATCTCGTTCTTCCACTAATACATTGTCCTTTCTTTATAGTAGATCACTAAATGCCCAACACTTTGTGACTAAAGGATTGTCTAATCTTGTTCTTCTTCCTATGACTCTATATAAAGTTTTCTTATTCAATTTTAGGGTTATACTTATTTCACTTACAAATCAATGTGTACTTGTTACCTTACTCATAATAGACTTAGTTAATATTTGTCTTACATCATTACTATATTTATTTCGACTATTTTTAGCTATTGAATTAAATGCTTCACTTAGATTCTTTATGATTACATTATTTCTTCCCTCTATTTTGCTTGTTCACAACCCTAAAGTATGCATCATAGGCCTCATTTTTAATTTTCATAATTTCAACAAATAATTGACATCATTATGTATGTGTTTTCTTTTCAAATGCATAGTTCCATACTTGTTTAGCATGACATCTAATTGTACATTTTGACATTTTACCTTATGTGGGTTATAGTATCTTCTCATCTACTTCAATCAAATTTCTTGATGTTCATCCAATTATCTTAAATGGAGTAGTGTGCTTAGGCAAGAAATCATTTCTTATAAGTGTCAATTTTATTTCATCAACCATAAAAGAGTGATGTTTGTCGAAGTCAACATCTAACTCTATGAAGATAGTATTTAAATTGTTCTTCACTTGGAATGGAACAAATGAAGTCAACATATGATCATCATGCAAATTCATTGTATCATAATACTCCAATAGTTCATTATCGAGTAATTTCACACAATCCTCTACCTTGTAATTTCACACAATCCTCATTATACAAAATCCATGCACGTTTTAAATGGAAATTACTTATGCCAAATCGTGGATTTCGAGCATTCATTCTTCCTTGTTTTAGCGCAATTTTAATAAAGGGGCAATCGCTTAAGTTTTTGTTAATTTGGAGAAGCTTGTGTTCTTTATTTCCAAGCCATTATAAAAGAAGGAAGTCACTAATGGAAATTGTGACTCTCCGGTTGCTAATCTTCGTAGTTTCAACGCAACTTTTGAATAGAGAAAAAGCCAATTAAAAGAATTGTGTGGAATGCAAAGTCGATTCATCAAAATTGTAAGCATCTTCATCCTTGAATTTCAACGCAGCTATTTACATTACCAATTCCATGCGAGTCTAATACATTTCATGCAAAATCCATTTAAAAATATTGAGCAAGTGCTCCCAATCTTCCAGTTAAGCCCACGTTGAGCCAACTTATATTTGCCTTTACCCGGAGTGTTTTCCAGAATTCAAAATTGCTCATATGTAATAAAAGATAAAAGGGTGATGATTTTTTTCTGATTTTTATGGAAAACATTTCACTGGTGCACATACTTGAGAAGAACTACAAAAGATTCAAGGATAAGAGGGGAAGACAGGTTCGGGAAACACCCGTAAGGAAATCACGGTCAATTGTTCCCGGATCCACTTTGGTGAGAATCAAAAGAAAAGACTCAACCACATCGAGAGAAAGAGCTTCTCAAATTAAAGCTAGAGGTATCATTCATGAGGTGGAAGTGCAATACAAGTTGGATCAGCATGTAGAGTATGGAAGAAGAACAAGACTGGGAGTGTTGTAACAAGAATAACTTTTTTCTTCTTTTCCTTTTTCTTCTTCTTTCTCTTATTTTCTCCGACAAAGTAATTGAGTAATCAATTAAATTGTAAAACTTAAGTGATTGGTTTAAAATCTGTTACTTCAAGTTACTGGAAGAAGTCAATTACTTGGAAATAGGTGGCAGACATGCAAAATAGAAGGTTCTATTTTCAGTTGTAAGGCATGCATGTCATGCAAAGAGGAATTCTAGGGGAAATACTGCCAATTGTTTCCTTTACGGCTTCCACATGCGGTAGTTCATTAAGAGTTTCCTATTTGTAATTTCCCTCTATGCACTATAAATAGAGGAAGAGCCTATGGGTTAAAGGATCAAAAAGATCAATAATCACAATTTGTTCATTAGAATTTGTTTAGCAGAGCATTCTTGAGTTTTCAAACTTTGTGTTGAAACCCTTGGTGTGATTTCTGTGAAAGCTAGGGGATTGAATAAAAGGTGGATTTCCGAAGAACTTTATGTCTATGGTGCTTTGCTCATCACTTCTATTTGAGGTTTTAGATAAACTTTGTGTTATCTTAGATCTATGTTAGAATCTATTTCTTTCCCTCATTCTTGAATGTTGTGATTTTTCTCTGTTTATTTAATTTGTGTGGATGAGACTAACTCTGATAGCTATTGGTTTATTCAACACATATTCCTTTCTTCTTTCCTAAATTTCATTATTTCCCCCTTCTACAAATATTCCAATCGAGTTGTTTACTTCCTACAAAGTTTCTCAATCGTGGTTCACGAGTGTGGGAATTAAAGTAAAACCCCTTAAATAGTTATTAGGATTCAAATCCATAAAATAAATAAACATTTAACATGGGAGCCTCATCGTTAAATGAGGGAGATTTATCTCATGACTTCCTATGTTTTCAGCTATGCAGAAAATCTAGCCAACAAAGACCGTGAAAGACATTAACATTTAGGCTTTCATGTCCTATATGGTAGTACCATCTTGCAATAAGAAAATAGAAATAATATAAGAGACACAAATAGGGATCCCCGTGACTTGATTAGAAAGATGTAAATACCGGATAAAATACATAAGAAGAGCCAAACAAAGCAAGTGTAGTCACGAAATCACACATTTACAATTACATTTATATTATTGTCGGTTTTGTCAATTTACATATGGATTTTGCATGATAAAAGTATTCACTAGTGACCTATTGCTAGAGTTTTTGTGGTCACTGCGTTAGTCATCTTGGTTATTTGTCTAGCTCGGTTTTTAGTTGTCTTTGTAATTTTGGCCATCTTTTGCAGTGTCTCGGATGTTGTAATTAGCTCGATTGTCATATTTTAGTCTACATCTGGTACTTAGGGTTGCACTAGGGCATCCCGGGTTACCCGTCCGTGATTTTAGGCACCCGTGTCATCTTGATTTGTGGTCTTAATTTATTTGTTTGAGGTCGGTCATAACGGTCACCCCATGTATTACCCTAGGTCATAATCGGCAGTTTCGGGTCACTAGTGTCAAAATTTGAGCAAGAGATCCCTATATAAACAAAGCATACTCACTACATTATGGACCCTAATGTACTTCTAGTGCGTGTGTGTGTAATATTCTACCCAAGATGCCCTAGCGCCAATGACTCGGTAATAAGGGGAAATTTTTAGACGTAAAATGGGAAGTAAAGAATAGAGTGGAAAGAATACAACCCTTTCCCCTTGTGCTTGTGTGATGCGGGTGTGATCTGATTTAGAAGAAGCCCAAATGCACTCCCTTTCCTTAGTAGATAGCTACCCTTGATGTGAGTGATGTTTTCCCATATTGTAGTGATGATGCTTTGTTTATATAGGGATCTCTTGCTCAAATTTTGACACTAGAGACCTAAAACTACCGATTATGACCTAAGGGAATACATGGGGTGACCGTTAGGACCGACCTTTTATAAAGAATTTAAGACCACAAATCATGATGACCTAGGCACCTAAAATCATAGACTGGGGTGCCCTAGTGTAACCCTAAAACCTGGATATAGACTAAAAGACAACAATTGAGCTGATTAAGACATCTAAGACAACTTTGTGATAATATGGAAAAAACTACGGAGACAACTACTACCGAAACTAGACAAAAACCAAGATGACTGACTCACTGACCACTAAAACCTTAGGAATAGGACACTAGTGAATATATTTATCATGCAAGATCCATATGTAAATTAACATACCCGATGATATAAATGTAATAGTAAATGTGTGATTTCGTGACTACATTTTCCCCGCTTTATATTGTTGAGCGGAAAGCTCGATAACATAATTAGTTAGAGATGCATACACCGAGAAAATTCATAGACGCCCAAGCTATAGAAGAATGTGGATATGTGAAGTAAAAGTGTGTCGAACCATGGATCAAAGTGAGTCGATCCATGCAACGTAAAAGTGTAAATGTCGTGATGAAGTGTGGAAAATGAAAATGATGATGTGATGATTTTATACGCAATAAAATATCATATAGGTGGGTAGGGAGTGATCATTTCCCAACCCAAACGCTTATATAGGAATGGAAGGTTGGGAGGATTTGGGCATCCCGACGCAAGAGGAAGAGTGTAGGGAGAAAAGTTTGTTATTCTCCAAGCTTTAACTACATCCCAAAGATCTAGTCACTTTAGACAGACTCAGATAAAAAGGTGGTGATTTTGGATCCAAATGAATTCAGTTTAAATAGTTGACCCATATAGGAGTGATACGGGGAAAAACACTCTTGCTCCCTAGTTCACGGGTGTCACCACGATGTAAAGGCTTTAAAGTTAGGTCATGAGGAAGCAAATGTGATAGATAATGAGATGGCTTCCAATTTGGGTCGTCTGGAAGTGAACACGCTAGAAAATGAGATGGCTTTCATATTAGGTCATCTAGAAGCGAACAAGGAATATAGAATAAATTCCCAAGTTATTTTGTCTGGTAATGGAATGGTGAATGTTACTCCCAAGTTAGGTCATATGAGAGACTGCTCGTGAATTTAAATGGTCTAATTTAAATGTGTTGATTTTGGTTGGATACTCGAGGTCGGTTTTTTGCTAATTTCCCCTAGGTTAGATCATTAGGGGAAGGTTTCTAGAATTAGTACAATGTCGCATAAGGTGGTTTTTAGTCACTTTGTTTCCCCAAGTTAGGTCATTAGGGGTGGAATTGATAAGTTTTGATACGTGAAGGTGTTTTGGAAAGCGTTAAACAATTGTTGTCCCCATATTAGGTCATTAGGGGAGATTGATGTTGAAGTGTCATGGTATAAGTTGCAAGGTGTTGAATTCGTGATTTTAGGACACATCGTGACATAAGAGGGATTATAGAGGGACCCCCAACGATATGCCCCCCCTTCAGTGAAAGAGTGAGTGTTGAGCAGAACAAACTCTCAACCAAAAGTAATGGCAAGAGGTTAAAACACGGTTGGAAGGAATAAAAAATTTAAGGAAGGTTTATAACATGTGCGAAACATGTGTAGTATGATGGTAGGCGAGTTGTGAAAACAATTCCGCAAACAGTGAAAATCCGGGTAAAAACACTCACGATATGACCAAAATGGTGTCGCGTGTATTAGTTGTGATGATAAGTGTGAAATGTAAGCCATAATAAAGGTGGCATTTTTAATGGGCTTATAAATAGGAAAGTGAAAAGGTAACTTATCACTTCATTTGTTTTCGGTGTGAGTGTAAGAGTGTATGTGAAGCGAGTGAGGATGCCTCAAGTGTGAAACTACATCGACCCGGTTTGAGAGAGAGTAGCGACAACGGTAACGTCGTGTATTACTACGAGTTGGTAAGTAGCTTATTTTTGTTGAAATGTAGGGTGGAATAGGCTATCGAGTTAAAAATTTTACGTTTTTGAGATTTGTAGTTTTCAGGTGTTTGGCACCTAGACAAGAACGATGAGGGCGCTAGTGACCCCTAGGACTAGACCGCCCATATCCGGCGCTAGTGTCCCATTCTCAGGGCATCCTAGTCCTGGTGCTTTGTGCCCCTGGTCCGAAAATTTTGGCTTTGTGGGTAGGTGCTTTATGGGATGTGTTTCTAACATGTGGGGTACTTGTTTTTTATCATGGAATGTGCTCTAATCCTTGTGTTTGTTGTTGTTTTGTGTTATGCATAGGGATATCCACTTGAGGGAGTTCCACGGTGGTCGACATCTAAGTACACTCTTTGGGATTGGGTTTGTCGATGATGAGTGGGGTCATGTGAACCGTTTCGGTCCTACGGCATATAGCGAAGGATGGGGATGTGCCCCATAATATTCCTATGTTGAATGCATTATGTGAAAGATGGTGTGCAGACACATGTACATTTTGGTTGATGAAGCTACAAAATATATTCCATAAGTATTCCAAGCTCTTCCAAATTCCTTCAAAGAAGTAACACAATCTAGGAGCATCCTCTAAATAGGTCTAAAGCATTCCCAACTAGGTTCAAGAGTCAATCTTACCAATTTAGAGACCTTCAAGACCAAGTCAAGCATAACCACACCTTACCATTATTTTTCATTGTCAAGTGATCAAGTTTCCAAAGTAGTTGCATCCATATAGATATCACATGTTAGGTAGAGACTACATATAGTTTGAATCCTCTTGATGTAGTGTCAATGTAGGGAGTACACATATTGCACTTCAACCCAAACACCAACCTTTTGTAGGGATCTCCAACCAAAGGTTAGGGTTTGAATTTATTTTGTATCATACAAGGGTTTTGCATATGTGAAACACCTAGGATTTTAGTGTGAAGGTCATCACTGAGTGTCACATTTGCATAGAATGTTAGAGAGAAATAACACACTTCCAATTAAAACCTTATAAATGAAGAGCATACCATACCATGGTTCTCGCATTGGTCATATAATTTCGTACATGTTTAGATTTGTACTCTAGTTCTATAAAAGATGCAATTCTACGTCATTATCTATTTACACAGTCACTCTCTACTACTAGTTTAACATCATACCTCTTTAATCAGCTAAAAGAATCTACTTCTTTTGTTTTGGCAATAATTTCCATATTTACTCTCACAAGTTCCCAATGAGAATATAATTCAATTTGTGTGTTGATTTTTATTAATTAATCTAGATATGACAAGATGTTGCTAACCCTTTAACCCTTTGGATAAATAAGAAAAACTTTGCCCTACAATCTTATATATATTCAAATTAGGGTTAAATTATATGCGTGTATATATATATATATATATATATATATATATATATATATATATATATATATATATATATCCAATTAGGGTTAATGTTTTGCAATGTTTATTGTGGTGTTACTTTTAGTGTTTTTATGCATCCTAATGGTTTTACTACGTGATGAATGTTTTGGATGTTCTCAAGGAACTTAATAACTTTTTCAACTTGCTTTTGATCCATATGAGATGTTACTCTTGATGGAAATATAGGATAAGCTACATAAATATGTGTCGAGGTTTAAAACCTCAAGAGAACCCACAAAGAGTTGTATTGAGTAGATTTGTAAAGATCTTAGTTGTATATATATTGAATGAGGGAAGGCTTTATCCCATGTGCGTTGATTAATTGATTCTATATTTTGAGAAGATGGATTACCATCATGTTAACCACTTATGCTTGTCCATCATTCCATGGATAGAATGTGATAAAAGTATTTAATTTTGTATCCATCATAAACTAAAAAAAGCTTTTTACAAATTTCTAAAATAATTATATCCCTATCATGGATGATAGTAGCTACTAATAAAAAGTGGAACCAAACATGTTCAAACTATAGTTTAAAATTTTCCATAATGCAAAAATATTTATATGAGGTATAATAATTGCCAACTAAGAGAATCTATAAACTACTACCTAAACACAATCATTATCATGTTTGGTATTAGAGTCACCTAGGAGGTGATCCATGGAAATGGGTTCCCAAAATCTTGTTAGAATTGATATCGATGTCTTCTTGTTGACAAGTTTGGAAATAACACATGGTAAAATACTTGATGTATATGGTGACATCATGAATGTATTTTCAACTCAAAATAATTCTACATCCTTACTAAAATTATATTTCCGTATTAGTTGTTTCCTCCCTACCTTGTGCGAGAACACACAAGTGATAAAGGTGATAAAGGAGTCCATCTCACATGTAGAAATTTAGGATTGACATACAATTAAGAAAGTTATGATAGTTTTTGTGAAATTTGTATATGAAGGCTATAATTCTAACCAAGTGCTTCCTTGATGTCACCAAGAGACAAACACTTTTGGATAGCTCAAATTGGAGGTTAGATCGAACAATCATCTATTGGATTGAAAATTTCTTTTTTACACTTTGGATGTTGAAGTAACACTAATGAAGATAAGAAGACCGATATTAATGTCACTTATATTGCAGCTTATTGTGTCTAGAAGAACTGAATCATCTTGTGATCAATGTGGTCACGATCTACTTTGAGAAGATATAATACTTTTAATGCTTATATGAATGGATAATATAGTAAAGATCATTACCATATGTTGGGTATATTATTATTGGAAAAGTGAAAATTTCATTGTGATTAACAACCACGTGACAATGTTCAGCTATGGTAGCTCCAAGTTCATGATCAATGTATCAATATCTATCTCAAATGGTTGTGAAAGATAAGGTAACATATGTAATAACACAAATTAGAATCAATACTTCAATTTTTTGAAGTGTCTTTATCATAAAGTTGGCTAGATGATGATTTTTGACACCACCTTTTACAATTGGAGTCAATGGCCAAGTGATGTGAGAGAAACCATGCACAAACTTTGTCTAGAAATTTTCTAACCCTAAGAAGCTATGAAATACGTGAGATTATGTAGTTTAGGACATTCTTCGATAACTAGGATCTTTGTTGGATCCTCATGAAATCTTTGTTCATTTGCTATGTAGTTCATATATTATATTTCTCGCATGGAAGATGAACCTTTCTCCTTGTGTTATCTTATAACTTCTTCCACAAAATGTGGAGCACTTGTTGAATATGGTACAAGTGTTATTTCCATGTTTTATCTTCAGATTAGGATGTCTTCAAGCTAGACTATGATAAACGAATATGTGAAAGTTGTAGAATGTCATTCATAACCCTCATGAATGCCATATATGCATTAGTCAAGCTAAAGATCATAAACAACCAATCAAAAAATAATCCTTCGATTTGAATGTTGTCTTCCAAATGTCCGTAGGGTCAAAAACATTAATGATACCTAAGTTAAGATTGATTTTTGTGAAGAATAAGAAACCAAAAAATAGTATAGTACATCCTCAATTCCAAAAAGGATATCAATTTTTCACTATAATCTTGTTGAGATCTTCATAGTCAATTCACAACCTCCATATGCCATGTTTGTTTGGAACGAGAAAAAATGGTTTGTCAAAAAGTAATGACTTTGGCATACTCGGTAATTTATCCACAATTTCTTGGATTACCCACGTGATCTCTTTGTTGTCCGAAAAACTCTAGAGACAAATATTGACTCGAAAGAGGTAGGCTCAAGATCGAATCAATGTTGTGTTTTTCCATGCAATGTGTAGGTACTTAGGTAAATTGAAAATTATCCTTTTATTTTCACAAGTTATGCAACCACCACACATTTTATGAAGGAACCACATTATGAAAAATGGCTATGACGTGTTTTTATTAAGGTATGACCATTAGGAGCACAAATTTTTAGCTAGAACCTACTAGCTTCATGATTTAAGAATGTTATAGAAGATTTGCTTAAGGACTAATTCTGATATGTAATATACTTTGCTTCACCAACATTTATGACAACATTTCTAAGATCTAATTTATAGATTCCAAGTTGATGGTTAATATATTGTTAACAAGTAAAAAATGGGACAACTCGAATGGCACAACATCACAAAGGATTACATTTTGAAAAGGATTGATTTATAGATTAGATGAAATTTTTTTAGTAAGGTGTTTCTCAAAGCAAACCTAAACCATAGAGTTGAGTATTGTTGTGGGTGAGGTGTGAATGGATAGTTAGGTCTTGACTAAATTCGGAAGAAATCATGTTCTTCTTGAATTCATCATCTACTATGAAATGTATTGTTTGTTCATTTACCCACATTTGAGAATCGAATAAACAATTTTCTTCCTCTAAATATGGATTTGATGAAGAGAAATTTTTTGTGGTACTAACCATGGTTTTGGGCTCAAATTTCATGACTTGTTTACCCTTTTTATTCCTACAAAAATAGTATTAGTTGCTTTAAATTGTGTATGTATTAATAGGGCACTCATCTATAAAGTGTGTGCTCGATTTATAGATTGCACACTACTTCTGGTCTTGTATTGTTTATTATGATCGCTTGATATTTTTACTTCTTTTTTAGGGTAACACAAAGGGCCATTCCCTTGGCTAGGATTGTAATTTGTTTCAAGCTTGGAACTATTTTACTGTGGCTTCTCTTGAGACTTGGATTCCCTTAACTTAGACTTTAGCTTGGTCCATTACTTTGAATTTATATGAAAATCTATAGCACTTCCAAAAAAATTGTAGGAATTACATGCAATATCATTAAATGTAATGTCTCTATACATTACTTATAATTCAAGTTGTGATGTAACTGAAATTCTTAAATATATAGTTTCACAACAAGGGAGTGAAGGATGTCAATTTATTCTTGAACAAATTGATAACCATCTTGTCATAGCTAGGAAAACATGATGTATTGATCATCATAGTTTCCCATTGGATAATATGTATTATTGAGTGCTTCAACAAAACTATTCCATGTGTCTATATAAAATTCTAGGTTAACATCATTTTCATGTGTAGTGCAAGAGTTATTCTATTATCTCTTTACAAGAAACAATCTTTAGAAGGGAAATCTTATCTTTTATATGTCAAAGTTGTGATTTACCATGTACTATGTAGAGATAAGATTAAGCTAGATATCTAGGGAAACTACATATAATTTTCCTTTGAACATGGGAATGCCTAGATTAACTTGTACTTTGTACCGGGTCTGAGAACAAAAAGTTCATATTGGAGTAGGATCGAGAATCTCTTGTACATGATTAAGAAGTTTCAAGAGAAGTGAGCAACGATCCTTGCTCTTTCTTTTGCACGAAATTCTTCAATCTCTTCTCATTGGTTTTGCAAAGTATTTACTATCATTTATTTATAAATATCTGAAATGAGAGTCTCTAAATGTGTGTAATCTATCATTTGAGGACGTAAAGGTATGGATAACGATCATAGGTTTCAAGTCTAGACTTCTTGTATTGAGACCCCATGTGAGTAGGCATATAACAAAGAGAAATTTTAGAAGAAACTTCAATATGACTAGGATATGCTGAGGTGAATAAGAGTTCCGATACCACTAATCTGGGGCCCAAGAGGGGACCCAAGGAAGGCAATGTAAATGTGAATCTAGAAGTGTAATGTGTGAAAAACCTGTATTTGAAATAACAGAGGCTAAAAGAAATGCTAGTGTTTATGTAATACATAATAACGTAAAGGAAACAAAAGATACCAGATATAGAACTATAATGCAAATTTATATTGTGCAAAACCTTGTCCAAGATTCAAGAGGTCGGATGCAAGATGTCTATGTAATCCTCATTCTAGTCCATCTCAAATCTATCGGTATCTTTTAAGAATGGTTCTTGATGTATTCAACATAATCAATGAAGATGAAGTGTTTCTAAGATATTAACATCTGCTTCATAGGTAATTATCACCTTTATTGGCATTAACGTCATAATGTACTATACAATAGAGATAATGTAGAGTTATAGAATTGGGTAATGTTGCATAAAGGAGTTAAGATCTTGCAAAAGGAACTCATGTCAATTGTATGATTTTAAACGCACTAGTGAGGTCAGACCATGACACGTAGTTAATCTCTTATGTCATGATCCAGTTGAAGGCCTCATATGGTTAAGTTGGATTTAGACCCCTCAAACATGTACATGAGTAAGTGGTATGATGTTGCTGCTAATGAAGTCAAATAATGACTCAAAGTGATAATGAGATGCCACAAACTATTAGAAGCCCCAAATTCTCATGGATTAGGCCATCTCTCTTTCCTTTTGTCTATCATCTCACTTTTTTTCTCTTATTAACTTAGATAGCTCTCAATAAAAGGTGGTGACCACACAAAATATTCTCATGCAAGTGTTTTATGTAGTACTAGACACCTACTATAGGTAAGAGACTAGTTAATTTAAGGAACTACTTTGTGTTTATGTATAAATTGGTTAAATTGGTCCAAGTTAGGAACTTATTGGTGTGTATTCTTTATATCATTTGACCGTAGATGTTTTTCTCGCATCCCCTACAATTATCGCATCTTTGAACTCATTTATTTCCTTTCAACTCTATATTCTTTTGTCTTCTCCTTATTTTTCATGTATGGTATAGGATTGGTCATGCCATTTTTAATCCATTATGGAAGTGGTCATTGTTCGTTTGGACCCTCATATCTTGATTTTGATCTTTGTAGATTTTATGGATTTTTCTTGTTGACTTGCTTGCCTATGTGTCCTCAAGCACATCAATTATTGACATTGTAATCTAGTAAAATTTCTTGTTTTTTTGAGAATTCTCTTGTCAAATATTTTTCCAAGAATTAAACAGCATTCTTATATCCCGTGGTTGTCGCATGCATTTAACAATAAGAATTGTGTTAATTGCATACATTGAATTATTTGTTGACTTATATGAGTATTGATTTTGATTGTGCTAATGATATGAGTGTCCTGATAATAACGGAGGGATTAACATCCACCTCAAATTAAAAAGTTAACCAAGAACAACAGTTTGAAATGTAAGTGAGATTTCTAACAACAATAACCAAGTAATTGCATTTATGGACTCAATTTACATAGTCTAACAAAGATCATTTTCGTCCGCATTTCAGAAATTTGGTACACCATTCTAAAATATTCATTCTAGAACCCTAACCTATATCTTCTAGGATTGATTTGAATTTTTCCTAGATTTGTCTCTAGTTGTCTGCCGCTTAATATATATTTCTTCGCCTGATTTGAACATGTCCCAACACGTTGTGGCTTTGATATTTATAGTCTTTCAATATATGTATTTAATAATTTTCATTTTCCGCAAACTTTTAATAAACCGATTTGTGCGCATTAATACGGGTTAACTTTCTAAATGAAATACATGAATTTTATCAAATGAAATTTCCCAAAACTTCTACATTTAGTAGTGTGTAGATTGTAGACATTAGCATTCGGCACATTACACGTATTCTCATCTAAACTTGAACAAACAATTCTCATATTGATTTGAGGGATTTTGTGTTTTTAATAGTTGTGCATGTTTAGAGAGGGCCAAAGATAGTTTCTTGTGCTGGACTCATTGAATGTGTACATGCCCTTCATCCCAGGAACAGATGGACTCATTAATACCTTGGTTTACAATTTTTGTTGGTTGTAATCTGTTTTCAGTAACTTGGAAAAAAATGCTTCAATTTGTTAGTTTTAACATCTCCGAACTTTCGTGCTCAGCAAGAATTTTTTTCCAGAAAATTCCCGTGTATTCACACCTCAATTTTAAATTTTTTATAATTCTACCATATATTTAATGAACACAGAAACACTTGATGCGAACACAACAAACTTACAATCATAAGTAAACTAACAAATCGAAACAATAATGTAATTGAGTTATACATATTTCACAAGGTACCAAATATACCTCTTTATTTTCTGATAATTGAGTGCAGTGTCCTGTCGAAGCCGAAAAATTTTGGTACTTCTCCAATACTCTGTTCATGCTTTATCAAAAAAATTATTTAAATCACTCAAAAATAAAAAAATAAATGAACACTAAAACAAATTTTTATTTTTTTATTAGAGGTAAAAGTTAGGGTTAAGGGGACCCTACCCCATTACAAAGAGTTACAGCATACTTACATATTGGTCAATGGATTTACCTTTAAAGGCCATTCATGTTCCAAAAGTTCAAAAACAAAGACTACAGTATAAGATATCCGTTAGATAGGAATTACAATATATAACAGTCCAAAGGATTATACTAACAACATAGGGATAAATGAACACTAAACTATTTTATTTTAATTTTTTATTAAATGTTTGAAAGCTAGATTTATGTCGCATATCTTACTTGAAATAAAATAAAAATACTACGACTCATACAATGATGCGTTGAACTAAGTTATTTATAGTGTTAATATTTTATTTGTTTACGAAATAAAATATGAATATTTTACATTAAAAGCATATTTGTGAAAATTATTTTTTATATCAATTATGTAGTAAGAAACCTTTGGAAGAAAATTTTCCTATTGAAGGACTTTATCGTATGCATATTTTATTGATGCACGACACAAATTTTATAGGGGTTGAATGATCACACATATGTATATAATGTTCTTTCCAAATAAAACGGATAATTACATACGAAAGTCCTTTTTGTGTCAAGGTTGGTTTTTTTTTCTTTCCCATATGATAATAGGCTTGGCATTCGTAAACTTGGCATTAAAAACCTACAAAGATGAACTATTCGGCTCTATTTGGCTTCCTATGCTTTTTCCTATTGTATTTTGTTGCGCTAATTGTATGTCCTTAGCCCTTCTAGCGGTCTCCCTCCGGTCTTATCATAGTGAGTTTTGGTCCGTGCTCACCGCTTAGGCAGTGTTCGCGCTTATAAATGGCCACCACCTCCCCAAATCAACGACTGTTGATTCTAGCGACCATGGCTCCCAAGCGCGCACAAAAGTTTGTCCCGAAAGTCTACGATAAGGTATGGACTCTAAACCCTCCCCAAATGTGGTTATTGCTCATGAGTTTTTGGATCTTGTAGTGACTTGGTATCATAACCACTGCCTTATTGCCTATTTCTATGGCATCCAAATTCCTAGTGTCCGCAATCTCACCAAAGGTTTTTATCTGTTTACCTTTCGTGAACCCTCATAGGTCCAGACCCTTATGACTAAGGCAACGTGTTAGTATTTAGGCAATACCCTTCTTGTGATTTCCTCTTGGACTCTGGATTTTAGCCCGACTAGCCAGGTTTTACTCAAAATCCATGTTTGGATTGAGCTCCCGGTCTTCCTGTTCATCTCTGGTCTTTTCTGGACGAGATAGTCAAACCCATTGATAGGGTGTTATGCCATGAGCAAGACCATTTTTTATGCCTAGCCTAATAAGCGTGTATGTGTCGAAGTGGACTTGGTGAAGGATTTACGAGACCATCCGAATTCGTGTGGGGTCCCTAAAAATCTCTCAAAAGGTAGTGTATTTTAACCTCCCGAATACGTGTTTTATTGCCAAAACCCTGAACCATCGTATTAGGGATTGTCCCCTTTTAGCTCGCTCTAAACCCACTCCTACATCGTCTGTGACGCCGAAAATTGTGGTTACTCCTTAGGCTGATGGTTAGAAGGTGGTGAGTTCAAAAAAAAACTCGAGGGCGCAGTCTTCCGTAGAAGTTTTGTCCCCGTCTTCTCCTTCACCGTCACCCATCAAAGATGAGACTCGATACAAAGAACCTAGTCCTTTGGCTTCCATTGCAGCCACCGCCTCGTAGAGCCAAGAGATGCAAATGACTGTTGAGAACTCGAGAATTCGGCTTCAACTTCTACCACTACTATAGCGTTCGCGTAGCCCACCTCGCAAGGTGGAGCATGGGGTCTGAGGAATTAATGGGGCTAAGTGCTGCTCCATTCAAGTCAAGCCTTCTCATTCAGACCAGATTATGCTTGCCAATAATTTTGCCATTCTCGAGATCCTTGGACGGTTTTCTGACGCGGTGGGAGAGTCTCGATATGTCTGATTTTTCATGAATTTTCTATCATGGAATGTGCGAGGACTAACAAAGACCTCAAAAAAACTCTTTTTCCATTTACCTTGTCAATTAATTAGCAATTTAGATGTTTATTAGTGGTTTAGATGTTCTTTGCTTACAGGAAATCAAGATTTCTAGTTTTTTGCTTTAGACTTCGTTGACGTGTATTGCCCCTGATTTTGTGCACTTTCACACTCATCACATTGATGGCCAAGGTGGTGCTAGCATTTCCATCACACCAAAGTTTTCGGCGTTAATTATTTTGCATATTAATGATATGTCCTTTGGTATTCTCAATGTTTATGCTCCTAATGACGCTTCCGAAAGAATATTATTATGGCGGTGGTTAGGTGACAACTTACCTTTTGCTTATTGGTTGGTTTGTGGTGACTTTAATATGGTGGAGCATCCTGATGATAAATGTGGTGCACTTCGATACACTGGTGCCTTAGAGAACGGATGCTTGGTATTACTTTAAAATTTGTTGGGGCCTTTCCAATCCGATTCTCAACCGGCGGCAAGATTTTCTGGATTCCACTTGGTTTACTTGGACCAACCTCCGAGAAGGATCTGATCGCGTATTAAAACATCTTGATCGTGCTCTTCTTGCTCAGCAGACCTATTTTAATTTTGACACGCATGGCTCCACTGTTATCAAGGTTTGGTCCAATGTGATTTTGTCAAACCATCATCCGATAACATTTAAGGTTGTTTGGCAGGGCCCTCCCAAGGTGCCGAGTACGTAATTTTTTCTCAATGTCTCGTTGCTTAGTCACCCTGGAGTGATCCAAATCATCGCCAAAGTTTGGAACATTGTGCCACATCCCCCTTTTGCTATCAGTTGGCGCTCTTGGTGGGAGGCGATGCTCCAATGACACCTCAAAATTTCTCTACGGGTTTGGCAAACAGGTTCATTGGATTCGAAGACGGGCCATTCTTCTCAAAGATAAAGAATTCGGCGATATCGTTACTCTTAAATCCAATCCTTTTGATCTTCAGGTTCAATCTTAAGCTGCATCTCTTTGGCATAAGCTCAAGATCAATGAATCCTACACTGCTCGGGGTGCTCAGATCCACTCGAGGCTCCACTAGCTAAAGGTGGGAGATAAAGCTTCTAAGAGCTTCATCAAATCCCTCCATGCAAAAAATTCTCGTCAACTGATAAAGGCTATATATGAGTCCCACCAGTAGCTTACCGAGCTTCTAGAAATCTCTTTTGCTTTTTTCAAGCATTATCATCTGGTGTTTCAAGCTCAGGAGGATTCTCTTGAATGAGCTTCTGCTTTACATAAATGCCTTGATGTGGTGCCTTCGTAACTCACTTCTTGGGATTTGGCTTGTTGTGATGCTCCTCTTTCTTTAGATGAGCTTCATGCTGCCTTACTTTGTTTAGCCGATGATAAATCTCCCGGTTTGGATGGCTTTCCCAGTGAATTCTATAAAGCCACTTGGTCGATTGTTGGTCCTGATTTACTCAAAGTATATCTTGAGGCACTTCAATCTCACTCCTTGGGAACTTTCATCAATCAAGGCAACATCAAGTTCATTCCGAAAGCAGGCAATCCAGAGCTTATTAACAACTAGCGGCCGATCACTTTGTTGAACGTCTCCTACAAAATTCTTGCTAAAGCTCTAGCTCTATGGATTGCTAATATTCTGATTGAAGATTGTGTGTCTGAATAGACCGAATTTGTCAAAGGTCATTATATTTTGGATAATCTTCTTGTGGTTTGGGAAGGAATGGAATGGGCTCATATTTCCTATCAGAAGCCTCTTTTTCTAAAAATTGATTTTTAAAAAGCTTATGATCGTATTGAGTGGCCCTTTATTCTAGCTATGCTCAAGGCCTTAGGGCTTGGTGCTTTCTTGATAAAGCTCTAGCTCTATGGATTGCTAATATTCTGATTGAAGATTGTGTGTCCTGAACAGACTTTGTCAAAGGCCGTTATATTTTGGATAATCTTCTTGTAGTTTGGGAAGGAATGGAATGGCCGCATATTTCCTATCAGAAGTCTCTTTTTCTAAAAATTGATTTTGAAAAAGCTTATGATCGTATTGAGTGGCCCTTTATTCTAGCTATGCTCAAGGCCTTAGGGTTTGGTGCTTTCTTTTGTTCTATTGTTTCTACTTTGTTCTCCAATGCTTCCGCTCGGCTCACTATTAATGGCCATCAGTCTCAAGCCATTGGACTCTACCGCTCCATCGACAAAGTTTTCCTCTTTCTCTAGGCTTTGTTTGTTCTTACAAAGAGATGCTTTGGGATATTTAATTTCTAATCACGCTATCAAGGGTTGAATTCACGACATTAATTTACCTGACCACCGCACATAGTTGATTAATGGGCATTTTGCAAATGATTCCTTCCTTACGGGGTTGAGTTTGATCAGAATGTCGCTGCCATTTTTTATTTTTTATCAAATTTTTGTTTAGACATTGTTTCCAAAGCATTCAGATGGCCAAAACTCTTGGTTTTTGCCAAAGTTGTTTTCCAATGCCTGATTGGCTTTGGGCTTACCCCTAGACTTGGATTGGTCACGGTGAGCAATTTCGCTTTCTAGGCATTCCTTTTGCCTTCGATAGTGATTCGGCGACTCTCTGGACGTATGTGGTTAATAGGGTAGAGCAGAAAATCATGAAGTGGTCCTCTGAACTCGCTATCCTTAGCAGGTAGGTTACAGGTGTGTGTACAAAAATTCTTTCTGCCACCCATGTTTATTACTCTACTTGTTGGTGCCCTTCTCACGCCTTAGTCAATGACTCAAGCTAAACTTCTTCGATATTTTCTCTAGTGTAAAATTACTAGTTCATCTAACTTTCACCGTGTAGCCTAGGATGTTTGTTGCCTCCTCACGCGAGCAAGGTGGTATGGGCATTCTTGATCTTTACAGGAAAAGTGTGGCTCTATGTGCTAAGTGGATTATCCGTAGTCTTTTTGGGGATCGATGTTGGCAAATTCTGTTGAGACATTGTATTGAATCTAGTGCCCCGTATGGTAAGTGGAGCTGGAATGGTATTGGTTTACATACTCTTATTATTACATCTCGTTCTAGTTAAGATTTCGGTACCTTTGTGGCTAAGAGCATTTGGAAATCCTTCGAGTAAGTGAAGCCTTTTTACAAGGTGGGTTGGCGATGGATTTCACACTGGCCTTTCATTTAATACTCACAACATCTGGTGGTCACCAATTCTTTCTAAGGGCACGCTTCTGTTAGCTAAACTCCCAGGCATCAAATCCATTCGGCTTTTTCACAAAGGCATTCACACTATACAGGATTTGGTGCACCACAGAGATTGGATCACTTGGCCTCAACTTAAAGCCAAATTCCATTTATAGAATTCTAATCTTCCTTCAATTTTTAAGATTCAGGAGCTTCTTCCAGATGTGATGCTTAATAAACTTGGCCTCTGTCCACTAGTGCCTGGTGGCACGACCGACGATGGACTCCGGATATAGATTTTCACGTTACAATTCTCACACCGTCTATTAGCTTCTCTATCCTGTATCACCCAAACATGCAAAGCTAAATGCTCACCGAGGACTCCACCACCGCCCACTACCTGGCTTTGTAGGCTTGCTCATGTCCTGAACCCTCTTCTTGAACCTAAAGTTAACCATTTTCTATGGTGCTTGATTTATCAAGGTCTTCCTTTAGGTGAACGGATTCAGCATATTGGCATTTCCCCCCGACCTACTCCTTTTTCTCCAACTCGAGTCTTTTTTACATTTATTTTGGTTTTTCCCGCATATGCAAGCTATTTGGCGTTGGATTCATTCCTTGTTTTCTCCCTATCACCCCAAGTTTTTCTCCTGGCGTCTGGCTTTATTTGGGGACTTTATTCCATGGCCTCATTCTATCACTAATTTATGGCATCTTTTCCATGCATGCATTTTATTTCATATCTAGAAATCTCACAATGCCTTTATTTTCAACAATGATCTTACAGTTCTCAAATTTTCTACTAATGACAAGGTGATTATTTTGTCTATTGTGCCATTTCAGATTCACGCTTAGGATGCAAAGGTTGCTTTGAAGTTTTCCCACCTGCAGGAATTACTAGATCACTGGGGGAGTGTGCCATGTACCATGAGTCGAGTTCTCGCTTGATCTGCATGTTGTCGCCACCTCGTCCCTCACCTCCTCCTGAGGCCACCGCATATGAATACACGTTGAAGGAGCCACTCTCCTAGACACCACTATACCTCCCCTCGGGCTCACTCCACCCCATCCTCAATTTGGACCTTGCCGAGTCCACCCTCGGGGGAAATGCATTTCCAAAGACTCCAATGAACACTCTTGCAGGATCTCCACCACCTGGGTGAGGAATTATGGTACCTCTTCAGATGTGGTTTCCACACGGAGGGTTGGAAAGTGGCTCTGCTGGAGGTTGAACCTACTAGTGGAGCTTTCATCCCTCCGTGGGAAGATCCTCCCCTGCTCCTGGTGTGGCAACGGCGTGTGCTTGATGTTTTTTTTGTGCTTTGCAGATGATATATGATTACCCTTTAGGCATGCTCTTGTAAGCCTTCGTGGCATTTTGTGTTTTCCCTTGTGGCATACTTTTGTTGCCCTCATGGCGTTTTGTGGGACCGTGAGTTGTCCGGTCACCTTGCTATGTAACTCTCCTTTACATTAATATAAAGTTTTGTTCTAATAGTAAAACTTGTAATTTGTTTAGGGTTCTTATAAGTGGCAATGGAGTATAACGAGAATTGTGTTCCATCTCCTTGTATAAAGCATATGAATTATGTACAAGAATTTGCATCATGTTTAATGATGAGTCTTGGCTATTTCTTCTAGCTACAAACAATACCACGGTTTCCCTTTCTCTCATGCTTTAAATTTCATAGCCACCCATGCCTCTTACATAATTTTTAAGCAATGGTGGTTTTTCTATATTGACTTTCAATATATTTAAAATTGTACATTACTAACATAAAAGATAAACACTAAATTTGCTGATTAGGTATTTAATAATAAGTAATCGGTTTATATTGTATCATTATGACTTGCATGCATAAATATAACTTAAACACAATATTTTATTTCTACTATTGGAACCGCCTTTATATTATAAAAAACATAATACAAAGTGTTGCATAGTACAAAGTGTTACATAGTAAGGGGGTGGCCGACAGAGGACATGGCCCAAAAAAAAAAAAAAAGACCGAAGGGCATTATATCACACGCCATGCAGGAACAAAAAAATCCATATAGACAATAGGAAGTGGCCACAAGGGAAAACAAAACAAACCAGAAAAAAACTATAAAGAGGCACTATTAAGCACATAAAGAAGCAAGTCTTAGGAGGTGGAGGTGGATCATCTCTTGGTGGAGGCTCATCATCAAGGGGTTGATCATCCACCATCTGGATCCCGCACCCTAAACACTGAGTGGTACCATGATCCCCAACTAGGTTGAGGTAACTTTGCCAAAAGTAGAAGCTCTCACAGAGAAGACCCGTAGTTCAAGAACTAGTAATTGCTTAAGCTCGCACGGGAGGGATCCAACAAGGACAAGAAGAAGAAGGGTGGGGTGAGCTAGTTGAGGAGAAGGATGATTACTCCTAGAGTGGTTGCGTGAACAACCATGGTGTCTAGGTAGCGGAGGGCGCCAATCATCATTACGGGTGACTCGACTCATGGTGCATGACGCACTATCGTAATGGTCAAGCACCTGCTGGAGATGAGAAAATTATAGCACCACTTTTTGAGCTTGGGCCTAGATCTCAAACAAACGGAAGAAAAAAATTGTCACCTTTTCATTAATAGATATCTCCATAGTGAGCTCATAGTGTTGAAACAAATCAGTATTCCTAGCCTTCCAAAGTTGGAAGAGAATAACATAACGGAAAAAGTTCCAAATAGAAGCAATGTAAGCGATTCGCTTAGCATAGTCACCGAAAAAAGTAATTTTCTGTCGAAAACTTGAGGTGGTAAGGCTAAAAATGAAGTGAGTCCAATCCCAAGCACTTTGAGCACAAGGACAAAACCAAAAACATGTTTAAAAGACTCGGGTGACCACAACAAAGGCATTTGGGGTTGGGAATGCCAATGTGGCTTAATCGTTCCCCCAGTAGAAGACCTTGATAAATGAGGCACCAAAGAAAAAAATTCAAATTGGGATCAAACAAAGGATTCCAAGCCCGATGAAGATGGGGAAACCAAGTGGAGGGAGCTGATTGCAAATTCCATCTGGATTTAAGCTTGTCCAAAGCAGGAGAAACAGGAGAGAGAAGAGAATAGATGACTCCATAATCATAATTCAATAAGGGAATATCCACATTCCATCTCCAATCTTTCCACTAGGAAAGAGGTGGTTGAAGCCCAAGTTTGTGCAACATAACATTTGGAATAAGAGATTGAATTTTAAAGACAGGGAAAATCAGAATTGGTTAATTGGAATTTCTTCTTGATTTGGCCATGGAAGCCAATCCCTATTGGAGACCAAATCCCTTATAGTTGAAATGCCTTTCCGAGCCAGCCTCGTAGCCTTGATATCAGGAAATTATGCTAGAGGTAGGCTATCTGAAGAGAAAATAGGTGACCACTAGATATTATGATCATTGAAAGAAAGTCCAGATCGAAGCCATCACCAACCCAACGCATCATATGCTTCATTTCCTTGAAGGCTTTCCAGATACTCTTCACCACAAAAGTACCAGGTATTTTAACTAGCACTCTAGTAATTAATAAGGTATGAAATCCAATATTCTTCCAAAATTTCTTACCATAAGGAGATCCAAGAAGAAATACAATGTCTTAAAATAATTTGCCAGGCTTTGTTACCATGAATACAACGAATAACCCATTTGGCACAAAGGGAGATACTCTGCCTATAAACATCAATGATGCCCATTCCACCCTGATCCCTTGGAAGCATGCAAATATCCCAAAAAACCCTGTGAAAGCCTCCCTACCTGTAACTCGACCAAATAAAATCCATTAAAATCTTGGCTAATTTTTCAAAGGATGCCCAAGACAGACACCAACACGCTTCATAGTAAACCTGAGTCACAGCTAAAATCTTATTGCAAACTTGAAATTTCCTAGCCAACGAAAAAGGTCAAGAGACCCACTTCTTCACTTTCTTTTCAACCCGATCACTAACAAACTGCCAAAGAGTGGAAGAATCACACGCACAAAGCAAAGGGAATTCCCGAAATAAAATATTTCTCCTCATTGAATCCACTTCTAGGGGTAAACCATTAACCAATCCGGCATAGGCTAGGACCTTTGATGGAAAACCTAAAGACTTAGCAAGCTGCACATTACACCCTAATGTTTTGCAAAAATTTCAAGGGAAGAGGTGGTCTCTTGGATATTCTACTCTGATTCAGCTAGAGTGAGAAAAGAATCATTAGCAAAGTGGCCATTGATGAGTTGAGTCTTATGATCGGGAGATAAATACCAAAAATATGCCCTTCCTCTCGCCCCTACCGCAATAAGATAACCAATCATATCGTGGCTATAATAAAGAGTGCAAGAGCAAAAGGACACCCCTATCGTATAGAGCATGAAAAACCAATAGCGAGATTTAACTAGTGACCATTAATAGTGAGACAAGAGGAAGCATCCGCAAAAAAGAGTCTGCACAACATTGATAAAAAAATTCCAAACCCAAAGCATGAAGCATAACAAGAATGAATGACCATTCAATGTGTTCATAAGCCTTTTCAAAATAATTTTTTAAAAACTCACCCTTTGTAGAGAAGTTTGAGCCCATTCCATGCCTTCCCAAACTACTATGAGATTATCCAAAATATATCGGCCTTTAACAAATCCAGATTGTTCAAGTCGCATAATCTTAGGAAGCAGAGAAGCAATGCGTAAGGCGAGAGCCTTAGCCAAAATGTTATAGGAAACATTAAACAGAGTAATGGGTCTCCAATTTGTAATAGCCTCCTTGTTTCCATCTTTAGGAATGAATTTAATATCTCCTTTATTGATAACATCTCCCAAGGAACAGGTTCGTAAAGCTTCCCGATACACTTTCAAAAATCTGCAAAAACATGGCCAAACTGCTATATAAAATTTGTAAGTAAAGTCATCTAATCCCGGTGATTTATCATCATCAAGACACATAAGGGTATTATGAAACTCTTCAATAGAGAGAGAAGCATCATAGTGATTCCTGTCTTGCTGAGGCAACTTACATGGGACCACCTCAATACATTGTTGAAGAGTGGCTTTACTTTCAACTAAGGGATTCTCGAGCTTAAAAAACCAAGGTATAATGCTCCACAAATACTGAGAAATCCCCGGGATGGTGGTGACTCAAGAACGAGCTTGTTGAATAGCCTTAATTTTCTCCTTAACATGCTTAGATATGAGAAATTTAAAGAAACTCTTGTAAGCTCGATCACCGCCAAGCCAAGTGAATCCGAGCATGGACCAAAGCCTCCTTAGCCTTGTGATGTTCAATGATCTTCAATTCTGCCCGAGCCGCATGGCTTGAACTTGAGTTGGCACGTCAAAAGGTTGGGATTCTAACAACAATGTCTTCCTTTCAAATTTTTGTTGAAGAGCGACATCATCTTTTTTCCGGACTTGTGCGGCTGTGTTGCCAAAGTGGCGAAGAAATTTAGCAATCCGTTGAATAGCTTTGTTCCACAATGATATCCAATTGGCCACAAGCGGTGGACGTGGATCCATGTCCCAAACTTTAGCTATAAGAGACATAACCCCGAGTGACTCAACAAAGAAACATTCAAATAGAATTGAGTACTTGGCACCTTGAGAGTGACCCCATCCCATGTAACGCTGAAACAGATAGGTGTATGACTTGATAAGAGAATGTCTGGACAAGTGGTGATTGGCGAGTGACTGTAAGTTGCCGGCTTAAACGCCTGCTATAAAGATATCATAACACAATCGAGCCTTTTAAGAACACACGTCGACCCTTCTCGAAAATTGGACCAAGTAAACCAATTTTGAGAAGTAAAGTCCCGCCGCTTTTTATAAGTGGGTCTTTAATACTCCATCTATTTTTTAAATAAAAAGAAGCTTCCCAGTCTTCAATGCACCAACACATAGGAATGACTCGTAGCTTGTCCTTGGTATGCTCAACCATATTAAAATCACCGTAAAAAACCCAATATGAAAGAGGTAAATTATCTCCTAACCAACACCATAAAGTCCGACCTTTTCGAGCCATCATTAGGGGCATAAAGATTTAACACACCAAAAGAAAAACCATTAATATTCAAAATAACCCACATGGCCCAATTGTTAGGATCGTGACCCATGGCAGAGATCATGGCAGAAAATCTAGGAGACACAAAAATAGAAACACCACCTTTTCCTTCCAAGTGAGAAGAAAAATAATGCATATAATTCAACGCAATGCACATTAAAGAAGTCTAAAGAAGGAAACCTATAATTTTAACCTCTTGCAAAAAAATAATATCTAAATTACCAATTAATTGACAAGTATGCTTCACAAAATATTTTTGAGAGGATTCTATGAGTCCTCTAACATTCCATGAGAGACAATTCATGGAAGGTACATGACCGGTTCCGCCTTGCCCATCCTACAACTCATCTTTTGAGCTTAAAATATTAAAGTTATTGGATAGAAAAATGGATTGGTTTGAGTAAGTTTGCTCCGTCGGAATGGTGCAATATTTATCCCCATTCGGTGCATGTTTATCCAAGGAGTTCTCTCTAGGAGGACTCCGGGAACAACGTCGGAGAAATACGTGGTTGTAACCATCCCAAAATTTTGTTGTTGTGGAGTGGGTTGGCTCTACATAGGCGAAGAGGGATGAGAAGGTCTAGGCTAAACAAGAGGAGAGGAAGATGGAGAAGACTATTTCCGAGAAATCTGTGACTACCCAATCTGAAAAAAATTTCGTACTTTTAAAATAGTGGGTCATTTGTTGTTTTTATTGCACGAAAGTTCTGTATTGCATCAAAATAATCCTGAAGAGCCATATTAGCCTTTTTCGCCAAATACCCGGATGCCCCAAATTGTTTTATTCATCGTCGGGATTTGTCATGGGAAATTTGTATTTAATTATTTTGAGCCCCGTATGAGGCTATTTGCACTCTGTTTTAACTCCATTATAAGCGAATATGTTATTATTCCTATGTACCAAAAGGATTTTAACTTATTTTAAGTTTTGGGCTCTATTTGTAACTTTTGGCAATTTTTCATGCTTTTGTGGTGTCCCGATTACTTTTACAGTAAAATTTCTGAACAACTTCTTTCTTTGGTAAGCCCGATTTTTGGCCTGGAGCGGCTAGAAAACATATACGCACATTGTGCCCGGAGGAAGTCACCATCGGAGGTCTGGATCACTGGGAAAAAGCGAAGTCGTGCACAGAAAAGCCCCTGCGGGGATGGGCGCATTTTTGGAAAACAAAGGATTTAAGCTGCGATGGGAAAAATATAAGCCGCAGGCAGGGTGGGAATTTTATACTTGCCTGGCAGGGTACTTTTTCCCGTGTTATAAAAATCACTTAAGTGGATCACGGGGTTTTGGTGCATGCCTGGCAGGGTAAAGCATCCCGTTATCAAAAAATTCTTAAAAATAGAATTACATGTGCAAAAAAGTGCGCCCCCTTTGGTGAGAGATTAAAAGAATTAAAATTGATTATTTTTATTAATCTTTCTTCTCAAAAAGTGCGCCCAAGCTTGGAGGAGGTCAACAAGTCAAAGATGGAATAAAAGAAAGGAGTCAAATGCATTAAATTTAATTTATTTAATGGCTGCCCTCTTCCTCTCAAAAAGTGCGCCCCATTTGGGTATTATTTAATGTTTTTTAAGGCATTAAAACATTAAATTAATTTCTATTTTCAGTGGCTATGGTCAAAGCACACTGTGGGGCTTGAGTGAAGTGCTGTGTGAAGGATTAAATTGGATTAATTTAATTTATTGGATGGTTGTCCTTAAACATGCTATTTTAAAAGAGAGAAGCATGATTTTTAATTAATTAATTGCCTTTAATTGTTAGGGCAATTATTAATTATAGAATCGTGAAGGTTATATAAACATGGGCAGCCATATGGGTGAATAATTTAATTCACGGGTAAAGAATTGTAGCTAGGAGGAAAAGTACGCCCCCATTAGAGGAAGGATTTTGTTCAGACAAAAGTGCTAACAAGGTTAAAAGCTTCCAAATTTGGCGCATGCTTTGGAGAAGGTTGATCTTCGTCTGCATAGTTGTTTTCACAGGTGTTACAGGAGCTCAGGTGTTGATTGAAAGGATTCATGCTCTCTTTATGTGCAAATTAAACACCAATTTTTGGGGCAGCAGGCTTGAAAAGTGCAGATTTTTATAATTTAAATTCACTATTCATGCTCCGGTGGCCATTTTTGTCTGAATAAATTGCAGGAATTCATTACAGGTGCTTTACAAAAGAAAAGGAGTTTTTATCAATGTCCAATACATTGCAAATATCCTCCGAATCTGAAGATTTGTCCAGATCTGCACCAGTATTGAAGAAATCCGGCCAAGTTAGAAGAAAAAGAATTATTCAGACAAAGATAGATAAAGCCATGGCGAAAGGAGATGAAAAAGAGAGCACGATGGATTCATGCATTGCTTCCAAACTTTCAGACATAGGAGACACGGATCTAGGCCCAGAACCTCTTTCTGATTTGATTGATAGATCCAGAGCGGGAAAGACTTCACTCATGCGTGCGGTCAAAAGTAGCGGAATTATCCGAGCTGCAGCTTTCCCATGTACAGCCCAATTGCCAGAGTTCGTGATGGAGTGTGCTAGATCTTATCATCCTTCATCCAGATCAGTGTGTGATGTTGCGGGAAAGACAATAATTCGTTTGGATGCAGAATTCATCAATTATTGTCTAAAGATTCCAGTGCGAAAGGTGGTGACTTCTATTA
Organism: Taxus wallichiana var. yunnanensis; assembly: GCA_018340775.1. Lineage (NCBI taxonomy): Eukaryota > Viridiplantae > Streptophyta > Pinopsida > Cupressales > Taxaceae > Taxus > Taxus wallichiana. Next base: position 189,091,575 of record CM031239.1, read on the forward strand.
GCATTCAGGATGCTGACAGTAGATGGGAGAAACATAGAGCTGATTGCGTGAGCATAATGAACAGCCGGTTCATGAAGAAGCCTAGATCCCCTTCAAAGTTCCCGAGAACTCTTCCACGGTCCAATTTGGTGCAGGAAGCAGATGATGTCGTCAAATTGCTATGCAGGTTGAATGGCGAAGCGAATGCCTACACTTTCCGTACATGGATGTATGCTTTCATCAGGACCATTGAAATCAACAAGGTTGATTCTATAATCAATTGGTCGGAAATTATTAGCAGCAACATCGGTGAGCAACTTCGGAACGTGAAGCGTACTTTCAGCTTCAAGATGACTTCGTACTTGGTATATGCTGCAGCTTCACAGGGTGTCTTTTCCAAGCTGGATAGATGTGGTGTTCTTTCCAAGGACCCCATTTTCGAGTGCTACCCACAGCTTACTGTACCTGCATGCGAGAAGGACTTCAAAGTGATCAACGATGACTTCTTCTACGATTTCATCTGCAGGCTAGACAAAGACTTGAAGACTCACAGGGTAAGCAAGGAAGCGTGGGAAGCAGTGTCCAAGATTGGCAGTTTATTCATCCAGTTTGCAGATTTCACATACCTCAGGGTTACGGGCTTTTCTGGAGAACCTATAAAGATGCCCAGGTATCCAAGTGATAGAGTGATCGCCATGGAGCTGAGCAGGCAACTCGTAGAGTTACACGACCTTCAGTTGAAACGGCACAAGTCTACGGGCTTCTTCCCAATCACTGTGGGATATTACAGTTGCATCAGCATTCACAGAGCTCGAGGGATGGAAGCGCAAATGTTATCCGAGTATGAGCAAGAGTTCTTCCCTGCACGGCTTAACTTCGATCCATTTGGAGTAGCCAGGAAGACAATCTCCCAGGAGTACGCACATGTGCCTTCGTTAGAAGATTTCTGGATGAAGTGCAGAAGTGAGTACGAGGTTAGAAAGAAAGATTTCAGCAGGCTATCAGCAAAGCAAGTGTTCGACTTTGGACTAGCGCGGATACCTGCGGATCTTAAAGATGATGGGAACGTGGTACTTGACACTTACCATCAGATGGGAGGAGATAAAGCTATACTGCAGGATAACATTGGAGGCTGCCATTCAATTGAAGAGAGATCTGGAGCTGTGTTGGTGAATACTTCGAGCTGGCTGCTAACGAAGGGATACTGCCTTGATGAAGTATTGATGAATCAAATCACGGGCAACTTCGGTGCAGGAGATTCCCTCAAACGAAAGCATGAAGGAGAAAGCAGCAGAAGGTCCGAGAAGTTGAAAGTACACAAAAGATCTCAAGAGAAAGAAAAGACCACTTCTACGACCATAGCTTTGACTCCGACTTCTCCAGTACCCAGAAGATCACCAACTATTGCACCGCAGCAGCAGGATGCTTCCATGCCTTCATTGAAACCAGCGACATTCGTTTTCTCTCCGCAGCCACTTCGTTCAGCACCCGTTCCAGAGGAGATGTTGAAGCTGCAGATGACGGAGTTTGAAAGAGCTTTGTCCTTGGATGTTTCAGAAGATGGCAGCCATGACACTGTGGCACTTTCTGACGGAGAGGATGCAGAGCGGGAGATGGTAGTGCACTCAGTGACTTCTTACTCCCCGAGAAATAACTTCTCGGGATGGTTAGCTTTGCAGTTGGTTCCGGAAGCAAGAGTAGAGATGAACTTAGAGGAACATGACTTGCAGCTACTTCAGGATCTGAGCAGAAGAGACAGAAGGCCTAAAGTTGCTAAAGCAACTTCTAGGTTGATCATCAAAGATTTGGGAGAGAAGTTTGTTGAGATATCAATTCCGGCGGAAGGAAAGATAGAAGAGGAGCTCACGGCAGAAGATGTGACGGTGACCAAAATACCACTCGGTCAAGCTACCACTGAAGGATTGAAGCAGGACACGCAAACATTGCTGGATGCTTTGTTCCTTAGGCTTGACAGTGAAAAGGCGGAGAAAGAAGAGTTGCGGAAGTAAATATCTCAATTATGTGAGATCATAGCCAAGGTTGCTAAACCTTCCATTCAGCCCATTTCAGAGCAGGTGAGTGATCATCTTATGCAGGAAATGGAAGATGCAAGCAATCAAGTAAAGGCTATTGATGAATGGAAGGATCTGATTATTCGTCAAGCTTCTGTGCAACTTGGGGAAGTGCCAGCCCGCCTAAAGGTTATGAAAGATGCAGCAAATCAACTAAAGCAACTGATGGAAAGCATAGAAGGCATGAATACAGTTGCAGAGAGTAACCTGAGTATTTTGGCCGAGATCAACAAGCTGCCGGGAGATGTATTGGTTGCAGAACAAATTGTACCGGATGGATCAGTCGAGAAGGGTAAGCAGCTCGAGTTTGCAGTATCTTTCTATTTGGAGATCTGCAGAGTTTTGCTGAAAAGGATGCAGGTGCACGAGAGTAGAACATCAGATTTACCAGACAGTAGCGTTTCTTTCACTGAGGAAAGAGTGGATGGAGGTGTTACTTCATACGTGCGGATTGTTTCTAACGAGGTGCATGATTCCTTGGAAGGTTCTCTTCTGATGGTGCAAAAGAGAATTGATAAAGCTACCAAGCCTTTCACGATGAATTCTATCAGTAGATTGGTGGCGCTGCAGGCAGACATTGCGAGATTCGGGCCGAGTTTGGAAGAGGTGGAAGCATGCAGCAAAGTGTTGAATGAAGGGTTGCTGCAGTTCAGGACAGAGAAGGAAGCAGTGGCTAAAACAGATGGAAGGATGCTGAATTATATGTTCGACAAGTATATCAGATATCAAAACAAGAAGAAGATGTAAACGTTACATACCGGCATGACTTCTTCTATTCTTTCTTCTTCTATTTTCTATGTTCCCGGATGAAATTGTAAAACTTCTAAGTTATTGGTTTTGCAACCATTACTTGAAGTCATGTGGAACTATTCTATTAGTTAAGTGATACATGTGTCACTTAAGAAGAAGTTAGTTGAGGATGATTGTCAAATGTCATCTTTACTTGTTGTTCATACTTTAGTTCAGTTTGAGTCTTCTATTTGTACTTTCCCTCCTACATTCTATAAGTAGGAGAAGAACCTCCGGGTTAATGATCGATCAGAATTTGTAAGCAGCAATCTTGTGTTCTAGACTTTGTGCTGAACCCCTGAGAGCCACTTGTAGCAGAGGAATACAAAGAAGCAGGTTTCCGGAGAACTTTGTGTCATGGCGTACTGTGTTTCTTGCTTTTAAATCTTAGATCTTTTAAGTAAACTTTGTGTTATTTTAGATCTGGATCTAGAGCTGCCTTTGCTTTATAATTCTATGTGTTCAAATCTATTAAGTTTCTTCTATGTGCATGCAATTAGCTCTGCTATCTACTAATTGGGATGCACATCTTCCTTATTTCTTCTCTGTAATACCTTTACTTTCTTCTTCTATAATTTTCCTTTCTTAAACAACTGCTTACTTGCTGCAGAACTTCTTAGTTATGGTTCATGAACTAAGTGGTTAAAGTAAAACCCCTGATAGATAATAACACATTTTTATTGACAAATCTGACACGGGAGCCTCACCGGTTAAATGAGGGAGATTTATCTCGTGACTACCTAGGTTTGATGCTATGCAGAAAATCTAGCCAACACCTCTAAAATTCCATGAGAGACAATTCAAGGAAGGTACATGACCGGTTCCTGCCTTGCCCATCCTACAACTCATCTTTTGAGCTTAAAATATTAAAGTTATTGGAGAGAAAAATGGATTGGTTTGAGTAAGGTTGCTCCGTCGGAATGGTGCGATTTATCCCCATTCGGTGCATGTTTATCCAAGGAGTTCTCTCTAGGAGGACTCAGGGAACAACGATCGGAGAAATACGTGGTTGTAGACCATCCCAAAATTTTGTTGTTGCGGAGTGGGTTGGCTCTACATAGGCGAAGAGGGATGAGAAGGTCTAGGCTAAACAAGAGGAGAGGAAGACGGAGAAGACTATTTCCGAGAAGGAGGCGGGGGAACCAAAGAAGTGGATTTAGCAACAAGACCCTTCTTGTTTCTCACGGTGGTCCATTCCTCGGAAACAACCTCTTATGAAACGGAACCAGGTTGGGAATTAACAAGCTTTTTGCCTTGAGTATGTGGCAAATCATGAATACAATTGTCAAAAGCATGTCAATGAAAATAAGCATTGGGTAGGTTGAAATAGATACTTTTCTCGCAAGATACGCATGAACCTGAGCCAATGTTGATGTGGTCCTGCAGATAAGAGTCTAAATTGACCTCAACACAACCCCATTTGTGAGGACGCATAGAAAAAAATGATCAGGCTCATGACAAATGACATGGCTAAGGGGACGGACAATATCACTCAAAAAGGGCCAAAGTTGTAATGGTAACCCGGGTAACTCCACCTAGGTAGGTACTTGAAGGCTTACGACTTTGATGGGTTGAAGTCAAGTGACCATTTAGAAAAAACAAGAAAAGTATTTCTAATATAGCATCAAGCGAGAGCACTCAAAAAACAAGTTGGACTTGCGACGGTTCATGAAAGGTAAAAAAGTAAAACCCTTTGGTGAGATTCCGAACCCGAGCTTACTGGATACTAGTTGTCTCCCAATGGTTCTTAATCTAGTTCTGTAAATATGACTCAGAAGGAATGCGACCACAGAAATATGCTATTAAACAATTATTACAATAAAATTGAACAACATGATCAACATAAGCAAGATCAATAGTAACATCCGGAGGGGTTTCAAAATCATTACCTCGTCGTAAACTTTCGGAACAAATTTCCTCGCGCATTTGGGAGCCATCATCACCGCCTTTGTAATTGTAGTTACAATGAGAAGGTTAGAGGCCATTATAAAGGAAATCGCCACTGAAATGAAAGGAATAAATGCCCAAAATGCTCGAAAAAATAATCAAAGCTAACAAAGGTGAGTGGATACAAGCTTCACAATATTTTATTTCTTACTAAGGTTTGTAAAAACCTTTTATTTTCTATCTTTGCTTCTCATATACCTATAAGAATGATCTCATTACACATAATCATCATACATTTTTAGTCGACATCTCCAAATCTCCCCTTGCTACTTTCTACTTCTCTAGAAACTACCGTCCAAATTTACACACAATTGTGAAATAGTTATGTCTCTTTCTCGACATTGTTATCTTTCAAGTGGCAACAATCATATTTTCTTATGTTCATCTTGTTTCTTCCTATTCATCTTTAATGCAAAATTTATATCCCATTTTAAAGCGATATAAAAACAAGTTAGATGCACTCATTTACTCACCTACCATTCTCAAAAGTTACTCTAGAAAATACTTATCAAATCTTATGCTAAGCTTCCGTGATCTTCCTAGATCAAGACTAGGCATTTTGATCAGCCTCTATATAAGTTTAAAGCACTCTAAACCAAGGAAAAAGTAGATCATTTCAATTCAAGAATATCTCAAAGTCAAATCAAGCACTATAAAGTACCTACGCAAAAATGGCACTTCAAGGGGTTTCGCTCTAGTAATATATACTTATAGGCATTTTATTTTGGCATTCTAATTTACCACTCTATTCAACACTTGCAAAGGGTACATTCTAAAGTACACCTAGTTACATTTACTATTAGTGTTGGCCTTACGACAAGGGCAAACATCGGGGACACACTCTAGATTTGCATTAATTTTTACATGAGCACTAGGAGAACTATATGGTGTTTGAGCGCCTAATTTGGGTAATGTAGTATAATGCTTGCTAAGAATCAATAAGGGGGTTGGCCACCTCGGGCGGTGTAACTCCACCACATGCCTCTTATTAATATCTAATGGCCACTTGATTTGTTAGTGCATGGTTTTGATCTTTACAAATGCATGTGTGAACATTCTAGAGTAAGCAAAAGTATAGGATGGTATAACGATAAAGGAGAAACAACTTAGATAAGCTTAGAAGTGCATAATAGTGTTGGAAAGTGTTGTGCGATTGAACATTATAGTTTTACGTTAGTGTCCAAATTTGGGGCTAATTTACGGAGAGGTGCCAAAGCTCAATTTCAGTAACAAATGATATTCAGCCCCGTCACAACATATTTGACCCAATTTAAAACCCATATCAGCCTACGAAGAAGTAGAAAATTTAAGCGCATTCATTCTTTTGTGTTTTTTTGTATTTTAGCATGTGCCCTAATTGAATGCCACTTTATAAAATTTACATGTATTATAAGATTTTAACTATTTGAACCTTTATTTATTAGTTTTCTTGCACATTTATAAATTCAATATTTCAATCCCGCTTAGAACACCATTAATTCTAATTTAAGGTAAAACCTTTGGTGAAGTGTTTATTGATCTTGTGCACCTTATATACTTCAGATTTGGCCTTACATTTATATTATCCTTATTTTATTTTTAGTTATTTAATAATTTTGTCATTTCTAGGGTTAATATGGATCTAGATTCCTTAAAAAACAGTAGTATGGTTATCATAGACACTTCTACACTCAAACATGTATCCAATTGGTTTCCTCATTAAAATTCTACATTGGATATGTGTTTGAAAGCGCCCTTTTCAGTTCTCATGTACTTCCTTTATCTTATAGCAACGTTGATTAACAAACAAGGGTAGATCATGACAATAGTATTTATATGAAAAAGGAACATTGTGTGATGGTTATGATTATAAATTTTATTATTAGAATGAAACCCATAGTGAGCAAGACGTAGTCAAAATCCCCCTACTTGTGTCACACCTTTTAGCTATGATTATTAAATGGGTAAGGGCCAACAATTCATATAAAATGGTGACACATACTCAACCCATGTGGTTTCTTTTACTTTTGGATGTGGAACAATGTGATGGTAATGATTATAACTTTGATTATTACGATGAAATCCATAGTGAGAAAGAAGTTAAAATCCACCTATTTGTGTCACACCTTTTAGTTATGATTACCAAATGGTTAAGGGCCAACTATTCCCACAAAATGGTGACACATAATCAACCCATGTTGTTCCTTTTAGTTATGACTATCATACGTACATACCTAGCGATGATGATATAAATGACGAATATGGTAACGATAATGCTACCGCTTATGAGAGTGATAATCATATTGACAATGGAGACTCTTCTACTCTAATTATCTCCTCTCTTAAATCTTAATTTACCTTCAAGTAGACTTCACATCCTATTGATGAGATTCTCATTCCATCTTCTATTGGCACACGAGTTAAATCAAATGATTTTTCTATCTGTCACCCTTATCTTGAAATACAAAATGAAACAAATGACTATGCCCTATCATTATTTTCTTTAAAATGGAAAATGAAACCATTACTTATTATTTCATTTTTCCTATATTACAATAGTAAATTTCACCGATGATTTCATTGTTCCTCAATCTCATCTTGAAATAGAAAATAATGAGAATCGTTGTGATGCTTCTCTTGATTCCATTGGAAGGTAAAATAAAATAGACACTTCATATCCCTCACTAGATGTGGTTACAAATGAAAGTGATAAATATGATACTTTTGATGATGCTTGTTTAGACTCTACACATAATGCTAAACCTTTATGCCATGCCTCTAGTGCTACTCGTGATGATATCCCTACACCAGTTTTCCCTTAAAGGAATAGTACTCCGAGAGAAACAATCAATGATCAAGATCATACCTCTTACTTGGTCCATCGTATCACTCAACCAAATGTAAGGATGGTACTTGTTCATGATTCATATTTATATACTCAATTTGCAAACACCACAAGAAATGGAATTTCCTACAAGAATATCCTAGAATCTATTCAAACATTACACAATGATTTAAAAAGAAAATACAAGATATGAGTCTAGAGATCAAATCGCTCAAGGATGAGAATTTACATCTAAAGAATTCATATCATGTTTATGTCTACCATATCTTTATGCCCATACGGATTGATAAGCAAGATCAATTTATTCCCAATGATAAAGGCAAACAAGGTGATAACGTTAGTATATGAGTTGTATCTTACAACTCAAGTTAAGTGAGAGTCTTACATAGATTCAACAAATTTCATTATCCATGTATTAACTGACCTTGGGTAACAGAATAACAATATAAGATAGCACCACTTTGGTTTGACAAGTTTAATAGTCGGTCACATGATATTTTACAAATATTGTGGGATACATGGCTAATCACCTTACTATCTAATCACTATCATCTTTATCATCAACTTGATTGAATTAAAGGTAAACATTTTTGTAATTTTCAGTTAAAAATATCTTGTTAGTATTCACATGTCAAAGTGTGTGGTCTGATGTGTTGTAATAACAACTCATATTGTTGTTATATGTTGTTATAATAAGATAGTTAAATTGATGAGGTGTGACAGATTATTGGGTAAGTCAAATTTTATAATTAAAATGTAACTACTCATAATATATTAACGAGTGGTTGAGTTGATAAGTGTTCAATCCTGCTTTGGAGGAGATAATAATGTTATCTATATAACTTCTCAGTTCTTAAATATTGAATAAACATCTTAAAGATTATTATTGTATGTAATCTGAATATTGGTATATTTTGCTTTAAGAAACTCTACCAAAAAAATTATTTGGTATGTTAATTATCTAAAAGGACAATACTCTTTTATTGCCCGAAAATATTGATGGCCTTACTTTGTAGAAAATAGTTCGCTTATGGTGGCGAAGGTAGAATATGCGTGAATAGTGTTTCTATTTGTGAGTGTTGTTGTACTTTCTTCATTGATGATTAATTGGCACATGGTTGAGATAGGCTTCACCGAGGCTCATACAAATCTTCCCATCATCCATTAACTGTTCGTGTTTGAGATATTGTGATAGAGGCAGAATGAGTGGAATGTATGGTGACGTCAAAAGAAGTGCATCAATTTCCAAAGAGATGGACGGGCGTCATTTACTGCATACAACCCTGTCAGAGTTACTTATCACAATGGAAGATGAATGTATTTGGAAGAACCACGGTTTTGTCCCGTTAATGAAATTCCCTTATTCATTGTCGTTGTTTTCTTTGTAATACTCAATATTAAACCGTAGTAGATTTGTTGATTTTATTTTGTTTCTGTGTAGAAAGTTGAAGATTTCGTTGAATTTTCTTATCAATCATCAGGATGCATAGCTCCTACGGGCAAGGAATTTAACTTGTGCCATTGAATATCCACAATTACAAGATTACAAGTCACCACTATGCGTCAAATTTGTGCCTATGCGCATTCTTCATAAATCTGTAGATCCATTCAAAGCAAAAGTCAAGAGTGCATTGAACTCTACATGTTGGACATTCATTTCTTGTGTGTTTTGCTCGATTTAAGAGTTATTTGCAGAAAACAAAGTCTTCATCATACATTTGTGCGTCGACGAATTAAGTAACTCAAAATCCATTACAATTGATCCTTTACAGAATCATGCTTTCTTGCAAATTCTGCCACATCTGTCAAATTATGTTTTGGTATCCCCATGCCTGGGTTGTCCTTGATTTTCCATTTGTACTGAGCTCGTGGGCGCTTATGAGTGACGGCTTTTGTAATTATCATTACCATTTTTTCCTTTTATATTATATGCCTGGCTTGGAGAAGGAATACACGTGGTTAAACTCGCTCACCATGTCAACACCAACCCCACAAAATGCTAGCACGCTATTTTACCAAATATTGAGTTCTGTTTGTCTCTTGAGTTTGAAAAGCTGCAGTTGTACTTTATTCATTCAAATAACAATTCCTGCATTACATTACTAAATATCTTTAATAATAAGTGCAACTTAGCCCGTTTCCCTAAAATCTATAAAGCAATAGGGATCGATATCAAATCCCTCTAAATAGAAAGTGGTTTTTTTGTGTTGGCTAGATTTTCTGCATAGCACAAAACCTAGGCAGTCATGAGATAAATTTTCCTCATTTTGGTGAGGCTCCCATGTCATATTTGTCAATTAAAGTATGCTAATATCTATATGGGGTTTTACTTTAACTGTTCAACTCATGAACCATAGCTGTACAATTTTGCAGCAAGTAAGCAACTGTTTGAGAAAGGAAATATTTATAGAAGAAGGGAATTATATAAACACAGAGAAGAAATGGGGAAGATGTGCATCCCAATCAATAGATAACGAGTTGATTGCATGCACATAGAATAAACCAATAAATATAAACACGAGAATTATAAGAAAAGGCAGCTCTAGATCTAGATTTAAAATAACACAAAGTCTATTAAAAGATCTAAGATAAAAAGCAAGAAACACAATACACCGTGACACAAAGTTCTTCGAAATCTACTCCTTTATATTCATTTGTTTCACGTGTCTCTCAAGGGTTTCAAAGCACAAAAGTCTAGAACATAAGGATGTTGCTTACAAGTTGTCGTCATTAACCCGAAGGTTCTTCCTCTACTTGTAGAATTTAGAGGGCAATTACAAGTAGGAAGCTTTGAGTGAATGGCACATGTGGAAGTCGGAAAGGAAACAACGGCAATCTCCCTCCCGGAATTCCTCTTTGCATGACATGCATGATTTGCAAGCGAAAGATAGAACCTTCTATTTTGCACATCTCGCCACCTATCCCCAAGTAGTTGACTTCTTCAAGTGACGGCTTTTAAACCAATCACTTAAGTTGTATACATTTAATTGATCACTCAATTGTTTTGTCGGAGGAAATAAGAGAAAGAAGAAGAAAGAGAAAAGGCGATGTCTTGTCCTTTTTCATATTCTACATGTAGCTGATTCTTTTGCCTTTGATTCTCACCAAACTAGATCTGGAAGTAGCTGGATCTGGAAGCGGCTGGATCTGGAAGCAAGTGACTGTGATTTGCTTGCGGGTATTGCCTTTGACATGTCTTCCCTTTTATCCTTGAAGCTTTTGCAGTTCTTCTCCAGTACATGCATCAGTGCAATGTTTGCCGTAAATAACTCTTTATTTTTAATTGCATATGAGCAATTAAAAATTCTGGAAAGCACTCCGGGTGAATGCAACTTCAATGAAGGTTTCAACTAGAAGATTGGAAGCACATGCACAAGATCCTAGAAGGAATTTTCCACGCACTGACTTCTTCACGGGCTGCATTCGAAACAAGAGGATGAAGCCTTTGTGTCGGAAGCTTTTGCAATTATGAGATCTGATCTGGATTTGGGCCTATTGACTTCAACAAATCTAGAAGCTACGCATGATTCTGCTGAGCTTTCTCTTTCATCCCGCTTTGTCATGGCTTTGTCTATCTTTGTCACGAACAATTCTTTTTCTTCTTATTTGGCTAGAATTCTTTAAAACTTGTGCGAGATCTAAATAATTCTTCAGATTCGGAGGATATATTCAATGTATTGGACATTGATTAAAGCTCCTTTTCTTTTGTAAAGCACTTGAGCACTGTATCACTTATGCAAACAATTATCCGGATGCAAATCAACCTCCTTTAATCGTAAATCAATTCCGGAAGCTTTTAGCATTAATTTCACCTTCTTTTGAGCAAAAATCCTCTTCAAATGGGGCACACTTTTTCTCTGGGCTGCACTTCTCTGCCTATGAATTAATTAATTCATCCTTATGGCAGCCCTGCTTATATAATCTTAATGATTCTATAATTAATTAATGCCTTATTATCACTCTTCAAATGGGGTGCCTATTTTGTGCATGTTTATGGCTACCATTAAATAAATTATATTTATTTAATTTTAGACTTCCTTCTAGTTAACTCAAGCCTCACCGTATGTTTTGACCTTAGCCACTGAAAATAGGAATTAATTTAATCATTTAATACTTTAAAAATATTATTTCTCTCCTAAAAAGGACGCACTTTTTGACATAAAGGGGCTGCATTAAATAAATATTATTTATTTAATTTTAGAACGATCTATTTTCAACCTCCTTTTTCCTTTACATTTGTTGAGTTTTCTACAAGCTTGGGCGCCAAAATTGGGTGAATAATTAATTTAATTAATTAATTTAAAGGTTGTCATTCTTCCACAAAGGGGTCACACTTTTTGGCATAAAGAATTCTATTTTTAAGAAACACATGACAATGAGATTATTTACCTTGCAAGGCAGCCTTGAAAATCCCATGATTCACTTAAGTCGTTTGACTTTCATAATGGGATTATTTACCCTACAAGGCAGGCAATAAAATCCCATGATTCACTTAAGTGATTTTTCTTTATTCCACATGGGAATTTTACCTGCAGGTATGTAAGAAATTCCCGCCCTCCTCTTCGCCTCAAATTTTCCCATTGTCACTTAAGTGGCGTTGCTTCCATGGGAAAAAATACCTTGCTAGGCAGGTACAAAATTCTCACCTACCTGTTGCTTCTAATTTTCCCATGATCCACTTCAATTCTTCTTTTTTCAAAAATGTGGTCAGCCCAGAAAAAGTTTTTTGGTGCACGACTTCGTCTTTTCCCGAGAGAACCAAACCTATGATTGTGACTTCCTTACGGTATAACATGCATATATGATCTCCAGCTACTCCAGGCCAAGAATCAGGCCAAACCGGCAAAGGAATTTATCTAGAGAAATTTCACAGAAAACGAAACGGGAAAACACAAAAAACACAAAACGTTGCCAGAAGTCACAAATAAAATCCAGAACTCACTCCTGGTTAAAACCCTACTGGTTAATGGGAATAATGATATGTACGATCACAACAAAGTTAAACTGGAGTGCAAATTACCTTAAACGGGGTTCAAAATAATTAAATACAAATTTCCCGCAGGCAAATCCCGACGACAAAATATAACAATGTTGGGCATCTAGGTATTTGGCGAAAATGGCTAATATGACTCCTTGGGAATATCTCGACGCATTACAGGAACTTTCTGGCAATAAAAACACAAAACGACCCATTATTTTAAAAGTATGAAATTTTTTCGGATAGGGTAGTCTCATATTTTAGGATAAAATCAGGGGACACCATTTTGTAAAGCAAAGGAATGGAAAATTAAATAGTAGGTGTCTTCTACATTGAGATCATGAAATATTTAAAGGTGGAGAATATTTTATAAAGGGGCACTTTCATTAATGTAATAGATATTATTATGTGTGGAGGTTGGGTACCATTATTAATGTCTTGAGTTATTGTAAAAGTTAAAGGCTAGTCTAAATTGATCTAAAAAGTAATATTTAATTTATTTTCTACCTCTTTTATTTTTAAAATCATAAGTTAAAGTATTTGATTTAAAAAAAAATTTGTCATAATGTACAAACACGTCTTTGGCTGTACCGGACATCTTAAAAGTCAAAGTTCTATTTTTAGTAGGTTTCGCAACATGATCTTCAAGATCATTTGCGTAAAGTAGTCAAGAAAGTGGAGGATGGAGTCAATAGAGGAAGGAAGACAATCAACATCCTCTTGTCAAGAGCTAATGATGGTGTCACATATTTGATATAGGGTCATGTTTACTTTTTCGGTGTTTTTATGTGTTCCGTAGTGTACACAATAAACCCCTATTATAAATAGATGAATAGGATATCATCTGAATACAACATATCTTCTATATGGAAGACATCTAAAATATTTGGTGGAAGTGTCGCCGGCCAATGAAAAGCTCCAACTTTAAGGAACGAACTATTAAGTTCTCGTATATAGACCTAATAATGTGCAACAAACATCCAAAATAGCATAGCTGCAGACCTAAATATTATACTCGTCGGACAAGGGTCAGCTTATATAGATAGGGCACGAAATGACCACAAGCATCAACCCTCCATATCCCATAGATCCCATATATAAATAAGGGACCCTTTGGGGCACTCAACCCCTATCTATATGGGGTCGAGGGGAATTTGCGATTCCGGTTTGTATGGTGTGATTACTTCCCATATTAACACTAAGGGAGTGAATGTTAGAAATACATTGTTAGTGATCACATGCTAGTGTCTGTGATGTGATAAGTTGTAATAAGTTATATTGTTGTTACGTGTTGCTATAGTTATAAGGTTAAAATCAGGAGATGTGAAAGAGATTCTTGGGTAAGTTACATTGTATAATTAGAATCTAGTGGCTTATGTTATTCTTATTAATGGCTAAGTTGATAAGTGTCACCTCCTACTCTGTAAAATATCCTTACACTATATATGTAACTTCTCTCTTTGTAAATATCAAAGCAACATCTAAATGATTATTATTGTGTATACAATCAAAGTATTTGACTTTTAGAAGCTCTAACAAAGTTGTCATTATCATGGCTTCAATGCACATCACGAAAATGATTGTTATGTTTTGCAACAATGGCTAAAAATACTCGGCATAAAAGAGTTTTTCATTCAATCTAGTCATCATTCCATCTTCTTGATCTCGTTCTTCTTCTTTGACGAGCTACTCTACAGAGGTTAAGATGTCATATGACATCCATTCATGAGAATCACTAGTCCATCAACCTTGTGTGAGTGACGCCTCTTATAGAGGGTATTGGTTGGATGTGCACTTCATGAGGCCTAATTTATCTAATGATTAGAGTGTTGAATCTAAAAAGTGTATATGGGTACCAAAAGCTAAGCATTAAAACTATAAACAAAATATGAAAACATTAAATCACATACAACGTCTATCTCAAAGAAAGCACCATGATGTATTATTATGGAAGTGGAAAAGTTTGAAAAGTATAAATTAGAGTGAGAAAAACTACATACAAAAGTGTTAGAAATGCAAAAACTTTTGTAAACAACCACAATAAAAAAATTTGGCCTTCACAAAACCATCCACAAGTGAACATTATACTATAACTCAATCTATGAATATCACGATATAACTTGTGCGACTATACAATCCATTTTCATTCCATATCAATTAGTCTAATCTACACATTTCATCCATTTCTCAAGTACATAAGACAGAGTTCATGAATCAATTTTTTTGCCATACAATCTAAGGAATCTTTATAATATATACAATGTTAATCATATATAAAATAACCAACAATAATGTTACCCTTGCAAGTGGGGAAGCTAGTATATTTAGACCTTTCTTGGTTCTTCAAAGCATTGAGGACTTGTGACTTATTACTAAGATGCCCTTAGCTTCATAAAATTTGTGCTATCATTTTATTGTACATAATTCTATCAAATACATCTATTGTAATGCATTTGTTAAATTTCATGGCAACCCTTATGAGTCTCATTTTCCACTTCTAGATATTGCTTTTGATTCTCTTTGCTTGTGTGGAAATGATCAAGCATCATATACTTTCCAGATCTATTAAAACACTTTCTAATAAACTACTAAACATCATTGTTAAGGGGAACTGCACCACTGTTGCGCTAAAATTAGCAAGAATTTGACAAGGTCATAACTTGTGCACTTTGGGTGTCGTATTGGGTTCGTTTTTTTAAACCGTCTATTTCAATGAGATGAATGCATTGGAAAATTATTTTTTCCACTAGCATCCCATTTCATGTTGGTCACTCTCTTTATTACAAGGAGGCTATGGCTAAGATAGCTAAAGCGGTGTAAGTTATGTTCCCTTAGGAGACATGATGTTGAGAACCATAATCTTAGATAGAAACTATTCCAAGATTAACTTACTGATGGAGTAAATGACGTAAAAATGGGTCTCTCACGGTTAGAGTAGTATCATGGATGGTCAGTACAAATATCGGACACCACCCACTCATAAATATCATTGTTTCATGCAGAGAGGGTCCTTAAATTTTGAGGGAAGTTGAGTTTTTAGGAAAGAAGAAGGATGCAAAGTTCTAATTCATTGTTTTACGAGATGTCATTGAGGATGTTGGCACCGCCAACATTTTGGAGGCTATCATAGATGCATCTTAACTATGTAGGGACACATGTAAGCTTGTTGAGGCTCATTGCCCACATATGTTTTGGATCCCATAATCTTTTCATGTTATGAACAATGCACTTAAAGACATTGGAAAAATTAAATGGGTCAAAATTGTAGTAGTTGATGGTAGAGATGTGTAAATATTCATCTCAAAACTACCATACATCATTGGCACTCTTCTATAGTTCTTTGAGGAAGGAATTCTTCAAGCCAGTGGACACACATTTTGCATCATATTTTATTTTATAATAGTATTTGCAATGTATGGTCATGACATCAAAGTGGTGGTATAGGTGGGATAGATCCAAGATAGACCAAGGGAAGAAGGTGAAACCAATGTGGTGAAAGAAGCATTTTTGATAGATGTAAGATATATCACATCTATAGTATCTCTCGTTTTCGAGTGTGATAAAGTATGGGGATTAAGAGCTCTAACCCTTATGAGATATATGAATGTATTGATAATATGCTTGGCCAAATGAAGGTTATTATTCGGGAAAGGGACACCACCTTGAGTTCGACCATCACCATATTCAACCCATCATCGAGTAAAGATGAGATAATTTGAACAACACATGGTTGTATATGGACTAAATTCGAAGTGGTATATTGAGAGGCCTAGGAGGGTTGTCCACTGTAAATAAGGAGGACGTCAAATAGAGTTTCTTCAAAGCCCTTAAAAATGTAAGCTGCAAAGGATGGTTCACGAGTCTCGAATCGATTATCTCATGTTATCTCATGTAACACCCTTATTATGATAAACCAATTTAAGGGAAAACAAATTAAAGCATACCCTTAATATCCAATCAAGATACCAATGTTTAACATTATTATTTAGCTTATTGGTAAATAATATCGCATAATTAAAATATTAAGTAATCGATCTTATAACATAGAATAACCATATGCACTTGCAAGGGTATATCCAGATCTCTACGATCTCCATTAAGTCACTATAACCGAGTGTGTACACTTTTTATACTTGGTTTATCCTTTTAAAGGTTATGAGAACTATGTGCATCTCCTAAGTGCCTACCTGGAAGACATTCATGTAACTTCCATCGGTATCCGACACTGTTTATTTAGGGGAATTATGATAAGATAATGTAGTCATCTAATACATTACTTTGGCCAAAGTTTAAATAATTGCTCTGCAAGCCTATGAAAAATTATATTTTTCACCACAAAACCATCTCAATACAATTATCTAGATTCCTTGTTGTTTAAGAAGGTGAACTAGTAAAGAACAGGGAAAGTTCATTATTGGCTCATTTTCGCTTCACTCCTTCATGCTCCAACATTCATAAAGTCGCCTCTCCTTTGCCTCTTGCCAAACAAGGGAGCCCTATTTCAGAGAAAATAAATAGAAAAATGGAAAAAAATTGTTAGTGACGGGGTTGTCAAGGTCGGTGAATGCCAAGGGATATCCGTGTTGGCTACAATGATGGGAAAATCTTTTGTTGCCGATGTTACGTAAAAATATGAAAGATGTCGGGAGGAGGCGGCTTCCCCTCCAAACTTCCACAAACATCCCTTTCTGCAACTTGAGGATGGCATTCTAAAGAATTTTGGGATTTTGAGGAAGCTTATTGTAGACATGGGCTCATTTGTAAATTCAACCAATTTTGGCTTTAAAAAAAAATCACAAGCTTGGGTACATTTCTATTTCTTAAGCACATGTTAGCATTCATATGATTCCTAAGCAAGAAAACTAGTAATTGACGACTATCTTTGGCCTCTTGATTGAGTTTCTTGTTTTTAATTGGTCTTACACACCCTACAGCCCATTCGGTATTTTACTTATGTATCTTTTATGGCTCCAAACACCAGCACCTAGCCAAGACAAGAGCGCTAAGGTGCTCCTGTCCCCCTCTAGGCGCCCTTGACCCTTTTCTACGTTACTCGCTTCTTTTGGGTCTTTTTAAATATTTTAAGCATCTTTTTTTACTTATGGGTCGGCCTTCCAATTTTCAATTACGAAATTAAAACAAGGGAATCATATAAATACATAGTCATGTGTTCAAAATAAATAACCAAGCTCTAAGCATTATTACTATCACCTAAGCTTGCACTCAAAAGGAACCTAAAGCACTTCAAATAATCCATTTGGCATTCAATCAAGGGATAAGGGATTGCATTTTCTACATACACTACATAGGAAGGGGAAGTTCATTTTTCCATCCACACATTCTATTTACATTACTACATCTAGCTACAACCCACTATCAAGTGCACTTGCACAAGGGCATCCTAGGGCACGATTCTTTCACACACTCACAAGAACTACATGGATTCTAAGATGTAGTGTAGTTCTTGGTCATAAATTCACTCTCGGGGTGACCGTCGGTCTAGTTTGACTCCCCATATTGCATTTTTTTTTGATTTGATGTGGTATTATGGGTTTTGCAGGTGAATCTTTATTTTGAAGGTAAACAAGAACCTCGGCGATCATAATGCGACACACAAGTGATCAACACATAATATTTATGACACGGTGAAGATCAAGTTACGAATCTTTTCGCAGTCACAAGTACCTAGTAGAGGTCATCAACGCTCAAGCATCCATGTCCTTCCATACACACCCGTGTCTAACCATACTTTTGTAGTCTATAATTTCATCTAAGCATTGATGAAACTATTCACCTCATGTTCAGAAATTTTCCTAGTCCATAACACTTCCGAATTAAGCATTAATCAGCTAGGTCATTATTTTAATACCTCTCGATTAGGGTTTTGTACTTTACTTGCTTATATCTTGTGTCATATAGTATTTAGTAGTTATATATGATAGTTTACATCACGCTACTTTGTAATTAGGGTTTAACAAAAATACATTTTTGTTAAAATAATTTGTGAATGCAACCTTTCAAACCCTACCTTCTCAAAATGTATCAAAATCTATCTCCTTCTTCCAAATTCATGGATAAATCTTCTTTGTAAATAGCATGACTATTACTTGTTCTAATTTTATGCAAGTTTGTACTCAGCATCCTCCTCGCTTTGTTACTCCCATATTTGATCTGACCATTAATGTAATCACCACCCGTTGCACTCATCCTCCTATGGATCCACTTGTTCTTGTCCCACCTCCTATCACTTCCTAATTCCTCCCACTACCTCCAGGGTTATGACATCATAGAAGCTTCTTCATAGTACAAAAGAAAAAAATTTCTCTTTATGATTTATTATGCACTTTATGCATCGATTGTCGTCACACATTAGAGGTTTCCTTTGTTCCATTCAAATTGAAAGTAATAATTCACCTATTGTATTTTCTCACCTCATTCAATCTCTCAAAAATTTACCACATGTTATATCTTTTAGTGATGAGGATATCCCTCCTTCTGCTGGTGACAATCCATTTGCACCTTTTCTTATCACTGTTACTATTAGTGCCATCTATATTAAGCATGTACTCATTGACAATGGCTCTACTATAAACCTATGTTCTCTCTCTCTCTCCTCAAGAAAATAGGAATTATTGATAATCTAATTAATAAATCTTCTCAAGTCATTTGTAGCTATGATTCCACCACTCATACATGCATGGGCACCATCACCCTACCTTTACAAGTTGGGCCTAAAATGGTTCCTACTATCTTCTTTATCATTGATGCCACATTTCAACACAATTGATTACTTAGCAAACCCTAGATTCATGCCATACATGTTCTTCCATCTACAATTCATCGATTCGTTAAATTCTTGCATGATGGTTATGAACATACTATTGTTGCGGACCCCAAACCATTCAAGATTTTCTATATAGATTCTGTCACTCCCATGCATATTCTTTCATATCAACCAATTCCATATCACAAAATTCATACATATGATGTCGGTTAATCTAGCGCTCGTATTTCTTCTACTCCTCCATGTGCTCGGTCCATTCTTACTCATACTACTGATAACCTATCACCCACTATGTCCACCCCCATGGCTACTTATTCTCCACCTATCACGGCTCCCCCACTTCTACGTTTGACTCTACTTCTATCAACATTCTTGATCACGATATACAACAAGACAATGCTAGCACTGATGATTTGAATGTTGAGGCTGATGTCGTAGAACTTACTAATGACACATTACACAATCTTAACTTTACTCCTATTGAAGTTGATGACGCCTATTTCTAGGATACTTTTGTTGCCACTAGCCCTAGTGAATATCAAGTCAAAAATCTTTCCCCATCTACTAATGCCATGATACCTTTTCAAGGGATGGTACATATATTAGATATTTTATCACCCGCTTCATCTCCTCGGGTTCCTTTTACTACACGCTTAAAACCTTTCCCATACACTCTCATCATTCGTAATTTTTATTGGCCTCATGTTCCATTTGACCCTACTTGTTCTGAGACTGTTTGCACACATGATGGCTTGGCTAACCTAGGTTTCACAATCACTGATCTACTTCCTCCACCTCATTTTTCTAAGCTTATATCATGGATGTGTATTCTTTCTTTTACTTATGGCCTTCGTGTCTTCCATTTGGCAGTCTTCCTTGCACACACTCCTTGTTCTTCTCCACTCACACTTGGGTAATCTTGGCTTGATTACATTGGTGGCACACTAGACCCAAATCCTATTGATATCACATTTCATATGCCTTTTGGCCATATATCTATTCGAATGACTCCTTGGGTTATTCTCAAATTTTCACTCGATGATATGTATATGATTGTCCACAACCGACTTTTATTGATGAAGAATATGCAATGGCCATGTATAATTTATGCCGTAAGGACTCTTTATATGATCGACCTCACACTATTGCTTACCAAGTATCTAATCCTTCCCCAATTGGTTATGATCTTGATAATGACGATCTTTTAGATGAATTTACTCCCATATTACACACTTGGGGCATCACGTTTACTCCCCCTCCTAATATCATATGTTGACTATCATGATATGTGCTTCACATCAAGTCTCTCTCATCTCTCTTACATACATTGATACACATCTTGTATTTTCATTACCATATGATGCACTCTAGTTCCATGGTTCATACTCAATTATTGAGGGTTTAAATTTGAAATGAACCTCACCATCATTCACTCTTTACACTCTATGCTTCATCATCTCTCTTTCTAGCACACAATTCCAAACCATTTCTCGATGACGCACTCTTGTTCTATGGTTCATTCTTGATTTGTTGAGGGGGCATTTATAAATAAATCTCATTTCATACACATCTGCTGAGGGAACTCTGCTCCTATCACACTCATATTACATACCATTTCATCCCAATCATACACAACATGTTGCATATCTTTGTTGAACTCATTCTTTCTTATATATACTTACATATCCACTTTGTTTCCCAAGCTAGATAGATACTTAGCATGGGTTTCGGGAAGCTACGCAATTGTGCACAAGCGGCCCACGAGTGAGTCCTAACCATGCTAAATGTTTGAGGCCTTAGATTAGATGTATTTAATTGGGCACCATGGGTGAACCCTCAATTGTAATGTAATTATGTCTTGTAAAATTAATTATGTTTAGGGTGTGTTTTATTAAGTAAACTAGTTTAGGGGTTTAATGATCTCATCTTATTTTAGTGATGGTTTTGGGTAAGTGTGTGTGTGTTGGTAGAAGGGATTAGGGACCACATGTGAACCTTGGGTGGACCCCACACCCTCTACCCTTGTACCCAAGCATGCCAAACCCGAAATTGCATTATTTTGGGCATTTTTAGGGACCCCTTTTGAGTTTGGGAGTTCCCTAAGCATGAAAATGGGCCCTTGGACCCTACCTAATAGGTAGGGGGGCTTATTTCCAAGGTTTGGAGGGAGTTTCCCTCCCATTTTTCCCTCCTTATTCACCATCTTTGTAAGATGGTTTGTGTGTTTTGTTAAAAGTTTCTCCGCTTTGTTTTATTTTAGTTTTTAGTATTTTTGGTGATAAGGGATAAAAGGTGAGTTTACTCTTACTTTTTTGTTGTTGGAATCTTTGACTGTTGAGAGGAGAGGGGGTGACACTTGTCACCTTCCCATTGGTGAGGAAACTTTTGGGTTCCTCTTTTTATTCTTCCTCATGTGGAAGGAAGGGGTCTTCTTCGCTCATTTTTTTGGAGAACTTGGAGAATTTTGGGAGCTTGGAGATTTGCTTGGACAAAAGGGAAAAGCTTAGAGTCTTGGAAAGCATTGTAGAGGTAGGATTCTTAACCTTTTTCTTCTTAGTTGTGCTTATCTTGTTAACTATGCTTGATCAATGAAATGGTGTGTGTGAAATGATGTGTTGTGAAGTTGTATGGTGAATGTAGTTGTTTGATTGTTCTTGTTGTTTTCTTTGTTTTCTCTCCACCATCATTTGGATTGATGGTTTTTGGAGAATGTAGGGGAAGAGAGAGGGATTTCCCTCTCAAACCTCATGGTTGTTGGTCAAGCCATGAAGGTCCCTTCTCATCCCCTCATATGGTTTGAGGTGGGAGAAAGGTTCATATGGCTTGAACCTTTCCCCATTCTTGGTGAGGAAACCCTTTTGGGTTTGAAAATCCTCCCAAGAAGGATTTCTATAACATAAAGGAGGAATAAGGAGGATGATTGATTAGGAGGTATAAGGAGTTTTGTAAGCATGTTTTGTTGGTGCTCCTATGGTTGGACACCTTTGATTTGGGCATCCTACTCCTTCTCTTCCCCCTTGTGAGGTTGACCTTGTTATCCTCATGTTGTTGTTTTATCATGTGTAGTATGTCTAAGTAGTTAAATGGTCTTATGTTTTTCTTGTTGTGTGTTTATCCCCATTATACTTGTGCACATTGTGGAAGTTTGTTCCTCTCTCCCATGGGCTTGGGGGAGGCTAGCATGGCTTCCAACCATGGAAAGGCATGTGATGATGCCTATTGGTTGGGTGGTAAACAAGCATTCTCTCTTAATTCAACACTCTTAGAAGGACACTCAAGGTGGAGACTCAATAATGAAATTTTAGTTGGAGTGGTGACTTTGTTTCTTGTATCCTCAAAATCATTGTAAAGATTACACCTCATTGTAACTATGTTATATGGTTGATTGTGGATAGCCTCTTCTTGTAAACTCATCCTATTGTGATTTGAAAGTCTTGTAATAACATGTCTCTTTTGTCTTGTAACCTATCTCTATTAAAAAAAAAAGATTACCACATAAGATCATGAGTTCTTTATTTTACTTGTCTTCATTTGTAATGATTGTTTGGTTTGAAATCTGCAAAATATAGTTATGCATTACATATTAAATCTTAAATTTTAGTGTGCTTGCTTTAGAAATGAAAAAAAAATGGCATTACGAGTCATCATGTCTATTTGGGAAATGATTTTCAACCATCCCTTTCTTTTCCCCTTCTTTATCATCACCCTTCCTTTCAATTCTAGATTCATCACATGTTGAAACATCATTAGTAATAAATAAACAATGAATAACAATTACCTGAAAATGTTGACTCTCGGGAATAATAATAGGAGTAAGGGTAACTTCTCCCTCCATGGATCAATTTCCTTCAAGATGCAGATCTTATTTTTGTCGGCATGTGTGTGACTATTGGAGTTCAAAATTTTGTCATGAGGACTTAAGGAATTTATACCTTCAAGCCCTTATTTATGTGTAGTGTCGAAACCCATGAAAGTGGTGTCCTTATGGAAGGTGACCCCTTCCTTGTAGATTGGGGTTTTGACCTTGAGCCAAATCCGACTCTCTCTGTCTCCATCTCCATGAACTCTTCAAAAGGAAGGGCATCCCAGACCTTCTCCGGAAGTGATCTATAGTGAAACATCTAATCTGGTGCCTTGGAAGACTTTAGAGTAGTTTCTTCTTTGATTACGCTAGCTTCTACAAGTTTCTCCATAGTTGGGGTGAGGGTTTCTATTAAACTTGCTAACTTCCCTTACATCTTCTCGAACCTTTCCATGCTTCATGGGTTAGGAGGATGATGCTCTGATACCATTGTAATGTCCCTTTTTAGGGGGGGCTCGGGAAATGACCAAAAACTCAAAATAAGAATATAGAGTTATTTTTATAAACATGTAAACCTATAAACCTATAAAGTAAACCCTTTTATATGGAAACAACCTATTTTGAGTATTCAATCTCTCCTTTCATACCTTCAAAACCCTTCCAATCAACTTCGCTTGAGTCTATAAAATTATACTATATCTTTAACAATCATATAATGCAAGAAATCTTATTTTAAATACCCTAGATATCAAGATATGAATTTCATGAAACTGTGTTTACAATGTTATTTTCAAAAATGCATAACTCAACTTAGGAAGCACAAAAAAATCATGAAACTCAAGATATAGGCCTTATAAATTATGAACAATAAGCTAGTAATTTCAGAATAATCAAATTAGTATCACATTTGGTGTCCCCCATTTCATCCTGAAATCTTCGACTACCCTATCTCGAAAAATTTTAATACTTTTAAAATAATGGGTCATTTTTTTGTTTTTATTCCCTGAAAGTTCTTGTATTGCATCAAGATATTCCCAAAGAGCCATATTAGCCTTTTTTTCGCCAAATACCCAGATGCCCAAAATTGTTATATTACTCGTCGGGGGATTTGTCTGCGAGAAAATTTGTGTTTAATTATTTTGAGCCCCGTTTGAGGCTATTTGCGCTCCGTTTTAACTCTATTATGAGCGAATATGTCATTATTCCTATGTGCCAGAAGGGTTTTAACTTGGAATAAGTTTTGGGCTTTATTTGTAACTTTTGGCAATTTTTCGTGTTTTTGTGGTGTCCGTTTCGTTTTCAGAAATTTCTCTAGAACAATTCCTTTGCCGAGTAAGCCCGATTTTTGGCCTGAAGCAGCTGGAAAACATATACGCACGTTATGCCCGGAGGAAGTCACCATCGGAGGTCTGGATCACTGGGAAAAAGTGAAGTCGTGCACAGAAAAGCCCCTGCGGGGATGGACGCATTTTTGAAAAACAAAGGATTTAAGCTGCAATGGAAAAAATAGAAGCAACAGGCAAGTGGGATTTTATTGCCTGCCTTGCAAGATACTTTTTCCCGTGATATAAAATTCACTTAAGCTGCAGTGGGAAAATTAGAAGCATCAGGCAAGTGGAATTTTATTGTCTGCCTTAAAGGGCACTTTTTCCCGTGATATAAAATTCACTTAAGCTACAGTGGGAAAATTAGAGGCTACAGGCAGGCAGGAATTCATTGTCTGACTTGCAGGGTAAAAATTCCCATGGTGAAATAAAAGAAAAGTGACTTAAGTGAAATCAAGGGATTTTATTGCCTTGCAGGGTAAATAATCCTATTGTCAAAGTCAAATCACTTAAGTGAATCATGGGATTTCCGGGCTTCTTTGCACAGGTAAAAATCCTATTGTCGAATTTCTTAAAAATAGAATTCTATTATGCAAAAAGTGCGACCCACCTTGGGTGAATAATAATGCATTAAATAAATATTTGTTAATATTTATTCATTCAATTTTGCACCTAGGCTTGTGGAAAAGTCAACAAAAGCAAAGGGAAATAAATCAATTGGAAATAGAATTCCAAAATTAAATAAATTTAATTTATTTAATGACGCCCTTTTGAGAAGGAATTAATACTTTTAAAGTATTAAATGATTATATTAATTCCTATTTTCGAATGGCTATGGTCAAAACACACTTTGTGAAACTTAAGTGAAGTGAAGTGTGGATGATTAAATTGAATTAATTTAATTGATTGGATGGCTGTCCTTAAACATGCTATATTTAAAAGAGAAGAGCTTGATTTTTAATTAATTAATTGCCTTTAATTGTTAGGGCAATTATTAATTATAGAATTGTGAGGGTTATATAAGCATGGGCAGCCATATGGGTGAATTATTTAATTCATAGGTAAATAATTGCAGCCAAGAGAAAAAGTGCGCCCCCATTTGAAGAAGGATTTTGCTCAAGCAAGGTGGAAACAAGGCTAAAAGTTTCCAAATTTGGCACATGCTTTGAAGGAGGTTGATCTTTGTCTGCATAATTGTTTGCATAGGTGTTACAGGTGCTCAGGTGTTGTTGAAAGAATTCATGCTCTCTTTATGTGCAAATTAAACACCATTTTTTTGGGGCGCAAGGAGGCTTCAAAAGTGTAGATTTTTACAATTAAAATTTACTATTCATGTTCCTAGGTGGCCATTTTTGTCTGAATTAATTGCAGGAATTCATTACAAGTGCTTTACAAAAGAAAATGAACTGATATCAATGTCCAATACATTGAATATTTCCTCTGAATCTGAAGGATTATCCAGATCTGCACCAGTTTTGAAGAATTCCAGTCAAATAAGAAAAAAAAAAGAAATGTTCGAGACACGAGATAAACAAAGCTATGGCGAAGAAAGATGAAAAAGAAAGCACAACAGAGTCATGCATCACTTCTAAATTTATAGATATTGGAGACACGGATCTAGGCTCGGAACATCTTGCTGAATTGATAGACAAATCAAGAGCAGGAAAGACTTCACTCATGCATGCAGAAAAACTTCACTCATGCATGCAGATTAAAAGTAGTGGAATTATTCGAGCTGCAACTTTTCCATCCACAGCCCAGTTGTCAGATTTTGTTATGCAGGTGCAGATCCATATCCAGATGCAGATACAGACGCAGATGCAAATCCAAATCCAATTCCAGATCTCATAGTTGCAAAAGCTTCCGGCACAAAGGCTTCATCCTCTTGTTTCGAATGCAGCCCGTGAAGAAGTCAGTGCATGGAAAATTCCTTCCAAGATCTTGTGCAAATGCTTCCATCTTCCAGTTGAAGCCTTCATTGAATTTGCATTCACCCGGAGTACTTTCCAAAAAATTTAATTGTTCATATGCAATTAAAAATAAAGAGTTACGGCAAACATTGCATTGATGCATGTACTGGAGAAGAACTGCAAAAGCTTCAAGGATAAAAGAGAAGACAATGCAAAGGCAAAATTCCAGCTTGCTTCCAATTCCAGCTGCTTGCAATTCCAGCTTGTTTCTAGATCCAGCTACTCCCAGATCCAGTTTGGTGAGAATCAAAGACAAAAGAATCAGCTGCATGCAGACATAAAAAGGACTAAGACTGCAACTTTCCTCTTCCTTCTTCTTTCCTCCGACAAAGTAATTGAGCGATCAATTAAATTATACAACTTAAGTGATTGGTTTAAAAGCCATTACTTGAAGAAGTCAATTACTTGGAGATAGGTGGCAGGCGTGTAAAATAGAAGGTTCTATTTTTAGTTGCAAATCATACATGTCATGCAAAGAGGAATTCCAGGAGGGAGATTGCCAGTTGTTTCTTTTCTAACTTCCACATGTGCTAGTTCAACTAAAGCTTCCAACTTGTAATTGCCCCTCTACATTCTATAAGTAGAGGAAGAACCTTCGGGTTAATAATCAATCAGAATTTGTAAGCAGCAATCTTGTGTTCTATACTTTGTGTTGAACCCCTGAGAGCAACTTGGAGCAAAGGAATACAAAGGAGCAGGTTTTCGGAGAACTTTTTGTCACGGTGTACTTGGTTTCTTGTTTTTAATCTTAGATCTCTTAATAAACTGTGTTATTTTAGATCTGGATCTAGAGCTGCCTTTGTTTTATAATTCTTTGTGTTCATATCTATTAAGTTTCTTCTATGTGCATGCAATTAGCTCTGTTATCTACTAATTGGGATGCACATCTTCCCCATTTCTTCTCTGTATTTCCTTTACTTCCTTCTTCTATAAAATACTTCCTTTCTTGAATAGCTGCTTACTTGCTGCAGAACTTCTTAGTTATGGTTCATGAACTAAGTGGTTAAAGTAAAACCCCTGATAAATAATAACACATTTTTATTGACAAATCTGACATGGGAGTCTCACCGGTTAAATGAGGGAGATTTATCTCATGACTGCCTAGGTTTGATGCTATGCAGAAAATCTAGCCAACACACACATACTAGATTTCCACACCAAAGTGGGTCGCTCCTCTATGAATAAATATAATATTGCAACAAGAAGACTACAAACGCAAGATAAATATCCTTTATTACTTTTCCAACCAGCTTGCACAATCAAAACCTCATTAAAGCTTTTTATCCTTTAGAAGTTTCCCAACCAAGGGTTTTTGCAAAATCCTCAACCCATGGGGTTTCATCCTTGTGAGAAAGAGTAAAACGGATACACTAGATAACTTTCACAAAAATTAGAATAATCTCCGAACAAGTCCTAAACTAATGTTGACAACATCTATTTATAATAAGAGGGTGGCGCCAAGTCTTGGGGCTCTCAAATGAGGCCAACCACAATTAGACTTGCTTTATTATTTTTTTCTTTTTTTTTTTTTTTTGAGCCTACATGCTCACCAATATCTTTTTATTTCTAATTTATTGTTGGGTGCTAGACTCACCAACAAATACAATGCCAATAAACGAAATAAACACACAACTAAGCACATGATGACATTGTTGGATTCCTCTAGCTTGTTCACTTGGACCCATGAGGAAGAAAAATGAGTCAAGGTCTTCAAATGGAATTGTCTCAAAAAAGAAACATGACAGACTTCGAACACCCCATCCCTACAACCTGCCATCCCAGAGTCTTAGTACTATGATAAAGACTCCTATGATATCACCTCTTCAACATAGGTTCCAATCAAGATCACACAAATCTAATTCATAGACTTCTCCACAACCATAATGATTGAATCAACACGTATTAAAATCTAATTTTAAATTGACACGATCTTCTATTTTATGTATTACTCCATCAAGGAATTCACCTCCTCTTGTGGTCCATTTTACACATTTTCTTTATCAAGACATTTAAATGTTATGACACATGATGACATTTAGGATATTCATTTACAATCAAACATAGTTCCTACTTCTCTCCATCTCGTATCACTTTATCATCGAGATCATACTTTCAACATTCTCAATATATTAAAACTATAAAAATCAAAATATTTCAAAAATATAAAAACATTTAAATATTATCAAAATATAAAATCAAAACTGAACATTGTTTCATTACTATCTTTACTTTACATATGTTGTTTGTCACATGATTTGATAGATAGTATGTTCTACTTTCTATACAAATCATAGTTTACCTAGTATATGAGCAAGGTCTTTGGATGAACAAGATTCTACATGGTTAATAGATGTTGGATGCCCTTCACTTAGTGACTTTATTCATCGGGGGCATCTTCTACATTATCATGTGCTTGTTTTAATTTATTACGCAACTATTTACATTTTTACTTCATATATCTTGATTGTGCTTATAATATACAATGTGATATATGGTATTATATTTAGGATAATTAGGACCAACACGTGTGGACCATACATGACTAGTATAACTTGTTTTATGTGCCTATTGGCTATTGTATGT
This sequence comes from Taxus wallichiana var. yunnanensis, assembly GCA_018340775.1. Classification (NCBI taxonomy): domain Eukaryota; kingdom Viridiplantae; phylum Streptophyta; class Pinopsida; order Cupressales; family Taxaceae; genus Taxus; species Taxus wallichiana. The sequence goes on from CM031239.1 coordinate 189,120,628, forward strand.
ATGTATGTATGTATGTATGTATGTATGTATATGTATTGCATATTGGATTGATTATATTTTCTTGTGTGTGTGTCCCTTTCCCTATAGTATGTGTCTAGAAAACTTTTGTATTCCTTGTTTGCATAGTCTCAATAGCATTTGTTTGTACATCCCTTGGCTTATTGTGTCTATGCAACACTTTTGTGTTCTTTGTACATAGTAATTTGACTTTTCTATGCAACATTGTGCATTACTTTGTGATGATGCTTGTTGTGTTTACTACCCTCTACATACCATGATTTATATCATCCATTCACTATTCAGAAAATTCTACAATATTTCCATCTATATTCACCTTATATATGTTATAATAATGATTATTTACTATATCAACTAAGATTAAAGTACGAAACCCTAAGCAAGAGATAAAGAAAAGATGGCTTATCTAATATCCGCGTAATATGGAACTAATTTGGGTAGGGAGAAGTGATGAATATGATGAAAACAACGTTGTCACTAAACTCTGTAAATTTTGGAGCTCACAAACTCGTACTACAAAGTGCAAACGTCGATGTGCGAGCATTCGCACTTCCATTTTCACTCATCTAAGAGTGTCTTTCTCCCTCTTTTTGGGGCTACCACCTCTCTTTAGTGATGGGTCATTGTGGTTTCCAATAATTTAATTAACTATCTTGTAGTTGAAATTCCATGTTAGAAATTCAATTAAAACTCCATGGAAACTACTAAACCCCTAGTTGTCACACAGTCTCAATATTATTTTTAATCACTCTAAAACCCTAACCATGGGTAGAAGACTATGCAAAAAGGTTAAATTTTGGGTTGTGGTGCATCCCATACACTACCTTTTTCGAAAAACTTCAATTATTTTGAGTTGAAAAATCTTCAATCTATTTTGATGCTAAAATATCCTACATGGGACCGCAACCTTAATCAAATCAAGTAGTTTTCTTCAATCCACCAATAATGCATTAAACGGGACCCTTGGTCACCTAAAAAGGCCTCAAATAACGCTTATTTGGTTGATAATCTATTTGGTTGAGAAATTTCAATAGATTCGCAACTGCTCATGAAATTTATCTAAATCATGAGACACAAATCTAATCTACTGCATAAATAAAAAAAAATCACACACAGAAACTGCATAAATACAGAGACAAGATATATCAAAACTGGGGAAAGCTTACTGCCCAAAACCCCACAAGCTCTGTTTTGCATTAATCAAATGGAAGAGATCAATTACAATTCCAGTGTTTTCAACTGAGCACAACCTACCTATATAAGGTCTATCTCAGTCAGATCACTAAAACAAAACTCCTGTGCACTTAATTAGTTTGCACCTGCTGTCATCTGCCTTGGAAATTCCACCACAACTTAAGAATTCGAATTATTCACATGCATGAGCAAGAAATGGGTTGATTGATCAGTTAACTAAATGATCATTGGGTTAGACTGAAGTCCAACCACCTAACTAATCATTAACTAGTTCAGTTTCACTTGAAACTAGTTTTAACTGATTTACAACTCAAATAAACTCAACCTGGGTTCCTAAAATATAGGAATCTCTGTAACTAACTGATCTCATTGTCTCAACTCGAATTTACTGAGTTAACTGATTGCTAATGACTCAGCTAACACATCCAAGTGGCCTGTTGATGTGGAATTTCGAATTTCCTCCTCAATTTAATTTAGACAGAAAATTAAATTGAGTTTCTTGCTGCTATTTTCAACAATCGTGAAGAGATAATTTCCAGAAAAAGAAAAAGATGGACAAACTACCATGGCCAATTGTTATTTACTGGTAGCTGAATCCTTTTCTGGAGTCTTAAACTTCCTCTTTGTTGGATAATGGCCAAGAAGCTTATTATTTTACCATTTTTCTTTTCCTTTTTCTTTTCGGTTTCATCCTCTTTATCATTTACAACTTTACTAGAAGTTATTCTTTACTCTTCGAAGAAGCATCGGAAAAAGGCTATCCTGAGTATGAAAGCTTCTTCTATTCTTGTGGATGGCCGGTAGGTATGTTCTGGACCGACTAGGTTCTACGCGTCTGTATTGAGCTTCCCAGAATGCCCTCTACTAATGAATGCTGATGCTTTCCTAGAAGGGAAACGACGGCAAATTATGATCACGCCCTAGGGACGGCCGAAGCCTGTGCGAATATAATACCCTATTTTTAGACCCTGCTAACAAGTGGGATAATTTCCCCTACGATTGGTCAGTATAAACGTCTCTCAGTAGGGTTTAGATTGATGAAAATCCAACAGTAATTATCCAATTATTGTGTTTATTTTATTCCTTTACGAATTCTCTTGACATGTATTGTGTGTGATCCCAATCTAAATTCGGGCGCATATTCAAGATATTAGAAAGATTTTGTAATCTTTTGTTTGATGGTTATAGACGTGAATTCAGTGTTGTTAATTGAATGTCAAGCGGATTCACTTTGTATGTTCAATTTAAATAGGAGCTCATTTGGTCATTTTGTATGTAAGTTTTTATCAGCAAAGTTTTGTCAAAATTTCTTTGTAAATTGTTTAAGTCTTGTTTGTTGTGGTTCTTGAATATCAATACAAACAATTTATTTTTTGTTTATTTCTTGTATTTGTGCTCTTCCATTTCCTTTATCTGGTATCAAAGCCAACATATTCAGCTTCAAGTTCATGTTAGCTCCTAGATTTAGTGCTCCAGCTTTAGTTTCTGCGCAACCTTAGAGCATCTAGGTTCATTTCAGCCTATAATTTGTTTTCAAACGCTAATTTCAGCACCAATATTTTGTTAAAGCTCCAACTGTAGCTCCAACACGTCTACAATGGCATTCACTTCAAACGCTTGTCTATCAAATCGTCAGACATCAATTAGCCATGGTAGAGGCAGATGCAGATCACACAAAAAGGAAGGGATGATGGTCCATCAAACGGTCGCAAAAACTAACAGAACCAGTTTTAAGGCCAACTCTATGAATTATCACAAGTTCAATGTCACCACTGTAAGAAATATGGCCATACCAATTATGAATGTTGGAAACGACAGTAAAAAATTTACTACTCAAAATCAAAAGCAAAGTAGTTTGTTTTTAGCTTACAATGTAGCGCAAGAGAGTCAAGCTCTTAGATTTAGGTTGCAATAATCACATGACTAGGAGAGAAATATTTTCAAGTCTATTAGGTATGATGTTTCACTTGGAAATGACAATAGAGTGTCCATAATGGGCAAGGGCATTGTCAATATTCTAACAAAACAGCAAGAGAATAAACTTATTCCAGATGATTACTATGTTCTAATATAAAAGCACAGCCTAGTGAGCGTTTGGGGAATTAGTTCAAAAAGAGTACAAGGTCTTGTACAAAAATAAAGAGTATATTATTTTGGATAAATTTCCAAGTAATCATGTGATTGTCAAAGTGTGGATGTGTAACAACAGGATGTTTCCATTGAGGATAAAATCTGATAAGCGGGAAACTTTTGTTCAAGCACTCTTTTCCAGAGAGCATATCAACATAACATATTTCTATAAATAATTGCTACTCAACCCTATCAAATCCCCATGTAACAGCCCAAAATTCCACCAATTATTTATACTTGGATAGAACACCGAGTCGGCTTCACCCTTGGTGATGAAATCCAAGTAGGTACACCTAGAAGGGGATGTTTAAAATTCAAGTTTCATTATCAGTGATTTGGTCGTGTGAGGGGAAGTAGTCAATGCCTAATTTAACCCCTACTTAAACTAGATGAGCAAGCAAGAATGCAAGTTCTTTTTAAAACCCGAAAGAAAAATTGATTTCAATGAGGACCAAATACACAAGACGTGATGTTGAAAAGAGAATGGAATCACAGAAAAAGAAGTATTTTTGATTGCTAAATACTTTTTTTTACTTATTTTACATGTTTTTGAAGAAGCTACCGGAGAATTCCGAGCTGAAAAGATAGTTAATCTCACAAGAAATGAAGCAAGAAATGGATTCTACTACATGAATACAAAATTTGATGAAGAAAGGAATCAGGGTCCCACCGGGCATGCTAGATGTTTTAGTATATTTTAGGATTCAATCTTGTTAAGTGAAACAAACCACTAAAACTCAAAAAATAAAAGGTTTAACAATACTTGCATCGACAAGATCGAGATGTACGGATCCAAATGAGTGCAAAGACTCTTCTTGGTGCACACAAAAACACAGCTACATAATCCAGTTTATGCAACACAAAAAAACACCTTTATTAATTCTTTGGCCTGTTGTAAATAGCAGCCAACAAAACAAAACAAAGTCTCCTCTCTACTACTGAAGCCAACTAACTCTAAATATAAGAAGGAAAAGTCTATTTTAGTATAAGAAACACCTAAAGACTCTCAGCTTGACAAATGATAAAGCAAGACAAAACAAAAACAATTATCTAATTCCTTTTTTTATGATGTTGATTATGTGAACCCCTTGGATGCTCTTGGATCACTTCTTCTAGAGAATGGGAAAACCTACACATACGTAGACAACTTTTTGAGAGAGATGTTAGATAATAATATGACAAGTTTCTTGGCAAAGGCCAATCCCAAGAACAAAAGGGCTTCCTTTGACAAAACTTGCTTTTAGACAATTAAGTTGGAAATCATGACAAGATTATAAATGATATAGAATAACAAATTTAGGATGTGTAATGTATAGATGATAGGATGCAATGAACATCCTCGATGATAGGTTGTGGAGGGTTGAAAACATCTTCCCAATAACAATTGGCCTCGTCATTGTGTTCGAGGAAAACTTCCAATGGCTCAATGATCTCATCCGGGTTGGGTGTGAAAGCGATGGTGCAAAGACTCAAATCTTAGTCATGTCAAATTGCTCCCACACGAGTTTTTGTCACATGATTGGTAGGTCAAATATGGTGTCTAGTTCGTAAGTTACTCATAGAAGAGTCGCCTAACAAAAACAGAGGCTTACAAGCAATGATTGGTTAGCCATCATTGTTGTTTTTAAGCGAAATATTACAAGATATATGAAAGATACAAAAATAGACAATTTCTAACAGGATCGATGTCGATCTAGTGAATTGGTGTCGATCTAGTCAATCGATGTAGATCACTTTTAAAACTAGGTTGATCAGACAGGATTTGGAAATTCTATGATTTTCTATGGAAACAGAATATTCTTGTGAGAGTTAATACTTATGGAAGACAATATTAAATTCGAGAATGGAATGCAAATTTTTCAAGTAAAAGAGACTTGCTTTTATGAATCGAAAACCAAGATGATGGATAGAAATATGACAGATTGTTCCAAAGGGAGGTCGGTAAAATGAGGGTCTCACCACTTCTTATCCGATCTAGACATGTGATCCTAGAAGACTTGGATTTGTTACGAACAAGCTTGGCGAATGGGTGAATAAGAATGAATTAGAAATCCAAAATCAAAATTGGACGAGAAAATTGGAATCCTTGGGCAAATGCTTGAGTTAGTTTATATAGGATTGATGTCGTATCAAGGATCGTTGTTGATCTCGCATAAATTAGCACCGATTGTAGGATTTTGTTCCAATTACTTCTTTTTACATAGTTTTCATTTTTGTAATGGGTTTTAAGTTTTTAAGTTCGTAGGAGGGTTGTTAGGTTGTTTAGATTGTTTTGGTTTATTTGTTTTTATTGATTTTTATTGATTTCATTTTATTTTATGGTTGTCAGGGTTCTTACTGAGATGGTAAAATGGTGAAATGTAAACTGGTAGAAAGATAAAAATGACCATGTGGAGTTGTGAAGGGGTGTCCTATAGTACAATGCACCTATGGGATTTAGGGTGCCCTAATTTTGGTGTCTACATTTGCCCCATTTTCTCGACTAGTTTGTAATGGATAAGCCATCGGACAAAAACAACTAAGATAGTTGGATCTATGCTAGATAGGTTATCCCCCCTCAAACTGGGAGCCATTGCAAGCCAGTGTAATGGTCACCGGTTTGAATGAATGGGTGGATGGATAAATGCAAGAGTGTGTAAGCCTAGTGTAAGATTGCATCTATAAATAGATGTGTTTCAATTTGAGATGCCCCAAGACTAGTCATAAAATATATTTCCACAAAGGTGAGCTTACGTGACCGAGAAGTCAAATGATAGGTGGAATCAATAGGTTCACGACTTATAGACGGATGACTTTATTAGAAGCAATGAAAACATATTCCCAAAATATTACGGATTCAATGGTATGTTTGGAAACAATGCTTGGTATGAAATATGTTACCATAAAGGTGGTCCTACATGTTGTCCCATGTTTTTGCAAGGGCAAAATTTGACTTGAAAATGGGACAACTATACGTTAATGTCAAAAAAATTTAGTATAAACCTTCCCTGACAACCCTCTAGGTCAATCCACCCCTTGTGCCAAGCCTATCCTCATCCATGTAATGTTCATGTATGTGGTCCCAACCTTTCCCATGTGTTGATAAGAGGAAAACAAGTTCACAAAATTCTTTTAAGACAATATCTTTCACGGCGGATCTTTTGGCGAAGCTTACGAAGGGCTATTTCTAGTCTTTCTATAGTGGTGCACACTCTTGGGGCTGAGTTTAATTCATAAATTCTCCAAGCAATAGTATTCATCAGAAAAGATCATTATATAAGTGATTTAGGAAGATTTAGGAAAGATTTGGATATTCAGGAGCAAGTTCAATGAAAACATGTTTTTGGGAGGAGCTTGTACTCCAAAAGAGCACTTGAGCTTTAGAAGATGATTTCGGAGCTCTGAAATGAGTTGGAGGTCAAACAAAATATTAATGGAAATCTAATTCAATTCTCTACATGGTGGTACTTTCATATTTTTCGTTGTTGATCTTCGTTGTGAATAATCATAACGTTTGTCTTATTCATAGTAATAATACTGTAGTTGACATTGTAATAAGTCACCCTTAATTAATAAAAGGGAACTTAATTTCATTTCCAAGGATTTGGAAAGTCATATGTATTAGGACAAACAAAAGGTCATGTGGGGTGCTGGTGAAGAGCCTTCTCAAATTCTATAAATTGTAATGACTTCACCATTCTTAAGGGTTGTTACCAATTTTGTATGCTCGAGGATAGATTACAACTTGAAGTAAAGCAAAGGAGATAGTAAATTTCCTCTATTTTTACCCTCATTTGTTCTTATATTTCTCACTATGTACAAATTTTCCAAAATATTAATGAAGAAGAAAGGAGTTTCTTTCTTTTCTTAATTAGAGAATTATTGAAACGTTGTGTTTCTAATTCTACCTCATCTTGATGCTAGCAACAAAGTCATTTTATTTCTATATATGTGTGTTGAAGTATTCTGATTAATGTCTGTAGGAATCTGATTTTCTACCTGAGATATTAATCCCCCCTTTCTTTTCCCACTCCCTTTCCTACATTCTCAACAAATTCCTCCCTTGCAAGAAATTGCAAGCTTTTTCCACACAGTTCGGTGGAGTGTTCATGTTAGATCCCCACCTCTAGGCCACTCACGAAATTCATTGTCATTCATGCATAATAAACAAAGCTGCACCATTCAAGAAGAGGGGCCTAGAGACTCAAAGTGTTGGCAAATAGCCACCAATTTTTCCAACTAACAAATTTTCTCACCAACACTACGCAACCAAAAAGTCAAGTGATAGGGAAACCAATGGATTCTCGACCTATAGATGTATAACTTCTAGGAAACGATGGGAAAATGTTCCAAAGAGGTTGTGGAATCCATGGTGGATTGATAAAAATATTTTGATTTATGCGAGATATAGTTTTAGATTTAAAAAGGTCTTGGGGGACCAAAAAGAAGCACAATATTGAAGAATGTGAAATTAGACATAGGATCAATATCGATTAGCTAATTGATACCGATTCATAACTAATCAATGTTGATTAGGAAACATCATCAATTGGGTAGAAGTGCCTATATATAAGAAATAGATGGTCACAAGAGATCATTATACTCCTTGTGTTTTTATGATATTCTATAAATTTGTGATTTTTTTTGAGTTTGAGAGATGGAGGTTAGCAAAAGTGGGCGATGATGAGATGATGACCATCACATAAAAAGATAGGTGCATTTGTTTGGTATTTTTACGTACAATTTTTTCTATAATGTGATATAGGATCTTCGTCGATCACTAGGACAAATGTGGATTATGTTGGATCGGTATTGATTACTCTTGATAGGTGTCAATTTTTTATGTTTTGATTAAGTTTTTGAATTTTTTTTTGTTTTGTGATTCCTAATGATTTTCTTTGTTGTTTGTTTTTGTGGATGCAAGTGAAGAGGATTTTGTTGACGAGGGATAGGGTACCACATTTATTAGATCGATTACGGGGAGGATATAGGTGATAAGGATTGGTAGATTTAAGAGGTGTTGGGACTAGGTGGATTGCGGCATTACAAACATGTTCACTGAGATTTGGAGATGATGGTGGCTTTGTTTGAGAGGTGGGACCTAGTTACAGGGACATTCTGGTTGCCTACAGGGGAGATCATGATTACCGTGGAAGATGTTTAAAGGATATTGCCTCTACATATTCAAGGTGAGGGTCAACAACGATGAGGTTATATGGGGATGCTACCCTTGACATCACATATCTAGCTCAATGTTTTTCTTCGAGATTTATTCGGATAATGAGGTAGCTCATAGTACCTTGAACCACTATAATTATGGTGGGCATCATATTTTATGCACTTTCGATCCTAGTGGTGGTCGTCTTTTGTGGGCCTTGGTAGGAATAGTAACAAATATAATAGAGTTTCATATATTTTTACTTGGGGAAAATCTAGTAGCACAGTGTACGGGGGAGTTATGTGAGTCATCGGTGGTGAAAAGATTTGGATTGGATGTGACATCTGTCTTGCATTATTGGGCCTATGAGCACATCAGAGTGGTCGTGGTCTATGGGCTACTTTGGGCTAGGAGGCACTTTGTGTTATACTTTTGCATTGGAGGATTAACTTTTCTTGCGACGTTGTATCACAGATTGTGTTGGCTTATTGGATGGTTTAGGGCCAGATGACATAGTATGACGACCATATGTGGGTTTCCTGCATGGTCAAAAGAGGGAGAGGATATTAGGATGATGCAATAGATTGGTGGATGGACTGGCAGAGAGCAGCTTGGCTTGGTATAAGATATATAAAGTTAACCCTATTGTATATATAAGGTTGGAGGGGGGACAAAGAGCTACCCGCAACTTAGGTGTGAGTGTTTTAGGAGATGGCGGTGGAGGAGGTGACACCCATGGAGATAGATGATGTCGGGTGACACTTGAGTATGCATAGTGGAGGCAAGGAAAATGATATCCCGGGAAGAGAGGATTGTGATGGTATGGGCAGAGAGGGTGGAGGAGGATGTAGTGATGAAGGAGGCGGGTGCAAAGCAGAGAAGAGGGGGTTCAAAGGTAGTGGTTTTGAGATTGAGGAAGTTATTTAATGATAGGGATGAAAAATTATATGCCTTGGATAGTGAGGAGACGAGGCTAATGGGGGTGGTGAGTAAGAGGGAACAACAGTGGCTACATTGGAGGTGGATTTGGAGCAAACTCGGTGAGGCGTGTGATAGGTATCATCAACATCGGGAGCTATTAAGGCATTATTATGGTGTGACTAGTAGTACACTAGTAGTTTCGAGGTCGGTTGAGTCTAGAGTGGCGATGCCGATGGGGACAGGAGAAGCCGGAGGGGTAGGTGGAAAGGTAACTATAGGTGAAATGGGGCTGCCAGTACGGTGAGCATGGTTTAATACCAAGCCCTACAAGAGGAGATGAGGTATTATGAGGGAGTGATATGAGACAGAGACCACTTGAGGTGCCTTGCTACTCACAATATGTAGCGATCTAGCAACAAGCATCGCAGTGGGGTGTTGTGGCGAGCACGGGGACTATTGGCGATCCTCGGAGGGATCTTGAGGGTGGAGCAGTGGTTTGAGGATATCGAGATGTACAGTTCACGATGTGATTTATTGTATGGGCCATAGAGCCTAATCCTTGATGAGATGTACATCGAATTTTGAGATATATGTTTATATATATCTATATATGATATAGTATTTTTAGACAAATGAATGTGTAAAAATGTGTGTTGATGATTTTGATGTGATGTTTTATATGAGATTATAGATAGATTTTAGATATGATGATGGTTATGTTATAATGATGATGTTTTGGTTGTGATGGATTTTAGATGTGATTATATTGATATTGATATTGTTGATTGATGTATATATGAGGATGGTTAAGATATGTTTTATATGAATTTTTATGCATGTAATTGTTATTTTGACATAATGCACTTACAACTTAACTACTAGTAATATATAACTAACAATAGTTAGTCCATTAAGTTTGTGTGATGGATTTAGGATTTGATGAGGCACACAATTTAAGTTTGGGTATATGCTTGGGAGTTCTATGTATCTTATAAAAGGAACTATTTGTTGTTTAGGGGTTTTATGCTTAACCCCATCTTTTATTTTGATAGTGTGTAAATTTATCAATGAGGAAGCTCTTGTCCTATAAGGGAAAGTTGATCGATTTGGGAAGCTTTCTTGGGATGATAAGTATTTTTAAACATGTTTTTAGAAAGCTCATTAATGTAGGAAGCTTTCAATTTTTGTCATACATATGTTTTGAATTTATGGGTATTCATCCTTTAAGGGAGTGGTCTATGATAATATTTTGACTTTGATGGTGATGGCTTGATAGTTATCCTTTGAGGGAGTAGTCTATAAGATGTTTTTTCATCCCATGGTGATTTTTTATTTTTTAGTTCAGTAAGGCGTGTCTAAGAGACCATCTAAGGAGAGTGGGTTCGTTGTACAAGATAGCATGTGTATCAATATTATGTGTTTTGATGGATAGGGAAAAATGGAAGTAATGATTATGGGGTTCCTTAGTGTGAATGGGACTTGTTCATGTGAAATGTGTTATGAGTAGGGCCTTGGTGCCCATATTTAAGATCGTAGTAGATATCGAAGACCACGTGGTTCCGGATCATTACATCGCCGAGGAATTTAAGTGGTTAATTCGGGGTGGAGAATTTTAGTTGGACTAAGGTTTATAAGTACATATTTTAACATTATAAAGGTTGCAAATACAAGGCATTAAGTGGTTCCCCTTTAGGTTTATGCTCACTAGAGGCCAAAAGATAGGCTTCGGATCCATATTTATGACTGATGATGTAGGGTCCAAGCCAACTTGGAGAAAACTTTCCACGTTTACTCTTTTCAATATTCGTGGCGTGTTAATTTTCTTTGAAGAAAAGATCACCAACATTAGATTCACGTTTTTTGAGGTGTTTATTGTTTTCTCGTTTGATTTGTTCCTGATAAATGTTGATATGTTCGAGGGCGTTTAGTTGGGATTCATTTAAAAATTTAAGTTTTGATAGACGTTCTTGAAAATATTCTTCTTCGAGGATGGAATCTTTGAGCGAAACGTGTAATGATAGAAGATAGACTTCAAGGAGAAGAAGAAATTCAGTTTTGTATATTAACGAGAAAGGTAGCATCCGTAGGGGTTAAAATACTAGTTCAATAGGCCCACAATGCAAATGGGATTTGAGGTCAATAGACATGACTATTTATTAATTAAATTGCCAGGAATAGGAAGGGCAATTATTAAAAATAGTATGTTGAGGGTTATATAAGCATGGGCTGCCATAATAAAGAAGCAATTAATTCTTTTTGCTAAGGATTGCAGCCCAGACAGTTTTGGCACCAAGGAAAGGAGGTTTTGTGCATTAGAAGGTGTTTTTCATTTCCAGAAGCTTCAAGGTTTGGCGCCTAGGGTTGGAATAGCTTGATTTATGCTATGATAATTATCTGCATGTTGGTATAAGTGCCTAGGTGAATTTAAAAATATTTATGCTTGCTTTGCATGCAAGCAAAGCCTCAAATTTTAGGGCAACAGGATTTATATGCAGATTTTTGGTGATAGAAATCAAGTATTCATGCTCTGGACTCCATCTTTGTCTGAAAAAATTGTAGATATTCATTACAGGTGCTCATACAATTGAAAGGGATTTCAAATCAATATCATGTACATTGAAAGTCAATAACTTCCGCTCATGGATGTATGCTTTCATGAGAACCTTGAGATCAACATAGCTGATTCGATAATCAATTGGGAAAAGATAATCAATGATAGTGTCGATGAGAAACTTTGGAGTGTGAGGCGACTTACAACTTCAAAATGAATTCATACCTGTATATACATCAGCCTCACAGGGCATATTTTCCAAGCAAGATAGATGAGGCGTCCGCAAAAGATCATATCTTTGATTGCTATCCACAATGATGCCCATAGTGCCACAAGGTAAAGGCTAATCTCAAGTTGCTTTTTCTATAGGGTTCTTTGGAGTAGAAACCGAGAGAGATGTTATTTTTAAAACAAATGGGAAAATGTTGAATTACATGTTTGACAAGTATATTCAATATCAGAACAAAAAGAAAGTGTAGGTGTTACAGCTGGCAGATCTTCTTTCTTCTCTTATTTCTTATGTTCCTAGATGAAAATGTAAGATTAAAGTTATTGGTTTAAAAACCATTACTTTAAGTTATTTGGAAAGATTCTTTAAGATAAGTGACAGATGTGCACAATTTTGGCTTAAACTCCTGATGCATGTCACTAAGAGAGGAATTCTAGGAAGATGATTTCCAAATGTTCCCTTTACTACTTCTTCATGTTCTAGTTCAGTTGTAGTTTCCCATTTGTAATTTCCCCTCTACACACTATAAGTAGAGGAAGAACCTACAGGTTAAAGGATTAGAATTTGTAATCAGCATTCTTATGTTCTAGAATTTGAGCTGAAACCCTTGATAGTTTTCTAAAAGTAAAGGAATAGAGAAGAGGCATATTTCCGGAGAAATTTGTGTCAATGGTGCATTTGTTTCTTATTTCTTTTTATATTTCTACATAAACTTTGTGTTGTCTTAGATCTAGATCTGAAACTTTCCTTTGCTTCAAATTCTACATTTTAAGATCTATTTGTTTCATCTATGTGCATGTGATCAACTCTATCAACTATTGGTTAGGTTACACATATCCTTTCCTTCTCATATTTACTTTTTCCCTTTCCCGCATATATCACTTATAGTTTCTTACTTGCTGCAAAACTACCTGGTTATGGTCCATGAGTTACGCAATTAAAGTAACACCAACAAATAAATACTAGCAAATATAATTGACAAAATCTTACAAGGGATCCTCACTGGTAAATGAGGGATATTTATCTCATGACTGCCTAGGTTTTTAGCTGTGTAGAAAATCTAACCAATAGGTTGACATGGATTTGATAATTTGAGAGATGAAACAAAAAAATGGATTGGAGATTTATTTATAAATTACGGATATATTTGAGGTTCGATGGAGGGGGAATTTTTATTATATATTTTATGTTGGTGGATAGACATCAATCCCCGATGGAGATGATGAATCCTAAGATTTTTCCCTGTTAGGACCCCGAGTTACACGCACTTAACAAGGTTGAGTCGAAGGAAACACTTGTATAAGATGGGTGAAGATTACATAAAGGATAACAAGATGGTCTTTTTGATGTTTGAACTTTCCTAAAAGATCATCTACAAAGATTTTAGCAATTTTTGGAAAAGTAATGAAAGATATATGTCATAGAGTGTTGGTAAGTGGTTTCTACATTTTTAGAGCCGAAAGGCACTAATCAGTAATAGACTATTCCCCATGGGGTCATAAAGAATGCCTTATGTTCATCCTCCTCTGGTGCAATGAGGATTTGATTATAACCTGAGAAACCATCCATAAGAGAAAACATTTCATGTCCTATTGTCACCAATAATCTAGTCAATGCTGGGTAGGGGGAAATCATCTTTTGGATGAACGAGATTAATGTCTCAAAATTCTTGTAGAGGCGTAATTTCTTAGAGGTATTCGTTAAAGGTACGATGTAAGAAACCCATTCGGATAATCAATAGGCGTAATGACGTTGATTAAGATAAGATGTTGAAGTTCTTTGACTAGTAATGCTACACAATGATGCATTTTATGAATCTTTTTCTTCACAGGTTTAGCATCGAGGATGGTGTCAATATTTTTAATAACAATGTTAGGTTCAATACCTGGCATGTCACTATAGGACCATGTGAATGCTTGACTTTGATTGGATAAGAAGGTAGTAAACTTGTGGGGCTCGTGAGAGCCCAATGGTTTTCCAACCTTGACTATACATGGCTCATGTGGGTTTCCTAGGTTGACATCAATATTGGATTCATTGAAAAGTATGGATGGGTCAGGTGGTAGGGATTTATGGACATAATGATGTTAAGCTCACATATATGTTAAGATGGTGTTATCATCATGACATTGTAGCACATCGATAGTGGGAGAATCTTCATCTATCATTTTTAGTAATGTTAGTGGAAGGGTCATGATTCTATCATTAGCTTGGTAAGTTGGTGGTTTAAGTGTGATTGTGTTATTTTAAAAAGGTCATATGGGATAGTATGATGCCATCTGTGTCAATAGAATATTCTCGACGGCATTGAAGAGTTGGGATTAGATTTTTATTAGGGATGGTGGATTTGGATTTTGTTTGAAACCGAGTCCTTGTTTTTCATGAGGTTTCCTCAAATCGTCGAAGGGTAACTCATGCGGACCTTTCTCATATCTACCTAGACCAAAACCCTTACATGCACAACAACAGCAGAGATAGGTTTGAGGAATATCTAAGAATGATAAATCTGAATTGAATGGTTTAGTGTGTGGTTGATTATCAAGGTGAGAAGAGGGATGATTGATGCCCCCATAGACAAGTTGCATCTACAACAATGGAGGGCCAAAAGAGATGGTATTTCCAATGTTGGGATCATAAAGAGGTTGTTTATGGAGTCTACCATATTTTTTGTTGTATGGAGTGTATTGAGAGCGAGGAATCGATACTCCCCCAATGACATAGGCTCCATCATATCATCGAATGATTAATCGTCGTATTTTAGAAGCGTGGATAGACGAATTTGTGGAGGCTTGATTGAAGAAGTGGTGTTTTGCAAGGGAAGCAACATATCATTTGACCGATAGGTCATATGACATGCTTTGAATGGATTTTGAGCATCAAGAAACATAAATGTTTTACCTTCATTTTCATATTTCAAGCATCAATGTAAAGTGGAAGGGACATAGTGCAAGCGCAGATCCAGGGACATCCTAACAGTATGTTGTATTAGAATTCACCTTTACAATTTCAAGAGCTCATAGAGGTCCTTAACACCTATTTTAATGGGTAGTATAACCGTACCTAAGGTAGAAGAGACAATGTCGTTAAAAGTGAGTAGGATGGTTGGTGACTGAGTGTGACAATGATTTCGTGTAGTTGAAGTTATTTAAAAGCATGTGGTTAAACAATGTTGATGTTGGCACCATTGTCAATAATAAGCCTTTTGATTAGAGTATCATTGATTTGAGCGGTGAAAAAAGGGGAGGGCATTAGTCCTCCCATTGTAATGATGGAATCTCGAAATTGTCAAATGTGATGGCCGTAGACATTTTTAGGGCCACAAAAAGATGGAAAAAGGCTAAGGTTTATCGTTACCGAGATGGCTTGAGAGCTTCTATCATGGATTTTTGATGTTGAGGAAGTTCTAAATGAGTTCATATAGGAACATTTTTATGGGTGCATGATGCAACTGCTTGAGAGCATTGTTATGTATTGAGGATGTATATTGGATATGAGGGGACATGTTATGAACCTTCTTAGATATTATAAATAACCGATCACACATAAAACCAAAATGATCAATGAACAACAAAATAGAATAACTTATATCACTCAACCACTTTGAGGGGTAAACCTCCAAGACCTTACAATAAGATTATAATGCTCAAGATAATCCTCAAATACTGGCCCTACCTTCTATGTATATCCTACTTGGGTAATGATTAGTCCTTATACCGACCCTACTATAATATGAAAGCATAGAAAGATGTGAGGAGACTAAGGAGATATTATGCTAGCCACATGTCGTAATCATATCCCATTACAGAACAAGTAGATTAAGAGTGTAGCATGCCCCTCCCTTTGAAACCAACCTTTTCCTCAACATTGAGTAAGCATGGATGGTTTTGAATGAATTCTTCATCCTCCCAAGTGGCATCCTCATTTGGCACATTCTTCCACTTGATCAAATATTATTGGAGGATCCTAGTACACAGCTTCTTTGCATGCATTTAAAGGATGGACTTTGGTTCAAGAATAATTTTTCTTCATAATCCATCTCAAGTAATTATGTTTGGGTGGGTACTTGTTGTCCAAGACCTTCTTTAAGTAGGAGACATGAAAAAAATTATGTATTTTGGTTGAAGGGGTAGGTCCAATTTGTATGCCACAGTGTCGATCTTGTGTAAGACATGATAAGGGCCATAATACTTAGGAGCCAACTTGTTATCCTTCCTTTCTTGTTTCAATGACAATTGCTTGCATGGTTGAAGTATTTTAAATACCTAATCACCTGATTCAAAATTCCTTTCACTTCAGTGTTGATCCACTTGTTGTTTAATTTTATTTTGGGAGAGAGCCAAATTTTCCTTAAGGGCTTCAAGGATTTCTTGTTGATGTTGGATGTGATCCTCCACTACCCTAACCTTAGTATGCATCCTTAAAGTGGACATGATAGAGGGTGGTTCATACCCATATAAAGCCACAAATGGTGATATCTTAGAAGATGAATGAAAGGATGTGTTATACCACCATTTTGCTATGAGTAGTCATTAAGCCCAGCTTCTCTGTTGATCAAACACAAAACAACATAGAGACCCCTCAAGGCATTTATTGACTACCTCTAGTTGACCATCTGATTGATGGTGATATGATTATATGTGAGCTCCCGAGTACCTAGAATTGAAAATAAATCAGTCTAAAAGTTACTAATAAATATTAGATCTCTGTCACTTACAATGATCTTAGAAGTACCATGGAGTTTATGAATTGTGTCCATGAAGTCCAAGCCCCTCGTAGTAGTTGTAAAGGATTATGATAGTGCATAGAAGTGAGTATACTAAGTGCGCCTATCCATTACCACCATGATGACATTTTTACCATCCGACTGGGAAGACCTGTAATGAAGTCCATAGAAACCTCCTCCCCGGTTTAGGATAGACAGGGGCTACAACAAACCAGTGTCTTGACTTTTTCACCCTTAGTTTGCTGACATATCATACATTCAAACACAAATTTTTGTACATCCTTTTTGAGGCCTTCCTTAAGAAGTCCTTTTTGATCCAATAATATGTCTTCAGGAAGCCAAAATGCCAACATGTGGGGGAGGTGTGTAATTCTGGATGATCTTATACTTAAATATTGAATTTTTACACAAGTATAACCGATCCTTATACCAAAGAGTAACACCATCCCATAAAAAAATTCTCGACAATTTGGAATCTTGAATAAGTTGATTAATGAGATCTTGTGTTGTTGCATCATGATCCTATTCGCCTTGGCCTCTGCTACCCAATCTAGTTATAGTACTTGACATGGCACAAAGTAGAACTTCAATGGGCTCATCCATTCTCGAGAGTGCATTTGCTACATCATTTTCCTTCACCTTCTTGTAAATTATTTCAAAGCTAAATCACAACATTTTAGTAACCCATTTTTCTTCTTATGTAAATGATAACCTCTGTTCTAAGAAATACTTGACACTATCATGGTTAGTTTTTACCTTGAAGTGCCTACCCAGTAGGTAGGGTTGTCATTATTTTACAACATGGAGGATAACCATCATTTCCTTCTCATAGATGGGCTAGAGAAGGTTCTTCCCTGTGAGTTGGTGACTCTCAAAAGCAATGGGGCATCCTTCTTGCATGAGCTTCGTACCCATTCCATATCTAGATGCACCACATTCCACAATAAAAGGATTCAAAAAGACTAGAGTAACCAAGACTGGGGTAGTACATATAGCCTCTTTAAGTTGTTCAAAAGCCATAGTAGCAACGTCATTCCACTGGAAGGAATCTTTCTTTAGGAGAGTTGTGAGAGTTATTGTTATGCCCCCATAGTGCTTGACAAACCTCTCGATAGTAACTTGTTAATCCTAAGAATCCTCGCAATTGTTTCAATGTTTTTGGAATGGGCCATTCCATCATGGCTTTGATCTTCTGAGGGTCCACTTTTACTCCTTCATGTGACACAATGTGACCTAAATACTTCACTTCATTCACCCCAAAAGAGCATTTGGATGGTTTGGCACAAATTTGATGTTGTTCGAAGGTGAGGAGCATGTGATCCACCTACTGCAAATGATCTTCCCATGTCTTGATGTAACTTAAGATATCATCATAAAATACTAAAACAAATTTACGAAGAAATGGCTAGAAGATGGTGTTCATCAAACTCTATAAAGTGGAGGGGGGAATTTTTGAGGTCAAATGTATCACTAGAAACTCATACTGACCTTCATGGGTTAAAAAATCTCTCTTATGGATATCTTCATCCTTGATTCGAACTTGATGATAACCCGAACGAAGATCTAGCTTAGTGAAATAGACAACACCATGTAACTCATCTACCAAATCATCAATTACAAGAATAGGAAACTTATCTTTAATGGTGTACTTGTTGAGCTATCTATAATCTAGAAACATCCTTCATTTGTCATCCTTCTTATGCACCATTACCATAGGAGAAGAATATGCACTTTGACTAGGCGCATAATACCTTCTTTCAACATCTCTTGCACCATCTTCTCAATCTCACTCTTTTAGACATAGGGGTACCTATACGGGTGGATGTTGGGTGGCTAACTTCTTGGAAGTAAATGAATGGCATGATCATGTGATCGTTTTGGAGGAAGACCTTTTGGCATCTCACAAAAAACCTTCGAGTGGTTATCCAGAATTAGCTATAAATTTGGAGGGGTATCGGTCTTCATTTATCTGGCTTCGATGGAGAACAACTATGTGACAATCCCATCAACATCCTTCTATAATAAATTTTGCATCCGATAAGAGCCGACTAGATGAGAGACCTTTTCTCATAGTCCCCAAAGTTCAAACTTATCACCCTCGATCTGGAAGTGCATGAATAGTTCGTGAAAGTTCATCTCAATTGTCCCAAAGGTTGTGAACCATTGTACTCCCAAAATAATAATGGCACCACCCATATGAATGGAAAACACAGGAGAATCCAATTTGTACTCACTCATGGATAACTTGATACTATGAAATTTTCTCAAACAAATAATCGTGCACCCATCAACAATCATGACTTGAAACTCAGGGGCGGATAAATAAAGAAGTTCAATCTTGCTGCCAATTTATGGTTGATGAAGTTATGTTTACTAAATGAATTAATCAAGATGGTGACTCTTTATTTCGGAGGAAACCCGCCACCTTAAGGGTTTGAGGAGTGTTGATTCCGGATAAAGCATGACATGAAATGGTTTGTTGAGGGTCTTTTGAGCCCCTCTTGTGATCTTCCTCCACCTCCTCTGTGTTGTTCTCCTCATTTTCATCCTCCCTTGCTCCTTCGATGTAGACCAACTTCTTCTTAACACATTTTTGACCTTGACTATATTTTCCATCACAATTAAAGCATAACCCTTTGGAATTTTTCTCTTCAATCGGTTGAGGAGTCACCAAACGGGTTTGGAGAATGATGGTGCTTTGGTGGTCCCGGCATATGTTGTTCCTAACCATAGGTGAATGCCTCGACGTGTGGACAAATCTCATTCTTCCATACTCGAGAAAGGACCATAGATTCGAGAGATCAAATTCAAGTTAAAATTACGATCATCATATTGGATGTTATCCTTGAGACCTCCCAAAAATAGGTCAGGTGAGGTTCTCTTCAATTATATCCTCCAGCCTCTCAAAGATAAATTCCTCCACTCTCAAGAATAAATTCTGAAATTACTCGAATGTAATCATTGGCCAAACCTATTTTCCATAATCTGGTGAGTTGACTAAAGTAGTTCTCAGTGACACTATTACTATATTGTAACCGACATTAATTCGTGAATGTTGACCAAGAGAGATTGAGTCCCTTTTTTGTTTTTGTGTGCTCAACCAGTGATACTAAATAAATTGGTCTCGTTCCAGGTATAAGGATGCTACAATCACCTTTTGTGCACTAGGGGTTTATTGTAGATAAAAAAAATTCTCCATTTGGTTGATCTAAGTAACTAGATACTTCCCATCAAATTTGCACATCTCCACCTTTTTTAGCATATTATGTAATCCTCCATTAGGACCTGATGGAGGTGGTGTATAGGATGGAGGGTTGCTAGACAATCTAGTATTTCCTATACATTCAAATGATGCAATGAGAGAGGAAATTTAGGCTTGTATCTGTGTCATGTTGTCATGAAACTCAGTTGTATCTTGGCACAAATAATCTTTCATCACCATATCGTGAACATCCACCTAGATTTCAAATCTTTAGTGAGATAAATAAAACTCGACTCTACCTCTTCCTTACCCTGTCTTTCCTAATATGTTAGATCATTTACCACTACCATGAGTTGAGCATCTATATATTGATTAGGGTATACACACTAGGGTTTAGGGTTTAGGGCTCAGGGTTTAGGGTTTAGGGTTTGATGTGGTAAAAAAGGTCTCTGACTTAACCAGACATACGGTTACGAAGGTCTTTTCAAAACAAGACTAGTAGTGGTGATAGTAAAAAGAGTGAAAATGATGAACAAAACGTTATGGGTGGATGGTACCGTTGTGATCCTGACAACAAGATGAAACCAATGACTGCTATATTGCGAAAGGCCCATAAATTTTCTTTAATCATTTTTTTGATACTTTTTTAACACTTCAGCTTTTATTAAAAAAATCTTGAGAAATACTATGGTAACAGAAAAATTCAAAAACTTTCAAAATCACAACTAATCTTTCCATGCCACTAGTTATTGGTAGACGAGAAAAAAAATCACCATGAAAGCTTCCCAAATGGAAGCTCGTATACCACTTGTTATGAAGCTCCTTAGATATTGTAAATAACATATCACGAGATAATACCAAAATGATAAATGAACAACAAAATAGAACATAATATAATAAATTATATCACTCATCCACTTCGAGGGGGCAACCTCCAAAACCTTACAATAAGATTATAATGCTCAAGATTATCCTCATGTACTACCCATACCTTCTATATATATCATATTTAGGCAATTCTTAGTCCATATGCCGATCTTACTATAATATGGAAGCTTAGAAATATGTGACATGACTAAGGAGAGATTATGATAGCCACATGTCACTAATCATATCCCATTATATAAAGCAATTAGATTAAGGGTGTAGTAGGAAATGAGAATGGAGACCTTTCCCTTGGAAGATGGTGCTTCGGTGGGAGCTATGAAGATGAATATTTTGGGCCTGTCTCCGAGTTAGAGGTTTTAATATTTTTTACGAGCTCTAGTAGTTTCGCGAATATCATCAATTTGAAAGAATAAGGAATCGTTGACGAGTCCTCGCCCTTATTTTTCAAGTTATCGGTGATGATTTAAGCTCAAGTGTTATGGGGATAGATTCAAATTTATATTTTGATTTCATTATTTTTTATCAAGAAGTGAAATAGGGTAGTCTTTGTTTGTTAGGAGGTCATCCTTCTCGAAAGATCCTTGATAATAGTGCGGAGGGCTTTACAATATTTAGTGTGATGTCTTGGTAGCCTATGATAAGCATAGATTGCATCTTATTTGTACCAAATAGGATTTCACGCATGAGGATTGGAAGGTTTGATGGGGGTAATATTATGGCTAAAGATTGGAGAAGCTTTTCGAGGATTGCAGTGTAGTATCCTGATGATGATTGTATAGATGACGATGAATTTCTAGAGACCTTAATTTTATTAGATGGTCTAGGAATGTTGGGCACAAGGAGTATGTTTTGAAGAGTGTGCTTGGATACGGTTTTAAGGAGGGGTTTGGATTCTAAAATGGTTATTGTGAACTTTGAAAAAGGGTGGGATACCAAAATAGAAGGTGATGATGTGGTATGTTTATGTAAGTTGGTTTTGTGTTTGTTTTGTGAGAGTGGTAATTTATTGCTTTAAGGGTCTTTGGGATTTTGGATTTGGGGGACCTTATATTTAGGAGGGATGTTTATAACTTCCAAAATAGGGTTTTCTTTTTGTGAGCTCCATGAGATAAGATGAGGGGTATTTATTGCAAGGATAGCTTCTTGGGAGGCGCTTTAATGCGAGATGTCAACACTAAGAAGGTCAAAGAATTATATTTGTCCAACTAGTGGCTTTGATGTAGATGCGGGTATTTCAAATGGTGAAAGCTGGTTGATGGTGTCGATAATGTGAGAAGTATGGTTTCGGGGATCTATGGTATCGGTTTGTGCTACATTTTTAGGAGCGGGGTGGTTCGAAAAGGGTTATTTAAATACATCAATGGTTATATTAAGAGGTGCATTAGAATTATATAATTGTAGGTTGCCTCGATCAATAAGGTATTAAACAATGTTTCTAAAGGATCAACACCTATTGATGTCATGCCCTCGGATCTAGTAATATTTGTAATATTCATCTTCCCTATACCAAGATGGTTTATGACTAGATTCATCAACAGTCAAATAAAAGGAAGTTTCATCATGTAAGCGGCCATGAGCTTGTCAAAGATAGTACTATTAGTCTCCCCTAGGGGGTGTATACTTCAGTGCAATGAGGTTAGGAGAATTCACTAGCACCCAAATCTAGTCCCTAGCACTCGGGCACTCTTATCCTCCCATGGGCACTTCTGTCCTACACAATTTTGGGTCTTAGAACCTCCAATGATCCTTGACGATGTTGTTTCAAGATAGTTTTAGCTATTCACCTGCCCAAGTCATCTTCATATTGTGTGAAAATAACTAAGTCATTTATCTCTCTCATTTTCTTAGGGTTTCATATTATTGCTTGCTTGTTGCTTGTCTATATATTGTATATTACCATTTATACATCATACACCATAGTAGTTCTTGTGAAACAAAGATTTAATTCAATTTATATTAAATTCGAAGCTCTACCATGACTCCAATAGCTTCAGCACATGTTAGGGATATTCTCTCACAACCTTCATCAATCCCAAAACCTCTCGCACTATCCATCATTACCGAAGCACACCGAGAATCAAACCCTTCCAACAAGGTCTGAAGCACCTAAAAATAATCCTCCAAAAGTGAATGACTTAGCATACCAAAACTCATCACCATGACACAAATGACACATAAACATGAAGGTATTGATGTCATATAACTCATGAAACTCATTACAACCATAATATTAAAACATAAGGCACTAAAATAATTCTTTCACTAACATTGCTTAAACTGGTAGATAGCTCTCAAAACTAGGTCTTCAGGATAAAGATGGTCCACACCCTTAAACTCTTCACCAATTCACAAGTAGCATATGGATGGAAAGATCTTGAAGTCTTCTAGCTCAAACAACTCATTGCGAGCCTCTAAATCAAGGCGCGAATTACTCAAACAAACCTATCTCCAAAAAAACTTCAAGGAATCTAGAACCAATCTTGAGCTAATCATGCAAAAAAATTGAAACCACTTGAAACACTTCACTAGCATCCCTTATAACATGCTCAAGCATTCATAGTCCTATGTCACATGGATAAAATCAACCAAGAACACTTTTTTCAACAAACCTTCTTGATAATCCTAATAGGGATGATTAGTCCATCAGGCATAAGCAAGAAACCACCTCATCACATAAAAATAATCACTCAAAAATTCATGCTAGGCATCTACCAAATATCCAATTCCATAAAACACTTCTCCAATATGCATTTCTATCAAACACACCTCAAACCACAAGACTGGTTTTGCACACTCTAGCCCTCAAGCGGCGGGAATCTTTGGAGAATTGTTGCACCAATTTTCTCCATAAAACTTTCCTAAAATTTCTCATGGACACATAGAAGACATCCCAATCTACGTGGAATAATTCATTTTGCTTTGTGAAACTTCCATCTCATCTTTGTACATGGAAATCTCCACAAAACTAGGGTTTTTCTTCAACTTGTTGAAACAACTGGAACATGAAATTACCACAAAAATTATCTTTGAGGAGTCCTCTACATGTCCGAGTCATCATACCAGCTTATCCAATCCATTTGATGGCCATACTAAGAATTTATTCTCTATCACTTTGTTGCTAGGGTTTTAACAAGGTTTTTGACTGTTTTCCTTTTTAATGATGGTTTATAATTGTCGACATCTATTTAACCTCATTCTTTTTGTTATGTATTCTTAAATCCATTCCCTAACATTACCTAAGGGCTCATGACCCCATGAAAAGTTTACACGTTTGGGTGAGAAAATGAACATGCATATCAAGCTGGTTTTTGCTTCTTAAAATCTTGGTAGAGCCAAAAACTCATTTTCATGTTTTCCTCTTTGAATCTTGACCTAAAACTTTTCTCAAAGCACTAGAGGGACTTCATACATGTTTTCAAAACCTCATCCATGCCCTGAACCTCTAAAACTCTATAGACACTAAGACTTACCTTGTCTTTCTTGCCTTCTTCTCAATGTTTTACTTCAAAAGGATCTCCATCATGAATCATATACCCGAATAGTGAGCTGATACACCTCCTACACATGTTGTACAATGTCAAAACACATTTATCATGCTTGAGCCAACCTATTTTCCTCCATGCTTCATGTTTCCACACCATATGCTAATGCTAGGTCTAGGATTAGGCCTAGAATGGCTTGACTCAACACATACTTTTTATGAAATGACCTTGACAACGTCTTACAAACTCATTAGCACCTTTGAATCATATCATTGTAAGCATGTTAGACCATATACAAACCTTCAACAACATCTATAGTCCATACATCAACACCTAGTTGCTTGCAAATGCACCAAGACACTACTTGGAGACACCAAGACCAGACATTACCAATCAAGCTTGAACATGGATGACATCTAATGGAGACACCTAAACCACTTTGACACCCTTTGACATCAATGTGACTTGACATCAATGAAAACTACACAGACACAATGTCTAACACCGAAACTCACCATGAGGAGTACCACAGGAACCCTAAAATAGTCGACACATTGAGTGAACTGGTTAATGAAACGGGTAGCCCCCACGCAACCGACTAGTACACCTTTTTGAGAGATTATGGTCTTGGATATCCATAGTGGAGACACAATACTCGATCCTTCAAGTGGAGTAAAATCTAGCCTACCGTATCAAGGGGCAAAGTAAAGTTGGTAACTAGTAATAGTACAGAAATCGCTTGGATAAACTACTCGACATTTAAGGAAAGAACTTTATTCTAGGAAGTCACACCTTGACCAAGCCAATTTAAGGTAGAGGCCAAATTTAATTACATCATTCTTATCTTTCTTTCATATTAACAAGTTTTTGTTCCACTCTTGTCTTCCACACTTTCTATCTCTTTGCCTTTTCACATTGTAATTAAAGTTAAGTCTTGAGTTGTGGATACCTTTGTCCTCACTTTCTATCTCATCCATTTTTTAACTTGCAATCGAAGCTAAGTCTTGAGTTATGGACATCCATATCTGAAATTTAAGCACAATCACTTCTCCATCTAAGTCTTGACATCATGATACTCGCTTTATCATAGTCAAGCACCATCATGTGATCACCTTGATCTATCTTTTCCTTAAAGTATTAAGTTTAACATTTACATTTTTGAACTTTAAGCATTCCACCATCTTACATCATCAAATTTAACATTCACTTTGTTGAATTTTTGACATCCTCATTTTTCTTCCCTCCTCTCTTTTAAAGCATTCACTTTTCTATAATTTGAGATCCTTAATCAATCACTTTCCCTTCATCTCTTATCTTCACTTTTGTGATATTTGGACCTTTTCATCATCATTTCTTCACTTCTTGTTTCAACATTCACATTGTTGTTATTTGAGTGCTCCCCTTCCATTGTTTAGTCTCCTCTTTTAACACTCATTTTGTTAAAAGTTTGGCTTTTTCGTCGTGTTTTCGACTCTCGTTTTTTTAACACCAATCTTATTAAGAATTGAGAACCTTCATCGTCTTTCTAAGTTGTTTCTCTTTTAACATTCATTTTATTACGAGTTGAGAAAGCCAACCTCTTTCACCTCTTCAATCTTTACATTCATCTTGTAAAGGGTCGAGGAATCTTTCAAATCTTTTCATCTCTCTTAACACTCATTTTCTTAAGATTCATCTAATCTAACATTTCTATTCCCTCTTCTACCTTAACACTACTCATTTTGTTAAGGGTTGCGAAGTCACACCCTTCTGTTTCTCTTAACACTCATCTTGTTAAGAGTTGACCTTTTGAATCTTTTAGTCTCTCTTCACACTCATTTTGTTAAGATTTGATCACTTCACCTTGTTAAGTCTCTTCTATTTTAACATCCTTTTTGTTAAAGATTTAAGCACATCTAATTCCTTCTATCTTAACACTCCTTTTGTTAAGAGTTGGGTAATCCACTAATATTTCCACCTCCTCCCTCTTCCCACTTATTTTTCTAGGGTTAAGCTTTCAAACAATTTCTCCTCTTCCATCGTAGGATTCACTTTGGTAAGTGTTGAGTTTTCTATCAAACTTCTTTTCATTCTCCCCCTCTTCTAAAATGGTGGCAACAAGATGCCACACTTATAGTCCCTTCAAAATACAAGATGGACATCATTTAAATCTTAGTTCTAGCGAAGAGGACAAACACCAACTAGAAATTACTTCCTTCAAAGAACAAGCAAAAGTTGAAGACATTTTGCGAATGAATAAAGACCAATTTTTACTTCGTCTCTTTGAAAGGGGAGTGAAACTACTTCCGTATTTCAATGATATCACTTTGAAAAGCTTACGAAAAATAACCAAAAATCCAATCATACAACCTAGCGAAGACACTACTTTGTGAAAAGTCAAACATCAATTTACACCCCTCGAAGAAAGTCTCTCTAGTGTCTTTCATCAATTAGTAAAAGCTAGAATGATGAAATATCCAATTATAAAACCCTTTTCGAAGGGGAACATAAGCCATATTGGTACAAACCCAATACATATTATGATTTTCATTGCATTGATGACCACTCTACATATAGATGTGTGGGACTTCGCCATTATGTCCAAGATTTAATTGACAACGCAATCATTAAATTTGAAATTGATGACGAAGCTATCAAAAAAGAAAACATGTCACCTACCACAACTTCTAATGAAGAGTTAAATGTTGTCCCAAATCATGTACATAATAAAACCCAACGAGATCAAGATGACAAAGGTCAAGTATCTCTATATTAGATCCAATCAATCTCTTCTACGTATTTTCTTCTGTTAGTTCAATCAAACATTGAACCTATTTTGGAAAACAACCTTCAAACATCAAATGAGAGCTTGAACTTGTTTCAATACTCCTTTCCAACCCTTGATATCATCTACCCATCCCTCATACATCAAGATCAACAATGTCACATCTCCATGGACCTCTTTCAGAATGATGAGGCCATCCAAGAATTTCTCAAGACTCAGGACCCTATTCCCTTATCGGACCACAAGAAGGGCTTCGATATAAACCTTGACACCTTTGCTTACTTCAGCGAGGAATTTGAGTGCTCTAGTCCACCAGAAATAAAAAATAAAAAAAAAAATCCTTTACAAATTCAAGACTCCTTTACAACCAATGATATACATGAAGACTCTACAGAAGAGGTTCCATCATCAAGCGTTGTTGAGATTGATTATATTCTTTCAATGTTGGCTCTTGTTCTTGACATCTCTAGTCTTTTTAGAAACTCAACAAAACAAGTTTGGAAACTTGTAACAATGTAACCTTTTGTGTTCATAATGCTTCAAACAATCATTATTACAATCACCTCATCAATGATGATTCCTACATGTCAAGACATCTACATGCGTGCACTCTATGAGGTGCATATACCTAGGAATATCCTTACACCACCATTTCAAGCTTTAATTACAAATCTATCATCATCCCACATTAATTAGATTCCTTGAAGAGAAACATTGAATATTTACTCTCTACAACCTCTAAGGAGCCTTAGATGTACATCTAGAGATAAATCCTTCTTCCTTGCATTATTCTACTCACAAATGCATATGGATTTCAACATATTCTCTACCTCGACAATCCTCCTCTAAGATAACATTATTTGAATCTCATTGAATATTTATCCATTCACACATCCTGTGACTTGGACCTTGTCCGACTAAGTCTCGTACTTCAGGACTCTTAGAATCTTTTGATTCCCTCCTTTGACTTGGATTTCATCCACCCAAGTCTCATAACTTAGGGCTCATAAAATCAAAGGTTTATTAATAATCTTCCTATACACTCCTTTTCCTTGGACCTTGTCCACCCAAGTCTCGTACTTCAATATTTATCAATCTTTTGATTCTCTCTTTTGACTTGGATTCGTCCCACCCAAGTCTCATACTTTAAGGCTTATTGAATCTTTTGATTCTATATTTGGACATGGATTTCATCTACCCAAGTCTCATACATCGGGACCTATTGAACCTTTTAATTATCTCCTTTGACTTGGATTTCGTCTGCCTAAGTCTCGTAAATCAAGACCATTCAACTTTCATAAAAATGGATCTCTTTCCTAATGAGCCCATTGCTAACCCTCATCCGCCAAAGTTTAGAAAGATTATAAAGCATAA
Source organism: Taxus wallichiana var. yunnanensis (assembly GCA_018340775.1). NCBI lineage: Eukaryota > Viridiplantae > Streptophyta > Pinopsida > Cupressales > Taxaceae > Taxus > Taxus wallichiana. The sequence goes on from CM031239.1 coordinate 189,149,241, forward strand.
AAGAGAATTAAAATCCATATCAAACCCATCATTAAAACACTATTTGAAACTCAAAAATGTAGAGGCAAAAACATATTCTTCTCATGGGTACTCTTTGCACTAGGTGAGGCAACTTGCATGGTTAACTCATTTAAGAAACAAGTTTAATTGTTTCATCCATTAGCAGATATCTTAAACATAACATTATCATATCTTCACATTCTTCACCTCTATGACATAGGTTAACCTTGCTCATATTTGGGCATTTGTGTTTCATCTTTGTTATAGTTTATACCATTCACAAATATTTTTACCTATTTTTTTTTCTTGAATCTTATTGATGGCTAATCCTTGATTCAAATAAGATCTCTCTTTAATAAAAGCACCTAACTTCTTTATCTAGACCTTTATTATCGTCATTTTCAGTCTACGGTATTGAACCCTTGCGTCTTACTAGTCACATGAGGCTGAGACTTGGGGGCGATTGTTCCTTCCTAACAAACACAATATTACCATACAAGACAATCAATATAAAATACAAAAATATATAAATCAATCATTACACCTTTCATCCTTCACAGTCTTCGGTGATGATCCCATACTTCTTACTAGTAGTATGAGACTGGGAATGAAGGCATGTATCCTTACTCGCCTACATTTTGTCTTCGGTGTTGAGCCCTATCTCTTACTAGTGGAAAGGGGTAAGATGTAGGGGCTCCATTCACTACAAAAATTGAACAAAATAAATCCTTTGGAAAATATGTGTCAAAAATGATTAATCAAAAACATCCCAAGAAGTTTCTTATGTTAAGAGAGAACAATATTTTAAACCAGGTCTTGTCAATCCATAGGCCATCTATAGATCTAAGTCTTGTCAAAACCTGTCAAGTGAAATCATCTTGGAATCAGTAGGGCTATCTTGAATGGTGATGAGTTACATTTTATCGATGGACCATTATTATATATTGTGTCTTGGCATCCATCATCTTCATTTACATATCGCTATTTACCTAGTTTTCACATCCTTTTTGGATCTTGTTGATGAGCCCTTGCATCTTCTTAGTTGTGCATGAAGTCATGAGTGGAGTGAGAGACATCTTATCATTATATCATCTATATTCTTCCACCGGAATGAAATGTTTAAAATTGTTTAAACATGAGTTCAAACAAAGTGCACCCTTTTACCAAGTCAAAAATACAAAAACATTCAAAGATGTTTCAAAAATTAAAAAAACATTCAATTATGTTTTAAAAACTTCAAAAAAATTCAAATATGTTTCAAAATACAAAAAATTCAAATATGTTCAAAAATCAAAAATAGTATAAAATTGGCAAAAAGAAAAACATTCAAAAAATGTTTGACATAAACTCAAAGAACTAAATAACACACTTTCAACCATATCGCCACTTGACGGCACTCCTCATGATCGTTCTAGATCATCTTTCGATAATTACCTTTCTTTGCCATGGTGTATATTTATGCTCGAGGCAATCAATTGTTTCCTCTTTCACAATATAACTTTGCTTGGGGCACACTTGGATTAAATCCAATATAGATTAAACTTCAATGGGATCTGACAAGAGTATTTTGTAGAGTATCTAAGCATCACTCTACTCTTCAACCCAATCTAATTCTCACGCATTCTATCACTTGGGGAATTCATATATTTCTAATTCTTAAATGTGGAACACATAAAGAATGTCATTAGATTCGTTATTGTAAATTGTGTTGCATTGTTGTGGTTTGTCAACATTGTGACAATACTTGTGCTTTTGTTAGTTTGTTATTTTGTTGTACTTTATCGTTGTAGACCAATTGCAAGTGAATTATTAGCATCTTAGTTCACATATAACTTTCATGTAGTTCCTCCTGTTCATATTGGATTCATTTGACATGTTTGTTTTATACCTTCAACGACATCATTTATCCATAATAAATCGGTGTAACAAACATGTCGCTCCTTTTCTTTGTATTCAATTTTTCTAAAAACTTTTTAAAACATTAAAAAAATAATCTATTCAAAAATGCAAAGAAATTATAAAAAATTGAACAAACAGTCAAAATGATCACATAAATTCTACAATTGGAAAACACATGAAAGTATTTCAACACTTGAGGACAATCTTGATAAATTCATACTTTTATCTACTATCCTAGTGATCGCTTCCAAACTTACAACTATCATTTTTTTGTCTGTAGTGTCTATCTATGCTCGAGGCAACCAATTATTTTTCCTTCACAATAGAAGCTCTCCTAGGAAATTTAGGATTTCATTTTATCTTTCCTATAATTTACAAGTTTATTGCGGAGGAAATGGTCCTTTTCAACTTTCAGGTTCACTCTTCAATGTGGATCCAACAAGAGTCTCATTAGGAGTATCTAAGCATCATTTTGCTCTTCAATCTGATCCTATCCCAATACATTTCATAAGTTTAGTGCTTGGGGAATTTGCATATGCTTAATCATCATTGTGGCATACATTAGGGACATAGATAATTTTATTCTTTTTCAAAGTTGTGTTGTATTGTTGATATTTACTTTTTGGACCAATTACACATATTATGTTATCATCTTGCTTTTTCATAGCCATGGTGCATACTTTTATGGCGTATATTGGGTTTGTTTTCCTTTTTTATCTTTTCTTTGTTGTGTGTGTTTGTTTACATGCATCTGGGTTACCCATCTTGATTCTTTCATAATCATGGTGACAACTCTATTGTGTAATAACAAAATAAGGTTGCTCTAAATTTCACTCTCTAAATGACGCTCATGCTATGAGCATAGTCCTTCTCATCCTTGTTTAAATCCCTTGTCTTCTTCTTATCAAGTGGTTGTCCACCACTCACTCGTGGCATCACCTACCCTCTTGAGGGGCATTCCCTTGCCATCGTACTCGTCGAGCATCTATATGCTTCACCGGGAATGTCTAGACCATCTACCATATTTTCCCTATCATTCGCTCACCGATCTGCATACATATAATATCTTTAAAACGTTCTCTTCATAATAACACTTTAAAGAGGGAAAATGTAGACACCCCAAAATCACATATTTGTCCCGGTTTATTATTCCAGTTCATAACCCCTTACGATTGATCAATAAAATTAATTAATCATTCACCTTTTGGGATTAATTAAACTAATTTCTAACACCACTTTAGCTATGTTAATTAATATTTATTAAATAAATTTTTAATTAATTGTCTCACACTTTGTAGCTAATTAAATTAGTTACTTAATTAGGAAAATACACCTATTTTCCTAGTCAACTGCCACTTGGACTCCACTTGGATTCCACTTCCTTATCCTATAAAACTCTACTTTTATAATCCTAGAAAGGTGAGGACAATTGAATTACACATACAACCACCTTCTCGGATGTAACTTTTGTTAACCAAATAATTATTTCCCTTTCAAAGATGCAATTACACAAACTAACTCCACTTGCTATTTCGTAATTACAATTATTAACCAAGAGACCATTCAAACTAAAATCCATTTCTCATGACCTCTCACTCAACTATAAAAGCGGGCCCAATCCTTTGCAGGTAATCCTTTTGGATTTTGTCTCTTCTCGTTGGACTTCCTCTCCTGGACAATACCAAAAGCTTTGAGTAAATTATTGCCAACTTATGCCAATTTGACATCCACATCCTTGTGTTTCGAAGCTCGTAGCATTTGCATTCATCCTTTGGAGAATTAATCAAGAACACCCATAATCATTCAAATCTTAAGATTTTACAAGTCCAAGTACTTCATAAATCTTCTTAAGGTTTGCAAGAAAACTGCAATTGAGGTTTGCTCTATGTTTATGTGCTTACTTCTTCTTTGTCTGGAGTTTTCATTGCTTACATAATTCAATTTATAAATTTACATATTTCATTATCTTTTTATCGATAAAAGGGTTGAAGGGTCCCTAACCATGTTCATTAAATATAATGATCTAAATATATAAAAGTCAAGCCTCCTCTAATATCAAAAATGGGGATTGAGAGGTAACCCCTGTTCAAAACCTTTCATTTAAAAAAACTAGGTACAAAGGTTGAGGAAAGACATCAAAATAGAAACGGAATTTATTCTCCCATCCACCCTAAGATGATAAAAATATTCTAGCTAATATCACATGCACCCATATGAAACTCTTTTTGTTTTGGAATTGTGATAATAACATATTATATTACTTCGTAGCTTGGTTTTTTTCTCAATGCCAAGTTTGATTAGTTGGCATGATATATGCTAAGAGTTCATGTTCCCAATAGTCTCTAAAAACACATGGGTTTACTTGGGTGTCTCTTTTGGAGACAAAATCGTCATATTTTCTTCTATTTGGCTCTATTTCTTGTGATCGTTATGCTTATCTTTATGATAGTGAATTTGCCAATTAGCTATGGGAACCCAAAAATAGAGAACTACAAATGAAGACCTATCCATTTTGTAAACATGCACACACAATTACATGGAAATAATAAACCATCCTAGGCACAAAAGTTAGAAAGTTCATTAGTGTCTAGGGTTCTCTCATTTTTAGACTTGCAAGTACGAGGTCCCATCCATTATCACATTTAGTATAAATCTTCTAGCAAAAAAATTCTCTAAAAGAAACCATTCCCTCCATCCCCTCCATCTGCGATTCGAAGACCAATCTTTTGACTTCCCTATTCTCGCATCTCGAACTAAAGTCTTATTCACGAGTCTTGGAGTTTGGGATGCTTCCTATGTACCAACTCGTAGAAAATCTAATTCATCCCTTTCATACCTCTTTCTCTCTAATTCATAAAATTTGTCATTTGATATGTATGAAATAAATGCTCTGATATGAACTTCCCTACCAAGGGTTTGGAATTATCGTCTAAAACAATTGGGAGCACTAGATTATGTCAATATGTTTCACATAGAAAATTTATTTCTATTTTAGAAACACCATGTTATAAAGGGCTACTAATGTCAAGTATGATGTATTATTGGCAACTACCCTTTTCAATATGAATTTCAACCAATATCCCTATAGAATAAGTGCATAAATCCTAGGAGAGGGACGACATTCGAAAAAATATATTTCCTATCTTACCATTCGAGCTTAAGAAAGTTCTAAGACATTTGAGCTCCATATCAATTACGTAGATCTATTTTATTGCCCTTTTTCATAATCGTTTTCACTTTCTTTTGCAGTTTCTCTATAATTTGGTTATGTTGAGTGGCCTAAGATTGCATTTTAAAGCTCTGTGATCAAGGAATACAAGTCTAGCTCAATCAAAGCCTTGTTTGTTGCAAGCAAAAATAGGCTAATGTCCAAGGAATTGGGTTCTTTAGTGAATGTTGCGAGTCTATCTTAAGACTAATAAAAGGGAATGTAACGTGCCTACGTTTAGAATATTTTCCTCATCGATTAATATAAGAAACTTTTCTTGTTTCTTATAAGTTTCGTAAGGATATTTCTTGTGTGAGATCTTCCTCTACAAATTGTGAGTTGTGTCAAAGGTAGCCCTTAATTGACACCCCTAACCGTAACTACATCAAGTCATATTTTGTTAGTGTGGAAGTTGTAAAACCATGCACTAATAGTCCTAAGAGAGTATGTACGATTATAACCCGCAAGTTCTTTGTTTGAGCTAATTTATCTAAATCTTAGCCACTTTATTATTTAACTCTGATTTGCACTATCTATTTCAAACAACAAAATCCAAATTTGTGATCAATCAAATATTCCTCTAAGACCCTGTTTTTATAAATTGTGATAATTATATTGCTTTATGGATAGATGGAGTGCATTGTGGATATAAACTCACTTCCTCACGAACAATATTAGAATTCCACCCCGACAAGTGGCTTTTGGGTTTTGTTTATAAACTTGACCAAGATAAATATAATAACTTTTTTCCCGTTAAATTTACGGGTTGACCTTGTTTCGGTCAACTGAATTCCGGTTTTTTCATTTGAAGTTAATTATTCACTCGTATTAGTTAATGTTTATTTCCATCCTACACCCGCCAAAATTTGTAATTGCTCGGGATTTTTAAAATCCTTCTCATTTTCAGGGAGGTATTTAAACGAAATTTGAACCTCAACTTTATTTTAAAATTGTATTAAAATTAACCGACTACACTGTTCATGTCCATGAGCTGTAATGAGATGCGTATTATCGTAAATTTATAAAGAAGGATATTTGAAAGTAGCTCAAATCTGTGATGCGTGTAATTCAAGGCTTCTAATGTCGTTACTATTGATATTGATCCGAACCTTTGAAGCAGTCTTTGCGATAACAAGCTACGGACCACACCACTAGTGCGGTTCCTGCCTGTGGGAGATGATTTTATAGTTGTTTCTTCATCTGCAAATTTTATACTTTGAAGCTCCTTTTTTTTTTCGAGATGGCGACATTGAGATTGTAAGCTGGCTTCTTATCCTAGTCATATGCTTGATATGCTAACAATACTAATAATACTAAAATACTAACAATAGATTGGGGAAAAAAATTCTTACAATGCTACTAACGAATGTTAAATTTCTTTAAAAAAAAAAAATGGATCAAAATCATCATAAAGCATCCTATTGAACCACATAATCTAGCACTAGAAACCAGGAAAAAGTTTTGGATCCATACAGAATATTTTACAAGATTGTAATTTAATAATTTGAGTAACATGATGCTATCTTATTGCAACAAATTTCAGGAAGACACTCTAAAAAAGTATGTTGTTTTATTTCTCCAACTAAGGTTATTTGCATATTCTATATACTGAAACTAATTATATGTCTGTTTTAGTTACCTCTTGTCCGTGATCATGAAAGAAGAAAGCTTTAAACGTGTAACAAGGATGGTTGCCCCTTTTTCTACTGCCCTATTCCTATTTCAAAGCAACTATTCATCTCTTAGTATGGATATGGATGTGGTAGCTTGGAAGGTATTCCAGGCAGAGCGCGTACAAATTTTCTCCCAAATACAACTTCCTCTCTCGATTGCAACTTGCATTTTCGTTACAGGTTCTCCAGAGGACTAACACTGTGATTTTGTTTGTTATGAATATGGCCAGGCTAAATTAGGGCTCTGAGGGAGAGAACAAAATATCGACACTGCTGCAAACCTCGTATCCGAACTGTTGAATTTTCTTTGGTATTAAAAGATTTTATTTGACAGGTTTTGCATCTGTTAATCTGTATTTTCCATATCTGAAACAGCACAACCCTATATTGTGGAAAAGAAATTGCAAAGATTTCTCTGTTACTAGCTTTGATGAGGGGGAAAAAGGGGATTCCTTACTTGGAGCTTGCTAACTCGTGGAGCTTTCCCGTGGGCGAGAAAATGATGAGGGCAAGTTCGGCATCGCAGAGAAGAGAGAGCTCGCTCGCCTTTTTCAACAGTCCCCCTTTCCGCTTGGAGAAAGTAACCTGACGATTTATAGGGTTTTGTATCCTCTTCAGCTGCACCTTCCCTCTTCCCATTCCTTCACTATTCTTTATAGATCAAAATACCTACAGCTCGGTTGAGGATCCACACAAACAAAATCCCCTCCCGCACCACGTTAAGTATATTGGTATGTATGTTCTTTTTGCATTGTAAAATAGAATTTCGTACTTCCGTAATTGTTGTCGGTGAAGGGCAGGCTGAAGCGTTAATTTTGCAGGACTTAATTAATATTAAAAGGACTGTACGTCCTCCTCTAATCAGTTTCTGCAGTTTATTCGACCTGCCATCTTTTTGTACAATACTTATTGTCTTTTGGTTAACACCTACGTGGAGTTGAGAGAATCGTTCTTTCCAAAACAAAGAACTGATTCCAAGTCCCATCGTGAATGTATTTTTGATATTTTGGCATGCACACGTACATTAGTCTTCATGGCAATTACACGGAAACATGGTAAACAATGAAAGTGGGGACACATTTTCATTTAAAAATTAAATTGCGTGTTTAGTGTTTATGTACTTGTCTAAATGCATAGTTTTGATCCTTGTTACTTGTTAGTCTCTATTTTATCTTCTACCTCCCTATCCTCTTCTCCCTTGCTGAGTATCTTCCATTTGATTCTTGTATCCCTTTTTGGGAAATTATTGTTAAGAACCTACATTGACAGTGCACGTTCCCCTTAAATTTAGGGTTTTGGTTGGTTAACAGTAAAGCTAAGATTTGATGTGTGTCGTGGACGTTTATGTCTTTTTTAATTGTATTTTACTTTGTAAAATAATCAGCCTGTCCCTGTTTGACGTGAAAGACTTTGGCAAAACCGTCATTATCATTATGAACACATTCAATATAAATATAGGTGTAGCATTACGTAAATATTTAAATAACATATTTTGCTTTGAAAATATGTTTATATCAAACATATAATCCCTAAAACTTATACCACACTTGTAAATACAACTTAAACTAATAATATATTTTTTCAATTGTTAAATAAATAAAAGGTATTTAACAAAGATGGACGGACTGTTTAAAACCTTTTAATGTGACAAATTTTTAGTTTGACGGATGAGGTCAACCATCAAATCTCATCCCTGGTTAAGGGTGCTAACTTCATTGTGGTATTTTTTTTTCATTTTTAATTTCAAGTTAGCAATCACACGTTGAATGTATGATAGAAAAGTCGAAAGTGATGCATCTAAAAAGTCAAACTAGAGGGAGTGAAACAATAAGAGACGAAGAGGGGCAATGAAGAAGGGATTTGAGGGAGGAGAAGTGCTAGGGAGGGGAAAGCGGTATGGGGAACAAATGTGAAACTCTACTCTCCTACAACCACATGAATTTTATGTCAATCATTTGAAGGAGAAAGGGTATGTTGTTCAAGTTATCGGCGTGTATTCGAGAGATATCTCAAAATGTTAGGAGTGGTCGATCAATACTTGAAAGTTGATAGTTGTTGTTTACAATTTCGAGTCTTGTATTTTTTGGGTAGTTAGAACACACATAAATGCAATAAGAATTTGCATGCACATTTCATGGGACACTTTAGAGATAAGGAGATGTGGAGTGGACCTAACATCCTAGGGTAGTGAGTTCATGCACGTTTGAAATTAGGGTTTCTTTATAGTTATCAGGGTAATGATTATGGTTTATCTCATTAACAATTATGATGCTATCATCTTGCAACAACCGTTGGCATTAAGTCTTTCGATTGGGTGATGTTTAATTTGCTAGATAAGACAAAGACATGAACAAATAGTTAGAAATAAAAATGTGCACTAAAATGTGTCCACGTGGAGGAACGATGCTCGTTTGAGAATCAACTTTTTGGTTTGGCTTTGAAGTAGCGCGGAGGACACATGGAGGGTTGGCAGGAAAGAGACACATGGAGGCTTCTGCTTGGGTTTCCCATACTTACACAAATTTCAAAAGGTTTTTGGGAAGTCCAGGACAAATGGAAGAATGAAGCTCATTTGAAAATTTACTTTTAGGCTTTGCCTTGGAGTAGCGTCGGGAGGACACGTGGAGGCTTTCGCTCGGTTTCCCATACCTAGACAAATTTCAAAAGGTTTTCGGAAGTCCAGGACACATGGAGGAACGACGCTCATTTGAAGATTTGCTTTTGGGCTTTGCCTTGGAGTAGCGCCGGGAGGACACGTGGAGGCTTCTACTTGGGTTTCCCATACTTAGACAAATTTCAAAAGGTTTTCGAGAAGTCCATGACACATGGAGGAACGACGCTCATTTGAAGATTTACTTTTGGGCTTTGCCTTGGAGTAGCGGAGGACACGTGGAGGCTTCCGTTGGGTTTCCCATACTTAGACAAATTTCAAAAGGTTTTCAGGAAGTCCAAGACACGTGGAGGAACGACGCTCATTTGAAGATTTTCTTTTGGGCTTTGCCTTGGAGTAGTGCTGGGAGGACACGTGGAGGCTTCCGCTGGGTTTCCCATACTTAGACAAATTTCAAAAGGTTTTGGGAAGTCCAGGACACGTGGAGGAACGGCGCTCATTTGAAGATCTACTTTTGGGATTTACCTTGGAGTAGCGCCGAGAGGACACATGGAGGCTTCCGCTGCTTTCTCATACTTAGAAAATAATTTATGCAGATGGAAATAGTTTTGTGGGACAGGAACACGTGGTGAGCCCGCACTCGTTCAGGGTCTTCAACTTGGGCACCATTTTGAAGAAGCGCCATGAGGACACGTGGGGCATTCCGCTCACTTTGCATATTTGCTTGGAATTTTCAACGACCAAGGAAGACTGCCTCGAGCTTGACACGTGGTGCCCTCATGAGCTTCAAGCCTTCAAACAAATTTTTCTAGAGCAGGACACGTGGCGAGCTCGCTCGTTCAAGGTATCAAATTTTTGGGGCCGCCTCAAGGTGTGCCATTGTGACACGTGGCAATTTGAAAAGTCATAAGGGGTGGGGAAGCGGACCATTGGAGGCAACTTAAACTTTTTGCCTCTTTGCCTCATAAAGGTTAAAATATCAAAAATGGCCCGCAAGCCTCGATGGGAAATAGTCAATGTTTTTCCCCAGTCAACGGCGGAGGTGCGGGCTTTCAGAGGAAAAGTGAAAAATTTTCCCTTTGAGGGAAAAGGAGTTAAAGGCATAAAAGGACTTGGGGTTCCACTGGGACCCACATTAGGGACTTGAAGTGGAAGGGCAGAGCTGCGGGGGAAACTTGGAAAATTTTCCTTTTTCCAAAAGAGAGTCAAATGGCAAATTTTTTTCTGTCATTCCTTTGGGACCCACCTCAAGACATGTGTCGGCCCATTTATCGAAGCAAAGCTGCGGAGAAAAATGGGAAATTTTTCCATTTTTTCAAAAGGGTAAGAAAAGGTCACGGAAGCCCCTAAGCCCATTTTTGGATCTTCCACATGGACGGCCCAAATTCAAAGTTAAGATCAATGGTAGGTGAGAGTCGAAATCTGATTTTCCCTCCATTTCTCTGCAACACGTCTAAAAGTGCAAGTTTTCATGATTTCTTGGTTTTTCTACATGCCGAGCAGAGAAGGAAGTTAATGTTGACATCTGAATTTTGGTGGGAAGATCCAGAAGGTGTCTTTCGTCATTAAAATGGTCTGAATTTCATGCCTGATCAGATTCTCTATTTTTCTTCTCCCAAGCATGCAAGGAGCTAGATTTGACAGATTAAGGGCGGAAGTGGTTGGAAAATTGAAGGAAGAGTGATCTACCAGAGCAAGGAGTTGAATGCGGGAGGCATTCGATGAAATCTACCCCCTCAAGCACCTGGAGACTTTTTACAGATCTGATTCTGTGAATCACGAAAGAATCATGGTGAACATTGGTGCATTAAACGTTTTTTGTCTTTTGGGGAGAAGGGGCTCTGTTGTAAATGTTATAAATGGAAAAAAATTGTGCAAATGGTTGGGAGTTTTTGGAAATATTAGGACTAATTTTCTCCAGCAGAAAAAGCTTAACAGAGCCCATCCATTTTGAGAAGTCATCTAGAGAAGCCTGTATATCTCTCTTTGTGTCAAATTTGATCGTGTCAAGGTGGTTGCAAGTGTATAGCCATTGACAAGCTTTGAGATTGTTTTGAAACTTTCCCTTGCTGATAAATTTCATCAAACTTTGAGTTATTCTGTGTCAATCTTGAGTAAAGTGTATTTATTTCATTTCTAAATGCATACAAGTAGTTTTTCTTGTTTCTATTGCAATCTTATACCAAAATATAGTCCAATCACACAGTCTCAATCCTTTTGATAGTTTAGTGGCATCTACAATTTCATTTCTCAGAAGAGCCTTCATTTGGGAATGGGATAAACAGGTTTAAAATCACTTTTCTTTCATTTTGTTGATAGAGATTATTTGTAAGCCTCTGGGTGTACCTCAGGCGTGACTTGGTTTAAATCTTGGTGCTTTATTGGGTCCTTTGACTCAAGCCTTCATGACAGAATCCCACAGGTTGTGTGAAAGAGTGCTGATCTGGGCCTCCATTGAAGCACATATTCTAGTTGAGGAAACAATTTAACTTTTTGTGGCATTTTGTTGATTGAATCTTTCCATTTTGCATAAGCTCTCAAGGATCTGGTGAGTCAAGTCCATCCTGTCTCCCCTCCCACCAAAATTCATTTAACAACAACCAATCCTACCCATAATACCCCTGTTTGTCATGTGTGTACACAAATGCATAATCTTTGTTACCAAAACATGCAGAAATAATCAGGGTCTCAAATGTCTTTAGTAACCTTTGCCTTGCTATGAGAATATCTCCATAATCTGGAAGTGACAACTCGTGAGAGTCAGATTTGGTGTGTTGATCATATTTTCCCCAAGGCCTTCTCTATAAAATTTATGCAAAAGAAAGGTACATGTATCTCCTTTCAAATAACAGAGGTTACAAAATAGGTTCTCTTACCTTGGTTGAAAGGCACAACCTAAAATAGTTAGGATCAGATCACATCCTTTTGCATGTGCTACCCACTCCCTTCAGAGCCTGAGTGCTAACAAGTCAGATAGATTGCTTCCCTGGCTACAAAATGACATACATGATTGTCTATCTACCTCTGAGTGTCCTGTCAAACCCATGATGTTGCTTGGTCTTTGAAGGAGGTTTAAATTTTGTACTAACATAAATGGCATCATTGCCAGATCGTATTTACGTTGCTGGGAACTTAGTTCAATTTAATCCACGTGTATACATATTTGAAGTCATATCCATTTGACCGTCAACAACACCAACATCAGTGGCATTGTTTCCAAGGACATTGTGATACAATTTATACTCAGATCCTCGGTAAACATACTCGTATGTTCTAAAGTGCTAGAAATCCATTTTTAAAAATCATCACGTGTTCAGGTTTGTAAGAGGTTTCAAAGTCACAAGTGTTATATGCAACTTCTCTAGTTTCCACAAGTTTTGCAATGGTATTTATTGATAAATTTTGGTAAAGAAAGGTCATATTTTTTCATTTCCAGTTTCTAGTGTTGATAGACACTTGACAAAACATTTTTAGTGCATTTGCACAACTAAGGTGAAAATCCTTAGTGGCGACTCCCTGTTGATTTGATTCTGATAAGGACCAGTGTCTTAAACCTCATCAAGTAAGATTTGTTACTAATATTTGCAAAGCTGGAAGGAAGAAGATCTTTCTTTTCTAAGGATCCTACTAGGACATTGTTTCCTAAGTTAGGAAAAGCAAAGTCAGAAGGAAGAAAAGCCTGGAGAGTTATTGTAGATCAAAGACAAGAAGAGGGATCTTTATTGATGAAATTGAATGGCCTATCATTAAAGACTGCCATTCAAGTGACTTTGAATCAGGTAGCCTCTTTGTGGAATTGAATTCTCCAACTGGAGAAGGGCCTTCATTTGATTTTGAAATATTTGCTTCACATTCTGCACCTGTCTTTTCTGAAGTTGATAGGGATTTCCAAGAAGTAAGGCCTTTAGAGGGTGTCCATTTTGAAAGCTACACTCCTATGTTCCAAGGACCCTCTGCCCCTTATCAATTTGTCACCCCTCCAAGATCACCTCCTTGAATCAATATGGCTTAGCCCCCACCCAGACCCCCATTTGTTGTAAACACCTTTGGACCTATAAATTTTGTGGGAATGGTTGGATATTTAAGTGTAGTGCCTCAAGATGTAAAGAACAAAATGCCAGAGTTCCAGGAAAAATGCCATAACTGGTGATCAACATCTAAAGCTCTTCCTCAATATGATGGAATACTTTGAGATTGAACATGAAGATGTATACATCAAATTGTTTGTTCACACTCTAGAAGAGGATGCAAGGGACTGGTACAAAGCATTGCCAGATAACTCTATTGACTCTTGGGTTGAGATAAGTAAATGCATTCATAGTTCAATATGGTGATAGGATTGACCCTAGGTTTCTTCTATCAGAATTTGAAAACATCAAGAAGAATCCCAATGAGTTAGTACATGACTTCAATACAAGGTTCAATAAGACCTTGAGGAGATTTTTTGTTAGGATAAGGCCATGTGATGAGTCATGTTTGATCAAATATACTGATGCATTTGATAAAAAGGTTTCTTACTACTTGAGGGACAAGAACCCTACCAACTTGAGGCAAGCATTCACTATGGCCCTACAAATAGAGAATAATATCAAGGAAATAGGAAAACCTCCTAAGAGGGAAGGTGTGAAGTTGGTTAACCCAGAAAAACCTTAGACAAGCAAGGTTGTTGATTTGGAAGAAGTGGTGAAAACTTTGGTAGGGGCTATCAAGGAGATCTCCTATAAGCTAGCCCGAGCTGAGAAAGGAGTTGGGAAAAGTTCACAAGGACAACACAAGCAACAAGGCCAAGACAAATTTATAAATCATCAAAGAGCTGATGACAGAGGCAAAGGACTTGTTGGATTTGGGAATAGGAAGCCCCAAGGTAGAGAAAATAGAATGGTACCTGATCCTTTGGCTGCTAGAGTTGTTGTTGTGGAAGAGATAGAAGTCATTGATTGGTGTGATAGATGTTTCATGCCCCATGCTCCTTGTGAAGAATATCAGCAAAAAGAAAATGCAGTTGATGATAAGAGTGATGATGATGTTTGCATGATGGGATGCTCCACTAGCTCACAACAAGGGGCAACCTCAACCGAGGTGATAAGTGCTAGAACTGCTAGCACTTTTTGGGACTACATTCATAGGGTATCTATTCCTTCTCTCTCTCATACTTCAGAAGTAGATGATGTACAAGCTTTTGAATTTCCCAATAACGACTTTGAATATTTAAGGGATTTAATGATAAAGAAGTATGATGGAGGAATTCCATCTAAGGAGGACAGGCAATTATTGATGAATGATGTTGTGGCTCAAGAGAAGGAGTACAACACAAGAAGTAGGGCTGCCAAAGGTGTAGGGCCTCAAGCCAAGCCAAAAACTCCCCTACTTTCAAACATTCCTAAAGAGGCTCCTAAGAAAGATGCACCTGCCAAAGGCCCTATAGTTCCAAGAAAAATCACACCCCTCCTCATGCTCAAGCTATCAAGAGTCCTATACCACCTAATGAGTGTGTTAGCCTTTCTTCCAATATTGCCTTGCCCAAGAATGTCCCATATGACATTGCCCAAGTTTTGAGTCAAATAAAAGTCTCTTGTTCCAATTGTTGAGTTGCTTAGGATTCCTGAGCATAAGAGGAGAGCATTTGAATACTTGGGATTGAGTGAAGAGAAGACAACCCTAGGAAGAAATGTGAACATTGTGGAGAATCCTCTAGTCATTGAAGAGTCTGAGACACCATCAACATCAGAAAGATCTAGCTGAACCACCTGAGGTTTATTTGGGGACATCTTTGGTAGAATCTTAGCTGAATGTGGATCCATTCTTCACCACTCTGATCATCAAGGATAGGCTACTCCACAACTATATGTTTGACTGAGGGGCATCATGCAATGTCATGCCTTTGGAGGTCATGAATGAGCTAAATATTAAAGTAACAACAACATATGGGAAGTGCACTGCCATGGACTCCAAAGAAGTGCCAGTAGTGGGATGTGTGAAGGGTTTGGTGGTGCAACTTGCAGCCTACCTAGGTAAAAATTTAAAACTTGATGTTGTCATAGTTGATTGCCTAGCCAAGTGGGGTATGTTGTTGTCAAGAAAGTGGGTTGCAAGTGTTGGTGGTAGTGTCCAAATGGACATGTCTTATGCCACCATCCCAGTTGAGGGCAGCCTTGTCAGGTTATATGGGGAGAAGAAAATGTTGCACCTTATTGAGGATCCCAACAATGCATCCTATGAAGTATTATATATAAATGTTGATGCTTGACAAATTTTTGGGATTTGCTGAGGGAAAAGAGCACAAGATTGAGGAGTGTAAGTGTCTTGAGAAAGAAGGCTCTCCTTGGACTCTATTGTTTGATGGAGCTTGCTCCAAATTTGGAAATGGTGTCGGTGTTGTCCTAATTTCTCCAAGCTAGGAAAGGTTTATTTTTTCCTTTAAGCTTAACTTTGAGTGTACTAACAACATTACTAAGTATGAGGCATTGTTGTTAGGTTTAAGAATTACTTGGAAGTATGGTGTCAAGGACATCATTGTCAAAGGAGACTCAAAGTTAGTTGTCAAGCAAGTCAAAAAATTGTATGCCACAAAGAATCAACGACTGAAACAATATAAACATGCAGTTTGGGACTTCATTGAGATGTTTGACTCCTTCAACATTGTGCATCATGACAGAAGGTTCAATGACTTGGCAGATAGGCTTGCAGTGTTGGGTTCTCGCTTTGACAATTATACAAAATCCCCTTATTGTGAATATGAGGTGGAGGTATTGACAAGACCCTTTGTCCCCGACAATATAAAAACTAACAGTTTTTGATGAAGATGATCAGATCAGAAGGTTCCTGCAAAACGGTGGAGAGTTTGCTGATCAAAACATTGATTGGGAGCCAATGGTTTTGTGCAAAAGAGGGTAAGGAAACATTCTTTGGCAAAGGCATCATCCAACTGAAGACCAATACCATTCCTAGAGGGCTAGTTGATCTTGAATCAAATTTTAATAATGTTGATTGCATTATTTACGGGCATATGGTAGCCTCGAGGATGTTGGAGTATTACCTTGGCATAAAGAAAAAATGAAGGAAGATTTTGTTGGGCAGCAATCTCAACAAAGAGGAAAAGCATTCTTACATCCAGTTGTTGAAAAATACCAAGATTGCATGGCTTGGACCTATTCTGAGCTCAAAGCATACAGAGAAGACTTGTTCTAGCATGAGATTCCCTTGGAGCCCAATGTTAAACCATTCAGGAAGAAGCAGAGGCCAATTAATCCTCTATTATCTCTCAAAATGCAAGAGGAGCTGAAGAAGCTAAGAGATGGAGGAATTATCTAGCCCACAAGGTATTCTTCTTGGGTTGCCAACCTAGTACTAGTAAGAAAGAAGAATGGTGACATCAGTTGTGTGTGGACTTCAGGAATCTAAACAAGGCCTCAATGAAGGACAACTATCCTTTACCTAACATGGAACACATGCTTCAGTTGGTGACTAGTTCTGAGTTTCTTTCTACTTTAGATGGCTTCTCTGGTTATAACTAAGTCATGGTAAAAGAATCAGAAAGGATCAAGACAACCTTCACTACTCCATGGGGAACATATGTATATGTCAGGATGCCCTTTGGTCTGATGAATGCTAGAGCCACTTTTTAGAGAGCAATGGATGTTGCTTTTGCTGGTTACATCAATGACTTTATTGTTGTTTACCAAGATGATGTAACAGTGTTTTCAAGAAAAGAAGTGACCACTTACTGCACTTAGAGAAGATGTTGATCAGATGTAGGGAATATGACATCTCACTTAATCCAAAGAAATGCCATTTTGGAGTGCAGAAGGCCAAATTGCTTGGTAACATTATGTCACAAGAAGGAGTGATGATTGATCCAGAAAGATTGGAGGCCATCAGTAAGGTCCCAATTCCAAGAAAGTAATTCAGTCTTTCTTCGGGCAGATAAACTTCATTAGAAGGTTTATATCAAACTTTGTTGAGTTGACTATCCCAATCACTTCCATGTTGAAGAAGGATCAAATCATCAAATGGGAGGAGGCTTCCATCTAAGCTTTCAATGGAATCAAAGAGGCATTGAAGCATGCCCCTATTTTGGTAGCCCCAGATTATAAGAAACCTTTCCATTGTTTTCCTTTGCTTCAGAAAACACTATTGCTTTTGTCCTGTTGCAGAAGGATAATGAAGGGGCTGAGAGGCCAATTGCCTTTTTCAGTAAGGCACTACAAGGGGCAGAATTAAAATACACCATCATGGAAAAGTAGGCATTTGCCTTGGTCAAAGCAACAAAGGTTTTTAGGCCTTATATTTTAAGTTCAAAAGTTGTTGCTTATGTTCCCCATACCATGGTAAAAGACATCTTGTCAGAGATGGAAGTCTCAAGTAGAAGATGTAGATGGGTGAACAAGTTACAAGAGTATGATATGGACATCCAAACCACGAAGTTGGTGAGAGGTTTGGGGTTAGCTAAGCTTATGGCTGAGAGCAACTTGTAGACCATTGAGGTAAATGAGGTTGAAGAGGAAAGGGTAGCTATTTTTGAAAAATTGATAAATTTTGAGTGGTACAAGGATGTAATGTTCTATCTCAAACACTTAAACTACCCTGAGCATTTGAATAAGAACCAGAAAAGAGATCTTAAGTTGGCTTCCCAAAAATATGTCATTACTGATTTTGGGTTGGCATGGAAGAACCCAGAAGGAGTCCTCTTAAGATGCATCACTGAAGATGAAGCCCCCAAAATAATTGTTGATCTCCATGGAGGAGTTTGTGGGGGCATTTTGCTGCAAGAGTCACAACACATAAGATCCTAAGGGCTGGTTATTGGTGGCCAACTCTTTTCAAGGATGTAACCATGTTGGTCAGAAGATGTGAGAGTTGTCAGCATTTCTCTGGAAGACTAAAAGCTTCAGGCTCCCTTCCTTTGCATCTTGTGTCAATTGAAGCCCCATTCAGAAATGGGGAATGGACTTCATTGGTGAGATTTCAGACCCTTCAAGTGTTGGTCATAAGTGGATTCTTGTAGCCATTGACTACTTTACTAAGTGGGTAGAAGCAATCCCCACCAAGAAGGCTACACACCAAGTTGTCATGGATTTTTTGCTAAACAATATTGTTTACAGGTTTAGAGTACCAATCAAAATCATAGCTGATAATTCCATGAGTTTTAGGGCTAGACCTCTGGTGGCAATGAGTAAAGGATATGGGATCAATCTGACATATGCCTCTAATTATAATCCCCAAGGAAATGGACAAGCTAAGTCCGTTAATAAGAATTTGCTAAAGATTATCATAAGAACCTTGGAGTTGAACAAGAGAAGGTGGGGTGAACAGTTGAAGTTTGTTGTCTGGGCAGATAGGATCACTGTCAAGAGGGTCACTGAAAGACTCTGTTTGAGTTGGTGTATGGGACTCAGGCCTTGCTACCTCTTCATATGCAACTGTCTTCATATTAGTTTATGCAACAGCTGGAAGATCAAGAGGTAGGTCCTTATGATGCCCGCATTAACCAGATTGTTGAGCTTGATGAAGAGAGGAGGGCATCCCACCAGAGGCATATAAAGTTCAGAGAAAAGATGAAGAAACTGTTTGACAGAAGGTTACTCCCAGAGCCTTCAATATTGGAGATCTTGTGCTACTATGGGATAACAGGCATGAGGATAAGGGCAAGCATGGAAATTTTGACTCATTGTGGATGGGCCCTTACTCCATTGACATCAGAATTGGTGAACACACCTTCTTCTTGAAGGATCTAGATGGTGAATTTCTTGAACTACCTATTAATGGTAGGCATCTGAAGCATTTCTTGGATTGATTCCTCTGAATCAAGGTAAACACCTCTTGTACAGTGTATAGTTTGTTGTTTGTGTCTTGTTTTTGTGTTTTTGCTCATCCTGGTCCATGGTGACCTATTTTTGTTAGCTTCTTTGTTTGTTTTTGAGATGGCTTCGTTTCTCTACTCTACCAAATTTGACTCTATTACCCAATGGATATTTTGGCACTTGGTCTACTATTGTTCTTTTGGCACTCATAGGAGTGCCCATCCCCGAGTTGGAGCCAATGTTGGTGCTCAATTCTCTCACCCCATTTTTTCCTTGAAGATTTATTGATTCACGACCTCTGTCATTTTATCCTTCCCTGTATTGTGTTTGGCCAGTCTTTGTTGCCATTTTAATCTTCTCCTAGGTCGAAGATCATGTGTGGGTCCGTATTTGTCTCATGGTTCCTTTGTTCCTCTGGAAAATCTCTATATTTTGAGTCTCCCATGCTTTGTTCCTTCAAAACTCACGTTTTCCCATTTCCTCCATTTTCCATAGTTAAGATCTGTTGTCCCTACCATTTTTTCCCTAAATACTCAAAGAGAAATGAATTGATGTGTCCCTGAGGAATGTATTTGAGTCTTGCAACATTTCTAAAATCTTTGTCCTTGAAGAAAATTTCACTTTCAGGCTCAAATGGTCATTTCTTTGTGTTTTACGGTTTGACGGTGTTTCCCCTGGTCAAATTTGCATCCTTGCATCAACAGGGAAATGTGGCATCCTTTGGTTAGACGCGGCTTGGCCAAACACTTCAAAAATTCTATAAAAAAACTTAAGTCTAAAATGTGTCCACGTGGAGGAACGACACTCGCTTTGAGAATCAAGTTTTTGGTTTGGCTTTAAGTAGCACCGGGAGGATGTCGGAGGAATGACAAAGATCTGGAGGGAATCCATGAGCATCGACACGTTGCACTCAACCGCAGAAATGGCGTAGCTTCAAGATCGAAGCAAGAACTCACTCGAAAAGCAATGTGCATGCATTGAGGGAAAATGGCTCAAAAGAGGCCCATACTCCATTGTTCATAGATCGGAAAGGTGTGTACATATAGGGGAGTAAATGTGTAACTCCCATGTAAGAAAAGATTCCTCCATAATGGAGAAGAGGAGTTACTTTCCCAAATGGGAATGTAACTCCTATGACGCAACTTACACATATGATAGATTCTGTAAGAGAATCTGTCATAACTAATATGACACCTAAGACCTATGATCTCACCTAAGTGAGATGACTCACCTGGTGAGGTGGCAATACACCTAATAAATAAATAAGAGGTGAAGGAAATTCCACACACACCAACACCCCCCTTCATCGTAACTTAGGATGAGGTGGCAAGTCAGAGATGAGAAGTGGGTCCTGGCACAAGGCCTGATGAGGTACCCACGCACAAGAAAAAGGTCCCAAGCAGTGAAGGAAAACCCAGTGGGAAAAACATCCACCACAAGAGAACAAAACACTCTCTAATCTAAGAAAGATGCCAAATATGGGTCCCGGCCATAGACGAGCCTGAAAAGATACCCATGTACAAGGAGGCAAATCTCTTAGAAAGAAGAAGAGGGAGACGAGAGGAATGCAGAAGATGCCATGGACTGATCTGAACTTTGCAGCTCTAGGAGGTCTCCTAGAAGAATATCGATGACGAGGTCCTCTGCCTCTAGACTGAAGAAGAGCCACCCGCAATGAACTGTGTTCCTACCCTTAGGAAGGACAGAAATGACGTGCTGGAAGTCCACCCACTCCACAAAGGAAACTGAAGGTAGCAACACAAAGAACTCTGAGTCTGGTGCACGGAAGCGTGACATAGGTCTAGCGAGTGAGTGCCAAGGAACCAAAGGTAATGCCACATGCGTAGAACTATCAGAGTGAAGAGGAACACCCACAAAAAAGATGTCCAGGCAATGTGAAGGGAACAAAACATCCTCCACAATAGAAAATGGATCCACTACTGAGGGTGGATCAATGAAGGTCTCTGGAAAAGTGGAAGTGGTATGAGTCCCAGAAGGGGCACTCCCAACAACGGAGATAATGAACTCCTCTAAAACACCTGTAGATGGATGAGGAACCTGTAGTGCATCACAAGTAGACTCTGAAAAAGACGACTAAGGTTAGGCAGATACTCATCCCAATGAGGGGGCTCAACAAACAGAAGAGCGATGTCAGATAGGTATGAGTCATCCAATGAAGGTAAAGGAGTGAAAGGGGCCTCACACACTGAAGGTGGAAAAGAGGCGGGTGTAATGACAGTGTGAGACTGAGTAGGAGACTGCTCGATATCTGATGAGATGTGGGGGGTGACAACAATGTCTGGAATAGTGAGAGAAAGAGGAGAAGAGTCCTCTGTAGTACTCTCAACATCAAAACTGGATGCATAATCCTCATCATCGAAGTAGAACCAAGAGAGCTCTGTTAGTGGAAATGTCATCACATGAAGAAATGGAGGAGACAATCAATCAACAGAAGTAAGCAACAATGGTGGCGTATGTGAAGGGTCTCCACGAGAGGGACTCGAAGAATGCTCCAGACATGGTGAGGTGGATCTGAGTTTGCCACGTGAAACCAGAGAGAACGAGAGACATGCATCATCATGTGACCAAAGACATGGTCATAAGTGTCGAGGAAGTCGTGGGCGAACTAGCCCAAGCAAGAAGGGTAAAAGACCCTCATGGGCGAAGTAACGTTCCATGGAAGCACGCCAAGCTGAATAGGTCTCTCTCCTGTGAGAAGTGGCGGAGGCTGTAAGGTGATCCTACGATGCTCACATCTGGAAAGAGCACTCTCCATGATGAAAAATTCAAGATGCACAAAAGCAAGACGTCGACTCGGCCGATAATGTGTCTGTGTGTGTAGGCCCAAGAGTACAAGCAACCCCCCAGAATGTGGCACTTTATAAAAGTAGTGCATTTTACAAAATTGGTAATGCCATCACGTAGTGTGTAAAAAATCATGCAACTTTGACCAAGGAAGCGCTCAAAAACGAGTAGCGAGTCAAAAGTTATGGCATAAATACAATTCCCGCAACTGATGGAAAAAGTCAATAAACACTGCAAACGCATTAAAAAAGTGCTCAAAATGGGTGCAAAGGGTATCGTGTGACTACTCGTTGGAAATGACATCAAATTTTAGCAAGGGTTTGTTTTTCTTGCGAGGGGGATTAGCCTCCTGCCAACCCCGGACCTCGCCCTCCGTCTTCGACGCTCATAGGAAGGGCATAAAACAAGCAAAAATAGTGCCTTGAAATAATTTACAATGCCATGAAAATGTTTTTAATCCTTAAAACATTAAAAATCAGTTTTTTTTATCCTCCAAACAAGACTAAAAGGTAGTGGGGCCCATGTTGAGGTGTAAAGCCATGGTTATGCAAATCCACCGAGCTGTTGATTGTTGACCAAATGAATTAGACGTTAGAGACAAGTGTAATCTGCAGCAATCGAATGAACATGAGTTGTTTTTAACGCATGCACTCAGAGTTGATAGGAGTGAAGCCACGTGTTGGAGTTGCAGGTCGTTGTGTCAGGTGCAGGTTGTAACTACCAAGGCTGAGCTGAATGTGGACTGGTTACCAGGCAGGTGATCCATGTGTGGGAGAGTGCAGAGATTCCATGGCTCATAGGAGACTAGGAGGCTGGAGCGACTCACGAGTGCCCGAGAAATGAGATATGTAGGAAATTTCGTGGTGGAGCAGTAGTAGGAAGCGGCTTCAACACCCCAGCCCAAACATCAGGATACCAAACAGGAAAAATGATTCATGAGCTAATCCAATGCAAGAGCACGCAGTCTGAGTTGAATGCAAGACTAAGTAGCCAAGGGAAAGGGATGTAGGTGGTTTGAAATTGGTTGAAATTTTGTGAATACATCCAACGCAATACCCAAAAAATGAGTGTGCATGGAAGGACTCCAACGTATGTCGCAGGGTAGTGAAGCTACGTGGAGTTAGAGCCACATGTTGACTGTTAAGCAAGGAGTGCCCAGTGCTTGATTCGGTGGAAAGAGTGAGCCAGTGTGGCAATGACAGGTTGGAAATGGTCATGGGAGATATGAAAACCACCAAACATTGTTTACAACACATATGAATACCACAGGGGCCCCGATAAAACAACCAAAGGTAGGCCGAATAACCCAAATGCAGGTCATTTTTACGGATGGGGTCGTCGAGCAAAGACAATGGTAGACCACGAGCCAGAAGCTAAAGCATGAGCCTCACAAGTCAATGCAAGGATTCATAGCTGGGAACAAGCATGAGTGCATGAGGCAGTGAACATGGTGAATGCAACCAGCCTAGCAGTAAACCCAAGGCAGTAAAAACAACCACGAGCTCAACAGCTAACAGTGCAGATCGGCCAAACACCCAAGTCAATAAAGAGCACAAGTAGACCAACGGCCAAGGTGCCTCAAAACCAACTCATGAGCAAACCAAAAACCTACACCTTTTGACCCTGTAATTTCTCTCAACAAGAAGACACCAAAATAAAACCAAACACAAGAACCTCTTTTTAAAAATAAAATAAAATGCAAGTAGAGCACAAAACAGAATGGGAACTTGCACAAGAAACTACGAGGCGGAGAGTAGTAAGCAACTATTGCGAGCAACACGATTCCGATCCTCGAGCTCTGATACCATGTCGAAGGAATGATGAAGATCTGGAGGGAATCCATGAGCATCGACACATTGCACTCAACCGCGGAAATGGCGTAGCTTCAAGATCGAAGTAAGAACTCACTCGAAAAGCAATGTGCATGCATTGAGGGAAAATGGCTCAAAAGAGGCCCATACTCCATTGTTCATAGATCAAGAAAGGTGTGTACATATAGAGGAGTAAATGTGTAACTCTTGTGTAAGAAAAGATTCCTCCATAATGAAGAAGAGGAGTTACTTTCCCAAATGGGAATGTAACTCCTATGACGCAACTTACACATATGACAGATTATGTAAAAGAATCTTTCATGACTAATATGACACCTAAGACCTATGATCTCACCTAAGTGAGATGACTCACCTGGTGAGGTGGCAATACACCTAATAAATAAATAAGAGGTGAAGGAAATGCCACACACACCAACGAGAGGACACATGGAGGGATGGCAGGAAAGAGACACGTGGAGGCTTCCACTAGGTTTCCCATACTTAGACAAATTTCAAAAGGTTTTTAGGAAGTCCAGGACATGTGGAGGAACAAAACTCATTTGAAGATCTGCTTTTGGGCTTTGCCTAGAGCAGCACCGGGAGGACACGTGGAGGCTTCTGCTAGGTTTCCCATACTTAGAAAAATTTCAAAATGTTTTCGAGAAGTCCAGGGACATGTGCGAAATGACACTCATTGAGATCTATTTTTGGGCTTTGCCTTGGAGTAGTGCTAGGAGGACACGTGGAGGCTTCCACTGCTTTCCCATACTTAGAAATTTTTTTATGCAGATGGAAATATTTTGGTGGAATAGGGACACGTGGCGAGCCCACGCTTGTTTAGGGTCTTCAACTTGGGCACCATTTTGAAGAAGCGCCATGAGGACATGTGGGGCATTCCACTCACTTTGCATATTTTCTTGGACTTTTCAACGACCAAGGAAGACTGCCACAGAGCATGACACATGGTGCCCTCCGTAGAGCTTCAAGCCTTCAAACAAATTTTGCTAGAGCAGGACACATGGCGAGCCCATGCTCGTTCAAGGTATCAAATTTTTACGGCCGCCTAAAGGTGCGCCATTATGACACGTGGTAATTTTAAAAGTCATAAGGGGTGGGGAAGCAGACCATCAGAGGTAACTTAAAATTTTTGCCTCTTTGCCTCATAAAGGTAAAAATATAAAAATGGCTCAAGACCGATGAGAAATAGTCAATGTTTTGCCCTAGTCATTGGCGGAGGTGCAGGCTTTCAAGGAAAAGTGAAAATTTTTCCCTTTGAGGGAAAAGGAGTTAAAGGCATAAAATAACTTGGGGTTCTCCTGGGACCCACATTAGGGACTTGAAGTAGAAGGGCGGAGCTGCGGGGGAAACTTGGAAATTTTCCTTTTTCTAAAAGAGAGTCAAATGGCAGAATTTTTCTGTGATTCCTTTGGGACCCACCTCAGGACACGTGTCAGGCCCATTTTCAGAAGCGAAGGTGCGTAGAAAAATGGGAAATTTTTCCATTTTTTTTAAAGGGTCAGAAAAGGTCAAAGCAAGCCCCCGAGCCCGTTTTTGGATCTTCCACGTGGACGGCTTAAATTCAAAGTAAAGATCAACGAAAGCTGAGACTTGAAATCTGATTTTCCCTCCATTTCTCTGCAACACGTCTAGAAGTGCAAGTTTTCATGATTTTTGGTTTTTCCTACACGCCAAGAAGATAAGAAAGTTAATGTTGACATCCAAAGTTTTGTGGGAAGATCTGGAAGGTGTCTTTCACCATTAAAATGGTCTGACTTTCATGCCCGATCAGATTTTCTATTTTTCTTCTCCCAAACATGCAAGGAGCCAGATTTGATAGATTAAGGGTGGAAGTGGTTGGCAAATTGAAGGAAGAGTGATCTACTAGAGAAAGGAGTTGAATGCGGGAGGAATTTGATGAAATCTACACCCACAAGCACCTGAAGACTTTTTGCAGATCGATTCATAGAATCACAAAAGAAGCATGGCGAACACTAGTGCATTAAATGTTTTTTTTTTTTGGGAGAAGGGGCTCTGTTGTAAATGTTATAAATGGCACAATTTTTTCATGCAAATGGTTGGGATTTTTTTGAAAGACCAGGACTAATTTTCTCTAGCAGAAAAAGATTGTCAGAGCCCATCCATTTTGAGAAGTCTTCTAGAGAAGCATGTATATCTATCTTTGTGTCAAATTAGATCGTGTCAAGGTGGTTGCAAGTGTACAACCATTGACAAGCTTTGAGATTGTTCTAGAAACTTTCCTTTGCTGATAAATTTGATCAAACTTTGAGTTATTTTGTGTCAATCTTGAGTAAAGTGTATTTATTTCATTTTTGAATGCATACAGGGTAGTTTTTCTTGTTTCCATTGCAATCTTGTACCAAAATATATTCCAATCACATAGGTCTCAATCGTTGTGATAGTTTAGTGGCATCTGCAATTTCATTTCTTAGAAGAGCCTTCATCTGGGAATGGGATAAATAGTTTAAAATCACTTTTCTTTCATTTTGTTGATAGATATTATCTGTAATCCTATGGGTGTACCTCAGGCATGAATTGGTTTAAATCTTGGTGCTTTATTGGGTCCTCTGACTCGAGCCTTCATGAAATAATCCCACAAGTTGTGTGAAAGAGTGCTGATCTGGGCCTCCATTGAAGCACATATTCTAGTTGAGGAAACAATTTAACTTTTTGTGGCATTTTGTTGATTGAATCTTTCCATTTTGCATAAGCTCTCAAGGATCTAGTGAGTCAATTCCATCCTATCTCCCCTCCTACCAAAATTCATTTAACAACAACCAATCCTACCCACAATACTACACGAATGCATAATCTCTGTTACCAAAACATGCAGAAATAATCAGGGTCTCAAATGTCTTTAGTAACCTTTGCCTTGTTGTGAGAATATCTCCATAATCTGGAAGTGACAACTCGTGAGAGTCAGATTTGGTGTGTTGATCATATTTTCCCCAAGGCCTTCTCTATAAAATTTATGCAAAAGAAAGGTACTTGTATCTCCTTTCAAATAAAAGAGGTTACAAAATAGGTTCTCTTACCTTGGTTGAAAGGCACAACCTAAAATAGTTAGGATCAGATCACATCCTTTTGCATGTGCTACCCACTCCCTTCGAGCCTGAGTGCTAACAAGTCGATAGATTGCTTCCCGAGCTTACAAAACGACATCCATGATTGTCTATCTACCTCTAAGTGTCCTTTCAAACCCATGATTCTCGCTTGGACTTTGAAGGAGGTTAAATTTGGGTACCAACGGGGAAAATCTAATAAGCTAAAGTTTTGAAAAACAACCACAATGTTTAGTTCTTCTTGCACTTTGTAGGCCCTCTTTTTATCTTTAAATTGGACAATAATAACAATGAAGCAAACGATGCACGAAAAATCATATTATCATTGATAGTTAATCCCATCCAATGGTTGATCATATAAGCGACATTATGTACTTATTAAACTTTGTTTTTATGGCTTCAAGGCCATTTATTTGACAAAATTTAATTTGGTAGATAAGACAAAGACATGAATGAAAAGATGGAAATTAAATACATGCATGCCCCGCACCTAGTCCATGTCTCATATTATTCTTTCTCAAATAATATATGTTATATGTGCTCCAATTTATAGTTTTTATCACATTTGCACTATTCACTGGAGTGTGATTTGCACTTAAATGGGCCACAATCAAAAAGGGAAAAATCTAACAAGTTCTATGTTCAAGATACAACCACAATTCTTTCTTCTTGTAGAGATTTTTAGTCCCCCTTTTTAGTTGCAATCTTTATTAATCGCAAGAAATAGTTGATACATGAACAATCATCGGTTATTTATCCCTTCCAACAACTAATCATATGAGTGAAAGCTAGATTTTATATGTTATTCGAGCGTTGCTAATGTTTTAATTTTAGTATTTTACAATTTCAAGGTTTTCATTGGACGCCATTTAATTTGTTAGAAAAGAAAAATACATGAATAGAAAGTTGGAAATAAAAAGGTGGGAATTAAATACTCGCATGCTTTACAATGGCCATGGACCACCATTGAAGCATTCTATGCACCATATCCATATAACAATAACTTAAATAAAAGAATATATGAAACATATTATTAATAAAAAAATATTAAAGACTAAATATGATCATATTTCAAATAGACAAGGCGAAAAAGACCGATATTTCAAAAATTTACAAGTATTTCAGTCAAACATATGAAAATCATGTAAATGGTAATCAATATTACACAAGACCATTATTCTACATTTAAATAAAATATACAAAAGAATAAAACTAGTGCGGGGATGTTGCTCATGGGTCCACAATTCCAAAGATTACAAAATGAAAGGAAAATTTTAATGTTTTAATTTTATATCTAATAAATTAAGTATGGGAACTAAGATTCAACTCTTTTTCTAATAAAAATAGGAAATGCCAACAAGGTCGTGTTGGCTATTACAAGGTATTGTCTTCACCTTATGTTGTATGCATTTGTTTAGAACAATTAGCTAAACCAATGTGACATTAAATTGTCAAGCTTTATTGTGCAAAAATGATTTTTGAATTAGTTCAACTTGTCCATATAGAATTAGTAAACAAGAAAACAAGACAAGAACACAAATGATGAAAATACAAGGTCAATCTGAAATCTTATAACTAAATTTGTATACGGAAAATTTATACACGAGAAAAGATCATTAATTTTGCATGCTAATACAACATCTTAAACTTGAGTATTTTTCTTAAAATTCATCCTAAAAATAGAGGAGCATTAGAACCACGGGAAACCCCGGTGCAAGTATGTTGACCCTTGATTCTCTAGGCCTTGTCGTGGAGGAAGTAATATATGAGAGAAACCATTGGCCAAGAATAATTGCAATTATGAAAGCTACAAAGGCCACTAACCACCTTCCATGTGCACAATTTTTCATGAACCAATTATTAGTATATTTACAAAACATTTAACTCATAATGACATAAAAAATATTTCATTGAGCGAACTCTATAAGAGTTTGCGATGTTATTGTAACTTATAAAAATGCCATCGACATAATTAATTGTGTTGGCTTGCACACCAATTATGTCTTAATTTAAATATCATTTATTTATAAATAGGCAAGAATATTAGTTTATTAATACATTTAGAATCTAACACATAACACTTTATTTTTATTTTTCTTAAACAACCATTGAAAACAAATTCATGTGAAAGTTAGAGGAGGCAATTATTGAGCATTTACAAGTATTAAGATAAAAAAACATACATTGATACCTTGAAATTTAGTAGTAGAGATACATTTCATTATAATGCTTTGTGTGGATAAGGAATTCTTTCATATATTGTGTGTGTTGTTTTAATATTGTAACAAACAAATGGTTCTAATAAGAATCAAGCAAGGGAACACATATCCTTGAAACACACTTTTATTTTCATATGTATGGATTTTTGCAGTCTAATTAGAGTTACATAGAAGAAAACTAGTCTCTCAATGATAAAGCGGATGTTTTGAAAAATTAATAAATGTTTAGAAAGGTACAAACCAGACAATACAAATGTCAAAGAATATCCATATTCCAAACACCATATTTTAGATAAAATGCCTTTTCCACTCCAACTTTTTTGGGTTCTATCTATATCTTCTTAAAATATATGCATGTTTAAAATCTAATTATTTTGTTTCAACAATTCCCCTTTACAAGATAAGCCAAAACCCAACCCTTTTCATTATGAACGCACTCTTAAAAAAGTAATTATGTATGATTCAAATTTTAATCTACTATATGTAATTACATGCATTATTGGTAAATTAATTTTCATTTGTAGCATAAATTCATTTATTTGTTATATATTTTTGGTGAACATATGCATAAATTGTGGTAGATCTAATTTTTCTTAGGAATAAAAGTTAAATATTCTTTTCCTTAGAGTTAATTTTTGCTAGAAATTGCGATAGATCTAATTTTTCTTACAAATAATAATTAAATATTCTCTCCCCTCATGTTAGAGCTTATTTCACATAGAATACCCTTAAAGATCATTTTCATATAGTTTACATGCCATAGAATACCCTTAAAGATCATTTTCATATAGTTTACATGCCATAGAATACCCTTAAAGATCATTTTCACATAGTTTACATGCCATAAAATACCCTTAATGATCATTTTCATATCTCTCATAACACTTAATTCCAAGCCTTAGGTCACTTAAAAATTTCTAAAATTCCAAGTCTAAACTATGTTACACTTGTCAAAATTTGAATTTCTTACATGTGTCATCCTTTTCATGCTCATTTCAAAGTCATAATTTAATATCCTAATTAGAAATTATTGTTAAATAATTTTCTTTCTCCATAATCAAATTGTTTTATCCTTTGTAAATAGATATGAAATTACTAATTCCATAAT
This sequence comes from Taxus wallichiana var. yunnanensis, assembly GCA_018340775.1. NCBI lineage: Eukaryota > Viridiplantae > Streptophyta > Pinopsida > Cupressales > Taxaceae > Taxus > Taxus wallichiana. The sequence continues at coordinate 189,179,455 of CM031239.1, forward strand.
TTATCATTCATTTGATTCAATTTAAATCATAATCTTGAAAAAAATTGGATTTCAAATATGCATCTAATGTTATTTCAAAAGTTGTATTCTCTTCTATAAAATATGTCTTCTTTGTGAAGATGTGGAGAGAGGTTTCATGTTAGTATATGCACTCATATTAACTCAATAAATTTAGACTCATATTCATAAAAGAGGCTATCTAGACCATAAAGTGATATAATATAAAATAAGGCCTTTAATACATTAGGGTTAGAGACGTGAATATGTTGAATGTTACAAATAATAAGAAATTTATAAATGATAAATAGTGGGAAATAAGTATATAGAAGATGAGATAAATGAAACCCATACAAACAAGACAAGAAAAAAATGTTGATCATATTTGTAAAAATTGAGAAGAATTATGGAGATCCTAGAATACTATGAAAATGGTTAATTTATGAAAAATAGATATATTTGTATATGCTTGAATCTAATTATGCAAATGTGATCTTCATGCCCTAATTTGAAAAATTATCACAAAGTTTCTTTATTTATATTATAAATAAATGGGAATTTAATCTTCTTCTCTAGAACCTAATATGGCCTTTATGTCTTGTTGTAGCTCGAATTACACCTAGGATTTTATCACGACGGATCAAGAATTATGGATAATATTGGATGATCTCAACAATGTGGGACTTACAAATTGAGATCAACTCAGTAGAGAAGGTTGGTTCCTATACCAAACTAACCTAATGCTAACACTACTCCTACAACTAGAAACACAACTATCTAAGCCTAAACTTGTCATTCACAGGGACCAGAGTTAGAAAGATTTCCTAAACTAGAATCCTAACCTAAAGGGGGCGGTGATAGCACCAAAAGAGAATATGATCACTATCTCTTGAAGCCTTGGATATGAAAATAGATCCAATGAAAGTTCGGAGGGTACAAAGCTTTCCACTTTCCAACTCTACAACTAAATCAGCTCAAAACCCTATTTGAAGTGACAAAATGACATGAAACTTTGTAAATCATAATAGATACATAATCACAAATTAAATAATAGAAGGTAAAAAGAAAATAATTCAAATTAAGTGGTGGATTCAAGTCACATTTGACATTATCTTATTGTTGTAAGTATGCACAGACTACCATAACCATTGATAGGGTAAGATGCATCATAAAACACATGTAATGGTTCTACAACTCCTCGCTATATCAAAAATTTAGCATAATAAAATTACCAAACAAGTGAGGATTTGTTTTAATGAAGAAACATGCTACATTTATATAAAGGAGGAGAGGAGAGGGGATCAAAAGATGTTGGAGGATATGCTTGAATTGTTGAAACCTGTAAAAAAAATTAACTACTTCCAGCAAGTAACCTCCATGCCTCATGACAACGCATGCTTTTGGAGTTGCCTTGGTATGCAAGAAACTTTAGATATTTCTTTGTGGATGAAAAAAATCACATATCAATGGATTCCCCCTAAATCTATAATATGGATGGAAATAGACATTGATAAATGTCCAAATTTGCTACACAAATCACCATCCTTCATCATTTTTGTTAGGCATAGAAAAATATGCTCTTTTCGAAGCATCAAAAGGGTACCAAGGTAAAGGAGGATCAAACAAGTATCCTATAACTGAAAATGGCATCTCTTGACCTTTGAAAGTGACGTGAAACATCCCCAAAATCCACAACTTTAATTTTCCAAAATACTTGATCATTCTCTATAAATTTTCCTTCTTTTGAAAGGCCTCTCTAAGACGTTGTCAATGGATCAAATATGAGGTGAAAAGGAGCTCTACAATGCAAGATATCCTCAAAAACTAAAACTAAGCACCCGCGAATAAATCTTTCATTCTTCTACATCCAAGGTGTTTTGTCTTTATCTCGCAGATTTTTATTACTTCGTGTGTTTTTTCTTGTTCCATGGCATTTGTATTTCTCGCATATTTGTTTCTTTGTTTGTTTATTTTCCATGTTTCTGGCTTGGATAGTGCACGGAAAACATTTTTTCACCTTCTGCCTTATCCATGTTAGACCTCACTTCCATCGTCGTGGAGGTCTTTTCCTTCATTTTGCGAGACTAGGAGAGCCCACGTAACACCATTCCTTGGGAAGTCCATGCAACACTAAATCCTTTATTCTATGGCTTTAAAACTTGGGTGTGTTAAACTCCTTACTCTTTGCATTACTGAACCCTTCATGGCTTGTCCATGGTGTATCATTGACCTTTCTTTAAAACTTAAACCACTTGTGTACTTTATTTCCACATGTCACAAAACTTTTCACGAAAAGTCCTTGGAATATTAGAAATAGTGTTATGTGGCTTCAATCCTTAGTCATGACTAAACTTCACGTTTATTGTCTCTTATGACTTCTCAACTTCCGCAAACTTGTATTACGACATCCAAGGAGAAAAAACCATGTCTCATAATTTTGCGGAATTCTTACTTTTAATTAAAATCTACCTAAGTCTCCCTTTCACCATTCCTTTATTCCATGGATTTGGAGAGTATACAAAACAAAACGTTCCTAACATCCATGTAACATTGACATGTTGTGTTCTATGGATTTTAGACCAAAAATTTTCTTTTCCAAAATTGAGTTTGGAATATACCAAAATAGCCTTGGGGTTATTTTGGATAACAATTCTAGCGACCTCTAGGGGATATCTACTTGCTAGATGATGAATACAAATGGCCTTTTGAGCATTCATTGAGCATGGATTCAAGTGTAAAAAAACATGAAAATTGATCTTAAAACATGAAAATATTACCCCTAGTTCTACATGAAATGAGAACTAATTTGGAACTGCTTATCTTTGCTCTTGGAAGCTGATTTCTTTGGAGTTTTTGATGTAAACTATCTAAAAGTTGATTTCTTACTGAGGAAAGAGTAAGAAGAACTCAAATTTGTAACTAATCTTAGGGGTTGAATGAATGTAACCTAAAATTGATCCAAAACACCCCATTTCCACCATGAAACCCCTAAATTGAATAACACAAGAGCAACAAGATCCAATAAAAACTATGTTCCAAAAAAATCATACATGACCCAAATGGAAACATGCAGAGTGTGCACACGCACTTATTTGCAAGAAGTAACCACTATGTAAAAGGTGACACCTTACCTTAATAAAAACTCTTGAGGTACATCCCATTGATTGGGATAGGAATTTTGTCTCCATTCATCCTTGATAATTGGAACACATTACTTGATTTACAACTAGAGATTATATAAGGGCCACTCCGAATGACGTCAAATTTTGCATGTCTTCCTGTTTGAGGACTATCTTTATCCCATTTAAGGAAAATGTCTACTTCCATGATGTTTATTCCATTTGATTTCTTATCAAATCATTTTTTCACTTGGGCTTGTTGTTTTTCCATCATACTCATGGCCTTATCTTTAGCTCTTCTAGCTCCATCAACTTTGCATACCCTACTTCTATTACCTCTTCCTCAAACATATCAAATTATTTTATGAGTTACAAAGATGGAATCTCAAGGGATATTGGAAATCTTTCCTCTCTTCCATAAACAAGCTTAAATGGTGAGTTTTCAGTTGACCTCTTAGGAGTGATCCTATCATCCCACAAGGTTGATTTTAGTTTAGTATGCCACATCCTTTGATTATTATCTAAGGTTATTCTAATAATCCTTTGAAGATTTATGTTTGTTTATTCGAAAATCTCATTACCTTCGGGTTAATATTTAGAGGATGTGCTTAAATGAATTCCATTTCTCACATTCCATCTAATTATTTCATTTACAAAAAAATTGAAGGCATTATTCGATATGATTGTGGAGGGGACCCCAAATTTTGTTATAATCACCTCATAGAAGTACATGATACTAACTTCATTTTATTCCTTCAAAGTAATGGCTTTAGTCAATTTGGTAAAATAATCAGTTGCAGTTAGTATCCATTTGTGCCCCAAACTAGAATGTACGTTAGTTACCCCTATAAAATCCAACCCCACTACATTAAATACGCTTCTAACTAAAATACTACCTAAATAATCCAACGATAAAGCACACTTCATGCACTTTATGATCTATTCATGGTAATCCTTAAAAATTTTAGGCCAATAGTAATCACCCTTCATGATCTTGGGTGTCTTGGATCTTGGGAAAAAAATTCCTCCCGCAGTCCATAATGGTTTTCCTTCAAAACCTTTTTTATTTAATTGACATCAACACACCTTAGAAGAACACTATTTATGTATTTTTTTAAAAATATGTCACATATGAGCGCATAGGGAATAGACTTGCAATCTAAAGTATCTTATTTTTTCCTTGTTCAAAACTTGACGATAATCGTCTGTTTGTAAGAATGTCATCATGTCTTGGTACCTATTATCAAGAACATGGGGAGGAGGTGGGTTTTCATCTTGCAACATCCAGACCTCTTTATTAGCTCCTAAATATATTACAAGTTCTTCACATAACCCTTTTCTTCTCATAAGTTTGGTGACCTTGATATGAAAATCATACTCCATGATCTTGGTGGTCCACACAACTATCTTCTCATTCACATCCTTATTCTAGAGGAATTCTTTCATGCTCGTATGAGATACTATCAACTGAATATTATCATTTGAAAGCACGTGTTTTAATTTCTTAAGTGTATGGATGACATCAAAGGCTTGTTTCTCGAAAAACTATACCTAAGATCATAATATTTGAGTGCATGACTAAAAAAAGCTAGAGGTTGCTCAAAGAAATCAATTTTCTACTAAACCAAGATGGCATAAAATTTGACACTTACTCCAAATGCATAAAGGATAAATTCTTTAGCATAATTAGGGTTTATGAGAGTGAGGTCATGCAAGATAGTTTTTTTGATATTTTGAAAAAAATTCCTTCATTTGACTAGCCAAACGAAACATTCTTTCTGAGCATAGAGGTAAGAGGTTTAGCTAAGGTAGAAAATTTAGGAATAAACCTTCTTTAAAAATTTATGGTGCTTAGGAAACTTTTTAAACCTTTATTGTGTCTATGGAGAGAGAGGGATAAATTTGCATACACTCTATCCAAATATATAGAAATACAATTCTTTTGACACCACATGTCCTAAAAAATTTCCTTCATGAACAAAAACACACACTTCTTAGGATTGAAGGAAATAGAAAACTCTTGGCATCTCACAAATACATTCTTCAAATGATTCAAGTATTTATTGTGAGCTTTGAGTAGAAAGTTATATAATCTAAATATATCAATATCATGTCACCAACAAGTCCCTTAAAGGCCATATCCATTTCCCTTTGGAAGGTTGTACCAATATTTGTTAATCCAAAAGGAATCTTCTTGTAAGCACAAATACCTCACTTAGAGGTGAAGGTTATCTTGCACTAATATGATTCTTGCACAAGGACTTGATTGTACCTTGAATAATAATCTAAGAGAGAGAACATCTCTGCCCCATCCACCATTTAAAGGATTTATTCCATGGATGGAAGAGTATAATGATCTTTCGAGAGATTCCCTTTTAAAGTCCCTAATGTCTATACATAATCTAATATCCCCATTGTTTTCCCGGCTAGAACCAAGTTTGCCACCCAAGAAGAATGCTTGATTGGGAAAATGATATTTGTTTCCTAGAGCTTAGTCAATTCCTTTCTCATCAAGGGTTGCACATTTGGATTAATTGTTCTTTGTTTTTTCTTGATATGTTTTATGTTGGGATCCAATTTAATAGTATGTTGTGCAAGGCTTAGATCAAAACCTTTAAGATCCTCATAACTTCAACAAAACACATCATCATATTATTTACAAATGTCAACAAGAGATTACTTTTCAGAACTTCTACTTACCTTTCCAAAATTTAAACCCTCATCTCTTTAAATGGGAACCTACTCATAGCTCTCCCCCTTAAAATTTATGTTCATTTTCCCCCTTTGAATTGATCATCGAGGATTAAATATGTTTTCCAACGTGATTAATCCCTTAGGTAGTTTATTGGTCTTGAGTTGGATGATATGATCCTCATATTGCTCCTACAATCTTGACTAATTTCTAGTAGAGAACTCTACCTCATCTTGAAAAAAAATATATAAGTTTCTTATCATTGTCAAAAATTTTCCAACAAGTTGCATTAGATGGTCTCAGCGAGTCTAACCACAAGCTTGACATATTGCTTCAAAACTTTCTTGATGTTATGGGTTATGTCATATTGAGATCAAACTACTACAAGTCTATCAACTTCTTTTTTTCTGCATTCTTGGTATAGTTTGAATGTTTAAAGCATCAAAACCTTCAATCATGTCCCATGCTTTATGCTTATAGGTTTTTATTAGGTTATTTTTGGATACACATGGAGCTATGACTTGATGAAAGACCATTTCAATTTCTCCAAATACTTATAGCATCTTGATTCCATGATTTTTTAGCAATTGAAGGACTTAAATCAATACCTCCTACTCTGCCACATTACTTGGTACAAATAAATCAAGCATGGATATAAAGAAATATTTCTTCTCATTAGGATAAATCAAGGTAACAAAAACACCAACGATATTATTTCTTATCGAACCATCAAAATTCAACTTCCACAAACCACCTTGATCTTCATATGGATTCATAATGTTAGGTAGGGATTTTTCCTCAAACATACAATAATTTCATTCCATGTGATCATAAGGATCAAACTCAAAGTTTCCATTTTCCCAACTATTAAGTAAAATTTTGGGAACATTCTCTACAAATGTAGAAACCTCATGAATATCATCACTCTTCTATTGTTCATGCATAAAAATTCATGTTCATAGGACCAGATATATAAGGCTCAATGTGGTTATCGTAAATAGGCTCAACTTTGATAGGAACTCTAGTTCCATATCTCATTATGAGAATCATATGTGATTAATTTGAAGATAATTATCCCCCGCCTTCATAGTAAAATCTTTAGAAAGGCATATGGTAAGGAACAAAGGGAGGTCAATGACTGAAATGTCTTACAAGATTGAAATACTTAGACTTACATGAATAGTGAGATTAAAATCCTTTATAATATCAACTGCATTAATATAAGTTCCATCTAATTAGAAAATTCATTTGGTAATCGAAGAATATTTTATTCCTAATGAATGAAAAATATTCTTGGGCGTAAGAGAATTGTGAGCTCGAAAATCTATCATGTAGTTGTGTATAAGGTACTTACCAATGATTAGGGAGATATAAAAGGGAGGTGGTTTGAAGATCTTTCATGTTTCCCCTTCTTTTAGCTGATGTAAACTTGTACAAGTAACTAGTGTATTTTTTTCTCGGTTCACTTGTGTCATCAAGATGCCTCAAAGATTCTTGTAACAAATCTCTTTGTGTTGGAATGGAGAGGGCTTCCCACATAGTCATATTCATGTTGTTTTTCTTCATTTGGCCAACCACATTTAGTGGAATATTGTTGACCTTTGTTTGAACCTTTGTTGTAACAACACCCTCTTTTAATTGTTGACTAGTTTGAGTCGAGTTCTAAGCAGATTTTCCCTTTTAAAAGTATAATTTTCTTCTAATTCATAGGGTTTAGCAGTTGTACCTTCTCTTGTTTCTTGGGAGGTGGATGTTTGGCCACCTATGGAATATGTATCTTCTTTTATGGCCCTCTTCTTAGACCTTGTGTTGAGTGCAACCAAATTGGTGCCCCTATTTGTAACTTCCTGATTTAATCCACAAAACTCACCCTCTTGCTAATAAAAATGGTAGATTCACTTGGTACATGTCCTTGAGCTTCTTTTCCTCTTGCAATTGAATCTTCTTGTTTCTCTTGGAATGTAGATACACCCTAGACCATTAGATATTAACTAAGATCTCCATTTTGAAGTGTTTTGATCATGAGGTTGATTACATGGGTAACACCACTCATAATCATGTGCTAAGTTATTTTGAATTGGGATAATGACATTAGAAAAGCTTACAACAGTAGGGTATTGGGTTTTAAGGGCCTAGGGTAACCTATTTGACCTTGACCTTGGGCATTACCTTGATAGGGTTGCTTATTGGGCTGATATGCTTGATTGAGGGGTTGGTAAGGTCTACTTTGTTGGGCTACTTACCTCTTTATGGTTACCATTTCATTTCCAATATTTTACAACATGGTCATAACTCCATGCAACTAATTAAGGGCTAAGATAGGTGGATTTTGCTAACCGATTACTCCAAGAATAGATGCTAAAATTTTTTGAATTGGGAGGGGTTATGGAAATAGAGGCATTGGCAACCTAAGGGATATTTTCCCAGCTTGGACTAAACAATTTTCAACCCTAACTACTATTTCATAAGAATATGGTAAGATATTCCCTCCCATGGATTGAATCATAATAGCCACATCATTATTCAAGGCTCTTAAGAAATATAGAAATGTAGTGCTTAGAGAGGGTTTAAATAGAGGAGGAATTCTATCCCAGGTTTTTTGGAATATGATATTAAAATCTACCATAAATTCATGAGGGGATCTCTTGATGGTAGTAAGTTTCTCAATGAGGGATAGGTGGTCACTTTTGTCCTCAAAATGCTTGCATAGTTTCTCTCCAAGTTCATCCCATGTACGAATAGAAGTTGACGAGAGACATCTATAATATTGTAATATTATCCCTTTAAAGAATGAAGCTAATAACCTAAGTGTTACATCATCTTCATTAATAAGGTGGATAGAGTAGACATTTGTAACATTTAAAATATGTTCAATGGGAGTGGTTGAGTTCTCTCCTATAAAGAATGGGATGTTATTGAGGGAAACATCTGGAATATCATCACATTAATTTAAAACAAGGTGGCTACCACCATTAAAAGTAACAAAGGCTTGATTTATGTGAAGAGCCATATGAGAGGTTGGTTCTAGATTTCTATGAGTAGGAGAGGAAGGCGTAACAAAAGGAGGGGTTGAATGGACTCTAGGTGATGGGAATAAAGACATCTTAATTGGTTTTACTCTTCCCCTTGGTGAAAATTACACATATTCAAAATACTCACCTCTTTCTTTTTTTTTCCTTGTCTGTATCATTCTCATGAAACCGAGACACTTAATCTGTTGAAACAAAAAAATGTTATTGGGAGTTTCCGGATGTCTTTGGCGTGAAGCCTCCAAAGGTTGGTTATCACCAAGACACACACCAATCTTAGTGAAATGATATAAATCTCATAATTATGGTCTCACCGGGTGTGCCAAAACTATTATACTTAAGAATTACACACTAGGATTTTGTTGTCATGTAATTTTATTATCCAAAAATTTAAAACTTGAACCATGAAAACAAAGCCACAACATGAAAACATGCTTCAAAATCTTCTGAATCCCTCTCTTGGTCATCCTACCTCCGGTTTCATGATAACCTTTCCCCTGAAATTTGTCCTATTACATTGGGTGAACATGTATAAGTTTTCAAAATGGTGTGGTAAGGTCCATTTTTCCTTTTAGTGAAGGATGACAAAGGACTAGTTCTCTCGACAAGTGAGAAAGGCCAATTTTGGTCATTTCGAGGCATGTGTGTATCCTCCAAGAGGATTCTAAAATTTCATAAAAATCCAGAGGTGGTATTGGATATGTTTTAAGGTTTTGGAAGTATTTTATGAAGATTTAGGAAATATTTGGTGATTCAGGGGCAGTCTGTGCAAAAGTGGGTTTTTAGGTGTAAGGAATGAACAATCAAATTGTGAACCTAAACTTCTCTTGATGATTCCACGTGATTTGTAAAGAGTTAGAGGAAATTAAGTATGAAATGAATATATTGAAGTATAATCGAGATGGTGGTAGCTTCAAATTTGATCCAAGGTCTAATGATTTCTCGAGGCAGTTTAAACTTTGTAGGTGTACCTTACGATCTTTATCACAAAGGGGAAATTTTTAGAGTTTTAGGAATAATTAAGGTTTGAAACCTATTCCATTATCTTATAATGGCTTTTGGAGTCATATTCATATAAAATTTTACCTCAAAAGTCCATCTTGAGCTTCCAGGGTGAAGATATCATGCTTTCAAGCTATTTTGGGTAAGTCGGTGTGCAAAACTTGGCTTTCCAAATGAAGTAAGGCACACTTTGTTGCACCTCTTGTTCCCATTGGGACAAGAGGGGAAAAAAATCCCCAAGAAATATTTACAACTCTCCAACCACCCATGTGTAGTTAAGTTAACCCGGTTTGAGTATAAGTTGAGTTAGGGAGAAGTGTGAGTGAAAATCCATCATTAGCCAATTTTCCATAGTGCCACAGTCACCGCCTTGATCCTTAGTGTAATTTATTGCACCATTTTCCCTTTTACTCAAGGGGATAAAGGGGAAATCTTTTTCCCATGCTCATGCCCCACCTTCTTGTATTTCATGTGACCTCTCTTGGCTTTGTAATATGCTTGCTTAACTCCATCTCACTTACCTTCACTCTAGTTCTACCACTTGTCTAAATATTTCTCCAAGGCATACTCTATTATCCCTCTTGTCATTTTTTCCTTTTCACTGTAAAAAATATATTATAACTCCATGCAAACTAATATTTAACATGGGGTCAAACCATGGTCAACAAGTAAACACAAAAGTAAAACATAACTCATTTTAAGTCATTTCCTTTACATATGTCGACCTCCCTCCATATATTCTACTGAAAAGCCTTGAAAAACATCCATTTTTACCATAAATGTTGGAAAAAAATCTAGAACAACCATAGCCTTGAAAACCAATATTTCTTCATATCTCACTAACCAAAATCGGATCATAGTGAAACTTTTCCATATTTCTGTTCTCCAAAATGACTTTGGGAAAGTTACAATTTCATACCCCATGATGCCCTAGATGTTTTGATACAAAAATATGAAATCAAAACCCTATATATTTTCCTTATTTATTTCCAAGAGTTCCACCGAATGAAAAATAGTGAAAATTGGAGCACGGGATCCTAGTGCGAGAGGTGAACACGGTGAAGGTGGTTTCATTGAAATATGACACGGGTAAGATCACTAACTAAAAATAACATATACTCTGAAAAATGAGGTGCTAAAAATAGTAAGTTTCCTGAAATTTCAAACCCTCAACATTCAAAACATCCAGAAATAGTGAGAAACATCAAACATGGTAAATCGACAACTTTCTAAAAATAATAAGTTTGGAAAAAGTAGATATCCCAAAATATAAAATTTTTAATAATGGAAAATCATCATCAATTAAATTATTCTAAGTTTACTAGGAGATTCATAGAATAATATTTGTACAAATTGTCATAAATTCCCGAAAATAACACCTCCGATTTCACCGCTAAAAATAGAAAGTTTCGATTATAGTGCAAAATTTTGTGGGTGGCCCTATTTTCACTCATATTTTTCCTTTTTCCATCACCCCAAGGACAAAAATATGTTTCATGTCTCAAACAAGATAATTAACTCTCCACAAAGTTTCAAAGGATCATAAAGCATCATTTTGATCACATTCATGTCAAACAGTCAAAGAACATATCGAGCACATCAAGGTGTAGCATGTGTAAAACCAATAACATTGTGTGGTCGGTAAAGAGTTAAGATACCCATTTAAATTCAAATCTATCAACATCCTTCATCATCATTTAGGAACACATTCCTCACTGGTGGAACTTTATGATAATGAGAAAATTGTGATTCCTCACCAACTTCCTAAAAGCATTCCCATGACTGACATTATGTCTACTCCGGAAGAACCATTCTTGTGGATTCAAGATTTGTTCATGAGTGAACCAAAAACAACACAACAAGTTGAAATTATTGACCTTGGAGCTATCACAAAAATCTTAAGAGCTAAACAAAGGAAGAAGGTGCAAGTAGCTTCTCGTCTCTTCGGTGGAACCTTTGGTGACCATTATATAAAAATTGCCCAACTAAAAGTTTTGAAACCCATGGCGGAGATGACTTGGGTGGATTATGAGTTTCCTCGCATCTCTTTAGGTCAAGCTACACCTGAAGGTGATGTTAGTGTAAAATCACAACAACCCCAAATGAGTTCTACAGATCTACTTTTCTAAGGTAGATTCATTTGGTGTGATCCGTATAACATTGAAATTTTCTCAAGGTGTGGGACCTTGCAAATGGAAAAGCTCTCAATATTAAAGGTTGGTTCCTTATTCCTCTATCTGGGTGCATACATGAGAAGCTACAGAGGATATATATCTATATTTAATCTAAAATTTGCTAAGGAAATAAGGTTAAAAGGGATATAAGAAATAAGAAATGACTAAACTACAAGGCGATGCACCAAAGGAATGATTAACATTTATTTTGCTGATAGACATAAACCAAATCAAATGCATACAATAATACAACACAAATAAGCTGGATTAGTAATGAAAGACCAGATGAGAGAAAAGAAGAAAAGAGAGGATCTACGATCAATCACAAAATGTGTTTTTTTACTTTGCGGACTGATACTGATACATTAAAGAAAAAATGGCTAGGAGGTGAGAAATGTATTACAGTTTTAATGGAAGGTTTGAACTCCACGAGTTCCTTTCTAGAAGGGAAGGGGAGCCTATAAAAGACAAAAGAATGTCCAACCCTTTACAATGAGTCCCACCGGTATATGTAGACTCGATCGAGAGAAAAAAAGAGAGAGAAGAGGGAAAGCAGCTTGAAATTCAACCACTTCGCCGTTAAATGCTCCCGACAAAATCTACCCCCAAGTCCATCTTGACTATATCAATCTTTGCTTGGTACCTTCTGAAGGAAGAAGAAACGACGAGCGGATCGAATCGATCTAGTTGTTGGGGCAGATGGATCCCACATTAATGGCCCTGAAGATGTTCTCTCCATTTTCCTCTACCTAACCTCCCCAAACTTAAAGTTTTAGATCTCCATGGTGTGGGCGAGGCTGAGATATTTCCAATGGTGTCAGATTTGCAATATTTCAATCCCTAAGTTGAAAGATATGCCTCTTTGAAGTTTGCATCGGATTCGTACAAATGGGCGAGAAAACAATTTGAAAAATGGGCCTCCTTTTGACCTCTGGTGCACATGGAGGGCTTGCTTGTGACTGTCTCAAGGTAGCCCCTATATTTTCTCTTGGAATGGTGCTAGGCCGACACATGGCTTTCTCCTTTGCCTCACTCAATTTTTTTGTTTTTAGGATAAGTTCTTTTCTTGGCGGGGTCATATTCCTCGACCAAGGACACGTGGCAATCTGGCACTTGTTTAAAATCCTTCTCTCAATTCAATCCTTGAATCAGTACCATTTAGACACTTGGCAACCTCTGCCGGCCTGCCCCATGCATTGACCATTCAACCGACTCTACCCCTTTCTTTAGAATTTGGACACGTGGAGGCACCGCGCTCGCATGAAAGCCTGATTCAAAATTTTACCTTTGAAGGAGCGTTGAGTTGACACTTGGCAACCTCCGTAGGTCTGTGGACTTTTCAATGGTCCCTCTTGCTTTTTGGACTTTGGGCCACGTGGAGAGCTCACGCTCATTTGGGTCTCCACCTTTGGACTAACTTTTGGAGATGTGCCACACTAACACTTGGCATTCTCCACTTTCACTTTTATACTTAGCCAATTTTGAGGCCTACCCTGTCCACCTTTTGACTCTGTTTGACCATTTTCTACGTGGAGAGTTGGCGCAAGTTTGAGTCTCCGCCCTGGGCTCCCATTTCAGATTTGCACCGAGCCAACACCTGGCACCTTCCCTCTTAGTTGAAGAATTTTTAATGGCCCCATAAATTTTTGGCTCTGGATGCATGGGCTGCACTCGTTTGGGCTTCCCTTTCTAGATTTAACTTTGGATAAGTGTCACGAAGACATGTGGTTCTTTCTGCTACCTCTTCTATACTTAGTCGATTTTGGACTCCTTTCTGAACTGTTTTGAGCCCGAAAACTTTGAATCTTCACCTTTCTTTCCCCCTCTTGCTCCTGGTTTCTCTATGGCACTACCCCTTCTTTTATGACATTGTTATTCCATTGTTGAGTCCTTCTGTGAACTGTTTACAAGATCTGAATGAGATTTCTTGGGCTCCTTCTATGTAGGGTCATGGCTGATCCAATATTTTGCCCGGAGTGGCAAAATATGGATAACAATTTGGCGACTCACAGGGGTATCTTCTTGCTAGATAAAAGTACCAATTACCTGGTCATATCCATTGGGCATGGAGTCGAGAATGAAGGTCTGCTACCAGTTCTTCCTCTGATTCACGAGCCTGGCTATTTGCATTCTCAATTTTCATAAGAAATCTCAAAACGATGGTTTCTGAGAGTTGGAAATTGTTTTGACCCGGGGCTTCATCTGTATCTCTAAATAGATTGCATAAGAGCAACATAATAACACCACAACTATATACAAAATTTGAAATCATACATGATCCAAATAGAACATGCAGAGTGTGAAAAGCACTTAGGAGAAAAACAACCTAAACTACAACAAGACAATGTGCATAAGCACTTAGAGGAAAGAGAAACTAAATTAATATGTACAAGATGAGACTTTCCTTTTAGTAGCAGTGCTTAAGATAGATCCCATTCACTGGAATCTGCAACTCTTCACCCTTCAATGTAGACAATTGGAAAGCATTGCTACTCTTACATTTAATGATCATGTAAGGGCCACTTCAAATGGCATCAAACTTGGAATGCCTTCCCGGTTTTGCTCGATCTGCATCCCATTTCAAAACCAGGTCTCCTTCCTGAAGGTCTTCTTTTTCCTTCTTGTCAAAGAATCTATTGATTGAGGCATGATTCTTCTCTTTTGCTTGGAGTGCATGCCCTCTGGTTTCTTCCAATTCTATCAGCTCTACATACCTAGCCTCCATCGATTCAAATTCAGATATCTCTAGTTACTTCATGAGCTCCAATGCTGGAAACTCAAGTGATATAAGCAACACTGCCTCTTTCCCATAGACAAGTTTGAATGGAGAACTACCTATAAATCTCTTGGGTGTTATCCTATCAGCTCATAAGGCCGATTTGAGCTTTGTGTGCCAGGTTCTCTGATTTTCATCAAGAGTTCTTCTGATGATCTTTAGCAGGTTCTTGTTTGTGGACTCAGCTTGGCCATTACCTTGAGGGTAATAGTTTGATGAGTTGCTCAAGTAAGTCCCATTCTTAATAGCCCATCCTGTGATCTTGGAACCTATGAATGTCAATGCATTGTCATATATAATGGTGGTGGTACTCCAAATTTGGTTACTATCCCTTCATAGAAATCTCATATACTAGACTTGTTAGCTTCTTTGAGTGTCACCGCTCACTCCACTTGGTGAAATAGTCATTCTTTGTCGAGAATCCATTTATGGCCTTGGCTTGAATTTGGATTGATGACTCGATAAATTCAATCTCGGTTGCATAAAAGGTTGGTCAACCGAGATTGGGTGCAATGGAAGTGCTTCTAGCTTTTCTTTACCCTTGAAAAATGCACAATTCTTACACCTTTTGATCCATTCATAGCAGATCACTAAACACTCGGGCCAATAATAACCTGCCTTCATGATTTTGAGTCTATCACCCTTGGGGAAAATGTAGACACCCATAATTATGCCCGAGCAATTAAAATAATTAAATTGCGCTAATTATCTCCTTTCTCGCAAATTTATGACCTACCGTCAAAAGTGCTCATCTTCTCTCTTATTTTCATTAATTAATTACAATACACTAATTAGTTAAGTCACCTATCTAACTAACATCCTGATTAACGACCTTCCATTAATTAATCACCCCTTCTATCTAGACTAATTAATTATTATTAATTAATTAGCTTTCCCCTTCATTTAACCAATAAATCAATATTTAATTAATTTAATCCCCTTCTAATGGCCTAAATTGTACTAATATTCCTCTAATTAGATTCTATAAGCTTACATCTACCTATTAGTTAATCACTTTTGATTAATTAAAACACCCCCTAACTCCCATGACTTGCTAAGCATAAATTAAACCCTACTAAAGTAAGGTTACCTTTTATAAAGCAACCTTCTCCATTCCTAATATTGTTTTACCTTTATCCCACATGCGAAAGGGATGAAGTGTTTCCTTTATCCATTGGGCTATATAAGGAGCCCTCCTTACCTTTATACGTACGCCTAAACTTCTTGAGAAAGTAAATGCAAAGCATATAACAAAATAGACTAAGAGCTTGCCTTTTGTTTTCTTTAGACTTCATCAAGTGCTTAGGTCATATGGGAGGTGTCAAAAGGGTCTTGTAGCCCAACTTTGACTAGCCCTCATTCCTAGGTTCTTGGAACACTAAGAACAACCATTTTTGATAGCCATGGAGCCTACCTAGGTTCATTTCATTTATTTGTTGTTAGAGAATAGAGGATTTTAGATGTTTTAACATTGTTAGTTTCAAAGTTTTATTGATGAATATTTAGCCTCTAACCCTTGTTTAATTCTTATCATGATGGTGCTTAAGTAGTTTGTTTAACTCTTACTAATTAAGGCTATTTAGGTGTTAGTCTTTTACTCATATTAACATTAGTTTAAAATAACACTTGCACACATTTGGCATGCCCGGTGGGACCTAGTCCCTTAGCATTTTAGTTTAAATTTCATTGTTTTGGCTAACTTTTGATATGCACATGTAGTAATTAATGTCCATTTTTCTTGGAATTTTTGCTAAATTTATATGTGTAATTTCTTGTTCATAGCCATCATTTTAATGGGTTGTTGCCATTTTTAAACTAACTTGTCAAAATTGGAAGTATTGTGAGCTTTCTTATGATTTGTCATATTTTGGTTGCAGGGGTTGCGCAGACACACTTTCAGGAGTGCAAACACATTTTTAGTGGTGCGAGCACCTTTGTCATAACTCGGTTTTGTTTATCGATCCTGGTGCATATGCACTAACCCCGGTGCACATACCCTAACCAACACACAGACGCACTAACCTAGGTGCGAGACGTTATTTGATCTTTGTACCTTCACCGTAAATCAAAACTGTCGAGATCAGCGTGTACACCCTAACCCGAGCGCACACGTTGTTTTAGTGGTGCAGACGCATTTCTGGTGGCGTAGGTGTTCTGTCAAAATCCAGGACTATTTTACAAAGAGGTGGAAACACGTTTTCTAGTAGCACAAGCATTCATCTCATTTCCACCGTTTTTATCAAAGGTAGTGCATACACTCTTTTCGTGGCGCACACACCTCTTGGGTGGCACAGCTGCATGGTAAGCCAAATTTACACATAGTAGCACACATGTCTTTGTGGTGGCGCACACGCCTCTCGAGTGGCACAGGTACATGGTAAGCCAGAAACACACAGTGGCACACATACCTTTCATGTGGTGCAGTGTCTCTGTAAGGGGGTGCACATGCATAAAAGGGGGCGTAGGTATATTTGTTTAATCTAGTTTTGGTTACAACTTTTTAATGCTCCTTGTTTTGGTCATAACTTTTGACTCGTTAACCTGTTTTCAGAGTTTGAATAAGCGTAGGAAAGATAAAAAAGTGTACTTTGTGAGGGAGCTTTCAAAATTTAGATACCTTTGTTATACTATTTTCTATCACAAAACTCCCAAAATTCCCTAGAGACCTCCAAAAATGCAAATTACTAAAAATTGTTTAAAAGTGCAAAAATTGGATTTCTAGAATTTTTCAATTTTCTTGGTTTTCTAACTCTTGCAGGGTTCTAACAAGTGGTTTACAGGTTTCCTTTACATTAGGTTTCTTTATAATAACTTAATAAAAACATTTGCATCTTTATTTGTGAAGGTTTGAAATGTGTATGCTCTTCCCTCGTGCCTTTCTAGGTGATCTTGGGAATCAGAAACGTTTCACCACTTTCTTCATACTTGCAAATGGTTTAATTAGCTTTCAAAGTTGGTTAAAAGGAACTTATTTTCACATTGTACTTAGGAATTTTCCATTTATTACAAATTTGAGTGAGATACCTTGTTGCGTATGCTCTTTCCTTGCGTCTTAGGACGATCTGGGAAATCAAAAACAACATCTTATCTCCTTTATATGACATTTTGGAAAATTACTAACCTTGGTATGTAGGACCAAAATCGCTTGTCAAAGAAAGGAGACATAAAAAAACACAAAACCCTCTAATACATGTGTTTCTTACAGGTTGCCAAAAGGTGTTTTCAGCAAACCACACCTAATTAAACAAGATAAAAATAACAACATATTCAAAACATTGTGTTGCGGGTTTATGAAAAGGTTACGTCCCTCTCCGCTCAATTAGAACATAATGCCTTTGGCATAACGCCTTAAGCTACAACAATGGGGGTGATTCTAGGAACCCTAAAGTAGTCCACATAAGAGGGAACCTTGTCGATGAAACAGGAAGTGCTCCGCACTACCTACTTGACTAGTGATTTCTTTGTGAGATAGCGTTACAAGTTATCCCTATGTGACCCTTTTAAGTACACGATGGATGTATTTACTGACCACTATTCTTGAAGGGGGAAAAGTCGAGATACTCCCAAGATAGTCTGGACTATTTGTGTAA
Organism: Taxus wallichiana var. yunnanensis; assembly: GCA_018340775.1. NCBI lineage: Eukaryota > Viridiplantae > Streptophyta > Pinopsida > Cupressales > Taxaceae > Taxus > Taxus wallichiana. Next base: position 189,197,834 of record CM031239.1, read on the forward strand.
ATCATCCCGCTCATGGATAATTTTGTAACACCTAAGATGAGAGAACCACCTAGGTAAATATACTTTGGCTAGAAGCCCACTTTGACCATTCTAAAAATAGTGTTGGGTTGTGAACCATATTTTCATTGCAAAACGTGTGATGCGTTACTTTCGCTTAGTTTTTCCCTTACCTTAAGGCAAGGTGAAACTCTGTCGAAGTGAAGCCAACATTTTTTCATCCCCTTTTTGATTTGTTTCCTTCACATTCTTTTGACATTTTTTTGATCAAAAGAAGGGTGACTACCTCTGTGTTACCAATCGATTGTTTCTGTCACTTTTTTTCCATTTACGCCCATCCATGTTTCATGCCGGGGTAAGTTAAATGTCTATAGTGTTCGAGAGGCGTATTCATATCATTGGTGGCCTTTGTGATCTTGATACCCATGTCAGGATAATCATCATTGTTAGGATTGATTCGTCATTTTATCTCCCTTTGACATGTTACCTCATTTGTATTATCTCGACACAATTAAGATACTTATGTCACGTTTCTCGTAAACAAGATCTAAGTGTCCACATTATGGCGTTATGTTGCCCACGTTTTAACACATCCTTAGTATACTTTGACTTATTTTGATTTCAAACATTGTCCCAAATCTTGAAAGGTGTCGCTTACTTTGTTTGCATCGTTTTGATACCACCTTGGCACTAATATCTCACTTCTCCACAAAGCTTGATAGACGTGTCCAATTGGTGTGGTTATGTAGCTTACATTTGTAAACCTCACCATTTAACATTTAAGTCTTGTTGGTTGTTGAACTTTTCATAGTATCCTTTGATTGGGAGTCACATCTACCCTTTTTTAATATTTAGGCCTTGTTCATTTCGAGCTTGACGTAAATATTGACATTATGTTGATCACCTTTGCATCGAGCTATCACTTTGCACACGCATTTTCATATGGTGTATTTCCTTGTTGATTGGCTTTGTGTTTCACACTTCCATGATTTTTCCTTGTGATTATTCATTCAAAAAACTTATTTTCTATGACAATTCCTTTTTATCTCATCGATATTGCATCATCACGATGTATATTTTCCTTAGACCTTCTTTAGAAAATCACGCATGGATATCAATACTTACAAAAATGTCTAGTTTGTTGTCCTTATGTTACCAAAATTGAAATGTCACTTCCTTTCATTTGAAGGATTTCCATCACACTATCTAGATCTAGACATTTGTGCTTAAAACAACGCCAAAAATCACTAACTATCGTGTGGTTCCTTATACTTACAAAAATACGGAACTTAGGTTTACAATTAAAATCAAAAGATTCCCATTACAACTAAACCTCATTTGGTTCTTCGTCTTCAGAGAGCCCATATGGGTAACTCGTTCCCCACCTTTATCTCATAGTCGGTGGAATGATTTGGATGCTTCCAGATCCAAATTATTATTCAAGTTCCCCCCACTCTTCTTCTAATTCTAATCGAAACATTTCCTCTTCTTCTGAGGATTCCAATCCAAATATTTCCTCTGAATATTTTGATGATTCAGATCCAAAATACTATTCAGATTCATCTAATTCGACTCCTAAGTCATCTAATGTGACTCCTATGTCATGGTCCTCCCTATCTTTGCAGGACCCCTTTTATCAGTTGCCTCAACGACGTCTTCTTCCTTTAAAGATACGTGTGACTCCAAGTCCCTCCAATCAAACATCTAATGCAATTCTTGAATCATGGTCCTCTCTTTCTTTGCAGGACCCTTGTTATTATTCTTCCAATGAGATTCTTGAATCACGGTCCTCCCCTTCTTTGTAGGAACTTCTTCATCAATTACCCCCAATAAGTCTTCCTTCTTTGAAGATTCATGTGACTCAAAGTCATTCAAGTAAAATTTCTAAATCAACCCATGCATCACAATATAGAGACTTTGGAGTTAATTCTACTACTTTACGTAAGATATACCATAATATAGGTAGGTCCGCACCACCTTCTTCTACTCCTAAGAAATCTAGCTACACATCTTCTTCATCTCTCACATCATCTTCTTCTATAAATCATCATCAAACATATTTTAAGTCTTCCACACCAAGTGAACCTCTTTCTTCCAATCAACCCCGGTGGTCAATCAATAACTCATATCAATTGATCCCTTTCGAATGAAGAAACAATCAAGGCATTTATAGGGGCATATGAAGATATTCCTTTAGCAAATTACGAGAAAGGATTCTCTTTAGACTTTGATGTGTCTAGGTATCATGAGGAAAAGGTTGATTCCTTTTATCAAGAAATAGAGGAAGGGCCTCAAATCATGCAACTTTATCCTCCTCTTAATCTTCCATATTCCCATTCTTTATTATGTGATGAAACTCCTTGGTCTTACAATGATCCATGGCCTATCTTCTCATCACCCATTAACTCTTTGTCTATCATAATTCCTCAATCACAATCTCTTATGGGGTCAATGCCAAGTAGCCCTTCATCTTCATGTAGGTGTGGGCCACCTTCTAGTAGCCCTCCCTTTACTATTTGTGGGACATTTTCGAGTAGTCCACTATCTTTTATTCTTTGGGCATGCCCAACTAGCCCCTTATCTTCTAGGTATGGATCACCCCGGGTAGTCCATCATCTTCTATTCTTGGGCCACATCCTAGTAGCCCATCATCTTACATCTATGGGTCACGTCCTAGTAGCCGCCCTTCTTCTATTCTTTGGCCACATCCTAGTAGCCCTTCATCTTCTATATATGGGTTACATCCTAGTAGCCCTTCTTCTTCTATTCTTAGGCAACATCCTAGTATCCCTTCATCTTCGATCTATGGCTCACCTCCCAGTAGCCCATCTTATTCAATCCTTGGACCGTATCCTTTTCATCAATCACATCATCCTTCTACCAATGACCGGGGCAAACCCACCATCATTTCTCCCATTCCTATCATCAATCGTAAACATTCTCTCTCTTCTCCCACTTTTTATGTTAAAAAAGTCACACGTCAGCTTATAAGAAACCCAAACAGGTTCATTATCAAGCTCAGGTCAAAACTTCCAAGAGCTCAAAATCCCCCAACAACTTGAACAATCTCAAAGTTGTAAATCAAGTGCAATTCAAGAACCCACATCAACATAACCATCAAGTATGGTGAAAAGTGCATAAACCTTTGGAGAGGGAACTCAAGCTTTCGCATACAAAACCCATGTTTCAGGATAAATCGTAGTCATTTTTTGAGTACGAGCTCACCTCGATCATCGAAATCGGAGATAACATGATGCTTGATAAACAAACACGCCTAGTATCCCTTATCAAGGAAGTAGCAGACATCGTTATTAGATATTACCATGTAGAGTGACTTTTTGGTCCCAATCTCCTAAAACTATAGAAAATCTAAAAAATAAAAATAAAAACAATTCAAAAATACAAAAGCATTGAGAAAACACGACAAAAATTAAAGGTACAAAGATTAAACATTGCAATAAAGTATTATGTACTTTAATCCCTACCATTTTCATCCCTTCGATGATGTTTTGGTTAGCTTATTCACACGCATTTTGTGATATTGATCTCTATGGTATCCGTTTGACCCTGGTCTTTTATCACCTTGGTAAATAAAAGAATGACCGACCTCTTAGAGATCCTACCACATTCAACATCTAATAAACTTGTTGCAAAGAACTTTTGGACATATTTTTGGACACTAGCCGATGTCGTCATCACAATCACTTCCACCTCCTTCCATCAAGTAATCTATGGTTCTTAACCCCTTATCAAACAAGAGAGCTGAAATACGTTTTGAAAGAAAAAGAATCAAAATCAATCAAAATCAAAAGCTAAAAGCTACAAAGAAAAAGCAAATTAATATATTACTGTCTCTTGGGGTATATCCAATAATCTCTATCGGGGCTATGGACGCTTGACTATCGGTAGAGAAATGTTGTGATTAGAATAAAATACATCTCCATCAGGGCTATGGACGCTGGATGGTAGTGGAGCAATGTATGATTATCCTTTCACCCTCTATTCACGAGAATCACCTATCAAAATAAATCATTCCTACACATTGCCTAGGGTATCTTCACTTGTTGTCTATTAAATCTTCCCTTCAAGAGGTAAGAAATTCCACGTGCACACACTGGATCTCTATGAGTAAACAAGATTAGTATGTTACCAGGAATTTTTTTGGACCTTGTTCAGACTCTTACTCTAGTCCGTATCTTGTCTCATGATTTGTGCCTTTGGCTAATCACTTCTTCATCACAAGGCTTCTAAGCTACATTCATGACATTCACATCATTCTTCTACTTTGTTTAGAACATCCATGTGTATAAGATTACTTGTTTTCCATGTTTGCGGACACGTTTGTCACCTTTCATAAAAACAATCTTCTCCCTCCTTTCTATCATGTGCTTTTAGGCCAACTTACACTAAGGGAATCCTTGCTCCTTCCCAACATTTTATTGGTTTACGTTCATTATCATCATGTTGAGCCTATCCATAATAGCCTTGGGTCTTGCTTCTACATGTGAAGAGTTTGCGTTTGAATACACCCACCTAATCACTGGGGCATTTTTGCATCTTCACCTTTCTCGCACACACGTGGCCTTATGCCCTTGTACATCCCATCTATCGCTAGGGGAATCCACGCTTCCTTGTCTTCCTGTACATAGTTTCAGAAAAATTTCAAAATAAATAAAAACATTCAAATATGTTATAAAAATCACAAAAACATTCAAATATGTTAGAAAAACCATAAAAACATTCAAATATGTTAGAAAAAATAAGAACATTTGAATATGTTAGAAAATAAAAAACATTCAAATATGTTTCAAAAACTTCTAAACAATATAAATCATCCTACAAAACATCGCTCTTTGGTTCTCACTTGTTCATGTGTGTGACTTGCGGATCATCTTGATCTACGTCCATCAACAAAAGCGAGGCTGCTTTCTTGTTTATACTTTGGGGCACAACAAGTTGCTTGAAATCTTGTTTCGTAGTACACATTACTTTTCATTGGACCCAAGTGTCATCCGTTATTCCCTTTGCATGTATCCTTTCTTGGGGCCTTTGTCATTAATCCTTGTCATTAATTTGAATAGATTGGGCTCAAGCTTGATAACAAAAACATTACATTATGTTTCTCTCTTAGGTTAGCCTTTTTACTTTCTCGTATTGCATTGTATTTTGTATGTTGCATGGATTTAAGAATCTCTTACTTTCTCGTATTGCATTGCATTTTTATGTTTCATGGAGTTGGTGTTTTCAGCAATTGAAAATTGTTCATAGTGTGGCTTTTCATGTCATTCTACTTTTGTCGTATGCTTATATTTTTCATAAGGATCGATGACGTAGATCTCTTGGCAATATGATGACACTAAAATTGTTCCAACACAATGGCTAAAGGCTAAGCTCTTCTCTCCCCTCCTCCATATTTCTTCTGCATCACTTTCCTCTCACCCTTAATCTTCCATCTTACCGGGCATCCTGCCCCTTCCCATTCTTCTATCTATCTCTCACCTTTTTCGATCATCGATCGTCTTCCTTCATCACCCTATTGACACTCGAGGGGCATCTCTCCTTTCTAGTAATTTTTCTTCTATCCCTTCAAAATTTATTCCGTCTACTATCTTTGAAGTGGCATCACTTACGCCACCCCAAAGAGGGGAAAATGTAGACACCCATAATTACACCCAAGCAATTTAAATACTTAAATTGCGCTAATTATCTCCTTTATTGCAAATTGATGACATATCATCAAAAGCACTCATCTTCTCTCTTATTGTTGTTAATTAATTACAATACGTTAATTAGTTAAGTCACCTATCCAACTAACATCCTGATTAATGACCTTCATTAATTAATCACCCCTTCTATCTAGACTAATTAATTATTATTAATTAATTAGCTTTCCCCTTCATTTAACCAATAAATCAATATTTAATTTATTTAATCCCCTTCTAATGGCCTAAATCGTACTAATATTCCTCTAATTAGCTTCTATAAGCTTACATCTACCTATTAGTTAATCACCTTTGATTAATTAAAACACCCCCCAATTCCCATGACTTGCTAAGCATAAATTAAACCCTTCTAAAGTAAGGTTACCTTTTATAAAGCAACCTTATCCATTCCTAATCTTGTTTTACCTTTATCCCACATGCGAAAGGGATGAAGTGTTTCCTTTATCCATTGGGCTATATAAGGAGCCCTCCTTCTACCTTTATACGTACACCTAAACTTCTTGAGAAAACAAATGAAAAGCATATAGCAAAATACACTAAGAGCTTGCCTTTTGTTTTCTTGAGACTTCACCATCTTGAAGAGTTAAGCCTCTTTTCTAAGTGCTTAGGTCATATGGGAGGTGTCAAAAGGGTCTTGTAACCCAAATTTGACTAGTCCTCATTCCTAGGTTCTTGGAATACCATAGAACAACCATTTTTGATAGCCATGGAGCCTACCTAGGTTCATTTCATTTATTTGTTGTTAGAGAATAGAGGATTTTAGATGTTTTAACATTGTTAGTTTCAAAGTTTTATTGATGAATGTTTAGCATCTAACCCTTGTTTAATTCTTATCATGATGGTGTTAAGTAGTTTGTTTAACTCTTCCTAATTAAGGCTATTTAGGTGTTAGTCTTTTACTCATATTAGCATTAGTTTAAAAACAACACATGCACATAGGGAAAAATGACCTCTAGATGCTCCAACATGGAATTCTTGTAACATTCTCTCAACCTGATCCGTCATAATGCATCTTAGCAGAATGCCATTTATGTCCCTTTTGAACAAGACACCATCAATAAGAACATATGGGATGGCCTATAGTTTGAAATATCTCCTTTTTTATTTACCCATCCAATGAGGACACATGCATGTTTGGAGGAGTGCACCATGTCTTAAGTCCAACAAGGAGCAAGTACATCAGCATTTTCTTCCTCTTTATTATTCTGTAGAATAAAAACAACCTCATTTTCATTGTTTGCTTCATCTTGTTGACCTGAGGCTAGTTGTTCACACAACCCCTTCCCACGGACCAACTTAGTGACCTTGATCTCAATGTCATACTCCATGACACGGGTGATCCACCCTACACATTTTTCATTCAGATCCTTGCTAAGAAGGAAGTCTTTAACTCCTATAATGGAGACTAACAATTGGATTTTATTGTTTGAAACTAGATGTTTAAACTTCTTTAACCCTCTTATCACTGCCAGGAATTTCTTTTCAATGAAGGAGTATCTCACTTCATAGTCTCCTAGACCTTGGCTGAAGAAAGAAATTGGATGTTCGGTACCTTCTTTGTTCTGCTGAACTAAGATTGCATAAATTGTGTCACTACCACCAAAGGCATGGAATATGAATTCTTTAGAGAAATCTGGATTCACGAGAGTTGGGGCTTGTGATATAGCTTCTTTGATGGCTTCAAAGCTTGTTCTCCCCTCAACTATCCACCTAAATGCTAAGCTCTTCTTCAGCATCAACATTATTGGCTTAACAAGGGCTACAAAGTTTGGTACAAACCTTCAAACAAAATTGATCTTTCCTAAGAAGCTTTGAAGAGATTTCTTGTGGCTTAGTAATGACAATGCTCTTATTGCTTCAAATCTCTCTGGGTCAATTGCTAGTCCTTCCTTAGACACAATGTGGCCTAAAATCCTGCCCTCATGGGCTAAGAATATGCATTTTTTAGGGTTCAATGATACCCCAAATCTCCTGCATCTTTGAAACACTTTCCTCAGGTGAAAAAGGTGGTCTGCTGCATTTTTGGAGAACACAATAATGTCATCCAGATAGATCAACACTATTTTGTTGATCATCCCTTTGAATTCCATATCCATAGCCCTTTGGAAAGTGGCTCTAACATTAGACAATCCAAATGGAAATTTTCTCAGAGGCATATGTGCCCCATTTGGTGGTTAAATTTGTTTTGAATAGATCATCCTATTTCACCATGATCTGATTGTACCCTGAGTAGCCATCTAGGAGAGAGAATCTCTCTGATCTAGATACCACTTACAAGATCTTCTCCATTGAAGGGAGTGGGTAATGATCTTTGAGGGAAGCTCTGTTTAAGTCACGAAAATCTACACACAACCTAATCTATTCGTTTCTTCTTCCTGAGAGAATAGGTTTGCAACCTAGCTTGAGTGTTTGATTAGAAATATGATACTTGCCTCTATCACTTGTTCAACTCTTTCTTCATCGAGGCTTGATGTGTGGATTGACCGGGTATCTACTTTTCTGAAGGGCTTAACAATTGGGTCTAGTTCAATTGTGTGTTGTGCTAGCTTTGGATTGAATCCTCTTAGGTATTCATAGCCCTAAGAAAATACATCTGGAAACTCTTGGAAAAGTTGTATGAATTCATACCTTTCTTGCTCGGTGGCCACTTTGCCAATTTGAAGTGTTTTGCCTTCTCCAACTGGGATTGACTCTGAATCTTCTCCTTTGATCTGTATGTTAGCCTTCTCTTTTCTAAACTGATCATTAGGATTGAAGATAGACTCCAATGTCACTAAGCCTTTGGGAAGCTTGTTTGTATGTAGCTATACTATTTGATTCCCATATTTTTGTTCTAACCTGCTTTGGTTTCTCGCTGAGAATTCAAATTCTTCTTGCAAAAAATTAATGATCTACTCATCATTCTTAAATACTTGCCAAAGATGTGTTGTTATCGCACTCACGCGGCCTTACAACTATATGGATATGTGGCTATTCCTTATCTCTTGTAATGATGTCAACCACATCAAATGTTGCTCCAACTATTGCAAGCCTATCAACAGCTTCATTCTCCTTCCTGGGTATGGACACAATGTTACAGGCCTAGAAATCATCCATGAGATCCCATACCCTACTCTTTTAGTTCTTGAGTAGGTCATTCTTGACAGCATTAAGTCCTCTGACTTGATTGGTAACCAGATCACTATCACCAAACACTTGCAAGTTCTGATTCCTAACTTCCTTGCCCAATGAAGACCATGGACTAAAGCCTCATATTCAGTAGTGTTATTTGAGTAGGAAAACTGGAATTTGAAGGTTGAATAATATTTAATGCCCTTGGGGGACATAATCATAGCTCCTCCTCCAGCTCCTTGTCTACTCCTTGATCCATCAAATAATAATTGCCATACCTCATTTTCATCTTTATATTCTGGCTTAATTAGGTCGGAAGAGGATTCTTCTCTTCACGTAGATAGTAGACACCTAGCTCGATTCTTCCATCTCCTTGTAGGGGTCAAAAGCATGTCTTTTTTAGCCCACTCATCGAGAGTCAAGTCTGGGATACATCCCACCTTGGTATCTGCTTCACAAGTGCTTGGGAGGTATTCTTAATCAAAAGCTGAGAAGTTGGCATTAATTGGGCTAAGCACATAAGATTCAATATGATAATCAACAATGGGTTCAGATATGATCATGGCCTTTGCCCCATACCTTGTTCTGAAGAGCATCTGTGACCAATCAATAGATAGATAGCCTCTAATTTTGGCAAAGTGAAGTCCCAGGATAAACACAAAGCAAAATGTGGTGGCAAGTCTATGACTGACACATTCTGTAATACAGTCACATTAGGGTAGGCATGTAGAGTGAGGCTTAGATCCTTGATGATTCCAACAGTTGTCACTATTGTCCCATCTAATTGCACCACCCCTCTAGAGATGACTTCATATTGGAGACCCAGTTGATCAGCTATTTGCTTGGGCATTATAGAACTACTTGCCCCAGAATCAATCATATAATTGTGCACCAATTTGTCCCCAATAATCAATGAAACATAGAATGGAGGAGGTCTCAGGTTGTTACCTTGTTGTTCTCTATGATTCCTTCCAGGTTGAGATTTATTGGTGAGCACTTTCTCTTGCTAGTTAGGGGTGTGATTTGAGCTTGAAAAATTTTGTATAACAATCTACAATAGATGCCTCTGCCCTAGAATGGCCTGTGACTCCCATAGTGAGATGTTCACTTTTGTCTTCTTCATTTGCTCAATGATGTTGAATGAGCTATCCTTTTGCTGCCCCTTCCTGCACACATTTTTCTCTTACACACAGGCTATTATAACCGACGCTCGAGTAGGTTTGGAAGGTGGCTTGGATTGACTTTGCACATTGGGAGTTATATTTGGAGCACCAAAACCTTGTGGAGTGATGGAAGGTTGAGGGTTACCTGAGTTCAGTGGTTGACCTTCTCCAATATTTCTCCTTTTGGACCGTGTATTGGCAGCTACACTTTGAGAAGGGAACTGATTCATTCCACAGAAGTCTTCAACTTGCCAATTGACAAGCATAGTCTCACTTAGAGATCCCTCTTGTTGAGCTCCTTGCTATTGATCTCCTTCTTGGCTAGGTTCTTGTGACACCATACTGGTCTGCACCATCAAGGCCTGATTCAGTGCACCATTAAAGCACATTGATTGGTTATGTGGCTGATTACACGGGAAGCAACAATCATATTATTGTGCTATGTTGTTACGTGTTAGAACCATTTCCTTGATGTTGAAGCTATGTTTGGATCATATGACACGAAGGCCTAGCACTTGAGGTTGTCCTTGGTTTTGACTCTAATTTACAGATCTAAGATAGTGGTCTATTTTGTTGATACTGGGGTCTAGCCTGATACTGAGCCTGGGGTTGATATGGCCTAGAACTCTGAGCTTGCTACCTTTTGATGGTTACTAACTCATTCCCTAGGTTTTGAAGCTATTTCATGACTTCCTGGAGTTCTTTTGAAGTGTTAGATGATGAGGTGGAGGCTTCAGCTGAGCTTTGACTCCTGGGAATAGGTACAGGGGCTAATGTAGGCATTTGGCTAGTACCTGGGTTTCCTAACTCGGGGTACATAGGGATGGATGGCCTAGGAGTGAGTTTTCCATCTTGAATCAAACGATTCTCAACCCCTATGGAAAGGCTATAGGCTGTAGGTAAGGTTGTGCCCCCATTGATAGAATCATCAAAGAAATATCAAAATTTAAAGCCCTAAGAGATTACAAGAAGGCACCTTTATTAGTGGGCTTTACTGTTGTTGGAATCCTGTCCTAGATCCACTGAAATATGAGGTTGAAATCTGTCAGCTGCTTGTTTGGGGCTCTCTTGATTGTTAGTTTTTCCAATAAAGATAAGTTATCACCTTTTTCCCCAAACAGTCATGAAGAGATGTGCACAGCTGGTTCCAATTTTGGATAGAGCTTGCTTCAAGGCTCCTAAACCATTGTGAAGCTTTACCTTTGAGTGAAGAGGCAAGCAACTTGACTGCAATGTCCATCTCATGGATTTCATGGATTGTACAAACATTTGCAATATCTTGGACATGATCACTAGGAGAAGTCTAGTTTTCCCTAGTGAAATATGGGATGCTCTTTAATGTTGCTATCGAGACCAAATTTTGTGCATTCGAGCAAGAGGGCTGCTCTTGGTGAAATTTATATAAGGATTTGGCTTAGCCATCCTGATCGGCCTGAGAACCCCTCTTGATTGAAAGAATGACATGTTGGGAGGAGGTGTCGATAAGGCTCTATTTGGTGGGGATAGAGACTTCTGGGCTCTTCTTCCTCCCCTCCCTCTATCTGGGGATAAGTCTAGATAGACAAATAATCCCTCCTCTTTGGTTCTTGACCGTGTTTGTATTCTTCTCATGAACTTTCTTGGACTACGAAACTAGTAGATTTGTTTCTTTGGGAGTCGCCAGATGTACAATCTTAAGACTTCTTCAAAGTTAAAATCACAGCAAGTGCACATCAACCTTACTGTAATAAGATGCTAGACTTCATCTGCCGAGCGTGCCAAAACCTGTTAGTGCAAAATCACAAAGACCCCCAAGTGAGTTCTACATATTTCATTATCTAAGGTAGTGTCATTTGGTGTGATCTACATAACATTGAACTTTTCTCAAGGTGTGGGACCTTGCAAATGGAAAATCTCTCCAGATTAAAGGTTGGTTCCTTATTCCTCTGTCTGGGTGCATATGTGAGAACTTGCAGAGGATCTATCTCTATATTTAATCTAAAATTTTCCAAGGAAATAGGGATGAAAGGGATATAAGAAATAAGAAATGACTAAACTACAAGGTGATGCACCAAAGGAATGATGAACATTTATTTTTTTGATAGACACAAACCAAATGAAATGCATACAATAATCAAACACAGATAACCAAATTCGTAATGAAAGACCAGATGAGAGAAAGAAGACAAGAGAGGATCTAGGATCGATCACAAAATGTGTTTTATTACTTTGCAGACTGATACAATACATTAAAGAAAAAATGGCCAGGAGGTGAGAAATGTATTATAGTTTTAATGGAAGGTTTAAACTCCATGAGTTCCTTTCAAGAAGGGAAGGGGAGCCTGCAAAAGATGAAAGAATGTCCAACCCTTTACAATGAGTCCTGACCCGGTATATGTAGACTCAATCAGAGAGAAGAAAGAGAGAGAAGGGAAAGCAGGTTTGAAGCTCAACCACTACTATTAAATGCCCCTGACAAAATCTTCCCCAAATCTATCTTGACTGTATCAATCTTTGTTTTAGAACCTTGAAGGAAGAAGAAATGGCGAGAGCAGATCGAATCTGATCTAGTTGTTGGGGTAGATGGATCCCACATTAATGGCCCTGAAGACATTCTCTCCATTTTCCTCTACCTAACCTCCCCAAACTTAAAGTTTCAAATCTCCACAACATGGGCGAGGCCGAGATCTTTCTAATGGTGTCAGATTTGTAATATTTCAAGCCCTAAGTCAAAAGATATGCCTCTTCGAAGTTTTCATTGGGTTCGTAAAATGGGCCTCCTTTTAAAATTTGGTACACAAGAAGGGTTGGCGCCTGGTCCAAGGTGGCCCTGTATATTTCTCTTGGAATGGCGTGGGGATGACACGTGGCTTTCCCCGCTGGCTCGCTCAATTTCTTCATTTTTTCAGCTAAGTTCTTTGCTTGGTAGAGTCATATTCCTTGACCAAGGACATGCAGTGATCTAGCGCTTGTTTGAAAATCTTCTGTCGATTCAATCCTTGAATCAGTGCCATTTAGACACTTGGCAGCCTCCACCGCCTACCCCATGCATTGACCATTCAACCGACTCTGCCCCTTTCTTAAGAATTTGGACACGTGAAGGCACCATGCTCACATGAAATCCTGATTTAGAATTGTACCTTTGAAGGAGCATTGAGTTGACACTTGGCAGCCTCCATAGGTCTATGGAATTTTCAACGGTCCCTCTTACTTTTTGGACTTTGGGCCACGTGGAGAGCTCGCGCTCATTTGGGTCTCCGCCTTTGGACTAACTCTTGGAGATGCGCCACACTGACACTTGGCATTCTCCGCTTTCACTTTTATACTTAGCTAATTTTGAGGCCCGCCCTATCTGCCTTTTGAATCTGTTTGACCATTTGCTACGTGGAGAGTTGGCATAAGTTTGAGTCTATGCCCGGGCTCCCATTTCAGATTTTCACCGAGCCGACACCTAACACCTTCCCTCTTAGTTGAAGACTTTTCAACGGCCCCGCAACTTTTGTGGGTCTGGACATGTGGAAGCCTGGCACTCGTTTTGGCTTCCCTTTCTTTATTCAACTTTAGAGAAGCGCCACATAGACACATGGTTCTTTCCGCTGCCTCCTCCATACTTAGTCAATTTTGGACTCCTTTCTGAACTATTTCGAGCCCGAAAACATTGAATCTTCACCTTTCTTTCCCGCTTGCTCCTGGATTCTCTGTTGCACTTTGTCCCTTCTTGTATGAGCCTGATATTCCATTGTTGAGTCCTTGTGTGACTGTTTACAAGATCCAAATGAGATTTCTCATGCTCCTTCTATGCAGGGTTATGACTAATCTAATATTTTTCCCGGGGGTGTGAAATATGGATAACAGTGTGATCTTCATCTATTTAAGGAATCGATTCCTACGCGCTTGCTCAAAATCAAGAATACAAATGAATAATTGAGCAATTGGAGGAGCATGTGAGAACTCTTAGTGCCCACATTCAGCCTTTTTGGAGCCCAATTCAATTCCTCCTCTTTTATCCAATCAATATATTTGACCTTGAGGTGATTAAGAAGATGCACATGAATATGATGCAAGGTAAGGGTAATGAGAGATGGATTAATAAGATCATCGAGAAAGGAAAGGCATCACTTATAGAGGTTATCTCTTTGCTTAGGTACGTTATATCCACTATTACATAATTAAAGAAAACAAGGGAGGAGATTATAAAAGATAAGATCCATTGGGATAAGATTTTTCCACTTATTTCTGAAATGAGTAATCTCGAATCCCACACTCTAGTGAGAAAGAATGTGTTACCATCATTTTTTGATAACTTGTCCCTAGTTTCGATTCATACTATAGATGCTAGATATGGTATGATAAAATATGTCATCTTCAAACTTGACTCTAGTGGAAAAATTCCTTTAAGATTTTGGATGAGGTCAACATTTGTGTGTAATAACTTTGGATTCCCCCAATCATCGAGAATTCATCATCAAAAGAACTCATTGTTTCCTTCCGGAATTGGTCAAGAAGGAGGCGGGTGATCCTCTTTCCTTCAATGAGGATACCTTGGATTCCCTTTCCAACATCAAGTGGTTCTATTTCTAACATTGCAATAGACTACAAAGAATGGTCTAATTAGTGCAATGATATCTATGATGTTTCCAAGACATGGATCAAAGTGTTGAGTTATATTTACATTCTAGAAGCAAATAAGGTGGCACCTATGGAAGCCCATTTCGGTGAAAATTACAATGAGAAGAGCTCATTTTTAGAATGCTCCCTTAGGGATCATGAATAGCTTCATCTTATAATAAAGTTTTCTCATATGATTAAAATAGAAATGACAAAAGAATCTCTTCCCTTTTACAATGTTAAAACCTTTAAGTGAGTTATTAATATAAGTATATTTAATGGAAATCATATATTGAAAAATGGTAATGTAAAGCAACAATTAGTTGGTTAGTTAAAATGAATCTTAATTAAAATTTCAGTTTTAAAAATCTTTTTCTTTAAATCTTTAGACAAAAAAATTATAATATATATTAACATGTTAAACGGATATTTATCAATTTTTCGTGGGGAACATTTTAAGACCATATGTGGGATATTTATTTTGTAGGATGAGATCATAGAGATGTTTAGATAGTAAGTTGCTATCTTTGTATTATAAATTTTTATCGACTCCGTTAAACATAACAAAAAAATTGTAAACCTTATGATTAGAAAAATCAATATTAATGGTTAAACATTTGGCTCCCAAGTAGGGGCATTACATTCATGCTATCACCGTGAAAAATTAGATTGTAACATTTTCCTCACGACCTACATATTATCTTGAACAAACACTTTCTCCGCATAGGCTCATTATTCCTTTGTGTAGTATTTTGTAACACCTTCCTCATCATAAGATATTCTAGGTGCTATGGACCTTTATAATTTCCTATGGATTATGTCAACTGTACATCTCTATGTTCTCCATACGTACAAGTTTCCATATCCTTGCTTGTGACTTCATTTTGTGCACTTGGAAATTTGAATGCAAGATGCCTAATGATTCCATATTTGAAAAATGTCCTCGAGAATAATCTTCCCTTTCTTTTACTTAATCTTTCATGTCCTCTCAAAGAGTGTTATGTTCCATCTCATGCAGTACTCTATCTATGCAGTTTTGTATTGCTGCACTTATATTCTTGCATTTTTTGTATATGTGACCACTTTCTCCACTACCAAACACATTGCATATTCCCTACTATCTACACAATTATTCTTGATTGCTAAATGTTTTTCTACATCGAAAGCTAATTGAATCCTCCTCCATAGTATGAATATGTAAAATACTTATCTTGTCTTAGATGTCGAACCTCAAGCGATTTATATACCTTGTGACCTTTTCTTTGTCTACTTTAGTGTTTTCGGATTTAATCATGTTCTTATGAAACTCCTTCGTATTATATTTAATTCACATCTCCTTTTTCTTCAAGTTTTACAAATTTTTGAATAAACACATCTTTAAATTAGAACGTGAAAACTTACCATGCATATTTGTAGCCAACCTGTCCCAAATAACCGTCTTATCTTTTCTCCTTTTCTGGTTCCCATTTTGAATCTTCTTCCACCATAGTTCAATATGCTATTTTAGATTAAAGTCTACGCCAACTTGAATTATTTTGGGTCTGCTATCTCTTACAACTCAAAGTATTATTCCATACTTAAGAACCAGTCCACAAATTCATCCAATTTTAATCTTCTAAAAAAACGGACACTGATTAGCAGTCCCCTACCCATTCTCAAGATATATCTCAAGAGTCACACCTCTCCAGCTTCTTTCTTCTTCATCACTCTCCTCCTTTTCTTCACCTCCCGCGACTCTCACAATTTTTGTGTCTCCTACTGCACCTTCATCATAACTCTAAGTGTCTTACACCAAATCCCTCTTCGTTTATTTTATTCAACCAGTTCGAACATAGTCCTTATAGCCCTTTTTTCTTTCATTACTCGTTCTTTTATGGCCATAATAACTATATTCTCAGCTCCTCCATGCCCAATTATTCTTGGTGGCATCTTGACTCTTGACTAGTTTCCTAACAGTCAGTTTTGTACAGTTCTTGTGACCTTCCTCTCCAAGGTTTGTAGCCTCACCACTTGACATTGATACCGGTCGGATCAAAACAATCATATCCATTTGTAGTGTCGAACAAAATGGAAGATTAACACAAAAACACAAATTTCTATTTCTATTATTTCAAAGGCCTAAATGAAATCTACAATGATCTCCTACTGATGGAGTGATTACAAACTTAACATTGAATCTACACTATTTTGGGGTGGTGCTTACATGCACCAAGGACATCTCTCTAAATCAATTTATCTAGGGCTAAACTTAGAACATCGTAAGTGGCCCTTCAATATGGCATAGACCTTTCTTTTTATAAGTATTTCGAATCCTCTAGAACGTTTTCCACCTATTTTCCTCATACTACCATTAGTGGTGTTGAACTTCCGTGATCCTGTAGATGAGGAAATCATCTGATGTCATACTACCTCTCAGCTTCGACCTACTTCCTTGTCATATTATAACTATAACCTTTAGTGCGTCTTTTGCTCTGTGCATTCCTACTGTTGCATACCTTCGCGCACTGGTCTTGAAACATCCGCACACCCTACTTACCTTTTGTGCAATCCTTGCATGCTACCTTCGGGTTTTGACAAATTTATTATGTTCCCATACTTCCATAAAACAATGAAGCATGTCCATGCTCATAATTCAGTCACCTACCATTTCTATCCCGCTCCTGGTAGTCCAAACTATTGTGGTCAAAACTCCCATGCACTCAAAAATTGAAAAGTCATGCAGTCATCACCAAATTTGAGAAATTATCATTAAATCCATTTTATACATTTTGTATTTTTATTTATTTTTATCAAAATTAATAACATTGCAAGGAAAATCCAAATATGCAATGTAAATCGCTTTATTTTTTTCTTTATATTTTTTTATCCATCTACACATAACCATACTTTTATTAGGTGAAAAATTGTTACAACCACAACTTACTAAAAATAAATGAATTCTACAATGTTTTGATCCCTACACAATTAATAAATATGTTATTTATTATTATTTTGTATAAAATACTATCTTGAGTCATAAAATTTGACTAGTTATTATTTTTAAAACAAATACGATAAAACAACGTAATTATGCAAAGAGATGTTTACAAACATCTAGTTATGCCGAGAGGTATATACATTTACATATATTGAGTGAAGTTGTGTGATGTCGTGCTTGTGAAATTGCATGTAAATAAAAATAAAATTAGAGGAAAAATAAAACATTTATAACTTCTTTTGGGTGCAACGATTCTTTCACTATATTCTCGGAGTGGTGGCATATATATCGCTGATGTCTTCTTGCACGGTTCTCTGAAATGCCAAAGGCATTAGACATGGTGGCTTGTTTTTTAACTAATTTCATGGTTGTTTTATTAGTTCCCTGTGAATTTATTATAAGTGTTTCCCAGCTTAGATATTCTTAATCTAGGTTTGGTGTCGTCTACACACCCGCATTTTTCATTCGGCTTAGTGTACCGGATGTGAATTTGTACTTGATGACACGCAATCATTAGTTATAGATTCGAAAGTGGATATTTCTTCTAAGTACGGCCTATCATGATTATGATAACGATAATTATGATGAGGATGAAGACCAAAACGATGCCAATAATTACAATGATCATGATGACGGCGGCGATGGTGACAATGATGGTTGTGGCAGCAATAGTAGTGATAATAATGAAGAGGACGATGATCACGAAGACGAGGAATATGATGATGAAAATTATTATATTGATCATTAAAATTATTACAATGATTATGATGATGATGAAAAACACAACAACACCGAAGATGATGACGATTGTGAGAAAGATGATCATTAAGATGACGATAACCATGATATTACTAATACTATTAATAAAATTATAATAATAATATTTTTATTTCTTATAAATTGTAATAATAATATCAATATTAGTAGTAAGATTAGTATTGGTGATGATGTCGATGATGACAATGATGATGATGGTTTTGGTGATGGTGGTGATAATGATGATTATGATGATGTTGAATGATTACAAAGATGGTCCAATCACTATGATGACGAAGATATCGACAACATCGATGATGATCATGATGATGAACACTAATGAACTGCATGGGGGGGGTTTTGAATGAACACCAATGAACTATGTGGGCGGGGTCCTACGATAAACACCAATGAACTGCATGGGGACGAGATTCTTATTATTAATAAAATGAGTCTCAAATCACCAATTTAATAGGTTCTCATCAAGGTCATTCATGCATGAACTAAATTCCTGCCTTTAGTTTTGGAATCATTTTATATATAATGGAACTCTTGTGGTTCTTTACTAAGCATACCTATATTACATTAATATATGTAAAATATGCGAGAGGTAGAGGCGCTTATACCTCTCGACATATTTTACCATTTATATAGACTTAAATCAAAATATGGTAAAATATGCCAAGAGATATAACCGCCTATACCTCTCGGTATATTTTACATAAATTAATATAATATAGGTATACTAGTTTTAGACATGGTATAGTCCTTCGGTTTAGAGTTGTATTTATGAATTGTAAATATATTCACAATAATTTTAAAGTAATATTATTTATTTTTTTATCTATTAAGTGTATATTTAAAATGATGAAGAATTATTGAATTTTTCATTAATATTTAAATAAAAACATTTTTCAAATAAAAATTAACAAGAAAAATGTTCATTAGAGATATATCTATACATAAATTTTTGATTTTTATTATTGGTAAATAGTTTTTGAAAGAGACTATACCCTTGTACAAAAAGGCTCACCAACCAAATTTAACAATTACACCAAATGAAAAAGAGATCACAATCAAGATTTTACAATAGAGCCTAAAAGTAGAAAGACAATCTACCATGTAAAGTACTAAATCCTACGAAAAACACCAAAAAAAAATACAAGGAGCCTGAAGTGGGAAGTTGTGGCTGTAAAAGTAGCCATGGAGTAACATCATGACAGCTGTACAACCAAAACAAAACTGCACAACAGTGGTCCACCTAGGTAGGAGCAACAATTTTCTTGGTATTGTTTCTATGTTGAACCATTTTCCACCCATGATTATTCTCCTCAAGAAGAAGAAAACTTCTAGTGCCTCAACCGGTGTATAAGTATGATTTTCTAAAGGAAAAGGAAGCAAATTTTACTTCACCGCTATAAAAGTGGATGGAGTTACATTTTCCTTCTTATTTTCTGCAATCTTAACCTTGTTATCCTCCACTGGAATTTCTCTAAGGGGAATTTTAGGAAATTCCTCTAAATTAGAAATTGAGTCCATATCTTCCTTAACTTCAAAGAAGATATGTTCAAGGAGGGCATCTTTCCACTAGTAGTTTTTACCGTTTTATGCTTTACCATCCTGCAAACATCGCAGTGTGTCCTGTAGCAAAAACTTTCTACACCTGAAGGGAAAGCCTTCATAATCTAAAGGTTACATCCAAGTTCTGTTTTGGACTTTAAGCTCTATATTAGCATGGAGATTTATGGATGTGTCAAGCTCAACAAGGATTCTAGCGAAGGTTGTGTGTGTGAAATCAATGGTTTGGGGATCAATAAATAAGATATGACCCAAAGTATTTCCAATAGATTGGTCAACCCTTCTCTCTCTCTCTCTCTCTCCCTTTTTCTCCATCCATGTTTTAATTTCTCATTAAGAATGTAATTTTTTTACTATTTCATCATATTCAATTAAGTGACCTCCAACATCAACATTGTAAGGGTTCTTTTACACTAATAACGAAAAGACTCCTACAAATATGAAAGGTCACAAGTGGGGTAGGTGAAAAGTCATGTGGGGGGAAGATGAAAGGATGGTTTGTAATGTTATAAATTGGAATGGATTCTCCATTCCAAAGGGTTGAAAATTGTTGATTGAATGTATATTGTTGAGAATACCACTACTACATCAAGTAATAAAATAGGCAATTCGCCTATTCCTTAGTTTATGTTTGTCTACTCTCTATCTCTCTCTACTTTCCAACTTTGTATACATGATAATCTTGTAAAACAAAGAAAGGTGTCTACTCCTTTAATAAATGAGTCAATGGAATTTTGTATCTATGATTTTTGGTCTTACTATTGTTTTTATTGTTGTGTTCTTATAATTTAATGTGGACATACTCTGGTTACTGTATGTGAATTTTGTAAGCCTGCTCATAACAATACCCTCTCTCCTTATTTCTCCTACTCCCCTTTACCTCTCTCCACTATAAATTCCTCCTTTGTACCTTGTGCAAGATTTTTTCCACATGTTTAGTGGAGTACTCCAGTGTTATCCCTAGTCTAACACCCACCCTACAAATTTTAATCAGTTTACATTCAGTAATGGGAGCCTCCCCATACACAAGGAGGGGCTTAGCCCTATGACCATTGACAGAAACCAAAAATTTCCGACAAAACAAATTATTTTTCCAATAAATTTGATCATGTTAGATAAGTAATTCTTGACAACATTGGATAATCTCAATAATGTGGGACTTGAAAATCGAGATCAATCTCTAGTTAAAGTTAGTTACTCTACCAAACTAAATTAATTCTAACACTACTCCTACAAATGGAAATACAAATATTTAATCATAAACTTCTCATTCATAGGGAGCATAATTATAAATATTGCCTAAACTAGAATCTTAAGCTAAAGGGGTGGTGATAACACAAAAAGAAAAGGTGATCACCGTCTCTTGAAGTCTCGAGAAGAAAATAGATCTAATGAAAGGTCAAAGGGGAAAGAGTTTTCACTTTCTAACTCTACAAATAAATCAATTCAAAACCTTTTTGAAGTGACACAAATGAAATTAAACTTTGTAAAACATAATAAATACACAATCACAAACGATAAAGAAGAAGGCAAAAAGACAATAATGTAAAGGAAGGGGTGGATTCAAGCCACATTTGATATTATGTTATTGTTCTAAGTATGTAAAGAATTCCACAACCATTTAGAGGGTAATATGCACCAAAACACAATGTCATGGGTCTGCAACTCCTTGGCTATGTAAAATGTTTTTGTAATAACACTACTAAGTAAGAGAGAATTAGTTTCAATGAGAAAACATGCTACATTTATAGAAAGGAAGAAAAGAGAGGGATCAAAAGATGATGGAGGATATGCTTGACCTGTTTAACTCTATAAATAAAATTTAGCTACTTCTAGTAGGTAACCTCTATACCTCATAATGACTCATGCTTTTTGAGTTGTCTTGGTATGCAATAAACTCTAGATATTTCCTCGTGGATCAAAGACAACCTGTTGATCAATGGATGCCTTTGAAATCTAGAAGCTAGATGCAAAGATATGTTTCCAAATGTCTAAATTTTCTACACATATCACCATCCTTCGTAATTTTGGTTAGGCATGGAAGAATATGATATTTGGGAAGCATTTGTAGGGTCCTAAGGAAAAGTAGGATAAAACAAGTATCTTGTAGCTGGAAATTGCATCTCCCAACCTTTGAAAGTGACGTGAAACATCCCCAAGATCCAAAACTTTGATTTTCCAAAATACTTGACCATTGTTTACAAATTTTCATTATTTGAATGACCTCTTTAGGATGTTTCCAATGGATCAAATCTAAGGTGAAAATATGTAACACAAGATATCATCAAAAATAAAAACCAAACACCTGTAAAGAAATCCTTTGTTCTATGGCATCCAAGGTGTTTCACCTTTATCTCATGGCTTTTCATGACTACTACGTGTTTTTTCTTATTTCATGACATTCTTTATCTTCATGGCTTTATTTCCTTATTCAATCATTTTCCTTTTCCATGGCTTATATAGTCCATGGAATAGTATTTTCCACCTTCCACCCTTAGTGCGTTAGACCTCACTTCCATCACCTGGAGGTATTTTCCTTCGTTTCATGGACTTGGCGAGGCCGTAGAACATCATTCCTTTGGAAGTATGTGAAACATTGAATCCCTTGTTCCATAACTTTAAAACTTGGGTGCACTAAACTTCTTACTCTTCACATTGCGGCCTTCATAGCTTCTCTATGGTATATTGTGGCCCTTTCCTCGCAACTTAGACCACTTCTAGAATCTATTTCCACATGTCACATAAATATTCATGAGAATTTCATGGAATATTAGAAATAATATTCCACAACTTCAATCCTTAGTAACTTCTAAACTTCTCTTTTTCTTCGTTCTTACGGATTCTCACCTTTTGCAAACTTGCATCATGACATCCAAGGAAAAAAACCATGTCTCACAATTCCACAAAAGTTACGTTTTCAATGAAAATATTCCTAAGTCTCCCTTTCATGATTCCTTTGTTCTACAGACTTGGAGAGTCCACGTAACAATGATTTTCTTACATATGCAAAATAATGAGATGTAGTGTTCCACAACTTTTAAACAAAAAAATTGCCTCCGTCCAAAAATAATTTTGGAAGTTATCAAAATAACTTAGGGGTTATTTTAGATACGTCTATGGAATGCATATGGAAAATAATTTTTTTGGTATCTTTCTCTAAAGAAGGGAAAATATAAGCTTTAATGATGGGTCCCAACTAGAGAAGAAAGTGGCAATCGAAAGTAAGTATTGTTGTTAGTGTAGGATTTTTTTCTTTGTTTATTTGTATTATTCTACTCGATATATTACACCTCACTTAGAGTTTCCCTACACTTATGGGATATGTTTTATTAGGTGCACACTTGATTACACTATTTTAGTTATTGGTATTTACTACCCTTGACCAATTTTCTATTGACTAATTATTTTGGGTATAGAGGTTACCACTATTCTAGGTGGAGGCTGCCTTGATTCTAGGAGGAGGTTACACATTCAAATCCTATATATACATATCTTGCATCATTATATTTTAGTGTATTGAGTTGGAGCTATTTTTGTGTTATTAAATTTATTTCTCTTGTATTTTTCGTAATTTCCAGTCTTGTATGTGTGATTTTTTTGTCTTAGAAAAATTCACATCTTCCGTCGTTAACTCGTGTATTCTTTTGAAAAGCATATTTGTTGTGCTTCTCGATATGGTATTGATCTTGTATGATTACTATTGTACAAGTTTATTTTCATTTGTGGAAATTATTTTCAAATTATTTGGGTGTGTTTTGGTGTTGGGTATCTTGTGTTTCCTCATTTTTCCTATTTTGTGGTGTATATAGCCTATTTGCGGGCTCACATAGTGCATATATAGTCCTAAAGACTATTTTTTGTAGACTACTGAGGTGTTTTGTAGGCCCTATAACACTGTTGCAAGCTCTCTGGAAGAGTTAAATGACTCTCACATGTGTGTTATAGACCTCTGAATGTGTTTGGACTTCCCATACACAATGAAGCAAGGTTGATTCCTGGGTGTATCCAAACCTAGAGGTTGATTTGTAGACCTATTCTCACCCTTGCATGTTTTTAAACCCTTGAAGGTTTCTAAACAACATTTACAACTTATTCATGCTCCAATGAAGGTTTAAAATGGCCCATACATGCATTGCAGATCCTGCTTGAGTTGTTGTTTTGAGTCCCTCGGCAGAGTTGTTCGCTACACTCAGATCTATGGCGATTTAAGGGCCACAGTGAAGATATCCTTGATCCAACATGGCCACATCCCGACTAATCTTGGGTTCATCTCTCCCCACCTCTTTTTTTCTAAAACTATATTTTAGTAAAAGAGTGCATTTCAAGTTTTAGTGTAAATTCATTTAAAATAGGGCTTATTTATGGGAAATAATTATTGTAATAAATTTTGATCGGTAGCTCGAAATCAAGTTGCACTTTTTGTAAAAGTTAATTATTTTTCATTTCCCATGCATTGTACCTATTCATTTTGTAAAAACACTAAGTTATAAAGTGCCAAAATTGTGGGTGAGGCTGCCCGATATAATTTACGGGGTGTATACTTTGTATTGAGTTGGAGCTATTTTTGCGTTATTGTAATTATCTCTCTTGTATTTTTGTAATTCGTATTCTTATATGTGTGTTTTTTTGTCTTGGAACAATTCAAATCTCGCATCATTCACCTGTGCATTCTTCTAACCAACATATCGTGGTGCTTCTCCAATAATAACTCATTCAAAAAGTAATTATATGCGTATAATTGTCCCAATGTCTATATCTTTATATACTACAACAAAGTAATAAAGTCTATATACATTATACGCTTGAAGTATAACTTTTAATATAAGGGTGCTTCATAATAAATTCATTCTTTCTATGTAACTTTAATATCAAATGCATTTTATGTATTCCTTTTGTTATTCCTTAAATGCACCAAAGTGTACCATTGTATTAAAAATACTTCTCAAATTAAAAGTAGGACTATAGTGACATTAAATTAAAACAAAATGGGTCAAAAATTAGAAAAAGAATACGAAAATTACAAGGAAATAGATATGAATGTTTAAAAGGGCCCATAAACAAAAAATGGCCAATTTTATAGTGATGAAAAAAATGTAGGTATTAAAATGATAATTGATTGAAATGAAGCCAAAACTTATGGGAAGAGAGAGAAAATAGAATAAAGTGTAATAAATAAGACAATATAAATCCTACATGAAAAAGAATTAAAATTTGATAAAACAAAGAGAGATGCATGTTATCATTAACATAAGAAAATAAGTTAAAAGTCAACAAACATAAAAAAACACACTAATACTTGAGCCTAACTTGGACCAATGATCTATAAACAAGTAAAATAATACAAAATAAATTATCTAGACTTGTACCAAAATTATGTGTCTACATAAAGTCTCACTTTGATGTGTGTGTATACATACCAAAGTAAAGCAAATACTTGTGTGGATAAGTGATAGATGTAATCATCTCATGTTCCATCTATGATCCTATATCTCAAAATATATGCCCCCATAAGTAAACAAGAGTGACTTAATTATTACATAATCCAATAAGAAATAAATTACTAAGAACATAAATATACAACATATGTAAGAACCCCTTCGGGAACACACGAAAAGCCCATTTTTAAATTTTTCATTCAAATGTTTTATAAAATAACCCAAATTGCACTAATCTTAATAATGACTACTTTAACAGATAATAAAAAAATGGAAATTTTCTAATAATAAATTAAATTAGAATGACTTATTATGAAATCATGTGTGCATAGACAAATATGTTTTCACCATACCACCATGCACAAAATCGATAATCAACAATTTCATTCATGTAAAAAAATTAAAAGGAACCCATTATTCTCATTTTTTACCAATTTAAATTCAAACACATGTTTCATATCGGAATAATTCATTCCTTTTAAGGAACAAAGTATGTGTCTACACTAATGTGGATAAATAGAATACATCATGATAATACTTCATGTAGGGAAGGTGTATCTCTATTGTATTAAGAATAAAGTTATAATTCATATCTTATATTTATTTCAAGAGGTCACTTGAACCTTCATAGAAGGCTGAATAATAAAATGATTGATCTTACATATGTTGCAAATGTAAATACAACATTATTGTCTGACTATTTTCAAAGAAGGACATGTCATCTCCCATCTTCTGTTACATAATAGTTCTATTCAACCATATATACAAACCAAATTAAATCTCATAGTTGTAGATGAATAATCAACTATAATGTTGCACCATATAGGAAAAGAAGAGTGAGAGCATTAATTGATGTAATTTCCTCCAACCACATAGCCTTTATGATCCACCACACACCGCTCTTCCATTTAGAGTGGACTTACCCTTTCACAAAGGTAATAGATAAAGAGAATGGAAAAAGAAAGAGAAAATCCATGTGGATAAGATAGTAATTTAAACTACATGAAACTCTACAACACAAAGTGCATCATATGACAATTGATTAGAACCAACACAATATGAACTTCCCGATATTTACAAAAACATATAAAAATAACCATATAATAGGTGAGTCCCTAAGTGCATCCTAAATATAACACTAGGGAATATACAACAGCTATAGACAAACGGTGGTCCTTGATGATTTGTACAATATTTACATCCTTACATTAAAAGCTTTCGATGAACCTTAAACATTGTTCAAATTATCTGATAATATCATTGGTTTATCATCTTTCCAATCTACTTGCATACATAAGTGGAGATTACCTTTAAGCACTTATAATTCAAAATTGAGATCCAAATGTTAGTTTCAAAAGAATGGTTCTACATGTGTCCTAAATAACTACATTTTCATACAAGGTATAACCCAATAATATATTTTAAAGTTTATTCTCATGCTCTACCACAAGATGTTTTATTAAAATCCAAGGCTAATTCAAATAGGACATCACTCTAAATATATTACTAGATCAACATTAATCTATTTTGAATCAAATTTTATATTTTAAGATAATGGAGCTAGTTAGAAGTACAATTTATATTTGTACTATAGACTAATAACCAACATGTACACATTAGTATTCATAAGTAAAAAAAAAAAAATCCATATTTGAAGTGAAATTTGGGTTAAAATAATGACTTAGCTGGTTTAGAAGAGTCTCAAACTATGTTGTTGGAAAAACTAGAAAAATGTGGAGCCCGAAAGTTTTTTGGATTATCACATGTGTTTATGAATATAGTTATCTAGGATGATACAAAAGCACCAGGATCGGACTCTATAAAGATATTGAGTTGTATGGTGTTGGACTAATAAATAACGGGAATATGGGACTTTCTAATTTTATTTATCTCATTTTTGTCACACTTTGATAAACTTGTATTCACATGTAACCCTAGATTTCATACCTATTTTCCTCCAAAAAAAAACCTAGTTATCCTAAAAAACTCGAGGCACTCATTGAGTCATTAGATCTAAAAATAAAATATGCAAATGCTTGACTCGGTCGACCTCGAAGTCAACTTGTTTAAGAATCATTGGGCACCTTTGCACTACACTTCACACTCAATCTAGTTCTTCTTTTTATTTGTGTATATGTGAAACTATCCCTTGACCTAGCTTATCCCATGTGCTTCCACACCAATAGTGGGATATGCTACTTAATCCCAACATAACTCTTGTGTGAGGAAAATCATTCAAACTTATGTTCTCCTATGTTGTGTATGCAATATGTAGAAGCGTCTCTTTCCTTTTTAGTTTAGTATGTGGTAGATAGATAGATGGTTGCTAGCTCATAAATGCTCATAGTGTACTTGTATATATATGAGTTATTTCCTTTGAAATTTGTACCTTAGTGGCGGAAAATTCCAACCCAACACTTAAAATATCAAAGATAAAAAAGTAATTAAAGATCCCATCAAAAGAAAATAATAAAAGCACAAAGGGTTCCATGACCTTACAACTTAGGGTAGGACCATAGTACGGTCATGACCTTGTTTTACGGTCTTGGACTAAGTTCATATACACAAGAATGGTAAATTATAATCTGTAGAAGATATATATAAATTAAATCAAAAGAAAATCAAAAGGGTAAAAGAGTCACATAACTGGGTCAAATAAAACATTAGAAAGTGAAGCAACAAGGACTCATGCCATAAGAGCTAGTTTCTAATAATTTGTAATAAACACATAATGTAACATGTCGTGTAAATTGTAGTGTCTACATTCCCCTCTTTATTCTTATGAATGAAATTTACTAATTTAAAGGAAATGATGATGGTACCTTGAAGAAGGTGATGAACCAAGAACAAATGCAAACATGTCAAGAATAGTAGCCATGCATGGATGATAACGTAAGTCATGAGATGACCCTCACAGAGACAAGGGAGAAGCTTGTTATAGGATTCAAGAGATATTATAGGAATGAAGGAGGTGTTTATAGATTAGATTTGGTGACATGGAGAGTTGGAAGTGTTTGGAGATTACATTTCGAGACACATTGTATTACGTGGATTTTATAGCGTTATAGACGAGAATTGAAGTCCAGGAATATAACTTCCAAGATTGTTAAAGTGACTAGCAAGAGAACATGGAGTTGTTTAGATATGATAGAAAATGATATGAGGGCATCAAAAAATACTTGCATAAATTTAAGGAGGATGTTCTATATAGAGCAATGAATATATTGATGTGGAAGTGAGAGAAATAAAGAGCGTGATATTGTAAATGGGGTGTAAAGTGCATAAACATGGCCCAATATATTGTTTGTATCGTCTCAAAGCATTAATTGAGGAAATATGGTAGGAAATAAAATAATTTGATTGTGGTAGAAAGGTAATTTACTATAAATAGTAAGTAGTAAATGTCAAAATTACTGTTCATTTGTAACTTATACCGATAGTGAAAGGATATCTAAATAGGAGAGGATGTAGTGGGTTAGGTAGGATTTACGATTACGATTTGACCAGGTGAAGGATTCCATTCAAGCACATACAGTTGATGAGTTTGTAACTTTCTGAAAATGGTAGTTTTTTTCTAAAAATAGTAGCGATTATTAGTAGATTGTAAAAATTGTGAATTTTATCAGTTTTGATGTTACTAAGGCATACAATGTTAAATTGTATTGTTTTCATCATTTGGGGCGGAACCGTATGGTCTTGTATGGTCCCAACCATGAGTTGTGTGGTTCTAACTTGGGCTATAAGGTTCCATCCTAGGAAATAAAAATGAGCACTAAAATCATATTTTAGGAATGTGTGCTTTAATTGGATCTCTTTTGTTGAGTTTTATAATAACAAGTGGAATAAAGCTAGATTACGACATATAGCCGAATTGGGGGATGTGTTTCCAAATATGAATGTGACTACCACATTATGTGAGCAAAGTGGAATCTAAATACTTATACCTTTTGGCTCTTGACAAGGGAGATGATAGTGACTCTAGAGTATGTGTATTACATATTTTGATTACCACTTATGTGGGTGAGATTATAGTTCCTAACAAAATATCTTCCATTTCATATGCGTAGAGAATGTAGGTTTTGGTTAGGTAGAGGTGGCTTTGCAAATTCAAAAATTTGTTTGAGTTTGATTGTGACAATAGGGGTTTCATGGTTGTAAACATTTCTCAAAATGTTATTGGCTTCATTTATAACGGTAGATGGTAGTGGAGTATCAATTTATTGCATGATGTGGTAGATATTCCAATCAATAGAGGAGAGGATGCAGTATATATGGGGTCAATGTATGACAATGTTTTATACAATTATTTGTACAGATTTGTGTTAGAGAGTGATGGTGGTGGTGTATGAGCCATAACATTGATACATATATGGGATTATGCGCATATAAAATTCATACATCTAGTGGGTGGACCTCATGTTAATTAATCTCAAGTAGAGATAATGACAACTTCATGGGTTTTTCCAAAGAGGTGAGGATTCCATATTATGTCCTACAAAACCATACTAGATAAATTATCACCGAGAAGGGTTATATGGAGACCATAAAGAGAATTTAGGAGTTGGCCTCGGGATTCCATGGAGCTACAACAGATTTGGAGGTTGATGTGGTTAGAGGAGCTATTTTTAGATATAAGAGAGCTATATCAATGGGAGTGTATGACATAATAGATTGGATTAATGTAAGATGTTCCTTTAGTACCATATGTGTGGAAGAGATATATTTATGTAGCTACAAGATATTTTAGTTAATTGTGACCAATACTAGTGTAACTATTACCGCCACATATAAATGAGGTGGATATAATGATTATAATAGGGTGTATTGTGGAATACATGTGATGGTGGCTAGAGACTCGATGGGTATAATTTTTCCTTGTAGTATTCGGTTTTCCTAGAGGTTGTTTTTCTTACAGAGAAGGTGGACTAGAGATACCTCCATCCATTAGTGGAGATTTCACCGGAGATGGAGGTTCCCATAATGAGGTTGTCATGGTAGTGGTAGTGGCACAATGTAAATATATACTCTTGATTTCTAATTAGTGAGACTGTGATAATTTGTTGATGTATGAGGTGGTAATGTATAAATATGTATTGGTGATTATAGGGGATGCTTACTGGATTATAATTATGGATGCGTTGATGAGGAATTCAACTTGAAATATTATGAGTAATATTGTTATAGGTGGAGTTCTTGAGTGAGTGGATGATATAATTAGTGAGCGTGTGTACTTGTTTGATTTAGCAACCATGGTAGTTGTCACATGTCTAGTTTTTTTAAATGAGAGGGATGAGAGATGAGAAGAGATAGCCCAATGAATGGATCCTCCTTCAGGAGTGAGTTAGCTTAGGATTTTGGTAGTGAGGCTAGTGGAGTTTCATACACAATATGCTCGGGTATTAGCATAGAATACTAATTTGTGAGATAATTTTGCACATTATTAGGAGAGATCATAGTTAGAGATCTCTTGGAGCGACATGAGGAACATCGAGATCTCAAGACCCAACTTCTATATTGAGTTAGGATGATGACGAGTAAATATATGAAGGGTGATACCTTCAACATATTGTATTTTGTACTTTACACACACACACACATTTTTTATGCTTATTATGAGATTACATAATGATTTATAGTATTGATGGAGTTGATTGTTATCATTGTTTTGATGATGATATCATAGTTATGTGATGTAGCAATAATTAATGTTATTGTATGATGTTACATTGCATAATATTATGGATTTAGATTTGATGGATCACTTAGGTTTTGTATATTGTGCTAGAGATAATGTGACTATTGAAATTTTGACATTCAATGTGGATAATTGATGGATGTATCCATAAACAAAAATATAACATAGATAATAATGAGGTAAAGTACAAATGTATTAGTTGTTAAGGTTAAGACCCCTACATAAGTTCTTAAGACATACGGGGTGAGAAAAACCTATTCTTAAGAAATAAGGAAGGGTCATCCTCATATGTCGTAAAGTACTTGGTAAAGGGTAGTAAAAAAATAAGTATAATATGTGATTGAATATTTCATCATTAGTGTTATGAAAATACGAAAAAAACATAAAGTGACTAGTCACTCAAGATTTTGAAAATGAACTAGAATGAATTGTGTACAAAGAATTAATGGGATATACATGTTGTAGATGGGACAAAAGATGGTGTGGGATCAACATGTGGAACTTGTGACATGAACCTATGCTCTTTGGAAATCCATTTGTAGCTTAACATAATAGGTCATTGTATAGTATGAAATCGATCTCAAGGGAGCTAACTTATAGAAGATTTTGGAGTTAACATCTTAGTGGAAGGATGATCATGGAGAGTCACACTTTCGTAGGGAACTATTATGGAGGGGGAGAATAATTCCTATCCAAATTTTGTGTATGAAAATTGATGATGACTTTTTCTTCAAGTAAGTTAAGTTTTTGATCCAATCCATAGAAATCACTTTAACGGTGAACATTAATACGACGGAAGTTACAAAAAGGGAAACCTTGTTCTCATTAAAGCCTATGAGGATGCTGATGATCCTAATAAGGTAATATAATTAACCACTTATAAATTAAAGTGAGTATAATACCTTGTGGCCTATCTATAGATTTATCAAACCGTAGAAGCTTCAACCTATGAAGTGGAGGATCTCACATAGTAGGTTTTGGATTATGATGAGAAAAAGTGTTACCATGATGTAAAACCTTGACTTAAATTTCATGAGCCAATGAATCTAGGTGTACATCATCATAATATTTTGTGGAAGAAAATTAAAATTCCTTATGGTAATTAATGCTTTGATGTGGGAGAAGGAGTTATCATTCTAAATTGCCAATATGTAGACAATGTTTGGTGAAGGAAGCACAATATCGTAAAGCAAATTTTTTTCTTAGAAGTATGAGACCATGAAAAAGTATGTATTAAATTTCCATATTGACATTTTTTTTTTTAATTATGGGCAAATAGTTTTTTGAAAGGGACTATACCCTTGTACAAAAGTGCTCAACAGCAAGATTTTATCCCAGAAAAGCCCAACAACAGAAAAAATCTGTCGAGGAAAGAACCAGCAAAAGCAAACCAGCTGCTACAAAAACAGCTAATAAACAACAACAAAACAGCAACACAGCTGCCTATCAACTGCGTATTAGACCATATGCCTAAATGTATCAATGAAAGCACCCAAAAGACAAGAATCAAACCTTGTCTCGATATGGTGGGGGATTTAGATTTGGCATTTCCCTTCTTTTTCCTATCCACCACAGTCCATTCCTGATTTCCCACATCCACTACAGTCGGAGGAACTGCAATGGGTTTGATGGGGATGTGACCCATAGGAAGGGGGGTCGAAATATCCTTAATCACTGAGTCAGCAACCTGTAAAGAATAGTCTGGAGGCTTCTCTGTATTGGTCTGTGAATCAACCATGATGGGTGAGTTAACTTGCAAAGGAGCACTAGATTCCTTAGCCGGATCTGAGTCAATTGTAAGATGTTCAGGTAGAGAATCCTTCCACCAGGCTGTTTTGGTCTTACGTTTGGAGTGTTCACAATCATCTGTAACATGACCAGTTTGGAAGCAACGCCTACATCTGAAGGCAAGTCTCTCATAGTCTATCCTCTGCACCCAGAGCCTGTCACCAATCTGTAGATTGATTTCTGCTGGTAAGAGTTTGGAGGTATCGAGATTAACCAGGATTCGAGCATAAGTAGTATGTGCTTGAATGGAGGTCTTATCATCAACTGCCACACTTGAGCCTAGAGTATCACCTATAGCAGTGAGACAAGATCTGTTCCAAAGCTGCAGTGGGAGTCCTGGTAAATGAACCCAAATTGGGTAGGTATCAAAAGACTCCTTTAACGGGTCAAAAGATGGATACCATGGTTTGGACATAAGCCCGTGTTCCCCCCAAACCCAATGTTGGCTAAAAATTAAATCCCTATCCTCAGGGGTTTCAAAGACAGCAATGAAGTAAGCTTTAGCACAAGGGTAAAGCTCAATCTTACCTTGTATTTTTTCTCTCCATCTCTGGGTTATCCAGTCATGAAGCTGAGAAAGCTTAGGCCAAAATTTGTGAAATCTACATATGAGACCCAGGTGGGAGAGATTTTCCTCCTCCTTAAGAACCTTTAGAAGTAGATCCTCCTCGATTTTCAGCGTCGGGACCTCTTGGGAGGGTTTCAAGAGCTCATTTTTGGTATTCTCCTTCTGTTTGGAGACCGCTGAAGCATATGATCTAGACCTATTGTCGCTGTTTTGTTTGTCCTGGTTCTGGCTGACCCCTGTTTCTCTCCCTCCATCACCAGAGCCACACATAGTCCCTTGCAACCTGCAGTTGCTAGTGTTGAGTTTTGAAGGAGATGATGATTCTTTGTCTGAACCATCTTTACCTGCCCCATAAGAGAGCACCCCTGTTTTGTGACCAAACAGAGAAATTCCATGTCGGTTTTGCTGAAAAGGGGAGTCTTGGTTATCATTGAAAGCCATGCCAATCCATGAGATTGGTGCTTTATTTTCCTCTTCATTTTTGCATCCACCGCCCTCAGAAACCCCTGGTTTCCCAAAGCCGCCAATGATAGGGACCTCAACACGAAAGGGTGAATCCTTATCAGTCTTCGTGCCTCCTCCTTCCCTATTTGCAGACCGGTGCGGATCAGCAAACCCAGGGCGCGCAGACCTGTGGGAAGCCCGTGTAGAGACCATGGAGGGCACACGGGCGTGGGCGCGGCGCGCGCGCAGTGGGATCGGGCGCGGGTGGGATTAGACCTCCATATTGACATGTTGATATAATATTAGGTGCATATTTTTGTAGACCTCAAGATATAATCAAATACATACTCTGTCTCACCTTGATGCAAAGAAGGTAAATAATCATATGTAACCTTATGCCTTCAGTAATGAATAAAGTGGGCCGAAACGACTCTTCAAATTCAAGGAAAGTACTCAAGCATCAATGAGGGAGATGGGTGAACCAAGATATCACATCACTTGTGAGACTCCTAGAAAAGGATTTGAGAAGAAAACCTATCATTATTATGTGAAGCAATGAGTGTTCGATCATCTTTAAGATATAGCTAAGGATCCAAAGTACTATCAAATAATTAGAATGAAAGCATGAAAAAATCCTAGGAAGGGAGATTTAAAATATCTTCCATGAAATGAGTTACCGTAAATAGCATTAGAATTAATTCTAACACGGTAGGATTTACTTTTTAAAGTTAAGGTATGCACTTTACATTACAAACCACCTACTACACACATAAGAGAGAGAACCTCTTCAAGAGGTATGAAATACAAATATAAAGGATAATTCAAGGGTAGCAATATACCATTAGTAGTAACCATAGGGAAACTATTTAGTTTTAAAACAATATGGGATGAGGTGTTCTTTGGATCTAGCTTGGGTATATCATGAGACTTTAAAATTCTAGTATCACATCAGAGTGTTATAGGAATAACTCTATTATCTACAGTTGGAGTAATCATGTTATAAAAAGGAACAATACTATTTGCATCACATATTATAGAAAGAATAGAAATGATGTTATCTTTATGTACACTAGTAGTTACAAGTGGTATAGAAGAAATAGCAATATAATAATTGTCGTTTATTTCATGGAGAGGAGTAGAGACACAAGTAGAATCATTTATAGAATGTGTAAGAGGAAGAGAAGAATCACAATTGATGTTTTTAATTTCATATTCAAGAGGAAGAGTAGAGACTAAAGTGGAATCATTTATGATATTTACAAGTGCAAGAAAATTAATACAAATATTTTCGTCACTTTATCATTCAAGAGGAAGAGTAGAGACACAAGTAGAATCATTCATAGTATGTGCAAGTGGGAGAGAAGTAACACAAGGAATATAATTACTTTTACATTCACCATTAGTGGAATCTATGTCATTATCCAAAGCATAAGAGACTTGATCAATTAAAGTGTACATCAAGAGAATATAATCATAAAATAAAATAGAAACACTCTCATCATCATTGGATTTTAGGGATTCTATTGCATGAGTGGGAGAATATACTTGTGAATTTTTTGGACCATAATCACTCTCCCAACCGATTAAATCATCACCATCACCATCACAAAAAGAGTCATCATTACCAACAAGCCAAGAATAAGGGAAGGAAGGGAGAATCTCATTAATGATACCATCAATGGAAATATTTATATACGAGACTTATATTTTAGGTTGTGAGGCATAGTCATGAGTACTAAGAGAATCCATTGGGGATGGATCATAGTGGGGTGAAAAGTTAGGAAATGAAATGGGACATAGGGATTTATCATAATAAGATATCATATCATTGAGATCTGAATATGGAGGGGAAGTAACATGATTTGTAATCCCATTAGTTGTATGAAACTCAGTGGAGGAATGTAACCATTATGGTTTCACAAGGCATGAAAACAAGCCATGGTGAAATAAAAATATAAAATATGATATGAAAGATCATACAATCACTAGAATAATGATGTAGAGCCTAATCACTTCTAATCAATACAAAATGTCAAAATGATCACAAAAATCTAAAACAAAAGTCTTCAAATCAAGTTATTTATCCCTTAGCAAACACTCCTAAATCAATCAAAGTTGGAGGTTAGGAAATTTTTACACTTATCAAATCATTTCACCATGTTACTAGGCTTCATACTAACTCAATTCAATCATCGAATGACTCAAACCATCAAAAGTTTTATTTTTCTAACCTTCTTGTAAAACTATCCTTTTAGGCTTCTTGAGCAAATGCCATAGGTGATTTCATGTTGGGAACAAACCACAATTGATCGACAAACCCAATATATTTTTAAGTACCCTTTTGGGCTTCCTTCCAAGTTGTTGTAAAATATTATCTCTCCAATCACTAGCTAGACCAAATTTTCACCTTCACTTCCTTTAAACTAACTTAAGCTTCTACAAGCCCCGCCTAGGCTATTTTTCAGCAATAAATTTTCACTCATGACCCTTTTGAGAAAACTAGATACACTTTAGAGTACCCATTTGGGCCATAAATCTCCATAAAAATTTAAAGGTAGTTTACTTTGGTACGAATGACTCAAACACACTATCTCGAGATCTCGAATTAGGTCTTAAGGATTTTTATAGGATTGTAAACACTCACTGTTACAAAATGCTTGCGAGTTGAAAACTTTTAAGTATGAAAATTTCTTTGAATCTCTATTATAACTCCTTCATGATGTTACCTTGTCAATTTTAGAGCTTAATTTCTCTATGGTAAACATGCATGAAGAAAGTTCTCCAAAACCCTATGCCTCAATCTTCTTCTATAAGACTGTGAGTGAATTTTCAACAAAAGAAAGACTCTTAAAGATCTTAAAACCTCAAGAAAACTTATTATGATTCCCTTAAAATGTATGGATATCAACTACAAACTCTCAAGCTTTGACTTGATGTTTCACCCTTGTAAATTTAAACCATAGGAGGGTTTCATGCAAACTCAAGTACGAAAATTTGGCTATCTAATCTTTCCCACATAATTTTAAGGCATGAAACCACTTACTTTAAGTCTATGTCCAACTTTCACAAAATTCTATTTTGGTAGGGAACCTTTAGATACTCTTATAAGTCTTAAATTGATCTATTTCTTGCTTATGGACCAAGACAACAAACTATTAGGGGTTTCTTAAAACCCATATAAGAGTACTTAACAAGTATTCCCTAAAAATCTTTAAATGGATTTCCCACTACTTTTCACTCAACAATCCCTCAACTTTGCAAATAATTAATCCTTTGTTATCCTTGGCTCCAAATCAAGTTTTCCTTTTAATCATCTTCAAATTCCTTTTCCTAGAGTTTTCGTACATGAAATGGGGTCTTAGTATATCTATGGCCTCTTAAATACCACCATTTATACCTTTCAATAAATTTTTCTCTTAATTCTTAAATGGGATAATCCTACAAAGTGATTCCACTAAAATGTAATCTGCTATATGACCGTGTGGATTGTTCAACCGACAACCTCACACTATTCTATTATATTATTAAAAAAATATTCATCAAGAATAAAACTAAATGATCTTATCAATCCAAGACTACATTCGAATATCAAACTATGATCCTATTAATCACTGAAATGTTCATCAATAGATTTAAGAACCATACACAAACCGTCACACACTAGATTTTCTTCTCAAATGTTCTTCTTAGAACTCATCATTTTGATAATCATTTTAATGGAATGAGTTAATCGATTACGTTCATGGCTTAAATATTCCCACCCCCTTAATAGAGGTTTGGAGTCTTTAAGTCAGTTATACCCATGGTTTACATGCATGAGTGCTCCATTAGGAGGGTCTTTTACTTAAGATGTATTAAGGTTATAGTACTAACTAATTTGTTATGACCTCTGCCCCAAGAGAGGAACTAAGACACCCATATTATGCCTTATTTCATCCTTTACAAAGTTTTTTAGCTCCAAGAATACATCATAACACCTAAACCAAGCCAAAAATGTCCTTCAAGATTCAAATTTTCATTTTGGAGGGAAAATGTAATATTCAAATTTCTCAAGGACTAAAACAAAACTATCAACACTGATTGACTTCAAATGACCCCTAGACCAACAGGCATGATTTCAAACCAAAATTTTATGTTATAAGCCATATCTACATGCTAGGAGTGATGCTTCTACATCACACTCCTAGGAAAAGAAAAATTTGAGATCCAGATTTTTGCTTTTCTTCTTCTTCTTCTTCCAATTCCTTTATATTTTCATATTTACTCGATCTGCTCTCCATCTTTAGCTTGCTCACTCTACATTTCTTAAATCCTATTCTTTGTTTGGTTCTCATTCTTCACTTTATATTCATAGTTGAGGTATTTTATGAATGGATATTCTTCTACTTCATCCTTCTCTTCTTCAACTATGAAGTCTTCTTCTTAGACTCAAGTACTCACTCCGAGTTTACCTTCTTCATTATGGACCTCCTTCTCTACCGGGTAAACTCTTGGTACTTGTCTCTTATTTCTACGTCTCTTTAATATTTTCTTCCATCTTCTTACAATAAACTTCTAGGATTTGTTCTCCTCTGTCTCAGTAAATTGGGTTTTGTCTCTTTTTACATGATTCCACTTTATTTATAGCATGCTCCAAGGTTGTTATCTCTATCTGCAACTATTTCGAACTCTCACAAATAAACACAATTTCTTGTAACAACTCTTCTTCAATTTTCATTTTTATTCTTGGTTCCTTATCCTATTTTTTTCATTACTCATCTCAAGTTTCAATGCCTCTAATTTGGATCATTCTTATTCATTCTTCATACCTGTAATCACACACTTGCACAAAATGTTAGAATCACAAATTTGAGGCTTGGTTTCCCCTCTAGATTCTTTTTGTCGATGACATCACTTCATCTTGTATCCTTTTTAACTCTTTTTCTTCTATCACTGTATGATAAATGCCATCATCATGCTCCTCTATCTCAAGAGAAGCCAATAATGTTTCTATCACTTCTTCATCACCATTCTTGTCTTCTACCAGTACCATTTCCTTGATAACCTCTTCTTCTTGCTTATCCATCCTCTTTTCATCCACCTCTGTCTTCTTTCCTTGAGTCTTATCATTGTCTTCAACTACATTTTTTTCCTCTTTTCCACAAGTAACTTGACTGACCACTTACCTTTCATCCTCAACAACATCCATGTTCTTGAATTTTCTCTCTTTATCTTTCCATGAATTCCATCAGTTTTATATCTTGTTTAATCTCTATGATCTCCTACTGGATCCAAAAATCTATTTTCCTCTCTAGATTCTTCATCTTTTTCTCTTTTCTATTTCTATTTGTCTCTTCTTACTTTCTCTTTTTATGAATTAGTAGCTCTACCAATCCTGTTACCATATATTCTACTTCTCCTTCATTGAAACCAATTGTTGAATCGAAGCATAAGGCTTATCAACCCTTACAAGTATCTCTTTACATGCTTCTCTTGTTTTCATCAAGTATTTCTTTGCTAGTCCATCATCATAAATAATCTTGTCTATGACTCTTATTCAGCTATAATTGGTAAAAGTGTATGTCTCTCTCCATTTGACTTAATAGTATATATATTCTATAGACACATAGTCACACACTTGCATACATTTCTATGTCTAAATCACATAATTGCATCCATATGATTCCTAAGTGAGAAAATTACTAATTCACCAATGTCTTTAGCCTTTTTGCTTTCTTTTCAATCTCCTTCTTGGCCTTACACACCCCATCGACTACGACTTTCGTCACTCCACCTTTTTGAGTTTAGACACCACCACCAGCTAGAACACCAATGCCCATGCACCCCCTTTAGACACAAAATCATGCACTTTGGGTATCAATTTAGTCATGATTGTATAATACTATTCATATTATTCCTAAGTAAGAAAATTACTAATTATCCCAAGTCTTTTGCCACTTTTCTTTACATTCTGTTGCCACTTTTGGTCTTGCACCCTTACTTTCTTAGTATGCCTTTTTATACCTTGACATTTATCATCTTGGACACTAGCACCCAGCCAGATGCCAGCGCCGGGCGTGCTCATCCCTTATGGGAGCCTCTTACCGCAATATACTTTTTCACACTTTTTAGGTCCGTTTCTATCCGTTTAAGCATCTTATATTTTTAGTAGTCAGCGTTTTTAGGGTTAATTATGAAATTCAAGAAAAGGAATCATATAAATATAAATTTATTTGATCAGAATAAATGAGCAAGCACTAAGCATTAGCTATCACCACCTAAGGTTGCATTAATCAAGAATCTAAGAGCTCCATTACATACATTTAGCACCATCCAAGGGAAATAAGGGCTGTTTATTTTGCACATACTTCATAGGAGGGAATTTCATTCTATTCCATGCATAGATCTATTACATTTCTTTGCATCTATCTATTTTCTCACTATCAAGTGTGACATGCACAAGATCTACCTAGGGCACAATTACACACACACACAGAAATATATTGGGTCTTAGATGTAGTGAAATGTTCAATCATAAGATCACCATTGTGACAACTAAGGACATTCTGACCCCTAATTCTGATTCTTTATTTTTTAGAATTTGATGTCTCTTTGAGGGTTTTGCAGGTCATTATTTCAATGCAGGTTTCTAGTAACTTTGACGATTATTATATGACCACATAGTGAGAAAAGGTGAACAACAATGAATACCTTAAGACCACTCAGAGGAGGTTTTTTTAGCATTTCCGCAGACCCAGGAACCTAAAAATAGGTCTCAGGTGCCCACAGGTGCCCCTATCCCTCTCCAGGTGCACCATTATGGGAATATTGTCAGCTCGCACACATTTCGAGGCTCTGTACAAAGCTTCACCATCTTTGTTCATATGGTCAACACTTCAGCACAATTTATTGATAATTACAAAATAGATAAGTCATCTTAACTCTTATTTGCACTTAGGGTTTCATACATTTTGGCTTAGTTTGCTTGGTTAATTTATGTACTTAATTATTTATTCATTTCATGCTGCAGTAGAAATCAAATTAGACATATACTTCCATATTTAGCTTAATCATTTTGATGAACCCAAAAAATTTAAACCCTTCTTTATGAGTATGGATTCATCTTATCAAGTTATGGATCAATCACCTTATCCTACTTTCACTCCTACTAAAATTTATGACATAGTTACTACTCCTACTTGATTTCATGAAAGTTCATACTTAACATCCACCTTGCTTTTTTATGCCTATGGTTGATCCTTCTATCAATATCATAACTACTTGTTGTACTCATCCTCCTATAGCTCAACTTGTTTCTATCTTGCCACCTATTACTTCCATGGATCCTCCTACTTCTAAGGGTTATGATATCATTAAACAACTTAAGAATACATTGGCCAAAATATCTCTCTATGACTTATTGCACAATGCACCTGATTGTCATCATACATTAGAAGCCTCCCTTCATTCTATTCACATTGAAAGTGATAATTCTTCAATAGCATTCACACACCTTATCCAGTCTCTCAAAAAATTCCCGTGTGCTATATCATTTACTAATGAGGACATATCGTCATTTTCTATTGATAATCCATGTATACCTTTTCTTATCGTAATCGTATATTGGCACTACTTGTATTAAATGTGCACTCATTGAAAATGGCTCGACAGCTTAATTTATGTGCTCATTATCTTCTAAAACAACTTAGTATTAAGGAAAATCTAATTTCTAAGAACTATACTCTTAATCCTGCTATGAATCAACCACCTGCTATGCTCAGTAACTATCACATTACACATCAAATTCGGGCCTAAGATTGTCCCTATCAAATTATTTGTTATCGATACTTCCTTTCAATTTAATATTTTAGTAGGGAGATCTAGTATTCATGTAATTCAAGAAATTCCATCCACCATTCATCAATATGTTAAATTGCTACATTATGGATATGAACATACCATTAAGAAAGACTCGAACCATTCAAATTTTATTGTATAGACTTTGTATCATTGTATGCCTATTCCCACATCACAACCTATTCCATCAAATAGTATTTATACATATGACATTGGTAAATATAGAGCTTCAAAGTCTTTTTCGCCACTCCAAGCACTCCAGTTATTTCTACTCATACTACTGCCATCATTTTTCCCACAGTGTCTGCTCCTATACACACTACTACTCTACTCATCGTGGCTCTTCTCGCTCCTACACCTAATACCTACCAACATACTTGACACAACTATACAACATGACACTGCTAATATAAATGATTTTGGTGATTCTAATGACAAAGTTGACACCATTGAAATTACTGATGACAAATTGTGCAATCTTAATTTCACTCCTATTGATATCAATGACTCTTATTTCAATGAAAACTTTGTTATTGATGGTCCTAGTGAATAAAAATTCAAAACCCATCCTTCTACTAATGTTATGGTACTTTATAAGGGGTTTATCCATGTGTTGGACACCATTTCACCTTCTCAAGGGAAATCTATGTCCATACCACCTCCTTTCACATGCACGCTTTTCATCAATAATTCTTATTGGCATCATATTTTGCTAGATTGTACTTGTTATGATACTATTTACACACATGATGTCTTAACTAGACTTCGATTGACTCTAAATTATATCCTACCACCACCACACTCATCCCATTTGTATCATGAATAGTTTTACATTATGACCACACATGGTCTTCATGTGTTCCATTTAGCAATATTCATTGCATGTGCCCCTCGTACTTCTCCATTGACACTTGGGAAATCTTGGCTTGATTATATTAGGGAAATTTAGACTCCACTCACACTTCTATCACCTTTCCTATGCCCTTTATTCATATTTCTATTGGTAATGATTCATCTCCTAGCTATTCCCAAAATCTCATTTGTTGGTACGCACACGGGTGTCTACCAACACCTTTCACCGATGAAGAATATGTAATGATCATATACACCCTACGTCACAATGGATCTTTATATGATCCACCTCACACTATTTATTATCAAGTCTCCAATGCATCTCATGTCGGTTTGATCATGACAATGATGCTCTTTTAGACAATGAAACTTGATCATTCTTCTTATCACACATCTAGGGGCATCGCAATATTTCTCTCCTTTCTATTAGTGATATGCTTCATATTTTCCCACATATAATCTCTCACATACCACATATGCATATTGATAGATGTGTATATCATCATTTCCCGACTATGCACTCTCGTGCTATTGTTCACACTTGACTGTTGAGGGCATACTATACACATGAACCTCACACACTATACACTTTGCCTCGGACATTACACACTAAATATTACAACTCTTCCCACATCATGCGTCATTCACACCTCTTTCTCTCACATCATCTACTACACACTTTATGTCTTATTCACTCTATGCATTCACACTACATCTTTATTACATCCACTTTTACATGTTGCACTTATTTCCCTATGAAACACTCTAGTTTCACGGTTCATGCTCTAATGTTGAGGGTTTCAATCTAAAATGAACCTTAACACACTCACTCAATCAATCACTCACATGCTTACACTCTACACTTTTCACTTTGATGATCACATCTTTCCATTACACACAATTCCAACCATTTCCGATGGATCACTCTCATTTACAGCTCATTCTTGATTTCTAAGGGGGCATATAAAAATGAACCACACTTCATACATACACATCCACTCAGTGGGAATTTTGCTCCTATAATCCACAATGCATTCCATTCTGTCTCATCCACAACATAATCCATATCTTGGTTGTATTTAATTTTACATACTCATGCTTTTACGTGTACACAATTTTACACATGCTAGATAGATATCTTATATATCATTATATTTATCATACACAAATGCACGTTCACTTGCTTTCTAGTTGTGATCAGAGATTTTATAGATCTATTACAT
This sequence comes from Taxus wallichiana var. yunnanensis, assembly GCA_018340775.1. Taxonomy (NCBI): domain Eukaryota; kingdom Viridiplantae; phylum Streptophyta; class Pinopsida; order Cupressales; family Taxaceae; genus Taxus; species Taxus wallichiana. Next base: position 189,241,567 of record CM031239.1, read on the forward strand.
GTAGTATGGATGCTTGGTGTAGTAGCTATTACCAATCCCACAATGGTTCTTTGGGGCATCCACTTCATACACTACATGTGTTATTGTTTCATTTTTCATAGCGAAATTTTTATATCAAATTATACACAATTTTACATACTTTTATCTTTATAACATGCTAATGGGTGCTTCATGTACAACATTTTTATGCTATTTGTCATGGTTTGCTCTTTTATTCCTTTGTTTCACTTTGTTCATGGATTTTCCTTTTTCTCATATACACACTATCTTCTTTTGGCTTCTTCATCCTTGACTGTCTTGTTGTTTGTAACCCACTTTTCATAGTTTATATTGTCTTCTTACATCCTAGCTTACACATTGTCTTCTTAGCTTACATTTTGTCTTCCACATATGTGTTTGTATTTTCTTGTACTAATAATTATCTCTTAACCACTTTGTTTGTGTGTGCCTTCGTTTTCACCAAGCACGTTCCCTTCCCCTCGGGGGTAAAGTTTTAGCACATTGACCAGTCATCCTTTGGGCCATACTCCTTCAATGAGATCGCATGTACACCAAACAAGGGGGCATCATTTAGGTGAATCAGTCACCCCATAAAACATTATAAAATAAAATTTCATCACATCATAGTATTGGTACATCATATTCACAAGACGAGAGGGGCTCAAAATCAAACTTGGGTCCTTAACAAAACATGACACCAACCCCAGCACTGTGATAGTAACACCTAGGCACCGCCGACCTTTCTAGACACCCGTGACCATGGGGAAATTACACAATATTTGGTAGTTTGAAAAATTCTTCAAAACTCCACACAAAAACTTTTACAGGGCACACAGTCCTTAACACTCGACATGCATGTATTTTACTTTCACATTGGATTGAATTGTTAGAATTGTTTGTATTTTACACACTATATGTAGTGGTGTTCTACATTGCAGGAAGCAGTTAAAGGTTGGAGGACGACACTAGAATTTTCTCCCTACACTTCTTCCATGACTTGGTGTGAGATCGCCCCAAAAACTCGTGGCCGACACAACTTGCATGCGATCGCCTAAAAACTCATTCTTCTAAAACATATTCAAATCCTTTCTACACCCATTTTCTCATCATGGATTAGGTGCACATGTTCTTTTTCATTTTTGTATTTTACACAATTTTTACACATTTTGATCATATACATGCGTATTTGACTACTTGTTCATTCTTCTCTTTTGTAGGTCCATCCTTATAGGGAAATAGTAGTCACTTCACAATATCAACAACAATAATCACATCAACATCTGGCACATCATGACATCTACACATGTGTTTTCGCCCTACGTTCATTTTCATCATCTCTTTTAGCACTTTTTCCTCCTTAGCATCCACACTTCACATTTTTTTCACTCCAACCTTTTATCTTTTCCCATAGCACGATCTCATCATTGATCTACATGGTTATCAAGTATGCATCTCTTATCTAATTTATGTTATCAAGATATTGATCAACAACATAAAGTGGGGGAAAATCTAGACTCAAAATCACGCACTTTGGGTATCTATAGTCTTGATTGCATACTACTATTCATATGATTCCTAAGTAAGAAAATTAATAATTAACCCATGTCTTTGACAACCTTTCTTTTCTTTCTATTTCCACTTTTGTTCTTGCACCCTTACTTTCTATATATTCCTTTTTATACCTTATAATTTATCATCTTGAACACCACCGCCCACCAAAACACCAATGCCGACACCCTCATCCCCTCTAGGCGCCCTTGACCGAAATATAATTTGTTCACACTTTTTGGATCCGTTCTAGATTTTTGAGCATCTTATATTTTTGGTAGTTAAAATTTTTGGTGTAGTTATGAAATCAAAGAAAAGGAATCATATTAATATAAATTTATATGATCATAATAAACAACCAAACACTAAGGATTAGCTTTCATCACCTAAGGTTGCATCCATAAAACATCTAAGAGATCCATTGCATACATCTAGCAAAATCCAAGGGACACAAGGGCTGGTTATTTTGCATACACTTCATAGGAGGGAAGTTCATTCTATTCCATGCGCACATCTATTATATTTCTTTACATTTAGATATTTTCTCGCTATCAAGTGCGATGTGCACAAGAGCCACATATGCCATAATTCTACACACATAGACACACGTAACTACATTGGGTCCGAGATATAGTGTAATGCTTAATTCTAAGATCACCATTGTGATAGTTGAGCAAAGTCCAACCCCTCATTCGAATCTTTATTTTTTAGGATTTGATGCCTCTTTGAGGGTTTTGTAGGTCATTATTTCAATGCAGTTTCAAAGTGACTTCAGTGATTATTGGGCGACCACATAATTACCAAGGGAGAACAACAAAGAATACCTCATGACAACTTAGAGGAGGTTTTTGAGCAATTTCGCATACCTAGGAACCTAGAAATGGTTTAGGTGCCCCAGATCCCGATAGATTATCACTTGCACACAAGACGCATGCGACACTTCTCTCTCGTGTTCATTTGGTCATAAATTTGACACATGATTCAGAAATAATTATGTAATAACTAATTCATCTTACCTCTTCTTTTCCCTTAGGGTTTCATACCTTTTGGATTATTTTACTCAAGTTAAAATTTGTAATTAATTATTTATTCATTTACAACCACAATAACAATCAAATTAAGTATATATATCCATATTTATCTTAATTGCCCCAACCTCTTTGTATCTTACTCACCACTTTTGGGCCTCTTCTTGCCTTTGGGCATCTTATTTTCTTGTTGTCATCCTTTTAGTGGTTGATTACGAAAATTCAAACAAGAGAATCATATAAATACAATGTTATGTGATTAAATTAAAGGACCAAGTTCTAAGCATCAAATATCATCACCTAAGGTTGCATCCAAAGGCATTCTAGGAACATCAAAAATCCATATAGCTTCATTCAAGGGACAAGAGACTACAAATTTTACATACATGCATAAGAGGGGAAGTACCTTTTTTCCATCCACACATCTACTTACATTGGTACATCTAGTTATTACTCTCTATCAAGTGCATTGTACACAAGAGCTTCCTAGGGCATGATTTCCACATACACGCACTAGAACTACATGGAGTCTTAAATGTAGTGCAATGCCTAGATCATTAGTTCACTCACCGGGTGATCTTGCTCAAGATGACTCCCCATTTGCATCTTTTATTTTTTAGGATTAGATGTGTTTTGAGGTTTTACAGGATATATATTTCATTGTAGGTTACAAGTGACATCTCGTGAACTTAGTGTAACACACAAGCGATCAAAGGTGAAGGTCAACAAATATTTAGTGACCTGCATGGAAACCAATTTTATGAGGTTTTGTGTAGACCACGCACCGAGTTAGGGTCTTTTCCGCCTAGGCACCATAGTTTTAGTCCAGTACCTTAGTCCAACCTGTTCCAACTCTCTTACAATTTTATAGGTTCTTTTGGGATAGTTTGCACTTTGGTTTCATTAGTTTTCCATCTCCACACACGTCCAAATTTATTGCGAATCAGCTAAGTCTTTTCTTCTCTTTCTTATACTTAGGGTTTTAAATTATCTTGCTTATTGCTTATGTCACATTTTTGTTTCATTGCTATATTATTACACGTGACTTTGAAGTATCCTATTTAGGGTTTTACAAAAAAATTATTTTTGTTAAATCATATTCTTCTTACCATCAAGCATGTTTGTCTTTCATATTTTCATGGTCTACCTAACAATACATGACATACATCCATAGGTACTCAATAACATAATACTTTATTCTGTATCTTCCAATATGAAATTCAACTTGCCACTATTCCCTAGCTAAAACATGATGACCTTTTTACATTCAAAATATGTGATATGGATTAGGGTGCATTATAGTTTTTAGACCCAACTTCTCTACAATCTAAGAAAAACTAATTTTTTTAGTAATCCCACTATCAATGGTCATGTTACAACGATTTCCTTGGTTTTACATTTAGTCCGAAACAAACTTCTTGTTTCAGGTCACATTATGAATTACCTTGTTCGGTTTGATAAAAATCTTCTAACCAAAAGAGACTTACCTTTGTTTTGAGGAATAAGATCAACATATTTTTCAACCTTCTTCATCCTTGTATTCATCACGGGGAATATGCCTTGTGTCCAACAAATCGTTGACACCTATAACACTTTCCACTAAACTAAATCTTATTATTTATTACATTTATTTGCAAGAGACTCATCTCTACTCTCATCCTTCTATGAGTTTCTTATATTTATTCCAACTTGCTCATCAAAACCTCAATCATATTATTCATCTTCTCTTCCAAAGATGGCCTTCTCTCTTCTCTCACTTGTACCATCTAGTCTTCTTCCTATAATCACTTCTCAAGATAATATTTTATTCCTTTTAAGAATATATTTATCACTCGATACTAAATGATGTAGATCCTAATCACGTCTAATCAATGCACAATGTCAAAATGGTCATAAAACTCTAAAACAGTCCTTTAAGTCTTCAAAACAAGTTATTTCTCCGTTAGAAAACACTCATAAATCATTTAAAATTGGTGCTTATGAATTGGTTGCACTTATCCACTCATTTCACCATATTAATAGAACTCATACCAACTCAATTCAACCATCAAAATGAATCAACACCATCAAAAGTTTTAGTTTTCTTACCTTCTTGTAAAACTCTTCCTTCTAGGCTTTTGAGAAAATGCCAAAGGTGATTTCATTTTTGGAACAAACCAAAAATTCTCGAAAAAACCCAATACATTTCAAAGTGCCCTTTTGGGCATCCAAGGTGTATGTAAAATCTTATATCTCCAATCCCACTAGACCACTTTTTCACCTTTACTTCCTTTACAATAACTTAAGCTTCTTGTAGCCCTTCCTAGATTGTTTTTCACCATTAAATTTTCATGTAAAATTTTAAGGTAGATTAATGTTGCGTAAATCATTCAAACACACTATCTCAAATCTCCAATTTGGTTTTAAGGCATACTATAGGACTATAAACAATTTGTTACAAAATGCTTGAGGTTTAAAACTTATTAAGGATGAAAATTTCATTTAATTTATATTATAACTCCTTCAGGATGTTACTATATGACAGAAAAGTGACATGCGAGGATGATAATCGGTAAGTGACTTTCCCCATACCCGACCTCTCGAGGTCGTGCCGAGACAGCTGGTGGTCTGGAATACACGTGGGATGTAGATAAGCTAGTTAGGTAATCTTATGTTTTCAACACGTAATGGCGGGATCTATGAATCTAAAGCAAAGAAGGCCCTCCTAACCTGAACCGGTGTGATAGATCATTTGGCGAGGATAGCTGCTTGAAGGCTCCAATAAATATCAAGCTCTGTCGTTATCCAATCTATGGGTTGTGGAATACATGGAAGATAACCAGTGGGTGCTTCGTATATACCTCCCGACAAGGTCATGAAAATTGAATGGCTAAATATGTAGTGGATATTTTTTTGTTTTATGGACGATTCTTTGGTCTATTCTAGAAATCTTTAGCTTGATTAGCTGTTATGTTTAATAATGATAGTTGTGTGATAATTTCTGATGGGAGTGGAGAGGATCTGAACACTAATGTTTGCAAACCAGTGTCAATGTTGGATTGATTTGTAGGCCCGTTGGGTTGTGGGACCTTTGGATCACAACCGTAAGTTCATGGTTGTTGTGGACCTCTTATGGTCATGTGAAGAATCAATCCCTTCTTCTGATCCTGAGTATCCAATAATCATATGCCTTTTTGGCCTCTACGTTTAGAACTAAAAGTTGCATGATTTTCTTAGAGTACCTAACAGGTGTTTTGGTGACTTGGATATGTAAGCTAGTGTCTATATCAACGAGGAGGTCTCCTGCATTTGGCTGTGGGACTAGTGGATCACAACCGAATTTTTTCCCCTTTCAGGTCCTTCTACAGTCATACGGATGTCTATCAAGGCAATCTATAATTTGGCTGATTTGACCAGAACGTATGCACTTTGTTGTCTTCTATATTTAATCCTCTTAACTATGTGCTGATTTCTTGTAGGTCTATGGTTGTTTGGAAGACTTGAATTTTGAGATTTTGGTCTATGTCAGTTATTGCTACAACAGTATTTGGTTGAGGCACGATTGGCTCAAAAACGTATTCCTTGGGCTCTCTAGGTCCCGTGATTGTCATACAAGATCAATATAAACCTAACTGAAATGAAATAAATTGACTATGCAAGATATATCTACAACATATATGTATTCCTCTGTTTTTGTATTTTTTTAATAGAATTTTAAATGGAATTGAAAGAAAAACTAATTTAATATATTCGAGAAAATGACCACTAATATAATAACAAAATTAAAAAAAACAAGGTAGCCCTATGTAGCTACTTACTTGTCTGTGCAATGCAGTGAGTTTATCCTAAATAACTAGATAGCTGATTAATTTAATTGAAAGATTCTTGATCCTACCTCAGAAGTGAGGAATGAGTCATAGTTTCTCAGAAACTATCAATCCCCACAGCTTCCCTAGTAATATTGAGAATGAAATTTAATTGAAATGAAATGTTTCACTACTCTATTTGATATATTTTAACTAGAACTTTGATAGATAAAACCTAGAATTTGCATAACAGTGGAGAATCAAGTAGTGTATGAATTTTTCCCCTCAGAATGATCTCCTGATTCCTTCATGTTCACGTGAATCTAGAAGAGCATGTATATGCTAGCATCAACAGAAACAGGTATTCAAACAATGGCAGTTTGGATATAGACTGAATATAATGTGAGTAGGAGAGGGAAAACGCAAGAGACAGAGCTTGGCATATGCAATTCCTAGTGGGATTTATTGCGGGAATACAACACAAGAGTATCGAGAGATTCTAGAATCCACCTTCTGTTTAAAGTGTCAAAGCATACAAGTGTGTCCCACTTTGTGGCCATAAATATTTTAAAATCTGACTAGTAAATAAATAATTAAAAATACTATAAAAATTTAAAAAATCAAGTAAATTCTGGATGCCCTGCACCTTGGTATTTATAGCCTCTTAAAAATGCATGTTTGGTCATTTTATATGTGTTTAGTCATGTTTTGGTTGTCAGACATAGTTTTCTGAAAGTACAAAAATGACAAAAAAGTGGGACACGGCTTATATGCTTTGACCAAACACAACCTACAACTCTAATGGATGCAATCTATAACTCACACTACTCTACTCTAAACTAATTTGTATGAACAACTATGAACAAGACTGAAGCAAGAATATTGAATGGCTTTTGAAAGAAAAGGAAAAACTAGCATGGATGCAAACATGAAAACAAAATGAACTCTAAGCAAGAATTAAGAGACTAAACAATGGAAAATGAGAAATTGAGAGGCAGTTTTGAGGGGCCACTTGCTTGAAAACAAGCTGGCTATTTATAGACTTCACATTCACCCAATGGTGATTCCCATTAGAACTCTTTTACCATTAAACAATGGAGAAACACTATTCTAGGGGACATAAAACATTAATACAAGCCAAGGTGGTGGAAAAAAGTTGGTAAAAGTTGAAAATTTATGCAAGTCATGATTAGAAGAACGTGTTGGAAAATGCGTGAAGGACCACCGCCCTGCCGGGGTGGTGGTTTCGTCACTAAAGGGAAAAAAGCTAAGAAATGAAGGGTAGAGGAATAAAACAAAGCACAAGGAACATGAATAAAGCATTTGGGATGCTAACATATACTTTGCGAGATTTTCTGGATCCGAACACCTTGTGAGGTGACTTGTATCATCATTGGGGCATGTGTAACATTGTTCCGGTACAATACCCTACAATTTTGGGTATGTACATATTGCCCCCTCGAAGAAGTGTTTTAGCCATGAAGAGACGTAAAATGGTGGTTCCGAGTATGGTGGTCCCAAAATGGGAAGTTAGAAATTATACCTGACACGCCCGTGTGTCGAAATGTCGTCATCCAAGTTCCCACTACTTGCAAAATGGAAAGAAGACTCAAGTGCAGATAGAAAAAACAAATCAAAAAATAAATACTAAATTAGTATGAGATGAGGACTTACCATTTGTGTGGGGATGATAACTTACCTCCGTTGGTGCTCTAAACCTGTGAAAGGGGCATTCGAAAATGCGTCAAAACACTCTATATATATATATATATACACACACACACACACACACACACACACACACATATATATATATATATATATATATATATATATGGGACCATTTTCCTATTCATTTGCACATGTTGATTTGATATTTTTGAGCTCTAGGACCCACGGTGACGGTTTTAATGAGAATATAGTCGAAACGTTCATATAGAGATAATGATCATGCCTCATGAGCATAACCTTGACCCACAAAATCTCAAAGTTAGTTCTTCTTGATTTTTTTTTTTTTTTCGCACCCTAAATGTAAAAATGATGAAAAATTTGTCATGGGGGTTATTGTTAGAAATGTCGGTTTCAAATGTATCTCTTAGGGGGATGCCTAATGGGTAGGCTTTTGTTTTAGGAAAAAATGGTCATTTTTTTAGCATTTTCAAGCATTTTAGGGCATGTGACCCGCTTTTAAACACGGGACAGACCACCACCCCGAGCAGGAAGTGGTTACAGGGACCGCCGCCCTTTAAGGTGGCAAGATTCTGGAGCGCCACCTGCTCAGTGGCGGTGGTTCTCTTCAGAATGTTAAAATAACATTAATTTGATTTCATTTTTGCATTTCTAGCATTCTTACTTGCCTAAATGATTTTTCTAATGCAATCTTGATGCTAACTTTCTCCTTTTTACATGTTTTTGTGTGTTTTGCAGAAGAAGGAAGAGTACATCAGATGGAGCCGAGAGAGAGAGAGAGAGTGATTGGCTTCCAGCAGTGCTAGATGCACTCTCTCAGGATGAGCAGGATACCTTCAAGAGGGTAGGCATATTGAGGATTGCACAGGTCCCCCATGTTACACCTGCCAGTCACATACTATGTGACTTATTTTCTTACTAGGATGCAGATCAAAACACTTTCGATTTCCAGGTGTTAGGGGTGAGTAGACTATCACCTTAGAGGATGTATACCGCATTTTGGGAGTCCCGATTATTAGGAGGGGGGATATTCATTTGATACAACAAAGATTCGAGCTTAGGTGACACACTCGGGCCACCTATATGGGGGACGTAGTTGTCTCCACCGGTTCAAAGAAGGGGTGAAGGTCCGTTCTATTCTCGGCTTGCCCATCCTCCGATCCGCAAGCCATCATGGGCATCCTTGCTTCGAGATTGATCGAGGACAAGGGAGGGGATAATTTACTCTATTATTGGGCCCCCATCATCACACAAATTGAAACACATGGTTGGATTTACGCCTAGGGAGTTGATATACTTGGGACTACCTATCACAACTTGTATAGGGTGGTTCATTTATAGGGACAATCGCTGAGACATCCAACCTTGGTTATGAGTTGGGTCTATGAGCGTATCATCCCTTATGGGAGAGGTATAGAGGTGGTGGATCCCAGAGCCGTGAGGGTAGCTAGGTGGACGAGATGACGGTGCTTACAAACCCCACCAGCCGATTGCTTCCTTGACTACTGAGGATATGGAGGCCATACCTTATCAAGCCATGACAGGGTTGTGCGGAGAGAGACCTTTACTTTGATTTCCTACTCTACTACAAGGCAGCTTGTGGACAGGATGGGGAAGGTAGAGACACACCCCTTTGATTAAGTGCCTTAGCAGCTTTGTCCTAGCTTATGTTGATATGCTTCCCCTAGTGGTACCAAAGTTCAAATCAGTTCGGAGGCTAGGGGCGGTCCTAGGGCCGGGGTTGGATAAAGTTGTTACTCCCGACATCCCTATTGTAGCCAGGAGGGTGTTACACACCCGAGCGAGAGTCGATGCTCCTCAGGCACCTTTACTTCAGATTTCCACCGGCCCTGCCCACACAGTGACAACCCTATTGATATAGACTCTAAGTCTGAGGATTTCACAGGGGGAGAGACGAAGGAGGAGACCGAGGACATGGAGGTTAGTGATTCGAGTGAGGGAGAGGATAGTGATCCCGAGTGGCATGACACTCAAGAGATTTTATAGGATGAGAGGGCAGAGCAGAGCACAGAGAGGGTGACTCTAGTCTCAAAGGAGTTACTTTCTCAGGACTTAGGCAGAAGGACGAGTCTGTGGTAGGATGCTATGTTTCCCCAGACATAGGAGGAGGACATCAGTCAGCGGTGGCATCCGTGGCAGGTGCTGATCCTAGTGATCCCTCTTGGAGGCCTAGAGATCTGAGTGAGTTGTCACTCTTCTTTTAATATTTGTTTTTAGCTAGGATTGCCTTAGTTGCTATCTCTCCTTTTGTTCGTCCTTGGTTTCATCTTTTGATTATTTTCTAACTCTTTTTTCTCCTTTTCTTGTAGAGACTGCTGATGAGTGGTGAGAATTGATTCACCGGGTATGTACTGATACCTTGATGCTCCCTATGGAGAAGACTTGTGTCGAGCTATCCGTGGATGCAGGGGAGCCTTTGGGATGGTAGGCATACCAATGGTTTTTCCCCATTTGGCATGTGGCCAAGATGGTGACTTCCCTCCGTATTGAGTTAGCCGGGTATAGGACTGCAGAGTGCCTGATGAGGAGCTGCTCTCATAGTGAGGCTACAACTACCATTTGGGACCATGAGCCCTCAGTGCACTCAGAGCACCGGCATAGCTAGAGTCCTAGACGTGGTCATGTGCCTTCTGAGGGATCCCATAGGGATTGAGAGGCCACTTGGCTCTTTTTGTAGTGACTCTTGCTAGATTGTTTATACGATCATTTTGTATTTTCCAGGCTCATTGAGTGTTTTGACCATGCCTAGCGCATGATGGCATTGTACATAAAACCTGATTATATATATATATATATACATCTCTTTTTGGATCTAGATCTCTTTGTACCTAGAGTTTTGTGATTCATTTTCACATGTATACTAGATGTTTATAAAATTTTTGTTTTTATATGCTTTTCAGAATGTATGCAATGGAGAACAAATATCACAAATGTTTTCTTTTATATTTCGTGATGCTGATGTATGATGACATAGATGAGCTTTGTGATCTTGAACTTTAGTTTTCATAAGCAATTTTTGGGTACTTGATATTGTTTTGACAAAATGTGATGATGGATTGGTATGATGAGAAGATGTACTTGCCCCACTCCTAACTCCACGTAACTAGTAAGATGTGAGGGCTCACCACCGAGAGTTAGAAAGGGTACAAGCTATGAGATGTGTTGAAATGGTAATGATGGGAGATAGACAAAGAGTTGGTGGAACCAAACTACGATGCTAAAAACCTATCCTACTCAAGTGACTCCATAGTTTAGAATGTAACTTGCTTTGCAGTTTATCAAGACTTAGATTTGTAGAAGGCCACTTGGTTGACAAAATCGGCTTTCGGGGTTTTGAACTCTCTTGGAATTTTGGACATATGATTCATTTGTTTTTGTCTCAATATTTCAAAGGTTTGTTTAAACTATTTACTTATGACTTTCAACGTTTAATGTCAAGAGGACCCCCTACACCTTGCCCCATGCTACTAGTAGGAAGCATGGGCTTATCACCATGGAAAAGGCACATGTGAGTAAAGGCATTCCCATCCTTTCCCAACCCTACATCACTAGTAAGAGACGCAAGCTCATCACCGAAGGTTGGTAGGGTAAGGAAATGTGTAAAAGTAAAATTTTCTATTTGATCTATATTTGACTTACTTATTTGAGCAAAATGTTAGTATGTTCTTATTTCCAAAGAGATATATATATATATATATATATATATATATATATATATATATAGATACATACATACGGGATAGATGTGACACCATGAAGCTTCTAGAACAGGACCATACGCAAGACATCTATCCTAGGAAGAAACCAAAAGTGAGAACAAGCATGCAAGCCTTGGTATGGCTACCGTTAAGTATTTATCATATCTAGCTTTAATTGATGAAATGATTTTGAAAAAGTTGATGATGTTATGAAAATGAAGAAGTATGATTTGAATGCTCCTATCAATACCATCAGAATTTTGTAATGAATTACTTAAGAGAAAGTCCCTTGATTACCAAGTTTTACGAAACGAGTGAAGAAAATGAACCTATCTAAATGAATATGTAATGTAGATATAATTATACAAATAGTGTCGATGCTTCATGCGTAAAACCGTTTAAGATGCAAGGAATTGACTGATTCATTGAATTCCTCACCCTCTAGTGTGCACAAGAGATACACACCATTTCGTAGTCTTTCATGACTCGATATGGGCCCAACCATTTGGGCCGGAACTTTCTTCCTTCACCGGTTTTCTTGTCGATCCGACTGTCTAGTCTTAAAAATAGATCTCCTTCATATATTTCTCACTCATAGACCTTTTGTTATACTACCGAAATTCAGTCGGTCACAGAGGCTTTATGCCATTGTTCAGCATTTAACCTGGCCTCGTCTAGGATTTCTAGTTGGGAGAGGCGTGCCTCCCTATAAGCTTCTTCATCTAGAATCCCTTGTAGTGAGATGCAGAGACTGGGTATTTCAACCTCAAGCGGGAGAACTGCTTCTGCCTCGAATACCAGTGAGAAAGGAGTTTCTCCTGTCGGTGTTCTTATTGAGGTTCGGTGGGCCCACAAGCCCGGATATAATTTTAAATGTCAATCTCATTTGTTTTCTTTTACCGTTTTGAGGAGAATAGATTTGAACATTTTGTTTGTTGCTTCAGCCTGCCCATTGGCTTAAGGGTAGTAAAGAGAGACCATGTGATGGTTTAGTTTGAACTTGCTAAATAGCTCATGAACCTCGTCATTTTTAAAGGACGTGCCATTATCGAGAGATAATTATTTGTGGACACCATACCTATAGATAATTTGGTTCAAAATGAATTTGGTGATCACCGAACACTGATACGGTGGTGAGAGGCATGGCCTCTACCCATTTGGTGAAATATTTTGTGGCTATGATTATAAAATTATGGCCATCGTTTGATGAGGGATAAAATTTCCCTATCAAGTCTAGGCCCCACGTGGAGAAGGGCTACGAAGTTTCTATTGGTTGCGGGATTGTGCTGGTATGTGAATCTCGTGAGAGAATTCTTGGCATTTGTGGCACTTATGTACAAATTCTCTTTGCGTTATGTTCGAGAGTAGGCCAGAAACAACCCATCTAATGTATTTTATGAGTGGTGGCGTGACTACCTAAGTGGCCCCCACATATCCCACTGTGGGATTCATGAAGAATCTTCTTGGATTCTTCTATGTCGATGCATCTTAGAATCATGTCGTCGAAGGATCTGTGATAGAGCACTTGGTCTAAAACAACATATTTAGTGGAAATAATGCGTAACCACCTTCTTTGTTGTGGCGTGAAACTTTTCGGGTATGTATGGTCCATGATAAAATTGATGATATCCGTATACCAAGGACATGTAGAGATGGGGGGTCTGGTTTTGACAAAGAATACACATTCATCAAGAAAGTCTAGATCTACCAGTTTGCCTCCATCTAGTGGATTGTCAGCTAACCAGTCTGTAATGATTTTTCCTTTAACAGATTTTTGGTTTACGAATGTTAACTCAAATTCTCCCATTAGGGTTATGAAACAGCCAACTTTTTTAGACAAGGACCCTTGCGTGAGAAATGTCCGTAAATAGTCTGTCTTCACAATGACCTTTGTTTCTTGATTTAACATGTAATGTCTTAAACGTTTTGTTGCAAAAATTATGGCAAGGCATTCTCTCTCTGCCTGTGTGTAACGTGTTTCATAATTGAGTAATGTTTGGCTAATGAAATAGATCACGTGTTCTCATTTGTCATCGTCTTCTTGAGCCAACATGCAAGCTAGCAAGACATAAGTGGCTCGTGAGTATAGGATTAAAGGGCGGTCTGGCTTGGGAGGCATTAGCATGGGTGGTGACAACAAGAAGCACTTAACTGCTTCGAAAGCCTCATTGCAGTCTTCAGTCCAATCGATACTATAATATTTCTTGAGTAGATTGTTGATTGGATGAATGACAAAGCTTAGATTTGGGATGAACCTTCGGATTGCACTAAGTTTCCCGAGAAATGTCTTGATTCGAGATTTTTTCGAAGGTGGGATCATTTTGAGAACAACCCATATTTTGGCTAGATCAACATCAATCCCTCATGAAGATATAATGTATCCTAGAAGTTTGCCTCCTGTTACACCGAAAATGCACTTTTATGGGTTTAATGTGACACCATACTCAATTAGTCGTGAGAGGATGATATGGAGCACCTCTGGGTGATCACAACACTTCTTGGCCTTGGTCAACAAGTCATCCACATATGATTCTATAATTTTATGGATAAGATCGTGAAATATATAAGTCGTTGCCCATTGATACATAGCACCGACGTTCTTAAGACCAAACGACATGACATCATAACAATAAGTTCCTTAAGGAGTTATAAATGTGGTTTTGGCTTGATCTTGTTTGGATATTTTGATTTGATTATATCCCGAGAACCCATCCATGAGAGACAAAAGCTCAAATCCAGCTGTTGCGTCAATGATGACATCAATGGATGGTAATGGGAAATCATCCTTGGGAAAAGCTTTGTTAATATCCCGAAAATCTATAAAATGTGTATCTTCCCATTCTTTTTGAGAATGGGGATGATATTAGACACCCATTGTGAATAATCAACTGGTTTGATGAATCCTACTTGGAGAAGTTTTATTACTTCCTCTTTTACCATGAGAACCACTTTCAACTTCATTGGTCTTGACTTTTGTTTAATTGGCTTCGCATCTGTTTAGTGAAAATATTATGTACCACAACCTATGGTGTGATACCTTGTCATTTCTTTATAATTAAATGTAAAAGCCTTTTGATGTTATTTGAGGATTTGGGTGTGTATTTCTATTTCTTCCGGAGTTAACGAGGATCCCAACTTCAAAATTCTTGGTTCTTCCTCTGTTCCAATGTTTATATCAATGGTTTCTTCTATCAAAGAAGTGTTACCTTCTTCAAACTCAGGTGGGGCTGGAGGTAGTTCCAGAATTTCTCCGTTTTCTATCTCATAGATATCGAGATATTTCTATGGAGGAGACTCTACCGTGGGATTTCCAAAGTAGGAAGAGGAATGTGGTATTAAGGAAAGATCAACTATACTGTGAGCAAGGTGTAGCTCTGCATAGGTGTTTAGATATTCAAGAGTGACTTTATCACTATCAACATGATGTAAGATAGGAGATTCATTCTTAGTTATATGTGTTAGCAGAGGGTTTGTTGACATTTTCTTCACCAATGGTTCAACATGAAGTGATACTTTGAAACTTGTATCTTCTAACTCATTACTTGGGGTAAAATGTGAAGCTAAGGTTGCTATTGAATATGCGAGAAGGTTCTGTTCTCATGGGATTGCCTCAATGGATATGAAGTTGAATATTTTGCTTAGATCTAATACCATTATTTTATAGAGCTGTAAGTGCTCAGCTCTAGTTTCATATACTTCAGAGACCTGGTTTACAACTAACTACAAGTCTCCTAACACTTTGATGTCATTAACACCAATCCTTTTGGCTATGATGAGGCCAAGGAGGATGGCTTCATACTCAGCACTGTTGTTTGTACATTCAAAGTTCAACTTAAAATAAAAAGGTAGGATCTTTCCCTCGGGAGAAGTAAAGATTACGACTGCCTTGGCTCCATAAGGACATCTAGCTCCATCGAAATGGAGAGTCCAATATTTACTAGGAAAGATTGATGCTGGGACATTCTTCACGTTTGTTTCTTCTGTTTCAGTTACTTCTACCATGTAAAGTTCCTCTGCTAGAAGAGAACCAACTCCTAGGGTGCATCCCATACCTGCAGAGTTAAATGGTAGGAAAATTGGTAGATCTTGTTCTAGTAATTCGACAATTTTTGCAGTAGTTCCTAATGACAATGTTTCTACAATGTTAGCTTCATCCTTGAGGGCTGAGATGCTCTTGACTAGGTTCATAATTTCTAGTTCTATTGTAGGTATTAATTTTTCTTCTGGTTTCGAGTCAATTGGTTTGTTAAACCGGTTTGTTGGGAGTTCAAACTCGAGTGAACACCTAGTCACCTTTTTGCTATGAATATCTTTCCTAAGTGTAAGAATCTTATTTCCTCGAATAATGTAGAGGGAATTGCTTTCATCCGATGTATATATGGTCAGCCGAGGATCATATTATAGTTGGTTTCTCGATCTATGATATAAAAATTGGTGAGGATTGTCTTGGGTCCTAAGGTGACTGGTAATATTATAGTCCCAATTGAAGTATCTTTAAGGCTATCATAACCTCTTAGCGTATTTCTTGTTGTGGAACAGTTTGTTTCTCCATATCCTAGCTTTTGAAGGAAAGAGAAGGGGACAATGTTAACTACTACTCCATCGTTCACCATTACACATTTAACGTAATTATTGTAAAACCACACCTATAAATGCAAGGATAGATCACCTCTACGTGTAATTTCAGCATCTATTGGCATTTTGTTTATGTCAAATATAAACTCGGTATCCCTATCCTGGATTCCCTAGAGGGTGGATATCAAAATTTATATGTTTACTTGTGTTTCGGGAGGTGGAGTGATGTCAATTAAATGACCTAGACCTAGTGCTTCTAATGTAAAGCAGCCCTATGGGCGGGAGAGTTTTTCAACAAGTCCAAAAAGGAGATGTGAGAGAAGGTCTTTGTTAATTCATTAATTAAATCATAAGCACCCATGGGTTTTACCAATGTTTGTTGACTTTTATCTAGTTCTAGTGGATAGATTGGATTTGGTTGAGAAGAATATTCTTGTGTTCTTGTTATAGCTTCTAGGTGCATCTCAGTATCTAACTCCATTAGACCAACTATCTTGGTTCGCGACTGATTTCCTAATTGTGGTGCGACAGGTCGATTTAGCGAAGTTGAGGCTTCGTGATCATTATTTCCTTTCATTACACCTTTGTTCGTCCCATTTTGATTTAATTTATTATTGTTATTGTGTTTTGGAAGTGGATCATTGAAGATCTTAAGAGGTGCGTTTTGGGGGGAGACTGTCCCTGTGAAATTTTTTGGCATAGGTGTCACAAAATCAGTTAAGAACATTTCTATGAAGAGTTGTCTTTGTTATTCTGGTAGATGTTGCATGAAATTATTGTAATCACAGCAAGTCCTAGTGTCATGGCCTCAGATTTTGTGGAAACCAAAATACGAGTTAGGATTATAACTCCTAGGTTTTTGGTTTGGCACGTGTTGTGGTCCAAAATTTGGATTAAACTATTGACTATTATGATTAAAGTTTTGCGTTTTTGTCTTTGGTTTTGGTTTTGATATCTAGTAGTTTTGACTTGGATCCCGTGTTTGGATCTGCCATTGTTGTTTTCGTTGTTGTTGTTGTTGTTGTTGGGGATGATTAAAATCCACCGCATTGATTGTTGGGGTAAAATTTTTGTTTCAATCGATTACTAACTGGTGGTGGAACATTTACAACATTTGCTTTTTTTGCTTGGTCAGTCACTCCATCTATTGTCACCCCGTGGTTTTTGTTAAGGATTTTAGGTCCTTGATTGGTGTTTGTGGTAGTAGGATAAGTCGTAGTGTTTTGGTTGGGGACAATTAACCTCGTATTTGTTCCATATGTCTTGCGACCACTATCTATCATAGCTTGATCTATTCGGAGAGCACTCTCAAGCACTTCATCATAAGTTCTTAGTGGGAACTTTTGGAATTCTTCCTTTATCTCTCTACTGAGAGAATGAAGGAATAAATCACATAGTTCCATCTAATCCATGTTTGGAGCGCTTGCTGAAGAATAGAGGACTATACACCATCTTTGGATGAAATGAGCAACAGATTCATTGTGTTCTTGCTTAATATGCAAGAATTCCCTGATTCCTATTCTCAACAATTTGTTCATGTCGAATGCCTTGATGAACTCTGAAATGAGTTGTTTAAATGAATGTATTGAGGCTTTAGGTATTCTGTAATACCAATCGAGGGTGATACCCTCTAACATTTTGGGGAATATTTTAGCAACAACTCCATCCCAAGGGAGTAGTTCTCGAATGGCCATGGCATAGGCCTTAATATGTGCATTTGGGTCTCCCTCTCCTTTGTACTTGGGTAGATCGGGAGAGGTCTTGGAAGCATGACGCTTTGTATAGTGAAGTCTAAAGGTTCTTTCAAATATTCTGAATAAGTCCCTATCACATAGGTTTCGACCATTGATGGTGCTTGCTGAGGGGGGGGTGGAATGGGTTGTTGATGTGGCATAGCATATATGTTTGCAGGGGCATAAGGAAATCCCTATGGTTGAGTGAACATGCTGGGAGAAGAGAACATATCTCCCTGTGGTGATTTGGAATACATGTTTAAGTATGGAGGAGCATTGCTTAGGAATGGATTGTTTTGTACTAAACCAAGAGGTATCATATTTTCCATTGGAGTGGCGTTAGAAAATGTGGTTCTAGTTGGCATTTGTTGTGAATACTAAGGAGGCATGCCCAACGTGCCTATTCCTGTGAGGAGGTCTACTTGGCTAGGATGATGTGGAGGATTGGAATTTCCTACCTGCATGAATTGTGAATTTTGACTTGCCTGAGCAAGTTCCAACCCTCTAACCTTCTCGACTAAGGCTGAGATGACCTCGTTTGGTGAAGATATGGTATTTTTCCTTAGTGGTGTTTGTTGTATACCTTGAGGTTGTATAGGCATATGGTACCCTGCTATGAATTGATCGTTTCCCTGCCAAGTATCACCAAGGGCATTTCCTATAGGTGGAGGAATGGGGGTGTTTTCTTAGAATGAGACCTCGGGTTGTATTTGCAAACCTCCTATAGGTGGGTACATACTTTGAGAGTGTTGTTCACTCCTAGCATAACGTGCTAAGTATTCATCATCTAAAAACAGATATGGATCTGATTGTCTACTGATTTACTGGTCTAAGAAACACCTAAGGAGATGAACCAGATTCTCCAGTGAGTGTCATGTTGTTTGAGCCTAAAGGCTCTGGTTGTTACATTTGAGTGAGCTGATCCAACTCCTCTATTTGGAAAGAAGAACTATATCTAGTCCTTTGAGGTGGAGTTTGTGTTGAAAACCGGTTAGTTGAATAGTTGTCACCCCATGCTGAGAGCGAGGGTGATGGCTATCTATTCAGTTGATCGTAGTATGCTTCAAGACCTAGGAGAGGTCTACCATATGCATCAAATCCTAACATATTTGGGGGGTATATGAATACCTATAGAATAATGGGAAGAAGTGAAGATGGATAAAACTAAAAGAAGAGTGTGAAAGTGAAGAAATTGTTCCATCAATATCGGTTCACTAATCTTGGGGGTGAAGCTAATGTTAAGGCTAATGAGGTAAGTAAGATGAAACAGTTGTTTGTTCACGTTGGGTTCACCAATTTTGTTTGGTGAAGCTAATGTGAAGGTTAATGAGGTAGTTGTTTGTTCACGTCGGGTTCACCAATTTTTTTGGTGAAGCTGATGTGAAGGTTAATGAGGTAGTTATTTGTTCACGTTGGGTTCACCAATTTTGTTAGGTGAAGCTGATGTGAAGGTTAATGAGGTAGTTTTTGTTTCACGTCGGGTTCACCAATTTTGTTTGGTGAAGCTGATGTGAAGGTTAATTAAGATGAAACAATTGTTTGTTCACGTCGGGTTCACCAATTTTGTTTGGTGAATCGATGTGAAGGTTAATGAGGTAGTTGTTTGTTTCACGTCGGGTTCACCAATTTTGTTTGGTGAAGCTGATGTGAAGGTTAATGAGGTAGTTGTTTGTTCACATTGGGTTCACCAATTTTGTATGACAGAAAAGTGACATGTGAGGATGATAATCGGAAAGTGACTTTCCCGTGCACTGACCTCTCGAGGTCATGCCGAGATAGCCGGTGGTTTGGAATACACGTGGGATACGAGATAAGCTAGTTAGGTAATCTTATGTTTTCAACATGCAATGACAGGATCTATGAATCTTAAGTAAAGAAGGCCCTCCTAACTCGAATCGGTGTGATAGATCATTTGGCGAGGATAATCGCTCAAAGGCTCCAATAAATATCGAGCTTTGCCATTATATGATCTATGGGTTATGGAATACATGGAAGATAACCTGTGGGTGCTTCGTATATACCTCTCAAAAAGGTCATGAAATGGAATGGCTAAATATGTAGTGGATCTTTTGGTGTTTTATGGACAATTCTTTGGTCTAGTCTAGAAATATTTAACTTGATTAGCTGCTATGTTTAATAATGATAGTTGTGCAATAATGTCTAGTGGGAGTGGAGAGGATTTGAACACTAATGTTCACACACCAGGATCAACGTTGAATTGATTTGTAGGCCCGTTGGGTTGTGGGAAATTTGGATCACAACCATAAGTTCATGGTTTTTGTGGACCTCTTATGGTCATGTGAATAATTAATCCCTTCTTCGATCCCGAGTATCTAATAATAATATGCCTTTTCGGCCTCTACGTTTAGAACTAAAATTTGCATGATTTTCTCGAGTACCTAACAGGTGTTACGCGACTTGATACATAAGCTTGTGTTTATATGAATGAGGAGGTCTCTTGCGTCAGCTATGGGACCAATGGATCACAACCACCAAATGTTTGTCCCCTTTCGGGTCCTTCTACAGTCATACAGATGTCTATCAAGGCAATCTATAATTTGGCTGATTTGACCAGAACGTATGCACTTTGTCGTCTTCTATATTTAATCCTCTTAACTGTTTCTGATTTCTTGTAGGTTTATGGTTGTTCAGAAGACCTGAATTTTGAGATTTTGGTCTATGTTAGTTATTGCTGCAACAATACTTTTTGAGGCTTGATTGGCTCAAAAATGTATTCCCGGGGCTCTCTAGGTCTCGTGATTGTCATACAAGATTAATATAAACCTAACTGAAATGAAATAAATTGACTATGCAAGATATATCTACAACATATATGTATTCCTCTATTTTTGTATTTTTTTAATAGAATTTTAAATGGAATTGAAAGAACAACTAATCTAATATATTCAGAAAATGACAACTAATCTAATAACAAAATTAAAACAAACAAGGTAGCCCGGTGTAGCTACTTTCCTGTGCAGTTGTGAGTTTATCCTAAATAACTAGATAGCTAATTAATTTAATTGAAAGATTATCGATCCTACCTCAAAAGTGAGGAATGAATCATAGTTTCTTAGAAACTATCAATCCCCACAGCTTCCCTGGTAATATCGAGAATGAAATTTAATTGAAATGAAATGTTTCACTACTCTATTTGATATATTTTAACTAGAACTTTGACAGATAAAACCTAGAATTTGTAGAATAGTGGCGAATCCAGTAGTGTATGACTTTTTCCCCTCATAATGATCTCCTTATTCCTTCATGTTCACGTGAATCCAAAAGAGCGTGTATATGCTAGCATCAACAGAAATAGGTATTCAAATAATGGCAGTTTGGATATAGACCAAATATAATGCGAGTAGGAGAGGGACAATGCAAGAGATAGAGCTTGGCATATGCAATTCCTAGCGGGATTTATTGTGGGAATACAATGCAAGAGTACCGAGAGATTCTAGAATCCACCTTCTGTGAAGAACACAACCTGCAACTCTAATGGATGCAATCTATAACTGACACTACTCTGCTCTAAACTAATTTGTATGAACAACTATGAACAAGACTGAAGCAAGAAGATTGAATGGATTCTAAAAGCAAAGGAAAAACTAGCATGGATGCAAACATGAAAACAAAATGAACTCTAAGCAAGAATTGAGAGACTAAACAATGGAAAATGAGAAATTGAGAGGTAGTTTTGAGGGGCCATTTGCTTGAAAACAAGCTGGCTATTTATAGATTTCACATTCACCCAAAGGTGATTCCCATTAGAACTCTTTTACCATTAAATAATGGAGAAACACTATTCTAGGGCACATAAAAAATTAATACGATCCAAGGTGGTGGAAAAAGCTTGTAAAAGTTGAAAATTTACGTAAGTCATGATCGGAAGAACGTCTTTGAAAACGTGTGAAGGACCACTTTGCTTTGAGTAGGGCGGTGGTTACAGGATTATCACCACGACGGGTGGGGTTATAGGACCGCCACCCTACTAGGGTAGAGGTTTCATCACTAAAGGGCAAAAAGCTAGGAAATGAAGGTTAGAGGAATAAAACGAAGCACAAGGAACATGAATAAAAAATTTGGAATGCTAACATATACTTTGTGAGCTTTTCGGATCCGAACACCTTATGAGGAAACTTGTATCATCATTGGGGCATGTGTAACATTATTCGGAGGTACAAAGATACCCTATAATTTTTGGTACGTATAGTTACCTTTTCAGTTTGAAGCTTAATTGCTCTATGGTAAACATGCATGAACAAATTTCTCTAAATCCCTATGCAGAATCTTATTCTACAGGACCATGAGTGAAATGTCAATAGAAGACAGAGTCTTAAAAAGCTTCAAACCTTAAAAGTGTTTATTATTCTTCCCTTAATGTGTATGAATATTAACTACAAACTCCCAATCTTTGAATTGATGTTTCACTCTTATAAATCCACTTTATTGGTTAAACCGTATGAGGGTTTCATGAAAACATGAGTAAGAAAATTTGGTTATATAATCCTTCCCATGTACTTTTAAGGCCTGAAACCACTTCCTTTAAGTATGTTCACCTTTCACCACATTCTATTTTGAAAGTGAACCTTAAGATACTCTTATAAGTCTTAAATCAATTTGTTGTTCCCTTATGGACGAGAAAACATAGTCTCATGGGTTTCTTAAAACCTAGATCAGAGTATTTAACAAGTTTTCCCTTATAATTATTAAATGGATTTCTCAAAACTTTTCACCATTTTTCAAGCAATCAAAAACCTCCGTCCTTGATCCTATGAGGTATGTGACACTCAAAAATCCCCCAATTTTACAAATAATTAATCCAAATCAGGTTTCCTTTTTAATCATCTTCAACTTCCTCTTGCTAGTGTTTTCACGGATGAAATGGGGTTTGAGTATATCTATGCCATTTTCAAGAACACCATGTAAACCTTGGAATAAATTTTCCTCTTAATTCTTAAATGGTATAATCCTACACCGATTCCATTAAAACACATTCTGCTTTCACGGGACTATGTGGATTTTTCAACATGCAACTCACACTTTGTTTTATTGTATTATTAACAATAATAAATCATCAAGAATAAAAAAATACTCTTAGAAAACCAATATTACCTTCCAATATCAAACTCGAGCCTAGCAAGCACTTGAAAGTCTAATCAATAGATTCAAGAACCATGTACAAATCATCACAAATTGGATTTTCTTCTCAAATGTTCTTTTTAGAACTCCTTATTTTGATTCTTATTTGAATGGAATGAGTTAATCAGTTACATTCATGGATTAAATATTCCATTACCTCCCCTTAGCCGAGGTGTGGATTCTTCAAGAGAACTATACCCATGGTTTTCATGAACGAGTGCTCTATTAAGAGGTTCTTTTACACAAGATGTCTTAATTCGATAATACTAACTAACTTGTTATGACCTCGACCCAAGAGAGGACCTAAGACGCCCTATTATGTCTTATTTCATCCTTTACAAAGTTTTTATCTTTAATAATACATCATAACACCTAAACCAAGAAAAAAATGTCCTTCAAGATTCAAATTTGTATTTTGGAGGGAAAATGCAATATTCAAATTTGTGAAGGACTAAAACAAAACTAGCAACACTAATTGACTTCAAATGACCCCCTAGAACTACATGCATACTTTCAAGATAAAATTTTGATGTTTTAAGCCATATATACAAGCTAGGAGTGATACTTCTGCATCAAATAACCTTAGGGTTTCGAAAATAAGAAGGTATGATAAAAAATGCTAATCAAGTCCCTAAACTAGGTGAATAGTTCAACCAAATGTGGTTTCAATAAAATGAATCAACCTTTTTTAATTTCAACTATATTTTAGAGTCAAATATATTGTAATTGGTTAGAAATACAATTCAAATTTATACTATAGACCAATAAAAAGCATGTGCACACTAGTATTGATAAGTACAACAAGTTACATCCAAATTTGAAGCATAATTAGGGCTAAAAGAACAACTTAGTTGGTTCATAGGACTCTTAGATTGTGTTGTTGGAAAAAATGAATAAATATAGAGCTTAAAAATATTTGGATCATCATTTGTGTCTTTGAAAGTAGCTGTCTAGGATTGTACATAAGCTCCATGAACATACACTACAAAGGTGCACGTAACATGTACAAAAGAATTTCACCTACACATACCTAAAAACTTCATCAAACCTAAAAAGAAAAATGTAGAATGGGGAGTTGGACTGACCACTCGGTAATCACTTGAAGAGTGAACTTATGACCGAGCTCTACACTACATCTTAGGCTCCATTTAGTTCTTGTGTGTGTGTGTAGAAATTATGCCCTAGGATTTCCTTGTGCAAGTTACATAGTCATAGAGGGATGGATCTAGAATGTAGAAAATGTATAGAATGTGTGGGATGGAATAAAATAAACTTCCCCTCCTATGTTTTGCATGTATAAGTGATGCAACCCTTGTGCCTTGTATGAATGGTAGATGGATTCCTTTGACTCTCTTTGTGCCTTAAGAATGTGAGATTAGGTGAAGATATGTAATGCTTAGTGCTTGGTCCCTTATTTTGAAAATATAACTATGTATTTATATGATTCCATCGTTTGAATTTTGTAATTTACAACTAAAAGAACAAACCAAATTATTAAAAGGTAATTAAGATGACAAAGGTGTCCAAAAGGATAGGAAAAAGGTAAAGAGGGACAAGAGTGTCCAAGAGGATAGGAGTGTTTGACGCTAGTGTCCTAACTGGGTGCTATTTTTGAGGCCATAGAAAGATAAAAGAGTCAAATACGGAAAAGAGTTCAAGATGTATTCAACTAATAAAAATACGAGAAGACAAAGCAAAAGAATAAAGAGAGTTATCAATTACTAGTTTTCTTGCTTAGGAATCATGTAAATGCTATCATACTTTTAGGACCTAGAAATGTACCCAAGTGCATAGATTTTTGTCTACATTTTTGTCCCCACTTTATGCTATTGAGTGAATACTCAATAGAATAAACTAGTTAGAATATGTGTACTTTATTATCCTTTAGAGATCACAATGAATAACGTGCCGAGTGGACAAGTGAAGCATGAAGTGACCACGATGTGAAGCATGGAGACTAGGAAAGGTAAGTGGACCATAGGGGTAAAGCATATGTGTAGCTTATACATGTTGTTGTAAGATTTTATTTGTTGATTTAGGCTACTTCTTATTGTGTATTAAGGACAGGACCCGTAAAAGAAGATCGATAAATTAGTCAAAGCCCAGTATATAAACAATCAAAGTAATATGTTTAAGTAAGTGTAAAATTGTGTAAAAGGAAAGTGTGCACCTAATGTATAAGAGTGTAAGAGGTAAAGAGTTGTCTGATTTGCTAAAAAAATCCAATGGTGATTTTTTGGGTGATCTCATGCCAAGAGCGAGTTTTTTTGGTGATCTCATGCCAAGAGCATGTTTTTTCATAATCTCATGGTAAGAACACATTTTTGGCGATCTCATGCCAAGAGAAGAGTGTTGGGGAGATATTTATATCTTTACCCTCCTTCCATGAATGTTTCTTAAATTACCACCACTTTAGATGGTACGTATCGATTAGTTTCATGTTGTTATGTATTGAACGATGATAAAATGCATTTTATGTTTGGAGGCAAGTTCGTGCTACCATATATATGTGTTGTAAACTCTGAAGACTCAAGTCTTAAACTAAGAAAATGAATATGTATTCCTCCAGAAACTAACACCCAGGGAAGGACACAAGTGACATGCGCTATTATCTGGGTTTGGGCACTAGTGTCCATACTGCGTGTATGAAGTCCAAGTCTTATTCTGGACTATTCCATGATTGTGTGCCTATTTTATTATTGTATTATTCTCATCTAAACTATAGCCATGATCTGTTGTAGGGGTGATTTGTTCACCCAATGTATGACCCCTCATTTGGGGCATATGTGGCATCTATAGGATAATACAATCTAAAGGAGAGGATTGGAGGCCAATATACATATTTAAATTGGAGATGCCTATAAGGGGTAGGGGATGTGCATGGCATAAATAAAGGCACATGCAAAACAAAGTAGGCTAGTACAAGTGTTAGTAGTAAAAGTAGCTAGCAGTGCAAATGTATCACAATGTAATAATCAAGTGTGCAAAAAATATGGACTCAAAAAGTGGGTTTCAAACATGGGATATCACTCACAATGTCACAAGATAATCAGGGTTGAGGAAACCAAAATGATCACACAAGACATAAGGCATAGTCTGTAAAAACAATAACATACAATAGCAAACAAGATCGAGAAAAATGTATTAGATAACCATGGTTGCATATAGTTTTGCAAGGAAAATGCTACACATGAAGCACCCATTAGCATGTTAGAATGATAAATAGTATGTCAAAGCATGAATATAGCAACAAAAAGTAAAGTGACACTAATGAGGAGTAGTAAAGAGTGAAACAATAGAACATGTGATATGTGTAGTATGAGAGTAGTAAATATAGATTCCACAAGGAGCCTTGGTGGGACTGGAAAGGGATACAATGTTGAGAATCATGTGATGTGTAAGGAGCTATAACAGATCTACATTCACTTCCAGAGACCAAGTGAACGTGCATGTGTATATAGATAAAGATATTGACATACTAAAAGTAAGTCTAACATAGTAAACAAAGTGTAAAATTTAAGTAGTATAAACGAGCAAGAATAAATGCAACCAAGATATGTAAATTATGTGTGAGTGTGGTGGTATGGTATGCAAGATGTGAAGATGGAAGCAACAATGTTTCCCCCATAGGATGTGCATGAAATGAGGTTCATTTATAAATGCCCCCTCAACAGTCAAAAAATGAACCATAGAACAAGAGTGCGTCATCGGGAAATGAGTGTGTTGTGTGTGAGTAGATGCTAGAAAATATGTCATGAAGCACATAGCGTGAAGTGTGTAATGTGAGGTCCATTGATTTAGTGTTCCCCAACAATATAGTTTGAACCGTAGCATGAGAGTGCATCATATGATAATGACAAGACAATGTGTGTACCAACAAAGTGAGTATGCTTTAGGAAATATAGACATAGAGTGTGGAGCTTAAAGTGCAAAAGTGGACACTAGAAGAAATTGATAGTATTAGGGGAGAAAGTGTGATGCCTCCAAGTGTGTGAGGAATAGAAGACTATCCAATGATAGTAAATGGAGAAGTACTCCTACATGATATTTGAGGAGACAAAGGAATGTGACAATGATATAAGGTCGGTGGTGTAGGAGAGTAACTATGTGCATATGAATGAGACCGATCTGAATAAGGAGGTTGAGAAAATTTTGAGAAAGGGCTTCTTGAGTAGGGGACTTCCGGTGATGAGGTGGACTAATAGACCAATGAGGATGAAAAGGTTGTGATGTAGGTCATGCACAAATAGGAGAACTAGGTGCAAGAACTAGATTTGGACTTAGGAGGCACAAGAGGCCACATACAAATATGAGAGATAGGTGTAGGAGTGGACCAAGATGTAAGCCATATAGGAGGATGAAATTTCTTTGCTGATGCATAAATATCATCATGATTGGGTTGAGGCAATGGTGTGTGAGGTGGAATACCTTTGATGGTGACAACTTGTTTGTTATGGAGGAAATTGAGACACAAGTGATGCATGGAAGGGATAGCCTATGTGGCATAGAGCTAAGGAAGACCTAAGAGCATGTCACAACTGATGATTTCAGAGGTAACAAGGAATGGTGTAAAGATGGTAAGAGACCCAACTATGATGGGAAGAATGACACAACCATAAGAATTAGGAACCGGAAATGTAATTAACAATGTTGGGCATTTAATAGCTATAAGAAGTGTAATGGAGCATACATTGGTAAGAGTTGATGGATAGACCATAGTATTATTGATAGGATAATTTCCAACAAAAACATTCATGTGTGATAAATCGGAAGACAATTTGGTGTGATAATCATGATCTGAGAATGTAATGACCGAAGGTGGTACATTAGTAGTAGAAAAAAGAAAGTCAAGAGGCCCCGATGAGGGAGGTGGCACAACATGATAAGTATGATTTTCATACAAATCTTTATCTTTCTTGTCATTGTTTGGTAAAGGTTCTTTAAATATTTTTATCTTTTGATTATCATTGAGAGGTTTAGGAGTAGATGGTGTAGGAATCTCGATGAAGTTTTTATTAATATGATATTCAATTAGATGTCAAAGTTTGAAGCAACAATCGTGTAATGCCCAATGCATTGATGGTAATCACAAGCATGTATTTTCATCATAGTTACAGCCATGTGGGCAAGAAGGGTTTAGATTGAGTGGTGGTCAAAGAGTAATAATATTCCTTTTGGTATGATGCGGTAGTAGGAATCGAGGAGCGTAAGGTAACTTATTAAATGTATACTGTGAATCTCACACTTAAAGTGTGGTAGATTGAGAAACAACATTGACACTTGTCTTAGATTCATTAGGTTTTGAAGATGGATTGAATCCAAATTTATCTTAGAACCTATTGAGGATGTAAAAGTATCATGATATTTAAATTTTCCCATAGATAAAAATTTTCCTTCATGTAATTTAAGTGTATGACATAATTGATCAAATGATGGAGAGGTCTTAAAGATGACACTCTCTTGAAGTAGAGGTAAGAGAATTTGAAAAAATATATATTGCAATTTTGAATCAGCTAGTAAATTAGTCATATCGGAAAGGTTGTTCTTATATCTTAAAATATAATTTGTGAGATTCTCATTGGATCCTTGTTTGAGTTGAGCTAATTGTGCATAGGATATGTGAAGTAACTTGTTGTAGTTGGCAGATTTTGAGTTGTAGATCCTAGAATACATAAGATAGGTCATGGGCCCCTAAAGAGGAATCAGGTTGTGTATTAGAGGTATTGAGAGTAATGAGGGGAGTGGTAGTTATAGCAATGGAAGTAGGAATGTTAAGGGGTTGTGCGTAGGTCATGTCACCAAGGAGGAACCAAAAATAGGGTGAGAGGAAGCATATTGAGCATATTTGGAGACAAGTAAAGCATTTAGGAAATGTGGGGTATGCAGAGGGTTTTCACGTAAAGAAAAAAAAATAGTGAGCTTGTCTATCCATTCTTGATCAACATTAGTGTCCTCATCATATGATTGTTCACTATCAAAAGTTTCAATGTTTTCAAGAGGAACATTGTTTGAGCTAAGAAAGGGATTAGAAAATTCATCCATTGATTTAAAGAACTTATAAACCGATGGAGGAAGCTCAATGTACTCAAAGGAACCAAAAAACCCACTACAGGTGATAGGCATAAAAATAAAATACTAGAATAAAGGTATCATTTGAGTGATGGGGTTCATCAAATGATTTAATAGAAATTGAACTAAATCTTATTTTCATAGTAACTACTATAATGAATGATGTAAAAATTCTAATATATAGTAAGACACAAGAAAATAATAATATACATTTGAACCCCTAAGCAAGAGAGGGAGATAAAGAGACTTAGCTAATTTTTGAGCAAACTGGAAGTGATTTGGGTAGGTGAAATATTGAAACAAACTGTATACAACATTGTTAATGCTCCTTGGAAGTTCTTAAATTCAGAAATGGTGCAAGATAGGGGCACCCGTAGGAGGGTCGCAATGCTTAGGAAATGGTGATTGGATATGGGAGTTGGTGACCACACAAATGCTCAAAATATGATTTCTTCTATGTTGGAAGAGGTTCCCTATTGATTCATGTGTTTCACTTGAGATTCACTCCTTGATTGATGAAGGTACATGTAACCTACAAGAAATAAGTTCACCTAGACATACCCACAAACCGCATCAAACCTAAAATAGAAAATGTAAAATGAGGAGTTTAAATGACCCCGATGGTCACCCAAAGGGTGAACTTATGAACAAGCATTGCAATACATCTCATACTCCATGTAGTTATTATGTGTGTAGAAATAATTCCCTAAGATGCCCTTATGCAAGTTTCAAAATGATACGAGCTCGATCTATAATGTAGCAAATGTATAGATTATGTGGTATGGATTATAATAAACTTCCCCTCCTATGTTTTGTATGCATAAGTGATGCTTTTCCCTTATATGAATTCTAGATGGATGCATTTGATGCTATTTATGCCTTTGGAATGTAAGCTTAGGTGATGATATATAATTCTTAGTGTTTGGTCCCTTATTTTGAAAGCATAACTATGTATTTATATGATTCCCTTGTTTGAATTTTGTAATTGACAACTAAAAGGCTAACCCAAAGTAGTAAAAAGTAATTAAGAAGTGAAAGGGGTCCAAAATAATTGGAAAAATGTAAGCGGGACACTAGCGCTAAGGTGGACAGGAGCACCTGGTGCTAGTGTTTTAGGCCATAGAAAGATAAAATAGTTAAATTTTGAGAAGAGTGCAAGATGTATAAAACCAATAAAAGTGTAGAAGACAAAGAAAAATGCTAAAAGGAGTTGTCAATTACTAGTTTTCTTGCTTAGGAATCATGTAAAAACCAACATGCTTTTAGGAACTAGAAAATTACCCAAGTGCATAGATTTTATGTCTATAGTAGTTGTCGTGACATCTCAACAACCTAAAACAAAGATAAAGCTACGTTGGAAAATCAAGCTTAGTAGATATGACAAAGTATAAGCTATTGAGAAGACTTAAGAGATTATTAAAGACAACTCCTAACTCAACAATTTGTTCTCGTCATGGAGGATCTTGATCCATTATACTAAGAGCGTAAAATTAAAATAAATTGAAGCTAAGAGAGTCATTGGAGTAAGGTTGGAAAATATTGAATAACAAGTTTTTAAGGAAACAATCGTTTGGTAGGCTCTTTGTACATAGTAGAGTGTGTATTTGTAAATTAATCAGTTTTTCAAGAAGATTTATTTAGAATTTATTGAAATTATTATTTTCCTAAGCTTAATTGATGTTAGATTATGTGTATTAGAAGATTAGAGATTGAATTTGTGATTATTTTCCATAATATATTGCAAGTATGTTGAAATGTACCCTTATCTCTATCAAATTCTAGTGAAAGCTTATTGTGGAGAGTTGGAGGAGGATTTTCAGGCCTAACTCAAGAAAATATAAACTTGAATAGGGATTCCATAGAGCTTATCCAACAAATTATAGGTCATAGAGAGGTCCAAGAGAAAATATAAGTCAATTTCTTTCCTATTGGGTTGACTCGCACCCTTAACCGGGTTTTAGAACTAAATTTGTTACATAACGGTTAATACACAGTCTTAGAAGCTATAAATTGGAACAAATAATCTAAAGGGAGTCTGAATGATGTTACAAAAATTTCATGATACTTCATAATTTCATGAGTGAGATCTTCCCGACAATTCTCTAAGAGTATCTTATAATCTACTTGAGGCCTAATTATCCCTCTCACAAATATGATCTTGGTAGAATTGATAAGGAATGGATTTTTAGAACTTTGTAACAATCTTAAATAAGATAAAGGGTATCTAGAATATTTTATCAAATGGGTAAAAATTAATGTATATGGAAGTTTGATCTAAATTTCTACCTAAACACGCCTAAAATACAATCTAAGATAGAGTATTAAACATTCAAAAAAAATCTTGGCTCAAATGCAATTCAAGTGATTTTTCATAGCAAGATGGATGGAGATTAGGTTGTAAACATGTAAATGAAGATGATTATATGTCTATTTTCATGTTTTATCCATGTTTGAGGAGATTGAAGTCTTATTTTTGGACTATGCTAACAATAATAAGCTCATTGAATGAATTTGAGCATGAAATTGGGGTATCATTTCTTACAGGAATATATAGGACTGAGTTACATCATATGAAAGTGTAGGCTAAACTTATATTAGTGCATTTAAATGAATGTTTGGTAAAGCAAGAAACATACATGTTGTTTGAGCATTATCTGTGGATATAGAGCATTTTTCAAAGTCTAAGAGTGATCTTGATATCATGAGTGTCGATTGGGTTAATAAATTTCTTATATCGAGCTCAATACCCAAGTGCTTTAATAACCAAGACTAGTTGAAGAGTGTAATTTGGATGATTGATAGTGAATGTTGACATTTCAACCTCCTTTACAACCATGGAAAGAGTATGGAAAATATAGAGATTCCAGAGGAGTATGAGATATTGTTACAAGGTGATGTATGAGTTAATCAATGAATGTTAATAGTTAAAGAAAGAAGTTAAAATAGTAACCTAAGAAAAAGAGGGATATCTAAACATCCTGTAGGTGCAAGTGCAAATAACGTCTTGTAAAGAAATTGGACTTCTTATTATTTGATGTTGTTTCCAAGACTTAATGATGGTAGTTGTAAGTATACTGAACATAGACAATATTAATACCATAGTACCTTCCATTTGGTCGAAACATCAACCAAATACCTTTAACAACCAAATTATTTTAAATCACACTTGTCCAAGATATCTTTTAAAGGCATGTTTTGATAACATGGTTCTTGATTCATTTATAAATTTCTTATGAAAGTATCTTGATATTGGAAATATTTCTCATTTTTTTTTTTCAAGTAGATCCGGGTATAGAGCAGTGAAGATATATTTTAAGGTGAGTTTGTCATAAAATTTTGGTATCATAGTTGAGAAAAGCTCTTATGAAAAGGTGTATGATTGATTTTTTTAAAACAATATAGGTTTGTGGAATATTTTTTGAAGAAAGTAATTTGAAAAGCTAGAAGAGATTGATGGTATGAGAAATATCCTTTTTAGTAAATTACGTACTTAGTAGATTTTGGTTGAATTGAGTTGAACTAAGAATGTGTTCATTGAATGCATGTATGAAGTGGTTATCTCCTATCAAGATGATTGTAATAGTGGTTGAATACTTTCCTTGAAAATCTCTTAGTAATCAAGAAGAAGAAAGATTTCATTGAAACTCAACGAGAAGAAAGTAGAGAGTGAAGTGGCATGTGAAGATCCATATATCACATTGAGGTTTGTAATAATGAGAAAAATAATAAAGATAAAGTCCATGAGAAAGGAATTGAGATACCAAAAGACTAGGCATGGTGAAGGAGGAAGCCTAGGTAAGGTATTAAAAAGGAACAAGGTGTAACAAACTTGTTGAAAGTAAAATAGGCAAATTGAGGCTCAAAATAATGATTGAAGGTGAGAGAAGAAAATAATAGAAAAATGAAGGACTTAGATTAAATATGATGCCACCAGGAAAAGATGAAGAAAGATACTAAGAAGGAAAAGCTAGAATTTTAAAAGAAAATGAGTGAGCTAAGAAATATGATAGAATATGTGGGCATTTTGGTAGAGAAAATGTAGGAAGAAGAGAGTAAATATTGTGGATGTAAATTAAATAAAATATTTAAGTGGCCCATAAAGATACTTATAAAAGCGAAGAGGAGATAAAATTAGATTGCTTTGATGAAGGAAGAACTTAGAAAACAGAATTCCAATAAGTGTATAAAGGCAAAAGAGCTCATAAATGAACCCAAGGAAATAGTAAAGAAAATTGTACTTATAGAAGACCAAAATTAGGATGAAAAGATAATAGAAGAATTTGTGAAAAGGAAAAAAAAGAGAAATTTGTGAAAGGTGGTAAAATGAAGAACATGATTTTTGAGAAAAGAATGGAGAAATTTAATTTTTGTAACATAAAATTTGTTTTTAGTGCGATTATATAGAAAATAAAAAAGTGAAGGTGGCGAAAAGCATGCAAACATGGAAGAGATAAACTCACAAAGGAGGAAAAATAAATTGAGAGTATGGATGGAATTAAGAAGACAATACAAGAAACAAATAAGGAAAATGCATATACTAACGAACCTAAAAGAAAACTAATCAAAACAACCTAGAGGAAGAAAATATGTGAGAAGAAAAGATAGATTGAACAAAAACATTCCATTTGAGTAGGAGCTCAAATATTTCCCACCATGAGAGTCTGATGGAGGAGTATCCAGATGTGGTTTATATTCATGATGTAAATATCCTAATTTTTATTCATTCATGATGTAAGGGTGTCTTAGGAGGTCTTTCAGAGAAAATAAGAAGCCATTGGATGCTTCATATGCTGTTAAAAAGGTTAAGTTGGAATATTTTAAATTTCCCTCCAAAAAGGAAAAATTTGAATGTTTGAAGTCATGTAAGCTTATGGAAAGCTGAAAAAGGATCATATTATCTATTGTAAAACCACATTCTACCCTCAAACTCAGTCAAGAACAACCTTGAGGAAGAATTGGTATGTCTAAGGCTAAAACAAACAAGTTTGAACAAATTAAAAGTTTGTTGAGGAAGTTAAGGGATTATTCCAAACAATTGTAGTTGTCAAAACATCTCAATAACCTTCAAAAATGAAAAATATAAGTTGGAAAAACAAGATCAATAGGTTTGACAAAGTATGAGATGTTGAGAAGACTTAGGTGATTGTTAAAAATAACTCCTATCCTTGGCAAGTTGTTCTCATCACAGAGGAGCTTGATCCATTAGACTAGGAAAGTGAAATTAAAATAAATTGAAGCTAAGAGAGTCATTGGAGTAAGGTTAGTAAGTGTTGAATAAGAGGTTGCTTAAGGAAATAAGCCTCTTGTAGGCTCTTTGTACATAGTACACTATGTTTATGTACATTGGTAAGTTGTTTCAAGAAGTGATATTGATAATTTTTGAATTTCTTACTTTATTGAGTTTTGTTGATGTCGACAATGTGTATTAAAAGATCATATATTGAATTTTTGATGATTTTACGTAATATCTTGCATGTATGTTGAAATATTCCCTATCTATGTTAAATTCTAGTGAAATCTTATTGTGCAAATTTGGAGGAGTATTTTCATGCCTAACTCAACCAAGGAGAAAATTGCATAGGTATCCCATAAAGCTTATTCAATAGGTTACAGGTCACGAAGAGGTTCAAGTGCAAAGGTAAGTCCATTTATTTCCTATCGGGTTGAGTGTGTAACCCTTAACTAGGGTTTTAGATATAAATTTGTTACATCTAAGTTAATACACAATCTCAAAAGCTATAAATTGGAACAAATAATCTAAAGGGAGGATATTTCATGTTACAAAAGTTTCATGATATTTCATAATTACAGGAGTGAGATCTTCTTGAAATTTCTCTAGGAGCTACTTATAATCTGTTTGAGGCCTAATTTTCCCTCATACAAATCTAATCTTGGTAAAATTAATAAGTAATGGAGTTCTAGAACTTTGTAATGGTCCTAAACAAGATAAAGACTATCTATAATAGTTGACAGTATGGAGAGAAACTAAGTTATATGGAAGTCAAATCTAAATTTGTCAATAAATAGACCTAAAAGATAATTTAAGACAACACATTAAACTTTCAAGAAGAATCTTGGTTCAAATGCAGCTCAAGTGATTTCTCATAGGAAGATACATGGAGATTAGGTTATAAACATGTAAATGAAGATTGATATATGTTGATTTTCATCTTCTAGCCATGTTTAAGAAGATTGAAGTCTCATTGTTAGAGTATTATAACAATAGTAAGCTCGTTGAATGACTTTGAGCATGAAATTGGGGTATCATTTCTTAAAGGAGTATATAGGACCAAGTTACATCATATGAAAGTGAGGGATAAACTTCTAATAGCTCATGTAAATGAATGATTGGTCTTCCATAACATGCAAGAGTAATGTTATAGTTATAAGTTTAAAACAAGAAACTTACATGGTGTTTGAGCATTATATGTGGATATAAAAACATGTTTTCAAAGTTGAAGAGTGATCTTGATATCAAGAGTGTCCATTAGGCTATGAAATTCCATATGTTAGAGCTCTCGAATACCCGGTTCTTTAATAGCCAAGACTAGTTAAAGAGTGTAATTTGGATTGTTGATAGTTAATGTTGATATTTCAACCTCCTTTATAATTTAGGACAGAGTATGGAAAGTATAGAGACTCAAGAGGAGTGTGAGATATTTTTACACAATGATATATGAGTTAATGAATTAATGTTAACAGTTAATGAAAGAAGTTATAAAAGTAACCGAAGAAAAATAGGGATATCTACACATCATGTAGGTGGAAGTGGAAATTGTGTCTTGTAACAAAATTCAAATTCTTATTATTTGATGTTGTTTACTAGAGTTAATGAAGGTGGTTGTAGGTATAGTGAACAAATATATGATTAAGACCAGAATACATTCCATTTGGTTAAAAACATCACCAAATACCATTAAGAACCAAATTATTTTAAATACACTTGTTAAAGATAAATTTGAAGGAATATTGTGATAATATGATTCTTGATTCAATTATAAATTTCTTATGGAAGGATCTTGATGTTGGCGGTATTTCTTTTTTTTGTTTTTGAAGTAGATCCCAACAAAGAACAAGTGAAGAAAATTTTTAAGGTGATTTTTTCATTAAGACATATCTCTTTCTTTTCCAACTCAGTATGTGGTAGATAAATAGATTATTTATAGCTCATAAATACTCATAATGGACTTGTATATATATGGGTTCTTTCCTTTGAAATTTAAAATTTAGTAGAGGAAAAGGCCAATCCAAAACATAAAATACAAAAGATAAAAGAGTAACAAATGGGGCCCATCAAAAAACAATATTAAAAAGACAAAGGGTCTAGGATTGTACATTTTGGAGAAGTTCCATAGTACGTGTTGATCTGTAGTACGGTCTTAGACCAAGTTAAAATACAAAATAACCATAAATTGCAAATATCAAATATATATGTAAATTAAATCAAAATAAAATCAAAAGGGTAGAACTATCACACAACCATGGTCAAATCAAACAATAGAAAGCGAAGCAACAAGGAATCATGCCACTAAGGCCTAGTTTTTGTTTAAACCTCACATACATAATGTCCACTAAAAACATAATATAATAATGTCTTTGTGAAAAGTTTAGTGTATATAATTATACATAACTCATATCACCAAATAAGAAAAACAAAGGATAAAAAGGTAAAATCTGACCCAAATTTTACCACAAAACATAAAACATCCAATAAATATTTACACCCAAATTATTACAATGCTAAGAAGAGTTTAACTTCTACCAAAGAAAATTCATTCACCAAAAGTGTTCGTCCGAGAGAACATTGGTTAATATTTATATTTTTGGTCCCCTAAGTTGGGATCATCATCCAAATGTATGATTATTATGTTAGGTCAAAAATTCTTCCAATATGTGTCATAGTAAAATAACACTTAACTTTCACAATTATTATATAATCAATCTTAAAAGTTGATACATGGTGTCAAGGTATCACAAAATAATTTCCACCCTAAATATAGATCTCGTCTATTAAAAATATAGATACTTCCTAAATATATGCCTTAATTCCCTAGATAGAATTCATTTTTCATATCACAATTTAAATTCTTCTTTATGAATTAATATGAATTTTTGGACCAGGTTTTGTTTGATCCAAAACAAATGAATGACCCATCCTAGGTTTTCTAGGCTGCAATTAACTTCAAGACACACATTGGGAAATTTTACCATTAATTAAACTTGGAATGCTCGTCCCACTCTAAATTTCCTATCACAAAATAATTTCTACCCTAAAGATAAATCTCGTCCATTAACAAGATAAATACTTTCTAAATATATGCCTTAATTCCCCATATAGAATTCATTTCCATATCACAATTTCAATTCTTATTTATGAACTAATATGAATTTTGGGACCAAGTTTTGTTCGATCCAAAATAATTGAATGAGCCATCCTAGGTTTTCTAGGCCGCACTTAACTTCAAGACACACATTAGGACATTTTACCATTAATTAAACTTGGAATACTCATCCCACTCTAAAATGCCTATTAATTTATGTCAATCAAACACAATTAGAAAATTACATGAACACAAGTTACTGAAATTAAATTAGTGTTTAAGGAACTTCCCCTATAATAATGTTTTAATCACTTTTGGCGAATCTGGGCATTTATACCTTACACTTCGAGGCTAAATTTGACATCCACATATGTCATCAAACAATTTTTGGTGATGTTAATCTTTCAATATTGCCCTTCAAAAATACAAAATACTTTGTTATTTTCATACTATTTATAAAATATATAAAAGATTATTCTATATATATTTAACTATTTTTAATATATATTAGTATAGTTTATATATAAATCTATATAAAAAATGACGGTCATACTTAAAATTTGCAAGTCGCATGTGACAATTATTTTAAATATTTGAAAGTATTTTACAATTAAAAACATGAAAAACGTCTAAACAAACATCAAATTTAATCCCTAATTACACTCGATTCATAAAGCATTGGGAATGGTCAAATTCGACTCATGACATGTTATGCCAAAAAAATTAAACTAGAAATTGTCGTGAAATATACGATGGGAATACTTTGAAGGGGATAGAGAAAAGAATTAAAAATTAAGGAAGTGAATAAGAGGGAGAGGATGGGGAAAAATATGGGGTATGAGGGAGGAGAAGTGCATTGTGTTCTACTGAATTTTCTCTATCTTGGTCACATTATTTATTTGAGTGCAATATATGTTCAAAGGGGACGAACTAAAAAATTGAGGAAAATCGTAAATGTTTAACAAATGTTTTAGATTGAGGATCAATTATTTATGTGATTATAATTTGAGGCTGAAGTGGTCAAAATAAGAAATGGAAAAAATTGAATAGGTTACAGGGCCATAACCCAGTTCTAGTTTTTTGTAGTATCGAGTACCATACTTTTATAGTTTTAACCTTGATTAAATGCATGATTAATTGTGAGAAAAAAGGTGATGCATGAACATTCATCAAATAATAGAGCCCCTGTAACTTTTAGTCATATGAGGGACATGTAGAATTTATTTGGTAGTCGAGCTGAAATCGTAAGACCCAAATAAGATCCTTTATTTGTGTTCCACTTTATCATCTAAATGTCACTTGTGTTATTCACATGAGTGTAATTTGCAATTAAATGGGGTCAAAATAAAAATGGGGAAGATCCAATAGGCTCTAGGGCCGTAACCCAATTGAGAATGACTGAAATATTTTTATTGGACAACATCTGATTTGTTATATAAGATGAAGACAACAATGGAAAGTCAGAAATAAAAATTGAGAATTAAATACCTTCATGCACCACACTTTTTCCATGGCTTAAATCAAAATGCCCAAATAATATTTGGTATTTGTGTTATACTTCACATTAATGTACACTCAAATCAAATACGGAAATGTAAATTGTTGTGCGGTTAGTGCTAGCAAGGAGGGGTAAATTTATAGTGGAAAGGGGGTATGTAGGAAAAAATAATTCTCTAAGAAGGAAATGTCAAGGAGCATGTACGAATGCAAAACAACAAGAAGACATATCTTCAATGACTAAGGTTGCTTAAATCAACAACCACACATGGATTAGATTACATTCATTGAGATTTAATCTGTATTGTCAAAGAGGCAAGCCACTTAAAATTGTGCAAATGCCTTCGATGTAATAATAGAAATAACATGAACCAAAAACTAATAGACTTGATCAAATGCAGAAATTGTACGAGCAACAAAGGAAATCAAAGAAATATCTTTTGAGACAGTAAACAAAATTTATAAATACCACTACTTTAATGTAACCATCATTTTGAATACAAAAAATAAACTAAAAATGTTAGTCATATAAGCTATGATACTTGGTCGAGCGAGTGAGGCAGTACTATAAGAATGACACTGTCTCTTTTTCTTTAACTGGTCACATCCATGAATGTCCACAATTCTTAAGATTTGGATTATATCTCCTGTCAGGGGTTAAATTTGATGGCCATTTAGACATTTTGGTGATTTTAGACATAAAATATTTGTACATATTTGATATAACTATCACATGTGACTTACATATTTAAAACATGACCATAATTTATATATAGCTTTTTATATAAATTATAAAAATATATGTAAATATATATTTGAAAAGATATAATAAATATAGAATAATTAATAAAAATAACATTGTTTTGTTTTTTTGAAGGACAATATTGAAAAATTATGGATCCCTGAAAGTTGTTTGTGAGGCATAGGTGGTTGTCAAATTTAAGCCTTGTCTCATGTTCTCACATTTCATCGGCCACAAAA
Organism: Taxus wallichiana var. yunnanensis; assembly: GCA_018340775.1. NCBI lineage: Eukaryota > Viridiplantae > Streptophyta > Pinopsida > Cupressales > Taxaceae > Taxus > Taxus wallichiana. The sequence goes on from CM031239.1 coordinate 189,281,651, forward strand.
TCGAAGCTCTTGATTAAAGAAACCCACACAGGAAAAATTAGAGATCCAAAAGTTGTTTTTTCCTTTGCAATTGAAGTACAAAACTTTATTTTTCACCTCTCGCTTTACAAAGTATCTCAAAGAAACCATCTGATAAAGTCACAAATGGCCATACATGGTTGCCAAATGTATTGGCGGTATGGTGTATAAGAAGCAAGGAGACAACACATTCACGTGGAGCAGTTTGTTGTGTCGGAAGCAGAGATAGTGCCACCATCATATTTCAACGCATCCCCTCAAACAATAGTCTTTTCCATCCACATTTTGAGCAGTGTTAGAATTAGCCACCCCGCGTAATGACATTGATATTATTTTGAGTATAAAAATTACCAACATCTCCAAAATAAATAATTTGTTAATGCGTTGAACCTCCTCTTATCTAAATATAACTTTAATCCACACAGAGATCAAAAATTTGTGATACTATGTGATTCTTAAGTGAATTTTAACTAGCATCAATTCATTAAACCTCTAATTAACTTGTAAATGCAAGCCCACACACCAAACTTGGAGAATTCACTCTGCTATTTTTGTTGTAGTTTTCATCATGGTCGGGCTCTCTTGTGATATTAAGTTGCTCTTCATCTTTCCGTTCAAATAAAGGAATTGGATTTCTACGTTATTTTCTCTTCAATTGGTATTATTCTAGAAATGGAAGCGTTACCACTTCATCCATTCCATTTTCATCATTTCAATATAATCTTCACAAAGTTAATATTATGGCTTGCTTCTTCGTGTGGAGCTTGTCAATTGTTTAAATGTGGGAGGTATGTGTTTGAATATCCTTTCGGAGGAAGGAATAATAAATATGGTGACCCTACACTTTAGCTTGAATGTGATTATGAATAATAGAAGCCTGTGATTAATATCAATGGCCATCAATAATACATACGGTGCCTTCCTGAATACTTTATGCCAACAAACAAATTAAATTTTGTTTCCAGCAATAATATGACATTAATCGACAAGAATCTAGATGGGAATAAATGCAATCCATTACGGAGTAAGAATATAGAGAAATTTTGGTCCAACCCTCAATTTCATATTAGGGATGGATATGAAAATTTAACTCTGCTGCAATGGTGCACACCTGAAACCATCAGGTACTTGTCTCCATTACCATGTAACCATAGTTGGCACTACAGTTCAAAACTCAACTCTGGTTTTCTTAGTAAATGTAAGTCGTGAGTTGTGCTTCCATTCCACAAGTCAGTGAATGGTCTCTAGAGGAACAAAGTCTCGATGGCTTCCACTTCCGAATCCAATGGAATGTCAGTGAAAATTGCATGGTATGTGATTCAAAAGGTGGCGTTTGTTCTTATGACAATAGTTCGATGCACTACATTTGCAAGTGTAGTGTTGGATTTTGTGCAAAAATATGCTCTCATGGTAAGAGAAATATTTTCTCATGCCATATAAAAAATTAGAGATGGATTATTATCATTGCATAAACTTAATTGACGTGAATCTATATGGGGATAAAAGTAATCCATCCACTAGTAACAATACAACATAATTATTTTCTAACCCTCAATTTCATAATAGGAATGGATATGAAAGTTTAACTCTAGTGGAAGGTTACATCCCATAAACAATCAAAGACTAGTCTCCATTCCCATGTAACGTGTAGGATAAATTCTTGAGACAAATCGTTGAGCATTATAACTTTGTGTTCGAATTTTGTCTGCATTGTTCATCCGGTAAAAACTTGTCTCTCGGTTACGAAACTAAACTATCGGTGGTGTTGCCATTGGTGGCCAAATCTTGTAACACACTATGCCAAGTGCAACTCTTGGACCACCACTCTTTCAAATTCTAGGCACGATCATCGGCGGGGTAAAACCCCTGCACACAGCTGCATGTTTCAATATTTTTTATAGTGCAACTTCCATAAGCACTGCAGAGGCCATAAACCTCGCATTGATCTCTGGGTTGGTTCCAGAGCATCATCCATTGATTATTTTCAGTCCATATATACTCCATAATTCCTTTATGCTTATCTAGGATTATATGCACCAAGACATTAGGGTTTGTGGGCTTGCTTTTGTAGATGTAATAAATGTCGGAGTCTGAATTTTCCATTCCAAAGTCATACGGCTTGAGAAAATAGAAATTTCGTCCCATATGAGGAACTGTCTAAAAAATTCCCCTACTAATCTCTATTTGCCTAGTACTAAACATAACAATTTCATTGGATTACCAACTGTTGGTCCCGAGGGATCTATTCGATAAGAAAACAAGCCAAGAGCAAGATCCACAAAGCTTTTCTAGGAAATTAATTTTGCTAGTTCACTCGAATTTCATCCTGAAATAATCGAAACTAGTCAAGGGTGTAGGTATGATGTGTAATAAGTAGGAGACATCGCATCCACCATCATATTTCAATGCACTTTTTAAACTCAATCTTTGTTGTCTAAATTATGACAGATGTTAGAATCAGCCAAATCCTTCTTACAGGGAACACTTTCAGCGTAATAAAACTAAATCATGAAACAAGAAATAAAAAATATGTGTAATATACTAGTACTTTAAAATCCAAAACCCATATGCCCGCATTTTGTTTAATTACTTCTTAAATTTACAGCTGATATGTAACATCCTCATTTTATACTTTAGAACAAGTGAATTTTTTATTTTTAATTTTTTTTGATAATTGCATCCTGGTTCTAAATACATAATTTAGAACTCACAATTCAAATAACCATTCATATAACAGACAACCATATGCAGCTATAATGACTCGGAGTACCTCCGATCTATTCATTCCATGACTCGGTAATCTACCGATCTATTCATGAGTAATAAGAGTCGGTGTTTTTATTTAACACATTACTCTTGCGGTTCTCTTCCCTAATCTGGGATTCAGAATGCTCTGTCCAAGGAATCTAACTGAATAATTGTTACTATTATTCATCGGCATCTCATCCCTTAGACTAGGTGAATTAGGACAACGCAATCAGCAGCTTGCGATACTTTGGCCAAAGATTTGAAACATACTGTTTATGTCTTGTATTCCTTAACGGCATACTCGTCAATCTGGAATACGTCCTTCACCCCATTCATATGTTATATAGAATGTCTTACACTGACTACTGTCAGTCCTTCCTTTCACAACTGAATCACTCGGAGGCAGATTAACAAGGTGATAATGTTATATGGATGCCCACGAGGATTAGGGATATAGTGACATACTGGTTCAACCTTGCAGTTCAACCAGTGTGTCATGATACCCCGAATCTCCTAGGCAGCCTTATAACATGACCACGTTCTTAATCGGTCCCAGGGTAACTCGTGCGAAATCAAGTGTAAATCTTAGCGATCAATGCAAAGGGTGTCGCCATAAGTCATCTGCATTGTTGTAACTTCGAGAAGATCCTAATCTTCTCGGAGGTACAACCCTGCAGTTGACTTATGTCGTCAACCTTTAAATCCACCTCGAAAAGATCTACTCAGTAACAAGCGTTACGCACTTGAGTTTAAATTACTTTAAAGACTTTTCCCTAAGGTTAGCCTTTCCGATCCCTGGATTCTTCGCCTTAAGACGACCCTCCTCTATAAAACCCATTACTTGGTAGAGATATTAAGGTCAAGTTCTTCATCAAGGAGTCATTAGAATACACCTGATTCTAAAGCAACAGAATCGGACAATACCTCATAACCTTTGCTTGAGATTGCCATCTGAACTCCATTTGATTGAATATCAGTTCTCTTAATTGAATTTATATCATACTTTTTAGTATAAAGATATAAATGATTAAGAATCCAATTTAATATTGTCCTGTTATACTTAGGACTAGGGATTAGTAATTTAATCCAGCTTGTTTAGCGTTCTCTTTAGGCTCATTTTTAACCTATCTTCTAGAAAGACAATTATTTAAATCCAATATTGCTTTCGCTAGCACAAATTAGAACTACTAAACACTCATAAGAATTCAATCTCATTTTCTTGCAAGCTTTCATTGTCAATCACAAAAGCATTCATATTATACAATGATAACAATGCCCCTTCGTTACATAAACCGAAGAAGGTCAACTATCAGAAATAGAATACAACACATAAGTTTCAAACACTTATTTCCATTCCTTTCAAAACTATACAATTACATTTTATGCAACAACATACTTGATACAATGCTCAACGGAAAAGAAACATCTTTTCACATATAGTACATCTGTAAAATCAAGCTGTAATTCATTATAAATCAAATAAACAATCTGATCAGCCTGTCAGATCTGCATTGCTTTTACCTCTTACGGCAACCATCTGCAAAAATAGTCAACATGAGTCAGTTCAATGAACTGAGCATGATAAGCACTAACTTTTAAAACAATTGCAATCCATCAATTGTTTTCATTAAACACCCTGTTTAAATGAGATCAGATATTCACATTAGTAAACATATTCAGACTATGCCCTTGTAATACAAAATGATTACAAATATGTAACTCTAACATGGTTACAAAATAGTCTTAATCACTTTCTAATATTTCATCAAATATTAAAAATCAAGGAACGAATGTACACAAACAATCATTGAATCCAAAATCACAACATTGGTCAGATCGTTTCATTCATCCAATAAGGAAAATATCATAACAAATCGGGTTCCACCAATATGTTTACAACACAATTCCCACTGTTAGACAGATATCATCAAATAAGCAAAAGAAGGGAAAGAACCAAATCATTCATACTCCCTTTCACATAAGTTCGTTACTGTACTGTCTACACAAATGAAATACATTCATCCAGTAAGCATACAAACAAGTCAGTCAAACAACAGGAAGAATCACTGTCATAATAAAAATCGAACACAACAAGGCTTTACGGCCCGAATTCGAAATCAAGAAACCCAGTATTGCGGTCAGCAATAGACTACATTGCCTTAGGCAATTGGATGTTTCCCAAGATTATGCCAAGACAATCACTCAAAATCTCCGAACATGCTCAGTCTCAATCAGACAGGAGTGAATGGAAAAGAATATAGCAAATCTATTCTTACCTTGGCGCATGCAAGGCTAAGGTATGATATTCACGGTTCACTTCAGCAGAGCTAGAACACGAGATAAAGATTCATGCTCAAGGATCTCAAACAGTGACAAAGGCAGTGTCCAAATGTCAAGTTCAGAAAGAGACAGAAGTACAAGTTACCTTTCCAGAATTCTAATGATTCAAACAGAGGTAACAATTCAAACAATTGCATATGAATTCATACTGTATTCATCAACGAAGCATTATGAAAATCAGGCAAACAAATTAATCTCTGATTTCAAACCAAGAACCCAACTGAACCCTTGTCAATGCGACACAATGGTATTCTTACGAATATCAGAGATCAAAATACAAATTATTTCCTTAAGTCGCTGAAACAACGATTTCCCAAAATTCATCTATATTCAACCATGAACAGTGACTTAAACATGTAAATCATTCAATCGACTCCACTGAGTCATTCTAATAAAAAAAAGAATACAATTCTGTATTTATATTGCATACTGATACGGGTTTAATAACCATGACCTAGCTCATAAGGCCGATATACAAGATGTCAAACTGTTCACAGAAATCCATCAAGGCCAAAATAAACATCACGAGTTCAATATCAGGCTTGTACAGAAGCCAAAGAAGCAAGACATCTTCCGCAGGGTCAAACAACAGGATAACCCAACAGTCCTAATTGAAACAGTTACACTGTCCATCTATCATAAGTTCAACTGAGTCCTAACAACAGTAACCAAATAATGCCAGATGATAAATCATCGGTGCCAACAATGGCAACATTAAGATCAGGCAAAAACAAACCGGAATACCGAATTTCCAAAACAAGAAGTCCAACGGTACCCTTACCATCATTTTCACACAAGATGGCACAGGAAAGAAACGTGGAATCTCATCCAAAGAGTATAAACCACAAGTTCTTGCAACACGAATGTAAAATAACAGAGGTCGTGCTACTCGTTACTCTTCGAGTACAAAATCAAATTACCAGTATCCCAATAGATATTCAAACGAAGTTCAACAATGGTTCACAATACGATTCATTTAAAGGACTCCACATAGTCGACCGAATACATATATCCATACTGTACACTGTCAACGGTTTAGATCCCGTTACACAAATAACATGGAAAAACAACTACTAATGAGTCGAAAGGAAAAACTGTAACACTAGTTACCTGATTCCAAACCATTTTAACAGACAGAACGAACCCAAATAGTATCATTAGTCACTGTCACTAAAAACCACAACAGGGTTTTCAAAGGTTCAACAAACTGATCAAACAAACAGTCCCATTAATATTTAATCCGACTGTTTCCAAAACAAGAATCGACGACCAAAAATCGACAACATAACAATCAATGGCCTATACCCATCACAGGATCGATTCATGGGCTCACGCCGAACAGGCCGAGCAATCATACATATCACAAGTTTCGCATAATCAAACCGAAATGCAAACACAAGGAAACAGTGACACAGTTCGAATTTAATAAACACCCAACAAGGATAATGAAGATTCGAACCAGAAGAGATTCAGTACCAAAAATCAAACAAGATCTCCATAGAAAATCCTCTATTTTCTCAAAACATTTGAACAGAGTTGTTCTAATGAAATCACTTGAAAGACAGCAAGATATTTAAAGGTTAGGGCCTAACATGCCTGGATTTTTGATCAAATTTCCGAAGCAGACCACAGGAAGAGCTCAAACTTCCTTTTCTTTTTCCAAGATAAAGCGACCAACAAAATTTTGCTATCTCCATCACATATATATCCTCCATGACAGAGAAAAGAGCTAGAGCAGTTCATACTTGCCATGCAACTCAAAGAGGACTGGTGCGAAGAACCAGTAAACAAGCAGAGAGAAAACCGAAAATCGCGACAAACCAAACAAACCCTCAAACTTCCCGTTTGCATGCCTTCTCGCGAGTTCCGGGCTCGTTTACCGAGAATATTGAATGCCATTAAACCAACTTTCCCGCTTAAACTCAACTTCCACCGACCGCCAGAATTGGCGACAGTCCAATGAAAATTCAAGTCCATTTCCAAACTTAGCGAATTGCCACGTCTGCACAGGTTAGCCGTCGCTTAAGCCTCCGCCATGACCTGTCCCTCATCCTTATCCATGCATTAATTGCCATAGAAAACGCCGCCCATGGTTCGCACCCCTCCATAGGCCCCTTTACATCCTCCTCAATAGTTAGGTTAGTAACTTAGGTTAGAATTTAGGATAACACTTATTCTAACCACATCACATGTAGTTACTGACTTAGGATATTAACACATAGCCTAGGTCTAGGTTAGATTAACACTAATCTAACCCCTAGGTTAGGTTTTAGTTTTAGGTTACTAACCATTAATAATTCCAGTTAGGTATAACATTTTATATGCCAAGAAAAGACCTAAAATCATGCATCTCCGAACAGGATTCACTCCTATACAGCCGTTAGGCTACAGGAATATACATGACAGAATTATTACTTGGTCCACGTCCGAGACCTTCCAGATATACTTCGATATCGGGAACCAATTCATTTCCCAAGATCAGCCTGAGTCATACTCCTGACCAGCTTAATCAATGCTTCCATACCTTGCAACCTGTTCAAGGTCTGTGATCTAATTCATCACAAACAAATTTAAAGCATTACTTGGATCAATTCCACTGATCCAAGACTAGATATTATAGATGAATATCTCTATAATTCATTCCGTGATCAGATTAATATTCAGACACAAAATGAAATAAATAAAAGAGTCTAATCATATTCTGACTCAGTCAAGATCTGCAATCTGCAAGGAAATTACAATACATATCAAGCATGATTTCTAAATCGAGGAACACATCCTTATACAAGAAATCACATATCAACACTTGTATGTCCAGGAGAAAGTAACAACAGTTCAGGGTGTTACATGATCAAAAACATTTTTGTTACTATGCACGATGATTTTGTTAGCTAAGATTCATTGTGATAAATTTAAGCGAGAATTACATCATGAAATTATAAGGGTTTGAAGTTTAAACTCAGGTCAAATATCTCTATAGTCACTATAAAGCTTCAGATCAGATCATATAGTGGCATCCTTGTGCTCCATTCGATTCTTAGGAGCTCGATTTTGTGTAGATTGGACAAGTTTTTCCCTTCCCTTTACATAGAAATGTGTATCTTTAAGGGCAAGGAACAAGGAGGGTTTGATGTGAAATTTTAAGCCAATTTTTCTAAATTGGCTGCAAAGCTTCATGATTGAATCATACAATGGATTCCCTATGCTCCAAGAGAATCTTAGGAGTTTGATTTTAAGAGAATTGGACAAGTTTTGTCACAGATTTGAAAAAATATACTTTTGAAAGGAAGGTCAACGAAAAAAAAGCATCATGAGTTTTGTGAAATCTTTAAATATTGTGTTTATTGAACATGATGTATGATCCTCGAAATTTTCACCTATGCAAGTGCCAAAATCATATCGAAGGAGAGGGTAAAATAAGCGGTCGTAGATTGTTACCTATTTCCAAGATGTCGAATCCATTTTGGCAATGTTTTGCTTGCTACATCACTATTATTTCTTCCTTTCATTTTGCCTTCGCTACCTCCCCTCTTCTATTACGATTGTTGCTTCATGTTACCATTATTTTCATGTTCATCATATTGGAAATGATGCCTCGACATGTCTCATCGGATCATACAATTTCATATTCCCGACTACAATATGGAAAATGTGAAGTTTTTTTGAGCTCCTTTGAAATTCTTCCCACCATCTTATTTGAAAACACCTTTGAAACTCAATCATGCCATCTAGTCTTTAGGGAAATCTAGGAAATGTCTATTTAATCATAGTTTCAATTTGATTCATAGGACGCATCGTAAAAAAGGGTTTGATATGTATATGGTACATGAATTTCAAGTTAATATATTGCAATGCTTTTTCATTGTTGAATAATTAATTAATTAATTATAGTGTTGTATTCTTACCTTATAAATGTAATAAAGAGATTTAATCAAAACACTTAACCCTAGTATAAGATCTGTGCATAACATGTCTTCTTGTGTGATCCTTGTTACCATAGAAGATATCGACACCGTAGAATGAACTTAAAATCCACACTCGATGGAACCTCCTAGTAACGTAAATAAGAGCCCAAGAATGGGTTTATCATCTTAGGTGGTATGTTTAGTGACATCGTCATAAACCTGATAGATAGGAGTGACATAGTCAAACTTTATTTGGAGTAAGTAGAGCTAACTCTTCCTTCGTATCCTAGTGGACTACCTTGTCTTTCGAAGATAGATTTAGAATTAAATTTCTTCATCGAATGAATTTCTTGTGGGATCTAGATGACATCATGGAGCTAGTGAAATAGTTGTACTATCACTTAAAATCTTGTTATTAACCTCTTTTGATCCTCTCAGCTAAATGTCTTATCTTTGGCTAGTGACAATATAGTGCCTTGATCTTTTACGGAGAGTGTATAGGATAAATATGTTTTTGAACCTTAATCTAATCTATAATTGGGCGTAAATTCTAAGTGAAAATTGGAATTAAACTAAACCATAGTTGATCAGGAGATTAAATTTTGGGTAGAAAATTAAATTAACTCCTTGCAAATGAAATTTATTTGAAATATGTTGACTTAAGAGAAACCTAGAAACTAAAAAAATTGGTTCCATAATCCCTTGTTATGCCTTTTATGACATTAGGAATAAAAGAAATTTCTCTTGCAGAATCGTGAAATGTGAAAACATGGGATCTTACTTTGAAAACAAATCTTGTGGTTCGTGTGTAGTTCTAAAGCTTCCAATCATGTACTTCTTCTAGATGTTAGACAATACTTCTGTAACTCCTTTGTTATAAAACAATACTAATAATGAGACCATAATGCGATGTAATAGTAAAGCATATAAGAATAAAAACAAGATTTGAGGTTAGGAATAATGCCACTCTTGGAGCCCTTTTAACCCAATTAAACATTTTCATGTGTTACAAAGAATATGAGTCTCCCCTTGGTGAGATCAAACTTCGAGTAGAAAAAAGATATATACTTATAATCTAAATACAATTTCTTGTTTTGGGAATGTTGAATCGGGAAATAAAGATACCTTGATTGAATAATGTGTATAGGGAAAAGGTATCTTGAATCTAAACCACCCTCCGCCTTAAATCCTAATATTGTTTTTTGGACATCAAGTCAGATGCACTTGAGTTGTAAGGGTAAAATGTAGACATTGAATAAACTCTTGAGAAACATAAGTATTACCTATGAACGAGTGAATTAAGAACTTTGTATGCATTTTGAAATATGTCAAATAATTATGTAAGTTATGGAGATTGTCATAAGAGATAAAGAGCCAACTTAAAATGTTGGACTATAAGTTGAATGTGAAATGAATTAAAGAATCTGTGGTGGAAAAAATGATAAAAATATCCTTGCACTATAATGTTCTTGGAATGTTAATTGTAACTAAGATGTAATCATGGTAATGATGTGTTGTGGGTTTGCCAACCCTTGAGTCCTTTTTTTTGGTTGGGTCCTTGATAGCATTCATTAGTTAGGGAAAATGTGGTATCAACATGTATATAGTGTTGTCATGTATTTGTGTGAGTCTATGAATTATGTAAGTGTCTTGTTCATTGTTGAGATTCACTTCTTGGAGCCCTTCAAGTGTTGTGTAGTGAACAATGTAAGTAAAAAAAATTATCCTAGTATTTTTACTATGTATTTGTGTGTGTAAATTGTGGGTGTTACACTTGGTATCATAGCAGAGGTTCATGCTCTCAAACCTCTGGGGAAGTTTGGATTTTGATGGTATTGTGTGATGGTGGTGGATTTTGGAAGAGTAATGTGATATAAGCGTGATGTGAAGAATGTTGTAATTATGAAATTGTGAATGCACATGTTGTGTATGTCACTTAGTGCGTATTTTTAAATCATGTTGATGTGCTTGTGATGAGAGTATTATCTCTCCTTTTCATGGATTCTAGGAAGAGTTCACGTGTGATGTACTTTGCCTTATTGTGTGTGAAAAAAAAGAATGTTATTGTGGATTGTGGAGTGTTGGAGCATTATGGCGTTATGTGATATGAAGGTGTATTGATGTTTTGCATGACAAGACTAGTTTAAAAGTGAATTGGATTTTATCGTGATGTCATCACCATGTTGTAATTGGAATTGACTATATGTTGTAAGGTTATACATTGTGTTCCTCATATGTATAATTCATGTAAAATGTGATGGTTCATGTCGTGATTTAGGGGAATATGGTGAGTGTATGATCCCTAGTGTATAGTGATTGCACTTTGGGTGCATAATGTGGTAATGTGATGTATCGTAACCCGTAAAAGTAATGATTATGTTATACCCTATATATATACCATGTGTAATACGCTATGGTTAATGTGCATGAATCACCATTGTGTTAGTGATGTAGTTATATGTTATGTTGTGGACCCTACACTAACCGACCCTAAGGGAAATTGGTAAAATGTGTACCATTGACCAATCACTCGAGCTAAGTACAAGATAGGAAGTGGAGCCTCACATAGGCTAAAAACCCACTTTTGTTCGTTTGGTATGTGTGACACTTGCTCAACGGGTGTCATGCATATTGTGTTTCACAGACACCTTAGGCTCAGTAGATGGTGACTTGTACTCATTTCTCTCTCTTGATATGGTTATCGTATGGATTCAACCTATGTTATTTTGACTATGTTGAGTCTTGGCAAAGTGGTGGTAGGATGATTTAGATAGAGATGATGACAGCTATATTATTTGATATGTTGTTTTCGATCCGAAATGGATGTTCCAAGTGCCGATAACTCGTTGAGTACCCCCCTGGTGGCCATATAAGGCCACGTAGTTATTGTAATGTGTTATTCCTATACACGTATTTTATTCGTAAATTGAAAACTTTCCCTTTTCTTGCTAGAACCAACAATTTTCTTGATTGACATGTTCTTATGTTTTGGGCATTTATTTGGTTGATGCACTAACATGTAGATTTTTGCACTAACTATGGTTATTTGGCCATTTGTTTTGCTTAGATTTAAATTTTCTTTTTAAAGTTTAAAAATTTTATAGCCTAGCCCAAGGCTTTAGATCTTTCCACTTGGCATTTGAATGGTTTGTTATGTTGGTTCTAATGTCGTAATGTATTGGAATAGGGTCATGAGATTCACCATGGAGTGGTGGGACCTATGGACCCGCTTCGTTGTATAGGGGTATGCCCCAAGGAGTTATAGATAACAAGCGGGTTTTTGAACCACGAGTTATTATGTCACTTGGGTTAGAGGTGTTTAGACCTTATGTGCCGAGGGCATTGGGTGACTAACCTATTTTGTAGAGGTAAAAGGAAAGTTTATATTTGTTTCATTTTACTTTAGGGAGGCATAAGAGAGTTAAGGAAGGCATAAGTGTTGGACCCCTAGAATATTGACCAAGTATGAAGGTGCGTAGGCGTGCAAGGTCCCAGTTATGGAATGGTGTGCAAGGTAAAAGCACACAAAGGAGGGTTTAAGAGAAGGGTTTAAGGAAGCCCGTAGCACGCGCGACACGCAAGGATAGAGCCAAGGGTTCGGGACTTAGTCAATTTGGACGTCCGGAGCAGAACACGTGAAAAGCATGACCCAGTTACATGTGGATAAGGTGCCAACCTAGCGACAGGTTAGCTTAGAAAGAAACATGCTAGAAGCTTTTAGAAGCACATCATGGGATAAAGTGGAAAGCTCAGGCCTAGAGAGGCATGCTCATATGGAGGACCACATTCAAACACTTAGCACCGGATTTGAGGGCGTTGGAGGGTGAGTTGGTAGTCTAGGAGAGCTATAAATACAAATGCCTGTAGAGTAAAAGAAGAGAGACGAAGAGTATGGGAGGAGCTCTGCAGAATTACTACGAGGACTCTACTAGTGGATAATTGCATTTGGGAGAGGATGTATTAGGCATGGGATTGTAATTTTTCTTTTTGGTAGCTTAGTTACATAAGTCCAGTGCATTGCATGACTATGGTCTACTTCTCTGTGACACTCTGTAATGGCTCAATGGATGTAATGAGTTTACATGTTATATATATACATGAATATAAATGATTCTGATGCATGATTCTCTCTCATGAGTTCTCTTTACTTTCATGCTAAGTAAGGATGCTTGTATGCTCCTTTCATGTCATATACACATTATGGATTCTATTAAGTATTCATTCTAAAATGACTGCAAGGATCTAGAGGCTGTTCTGAGCCCTATGGTTTTTGTGTCCTAACTTCCCTTCTAAAATATCTTAGACAAATCATAGATGATGTTTACCACTAAAATCACATAAAGGAGAGACTCGGTACCCGTGCATACCTCGAGTGAGCACCGGATTTTGCTAGGTGATATGCTAGTGCACTTGGGATTCTTTTCTTTATGTTAAGGGTAAAAATGAATATATCTTGGTTCCATTGCCAGGAATATTTTCAAAGTTTTAGTGGGATTTAACATACATCATGATCTGTGTAATGAGTAATGATAGAGTGGTTAACATTGGAAAGTGTTGAATCATGGTTCAAGAGCACAGAGGATGAATTTTCTTAGAGATTTAGCATTGGACTGAGTTTAATGCACGTAGATGGGTAGAAGAGAATCTCTACCATGATCTGTATGAAATTTTTTTCTGTTGCTTCCCTATGGAGCTGTATGAATGGCTCACAACCTATGCATCTAGATCAAGTTGGCGTTATGGATCACATGTATGGACCCAAGAAGAATAACAAAGGCTACAGGATGTAGATCTGACATGGACCCTTGCTATTGATCATTGGTGGAAAGGAGTATTGGCTAGCTACACTTTAGAGTACGCCATTTCCACATATTCTTGTCCAGATGTTGCTGAGTTTCAGTTTCTATGGGATCCCAGAGGATCATTTCTATGTGTTTTCCTCCACTCTAAAGATCTTGATGATTACCATGAGTTTAGAGGCATTCCCAATGGTCGGCTAAACCATTCGAGCAGGGCGCAGGAAGATAGGGTGGAGAAAGATGGCAGATGTTGCGACGGAGAAGGATAGGGAGGAAATACAACTCAAGTATGGTGAAGTGTGTGAAAGGGATATTTCTAGACAATTTGAGGTTGCAGTATGATGGAAGTATGGTGGCGAGATGTTGTGGTAAGTATTTGAGGTTCACGCAGAAGACATAGAACATGAGCGATCTGTGTGACCCCATCTTGGCAAGCGCATGAGAGAAACCCCTTCGGCTTCTAATGAGATTTCGTCACATGGAGAAAGAAGAACTATTGACATGCATCTAAGCCCACCTAATGACCGGACCACAGTGCTGGGTTTTCCAGATCGGGGGATAATATTACTTGTTGTAGTGCCCACTTCCCTTTGACACTTTTAGATACTGATCTTGATATTGTTGATCATATTATGGACACTATTATGTTTTGTTTTAGTATGATGGTTAGATGTTAGATCATGGATTATTATTGATCTAGATTCAATTATTATGCATGATGGTTATTAGAGACATTTTTATATGTGGATGATGATATATTGTTTGACATGGACATATTATAGATGTTGATTTGGACATGTGACATTGGATATTTTGAGTAGACCTAGTATGGAAGATTATTGATGATGATATAGTTGATTAATTAATTGAAAATGATAATGTTGAATTCTTGATGTTGTTGTGATTCATGTGTTTAGATGATCTTGAGATGTTGTTTATATCATTTTGGATGTTCTGATATGGCCACGAGGCCGAAGGAGGTATTTTTGTTTTGTAGGTTAAAATATCACAACAATGTCGGGGACTGGAGACTAACCATATTGAAATTCTAGGTGAATTCAACAAGGTCACCATGATAATTATTGTGTGTGTGCTGTATGTTGTTAGGGATTTCCATGGGGGATTTCCATTATATGTGACCATGGGTTTGTGTAATTTATTAATGTGGTTTATTTATTAATGTTGAATGTGTTTATATTGTAATGTGTTGCCCCTTTTCATTAGTTACTATATATGTTGTATTAATGTTGTGAATAATCATGTGCTAAAATAATAAATCAATATGTTGTAAGAATGTAATTAATGAATTTTCTGATCTTAAATGTAATGTTGTAAGAGTGTGTAAGAAATGTTGTAATAAATGTGTAAGAAGGTGTAAGAGATATGTAAGAGAAAGTAAGATAGATTTTGGAGTGTGAAACACTTCATCCTTTTAAGGGAAATGTGAATTTGTCCTTGGAGGCTTTATTTGAAGGCTCGTGGGACAAGTTAAAATTGTCCCACACCTCTTAAAACTATTCACCAACCATACCTATGGTGTGGAGGTTAAATTTAGACCTTTTAATGCATTTTGAAATGACTAATTGTAAGTTTTTATTGCACTTCTCGTACATATTGTAAATTCAGTCCTTTTGGAGTATGGGTTATTTTGGAGTGTGTAAGTAAATTTGTCGTTTTTATTTATTATGTTTAGGTGCATGATTTTGACTTATTCTTGGGTTGAGAAAGAATGATGTGGCATCCCATATGGATCCACATCATCCTCTTCTCTTCCCTCTCCTTTAAAAATTTGAATTCCTTGCTTGTTTGGGGTTGTTGAAACTTTTTTCATTCTTCTTGGGGGTGAATTTTTTTTTGCTATTTTGGGAGCTTGTTGTGGAAGGAGTTTGGATTCATTTTACATGATTGAGCATTGCTGATTTTGGACTACATTTATCTTTTGTAAATCTTGTGGATCTTGGAAAAAACTCCATTATGGAGAGGTAGGAACTTGTGTCTTTTGAAAATGTTTCTTTCTCTTGCATGCTTGTATGAAATGGTGAATGATGTTATATGTGTGTTGGATGGTTGGGTAGACTACTTAGGTTTTTGTGTAGGAGAAGGCTATGGAAATTTCACATGGGGGAAGGGGCATAAGGGAATTCCAATGGCATCAGTTTTATTGTGGAGAGAGTTTGGGATTGGGATCCACCTTGGAAAAGAAATAGCTTGCATTTCTTACTCTTGGGGGCATAAGGATGGGTTGGGATGTATAAGGTTTATGGGATATGATATGTTATATTGGTGGTATGATTATGGGTGGATGCCCAATTTCCAAATTGGTAGGCATACGTAGTTTCCCCATAGTTATTTTCTCTTCTTGGCTTGCTTGATCAAGCCTAAGTTTTGTGTGATTGTTTTCAAATGCAGTTGTGAACTGTTGTTTTGTTGGACTGTGTTTCTTATTGTATTGTACATGTGAAAGAATACTGCATGTTTGTTGTGGAAGCCTTATTTCCATGAGTTGATTTTCATCTTCTATTTCAATATGGTTGGGGCTTGGGGGCCAATGAGGAAGGATGACTTCTCCCTTCTCATTGGATGTCTTGGTTGGGTGGAGAGCATTTCCTTTCCCCCTTCCTTGTTGTGATCAAGATGAAAAGATGGAGAAACTAGCATGCTGCTATTTTGGAGCAAGAGGAATATAGTTTGACAGTCCCTTCTTTTGTGCAAGTTCATTGTAACCCTTCCCACTTGAAGTGGATGAATTGTATAGCAATTTGTAATGTGAAACCATTTGCATTGATAATGGAAGATTGAAATTGGAATTGTGAAATGTAAAGGAGATTCATTTTACTCTCTGTTTTGGAAAAGAAATGTAAAAGATATAATATGCATTGTATTTTGTATCTTAGGAATCAAATGGAGAAGAGAAGATTGTAAAATGTATTGGAAAGGAATAAAGGATTGCATTAGTTTCAAAATTACACTTTGTGTATTGAATGTGATTTATTATTATTGAAGATTGAAACTACTATTTGAAAAAGAAGAATGTGTAGGAAGTCTATTATTTTTTCACACTTAGAACTATATTAAAATTGAAATCAGGAATTGTAATTTTAACTTGGAATTGAATGGTTAATTAAATCC
Organism: Taxus wallichiana var. yunnanensis; assembly: GCA_018340775.1. Classification (NCBI taxonomy): domain Eukaryota; kingdom Viridiplantae; phylum Streptophyta; class Pinopsida; order Cupressales; family Taxaceae; genus Taxus; species Taxus wallichiana. The sequence goes on from CM031239.1 coordinate 189,298,590, forward strand.
AATAGATGTATTAGACTAGTTTAGAAACTATTCACACATTTAAATGATAAAATTGATATACAGATTTAGAAGAAAAGATCACTGTTATAAACTTCATTCTAGCAATTCATTTTAATAAAAATGTAGAGTTCAGACCTGTACTCAATAATCAACTTAAAAATGTTATGAAATATCATTGTAAGACACTAAGGAACTCAAATTTACCCTAACATTTAAGAAATAACCTTCAAAACTTTCTAAAATCTAATTTAAAACTTGCACAGTCATTTTTTGTCTATTGTTGAAAAATACAGCCCTAAATAAATTAAACAAAGTTACTCTCTAAAAACACTCTAAAACCTCCTGAAACAAACCCTCCATGTCTGTTTGACATGTTGAGTGAAGAAGGGGATCTAATTTAACAAAATTGAGAATTTGAAAACTCGTAAGTTCACTAATTAAAACCCCGCAAATTGGTTTCTCAAAACTGACCCATTAAAATTCATTAAATTCTAATATTGATGGTTTTTTTACAAAGAGGGAATCAAGAGCTTTCCGAAAAGTCCTCTTTTTCCCAAAACCGAGCTTTCTAGCTCAAGTTATGGCCATTTGAAGTTTTTACTTCAAATTGGCATTCAAAAAATAAAACAAATAAATCTAACTGTTAGAAAAATTTAAATTTTAACTTTGGAAAAATTTCCCTAAAAATCCTGTTGCCCCCACAATCCCGCAACCAATCGGGACCTACCACGTGGCACCTCGGAGGGGTGGACTGAATTTACACTTATCCATTTTGAAAATTTTGCCTTGGGAAAATTTTCCCATTTTTCCCCGCAACCCCACCGGCTGCAGCCAATCACATGCTGACACATGGCACGGTGGAAAGGCAAACCCTTTTTGAACTTAAAATTTTTAAGTTTTGGACTTTGGAAAAATTGCCCAATTTTTTTCCACATTCCCGCTAACCTATGACCAATCATGTGCTGACACGTGGTTCGACGGATGCGCGGGAGAATTTTGGAAGTTAACTTTTAATTCGTCTTTTGGTACAATTCTCCTTTTCCTCTGTCGGCCCACAACCAATTATAGGCTACCACGTGTCCTCATGGGGCAGTAGCAGAGGCATGGATTTTTCTTGTCCTTTATCCCTTTCAAACTCTCAGGAAAAATTTCCATTTTTGCCTCTGCGGTCTCAGCCAATGAGAAGTTGCCATGTGGCACTTTGGGGGTGGTGTGGATAGGGCGGAACCCCTTTGTTATTTTGGTTTTTGGCCTTGGGAAAATTTCAAAATTCTCCCTACGGCCCACAACTCCACCTTCCTCTCAGATTTCCTTCTTCAACATGTGTGTGGACCCACGTGTCCCCTTTTCCCATTTTGCCTCCTTTTGGCGTAATCCACCAATCCTCCCCGTCACTCGACAATCCCTTACCCTTCTCCCGCTCGAGCACGGGCTCGACGCGTGTCCATCGGGGCCCACAGAGGTGCGGTGGACTTGTGACTTTGTGCCTACACCGTGGGGAAAATTCCCTAAGCCCTCCCACAAACTGCCAAGCCGTTCTAGGTGTTTTCCCCACCTCTTGACACGTGTCCCCCTAGGGAAAATTTTACCCTAGAACTCCACCTACTCATATCTTGAGTTCTACAAGGAGTTAGGAGGACTTATTTATATCACCGGAAAGGTGAGAAAATTTCCTATCCATTGGGAATGGTTTAGGGAAATTTAAGAAGCATTATGTATGAGAAAAAAATCTAGTTGAAACTCTGAGCCTATTAGAGAGTGGGTATGGGGGTAAATTACTCCCTGAACCTAACTAAAACATATAACCCTAAAATTTGAACCTTGTGAACTTGAAATTGTTAATGAAGGAAAACATAGGTTGTAGTAGTTTGGTCTTGTTCCAAAACTCGTAGTGAAAACTAATGTCTTGTAACTTGGTTGTAGACATTTCAAAACAAAAAAATTATCCCCTAATTTTTCTAGCTAACCCTAGGTTGTTTCTTGGGTCTCAAGTGGTTGTTTAAACCGACATTACACTTGTGTAGTTGGTTACATTGGAGGTGATCGGTCTATGCCTAAGAGGTATAATTTCTCATTTGGGACTTCTATGGTTGTAAACACTAGCCCAGTGTTAGGACTTTTTGGGCAAGGTATAGGCACACAAGCATTTGGTCTCACATCTGGGAGTGGCGCGGGGTATACTATTGGTAGTGGGGCATTGTCACAGACCATAGGCATGCGTAGCTTAGTGGAACTATGGGGACCCTTGGCATGACCACTTCAGGACCTAGTGGGCCTAGTGGATCTAGTGGTTCAGGAGGAGTAGGAGCTAGTGGGTCTAGTGGATCTAGTGGTTCGGACCTAGTGGGCCTAGTGGATCTGGTGGTTCAGGACTTGGTGGACCTCTCTGGATCTCAGTGGCGAGGAAACACAGTGGAAATCAAGGCTCAAGCTAAAGAGGATTTGGGCCGCAACCACCACAACAAGTTTTCTTTGAAATGTCTCTACATTTGCCTGATTATAAAGGTATTGAGGATGCTACAGAACATGTTCACAAGTGTGAAATGCTATGGCGCACAAAGGGTGTCACAACCCCATAATAGAAGGCTAGTCAGTTTATAACCATGTTGTAAGGGCACGTGCATAGCTGGTATAGGAAGTATGACCCTCATCAAATAGTGGTGGACTATACTACTTTAAAGAATGCATTCTTAGTAGAATTCCACATTCCTGAGTTTGAAGCAGAAGAGCATCAACACTTTAAAGGAGATTCAACAAGGAATGGCAGAGAGTGTGCGAGAGTATGATGCATGCTTTAAAACTCTCTTGTCTAAATTATCATATGATAGTCACCCTTCACAGCATGCTCAGTGGTTTATTGGGGGTTGATCACTCCTTTTAGAAGGGCCTTATCTCATAAAAATTTTACAGAGCTACGCGAGGCATTGAAAGATGCCCTGCATTATGAAGTCAGCTCGGTAGTGTTGATACTAGAGTTAGCCTTCTTAGAGACTCGATTCATCGTTATGGCCAAGAAGTTGGAAAAATTGTCTATGAACTCATCCCATGAGACTCGTAATGGTTCATGGTTCACAAATTGTGAAATAGAGGGGCACATTAAGGATAATTGCCTTCAGAGAACAAGACATGCCATGACATGATTGTGAAATTTGTCATGGGGACCATGATGCAATTAGGTGCCCCTTACTTTGCAGCATGTAATCCGGAAGAATGTATCTTGTTACTATAAATTTTTCACTTATACAACCCATGATACTAAGAAATATAGGCTCATTGATCGAGATCCATGAGGCCATTAATCATGGGGTGTGTCAAACAAGTGTTACCAGTAATTCCAAGGGTGATGATCAGCTGTTATGAGGAGCACGCAGATGTAGGTGCACACGGAAGAGGTTTTTGAGGAGGCTTCCATGGTCATGGTAACTACGGAGGAGGAAGGGGTGAGTTCCCATGCAAAACCTGTTCCAATTGTGGATCTATAGAGCATTACAAATGAGAGTGCTCAGACCTATTGCAGTGCTCATGGTGCGGAAAGAAGCATAAGTATGAGGAGTGCCCAAAATTGTTTGAGCATATGAATCAGCAACACCAGAAGGATAAGGGCATTGCAATGGTCGGTCTTAAGAAGGTAGGCATATAGTGGATGCCTTAGGTAACAAGGGATGTAGGTTTAGAGCCTGTATTGGTAACAATAAGGGTAGAAGCCAAGCATGCAAGAGAGATACCAAGACAAAAGAACCTGGTTTCAAGGGAGGAGGTCATTCATGGAAAGTATCCAGACCTCGCGCTATAGACACCAAATTTGTGTCTTACGACCCCCCGTGCCCCGCATCTCATTTCGCAACCTAGCCTCATCACCTAAACCTTACACAATTATTTATTAATTACCTTATAATTAATAAATCCACATCTCCAAACCTACCACCTCATTTCGCCACCTCATCATGACCTAGTCCTAACCCTAAACTAACCTAATTAAGACCTATAACTTGGTCTACATCCACACCCATGACTAATTACTCCTCACCCACACCAAAATCAACCTAATAATGACTTGACCAAGCCCACAACTAATTCCTCGGGAGAAAAGGAGGGAAAGTTGGCTATTTTACTAAAAATAGCTCACTTTGACTTAACCGATATCGGTTCCTACTCGACCGCCGTCGGTTACGTAACCACCATCGGTTCCCTGTAAATGACCTCCCCCAACCAAAAACAAAGGATCGAACATGGGAATTCATTGAAGGATCGGGAATTCACTTGGCCGAGCAGAGACAAGTGAAGGAAAGAGAGGAGTTTGCAGAGAAGGACATCAAGCCCAAGACTGCAACTGAGTAACCAGAGCCTAGTGACACTCATCCAAGCATTGGGAGAGAAGATAGCTCATCTTGATTGTCAGATCATCCTACCTAAATCCTGCCTTCGTCATCACAAATTCCTGACTCGTATCTCATCAGAACTAGTAAGTAGTGTCTTATACGTTCTTTTAATAACATTTCTTGGATTTCTGAATCACAGTAATTACAAGTCTATTCCTAGATCTACTACCCGGTAACACCCTCCATCTAACTGTCATTCCTCTACCCCTACATCGCCCCCCAAAGAATGCCCCCATACCCTCCGAGCCTTCTCCATCACCCCCATTACCTATCCCCAATCATTTACTAGCCTTATAAACACCATAGCCACCTTATAGCCAACCTTCACCAAAGCCCCTAAACCACCGCCCTACCGATATCGGGTTAGCGAAACCGTACGTCAGTGATAAGACCGCATCGGTCACTGTGATTCAAAACCAAAACGAGCCCTTTCCTCTATTGTTTTAACAAGGTAATTAAATTGTAATTTTGCAATAATTTGTGTTAATTCATATTAGCAGGGGAATTGACCACCTTCGAAAGGAAGTCTAATATTTCCTGGGCCCAAGGCAGTTCCCTCATTTATTATGTAATTAGAATCTGTGGTCTTGTATTCTTACTTGTAGTAGTCCTTCCTGATAAAAAGGAGTTCTTCGCAATCGACTCCGATCTCTCTCTACGGTATGCACACACCCTCTCAACATTCAACAGTATTCCTCCTAGCCCTAAACCCTTATCTGCTTTCTCAAAGGAATGAAAGCATAGAAGCAAATCTATTCCAGGAACGGAAGCATTCTGTGCGAAACATTTTGGCACGCCCGGTGGGACCCATTTTGGGTTTCTTTCTTTCTTGCTTGCTTTCATATAGGGAGCACACTTGCTATTTTCTTCTTCTAAAATATTCACAAGATATTTTGTTATTTGGTAAAAGAATTTGTCTTGCTTTCACATCTTTGCATTAGTGAAAGTCATCTTCTTTGCTTCATCGAATATCATTTTCGATTTGGGTTTAAAACACGTGCATCACATTCTTGCTTGCCGTTTTCAATTCTAGTGAACATAGATTAAGTAACAGGTCGTACACGTGGGGGTGATATCCACGGTATTGACAAGAAATTAATCTTACTTTCACTGCACAACACATACCGAATCACATCATAATTAACACAACAGCTCAAACATCCCCCCTTTTCTACGGTATTCCTCCGCCCGATTGAGGTAACTTTATAAGCCAAAACAAACTTGACATTTCCCCTAAGTCTTCTATTTAGGATTGACATCATCTTGCGTCTAAGGCATAAGCCCAAAGTGATTAAAACTAATCCTAGGTTTAGTCTGTTAATTTGCTTGTGCATCTTGCTTGTTTTTTGTTCTGTTTCTCTGTCATACACTATTTTCTGTGATCACTTCAGAACAGTTTGGTAGGCATACTAAGCACTGTTAACCCCAAATCAGCAACTTCCTACAGCTTCTTACACCGGTCCTATTATACCGACATCGGTTAACTTACCGACGCCGGCTACAGCCTGACCGACATCGGTTATCTGACCGATATCGGTTACTGTCTTTCACAGTTCCCAAAACCAGCAACCCACCAATTCCAACACTTTGTTGTTGCTTCTGTTCCTGATAGATTGCATCCCTGCTGTGTACTCTTATCCATGGTTGTTATCACTTGAAACAAGCCGCAGCCATGGTTTCACATGCCTGCTCCGTGCCTTTTCCTGAATCACCCCCTTCACATCCTGTGGGGAATCCTACGGACACCAGCGAGGTTCCCAAAATCCCTGTAGGAGATAAGGAATTTGTGAAATTTTTGGATGCTAATCCTAGCACTGTATAATACTATTTGTCTCATGCCCCTGACCGTACACCCGACGGTCAACTCCTTGTTGGTATGCCTATTAGTATAGCCGCTCATTTAGCTCCCTCTCCACCTGATAATTCCACCTTGCCTTCTTCATCCTTAGCCCCGTCACCCAACTCAGTGACTTCAGAGGTTCTTACACAAATTGGCTTTCCTTTTGTTAATCTGGGGCCCCACATATCATTACCACCGACTGCTCCTACCTCGTCTCTCTCACAGACTGCTCCTTTCATAACTTGCTCTCTGCCACCTATTCACACAAGCTTTCCTTCTCAAGCTCCGCCCACCTTTTCATTTCCACACACGTATCCGGTGACTTCAACATCTTATATAGGACATCCCTATTCGGTCGCCTCAACATATTCATCCTCAATACCTTATCAACATTTAACCCCACCATTGTCTAGTGGTGGCCCTTGGCCCAATCCTCCATTTTTACGGCAACCGCACCATCATCTCATCCAACTACTGATTTAATCAAACAAATGATGGACAAAATGCAAAATATGGAGGCTTCTGTTTCAGGAAGCCGTAGCACCCTGACATACGAGCAAGTTTGTTAGGAGCCTATTCATCCTTCTATCCCCCTTCATTCATATCCTCCTCAATGGGAATTACCAAAATTCACTCATTTTAATAGTAAGGAGGATCCTCAACAACATTTGCAATCATTTAGACATGCCTGCTATCTCGATTACTCATGATGATTCCTTACTACTCCGCACCTTTCCCATGTCCTTATCAGACCCACCTTGAGTGGTACAAGTGCTTTAACCCAAAGACTCAATCTTCTCTTTTAACCAATTAGCCCAATCTTTCGGATCATTTCTCCATTAACATTACTAAGAAAGTATCTATCACCGACCTCTATGCCATCCGACAATTTGAAGACGAATCTATCAGATTTTCGTTGATGATGGCGGGGCCTTATCAACCAACTTACTTATGCCTTGCCTCAGCCGCCAACTTATCGAACTCTTTACGCGGGCTCACTAAGCACATTTCTCCTACCCTCCAAATTCAAACTTTCCGCACATTTGACGAGGCCTTTACTATGGCTCGAAAACTAGAAATTCGAGCCTTAGAGGAAGAGAAATTGTGGTTGCGCAACAAAAACCCCAATTTCAAACCCAAGACTCCACCAACAAACCTAACACCACCAATTCTCACGCATCGACTGCTTCAAATCAAAAGGAGCTGTCCATGCGGTGATGGTCAAATCCCAAGTACCGTCTAATACCCCACCAAAAACCACCTATAAGTATAAAGCCGAGCCCATCAATTACACTCCCTTGGGAGAAACTTATGGTGTGATATTGGAAAAATTGCTCAAGGCAGGAGCTATTACCTTACCTCCTGTTAAACCTCACTCCGGGTTTGATTCCACCCGCGCTATACCTTCTTGGTACAAAGAAAATGACTTCAGAATTTCACGCGTGAAGGGACACAATCATGAAAACTGCAAGATGTTGAAAAACATAGTGCAGGAAATGGTTGATGCAGGGGATATAGCCCTCGATAATCCTAATGCCCCTGCTAACCGAAATTTGAAAATTTTCAACAAACCATTCCCGAACCACTCATCTAATAGTAACATAAACCAAGATATCTTAGCCGAGGAGAGTGTTCATGAAATCCATGTAGTCTTCGACTCCCAGCCAAAAGCCTCTATCAAGAAAATTCTGAATCAAGCCTCTTCACTAACACAGGAACCCGAACCCCCTTCACCACCATTAAGACAAGACGAAATCCTTGCCGTTCCTTTACCCATAAAGGAATTAACCACCCAGAGTTCTCTTCTCATAGATGAGCCTTCTTACACCACATCCTTGCAAGACTGTGAGCGGATGTTATCTAATTTATCTATTTCCCAAACATCTCCTTCTACCACTCTTTCCATACAAGAGGAAGGCTCGCCACTTCTTTTCATCCTCCTAGACGAGAAACCCTTGAACCGACATCACCAAATTCTTTAATCATGATGGATCCTCTCAAACATGCCCTCCTACCTATTAGTTCTTCATCACCTAAATCTTTTCAAATGGCTAGTTGACCTCTTAACGCCCATTGATATAAGTACCTCATTTACCCCCGTATCACACCCACAAAGGGACCGAAATCACAACCCACCTTTCTTCCATACAAAAGTTCCTATTTACATGTGAGGATTTTCACCCCTCGTAAGATAGATATCTGAGTCCTATGGGAACGCTTTGAGTACACCATATTCTACTCAAATGCAGATGACCGATCCAGATGCCTCTACCATATACCCGAAGTGTTTACAAAAGCTTAAAATTCCTATGTCCTCATATTCACCCCCCTCATCTCTACCAAATACCTCATCCACCTCTATTGACCTAACCAAACCTTCCCCTATGCTTGGGACCTCACCAATACCCAGTCTAACACACCCACCTAAATGGTTAGATTTATCCAAAAGTAAAGCCGTCCATCCACTTAGGAGACAGACCCAATCTCCTCAAGTCCAACCTATGTCTCTATCACAACTAAAACCATCACCATCACACCTACCTTCTATATTGGGACCTCATCCCTCCACCTTGCATCAATACATCATACCTCCTACGTTTTCTTTAAAACGACCTACACCTTCCGCACCCATACAAAGATCCAAGGGTATATCAACACCGTCACCCCAAGTATCCTGTCCACCTATCAACTCTAAACAAATTCCAAAAGGATTTGTTTCTCCTCCATGGTTGTTTTGCTACCACGCTCATCTCGACTCATCTAAAACATAACTTCTATGCCGAATAGGTCACGTTTAGTTAAATCCAATTATCAAAACCCTTTGGCTAAGCCGCCACCCATACAAATCAACCATACCCAGTCATTACCGAAACCTACCCATTCAATAGCCTCATTTTCCTCTGACTTTGACCCACTCAAAGGGTCTTACGCCAAAATCCTTGCAATGTTGGTGGAGAATGCGACCATTTCCCTACCCCCACTTAGACCCTATGATCCATCTAAACCTCGACCTATAGGTTATGATGAGTCTAAAATCTGCACTTACCACCACACACCAGGACATGATGTAGAGGGATGCAAAGCGTTGAAAGCCATAATTCGTCAGTCACCTCTCTCAGATTAAAAGGTTAAGAAAGACAATTTACGAAGGGAGAAAAATTTATCTTCAATCCCCTCTCCTATACCACCTATCCCCGCCTCACCAAGATCTATCATTATTACAACCCCACCGCTCAAGACCATGACTTATCCCTACCGTATTCCTCCTCTCATGTTCACAGATCAACATGATTAGTGTTGCTACTCGAGGCGTAAAAACAATGGGAAAGCTAAAGAAAGCACACCGCGCCTCTCTCTTTCTCCGTCCACCATCCCGATCGCACCACCACCTAAAGTGGTTATTCGTGGACCTCGCCTACCTCCTCTCTAATGGAGTTTCCCACCGTACCATGATCAAACAAATTCACCAATCACCTATAAAATGACACTATATGATCTCATTCGCACCTCTCAATCTCATCGCAAGCGCTTGTTGAAATCCTTCAAGGGATAGAGGTCTTACCTAACAAACCTTGCCTGTTACCTCCATCTTAACACCCAACCACGTTGCCTCTCTCACCAAACAATCTACCACTTCCGTCCCTCGTGCAAAGAAACCGCCGCCGCCGGCTTCTCTCCAAGATGAAATTGTTGACTTTGGTGCGTAAGACCCGACCCCGCTCTTTTCATCTCAAATTTACGTCGGGACATTCGGGCGTGTCGTGTTATGATTGATGGGGCACTAGCCTAAACATCATCTCTTCCAAAGCCTTTCAACAAATGAATATCCCCTCTAGCTGCATGTGTGCCAACCCCACCATGTTGCGTTCATTCAACGATGCTATTACTTCTACCTTAGGCACTGTGATCCTTAACATTCGTGTAGGGCCACGTACCTTACCTGAACTCTTCTATGTCCTTGAGGGAGAATTCCAATATAACATGTTGTTAGGCCACCCTTGATTCGGCTATGGAATGCGTTCTCCACCTTACATAGATGCATAAAATTTGAGTACGAGGGGAAGTCCTACACCGTAAAAGCTGATCCTCCCCCCTTCAAAACCTGCAATATGTTATATCACCCTAATGATGTGCTTGTACCAGTCAAGACACCCATTCATCCAACCCAACCATCCACTTCAACTACACCTCTACCATCCACCTCAACCACACCTACACCTTCAACCAATGAAACCGCCGTCGCAAATACCACTTCCTTTCCTGCAGACAACATCCCAACCTCAGACCCCTTAGTAGATGTTTTTCAATGCCTTACGCTGGGGGAGTATCACCTATATAACGTTAGCTCTTTCCATACCCCACAGGAGTACGGATAGTTACATGCGCATCCTACCTACGACCGTCATGTGGGGGAGGTAATCTCCTACGGACCACCTAATTACCGCACCAACCTAACGTATGGGGGTGTCGACGCATCCTCCGTTACCCCTAAACCTCCCCTTGGTGTGGTTCCCTTCCAATCTGATTTTCAATACCTGACAAATCGTCGTTTCGCCCTCACCTTCTTGACTCGCTATGCCTGGAAAGGTTTTGGTTTTGGTCTTTATGAATAAGGCCGACATACAATCATTCCCATGACTACACGCAAACACAAAGATCGTAGTGGTCTTAGATTTCCTGAAACACTTACACCAAAGAAACATCGTGTCAGTTGTATCCTGGAAGATGACAACGTCACCCCTACCGAACCATCATCACCCATTTTTCCATCGTCACCCACAGAGTCGATAGACCCTGAATCTATCCCTCCTAACTTTTTTTTTTTTTTTTCATAAACGCTCTTCCTGGGTCCTCTCACTTATCAACGTGATAATGAGGACTCGTCTTCTCTTCCCTTCGTATCCGCATGATCAAGAGGATTTTCCTTCAATTAATGTTGTTGAGTGCCAGATGATGACTACATCCTCACTTACCTCAAAAGTGCGGATGACTCTTATATTCAACGCGCCTTACCATTCAAACTCAAACCATGTTGAATGAGTCGACTATAGAAATCAACATCCACACAGAGGATGATCCTCACATTGTGAAGATCGGACAATCTCTTAACGCATTAGAACAAGCCACCTTTACTACCTTTCTCCATGCCCGCAACCAAGCTTTCGCTTGGTCCTACACTGACATGCCAGGAATTGATCCTGACATTGCTGTCCATAACATTACCCTAAGACCCGATGCCAAACCAGCTTAAGTAGAAACCGAGAAAATGCATCCACGCATTGCCCTCTTGGTCAAAGAAGAGCTTCAATGACTCCTTTCTGCTTTCCTTCATCTTACCTATTGACTATCCTCAATGGATCTCTAACATCGCACTGCATAAAGCAACGGGGACTTCGTATATGTACACGATTTCCAGACCTTAACCTCGCTTGCCCGAAGGATGACTTCCTCCCAAGTATTGATCAACTTGTTGATTTCATTGCGGGCCATGAGATGCTTTCTCTCATGGATGGCTTCTCGGATACAATCAAATTTTGGTAGCCCCGCCGATCAACATAAAACTACCTTCATAAATCCTTGGGAACCTTCTGATATCGTGTCATGCCATTTGGCCTTAAGAATGCTTTGGTGCGACCTACCAGCAGGCTATGACTTACATATTTCATGACATTATGCACACTATCCTTGAGGATTATGTTAATGATCTTCTTGGAAAATTTAAACATAGCAGTGAACATCTCGATGTTTTAACCATTATTTTCGATCACCTGCTACAATATTGTATTCGCCTTCAACCAAAGAAATGTGTCTTTGGTGTCCTTTCGGGAAAAATTCTTGGTTTTATTGTCTCTTTGTGTGGCATCGAGGTCGATCTAGCTAAAGTCAAAGCTATCCTAGAAATGCCCCCACCTACTAACCTCAAACAATTACGTAGTTTGCAAGGTAAACTCCAATCTATCCGGCGTTTCATCTCCCAACTCTCGGATCGATGTCAACCTTTCCATCACCTCCTTAAAAAGGACATTGTCTTTCAATGGAGCGAAGAGTGCCACCAAGCCTTTGAGGCTCTCAAAGCCTATCTCTTGTAGCCACCTGTGCTTATCCCACCTCAGGACGATCGCCCTTTCTACCTTTACCTTTCTGCCACCGACCATGCTGTAGGAGCCATGCTCGCACATCATGACTCTGAGCATCGAGAACAAGCCGTTTATTACATAAGTCGTACTCTCGTGGATTACGAGACTAGGTATACACATGTAGAAAAATTGTGCCTAGCCCTATCATTCGTAGCCACCAAACTCCGACACTACCTCCTGAATCACAAAACTTTTGTCATCACCAACGCGGACCCCATTCATTATATGTATGCCAAACCACATCTAAACCAACGCATCGCCCGATGGCTTATGCTCCTTGCCGACCTCGACCTTGAATTTGTACACCAGAAATCAATAAAAGGACAAACTATTGCAGACCAACTCGCGGAAGCCCCTTTACCTGGGGAACAATTTACCAATTTTAATTTCCCCGACGAACTCATCGCCACTCTTTCACTCAGTGAGGAGTCGTATCCAATGACCCTCTTCTTTGATGGATCCAAATGCCAGCGTGGCGGAGGAGCTGGCGTTGTTCTCATTCCTCTTGACGCTGAGCCTATGCCTCTTTCATTCCGGCTTGATTTCCCCTGCACTAATAATACAGTGGAATACGAGGCCCTTGTTTTAGGTCTCCAGGTTGCGTTACACTTAGGTGTCAAATCTATCAATATTTTCAGTGACTCTCAATTGGTAGTCAATAGAGTTATGGGCATCTACCAATGTAAAATGAGGAACTTTAAAAGTACAAACATTACGTGGATTCACTTTTGACCTTTTTTACTCATTATTCTATCCAAACCATTCCCGCTCCATTAAAAATTTGCGGATACTATGGCTTGCTTAGCCTCACAAATTCTGCCTCTCACCAATCGACTCTAACATATATTGTCTTGGTCCAACAACTCTTTGCCCCATCTTACTCCGCCCTAGATGTTTGTATGATAAATAATGTGTCTACTAATTCGCATGATACCCGGTATCACCAATTTCACAACTACCTTACAACTCTCGTTCTCCCACCTCGACCTTACTAGTAACGACAAACGTTCTTTTCTTAAAAGTGTTTCTCGTTATGTCATCATGGGGGAATCCTCTATAAATGTGGCTTTGATGGCATCCTCCTTCAATGTATAACCGGTGCGAGGTCACCTTTTCCATCCAACAAGTCCACAATTGTATTTGTGGTAGACATTTTAGTGGCCTTTCCGTGGCCAAACGGATCCTTCACCTAGGCTATTATTGGCCTACTCTTAATAACAACTGGTGCGAATATGTTAAGCGTTGTGTTATGTGTCAACAACATGCCAACCTTCAACATACTCCTAGCCATCCGCTACAGGTCACACGAGATCTTTGGCCTTTCTCACAATGGGGTTTAGACCTTATTGGTGAGATTCACCCACCATCTTCGCAACGTCACCGTTGGATAATCACAGCAACCGAATATTACACTAAATGGGTGGAAGCCATTCCACTCATTTCAACCAAAAAAGAAAAAATCATCGAATTCATTAACCATCACATTATCTGTCATTTTGGCGTTCTTCATCGCCTGATAACAGATAATGGAAAATATTTCAAAAATAAGTTGTTACAAGACCTTTGTGACAACTTTGGTATCAAACTTAGCTTCTCATCACCTTACTATCCACAAGAAAATGGTCAAGCCGAATCTTCTAATAAAACCCTAACCAAAATCCTCATGAAAGTTGTTAACGATTCTAGAAGCAATTGGCCTGATCACATCCCCTTTGCCCTTTGGGCTTATCGGACTAGCATTCGCACCTCCACTAATGCCACCCCATTCTCATTGGTATATGATACCGAGGTTGTCTTGCCTCTCAAAATACAAATACCCTCCCTAAGAATATCTCTTCAGGATATTCTCACCAATGATGATTTCCGCCAAGAGCGGTTAGCCCAATTGAGCTTCTTGATGTGCGCCATCTTACACTCTTGACCATCTTCAAATCTATCAAAAATGCATCAAGCGTGCTTATGATAAGCGACTCCATGAGCGTACCTTTAACGTTGGTGATCTTTCCTCAAAGAGAATCAACATGTAACCAAACTAGAAAAGAGCAAACGTGGAAAATTTGCTCCTAATGGATTCGGCCCTACATTATCACTCATACTTATGGATCATGAACTTACTTGTTTAGCTTCGCTTAATGGTAAACCTGAGCCTGAACCCCTTAATGCCTTGCATCTTTGACCATTCTACTGTTGAATTTAGTGTTATATCACTTCTTATCTACCTTGCGCTCGTCCCTTGAGCTCATTTACTACCTCATACACTTTTGTTCCATGCATCTCAAAATAGAATCAAGCTCACGTGGTTTGGTCATTACCTCCTCTTAAAGATGCCTTCCCCTTTTTAGTCTGGTCCATGACTTAAAAGTATCAAAATAACATGTTCTCAATTATACACTTATGGGATATTCTTGAGTCAAACTTCCTACAAAACTAGATGCTTCATGCCAAACAGACATCTAGACCTCTAAGTTATACATAGACTGCTCCCTCGAAGGATAGCTATGTGTAAAGTCACATCTACTATTATAAATAGACTGCTCCCCCGAAGGATAGCTATACACAAAAAATGCATCTGCTACTATAAATAGACTACTCCCTTGAAGGATAGCTATACAAAGTCATCCTTTATCAGAAGCTTCTCGTATTGATCAGCTTCGTGAAGACCTCAAGAACAACAAAATACATATCCCCTATGGACTTCCCGCATTAATCAGTCTATATCCAGAAAAATAAAAGCAGTATTCCAAAGCACTTTTGAGTCATGGACTTGTCTATTTAGGTTTGGTTCTCTTTCATCGAATAATCACCTTCTAATAAGTTCTCTTGCGCCTTAAATATACCACCACCTCACCTCACCATTCATCAACACAACAAAACTCAAGGGACCTGATGTATATCCGATATATTGTGATAATATGACTCTTTTCACCTATTGACTTCTCACCTATGCAAGGCACATATGGATTCAAGCCCATCCTATGTTAATATATGTGGTTTGTTTAGCTCTTCTCAACTACGGGACACTTTTGCCTCTTTTACTCTACTCTAGGATTGTGTGTTGACCTTAATTAGGACACGATTCTCTACTACTTGGGTAAGCTAACTTTCGTTTCACCTATACAAACACCAACATAGCCAATCCCTTACCAACACCGACGACGTTACCCTACCAATATCAATATTTTTACCAACCAACAAATCGCCTAACCATAAACAAATTGCCTCGAATTCACCTCTCCCCGGTCCTAAGGAGAACTACATCGGCCCGAGGCCCCTCCTTGCTTTGTGCAATGGGCTATGTAGGCAGCACTTAGGAGACATGGGGTCTCCCAAGGTTAGCTCAACCATCCCCTACCATAACCTATCATGTGTGGTATACATAAATCTATTTGTGTATTTCTATTCGCTCACATTCATCTTTAGCCTTTTTCAAAACAAAACATCCAAAACACAACCATTCTTATTATTATCATAACTCAAATCAACATACATATTTAGTTTTATTTAGATGTTAAACAAATACATCTTCTCTATCATCAACGCGCAGGTCGGCATCCTTATTTATTCTTATACTTTTATGAAATTCACTTAGACCCTTGCGCCTCCTCCCGAATCAGGTGGTGATCGTGATCGTCGATGCCACTCACTTGGCCTCTCCATCCTCAAAGGTGCCAATGCTATTGGTTCCTCCCACTGATCTGCCAACATCTCCTGTAACATACAAATACGTCCTCTTGCGTGGAGGAATTTTTCCTCTAGTCTCTCCACTCATTACTCTGCAACCGCTAACAATCTCGTTGTCTCATTCACCCGCGTTTGAGCTGATGAACTAAACCCTGCAAACGATCTCTCTCTCGCTTTGTAATCATAGCTATGTCGGGATGATGACGTACGCCTCACACTCTGCTTTACCCACCATAATCTATAGGCCTCTATCGCTCCTACATCCATTACCTGCGATCGGCCTGCTATCTCCTCTCGGCCCTTCTCGGAGGTGTTGGCCGGTGGTGTGGTGAGAATGCTTTGCCTCGGCGTCGATCCTCATGTATGGTCTATAAGCCATAGGTATATCCTGAACAAATCCAAATTGTCACCACACATGATCTAGAGAAATCCTCTCGTACTCACTTGGCCTTTGTGCCCCGTGATCCACCTCAATTGCTCTACACCCTCAACTCCTCACCGGGTTCTCCACCAATCAAATTCTGCCTCCTACTCACTGGGGTCTACCAACCACTCACTTCTCCACTCAAATAATGCCACCTCAGCCAACAAACTCAACAATATCACTAAAACACCTCAGACAACTAAATTTGGTTTTCAAATTGACAATGTGACAATGACAGGCCGTATTTTTCTTTTTATAGGTTTTTGACCTATAACCGATATCGGTTATATTGTGCCTAAAAATACCGATATCGGTCATCTAGCCGATACTGGTCATAGCTAACCGATATCGGTTTAATCCCTATTTTACCAAAATTTCTGCCCTTATTCACCAATCTCCCTTTCTCACCACATCGCCTATACCCTCCTTTGCTAAATAGCCTTTTTTGACTTCATTGGCCACATTCACGGCCACAGCCAACCAACCAGGCCCGACTTAACGCCGCAACCAACCATTTGGCCCGACCCAAGGCCGCAACCAACCATTTGGCCCGACCCAAGGCCACAACCAACCAATCAGGCTTGACCCGAGGCCGCAACCAACCATTTGGCTCGACCCAAGGCCACAACCAACCATTTGGCCCGACCCAAGGCCGCAACCAACCAATCAGGCCCGACCCATGGCCCTCACTAATCAATCGGCCCGACCCAAGGCCGCACCAATTAAATACCTAGCCCAAAACCCGCAACTTTCAATTTTATCCACCCATTATGTAGCTTTTTGTTCAATTGAGCTCACATGTTCATGTTTTAGCATGATTAGGGTACTTGACTTGATCAGTTGACCAACTTTTCCTAGACCGAGACCGTGATGTTTATCTCAACCAAACCAACCATTTGGTACTGCTGAACATGCCTAAACATTCCTGTACCTTACCCGTTATATCCCCTGGAGCTACTTCCTATGCCTTGGATACCAGGATTATATCACCCTTGTTTGGATAAACTATCGACCTTTGCCTATGAATTGCTTGTTTGCTCTTCAAAATCATGTACCCTGGTCGCACTACTGCATTTCAACGTGCGTCTACTTCCTTGAACTTACCCCACCATCTTACCATCATCTCAACACCATTTACCCTTTATCAACCCTATCCCTGATTTCACGTTACCTCAATCTATGATAGATTTGAGGGGGATTACCTATACCCTTAACAGAGTAATCGTTGTATATATTTACCCCACAGGTAAATATAGATAAACACAAGGAAAAATATGCTGGAGAAGTTCAAAAACCCGACATAAGGAAAATATGCCAGAGAAGTTCAAAAGCCCGATAGGAAAATATGCCGTAGAAGTTCAAAAACCTGACATAAGGAAAATATTCCTAGAAGTTCAAAAGCTCCGACAGAAAATATGTCGAGGGATTCCAAAACCGACACAAAGGAATTTCGGGTTTCGGGTTTGGAAACATGAGACATGAAGCATGAAAATCGCAAGGCATGTCCCGATGCTTGAGGGTTCTAAAACCCAAAACACTACCTAGGAAAATCAGGTTTTGGAGTCGGGAAGCATGGGGCAAAAACATGTTTAGGCACCCTCCAAACCCAATGCAGATGCAAAGGAGAAACCCGAACCCGACCGAAAGCAGACTCCACGACTTGGGAATATTCAAATGGCCATAACTTTTCACAGGAAGCTCGAATTCACGCAAGGTTGGAATTTTCAGAAAGCTCTCGGTGTCCTCTACCCAACAGTGAATGGATATCTTGATTTGGGTGAGAAAAATTTATTCAAAAATGTAAAATACAGTTCGCCATTTTTGGGGTTGTTAGGGGTCTCACCTACTGGCATAATGAGATGAGTTAAGGGCAGTCTGGAGGTGGTTGGAGCAGATTTCGAATTCCTCTCTTCTCCCTCTCTTTTTCCTCCTATAAATTGTAAGGAGGGGCTTCTTTTAAAAGGTTGGACATTTTTGTTTTTCCCCTCCCTTCTTCTCTTTGGCAAGTGAATTTGTGGAGTTAAAACCTCCCATTTAAAATGGTAATGCAACTTTGCCTCTTGGCACTTTGTAGTGTATTGTATCAATCTTTGGAGCAAATAATACATGTCTGTGGATGATTCTCAACCCTCTCTGTGTTCATTTGCATCCTCCTGATCTTTCACTGCAATTCTAGTTATCTGTGCATGATCTTGCATTGCATTTTAATGGCTTGTGTTTATTGGCAGGACAGTTGTTCTTCATTCCTCGGTGCATCACCTCTATTAGTTTAGGTTTTATTTTATGCATCTTCTTACCCTGTCTCCTTGGAAAATTAGATTAGGTTTTGAGTAGACCCTCTCTACATTTTTATGTGTGCATCTGGAATGAGGAATAGGAACCGGCCTTCATCCGGAGATCTTTTCTGATTTCGCAAGGTCCCACACTTGGGAAAAGCTCCATGTTATGCAATCACACTGAGAGTCTCAACCCATCGAGTTGTAGAGTCCTAGGGGTGCTGCGATTCACAACCAATAGTTTTGGCATGCCCGTGGGGGAAAAAGGTCATTCCACAAGATTTGAAGGATTTTTCATGAAATTCGGACTAAAAAATTGTAGTTTTTACAATTTGGATTTTGCACCTTCTAGGTTGAACTCCGAAATCAATTTTCAAGGGCTTAAATTGCTCAAAACAAGTCAAAATTTCACTAGTTGGTAGATCTGAGGGTAATCCTCAAAAGGGTATCCTTATTTTTTTGAGATTTTGATTTTCAAAATTTCATGGTTTTTTGGGTTTGGGTTTTCGAGGTCCGAGAACATCAAAGCAGACCCAACAGTCATTTCGGGTTTTGGGGGATGCATTGCATGGTCCTATTCCCGACAATAGTCATTTCAGGTTTTTGGGGTGTCGGGCATGTCCCAAGTTCCGACACATGGCAATTCAGGTTTTGTAAGTTGCATTGCATGACCTGAGTTCCACCTGTACCTTTCGGGATCCGCAGCTGCACAACAAGGCCCGAATTCAATTGAAGATTGTCTCCTCTGGGTCCTTCAAGTTTAAATTCTATTTTTAATATTGTCAAGTTTGGTGTGTAACTTGGCAAAATCTAGTCTTTTGAGGCTCATTCTCTAACACATCTGGCGACTCCGAAGGGATAGAATTCAGCGGTGTAGCATCACAAGTTGCCTAGGCACATGAGAAGAATTCGAACCAGGTCTAATACTCGAGAAGAGGGGATTTTTTTCCACTTGCAACTTTCACCAGGTAGAGGAAGGAGAGGAAGAAGACCACAAAGATCACCATCTCCACCTAACAGGACTTTGTCTACACCTCCACCCGGTAGACCTTTTCTCGCATCGACTAGGGTTCTTAGGCCAATCATAATGGCACATCTACCACCGAATCCCTTTGTCAATTTCACGGGCACTTGTCCACTTGCCCTAAATTCTCGAATCAAATTCTAGTTGCAGTATAAAGAATATCCCCTATTTTACAGGAGAAAATCATACTACTCCTATTGATCACATCCAGGATATTGCTAATGCATGTGCAATCCACGAAATAAATGAAATGGATGTTGTATTCAAGTTGTTGGCTTCATCTTTCAAAGGTAAGGCCTTACAATGGTTTAGGAGCCTAGCAGCAGGGTCTATTACGAATTGGAACCAACTTTGTTCAGCTCTTTGCAACCAATTCAGGAGAGGGCGATAATTTGTCCTTATTGGAACAATTGACAACAATCAAAAGGGCTCCTAACGAACAAATGACAGATTTCAACTTTAGATTCCAACGGACATGGGACAGGATTCCAATAGCTGTTAGGCCAACCACCGAAGGAGCATTCCTTTATTTCTTAAAGGCTATAAATTCGACATAGCCATGATGATCCATCAATGGGAGGGACAATGCTGCCAGGGGCCTATGACATAGCGATCAGAGCAGAGAACTATTTGATCCAAGCTGGTAAGCTTGCACCAAGGCCACCAATGCCTCTCCATCTAGATATGGGAAATCCTACAACCACAAGTACCGAATCGAATCCCATTACAACAACTAGAAATCAAAGCAATAACGAGGCATCGACTCCTTCAAACACTTCAAAGGAATTGTAGGAGGTTATGAAATAGCTGTAGAACCTTGGAAATGAGATAGTGACTATCAAAAGACAGCAAGCTCAAAGTGTTAGACCGTATCAGCCTCAAGCGTAGTACCAAGCTAGGCCCCATACCAATAAAATAGACCATCACTCAAAGCTACAAATCAAAACCAAAACCAGGGACAACCTCAAGCTACTAGGCCATTTCGACCGTATGATCCAAATGCAACGACATCCTCAAGAGCCTTGGTTTCAACACAAAACAACATGGCACAAGAGTACAACTGGTGTTACCCTTGCAATTTACCTCCTACAATCGGTCAAAGATGTTTCAATGGCACACTAAATCGAGGCCTTGATGGTGTAGACCATTGGTGTTCCTCAAGAACCAAGCTAGGACGAGAATCAGCAACAAGAAACACAACAAGAGGGACTTCCAACAGAGACCACGTTGGCCAATTGGCAAATAGAAGACTTCTGTGGAGTGAACCAACAACCTTTTCAAAGCGTGGCTGCCAACACACGGTCGAAGAAGAGAAACATAGAAGAGGGACAACCATCTAATCCAGTTGTTTCTCAGCCCACTCTTACACAACAAGGGGTCAGTAGACCAAACGTAGCTCCAAATGTGCAAAATCAACCTAAGGTACCTGTTGTAGCAACACATGCACCTATTCAAGCTCCAGAAAAGGTTGCGCCAAGTAAGGGACAACAAAAGGACAATTCATCCCCTTTCAACATCATCGATCAAATGAAGAAGACACATGTGAACATTTCCATGTGGGAATCACTTGCGATCCTAGGGCAACGAGATTTATTGCAAGCTGCAATGGCTAATTGGTCTACCTCAAATGTATCAAATCGGGGACATGAGAAAGTTCTCACTAATGCAGTGCAACATGATGGGGGCCAGACAAGCAAGAATTTGAAGCCTCCACCATTCTATGTGTCATTGGTTGTTGGAAACCACTTGGTACACAACTGCATGATAGATTCAGGGGCAAGTAGTTCAGTGATGCCGAAGCAAATAGCGGATCAACTGGGTTTGAAGTATGAGCCAGTGCTGAAAGGAGTAGTGCAGCTAGATGGAACAGCAGTAGGAACTGTTGGAGTCATCAAGGGGTTAAGCCTAACACTACATTCATGTCCTAATGTTACAGTTCTACAAGATGTGTCTGTGATTGACCTTCCGCCACTCTTTGCGTTGTGTCTATCAAGGGACTTCACTGCAAAAATTGGTGGATATTTATCTGCAGATTGGTCACACATGATTTTCAGGACAAGGTATGGGGCCAAAGCAACAATCAGGTCAGAACCAATTTCCAATTTCCATATTGAGCCTCATGTACTAGGTCCTATCAATGCAAATTTCTTAGCTTTTGATCAAGAGTGTTAAAGTGATCTAGAAGCAAGAACTAAGGTCGAGGGAATTCCTGATTTAACTTTGGATGAATGGGCAAACAAAAGTCATCAATTCGACCCATACAAGGAAATTGAAGAATCTGAATTGGGTGTGTATTGTGTACACGAAGAAAATTCACCCGTTCCTGACATCATTCAGCCTGAACAAAAGGATGACAACAAAGTTTGGAAATTATTTTTCGATGGTTCGAGAAGCAGACAAGGTGTTGGAGGTGGTGCAATGTTGATTTCACCACAAGACATCAAATATTTTTCATCTTTTTGTTTCTAGTTTTCTTGTTCAAACAACATGGCTGAATACGAGGCATTGATTCATGGACTTCATTGGGCCAGGAAAAGGGGCATAAAGAACTTGCAGGTGTTCGGGATAGCGAGCTAATCGTCAACCAAGTCAGGGGACAACATGCTACAAAGAATGACCTGCTGAAGAGCTATAAGAATAGGGTATGGGACCTCATTGAGGATTTTGAAGCTTTCAACATTGTGTCCATACCCAGGAAGAAAAATGAAGCCATAGATAGGCTCGCAGTAGTTGGAGCAAATTTTGATGTGGTTGACAACATCAGAAGGGAAAAAACACAACCACATATCCACGTGATTGTGAGGCCAGCAGTTCCAGATAATAACACAAGCTGGCAGGTGTTTGAGAATGATCAACAGATCATCAATTTTTTACAAGAAGGGGCTGATTCTCACTAGGAATCGGATAGACTAGAGTAATGTAATGGGGATCAAGTTGTGTAGTTGCGGACAAACAAGCTTCCCAAGGGTTTAGTAACGTTGGAGTCTATCTTCAACCCTAATGACCAGTTTCATAAGGAAAAGGCTAACATACAGGTCAAGAGAGAAGATTCAGGGCCAATTCTGGTTGGGGAAGGCAAAACACTTCAAATTGGTAAAGTGGCCACTAAGCAGGAGAAATCAGATTTCATACAGCTTTGCCAAGAATTTCCAGATGTCTTTGCTTGGAGTTATGAAGACTTGAGGGGATTCAATCCAAAGTTGGCACAACATACCATAGAATTGAATCCAGATGCCAAGCCCATCAGTGCGTAAGGTAGACCACAACCCTCACATTGAGCCTCTAATGAAGAAAGAGCTAAACAAGCTAATAGAGGCAAGCATTATATTCCCAATCAAGCACTCAAGATGGGTTACAAACTTGGTTCCGGTCAAGAAGAAGAGTGGAGAAATCAGGTTATGTGTGGACTTTCGAGACCTCAATAGGGCATCTCTCAAAGACCATTACCCACTTCCTTCAATGGAACAAATATTGCAAGTGGTATCCGGTTCGGAGAGGTTCTCTCTCCTAGATGGCTACTCGAGTATAATCGTAATGGTGAAAGAAGATGACCAGTTCAAGATGGATTTCACCACCAAATGGGGGACCTATGCCTACAAGAGGATGCCATTTGGGCTATCAAATGCTGGGGCCACTTTCCAAAGGGAAATGAATATGGCATTTAAGGGGTTGATCAATAGAATAGTTCTCGATATCTTGACGACATCACCGTATTCTCAAAAAATGCAGCGGATCACCTCTGTCATTTGAGGCAAGTATTTCAGAGATGTAGAAGATTTGGGGAATCATTGAATTCCAAAAAATGCATATTCTTGGCTCACGAGGGAAAACTTCTAGGCCATATTGTTTCAAAGGAAGGGTTGACGATTAACCCGAAAGAGTTGAATCAATTCAAGTGTTGCCATTGCCAAGTCACAAGAAGGCTCTTCAAAGCTTCTTAGGAAGGATAAATTTTTTCCACAGGTTTGTTCCAAACTTTGCAACTCTCGTAAAGCCAATAACGTTGATGTTAAAGAAGAGCATGGCATTTAAGTGGACATATGAAGGAAAGGAAAGTTTTGAGGCAATAAAAGAGGCTATATCTCAAGCTCCAACTCTCGTCAATCCATACTTCTCCAAGGGCTTCATGCTATATGCCTTTGGCGGTGGAGACATAATTTCTACAATCTTGGTACAAAAAAACAAAGAAGGATTAGAACAACCAGTTTCTTTCTTCAGTCAAGGCTTGGAGGAATACGAAACTAGGTACTCTTTCATTGAAAAGCATGTCCTTGCAGTAATCAGGAGCTTAAAGAAATTCAAGCACCTAGTCTCAAACAACAAGATCCAGTTATTGGTCTCTCATGCGGGAGTCAAGGAATTCCTTCTAAACAAGGATCTAAATGAGAAGTGTGCAGGATGGATCACTCGTGTCATGGAATATGACATCGAGATCAAGGTCACCAAACTAGTACATGGAAAGGGACTATGTGAGCAGCTAGCCTTGAGTCAACAAGTTGAAGCAGGTGATGAAAAAGAGACTACCTTGGTATTGCAGGATGGTCAAGAACAAGAAAATGATGATGTAGCTACTCCTTGTTGGACTCAGAAGATGATACACTTCCTACAAGCAGGCCTATGCCCTCCAGAAATGAGCAAAACAAAGAGGAGATACTTTAGATTACAAACTATTCCATATGTGCTTGTTGATGGTGTTTTGTTCAAGAAAGACATCAATGGAGTTCTATTGAGGTGCATTGGGACAGGTCAAATTGAGAGGGTGTTACGAGATTTTCACGATGGAGATTCTAGAGGACATTTTTCCCCACGAGTAACAACTCTCAAGATAATGAAGGTAGGGTATTATTGGCCCACGGTGTTTAATGACTGCTATACATGGATAAGAAAGTGTAAGAAATGTGCACTCTTCACAGGAAAAGAAAGACTAGCAGCACTTCCATTGCACCCAATCTTGGTTGACCAACCATTTATGCAATGGGGATTGGACTTCATTGGGGTCATCAATCCAAACTCAAGCCAAGGCCACAAGTGGATTCTCACGGCAATGGACTATTTCACCAAGTGGACTGAAGCAGTAGCGCTCAAAGAGGCAAACGAGTCTAATATACTAGAATTTTATGAAGGAATAGTGACCAGGTTCGGTGTGCCAGCCACTATCATATCAGACAATGCATTGGCATTCGTAGGTTCCAAGATTACAGAATGGGCTGTCAAGAATGGAATCTACTTGAGCACCTCTTCCAATTATTACCCACAGGGTAATGGATAGGCAGAGTCCACGAACAAAAATTTGCTAAGAATCATCAGGAGGACTCTAGATGAAAATCAAAGAACATGGCATACCAAGCTAAAATCAGCATTATGGGCTGACAGAATAACACCAAAGAGGTCTACAGGTAATTCCCCTTACAAGTTGGTCTATGGAAAAGAGGCAGTATTGCCTATATCATTAGAACTGCCTGCATTGGAGTTCATGAAGCAGTTGGAGTTGGCTGAGTTCGAACCAATGGAGGCCAGGTATGCAGAGTTGATGGAATTGGAAGAAATTAGAGAACATGCAATTCAAACAATTGAGAAAGATCAGGCCTTAGTAAAAAGATGGTTTGATAAGAAAGCAAGAGCAAGGACCTTCCAGGAAGGGGACCTAGTTCTGAAATGGGATGCAGATCGAGCAAAACCAGGAAGGCATTCCAACTTTGATGCCATTTGGAGTGGCCCCTACATGGTCATGGAATGTAAGAATAGCAATGCCTTCCAATTGTCTACATTAGACAGAGAAGAACTCCCGATTCCGGTCAATGAATCTATCTTAAACATTCTACTAAAAAAAAAGATTTACCCTTGTAAATATTAGCCTAGATTTCAATTCCTCTAAGTGTGTATGCACATTGTCTTGTTGTAGTTAGGTTTATGTTTCCCTAAGTGCTTTGGCACAGGTTTAGTTGCTCCTAGGTTGGATTTCTACAGTTCAGCGTGCTCTCGGAGGAGTTGTGGTATCAGGCTCGGGATCAGATATCAGGTTGGCTTCAGGATTGCTTATGACTCCATGCCCAATGGATCACTAAAAGGCCACTAATCTTCTACCTAGCAGAAGGTAATCCCATTGAGTCGCCAAAATCTTGTATATATTTACCCCTCGGGTAAATGTAGATAAACACAAAGGAAAATATGCCAGAGAAGTTCAAAAACCCGACATAAGGAAAATATGTCAGAGAATTTCAAAAGCCCGACAGGACAATATGCCGGAGAAGTTCAAAAACCTGACATAAGGAAAATATGCCAGAGAAGTTCAAAATCCTGACAGGAAAATATGTCGGAGGGGTTCCAAAACCCGACACAAAGGAATTTCAGGTTTCGGGTTTCGGGAAACATGAGACATGAAGCATGAAAATCGCAAGGCATGTCCCGATGCTTGAGAGTTCCGAAAACCCGAAACACTACCTAGGAAAATCAGGTTTTGGAGTTGGGAAAGCATGGGGCAAAAACATGTTGAGGCACCCTCCAAACCCGATGCAGATGCAAAGGAGAAACCCGAACCCGACTGAAACAGACCCTGACTTGGGGAATATTCAAATGGCCATAACTTTTCACAGGGAGCTCGGATTCATGCAAGGTTGGACTTTTCAGAAATCTCTCGGCATCCTCTACCCAACAGAGAGAATGGATATATTGATTTGGGTGAGAAAATTTTATTCAAAAATTTAAAATACAGTTCACCATTTTTTGGGGTTGTTAGGGGTCTCACCTACTGGCATAATGAGATGAGTTAAGGGCAGTCCGGAGGTGGTTGGAGCAGATTTCGAATTCCTCTCTTCTCCCTCTCTTTTTCCTCCTATAAATTGTAAGGAGGGGCTTCTTTTAAAAGGTTGGACATTTTCTTTTTGCCCCTCCCTTCTTGTCTTTGGCAGGTGAATTTGTGGAGTTAAAACCTCCCATTTAAAATGGTAATGCAACTTTGCCTCTTGGCACTTTGTAATGTATTGTATCAATCTTTGGAGTAAATAATACATGTATGTGGATGATTCTCAACCCTCTCTGTGTTCATTTTCATCCTCCTGATCTTTCACTGCAAATCTGGTTATCTGTGCATGATCTTGCATTGCATTTTAATGGCTTGTGTTTATTGGCAGGACAATTGTTCTTCATTCCTCGGTGCATCACCTCTGTTAGTTTAGGTTTTATTTTATGCATCTTCTTACCCTGTCTCCTTGGAAAATTAGATTAGGTTTTGAGTAGACCCTCTGCATTTTTATGTGTGCATCTGAACAGAGGAATAGGAACCGGCCTTCATCCGGAGAGATTTTTCGATTTCACAAGGTCCCACACTTGGGAAAAGCTCCATGTTATGCAATCGCACTGAGAGTCTCAACCCATCGAGTTACAGAGTCCTGTGGGTGCTGCGATTCACAACCAACAGTAAACACTTCTTATTATTGTCGGTTCAACTTTACAAGACAAGCTACACGACAACAAGGGGCTAATGTAGACACCAAATTTTTGTCTTACGACCCCTCGTGCCCCGTATCTCATTTTGCAACCTAGCCTCATCACCTAAACCTTACACAATTATTTATTAATTACCTTATAATTAATAAATCCACATCTCCAAACCTGCCACCTCATTTCACCACCTCATCATGACCTAGTCCTAACCCTAAACTAACCTAATTAAGACCTATAACTTGGTCTACATCCACACCCATGACTAACTACTCCTCACCTGCACCAAAATCAACCTAATAATGACTTGACCAAGCCCACAACTAATTCCTCGGGAGAAAAGGAGGGAAAGTTGGCTATTTTACTAAAAATAGCTCACTTTGACTTAACCGATATCGGTTCCTACTCGATCGCCATCGGTTACGTAACCGTCATCGGTTCCCTGTAAATGACCTCCCCCAACCAAAAACAAAGGATCTGGAACCTAGGAATTCATTGGAAGGATCGGGAATTCACTTGGCCGAGCAGAGACAAGTGAAGGAAAGAGAGGAGTTTGCAGAGAAGGACATCAAGCCCAAGACTGCAACTGAGTAACCAGAGCCCAGTGACACTCATCCAAGCATTGGGAGCGAAGATAGCTCATCTTGGATTGTTAGATCATCCTACCTGAATCCTGCCTTCGTCATCACACGGTCTTGGACTCAGATCCTCATCAGGAACTAGTAAGCAGTGTCTTATACGTTCTTTTATTAAAATTTCTTGGATTTCTGAATCACAAGTAATTACAAGTCTATTCCTAGATCTACTACCCGGTAACACCCTCCATCTAACTATCATTCCTCTACCCCTACACTGCCCCAAGAACAGCTCCCATACCCTCTGAGCCTTCTCCATCACCCCATTACCTATCCCCAATCATTTACTAGCCTTATAAACACCATAGCCACCTTATAGCCAACCTTCACCGAAAGCCCTAAACCACTTTCCCCCTACCGATATCGGTTAGTAAAGCGGTACCGTGGTGACAGGTGGTCGCATCGGTCACTGTGATTCAAAACCAAAACTAGCCCTTTCCTCTATTATTTTAACAAGGTAATTAAATTGTAATTTTGCAATAATTTGTGTTAATTCATATTAGCGGGAAATTGACAACCTTCGAAAGGAAGTCTAATATTTCCCGGGCCTAAGGCGCTTCCTCATTTATTGTGTAATTAGAATTTGGTGGTCTTGTATTCTTACTTGCAGTAGTTCTTCCCAGGACAAAGGGAGTTCTTCGTAATTGACCTAATCTCTCTCTACAGGATGCGCACACCCTCTCAACATTCAACAGTATTCCTCCTATCCCTAAAACCTTATCTTTTCTCAAACGAATGAAAGGATAGAAGTAACTCTATTCCAGAACGGAGCATTGTGTGTGAAACACGTGCATCAAAAGGAGATATATCAAGACACCATGGATGTCATTCGGAGCTTACAGGGGGAAATCCCGTGCCTAAAGAAGAAATCCAATAGGAAGGAACAAGGAAGGACAATCAATGTGCAAAGGATGACCTGGATGAGGTCAAGGAGGTGTGTAAAATGCTAAGGCGGAGAATATCATTCCCTTGCTAGGATCATGGTTGAGAGAGAAGGTACCATGCGCGGGAGGAGAGCACGAGGGCAGGTTGTGCACACAATCCTTCCCCCTCATAACCTTGAATATGACAAGGAGATCATGTTGAATGCAGTTGTAGATGGATGGTTCTTTAGTAATATCCTCATTGACACAAGCGTGAAGGTTAATGTTCTAACTTTGGATGCATGGTATCGATGGGAAGACTTATGTTACCCATCTTCAAATGTGTTTTATATAGCAAACAAGACTAAGGAAAAGCCCATCGGTGTCTTCAAGGATGCAACTATCACTATCCAGGAGTTAAGTTTACTTTGGGGACTTTGAAGTCTTGGCACTCACCAAGGCAGACAATTTCACAACACTACTTGGGCACCCTTGGTGTTACAAGAACAATGCGATATTTGGTTCAACAAAGGGTACATTAGCTTTGAGAACAAGGAAGAATGGTTCATTATACCCCTGGCTGATGGGAAGTTGACACCCTATATTGAAACATTGGGGGAAGAATTTCTGGACAGGATATATGTGCGCTCAATCAGAGACCCAAATATGATACACCCTACTAACGATATATGTGCGTTAAATGGAAGGAAAGCTAATTAATTAATAATAATTAATTAGTCTAGGTAGAAGGGGTGATTTATTAATGGAAGGTCGTTAATTAGGGTATTTTTGGATAGGAAACTTAATTAATTAGCTTAGTGTAATTAATTAATGATGATATGAGGGAAAATGAGTGCTTTTGACGATATGTCGTTGATTTGCGAGAAAGGGGATAATTAGCACAATTTAAGTATTTAAATTGCTTGGGCGTAATTATAGGTGTCTACATTTTCCCCTCTTTGGGGTGGTGTAAGTGATGCCACTTCAAAGATAGTAGACAGAAGAGATTTTGAAGGGATAGAAGAAAAATTAGTAGGAGGGAGAGATGCCCCCTCGAGTGTCGATGGGGTGATGAAGGAAGCCGATCGACGATCGAAAAATATGAGAAGTAGGCAGAAGAATGGGGATGAGGCAGGATGCCCCAAGGAGAGGGAGAATTAGGGGTGAAAGGGAAGTCGTGTAGAAGAAATATGGATGAGGGGAGAGAAGATCTTAACCTCTAGCCGCTTATTTGTTTGGAACAAATTTGATGTCATCATATTGCCATAGGAACTACATCATCAGTCCTTATGAAAAATATAAGCATATGACAAAGGTAGAATGACATCAAAAGCCATGCTACGAACAATTGTCCATTATTGAAAGTACCAACTCCACGTAACATACAATAATGCAATGCAATACGAGAAGGAAACAAGCTCATATAACAGGGAAAACAAGTACGAACGCACATATCTAACCCAACAACGGTCAAGACAATTGTACAAATGTTTTGTTATCAGTGTTGAAGAGATCCACAAGTTTGTGATTGATGACGAGGGTTAAAAATGATGCCCCAAGAAAGGATACATGCAAGGGGAAATGAAAATGGACACGGGGTCCATGAAAAGCATTTGTGTGCAACGAAATAGCACCAGGCAACCAAAAGTGCCCCAGAGTATAGACGAAGCAAGCAGCTAGCTTTTGTGAATGGTTGTGAATCCAGTGATCCACGAGTCGTATTAATCGGGAAGATGTGAGACAAACCAATAGGATATGGAGAAAATACCATGTGCAAGACACAAGTTTCAGCCGTAAGAAGCAAGTTACCATTTTGTAGGGTGTTTTACTTTTTAGGAATTTTTTGAAAAATTTTGCCTTGTTTTTAGATTTTTTTGATATATATATATATATATATATATATATATTTTTTGTTTTCTCGAAACAATGTTCTATTGTTTTTGTGTTTTTCTCGAAACAATTTTCTATTGTTTTTGTGTTTTGTGAAACAATTTTCTATTGTTTTTGTGTTTTCTCAAAACAATGTTTCTATTGTTTTTGTGTTTTGTGAAACAATTTTCTATTGTTTTTGTGTTTTCTCAAAACAATTTTCTATTGTTTTTGTGTTTTCTCAAACAATTTTCTATTGTTTTTGTGTTTTGTGAAACAATTTTCTATTGTTTTTGTGTTTTCTCAAAACAATGTTTCTATTGTTTTTGTGTTTTGTGAAACAATTTTCTATTGTTTTTGTGTTTTCTCAAAACAATTTTCTATTGTTTTTGTGTTTTCTCAAAACAATTTTCTATTGTTTTTGTGTTTTGTGAAACAATTTTCTATTGTTTTTGTGTTTTGTGAAACAATTTTCTATTGTTTTTGTGTTTTCTCAAAACAATGTTTCTATTGTTTTTGTGTTTTTAACAGTTTTCCAAAGCTATGTGTAGGTAACCAAGAAAGCATGGATGCCCCCAGCGTTAGGTGGGGAATATACAAGGGCAGAAGCCACGCGCTTATGAACAAGAAGGTGAAGTCGTTGAGTTGCCCCCAACGTAAGATGGGAAATAACGAAAGACCACGTACCTTACAGATGAATAGAAGAAGGCAAAGCCGGATCAAGGCTGGACTAGATGGTGTGCACAAGGAAACTCGAAGGTAGAACCAGGTCTAGGACAAAGACAACTACCCTTCTAATATAGAATGCTTGTGAACAACAAATCCTCCCGAGGCACCGGAAACTAGTTTTCACCCAAGGACTTGTCCAAAGTACCACAATTGCGTGGTTTTCACTAGTGGACGACCTGTTTTCTCTTTTTCTTTTTCTGATTTTTTTTTTTTTTTTGATGTTTTTTTTTTTGTGATTTTTATGACTTTCTTGTGCCATGTTTAGGCATAAAACCTCTTAAGATGCATGGCATTCATGGGCTCCTGGAGCTCATCACCATTGGGGTGAGCCAACTTGTATGCCCTTGTGCCATACTTGGCAACTATGACATAGGGTCCTAACCAGTGTGGTTTGAACTTCCCTTTCTTTTCTCGCTCTACTCTAGTGTTGAACTGGTTCTCCTTCATAACTAAATCACCCACCTCAAACTGGCTGAGGATGATTCTCTTGTTGTAGTTGCAGGAGATTTTGTGTTGATATACCTTCAGGTGATTAAGAGAGCGAATGCACCTCTCATCCAGGAGCTCTAACTCAGCCAATCTTGCCACTCGATAATCTTCATCCTTATCCAAATAGTCCCGAAGAGAAATTTGTAGGGATGGGAGTTCAATCTCTAAAGGGATGATAGATTCTGTCCCGAATACTAGGGAATATGGTGTGGCACCTGTAGGAGTGTGAATTGATGTTCGGTAGGCCCAGAGGGCTGGGTGGATTTGTAGGTGCCGCCTTGACCGGTTTTGCTAACCATCTTCTCCATTATCCTTACCAAAGTCTTGTTTGTTGCCTCAGCTTGTCCATTACCCTGAGGGTAATATGGCGTGGACCATTTCAATCTGATTTGGGCTGCTGGCAAAGACCTTTCATAGTTTTGTTCTTAAATGACTTCCCATTATCTCGTGACAATGGTCAGGGGATACCATATCGGCAAATAATATGATTCATGATGAATTTAGAAATCATGCTCTTGTGACATAGGTTAAAGGGACACCTCCACCCATTTTGTAAAGTATTCTAGAATGTGATGATATGTGTATGACCATCAAATGAGGTAGGAGTAAGCTTCCCTATTAGATTAAGTCCCCACTTGGAGAATGGCCACGGGGTAGTGATTGGTTGCAATGGTTGCGATGGAGCATGGATGAAATTTCCATACTTTTGACAAAGTACACATTTGCTAACATAATTACAACAATCGGTTTCCATGGTGGGCCAATAGTAACCTACTCTTAACAATTTCTTAGCCAAGACCATTCCATTTGTACTTCATGTACTTCTTTAATTGCCTAGATTGACTCCGTCACATCCAGGACAACGTAACAGTTCCCATTGAGCCACGATGATAAAGTGTACCTCCTAAAAGGGTGTAACGGGCCATCTGGAAAATCAGGCTTTACTTTTCAGAACGGAGATATTGGGAGGGAAAGTACTGATCCTTAAGATAGGTGAAAATGGGTTCGTACCACGGGGAATAGGGACCAACAACCTCACAAGCTAGGCAAGATTCTGGTACGTCATACGTGGGCTGGTGTAGATTTTCTACAAAAATGGCATATCATTGTTCCCTGTGGAATACGAAGCATAGATCCCACCGTTGCCATAGCATCTGCCGATCTATTTTGCGCTCTTGGGATCTGCTCAAAGGTAATGCGCACAAAATACTCCTTCAGAGTTTCCACCAACTTCTTGTAAGGTATGAGCTTGTCATCCTTAACTTTATACTCGTCATTAACCTGTTTGATGATTAGCTATGAATCACCTACAACCTTAACATGTTGAATATTCCACTTGATGGCTAGCTTCATCCCTGCAATGAGTGCTTCATATTCCATGAATGTTGTTCGTGCAAGGGAAGGCCAGGTGGAAAGCCTGTGGTATAGGATCACCCGAAGGAGTAATAAGGACCACTCCTACACCTGAACCATGAAACGTAAAAGATCCATCAAAATGTATCTGGCATACGACAGATTCTTCAATGTAGAGCAAAGATGCATCCGCAAATCCGGACTCAAAGGTTCCGTAGCTTTGCAAAGGTGCTTATGCTTCAGCCGGTCGGCAAGTACTTGTCCTTTAATTGATTTTTGATGGAAAAATTCTATATCAAACTCACTGAGTAGAATGATCCAATTAGCCATTCTACCTATGAGGGCGGGTTTGGACAACAAATACTTGAGTGGGTCAACCTTGGATATGAGCTTGGTCTTAGTATTTAGTAGGTAATGGCGAAGTTTTTGAAAGGTAAAAACAACGGCCAAGAAAGCCTTTTCAATCTGAGGATAATTACGTTCATATGCGATGAGGGTGCGAATCAGATAGTACACTTTGCTTTCTCTTTATGGCTAAGGTCATATTGGGTGAGCAGTGCACCAATAGTGTATTGCGTAGCGGAAATATAGAGCAAAAGTGGTTCTCCTAGAGTGGGAGGCATGAGGATAGGTGGATTAGCCAGGTACTGTTTAAGCAAAGCAAAGGCTTGTTGTTGCTCAGGTCCCCAGATGAAAGCGATGTCTTCTTAAGAAAATGAGTGAATGAGTGACATTTATCTGCAAGTTGGAAGATAAAGTGGTGAATGGCTTGAATTTTCCTCGCAAGCTATGTAGTTGCTTGATATTCTCAGGTGGAGGCATTTCTATGATGGCAGACACTTTAGCAGGGTCTACATCAATACCTCGTCTTGACACGATGAAGCCTAATAGTTTCTAGATAGCACACCAAAGACACACTTCTTTGGATTTAGCCTGACTTTGTATTCACGCAGGCGTTCAAAGATACGTCACAAAATGATAGGATGATCCTCTCTTGTTTTGGACTTTCCCAGGATGTCGTCTACGTAGTCTTCCATGATGTCATGAATCATATCGTGAAATATTACTATCATGGCCCACTGATAAGTTGCTCCCGCATTCTTAAGGCCAAATGGCATCACCTGATAACAGAAGGTGCCCCAAGGAGTTGTGAAAGTTGTTTTGTGTTGGTCTTCCTCAGCGATCTTAATTTGATTATAACCTCGAAAAGCCATCCATAAGTGATAGCATTTCGTACCCTACGGTCGAGTCAACAATCATGTCAATGTTGGGCAACGGAAAGTCATCTTTAGGGAAAGCTTTATTGATGTCCCTAAAATCTGTGCAAATTCGGATACCAATAGGTTTCTTCTGGATAGGAACAATGTTTGATATCCATTCAGAATAATCAATTGGCCTGATGAATCTTGCTGCAAGCAACCTTTCCAACTCTTCTTTAACTAACAAGGCCACTCTTGGGTGCATCTTTCAGAGCTTCTATTTGATAGGCTTAGCGTCTGCGTGCACAACTAGGTTATGCACAACCAAAGTTGGATCTAAGCCGGGCATGTCTTTGTAAGACCATGCGAACACATCAATAAACTCTCACAATAGCATAGTGAACGTCTTTTGTTCTCTGGCCGAGAGTGATGCTCCCAATTTTACTATCTTGGGATCTTCTTTGGTACCAATATTGACATCAATGGTTTCTTCAACTAACAATTTTGATAAATCCTCCATACGCGTAGGATCGGGAGGTAGGTTGAGATCTTCATCCAAGGATGTCTCTACGAGATTTTCATCCTTGGCGTGGTCACTTTGTTTGTCCTTTGATTTTCTTATTTGTTTGTCAGCCAGTGCCTCAAAGAGGTTTTCACTATGTGACTTGGACTTTGATTTTTTCGAGGCTTTTCTTTAGAACTCTTGCCCTCACTTTTCTTTAAATTTTGCTAACCACGAAGTTCAGCCTCCTCACCGAAGTAGGCGCAGGTGTCTAAGTTGATAAAGAAACCCTTCTTGTGATCTCCAATGGGAATTGTATCCCTTATGCCCATGAACTCTGCAATATCCTCGTTGTTCTCGAATAAATCTAGTGGCACGTGACATTGTTGGTCCCATTCAACAAGGGAGGGGTATACAAGGTCAAGGGTTGGTTCAGTGGGGCGATGGTTAGGACAACGTTATTCATGAAAAGGTTCATGGAGGCCAGATCCTCATATTGGCTACAACAGGAATCCGTATTGCTTTGTCTAGATAATCGGAGCTATCCTCATGCTCAGAACAAGTCGCATCTTGATCGTTGGGGTGTGCTCCATAAGGGCGAATCCCAATGCCATATCTTTCTGTTTTGAAATGTGGAAGAGGGACTGGTTCTCTTTGTCCTTGTTCATTCCTCCCACATCCTAGGCCTTTGTAGCCCATGGAGTACATCATTCTGATAGATTTTTCATATTCTGGGGTTTGATAACAAGATGGCTGAGTGTCCTCAGGGACCCAAGTAGTAGGTGGATCAAGTAATTTTTCCTCAGCTAACAAGCCTCCAGGTAGGAATGACCCAATAGTGTGTTCCTCTCTAGGTCTCCTGAAGTGGTAGTTGGGTCGACCTCTAGTCTTTGCGAAAAGGAGAGGTTAGAAACCAAGAGCGCTTGTTGTACATTATACTCCCCACAGCCATATTCCAGAATTTTCATCTCCCATGAATTAAATGGAGATGTTGAAGTAGATTCCCCATGAGTGCAAGAACTAAGAGAATTTAAATCTACTCGAGATTCCATGGCCTCAGAATGAAGAGGGACATCTATATCTCGTGGAGGGACATGTGTATGTAACCTTTCATGTAAAGCTATTAAGAGCTCTACAATGAGCAAAGGGTTTTGAGTCTCCGGTATTATTATCGTATGTCCCTCATGCTTCACTTGATGCATTGATGAAATGTTGATGGCACCGCTGCATGACATGGATCCATGGTTGGCCTAGAAGCATATTATATGGAAGTTCCAAGTGTAAGACATGAAACTTTGTCTGATGGAAAGTGGGTCCCACCTCCATTGGCAGCGTAATGGTGCTTGCTGACTCTCTTTCCGCATTATCGTATGCAAGTGATAGTGATGATATGGGACTCAAGATCTGCCTCCGTATGTCCCAATTGTTTGACTAATTTAAGTGTGCAGATGTTCAATCCAGATCCGTTATCCACAAGCACCCATTTGATTTTCCTATGGGTAACAACTACCTCAATGTATAAGGGAAGATTATGTGTAGGATTCTCGGTAGGGACCTCCCTATGGTTGAAAGTGAGATGCTCACTTGGTGCAATATTTGCCACCGTGGCTTGAAGGTACACAGGATCGACTTCTAAAGGCACTCCCGACCCCTGAAGAGTTTGATACAAAATGTCCTTATGCACATTGGATATCTTGAGAAGATCTAAGATTGAGATCTTAGCAGGTGTCCTCTCAAGTTGTTCTAAAAGGTTATATTTACCAGTTTGCGGGGTCAACAGAGAGGGTTCTGGAATCACGAGGCATGCACGCCTTGTTACCGCATAGCATAGTCCTTTCCTTTGATCTGGATGGTATTGACACGGTCAGCAGGGGAGTGAATACATCCGATAAGTGAATCGTAATGATTGTTATCTCTTTTGGTATACAAGTAATTTACAGCTTTATAGGTTTGGGATGACTCTCCCTGATCCGGTTTTGCCTTTTCCGACTTATCATGCTTAGGGAATGGTTCTGTCATCACTAATCCGGCACTATGATAATTCTTCACCAGAACTCCTCGTACTATGATTATTTACTAATGCACACCTTTAGTTTGGTGGATGTAATCTGGAATCAAAACAACAACATAACACAAGAATACCATCGACTATGATAAGACGAATGATGACAAATATGAAATATCAAAATAATTTATAATATTAACATGAAATCATTCTAATCTCACCCATGAGGTACTTCAAGTGTTATTGACTTCACTTGCCTTTCACCAAGACTATGGGAGAAACTTTACAATTACACCTCTTAATGGCTTCTTCAACACACCTTTAAACTGATGGCTTCCTTCGCACACTTCCTACAATATTTCTCACTACTTCCTTCTATGCTAAATGAGGGGGGTGGCCTCTCTATTTATAGAACTTCCGTGCTTATCCATCTTATCTCCAAGATAGGATAAGAAATCCACTCGACGAATCATATTCCATACCTTAACTCTTATCTCGCACATGTAAGCTTATCTCATTAAGATAAGATAAACCTTATCATTTTACATGGGTTCCACATTTTTAGACTTTTTACAAATAAAATACACAAAATATTTATGACCTCACTCCTTGTCTTTATTACCAATATAATATTTCTAATTCCTAATCATGTAGACCCTACTTCTCTAATTACCCAAACTTTGACATTTTGACATTACCGGACCACTTACGACAAATATTTACTTTTTACAACATTCCTATTGTACTTTGACTATTACCGTACTCCACATTATTGGCGGCACCGCATCGACAAAGGTCTTTGTTATCTTCTATCGATGCTACTACTAATTATACTTAACAACATCTTGTTCCTAATACATACATTAATGAAATAGAAATTACGGAGGAAAATTTTAGTGTCGACATCTTCCCCCTTCCTAGCTTCTACTCCGTCCTCGGAGTAGACTATTCTTGTGCTTGGAAAATCTTCAACTTGTCGTGGTTGACCCATTTCCTAATGGGAGTGCCATCCAATTCCTCCAAATGCAGTACGTACCATTTTCATGCACAACTGCTATTTTGTAGGGCCCCATCCATTTTGGAAGAAATTTTCTCTGTCTTCTTTTTTTGTATCTGGAATCATATACTAGAATCAAGTCATTCACATGAAATGGAGACCACCGGATCTTTTGATCAAAGTATTCCTTCTGCTTCATTTTCTTCTTATGGCTTGTATCCTTTGCTATTTCTCTCATTTCCTCTAGCAAATGAAGATGTACCAACCTTTCTTTTTATGAATCACTTTCATCCATCCTTTCATTTTTCATAACTCTCACAGTGGGAATATCAAACTCAATAGGAAGAATTGGATCAATGCCATAGGCCAACTGAAATGGGGAGTATCCTGTTGCTGACTTTGATGTTGCCCTATATGCCCACAATGTTGCATGAATCCTTTTATCCCATTTATGTACCTGCAAGGTTGCATCTTTTGCTAGAATTTGACACAACACAAAATTTGTTCGTTCCACTGTCCATTTGTGCTTGGCTTGTATGTTGTTGCCTTCCTGTGCTTAATAGAAAACTTATTGACTAGGGCTTCTACCACCTCATTAATGAAGTGGCTTCCTTGATCTATTACAATTTCTAATGGGCAACCAAATCTGGTGACAATGCGTTCATATATGAACCTTGCCACTTCATCCATGGAAGCTATTTTCAATGGCCTAGCTTCAACCCACTTGGTTAAATAATTTGTGACAACTACAATATACTTATTTTGGCGTGATGTAGTTGGAAGTGGACCTACAATGTCTATTCCCCACTTTTCAAAGGGACCAAGGGGAATAATAGGACATAATGGAGTTGATGAAGTCTTACGGTTACCATGTGTTTGACAAATATCACATGTCTTACAATAATTATAACAATCTTTAAAAAGAGTGGGCCAATGATAACCTGCATCCAAGATCCTTCTTGCTGTAAGTTGTCCAGAGAAGTGCCCTCCACATGTACCATTGTGGAATTCTTCTAGCAGCTTTCTTCCTTGATCACGTCCAACTACCCTCAGACTGTACTATCCATCGTGTCCTATTCGAAATAATACTCCATGCAAAATAGAATATGGACGACTGGCTTGAGTAATATTTCTCTTAGTCTTTGCATTGGCACCATCAGGAAACTTGAATTCATTCAGATAATTCTAAATATCTATGTATTCACTAGGGATTGTGTCAAGGGATAACAATGCTGCATCGGGGAAATCATCATCATCACAAGATGATCCTAAACCATCATAGGCTCGAGAGAGTGCATCTGCATTGACATGCTTCTTTCCTGGCCTATCTATAATATCAAATTCAAACTCTTGTAGCAAAATTATCCATCTTGCTATCCTCCCTGATGGGTTAGGCTTATTTACAATATATTTTAGAGCCTGATGATCTGTTACAACTAGAAATTTTTACCCTAGCAAGTAATTTCTAAACTTCTTTACAGCAAAAATGATAGCCAAAGCCTCTTTTTCAGTTACAGTATAATTTACCTCAGCACTGCTCATTTGTCTGCTCCCAAAGTAAATTGGATGTTCATTCCCATTTTCATCCTTTTGGCTCAAAGTACTTCCTAGTGCTACATCTGAGGCATCAATGTACACAATGAATGGCTTGCTCCAATCTGGATTCTTCAAAATAGGTGAAGACACCAGGGCTTCCTTCAATTGTCCAAAAGCTTCATGCGCCTTATTTCCTGGTTCATAAGTAACATCCTTCTTCAAGAACTGGGTTAGTGGCTGTGCAATCTTTGAGAAATTCTTGATGAACCTTCTATAGTAACCCACATGGCCTAAAAATGATCTCAACTTACTTCTATTAAGAGGAAATGGTAAATCTTTGATTTTTGAAACTTTATCAGGATCAGTACCAATACCATCTCTGGATACAACATGCCCTAACAAAATGCCTTTAGAACATCCAAAGACACACTTTGTAGGGTTTAGTGAGGCTTGTGCTTCATCTAACCTTTGAAATGCTATCTCCATTTGGTGCAGGTGGTCCAACTTGCTCCCATAGATGCAAAAATCATCCAGAAATACTCTGATGAAGGTCCCAATGTAGGGTTCGAACACCCTATTCATCAAACGCTGGAATGTTGCTGGAGCATTACACAACCCAAAAGGCATAACTCTATAAGCAAACGTTCCCCAAGGAGTGGTGAACGTGGTCTTCAGCTGATCTTTCTCTACTATACGAACTTGGTTGTAGCCGCTATATCCATCAAAGAAAAACTATAAGCACTCTGCCAGCTACTTCGTCCAAGATCTGATCTGAAAATGGAAGAGGGTAATGATCCTTCTTTGTTGCCTTATTGAGCTTCCTGTAATCAACATAAATGCGTAGCTTCCCATTCTTTTTTTGAGATCACAATGGGATAAACCCATTCTAATTCTCCACAAGAAATATGAATCCCGCATCAAGCAACTTATCTATTTCTTCTTTTACAGCCTTGGAAAAATTAGGATTCATTCTATATGGCATTTACTTTATGGGCTTAGCACCATCTACCACTCAATACAATGTTCTACCCAACTTACTTGACGAAGTTCCTTGTAATCAAAAGTGAATAGGTGTATGTACCTTCGAAAGAGCCGGAGGTAGGATTCCTTCTCACTCTCCATCACAAAGATCACCAATATTTATTTGTTGGAGACGATCATCAACTTCTTCTTTAGATAATTTTATGGGGTCATGAGTTGGTGTGACTGAATGATATCCATGATCAAACATCCACCTCACTTTCTTCATCTTCAGTGTCCACTTCACTGGTACTAGAGTAATTAGAGGATGTCCAATCATCAGTTTCATCACTTGAATCCACAGGTTCTACCTTATGATGTCGAGGGATCACATTTATCTTCACCCTCTCTCTACCACGTCCAAGTGTCATGAAACCTTCATTCCAGTAGTTTCTTGCATGAACTCTCCTTAGCCATGGTCTTCCTAGCAGCATTGGGTACGCAACAGTACCATTTTTCATCACCTGAAATTCTACCACACATACCACACCCATAACAGATATTGCCACATTTGAAACTACACCTTCTGGTTTAGTTTTTCCTTTATTTAATGACCTTAACATAAGTGTTGAAGGGCGATCAATTTTTAAACCCAACATATTCATTACAGACTTGGTCATTACATTAACTGCAACACCTCCATCAACTAAGACATCATGAATTGAAATACCATTACATAATACCTCAGCTTGTGGAGCATAGGGATCTTCCTCTCGCCTCCCAAAACAGGGACCTCAACCTCCTTCCTTCTTCGAGCATTGAGTCCACCTCGCAACTCCCACCTCTTCTCGAAGACATAGCCAAGAGTTGACCATATGTAATATTTGCGAGCCTTTTGGACAGATCTTCGAAGATAGAGTATGGTCCTTGCCCCGTGAAATCGAAAATCCTGCACACCCAACTTTCTTCTCCTATGTTTCTTACTAGTTTCTTCTTTCATCTTCTTAGGATCATTTCCATCTTGATTATCTTTTTCTTTCTTTCTTTTTGTTACAAACACATCTACTTCATTATTTCTGCTCTTATCTACTACATCAAAAGAATTCACAGGTGCTTTTCCTTTATCATTATCTCCTTTACCAGATGTAGAAGCTCTATCTAGACAATTATACTTATAATGACCCTTTTTATAACAACCATAACAAACAACTTCAGAAATATTTCTTTTTGGACCTCTATCTCCTCCCTGAGAACTAAATTCCTTTCCTTGAAGAAGATTAATAGTTAATTGACCCATCTTTTTGAGCAGATCTTCATACTCAGTAGATGTACTAGGAGAAATATTTGTGCTCACCGGGAGTGGTTGTGGATTCTGGACCAAAGGTGCTAGTGTAGGCTCTACTTTAGCAACAATTTCTTTGGGCTCCTCTTCCATGCTTTCTTCTTTCCTTCTTGCAATCTCCTTTGCTTGTTCAATGGTAGTCAGGCGGTCATACTTCACTCGTTGTCTGATCTCTGGCTTCATCCTAAGAATGAAGTGCTTACAGAGGAGATTATCCATGCCATTCATCAACCCATCCGCTAGTCCTTCCTTCCGGATCTGGGCATCGAGCTTCCTCCTTAGCTCTAGAACACGAGCATGATAATCCCTTATCTTCTCCTTCTCTCCTTGGGATAGCTTTGTGATCTCGATCATGAGATCTCGCATATTTCTCGTTGTTCACCAAATTCTTCAAGAAAATTTTCGATTAATAAATCCCATGAATTTTTCACATTATCACCTAGTGTTTCAAACCACCTAAGTGTTTGAACCATTCAAAAAGGTAGGAAAAATTCAGTCCATTGTTCCCTTCTTATAAGGCCATTACAAATACAAGATCGCTTAAACTCTTGAATGAAAGAAGAAGCATCTTCATTAGATTGTGCTAAAAAAATAGGAATCTTTCCCATTTTCAAAAGTAACCACCGTGAAATACCAACTCACAAGTACAATCAACAAGACCTATGTGTACAAATAATTGGAATCACTATACTAGAAAGTGACTTTACACCTTTCTAGTAAAAAATAGAAATGACCACTGTAAACTATGGTAAAACTTGACTTACTTCATGGTAAAACCGACTTTACTGTGGTAAACACTATTCACGATAAAAAGTAAAGTTACTGCGATAAATACTATTCACAATAAAAAGTGAAGTTACTGCTGTAAATACTATTCACGGTAAAAAGTGACTTTACTACGGTAAATACTATTCCAGCAAAAATGACTTTACCATGGTAACTACTATTCATGGAAAAATGACTTTACCATGGTAACTACTATGAACAGTAAAAACAAGGTTACCCTCTAATTGATTTTTGACTAAGTGGAAATATCTCTCCAGAAAATCCACCAACGAGGAATGATCCCGGCAACGGAACCAAAATGTCATCACCAATCCATCACTATGATAATTCTTCACCGGGAACTCCTCGTGCTATGATTATTTACTAATGCACACCTTTAGTTTGGTGGATGTAATGAATCAAAACAACAACATAACACAAGAATACCATCGACTATGATAAGACAGAATGATGACAAATATGAAATATCAAAATAAATTATAATATTAACATGAAATCACATAATCTCACCCATGAGGTACTTCAAGTGTTATTGATTTCACTTGCCTTTCACCAAGGCTATGGGAGAAACTTTACAATTACACCTCTTAATGGGTTCTTCAACACACCTTTAAACTAATGGCTTCCTTCGCACACTTCCTACAATATTTCTCACTACTTCCTTCTATGCTAAATGAGGGGGTGGCCTCTCTATTTATAGAACTTCCAGCTTATCCATCTTATCTCCAAGATAGGATAAGAAATCCACTCTGACGAATCATATTCCATACCTTAACTCTTATCTCGCACATGTAAGCTTATCTCATTAAGATAAGATAAACCTTATCATTTTACATGGGTTCCACATTTTAGACTTTTACAAATAAAATACACAAAATATTTATGACCTCACTCCTTGTCTTTATTACCAATATAATATTTCTAATTCCTAATCATGTAGACCCTACTTCTCTAATTACCCAAACTTTGACATTTTGACATTACCGGACCACTTACGACAAATATTTACTTTT
Organism: Taxus wallichiana var. yunnanensis; assembly: GCA_018340775.1. Taxonomy (NCBI): domain Eukaryota; kingdom Viridiplantae; phylum Streptophyta; class Pinopsida; order Cupressales; family Taxaceae; genus Taxus; species Taxus wallichiana. The sequence goes on from CM031239.1 coordinate 189,342,069, forward strand.
TACAACATTCCTATTGTACTTTAATCATTCTTACCGTACTCCACATTATTGGCGGCACTTTGTACTAATGGCGCCGTTATCTTCTATCGATGCTACTACTAATTATACTTAACAACATCCTATTCCTAATACATACATTAATGAAATAGAAATTACGGAGGGAAATTTTAGTGTCGCAGCTTCCTTATAAATACCCATTTTCTTGTTAGGTGTTTGCATGTGGCTAGGGTTATCCACCTCTATCTCCCCGTTGTCAATGAGGTCTTGAATATAGTGGCGAAGTCGCAAACATTTTTCTGTTTTATGACCTTTAACGCGATGCATTTCGTAGTATTCATGCTCCTTATACCATGAAGGTTTAGGAGTGTTCTCATCAAACGGTTGCGTTGTAGGATAGGTCATCATGTGGGCCGCATCCAACTATTTTAGTATGACGGATAATAACTCATTGAGGGAGGTGAATGTTCATCGCTTTGGTGGTGGTTGAATTGGGCCCTTGGGTTTAAAAGGTTGACTGGTTTGGACTGTTTGAACATGTTTGGAATCAGTGATTCCGTCTCCCACCATTTTTGTTTTTGTTAAAGATCTTCGGCTTGTCAGTGGGTTTGACACTTTGGTTGTCTTTAGATTGGGTTTTGAGGGTGCCTTTGGCAATGAGAGCCTTTTCTATTTGAATCCCTTTCTCGATAACCTCCTCAAAGGTTTGGACACAATGCATTTGGAGGTGGAAAGCTATATCTAGGTTGAGATTAGGGACGAAAATACTGACCAGCTACTTCTCAGGGAAAGCGCAAGGGAAGTGACTAGCTATCCCTCTCCATCATTGGAGGAAGCTAGCGAAGGTCTCATTTGGGTGTTGTTTTGTGCCGCACAAGTCTGCCATGGTGATGTCACTCTCTATGTTATACGAGAAATGACGCATGAATCTTTCCGCCAATTCTGGCCAGGTGAAAATTGATCCTCGTGGTAAGCGTGTAAACCATTCCAATGCTTGACCTCCGAGACTCTTAGGAAAAAGTCTGATGAGGTAATTATCACTATAAGACACCTCTTGACATGCCATGTAGAAATCTTTAACATGATCCCTTGGGTCTCCCTTTCCTTTGTATTTGTCAAACTTTGGCATATCAAATTTCTTTGGAAAGGGTTGAAGGGTCATTGTCTTGTCAAAAGGATAGGGGCATAGTTCTTCATATTGGTATTTCCTAATACTCCCTATATTTATTTCTTGTATGCTCGCAAGTGTTGCTTTCATAGATTGCACTTCTTGTGCGAGCAATTGTTCTTTAGTGGGAGAAGCAGGGATATGTACACGATGATACCCCGTGTCTTCTTCTCCTTGGTTTTCTCGATAGATTTTGTGGATCCTAAACTTAGGCTTTGACTTTTGAATGTTCTTGTTTGTGTCTTTCTGTACCTGGAAAGTAAGCAAAGCTAGTTTTCGGCTTAGGTTACTAAGTTGTTTTCAGATTATGACTTGGTTTGTGTCTTCTTCTTCTAAAGGTTCTTCCTCTTCGTATTGTGGAGGTTATTCCCCTGTCTCATGTTCTATCTTGTTTCTTTGTGGCACTTTGATGAGGGGTATTCTATGCCCTACCACTTTATCATTTTCTATGTAAGAAGTGGAAGCATGCCCACCTGTTAAAATATCTTCCATATTGATAAGGGGGCATTCTTCCTTAGTAGTGTCATTTGTAGGTAATATTGGTTCATTCTCGGTGGGCAATTTGGCCCCTAATTCCATGACCCGTGCCAAAACTCTATCTTTATTTCTAAGGAGAAACTCATCTAGTAGAGTGGGGTCAAAATCAAAGTCTGCGTGTGGTGATTCTAATTCATTTCCACTATGGTCAACCATTTCTTCTATTTCCTTTTAGAAAATAGTGGTCCTAGATCGTGTCCGATAAATGGGTTTGACCCTTGTTTGTTAGAGGTTTCCCAAGCTTGCACCTGTTGTTCCTCATATGTTTGTTTCTTTAAACCTAGACGTGTCTTGGGAGCCATGTTTTCGTGATAAGTTTCACTAAGGTAAGTTGTATATTTGTTCAAAATTCAATGACTACCCCTAAGTGAAACACAAGATGTACATGTTAAGAGTAAATTAACAGTGAGAATATCAATGTGATAGAAAGATAAAGTCACCAATGAAACAATCATTTGGTACCAAAACTTAATCAAATGAAGTACTTCCTAGACTACGTTTCAAAGTAATTTGTGACACCAAATGATTAACAAGATGTCTCCACTTATGCCAAGTTCAAAGGAATGAACAAGACGTAAGTAAATACATGAAGTTAAATGTGATCTCCCAATCAAGATATACGATGAGCAAGCTCAAGTCTGATTAAGACCTATATCTCAAAAAGTGCCAATTACGATTTGTGAATGACACAACAATATCACCAAGATATGTTAACCCACTTTGCAAGAAAGTGAAGTATTGATATCAAGTTGTTATTGATATAACATGCACAAATGGTAGTGACCTTTTGAAATCGAGGTAATAATAAAACCTAACAAAAAATTCTCAAAGTATAGCTAGGAATAGTTAAGAATGTGTGCAGCGTAACAGACAATATAGGTATTTATGTCGAGTTTACAAGAAACAAGACGTAAATATCGAAATTGTAATGATACGAGACAAACAAGCTAACTCCTCTATGGAAGTCCACAGTGATGAACCACGCCTAACTACAATGATGATCTTGACGTGGGTATCAAGATCACAATGGCTACCAAATGATGTGAAAACACCTCCACTCACTTTAGACGTTTAACTAACCCAGCCACAAACATGGATGGGCGTAAACGGACATAAAAGTGAGGGAAACAGTCGAATGGCAACACAAAGGTAATCACACCTCTTTTGATCAACAAAGTGTCAAAAGAATATGAAGGAAATAAATCAAGAAAAATGACAAAAATGCTAGTCTCACTTTGGCAGAGTTTTGCCTCGCCCTAAGGCAAGTAAAAACTAGGTGAAAGTAATACGTCACACATTTCTCAAAAAGAAGGTTCACAACTCAACACTGTTTTAAAGTGGTCAAAGTGGGCTCCTGGCCAAAGTATATTCTCCTAGGTGGTTCTCTCACCCTAGGTGTTACAAAGTTGCCATGAGCGAGCGCGATTTACCCAAAAAGTCACACTGACTAGTTTGGGAGTATCTCGGCTTTACTTTACCCCCTTCAAGAATAGTAGGCAACTAGTGCGTCTACGTGTACTATCACTGGGGTCGCCACAACTGGACAACTTGTAACGCTATCTCACAAAGGAAACACTAGTCAAGTAGGTAGTGCGGAGCACTTCCCGTTTCGTCCACAAGGTTCCCTCTTGCGTGGACTACTTTGGGGTTCCTGGAACCACCCCCATTGTTATAGCTTAAGGTGTTATGCCAAATGGGTTATGTTCCAGTTGAGCGGAGAGGGATGTACCCTTTTCTGAAACCTACAATACAATGTTTTGAATATGTTGTTCTTTTTATCTTGTTTAATTAGGTGTGGTTTGATTGAACACCTTTTGGCAACCTGTATAACAACTGTATTAGTAGTTTTTGATTTCGTTTTGATTCCTCCTTTCTTTGACAAGCATTTTTAGGTCCTGCACTTAAGCGTTAGTAGTTCTCCAAGAAAATCATATTATTTAAAAGAGGATTAAGAGTTTCTTTTGATTCTCAAGATCATCCAAGGATGTAAGAGAAGATCATACACAACAAATAATCCAACTAAAAAGTAAAGAAAATCTTTTCAATCAATGAACCATACAAAATTCTTGATAAATGTTCATTCCTTTAAACCAAAAGTGAAAGATGAAGTTTCCAATTTACCAAATGTTATAAAATGAAGACTAAAGTTGCTTTTGATTCTCAAGATCACCCTAAGGTGTAAGAGAAGAGCATACACAAACTTTATCCCAACTATATAGAAATGGAAAACTTCAAATCAAAGGACCATTGAAAAATGCTTTGTAAAAGGTTCATTCCCTTAAGCAAAATGAATAATCAAGTTTCCAAGTTTAATCCCAATGTTAACAAGATAGAGATCAAATTTGTTTTTGATTCTCAAGATCACCAAAAGGTGCAAGAGAAGAGCATACACATGCTTTGGTCTAAATCGAGTAAGCATGGAAATACAACATTCATCAAAACATTAGACATGTTAGAAAATGACCAGTTTTAAAATAATAGAAAAACCTGTAATTTTTGTAAGTATAAATCCCAAATTTATGTTTTCATTGCATAGTTAACTTCAATACCTTTCCAACACAAAAAAAATGGAGTCATTTCGAGTTCGGGAGAAAAAGTTATGGCCTTCGGAAGATGGGTTACACATATGCTCTTATGCTCATGGGTGTGCACTTGACATGCACTCAAAAAATGTCAAAAAAACGTCCCTTAATCTACAAAATGGGAAAAAAATTCTAACCAAGATTCAATTTTGACAACAACCCATCACATTAATATATGAATAGAAGACTCAACGCTATCAAACATTAACATACATGCTCAAGAATTTAAGATTTTCAAGAAATTGACAAAACTAGCATGTAGAATGATGAAAAAGTAAGCTCTAAAAATGAAAACATGATGAAATATTAAAATTTTCTCACCAAGATTTAAATTTTAACAGCAACCCACCACATTAATATGTAAATAGAAGACTCAGCACTATCAAACACTAACCTATATGCTCAAGAATTGAAAATTTTCAAGAAATTGACAAAACTAGCATGTAAAATGATGAAAAAGTAAGCTCTAAAAATGAAAACATGATGAAATCTTGAAATTTTCTCACCAAGATTAAATTTTGACAAAAACCCACCACATTAATATGTAAATAGAAGACTCAGCACTATCAAACACTAACCTACATGCTCAAGAATTTAAAATTTTCAAGAAATTGACAAAACTAGCATGTAAAATGTTGAAAAAGTAAGCTCTAAAACCGAAAACATGCAAATCTTGAAATTTTCCCCTCAATTCCAATTTTGACAGCACTTCACCTCTTTTTATACCTACAAGGAATACCCAACACATGCAAACTCAACAAAACATGTTAATAAAAACAAGTTAGATCAACATGTGTAAAAGAGGGTTTGTAACCAAAAATAAAACTTAACTACAAAAACTTGAAATTAAGTGCAAAGGACAATGGAGTATGTCCCACCGGGTGTGCCAAATGTGTGCATGTATACTTTACTTAATGCTAAATAAAATGAAGCAAGAACTACCACCTAAAATAGTTCTACAAGTTAGTTAAAACAAAGCATAAACACCATCATGATAAGAATTAAACAAGAGTTAGATGCTAGCATTCATCAATACAAACTTTGAAACTAACAATGATAAATATCTAAACTCCTCTATTCTCTAACAACAAATAAATGAATGGACCTAAGTAAGCTCCATGGCTATCAAAATATTGTCCTTAATGTTCCAAGAACCTATGAATGAGGGCTAATCAAAGTTGGGCTCTACAAGACCCTTTTGACACCTCCCATATGACCCAAGCACTTTAAGAAAGAGGATTAACTCTTCAAGATGATGAACTCTCAAGAAAACAAGGTGCAAGCTCTTAGTCTCTTTGCTATATGATTTTCATTTGCTCTCTAAGGAGTTTAGGTGTAAGTAAAAGGTAGGTGGAGGGCTCTTTATATAGCCCAAAGGATAAAGGATTCAACACATTCTCATGAATGTGGGATAAAGATAAAACATGATTAGGAATGGATAAGGTTGCTTTATTAAAGGTAACCTTACTTTAGAAGGGTTTAATACATGTTTAGCAAGTCATGGGAGTTGGGGGTATTTTAATTAATCAAAGGTGATTAATTAATAGGTAGGTGTAAGCTTATAGAAGCCAATTAGAGGAATATTAGTGCGATTTAGGCTATTATAAGGGGATTAAATCAATTAAATATTGATTTATTGGTTAAATGGAAGGGAAAGCTAATTAATTAATAATAATTAATTAGTCTAGGTAGAAGGGGTGATTTATTAACGGAAGGTCGTTAATTAGGGTATTTGTTGGATATGCAACTTAATTAATTAGCTTAGTGTAATTAATTAATGATGATATGAGGGAAAATGAGTGCTTTTGACGATATGTCATTGATTTGCGAGAAAGGGGATAATTAGCACAATTTAAGTATTTAAATTGCTTGGGCGTAATTATAGGTGTCTACACCACTATACAGAGATCCTCTGCTGGAAGAGAACCAACACCTAGGGAATATCCTATGCCTACTGAATCGAATGGTAAGAATATTGGTAGATCCTTTTCTAGCAATTCAATGATTTTTGTAGTAGTTCCTAATGATACTTGTTTCTACAGTGTTAGCCTCATCTTTGGGGGTTGGGGTTGCCTTGGCTAGGCTCATAGTTTCAAGATCTGTCGTAGGTACCAACCTTTCTTTTGTTTTTGCGTCGGTAGGTTTATTAAGTTGGTTTGTTGGGAGTTCAAACTCTGAGTGTACGCCTGGTCTTTTCTTTAAGTCAGCTAGGTGTACATCGAATGGTTTTGGATCACCTTTGGCCACAAATATCTTTCCTAAATGTAAAAACCTTACTTCTTGAAATAGTGTAGAAGGGATTGCCTTCATGCGGTGTATCCATGGTCGGCCGAGGATCATATTATAGTTAGTTTCCTAATCTATAATATAAAACTCAGTCAAGATGGTTTTGGGTCCTAAGGTGACCGGTAATATTATAGTTCCAACCGAGGTGGCTTTAAGGCTATCATAGCCCCTTAGTGTATTTCGAGTTGTGGAACAATTGGTTTCTCCATACCCTAGCTTTTGAAGGAAAGAGAAGGGGACTATGTTAACCACTGCCCCATCATCTATCATTACGTGCTTCACATAGTTGTTATAAACCCATACTTATAAATGTAAGGCTGGATCACCTTGGCGATAATCGTGTGTGCACCTACCATGAACCCTTAAAGAAAAATAAGGTTAACATCGGTTAAGGAGAAGAACCTAAGGAAGCTATTATTGAGACTACTAGTCGAGAAGGAAGTTTCTAAGATCATTGATCTGTTGCGTGAATTTGAGGATTTATTCCCACGTGGGTACAATTAGCTAAAAGGCGTTCACCATTCCTTATGGGAGATGAAGATAAAATTGAAGGATTTTGTGCACATGGTTAGGAAAATGCCCTACCGGATGAATCCCAATTTGCGCGTGAAGGTCAAGGAGGAGATAGACAAAGTGATAGCTTCTATGATCATTGAGCCAGTGGAAGAATCGGAGTGGATAAGTCTGATGGTAATCAACATCAAGAAGGATTGGTGGATTAGGATCTACATAGATTATAGGGAATTGAATATAGTTTGTGTCATTGATCCCTTTCTGACCCCCTCACTGAATAAATTTTTGAAAGAGTCGCTAGGCACGAAATCTATTCCTTTACGGATGGATTTTTAGGGTACCACCAAGTCTGAATTGCAAAGGAGGACAAGGAGAAGATGAATTTCACCACTGAGTGGGGAAGTTTTGCATACACGGTCATGCCCTTTGGGTTGAAGAATGCACCTATTGTTTTCTCGCATAGTGGTGCAAGCGTTCAAGATTTCATACATAAGTTTCATTAGGTCTATTTGGATGATTGGAAAGTGTATGGTCTAGTTAAGGACCATTGTGACAATTTAAGGTTAATGTTTGGGAGGTGTAGGTAGTTAAGGATATTGCTACACCCTTTGGGACTTTATTAGGGCATATCATATGTAAGGAGGGATTGTTGGTAGATCCCGCTAAAGTTGCAGTTATTACGGGGTTAGGGGAGCCTACTAGCCAAAGTGCAATGTGCGGATTCCTTGGGCATATGAGCTATTATAGAAAATTCATTAAAGGATATGCCAAGATCGCCACACCTTTAGAGGAGCTGCTTAGACATAAATTACCTTCCATTGGGGAGAGGCATAACATAGGGTGTTTGATACATTAAAATATAGGCTTGTCACCACACCTATATTACATTTTACCTCTTGGGATAGGCCCTTTCATGTTAATGTGGATGCCTCAGGGACTGCCATTAGATTAGTGCTTGCACAACCAGGTGAAGGGATTGTTGATCATCCTCTATGTTTTGCAAGTAGGAAGCTGACACCAGCATAGCAAAACTATACCATAACTGAGCGCGAGGCATTATCGATGATCTACGCGCTTTTCAAGTTTAGGCAGATTCACTGGCAACACCCTTTGTGTTTTACACCGACCACATGGCATTAAAGTATTTGGTGAACAAGCTTGTTCTACAAGGGTGCATATGTCGGTGGGTGTTGTTGTTTCAAGAATTTTAATTCACCATTGTAGTGAATCTTGGGAAAAGAAATTGTGGGCTGATCATCTATCAAGAATTGATTCAGGGGAGGACGAGTAAAAATTTGAGGAAACAATGTCAGATGCATAACTCATTAGGCCATGCGCGTGCATGCCCTTAGATTTGGAAGAGATTACAATATTTTTAAAGGAAGGTGAGGCACCAGAAGGAATGAAGACATTGGAAAAAAATCAATTTTCCATACACGACACACCCTACATGTTAATAAGTGGATACTTATACAAGTTGGGATGTGATGAAGTTTTACGCAGTGTGTATTAGAGAATGAGTGCTTGGCCATCATGGAGGAAGCACACGAGAGGAAGTTCTGGTGGGCATTATGCGAGATGATACCACCACGTGTAAAATATTAATGGAAGGTTTGTGGTGGGAAACGCTGTACTAGGATTGTAGATAGACTATTGTAAAGCGTGTGACCATTATCATTGCATTGGAAAACTAGGAAGGAGAGATGAAATGCCTTTGCACCCTATCCTTAGTGCAGAGCCTTTTGAAAACTAGGCAATACCTATTACACCAAAGTGGCACATAGGACCGGGTCACATTATGTCATCACTTGCATAGATTATCCGACAAGGTGGGTAGAGGCAACCCCACTAAATATTCCACAAAGAGCCACAATGGCAAGGTTCTTGTGGGAGAACCTTATCACAAGGTATGGATTCCCATTGAGTTTGACCAATGATAGGGATACACATTTCTTGATTGAGACCATGAGGATCCCATTATCGAGTTCATGGTGGCTCATCATAAGACTACGCCTATCACCCACAAGAAAATGGAACCGTGGAAGCATTCAAAAATACTTGAGTCATACCCTGACCAAAATTTGTGATGTCGGAGACAAGATTGAGATGACAAAGTATCGATGTATTATCGGCTTACAGGACAACGTATAAAAGTCAAACAAAGCCACACCATTTCAATTGGTGTTTGGCACAGGTTGTTTTATCAATTAAATTTATGTTTCCTTCTCTACAAATAGCGTGCGTAGGAGGGTTAGCTGATGAACGAGTACTGGAAGAAAGAATTGATAAGTTAATGAAGCTGGATGAGAGATGATCACTTGCCAAGTGGAGCCAAACAATAGAAAAAGAAAAGCAAAAGGCTTGGCATGATCACCACATTAGAAATAAGAAGTTTGAGGTTGGGAAAATGGTTTTACTGTATGATTCCAAGTTTCTACGCCACCCTGGGAAGTTAAAATTCCATTGGTTGGGTCCTTACACAATCTCGTACATCCTTGATTCGGGTGCATGCCAGTTACATGCATTGGATGGGACAAAGTTTCTTGGACTCTTCAATGGGAGTAGGCTAAAGTCCTACTATAAATAAGTCTTCTCGGTGTTTGTAAATAAGAAAGTTTTGCCGCTAGTTTAGAAATTTCCTTTATGCAGACCCTCTCTTGTGTTTCCCTTTCGCGTTGTCTGTCTTATTTTACACCTTGCGTGTGGGTAACCTTATTGCTACTTTGGAGAATTTGTGAGTGACCGCGCATTGTTTTAAGTGTGGGTTGGAGTAATGTGAAGGAGCGCATGGTAAGAGTGCTAAGGAAGTGTATGTTAAAAATCCCTGTTGAATGGCCCAGTTGAAAGAGGTGTATGGAGAGAAAAGATGGAAGAAGGATGGTTGGTGCCAGGATAAAGCTACTTTTAGATCCCATGTACTAAGGAGGAGAAAGTGCATTAAGTAACATGAGGTAGGCAAGAGCAAAAATCAGGACAGAAGAAGTGCCTTCGGCATGGGTTTTGCATGCATAAGAGTCTCCTGTCAGGTTGGATTGGTTGTGCGCTAGAAGGTTGGAGGAGTTTTCACACATGTTGGGTGCATGAGTGAAAGCATTGAAGATGGGATTTGTTTGAAAAAGCCACATTAAATGAAAAAGTATAGTGGTAGGTGAAGTAGCATTTAATGCTCAAAAAGGGAAAAGCTATAAGTAAAGGGTCGAGGCACTTTCATTTTCACTTTGTGAATAGAGAGAGAAGCAATTTTTACATCTATTACAAACTAGGGTTTCCAGATTTGATCATGTGAAGAAAGATCTAAGAGGTTGAAGTGTGAGTAGCTAGTTTGGATTTGCAAACCAGAAGGAAGGGGTTTCACGGGCATGAGAAAAGTTGTGAGGAGGCGTCGTCTTGTGGAAGTTTTATCCCAGTTAGGGTTTGAAAAACTAGGGCATGGGTTCAAGAGGTTTTTCATCACAGGTTTGAGATTTGAGGCTGGAAGAAGTGGAAGAGCAGAGTAACAAGGAGGGAGTGAAGTGATAGGAGGACCTCGACAATGGCACCCAAGAAAGGAAAGGGCAAGGGCAAGGCCAAGCAACAAGAACCTGATGAATACGAATGAAGAGTGGTATGCAGAGATGCAGTACCCAGATGGGGTAATGATGGGTAAGGAGTGGGAGTCCCACCTGAGGAATGTGCCTATGAGTGACTATAACCATTGAAAAAACATGATTGAGAAGGAAATGACACTGAATTAGTGCACCCCACAAGTAAATGGACACCAGAGGGCTTGCCCATCTACAATGATGATGTTAAGGTCAAGATGGAGAAGGTAGGGTTGTTGCAACTCTATGAGTTGCCCTATTTTGGAAAACTAGAGCACCTATACCAATGGCTAATGTCGCGAGTACATGAAGATTACTTCCATTTTGCACATTACTCCTCAACTCATCTCACAGTTCACAGCCCTCATATGTGAAGGAGATAGCTTGGAGGATGACCTAGGTGACAAGGAGGCAATTCAGGAAACCATCACCGAATATGCTTGCAAGAAGGGGTCGAGGTACTACGACATCTCAGACATCAAGGACCCAGTGATGAAGATGGCCACACATCTAGTAACAAAGCTAAATGGCTAGGAAAGATGGGCCCAGGTCAATAAACCATGGTTACATGTTTTTAGAAATATTGCAGAGGGCACCATATACAACTTGTCTACATACATCGCGGAGGGTGCGTAATCCTCTTTGGAAACATCTTACTAACCATCATGTTTTCAGAGATTGGAGTGCCTAACGCATTGGACAAATTTGTATGGGAGTACCCTATTGAGGATCCTTCACTGCGAAGAGATTCGAGAAGTATGCATGTGACAAATGAAAGCACCCCACAAGGTGCAACTGGAGAAGTGGTATACATGCCTGAGGAATGTGTTCGGGGTAGAGTGGAGGATTCCTAAACAACTGCCAGCAGTCACTAAAGGAGAAGCTAAATTTGTAGTATACCAACATTTCTGCCTGGGCAGGTTTAGGCTAATAGATGAATCATGGAGCCCATGGTGTAAGCTTCCCTTTGCTTTCACAACTCAATACTTCCAAGTGGGAGTAAACAAATTCAAGGAATCCAAGAAGCTGAAGCTGGAACTTGGAAGCCTAGATCGGGACCACAGAGAGTTGCACAAAAATTTGAACTACCCTAGTGGCAAGCACACATATGTAGAAAGATACGTATCGCATGAAGTACAAATGACTAGACCAATAACGTTTCCCATTACAAGAGGATCCACGACACGCGTATACCTCTGCATAAGACCAAAGTTTGAGAAAGGCACGTACCTGGAGAATGATGTCTCCATACCTAAAGATCCCATGGGTAGGAAGAGGCCCGTGCCCAAGAAGAGGGGAAGAGGTGAAGAAGCACCAAGTGTGCAGACTGCTCAAATGGTAAGCATGCCATCAATGAGCGCCAAGCATAGCACCTATGCGCATAGAAAGAAATCACTGTAAAGGAAAAGACACTAGAGAAAGAAGAGAAGGTTGAGTCCCCTATCAAAGAATCACCTCTCAGGAAAAAGTAGAGGATGGAAGAGGAAGCTGACTCGCAGAGGAGACTCGTACGATGGAAAAGTGACAAGCGAGCGTGGGAATCTACAAGCAACTCTTCCTCACACCCGACCTCCCAAGGTCGTGCCGAGATAGCCGGTGGGGATGGAATATGTATGGGATGCAGACAAACTAGTTAGGCAATCTAATGTCTTCAATACGCACTAGTGGAATTTGCAAATCTAAGGCAAAGAAGGCCCTTCTAACCTGAACTGGTGTGATAGATCGATCGACAAGGATGACTGCTCGAAGGCTCCAATCAATATCGAGCTCTGGCGTGATTTGATCTATGGGTTGTGGAATACGTGGAAAATGACCTGGGATAGTTTCATGTATGTCTCCGGATAAGGTCATATGGTGGATGGTAAATATAGTCAACTCTATGGACGATTCTCTGGCCTAGTCCAGAACTCTCTAGCTTTGTTAGCTGCTATGTCTAACAAGGATAATTGTTCGATGATGATAGGTGGAAGTGGAGTAGACCGGAATACTAGTGTGCGTAGGCCAGTGTCTATGTCTAATTCTCCTATGGATTCGTTGGGCTGCGGGATTTGTGGGTCACAACCGTAGACTCTTAGTTGTTGTGGACCTGTTATGGTCATGCGTGAAATCAAGTCCTAATCCCTAGTATCCAGTAATCGTATGCTTTCTCAGCTTCTATATTTAGGATCAATAACTGTGTGATTTTCTCAGAATATCTTACAGGTGTTCGCGCAACCTGAATTCTTAGGCTAGTATCTATATCTGTAAGAGTGTCTCCTGCGCCTGGCTGTGGGACCAAAGGATCACAACCAAATGTTTGTTCTCTTTCAAGCCCTTCTACAGTCATATGAATGTTGCCTAGGGTAATCTGTAGTTTGGTTGATTTGACCAAAACGTGTGTGCTTGGTCGTCTTCTACGTTTAACCCGCTCAACTGGGAATTGATTTGTTGCAAGCTTACCATTGTTCGGAAGACTTGGATCCTAAGATTTTGGTCTATATCAGTTATCGCTGTGATGAGATTGGGCTGAGGCACGATTGGCTCGAATACGTATTCCCTGGGCTCTCTAGGTCCCGTGATTGTCATACAAAAGCAACAATGTAAAAAGAACTATAGTAAAATGAAATTTAACTATGTGAAGTGTATCTATAGCATATATGATTTCTCTATTTTTTTGTGTTTTCTGATGAGCTTTATGAATTTAAGAAAGTAGCTATTTAAAATATCTAGAATTGACAACTAATATAATAACTTAAAACAAACAAAATAACCGAGTGTAGCTATTTGTCTGTGCAATTTGTAGATCTATTCTAAACAATGAAATAGCTCATCTAATCTATTTGCAAGGCTCTCGATCCTACCTCAGAAGTGAGGAGTGAATCATAGTTTCTCAGAAACTATCAATCCCCATAGCTTCCCTGGCAATATCGAGAGTAGAATTAACTAAAATAAAGCAATTAACTACTCTATTTGATATGATTCTAACTAGAACTTTGAAAGCTAGAACCTGGATTCTGCAGAATAGTGGCGAATCCGATGGTGTGTGTGATCTTGTCCCCTCAGTGTGATCTCCTCATTCCTTCGTGTTCACGTGGATCCAGAAAAGCATGTAATGCTAGCATCAACAAGCGAATATTGGGATAAAGGAAGCTTAGAATACTGACTGAATACAATGCGAGTAGGAGAGGGATAGCGCAAGAGTACAGAGCTTGGCTTATGCAATTCCTAGCGGGATCTATTACGAGTCATGCAACATAAAGCGTCCAGAACCTGAAACTATCCTGTTTGAGGAGCAAAACCTGCAACTTTAATGGCTTCCTATTGGTAAACAGACTATTTTATTCCAATGGATTGGATAAAATAACAGCAGTACTTTACACAAGATGGATATGTGGCTTACTAACAGTAAAACAATGCTAACTAAGCATGCAATGAAAGAAACTAAGCATTCTAAGAAAAATGAAAACTAAATCTATTGCAAAGAGAAATCAGAGGCAAATTTTGAGGGGCCATTTGCTTGAGCACAAGCCAACTATTTATAGCATTTGCATTTACCCAAGGTAAAAACCAAATGGAACTCTTAAACTATAAACAATGGCAAAACACTAATCTAGGGAACCATAATCATAAATGCAAGCTTATGGCGGTGAAAGAAAGCTAGTAAAATGTTGAAATTACGTGAGTCGTGTTAAAAGAGATTTCTAGAAAATGCGTAAAGGACCACCGCCCGAGCAGGCGGTAAGATTCTGAGACCGCCGCCTGTTTAGGGCGGCGGTCACGAGACTCGCCGCCAGCGAGGTGGCGGTTTTGCACACCGAAGTGAAAAAGGCCAAGAAAAGAGGGGAAAAGGGAAAAACAAAGCACGTGGGGGCTAAGCGGGGCATGTGGGATGTTAACACACACTTGGAGATCTTTTCCGGATCCCAAACACCTTGCGAGGAGACCTGTATCATCATTGAGGCACGTGTCACGTTGTTCCTCTGCAAAGATAAGACCTTACAATTAAGGTACGTATAGAGACCGATAGCTTGGAGAAGTACATGGGTGGAAGAGAGGATGAGAGTGAAGAAGATGACAACAAGGAGGATGAGCCTGAAAGAGACCAGGAGCCACATGTCTTCAGTGTGTATGATTTAGAAGAAGAGAGTGGAGAAGAGAAATAGGAGTTCGTGTTCATGTGGCACAAGGGCACACAAGATGGGGAATGTGCCTGGGACATGGGAAGGAATGAGGAGATTGGCGTAGAGAAGCAAGAGCCCATAAGCTTCACAAAGGAGCAGATAACTGAGGTAGCAGAGAGAGAGGAAAAGAAAATGCTCGAGGCCTTAGTAGACCAAGAGTTGGAGCGCAACGCTGACATAGTGCTGGGGAAGGAAAAGAGGAAAACATTGAAAAGGAGCATGACAGTGTGGGAGGAGGTCCCACTCTAATGGTGAGTTTTCCCAAAGGCGATACACTCGGGTAGGAGGACCCTTGATACAGAGAAAAGACAAGTGATGGGCTACATTGATGACTCAAAGAAGGTGCTATGCGCGCGGTTCTAGAGCACTGTACCCATAGAAAGGATTTTAGCCATGGGGTCATTTGAAAAGGAGGGTGTGTACCCTAGGATGAAGAAGATGCTCTCTTGGGTGTTTGAATCCCACATTGACGAGCTAGACTTTGAAGTCTGCCAAGGAGCAATCATAATAGTACCAGAGTCTAAGGGAGCCAATCCCTTGGTAAATGCCCAAGAACTCTTGGATGAGTAGGTCTATAATGCGCTCAACAAGGTCACAGTCAAGACAGAGGCTAGGCTCTTTGCGTGTAATGATAGAATAAGAGTGCTAGAGGGAAAGCTAGGGAAGAAAGAAGAGGAGCTTGGCTTGAGAAGGCCAAGAGCTTGAAGCAAGAAGAATTGATCAACACACAACTGAGGTGCGAGCTAAAGGATGAGAAGACAAAGGTGCAGAAGTATACAAGAAGGTGGAGTCTATCAAGAGCACCATCATTTTAAAGCACCTAGACCTAGCGCCACCCGTGTAGAAGTATGCATCCACTCTGGAATGCTTAGAAGATCTAACACACGTCCTCACCATGGAGAGACAACCTTTGGCCTTGGAGTCTGCAGAGGAAGTGGCCACGCGCTTAAAGAAAGAGGATAGGTTGAGGGTGGTAGCACTCATTGTTGAGTATAGCAAGGTGCTCACAGAGGTTAAAGTCACTGCCCAATCTGCTGAGGCCACATATGATACTTGTGTAGATAAGGATAAGGTAGAAAGCACCTTGGTCGCCACACACGAAGTAGAGCTAAAGGAGTTCCAAGAGAAGAATAAAGGAAACAGGGTAGAGAGGGACAAGGTTCTTGCCAAAGTAGAAAGAAAATCTGAGGCAATTGAAACATTAAGGGGTTCAATCAAGGCCCAATGAAAGAACTATACCCTCATATTACCAGAGGATGGACACGCTCAAAGACCTAGGTAAGGAGATGGATAAGATCATTGACACTTTGGGCACCCAGGGAATTGGCCTAAGTTTTGATGAGGTGAGCACCCTAATCGATGACCTCTGTCAGAAGGCACAGAGCAAGGTCAACATATGGAACAAGCTAGAGGTAGACTTGCAGAAGGATTTTCCTAGCTTGTTGAGTTAATGCCCCCCCATTCTTCCTTCTCCCCCAATTCTTTCATTCCTTTATTCTTTTGCAAAATGTAATACTACACCTTGGTTCCTTAAGGCAGCATACATCTTGGTTAAGTGGAGTGTTTCGCAGATGGAGAATAGGCGTAGTGTGGGGTGATGTTGGACCCCTAGAATATTTACCAAGTATGAAGGCACGTAGGCACGCAAGGTCTTAGTTACGGAATGGCATGTAAGGAAAAAGCACGTAAATGAAGGCTTAAGAGAAGTGTTTAAGGAATCCTGTACCACGTGTGACACATGACATGAGGACAGAGCCAAGGGTTTAGGACTTAGTCAATTTGGACGTCTGGATAGAACACATGAAAAGCATGACCTAGTTGTGCGTGGATAAGGTGCCAACCTGGTGACAGGTTGGCCTAGAAGGAGCATGCTAGAAGCTTCTAGAAGCACATCATGGGATAAAGTGGAAAGCTCAAGCCTAGAGAAGCATGCTCGCATGGAGG
This sequence comes from Taxus wallichiana var. yunnanensis, assembly GCA_018340775.1. Taxonomy (NCBI): domain Eukaryota; kingdom Viridiplantae; phylum Streptophyta; class Pinopsida; order Cupressales; family Taxaceae; genus Taxus; species Taxus wallichiana. Next base: position 189,358,837 of record CM031239.1, read on the forward strand.
ACCACATTCAAACACTTGGCACCGGATCTGAGGGCACTAGAGGGTGAGTTGGCAGTCTAGGAGAGCTATAAATACAAGTGCCTACAGAGTAAAAGAAGAGAGATGAAGAGTATGGGTGGAGCTCTACAGAATTATTGTGAGGAATCTACTAGTGGATAATTACATTTGGGAGAGGATGTATTAGGCATGGGATTGTAATTTTTCTTTTTGGTAGCTTAGTTACATAAGTCCAGTGCATTGCATGATTGCGGTCTACTTCTCTGTGACACTCTATAATGGCTCAATGGATGTAATGAGGTTACCTGTTATATATATACATGAATATCAATGATTCTGATGCATGCTTCTCTCTCATGAGTTCTCTTTCCTTTCATGCTAAGTAAGGATGCTTGTATGTTTCTTTCTGTCATAATACACATTATGGATTCATTAAGTATTCGGTCTAAAATGACTGCAAGGATCTAGAGGCCATTCTGAGCCCTATGGTTCTTGTATGTCCTAACTTCCCTTCTGAAATCTCTTACAAAAATCATAGATGATGTTTCCCACTAAACTCACATAAAGGAGAGACTGTACCCGCGTGTGCCTTGGGTGAGTGCCCAACTTTCGTTGGGTGATAGGTCGGCGCACTTGGGATTCCTTTCTTTATGTTAAGGGTAAAAATGACTAGAATAAGAGACACTTGAGGGAGGAATATGAGACTTGAGGGAGGCATAAGATATTTTTGTGGGTGTGATTGATGCTTAGGGAGGTATATGACATTGTTTTATGATACTTTGGGAGGTATATGGAGTTGTTTTGCCGCTCTGGGAGATACTTGGAGTTGATTGGATGATACTTTGGGAGGTATATGGAGTTGTATTTTGTTGCTTTTGGAGATATCTAGAGTTTTTTTGTGATGTTTTGTGATGTGTGGAGTTGGTATAATGGGTTGTGTGTACTCTTGTGAGTCTAGCTAGACATTGTTATGTTTGAGGATTAACATTCCCATTGGTATGGACTATGGGATATTGTCTTGGCACTATATTGGTACAGTCATGGATTTTTGGGTCATGTGATACCCGTGGTATATGTATCAGTGTGATGATTATATTTGTCAATCACATGTGTGTCTATTGGATCTATGTCTATGACATAATTATTGAAAATTATTTGCTATGTGGACTACTTTTTGTCATTCCTTGGTGGAAATAAAGGTCTTGTGATGTGATACAATTGTGAAAGTATGAAGCAAGATGGTTCAAGGGTCATTTGTGAAGTGTTCGGTTTTGTGTGACACCTTGAGGTGAATTACTGTTGGACACCCATGGACATAAGACTATTGAAATTCTAAACAAAAAATATTAAGGGCTTGAGATTACGAAATACTGTAAAAGAAAATACTAATTGAGAAGTAAAATAAAAGACAACTATCTACCAATATTTGTAGAACATTAAAATTTATAATATTGAAAAAACAAAATTAGTTTGGTTACTTTTAGTTGCATTGTATCGACAAGTTTTTTTAAACGACATGTGTCATTATTGACTTTATAACCTACCTATCCTTTGAGCTTCAATATTGTGTCGCATCGAGGATGATGCTATTATAAGGGGAGGGAAATGTACTTCCAACATAAAATATTACTAAAATAAAATTAAAAAGAGTTGGTAAGGGAACTGATGGGGGGCAGGTGTGAGTTGGTGGTGGTAGGAATGGCGGTTGGCTTGTGGAGAAACTCTGGCAGGCACATGCGCTCCTCTCTCACCCATTAAGACCTGGCACGTCCCTTCCTAAGCAGTGACCTGTCACTTTCCTTGCATAATAATACAAGCACTTTATTGGAGATCCATAGGCCTTAACCACATGGGAACCCAAGTTAACATTGTAAATTTAGCAGATTTTTTTTTTTTTGACAACATGAATGTGCATGAGGCATGGTTTTTCCTCACGATAGGCTCACCATTCCAATTACAACACAGAGCCCCAACCTGATCAGTTTACATTTTCCCGCTTATTCCTAGCCTGTGTGCCAAGGTTGAGGTTTTGTCAGATGCTGTAGTTGGAGATGGTTTGACAGACATGCATGCAAAACGTGGAAGCATTGTCTTGGCATGTGAAATGCTTGACTGAATACCTGAAAGCAATGTGGCCTTTGGGTCTGCAACGGCTGCAGGATACATGAAATGGGTTTGTTGAACAAGCTCAAAAACCTTCAAGAAAATGATTTTGTAGGTGTAGAGCCTCCTGCCTTTGCCAACTTCCTCCTATCCTACGCCAAAATGGGGGTTTTGTTAGTTTTGTAGTTACAGTGCTCTGGTAGAGATGGATGTAAAACTTGGGAGCATACACATGACACATAAGTTGTTTGAAAATTCCTCGAAGAAATTCTCAGCCAATTTCTTGTTTCCACGTTAGCAGTCTATGTAGACATTCAGAGAAGCTCTTCTTGCATGTGAGATGAAAGGTGAACATTTACAAGCTGCTGCAAATAATCAAGTGCTTATGGTTTCAGGAAAGACTTTGGACACATCCTCTCAGCCATTGTTAAAGGAAGCTATTGTTGATTTCTCTTCATGCTTCTATCTCTGGTTGTTTCCTCCTTTGTAGCTCGCGTTTCACCCCTGTTTATGCTCTAAGCTGGTATGTTGGTTCGAATAAATTACATATTTGTGCCTCACTTCCTTTTGACACAAGACACGACCGCCATTGATAGAAAGGAAAATACCACTTTGGCTTCAAGGGGATGTGTAATTTATTTCTAGGTCAAAATATATGAATTAGCTGAGCACCTGAGTCACCATTTTACTTTGGACTGAAACTTACATTAGTTCTTAGCTTGGACCAGTCATGGTCGCCATTGAAGAGTGCTATGGAGAGATGTGGGGTATTTTTCTCAAGGGTTGCAACTAATTTTTGATAAGTTATGTCAAATCTACATTTCATTTTGCTATACAAGATAGTTGGGTTGAGTAATGAGATCGAGGCTCAACACAAGTAGAATATCACAATTGCATTACATGTCAAGGGGAGAACAGAGGAAACAAATAGATGTGTGCGATTCAAGAAATTTACTTTGCGTAAATTCATAAAAGAGGACGAAAGTTCATTAGCAAGTTAATTAAAATTGGTAAGGGATTTGAAATGAAGATCCCGAGTATGGTAAAATTCTGAGAACTTGGTAGTACACTAATTTCCAGACCCTGGTAGCTGGTGTGCATCGTGCTTGTTCAGAACCTCTTTAGCCGATTCGTTGTCCCTCAGGCATGGTTCATCTATCCTTATCTTTTATAATTCTTGTACTTTAGTTTTTCTTTTGCAACGAAATATAATTTTAAAAGCTTGGGATTATAATAGATTTAATTATTTTACATTAACTTGTTGCAAAGCAATAAAGTGTTGTATCGTAACTCACGTAATCAAAATAACCATTTATAGTAAACCATGATCTTCAACCCTCATTTTGAGGTGATTTAGAAAATGTCATGACCAAAAACTAGATCACTACAGTATTGTTTTATCGACAAGTTGAAGTTGAATTCCTAAAAATATGTTGACCATCTCCTAGTTTAATTAGATAAATTGTAATTTCTAGGGACTCGCAAAGTAACCTTCGTAACTCCGAAAAAGGGAGGTTAAGATTCTTTTGTGTACCTTGTTATGTGAGGTGTCACTTCAATCCTTGGATTGACCCCGAATGAACATTTTTGATATTTTTGATGCCCTTATAGGATCCCTGTTACACTATTTTGTAGTGGTAGGAAGTTGTTAAATGTAGAAAGTTGGCTTTCATTTTGAACCACCATTTGAAACCTGGATAATAAGTTATTATCCTTTTTCATAAACCTCTAGTATTTTTACTAGACAATTGCATGGAACTTTCAGTTTAGGGAAAAACACTTTTTGGATAGTTTGGAAATGGAATTTTGTAGGCCTCTCTGTAATAGTTTGACTAAGTCAAACTGACCAATTAGACCAAAGGGCTTTTAAAAACTTGTCGCCATTTGAAAACTATTTTCTAGTTTTGAGTTCCGTCGACTCTGTTGAATTCTCCTTATATAGGGGAACTTGTAGGAAGTTTCTCATTGCATGTTCATCCATCGAACATCAGTTTTGGACATGGTTTTCTAAGCCCTCAAGCTAACTTTTATTCATTTGCAACTGGGTCAATTACAACCAATGGCCCCGAAAAACTACCGCCAAACGTAAATCGCTTCGTTATTCAAAATTACGTCGATTCTTATGAACTCTTGGTATATAAGCGTACACGTATAAATTTAACCGTGGTGTGTTTTCTCATCGAATACAACGTTTGAAAGTGGTTTCTTAGCCTTCGAGCCTGATTTGAATGTTTTTGTAGCTAGCAAGAAAATGTAAAAATAGAAAGTTGTGGGACCCTCGTCAGGTTGCCAACACACCATGGAAACTTTTGACACATGTAAATAACTGTTTGGAAACTCTATAATGTAACTTGTTGTGTGAAATATAACTTTTGACAAAATGGTGTTTCTCTCTCTCCTTTAACTTTCTCTCTCCTTGGTTACAAAATGAAGTGAAATGAAATGAAATGAATACATGTCTCTAAGCCTTTTATTTCGAATGAAAATATGTAAATTATTATTATATGAAAATGGGAAAACTAAAAATGTTAATTATGTTAGATTAGGTGGATGCCATGTCACGATTTATCGTTGATTTCATTCTCACATGGTTTTGTAGGATGCAAGAATGTTGGAGAAAAGGCGATGTGTAATTCATTATTTATCATTGCAATCTATATAGTTCATTGTAAAATGAATACATGTATAATGTATTCTCATGTAATGAGAAAAGTTATATTTGAAATTTGTTAATATGTATGAGATGCTAGTCTTTAAGGACATCTAGGAAATGTGTATTTAATCATAGTTTCAATTTGATTCATAGGACACATGGTAAAAAAAAGGGTTTGATATATATATGCTACATGAATTTCAAGTTAATAAATTGCAATGATTTTATAGTGTTCAATAAACAATTAATTAATTACAAGTGTTGTATTCTTAGCTTATAAATGTAATAAAGAGATTTAATGGAAACACTCAACCCTAGTATAAGATCTGTGCATAACATGTCTTCTTGTGTGATCCTTTTTACCATAGAAGAGATTGAAACTGTAGAATGAACTTAAACTCTACACTCGATGGAACCTCCTAGTTTAGGTAAATAAGAGCCCAAGAATGGGTTTATCATCTTAGGTGGTATGTTTAGTGACATCGTCATAAACCTGATAGATAGGAGTGACATAGTCAAACTTTATCTAGAGTAAGTAGAGCTAACTCTTCCTTCGTATCCTAGTGGGCTACCTTGTCTTCTGAAGATAGATTTAGAATTAAACTTCTTCATTGAATGAATTTCTTATGGGATCCAAATGAAATCATGGAGCTAGTGAAATAGTTGTACTATCACTTAAAATCTTTTTATTAACCTCTTTTGATCCTCTCAACTAAATGTCTTATCTTTGGCTAGTGACAATATAGTTCTGGATATTTTACAGAGAGAGTGTATAGGATAAATATGTTTCTTGAACCTTAGTCTAATCTATAATTAAGCATAAAGTCTGAGTGAAAATTGGAATTAAACTAAACCATAGTTGATCAGAAGGTTAACTTGTGGGTAGAAAATTATAAGTAACTCCTTGCAAATGAAATTGATTTGAAATATGTTGACTTAAGAGAAACCAGGAAACTAAAAACTTGGTTCCATAATCCCTTGTTATGCCTTTTATGACATTAGGAATAAAAAAAAATTCTCTTACAGAATCGTGAAATGCAAAAACATGGGATGTTACTTTTCAAACAAATCTTGTGGTTCGTGTGTAGTTCTAAAGCTTCCAATCATATACTTCTTATAGATGTTAGACTACACTTCAATAACTCCTTTTGTTATAAAAAAATATTAATAATAAGACCATAATGCGATGTAATAGTAAATCATATAAGAATAAACACGAGATTTGAGGTCCGGAAAATTCCACTCTTGGAGCCATTTTAACCCAATTAAACATTTTTCATGTGTTACAAAGAATATGAGTCTCTCCTTGGTGAGATAAAACTTCAAGTAGAACAAAGGATATATACTAATAATCTAAATAAAAATTCTTGTTTTGGGAATTTCGAATCGGAAATAAAGATACCGTGATTGAATAATGTTTATAGGGAAAAGGTATCTTGAATCTAAACCACCCTCCCTTAAATCCTAATATTGCTTTCTGGACATCAAGTCATATTCACTTGAGTTGCAAGGGTAAAATGTAGACATTGAATAAACATTTGAGAAACATAAGTTTAACCTATGAACGAGTGAATTAAGAACTTTGTATGCATTTTGAAATATGCCAAATAATTATGTAAGTTATGGAGATTGTCATAAGAGATAAAGAGCCAACTTAAAAGGTTGGACTGTAAGTTGAATGTGAAATGAATTAAAGAATCTGTGGGTGGAAAAAGGATAAAAATATCCTTGCACAATAATGTTCTTGGAATGTTAATTGTAACTAAGATGTAATCATGGTAATGATGTGTCGTGGGTTTGCCAACCCTTGAGTCCTTTTTTGTGGTTGGGTCATTGCTAGCATTCATTCATTAGGGAAAATGTGGTATTGACATGTATATGGTGTTGTCGTGTGTCTATGTGAGTCTATGAATTATGTAAGTGTCTTGTGCATTGTTGAGTTTCACTTCTTGGAGCCCTTGTGGTGTTGTGTAGTGAACAATGTAAGTAAAAAAATATTATCCTGGTATTTTTACTGTGTATTTGTGTGTGTAAATTGTGGGTGTTACAAGGATAACGAGTGAGGATGAATAATAATAGGCATTTTCAAAGATGGAATGAGGAATGGGGGACCCTTCCGTGGGACCTCCTCTCCTAACTAACAAACACTTTAAAATTATTTTGCATCACATCTATATGGTCATAAGGCAAGGAAAAACAATCGAGAGTTGTCGAATCATAGAAATGATTTATTTTGGAAAAGTGGATACCGATGTGATTACATGTTAACATTACAAATCCGACAACTGGTATCGCCTAGTTTTTTTGTAAATAATTTGTAGTAAGCATTTTTTTTTTGTATATAGAAGTTATTGTGTATTCTTTTATAGTATGCATATTTTTGACGTAATGGATAATTCTTTATTTTAGGGTTTATTTCTATTATCCTACAATAGGTAGTAGTTTGGGGATCAAAATATTCACACTTGGGGTCTTTGCACCCCCAACACCGACAAATACATCTGCACAATGTAATATGAGTCAACTAAATAAAAAATAATAACGAGATTAACAATAACATGACACATCATCTATTAAAATCCATACAGAGGGCTTGTTAAGTTATTGGTGTTAGAACTTCCATTAGTTCTATAAAACCGACACCTGGTCGTTATTCAGCTAAAACAAATAAATTTTGTTTAGAAAAAATGGGTCAAATTGGATTTGTTATTTTTATGGCATTGAGACTTTCATTTGTATGACATTCTATTTATTAGAATCTAATACAAATACATGAATGGAAATTTGGACTGAAAAGGGTGGGGATTAAATAAATTCATGTCACACACCTCTTTCATGATTCAAATTGACCCTACCCAAATAATATATACTATATGTGCTATACTTTATCAGTTCAATGTTGCTTTCATTATTCATGTGATTGTAATTTGCACTTAAATAGGGAAAAATAAAAAAGGAGGAAATCTAATAGGTTCCATGCAAATTTAAGTTATTCTTAAACAGGTCCCCAGAATATTCTTATCATCTTGACAACATCTCATAATGGCTACCTATAGACATTGAAAATGCAAATATCGATAAGTGGACTATGGGACACATTCTCATTCGTGACATGACGAGTCCTCTACACATGTCAATTGAGTTATCCAACAAAAATTATCCTTACAACACTTACGTTTATCTAATTCCAATCCATTCAATCAATATGAAAAAATTAGATGATACAAAATACATATGCAAAGGTTCTATACCAAATAAAAACTACAATAAGGACAAGGCCATATGCCAAAAAAAATTTGACCTTCCAATATTTTCCCACAATTTGATGACAACGAAATTTATTACCTTCTCTCGCAAATACTTTGTAGAATCGTCATATCCATTAGATATGTTACTCCATTATCGGATGGCAAAGTGATTGAGTGATGGAAACCCTAGGAGGTAATAAATACCATTTGAGTGACTTTAGTTGCCTCAACCAAATGAACCAGATTAGAGATACATTGACATAAGCACTTTTGATTAAGTGGCTTGTATTTGGAAGACAAACGTGGATGGTGAAGATGGAGCCAGATTGTCAATTTCCCTACAAGTTAGATGCCAACCATCCCACTCTTTAGTCAGTGTTAGACAAAACATCTCTGAATCCAATAGGGGCTACACCTTCTCGTGAAAAAAATTGAATAATTTATAATTTTCGCATTGGAAATGTGCAAAATCCATGTGATAATTAGAAGAAATTGGTCAACATTGATAGTAAGATAATAATAATAATAATTTATAATTTTCACTTTGGAATTGTGTGAAATTCATATGATTATTAAAATATTGGTCTCGATAATAAAAATCAAATCTCTCAAACCAAGCGAACATTCATGTTTTCTAAATTTCATGGCATATTCTAAATTTTAGACGTTTATGCTACTTGTAATAGTGCTAAGTGTGTAATGGTACCAAGCCGTATTTTGGAACATTACTCAAATCGCCAACAAATATGTGATTTCCAGTTATAGTTCTAGTACGTGGTCATTCTCCTAGAGACATGTACTCATTTATCTCAGCTTTAGGTCTATGTTTAAGTAAGAAATGAGCAATATAAAAACCAAATATTTTTTTATGTATATGGAAATCTATATATACACACACATTTATCCAAATTTATTACTTATATTATCCAAATGAAATTATATGTTTGTCATAATATAAATTTCCAATATATTATTACAAAAATATTAGCAATTCAATTATACAATAAGAAATAGAAAATTATTGAAACACATTTTTAGTTATTTAAAAATATCTTATTTTAACATATATATGATTTTCTTTCCCATTAAAAAGAGGGCGCTATATCAATGATTTTTAGATCAAGTAGGTGTCACATTGGCATGTCACATCCAAGCTGATATGGATTTTTAAGTTGGAGATAAACATCGATTATGAATTAGGATGCTTGAGGATTATGCTAAAACCATTTTCTGCAAAAAGTAAAATTCTGCCAAGTCGAATCAAACCACGCAATTATATTTTTTTATGAAAAGAAATATTTGTTCAAAGTTAATACTGAATCTAATGGTTTATGGAATTATTTACATGTGGAAGAGAGGGACAATAAATTCTCAATGGAATTCCATTGTTATATCTCCTTCATATTTTCAACACATGCATGCCGGTTTATTTTCTACCGCTCATCCCCAGGTGGTGTCGAGCCAAGAGGTCTCACCCCATAGAGAATATGCCTTCAGCGTAATAATTAAACTTGAAATGAGTAATTATGCCGTAAGGTATGTACCAAAGGGGATTGTCACCTCTCATGTTTCACATGCATGAAGCCTATTCATGGCCTCCGTAGTAATATATGTCAACGTCCATCATGTCGATTGTCCGTCATATATTATGTCAAAAAGTACATCCATTTTAACTCAAGCGACGACAAAAAAATATTCTTTTGTTTCGATGTTCCCATCATACATTTCATGTATGATTTTAATTCATCTAACACCTTTGATACATGTTTCTTATGCAAACACCCACATGCATGGCGTACATGTGTATCCTCCTTGATCCCCACATTATATGTATAGTTATGCTGGGTTTAATGATGGACATGTTGACATACAATAGTCCAAATTTTTATACTATGTGATGAATAATGAAGTCCAATTAGTTACTAGGGTTTATAATTTCTCATGCAATAATACTAAAAATTCATGGTACTCCCATCATCTAAATGTTCCACTCCTAAATTGCAATCATTAGTATGTCGATGTGGATGTATTCTATAGAATATGCGTTGGAAATTTTTATTGAGATCTTCCACTTTTATCTAGCATTACCACTATTCATTTCTACCCTTACATATTGATACAACAATTTATTTCCCAAGTTATGGGAAAAACTCATGATAAAAGAAGGAAATAAAAACAACTATTGAGAAAAAGGATGGTGTAATAAGACGTGTGTCAAGAAGGGGTGTCAAATTATTTTCTCAGAGAGATGACCAACATTTTTGTGCTACCACCAAGAAATCCCTCATTAAAAATGTTTTGCTAAGGACTAGAAAGACCAACGGAAAAATAATCTGATCCTTTATGGACAAATAGTCCAGGTTGTTCTTGTTGGGTATTTTCTTGTGCACGAGAGAATTATGAGCTTTCACATTATATTTACTCGAATTCGATGGGAAATAACAAATGACAGAGATTATGAATTCAATGGGAAATAATAGATGGTGGAGAGTGTAGTTGGTCCAGAAAAACCTTTTCAAAAATATTTCCAAAACAATCGCTCCATGTGTGTGGGTAAGATCTCGCTTAGAAATATTTGATGTGTATAACAAAGAGTCGTCGATAGTTGACCAAAGGAAATAAATGCATTTTCCCCGCACCCACTATAAATAAATCCTTTGACTTAATTATAATTCAAAAATACCGTAAAAAGTGCATTAAATATTTTAATAAAATGTGAATATGTATATTCTTCTATGCATATACTCATATTGTTAATGGAAGGATATTAGACAACAAATGTAGATAAAATAGAATGACAACAATGAAATATAATCAAAAATTTTTTGGTCTATTAATTAAGATCATGATGCCTCTAGGAGCCAATCCCTGCTTATTACCTAATCTAATAAAAAAATTAAGATCGTGATGCGTAAGAAAAGTCAAAAGAAAAGGAGATCTATTGGGCATATATAATTAGTCTTCACATATGCATGTTTAAATTAAGACTAAGCTATAGAATGAACCTAACACCAAGTAGATTCTAGTTTAATCTAATCTAAGCAAAAACATCATGATAAAACATAAAGGAAAGATTAACTAATTTGCATAAAACATTAAATCAAACATCAAATACAAACTCCTTTGATTGTTGGATATGCTTTTAGACTGTAGATACTTTCTTTATGAACCAAACATAATTATGCATGATCAAGGAATTTATCCAAGGAAGAGGACGAGATCTCACCAATATGGCTTGATTTCCATTTTGGTTCTTCTCGCTACTATTTTCCAAGTATAAAGGGGATTTAAAAAAATCTTTCCAATAATATGATAATTCTCTTATCAAGTGCAAATGACTTACCAAGTATAAAATGTAAAAAGGTGTTAAAATCAGTAGGAAGGTACTAGATGTCTTATATATTTTTCCATTTTGGGAGAAGCTTGCATCCTACTTTGAATGTGGGATAAATGGAATGTAGAAATATAAAGGGATACACATGATTATAAGATATTTCTTAGTGATTAGCAACTCATGGGAGTTGGAGGTGATTTAATTAATAAACTATGATTAATTAATAGGCCAAATTAAGCTTATAGAATCCATTTGGAGATGATTTAGAGGGAAATTAGTAGAATTTGAAGGGTTTGAAAGGGGGATTTGACCAAAAATTGGCTTTATTTATTAAATAGGAGATTGAAAGGCTTAATTAATTATTAATTATTAATTAATTACTTAATTAAAAGAGGATTATAACTAACAGAGCATCATTAATTGGCATCCATGATATGATATGAAGCTAGTTAATTAACAAAGTGTCGTTAATTGACCAAGATGAAGGGGAATGCTAGCTAATTAGTGAGAAACCACTAATTATAATGAAATGATAGGAAAGAGGATAATTAGTGTAATTTTAGTATTAAAACTACGTAGTTAGATTTAGGTGTCTACATTTTCCCCTCTTTGATGTGGTGTAGTGCAAGTGATGCCATTTCAAAGATAGTAGACAATTTAACACAATTTAATTTTAAAATCATAGAAAAAGATTAGCAGGATGGACAATTTCCCTTGATTGTCGATGGGGTGATAGAAGAGGTCAATTGATGCTTGAAAGAAGAGAAGAACAATCATGATAGAAGACAAGTTGATCGCGAAAACAAGATATTCTTGTCTTAATAGATCATGTGGAAGAAAAATTATAGTGAAGGAAGGGATTTGAAATTTGCTTGGTTGTCCATTGTTTGAGTCAATGAATTTTGAGTTATAACTATTAGAGTAGGTATTTACCTTAGCTCATGTTCACCTAGGTACAATATTTACCTTTATTGTATTTATCCTCACCCCACTTATGTGTTTGATATTTATTTTGTCTTATTTAGATATTAGGAGATATTATCTAGTTGTTAGGTATAGTTCTTTCCTTGATTTATGGTATTGACTAGTTCTTTCCTTGATCTATGGTATTGACTAGATCCTTGATGTCTAGTTCTCTCCTAAATCTATGGTCTTGACTAGTTATTTCCTTGATTTATGGCTTGATCTATGACCTTGACTGGTTCTTAGATTGTTATTCCTTTCCTATTTAAACAAGGCCCATTCTTATTGCATTGCATTGAGTTCCATTATATCCAAGTGTGTTGAATTCAAGAGGATATTGTAAAATTTTTGGAAGAAAATAGATCACTCAAGAAGTGAAATTATCTTCTACAATCACTCATTCATGATAAGGATACAATAATACTCTTTGTGCGTAACAAACTTGCTAACCTACAACATCACCATCATATTGTGGACAGCCATATCCATGCTCCTAGTCCACTTGTCATTATTTCTCCCGAACCCACTAACATTTATCTCATCGGTCTTTGAGTTTGTTCTCGCTCTTGATGCTCATATACCTATGAAGCTTGTTATCGCATGCTTTCCACATCTGTGCTTATTACAGTACCACATGTTGTGTATCCTATTTAGTTACATGGCTTTTTTGAGAAGCATACCACTGCATTCGCCTCGTATGCTCCATTCTATGGGTCTCACTAGCAGAGTCATTGGTAGACATTCACAGGGTATTGTTTCCTCTATTCCACATGTTAAGTGGAATTCTTGTCATGACATTAGTTTTCGAGTAGATACTTCATTGGGATCACACATTGACAAAGCTCATTTTTTTTTCGCTCGACTCTTTTTGAGGATCATGAGCAACACATGAGTTCTACACCTTCACTCAGGCTTGAGAAACCTGAGATTTCAACTATCAGACATGATCAACCTGACACACATTCTGATGTTCTTTTACATGCACCCATTATGCATTTTGCACCAGTGTCATATGTGGGCATCTTCTTCATCCATCCGTGTTGATTTGGGGTGGATATATGATCACTGTGGCGGCGACATAGCATTCGTTGAGAGGACTCTATAGAACGATTCCTCCACCATTATGCCTCTTGCTCCACTTTTTATACCTTATGCATTATGATGCTTCTTGTTTTGAGCATTTTTCTTTACTATGTGTAGTATGTATCTCTCTTGTTTGTTGAGAGATTTTGTATTTGTATTTTCAAGACTTTTGACAAGTTGACATGATTTCTTATGGGGGATCGATTCTGTGTATTTCAAAGTGTTATTTTGTAAGTGTTCAAGTAGTTGTCTTGACACATCATAAAGATTTGTAGTGCCACTCCACCCATTCAAAGCAATATGTGAGGGTGTGGTGTTGATCCCGCTTCTTCGGGTTTTGTTTCCTTTCCTTGTTACCTTGGCTTTTCTTGGATCGTGACACTTTGGATTTTGTGTCCTTGTCTTATTTCTTTAGTTTTTATTCTTGGATCGTGGCACACCTTTTTTAGCAAATTGATCGAATTATGTTTGGTTTTTTTGCACTTTCGATATCACTTCGCTTGACGGTCTCCTCAGTATGGAGCTATTCTGGTGAAACCCAGTGTCAGTTGTTTTTGAGTTTTGTGATCGAGTAGTGGATTTAGACCATAGTGCACACCAAAATTATTCAGCATTGTATAATTTTTTTGAGCTGAGCTTCTTGGGATGCCTTGGAGTGGGTCTTTACTCTCTTTACATCGTTATTCTCGGTTTTGGGTACCTTGTGGTGTCCCTTTTTCCATGTTATTGTACATGAGTACCTCATCAGGTCTAGTTGTCGGGACTCATACTGTGGACATGCCACTTCTATTTTGGCCCCTAGCTTCACTTGAGGGGGGGTGTTAGAGTAGGTATTTACCTTAGCTCATGTTCACCTAGGTACTTTATTTACGTTTATTGTTATTATCCTAACCCACTTATGTTTTTGGATATTTCTTTTATCTTATTTAGATATTAGGAGCTATTATTATCTAGTTGTTATGTATATTTATTTCCTTGATCTATGGTATTGACTATATCCTTGATTTCTAGTTCTCTTCTAAATCTATGGTCTTGCCTAGTTCTTTGATGACTAGTTATTTCCTTGATTTATGGCTTGATCTATGACCTTGACTAGTACTTAGATTGTTATTCCCTACCTATTCAAGCAAGGCCCATTCTCATTGTATTGCATTGAGTTCCATTATAATATATTATAGTATTGCTCATTTGTTTGTAAAGGTTTTATGTAAAGCTATTTTAGCAAAAAAAAATCATCTTATTGATCATGGTATTTGATTAGCATCTGTGTTCTTGGCTTGGTATGATCTCGGTTATCATTCCTTTAAGTAACTTGTGCCTCAACCGGAAGAAGAAAGGGATGGGAAGGGAAGAAACAAGTCACCGTGATAACCGTGTGTTAGATAAATTATTATAAGAATTGGAAAATGATAGGTAAAAATTTAGTTAGAATGGAAGATAAGATAGATGATGATTAGAAATATTGTGACATAGCATACATACAATCTTGGCTTGAAGTACCTTTTTATTTGATATAAGCATACAAAAAAGGTAAAATGACATGAAGATCCATAATAATAATTTTTGTTCATTGCTAAAGGAATGAATCAAAGAAAAATACATAAGCAATGCAATACAAGAAAATATACAAGAAGGCAAATAAATAAATAATAAAAAATAAACATACTCAAACAAATAATGTTCAAGAAATTTGTACTAATGTTTTTGTTATCCAACTTCAATTCCCAAATGTTTGAGTTATATGATAAGGGTTAAAATGATGCCCCAAGAAATGATACATGTAAGGGAGTAAATGGAGGACATATAATTCATGTGAAAAGAAACGTGCACTATGAAATTTCCCTGAGAAACGATATATGCCAGGAAGACATAAATAACAAGAAAACCAACTTTGTTGATGGAGGAATATCACAAGATGATCTGCATGTCGTGGCGCTACTTCAAGCAAGCATTACGTAGGATGCTTTTTGGTATGGTTTTAAATTTTCAAGGGTGTTGTGAATGTTTCTGTATTTTCACACGTTTTGAATGTTGTAGATTTTTGAAAGTTTTACCAATGTTGTTGGATTTTTGAAGATTTTACCAATGTTTTTGGATTTGTGAAGGTTTTACCAATGTTTTTGAATTTGCTGGGATTTTTTTATTTTTAGGGCTTTCAAAGTTTTCTCAAATAATGTACAAGAAAATGAAGATACAAATATTCCTTTATCAAGAGGTGAGAATAAACAATGAAAATTATGCATTTATACAAGAGTAGAAACAACTCTATCAAAGCTATGAAGCACATGCTCAAAATAATTTTAAACACAAGCAAAGGACTAGTTAGGAAGAAGCAATCATGCCCTAGGTGTGAGATTCTTGTCAACAATTAATCCTCCTATCGCATAAAAACCAAATTTCACCGAAGGACGTGTCCAAAGTACCATAATTGTGTGGTTTTCACAAAGCTTTAACAAATTAATTTCTATTTACTATTTTTTATTTTTGTTTTTTTATATTTTTATATTTTATATATTTTGATTTTTTAAATTTTTGAATTCCTAAAAACTAAGGAATAGAAACACTTGACATGCATGATGTTCCCATAACTCATCACCATCGATATGTAATTTTATAGGGCCCCGAACCAATTTTAGCCACCACAATATATGGCCCCTGACCGATTAGGCTCAAAATTTTATTTCTTTTCATGTTCTTTGGTAGTATTATTTTTATTTAGCACAAGATCACGTGCCTCAAATTCATGAGGGTTGATGTGCTTATTATAACATGTATGAACTTGATTCGATATACTTTAAGATGGTCCAGGGTATGGAGACATTTTTAATCAAGAAGTTCAAGCTATTCCATCCCGGTGATTCTCAGTAGTCATCTTCTTTATCTAGATAGTCTTGCAAAATGATTCTCAAATAGGGAGCTCGATCTCTAGGGGTATAGTGGCTTTAGTGCTAAATACCAATGAATAGGGGTTACACATGTAGGTGTGTGAATGGAAGTTCGATAGGCCCATAAGGTATGATAAATTTAGAGATGTCAATTACAACCTATTTTACCAACCATTTTCTCTAAATATGCAAGTATTTTATTGGTGGCATCATATTTCCCATTACCTTGAGGGTAATAAGGTGTAGACCAATTTTTGTGAATTTTAAAGCTTTGGCATAAGTATTTCACTTTTTTATTCTTAAATGATTTTTCATTATCGATACAATAATGTATGGGATGTCGTAATAATAGATGATGTGGTTCATAACAAACTTGGAAATATCAACACCCGTGACATAGCTAGAGGGACAACCTCCACCCATTTAGTAAAGTACTTAGTGGTAGTGATAATGTGTTTGTGGTCATCAAATGAGGCGAGAATGAGTTTTCCTATAAGATCAAACACCCATTTGGAAAATGTCCATAGTGTTGTGATAGATTTTAAATACTAATATGATTATTGGATCAACTTGCCATGTTTTTGGCATAGGACACATTTCTTCACATACTAGAAATAAATTATTTCCTTAGTAGGCTAGTAGTATGTCATATGTATAAGTTTCTTCACAAGGATCATGCCACTTGTATGAGAACCAAATATGCCTTTATGTACCTCTTTGGTTTCTTGGATAGATTCTTAATAGTTAACGAAATCTAACAGAATCCAATTGCAACCTTGATTATAGAGAGTCCCCCAATCGGGTATAACAGCTATACATTAGATAAGGATTCTCTTTTAGGAGTGGGAGAGGTCGTGTAGGAAGGTACCATCATTTAGGTAGCTGTAAATATTGACGTAATAGGGGGAAAAGGACCAAAAAATTTACATACCAAACATGATTTTGGCATGTCATAGGCCTATACCATTAGATGATTGATAAGGAATTGAAAATATCTCGTAAATGGAAATAAGAATAGCAAAGATCTGATAGTAGCCGTGGCATCTTCTGATCTAATATGCATCCAATGGATCTATATAGAAATAAATATAAACAAAATAATCTTTCAAGGTGTCTCACTATGCATTTATATGGGATAAAATTCTCATCTTTGAATTTTTATTCATCATTCACATATTTGATGATAAGTTATGAATCTTCGATAACATTAACAATTTTAATGTTCCATCTAATAGCAAATTTAAGTCCTACAAAAGAGATTCATATTCAGTAATGTTATTTTTACATGGGAAGTTGAGTCCGAAAGCTTGTGGGATGATATCTCTTGTGGGATTAATAAGGACTAATCTCGCTCTTGAGCCATTAAAATCTACTTTCTAGGTTGATGATTCTGTAAAATATAAAATAGAAGCATCTAGCAGATCCATACCCGATAAAGTGCTTCATCCAAAGTGGCAAAGAACTTTTCTTTTTACTACTTTTTGGTTGATATACTCAATTTCATACTCATTAAAAAAATCCACCGGCCATCCTTCCTATAAGTGTAAGTTTTGACAAAAGGTACTTGAGAGGTCCATCTTTAGATATTATTTTGGTATGGTTTTTAGTAGGTAATGGTGGAGTTTCTTAAAAGTGCATACAACAACCAATCATGCTTTTTCAATATGCAGATAGTTGAGCTCATATGAAATGAAGGTGTGGCTAAGGTAATAGATGAATCTTTCCTTATGTTGGGCATTAGACATGTACCAAGAGTGTGCGGATAAAAATTGGGTAGTATAGATATATAACAACAAAGGTTCACTTGGGGTAGGTGGTACAACAACAAGCGGATTCGCTAAATATTGTTTGAGTTGAGAAAAGTCTTGTTGGTAATCTAGGCCCTAGTGGAAATCAATATCTTTCTTTAGCAGATGGGTGAAGGAGTGGCACTTGTCTACAAACTCCAAGATGAATCTTTTGATGGCCTAAATTTTTCCTTTTAGGATACACAACTATTTGAGGTTCTTAGGAGGAGGCATCTAAGTAATAGCAGTGACTTTTGTGGGAACCAATTCAATTCTACATCGAGACACAATGAATCATAATAGTTTACTTGAGATGACTCGAATACTTGCTTCTTTGGATTAAAACCGACCTTATAATCCTCAAGCCATTCAAAGATACGATGAAGGATTTCATGGTGTTCTTATCATTCTTTTATTTTTTGGGCACATCATCCACATAATCCTCCACAATATCATGTAACATGTCATGAAATATGATAATCATAACTCTTTGATATGTTGTGCCTGCATTATTCGTGCCAAAAGGTATGACCTCGTAGCAAAAGGTGCCCAAGGGAGTAGTAAAGTTTTTTTATGTTGGCCCTCTTCTTTAATATTGATTTTATTATAGCTCGAGAATCCAACCATGAGGGATAACATTTCATGGACAACAATATAATCGCCAATCATGTTGATTTTTATAAGAGGCAAGTCATCCGTAGGATATGCTTTATTGTTGTCTCTTAAATATATGCAAATCCTTATACCAAATATTTTCTTCGAATAAGGACTATATTGGATATCCATTCATAATAATCAATAGGTCGATGAATCACACTTGTTAATAATTTGTATAGCTCCTCTTTGACCAAAACAACCACATACAAATGCATTTTGCATAGATTCAATTTGATTGGCTTCGCAGATTTATGCACAACTAGGTTATGCACCACTAAATATGGATCCAATCTTGGCATGTCTACATAGTACCAAGAAAATACATTTGAAAATTATCTCGAGTAGAGCAAAGGATTTTTATTCATGTGGTGAAAGCAAAGCCCCAAGTTTGACAATTCTAGGGTCATCTTTTGTACAGATGTTGATATCAATATTATCCTCCATAAGTAATTTAGATCCATCTTCCATATGTGTAGTATTAAGAGGAAGATTGAGTTCTTTCCTTATTGGTGCCTCAATGAGATTTTCACTAATAGGCTGGTCACTTTTTATATCATTTATGTATTTTCTATTTGTTTTTCTATAAGTGCCTCAAAAAAAATTCACTATAGGACTTGGATATTTTACTTTTGTGAGGCTTTTAAGAAGATATTTTGTGCTCATTCTATTTTTTATGTTATCGACCACAAAACTCAGCCTCCTCCCCAAAATACGCGTATGCATCAAGGTTGATAAAGAATCCTTTCTTAGGGTCCCGATAGGAATATTGTCATGCATCCCCATAAATTTTCAAATTTCTTCTTCATTATGAAAGAAATAAATTGGTATGTGTTGTTGTTGGTACCGGTTGATGAGGGAAGGGTGTAAAAGGTCTAATTCAGGAATGAAAGGGGATAGGGTTAAAATAGCCGTGTCATCAAATAAGTTGGTGGAAGAAAGGTTTTTGTAAATAATACAAAGGCATTATGGTTCTCTATCATAATATGAAGTTCTATCCTCATGTTACAAGGATGTGACTTCAACTTCTATATGTTGTGATCCATAGGGTTGAAACCCAACGCTATATCTATCCATTGTCTCGTGTTTGAGAAGAGGCTCTCACACACCTTATTCATTTATGCCACATGCATATCCTTTATATCCCATATTTTACATCATCTTATTAGGGATACCATATTATGGGAATTAATAGAAAGAATCCATCCTTTCATCGGGGGAGTAAGATGTATAAGTATTATGTATTTTCTCCTCTACCAAGAGACCACTAGAGATGAATTTATCGATACTACAAGGTTCTTGAGGTCACTACAGCTAAAAATTTTGCCTACCACATGTTTGGGGTGATAGGGGAAGATTTGAAACAAGGAGGGCCTATTGGAGGTTATATTGCCCACAACCGGTATGAAGGATTTTCAGTTTTGTTTTCTATGTAGCAAATGTAGATATAGATGTGTAGGCATAACTTTTGTGTGGGTGCACTATATTAGGATTAATGCAAGAGGTGAGGGCCTTTGATTGAATCTCAACATCTATTTCTATAGAAATAAATTCATATGTTATAGGGTAATGGTCAAATAACACTGTAAAATACGTATATGTTTTATTTGAATATATGTGCCATTTACATGCATGTTTAAATTAAGAATAAGCTATGGAATGAACCTAACACCAAATGGATTTTAGGTTAATCTAATCCAAACAAAAACCTAATGATAAAGCATAAAATACATATTAAATAATATGTATAAAATATTAAATCAAACATAAAATGCAAACCTCCTTTGATCATTGGATGTGATTTTAGATTGTAGGTACTTTCTTTATGAACCGAACACAACTATGCATTTTCAAGTAATTTCTCCAAGGAAGAGGAAGAGATCTCACCAATATGGCTTGATTTCCATTTTATTTCTTCTCTTACTAATATTTTCCAAGTAAAAGGGGGTTTGAACAAAGATTTCTAATAACATGAAAATAATTTTATCAAGTGCAAATGACTTACAAGGACACACTTTAAGAAGTCAGAAAATTGTAGGAAGGTATTAGGTTTCTTATATAGCTTTCAATTTTGGGATAAGTGTGCATCCTATCGAATGTGGGATGAAGGGAATGTCAAATTAGAAATGGATAAGTATGATTAGAAGATATTAATTAGTGATTAGAAACTCATGGGATTTGGTGGTGATTTAATTAATCAACCATGATTAATTCATAGGCCAAATTAAGCTTATAGAAGTTATTTGGAGATGATTTAGAGGGAAATTAGTACGATTTGAAGGGTTTGAAAGGGGATTTAACCAATAATAGGGTTTACTAATTAAATGTGAGATTGAAAGGCTTAATTAACTAATATTGGTTAATTAATTAATTGAAAGCGGATTATAACTAATGAAGTGTCATTAATTGGCATGCAAGATATGTTATAAAGCTAGTTAATTAATGAAGTGTCATTAATTGATCGAGATAAAGGGAATGATAACTAATTAGTGATAAACCACTAATTATAATGAAAATATAGGAAAGAGGATAATTAGTTCAATTTTAGTATTAAAACCGCATGTATTTAGATTTAGGTGTCTATAATTTAAATTTAATGATCACATAATAGTTAAATTCTTCATTTCTTTAATAGAAAATTTATATTATTTCCTTTAATGTTTTCCACAAAAGTAGTAGTGTCAAAATATATAAAATAATTTCTAAATGGTTGAAGAGAATTTAGAATTAGTTTACCACTAAAACACGACATTTAAATGTAAGTAGGTATGATTCATACATATGGCTGACGGTTAGCTCGAATTTGAGCATTTAAACAACTAAATTGTTGATGAGGATGATACTAGTCCTGGACAAGGTGATAGTAATGGCCCGATCGGATAAATATGGACTCATTGAACAAGAGAATCCTTCTCCATAGAAAATCATAAATATTACTTGACATCTCCATAGTTTCAATACAATGCATGGATTAATTTATGACAAAATGTATTTGTCATTTTTTCAATTATTTTGATTGAATGAAGGTAATAATAAGACAACTTAGAGTTGATATGACATACCAATTATTAAGTATTAATAACTCATGATGTCATTTTTCTATAAGAGAACAATGAGAAAATTTATCAACCAATCACACATTTGAAAATTGATATTTGTAAATGTGTGTGTGCGTGTGTGTTAACACTAATTTCTAGAGTATATGAAACTAAAATAATTGAATTCGATTGGATAACATAAAATCTAAATACTATAAGTAACCCTACCTTCGGTAGAAACTAATAAGAAATGTGGTTCTATGGTCTTTTAATATTTTTGGATTTACATTTCTTATGAGCTTTAAAAAATAAAGTGAGATCCATCCAAATAAATGAAATCAATTCTTTTTAAGGAGAAATCAATGAATATGTCATGTGATCTAGAGCATCGATGAGTGAAGTTCTAATATAAAGTGAGCACCATTAACCAAACTCATATAGATCAATCTAGAGCTCGATGAGTGATGTTCTAATATAATTCAAGTAGCATTGATCAACCTCATATGGAGAAATATAAATCTTATATTTTCGATGAGTGAAGTTCTAATATAAAGTGAGGACCACTGACCAACCTCATGTAGAGAAATTTGAAGCTTCAATGAGTGAATTTATAATCTAAAGTGAGTACCATTGATCAACCTCATATGGAGCAACATACATCTTTTATTCTTGATGAGTGATCCACATATGGAACAATATACATCTTGGAGTTTTGATGAGTGAATTTTTAATATAAAGTGAGCCCCACTAACCAACCTCATATGGAGTAATCTAGAGGTTCAATGAGTGAATTTATAATATAAATAAAAATTGCTAATCAATATACATCTTGGATTTTCAATGAGTGAAGCTTTAATATAAAGCGAGAACCACCGATCAACCTCATATGGAGCATTATACAACAAGTTCTCGTGCATGCTATAAATATATCATTAGATTTGATTCTATTGGTGAAATAATTGTTTGTGTTGTAAATTATTGAGTTTCATCAACTCTTCAATGCTAAGCCCCCTTCTTGTGTATAGGAAGCTACCATTATTGAATGTAAACTTCCTAAATGTTGTGCGTGGTCATTAGGCCGGTGATAACATAAGAATACTCCTCTAAACATGTGGCAAAGTGTTTTTAAAGTGTACAAAGGAGGAATTTGTTGTGAAGAGAGGTAAAGGGGAGTATGAGAAATTAGGAGAGAGATATGGTTGATGTTTTTGGTATGCTTACATTATCCACATACATCAACCAGAGTAGGTCCGCATTCAATTAGAAGAACACAATAATGTAATCCATTAGGAAGACCAATAAACTAGAGACACACAATTCTATAGATCTCTCAAGGTGAAGGACACAAAGTTCCTTCTTTATTGTACAAGATCAAAATGCTTACAAAATTGAAAATTGAAGAAGGTATAAGAACATAAGAAAAGAAATAAAACAAATGCAACTCTTATTTCTTGATGTAGTAGTGATATAAATCTCAATATAACAATAGACAATTGCCCTCATTTTGAATAGAGGAACCATTCCAATTTATAACATAAAAATTTCCTTTCATCTACCCCCACATGAATTTTCACCTTCCCTCATGACTCTTGACCTTCCACATTCCTTGCATTAAAAATTTTCCTTTCATATTCCCACCACTTCCGGCCTTTCATATTCCAAGTGTTATAAACACGAGTATTTTTATTTTTATTGTACAAGTACCCTTACAATGTTGAATTGAAGGTCACTTAAGTGAATACGGAAGAAGTGAATTTTCAATGAGGAATTATAATATATGGAGAGAAGAAGGAAAAGAGAATAAATCAACTGACACATGACTTTATACACCAAACACATGTCAGCTTTCTTGGATAGAAAATCTAGATGCCTCTCTACACCTTCCAGATGGCCAACTACACCTTCCGTGAGACGATTAACTACACCTTCAAGAAGCCCAACTATATTTGTAGGTGTATATCATCTAGTAATTCCATACATATGAATCATTTGCATTTGTAGATGTTTGCTTGCTAGGATTTTGTGTAGTCGACTTGTATGTGCCTTTAAAACCCATTGTTGAGAATAATATCCCTTAATTACCAAACCATTCCTAAAATTTCCTAAATTAATTCCATTTATTTCAAGACTCATTGACATCACTTCAATGCTTAATACCTTTTATGAATTCTCTCGGAGGATATACACAGTGCTCTAAAATGGCCAAAGTTGGTCTTTCTAGGTTTCCAAAATACTATTATTCCACTAAAATTAATTGAATCAAGTGATGAACCATGCTACAATCATCCTTGTGTTAAACCCCCTGGTCATTTTTGTTGTCATTGATGTCCACTTTGTCTTTGATGGAAAAAGAGTGAGTGATCGAAGATCGTGCAAAAGGCATGAATACCGATTGGTCATGCCTTCTCGGTGAAAGATATGTGATGTGTCCCCTCAAGTAGTGTGAATTTTTATCATGATTATAATCAATTATTCATAGTATATGAGAAATTTCAGTGGTGTGCAACACTCTCATGTAAGTTATTTTGGAATTCAAGACAAATAAGATCGATCGAATCAATTATATGTGCAACAAGTGTTTCAATTTGAAATGGGTTTCTCCAAGGTAAATGAAGTGTTTCAATGTGTTTTAGAGGTATACAATGGGATATAGTTAGTATATTATGACATTGTAATGCATTTAGAATGATACAAGATGATTTAGGGTTATTCATGTCACTTTGTAAGCTTAAACGGTGTGATAGGGGTTCACTAGAGAAAAATTGAAAAGGTCAAGAGTGAAACAGAGTTTCAATGTGAAACATGTGTCTCCAAGGTATATGAAGTGTTTCACCATGTTTCAGAGGTATACAATGGGCTCTGGTTAGTATATTGTGGCATTCAAATGCATTCAGGATGATACATGATGATTCAAGGTGATTCACGTCACTGAAAGCTTAAACAATGTGATAGAGGTTCACTAGAGAAGTTTTTAAAAGTTTGATACAATCTAATCAATTGATTTATAGGGATAAAACTAATTGTTATATGTTCTAAGTGTTCCCAGAGTTTGTATGAAGAAAATAAAAATTTTAGGTACTTAGGAAAATTTGTAAATATTGTAATATAATGAGTTCTAGTGTATTGTGAGTAGAATGGGTGTGGATGGAACTTTTTTCCCAAGAAATAGAGTTCCCTTCATTGGTCTAATGGCCTCATACAATGTATTATGGGTTTGACAAATAGTTTGGGAACCAAAGACAATTCCGGAACAAGTTCCTTGAGTATCTTGGTTCCCCGAAATTAAGTTTGGGCTGCAACGTGAAGAGTTTTGTGTTGTGTGGAGTGGAAAAGGTTTTCGGGCACAAAACTAATCAAAGGTACAAGCGCCAAGTTATTATGAGTTTCCCACATATAAAGTTAACCTAAAAGTCAAAAGGATTGTGTGTTGCGGATGAGGAGAGTGTTTAGAGCACCAAAGGTCCAAGTGGTACATGATTGCATGGGACTTAGTTCCCCACAAGATAATTTTGTTTGCAATACAAAGAGTCGAGTGTACTATAGATATGGAGAGAGATGAGGGCCCAAAGGGACAAGATGGAACTTTTTCCAAGAGAATCCTAGTTCCTCAAAACCAATTTGATCCGCAATATCGTTATCCCGTAAAATTGACAAGGGCAATTTTACCGATAACCATACCAAAATTTTGTTCCGATCCCTCGTTAGGGATCCCTTGCGTTCGAAACGTTGTAAAATCCCTTCCCAGAAATCTGGTTTTTCGAACTTAGTCTTTTGAGCCTTTTTTGGCTGGGCGCATGAAATTGCTATGTAACACCAACTTTTGGTGCGCCCCCTTTAAAACCTTTGGCGCATGATTTTCAGTGTCAACACACCTTTTGGTGCGCCAAAGTATGTTGAGCCTTCCCTGCGTGTGCCAAGGCACATGCGCCTTTGTATTGGCACAAATTTTGTTGCGCCATGTTTTGGTACGCCAAAGGGCGCACATAACTTCATGTCGACATAGCTTTTGGTGTGCCAAAGGCGCGCTTAATTTCTTGCTGAAAACATTTTCATGCGCCAAAGGGCACGTGTTTTCCCTGTCGACAGCAACTCTCATGCACCCTTTAAAAAGTGGGTGGCGCATTTATGACCAGCTCACACACATATATATATATATATATATATATATATGTGTGTGTTTTAGGCGCCCAAAATGTCATTTTCACTATTCGCTAAGCACGTGATTTTTCTCGAGCTCACACCCTTGCCTCGTCGCCAACGCCTTGTGGACCCATTGCGTGATTTTTGCTATTTGGCCAGTGTGAGAGGTTCTTTTCTCTTTCTCATGTTTTGCATTTTGGTTCTTTGTGCTTGGTGGTCTGGTTTTAGTTTGTGCCTGAAGTTTGAAATATCAAGATCCTTCTCCCGCTTTCTTCCCATATCCCTCCCCCTGTCCCGATCGCTGGTAGGGGAATCTCCTAAAAGCATGGTTTTATCTCCTTTTGATGAGCCATTTCACTCCCAATAACCCTGCTAAAACAAATGAAGAAAGAAATGGAGAAAATCCTGTTTTTCCCAATAGGCGCATCTGTCCCCCAAACATGAACAAAACCCGCGCCAATGGCGCACCCATTTTTCCTGCTGCATCATGAACTTCTGCGCCCTCAAGGTGCGCCTCTTCCATATGCTACAAGACCGAGCTTGTGCCCCAAAGGCGCGCCAACCTTCCTTGCTGCATCACTTTTCCACGCGCCAATGGCGCACCCAGCATCCATGCAACACAAGCTTTGTCTGCGCTAAGTACAAATCTTTCAAGGCGCAGGCGCATCCCCGATTAGAAAAACATCATGTTGTGTAAACCTTTCGTGCACCGCGCCATGCTCCCTTTGGCGCATGAAAATTTCTTGTTACACAAAACATCTATGCGCCAAAGGGTGCATCCTGTCACTATGTAACACGCACTTATCATGCACCCTTTATAAAATGCAATCTGCAGTAGGCATGCGCCATGTGCCTTTGGCGCCAGCTTAACTTTTGCAGAACAGCCCTTTCTTTCTGTGCACCTCCCACAACTACCTCCGAAACTTCTGAGCTTCTCAGCCAGGAGAAAATCAATGAATATGCCAAAATTGGCGAGCAGGGTATGGCCGTTTCCGCTTGGAGGAGCCAGATCCTCAAGGAAAGTGAAAGAGTGATCACCGAGTTTGTCAATTTATATCTGAACATCGGAAAAGCAAACAAGGAACTCCAAACATTGGCGGGGCCCATATCAGAAGAGTTGGAACATGCCAGATTGTAGCACGAGGCCTTCCAACAAATGTTCGACTGTTCAGTCAAAGATCTGGTCAAGTTCGGCATCTTCGGCCATCCAAGGGCCCTCAACAAAATCATGTCCACTCTGGACTATCGGGTGGATCAGCTAGAATTTATTCTAGAAAAGATTGACAAAGTCAAGGAGGAAGCCCTAGATGCGATGCATCAAATGGAGTGAATTGTTCTCAACATGTCTCCAGGGTTGCTCACTCCTTCCTTTACCTTAAGGTCAGCTGATGAAACCATCCGGATCTTCAAGGAGATCACTTCTCAAGGAACGGGGCCAGAGGTCACATTTGACACTGAATCTATCAACAACCTGCTGGCCTGTAGGGACTTCGTCGGGTTCCTCATTGAGGTGGAAAAGGACTTTTCCAAACTCCCAGAGAAGCTCATAGATGAGCGGGAGACTTGTGAGGCAATAAGCGATAGGCACAAGGATCCTTCTCAGGATCAACTTGGGCCAATAATTAACAAGTTTTTGGAATACCACGCTCAGTTCCATATCTCATCACCTGAGCAGCATCAAAAGTAGGCTACCCCCTTTCGGCCGCAGGATGATGACGACGAGTAGCTGCTTCTTCTTCTTCTTCTTCTTCTTCTCTCTCTTCTCTCGACTTTCTTGTTGGAATGTCTAAAGTATGTTGGCACAAATGATGACATCATCCATGTTGCGTCATGGGATGATGTCATCCATCAAGTTGTCAAAAGTCAACATGACTTTTTGATATTTTGTAAATATCTTTGTAAATAGTTGTTGGCTCCTTTTTGCCTTCTTTCCTTCTCCTCTTCTATATATATTGGAATACTTGTTGTATTCAAGTGTGGACATTTTTTAGATGAAAATAGAAGTGAGGAGAGAAAGACTTTGAGCTTTCTTGTAGCAGAAGAAAACGGTAATACAAATATTGAGACTTTGTGCTGAATACTTGTGTTATGTGTCAGAACTTTCTTATGTTAGATTCATATCTACTTTTCTATCATTTGCTCATCAAGATTGCTTTGTTTATTTATGCAAGTAGGTTTGGCTCCGTTTACTACCAATCCAAAAACATAAATCTTCCGAGCTTTCGCTTTGGAATTTATTTCTTTTCTCCCTTCGGACTGTTCCTTCTTCCTTCTCTCTTTCATTCCTTTCTTTTTGCAGTCGAAAAACCTCTACTTTGGGATGAGATCCCAAACCCCGAAGGTAGAATCTATGAGACTTGCATAGCTTCTGCTGGTAGAATAGCAATAAACCGGTTTCGCTTTTGACTCAAAGAGGGGCTATGCCCGCACACCGTTGGCTCGCCTATCCATAGATCTCGTCCAGCGATGATTTTCGGACCAACAAATACAAAGGAAGAAGGGAGATGATGTGTGATGCGTAAGAACATGACCCATGAGTCACGAGTTCCTTTTGTTCCCAAAAGATCCAATTTATCTAATTTACAAAGATAAAAGATTTAAATGAGACAAAGGATATTTTTATAAAGTCTCGTGTAAATATTAATGTGACTGTAATGTTTTTCCTCATGGGCTCCCAATATCTGCATTGAGATATCTCTTGACCCGTATGTCATATTTTCATGTTTTTAGTCTCATTGGAAAGATGATTTGATTTCCTATGCCTTGGAACAAGAATAATCAAGATTTGAAGACAAATATAGAAGGAATAACTAAATGAAAGGTGACATGCTTTTAGAATGTAGTTTTACGATGTCCTTGTGATTTTTCAAATCCATGCAAGGAAGATGAAGTGCATTGCATTCCAAGAGATAGAGATGGGAAGATTTTATTACCTATAAAATCCAAATTCCAAGAATAATATAGTGTTGGAGAAATAGAGAAAAGAGAGTAAGGAATAGATAAGTAGAGGAATTTTCTAGAGAAAGAGATGAATCGAGCCATTAATAAACATCCGATGCCGATGAAGAAGAGATAGGAAAGTTGAGAAGATAGTTTTGTAGGAAAAAGAGACATTGTTGCATAGTAATGATTTACTAAAAGAGAGAAGAGTTGAATGCATGAAGATTGAGAAATATCCAAAGAGCGTTTCAAAGGTTGAGAGTGAGTGTTGAATATCTATTACTCAAGAAAGAGAAGAAGATATTGATCAATGATGAAGATCCATTACTTAAAGAGAACATAGCTACATGCTTTGAGAAAATTGTTGCAGAGATAGAGAGGAGACATAACAATTAATGTGCTAAAAGAGAAGAGATTTGTGTGTGTTGAAGGGGTAGAGCCCTTAATAAGAAAACCAGTTAATGAATTTGTGAGGAGAGAGACTAGAAAGAGGTAAGAATAATGCTAAATATCAAAGTATGAAGAGTAAATGAGGAGAAGTCAAGTGATATGAAGAAGTGATCATGATCATTTGTGGAAGAAAACACATGTGAGTGATCAAAAAAATTATTATTTGTTTAAGTTGTTGCTTAGATCATATCGGTGGGTTACAATATCCTTATGAGTAGTGGCTTACAAAATATTAGTTATAGTTGATTAAATTCTACGGGGTTTAAGCCTCCTTGTAAGTTGTGGCATACTAAAGGTCACAGTGGTTGTTGGACTAAATTTGGGAGTTGTGGATTCCAGAAAAGTTATATTTTGTCAAAGACTAGGTGGTGGCCTCGTTAAATTATTGGAGTTATAGCTCCAGATTGAGTTACAACTCAATTGTGAAATCATTATAATCAAGGACAATTGTCCAAATTATTGCATTAGTTTCAGTTTTTTTTTTTCCCTGAAGGGTTTCCCACATTAAATCTGGTCTCCTTATGTGTATGTGTTATTTTTCTCTTTCTATCTTCCATGATTGATATTGCATACTTATGACAATCAATATTGTTTAACAATAATGAATTTAAGAAGTGGAAATTGATTATAAAGTTTTAATCAACACCGATTCACCCTCCGCCCTCTTAGTCCCCGAAATTCCTAACAATTGGTATCGAGCAAGGTTCTCTTGATTTAATCCTAACAACTTGGAGGTGATCCTGAAGGCACAAACATGGGTTCTTTAGTAGAATCAATTTTGAAAAATTAGTATGAGATTTCTCAAGCCCTTATAGAAGAGTTAAAAGATGAAATCAAGCTCAATTATGAAAATCATCTTAAAGGAGTCCAAGAAATGGAAGAAGTTTTAGGTAAGATGTGAAAAGATATAAGTGTTAAATAAAAATCCTATATCAAACTTGAAGAAGAATTTAAAACCCTAAAGGATGAGCTAGAAAAAGCTAAGGATGAATTGGTGATAATTAAGAAAAGTTCAAGCAATGAAAAATCAGGTCTTGTTCTTAAAAGTGAAGCAACTCAATGTGAATTGGTGCATGAATCCAGTCATGAACCATGTCAAGAAGTTGTAAAATCCAAGGCTGAAGAATGTGAGAGACTAAGTACAAAATTAAAGACCTTAAGGGAATAAATAAAACAAACAAGGAAAAAGGAGTTGAGGGATGAATCAAGTCATGCATCTTGTCAAGGATGTTCAAATAATAAGAAGGAAAAAAAGAACATAAGAAGACCATTATGAAACCAAATACAAGGAGACTACTAAGTAAGTTTTGAGGAGTTTTCTTTTCATGCAATATGTTTGGGGATAAATCTTTAAATTGTAGGAGATTACTAGATGAAGAATATCCATGGAGAGATTGGACATCTAATTATGAGAAGAACATGGCATATTTTAATCAAGTTATAGGCAATGGAGTTTTACTAGAAAGTTTTATGAGACTCTTAGATAAAACGACAATAATTATACACCTAGATGGCAAGACAATAAGGTATTTAAGGTGAAATCAAGTTTTAAGGATGAAACCAAGCCACATGGTTGAAAGAGGCATTGGGAAAAAGAATGTAAAATATATTTACATAGTCAAGAACACTAACTCCAAATCCGACAGGTAAATAAGGATGGAAAATTAAGAGATAAGAAAAGCTGAGATAGTCACGAGAGAAGACAACATAAACAAGGTAGCAGGAAGGGAAGATGAAGGTGAAAAGAAGGAAGACAAGCTCACTTAAAATCATGAAGAATTTCTTCCTCAAGTAGTGTTGGAACAAATGCAACATGTGTTTTTTTCATGCATATATTCAGAAATTGAGAACTCATGTGATGTTGAATTCACACCAAGGAATGCATCCAAGGAAACTAACAAGAGAAGAAGGACAAGGAAAGACAAAAATGGGTCATCATGTTGTTCTAATTATTTTCTTTTGTTCTAAATGTAACATGACAAGATAATTACTTTCTCTAGGCTTCTAGGAGGTATACCTAAACTAAAGGTAGCATTGTATACTCTTTTTTTTTGTTCTTAAATAAATATTTCCTCATGATGAAGTTGGATTAGAAGGTCAAGGATGATACTAAATGAAGGTTGTTGCTGATGGCTACCAATATCAACTTTTCAAGGTTTGGTATTTCAAACTATTTTTGTTTCTTCATGTTGAAAAACCCAAGATACTTGAAGTCTTATAGTTTCTTCTTAATTAAACATAGAGAGAGAATGTTGTTAATGTTGTCTTCAAACAAGAAGATTCTCAAAGAGAGTATATTGAGTAAATGAACATTGTGATTGTCTTATGGAAATCTAAATAAAACAAATTTTTACTTTAATGTTAATACCCTTTGTAGGTGACATAGTGTCAAGAGTGTATTTACTTTTTCATATGTGATGACTTTCTAGGAGAAACAAACTAGTTTTGTCATGTATTACTAAGTTATGTCAAGTGTCAAAGTCTAATGTCACGATTATTTAATGTAAAATAGGTAAAGTGTGTCCATTGTATGAGTGAATGTTCCATAATTGCTATATTTTTGTCTCACACCTTTACCGATATGAGAAAATATGACACTATAATCAAGGAGTGTGATGTAAAGTGATTTGAGAAAGATTCCACAAATCTCAAGTCAACCTCTCTTGATATTAAATATTTGTTAGATGAAGGAAAAATTAGTATAATCTATACATATGGAGTTAAGTTGAAAGTGCACACTCTTAGGGGGATTTTTAATCTTTATGATCATCAGTAGAATTTTTGTTTTAAAGTTATTAAAAAGGACGACAAAAATTTGGATGTTAATATGATCTGTCGAATGTAAGTATCTCATAAATTATGCAAGGTCACTTGTTTCTTATTTGTTATCTCAAGTATTTGAAAGTGTTATTTTTCTTGAAAATGTTGTTTTGGAATTCATAATTATATAGAAAGAGAAATAAATTGCAGTAGCCTCCAAGGGGAACAACTCGTGATGCAAGGATTTAATACTAGTTGTTGATTCAAAGCATTGGAAAAAAATTCTAAAAAGGAAATAGAAGATAATTAGGGAAGTAATATAATAAAAATATTGTATTCTAAGGTTAACGACTTATTCATTGGTGAATCAAAAGGGTTGATGGTTAAATTCATAATACTAAAACAAGATACTTGATTCATGGATAAATATGTGCAACTATGAAAGAAATTTGAAGGAAAGAGAGAAAGAATGTTAGGGTCTTGTGTTGTGAAAAGATGCATCAGGAAAGAAGAATGATGACTTGAAATCTTGTAACTAAATACAAAGGAAGGAATCATAGTATGTGCTCTTGGTATGAGCTTTTAATGCCTGAAGAGTGTTTTAAAGTAAGGGTGTAGATAAAATAATAAAATGGGTAAATGAGTGAATAGCCTGAAATTTTTTTCTTCATCATATGTTGCTGATATGAGCCAAGAGAAAATGGAACAAAATCCTAGGAGGAGTTTTGGACAAGGAGAGAGACTTTCTAATCTAATAAAAAAGGTGTGAAGAATGTCATGCAGTTGAATAATAAATTACAACATCATCTAAGGGGTTCCCCTTGGGTAAGGCCATGTAAATCAAGCTTGTTTGCATATTGTTTATGGTGTTGTATTTGTAGGCCTTTTCCATAAATGTCAAAGGGAGAGAGATTGGAGTCAAGACCATGTATGAAAGTGTTTTTTCCATCAAAGTTTCATGGTTTCTTAGTATGTTTCCATCAATGAAAAAGGGGGATATTTTTGAACCATGGTCATTGGTGTTGTCATTGATTTCAAGTGGTATTGATGGCAAAAAGAGTGAGTGATGGAAGACTCTACAAGAGGCATGAATATTAATTGGTCAAAACTTCTCAATGAAATATATGTGATGTGTCATATTAATTAGTGTACATGCTTCTCATGTTTGTAAGAAATTATTCACATTATATGAGAAGTTTCAAAGTGGTGTACAATAGTCTCGGTAAGTTATTTGGGCATTCGGAAGATAAATAAGATCAATCAGGATCAATTATATGTGTAACAGGTATTTGTGTCTCCAAGGTATATGAAGTGTTTCATGGTGTTTCATAGGTATACAATGGGATGTGGTTAGTATATTATGACATTCAAATGTATTCATGATGATACAAGATGATACAAGGTGATTCAAGTCACTGCAAGATTAAACAAGCAGTGTGATAGGGGTTCAATGGAGAAAACTTAAAAAGGTTGGTAGTGCAATAAGTGTTTTAGTGTGAAACATGTGTCTCCAAGGTGTATGAAAATTTTTAGTGTGTTTTAGAGGTATACAATGGGATCTTATTAGTATATTGTGGTATTCGATGCATTCATGATGATACAAGATGATTCAGTCACCGCAAACTTAAACAACGTGATAAGGGTTCACTAGGGAAAACTTGAAAAGGTTGGCGCAATCTAATCAATTGATTTAGAGGGATAAAAATCATTGTTATATGTTCTAAGTGTTCCTAGAGTTTGTATTAAGAAAATTTGCAAAAATTGGAATATAATGAGCTCTAGTGTATTACGATAGAATGGGTGCGAGATGGAACTAGTTCCCCATGAACTATATTTCCTACATTGGTCTAGGGGACGCATACAATGTATGCGGGTTGGATGGATAGTTTGGGCAATCAAGACCATTCTGTAACAATTTCCTTGAGTATCTTGGTTCCTCAAAATCAAGTTTGGGCTGCAAGGTGAAGAGTTGTTTTTGTCCAGAGCGGAAAAGGTTTTTCGGTATAGAACGAGTTAAAAGAACAAGGGCCAAGAGATTAAGAGTTCCCAGTATATAAGGTTGACCTGAAAGTCAAAAGGATTGTATGTTGTGGATGAGGAGAGTGTTTCGTGCACCAAAGGCCCAAGTAGTAAAAGGCTACATAGGACTTAGTTCCCCGCAACAAAATTTTATCCATAATACAAAGAGTCATTGTATTGCGAGAGATGGAGAAAGATGTGGTCCCAAAGTTCCAAGATGGAACTTGTGCCAAGAGAATCCTAGTTCCCTAAAAACCAATTTGATCCATAATACAAAGGAAGAAGGGAGATGAAGTGTGATGTGGAATAAAGCTGATGCGGAAGAACATGACCCATGAGGCATGAGTTCCCTATGTTCCCAAAAGATCCACTTCATCTTATTTACGATGGGTAAAAAATTTAAATGAGATAAAGATTATTTTTATAAATTATAAGGTGCAAATATTAATGTGAATGATAATTTTTTTCCTCACAGTGCTCCCAATATCTATATTTAGATATCTCTTGAACCAGATGTCGTATTTTCATGTTTTTGTCTCATTGGAAAGGTGATTCGATTTCCTATACCTTGAAAAATAAAAATCAAGATCTAAAGACAAATATTGAAAGAATAACTTAATGACAGTGTGTAACTATTTTAGAAGGAATTTTTACAACGTCCTATTCAAAATTGGGTCACACTCCCCTTGGTCCCTCGACAAATAACCACCTCGAACACACTCACCTAACCATGGCCCATTCCACCCCCACTCTAATATTAATTTAATTAATTTAATTAAATTAATTCAATATCCTCACAATATTTATTAT
Source organism: Taxus wallichiana var. yunnanensis (assembly GCA_018340775.1). NCBI lineage: Eukaryota > Viridiplantae > Streptophyta > Pinopsida > Cupressales > Taxaceae > Taxus > Taxus wallichiana. The sequence goes on from CM031239.1 coordinate 189,393,701, forward strand.
TTAAATATCCTAATTGGGATAGTGCCCACATATCCACCTCACCAAGACACCTCATCTATCCACCTCACCCTAAGACCTATTCTTAGTAAGTTTCCATAACTAACTAAGACCTACCCAAACCCTAAAAATCAAATCCTATATTCCCTCTAACCACATTCTCATCTGTTAGAAGGAATCTTCCATTCTAATCCACGGAGCAAAAAGAACGAGATCCCAAAATCAAAGGGATTTTCCTAGTTTAGTAAACCTAGGAAATCCCTCCCTAACTGACGCTAGTTACCCTAAACCGTCACCATTAACCTTAACCGACGCCGTCGGTACCATTTAACCCCCAAAACAACCTTATTTTGAGGTTGGCACATTTTTTAAGAGATAAAACACATCTTTTGAGAACCAAAGACAAAACCAGAGCTGCATGTAAGTAGAACAAACATTCATTCACACATCAGAGTGCCCATAGCTAGCACCTGAAGCAACCACAGAGCCACTTGCCTTCATAGGATCATCCGGGAAGCGTCTACATCACACCAAGTTCCTTCCATCTGATCACCCTCCATTGCCAACCAGACATCAAGCTCGTACAAACAGTAAGTTTTGTTAACCAACACTAGTTCATTATCATCTGAGTAGATTCTTTTACTTCATTATTAGTTTCTGCTCCCATTTCCATTCCCCCACCATTTACCTCCATGCAAACTTGACCATCCTTTTACCCACACCCTTGAACTACCCATACCCAGATTTTAATCATTCCTGTGCATACCTGAGACCCATACGAACCTGGCCATTGCCCTTCCATTTCCATCTAGCCTCAGATCTGTCACCCCACCAAGTTTTTATTGAGTTTCCTACACCCGACCATATCGGCCGGTTACCCAAAACTACCGCCGGTTAACCTAAACCAACATCGGTTTCGTGTTTTGACTTGAAACCAAGAACAAAGCTTAAAACCTCCACCAAATACTAGAAACTACCCAAAACCTCACCCTGACAAGTACTAGTACCCTGACCAAGACCTTCACCTCCAGATTCGGTCATAGTTTAGCCTTGTTATGAGTGAATTTCCTTATTGTAGATGAATTAGATACCTAAAATGTTTTAACTATAGTAGGATTTCCTTTATTATTAGCATTAAGTTGTTTTAAACAGTGGATTGACAGCTTGTCTAGGAAGTATCACTCTTCCTGGATCTAGTATACACTATGTAGTCCACTACATATATTGTTTAACTTTCATTTGGTGGTCTTGTTTTCCATTTCAAGTAGTTCCTCCAAGAAAAAGGAAGCTCTCACAATTAGTTGTGGATCTATAAGTCATACGCACGCAACAACCTACAACCAACATCTTAACAGGTATTCCTCCTAGCCCTTTACCCTTATCTATTTCATTAACATTCAAAGAAATGCTCTAGAATAGGGTGAAACATTTTGGCAAACCTGGTGGGACCCATTTAGGGTTCTTTGCATTCTTTCATTTCTAGGTGAAAAGTTGCATGTTTTTTCCTTTCTAAAAGGTTCTTACATTAAAATTTCTCCCCTAGAACCTTCTCTTCTTCTATTGTCTAAAAGTAATCATATTTTGGTGCTTTAAAAAGAACACTTCTTCCCTTTCATTAGTATCACATTAGTGAAAGAGCATCCCTTCTCTTGTTCATCTTTTTGTGTCATCGAATTCAACATTTTGATTTGGGTTTAAAACTCATTTCATTTCATTCTACTTCTCTACATTAGCTCACATTAATTGAGGGCAACCTATACGCTAGAAGTCATGCCCAACTGATGGTTGACAAATGAATCATAGAAAAGCACTTCCTTTCTCTTTCTCTCTCTGAGTCTTACCAAACATCACAAAAATTAAAAATATATACACATTCTTAAACAACATCTCACCTGGAAGAAGCTGTAGGTGATCACATGATCACGACACAATCGACACCCCCGTTGGTTATCTATGTCTAAACCCCATTAGAGGGCAGCCCACCCCTGCCATAACATACCCGAAACATCTCCTTGTAGATATCATTCTTCATAGAAGCCATCCTCACCAAAAAAATTCTATTCTAAAGTTCATGAGTCAGTCCTTAAATAGCATAAGCTAAACAAACATAATAAACAAAGTACTCTTAAGATCATATTTTTCTTAGTGTTTATGCTTGGCTTGCATTTTGAGGTGAGAGGTCATGGTCTTCATTTTTGTTATTTCCCTTGCATGCTCCTCATCACAGTTGGTGTATTCCAGCTTCATTTGAGTGTGCCTGGACCATATTCTCGCCATTCTTAGAATTCTGGGTTTGATTCCACATCTAATTTTGACTCACAACCACACTTTCTTCATCGTTGATTTAATTTCACAGTAATCAATGTCGGTCCATTGATCGTAATCGCCACCTTCTTACCGTCATCGCTTTTCCTAACCGGCGCCGATTAAGCTGTTCTTTTGGTCAACCTACCCAAAAGGACACCTGCTTCACCTGTTGTGTTGTTCAGAGTCTCTATTATTCTTATCATATTCACTGACCTGGTAATTCCATCAGCATCTTGCATACTTGGAAAAGTATTGGCCTTTTACCTTGTTTTGACCAACTATCCACTTTCCACAGTGACCGACCACGGTTACCTGTGACCGATGTCGGTTTAACCTAACCGACATCGGTTAGCTTATGTAATTTTCCAACTTAAAGCACAAATTTTGATTCTCTTTGTGAAAAATTTTATTTGCATATGACATTGTGCCCTTCAGGAAAATTATATAGTAAGTTTATAATGTTTCATAAAAATAATGAGGTCTTTTGGTTGTCACATTTATATCAACGAATGTTAAGAAGGTAAATAGGTCCAAACCCTAGTTAAACCCTAGCTAGGAGGAATTGGTAGAAAGTAAAGTATAGTGAAATTTTTTTATTTTTTAATAAAAATATATGATTTTATGTTGTATAGGACTCTGTCATATTTCCATAAATTTATGGTCGAGCTCATGGTCATGAGTGGGCCCAGCCTAAAAATAGAAATTTCTAAAGAAAAAAGGTTTTAGGACAAGATGGTCTAAAGGAGTAACATAAAAAATTGATGGTTCATGATTAATGAGAGTTTTTATTGATGACCATAGAATTTTTAAGACAATTTCATGTAGGTATAAGGTATTTTGAGGTCCAAACAGTTGATCGGTCAAAAGGCAATTTTGGGATCTCAAATTATAAGGTTCAAGAAAATAGTCATAGCTTGAGATAAAGCTTGAATTTGAAGGTGATTAAAGTTGTGCTAGAAAGAGGATTAATATATATTTTCAGTGATATTAGGTTTTACTTGTGATGAGGTGATTTGGTATGGATTTTAGGTATTTTTTTGAGAAATAAGGTTTTTGGCATTTCAAAACTGCATGTGTTCTAGTGAACGTTTGATGTTGTTTGAAGCATGAGATGGATTGTTTGATCATTAATATCAAGTGTAATGTGAAGTGGGATTCATTTTACATCAAATGAATCCATTTGGAGGTATTTAATGCATGTATAAATGTTTTTATCAGCTAACATTTGGAAACATGTTTTTAGCGGTGTTTTTGTGAAGGAAAAAGTAGTTGTGGTTTGAATAGATGGATGTTTCATGAATTATATATTTATTATAAGTGTTATAAAACATATAAAATTTACATAAATTGGTAACATGTAATATTTGTATATTGTTTAATTAATTGGGTGGCCTTATGAAGTTTCTAAGGTGATGAAGGGTGCATGAAACAACTATTTTGAGAATTAGTAAAGGGAATTGGGCCCAGTAAATGAAGTAATTTGATTGTTTTATATTAATTGTTACCATGTATGAATGTTAAATGATATTTTAATAATTTTTTATGAGTTATGGGTGATGAAAAAGTATTGTACTAATGTTATGGTAATTTTAAGATTGTGCCCATGGGGTTTTGAGCCATTTTTGGCACATGAAATGATGGTTTTAGCTAGGCCGACCTAATTGGGTCACTTGTAGCTTTTGCAATTTAAATTTTAAATGTTTCCTTTATGTGTGGATAAAAAAATGGAGGTAAAATGTTGTTCTTAATGTTTAAATGTGGAGAAGGATATAAAAGCATGTTTTTGGGTGCCTTTTGGAACTAATTGAGTGTGTGCATGAAGTGAGACCTAAGTGGGTGAAATTTTCAAGTGTTGAAGCATGAAATGAAGGAATATAAATTGAGTTAAAAATTTATATAAATCAGCATGGTTTTTTTATATTTTGAAGCATTAATAAGTGATGAAAGAGCCATATTGTGCAAATTGAAGATCTAGGATTTGAGCAAGGGTTTGAAAGAGTTTGGAGCTGAATATTTGGATCACTATCAGTTTTGGTATCATAATATTTTTAGTGGTCATACTTCATTAAAATATTGTGTGATGATTCATATTCATGCAAGTCTCTTGTTGTGTGTAATATCAACAAGGGTTTAGGGTTTGGTGCCTCACTAAATAAATCACTTGTGATGTGTAATATTCACTTGAGTCTTTTTGTATGTAATATCAACAAAGTTTTTAGTGGGTTCTATTCCCATTGATGGTTTCCCACTTACATCTTGTGTTATGGTGTTTTTTATCTTTGTCTTGGTTTATTGGATGAATTTTGTATGTTGTTATGCACATATTAATGGATAAATGGTTAATGGTTTGTGTGTGTGATCTAAAATAAAAGTTTTATTTGTAATGAATGATTCACCCCCCCTCTTATTCCATTATTATTATAACAATTGGTATAAGAGTGGGTAATTTTGGAGAAGTTTGACAACTTGAAAGGAGATCCTGAAGCACAAAATGTTGAGTGTTAAAGTCATAGACAAAGCTCCAATGTTTTATGGAACAAACTATGCATTTTGGAGGCTAAGGATGAAGACCTACATTATGTCACAAGGGTTTGATGTTTGGAAGACAATGGAAGATGGCTATATTCCTCATACCACTCCTATTAAATATAAATTAGGAAAGGATGCATATGAACACAATTCTAAGGCCTTTAATGTTATCATTTAGGGTCTTGGAGAATATGAGTTGGGAAAGGTTATGTACTGCAAATAAATAAAGGAAGCATGGGAGAAATTACAAGTCCTATATGAAGGTGACTCAAAGGTAAGAATTGCTAAACTTCAAACCTTTATAAATCAGTTTGAGTCTCTTAAGATGAATGATGAAGATTCTATTACTGCATATCTACTTAGGGTTGACAAAATTGTCAATAACATGAAAGGATTAGGAGAATAAGTAAAAGAATAAATGGTTTTTCAAAAGGTTATAAGGTCACTAACTCCAAATTTTGATTCCAAAGTATTTGCTATATAAGAATTAAAGGATTTTACTACTTTGAAGATGGATTATTTTCATAGTACCTTGACTACCTATGAGATGAGAATAAATGATCTCAAACAACCCAAGAAATAGGTTACATTCAATTATGAAATGAAGTCTAAAAATGAGAAGGTGAAGGATGATGAAGGCACTCTAGAGATTTAAGATGAATATCTCTTTGCTATGGTGGTTATAAGAATGGAGTTTAAATCAGATAAGTACAAAGGTAAGATTCCTTATAAATGTTTCAAATGTGGTAAGATAGGAAATTTTTTTGTTAAGCATCTCCGATAAGAATAACAAAGAATATCATGATGAACATGAACATGATAGTAATCACAAAAACAAACACAAAAATGATGATAAGAGAAAGAAAAGCTTTAAGAAGTTTGATTACAAAAGGGATAAAAAGAGTTTTTATACAAATGAAGATGATGAACTATTTGATGCTAGTAGTGGTGTTTTAGATTCTAATCAATCGGATCATGAGTATATAGGAAATGACACTTTTTCATGACTAATGATACTATGAAGTCTTCTAGTGAAGAATCTTCTTTGTTAGGATATTTTATTTTAGGTTATTGCAATTATTCTAGTGGAGATGATGAGGATGGAAAATATGATTTTCAAATCATTAAAAGAGAACTAAAACATGATGAGAAAGAGAACAAGAAGATGAGACTTCAAGTCAAAGAGTATGAAAGTCATATGCACAAGCTAGAAGAAATGTACCAATCTGAATCAAGCAAGAAAAGTGAGTCAATCAGATTATTAGAAGAGAAGGTAAAGTATCTTGCTTCAAGTTTACAAGATAAAGATGGTTTGTGCTCAAAATATCAAGAATATATAGATTTCCTAAGGGCTGAGTTGCTTTAGAGGTTGGTAAGAAGACTATGTCTTTTCAAAAGTTTGAAGAAAGTACCAAGGATCTTGATGAGCTCTTGAGAAATCAAAAAGTTGTAGGTGATAGAGTTGGTTTGGGCTTCAAATATGAAGTCAAGAACAAAGAAATGAAGCAAGAGGACCTGATCTCATGCAAGGAAATTGGTGAATCAAGCACCAAGGAAGAAAAGAAGGAGACTCTCATCAAGGACAATGTGAAAGAAAAGCCTATAAGGCAACCTAATGCATCAAGGTATGGAAAATATTTCAATGGTTATTGTTTTCCTTATAATGGATTTGGTCATAGGAAAAAGGCGTGTAGAATGTACATTAGAAAGGATCATCCATGAAAAAAGGTAGAGGTGAGTAAGCTAAGAGAGTAGTTATTGGAAATGTATGTCACTTTTTTTTCATTGATGTCAAGTCCATTTATGCCACAATGGTCTATGTGATCTAGGTATGTTGGCTAGGTGATCTAGGTATATGTGTCTCTGAAAAGTGGTATGAAGATCAAATAAGGTCCATGAGGTAACGAGATGTGTCAATGAGTTTGTAACTTGTCCAAATGGTCTAGTCATGAAGTGTGTGAGTCAAGTCAAGTATTTCTAGGTCTTGGCTTAGTGAAAATACATGGTGTAAATAAAGAAAAATGATAATTCAGTCAAACCAAAACAAGAAAAGAATTTTTCAAAGACTATGAGGTGGCATAGGAGTTGCGAGAAAATCTGAGATACAAGAGACAAACCAAGTTCATGAAACATTAAACCAATGTGTGATGATGTAAACAAAACATGTTGTGAGCATGAAATTATGACATATGATTTGTAAAAGGCATCACAGGTAGCCATTGAGGTGTTTTAGGAACCTCTACAGTCAAGGCATAATACAACAACTGGGAATCATAGACCAAAGGGCACCTAAATGAGATGGGATGGAAATATTCACAATGAAAAATAGAAAAATATAACTTAGAGGTGTTAGAGGGATGTTTCCTTAAGTTGCGAGAAAAATTTAAGAAGCTGAGGATGAATATTTTGCAAGGTATGCAAGTATTTCCAAAATTGGTTTTTTCAAGGTATGCAAATTAAGCACCAAACTTATTAGCAGTCAAGAAAAATTGTGGAGCCTCCTTCAAATAAGAGATAAGAGAAAATATGGATTAAATTTTGATAAAATTATGGTGAAAAAGTTTTTTGGTGATTGGTTGAGTATTTTAGAAGTTCTATTCATTTTTGTGAGCATGTTTGTAGCCCTCCAAACCCCAGTTTGACCAGTTTTAGAAAATTGAGTTAGATAGGTGTCTTAACTCAACTATTTTTCTTGGAAACCTATTTTAACATGAATAGTAATCCTCAAGTCACATTTCCATGTTATTTTGAGCTCACGAGGCATGGTGGGCACCACTGAAAAACATACATTTTGTGAAGATTTCATTGCACAAAAAAATCTTACAAATGAAAAAATGCTAAAATTTGAGGTGGATGATGTTGGTAATGTGTTATAAAACTTCATTAAGTCACTTGGGTTACCATTTTGGATAAAATTGAAGTAATGGTTGCATATTTTGGCATACCGGTAACAGAAGCTTGTTGTTTGAAGCTAGTGAAGAAGAATGAAGGTAACCATGTTGAATTGCTTTGCATTGATGTTTTTCTTACCTTGATCCATATTTTCATATTACATATGATTTTTGTAAGTGTTTTTTTCAGTTTCCATAAGTCATTTCTTGCTTAAAGGTGATTGAACCAATATTGCTCCTTTAGGCCTATTTCGAAAAGCACGTCTGAATGGGTATGAAGATGAGACTCTCTCCATTTTACCTATGGGTTTGAATTACTAAAAATGTTTTATACATCCAAATTGAAGTGTTGGAGGTGATAGGGAGATATGAAAAATTCTTTGGAGGTGTTTGACCACATTGTATGTAAGACTAGTTTTTATTTTTTCAGGACCAGCCAGATCAGTGGCAAAGATCAAAATTTTTGGAAGCATTATGCCAAGAATTGGTGAAGTATGATAGGTGGATTATATATTAGATATCATTATATTTCCATTTATAGGTTACTTTCCTCATGATGAAGAGATTTGAGGTATGTATCAGCTTAATTACCGAAGACCAAATTCAGAGATGTTGAAACCAACCAAGAAAGTCTTGTAAAATGGTATTTCTTGATGTGTTAAGCCTTGAGTTGGATCTTTATGGTAAATTTTAATGAAATAAGACATCATAATATTAATTTTTATATATTACTTGGGTCATGAGGATAAGTGGAAGTGGTCTAGTTAGATGGTTTTTCAAGATTATTTTTGTAGAAGTTGATTTAGGCACACCTATGAGCCTAAATAAGTATCTTGGCTAATGTGGCAAGTTTTAGAATACAATAAAATTATTTGACTTGGTGAGACCAAGAACCACGTGAATAAAAATATGATATGCTATTGGATAACTTTTAAGAGATAGAAGACAAAAGAATGAGTGATTTAAAGAGTCTTGGCAAGTGAAAGGTAAAAGGTCACACCTAAGAGGTATATATATTCATGTTAGCTCATTTTTAATTGAATTTTGGAAAAACCCTTTCTCTTCTTTTGAATAAATTTTTTTGCAAAAAGTAAAACCGATTGGGCATATACCAAAACCCCTGGAAGTCTCTTCTAGGTCTGTAGTTGGTTGGAGTTTCATGAGGAGGATGTGAATGAAGAAAAATTGGTGATATCTTTGTTGGCTGTAATCTGATTTGATGAGTTGTAATCTGATTTGTATTCCAAGAAATAAGGTTTCTTGTGTTCTTGATATATATGCATCTCTTGATGAGTTTTATTTGATCCAACATTAATGTATAAAAGTATATGCTTGATGTTTTGAAATAGAAAAGTGAAAAGAATTATTAAAGGATTGATTCACCCCCTCTCCCTTGTCAATTCTAACAATTAGTATCATAGAATGCCCTTGGAATTTTCCTTAACATGCTAAAGGGATATCTTTGGTGATAAGGATTGGATATCTTTATCCGATAAGGAGAACTGTTAAGAGCTACTGGAGGAAGTTATCAAATGTGTGTAGACTCAATTCAAGGAAGCTCTAAAAGAGAAAGAAGAACTGAAGAAAGAGAATGAAGAACTGAAGAAAGAGTTAAGCATCATAACAAGTAAGTTATCATCCTTTCAAGAGATATAAGAAAAATTGGTTAAGATGTTAGGAAAATAAAAGGTATATGGTGATAGAACATGTATAGGCTTCATAGAAAACTCATGTAGTATAGAAGGTGAATCAAGTTAAGGGTCAAATGGAAAAATTTAGTCAAGAAAGGGAAGTAGTACAAGGCCTTCATCTCATGGAAAATAATTTTTGAGGTAGATAAATGCATACAGGTATGTTACTTTTCATGGTAATTGCTACAAGTGTGGTGTTTATAGACACAAGGCTAGTATGTGTAGTCTTGAGGTTGAAAAGATAAAATATTGAAAAGAGAATATTCAAGAACATAAATTTTGGAGACAGAAGGAAGAGAAAACAGTTAGAAAAATATATGGAGCTAAGTGTTATCAATTTCATGAGAAGGGACATTTGGCAAAGTACTGCAAAAATGAGCCATCAAACATAAGAAGGTATGTAAGAAAATTCAATGGTTATTACTATTCTTGTAATGGATTTGGACATAGATATTTTGAGTGAAAAGGAAGGCGGGTTGAATGCTTTAGGTACCACAAGGTTGGGAAAATTACAAGGTTATGTGATGCAAGTCAGCTGAGGAAATAAATTCAAATACCTAAGCCACAAGCTCAAGCATACAAAAGGAATGATGAAGTTAGTCAAAGTTCTAAAAAGGACTCAAAGAATGTGACTAAGTCCAAAAATGAGAAATCATAAAAGATGAGATAGTCAAGGTCCAAGAAGAGGGTTTGAGACCTTCTTAGGTGTCTCTCTTCAAGCTCCTCCAGAGAATTTAAGTGTAAAAGAAGCATTAGAGTTAGGGGGAGATATCATGGTCTGTATGAGTCATTTTCATGGTGGTGAGATCATAGAAAGGTAAAGTGAACATGTGAGAAGCCTTAAGAGAGTATCTATAACATGTGTGAGCAAGGTTAGGCTCAGGCTCTAATCCCCAAGAGTCATTTTATATGTTGGTCAAAAATGGTCTTGAGAACTAAATATGTTATTACTTTCAAATGAGATTTGTTAGAGATCTATAGGAAAACCTATGGTTTAATACCACTTGGGACAATTAGATTAATTTATTTCATTGCTCCATGTAAAATTTCATCAGATTCTCGTAATGGGACTTTTAAGATATTCAAGTTTTTCTAAAACAGTTGTTTTGGAAAATGCATTTTGAGGCTCCTGGATTCTTAGCCTTCAAGAAAAAATATAAATACTCCTTATAATAAATCATAGAACAATTTTTGTAGTAAAGTTTCATATAAATCATTTGGAAAAATAATTTTCTCAAAAGGATACGTAGTTGAAAAGTTATGAGCATTTTAGTGGAGCAGTTTTTTCTCTCTCGGGTTGTGCTCCAAATTGATAAGAACAAAAAGGTGAATTTGACCTCCAAAACTTGCTTTATCACCTCTAGAGTGATTTTATAGTTCAATCATGGTGTTTCCCAAGGTTGGAAGATGTTTGAAGGATTTTCTCCTTGAAGGTACATATAGTTTCTCTTGCCACTGTTCATATTTGTGAATGCTCCTGGTATATGAATGCTCTAGTTATCAATGGAGAACTTTCTCAACAAGAGCTCAAAATCCTTCCACAGGTATTTGTAAATGTGGTTTAGCATCTAAAATGTCTTTGGTGTAGTTAAAACTAGAATCTCAGTTGGCATATATTGTCCTAGAGTGCAACTGTCTTAATTTTTATTAAAACATTGTCCTGACTCTTACTTCTCAAAAGCTTTGATCATATTGAAAGTATGTAATATGGAGTCAAATGTGCTATCTCTTTAAAACATGATGGATATGTTTTTTGTATGTAATCACTTGTTTGAAATAATAATCTTTAAGCCTAGTTTTCTTAGGCTCAATTGCAAGCTAGAGATCTTCAGTGTTCATTTTCATCATGTTCAACCAATACCTTAGGAAAAAATTTTGACACTTGCACCACCCAGAAATGAATATTTTCAAGGTATAAATCATTCACATTAAATCCATCCACTTGGTTGGAGAAGTGATCATGTCTTTCATTAATTTTTCTTGCTTACTTTATCACATGTACAATTAGACTTTCAAAATTTGCATGCAAACAAAGGTGCTCTATTTAGGAAAGTTATATCAAATCTGTGACTCTCATCATTTTGAAAAGAAGGAAACATATTATTAGAACCCTTATAATTCTTTATGCTCCAATTCGATACAAATTTGTTGGAGAAATTGACTTATCTGCTTCTTTCGGTAGGTGATTGTATAAATACCATGACCGAGGGTTTCTATAGAGAATTTTTATCATTATGAACGTTTCACCCATTAGAATTCAACGAAACTTCAAAAATATCTCTTCATGACCTATCTAAAACTATTTCAAAAGAGTTTAGATAAAAATATTGTATAGTGAATGAGAGTTTTATCTCATATTTTGTGTAAACTCGTGCTCGGTATATTTAAAATTGTGTCTTCTTTGATTTCTCGGTGGCTTTGAAGAAATTGTTTTAAAATATTAGAAGGAAAGTCTATAAGAAGAACAAATAGAGTTTTAAATTGATCTTATAATCTTCTATGAGAATATTATGTTAGATGCTTAAATACACCAATGACTGTGATAGTGACAACAAACTGAGAAAAATAGTGTTTTCTCCTTGTCTTGAATCTTTTTCAAATTCAAAGCTTCAATATTTGTTTGCTTGGGTAACAAAGGTTTTTCAAGGATCTAAAATATACAAGTAAATGTGAACATTATTATTTAACACCGGTAACCCTCTAAGGCTCAAATAGACACCTAAAGTTACTGAGACAAATTCTATGGAAAGGTATACTATGAAGTCAATTTCTTGTGTATGCTTGTGGAATGTGAAAATCTTCAAACAAGTTTAAATGAATAAGATGATTTAAAAGTTTGAAGGAGAAGATAGAAATGCATATCTTTGTCTTGTTCAAAAACAACAAAGACTCTTGGTCTTACTAAAGTTATGAAGAATGAAGATGATTTTTGTGGAAAGAAGTAGTCAAAGGGACAATAGGGGTTACAAGAAAATGAATAAAATGATGCTTAGAGGGAATTTACTCAAATTTTATTAAGTGAAAAAGTGTGAAAGATAAAATGAAGGGAAAAAGTTATTGTTAACAAAATTAAGATCATATTAGATAAGTTGAGATTGAACAAGTGTAGTTGAGGCTATGTATGATGTGATGTGAATATTAGAATTATAAAAGAATATATATTGTTCTTGAACCGAGATTACGAGTGGAAGTTGGATGTGAAAAAGAAGTTGAAAAGAAAGTGCAAGATATATCAAAATTAAGAGAGATGACTATAGTAGAACAATGAATACAAGGAAAACAAAGTTAGTCAAATGAGGAAAGAGCATTGAAGAAAATGTTATAGTTGACTCCAAGGAAATATGTAAATGAAAGATAAATAGACTAGTATAAAGTAAAGTGAATAGAAGAAAAACAAATAAATCTAATATGTAAGAAGATAAACAATAAGAATACCTTCTCAAGTTACATAGAGAAGGTGTGAACTACATTGAATCTTCTCCATGATGAAGAACCCTCGAGCACATTGAAATGCTAAAACATGCTTCGCTACAGTGTCCGAGACAATGATATTATAGCATACGATTTTTGTAAGTTATCATGGTGATTACTTTCTTAATGTTGTAACTGCTGAAATGAAGGCAAACATGTTAAGATATATATTTTGATCTTAAGGGAATGTGTTGCTAATTTGGATTCTTGCATATTGTAATTTGTTTACATGGGACAACAGTTATTATTGCTTATATGTTTGCTGATGTGATGACAAATTTGTCGTATGCTTGCTGAACTCTATTCGCTAATTGACAGCACACCTTGAATCAATTCCATTGATCCAAAGTATGTTGTGGTCTTGTTGTGATCGCTTTGACGATTTAATTTGAACTAGACTAAAGGTTGATATAAATGTGCAGCACCTGATTTCAGGTATGAACAGCTAGCACGTAGACGCCAACGAAAAAGGTTCGAATCTTGAACCATGCTCTGTTGTAACATGAGACCTCGTAAGGTGAGAAATTCCTAGATACGGGTGGCTCAGGTATGTATAACGTGGGATGAAATGTCCTGCACAGTGTTGAAATTTGGTGTCAGTCGGGAAGACTTGATTGGAGGTTGATTAATTAAGTGTTAGGTGCTAAGGAAATTAGATCCTAATCTAATCCTAAGTTCTACCTTACATCCTAAACTACTATCCTATGTGGATTTTTAAATTGTATAAATGGTAAACATAGACCTAAGTTCTATTAACCTATGACCTAGGTATGAACACTATTGTTAATCCTAAACTAATCCTAACCTAGAAGGGGACGCACAGACCCATGGGGGATGGAAAGGATAAGGATGGAAGGAAATTTAATGGCAATAAATGTGAGTCCTTGCGTGGATAGCGCCAAGTTTGGCGGGAATAGGAAAAAGGTGGAGGTATCTAGTTAGTTATGGGACTAAACTTGGTTTGCATGCAAAATTTGAAATTGGCAACTCGCCAACCCAAGTCGGCGGTGGCGTGAGGAAATAGAAAAAGGCAGAGCCTTTAATGCATTTAATTTCTTGGTCTTCGCGACCAGCCCGCCTTGGAAAGAGTATGGAGGAATTTTTGTTGGTCATTTGTGTTTGTTCGGATTTTTGGAAAGTTGCTCTGCATTTGGTTTTTCTTGGTTCAGTCGAACCAGTTGTGTTTGGTTGATTATCACTGTTTCTTTGGAAATTGAAGGCTGTTTTCTGAGCCTGTAGAGGAAGGGATTGTTTGGAAAGCTTGTTGTTGTCGCCATGGAAGGAAATACCACCTGTAGACACGGTTTTCTTCGAGCTTTGAGGGAAAATTTGTAGGCATGTTAAGCCCTTCTCTTTAAAACACTTGCTTTGTTTAAGCGTCTCATTAAAACAACCCTGCTCTTCTTCTTCTGAATGGGTTTTGGGTTTATTCGATTTTACTTGTCATTTTGGAAATGATTTGGGTAGAATCGTTTTCTTGCTGTTGTGATTTGAACTGTCTTTGCATAAATTTGAGTTGGAAATACAATCATGTTGTGTTGGTTTGTTTGACAGTATTGGGGAATTCGAACTGGGTATTTCTCTGTAAATGTTTATATGAAACTGTACAGGTCAGTATGAGTTGTTTTCATTGTTGTGCAATTGTTCTTTTGCTAATATGAACTTGAGTGATGGAATGTATTAACTGTGCGAAGTTGTTTGAAGTTGTTTCTTTATTGAAATTTTTGAGGAAATGAGTTCCTCTTCCTTTTGCTGATTTGGATTTTGAAGGAAATGGCATTTGGGTTTTATTTGAGCATTATGAGCTCGGTTTGAAGGAAGTGATAGTAATACTTTTATTGTTGTGCTTTTCTTTTGTAAAGAAATGAACGAATACGTTTGGGTATTCGTGAAAGTTAAGGAAAGTAACTGTTTTCCTTCTGAACTTATAAATGAACTGTATTTTCTCTTGCCTTGGTGGAAAGTTGATTTTGTTGTGTCTTATTGATGCGGTTTGATCTTCCGATTCGAACTGTCTTCGTGAATATGAACTCAGCTTTGTATTTCTGTGCAATGAATGAAATATATGGGAACTGGCTTGTTGTTTGAGACTGTTTCATCTGTACCATGCTTGCGCATTTAATACCCTATGCGGGTTTGCCTTGATATAGGTATTGATAAATGATTATTGTATTATGAGTTCTGCATATCATTATGAAATAGAAAAATGGATTTCGGGTAGAAATGTTTGTTGGCAAGGAACTCGAATTGGGTATTCATTTCATATGGTATAATGAATGGAAATTGTACAGGCTATATGAGTTTGTTTTTCATTATTGAACAATTGTTCTATTGTCAATATGGGTTGAGCTATCATGATAGAACAAATACGACTGGGGTGTTCTTATTACATTCTGAAGAAAATGATTGTTTCTTACTGAAATTATAGGAAATGAATTCTTCTTTCCGGTGTGTTTTTGATTTGATAGAAACAGTAATTGGGCTTATTGAACTTTATAAGTTCGGCTTGATAGAGATGACAGTGGCATTTAAATTGTTTCCTGAGTGTTGTGTTTTCCTGTACAAATGGAAGATTGGAATGTTTCAGGAGATCTCTGATTTTGCACTGTCATTCAAAAAAATGAATCCGACTTGACTGATTCTTGTTGTATTTGATGGAAATGGATGTTTCTTATTGAATAGGTTAAGGGAATGAATTTTTCTCTTTTGCTGATTGAGTTCTAGAAATAGAAATAAAGAGTTTTACTGTGTATTATGAATTGGTCTTGCTGTAGGTAACAACAATGTGCAAATTGTTATTATGAACTGTATGCGTTCATGGATATAGAAGGTCATGTGAATAAGTGATTACGTGGCTGTATAACTGTTTATTTGGTTAAAATACAGTGAAAGAAGTATGGAATCTTCTAGTACAGTAAGTACATAGTATGCATCTTTATACTGCTTGTCCTATGATGAATACGATGTTTTACTAACCTGTTTATGGTATTCGTATGAGCTTGATTTAAATGAAGTATTGATAAGGACGATAAATTCATCCTTGTTTTCATTTAAAGCTGATAATGAACGAAACTATTTCTTACTGTTGGAAAGTGAATTCCGAATGGATTTTGTAAGTTTCACTCTGAACTGTTATCTTGATTTGTGTCTCGTTTGGATTCAATTTTTAGGACAGTCATGAGGAAAGAAATAGGAATGTGAATGGAAAACTTGGAAAAATGATCATTTCTTCTCTCATACAGTTGGAAATCTGTAATCGTTTAGGAATGAATTTTGTAATTTCTTGGGTATAAGCAACTATATTTATTTCGTTTGCTTTCTTATCCATGACTTGATTGCTTGAAATCAAATGAGATGCATGAACTGAAAGGAAAGTAATTGGTTTACATTTCAGTTAGATTTTATCCTTTGCATTTATTACTAATGTAAGGAAAGGAAAGGGATAGCAGTTATGTTATAACAGCAGTATGCTTACTTGTATTCCTAGTTCTTACAAATGTTGTAATCTGGAACTGTTGAAGGAAATTACTTTTTGTAATGATCATTTGGGAAAAAGGATAGTAGTTCTTTGATTGATTGGGATGGTATTTAGATGTTTCAGTTGTCATGCTATTCATTCTTTTTGATACTTAATTCTTGATTGATGTTCATATTAACGTTTCATAAAAGCAGGGTTCTTTTATTGAGACAGTTAATTAGAAGCACCTCATTTTAATGACAAGTGCTTAATATGCTCAGTTCAATGAACTGACCCGTGCAAGTAATTTTATAGATGGAACTTGATTAAAATGAAGACATGGCTATTTTCTGATACTTCTTTTGATTGTCTGAAGATGAATTGTATTTGTTAGTTATTATTCCTCTACGAGGAATTGTGAAAAGAAGAAAGTACATTCTTCTATCTATGAGTTGTAACGTTGTTTAATATAAACAAAGTCCAGTCATTTGGACTGGCAAATGTATGGATTATGAAATGGATTGATGAATACAAATACAAGTGTGATATTTTAATAACTATATCAGTTTGATATTGTTGATTAAATTGGAAATATAATGTTATTTCTTGATTTGGAATTATTCAATTGTCCTTGGATGGATTTAAAAGGAATTGACATCTATTCTTACCTAAATGCAACTTTTAAGTTGAAATGTGTAATTAGTTCATACTTGGGTAAAGATGAATTTTTAATTGACATTAAAAGGATTAGGAAGAACATGATTCCATAACTGATAGGTATTCAGGATTAGCTTGGAAGCTAAGGAATATCAAATAACTTAGGAGCAACCGAACTTCATATTCGGACTCCGTTAATAGCCTCGAATGTTAAATTCAAAAAGTAAGGATATGGATAAATATATCCAGGGCTAATAGACCTTAACTATGTAAGGTTAAGGAGAATAAATGAATACATTTATTGAGAATTAGACCTCGTTTAAATGACGTCTAATAAGCTGGAATTCTGAATTTGGTTACAGTTGTGGAAAACTTGGTTAAGTTTAATAGGTTAAACTTATTACGTTTGTCAGTAATGGGCTGCTTAATCCAATGATTAAGAAAAGAACCAAGTAGAGAAAATGCAACCCTTCGGTATGAAGGAGAAGATGCATAGCAAGCTAGAAGACGGATTTAGTCTCTCTTAGCTCCTTACAACTATAACAGGAACGAGGATAAAGGATCAGCATGGTTGCTGAAAGTTGATCTTAAATATTAAGATCATATCCAAATCACTTGAGCAAGATGTGTACTCTCGATGGGAGGATTCCGTAGGACATTGACATACGCCCAGCCTACAAAGACGGTGTCTTCATGAAGGCGGGTCTTCATGATGACACAATGTTATAGCTGACATATTACAATGCCCTCCCGAATTAAATCATCAAGAATACATAGGCTGAATATTAAGTTCTTGGTTGGGGATAGGAGTATGATCACGTATACGGAGTGACTCCGGAGGACTAAAGATAACTAGACACATGGAGTCATTGGGAACGACACCATATGTCTGCGTATCTTTAGTTACCATGAGTGCCTTCCTATATTCGTTCATATTGCTAGTTGGAAATTGGAAGTTAGAATTTGACCTTAAATTGGAAGGACTGGTAGGAACCAGGAAAGACCATTCTAGATAACAGGTGAAGTGAGGTGAAGGACGTATTCCATTGGTGTGTATCACATCCAGGAATATGATCATGCAAAGCATGTGAAAATCTTTGGCCAAAGTATCGCAAGTGTTGGTTGCGTTGTCCTAATCACTTAATTTAAGATGCAGGATGTCAGATGAATATCAGTAATAGATATTCAGATAGGATTCTTAAATGGATCACTTCGATAACCGGAAACGGTTAAGAGAACCTTGTATATATATTATACTATGCATGAATGAACATGAAGGATCGGTAGTTTCCGAGTCATGAAATGAGAGATCGTTGAAACTCCGAGCCATGAAAATGGGAGATCGGTAGTTCTTCGAGTCATTTACAACAACATATAGAATCTGTTATAAGATTGAATGGCACTGAATGTGTGTTCCATATTGCAAATATGTGAACAGGGAACATTAGTTTTAAAAGGAAATTGTGTGTTCCAAACTGTATTGTTTGGGCAGAGAACAATTATTAAAACTTGAACGTGTGTTTGAATTATATAATTCATAACAGAGAACCTTGTATAAAAAAAGAAATTCCCTTGTTCTAGTATCTTAAAATGGGGATGTTACAAATATGGTCAATAAAGCACATTTTTTAGGGTTTCTACAAGTAGAATGACCTTCTACAGGACTTGGGAGTTAAGATGACACCGGTGGAACTCTAGAAGGTTGAAATTATCATAAAGATGGTCACAAGTATGAAGGATTTAAAGTCTTTTTATTGTCAACTCTTAAAGATGAGACCACAATGATGAACAGTGAAATAAAATATGTGTTGAAAGATATACAGAGAAGTCTTATTGTGGTGACACAAAATTGTTTGTTTCTAGGTGAATGTATAGTATAAGGTTCATTAAGGACATGAATGAGTTTATGGCTCTATGTAAGAATGTGGCATATGTTCAATACTAGTTTCTAAGCCTCAAGAGTTGGGTGCTTTGTCATAAATAATGAAAGACCTATGCAAACCCAAGGAGGACTTGTTGGGATATTCAAAACCTAAGTTGGAATATTTAACTCTAAATAGAAATATTCCACAAATAAGAGGTCTAAGTATCTTAAAAAATGGTGATCTATAAGTGTGTATATGAAAAGGTAGTAGAAAATTGTCATTTCACAGAATTGAACTTAGTGTATTCTATAGTAAAATGAACCTTATCTCAGTGATGAATTCACGAAAGGATATATGAGTGATTGGTTTCATCGGAGGATACAATATATCTTCAAGTCAACAAAATGTGAAAGGAATCTGCAACTATGTAGTATGGAGAGGGTTCTAGAGGCTTTAAAGTGAGCTATAGAGAGGTAGAGGATGACCGTGACAATAGTTCAAAGTTTTGTAAGTGATGTTTTATGCTTGAAGTGAGGCATTTGTCAAGGAAATGTCATGATGGAATGTGATACAAACTAAATAAGGTTACTTATAGAGAAGCTGAGTCAAATGTATTATGAGAGGTGCAATAGTAACTCAAAACTAGTGGAGACATGAATAATATGTTGTAGTGATGTGTAATCTAGACCTGTAATTTTGTTTAATCTCATTAAAATAGGGGAAACCGTTCTTGGGTCTCTATCAAGTTTGGAGTGTTAACTGACTCAGTATGATGGATATAAGGTCCTTAAATGTGTTACAAAGATTTAAAGGAGTGAGATTAAGCTTACTAGACAACAAGGTAGTATCTTTAAGATTTTAGATAGCTAGCTACAAGTGGAAAATGCCTAAAACAAGTAAATGAAAGGTACACGTCTATGATATTATTAAGAAGCATATGGAGTCTCAAGAAAATATTTCAAAGTTTTATGTGAAAATTATTCTCGAATCTTAGCAATGGCTTAGAACTTGTAGACTCTTAAAAAAACTCTCTACGAGTATGAGGAAGTTTGATAATGTGTCTACATATAGAGTATTCCTCATTTGACTAAAATGTGTTAGTGCAAAATCACACCACCCCCAAATGAGTCTATAGATATTATTTTCTAAGGAAAAATCATTTGATATGATCCACATAACATTTATTCTTCCTCAAAGTGTGGGACTCTATAAAATAGGAAGACTCTCCGTATTAAAGGCTAGTTCATATTCCTCTATTTAGGTGCACATGTAGAAACTTACAAAGGGTATGTTCTTAATCCTAATCTAAGACTTTCCAAGGAGACAGGGGATAAAAGAGTATAATAAATAAGAAATAACTAAACTACAAAGTGATGAACCAAAGGAATGATGAACACTTATTTATCCAATAGACACAAACCAAAAAAATGCATACAATAAACAAGCACAGATAGCCAGATCTATAATGGAAGACCAAATGGAAGCAAAAGAGATAAGAAAGGATCTAAGATCAACCACAGACATGTTTTATTTCTCTATGGATTGATACAGTTCATTACAAAGTAGCCAAAAGGTAGAAACGTATTACAATTTTAATGGAAGGCTTGAACCCCACAAATCCTTTTGCTAGAAGGAGAAGGGAGCCTGCAAAAAGGAATTTCCAACCCTTTACAATGAATCCTACCCCCATATTTATAGATTCAACCTGAAAGAAGAAAGAGAGAGAAGTAGGAAAAGCAGGTTGAAACTCAACCACTGTTGTTAATGCTTCTGATAAAATCTTCCGCCCAAATCTACCTTTACTTGCATGAATCCTTGATTCGGCACCTTGAAAGAAGAGGAAATGATAGAAACAGATTGAATCTGATCTGGTTGTTGAGACAGATGGATCCTGCATTGAAGGCCTGAAGATGTTTCCTCCACTTTCCTTTACCTAACCTCCTCAAAATTAAAGTTTTAGGCCTCCATGGCATGGGTGAGGCTGAGATCTTTCCAATGGTGTCAGATTCTTGATATTTCAAGCCCTAAGTTGAAATATATGCCCCTTCGAAGTTTGTATTAGGTCCATACAGATGGGTGGGAAAAAAATTTGAAAAATGGGTCCCCCTTTTGATATGGGACACGTGGCAGCCAGATTAGAGAAAAATCGGGCTTACGGGTCCTCAATTTATCTTTTTGCCCTATTGTGCAAAAAATGCAAAACTTAAAAACTCCCGCAACCCCAAGGCTCCATCCTGGACACGTGGCTCCTTTTGGTTGGCTGGGGAATGTGCTTCTATCCTTGCCTTTGTGTCTTTTGAACGAAAAAGCAAATTTTCACTTTTTCCTCTAACTCCCCGCTTTGGCTTTGACTCAGGTTCACATGTTGAATTTTTCCTTGGGCGGAGTTGTGGATCATTTTGTAATTTTTACCCCTTTTGATACAACAAGGGGCAAAGAACTAACTTTTCCTTGATGTGCCACTTTTTCTTGGGACACGTGGTAGTCTAGGCACTTGTTTGGAAACCTTTTCTTTATTCAATCTTTGAATCAAGCATCATTAAGACACTTGGTAGCCTCCATCATCCTGTTTGTGCATTGACTATTCAACTAACTCAGCCCCTGTTGGAATAACACATGGAGGCACCACACTTTCTTGAAAACCCAACCCAAAGCTTGCTTTTGGAGGAGCGTCGAGCTCATGCAGTGTCTATGGACCTTTCAAAAGTCCCTCTTATCCTTTTGGGCTTTGGGCTACGTGGCGAGCTCACACTCATTTGGGTCTGCACCTTGAGACCAACTCTTGGAGATGTGCCATTAAGACACTTGGCATTCTCTACTTACACTTTTATACTTAGCCAATTTTGAGGCCCGCCTTGTCCTTTTTGACTCTGTTATGACCATTTGCTACGTGGAGGGTTGGCACAAGTTTGAGTCTCCGCCCTGGATTTTCCTCCCAGTTTTGCACCAAGCTGACACCTGGCACTTCCTTTTTATTTGAATACTTTTCAACGCCCCACAATTTCTTGGGGTTTTAGACACGTGGAAGCCTTGGCACAAGTTTGGGCTCCCCTTTTTGATTCACCTTTGGAGAAGTGTCATTAAGACATGTGGCTCCTTCCACAAAATCCTCCATACGTAGATTTTTTTACCTTCCTTGAATCAAGCTTCGAACCCAAAAACTTCAAATGCTCCCCATTTTTCCCTTTCTTGCTCATAGCCCCCCTACAACACTGCTCCTTTCTCTCTGCCCCTACAATTTCATTGTTGAGTCTACTTGTAACTTGCAGAATGAATTTAAGACACAAAATGGCTTGAAAAAGTTGTTTCTTCTTGCACAGGGCCATTTAATTTTCCTCAACCCCACCACTTCATCATTGAGTCCCCCTTGACCCTTCAAATAGATTTAAGATATGGAAATGCCCAAAAGAACCGTTTCTTCTATTTCTTCTTCAAAGAAGGTCGAATTCGACTTCTCGAGGCTTTATTTTTGCTTTTTCTGGTTCTAGAACTCGAGCTCATGGGTCTAAATCGTTTCCCTTCATGTTTTCTTTATGTGTAGGGCTTGTTCTAACCAAATTTTCTAGGGGAGGTAAATTTGGGATAACAGAATGATGATTCGATTACAAAATGCAAGAACTATGAATCAAGAGGGTGTGAGATATCTATGAAGGACCTTGATGATGAGAAATAGGTGCCTTGAGTATGCTCCAAAAGAAGGAGAGTACATATTATTCTTGGTTCAATGGTCAAGGAAGTTTAAAGTGCCTCAAAAGACAAATATTGAAAGCTACAGTGTCCTAATCAAAGTTGTAGAGTATGGAATTTCCTGTAGAAGCTTCATGAAAAGGGAGATTTAAAGGTAGGCACGGGAGCTCAAGAATACATAAATCATTATCCAAGGGGGAATTGGTTTCTCAAGTTAGTTGGTTGGTTATTTTATATCTTTTTGTTTTCCTTTGTTTGGTCCATGCAAATCATGTCAAATCCATACATACCTTTGTCATATATGTCAAAGGGGAGAAGTGTGTCAAGAAACATGTAAATGAGGTCATCCAAGTGAGTGATTAGTCATGGTTTCCATCAATGTTTCTAGGATGGTTTCCATCAATGAAAAAGGGGGAGTTTGTTGGAAGTGTGTGTCACTTGTGTTGTCATTGATGTCAAGTCCATTGATGTCACAGTGGTTTAGGTTGTCTAAGTATGTTGGCTAGGTGGTCTAGTTATGTGTGTGTCACAAAAGTGGTATGAAGATCAAACAAAGTCTATTTGGTAAGTGAGATGTGTCAATGAGTCTGTAACCTATCCACATGGTCTAATCATGAAGTGTATGAGTCAAGTCAAGTCTTTTTAGGTCTTGGCCTAGTGCAAATGCATGGTGTAAATCAAGAAAACATGAGAATTCACTCAAAAAAAAGTAAGGAAAGAAAATTTTCAGCACTATGAGGTGGAACAGGAGGTGTAGAAAGAGATACAAGAGACAAACCAAGTTCATGAGACTGAAACAAGTTAGTATGGAGTTTTCTTAAGCCAATCCACAAGAAAACAAGGTGTGAAATGTTGACCCAATGTGTGATGATGAAAAAAAAATGGTGTGAGCATGTAATGATGATATATGATGTGTAAAATTCCTCACAGTAGCCATTGAGGTGTTTTAGGCACTTCTACAGGTCAACATAATACAACAGTTGGGAATCAGAGACCAAAGGGAACCTAAATGAGATGGGATATAAATATTTAGGATAAAAAGAGAAAATTATAACTTGAAGGTTTTAGAGGGATTTTTTCGTAAGGTGTGATACACATTTCAGAAGTTGAGGATGAATATTTTGTAAGGTATGCAAGTATTTCCAAACCGGGTTTTTCAAAGTATGCAAATTGAGCACCAAACTTCTTAGCAGTCAAGAGAAATTGTGGAGCCTCCTTAAGATAAGTCATAGCATAAAAATGGAGTGAATTTTAAAAAATTATGGTGAAAACATTATTCTAGTGATTGACGAGTATTTTAGAAGTTTTATCCATTTTTGTGAGCATATTCATATCCCTCCAAACCCCAGTTTGGACCAGTTTCTAGAAAATTTAGTTCGATAGGTGTCTTAACTGAATTTTTTAAATTTTAAACCTATTTTAACATGAATAAGAATACTAAAGGAACATTTCCATGTTATTTTGAGCTCATGACGCATGGTGGGCCCCACTAAAAACATGCATTTTGTGAAGATTTCAGTGCACAAACAAATCTTGCAAAGGAAAAAATGCTAAAATTTGAGGTGGATGATGTTGGTAATGTGTTATTAAACTTCATGAAGTCACTTTGGTTACTATTTTGGAGAAAATTTGAGTAATGGTTACATATTTGGGCATACCGATAAAAGAAGCTTGTTTTGAGAAGCTAGTGAAGAAGAATGAAGGTAACCATGTTGAATTGATTTGAATTGATGTTGTTTCTTACCTTGATCCATATTTTCATGTTTCATATGATGTGTGTAAGTGTTTGGTTCAGTTTTCATAATTCATTTCTTTCTTAAAGGTGATTGAGCCAAAATTGCTCCTTTAGGCCTATTTGAGAAGCATGTCTGAATGGGTATGAAGATGAGACTCTCTCCATTTTACCTATGGTTATGAATGCCTGAACATGTTTTATACATCCAAATTGAAGTGTTGGAGGTGATAGGAGATCTGAAAATTTCTTTGGAGGTGTTTGATCACATTGTATGGAAGACTAGTTTTTTTGTTTTTAGGACCAACCAAACCAATTGCAAAGATCCAAATTTTTAGAAGCCTTATGCCATGAATTGGAGTAGTATGATAGGTGGATGAGATATTAGAATTCATGATATTTCCATTTATAGGTTACTTTCCTCATGATGAATATATTTGAGGTATGTATCAGCTCAATTCTTGAAGACCAAATTCAGAGATGTTGAAACCAGCCAAGAAAGTCTTGCAAAATGGTATTTCTTGATGTGTTAAGCCTTGAGTTTGCTCTTTCTAGTAAATTTTAATGAAATAATACATCCTAAGATTTATTTTGGTATATTAATTTGGTCATTTAGATAAGTGGAAGTTGGCTAGTTAGATGGTTTTTCAAGACTCATTTTTACAAGCATATTTAGGCACACCTATGAGCCTAAATAAGTATCTTGGCTAATGTGGCGAGTTTCCAAGAATACAAGAACATTATTTGAGTTTTTGGGACCATGCACCACGTGAATACAAAGCTGATATACTAGTGGAAAATCTTGAAGATCTAGAAGACAAAATAATGAATGATTTAAAGAGTCATGACAAATGAAAGGTCAAAGGTCACGCCTAAGAGGAATATATATTCATGTAAGCTTGTTTGTGAATTGAGTTTTGGAAAACCCATTTCTCTTCATTTGAAGAAAAGTATCTTATAGTTCTGTATCTAGTTGTAGTTTCATCGGGAGGATGTGAATGAAGCAAAATTGGTGATATATTTTTTGGTTGTAATCTGATTTGATGAATTGTAATATGATTTGTATTCCAAGAAATAATGTTTCTTGTGTTCTTGATATATATGCATCTCTTGATGAGTTTTGTTTGATCCAAATTAATTTATAAAAGTATATGCTTGATGTTTTGAAATTCAAAAGTGATAATAATTATTAAAGTACTGATTCACCCCCTTTCAGTCCCTTGTCAATTCTAATAGTGGTATGTTACAATTTCCATAAGAGAGGTCATGTTGCCAAAAATTTCTTGAATGATCCTCTTACGAAATTTTAGAGATACATGAGGAAGGATTCAGTGGTGTGTTACACTTGTAATAGAGCTGGTCATGTTGTAAATAATTTCTACCATGGTCTATCAAGGAAGAATCAAAGAGTTCAATGAAATAGAGTGCAAGGAAATGGCATTCAAAGGCATAGAATGAACAATAACAATTAAGGAAGGGTGTGGGAGCCTAGGATAGGAAATAGTGTCATATCAAGAGATTTTTTTGTGAAAGAATAAGTGAATTTCAGTGAGTAGATTAGAGAAAAGAGGTCGAAGGAGCTTTGTAGGTGCTCAAGAAGTCTTAAGACTTATTCAAGACTTTTTAGGTGTCCTTGAACAAGTATACCTTCACTATGCTTATTAAAGGTATATCAAAGCATATGAAGCATCTGAGTGAGGGTGAGATTTATAATTCATCCTATGTCTCCTCCACAAGGTGAAGGTATGTTCTTTGAGTTTTTTTGGTATGTATCTTGGTTCATTTGAGTTTCTCTTGTATGTAAGTGGTCATGTTCTCTATGGTGGCATAATTAGATGCATGTATTTGAGTTCCTTTGGTATGTATGGTGGTCTTCTTGATCTCAGTGATTAGTATGACATGTTTCAATATGTTCAAAAACATCTTGGTCATGTCATTTGGTGTGTGTTAGTCTCTCTGAGTTTTTGTGTATGTTGAAGATGTCATTGTATCTCAATATTGCTACAATAGGTAAGCTTGATGTTTATGGTGTCTTCTTGAAAACATTAGAGCTATATATTGTGTCTTTGAGCTCTTATTGATATTCCCAACATTTGTTTAAGGGGTATATAATTATTATTATGACTTCAGTAGGTATGTGAAGTTTAAATTGGTCATTGTGATTTTATGTGTACTTAGTTCCTCTATGGTGTCAATCTTGTTAGCATGTGTGCACGATCTGTGTCTTGTTCTTGAGCATATCGTATGTGTCATGATTTTATAAAAGTGATTTCTAGACCTCTAAGTGACTTTAATGGTGGTATTATGTGATAAAGTGATAACTTGATCAGATTGCACTCAAGAAGATAGATTGTGAAAATGATATTGTAAAGATATTATTGTTTTATAAGAAAAAATGGAGTGCTACAGGTATGAGAAGTGATTGTTCCTAATATCTATTCATTTAAGATGTGTTCATGGTGATTGAAGATGTTGTTGCAAGGTGATAATGCTAGTTTGGAAGTGAAATGAGCTAAACTCAAGAAAATTGATGCATCATTGCCTTTGACTGTGTTTACATAGAACAACCGAGAGGTATGCATGGAAACCCAGGTATGAAAGGTCATATGATGGAATTTTAAGATAAAATTTTGAGCAAATGATATAGGTTCATGGGGCTAGAGGATGTAAATTTTGGATCCTTAGGTATGTACACATTCTTCAATTATCCATAATAGAGTTGAGGAGTGTATTCATAGTGCATAGTGAGGAGGGTTTGTTCCTTAAAACTCTATCTCTTGGTTTTATCAATGTTTGAAAACAAAATCCATATTTTGACCTAGTCTAAGGAGTGTTCAATTTTTTTCAAAGTATCTCTTATGGTTAGGTACAAGTGTGAGGAAGATTTGGTTGTGTTTCAACATGATTTATGCTAAAAATTCATGCTATAGTACAAAGGCAATATTGATGATGTCTCAGGCATGGAAGATTGGTTCACTTCATTCTTGGTATGGTTATTAAAGTAATTATGTTGTTGGAGTGTGTTCAAGGTGTTTGGAAGTTCATGTTATGAAGATCTAAGCTAGTGTGTACTTGAGTGACCCTAATGTTGCTTCTTAAGAAAAGTGAAGACCCATAGGAATTCAATGCTTAAAGGAGGTAGAGTATTATATTCTTAGAGGGATTATAAGTTTTTAAAAATATTTCTCACATTTGAAAATGTATTATCTTTCATCTATTAGTGGTTTTAATGTAATGGTGTATGAAGGTGTTACTATTGACAAAGGCTTGAAAACTTGTTTTTGTTAAAAATAGCTACTGAAGGTATGTAGAAACATGTATTGCATGGTAATAGTGATATTGAAGCCTAATGATGGCTTCTAAAACCTTTTTTTGAGCATTTCATGGTAGATATATATACGAAGTGTGCTTATGGGTTGAAATGATCAAGTTTATTCCCGTTAGTTGGTTCTTGACTTCCAGTGAAGATTGAGACTCTGCATGCTGATGCTATGAGTTAGGGGTATAATTTGTAAGAGGTTGTAATCTTGCTTCTAATGACATGCAGAGCTTAGTATAGCTCTCTATACCACTAGGTGTAAGTTTTTAGAAGCCATAAGACATTCTATTGCTCTCTAAATGGATATTTTGTAATTGACATGTTGATGATTGTCCTCTAACAGTGTTGGAATGATGTTATTGTAAAAATAAATGTTGCTCAAGGTGTCTATGTGAGCTCTCCAAGACAAGGGGAGTAATTTTTGTTCCTTCATGGGATTGAAATGGTGATCTCTAGGCCATTCAAGGTGAGAGAATGAGGTTTTCTCCTTTATCCATGCTTATGATGATATGTAATGGCTTATATCAGTCAAATATGATTGTAGAAGACTGAAAAAGTTGTTTTAGGACTGCTAAAAGTTGTAAATGTGATTTCAAGGCATGGTAGCAAGACTAGTTGCTCAAATTTGTGCTCTTGAGCTAGTATTTGAGGCATTATGTCTAGGGGGAGTTGTTTTTGGTTGAGTCAATGCTTGAGTAACCTACAATTACATGTTGAAATTTGTCATTTTTTCTCCAAAAGGCCTATTTAGGACTCACAGTCCATGGTGTGATATGAAGAGCTAGAATAATCATGAAAATCTCAAAAGTAGCCCTAGAAAAGATGGATATTGATCAAGGATGAAAGTATGATGCTTAGTCATGATGATTTTTGACATTGTTGGCATGTTAAGGACTAGTCCCAGTCTCTACTAGAAAGTCATATGAAGGCCAAAACAAGGGTAAAAGTGAAAAGTTGCTGGTTTGCATGCCTAGGAGATTGTTTATGTGGTTTTAGCCCCTTGGAAGGTGAGATATTGTTTCTTTAATTCTTTACTGATGGATTTCATATGTTGAAGTTCTTTTTCAAGGGGGAGCTTGGTGTTTACATGCTTGAAATGAGGCCAAGAATCAATTTTTAAGAAAAATAAAGAGTTTGAGCTGTATGAGACATTTGGTTGATTTTTCCAGCCAAAGTATGGAGGTATGAAGCTGAGGTAGGTGAATAAATTAAGTTACAAGTATTACTTTTTCATTAATGTAAAAAGGGGGAGAAGTTCAGGTGTTTTCCATCAATGAAAAAGGGAAGATTGTTCGCATGGTGCCCTAATAGGTGGTTTAATTGATTCAAAACCATATTAATGATAAATTGAGTGATGTGTGATGATGCTATGATTTTTTTATGATGCTAACATACTGATTCATATGTATATCGAGATGCTTTATAGTGGGATTTAGTGAGGTGTGCTTTCTCTAGCAAGCCTATACAGTGCCTAAGAGGTGTATCTTGGAAATATGAGATTCTTGGATGCTTGGGAAGAATGTTGAAATGATTTATAACATGAATTTAGGGTTCTTGTGTACTCACAATAGTGTCATGATGCAGATATATGTGGTTACTATATTACAGTGCTCATTGGGAGAAGGTATGGTAGCTTGGAGGTGTGACAATGTGGTTTGGATAAATATGACATCATGGAAGATTTAATTAAGGTATATCATGATGTATAATGTATGTTATGGTCATTTCTATAGGTTTCATGTTCATTTATTACATTATTTCAATTGACCTAGCTTCTACAGTGATGATCTAACATGCAAGCATAGGTAAGACTTAGTGAATGGAGAGATATAAAAATGGAATTGTCACCTATAATGATTGGAGATGTTATATGGGTGATTCATGATGATCTCAACAAAATTTCAGGTGCCCATGATGTGAATTTTGTAAGATATGACTGATTTTGTGAGACATGGTGAAAACCAAGTGTATTTCCAACTCGAAGCTCAACTTCTGATGATCATTCTCGAACAATTTTATTTGCATGGTATCTTTTTAATTTCAAGGAAGATTATATGGTGAGTTTACAAGGTTTAAAAAAATAATGAGGTTACTTTATTGTCACATTTTTATGAACAAATGTTAAGAAGGTAGAGATGTCTAAAACCCTAGTTAAACCCTAGCTAGGAGAAGTTGGCAAAATATGAAGTATAGTGACCCAATTTTGATTGTTTCATTAAAATTGATGATTTTCTGCTATATAGAACTCTATTAGATTTCCCGAAATGTATGGTTGAGGTCATGGTAATGAGTGGGCCCCACCTAAAAAATATATGTTTTTGAAGAAGAATGTTTTAGTATAAGATGGTCCAAAGAAGTAACATGAAAAATTTATGGTGCATGATGAATGGGAGTTTTTCTTGATTACCATGGAATTTTAAAGACAAGTTAATGTAGGTACATGATATTTTGAGGTCCAAATAGGTTGATGGTCAAAGGCGCTTTGGGATCTCAAATAGCACGGTTCATTCAAATGGTAATAACTTGAGCTATAAGTGGATTTTGAAGGTGAATAAAATGTTTTGGAAATAGGATTAACATATATTTCCAATGATATGATTTTTTCAACTTTATGAGTTGATTTCAGAGGGTTTCCAAAGAATTATTTGAGTAAGAAGATTTTTACGAGTTTAAGACATCATGTGTTACTGTGAACGTTGTATGTTGTTTTAAGCTTGAGATAAATTGGTTGATTATTCCTATAATATTTAATGTGATAAGGGATGAATTTTTCATCAAAGGAATCCATTTTTAGGTCTTGGATGCATGTATAATTTTTTTGTGAGCTAACCTTTGGAAACACCATTTTTTGGCGGAGTTGTTTTGGTGAAGGAAAAAGTGTATGTGGTTTGAAGAAATGGATGTTTCATGACTTATAAATTTCCTATAAGTGTTATAAAGGCTCTTAAATTTCTTGCAAGTGGTATCATGGAATGGTTTTCTCTTGTTAAACTGATTTTGTGACCTTATGAAGTTTCTAGGGTGATGAAGGGTGTAAGAAACAATTGTTTTACAAATTGTAATGGGAATTGGGCCCAATAAATGAAATAATTTTAGTGGTTAATATTAATTAAAACCATTTATGAATGTTAAATTATATTTCAATCATTTATTATGAGTTGTGAGTAATTAAAAATTATGGTACTAAGGTTAGGGTAGTTTTAAGATTGTGTATGTGGGGTTTTGAGCCATTTTTGGCACATGAAATGATGGGTTTAGCTAGGACGACCTAATTGGGTCAATTATATTTGTTGTATTTAAAATTTGAAAAATTCCTTGATTTATGCGTCAAACAAAATGGAGCGAAAAGGTTGGGCCTAAGTTTGAAAGGTGATGAAGCATATAAAAACATGTTTTTGGGTACTTTTTGGAACTAGTTGAGTGTGTGCATGAAGTGCGACCTAGGTGGGTGAAATTTTCAGGTGTTGAAGCATTAAATGAAGGAATATAAATTTATTTATATGTTGAGAAATATTAGAATGGTTGTGCGCAAGATTTTAAAGCATTTAGAAGTGATGAAAGAGCTAGATTGTGCAAGTTGAAGACCTAGGGTTTGAGAAAGGGTTTGAAAGAGTTTGGAGCTGAATATTTGGATCACTATTAGCTATGGTATAAGCATATTTTCAGTGGTCATACTTCATCAAAATATTGTGTGATGAGTCATATTCATGCAAGTATCTTGTTGTGTGTAATATCAACAAGGGTTTAGGGTTTGAGCCTCACTAAATAAATCTCTTGTGATGTGTAATATTCACTTGATTCTTTGTTGTGTATAATAACAAAAAAAATTTCAATGGTTTTTATTCCCCTTGATGGTTTCCTATTACATATTGTGTTATGGTGTTTCTTATCTTGTTCTTGGTTTATTGGATGAATGTTGTATGTTGTTGTGCACACATTAATGAATGGATAAATGGTTAATGGTTTGTGTGAGTGATCTAAAATAGATGTTTGATTTATAAGGAATGATTCACTCTCCCTCTAATTCCATTTTGCTTCTAACAATTTTGGACTTGATTGTCTTGCAACGTCTTTAACGTTGTCCATGTTTGCATCCCACTTTTCAAAGTCTACATTGTCTTCTACTTGCGTCTTATCTTACACATTATCTGCTTAGTTTACATTTCCTATTGGACATGCATGTTTGTTTTTACTTGTACTTACACTAGTTTCTTGGCCACTTTATTTACGTGTGCCTTAGTTTCTACCAAGCACATCCCCTTCCCTTTGTTGGGCACAATTTCAACATGACGGTTGGTCCTCTTTTGGGCCGCATAAGTGTTCTACCATGTCATATGCAACCCAAATGAGGGGGCATAATTTGGGTGAATAATTCAACCCATACAACGTTATAAACAACATAACATGGTACTAGTACAACACAATTGTAATTTTTGACGGGGCTTAGGATAAGACTTGGGTCCTTATCATAGTGGCCTTTCTGGGATGCCTAAAACCAATGGAAATTTCACAATGATTGGCAGCTCAACATAGTCTACAAAACTCCACAAAGTGGCTTTTACAAGGAATACACTCCTTAGCACATGCATTTATACACACCATATGCAGTGGTGTTTTACATTCATGGGAAGTAGTTAAAGGTTGGAGGATGACACCAAACTATTCTCCCTACACTTCTTCCATTTCATTGGCATGATATTGCTTGAAAAAATCAAACGCCGACATCATCTAGAGGATAATTTTATATACTCTTTCCCCATTACGGATCGTGTACATATAATCCTTTTCATATTTTTCAATGTTTTTACATACTTTCCTTACATATTTTTATCATATACATGCATATTTGACTACTTTTTTTTCTTCTCTTTTGCATGTACATCCGTATGGGAAGCATTAGTCAACATAACCAAGGAAAAATAAAACACATCAAATCAACTTTGACATGAACAATAGGAACATTGTGACATCTACACATGTGTTTCCACCCTAGGTTCATTTTCATCACTTTTGCACTTTCTCCTCCTTAGCATCCATGCTTCACATTTTTATCATTCCACACTTTGTCTAGTCCCTCGACACACTTTTCATCATTGATCTACATGGTTATCAGGTAATACATATCTATCTACTTTATGTTACTGAGATTTCCTCTCACCAACATAAAGTGGGGAAAATGTAGACATAAAATCATGCTCCTTGGGTAATTATCTAGTCCGGATTACATACTACTATTAATATGATTCCTAAGTAAGAAAAGTAATAATTAACCCATGTCTTTGGCCACCTTTCTTTTCTTTTTATTTCTCCTTTCATGATTTCACCTTTATTTATTCAGTCTTCCTTTTTACATTCTAACTTATGTCATCCCGACACCAACACCCAACCAAGATGCCAATGTTAGGCACCCTTATCCCCTCTAGGTGTCCATGTCCTATTTGTACTTTAATCACACTTTTTGGGTCCTTTCTATCCGTTTGAGTATCTTACATTTTTGGTAGTCATCCTTTTCAGGGTTAATTACAAAATTCAATAAAATGGATCATATAAATATAAAGGTATGTGATCATAATAAAATACCAAACTCTAAGAACTAACTATCACCACCTAAGGTTGCATCCATCAAGGAATATAAGAGCTCAATTGCATAAATCTAGCACCATCAAAAGGGACACAAGGGATGGTTTTCTACATCACACTTTATAAGAGGGAAGTTCATTCTATTCCATGCACACATTTACTACATTCTACATGTAGTTGCTTGTCCACTATCCAAGTGGGACACACACAAAAGTGACCTAGGGAAAAATTCTACACACACACGTAACTACGTTGGGACCGAGATGTAGTGTAGTGCTCATTCATAAGTTCACCATTGTAACAATAAATGACGACAATTGAGCCCTCATTTTGTATCTTTATTTTTCAGGATTTGATTTCTATGTGAGGGTTTTACAGTCCATATTTATTGTAGGTTTCTAGTAACATCGATGATCTTGGTGCGACCTTGGAGTGATCAAAGGATAAAAATGAAAACACCTTACAACACTCCAAAGGAGGTTTTATGAGTGTTTTGGAGACCAGGAACCCGAGAAATGAGTCCATGGCACTCGTGGGCACCCCCGTCCCTCTCCACGCACCCCAATCTAGCCTATTCATCTAGTTCTACATTTTTCTTAGATTTAATGCGATGTTTATTGATTTATTTTTTCTAGTTTTATAACTCGTGAATGATCCATAACTCTATGAATCAGCTAAGTTTTTATCCTTCTTTTGTACCTAGGGTTTTTCATTTGATTACTTAGTTTGCTTGGGTAAATTGTTGTACTTAATTTAGTACTCATTTACTACAATATTGGATTCATGTTAGGCTCTTATTTAAATTTTAGCATAATCAATGGGAGGTATTGAAATACTTGATTCCTCCTCCTTCTCCAAAAAAATATGATTTTTCATTCAAGACCGCCATTTGAGCCTACCAAGATTGGTTTGCATAAATAAACACTTAGGTGTTGTGAAAGAAGTAAAAATCCAACATGTAGATGATCCTATTATATTTATAATGGTATCTTGGTTTCCTCTTGACTCATAGTGAAGCTTTGGGAATCTTTAGTTGAAGATCAGGTGCTTTTTTACATTGCAAGCTCCTCAAGCCTCTAAAACTAATTTTCACTATTCTGATCCCAAAACCTATGAATCTTTACAAAACATCCCTAAAACTATTAAAATTAATTTTAGGCTCTTTAATGACATCCTAGGATGAATTTAGGCTTCTTGATCAACTCCGGAGGATGCATACCGATTCAAAAAGGGAATAACCTTTCTTTCTTGAACACAAATATCCAATCTTGAAAACATTACACCGAATGAGCCTCGGTGACCTTATGAACACATTGTAGACACTTGGGAAGGATGTACATCAGATTATGAATATTTTCAAGGATGGAGATTTTATGACACAAAAGGTAGGATGATCCGAAGGATGACTTAGGAGGGACTTTGATAAAAATTCTCAACACCATGGTATAGTTGTCATGCTTTCACCTTGAATTTTGACATTGAAAAAATGCATGAAAATAGTTGGCTCTCACTTGGGGACTTGTTCTAGATCAAACGAAGTGAGGATAGGACAATAATGAACTCTAGAATCTCAATTTAATACACATCATGGACCAGTGCCTTATCCATTGGGCTTTATAGAGTCATTATAAGCAACGGATAGACTCGAAAGAAAGAACATGCACACAACAAAAGGGAAAAACACACCGAGAAAGGAAAACAAACACCATATGGAAAAGAAAACACACACCTAAATCACCTATAGTATAATGAGGGGGATATCCCGCTTTCACAATTTATACAATTTGAAGTAATGCCTATTGTGAGGGAGTTCTAAATGTTTCTCATCCAAGTATGAGAAATAAAAATCATTCTCATTACAAGCTTATCGTATCTAGAATGGACCAAGCCACAAGGGATCAATATTCCCATGAATTCCCTTTGGTTCTCTCCTTTTGTTCCTTAACAAAACAAGGTCTCCAAATTTGAAATCCATTTCTTTTTATGTTTTTCAAACAACTTCTTGATCTTCATTTGATGTTATTTTATCCGATCCACCACCTTAAATGTGTCTTAATCAAGATTTTCAAGAAACAAGATCCATCGTTAAGGGAATCATGATATTGGTCATCTTTAACCTCCTTAACCAATTAGAGTGCTAGCAACTCAACAAAGGACTGGATTATCTACATTGATCCCGTAGAGCAATTGGAATGGTGACATACCAATTGCTTTCTTAGGAGTTATCACATTTTCCCACAAAGGTATTGTAGAGATTATTGTATCATTTTCTTTGATTCTCATTGTCTAGCTTACAAAAATGGAAATAATGTTTTTGTTGATTTACTTGACTAATCATTTCCTTGTATGTAGTAGTATGATGCATGAGACAGTGAGATTCCATAACTATAGAAAAATTCAGGTCAATCTAAAGAGGAAAATTATGTAGCATTATCAACCACAATATTCTAGTGGAATACCAAAATGAATGATGATATTTTCTTTGATGAAATTACACACCATTTCAGAATTTTCCTGTTTGGATAGAATTTCCTCCACTAATTTTGTCAAGTAGTAAGTTTCGTGAGCACGTAGGTATGCCCTGCACTCGAATGAGGATTGAGAACTCGGATGAAGTCCATGCCCCATTTTTGAAAAGGTTCTTCAATCACCACCGGCTAGAGAGGAATCACAATAAGTTTTGGTATCCCAATTTTTTTGGTAAGGTTCACACTTAGAGACCCATTCTTGAGAATATGTAAACAATTTAGGCCAATAATACCTACCGAAGAGGATTTTGTGATTAGTTACCATTGCAAAGAATTTCCCACCATAAGCTTCGATCATGATATGCATTTACAAAATTATCCTATTTCTCTGCTTCCATGCGCCTCGGGAAGCATCCATCCAATCCCCTCTTGTATAGCAAATGGTCCTAATGACATAGCTATTTTATTTAAGCTTGTGAGTTCTTCTTTTTTGTAATCAAGATGATTAGGGAACTCACCATAAGTCATAACATAGGAAATTTAAGCATACCACTTGTTGGTGGTGTTTATGAAAATGACTTGGGGCAAGTATTTACTCACACATTCATAGAAGAGACATTATTTTTCATCATTATGAGTTGAGAGACCTTCATCTTATACTATCACCGACACAATATTTTTCCCCGACTAGATGTGAAGGTTTGGTGTCCAAGTCATATTCTTGAATCCTCACATCCAATTGTCTCCCTTGGTTCCTGGATCCTATTGAGTTAGGATTGCCTTGATTACAAAAATTTTGATCATCAATGCAGTGTGGGAGTTGAGAATGTAAAATATGAAGTTCTTTGTGGATTTAACTACAATATAGGAATGTTTCTCCATTTGGTTATATCTAAAATCATGGTTATTTAGCAGACAACTCATTAAAGGAATGGGTGATTCAATTCCTTCTTTGCTCTTTTGAATTAGGATGTCCGAAATCGTGTTCTCATAAGTGTAACAATACAGAATGGAGTATTTATCAAAATTAGTACCTACCAGAGTGGGAGATTTGGCTATTACTTCTTTGATTGACTCAAATGCTTATTTTACCTCATTGTTCCACTTAAAGCTTGTTTGAGGCTTATTCATGGTAATGATATTCTTGGTTAACTCAAGTAAAGTCTGGAACAAAGCACTTTGAAGAAGGTTGACTTTACCGAAGAAGGAATGGACACCCTTTTTACTTGTTGGAAGGGATAGTGCTTAGATCTGTGCTTATCCTTTTGGATAAATTATATCCCCTTCCTTATTCACGATGTGTCAAAGGAGTTTATCTTTAGTAACAAAAATATCTACTTGTTGAGATTTAGAGAGATTCCATGTTGCCGACACCTAATGAGTAATTTTCTCCAAATGTCCTATTGGATTTCCTTACTTCTTCAAAAAAACATGAGGTCATCAAAATAGATAAGGATGCAATAATTGATTTGTTTAAAATCCATATCCATTACTCATTGAAACATTACTCCATCATTGATGAGACCAAATGGAATTATGCTATAAGAAAAATTTCCCCAAGGATTTGTGAAGGTTGTTTTGGATCTATCTTCTTCCACTACCTCAATCTAGTTATACCCAGAGAATTCATCAAGTAATGAGAGAATATTTGATCCTATAACCTCTTGTAGTATGTGATCCATGATAGGTAGTGGGTAATTATCCTTTAATGAGGCTTGATTCAAATTTTAGAAGTATACACAAATTCTTATTTCTCCATTCTTCTTCTATACTGGAAAAATATTTGTTACCCACATAGAGTGGTGGATAGGGAAGATGATCTTAGAATTCAAAATCCTTAATAACTCCTATTTTATTGTGTCCATAATTTTTGGATTGTATGACTGTCATTTTTTCCTAAAAGTCTTAGCTTCAGGCTTTAGTGGAATTGAATGATGCATCTCCTTGGGCTGAAATGACTTGAGTTCATCATAGGAGTATGCCAAAATAACATTGGAATACTTCCTCAACAATGAGACAAATATTCTCTTCTCCTATGGTGAACAACACTTGCCAATGTTTACCATCCTTGGTTTCTCTATGGTACCAATATTTTCTTTCTAAAAATCGGAGGACACCGTGAAGATTGCTTAGCTTTCTCTTTGACAAACTTATCGTGCTTATCGAACAAATATTTGAGAGACATGAGACTTTATGGGATCTTATTTCCTTTCAACCTGATGATGCCTTCCTATTCAAATCCATCTATCTCTTTTTTGTCTTCATCCGTAATAGACTCCTGATTTAGATTATCACTTCCCTCATAGAAAATATTGCTGAAATTATCTATTTATTCCAGGAAAGAGAGAAGTTGATTTTCATCATTGAAAATTGTCCAATGATTTATGTTTTTCAGCACACTCATCTTGAATACCAGGTTCAAAAGTAACTTTGTCCTTATTGATGGATGGGTGTGGAGTCATCAAGAAAAATGCAACGTAAGAGAGTTGGATTTTTTTGTTTTTCTCATGGGGGATAACTTGGAATGAGAATGCATCAAAAGACTCAATGCAGTCCCATACTTGATTCCTATAGTGCTTGAGTCTCGATTCTTGACCTAATATTGATTTCTTATATTTTTTACAATTACCTTAGCTTCGGTGAGAAATTTGAGTTTCTTGATTCCCATGGATTCAACAACATCCATCTTGAGAAGAAGGGATTCATATTCTACAATATTGTTGGTATTGTCAAATTACAGTTTGTAAGAAAATGGAAATAACTCACCCGAGGGAGAAGGTAGAAAAATACCAACTCTAGATATTTTACTAGAATGGATTCCATCAAATTCCATTTTCCATAATTTATCTTATTCATCTTCCGTGAGGAGAGGCAGACTCTCGTACCTTTTAGATGTGAAGAAGTAGTTACCTAGTCCACTATCTTGAAACAAGATGTCAGCTTTTGGATCTTTTGATTTTGGACTGCATACTTCATCTTTCGCATGGGAAACAACTTATTCATTTCACGCTTCATTGGAATGGTTGTAGAACACAAATCTATTTTCATTTTACCACCCAAGTCTCTACTGTAATCTCCCAGCTCAATAACATGCCAAAATATGTTGGGATATCTACCACCAAAATAGTTAGCAAAACCTTCTTGTCTGGGAAATCCGCTAGGGCCACTTGAGCATCTTTGATTCTTCCTACTAGTGGTACCTCTTTAGAATCCATAGAGTAGCAAGATCCAGTTTCTCATGTCAAGGTAATTCCTAGGAATTAGAAACTTTGATAGGCATTAAATTATTTTAGGCACCTAAGTCTATAATCCATTTGTTTAGTTGGTGGCTTTTAATTAGGAGGGAGAGTTAGTAGTGTTATACCTTGTGTGTTTTGGATTCGCTCATTGTAAGCATGTTTTATGTTGGAGGAGTGGGTGGTGTTGGTAGTAACCATTTAGAATTGGGATTTTTAGTATTGGGATTTGGGTTACCACCCTTGATATAGATGATGATCCTCTCAAATTTCTCCAGCGTGTCTATAAAAATTCATATTAAAAAATCTGAACATTAGACTTATTCACATGTTCAATGATATCAAACAGAGTAGATGTGGATGAACTTGATGTTCTTGGAAGAGTGTATGTTTTACAAGGTGGAGGTGTTGCTACTTTAGAATGTTGGTGTAGTCATTTTTAC
Source organism: Taxus wallichiana var. yunnanensis (assembly GCA_018340775.1). Taxonomy (NCBI): domain Eukaryota; kingdom Viridiplantae; phylum Streptophyta; class Pinopsida; order Cupressales; family Taxaceae; genus Taxus; species Taxus wallichiana. The sequence goes on from CM031239.1 coordinate 189,433,031, forward strand.
TCCTATCACAAAAGGGAGAAGTCCCATGCGTGTCGGCCTATCACCTAGTAGAAGCTGAGCACTCACCAGAGGCATGCGCGGGTGCCGAGTCTCTCTTTTATGTGATTTTAGTGGGAAACATTATCTATGATTAGTGTAAGAGTATTTAGGAAAGAATTTGAGACATACAAGAACCGTAGGGCTCATAAAGGCCTCCAAATCCTTGCAGTCACTTCAGACCAAGTGCTTTAATAGATTCCAAAACATATATTATAACAAAAATAAAGATACAACCATTCATTTGTAGCATGAAAGGAAAGAGAACTCATATGAATGAAATATACATTAAACCCATTAATATTCATATCTATTTATAATAGGTAACCTCAATATATTCATTGATTCATTACAGAGTGTTACAGAGAGCAGACCGCAGTCATGCGCATCACTGGATGTATGTAGCTAAGCTAACAGAAAAGAAAAATAACAACCCCATGCTTAGTACATCCTTTCCTAACCTAGAATATCCACTCATGCAACATTCCTATAGAGCTTCACTCACTCTCTAACCTACTATTCCCTATGTATATCTAGATGATATATCCTTCTTTCATGTGTGTATATATCTATATATCTTTTCTGCGGTAGGAACTTGTATTTATCACTTTCCTAGGCTGCCAACTCACCTTTCCATGCCCTCAGATCTGTCACCAAGTGTCGAATGTGGTCCTCCATGTGAGCATGTTCCTTCAGGCCTAAGCTCTCCATTCCATCTCATGATGATCTTCTAGAAGATTCCATCTAGGGCATGCTCTTTCCTGGGCCAACTCTGTTGTTAGGATGGCATCTTATCCACACGCAACCGATCACACTTTTCACGTGTTCTACCTTGGGTGCTCAAATTAGCTAAGTCCCAAACATACTTTTTCCTATCACACATGCTATTTTCTTCCTTAAGCCTTCCTCCCGCATGCTTTTGCCTTGTGCGCAATCCAAAACCCGGGATCTCGTGCACCTAAGCGCCTTCATACTTGGTCATTATTCTAGGGGCCCAACATCACCCCACACTGTGTTTGTTCTCCATCCTTTGAAACATGTTACTTGACCAAGATGCAAGTTGTTTTATGGAACTAAGATGTATACTTATACTTTACAAAATGAATAAGGAATGGAAGAATAGCGAAAGAATGAAGAATGGGGGAATCAATTCAATAGGTCGGGAAAATTATTTCACTGAGATCTAACTCGAGCTTATTCCACACTTTGACCTCACCCTTCACCTTCTAGCATAGGTCACCCACCAGGGTGCTCACTTCATCAAAGCTTAGGGCATTTCCTGGTGCCCAAAGTGTCCACAATCTTCTCTAAGTCCTTACCCAGTGCAGTGAGTTTATCCATTCTTCTGGTAATTTGGGGGTATAGTTCCTTCAGCCGGGCCTTAATTGAGCTCCTTAAAGCCTCAATTGCCTCTTATTTCTTCTCTACCTCAGCCGAACCTTGTCCCTATCTATCTTGTTCTCTTTGTTCTTTTATTAGAACTCTTTCAGCTTCTGCTTCAAGTGTGGTGACCAAGGAGCTTGCCACCTTATCTCTATCCGCACATGTGTCATAGGCAGCTTCTGTAGACTGGGTAGTGACCTTAATCTCCATGAGTACTTAGTTGTACTTGGCAATAGTTACTACTACCTTCAACCGGTCTTCCTCTTTCAAGCATGCGGCCACTTGTTCTGTAAATTCCAGCGCCAAGGGTCGCCTCTCCATAGTGAGGATGCATGTTAGGTATTCTAAGAATTCCAAAGTTGATGTGTACCTCTGAGGGAATGGTGTTAGGTCTGGGTGCTTTAATATGATGGTGCTCTTGATCGACTCCACCTTCTTGTAGACCTCCTGCACATTTACTTTTTCTTCCTCTGAATCGCGCCTAACTACACACTAATTAATTCCTCCTATTTTAAACTCTTGGCCTTCTCCACCAATTCTTCCTCCTTCCCTAACTTCACCTCTAATGATTTGATCCTATCATTTTGCGTGAACAGCCTATCCTCGGTCTCGACCGTGAATTTGTTCAAATCATTGCATACTTTCTCATTTGAAATATCTTGAGCATTTACTAAGGGGTTGTCTCCCTTAGACTCTGGCAATGAGATGAGAGCTTTCTGGTAGACTTCAAAGTCTGGCTCGTCAATGTGTGACTCGAACACCCAAGAGAGCATCTTCTTGGTCCTAGGGTATGTGCCATCCTTTTCAAAAGACCCCATGGCTAGGAGCCTTTCCATGGGTATGGTTCTTTAGAACCATGTGTGTAACACCTTCTTTGTGTCATCCACATAGCCCATTATTTGTCTATGTTCTCGTATCCGAGTTCTCTCGCCCAAGTACGTGCCTTTGGGAAGCTAACTATCGGAGCAGGGGCCCCTAGGATATCATGATCCTTTTCAAAACTCTCCTCCTTCCCTTCCTTAAGCACTATGTCTCACACTGCACTCTAACTCTTGGTCTACAAGGACTACAAGCATATTTTTTCCGTCTCACTCTACTACCTCGATGTAATCTACTCTTTTGTGAGGCTTATAGCTCCCTACTACTTGGCATCCTTCTCATTTTCCTTCATGTCTTTAGTTCCTTCCTCATCTTGTGTGCCCTTGTGCTATGCAAATAAAAACTCTTGCTTCTCCTCACCACTTTCTTCCTCCGAGTCGTAGACACTAAACACATGTGGATCTTTATCCTTCTCAAGCTCTTCTTCCTCGTCGCCACCTACTTCACTCTCATCTTATCCTTCTCCCAAGTACTTCTCCAAGCTGTTGGTCACCTCCGAGTCAACTTCTTCATCCACCCTCTGCTTCTTCCTAAGAGGTGGCTTCTGATCAGGAGACTCGGCCTTCTCTTCTTCCTTTGGCAATTCTCCCATGGTGGTGAGTTTCTCTAGCACCTCTACTTCTGGCGTCTTCTCATTTACTAGAGACTTGTTTCTCCATATGTAGGTGCTTGGCTTGGCACTTGTAGATGGCTTGCTCACCATCTGAGTAGTTGGTGCACTTGGTGCTCCTTCCTCTCCTCTGCCTCTCTTCTTAGACATTGGCTTCTTCTTCCCCAAGGGGTCTTCAGGTATGGAGATTTTGTCCTCCAAATACGTGCCCTTTTCAAACTTTAGCCTTATGCACATGTACACGCATGTTGTGGATCCTCCAACGATGGGAAGTGTCATCGGCCTAGTCATTTGGATCTCATACAACATGAAATTCTCTATGCGCACACGTGCAACCCGCCAGGGTTATTCAACTTCTTCCTCATCTCCCTATGTTCCCAGTCCAACCTTCCTAGTTCTAGCCTTAGCTTCTTTGATTCTTTAAATTTGTTTACTCCCGCTTGGAAGTATTAGGTAGTGAACACGAAAGGAAGCTTGCACCAAGGGCTCCATGATTCGTCAATAAGCTTGAATCTTCCCAAGTAGTAGTGTTGGTACACGCGAACTCGCTTCTTCTCCTCAATGGCTGCTAGGAGTTGTTCAGAGATCCTCCACTCTACCCTGAATGCATTCCTCAAGCACGTATACCACTTTTCCAGTCGCACTTTGTGGGTAGCCGTCATTGTATCACAAGCATACTTCTCGAACCTCTTCGCGGGTGAAAGGTCCTCGGCTGGGTAGTCCCACATGAACTTTTCTCGTGCGTCTGACACTCCAATTTCTATGAACACTATAGTGAGGAAGAAATTTCCAAAGAGGATCTTATCCCCTTCCTTTGCGCACTTAACAATCTCCTCTGCAATGTACGTAGACAATTTGTATATTTTCCCCTCTGCAATATTCCTGTAAACATATAGCAAAGGTTTGTTGACCTACATCCATCTTTCTTGGCCATTCAGCTTAATCACCAAATTCACGGCCATCTTCATAACGGGGTCCTTGATGTCTGAGATATCATAGTACCATGACCCTTTCTTGCAGGCATACTCAGTGACGATCTCTTGAATAGCCTCCTTGTCACCAAGGTCATCTTCTAGGCTATCTCCCTCACATATGAGGCCTGTAAATTGTGAAATCAACTGGGGAGTCATGCACATCTTGCACCCAACAAAGTGGAAATAATATTCGTGTGCACGAGACATCAACCACTAGTACAAGTGATCTAGCTTCCCAAAATAAGGAGACTCATACAGTTGCAATAGCCCTGCCTTTTCCAACTTAACCTTAACATCATCGTCATATATGGGAAAACCTTCAGTGTTCGCTTGTTGGTGGGGTGTACCAATTCCAACGCTATTTCTTTCTCTATGGTGTTTGTGCAATGATTATAGTCACTAACAGTATGCTTCTCAAGTGGGATTCCCATTCCTTTCCCATCATCACCCCATATGGGTATTGCATTTCTGCATACCATTCTTCATTTGTGTCTACTTCGGGTTCTAGTTGTTTAGCCTTAGCTTTGCCCTTTCCTTTCTTGGGTGCCATGGTCGAGGTATTTTTATCACTCCTACCCTCTCTTTGTTACTCTGTCTTTCTTCTCCCAACCTTCGATCTTAGATCTGTGATATAACTCTTCTAAACCCATGCCCTAGTTTGTCGAACCCTAACTTGGATAAACCCTTCACAAGACAACACCTTTTCAACTCCTTCCACGCCCGTGTAATTCCTTCTAGTCCACAATCTCAAACTGGATCTTCACATTTTAATCACACAGATCTTCCACTCAATCGAATATGAAAACCCTAGTTTATAACACTCACTTATATCTCTAACTCTTCATTTTTGTAAAGTAAAAATGAGAGTGCCCCGACCCTTTATTTATAGTTTTTCCTTTTTCTAATCATTAAATGCTACTTTACCTACCCCGTACTTTATTCATTTAATGCAGCTTTTTCAAACAAAGTCTGTCTTCAGCGCCTTCACTCACGCGCCCTTCCTGCATGAAAACTTCTCCAACCTTCTAGTGCGCAACCAAACCAACTTGACAGAGACTCTTACGCACACTTAACCTGCGCCAAGGCACTTCTTCTATCTAGATTCTTGCTTTCACCTACCTCATGTTTCTTTAAATGCGCTTCCTTTTCCTTTGTACGTGGGATCTACTAGTAGCTTTATCCTAGCACCAACCATTCTATCTTTTCTCTTCATCTACCTCTTTCAATCGGGCTACACAACAAGGCTCTTCAACACAACTTCCTTGGTACTTTTAATCACGCATTTCTTCACTTTTCTCCACCCCACACTTAAATGATGTGTGGTCCTCTACACACTCACAAATTCTCCAAAAATAGCAAGGTTACTAGTGCCCAAGGTACAAAACCAAAACAACAACGCGAAAGGGAAACACAAGAAAGGGAAAATGCATAAATGAAACTTCTAAACTAAATAGAAAAACTACCTTATTTACAAACACCAAGAAGACTTATTTATAGTAGGGCTTCAACCTACTACCATTGAAGTGTCCAGGAAATTTGTCCCATCTAGCACTTGTAACTAGCACGTGCCCGAATCAAGGATGTATGAAATTGTGTAGGGACCCAACCAATGGACTTTCAACTTCCCAAGATGGCACAAAAACTTGGAATCATACAGTAACACCATCTGCCCAACCTCAAACTTCTTGTTTCTAATATGGTGATCATGCCAAGCCTTTTGCTTTGCCTTTTCTATTGTCTGGCTCCATCGAGCAAGTGATCGTCTCTCATCTAGTTTCATTAGCTCATCAATCCTTTCTTCCAGTGCTTGTTCATCAGCTAATCCTCATGCACGTGCTATTTGTAGAGAAGGTAATATAAATTCAACCAGAAAAATGGCTTCCACGCCAAACACCAATTTAAAAGGTGTGGCTTTATTTAGTCTTTTATACATTGTTTTGTAAGCCCATAACACTGCCGATACTTTGTCATCCCAATCTTGTCTTCCAACATCACAGATTTTGGTCAAGGTATGACTCAGTATTTTGTTGAATGCTTCCGTAGTTCCATTTACTTATGGGTGATAGGGTGTAGTCTTGTGATGAGCCACCATGAACTATGATAACAGGATCCTCACGGTCTCATTCAGAAAATGTGTACCCATATCACTGGTCAAACTCAATGGACATCCATACCTTGTGATAATGTTCTCCCATAAGAACCTTGCCACTGTTGCTACCATGTAATCTTTAGTTGGGGCTGCCTCTGCCCACCTTGTGAGATAATCCATGTAAGTGATGACATAACGTGACCCATTCCTACGCGCTGCTAGTGCAATAGGTCCCACAAAATCTATCGCCCATTTTTTGAAAGGCTCCATGCTAGGGATAGGATGCAAAGGCATTTCATCTCTCCTTCCTGGTTTTCCAATGCACTGACAGTGGTCACACACTTTACAATAATCTCTACAATCCCTATACAAGGTTTCCCACCATAATCCTGCCATTAATATCTTGCGTGTGGTGGCATCACCTGCATAATGCCCACCTGCACTTCCTCCGTGTGCTTCTTCCATGATGGCCAAGGTCGCTCATGCTCTAACACACACCATGTAAAACTTCATCACGTCCCAATTTGTATAAGTCTCCACTAATCAACATATAGGGCGCAATGTGTATGGCCAACTACTTCTTTTCTAATGCCTTCATTCCATCCGGCACCACACCTTCTTTTAAGAATACTACAATCTCCTCTAAATCTGAGGGCACACGATGCAACCTAAATAGTTGGGCATTTGGCATTGCTTCCTCAATACTTTACATGTCCTCTCTTGAATTAATCCTTAACAGATGATCAGGCCCATAATTGATTTTTCCGGCTTCACTACAATGGTGAATTCAAACTCTTGAAACAACAACACCCATCGACATATGCGCCCTTGAAGAATGGGCTTGTTCACCAAATACTTTAATGCCATGTGGTCGTGTAGAATACAAAGGGTGTTGCCAGAAAATATTGTCTAAACTTGAAGAGCATGTAGATCATTGACAATGCCTCGCACTCGATAGTCGTATAATTTTTCTCTGCTGGTGTTAACTTCTTGATCGCAAAACAGAGAGGATGATCAATAATCCCCTCACCTGGTTGTGCAAGCACTGCTCCAATGGCAGTTCTTGAGGCATCTACATGGACATGGAAGGGCTTGTCCTAAGAGGGAAAATGTAAAATAGGCATGGTAATAAGCCTATCTTTTAATGTATCAAACGCCCTCTACGCCTCACCCCAATGGAAGGCACTTTTGTGTCTAAGCAGATCCTCTAAAGGCGTGGTGATCTTGGCATATCCCTTAATGAATTTCCTGTAATAGCCCATATGCCCAAGGAATCCTGCACACTATGCTCTAGCTAGTAGGCTCCCTTAACCCCACAATAACTATAACCTTAGCAAGATCTACCAACAAGCCCTCCTTACATATGATATGCCCCAATAAGGTCCCAAAGGGTGTAGTAAACACACACTTCTTAATGTTGAGGGATATCCTCAACTCGCCTACCTCTCAAACATTAATCTCAAGTTGTCAAAATGGTCCTTAACAAGACCATATACTTTCCAATCATCCAAATAGACTGAAGAAATTTATGAATGAAGTCCTGGAATGCTTGTACCACTATGTGTGAAAAGACAATAGGTGCATTCTTCAACCCAAAGGGCATGACCAGTATATGCAAAACTTCCCCACTTGGTGGTGAAATTTGTCTTCTCCTGGTCCTCCTTTGCAATCCGGACTTGGTGGTATCCTAAAATCCATCCGTAAAGGAATAGATTTCGTGCCCAACGACTCCTTCCAAAATCTCTTCAGTGAAGGGGGTCGGAAATGGATCAATGACACAAACTACATTCAATTCCCTATAGTCCACACAAATCCTAATCCACCCATCCTTCTTGATGTTGATTACCATCGACTTATCCACTCTAATTCTTCTACTACCTCAATGATCCCAAGAAGTTATCATCTTGTCTATCTCCTCCTTAACCTTCACGCACAAATTGGGATTCATCCGGTAGGGTCTTTTTCTAACCGGGTGTGCACCGTCCTTCAGTTTTATCTTCATCTCCCCCAAGGAATGGTGAACACCTTTGAGCTCATGGTACCCACATGGGAATAAATCCTCAAATTCACGTAGTAGATCAATGATATTTGATACTTCCTTATCTAGTCCAATAATCTCCAATAATATCTTCCTTAGGTTCTTCTTCTGAACTGATGTTAACTTTCTTCATCTTTAAAGGCTCATGGTAGGCACATGCGTGAGCATCTACATTGTCCACTACCTCATGCATTCCTACAGAATGGCTAACATCTAAGCTTTCTAATTCCTCTCCATCAATCACATATACTAACTTTCCCTTCTCTTTTTCCAAACACGAGCGCTCAAGCTATAACTCTTTTGTTTCCTCAGCTTCTTCAAAGTGCGCCCGATACCAGGTTCACATAATAATTCTAACACCTATCTTTTGTTTTGTAACTATCCCCCATGGTAAGGCACTTGATACCCTATAAGGCCCTACTAATTGATGGCTTGGTACTCCAATACTCAAAGGTTTGAGTAAGGCCATCTGCAAGCTCTTGTCAATTCCTTGTCTAGTTGTGTGTCTCCGAATGAATATACCATGCATGCGCACAACCCTGTAGTGTAGAATACAACTTGTGCACCCAGAGGGATGGTGGCAAAGATTCCGCACCTTCTCTCCAGACCCGTTCACATTCCTGGATATGGAAAGAGGTGGGCTCCTTCCCATGGTAGTCCTTGATGATGGTGGGTACATTACTCCTAGAAAATCTGACAAAGAGAGTAATTCTTACCTCGTGCCACTCTAAAAGGCTCTCTTGATGTGTGGCCCACCAATGATCTGTTGTGCCAAGCAAGACATAACTCAACATATCCCTCAATTCCTTCTCATTCTTCCACTGAGCTTCTACCTCCCGCAGAAATATATCGTGGAAGGCTCCTCTTGAATACTTGTGTAGTTCTTTTCCTCCAAGGTGCCTAACCATGCGCGCCTTTGTTACCTTGGTCACCGACCCTCTTAACTACCATCCCATGAGTTTGTAAGTTCCATGTTCCCAATTTTCACATGCCAGGTTGGTGGTATCACTCATTGACTGAGCATCTTCAAACTAGATAACTCCGTTAATAGGGTGTACCATCTCAGGGTCTCTGAATGAGTGCACATAAATTTTATCCAGAACTTCTTCTCCCAATGGTTCAATATAGGGTGTCGACTTCTCATCAACCAGGGGTATAATGACACATTCCTCTTTGTTCTTGAAGCTGATATACCCTTTGTTGAACCAAAGCTCTGCATTATTCTTGTAACACTAAGGGCACCCAAGTAGTGCTGGGAAATTATCCACCTCGGTGAGCACCAAGACTTCGAAGTCCCCAATAAACTTGGCTCCATAAATATTAATAGTTGCATCCTTTAAGACACCAATGGGCATTACCTTAGTCTTGTTTTCCATATATAGCACATTTGAAGATGGTTGTAATGTAGGTCTTCCCATCTGAGGCCATGCATCCAAAGTCAGAACATTAACCTCCGCACCAGTGTCAATGAGTATATTGTTGAGGATCCATCCATCTATAATTGCATTCAATGTAATCTCCTTGTCATAGTCGAGGCTATGAGGGGGAAGGTTCACATGCAATACCTATCTCTTGTGCTCTTCTCCGGCATGTGGTACCTTCTCTCTCAACTAGGATCCTAGCAAAGGAATGATGTTCGACTACATTAGCCTTTTACATAACTCCTTGACCTCATCCAGTTCATCCTTTTGCACCTCGATTCTCCTTCCTTGTTCTTCCTTCCTAGATTTCTCCTTTAGACATTGGATATCCCCTTGTAAGCTTCAATAACATCCATGGTGTCATGATATATCTCCTTTTGATGTGTGGGGTCTAGATATTTTCCATGAACAACCTCCTCCCTCGTAACCAGGGTCTTCTATCTTGGTACCTCTTTTACACGTGCAGCTTCTATCCTTATTGTTACCAAGACAAGCTCTAAAAATTTATCCCGTGTTACCCAAGGCATCCACCGTATATCCCTTCTTGATGCTTTGACCATCGTAGTGCCTTTTTCTTTCCAAAGGTTGCTGATTCATATGCTCAAATAACTCCGGGCACTCCTCATACTTATGCTTCTTTCCACACCACGAGCACTATAATAGGTCTAGGAACTCACACTTATAATGTTCTGTAGATCCACAATTGAAACATGTTCCACGCGGGAACTCACTCCTTCCTCCGTGGTTACCCCGACCATAGAATCCTCCTCAAAATCCTCTTCCACGCACGCCTCCATCTATGCACTCCTTGTAACGGTGATCATCATTTTTAGAACCACTAGCAATGTTGGTTTGACGTACCCCATGATCAATGGCCTCATGGATATGATCAGTGAGCCTACAATCCTTCATATCATGGGTTGTGGAGGTACACATTTTGTAATAACAAGATACAATTTTCCGATCACGCACCGCAGCAAGGGACATCTACTTATATCAAGGTCCCCATGACAGATCTCACAATCTGTCATCATAGCACATACCATCCTCTAGGGGAAATTATCCTTAACATGCCCCTCTATCTCATAATTTGTGCACCATAAACCACTGTGAGTCTCATGGACTGAGTTCGTAGAGAATTTTTCCAACTGTTTGGCCATAATAGCAATCTGGGCCTCTAAGAATGGGCTAACACTAGTATCAATACTACAAATAGCATCAACACATAAGGTAGCTTCCAATGCTTCACGTGGATCTCAAAATTATTCTCGAGAGAAGGCCCTTCTAAAAGGGGTGATCAGTCCTCCAAAAAACCACTTGTGCATGCTGAGAAGGATGGATATCATATGATAATTTAGACAAGAGAGTTTTAAAATGCGCATCATACTCCCACACACTCTTTGCCATTCCTTGTTGAATCTCCTTCAAAGCACTAATGCTTTTCTACTCAAACTCAGGAATGTGGAACTCTACCAAGAATGCATTCTTTAAAGTAGTGTAGTCCACCACCATTTGATGAGGGTCATACTTTCTATACCAGCTATGCGTGTGCCCTTGCAGTGTGGTCAAAAATTGATTAACCTTTTTTTTTTTTTTTTTGGGGTTGTGATACCCTTTGCGCACCATAGCAGTTCACACTTGTGAACGTTTTCTGCAACATCCTCAATGCCCCTATAATCTGACAAATGTAGAGACATTTCAAAGAATACTTAAGGTGGTAGCTGGGGTCCTTGTCCTAAACCAGAGCCTCGGTTCCCTTGGTGTTTCTTCCACCGCCTGATCTACCAAGTCCACCAGGTCCTATACCTCCAAAGCCACCGATCCACCAAAATCCTGGGTCCAATAGGGCCTATAGGATCTATGCCAAGCTCTCCCACGGTCCCATTAAATTGTGCACCCACAGCCTGTGATAGCACCACTACCACTACTCTGTCCCGCGCCACTCCCGATGTGAGACTAAAAGCTTGTACACTTGCCCCTTGTCCAAAAAATCCTCGAATACTTTGGAATATGTGCAACCATAGAAGAAGGAAATGATAAATTGTACCTCTTAGGCATGGATCTATCTCTTTCACTAGTTTCAACTGGGTTAATACTTCTTCCTAGTTTGGGAAAACTAAGTGCCAGGGCTCGGTCACTAGGTGGGTTCAAATATGCACCATCGACTCTCCTTTCTCCATGCGACGAGCTCTCACCAGAAGCCGAAGGGGTCTCCCTTATGTGCTTGCCAAGATGGGGTAGCACAAACTGCTCAGGTTCCACGTCCTCTGCGTGAACCTCAACTCCTTCCTACAACGTTTGTCTCCATAAATCCATCACACTAGTAGCCTCATGTCATCTAGCAATCTCCCTTTCATGTGCTTCACTATACTTGAGCCATATTTCTTCCCTCTCCTTCTCTGTCGTATCATCTTCCATCTTCCTCCACCTGAGCTTCCTTACCCAACGCTCAGAATGGTTTAGCCAGCCATTGGGAGTGCCTCTAAACTCATGGTAACCATCAATATCTTCATAGCTAGAGGAATAACACATAGAAATGTTCCTCTAGGTTCTCACAGAAATTCAAACTCAACAACCTCTGGGCAAGAATATGTAGAAATGGCATATTCCAGAGTGTAGCTAGCTAGTACTCCTCTCCACCAATGATCTATAGCACGGGTCCACATCAAATCTGCATCCTGTAACCTTTGGTAGTCTTCTTGATTCATATCCACGATCCATAATGCCAACTTGATCTAGATGCATAGGTTGAAAGCCATCCATATAACTCTACTAGGAAGCAATAGAAAAATGTCTCATACAGATCATGGTAGAGGTTCTCTTCTACCCATCTACGTGTATTAAACTCAGGTCCAATGCTGAATCTCTGAGAAAATTCATCCTCCATGCTCTTGAACCATGATTCAACATTTTCCAATGTTAACCGATCCGTCATTACTCTTTACACAGATCATGATGCATGTTATATCCCACTACAACTTTGAAAATAGGTCCTAGAAATGGAACCAAGATGTATTCATTTTTACTCCTATCACAAAAGGAAGAAGTCCCATGTGCACCACCTATCACCAAGAAGAAGCTGAGTGCTCACCCAAGGCACGCGTGGGTGCCAAGTCTCTCTTTTATGTGAGTTTAGTGAGAAGAATTATCTATGATTAGTGTAAGACTATTTAGGAAAGAAGTTGAGACATACAAGAACCGTAGGGCTCGGAACGGCCTCCGGATCCTTACATCCACTTGTAGACCGAGTGGTTTAACATTCCAGAACATATATTATAACAAAAATAAATATATAACCATTCATGTGTAGCATGAAAGGAAAGATAACTCATATGAACAAAATATACATTAAACCCCTTGATATTCATATCTATTTATAACATGTAACCTCAATATATTCATTGATTCATTACAGAGTGTTACAGAGAGTAGACCGCAGTCATGCGCATCATTGGACATATGTAGCTAAGCTAACAGAAAAGAAAAATAACAACCCCATGCTTAGTACATCCTTTCCTGACCCAGAATATCCACTCACAGCATTCTTGCAGAGCTTCACTCACTCTCTAACCCACTATTCCCTATGTATATCCAGATGATATATCCTTCTTTCGTGTGTGTATATCTCTATATATCTTTTCCATGCGAGGCACTTATATTTATCACTTTCTGGGCTACCAAATTTCCTTACCATGCCCTCATATCCATCACCAATTGTCGAATGTGGTCCTCCATGCGAGCATGTTCCTTCATGCCTGAGCTCTCCATTCCATCTCATGATGATCTTCTAGAAGATTCCATTCGGGGTATGCTCTTTCCTGGGCCAACCTGTTACTAGGTTGGTATCTCATCCATGCGCAACTGAACACACTTTTCAAGTGTTCTACCTTGGGAGCTCAAATTTGCTAAGTCTCGAACCTCCTTTCGTGTGTTGTGCACGCTATTTTCTTCCTTAAGCCTTCCTCTTGCACACTTTTACCTTGCGCATCATCCAGTAACTAGGATCCCACACACCTAAGTGCCTTCATACTTGGTCAATATTCCAGGGGCCCAATAGTTGGTTATTCTTAGGGGCGGAGTAGTAGTCTTAGAAGGAGTAGCTAATTCTGATTGATCATTTGATGATTTTTCTATATTAGCCTTAGATACAATATTGGAGCTAGGAGAAACACTAGAGGACTTAGTTGGTATGAAAGATTGCTTCTTTCTTGATAATGGGTCTAGTTTCTCCTTTGCAGATTTAATTAAAGGACGGAGTGCATATTCTCTATTGATTATGTTGTTTTGTGGGGTTTCACTTGAGGATCATATTTTTTTATTTTTTGCAGAATTTGTTGAGGAAAAGGCTCCCTTTTGATATTGGGAGTGAGTAAACACTTCACATGAGAAACTTCATGCTTCATGATCATGATCATCATGATCATCATGATCACCATCATCCTCACCATCATCACCATCATCATCATCATCATCATCATCAACATCACCATCATCATCATCATCACCACCACCACCACCACCACCACCACCAACAACAACAACATCATCATCATCATCATCATCACCATCATCATCACCATCATCATCATCATCACCGTCATCATCATCATCACCGTCATCATCATCTTCCTTGTCATCATCATCATCGTCTTATCATGAGGAATATTAAAGGAAACCAATATATGCATCGTCTTCAATCTCAATAATGTTTTCATCTTCATTCTCTTCTTATAGCTCCTTGATTTCATCTTCTTCCACATCATAGGATACATTTATTGGTGGTGCCTCAATGGCAAGTCTATGGGGAGGTGGACCAATCCTTTTCTATTTGGAAATTTTTTCTTCTTTGGAGCATCCCTTAAGGTAATTTTTGCAAGATATTTCTTGAGTACAATCACATCATTCACTAATTACTAAACTAGGGGGTCAATGGAGGTAGAACTAGAACTTTGACCTTTTTTCTTTCCACTTGGAATTTTTGATTTTCAAGATCGAATTCAATCATCTTTTGTCTAAATAGCATAGTAATGAGATTATTTATGAGTCCTGTAGTAAGAATATTTTGATAATGAATCCTACCTCCAATAGCTAAGAATTGATGAAGAATCTCTTTAAGTTATCATCAAAGGACATAGCTTGAAGGGTATCCTTTTGATCATCTTGTTGTATCACGATACAAAATCCCTCATAGTCTCATTATATTACTTCTTCATTTGCACTAATTGCACTAGGAGGTCTTGATAGTCCCTAGTGTCTTCCCAAGAAGTGATAGATATATTTAGTAGGATATAGAACTGTTATGTTGCTTTATCTTCCAAAAATTCCATGAACAACCACACTGACACATATTCGTGCTCCATTCTTAGTACACCACATGTTATGATGAATGTTGTTACGTGATCTTTTGGGAGTTGAGTACTATCTCCTCTGAATTTAGGAAAACTCTTACAAGATCCCTTTGATAATTCATGAATTGGATCAGCGAGGATGAGAAGACCTATGTTTCTTCCTCATGGAACAATTGGTGGAGGTCTCTCTCTTTCTTCTACCATTCTTATCTCTTCTTCAACCTCTATGTCTACTTCTTCTTGTTATGTAGCTTCTTCTTCTACAAGGTATTCAAAGTATTCTCCAATATATGTGAATTATATATCTAATGGATTTATAGAGATAGCGGAAAATGGGGATGAGGCACGAGGAGTATGATTAGGATCTTTGACACCACTTGAGCCTTCAATGTGAGAATTCACATGAGGTAGATAATAACGAGAATCATTGATTTACTCTTGTCACCTTTAGAGCTCTTCAAAGACATGATGAAGGTTTCCTCTTTCTCTCAAACCTAATATGTTGATGGTCATCTAGATTGCAAACTTTGAATTGACTTAAGACCTCCTTTGTTGAACCTATGCTTGTCTTTCTCTTTCTAAATCTTCTTTACATCATACTTAAGAATCTAAAACTCTTGTAGTAGCTTGTATTGGCTAGATTTTCTGCACAACTGAAAACCTAGGCAGTCATGAGATAAATCTCCTTCATTTACCGGTGAGGCTCCCATGTAAGATTTTTTCAATTATATTTCCTAATATCTATCTATTGGTTTTACTTTAATTACGTAGCTCATGGACCATAACTAGGCAATTTTGCAGCAAGTAAGCAGTTGTAAGCAATATGTGTAGGAAAGGGAAATAATTAAATATGAGAAGAAAGGAAAGAATATGTGCAACCTAACCAATAGTTGAAAAACATGATTACATGCACATAGAATAAACAAATAGATCCTAAAATGTATAATTTGAAGCAAGGGAAAGTTTTAGATCTAAATCTAAGACAACACAAAGTTTATTCAGAGATCTAAAAAGAAATAAGAGATGAATGCACCGTTGACACAAAGTTCTCCGGAAATATACCTCTTCTCCATTCCTATCCTTTCAAAAAACTATCAAGGGTTTCAGCTCAAAGTTTGGAACACAAGAATGTTGATTACAAATTCCGATCCTTTAACCCATAGGCTCTTTCTCTATTTATAGTGTATGGATGGGAAATTACAAATAGGAATATATAATTGAACTGGCACATGTTAAATTTATAAAGGAAACAACTAGAAATATCCCTCCTGGAATTCCTCTTTTCATGAAATGTATGATTTATAAATAAAAAATAAAACCTTCTATTTTGCATGTCTACCACCTATTTCTAATTAATTGACTTCTTCAAGTAACAACTTTTAAACCAGTCACTTAAGTTTTATAATTTAATTGATCACTCAATTACTTTGTCAGAAAAAATAAGAGAAAGAAGAAGAAAGAGGAAAAGAAATTAGAAGAAAGTTGTAACACTTTTAGTCTTGTTCTTTTTCCATATTCTGCATGCGGCTAACACTTTTGCCTTTAATTCTCACCAAACTAGATCTGGAAGCAACTGACTGTGATTTTTTTGTGGGTATTGCTTCTGAATTTTATTCCCTCTTATCCTTGAAGGTTTTTCATTTCTTCTCCAGTACATACACTAGTGCAATGTTTTCCATAAATAATTCATAAAAAACTCATCATTTTTATTTTGGATTGCATATGAGCAATTTTAAATTCTGGAAAGCAATCTGGGTGAATACAAATACAAGTAAATTCAATGAAGGCTTCAATTGGAAGATTGGGAGCACATGCACATGATCTTAGAAGGAATTTTTCATACACTGCTTATTCTACATGGGATGGGTTAGAAACAAGAGGATGATTTATTTTTTCGAAGCCTTTGTAATTATGAGATTTGGATAAGTCAATTAAATCGGTGAAAGTTCAAGTCCTATGTCTATATCATTGACTTGAGAAAATCTGGAAGATGTGCATGATTCTGTTGATCCTTCTCTTTCATCATGCTTCATCATGGATGGAGCAATCTTTGTCAAAGTTCTTTTTCTTTTAATCATACGAGAATTCTTTGCAACTAGATCAATTTGTGTAGATCTATCAATTTATTGATTCGAAGATATATTCAATGTACCTAACATTGATTTGAACTTCCGATAATTATCTTGGGCACTTATACTAACATGCAGATAATTATCATAGCAAAAATAAGCTATTCCAACCCTAGGCGTCAAACCTTGAAGCTTCCTGGCAATGAAAAACACCTTCTGATGCACAAAACCTCCTTTCCTTGGCACCAAAACTGTCTGGGCTGCAATCCTTAGCAAAAATAATTAATTGCTTCTTTATTATGGCATCCAATGCTTATATAACCCTCAACATACTATTTTTAATAATTTTCCTTCATATTCCTATAAATTACATTAATAAATAATCATGTCTATTCACCTATATTGGGCACCTAATTATGCATGTTGCTGGTTGCTTTTAAATAAATTTATTTTATTTATTTTTAGCGTGCATCCTTCAATTGTTTTTGGCTTGCCTTCTTGCATTGACTTTTCTTCCATTCATGGTGCCAAAATTAGGTGAAAAAGCCATAAATAAATATCATTGAATTCATTGTTTAATGCCAAGGTGGGTTGCACTTTTTGGCAGGGTGATTTCTAAAAATAAGAAGTCAACTTTGATGGGAATTTCTACCTTGCACTGCAGCTCCAAAAATCCCCTCTTCAACTTAAGTTATTTGACTTCCATAATGGGAATTTTTACCCTACAAGGCAGGTAAAAAATTCCCGCCTGCCTGCCACTGCCAAAATTCCCACTGACAAATTAAAACATCTCCCAAAAAGTGCAACTTGTATTAAAAATAGCTTCCTTTGATAAAATGAGAATTGAATGGGTGAATACATCTCCTTGGTTGGAAAAGTTAGCCTGCTAGGTAGGCAAAAAAATCCCATTGGTGCTCTAAGTGATTTTTCTTTATTTTATAATGGGAATTTTTACCCTACAAGGCAGATAAGAAATTCCCACCTGCCTACCACCTCTAATATTCCCATTCTGAACTTAAGTGATTTTGAATTTATGGGAAAAGGTACTCTGGAAGACAGGTTGAGAAATTCCCGCCTTCCCGCCACTACCAAAATCTAATTTCATCTTAGACCCATTCATTCCAAAAAGTGTGACTTGCCTAAGAGAGGTTTTTTGTGCATGACTTCATCTTTTTGGTCATAAGTTTTCCTTCTGAGGTTGATTCCTTCTGGTGTTCAGGCCGTAGATGATCTCTAGATGCTCCAGGTAATTAAACAAACTATACAAAAAAAATAACAGACCTAAAGGAATTTAACGGTAAACAAGCTGAGAAAAACTGGAAAATGTAAAAGAAATAAATAAAAGCAAAAACATTTCCGAGAGTTGCAGATAATGCTCTAAATTCATTCCTGGTGAAAATCATATTGAGATGTGTGAATACTGGCATGCGAAACTTCAACAGGGTTCAATCAGAGCACAATTTACTTCAAATGAGGCTTTATTTATTTAATAAATAATTAAATAAAAAATTCCCACAGAAAAAAACTTGGCGAGGGATAAAATGAGTTTCAAAGATCTAGGTATTTGTCAAAATTGGCTCATATGATTCATTGGGAATATCTTAACACAATATAGACATCTTTTGGCAATAAAAACTCAAAAAGACCCATTATTTAAAAAAGAATAATTTTTTTTTAAAAGGGGTAGTCCCAGATCTCCGAGTGAAATCTTTGGGACACCAACTTGGTAGTGGCGAAATTTCACTCTGTTATGCTAGATAGATTCCCTCATGTTTGATGTAATGTCTTCTTGACTATGGAAAATAGGTTCAAGTCTCAAGACCGGAGGATTACTAGGAATATCCATTAGTGGAAGACATAAGGCTTGGTGAATTTTCAAAATTCAAATTTTTTTTTTTGTATATTTGATTTTTATGTATTTTTTGGAAAAATATTGTGGGGATATAATAACAAAATCGGCCCCGCAGTGGGCACCAAAAAATGTTGGTGGGAAAAAATTTCAGTGGGACAAATTGGTGGATTTATTCCAACACTCTAGGAATAGGTCTCTCTGCTTGAATGGGGTAGCTCTTTTATTGTAGTGGAAAAAAAATGTAAATATTTTGTTGGACTAGAGGTTGGGGATCCAATAGGAAAAATCTGATACACATATGGTAAATGTTTGTTGTCTTGTGAAAGGGAGGAATTTTATAGGTAGGTGGGGAAGTGGGAGTGAGAAATTAGGAGAGGGATTAATATTGCAAGTAGGAAAACTCATATTCTTGAAAGGATTAATCAAGAGATATTAACACACACAATTTGGGAAGAATAACAACTTTGTTAATAATATCAAGACAAGATAAAACCATGAACATAAAATTTCACTTATTCACTCATCCATAAAAGTAGAAAATTCCTTTCTTTATTGACATTCTCACAAAGTTGTACAATGCAAGAGAAAGAGGAAAACATAGAGAGAAATAGAAGAACTTTCTATATTTTGTTTATTCTTGGTAGCTATCTACTTAGAACTTACAAAATTGACAACCCTTTGGAATGGGGAAGTCATTACAATATATAGACTTAGAAAAGACTCTTCACCTACCCCCCACATGTCTTTTCACTTATTTTTACAACTTGTGACTCTTGACATTCCTAGGAAATAAATTAAGTCCCCTTTTTATTAATTGAGGGAAACTTATTAAAATTCAACTATAGTCACATTTAAATGAATAAGAAAAAATTGAATAAGATGAAAAGTGCAACTCCCTAATGAAGAATTAGAACATGAAGGAAGAGAGGAAAGGGGGAGGGAAGACATGAAGAAACGAAGATAACTACATAGATGAAGATGTTGCGGTGCTCGATAATAGAGATAACTCTGGTTTTGGACTCTTGGAAAGCTCCTTAGGATAAATCTCAATTCCTTTGAACTTCTTACTATACTTCACCACTATGGGTGCAACTTTCTCATCTTGTGGTATGTGAACAAAAATCAAGAATTTGATCCAATTTTCAGCAAGAGAGTTGATGTTCTTGCATTCTGTGAACCAAGAATGATGATTCCTTGTAGTTTTTGATATGATTTTTGTTATCTTGGGCAGGAATCCAATTCATCTTTGTTGAATGTAAAAGGATATTCGACCTCCTTCTTAACTAGATCCTCAAATGGCCTCAATAGATCATTTTCCGAAGTGTCTTCGTTCACTGTTGGAACTCAAACCGTTTGTATCCCAACATTGACATCCCTTATATATTTACAACATGTTCCTCATATGAATCAAGCTCTTCAAGAGTGAAAATTATCATTTCATAGATACTAACCAAATTCTGAGCCCAGAATTGAGAAAAGTCATTTGATGTTGAAGAGTATACACCTTTGCTTACTAAGAGGGATGGATTTACCTCATGTGTCGCTAGCCCAAGTGGAATAGTGTTAATTTGTAATCTAATGGTTCCATCTCACTGATAGGATTAATGACTAATCCATAGGGATCTAAGAAGACTCAACTTCATAAAGGAAACTAGTATTAGAAGGAAAAGTTAGAAAAATGTAGAGAATAATGAAAAGTTACATAACTATCCCACTTAGTAGAGAGGTGGTAGCGTAACCACCCCAAGAGTTGCATAATTTCCCCTACACAAGACTAAATTTACATAACCACCCTAATGGTTTCATAACCATTGGTCCTGTAGACACCGATAATCTTGTCACTTATGGATGAAAAATAAAATAACTTAATGAACAATCGCATGTTTGAAATGTCTAGATTGTGTCTCTTCCTTTGTGTGACTTTTTTATTCTCTAGCATATAGGAGGACATCAAAAACTATAAATACAAGGGGGAGTAAGTGGAATGGATCATCATATTCATGAGAGAAGTAAGTAAGTAGAATTCATTTCTCGAGCTAAATTGTAGGAGCGAGGAGTGTGAGAATAGAGCTAACAATTATAGAGGGAATATTTACATTATTTAATTTCTTTCATCTTATTATAATATATATCTTTTGAATTTTCCAATACATACAAGTGGGAAGAAAGAGCAATTTTCCTTCTTGACTGGTTTTCTCTCAAACTGGGGTTTTCGGGATAAAAATATGGTTGTCTTTTCCTTCACTACAAATAGAAATTTTCACTAACTTACAAACAATCTATCATTTTCAAAGTTGAAAGTAGAACAATAGAATTTGTGTGGTTTGTAAATATCTACAAAGTTAGAAGTTTACAGATCATTTTGGTATCAAAGTTGATAATAAGTATCCAAGACTGTGGTATTTATTCTTGTGATTTGTATGACAGTGACAAGGTCTAAAGGCGAAGAAGTTTTACCTTGCGATCTAGACATATCTACAAAGAAGTGGAAACAAAGAATTCAGGATCAAATGGAGGAAGAAAACTTGGTCCATAGAATTGAGATGCTAGAGACCATGATGGATAGGATGTATAGACACCAACAAGAACTGTTAGATCTTAAAAAGATGACTTGATCAAACAAGATAACATAGAATCAGTGGTTCAAGATTTGGCTTAAAATTTTGGTATAATCAAGAGTCACAATGAGGAATATGTGGAAGAGCATGAAGAAGAAACTCCAGTTGTAAAAGAGAAGGTAAAATATGATCATTCTCCTTTTAAAGTTGAAACAAAGGTTGAAATTAAGAACTTTGAAGGAAAATTAGATGTAGAGTTATTAGATAAATTATTAAAGCAATTGGAAGTTTACTTTAGTGTGCATAATGTTATGGTGGCATAAATAATTACCTTTGCATGTATCAAAATGGAAGGTCATGCTCTAGTTTTGTGGGAAACCTATCTAGCCACTTGTGAAAAGAAGAAACATCCTATTATCAGTACTTGGGAGGATTTTAAAGAATTTCTTAGGGATAACTTTTATCCTATTGGCCATAAGACTAATCAAATGATTAAATGGAAGTACTTTAGACAAGGTAGTGGTCAAAGTGTGCAGGATTATACTATGGAGTTTTAGAGATAAGCCATGTTGCTTAATATGGACTTGGAGGATGAGGATATTCTGACCAAGTATTTAGGAGGAATTCACACTCACCTTCGAAGGAAGGTCATCTCCACAAATCCCAAGGATCTCAATGAAGCCTGTGTGCAAGCATACTACATAGATGATGAAAGGAAGTAAGGTGAAGTAGAGTCAAGGCCGAAATAGTCAAAAAATCAAGAAAAGAAAGAGAAGGGACAAATAAGTAAAAATGTAAATGGAAAGGTAAACAAAATGCCACTACATTTAATACTTGTATATATCCCAAGAATTTTTGTAAGAATTATAATATCAATGGTCATATTGACACTACATGTTGCAAGTTACATCCAAAGAACCGAACCAAGGATTCCAATAAATCCATGATAGCTATAAAGACAAATGGGGAGGTGGAAATAGAGGATGATTCTGATGTAGATGAGAGGCTTGGATGCATAACCACCAACATGAACAACCAAGAGGGGGAAGAAGATATGAGTAAACTATTCCAGATCAAAATTCAAATCAAGAGAACTAAATTTAATGCTTTGGTTGATATTGGTTCTCAGTCTAACTTGATTTCTAATGCAGTTATAAAGAAGCTTGGTCTTGAAACTTATGAGCATCCACATCCATATCCTTTGGGATGGGTGAAGAAGGGTGTAGAGATACAGGTAACAAGAAGATGTAGGTTCAAGTTTGGGATAAATTATCAGTATATAGATGTATTAGAAGTTAATTTAATTCGACTTGATGCATTTTCTATTTTTTTCGAAGACCTTACTTGAATACCAAGGATGCTATATTCACAAGATGGGAGAAACAATACATATGTGTTAACGATGGAATCAATTACAACATTCAGTCACACCAATGCAAGAAAAAAATTGTTATGGTAAGTGCTAACCAAGGAGAAAGGCTTATTCAGAAAATCATAATCAATTTTTTTACTTTTGTTAAAGGACAAACAAGATGGGGTGGAAATTTCAGATGTTTCTAACCAAGGGATGAAGGATTTGGATAATATTATTCAATCTTTTCAGGAAGTATTTGAAACTCCTATTGAGTTATCACCAAAATGGGATGTAGAGCATGAGATCCAGCTGTTGTTGGAGTCCCCTCTACCAAACATAGGATTGTATAGGGAATCCTTCTTGGAGAGTACAAAGGTAAAGAAATATTATGCCCGATATTTCAACTTGAAATATGGGACTACCCCTTTTTAAAAAAATTGTTCTTTTCAAGTAACAAGTCATTTTGTGTTTGTTTTGCATGTAGTTGTTTTCATTTTTCTAAGGTATCCCCAGAGAGTCATAAAAGCAAAATTCCCCAATTACCCACATGTTAAAAATCAATCTATCCCTTCGCTAGGTTTTGTTTGAGAGAATTTTCTTTATTTATTTATTGAATAATTAAAGTTGTTTTAAAAATAGATTGAGCTAAAATTGGAGGATTTAGGTTATATAAAGAACTTCACCCCATCATTTCTACTGACAGAGCATTCACTCGAGGGGAAGAATTTTTGTAAATAAACTAATTGGAGAAATTTTTCGATCAATTTCCTGCAACTTCTTTTCTTTTGTTTTATTTCTTTTTGTCTATGTTTTGGTTTATTTTCTCCGAGAAATTCCTGTAGCCTTTTCATTCTTCTGTCAGGACCTTTTCCTAAGTCTGGGGTTTTGAAAAAGATATCCAATATTTTTAACTATTAATCTATGTAAAGATGATCAAAGCTCAAGATTCTTTCGAGATTGCAAGAAGTTGCTTGGTCCAAGTTGCTCAAGATTGTTTTCTCTAAAGTTGCAAAAGTTACTAAAATAAGAAAAATATTACCATCAATGCGTAAAACTCAAGAAAATATGCACTTTAGAGAAAACAACACCTAAATTGGAGCCACGAAGAGAAATTCATGGCACTTACAAGTTTTTTACTACATATTCCCGAACCTTTTCCAAAAATGGAAAGTTTTATTCTACACTTGTGCTTTCTTCACCAAAAATCCAATAATGGAAATAAATGTTGCCGATGAGTTTTCACACAACTTTAGAAACTTTCTTCATGCAATTCACACTTTTGGAAGGAATCTTTCTTCCACGTAAGTCACTTTTTTGCAAGGATGGTTTTAAGTGCCGGTGGGAATTTTATGCCTACATGGAAGGTTATTTTTCCCATCATTAAAGTCAAATCAATTAAGCTACCAATGAGAATTTTATTAGAGGCACGCAGGTGGGAATTTTATGCCTGCATGGAAGGTTGTTTTTTCCCATCATTAAAGTCAAATAACTTAAGCTGCCAATGACAATTTTGGTAGTGGTAGGTAGGTGAGTATTTTATGCCTAGGCTAGAAGGTTGTTTTTACCCATCATTAAAGACAAATAAATTAAGTAAAACATTTTTAGAGCTCCCTGGAAGGGTAAAAATTCCCATTGCTTTGCCTTCTTATTTTTAACATGACTTCTAGTCAAAAAGAGTGACCCATTCTGGCATAGCTAAATGCCTAGAAGATGACTTTTTTTTAAATTATTTCCGAGAAGCATCCAATTTTGGCACCTAGGGTTAGAGAAGCTTTCTTTTTATTATTCAGAGCATCTGCATGTTGATGTGAGTGCACAACTGAATAAAATAATATTTTTAGCTTGCTTGACATGCAAACAAAGTCTAAAAAGAGATGGCATCGGGCTTTATAATCAGATCTTGGTTAAAAATTAGATATTCATGTTATGGATTTGGATACTTGTCTAAATTATTTCCAAGAATACTTCATTTATGCCCATATTGGTGAAGAAAGTAGAATTCAATATCTAGTACATTGAATATATCTTCAAATCTACCAGATATATGGAAGACTATATCTTCATAATCTACCGATATAAGGAATTTTCCATGTAATGACTTCCACATGGGATGCATTAGAAACAAGAGGATGATTTTTTATTGGAAGCCTTTGCAATTTTGAGAGCTAGATCTTGAAGACTACCTTAAAAAAAAAACAAGGTTTGTATGAGTGGTTAGTACTTCCATTTAATTTATGTAATGCACCCACTACATTTATGAGATTGATGAATGATGTATTGCATGGGAATTCATATATATATGTGTCATTATATATTTGGATGATATTATAATTTTTAGTGCCACGTGAGAGGAACATCTAACACGGTTGTATCAAGTCTTGCAAGTTCTCGAGAGAGAAATAACTACTCTTCTAAATGAATAAGTGTGAATTTACAAAATAGTCACTTTTCTATCTTGGGAACATGGTTGGAGGAGGATAGCTATGAGTGGATCCAAAGAAGGTGGAATCCATCACCAAATGGCCAACACCAACGGGAGCCACAAAGACTAGAAGTTTTGTGGGAGTAGTACACTACATGAGGAAGTTCATTCCTAGCTTCTCCACTAATCCAATACCTCTACACAAAGTGGCTGAAAATATTAAGGGATTTGATTGGGGTAAGGAATAATATAGGTATTTTGAGTTGTTGAAATACAAGATTAGTCATGCTTTAGTACATCCATAGAAAGATGGGAAAATAGAGGTGGTAAACGAGACTTTGGTGCAGCTGATTAGAGGATATAATAGAAAATATCCATAGACTTGGAATGAGTCCTTAGCCTCCATTAAACATTCCTACAATGGGAAGTACACACATCCACGATGGAGTCACCATTTGAAGCATGTTTGGGATATCCACCCCCAATCTGCTCAACATAGAAGTTGGGAATAAGAAGAAAGAAGAGATATGAGATTCAAAGGTGACTGGAGCAACAATATTCATTGAGAGGATCTGATAAATCCATCTCAAGGTGAAATAAAAGTTGCAAAAATATCAAGCCAAGTATAAGGCTAGACACAATCAACATTAAAGGGAACAAAAACTTCATGTTGGAAACAAAGTTTGGATTTACTTGAGTAAGGAGAGACTATAAGGAAAGAAAGGAAACTCAAGCCACTATGGTATGGCCCCTTCACCATATTAGAGAAGGTTAAAGAAAATTATTTCAGACTTGATTTGCCACCATTCATGTGGATGTACTCAATAGTAAATTGTGAGAACTTGCACCTATATGAGCCATCCATGCTTGATGAAGAAGAAAGATGCAAGTTGCTAACTTCCATAGAAGATTGTGTCTTGGACACATGAGGTGAATTGGAGGAGGACATAGTGCTACAGCAGAAGATTAGAGAGACAAGGAGAGGTCCATAGGAGTCTTGACAAGTTGGACTAAAAGGGAAGACACCAAGGCAAGCCCGATGGTACTCAAAGGAGAAAGTGAGGGAGTTGTTTCCTCATCTACTATCCCACTAAGATTTTGTGTGACCAAAATCCTCCTGAGTAGGGGAGGTGTGATCCATAGGGATCTAAAAAAACTCCACTTCATCAAAAAAACCAGTACAAGAAGGAAAAGTTAGAAAAATGTAGAGCGGATCAGTAAAGTTATAGTACTACCCCTCTATACAGAGAGGTAGTTGCATAACTTCCTCAAAGGTTGTGTAATCACCCCTTGTAAAGGATGACAGCTATGTAACCACCACGACGGTTGCATAACCATCGGTTTGCCAGACACCGGTGGTCTGTCGATTATGAATGAAAAGTAAAAGAACTCCAAAAATAGTCATGGAAGCGTATAGACTGTGTTTATTCCTCTATGCAAACTTTTTCATTCTTGAGGTGGAAATTTCAGATGTTTCTAACCAAGGGATGATGGATTTGGATAATATTATTCAATCTTTTCAAGAAATATTTCAAACTCTCGGTGGGTTATCACCAAAATAGGATGTAGAGCATAAGATCCAAATTATTGTCGGAGTTCCCTCTACAAAACATAGGATTGTATAGGGAATCCTTCTTGAGAGTACAAAGGTAAAGAAATGGTATCCACGATATTTCACCTGAAATATGGGACTACCCCTTTTTAAAAAATATTTATTTTCAAGTAACAAGTCATTTTGTGTTTTTTTGTCTCGTAGTTTTTGCATTTTTCTAAGGTATCCCAGAGAGTCATAAAAGCAATATTCCCTAAGTACCCACATGTTAAAACTAAATCTATCCCTTTGCTAGGTTTTATTTGAGAGAATTTTATTTATTTATTTATTGAATAATTAAAGTTGTTTTAAAAATAGATTGAGCTAAAATTAGAGGATTTAGGTTATATAAAGAACTTCACCCCATCATTTCTACCATAGAACATTCACTCGAGGGGAATAATTTTTGTAGATAAACTAATTGGAGAAAATTTTCGAGAAATTTCCTAGACTTCTTTTCTTTTTTTAATTTCTTTTTGTCTATGTTTGGGTTTGATTTCTCCGGAAATTCTCGTAGCCTATTCATTCTTCCCCAATGTCGGACCTTTTCCTAAGCACGGGTTTTGAAAAAGCTATCCAATATTTTTAATTATTAATACGTAAAGATGATCAAAGCTCAAGATTCTTTCGGAGATTGCAAGAAGTTACTTGGTCCAAAAAGGGGAAAAGTGGATTTTACCAAAATAAGAAAAATATTACCATCAATGCGTAAAACTCAAGAAAATATGCACTTTTAGAGAAAACAACACCTAAAACAGAGCCACAGAGAGAAATTCATGGCACTTATAAGTTTTTGCTCTACATATTCCAGGACCCTTTCCAAAATGGAAAGTTTTATTCTACACTTGTGTTTTCTTCACCAAAAATCAAATAATGGAAATAAATGTTGCCGATGAGTTTTCACACAACTTTAGAAACTTTCTTCATGTAATTCACACTTTTTGGGAGGAAGCTTTCTTCCCGTAAGTCACATTTTTGGAAGGATGGTTTTTAAGTGCTTAGGTGGGAATTTTATGCTTGCATGGAAGGTTATTTTTCCCATCATTAAAGTCAAATCAATTAAGCTTCCATTGAGAATTTTATTAGTGGCACGCAGGTGGGAATTTTATGTCTGCATGGAAGGTTGTTTTTTCCATCATTAAAGTCAAATAACTTAAGTCACAATGAGAATTTTGGTAGTGGTAGGTAGGTGATTATTTTATGCCTAGGTTTGGAAGGTTGTTTTTTCCCATCATTAAAGACAAATCACTTAAGTAAACCATTTTTTGGAGCTCCCTCGAAAGGTAAAAATTCTGATTGCTTTGCCTTCTTATTTTTAACATGACTTCTAGTCAAAAAGTGTAACCCATTCTCGCATAGCTAAATGCTTAAAAGATGAATTTTTAAATTATTTCTAGTTTTGGCACCTAGGGTTAGAGAAGCTTTCTTTTCATTATTCGAGTATCTGCATGTTGATGTGAGTGCACAAGTGAATAAAATAATATTTTTAGCTTGCTTGGCATGCAAACAAAGTCTAAAAAGACAGGGCATCAGGCTTTATAATCAGATCTCGGTCAAGAAATTAGATATTCCTGTTATGGATTGGATACTTGTCTAAATAATTTGTAGGAATACTTCATTTATGCCCATATTGGTGAAGGAAGTAGAAGTCAATATCTAGTACATTGAATATATCTTCAAAATCTACTAGATATATGGAAAACTATATCTTCATAATCTACAAGATATAAAGAATTTTCCATGTAATGAATTCCACATGGGCTGCATTAGAAACAAGAGGATGATTTTTATTAGAAGCCTTTGCAATTATGAGAGATAGATCTTGAAGACTACCTTTAAAACAAAGCAAGGTTTGTGTGAGTGGTTAGTACTTCCATTTGGTTTATGTAATGCACCCGCTACATTTATGAGATTGATGAATGATGTATTGCGGGAATTCATATATCCATGTGTCATTATATATTTGGATGATATTATAATTTTTAGTGCCACATGGGAGGAACATCTAACACGGTTGTATCAAGTCTTGCAAGTTCTCGGAGAGAAACAACTACTCTTCTAAATGAATAAGTGTGAATTTACAAAATAGTCACTTTTCTATCTTGGGAACATGGTTGGAGGAGGAGAGTTATGAGTGGATCCGAAGAAGGTGGAATCCATCACCAAATGGCCAACACCAGCGGGAGCCACAAAGACAAGATTTTTGTGGGAGCAAGACACACTACATGAGGAAGTTCATTCTGGCTTCTCCACTATTCCAACACCTCTACACACAGTAATTGCAAATATTAAGGGCTTTAACTAGGGTAAGGAACAATATACGTATTTTGAGTTGTTGAAATACAAGATTAGTCATGCTTGAAGACATCCACGAAAAGATGGGAAAATAGAGGTGGTGAAACGAGACTTTGGTGCAGATGATTAGAGGATATAATAGCAAATACCCATAGACTTGGAATGAGTCCTTAGCCTCCATTCAACATTTCTACAACCAGGTAGTACACATATCCACTATGGAGTCACCATTTGAAGCATGTTTGGGATATCCACCTCCGAATTTGCTTGACATAGAAGTTGGGAAGAAGAAGGTGATAATAATGGTATAGCTTAGATACCAAATGATAGAATAGAATAAGATTGCAATGACCAAAGAGGGACGGAAGCCTCACAAATATTATTGATCATGAAATCAGATTACATAACAATGCAAGAGCTGTAATATTTATAGATATTAGACAGCCTCATATGGATAGACATGACACCCTAGCAGACACCAACTACGAGATGATAAGACCCATCTCACATGCACATGTAATTACTACTAATACCAATTTTATATAACAATATTGAATGCAAGTCCCTAGACTAGAGTGCACATGTTGCACATTATTAAATAAAAGACAATGCAATAAAATGCAATAAATATGCCTATGCTAAATTATGCTAACATTCCCCCCCTTAATTTTGCATAGTTTCTAATGAAGTGGAGAGGAACTCTGCGAGCAGGTGTAATTTTTCATGTGCAAGTGACTTAGTGAAAACATCTACCCTCTGTTGTTTGTAGGAAAAAAGCTGAGTGTATGTTGTGCTTCAAGACATGCTCGTGTATGAAATGAACCTGTACTTCAATATGCTTGGTTCTCTCATGAAATACTGGATTGCGAACAAGCTTCAGAACTCCTTCATTATCAACATATACTGGAGTAGATTTCTATTGTGGTAGACCAATTCCTTCCAGTATTCGGCGTAGCCATATTGCTTCACAAACAGCTTCACCTGCAGCTCGATACTCTACTTCTGTAGAAGAGCGAGAAACAAAGTTTTGTTTCTTGCTTCCCCATGATATCGGTCCAGATCCCATAAAGAAGACGAAGCCTGATGTTGACTTCCTATCATCCATGTTTCCTGCATGATCTGAATCTGAATATCCTATCAAGAAGAAGTTGTCGTTCTTCTTGTACTCTAGACCAAGGTCAACTGTACCCTTTAGATATCTCAGTATTCTCTTTGCTACTTTCCAATGACATATTTTTGGTTCTTGCATGAAGCATGATAAATAGCTGACTACAAAGCTGATATCTGGTCTAGTATATGTCAGGTAAATGAGACTCCCGATCAACTACCGATAGAGAGTTGCATTCACCGGTGGTGATGGATCGAAACGAGATAACTGAAGTCTCACTTCCATAGGTGTAGCAATAGGAGTGCAATCCATCATCCTGAATTTCTCGAGCGTTTTCTTGGTGTATTTCAACTGTGACACAAAGATATGATTCTCTTTTTTCCATACTTCCAACCCAAGACAATAGTGCATGAGCCCGAGATCTGTCATGTCGAACGATCGATTAAAATCCTTCTTTGTTGCATCGATCATCTTCACAGAACTTCCTGTAATGACTAGATCGTCGACATAAACAACCACAATGAAAATCTCCCCCTTGCTTTTGAGGTAGAGATTGGGGTCATAAGGATTCCTTTCGAATCCATGACTTATGAGATGCTCATCAATTTTGATGTACCATGCCCAGGGTGCCTGTTTTAGGCCATATAGAGATTTTATGAGTCTGCATACCATCATCTCTTTTCCTGGTATTACATAACCCTCTGGATGAGTCATATAGACTTCTTCTTGCAAATCTCCATTAAGAAAGACACTTTTCACATCCATTTGGTGGACTTTCCAACCAAATTGTGCAGCTAAAGCAAAGATCATCCTGATTTTCTTGATCTTGGCTGTGGAAGTAAATGTCTCCTCATAATCAGTGCCTTCTTGTTATGCATACCCCTTTGCTACAAGTCTTGCTTTATACTTGTCAATAGTCCCATCTGATTTGTACTTAGTCTTGAATATCCATCTGCATCCAATGGGTTTATTCCCTGGTGGAAGGTCGACAAGTTGCCATGTGTTGTTCTTCATCACTGACTGATACTCTGAATCCATGGCATCTTTCAAATATTTTGATTGTAGGGCTTCCTGAACTGTAGATGGCTCAACTGTTTCAACAACTCTACTCATTAGGGCATAATTGACCTCTTCACGAGCTTGACTGCGAGTTCTAGGTCCAGGATTGGATGATGTGCTAGGTGCTTCATCCAAATTTGCATCTCTTATTAATTGAGTATACCATTTAGGTAACTTCTTAGCTGTTCCATTGGCTTGTGGTGGATCCAAGTTTTCACCATCATCCAATTCATCACTGTCATCTTCAGTGGGAACATCAAATTCTGTCTTCACAAGAGGTGTATTCTGCATGTTTGTTGAGTCGTTGAGTGGAGCATCTTCTTGTTTCTTCTCAAAGAACTCAACATCCCTACTTGTGTATACTTTCTTTGCTTTCGGATCCCATAATCTGTACCCAAGTGCTTCTTCACTGTATCTAATGAATATCAGTTTCTCAGCTTTCATATCCAACTTGTTCCTGTTCTTCTTGGGTATGTGCATGCTAGTTTTACACCCAAATACTCTTAGGTGTGCAATTGATGGTTTCCGATTTGACCATGCTTCTTGAGGTGTCACTCCTTCAAGAGCTACTGTGGGCACTCTGTTCAACAAATAGATGCGCAGTTCTTGCATTACCTTCGCCCCAAATGTCTTTGTTAAACCCGAGTCATCAATCATACATCACACCATTTCAATGATAAGTACGATTCCTTCTCTCAACTATACCATTCTCTTTATGGTGTGTGAGTAGGAGGCATTTGTCTCGAATCCCATGAGCTTCCGGGTAAGTCTTGAACTCATTGCTTGTGAATTCCCCCTCGATCGAGCGAGAGTTTTGATCTTGCGACCAACTTCATTCTCAACAAGTGCTTTCAACTTCAAAATGTCTCAAAGGCTTGACTCTTGTTTCTTAGACAATATATCCACATCTTTCTTGAGTAGTCATCAACACAAAGCATGAAGTATTGACATCCGAATGACTTGGTTGCATGGGCTGCAAAAGATCGGTGTGCACCAAATCAAGCTTTCCCTTAGCTCTATATGTGTTCTTCTGGAAGGGTACTCTATGTTCCTTTCCAGCTAGGCAATTGTGACACTTGTCAGTGTTGTGCTTGAGTGTAGGTAATCCTTTCACCATGTTGCCCTTTTGAAGTGTTTGGAGATAGCCAAAACTGATGTGACCATATCTGTGATGCCATAGTTCTGCAAATTGTGTGTCTTTGGCCACTAGAGCTTGATCATCCTTGTGGACAAAATCAAGTTGGAACATACGTCCCACATTGGAGGCTCTTGCTACAATCTTGGAACCTCTTGACTTATCTCTTATCAAGCACACTTTTTCTCCATTATTACTGTCAAAATCTAACTTCAAGTTGTGATCAAGGAGTTGACTAACTGATAGCAAATTCTTGCTCAACCTGTACATACATACATTTGTGATTTTGCGGTCATGTTTTCCAAGAGGTAGTGAAATGTTTCCAATCCCTTAACAACTGTATAATGAGTCATCACCTAATGACACATGGTTCTTGCTAGGTGAGTCACGTAGTGTGTAGAACCAATCCTTACGTCCGAGTCATGTGTCGAGTTGCACCCGAGTCAACATACCGGATATCTTGTGTGGACTTGGTTTCTTCATCAAATTGAGCGGAGAATACATGTGGTGTCCTTCATCTGAATCATCCTCGTGTTCGCAATGTACCCTTGTTTGGGTTTTCTTTGCCAATTACCATTTTTCTACCTTTGATTGTTGTTGTTATTATTGGACTTCCCTTTATTTGAATTATTGTTACCCTGATGGTTATTGGGTTTTGAATTGCTTGATGAACCCTTTTTGTAGGAATTGTACCAACAATCTTTGATGTCATGTCCCCCTCTATTGCAAATGGGACACTTCTTGGTGTTGTCTCGTTGACTTTGGTTTTGTTGGGACTTCTTGTGATTGGACTGAAATTTCCCCTTTCCTTTATGATTGGAAGATAGTGCTTGCTCATCTTCCTAATCTTTGTTGTTCATTGCCTCTTCTTGTTGGAGTAGATTGACCAACTTCTCAAAGGTGACTGTGTGTTCACTCATATTGATAGTTGTCACAAAGATTCTGTAGGAAGGAGGAAGTGCTCGCAACACAATTGGTACGAGGTATTCATCACTTATCTCTTTTCCCAATGCCAATAGAGATGCCCTCAAAGTAGCAACTCGTCTCAAAAAAACTTCAACCTTCTCATTATGCTTGAACTTGAGAGTATGTAGTTGTGATAGTAGGTTGAGGATGGCATTCTTGTTCTTTGCCTCATAGACTGTGCTTAACTTATCCCATGCATCCTTGGCCGATGTGGCATCTCTAATGTGGGGTTGCACATCATTTGTTACGCTAAACAAGATGATCAACTTGGCCTTTTGATTTGCCCTATCAAATTGAACTTGTTTTCTTCCATCATCAAGTGATCTTGTTGTTTGTCCATCTACAACTGTCCATAGGTCTTCAAACTCAAGTAACACCTTGATCTTCGATTTCCATGCAGCATAGTTGTCTCCTCTAAGCGATTGTAAATCGCGCAAGAAGAACTTTGGTGCTTGTGCACCCATTTCTCGTAATCTGAATTTACTGAAACTCTGAATTTATGACAAAGGGTAAGGCTCTTATCACTCCAGGTTTATGGTCTCCCTCTCAATATACCGTCAGGCCGATATACCAAACCTTTCTATATACGCTCCCTTCCGATATACCCGTCGTTATGTGGAAGAAGATCACCCTTTCAATATACCCACAAGATGGAAAGAGTTGTTAACACACATGAAAGAATTTAGTACGTGGTACTTAGACAAGACGAAGAGGGGTTTGTGTAAGCACAAATGGATGGGAGGGCTCAAATGTGTGTGTATTGTGTCCTTATTACTCCCCAAATCGATTTTATATGATCAATGCCTGCACGACATTTAGGCAGCTATGTTAGGCGTTAAGTGTAGTAGTAGTCACGACGACATCACCTGTAAGCGCTTCCCAGATGCACCGTATATACCTAACGCTGCTATGAGATCAAAGATCTCATGTGATAGAACCAAACATAAAATAAAAAATGTGCACTTTTTTTTTTTTTTCACTTTATGCACCAAGATTAGTACAACATCCTCTCAAAGTACATCAAAATGAAGTTTTTGTGTCCCCCCTCTTTACAAAAAAGGGTCTAGAATCACAAAATACACAATTTAGGCCAAAAATATTTTTTTACCCCCAATAGGTGTTTTTCCGCTAAATTTAGCAGTGGCTCTAAATGTGTTTGGTGAGATTATAAATTTGGAAATCTCCCAAAATTTATTAATTTCTCCAAATTTTCCAAAAAAATATGGAGAGAGTGGGAATTGAACCGTTGACCTGTTTGTTCCCAAGATCTAAACAAACAATCTGAATATTGTTTTCACCTTTTCTCACAAATCATGATCTCGGTTTTTCTAAAATTTTGACAGCAACATCATACAATATTTTTCTTAAAACCCAAAAAATTTCAGAAGAATCAGAATCTTATTTTTTGAGATCTTACCAATTTACCAGATAGATTTGATTTTTTTCAAAAAAATGATCCAACTTGTACAGAATTTTCATCATATGTAGAGGCCGAATCTGAAGATGATGTAAACTGAAAAGTTGTGCACCTTCTTCTTATATTTTCAGCAAAAAAACGGCACATCAATCCGACATTTTATGAAAAAGTTACGTCCTTTTTCTAAGAGCTATCTGCTGGAATTTTGTTGACGGGACTGCTTCAACCTTTGCTCCCGAATTCTTCACACCTCCACTTTCAGATCTGATTTTTTTTTTTTTAGATCTGATCTTTTTTTTTTCTTTTGATCTACAATTTTTTCAAGATCTCTCCTTTTTTTTTTTTTTAAAGATTTTTTTTTCACAAATCTTTTTTTTTTTTTTTTTTTAGATCTACAATTTTTCCAAGATCTTTCTCCTTTTTTTTTTTTTAAAGATCTCCAAATCTGAAATATTCCGCCAATATGTTAGATCAATTGGCTATGCCAATGACTAATAAAAAATTTACCTTCCAAATAAGTGGATAGGTCAAATTTTAGTTGATGGATGCTTGGGAGGAATGGAGGTTGTGGGATGCTTCAATGGCTCTCCTTTGATGCAGATCTTCTTCTCCAATGGATCCTCTCCAATAGTGCTCCTCTTCAACCTTGCTTGGATAGAACCTGCTCTGATACCAAATGATAGAATAGAATAAGATTGCAATGACCAAAGAGGGATGGAAGCCTCACAAATATTATTGATCATGAAATCAGATTACATAACAATGCAAGAGTTGTAATATTTATAGATATTAGACAGCCTCATATGGATAGACATGACACCCTAGCAGACACCAACTACGAGATGATAAGACCCATCTCACATGCACATGTAATTACTACTAATACCAATGTTATATAACAATATTAAATGCAAGTCCCTAGACTAGAGTGCACATGTTGCACATTATTAAATAAAAGACAATGCAATAAAATGCAATAAATATGCCTATGCTAAATTATGCTAACTTGAAGGAAGAAGAGATATGAGATTCGTAGGTGACTGGAGCAATGATATTCATTGAGAGGATCCGACAAATCCATCTCAAGGTGAAATAACATTTGCAAAAATATCAAGCCAAGTATAAGGCTAGACATAATCAACATAAGAGGGAACACAAACTTCATGTTGGAAACAAAGTTTGGATTGACTTGAGTAAGGAGAGACTATAAGGGAAAGAAAGGAAACTCAAGCCACTATGGTATGGCCCCTTCACCATATTAGAGAAGGTTAAAGAAAATTATTTCAGGCTTGATTTTCCACCATTCATGTGGATGTACTCAGTAGTAAATTGTGAGAACTTACACGTATATGAGCCATCCATGATAAATGAAGAAGAAAGATGCAAGTTGTTTACTTCCATAAAAGATTCTCAGTATTGGACACACGAGGTGAGTTGGAGGAGGATGTAGTGCTACAACAAAATATTAGAGAGACAAGGAGAGGTCCACAGGAGTCTTGGTAGGTTAGACTAAAAGGGAAGACACCAAGGCAAGCCCGATGGTACTCAAAGGAGAAAGTGAGGGATTTCTATCCTCATCTACTATCCCACTAAGATTTTGTGTGACCAAAAGCCTCATGAGTAGGGAAGGTGTGATCCATAGGGATCTAATAAGACTCCAATTCATAAAGGGAACCATTACCAGAAGGAAAATTTAGAAAAATGTAGAGCAGACTGTAAAGTTATAAGTATCGCCCCTCTATGCGAGAGAGGTAGTTGCGTAACTTCCTCAAAGGTTACATAATCACCCCTTGTAAGGATGATGGTTACGTAACCACCCCGATGGTTGCATAACCGTCGGTCTGCTGCAGCACCAAAGGGTTCTTTCACTTATGAATGAAAAATAAAAAGAACTCCTGGCAAACAGTCATGGATTTGAACCGTATAGACTGTGTTTATTCCTCTATGCAAACTTTTTCATTCTTGAGTGTATGTGAGGACATGAGAATAGATATGAATACAAGGAAGAGTGAGTGGAATGGATCATCGGATTTATGAGAGAAGTAAACAAGACGAATTAAGTGCTTGAGTTGAATTGTAGGAGCAAGGAGTGTGAGAAAAAAACAAGCAAGTATAGAGGGGAAGTGTTTACATTGTTTTGTTTCCTTCATCCTATTATAATCACTATCTTTTGAATTGGTCAATACATACAAGTGGGAAGAAATATGAATTTCCCTTTCCAACCGGTTTTCCTTAAATCGGGGTTTCTAGGATAAAAATATAGTTGTCTTTTTAGTTTAATTTATTTTCCTTCGTTGCAAATAATTCTAAGCACAAATAAATTTTCACTAACTTCAAACAATCTGTCATTTTAAAAGTTGAAAGTAGAACATTAGAATTTGTGTGGTTTGTAAATATCTGTAAAGTTAGAAATTTACGTATCAATGACTTTGGGCCTAACCACCTATACATATTCATTACCTAAAGTTACATTGAAGAAACATGAGGTAATCTGGGTTTTATTTCCTTTCTTGACCTTCACTATTATAGATATGGCCTAGAAGTCTGAGATCACCACCTGTTACCTTGCTTGTGTCTCTCCCCCGATCATATAATGTACCCATGAGAATGTTTCGTTTGTCTCAGGATCAGTGTTGGGCATGATGGCCATTTCTTGCTCTGGATAAGACAATGAATCTTGGACTTTTTGAATGGGCATAATTGCAGAAGAAGAAATGCTCTCAGTTCTTTGAATAACAAGTGGCTAAGTGGATCAATCTCACCTTGTTCCAAGTCCTCTGAATGCTCTTGAGTTACTTTGGCCTTCTTGTGAGTTCTCTTGTAGTGTGTTGGCTCGGATTCCATGGAATTTCTCTTTTGAACCCTTTTATAATGGGATAAACTCAAAGATTTCTCAATTACCTCGAGGTGGAGGGAGGAGATACCTTTTCTTGAGAGCATGGAGACCTCCTAACTCAATGAATGCTTCCCTCTTTGTCTTGAACCAATTTCTTAATCTTCGGATCACTGCCTCATTCCTCTCATTGATATCACTTGATTCCTTGATGCTCCAAGAAACTTGGGGAAGAGGCGAAGCTTTCACAACTCGGTACTTTGAAACATAAAACTATACTCCATCATCATCGACGCTTTCTTCAAACCATTCATAGCCAAACTTCCTCATTTGTTCTATTGTCATCCCCATGTGATCTCTTCTTCTAACTTCGTGATCGTCAACACAACTCACCAAATAATCCTTAGCTCGCTATACATGGTACAACTCGGGGATATGAAATATGTTAGGGGTGCTTTAGATATCAAAGTTATCCCTTCAAGTTTAACAAAAGATATTTATCTAGGAGAAATAGGCTTCTAAGTTGGATACATCAATGAGATATTTGCAAGAAAATATTCCTAAGGAGATGGTGAAAGACACACCTTTCTTCTTCCTAATCTTGAGTTTCCCATTGACATGAGCTAGTTGTCTACAAATATCAAACATAACAATCTTGTCACTTAGGTACTGAGGAAGCTTTTCCAGAGAAAATTGAAATCAAAACCCCGATGTATGAGAAAGTTTCAAACTATGTGAAGAATGATCCATATTTTTGAATCAATACAACAATTTATGAGGACAATATGAGCTCGAGGTTTCCTTCGAGAAATCTCACAACATACATGGTGAATGCATCATTCACCCTAACAATGTAATGGTTACTCTCTTTTAATATTAGTTAAGGATATGGCTTGTAGGTGAGGTCCTTCGTGAGATGTTCGGTGTGAGATTCAAACCGCTGTAAGGTCTCATACTAATAAGGGCATACACTAGATCCGATGTCATGGAAAATTTTCTTGTGACCGGAAGCTAGAGTAACTACAAATGGATGTTGTCACTGATGATTTCACCCCAATCAATAATTTGCTTTCCTTCGACGATGGTGAGGATGAACAATGCCATCCAGTCATGGAACTCTTTGGTGCTTTCCTCTTCCATCACTCTACTTAGAAGAATGATGGCATCTCAGTAAACCCTTTGTGAAATTCATTTTTGGATAAATACTTCGGCATGGGGAGGGATTTCTCACTGTTGCAACCAAGACACCTATGTAAGGAATTGAAGGTATGATTATGTCTTTGACCATTTACCTTCTGCGAACTCCTTTCGGATGATGACCATGTTGATCCAATTTGAAATTTGTATGCTTTGTGTTATCCCCTTAGGAGTGAGCAACTTGCGCCAAGATTGAACTATCATCTGCCCATGTGATTCTCATGTATAGTTTGTAGTGCTTGAGAATAGGTCATCACCAATTCTATGTTTTAGATGAATAGGGGATGGCCACTTGCAACATACAAACCATTTGTGTATATCTTATCTTCCATATGCTACCCGGTCCGCCAAGTGTCCGGTTTTTCAGTGGCTTCCAAGTCCATATAAGAGGAATCATTGTCACTCACTTCTAGATACTCGGATGTGAGGGTCAAAATGGGCTCCAAACCAGAAAATTTGAACTTCATTATAGAAAAAATCAATTAGGTGAGAGAAAATGATGAAGATAGACCCTTTCTACACCTAAAACAAACACTTTCTATTTTTAGTAAGTAGGAATCGAGACTTGTTTTAATTCTTTTTCATTATCCAAAGACTCTGACATACCGTGTATACATTTTTGGGGTCTTTTAGATGATCTTTGACAAGTTATATTTTTAGAAAGTGTTTTTTTGGTTTTTTGTGCTTTTTTTTGCTTGGTTTGTCTTCACTGTTGAATTCTGAGTGCATTGTCTTCAGAAGGTTTGATTTTTCAGATGGTTTCTATTTATAGTAATTATAAAGACTAGATACTTACTATTTTTAGAAGTTCCACTTCCCCCATTGGTTGGCAACAAAAAAACTTCACTAGAATAGACTTGCTCTTTAGATCATGTGGTCAAAATTTCATTGCAATCCACCAATCGGAATGATGGGAAATCAAAACGTGTGAACCTAGGGCATAGAATGAGGGTTTTCTACCGTAAAAATACAAATCATAGAGGTTTTTCTGTTAAAAATTTCTTAAAGACGCCTGGATCATGAAGTTTCTGAGAAAATTTCATGCAAATAGAATTACCGGTTTGAAATTTATGAGAATTTCTTCGTTTCGATACTATGTCTACCTCGGAAGAAATTTAAGGTCTATCTGATTAAATTTCAGGTATTTTAGAGCTATAAGATGTCTTAAATGGATGTCTGCATTGACTGGTGAAAGAATGGAGTGAAAAAGGTAAGTAGTGCTCTTTATAAGTTAAAAGCGATGTTATTTTTAACTCATGAAAGCATGCTTTTACTTTGCATTTTTAAAGCAAAGGGGGTGTATTTTTGTGTCCTAACTACCTTGAGTGTCTCGAGACAATAGGGGAAAGAAAATTCTTCCCCCTTCCCAAGCTTGACAAGTGGCAAGGAATGAAGGAGAAAGGTTTTAGCACCTGATGAGAAAGCTTGGAGGTAACATGAAAAACTCGAGAGGGGCCCAGGGGTGAGGAAATTTTACAGGTCCCTATTGTCTTGGATAGTTGGGACATTAGGGGTAGAAAAATGCGCCCAAAGCTAGGGAGGTCAAACACTTACACTTTGATCACTTAGCACCTTCCTAGAGAGGAACATGGTCACATGAGAGTTTAGGGGCTTCAGTTTGGGGGTAGGGTGTGTTTTACTTGTCCCTACTATCCCCATTGCCTCTACTGTCTCGTATAGTTGGGACACCAAAATGCGTCATGCTCCAAATTGTGAATTTGACTAACTATTGGAAACATGAAACCAACTTTCCCGGAGTTGTAGGAGGTATTTTTAGGTGAAATTTTATATCAATTTGACTCCCAATACCATTTTTAGAACAATGAGATGGTTTTCAAGACTTGATTTTGCAGATTTATCCAAAAAGTAGCTTTTTCATTTAGAATCTGCGAGGTGAGTCTCGCAAGATTGGTCTATAAAGAAAACTCGCTTAGGTCTTGTGAAATAATTGAATAATCCAACATGTATTAAATCCCATTATATTTCCAATGGTATCTTGTTTTCCTCTTGAATCATCCTGGATATTTTGGAATCTTCAATTAAAGATCATGTGTTTTTTACAATGCAAGCTCCTCAAGCCTCCAAAATCAACTTTCACCATTATGATCCCAAAACCTCTAAATCTTTCCAAAGCTTCCCTAAACCTATTATAATGAATTTTAGGATATTTAATGAAATACATGGATGAATTTAGGCTTCTTGATCACCTCCAGAGGAAGCATACCTGATTTAAAAAGGCTAGGGAATAACCTTTCTAGGCTTAGCACAAATTTCCAATCTTGACAACATTGCATTGAATGAGCCGGGTGACCTTATGAACACATTGTAGGAAATTAGGAAGGGTTTACATTAGATTATTAATATTTTCAAGGATGAATGGGTTATGACATAAAAGGAAGGATGATCTGAAGGATGACTTAGGAGGGGCTTTGAGAAAAATTCTCAACACAGGTATAGTTGTCATGCTTTCACCTTGAATTTTGGAATTATATAAATGCATGACAACACTACTAAAAACTTATTCTTTGAAATATGGATGTGGGATCATCAAAGAGGTAAATACTACCAAGGAATCAGCCCTAGCATTTTGATCTCTAGGAACTCCTTTTATGTGAAATGCATCAAAGGATTCAACACGATCCAATGCCTTATTCTTGTAATGGCGGAGATGATAATTTTCACTTGAAAAAATTTCTCTCACCTACTTCACAATTAATTAAGCATCACCCTATATGATGAGATTTTTGAACCCCATCTCTTCGGTTTCTTACAATCCAAGCAATAAAGCTTTATATTCAGCGGTGTTTTTGTGTTGGACAATTTCAACTTGTATGACAAGGGAAATGAGTCTCCTGTGGAGATGACAAAACGATGGTTGCACCTGAAC
Source organism: Taxus wallichiana var. yunnanensis (assembly GCA_018340775.1). Taxonomy (NCBI): domain Eukaryota; kingdom Viridiplantae; phylum Streptophyta; class Pinopsida; order Cupressales; family Taxaceae; genus Taxus; species Taxus wallichiana. Next base: position 189,474,552 of record CM031239.1, read on the forward strand.
CAGTTGACGAACAACTTCCATCAAACTCCATGATCCAAACTTCATTAGCAATGTTAATGGTCATTTCCTCAAGAATAGGAAACTCTTCCCCTCACTCAGAGCTCATGAAGTAATTACCATCACCTCTTTCTTCATATGGAACTTTCCCCGATTCTTCAAATGAATATTTTCCCAACTCTCTACTTTGAAAGAGGATGTTAGCCCTAGGGTCATCTAAATTCTACATAGTTTACTTCATATTGGGATCAGGAAGGAGTTTCTTGATCTCACCTGCAACTGATATTAATGTAGAAGACCAATCCATTTGAATTTCACCTCCCATCTCCTGAAAAAAACTTTTTCTGAGGAAAATTCCATATGTAGTTGAATGTCTCGCCACTATGATTTTTTCCTTCACATGTTTTTCTAAATAAGCCACAAGGGCCATCAATGTATCTTTGATCCTTCCAACAAACAGAATTCGTTTGTTTCAATTGAATAAGCAATGATTAAATTTCTAAGAAATACTCCAAATGGAGTGAGAAACCTTGGATGGCATGACATTGTTAGAGGCACCAGAATCAATGATACAATTATTCAAACGATATCCATTAATCAATAGGGAAACATAGAAGGGCTCAATCTTGCCGGTGGATGGAGTAGAGGCTAGAAGGTTTGGCTTAGGCTTGGCTTGGGAGTGGGAAGAAGACCTTTGGAAGTGGAGGATACTTTAGATTTAGAGCTTCCTCCTTTGATGAACTTGACAAGATTCTCAAACTGCTCGAGGTGGGTTTGAGAGTATTCATATTCATAAATGTTAACTTTAGCCTTTTTACATGGTCAATGATATAAAAGTTTGAGGAAGGATTCTCAAGAGCATGGGAAGTATTAGCTTTATTTTATTTTTATGAGGTACTTGCTGATTTCTCATGATTCCTATGGTGCGTAGAACTAAAAACATCATGTGTGGCGTATTTGACTTACCTTGTTTGGAAGATATCTTGCGATGAGGTGCGACTTGGGATTCTTCTTGGCTGATTCTAAAGATGGGGGGAGTGGAGATCCTCTCTTAGTTATGATCTTTTTAGGAAGTAGAGTCACTAGTTGAGGATATTCTCTCTCCTTATCTTTATGCTTGGATGCTTTCTCCTTCTCGAGAGTTTTTGATTTGGTGAAAACAACACAAGAATGGTTTTTCATATCAGCCACAAAGTCCTAGTATTCATAATCCGAAGAGGGTGCATATTTATAAAAACTACTACTTACTGCAGATCCAACTTCCTCTATCAATAGCTTACATTCTTCTTATTTTTTTCTTTTGAAGCTACTTCTTCTTCACTTTTATCCTTTGATTAGGTCCCACATGTCGTGTTCACGGGACTGCTTCATGTGTAAGCCTCTGAGGTGGGGGACCAATCCTTTATTTGTTTGAGAAGTTCTTTCTAGGAATTTATTTGTACATGGAAGTTGGAGCGAGTTACTTTTTGAGGGAAAGAACGTCATTAGCCAATTTTTACACCAACGAGTCTGTAACTTTAGAACTTGAACTCTAAGCTTTTTCCTTACTTGGGGCCCTTCTTGAGTTTTCCGGACATTAACAAGTCATCTTCCACTTTAAAACTGCAAGTCCTTGCACCTCATCTATAGTAGCAAGTTGACTTATTCTTAGCATAAAACCTACTTCAAGTAATTATAAATTGGTGAAGAATCTTAGCTGATTATCTTCCATGGGTCCGCAGCTTCTAGGATCTTATAGAGTATCCTTTTAAATTTGGATACAAACTCTCTCATGGGTTAGTAGGGTTCCTTTTTCAATTGAGACCACTGGGAAAGGAGAGCATGGGCATCTTTAGCTGACTTAAATCTAGCTTCAAATTTATATTTCATACCTACTCAATTTGTGATTGATCTTCTTGGAAAGTGCTAAAACTATTCTATAGTGGTGTCTTACAGGACTCCATGAATAGGAAGACAGAAGACTAAAACATCTTCATACTCCACTCCCAACACACAAGTTGTAATGAATGTTGCGATATGATTATCAAGATGTTATTTTCTATCCTCTTGGAAATTCAAAAATTTCTTCTTAGAACCCCTTTGGAAAATCATGCAATAGAGGATTTAGGGCCAATGGGCCCGTGTTATGTCCCCATGGAACTGGTGCATCCATACTTGGTTCTTCTTCTTCTTCTCCTTTCAAAGGAATGAGGTTCAATGGTTCTACTTTGTTGGTTCTTTAAGAGGGAAGTTAGGATCAAACTCGAAAATTATTCTTGACCAATTATCCTTACTAGTTGAACAATGGGGAGTCTGAAAATCAACTTTTTGTCGTTCTTCAAATGTTGGATTAGTTGTGCCACTAGCTCGGAAGCCTTTGTGTATCTTCTTTCCGTCATCTTGTCTCAAGCATTACAAAGGAACGAGACTAGAAAAATACAAAAATTTCAATAGGATCACGACAAGACTTTTGAGCATTCATAGAGTATTTTGTTTGGTATTTTTGAATATCTATTTTTTTTGTATTTTTAGAGATCTTTTACTTTGTTGCACGAGGGCATATCTCTCCCTAGTGGAGTTTCCAAAAATGTTGGCAAAATACTTTGTTGTGTTGCAAATTATTGAGTTTTTACCAATGCTTTACGATTATGCCCCTCCTTCTTGTGTATGGGGAGGCTCCCATTATTTAATGTAAATTACCTAAAAGCCGTGGGTGGTCACATGTTGGGCCAGGATCACACATGAATAATCCATTAAACTTGTAGCAAAGTACTTTAATAATGTACAAGAGAGAAATTTTACTGTGAAGAGAGGTAAAGGGGAGTAGGAGAAATTAGGAGAGAGAGGGTGAATGTTGTGGGTAGGCTTACAATATCCACATAAATCAACTAGAGTAGGTCCACATTCAATTAGAATAACACAACAATGTAAGCCATTAGAAAGACCAATAAACCAAAGACATGAATAATCCATTAAACTCGTAGCAAAGTACTTTAATAATGTACAAGAGAGAAATTTTCTGTGAAGAGAGGTAAAGGGGAGTAGGAGAAATTAGGAGAGAGAGGGTGAATGTTGTGGGTAGGCTTACAATATCCACATAAATCAACTAGAGTAGGTCCACATTCAATTAGAATAACACAACAATGTAAGCCATTAGAAAGACCAATAAACCAAAGACATGCGATTCTACAGATTTGTCAATCAAGGACACAAAGTTCCTTCTTGGTTGTATAAGATCACAATGCTTACAAAATTGGAAAGTAGAGAAGGTAGAGGAACATAAGAAAAGAAATAGAAGAAATGCAACTCTTATTTCTTGATGTAGTAGTGATACAAAGCTCAACAACATATAACAATCCATAATTGCTTCCTTTGGAATGGAGGTGCCATTCTAATTTATAGCATTACAAATTGTCCTTTCATCTCTCCCCACACGACTTTTCACCTTCCACCATGACTTTTGACCTTCCACATTCTTAGCATTATAAATTGTCCTTACATTTTCTTGCCACTCATGACCTTTCATATTCTAGGTGTTACAAACATGAGTCTTTTTCTTATTGATGAAAAAGGACCCTTACAATGTTGAATTGAAGGTCACTTAAGTGAATAGGGAAGAAATGCATTTTCAATGAGGAATTAGAATATAAGGAGAGAAGAAGGACGAGAGAAGGGTCGATTGCAAACGCATGACTATATACTCTAGACGCCCGTCGGTCCACACCTCTACAAAATCCAAAAGCCCGATTGCACCTTTTAAACACCCAATCGCACCTTCCAGGACACCTAAAAACATAATCCAGTCACCAGGTTATATGTGCGAGATGTCTATCATCTAGTAATTTCGTAAACGACTTGTCGCATTTGCAAATGCATGTTTGATTAGGCTATTGCAACCAACTCATCTTTGCGTTTAAAACTTGTTGTTGAAGCATTGTCCTCTGAATGATCAAACCTTTCCTAAATCTTCCTAAATTGTTTCCGTTACTTTCAAGACTCCTCGGCACCACTTGCGAATGCTTAAGATTTTTTTGAATTCTCCGGAGGATGTACACGGGGTCCAAAATTGGCCTTTCTAGGCTTTCAACAAGACTAGACTTCCACTGAAATTCAGTGTATCAACTGATGAACCTTGTTACAATCATCCTTGCACGTTGAAACAAACTTAAAAATCTTGTAAATCTTTCCTCCAACCATCATTTCAAGCTGTTTAATTGGGAAAGGGAATTTCAAGTGTGGGTTTAGTTGTCATGCTTTGAATTTTACATTTTTCATGCTAGACATTTTGCATGACAACAAAACCCATGACCTAAACTACGTAAAACGGTGAACGACGCCCACTAAACCATCCGTGGAAACTAATTCTCACCAACCGTGGAAAGTAAATCTCTTGTCAAATCTTCTAGTTATGACTGAATGCGTTCGTACACATATGTGCAAACTAGTGACTAAGGAAAGCACATTTTACAAAAAATTGGCATAAAACCGAAGGAACAACGGTTTCCACTTATAAAGCCAGCGCGAAAATGAGAGTTTTGGGACAGTATGATTTTTCAGGAAAGGAAACACAGGATTTTGTTCTTTAAATGTTATGGTCAGCAAAGATTTATTTCCACACCGGTCACGCTCCAGCCATGGCTGAAACGGCTCGTTTGAATCAATTAAAAATTGGTTATTTTTTTGTTTTTTGTTTTACAATTGCCATATAGTTTTCCCAGCTATTATTAAAATTAAGCAATAAAACCAGTATCTGTCTGGCCGTAGACCATTATTATGACTAGAAATGTGACTAAAATTCAAAATAAATACATAAATTGTATTAGTTATTATAATCGTCCGGCAAAAGAATTGCCTAAGATGTTAATGGGTGCATCCTTTGGTAAAATGAGCTCTCAGACTTGCTTTAAGAAAGCCTACATTTTATGAATTCTAGAAATTCACACGGTTTCTTCTCAATATTGAATTCTCACGTAGGCATCAATTAGAAACATTCTTCCGCTGGGGAGTTATCAAAGAGAAAATTTGTTTCAGAGAAATTGAGGCAAATCTTCATTTTCAAGTTGTTCAAAATTTACCAGTATTTGGTGGTAAAATAGGGATTTGGCCAACATTAACCACTAAAGATATCTTCTGAGAATATTAAAACAACCGACCACTAAAGTCCAACCAAATGGGCCCTATTTGCCATGATCTTCACCGTAGAGCATGAATTTAACCCTATTTGACGCAATTCTGGACCCCTTTTAAACGCTCCAATTTCGCGTCAAACTAAATTCGCATTTCTCCATTTTGACGAACAACTGGAATTCCCCGTCCTGAAATCATAGTGCCAACAACTGAACAGACAGATGAGGCCACATTAGGGGCATTATAATGCAATCATGTATATTTTAGCCAGAATTTTAGAGCTTCCTTCCTTCAATTAGTGTATAGCTGCCCATTCCCAATCATGGCGTTTGAGGGGTTGGAAGTTCTGGAAGAGCTGATTTCATTCTGATATTAAATCCTTGTATGCAGAGAGGGGAACAGTGGGGGATTAATTCATTTCAATGTTCCACTTCCATTGAAGGCAGTGTCTTTAATATGTGACAACCTATATTGTTATGGTAACAATTCTTTCATCGTGAGATGACTTGACACATGCGGGTGTTAACACGAATTTGGATTCTTACATTCATCAATATAAACTCGTAAAAAACACAAAAAGTTTCAAATGTTTAATCATCGTGTCGATAGTACAATGCAAGAATTAAAGAGAATTACGATATTTATAGACAATATATGCTCCAAGAATTTAATGCATACGTAATCATTTCATATAAGTCAATTGGGTCTTTGATCCAAGAACCCATCACGAATTAGCCCCACAATCGCAAGATAATGTATGGAATGGCGAAAACTGATTGTTAAGTCAAAATTAAGTAAACCAATCTAATGTAAAACACATACCATTCCCAAGGTATTTGTCTTAAGAAAGATATCTAGGTCACTATCCTAGTTGTGTTTACCAATTCACATCGTACGTAGTTAGAGTAACCTCGAGTCACAATGATAACTTGACTATATAAATATTGATTAAAGAAAGATTCAAGAAATGTATAAGACCTAAGTAGTATTTAGAATTTATTACAATAACTTATTTATGTGCATTTGGTTCCCAACCCAATTTCTTATTAAAGGTTGTCCCCACACCAAAAGTCCAATAATGATGGTACACAATGTTAATCTCATACTTGATTAAAAACTAGGGAATAAAGCATTTTGTAAGAATTGCCTATCAATTGCCATGCCCTAAATAGTTAAAAGCAATGTTCATATCTAAAGTGTAACTAGAATGGGTGAAAATTAATTCACCGAATTCTTTATCTCTTGTCCATAATATGCATCTAATACCTCCTCTCCAATGATAGTCTCGCTCACATCAAGGATTGTATCTCCATCACAGACCACAAAATAGACGATATTGATCTAATTCATGTTATCAAATTAGTAATGATATGAAGTAAAAAAATACTATCAATTATTCCACATAATTGCAGAGCATCCACTTTCTTAAATCATAACTATTAATTCTATTTAACTATATAACTCAAGCATATAACGCATAATTTTATTACATTAGGATAGCACTCTTGTCATTAACCATGCTAATCACAAGTAAGTTCCTTCAAACACTACATAGGAAAAAGTGGATGTGACAACATAACAAAATAGAAATGAATACATTGAATGTATTGATATTATATGTACCCTATATCTAGATATAATGTGTCTCATGATGAGGCCAAAGTTATTGAAGTATGGATAATGATGTGATCAATGTGTTTATATCTAATTTCTAAGGTATGTTACACATTATCTCAATAAAGACGTGAAGATCATGCCTTGGGGACACTACTACAAAGGGAGTGTTTTGAGACAAATGTTAGAGATGAAATTGTAATTTTGCCTCTAGCATCCCTTCCTTGACTATTTTTATTTTTGGCATATAATAACATAGCCTAAAGTGTCATCTAACTTTCCCCTTAAGTTATCTTCATTCATGAGATACCATTAGGAGCACCGAATGCGGGAAGGGTTTCAGTGAGAATGGTACATGTGTAGGGGATTGCCTCTTATGTCTTTTCTTCATCCCCACAAAGTCACTCAATTTACATACCTTCATCCAAATATTTATTTGGGAAAGTATGATGTGGAAGGGTGGGGCAGAGGTGAACTGATATTTTACATACCCATTCATGTTTCATTTGGTGAAAGACTCAATCCAAATATGTCTACACAGGATTGAAACGACCATATTTATAGAGGGTTTCATAAGATTACATCTCTACCGGGTTTATAGATATCTTAACGTGAGATCAAGTCCATTATGCGTAATGTGAGGGCAAAGAAGATCTAAATGCTTGATATATTTTTAGAGTATTTACAAGACCGTCTTTGTAAATTTTTTTAAAATACCACATATGCATAATATTTTAGTAGTAGACTGAACCTATAGTGTACACACGTAAAAGCGAGAAAGAGCTCAATGCTTAATAAATTTGCTCAAGGTTTAAAAGACTAGATCAATAGAGGGTTTAACAAGATTACACATGTAGAGGGTTTGCAAATATCCTAGCAATAGATCAAGTCCATCGTGTGTTCAATGAAGGAAGAGGAGAGTAGAGTTGGGTGTGTTTTAGCATGAAGCACAAAGGGCATCCTCAACATCCTAGTGTAATGCATAATTTTTTATTCTAAGGTATGTCAAAGACTTTTAATCTTTTTCCTTGTCATGTTCCATGAAAACCTAATTTTTCAGCAAGAACATTACATAAGTTCCTTCAATAAAAGCACCATATACAATACAAACAAAATTCTTAAAAAAATTACATCATGAACTACTTTGGTTGTTTTTATATACAAGAAATGTACCTATTTTTTTATTCTCATATTTTTTAGCAAGAATATTTGGAAAATTTCTTGCCAAACTCAGTAGCATATTCCAACAAAATCCTCCCATCTTGTGAAAACATGGAGTTCTCAATAGTGTATTTATACCCATCTAAAGAAAGGATTATTTCCAATGGCATAGTTGTACACTGCTGGATTATTTCTAAGGGTTATTTTGTAACAAGTTTATTGATAAGGTGGTGGAAACTTTCACGTAAATTCATTTGGTGGGTGTTTAGATGAATATTTCCTTTGTAGTTATATCCTTCAAATTACAAGTGGGTATATATACTTTTGATTTTTAATAATAAATAAGGGGATAAGTCAAAAGAATGCCCTCATTTAGAACTCTTGATCTTGGTTCTATTTGCAAAAGGAAGATGTTCATGTGATAAACTATGTTGTTTGTAGATGTGCTTGTGTGGGTGGCTACAGAGGGGAAAGGGCCATGGGAAGTCAAGGGTTGGTTAGATTTAACATTCTCTATATTATGGGACATTGAAGCCATATCCATGATGTGTTTGTGGTGTCTCCAGTTTTACGTTTAGATTTGAGACTACCCCATGTTTAAAAATTTTGTTCTTCCAAAATAACAAGTCTTTTTGTGTTTTATTGCCGAGAAGTTGTTTGTATTAAGTTAAGATATTCCCAAAGTGAATCTTATGAGCCAATTTTGACAAATACCAAGATGTTGAAACTCATTTTATCCCTCCGCCAAGTTTTTCTACGGAAATTTTCATTTAATTAATTATTAAATAAATAACGCCTACTGTTTGAAGTAAAGTGTGCTTTGGTTGAATCCTGTTGAAGTTTTGCATGCCAGTATTCACACATCTCAATAGGTTTTTCACTAGGAATGAATTCAGAGCTTTGTTTGTGACTTCTGACAACGTTTTTCATTTTTATTTATTTCTTTTGCGTTTTTCTTTGGTTTTCCCGTGGTCTTTTTGTTTAATTCCCATAAGTCCATTATTTGTCCTGTATAGTCTATTTAATTGCTTGGAACATCTGGAGATCATTTATGGCCACTGCACTAGAAGGAATCAGCCTCAAAAGCAAACTTCTGATCAAAAAGATGAAGTCAAGCACAAAAAGCCTCTCCTAGGCAAGTCACACTTTTTGGAATAAATAGATCTAAGCTGCAATGGGAATTTTGGTAGTGGCAGGTAGGCGGGAATTTCTTACTGCCTTGCAGGTACTTTTTCCCATGAAGTCAAAGTCACTTAAGTTGTAATGGGAATATTAGAAGTGACAGGCAGAAATTTCTTACCTGCCTTGCAGGTAAAAATTCCCATCATAAAAAAAAAATCACTTAAAGTATCGTGGGAATTTCTTACTCCTTTTAGGTTAAAAATTCCCATAATGAAAGTCAAATCACCGAAGTGGAAGAGGGATTTTGGGGCTGCATTTGCCGCAGGTGAAAATTCCCATCAAGTGGACTTCTTTTTTAGCAACTACCCTTGCCAAAAAGTGCGACCCACCTTGGGTGAATAAAAATGCATTTAATAATATTTATTAATGGTTTATTCACCCAATTTTGCGCCATAAATAGAAGGAAATTCAATGCAAAAGGATGAGCTAAAGAGAAGTCAAGGATGCATGCTAAAAATACATAAAATAAATTTATTTAAAAGTAAATAGCAACATGCATAATTGGGCGCCGAATTTGGGTAAATAGACATGATTATTTATTAATTAAATTGCCAGGAATAGGAAGGGCAATAATTAAAAATAGTATGTTGAGGGTTATATAAGCATGGGCTGCCATAATGAAGAAGCAATTAATTTTTTTGCTAAAGATTGCAGCCCAGATAGGTTTTGTGCCAAAAGAAGGAGGATTTTGCATTAAAGAATATTTTCCATTGCTGAGGAAGCTTCCAGTTTTGGCGCCTAGGGTTGGAATAGCTTGATTTTTGTTATTCTAAGTGTCTGCATGTTGGTATATGTGCCCAGGTGAATTAAATAATATTTTTTCTTTCTTTGCATGCAAGTAAAACCTCAATTTTTGGGCGAAGAGGGCTTTATATGCATATTTTGGTGATAAAAATCAAGTATTCGTGCCATGGACTCCATCTTTGTCTGAATAAAATTATAGGTATTCATCACAGGTGCTCAAATCAATGTCAGGTACATTGAATATATCTTCCGAATTTGAAGAAGTTGTCAGACCTACACAAATTGATCTAATTGCAAGGGATTCTAGCAGCATTAAAATAAAAATACCTCATACAAAGATTGTTCCAGCCATGTTAAAGCATGATGAAAGAGAAGGATCAGTTGAATCATGCATAGCTTCCAGATTTACTAAAGTCAATGATATAGACATAGGCCCTAAACCTATTACCGATTTAATTGACAGATCTAGATCTCATAATTGCAAAGGCTTATGGAAAAATTTCATCCTCTTGTTTCTATTGCAACTTGTATGGAAGTCAGTTCATGGAAAATTCCTTTCAGGAGCTTGTGCATGTGCTCACAAGCTTCTATTTGAAGCCTTCATTGAATTTACCTATACTTCCCTTCACCCAGAGGACTTTCTAGAATTTTTAATTGCTCATATGCAATTAAAAATAAAAATGATGAGTTTTGTCTAAATTATTTATGGAAAATATTGTACTGGTGCATGTATTGTAGAAGAATTGAAAAAAATTCAAGGATAAGAGGAAATACAAGTCAAAAGAAATACTAGCAAGTAAATCACAGTCAACTGCTTCTCGATCCAGTTTCATGAAGATCAAAGGAAAAAGAGTCAACCGCATGCAGAATATGGAAAAAGAATAAGACTTGAAGTGTTGCAACTTTCTTCTAATTTCTTTTCCTCTTTATTCTTCTTTCTCTTATTTTCTTTGACAAAGTAATTGAGTAATCAATTATAAATCTTAAGTGATTGGTTTATAAGCCATTACTTGAAGAAGTCAATTACTTGGAAATAGGTGGTAGACATACAAAATAAAAGGTTCTATTTTTAGTTATAAATCATGCATGTCATGCAAAGAGGAATTATAGGAGGAAGATCACCAGTTGCTTCCCTTTTCATAGCTTCCACATGTGCAAATTCATTTAAAGCTTCATATTTGTAGTTACCCTCGATACGCTATAAATAGAGGAAGAACCTAAGGGTTAAAGGATCAGAATTTGTAATCGGCATTCTTGTGTTCTAGAATTTGAGTTGAAACCTCTGATAGCTTTTTGTAAGCAGAGGAATAGAGAAGATATTTCTGGAGAACTTTGTGTCAACGGTGCATTTTTCTTCTTATTTCTTTCTAGATCTATTCATAGACTTTGTGTTATTCTAGATCTAGATCTGAAACTATCCTTTGCTTTAAATTCTGTATTTAAAAGATCTATTTGTTTTATCTATGTGCATGTGATCAACTCTGTGAACTATTGATTGGGTTGCACATCTTCTTTCCTTTCTTCCTGCTTTCTATTGTTTTCCTCTTCTACAGATATTTCCTTTCTCTTACAGCTGCTTACTTGCTGCAAAACTGTCTAGCTATGGTTCATGAGCTACATAGTTAAAGTAATACCAACAAATAGATATTAGGACATATAACTGACAAAATCTTACACAGGAGCCTCACCGGTAAATGAGGGAGATTTATCTCATGACTGCCTAGGTTTTTAGTTGTGCAGAAAAATCTAGCCAACAATTTGATTAATCATTTTGAGACGAGGTATATAAATAATGTGATAGGAATGAAAATGAAGGATAAATCATTTTTGAATATATTTTAATCAAGAAATAAATTATGTATTTTGTATGCCTATTAGCTTCTCAAGTTTGAAGTTTTTATTCTTGTTTTTGTAGTAGATTGATGGTTCTTATATTCAACATTCACTAGTTTGTTAAGTTTGAACATTGGTGGTCTATATTCTGGATGAAATAGTCAATTTTCTCTTCTCTAGAGTATAAAGAATCTAGTTTTTAAGTACGATGTTTATATTACTTTTTTCCTCATCTATGTGGCTGGTTTTTCCTCTTCACACATTATCTCAAGAATGTTTTAGGTTTTTCTAATTTTCCCAAATTTTATTTTTTTCTACTTTGGAGTATCCAAGCACATATTTCCTCAATGTAAGATGTTGGGACCATATGATAAAAAGGTCCATTATTTTTCCTAATATTGGGGCCTATAAGGTTGAGATTTTGGATGGTATTAGAAAGTACACTTAAAGGGCCATGGATAATTTGGATTCTCAAGAGGGCTGCAAAGTAGAATTTTAAATCCTCTATTTCAAATGAAAAGTGGACTTTTAGGAATGTTGATATTGAAAATTTATTCTATTTTTGTTAGTTGCGGGATCCTCAACAAAATCTATATGAAAATAAATAATATGGATTCCTTTACAAGGAAATTTTTATCACTAATGTGGAGGATTCTAGTAGTGAGGAAGGAAATCTTGTTACATTATTGTCTTTTATTCTTTAAAGAAAAAAATTCACACACCAAGTGCATGATTCCACACTTTATCTACATATCCACCAAGTGCATGTGATGTGTTCAAAAACTAGATGAAATAAATGTGGTCCCATGGAATCAAATGATTGTAAGATATGAACAAAATAGTTTTGCTGAAAAGAACTTACTTTACGAGAAAATGTAATAGGTTAGTATAAAGTTAGAATCTACAACCTTTTCCAAAGATCCTCCAGCTCTATAGAATTTTCCTAAGTAACCAATACATTTTGGATACATGTACTGAGTACAGAGTATTTGATATGCGAGATACAAAAAAATTGGCCTTGGATATGACATTAGATACAACCGTACAAACAATATATAAATTCAATCCTGCTAAATAGGAATTAACCACATACTATACAAATGAACAAAACAAGCTAAAGAACCACAACAAACTACTCATAAATTCATAATTTCATTTTTCCCTACCATATCTAGTTGAGGTGTTTAATACATTTATGATTTATCTCATACATGGTATTTTATCAATGTTTATGATGACATGTATTTGGTACAATCTGTAGAATAATGGTGCTACAAAAACTATAATTTATAGTATAATGATATATTAAAAGAAAATTATTTAAAAATCACAATTTTGGGCTTGGAAAGACCGCGAAATGGAAAGGATACAACTAGGAAGGTTTGGGTATGGCCGGTATGTCTATAAATGTACCAAACCATACTTGGACCTACATGGACATACCTTAGCCATTTCTAGGTATGTATCCGGTCGTACTTATATCGTGTACATTTGATACCGGTACCCAGTGCCCTAGGGGTGTCATTTTGGTAACTTGGGTTTTTATACACAAATATAAATCAATATTTTTATTAAACCCAAGCATGGATCCTTAAGGCCGAGTTATGGATCCTATAAAGATTTAGGAACAATTTTAGGTAGAGAACTATATGAATCTCTCATCAGTTGTTTTTATTATTATCATGGCCATAGAAAAATAGTTTTTATCTCATGTGTTGTGTTATTTTAAAATTGAAAGTTACACATTGCTTACATTTCTATGTCGTGTATTTTACCTTATTTCTTTTTTTCTATATCCTTTGCTTTGTGTCTTATAGGATTAGAGTTTTAACTTTTGTGGATCAATTTGTAACAACAATTTTCAACATTTCTATGAAGATCTATCATACAAGAAAAGAAAGTATGGGGAAATTTAAATCCTCAATATTTACAAAAACTTGGAAGACCATATGGTAATGATGATTCCCTACTTGTATTTTCCATTCATTATGGAAACATTTTGATGTTCTTTTGGAGTTTGTTGTGTGTTATACACAACTATTAGTTTCACTTATGCATTGCACACGTGGTAATGTAGATGTGCAACTACGGGAAGAGGAACATGTTCGCACAACTTTGTGAGCTTTATTTGGTATATTTTATCAATGTAATTTATGTTGTTTTAATATCGAGAATAATCTTGAAATTTTTCACTTTTCCTATTATATTTTATAATTTAAATCTTACCATTTGTGCAATCAATATTTTTTTCCATGTTCAAGAGACCTTACAAATAATAGTAATTTTACTTGATTGATCAATATGGGTTTTTGGGTGGAAAATAAAACAATTTTGGAGACAAATGGTGTGGGTTTTGGGAGGTAACCATAACCATTTGGGAGAAAATGGGGGCCAAGTACCCAGGCATGTTATTTCTTATGCTACCCAAACTCTTGGGTCTTTAATATAGTATTTCCAATCAATAATGCCAATCATTTTTACCACAATACCACATTTTTGAAATCCATTTATTAAAATAGTTCACATACCAAGTGCATGTTGCCACCCTTTTCTAAGAAGATTATGTTTTAGTCCCTCAACATACAAGACATTTTTAGTTAGAGTTTTTCCATATATAAGCACACCTATGGAAATTAGATATATTCATTTCATGCTTTTGAATTTGATAATAGGCATGCACAATTAATTAACCTAAGACATTTCTTAGAGTATATGGAAGATCTACATAATAAATGGGATAATAATTCCCAAATCATTTAAGAAATATACAAAAATGGTGCTTAGTTAAGGAGATTACACTCCTATATAGACATTGGTGTATACTTTATGTAACTATGCTTCACTATTTTACCTTAGCTCAGCATTGGATTATTTATCTTTTAGCTTGTGTAGACTGATCTTCATTTTCTCTCTCCTCTTCCTATCTCCCCAATTTTTGTATCTTCTATCTCTCTATCTAATATATCTACCTCTACCTCAAATTATGTGGATGGAAGCTTTTCCAATGAACTCTGTTCCACCTATTTCAATTTGAAATTTCTAAGCTATCCCGTTGTCCATTGGTTCATCCCTCTATCTCATCAACTCAAAGATTATATTTTATAGAGACCAATCACTATTTTTTCATATTCTTGTTAGAAACCTCATCATGTAGATTTTAATCCCTTGAGTAGGATGTTTATTATGGGTATTTGATCTTATTGTTCACTCTTATCATCTTCAAACTTGTTTTTTTCCTTCATCAATCCATTTTGTAATCCCTTTGCACATATTAGTCCTAGACTCTACAATCGATAAGGTAGAGCAATAATTGTGCTCTCCTCTTTCCATGTAATTCTCATTACTTTAATCCTACCAAAATATATATCAATATTTAGGACACTTCTTGATGGGGCTGCAAAAGGAAATCCCGAGACTTTTAGGGGGTGTGTTCTTCATAACGAGCATGGAGAGTTGGTTAGCACAGGTTTGTTTCATCTTCAATATGGCTCATGAAACCTAGATGAAGCCCAAGCCCTCTTTTTGGAGTAAAAGAGAATTTCAATGTAGATGCTCTCATATTCTCATTGAAGGAGATTCATAGATTATTATTCAGGAAGTTAAAAAT
The DNA here is from genome assembly GCA_018340775.1 of Taxus wallichiana var. yunnanensis. Taxonomy (NCBI): domain Eukaryota; kingdom Viridiplantae; phylum Streptophyta; class Pinopsida; order Cupressales; family Taxaceae; genus Taxus; species Taxus wallichiana. The sequence continues at coordinate 189,489,796 of CM031239.1, forward strand.
GGTAAGGCCATTCATTAGTCCCTTGATTTCTATATTTCAAATATCCTATTTTGGCTTGACAAGTTGGACTCTTGGAGTATTGGACATGTGTTAAGGGAGGCCAACTCAACAGCTAATTACTTGGCAAATTGTGGGGTGACGCAAGTAGAGGAGGCCATTATATCCAATGATAAGGTGGGTGGCCTGTCTTAGCCTCCATTATAGAAAGTGATGCTAAATCAAATTCCACTTAAATTCGATGGGACTTGGTTCATGGGAAGATGTTGTTAAAAAGTGTTTCTCGACTCTTCTTTTTCTCACCCACACTTTATAGTTTCAAGTGTTTGATCGTTTGAAGGTTTGCGAAGAGCTCTCATGGCTTCCCTACCTTTTCCTTGTCTATTTCTAAAGGGGAAAACCAAGAGATGGATTTTTATGGTAGCATCTCTCACTCCTAGTTGAGGATGGTTTTCCGCATTGGTTCGAGCTCTGTTTGCAATGCGGTGGAGCACATTCTGGGGGAAATCTATGTTCGAGGTAGTGGTCGTGCAAGGGTAAATGTAGAAATCACCTCCATTTTCATCTCCCATTTTCTATTGATTGCTAGGAATAAGGAAGAAACTCTCCGATTACTCATCACATTATTCTACCAAGGCATGCAGTGGGGCTAGAGGATGAAATGGATAATTTCTTTATGCCTTCGACCTTCCTTTAGAAGTTAGTTACTGAGAGGAGTTGAGATGGTTTCCCAAAACACGTGGTTGATTTGGAAAGGAGGAAAAGAGCCCTCTAGAATTTCATACTAGTGGTTCACAAGAAATGATGCATGAAGGACTCTAGCCCAACATCCATTCCTCCATTGGACATCGACTATCTCTCTATGCCAATTGGTCTTATCCATCTTATAATTACTCACTTAGGTCCAAAGTAAAGGATTCATATGACTTCTTGTTAAACGTTGTTAAAGTGGGAGAAGTTGGGTGTTGTTCTAGTATCGACAAGAAGGAATCGAGGTTTTCGTCATCTCCGAAGCTCATGTGAAGGAGGAGATAATAGAATTGTCCGACTAAGTCTATGTTTCAGGTTTCTATGCTATCTAGTTTAATTTTTGGGATACCGGTTTGAGGGTGGTATAGTATAGCTATTTTATATAAGTCTACCCCGTATTTGTTAAAATTGTATAAAATATTGTAAGGGAGGGGACCAGAGAGAACCCCCAGCCATAGCTCTGGTAAAAGAATTTACTTATCAAAAATAATATTTAGCACACTTCACCCTTTTGCATTCCATCAATTCCTCCTTATTTTCCCATATTGTCACTTTTGTGCACTCATCCCGCATTACTTAGTATTGTGAAAACTAACCATGTAATTTCATGTAATTAAGTATTATCATACTTGATGATCCTTATTTCTTTGGATCTTGTTTTGTGCACATAACCCCAACTAAAACTATGATACAATATTACATTGAACCTTGGATGCTCATATATAATACATCCGAGGCACTTACAACTTGAGCTCCAACTCAATTGGATCAAGTGATTGATATAAACACCCTTCATACTATTATTGTTGATATTATTAAAATCCTTATTTTATGTAGAGCTCATTCTAATTCCATGCACTCAACAAGTTAGGAAAACAAAATACCTTACTTACCCTAGGTGCTCTGTTTTTAAGATTTTGTCAAATAGGTCTAAATGACTCACTCATGCAATTTTTTTGACTTCTCAAGGAATTAAATTTCCTTCACTATCCATTTACCATGACTTAATAATTTATGTAATGTTTAATCAACCCTTTCAAAGGATCAAAACACAAGAAAACTTAACTAGTCTTACCTTCTATTAAAATGCCTTCAATATCTCTTCAGGAGAATGCTTTATATAAGTAAATTTCCACCTTTTTGATCATATATGTCTTAGCTCATCATTTCCACATGTCTTTACTCCTTATTTAATATTATCTCAACCTTTAACTTGAATGAAATCAAGGAAATCCATTAACTTATTTTCATTTACTCAAACTGTCCTTTAGAGCTCTTAAGAGCAACGACTTTGGTATGTTCATGGTTGGAGTAATTAGTGCCTACCCAAACCAAAATAAAAATTCCCTAGATACCCTTTATGTCCTAGATGATGTAGGGTAATTTTCTTACTATAAATATTTAATCCATTCTTTCAACCTAAAATTCTCTTTTCTAGTCCTACAACTCCTAGTAGCCCTAGTTATTTAACAAAAATAGATTGATTTTTGTAATACCACAATTATAGAGTAACTGAATGTAAACAATTATATACAACTACTAAATACAATATTACACAAGTAAGTATAAAACCCTAAGCAAGTGGTATTAAAAGAAGAACCTAGCTGATTTGCACTTGATCCTGAAGTGTTCTGAGCCGAGAAAATTGTTGAATAGGAAGTGAAAAATGTTGTAAATGCTAAAGATAATTTATGGGACTCACGACAAATGTTGGACATGGGCACCTTGACAGGGGTATGGGTGTTTGGGTGCCAGAGACCACTAGTAGGCACCCATGACTACGAAAGTGGTTAGAACCTGATTTTAACAGTGTCACACAAGTGTCACAAATATTTCCTTTTGGTTACCTTTTTGTTTCTCCTTGATTGCCAAAGGTACCTGTAACCGATAAAACAAAAGTTCACTTGAAAAACCCACAAGACCACATCAAATCCAAAAATAAAGATACAATATGGGGAGTCATACTGACCTAACAGTCACTTGATAGAGTGAACTTATGATTGAGCATTGCAGACTGTGTATATCAAACTCCATGTAGTTCTTGTGAGTGTGTGTAAGGATTGTTCCCTAAGATGCCCTAGTGCAAGTTGCACTTGATAGTGGGATAGATCTAGAATGTAACAATTTATAGCATGTGTGGATGGAATATAATGAACTTCCCATTCCTACAAAATATATGTAGAAAATGCATTCCTTTTTCCCTTGATTAAATGTCGATGGATGTTTTGAAGTTCTTTAGGTGCCTTTTGGATAAAATCTTAGGTTATAGTAATAATGCTTAGAGCTTGCTCCTTTATTTTGAACACTCAACTATGTATTTATATGATTCCCTTATTTTAATTTCATAATTGACAACTAGAAGGAATACCCATAAGTGAAAAAGATGCCCAAAATATAAAAGATACCTTGAAGAAGCAAGTAAGATAAGAAAGGGTCGAGGGTGCCAGGAGGGACATGAACACCTAAGTGCTATTGTCCTAGATGGGTGCTAGTGTCTAGAGTCATAAAAGATAAATAAGTAAAATACAAATTGGGTTGTATGGTGTGTAAGACCAAATAGAAAACCAAAAACACCGAAAAGAGGCCAAAGTCATTAATCAATTACAATTTTTCTTACTTAGGAATCATATGAATGCCAAGTATGTGTTTAGTAACTAGAAATGTACCCAAGTGTGTTATTTTGTGACTACATTTATCCCCAATTTATGTTTTTGAGTGAATACTCAATAACATAAATATATGCCGAGTGGACAAGTGAATCATTGAATGATGAAAAGTGAAGCATAAAAAATAGGAAAGGAAAGTGACCCTAGGGGTGTATGTATATGTGTTGAGTTGTACATATTTTTGTAGCTTGTGATTGATGCCTCTTGTAAGGATGGGCTTGTAAAAAATAAGAGAAAGAATGTAGTCAAAGTCCCATTTATGATAATTCTAAGAAAAGTGTGCATAAGCATGTAAAAATTATGTAAATGGAAAGTGTGCACATGATGTAGAAGAGTGTAAAATGATAGAAAAAATGTCATGAATTGCCATGAAGAGTTTTTTGGCAATCTCACACCTAGAGTGAGTTTTTTGGGAGATCTCATGCCAAGTGTGAGTTTTTGGGCAATCTCACACCAAGTGTGAGTTTTTTGGGAGATCTCATGCCAATGAGAAAGTGTTGGGGAAAGATGTCTAATGTTACTCTCCTTCTATGACTCTATCCAATAAACATCACTACAGATGGTGTATCAATGTTGTATTCATATTATACTTAATTAGTTCCAAGTTGTGCTGATTGAAGGATATAGAATGCATTTTGCTTTTGAAGGACTGTTTCTATATTGTAAAAATGCTCTGAAGAATGTTGTAGATTATGCTGATTTGATAAAGTAATTGTGTATGCCCCTAGGAGATAGTCACCCAGTGAGAACATGAGTTCCCAAGTTCTACTTTGTATGATGTTAGGCGTTGGTGTTAATGTTATGTTGAGGACTCAAGTCGGGTTCTAGGATGTTCTGTGATAATATTTCTATTCTACTCATGTAATGTGTAGATCTGTAATGTAGCTCTGAGTTGTTGTAGGGGTGATTTTTTCACCCAATGTATGCCCCGCCTCATTTTGGGTTAATGTGATGTCGGTATGAGAATGCGTCTTGAAGGAGAGGACCTAATGCTTGAGCTGGACTGTATACCTATAGGGGGTTAGGGATGTGTATGGTAGAAACTAAGGCACATGTAAACAAAGTGGCTAGTAATATGTGTTTGTGGAAAAAGTAGCTAACATACAAAAGAAAACAATGTAACAAACAAGTGTGCATACAAGATAGACCACGAAAAGTGGGTTTCAAACATGGGACACCACTCAAAATGTCAAAAGATAATTAGGGCTAAAATGAACAAATTATACAGTAGTGATCAACTAAGACATAAGTCATTACCCTCAAACAATGGAATACAATATAAATAAGTGGAAAATAATATCAAGGAAAGTGTCACATAACCATGGTGGTAAATAGTCCCGCAGGAAAATTTTGCACATGAAGCACCCATTAACATGTTAGAAAGATAAAAATTATGTCAAATAGTGTATGTAGGAGTTAAAAGTAATGTGCTAGAAAGTAGAAGTAGTAAATGAAACAATAACACATGTACATTTGTGATGAGAGTAGTAAAGGTAGATGCCCCTAGAGCCTCAATGAGATTGGGAAAGGATACAATGTTGAGCATCATTATAATGTGTAAGAACCTATAATAGATCTAAATTCACTTTGAAAGACCAAGTGAACGAGCATGTGTGCATATAGAAAGATAATGACATTCTAAATATCCATCTAAGATAAGAAACAAAGTGTACATATACGTAGAATAATCTAGCAAGAGTAATTGCAACCAAGATATGTAATATGCGGTGAGTGCAAAGGGGATGGTATGCAATGTGTGAAGATGGATAGGAGTAATTTTCCTAGCATATGTGTATGAAATAAGTTTCATTTATAAATGTCCCCTTACTAGTCAAGAATGAACAATAGAAAAGAGTGCATCATTAGGAAATGGATTGAAAATGTGCTCTAGAAAGATAGATTATGAAATATAGAGTGTAAAGTGTTAATGCGGTGAGGTTCATTTCATATTTAGACCCTCAGAATTCAAATATGAACTTCTAACTATAGTGCTTCATAGGGTAATGGTGATACAATGTGTGTATCAAGTTGTGTAAGAGTGCTTGGAAATAGGGAACATGAAGCATGGAGCTTAATAGTAGAATTGATAGTCAATTAATGATATTTAGGGGGTAAGCATGATGCCCCCAAGTGTGATTGTAGAAATATCAAGTGAATTCATATAAGAGATCATCAACATTGTGACCGTAGCCTATTGGATTTGGGTTGGAAAATTGATAATAAATAGTGTGGGGTTAATTATATAAAGATTCATTGCATAGTTAGCAAATTGTACATGCCCATAACATATTCTACATCAGTGAAAGGTGGTTGTAGAAAATCGTGGGCATACCAATGAGTGAGATTTTGAGATAGCCAAGGAATGAATCATTGTAAATAGAATTGCAGACAAAAGGCATGGAAAATGTGATATCAATATGATTAGGATCCAAAGTGCCACCAATGTAGTCAAGCCAAGACTGTCCAAGTGTGAGTGGAGAGGAATGAGGAGTACATGCAAGGAATACTGATAAATGGAAGACACATATTCCATAAAAAACAATGATAAATATGCATGCATGATAAAAGTGGGGAGAATGAGGCAGTGGATGGTGATCATCAAGTGTGAATCCTAACCAGATAAGCCATCATGCGTGCAAAAAGTGTCAAATAAAGTGGGTGCGAATGGAATGTGAGGCTAATAGGAGTAATGTATGAAAAGAGGAAGTGATAATGCAGAGTGTACTTGGAAAGATGAGGTAGGTGGTATAGTTTCCAATACATAAATAGTTCCTTGGAGAGGAAGCATGTTGGTGGTAGAGGTAGGATGTTGCGTGAGTTGGTAATCATCAGTGAGATGTGGAGGAGTAGTAGAGGTAGGTGTAAGGGTGGTGGAAGTAGGAGGAGTATGGGGATGATCAAAATTGTGGTATAGAATTGGAGTAGGTAGTGAAGTGAGTGGGTTGAGGTGGAAATATTTGAATGGGTCACTATCGGGAGTAATAGTATGGTCATATCAATCATGTAGGATTTTAATGCATTGATGAAATGTAGAAGGTACAGCTTGCATAACATGAAGCCATGGCCTATTGAGTAAACAATTGAACTAAATAGTGGTGTCGATAATAAAGAATATAGTAAGAAAGGTTTTAGGCACAACTATGAGAGGTAAGGTGATAATTCCCATGCATAGACTTGTAGTATAATTATATCTACAGAGAGAAATCGATGAGGGGCTGACATCGACCAAAGAAAGGACAAGTTATTGAATAAATGTGAGATACAAAGATTGAGCTCAGATCCATTAGTGATGAGTACTCACTTAATGCCTACGTGATTGGATATAAAGTGGAGGAATATTGTCAAGAATAGAAAGAGGGGTGGTTGCATTAGATGAGAAAGTAATTTGTGGAGAAAGTGATGCTACAAACTACTAATATACATAGTATGAAGATGTATTGCGAGGAATGTAAGCATTAGCTAGGAAATATTTTAATTTATTCTTACAATCATGGTGAGATTACAAAAGGCCTGATGTAGATATCCATGGTGGGAGGATCCTAGGATATTAATGCTAGGAAGAAATGAGGATCCTAGAGTGTTTGAATGATAGTAGGGGTTCACCAAATGATTTAACAAAAATACATTGATTTCTATAAAACCTTTAATAGAGAGTAACTGGATGTAAACAATGATATACAAATTCTAAGTATAATATGATGAAAGAAATTAAAACATATAAAAACTTAAACAAGTGGTATAGAAACAATAGATTTGTTGATTTGTGCTTGATCCTGAAGTGTTATGAGCTAGGAAAACTACTTAACTGGACTCACATTTAATGATGGACATGGGCGCTTGGACTGGGGTAGGGTTTCTTGGGTGTCAAGACTACTACTTTGGGTGCCGAGTGAATGAGAAAGTGGTAAGAACCTGATTTTTATAGTGTCACACAAGTGTCATAAATATTACCTATTAGTCACTTGTATGTCACTCCTTTATTGCCGAAGGTACTTGTAACCTTAAAAATATAAGTTCACTTGCAAAACCCATTAAACCGCATCAAAACCAAAAAATAAAGATGCAATATGGGGAGTCAGAATGACCCTTACGGTCACTTGATAGAGTGAAATTTTGACTCGAGTATTTTACTACATCTCGGACTCCATGTAGTTATTGTGAGTGTGTGTAAGGATTGTTCCCTAGGATGATCTAGTATAAGTTCCACTTGATAGCAAACTAGATCTAAAATGTAACAATGTATAACATGTGTGGATGGAATAAAATGAACTTCCCCTTCCTATGTAGTGTATGCAGAAAATACAGTTGCTTGTCCCTTGAATTAATGCCGATGGATGCTTTGAAGTGCTTTAGGTGCCTTTTGGATGCAATCTTAGGTGATAGCAATAATGCTTAGAGCTTGGTCCTTTATTTATAACACATAGCTATGTATTTATATGATTCTCTTGTTTGAATTTCTTAATTGAAAACTAAAAGGATGACCCACACGTGAAAAATATGCCTAAAAGATAAGAGAAACCAAAAATAAGTGAGTAAGATAAAAGGGTTAGGGGCACCCGGGGGGGCGTGAGCGCCTAGGTGCTTCTCGTCATCTGGATGGGAGTTTGTAATCGGAGATATAAAAGATAAATAACTAAAATACCTCTTTGGGTTGTAGGGTGTGTAAAACCAAATAGAAAACCAAAAACATAGAAAAGAGTAAAAATTCAATCATTAATTACTAGTCTTCTTTCTTAGTAATCATATCATGCTAGTATGTGTTTAGGACCTAGAAATGTACCCAAGTGAGTGATTTTGTGTCTACACATGTACAAAGTGTTTTCTTAGAATAACTTGTGATATTCAAAGTTTCCCAACAAAACCAAACCATTCTTGACTACCCATTTGCAAGTTTTATCTGTCTACAAAGTGCTAGAGGCTATCTCGCAAATGTAAACTTCTATTCTCTCTATATTGACATTTCACATTATGTGTTCTAACTATTACCATTTTCCTCTAAACAAACTATCATAATTTCCTCTTCTTTGTTCCCTCATTTTCCAATGATTCTTCTTTAATATGACAAATGGATCTATGGAGATGCTTTTTCAAATTCTCAAACTCTAGGTAGGGTTTCTTGAAACATGTAAGAGCTTAAAACCTTATAAAATAATCAATTATTGGTCTCTTAAAAACTCTATCAAATGGTCAAAATATACCTTCTTAATATGTTTGGGTTCAACAGCTTTGGGATAATAATATCTTCAAACCATGAAATGCTACTTTTAGATAGTAGTGAAAACTATAGAAAGCGAGAGAATTACCTTCAACAAAAGTGTTCTCCATTTCAATATTCTTGTTGTCCATATTTCTCCTTACGGGAAGAGTATTGGATCATCCATGACCCCACATAGAAATAACTAGAGAAAATGTGTTTGAATCTTGCAAACAGGTTGCAAAAGGACTCTATGATGGAGTGGCAGAGCTACAAAAGATTGAATGACCCAAATCAAGAAGAAAGAGAAGAAACGACTCACAAGTGAATCCGTGTGTGAAATTCATGAAAAATATTATAGACGGGATCAAAAATGAAGTAGAAGAGTTGGAGAAGAAGGAGACATTTTGAAATAAGAAAGAATCTCAAAAGAAAAGAAACAACAAAGGTTTAAAATCTTCAGGATTTGAAACAATTCAAAATGAGTCCAAAAATTGACTAAGTATGGAGGAGACAACGGAAGCTGCCAAGTGTCTAAAAGGTGCATCTCTAAAGATAAAATCCAAAGGGGTAGACCCAAATGAGTGCAAAGCTTCCATGTGTCCGAGTCTCAAAAGTTCCACGTGTTCGGATTCAATCTGATCCACCGTTTCCTCCTCCTTTGAGGCGCCAAACGAGAAATTGATTTAGTCAAGACAGATTTGGGGCAAATTTTGTAAGAGACATTGATGGCAGTGGTTGAGCTCCAAAATGGTTTTCCCACTTCTCTCTCTTTCTTCCCTCTGTGTTGAATCTATAAAAGAAGGGTCGAGGCTCATTGTAAAGTTTTTGTTCATTTTTCCTCTCTACCTCCCCCTCTTTTTCTTCCTCGGGGTCGAAAATGGAGTTCGAACCTCCTCCCCTGCTCTGTAAATGGTGTTTTTCCTCTTGCTCATGAATGATGTTCTGTGAAAACTTTTGAAGCAATAAAAAACATGTTTTGTGATGCATTTGTCCATCCTTTTCTCTTTTTGGTTGTTTCTTCTTGCCTCTCTTCATTGCAGGTACCTGTGCATGTTTTGGATGTTTGTTTGCAGATCTGGGAGCTGTGTTTGTTGGGTTTGAAATGTTTTCTATGTGAATCTAATCTTTGGCTTGTGATGTAGTTGTTCATCCTCTCCATTGCTCACCTCCCTTCGTTTCATGGCAGTTTGGTTAGATGATCAGCAATTTTCCTTCTCTAGTGTATCACCATTTTAGTGTAGGCTCTATTTTTCTTGTTTTCTTTCTCTCCCTATCTCCTTGGATAGTTAGAGTAGGATTAGATTAGCTTTCCTGCACTAGAATAGCTTATGGCAGGTAGTTTAGGAAGAGGAACCAACCTTCTCTGGAGATTTTTCCCATTTGCAAGGTCCCACACCTCGGGGAAAGCTCAATGTTATGTAATTCACACCAAATGACTCTTCCTTAGAAATATAGATCTGACAACTCATTTGGGTGTACTTGTGATTTTCACTAACAGCTTTTGGCATGCTTGGTGGGATAGGTATGAAGCACCTTACCACTTCATCTTAACAGGTTGATGTGTTCCTGTTAAGGGTCAACCTTTGAGGCACATGCAAGCACATCTAGTGACTCTATCTAGTCAACAACCCCATTTTTGAAGTCAGGACATTTCCCATCCATTTCCACCCATCTTCATTCACTTTTATTTCCATATCTCCCATTTTCTTCCATTTCATGAAGTTGTGCAATCATATCATCATTCCCTTCATGGAATTCACACCTACAGAGTGCAATCCACCTCTAATGCATTTTCCAACTCCTCCAGATCAGCACTATGATCAAATCCAAAGTAATTGTGCCTACCCCCATGAGTAGGGTCAAATTCAGTTTGGCCATGGAGCTTATCATGAGAAAGGGTATGCATACAATGACAATAATTAAATGGAGGATGCTATTTTTTTGGAGAAGATTCAAAGAATGGAGGCTATTATGGTGCAATCCAGGCGTAACACAAATTAAGGAATTTACTATTGGTTGTAAGGAACCTTGTCCATAAGGAGAAGCTTGAATTCATGGTTGAATTGCCACCTTAGCTTACACAGTGGATTGAGGACATTAAAGCTTATGATTAAAATGTGAGACAACCTTGTCAATGGGTAAGTCAATCACCAGCTCCCTGTCTTTCATTTTATCTTCCTCAATATTTATCATTTCAAGAGAGAGGCAAGAGTCAAGCCCCTCACTTGCTACCCCAAGTGTTGATTTCATTTCTCCATCTCCTAGTCTTCCACCCCATTTCAATTCTTCTCCCCTTTTCTCTCCCAAGAAGTCATCCCCTCTAAAAAATAAGAAGTTCCACTTCCCTCCCCACCACAAAAATTACAAAACTGATTGAACCCCAACCTGTCACTCCTCTTGCTTTCCCAAGTCCATATTGGGAAGAAACCCAAGAAACCAGTCAAGGAGAACAACAAGAGGAGGAGCCCAACAGAGAAGAAATGACAGACAATTTGAAGAGTTGGGCTGCCAAATTTGGGTTTACAAATATCCCCTTGATAGTCAAGCCAATAGAGGAGGTCAGGGTTGAAGAACCAGTGGTGGCTGAGGCTGAGTTTGCAGCAGAGGAGGAGGACCATACAGTTTTAGAGGCTCCAAGTGTGGAGCAGGCTAGAGAAGAACCTTCAGTTCTTCCTTTCACTTCATCCCCTTCAAGCTCTGATGTTGAAGAAGAGTTTGAGATTTCAAATTTCATGTTTGAGGATGAAGGGAACCATGGTGAGTCAATTGTAGATTAGGAGGACACCATGAAGGAGGTAAATCACCTACAATAGGACAACAAGGAGGTAGACTATCTGTCTGACTTGGAGGATTGTTTTGATGGAGAAAATCCTAAAGAGATAACACCTTTTTTCCTCCATTAACCAACTTCCAAGAATATGATCCTGTTGCCATGAAGGAGGACATTCAAGAACAATAGCCTGCACTCCACTACACCTCTCTGAAACCAAGATTGGGAGGTATGAGTCCTCCATGTTCTCCACAAGAAAAAGAAGAGGAACAAACAGATCCAAGTTGTAGTGCCCACGTTTTTATAGCTCTAGTTATCTGTTGGTTCCTTTATGCATAGACATGTTTTGATTGAGACTCTGATAGATTTTGGACATTTTACTATGATATTTTATCCTCATGGACACTATGGTATTTTGGGCCAATTGGACTAGATTCATATACTTGATATATTTCTTATGATGTTGATGACACTAACAGGGTTATATGATAGATCTATTGGTTAGATGTTGGTTCTTGTGGTCGATTTGATTAATGATATAGTTTTCTGGATTTAATAATGGTAATTTTCATGCTAGCCTAAGTGTATGTCGTTGCAATTTTATTTGTGGGTGATTCATGGCAAACTATGTGAATAATTGTATGCATTGCACTATCAATTGTAAAATTATGTTAGGACATTATAAGTTTGATTGAATTTGTGATGTGTAGATGATGTTTATTATATTGGACAGATGCGGTTAATGTGTGCAATGAGTGTGCAGGTGACAGGTATAGGAGAGCATGGGTTTCAAGGCAGCTACATAATTGTGCACAAGCGGCCCACGGGCTGAGTCCTAACCATGCTAAATGTTTGAGGCCTTAGAATAGATGTATTTAATTGGGCACCATGGGTGAACCCTCAATTGTAATGTAATTTTGTCTTGTAAAATTAATTATGTTTAGGGTGTGTTTTATTAAGTAAACTAGCTTAGGGGTTTAATGATCTCATCTTAATTTAAGTGTTGGTTTTGGGTAAGTGTGTGTGTGTTGGTAGAAGGGATTGGGGACCACATGTGAACCTTGGGTGGACCCCACACCCTCTACCCTTGTGCCCAAGCATGCCAAACCCGAAATTGGGTTATTTTTGGCATTTTTAGGGACCCCTTTTGAGTTTGGGAGTTCCTTTAGCATGAAAATGGGCCCTTCGACCCTACCTAATAGGTAGGGGGCTTATTTCCAAGGTTTGGAGGGAGTTTCCCTCCCATTTTCCCCTCCTTAGTCACCATCCATGTAAGATGGTTGATTTGTGTGTAATTGTTAAAAGTTGCTCCACTTTGTTTTATTTTAGTTTTTAGTATTTTGGGTGATAAGGGCTAAAAGGTGAGTTTACTCTTACTTATTTGGTTTTTGGAATCTTTGACTCTTGAGAGGAGAGGGGGTGACACTTGTCACCTTCCCATTGGTGAGGAAACTTTTTGGTTCCTCTTCTTATTCTTCCTCATGTGGAAGGAAGGGGTCTTCTTGGCTCATTTTTTTTTGGGAGAACTTGGAGAATTTTGGGAGCTTGGAGGTGAGCTTGGACAAAGGGGAAAAGCTTAGAGTCTTGGAAAGCATTGTAGAGGTAGGATTCTTAACCTTTTTCTTTCTTAGTTGTGCTTATCTTGTTAACTATGCTTTGATCAATGAAATGATGTGTGTGAAATGATGTGTTGTGAAGTGTATGGTGAATGTAGTTGTTTGTTTGTTCTTGTTGTTTTCTTTTGTTTTCTCTCCACCATCATTTGGATTGATGGTTTTTGGAGAATGTAGGGGAAGAGAGAGGGATTTCCCTCTCAAACCTCATGGTTGTTGGTCAAGCCATGAAGGTCCCTTCTCATCCCCTCATATGGTTTGAGGTGGGAGAAAGGTCCATATGGCTTGAACCTTTCCCCATTCTTGGTGAGGAAACCCTTTTGGGTTTGAAAATCCTCACAAGAAGGATTTCTATGACAAAAGGAGGAATGAGGATGAATGATTATGAGGTATAAGGATTTTTGTAAACATGTTTTTGGTTGGTTCTCCTATGGTTGGACACCTTTGAATTGGGCATCCTACTTCTTCTCTTCCCCCTTGTGAGGTTGACCTTGTTATCCTCATGTGTTGTTTTATCATGTGTAGTATGTCTAAGTGGTTAAATGGTCTTATGTATTCTTGTTGTGTTTTATTCCCATTATACTTGTGCACATTGTGGAAGTTTGTTCCTCTCTCCCATGGGCTTAGGGGAGGCTAGCATGGCTTCCAGCCATGGAAAGGCATGTGATGATGCCTATTGGTTGGGTGGTAAACAAGCCTCATCTCTTATTTCAGCATCCTTGGAAGAACACTCAAGTTGGAGATAGTTGGAGCCTCTTGCCATCTTGGTCATCCTCATATTTTGTGGGCATTACCTTCATTTTGTAAATAAATGTGGCTTTGTGAAGTTTTATACTCTTGTAAATACCCATTATTGTACTTATTGCTTCTTGTAAACTTTAGTCATTACTAAGGAAGTTTTTACTTTATGGTTGCAAGAATCTTGTAAGATTATCATATTGAAATCATAATGAAACCATGAGTTTTTCTTTATTTCAATGTCTTCATTTGGAAGAATTTTTGTTTAGAAATATGCAAAATATAGTTATGCAATATACTTTAAATCTGAAATATTTAGTTGTGCTTACTTTTAAAAGTAAAAAAAAATATGGCACTACACAAGTCCAATTAAAAAGGAGCATATGGAGGTGACCAAGACAGATTCAGAGGCACTGAATCATGAGCCGGTTGCACAAGAAAATGCAGACCCCTCTCTCATTCAACCTCTCCAAAAATATGACTTTTGGAGGAGCTTGAACTCACTAGCTTCATATTTGAAGATGAGGCTTCATATGGTGAAAATAATGAAGATTTTAAGATCACCATGCAAAAGGGAGAGACTTTGCTACAACAGATAGTAAAGAGTTTGATATCCTATCAAACTCAAAAGAATGTCTTCAACCACAAGAACTTGCTGCCATGGAAGAGAACGTGCAAGCACAATCTATAGTTTGCAACATGCCTCCTGAACCCAAGTTGGAAGATTTTGATCTTCCAAAAGTCACACCTGCTGTAGAGGAAGAGAAAAGGTAGGTAGAGGATGTCATCATCTCTCTCACACCATCCATCCAAGAAGGTCCATAAGAAGAATCCATTTTTGGAGTTGAATTTAAGAGAAATGGGCATATCCAAAGGATTAGATTGTGCCCAATCAGGTACTTGGCTTCATTGGAGCCAAGGGAGAAACTAAAACCAGTCATGCCTACTTCAGGGCATGATGATGAGCATCAAAGTACCAAGGGTCATCATCAATACCTTCAGGAGTCCAATGCAGGTCAGCTTGAGGAGGTATTTTTCATTAATGTTGATACCTTGATGATTTGGGTGGGGGACATGCTTATAGCCCATTTTCACTCATACAGGAGATATATTTAGTGTCAAACCATTTGCATGGCTACCTCTCTCGAGAAAGGGAAGCTACTTCTCCTTGCCAGTTGCAGGCTTTGTTTAGCATTATTTCTCTCTAGTTAGTTTAGGAGTAGGAGTAGATTTTCTTTTAGTAGAAGAAGTTCTTGTGCACACTCTGCATGTCTCATTTGAGGCATGTATGATTTTGTCTTTGTACATAAGTTTTGTTCATTTTTCTCCAAAGGTGCACAAGGCCAGGCTCTTCACTATTTATGGCAGAAGAATCATAGTTGCCTGTAATAGTTGCAAATTCCAAAAATAATCCAAATGCAGAGCAACTAAAGTCATTTCAAAATAGTCCATTTCAGGGACAGATGAAAGCCCCAGAGTCAAAACATTTTTCTACTCTCAGAAACTCCATTTCCAAGATTTTCTTATGAAAACTAAGAGTGTAGACAATAGGATAGGCTCAAGGTTAGACAAAACATAGAAAAGGCATGTAGTCAGGCTCGCAGTGGCTCAGGGATCAGATCTTCAAAGTTCAAATCAGTTTCATGTTTACTAGGTAGACTCCATGCCCAATGGATGCTTCAAGGCCACTTGGTCTCTTCATCTAACAAGAAGATGTCCCCGTGAGTCACCAAATTTTTATCCATATTTCTCCCCGGAAAATTATTGGATCATCCATGACCCCGCACAAAAAGAACCAAAGAAAAAACGTTTGAATCTTGCAAACAGGTCATGAGAAGGACTCTATGATGGAGTGGCGGAGCTTGCGAAATATTTAACGACTCGATGTAAGAAGAAAGAGAAGAAATGGCTCTGTCGAGTGAATCCGTGCCTTAAATTCATCAAAAAAATTATAGCCGGTATAAAAAATGAAGTAGCAGAGTCAGAGAAGAAGGAGACAGTGTCAAAGAATCCAGAAGCTCAAAAGAGAAGAAATAGTGAAGGTTCAAAGTCTTTGGGCTCTGAAACGGTTCAGAATGAGTCCAAAAATCAACTAAGTATGGAGGAGACAATGGACACTGCTAAGTGTCCAAACAGCGCACCTCCAAAGATTAAATCCAAAGGGGTAGACCCAAACGAGCGCCAAGATTCCATGCATCCAGAGCCTCAAAATTTGCACTAAGGCTGTTGAAAAGTCTTCAATTTAGCGAATGCTACCAAGTGTCTAAGCGGTGCTTCTCCAAAGATGAACCCAAAAAGGGAGGATCAAACAAGCACCGGGTCCCCACATGTCCCAGGCCTAAAACAGAGGCAAATTCAAAGCTAAAAGTCAAAGGCAGATAGGGTGGGCCTAAAAAAGGCTAAGTATAAAAGTGGTCACGGAAGAAGCCACGTGTCGGCTATGCATGTCTCCAAAGGTAAATCTAAAAGTGGAGACTCAAACAAGCACCATTTTCCACATAGCCCAGGGTCCAAAAAGGTAAGAGGGGCCATTGAAAATTCCAAGAGTCTGCAGAGGTTTCCACATGTCAATCTGATGCTTCTTCAGAGGAAAAATCCTAAGCGGTTTTCTAAGTGAGCGCAGAGCCTCCATGTGTCCAGTTTAAAAAGGGGACAGGGTCGGGTTGAATAGTCAAACACTGAGATAGACCAGCAGAGGGTGCTAAGTGTCAACATGGTTCCACTCCAAAAGAAAAATGCAGAGGCCACCCTCGGACATGCACTAGCCCTCCACGTGTCCAGTTTAAAAAGGGGACCCATTTTCAAACTGTTTTCCCGCTATTTGTATGGACCCGACCCAAATTTCAAATGGCCATATCTTTCAACTCGGGGCTTGAGACCTAACAAATCTAACACTGTTGGAAAGATCTTGGCCTCGTCTATGCCATGGAGATCTGAGACTTTAAGTTCAAAAAGGTTAGGTGGGAGAAAAATGGAGAAATGTCTTCAGGCCATTAATGCAGGATCTATTTTTCCCCAACTAGATCGGATTCGATCTGATCCGCCATTTCCTCCTCCTTTGAGGTGCCAAATGAGAAATTGATTTAGTCAAGATAGATTTGGGGGATATTTTGTAAGAGACATTGATGGTAGTGGTTGAGCTCCAAACTAGTTTTCCCGCTTCTCTCTCTTTCTTCCTCTATGTTGAATCTATAAAAGAAGGGTCGAGGCTCATTGTAAAGTTGTTAATTTTTCCTCTCTTCCTCCCCTTCTCTTTCTTCCTCACAAAATCAAAAATGGAGTTTGAACTTCCTCCCTTCCTCTATAATTGGTGTTTTACCACTTTCTCATGAATGATGTTTTATGTAAACTTCTGAAGCAATAAAAACTTGTTTTGTGATGCATTTTTCCATCCTTTTCTCTTTTTGGTTGTTTCTTCTCACCTCTCTTCATTGCAGGGTATCTGTGCATGTTTTGGATGTTTGTTTGTAGATCTAGGAGTTGTGTTTGAAAATTTTTCTGTGTGAATCTTATCTTTGGCCTATGATGCAGTTGTTCATCCTCTCCATTTCTCACCTTCCTTTGTTTCATGGCAGTTTGGTTAGATGATCATTAGTTTTCCTTCTCTCGGTATATCACCATTTTAGTCTAGGATCTATTTTTTCTTATTTTCTATCTCTCCCTGTCTCCTTGGATAGTTGGAGTAGGATTAGATTATCTTTCTTGCACTAGAATATCTTGTGGCAGGTAGTTTAGGAAGAGGAACCAACCTTTTTTGGAGATTTTTCCCATTTGCAAGGTCCCACACCTCGGGGAAAGCTCAATGTTATATAATTCACACCAAATGATTCTGCCTTAGAAAAGCAGATATGACAACTCATTTGGGGGTGCTGTGATTTTGTACTAAAAATTCCTTCTCTTCCTTCAAGAAAAAAATACATCCTATCAAAGACCTCTTCCTCCTTTATTGAGGTCTCCAATAATGAATGTTTCCTTAGCACAAAACGATTCTTCCTTGGATCACACACATGAGCAACTAGTTCATAGGAGAGTCATATAAATCATCATAAAATAGATGAAACAACCTCAAGGATAAAAAACATATCAAACCTCGTTCCATAACTAGAATATATTTATAAAAATGTCCTCTTCAAGATACCAAATCAAATACAACAAAGTATTCTAAAAACAAAATCTTCACATAGATTATAGATCAAGACTTTCACCATTCAAACTTTACAAATATTTTTAAATAGACACCAAGAAACTCTTTATATGATCCTAAATATGAAATTACACACCACACCGAGTTTCCTTAAGGTAAATGCCGAAAAACTTGAACAATGCACAACATGTAGAAAATCATCCTTATGTAAAAATACAGTTTCATTATCTTAAACTTTCATACAAAATTTATTATTTCTTCCATTCTTCCTTTTCTCAAACCTCGAGGAATCCTCTCTCATCCTCTCCTTACCTTTCTAGGTTGATAACTCTCTCTCTAACTTGAATTCCTCCCTTTTTACTTCATTTAAAAACCTAACTAACTCACATGAAGCCATTTTTACAAATTTTTAAGCATTTATTGCCACTCACTCACTCTAGGACTCTTTTTCACATGTTTAGAAAAATATTACATGCATAAACCATCAAGAATCTCTCTTTTCATCACTTACATGCTCTAATATCTCTTTTACAACCTTTCCAATTTTGAATTTACAAAAGAGAGGGAAAGTAAAAATTTGAATTTTTGTAATGTTTAACCACCTTAGATTCCTCCTTATGAATTTGACACTCTCTAATACACTTAATTTGATCTCATAGTCATGATAAGAATGAAAATATGCATTTTGATTTTCTTTTGATGATGCTCCCGCATCATTATCCAATAATATTTCTTTCGAATCTTGTACTTATTCCTTCTTCTCTTCCAACATATTGACACATTTCTATGGCGACTTTACTTTAATTCTACACGATTAAACCTACCAAAAATCAACTACCTCCTCCAATTTCTTCTTTTCCTTATTTTCGATATCAATTCCAACCCACCCTTATTCATCCACGTCCTCCAATTTTTATATTATTTCCTTTCTATTTCAACTAAAAATCACCCTTATCCTTCCACCTCCTCCTAAATATTTCTTAGTTTATCCCTTCTTGTTCCCACATCATCACCGGGTCTTAAATTTTGTACACTTCCCTTCATTTGTGCATTCATTCCCATCTAAAATTTATGGGTTTTGCTACACATCCTTTTCCCCGCCACTAGCTTATCGACATTTGAAAATCCAAAATATTTTATTTCTATAACTCCTATTGGGTAATAATTCATCTTCCTCCACCCATATTTGATATTTTCATATATCCGTGATCTACGCAATATCATGTTACAATCATTTCATCTATAGATTTCTTCTTCTACTCCTTTGGTCCTACAACCATATCCTTTACACTCCTCACCTCGATATTCTTATACATTGTACCTATCCTTTTATTCCTTATTTATTGTGTGTATTACTTCTTATTATGAACTTGACCATCATTATTTTTGCTATGAAATTGGGCCTCATCTCCCGAATATCTCTAATATATCCTTTCCATTGTGAAAACTTCCACTTGGTGGTTTCTAGCATTTTATTTCATGGATATCCTTCCTCTCCATATTTTCTTTTTTATATATCCATTACATAATATCATATTCCCTTTTTTAATTTCTTATCCTTTCTTTCCTTTAGGAAATATCATCTTCCTTGTACATTAATTTTTTAATATTGTTATTGTCATTGCTTACACGTTCCTCCACCTTTCTTCCTTTAAATATCATATCCTCATTTTGCACATTACTTGTTGCATAATATATAAGTTAGCTTATCGATATTTTTTTTAGTTATCTCTAGGTAAAAATATTCTTCCTTTTCTCCTTCTTTTTCAGTAGTTTTCTCTTTAGTTCACTCTTTATCACTTAATTTCACATCATGTTATTTCATAAATATGGTCACTCCTACTCTATCTACTGTAACTATGATTTTAGGTCACCATCCTCGACACTATCATCATCTTCCGTATCATCATCTGTCTTAGGAATAATACTCTTGTGCATTATCATCATGATGAATTGTATTATCTTTCCTTTTCCTCTATGAATTTTATTATTCATAATCACACATTCTCAAGTGAATCCATATTCTCCTTTCATCCACTTCTCAACTCTCAAAATTATATTTTCCTTTCACTCAAGCTATGAAATACTCTACTGATTTATTGCATGTTCTTAATCTTAATCCTTTTATCCCATATACATCACCATGTGGATTTGATGCTTTGAACCTTCTTCCTAGAATGGTAACTAATGAAAATTATTACCAAAACACTCTCATTATTTTTCTCTCCCATCATGAATCATTTCTTGATAATACTATCAAGTTCTCTCCAACAAGGCATGACAAGTGTCCATTAGTATGATTTCACACAACAAACAATCATTGCATCATCGAATATTCATCTTCACCTCACATTTCTCTCACACAATTACTTCTTTACCTTCCACCAATTATGTCACTTTATATGGATTAAGATGTCATTTTTCTCCAATACCAACTTATTCATCATTTCTTTTGCCACCAAGTTTTGATTCTTCCACTATCCATCACCATCAAAAATTTCCCCTTATTTCTCACCTTTTGTGGAATATATGCCACATATCATCCTATGAATCTTTCTTTTTAATATTTAGCACCTTTATCTTCTTCAGGATCTTTCCACATTTTTTCACCTTGAAAATTCCTCCTTGTGAACTATGTGTGCATTCACTTATGAACCTTTGCATTTTGGGGCATTTGGTTGCTTGATGTCATACCTATCCACAAAGAGTTACATAACCCTATGAACATGGAACATTTGTCTCTCTCGCACCAAGATACTTCTTAACTCCTCCATCCATTTTGCACCATATATACAAGCCTTGCATAATATTATGTCTTGTATTGTCAACTCTATGTTAAGTATCCTTCTCTTATCCTACACATTTATCTTATGCACCATCTCTCCTATATCATACCTTCTTGAATAACATGGAACTTTTCCTTTGCTATTCATTCCTTTTGAGATATAGTCATTAGATTCCATGTTTCCATATCATATATTGTTTATCCTTCATCAATTTTGTGAGCCCTTTCAGCATTCGGACATCCTTTATGGTATTCCTCTACAAATTTAATTCTGGTCTTTACACCATTGATTTCACTCATAATCTCTTTCAATATTTCCGCTATTATTGTGTGCTTACTACATCTCCTAAACCAAATTTTTTGGTGAGATCCTCCTTTTTTGTGTAGTAAAATGAATCCCTGTTCTTTGTAATCTTAGGGGCTTTTGGTTCACATTGTTTGATGTTCTCTACCCACTTTCCTCTCAATGGAGAACAACACTTCAATAGCTAACTTAAGTTTAGTTTTTAGCTAGTCTTCTACCATAAATCGTTCAACTCTCCACCTAGATTTATTTCCTTTATCTCGATACCAAAACTTGATGGAAGGTGGGTATGCTAAATTAACCTGCACCATTCATAAAATCACAAAGTATATACACACAATAAATGGGATTCTATTAATTCTTAAATCCTTGATGTCATCTAAAACAATAGTTCTCAAATAAGGATCTTACAAACTATTATATAGGTCATACTTGTGCATACCCCATACCCTATGGAACTTTCATTCACCCCCATAAACAGGGGATGTAAACACTAAAATAAGCACTAATTACGATTAAATTATTCTTGTAGTAGGCTATATATATATATATATATATATATATATATATATATATATATCATCTCCAAGAAAGAAGATTAGATGTTGGTGATAAAAGTCCTTGTTTTCTATTACTTTTGATTTATCCGATTGTGACTCTTTCAAGGTTCTTTGGATTTATTTCTCTAATTTTGGATATGTAAAATGGATCCCTATTAGCATGGCTTAACTATTTTATTTTTTGAGATTTCTGACCGAAGAGTACAAAATGGGCCATAACACCTATAAGTTATATACCATATCCTATGTTTTGGGCCCCGCTTTATTTTATTCAAAATATTTTTCATTGTGTATCTTCCTTGCGCTTTTATTATTTTTAATATGTATTTTCTACTTGGAGTAAAATTTTCATGTCACTATTGTTGAAATTTCAGAAAGGAATGCATATATATACTTATCCTACTAACAAAATTAGTGAGGATATTATTACTATCTATTATGATCTTTTGAGCACAAAAAGTAAATTAAGATCTGCATTTGGACTTGATTATCATAACATAGGAAGGACATATTTTATAAATTCCATACCATAAATACTTAGGGGAAAAGTAATGTATCCTAGTATTTGGTGTGATGCGCACAAGGGAAAAACCTATCTTTGATGGGACACAATTACAAAGACACACATACACACACCAAACCACATAGAGTCTAAAATATAGTACAGGGGATGTGTGTGATCATAACGGGGTGATTATCAATGTCATTCTAACTCAATTATATGAATTCTTATTAATATAATGTGTTCCCGAGTACTATGCAAGGTGGTTAAGTTTTTTTGCCTTGAACAGACTCAAAATCAAAGTTTCAAGTAAATTTGGAGTGACAAAGGTGTGAATCAGGGAACAAATTATCAAACTACATAGGAATAAAGTCTACACAATCTAAAGGGAAAAGAGCATACAAAAGATCTATAGCTCCCATACATCCTAGCCCATGATATACAATTTGGTATGGGTATCTTCACATGATACAATTTTAGAGATGCAACTTCATTAGATCAATTTCATATTTTTGTAGTCATCAACCTAACCCAAGGGTAAGTGCAGCAAGTTGGGGGGCTAAAAAGGGGTCATAAGTGGACATCATATTGTAGATAAAAATGAAATCTCAACTTGTAGGGATTATTAGCAATGTGTGCACTAAATATTAGAAAAAATTATATACATATGAATCATAGCATCTGGAATCTAGTTTGTAAACTACTTTTTTTTTTAAAACATACACGTTTATCTATATTAAACACTCAAAATTCAATGACTTGGTATTTTTAAAAAAATCCTATAAGATTGTAGTCTATTTTCCCGTGATTTGGATGACCAAAACTTGATATATTTTGTTTTCCTTTGGTGAAAATTTAGATGTTGTTGTCTATCTTGGGATAGATTTTATTTTGTATTTTTTTGAGCAATATTTTTTTAATGATTTTTTTTGTGAAAGTGGTCTGAAAACATAAAGAAAATAGAGCACTTTTCATTTTCCCGCCATAACTTCATAAAAAAATATCGAAATCAAATAATTTTTTTAACATGTATAGAATTTTTCCATGGTTGGGATGGTATATGTTTTATCACATTCTGATAAGTGAAACAAAAGTTGCAGTCTTAAACATAGACATGAACATTCATGGGAAAAAGTGTCTTAAAGACCTACTATTAGTAAAAAAATTATAAAATGATATTTATCATATTCTATTCACTTTAAAATCAATATTTCTACAAAGCTAACAATCTCCCCTACATGATGGTACCATTTTTGTGACATGTTTTTGATTTTTCGGCATGGTTCAAGTCCGTGAAAGAGAAAATTTGATGTTTTACTATTTTTGATGTAAAATTCAGGATTTGATGTCCACTTTTTTGTTTCCCAACTTGCTACACTTACCCCGAGATCAACATACATTCAAAAATATTATTTGTGTCACTCATTACGCCCTATTTCTAGTACTTTGTTTCATTATCTATTTTTATTTAGATTTTTCACGTATTATCATGAAATTGCTACAATGAGCTTTGGAAACTAATTGAATATGATAATTTCCCATCAGTTTCTAACCCCCTTATAAATTTAACTATTTAGGTTAAATCATTTGGTGAACACATTTTTGGCTTAACCTAGTTTCCTAGAATCCCTAAGTGTGTATAATACATATCTATTTGTCTTCTTGGCTTTCTTGTGTACATTTCTTCTATGGCTTACCATAAGATTTTGTTTAATTGTAATACCTTCTCCTCTCACATAGCTCTTTATGTAGATGCTAGTGGGTATTCTAATCCATCCATGTATCACACTCATTATATTTATGTTTGTCATGCATGTCCTACGATGATAATGATCCCTAAGTGTATGAGCATTATTATAATAAAAAACATTAATTTGTAGATGCCTACCCCGCCTCTTTATATGATCATGCTTCTAGAAATGTATGTACTTCTAGCATTTATACTCATAATGTTCATATTCCTAGTGCTCCTATGGTTGTTTTTCATCTAGTTACATCTTATTGTTCAACAAATGTGATATATGACTTGCCACTTCTTAACCGTGATTGTTCTACTTCTAGCAATAATGATATTGAATTTCTTTATGGTAGTAATACTAGTCATGATGCATGTATAGAGGAATAGTTACATTTCTTAGATAATGAGTATGTTGTTGATGATGTTATCCCCGATTCATCTATAACAAATTGTGTTTCTTCCTTGGATACTTATACACAAAATATTGTTACAAATGATCATTATGTCGCTTCTAATTTTAAAAATATGAATATTGAATATAATTTTAGAGTCAATACTATGATAATATACAACAAATTATAAATGCTAATCACTCTAAAGATGCAACCATGTAAGAAAATAGGAGAGCTAAGGAACTTATCTAATTTACGCTTATCCTGGAATAGATCTAAACCGCAATGAGTGATGAACAAGATGGGTAGGGTGTTAGAAATGCTTGATATTAATTCTTGAACTTGCGGAAAAAGTTAGACATGAGCGCTCGGGCTAGGGTGAGGAACTTGGGTGCCGAGACCTCCTTTGAGGCACCGATGACTACATAGAGGGTCAAAATCTGATTTTTCCTGAGTCACTAGGGTTTTGTTATCACTTCCTATCAACACCTAAGATCCACACTTAGATCGTTGAGCTACCCGTAACTCCGCAACATAAACCCTAGCTGCCTAAAAAAGCTCACAAACACATAAAATTATAATGGAAAAATTAATATGTGAAATTAGATAGACCTCGCGAGTCATCCGATGATAAACTTATGACCAAGAACCACACTACATTCCAGACTCCATGTAGTTCTTTGTTTTGTGTATGAAATAGTGTCTTTAGGTTTCCCTCACACCAATGATGCCAAGATAGCGGGATATGAATAGATAAAATTTAAATGTGTGAGATGGAATTTATAACTTCCCCTTCCTATGTAGTGTATGCAGAGTAAGAAACCCAAAAATGCAGTCCCTTTGATAGTATGTAGATATGATTTCCTTTATAATTTCCCACCCTTATAAGAGTATGCATGTTGTGTATATATATGGATCTCTTGTTTGAATTCCAATACTAATGACATGACATGCAGGCTAAGACCTTGGGATAAGGATAAGAAAACCAAAAGGGCCAACCAAAAATGTCAAAAATGTAAACAAGAACAAATCAAACAGAAGTGCCCAAAATGGACAAGAGCGCATGGGTGCTAGTGTCTAAAATGGCTGTTGGTGTCCTGGGATAAATGATGATATATGTGAAGAGACTGAAATACAAGGATCCTCAAGTGCACCATAAATGAGTGTCAAGTGACATAAACAGAGGAACAATATAATAGAAATGAAATAAAACAAGTGGATAAACAAGGGATGGTGTCATCACTGAATACTTTTCTTTCTTAAGATCCATGCATATAAAAACATACTTGGAGGTATGGTAAAATAGTAATATGTTTGTGATTTTGTGTCTACATTTCCCCCTTTATGTTATTTGAATAAAATTCAAGTAGTGTACAGAAGTAAGGAACATACTTGGGAGAAGTTTGGAGAAGCCCTATCATAGAAGTGCACATAGAATTTATGAACATATATCATGTGAAATCATGTATCAGTGTGTCCACCTATGTGGTGTGAATATAGATATTGAGCCATCACAAGGAGAACTTGGAGAAATACTTGAGATGGTTTGTAGAATTTGGAGATTTTGATTATTTCCAATGGAAATTAAAGAGGTAGCAAGTGATCCATTCCCAACCCAATTTTGTATATTTGAAAATGGAAGGATTTGGGCTTCCTTTTTCCAGATGAAGAGTGTTAGGGAGAGAGGACTAGTTTTTAACTTCATCTATTACTACATCCCCAAAAGTTCCAACCATTACAGATGGATAGAGACCAGATTTAGTTCCGTGTTTGTATCGTATTATTCCATATCAAGAACCCATATATGAATAGTATAGGAAAGGAATTGACGTCTCATTTCCCCCTCACACAGTGTTCCGATTTGTATAGTGTTAGATGGCTTCCATGTTAGGTCATATGGAAGTGATAAAAAATGTAAAGTGACTCCCATGTTAGGTCATCTAAAAGTGATAGTAAGTGTGATGTAGATCCAAATTTAGGTCATCTGAAAGAGATAATAAAGTATGCTTGTTGTACTTATTGATTAATTTGATTTGAATGATATAATATTTATTTGAAATTATATGTATGCGAGTAGATTACTCATGGAGAGATTTTTTATTTTTGCCCCCAGATTAGGTCCTTAGGGGAATAGATTTGAAATAGTAGAAAATGTTGAATGTTGTATAGAGATGATTTGTACCTTTTCTTGAATAGTGTTAAATTTGTGGTAATTATGTATTACGAGTATTTATTGATTATATAGTAGCTTGAGAGGGATTCTAGGGTGATAAAATTGTATGCCCCCATTTTGGCGAAAGGGTAAGGGGTGGAAATAATGAGCATGGAGCCGAAAGTGGAGGTAAGAAGATGTAGTAGTGAACAAAAGGTAGTATAGAATATATTGCAAGATTACATGTATGTTGATTAGTGTATTTTATATAGTGTAATATAGTATTGTGTAATGTGTATGGTACAGGTGGTAGGAAAAATTATGAAGTGAATGGTGCAAATGAGGAAGAAAATGAAGTAATAAGGCTTAAGATATGAGTGAAACCATATGTCATGTATTAGTTGGAAGAATGAGTGCAAATGGTAACTATAGTAAATGGAAAATTGAAAATTGATATATGTAGTAATAGTAAAAGTGAATATTAATTCATTTGCACTGAGAATGATTGAAATTTAAAGCTCTAAGCTATGAGGATGTCATGTATTAGAGTAACTAGGTTAACTAGGTTCGAGAGAGTAGTGATGGTTATGGCTTCGTCGAAAATTGATGAGTTTGTTAGTATGGTTATTTTTGAAAAATGTGGTGAAATTTTCTTGAATTTTTTCATTTTTGCAAAATTTGATTTTTTATTTTATTTTTGTGTTTTCTAACTCGGAAATGAATGACCAAGGCATTGACATATTTTGGTACACCAACACCAAGGCCTAGGCATTGGTAACCTATTTCTAGGTGCCCATGACTTGATCTTGGGCATTGGAGACCAAGGAGAGGGATTTGATAGTGTAATTCAAAATATTGGTATTGTGATGAATTTTTGGACTATGATTAGCTAGCTTAGAATATGTCATAAGTAGTGTCATAATTTTGTTGTTTTTGTATTACGATAGAAATATAGACTTAGGAGAGTTTTATGGGGGTAGGAATTTGATTACATGTCAAATTCTCGGGTTATCGATCTTTGAGTGGGACATATTAGAATGTGCCACCTATGACACATAGAAAGATTGGGGGAGGTTCCCCATTATATGCCTATGATGACTCGCATTGTGTGAGAGGTGGAGTGACAATAAATGTAATTTTTAGTTTCCTACTTGGGAGATGACAAAGACCCTAGAGGATGTACATAAGATATTGTGATTGTCGATAGTTGGAGAGAGAGTACATGTGTTGACCATATTGGATTCCCAAAGGAAGACAAGAGTAGCAAAGTGATATTTTACTAAGACACGAGTATAGAAAGAGACCCATATTAGTATAGATGTTATATTGAGATCAGGTGTTTTGTAGTTTCAGAAGTTTATTGCAGTGGTTAAAACATCATTGGTGGTAGTAGAGGGTAGCATAGTGGGTATACTATATAATATGCATGATATTTTTTTATCGAATTAAGGAGCATGGGACCTATTTTATATGGGTGCGATGTATGTTGGCCCATTTTTATAGAGTTTTATATAGATTCACATAGGAGGACTATGGGGTGGCCTAGGAGTCATGACTATGTTACATGTATGGGCATACAAGCACATTGCGATATTGAGGCCACTTAGTAGGCCACATGTTGATTGGGTGAGGCCCAATGTATTTCTTATGAGGTGGGTGGGTACACAAAGTAAAAGGATGAACATAACCTCCTACAGGTTGATGCTATATTTGATGGGTGTAAGGGCCATCATATGGAGGCCATATAGAGACTATAATGGTTTATTAGAGGAAAAGAAGAGTTGCAGTGAATTCGACGCACTATGTAGTTGGAGGAATAGTTTCCTAGAGTGGCATAGTTATTTTAGGTAGATAATGTATCGAGGAAGTTGGGCATGGATCAAGATGTTTCCCATACCTATGCTTATGGGTGAGAGTAACTAGAGCATTGAGGAAGCCGGAGCAAGGCCGAGTTCCACAGGAGCACAACTAGTACCCCCTGGTCCAAATGAGGTAGATGCGGCCATCGAGCCGATACGTGTGGGTCACACCCAAACCTATAGTTAGTGGTGGGAAGTACACTTATGTGTGATATTGTTCCCAATTATAGTAGATGTGGCGTGTGGACCACTAGATGGAGGAGTAGAGGGGCAGGCACGTACCCACTGATGGATATGGCTTAAGAATAACGCTAATGGAGTGTAATTGTTGTTCGTTGGTATTTGTTAATTGTCACTAGTTTTGGTATAGTTATAAATGTATGAAGTAACTAACATAATGTTTCATGGTTGTAGGTGATGCCTATTGGTCATTGGTTGTGGATTCGCCAATTCACACGATGATGTGGAATGTGCCTCTAGATGTGTTTGTGAGAGGTGAGATGCTACAGTGAGTAGATGTTATTATGGGAAAGCATGCCCATTTTTTTGAGCCATTTGCTATAGTGGCATCCACGTGTAGTATGTTATTGAGTGAGCGTGATGAGGCTCATGCGAGAGGCGAGTGAGCTAGGGAGACCATAGGAGGATGATCCCTAACTTAGGATGTATTCAAGAGATATGTGGAGCTTCAAGGCTGATTTGTAGATTAATCAACCGAGGTTTGTATACTACTGAGAGGCGGATGGATAATATAGAGGTCGTGACCGTGGCGTAGATTGATTGGTGAAGCATCTAGTTCTATATTTACCATGATTGTATATAGTGATAGTGAGGGTGAAATATGATGTGTTGTGTATGTTTATATTGAGGCATAGGGGCTTGCCCCCTAGCGATTGTATTTTGAAACTATGAATTTTAAGGAGATATATAAAGATGGATTATTAGTATCATTATTTTGTGTTGATGTGAATTGATGTAGGATGTGATGATTGTTTTTATATTTGAATTTATGATGCTTGACATGTCTTGCAAAAATGATTGTGTTGATTTATAATGGATGATGTAGATAAAAATATAAAAGTAAAGATAAAAAACATGATTGTATATTTAAATAAGGATGGATAGTATCTGATTCATATAAATGAATGAATGTGATGTAATATAATATATAATGTGAAATAGAAATGTTATTGGGATGATAGGAAATAGTTGAATGATGCATTGCTAATTGTGGGATGAAAAAGATATAGAATAACATATGTAATTGTGTTGTAAGTATGGGGAAGATAGGGAGGGAAGAAGAGTGATTCCTTCCAGTGTATGTATAGAAAACTAGGGTTATTTATATAATACCCTCAACAAATCAAGAATGAACCATCTAACAAGAATTGGTTTGAGAGAATTTGCTAGAAAGATATATCATTAAGTGTAGAGCATGAAGACTGAATGCAAGGAGGTTATTTTTGTAACAAATCCCTCAAAAATCATATAAGAACCTTAAGAACACAAGTGCGTCATTGGGAAATGAGGTAATCATATATAAATCACCTACCAAATATGGAGAGGCCTACAAGGGATGGTGGAAGCATGTGAGGTGGTAACAACATGAGTGTAAGATTCAAAATGAATGTTAGATGAAATGGTGCTAATGATGAGAGATGATGTTGTAAAAGCACAGATGATGACATATTAGGAAGAGAATGGGATGTAGTAGAATTGTGATGTGGGTGAGATGATGATGCGATAGAGGAGCTAGGTGGAGGACATGGATGGATAATGATCTTAGGAGGTGGATGAATGAAAACCTTAGAAGTAGGTGGAGGAGACAAGTGAATAGAAGCGGAAGCATGCTTATGTGGAATGAGAGAAAGAGACTACTGATGAGAGTGAGAGCCAAAGGTAATGACACCCTTGTCTTGTAATATTTGTAACTTTTTATGAAGGGAAAAACACTCATTTTCATGGTAGTCATTGATGTGATGGAAATTGCAATAAGGGTGATCACACTAGCGATGCAAGTGATGAGGAGGGTGATGTTGATTAGAAGGTAGATGAATTAAGATATTTTCTAATAGACCATAGAAAACAACATTAGACTTAGCAGCATATGTGAAAATTCAATGGCTCATGAGTAGGAGATGGAGAATACTTAGATATTGATGTGGTAGAGGGGAGGGAGAGACAGATTACGTGGAGGGGAAGATGGAGACTATGGAGGACACTTAATAGATGATAGAGGAGAAGAAGAAGTGTCTTATAGAGTAGTAGAAGAAGTAGAAGGAGATAGAATAACATGTTCTATAATTTAATCTTGTTCTAAATCTATAACTTTATAACACAAAAGTGTAAAAGAATCATATTTATCATATAATAATTTTTCTTTCAATGTAGGAGTGAAACCATGACAGAATATACATTTATTTTCTACATTAATGGGCTGAAATAATAACCAATGCATGTAAGAATTTAAACTTAAAATGTAATATGAAATTGGCTTTGTTTTTCCTTGATACAAAGTAGGAAAATAATCATGTGTAACTCTAGGACAATTATTTACTATAAATCATCTAAGAAAAGTATCCTCCATGTTAGAGTATGTACTAATAGATCCATAAGGAAAATTATTACCATTGAAGAGCATCATCAACAAGACTATGACAAAAATATTTTAGTAGCAATCGATCATTAGAATAAGAAGCCATATCTAAACGATAGTGCTTAAGATGAAAATAGGGGTTTCTAGTGCCATCAAAACATGGAAATCTAGGCATGATGAAATCCTTAGGGAAATTGTAATTGTTAATTTTCTTAGGGATATGATTTCCATGAAGAAAATCGTTATCAATAGAAGCATAATAGGCTTTAATTTCTAGAGTAAGAGAGAGAGTGAAATTGAGCTTGTAAATTTCCAACAACATGTATGAGTGATAAGATATCATATGAGGGGATGGTAGAAGAAGAAAGAGATGTGTTGAGAGGTTAAAGTTTTCTATTGTGATTGATCATGAGAATGTGAGAGGAAGAAGTGGATGTGGAAGGAGGAGAAGAAGATGAATACTTTATCGTAATGATCGATGTAGATGTATAAGAAATAATAAGAGGTGTACTAGTAGGAACAATATAATCAACATGGATAGTTTCTATATAATAAGAAGAAAGATATGGAAGAGGACGAGAGGAACATGGAGTATTGAGAGAGATTCTAGAAGTAGAATCAGAAGAATTGAGAAGAGGTGTACTAGTAGTAGGAGTAGAATCATCATGCACAACAAACATAGGAAGAGAAGAAAGAGGAGTACTAAATTCACATTCAGTAGATGGAAGAGAAGTAACATCATTACTAACAAGTTCTTGATTAGAAGCATAGCCTACATGATTATCGGACATATATTCACATGCAAGTCTTTCATCAAGACTATCATCAACATATAAAGAAGTAGTAGGAGAACTAACATGAGATATATCATTGCAATCATTGGAAATATTTTCAGAAATAGAAGAAGCATGGGATGTAGCTTTACATTTATCTTGACTATTATTGGAAACAACATCATGCACATGTACATTTGTATCCTTAGAAGTAGATTTATTTACATCTATAGAAGTAAACATGTCACCAAAAAGAGGATCTATAATAAAATTATCATGTATGAAAATAGGAGGAGAAGAAGCTATAAAAACATGGGTGGTTATGGAAGAACAAGGAAAACATGAAGTGAAGTTTTGGTTTGGAGAGAATATGTAAACACTAGAGTTGTGAAAGCTAGTGGGAATGGTGTATTCATGAGCAAGAATTTAGATAATTTTGGAATCACATTGAGCATGGCAATAAAGATCATTAAATTCAGCCTCAACAACATCATCAAGGATAGGATTCACAATAACATGATGCATAGCTTGCTTGGGAAATGAGGATCTATTATTAGCCATGAGGGTTTTAGGGATCCTAGGGTAAGGAGTTATTTTAAGGACGAGTTCACCAAATGATTTAATAAAATATGAATATTAAATCTAATTTTAGAGTCACTACTATGATAATATACAACATAATACAAATTCTAAGCACTTTAAATACGCAATCATGTAAGAAAATAAAAGAGATAGGGAACTTATCTAATTTACGATTATCCTAGAATAGATTTGAACTGGAATGACCGATAAAGAGGTTGGGAATGGGATGAGGCTGAATATGCCCGATTAATGTATAATATATGATATCATCTTACTTTCCTTTTTTATTAAGTTTGGTTGCATTTTGTAACTTTTATTCGATCTGATATGAGTTAGGATGTAGTTGTTTGTCTTTTGATTGATTATGATTCTAATGTTTAAAAGCTCTAAAATTCCTGACAAAGTGTGTGTTTGAAATTTAGTTTTGTAATAAAGAAGGTCTAATCAGTCAAGGAAATGAAGTATGTAGCGTTTAGTATGTTTTTGGTAGCATATGTTCCAACACAGCTTAGTTTGGAACTTCCAAGCTAGTTCCAAAACTCCATTACATAGTCATCATCTAGTTCCGAAAATTTTGGACTTAGTTTCGAACTCCAGTATTTAGTTCTAGAATTTTTGGAATTAGTTCTGGAACTCCTGGTATAGCTCTGGAACTCTCATGTTTTTATCCTTACATAATTTCCTATGGTTTTGAACTTCTCTCGAAGTTCGGAACTGCTGGAAGTTTAACATAATTTCTATGGTTTTGGAACTTCTCTCAAGTTCTCAAATCTGATTGGAAGTTTATCTATTTTAACCACATATGGATATTTTGCATCAACGAACCTTACAATTAGGAAAGGATGTGAAGATTTTTGAACACGAGATCCAGGATAATTATCTTATAGCTGTCTTATCAGCCATAATCGACTCAACATCTATTCCGAGCACAATTCGATTTCATCAGAATCGTAGAGACAACTATGATTGTAAATGTATATATAAGTAGACTTGTAGTAGATAGAGGATATATATGATAAAATAAGAAATAGAGATAGAACAGAGAAGAGAGATATAGACTAAGTATATAGATCTAGTACATTTTGTAATACCGAATGTTTTATCAATAAAATAGCCATTCCTATTTGAGAGAATTCTGAGTTGTTAAATCCTAATTCAAGGAGGAGAAAGGGCCCACTCCCCCAAGGACCAGGATATTCCTTTATTTGGTATTTATATTTCCTGAGAAACTAGTTTAGATCTGTCGATTCTGTATCGCTTTTAATTCTTCCAGTTGAACTCTTTTGTATACTTGTTCCTGCAGGTATCTAGATAGATTCTTATTTTTCTTTCAATCATTTTTAAGCATTCTAAATTGAGTGTGTTTACTTTCAGAAGAAAGTGTGTTTATTTCCAAAAGCAAGTTTGTTTATTTCCATTTTGAAAAGTTTGTTTCTTTTCAGCAAAGCTTTCATTGTGTTTCCTTTCAACAAAGTTTTCATAGTGTGATTTAAATAAGGTTTTACAAAGAATTCATTAAGACATTGAAAAGATCCCCTAGAAAAAAATAAATAACTACAATAATTACTAGATCAATAGGATTACTCTTGTTACATATAGCTTTAGACACACCCCTGGTTTGATATGACATTAATAATAATTTGATTAAATGAAGGGAATAATGATACCCATCATTTTTGGCACCGTTTTGGGAAATCACCAAACTGGAATTTTCTAATTAAGTGTTAGCAAGAGAAACAATCATACATCTAGTAGTTGAAGGATCTTCCTACTATATCATAAAATATATGAGTAGACCAAGAAACTCAAAGGGTAGATTCCTTCCAAGAACATATTCACAAGAATTCACAACATCCTCTAGTCCAAATAAGGAAATAGATCAAGAATTGGAGGCACCATCATCCCCATCATACAAGAAACAAAATTTACACCTATGGAATTCTTAGATCACCACCCGAAGGAAGTAGAACTTTTGGGAAAATATCTATTACTCAAGATCCATTTAGGGAAATTTTTATTCTCAATTGAGTATTCAACCTCCTAATCTTTATTTTTCACCTTCCCCAAGGCATACCACATACCACACCGATTGGGAGGAAAATTTAGAAAATATTTTAAAAATGGCACGAGAAGTTGAAAAAGTACCTGATAGGACCTTTACTTATCCAATTCAATTGGGAGATGATGATACATCAATGAAAAATATCTCACCTACACATTTACCCACATTTAGAGGGATGTCATCTGAAGATCCTATCCAATTTCTATTTGAGTTGAAGGTACTATGTCGACCCATGACTATAAAAAAATTCCAAAACTCAAGTTTTTTCCTTCCACTCGAAGGATGGAGCAATGAGGTGGTTCATGGGATTACCATAAAACTCTATTACCACTTGGGCACAAATGGAGACTGCCTTCCTAGACACATACCAAGATTATTGTAGAGGAAGAAATAGGAAGGAATAATTCTTCAAAATCAAGTAGGAGGAACATGAAAATATAGAAGACTATTTAGACAGATTCCTCTTTGTGAGCAAACAAAGTGGGATTTGTACTTCAAGAGGATTTAAGTAAAATCATTTTTCTTAAAGGTTTGGATAATGATTCTAGGGGATCCCTTAAATTGATAGGAGGTGGAGAAATTGATCGAGTTAAGGATGAATGAAATTAAGGAGATTTGTAGAAGCTATTCCGTAATAAGGAGTGGACCTAGAAAAGGAAAATCGGTGAAAAGTCTGAATTTAGATATTAAAAAACTAATGGATGAGTTATCAAACTTTAAAACAAACATTTAAGTTCAATTAACCTCTACTATGGATGGATTACAAGCCAAAGAAAATTCAAAATCGAACCATTGGCTATGTATTGTCCTAGATGCGGAAAAAGCATACAATAAGACACTGTCATTTGGATAAAATAGAAATATTTCTTATCTCGTGAATATAAAGAACATGATACTAATGCTTGTTCTCTACTTCCATGCATAAATAATTAGCCTAAACAAACCAAGACATCATCCACAACACAAGAATTGAAATTTGTCCAGAGATAAACTAACCAAGGGCAATTTATGCCAAGATCAGTTCCTAATCCTTGGATGATGCCATGGGATACTCGAGATAAAGACAAAAAAATGGGGACAACCACCTTGGGTACCTCAACCAACATGGAACCCTCAAGATTAGGAAATCAAGCTTGGTATTCTCAAGGACATCAACAACCATGGGCTGGTCAAGGAAATCCTTATGCTTGGTCACAACCTAGATAGAACCCTAGCAATTATGCCCAAGGAAGAACATATCGAAATCGAATCAACGAGCCATCATGGGATCCCCCGCATGTAATTCAAAACCGAGAATGTAGTCCAAATACAAATACCAACACAAATAGTAGAAAACCCAAGAAAGAAATAAATAACTCTTGTTTATGGAATAGAACCAGAAAAATCAGCTGATTTACATGCCATGGATTGTAAGGATATTCAAACTAGATCTGGAAAAATCATTAGCACCCACCTCTTATAATCACTGAAATGACAAAAGAAAATGAAATCCCTAGTACTGTTTTTCTAAAAGAGGATATAAAAGGAAAGAAAAGGAGTCTAGATAGCAACACTACTGAGACTCCATTTCCAGAGAGATTTAAAGAAGCTATAGAAACCAAGGAGTCTGAATTGGTACATGAACTAAGGAAATTGAATATTGAAATACCACTATTACAAGCAATTAAGGACATTCTAGAATTGAAAAAATTAATCAAAATGTTATGTTTGAAAAATCCTGGAAGGAAGAAACAATACCCAAGACTATTAAAGTAGATGGGAAACTTGCTGATTTATTAGCAGGAAAACTTTTACTTCCCAAATACGAAGATCTTGGAAGTCCTGTTATTTTTGTCTCTATAGGGAATAAGGATATACATAATGTTTTGGTAGATTTGGGAGTGGCTATCAATGTAATGATAGTGGATACTCTGAAAACATTACCATTAACGGGTATACAACCTACTAATACCATATTGCAGATGGCAGACTAGTTTGTTGCAAAACCAGAAGGGATTATTGAAGACACAGTGGTTATGGTGGAGTCATGGGAATATTTGATTGAATTCCTTATAATGTAGCTAAAAGGTAAAACATTGGGTTATCCCATTATTTTGGGTAGACCATGGTTAGCTACAGTTGCTACCTTAATTGATTGTAGGTCAGGTGATATGACAATCTCGAATGGTAAGAACTCTAAGAAAATTTCCTTATATCCTTCTAGCATGACCTTTTACTGACAATCATGAACAATTGTGGGTTGATTCTCTTGATACTAATAAGAAAAATTTATCTTCTTTGGCTATGATAATATTGCAGGATCATGTAAGAGAATTAGAAGAGATGATTAATCCACCATTGGATAAGCATCAGCTATCCTGAAGCAATAAAAAATAGTTCTAAAACTCCGTGACTATAGCTTCGGAAGCCACAAAAATAGTTCCGTAACCCGTGAATTTAGTTCCGGAACCACAACATTTAGCTCCTGAACCACCACATGAAGTTATGGAACCATGAAAACAACAGTTCTCTGTGATTGGAAATAATTTCACTCCAGAGGAATGATATTTCTCATGGGGAGAGGAAGAATCAGTAGCTTTAGTTTCAAATACATCAGGGAGTGGTGAAGAATTTTTGGAAAGTAGCAAGTGATGTTACTACATACCATATGTTGTTACCACATGCATGTCCACTAAATACTTTAATGTAACCCTTTTAACAAATTAGTTCACCACACATTGGAACCAAGCATGTTGAGATTCAACTGCAAAAACTTTGAACATTAACACTGGTTGGAGGATGATGAAGAAGATAATTTTTTTATGTTCTAAAAAATCATACTAAAGATTTTTCTTTAGATTACAAATACATAAAGGAATCCACCCAAATATCTACACTCATCACATCTATACTAAAAATGTTAAACCAGCTTAGGTAGCCTCATAGAAGGATTAATGCTATCTTACAAGAAATTGAAAAAATATTACAAGTAGGTTTTATCTACCCTATCTTAGATAGTAAGTGGGTATCTCCTCTTGTAATTGTTCCTAAAAAGAACAAAAATGGAGAATATGTGTTGACTATAGGGAACTTAACGAATCTAGACCGAGAGATTGTTTTCCCTTACCATTCATAGATTAAGTCCTAGACAACCTTTCAGGTAAACAATACTTTTCCTTCTTGGATGGCTTTAGTGGATACAATCAAATCAGAGTTGTTGTTGAAGATCAAGACAAAACTACATTTACATGTCCATGGGGTACCTTTGCTTATAGGGTGTTACCATTTGGCTTATGTAATGCTCCTGTAACTTTTTAGAGAAATGTACTTGCAATCTTTACTAATCTAACAAATGATTGTGTTGAGGTATATATGGATGACTTCACTGTACACAGAGATACATTTGATGATGCTTTGAAAAATTTGGACAGAGTGTTAACAAGATGTGAACAACACAATCTATCTCTTAGTGATGAAAAGTGTTTAATGATGGTTGATGAGGGGATTGTATTAGGACACCATATTTCAAAAAGAGGAATTCAAGTTGATCAAAACAAAATTAGGATCATTTCAGATTTACCTATTCCTCAGACCCCCACATATATCAAGTCATTTCTAGGACATGTTGGGTACTATAGGCGCTTTATAAAAGATTTTAGTAAAATTGCTGCCCCCATGTTTAATTTTCTAACCAAGGATTGTGAATTTCTTTGGGATGAAAAGTGTCAACATGCTTTTGAAGAAATTAAAGAAAATTTAATCACTACTCCAATATTGAGAGGACCTAATTGGGAAAATCCATTTCATATCCAAACAGATGCTTCAAATAATTCCATTGGTGTAGTTTTGGGACAAAAAGATGAAGAAGGAAAAATGTATGCTATTTATTATCTTAGTATTAATCTTACTCCCACTGAAATAAATTACACCACCACTGAAAAAGAATTTCTTGCTGTAATTTATGCAATCAATAAATTCAGACATTACGTTATAGGTTACAAGATATTTGTACATATCATTGAACAATTAAATATTTAATGAAAAAACTAGTGGTTGGAGGAAGAATAATTAGATGGTTATTACTTCTGCAAGAATTTTATATTACCATTGTGGACAATCCAAAATCTAATGTGGTAGCTGATTTTTTGTCAATACTAACCACTATAGGGGAGCAATATCTAGTCAAGGATAACTTTCTAGATGAAAAACTATTTGATATTTCAGCAAGTACACCATGGTTTGGTGATATGGAAAATTATCTTGCAACAGGTAAGTTTCCTCCTTTCACTAAGAAATAAATAAAGAAGTTAATCAAAACCAAAGGCACAATTCAAATGGTTAAATGGAATGATATTTAAATGTGGGATTGATTTTGTTTTGTGCAGATGTGTAAGAGAAGATGAAATCTTTGACATTCTTAGAGCATGTCATGATGAACCAAGTGGAGAACACTATTTAGTGAAAAGAACAACTCATAAGATACTTGCATCGTTATTATTGGCCATCTCTCAGTATAAGGATGTAAAGAGATATATCGGGAGGTGTGATCCTTGTCAAAGGATGGGGTAACCAAATTTTACAAATGAAATGTCTCTTCAACCTCAAGTAGTAATTGAACCATTTGAGAGATGGGGATTGGATTTTATTGGTCCCTTTAATCCTCCTTCACAAGGAAAGGAATATATTCTTGTGTGTACTGACTATGTGAAAAAGTGGGTAGAAGTGCAGACATTGACAAATGCCACTGAAGAATCAGTTGCTGATTTTCTTTAGAACAAAATTATGGTAAAGTTTGGAGCATCGAAGAGCATAGTTTCAGATCAGGGACCACAATTTATGTCTAATATGATTAAATATTTAACAATGTATTACCAAATCAATCATAAGAAGTCATCTCCTTATCACCCATAGTCAAATGGATAAGTCAAGTAACAAAAGAGAATTGAGAACATCCTTACCAAAATAGTTGAAGTGGGAGAAAAGATTGGGTGAAGAGACTACCCAAGCTGTTTGGGCTTATAATAAAACTTGGAAAACTATAACAGGTTTTCACCATATGTGTTAGTCTATAGGAAAAATCCCTTGTTTCCCATAGAGTTTGAACTTTAGACATTGAGGACAATGCAGTTAAGGTGGTAATTGAGTTGATGCAACTCAAAAATAAAGAATCCTTCAACTCAATAAGTTGGATGAATTAAGGATGGAAGCACTTCAGTAGACAAAGATAATCCAAGATCAAAGGACGTAATGGCATGACACACATATCAAGAGAAGGAAATTCAAATTAGGAAACCGGGCATTGTGTTTGATTTTAAGTAACAACAATTCAAGGGAAAATTGAGAACCGATGGTTTGGACCCTATCGATTGAGAAAATATTTGACAATTGTTCTATTCAGCTTACTTCCCATTGGTGGCACTAGAAGAACACTCTTGGTCATTGTACATAGGCTGAAACTCTATAGGAAGCCTCCCATTAAGGATGAATTCTTGAGGAAGATTGAAGTGGACAAAGAATTCAGTCATATGGAAGAACCTAGTTCTTCCAAAATAATAAAATAACTAGATGATATATGCATAATAAAGAGAATAAAATGAAAACCAGTAAATAACATTTTCTTCCCCTAAAAAAATAATTAAAATAGAAAAAAATAAAAAAATATTTCTCTCAAAGGTCAATTGAAAACTAGTAATGGCGGTTGACATCTTCTTTTGGATAATTCAATTAAAAAGGAATTCTTTTGAATTCTAGCTGTCTTATCAAACCATGTTTTGTTCCACTTGTAGGAATGATGAGTCATCATAACAAAAGGATTACATCATCAAGGATGGTAATTATATCTTTTAACTTATTTAGGGTTAAATTAAATGTTTTCATGTGTGATTTGACTTGATTTAAAAGTTGGTATGATGAGTCATCTATTTATACATTATGATTACAAGTGAGTAATCATGAAGATGATATGGATGGAATAAGTGGCGGCATGGTTATTATTGGTAATCATTAAG
The DNA here is from genome assembly GCA_018340775.1 of Taxus wallichiana var. yunnanensis. Taxonomy (NCBI): domain Eukaryota; kingdom Viridiplantae; phylum Streptophyta; class Pinopsida; order Cupressales; family Taxaceae; genus Taxus; species Taxus wallichiana. Next base: position 189,529,963 of record CM031239.1, read on the forward strand.
TGTAAAATCAAGTGAAATAAGTTGTAGAGAGATTTTGAGAAGTAATGAATTAAGCTTGTGTTCAAGCAAAGAACAAAGGATTTTACAGCTAAGAATAGAGGTTCCGTAGCTAAGAACAAAGGTTCCATAGCTAAGAACAAAGGTCTTGCAACTAAAATCATCAGTTCCACAGCTAAGCAAGAAGAATTGTAACCGATTTGCACAGAATCAAAGGAAACAAAACTCGAGTCAATATGGGGATTAAAAATAAATTAGACCAAGAGGATGATTCCCAGTTTCTCTTGGACGAAGAAGTGGCATCTATCTTTGAGCATGCAAGATGGATAGTGTTCTGAAGAAGTTTTCAAAGTATAATGATGAATTAGTAAGAGAATTCATCATAAACCTATAGCAATCCAAGAAAAGGTAAGAAATATCTTTATTCCTTTTTCTATAAATACAATAAGTAATGTGTCTGGAGTGTCAATTGTGCATGTCCCACATCCTACCAAAGGGACATTGAAAGAATTGGTTGAAATCCTACTACAAGGAGGAGAAATTGAACCCTAGTACATTTACAATACAAAGAAAATCATAAAAGGGGTTAGAAGGGCTAGTTTTCCCAAACCCTTTGACAAGGTAGCATTTTGATAGTGAAATATTTAACCTGTGATGGTCAATTTGGGTCCGTAGGAAAATAATTCCTAAAAATACTCATATATCTGAAGTATGGATCCACAAAACCTGAGTACATAATAAACCTTCCAAGGTTTCTTTTTGATTCTATCCAGACCATGGCCCAGAGGTATTCCTGGGGTGTTGGGATAATCAGGCATCATGGGCTAATTCATTTAGTATGCCAACACCATTTTCTGTCAAAGAAAAATGGAGAAGAAATTTGGGAAAATTTTCTTGGCAAGTTCAAGAAAAACCCTAATATTATTAGAAGGACAATACCAGCTCCATTTTCTCCTTCAACTAATTTGGAAATTGATGCCCCTGCAGAAGAACAAAAGGAAGTGGAAAGAGAGAATATACCAAAAAGAAGGTCTATGAGAAAGATCAAAACAATAGAGCCTTCTGTGCCTTTGAAGGAAATTCCTTCTTCTACAACAGCTTCAGGGGAGCTAATATCTGTCTCTGATACGGTGATAGCTCACCCATACAAGAGCAAGAAACAAGAGTAAGAAGAATCTCTAGAAAGAAATCCACCACTGGGCATGTTGAAATTCCCCAAATAAGGAAAATTCATAAAAGGACAAGGGAAACCCCAGAGGGAAGGAGTGAGTAGGAAAATATGGAAAAAGAAGTTGCTGATATTTTGGGTAGCATGGCCATGACTCCTCCTGAACCAAGCCAAGCTGAGATGGACAAAGGAGATGAGAGACTTGAGGAGCAAGATTTTCAAGAATTGACTGAACCATCAACATTGCCATATGAAGAAGAAGATTTGGCATCCTGGAGAAGAAAAGGAAAATTTCCTTTGATAGAGGAAGAATGCTCAACTCCTCAAATAATTTCAGAGGAAGAAGAAAGACATCAGGTTAAACAGGATATGTTCTTGTTTAGAGCAGAGCTTATAATCAGAGAAAAGGATGAGGAATTGGATTTCCTCAAACTCAAATTAGAACAAAGGGAAATTCTCATTAGAGAGCTAACAACTCATCTTGCAGCCAAGACTAAGGAGTTATTAGTAATTAAGAAACAATTGATAGAAAAAGATGAAGAATGTCAGACTTCCAGGATTCAAAATGTTGTGTCCACAGTCTTTGCACAGACTGAGTTAACCTATTTACCACTCAAACAAATATGGAATGACACTTGCAGGGAACTCAAAGAAGCTAAAACATCAAATGAAGATTTGAAGACCAAGATGGAAGAAGAGAAGAAGGCAAGAAAAGAGTGGGAAGAAAAGTTCTATAAGGAAGAAGGAAACATATATAAATGTCTTGTAAACATTCATATGGTTTGCATTATGAGTGAAAAATTGATTGCCTACAGGAGGCCCTCTCTTGCATATAGTGTGTTTTTAGAAGAGCAGTTCATTCCCTAACAGCTGTCAAGGATTGCAATTGGAATTCTAAATGAACTACAAGATGAATCTAAATTCATGACATCTTACTCTTTATCTAGTCCCGAAAGCGAAAAAATATTCTATGTGAATTTTATCTTTATAATTTTATGCTAGAGAAAAACACATAATTTATGATCAATTTGTATGTGGGGGAGAGCTACCAATGCATTTGTCTTTGTTCTACAAAACCAAATTTCATGGAAGGAAAGGGAATCTGAGTTTTTATTGAAGGCTAGCTCAACTAGTCTCTCGTATGAGAGCTCACTAAGGTAAACCTTCCGCCTTCCTCATACATTTTAGAACTCATGCCTTTGATGAGCGATTCAAGACACATTATTTTTCCATTCTAAAAATAGTATTGATTACTTTACCTTCTATAAGGAGGAGAAGTTTGAAGATATTTATGAAGGATGATCAAAGAGATGGGAACTCCTTACTGTTTTCTTGAAAAGAAGGGAAGTAATATCCCCTACAAATCTGATCTGGAGTTTAGAAAGGGAAAAATCATTATGCACAATAATTCCTCATATCAATGATACCTACGGGAAAATATGGATGGGAATGAAAACAAGGCCCCCTCTACTTCTCACCCCCATGTCTCCTTGGAAAAATAGAGAACCTCAAGATCCTACTAAATTTGAAGAGTGGGAGAGGAAAATAGAAGCAGGAGTTGGGTACAGTACCTCTAAGTTTAAGCATTAGAAAATCTAGTTTCAGCCATTTGATCTAAGAAATCAAATGGAATGCGTAACATATAACTCCACTTTTGAAGAATGAAGTTTGTAAAGGGACTTACAAACAAGTTTGGGGAAATCATGAGGCCAAAATATGCCCGATTAATGTATAATATATGATCTCATCTTACTCTCCTTTTTTATTAAGTTTGATTGCATTTTGTGACTTTTATTTGATCTGATATGAGTTAGGATGTAATTTTCTATCTTTTGATTGATTGTGATTCTAATGTTTAAAAGCTCTAAAATTCCTGATGAAGTGTGTGTTTGAAATTCAGTTTTGTAATAAAGTAGGTCTAATCAGTCAAAGAAATGAAGTATGTAGCATTCAATATGTTTTTGGTAGCATCTGTCCAACAAAACTTAGTTCGGAACTTCCAAGCTAGTTCTAGAACTCCATTACATAGTCATCATCTAGTTCCAGAACTTTCGGACTTAGTTTCGGAACTCCAGTATTTAGTTCCAGAATTTTCAGACTTAGTTCCGAACTCCTGGGTATAGCTTTGGAACTCTCACGGTTTTGATCCTTAACAATTTCCTATGGTTTTGGAACTTCTCTGAAGTTTCGGAACCAATGGAAGTTTATCTATTTTAACCACATCCAGAGATTCTGCATCAACGACCCTTCCAATCAAGAAAGGATGAGAAGATTTCTGAACGTAGATCTAGGGATAGTTATCTTATAGCTGTTTGATTAGCCACAATCTAACTCAACATATATTCTAGGCATGATTCAATTTCATCAAAATCGTAGAGAAAACTATGATTGTAAATGTATATATAAGCAAACTCAGTAGTAGATAGAGGATATATATGATAAAATAAAAAATAGAGATAAAACAAAGAAGAGAGATATAGAATAAGTACTCGGATCAAGTACATTTTTTAATACTGAATGTTTTATCAATAAATAGCCATTCATGTTTAAGATAATTTTGAGTTGTTAAATCTTGATTCAAGGAGAATCAATGGCCCACTCCCCAAGTATCGTGGATATTCATTTATTTGGTATTTATATTTCCTAAGCAAATAGTTTAGATCTCACAATTCTCAGTATCACTTTTAATTCTTCCATTTGAACTATCTTGTATACTTGTTCCTACAGGTGTCTAGATAGATTCTTATTTTTCTTGCAATCATTTTCAAGCATTCTAAGTTGAGTGTGTTTACTTTTAGAAGCAAGTGTGTTTATTTCCATTTTGCAAAGTGTGTTTCTTTTCAACAAATATTTCAGTGTGTTTCCTTTCAACAAATTTTTCATAGTATGATTTAAATAAGGTTTTACCAAGAAGTCCTTAAGACATTGAAAAGATCCCCTAGAAAATACAAAAAAACAACTACAATCAACTACTAGATCAATAGGATTACTCTTGTTGCATATAGATTTAGACACACCCTTGGTTTGATATGACATCAACAAGAAGTTGATTAAATGAAGGTAATAATGACACCCATCCAAATGATGTTGGAAATGCTCGATATTAATTCTAGAACCTACGGATAGGGTCGACATGGGTGTCCGAGCCAGGGCAAGGGTGCCTTTACGCCGAGAGACCTCTTATGGGTTCCAATGATTGTGTAAAGGGTTAGAATATGATTGTTTCGTGTTGATAGGGTTTCACTATCAATTCTTGTTGATCACCTGATAATCCCACTTGGATCATTGAGGTACCTGTAACATGTAAAAAAACCGTAGCTACCTATAAAAAAATCGCAAACACATAAAAATGGAATGAAAAATGAAATATTTGAATTCAGATTGACCCTGGCGATCATCTGAAGGATGAACTTATGACTGAGCACTACACTACATTTAAGAATCCATGTAGTTCTTTTTCTTATGTGTGAAATAGTGACCTTATACTGACCTCATGCCAATGATGCCAAGATAGCGGGATATGAATAGATAAAATGTAAATTTGTGAGATGGAATTAAGAACTTTCCATTCTTATGTAGTGTATGCAGAGTAAGCAGCCCAAAAATGTAGTCCCTTTGATAGTATGTAGATATGATTTCCCTTTAGAATTACATGCCCTTATAATATTATGCATGTTATGTATATAGTTGGATCTCTTATTTGAATTCCAAAACTAATGACACAACATGCCGACTAAGACCTTGAGACACGGATAAGAAACCAAAAAGGCCAACCACAAATGTGAAAAATGTAAACAAGAACAAAGAAGACATAAGTGTCCCGAATGGACCGGAGCACATGGGTGCTAGTGTCAAGAATGGGTATTTTTGTCCTAGGATAAATGACGACAAATGTGAAGAGACCGATAGAAAGGGACCCCGTGAACTTGACTAGAAAAAAACATGGAAGTGAAAAACATAGAAGAGTAATACAATAGAAACTAAATCAAACAAGTGGATGGATAAGGGATAGTGTCACCAGTGAAGAATTTTATCACTTGAGATCCATGCATATAACAACATACTTAGCGGTATAGTAAAATAGTAATATGTGCGTGATTTTTTGTATAGACCTTATTCCTCTCAAAATAATATTTCAAACACTTGTGATAAAAATTCGGTTGCAAATAATAATTTTTTTCCTTCCCTTCCTCCCCCTACATGATATTGTATCTACTCAAGCACAAACTATTATTACAAATGATACTAATATTCATTATCTCTCTTCACAATAAGATGTATTTGATGATTGTGAACAAAATATTGTTACAAATGATGTATGCATTTATACTCTTGATTTTTAAAATGATATTTCACATAATAATGAACTTAATGATGCATGTATTTATTATTCTTCCCAAGATAAATAATGTCTTGATAAGGGTGTCCAAGCTTCCATTTCTTCTAGCTTTTCTCATAGTCCTCCAAGTTGCGAATGTGACTTCTCTACTAATTGACCCAAAGATTCAATTCCAACAGAATAGCATTGTCATGGCTACATATAATGGCAAGGTGTAATCATTCAATGAGCCTCTTAATGTCTAAGGTATTACTCCAAATGAATTCCTTTCTATCATGTATGTTGTAGGTGAATTACAAAATCAGGATCATAATATTACCCTTGAAAGTAATTCCTATTATGATCATATTGACCGTGATTACATTTATGAAAATTATATTCCGAGGAAGATATATAATTTTTCCTTTCCTAAAGGTTTTACCATGCCTAATTTTACACTCTTTAATCGAAAACGTAACCCTTACATGTATCTCAAGGATTATCAGGAACTAATGGCTTCACATATTAATGATAAGTTTCTCCTCAAAGCATTCCCTAGTAGTCTCATAGGAATTGCATTAGATTTTTTGCACTATTTTATTTACGAATCCATTTATACTTTTCTTCACATGGAAGAAGCATTTATTAGGTGGTTTATCTTTAATAATGGATATAATATTACATATGATAATTTTTCATCATTACATCAAGGAAATATTGAATTTGTTATTGATTATATCTTATATTTCAAATCTTGCATGTATCATTTACTATATCAGCCTATTGATTTAGAAATGCAATATATATTTTTGTGGCTTGATCTTTCCTCTTAAGAAAAAGTTATTGTATGACACATGTGAATCTTTTACAACACTTTGTCTTTAAGTTATTGACTTAGAACATGAGATACTTAATCCACACCCATTTACACCCAACACGACACATATGTCACTGCTTCACATCTACTCACTTTGTATAATAAGGGTCCACCCACTAGCACTTTGCGGTAGCTTCACATTATTCATCCCCCATACACATGAGGTCAAGGTTATTCATAATGGTGATACATCTCATCTCAATCCACCTCCACTTATACATCCACTATGATTCACTCCTCCTCATAAGTGGGAACCCTTATAATTTTCTCTTTCTATTAGGAAACATGATATTTTAAAAACAATAATTGATGATCAATTGATTTGGTTACCTTGTAATGAGCACCAACCTCATCATCAGTTGAAATGGAGTCATAATATTAATGGGCATCAGAAAATGATTTTTATACACTTAATAATAAGAAAAAATTACTCAAAGATAAGGGTGTCATATCCTTTCATGCATGAAATCATGATTGATCATACTCTTATTTTTCTTGACATAATTCACTATAATTTGTAACCTTGCATGATTTTCATTGTAGTATTAAGAATATTTTATGGATTCCTCCATCGATTCAACCCCACAACAAGAGATGAATACACAACCTACTAGTAAGGCTAATCTTAAAGGGGTTACAAAAGAGAAATGCCTCTTGTATGACAACACCTCGATATTAATAATGTATCTAATACTACTCTTCCACCATCATTAGGAATGTATTATTCACACATATAATATCTAGTATCACTCGAGCCACATGTAATCATTTTCCTCCAACTCCAAATAAATTCTATTCTTAGTTTGTGGCCCTCCATATGTTGGTCATTTTTATGATTCATCGTCAACATGAGAGGATCATGCTCCATACATTTTATGCATAGATTTATGAGAAATCATGCTACGCAATTACTTGTGGATTATGCCTCATATAAATGGTTAAGATGCATCTCTTTCTCTACTACATGAGTGAATATTTGATTATCTCACAAACATTCACATTTCTTAATTGTACATAAACCAAATAATATAAAATCATTACATATGCTACAATATTCATTCTTCATCTACTATAACATCAAATATATAATGAAAAACATGAAAATCATCATCACTATAATATTACACTACTTGATAACATGTCATCATAATCATACCCATCAATCCAATCATTAAGGTTAAAAATTCACATACACACACGTGTGTGTGCGTGTCGCATGCGTGTGTATCTAGACCAATGCCCTCAATCCACCTCACTACTAATTACACATGTAACCATTAGAGATATAAAACTTGAGGATTTTCAACTAGATATCCATCTCCACGATCGATTTCAATAATATTGTACTCGAGCCCGTAACACTAGGGCCTTGACCATAAGCTCAATATGTTTCATCTTGTTGTTTGTGGACCATGATCATATTGTAAAATATGGCCCATTCATTATTAGGTCATTAATTTAATGGTATAGGTTAGTGTGGTTTTCTACTTGTTTCACTAAAAGGGTTGTGAGGTGTGACTCATTGGAATTACTATTTTTTTGTAATTGTGAGGAAATTTTGATAGAGAGAAGAGGAAGTTACATCAAATTTGTTATAGGGTGTATCCCTTCTTGTATTTTGTTGGACAGAATAAAAGGACTAGTTGTTTTGTGGATGTATCCTGGATCTAGGCGAGCCATGTTAAATATTATCTCTAAGTTGCGTTCTTTTATTTTCTGCACCTTTAATTTCAGATTTTCAATATATTCTACATTTTAGTTTCTACTTTTGTGATTCTATGGGATTGTTCTGCATAATTTTTATCCCTTATTTCCTAAGACATCTATAGCTCCACATATTGTTTAATATATCTTGCATTCAAATTACTCCTCCTACAACCTCTCTCACATGTACTAACTTTTCCCTCACCTCATCTCTCCAAAATTTTAGTATGATAGAGGTGGTTTCGAGAATGATTTCCATCAATATCATATACAAGCTCTAGTATCCCTCTTCCCACAATGACATATAATGGCACAATTTGAGTCAATGAGCACACCATAGGGCATCCCCTATACAAAATCATATGACACCAATGTTAGCACATCGTTATCATCAAAGCCTATATATTCCCATTTACTCACCATATCAACAAAAATATCCTTCAATACTCATATTTTGATATTGTGGTTTCCACTTTGCATCACCGTCGGGAAAGCCCCTCTCTTCTATTCTCTTGATACTACTAGCCCACCCTCGCACCATCAACTACAACTAGAAATAAAATTTCCCATCAATGCTCCACCCACCATTACGTGTATATTGGGGTACACCCTCATCATTCACTTTAATGGAGAGTATATCAAGATCGACCTCATATGTTTGTGGATATATCAACTCTACCATTTTGGGCCTTGTCTTAACTCCTACCTTTTTAGTTTGTATGTAGTTATTGTTTTCTATTTTTGCACCCTTGCAAAAATTGAACAACTTGGTTGAGCACAGACTTGGAATGTTTTCTGCAAAAATTTGGAGCAAGCTGCGAATGTAAAACAAGTGCCGCAGTAAAGGAATGAAGGCCGCATAAAAAAATTTTCTTGCCACGAGATGAAAATCAAAAGCCACAACCTAAGGAGATAAACCCGCTGAAGTTAGGAAATATCTATAGAAGAATTGGAGCATGCCATAGTGGTCAAGAAATTCATCGATTGAAGAAAAATGGTCCGCGGATGTTGAAATATTCATACCACATTGGACGAAGCCATAGGTCAATACAAAGGAACTAGTAAATGCATGACACAAACAAAAATAGCTAGGGGCACAAAGTGAAACATATAAGCTAATAATTCCACAGAACATAAGGAAGAACCACATAATTCAAAATCCACGTAAAACTAAAACAAGAAACCGGCATCAAAGGAAACCATTACTTTTTTGTCGGAAGATTAAATGCATATAACCTTGAATTCGATGATACAATCCTTGCAAATCGATACTATTTGAAGGAATCTCGACCTCCTCTATACGATAAAAATCATATTTCATGAATTTAATGGAGGTAGGTGGGTGAAGGAAACAAAATAATCTGCAACACGCAAAATTTCTATTCTAGACAAACATCAACCACAAGAATTTAATACAACATGGGTGCCCATGAACGAAAAAGGCGTGTGGCGGTGGGTAATCGAGAGGTGCCTAGATATTTCGAGGAATTTATTTCTTACTTTTGGAGGTCAGAAATTTGAGTTCAAGTTTCCCTCTCTTTTTCCTCATCTTCTCTCCTTCTTCTATAAATTGTAGAGCTCTACTCATTAAAAAGGAACCCCTCTTTGTTGTAATGACACCATGTTAAAATGGTGGCAAACTTCCCATGGGTTTTATCCCTTAAGCTTGGTATCTGCAATGTATTTTCACCTACTACCATGAAGTTAGGAAACTATACATCCCTTAAGAAATAAAATCAGATTTTGTGGCTATCTCTCTTCCTTAGTCTCACATTTTATTTCTCCTTGCCTCTCTGCTTACATTTCTTGGCATGCTATGTGTTTTCCTTACTTGTAGGATCCATTTCATGTGTTGTTCACGTGTGAGAAAGCTAGATCTATGTGGTACGTATGTTCTTCCATCTCAAATTTATTTTCCTTCCTTCTTTTACCTTCGTGGAGAGTGATCGAACCTTTTCCCTAGTGCTATTGTCACCTCTCTTAGCTTAGGATTTCTCCTTTTCCACATATCTTGCTATCCATAGTGCCTTTGAATTTTAGGTTAGGATTTACTTTCAGTATTAGGAGTAGTGTTAGCATTAGGATAGGTAGAGGAACCGACCTTCTCCGGAGGTCTCTCTCAGTTCACAGGTCCCACAATTGAGAGAAAGTCCCATGTTGCCTCAAAATCCTGGGTTGTTTATGACTCAGGGCAGGGTGTAATTTTTAGCTCCAACAATTTTGGAAAGTCCGGTGGGACAAGAGATCAAATCTATACATTTTACAGGTGTGTACTTTTGTTTGTATTAACTTTCATCAAGTTTGATATGATCTTGGTGAAATCTTGACATTTGGAGGTAATTTCAAGCATATCTGATGACTTCACTGATTCAAGTAACCCATTATTTCTGAGTTACATACCCTCCCCTTTCATTCCATTCACTATTTCCATCCATTTCTATCCATTTTTCCTTCCATATCTTTGCATTTTCTTCTATTCATGAAGTTTTTCAATCATGGCTTCATCCGCTCATTGGGATTCTCATTTGCAGCAAAAAAACAAGTTGCGTTCTACCTCTTCCTTTTAAAAATTCTTCCATAAATCAGTTTCATGAGCCCCATTATTAAGAACATGTGTATAACCCACCCTCCACTGACCCATATGGTTATTCATCTAACCAAAATGTTTATCAAGAACAAGTTTATTTAGGTAATGGTGGCATTACCATGGAAGATGTTGATTTCCAAAGGTAGATTTAAGAAATGGAAATGAGCATGACATAGGCTAGAGTTACATGCATAGTGAAGGAGGCCACGATTGGTTTCAAAAATCCCTACCCATGGATAGGATTTACACCTAACGATTCAACCCTCGCGCATAAGCCACAATTTTTGATTGAAATGATACATCGTAAATTATAGACTGGTTGAAGAAATAGAGGCTTACCAATCTAGTGTTAGGTAGCCTTGTCAATGGGGTGACCCTACACTTTCATCCTATAGCCCTCCCATTCCTCTTTCCCAACCTATGCCATCTTAGCTCCCATGTTCCAATTCTTTGTCTTCCTACCCTCATTGAGGATTCCCCTTCTTCATCATCTTCCCTCCCATACAAACAATACAAAAATTAGTTGAAGATCCCAACAAAGAAGAATTCACACAAAATTTGAAGGATTGGGATTAAAAATTTGATTCTAATCGATGCCACAACCGAGCAAGTATTCATTGAGGTTGAGGAACAAAAACAAGTGGTAGAAACTGATTTGGCAAAGAAAAACAAGAGTAAGAAGTAGAATAAGAAGTGAAGGAAGAATCAGCTCCAAATTGGCAAGAAGAGGAGCACATGGAAGCTGAGATCCAAGAGGAGTTTATTATAACACTTGATCATGAAGAGGCTGATTTTATATCAAACTTGGAAGATTACATTGGTGAAGAGGAACCCATTGAGCTCACCACTTTTACAGCCCCACCATTTGTCTTCCAACACAACGAGCCTCTTGTTGTAAGAATTTCTCATCAGCCATCCATGGAGGAGGAAGAGAAGGATGATGAACATCTCAGTCATCATGGAGGTGGAAGAGTCCTTTGATGAGTTATTTGTGTAAGCACCACAAAGTACAAATCAGTTTGCACATAACTATTTTTCAGAAGGTCTGCATGATGTCCCCATCCATGGGGATGAGATTTAAAGAGATGGGAAAATCACAAAGATCAATGTATTGGTTCCCGTGTCTCATGTCCAATCATATATTAGGACATCTTGGAGCCAAAGACATAATCACCGCTATCATGCTCACGTCGAGCATGAGGAAGAACTTTAATGCACCAAAGGTCAACAACAATGCCTCTAACCAAATGCAGAACAACTAGAGGAGGTAATATTTTTGTTGGTTGCTAATACTTTGAGGATTTGGGTGGAGAATTGGTCCCAGATCATTTTTTCACTCTTATTTATGGCCATGTTCATTGCCAAATTAATTACATGGCCGCACTTTGTAAAGAAGGGAAGTTACTTCTCCCTTCTTGTTGCAAGATTTGTTTAGCTTCTCTTTGTATCTGGTTAGAGTAGGATATGAGTAGGTTTTTTAGCGAATAAGTTCTTGTGCACACTCTATATGCTTACACTAGGAGCATGTATGATTTTCCATTTCATACATCTTTTTGTGGTGTTTTGTTTATCTTGCACAATTCAATCCATTGGAGGTAGTGTTTGGAAATCAGTTCCTTTTATGCAGTTCCAAGTTGATGAAATTGTCATTTTAGATCAAGATCCAATTTCAAAATGTTTCAAATCACTTGGGGTTGAGTTCCAAAGTTGTAAGATCAGATTTCAAATTATCAAATTGACTCCATGCCCAATGGATGCTTCAAGGCCACTCGATCAATTCATATAGTAGATAGATGACACCTATGAGTTGCCAAAAATGTTGTCTTTTTTTTTGCACCCTTACTAAAATTGAGCAACTTGGTTTTTCATGGACGGAAATGTTGGCTACAAAGAGTTAGAGTAAGCCGCAAAGGTAAAAAAAAAGAGCCATAGGTAAAGGAATGAAGGCCATATAACCATTTCACTTGACGTGGATAAAAATCGAAAGTCAGGATAAGGGGATAAAGTCTGCTAAAGTCGAAATATCCGTGGAAGAATTAGATCATGTCATAGAGATCGGAAAGTCAGTAGATTGAAGAAAAAGGCTTCGTAAATGTTGAAAGAGTTGCACCACATTAGACGAAGCCGTGGGTCGATACTGAGGAACTAGCAAATGTGTGACACATTAATAAAAATAATTAGCGGCCATGAAGTGAAACATAAAAGTTAGTAATGTATAGAACATAAGGAATAACCAATGAAGTCAAAATCTGCGCAAAACTAAAATAAGAAACCATGCATCAAAGGAAAACAATAGTTTTCCATGGGAATATTAATAGCGTATAACCTTCAATTTGATGATCAAATCCCTAAAAATTTGACACTATTTGAAGGAGACCTCCGTATGTGATAAAAACCAGATTTACTAAATTTAATGGAGGTAGGTTGGTGAAGGAATAAAGGGTTTACTGCAACACATAAAAGGTCTATTTCAGATGGCTCAACCACTAGAATTTAATGCAACATGGGCACCCAAAAAGGAAAAAGGCATGTAGCGGTGGGTAATCGGAGGTACCCAAGACTTTTAGGGCATTTATTGTTTGTTGTTAGAGTTGGAAATTTGAGTTTAAGTTTCCCTCTCTTTGTCCTCCTCTTCTCTCCTTCTACAAATTGTAGGTATTTACCCATGAAAAGGGAATCTCTTTTTTTTTTTTGAAACAACACCATGTCAAAATGGTGGTCGACTTCCCATGGGTTATAGAACTTGATCTTGGTATCTGCAATGTATTTTCACCTTCTCTGCTATGAATGTGGGAAATTATGCATCCCTTAAGAAATACAATCATATTTTCCGGATACCTCTCTACCCTAGTCTCATGTTTTATTTCTCCTTGCCTCTCTATTTGCATTTCTTGGCATGTTGTATGTTATCTTTACTTACAGGCTCCATCTCATGTGTTTCTCGTGCACATGAAATCGGATCTACATTTTCTTTATTGCATGTCTATTCTACTCTCTCACTCACATTTTCCTTCCTTGTTTTTCCTTCGTGTGGAGTGATCAACCCTTTTCCTTGGTACTATTTCTGCCTCTCTTAGCTTAGGATTTCCCTTTTTCTACATCTCTTGATATCCCTGGTCCCTTGGCATGTTTAGGTTAGGATTTTATTTTAGCATTAGGAGTAGTGTTAGCATTATGATAGGTAGAAGAAATGGCCTTGTTCGAGGTCTTTCTCGATCCACAAGACACACAACCGAGAGATAGTGCCATGTTGCCTCAAAATCACTAGTTGTCTATGACTCGGGGGCAAGGTGCAATTTTGAGCTCCAATAGTTATCATCGCCAAATATTTGTCTTGGGGGAACCTCCTATGTGAAAATAAACTAGAGGGTCACCCTATCATACTCAAAATGATCTACCCGCCTAGGGAATCTATCCTCTAACCACATATCATCACTTTGCATACCGTATACCGCATAAATGTATCGCATATTTGGCCTTGTCTTAGGTCGAAAAGTATTAAAAGTCAAAAAATTAAAATTTAGAAATATTTAATATAAATCCCATTTCACTACTTATATCAATGTCAACATATGTTATTTACCATTTCATTAGTCATATAAGCTATAATGGCCTTCGTAATTCTCTTGAACCTATTCACAAACGTATCTCTCGAATGCGACATTGTCACATCTTAGAGTTATCTACCATAATTTATCATAATAAAAAATGAAAATTATTAATTTCCTTTTAATATTTACTATATGTAGTAATTCCAAGGTCCTTTAAAAACCTTAATATCTATAGAAACCTACTCACCAACTAATACACTCTCACTTTATGAGCCATATTTTGGGCCCATTTCATCATTTTTCGGTGCCATGAGAGGTGTTAGGATCATATTATCTATATCTACCACATTAATTAATTGATTGTACACCTATATTTAATTTTTTGATTTTTCATCGAGAACAACCAATACTTACTTAGTATTATATATACTACTAAATCTCTTACTATGAATTTCACACTACACATCTATTTCATCTGTTTCAACTCAATCATTTAATTCTTCACATCTCACCCTATCATCGAAAGGGGGAAATTCCTAGGTATTTATACATAACTACCACACTAATTTAATCAAGCAAGTGGTAAAATTTTCAATACCAATAATTCAAGTAAGTATTATTGCTCAATATAATTTAATCATGGCACAAATATGAAACTATAATCAATGTTGAATAATTTACCCTCAAATGACCTAAAGTGGGGAAAATTGATATATAAATTTTACTATTCCAAATATTACAACATAAAATCTTGAATTTATGGTGGGAGAGGAACAAGAGATTATTTAGAGAGGAGATTAGCTTTGTGAGAGTGGTCATCAATAGGTTACAATTGGCCATTTTAGAGAATGTGTATATACATTAGAAAAGTGGAAACTCTTTATCTTTTAGGGATAGTGAAATTCTCAAATAATGGCCTAAGATAACTATCCCGGCTTGTTGGATCTCTCCCCAATTTGAGGATTCTTAAAAGGCTAAGGAGAATGTTAGCGGTTTGAGATCCACTTCCCGAGTTTTTGTAAATGAAATTTCATGAAGATTCTAAAGGGAATCCAGGTATCTCGGTGATAGTTTACATAATTAGAAATGAAAAGGGGGATTAGTTTTAGTTGGTTCCTATTGACTACAAGTGGGAAGTTGTAACCTAGTACAAGTCCATGCTTTAGAAAGAGGTTTAGAAATAGAAATTTATCTAAACACTATAAAGTTAAAAATCAAAGGGGATTCTTAGGTAATAATTAAATTAGTAATCAATATAAAAGCCTCCTCTAGAAAATTAACTTAATTTTAAGAAAATTTCTCTTTCTACCGAGTAGATTTGATAATTGGTCAATCAATTATATCTTTAGATAGAAAAGAAAAGTGTGAATCTATTAGATAATAAGAGAACATAGTAGGATATGGTGGAAATTATAAGCACTAATGTCAAGGAATGGATGGGAATCAAGGCATGCATTGCTAACAAGGGATGTTAAATTCATGATTTTTCTAAAGGACTTATCACTTGTTTGGGAGTATGGAAACGTATTTTTAGGTGAGGTTTTGACACCTATCTTATCCAATATTTAATTTTATTTTTCTAGTTTTAGCGAGAATCAGGGATGGAGAGTCCAATATATCCCCTACTACATTTTGTTGGAATGGAAATCTAAATGGACTTGTATACAGTATTAACTAGAAGATATTGAAGTTGGTCTTTAAGATTGAGTTTGAGAAAGCCCTAGAAGCCATGAAAGGAAAATTAAGGAGAAACATTTTAATTTGGTCATTCATCCCCGATTTAATGTAAAAGTGGAAAATACATTTATGGGTCACCTATTGATTATTTGTCCGTAAAAGGAGATGGTGGTAGAAATTGGACATAGATGGGTGTGGCCAAATAATAGGGTGGGAATGGAAGAAGTAGTGGAATAAGTAATCCTTTCTACCTAGCCACTAATTTTGTAGGAGAATATATTTCAAGCTAGGTGGTGTGTGGTATCTAAAATTACACCCCATGTAATTTTAAATAAACTTTCATAAGGACTTATCCATTTTCATGCTTTAGAAAATCCACAAAAGAATATTTCAGTGTACCTTGGAATGTAGGAACTCAAAGTTCCATTGGTTCTCCTAACCTATGGAATAAAGGAATGAGCAGTGTAGATAGTTGGGAAAAAATAGTGAAATTTAGTGTTGCATGACATTATTTTAACTTCGAAACACTAAGGAAATAAGTACATGGAAAAGAAGAGGAAAATTAGAGTACCAAAAATTTGTTTATCCATAGAGGAATGGAAGAATCTACTAAGTTCGAAACCCACATAATACTAGTTTGGCCTTCTATGAGTTCACAAAGTTGTAGTGTCCCACAAGTTTTCTTAAACCCACATAACATTAGAAAACAATCGTAAGGTTAAAATCTATGGATCAAGGAATTATACGCTCATGGATGAAGTAGAGTGTTCCTATTGATCTAAGAAAGTGAGGAAATGGTATGAGGATGTGTGGAGGTAATAAATATTCAAAATGTCATGGAAAAAGCCACGTAATGCAAGTAAAGTATGTGAAAAGTCTTAGAACCGTGTTAGTTTATGAATATAAGTGATAACCACCAAAACCACCTAAATTTAATGAAGGATGGTGTTATTTTGTGTAGTATGATGGTGTGAAATAGACTCAAGATTCATGTTGGAGTTGTTGGCTAAAATTGGAGGCATTCATACCTATACTATAATAAAACTTTAAAGATAAGTAATGCTTTTCATAGTCATTTATTGCGAAGGTTTGGTTTCAGCTTTCAAAGCAATATTTTCACTCTCTCTTACTTCTCTTTCTCCACTCCATAAAATTGTATAAATGTAAGTGCCTTTGCACATTTAAAGGATTATATCCCATAGATTTGTAAGATTTGACGTAAGATTCCATGCTTTTGGACTTCTGCAACTATTTTGTAGGAAGTTTCTAAACCTCTTCTTTTATAATTACATGTAATACCATTTAATGAAATGTGATTTTGGTTTTCCTTCCTTCTTATGTATTGAATTTTAATCCTCAACCCTCTTGTCTTTCTTTAAATTTGTGTATTCTTCCTATATATCGATGATTTTGTTTTAGATTCTTGTATGATAGTTTAAACCATGTCAACAAGCCGTGTTCAAACCCTATTTTAGTTTGCAACCTCTTTCCCTTTCCCACCGAACTATGGATCCTATGAAAGTATAGTTTACATTTTAGTTTAGTTGTATTCTTATGTTATAGATTAGTTGTGATGGGATAGAACCAAAGGAACCAATATTCTGGACGGATAGTGATCTCACTCTGTAAGTAATACACTTATGAGATCATCCCATGTTACCAAAAATTATGAGTATTCATTATAGAATATTCATGGGGTGCAAATTTTGGTGTTAAATTTTTGGCATGAATAGTAGGACCATTTCTCTTGTTATTTCACTAAGTTCTATTGTGCAGCTTAGCGATTTCAATCTTGTAAGGTGATTCTTCTTCAACTCATTTGGTGACTCCACTTTTTCAAGTTCAAATAAAGCAACAAAGTGCCCATTTTATGAGAAGGATACATACAAGATTGACTACAACAGAAGAAGATCCTTTTGATTACTTGCACCTATCACAAAAATAAAGAGAAGGGGAGATCGGTTAGAAGAACTCCATCACCTCCAGAATAAGTCCTCTCTACTCCTCTTCCTAGTAGGACCTTCTTATTATCTTCAAGATTTTTATACCCATTACATTCATGGCCTAATAAAGGAACCAATATTTTGACACGTTTAATGGGGAATCCCTCTACTTCTACCCCGATATGATGATATTATAATTGTGTCCTTGAAGATTATTTTTCTTTACCTAAAGAATATTACAACCCCTTTTAAGCATATCAAGGATGTTTCTAACATCTGCTTAGTATACCATGTGACTACAAGTAATGTTGCAACTAGATAACTAGTGGCCTCTCATTAAAGGAAAATCCCTACAAAGGTACAAAGGCTTAATAGTAAACTCTATAACTATATAGGATGAGTTAGGAGGAGCTCTTTGTAACCATTTTGAAGATAATAGAGATCACATATCTTTGGTGGAGAAGTTGACAACAAAACAAAGAGTACATAACGAGCCAATGTCTTATTTCAACATTAGGTTCCAAAGGAATTCGGATCCAATTTTGTAAGTGGTAAGGAATACACCTCAATACGTATTCCTTTACTATCTAAGGGATTTGAATAGTGATATTTTAGTCATGATTCAATCTATGACGGGTTCAACATTACTATATGCTTATGAAATTTCCATTATGGATGAGAATAACCTAATTCAGGTTAGGAAACTTT
The DNA here is from genome assembly GCA_018340775.1 of Taxus wallichiana var. yunnanensis. Taxonomy (NCBI): domain Eukaryota; kingdom Viridiplantae; phylum Streptophyta; class Pinopsida; order Cupressales; family Taxaceae; genus Taxus; species Taxus wallichiana. Next base: position 189,548,493 of record CM031239.1, read on the forward strand.
CCCTAGACCTCCAATTCCTAATTTTTAGAGTTAGGTACACCCATGCCTTATCATACTCCTAATTTAGCTCCCATTTCAACCCTAAGAAGAAAAATTTCAAGTCAAGCCTCCACCTCTACAATTCCTTCTAGTGAGTTTCATGAGGTTATGAAATAGTTGCAAAAATTTGGAAATTATTTGGTATGTCTTAAATGACTACAAGCTCAAAAATTCAACCCTTATCAACCCCAAACCAACCCTAACAATATCCTTATCCACCGGCCCAACTCCAAAAATCAAGTCTGGTTTTACGAAACCTTTTTAATCCTATAGTCCAAAGACAATGAGTTCATTCACAACCTTGGTTCCAATACAAAATAATCTTGTGAAAGATTATGAATGGTTTTGACTTTATAATCTTCCACATAATCAAGAAACTTGTGTAAATGATATCCTCATCAAACAATTAGTAGTAGAAAATACATCCCTTCCATAAGACATACACACGAAAGGAATTTCACAACAAGAGATTACTTGAGGAAATGCCATCAAATCACTCTTCACTTGTAAATTGGAAAATGGAAAATTTCTATAGAATCAATTAGATGCAATGAAGTATTCTAATGCCTTCATCAAGCATGGTCATGAACACCAGGGTGAAAAGAATATAAGTATAAACAAATATTCCACCCTTTTCCCCTTCAAGATCCCACCCTAAAGTTAGGTAATCCATGGACTAAGGTGGACTTCTAACTTCAACAATAGTACTTGTGGGATATATTAAATCGAGAGTCCACTACTAGTATGTGGAAAACTATAATTCCAAAAGACCAAAAAGGTCACAACATGTTGTAGACCCACCACCAAATATAACTTTGTGAATGGAGAAAATAAGAAGATAAAATGTAGAACCTATGATGTAAAAACCCATGGATTATCCTTTCAAAATTTTGGATCAATTGAAGAAGGAAAATGTGTGAATTTAAATCTATAAATATTTTTCCATTCCCTGAATGATATACCTTTTACAATCCATCATATATGATCTTCCCGTGCCACTAGAAATACCTAAGAAAAAGAATAGGTTGTGCTTACTAATACACTACAAGAAAAGGATGATTAATCAAGTAAAGTGAAAAATACTTTTCCCTTCTATGTGTCCCATATTATAGGTGATTAATTAGTGCATAATTTCATGATTGAATCAAGGAAAGTAGTTTAACAATTCCCAAACAACTAGTAGATCGATTTGGTATTGAATATGAGTCACCCTCTAAAGGATTGGTGTAGTTTGATGGAACAATGATGGAAAATATTAGGGCCATAAAATTTATAGACCTCACTCTTCATGTATGTAAAAATATTTCAATTCTAAGGGATGTATTTTTATACACCTAATTTTTCACTTTTCATCTTACATACATGTTACTAAGAATTTCCTTATGTAGATAAGGGTCACCGATGCATCTATTTCTTGAGCAGTGCCTTAAGGGGTATGCTAGGAATATGGAATGGTTATTCATGTAACCATTATGGGTTAGAATCAGTACACAAAGAGAGTGTCACTATATAGTCCCATCCTTAGTTTTCCTTCCATTAGCTATCCTTGTCCTCTTATGTCTTATGCATATCGTATTCGTGATTTCTTTCTTTCATTCCAACATTTTGCACCTTGTCCATTATTCTTCATGATTCGTGACACTTATTTTTACTTCACATTACATTTTATCATCCATGACCGATACAATCACCCACATGTGACTATGTTTGCATTTGATTTTTCCCCTGTCATCAAAATCACCTGCGTGAGATTGTGTTGGGTATATATACATAAATCACATCCAGGACATTCATAGAGGAAGGAAACATGAAGCTAAGACATCTGAACTTCCATTTACTTTTCTCTTTTGTACTATCTTTTCATTTGCTCTCTTAACTCTATGTTTGTCTTGTATCTTGTTTGGATGATTTCTTGCACTATTAGGTCATCATATAGTGATTCTAGGATAGGATTGGTCATACCCTACTCCACCTAATAGTAATTATCTTAGTGTGCTACTTCTCTGGGGATATAGATGTGTCAATGACCACTCAGAGACCTGTTTGTACATAAGATCTTGTTTATCCTTCCATATCTACCTCCGGACACCTTCGCCCATATGTGCACCTTTTTATAGGGCTCATTTTATCTGTAGCTTTTATTTGTTTTTGCCAAATCATCACTTCATCATGGATTATATCAATCTGGATTCCTTTGAATCTATTATGTAATCATTTCCAGAATCATGTCATCCTAAAGATGAGTTTCCCTTTTCTATGGATTGTTGTGTTGTAGGAGCACCTTAGAAAGGAACCTTATGATTTAGTCTAATCAACTAATTAAATCTAATTGCGAGTAACTATTGTAATATTTGATATAAAAATAGTAATGTATAATAAAGATTCAAGAAAACTAATATTTAAAATATGAAACCTCAAGAATGAAGATATATGGAGAGACTTAGTTCATTTAGGCTCGATCTAAAACTGATCTAGAATGGGGAAAGTGATAAACAAGCTAGGAAGAGTGTCATAAATGATTAGGTTAAATTTTTTAACCCACAAACAGAGCCAAACATGGGCACCCACATTAGGGAAAGGGTGTCAGGGAACTGGAGACTACTACTTTGGGTGTTTATGACTATGAAAATGGTCAAAATATGGGTTTTTACTTTGTCAAAAGACCTTCGCTGTTATTTCTTGTTGGTTTCTTGATGGTCACTTCTTGGTCACCAAAGGTACATGGAACATGTAAACCAAGGACTCACCTGCACAAGCCCATAAACCACATAAAATCTAAAAAAGAAAGATGCATACTTGGGAGTAAGATTGACCTTGGCGATCACCCTAAGATTTAAATTACAACTGAGCGTTGCACTACATCTCATACTCCATTTTCTTCTTGTGTGTGTGTGTGTAGAAATAGTGCCCTACAACAACATTTTCTAAGTTACACTTGATAGTGGGTTGTACCTAGAGTGTAGCAATGTATAACATGTATGGATGGAATAGAATGAACTTCCCCTTCCTATGCAGTGTATGAAAATTTGATGTAATGCTTGTCCCTTGAATGGATGCTATATGGATTCCTTTGAAGTGCTTAAATTACTTTGGATGCAAGGTTAGGTGATGATGATATATGCTTATTGCTTGGTCCCTCATTTTGAAAACATAACTATGGATTTATATTATTCCTTTATTTAAATTTCGTAATTGACAACCACAAGGCAAAACTATGAGTGAAAAATATGACCAAAAGATAAAGGACACCCAAAAGGAGTGAGTGATGTTGGTATAGGTGGTATTTTTATTCATTTATTTAGTGTTATTCCACCTCACCGGTGTTATGTTTGTGGAGCCTATTTTCATGTTAGAGTTTGGTACACCTTCCATGTGTTACACTCAGATATTTTTATGGTGGTCCCGCTCACCGGTGAGCGGGTCAAGGGGTTCGGGGGTGAAGCCCCAAAGAAAATTTTCATGGGTGGTTTATTAACCCATGGGTAATGGGTAACCGTTATGGGCTATTTTTGGGCCCATGGTTTTTCGGTACCCATTGTTTTGTAAAACCACCTCTTCGGCTACCTATTGATGTACTTATAAATAGATGGACATATAATAGGATTTATATGAGTGTGTTTTGTGAAGGTGAATAGTGTGTGTGAATTCAAGTGTGAATTCGGAGGGTTTGTTGAGCACAGCTCCAAACAAGATCTGATTATTGTAATTGTGAAGACTGTTGGCTTGTAATAAAATCTGAGCAAGTGTTCTTGGTGGATGTAGCCCACATTGGGTGAACCACATTAAATATTGTCTTTGTGTTGTGCATTTTTCATTTATGTAATTCTATTCATACTTCTTATTATTGTGATTATGAGGAACTATTTCGCATTAGATATTATTAATTCTTAACAACTCGGGTGAGTCATCTCACTTAGGTGGACATGGATCTAGGTGTCATCTTAGTTATGATAGAATCTCTTACAGAATCTATCATATGTGTAAGTGTGTCATAGGAGTTACATTCCCATTTGGGAAAGTAACTCCTCTTCTCCATTATGGAGGAATATTCTCTTACATGGGAGTTACACATTCACTCCCCTATTTGTACTCACCTCCTTTGATCTATGATAAGTCTAAGCCGAGCCAAGTAATTCCATTCTACTCCATTTTTTAATATTGAGCTCTCATATACATGCACATTTTTTTACAAAGCTTGCTTGATTTAATATCACAACTCCTAAACTTTGGTAAAGTGTAACTATTTGATGCACATGAATTCCCTCCAGGTATTCATCCTTCACTCGTTCTTGGTATCTGAACTCAGGGATTGGAATCACATTGCTCACCATTATTGCTCCACCGTGTAGTTTCTTATGAAAGCTCTCACTTTTACATGTGCTTTACTTACATATTTTGATATTATTGTGGGTGTATGTTTTGGGTTTAATTTGTTGCAAGAGACAACTCTCTGCCTGGAGCTCGCATAAGAACTAGGCCTTTACCAGTTTCATTCAGGCTCTCATTCCTATTTTTTTCCTTAGCTCAGGGACCTCTATGTGGTTCTTGAGTCTTCATGGTGTCTTGTTTTTGGTTTAAATTTTAATGGGTATTGGTAATCAACCTGTTTGGTGCAGCTCTCGGTGCCCATGCATCTCGCTTTGCTTCTCGACTCACACCCTTTCTCGAGCTTAAATTCCATGAACTCTTCTCTGGTTTGATCCTACGTGATTAGGTTGGCTGTCCCATGTCCATGCTCCTGGCTCTTTCCCCGTTCACTTCTTGGGGTTCTACATTGACTTCCTATCTGTACACCCCGTGTTGTTTACATATTGCTCACACTTCGTGTTTGAATTTTGCATGCCCGTTTCTCTACAGGTGTGCCACCACGTATCCTGTTGGGTTTTTTCAGACCTCTATACAAGGGTTTAACATATCTTCATAGCCCCGACATAGACCAGTTACACCACAAAGACCTACACATGGCCTCGCTCATTCTACCTTGCTTCTACGACATTTTTCACTCAAGCCCACTCGTGGTTTTGCAGTTTCACATTACAAACCTAGCACACCAGCTCCACTGTCAACTCGTGCAAATAGCCTTTAGCTTGGTCCATGCAAATCCATCCCTTTTAGAATTGTTTGGTGGTCAAAAAAATCCCTCTTTTTTAATGTTTTGAGGAAAAACATTTATTTCATGGCATTGTAATAATTTTTAGGCTCTAATTTGCTTGTAATTATGTCCTTCATTCATGTGTCAAAGACGGAGGGCGAGGTCCGGGGTTGGCAGGAGGTTAGTCCCCCCTTACAAGAAAAAACCTTCCTAAAATTTGATGTCATTTCTAACGAGTACCCACATGACACCCCTTGCACCCATTTTAGGCACTTTTTAAATCAGTTTGCAAATCTTATTGACATTTTCCATCAGTTGTGGGAATTGTATTTTGCTATAACTTTTGACTCGTTGCTATGTTTTGAGTGATTCTTTAGTCAAAGTTGCATGATTTTTACACATTGCATGATGGGATTATCATTTTTAGAAATGCACTACTTTATAAAGTGCTAAATTTTGAACGAGTTCACTAGTACTCTTGGGTTTTTACACCCAGACACATTATCGGCCAAGTCTGACGTCTTGTTTTCGTGCATCTTGCACTCCTTGATTTTGCATCATGGAGGGTGCTATTTCTAGACTTGAGAATCCTAGGATCACCTTATATCCTCTGCCACTTCTCACCGAGAGAGAGAGAACTAGTCAGCTTGGTGTGCTCCCATGGAACGTTACTTCATTCACAAGGGTCTTTCACCCTTCTTAATTGGGCCAGTTCCTGCACCCACTGATCACCATCATTTGGAGGACTTCCTTGACACTTGTGACCATGTTTTGGTCACTTGATGATTCATGTCTCCAAATCTCTCTCGGTTTCACATGGAAAACTCATATCCACCCCACCATGTCCTGAGCATTCTTCGGTCTCTCTATGGAGACCTTTCACATACTTCGCCATTGTTTCGTTGTTGGTCAAGTTGTCCCCTCTTCTTCATGTGATGGTAGTTCCACCGACACGTAATCACTTGGTTCTCGCTTCGATGACGAGGATTATACACCCAATTCGATGTCGAGAGTACTATAGAGGAATCTTCTCCTCCTTATCTCACTATTCCAAAGAGTGTTGTCACATCCCACATCTCATTAGTTATTGAGCAGTCTCCTATTCAGTCTCATACATTCATCACACCTGCCTCCTTTCCACTTCCAGTGTGTGAGGCCCCTTTCACTCCTCTACCTTCATTGGATGACTCATACCTATCTGACATCACTCTTCTATTTGTTGAGCCCCCTCATTGGGATAAGTATCTGCCGACCTTGGTCGTCTTTTCACATAGTACACTTGTGATGTACTACAAGTTCCTCATCCATCTACAAGTATTTCAGAGGAGTTCATCATCTCCATTGTTGGGAGTGCCCCTTTTGGGACTCTTACCACTTCCACTTTTCTGGAGACCTTCATTGATCCACCCTTGCTTGTGGATCCATTTTCTATTATGGGGGATGTTTTGTTGCCTTCACATCAGTTGGAAATCCTTTCTACAGGTGTTCACCCTTCATACTCTGATAGTTCTACACATGTGGCATTATCTTCGGTTCCTTGGCACTCACTTGCTAGACCTATGCCACACTTTCGTGGACCAAACTTAGAGTTATTCATGTTGCTTCCTTCAGCCTTCTTCATGGAGTGGGTAGACTTCCAAAGACGTTATTTATGTCCTTCCTAAGGGTAGGCTCTTCTTCAGTCTAGAGGTAGAGGATCTCATCATTGATATTATTCTCGGGAGAGTTCCTAGAGCTGCATAGTTCGAGATCCTTCCATGGCATCTTTTCCATTCATCTCATCTCCCTCTTCTTCTCTCTTCTTCTTTTTCGAAAGATTTCCTCTTTGTACATTGTTACCTTTACAGGCTCGTATGTGGCTAGGACCCATCTTTGGCATCTTTCCTAGATTAGAGAGTGGACTTGTCTCTCTTTTGGGGGAGTTTTTCCCACTGGGTTTTCTCCTTTTACTCCACTTTTTGAGAGTTTCTTGTACGTGGGTACCTCATCAGGCTTTGTGTCGGGACCCATTTCTCATTTCTGACTTGCCACCTCATCCTAAGTTATGATGAAGGGGGGGTGTTGGTGTAGGTGGTATTTTTATTCACTTATTTAGTGTTATTCCACCTCACTAGGTGAGTCATCTCACTTAGGTGGACATGGATCTAGGTTTCATCTTAGTTATGACAGATTCTCTTATAGAATCTATCATATGTGTAAGTGTGTCATAGGAGTTACATTCCCATTTGGGAAAGTAACTCCTCTTCTCCATTATGGAGGAATATTCTCTTACATGGGAGTTACACATTCACTCCCCTATTTGTACTCACCTCCTTTGATCTATGATAAGTCTAAGCCAAGCCAAGAAATTCCATTCTACTCCATTTTTGAATCTTGAGCTCTCATATGCATGCACATTACTTTACAAAGCTTGCTTTCTTTAATATCGAAACTCCTACACTTTGGTGAAGTGAAACTATTTGATGCATGTGAATTCCTTCCAGGTCTTTGTCCTTCACTCCTTTAAGTAATATAGAAAAGGGTCGGGGGAACCTAGAGGGGAGAGGAGTGTTTGGGTGTTGTTGTCTTGGTTGGGCGCTACTGTCAAAGCCATGAAATATAAACAAGTAAAATTCCAATTGGGTTGTAGAGGTGTGCAAGACCAAATAGAAAACAAGATGCAAATATAAGAGGCTAAATATAGTTGTCAACTACTATTTTTATTACATAGAAATCATGTAAATGCTAGTATGATTTTAGGACGTGGAAATGTACCCAAGTGTGTGATTTTGTGTCTACATTTTCCCCACTTTATCTTATTGAGTGAATGCTCGATAACATAAAATAGATATAAGATGCATACTTTATGATCCATGTCAAGTGCGTGGAAAAAATGTGTGTCGAGTGGACAAGTGAAGCTTGTAATGATGCAAAGTGAAGCATGAAAAACAGGAAAGGAAAGTGATAGTAAAAGTGAATTATATGTGTTACATTATACTTGTTGTTGTTTTTTTACTTACTATTGTAGGATGCTTCTTGTTGCATATTGAGGAAAAACCTGCAAAAGAAGAGTGAAAAGAGTATACAAAGTCATGTATGAGAAAAAAATTGAGCTAAGTATGTAAAAGTATGCAAAAGTGTGTAAAAGTAATAGTAAAGGAAAGTGTGCATATGATGTATAAGAGTGTAAAGGATATAAAATTTTCAGAAATGGTGTGAAGAGTTATTTTTGGGAGATCTCACGCTAAGAGTGATTATTTTTGGAGATATCATTAAAAGAGTGAGTTTTTGGGTGATCTCATGCCAAATGAAAGTTTTTAGGATATCTCATGCCAAAGAGCAAGTGTTGGGGAGAGAGGTCTAGTTTTACTCTCCATGCATAACTATTCCCAATAAGAACCACTATAGATTAAACATCCATAATTTGTTCTTGTTTTCCGATTGTTAGGAATTAGTTCCAAATTGTACCGATTGAAGGAGATTACATGTATTTTGTAACTGGAGGACTATACCTGTAACCGTGAAACTTCTCTAAAGACTTATGTAGACCGTGTTGATCTGATAAGTCGACTCTATATGCCCCAAGACATAGGTTCCTATGGGAGGACACATGTACCTAAGTGTTGTTGTCTATGTTGACCATTGTGTGATTGTGTTTTCATCGATGTCGGTTACATTAATGGAAAAGGGTTTCATGGTGTAGTATAAGTCTCCATAAGGTGATAGTCATTTGTCAAACATGAAGAATGATTTGTAGTGTCATGTTTAGTGGTGTTTTGGAGGTCTTGGTGTATGGTTGAGTAAGCTAAGTCATGGTTTGAGTCCTTATAAGGTGATTGAATGTTTTCATGTGGTAAACAATTGTTGGTATTATGTGTCATAAGTGTCTATGGGTCTACAAGAGGTTAGCAAAGTAATTTCATGGTTTTTCATAGCTGAGTTAGGTCATTCCAAGCCTATTCCTAGTCATGGAGCATACATAATGAGTTAGAGTTGTGAAATATGGAGCTGATCAATAATTTTCAAGCATGGTGGCAGTGTACCTGAGGTGTATGGTGAGTTTTAGGTCAGTTCTTATATTTATGGTGGTGTTTCAAGGTCCTTGGGAAGAAAGCAAGTGAGAGACATGTAAGCTAAAAAATGTAAGTCTTAATAGATGGAGAGTTTGAAAGATATTTGGGGTAGAAGGTAAATATGGAAAATTAGAGGATGTTTTCATGATGCTTTATGACAAGTTTCAGGTCATTCTAAAGAAGGAATTGTAGGATACGTTTGTTCTTAAACAATTGGGTAAGTCATAGTGTGATTTTGAAGCAAAATGTGGACCTTCTTATGCTGATTGTGAATTGTATGATTTTCACGGGGACCTAAGATATTTGTCATATATTCTTAGGTAAGTTATGAATCTTTCACAAAATTAATGAGGTTGTTTGACTGTCACATTTTTATAAACGATCATTAATAAGGTAAGTTGGTTTCAAACCCTGGCTAAACTGTAGCTAAGAGTCACTTGGAGAAGATTGCTTGTAGAAGCCTATTTTTTATTTCTTTTGAAAAAGTGATGATTGTATTTTTTATAAGACTCTTCCATATTTCTAGAAACGTAAGATAACGTTTGCGACAATATAGGGACCCCACTTGAAATGGTTTATTTTTGAAGAGTTCTAGTTGAAGGAGAAGTTTCCCAAAGAAGGTAAAGAATAAATTAGAATTTATTTTTATAACTTGAGTTATTATATATTTTCATGAATATTTCAAGTCATATTTGATATTAAAAGTTCAAATTGTTCCTATTTATGAAGACTAGTTTTGGGGCAGTTTGGAGTAGTTTGTGGTAAAATTGAGATTACAGGAGCTATATAAGGAGTTAGGATTCCATTAAAGTTGTTTTCTAATCATGGTTTGGATAAATTTCCATTGTTATATCATATTTTTTATTTTGATAATGGATGAAGAAGTTATGACTTGTTCTTTGAGGGTCAAATCTGGAGGATGCTTGTTCTAACAGGGTGTCAAGTGGCTTCATGAGGTAAAGTGATGATTTTGAGTTGTTCATGATTAATAAATGTTTATGAGTGATTATAAATCATGTATAATGGTTTTTCATGATTTTTAATCTAGGAATTTATTTTTGAGATGATGGAGTATGTTGAGCTCATGGTCAGTTCTTGAGTCCTAGAAGGCTTAAGAAGTAATTTACAGATATTAGCTTGGTTGAAGGCCTTCCACTTAGAGTTGGAAGGAGTTATAATAAGTTATATAAAGGTGATTAAGATATATTTATATTGGTATATGTATTATCTTCATGATTTTGCTCTTTTGTTTTCCTTTCATGTCAATTTGTGAAGAAGAAGGTATGTTGATTTTCAAGACAAGTTTGCTCATGCTTTGAAAGATTGAGTTGGTTAAGGCATGAAATGGATTGGTTGATGTTTAATATCAGTTGGAACATGACTAGGGATTAATTTTTTTCCTATTGAATTAATTTTTAGGTATTGAGAGTGACAGGAAGGGTGCAAACTAGTTGACTTTGGAAAAATGGGTATTGGGCAACATGATTTAGAGAAGAGGAAAGTTGTTGTCAATTGAACACATGGATTTTAAAAGATATATAACATGCATAAATGTGATGTAAAGGTATTTATTATTCCATATATTTTTACATGCCATAGGTGATTTTATTTGGAGTGTTCTTGATACTTAAAGGGGAAGATAGGGTGCTTTAGAAGTAATTGTTTAGTAAAGGATACGAGCCTTTTAGCTTATGTTATGATCTATATGATACTTCCAAGAAAATGTGAAACCATGGATGATTATATTATTTTATATTACACATGTATGGTGATTTTGGTAGGTTTAATAATAATGGTTTTGTGCGTTTAGCTCATCCAAGTGATAGGGTTTTGAGCATGTTTTGTGGAAGATGAGTGGTTTTGGGCATGGATGACCTATATGGGTCATATGTGACCATTGTAATGAATGTATTTAAATTTAATTATGTTATATTTTTGAATTAGTCATGAAGGACCAAACTCTCTCATGTTTGAAGGGAGAAAAAAATATAAAACAAATATTTTGGGTTCAATTTTGAACTAGTCTTATGAGACGGAAACATTTGACCTACCTAAGAGTGTGAAGGATATTCTATTACATAATTTCAGATATTATGATGTGTTTTATAGGTTGAATAATGATTGATGGCATGTGAGCAAGGGTTTATAGACAAGACAAGTTGTGAAAGAGGAAGAAAGAGCGAACTAGGTGAATGAGGGTTTGAAGGTGAATGTGTGAGTTGAATTAGAGATCTCCATCAGTCGTGGTAATAAGAAATTCAGAGATCATAATCATTAGGTGGATGAGTTGGTGCTTGGTCATCTTGAGGGTTATAGCCTCCTTGTGGAGTGGTTGTTTCACTAAATTAGGGGTTGGTGCTCCTTGTAGGGTTGGTGCTCCTTATGAATTTGGTGCTTCATTAAGTATATTTAATTTGTATAATGAAAACATAGTTTTAGTGGGTTTTCTTCCCCATGAGGGTTTCCCACTTACATATGGTGTTATGTGTTGTGCATCTTGCTTTATGTTGTTGTGTTTGAATGTTGAATATCTTAATAAGTACACATGGTTATGTATGATGTTTGGAAAAATTAATTTCTGAATGTATGATTTGGTAAATGTAGTAAAAATCATTGTAAGATTGATTCAACCCCCATCTCATTCCATTTTGTTTCCAACATTTTCCTTCTAGGTGTTGGTGTTTATGCTATTATTCTGACCTAAATCAGATTCTAAACTATTTTTGTGACTGTAACATGTATTGTTTATTTACTTTGTGTAGATATGTATTGTAGCTCGAGCTACTTTAGGGGTGATTGTTTCACCTAATGTATTCCCCCTTGTTTAGGTGTTTGAGACAACTATAGGAGTGTATTGCCCAAAAGAGGGACCTGATGCTATGTTGTATTGTATCCTTGTAGGGGGTAGGGGATGTGTATGGTAGAAAGAAAGACACATACAAGAAAAGTGGATAAAAACATGTGTTAGTAGAAAAGTATTAAGCATAAAATATAAGACAATGTAACAAGAAAGTTTGCAAACAAAGTAGACCTCGAAAAGTGGGTTTCAAACATGGGACATTACTCATAATGTCACAAGACAATTTGGGCCAAAGTGACCAAAAACATAAAATAAACATACAAGACATGGGGCATACCCCACAAATAATAACATACAATGGAAAACCATGTCAAGAATTTTGTGGCATATAACCATGGTGGTATAGAGTTGTGTTAAAAAAATTCATACAAGAAGCACCCGTTAGCATGTTAGAAAAATAAATAGTAAGCCAAGACATGTGCATATCAATGGAAAGTAATAAGCTAGAAAGTAGTAGTAAATAATTAAACAATAACACCTATACTAAGAGAGAGTAGTAAAATTAGATGCCCTAGGAGCCTTGGTTGGACTAGAAAAGGATAAAATGTCAATCATCATTGCAATGTGTAAGAACTTATAAGATATGCTTTCAGAATTAGAGACCAAGTGAACGTGCATATGTGTATATAAAAATATAATGTCATACTAAGAATTCGTCAAGCATGGATAACAAAGTGTAACATGTGAGTGTAATAAGCTAGCAAAAGTAAATTCAACCAAGATATGAAAGTGATGTATTAGTGTGATGGTGTGATATGCCATGTGTGAAGATGGTAGGATCAGCATACCCATAGTGGATGTGCATGACATGAGGTTCATTTATAAAATACCCCTCAAAAATTAAGAATGAACCATAGAAAAGAGTGTGTCATCGGAAATTATTTAGGAATGTGTGCTTTAGAGATAAATCATGAGGCATAGAGTGTAAATGTGAATGATGTGAGTTTCATTTCAAATTTAGACCCTCAACATTCTAGTATGAAGCATGTAACTAGAGTGTGTCATAGGGTAATGTCGATACAATGCATGTATCAAGGTAGATGTGTGAATGCCGGAAAGATTTATACATTAAGCACAATGTGTGAAATGTATAAGTAAACACTTTGAGAGTAATGTAGGGGGAGGAAAAGCTACAATGCTTCCCAAGTATTTAAGTGATGGAGTTCTATGTGGTAATGTGAGATGAACCATGCCATGGTGGTGGATTGTGAGATGTGTCTCAACCATCAATGTAAGGATTAACGTGTCGACAAAGATAATTAGACATGGAAGTGGAGTAGGGTGGGGAGGTATCTTGAATGGTGGTAGCTTATTTTGGGTTGATAACATTGTGGAAGACTTGAGAGGAGGAGGAGATAGTCTTATTTTTAGAGGAGATATCTTATTTGGAATTGGTATCGCTATAGAAGGCTTGAGAGGAGGAGGGGAAGTAATGATATTTAGAGGAGGTTGCTTAGTTGGAACTGGTAACGTTATAGAAGACTCAAGAGGAGGAGCTGATGTAATGATTTTTAGAGGTGGTTTCTTAGTTGGAATTGGTAATGTTATAGAAGGCTTGAGAGGAGGGAATATACTGATTTGTAGAGGAGGTTACTTAGTTGGATTAGGTTGGACGAGAGGATATTGGTGATTGAAGAAGGAACATTAGTGATGATGGAATGATGCTCATTGGACATAGATGGATTTTATTTGAGAGCCCATTGGGATTCAACAATTCAATATGTAGCATGAGGTTTTGAAGTAAATGGAATAAAAACCTAATGCTCGAGGTGCTTGATTGATCATTTTAAAGCATAACAATCATTCTCATGGTTTCCATTAAGTTTATGATAATTACAAAATAGGAGACATTTTTATTTGGAAAGTTGATAAGGATGGTAGCTACGATTAGTTAGCAAGTTGATTAATTGATGTGTGAAGAGATGATGAATAATATCTTATTGCTTAATATTGAGATCAAACTTGAGAGGTGTCGTAATGGTAAGACTTGAGGTTCATTGACATGAGAAAGTGTATAAGAAATATGATTGGGATAAGGTGTATAAAAATAACTAGCATGGGCTTGAGGAACATCTTTGAGATATTGGATTTCAACTTTAAGATATGTAATTGTTGTTTCCATAGCTTGAATTTTATCTTGAAATAAACAATGTAAAGCTTGAATGGACTCTAAGATGGGTTGATTGGATGGAGGATTAGGACCAATAGAGTCATCAGATAGATGATTGAAAATGGAACTTACTTGAGCAGGTGGCATATTGCTAGGGAGGTACATAGTGTTTAGGGATTTTTGGAGAACATCTTTGCAAGGTGGGTGAATTTGAAGAAATTGATGCAAGGAGACTAAAGGATTTTTAAGATCCATGCAAGAAGAAGGAGGATCAAAGTGTATGATCATGAGTGGGGTTCACCAAATGATTTAATTAAATTTTAATTAATTAAATATAATTATAGAGTAACTACTGTAATATGTGATATAAAAATGCTAATTTAGAGTAAAGATGATAGAAAACTAAGATTTAAAATATGAAACCCCAAACAAAAAGATAGATAGAGAGAATTAGCATATTTACGCTTGATCTAGAACTAATATGTACTATGGAAATTGCTAAATAGGCTAGCTAGAATGTCATAAATTCTTAGGATAAATTATGCAACCGAAGAACAAAGTCGGACATGGACACCCATAGTAGGGAAAGGGTTCTTAGGTGATAGAGATCATTACTAAACACCCGTGATCGTAGATGGTAAGAATTTAGTTTTTATTGTGTCACAAGACATTCCTTGTTATTTCTTGTTAGTCACCTGATGGTCACTTTTTGGTTTCCAAAGTTGCATATAACATGTAAGATAAGGATTCACTTGTACAATCCCATCAACCACATCAAACCTAAATAGAAATATTTAAAATAGGGAGTTGGACTGACCACAATGATCACCCCAAAAGTGAACTTACAACCAAGTGTTGCATTACATCTCAGACTCCATGTAGTTATTGCGTGTGTGTGTGTGTGTGAACAAATTGTGCCCTAGGATTCCCTTGATATCATGTTATAACTATAATGTAGTAATGTATAACTTGTGTGGATGGAATATATTAAACTTCCCTTTCCTATGAAATGTATGTAGAGTTGATACAACCCTTGTCCCTTGAATGGATGCTAGATGGATGCCTTTGAAGTTATTTAGTGCCTTTAGATGCATGTTTAGGTGATGACAATATATTTTTAGTGCTTAGTCCCTTATTTTGAAAACATAACTATGTATTTATATGATTCCCTTGATTGAATTTTCATAATTGACAACTGAATGGATGACCCATAAGTAAAAAATATTCCCAAAATATAAAAGATAGCCAAAAAGAGCGAGTAAGATAGAAAAGGGCCAGGGGAACTTAGAGAGGACAAGAGTGCCTTGGAGTTGTCCTGGATGGGTGTTAATGTCTAAAGCCATGAAAGATAAACAAGTAAAGTTATAACTAGGTCATATAAGGTGTGCAAGACCAAATACAAAAAAAGAGACAAAGAAAAGAGGCCAAAGATAGTTGTCAACCACTATTTTTGTGCTTAGAAATCATGTAAATGTTAGTATGCTTTTAGGACCTAGAAATGTACCAAAGTGTGTGATTTTGTGTCTACACCTTTTACCCACCGCAACAGCCCCCAAGGATGAGGAAGAAGAAATCCAAAATCATGATACTCTTGATCATCCTCCCTAAATCTAAAATTTTATATTTCAATTTCCTCAATAGAAAAAGAGTCAGAGAAGATGCTTAATAAGCATCTTTTCAAATTCGTTATGAGTAACTTAATCACAAAGCTAAAAGAGGAAAAGCTCCCATAGTAGGCTCATCTAAAAATTCCTCCAACTCTGATCCTACCAATCTCATTCTTCAGCTTATTGATAAAATGAACCAACAAAAATCTTCCACTACTGCTCAACTTCTCCAAATGCAAGACAATATATATTAGTTAGTTAACTTTGCCCTCCAATGAGTTATTGGGGCCTCGCGCCCCCTCATTTTCCAAATGGGCCTAATGGGGTTCCTACCACCCAAACCTCTATCCAAAATAAATTCATAAGGGTATTTTAATAAGAACCTTTAGTACCTTATATCACTAGTATGGACATTGGTGGAATTTCTCCTTCTATCTCTTACGACAGTCTCTATTGATCTCACTCTTCACATCAAGCCATTTGGAAATATTTTACAAAGAATGGATTAGAAATAACTCATACGTTCCCACTAAAATATTAACTAAGATTGTTACTAGAGATCCTATAGATTGGTACCCCGCCTTGCCTCCCAATTTCATAGTTGAGCTAGAGTACTTAGTTACAACCTTGGTAAACGAATTCCAATATCACTATCTACCTTAAAACAATATTAATTCTTTCATCAATTTCCAACAATATGAAAATGAATCATCTTAATATTTTATCAACCATTGGAAGATCCTATCCACTTGAGCAGAACATAACATGCCTATTGATAGTCTCTTCCAAATTTTCTTGTAAGCCTTTGAGCCTCTCCTTCAATACAAGGTGAGGTCATTTTCTCATACATCCCTAGAAGAGGGGTTTAAACAAGCCAAAAGGGATGAAAATATTATGAGTTAATTTGAGAAGGCTCCTCCTAAGATGCAAGCTAACAAACAAGTCTAAATTATTCAATGATCTAACAATAAGAACATGATGGATGACATAGTCTCATATACTATTTCTCTGGAGCCCTCACTTTCATTTGGGATATCATCCCCCACTTGGGTTTTAGATAAATACCATTACACAAACATACCTCTTTACCCTTTCTTAAGATCTTGACCCACCTTCTCTTTTTCACATGAATTCTAAATATCCTAATGAATCCTTTGCATCCTAATATGGGATGTCTTGTCCTTGTTCATTCTCTTGTATTCTTCTCATCGCATGGTTTGGGATATCTTATTGATCCCCTTCTCACCGAGTTTCCCTATCTAATCATCTCATTATCAATTTTCCTAAGTATCATGGTATTATTACATACATACATGTAAAAATTAGGAAAATGATAAATAAAACATCGACAACCATATATCTAAATAGAAAATACCCGAATATCATATATATATATATTAAAGAAAGTTTTATACATAATCAAAATCATAAAAATGGGTTTATCCCATCAAGCATTAGGCTTAATCATGCTTGCCCCTTGTGGGTGGCCTCTAGATGCTTTGAGCTGATGGGGCCATGTTGGTGGCTCAAGATGTGAGAGTTAGGGATTATACCCTACATCGGGCTCCAAAGGCCTCTCCCTATGCTCTCACTAGTTGGGTCTCTAAAAATGTAAGCGCTCCCTAGAACTTTTCATATCTACTAGGTGATTTACGTGCTCTTGTATCAAGGATTCATTAGCCTGTAATAGAATCTACAACATCACATCTATGTTATCGGTAGCCACCATCTCATGTGTGTCTCAATATCTCTAGAGTTTCCTCGCTACCTCTACCACCGAAAAAATGACCTCAATAAATCCCCGATCGATGATGTTGATGTTTATGGATCCACCATCACCTGCAGTATCATTAGCATCTAGCACTAGAGATAGGATCTCATGGTGGGAAATCTTGATCGCTGAGTTCTACTCCTCTTTGTCTTCCCTATAAAATCAAAACCCAATATATGCCACTTACAATATCACATACATCATTCAAAAATCATCTACATGACCTCATATAATCCAAACCCGACTTCCTAGGTCCCTCCACAACCTGTCTCATTGTCCCCTTGACTATCCAATAGCTTGTCCTACTCCCTGTCATCCTCCTCGTCATCATGATGAGGTTTTTATCCTACATATTTTTTCCACCTATCTTGGGGCACCAATATCATGTCTCCTTTCCTATGTGGTTTGGGCCTTTATCTCATATGCACAACCACTGTGCACCTAATTAGTGTCAAATATCCTCCTCTAGGGGAATTACATCTTACACTTTTTGAGACATGTTGATGGTTATCCAACTCCTTCCTTAGTACTTAGAATTTCTCCAGCTATACCCCCACCTCTGAAGTTGTACCCTTAGATCATCCATCATATCCCTCCTCTAAACCACTATCTACTATGATCTATGGTGTGCCCTAATTATCCCCATTATGTATGTGTTGTCTCTACCTTGGTTCACCACTACCTATACCCTATAGGGTCATAATTTTGGTAGTCATATCTATGCTCCTACAACCTCTCTAGCATTAGGGTGTTAGCAGGGTGGAAATCCTAATATCACCGTAGGTGCCACCATCTAAACTTCCTTAGTACTCTATCTATAGTATGTCTCTCCACCCAATACAAATAGTGTCACGTCACCTCCATCATGGCCTCCAAGTTCTCTACTTTGGGCTATCTCTAGGCCAGTGATCCACATTCTCTCTATAGGGCTACCATATCACAACATTTGGACCCATATGAGCTAGTGGGTAGTATGCTTGAAGGGCTCTCATTGTCACCACTATGCCCACTAAAGTAATATTGAGGAATCCACTACTACTATTTGTGGTATCCTCACAACCTATATGTCAGAACCACTCATATATATCCACATTGTCAATAAAATGATGGATCTCATGCCCCTCTAGCCTCTTTACCACACCCCAGACAAATCATACACCAATTATACCCATATAATGGTGCCACATCCAAATAGTACACCTTGATCCACCACATCCTTGCATACTACTATCAAGAACAATGGGATAGCTCCATCAGCCTTGTGAGTTGTGACCCACTATGCATGTCACTCCATTCCCCATCACTACCTTCCGAATGTTTGGGATCCCCGCTTCTTGCACTATCTTTGAGTGGAATGCACAACATGTGTTCATCATATGTAATTCTCCCATTAGCTCATATGGCTAATGGTCTCCTCTCTCTAGAAATTGGTGTTAGATAATATTACATGTGGGTGCCGCTAATTGGTAACCGCAAAATCTAATGTACATCCTCGAATTTCAAATAAATCTCTATCATCTCCTATCCCTACCGCCATAGAAAGGTGTTGGACCTAGTCTCCCATGCATCCAAAAATATTTTTAATAAGTCCATATCCAATGGTATCATGGGTATCTATGTGATTACCCAATTCCCAAACCATCTATTTGGGATATCTATATTTGTTTCATTCTCGTAATCATTCCATTAAGCCATGAGACATCTATAGTCTACCATAGGTGGATCCTGCATACTATTTGCATCCATAAAATCATAATAGATGTGCATTATATGTCTACATCATAAATCCACAATCAAAAATCCAAATTCACACCTTTCCCCCTATATTTCTTGTGTCATAATCCCTACTATTGTAGTGGTTCCAATGTCATCTGGAAAAATTATGGCCACGACACCGCCCAATTTTGACTTTCTAATTGTGAAAAAATGAAAAAACGAAAATGAAAATCCCTCCAAACCCACTTGTATTTCATCCTAACCTACCTAATGAATATGGTAAATTTTATTACTCCTTACACAAAATCCAACATAGGTTTTCTTTGGAAAATGGTAAAAAAATGGATTCCATCTTCATGATGAATGTTAATAATGTATCCGAGGAAAGGCGTGCCAATTATATGTAACTAGGTGACTTTATATACAACAAGGTGTCTTTGTATGTAACCATGTGTTTATATGGATACACATGTAGTAGGGTGTCTATACAATTGTATATGTAATCGGGTATATGGATATTTGACCAAGCAATTGCACATGTAACTAGGTGGACACATACCCGATGCCCATTACATATGTAGACATACAACAACATATACAGGCACAAACTGTATATGTACTTAAGTGGTTGCATGTGCGGACATGAGGCTACATATTTAGGCGGGTGACTACATATTTTGGTGGGCGGTTGTATATTTGGTTAGAAGACTATATATGTAATCGATGACTACATATGAAACTTATCGAAGTATATACAAACACATGGTTGTATATACATTACATGGTTTCATGTACAACCATATTTTATATAATCAGTAGCTACATATGTGACTCGCTTGGTTATTAGAATTTTTCCATGTTTACCTAGCCACCTAGTTATACAAACTATTTTCCACCATGTGTCATGCCCCATTGCCTATATATAGTCTTATCCCCTAATTCATTCTCTCATTTTTCCTCACTTTTTTCTCTAACTCCAAGCTCTGCTCCTCCAAACTCAAGCAAAGTACAACTACAACTATTTATTCATACAAATAGTCATTACTCAAATTAGGATCTAGGCTCATACAACTATCAATTATTTGAATCATGATATAGGCTCCAGTGCTCACACAACTATCCATTAATCGAATTAGAATTCAAATTAAATAGTGCACACATATGTAGTTGTAATCCAAAAATGGAAAGTCATTCGACATCCTCTTAGACTCGGTCTCGTGGATAAACCCAAACTTCAATATAAAAACTTACGTTCTTGCAAATTTCCACATTTCTCAAACTAAAGGGAACATTCAGTGACTGGGTAGATAAATGTTATTTTTGAGGGATAATTTACATGCCACAATATCACACTGATATGAAATTACTGAAATTTATTTTATCTAATTTTGACAAATACACATATGTCTTCACAAATCAACATTCCATCATGATAATTTCTTTTGTTACATCTCCAAAAGATATCCACCAATTAACAGGGCTTTCATACGTAAATTTTAACCCTATGAAAACAAAATCCTTACTCTCAGACTTAGATAAAAAGTATCTGGAGTCCCACTTCAGCATACAAGTTGAAGGTAATAATATGTTTTTTACATTTCTTTCTTTTATTATCACAATAAGCTAATAACATGATTTTTCCTTTTCTGAATGTGTAGGTATTGCTAACACCTCTAAATCAAGAAGGGGTTATTTGTGCAAGCTGTTCAACACACATTTTTATAGGCCATGATTGAATTTTTTTCAAGCTAGGATAGTCTTGTAGGGTAGACAATCTGACATGCCGTATTGGGCTCTTGTATACATCCTTCGTTCCCTCGGTTGCTAACAATTTGATTCATGGAAAAATATACTGATAGGATACGACATGATTTGACATATATTATTTGCAATGAGTCTACAACATTTTCATGTTGTAATTATATAATTGCATTATATTATGAAGCCTTTCTTGATTTGAACTCACAAAATGCTAATATTCCAACTACACTTGATGAAAAAATGAGAGTAAATTGTCTTTCAAATGATGAGAAAGAGGTAAGTTTAAAGTTTTAATTATTACAAAATATTTTCATGTATTTATTTGGAAAATATAACTAATTTTCAATTTTCTTTCAGAAGAAAGAAAGTAATTGCATTACATGCAAGAAGACAAGCTGCAGTAAGAGGTCATCAACCTCATGAGGATTTTATAGATTCATACATGGATGTACAAGTATCTCCAACTCCTTCAGTTTCGAGACAAAAATGCATGAGGAGTTCTATTACACCCACTCAATTGCAAGCACTTCAAGAAACTTCATCAATTATTCTAGGTATTACTATCAGTTTGTCAAGCTATGAATAATGGAACATACATTATTTAATAATTTTTTTTATCAAACTATGCTTGTTTTTAATCATTACTGCATATTTACAGATTCCTCTGATAGTATTCATCAAACTTCCCAACATCAACATGAACCAACGAAATCCACAAGGATTCAACCACTAACAGTGGAAGAAACTACACCTAGACATACTCTATAGGTTACGTATAATAAACATCATTAGTATCATAGTCACTTCAAACTTTAAATTTTCTACTAAATTTACTAAACATTGAATTCTTGTTTTTTTCACATTTTAATTTTGCAGTTCCTTTTCCCACTTCTCAAATGAAAAATATGTGACTGCCACTTGCCAAAAATATAGGTTCAGATAAGGGGAAAATAATATATTTTCCATCTCAAAGTGGTGGCATAGTTCATTTGACAGGAACAAAGTTTCCAAATTTATCCTTTGGTGGTCTCCCTAGTGCAATGGGCACCACCATTTTACAAAAAATTGATCTTGATGATGATTTATTGGGTATTGAGAGTGGTATTGGGGATTCATCTACCTTTAATCCACATAATATGATTTAGGGATAGACCCAAATATACGATGTTTTATATGCACAAACATATTGTCTGCCATATTTTTCACATGTCACCTAGTGATTGGTCATGATGGGAGCTAGCAGAGTGGGAAAATTAAAATTTTGGAACTAAAGGGAAAAGGTAAGTGAGCTAGTTGTATCGGATCATAGGGATAATATGATGAATCGTAGGAAGGATGCATACTTCATAACAAAAAGGGAAAAGGTGGAGCTAGATAAGGATCCCCAGTCATGTGGGCGAGGCGCGGCGCCGAGAATGTACCAAAATAGGTAGATTCTATCACCTCATCCATGTTTGTAATGAAAATGGTGTTTTTGGAAATAACGAGATCAAGTGGCCAACTGGGTTAAATCTTCAATGAGAAATACCATTTTAGCCAAGATCCTAGGTAGCAGGTTGAACATTGAGGAGTTTAGGAAATGGGCTAACAAGAAGTGGATTCTTAAGGGTTCGATGGAAATTGTGGCATATGCCAATGATTTCTCTATCACTGGAAGAGTTTTTTTAAGGATTCTTGGTGGAGGCCCATGGTTTATGGGTAGAGATGTGGTTTTGGTGCAAAAATGGTAGCATGGGTTTAATCCCTTGGAAACATTCATTAAATAATATCCCATTTAGGTCAGCTTCTAGGTTTTCCCTTAGAATACTAGAATTTGGACATCTTACAGGGGGATCACCAAAGCCTTTAGGACCACTGGTCATCATTGATCATGTCATTTGTGACAAGAATAGAATGTTTTTTACATGATTATGTTTTAATATGGTTCCTAATATTTCTCCACCTAGAAGGATTGAGCTTAATGCTCGTTGGGGAGTTCATACCTTGAAAATAGACTCTGAGTTTGCACCATTTATGTTCTTTTCATGCTAAAAGGCAAGACACAACATCAAATATTTCCCAAAATCTAAAGAGGAGGCTTCCCAAAATCTCATATTAAGAAGAAAAAAGGTACCCGTAAGGAATATTTAAAAGGAAAAGGTATCATGCAACCAAATGGTAATGATCCTTCGAAAATAAACCCTTTATGGAAACAGGTAAATAAACCTTTAGAGATTAAGGATTAGGTTCTAGAAGGACTAGAACCAATTTTAGAAGAAGCAGTTGAAGATGTAGGTAAAGATAAGGTCAGTGAATTGGTAGCTAAACAAGACCTAGAAAAATTTGAGTACTTGGTGGTTGTTGAAGATTTCCAAGAAGACAATATTGTTGGATCCATAGTTCTAAACACCATAGATGAAAGTTTTTTTTTAGATACTTGAGGAAACTCTACTTGGAAGAAATATGTTTAATATTCTAGACATTAATCTGGAAAATATTCTAATAATGGAAGAGGATCTCTAGCGTGCTCTTGAGACTAACAAAAAAACTTCCTTTGATTTGTTAGTTGAGGTCTAATTGGGTAAACCTACCATTAAAATAATTTTAAAAATTTCCATTATAGTGATCTCTGATGTCCAATATCCTAAGGAGGCCAAACAAAGACCCAAACTGTCTCCACAAAGGAAAGAAAACTCCGAGAACTATGTCTAAGGCGGATTTTGGTGCCAACAAGGCCTCTCTCGAGAGATTGTTTGAGAAAGAAAAATGGGAGAGAGTCACAAGGAATGATATTATGGAATGAAGATAGAAACCACTGATGGTAAGCCAAAAATCTACCCATTCTAAATGATTTTCTTATCTTGGAATATCAGGGTTCTAAAAACCCCAGTAAACATAGGATCTTGTTAGATTTCAAAAGTATAGAAAAACCTGATGTCATAATGCTACAGGAAACAAAGATGAACAAGGATAAAATTAATGAATTTCATGTTTATTTCTGGAAGGAAGCTAGATTTCATTGCTAACCCTTTGCAGTAGATTCCATGGGGTTGTTATGCCTGTGGAATAAGAACATATTGGAGGGCTTTCCCCTTCATAGTAACCAATACCATTTAGCCATTTTATTCACTATTGTTAGCTCTAGAAAATAGTTTATTCTCTCCAATATTTACGATCTAAATACTATAACCGATGTAAAGGATTCTATGGGAGGAGCTGACTATCTTTAGAAGGATGTTTAATGATCTAAACTAGATCATTAGGGGTGAATTTAATACTCCCCGATCCCCTCATAAAAGAAAGGGGGTGTTAATGTGTTTACTGAGAGCATGGAGGATCTTGCTAATTTCTTGGGTTGGAATGGTTTGATGGATCTAGACCTCAGTGGCTCAAAATTCACTTGGACCAATAGAAGGGAAGGGGAGAGTCTATTCAAATAAAGATGGATCAATTTCTTGTGAATCTCCATTGGATTCAGGAACAACAATACACTCTTTCCTCCTTAGCTTGCATTGGATCTGATCATAACCCTTTGGTCCTAAATTTTAGTGAAAAGGAACAACCTTTTAGTATACTTTTAGGTTTGAAAAGATGTGGACCACTCACTTAGATTTGAAAGAATGATAGAATAATGGTGGAGCCATGAATTCAAAGGTAACAATATGTACAAGGTGGCTACAAAACTTAAAAATGTTAAGATGAATATAAAGATCTGGAACAAGGAAGTTTTTGGCAATATATTCCTTCAAAAAAGAATAATTTATGAAGAGCTCCAGGATTTGGAAGAAACTATGGAACATGGAGGATGGAGAAATGAGGAAAAAATCAAGGAAAAAGACCTACTTTCCAAATACCACAACATCTTAAGCAAAGAAGATATCTATTGGAAGAAGAATTCAAGAATCAATTGGCTTAAAGAGGGAGACCAAAACACCAAATTCTTCCATATCTCAGCCACCATTAAAGCTAATAAAGGAAGAATCCAAGAAATAAAGAAAGAGAATGGTGAATTGGCTATAGAAGATAAGGATATCTCTAACACTATTGTCTCTTTTTAGGAACTTATTTTCCAAAGGTCAACTTTTAGCCAATATTTCTAGTGCAGAAATTCTAAATCTTTTTGATCTAGCCATCAGCCATGATGAGAATAGTGAACTCATAGCCATTCCTTCAGAGGAGGAGATAAAATCTATTTTATATGTTATAGAAAATGACAAAAATCCAGGATCGTATGGCTTCCTTTCCTTATTTTTAGATTTATTGGGATATTGTTATCTAAAATAACTTCCTAGTTATTTGGATAACTTACAATCCATCTTGGATCTAAGGATCTACATTCTATCTTGAGTGTACTTCATTTTATCCTTTGGCATATTCCCTTTGTTGCAAATTCATCACATGCCCTTGTGCACTCCTCCTTTCCTTCACCTCTTCTTTTCCTTTTCCTCTTTGTTACATTTTACCCTTGCGCACACCCTCCACACATTCATTTTTTTCCTAGTAGTTCATGCATCCTCTGCATGTACCTAGGACCTACTTCCCAAAATTAGCTAAGTCCATGGCATCGTTGCACACCCCCTTCCTTTCCATTGCACATAATTTTGTAATGATTGTGCCTCATACATTTCTCCCTCGATATTTCTCCCATTTCCCCGTGTGTGTTACATTTGTGCATGCCTTTCCTTTTTTTTCCTTCCATGCCTTCCTCTTTTGTTCCTTCCTCTTCCACGCACGCATATTTTTACCTTCTTCTATGCCCTTCGTGTTACGTGGTATATGTTAGACATTGATTGTGCTACACGTAACCAATCAAACTACACCAACTAGGTGTTGAATCCTTGGAACAAACCAAAGTGTGACACATTGTTGAATGATAAAATGGATGCATAGTTGGATGATTTTTCAATCAATTGGCACACACCATGTGTCTTACGTGTTCGATTTACACCGATAAATTCTAACAGATGCAACTTTTGCTACATGGCTTTGACACACGTGCACCCAGTCTCATTTGAAAGTTGCTGACATGGGCTACACTCTAGACCATTCAATTTTTTTTTTTTTTTGGATTTGGTAGGTGGGAAATAGGGAAACATATTTTTGACAATTAATGAACATATATGATTGTTCGAACCACCCATATTTTATCCAATTCACCCTCCTTGCTTCTCCTACAGACCAAATAGACTTAGAGAAGTGAATTTGATAGATTTACAGGTGGATTTTTAGGAATTGGATGCTAGTTGTTGGTGGTTGTGATTCAAATCCAAGTTTTCCTCTTTCTCCTCTTCTTCTCTCATTGATTCATCTATAAATGTAAGAGCATGGATCATTGTAAAGGGTTGGAAATTTTGGATCCTCTAGCATTTGCTAAGGATTCTGTATCTTTGTATTTTGAGTTATAGACCTCTAGATCTTGTTCTTGCATGTGGATATTGGCCTTTAGATGCCATTGTAATCGACTGTGCATTTCTGGAAGTAATAGAAGCATTTGTGGTTATTCTCTACCTTAACATGTTTGTATCCTTCTTTATTTCCTTTCATTTGTATTGTGTGCTTGATGTGCCATTCTAAATCCCTTACAATTTATTTTTCTTGTTATGTCTCATGTAATTGATTATGGGAATACATTATAGTTTTTATGCACATGCCTAGCCTCCCTTTATGTTTTCTCCCACATCCTCTCTAAACAGATAGTGTTCATTTCATTTTTCCGGAGCTATCACCTCCCTTAGTTTTAGTTTTCCATTTTTTTAATCCTTCTATCCTTGTTCCCTTGGCATCATTAGCTTAGGTTTCACTTTTAGTATTAGGAGTAGCATTAGTAGTAGAAATAGGTATGGGAACCGACCTTATGGGAGGTTTTTCTCAAGCATGCAAGGTCCTAAAACTTAAAGATAGTCCCATTGTCGATTCAAACGACTCGGTTCCTTTATATCTAAGATACTGATGCAAGTTTGAATGACCAAAAGATATAATTAAGAAAGAGGTGGTTTTAGCTATCCAAGAATTTTTCTGATCAAGCAGTCTATTCAAAAAATAAATCATACCTTTATTGCTCTCATACCCAAAAATCCAGGAGCTAAATATATGGGGGACTTCAGACCCATAAGTTTATGCAACACTATGTATAAAATAATCTCTAAAATATTGGATTTTAGATTAAGGGAGACCCTTAGTAACTTTATTTCTCCTAATCAAGGAGCCTTTGTGCTATGTAGGAAAATTCTGGACAATATAATCACCATTCATGAGAAGATCCACTCATTGAACTTTCCGGTAGGAGGATATGATTGTTAAGTTGGACATGCAAAAGGCCTATGATAATATTTCATGGGATTTCTTGTTCTCCCTTCTATATCGTCTGGGATATCATCCTTACTTCATAAAAATGATCCAATCTTCCATAAAACCCCGAGTTGTTATGTTATTATTAATGGGAATCCAAATGGTTTCTTCATCTCGAAAGGGGGTTGAGGAAAGGAGATCCCCTATCACCCTTCTTATATATTATTGTTGCTGAAACCTTGAGCAGGTTATGCTCTAGGGCCGAAATTGAAGGTAACATGAAGGGTATTAAAGTGGCTCATGGAGTTGATAACCAATGCTTGTAACAGTTTGTAGATGACATGGTTCTCCTTAGAAAAGAAGCTATTCAAGAGGTTTGAGTATTCAAAAACATCACTGAACAATATGAAGGTGTTATAGGGAAGATGATTAACTTCAGAAAGAGATTATTTTTTTCATAAATATGGGGAAACAATAGTACAAAAAATCAGCTAATATTCTAGATTCTAGTATTAAATCCCTTCCATATTCTTATCTTGGAATGTATCTTTGTGGGAAAAAGTTAGAAGGAGGATGGAATAAATTAATAGAGAGGTTTAATAAAATCTCACCTCTTGAAAAGGAACATTGGTGTCACAAGCTGAAAAATCTCAACTCCTTCAAAGCTACTTATAGGGTATTGCAGTTTACATCATGTCCATCTTTACTTTACCCGTAAGAGTCAGGAAGGCTATTGAAGGCATATAAAAGAGGTTTTTATGGACCAGCTCAGAGGAAAAGAATATAATCCCTTTAATTTCTTGGGATAAGGTTACACAACCTAAGGATAGAGGGGGTCTTGGATTGAATAATATTCAATTCATGAATCAATCTCTTATAGCCAAGGTGGGTTGGAGATTACAAAGAAGAGGGAACCTAGATTAATATTTTGAAAGTGAAATATTTGCAGCACTTTGGTGGAACTTTGGCTATTTTATCAGATTTAGAAATCCATAGAGGCTCAATATTCTGGAACAATCTTTGTCATACTAGAAAGTTGTTAGTTAAAGGGAGTAAATGGAACCTTGGGGATGGTACTAAGATAAAATTTTGGGAAGACCCATGGATTAAGGATAAATCCCTCAAGACCAAAGAACCATGGAGTGATCTTTGGCATTTCTTCAATTAGGAAATGGGGAGTTGGTTTGTAGATATTGGAATGAAGAGAGGAATTAGATCCAATTCTAACCACCCCATATTTATCTAGGGAATTTATAGCCATTTTAAGAACTTAATAAACTTCTTAAGGACTATCACATACCCCAAAACAAAGCTCAAGATGAGTTGATTTGGAGAACCATGGACACTAGGGAATATGAGGTCAAGTCTGGTTACTTGCTGAATTTTGAGCATATAGAACCCAATATCTACTTGGAGGAAGGTTTGGAATAAAAATATTATTCCCAAAATCAATATTTTTTTCTGGGAAGTTGTTAAAAGAAATATTTTAATTGTGGATAGGTTAAGGAAAAGGGGGATGATCATCACTAATAGATGTAGTCTTTGTAAATGCAATGAAGAGTCAATCCAACATCTCTTCCTGGAATGTTCCTTCTCCTTTCAAGTCTTCTCTATGGTCCTTAGTATTTTCAAGATACACATGGTCCTCCTTAGGGATGTGGCCCTTCTCCTAGAACAATGGAGTTTAAATTTCCAACACGAGCTGACCAGATAAATTTGAAAACTTTCCCTCTTGCACACATTTTGGAAAATTTGTATCGAACGAAATAATTAGAATTTTTGGAACAAAGTGTCAATCCTGGATATGGTTATCGTAAAGGGGAGTTAGTTTCTCAAAGAAAATTCCCAAATTTTAGTCTCAAACCATCCAAGGTCTTTCTGGCTTGGGAAATAAGTATTCTCAAAGTGGTATGAATTTTTTTCCTATTAGTCCAATGAAGGAGAGGCACACCATAGAGTTAAATGGTTGACACCCCGATGGATGCTTCAAACTCAATTTTGATGGATCTGCCAAATAGAAAAAGAGTTCTACTAGGAGGGAGGCCTTGTTCGTGATCACTTTGGTAGATTTATTGAAGCTTATGTGGGACCCATCAGAAATCATGCCGATAATTACACATAATCCAAGGCCATGCTTAGGGGTATCATGCTTTGAAAATATTTGAGGATAAAATCCATCATTATAGAAGGTGACCTTATGTGTCATCAATGCTCTAAAAGATTAGAGTAAGTGTGGGTGGAAACTTAGCAACATCATCAAGGAAGCTCATATGATGTTGGAATCATTTGACAAGGTGGACATCCATCATACCATCATAACATGTAATAAACTTATGGAATCTATTTCTAATCATGGAAATGACATGATAGACCGATGATGTGGTCAGGGACACGTATTCCTTGGAAAAACATTATAAAATTGATAAATGATGACACATCCTTAGAGGTAGTGTAATGATGGAAACCAAGGCTCACATGCTTGGGAGTTCAAAAGATCCTCTTCTTTTTGGGAAAGGATATGATTCATTTTCTTTGGCATTTATTCAAGTTTTTGTTATTGGTGACTCCATTTTGTTTGAGCTTAAAGAGATAAGGTGTGTTTGGTAAACATGGGGTGGTGATAGGGTCATAACCAAGCCTAATTTCTTCTCGTCACTTGAAAAAGACATCACTCTTTGGAAGTCAAGTTTCACGAGAGGTGGTTTCTCCAAGTATATTTGATGTTTAAAAGTTAATGACCCCTTTCTCTCTGTTTATTTTTGTAATGTTTGGGTTGGGGGCCTTCAATTTTAGAAGGGTTGAAATCAAGTTTATCAAGAATCCATAGCTAAGATAACAGGGCTTGTTATGGATGGTCTCAAAATTTATAAAGACAAAACTAAAAGAAAACATGAGATAGCCACTTTTTTTTAGCCTAGTGAGCATATTGTTTCTTATGATGATGACATTTCCCATACATGTATCCTTGATCGTTGGACCAACATCTGTCATGTTGTGATGAAATATTTGACTCTGGAAGGAAAATTTAGGAATATTTTCTCTTTTCACCTCTCCATCCTAAATTTATTCTGAAGGAACCAAGCTATGAGTTTGGATTTCTTCCTTTACAGGTCCTTGTTATCCACCATTACTAACTTTAAAAACAAGAAATTTGATGTTCCTTTACATCAGGGTTTGATTCTCCTATTGGTGCAAAATGGAAAACCCATTATTCCCACTGAGTCATTAATTATTAGTGACACTGAGTCCAACCATGAAATCCTAGCGTATACTATTAAATGTATTAAGAAAATGAAAAGGAAAGATACCCCTGAAGGGATAGATGACATTATATGCAATATAAAATGTGGTGTTCGAGAATGTGGGAGAGGTTTTGTTAGTAGGGAGAGAGACTTCGTGGACTTAGAGGCTAGGTTAATGCATGCTTGAGTTAACTATTGATACCATTCTTACGATCAATAAGAATTTTATTCAAGAACTGAAGAAGTTTCACCATAAAATTGAGGTTTAGAACAAAAGAATTGGGGGAATTCAAGCTGATTTTTTCATGTAGGAGCAAAGGGTTTCTATCCTATAGGACCAAGTGGCCAAAGTGGGAAACACCAAGAAAAACATGAGGTTGGTCCTTAGCATTTTTCGACAAAGTGAACACACCTTAGATATTGAGATTGATGGTAATACTAACACAGAGACCATGGACACCCAGCCTAAGGATAAGGAGGAGAAAATACCAAAATACTATGAGATTGTGGACACCCATCCTGTGGAAAAGGAGGAGAAAATACCTAAACATGTGATCATCAAAGTGGAAAGAAGGAAGGAAAATGGACTGATCTAGAACTTGCAACAAGGAAAAGGAAAACTAATAGCAAGTCTTTTCCTGTCCTTTTATTATTCTTGTTATTTTAGTGTGTAGATTTTCTCTTTTGGTTTCTATCATTTTGTTGTCATTTTTTTTAAAAAATATGTAATGGTTAATATGTAGACTTGGTATAGTATGCCTTTGTTATGTTGTTATATTTTGTCAAGTTTTTTTGAGTTTGCCTCCCTATATTTTTGTTGGTTTTTTCCTTAAAACTGGGTTCTTTCTATGTACAGGATTTATGGTCCTTTCAAAACCATTTTTTTACCTTATCCAAAAAAATATAGTTCACCATATGGCACACCCTCTCTAACTGAGATACCAATACCATAGTTTTATGATCAATTAACAACTTTTCTATTACATTATTTTTAGCAGATAGTTGTTATGCCAATATTAATGATGTTGTTATGTCGGGTACACGAGACATGGAAAATATGAAAATTTCGAGCAAAATCTTTGATGATGGAAATAAATGCCCATTATAAAAATCATTCCCAAAAAAATCTTTATTTTCTTTAGTTCAAAATGAGCCAGGAAAGATTGAAGTATTCCTAAATCAAGCTCTCTTAGGTGCCATTATAGTAGGTAATGACTTTACTGATAATGTTTTGGATATAGTGTTAAATAGGTTGGAAAATTTAAATGGTAAATCCTAAGCGTACTTTAACAAATAGGCTAGAGCTAAAAACCTAGTTGTCATTACAAATACAAGTAAAAGATAAATTTGTCATAAGTTTATCTCTTTCTTTGCATTGAAATTTCAATTGTACATATTTACAAATGTTAACTACTAATATTTCTTTTGTTCAAATGCAGTCAAAATCTGAAAAATTGAAGAATGAAATACTGGTCTTGATCCCCATTTAAATAATGCATGGAAAAGTGTAACTTTTTTTTTATTTCACTAGATGAAAAATTGTGCTCCTTAATAAAAAACAATACATTAAATAAAATAATTAAGGAGCATGGCATGGATCCATAAATATTGTTCAAGAAAAATTAGATGTGGATCCTACTTTAATTGTAGCAAGTGATGCGGCCAAACAAAATATTGAAAATATCATTAGTATCAATGTCGCAGATGATGATCTAATTAAATTAGGAGCACTAACAAATGATACAAGACCAGAGGGAACATCATATAATGAGACTTTATTTTCTTATATTGTATGACTAATTGTAATATTGAGAATTGAAATATAAATCTCAAATATCAATTGAGATGTTTTGCACTTTTGTAAATTGTTTTGAAACAATATGAATTAACACTTTATTAATATATTGTTTTCATAACATCTCTGGTGTTTTATTTTTCATAACAATGTAAAGTATAATATATGAGTTCTATTCATAATTAATGTTTTCATATCTTATTCTTGCATTGTATAAAAAAGAAATAAGGATACTTGAAATCGTTTATCCAAAAACATAAATAACTATAACAATTTCATATGAATTTTTTAGATAAGATTAAATATTTATAAAACATGCCTCTTACCAAGGTAAAATCCTAAAACTCAGGTAACTAAAACAATCTTTAAGAAAGCCCTTTTTCCTTAGAGACATTTGCATCTACTGTGTCAGCAGTCATCCACCTCCTACATCAAGATATTAAGGCCATCTTTTTCTCATTTTATTAGTGACTCCTCTTCTTTCAGTAAGTGAAGTCCAAGTTGTAAGTGCCCTTTCATAAGGAAATGCATCCATGGGATAATGTGAAACATACAATCTCAAATATGTCTCCAAATTTTTATCCAACCTATTTCAAAGCTTTGATTTAAAAAAGATAATGCACTAAAGACACATTCATCTTCTACTGATCCCAAAATCATCATTTGGAAAAGCTCATATAACCAAAAATATTCACTAATATTTTCCTGTAGGACGCTGACGCTTAGATACATTGTTTTGTATAACCTTGTTATATCTTCATTTTCCATTGGTTCATTTAAATACCGATATCGATCAATCATAGTATGTGCATAAAGTGTTGACTTAGATGGAAGTGATTTTTTTACAAAATAACTTTAATTTCATCTCCATTTCTAGGTACTAGCTTGTAGAAATGCTTTACTGGAACATTCATATATTTGAGAAATAAATTACTTACAAGTTATTAACTATGAATATCAATGATGTTCCAAAATATGGGATTCGCGACTACCAAGCCTTTAGAAGATCATCCCTTTTAAAATGATCACAAATTTCTTTGGATAAGCTTTTAGAAATAACAGTGTCATATAAAACATGCATTACATGAACTTCTTCAATTTCTAATCCCACCAAATCAACTCTTTGTTGAAACATATGCATTGGTGTCTCTTTCCCATTAATAACTATATAAAGATAATCCTTAATACCAAATTTAAAATCACACTTAGGATCCTTGATCTGTCTACCAACATTTCCAATTCTCAAATACAAGCCCTTTAAAACCGACTTGGGACACATATCAAATATTTAAAGTTTAAAAAACATGTTTCCTCAACCGTACGAAATCAAAAAAATATATGGACCTCTATTGAGAATGTTTACTCAAAAATTTGATTTCCTTTAACATGGGGAGAATCCCACTTAATTTTAGTAAAATTTCCAAATTTTTAAAATAGTACAATTTTTTTCCTTGTCAACTTCTCTATGATATTTATACATTAAACCTTCCAAATGATGGATATTCTTCAAAAAAATTGCATACATGTTTATACATGGAAATCCACCTTGTATCAACATATTTTAGAAGATTTTTACCATTAGTCACTCTAATTGCATATTTCTAGAACTCTAGGAATATTTTTGGACTTTTAGACATATATGCATGATGGTCATGGATAAGATCTTTGAATTTTTCAACACTCTCAAATGTGCCAACTATTTTGTATGAAAGATTATTTTTTTGCACCATACAATGGATTGGAATCATATATGGGGAAACATTGGTTTGTAGTTGAATACAAATACCATTTATGATCCCCTATATTACTGATGCACCATCTATACCAACACACACCAACTTAGTAGCGATGTTAAAATCATATATTCCCAGTATACCCTTAAAAATTGAAATAACCAAATTGTAAATGTTCTCTTAACTATAATTTTATATCATTTTATGGATTGTTAATAAATGAGGTGTCTTTAGATGGTTCTCAAAAGTATAAACATGAATGCAAACCCATGTTTTTTTTTCAAATGTTCTCGACCTCATCAATAGACATGAGATAAACCTTGCAATTTTTACCTTTTATTTCAAATTCTCCTTCTCAATCATCGATAGACATTTCAAAATTTCCCAAGCATTTTTGTCTCCACCAATGTGATTGTAGAAGATTAGGGAATCTATTAAGTTGAAATAAAATTTTATAATCCTAAAAAATCAAAAATAGGTCTACCCTTTTTTAGAATATGTTAAATAGTTGAGAATTGTATATTTTTGGCTCATTGATTAGATTAAACAAATTTTCCTTCTTGAGTTGTAATTATTCCTCCTTTCTCAAAAATATTTATAGGTGTTTCTATTCATTTTCATACTTTGTTGCATATCTTATATGCATGCATTCTTTGCATTTTCCATCTCTGTGTTTATTTTATTTGACCATCTATTTGTTTAACTCGATACATATATTTTACCATAATGTTTCTCAATTGTGTCCAAGTTGAGTTGCATTTTGTGATCCTTTCCAAGTTTTCAGATATAAATAATACATTTACATTTTGTTGGAGTATCATTGCCTTTTTTTGGTTATCTTGGTTCATGTAAACATGGACGAAAGCCCGTAAATTATATTAATCTGAATCAACCATTTATAATAGTGCAAGCTACAATATTTATACATATTGGATAGCCGAGATACAAACAAAAGAGGAGTTGCAACAATGCAACAACCAAATTAAAATACAGTAGCT
Source organism: Taxus wallichiana var. yunnanensis (assembly GCA_018340775.1). Taxonomy (NCBI): domain Eukaryota; kingdom Viridiplantae; phylum Streptophyta; class Pinopsida; order Cupressales; family Taxaceae; genus Taxus; species Taxus wallichiana. The sequence continues at coordinate 189,583,536 of CM031239.1, forward strand.
TCTAAATCACATCCGAGGAAGCACAAATGAATAATAACAATAATATTGTTAAAACTATATAACAACATCCTATATTGTTTGACTACAAACAATAATATGGTTTATAACCATATAACAACATTATTTAATTAATAAAATTAATTAAATAATTAATTTATATAATGCATAATTAATTAACCTAACATTTCCCCCCTTAATTTTGCATTGCCTCAAGGGATGAGGAGAGGAACTCTCTGAACAACTTGAACTTGTCATGTGCAAGTGACTTTGTGAAAATATCTACTTTTAATTCAGTTGTTGGACAAAATTAAAGTTGGATGTTGTGCTTCAACACATGCTCACGTATGAAATGAACCTACACCTCAATGTGTTTTGTTCTCTCATGAAACACTAGATTGTGAACATGTTTAAGAACACCTTCATTGTCAACATACATGGTGGTCGGTTTGTCTTGTGCTATTCCAAGTCCTTCTAGTATGCGACGTAGCCAAATTGCTTCACATACAGCTTCTCCTGTAGAATGATACTCAGCTTCTATGGAAGATCGAGAAATTGTTTCTTAATTCCCCATAATATTGGTCGATATCCCATAAAGAATACAAATCCTGAAGTGGATTTTCTATCATTAATATTTCCTGCATGATTTGAATTCAAATATCCATTCAAGAAGAAGTTGTCATTCTTCTTGTATTCTAGACCAAGATCCACTTATCCTTTGAGATATCTTAAGATGTGCCTTACTACTTTTAAATGACAAAATTTGGGTTCATGTATGAACCTAGATAAATAGCTCACTACAAAGCTAATATTTGGTATAGTGTAGGTCGGGTAAATGAGACTCCCAATAAACTACCAATAGAGAGTCGCACTTACCTCGGGAGATGGATATAAAGGATATAATTATAATATGTTCTCCATAGGTGTAGAAATCAATGTGTAATCCATCATTCTAAATTTCTTGAGTGTTGTCTTGGTATACTTCATCTAAGAAATAAAGATGTGATTCTCTCTCTGACATACTTCTAATCCAAGACAATAATTCATCAGCCCATGATTGGTCATGGCAAATGATCGATTAAGATCTTTCTTCGTTGCATTGATCATCCTCACCGAATCACTATCGATGACTAGATCATTGACATAGACAACAACAATCATAATCTCTTCTCCTTACTTTTGAGGTAAATATTGGGATCGTATGGATTTATAACAAATCCATGTTGTAAAAGATGCTCATCAATCTTGATGTACCATGCTTGGGGTGCCTGTTTAAGGCCATACAAATATTTCATGATTTTGCATACCTTTTCTTCTTGACCAAGTACTACATATCCCTCAGGTTGAGTCATGTATAATTCTTCTTGTAAATATTTGTTTAGGAAGGAAATTTTTACGTCCATCTAATGGAATTTCCATCCAAACTATGCAGCTAGAGCAAAGATCATCCTAATCATTTTGATATTAGCTGTGGGAGAAAATGTCTCCTCATAGTCAATGCATTCTTTTTGTGCATATCCCCTTGCTACTAGTCTTGCTTTATACTTGTCCAATGTCCCATCTACTGTGTACTTTGTTTCAAATATCCATATGCATCTAATGGGTTTATTCCATGATGAAAGATCGACAAGCTACTAAGTGTTATTCTTCATTACTGATTGATATTCAAAATCCATGGCATCTTTCCAAGCTTTTGATTGTAGGGCTTCCTAGACTGTAGAGGGCTCATCATATTTAATAAATCTACTCATAAAATAAAAATTAACTTCTTCTCTTTCTTTAGTGTAAGTCTATGGTCCAAGGGTGGATGTATCCAAGCATCTTGTGTCTTTGATGGGCATATCCCATGGGTCTTGGAGCATCATCCATCATCATCCATTCATCATATTGTGCCGGTACACCACTTGGGCATACATTGAATTGTTCCCATGGGTCTTGGTTCTATCATATCAAAACCATCATCCCCATCATCATTTTAATTATCTGAGGGAACATCATCTCTAATTTTTACAACCGGTGAAAAATATACATCTGGTGAGTTTGGAGGAGGAGTCTCTACTTCCTTCTTCTCGAAAAAATCAACATCTCTGCTGGTGTAGACTTTTCTAGTCTTAGGATCCATAAATCTGTACCCAAGAGTTTCTTCACTGTACCCAATGAAGATGAGTTTCTGTGACTTCATGTCCAATTTATTTATGTTCTGCTTGGGTATGTGCATACTTGCTTTGCACTGAATACTCTAAGGTGTACAATAGATGGTTTTAACTTTGACCATGCTTCTTGTCATGTTACTCCTTCAAGAGAATATTTGGGCACTTTGTTCAAAAATACACTGATGTCTTTGCTACTTCTGCCCAAAATGTATTTGTAAGTCGAGAATCATGCATCACACCATTTCCATGATAGTACGATTTCTTCTCTCAATAACACCATTTTGTTGCGGTGTGTGTGGAGGAGGCATTTGTCGATGAATCCCATGATTTTATAGGTAGTCTCTGAACTCATTACTGGTGAATTCCCCCCCTCAATCTGAGTGGAGAGTTCTGATGTGACGACCAACTTTGTTCTCAACTTGCTACTTTGACCTTGAAAGTTTCAAAATCTTCACTTTTATTGCGAAGAAAAAAAATCCACATTTTCCTTAAATAGTCGTCAACACAAATCATAAAGTACTAAAACCCAAAATGACTTGGTTGCATTGGACCGCAAAGATTGGTATGAACCAGGTCAAATTTTCCATGAGCTTGAAATGTAATCTTCTAGAATGAAACTCTGTGTTGTTTTCCTGTTAGGTAGTGAGGACACTTGTTTGTATATATCTCAAGAGATGGTAGCCCATGTACCATATTATGTCGGTGAAGTGTCTAGAGATACTTGAAACTTACATGAGCAAGTCTCCGATGCTAAAATTTTGTTGAGGTGGAGTTCTTAGACACAAGTGCTTGATTGTCTCTGTGAAAAAAATCAAGTTGGAACATGCATCTGACATTGGAGGCTTTTGCAACTATTTTCAATCCTCTTGATTTGTCTCGAATAAAACATGTTTTCTTTCCGGAATGACTATCAAATTTAATTTTTAGGTTGTGATCAAGGATTTTACTGATTGAAAGAAAATTCTTTGTCAACCCAGGGACATATAAGACATCTGATAGTCTGCAGTTGTGTGAACCAAGGGGTAGAGAAATGTTCCCAATCCCCTGAACTGTATATGAAGAATCATCTCCCAATGAAACATTATTTTTTGATGGCGTGTCCCTCATTGAAGTAAACTAGTCTCTGTGGCCAGTCATGTGTCGAGTGGCTCTAAAATCAACATACCATACATCACTAAATGACATGGATGGTTCAATTGATCGAGCAAAGTGTATAAGAAGTCTTCATTATCTGAATGTTCTTCTTGCTCAACAATATTTCCTTACTGATGGGGTCTTCTTTTCCAGTTCCCATTTTTCTACCCATGATTGTTGTTAGAATGTCCTTTGTAATATTTTTGTTATGGAGGTCCGTGAGGTGCGTGATGAACCTTTCTTATAAGTATTATACTAACGATCTTTTAAGTCATGTCCTCTTTTACAAATTGGAAATTGTTTCTTCTGTTTTCTGTCCTCTTGATATTGATTATGATTTTGGGACTTTTGATAGGAATTAGGTTTTCCTTTACCTTTTCCTTTCTATTTTTGATGTGAAGAAACTTCCTACTCCTCTTCATCATCCTTATTATGTATGGTTTCCTCTTGTTCTAGTAAGTTTACCAATTTTTCAAAACTAATGGTCGTATTTGACACGTTTAGTGTTGTAACAAAAATGTGGTAAGAAGAGGGGAGTTCTCTTAGAAAAATGGGAATGATACCATCATCTGAGACTACTTCTCCCAGGGCTAGAAGTGAAGCCCTCAACTCTGTAACTCTTCTTAAGAAAGCTTCAACTTTATCATTCTACTTGAACTTCAATGTGTGTAATTGACCCTATAAATTTAGTATAACATTCTTGTTCTTGGCCTCATATACTATGATCAACTTATCCCACACTTCTTTAGCTGTTGTGGCATCTCGAATGTGGGGTTGCACATCGTCAAACACTCCAAACAAGATGATGAGTTTGGATTTCTAATCTTCTTTATCAAACTACCTCTGATGTGTTGTATCAGTTGTTGATCTGGTCAGAGTACCATTTACAACATGCCAGATCTCTTCAAACTCAAGTTGTGTCATGATTTTTGTCTTCCATGCAATATAGTTGTTTCCTCATAGTAGTTGTGAATCTGGAAGAAAACATTTAGGGACATTGGTGCCCATTTTATAGAGATCACTGATAGGGTTTGTCTCTTATCACTCCCGGTATTACATCTCCTAATCTATATACCGTCAGTCTTATCTACTAAACCTTTCTATATATGCGCCCTTCCTATATACTAGTCAGTACGTGGAAGAATCTCTCCCTTTTGATATACCTGGCAGTACGTGAAAGAGGCATTAACGTACATGAAAGAATTCAATATGTGGTACCAAGACAAGATCTTGAAAGGGTTCTATGTGATTATTGACACCAGATCAAAGAAATATCCTCATACGCACACTTAACTTCGCTATATACTTGGATAATTTCTTAGTCTAGATTTATGTCGTGTAATCATTCATGATTGCAGATGGGATGGATCATAATGTGTGCACTATGACCTTATTACTTCTGTCGATTTAAAGGGTCAATGCCCAGACGAGGTTGTTGTAGCTATATTAGGTGTTAAGTGCAGTAGTATTCACGACGGATTTACCCATAAGTGATTCCTAGAGGCACTGTATATATCGAACAATGCGAATGAGATCTAGGATCTTGTGAGTGTTTCAGAACCAATTTTTTTACTATTTTTTATTACAACTTTTTGCCGCTTTTAGAGCGATACATATCTGCGGTTGACTATGGCAACTGCAAATTAGTACAATATATTGAAGCATGTAATTACATTTAAAAATATGGAAAAATTGAATGGAAATTTTTTTTTTTTTTGCAGGCCCCCTGTGGCCTCCGGAGCCCAGAATGACCCTTGATGCCAAAAACCGTTAAAAAGTGGCCCAAAATGAAGTTTTTGGATAGTCTTCCTTTTGCAAATGTTGCCCAAATTAAAAACAAAGGCTTAATGGGAGAAAAAAAAGTTTCCCTAAATTAGGGTTTTCCTCACTAAAAATTTTAGAGGTGGTTTTAGCTATAACTAGCTATTTAGCATTGTTTTTCCACCAAATTCACCTCCAGATTAGGTGGTTTTTCCAGTTTTTCCTCTAAATGTCAAAATTCAAAATTTTGTGTTGGTGGTGGGTTTTGAACCTTGCACCTCACCCACCCAAGTCATTCCTCTTGACCAACTAGGCCCTTTTGGCGCTTGTGATATGAAATGAACAAACTTGTATATAATGTAAACAAAAAGAACTAACCTTTTAAAAAATGTAACCTGGAAAAAATAGATGCTCCACGTGGCACTTGCATGCATTGATTTGGAGTCGATTTAGGTTTTTCTCCTTAGAAAGAGGATCTGAAACTCTTTTTTATTGAAAAATTATCTCTTCCTTATTATTTACGCAACTTTTTGATTGAAATTTGTTTGATAATAGCCTCCTTTTGATTGATTTTTCCACCAATTTGCATGTTTAGTCCGCCATTTTTTTAAATTGCGGTCGATCTACTATTTTTGATGATGTTGCTTTTTGTTTTTTAACGACTATTTTCTTTGTATTACAGTGTCGTAGGTTTTGAATATGTGAAATCCAAATGTAAATACCTCCATTGATTTGTAAATATCCACCATATTTTATTTTAATGTTACTTTGCTAACACCACCTTGGTTTTCTTTGTGTAGGGGTCACATGTTTTCACGGATATGGCTGTGGTTGCAATTTCTATAAACAAATAAGGTGGCTCAACTTTTGCGTAGAGGCTTCTCAGTGGGAGCTTGAATCTTTTGCCAATGCAATAGAACATGGTCTGATTTTTTTAATGAACAATGAACTTGACTCGGCCTCAATGACACACTCCTTCAAATGCAACTCAAATTAAGTCTTTTGAAAATGCAACTCAAGAAAAATTATTATTATTATTTAAATCTGATTGCTATAAACTAGAAAACATGCTCCAAAATCAAATTTACCTAGTGTAGAGAGCACCAAAGGAAAAAAAATTTCTTTCCATTTACCTGGAGAATGCACAGGAGGTTATGATTTTGCAGGGGGTTGTGGAAAGTTGCAGGAGGTAGCACTGGCTCTCCATTGATGCAAATTTCTTCTCCAAAAATTCTCCTTCCTCTGAAATCTTCTCCAACCTTTTCAGGAGCTTCAATTCACTTTGGTACCAAATGTAAATAAGGACGGAAGCCTGTAAATTATATTAATCTGAATCAACTATTTAAAATAGTGCAGGCTACAATATTTATACATATTGATAACCGGGATACAAATAAAAGAGGAGTTGCAATAATGTAACAACCAAATTAAAATACAGTAGCTTCCAAATCACATCCATGGAAGCACAAATGAACAATAACAATAATATTGTTACAACTATATAACAACATCCCGTATTGTTTGACTACAAACAATAATATGGTTTATAACCATATAATAAGATTATTTAATTAATGAAATTAATTAAATAATTAATTATATAATGCATTATTAATTAACCTAACAGATTCAATGAATGGATACTTAGCTTCTCAGTCAAACATAAAACTCCTTCCAATGGTCCATCTACTTCTATTTCTTCACACATATTTTTGGGTTGTATTATCACCTGTAATAGGTGTTTGATCACTATGTGTAGAAATATCTTCAGATTTGGTGGATCTCATTAAGGGAATGTCATATATTCTCTTCCTTTTCAAAGAATTGAGAGTAGGATTTCTAGCTGAAGTTTTTGTTTGATGACTAGAAATGTATTCTCCTTATTACATATCATAATCATGAATGAAATTTTCATCAATTGTAGGCACATAATCTGGATTGTCCTCAAGATGAGGCATATCTTCTTCGCTTGTTGTTTTCATATCTTCTGCTTATTGCATGTCTAATGTAGGCACATAATGAGGATTTTCCTCAAGTGGAGGCATGTCATCATCAGTGGGTTCTACATTAAAAAGGGATTTTGAAATTTTTATTATTAAGTATATTATTATAATTTTTACTTTTAAAATAAATAACAAGGTTTACTTATTTAGTTAATACACAATACCTATATTTGGTGTGTATGGCGGTTGCATCATCCTGACCAATTTTTTTATGGCTAAAATATGATAAAAGATTCCATTTTTTGATGATTGGCCCACCACATTTTGAGTACCAGTCAAACCTTGGTGAGGCATTGATGTCTGTTTGATGGCAGTTAGGCATATGTATGGTCACACATTTGAAACATAACATGGCATCTAAAATATGTAGAAGGGAATCTGAGCTATATAACTCGGGTGCCGGAGGAAAAATAGTCGAGCATCTAAAGCAAGCAACCGAGCATCTAAAAATGTAGCTATGCATCTGTGATGCAATGAGTGTTTAGAAAATATAGCCGAGTTTCGCATTACAACCGTGTGTCTGGAAAATATAATCGGGCTTTTGATTGAAACCATGCATATGGAATTTGTGGTTGTACGTCTATACTATGTTATTGGGTCATGCGTCTGACTATGCACACGGGTGTCTTGAGTCTAGAATGTGGTCGAAAGAGAGTTATGGAATTTTAATTTCGCATATGCCTAGATTTTTATTAGTATATATTAGTGAATGTACCCAACTTGTGTTGCTAGGCATCGAAATATACATGCATAACTGTTAAATTTATTATAAACACTAGGTGATCTAACCTGAAAAAGTAACTTAGACCCATAAATTTTAGGAGAAATGTTGCTTCAATGACTCCTCAAAATCACCAAATGTAATTTTTATAGATAATACTTGGAAAAGCTTCTAAGAGCCATGTACAGAAGATATTACACTGAATCTCTCAATTGAAAAAACATCTATAAAAAATCTCAAGTCAAAAAGGACTTGACTCAACCAGAGATCAAATAATGAACAAAAACACAACCAACAAACAAAACCAGGGAAAAATAGACTATGAACAAAAATGACAAGATCGATTAGCAAAAAGGTAGCTAAGGAGCTCCTATACACATTTTCCCCTTATCCTCAAACTAGGCCTTACGCTCTCCTTCTCGGATGTCAAACTGTTCATCCTCATCAGAACTACTTATAACAAGATTTATCATCTTCCCTTTATCAACAACAACCATACCTTGTAAAGTCTTGATCCTATGACCCAATACCACCATTTCAGCATTAGTACATTGATCCCCTAATCAAATTCCTATTTTCAGCTTTAACTTGGTTCACAATATCTTCCAGAGCATCAATTTTATTAACAAGGAAATTAATACAAGTATTACCCCCAACTAAACCATCAGTATGAAAATCCTACACATTTTGACTAGCTGAATTTTAAAGTGCAGATGCAACATCCAAATATTTTTTTTCTTTTTTTTTCAATTTGTTAAGTTTTAGTCTATCGGCCAAGGTAAGATGATCTTCCCAATCCTCACCCAACCTATACAAAGACCTATTTTGAGAAACAAGGTTACCCTCTTTCATAAGAAGTAAAATAAGCCCCTAGTAGAGAGGAGCCACACTTTTCCCACCTTGAAAATATTAAACAGACACTTGAAGTGACTTGTAGAGATAAAATGGGATACTCATTTTTTACCCCTCCTAAAATGGTTGAGAAACATAAAATTTTGTGTATGAAGCTTCCTAAAATTTCCATCCAATATAATGTACTTCATTAAATGGAAGCAAACCTTAGACCACCTACCAGAAAAAATTTCGAGTAATTCCATCCTCCATATAACATAGATTTTTTCATTATCATCTAAGAAAGTGTAAACTCATCCTAAATCCTAGTTATATCTTTAAAAACCTTACTACTAGAGAAATCCATACCTGTGACGTGTCTAATGAGCTCCTATAAAACTAATAGATTGATTCTCCAAATTCTCACAACACCATTATCGCAAGTTGCAAACAAATCCCTTTGACAAATTCTCATCATGAACCCTAAATTTTTGAAGGAAAAAAGTGACTCCCCCATTCTTGAAAATATCCCAAATGATGGAATCCCTCTCCAGACCAATGCACGAAGAAGGTTAAAACATAGCTCTACTTCCACCCATTGCCAAAATTTGGTTTTAAAATATGTACCAAGTTAGAAATAAAATCCACAAAAAATTAATTCTAGCTATACAATAAATGATTTGAGCTCTTGCATACCCTAAAATAATGAAAATTATATCTCAAATCCCTCTCACACACTTGACAATGAAATTACTTTTCTAAATTGAGGATATCTATTGTACTAGGCAATAATTCACCCTGAATTTTTCATAATGATTTGGCATTAGCCCAAACCCCAATATTATCCAATGTTTCTACACAAAAATTAGCTTTCCCGATACATGTGCCTGATATGAATATATTAAAACTTAGGTAAGAGGATCTTAATATCCACAATGATAGAATTAATATTAACATGGTGTTTATCTATACCCTAATAATATATATATAATCTCCTCAATAAATCTTCGATACCACTAAGAAAAAGAACATATGCTTCATAATTAATTTTTTTGCCAATGGGATCAACATAGGCCAAAATAAGGGAACCCTCTTCATTCCTAATTATACCACCAACACCACCTAAACTAGAGCTCCTTTTCAAAACCATCAAAGTTAAGTTTCATCCATCCTTCCCAAGGTTTTTCCCATTTTACATTGTTCATAGTGTCTTTCTTCCAAATGGATATTTGCTGGATGCACTAACTAATTCCCAACTTTTGAATAATATTTGTTTCATGACTAGGAAATCCTTTTAGCTCTTTAAACTTAATAATGGACAAATTATTAGCCATTTCCCCAAGAATGACATTCCCCAATCTGGTTGAGATTTTCTATTTTTCCTTAAAGATCATGTTATTCCTTTCTAGCCAAATTCCCCATAAGAAATGAGGGAAAACAAACCTCCATGCCCTTGAAAGATAGAGGGAAGAGAAAGGACTATTCCATTTCTTATACAATTTAGAAAAATATTCCTAAAGACCCAATAAACCTAAAAAGCTCTCAGAACATTATTAAAAACTCTTTGAGAAAAGAACATTATTGAAAAGATGTTGAATAGTTTCACTAACATTTTTACATAATATGCATCTATTCAGGGTATCATCATCCCTTTGGCTTGAAAATTATCAATAGTAAGAATTTTATTTTGAACCACATGCCACAAAAAAAAATTAACCTTTGGAATAAGAGAATTATCCCACATGTTTTTCCAAAAAGGATTAGGGGGAGGAGTATTAACCCCATAACTAGTCCTTACAGATTACTCTCCATCCTTAGTGAAAGCCCATATCAAAGCATCCTCTTTTGGAGAAGAAGGTATATGCACACCACCTAAATTAGTATTCAACACTCTAATAACCTCCTTAGCATCCTCATCTTGACCATCCCATTCAAGAGGTTTCTAGGTCCACCCCCAATCAGTCTTCACCCAATAGTCACTAAGAAGACTACCCACTAAAGATTTAAAATGAGGAGCTAAGATATTCCATTGCATTTGATTAATTAAGGGATCTTCTTTGAGCCACCAATCATCCCAAAATATAATCCTTGAACCATCCCCTATCTCCCACTTACTTCCTTTCAACAATAAAACCTCTACATTTACATAAACCATTCCAGAAACATGAGCCTTTAAGAAGAACATTATTAGAAATAAAATCCCGTTGATCCCTATACAGAACTAGTTGGCCTTTAGAATATTAACCCACAAACCTTCCTCATGTGTAATCCTCCACCAACTTTCTTCATTAAAGCTAGATTCATACTTTTGATATCCTTCAAACCAAGACCTCCTACACTCTTTGGAAGTGTTACTTTTCCCATGCCACCAGAGAGATTCTATCCTTAGCTTTAGTACTTGACCAAAGAAACCTCCATTGAATATGAGTAATGATAGTTCTAATATTTGATGGCATTTTGAAAGCTGACATAAGGTAGACCGCTAAACTCTGTAAAAGCTTTGGATAAATTGTAATTTTCCACCTAGGAAAACAAATCCCCTTTCTATGATGCTAAGTTTTTTTATATCTACTGATAAGAGTATTCCAGTTATCCAAAACCATTTTCCCTTTAAAGAGAGGCATACCCAAATAAGAACTTGGGAAATATTTAATAGGGAACTCAAAACAACAATAATTCTATTATGAATATCTTCATCCACATTCATAAAGAAAATAAAGATTTTGTGAAAATTAATAAGCTGACTGTGACCTCCTCAAAATCTTGAAGAATATCCTTGAAATTTGTTGCTTCATAAATAGTAGCCTTACCCAAAATAAAAGTATCATAAAAAAACTGTTGTAAAGTGATAGGATCCAAACCATTCAAAATAATTAACCCATTAAGAATATTCCTTTTCTTTCAGGTCAACACAAAGTCTGCCTAAGGTTTCTACCACAATAATATAAAGGAAGGGTGATAGTGGATCTCCCTACCTCAATCCTCTTCTTGATGAAAAGAAACCTTTAGACTTACCATTAATAAGAATTGAATATTTGGGAGTAGATATACATTCCATTATCATTTTGATGAAATGCTCATGAAAACCCAATCTTTCCATAATGATACACAAAAATCTCCATGACACCCTATCATATGATTTATTCATATCAATTTTTAACAACATAGCCTCCCTTTTAGAAACATCCAAAGAGTGAACAATTTCATGAATAGTAATAACATTGTCTAAAATTTGTCTACCTTCTACAAAATCTCCCTGATTTGGAGAGATAAAACCTTCCAATAATCCTTTGATTCTGAAGGAAATTATTTTAGTGATAATCTTATAGACAATATTACATAAACTAATAGGTCTAAAATCAGCAACCTTTTCATCTCCTGGGACCTTAGGAACAAGGGATATAAAAGTATTATTTACCTCTTTCAAGTTTACCATGCCTGAAGAAATATTGAACAACATCTTCAACATCTTCATGGACAATTTCCTAGAAAACCTGAAAAAGAAATCCAAAAAACCATCTAAACTAGGGGATTTTTCCCCTTCCAGATAAAAAATAATAGCTTTAATCTCTTCAAGGGATGAAATTTTAACCATTTTAAAATTTCTAATTATTGATAATAGTTTGAAATAAATTAGCAATATTACTCTCCTTAATAGGATTCGTCTCCATACGTGAAGTAAGAAAATCATAGAAGAAAATTATGAGTTCCTCGAGAGATATTTGGATGATTTTTGTTTTCACACCTCTCCTATCAAAAATTTCTGAGATAGTATTACTATTTTTATGCATTGCGGTTGTTAGATGAAAACAATTTGTGTTCATGTCATTGTCCTTTAGCTAAATAACCCTATAATTTTGTTTCCAATAAGCCTCCTCTTTATCTTCTAGATTATGATAGTCAAAAAAGAATTTTCTCCTTGTCCCTTAACTCTTGACTCAAACCCGGGTATATGATCCTCTATCTTCCTAATTTCATCAACAACTTAAATTTTTGAGCAAAAATGTTGCCAAAGGTCTCCTTATTCTATATTTTCATTCTATCTTTCACATTTTTTAACTTAGAAACCAATTTGAACATGGATTTACCTTTCACAGTTATTTTCCAACATGATTGAATCTCCTCCTTAATGCTAGGATGCATCAACCACATTTTGAAAAATCTAAAAGGTCTCCCTCTCAAACCAATATTATTACCAGTTGAAGAAAAATTAGACTATGGTTGGATCCAATTCTTGGCATGGCTGACAAAGTTCCTCCTAAAGAGGAGAACCAAGAAGGATTGATAAGAAATCTATCCAATTTTATTTGAATGAGACCATTTCCAACACGTCGATTAGACCAAGTATACTTTACCCCTCTCAATTCAATGTCCACCAGATTATAGTCAGCAATAAAGTCAAAAAAATCCCCATATTGTCACTGTAACCATTTGTACCACCTTTTTTATCTTCCAGGATTAAAGGGGTATGAAAATCCACCCTATTAACTAGTCTATATCCTTATATAGACCAAAAAATGCAAAATATCCACCCAAAGCTATATTCTATCAACATAAGAGTTGGGGCATAATCATTAGAACAAATACATAAAGAGTCACTATCCTTTTCTATGAACAAATGAACAAATGTCTAGATGATTGAACTAATACAATCCCCTCCCTTTCCTTTCGAAACCAAAAAGTAGCTATGCCACTAGAAGCCCCATTAGAAGAAACAAACTTCATATTAGATATAAACCAAACTTTATTCTTGACTTCACCCATTTTTTCTTTAGTCATTTTAGTCTCTTGAATCAAAAGAATGTTAGGATTATGAGTTTTCCTAAAATTAGAAAACATACTTTATTTATTGGGATTATTTAAACCCCGATATCCTAAGATATCAAATTCCTATTTTTTTTGGACAAATGCTCTGCTCAATAGAGCAATGTTTACTTGAATCAATTTCCTTTTCTGGTACTCTTTCCCTTTTGTCCCTATTATACATATTACCTCTTTTTAAAAAGGGCTTCCCATAGTTTGCTTTCACTTTTTCTTATTTATGAACACTTCTGGTATTAATTTTCTTCTCTTCCAACCCTTCCAAATTATTTTCCAAATTCAAAAAGCAAATGGTACTACCTCTAGATCTATAAAAAAACCCCTCCATTTTTGAATAATTTTCACATTTCTTCTCCTATGTCTATTCATGTGAAAAGGAAACATACTTATTGATCTCTAGTTTCTCTTAGAGAATATCCTCCTCCGAGATCTCCCGATTCTATATCTAAGCTTCTTTCTCTTTCTCCTCCCGCACTGATCCGTGATAACCTTCTCTTCCTACTTATGTTCCATTTGATCTACCTTGTGGACCTCCATATCTTCATGAACCTCAACTTCCTCAGTTTCCTCTATATTTAAGACCTTGAAATCAAATTTTAATGGAGACAATATACTGGGAGAAACCTACATTTTCTCTTAGTTTTTCTCAGGCCCCTTGTATTTCTTATCCAAAACTTGTTTACCTTTATTAAATTCTTTGTTTTTTCATTATTCATGCCCCATACACTAGAATTTATGATGAACAAAGGTGATGCCTCATACTCAATATTTTGGGTCTAAAATTAATATTTTTATTGGATTTTAATTTTTTTAGAAGCAAGTTCCCTACTCAAAACATTAACAAAAAAAATCATGCATGCATAAACCTCATTCTTTCCTTTGTAACCGGATCAAACACAAACAAAGATACTATAATATTAACTATTTCTACATTAGGATTTCTTCCTCCCAAAACTCTATAGGAGTCCCATAAGTTTAACCCAGATCGTAAGCTCATCTGGTTTCTCATTATATGGATCAAAACCCGAAGTACCATTTCTAAACCAACAAACTAGATCTACCCATAAACCAAGGCCCCTAGAAGGATATTTTTACAAGTCTTTAGGGTTAGAAAGGTTGATAATAAAAACCCATCCACACAGAAGAAATTTCCGAGAACCCTTCGGCTCCATTTCCTTCAAGCCCACTCACGAAACCATTCAACATTTAGTCTGGTTCCATAAAACTTACCAACCAGAGAGTTTTCCATTCTAGATTTAGCTTTCTCTGCTAACCCATCAGGAATAGCCAAACTTAGGACTCCATCCTTTTCAACCAGATTAATTTTTGAAACCAAAGGATGATTAGATATTTCATTATTTCGACCCACCAATATGTTATCCCATGATGGAGAAAAAGAGATATTTGACATACCTCCTCTGTCACGGATTCTGTGGGTCCTTGATCTACGAACCCCATTATGAGGGTCACTAATTTCCTACATCATTACCCACCCATTTGGTTTTTTAAATCCTCCTCCTCCTTGCTCCTCTACTCCATCATCTAATGTAAATTTAAAATATGTAAATATTCATCAATTAACAAATAATTTCCACTAAAATTTCCCCGATATAAGGTCTCCTCCTCATGTGACATTGAAATCTCAATCAATCTATAAACTTGAATAAAAACTCATCGTTATTAAATTTTTCATGGATTAATATAATAATTTCATAAAAGTAACATGTTCTATAGGACAAGAAAAGTTCCACCAATCAAAGAGCCTCTGTGGGTAAAGTAGAGAAATAAAGAACATTTTGTTCCTTCATTACAAAAACCTTGGGTATTTCCCTCAATAATGTGGAGAAAAAAAGAATATAAATCTTAATTTCATAATTTGGGATGTCGTGTTTATCCCATATCAAAGGGATATTTTGTAAGAAACATTCAAGTAACACCCACCTCACTGAACCCTCCATGCACAAACCGGATGTTACAATAAACATTTAATAGTCAAAAGAGGAACATGTAAATTCAACGAGTTAAGTCCCCTCCTTTCTACAAGTCTCTCATAGTTGGAAAGTACCTTGTTCATAATTACATGATAGATACCGATGTTATTTCTTCATTCATGCCAAATAAAATAGTTGATATATTGGGGATTGAATACAATCCAACTTATAAGGGTGTCTTGTAACTTAACAGGTCTACGGTATAGGTCTTGGGTGTATTTAAAGATCTTGAGTTAACTTCACACACTTTCCCAAGCCTAAATATATTGCAAGACATTTTGGTGATTGAATTATCTCCTAAATTCACCCTTTGTCTTTCCAAATATTTCAAAGCTAAGGTGGAAGAATATTTATCTTCAAATTGGTCTCATATTTTGTTAAGGAAAAGGTATGGAACTAGATTTATGATTAATGTTGAACCTATTTCACCTTATCATGTAGGAATTCATGATCCAAGTCCTATCAATGTTAATTGTATGATTCCAAGAGAAATAAACAAAGTGATCCCGAACCAACTAAAACAACGCATTCATCATCTAAAATTCCTATTCCCATGGTATATGAATGGGAAAAGGTGCACTATGAATTTGACCACTATGATATAGTTGGGTAAATGGAGTCAGGTACTAATTACATTCATGAGGAAAATTTCACAACCCCATCTTTGCACATAAAAGAAAAATAATGAGCCCTTTGGTTTATAGAAGCTATATTTTGATGGTTCCAGTAGTAATGGATATGGGGTGGGTGTATTCCTTGTTTCTATAGAAGATAAGAAATTGTTCTTCACTCATAGGTTATAATTTGCATGCTCCAATAATGCAAAAGAATATGAAGCATTTGTTCATGGCCTACTTATTTTGGAAAAGAGGCATATCAAGGTTCTCCAAGTCTTTAGGGACACTTTGAATTGGTCATTCACCAAGTCATAGGTAGATGTGTGATAATGAACAAGCTCTTAAGAGATTATAGGCACCGAGTATGGGATCTCTAGACATTTTGAAGATCTCAACCTTCAGGTGGTGCCGTAGAAGAAAAATATGGAGGTGAATTGAATGACAATAATTGGTTCTCAATTTTGTCCTATAGATGACCTTATTCAAAGAGATCAACATGTCAAGATGGTTTAAAGGACATCCATTCTATACAATGGTGTAAACTGGAAAGTATTTGAGAATGACGAGTGGATTGTCTAATTCATTCAGAATGAAGATGAGTTTTCTTCAAACTTGTAATGATCAAATAAATCAATTGTGGACAAACATGCTACCTAAGGGTTAGTCACCGTTAAAGGCAATTTAACATATGACGATGAGATCAAAGGTAAAAATAGAAGCATGTCTAAATGTCGGGAGGGTTATAGGAAAATATACATTTCATAAGGGAAATAACCTTTATTTGTAATATATATAGTGTTGATAAATAATAAATTTTTGTTTCCCTTTGTAAAAAAATTACGATGTATTTTCATGGAGCTATGAGGATCTCAAATGTCTTGACCCCAACATTTGAAACATGCTATTAATTTGACCCCTTATGCTAAACCAATAAGAAAAAATAAATACATGTAAACCCCAAGATTCAAACCCTCACAAGGAATGAGTTATCCAAACTCATTGAATCAAATATAATATTTCTTATCAAATACACATCTTGGGTAGAAAACCTAGTTCCTATTATAAATATGAATGGATAAATAAGGATCTGTGGGATTGTAGAGACTTAAATAAAGATTCATTGAAATATCATTATCCTTTACCTTTTATGGAACAAATCCTTCAAAAAGTGGTTAGATATGAAAGATTCTCTATGCTCGATGTCTATTAAGGATTCAACCGGATCAAAATCAAAGAATAATATCAATACAAGACCAAATTTATAACCAAATGGGGAAAATATTTATATTAGAAAATTCCTTTTGGTTTGTTGGACATGGGTGCCACTTTTAAAAAAGTAATGGACATTTCTTTCCATGAACTCATAAATTAGATTTTCCTAGTGTATCTAGATGATATCATGATCTTCTCAAAATAGGAAAAACATCACATGGAGAATTAGAGAAAGTTTTTGAAAGGTATAAAGAATATTGAGTTTTATTGAACCCTAAGAAGTAAAATTTTGTATTCTGTAGGGTAATTTATTAGGTCATATTGTCTCAAAGATGGAATTAAAGTTGACCCAAAAACAATTTCTATTATCCATTGCCTCTCTTTACCAACTCAAAAGAAGGATCTCCAGTCTTTCCTTGGCAATATCAACTTTGTTAAGAAATTAATTCCTAATTTAATAGGACTAGTAAGGACAATTACCTTGATTCTAAGAAAAGACGCTATTATTAAATGGACCGCAGAGGGAAAAGAAATATTCAACAAGATCAAATCCATGATAAATCAAGTGCCAACACTCATTAACCCATATTTCACAAATTATTTCATCCTTAATGTTTATGACACAGATATTATCATAGTCATTCTCACTTAGAAGAACAATGAAGATATGGAGAATCTTGTGGCTTTTTTTAGCCAAACATTCAATGACTTCGAACTTAGATAAAAACATTTGGATAAACAAGTGTTTGAAATCTTGTGAGTGATTATCTAAAAATATAAATAATGGGGGTATATCTCTAGTTAATCTAATCTATGAACAACTTAAAATAAAATAAGTAAATGCAGTAAGTAAGTATGCAAATGACCTAAACATATATATAAAAGGAAATTCTAACCCTAATGTGTAAGAGGGAATAAGAAAGAACTCAACTAAGTAGAAGATGCTCACTAGACTATGTCACATAGGTGACTAGAAAATGTGGAAGTAGGAATGAATGTGTAAAACCTCGAAAAGGATGGATCTAGAGTATCTTGCTGGACTAGGGCACATGGAGAGGGATTGGGGCACCTACGGGCACTCTGGTCTATAAACTACGTACCCTGTCCTGTGTAAAAGATCTATAACTGATTCTCATAGGGATGGGAGGTGGTCTGAAACCTATATTGTGTGTCACATCAGATTCTCTTCCCTGTAATAAATGTCACCAATAATCCAAGATGAATAGAGATAACTGTAAAACCCTAAACAAGCATCAATCCCTAAAAAGAAAAATACAAATGAATGGGTCAGAATAACCTCAGCTACGACAACGGTGGGCTTACTAACTAAGTGTTGCACTATATTTTGGACCCAAATGTAGTTTTAGTGAGTGTGTGCATAATGTGCCCTATGTGTTCTTATGTCAGTCACACTTTTTGAAGTAGCGAGAAATGGATAAATGTAGAAAATGTAATATCATGTGTGCATGCAATAAAATAGAATCCCTCCCCCATGAAGTGTGATGTAGATGTCCTAGCCTTACGCCTTGATGATGGATCTATGTGGATGCAAGTGATCTCTAATGTAATAGATGGATGATAGTAATGGCTAGTGCTACGTCCCTCATTATGGTCTCATAACTTTATATATATAAATAAGCGTACCACTTTTTCACTCAAGAACCTTTTTTCAAATTTTAAATACTAGTATGAAACCGAATAAATAATATCTAAAGTGCATGATTGTGTGACTATAGTTTTCCCCCACTTTATGTTGGTGAGTGGAAATATTCGTAACTTAAAGTAGATAAATAAGCGTACATTATGTCCATAAATATTATTATAGAAATTTCACTAATGTACTAGACAAAGCGTGGAGTGAAAAAAATATGGAGGAGTGTGGAAACTAAAGATGAAAAATGTGCCAAAAAGTGATGAGAGTTAACCTAGGATAGAAACATGTGCATAGCTACTTGATGTACAATTTATCTACATTGTTAGTATTTGCATGTATCTGCATGTATCTTCCGTTGTTGTTATTACCCACATTTGATTGCTTATTTTTCATATGACCAGGACTTGTAAGGAGAAAACAATAAAGTAGTCAAATATGTATGTATGTATGTATGTATTTGTAAAAACACAACGTAGAGACACATGCATATGTATGTAAATGTAAATATGTAAATGAAAAAATGTAAATGGATCATGTGTACCTAATCCATGTCAAGAAAGAGAGTGTAAAAGGATGTCTTGTCTTTGCCGTGGTTTTTGGGAGATTTGATCCCATGGGCTGAAGAAATGTAGGGAATATTTTTTTGTATCCTCCAATCTTTAATCATTTCCTTGAATGTGTGTGAAAAGATATATATACATCCTGATTTTTTGGGAGATATGATGCTACTGGATGAAGTAGTTTAGGGAGGCATACCCACTGTAACCTCTGAGCCTGTAACTACTTCCCTAGAATTCTAAGGACACCATGTCCTATAAAATCTACTGTGTATGAGGTTCATAGACTGGTTTGAACTAACTTGCTATATGTAACCCACAATTCTAAGGGTGGAAAGTACACTTTGGCCCAACCGAACCATGTGTAAATGCACCGTGTTATTATGTAAACCCCAAATGATGCCCCCATCCTCTTTGGGGGTACATGCGACACTGCTAGTAGGAGAATACTACCCCAAAAGAGGACCAACTATATTAATTTTACCCTAAAAAGTGCTTGGTATAAACCAAGGCACACACAAACAAGAAGGCTAGCCAAAAACAAGTGTTAGTGAAAAGAAGCATGCATGTATAAAATAGTGTTTAAGCTACAAAAATAATGTAAAAGTCACCAAGCAATGAGTAAACATGTAAGAAGTCTAAGTAATCCGCACAAATTGGGCTACAAACATGGGACTTCACTTACGATGTCCCAAGACATGCAAGGCCATCATGGATGCAACAAGAAACAAGTGTGCACACCAAGCAAAGGGAAATGTCTACAAATAATAGAAAAACTAGCATGAAAGAGTACAAGCAGATTTTTAGATAATAAACAAGCAAATTTTTAGATAATAAGCACTATAAAATTCTTTTGTGTTAATCAATTCTGCTATCTCAATTGATTAACATAATACATGGGTATTACAATTATATAGGGAGATGATTCCCTATAAGATAGGAAACTAATTTTCTAACAAACTAATACTACATGAGTTGTTAAAACTCATTCACTTGTATTTGTTATAAGTTGTTTTATATAACAACTATATAACAAAATAACAACATATTTACAAACACACTATTGCATGATAATAAGTACTAACGTAATTATTATTTACCAATGGAGCACTAATAAATTGATTTCCTAACATTCCCCCCTTAGTGTGAACATGGGAAAAACCTACTTTGTACTACAACTTGCAACTACATAGCCTGCTCATGATCTGTATGGTTTCAAGGACAATGCTAACAACCTCTAGATGGTTTTCTGTGGTTAACTAACAACCACACAATAGATGGTTTTTGAGGAAAGTACCAACAACCTCTGGATAATTTTTCTAGTGGATAACTAACAACCACAATATCATGATGTTGTAGTAGTATCATCGGCTCTCATCACTATCTCACTACAAGAAATAACATAAGAAAATATGTAGATTGTTGTTTCTCATACACACCAGATGAAAAATAGAAATGGAACATTAGATCATGTTCCCCCTTAATGTGAAATTTCCACTTATTGAAAATAGGAACACTAAAATATAATCACACTACATACAACTGAAAGAAAACTGAACACACACATGTCACCAAAGCTGATATGCGGCCCCATCATTGGCAACTAATGAGAGGTCATTGATCAACCTCCAACCTATGATGTCCTCCATCCTCCAAAGAAAATACTGCTAACTTAGCTTGATTTAGCTTTGAATCTCTTTATGTATTCGCACATTGTCGCATTGACATTTTTGTGGTTGACCGTCCTTGGGTTAATTGTCGGCCTCAAGATTCTTACGAATCATGTATTCTTGGTCTCGCATATATTTTAAATGTTGCATTCTGTGATAATGCATCCTTTACAATTTGATTTTTGGCATTTATAATCAAGAGTTATACAAAAACAAAACAAGGAACTCGCCCACTTGATGGCCAAAAAGAGGGTATTTTCAAAATGGGTATTTTCAAAAATGGTATTTTCTACCAAAATTATAACTAATGCAATGAGAATGAAAAAATAAATACTTTTGCAAAAAACGGTGCTTGATTTTGAGTTACCGTGCAAAAGTTATGGAGGTTACAGTTTCCCATAAAACTGTCTAATTTAATTAAAATTAATACAACGATTAATTTTTTTCTCAAAATGGCGAGAAAATTAATTGTGTGACCACTCGTTGGAATCGGGAGGAAATAAGGATTCCAAAAGTACCAATATTTTGGAGAAATGACACTGAAAAATATTAATTTGGCAAAAATCATTAATTGCCATCAAAATGCAATTATTAAATAAAAACTATAGGAAAAATTAAATTTTCAAAACTATAGTCTTTATGAAAAATTAAAATAATTGCCCAATCGAGTTCAGTGCAAAAACCTCACGTGAATCAAAGAGAGCACATATATGTTCATAACTAGAGAACCGGATCTCGATTTGCATGAACTGTTTAATGTGCCGAAAGCTTATTTCAATAGCTTCACAATGGTACTAATTTTGTTTGATTTCATTACATAATCTGAAATCTGTTCTTGACTGATTTTGATGCCCAACTCACTAAAAATCATGCTTTCTTTTCTTTGATAGCCATAAGAATTTATATGTCCCCAAATCCTTCTTCTGGAGATCCAATAAAGACTTCAATACCTCACAACATCACTATGATTTGTAGGAATGATACGTGGGAGGTTGAATGGAAATGCACAGGCTCAAAATACACGTTGTGGGACAATGGCTGATTCTATTTAGATACTTCAAATATCAGGCTTGCACTCTTCAATTGCACTTTTCTCCAAATATAAAACAAAAATCAGTCTATATAAAAATTAAAATACTTCATAGACTATTCTTCTCTCATTGACCAGGCGACCAAACACTGCAATGGCTTTGCCCCTCACATATTTCACAAACCCATTTTACACAAATAGTCCTCAATAAAACCTGCTCTGATACCAGATGAAAGAGTACAAGCATATTTTCAGATAATAAGCATTATAAACTTCTTATGTGTTAATCAATTCTTTTGTCTCAATTGATTAACATAATACACAGGTATTACAATTATATAGGGAGATGATTCCCTATAAAATAGGAAACTAATTTTCCCACAAACCAATACTACATGAGTTGTTAAAACTCATTCACCTGTATTTGTTATAATTTTTTTAATATAACAACTATATAACAAAATACTAACATATTTACAAACACAATATTACATGATAATAATTACTAACGTAATTATTATTTACCAATGGAGCACTAATAAATTGATTTCCTAACATAGCAAACAATGTAACATAAAAATATGGAGGAAAATATCGCTGCATAAAAATGTTACACATGAAGCACTCATTAGCATGTTAAAAAGATAACTAGTATGTAAAAAGTGTGCATGACCAAGTGATGTAAAGTGTAAAGGACAAAATGAAATAGTAACACTTGTCGAGAGGAATGTGAATGCCCCCAACTACCAAAGTGTAGGAAGGATAGAAGGCGAGCATCTCGTGTTGTGTGTAAGACGTATGTATCTGTGAGCACAACTCGAGAAAGGCATGAACGTGCTTGTGTGGATGATATAGATAAATGAGATACAAGTAATCTAACTAGCATGTGTAATGAAGTGACCATAAACAAGAAAATGTAAGAAAGAGTAAGAGAAACCATAATATGTAGTATGTTGTGGATGGATGGGATGGAATGAAAAATGGAGTGATATGAGCCACATGACCCCCAAGTGAATGCAAATGTATGCAAAGTGAGGTTAATTTAGTTTTCCCCATCAACGTTTAATAATGAATCTTAAATGATATTGCATCATAGGAAATGGTCGAATAGTGTGTGTGACATGTCTAGCGTGTTGTGGTGAATATGTATATATAGTGATGATGATATGAGACATATATAAGATATGTGTGTGAACCCTACAACAAAAGCATATATCACGAAAAAATGATTGTATAAGTGATGATTTAGCCTAAGCGTATATGACTATGAGATGATTGCATGAGTGATGATTTAGCACTAAGTATATATCACTACGAGATGAAAAGAGGGAGTGGTGATGTAGCCTAAAGTGTATACAACTACAAGATGATAGAGTAAGTGACTAGTTATCCTATAATGTGTGTCACTATCCAATAAATTTCTCATAATGAAAGGTGAAATGATAAAAATGTGATGAATGTAAGGTCCATGTTATTTTTAAACCCTTGGTAGTGGAATATGAACCGAGGAACTAAAGTGTGCCATTGAGTAGTGAGTGCAATGTGTAGAAGATAATGTAACGATGAAATGTGACCATGTGACAAGTATGTAGTGTATAGTAATGATTGCAATATGTGTAGTGTGCCTATGATGAGTGTATAGTATGTAGGATGCAATGCCGATTAGTATGATGAAGACTAGTACAATGTATGATGTATATATATGTAAATATTGAAATGATACGACTAAATGTATAATGTATGACGCAAGACGTGATATGTGGTGTCTATAGCTCAATGTGTGGGGTCCATGTGTAGTAATCCCTCAACATTCAAGTGTGAATCGAAGCACAAGAGTGTGTCATCGAGTAGTGGTTGATGCTAGAACGTGTAATGAGAATGTCAATATGCAAAGGAAAAGATGATAGATTCTAAGGTGAGTGGGGAGGGGTGTAATAGATGTAATGCCCCACAAGTATATATGAGTGAAATGAAATAACCAATGATAATGAAGAACAAAGGTCCATCATTTGATGTATGCAGTGATGAAAGTGTATGATTATGGGATGTATGTATAATAATGTGAAAATGTGGTATGTGCAAATTCTAGAAGTGTGATGTACAACTATGTAAGGATGCAAATGAATGATAATGAAAAGATAATAAATGTTCCTATGATGATATGATGATGAGAGAGGGGGATGTGAATACTATGCCCTAATGTATGCATGATGAAAGAGGCTATCATGTAATGTCATCTAGGATATCATCGCTCTCAGGATCATAGTTGAATGGATAAGCATTG
This sequence comes from Taxus wallichiana var. yunnanensis, assembly GCA_018340775.1. Taxonomy (NCBI): domain Eukaryota; kingdom Viridiplantae; phylum Streptophyta; class Pinopsida; order Cupressales; family Taxaceae; genus Taxus; species Taxus wallichiana. Next base: position 189,607,972 of record CM031239.1, read on the forward strand.
GTGACTTGATAAGAAATAGTGTTTGGTTGATCACGTAATGATCCATTAAGGCATAATTTGTACATGCCCATAACATATTACTCATCACTTTGAATGAAGGAAGTGGAAAACCATGTACATACCAATGAGTGAGATTTTGAGTGTATCCTAGGAAAGAGATATTGCAAATGAAAACACGTCCAAAGGGCATAGGAAATGATATGTCTATATGATCAGGATCTAGAGTGCCCCCAATATAATCAATCCATGATTTTCCTAATGTAAGTGGTGAAGATCAAGGAGTGCATGTAATAAATATCGTGAGGTGAAAGATACACATACCATAAGCGGTAGTGATGGTGACATACCCATAATAAAGATGATGAGCATATGGTGTAGGATAGAGGTCCTCAAAAGCAAAGCCTAAGCAATCCAAACCATCATGTGTACATATGGTGTCATCACACGTAGGATCAAATGGAATATGTTCCTAGTATGAATTATTCATGAAGAGTGTGCAAGTAAATGGTGGGCGTGCTAAGGGAGATGGTACATGTGAAGGCGTATGTGATAGAGTGACATCCATGGATTGGACAGTGATTAATAAGGAATCATAACAGTAGTAGTAGCAGGTGGCACAAAAGAAACTACATCTATCACACAAATGGTACCATCAAGTGGTGGTAAGTGAGGTGGTTCCACAATAGGTTGGGACTTGTCTGTGATATCTATGCATGGAATATGAATACTAGTAATAGGATCCCGATCGCAATCTTGGAATGGATCGTGGTAAAAAAATGGTATACTCCATGTTCTCATATAATAATTTGACACAATTATGTATAGTGGAGGCGACCACTTGCATGGCATGAAGTCATGGCCTACCAAGTAGATAATTGTAAGAGACTAGAAAATTGAAAATGAAAAAGACAGTGTGCATAGTTTTGGGACCAACAATGATAGACAATGTAATGTGACAAAAACATGGAAAGATAGAACCATCATAAGAATGTAGTGAAACACTAGATGGACTAATGTCACTAGTGGAAAGACATAAATCTTCTAGGAATGACATAGGACATAAGTTAAGTTCATATCCATTATCAATCAAAGTGATCTAAAAACCACATTATGAGTATAATGTATGATATGTAAATGTGGGTCGTTATCAAAAGTATGAATGTCAGAGGGAAGGTTTGACTTAAATACTAGGTGTGTAGATAATGTATTGGGAAAGGCTTGATAAACTGAGTTTGGATGCATGTCAACGTGAATACGTGTAGTAGTAAGAAAATTTTGGACTCTATGTAGTACATAAGGATTGTAAAGCAAATGATCATTGATTAAGATACTCATGATGACCAAACCCTAGGATGAAAAGTAATGAAGAACCTAGAAGCGTGAATGATCGAGTTAGGTTCACCAAAATGATTAACTAAAAATGTAAATAATGGGGGTATATCTCTAGTTAATCTAAGATATGAATAATTATAATTAAAATAAATAAATGCAAGAATAGCAGTATGTAAATAACCTAAACATATACGTAAGAGGAAATGATAACCCTAATGTGCAAGAGGGAAGAGGAAAAACTCAGAGTTGAATAGAAGATGCTCATTGGAATGTGTCAAAAAGGTGACTGGAAAATATGGAAGTAGGTATGACTATACAGAAGCCTTGAAAAGGATGGATCTAGAGTATCTGGGCTGGACTGGGTGCTTGGAGACAGATTGGGGCATGTATGAGTTTCATGGTCTTTAAATTGGGCACCCCGGTCTATGAAAAATATTTGAAACTAAGTTTCATATGGCTAGGAGGTGGTCTAAAACCCTCACTATGTGTTGCATTAGATTCGCTACTCCATCCGGATGTCACCAGAATCCAAGATGAATAGAAAGACTTGCAAAACCTAAAAAAGCATCAAATATCTAAAAAAGAAAAATTCAAATGAATGGGTCGATGACCTCATTTTCTACAACAAAGGGTCTTACTAACTAAGCATCACACTATATTTTGGACATAAATGTAGTTCTAGTGAGTGTGTGCGTAATGTGCCCTAGGTGTTCTTTTGTCACACACTTAATGAATTAGGGAGCAATAGCTAAATGTAGAAAATGTAATAACATGTGTGCATGGAATAAAATAGAATCCCTCCCCATATGAAGTGTGATGTAGATGTCTTAGCCTTGTGCCTTGATAATGGAGCTATTTGGATGCAAGTTTTCTCCAATGTAATAGATGGATTCAACTCTATATGGATGATAGTAATGACTAGGGATAGGTCCTTCATTATGGTCTCATAACTTTATATTTATAAGGTTCTCTTGATATAATTTCTTAATTAACCATGAAATGGGAAAACACAAAAATATAAATATCTCAAATGACCGAAAGAGACCTAAAAGTGGTGGGAAAGTTCAAAAGGGATCGGGCACCCCTAGTTGGACTAGGTCGCCCCTAGTGGGACCATGTCGCCCCAATACTAGTTTGGGTGACCCAATCGAGGCTAAAATAACGGAAAATGACCAAACGAAGCTGGGCATATGGATGTCAAAGGTTGAGAATGAAAAAACAAAATAAAATAATTTAGCCAAAATATGGGGGATAAATAATATGTAAAGTGCATGATTTGGTGACTACAATGAGCTCTCAATGAGTTCAAACCTTTATTAGTTTCCAACTACATAAAATTTCTAGTCTTGTACCTAAGTGTGGGATATTTCAACATGGGGGAAGATCAATGAGAAAATGGTAGGATGGGTAACCAAAATCATGGAGTTCGATGTGATTATCAAGGCCACAAATTTGGTCATAGGTAGAACACTATATGAACAACTTGTCGAAGATGCTCTATACAATGAAGAAAGTTCCTTCTTCATAGATGAAAAACAAGTACAAGATGTGGAAAACTTGTAGTATTTGGAAATTTCAAAATAAGAAGATTCATTGAATGATAAAAACCCACAAGAAAAAGGATCTTAACCTAGATTTGGCAGTTAGATGAATGATATGGTAATGTTTCTAGCAACTAGTCGATATCCTCCCGATTTGAGTAAGACAAGGCAAAAAAATATGATGTTACATTCAGTTCATTATGTTTTAATTGATGATATTCTTTTTAAATGGAATTTGAATGGTGTTTTATTAAGGTGCATTGAGGGAGAACAAACAGATAAAGTCCTTGAGGAGTTTCATGATGGTTCCTCTGGAGGGAATTTCTTAGCTAAGGCTATAATAATGAAAATCCTTAGAGCAGGATAATTTTGGCCCACATTGTTTTCATATGCATATCAATGGGTTAGGAGATGTAAAGAGTGTTCTTTCTTCACATGTAACAAAAGGTTAACATTTTTTCCCCTTCATCATATTCGGTAGATGATCCATTTACTCAATGGGGATTGGATTTCATTGGCATGAACAATCCTCCATCCAGATTAGGCCACAAATATGTCTTAACAACAATAAATTACTTCACCAGGATGGACCGAGGGCCATATCACTCAAAGAACCAACCAAATCAATCATCCTTGAATTCATATAGGACATTGCAATAAGGTTTGGGATTCCTCAAACCATTATTTATGATAGTGCAAAATTATTTTTGGGATCAAAAATTTCTAATTGGGCTTTTAGAAATGGATTTTACTAGAAAAATTCGTCAAATTATTACTCGTAAGGTAATGGTTTAGAGGAATCAACTAATAAAAACCTAATCGGGATCATGACGATGAATATGTAAATGGCACACTAAAGTAAAGAGTGATCTTTGGGCCTATAGAATAGATCCAAAGAAATAAATTGGTAATTCCCATTTGTCTTTGTATATGGTAAAGAAGCTAGACTCCAATTATCACTTAAAATTCCTTCATTAAAGCTATCCTAGCAGCTTAGAATTTGAAGGATCGAGATCATAGAGAAATTAGAATGTTAGAGTTGGTTTAAATTGAAGAGTTCATAAAGTACACCATGAATAAGATGGAGAAGCATCATATATCTACCAAGTAGTGGTTTGATAAGAAAATGAAGCTGCATATTTTCAAAGTAGGTGGCTTAGTCCTTAAGTGGGATGTGGATAGAGCAAAACTTGGGTGGACTTCTAAGTTTGATAAAATTTTGAGTGGGACATATATTATCACTACTTGCAAAAAGTTAACTCTTTGAGTTTTCCAAGCTTGATGGAGATGTATTGTCAATCCCAGTTAATGGGATTTATGTTAAACACTCACATTAAGTTTTTCCATTGCATCTTGTAAATATTGTGTTTTGTTGTTTTTTTGTTGGACATACTCTCATCTTTTTATATTTTGATCACAAATTGGGTTCCTTTTCCTAAATATTTATGGTATATTATTTGTAATAAGTGCTTTAAGACTCTCTCGCATGTTTCATTTGAGGCATTTAATATCTCCTATTTTATAAATAAGTTATGGAGTTACTTGTAGTCATGAATGGACCATCCCGCATTATTTTCATGGTAGAAATTATATGGGTAGAGAAGTTATTAAATTTCATTCTTTAGCTCCACAGATCAACTTCAGTCCAAAGGTGAGTTCTTGCATATTCAGGAGATAGTTTTCAAGGAGAAATTAACTTTTCTTCACAAATTTGACTCCATGACCAATGGATGGTTCAAGTCATCCGGTATCCATCGTCTCGTAGGAAGATGTCCCTAAAATTCACTAAGTTGTTGTCTAAAATTACACCCCTTTTAATTTTGAACAACTCATTAAAATAACTTAATCATTTTGATGCTCTAGAAAATCCGCAGGAGACTAGTTCAAGATACCATGGAATGCAGAACTTAGTGTTATGAGGGTTCTCCTAAACCATGGAATAAATAAATGAGAACTTTAGGGACCTAAGCATTTTGGGTCATTTATTAAAAGTTGTAATATAATTCCAAGGAGGTTGTAATGTACAAGAAACAATTTTAGTTGACCACACTTTGTGATGAAATGAATGTTAGAAAGGTGACTGAGTTTGGAAGCTATGGAACAATAACTTAGTGTTCCATAGGTTTGAGGAACTATAGCATTTTGAATACTTTTCAAATTCTGGAGAACAAAGTATTTGGTCACCAATTTAAAAGGCCATGAGTTAAAGGATTAAATGCTCATGTGCGTGGAGAAAGTTCAAAAGTACACATATCAATAGATATTAAGATAGTCTAGGAATGTAGTAAAATATATGGGAAGTATAAAAGCCCACACCGAACTTAGAACTAGAAATCTAACCACCCCAACAAAAATTTAATGGATAATGGTTCCATATTGCACAATCTAATGGTATGCAATACACTCAAGGAGTCGAGTTATGGTTGTTGGCTATATTTGGAAGCACCCTTTCCTATACTACAAGAAATCTATGTAAGAATTCATGGTACACACACCCATTCAATGAATTTCAAAGGTTGTCAATTCCATCTTGGTCATCCTTCTCCACACTCTCTCTTCTCTTTCTCCTTCATATGAAATTGTATAAATAAAAGTACTTGTGTAATTATTAAGGGTTCTTATCCCTTTTCCTTCCTCAACATATTTTAGAGCTCTTCCATATGAAACTTGAAACTTCTTTCCTTTGACATCTATAACTCATGAATGGTGATCTTATTGCCTCGGATCTCTATGTAAGCTCCTAAAATTTTATTAATACAAGTACAAATTTTCTTCCTTTCTTTGAATACGTCATGTTTGATGAAAATTGTTTTCCTTAAGGATATTTCATGATCTTTCATCTATTTACATTTAGACCGATTGTATTTTCATGGTCCCAAAATCATGTATTTACATCTCTGTCATCTATATTTTTGAAAGTTCCAATTTCTTTTGGTGTTATCACCACCTCTAGCTTAGAATTTCCATTTCTTAAATCTCTCTGTCCCTGTCTCCTTGGAATTTTTAGAATAGGTTTTAGTTAGAGGATTATTTTTAGCATTAGATTAGGTTGTATTATGTGGGTTTCCTCTAATCCTCATAACAAGGAATTCACACTTCTCTGGAGGTTTGTCTCATACCGCAAGTCCCATACTAGGAGACAATTCCATGTTTCCTCAAAACACTAGATCTTCATTATTCAGGAGCAAGTACAAATTTGAGCTCCAACATGCACATGAATATTTTTTTAGTGTAATTATCCTGCTCTTATGCATAAATGTCTTCAACAATTCCTTGAATATGTAGGATATTCACCGATATGTCAAAAAAATATATTGACAGATATCTTTCTTACAAGTTAGATATATATATATATATATAATAAACAACCCCTAAGTGGAGAAAATTTTGATCCAACCAATAACAGAAATATTCATCCAAATAAAAATCCTAATCATCTCATCATGAAACTTATTTATTATCTAAGTCAACAACAAACTACAACTACAAATCAGTTCTTGTAAATGTAAAATAATCTATCTCAACTTACTAATCAACCAAAAATAGTCTCTTAGGGCATCTAAAACAAATTTCAACCCCTTCCCCTTCTATTTGAAACCAATGGATTATCTACTATCCAACCCCCACTCATAACAAGTTCTTGTAAGCCATTTAAAGATGGGATCTCACTCAATGTATCATTTTAATGGATATTTGAGGGATGAACTTTCCATATCTTACAATGGTTCTACAAATGTGGGTCAAAGATAATTCCTATGTTGGCACAAAGGTATTCGATAAAAACTAATAGGATATGCTCTGTATTGGTCTCATACCTTATAATCCAACTCTATTTTTGAACTTAAAATCCTGGTGACTACTTTGGTAAATAAATTTTAATATCATGACCATCATAAAAATAACAATAATGCCTTCATCAATTGCAAACAAGTCAATAATAAATATTTCCATACTTTTATCAAACCCGACAATACCTTATCCACTAAGACCAAACACAACATTCATAATTATATTGTATTTCATCTATTTCTTATTATCCTCAAAACTCACCTTCGATAAAAGGTGAGATACTTTTCTCCTACCTCTTTGAAAGAAGAATTCAGAAATAAAATCACCAAGATTATCTCATGAAGGAATTTGAAAATCCTTACTCTTAAAAACCACAACCTAATAACATTCATTTCACATAGACCCTATAAATAATAATGCTACTAACAATAATGTCATAAAAACTCTTCCTCAATTCACTTATTCTAAAAGGACCATCCATATCATTGATCAATCTACTTATAAACAATAAGAATATTTCCTCTCTTCCTCCCATTCTAAATATCACCAAATTCTATCTAAAGAGGATTTGATATGATGTCTACCCCAAGCATCCACCATGGTTGTAGAACCTTCTCAACCTCTTCCTCATTGGCATGAATAAAGTAAAAATGGTCATGTGATAATTGGGGCCAATCTTATAACAAACATAGTGCATTTTGATCCTTTTCTTATACCTTCCTCCTAGGAAATAACTTCTATCATGAAGCTATAACTTGGGAAATGTTAGATGTGGCCATCAAGGTACTTGAATAATCCAAAACCGTGACCAACATGAATTGGTGCATCAAGCCAATGAATGTCACAAAGTTAACAATAATACTCTTTTTATCACTCCAAGTCCAAGCAACATAATCATGGTTATGCTTAAAATAGTAATGAAAATACTAGATTTTTTATACCTCTAGTATTACATACACAAAGAACATAGTTAATATGTATGGTGTTAAGTGTAATATCTATTATTTTGAGCCATCATATCTTTGTTATACTAAAAAAATATTACTTATTATTCTATTTGTGTTCTCTAACTTAAAAATCACATGAACGAGCCTCAAATATTGAATTTGCAGTCTAAATAAATTCCATAAGCCACTTTACATACAATCCTACATGGTCAATCCCATTTATGACTTCATTACCCCCTTTAAATTCCATTCAAACCTAGGGAAAAATTCATGCATGAATAATCTCATATCTCGATGCCTTCTGGTAATTCGTATACCATCTACCCTATGATAATCCTTCCACCATGGTCAATCTAGTAAGATGTTACAAAAAATCCAAACCTGGAACCATATGCAAGCCCCACTCCTTCAAAACCTCTCTAGATTGATACCCCTCAAATTCATACTATTTCACAATTCAACTCTAAAGATTAGACCTCTTGCAATATTCTCTTGGCTCCTAAGTAAAATCCCTTTCATTTATATTATCCATACCACACCTCAGCATTATGAGTATCTTATGTCAAAAATCTTCGTTTTGAACATCCCTTTTAAACATTATTTGGGGTAGGAAACTACTCTACAAAGTTCTAAAGAGAGCATCATGTTTTAATGTGAAGAAATATCCATTTTCATCATACTTTATATTAATCAACCCTCACATATTTTTTTCACTCTTGATTCTATGATTCTCAATTATATTATCTTTCATGCATATAACCCTCCCTTGTCCACATTATAGTCAAGATATCCCCCATAAATGATTTTTTTGGTTCAAGTGTCACTTCTCTTTATTTCATTGAGACACTTGTCTACTCTAACAACCTAAAATCCAATAGGAACACCTTTTAGGGATATTATTATAGATAGATACCCCCTTTGGATTGTAATTGGCTCCCCATCATTGTGCCCCCATATTTTCTACTTCAAATTCATGATTTTTAACTTCCCTTGTCCTATAATATACTCTTGGATAAATTGTGGACTCATTGCATATGTGTATTCATGTCATCTAATTGTAAATGTTTTAATCTTGTACACATAGGGGTATATAAAGTAAAAGGTGATACTAATCATTTAAAATTTTACCTATTCTTACAAAGTGGGAAATTCTAAATTCCCTCTTGAAGAACTCCCTACCATCCCATTTTGGAAATATTAGTGCTTAAATTATCTTATAGATTCCCTTCACATATATAATGGTCATCCCAACATCATGGGTTATAATTTTCCAAACCATATTGACTCAAATGATGATGATCCTAATAAATAAAATCATAACGATCAATAATCTCGATCTTCTTGATAACGTTAAATCACATTTTCCTTCCACTATATGACCTCACTCACATAATAAGGATGTCAAATGAGTACTATCATTATAAATAATACTAAGCATCCTCTTGTAAAACATTCCATTCAACTAAATAAAATAATAAAATAGTTTTTTATTTATGTTATTAGAACTAATTAAAATTAATTTTATACTTTATATTATCCCCTCTTAGAAGACTACACCTTTGATCGAACGTGAAATTTTTTCATTATCACGAATCATTACAATCCACTTTTAGTAACAACATCAATACCATCATGGTATCCTGAAAAACATGCATAATAAATTTTACTCCAATACTGATGACCTCATGGATGATGAGGATATTTACTCTAAATTTGATTCTACATATAAGATCATGAACTATGATCCATAGTTTTCTCCCTCGATATCCCATATACTATTATGACACCTATTCTCGACATATTATCTTCCTCTCCATTTTACTTCCTTACCTGATGTTATGAATCTACCATAGAAAAGATCTCCTTTATATCTTCTTTCCATTATAGAAATAATCCAATCTAGATTTGAACCATATTGCATATGTCACTAAGATCTCGGGCATGAAATTTCATATTATAGATCCTACCGATGACATATGAAGAAACAAAAATAGGAGATTAGGTGAGATCAACAAAAGAAATCCACTAAACCCTCTTAATTCACACCACTCTATTATTATCATCATGTGTTTTTCTTACTTACAAATTATACTTTTTGTGCCATATCTCACAAACACCAAGTATAAGAAAACCCCCATGCCCTTGAGTGTAAGGACCAATATCCTCCATCGGAAATCAACCTTTCATATCATCATCTCAATCTCACCATACATTATCTTACCCCTGCATCCCTCCCTTGATATTATCTATCATGATTTTATCATTCAAATGTCATAACAAATTGATGATACTCTCTTTACCAAATGACCAAAATTCCATCGTGGTATTAAAATCATTTATGACAATGTAGGGGACCTAATGATATATATTTGACATGAAATACTAAATGACGTAAATGACATAATAAATTATGCATGTCAATATTTCTCACATCTTCATTTATTTACTTTCTTCTACTCAACATATCATTATTTCTCTATATATATTTTCTCCTCATTTGGTTTATCTTGATTGCTTAGGTTATACAACCATTGCTTTTTAACTTTTATACTTTGGCAATTTTTCATATCATATCTCACTATGGTTTGTATGTATATTTCTTCCTATCTTGGATACTTTGGTAATTTTACTACACTCTCCCACTTGGATCTACCTCACATAATTTGGTTGGACCTATGATTGGTTTATGTCATATCCAATCCTGAAATAACACGTTACCTACTCTATCATCATCATTTTTAATAATTTAGTATTTATTATGTCTTAGACATGAATGTTAATACATTTATACGTAAATAAAAATGAAATCATAAACAATAAAAATACATCATACATGAAACATCACATAGACATAACATCACGAAATATTCTATATATATAATTTTCTTCATAATCTATATAATATATATAAATATAAATTCCATATCTTAATCACTTCATTCCTTAATCGGATGATGGTTACTAATTACTATTATGTAGCTATCATGCTAGTGATTTGGCTCTCAATGGATTCCCCATAGCTACTCCATCTACTCTATCCCATTAAACCTATAACATTATAATATGAGCCACATATGTCACTTGAATTCACCCACCACCTACCCACATGATAGCCTCATTTCCTACTCTCATACTAATGTTTCATGTTCATGTAGGATTTCATGCACCTATTTACACCCTAATTAGATATGTGTAGAAAACTAAGTTATTTTATTGAAAGAGTACACTAAGGGAATTAAGGATTAGTAACATGTGATTATTCTAATTAATCAACATCCAACATTAATCATCACAATCATAATAACACTTTAATAATTTTATTTGACATGATGAATAAAATGTGAATTTGGAAATAGAATGAATGAGTGCACTTAGATGATTAAAAATGATTCTTAAAATTTATGGAAGGATGTACTCATAGAATAGGGAGGCATGAACTTAAGGATGCTTCGTTCCAGAGAAAATAACTAGAAAATAACTAGGGTACGTACTATACAACACTACCAGGGAAATACCATATTGTCTTGACCATTTTGTATGGTTTTGGAACTACTTAGTTTTGGTTTTTGTAAATTATTCATATTATCGGTTACTTAGAACTATTATTTGTTGTCAAAACCTAATTTTATATTATGCCATTAATCTCTTTGAATACTCTAATCATGACGTCAAACCCTCTTTGTAGATGAGAATTCATTAAAAAACAAGAATTGGTTGGGTTTTGGGCACCTCCATGAACCACCAAAGTTTACATTACTCCAAAGAGGACTCAAACCACACGTTATTATCTACCTATCATTTGATATATTCATGAATGCAAATATATTTCACACCTTTGACAATGCTTGAGTTGAGTTGGATCTTACTAAGATACATAGGAAAGGGATGTTTGAGTACTTTTATATGAGATAGATTGATGTCTTAACATGGTAATAAGATTCATACCTATAGATATTGCTTCTATAATGATTGCATATATGTTATTGTGACATTTAGGTACTTGGGTACCTTTTACAATTATTGGAAGTGAGTGTATCAATGTAGTTCCATATGATTTCTAGGTTAGAAAATGAGGTATTGTTTACTTCATTATATAGGGTTCCATAAATTCTTTATTGAGGAAAGTACATCCTAGAGATATTATAAGACCCAAAAATGATATGAATTTAAAAGTGAAGATGGAGGACATGTCAGTTCAATAATATAAAATTCATCCATGATCGATATAATATCCTGAGCAAACTGTATGACCTTGACCAAGGAAGGAAAACATGCAACATGAAGTTTGGAACTTATCAGTTGATTTTTACATATATTTTATGTATTATGTTCTCATAATTTTATGACATGTCATTGTGCAAGGATAAACAAGCTAAATAAGATACATGTGATAATGTTAAAAGGTAGTGAGGAGGTTGTATTTATCTTAGTAAGAGTGCATTGTCAAAACTAGCAATGTCAAAGAGTGAATTTTCAAATTTGAGTGTCTACATTTTCCCCCCCTTTAAGTATGAAATTAAATTACATTATTAAATGAAAATATAATTGAGTGTGTAGACACACTTCGTCTTTCTCGAATGTTTATTTTACAAAATCTTATTGTGTTTGGTGTTTTTGGCTCCACGACGAAACACAAACACAAAGTGTAGTCAATTTTTATGATAAATAATTAAACTTTAACTCAATATGTAAAGTGTAACATGTGTAGATGCCCTAAAAATACATACCTATTTCTAATCATCCATATTACCTAGACAATGTGCTAAATTATCTCTAGGATTCATCATAGACCACTACCCTCTCACATTCCATTAGAATTCACTCACATCCCTTTAGAATTAATTTAATTAATTCTACAATGATTAAAGAATATAGTCATACTCATTGCATTATTTAATTATTTATTTGAATAAATTATTATCTAATTATCCACTCACATTGCACTCATCTCCCCTTCACCATCCAACTCACAAGTTGAACTAGCTCATTCTACTAAAGTTTTAGAACCCTACAAACATGGAAGAAAAATATTCATGTACAATACCTTTTTAAATAAAATCAAAAGCCAATTAAAATTTCATTGTCCCTTAAATGAATATACAAACCATCCAACTGTATAGACCAAATATACTTGCTAATTTAGGAAAATACATTCATTTACCTACAACTCACTCAAACCTTGATCCACAATCCATGACCTCTCCTTCACCTATAAATATGAATCTCAATTCTTCACAATTCATCTCTTAGAAGCATTTGTAGAAGTACTCTTCTAAATAGCCACTAGATTTCTCAAACTGAAAGGCTATCCATTTAATCATATACTACTCATAAAATTTTCCTCTTCCATTTGGAAACAACTTTGGAGCATCCACAACCAAATCATAAAATTATATCCAAAAGTGTGGTAATTCATTCCACACTTCATCTATATAATCCAAGTTTTCAAGAGAAGTTGAAGGAAGGTTTTTATTTGTTTTTCATCGCTTATTTCTTTCCTTTCTTTTATTTTGCCTTTTATACATTTTAGCACACCCTATGGCAATCCCACACATTATTTATCATTTTAATCTTGTTTATCACCAATATAGCTTTGTTTTTGTGTTATTTTTTTTGTTTAGGATCTACTGTAAAAATTTCAGGGTATTTGGTGGAGTAAAGTGAGATAAAATACCAAAAATAGTCCTTTTTCTATGTTTTTCTTCATTATTTGTGCATCTACATGACCCTTGTGCTACTGTGGTAGTAAAATGGATTACCATCACATGTGAAGTGTACTACCATTATAGTAAACATGCTACCATTAAATTTCCTTTCAAACTATCTATGTGCATGTGTTAGCGTATTACTACACATGTTACTATTAAACTAACTATCTTTATGGACATGCTAGCATATCACTACATGCGCAGCCGTTAAACTAATTGTCTTTATGCACATGTTAGTGTATCACTACATGCGCTACCATTAAACTATATTTCAACTACCTCTATGCATGTGTTAATGTATCACTGCATGTGATATCGTAACCATTTCTGAACTAGGAAATGTTTTTATCATGCTAGCGCACCTACTTTAGTGTGCTACCATTAGCACACACACTAGCACACCAAATTACATGTGCTAGCATTATGCATTATTATTTTTTTTTATATTTTTATAACTTTCCAATATGTTAGCTCATTTATCCTTAGTGTGTAAGCATTGTTTTCAACATTTTCCTACGAGGTTTTTCGTAAATCAAACATCAAATGCTTATTTTTCTTTCAATATTTATCTAATATAATATAATCAAACACAACATGTATGTTATTCTCTCACACCCTCTTTGGTGATATTGAGAATTAAAAATATTAATTTTTTTTTATTGTTTTACTTTGTGTTTTATTTGAAGGAAAACTACTAATTCATTACGTGTAATACTACATCGCTTGAAAATACCTTGAAAAATACAATAAATTCTTAACATCTTATGCAAGTTTCCTTAGTTGAAGACAAAAAAACCATTACTAAATTTTAATAAACTATATAAAAATTTGTATTACACATTTGGATAAGGGTTTGTACTTATTCGCTTGACTATGGGAAGTGCTTGGACATGGTCCTAAAACTTATTATGAGGAGTACCATAGGAACCCCAAAGTAGTTGGCACCTTGAGGGAACCAACGAACAATATAAGTAGTGCCCCAATCCACTTGACTAGTAATACCCATGAGGAAACCATAAGTAGCCCATGGTGATGGCCCCATTCTTAATTGATTTTGGGGTATAGTTTGTAGCTAGGAAATAAATTTTCTAGCATGAGTACTTGTTTAGGAAATTTGGTGAGTGAAAATTTTCCCTAACCCCTAGGAAGCTTGAAAAATTAGGGCCTACTGATTCCATTCTTATTCCATAAACTTACCAACTCAAATCCAAATCATTCTTAGTCTTAGTCTTTGATTTTACCAAAAATCCTAGACTTAAGAAAAATCCAATCACATCACAATTTAATCCTTTTCATTGGATATTCACTTTATCCATTATTTAAGCACATCCGATCAAATCAAATCCTTTATATGCTGAATATTCACTTTATTCATGTATTAAACCACATCAAATCAAATCCAATCAAGATCCCTATATATTGAATATTCACTTTATTCAATTATAGGAAAATCATACATAATCAGATCATGAATCACATCCAAGCCTTATACGTTGAATATTCACATTATTCACGTATTAAGAAAATCAAGTCAACATCCAAACTTTATATGTTGAACATTCACTTTATTCATGTATTAAGTAAAACTCAATCCAATTCAATAAAAACAATTTTCAATCTTAAACTTACGTTTTGATTCTCTCAAACAAAGCTAAAACAATCACTCTTATTTATCTTCTTAGCTCAAACCTTGTCACAATTTCTACCAAATCTCAAAAACACTATTAATTAGGTATCTACCTATAAAACAATAGTATTTACATGTATTAAAAGTACTCATGTCCATAATGAGTTTGAAATATTCAACCATTTTGGTCATGAACCTTTTGTGTATGAAGACATTAGAGAAAAACCTAAAATATCAACATGACAGAAAGAATATATTTATCATGTCATAATGCAAAACAAAAACTAATATCTTCTTCACCTCTTTGAAATGGGGAAAGTTACCCTCAAATTTGAGCATGAAAACACAAAAGACTTAATAGAAAAACCTGAGTATAGTACAAAAAATGCCAAATCAACTACAACACCTAATTCCTCAAAAGAATATTTCATAACCAAAATCAAGGAGTTACAATGCCAACTCAATAATAATGAAAATCCTAAAATAGGGGAAGAACACAAATCAATGCATGGCATGTCACCATGGATATTTCTCAAGCCAACTCCACATTCACACAAGAATGGAGGATCATTAAAGAAACATTAATGGGACTTCAAAAGCATACACAACAATTCAATTTCGATGAACTATGTCCTTACGCAATCAATAGGGACTTGTTAACTATACCTTTTGTGAATCCCTTAAAATTAATAAATTAGATAAATACAAGGAAAACATGATCCAAGAGAGAATATCAAATAATTTTTCATGACATTACAAGAAGTGGCATACAATGATATCTGTCTCTTGTGCCTCTTCCTAAATCTTAGGAGGCCAAGATTTTTATTTGTTCTTACACCTTCCAAAGGGATCAATGACCACATTTGTAAACCTCTCAAAGAAATTCATCAAAAATTTCTCATTAAATCTCAATTATAAAATTTGAATGTGGACATTTACTACACAAAGCAAAGGAATAACAAAAATTTTGCATCATTTCTTCAATGGTGGTGGGAATCATAATTTGATTCCCTTTCTCTATACTGAGAAAGCACTTACTTAGCATCTTCATTCTAAATATCAATTCAAAGATATATTTTCAAATGTAAATGAATTTTTTGAATAAATTTGAATAAGTAATAAAAAGGATGATATATTGAGAGGGATTTTATTACAAAGGTCCTAATCAAGACACATTTTAAAGATCAACCTAATAATCACAACAATCACAATCAAAATCATGATAAATATAAATTTATCAATCGGAATCAAAATTTTGTAAATTATGGAATCACCTATTCTCTTCATATCTAAAATGTACAAAATTTAATTCATCAACAATCTAGTAAAACTGAAAAATATAAACAACCTCTAGTCCTTTCTAGTAAAGAAATTTCTCCATGTGAGGTAAAAAGATGAAAATTTACGCTTCTTGGAGAAATAATTTCAAGTTTCCTTCATCAACTCGCAAGAAATAAAATGGTAATATACCCATTCACATGTCCTTTTTAATAAGGACAACCCATACCTACATGGTATAAATAAAATGAATATTGTGACTACCATCGTATCTAGGCCCATCTTACGAGATCATTGTGTAAGACTAAATCATTATATACAGGACTTAATTGATAATGGAGACATTGAAATAGAAGGAAAATATAATAAAAATAAACCAAATGAGAATTTAAAGGTCTTCTAGGACACATTCCCTAGTATAGAACAAAAAATGATGCAAAAGATAAAGGTCAATCATCAAACAATGTCAATTTTGATTCCATTATTTCATTGTTAGATCATACGTCGACATGGTTTCCACTATCAAATTTAACTATCCTATTTAAATAGTAAAAACATGAAAGAAATAGGTTTGGGTACCCACCGTTAATCAACCTTCCATTTCCACAATGCTGCAATAAGTGTCTAATCCTAAGTCCACTACAAATATGCAATCCTCAAATATAAAGTTTTCATATGATTCCTTCGATATAATCAAATAATTAGATAATACAACCAAAAAAATTTCTCTCATGGAATTTCTCAATACATCTAATGTGATTCAAAATATCCTTACTCATGTAATTCATGAGGCATGTGTTCCTAAGGACATTAACTTCCAAGAATTTCAGGCCCTAATTACAAATTTATCATTTAATAATCCAATTATATCATTTGGTAGTCATGACCTCTTGAACCCCAACATTACCAATAATAATTCCTTATACATCATAAGATCAAACATGTGCTTATAGAAAATGGAGCTGCATTAAATATCTACTCCATGAAATTTTTGCGATGTATATGTTATACTGAGGAAAGCTTAGTCACTAACATCATTACCATTCATGGTTATGATAATAACGAAAGGAAATTTGTAAGTACTTGTATCTTTACATATGAAAGTTGGAACCAAAACTTTGCATACATTTTTCCATATTGTGGACATAGAAACATCCTATAATATCCTCTTATGCCACTTATGGATTCATGTCATGGATGTTGTTCCTTCTACAAAACATCAGTGCATCAAGTTCCCCTGTGAAGGAAAATAATTCATGTTTTATGTAGATGTTAAACCCTTTGAGTATTGCCAACTCTCGGAAGGTAGATAGATACATGCATGTAAAATATTTTCCTTCTATAGATAAATCCTCAACTCCTCACCTTATCCCATTCATAGATGAAACGTACATTGAACCTAATATTTTTTAAAAATATAAACCATCTACTTCCTTCACCCCATATACATTGAAAATAATCGATAAAGTTATTATAGAGTATGAAATCAAGAATTCCCTTCACAATGAAAACCATTATCCCCATACCGTTATGGACAACTTAATACTCCCCATATCTATAATCTTTGAAAGTTTGTATGGCAAAGGTTTGGATACGTATACGTGGAACACATTATGATTTATTTAGTCTCTTGTCGATATGATGATGGATATGATTCTTGCTATGAATCATCTAAGTATATTAAAAAACCTAGAATCATGAAAAATTTACAGTGGAAAGGTAAAGGACTTGGTAAAAATGAACAAGGACATCTTGATCAAATATCTTGCAGAGAAAATATTTATCGGTATAGTATTTCTTATAGTACATTTGAAAACTCACATATCGTGTTTGATGTCTTAACTAGTGGTGAGGAAAATTACTCTAAAAACAAGACAAGTTCCATACATAGCCTCTTTGATAACATTATTGAAAAAAACCTATTTATTGAAAACCTCTTGATCAATACATTTGAAGTTGAAATTATATATCCTATCCTAATAAATTAGTCAAAACTAAGTCATGTCTCCATAGACCTCTTTCAAAATGATGAGACCATTAAAGAGTTTCTCGGGACTCGATATCCCATCCCATTTTCTAATCATAGAAAGGGATTTGATATTGACCCTGATGTATCTACATACTTTGGTGAGGAACTATAGTACCCAAGTCCACAAACATGTGATAGTAACAAAAAAAAAATGAAAAATCAAATCTCTCATAGTGAAAACCACGTTGAGGTGCTATTGGAGAAACAAAAATTAAAAAAATGAACAATAATAAAAAGAAAAATGACATATATCCTAGTGAAAAATGTTTTGAGCCATTACAGAGAGGGGAATATCATTCATCATCAACTAAATATTTACATCAACTAATGGCATCATTTTTAGAAAGATATACATCTAAAATGTTGGTTGAAGAAACAATATAAATTAACATTGGCACACAGAGCAACCAAAGATTTTACAACTTGGAGCAAGCCTCTAAGATACAAAAAAAGTAGAATTCAAAAAACTCCTAAAGTAATTTCAAGATATTATCTCATATACTTATACATATATGCTATAATTAGATCCATCCCTTGTGGTACACCTCCTTGTGATATATCTAGATGCAAAATCTATCAATTAAAACTTGAGAAAGATGCATCCCAAAGTTGCATTGCTTGTCAAATCCGAACTTTAAAAAAATTTAGAAGAAGACTTCATTCAACCAATAGACTATTTTTAGTGCATTTCAAACATTGTACCTATGGCAAAGAAAAATCCAGGAGTTAGAATATGTACAAATTTTCATGACATCAATAAGGCATGTCTAAAATATTATTTCCCTTTAAGAAAAATTGATATGATCACAAATTCAGCAACATGTCATGAAATGATTTCTTCAATGGATGAATTTCCTAGCTATAATCAAATTTAGATTACAGAAGAAGAACATAAAACAATGTTCACTACACCATGGGATACATTATGCTATAAGGTCATTACTTTTGGCCTTAAAAAACATGTGCTACCTATCAAAGAGTGATGACAATCATATTTTATGACATGATACATGATATCATGGACTATGTAGGTGACATCCTAGCAAATTCTAAAACATGAATAGATCATCTAGTAGTATTGTGATGTATCTTTGAAATATTGTGAGAATACAAAGTTAGATTTAGTCTGTAGAAATGTGTGTTTGGCATAACATCGGAAAATTACTTAGATTTAATGTTTCATGAAAAGGCATAAAAGTAGACTATGCAAAGGTTGAGGAAATCATGGAAATTTATCTTCCCCAAAATATTAGAAAACTTAGGGGTCTTCAAGGAAATATTTATTCAATCAAAAGGCTCATTTCATAGCTAAACATAATCGTCATCATTTCAATCAACTACTAAAAAAGATGTCTGGTTTTGCTAGAACTAAGAATGTTAGGATTATTTTGTAATATAAAAATAATATCTATCAAGTCCACCAATTCTCATTTCACCCATATAAAATAAACAAATGATTCTCTACAAATATGCCACAAAACATGCAATAAGAGCATTACTTGTAAAACATAATGATCAAGGACAAGATCAAGTTGTTTATTATCTTAGTAGAACACTTATTGATCATGAGCTCATATATTACGGGTTGAGAAAGTGTGCTTAGAAATAGATTTCTTATTTCACAAAATACTTCACTATTTTTTCAATCACACAACCAAACTCATTGCAAAAGTAGATGATCTCAAATATCTACTCTCTAGACCCATTCTCATAGGAAGAATTTCAAGTTGGGTCATTCTTCTTAGTGATTTTAATATTGAGTTTTTTAGTCAAAATACAATCAAAGGAAAATATTTTGTAGATTAATTTGTTATGACACCTCTACCAGGATTGGAACTACTTCATTTTGAATTTTCAAATAAATATCATTTATATGTTGATAATGTTCCTTCTTGGACCCTATTCTTTGATGGATCTTGTAGTGTCCATGGATCAGGAGATTGTATTTTTCTTATCACACCAAATGGCAATGTTATTGCAAAATATTTTCACTTATCCTTCCGCTGCACAAATAAGATTATAGAATATGAAGCCCTAATAGCTAGACAAAAATTAACTATACCATGGCAACTCAAATAATTGGTTGTGTTTGGTGATTCACTTTTGATCATCAAATAAGTCTCAAATGAATACCAGGTAAAATATGAAAATATCATTCCTTCCAAACTCATGGTGGATAGCATCATAAGTTACTTTCATTTGATATCATTTGAACAAGTTTTATGCCTTCAAAACAAATAAGTAGATATTGTGGTGACTATTGGATATCTTATTGAGTTCAACACCCATTAAAGTATCATTCCTATTATACTTTCATATGTGATCAAAATTATCTTGAAACCATTAACTCTCAAGATAAACAAACCTTAGCACAACACATGTTTTGTGTTATACCATACTCCTAGACACCATTTATCAAAGAGGATATGATGGGACTCAATTAATATGTCTCAATCAAGATGAAGTACTCCAAACCCCAGAAGAGTTTCATGTTGGTATTTGTGGAGAACATACAAGTAGAGTGGTTTTAGGAAAGAAGACCTTAAATGACAATTACTATTGTCCTACCATGGAGTCTAATACATGTAAATTTTTCAAAAAGTGTGTGGATTGAAAAAAATATGGGAATATCATTCATGCACCTTCTTAAGATTTATAACTAATCACTACACTTTGGCTTTTCTCTTGATGGGGAATCAAAATTATAGGAAAAATCAACTCCACATTATCAAATGGCCACATTGAGTTCATTTTCATTGCCACAAAGTATTTTACCAAATGGGTAGAGGCAATGCCTCTTAAATATGTTACTAGTATTAATATTTATAAATTCATATTCAATCAACTTATTTTTCACTTTGGCGTTCTCTCTTCTCTTATTACAGATAACAATAAGTCATTAAAAAATAATTCATTTAAATCCTTAACCAAATGCTTGAACATCCGCCTTAGGTGTTATAATCCTTACTATTCCCAATGTAATGGCCAAGATGAAGCTTCCAAAAATACATTAAAATCCATCATGCAATGTTTTTTTAAAATAATGGTTATAATTAGCATACCCAAGAATATCTTGCCCTTTGGGCCTATCGTACATTCTTCTCAGTACTCCCATGAGAGCTACTCCATTTTCCCTTGTAAATAGTTTTGAATTTGTATTACCTATAGAGGTCGATCTCCCATCACTCTTTATATCCCTTCAACATATTATCAAACAATATTACTATCGATAGGATTTCCTTGCTGAGATTTTTCTCTTAGATGAAAAACATCGCAATGTTTTGGACCATCTCAAAGTGAATTGAAATTATATTCTTTATAGCTAGAACAAGAGGATAAAACAAATTTTTTTTTAGATTAGCGACCTTGTTCTAAAATAAAATCAAAGTAATACAACCAAAGATAGGGACAAGAAATGAAAACTTGAATCAAATTGGTTGGGTGTTTACCTTATCACTGCAAAATTTGGATCCGGTGCATACAACCTACCCACTTAAGATGGTGAATAGATTAAATAACCCATGAATGCAATTCATTTAAATATATTTTATTCCTAAGCCATACATATATACCTCGTGTTCTAGGTGCATTTTATCACATTCACTTATACAATTCCTCCATCCCGTCCATCTTTCTTTTTCATCCCAACCTAGTTTATGTTGATTGTTCCTTATAGTTAGGACATAGACCATCTTTCGTCTTATTCATTTTCACTCACATACATCCTTTGATATTCATAATTATTTATGTTCTTGTGTATGCTTGGGTAGGTCATGGATTACCTCACTAAAACTTAGTGGTTGTTTACTCTTAGATCAAAAAAAAAAAAAAAAAAAAAAATCCAACAAAAATCCATCCGAAATCAAATAATCAATATATTAAACATTCAATAATAAAAAAATCAAAAAAAAAAAATCAAAAATCCAAAAACATCACATAATAAAAAATCATAAAAACATTCAAAAATCCTAAAATTTACAAAAACAATACAACTCAACAAAATAAAACTTTTAACTCTTATCCAAGTGATCATTCCAACTATCCTATGAATTTTAAACACAAATAATCTTACCCCTCACATGTATCATTGCTTGGGGGAAATTCAAATCAATCATATCCCTTGTTTGTATCCTCGCTAGTAGTGTATTGTGGTTAGTGTAAATATGTCTTCAGTACACTACAATAACATGCTACGGGCCATGATTGAAAATTATTTCATGTTCAATATAAAAATGGTTTGAAAGATCTATGAGAAGGTTTGATATAATGTGTATTGCAAGGATAAAAAATGGTAAGTGTTATCTGGTGACTTGCGCGTGGAAAGAATCCTTAAGGCTCGGTTTGAAGGTGTTATTGTGAGTCTAGATGATAAATTTTTGAGCAAGCATGTAAAGTAACATAGTACTAATCTTTTGGATGTGGATCTTCATGGAAATCAATTCACCTGGACTAACAGAAGGATGGGGAAAGATCTAATCCAAGTTAGACTTGATAGAGCACTAATATCTGCAAGTTGGATTCTTAATCAGGACTTTCATCTTTCTTCTCTGCCCAGAATTGGGTCGGACCACAATCCAATTGCTTTAAAACTCTTCAATTGGACTAAGCCCACCAGAAGTTCCTTTAAATTTGAAAAGATGTGGATGGAACATGATGACATACATGACAGAATTAAAGAATGGTGGATTGGGGATGGTGAGGGCACTGCTCAATTTAGACTTATTCAGAAACTCAAAAATGTTAAAAAACAGGTGAAATTTTGGAATAAAAGAGTTTTTGGAAATGTGTTTGAAAAGAAGAAGGATTTAAAACAAAATCTCCAAGATCTGGAAACCAAGATGAATATAATGGGGAGATCTCTTGAAGACCAAACTATGGAAAAGAATATTCTTTCAGAACTGCATACGATTTGTAGCAGAGAAGAATCCCTATGGAGACTCAAATCTAGGGCTATTTGGCTGAAAGGAGGAGACAGAAATACGAAGTTCTTTCATATGACCACACTTAAACATAGAGCATGCAATAGGATAATGGAAGTTGCTAAAGGAAATGGAACTGTTATAAAAGACCCAAAAAGCATCAAAGAGGAGGCTCTTAAATTTTATGAAAAACTTCTCAATGAGAAGACTAACATCACTGATGAGGTAGCTTCTTTTATGTTGGAGGCTATCCCCCAAGATAAAATTGAAGAGCAGAGATTTAAAGATATCACTAAAGTAGTCACATTAGAAGAACTTCAAAAAGTTGTGTTTACTCTTGAAGGGGATAAGGCACCAGCCCGGATGGTTTTTCAGTTAACTTTTTTCAGAAATTTTGGGAAATCTGTTGGATGATCTTCTCAGGGCGGTGAATGAATTTTATAGAACTGGGGATCTTTTGAAAGAGTTGAACAACACCCACATTGTGCTTGCTCCAAAAAAATGGATGCTAAGGATTTCAAAGACTTCAGACCCATCAGTCTAGTGAATGTTATCTATAGAATTTTCACCAAGATCATTGCTACCAGATTACAATTCATTATGAATGATTTAATTTCAAAGCAGCAGAGTGGTTTCATTAAAGGCAGGATTATTCAGGATGGTGTGATTATGGTTCATGAGACCATACACTCTATGGACAATAACAAAAAAGCAAATATGGTTCTTAAACTTGATATGAATAAAGCCTTTGATAAAGTCTCCTGGGTTTTTCTGGAAAAAGTTTTGGCAAAATTTGGTTTTCTAGCTAAATTCAGAAAAATTATTAAGGCATGCATCACTACGATCAGATTCTCAATGGAGGTCAATGTAGAGCCAATGGGATTTTTCACAAGCAGTAGAGGGCTAAGGAAAGGGGACCCAATATCCCCTTTGTTATTCATTCTTATGGTAGACAGTCTTAGCAGAACAATTGATAAAGCAGTTACAGATGGTCTTCTGAAAGGCTCTAAGCCCACTTCTACTAGCCCAGCAACTTCTCATCAGCAATTTGCAGATGATACAATCATTCTTTTAATGACTTCCATCCTTGAAGCTAAATCATAAAATTATATTCTAAAACTTTATGAGTCTACTTCTGGGCAAGAGATTAATTATGATAAAAGCTCCATTTTCTTTTTTAACACCCCTGATGAAAGACAAATTAAAATTGCAAAAAATTTGGGTTGTAAAATCAGTTCACTTCCTGCTACTTATTTAGGGCTCCCCCTTGGTACTAAAAAAGTTTCAATCAAAGTTTGGAATGACTTGTTGGAGAGATTCCAAAAGAAAATGGCTGGCTGGAAAGGAGCCATTCTGTCTAGTGCTGGTAAGTGTCTGCTCATAAAAAGCACTCTTCAAAATCTGCCTATTTATATTATGTCTCTCTATAAAATCCCTTCTGCTTTCAGAGAAAAAATTGAGAGGATACAGAAAAAATTCTTATGGTAGGGCATGGAGGATAAATTTAAATATCACTTGGTTGCTTGGGATCAAGTTTGCACTCCCAAAAAAATTGGGGGCCTGGGTATAAAAGACATAAAGAAAATGAATGAGGCTCTTATTGCGAAAATGGGATGGAGAATGCTCTCTGAGAAACAACCTTGGATTGAGCTAATTAAGGCCAAATATCTAAATCAACAAGCAGTCATTTCTTTTCTTCAGGATGAGCATCTTCCTTATGGTTCCATTTTCTAGAATAATTTAGTTCAGATCAGAAATTTCATCAAACAAGGAAGCAAATGGAAAGTGGGGAATGGCAGAGATATAAACTTTTGGGGGATAACTGGTTCAATTGCAGTCTTATTGATAGATTTGGTGCAGCTAAGGACAGCCTTGAAAGTAAGTATGGCAAAAGAATCATGGATTACATTGAAAGAGATGAAAACAAGAAGAAATGGAAAAAGCTTTTTGTGGATAGAGATGATCTGAATCAAATTATTTCCTCTTTACAAGATCAGTTGGACCTTACCCCCTTAAGTCAACAGGACGTTAAGGATGAATTGGTCTGGAACAATTCTATTGATGGTGAGTATTCTGTTAAAACTGGTTATAATTCTTTCTTTGAAACTATTCAAAGTGAGTTCAACTGGAGCAGGATTTGGATGACTGAGCTCACTCCCAAAATAAATTTTTCTTTTGGCTTGCTCTTAGGGGAAGAATTCTCACCACTGATAACCTGATAAGAAAAGGTTTTATAATTCCAAATAGATGTCATCTATGTAAAAAATAATCTGAGGATATCAGACATTTGTTTATCCATTGTGAGTATGCCATCAAAATCTGGAGTTTTGTCTTTTCTAATTTCAAAGTTTCCTGGACTGTACTGCAAAAGATTTCATTCAGTTTTGGACCCAATGGAGTCCTCCCTTTAAACATTGTGTTGTGAGAAGACTCTGGAAGTTGGTAATGCCACATACTATTTGGAGGATATGGAAAGATAGAAATGATATCATCTTTAGAAATAGTAAACAATGAGTGCAAGCTCAGCATTGTTAAAATCTCTAATGTTGTTAAAGAGAACATTGTAAGATTTAAACCTCCTAAGAACAAGAGTTACCCTGAAAATGAAGAACATATCTTGTCCCAATGGAAGATTGGAGCTGACAGTATTCAGAATAGCACCTGTAGTAACATTGATAGGTCTTTGATATATTGGAACCCTCCTGATCTTAATTGGCATAAGATAAACTTTGATGGGGCCTCTAAGGGAAATCCTGGGATAGTTCTGGGGGAGGAGTGATTCGGGATCATAGAGGTAGTCTCATAGTTTCTTATGCTGGTAAAATGGGGATACAAACGAATCATTATGCTAAAGCATTGGCTGCTCTATGGGGTCTTAGAATTTCTCAGACTCATAATGTTCAAAATATTATTTTGGAAGGAGACTCACTGAATATTATCAACCATCTAAATCAGTCTTCACCACCAAGCTGGAACATCAAGGATTTCATCATGGAATCCATAAGTATCTGCCAAACCTTCAACAATATCTGGATCAAGCATACATACAGGGAGGGAAACAAAGTGGCTGATGCATTGGCTAATTATGGCATAAATATTAATTTTAATATTTGGGATAATGGTAATTGCATCCCTGAGTAGGTTCAAAACAACATTCATGCGGATAATTATAGACACTCAAGTACGGAGTAAGGATAATGATCATTTGGAATGGGATTTTGTGGAGATTAAATTCACACATGCGGGACATCTCATATATAAAGAAGCACTTAAGTGGATCTTTGAGGGCACTCAAGTACGCAGTAAGGAAAATGATGACTTGAAGTGGGCTTTTGAGGAGTTAAAAGTTCACACATGTGGGAAATCATAGATACAAAGCAACATTCATGCAGACACTTGCGGAAACTCCCATGTAAGTTACGGCTGCATTAATTATCATTACTCCCAACATGTGAGAGGTATTCTTAAAAATAGAGAAAGATAGATTGTTAACTACATTTCATCCAGTAGTTCGCAAAAGGGTTTCAAGAAATTAGTTTCAAGCATTCCAGAAAGGATAAAATGGGAGGAGTGCCTTGTCAGATTGAGCCCAACAGAGACCCAAAATGGAAGAGCAACAAGGTGCTTTGGAATCTTCTTAAGTAGGGAGGAATCAAAAACTTTATTGATAGGATCTAGGGGCATGATCAAAACATATCTATTCAGTTTGCGATGGAGTGGAAGGATCGAGAAAGTAGAATATGGTGGGCAAAAATATCTTTAATGAAGAACTCATTGCTGAAGCTACAGGCCTTGGGATGGATGGATTCCATTTTTTCAACAAAAGGATCGATAAAGCGGCTGAGGAAAAGAAGTTTGTTGCTGACAATGAGGAGCTGATCTTTGTTACTATGGGTTTGAAGGTAAGCTCCATACCCTCGCCATTTGATGAAATCACCCACATGATGGTTCGTTACATCTCTCTGGAGGGGAGATATGTCACAGTGCCCACAAAACATCTGGTGTTCCTCAACCATTTCCATAGGAATATCATGGTATGTTTCCCACATTACCTTCTAAGCTCTCTCAAACGCTCCATTCTGGAGTTTCAGAAACATACCCGTGCGGTCCCCCTGCATCAAGGTCTAATTTTCTTGTTGCACAAGCTTTGTGTCTCAAAGTTTCCCAGCCTCCCATCTTCCCCCAGCTCTACTCCATTACATCCCACCACCACTACCCCCACCCCCACTCCCACCCCCATCCCTTCCATCATGGCTCCCACCCCCACTCCCATCCCTTCCATCACGGCTCCCACCCCATCACCTCTACCACGGCCAAACCTAAAACTAGGTCTCAAAAGACACCCAAGTTGGATACCCTGTTTTAGGGAGAATTCTTCGCAGCACTCAGGAGTTGGAGGATGTTCAAAACCTCCTTCATATTAGTAGTGCAGGCCATCAAGTGGCATTACACACAGAGAGTACTACCCAAAGGCTAGAAGCCTTAGAAAAAGATATGTTCAATCTGAAAGAAGAAGTACAAGAACTTGACTAAGCAAAAAGGCAAAAGGAAGAGGGAGGAGGATTTTGATCTTGGCAATAAACAAATTGAGGACATCTATAAAAAGTTAAACTCCCTGGAAAACTGTCTGGGGAAAGCTAAGGATCGCCATGATCACAACATGGAAATTTTTAATGCAATTGGTGACTTCCTTGAACAACATGTATGCAGTGTCTCTGTTCTTAGTGAGATCCCGGAAACTCTGTGGGGTACGGATAAAGAAAGAAGTCAGACCATTAAAAAGCTAGATGCTAAGGACCCCACTCACATGATGGCGTTGGCCTTGTTTACCTCTTTGCAAACTGTCAAATCCAGAATCAACAGAGCCACCAAGAAGTAAAGATGATCTTCGTTGCAGATGCTTGACTTCCATCATGTTTTTTTTTCTGTTTTGTTGTTGTTTTTGGCTGCTTTGTTGCAGCGTATGCTCTATTTTGCTATTATGATGTAACTCTTTTTTGGTTACCTGTGGATTCAATGCCTATTCTAGATTCTGATCCTTCTTTTTGTGGAGCTTCTTAGTATATTATCTAGCTTTTAGGCCATCAATGTAAACAGGGTATAGTCCCTTCAAAACTATTTACCAATAATAAAAAAACATAGTACTAAGCTTTGTGTGTTGAAAAACAGCAGTATGAGATCGGATGTTAAGGTTCACGGATCATTTAGAGTGTGTTCTTTTAGAAAAGGATAGCTACAATCTTGTGTGATAGTTTCTTTCTCTAATTTCTTTCCATCTTCAAGCTTATGAAGTGTTCACAAGGATGAAGACATTTTGTTGAGTCATAAATTAGATGTAATGGAGATATTGAAGAAAGGTTGATGCTAGATTAATGTTGATCATTAAATACCAAGGTGCGGTATGTGTCTAAGGTCCGTGGTAGAGTAAATGTACCTTATCAAAGCAATGTTAAATTGAAGTAATCAAGTATGAGGTGATGTATATCTACAAGGTAGAGGATATGAACAGAGTTGTCTATCACTAAGTATGTAAGAATGATTAATTTATCTCTAAAAGTGGACTCTCTAGGCCTATAGGTGATAGTTAAGAATAGAGATAGTCATCATTTAATACTTAATAGTGTTTTTAGTTTCCCTCATAAGTATATCAAGTCAACTTATGGTGGTAATATTCCTATCTAATGCTCATTAGTGATGTTTGTGACAAAGGATGAATCAAGTCCTCTATAGGTCTGATATGTTGTTGTAATGCCAGGTGAATTTTTTTCTCAAAGTTGTAAAGATGTCATGAGTCTTGGGGAGTTTTATTATTCTTTGTTAAGATGTGTATGACCTTCTAGGGGTCACCAAAGCTAGTTGAAATTGCACCGAGATGCTTATTTATGGATATTAGTTCTTAAGATTGTTTGAAGATAAGAATGATAAGAGACAAGCCAAAATTTGTGTCTTGAAAAGTTGAGTTGACATAATAATGAAGGTATGGTGGAAAATTTTTATCTTTTTCATCATTTTTGGCATGATGAGGAATTCACTTCGGGTATAGAGCTACTACAATGGCCTCATGATGTGAAAATAGATTTTGGAGGTAAAATGTTAAGTTTATTACATGATTAGAAGGTGGATGATGGTGTAATTTCTCCTAGAAAGAGGTAACTTGTTACTTTATTCATGTTTAGTGGTATGTTATAGGGTGATATGTGATTTTCCTAGGGGGTCATGGTGTTTTTATGCTTGAAAAGAGGCCATCAATTAGTTTTTGAGTGAAATATCAAGTTTTAAGCTAAAATGAGATCTTTGGTTGATGTTTATAACCAAATCATGATCCTATGAAGCTGAGGAAGATGAAGATTACGTAGGTACATAAATGAATTTTTATTAATGTAAAAATGGGGAGATTTCAGTAGGTTTCCATCAATGACAAAGGGGGAGATTGTTGGCATGTTGTTGCATACATGTTTTCACTAATGAAAAACCTCATTAATGAAAAAATGGATGATGGAGTAGGGTTAGAGAATTATGAGGATGATGATGACATGATGGTTTGTAGGTTTTTATTTTGATATGAGGTGTTTCAGGTGAGGATTGCTTGTTTTGAAAGCCTATTCAGGTGACTTAGCTATCCTAGGTGATGATGCATAAATATTGGAGGTCCTTAGTGGCTTGTGAAGCATTTTGGAATGATGACGAGAATATATTGGGAGTTTTTGGGAATTCACATGATCTTCATATGGTGCGATATAGGTTGGTAACCATGTTGTATGTGCTCATTTCAAGAAACCATGGATGCTAGGAGGTATGAGGATGATATTTAAAGATATATGAGCTCAGAGATACATGTATGTAGTTGATTTATGATTTACCAAGTATTTTAGGAACTTTTGGATTGTTTTCATGATGATTTATGAGGTTTATTCAATGAACTTAGCCTTTATAGTGTAAAACCATAAGGGCTAGCTATGTAAGTCTCAATGGATTGAAATATTAAGATTTAATTGTGACATGATGATGATTTGAGATTTTTTTAGGCTGTGTCCTTGAGCTGTGGGAAAAAAATTAGGTTTCCATGATGATTATTTCAAATGTTATGTCGGTTTGGTGAAACAGGTCAAGAACAAGGCCAATTTCATTTCGAATTAGATTTATTGATGCTCACATTGAATTGTGTTATTTTCATGGGAATTTATGGATTTAAAGTATTTTTATAAATTGATACTATAAGGTTTCAAAAAATAATGAGGTAATTTCATCTTCACATTTTTGAACAAATGTTAAGAAGGTAAACAACTCATTATCTATTTGAAACCCTAGCTTGAAAGTGGTTTGAGATATTTGCTTCATAAGTGTCTAGTTTGTATTGATAGTTATTGGATGATGATTGGAATAGTTATAGGAATCCTCTAGGTTTATATAAAGGTATGTAATAGGTTGTGGTCATGAGTGGACCTCACTCAAATAGTTCGGTTTCTAAAGAACATTAGTTTGGGACAAGGTTTCCCAAAGCATTTGCAAACTAAATGACCATTATATGATGTATGTGATTTATTATTTATTTCAATGATATTATTAGGTCATGGTGATGCTGATAAATTTTCTAGTATGCTTCATTTATGTTGATTGGTCAAAGGGTAATTTTGGGGCAGTTAGAAGCAGTCTTCAATAAAGTTGACATTACAAGAGCTATAGAAGAAGTTAGAAGGTGATTCAAGTTTTTTGGAAATATAATTAAGATATATTTCTAGTGATATAATTTTGTTCTCATGATGATGAGATTTGATATGGTTTTGAAGTCAATTTGTGAGAAACAAGGTTTCTTGTTCTTTAGGAAAGAAATGTTTCTTTGAAAGAATGAGTTAGTTATTACATGAAATTGATTGGGTGATTATTGATATCACCTTTAACGTGAAGTGTAGTGCCCACACTTTACACACACAAATACAACAGTAAAATACCAGGATAATTTTTTTTTTGACTTACATTGCTCACTACACACAACACAACATGGGCTTCAAGTACAAAACTCGACTCGCATACGACAATCACAAAAATCATCGACTCACATAGACACACGAAAATGACATAGGCATGCTGACGCTACACTTTTCCCAATGGAAGGTTACTAGTAAAGACCCAACCACAAGAACATGGCTTCAGGAACGGCGAACCCACAACACATCATTTCCTTAAATGTATTTTTGGTTAAAGTTAACATTCCAAGGACATTATGAGCAAGGATAAATTTTCTCGTTTGTCCACCTACATTTTCTTAAGTTTATTCCACGGTTGAAAATACAATTCGACCTTCTCAAGTTGGCTTCTTATACTTTATATAAATTTCCATAACTGACATACATATTTGGCATAAATCAAATTGCATACAAAGTACTTAATTATCTTATTATTATGTAAAAATATTCTTCTCCAACGTTTATTTGATGTCTATAGTTTTACCCTTACAACTCAAGCGAAAGTGACTTGATGTCCAAAACACAATAAAAGGATTTGACGAGATTTAGATACAGGGAATATTTTCACCAAAAAATTTCTCGATTCACACTATATTTATTTCCCTACCAAATTTTTATTATAATTTGAAAACTTATTGAATTCCTATAAGATTTATATATATATATATATATATATATATATATATATATATATATATATACATATCTTTTGTTTCCTCAAAGTTTGGTCGCACCAAGGTAACTTATATTATTTGCAACGCATGATAAAGTTTAATTAAGTTATAAGGACTCCAAGATTGACCTTAATCCTAATCTCCAATCTCGTGTGCAGCATTTATATAATATGCTTTTACATCGCACCAAGATCTCGTTCTTAGCATTGTTTTGAAATCAGGAGTTACATAAGCATTTGACTAACATCTTGAAGGGGTACATGACCGGAAGAATTGTAACTATACATGAACCACATTCAAGAAAATACCAAGATGTTATTTTTATAGAAACCAAGGTAGCATGTTGAATCGTTCCTTCGAACAATGACTCATAAGGTGACTTCTAAGGCGAGTCTTCAACACTCAACCTAGTGTCGGACCTGAAGAGAGGAAATTCTTCTCGCGATTACCAAAACTAGAAGGAAACCGCATACTCTGGGTAGGTTGGACCATGTCATTCCTAAAATATGGGTTCACGACAATGTCGCTAAACCTAATGACTATGACGGTAAACTCCGACTAGGGGTTTTATTTACCTAACCTAGGAGGTCTCATCGAGTGCAAAGTTTAAGGTCGTTCTACGGTTTTAAATTTCTTATATGGTAAAAAGGATCACACATGCAGGAAAGCTATGCACGAGTATGTTATTAAGGTTGAGTGTTCCCATTAAAACTCTTTATTATGTTTGCAAGGTAAGAAGATAACCCAGTAAATTAATTTAATCGTTTATTGAATACTGAGAAAATACTACAATATATTAACTTCAATTTCAATTTACTATATATAAATCAAACCTTTTTTTTTTCATACACAACTAAAAATCAAATTGAACTAGTGATTAGAGGCACATTTCCTAAGTTATCCCTAAAACTAGCATCTCATGCATATTAACAAATTTCAAATATAAATTTTCTGTAACAAGAGACTACATTAGACAATTATTCATTTTACAATGACCTATAAAAATTACAATAGTAATAATTAAATTACACATCACTTTTTTCATCATCATTCTTCCATTCCGCAAAACACACGTGAGCAAGATATCAGTGATAAATCGCTAGCATGGCATCCACCCTAATCAATCATAATTATCTTTTTTCAGTTTCCCATTTACATCTGACAATAATTACAATTTGCAATCGAAATAAAAAAGGTCTAGAAACATGTATTCATTGCATTTCATTTTTTTATCTTCATTTAGTAACCTAGGAGAGAGAAAGAGAAAGGAAGAGAGAGAAAACATCATTTTGTCAAAAGTTCTAATACACACAACAAGTTTCATTATAGTTTTTTTAAATAGTTATTTACGTGTGTTAAAAGTTTCCAGAGTGATTTGGTAACCCTACGAGGGTCCGACTTTCTACTTTTACATTTTCTCACTAGCTACAAAACATACAAAACGGGCTCGGAGGCTAAGAAACTGCTTCCAAAGGTTATCTTCTCGATGAGCACACACATCACGATTAACTTTCTACATGTCCCCAGATATACCAAGAGTTCATTGCAACTGACGGAATTGAAAAAGAGCAAACGGTTTGCGTCTGTGGCTAATTTTCTAGGGCTACTAGTCGTAGTTGACCCAGTTGTAAAATGACAAAAGTTAGCTCGAGGGCCAAAAAAAGCATCCAAAGATGACGTTCGATGGAGGAGCACACAATGAGACATCTCCTACTAGTTCCCCTATATAAGGAGAGTTCATCAGAGTCGACGGGACTGAGAACTAGTAAACTATTTTCAAATGGCGACACGTTTTCTGGAGCGACAAGAAGAAATTGGTCCAGTTTGACCTCGTCAAACTATGATCGGGGGCCTACAAAATGGCTTTGCCAAACTATCCTGAAAAGTTCTCTTTCCTATGCTGAATGTTCCATGCATTTGTCTAGTATAAACGCTAGAGGTTTGTGAAGACGGAACGTGATTTCTCTTTCCGGGTTTCAAATGGTGGTCCCAAACGAAAGCCAACTTTCTAGTTTTAACAACTCTCTACTATTGTAAACCGGTGTAATAGGGCTCCTATAAGAGCATCAAAAGGATGTCATATGATCATTTCGGGTCAAACCAAAAATCAAGGTGACTCCTCATATACCAAGGTACACGAATGAAACTTCACATCTCGTTTCCAGAGTTGCGAAGGGTACTTAGTGAGTCTCCGAAAATGCAAAATTTAACTATTTTAAGCAAGAAGAAGGTCAACTTAATCAATGGAGAGTCAAATTTGTCTGGTCGATAAAATGATATTGGAGCGATAAAAAAAAAGGTAAGAGTTTTCTAGATCATCTCGAAGTGAGGGTGATAGTTCATGGTTTAAAGTAGGTGAGTTATAATGGCTTCAAGAGTTGCGACATGACACTTTATTGTTTTGCAATGAGTTGAAGAGACATTTAGCTGTATTAAAAATCTAATAACTTAATATTCTATTTAGTTGTAAAAGAGAACTAAAACACGAGAATTATGAGAGGTAAGGAAAGAAGAACCATGCCTGGAGAACGAAGTCGGTCGAAGCCGCAGGCTTGGGTTCAGTCTCTTGCTTGGCACTTCATCAACCAGACCACGAGCGTCCTCAGCTCCACCATTTAACACACATGTCTATCAAGGAAGTTGCATTGTAAAACAAAAACATCTTGTTTTCTATGCCTTGATGGTTTTCCATGCTCAATTCTAAAGCTCTTATTTTTGCACATGCGGGGAGGATGCTGACAGAGGTTGTGGAATCTGGCTTTACACGTACCCATTGCATTTTCTTGAAGGTTTCCAAGGCCTTTTTAACCAACTCATTTTTATTTTTATTTTTACACCTCCTGCAATCATTGCTGCCCATAAACCACATTCCTTTCAGGCATTGTCGAATCGTTTGCATGCTTCCACATTTTTGCACATTCTCATGTGCTCATCAGACACCAAGCAAACATAATGATTAATTCTAGGCATGATTCTACAAGAGGCACTCATGCCATCAAAGTATTTACAACCCTCATGCACTGAACATGCATGGCTGAAAGCCAATTAAACAAAAATGAAGCTTACATGGTCAGGGTATGTTCCAGAAGACCACATCTTTTGAGGCATTCTGCCAAACAAATCACAGTCCCTTTGCTACACATCCATTTTGTGCATATGCTGCCATCATGGCATTCCATGAGACAACATTTCTTTGAGGCATTAAAACAAACAGTTCAACGCCTTCTTAACAGACCCATTTTTTGTTTATCCTGCTATCATTGTAGTCTAGGAGACCACATATCTTTCAGGTATTTTGTCAAACAGTTCACATGCATTGTGTATGCCTTCACATTTTGCATACAAGCAGATCTGGGTACCTGACAAGACATTAAGGGATATTATCTCCCCATGATGCTTTGATGGATGTCCATGCACAGTTCTAAAGCTCCCATTTTGACAGCAGCTAGGAAGATATCAACAAAGGTTGGGGGTGTGGCTTCAAACCAGCCAACCGTATTTTCTTGGAAAGGTTCCAATGTAGTTTCAACAAAACCATTTTGTGCATAACCCAAAATCATTGTAGTCCATGGAACTTTACTTCTTTCACACATTTAGATGACCGGATCTTCCACATTTTACATACGAATGCTTCCACATTTTTACATGCAAATATACTAGGCGCTTGCAATTGCAACATCGAAAAATCACCTTTGTTTTTTTTTTTATTTACTAGAAGCCCACACAGTGTGGCGCGGCGTAGGCGAGAGTATTCTGGAAAAGTTACAAATCAATCAGACACAAAACTTCCTTCGTTTTGCATTATTCTCCCACGTAGGTATGTGGCGCGGCCTGGGAAGAAGCTGAAAACGGCTATGGCATCTGGCTTTACCTGAATCAAATGCATCTGCTTGAAAGCTTCCAAGGCCTCTTCAACAAACTCCTTCTGAGTAGATCCCTGCACCCCCAAGCCAGCCACCCCATGCCCAAAACTAACTCATTCCAAAATCCAAAATGACAAAACCCTAGCTGCATTTTCAAAATGTGGGAAGGGTTTTTCCCTAATCCGCCCCCACAGAGAATCACGGGTTTTCTTATTTTTTTATTATTTTATTTTATTTTTGCTTGTTTGTTTTAACTAGATAAAAACACAAACAAGCCTAAAATGAAGAAAAAGATAATAAACACACAGTAACGATCGCCAAATTATTAATAATAATAACACGAATTTATTAATAGTAATAATAATAATAATAACAACACAATTTTATTAACCGTATTACTAATGATCACCCGACAACGAGGAGTAATACAATTAATAAGCACAGATCGACAATATAAATTATAATATTATTACAAACATTATTATTACGATTTTACGGCTTAAAATAATGATAATAATTATTAATCCTATTAATGTCGACGACCCGACAAACTCGAAGAGCCGAGAACCAAATTTTCCTTTAACCGTATAACCATCCATGACGCTACGGGGTCCACAGTTTGGGGTGTCGACAATGACCCGAAGGGCAAGAAGGAGAGGGAAGGTGAACAATCTTCACTGCGACCTGGACACGGTCAACATCGGTCAACAAAAGCACACACACACCAGTCTCCCAGACTTAGCAACAAGGTCGGCAGGTCAGGGACTAGAGAAACATTGAACGGGCATTACATTCTCCTCCCCTTAAGAAAGCATCGTCCTCGATGCGACATAACACAGAGGGAAGAAATGGTACGCAACCAAAAACAAGTAAAGGGAAAAGTACACCCTATGGTTTAATATTTTAGCTACTTAAAGCACGGCCACAGGGTAGTCTTAGAAACATTTAGTAGAAATTTTAACTTTCAAGGTTCTGTGAAGATTGGCAGTTCTCTCTTATTCGTTATTTCGTTAATCTCTTTCCATTAACATTATTCTTAATTCAAGTCCTTTAGCATTTCATTGTTGCATAACTTTAGTTATTTCATTCCTGTGGGTTCCCATCATGAACTACATCCATGACACTGGTTTTCACAAGCATACTTTTACATACTTTCACGACCGTACCACATCACAAGGGTTTCTCCAAACCATGGAATGACAACGAGTAGACCACATAACAATTAATTTCCAGCAATTACGCCCTAGACATAGATCTAGTGCACGCATATGACTAACAACAGAATCAACACATTGATACATATACACGGGTATCACAAGCCCCAAAAATCCATGACTGCACCAACATAGTGCCAAAACAA
Organism: Taxus wallichiana var. yunnanensis; assembly: GCA_018340775.1. NCBI lineage: Eukaryota > Viridiplantae > Streptophyta > Pinopsida > Cupressales > Taxaceae > Taxus > Taxus wallichiana. Next base: position 189,645,003 of record CM031239.1, read on the forward strand.
TACCCAATAGTCCATACCAACCAAGAGGAGGGTCAAGCCTCATACATAACAAGGTATCAAAAGACTCATACAAGTACACATAACTCACTATACCAATCTCCACACATCACAAGGCATCACGAAACAACTCCAGATATCTCCAAAAGCAACAAAATACAACTCCATATACCTCCCCAAAGCATCACCAGATAATCTCCATATACCTTCCAAGAGGAAGAAACATAGTGCTAGAACCAAGTCGGGTCACTCAACCATTTCATTTTTTTGGATCTTCATTTAGTAACCCAGGAGAGAGAAAAAGAGAAAGGAAGAGAGAGAAAACATCATTTTTTCAAACTTCTAATACACAAAAAGTTTCATTATAGTGTTTTTAAACAGTTATTTACGTGTGTTAAAATTTTCCAGAGTGATTTGGTAACCCTACGAGGGTCCGCGACTTTCTACTTTTAAATTTTCTCACTATCTACAAAACATACAAAACGGGCTCGGAGGCTAAGAAACTGCTTCCAAAGGTTATCTTCGATGAGTACACACATCATGATTAACTTTCTACATGTCCCCAGATGTATCAAGAGTTCATTGTAACTGACGGAATTGAAAAAGAACAAACGGTTTGTGTCAAGCGGCTAATTTTCGGGACTACTAGTCGTAGTTGACCCGGTTGTAAAATGAATAAAGTTAGCTCGACGGCCTGAAAACCACATCCAAAGATGACGTTCGATGGAGGAGCACGCAACGAGACATCTCCTACTAGTTACCTTATATAAGGAGAGTTCATCAAAGTCAACAGGATTGAGAACTAGTAAACTATTTTCAAATGGCGACACGTTTTCTGGAGCGACAAGAAGAAATTGGTCCAGTTTGACCTCGTCAAACTACGACCGGGGGCCTACAAAATGGCTTCACCAAACTATCCCAAAAAGTGCTCTTTCCTATGTTGAATGTTCCATGCATTTGTCTAGTATAAATGCTAGAGGTTTGCAAAGACAGAACGTGATTTCTCTTTCCGGGTTTCAAATGGTGGTCCCAAATGAAAGCCAACTTTCTAGTTTTAACAACTCTCTACTGTTGTAAACCGGTGTAACAGGGCTCCTATAAGAGCATCAAAAGGATGTCATATGATTGTTTCAGGTCAAACCAAAAATCAAGGTGACTCCTCGTATACCAAGGTACATGAATGAAACTTCACATCTCATTTCCAGAGTTGCGAAGGGTACTTAGTGAGTCTCTAAAAATGCAAAATTTAACTATTTTAAGTAGGAAGAGGATCAACTTAATCAATGGAGAGTCAAATACATCTGGTTGATAAAACGATATTGGAGCAATAAGAAAAAAAATTAAGAGTTTTCTAGATCATCTCGAAGTGAGGGTGATAGTTCATGGTTTAAAGTAGGCTAGTTACAATGGCTTCGAGAGTTGCGAAACTACACTTTATTGTTTTGCAATGAGTTGAAGAGACATTTAGCTGTATTAAAAATCTAATAACTTAATATTCTATTTAGTTGCAAAAGATAACTAAAACACGAGAATTATGAGAGGTAAGGAAAGAAGAATCATGCCTGGAGAATGAAGTCGGTCGAAGCCGCAGGCTTGGGTTCAGTCTCTTGCTTGGCACTTCACCAACTAGACCACGAGCATCCTTAGCTCCACCATTTAACACACATGTCTATCAAGGAAGTTTCATTGCAAATAAAAACATCTTGTTTTCTATGCCTTTATGGTTTTCCATGCTCAATTCTAAAGCTCTTATTTTTACACATGCGGGGAGGATGCTGACAGAGGTTGTGGAATCTGGCTTTACACGTACCCATTGCATTTGCTTGAAGGTTTCCAAGGCCTTTTTAACCAAATCATTTTTATTTTTATTTTTACACCTCCTGCAATCATTTCTACCCATAAACCACATTCCTTTCAGGCATTGTCGAACCGTTTGCATGCTTCCACATTTTTGCACATTCTCATGTGCTCATCAAACACCAAGCAAACATAATGATTAATTCTAGGCATGATTCTACAAGAGGCACTCATGCCATCGAAGTATTTACAACCCTCATGCACTGAACATGCATGGCTGAAAGCCAATTAAACAAAAATGAAGCTTACATGGTCAGGGTATGTTCCAGAAGACCACATCTTTTGAGGCATTCTGCCAAACAAATCACAGTCCCTTTGCTACACATCCATTTTGTGCATATGCTGCCATCATGGCATTCCATGAGACAACATTTATTTGAGGCATTAAGACAAATAGTTCAACACCTTCTTAACAAACCCATTTTTTTATCGTGTTATCATTGTAGTCCGGGAGACCGCATATCTTCCAGGTATTTTGTCAAATAGTTCACATGCATTATGTTTGCCTTCACATTTTACATACAAGCAGATCTGGGTACCTGACAAGACATTAAGGGATATTATCTCCCCATGATGCTTTGATGGATGTCCATGCATAGTTCTAAAGCTCCCATTTTGACAGCAGCTAGGAAGATATCAACAAAGGTTGGGGGTGTGGCTTCAAACCAGCCAACGTATTTGCTTGGAAAGGTTCCAATGCAGTTTCAACAAAACCATTTTGTGCATAACCCAAAATCATTGCAGTCCATGGAACTTTATTTCTTTCACGCATTTAGATGACCAGATCGAATGCTTCCACGTTTTACATGCAAATCTACTAGGGCGCTTGCAACTACAACATCTGACAAAGCCCCTTTGTCTTTTTTTATTTTTACTAGAAGCCCGTGTAGGTCTCAGGCGTGGCTGGGAGTATGCTGGAAAAGTTATTGATAATAATGGTATAGCTCGATACCAAATGATAGAATATAATAAGATTGCAATGACCAAAGAGGGACGAAGCCTCACAAATATTATTGATCATGAAATCAGATTACATAACAATGCAAGAGCTATAATATTTATAGATATTAGATAGCATCATATGGATAGACATGACACCCTATCAGGGACCAACTACGAGATGATAGGACCCATCTCACATGCACATGTAATTACTACTAATACCAATATTGAATGCAAGTCACTAGACTAGAGTGCACATGTTGCACATTATTAAATAAAAGATAATGCAATAAATATGCATATGCTAAATTATGCTAACATCCCCCCCCTTAAATTTGCATAGTTTCCAATGAAGTGGAGAGGAAATCTCTGAACAGGTGAATTTTTCACGTGCAAGTGACTTAGTGAAAACATCTACCTTCTATTCAGTTGTAGGACAGAACTAGAGCTGTATGTTGTGCTTCAAGACATGCTTGCATATGAAATGAACCTGTACTTCAATATGCTTGGTTCTCTCATGAAATACTGGATTGCGAACAAGCTTCAGAACTCCTTCATTATCAACATATACTAGAGTATATTTCTGTTGTGGTAGACCAATTCCTTCCAGTATTCGGTGTAGCCATATTGCTTCACAAATAGCTTCACCTACAGCTCGATACTCTACTTCTGTAGAAGAGTGAGAAACAAAGTTTTGTTTCTTGCTTCCCCATGATATCGGTCTCAGATCCCATAAAGAAGACGAAGCCTGATGTTGACTTCCTATCATCCATGTTTCCTGCATGATCTGAATCTGAATATCCTGTCAAGAAGAAGTTGTCGTTCTTCTTGTACTCTAGACCAAGGTCAATTGTACCCTTTAGATATCTTAGTATTCTCTTTGCTACTTTCCAATGACATATTTTTGGTTCTTGCATGAAGCATGATAAATAGCTGACTGCAAAGCTGATATCTGGATATGTTAGGTAAATTAGACTCCCAATCAACTACCGATAGAGAGTTTCATTCACCGGTGGTGATGGATCAGAATGAGATAACTGAAGTCTCACTTTGATAGGTGTAGCAATAGGAGTGCAGTCCATCATCATGAATTTCTCGAGTGTTGTCTTGGTGTATTTCAATTGTGACACAAAGATAAGATTCTCTTTTTGCCATACTTCCAACCCAAGACAATAGTGCATGAGCCCGAGATCTGTCATGTCAAACGATCGATTAAAATCCTTCTTTGTTGCATCGATCATCTTCACAGAACTACCTGTAATGACTAGATCATCAACATAAACAACGACAATTATAATCTCCCCCCCTTGCTTTTTGAGGTAGAGATTGGGGTCATAAGGATTCCTTTCGAATCCATTACTTATGAGATGCTCATCAATTTTGATGTACCATGCCCTGGGGTGCTGTTTTAAGCCATATAGAGATTTTATGAGTCTACATACCATCATCTCTTTTCCTAGTATTACATAACCCTCTGGCTGAGTCATATAGACTTCTTCTTGCAAATATCCATTAAGAAAGGCACTTTTCACATCCATTTGGTGGACTTTCCAACCAAATTGTGCAGCTAGAGCAAAGATCATCCTGATTGTCTTGATCTTGGCTATGGGAGAAAATGTCTCCTCATAATCAATGCCTTCTTGTTGTGCATACCCCTTTACTACAAGCCTTGCTTTATACTTTTCAATAGTCCCATTTGATTTGTACTTAGTCTTGAATATCCATTTGCATCCAATGGGTTTCTTCCCTGGTGGAAGGTCGACAAGTTACCATGTGTTGTTCTTCATCACTGACTGATACTCAAATCCATGGCATCTTTCCAAGATTTTGATTGTAGGGCTTCCTGAACTATAGATGGCTCAACTGTTTCAACAACTCTTCTCATTAGGGCATAATTGACCTCTTCACGAGCTTGACTGCGAGTTCTAGGTCCAGGATTAGATGATGTGCTAGGTGCTTCATCCAAATTTGCATCTCTTATTAATTGAGTATACCATTTAGGTAACTTCTTAGTTGTTCCATTGGCTTGTGGTGGATCTAAGTTTTCACCATCATCCAATTCATCACTATCATCTTCAGTGGGAACATCAAATTTTGTCTTCACAAGAGGTGTATTCTGCATGTTTGTTGAGTCGTTGAGTGGAGCATCTGCTTGTTTCTTCTCAAAGAACTCAACATCCCTACTTGTGTATACTTTCTTTGCTTTTGGATCCCATAATTTGTACCCAAGTGCTTCTTCATTGTATCCAATGAATATCAGTTTCTCAACTTTCATATCCAACTTGTTCCTATTCTTCTTGGGTATGTGCATGCTAGCTTTACACCCAAATACTCTTAGGTGTGTAATTGATGGTTTCTGATTTGACCATGCTTCTTGAGGTGTCACTCCTTCAAGAGCTACTATGGGCACTCTGTTCAACAAATAGACTGCAGTTCTTGCAGCTTCTGCCCAAAATGTCTTTGTTAAACTTGAGTCATCAATCATACATTGCACCATTTCCATGACAGTACAATTCCTTCTCTCAACTATACCATTCTGTTGTGGTGTGTGAGTAGGAGGCATTTGTTGACAAATCCCATGAGCTTCCAAGTAAGTCTTAAACTCATTACTTGTGAATTCCCCCTCGATCTGAGTGGAGAGTTTTGATCTTGTGACCAAATTCATTCTCAACAAGTGCTTTGAACTTCGAAATGTCTCAAAGGCTTGACTCTTGTTTCTTAGACAATATATCCACATTTTCTTAAGTAGTCATCAACAAAAAGTATGAAGTATTGACATCCAAAATGACTTGGTTGCATGGGCCCGCAAATATCGGTGTGCACCAAATCATGTTTTCCTTAGCTCTATATGTGTTCTTTTGGAAGGGTACTCTATGTTGCTTTCCAGCTAGGCAATTGTGACACTTGTCAGTGTTGTGCTTAGTGAAGGAAATCCTTTCACCATGTTTCCCTTTTGAATTGTTTAGAGATAGCCAAAACTGATGTGACCATATCTGCAATTTCATAGTTCTACGATTGTGTGTCTTTGGCCACTAGAGCTTGATCATCCTTGTGGATAAAATCAAGTTGGAACATGCGTACCACATTAGAGGCTCTTGCTACAATCTTGAAACCTCTTGACTTATCTCTTATCAAGCACACTTTTTCTCCATTATTACTTGTCAAAATCTAACTTCAAGTTGTGATCAAGGAGTTCACTAACTCGATAGCAAATTCTTGATCAACCCAGTGCATACAACACATCTATGATTTTACAAACATGCATTCTAAGAGGTAGTGAAATGTTTCCAATCCCCTTGACACTTTGTATGATGATTCATCACTTAATGACACATGGTTCTTGTAGGTGAGTCACATAGTGTGTATAACCAACCCTTGCATCCAGTCATGTGTCAAGTTGCACCCGAGTCAACATACCGATTCCTTGTGTGGACTTGGTTTCTTCATTAAATTGGGTAGAATACATGTGGTGTCCTTAATCTGAATCATCCTCATGTTCGGTAATGTACCCTTGTTGTTTGGGTTTTCTTTTCCAATTACCATTTTTCTACCCTTGATTGTTGTTGTTGTTGGACTTCCCTTGATTTGAATTGTTGTTACCCTATTGGTTATTGGGTTTTGAATTGCTTGATGAACCCTTTTTGTAGGAATTGTACCAACAATATTTGATGTCATGTCCCCCTCTATTGCAAATGGGACACTTCTTGGTGTTGTCTCATTGACTTTGGTCCCTTTGTTGACTTTGATTTTGTTGGGACTTCTTATGATTGGACTAAAATTTCCCCTTTCCTTTATGATTGGAAGATAGTGCTTGCTCATCTTCATGATATTTGTTGTTCATTGCCTCTTCTTGTTGGAGTAGATTGACCAACTTCTCAAAGGTGACTGTGTGTTCACTCATATTAATAGTTGTCACAAAGATTTTGTAGGAAGGAGGAAGTTCTCGCAACACAATTGGTACGAGGTCTTCATCACTTATCTCTTTTCCCAATGCCAATAGAGATGCCCTCAAAGTAGTAACTCGTCTCAAAAAAATTCAACCTTCTCATTGTGTTTGAACTTGAGAGTATGCAGTTGTGATAGTAGGTTGAGGATGGCATTCTTGTTCTTTTCCTCATAGACTGTGCTCAACTTATCCCATGCATCCTTGGCCGATGTGGCATCTCTAATGTGGGGTTACACATCATCTGTTACGATAAACAAGATGATCAACTTGGCATTTTGATTGGCCCTATCGAGTTGAACTTGTTGTCTTCCATCATCAAGTGATCTTGTTGTTTTTCCATCTATAACTCGTCCATAGGTATTCAAACTCAAGTAACATCTTGATCTTCGGCTTCCATGTAGCTTAGTTGTCTCCTCTAAGTAGTTGTGAATCTGGTAAGAAGAACTTTGGTGCTTGTGCACCCATTTCTGCAATCTAAATTTCTGAAACTCTGAATTTTTGACAAAGGGTAAGGCTCTTATCACTCCAAGTTTATGGTCTCCCTCTCAATATACCGTCAGCCAATATACCAAACCTTTCTATATACGCTCCCTTCTGATATACCCGTCGGTATGTGGAAGAAGATCACCCTTTCAATATACCCGTCAGTATGGAAAGAGGTGTTAATGCATGTGAAAGAATTTAGTACGTGGTACTTAGATAGTATGGAGAGGGGTTTGTGCCAAAGCAGATGGATGGGAGGGCTCAAATGTGTGTGTATTGTGTCCTTATTACTCCCCATCGATTTTATAGGGTCGATACCCAAACGACATTTAGGTAGTTGTGTTAGGCATTAAGTGCAGTAGTAGTCATGATGGCATCACCCGTAAGCGCTTCCTAGAGGCACTTTGTATATACCGAACGCTTTCTTTATAAGATCAAAGATCTCATGTGATAGAACCAAACATAAAGTAAAAAAATTGCACTTTTTTTTATTTCACTTTATGCACTAAAATTAGTACAACATGCTCGAAAAGTACATCAAAATGAAGTTTTTGTGTCCCCCCTCTTTAGAAAAAGGGTCTAGAATCACAAAATACACAATTTAGGCCAAAAATATTTTTACCCCCAATAGGTGTTTTTCCGCTAAATTTAGCGGTGGCTCTAAATGTGTTTGGTGAGCTTATAAATTTGGAAATCTCCCAAAATTTATTAATTTCTCCAAATTTTCCAAAAAAAATAATTTAATAAAAAATATGGAGAGAGTGGGAATTGAATCGTTGACATGTTTGTTCTAAGATCTAAACAAACAATCAATATTGTTTTTACCTTTCCTCACAAACCATGATCTGGGATTTTCTAAAAATTTTACAACAACATCATACAATATTTTTCTTGAAACCCAAAAAATTTCAAAAGAATTAAAATCTTAGTTTTTGAGATCTTACCAATTTACTAGCTAGATATGATTTTTTTTCAGAAAAAATGAGCCGACTTGTACAAACTTTTTGTCACATGTAGAGGCCGAATCTGAAGATGATGTAAACTACAAAGTTGTGTGCCTCCTTATATTTCCAAAAAAAAAAAATGGCACATCAATCTGATATTGTATGAAAATGTTACGTCCTTTTTCTAAGAGCTATCTCTGCTAGAATTTTGTTGACGGGACTGCTTCAACCTTTACTCCCAAATTCTTCACACCTCCACTTTCAGATCTGATTTTTTTTTTAGATCTGATCTTTTTTTTTTTTTAATTTTAGATATGCATTTTTTTTTCAAGATCTCTCTCCTTTTTTTTTAAGATCTTTTTTTTTTAAGATCTTTTTTTTTAAAGATCTCCAAATCTGAAATATTCCGCCAATATGTTGGATCAATTGGCTATGCCAATGACTAATAAAAAAAAATTTACCTTCCAAATAAGTGGATAGGTCAAATTTTAGATGAAAGATGCTTGGAAGGAATGGAGGTTGTGGGATGCTTCAATGGCTCTCCTTTGATGCAGATCTTCTTCTTTAATGGATCCTCTCCAATAGTGCTCCTCTTTAACCTTGCTTGGATAGAACCTGCTCTGATACCAAATGATAGAATAGAATAAGATTGCAATGACCAAAGAGGGACAGAAGCCTCACAAATATTATTGATCATGACATCAGATTACATAACAATGCAAGAGCTGTAATATTTATAGATATTAGACAGCCTCATATGGATAGACATGACACCCTATCAAGAACCAACTACAAGATGATAAGACCCATCTCACATGCACGTGCAATTACTACTAATACCAATATTGAATGCAAGTCACTAGACTAGAGTGCACATATTGCGCATTATTAAATAAAAGACAATGCAATAAATATGCCTATGCTAAATTATGCTAATAGTTACAAATCAATCAGACACAAAACTTCCTTCGTTTTACGTTATTATCCCATACAGGTATGTGGCGCGGCCTAGGAAGAAGCTGAAAATGGTTGTGGTGTCTGGCTTTACCCGAATCAAATGCATCTGCTTGAAAGCTTCCAAGGCCTCTTCAACAAACTCCTTCTGAGTAGATCCATGTGCCCCCAAGCCAGCCGCCCCATGCCCTAAACTAACTCATTCCAAAATCTGAAATGACAAAACCCTAGCTACGTCTTCAAAACGTGGGAAGGGTTTTGCCCTAATCTGCCACCATAGAGAATCACAGGTTTTCTTATTTTTTTATTATTTTATTTTATTTTTGCTTGTTTTTTTAACTAGATAAAAACACAAAAAGCCTAAAGTGAAGAAAAAGATAAGAAACACACAAGAATTATTGCCAAATTATTAATAATAATAACACAAATTTATTAATAGTAATAATAATAATAATAATAATAATAACACAATTTTATTAACCGTATTACTAATGATCGCCCGACAACGAGGAGTAATACAATTAATAAGCACAGATCGACAATATAAATTATAATATTATTACAAACATTATTATTACGATTTTACGGCTTAAAATAATGATAATAATTATTAATCCTATTAATGTCGATGACCCGACAAACTCAAGAGCCGAGAACCAAATTTTCCTTTAACCGTATAACCGTCCATGATGCTACGGGGTCCACAGTTTGGGGTGTCGACAACGACTGAAGGGCAAGAAGGAGAGGGAAGGTGAACAATCTTCACTGCGACTTGGACATGGTCAACATCGGTCAACGAAAGCACACACACACCGGCCTCCCGACTTAGCAACAAGGTCAGCAGTCGTGACTAGGAAATATTGAATGGGGCATTACATGAAGAGGGATTAAATTTTCATCCGATTAATCAATTTTTTAGGTCTTGAAAGTAATATAAAGGGTGCAAACTAGCTGAGTTTGCAAAACTAGTTTTTGGGCATGTTTATTTGGTGAAGTGTAAACTTACTTTGGTTTGAACTAATGGATGTTTAAAGAGATATGAATTTCTTATAATTATTTTAAAAGTATTGATGTTTCCATAGAGTGGTCATATTCCATGGTTGAGTTCATCTTGAGGGGTCTTGAGATCCAAAGGTAGATCCAAGATGTTAAAAATAAGTGTTTTATGAAGGCAATGAGCCATTGGGCCCATAAAATTAAATAATTTGATTGGTTTAATAATTAAGACTATGGATGATGTTAAATTTAATTTTAAACAGGTGTGGTGATTTTTATAGCTTGACTACAAATAGTTTTGGTGTCGTGGAGATTTTTCTCGTCTAATGATGGGAATTTGATAAAGTTTGGTGCATGGATGAAGGGTTTTGGCTAGGATTTCCTATTTGGGTAACTTGTGAATATAGTTATAAATTTTATGGTATGTTTTTAAGATAAGGGGTTTGAGCTAAATGAGGTAAAAATACCTCATTTTAGTTTGAATCAAGAAGAATTTATAAAAGCATAGTTTTGGGTGCTTTTGTGAGCTAGTGAGTGTGTGCAAGAAGTGTGACCTAGGTATGAGAGTTTTACAATTGTGTGAGTATGTTTTGAGATCTGATCAAGTGTGTGATAGGTTTAATAATAAAATTAATCATATGTGTAAGATTTTAAAATTTTGATAAGTGAAGAAAGTGTTAGTTTGTGAGAGATCGAAAACCTAGGGTTTGAGCAAGGGTTTGAAGGTGTTTGGATTTGAATCTTGTGATCACCATCAACTGAGTTGTTGCAGAAATTAATTAGGATATTCTCAAAAAAATATTATGGGATGAGTCTTATTCATGAAAGGAGGATATTTTTGTGAGTAATATCAACAAGGGTTGAGAGGTTGGTGTTCCTTGTGGGGTTGGTTTCTGTCTAAATAAATCTTTTGTGATGTGTAATACTCACTTGAGTATTTGTTATATGTAATATTAGAAAAAAATTCAGTGTATTTTCTTCCCCATGAGGATTTCCCACTTACATCTTGTGTCTATGTGTTCTCTCTCATGTTTCATGTTCATATGAATGTATGATGCACACCTAATAAGTTAATGTGGAATGCATATAATTGAATGGAGGTTTGATGGATGTTGTATTAATGGTAAATGAATGATTGAATTCATAGGACTGATTTTCTCCCCCTCTTAGTCCCTTGTTCTTCAAACATTTGGTATCAGAGCAGGTCCTTGTGACACAATTTTAGCATCTTGAAGGATATCCTAGAAGCATAAGCAATGGGTAAGTCTTCAGATATTGAGGTTATATTGAGAAGAAGGAATGAGATAGTTTAGTCATGTATTGATGCCTACCAAAGTCAAGTCAAGAGAATGGAAATAGAACATGATCAAGCCATCATGAGAATAGAAATTTTGTCTAATTCTCTAAAGGTGGAGGAGGATTGTTCTAGGTATAAAGAGAGGTTGAAAGATTTGGAATTTGATTTAGAGGATGCTTATAATATGTTGAAAATGTATGGAAATTTGGAGAAGATATCCAAAGCTATTGATAATGTCTTAAAAGGTCAAAAATCCACATATGACAAAAAAATCCTAGGGTTTGAAGGAAAACATGCAAAGAGTGATGATGAAGTTGGTCTAAGTTCCAAATCAGATGTGATGGTGACCAAGAAGACTGATTTGAGAAGTTCTAACTCAGTTAGACAACCTAATGCTATGAGGTATGGTTCTTCATTCAATGGTTATTGCTTTGTTTGTCATGATTTTGGTCATAGAGCTAGAGATTGTAAGAGAAGGTCCTTTTAGAATGGTGTGTCTTCAAGGGTGAATGTTACTCATGTTGTGAGTATGGGCATAGAGCTAAGGATTATGGATGGAATCTTAGTGTGTTTGAACCAATAAGGAAGAAGAATGATGTTGTATGTCATAGGTGTCATAATCAAGGACACGTTGCTAGATTTTGTGGAACACCAGAGTTGTTAATAGATTTCAAGCATAAAATAAAAGTGTTTTCAAGAGAAAAATCAGTTCCATGCATGTTTCCAAGGAATTCATGTTAGATCACAAGGATAAGAAGGAGGATGTTAGTGCTATCAAGAAGGGAAACCTAGATATCAAGCTTAAAATAGATCGTAGAAAAATCAAGTGTTGAAGAAGAGCATATGTGGCTATAATCTATTCAAGCTCCAATACATGAGAAGTTGAAGAATCTAGTGTGTGGGAAATCTCAAGAGTAATAAGGTATGTGAAATGATCCTTTCAAGAATTTCAAGTTCTTGTATGTTAGTAGGTTGTCTTTTTCTTTTGCATAGTTGAGTCTGAGGTCTATTGTCATCATAAGTCCATATTCAAGTAAGTATGTTTTTCATAAAGTATATGGATGTTTCATCTTCACAAGATCTAACTTTATATTGTGTATGTGTCTTAATGGTATACAAAAGTGTTGTATTATGTTTTTGCATGGGAAAGATTCACCTGAAAATAGGACACTTATATGTTAGTGTCTAAATTTTCATGTTATACCTCTCGAGGAACTTGTAGATCAACCTACCCCTTAGTTTTGAGTCCAACCTTCTCCTTCAATAGTCCATTTGTGAAGGTCATCGGTTCCCAGTGATTTAGGAAAAGAAAAATAATTTGAGTGCCTTTGGAGTAGTATTTCTCAAGACAAATTTTCAAGAAAGTTTAGAAAGAGATTTCATCAACCTTTCTAAGGAAATTTTATAGTCAATAGAGCCGTGTAAATCACCCAATTTTATCATGGAGGTGTATTAAATATTGAGGAACATAAAGGAACCGATTTAGCAATATTTTGGCAAGTTTCGTAGAATTAGGAGCTAATGCACTAAAAGTGGGTTTTTGAGGCCGAAGGAGCTTACACCGTAAAAAGTACATGATCTTCAAGGAGTGATTATATGATCTCCAAAATTCATTAATAGAAAAATATATATCCTTGGAAATAAATTTTAGTCCCCTCCATGGTGGATAAAATAGATCATCTTCAAACACCATGCATTTTTCGAGACCAACTCATTCTTTCCATACACAACTAACAATCATTTGTAACATCACCATTCTTATTAAAATGTATTTTTCATGAAAAATCATATAAGGAAGCACCCAAAAATCATCCGAGAGCTCAAGTTATGGCCTTTCCAAGTCACCCTCCAAGGTATGTTATTCGATACTTAGTGAAATTTTCTAAGGGACACGTGGAAACCTAAGGTTAAGGCACATTTTCATGTCCCCATTGTACATTTCCAAAGGGAAAAGAGGTGAAAAAAATTTCTTCCTCCCCCCATTATGCATGTTGGTCACTCATATGACCCCGATAACACTTGTTAAGCTCCTTTGACCAGTTTGACCTGCTCTCCCAACTACTCCCACATGCATGCCACTTGTCACTATGAGGCTAGGGATAATTTTGAGCACCTTTTTCCCTTTCAAATGGGAAAATAGGGACAATAAAATTTACCCCACCCCCTTTTATCCTCTAGGTCCCTCATACGACCATTTTTCGGCCCCCGGGTGCTTAAATGTGGCTCCCCCCTTCATTTCTCTCATCGAATCAATGATTGACACTTGTCAAGCATGGGTTAAAGTGAATTTTCATCCACCTATTTTCTTGAACCTAAGGTAAATGGGGAAAAAAAATGCACCCTACCACCACCCTTCATTTTCAAATCTATAAACTACATAGAGCCATTTTTCTCATTTCTCCCCACATGCTCCCGCGTTGCCGAAACTCTGCGAAAATTTTCATTGAATCTTACATCCCCATTTTCATGTTCCCTTCATTGCATAATATTATCCATGATCTAAATAAATTGAAAAAAACAAAAAACATGAATAAATCTAGATTCAAGAAGATTAAAATGAGATCTTTTCCTGAAGAAACTTTGAAACCCCGAACAAGATTTGCTCGTAACTAGAAAACAAGTGCACGGATCAACATGTTTTTTTGTAATATTATAGTTTATTAAAGGCCATTAGAATCCAAGAATAAAATTTTCCGTGTGCTCCATATTTTTTTCAGTGAAGAAACCCCAATTTCCCACAGAAAAAAAATGAAAATTAAAATCTCCTTTTATAGACAACTGGATCAACTTGAAATTTCGAGGTGTACTAAGGATAAAAACCATATCGAAAAAGTTTGTTTCGTCAAAAACCAAGGTCCAGATCCCACTTTCCAAAAATAGTAAGCCTCCTAAGAAGGCACCTACTATTTTTTGAAATCTTATGCAAAAATCATTTTTGATAGAAGCCGTGTGCACGGAGGTGGTCTAGAAGAGCAATCTCGGTGATCGAGCCAAAAAAGGTCCAAATTTGTCACTTAATAAAAATAGTAATTTTCCCCTATGACCACTTGCTATAATTAGTAAGTCATATCAAAGAATAGTTTCAGTGGAAGAGGTTTGTAGAGGGGCAATCCGTAAGAGCTTTCTTCACTCGGCGGGATCAAGAAAATAAAAATTTGATAGTTACTAAAACTAGTAAGTTGCCTTTTCCAGTGCAGTAAAGTGTCCTAGGAAGAAAGAAATTCAAGATCACAAGATTTTTCCAATTTCCCATTCACCGGTGTAATCAGAGGATAAAAAAAGTGGTGGTTTTTCATGGTTTGAGGTGATTGTTTCATATTACGGAAGGGGTATTATTTAGTGTTCAAATGCATCATCTCAGGAGAAATTTGTGTCATCTAAACATGACAGTGTTGCAAAGAGTCATGGAAGGATTGGTTTCAAGTCTTAATCTCTTCTGAGGGAATCATCATGAGTGACACTCATGGTCACCAAAGGAATCATTCAATAGTGTTTCTAAACACTTAATTTAGGTTTCTCAGTGCATCAACCAAATAATTTTTCTCGTATAGGTAAGTGTTCAAGGTTCACAATTCATCACTACATCAAATCATTTCATTGATTTAGTAGTGGAGTGGAACTAATCTTCATTAGAGACAGAGTGTTCTTCATCCATGCTTCATAGCATCATCTACCTCATTATATATTTCTATCTCCTTTCTAATTCTTCATTGAGTTTCATCATTATATTTTTTCCTATTCACTTAAGTGACCTATTTTAAAATTGTAAAAGTATTTTCTCAAAATTATAAGAGAAATACTTAATTTATGGAAAAAAAAAGGTCACAAGTGGAATATGGAACATGAAGATTCATGTGAGGGAGGTGAAAGGACAATTGACATTTCTATAAATTGGGATGGCTTCTCCACTCCCGTGATTCCATATTTTGAAAACTTCCACTTTGTAGCAATTGTGGATTATAGTTGTTGAAATTTGTGTCAATGCACATGAAATAAAGAGCTACATTTCTTTTATTTCCCTTTCTCATATTTTCTTCTATTCCTCTCATTATACAACTTTGTGAATGTTAATAAATAAGAAAATACTTTGTTTTTTTCTTGATAAGGAGATTTCTAAAAATTTATGTTCATGGGCTCATCTTGTCTTGATGTCAGTAACGAGGTTATGGTTATTCTATATTGAATGTTGAACTACTCCAATTACTGTGTGTGAGCTCTAAAATCTACTCATGACAGTAATATTCCTTTCCTAATTTCCCTCTTTTCCCCTCATTTTTGTAATATCCTCCTTGTACCCCATATAAGAAATTTTCCAAATGTTCAAAGGGAGTGTCCATGTGTGATCCTTGACAAATTTGGCCACCCACAACATTTATCTATAAGATTATGATTAGTTTAATTTCAATAATGGGATATGTATCATTCAATATAGAGGGGCATAGCCCCATGAATGTTGGTGGAGACACCTAATTTTTCCACCCGCCAAATTTTCTCACCAACAAAAGGAATAGTTGAATGATGATGAGGTGTCAAGTGTCATATCTCTATGTCTACCAATATTCCTTTCTTGAGAAATGATTGAAGAGGTACTATGTGTTATGTGCTAACCGTTAAGCATTGTTTCACATCACAAAGAAGTAAGGAGTATGAATTATTATAAGTGAGTCCTTGTTCATAAGGTCATCCAAAGTTTCTTATAGATCTTGTAAGTATAAGTTTGTTGGTGTATGACCATGTTCATCAAATTTAAGCAACAATAGCTATATCATGAGTAAATCCAAGTTATGCAGCCTTATTGTGGTCTTTTGTCTTGTAAAAAATAAAATAAATGAGTGTTTCAAGATGAGTTATGGTATGTCTTCATAATTTTAAAGTGGTCTTCCAAAGATCAGTTGAAGAAGTCTGATGTCAAAGGTTAAGTGTCAATGAAATGAGATGTCTTAAACCTTGTAATAGTCCTCAAGTATTTTTTATCACACAAATGAAGTAGTTTCATCTTGTATGCTCTATTTCAGATCTATAGGTTAAGGTCTTGAAATCTGCATTCATGTCATAAGTAAGGATATGAGTGATTCTAAGGTATGTGTTCAGATCTTGTCAATCAAGTCATTAGGATGCTCAAACTTAACAAGTATGTTGTTTTTGACAAATGTGAGGTATGAAATCTTATGTGTATCATCATGATATATTTGAGCTCAAAACGTGTTCTAAGTCCGAGAAGTGTACTTGTGTCTTCATTTCAATATGTGTATTATGAATTGAAGGTGAAGATAGTGTCTTGTTTCTAGTAGGCCTTGCTAAGGTATTGTGTTAGAATAACCCAAGGTAATGTGGTATGATCCGATTCCATGATATGCTTATCTTTGTACTTAAGAGTCTAATATCACTTGTCACAATCTATATGATGTCATAAGGAGTTGTTCAAGGTCTAACAATGATTGAAAATTTGTTCCAAGGTGGTCTCTTGATCTAGGCCTTGTTTGGTCTAAAGGGGTTATTCAAGGGTTTTAATTAAAAAGGGTATTCACTCTATCTCGTAGGTCCTGGTCACTATGTTTTTGTCCATGTTTTGAGTTGTATTTTCCTTAAAAATGGAGAGAGTCATAGTTTGGGCTTATGTTCAACTTCACGAGTCATGATTTAGGGTACAAGAGATAGTCCGAATCATGAAATTTATCTTTGTGTGTGCCAATATGTTGATGGTTTGATTCAGGTCTATGGAAGAGTATATGTAGTATGTGAAGTTTTAAAATGATCTCAAAATTCATGAAAATGGTTTGCTATAGGATCACAATGACCTTGATCCTAAGGAAATATTTTTTTTCAAACATGAAGTCTTCAAAAGCATAATAATCTAGAATGAAAAGTTGTAAAATGCAAGAAGTTTATTTAAGAAAGATTTAATGTATATACATTTTGGGCTAAATATCTCTTCATGGGATTATAAGATAGTATGATTTGTGACATGTCTATGTATGGAGGTTATTTATCAGTTTATAATCTCAAGATTCTTAATAAATGAAGAAGCCTAAGAGGTGTGTCTTGATATTTCTTCAATGAACTGTGAAGACCTAAACAAGATATTATTTTGCTATAACAAGTGTATATGGTGAAATTTCTTGATATTTGTGAAAGATAAGGATTCAAACAGTCATGTATTCAAGAAAAAAACAATATTAAATTGTGTGTGAAGATGTATCAATATTGAGTGCTTGGTACATGTAAAAATTCATTTCTACAGGTTGAGGAAAGTATGTGATTCGAGTTAGTGCAAATATGTCTTTAGTACTCTGCACTAGCACAATATAGGTCATGATTGAAAAGTATTTCATGTTCAATATCAAAATTGGTTTGAAATATCTATGAGAAGGTCGGATATCGGGTGTACTATAATGCTAAAAATTGGTAAGTGTTATTTTGTGACTTACACATGGAAATAATCCTTAAGGGTCAGTGTCAATGTGTTATTTTGTGTCTAGATGATAAAGTTTTGATAAAAATACAAAGTAACATTGTACTAAGCTTTTTGTGTTGAAAATAGAGTATGAGATTAGATGTTAAGGTTCACATGGTCATTTAGAGTGTGTGCTTATAGAAAAGGATGGCTACAAAGATCTTTGTGTGATAGTTTCTTGATCTAATTTCTTTCCATATTCAAGCTTTTGAAGTTCCCTCAAGGATGAAGATGTTTTCTAGAGTCATAACTTAGATGTAATGGAGATATTGAAGTACGGTTGATGCTAGATGAATGTTGATTATTAAATACCTATAGGTGCAGTATTTTCTAAGGTCCGTAATAGAGTAAAGTTCCCTTATCGAAGCAATGAGAAATTGAAGTAATAAAAGTCTGAGGTGATGTTTATCTATAAGGTGGAGGATATGAACAAAGTTGTCTATCACTAAGTAAGTAAGAATGATAATTTTATCTTCAAAAGTGGAATTTCTAGGCCTATATGTGATGGTTAAGAATATAGGAAGTCATTCTTGAATTCTTCACGTGTTTTTGGTTTCCCTCATAAGTAGATCAAGTCAAATGATGGTGGTAATATTCCTATCTCATGCTCATTATCCATGTTTGTGACAAGGGATGAATCAAGTCCTCTATAGGTCCGATATGTTGCTGCGTTCCTGTGAAAAAAAAAAATGTTTCGGGAGTTGTAAGGATGTCATGAGTCTAAGGAGAGTTTTAGTATTCTTTTTCAATATGCATATGATCTTCTAGTGGTCACCAAAGTTAGCTGAATTTGTATTGAGATGTTTGTTTATGGATATTAGTTGTTAAGATTGTTTGAAGACAATAATGATAAGAGACAAGAAAAAAATTTGGGTTTTTACAAGTTGAGTTAGCCTAAGAATGAAGGTATGGTGGAAAATTTTTCTCTTGTGCATCATTTTTGGCATGATCATGAGGAATTTGATTCGTGTGCAGCTACTATAGTGGTCTCATGACGTGAAAACAAAGTTTGGAGGTAAAATGACAATTTTTACATGTTTATATGGTGGATGATGGTGTAATTTCTCCTAGAAAGAGGTAATATGTTACTTTCTTCATGTTTACTGCCATGTTCAGGGGTCATATGTACTTTTCCCAAGGGGAGCATGATGTTTTTATGGTTGAAAAGAGGGAAAAAATCAGTTTGTTAGTGAAATCTCAAGTTTTAAGCTAAAATGAGATCTTTGGTTGATGTTTCTAACCAAATAATGATACTATGAAGATGAGTAATATTAATATTATTTAGGTACATGTATGTATTTTTCATTAGTGTAAAAAGGGGGAAGAAGTTTTGGTGGTTTTCCGTCAATGACAAAGGGGAGATTGTTGGCATGTCATTGCATAGGTGTTGTCATTTACGAAAACCTCATTAATGAAAAAGTGGATGATGTATTAGGGTAATATCATGTTGAGGATTATTATGAAATTATGGTTTAGAGGTATTTTTGATCATATTAGGTGTTTCAATGAGGATTGCTTGTTCTTACAAGCCTATTTAAGAGACCTAGCTAGTCCAGGTGATGATGCATGGAGGTTGGAGATTCTTGGTGGCTTGAGAAGAATGTTGGCATGATGGAGAGTATGTATTTGGAGTTATTTGGAACTCACATGAGCTTCATGGTTCAAATACATGTTGGTAACCATGTTGTAGGTACTCATTTGGAGCAGATATGGATGTTAAGAGGTATGGTGATGAGATATAAAGCTATATGAGATCATGGATGCATGTATGTAGATTATTTATGATATAACAAGTATGTTATGACATTTTTAAGTGTTTTCATGATGAGTTATGAGGTTGTTTTAATTGACCTTATCCTTTATAGTGAAAAATCGTAAGGGCTAGCTATGAAAGTCTCGGTGATTGGAAATATTGATACGTATCTATTACATGTTTATTATTGGATATTTTATTAGAGTGTGTATTTGTGTTATGGGAAAAATTATAGCTTTCCATGATGATTATTTTGCATATTATGTTAGTTTTGGTGAAACAGGGTCAAGAACAAGGCCATTTCCAGCTTAAATTAGATCTTCTGATGCTCACCCTGAATTGTGTGCTTTGCATGGGACCTTGTAGATTTTAATTATATTTCTACACTTAGTTAATAAGGGTTCAAAAAAATAATGAGTTCATTTCATCGTCACATTTTAATGAACGAATGTTAAGAAGGTAAACAACTCATTATGTGTTTGAAACCCTAACTTGAAAGTAGTTTGAGATATTTTCTTTGTAAGTGAAATTTTTTTATTGATAGTGTGTAGATGATGATTATAACATGTAGAGGACTCCTCTAGGTTTCTAGAAAGGTTTCGTAGAGGTTGTGGTGATGAGTGAACCCCATTTAAACAAGTTAGTTTCATAAGAAGATCGGTTTGGGATAGGGTTGTCCAAAGCAATTGTAAATTAAATGACCATTATTTTATGTATGTGATTTTTTATTGATTTAAACTATAATATTAGGTCATGGTGATTTTGATAATGTGTCTAGTATGCTTCATTTATGTTTACTAGTCAAAGGGCATTTTTGGGGCAGTTAAAAGAAGTCTTCAGTAAAGTTGACATTACAAGAGCTACATGAAGATTAAGGATGTGATTAAAGTTGTGTTGTAAATATAATTAATATATATTTACATTGATATATTTTATTTCATGATAATGAGATTTGATATGGGTTTGTGTCACTTTGCGAGTAAGAAGGTTTTTGCTCTTTAGGACAAAACTTATTTTCTTTGAAAGAATGAGTTGGTTAGTGCATGATATGGATTAGACGATGCTTTATATCATATGGAATTTGAAGAGGTATTAATTTTACATAAAATTAATCTATTTGGAGGTTTTTAAAGTGACAGAAAGGGTGTAAACTTTGAGTTTGTAAAAATGGTTTTTTGATAGGTTGATTTTGTGAAGTGTAAAGTTGTTGTGGTTTGAAATAGTGGATGTTAAAAGAGATTTAAATTTCTTATAAGTTTTTAAAGGTCATTATGTTTACATAGAGTGGTCACATTACATGGTTGAGTTCATCTTGAGGGGTCTTGAGACCCAAAGGCAAATTCAAGGTGTTGAAAACAAGTGTTTTGTGAAGGCAACGAGCCACTGGACCCATTAAATGAAATAATTTGATTGGTTCACGATAATTGCTACCATTTATGATGTTTAAATGTAGTTTTAAACATGTGTGGTTATTTCTATATCTTAAATAAAAATATTTTTGTGTCACCAATTTTTCTTATTGTAATGGGGGATTTGAGGATTTTTGGTGCATGGTTGAAGGGTTTTTGCTAGGCCGACCTACTTAGGTCCCTTATGACTATTGTGATAAATTTTATGGGATTTTTTTAAGATAAGGGGTTGAGATAAAGGAGGTAAACCTACCTCATTTGAATTTGAATCAAGGAGTTATAAAAGCATAGTTTTGGGTGCTTTTGTGAGCTAGTGAGAGTGTGCAAGAAGTGTGACCAAGGTGTGAGAGTTTTGTAGGTGTGTGAGAAAGGTTTAATAATGATATAAATATTTTGTGCAATAATTTAAAACTTTGAGAAGTGAATACATTTCTAGTTTGTTAGAGATTGAAGACCGAGGTTTAATCAAGGGTTTGAAGGTATTTGGAGCCGATTCTTGTGATCACCATCAATAACAGTTATATTATCATCAAAATCTTGTGTCATGAGTCATATTCATGTAAGTATCTTGTTTTGAGTAACATCAACAAGGTTTTAGGGGTTTGTGCTCCTTATGGGGTTGTTGCCTCACTAAATAAATCTCTTATGATGTGTAATATTCACTTGAGTCTTTGTTTTGTGTAATATACAAAAAAATCGATGGTTTTTCTTCCCATGAGGTTTTACCATTTACATATTGTGTCTATGTGTTCTCTTTCATGTTTCATGTGAATGTGAATGTGAATGCATGACGCACACATAATAAGTTAATGTGGAATGTATATGCTTGATGGATGTTGTATTAATGGTAAATGAAGGATTGATTTTGTAGGATTGATTCACTCCCCCTATCATTCCCTTGTTCTTCCAACATGGATATCCACTTCTTTGTTGCGTCACCCATCAAATTGAGGGGGCAATCCCTTAGCATAATCCATACTTTTTGGGACATCTACATGCTTCATTAGGAAAATTCAAGTATCTATAATAGTTATGGAATCCAAGTGATTCACCTAGGAAAATAAATTAGGCCCACCATGTTTCCCTATCATTTTCTCACTAACCTACATGTGTCTACTATATTTAAAATTCCATTACTTCATAATAACACTATAGAGAAGGAAAAATGCAGACACACTAAAAATTCATACCTATTTCTAATCATCCTTTTTACCCGCATAGTGTGCCAAATTTTTCTAGAACTCATCCTGGACCACTACCCTCTCACATTCATTAGAATTCACCCACATCTATTTAGAATTAATTTAATTAATTATACCATACTTAAAGAATAAAATTAGACCCCTTGGATAATTTAATTAGTTATTTAAATAAATAATTATCTAATTATCCACTCACCCTCCACTCATCTCCACTTCACCATCCAACTCACTCAAGTTGAACTAGCTCACTCCACTCAAGTTCTATAACCCTACAAAGGTGGAAGAAAAATATTAACGTATAACCAAATTTTTAAATAAAATCAAAATACTACTAATTATTCATTACCCCTTAAATTAATATTCTAACAATCCAACTAAACATACCAAATCAACTCGTAAACTAAGGAAAATGTATTAATTTACCTACAAATAATTTAAACCTTGATCCAAAATCCATGGCCTCTCCTTCAAATATAAATATGAGGCTCAATTCTTCACAATTCATCTCTGGGAAGATTTAAGCATTTGCAACAATACTCTGCTAAATTTCCACTAGAATTTTCATACCAAAATGATGTCTATTTGATCATCCGTTCATCGTAGCTTTTTCCTCTTGAATTTTGAAACTATTTTTGAGCATCCAAAACCAAATCATCCAAAGATATCCAAAAAGTGTGGTACTCCATTCCACACTTCAGCTATCTCATCCAAGGTTGCAAGAGAACTTGAAGGAAGGTTTGCATTTTTTTCATTGTTTATTTCTTTCATTTCTTTTAGTTTTCCTTGTATACAACATGAAATATTTGCATTTATATAAGAAGTAATTGAAAGAGGTAAAACTATTAAGGAATACACATGCTTGTTTGTAAAGGAGAAACTCCCATATTTTTCTTTTACTTGAATATTTTCTTTGTTAAATTTGCTAAACATTTTCAAAGGATTTGGGGTGGTCATTCCCCAACTGTGCTAAGGATAAACCAAATCAGTAGGTGTATGTAACCAAACATGGAATTCCTATGAGAGAATAATAATGAAGTTCCAAAACACCTTGCTAAGGAAGAAGACCAGGTATCAACGTTATTCAACAAATCTGATATATTCCCCTTTGAGTGCAAGAGGAAAGGAAACTCTACCTACGATGAAATTAGTTTCTTCAATACCTTCCATAACCCCATGAACCACACTATTGTGGATAGATATAAGAAAGATTCGATAAATAAGGAAATACATTAGAAATGAGAATAGGGGCCCCATTCCCTTCTCATATGCTACACAACCGAATAGTAATTTGTAATTTACTAATTGTTTGATGGTGGAAGGATACTTATGCCCCCAAGTTTCTTGAAACTATAGTGGAAATTGAATTCCATAGTGAAGAAGGATTGAAGTACTTAATGGCCATTTTACTAGTTTAAACGAGAGAATTAATCCTCAAGCTAAGTAAAATACTTGAAATTATAGTTGAAAAGATGAAACTACTGAGAAAGATGATGTAACTTCCCCAAGCAAAAAATTATGGAGTGTCAGACTATACAATATGGTCTTAACTAATTTTTACATTTGTAAGCATGTGCATTTTGTCTGAATTTCTAGTTTGTCAAGATTTATGAGTACATGTACCATGTTTGCACATGTATCATACCCTATAAATATTCATGTTTCTAAAGTTAGTGTAGAATATTCCTAAACGAAAACCCCTCTTTTTGATTCATGTGTTGAAACCATGTTGAGTGCTTGGCTCTAAAGAAAAGATGTGTTCCCATGCACTAGATGTATAATAAACTATGAGAGAGTATAGAATGCTAAATATGTGGCCAACTATAAGAACCTATACCTATAAAAGGGGATGTGTTTTTGCATGGTGGCACCCATAGCGTGTAACAAAAGAAATTATAGCAATAGATATAAACCATATAGCTGATATAAACATTACTATAAATGGATATAAGATAAGAAAAGTACAAAAATAGTGTCATTAGATGTCACAAGGATGTAAACAACATCATACCAAATGTTTAAGGACTTAAAAATGGGATATCCTTAGTGTTAGAAGACAATCAAGGCCCATAGTCCTACAAAAAGAGAAATTGACAAAAAACAATATAGGAATAATGCCACAAAATGTGACACCAATGAGGTTGCAAGATAATCAAGTAACATAAGACAAGAGAATTGAAAACAAGTAAAAAAACATAGAAACACAGGAAAATATGCATGAAGTAAGAGTGTTAAAACATTATAACATGATATAATAGCCAAGATATGTTAATATATGCAAAATAAGAGATGTCGGTGGTGCACAAGACACATGTGTTAGTATTGTTAGCTCAAAAATATAACATGTACATAATATATGTAATCAAGTACAATGAGGAAGTGTAAAGGGACTATAATATACCAATAGCACCCGAATGTAGTAAAAATAGATTCCAGGGTCATTAAACACATATCATTCTCAGTAATGTTCTATGTATGTCCTACATCACACTCAAAATAACATGTGAACACATATGTGTAAAGAGTAAACAAGTATGTTATTTATCAAACCAATTGATAAACAACATGTATAATGTAAAGAGAATAACTCAAGTGAAGTGTAAAGGTCCCGATTTTGTATGTTGAGATTATGTTAATGTTTTTTTAGTTTCAAAGTTTTTATCTATGTTTACAAAATAAGGGTAGAATTGAGATACCAAATTTCAAAATAATTATGTAGGTTGGGGAAATTTATAGGCCAAGGCCATAGTATTCTATCATGAAAAATATATATTGGGGTAAAACATGGAGCCATGAACAACTAAGTAAGATAGTGGTAGAACTAGTGGTGTTGGTGTGAGGGTTAATGAACATATCATGTCATGTGTCAAAGGGGGATTATTCAGGAGTATCAATAGGATCAAGAGTGGTATGGATGAGTGTATGATAGGTATGACATAATAATTGAATATGTTTTGTGGGTATAGATATACCATAAAGTAATCGAATAAGATCTAAAGTATCAAAGTGACCTTACTTTAATTAGGAAATAAATTCATGTAAAAAAAAAAAAATCATATGTATGTATATCACTATATTGATAATCACCTTTAAGGACAAGGTGTTTAAATTAATAGAGTGTCCTTAGATCTATAGTAGGAACAATTGTCACTAGAGATTGCATCCTTTGATGAAGCTATTGGGATGAATGGGTTTAGGTCTTGTAATTGATGTAAAATATCATTAGTGATAAAGAGGATTATGAAGAAGTGCTAGAAGGTGCTTGGTATGTTGATAACAAGGTCATTTAGGTTGATTCATGGTTGCGAGGAGGGACAAGGAGAGAATGGCTTGGCGATAATTTTAGCAGTGAATATTCATAATATGGCGAAAATTTCATTTTAGGAAAATTTGAAAAGGTGAATTATTCGGAGTGGGTCGGTGTCCTATTCACCTAAAATATATAGTATATTTTTTTGGGGGTCGGCTTCGCCTTCATTTGAAAACATCTCCTATAAAAACCTAGCTGATTCGCGGGTAGTATACCTCAAGTAGCTTAACAAATTACCAATACTGTGAAATTTGAACTCGCATACCCTTAAGCACCAGAGATTCAGATTACTATTAGCCTGTGATTGTTGACGTGCGACAAGGGCATTGTTGACGTGTGACAATAGCTGTAATGACGTGTGACAGAGGAAGTGTTGATGCACGACTTGGGTAAAGAAGTTGACACGTGACAGAGGAAGTGTTGATGCGCGACTTGGGCAAAGGTGTTGACATGTGACATTATATTCGATAGTGGACGTGCGACAAGAAATGGGTTGTTGACGCGCGACAAGTGTAGATTTGACACCTGACAAAGACCTCAGAAAGGGGACGCGTGACAAGACCTCAGACACTGGACAGAGTCACTACTTGGTTCTTTTGCTGACGCAGGACTCTTTTCAGAATAATGGAAGGTGCCAGCTCAAAGAATATGAATAACCTAAAAGTAAGTAAGAAATCTCAGAAATCACTCTTCAAGTATTTTGGAAACTCTACGGATACAGATATTGTAAATACCAATCATATAGATGCCACCACAAAGAATCAGAATACTGACTGTGTGGAAGGTATTATTGAGGTGGACATGCATTCTACACAGTATCAAAGTCAAACAAATGAAACCTACGATAATATGCCAGATCTTGAAGATATTGTTCCTGTTGGGGTGCAACCAGAAGTGCAGCTAGATATCATAGATACAAACACTGAGCAAAATGGAAGACAGAAATCAAAATCAAACTCCGGTCCAAGAAAGAGGAAACCAGGTGATTGTGATATTGCTCAAAATTCTACTCAAAAAAGTAAAGCATTGAAAACGAACAAGAATATGTGGACCATTGGCAGGACATACAAGTTTGATTGGGCAGCTAAATTTCCGTTTATTGAACCTATACAATCATCTAATTATGAAGAAATCCCATCTGAATGTACATGTACAATATGTACGTGGAAATTGGGAAAGCAACAAAAAATGCAACTGAAGCTGGACACTATAGAAAAACATTGTGGAAAACAATATTTAACTGTAATAGGGGCGGATGGCTAGAAAATCAAAACACATAGGTGGAAAACTGAAAAAGAATGCATGCATGTTAGATACGCAGCGGAATATGAGGCAGAGAAAAAAAAACATAGACATCTATTGGAAAAGGGAGGAATGATCACATCACATATTGGTAAGATGAAAGAAACAAATCTACATGCAAAATTAATACAATTCTCTACTCTTTTTCAAATACTAAAAAGGAAGAGTGATTTGGATTTCCTCGATTTTAAAGTTTTGTATCAATTTAACGAAATGCTAAATGTACCTCAGTCTCATTGGTCTAAAATTAGTGGATGGGAAATGGCAAAATGCCTCTCGATGATAGAGAAGGAAGATTTGAAAGAGAATGTAAAAAAAGCAAACTTTATCTCTCTTTCAATTGATGAAGTGACAACAGTCAACAACACCGCATGGGTATGTATCCACATCTATACTTTAGAAAATCATATAAGGACACCTCATCTATTGGGTGTTATGAAAATGGTTGAAAACTGCAATGCCGAAAACCTATATAAAATAGTTGTTTCTCATTTGAAAGATGTTGTTGGAATGACTGATTATGAAATTGCTACGAAGTTGGTATGCGTTGGAACAAATGGTGCATCTGTCATGTAGGGTCACCGAACAGGGCTCTGTGTTAGATTGCAAACAACAGTGGCCCCATATATGCTACCAATTCACTGTATGGCTCACTGTGAATAAATTTAGCATATAAAATGGTAAGCAACCACAAAAATGTTGCTAAATTAGAAGAACTTATAAGAGAACTTCATGCCTATATGTCAAGCAGCCCAAAGTGTTTTCTCGAGTTCCAAAATTTGAAATTGGAATTACGGATGGCAAAAACTTCGAAGGATGTGGAGACTAGATGGATCTCTTTGTATGAACTCCGCATGCGAGTTCGTGAAAAGTATCCTTCATTAGTTGGTTTCATGCACAAATACCGTCATGAAGTTGATAGGGCAAGGGACTTGTTCCGTTTAACGATTTGGAGACATTGATTACATTGGTTGGTATTCTTCCAATGTTAAAGGAGATCAATACATTGATGAAGCATGCAGAGGGCGATTAATATATATTGTGGATTTTATACGGATGAGAAAAATGGTATGTCAAAGTCTTGATATATTGTCTTGTTCCCCGTGATAGTTTTGATGCACTGTTTTTGAAAATTGGAAAGATTTATTAGATCTTAAAAATCCTAACACCTTTTTAAGATTTAATATCCACGATCACCTCTGCATCACTTTGTTAATGGGAGGAAATACCAATGCACATTTTGTAAAAACGTCAAGATATTACAGGATCGAAACAAGAAGAGGTTCCCTGTGACACGTAATTTATTTGAGTCATTATAGTTAAAACAAGAATAAAGCTTAAAAAAATTTCAAAACCTTGTCATCGAAATTAGGAACGTTTACGTAAAGATAAAACTATGGAATCCATGGGTGTGATGAATCCTAATGTTTGGAATATCAAGGTGGCCGTGCGAGACTTTGTCGAAAAGCATTTCCATAAATCAATGGGTATAATAATGGAACAATTTACAAAGACGTCAGAGCTCAAGGGTATGGAAATCAAAGGTATACTAAATGCCGATTTATTAAATTTTCAGTCAACAAATTTTGCAACAAAAATGAGGAACCAATATAAGAATTTAGAGCAACCTTCTGAAAGTGGTGCTATTACAAGGTCAGTGGCGAGGAATCTATCAAAGTTCTATCTTACAAGAAGATATCAGTGAATATTTCAGATTATATGAGTTATGCCAAACAATGATTTTGGGGTCTGTGGAGGATGAAAGGGTTTTCAGTGCATTGTCATTTATAAAATCAAAACTAAGAAACAGGTTGGATAAAAATCTGGAAAGTTGCATGAGGTGTTATGTTTCTCGATACTCCATCGAAACCTTTCCGTTCGACAGAGCAATTGTGCACTGGAATTCCCTTTGTGAAAGAAGAGGTGTGAATAATACAGCTACAAGTACAAATATTCCCAACCTTGAGAGTGTAATTGGCTCTTCATCACATTCTACAGAAGACAACATCGAGTTTGATGAAGCTATTGATAATGGATTGTTTCAACTTTAAATAGGTATCTTCTTTATCTATCTTTTATCTTTATCATTAAATATGTTACAGGTCTATATACTAAAAATGTTAGGCAATTCACCCATCTATCTACTAATCCATTTCTCGTGTTGGGTTTTTTTAAAACACAGATCTAGCTCATTACCAGTGGCAGTGATGATTTCAACATTAAGTAGGTATCTTTTTCCCTTTAATCTTATTGTTTTTTACTATTCATTTTTTTCAGCTCTGGTTATCATTAAAGATGTTACAGGGTAACAGGTCTATGTATTTACATTTAGTTAAATACAATCTTTTTATTTTTTGAAAATGTGGGTTGACATCCGTCCGAGGAAGTTGTTTACTTCTCGGGACTGACAATGTCAGGCAACTCACCCATCTACCTACTAATCCATTTTTTGTGTTGAATTTTTTTAAGACAAAGATCTAGCACATTAACGGTGATGATTTCAATTTTAAATCGGTATCTTTTTCAACATAATCTTATTGTTTGTTACTTTACATTTTTTCAGCTCTTGTTATCATTAAAGATGTTACAGGTCTAATTCTATATATTTACATTTATTTAAAGATATTGTTGGTCTATATATTTAAAGATGTTGCTGGCACTTCTTAGGACTGACAATGTCAGGAAACTCACCCCTCTATCTACAATGTCAGGTAAAACAAACCCTGTCATATACGCAAGATTTCACAGCAATCTAATACGCTTACCCTTGATGATTTCACAGCAATCTAATATGCAAGAGGTAAGCTAAACCCTATCATATTTGCAATTATGTTTAATTTCTTACCAGTGATGATTCTTTCTTGATTTCTTAGAATTATATATATCATATCATAAAATTCCTCATCATCCATATATATCATATCATCACCATATCATTATCATATCCTGAGTCCTGACACTACAATTATTATTAACACAATTCTATTCGTTCTAATGTCATCTATATCCATTCTAATGACATTATGATCATATCGTTACAAGTATAGAGAATAATTATCTTAAAACAAGTTCAAAAGTCTAGAGAAGAAGAATTATTGTGCTTGATGATAAATCTACGTCCACATTAAATTGATCATCGTCCATATATATCATATCATTATCATCATTCATCGTCTTTCATCATCATCTATCATTAATTATCAATTATCATCATTCATCATCTACATCCACATACAATTCATGACAATGCAAGTAAACAAGAAACATACATATAATTCATGATAATCACCATCTAATGCAATTAAAATTAAATATTGTATATAAATCCATATAATTAAATTCAAATACCATAGTACATACTCAATAGTAGAAGTTTTCAAATTCAATATTTAAAGTTTCCTCAATAATAAAAGTTTCTAGTTTTCAAAACCCTCTTTTTCTTTATCCAATTCTACTCCTCTGCTCTCTTCCCCAATGGCTTCTTCCACTGTGGCTGTAACTCTTTCCCCAACACCAGAAATAACCCCTGAACTTATAAGATCTTCTGCAGCACTGTCCAGATTTTTTAAAATTCTTTCTTCTTGATTTGTCGCATCTCCATGCGACAGCAAATTTGGATCAGCAGCAGCGTATAAACTATTCCGTTGCCAATAATTTTCATAATGACTAATAATCTCATTGATAAGTACCTTAGCCCTTCTCTCCCATTCTATAAGCTGATTGATATGAGGAAGAATAAACTCACTGAAGAATAAGCTAATTGAAAAGGTGGAAACTGTTAACTTGTTAGTGTTGAAATGAATATCATTTTAATTTAGATTTCATTTCACCTTGCTCCCCTAGCCTAACTACCTCAAATTGTCTCAGCTAATTTTTTCTGGCCTCTATCTTCTTCCTGCTGAAGGCCAGCTCAATTGCATCTCCATCTTTCTCATCAACCCACACAAAATATTTTTTGTGCTTGTCCAGATCTATGAAATACTCCTTGCCCTCTTTAGAAGTACTTGTGCCCAAACCCTGTATGGTCCAAGCAACAAGTGATACCTAATCAGCAAGTGAACAAAACCAGAACTTAAAAACATATAAAGAGAAAACAAACTAGCATTACTTTGTATTACTTTATGGTCCAGCCTGTTATCGATCCACTCAATGATTCTCTCCAAGCTTCATACTCAGGAATGGTGTAAAAAGATAACACATTTCCATTTTTGTGAGTTGCCTACATCAACATGTGCCAAAATTAGACATGGAGATACATAACCTCTGGAGGCTTAAAAACAAATATAAAGAGTCTCAATACACTCAACCAAATACAGGGGGAACATTTACCCTGACAATAGGAGTATGAAATTGATCAGCAATCCTTTGATGTGGGAACCATCATCATCCTTTAAGAGACAAAGGACAAGTCAAAAAGGATCTCACTAGAAAGGATGTGTCAGAATTAAGCAGAAACTAAACAACGCTAGACAAAGATCATGTACCTGGTCTGTCATTATCATCAGATGGCCATATCTTAAAGATTTAATGCTGTCATATATTTTATCTTCCTGTAGACAAAGGATTTTATCTTTATTCTCCATTTGTTGGTGAGTGGTAGCTTCCCTGACATTGAGCAGCTTACCTCTGAGAGGAAACACGCCATAATAATCTTGACCAACAACAGATATTCCTGCCACCTGATAGGATAAAGATAACTAAAATAACAAAAAATAAAATTGGAAAGTGATGTCGAAACATGTCACAATACTACCAAATTCAGTATTCACATTTCCCTGATTCAAGGCACAAACACTTATAGCGAGAGCCTTGGCTGAGTCACCCTCCATTAATATTAAAGTACATTGATCAGAATTCTTCCCCCCTGCTTGATTTGCATCATCAAGTTTGGGAACATCAATTAATTTCCCCTTCTTGGTTCCATCAGTTTTCTTAAGATCTTTTTTTTGTTTAAACTCTGCCCACGCCAGTATACTTTCAAGTACACACTTTTCCACTGCACTCATCAGATCAAACAAAGTTACAAAGCTCATCTTAGACCCTAGCATTGCAAAAATTACATGTACTCAGAAATGCTACATCTTAGACACCACGCCTGGATTTATTGACATGGGCTGCAAATGCGAAACAGTGAAAATTACTATAAATTTATAACAGCAAATTGTATCAGAATAAAAAATATGAATTAAAACGAATTATACTTACAATCAACATGGAAACCGAACGTTGATTCGAGAAATTTCTTGTCTTCTTCCACAAGTGTTGCCTTGGTTGTAACAATTGGTAAATTTTTTAACGGAAGGCCCATAAACCGATGGATGTCATTTGCTTCGATACTGAATTGGAACATTCGGCCATCGTTCAGAGTCACATAAAAAATGCCATCCTCTAAATTGTAGGATGACAGAAGGTAATTCAAAATATCCGGATCTGTTTCGAAATGGGGCATATTAACAGTATGGATGTGAGGGCATAAGGGATTCCTGTAGTTGATCTTGGAAATCGATTGAATTGGATTCTCTAGATTTTTTTAGTTGTACTTGCGTAAGGGAATGTGAGGGCATAAGGCATTATAGTTGTACTTGCGTCTTTGACAACGAATGAGACCTGCAAAAATTCAAGAGCGGGAAGGTGAAAATGAGAAAATGACCGGTTGAAGAGTATTTATAGGCTAAATCAGGCGTCAATGTCTTCAATTGACGTGCGTCAAAGAACTTACCTGACGCACGACAATAGTCCTAGCTGTCGCGCGTCAATAGGATCCAGTGACGCGCGACAATAGTCCCGGCCGCCACGCCGTCAATATGATCCGGTGGCGTGCTTCAATAGGAGTCAGTGACACTCGTCAATAGGAGCCGCGATGGCGCGTGTGCGTGCGTCAATAGGAGCCAGTGACGCGCGTCACTAGCTCCTATTGACGCGCGTCACTGGGTCCTATTGACGCGCGACAGCTAGGACTATTGTCACGCGTCAGGTAAAACCTTTGACGCGCATCAATTGAATCCGTGACGCGTGTCAGTCAAGACCATTGACGTTAAATTGACGCGCGTCAGGAGTGATTATTGACGTCTTGTTGTTGCACGTCACATTCTACAGAAGACAACGTCGAGTTTGATGAAGCTATTGACAAGAAAAAAGAAAGTGTCACATTTTGAAGATGTCATCATTGAAAATTTGAATTGAAATATTTGGGATGATTATTAATGTACAATTTACTCTCCAAAATCGTAGTTAACAACCATAAAACAAACACCCACAAGCATGTATACATGATTAATTAATGAAAGCTTAAAGTAAAGACAACACAAATCTACCGAGAGTATCATGAGTACCACAATTTTATTAAGATGTTATGGCTTGAATTCTTCATAGTAATAAAAACTCTCTTCCACAAGATTGATCACTAACACTAGCTCTCCATACTTTTATAAAAACAAGTAGAGGCTATTATTAGGCTTGGAGAGTAGTTAACTTGTAAGGAAAATTTACTTTTCTATTAATAATGAAGATAATCAAGTCAATAAATTGGTTCATACTCTTCCCTATTAATATATGTGGATAAATGTACACTAATGGGTGAATTATCCAAATACTAAAATACAACTAATATTACAAGTGCACCTTAATTATATACAATAGTGTATGGTTATTTAAATACACTGACATCCCCCCTTAATATGTACTTTAATAAAGGGAATGAAGGAGGAACACTGAACTATCCCACCTTAATGAAAATTGCCTTCACTCCCAAAAGTTTCCTAAGATGAAAAAATTGATCCTCAAGCAAGGGATTTATGAAGTTGTCTAAAACCAAATTTTTGTTCGAAAAAATTTAAGGTTGAGAGTCTTGTGATAGATTAACTACCAAAGATGATGCATTTTTATATCAATGTTTTTTAATGTGTTGGTGCTCCATCATATTGTAATAGATGTGGATGACCCTCTAATTCACACATTACCTTAGTCAACTTATATTTGATTGATCAAGAATTAATTTTCATAAGTCACCATATACATGAGTTATCCGATTTTGATTATATCTATCTTCTTACCCTTATCACATATCTCTATCCCTTAATTAAATACAAGCCAAGCAATGTTACCAAGTTTTGAGGATAAAATTAGGGCTCCATCTTCATTTACACTTTTCTAACCTCTACTCTTCCATGACACTTGGAGAACTACAAGTAGTTTAATCCTGTTTTGGTGTATTTGGTGCATAATTTCTAGCACTCATAGGTATCGAAGGGGGAATGATGAGGTAAATCTAATGTATATAATTAGAAACACTTTTTTAGGGTAATAGGTCTAAAATACAAAGAGATGATATTTATAGTTGTAGAAGAGTCGTTGAAAATATTCATACACATATCCGAGATCTATAAACACGTGTGAAGTATGTGTTAGATATAGATTAGATATCTTAGTATCAAAGGACACATTCAGTAGCCCTATGACACATTCATCAAGAAAACTTGTTCTAAAATAGATGAACATTTCCTCTGATTTTAGGATCCCAAATCTCAAAGGAAAATTTATGACACTCTGCACAACATCCTTATCCAGTTTCAAATCACCGTTATACCCCTACATCTGGTAGAATGGTGAATTATTTTTAACCCTAATCCTAATTTAAGCTATATACTTTCTGGAATTAGTGTTGATAGAATATTATATCCTTACACAATTTAGGACTTTTGTTTCTATATTTGATGTTTTCAATAATCTTATATACACATATTGCAATATCATAATTGAATTACCTCTTAATGTTGACATTACAAAAAGATAGGAACATTGAAATTACTATTCATCTTATTGTTTGTTACTATTCATTTTTTTCAGCTCTGGTTATCATTAAAAATGTTACAGTCTATGTATTTACATTTAGTTAAATACAATCTTTTTATTTTTTGAAAACGTGGGTTGACATCCGTCCGAGGAAGCTGTCACTTCTCGGATCGATAATGTCAAGCAACTCACCCATCTATCTACTAATCCATTTTTGTGTTGAATTTTTTTAAGACAAAGATCTAGCACATTACCGTGATGATTTCAATTTTAAATAGGTATCTTCTTCAACATAATCTTATTGTTTGTTACTTTACATTTTTTCAGCTCTTGTTATCATTAAAGATGTTCTTCATTAAAGATGTCACTGCACTTCTCAGACCTGCAATGTCGTGAACTCACCCTCTATCTACAATGTCGTAAAACAAACCCTATCATATACGCAAGATTTCAAAGCAATCTAATACACAAGAGGTAAGCTAAACCCTATCATATTTGCAATTATGTTTAATTTCTTGCCAGTGATGATTCTTTCTTGATTTCTTAGAATTATATTTAATTTATTTTTTATATGTGCAAAATCCTTTGATATATTTTTTTAATTGTGGGATAAACAATACATTATACAATTTTAAATATAAGTTCACATAAAATTCATCATCATCCATATATATCATATTATAACCATATCATTATCATATCCTGACTCCTGACACTACAATTATTATTAACACAATTATTTTTCTAATTTAAATTTATTAAAACAATTCAGTTTTTTTAAATAATTCATAATCATATCATTACAATTCTATTCCTTCTAATGTCATCTATATCCATTCTAATCATTAATGTCATCTATATCCATTATAACACATTCCATTTATTTATCATCTATATCCATTCTAGAGAAGAAGAATTACAAAAGTCTAGAGAAGAAGAATTACTGTGCTTGATGATAAATCTACGTCCACATTAAATTGATCATCGTCCATATATATCATATCATTATCGTCATTCATAATCTTTCAGCATCATCTATCACTAATTATCAATTATCATCATTCATCATCTACGTCCACATACAATTCATGACAATGCAAGTAAACAAGAAACATACATATAATTCATGATTAAAGACTATATAAATCCATATATATATCATTCATCATCTATAATTAAAGACTGTATATAAATCCATATAATTAAATTCAAATACCATAGTACATACTCAATAGTAGAAGTTTTCAAATTCAATATTTAAAGTTTCCTCAATAATAAAAGTTTCTAGTTTTCAAAACCCTCTTTTTCTTTATCCAATTCTACTCCTCTGCTCTCTTCCCCAACGTCTTCTTCAACTGTGGCTGTACCTCTTTCCCCAACACCAGAAATAACCCCTGAACTTATAAGATCTTCTACAGCACTGTCCAGATTTTTTAAAATTCTTTCTTCTTGATTTGTCACATCTCCCTGCGACAGCAAATTTGGATCAGCTGTTGCTTTAGCTTTGAATAATATGTCAGGGTCAAAACCATGCTCTTTAATTATCCGCTTTAGTGTATTGTTTTGTTTGTTAACCAAAACAATATTTTGCTTCAAATTTTTTGTTGCGGATAAGTTGTTCTTTCTTTGTTTCCAAGTGAACTTGCAAAACCTTCACCTGACTCTTCAAATTTTCATATTTCAACTGCACAAAAAGAGTAATGTCAATTCAAAATATTTCTAAAAAATGAAAATTTCAAATTAACAAGAATGATTGTTTGAATGTAATAGTACTTATAACCGCTCTATCTCTTTCAAAGCATTTGCGATTGCTACCAAATCCTTGTCCTTGGACCATTTGTTAAAATATGCCTGGGCCTCGGCACTAATATTTTCCAATTTGTTTAATGCCTTATCTAAAATGTCGTCTTTGTAGTTGTTGTTAAACGTGACAGTCCCACTTCTTACTTGGGTAATTAAGGAATCCATCTTCGCAGGTTGATTCTGGACTGCAGCGTATAAACTATCCCGTTGCCAATAATTTTCATAACGACTAATAATCTCATTGATAAGAACTTTAGCCCTTCTCTCCCACTCTATAAGTTGTTTGATATGAGGAAGAATAAACTCACTGACATGGGATTGACAATCATAACCAATTAAGTTCTCCAAAGGAAAAGGTGGCAACTGTTCACTATCTGAATCTGATGAAGACGATCTTGCTGGAGAAGTATGGGGGCTTTCACCAAGATCAACTGCTACGTGTTTCTGCCTTTGGGTGGGCTGATCCTGTTTGTGAAAAAATTAATCAAGATTTAGATAAATAAATTTAAATCGAAATGTAATTCAAAATTGTAAAGCATATTTAAATTGAAATTTGAAGTATACCTGCTGGCCTTGAATCATCTCGCGGGTATCGAAAAAACCAATTAATATTGCTATCAATGCCAAAATAAACTTCATCTAAATTTATATTGTTCAAAATAGATATGCCTGTTGCATTGGGCAAGCCACCAAGTGAGAGAGTTGGAATTCGAAAGGAGGAGGCAAGGTTTAGTGTCCCACTAGGGGCCGGAGCAAAAGGCATGTGTTTACCAATGTTCTTTTTCACTGTTCCTCTGGTTGGCATTTTAAAAATTATTGGTTGAGTGGGAGTCGGTGCCGTGGTTTGAATAGGACTGACATGTGCTGAAAAGTACAAGAAAAAAATGAAAAAATAGGAAAACAATTCATGAAGTCAAATTTTTTGAAATTAAACGTACTATCGAAGAGTTATACCTTGTTGTCGAGGGGTTGTTTTTCTCGGTGCTACGGGTGGCCTTGTAGGAGTTGTACTCGGTGTCTGTTCAGAAGATATGAATGCATGCGACTGTATGGAGTGAGTTGGGGAAGAAGGTTGAGTTTGTGAAACAGGTGTATGTTCCAAAGTCCCTACAATTCATCAATATTAAATGTTGTCAATTCATTTGGTTAAAATTTAAATTGAAAAATAAATATGCAACTTTGGAATTTGTAAATAATATATGAGAAGGTATTACTTCTCTAGCGTTTAACGAGTTCAAACTGTTGAGGGTTTGGAGAGGAGTGAGCTTCCATTTCAGATTGGGAGTCCCCCGAAGCCTCAGCGTGTTGTTGGCCTCTTCCTCTCGATAACGCC
Source organism: Taxus wallichiana var. yunnanensis (assembly GCA_018340775.1). NCBI lineage: Eukaryota > Viridiplantae > Streptophyta > Pinopsida > Cupressales > Taxaceae > Taxus > Taxus wallichiana. Next base: position 189,682,773 of record CM031239.1, read on the forward strand.
TTTTTTCGGGGAAGGGCTTCAAGATATCTTTTCTGCAAAAAATTAACATTTAAGTGTTAATAACCACAGTGTAATGTCAAAAATTGAAATACAAACTAAATAATTTATACCTGTTGTTCTTCAAATGGAATTGACAACTTCATCAACTCCTCATCATTGCAAGTAGGATTTTTTTTATCTCTTAAATTTAAAAGTGCCTCGTAATAAAGGCCAAGGATATAGTTTGTTGAATAAATGACAGGTTTTTCAGAAAGTTTTGAATTTGTTAGTTCAGTTCTTATTTTTTTGGATAGATATGTGCACCAATCAAATTTTTGTTTTGAGATAGTGGCAACAATGTATGCAATGGCCCAATTTGGTATATCAGTTTGGCGACCCTACAAAACAATTCTGGATTGAAAAAATGAAATAAGTGCAGCAAGAAAGTGGTGTGCAATTGATTGTGTATCCACACCACACCTGGATTTATTGACATGGGCTGCAAATGCGAAAGAGTGAAAATTACTATAAATTTATAACAACAAATTGTATCAGAATAAAAAATAGAATAAAAAATATGAATTAAAACGAATTATACTTACAATCAACATGGAAACCGAACTTTGATTCGAGTAATTTCTTGTCTTCTTCCACGAGTGTTGCCTTGGTTGTAACAAATGGTAAATTTTTGAACGGAAGGCCCGTAAACCGATGGATGTCATTTGCTTCGATACTAAATTAGAACATTTGGCCATCGTTCAGAGTCACATAAAAAATGTCGTCCTCTGAATTGTAGGATGATAGAAGGTAATTCAAAATATCTGGATCTGTTTCAAAATGGGGCATATTAACGACCCCTGAAAATTCACACTCATCCATCAAATCTTTATATTCTGAAGACAACTTTAAAACAGTATGGATGTGAGGGCATAAGGGATTCCTGTAGTTGATCTTGGAAATCGATTGAATTGGATTCTCTTGATTTTGTTGCTGAACTTGTAGTTGGGAAGCATCTGAAGTCGACATTATAGTTGTACTTACATCTTTGACAACGATTGAGACCTGCAAAAATTCAAGAGCGGGAGGGAAAAATGAGAAAATGACCGGCTGAAGGGTATTTATAAGCTAAATCAGGCGTCAATGGCTCCAATTGACGCGCGTCAATGGCCTCTATTGTCGCATGTCAATGGCTTCTATTGTCACGCGTCAATGGCCTCTATTGCGCGCGTCAATGGCTTCTATTGTCGTGCGTCAATGGCTTCTATTGTCCGCCGTCAATAAAGCCATTGACACGCGTGTCAATAGATGCCATTGACGCATGTCAATAAAGCCATTGACGCGCATCAATAGAATCCATTGATGTGTGTCGATAGAAGCTATTGACATGCGGCAAATAGAAAGCCATTAACGCGTGTCAATAGAAGCCATTGACGCGCGTCAGAGTGATCATTGACGTCTTGTTGTCGTACGCGTCAATAATGGATCCATGAAAAAATAGGTGAAATTTTTGTTTTGGAATACTGTCAAATTCGCCTTTCGCTGAAATTGGTTCCGAGGATATTCGCCAGGTATTTTCCACCTACAATTTTATAGAGGTGTCTTAAAATGAACCCCGTGGCTTGGTCTAGCAAGCCTAATCAGGAGTTACCTAACTAGCCTAGGTGATAGAATATGATGAATATAGTTGTGTGGTTTCTTGAGGATCATGTTATAGGAATGGAGAAAATGATAGGAATGTTTTGAGACAATCACATGAGTTTCATAGTGTAGGTACAGTTGAAGACTCAATTTCGTGTTCTCATCTAGATCTAGTCTAGGTTATTAAAAACAAAATGGAGCATGAGAGTGAGTTACAAACTTATGTGGGACCATTATGGCATATAGTTCAGTGAGACATGATGTATCAAGGCTGTCAAGACCTTTTGGAGACATTTCATGCTTGGTTATAGTGTTAGGCTCACTTTCAGTTGTGGCCTAGAACATGTAAAACCCTAAAGCCTAGTCATACAAATGAGATGAAATATGAAGATGTAAATATATTTGAGCTAAGATGATGATTAGATATGTCAAAATAGTGTGTTTTCGTAATGTGGGAAAAAAATCATTTTTCCATGATGATAATTTTGCAAGTTATGAAGATTGGACTAGAACAAGGTCTTTTAGATTGCATTTTCCAGTTCAATATGGAAGAAATGATCATGGTTTACATGTGTAAATCTTACATGGGAAGATAATAATTTTAAGGATGTTGGGGCATGGAGTTAATAATATATCAAAGTTGGAATTAGATGAAATAAGTCCCAAACATTTATGAAAATTTGATAAGAAGCCGAGTCACTTTTTATGGCCTTTAAACCCTATATTGAGAGCGGTAGGAGAAATATTCTAGTTATGAGTATAGAATGTATTAATTTTGATAATACGATTATTGGAGGTTGTACAATAATCCTCTATATTTCTGAAAAGGTATGATAGAGCTCGGGACAATATGTGGACCCCACTTAAAAAGGAAAGTTTCTGGAGTTTTTAGATTTTGGAAAAGTTGTCCATTGAAGGTATTGAATAAATCATCTCATTATCGAATTTTTGAGCTTTATTACATGTCCATGATAGTTTCAAGACTTGGTTGAGATCCTAGAGGGAAAAGTGTGCCCTATCTTTGAGGACTAGTTTTTGGGCCTAAAAGGGTAGTTTAGCAAAGGTTGGAAAATGGAAGTGCTTGAGAACTTGTGAGCATGGTGAAAGAGTATAATGTACTTGGAGGTGTTTTTGACATCCAATGTGACATGTTTCATGTTTTATTTAAGCTTTGAAATTGTTCTCGAGTTTCCATGGTTGAGGTTCAACACATGACTACTTTGGCTAGAATATGGATGTAGAAGACCCATGGTTTGGCTTAGATAATTATTTCTATATATTTACGATTGGATAGGGAAAAAAATTTCCCATTGAGTGAATTTATAGGTATTTAAAGTGACAGCAAGGGTGAAAACTAGTTGAGTTTCCAAAACTACTTTTGGGTAGTTCATTTTGTTGAAGAAGAAAAAAGGTGTGGTTTGCATTGTTGGATGTTTCATGAGGTATAGAAAACATGGATGTGTTATATAGGTTAGTGGATTTCTAATGAGTGTTTACATGGCATAGTTGAGGTGTTCTTGTGTGATCTTGAGCTTGTTTGGTGAAGACTGGTTCCTGGAAGCAACTATTTTGAGTAGGAAATGGTCCTACTTGGTAGTTTTATGAAGAAAATGATTGGTGAAAATCATGGTGTGAGCATGTATGCTGTTTTTGACATGTGTGATTTATTTTAAGGATTGACTAAGCATAGTGATGTGCTTGGTGATGGGATTTTGAGCCTTTTCGGCTTGTATTGTGGCTTAGTGCATGTCTAACCTACATGGTTCCATTTTATGAACTTAAATATGAATGTTTTGTTATGTTTTTATGTTATGATGGTCTAGATATTGGGTCATGACCAACCTATGATATGTTTTTTGAGTTGAGAAGTCTATAAAGTGCATACTTTTGTTTGAATTTGAAATAGTTTTGAAAGAGAGGGAAAAGTGCGATCTAGGTGAGAGAGTGCAAGTGTGTTAAGGGAATAAAGAAAGAGTTAAGAGAGAGTGTGAAAGTATGAAGAAGGTTTAAGAGAATGTGTGCAAGGTTTTGAATAAAAATCAGTTCATGAAAGTCCAAGATTGAGTGAATTATGAGAAAGAGTGTTTTAAGGGATTTTGAAGGTGTGTGAGTTGAATTAGTGTTCTCCATCAGTTGTTTCAGCAACAATATTTTAGATGTATTCATCTAAAGGTGGTTGAGTCAGTGATTGATCACCTTACAGGTTTGGAGCCTCCTTGTGGAGTTGGTGCTTTAGTGAATTAGGGGTTGGTGCTCTCTTAAACTAGCGAATGTTGCTCCTTGTGAAGTTGGTGCTTCACTAAATTTCTTTACTTTGTGTAATATATAAGCAAGGTTTTAGTGGGTTATCTTCCCCTTTATGGTTTCCCACTTATATTTTGTGTTCATGTGTACTCTCTTTTTGTTGTTCTTATGTGATTAATTGTCTCATGATCTGTAAACTCTTAAACTTTGGAATTATCCACAGAAACACAAATAAACATTGTTGTTCTACTTTCTATTAGAAAATGACAGAGATAGCTAGTGAATGAATTATGCTTATGCTTAGAATCCACAATTGTAGGAAAGGAAAGAAGTTAAGCTCATAAACACCAACAAATTTTATCCTGGAAACCTCTAGAGGAGGAAAAACTAGTCGGGAAGGGAAATTGCTCTTTCTTCCCACTTTTATTGGCCAATTCAAAATAACAAGTACAAAATTTACAATAAGTATGAAAGAGAAGTAGATAATATCTCACACTTCCTCCACAATACTTGTTTTCTCTGTCTCAACACTCCCTTCTTCTACAAAACATAATTCTATCACTAAGAACTTCTTGCTTTCATGCTTCGACGATCCTATTCTCTTCTACAAACATGTATTTATAGCCTCTCCCATGTCCTCCTCGTGCCTTTGGAGAATGGGAAAAGGTCATAGAGGAGAAGAGATATGAACAACTATCCAAATTCTAGGTTGTTCATTTCATATTTTAATTTTCTATCCAAAAGATCTAGGACCGCCACCCAATGCAGATCGGCGGTCCCAGGACCGCCACCTTGGTTAGTCGGTGGTTATATAACTGCCACTTTGCATAAAGTGGTGCTCATGTTACTAAAAAGACGAGAACCTCCATGTTTTCGTTTTCCTTCTTTGTGCTTGACTATTTTGATGAAGTAGGTTCATTTTGGATCCCTATGGATCATCTCATATTGTTAAATTCATATTAATGGATGGTTGAATGTTAATGGTGCATGTAAATTATTCTGAAATTGTTTAAGGGTTTAAAGAAATGATTCACCCCCTCAGTTCATTTTTATTCCAACAAAAGCTTGGCTCAACACCTCACTGAAACATGGAAATACCTTCAAAGTGTGGGACAATGTCTCTTCTAAGGTCAATATTCAAGTGAAAAGGTTGGTTCCTTTCACTTTAGTTCACTGCAACTAATCTAACTAACTCTATGCTCTACCGATAACTAATTTTAATCTAATGTGTGTAATAAACTAGGGTTCAAAAAGATGAAAAACTGAAGAAGAAGAAAAGTGATGCCCCAAAATGGAAGTGGATTCTCTCCCTAATATAAAGAATGAGATAAAAAATTTAAAGACAAGAAGGAAGAAAGAAGACACATTTAACCCAAGAATTTTACCAAACTCGATTATCTGCATAAATGACACAAAATATTGAAACCATATAAGTATAACTCACACACATCATGTCATAGAATAATATAAAAATAAGAATATGATAACATAGATTAAATGGAAAAAGAGAGACACGATAAAAAAATATTATTGATTATAATGTGCATAGTCTATCATACACATGCAGGGAGGCGGTGAGCACATTGCAAAATACCAACACATAAATTTTTAGGAATACTATATGTTAGTGATCACATTATTATATGGGTTATTGTATAAATGTTGTGTATATTATTAATAATGAGTTAATATAACTCGTATTAATAATATAGTTAGTGTGAGTATGTGAGTGAACTATAATAACAACTCACGTAGCTATTTTGAGTGTGAGATATTATGGGATATTGTGAGATATTTGCGGGATTAGAGATAAGTGGAGAGAATATTGTGAAGGATAAGACTTGACTCCTATTTCATAGGATGAAGCATTTGTATAAATACCTCTCAAATAATTGAATAAATTTTCCTAATGAATACTTTTTTAAAGCTTTATTATGTTATATTTTATTGTTTCTTTAATTAAATATATTTGGTATCAAAGCGATGTTAGCCATTTTCATGATATATGTGTAATGGATTTGTAAGGTTTTTGATATTTATCTTTTCCCGTGAGAATGCGCTTCATTAAAGTATGAAGGAGTGTAGATTTATTTTGTAGTTGTGTATTTAGCATTTGTGAAAAAGGCCAAAGCGCCATTGTATATATAAGGCTTCAAGTTTTCAAAGCTTCATTGTAGTGGCTTTGGTTTTGATTCAATGGTATATTGGATTCTTCCACACAAATTCAATTCGGTTTTCTGCGAAGAATTTGCTTGCATTGAATTTTATTAACATTGCATTGACCACACCAATTATCATTAAATAGTACATGATTTGTAGAATATATTCCAAATTTTAATTATTCCATTGAATTGGTTATGATCCCTTCTCATATTATTTATTTTTTCGACCATGACTTCCATTGCTAATTCCACCCCCTTTACAAACCTCTAAGGGAATATCTATTCGCTCACATAAGCACCACACAATGGTAGAGGGATGTAGAACGGATTTAGAAGTTCTCTACACCAATAACGATATTGTCATGGTTCCTATTTTCATATCTTGAAAATATATAGATCGCTAGTTTACTTTCCCATTTTTATGGTGAGATAAATAATTTTGATATTCATTGGTGTGCAACATAGCTGCACTATATCTATGATCCACCTAAACATGCACAAAAACCCTACAAATTTATTCATCATTTAAAATTTTCATTGCATCCTTCATAGTTATGTCATTCTATTTTGTGAACGAAGTTAAAGGTGTATGAGATCAAGTCATCGACTTTCATTCTTAGTAACATGTGGAGCTTAAGTTTTCAAAACGTGTAACAACTTGTTTTTCATGTCATATAAAAAAAAATCATATTCTTTTATTGGATATAAGTTTTGATTCATTATAATCGAGATTATTATATTTATATCAAAATATTTTAAAAAATTGTCAAAGAGTCAATGGTCTTTTAGTTTAAATAGGTTTTAGTTGTATTTAAATTTTAATGAGTTATTTAGATTTAGAATATTAAATATTTGATTCATTATTTTTATAGTTGGTAGAAACTAATTAAATATTGTTTTCTATTCTATACCTAGTAATTTAATGTTATTTTTATTTAGTCTTTTTGTGTCAAAATTGTTCAAGAATATCAAAAGTGTCAAATTTGAGAGTTAGAGTCAAATGTTGAGTGTGTCCATCTTACGAGGAAGTATTTTCTCCTAAAAAAGGACATGCAAATGAGCTTCAAGTCTTCATCAGTTGAGAAAGAAATAATCATTACTGAGAATGCGAGCGCAATGAAGGAATGAAGTCACCAACAACCTCTCACCAACCACAAGCTATGAGGCCGCACAATGAAGTTGTGGCATTTTTTTCAATTGTGTGTTTAATTTCAATGGTATGAAAATAAGAATAAAAGTACACTCTGCTTCAAAATTATAATGTGTGAGTAATTATTGTATTTTTCCCTTGATGTAAGAAGGTGATAAGAGTTGAAAGAGTACTTGTTATATCTATGTTTTTGATTGACCTTATAAAACCATCATTTTTATGGTTTTGGTTAACCACATGTAAAACCATCTTTGTTTTTAGGTTGTTGGTAAGCCATATGTACAACCATCCTGGATGTTTTTAGGTTGGCAAACCGAGTGTAAAACCATCATGGTCATTTGTAGGTTAGTGGTTAGACGAGTGTAAAACCATCATTTGATTTGGTTATCGATCAACATAATGTTTTCCTCATGTTCGTATTAAGGGGGAATGTTAGGAATACTATATGTTAGTGCTCACATTATTATATGGTTTAATGTATTAGTATTGTGTATATTATTAATAATTATTTAATACAACTCATATTAATAATTTAATTAGTGTGAGTGTGTGAGTTAGTTGTAATAACAAATCACGTATCTATTTAGGAGTGTGAGATATTATGTGATATTGTGACATATCTTATGGATTAGAGATAAGTGGAGATAATATTGTGAAGGATAAGACTTGAATCCTATGTCATATGATCAAGCATTTGGAGAAATACCTCTCAAATAATAGAATAAATTATCCCGAATGAATAAAAATTATGAGCTTTAGTGTATTTTATTTTATTGTTTTTGCAATTAAATCTAAACCAGATATAACATAAATCTACAACTCATAATACTTGGTTAGATAGAAGGGCGAGGATAACCTCACATTCAATAAAGGAAGTGCTACGATAAAAAGAGTTGTATATATAGAAAAATAAGGGGAAGAGAGAATCTGAAATTAATAAGACTACCCACTTGTTTAACCACCAAGGACCAATCAACATTCAAGCTTGTAGACCCAACATGGGCATCATAAATTTTTTGGAGATCAAATACTTGAAAAAATGGCCATGAGTTAATTTTTTCATTTTGCACAAAAATTCACTTTATTGTGACCCAAAAATGCATTTATCTTGTATTACTATTCAATAAGTTTCCAATGATATAAATTTTGCCTCATTTGGTGATCTAGATAAAATTTATGAGCATTTGAATACTATACATTGATCTGCATAGGTGAATGCAAAACCGCAGAAGTATAAAATGCAAAACTGTGAAACAACCCCAAAATCTTGAAACTACAAAACTACAAAATCCAAAACTTCGAACTCTAAACTAAGAAATTGTGAAACTATGAAGTAGCCCAAAACTACAAAATGTAAAAATATAACATTTGAAAATATGAAGAATCCCTAAAATCATAAAATACGAAATGTAAAATTACATAATTGCAAACTACAAAATTGTAAACTATGAAACTGTAAAGCATCCATGAAATCTTGAAAATGGAAAATTGTGAAACAACCTTGAAATCCTGCAATATGTAAAATATGAAAAATTTCAAGTGTTTTTTCAAAAAAATTGGGATAAGGTGACTTTTTATCAAGTGAATATTTTTTTAGATAAAAAGTGAACCTAGAGATGATAAAAAACAAGTGATTTTGATTAATTTGAATATTTCCAAGTTCCTAAATTATGTAAAAATCAAAATCTGAAGCATTCAAGGGAAATCGAGTACTAGTTTCTCAAAATGAAGTGTGAACTCATTTTGGTCAACATTTTAGAAATTCATAGGTACATCTCCCTACTAGATGAACTAATCGAAGTGGAATGGAATATACATTGGGCATAAAGTTAGAAGAAAACTTGGAAATTTATCTTGGAAGATCTAAAACTCATCATGAACTTGTCTTAGTTTTCATGGCCCACAAACTTAGTAAGAACTACAAAAAAATCCAACACTTGTGCAATGGAGCGATTATTGAAGGAAGATCATAAAAAATATTGAGGAAGGGTATCTCAATCGGTTATCATAAGTAAGGAAAAAAAAGTCCCCCAACAATAAAGAAGAGATAAGAGATAAACTTAACCTACTACATGTACAAGGTAAAACATATCCCTCTCAATAAGAGGATTTAATATAAATCCCATTAACGATATCCAAGTACTTACGCATTGAGCTCGATAGCTCAAACAAATTAGCTTGTTTATAATCTGCAATGATATATAGTCCACTCCATAGCACATCAAATTTGGAGTGTCTTCTTGGTTTAGCTCTGTCTACATCCCACTTCAAAATAAGGTCTCCCTCTTTGAAGGTTTTCTCACTAGCTTTCTTATCAAACCACTATTTGGTTATATTTTGATGCTCTTCTAATGTATTCATGTCGATTGCCTTAGATCTTCTAACTTAGACAACTCTACCATTATAACTGCTCTTTCATTTTCACCTTCTAATTTTATCTGATGGTATAACTTCAATGAAGGCAATTCGAGAGATATTGGAAGCTTGACCTCTCTAAAATACACAAGGATGCTTTGGGAGAATCACCTATTCATCTTTTTAGTGTGATCCTATCATTCTAAAGAGAATGTATAAATTTTTGTGCCACTATCTATGATTTATCTCCATTTTTATTTTCATGATCATAATCAAATTCTTTTTATTGGACTCAACTAGGCCATAACCTTAAGGGTAATAGGCTGGAAGAAGTTTTCAAATTGATACCATGTTTGAGATCCCAATCAGAGATCTTAAATCCCTCAAAATATTTAGCATTATCAAATATTATGGTATGAGGGACCCCAAAACTTGTCACAATATCCTCCAAGAAGTCCATAATGGTTGTCTTAGTAGCTTCTTTGAGTGCAACAACCTCGATCCACCTAGTAAAGTAGTCAGTGGTAGTCAAAACCCATTTATGACCAACACTAGACATTGGATTGATCATGCCAATGAAGTCAAGATCCCATTGAGATAAGGGTATGTTTGATTTAATTGGGTGAAGTGGAAAAGTAGAGAACCTCTTCTTTCAATAAGTAATACATGTTCTTTGCATTTTCTAACCCATGAATGAGAATCATTGAATAGTGTGGGCCGAATATATCTATCCCTCGTGATGTCCATTGTTATAGATCTTGGATAAAAATGACCACCATCCAAGCCTTCATGGAATTCACCAAGAATTATCTCAATTTGATGCATACCAATGTGTCTAAAAAAAACCCCTCTAGAATTTTCTCAAAAAAAACATTTACTACAACATAAGGAATGGAATGAAGCATCCAGCTTCCTAATTTTACTATCCAACCCAAGATGATACTCACCAGCAACCTAAAACCTTGCCATGTTACCCATCAATTTTTTTCCCATAGGTATACTTATGTTCATTATTCTTCCTCTTCCTCTAAGGCATAAGAATATTATTGGTCATCATTAACAACATCTGTTGCAAGTTGTTCACACATTACTCTACCTCTAACTAGATTGGTAGCTTTGATTATGACATCATATTCCATGATTCTTGTCACCCATCTAGATCTTTTCTTACTAACTTCTACCCTCATTATGAAAATTTTCACACAAGAATGAGAAACCAACAACTTGATAGTATTTTTTGTGAGCATGTGCTTAAATTTCTTGAGATCCCTCGTGGCTGCAAAGAATTATTTATCCATGTGGTTATACCATAGCTCATATTCCTTAAATGTTTGACTAAAGAAATCCACTAGTTATTCCAAACCTTCATCATTTTTTGAGTTATAATGGTTTCCACACTACTCTTAGCCCCATAAGCATACAATATAAAATATTTTTCATAATTTGGGTTAATGAGAGTGGGAGTCTAATTTGTTTCCTCCTTAATATTATTTAAACTCGCATTTTATTCATTAGTTCACTTGAAAGGAGTGATATTTTGTAGCATTTGAGAGATATGTTTCACAAATCCTACAAAGTTAGGAACAAATATCCTAAAAAAATTGATCTTTCCAAGGAAATATTGCAATGTTTTCTTATGTGATGGAAAGGAAAGAGCAAGGATGGGTGAAATTCTTTATGGTTCAATACTTATACCTTTTTTGAAACCCCATAACCCAAGCATTTTCCTTATGGGACATCAAATATACATTTATTTTCTTTGAGTGACACCCCAAACTCCCTACACCTTTCAAACACTTTCTCAAGATGTTCCATGTGATCTTCACCTTCCTTTGAGAAAACAATGATATCATCTAAGTAAATCAAAATAAAATTGTTTATGAAACCCTTGAAAGCAAAATACATGGCCCTCTAAAAGGTAGAACCAACATTAGACAACCCAAAAGGAATTTTCTCATAGGAATATGTTCCCCATTTATTAGTAAAAATTTTGTATACATGTCCTCTTCTTTAACCCAAATTTGATTGTATCTAGAATATCCATCCAAAAGAGAGAACCTCTCGGCCTTTCCTCTTGTTTGAAAAACCCGGTCCATAGAGGGAAAAAGGGTAGTGATCCTTTAAGGAGGCTCTATTTAGATCTCTGAAATAAACACATAGCCTAATCTCCCCATTATTATTCCTTACAAGAACTAAATTTTCCACCCAAGTAGAGTACTTGATAGGAAATATAATTCTAGCCTCTATGAGTTTGGAAAGCTCTTTCTTCATTAAGGGTCTATCTTGGGGTTTACATGTCTTTACTTTTTCCTAAAAGGGTCAACATTAAGGTTAAGATCTATATCATGTTGTCTAATTTCAATATTGAAACCCTTAAGATCTTCATAGCTCCATGAGAAAATATCATGGTATTGTTGACATAAGGACACAAAAACTTGTTTTTCGTTTCATCACATACCTTTCCAAGCAGTAGTTCCTTATCTTGGGAAATCAAAACCTTTTGATAATATTATTCGTTATCCATAATATTATTATTTTCTCCTTTTAACTCATCATCATGGCTGAATATCATTTCAAGAGTAACAAGACCTCTTGGTAAATTGTTAGTTCTTAATTGGATAACCCAATCCTTATAGTGTAATCTTTATTTATATACTTAGATGCCTAGTCATGTTAACACTTCACTCATAAATATCTAAGAGCCCTCCCGAAGCATGCAAAGCCTACTAGTTCCCTATTTGTTATTGAATTTCCAAGGTGTTAGCATGAATGTTAATAATAACTATAATCAAAGTGTATATTCCATCATACAACCATATCCATGAGCTCAACTTTGAAACACACATAATACGGAAAACATATAGATCAAAATATGATCAATATCAATTTTACCATACAATATCCATGAATAAAGAAATCCACAACCAATATCCATCCATAAAGATACAACATCTTAATTCATCACAAAACACAAGTTGAATACACCATAAGTATCATCATAAAATCATGCGCATAAACATACCAAAGAACACAACTCTATTACAATCCGGATCTCGGTCTCTCAAAATAGTATAAATCAATACATATATATAGGGGGTGGGGACTTTCCCTTCACCGCCCATGCACTCTCAAAATAGGCTGCATGCTCAAAATATCCATGTGTGCATACAAAGATAAATACAAAGCATGAAATCTTCACCTAATAATATATGATCTATAATTAACTCTATATCTAATCCTATTATTATCTCTCATGCGTAAGTTTGAAATAGAAGTTCCTTCCTCAAAAATAGACTCCTCTTGACTACAAAATCCTCTTGCATTTTGCACACTCCATGTCTATATTTATCCCAATACTAAAAAAATTGACTAAGTCCTTTACCTTCCTACAAAGATCCTTACACGCACATTGTTCCATCTTCCCCGTGTAAAATTTTTCATGCATTGCACTCATCTTTTTCACTCATCCATGCATTTCTCCTATAGCCCTTTCACTCACACCCGTGCATCTGTATAATTAAACACTTATCCATTTTTTTGGTATCCAAAACTACCCCACACTAGGTATGTTGTCTATCCTTGGAAAAACTCCGCTTGATTGTGCAAAGAATTGGTGAAGATTTCTCCAATAATCAAAGAATAAAGAATGTCTACACGGCTTGCACTAAAAATGAAAGAATCCAATTTTTATCGGAAAAAAGAAGGAAAATTCCTTATTCACCAATGCTTCCAATTTTTCCATCCCTCTAATTCCTTTTTTGCTTCAGTAAGGGCATCACCCATAATGGTAGGAACCTTTACAATAGTCAATTCCTCACCCCATACCTTTAGCATTTTGACCATAGTCTCCAGATGTTTCCTTACATCAACTAACTTTTCTATCTTACGTGTGACCTGGGGGTATATTTATTTTAATTTATTATTAATGGAGGCCCTTAGTAGATCAATTTCCTCCTATTTTACTCAAACTCGGCCAATATTTCCTTCACGTTCTACCATATTCCCTTTGTTCTTGGCCTAGAATTCTTTTATATCTGCTTCATCCTTATAAACAAGTAGTCCTACTACATGATCCCTATCTTCTTAGTTATCATAAAAACCTATGTGACATGAGTAGTTTCCTTCACTACTTCAATCAACTCACTATAATGTGTTATGGTCGCTTCTAATTTTTGCCTTTTCTTGTAGCTTATGCCACGCCAATACTTCTTCAGTAGATTCCAATGCAAGAGGTGGTTGTTGAGTGGTAATTATGCATGTTAAATACTCTAGACAATGAAATTTTTTTCTTGTATGTGGCTCCATCATGAGGGGAAAAATATAGGTGCGCAAGTAATATTACATTAGTGATGCATTCTTCCTTCTTATATGTCACATGCGTCTACCCTTTTTCTTTCCTCAAGTTCTTGTTTTAATTACACAATAATTTTATCTTTCTCCTTTATTTCCCAATCTCTATCTCTCTCTTATTTATTTATACTTCTCATCCAAATACCTCTGCATAAATCTTATTTTGTTGTTCTTATCAAAAATCCTAGCACCAACCTCCACCAATAATTTATTTAGTGCATTACACGCTTATTCATCCGATAATTGTTGTGAATCGACTATCGATACGTATCTTTAGAGGTTGCCACATCTCGGGTATCTATTAAGGAATGAGCACTTACCTCAAATTCAGGCTCATATATATGTGATTCAAGTGCCCAAGATAACATCTTCTTTGTGTGTGGTAGTGCCTCCTCCTTATTGAAAAATGACTAGCAAAATAATTGATCCAGAGGTATCATGCTTTGATACTTAGCGCACAAAACTTTATCTGGTTCATCAATATATTACATTATAGGACCTTGTGCAGTGTACCTCGTCCTCTTATTCTTTCCTCAAACACCCTTAGGGAAACCTACTACAAGAGACATACCCACAATTAATAACTCATTTTCCCTTCACTCCTTTCTCCTTCTCCTTGTGCCACTTCATTCTCCACTAGATTCTTGATGATCTCTATGAATTCTTTTTCCAATTTGTGGTCTAACTCAGGGTTGGGGTGGACCCAACTCTATGTTTTGTAGTCGGTTCCGGTTCTATTCTATGGTTTGAGTGAAATGTACACCAATTTCTTCTTTATTTACGTCCATAACATGGGTTTCCCCAAACTATGTGCTCTGGTCCTCTGCATCTGATTTATCAACAGTTTACACATGTGGGCTCAATTTCTCTACCAATTATTTCTTTCTTTCAGTCTCTTCTTCCTTTTGGCTCACCATATCCTTGGAGTCTGAGCTAAGTACTACCGTTTGTTTTTTATTTACCGGAGACCTTCCTCTAGTAGGATTTCTTCTTGCATATGTACTTGGATCCACCTCCCTATGCGTTGATGTATGCATTACAGGCATGCTAGAAATGGGAGTCTTATCTTTAATTCCTCCACTTCCACTAATGGTGGGAGTCTCTTCACACACTCATTTCTTTTGGTCAACCTTATTCCTCACATAGGGTTCTTTGGGGAGGGTTACATCATATTCCATGAACACTCCATCCATAACCCGTGGCCTTATATATATATATATTATTTTTCTATGGACATTGAAGCTATTGGCAATGTAACAGGTTTATACAGATGAATTCTCTCTTATACATAACTCTCCTCATAATTTCTCTTTTTGGGGTAGAAAAATGTCCGAATCATTTCATTATGCTCCTTATCTCCTTTTTCTACATCAATACTTAACTTTTGTGCTTCCTTAAACCTATTTATAGCACCATGAAATTACCATGTTGTAAAATTAAATGGAATTTTGCACCGCGGCTCTTGGTATCAACGTTTAAGGTGAATCTCCCAATATAAAATTGTTAATATACCATGAAATCAGAAACCCCATCCACCAAGGCAGGAAACTCTCTTGGAATTCATCATTTAGCACCGAACACCTCTCGCATCCGCTTGTACCATTTTCCTCTCATGTCCTATATGTTGGTCTAACCGACTCACGGGTATACTTTACAAACCACTTTATAGGAGATGGGTCTTCCTTGGGATACTCCCATATTTTATCATTCGGACCATCGAACCGCTAACCTCCAAGACAAATATCACCAATAAAACATTTCCAAAAATAATCTTATCTCCATTACAAACAACTTCATTATTTCTTCTGCTATAAAATAGGCAATGTTATATATCGTCCCCTCCAATATCTTATTGCATACATATAGCCAACATTTGTTCACTTAGGTCCACCTCTTTTTCCATTCAAATTCTTGAGTAAGCATGCGACCATTCTCATGACATGATCATCAAGTTTAGTGATATCAATCACATGCCCTCCCTTTTTGTATTCAAACTCTAATGCAATCCTCTTCACCTTGGCATCATTCACTAGGTCCTCATCAAATGTGACCCCTGTACCAATCAGACCAGTATATTTTTTAATCAATTGTGTAGTAATGTGCATCACCCTACCTATAAAATAGAAAAAAATCCTTGTGGACGTGTGAGATCAGCCATTGATACAATATCTCAGGCTTCCCAAAGAACGGAAGCTCGTATAACTATAGTAGCCCTGCCTTCTCCAATAACCTCTTCGATTTGTCATCATACATATGCTTATCATCTAGGGTTCTCTCCTCTTTCAATCAAACAAGTTCGATACCATGTCGCACGCCGTCACATCCATGTGATGATTATACTCTCTTACAACCATGTTCCTCACATGTGATACTCCTTCCCCATCAACACTCCATCGAGGTACTACATTTCTACATACCATTCTTCCTAGATATCTACAATGGGTGTCATCTTCTCCTTTCCCTTTTCCTTCTTCTTTGGTGACATGGTCACTACTTTCCTCGAGTGTCATTTCCATCATACAAAAATTAAACTCTTACCTTATGCCTTGCTTTACCCTTAGTACTCTAGACCTCTTGCCACAAACCTTTTGTGCAACAATGCTACACTTCCTAGTTCAAATTATATATTTCATGCCCTAATTCTTAAAACCCTATCTAGAAAAGTCATGATTTCTTCCAAATCCATGCTACACCATCACAACATGTAATATTCTCTTCAATGGAACTCAATCTTCACTTGGTCGTGTTTTCTTTCACACTCTGGTTATAGATTCTCTAACTCAGCACTCAATTTCTCACAAAATTTCTTAGGTTTTCCCTAGGTCACACAAAAGCATACAAAAATTTCATGCAAGGTAAGGTAAACATGATTTTACCTTAACGCTATATTTATAGGTTTCCAAATTTTACCCGTGGTAATTACTTAAAACCTACCACCGTACAACTGTATTTAATATAGATTTTTCACCTTTTTCCCATATTTTCCATAGTTTTCATCACGCTTCCATATCATGTTCCAGCTACAACTTGAGGCATGAAAACTAATTCCCGGCATGAGACCTCCTTACACTCGCTCCATGTGTTGAAGTACATAAAACTATGTGTCTTATAAAAAATAGTTCCCCATGCAGATGCCTACCTCATGTTACACTTCATGCTTATTCATCTTATGTGGAGTTTCCTTATAATCACCATCCTTCTTATGAAACCTTATCACTGAACTCTAGCAACCAACATCATTATCAACATATGCACTCCTTTAGTTATTAGGCCACCATAAATGCCACAAAATTTTCTCTTCTACGCACTCTTGTTTGTAATTCACCCCACACTAAAAGTATGCATGGTCATTTGCACATGAAATCAAGAGATAGTAATCAACTACTAGTGCATAAGTGCACTTATTACAACAAAAACTAAACTAAATTTAAAAAACATAACAATGATGAAGGGAAACACATATAATAAAGGAAATATATTCTAAGTGGAAATACTACCTTATTATAAACACCAGGAAGACTTATTTATAGTAGGGCTTCAACCTACTCCCATTGAAGTAACTAGGTAATAAAGTGCCATCCAACACCTATAACTAGAAAGTGCCTTATTCCAATATCTTTGTTACTACAAATGGTCCCAACCAATCAACTTTCAACTTCCCTAGGTGGCATGTAAACTTTGAATCATACAGAAGAAACATATTTCCAATATTAAATTCCTTATTTCGAATATGTCTATCACGTCATGCCCTCTATCTTCTCGGATTCATTAGGTAATAGTGTGATAGTCATCCAACTGCATCAATTTATCTATGCGCTCCTTAACAGCTTGTTCATCATCTAATCCTCCTGCACACGCAATACACAAGGATGGAAACATGAATTATACAAGAAAAAAAACCTCTATGCCAAACACCAATTGAAAGGATGTGGCATTATTTAACCTCTTGTAATGGTCTTGTATGCCTATAGTATAATAGATACCTTATCATCCTAGTCTTTCCTTTTAACATCATAGATTTTTGTTAGTGTTTATCCATGAATCTTGTTAAAATCCTTAGTAGTTCCATTGGTATGTGGGTGGTAAGGGGTGGTTTTATTGTGTGTAACCATAAACTCTTCCAATAATATTATGATAATCTCATTAAAAAAATGTTTTCCCCTATCACTTGTCAAGCTCAAACAAACATCCATACATGCTGATAATTTTTTCCCATAACAATCTTACTGATGTAGCGGTCATGAAATCCTTTGTAGGCATTGATTTTTCCAACCTTTTCAGATAGTCTATAAAATTTATAATGTAGCATGCACTAGTCTGACATGCGAGATGGGGAAATAGGACCTCTGACAAAGTCAATCTCCCATTTTTCAAATGGTTCATCACTTGTAATAGGTTTGAAAGGCATCTCATCTCTAGTTCTTATCTTCCCAAGGCATCGAAATGATCACATGCCTTGACATACTCTTTAGTATCCTTTAATAAATTCTCCCACCACATTCCAACTAGAAAAATCTTGTGTACGGTGGCATCACATGTATAATGATCCTGTAATTCCACCATGAGCTTCTTCTATAATCCCCTCACACTCATGCTCTAGAACACACTAGCGTAAAATTCATCATGACCTAGCTTGTATAAATATCCACCTATTAACTAGTAAGGTTTCGTGCGTATTGTAATTTGTTTCTTCTCTAAGGTCTTCATTCCCTTAGGCACTTATCTGGTGCACAAGAAAATGGAAATGTCCTCTATTTTAGTGGATGTGCGATACAATCTAAAGAGTTATGCATTTGGCATTGTGTCCTCAATGCTCTACACGTCCTCCCCACAATTGATTCTTGACAAATGGTTAGGCCCTGAGTTTCTTTTTCTTTGTTTTACGATAACTATAAAATAAAAATCCTTAAATAGTAGTATCCACCTACAAATGCACCCTTGTAAAACATGATTTTTGACCAATTATTTAAGTTCTATATGATCTGTGAAGAAGATAAAATGTGTCGCCAATAAGTATGTTATGAAATTGTGCAGCGCATAAATCATGGACAAAGCCTCATGCTCGTAGTTGTATAGTTTTTCTTATCTAGTGTCAACTTCCTGCTTATAAAACAAATAGGGTGGTCTACAATTAATTCTCTTGGTTGTCAATACTACACCAATTTCCATCCCGAAGCATCGACATGAACATGAAAGGGTTTGTCCCATGAAGGAAAGCGTAAAATAGGTGTAGTGGCCAACCTTTCCTTCAATTTTTAAACGCATAATGTTGTGTCTCACCCTAATAGAATTTTTCTTTAGTTTTGAAAGTTCTTCCAGTGTGTGTGGAAATATTTTCATAACACTTAATGAATTACCTGTAATACCCTCGTATGTATGTCCGAGAAATATGTGCACTTCACTTATTTTTATACTCAAATGAGAACTTAGCTTCATTCTCAATATATGGGTAATAAACTCGTCACTCTTAAAGACTTTCCAACTCACATTATTATATGGGATGTATGGTCTCACTTAACTTCAAAATTTAACTTTCTTGCACTACTTGGATATTAATACCTTTGAAACTCTCCAAAGAGGGGTCCCAAACTCTATGTTTATAAGCCTTTAAGAGATTATTCTTGGTAGCACACTTCCCTCTTACTTGGTGGACAACCAATTCAGTGTCCCCAAACACCTATGACATTTTAATAATCGTCTTCTCAACATACTCAAATATGTTGATACAAATCCTCATACTCAACTATGTTGATACAACATGTAAATTGGAGACTATGAGTAAGAAAAACTTGTTACCCTTTAGGGATATAAAAAAACACATTCCCGGCTCCATTTCTACAACTAGAATCATCATAAAACATCTTCCATAGGTCTTAAGAGTCCTCCTCATTTTATTTTAATGAAATTGTGATAAAATAACCATCCTCTTGGATGCAATAAGTACCTAAACATGTCTCAACAATAGTGTCATATGGATCAAATTCATACCTTTCCTTATCCCACTCATCTAACATAAGATCAAGGACTGATTTTGATGAATGCACCGATTCAACGGTTCTTACGAATCACTTCTTATGTATACTTTCACCATGATGCTTGAATTAATAGGGATAGGATCATGGAATTCAACATGATAAGTTGAGATAGGATCAAATTTAATTGTAAACTTAGTCTCATACCTTATCCTTAAGAGCATATGAGACCAATATGAATACAAATAACCCCACCTTGGCTGCGAAGTCTCTTGATAAGAAAATGGAAAATAGAGGAGGAAAATCTATAACTGATATGTCTTGAGAAATGGTTAGGCTAGGGAATTCATGGAGAGTTATCTCAAGGAATTTTATTACTCCAACCATTCTGACTATATTACCATCCAATTATAAAAACTCTTAGTGATTGGAGTATACTCAATCCCCAAAGTGTTTGTTATCTTCTTAGGCATCACAGATGTTTTGGTTCATGAATCTATCATATAATTCTACACTATATTATTACCAATAATCAAAGATATAATATGGAAGAGGCTTCTTTATTTCACTTACTTATTCCTCCTTGGGTTGACAAAAGCTAATTGAATGGCTTGGCCTTTTATTTTATGTACCATATGATGGAATGAGTCTCTTAAAAACATCTTGAAGAGATACAATTGATATGGAATGGACAAGGCATCCCACATTATCACATTCAAATTAGTTTTCTTCATTTTTTCAACAATGTTCATAGGAATGCCTACCACCTTGTGCATCATTGGTGTCACCATTTCTTTCTTTGAATGCTCTAATGTTGGGAAAGATACTCTTGGTTGAGAGATGATCTCCTTTATGGGGCTAGGTCTAATAAAAACATCAAGAAATATATTCTGCTTAAATTTTCCCCAATTTCCTTTTCCTTTGTAAAGAGGATTGTTTTGCTAAAAAGAAGATGAAGGTTGAGTATCCAATATTATCTTCTCAGACCTTGTATTATCGTAACATGAATTTGAGTTCTATTAGATATGCCCAAAAATTTTATTGACTAAACAAAACTCTTCGAGACCTAAAAACCATGATTTTGGCCTTAGGGAAGCTTCTTGAGCTTCTTCAACATTAGTATTTGGAACTTCCATTATTGATTTGTTTTCATTGAGGGAACCTTGCATTATGAGATCCTGACCTTCCACCCCATTTTCAAAATAATTATGATTATGGTGTTGATTACATGGGAAACACCATTCAATTCCTAGATTCATATTGTTTTGAACAATAACAATAGCTTTTCTTAGGATGGGAGTAGGTATATACTGTGGAGGTTATAATGTTTGAAGAGGAAAGTTAGGATTTGTACCTTGAAACCTACTTTGTTGGTAATTCTGCTCATACCCTTAATTTGGATAGTAATTCCTTTGTTGATACCCTTGATTCTAATTTTGGTAGGGCCTAGGAGCTTGGGTTTGTTTCTTCTTAAGGGAAACTATCTCATTTGACATATTTTTGATCAAGGCTTTGAGATCATCTATCTCATTGGAAGAACTAGATGTAGGGGTAGATGAACTAGCTTTAGACTCAAGGATTAGGGCAAGAGAAGGTCAAATTTCTTGGGGAAGATCTAGGAAAAGAGGAGTTGGGGGTCTAGGGGCTATTTTTCTAGCTTGAACCAAATAATTTTCAGCGTGAGTAATTTTCTCATAAGAAACATGAAAATTCATAGCACCCATTGACTGAATCATTACTAATATGAGAATTAAGATTTCTCAAAAATACAAGAATACACCTTGAGGAGATGGCCTTAGGAGGGGTGGAATTATTTCCCATGTCCTTTGAAACCTGAAGTTGAAGTCCATCATCAGCTCACAAGGGGCCCTTTTGATAGTTTTTAGTTACTCCAATAAAGCTATATAATCAATATTTTCTCCAAAATGCTTACAAATATTTTTCCCAAGCTCATCCTGTATGAAAAAAGTAGGAAGTATACTAATATTTATATACCATTATAATGATTTTCCTTTGAAATATGAGGCCAAGATCCTGATTTCCACATCATATTTAGTAATAAGGTGAAGTGAACAAACACTTTCAACATCTAAGATGTGCTCAATATGGGTAGTCAAAATTTCACAAAAAAAATGGAATTTTTGTAGGGAAAATACTAGTATGTCATGTTGGGAATTCAAAGCCAAGACAATTCCACCATTAAAGGTTACAAAAGGTTGATTTATTTGATGTACCATGAAGGGATTGGGTATTAGGTTCCTAAAACAATGAGGAAATGCCTACCAAAAGGGGAGTTGAGTGAACTCTAGGTGGTGGGGATTGAAGTATTAGAACAATTCTTCCTCTTCTCTTTGGTGAAAGTTGCAGATATTCTAAAAGTTCCCTCTTATCATGACTTTCCTTTTATGCACTCTTCTCATGAAACTGAAACACTTAACTACTAACATCACTAAATTTTAAGTTAGGAGTCACCATATGTGTTACTTGTTGCCTCCAAAGGCAATATACTACTAAAACACACACCAATTTCAATGTATTAGATCAAAATTGAGTTATAGATGGCTCAAATAAGTACCACCAGATGTTCCAAAAATGTTGTAACTTGAGATTGTACCCTTGCTTGAAGCTTGACTCAGCACCTTAGTAAAACATGGAAAGACCTTCAAATTGCGGGACAATAGATCCTCCAAGTCCAATATCCAAGTGAAAAGTTTAGTTCCTTTCATTCCAGCTTTACTAACTTATCTAACCACTTCTATGCTCTATTACTAACTAGTGTATCCATGTATTACTTAGCTAAGCTAATAGAACTGAAAATAACACCTAATATTTCCAAAAAAATCTAACTAAACATAAATCATCATGTAAAGATATTAAAGAGAGTAAATATCAACAACATGCATAGAATTTTGAAGGAAAATCAAACTAACACGTTAAGCATTATTCTCTACTCTTTGAAAGCTAACTAGAAATGGACCTATGTAGATCCTTAACAATCAAAATATGATTTTTTTATACCAAGGGTTTAAGAACGGAGTCTCATCAATACATGGCTACAAGGCCATTTTGATTCTATCCATATGAATTAAAATCTTGGATGGATGAAATGCAAGATGAAGATTCGTAGCTCAACACTAATGGAGGATGCTCAAAGATGAAAATGCCTATATTTTATGTTATATGCATGCAAAGGTGTAATAAAAATGTAGGAGGAGGGTTCTTTATATAACCCTTTGGTTTGAAGAATCTTTGCATCATATTGTATGTGGGATAATAGAAAAGATAGGTTAGTAATGGATAAGCATACTTTAAATTTTCTTTAGGAGGATTAATATATCGTTAGTGATCCATGGGAGTTAACGGGGGTGTATTAATTAATCTAGAGTGATTAACTAATCGGTAGGTGTAATATTATAGAAGATTTTTAGAAGAAAGTTAGCATGATTGGGTTATGAGAGGGTTTTAATCTAGCAAATGATGATTTATTGATTTAATGAAAGAGGAAGTTAATTAATTAAGAATAATTAATTAATCTAAATAGAAAGGAAAATTAATTAATCAAGGTTGATAATCGGCATCCTGAGTGATAAGAAGGTTAATTAATTACTGTAAAGTAATTAAATAGTGGTGATATAAGAGAAAAGGTGCATTATGGATTATATGTCATCAATTTGTGGGAAAGGGGATAATTAGTGTAATTTAAGTATTTAAATTGCTTGATCCAAATTATAGGTGTCTACATTTTCCCCTCTTTGGGGTGGTGTAAGCGACGCCACTTCAAATATAGTAGACAAGTACAAACACATGAATTTTGAAGAAAAATTAGTGGAGTGAAGGATGCCCCCTCAAGTGTCGATGGGGTGATAAAAGAGGTTGATTGACGATCGAAAAGATGAAGGAAATAGATAGAAGAATGAGGAGGGGCAGGATGCCCTAAGTGAAGCAGAAGAATAACATTGATAGGAGAATGATATAGAAGAAAAATGAAGATGGAGAGAAAAGAACTAGCTTTCATCCAATGTATTTAAACAAAATTTGTGTCATCATATTGCACGAATCTACATCATCAGTCCTTATTATTAAAAATATAAGCATACGACAAAGGTGTAGAATGACATAAAAATCCATAATACGAATAGTTATCCATTGTTGAAAACACAAAATCAATGCAACATATAGAATGCAATGTAATAAGAGAAGTAAACAAGCTCATTTAATAGGTAAATAAGTACAAACACACATACCCAAACCAACAATGGTCAAGACAACAGACAAATGTTTTGTTATCAATCTAAAATCCCACATGTTTTTGATTAATGACAAAGGTAAAAATGATGCCCCAAGAAAGGATGCATGTGATGGGAATTTATGAAGGACACAGGATCCATTAAGAAAGCATTGTGTGTGATGAAACAATACTAGGAAACTTGATGTGCCCCAAAGTAGAGACGATGAAGCAAGAAGTCTAGCTTTGTGAATGGTTGTAGATCCAAATGATCCATGAGTCATTTGGTTCTAAAACATGTGAAAAATCCACCAAGATATGGGATGAATAATATGTGTGTGACACAAATTTCAGCTGTGTATAATCCTTTTACCAATTTTTGTAATTTTTTTGAATTTTACAATTTTTAGGATTTTTGATTGATTTTTGATTTTTTTGAAAATTTTGATTTTTGTAAATTTTTAATGATTTTCAAATTTTTAGAGGAAATTAGATGAGAGAGGATCACCTAAAATGAATAAAAATTCCCCAGGGAGAAGAAACGGGTGTTAGGTAGCAAAAATATGCCCCGACAGGATGAAAACGAGCTGCAAAAAACTACTATTTATTTAAAAATAAACATCACGGTGAGTGATAAAAGAAGGTAAATTGACCATGGCAATTAACATATGCCTCGGGTCAGCAGGGCAGGTCAAAACAACTAAGTATACCTCTACAGGGGGTAAATTAATACAAATAGTTCACTTTTTACTAGACCCTTATTGACCTTTACCGTGAGACACCGTGAGCTACAAGTGAGATGGTGAGAGTGAAAAACCATAAGAGGTGCGATGAAATCATTCGAGAGTATCTCTGAGAGGAGGATGAGGGACCCTTCCTGAGTATCCCATCCCCATTTGTCAATTTTAGCATTTATTAGCATTTATTAGGCTCATTAGGAGGTCAAATACATGTGTGCACACCTGCGGGAACACAAACGTCAACAGAGGTGTGCATGCATCCAAAATGCATGTGGGCACACATGTACATGTTGAAAAATGTGTGCGCACACATGTACATGTTGAAAAATGTGTGCATGAAAAAATGTGTCCTCACACATGTACATGTTGAAAAATGTGTGCGTGCATACACAGGAATAAAAATGGGCACACATGTGTCTAGGTAGGGAAAATGTGTGTATGCCAAGACACACATGAAAAGGTAGGCACATGCATTCTAAAGGACGTGCATGTGCAAGTCAGGTGAAGGTAGTTAGGTTGTGTGTACACATGCAATCATGAGTGCGCATTCGCCATAGACAAAACACACACATGCACTAGGTGTGCATATGCCAGAAGGGTGTGCACGTGCCCAAAAGGGCGTACATGCACTTTGAAGAAGGAAAATTCAAGATTTGAAAGAAAAAAAGGGATATTTCCGGAAGAATGTTAGTTGATGAATAGGATAGTCTAGATAAAATACTAGTTATTACTTTAGCATAAAAATAAAAGAAGACAGATAAAAGAAAATAAAGTCATAATAAGTGGTGTGATTTTGTAGAGATGACGATCAATGCTAGAGACTAGGGAGGGACAAGACATAATACCTACCTTAGAGGCAAGATTTTATCACCGAGATAGGTGAATGATGGACATCTTGTTAGAGATCATAGGGTTAGCTCATGTGGCACAAATGACACATATTATATTATACCATGGCCTACTCACAGCCTTAGATGAGAGATGGTATAGCGAGAGCCAATGATTCTGGGTCCCTACTGGAGTGATGATCATCACACTAGAGGATGTATGTTACATATTGTGTATGCCTATTTGGGATTAGTTGATTGAGTATGTTACTGATAGAGATCATATCACTGACTGACTGATCAAGGTTTTTGGTCATGATGAGATACTTAGTTGAGGTATGATGGTGCAGATGCACTAATGTATTACAGATCCAGGATACATTGCATGTTTGTGTATCTAATGGCTCTTGTCAGTGGATTTTTTCTTACTTATAAGACAAGTACTTCTTTTCCACTAGGCCTCATTGGTGTTATACGAGGATTGTTATAAGGTGAGAAATACTGTTAGGGCCAATGTATAATGACACATCTATATTGGGACTTACAAATATTTACATACCACAGTCAGAAGATTGTGGGTCCTACCACGCTGCTACAAATATGGGTGTGGGATCACATAGTGGTGTCCCCAGATTTCATCCTAAAATTTGTGACTACCCTATCCGAAAAAAATTCATATTTTTAAAATAATGGGTCGTTTTGTGTTTTTATTGCTAGAAATTTCTTGTATTGCATCAAGATATTCCTAAAGAGCCATATTAGCCATTTTTACCAAATACCTAGATGCCCAAAATTGTTCTATTCTATTATTGGGATTTGTCTATGGGAAATTTGTATTTAATTATTTTGAGCCTCGTTTGAGGAAATTAGCACTCTGTTTTAACTCTGTTGTGATCGTACATATTTTTATTCCCATATACTAGTAGGGTTTTAATCAGGAATAAGTTCTAGGCTTTATTTGTGACTTTTGGCAACGTTTTGTGTTTTTGTGTTTTCTCATTTCATTTTCTGTGAAATTTCTCTACATCAATTCCTTTGCCAATTTGGCCTGATTCTTAGCCTGGAATAGCTGGAGATCACATACGCACGTTGTGCCAGAAGGAAGTTGCCATCGGAGGTCTGGTTCACTGGGAAAAGGTGAAGTCGTGCACCAATAAGCCTCTTTTGGGCTGGCCACATTTTTGGAAAAATAAGAATTAAAGTGGACCATGGGAAAATTAGAAGCAGCAGGCAGGTGGGAATTTTGTACCTGCCTAGCAGGGTACTTTTTCCCATGGAGGCAACGCCACTTAAGTGAGAATGGGAAAATTAGAGGCAGCAGGCAAGCGGGAATTTCTTACATACCTTGCAGGGTAAAAATTCCCATTGTGGAATAAAAGAAATATTACTTAAGTGAATCATGGGATTTTCAGGGCTGCCTTGTAGGGTAAAAAATCCCATTGTCATGTGATTCTTAAAAATAGAATTCTTTATGTCAAAAAAGTGTGTCCCTTTTAGGAGAGAGATAATACTTTTCAAAGTATTAAATGATTAAATTAATTCCTACTTTCAGTGGCTAAGGTCAAAGCATACTGTGATGCTTGAGTTAACTAGAAATAGAGGTCCAAAATTAAATAAATTTAATTTATTTAATGGCAGACATAAGCATGCACAAAATAGGCACCCCATTTGAAGAGTGAAGCTTATTTATTAATTAATTAATTTCCACTAATAACAAATGCATTAATTAATTATAGAATCACAAAGGTTATATAAGCAGGGGCTGCCATAAGAATTAATTAATTAATTCACAGGTAAATAAGTGCAGCCTAGAGGAAAAGTGCACCCCATTTGAAGAGGATTTTTGCTCAAAAGAAGGTGAAATCAATGTTAAAAGCTTCCAATTTTGGCGCATAGGTTGAAGGGAGTTGATTTGTGTTTGGATAATTGTTTGCATAAGTGATACAGATTCTTAGGTGAATTTTGAATAATTCATGCTCACTTTGCATGCAAACAAAACATCAATTTTTGGGGCAGCAGGCTTGAATTATGCAGATTTTTATGATTAAAATTCATTGTTCATGTTCCGGTTGCCATCTTTGTCTGAATTAATTGCAGGAATTCATTACAGGTGCTTTACAAAAGAAAAGGAGCTTTAATCAATGTCCAATACATTGAATATATCCTCCGAATCTGAAGAATTCGGGCGAATAAGAAGAAAAAGGATTGTTCGACAAAGATAGACAAAGCCATGGAAAAGAGGGATGAAAAAGAAAACACAATGGAGTCATGCATCACTTCTAAATTTTCAAACATAGGAGACACTCGATCTAGGTCCGGAACCTCTTTCCGAATTGATTGATATATCCAGAGCAGGGAAAGACTTCATTCATGCGTGCGATTAAAAGCAAAGGGAATTATTCAAGCTATAACCTTTACATGCATAGCCTAGTTGCTTAATTCATTATGGAGTGTGCTAGATCTTACCCTCCTTTATCCATATCAAGTGGGATGCTACGAGGAAAACAATAATTCAGTTGGATGTAGAGTTCATCAATTATTGTTTGAATATTCCAAAGATAAAAAGGTGGTGACTTCCATTAGCATTCAGGATTCCGGCAGTGGGAGAAGTATAGAGTTTACTACATGAACATAATGAACAACAGATACATGAAGAAGCCCAGATCTCCTTCTAAGTTCCCAAGAACTCTTTCGCGGTCCAATCTGGATGCAGGAGGTAGATGATATTGTCAAATTGTTATGCAGGATAAATGGCGAGGTGAATGCGCACACTTTCTGTACATGGATGTATTCTTTCATTAGGACCATTAAAGTCAACAAGGTTGATTCCATAATCAATTGGTCAAAAATCATTAGTGAAAACATTGGTGAACAACTCCTAACATGAAGTGTACTTTCAGCTTCAAAATGACTTGCTACTTGTTGTACATTGCAGCTTCAAGGCATCTTCTCCAAGCTGGATAGATGTGGTGTTATTTCTAAGGACCCCAATTTCAAGTGCTACCCACATCTTACTGAACCTATGTGTGAGAAATATTTCAAAGTGGTCAATGATGGATTCTTCTACGAATTCATTTGCAGGCTAGATAGGGACCTAAAGGCCAATAGGGTGAGCAAGGAAGCATGGGAAGCTATATCCAGAATTGGCAGTCTATTCATTCATTTTACAGATTTCACATACCTCAGATTACTAGATTTTCTGGAGAACCAAATAGCAGCCCAGATATCCGAATGATAGATTGATCACCATGGAGCTGAGTAGACAACTTGTGGAGATACACAACCTTCAGTCGAAATGACACAAGTCTACGAGCTTCTTCCCGATCACTGTGGGACATTATAGCTACCAAAGCATTCATAGAGCTCGAGGGATGGAGATGGAGATGTTATCTAAGTATGAGCAAGAGTTCTTCCCGACATGACTGAACTTCGATCCATTTGGAGTAGCCAGGAAGATGATCTCCCAAGAGTATGCACATGTGCCTTCATTAGAGGATTTCTAGATGAAGTGCAAAAGTGAGTACGAGGTTAGAAAGAAGGATTTCAGCAAGCTATCAGCACAACATGTGTTCAAATTTGGACTAGCATGGATACCTGCGGATCTTAAAGATGATGGGAATGTGTTACTTGACACTTACCATCAAATGGGAGGAGATAGAGCCATACTTCAAGATAATGTAGGGGGCTGCCATACGATTGAGGAAAGGTCTGCACTATTCTGGTGAACACTTCAAACTGGTTGTTGACAAAGGGATACTACCTTGATGAAGCATTGATGAATCAAGTCACGGAAACTTCGGTGTAGGATATTCCCTCAAGAGGAAGCATGGAGGAGAAAGCAACAAAAAGTCCGAGAAGTTGAAAGTACACAGAAGATCTCAATCAAAGGAGAAGATCACTTCCACGGCTGTGATTTTAGTTCCAGCTTCTCCAACATCTACTACTTCACCGACTATTGCACCTCAGTAGGAAACTTCCATGCCACCACTGAATTCATCAACATTTATCTTCTCTCCTCAGCCACTCTGTTCAAAGACTGCGAAGAGACGTTGAATCTGCAGATGGCAGAGTTCGAAAGAGCTTTGTCCTTGGATGATTCAGAAGATGGCAGCCACAACACTGTAACACTTTCTAATGGAGAGAAAGAAGAGCAGGAGATAGTAGTGCACTCAGTAACTTCTCAGAATGGTTGGCTTCATAGTTGGTTCCAGAAGCTAGAGTGGAAATGAACTTGGAGGAACATGACTTACAACTACTCTAGAGTCTAGGTAGAAAAGATAGAAGACCTAAAGTTGCTAAGGTAACTTCAAGGTTGATCATCGAGGAGTCGGGGTAGAAGTTTGCTAAGATGTCAGTTCCGATGGAAGGAAAGAAGGAGGATGAGCTCACGGTAGAATATGTTATAGTAACCAGAGTACCCCTCGGTCAAGCCACCACAGAAGGATTGAAGCAGGACATGCAGAAATTGATAGATGCTCTATTCCTTAGGCTTGACAGAGAAAAGGTGGAGAAAGATGAACTTTAGAAGTAGGTATCTCAGTTGTGTGAGATCATAGCCAAGGTTGCTAAATCTTCCACTCAGCCCATTTCAGAGCAGGTGAGTGATCATCTTATGCAGGAGATGGAGGATGTAAGCAATCAGGTGAAAGCTATTGAAAAATGGAAGAATATGATTATTCATCGGGCTTCACATAACTTGGAGAGGTGTTATCCTACCTAAAGGTTATGAATGATGCAAAAAATCAGCTGAAGCAACTGGTGATGAGCATAGTAGATATGAACACAGTTGCTGAGATTAACCTAAGTACTTTAGCAGAAATCAACAAGCTTCCAGGAGATGTATTGGTTACAGAAAAGATTGTACTGGATGGATCAATTGATAAGGGGAAGCAGCTGGAGTTTGCAGTATCTTTCTGCTTTGAGATCTATAGAGTTTTGCTGAAGAGGATGCAGGCACTTGAGAGTAAGACATCATCCTTACTAGACAATATTATTTCTTTCACTGAGGAGGAAGTGGTTAGATATGTTACTTCATACATACGGATCATTCCTAGTAGAGTGCCTAATTCCCTGGAAGAATCTCTTCTGATGGTACAAAGGAGAATTGATGGAGCTACTAAACCTTTCACAATGAATTCCATTAGTAGACTGGTGGCACTGCAGGTGGATATTGTGAGGTTCGGGCCAATCTTGAAGTATATGGAAGCATGTACTAAGGTGTTGAATGAAGGATTGTTGTAGTTCGGATAGAAAAGGAAGTGGTGGCTAAAATAGATGGGAAGATGCTGAATTACATGTTTGACAAGCATATCTAGTATCAGAACAAAAAGAAGACATAAATGTTACAACTGGCTTGACTTCTTCTTCTATTCTTTCTTCTTCTATTTTCCATGTTCCCGGATGAAATTGTAAAATTTTAAAGTTATTGGTTTTGAAACCATTACTGAAAGTTACGTGGAAAAATTCTATTAGTTAAGTGATACATGTGTCACTTAAGGAGAAGCTAGTGGAGGATGATTGCTAAATGTCATCTTTACTTGTTGTTTATGTTTCAGTTCAGTTGAGTTTCCCATTTGTACTTTCCCTCCTACATTCTATGAGTAGGAGAAGAACCTCTGGGTTAATGATCAAAATTTATAAGCAACAACCTTGTGTTCCAGACTTTGTGCTAAAACCCTTGAGAGCCACTTGAAGCAAAGGAATATACAGGAGTAGATTTCCAGAGAACTTTGTGTCACGATGTATTGTGTTTCTAGCTTTTATATCTTAAAACTTTGTGTTATTTTAGATCTAGATCTAGAGCTACCTTTGCTTATAATTCTGTGTTTATATCTATTGGTTTCTTCTATGTGCATGCAATCATCTCTGTTATCTATTGATTGGGATGCAAATCTTCCCATTTCTTCTCTGTGTTTATATAATTCCCTTTCCCTTCTTCTATAAATATTTCCTTTCTTAAAACAGCTGCTTACTTGCTGCGTAACCGCATGTCTGACTATGGTTTGTGAGCTGAACAGTTAAAGTAAAACCCCATATATATATTAGCATAATTTAATTGACAAATCTGACAAGAGATCCTCACCGGTAAACGAGGGATATTTATCTCATGACTACCTAGGTTTTGTGTTATGCAAAAATCTAGCCAACACATAGTCATTTGTCACCGTACGGGCATTCTACGAGTTTGGGCTCTAGATGAGCCCTCAGTGATGGGATGGGTCCCACTGGATATGACATCCATGGGAACATGAGGGATACCTACCATTAGCATAGATTTTTTTGATGATATTCAATAGCATATGATAGTATGGAGGCCTTATCACAGTATCGGTGGACCGAGGACACAAATGAGCCGAGTGTAGCCATGGTAGAGCATTTCTTGATTGGAAGTCGTGATACATCATAAAGTATTACAAAGTAGACCAATGTCAATGGTAGTTTGGTGTAGTACAGGATGTACTTGGTCCCGAGATGTGGTATGCCCATTGAGCCATAGAGATATTTGATATGGAAACACTGATCTAGACAACTCACGACCCATCTACCCTTTGATCGGATGGTACTTGTTTCACTTGATTCTTAGACATTTCTTTGAAAATGACGAAATAGATAGGGTAACGGTGTAGGAGGAATACCTGTTGAAATGTTGGTTGATAGGTTATTGCGTGCGTGTTGACTCCTGAATCCACAACTAATCGTGAGAGCTTCCTTTTGGATGGGAGGAACTACCTAAAATAAAAAGCAAGATCGAGTGTTTTCCATACAAATCTCAACCTAGATGAATGTCCATTCACCTGCTCCATGAAGGTGTAAGGAAGGGTGATAATTTCTTCAAACTGCAGGAGTAATTCAATTTCAATCATCCTCCTTAAGTTAGAAGCCACAGATCTAGTCTCTCACTAGGAAGGAGAGTGCACACCCATCCAGATCCAGATCGTCTTCAGCATAATCTGGCAGCTGGAATTATTCACCAAGTCTACACAAGGAGAAGACGTGATCCATTCTTCATGACGAATCGAACCCGGATAGTACATGTCCCATGGGGAGCAACTTTCAGGCGATCGAACTTGGGTCCACCTATGCACGATCTGCCAAAAGGATCCGAAAGAATTTTCTAAAATTCTTTGGAGATGGAAAGTAAAACCGGATGATCATTTGGTAGCTTTCTTCATATCTTGTGGTGTACTTGCAGGTAGGGCATGAAGATGTCTTAGTCGACTCTTCATTGAGACTCTACACAACTTGGCTGGCGAATGGTTCTATCGGCTAGGTCCTAGCACCATATCCAACTGGGCGACTATGTGTGAGCAATTTCTGAAAAGATTCAAACCTGCAGAGGATGCTATCATGTTGATCACTCAACTAACGCAGTTGAAGAAAGAGCCAAGTGAGAAAATGTGGGATTTTATTGCAAGGTTCCAAATGATTTTATATAAAAATCCCCACTTCTACCACATTGAGCGACGAAAATCAAAAGATGTTTTTTATAAATTCTCTATTGCCCGAACTTGGATATCAGCTAAGAAGGGCAAGACTTGTAAATCTACTTGAAGTAAAAATGTTTCCGTGGAAGTTGAAGATGACTTGATCATGGTTGGAAAACTCAAATAACCATCTCACAAAGGTGATGGTGCTTCTTCAAGTACTTCAGATCCTTTGCTACAAAGATTGGCTAATGACATGCTACAAATCAAGAAGCAGATCTCTCAAGCAGGAATGTGACCCCTTCAAGAATAGCTCCTGCTCAGACCTTTAATGGTCAAAATCAAAATCAAAATTGAAACAAACTTGCTGCTGCACCACAATGGTTGGCAATTGAAGCTGCTCCAAGGAATAACTTGGAAACTAATGAAGAAGATCTCGGCATTGACGAATCATTCGATGATGAAGACTTTGTAGATCCCGCTGGCGACTCCAATATTGGTTACCTAGACTATGAATCTGACGATGGCTATTATGAATCTTTTGAAGATTCTGATGGTCACACATTTGTGGTGTTCACAAGGTCTCAGACACGCCAAAATGCCGAAGCATCCACAAGCAGCCAAAGAAGAGAAAGAGAAGATCCTGGGCCAGATGTTACTATCTTGAAAAGAGGTAGCCCTCTTCCTTCTTCATTAGCGCCAAAAGATAAATATTCAAATTCTTTTAATTCGCAGCAAAGAGCCAACGCACATCCAGCTGAAGCAAGTCAAGATTTCAACATCATTGACCACATCAAGAAGACCAAGGTCCAAATGTCAGAAGCTGAGTATTTGAGAGCATTTCCTGATCAGCTAAATAGATTGGTCAAGTATGTGCAAAGTAATGGTCCCACCCCAACAAATAATACTTCACAGGGTATCTTATCAAGTCCAAAGATTACTCCTCCTTCAAATAATGTGGCTACAACTTATTCTCCTTCTACCTCCTCTCTTGCTACATCAAAAAGGATCGAGCCATTCTATGTAGCTTTTCGCATCAATAGGTACAAACTGAGCAATTGTATCTTGGACTTTGGAGCTTCTGACAACGTCATGCCTGCCAAAGTTGTTGATGCCTTGGGCCTCACATTGACAAAAACCATCGAAAGATGTTATTTAATGGAAAGGCAAGTTCCTCTTGTTGGAAAAATCAAAGATGCACATGAAGTACTTGCTTCTTTTCCAGATAAAAGAGATTGAAAATGACTATCCTTGTAGTAGACATCCCAGTCTCTTATGGCATGTTGTTAAGTAGAAATTTCTGTAAAGAGCTAGGCGGAGAAGTCAAGATGGATTGGTCTTGTGTGCACATACCAATCAAAGGAGTTAATTAGAAGTTAGAACCTGAGAAGAAATCCAAGTACACAGTATCAAAGTATGAGGATCCTAGATCTCAGATCTTGTTTCAGGAATCTAATCATGGAGTCTATTATCTAGAAATGGATAAAGAAGATGTTCAATCTGTGATTCAAGAACCACATCAACTTGACAACAAGGTTTGGAATCTGGAATTTGATGGCAACTATTGTTCATTTGGATCAGTGCAAGCATTTTTCTTATCTCTCCTAAAGGGAAGGTGCATGCGCATTCCTTCAAATTGATGTTCGAAAATACTAACAACACAACAGTATGGAAGCGCAGCTGTTGTTAGTCATGGAGTGTCGTGTCTAGCACATTGTGATGAATGTGTATGTGTGGTGATGATGATATGTGACATATAGAAGAGATGTATGTGTCGACCCTATATCCGAAGCGTATATAACGACAAGATGAATGTATGAGTGATGATTTATCCTAAAGCGTATATCACTACAAGATAAATAATAGGGAGTGGTGATGTAACCTAAAGTGTATACCACTACAAGATGATAAAGTAAGTGATGATTTAGCCTATAATGTATGTCACTATCCTAAACATGTTGCATGATGAAAGGTAGAATGATAAATGTGTGATGAATGTAAGGTCCATTTGATTTGTAAACCCTCAAAGAATTAAACGAATTGAGGAATTAAACCGCATCGAGAGGGTAATGAATGTAGTGTGTAGAACACAATATAATATAGGTGATGACCATGTGGTGAGTAGAATGTGTAAATACGCTATGTGTAGAATGCAAATGTAAGGTGTGTAGAATGTGTAAAGTGGCATGTACGTAGATGGACTAGTAATGTAGTATGTAGGATGATGTAATGCTAGACTCATATGTGATGAAGACTAGTATAGTATGTAGAATATGTGTGAAAATGTGTGGTGTAATATGTATGGTATGTAGATAAATGAATAATGTAGTATGTAGGATGTAATATATGTAGACAATAGTGTATGCATAATGACGAGTAGCATGACATATGATGTATAAATGCACAAATTTCAAAATGTTGTAGACTAAATGTAGAATGTATGGTATATGATGCGTAATGTATGAATAGATGTGGTGTGTATGCCTATTGTGTAGTGTGTGGGGTTCAATTGTAGTAAGCCCTCAATAGTCAAGTGTGAACCGAAGCACAAGAGTGTGTCATCGAGGTAATGACGAGGCTAAAGTATGAATGAATATGCGTGTGTTAGGAAATTGATGAATGAGAATGGAAAGATGATAGATGTGTAAATGTGTGATGGGTGGGGGTATGTATTAGATGTTATGCCCCCCAAATATCTACTTACGCCGCTTCTACTAACAATCCCTTGGATAGTTCCAATAATGTGCCTCTTCACAAAATTGAGGCGTTTGATAGTGAGAATTCCTACGATGAGGATACCAATATTGACCAAGATCAACTTAACGCTATTACCGACTTTCTCCAAGCGTTGCATGAAAACCCTACTCATCTCCCTCATGTCTTGCATGCTCTAATCGCCACTCAGCAGGCTTGTGATGCTTCAACTGTCATAGTTGCTTCCTCTGCTCCCATGGTCTCCACTCCACCCACTTATGTTTCTGCTCCCATTCCCACCACCATGGCTCCCACCATTCACCCTGATACTCCTCCTTTGCATCTTGGTTCCTCTTTGAACTCCCCATATTTGACCTCTTTATATCAGGACTTACAGACCCAGATTGGCAACCTTCACTAGCTACTTCATGCACATCACCATCTCTAGATTCTACCTCATTGCTACATACTCCTTTCATGCATGCCATATCTGCTTATACATTACCACCTAATTTCATCTCTCCTAAGCTACCTATATTTAAAGGCCATGGTGACCCACAAGAGCATCTCCGAGCATTCCATGTAGCATGCCTTGACTATGCAGACGATCATATTATCTTAGCAAAGATCTTCCCTTGTAGTTTGCAAGACTATGCGATGCGTTGGTTCTATGACCTACCTATACATTTGGTAGTCTCTTTCACACATCTGGTTGATGCCTTTCTCACACATTTCTCTATCAATATTGGCTCTAAGATATCCTATGCTCAACTGGCACAACTCAAACAAGGGTCTAACAAACACTTATCTGATTATGTCTTGCATTATAAAAATAATTTAGCCAAGATGTCTAATGTCCTTGCGGATCCTGAGCTTCAGGACTTATTCATTCAGAGTCTATTACCACCTCTACAGAGAGTGTTCTCTTTGAGACTTCTCCTTCATTTGATCAAATTTTTCATACTCTCAAGCTTTGTGAGACTAAACTATTAGCCATAGGAAAACTTAAATATCAAGAGCAAGCATTGTCATCCACACGCTTTCAAAGTAAGCCACCATTCAAGTCTTCTATAACTAAACCCATGGACGGAAAATCCACCGTAAATATAATCTATACTCCTAGTGAACTTTTACCACAACCATGCAGATGTACTTTTACTAAGATTAGTAAACCTCCGAGCATTTTTATACCACATCTCATCGATAGTAATCTTATTACCCTACCGTCACCTCTACAACTTGATCCATCTTGACCCAAAGGGTATAATTTTGATGAAAATTCTTATTGTGATTATCATTAATGCATAAGACATTCCACTGATCATTTTTTCTGGTTACAACATCTCATTCATGATTTTCTTGACAATGGTAAAATTGAGCTTCTGGAATCTACAACCTCTACAACTATTAATGAAAATCATAAAATTAAAATCTTTAATATCCCCTTACCAAAACACAATACAAAAGTGACAGATGCCTCTGCTAATTAGTCTATCACACAATACCCCCTCCTGAATCAAGAGCTCTTCATTTCTTAGCTCCAAACAATGACACTTCGTAATCGATAATTTTCTTCTCTGATCACGATTATCATGAAAATTTCACATCTAATCATTTACATATCAAGGCTTATGTTGGTTCGAACTCCATCAACAAGATCTATGGCTAACCCATCATGGCTCGTTAGTGCATGCTCTATTTCACTTCTTAAGGCTATTGGTTATCTTCCTTTGAAAATTAAGTTCCCTTT
Organism: Taxus wallichiana var. yunnanensis; assembly: GCA_018340775.1. Classification (NCBI taxonomy): domain Eukaryota; kingdom Viridiplantae; phylum Streptophyta; class Pinopsida; order Cupressales; family Taxaceae; genus Taxus; species Taxus wallichiana. The sequence goes on from CM031239.1 coordinate 189,720,283, forward strand.
CAACAAACCCTTTGGTGTTGTTAAGTTGCATGTTATGGTTGGTCCTCTTACTATGCTTGTGCCTTTCCTCATTGGAAACATGGTTGACGGTTGTGATATGATTCTTGGTCTCAATTGGATTCATCACTCTCACTCTATTAAAACTTTGAATCATTTGCGAGTCAAATTTATTCACAACAATTAAGTTATCTCTATTGACGGTGTCCTTTTATCTACTACATGGTCGTCATCTCCTTAGGAAGTAGTTAGGACACCACCTACTTTATCTAGCTTACTCCATGTTACTCAAAGCACAATGTACACCTAGTTCACCTACTCGAGCATCATCTACACGACCGCATCATTTCGCCAATCCTACACATTGACATAGGTCCATTTCTAGGACAATCACTACATTGAGACATAGGTCCCTTCGTTGATCTATTCCACATGGTTCCTCATCACCTTCATATTCTGCATCACATATATCTCCATCACCGACACATTTTACTATGCCATGACCTTCATCATATATTCATCCATCACATGCACATAGACTTCATTCACCAACACATCGTTTGTCTACCATACTATTATTGTTAGAGCACGGTCCTATGATTTCTCCACCACAAGAATCGAGATGGTGGACCCTAGTCCTTCACTATAATTGATTACTTTACTCACTCATATATACTTGGAGGGCATTGCATCTATTACACCCCCACTCACTCTAGCATCGTCATTACTTGATGAAACACTCTTGTGCTTTGGTTCACACTTAACTATTGATGGATTAATACACATGAACCCCACACACTGCATCTACTCATATATTACACATCATACACCATACATTCTATATTTCATCTACAACATTTTGACATTTGTGCATCTTACATCATACTAGTCTTCATCATACATACTTGCATCTAGCATTCCATACTACTCCTCATACATACTACTTTTAGTCTACACCGTACATTACATCTTATACATCGTACATTACACATTCTACTCCTTACATGGTTGTCTTTCATCATTACACATACTACATTATCTTCTACGTGTTGCACTCACTACCCTATGATGCACTTTAGTTCCTCGGTCCATACTTAATTGCCAAGGGTTTACAAATCAAATGGACCTTACACTCATCACATATTTACTATTCGATCTCTCATCATGTGACATTTCTAGCTTAATGAAATATGCTTTACACTAAATTTTTAGCTATTCTATCATTTTGTAGAGGTATACACCTTAGGTTACATCAACACTCCCTCTTTTCATCTTATAGTGATATACACTTAGACTAAATCATCACTTATATGTTCATATGATCATTATATACACTTTGGCTACGGGGTTCACACACACATCATTTCTAGGTCACATCTCATCAATACACATACACAATTATCACAACACATTAGAAACAACACACACTTCAACATTTCCTAATGACACACTCTCGTTTATGGTTCATTCTTGACTACCAAGGGGAAAAATAAAATGATCCTAATTGCATACATTTCCAATCACTTGGGGGAATGCGGCTCATATCACTCCATTTTCATTCCATTTCATCCATCCACAATATACTTTGCATATTATGGTATCTCTTACTCTTGCTTACTTTTTCTTGTTTATGGTCACTTTATTACACATGCTAGTTATCTTACTTGTGTGTCATTTATCGATATCATCCACACATTTGCGTTCACACCTTTTTATAGTTTTGATCATAGATATAGGACTTTTACATAGAGCATGGATGCTCGCCTTCTACCCCCATCTACATTGGTCGCTAGGGGCATCCACATTCATCTCTCACAGGTGTTATTTTTTCATTTTGTACTCAAAACTTTACATTCCTTAGTTATACATGCTTTTGACATACTATTTATCTTTCTAACATGCTAACGGGTGCTTTATGTGCAACATTTTTTATACAGGATATTTGCTTCCATACTTATTTGTTACATTATATGTCTTTGTTTGCTTCTTTTATGCGGGATTTGCCCTATGTTTGGTGTGCACACTTGTTTTCTCGCCATGATGGCCTTGTGTGTCTGTGACATCACAAGTGATGTTCCATGTTTACAACATGTTTTTGCATCTTAATTATCTTCTTATGTGTTTACACTACTTTGTTTGGTAGTTTATACACTATTTGCGTAGATTACACCTTATCTTTTACATGCATGTTTGTTCATACTAACATTTTTATTTGGCTATCTATTCTTGTTTGTGTGTTCCTTGGTTTCTACCAAGTGCATTCCCTTCCCGTTATAGGGAAGAGTTTCGAGTTCATGTAGTTTGTCCTCTTTTGGGGCCAAATTCTCATATCAACAACATCACATGTGCCCCCGAATAAGGGGTGCCATCATTTGGGGTTTTTACAGTCTACATAATGCATATACATTGGTTAAATTCAATGCACTCTCTACCCTTAGCATTGTGGGTTTACATACATCGAGTGACTTCAAACTAGTCTAAGAACTCCATACACAATGGATTTTAGAGGACATGGTGTCCTTAGCATTTAGAGGAGCAAATTAAAGGTTTGAGGATACAACGGAATTCCTCCCTATACTTCTACTACTGCTAGCGTGAGATCACCCAAAAACTAGGATGACACGTATATATCTTTACACACAGTTCAAGGAAGTAGTTAAAGGTTGGAGGACACATAACATTTCCTCCCTATACTTTTTCATCCTATAGTGTCAGATCACCCTAAAAATCCTCGATAGTACATGTAATATCCTGTACACTTTTTCTCTCAACATGGATCAGGTGCACATGTTCCATTTACACTTTTTCATTTATGTATTTTACATTTACATACTTTTACGCATTTCTTTCACATTGCATTTTTACACATACATTTATACATGCATATTTGACTACTTGATCATTTTATCCTTGGTGGTCCAGTCGTATGAGAAATAAGTTGTCAAATAGTGGAAACAACAACAACAAAACTTCTTGAAACACACTTCACATACTAATCATGCAGGGTACACTACACACATTAGCATCAACACACACGTACCGCCCTAGGTTCACTCTCATCACTTTTTTTTGCACATTTTAATCTTTAGTTTCCATACTACATCATCTTTTTATCACCCCACACTTTGTTTAGTCCTCTAGTACACCTTCTTAATCACTCTACATTGACATCATGTACACATCTCTATCTACTTTATGTTATTGAGCTTTCCGCTCACCACCATAAAGTGTGGGAAAATATAGTCACTCAATCATGCACTTTAGATATTATTTATCTAGGTGTCATACTACAATTTAGAAGGTTCTTGAGTGAAGAAAGTATTAATTAACCCCTTTCTTTTGGCCATCTTCTCTTAATTTATTTCATCCTTCCCGACCTCTTACACCTGCATTTTCAGGTCATCTTTCGTCACTTTGCATTATTTTAGCCTTGAATGGGCGCGCCAAGCTAGTATTGGGGCCCCCATGGGCGCCCTGGTCCCACCATGGGTAGCTCAATCCTTCTTGAATTTTCCCACCTCTTTTTGGGCCCTAACTATTTGAGGTCTTTATCTTTTTGGTGGTCACCATTTCAGGGGTTAATTACGAGATTAGATCAAGAGAACCGTATAAATATAAATTTATGAGACCATAATCAAAGACAAAGCACTAGGCACTACTAACATCCATCTAGAGTTGCATCCATCTATTAAATTAGAGATCACTTGCATTCACATAGTTCCATCAAAGGCACAAGGATAGGTCATCTGCATCACCTAGAGCATAGGGGGAGGATTCTATTCTATTCCATGCACACATTATATTATATTTTTTACATCGAGAGTGATTACTCACTACTTCACAAAGTGTGTCGACATATAAGAACACCTCGGGCACATTATGCACACACTCACGGTAACTACATTTGTGTCTCAAATGTAGTGCAACGCATGAGTTAATAAGCCCACTATTGTGGTAGCCAAGGTCACCCAACCCATTCATTTGCATTCTTCTTTTTTGAGGGTTTTGATACTCCCTGGGATTTTAAAGGTCTTTTCATCATCTTAGAAATTTAGAGATTTCTAGAGTAGTACAATGAAGTTAATGTGATAGACAACAAGGGTTTTAGACCACCTCCCTGACTTATGAAGATCAGTTCCAGAGCTTTTGCACATACCAAGGTGCCTAGTTTGTAGACCGAAGCACCCGTAGGCACCCCAACCCTGATCCCCCTTTTCGGGCATTCCAGTCAGCCGATACTCGAGATCCATCCTTTTGAGCTCCTTGCACGCTGTTCTTCCTTCTATATTTTCTACTCACCTCTGCGACACAGTCCTGCAAGCATCTTCTATTCAATTGAGTTCTTTCCTCTTCTCTTTTGCACATTAGGGTTAGCATTTCTTTTTCATAGTTGTTTGGTCATCTTTACATTTATTTACGACATCCATTTATGCTATTTATAGTTGTTCATAGCTTACATTAACTATAGTACATATATTTACATTTTTAGTTAATCAACTCCTTATAATTTAAGGTGTTATGCCAAGAATAAGGTTTGGTTATCAAGTGTTGCCCACTTTATAATCTGATCTCATTATTTTTTAAAAAGGAGGCTTACATACCATACCTTAAAATGACCTTTTCTATTTAAAAAAAGGGAGAAGTTGTTATCTTTAAATGATAAGGGGATCCTTCTTTAAGCCAAGGGAAAATTTTCACAAAGAGGTTATTTTAAAAAAAAAAAAAATTTAAAACACTATAATTCTATTAGGAGACCTCGAGTCAAGTTTTGCAAAACAAAACAAACACAAATTTTGTAAAATATTTCAAAAAAATAAAATTGGATTATTTTTCATTCTGTTAAGTTAGATTCCATAATAACTTTCAAAACAAAATAAATTTCATGATAATAAAATTTTCACTTGAGAGGCAGGGGTGTGGGGGCATTTTTGATGCCCCGCAATATTTTTTTCCATTTTGTGCTAATCTATAGGTTGTCATAAAAGTGCAAAAATAATTATGCATGTAAAAGTACAAAAAATGCGATTCTAAAACACAATCGATTATCATTGATCTCTTCATAGAATTCAACATTAGTGATGCCTCTCGGACCATATTTATGGATAAAACTACAAACTGATTCTAAAACACAATCATAATATCATTGATCTTTTCATAGAATTCCACATTAGTGATGCCTCTAGACCATATTTATGGATAACACCGTAATGTTTTAATCTAGTCATCCAACGCATAATATAATTTTGACAACAAAATTGGTGGCTTTTTCCTAGAAATTGTCAAGGAGTTAAAAGAACACTACCCTAACATCCATTCCCTCTATTTACCTCCTACCATAATCACTAGGCATAAATCCTAAAATTGGGGAAAAAAGCTCAATATATTGGGACTTATCACCCCATACAAGGAACTTGCTCAAAACAAGTGTCAACGAGAAAACAAATCCCTTTCATTTACTATCTAAATACCACATACCATTCTTCTCTCACATGGTGTAATGTCTCTCTCACGTAAGGTCGCATATATCAAGAGGTGAAGCTTCTTCTACATATATATAAGTATATAATAAGGGCACATATATAGAGAATTTTAGTATATCGGACATAAAGTATCTCGAAGAGGAACCTTCTTGGAGTGATAGGACACCAATTCATCTCCATTAATTTATGCACAATGGTAAATGGTATTAAGTTCTTTATACCAGATTCACATCTCTTTAAAGGAAACAACTATGTTGCACATAAACCCAAATTGAAGATTTATTTAGAGTTTGAAGACATGTATTACGTTGTGAATGACTCATTTTTAGAAGTAATTGATGTTGATCAACAACTAAGGTTTAACAAGGTGAATCGAAAATCTAATGTTATCATCATGTTTGAAGTTATAAATGGACTATAACCTCATATAAGAGATGAAAATAACCCCAAATAAATGTGGGATGAGCCCAATATTGTCTTTGATGTGAAGAATTAGAATCCATCCTCTATTCACTATTTTGATTACATAATTTTGTGTTGAATTCCTTGAAATCAGAGAAGTCATTTTTACATACAATTACAACATTGAGGGCCTCCTTATTAGCATTTGGAGAAAAAATGTCTAACAACATTTTTGCACCCATTATCCGGAGAGGTCTTCCAACCTCATTTAAAATATTCAAGACCACTCAATGTTATAAAATTGATATTGACATTCTAAAATTTGTTTAACGTGTTTTAACAAACAAGTCTATACAATGTGAAGAAAATGATGATGACCATGCACTTGCTTCAAACTAGAAGGGTAGACCACATAAAAATTAAACAAAAAGTAAGGTTTTAACCAAAATTAAAATTCCTAAGCATGTCCAACAAACCAAAATGTGTTATTTCCAATGAGGGGCATGAGACAAAAAATTGTTAGTATAATTGATTGGCTAACAAGTGAAATAATTACAATATTAATAAACAACAATCAAATAAATACACCAACAAATATTTTTCTAAGTAGGCTCACAGAAAGAATGATATTTGGAAGAAGAAATAATGGCATGATAGTTTCATTAATGAATATGAAACCTTTGACGGGGATAGTGTATTAGTTACAAAAATAGTATAATAAACCTCTACACAAAATTTTATCTAGTATGTAGACTCACGTACAACTAGACATGATAAGACAAAAGGATTAATTCTCAACAATTACTACATATCCCACATAAAAAAACTTACATTCTGACGGGTATGTCAGTTCCTAAAATGTTCATGGTAATCATTATGATTACCTCTGGGCAATAAGCATTACACATTCTCCAATGTCCTCTATGTAGTGTAACTAACAAAAAATATTCTATCACCGAACCAACTATTGGATCATAATTTAAAAGTTAAGTTTGACTACACAAGTGGAAAGAAGATCTTTCTAATTCATAACAAATCCGAGAAATTGGAAATTATTACATGTGTATCAAGAATCAACAAATAATAATAATAATAATAATAATAGGTTTTTATAGTCCATGATGCCGTGGGGCGGCCTGTTTTTGGGTCTACAAGCGGCTTATAGCATATGGGACTACCTCGTACTCACATACGAGAGGCAACTAACTTTGCTACAAGAAGGGTTATTGTACTTTTTCCACGTGATAATCATGCACTCATTTTTAAGGATGCCAATTTTACACAAATTTGGTACTGGAGATACATGCATGCAAGTTTTTGGTTCTTCGTAAATCTCAAGAAACACCGAATGGTTTGAAGCTTTCTATTATTGAATAAATAGACTAATATATGTCCCAATTGTATCATAGGAAAACAAAATCGAGCAACCTTTCTATGGAAACCGTATAGTCATCCACTTGCACGTTGGACCTATTTATTATTAAATTTTGGAGGAAGGTGATAGAAACCAAATATGGTTATCAAATTTTTATCTCTCTGTTCACAATTATTTGAGGAAAATGTGGATCTACATGTTAGTGACAAAAGATCAAACATCCTAAGCATGCAAAGAGTTCAACGCTCTTATGGAAAAATAGATTGGACATCTCATCAAGGTCCTCTTCTCGGATCAAGGTGGGAATTCACTTCTAATGAAATATCTACATACCTAAAGGAACATGGAATCCATCGTCAATTGATCGGACATTATTGTCCACAATAAAATAGTGTTGAAGAATGGTGAAAAATGCACAATCATGGAAATAATGTGGTGCATGATCAAGGATTAAATAAAACTTATTGAAAGAAGCATACAAAACACCAATGTATCTACTTAACAAGCCACCAATTATTCCTCTTGGCAACATGATTCCATAAGAAACATGGTTAGGAAAGAAACCCCTTATTGCTCATCTTCAAATTATTGGAAGCAAAGATCATATATAGAAATAGAAAAATGTTTGACAAGTCTATTTCATACATCTTTGATGGATATAATGGGGATTCAACGAGTTCTACAAATTAGTAGATATAAAAATCGAGAAAGTTATTATAAACAAGGATGTTGAGTTTGGTGAGATTTTTATTTCAATTCAATAGTCTGCAAACTCACAAATAATAAACTTAAAAGAAATACCTTTGATTATTGAATCGATGAAGAAAATAGAGACTATAAAAATGAGAAAATGAAGTTGAAGAAGCTCCAAAACCCATATCTTAACACATACCAAGGTGGTTTACAAACCTATCTAGAGATGTTAAGTTAGATGGAGTCCTAAACACATCCACTACTAAACCAAGGACTTGTAGTATGACGCAAGGAAAGGTTAATTTGGCCTTCATGGATAATTTATTTTGAATCTTGTGAAACCACAATGGTCCAAGAAGCTCTAGAGTTTTAACCTTGGGAACAAGCCATCAAAGTTGAATATCAATCACTAATAAAAAATAAGACAAGATAACTTATAGATCTTTTATCAAAGAAGTCTTAGTTGCAAGTGGATTGTTAGAACAAAGTATACCTCATATGGCTAAATTGACAAGCACAAAAGAAACTTGTAGCAAAGGGGTATGCTTGGAAGGAAGGAATAGACTATGAGGAACAATTTTCTCCTCTAACCAAAATAAAGACAATTCAGATGACTTTTCTCGGCTTCCTAATTTGGTTTGAAATTCCATCAAATAGATATTATATCTACCATCCTAAATGGAGACCTAAAATAAGATGATTTCTTGTAATTAACAAAAGCAATTGTCTAGGCTCATTAAGTCATTGTATGGACTCAAAAACGCTCTTAACGTGATATTCTAAAATATATGAGCATTTTAATCATTGCGATTCAAAAAAACCATGTGATCCCAATATTTGACTCAAATAACAAGGGAAGACAGTAATCATAGTTTTCTATGTCGATGATTTGGCGATCACTATTAATTAAACACAAACAATAGAATACAAGCAAGTCTAAAACAATCTTTCAACATGAAAAATCTTGGGCTACTACACTATATATTAGATTGGAAGTATGAAAAAAACAAAACCACATTTTTGTGAGTCAAATGAAGCATGCCAAGACATTCCTTAAGAAGCTTAAGAGGATGGACAAGTGAGCTTATTGTTAAACCAATGAAGGAAAAAATTTAGTTATCGCAAATAAATCCATCACAAGTAGATTAAACCCTCTATTAACAATTGATTGGGAGTTTAATCTACTTAACTTATGTAGTGCCCACACTTTTTATAGCTCAGTAGCTTGTTGTTTCTTTGCTCATAGACATGTTTTGACAGTGATTGGTTATATCTTGGACATTATAGTTAGATATTTGATCTTATTAGACATGTGTGGACATTTAGGCGTATAGCGCCAATTCAGCTTAATTTCTTTATTGTCGCATTTTATTATAATGTCATGGATACTAATGGATATGATGCTGTGTTTGGAACCTAATTATAATAATGGATAGTTGTTGCATGTGGAATTCTATGGTTATATGTCACGTATCATCTTGTCTAATTTTTGGAATATTAAGTATAATTGTGAACGTTGTCGCATCTTGATTTTAGTAGGATGTTAGGTTAGTTTAGAATGCATTGATATCTTACTCATCATATTCAATTATATTATATTGTATTGGACATGTGCGGTTAATGTGTGCAATGAGTGTGCAGGTGTGACAGTTTATATGAGAACGTGGGATTCCGGCCACTCAATCTTGCAAGCAAGCCCACGGGCTGAGTCCTAGCCATGTTCATTGTGTGAAGCCTTAGTATCGGAGATTATTATTTTGGGCACTATGAGTGACCCCAATTTATGCAATGTATTGTGCTTTGAATTATTAATTTTGTTTAGGGTTGCTAGTGAAGTTGTAAACTTGTTTTGGGAGTTAATAATTCCACTTTCTTTTAAATTTTTGATTTTGTTTATTTAGTCACTTAATCGCAAGGGTTTAGGGTAACATGTGAGACCCTTGGGTGGTCCCCACACCCTCTACCCTTGTGCAAAAATGAAAACCCGAAATTAGGGTATTTTGGGCATTTTGGGGACCCTTTCAGAGCTGGGAGTCCCCTAACATAAAAATGAGCCCTTGGACCCTACCTAATGGGTAGGGGGCTTATTTTCAAGGCTAGGCGGATTTTCCCTCCCTTTTTACCTCTTGTTTAGTGACATCCATGTAAGGGATGTGGATTTGAGTGTTTATCAAAAGTTCCACTAGTTTTGTCTTGCTAACATTTACGGGAATTTGGGAGAAGAGGGCAAAAGACAATTTTACCCTTTCTATTTATTTTTTGGCATCTTTGTCCTTGATTAGGAGAGGGGTGACACATGTCACCCCCTCATTTTTGAGGATGCTTGCTTTCTCCTCTTCAAATTCTCATTCATGGGAAAAGAAAGGGACTTTTTCTTTGAAATTTCTTGCTTGGATGCTTGGGTGATTTGGAGCTTGGGATTTGCTTGAATCAAGAGTGGAGAAACTTGAAGTTGGAAAGATTTTTGGAGAGCTTCCTTGAGGAAGGATCTTATGTCTTTTGTTGTGTTGTTTTTCCTTTTAGTTGTTGAATTGGTTGCTTGAGATTGTTATTTATTGTATGTAATTTTGGTTACTTGCTTGTTTTTTTACCCCTCCATCATATGGCATGATGGAGTTTTGGAGTGTGGGGGAAGAGGGAGGAAATTTTCCCTTTTAATCCTTAAGGCTTGATAGACAAGCCTTGTAGGGTCTTATTATTTTCCCCTCAAATGGTTGAGGTGGGGAAGTTGATTCATTTGGCTTGAATCTCCTTCCCCGTTCTTGGTAAGGAAACCCCTTTGGGGTTTGAAAATCCTTCCAAGGAGGACTTGGAGAAAGGGGGAGGAATAAGGAGGGCTTTGATTGAATCAGGAGCAATAAGGAGGATATGGAGATGTGTATTTTGTGCAAATAATTTTGATGTATAATTTTGGAGAACTTTTCTCCTCTCTTCCCCTTTTTTGAGGATGAGCATGGGTTCTCCTCGTAAATTTTGGAGTCTTGTTTGTAGGTGTCTTACTTTTGTGTGCTTATATCATTGTTGGTTTACCCTCCATCTTGTGAAATTCTTGGTTAGTGATCCTCTTTCCCATGAGTTTGGGGGAGGCTAGCATGCATCCCAACCTTGGGATAGGCATGTGATGATGCCTATGGTTGGGTGGCAAACAAGCTCTTTCTCCTTGTTGGTTTCCTTAAAAGTCACTCTAGTTGAAGCTCAAGCATGGAGATGGTTGGATTTTGTGACATCTTGGTCTCTCCTTACTTCCTCAAGTTATTGTGAAGCATTACTTTCATTGTAACACCTTGAGTATGGGTTGTGGACTTGTATTCCATGTAAAAATTCTATTTTGTAAATTGTATCCTTGAGATCTTGAGCTTTTTATTTTTAGCTAACTAAGCCACTTCAAAGTTTTGTAAAAATCTTGTGTAAAACCCTTTTGGGTGGATATGTATTGTGGTTTATGTGAGCTTGGAAACAAAAAAAAAATATTGTATTTGTTGTTTTCTTAAATATGAAAATATGATATGTAATCTCCTTTTGAAATGAAAGAATATATATTTGAAAATATGTCTTCTTGTTAATATGTATGCATTCCATGTTGAGAATCTCCCATGTTAAGAATATGAAATAATCTTTAATTGCATTTGAAAAGAAAGTTTTCCCTCTTGTATTGTGTTGTTGGTAACAATATTGCATGGAATAAGAATAGTCTTGCATTCTTCTCATGAGAACTTAATGTTTTGTTCATATTAAACAATCATGCTTGATTAAGTTTTCCTTACAAATTTCTTTTAGGAGTAAGACTTTTTTATTGGAAAAAGGGCATGTTTACCTTCCTTGTAAAACAAAATATAGATTAACTATTACATATCAATTTAGCTTGGTAAAACAAAGAAATGAGTACTGCTGGTTTTTATGTTTTTTTTTAAAGACAAAAAAGAGTATATTCAGATTATATGACTGTAATAATCCCTTAGAAATATGTGTGTGTGTGTGTGTGTGTGTGTGTGTGTGTGTGTGTGTGTGTGTGTGTGTGTGTACATATATGTATATATATACATATATAATATGTACACACACACACACACATATATCTCATATTTTATTACATATGTTGTTTTATATACACATTAGATATATGATATGAAATCACAGATAAAAATATATATTTACACAACAACATATATATATATATATATATATATATATAAAACTTAATGTAAATATATATAAACAAAATATATAGTATTTAAAAACCAGTTTTAACAAAATTTTAAACAAAAAAATTGGTTTGGGGGCGAGAGGGGAGCGGGGGTGCGGGCGGTTCGGCCCCCACCCTTGCACATATTACACAATAAACAAAAAAATGGCGGGGAGGGGGGGGAGGGGAGGGGGGCACACCTCTCGTAAATGCCCATGGGGGTGCTGCCCCCACGGATCCCACCGGCCTTTGGCCCGTCCCCGCCCCAACTAGCCCCTCGTAGCCTATTGCGCCCGTGCCGCGCCTCCTCTCGCCCCCTTTGCCGCCTACCTTCCCACCCCCGTCACGCCTCCCCGGCCGCCATTATTGTGCCCCCGTCCGCCCACTTCCCTAAATCAAAACACACAAAAAAATTAATAACAATAAACATATATATATATATATATATATATATACATAAAAAAAAAGGGGCTCCTCTCCTTTCTTCAAAAACCCTAGCCGCCCTTGATCATACCAATAAATAGAGATACAGATATAGATGCATTGGTTTTAAAGTTGATATAATTTAACAAACTAACAAACCATAATATGGTAATTCCTTTCATGGAAATCTCCATGAATAAAAACGAACAAAAAAACAAACAAACCTGTACATTCAAGAGCCACAATCAAAACAAAATGAGAAGAGAAATGAGAAAGATAAGAAAAAAAAGCCCTTAGAGGAAAAAGGAAAACTTTAGGGCAAATTTGAAACCAAGGGCCAAGATGAATTTGATCCTAGGGTCATTATTAAATCCTCCTTTTTTTTTTTAGTCATGGGTTTTAATGAGAATTATAGCAAAGAGGAAGGGTGTGATGGGTTAAATAATTTCGAGGGGGGTTGTAGGTAAATTTATCCAAGGGAAAATTAATTCTATTAAAAATGAGTAGATTATTGTTCCCATGACAAATTTTAATTAAAAAGGAAAGAGGTATTTAAGGTGTACAAATTTAAAGGATAAGTAGATATTTTAAAATCAAGTTTTTGGCTAATAATTCATTTAATTGGCTAAATTAAAATAGTATAAATTTAGTAATTATCAAGAAAAGTTATAAAAGATGTATTAGTATTAACTAATCCCTTCAAAAAAAAATTACCCCGAAATTTTGGTCACGTTTGGTGCGCGTTTTCCGGTGTTCCGATGGGGCATTACAATTGGTATCGAGCATGAGGTTCGCATATGCGACCACCGGGTAACTAATTAAAATAGTTAATTGTAATTTTAACAACACAAAATTAACAAAATGAATAAAAATAAACAGATAAAATAAATCATTCACAACCATTAAATTCTAAATTAATAAATTTCTCTCACCTCGTGCATAGGATAGCGCCAAGCGAGGATGATCGCCAAAGGTTTGGGGCATAGTGCATCTACACAGAGCCGCCGGTACCCAAATTTGGGCATCGGATATTAGAGGCCTTGCGTCACCTAATAGGCATTGTGGAGTAGCGTCTACCACTACCGTAGGAGACGAGAGTGGAAGCATCATTGGGAGACGAGGAGCCGATAAGCGAGGACACGCATTTGGAGCCGCGAGAGCACAATACACCAAGGCGGGAGAGGTCACGTAGCCCTTCCGTTCATCACGAGAGGGTAACCTCATTTCGCCTTAACCGCTCACACAGTCTCGAGGGACCATTCGAGGATAGGCGACTCCCTTCGCCTGTTGGGCTTCATCGTCGGGATCGAGATATAGGCAGTGTGATCAGAGATCTTCTTCGTTTGTAGCCGCCCACCTACACCGGCTCTACAGATGGCTTTGGGGCTGAGTCGTGGCTCCTTACTTTGGATAGTTGCTTTGGCTTGCACCCTTATGAGAGCAATGTCAAGGAAAGATTCGCCATACACCTCATTGGAGACACAAAGCAGGTGTTTGGTGGAGGAATGAGGAGCGGAAGCTCCATCCGACTTGAGAGACAAAGTGACTTGGGAGATGTTCGAGGAGTGATTCAGTGGCTCGCTATATATCGAGAGCACTTTGTGAAAAAGAGGATATATGAGTTTCATGACTTACGACGTGGATCTAGCACAAGAGTAGCACAGATGATGAGAGCAGTTTCTTAGATCTCCTTCGCATGTGGACTACCCGTAAGATGAGAAATTATAGGTTAACAGTTCATTCGAGGGCTCAATGTAGATATAGCGGAGCGAGTTAGGATATTATCTCCTCCCACACTTGAGAAGGCCATTGAGAAAGCCTACTTAGCTGAGGAGAACAGGACCAAGGCACAGGAGCATCGTGATAGAAACAAGAGCAAGTTTTAGGAGAGGATACAGGCCTTCCAAAGTCAGAGGTCATGAGGTACTACACCACCCCCTAGAGGAGGATTTTGGCCTCCGCCAGCAGCCACGAGGGCTCCACCACACCCGCAGCGGCGCACACACAAGCAGCCAAGGCCACCCGCAGGGGGGGCTGTGAGGACATAGGGATTTCAGAGAGGTATTTCTAGAGGAGGTTTTGGTGGAGCCAGGGATAGGAGGCAGGGCACTCAGTAGACACAACCAGCTTGCACTCAGTTGTCTGCTAGGGTTGGACCGGCAGGATCAATATACCAGAGTACAGGAGGGACCCCATCTCAAAGGGGTATAGTACGATGTTTTATTTGTGGATCTCCATATCACTATGTGTGCATGTGCCCGCACAAACCCAACACCATGGATGCACAGAGAGCTACTAGATCCGAGAAGACAGTGGGTGATGTAAGATGTGCTCATCATGTATATGCAGCGTTGACAACCGCTAGGCCGAGCATCAGGCCACAGTCATTGAGACGACAGGTACTATCAGGGGTATTTCTGTCTCAGTACTTTTTGATTCAGGTGCTTCAGATTCCTTTATATCACCTTCTATAGTGGACCAGTGTGGGCTAGTGGTGGCTAGGCAACCAGATAGTTGGTAGGTTGAGTTGGCCTCTGGGGCCAAACTCGTCGTGGACTCGTATGTGGAGAGTTGCGTACTTGATTTAGGAGCCTTCTCCACTACTCTTGACCTCCGAGTTATCCCTCTAGGTTCCTATCAGGTAGTTTTGGGCATGGATTGGCTCGAGACTCATCGAGCTAAGGTGGATTGCAGAAATAAGGTCATTAAGTGTCAGGATGATCTTGGGAGTGCAATTGTTATATCAGGGATGCAGAGGCCTATCTCCTTGCACATGATATCGGCTAAGCAACTCAAGCGGAGCATGCGTAAGGGTTGTCAGTTGTTTGCTATCACCATCAGTGATCGATCTGAGAGCATTCCAGAGCATTCACCCTTAGATGATCATGTAGTTTTGAGGGAGTATGTAGATGTTTTTCTAGGCAAGCTTCCAGGGTTACCACCCCACAGAGAGGTGGATTTCACCACTGATTTAATACCTAGATCAGCACCAATTTCTAGGGCACCTTATCGGATGACGACCCCAGAGCTTCATGAGCTCAAGATTTAGTTAGAGGAGTTGTTGGATAAGGGTCTCATTCGCCCTAGTGTATCTCCTTGGGAATGCCAGTCATATTTGTGAAGGACGGTTCTCTCGGGCTTTGTGTAGACTTCAGGAAGCTCAACAAAGTCACAATAAAGAACCATTATCCACTCCCTAGGATTGATGACTTGTTTGATCGACGCGTGGAGTGAGAATGTTCTCCAAAATCGATCTCAAGTCGTGGTATCATCAATTGCGCATTTCAAATGCGACATTCATAAGACATGTGTTTCGCACACGTTACAGGCATTATGAGCTCATAGTGGTTCCATTTGGTTTGACCAATGCCCTGCACTGCTTCATGAGCCTCATGAATGGTGTAGTTAGGAAATTTCTGATCACTTTGTCTTAGTGTTCCTTGATGACATATTGATATATTCTCGCTTACGAGGAGGAACACGAGGGGCATTTAAGGCGGTACTTCAGGTTTTGAGAGAGCAAAAGTTGTATGGGAACTTGGAAAAATGCAGCTTCTTTCTGACAGAGAGATTCTATACTTGGGTCATATCATTTCAGGTGAGGGTATCTCCGTAGATCCCTCTAAGATACAGTTATCTTGGACTAGCTAGCACCCACACATCATCGAGGTAAGAAGTTTCATGGGTTTAGCCAGTATTACCGCAGTTCGTACAGGACTTTTCTAGGATTGCTCACCCTCTCACTTCTCTTCAGAGGAAAGGGAAGAAGTTTGATTGGTCAGAGAAATGTGAGCAAGCCTTTCAGTTGCTTAAGGAAAGATTAACCACGGCCCATCTTAGCAGCCTGCACTGACAGAGGATTTTGTTGTTTGCACCGATGCATCACTAGAGGGTTTGGGAGCGCCTTCTTATGCGGAGCGTCGGGTTATTGCTTTTGAGTATCATAAGCTCAAGCACTACGAGCTTAATTATCCTACCCATGACTTGGAGCTTACAGCAGAACAGTACATGCTCTAGTGCGTTGGTGACATTTCCTTTTGGGTAGGCTTTTCATTTTGAGGACAGATCACCGAGTTTGCAGCATATCTTCTCACATCCGAACCTCAACACTCGTCAACGGCATTGGATGGAGTTCCTATGTGAGTATGATATGGAGGTTCAGGATATCAAAGGGAAGGAAAATGTGGTTGTAGATGCTCTTAGTAGATGATGTCATGTGCTTGCTTCGTGACACGTCGCACGATTTGAGAGGCTGGATTCTTGAGCACCTTCTAGAGGACAAATTTTATGAGGGAGCTAGATAGATGTTAGAGTCTCAGGGTTCCTTAGAGGGAAAATATTCTGGGTGTGTTTTAGAGGAAGATGGTTTGCTTCGGTTCCACAGTGCATCTACGTGCCTAAGTCGGTGATTTGCGTAGCTTCATCCTCACAGAGGCTCATTGAGCCCCTTATGCGGCACATCTAGGAGTGAAGAAAATGCATGCCGATCTGAGGGAGTTATATTATTGGCTAGGTCTTCAATGGGACATAGCAGATTTTGTTGCATGTTGCCTTGAGTGTCAGAGGGTCAAGGCAAAAAATTCACATCCCGCAGGACTTTTACACCCTCATGATATTCCTGAGTGGAAAGGGGATGTGATCTCCATGGACTTCAAAGTCGGACTTCCTATGTCATCTTATCGTCATGACCCCATTATTGTCACCATGGATAAGTTGATCAAGGTTGCGCACTTTTCACCAACCAAGGTCACCTATAATGCGCAGGCCATCGCCAAGGTATTTATGGAGGACATTGTTAGGTTACATGGGATTCCAAAGACCATCATCAATGACAGGGATACCATCTACACTTTAGTTTTCTGGACTTCTTTTCAAGCCACTCTGGGTACTCAGATTAATTTCAGTTCAGCTTATCATCCAGAGACAGATGGACAGACAAAGAGGGTTAATCAGGTGTTAGAGGACATGTTGAGAATGTATGTGATGGATCAGCAAAAGAAATGGGAAGATTATTTGCATTTAGTTGAGTTTGCTTACAATAACAACTATCATAGTTCCATTGGTATGGCTCCTTACCAGGCTTTGTATGGATGACCTTGCAGGACACCTTTGAGTTGGGATAGACTAGATGACAAGATTATTCTAGGACTAGACTACCTTCAGGAGTTAGAGCAGCAGGTTGTGTTGATTAGACAACGTCTTGAGCAGGCCATAGCACGCCAAAAGGCATATGCAGACACCAAGAGGATTGATCGTCACTTCTCAGTGGGTGAAAAAGTTTTTTAAGGGTTTGTCCGCATAAGAGTCCTATCCGTTATGGAAAGGGTTCTATGCTATTGCCTCATTTTGTGGGGCCTTTTGATATTTTAGAGGTCACCGGTCCAGTTGCCTATCGCCTAGCTTTTCCACCACACCTTGCATGGGCTCACGATGTTTTTCATGTTTATGTACTACGTAGATATGTACCTGATGCTTCTCATGTCTTGGATTGGTCGGCATTACAAGTAGAGGACGGAGGATAGTGGAGATTGGAGCCCGTACGCATACTGGAGCACCGGAGGTTGGCCCTTCGGGTCAAGACTTGGACCAGGTTAGAGTACAGTGGGACCAATACGATGAGACAAAGCTACTACCTGGGAGGATGCGATACCTTTGAGGGCTAGATATCCCTATCTCTTTCAGTGACTTCCAGAAGGAAGTCTAATTTTAGTAGAGGGGGATGTAGTGCCCACACTTTTTATAGCTCAATAGCTTGTTGTTTCTTTGCTCATAGACATGTTTTGACAGTGATTGGTTATATCTTGGACATTATAGTTAGATATTTGATCTTATTAGACATGTGTGGACATTTAGGCGTATAGCGCCAATTCAAATTTAATTTCTTTATTATCACATTTTATTATAATGTCATGGATACTAATGGATATGATGTTGTGTTTGGAACCTAATTATAATAATGGATAGTTGTTGCATGTGGAATTCTATGGTTATATGTCACGTATCATCTTGTCTAATTTTTGAATATTAAGTATAATTGTGCACGCTTGTCGCATCTTGATTTCAGTAGGATGTTAGGTTAGTTTAGAATGCATTGATATCTTACTCTATCATTGAATTATATTGTATTGACAAAGCGTTAATGTGTGCAATGAGTGTGCAGTGACAGTTTTATAGGAAAACGTGGGATTCGTGCCAACTACTCAATCTTGCACAAGCTGTTCCACGGGCCGAGTCCTAGCCATGTTCATTGTGTGAAGCCTTAGTATAGGAGATTATTATTTTGGGCACTATAAGTGACCCCAATTTATGCAATGTATTGTGCTTTGAATTATTAATTTTGTTTAGGGTTGCTAGTGAAGTTGTAAACTTGTTTTGGGAGTTAATAATTCCACTTGTTTTTAAATTTTTGATTTTGTTTATTTAGTCACTTAATCACAAGGGTTTAGGGTCACATGTGAGACACTTGGGTGGTCCCCATACCCTCTACCCTTGTGCAAAAATGAAAAACCCGAAATTAGGGTATTTTGGGCATTTTTAGGGACCCTTTGTAGCTTGGGAGTCCCCCTAACATAAAAATGAGCCATTGGACCCTACCTAATGGGTAGGGGGGCTTATTTTCAAGGCTAGGCAGAGTTTCTCCTCCCCTTTTACCTCTTGTTTAGTCACATCCATGTAAGGGATGTGGATTTGATTGTTTATCAAAAGTTCCACTAGTTTTTTCTTGCTAACATTTAGGGGAATTTGCGAGAAGAGGGCAAAAGACAATTTTACCCTTTCTCTCTTTTGTTTTGGCATCTTTGACCTTGATGAGGGAGAGGTATGACACATGTCACCCCCTCATTTGTGAAGATGCTTGCTTGCTCCTCTTCAAATTCCCATTCATGAGAAAAGAGAGGGAATTTTTCTTTGGAATTTCTTGCTTGGGTGATTTGGAGCTTGGGATTTGCTTGAATCAAGAGTGGAGAAACTTGAAGTTGGGAAGCTTTTTGGAGAGCTTCCTTGAGGTAGGATCTTATGTCTTTTTGTTGT
Source organism: Taxus wallichiana var. yunnanensis (assembly GCA_018340775.1). Taxonomy (NCBI): domain Eukaryota; kingdom Viridiplantae; phylum Streptophyta; class Pinopsida; order Cupressales; family Taxaceae; genus Taxus; species Taxus wallichiana. The sequence goes on from CM031239.1 coordinate 189,739,865, forward strand.
GTTGTTTTTCCTTTTAGTTGTTGAATTGGTTGCTTGAGATTGTTATTTGTTGTATGTAGATTTTGGTTACTTGCTTGTTTTTTTACTCCCTCCATCATATGGCATGATGGAGTTTTGGAGTGTGGGGGAAGAGGGAGGAAATTTTTCCTCTCAATCCTCAAGGCTTGATGGACAAGCCTTGTAGGGTATTATTATTTTCCCCTCAAATGGTTGAGGTGGGGAAGTTGATTCATTTGGCTTGAATCTCCTTCCCCATTCTTGGTAAGGAAACCCCTTTGGGGTTTAAAAATCCTTCCAAGGAGGACTTGGAGAAAGGGGGAGGAATAATGAGAGATTTGATTGAATCGGGAGCAATAAGGAGGATATGGAGATGTGTATTTTGTGCAAATAATTTTGGAGAACTTTTATCCTCTCTTCCCCATTTTTGAGGATGAACATGGGTTCTCCTCCTTGTAAATTTTGGAGTCTTATTTGTATGTGTTTTATTTTTGTGTGCTTGTATCATTGTTGGTTTACCCTCCATCTTGTGCAAGTCTTGGTTAGTGATCCTCTTTCCCATGGGCTTGGGGGAGGCTAGCATGCATCCCAACCTTGGGATAGGCATGTGATGATGCCTATGGTTGGGTGGCAAACAAGCTCTTTCTCCTTGTTGGTTTCCTTAAAAGTCACTCTAGTTGAAGCTCAAGCATGGAGATGGTTGGATTTTGTGGCATCTTGGTCTCTCCTTATTTCCTCAAGTTATTGTGAAGCATTACTTTCATTGTAACACCTTGAGTATGGGTTGTGGACTTGTATTCCATGTAAAATTTCTATTTTGTAAATTGTATCCTTGAGATCTTGAGCTTTTATTTTTAGCTAAGTAAGCCACTTCAAAGTCTTGTAAAAATCTTGTGTAAAACCCTTTTGGGTGGATATGTATTGTGGTATATGTGAACTTGGAAACAAAAAAAAATATATTGTATTTGTTGTTGTCTTAAATATGAAAACATGATATGTAATCTCCTTTTGAAATGAAAGAATATATATTTGAAAATATGTCTTCTTGTTAATATGTATGCATTCCATGTTGAGAATCTCCCATGTTAAGAATATGAAATAATCTTTAATTGCATTTGAAAAGTATTTTTTTTTTTCCCTCTTGTATTGTGTTGTTGGTAACAATATTGCATGGAATAAGAATAGTCTTGCATTCTTCTCATGAGAACTTAATGTTTTGTTCATATTAAACAATCATGCTTGATTAAGTTTTCCTTGCAAATTTCTTTTAGGAGTAAGACTTATTTTTATTGGAAAAAGGCCTGGTTTACCTTCCTTGTAACACAAAATATAGAGTAACTATTACATATCAATTTAGCTTGGTAAAACAAAGAAATGAGTACTGCTGGTTTTTATGTTTTTTTTTTTAAAAGACAAAAAAGGGGGTATATTCATTATATGACTGTAATAATCCCTTAGAAAAAATATATATATATATATATATATATATATATATATATATATATATATATATATATATATATATATATTAAACTTAATGTAAATATATATACACAAAATATATAGTATTTAAAAGCCGCTTTAACAAAAATTTAAACAAAAAAAAAAATTAGTTGAGGGCGGGGGGTTTGGCCCCACCCCGCTACACATATTACACAATAAACAAAAAAATGGCGGTGGGGCGGGGGGCGAACACGCCCGCCCCCTTTGTAAATGCCCATGGGGCACTTTGCCCCATGGATCCCACCGGCTTTGGGCCTGCCCCGCTCCCAACCTCGCCTCGCAGCCTGCTACGCCCATGCATCGCCTCCTCTCGCCCCTCGCCGCCTACCTTCCCACCCCCCTGTCACGCCTCCTCACCATTAAATGCTACGCCCCCTGTCCACCCACTTCCCTAAATCAAAACACAAAAAAAAAATAATAATAACAATAAACGTATATAGAGATATAGATACGTATAAATAGAGATATAGATACGATGCATTGGTTTTAAAGTTGATATAATTTAACAAACTAACAAACTAGAATATGGTAATTCCTTTCATGAAAATCTCCATGAATCAAAAAAAAAAACAAACCTGTACATTCAGGGAGCCACAATTAAAACAAACCGAGAAGAGAAATTAGAGAAAGAGAAGAAAAAGCCATTAGAGGAAAAAGGCAAACTTTAGGGGAAATTAGAAACCAAGGGCCAAGATGAATTTGATCCTAGGGTTATTATTAAATCCTCCTTTCTTTTTTAGTCATGGGTTTTAATGAGAATTATAGCAAAGAGGAAGGGTGTGATGGGTTAAATAATTTCAGAAGGGGTTGTAGGTAAATTTATCCAAGGGGAAATTAATTCTATTTAAAAATGAGTAGATTATTGTTCCCATGACAAATTTTAATTAAAAAGGAAAGAGGTATTTAAGGTGTACAAATTTAAAGGATAAGTAAATATTTAAAATCGGGTTTTGGCTAATAATTCATTTAATTGGCTAAATTAAAATAGTATAAATTTAGTAATTATCAGGAAAGGTTATAAAAGATGTATTAGTATTAACTAATCCCTTCAAAAAAAAATTACCCCGAAATTTTGGTCGCGTTTGGTGCACGTTTTCCGGTGTCTCGGATGGGGCATTACAACTTATATTAGGCCATGCTTAATCTATTATGTGAGCTACATATCAAGATTTATGTAAGAACCGAAATTCCATCGGGAAAGCAATGAAGAGGATCCTAAGATACATCAAAAGCATCATGGACTTCAACATGGAGTACACAACGAATAATCAACACTTCTTGATAGGTTACTTAGATTCATATCATGCAAGTAACGTTGACGATAGGAGATCCACTTTTACCTTTGTATTCTCATTGGGATTCGATCACTATTGTGAGGGAGTAAGAAGCAAATAGTCATTTAATGCTCTTAAACTAAATAAGAATATCACATTGTAGTTGTCTATGAAGCGATATTCTACATCACATACTTGAGGAATTAGGTATACTACATAAGAAACCAACAACCATTTGTATGTTGACAATGATGTTATTTTAAAACTTGTTTGCATCCGAATGTTTCATGAATGAACAAAGCACATTAAGGTACAAGTGCTTTCAATACACGAACATGTTCTACAACACAACATCTAGCTTGAAGTTCTATTTCTGAAGAACAACATGTAGATGTCTTTACTAAGCCAAATGCATGGAAAAAACTTGAGATGTTCGGATAATCTCTTGTATTCACTTGAGACCATGTTGAATTAAGGAGAGCAATTTAGGTTTAATTTTAGTTTGTTAATTGATTATTTGAAATAATGTAATCTTAAGCAATCAATATTACTTACTTAGGTCAATAATATGTTAGAGCATATTTGTTATATAATATAGGGACTAGATTTGTTTCTATTTTTATTACTTGTGCAATATCTATAAATATTGTAACCATATTATTAATCAATTATAATAAATCTTTTCACAAACTTGTTACTTGATTAACCATTAATTTAGATTGTGGATTAAAGGCAACATATGCCGCCTAGCCTCCCACACCCTAGGGAGGAGAAAAACAATATTTGAGTTTTTCACCACTCAAACATGCCAAAAGAATTAGGGAGATCATGTTCAACCATACATGTTATAGTCATGATCAAGATCTTATTACATGTAAAATTGGGAGTAAAAGCTACGCTTAAATAAGAAAATATTCATTCGTAGAGAGTCATTCGACCTAACATATATATCTATTTACCCACTAACATTAAAAAAGTTAAATTTTTATTAACACTACGATAGAAAATCATTTCAATATAGAAAAATGTAGGAAAATATCTTGCAATGATAGTTTAAGTGGCATCTTACAATACTAATTGGGGTGGTAGTGGAATGTTGTAGATAAATAATTAATGATGTCTTTAAATTTGACATTTAAATTAAAAAATTATAATGTCCTATCTATACGATAAAGATACAAATCTTGTTTTCTCAAGCCCATTATATTAATACAACTAAATTGACGAAATTTCTCACCAATTAATAAAGAATTAAGAAATGTCCAATACATTAATGTAGCTAAATTGATGCACTTTTCATCAACTAATAAGAAACTTTAAAAAAGTTAATAAGAATATTAATCTATATATAGAAAATTTATGATAACTCAATATTTATATTTATCAACATTTTTCACATAAATTAATTGTCAAATATTTGTACTTGATTAACATAAATAAATACAATTAAAAAATAAAAATAAAAATAAAAAACATAACTTATTCGTTTCGTCCCTCTCTTTCAAATGTTTTTGTAAAATATGATGAGACTTGAAAAGGTGTTTCCCATATTAGTTCTTTGACGTCATAAGTCATACATTTAAAACAACTAAACAAAAAGTATTAGAAAATCATTTTGGGAAAACTCTTAACATTAACAAAGACCAGTTTTAATGCTTTGCTTTGTTTATATTGTCCAATATCTAGGAGAGAGGACCCAATAGTTGAGCGAGTAGCCTAAACATCACGTAAGTTCGTAGAGCAATATAGTCAACGCGTCGGACAAAAATTGTATGAAAAATAATGCATTGCCTTTGGTTTGGCATGTGTGTTGTATGTTGGAGGTCATGGGTTCAAGGTTTGTTGAGTGTGCTTTGCGAAATTACGTGATGGTTAGGCTTCTCCATAGTTGAGTGGGTACTTGAAGATAGTTGAGAGGGTACTTGAGGGGGAATACCCAAAACTTGAACAAATTTAAATGAAAAGTAGTTGTACAAATTACATATTATTGTACAACTTGTACCCAACAAAGATGTAAAGTAGCCAATCACAAGGGGACACATTATCTCCACAACTTTTAGATACCATTTTTTTAGTGCATTTCAAATTTGTTATTTTAAATCAATTCAAAAGGTGACTTTCCCTCCAAATAAACACATGAAACGAAATATGTATACATGCTGACTCAACTATGTGACAAATTTCAAATACCGACGTGACACCATTTAATCACCATGTAAACACCAAACTAACTATCACAACTAGCGGTTCCTCTCCCTTGGTACAATATTAATTCTTGTAAAAAAAAATCAGTCTATTCAGTGGATTTAAATGTTTTTTTAACTTGTAAGGTAAACAGAAACATTATGGGATAGATACGCAGTTGTGTATACCACCAGTCTATCAAATAATGACTTAATAATGACCGCTCGTGCATAACCCATAAAAAATTTAGCAGAGTGGAAAGTGGAGTGGGTAAAAATTATCATTGAACCGTTACTGATTTTGTGAAGTTGTGAATTAGAATAATAAAAGCAAAACATTAGAAGAATGAAATCACTCGAATATCCTTTCCATATAAAGGAGACGTAAAAGATATTACAATTTCCTACTGCTTATCTTGCCATAGTGTTTTCAGTTGGAAAGACCATGCCTTGTAAAGCCGGATGCAATTAACATTTAGGGCACTGACATTTATGGTTGGGTCTTCTAAAAATCAACACCAAAGACATAAAAAATGCAATCAATTAAGAAAAAGTAACTAGGAGCTCATATCTTGAAGTTGGTGCTCTGATGTGGAACAACTATTGCTTTGTAAGCATTGACTTTCTCAACACCTCAAATAAGCCTGAAAAATCTGATGGACATTAGGGTGACCTTGGATTCACGAGAGGCTGCATATAAATGGACTCCTTTCGTTAAAATTTGATTTTGTAAGATAAGGCATCATTAATTAGCAGAAATTTTGATCATGTAACTAACCTGAGATTTAGGCTAGTTTGATACAGATGTTGAGTTGCCCCATCTCTTTCCAATTCCCAATTCACTCCTCCAATGATCTCATTATTGTTGTTGGGCTCCTCCTCGCTTCTACCAACCTGTGTCCTCTCATTCTAGTCAAATACACAAGAACATATTTAAATGAAAATCAAAATAATAACCACAATGACTATATGTATAAGATCATATCTTACCTTTTCACGGAAATTAGCGTTTTCTTCTTTCAGTGATCGTTGCTGAGTGACAGTGAAAGTATCAGTCATCAGTTTATGCACCAATTTTAACATAAAACACTAAACATGGGACGAAATCACGTGACATTAAAATGAGATTACTGCCTATGTATAATCAAAGTAAAGACTATTAACTTCGGAAATGTTAAGCTAATCTGATAATTTATTATGTCTTCGAACAATAGAATGACTTCGATGAGCTTGACATCAGAAATTCCTCTTCTTTGTTTATCCGGTGGATTAAAACTCTACTTCCTTCCCAAAAGCAGACAATAACACACTAGAGACTTGAAACATTGGGTATGGACTTGCTAAGTTTTATATTTAGTTTAATATGTCGACATGAAAAGAGGAGCTCAAATAAAGAATAATTAAAACCGGCAGCATTATAATCGCTGATCTAGCAAGTAAAGTGCAGAAGGGTTAATAAATATATCCACGGAATCCAAATATATTAAACACTCCTACACTATAACAATATTATTAAACACACCCTCCAAAACAAAATTATTAAACATGTGTTATTCCTAAACCATGCAAGTAAAACATTGTAGCAATCTATTTTTATCTCTATGGTCGATTCTTTTTAATATCTTTGTTTAGCCCGAAGAAAAATGCAAGCCAAGCTGTGCAGCCCTTCCTACAGTCCCATTTTCATTCATCTTTATAAACTCTTTTGAAAAAGAAAAAGGTTTGGAATATGAGCATCCCATATGGACAACAAATTCACATTCATGCTCCCTCAAATATGCCGCAGCGAAAAATCGTTTGAGCTACAATCAATGCTGCCATCGAGTGATGCCTTTTTCAAAAGTAATTTTGTGAAAATTCCCAAATCCCATGTTTGTTTTTAGATAAGCACAGTCACACAACTCCCATGGGTTTTGAAGGGACCAAACAACCCTTTACAAAAAGAGAAGCACATTCACACAAGCCAAACGAAAGAGAGCAAAGGGAGCCATGCCAAACAGACTTGACAGGAAGACAACCCCCAAACAAAGCAAGACCAAACAAAGGTGTGCCATATTAAACTAACAGTGTTTTTTTAAATACACAGAAATACAAAAACAGTAGTAGAGATAAGAAACAGGAACAACACAAAAAAAGCCCAAAAGGTCAGCCAAAAGTTTGCCATTATTTCGCCTAAAGTAGTAGGATCCTTGCTACGAGGCCCAAAACTTGGTCCATTGTCTTTCGATCCAGCAACCTTTATGACCACCTTTTTGGGCCTTTTATCAGCATTGTCTTTGATCTCTGTGTCCAAGGTATCTTCACCGGTCGAGCTGCTCATCACGAGCCTCATGTTCCGCTTGCCTCCCTCGGCCTAGGTGAATTGATCCTGCAGGATAGATATCCTCTACTCTTGCATAACAATCTCAGCATTCAATCCCCTAATCCTCTTTTTCGGACATCAATTTTATGGTGACAATCTCTGACCTCCTAAACCAAATTCTTGTTAACAATGAGGATGGTGTTCGCAGTCGATTCCGCTCTCATTAACTCTGGCCTCCCAATCCACCAAATCCCTCTCTCTCTCTCTCTACCAAAAACTTCTCCCCTTTCTTGGACCCCTTTTTCAGATTGCAGAGGACATCCACAATCCCCTTTGGATTTTCCTTCCCACTCTCTTTCTTGAGGTGCTCCATGGCAGCTGCAAGAGTTTCATTATCATGCTCAGTATCACTAGTGGTCACCGATTGAGCAGGGATTAAAGGTTTTCCATTCTAGAAAATGAATAGAATTAGACCCTGGTGAAGGGGTACATCAATTTTCTTGTTATTAAAATAAGAAATGGAAGAAGACAGGGATCTAAAAGGAAAAAGGGCAAGCTCATGGCTTGATCCCTTTTCAAGTAATTAAGGATAGATAAGTGATATGAGAATATCATCCCAATTTACCGTCTAGCATCATATATGTCATCACCATAAGATAAACATCATCCCGTTGGTCAAGCAGATAAGTGCGAACAATGTCATCATCATAGGACATAATTCATTCTATAGGAAAAAAAAAAAAGTAGCTATTTCATGTTTACGCCAAGTCTTATCTTTGAAAATTTTGAGACCCTCCATTGTTAACCCAGTAACCTCTGCTATGGACTCCTTAGTAACCCTTATTTCAACCCCCCTCAGATTAAAGTCCCTCCTCTACCCAGGAATTTCCAAATTCCACAAAGAGTTGAGGGTCATTACCTTTTATACGCTGAATGTATTTTGAGAATCCTACTCTACGAAGAAATCTTCATAGGGTGGTGTCGTTTTTGAGGTGGAGGAATGAAGTCGACTCCGTTCGACCCTATCTCTGCCCATCCTTTGCTGAAAACCATGTCTTTCTTTAGGAACAACAAAACTGGAGCTACTAATCCCAAACCAAGAGATTTAACGCAAACAAACATAATACATATCCTTTCCCGAGTAGTGAAGGACCTTCTTACAATGCTTGAGCATGTGAACCTCGGGTGCCATCATTAGATAGCCTCCAATATTGTATCATCATTTACCAGATTTAAAATATTCTGCCAAGGTATAAGTTCCCTTGGCCACGTTGGCATTTCAGTCATGTTATTACCATAATTGATCAAATTTGACAAAGCAGTTTTATTACTCCGACCTATAAATATGTTGAATTTCCACTCTATCAAATGATGCCAAAAACGTCTTGGCTTTCCTGATTATATTATTTAATCTCCACACACAATTTCTTTGTTCTTTGAGGGATTTTATCACACATAACAAGTCTCCTTCAATGATGAGGGAATTGATATTCAAAGCCATGCATTGTTTTATGTCCTAGAGCATAGCCTTGGCCTCTGCATGATTATTAGTATGATTGCCCAAGGGGGCGTAAAATCTCTTAGACATCTCCCAAAATAATCATGAACAAGGCCACCATCCTCGAAGATAACTCCCCGGCTTAGCCAAGCCATCAAAATTAAGTTTAAAGCATCCTTCTGGGGGTCTAGCCCATTTAACCCTATTTTTATTTATGTCCTCTTTTTATTAGGGATTTTGGGTTTGAGGATCATATCGTGAAGAATGCTTCTTTCGATACTTGACAAAACTTATAAGTCCTTATCTTAATGATTTGAGCATTTTCTTTAAGAGCCTGTCCAATTTTCTCAATAACCATTTTTATGCTTGAAGATTGATTCCTAAAGATTTGGTTGTTTCTCTCAATCGAGATGCCCCAAATAGTATGTGGTAGAGCCAATTTCCAGATCTCTTTAGTAAGTTCATGTTGGAAATTATAATACAATTGTTTTGGGAGTAAAGAGACGTCTCCAGGAAGAACCATAATTAACTTGAAAAAATAAGGATAGTAGAGAAGACTTGGAAAGAAAAGGTGAATTCCAAAAAAATATGATTAATCGTCTCTTCTTGTTGCTCAAAGAGATTGTACCTATTAAAAATGATCATACCTCTCTTTCTGAGCTTATCCATTGTAAGGATCATTTTTTGAAAAACCTCCCAGAAGAAAAAAATTAATTTTGGGTATAAGGTTCTTATTCCATATCTTCTTCTAATAGCTGTTTGATTCAATTTGCTCAAAGTTCAGAAGATAACCAGATTTCACCTCATACTCTCCACAATCCATGTTCCTCCATAGTAGTTCATCCTGAACCCTACTATGGGGTAAGTGACATTCCTTTAGAATCTAGTTAAGATCATCAAAAGGATGTTGAGGTCCCGAATAGTTAGGGGTGGAAGAATCTAAACCCATCTTCTCTCCTTGTTCCAATAATTACAAACCAGCTCCCCGAATTCCAAGATAAAAAGGTCATAGATAGCTCCATGTCTCTACATTTTTGGGGCTTTATCCCTGATCCATGGGTCATCCCAAAATTTAATCTTTGTTCCATCTCCAAGATTCCATTTGATCCCTTTAACCAACAACTTCCAAGTTTGACAAAGATTGTTACGAAAAATGATCTTCTACGTAGCTCCTATTCAAAGAAAAAAGCCAAAGTTCTGCAAATATTTTTCTTTCAAAATGTTTGTCAAGGTTCCCTCTTCTCTATGCAATCTCCATCCCACATTAGCAATTAATGATTGATTCATAAGATGGAGGTTCTACAAACAAAGATGCCCCTATCCTTGGGCTAAATGACCTTTTCCCAAGCTATTAAAGGGATTCTTGTTTTATCTTCTGATCCTATCCATAAGAATCTCTTTTGTTTACTATCAATAGTTTTTTTGACTCTCGTGGGGATGATGAAAATGGACATTACATAAACAGTAACTCCCCGCAAAACAACTTTGAAGAAGTTGAGCTTTTCTGACTTGTGAAAGCTAAGAACCTTTCCAGGATGTAAGTTTTTATGGAATCTTTGTATAAATTTGCTTCATCCCCCTTATACTAGTTTTTTTCACACAGAGCAACATACCAAGGTAGGTATTCAAAATGATTTTTTTATTACATTCCAAATTGCTAGTAGGCCTGATCTGTTGTTCTTCCTTAATGTTGATGAAAAAATAAAAGCTCTTACAAAATTTATCCCGTTGCCTATTACTTCTTCATAAAGTTTGGTGATACTCTTGAAAGAACGAGCCTCCTGAATGAAGCTTTCCCGAAAGAACTGTGTCATTCAAAAATTGTTGAAGGATTTGGTTAACCACCCCATTAGCAACTTTGATTCCCTCAATTATTCCTTCATTTTGAGCTTTTGAACATAACCTACTCAAAGATGCATTAATAATAATGTAGAGAAAAGTGGAAAGAAGGTCCCCTATATAAGACCCCTTTCCGAGTTGAAGAATCCATTTGGTTTTCCATTTATAATGACTGAAAAACTGGGGCATAGGTACAAGCTTGGATCATTTTGATGAAATGAGGGTGAAACCCCAGTTTATGCAAAAGGGAAAACATAAAATTCCAAGATATACGGTCATAGGACTTTTACATGTCAAGATTAACAATCATAGCCTCTCTGTTGGATTGTTCCACTGAATGTATCATCTCATGGATGGTTATGATAGTGTCAAGGATTTGTCTTCCTGAAAAAGGCCCTTGATTTAGAGAAATAAAATTACTAAGGACTTCCCTCATTCTGAAAGCCATAATTTTTAGATGAGTTTGTACATTGTGTTACAAAGACTTAGAGGTCTAAAGTCCCCCAAGTACCTAGCACCTAGCTTTTTTGGCATGAGAGAAATAAAGGTGTGGCTGATTTGCTTTAGCGAGTGGCCGTCCGAAAGAAATCCTTAACAGTGTAACAACCTCTTTTTAACTATATCCCAATACATCTGGAAGAAAAATGCAGGGGAAGCCATCCGTACAGGGGTTTTTTCCCCTTCGATTTTCGATAAAATAGATTTTACTTCTTCCTCCGAAGGAATAGCAAAGAGTTCTCTATTTTCGTCATGGTTGATGAAAGGCTCAAAGAGATTTAGAGTTTCAACAATAGAGATCTCTGAAGGGAGCTAACCTTTAGCAAACAAATTTTTGAAGAAAGAGACAATGGTATTTGATATATCCTTATCCTCCGTGCTTGAGTTCACCATTTTATTTTATTTTATTTCATAAATCCTTCCTTTATTTGCTTTAATAGCGGTTAAGATGTGGAAGAATTTTGTATTATGGTCACCCTCTTTAAGCCAATTTATTTGGCATTTTTGCTTCTACTAAATCTCTTCTCTACTTAGGATATTATGGTATTCCACTAGAAGATATTTTTCCTTATCTTTGTCTTCGTTGCTCCATCCCCACATGTTGTATTATTTCTTCCAATTCCGGAGTTCTTTAAAAAAATTGTTTTTTGTAAAAAAATGTTGCCAAAGATTTCTTTGTTCCAAGTCTTGATTTTTGATTTAACATTTTTAATTTTGTTGATACTGAAACATGTTGTTTCCCTTTACTTCAATGTTCCACCATTCTTCTATCATCCTCTCTAGGTTTGGGTGTGTAGTCCACATTTTTTCAAACCTAAAAGCTCTTCCTTTAGTTTGACTCATTTCACTGAAATTGAGGACGATTAGATTATGGTCAGATCTAATGCGAGCTAATGAGGAAGGAGAGTACTGTTGTTCATGAATCCATTGATAATTAACCAAGAAATAGTCCAACCTTATTTGAATGAAATTCTCCCCATCACATCTATTGGTCCAGGTATATTTAGAACCGTTGAGTTCCAGATCAAGTAACCCATTCCAACTAATGAAGTTAGCTAAATCCTCCATGTTCTCTGGGTACAAATTGACACCCCTTTCTTCTCTGAGAGTATCAAAGGGGTATTGAAGTCTCCCCCAATAATCCATCTTGATTCATTAAACATCCTTCTGAAAGTCATTAGCTCTTCCCAAAGCACCTTTCTGCGAATTGTGGTATTAGGTGCATAGACATTTGAGATAATAAAGTGTTTTCTAGAACTAATTTAAGTAAAATGATGGCTATATGATGTTGACTATTGAATAGAGGATTACCTTCTAAAACATTCTTATTCCACATGCATAGCAATCCCCCCGAGGCTCCCATGTTTTTGGTGGATTTGTTTTCTTTTAATTTTATGATGGTTAGTTGACTGATTTGGTTCATGGTGTCATATAAACTCTAATATATTATGATTATCATGCCAATAGAGACAATGTTACAATAGAAGTGGCCTTCTTGCAAATATAATGGTGATTGGTTATGGGATGGGTATATTTGATTTCTCATCCTTCTCTTATCCTTCTTTGTGGCTTCAAAATTCCCGATAAATTTTTTTAAATTCTCTCTAAAATACATGCCTTACTACCCAAGTCAAATATGCTTTTCTAGCACATCTTAAAAATGCTTCTACGACTCAAAAATTCTCACAACTTTTTCCTAAAAACAAGAACACCTTCCAATTCAATTGATCATGAAAAATAAGATGATAAGTAACTGTTCATCCATGGTGTCATAATCTTCAATTTTCTTTCATATGCATGCTAACTAATTATAGAAACATTTTTTTAAAAAAGCAACATGAGCCATGATCAATTCTCTTTGACATTTCCTCCGACTTCGCATGAAAAAATGTTTCCAAGTTCTACAATGAGAAGAATATGTATGATGGATCTAAACAAACAAATTAGACCAATTTATTCAATGCTCCTACTTCATCTACAAAGTAGATCATTGAATAATATTGTGATGTAAGAGTATCTAAGTTTTCTTGTAATATTGCATCATAAAAAGAGTTTGTGAATGATAGGTTGAGCAGATCTCATGTAGCTTTGCACAATCTTGTGAATTATACTATTTTTAATACTAAGAAGACAAAGTCTTGAGTCATAGGTTCTTCACAACATTTAGTGTTGTATCCATGGATGATAGAATTTCTTGTGTACAAACAATGCATGATTGTGTACATATACATTTTTAATGTTGTTCCCTATGCTTGTCTTAAAATTTTGTGCCCTACTAGGTTAGATGCACTTTCTAGTCTTGTATCATTTTTTGGCCAATAGATGTTACATAATTTTGTACCCTTGTGCATAAGTTTGTTTTTTTACATGCTTCCCAACATTGATATAGCTGGACTTGGACACGAAGACCTTGAACTATTTTCTCCCCCAGTAGGTTAAGCAAGCAACCTACTATGCCTTGATCAAATGCAGATGCCCTCATGAAATATTACCCGCAAATCAAGTGAATTAGATTGATGGTGATTTCAACTTAATCTTTGCCAAGTTTTCTTTATTATTCCCTTCGATTGCTATGATGCATTGAAATGTACCCCACCCCTAGAAACATTTCCGATCTGAAACATGGGGAAATGTCACAAAACACCGGGCACATTCTAGAAATGTCCCGAGTATGGCTATGATGTATGGAAACGCCCCACCCCTATCCCTTAGTAATTTTTCTAGTAGGATAAAGGGAGGAAACATTCCCGAAATACTAGGCTCTTTTGGAAATGCCATGGGTATGGCTCTGTCGTACCTAGGATGTTTTCGGAATGTAATCAACATTTCAAGGATGTTTCTGCGGTGAAGTGGCTTAAAAATCTAAAAAAAATAAAAATAAACCATTTTTTAAATCAAATTAAACGTTTCTAAACCTATACCACCCACCCATCCTTCCCAAAGACACTTCCTAAAAGTTACATAATGGCATCTTTGGTCCATTCTAAATCACTCTCATTTTTTCTTGTTGTATTGAATTTCTATTAAACAAACATTCAACGCTGTGCAAAGTAAAGAGACATCAAGAAGCACCTTGAAGGAAGAGTTCAGGAGGTATCACTAAGAGATAACAACATCAAGGAGGATTTTAGAAGCAAATTTGGAAGGAGGGATAAACTTGAGAAAAATCTGATTGTTTTTTTAGAAAATGTTAATGTGATCAATGATCGGAATGATCTATGCATAATGCACACATCATTCATGGTCATTTATTATGATATCAATATTTAGTTTTAATAATTTTTAAACTCTACTTAAAGAAAAATGTAACCTTTCCTTTATGTGTTTTCCTAAATAAGAAGTTAAAACTATATTTTACTTTTTAAATTAAAAATAACATCCAAAATTTTTGTATGCTTTCATATCACACATATATGGTGAACTTGGTGATCAAAATCATAATATGGTGTGTATGGTTTAATTTTTGCTATTTTTACAAGTTTTGTTGCTATTTTTAAATTTATAAATATGAACTCTATGTATGCTCTCACCTCGCGCATATATGTTGAACTTGGTGATCAAAAGTAGAATAACATGCGTAAGGTTTAACTTCTTTTGCTATTTTTAGAGTTTTTTTTTGTTTTTATTAAAAAATCCAAACTCCATATATGCTCTCACCTCGCACCTTCATGGTGAACTTGGTGATTAGAATCAGAAAAGGGTATGTAGAGTGGTTTTATTTATTATTTGCTAAGTTTTCTTGTTATTTTTAATTACATGTTCGAACTTTGAGATATAAAATATAAATGGCATCCAGTTCAGTTTCAAGGGAGGGCATGGGGAAGCAAGCCAAAGGGAGGATCTGAATCCCACAAAACAAGATCCTAATTCTCCTCTTTGGAGACATGTACAAGTGTTGGAGAACCTTGTTGGTAGTGGTAGTCGATCTTGGATATACAATCATTGCAATATGCATTTCAAGTCCCGATATACCCGACTCAAAACCATTTAATCGGGGTAGTGGGAACAAGGATTAGAAAGTGTTCCAAGGTTGATAAAACACAAATTTTGGCATACATGAAAGAGCAAGAGGAGGCTGACTTGCAAGTTGCAAGAGCTAGATCTAAAACCGTTCCTTTGCAAAGGAGGGGTTTAGGAAAACCACCCACCCCATCAAACCATCCTTTCACTTAAACTCTAACCTAACCACTTGAAGTTAAAAATTCCTTAAAAGAAGAGACCACCTCATGAAAGAGAACAAAATGTCCATTAGAACAAGTATTTGTAATTGAGAAGAGGGAAATTCTTAATGAGTTGGTTTCTCGATGCATTTATGCATGTGGGCTGCCCTTCAATGTGTTGTGGTCACCATATTGGCAACAAATGGTGAAATGTATTAATGAGGCACCACAAGGATATAAAAGACTTGGTTATGAGAAGGTTGGAACATCATTTTTGGTGAAAGAAGTGGACCATATACATACTTCTTTACATAAAATTCAGGACTCTTGAAAGGACTCGAGGGTGTTTATTATTTCGGATGGATGGAAAGATGCTCAAACTAGACCCCTAATCAACATTCTTGCAGTGTACCCTAAAGAGACAATGTTTTTAAAGGCCATTATTTTTTAGGGTGAAGTGAAAGATGTAAAATTTATTGTTAATATTTTTACTGAGGCTATTGAGTCGGAAGGCCCTCAAAACATTATCTAAATTATCATAAACAATGCAAAAAAATTGTAGAGCAAAAGGGTTTATTGTAGAGGGGAGTTATGAGCACATATTTTAGAAACCTTGTGCAACACAATCCTTGAATTTAATGTTGTAGAAGATTGACAAAATACCATGGATACAAGAGGTCTATATAGAGGAAAATGATATTTAGATGTTTGTCATGAATCCTTATATGTCTCGGGATATCTTTTGGAAGTTTTCAAGGTTGGAGTTGTTGAAGGTAAGGGAACAATTTACTAGTTTCTAATATTTATTTTCTAACTTTTTATGGAATTATTAATTGAATTTCCTTTAAATTTAATTTTAAACTTTATTAAACTATTTTAATTTTATTTTAATAGGTTTCTAAAATGAGATTTTCCTATCACATGCTCGTATTGAGACGAATTGTGAAGGTAAAACATGCCTTAAATAATATGGTGATTGATGAAGTTTAGTTCTTGTGGAGACAAGGATACACAAAATGAGCCATCAAGAAAAAATCATTAATATTTGACGATGATTGGTGGGCAAAATTTGAATACTTGCTCGGTTTTATTGAGCCTATTTTATCTATGATTAGATATGCGAAAAAAATCATGCTTGTAAAGGGGAAATCTATGCTTGAAAAAATAGAGACATTATACAAAAGAAAGATTAAGATCCTTAAGAAATCTTCTATAACGAAGTAAAGAGTGTGATCATGAGGAGGTGGAATACAATGACTACCCCATTGCATTTCCTTACGTATGCCTTGATATAACAATGAAATACTTGGGCTACTTGATAGAAAACCACCATATAATACTCAAGAAGTTGCAAATAGAAATAAGACAACATTTTAGAGGCTTTTTCCTGATCCATCTGTAGCTAGTGTGGTCTACTATGGAATGACGATCTTTGTGTCTGTGTTTAATGGTAGCATAAGAAAAATTGAGGCATCATGTTACAAGCACACGATGACTCCATTCACGTGGTGGTATGTACATGGCCATGTTGCTAAGTACCTATGACCTATTGCCATTAAAATCCTCACAGGTATGAAATATTAAAATGAAATCAAATGTTTGTTGTTTATTAATTAAAAATTTAAGTTATTAGAATATTTTAATATTATTAGTCATTGGAAATTTCCAACCACCCTTTTTTGTAACAGGGCTACTAATTCTTCATGAGAGCGAAACTAGAGTGCATATATACCTTCATCCACTCAACCAAATGGAACAAGGTAGCATCCAAGAAGGTCGAGGATTTTGTGTATGTACATAACAATTTGTGCATTCTATCACACAAGACCAATGGCTATACTAGAGGTCCCAACAAACTTTGGGATATTGATACTTTGAGGCTAGTGACTTTGATGCTTCTGCTGCTACTTTTGGCCAACTTTCATGGATAGTGGAGCTAGTGGGAGTGGAGCAAGAAGTGACATTCATGGAGATGATTATGAGTAAAATATACATGATATATTATAGAATCTAGATCATAATCATGTATATATGAAACATTGAAATTATAACTATCTTGAATGACGAATCTTTTAAACTTCAATGAATACATAATATTTTGAGTGCTTTATCTGTTATGGTCCATGGAACAAAATATTAAAAATGACTACTATGCGCACACACATATACATATATACTACTATGCCCACACACACACAAAGGAACGCATGATGGAATGGAACATTCACATACAAAGGTGGAATTTCGCACAATGATATGAAAAATTATTAGCATGAAGGTGAAGTGATATCTTGATAATATCATTTCTAATGACATGGTGGAGATTGAAGAGGATTTTACATCTTAACATGTGTAAAGTCATGGTTGTTTAAGGAACATTGATTGCTTATGAATAAGCAATGTAACATACACATCGAGATCGATATATATGAACATGAAGTCCTATGTTATATAATTCCCATGGATATATGCCATGTTCTACTTGGATGACCTTAGTTGTTTCGGAGAATATCACAACAAGATGTAATTAATTATACCATAGAGAAGGATAGATGAGAGTACAATTTAAATAGTGTAAAGGATTCCATTGTAGAAGTGGAGAGAGGAATGAAGGTATTTTTATTTCTGTAAAATAATTCCTAAATGAAGAAAAGAAGAATGAATGTTTTATGTTTGTTCTAAACTTTTCTCGAGAAAGGAAAGGATGGCACAATAATGCGAAGGAACTTTCACATGACGTGGAAGAAATTATAGGTGAGCTCACAAAGTAATCATGTAGACATGATTCCAAAAATAATTTTATCAAACAATGCCCTATATAGGTTAATGCCTATTGAGAATGAGGAGATGGTGAAGAAAGTTCAATAATTGCATGAGAAGGGGTTCATCAAAAAATTCTCAACATGTGTGGTGTACATACAATAGTTGCATTGAAGAAAGTATGTGAGTGGAAAATGATCACCGATTCCAGAGCCATAAAAACTACCATCAAGTCTAGTCTTTCATTGCACTACATGGTGGACAATTTGATGTCTTGTTTGTGGGTAGAAGTACATTGTGAAGATTGAGATGAAGAGTGGGTATTGATAGATCAAAATAAGAAAATATGATTAGTGGAAGACTACTTTTAGGATGCAAGATGGTTTGTAGAAGTCATTGGTCATGCCATTTGGGATAACCAATGCACCATGAGCACATTCATGTGACTTATGAATAATGTTTTGAAGCCCCTTTTAGGAATTTCAATTTATATCTAGATGACATTATGATTTTCAGCAGATAAAGTAGGATCATAATCCTTTTTAAGGATTAATATTTACATTTGCATATTTACCAAAAGGTAAATATCATTTATAAGTTAATAAGTGATTTGTTATAACCAAACATTTAGTTAATTGGTTAAATGTATCGTAAGTCATTAGAAATAACTTACAAATAGATTAGCATTTTGTTATAGGAGCTATTTCTCCTCTTTATATGGAGAACTCATATGAAATAATAGAGGATAGAATTATTATTTTCTCTTTCTCTGAGTCTAATCCAAAACTACATTTGGTATTAGAGAGACTTAGTTTTGCATATGTGATGGATTCAAGGTCGGTGTATATAAAGGTTTAGCTCTACATATTACAAGCCATGTACGGTCAATTTTGAGTTCTATCACGTCCAAGTGAAGATGATTCCTAGCCTCATTCATTCACATCGATTCATGCCGCTCTTCCTTTTATTTCGTGTTTTTTGTTTGTAAATTGAGATGTGAGAAAATGCGTGAAGTTATACCAAAGAAGTTGATATGGATTTTAATCTTCATATCCAATCGACAGTGTCTCTCGCTTCCGAGTGATTAGCTCATTCGGATACATTACATTTGTTCTATTCCTAAATAGAACCATACAAGATACATTAGCATGTTTTGATTTATGTTTATATAAATGGTAAAATATGCCAAGAGGTATAAGCACCTATACCTCTCGGCATATTTTACATATATTTATATAATATAGGTATGCTAGTAGAACTACGGGAGTTGCATTATACATAAAATGATACCAAAAAAGGGGGGAAAAAGAGGGAATTTAGTTCGTGCATGAATGACCTTGACGAGAACCTATTAAATTGGTGACTTGAGACTCATATTCTTAATAATAAGGATCCCCGCCCACGTAGTTCATTGGTGTTCATCGTAGAACCCTCCCCATGTAGTTCATTGGTGTTCATCATCATGATCATCATCGTCGTTGTTATCTTCAAAGATCATAGTGATCGAATTTCTTTGTCATCGTTGATCATCATCATTGTCATCATCCTCGTCATCATTATCACCACCATCACCAAAACCATCATCATTATTAAAAATATTAATATTATAATAATTTTATTAATAGTATTTGTAATATTGTGGTTATCATCATCTCAATGATCGTCATCCTCACAATCGTCATCGTCTTTGGTGTTGTCATTTTCATCATTTTAATGATCAATATAATCATTTTCATCATCACTGTCGTCATCATCGTCCTCATCATTATTATCACCACTATCGCTACCACAACCATCATTGTCATCATCATTATTATCAATATTAGTCTTACTAATAAAATTGATATTGTTATTAGGGTTTATAAAATAGTACAAACTCTTATTATTATCATTATTATAAATTTTATTAATATGAATGTTGTTAATATTATTATTTCAATAACAATAAATATTAATGTTATATCATCATCATCGTTGTGTTTTTATCATCATCATCATCATCATCATCATCATACTCACCATCGTTGACACAATCATCATCATCATTGTTGTCATTGTCATGATGATGATGATGATGATAATGTTGATGGTGATAATGAAAATGATTATGATGAAAACGATGAAGGAGACAATGATGATGATGACAATGAGGATGGTGATGATGACATCAATGAAAATGACCACAAAAACTACAAACATAATTATTGTTATGACGATGATGAAGATGATGACAATGATGATGAAAATGATTATATCGATCATTAAAATGATGACAATGATTATGATGATGATGAAAACGACAACAACACCAAAGATGATGATGATTGTGTCAGATGGTGTTCATCCTCCTCACGATCATCATCATCGTAATCATCATTGTAATTATTGTCATCGTTGTGGTCTTTATCCTCATCATAATCATCTTCGTCGTCATCATCATTGTCATAATCATCGTCATGGTCATGATCGTCATTATCGTCATCATCTTTATCATCATTTTGATCATCATCATCGTTGTGTTTTTCATCATCATCATGATCATCAGTACTCACCATCATTGACATGATCATCATCAATGCTGACGATGACAACGACAGTGATGATGATGACAATGAGGATGATGACGATGATGACGAACAAAAACACTACAAACATAATTATTGTTATTTCCACATGAAGTATTAAAAATTGAATATTAAATAGTAAATGGTGATAATAATGATTAGGGAAATGATGAAAAAGATGACCAATATTGATGATGAAAATTATTCTATCGATCATTAAAATGATGACGAGTGTTCATTCTCTTCACATCATTATCGTCATTATCATTATGATGATGATGAAAATGAAAACAACACCGAAAATGATGACGATTATGCCAAATGGTGTTCATCCTCCTCATGATCATCATTATCATCATCATCATCATTTTAATTATTTTCATCGTTATGGTCTTTATCCTCATCATGATTATCATTGTCATCATCATCATTTTCACGATCATCATCATCATCATCATCATCACGATCGTTATTATCATCATTATCTTTATCCTCGTTGCGATCGTCGTCATCATTGTGTTTGTCATCATCATCATGATCATCAGTACTCACCATCATTGACACGATCATCATCATCGACAATAACAAGGAGAAAATGGGCACCCCTTGGAGGCATTCAAGTGGTTGTCATAGCCAACAAATCCTTCCTATTTCAGTTTAGAGTTCAAGAAGAGTTTCTCGAGCATTCCGAACCCACGGCGATACTGATTATAAATGTTTTATTTTTAGCATGCATGCGCACTTCCTCATTCCCAAATCCCCATTGGGATTTTTTGATAATTATTGCTTCTATTTCACGAGCACAAAATAAGAATTTTACAAGAACAACATCAAACACTTTCACTCAATATATGTAAATGTATATGCCTCTCGACATAACAAAATAGAATTAGGAAGAGAGAATATACCTACAAATAAAGAATTAAAGATTCAATATCAACCAAAACAATGCATTAATAAGAGTCCAATCTGAAATAAGAGACTATATATAGTCATAGTAAAAACATAACTAAACTTGTATCAAAATTATGTATCTACATACCAAAAAAAGAAACTTACCCTTCATGTCATTCAATAATTTAGAAACTTGTGTTAGGCTTGATGTTACTCGGAGTTAAATTCATTAATAAGCATTTGTATTACATAGGAATCATGACTACTCCACAGAGCATATGGGGATGTATCTATGGAATGGATATAGGGGAGGAAAAACAAGAAAAAAGACTCTTAAGATTTTAAAAAGGATTTTAATTTTTAATAACTTTTTTGTGTTAAAAATAATAATATTAAAAGATAGTAGAATGAGAAGATGATGAAGGGGATTATGAAGAAATTAAGGGGATTAGAAAGATAGTAAAAATGCAAGTACTTGACTTGAGAACAACTTTGTAAAGATATTACCAATCTGTACTTAAGTGTGAAAAACAATGGAAAAGTCCCCAAGAATGAAAAACACACAAGGCAACCATGTGAGAGAATCCAATGGAATATTCCAAATTTGATGATCTTTACAAATTACAAACTATAGAAAGTAGGATGTAATGCATTTTTATACATATTTTTAAGATTCAACGCCATGCATGATTGCCGCGGTGAAATATTTGCTAAAATAGCCACTTTGTAATGTCCTTGGTAGTGGGTAAATGGTGTCTCCAAGGTTTAACCACGAAATTTGGGACTACTCCATTAAACAAAAATCGTTCTTTTCAAGTAACGAATCATTTTGTGTTTATTCTTCTTGTAGTTATTAGCTTTGTTCTAAGGTATCCCTAGAGAGTCATAAAAGCCAAATTCGCCAAGTAACCACATGTTAAAGCTCACTCAATTCCTTCGCTGGACCTTTTCTCGCAAGCATTTTATTTATTTTTATTAAATAAATACAGTTCTTTTAAAAATAGATTGAGCTAAAATTGGACGATTTAGGTTATATAAAGCACTTTACCCAATCATTATTACCACGTAACATTCACCCGGGGGAAGAATTTTTACTGATCACTAAATGGAGAAATTTTTCAAGCAATTGCTGCAACTTCTTTTGGGTTTTATTTTTATTTCTTTTGTCTTTCTCCATTTTTATCCGGCAATCCCGTAGCCTATTCATTTTTCTTACCGGACTTTTCCCAAGCCTAGGGTTTTTAATAGTTATCCAATGTTCTTAATTGCTAATTAATCTATCTAAAGAAGACCAGAGCTCAAGATTCCTTTAGGAGATTGCGAGAGGTTGCATGGTCCAAAAATTTGCACTAATGGATTTTATGACAATAAGAAAAATGTTGCCACCAATGTGTAGATCTTGAGAAAATCATGCTTTTAGAAAAAATGACACCTAAAATGGAGCCAAAGAGTGAAAGTTATGGCACTTGTAAGTTTTTGCTGCTACATCTTCTCGGACCCTTTCCAAAAATGGAAAATTTTATTCTATGCTTGTGTTTTCTTCAAAAATCCAAAAATGGAAATAAAATGTTGCTAATGGGTTTTCACGCAACTTTAAATGCAGAATTCATGCAAGTCACACTTTTTGGTAAGAGTAATTTCATAATACAAGTCACATTTTTCAAAGTTGCCCTTCCTCTTGAATTTTCACACAAAACATGAAAGTCATATCACTTAAGTGAAAGTGGGAATTTTGGCACTTTGCTGGAAGGTGGGAATTTGGAGGTTTGCTTGGAAGGTGAAAAATTCCCATGATGGAAGCCAAGCCATTTTGGCGAAAAGTGAAAATTTTGGAGTCACTGAAGGTGAAAATTCCCATGATGAAGTCAAGTCACTTAGGTGAAAGTGGAAATTTTGGAGTCATTTGGAAGGTGGGAATTTAGAGGCTTCCTAGAAGGTGAAAAAATCCCATGATGGAAGGTAAGTCATTTAAGTGAAAAGTGGCAATTTTGGGGTTGCCTAGAAGGTTGAATTTTCCCACAATGTTAGTTGAATCACTTAAGAGAAAAGTGGGAATTTTGGGGCTGCACGGAAGGGTGAATTTTTCCACTTCCTTGCCCTCATATTTTTCCACAATTCCTAGCTAAAAAGTGCAACTCATTCGCATAGCTAAATGCCTAAAAGCTAACTTCTTTTAATTGTCTCATGTTTTGGCACATAGGGTTGGAAAGGCATTTTTTTATTATTCGGCTATCTGCATGTTGATTTGAGCGGACAAGGGAATTAAATAATATTTTTAGCTTGCTTGCATGCAAACAAAGCCTAAAAATAGAGGGAAGCAGACTTTATAATCAAATCTCGGTGAAGAAATTATATATTCATGCTATGGACTGCATACTTGCTCGAATTATTTACAGGAATAATTAATTTATGCTTATATTGGTGACGAAAGTAGAAGTCAATGTCTCGATACATTGAATATATCTTCGAATCGGAGGAAGAAATAAATCCAGCTCTCATAATTGCAAAGGCTTCTAACAAAAATTCATCCTCTTGTTTTTAACGCAGCTCATGTGGAAGTCATTGCATGGAAAATTCCTTTCAGGAGCTAGTGCATGTGCTCCTAATCTTCCATTGAATCCTTCATTGACTTTACATGTATTTATCTTAACTCGGAGTGCTTTCGAGAATTTAAAAATGCTCATATTAAAAGGTCATGAGTTTTGTCTGAATTGTTTACGGAAAACATTGCACTTGTGCACGTATAGGAGAAGAACTACAAAAGCTTCAAGGATAAGAGGGAAGATAGATCAAAGGTAGCACCTGCAAGTAAATCTCGATTAGTCTTCCAGATCCAGTTTGGTGAGAATCAAAGGAAAGGATTCAACAACATATGGGAGAAAACAACATCTCATAGTCAAGGTGGAGATATCATTCGGATCATTAATTGCTAAAGTGAATGAAGCAAAAGTGCAACACAGGTTGGATCAACATGCGAGTATAAAAAGAACAAGGCTAATAGTGTTGCAGTTTTAGATTCTAATTTCTTCTCCTCTTTCTTCTTCTTTTTCTTATTTTCTCGACAAGTAATTGAAAAATCAATTAAAATTGTAAAACTTAGGTAATTGTCTATAAAAGTTGTTACTTCAAGTTCTTGGAAAAAGTCAATTACTTTGAAATAGGTGATGCAGACATGTAAAATAGAAGGTTCTATTTTCAGCTATAAATCATACATGTCATGCAAAGAGGAATTCCAGGAAGAATACTGCCAGCTGCCTCCCCTTTTCATAGCTTCCACATGTGGCAATTCATTAAAAGCTTCCTATTTGTAACTATCCTCTATACACTATAAATAGAGGAAGAGCCTATGGGTTAATGGGATCACAATTTATTAATCAGCATTCTTGTGTTCCAGACTTTGTTTTTTCGCCCTTGATGTGATTTCTGGCGAGGAATTGAATAAACATAGATTTCCGAGGAACTTTGTGTCCATGGTCCATTTGCTTCTTACTTCTATGTGGATCTTTGGATAAACTTTTTGTTATTTGAGATTTCAATTAGAAGCTTTTATTTTCCTTTACTTCTTAATATTAGGAGATCTACTTGTTTATTTAAACCATGTTTATGAAAACAACTCTATAAACTATTGGTTGAATTACATATCTTCCTTCCTTCTTTCCCAAATTTAATTATTTCCCCCTTCTAAAAATATTTCACAAACAATTGCTTACTTGCTGCAGAATTGCTTACGTATGGTTCATGAGCTTTGTAATTAAAGTAAAACCCCTACAAATAGTTATTACGATTCATACCCACTAAAATGATAAACATCTTAACACGGAAACCTCACCGATAAATGAGGGAGATTTTTCTCATAATTGCCTAGTTTTTAGCTATGCACAAAATATGCCCAACAATAAACATCAAAAGAGAGACTTATAATGATCGACTCTTATATATATGAGTTTAAATCTTTTTCACACACATATACAATGGATTCTGAACAATAGAAATAGTAAGGCTATTTAACAGTGTATTTAGTATGAGGCAATGAATTTATCGACCGGGTGACTGCAAATAAAACATTTCAAGGGCATCTGAGAAACTCTAAGATTGTTACGGCATTCATTGTATAGAGCTCTGTGGGCACATGACACTGCTATCTAAATAACCTTCCTCTCAAAATTTGCTCTCAAAGAAATCTCTCAGATCCTCTGCCCGTAAGTATATACAGATCGTTATTATTGCTAATAAATTTTTATGTTAAAAATATCAACTTTATATCTCAAAGCGTTAGCATTTCTAACAAACCAGATTCTACAGAATATGAAAGGCCTGCAATAAACACCTTCTTGTTTAACTCTTCGGGTATACGCTGCTAGAAAATTATGGCTCTATTCTTATTATTATCTGGACATATGTAAAATCTCTTCCTAATTTCCTTGCTTCTCTGTTGCTTCAAATTCCACAGCAAGTTATGTCATTTCCTGTGCAACTGCAGAATCTGATCTCTTTGGAAACCCTTGTTTCATATTTCGTAGATGAATTTGTTTGTGGTCATCAAAGTCTTCGGTGACAATGTTATTACTTCTACATCCAGGTCTACAAAGTTAACACAAAGTTCTCATTTAGAGCAACAATTTCCAAATTACGAAACCCTAATCCTATGGCACAATCTTGTGGGTTATGTCATAAATTATAGACGGGTATATAAGCAGAAGCTTGCATCAGTAACAAATATCACAGGCACCACATCTAATGCCATTGAATCCTCTATCGTTTCTTTGCCATTTCAGAGCATACAGTGGAGTCGTGCACCAAAGAAAATAGCGGGGCACTTATCAAGGAGCTAGAAGACAACATGACAGCTATTAAGGTGCCACCACTCCAATGCCCATTATTGCCTGGAAATGCTTGGCTGTGGTTACAGCGATCACACTTCCTCATCCTCGCTGGCACTTGTTTAATTTTTTTTTCTCTAATTTTTAGTCTTTTATTTTCACACAAACAAATTATGAATTACACAGAAACGACGTCAGACAATTTTACTTAGTATATGTAAATGTATATGCCTCTCAGCATAATTATGCCAATAGGAATTCTACAATGGCAACAGGTGATGAGAGTAATGATGGGAGGTGTTAAATTTTATTTTCTACATTAAATTTTTCCATCAATTAAAGGTTTATTTTTAAATATCTCAACTAAATGGTAGAGAATTAAAAAATATTTATCAATGTGATATGCATAGAATACAAGATAAAAACCTTGAGATTGATATATATCAACATTTTTCACATAAATGTATTTAAAATATTTGTGCTAGTTATATCTTTACTTATGTTGGGTTCTTATCCTCATCTCATTTCTTTTTAACACAAATCAAACTATGTTATCAAAATCAATATAAAAATAAATAAATAAATATAATTTTATTAAGATATGATTTTTAAATAAATTATGTGAAAACATTTATTGACCATTTCAAATAATCATGGTGGATATTTGAACCCCGTGGATGCAAAAAGAGATCAAAGAATTAAGAGAGATTTTTAATGGAAATACGACACAAAAGATTAAAAAAAAATTCTGGGACAATAAAAGAGTTTACTATAGTAATGGCCTTAGCAAAAGCATATTTATCAGAAATCGCTTCGTCTTTCTCTTCGGAAATGAGCACATCAACAAAATCCATCTATTCTTTCTCCTTATCGGATCGATTCTCACTGTGCTTCTCCACTATTCTCTGCATATAAGAATCTACTTTTAGCTGTAAAAATTCATGGCTTTCTGGAATCCTTGCAGGTCAAAGCGCTTCAACCAAGGAATATAACCTCCACCACTTATCTACAACAATACCTTCGTCTACCACTCGACTGTGTCCAAGCTTGTTTCTCATCATAGAGATAAATTTTATAAATTCTATGATAGTGTAGGCGTATGGTTCCACGTTCTCATATTTCCTAACAACAACGCACATATCACTGCATCCTTCCAAGATTTCATTCCAAGAAGACCTTGTCAAAGCTAATCCATTGCAAAACAAACGATAAATGAAAGTAAACATAGTTTACATTTACTCACTCGTTTTTCAATTTCTGATTGGAGGCGAGAATTGGTGCCGACATAGCCTGTGAGTCCAACGTAGGTAATCAAATAACTTGCAAGAAGATAATGAACAATGTTGGCGTAATGATCAGATGGAGGATCCAACTTGGTATTGAATGTAGTGTCCATGGTTTGGGAAAACACTATGGCACTTAGATCCAGTTCAGGTCTGGGAAAACCTGGTACAGTTTCCTTTATAGCCCTACCGTTGAAATGATCAGATCAGCTTCCACACACGGAATCCAAGAATCCAAATTCTCATGATAATAAATTCCACCATTCCCCTACACCAGAGATAGCAAAAAATAGTATGTAATGGACCAACTCAACCGCAACTCTGGAAATATAGGGGCAGCGCCCACTACATTATAACCCCTCCACAATAACGGCTTCTTGATTCCATAAATTCGCTACCACTTACCTCAAAATCTTTATTGCCGTTTCCTCCATCCACCACAAATTGTGCCGACCACATCTCCTCATCCCTGATAGCAATCCTCCTCATGTTGTTGCTTTTTGAATCAGCCTAATTAATGGTGTTTATGTTATTTAGAAGACGCATGTAGGGAAATTTTTGGTAATATTGTTTTTATTTCACAGGCACAAAATAAGACACAATCACGATATCAGACAGTTTCACTCAATATATGTAAATGTATATGCCTCTCAGCATAATTAAATTGTGTTACAATTTGTGGTGAAGTATCATTCTCTCGTGTAGATCTGTTGTATTGCACCAAAAATTGACTGTCTAGCTATGTATGCATATGATGCATAACTCACCTCTTCAACACCTAGCCACATTAGATAGACCATGTAGAATTATGTGCTTCCACAAGAAGCCACACATTTACTACAACGTTGTTGTCATATATTTCGAACATCGATATCACAAATACCTCCACTTAAGGGAATCGACGCCACTATATTGAGCCTTGTCATATGTTGCATGAAATATCAAAAAGAATCTTCTACATGTGGCCAACTTGAGCTCACATTGCAAATGTGTAAGCCCTCTACGCCTTTGTACCGAGGCATTATGAAGGATTCAATGTGATCCAAAGTTATACATTGGATTTTCCAGAGTCATTTTGTATCCATGTGTCTCAAGATACTTCTTTGTTCTTCCAAATCAGCTATTACATGAAGAACAAAGATGTATGTTGAGACCTTAAACAAGTTTGTGCTCAATTTTTGAAATGACTCTCTTCTTGCAATTATCGACTTCATTTGTGATTGGTGGGTTGTATGAACAGTTTCTTTGTTTCTCGATTTATTGCATCCTTCCGATAGCTTCATATACTCATGCCCGAAAGAACACTACCACATTAAACATGGTCAAATATTTTTGAACATCCGAACGAGTCTCTTCACAATTCTATAGGGATAAAACAAGTGACTCATATACCTATGGTGCATTGGTAACGTCCTCTAATCATTCGTTGCATTAAATAATGTATGAGAATTAAAATAGTAAACTAATTGTTACTATTTAGTTTGTTTAAGTCTTAGTTTAGTAGTTTTTGTTTTGTGTTTTGTAGTTTGAGTTTATGACCATAAGGAGGGAAGAGCTTATACACTTAGGGAACCATAACAAAAAGTATTTTGGAAGGAGCTTCAATCAAAGAAAAAAACCTACACATGACAACAATATCACAGCCAATCAGTAGTTTGAGTTTACAAAACAACTTTATGAGCAAGATCCGTAAGTTGAAAGCCCCCTCTAGTCAACACGACAAAAAGCTTTTAATTGTGCAAGAAGTTGAATAGGGTATTATAAGATTGGGGGTTGGAAAAACAAAAGAATTGGATTAGTTTTAGGAAGATTATTTAAAATGGGGAATGAATTTCTTGCTCCTCACATTGTTGAGATATTTAACAACATCATTCAGTAGGGTTTTCCTTGAGATTGGACTACTAGTCTTGCGATACCTCTTTTTAAGATTAAAGATGTTAACAATCCTTCTAATTATAGAGCCATCATGATAAACCCATTGTTTGCAAAGTTGTTTGGTAGCATGGTGAAATGTAGAATAACCAAGTGGGAAAAAGAAAAAGGTCGAGAGAAAAAGGTCAAGCAGGGTTCAAACTTAAGTATTCAACAATAGATCATGGTATAACTTTGAGGCATACGGTTGAAAAAGTTTGGAATGATAAAGAGGAAGCTTACTCTTGTTTTGTTTACTTCAAGATGGATTTTGGCATAGTTCTTAGGAACAAGCTATGGGATATAATGAAGGAGCTTGGTATTCCAGTGCATCATAGAGTAGTTGTTCATAGACTTTATGAAAAGGTACGAGTCAAAATTAGAACTCAAACTGGTATCCCGAAAATTTTTAGGAGTGATATTGGGGTTAAACAAGGATGCCCATTATCACCTACTTTATTTGGCCTATATATTGACAAACTTGAGGAATGGTTAAATATGTAGAGTGAAGATGGTGTTCGCCTAGGAGAGTATGTTGTAAGACTTCTCCTTTATGTTGATGATCTTATCTTGATTGCTAGGTCTGCTCAAGGCCTTCAAAAGCATTTATGTGCACTTGAGCACTTTTGCAAAGAAGTGGGGATGCAAGTCAACACTAATAAGACCAAGATTATGATCTTCTCCAATAGAAAGAAAAGAATTCAATATGATTTCTATTTTGATGGAAACATTTTAGAAGAAATAACAAATTATAAATATCTTGGGATTGACTTTAATAAAAATCTTTGTTGGGAGATTTGTAGAAAAAAAAGAACCTTGTGGGGGTGGAGAGCTTTTTATGCTTTCCAAAACAAATGCAGAGAGGTGAAATTATGGGATTGGAAAACTATGCAGACTTTGTTTGGGCTTTTAGTAACTCTAGTGGTGCTTTACGGATGTGAGGTTTGGGCTAGCAACATTTCAAACTCAAGGTGGAAACAATTTGAGAGGATTCAAAAAAGTATGATTACTAGCAAGTTCAAATTAAAGATCTCAGTCGCATATGAGGTTCTTCTAGCTGAAATGGGGGATTTACCTCTAGAAGCTATTTTATGGTTTGTCTCATAACCTATTTACAAAGGATCAAGCAAATGGAAGGTAGTAGATAGCCTAAGGTTGTCCTCAATGAGTTTTGGAGAAAAAAGTAATTCATGGATAAATCAAAACAACAAATGGCTTAAAAATGGAACATTTACTTGAATGCATGTCCTAATAATAACCAAGAGATAAAAACTTTTGTTATAGATAAATTTCGCCAAGTTATGTGGGGAAATCCGTTAGGGAGAAAGAAGAGGTATTATTTGGAGGAATTTAACTCTACACGTGATCATAAAAAAGGCTTTTATTGGGGTTAATATCCCGTGAAAAGCAAAGATCTTCATACCTCAATTGAGAACTAATTCACATTGTTTTCGGTGTAAAACAGGAAGATGGAAAATACCTAAAGAGGTATGGGAAAAGAGAATCTATGTCTTTTGCATGTATGGTGCAGTGGAGTCAAAGAAACATTTCATGTTGGAGTGTAATGTTGATAATGACAATAAGATGCGGTTTGGTAGAACGGTGGCTACTGCATCCTTTCAAGATATTTATAATGAGGATATGGTTGAAATATCAGGGGAGCTGATTATCAAACTCACCAATAGGAGATCTGAATGGAAGAAAGATATTTAGCAATATTTATTGTCCCATAGGCTATCTTTGGTAGCCTTGTGGACATGAAAATATCTTCTTCTTCTTCTTCAATCAATAAATGTAATGTCATTTACATTATATGTTCAAAAAGTAGTTAAATATTACTTTTTATGAGATAGTCATTATAAAAGTTCGAAAATAAAAAATAAAATTTGAATTCATTTTATATTGTCATGTCTATTTTTTCAATAGTTAAAAGTGTCAATTGTGAGCTATTGTAAAAAAAAATTAAAAATTAATAAAAATTGCATCGGGATGCATTTTCAGTGAACTCGACATCCAATAAAATAGGTGTTTTGCATTGCGAGGGAAGGAAAGCATAATCACAATGCGGAATAAAAAAATTTAGATCACATTCTCCCGAGTTAGCAATGACACATTCGAGGTCGAGGCAACAGAGGATGGAGGCGACTAACACCTCTCGTTAGTCACCAATGACAGGCCACATTCTGATTTGGTGGCACCTTTATATTCAATTGTTTGCTTTGAGTGGTGTGTGTAGAATTAAAACAAGGTATTCATTCCGTGTTAAAGCTTAAAATAAGGAGAATGTGCATTATGGTTGCTAAGAAAAGTTGTATATGAGGGCAGGTGACTACAAGGATCCCGTGACTAATGAAAATCTTTTTAATCATTCTTCATCACTCGGCTTTGTGAAAGACCATTCATTGGAAGTGAAAGTGGGAACTGTCAAGTTCTTGTATGTAGGTGCATTGGTGGAAGTGTGATCATCCGGTGATGGATTCACTATGGTGAAGCGGTGGTCGTGTGCGGAAGATCTAGACATCAAGATACAAATATCGTATCCAAACCTAAATGTATGCGGGCCTATTTCCGATTCTTAACATGTATTATCTCCTATGTAAACACTAAGGGGAATGTTAAGGATTAGTATTTTCATTCAAATATTTACCAAGAGGTAAATATCATTTATAAGTTAGTAAGTTATTTTTTATAACAAATAACTTAGTTATTTGATAAAATGTATCGTAAGTTGTTTGGTTAAATGTATTTTTAGATATTAGAATTGTGTTAGTTTATTCTCCTTCTTTATAGGAACTATTCCTCCTATTATATGGAGAACTCATATGGAGTAATAGATGAAAGAATTATTGTTTTGTCTTGCTCGAGTATGATCCAAAATTACAAGCTCATTTATGGAAGGTGTTCTAGTGTTTTCTCGAAGAGAATTACTTGTAAACTTGAGAAGTTTAATTTCATAAACGAAGAGTTGGTGCACTTGGGATTTTTAATATTTTAAGTAGGATTGGGAATGGATCCTAAGAAGGTTTAAGCTATATTAGAGTGGCCATTACCCAAAATTTGTTTCTGAAGCATGGATTTTCCCTAGTTTAGAAATATTTTATAAACATCAATGATATTTATGTACCAAACATAAGATGATGTAGAGAGATAATAAATACATTGCATCGACTATAATGCAGAATATGGCTTTGAGAATTTTATAAATAAATTCATGTGGTAACACGTTTGGATTGTTCTTTATTTCAATGAGGTATTTCAAAATAATTTGGATGCAATTAGAATAACCAATGGGCCAGTATTCATCCACGATGGATGATACATCACATATTTCAGTGCGAAAGTGAATAACACACAAAGAAAGTATTTTGTTTATGATCAAAAGTTTTATACCACAGTGCAAGCCCTAAGAAAGTATAGGCACTACTTGTTACTCAAAGAAAATATGTTGTGCCCATATAGAACTACGATTCATAAAATCAAGGTAATTTGAATCAAAGATGCAGGAAATGGGTTGAATATTTATAAAGTTACTCATTTTCTTGAAGCATAGAAGTAGACAGTTAACAATTGTTGCATATGTGCTGAGAAAATAATGTTTCTTCTTGAGTGAGATGCAAGTGGAAGTAATCGAGTTTGAGACCATGAAGGAAATCTACACATAATATGCGTGTGTGAAGGAAGCATGGTGATCATGTGTAAAAATAGTGAGCTTCGGTCACATATCGTAGTTAGAGTACTTATTGCGAGAGGGGTACTTTTTTACAAGGAATGCGGTTATGAGTACCTAGAAGATCAATGCGAGAGAACTTGATATAGGAGAAACATTATGAAGGATTAGTTAGACACTTTGGTATTCACAAGACCTTGTAGTAGATAAATAAATAAATATTATTTTCATGAATGGCTAGAGATATGCATAGAAATATATAGACATGTATAATTCACTAATTGGTAAAATTCAAGAGTCCCAATACAGGCTTATATCAACCAATACCACTACTTGACGGTGGGAGAAACTATGGATTTTGTTTTGGTGTTGTGGAGAACAAAAAGATTCATGGTTCTTTGTTGTTATTGATAGATTTTTAAAAATGGCAGATTTTATTACTCGTAAAAACCAGTCATGATAGATATAAGTAATGTCTTTTTCAAGGAAATTGTGAGGTTGTATAGATTACTTAACACCATTGTATTTAATGGAGACACAAATTTTATGGGAAATGTTTGGGATACATTGTGGAAGAATATGACCATAAGGTTACAATTGAGTTATATTATCAACTAAAGATGGATGTCTAGATGGAACTTGTCAAGCAAAACAAGTGGAAATTAATTACTTTGCTTTGTTGGAGAGAAGGAAATTGCATGATACTTAGTCCTTCCCCGATAGAAATCACATATAAAAACTCTTAGAATAGGTTAAGTGGGAATTCATCTTTCCAAATTATTTATTGGTTTATTCCGGAGGAATTGTGGAATTACATCGTATACTACAAGGAAAGGGAAGAATCATAGAAGCCAAATACAATTCAATGAATGAAATATGTGTAAAAATGAATTTTACATAATTTAAATAAAGAAAAGCGAAACATAAAGAACATGTACATATGAGAAAATAAGATTTTGAAGAGCGAGACACAATTTTTGTCTACTTATGCAAAGATAGTTTTTGAGAGAAACTTGTGATAACTAGAGGTAAAAGATTAGACAAAGAAATGTCTTGAAGAAATTTGGGCTGAACACATGAGATAGATATTCAAGCCACCAATTGCCAAAATAAGAGCACGAAAATAATTGAGTAATTATGGATGAATGTATAGTGTAATGCCCAGCTGGGCATCGTATTTTTTTGCTCTACCTGCCCCCTCCCAACCACCTGACCTATGGGTTGAAATGACCGCCATGTTTTCTGCTGTCCTTGCGTGAGGGAGATGGGAGTGGGTGGAGACGCAATTTTCTTCACCATGATCTCGTTCTGATCCTCCTTCAATGCATACAGGTGGGCGTGGGTCTCGAAAAATCACACTGCATGCAGCGAATCCGTGGGTCGTGAGGAAGCATTTGGCTGTATCCAGCAGCTACAGGGTCGAGGAGGAAACGTGCCTCGAAAAATCGGTGGCCTCCGGGAGAGAAAGTGCGACACAGTGCTTTGCAGGCGATCCCGTGGAAGCCGTGGTGTTGATCTGGTGTTCGGTTGCACGCGACCGATCGTGTTCGATTGTGCAAAATCTTCCAGCTGTAGCAGAAAAACAAGATAAAGTTTTAGTTGAGTTGTCTTGCCTTTTCATTTTGGGGAGTCGCTTCTGTCCAGGTGGTGAGTTTAACATGGAAGAAGCTCGATCACAATCAGTGCAGGATACAAGCGTTTCCATTATCCATCCGTATTATCTCACCAGGATGGATGTATCTTACGAAGCTTGAGGTATGTTAGAATTCAAAAAAAAAAATAATAATGGCAGCATATGCATCTGCAATCTAGGGCTGTTCTTCATGCGCAGATGCGTGAACTGTTCAGATATTAGTGGAAATGTCTCTGGAACTTCTCATATCCTTCTGTTGAAAAATTTGGGCATTTTATCGGGCTTATCGAATGCTCCCGCCACTGGTATGTGGACTACAATGGCGATTGTTGGGCTTTGGTTGATGTTAACTTTTCCATTGATGTGATTCGGGCCGACCTCAGGCTTCTTGTTTCGCGTTAGGGTTTCATTGACCACATGGGACACTCGATATTCCCTGCACCATTGGGTTTGATATGGTGGTTATAGATGAAGCTACAAGCTAGGGAAGTAGGCGTGTTCCTCCACGTTCAGTGGGTGCTGTATGGTGTGTTCTTGTTGGGGATCCACAAAGAATCGCCTGCGAGCAAAGATAAATAGCTAGTGAACGGGCTTGTTACAGTTGGTGGAATCCTATGTGAGCATTTCTAGCGAGCAGGTTGTCCAACTATGTTTTTTTCTGTGCTATACCAATGTATCCTCTGAGTCGGGACTCTCCTTCAAGACATTCCTGTCAGAATCGACCTTGTGACAGTGAGAGAGTTACCAGGAGACCTGATGAAAATTATTACAGAGATTCTCTGTTGAGACCTTACTTGCTGTTCGATGTAACTCATGGAAGAGTATCCCATGGAGGCGGATCTGTTTCAGATCAGAATATTCATGAAACACAATTTGCTTTGCAATCATTTGAGTTGCTTCAACGAGTCACCAAGTTGGCAGGCATAAAGGTCTCTGTTGGTTTTGTCGCACCTTGCAAGCTTCAGCTGAAATGTTTTGCTGCACAAGCAACACACTTGATATTTTGTGGCAGCTTCTTCACAGGTGAAAATACATTTGGTTTGCTTTCTCGGGGAGGTCATGGGTTTTGACAACGAGAGTATCATAAATATACAATCACTCCCTGGAGAATATTTCTGTCCAGTTGGTAGGCAGCGTGTTTACCCTAATGAGGCTGTGCAAACCCAATGTACACATCCTTACTGCAAGCCTTGCCTAACTTATGTGCTGAGTACTACTAGGGCCTGCCCTTATGACGGGTATTTGGTTACTGATACAGATTCGAAGGCAGTGCAAGAGGCAAATCTGGTATTGGCTAATGCTATAGGCCGTGTGACAGTTCATTGCCTGCACCACAAGAGCGGCTGCACTTGGCAAGGGCCTCTTTCAGAGAGTATAGCTCATGGTAATGGTTACCAGTATGGTTCATCCCCTGTTGTATGTAATAGATGTGGCACCCAGTTTGTTCACCGACAAGGACAAGAGCATGGCCGTTAACAGAGTCTGGACCTTTAGCAGGCTGAGGAAGAGAAGCTGCGCTGGTTGGGTTGCTGTTGCAGGCCCCGTCCATCTTGTGATCGACTGCTGGATGCGTTAAAACAGGCAAGATAGACTAACCATATACATAATATGCTAGTATCTAATAAACCTCTTGAAATGAAACTTTTTCTTTCTAGAAATTGGTTTAAATCGTGATTTTGTGGATTTGCATTCAGTACATGGTTAACAGTTTGTTACTTCTGGATTTGCCTCTGTTGGTTGTTCTTGTTGACGTGATCAACCCATTTATATATATAAAACAAACAAAGGTTCTCAGTGTATGCTTTGATTGATCATATGAAATATATATATATATATATATATATATATATATATATATATATATATTATAAATTTTACTTTACTTCCTTCCGCAAAAAATGTCATTGTTTTTCTTTTGTGAACTCAGGTATGTAATCGCCCTAGAACGTTGTAGCGTTGATCGGTATTGGTTTCTGTTATGTTGTCGCCTAGAGGAAAACATACGAGTTAAATTATTATTATTTTTTTATGATAAGCGTGATTATGCACTTCGCCTATTGTGCAAATTATTAGGGCTTTTGAAAATTAGAAGTTTCTATATATATGCTTGTTAAGAAGGAAGTTTTGGGCGAAAATATGTCTGAGTTGATAGAAGGGCATAAATTATTGATAGAACCCCATTTTTATTCTACTCTTTCGATGAGTAAAATTTGATAAAATTAATGACCTTTATGGTGTTAAGATATGGTATGTTGATGATTCCTTGTGTGATCGATTTAATCATGTATAGACATAATGCCTTGATGGAGTAAGGTAATACCTTTCACGGTTTGTGAAAGTTAAGGTTTTCATCAACTGCTTAAGGTAACATGAAGTTCCTTAATTTAGTCAAACTTGTTTTGTACTTCCTTCTTGATGAGTGACCTTTCATTGCAAATTTAGAATGATTGTGATGGAAGGTCATGAATATATTTTGTTGTCAAAAAGGGAAAAGAAGTTATGGAATAGTTTGTTTTTGTGTCGAACGTAATAATTGTAATTACATCGTTATAGAAGTTTGTTATTGGAGGATATCTATCTTCAATGGTATATTATGTGTTTAATCTCTGCATAGGTTACCATAAACTTAGTGATGAGATGTAAATTAAGGAGAGTTGAGAGACCTTTTCCTTTGTATACATCGTTTATGATATTAGGAAGTGAGTTGATGTCGGAAAATTTCAACCAAGTCTATATTCATGGCTATGTGCCTCTAAAACGGGAGGATTATAAATCTAAAGTATTATGAAAATTGAAAGGATGTGTTTAGAATGCTAGATTGCCTACTCAACTTGAGTATTAATGAGGCTTGTCGCTATTCCGACCACCGGTTATGTTCGGGGTAGGGTAGGTCATTAGGCAATGCCTATTCCTGGACATTCTTACCGTCCTTTCCACTTATCCTTATTAGCTATGAAGTCACTTATTACCTAGGATATAATGGTTGTGGGTTTGAATATAAGATTTTCATCCTTTAAACCTTTTTGATTACATGATGGAACTTTGTTTTTACCCTCGTTGTTCGTTTATAGCCTATTAGGCCTATGTCCCTACGGAACGATTCCAAAACTATATTCTTTTTGGCAGCTAAGATCGGGCCTGGTTTTTATCTTTTGACTTCACCTTGAGAATGTGGATTGATGGGTTACACTTTAGATTTCAATCACGTAATCTACGGGATTACATGATTGAAATCCTAATACTCTCAACTCTTGTGTCTAATCATTTAAATTTCATAGTCTTGTGTTTTTGGTTGTCAAACTTTTGTAGTTTTAGAGGTATTTGCATAACTAAAACTTATGGTTTTCTTCTTAATTGATATGTTGAAAATTATATCTTGTTTCAAAAGGTTGTTGGAGATTAGTACTTTGATCCATTTCCTGAAATAGAATGTTTCCTTTCATGGTATTGTTAGCTAGTAGCTTATTGTTGCTATGTATAGTCTTATCTTGCTCGATTCTGCGAACCGACTCAGGTTATTAATTGTTGCAGATGGCTTACGTGGTTAGATGATGGAAAGACTTGTAGATTATTGCATCAATCTTGGTTATGATGTTCCTTTGTACGAATGTGTATTATGTTATAAAATTTGGAAAGAGCCTTTGGACATTTTAGAAGAAGGGTCAGTGCCTAGTAAATGTATTGTAGAGTATTGTTGTTGTAATCATTGAAACTTTGGCTTGTTTGGTTATCATGTGAAAGATGAAATTTGATTATCGCTTGGTTATGGGATATTCTAGTGAACTTTAACCCTTAGTATAGTAGCGGGCGTGTGTCCATGTTGTTACTCTCTTGCTCCTAGTGATGGTTCCATAGAGATGGTATGTTCCTTTGATTTGTGCATCATGTTGGAATGAATTAATATAACCTTGTTTTGGTTCCACAAATGAGTACTTGTTAAACTTTGCTCTTGAGTTAAAATGTTGAGTTGTAAATCCTCCTAAGGCTTAGTAGCAATGAGTTTGTAAGCACTATAAAGTGAGCTGGATAATCCTGATAAAAGTTAAACTAAAAATTTATATATATGAATATATTATGTAGATGTGATCTACTTGATAACCTTTGAGATCTGGAACAATCAAGAGGAAACTATCGTATGTAACGAAATATGATAACTTATTATTATTATTTTTTATTCGAGCCAAGCTAATAAACATTATCCTTTTATGGTGAAATCTTAAATGACCTCATGGTGAAATCAATGGTTAGATTTTAGATGATGATAGGATTTAATAGGTAGGAGGGAAATTGATTATTTAAACCTTAAATCTCTCTCTATCGTTTGAAATGTTCTCCTTTGTCAAACTTAATGAAGTAAAGTCTAGATGGAACATTTAACCAATCTTGATAAACTCTTAACCTCAATAAAAGACTGATAGTAAACAATGTGACCCTGAAGCTAAATTCTGTTGTCCTGTTCTGTTAACCCTTGCCTTGATTCATGGTGATATTTCTTAAGCAAGGTCAAAATTTAATCCTTAAACAAGAAGGCTATTGTTATGAACCCTAAGCGGTACTTTCCACTCAATCGGAGCTTATGCCTTCACCTGTGCAATAGAGGTGTGGAACATGTGTTAGTGACTTGAGTAAGTTTAATTAACCTTGTAAGAAATGGAAAATGTTCTAAAATCAAATGAATAAAAAGCCTTGGACATAAAATTGATGATCCCAGTTTAGAAAGCTTGGCCTTAAGCTATTTAGTCAACCGTTGAAAAGAAAGAAGTCCTCCCTTGTGAAAAGAATTGTGTGAATCATTACATGAAATTTTATAAGAACGTAAGTTAAGAATTAAGAGACACTTTAGTAAACAAGAAAATTTAACAAGAAATTCCTCATGGGATGCCCTAACTGTAAGTGTGTTTTGTGGTTGGACTTCAATGTTGTTCGTCAAAGAAGAGAAAAGTAGATTGTCCTTGATAGGTGTGAACGTTTCCGTGCTGCCTTTATGGTCATCCTTGTATCAGGTTGTTCACAGTGTTAGTTGTATCCTTGGTGACGACTTGTTGCGTCATGTTATGTGTCAGGCAAGTTCAGTCAAAAAAAATTATCCTGTATTTCATTGTGTTGGTATTTTTGGTGTGTTACACTTGGTATCAGAGCGTAGGTTCATGCTCTCGAACCTATGGGCCGGATTGGTGTTATATGATGATGTTACATGGTGGTGGTGGTGTTACATGATGATACTGCATGATGATGATGATGTTGCATGATGGTGGTAGATATTGGAAGAGTAATGTGCTTTAAACGTGATGTGATTATTGTCGTAATTGTGATATTGTGAACGCACATTATGGGTATGTCACCTTGTGCGTGTTTGTGATCATGTTGATATGTTTGGGGATGGGAGTATTCTCTCTCCTTCTTGTGGATTCTATGAAGAGTTCACGTGTGAATTACTGTTTGTGGCGTGTGAAAAGAATTATAATGTGGATGACATAGTGTTGGAACATTGTGACATATTGTGATATGTAAGTGTATCAATGTGTTGTATGACTAGATTGATGTTAAAAGAAATGAGTTGTATCATGATGTTTTTATCTTCTTTTGATGAGATGTGTGCATCACCTTGTTATGTAGCAATGGATGTTATGTTGTGATGTATTATGTTCATCGTATGTATGACTGTGCAAATAGGTAATGCTTCATGTTGTGATTTTGGGTCATATGGTGAGTGTATGAACCCTATCGTATGGTGATTGTGCTTTGGGTGCAGAATGTGGTAAAGTGATGTATTACGCCCTGTGGATGTATGATTGTGATCTACCCTGTATGCATACCATACATGAGACGTTATGGTAGTTACGTGTGTGCCACTGTTATGTTGTGAACCTTACACTAACCGATCCCGAGGAAATCGGTAGACGTGTATGTTGAGAGTGAGGAATGATGTACCATGGGTCAATAACTCGAGCCAAAACTCGGTTTAGTAGATAACATGTGATTCTTTCCTCTCTCCCTATGTGGTTGTATGTATGCAACCTTAGTGTATCTATGACTATGTTTAGCCTTGTCGAAGGGTAGCGGGATGATTCAGATGGAGGTGATGACAGTTGTATTATTGATATGTATTTTACGAGCTGAGGCTCGATGTTCCGAGTGTTAGCAACTCATTGAGTACCCCTTTGGTGGCCGATAAGGCCACACAGCTTATCGTAACGTGACATTATTATAAGTTGATTTTATTTGTAAATTGAGCTTTTACTTTATTTTGCAAGGACCAAAGCTTTTCTTGATTGCAATGCTTTACAATTTTGGGCATTTCCTTGGTTTGTGGCACTAACATGGGGATTTTGATACTAACTTGTGCTATTTGGCCATTTATTTTAGCTTGAATTGGGGTCTTCTTTTAAATTTGGAATTTTACCGCCTTGCCCAAGGCTTGTACTTTGCCACTTGGCACTTTGACCGGATTTTTGTGCTGGTTCTAATGTCGTGATGTGTGGAATAGGGTCATGGGATGCACCATGGATTGGTTGGACCTATGGACCCGCTTCATTGTATGGGGGTACGCCCCAAGGGGTACATATAACTAGCGGGTTGTTGAACCACGCGTTCTTATGTCACTTGGGTTAGGAGTGTTCGAAATCTATGTGTCTTGGACCATAGGGACAACCGGCCTCCTTGAGGGAGGCATAAGAGTTTGAGGGAGGCATAAGAGTTTGAGGGAGGCTTATGATATTTGTGTGTATGGTTGATATTCTGGGATATATGTTGAGTTATTGTGATGTTTGGTAGTGGTCTTTTGATGTATGTGTTACTCATGTCAGATGGATATGTGTTGTGATGTTGTGGTTATGTCATTGATTCCCTTGTGGACACTATGTACCTGTAGCATGGTTTGGTGTTATGTGAGTCTTTCATTGATGCAAATTGAGGAAATGTCTGGTGGATTGTAGTACTCTTTTGTTTGAGTATTTGGTATGTCAGTCATTGATGTGTGACGTGTACTATGTGGACTGTGCCTAATCCATTCCGTATTTGAGTAACCCTTTTTGTGGTGTAATACAATCTTGAAGTATATACTTGTGTGCTTGTGAATCTGTAGGGTCTTGTGAACCTGATAGGGTGTTGTGTTAGCAGTTCATGTTGGGCACCCACAATAAAGAATAAACCAAAACTCTTGATGATGAAATTTTAAAAGCAATTAAACTAAGAATAATGCTAATGGAAAGAGACTAATGAAATGATGAACAAGAAAGAACTGCCAATCTTCACAGAACATTGAAAGTTAAAAATTCTACCAAATGTTCCTAAGGCTACCCTGTGGCCGTACTTTAATCAACTAAATTTTTTTTTAAAACCATAGAGTGTACTTTCTCCTATGCCTGTTCTTGGTCGCGAACCTTTTCTCTTCCGTTGTGTTATGTCGCATCGAGGACGATGCTTTCTTAAGGGGAGGAGAATGTAATGCCCAGCTGGGCATCGTATTTTTTTGCTCTACCTGCCCCCTCCCAACCACCTGACCTACGGGTTGAAATGACCGCCATGTTTTCTGCTGTCCTTGTGTGAGGGAGACGGGAGTGGGTGGAGACGCAATTTTCTTCACCATGATCTCGTTCTGATCCTCCTTCAATGCATACAGGTGGGCGTGGGTCTCGAAAAATCACACTGTACAGGCAGAATCCGTGGGCCGTGAGGAAGCATTTGACTGTATCCAGCAGCTACAGGGTCGAGGAGGAAACGTGCCTCAGAAAATCAGTGGCCTCCAGGGAGAGAAAGTGCGACAGCTGCTGCAGGGCGATCCCAGGGAGCCGTGGTGTTGATCCTGGTGTTCTGGTTGCACGCGACCAGTCGTGTTCAGTTGTGCAAAATCTTGCAGCTGTAGCAGAAAAATGAGATAAAGTTTTAGTTGAGCTGTCTTTCCTTTTCATTTTGGGGAGTCGCTTCTGTCCAGGTGGTGAGTTTATCATGGAAGAAGCTCGATCACAATCAGTGTAGGATACAAGCGTTTCCATTATCCATCCGTATTATCTCACCAGGATGGATGTATCTTGCAGAAGCCAGGGTATGTTAGAATTAAAAAAAAAAGTAATAATGGCAGCATATGCATCTGCAATCTAGGGTCTGTTCTTCATGCGCGACAGATGCGTGAACTTTTCAGATATTAGTGGAAATGTCTCTGGAACTTCTCATATCCTTCTGTTGAAAAATTTGGGCATTTTATCGGGCTTATCGAATGCTCCCGCCACTGGTATGTGGACTACAATGGCGATTGTTGGGCTTTGGTTGATGTTAACTTTTCCATTGATGTGATTCGGGCCGACCTCAGGTTTCTTGTTTCGCGTTAGGGTTTCGTTGACCACATGGGACACTCGATATTCCCTGCGCCATTGGGTTTGATATGGTGGTTATAGATGAAGCTACAAGCTAGGGAAGTAGGCGTGTTCCTCCACGTTCAGTGGGTGCTGTATGGTGTGTTCTTGTTGGGGATCCACAGCAACTGCCTGCAGCAGTAAATAGCCAGTGAACGGGCTTGTTACAGTTGGTGGAAGCCTATGTGAGCATTTCCAGCGAGCAGGTTGTCCAACTATGTTGTTTTCTGTGCTATACCAATGTATCCTCTGAGTCGGGACTCTCCTTCAAGACATTCCTGTCAGAATCGACCTTGTGACAGTGAGAGAGTTACCAGGAGACCTGATGAAAATTATTACAAAGATTCTTTGTTGAGACCTTACTTGCTGTTCGTTGTAACTCATGGAAGAGTATCCCATGGAGGCGGATCTGTTTCAGATCAGAATATTCATGAAACACAATTTGCTTTGCAATCATTTGAGTTGCTTCAACGAGTCACCAAGTTGGCAGGCATAA
Organism: Taxus wallichiana var. yunnanensis; assembly: GCA_018340775.1. Lineage (NCBI taxonomy): Eukaryota > Viridiplantae > Streptophyta > Pinopsida > Cupressales > Taxaceae > Taxus > Taxus wallichiana. Next base: position 189,783,498 of record CM031239.1, read on the forward strand.
AGGTCTCTGTTGGTTTTGTCGCACCTTGCAAGCTTCAGCTGAAATGTTTTGCTGCACAAGAAACACACTTGATATTTTGTGGCAGCTTCTTCACAGGTGAAAATACATTTGGTTTGCTTTCTCGGGGAGGTCATGGGTTTTGACAACGAGAGTATCATAAATATACAATCACTCCCTGGAGAATATTTCTGTCTAGTTGGTAGGCAGCGTGTTTACCCTAATGAGGCTATGCAAACCCAATGTACACATCCTTACTGCAAGCCTTGCCTAACTTATGTGCTGAGTACTACTAGGGCCTGCCCTTATGACGGGTATTTGGTTACTGATACAGATTCGAAGGCAGTGCAAGAGGCAAATCCGGTATTGGCTAATGCTATAGGCCGTGTGACAGTTCATTGCCTGCACCACAAGAGCGGCTGCACTTGGCAAGGGCCTCTTTCAGAGAGTATAGCTCATGGTAATGGTTACCAGTATGGTTCATCCCCTGTTGTATGTAATAGATGTGGCACCCAGTTTGTTCACCGACAAGGACAAGAGCATGGCCGTTAACAGAGTCTGGACCTTTAGCAGGCTGAGGAAGAGAAGCTGCGCTGGTTGGGTTGCTGTTGCAGGCCCCGTCCATCTTGTGATCGACTGCTGGATGCATTAAAACAGAAAGATAGACTAACCATATACATAATATGCTAGTATCTAATAACCTCTTGAAATGAAACTTTATCTTTCTAGAAATTGGTTTAAATCTGTGATTTTGTGGATTTGCGTTCAGTACATGGTTAACAGTTTGTTACTTCTGGTTTTGCCTCTGTTGGTTGTTCTTGTTGACGTGATCAACCCATTTATATATATAAAACAAACAAAGGTTCTCAGTGTATGCTTTGATTGATCATATGAAATATATATATATATATATATATATAATTTTAAAGTTACTTCTTTCTACGCAAAAATGTCACTGTTTTTCTTTTGTGAACTCCGGGTATGTAATCGCCCTAGAACATTGTAGCGTTGATTAGTATTGGTTTCTGTTATGTTGTCGCCCTAGAGGAAAACATACGAGATAAATTATTATTATTTTTTTATGATAAGCGTGATTATGCACTTCGTATTGTGCAAATTATTAAGGCTTTTGAAAATTAGAAGTTTCTATATATATGCTTGTTAAGAAGGAAGTTTTGGGCGAAAATATGTCCCGAGTTGATAGAAGGGCATAAATTATTGATAGAACCCCATTTTGATTCTACTCTTTCGATGAGTAAAATTTGATAAAATTAATGACCTTTATGGTGTTAAGATATGGTATGTTGATGATTCCTTGTGTGATCGATTTAATCATGTATAGACATAATGCCTTGATGGAGTAAGGTAATACCTTTCACGGTTCGTGAAAGTTAAGGTTTTCATCAACTGCTTAAGGTAACATGAAGTTCCTTAATTTAGTCAAACTTGTTTTGTACTTCCTTCTTGATGAGTGACCTTTCATTGCAAATTTAGAATGATTGTGATGGAAGGTCATGAATATATTTTGTTGTCAAAAAGGGAAAAGAAGTTATGGAATAGTTTGTTTCTGTGTCGAACGTAATAATGTAATTACATCGTTATAGAAGTTCGTTATTGGAGGATATCTATCTTCAATGGTATATTATGTGTTTAATCTCTGCATAGGTTACCATAAACTTAGTGATGAGATGTAAATTAAGGAGAGTTGAGAGACCTTTTCCTTTGTATACATCGTTTATGATATTAGGAAGTGAGTTGATGTCGGAAAATTTCAACCAAGTCTATATTCATGGCTATGTGCCTCTAAAACGGGAGGATTATAAATCTAAAGTATTATGAAAATTGAAAGGATGTGTTTAGAATGCTAGATTGCCTACTCAACTTGAGTATTAATGAGGCTTGTCGCTATTCCGACCCTGGTTATGTTCAGTAGGTAGGCTGTTAGGCAATGCCTATTCCGGACATTCTTACCGTCCTTTCCACTTATCCTTATTAGCTATGAAGTCACTTATTACCTAGGATATAATGGTTGTGGGTTTGAATATAAGATTTTCATCCTTTAAACCTTTTTGATTACATGATGGAACTTTGTTTTTACCCTCGTTGTTCGTTTATAGCCTATTAGGCCTATGTCCCTACTGGAACGATTCCAAAACTATATTCTTTTTGGCAGCTAAGATCGGGCCTGGTTTTTATCTTTTGACTTCACCTTGAGAATGTGGATTGATGGGTTACACTTTAGATTTCAATCACGTAATCTACGGGATTACATGATTGAAATCCTAATACTCTCAACTCTTGTGTCTAATCATTTAAATTTCATAGTCTTGCGTTTTTGGTTGTCAAACTTTTGTAGTTTTAGAGGTATTTGCATAACTAAAACTTATGGTTTTCTTCTTAATTGATATGTTGAAAATTATATCTTGTTTCAAAAGGTTGTTGGAGATTAGTACTTTGATCCATTTCCTGAAATAGAATGTTTCCTTTCATGGTATTGTTAGCTAGTAGCTTATTGTTGCTATGTATAGTCTTATCTTGCTCAGTTCTCGCGAACTGACTCAGGTTATTAATTGTTGCAGATGGCTTACGTGGTTAGATGATGGAAAGACTTGTAGATTATTGCATCAATCTTGGTTATGATGTTCCTTTGTACGAATGTGTATTATGTTATAAAATTTGGAAAGGGCCTTTGGACATTTTAGAAGAAGGGTCAATGCCTAGTAAATGTATTGTAGAGTATTGTTGTTGTAACTGTTGAAACTTTGGCTTGTTTGGTTATCATGTGAAAGATGAAATTTGATTACCGCTTGGTTATGGGATATTCTAGTGAACTTTAACCCTTAGTATAGTAGCGGGGCGTGTCCCATGTTGTTACTCTCTTGCTCCCTAGTCATGGTTCCATAGAGATGGTATGTTCCTTTGATTTGTGCATCATGTTGGAATGAATTAATATAACCTTGTTTTGGTTCCGCAAACAAGTACTGTTAAACTTTGCTCTTGAGTTAAAATGTTGAGTTGTAAATCCTCCTAAGGCTTAGTAGCAATGAGTTTGTAAGCACTATAAAGTGAGCTGGATAATCCTGATAAAAGTTAAACTAAAAATTTATATATAGGAATATATTATGTAGATGTGATCTACTTGATAACCTTTGAGACCTGGAACAATCAAGAGGAAACTATCTTTTGTAACGAAATATGATAACTTATTATTATTATTTTTATTCGAGCCAAGCTAATAAACATTATCCTTTTATGGTGAAATCTTAAATGACCTCATGGTGAAATCAATGGTTAGATTTTAGATGATGATAGGATTTAATAGGTAGGAGGGAAATTGATTATTTAAACCCTAAATCTCTCTCTATCGTTTGAAATGTTCTCCTTTGTCAAACTTAATGAAGTAAAGTCTAGATGGAACATTTAACCAATCTTGATAAACTCTTAACCTCAATAAAAGACTGATAGTAAACAATGTGACCTTGAAGCTAAATTCAGTTGTCCTGTTCTGTTAACCCTTGCCTTGATTCATGGTGATATTTCTTAAGCAAGGTCAAAATTTAATCCTTAAACAAGAAGGCTATTGTTATGAACCCTAAGCGGTACTTTCCACTCAATCGGAGCTTATGCCTTCACCACAATGCAATAGAGGTGTGGAACATGTGTTAGTGACTTGAGTAAGTTTAATTAACCTTGTAAGAAATGGAAAATGTTCTAAAATCAAATGAATAAAAAGCCTTGGACATAAAATTGATGATCCCAGTTTAGAAAGCTTGGCCTTAAGCTATTTAGTCAACCGTTGAAAAGAAAGAAGTTCTCCCTTGTGAAAAGAATTGTGTGAATCATTACATGAAATTTTATAAGAACGTAAGTTAAGAATTAAGAGACACTTTAGTAAACAAGAAAATTTAACAAGAAATTCCTCATGGGATGCCCTAACTGTTAGTGTGTTTTGTGGTTGGACTCCAATGTTGTTCTGTCAAGAAGAGAAAAGTAGATTGTCCTTGATAGGTGTGAACGTTTCCGTGCTGCCTTTATGGTCATCCTTGTATCAGGTTGTTCACAGTGTTAGTTGTATCCTTGGTGACGACTTGTTGCGTCATGTTATGTGTCAGGAAAGTTCAGTCAAAAAAAAAAATTATCCTGTATTTCACTGTGTTGTCCTTGTGTTGGTATTTTTGGTGTGTTACATATAGAAAGGTTCACTGCACGGTAGAATATAAAGAATATTTAATAAAACGGACGGGAAGAGAAGTTGATGATGCATCTTAGCTTAGTGTAGCTAAGGTAGCTCAATTTGGTTGATCTATTGAATACCTTATAATTTAAGTCACTCGAGTACGAGGTCAAAAATTTTCTATCTCGAGATGTAGATGTAGGAGAATTCGGGTTCATTTATAGTCCTCGGGAGCATTCAGTTCATTTATACTCCTACATCACCCAAAGAGTTCGATAGTAAAAATTTTCGTATTTTTGTGCGACTTTGCCAAATATTGCACATTATACCATTTTTAATAAGAAGAAGTCAAGGGCCAAGGATTCAAAAAAATTGTAGTCTTAACATTTCACTAATAGAATTTCTCACATAGGGATGGTACACAAATATGCACCCATAGATTTGTAAATGTATGTGCCCCTTATCTTAAATTTTGTTCCTTGCTAAGTTAATAACACTTCGTGTCCGATATTGTTCTTCACCTCCTAATATGTATTGCACACTTTTGCACCCTTTTGTGGAAGCGTGATCTTTTGCTCTCCTATCAACATCGATACGATTAAACATGTACATGTAGAATTTAATCTATTTTCTCCGCTCATAGGTTAACCAAGAAACCCGGATGTCTTTATCAAATGGAGATACCCTCGTGAAAGATTGCATGTGAACAAGATGAATAGGATATACAATGATGAAAATGAATTGAGGAATCTTTACAAAGGTATATTGATTTAGAAATGTATTGTAAATTTATCTCACTAGATTCTATAAATAGCATGGACCAAAAATGTGAAAGGCATCCTATCTTCAAATAGAGATCCACTCAACCAAATAAAGGGAAAGTGGTGTCAAATTAAGCACTTAAAGAATATCATAAACTCTAATTTCCAAGATTCAAGTTTGGTCCTATAGAAGCTTCGTAAGGTCTAAATGCTTAGCTAAGATAGGTCCTAAGATTGAAAATTTTAATGGATTTCTCCAGATCCTTTCATAAGATTATGTTAATGTGGGTGATCGATTGTCTCTTAGTCTATATTTTTTTCTCATATCAATAGAAGAATTTCTATTGTTTTTCACGAGTTGTGCTTGGATCTTACTTTAGTGAGATTTAACTATGAGAATTGTGGGTTTCATGATATAGGGGATCCTTTTATCGAATCCCTTACTTTAGTAATTCATATAATAAATGTCATAGAGTTACAAGTTATGTACTTCCTACTCTAGAGAATGTGTATCTTGTCAATCGGTAATCTTGCTAAGGACTATTTCTAGAAAATAATAATAATATTGCCTCCAGTCCGATTGTCGGATAATGCCAAACCATATAATACACTCGCATGGTGTTTTATTTGACACTGCACATTTTAAATATTAAACGGTGGAAAATAAAAGAACATTTTTCTATTGACTATCTATGGTATGCCATAAATTAATGCTAAAAATACAAGATATTTGACCATTAACTAATCTAACGTAAAGACTATATCTCATGTGGAACCTTTTTATCTTCAATATAACAAGGAAAAATGTCTCTTATACTAGCTCTACATGTTAAGAATTATGTATAATAACACATTCAAATATTTGTGTTTTGCAAAAATAAATCTCTAATTTTTATTTTTAAGACATTGTTGGCTAAATAATTTTTCGTGTTGCAAATTATTGTGTTTCTGCTAATGGTCAATGAGCTAAGCCCCTCCTTGTGTATGAGGAGGCTCCTATTATTGAATGTAAACTAACCTAAAGATGTGGGTGGCCGTTAGGTCATGGATGACATAGGAATACTCCACTAAACCTTTGGAAAATGCTTGTACAAGGTACAAGGGGGGGAATTTGTAGTAAAGTGGAGTTGGGGAAATAAGGAGAGAGAGGATTACTATTGTGAGTAGGCCTACAAAATTCACATACGATAACTAGAGCAGGTCAAAATTCCATTAGAATAACACAATAATGAAATCAACGATAAGACAAAAAAATCATTAGACACAAAATTTCATTGACTCATCTATAAAAGGCATAGACACCTTTCTTGGTTTTACAAGATTATCATGTATGGAAAGTATGAAAGAGAGAGGTGAGGAACATAAGAAATATAAAAATTACACCTTTATTTCTTGATGTAGAAGTGGTAATCTCAACAACATACATTCAATCAACAATTTCCAACCCTTTAGAATGGAGAATCCATTCAAATTTATAACATTACAAACATGTCTCTTCATCTACCCCCCACATGACCTTTCACCTATCTTCATCACTTGTGACCTTTCACATTCCTAGGAGGTGAGTCTTTTTCTTATTGATGAAAAAGGACTCTTACAATGTTTAATTGAGGGTCATTTAAGTGAATAAGATGAAATAGAAAAAATTACATTCTTAATTGAAAATTATAATAAGGAGAGACAAGAAGGGGCGAGTGAAGGGGTTCACTGATTTGATGAAGATAAAGCCATTGCTAATGAATAACTAGCCATTCATGATCCTCGAGGTGTTACCGAAATGAGCTCCTACCCTTTAAAGAAATGTTTAATGAATGAGAACCTTGACCTCTGATCACTTGTTGAACTGAAACACTGAGATTACATACGCTTTCTCCTGCTATGAAATGTGAGAACACTTCAAAGTATGGAATAAGTGTTGGCTCACTGTTTTGAGGCATTACAAAGTCAATCTGGGATGACCACTGGCACCACCCATGATGATCCTCTTGTGTCATGCTTCTTATGAATATTTCCTTAATGATTTGAATTTTAATGTCTTTACATCCACAGAGGCTTTATGATGTTCTTGAATTTCCTTGTTGCTCACGCGACCATATGTGGAATTGGAACACTCAAATTACTCCTCTTATGAGATGTAGAGATAATCCAAGACATTGAATTAGTGTTGAAGAACATTGTTATGATATTTATACTTGAGGTGGAAAGATGATGGTTTCAATAGCATGAGTTAGGAAATAAGGATCACTTTCTTGCTCCTTCGGCTTTCACAATTTACCCCAATGACCACAAGAAACAACTCCATGATGTGTAAACATTTTTTTGCTTATCTTTCTCTTATTGAGATGGGTCTTCATTATGCGGTGAAAGGATTACACCTTAGTGAAATTCTTGGCGTGTGGCCATCTATTGGAATGAAATGAAGTGATGGAAATGTTCTTCCTTCTTATTGCTCATACGTCTGTCATGAGATGATTTCTTGATTCTTCACATAAGGTGATCTTGAGTGCCTTGATATCTCAATTAGCTCACTTCAACCTACTTCTTGGAGAGATGATGATGGATTCAAGACATGATGACTCTCAACCTGTTCCATGAGCTTCACATTTCAATCTTGAACAAGATGACACCCCTTTTCTCTTCACAATTCACTTCCTTGACCGAGATGCCACTTGAGTGGAAACATGCCTATGACATCTGGACAACCTTTTGATCAATTTACTTCTTATGGAAATGGGATTCCCTCTCCAGATGGAAGGATTGGCCTCTGAATGGAGATTGATGATGAGTTACATGTTTTGACCTCCAAATTACACTAATACACCACAAATTTCACTTCCTCGACACAAAATATATGTGCTCATTATCAAGTGTTTAGAAACAATTCGCGAGGTATGCATTTCTTGAGATGGCTTCCTTCCTCACTCACAGTGAACTTATCTAATCATGCTTACAATGATCATCTTCTTAATGACTTTGAATTTCAATGGAGCTCTTGATTATTTTCAAACTCTTTGCTGACCTCATAATGTTCCTGGTTTCACCTATTAGGCCTTGATGTACTCTCGATATGCTCCTTGACACAAATGTGATCGGGATGCTTTAGCTTGCGAAAGGTTAATTTTCTTGTTTGATCCATGAAAAATATTTTTGACTTCACAATAATGGTAATCAAATAAAAAATAAAAATACAAGCAAAACGAGAGCTGCCAAAACTTTTTGGACTGAAATTAGAACCTTTCTACTTTTAGCAAGAGCGAGCTCTTATTTTAAACAATTTTACATTGTTTTCACTTCTTAATGTTTCTTGCACCCAAGGGACTACGGATGCAAATAATTCACCTCTTTTTACAACTTAATATTTTTAGACATGTTCCACCATGAAAACATGCTATTTTTAGTAAGTGCACTTTGCAGTGTCGGATTGATATAAATGCAGTCTTGTAATTCTAAATTTTATTCCAAGATCCCCGCTCCAAGTTTCAAATAGTTCCTTCATCCGGATGAGTGGGAAAATGAGTTTTTCATCGAGAGAGTCTAGAATACTTTTGAGAAGAACTCAATCCTCTCAGATCTTGAAAAATAAACAACCCCATCGAGAAAGAAATGTCTCGGATGAAACTATAGTTTTTAGTATCCTCCGCTCCAAGTTTCATAGCTTTTCACCCACCAGATCTTCGAGAAAGTAAAATTTTATTCGAGGGTAGAATTTTAAGAGGAAAAAAAGTACTCAATATTGCTAAAAATTGGCTACTTCATTGTGCAAAAATTGGCTTGCGTGAGATTAGATTTTTCGAGCACCGTTTGCTCCAATTTTCAAGTGATTTCACTAGTGGATGTTCGGAAAACTAAAATAGATTCACAATAAGCTTGTTTTTATGGAATGGTAGTCATTAATGGAGGTTCAAAGGGTTTTCATAAAAATTTGTATAGTTAACATGTTTTTGTTTGTGAGGGATGAAATTCATCTTGTTTTCATGTGTTTTTCAGCTAAATTTTCAAGCAACTTGGTTTTTTGAGTTTATGTAGATTTTAAAGAAGGTTATTTTGGCTTGAAATTTGAAATGGATGTAAAAATTAGCTTGGTGCATTAATTTAGGAAATAAAAATTTCTTATCAAATGCATTTCAATGAGGAAACTACAGTCAAAATTTTGTGGCATCGGAGTTGGGATTTAGAAGTTATGAGAAAAACCAAATTTTGATGACTAGGGCGCAAAAGGAGTTTTTGGTGTTTGAACATGGTGAACTAGCTTTAAAAATGTTTTTAATGGATGTAAAGGAGTCACTTCATGTTTTATGAATTTTATTCGTGGTGAGTGAGAGAGAGAAGTTGGAATGAATTTTATGAAGTTTTAATTCATCTTGCTGACCATAGTTTGACCTCAAGTTAAATGTGAGGTTAAAAATTTAGTTTTCATGGTGCAAAGGGACAAAAGGGATAATAGTGGAAACAAATGGCACCTTGGAGAAATATTGAAACAAGTGGCAACATTGGAGTGAAGGTGAGTGAGATGGAGGAGCTAAGTAAGCACCTGCGGAGTTGGGAGAGGTCACACGAAAGACCAGGAGTCGAGGCATGAGTGTGGGTGCACTTTTTGTCCCCTCTATCCCCTTCAGGACAAAGGGGTAGAAGGTGTATAAAATGTCACCTTGGATCAAGGTGGTGACACATGACGCTTTAGAAAATTGGCTAAGGATGGGTTTTCACTCACACTTCTCCCTGACACAACTTAGACTCAACCCGGTTGATTTAACAACACATGGATGGTTGGACAGTTTAAAATATGTTCTGGGATATAATTTTTTATCCCTCTTATCCCCTTGGGTACAAAGGGACAAGAGGTGCAACAAAACGCGCCTTACTTCATTTGGAAAGCTAGGTTTTACACTAGCTTACCCGAGATAGCATGAAAGCATGAAATTTTCACCTCGGAGGATCAAGATGCACTTTTGAGTTAAATTTTAAATGAATATGAATTCAAAATCCATTATAAGACCAATGTAATAGGTTTTAGACCTTAATTTTTCCTGCAAATCTAAAAAGTACCCCTTTTTGATTGGCACAGTGAGATACACTTGCAAAGTTTAAACTTCCTCAAGAAATAATGAGACCTTAGATCAAATATGATGTTTCCACCATATAAAGGATTCTTCAATATTTTCATTTCTTACTTGAAACCTTCTAACTCCTTATGAAGCTCTTGGAAGTAGCCGGAGAAGTCTAGATTCATAATTTGATGGTTCATTCCTTACACCTAAAAATTCTCTTTTTCACAAATTACCCGTGAATAACAAAATCTTTCCTAAATATTCTTAAAATAGTTCAACACCTTCAATTCTCTCCAATACCAACTCCATATTTTTATGACATCTTCAGAACCCACTTAGACGATGCACACAAGCCCTGAAATGGCAAAAATTGGCCTTTCTAGGCCTGTTGAAGAACTAGTGTTCTACTGCACTACACTAAATGAAAGAGTTGACCCTACCACACCATTTTATACATGTTTATTCAGTAGATTATGTGAAGTTGTAAGGTTATGATGATCATAACACAGAAGATAGACACACAAGGAGAGGGTTTCAGGAAGGTTTTGAAGTAACTTTTCACATTATGGCTTGGTTGTCATGGTTTAAGTTATAAAGTTTTTGGGTCAGTAATTTCACATGACAACATAATAATGATATGTGTAAGTTTCATTACTCTTAAGATAATATGAATATTATTTTGCATAGATAGAGTTCAAATATAAGCACTACTTTTCTATAGTCAAAAATTCATTTACCATAAAAAATGCAACATTAAATTAAACAAATCCCAAATCTAGATCTTACCACATCATGTATACAAGACAAATACTACAAAACAAAAGAAAAAAAAACAAATAAAAGCAAACCAGGTTATTCGTTCCTATCTCCTTACGACCTCGAATGAGATCGTTGAAGCTTGGAATGAAGCATCGAGCTTGTTGAATCTCTTGATCAATTGTGTTTGTGTATGCTCCAATGGAAGTAGATTTAAGCTAGGAGAAAAGAGATTGTATGATTGAATTTGAGTTTAGATTTTGATCAATTGGAAAGCGTAATGCGTGTAGAAATGAATGATAATTCAACGAATGATAATGTAACTCTCAAAGCTTCCAAAGATGAGAAATGGGAAGGAATGATTGCTTATTTATAGATAAGGGAAGGGAATCCCAAATCCTTGATTTTTGTGATTAAATTATGTGATTTGAAGTTAAGCCCGAACCATGAATGAATTGTTTAATTGAGTTTCCAATCTAATTGAGAAGTTGAATCATTGATTTGAGCTTGCATGGATGAGTTATTTTTGAGTTGAAAAAGGTTGCGTGTGCTTTTGTATATTTAACACTAAATATTAATTACATGTCTTTTGTTTTATTCACCCAAAAAAGTGACGTGCCTTTAGCTTTTACATTGATTTGATTTATTTTTGTGGATATGTTTAACTAAGTCAAATGCATGATTTGATTTAATCTAAATTTGTCATCTTGCATATATTTAATGATTTGATCTTTAATTGATTTATTTTGCTCTAGTTAACTTGAGATGTTGACTAGTGAAGTGATATTAATTAATTGGATAAGAGGTGAGATGTAAATAGATAATGTGTAGGATTTATTTAATTATTTTGATATTAAATTAGCTAATAAAATTAACTAATAGGATAAACGGTGAATAACAAGAAAGATAGAATTAATTAATTAATCCTAGAAATAGGATAGGAATGTAATATCCAAGTGTGAAAATTTAATAATTCGAAAAAATGTGCAAGTGATAGGAATGATTAGGAGAATTGCGGAATAATGTCATGGAATGTCGGTAAAGGTCATGAAATAGGATAATATAGCAAAAGTGGTTAAAATGGTCGAAAATGGTAGTAATGTATTGTGAAGTAATTATGGGATGATTTCGAGGTTTGGAATGTATAATTGGTGTCACCCAGATTTCATCCTGAAATTTGTGACTACCCTATTCGAAAAAATTTCATACTTTTAAAATAATGGGTCGTTTTGTGTTTTTATTGTCTAAAAGTTCTTGTATTGCGTCAAGATATTCCCAAAGAGCCGTATTAGCCTTTTTCGTGAAATACCCAGATGCCCAAAATTGTTATATTCTATCATCAAGATTTGTCTGCAGGAAATTTGTATTTAATTATTTTAAGCCCGTTTGAGGCTATTTGCACTTCGTTTTAACTCATTATGATCAAATATGTCATTATTCCTATGTACCAGAAGCGTTTTAACTTGGAATAAGTTTTGGGCTTTATTTGTAACTTTTGGCAATTTTTCGTGTTTTTGTGGTGTCCCGTTTCGTTTTCTGTGAAATTTCTCTAGAACAATTCCTTTGTCGGGTAAGCCCGATTTTTGGCCTGGAGCAGTTGGAAAACATATACACACGTTATGCCCGGAGGAAGTCACCATCGGAGGTCTGGATCACTAGGAAAAAGCTAAGTCATGCGCGAGAAAAGCCCCTGCTTGAGGGATGGGCGCATTTTTGGAAAACAAAGGATTTAAGGCTGTGATGGGAAAAATAGAAGCGGCGGGCGGGTGGGAATTTTGTACTGCTTGCTTGAGAGGTACTTTTCCGTGATAGAAAATTCATTTAAGCTGCAGTGGAAAAGTTAGAGGCTGCAGTCAGGCGGGAATTTATTACCTGCCTTGCAGGGTAAAAATTCCCATGGTGAAATAAAAGAAAAGTGACTTAAGTGAAATCACGGGATTTTATTGCTCACTTGCACGGTTAATAATCTCATTGTCAAAGTCAAATCACTTAAGTGGATCATGGGATTTCCGGGGCTGCCTTGCGGGTAAAAATCCCATTGTCGAAATTCTTTAAAAATAGAATTCTATTATGCAAAAAGTCGACCCACCTTGGGTGAATAATAATGCATTAAATAAATATTTGTTAATATTTATTCACTCAATTTGGCACCAGGGCTTGTTGAAAAGTCAACAAAAGCAAAGGGAATAAATCAATTGGAAATAGAATTCCAAAATTAAATAAATTTAATTTATTTAATGCAGCCCCTTTTGAGAAGGAATTGATACTTTTTAAAGTATAAAATGATTATATTAATTCTTATTTTCGGTGGCTATGGTCAAAACACATTGTGAAGCTTAAGTGAAGTGAAGTGTGGATGATTAAATTGAATTAATTTAATTGATTGGATGGTTGTCCTTAAACATACTATATTTAAAAGAAAAGAGCTTGATTTTTAATTAATTAGTTGGCTTTAATTGTTAGGGCAATTATTAATTATAGAATTGTGAGGGTTATATAAACATGGGCAGCCATATGGGTAAATTATTTAATTCACATGTAAAGAATTGCAGCCAAGAGGAAAAGTGCGCCTGATTGAAGAAGGATTTTGCTCGAGGCAAGGTGGAAACAAGGCATTTGAAGAAGGATTTTACTCGGGCAAGGTGTGATAAGGCTAAAAGCTTCCAGTTTGACGCATGCTTTGAAGGAGTTCATTACGGGTGTTTTACAAAGGAAAAGGAGCTTTTATCAATGTCGATACATTGCATATATCCTCCGAATCGAAGAATTGTTGATTTGCACCAGTATTGAAGAAATCTGCCAAGTAAGAAGAAAAAGAATTATTCGACGAAGATAGACAAAGCTATGGCAAAGAAAGATGAAAAAGAAAGCACAACGAGTCATGCATCTCTTCTAAATTTACAAATCTTGGAGACACGAGATCTAGGCTCAAAACCTCTTGTTGAATTGATAGACAAATCCAGAGCAGGAAAGACTTCACTCATGCATGCAGGAGAAACTTCACTCATACGTGCGAGATTAAAAGCAGTGGAATTATTTGAGTTGCAGCTTTTCCATCCATAGCCCGATTGCCAAAGTTTGTTATGCGAGTGCGAGATCCATATCCGAGATGCGAGATGTAAATCCATATGCGATCCGATCCGAATCTCATAGTTGCAAAAGCTTCTGGCACAAAAGCTTCATCCTCTTGTTTCGAATGCATCCCGTGAAGAAGACAATGTGTGGAAAATTCCTTCCAAGATCTTGTGCATGTGCTGTCATCTTCCAGTTGAAGCTTTCATTAAATTTTCATTCACCCTGAGTGCTTTCCAAAAATTTTAATTGCTCATATGCAACTAAAAATAAGGATCATGAGTTATCTACGGCCAACCTTGCATTGATGCATGTACAAAAGAACTGCAAAACCTTCAAGGATAAAAGAGAAGACAATGCGAAGGCAAAATTCCAGCTTGCTTCCAATTCCAACTGCTTGCAATTCCAACTTGTTTCTAGATCCAGATTGCTTCCCGAGATCCGGTTTGAAAGCAATTTGCGTGCAGAGCATGAAAAAGGACAAAGTCAGCTTTCCTCTTCCTTCTTCTTTCCTCCGACAAAGTAATTGAGTGATCAATTAAATTATACAACTTAAGTGATTGGTTTAAAAGCCATTACTTGAAGAAGTCAACTACTTGGAGATAGGTGGCACATGCAAAGTAGAAGGTTCTATTTTCAGTTGCAAATCATACATGTCACGCAAAGAGGAATTCCAGGAGGAAGATTGCCAATTGTTTCTTTCCAACTTCCACATGTGCCAGTTCAACTAAAGCTTCCAACTTGTAATTGCCCCTCTACATTCTATAAGTAGAGGAAAAACCTTCGGGTTAATGATCGATCGAGAATTTGTGTGCAGTGATCTTGTGTTCTAAACTTTGTCTTTGGACCCTTGAGAGCAACTTGGAGCGAAGGAATACAAAGGAGCGAGGTTTACGGAGAACTTTGTGTCACGGTGTCTTGTGTCTCTTGCTTGTAAATCTTAGATCTCTTAATAAACTTTTTGTTATTTTAGATATGGATCTAGAACTACCTTTGTTTTATAATTTTGTGTGTTCATATCTATTAAGTTTCTTCTATGTGCATGCAATTAGCTCTGCTATCTACTAATTGGGATGCACATATTCCCCATTTGTTCTTTGTATTTCCCTTACTTCCTTCTTCTATAAAATACTTCCTTTCTTGAACAATACTTACTTACTTGTTGAGAACTTCTTAGTTATGGTTCATGAACTAAGTGGTTAAAGTAAAACCCCTGATAGATAATAACACATTTTTATTGACAAATCTGACACGGGAGCCTCACCAGGTTCAATGAGGGAGATTTATCTCATGACTGCCTAGGTTTGATGCTATGCAGAAAATCTAGCCAACAAGATAATGCAATATTTTAGGGTTTCTACATTTTCCCCTCTTTAAAGTGTTATTACGAAGTAATAGCGCTTTAAAGATAGTAGACATGTGTAGATCGGTGAATAAATGATAAAGAAGTGTGATGGATTGCCTTGTTTTCCACTGGTGAAGTGTTTAGATGCCCCTATATGTTAGATTTTACTAATGGAGAGCCCCCTCAAGCCCATGGGTAACACAACAAAGTAGTGGAAAACCACTCGATAGGAGGGAGAGAAAGAGCCACAAACAAGGATATGAAGAAAGGGATAAGAACATTAGTGACGAGAGCGTGATGGAAAAAATCGAGAAAGTAGGGCATGATGAAAAGGGGTTAAATAAAAGGGTGAGAGGGTAGCAAAAAATCATTGGTCATTTTTTCTATTAGATATTTTTTCCTCGTGAGTTATTTTTTATGATTTAGATTATGAGAGAGATGGATCGTTATCTTCCTCGTGTGCATTGTGTGGATCACATCCGAGATTTCGAGTGAGCTCGTGACGATGATTGTGTGGTATCCACTAAAAAAATAAGCTTTTGGATGCATTTATTACTTTTTAGGTGTAGAGGAAATTTGAAAAGTAACAAGATGGTGCACACAATTACCTACACTAGGATTTCTGCAAAGTGTACTAGTGTAGCATTACATGCACTAGCATTAAGTTGCATGCATTAGCGTATTAATGGGTATGTTAAAATGTTAGATGTGCCGGTGTAGTGTTAGGTGTGTTATCGTGGGAGTGCACGTACTATTATATCAATCGATGTGTTAGCATTGAACAATGTGCACTAGCATTACTATAAGTATGCTAGTGTGAACTCGAGGAAATGAAGTAGATTTAGATGATGAAATGAGATGTGTAATAATTTGTTAAGGGACTTACAACATTGTTTGGTGTTTCCTAGTAGAGATTATATGCCCCGGATGTTAAGGAACGTCATGGACGACTATGGTCATTAAAAAATGGATGACTCAAAAGAGAAGAGGGTTTGTGTACAATGGTAGAGGTGACAAGTTTATCAAACATTACTTAAATACCAAATATTATTCTAGATCACTTTTTGTTGATTGCATTGGTCGAGCGATGGCACATTGAGTCTTAGATGTTCGGACTACCTACATGAGAGATGGCAAGTTACTTTAGAGGAATACATTGTATACTACAAGTGTCGATGCGGGAAGACTTATTCATTGGATGAAGAATGTAACTTAGATTTGGGCTCATATATGACTATTGTTTGGACTAGAGGATATTCACGGGAGGGTATGGAAGTACACTTGTGCGTGTTTATAGAGGATGACACATTAGCGGATACCGATATATCTAATGGTTTTATCAGTAGCTACTTATTGTGTGATAAGACCGGGAGTTAGTTTCATATTGGATTGATTAGTGTGATAGCGAGTTGATGGAGTCATCCATAGTATTTACATGGGGGTCTTGTATTCTAGCACATCTATATAGAAGACATGCACCTGATAGCATAT
The DNA here is from genome assembly GCA_018340775.1 of Taxus wallichiana var. yunnanensis. Taxonomy (NCBI): domain Eukaryota; kingdom Viridiplantae; phylum Streptophyta; class Pinopsida; order Cupressales; family Taxaceae; genus Taxus; species Taxus wallichiana. The sequence continues at coordinate 189,800,142 of CM031239.1, forward strand.
AGGGGTTTGAGGAACATGGGTCCAAATACTTTATTACAAATTTGGGAATGGGACCACATCACTATGGGTCAACCCCAGGTATTCTAAGAGATAGACAACTTGAAGAGAAATCTTCTTGTAGATTGGAAATAGTGGGCACCAACCTTAGAGGTCATCGAGGGGATATAGAGAAATTTTTATTTTTTTACCCTTGCACACCAACCACATAGGATTTGATAAGAGCTTACTAAAGGTAAGTATCTACAATAAGAATCCCAAAGTGGAAGTCCTCTCTACAACACTTCATATGGTTAAAAACCCCAAAAAATTAAAAATATATAAAATATATAAAATAAACCAAACCAATCAAAAGAGAGAAAAAAATTCATCCAATGGTGAAAACCATACTTATAACACGTTGGATAAGTACCATCATAAAAACAAGTTTCTTGTGTCATGCATACGTATTGTTTACTACAACTTGACACTCGAGAGGAGCATAACCGCTCATTCCATCGAAAGACTATCATCATTTGTTCTTCCCACATCTGACTTTAATCACAAAATGGATTATTTTGATGTTTGGGATACTATCTTTATACATCTAAACTATTATTAAGGTACACCACAAAATAATCCCTTGTCAAAATCTAAAAACCTCCAAAATGTAAATTTACAACAAGAAAAACACAACCAAAAAAATCTAAAAAACAATAGAAAAACCCAAAAAAAAATCCCAAAAAGACATTCAAAAATCCATAAATAATTAAAAACCTTGAACTCAAAACTCAAAATCTCATAAACTTTTAAAACCACCGAAAAACCCAAAAACAATATAAAAGACCAAAACCCAAAATCCTAAAAACATCCACAAACCTGAAAAATCCAAAAATAATAGAAAATCTAGAAACCTATATACCAAAATTCTAAAGAAATTCAAAAATAAGAAAATAATACAATACCCCAAAAGTTAAATCCCAAAACATTCAAAACCTTAAAAACTCAAAAACAATAGAAAAATTCATAAGTATAGAAAACCTTCACCACCTATCTTGTCCTTAGGCATACCCAAGTTGGTTATTTATTAGTGTAATAAATTATGATCATCCTCTTTAGGATACAATTTTTGCTATCCAACTCCTAGTACACCTTGTTTCTCAAGGAAAAGTGTGGCTATCATTATCAAGATAATTCGCCACCTAGGTTTCAAGTTAAACACGATAAATAAAATTACTTCATTTTGATTATTTTATGTTTGATTGTTATTATTTGTGATTTGTATGCATGTATGGTTAGTTTTTGGTCAAAGTCCTACTCTATATCACGACAATGTACTCATGGTTTCCCATATCATAACACATCCTGTCACAAACTAGATTAAAATTGTGTTTCCCAAATAGATATGTCGTTCTCTACACAAGATATGCATCATGTTTAACATTTAAATCTATCACATATCAACATTCATTCATTCTAATCATATCTACAAGCATCAGCTCTCCAATTTATTAACACCTACTCGACTAGGTACCAAAACTTGAGTCCCAACACCGGGGGATGCACACCTCACTTAACATGGCATTAACTCTATGACAAGCTCATTCACGAATTTTTTTACTACCATCATCCTTGGAGGAGACCCCGACCCCCCCGCCCCGGCCCGCCTACCCAACACATGACACCCATTCATACACCTCCATAATATCTCACCAAGGATTATGGTAGTCAAAATGAAAATTAAAAATTTATGGATACTAACAATAGTAATGCTAACAAGCTAATCCGCTCATTTAATTTCGTTAACTTGAGAAAATTAAAAAAATATTTAGAAAATAAAAATAGTATCGAACTAACACTAACTCTATATCTCTTTACCTCATTTGGTGACACATTATAACCCCCCAAAACCCCTTTTAATACCTTATCTTGGCATATTTATGTTTTGATTAATATTCTAAACCTTCTCTAGATTGTGCTTCATCTCCTTGATGATGAGTCTAGCATAATTGACTCAAATCAATAGAAAATTTAAATCTATACGCACTAGTATACAAAAAAATCTACTTAAACCATGAATTATGAAAATAATCTCAAATATTTAATATGTTTTTGGTCATGTTATATGCATTTGGTCAAGTTTTGGTTATGGGACATATTTTTCTAGAGGAACAAAAATTGACAAAAGTCATAGAAATTTATATTCTTTGACCCTCTAAGGATAGCCCACACATAAGGTCACACCTAGTATAAATCATTCTTTTTCATTTTCCATAAATTAATAGACACTCAATTGATCACTCTACCACCCAGTCACTTTGTCAATCCAAATCAACCACCACTATTGCAGCCAACCTCCATTTTTACAACTCCTCACGTACAATTTGGTTTATCATCCCCTTTGACTAACATTATTATCATATTCCCCATGGTCACCACCTCATCTATAACATCACTCATCATCCACCTCACCCCTCACTTCCTCATTATCATAGTCTAATGAAGTGTTATCCTTGTTGGCATGTCCATGGTTGTCATTATTTTCATCCTTCTTCCCTTCATTCCCCCTTTTAGTGACACCTTCATCATCCCCATCTATACCATATTCCATCTGCTCTCTTTCCCCTCCTTAAATTCTCTTTTAATATATCATTATCTACTCACCAACCTCGCTAGAATTACTGGTTTACAAAACCTTTCTTCTCCCTCGTATTCCCCTATTATCTATGATTCCCCAAAAAGTTCCCGACCGAGACCATAGAAAAATACCTTCTCACACACCTTATTATCACCCCCACACAAATAAACATCCTCCTCATTTGTTCAAACTCCATTCCTCCTACACCATATTCTATTTCCTCCTCCATAGCTTCACTATCTTCATTGTCTTTGCTTTGTCACCAGCACCCATTGACCAATCTCGTTTAACTCAAACACTTCACACATCAAATCTCATTCATATTGAACTCCTCATATATTCTCTTTGATATACTTATTTTCAGGACTTTCCATATCTACCTCCCATTACGTTATTTTCTCAACTACCGATTCTAACACTCACAACCATGTCACGTGTTTCCATTTCTCGACCAAAACCACTTATGTAGTATACATATTTTACCTCCATTCATATCTTGATCAAACATCTTCCTCACCCATCACCTACATTTCCTCTCACACATTTTCCTTGCAAAGCCTTTTTTCAATACCTCTCTCTTCCTCGTATTTTCTCGTAAATATTTTACCCTACACTTTGGTCAAAGCATATAAGTGTGTCCAACTATGTGGCCAAAAATGTTTTAAAATATGACTAGTAAATAAATATTTAAATATACTATCAAAAATTAAAAAAAATAAGGTAAATTTTGGATTCCCTCACCTTGGTATATTTAAACTCTTATAAATACATGTTTGGTCATTTCATATGTGTTTTGGTTGTCTGACATATTTTGCTGAAAGTATAAAATTGCAAAAAAGTGGGACACAGTTATATGCTTTGACCCAGACTTCTACTTCTACTTGTACCCAAGCCTCTTTCAATAACTTCCACCCTCTCCCAGTAACTCTTCTTTACACATGATACTCATTTTAATTATTCCTTTTAATATCAACTCCTTCTCAACATCTCATCCACTATAAATCATCACTTTTATAATACTTCATCACACCCTATTTCCAGATAAGGACTTACTCCCACTCTCGGTTTCCTTTCATTACCTTCTCCATGTTGATCGTATTATTGTATTTTCTACTCGACTACCATCTTCTGATTCAAATTTACCGTGTTAGTTTCACTCTTTTCCAACAATATAAAACACTTTCCTATTATACACATCATCACCTCGAATTATCCTTTGCCTCATGATTATCATTTAAATCTATCCCTATTCATTTTGATCTCTCACCACGAATCACATTTTATCCTATTTATTTGTTCCGTACCACCTCCTCTATTTATAATTGATTTACATTCCATTGGATAACATGTCTCCACTCATTATATTATAAGCCTTCATTACAAGAAATGTTCATATCTATATAGTATCATCTTACACACCTCATGTCATTCTTCTTTGGTGTCCTTGATCACATATCGCGCCTTAGTTCATCTCCTTCATCACCCTCCTGCCTCATCATATGCACCTTATATGATTTTATTCCTCATTACCCTCATCATTTTTCAACAACCTCAATACCAACACATTCCAAAGAACTGGATTGCGGTTACGAAATTTTCCCCACTTGCAATTATATCATCAAGAATAAGCATAAGGTCACCCAATTGTACATGCCCTACATGTATCTCCATACAAAGTATATTCCATACTCAAATGTATTTTCCGCTATGCACACTCCAGCTTATTTTTAATTTATTGGGACTTTCCTTCAAAAACAATTCATAGGAACCAAAGACATTTTTTGCAATTTATTTATCGCCACTATAATTCTAATCTTATAAATTTCTTAATCACCCTCAAATAGCATATTTAGTCACACTTTTGTAGCATCTATTCTCTATCCACGTTTATCCATTCATAAACTAAATCTACTCACCTCATATTCACATCAATGCAATCAACATCACCTTGTAAACATCCATAGGTATCCATTCTATCATCATCACAACATTATCAATCATATCATCTACACAACATACCTCGTATCTAAAAGCATCAATCTTCCATTTTCACTTTCTCCTTCTACTATTGAAACCTCTTTCACATTTTTAAGATTCCCTCGAGACTCTTTTTATCCATGCACGTCCTCTCAAGGTGGCATCATCCTTCCAACCATGCCACCAAGGGCATCTCTTTTCAAAATACTTATCTACCTTACAAAATCAGCCTATTGATCCTTTCACAAAATCAGTTGAAGTAGAACATTGATTAATATTTCCAAGATTCACCTATCTTATGAAATCATACCATCAATCCCTTCATAAAGTTCATTAAAGTGGCACATCAATTAACATTTCTATCTTTGTATGTATTCCTAAAATCCAAGCCACTATGGATATCTTCTACCACCTATCTATTTTCTTACATTCTTTAAAAAGGCATTGTTGATTCGGCCCCTTTGCCACACTCCATTCCCAAACCTCAAACCATATCCATCTCTTAGGTGAATCACTCAAGCCGGCCACTCTTCCGCCGATCCCATCCATCACCCCCATAAATTACAAGGATTCTAAAGTGGGAACTTACACACTTGACGCAACCTTTCAGTAAATACTGCCGAATCAACACGACCCATCTCCTGAGATCCATACTTCCACACACCCTTCCAATCTACCATCACACTTGAGGTCAAAACACTACGGTCCCATTCACATCAATTAAATCATTACTCATTCTTTTTTTCCCTATTCGAGTTTGTTTATTATTTTCACTAGGCTTTTATTTACCTATTTATTTCCTTCAGTCTTCCGACTCCTTAGCACTTAGATCCATTTTCTTGTTTCCTTCCATTTACTAATAGTCAACTAAATATACCTTATTTTTGGGGTCGTTTCACGACGCCATAACTTTGGGTAGATTTTTGTGCAACAATTAATAAATTTTAGCACTTATTTTTCCGATGTTGCAACTCCTTATGCGATTGTTCACAATCATCAATAAACAAGGTTACTTTCTTACGACCCATTTTATGACTTATAGCGTGGTATTTATAAAATTTCACACTTCTTTTCTAAGATCACTCTCATCATGTTTTATGCCTTTTATTTACTAACATCCACTTTTTATTTTATCCACTTAATTTTGTTTTTATTTTCACACTTCATGATTTTATTTAATTATTTTTAGTAAGCCTTCTATTCACATTGTTTGCAGATACAAACTACTAATCATTTTCTTGCAGGACCTTTTTCAACAATAAAGGACCTTTTCAACCTTTCTTGTGAACATTATTGGGCTCACCTTCCTAGTCGTATTTTACATACTAAAGACCCCCAAGCCCACAAAACACAAAAAAATTGCCTTACATTCCAACTTTCCATGATGACACTTCTGGTAATATTTTAAAGCTTTTCTTTTGTTATTTTTCTTTTTTGTGAAGATAATCATTATCGCTATTTCGCAATCATGATTAAGTGCAATAATTATTAACATTTTTGCCAAAATTTGTCCCAATTGTATCCACGTATGCTCTTTTCTTACGCCTTCGAGCGATCTGGAAAATCAGAAACGATTGCGATTGTTTAGTTTCTTGTTCTAACATTGCAGGATCCCCAATCAAATTGAAAAATTTAAATCAACATTTCATACTAGTCGGGCCTTTTGTAGCTTAATTAAAATCATTTAAAATAGCTCTATTTTTCATCATTAACTAACTTGTCACTTCAATTTTGTTTCTTCTTCATAATTTGATCGATTGTTGGTTGTGTATGCTCTTTTTGTGCGCCTTCGAGTGATCTGGGAAATCAAAAATAGCCACGATCTTCTTTCTTTCTAACATTTTATCTGCAGGATAACTACTAATTTGTTTTCTATAGGACCGCGTCACTATAATATTATCAAAAAAACCAAAAAAACCAAAAAAACTTCCCGCAAAATTACCACCATTAAAAGAGAAAATTCCTAAAACCAAAAAAAAATTAGCACGCTCAGGTATGTTGTCATTTTCCGCCAATGATTTATTTCAAGTTAGAAAGAACCTTGTGTATAATCACATCATCATTCTTGTTTTTGTAGGTGGTAGAGGCAGATTTCATCACCACCAAAACTACACCGATAACATGGACTTGACTACCATGCACCAACAACATTCCCATCTGCATTGCACATTGAGACATAGTGTCATCACAGCTTTTGTATGTACTTCACCCCTGGTCTTCACTTACAGGTAATGATTTCATGAGGAGCATGCAAGTCGTCCCTAAATAGTTGTAACAACGAAGCCTTGGCATCCTCCTGTAAATCTTCGGGAGTTATAAGGACACCATACACATAAATCCCCACATCACCTTTTAGCTATTCACAAAAACTGTTTTGGATGCAATGATTCACTCCGAAGCAGGTAAGTAAGAATTGGTGAGTCTCCTCCAGTACTCTAAGGAATCCCTGTACCAATTCTAACCCCGTATAAAATTAGGTATATCAGCACTAGGGTATATTGGAGGATGCATATTTTTGGAGTGATAAGAGCATGCATCCGTCATTCAAAAACATACTTGTCTAATTGCATGAAACAATGATCATTCCCAAAGAATCTACCTCTTAAGCCAAAACAATTTGATACACATGACTGCTTGTTGTTTGTCAACAAAATAGTTTAGCATTATTCTTATCATAAAACTTGGTTGATATCAATGTGTTCATTATAAAGTTCAAATCCTAGTGTTCCACAAAACCATTTCTCAACAGATTCAATACCAAACAAAATGCTAAAACAATCCAACAACGAGATCAAAATGTCACACTGATTTCATTAGTCTGCTTCATCCAACAACAAATCCTCCATAGCTTGTTTTCAGCTATATCAAACTGATATTGAGTGACTTACATTCACTCCCTATCTTGTCAATTATCAGAACATCCTTCATAGCTTGTTTCAAGCTATATCAAATTGATATTGAGTGACTTGCGTTCACTCCTTATCTCATCAATTGTCAAAACATCCTTCATAGCTCGTTTCAAGCTATATCAAATTGACATTGGGTGATTTGTTTGAGTTCACTCATTATTTCGTCAATTGTTGAGTTTATCAAAATCGCATCCGACTCAAATCCCTTCGAGCTATTTTTGAGTTCATAACTCGTGTTAAGTCACTTGTTTGAGTTAGTCTTCCTATCAACAATCCAAAGTTTGTTTAAGCTAAACCAATCAACACATTTGTCAAAGCTTGTTTGAGCTATATCCCACTTGTATTGAGTACCTTATTTGAGTGTACTCCTTACATTTTCATCAGTGAAGCTTGTTTAAGCCAAACCGATCAACATATTCATCATAACTTGTTTGAATCTGTATCCCACTTGTATTGAGTACCTTGTTTGAGGGTACTCCTAACATTATTTCCTGTTAAACTTATTTACGCCAAATCTAATCCATTTTCATTATAGCTTATTTGATTTGTAACATATTTAGACAGAGTAGCTTGTTTGAGCTTACTCCTTATAGCCTTACTTGTTAAAACTCACTTGAGCCAAAACAAAGATCACAATCAATAGGTTGAGTTCTTCATCAACTCTTTCTTTGTTCTCCCTCTCTTTCAAACATTATGAATTCACGTAAAACATCACACAATGAGCTATTAGAACAAATTAATAAAATGATAACACAATAATCTCATCTGGCTACCCAAATCACCCAAAAGCCAATCATACAACCTAAAGAAGACATCACTTCGCAAAAAGTACACCGTCGGTTTACCCCCCTTGGAGAATGTCTCTCTAGTGTTTTTTCATCAACTAAAAGAGGCGAAACTAATAAGATATCCAATTACAAAACCCTTTGTCAAAGGGGAATCTAAGCCATGTTGACACAAACCTAACACATACTGTGACTTTCATTTCATTGATGGTCAACACATAGATAAATGTGTGTGATTTAAGAATTATGTCCAAGACTTAATTGACGACAATGTCATCTCTGTAGAGCTTGATGACAATCCTCTTGCAACTAATGACACATCCCATACCACAACTTTCAATAAAGAGTTGAATACTATCGAAACTCCTATACATATTGAAATTCTACGAGATCACAACGACAAATGTCAAGACTCTCTAATTCCAAACCATAATTCCAAACCAATCCATATCTTCTTCAAATTTTCTTCCATTAGTTCAAACATACATTGAACTTATTTTGGAAAACAACATTCTTCCACAATCTACTGAGAGCTTGACCTTGATTCAAATCTATTTTTACAACCCAAACAGCCATTGAACCTATTTTGCACAACAAAATTCTTCCAACATCTACTGAGATCTTGACCTCACTTCAAGACTCCCTTTCAACCCTTGATATAATTGTAGACACTACAAAAGAGAGTCCATCATCAAACACCGTTGAGCTTGATTCTATTATTCCTATGCCTAACATCTCTAGCCTTGTTGTTGAAACACAACCACAAAAAGTTTGGACACTTGCGATAATGCAACCTCACTGTGTCCATTATGCTTTCAATGATCGATCTTGTAGGCATCTCATCACCGATGATTCCCACTTGTCAAGACTTATATATGCATACATTGTACGAGGTACGTATACCCAAGAATATCCTTATGCAACCTTTTCCATATTTAATTGTTAATCTATCGTCAAATCAATTAATTAATTGCCAAACAGAAGCAACAAATCAAACAATACAAACCGTCATGGAAAATATTGTCAACACACATGGAAGCTATTGGCTAAACAAAATCTATCCCAATCTTTGGGCTTAACGTACATTTTACAGCACACCTACTGGAGCCACTCCGTTTTCCCTCATTTATGGTTGTGAAGCCATCTTACCTATTGACATTAAACTCCAATCCTTGAGAATATCCCTTAAAGATATAATTAACGAGGATCAATATCGACAATCGTGGCTTCAAGAGCTTGAGCTTGCCGATGAAAAATGACTTAATGCCCTAAATCGTCTTCAATTCTATCAAAACTAGTTGCAACATAGTTATCATAAAAAGTAAGACCTAGAGAGTTTGAGGTTGGTGACCTTGTTCTAAAATAAATTCAAAATAATAGCACTAAAGAGCGAGAAAAACAAGGAAAATTTGAACCTAATTGGTTAGGACCCTATGTAATTACAACTAAATTTGGCTTCGAAGCCTATAAATTGGCCATGGAAGATGATCAAGAACTTGATCAACTAATGAATGTAGTACATCTAAAGATATTATATCCTTGAAGCGTTCACTATTCCAATGATTTACTTGTACATTGTTCCTTCTATCTAACACATCTTTGAATAATTTAAAGTTATTCATTTCCATTGGAAAATATTTTCATTTTTAATGTCAAAATCACATCTTCATATTTATCATCATGAGACAAAGCTAATATAGATCCTATTACGTTTGTGAGCATCATACTTCTTATAAAATCTCCTATTTTCGGTCGCTTTCACCTATGGTCATACCTTGAAGCTTACTTATGATAATATATTCACTTCAAATAAATTCTTTCTTTCATAACAAAGCTCTAAAATTTTGTACCGGTTCGTTTGATCGTCCATCTCATTCTTCGGTGTTGAACCCTCGCATCCTACTAGTCGGGTGGGGCTAACATTGGGGGCAAACATTCCTTCCCAAATACACAAAGACTATTGTAAAAGTCAATCAATTCAATAAGTTGGGAATAATTTATCATCACACCTATCATCCTTTACGCCTCTTTGGTTATGAGCCCACACTTCTTACTGATAGTATGAGACTAGGAATGGAGGGAGGTGCCCTTACTCATCTACGTCTTGTATTTGGTGATAAACCCTTGCCTCTTACTTATGGCATGGGGCAAAGTGTAAAGGGTCATTCACAAAAGCATAAAAATATTGCAAAAACATTCATAAAATTAAAAAACAAAAAAAAAAACACAAAATGGGAATTTACTCACCTATCTTTTTCCTTTGGTGATGAGCCCTTGCTTTTTACTGGTAGTATGAGGCAAGGCATAGGGAGTCATTTTAAGAATACAAAATCTTATCAATCAGAATGTACTTACAATCATAAAATCCCAAAAGAAGTAATTTAGATGCCTAAGTGAAGAGAGAACTATCTCTTCACCTCATATCTTACCAATCAACAAGTCACGTAACTGCCTAAGTCTAGCACGTGATCCATAAAGTGAAAGTCACAATTTTACAAAGGAAATACTTTTAGCACTTGTTTCTATATTCATTATCGACATCCTACATCCTTCTTGATTCTCGGTGATGATCCCTCACATCTTTACTAGTTGCGTTCGGTCAAGAAGTAGGACTTCTTTCTATCATATCATCACCAACATATCTTGCCAATGGAATGAGATTTTTGTGTTATTTCAAGCATAAGCTACCACGAGGAACACAGTACATACAGACAATATCCTGGTTTATCACCTCTCAAAATAAGTTTGCATTTTGGTCCATAACATTCCAAATCAAAATATCCAAGAACATTAGAAAATTCAAAAATCCCCAAAAACACTCGATAATCCCCAACATCTAAAAACATTAGAAAATCCAAAATCCCCAAAACACTAGATAATCCCCAAAATCCAAAAAGATTAGAAAATCTGAAAAATCCCCAAAAGTACTAGAAAATCTCTAAAATCCAGAAATATTTCAAAATCTCAAAAAATACAATTAAAAATAAATAAATAAATTGTAAAACCATCAAAAATCCCACAATTCATCCTTTGAACTATTATCCCCAACGAATGTTCCAACCACCTTATGACATTCAAACCACTTCCCCTTACGTGAATCCTCGCTGGGGAAAATCCGACCCTCACTATTTCCTTGTTTGAGGATAATGACCCAATCCACTCTATGTCCTTGTACCCCTACTTGGGGGCACATCCAATCAATCATTACTGTGAAACACGTTAGGGACTTGTTTACTAGTTCTTGTGCTACATTATTAGTTATTAATTACTTTCTTGTACCTCGATATATTACGGGGGCATCTTGATTTTATGTCTCTTGGTGCTCTCTCTAATATACTTATGTTATCTTAGTGCATATCGTATTGGGAAATCATCCTTTCTTGATGGCCTCTGTCTATGCTCTCTTCCACTTGCATATTGTCTTGGGCATCATACCTTTTCTATGCCCCTTTCTATGCTCTCACACATATTATAGTCTAGTCATCCTGATCGTTTATATCATGATGCACCATGTTATGTGCTATATTAAAATTAATATTCTTTCGCCACGTGAATATCTTCGTACATGGTCAAAATCTTACTTTACACCCCATCCATTCACCCGTACTAATACATTCCCAATTTAGGAATCCTACTTGAAAATATTTCTCAAGTAGCATTTACTATCCAACATCTCCTCCTCCCACACCATGGTCACCATGTATTTGATCCATTCATCCTCGCCCCTCATTTCTATTCATCTCGCAACTTATCTCCATATTACCCTTCTCACCATCTTTGTCCCCTCTCACCCATTTGTATTTTTTTCCTTTTACTCTTTTGTTTCCCGCTTGATAATTTTTCTTAATAACCCTTCTATATGGTACCCTCGATTGAGGTATACCCTCTCCCTAAGATCTTCCCGTTGTAGAAGCTTCTCAACCATATTCCTACTCATCAATAAACAATCACCACCACACCCATCTTTCCACTCCACCTCTTCTCGATTCTCATTCTCGCATCATTACTCTCAAAGCACATGGGCATTAAATTAGCCCATCACTTAACATTTCCATCTTCTTATGTATTCCTAAAATCCAAGCCACTTTGTGGATATCTTCCACCTATCTATTTTCCTACATTCTTTAAAAAGGCATTGTTATCCATAACACCATCTCAAAGAGGGGTAAATGAATACACCCTTATTATATCACCACATCATGTAATTTAATTCATTCATCTCTACTTTAATCCCACAACATTGCTTAAATAATTAATGAGCTAATTGATAACTCTTAATTTGTTAATAATATCCACACCCACTTAATAAAATAGTATGTCAATAATTCACATATTATTTAAATAATCCACATCATTCTCCACTATCTCATCCATCTCAAATCCCAATATCTTCTTCACTTGAAGCTTACTATCTCAATACATAAAAAAATTCCCCTACAAACTCCATTATCTCAAATTCTCCACCAACCTCCACTATCTCAAAAATCTTCACCCATCTCCACAAATAACAATAAAATAATCTTCCACGTTATCTAAGTCTCCACCAACCTCCGATCCACTATCAACAATAAAATAATCTTCCACTATCTCAAAGTCTCCACCCATCTCAACCAATAATAATAAAATAATCATCTACTATCTCAAAGTCTTCACCAACCTCCACTATCGACAATAAAATAATCCTCCACTTATCTCAAAGTCTACACCTACCTCTACTATTGAGAATAAACTAATTCTTCACTATCTCAAAGTCTTCACCTATGTCCAGATGCGGAATATCCCTAGGCTAAGGTAGTCATGAACACTTTTTCCAAAGGAAGAATGCACTCGACTTGGAAGTCGCATGGGGAAAATTAGCAAGAGATGTGCGTAGAAGAAGGAAAGAGGGCTCAAAAATGTGCGCAATAGAAAGAAAACAAAGAAAAAAGCACAATCGGAGACACTAAGGATGAGGAAGGGTACAAAAGTTTGGAGAATGGCTTAGAAGGCGGGTGTGCAGAAAGTACAAGGGCAAGCAAGAGAATGTGAGGCGCATAGGAAAATTGGTGCAAGAGTAATAATGGCATGTGGAAGACACGAAGACAAGGACACACTAAAGGATGGTAAGAAAAGGAAGGTTTGAGATGATAGGAGCATGTGAAAATTTTGGAGGAGCCCAAAATAGAAGTGAGGGTGCGAGAAAACACAGAAAATGAAACCCAAGGTGAAAAGACATGGCAGAGCTGGCATGAGAGAGATAAGGGTCACATCTATCTACTTAGATGGCTAATAGTGACAAGATGGTTGGAGGGCTAATAAGAGAATCTAACCACTTGATGATGTGGTGCGACAAGAGTGATTGAATGGAGATAAGGTGGATGAGCGTGTTTATGAACCCATGTTCAAATTTATATCTAAGCGGGAAAGTTCAAACAATCCATTGCGAGAGGAGAGAAAAGTGGGAAAAGGCCGGGGCATGTAATCGTAGAATATGTTCACCATTTTTGGTTGTTGGTTGGTTAGTTTACGGGGTTAGAGTTAGAGGGACCGAGAAGAGAGGTTAGGAATAGGCCATAAAGCCAAGTGTAAAATATAAGTAGTTTGGGTAGGTCCTTAGAAGTCATATGAGTTTGTGATAAGCTCCATGTTGAGAAATATTTGTAGATTTTGTATGGTAATTTTCCATTAATAGAATCTTATAAGTTCGATTTGACCCATTGCATGACTTTGTACGAGAACCTGGGGAGTATAGGTCATCAAGTATTTTCAAAGCATGATACTTTCGGCAAGTGGAGATGGCGAATGTCATACATGAGGAAGCTAGCATAAAAGATTTTGTTCTCCATTGTGAGAAAAGTGAGCAGAGAACGCAAGTAAACCCGAAGTGTAATGGTCGAAAGAGTGGATAGTCTTGTGTAAAAAGGAAAGATGGCATTGAAGAGGAAGGATGTGTTAAATGCGGCGATTATGAGGAACCCGGAGGAGATGCTTTGGAATAACTTAAGTAACTAAAAGACCACACTAGAGGATGAAGAAAATGACCATCAAAGGGGATAGAGTCTTATAGTAAAAGGTTCCCAAAATGGGTTTGCGACTCAATAAGGAGTCAAGTGTCTAAAGAGGAATGTGTGAGGAAAGCACTTGGTAGAGCACCAAGGAAGAGACATGTTGTGTGTAGAGGCATAACCTAAAGTTATGCGAGAAGAGCAAAAAAGTGAAGAGAAAACAAAAGCAAGAGCACCTAGGAGAGAAGATGGAGAAAATATGAGAGTATAGAAAAATGATGCAAAAGAATAGATGTATCTAGAGGGTTCACAAGTTGAGAACATGGTGAAAAAGGAGTCACCCAAATGCGGATGTCACATCATGAGAATAATATGCTGGAAAAGGAGGCTTCCAAAGAGGAGAAGATGGTTATTATAAGCTATGAGTGCACGACTCAAGGAAACTTAAACAACAATTCGAGGAAATCGCAAGGAGATGCGGAAGTTTCCCTCTGTGCAACAACAAAGGAGAATGGGATCGAGAGAGGCTAGGAACAGCTTGATCTTAGAAGGAGATGCTCTTAAGGAAATCAAAGCAGAGCATCCCACAAGTGAGGTTGCTAGAGTACACACTAAAAATAGCGCACTTGAGGAGGAAGAGGCCCATGACAATCTCCAAGTAGTACAACATGTAGGAGAACACACCTGATATGAAGAGCGCAAGAAGAAATTGTGTAAGGGAGGAATTTCACTAAGGTAATTAAAGAAGAACCGCCCAAGGAGACTACAAGAGTGTGTAGTGAAAAAGGCACACAAGAGAAAGAACACATGGACAAAGAAAGGCATAACTGCAATACTGAGATATTGCGGAAGATGAAATAATCTGAAAGAATAAAAAATTTACCCTGCGGTAACCAAAGAAGGGAGCACTATGAAGAAGCACTAGTAGTTTTGTGCAAAGAAAAGGGTGCTAGATAAGAGGAGAATATGGAAGAGAGTGGAAAGAAGAAATTGCCACGAAAGAGGAAGAGGAGAAGAGTAGTGTGGCGCAGAAGCATGCAAGACACTAGCAGAGTGTGGTCTAATAGAGACTAACCATCAAAGGGACTGAATTTTTGGGCTACATACACTACATAGGAAGGGGAAGTGTTGAATTTCATACCAATTATTTATCTCTAATCTAGTTATAGCCTACTATCTTGGCATCATCGACATGAGTGAAACCTAAGGACATTATTTCACACATAAACACACAAAAATATAGGAAGTATGGAAAGTAGTGCATCATTTGGTAATAAGTTCACTCTTCGCATGACTACTGGGCCAATCCAACTTCACATTTTGCATATTTCATTTAGATTTGATGAGTTTGTGAGTTTGTGCAAGTAGCTAGGGTTTGTTTTAAAAATTATAGGTATCTTCAACGATTAAAGAGTGTATATTGAGTAATAAACAGTGAAACCCTTCCAACCTAGAAGAAAGTAGACCCGATCATTTACACAAATCACCAAAGCACCCAAAATCGACACCAACATCCAAGTGCCCCTTACTCCACTGCATGGGCGCCCCTACCCGGCTTCGGTCAGAGTTCCAAAATCTTTAGTGAGCTCTTATGAAATCATTTCTATCCGGATCTAGTATATACACAATCTCGACTACCTACAGATTGCACATGAAACATCTAAGTCACTTATCTCTCCCATTTTCTTATAATCGTGCATTTCTTGAGTGCTTAGCATTTATATTTCATTATATTTTATCATATTAGCTACTCTGAAATATAGATTTAATTCAAATTAGATTAAATCATTTTGTGAACCCATTTTATTTTGAAATCCTTGCCCTAGGTTCCTAAAACACTCATGGCTAAAAATGTTTCCCATGTCCAAAGCATGATATGACCTATACACCTATGCAACTAGTATTTAAAAATGGCACTGCAAAATCTAAATTTCGTGACCTCATGCACAATCCCCAATATGATCCCATAATCCTCCAACAACTCCTTGACTTCCAAAACCCTTTCCTATTGGCTACGAAACCCTTGATTTTTGCATAGTCTCCCCTGACAAAATTTTTGCCTCATGTTCTCCCTCATCCACCATAGTCACCAATGTTGTTTCATCCCCTCCTCCTCTTATAGAAAATGATAACATTAATATAGATTCTTTACATGATGAGGTTCTTTCTTGTGAAAACATAGATGTTAATAATTCTACTTCTAATAATGACAATGTAAATGTGCATAATGATGTTCCTACTTGTAGTCAAGATGAATGTAAATCTCTATCTCCTACTCTTCCTACTTCTAAAATTGTTTCCAATGATTGCAATGATAAATCTAATGCTAGTACTCCTACAAGTTCTTTATATGTTGATGATACTCTTGATGAAATCCTTTCTTGTGAAAATATGACTGATAGTGACTGTGATTATGCTTCTGATCATGAACATGTTAGTGATGATGTTGCTTCTATTAAGACTATTGAATGTGAATTTACTACTCCTCTTTCTTCTACTTCTGAATTTATTTCCAATGTTTCCCATGATGATTCCACTTCTACCCCTAATGCACCTCTTATTGTGTCTCATGAGCCTACACTTAGCATCCCTATAGAGCCTCCATGTTCCTCTCCTCTTACACCTCCTTCCCCTCCTTCCACATCCACTCCTCTTCTCAAGTTCCCATGATCACTCACAATGGCAAGATCCAACCCCTAAATGTGCCTCTCACTTCACCAACCATTCCTTCACACGATATCCTCTCCCTCATGCATGTTGTTGGTAATTTTCAATCTCAATTTCATACCCTCACCCTTGAAAGTAAAGCCTATTATGCTTCCATTAACAATAATTCATGACAACCTCATTCCTAAAAAGATTCACAATTCCACTTTCCCCAAGGACTTCATCATGCCTACTTTCTCCTGTTTCGATGGTACTAGAAATCCTTATTTACATCTCAAGCATTACCATTTAGCCATGAATTCTTATTCCAATGATCGCTTGTTACTCAAATCATTTTTTCATAGCCTTGTTGATCATGCTTTCCAATGGTATACTCATTTGCCTTATGGATCCATTAGTACTTATTATGATATGGAGGATGCTTTTCTTAGACGTTTTATTTCTAATAATGGTCCTAAAGTTACATATGAATGTTTTCCTTCTTTGCATCAAGGAAAGAATGAACCAATTTTAGATTACATTTTACGTTTTAATTCTTGCATGCATCAGTTATTATTTCAGCCTATTGATTTAGAAATGTAATTTATCTTCTATCATTGCTTAATTCTTGTATGAATCAATTATTATTTCAGCCTAATGATTTAGAAATGTAATTTATCTTCTATCATGGCTATTACTACTACCACATTTTCTATTTATCTTTCCTCCTCCCCTACAATCATGGGAGCTTCTACCACTCATATTTGTACTACCACACGAATTATAATCTTTCTTCTTAGTTTATTTCGCACTTTCATCATAATTATTCTTCCATAACCCAATCTTTAGATTCTCTTTATCATGCTTTTCAAACACAAATCCATTAATTACAACAAGCTATTTCTTCTTCATCCCCATCCCTTGATTCTTCACTTCTTCTTCATAGTCCTCTTGCACCTAAAGTGTCTTCTTATCCACTCCCTCCCAATTTTACTTCACTAAAATTTCCTCTATTTGATTGCCATGGAGATCCCAAGAGCACCTCGAGATCTATTCTTGTTGCTTGCCTAAATTATGCATGTGATGACACCCTCTTGATTAAGCTTTTCCCTTGAGGCTTACAAGATTACTTTGCAATGGTTTATGATTTTCCTTTGCATTTTGTTAAAACATTTACTATTGTTGCCAATTTATTTCTAGTTCATTTTTCTATGAATATTCGAATGAAAATTTATTATGCACAAATTCCTAAAATTAAGTAAGGATCTAATGAATATCTTAGTGATTATGTATTTATTGCGTTACAAGAACAATATTTCTAAAATGAACAATGTATTAGTTAAATCAAAATTGCAAGACCTCTTTACTCAAAGTCATTTGCCTACTTTAAGAGAATATGTGATTTTGATTCCTATCAATCCTTTTACCATCTATGCCATACCTTGAAAACTTGTGAGACTAAGCTTCTTTCTTTAGGAAAACTCAAATATAGTCTTAATCCTTCTAATTATTTTTTCTTCTAAATTTCCAAGAAAGTTTCTCTTTCAACCTAGGTCCAATGATATGCTAATCCTATTGTCAATGTTGTTTCTCAACCTCCTAGGCTTCAACTCCAATCCACTCAACACGTATTTACTCGATTGCCTTATCCTCCACATATGTTATTTCCCAAACTCATTGAAAGCAATCTGATTTCTCTTCCACCACCTTTTGAGTATGATCCTATTAGGACCCATGGAAAAAAGTTTGTTGGGTATGCACGTCATGATTACCATAGATGCAATGGCCATTCTACTAACAAGTTTTTCAAGCTTCATCATTTGATTCAAGATCTCATTGACAATAATGATATCCAGTTGCCTGAATCCACTACTCCCAAATCTACTAATGACAATGGAAATTTAAAAATCTTCAATGACCCATTACCTAAGCATGAAAATTCAGCCCCTAAGTCCTCTTCTAATCATACTTACCATGCAGTGCCTCCTCCTGATTCTTCAAATCATCCCCTTGGATTCCTTGTTGGTGCTACTGATTTCGATCACCTCGTTGTCACTTTCACCGATGTTGATTTTCACCCCTCATTTTTCTACTTTGTAGATTAAATATCAATGCTTTTGTTGGGCCCCATGCCATCAAAAATATTCGGGTACATCCTACATTCAAATAAAATGCATGCTCATTATCTTTCTTGCAGTCCATTGGCTACCCTATATCTCAAATAACAGGCATATCTCCCACTTCTCATGGCCATGTTATTCTACCCATCACTGTTGGGCCTCTTACTATATCTATACCATTTACTATTATATCTACTATTACGCATTGTGACATGCTCTTAGGACTCCCTTGGCTCCAGGATGCCAAAGTTGTGCCTTCTATTGTTCACTTATGCCTTATGTTTATCCATAAGATACATCACTATTTGAGGCATTCCGCCACAAAAACCTTTGTCATTGGCCCCTCTGGCCATCCCATGTTCAGTTGCTCATAATCCTAGTATATATTCTCCTATTCATGATGGCTCCTTATCCTCAATACCTCTACGATGGTATATGGAGCCCTTTCTCCTCTTCCAAAGACCTTTCGCACATCTATCTCAATTTACTTCACATATAACTACTACTCATCGGCCCCTTCACTTCTATAGATCCCATAGCCCACCTCATAGGTGCACTTCTTCACATAGGTCACATGCTTCACATACTCCATCTAGACATGTTTCATGCTCTATTTCTCCACATGCTTGATCTAGACCTATTTCATATACTTGGCCCCATGCACTCTCTCGTGACCATCAGATCCTAGATCATGTTCACATGTGTACTTATTTTACATCAATTGATCGTGGTCCCTTTCCTAGTACTCTCATTGCATAGATCATTTTAGCATTCACACTTGGGGGCATCCTAATTCCCCACACCACTTGATGATGCACTCTTGTTCTTGGTTCATACTTGACTGTTGAGGGTTTCTTCATATGGACCTCACTTTACACATACCACACTCGGGGAATCCTTATTCCTCCCTTCTTGTTGATTTTCTTTCACATATATACATTCAAAATCTAAAAATAATAGCTTAGATCTTGATTGGATGCATTCATCCATGCGTATCTTTATCTGTGTTGCACCTTTATGTATCATGTTACTATGGTTCATAAGATGCTTTATCATTTTTCATACATAAATACACGTTCACACGGTATCTTGACGTGAATGCAAGTCACTTTCAAGTTCCTGCATGAATTATGATGCTTGGCCCTATCCATTTACTAGTCTCGCTGAGGATCCTAGGGGCATATATCAATCCTCACTACTATTAGGTTATATCATTTGTCAATTTCATGTTTTCATTCCTATATTCGGATATCACATGCTCACATACTATTTATCTTCACTAACATGTTAACGGGTGCTTCACATGTAGTATTTGCCTTTGCAAGATTCCTAATCATGGTTATCTAATTTAATTGTACCTAGTTTTTATTAGTCGTGGGTTATGCCCTATGTTTGGTTAATCTGCCTTGTTTATAAAAGACTTGATGGTTCCTATTGTCTTGTGACATCCTAATTGTTGTCCCATGTATGCAACCAGCTACTCGTTGAGTCCTTGTTTGTTATTTTCCTATATGCCTTTACTAGTTTCTATTTTTGTATGCATTACTTGTTTGTCACTAACACTTGTATGCTAGAATTTTCTCCTTGTTTTACTTGTGCCATGGTAACTACCATGTGTAATCCATATTCCCATGTAGGATTCATATATCAAATGTGCACATCAATTTCAGTCTTCCTCATTTGGGCTCTGTTTACATTTATTCATCACACGCACACTAGTTGAGTGGGGGAAAGCATTGGGTGAACCTTTTCACCCTCCCAATAGTCACAGAAACAAAAACAATAGGAACATAAAAAAATCAGCTACAAAATAGGGCCAAAAAGAGACTTGGCCATAAAACATAACACGGACAAAAGCACCTAGATCAAACACAAATTCCTTGGTGTTAATGTCCCACATGGTCACGCTTGTCCTAGGGGAAAAAATAGTTACAGAGCAGTTTTAGTAGATGCATAGTCATGGTTTTCTCTATTTTCAGCGGTTACACAGCCATTTTCAGATTACAATCAATCATTAACAAGAACTAAGTACTAATCCGTGAACTAAAATAAGAACCAAAACAAGAGCTAAATAAGGTAGTCACACCTAGGGTAGATACAAGACAACAATATCCCTAGTGCCTTTGTGTCACCCGAGGAAGGTTCTAAATTGGGTGTGTGATCATCTGTAGTGGCACTTATATGTAGGGAAGCATTAACACTTTAAGGGAAAAACAGACCAATCTCTCAATACACTTTCCATTAGCGGTGGCAGGATGACTAAATTTGAAGTTTAACATGGGGATACTCAAATCCCTCGTTTGGCAACGCGACAAACATATCCTTCATGTTATTCCAACCAGCTCATAAGCATCGAATCTACAAGAAAGAACAAATTTCTATACCTTTCTCTTTCAACACTACAAGTGTATCCTAACTGGGATTGGTTTAACTTTCCCAATACATATTTCCATTTTTCTAAAGTTAAACTTCAATTACATTTACCTAGAGCATTGACTACACTTGTTTTCTTTTGCAAGTCCTATTTTATCCTAACAAAGCAAAAGCACACAACCAACCATGAAGCAAATCTCAACAACACTCTAGTAAAGACAACATTCTAAGGAATTACATACACACATCATTAGAACTCTACGTACTAAAAAGGTCATCCCTAGGATCTTTATCACTCCATATCCTTAAAATTTCACGATACACATCTTGCACTATTCCATTCAAAGCATGTTACAACACTTAGTCAGTGTGTTATTTAGTACAATCTTCATTCGAACCTCCAAGGTACGCTTTTTGTTCTACGTTATGCTATCAATCCTTATTCATCAATATAAAGTGGGGAAAATGTAATCACTAAATCACACACTATGTAAATCTAGCATCTAGCATCTAAAAATGTAATCACTAAATCACACACTATGTAAATCTAGCATCTAAATATTTTCACATTCATCATGCAAACACCCTTTTACTTTTTTAAAACATTTTTATCCTTTTCATCTTTATTGCTTTTTTTTATTGACAACTTATAGTTTTTCATACCGCTAACATCTTACTCACTTCAATTTCAATTTCTGTCTTATCTTTCTCGACAACCTGTACAAGATTGTCCATTAGGGAAAAGAACGCCCACGTGCTACTTTCCTGGGATAATTTTACTTGTGAGTACTCCATTTTTGAAAAATTTGAAAAGGTGAATTTTCTTGTGCGAGTCAGTGACCTATTCGCCTAAAAATTATAGTTTAATTTTTTTAGGGGTCGGCTTCGCCTACCCTTGGAACTATCCCCTATATAATCCTAAATTATTCGCCAGGTAGAACACTACTAGCTCACTCATACCACCTGGGCGCATATGTACTATCAAGTATAGTAAACACGTGATAGAAGGGCAGAGTTTGTTGACGCGCAATAGGGAGAATTTTTTGGTGCGCGATAGCAAGAGTTTTTTGACATGCGACAAGGAGAGTTTATTGATGCATGACAGGGGAGAGTTTGTTGACGTGCGATAGGGAGAGTTTGTTAACGCGTGACAGGGAGAATTTGTTGACGTGCGACACCAAGAGTTTGTTGATGCACGTCTAGAGGACGGAGGATGCAAACGCATGTAAACAAATCTCCTATCGCGCATTTGTAACCTTTTGTCACACCACTTGAAAATCAGGCGAAAAATTTGCATACAACCCCCAAAAAATTTACATTCCCACAAAACCAGGTTCCGAGGATATTCGCCAAGTATTTTCCACCTCCGATTTCTAAGAGGTCTCTTAAAATGAACCATGTCTTTCCCCTTTAGGCGCTTGTGTCCTCTTTACCTCTTTTTCTGATCTTTTGAAGATTACTTCTTTTTTGTCTTATTTTATCACTCTTGGTTGACCTTTTACTTGTTAATAACAAAACTTAAGTAAGGGAATCATATATATACATGTATTATTTAACCCCATTAGGGGAACAAGCATTCAAGCAACACATACATCTACAAGAAGCTAATATTTTCTATCTAGTCTATCAAGGACTACATTTTGGACTGCATAGGAGAGTTTATTCTAAATTCCATAACACACATTTGTATTTGGGACAAACTAGTTGTATACCACTGTCCTTTTGTGTGACTTTCATTTGGGCATCCTAGCTCAAATGACATTATTCCAATCACACACACATAATAACTACATAGAGTCTCAAATGTCTTTGCGGTTGCTCATGAAAATCACATTGGGGTGACCACCGAGATCAGTCTGACTCAAGAATTTACATTATTTTATTCATCTAATGTGTTCTTAAATATTGTGTAGGTATCTAGGGTTTGTTTTACAAGTTGCGGGTGTGACACAATGAACTTGATGTGATACATAATAAATGAGTGATACTAAGCGACACAAAAGGAACCATAACCTAATCTCGCCGACACCAACACATAAACCAAACACTAACACCTAAATGGCTTTGTCAAATTTTGGGTGCTTCACTTACATGATCTTACTTTCATACTATATCTATTTAATCAAGACTATCCTTATCTCAAATTTAAATTTTACTAAACCAACCTACAAACAGTAGGTAAGCAATGAAGCAACCATTGGTGACAAATAATGCATTCCTATTTTTGATCCATATTCCTCCTAATATTAATCACATGGTGTATTATGTTATCCCAAAGGTAGTTAGTTGGTCTTCTCGGAGATGGAACATTTCAAAAGTTGATAGTCTTTCTTATGTACCCCATATATTATATGCATGGTAATTTTGTCAAACATTTTTAGTTCAGGTCATTTTGTCAAAAATGACCGTGCTAGTTCATTGTTGTCTTGTAATTAGTTAATTTTTGTGGCACTCCACCTAGGAAATGTTAACACTACCCAATAAATAACTCTACTCGATTTATTTTTATCCAAATTAGGAGATGCCTCGGGATAATTTTTTTACTTCATGTTGTCCTTGGCAACATTTTTAGCTAGCTCTACAACATCTTCCATCAAGTAGTCCATGGCAAAGGCCAAGTAAATGGGATCACAAATACCCACTCCCCTGGCATATAAACCCTTCTTCAAATATATTTTAAGTTTCATAACTATAAATTGAATCCCTTATTTCACATATTTGGAAATGCCATTTTTCTTAGCACTTCCCTTTCTACCATCTTTTCCATCCTTACCACCACCGACCATATTATTTTATAATTATATGGTATTTTTAATCTAACTGGATGTTGTGATATGATAGATTGAAAATCTTGATATGTTTTTAAAGATTTGTATAGGTTATATCACTTGAAGTAGTGAGTAGCAACCAACAATGTTTATCTCTTTTATACACTTAGCCACAACAACATCGTTAGAATCTCATCAATAAGAAGCGTACGCTATGATACCAAATGATGTATAGAAATATAAAAAATTTCATATTCAAGAAGCTTAAGAGGAATCAACCATAACCTTACACAAAGCTCTGCAAAATGAGGATCTTTCGAGGTAGCCTAAAATTGCTAAAACTTGCAAATTTGATCAAATTTACTTAAAATGGCTCAACCAATCACCATACCCTGTTTAATGCATTCCATGTACCTTGAACAAAGTCAAATCAACTATCAAATTAGTCTCTTTCCTTAAAAACTCTCTTTACACTCACCTTGGCTCCATTGAATAACCCAAAAACAAGAAATATTTTCTCTTTATCCTTCAAAGGCACTACTCTTAACTCCTTACCTTGTTACAAGCTCCAAAAATGCTCAACAAAACATTAGTCTTACTCGAAAAGGATCAAAAATTATCTTTTACCACTCTTACCCAAAACTGCCAATTTGTGCTCTTAAGAACAAATATTCTCATGGAAAATGTGGGTCGTGTATATCTTTTGTTGCACAAGGTCACTAGCTCTAAAAATTTGATAGCTATTAGAATTATCTACAAGGAACATAGGTTCCAAATTTCATCCATTTTAATTATGGAATTTAAAAGTTATGACTATTTTCTCGAGAAGACATTACGTTAAACAATTTGCATGCATTCTCAAGTCCAAATAGAAAATACTTGACAACTCCAAAAATACTCAGAATTAATGTAAGATATTAAAAATATATCTGGAGGATGACATTTTCCACCTACAAACCAAATTTTGAGTCATTTGGAAATTATATGCAAAAGTTATCATTGTTGTCCCAAAACAGATCATTAAAACTTGCATACATAGTCATTGTATCAGTTTATAAGCCAAGAAACAAGTACTTCAACTCATCCTTTCACCAATCCTCCTACAAGGATAAAAGGTGACTCTCTAAATGCTAATAAGGAAATCATCTAAGCTCTTGAATCATAGAATTTAGACACATTCATGACAAGGTAAGTGTACGTACCCAAAATTGTAAGGTCTTGTCTTTGCCGCGAACAACGTGACAAGTGCCCCAATGATGATACAGTCTCCTCGGTGGGTGTTCGGGATCCGAAAAGCCCTCAAGTGTGCATTAACATCCCGCATGCCCCGCTTAGCCCCCGCGTGCTTTGTTTTTCCTTTTCCCCTCTTTTCTTGGCCTTTTACTCTTCAGTGACGAAACCGCCACCTTGACTGGCGGCGGTCTCGTGACCGCCGCCCTGAACAGGGCGGCGGTCCTGTAACCGCCGCCCTGCTCAAGAGTGGCGGTCCTTTACGTGTTTTCCAGAAAGCTCTTTTAACACGACTCACGTAATTTCAACGTTTTACCAGCTTTCTTTCACCGCCATAAGCTTGCATTTATGATTCTGGTTCCCTGGAATAGTGTTTTGCCATTGTTTATAGTTTAAGAGTTCTATTTGGCTTTTACCTTGGGTAAATGCAAATGCTATAAATAGATGGCTTGTGCTCAAGCAAATGGCCCCTCAAACTTTTGCCTCTGATTTCTCTTTACAATAGATTTAGTTTTCATTTTTCTTAGAATGCTTAGTTTCTTTCATTGCATGCTTAGTTAGCATTGTTTTACTGTTAGTAAGCCACATATCCATCTTGTGCAAGTGCTGCTGTTATTTCATCCAATCCATTGGAATAGGATAGTCTGTTTATCAATAGGAAGCCATTAAAGTTGCAGGTTTTGCTCCTCAAACAGATAGTTTCAGGTTCTAGACATTTCATGTTGCATGACTCATAATAAATCCCACTAGGAATTGCATAAGCCAAGCTCTGTACTCTTGCGCTATCCCTCTCCTACTCACATTGTATTCAGTCTGTACCTTGAGCTACCTTTGTCCCAATATCTACTTTTGTTGATGCTAGCATTACATGCTTTTCTGGATCCACGTGAACACGAAGGAACGAGGAGATCACACTGAGGGGACAAGATCACACACACCATCGGATTCGCCACTATTCTGCAGAATCCAGGTTCTAGCTTTCAAAGTTCTAGTTAGAAACATATCAAATAAAGTAGCCAATCACTTTATTTCAGTTAATTCTACTCTCGATATTGCCAGGGAAGTTGTGGGGATTGATAGTTTCTGAGAAACTATGATTCACTCCTCACTTCTAAGGTAGGATCGAGAGTCTTGCAAATAGATTAGATAAGTTATTTCATTGTTTAGAATAGATCTACAAATTGCACAGACAAATAGCTATACTCGGTTATTTTGTTTGTTTTAAAGTTGTTATTTTAGCTGTCAATTCTAGATATTTTAAGTAGTACTTTCTTAAATTCGAATAGTTCATCGGAAAAACACAAAAAAAAATAGAGAAATCATATATGCTATAGATATAATCAAACTAGTTAAATTTCACTTTGTCGTAGTTAATTTATATTATTACTTTTGTATGACAATTACGAGACCTAGAGAGCCCAGGGAATACATATTCGAGCCAATCGTGCCTCAGCCCAATCTCATCATAGCAATAACTGATATAGATCAAAATCTTAGGATCCAAGTCTTCCGAACAACGGTAAGCTTGCAACAAATCAATTCCCAGTTGAGCGGGCTAAACATAGAAGACGACCAAGCACACACATTTTGGTCAAATCAACCAAACTATAGATTACCCTAGGTAACATCCATATGACTGTAGAAGGGCTCGAAAGAGAGAAAACGTTTGGTTGCGATCCTTTAGTCCCACAGCCAGACGCAGGAGACATTCTCACAGACATAGATACTAGCCTAAGAATTCAGGTTGCAAGAACGCCTGTGAGGCACTCTGAGAAGATCGCACAGCTACTAGTTTTGAATATAGAGGCTGAGAAAGCATACGATTACTGGGTGTTAGGGATTAGGAACTAATTCTACGCATGACCATAGCAGGACCACAACAAACAAGAGTCTACAGGTTGCGATCCACAAATCCCGCAACCCAACGAATCCATAAGTCAATCAGACATAGACATTGGCCTATGCACACTAGTATTCAGATCCACTCCACTTCCACCTATCATCATCGAATAGTTATCCTTACTAGATATAACAGCTAACAAAGCTAGAGAGTTCTGGACTAGGCCAGAGAATCGTCCATAGAGTCGACTATATTTACCATCCACCATATGACCTTATCCGGAGACATACATGAAACTATCCCAGGTCATTTTCCACGTATCCCACAACCCATAGATCGAATCACGCCAGAGCTCGATATTGATTGGAGCCTTCGAGCAGTCATCCTTTCCGATCGATCTATCACACCAGTTCAGGTTAGAAGGGCCTTCTTTGCCTTAGATTCACAAATTCCACTAGTGCGTATTGAAGACATTAGATTGCCTAACTAGTTTGTCTCGCATCATATTCCATCCCCACCGGCTATCTCGGCACGACCTCGGGAGGTCGGGTGTGAGGAAGAGTTACTTGTAGATTCCCACGCTCGCTTGTCACTTTTCCATCGTACAAAATTGGTGAACCCGATGTGAAACTTCCTACTTTCTAGTTCGAGTCATATTATTACGTAGTATACTTTTCATCTTTTCCGCCTCATTAGCTTTCAACGATCACCTTCGCTCCTTCGCATTATTCTCGGGTATTCATATACCCCCCGAATATGTCGGGATTCGATGCATATGGCAGGCCCCTCTTGGGCCTTGAGGCTTACTACGCCCAACAAAATAGACAATCATCACCCTCACTCTCAGTATGGGGTGACAACTACTCAACTAACCAGTTGTCAACACAAACTCCAAGAATCAGATATAACTCATCATTTCAAACTGAGGAGTTAGATCAGCTCACTCAAACGCAACAAACAGAGCCTTCGGGCTTGAATAACATGATGTTCACCGAAGAATCTGGTTCATCTCCTCAGATGCTGCTTAGACCACAAATTAGTAGACAATTAGACTCATACCGAGGTTTAGACGATGAATATTCGGTCCCTTATGCCAGGAACGACCAACATTCTCAAAGTATGTACCCACCTATAGGAAGTTTACAAACACAACCCGAGGTCTCTTTTCAAGAAAATACTTCCATCCCACTACATATAGGAAATGCCCTTGGGAAACTTGGCAAGGCAGCGATCAGTTCATAGCAGGATATCACATGCCTATACAACACCATGGTATACAACAAATGCCACTACGGCAAAACACCATGACTTCACCAAATGAAATCATTTCAACGTTAGTAGAAAAGGTTAGAGGGTTAGAACTTGCCTAACCAAGCCAAAATTTGAAATTTATGCAGGCAGGAAGTTCCAATCCTCCACATCATCCTAGCCAAGTAGACCTTCTCACAGGAATAGGCACGTTAGGCATGACTCCTCAGTATTCACAACAAATGCCAACTAGACCCACCATTTCTAACGTTGTTCCTCCTGGTCTAGCACAAAATAATCCATTCCTGGACAGTACCCCGTCATACTTAAATATGTACGCCAAATCACCACAAGGGGATATGTTCTCCTCTCCCGGCATGTTTGCTCAAACACAGGTGTTTCCTTACGCCCCTACCAATGCATATGCAACGCCATATCAACAACCCATTCCACCACCGCTCCCTCAACAGGCACCATCAATGGTCGAAACCTATGCGATAGGGACATATTCAGAATACTTGAAAGAGCCCTTAGATTTCACCATACGAAGTGTCATGCTTCCAAGACCTCTTCCCGATTTACCCAAATACAAAGGTGAGGGAGATCCAAACACACATATCAAAGCTTACGCTACAGCCATTCGAGAACTACTCCCATGGGATGGGGTTGTTGCTAAGATATTCCCAAAAACCTTGGAAGGCATTGCTCTCGATTGGTATTATAGAATACCTGAGGCTTCCATCCACTCGTTCAAACAACTCGTTTCAGAGTTCATCAAGGCCTTTGACATGAATAAACTATTAAGGACAGGAATCAGGGAGTTCTTACACATCAAACAAGAACACAACGAATCTGTCGCCCATTTCATCCAAAGGTGGCGTACAGTTCTTTATTCTTCGGCAAGTGCTCCAAACATGGATCAAATGGAACTATGCGATTTATTCCTTCATTCTCTTAGCAGAGAAGTGAAGGAAGAAGTCTAGAAGTTCCCATTAAGAACTTACGATGAAGTACTTGAGAGTTCTCTTCAAATAGATCAAGCGGCAATTGATAGTGGTCGCAAAACATATGGAGCAAATGGGAGGTTAGTCACCTCCAACCAGAACACTACAACTTATCCTACTACCATAAACGTCAATCAAGGACCTAAAATCCTTAATAAAAATCGGGGTGTAACAACAGATGGAGTAACCGATCAGCCTAAGAAGGTAAATGTTGTCAATACTCCATCACAAATAAACAACCAACGAAACAACAACTTTACCTTGACAATCAATATAGTGGATTTTAACCATCCACAACAACAACAACGATGACAAAACCCCACACAGGGTCCAAGCCAAAATTCAACTAGATACCAAAACCAGAATTCAAACCAAAGACAACAAACGCAAAATTTTAATCCTAGTAGACAATGGTTTGATCAAAATTTTGGACCACAATACACACCAAACCAACAAACTAGGAATTACAATCCTAATTCATATTGTGGTTTCCACAAAATTCGGGGCCATGACACTAGAACGTGCCGTGACTACAACAAATTCATGCAACGCTTGCCAGATGAACAAAGACAACTTTTCATGGATATGTTCTTGGTAGACCCTACGTCATCAGCATCAAATACCTTTTCAGGGGCAGTTTCCCCAAAATGCACCCCTCAAAATCTTTAATGATCTGCTCCCAAATCACGATAACAACAGGCTAAATCTAACTGGGACAAACAAGGGTGTAATAACAGGAAACAATGATCATGAAGCCTCGACCTCGCTAAATCCATTAGTTGCGCCACAACTAGGAAGTCAGCCACGACCTAAGGTAGTCGGTTTAGTGGAGTTAGACGCCGAACTACCCATCGAAGCTGTAACAAGGACACGAGAGTATTTCTCTCAGCCAAGTCCAAGCCACCTGCCGGAGACGGATAACATCCAACAAATCATAGCAAAACCTGTGGGTGCCTATGATTTAATTAACGACCTAACAAAAACCTTCTCGCACATCTCCTTTTTGGATTTATTAAAAAATTCCCCTACTCACAGGGCTGCTCTTTTAGAGGCATTAGGTTTGGGCCATTTAATTAACATCACTCCACCTCCTGAAACACAGGTAAATCATATAGACTTTGATGTTCATCCTCCAGGGCAGGCAGATAGGGATGTCGAATTCATATTCGAGATAAACAAAATGCCGACAGATGCTGAGATCACACGCCGAGGTGATCTAGCCTTACACTTACAAGTATGGGTTTATAATAACTACGTGAAACGAGCAATGGTTGACGATGGGGCGGCAGTTAACATAGTTCCCTTCTCTTTCCTTCAAAAGCTAGGGTATGGAGAAACCAATTGTTCCACAACTCGAAACACACTAAGGGGCTATGATAGCCTTAAAGCCACCTCGGTTGGAACTATAATATTACCGGTCACCTTAGGACCCAAAACCATCTTGACTGAGTTTTATATTATAGATCGGAAACTAACTATAATATGATCCTCGGCCGACCATGGATACACCGTATGAAGGCAATCCCTTCTACACTATTTCAAGAAGTAAGGTTTTTACACTTAGGAAAGATATTTGTGGCCAAAGGTGATCCAAAACCATTCGATGTACACCTAGCTGACTTAAAGAAAAGACCAGTGTGCACTCGGAGTTTGAACTCCCAACAAACCAACTTAATAAACCTACCGACCCAAAACCAAAAGAAAAGTTGATACCTACGACAGATCTTGAAACTATAAGCCCAGCCAAGGCAACCCCAACCCCCAAAGATGAGGCTAACACCGTAGAAACGGTATCATTAGGAACTACTACAAAAATCGTTGAATTGCTAGAACAAGATCTACCAATGTTCTTACCATTTGACTCTGCAGGCATGGGATGTTCCCTAGGCATTGGCTCTCTTCCAGCAGAGGATCTCTGTATGGTGGAAGTAGAATGCACAAACACAACAGATATCCCAACGTCCATATTCCCAGCTAAATATTGGACACTCCATTTTGATGGAGCTAGATGCCGTTATGGAGCGGGGGCAGGTGTAATCTTTACTTCCCCTGAAGGAAAAGTCTTACCTTTCGCCTTCAAACTAAATTTTGAATGTACAAACAACGGCGCTGAGTATGAAGCCCTCCTCCTTGGCCTCATTTTAGCCAAAAGGATCGGTGTTAATAACATCAGGGTGTTAGGAGACTCACAATTGGTAGCAAACCAAGTCTCTGAGGTATATGAAACCAAAGCCGAGCACTTACAGCTTTACAAAACAACTGTATTAGATTTAAGCAAGGAGTTTGACTTCATATCAATTGAAGCAATCCCGCGAGAACACAATCTTCTCGCCGATTCTATAGCAACCTCGGCATCACGCTTTACTCCAAACAGTAAGTTAGAGGATACTTGTTTCATGGTATCCCTTCGTGACGAACCATTGATAAAAACAATGACAAATTCTCTTTTAAACGGAAATGAATCTACTATCCTAGACCACATTGATAGTGATATGGCCACTCTGAATTACTTAAATGCCTATGCGGCACTACATCTCTCCTATCATATGATAGATTTGTCCTTAATCCCACATTCGTCTTCCTACTTCGGAAATCCTATGATGGAACTTCCCTCACAAACAGAACCTAGCGTATACACAGTAGAAAATGGGGACGATTTGATTTACCTCCAGCCCCACCTGAGTTTGAAGAAGGTAACGCCTCTTTGATCAAAGAAACAATTGATATTAACATCGGAACGGAAGATGAACCAAGGATATTGAAATTAGGATCCTCGTTAACCCCAGAAGAAGTAGAAATACACACTCGGATCCTCAAAGAACATCAAAAAGCTTTCGCATTTAATTATAAGGAAATGACATGAGTTACACCCCACATTGCGGTGCACAACCTCATCACTAAATCTGATGCAAAGCCAGTTAAACAAAAATCGAGACCAATGAAACCCAAGGTAGCTCTCATGGTGAAAGAGGAGGTAATAAAACTCCTCCAAGTAGGATTTATCAAACCAGTCGATTACTCTCAATGGGTATCTAATATCGTTCCCGTTCTCAAGAAGAATGGGAAGATACGCATTTGCATAGATTTCTGAGACATTAACAAAGCATGTCCTAAGGACGACTTCCCATTACCATCCATAGATGTCATTGTTGATGCAACAACTAGATTTGAACTTTTGTCTCTCATGGATGGATTCTCGGGATACAATCAAATCAGAATATCTGAACAAGATCAAGCTAAAACCACGTTTATAACTCCTTGGGGAACCTACTACACTGTTATGCCATTCGGTCTCAAGAATGCTGGCGCTACATACCAGTGAGCTATGACATATATATTTCATGATCTAATTCATAAGATCGTGGAATCCTACGTAGATGACTTGTTGGCTAAGGCCAAGAAGTGTTGTGACCATCCGGAAGTACTTCACATCATTCTTTCACGTCTGATAGAATAGGAGTCACGCTAAATCCAGAAAAATGCATCTTTGGTGTAACAGGAGGGAAGCTCCTAGGTTACATCATATCATCACGAGGAATAGATGTTGACCCAACCAAAATTCGGGTTGTCCTCGAAATGGTCCCACCTTCGGATGAATCTGGAATCAGGTCATTTCTTGGAAAGCTTGGTGCAATCCGGAGATTCATCCCGGACTTAAGTTTCGCCATTCATCCAATCAACAATTTACTCAAGAAAGATTATAGTATTAATTGGACTGAAGATTGCAATGAAGCTTTCAACGCAGTTAAGCGTTTCTTGTTGTCACCACCTACGCTAATGCCACCTAAGCTAGATCACCCGTTAATTTTATATTCGCGAGCTACCGATGTCTCGCTAGCCTGTATGTTGGCCCAAGAAGACGATGACAAGAGAGAGCGCGTGATTTATTTCATTAGCCGAATGTTGCTCGACTATGAAACATGTTATACACAAGCAGAACGAGAATGCCTCGCCATAGTATTTGCAACCAAACGCTTAAGACACTATATGCTGAATTAAGAAACAAGGGTCATGGTAAAAACAGACCATTTACGAACTTTTCTCACACAAGGGTCCTTATCTAAGAAGGCTGGACATTTTATAACCTTAATGGGAGAATTCAAATTAACATTTGTAAATCAGAAGTCCGTTAAGGGACAAATCATCGTGGATTGGTTAGCTGATAACCCATTAGATGGAGGCGATCTAGTAGATCTAGATTTTCCAGATGAATGCATATACTACATTGAAGCCAGACCTCCTATCTCTGAGTGTCCCTGGTACACTAATATCATTAATTATATCATGGACCACACATATCCAGAAGGAGCTACACCACAACAAAGAAGGCGGCTACGTATTATCGTAGCTAAATACATCATTATAGAGCAAGTGCTCTATCGAAAAGCGTTCGATGGAATGCTTCTAAGATGTGTCGACACAGAAGAATCCAAGAAGATTCTCCATGAATCTCACAGTGGAATGTGTGGAGGCCACTTCGGTGGCCATGCCACCACTCGTAAGATACATCGAATGGGCTATTTCTGGCCCACTCTAGAACACGACGCAGTAGAATTTGTACGCAAGTGTCATAAGTGCCAAGAGTTCTCCCATGAGATCCACATGCCGCACAAGCTCTACAACCGATTGCTACTCCATGGCCCTTTTCCACGTGGGGCCTAGATTTGATAGGGAAATTCTCTCCCTCGTCTACAGATGGCCATAATTTTATAATCACGGCCACCGAATATTTCACCAAGTGGGTAGAGGCTATGCCTCTTACTACTGTACCAGGTTCTGTAATCGCCAAATTCATTTTGAACCAAATCATTTGCAGGTACGGTGTCCCGCAAGTCATTATCTCAGATAATGGGACTTCTTTTAAGAATGATGAAGTTCACGAATTGTGCAATAAATTTAAAATAAGCCATCATACGGCTTCCTTGTATTATCCACAAGCCAACGGACAGGCTGAAGCAACAAATAAAACACTAAAATCCATTCTCCTTAAAACGGTAAAGGAAAACAAACGAGATTGGCACTTGAAGTTGTATCCGGCCTTATGGGCCCACCGAACCTCAATAAGAACACCAATGGGAGCAACTCCTTTCTCACTAGTATTCGGGGCAAAAGCAGTTCTCCCGCTTGAGGTTGAAATACCCAGTCTCCGCATTTCATTACAAGGGATTCTGGATGAAGACGCTTACAGAGAAGCACGTCTCTCCCAATTAGAAAGCCTAGATGAAGCTAGGTTAGATGCTGAACAATGACATAGAGCCTATGCTGACCGGATGTGCCAAAGCGATACAACAAGAAGGTCTATGAACACGACATATATGAAGGTGATCTAGTTCTAAGGCTAGACAGCTAGATCGACAAGAAGACCGGCGAAAGAAGGAAATTCCGACCTAAATGGTTGGGCCCATACCGAGTCATGAAAGACTATGGAAATGGTGCATACCTCTTATGTACTGCTGGAAAGTGAGTAATTTGGCGAAACGGTCAATTCCTACACCTCAAGCGGTTCTACGCGTAAGCACTAACACTATTTATAATCATATTTACATTGCATCTTCATATAGATTAAGATCATGTTGTCCGCTTGTTTCGTACACAAATTGTGATCAAGGAATTTTTTCTCAAAGAAATTCATTACAAACTCATGATGTTTTTGGCACAACTTTCTAATCATACCTCTCCATTTTCATGATATCATCAAATTATCTCGGAATCATGTCATCAAATAAAGCTAGACATGACAAAGTCTTAAACGGTAACCATACCAAGATCTGCAGGCTTGTTCTCACTTTTGGTTTCTTCTTAGGGTAGGTGTCTTGCCTATGGTCTGTTCTAGAAGCTTCATGGTGTCACATCTATCCCATATGTATATCTCTTTGGAAATAAACACATACTGACATTTTACTCAAGTAAACAAGTCAAACATTGATCAAACAAAAAATTTTAATTTTACACATTTCCTTGCCCCACCAACCTTCGGTGATGAGCTTGCATCTCTTACTAGTGGCGTAGGGTTGGGAAAGGATGGAAATGCCCTTACTCGCCTATGCTTTGCCCGTGGTGATAAACCCACGCTTCTTACTAGTAGCATGGGGAAAAGTGTAGGGGGTCCTCTTGACAAACAAATGCAAAAGGTCATACACAAACAATTCAAACCTTGAATCTTTGAGTCAAAAACAAATGAATCAGATGTTCAAAATTCCAAGAGAGTTAAAATCCTAAAAACCCAGATTTTGTCTACCATGTGGCCATCTAAGGATCTAAGTCTGGATAAACCGCAAAGCAAGTTGCATCCAAAACTATGAAGTCACTTGAGTGGAGTGGGCTTGTGGTATCCTAATTTGGTTCCGCCAAAGCTTTGTGTGTCATCTTTTCATCAATATCATTTCAATACATCTCATAACTTGCACCCTTTCCAACTCTCGGTGATGAGCCCTCACATCTTACTAGTTGCGTGGAGTTGGGAGTAGGGGCAGGTTTATCTGCTCATCATGTTAGTTTATTTTCATCACTTTGCCAAAACAAATATGAAGTGTTCAAAATTGCTTACAGAAGCTAAAATTCAAAATCACATTATATCTACATTATCATATATCAGCATCATGAAATATAAAAAGAAAGTCAAACACTTGCATCATTTGTTCTCCATTACATACATTCTAAAAGAGCATGCATACATACATCGTAATCTACATAAGGAAACTGGAAAGGGAAAGTAAGCCATGAATGCCAAGGGTTTGATCCAAAAAATATATATATATATATATATATATAAAATGATCAAAATAATTTGTACAATGCCATCATGCTCTAAGCATGGTCAAAACGCTCAAAGAGCCCGGGATATACAAAAGAATGTATCATACAACATCTAGGAGAGCCATCAGGCGTCTCAATCCCTACGAGACCCCTCTGATGGCACACGCCCACACCTAGGACTCCGGCTATGCCAACGTTCTAAGTGCACGGAAGGCTCAGGATCCCGAGGGGCAGCCGCAGTCTCACCATGAGAGTGGCTCCTCATCAAGCACTCGGCCGTCCTATACCCCACTAACTTCGTGCGGAGAGTCGATACCATATTGGCCACATGCCAGATTGGGGCAAAGACGTCAGTGTGCCTACCAGCTGCTGAGGGCTCCCTAGCATCTACGGATAGCTCTGCGCGGGTCCTCTCCATGGGGATCATCAGGGTATCAGTACATACCCTGCGAATCAAATCTCGCCACTCATCGGCGGTCTCTGCAAACAAAGGAGAAAACAAATTAGAAACCAAACAAGAAATTAGAAATACAAGATAGCAACTAGAGAGATCCTAACTAAAAACAAACATTAAAAGGAGAGAGGGTAACTCACTCGGATCACCAGGCCTCCAGGATGGATCTATAGGATCAACACTGCCACGGATGTCACCAGCTCCACGAGAGGCTGCTCTGTGACTGGAGCAACATAGCGCCCCACAACAGACTCATCCTCCCCATGGCCCTGGGAG
Source organism: Taxus wallichiana var. yunnanensis (assembly GCA_018340775.1). Classification (NCBI taxonomy): domain Eukaryota; kingdom Viridiplantae; phylum Streptophyta; class Pinopsida; order Cupressales; family Taxaceae; genus Taxus; species Taxus wallichiana. The sequence continues at coordinate 189,837,126 of CM031239.1, forward strand.
AGTGGCTCCTCTGAAACCAGAGTCACCCTCTTTGCACTCTGATCGGCCCTCTCTACCTGCATGATATCCTGGGTGTCATGCCACTCAGGATCACTTTGTCTTTGGTCTCCTCTTTCTCTCTCCCCCTGTAAACTCCTCAGACTCGAGTCTACCTCAATGGGGTCATCGCTGCTATGGGCAGGACCCGTGGCAATCTGAAGCAAGGGTGCCTGAGGTGCACCGGCTCTCCCTCTGGCACGTACTATCCTCCTGGCTGCAATAGGAACACCAGGAGTAACCACTGTCTAACCCCGGCCTCTAGGCCCCCCTCTGGCCTCTTGGACTGATCTGTATCATTGGCGCTACTGGGGAAGCATACCCATGTATGGTAGGCCAAACTGCTGAGGAACTCGGCCAAAGGGGTGCATCTCCACTCGCCCCACTCTATCAATAAGCTGCCCTGTCGTGGAGCAGGAGATCAAAGTAAGAGCCTCCTCACCCCATATACCTGCCATAGTCTGGTATGGTGTGGCCTCCATGTCGGCAGTAGTCAGGGAAGCAACTGGCTGATGAGGTGCTCGAGCACCGACATGTCTATCCATCTAGCTGCCCTCACAGCTCCGGGATCTGCCACCTCTACACCTCTGCCATAGGGGATGAAGTGCTCATAGACCCAACTCATGACTAGGGTCGGGTGGCTCAAGGACTGCCCCTATAAACGGACTACCCTGTATAAGTCATGGTAGGTGGTCCCAAGAATGTCTGCTCCCCAGGCATATATCCGACCGTGTCCCTCTATCTGTGCAATAATGGGGGACCAGCAATATAATAATGTATCTCCTCCCTTGTCCCCGATCAGTCTCGAGGCAAGGATCCCCATGATGGCCTGGACGAAGTAAGGGGATGGGCAAGCTAGGAATGGATCGAACTCTAACCCCCTTCTTCGACCCCATGGAGATGACTGCATCTCCCATGTATGTAGCCCACTGTGCAATCTGGGCCCGTGAACCTGCTATCTCTAGGGTGAGTCGTCTCCCAATAATCGGGACCCCCAGAATGCGATAGACATCCTCCAATGTAATAGTCCACTCACCGCGGACCCCTGGCAATCGGAAGGTGTTCCGATCTACATCCCAATATGAGAACAAGTCACAAAGAATGTGACTGGATGGTGTAACATGGGGCACGCGTGAAATGCGTAGTATCCCACCCCCAAAGAGTCCTCCTCATCCCGTGAGACAAAGATCTAGTAACCCCGGGAGCCAATCACACTCCCTCTCTCTACTCCACCGGATATACTCCTCCTCGCCGCATACACACAAAAACACACAAAAGACCAAGTTAGCATCTAAGTAATACTTTGGAAAAATCATGAAAACACGTAGAAATGCTAGAAAAGCAAAAGCAATTTCAAACAGATGATCCTTTTGCATTTTGTGCAAAACCACCACCCTGAGCAGGGAGAGGAGGTTTCAGTAACCGCCGCCTTAAGGACGGCGGTCATGTAACTTGCCGCGCCCGAATAGGGCGGCGCGATCGTGTAACCGCCACCCTGGGCAGGGCGGCGGTCGTGGTCCGAAAACCCATGCGGGTTTTTAAACTTAAAAAGCCTAAAAAATGCAAAAAGGACCATTTTACCTAAAAACAAAGCCTACCCAGTAGGCGCCCCCTAGATGGACCTTTTAACACTAACATTTTCAAAAATTACCCCCCCATGACAAAGTTTTTAGCATTTCAAAATTAAGGGGGTAAAAAGGATAAATTGAAGAAAACTAACCTGTGATCTCGTGGTCGATGTTCCACTCATGGAGGCATGATCACTATCCCGTCACGGACATTTTGACTCTACTCACGCAAGAAACCGTCACCGTGGGTTCCAGAGCTCAAAACCAATCAAATCAACTCACGCAAATGAATAGGAAAATGGGCCCACTTTCATATATATAGCACCCTGATTCATTTTAAATGCCTTTTTCATAGGTTTGGAGCGCTGACGGAGGTAAGTTCTTATCCCCGCACAAATGGTATGTTCTCATTTCCTGTTATTTTAGCGTTTATTTTCCAAACTATTGTGTCTATCTGCACTTGAGTTCTCTTTTCGTTTTGCAGGTAGCGGGAATTTTGGACGATGTCATTTCAACACACGGATGTATCAGGTATAACTTCTAACTTCCCATTTCGGGACCGCCATACTCGGACCCACCGTTTTACACCTCTTCATGGCTAAAACGCTTCTCCGAGGGGGCAATATGTACGTACCCAAAATTATAAGGTACTGTACTGCCAAAACAACGTGACAGTGCCCCAATGATGATACAGGTCTCCTCGCAAGGTGTTCGGGATCCGAGAAAAGCCCTCAAGTGTGTGTTAACATCCTACATGCCCCGCTTAGCCCCCGCGTGCTTTGTTTTTCCCTTTTCCCCTCTTTTCTTGGCCTTTTTCTCTTGATGGCCACCGCCTGCTGGGGCCTTGCCTGCGGCGGCGGTCTCGCAACCGCCGCCCGCTCGTAGGCGGCGAGTCCTTTACGTGTTTTCTAGAAATCTCTTTTAACACGACTCACGTAATTTCAATGTTTTACCAGCTTTCTTTCACCACCATAAGCTTGCATTTATGATTCTGGTTCCCTGGAATAGTGTTTTGCCATTGTTTATAGTTTAAGAGTTCTATTTGGCTTTTACCTTGGGTAAATGCAAATGCTATAAATAGATGGCTTGTGCTCAAGCAAATGGCCCCTCAAAATTTGCCTCTGATTTCTCTTTGCAATAGATTTAGTTTTCATTTTGCTTAGAATGCTTAGTTTCTTTCATTGCATGCTTAGTTAGCATTGTTTTACTGTTAGTAAGCCACATATCCATCTTGTGCAAGTGCTGTTGTTATTTCATCCAATCCATTGGAATAGGATAGTCTGTTTATCAATAGGAAGCCATTAAAGTTGCAGGTTTTGCTCCTCAAATAGGATAGTTTCAGGTTCTGGATGTTTCATGTTGCATGACTCACAATAAATCCCGCTAGGAATTGCATAAGCCAAGCTCTGTACTCTTGCGCTATCCCTCTCCTACTCGCATTCTATTGATCATGCACTTGAGCTACCTTTGTCCCAATATCTACTTCTATTGATGCTAGCATTACACGCTTTTCTGGATCCACATGAACATGAAGGAACGAGGAGATCACACTGAGGGGACAAGATCACACACACCATCGGATTCGCAATCGTTCTACTGAGAATCTAGGTTCTAGCTTTCAAAGTTTTAGTTAGAAATATATCAAATAAAGTAGCCAATCACTTTATTTCAGTTAATTCTACTCTTGATATTTCCAAGGAAGTTGTGGGGATTGATAGTTTCTGAGAAACTATGATTCACTCCTCACTTCTGAGGTAGGATCGAGAGTCTTGCAAATAGATTAGATAAGTTATTTCATTGTTTAGAATAGATCTACAAATTGCACAGACAAATAGCTATACTCGGTTATTTTGTTTGTTTTAAAGTTGTTATTTTAGTTGTCAATTCTAGATATTTTAAATAGTTGCTTTCTTAAATTCGAATAGTTCATCAGAAAACACAAAAAAATAGAGAAATCATATATGCTATAGATATAATCAAACTAGTTAAATTTCACTTTGTCGTAGTTAATTTATATTATTACTTTTGTATGACAATTACGGGACCTAGAGAGCCCAGGGAATACGTATTCGAGCCAATCATGCCTCAGCCCAATCTCATCACAACAATAACTGATATAGATCAGAATCTTAGGATCCAAGTCTTCCGAACAACGGTAAGCTTGCAACAAATCAATTCCCAGTTGAGCGGGCTAAACATAGAAGACGACCAAGCACACACGTTTTGGTCAAATCAACCAAACTACAGATTACCCTAGGTGACATCCATATGACTGTAGAAGGGCTCGAAAGAGAGCAAACGTTTGGTTGCGATCCTTTAGTCCCATAGCCAGACGCAAGAGACATTCTCATAGACATAGATACTAGCCTAAGAATTCAGGTTGCAAGAACACCTGTGAGGCACTCTGAGAAGATCACACAGTTACTAGTTTTGAATATAGAGGCTGAGAAGGCATACGATTACTGGGTGTTAGGGATTAGGAACTAATTCTACACATGACCATAGCAGGACCGCAACAAACAAGAGTCTACGGTTGCGATCCACAAATCCCGTAACCCAACGAATCCGTAAGTCAATCAGACATAGACATTGGCCTACGCACACTAGTATTCAGATCCACTCCACTTCCACCTATCATCATCGAACAGTTATCCTTACTAGATACAACGCAGCTAACAAAGCTAGAGAGTTCTGGACTAGGCCAGAGAATCGTCCATAGAGTCAACTATATTTACCATCCACCATATGACCTTATCTGGAGACATACACGAAACTATCCCAGGTCATTTTCCACGTATTCCACAACCCATAGATCGAATCACGCCAGAGCTCGATATTGATTGGAGCCTTCGAGCAATCATCCTTGCTGATCGATCTATCACACCATTCATGTTAGAAGGGCCTTCTTTGCCTTAGATTCACAAATTCCACAAGTGTGTACTCTAGAAGACATTAGATTGCCTAACTAGTTTATCTCGCATCATATTCCATCCCCACCGGCTATCTCGGCACAACCTCGGGAGGTCGGGTGTGAGGAAGAGTTACTTGTAGATTCCCACGCTTGCTTGTCACTTTTCCATCGTACAGTAAGATATCAAACACAAACAAAAAATCTTTATATGCATATACTGTAATTTTCTTACAAAATTATGCTTTTCTCTTCCATTTCTCCTTCCTGGTGTCCTCAAGATTTCACCTTGAAATCTGGGACTACCCATTTTTAAAAAAATCATTTTGTTTAAAGTAACGGGTCATTTTGTGTTTGTTTTTCCCGTAGTTGTTTGCATTGGTCTATGGTATCCACAGAGTCATAAAAGCCAAATTCCACGAGTACCCACATGCTAAAACTCACTCTATCCCTTCATCGGGTTTTATCTCGAGATAATTTTATTTATTTATTTATTAAATAAATCAAGTTCTTTTTAAAATAGATTAAGCTAAAATTGGAGGATTTAGGTTATATAAAGCACTTCACCCAATCATTATTACCATAGAACATTCACTTGGGGGATGAATTTTTGCATATCGCTTAAGTCGAGAAATGTTTTGAGCAATTGTCTGTAGCTTCTTTTGTTTTGTTTCATTTCTTTTTATCTCGTGTTTTGGTTTGTTTTCTATGCCAATTCATGTAGCCTATTCATTCTTCCCCACTGTCAGGTATTTCCCGAGCCTAGGGTTTTGAAAAACTATCCAGTATTTTTAATTACTAATCTGTCTAAAGGCGATCAGAGCTCGGGATTCTTTCAGAAGATTACAAAAAGTCGCTTGGTCCAAAAAGGTGCAAAAATGGATTTTATGAAAATACGGAAAATATTGCCATCAATGCGTAGAGATTGAGAAAATATGCACCTTTAGAGAAAACGACACCTAAAACGAAACCACGGAATGAAAGTTATGGCACATGCAAGTTTTTGTTGCTACATCTTCTGGACCCTTTCCAAAAATGGAAAATTTTATTCTATGCTTGTCTTTTCTTCACCAAAAATCAAAAAAAGGAAAGAAATGTTGTCTTCATGCTAGTTGCAATTTTCAAGGCTGCCTTCCGCATCCAATTTCCACATTGCCTTAAGTGACGAATTTTCACACAATTTTAAAGGTAGAAGTCATAATGCAAGTCACACTTTTGGAAAACAACTATCTTTCATGCAAGTTGCATTTTTGGAAGGAATCACTTAAGCTGCCAATGGAAATTTTAGAGGTGGCAGGTAGGCGGGAATTTCTTGCTTGCCTAGCAGGTGAAAAATCTCATTATGAAAGTCAAGTCACTTAAGTGAAAAGCGGGAATTTCTTAGCTGCTAGCCTAGTTTACTTTTTCCCATTATGAAAGTCAAGTCACTTAAGTGAAAATCAGAAATTTCTTAGTTGCCTAGCAGGTTACCTTTTCCCATTATGAAAGTCAAGTCACTTAAGTGAAAAGCAGGAATTTCTTAGCTACCTAGCGTGTGACCTACTTTTTCCGTTATGAAAGTCAAGTCACTTAAGTGAAAAGCGGGAATTTCTTAGTTACCTTGCCTTGCAGGGTAAAAATTCCCATTGCTTTGACTTCTTATTTTTAATATGACTTCTAGCCAATAAGTGTGACCCATTCTAGCATAGCTAAATGCCTAAAAGCTGACTTTTTTATTAATTGTTAGGAAAGCATCCAGTTTTAGTGCCCAGGGTTGGAGAAGCTTTATTTTTATTATTCAAAGCATCTGCATGTTGATGTGAGTGCACAAGTGAATAAAATAATATTTTTAGCTTCTTTAGCATGCAAGAAAAGTCTAAAATTAGAGGGCAGTAGACTTTATAATCGATCTCGGTGAAGAAAATAGATATTCATTTTATGGATGCATACTTGTCTGAATTATTTGTAGGAATACTCCATTTATGCCCATATTGGTGAAGAAAGCAAAAGTCAATATCTAATACATTGAATATATGTTCAGAATTAGAGGAAGAGATAGATCTAGCTCTCATAATTGCAAAGGCTTCCGAAGCAAAAATTCATCCTCTTGTTTCTAATGCAGCCCATGTGGAAGTCATTGCATGGAAAATTCCTTTCAGAGCTTGTGCATGTGCACCCAACCTTCCAGTTGAAGCCTTCATTGAATTTACTTGTGTTTTCCTTCACCCGGAGTGCTTTCCAAAATTTAAAATTGCTCATATGCGATTAAAAATAAAAATGATGATTTTGTCTTAATTGTTTAGAACAAACATTTTATTGGTGCACGTCTTGGAGAGGAATTGCAAAATATTCAAGGATAAAAGGGGAAGACAGTCGAAGGTAGCACCTACAGAAAAATCTCAATCAAGTTGCTTCCAGATCCAGGTTTGCTTTGAGAATCAAAGGAAAAGAGTCAACCGCATGCGAGACTATGGAAAAAGAACAAGAGTGAGAGGGTAGCAACTTTCTTAATTTCTCCTCTTTCTTCTTTCTTTCTCTTATTTTCTTCGACAAAGTAATTGAGTAATCAATTAAATTGTAAATCTTAAGCGATTGGTTTAAAATTTGTTACTTCAAGTTACTATAAGAAGTCAATTACTTGGAAATGGGTAGCAGACATGCAAAATAGAAGGTTCTATTTTAAGTTATAAATCATGCATGTCATGCAAAGAGGAATTCCAGGAGGAACATTTCCAGCTACTTCCCTTTTCATAGCTTCCACATGCGGGAATTCATTAAAAACTTCCTATTTGTAATTTTCCTCTAGATACTATAAATAGAGAAAGACCCTACGGGTTAAAGGATCATGAGAATTGGTAATCAGCATTCTTGTGTTCCTGACTTTGAGCTGAAACCCTTGATATCTTTCTGAAAGCTAAGGAATTGAAAGGAGGAAATTTTCGGGAGAACTTTGTGTCAACAGTGCATTTGTTTCTTACTTCTATGTAGATCTTTGCATAAACTATGTTATCTCAGATCTAGATTAGAAACTTTTCTTTCCTTTAAATTTTGTATTTTGAGATCTGTTTGTTTTATCTATGTGCATGAGACCAATTTTGCGAACTATTGGTTGGATTGCACATTTTCTCTTCATTTTTCTAGGATTCAATTATTTCCCCCGTTTGCAAATATTTCTTTACAGCTGCTTACTTGTTGCAAAATTGCTTAGCTATGGCTCATGAGCTTTGCAATTAAAGTAAAACCCACGACTAGTTACTCAGATCCACAATTGCTACAAATATTTGCATGAGCCTCACCGGTAAATGAGGGAGATTTATCTCATAACTACCTAGGTTTTCAGTTGTGCAGAAAATCTAGCCAACACTTTCTTTGATCTCCTTCCTTGAGGAATGCATTTTTTCGACCTCCTCTTGCCTTCCTCAGAAGGTCTCCATCTTCCCTTCTTTTAACTAACTTTCATCATTCGAATTCTTTCCTCTTTATCTCATCTGTCCATCATTTCAACCCTAACTAACCTTTCTTACATGACTCTTCATATGTCTTTACAATGTGTAGACACCCTAATTTTACACCTTTGCCAAATCAATTAATTTTCCCACTCCATTTCCCACAAAAATCCCCATAAAATTAATTGATGTTAATCGGTTAATTAATCCATTTCAACCCTTAAACTAAACCCAATCTTCCTCACATGCAAAATATTCCCTATGTCCCCCATTTGAGAATTAAAAATACAAGTTTAATCCTCACCCACACCTTTTGTCCCCACTCACCTAATTGTAATGCCTCCTTTAAATATAAAAAATAATAATAATAAAATAAATGTAAAAAAAAATGAAATAAAAGAATTAAAATTAAAGGCCCGTGATATATTTTTTCTTTTGGGCGAGTTAGGGTTTGTTGAAACGACCTTGGAAACTTCATGCAAATGCAGCGATTTTGTGCAAAGCCAGACTCCACACCTTTTCCAGCCTCCTCCCAGGCCGCGCCACATACCTGCATGGGAGAATAAAGCAAAACGGAGGGAGTTTGTGTTTGTTTGATTTGTAACTTTTCCTGCGTCCTCCCAGCCGTGCCCAGACCTGCGTGGGCTCCCGTAAACCCAAAAAAATAGAGGAACCTTGCCAGATGTTGCATTCACGCGTGCCCTAGTAGATGCGTATGTAAAAACGTGGAAGCATGCGTTTTAATTGACCAAATGCATGGAAGAAATGTGGTTCCATGGACAGCAATGATTTCGGGATATGCGCAAAATGGGTTTGTTGAAAAGGCATTTGGGTGTGTTAAGGCTTTAGAATCTTTCAACCAAATGTAAACAGCAGCAGCAAAACTAAATTTAACAACCGTGCCAGCATTCTCACTGCCTGTTGCAAAATAGAGCTCTTGAAACAGAATATGGACTTCCATCAAAGCATAAAATAATGGACTTTGTTAGATGTTGTAGTTGCCAATGCTCTGTGCACGTTGTTACAGCGTTTGACCAAATGAAATAACGGGACAGCAGCTCTCTGGAAATGCATTTTTTTGGCAGTGTACAGGGGACACAGTTTCCTCACGGGACAGTCACACTATTTGGCGTGTGCAATCAAACAGGTCTCCAACCTGATAGTTTTCTTTCCCAGCGTACTCTAGCCATGTTAAAATAAGAGCTTTGATATAGGGAAGGGACAAGACGTATGGCAGACTTTTGGAGTTGCAAGTGTTATGGTATATAGGTGGTTGGAGGGGCAATGTTGGTTGCTCTATATGCCCAGATGGGTTGTTTAAAAGGGCTTGGATCCTCCCTAGCCAATGCAACAAACAAGTTTCCAATCTGATTAGAATTTATTTGTTGCACACGTTGGAATATGGTATGTTTGGCGTGCACATCAACCTGTTTTATCAAGGCATAGAAAACAAGATGTTTTGTTTGCAATGCAACTTCCCTAGTAGACGTGTATGCAAAATGGTGGAGCTGTGGATGCTCGTGAACCAGATTGATGAAGTGCCCAAGCAAGTTACTGAACCAAATCCCGCAGTCTCAGCCAGACTTCGTTCTCCAAGCATGGTTCTTCTTCCCTTACCTCTCATAATTCTCGTGTTTTAGTTCTCTTTTGCAACTAGATAGAATTTTAAATTATTAGGATTTTTAAATACAGTTAAATGTCTCTTCAACTCATTTCAAAACAATAAAGTGTCGTGTCGCAACTCTCGAAGCCATTATAACTCGTCTACTTTAAACCATGAACTATCACCCTCGCTTCGAGATGATCTAGAAAACTCTTACCCTTCTTGATCGCTCCAATATCATTTTATCGACCAGACGAATTTGACTTCCCATTGATTAAGTTGACCTTCTCCTGCTTAAAATAGTTAATTTTTGCAATTTTCGAGACTCACCGAGTACCCTTCGCAACTCTGGAAACGAGATGTGAAGTTTCATTCGTGTACCTTGGTATACAAGGAGTCACCTTGATTTTTGGTTTGACCCGAAACGATCATATGACATCCGTTTGACGCTCTTCTAGGAGCCCTGTTACACCGGTTTACATCAGTAGAGAGTTGTTAAAACTAGAAAGTGGGCTTTCATTTGGGACCACCATTTGAAACCCGGAAAGAGAAATCACGTTCCGTCTTCGCAAACCTCTAGCGTTTATACTAGACAAATGCATGGAACATTCAGCATAGGAAAGAGCACTTGTCGGGATAGTTTGGCGAAGCCATTTTGTAAACCTCCGATCGCAGTTTGACGAGGTCAAACTGGTCCAATTTCGTCTTGTCGCTCCAGAGAACTTGTTGCCATTTAAGAATGGTTCTCTAGTTCTCAGTCCCGTCAACTCTGATGAATTCTCTTCATATAGGGGAACTAGTAGGAGATGTCTCGTTGCGTGTTTCCTCCATCGAACGTTGTTTTGGACGCGGTTTTCTGGGCCCTCGAGCTAACTTTTGGCATTTTACAACTGGGTGAACTACGACCAGTGGCCCTAGAGAACTAACCGCCAAACGTAAACTGTTCGCTCTTTTTCAATTCCGTCAGTTGCTATGAACTCCTGGTACATCTAGGGACACATAGGAAGTTAATCGTGGAGTGCGTGCTCATCGAAGATAACCTTTGGAAGTAGTTTCTTAGCCTCTGAGCCCGTTTTGAACATTTTGTAGCTAGTGAGAAAATGTAAGAATAGAAAGTTGCGGGACCTCGTAAGGTTGTCAAATCACCCTGGAAACTTTTAACACACGTAAATAACTATTTAAAAACACTATAATGAAACTTATTGTGTGTATTAGAAATTTTGACAAAACGATGTTTTCTCTCTTCCTTTCTCTTTCTCTCTCCTGGGTTTATAAAATGAAGAAAAACGAAATGCAATGAATACATGTTTCTAGACCCTTTTTTAATTTCGATTGCAAATTGTAATTATTGTTAGATGTAAATGGGAAACTGAAAAATGACAATTATGATTGATTAGGGTGGATGCCATGCCAGCAAATTATCGTTGATATCATGCTTGCGTGGGTTTTACAGGATGGAAGAATGACGATGAAAAGGCGATGTGTAATTTAATTATTATTATTGTAATTTTTATAGGTCATTGTAAAATGAACAACTGTGAAATGTAGTCTCTTGTTACCGCAAAGTTATAATTGAGATTTGTTAATATGTATGATATGCTAGTTTTAGGGATACTTAGGAAATGTGCATCTAATCACCGGTTCAATTTGATTTTTAGTTGTGTATGGCAAAAAAAAAGGGGGGGTTTGATTTATACATAGTAAATTGAAATTGAAGTTAATATATTGTAGTCCTTTCTCAGTATTCAATAAACGACTAAATTAATTACTGGGTCATCTTCTTACCTTGCAAACTTAATAAAGAGCTTTGATGGGAACACTCAACATTAATAAATTATTCGTGCATAACTTGCCTGCATGTGTGATTCTTTTCTTACCATATAAGAAATTAAATCGCAGAACGACCTTAAGCTTGCACTCAATGAGACCTCCTAGGTTAGGTAAATAAAACCCCTAGCTGGAGTTTACCGTCATAGTCATTAGGTTTAACGACATTGTCGTGAACCCATATTTTAGGAATGTTATGGTCCAACTTTATCCAGAGTATGCGGTTTCCTTCCAGTTTTGGTAATCGCGAGAAGAATGTACTCTCTTCAGGTCCGACACCAGGCTGAGTGGTGAAGACCGCCTTGGAAGTCACCTCATGAGTCCTTGTTAGAAGGAATGACTAAGCGGTGTAACCTTCCCTTCTGTGGAGTAGGTAGAGATATTACTCCCTTGTATCCTATTGGATTTCCGGGCCTTACAAAATTAGATGTAGAAATTAACTTCATCAGTGAATGGAATCCCTGTTGGATCCAAACGACCTAAATGAAGGTCGTGATATAGTTGTTCTATGTCTTGCATTCTCGTTAGTGAACCCTTTTGTCCCTTGTAGATAAATGTCTTGTCTTGGGCTTGTGAAAATTTAGTGCCTTGATCTTTCACGAAAGGAATATAGGGTAAATACATTTTAACCTTAATCACACCTATAATAGAGATTGAAGCCCTGGGTGAAACTGGAAGTAAGCTTAACCACGTGATTCGTTAATATGTTAGATAAGTACTTTGGTAACTCTTTTGTTTAAAAGATAATAATAATGAGATCCTAGTGCGATGCGAAAGTAAATCATATGAGAGTAAAACCAAAATTTGAGGTTGGGAATAATGTCACTAGGAGTCCTTGTGACTTAATTTAAGCAACTTCATGTGATACAAAGAATATGAATTGTCAAATGGTGTGATCAAACTTCGAGAAAGCAAAGGATGTATATATATATATATATATATATATATATATATATATATATATATATATATATATCAAATTTGGAATTCAGCAAGTTATTGTACTATAATAATAATGATAGGGAAATAACTATTTCGTGATCGAAGGATGTTCTTGGAAAAAGGCTATCTCGAATCTATGTCTTCCTTAATCCCAAGATTTCATCTTGACATCACGTTAGATTTTCTTGTGTAGCAAGAGTAAGTTTTATACATTAAATAAACGTTTGAGAAGCAAAATCTTAACATAAGAATGGGAGATTTAAAATCTGGTAGGCATTTTGAAATATGGAAAAATACTTATGTAAGTTATAAAGATTTTTCATAAGGGTAAAGATTAAATTGAACATAAGAATGGGAGATTTAAAATCTGGTAGGCATTTTGAAATATGGAAAAATACTTATGTAAGTTATAAAGATTTTTCATAAGGGTAAAGAGCAAATTAAATGGAATGAACTTAAGATTTTGTAGATGGAAAAAGAGAGAAAATTATGCTTACATAACCATGTTCTTGGGATGCTAATCGTAACTACAATACCTTTGAAGTAGTGATGTGTTGTGGGTTCGCCATTCTTGAAGTCAAGTTATTGTGGTTGGGTCTCTACTAGAAACTTCCATTGGGAAAAGTGTAGCGTCAACATGTAATTGGCGTAGTCATGTGTCTATGTGATTTGGTGACTGATGTAGGTGTCGTATATGTTGTTGAGTTGTTCTACTTGGAGTCCTTGTGGCGTTTTGCATTGAGCAATGTAAGTCAAAAAAAAAAATCCTGGTATTTTACTGTTGTATGTGTGTGTAGAAAGTGGGCACCACACTTGATCATGTCCTCATTTTCAAACCACAATTACTTAAAATATCCGAAGTTAATTTGATTCTCGGGCTAGACATGAACCTTACACCCCTTTTAAACACACAGAGAATAAGCTTGAATGTTTTGTCTGAGTTCTTGCATCCTTTGAGCAAAGAACATCCCTCCACCTCGTCCTAATGCCCAAATAGCCTCATCTTGAAGCATCCCAAATCCATAACCCCTTTTATCCATTTGGTGCAAAGTAAGTAGATCTTGTTGCAGGAAGGCCTTACTCCGGTTCAAGAAAAGCACCTACATATCACGAAATCAGGGCTCATCCATGTTTCCTTTCCCATTCTGAGGTTTGCTACGAAATCACGAAGGAGAAGGTATTATTGTTAGTGTTTTACTTTCTTGTTAACAGTGCATTTTTCATAGCTTACATTCTAGCACGTCCAGGTTGTTACTCATTACCTTTGATTTCTCAATTAGTGGTTTTATCCATTCTTTGTTTATTATTATTTGCTATTATTATCTCATTTTCTGTGCCTTATGGCCTTATTTGGTTAACCTTCATGCTATGGGAAGTGTTTTTGTTGTGCGGTGTCTTGTGGTGCATATGCAGGTTATAGTAATAATGAAACTACGACAATCATCATGTATTTGATCTCCTCAACACTCGGTGTTTAGAAGAGGAAAATCTATCAACAACTATGGATACTTGTGGATCATAGAGAAAGTATTCATAGTCTTACCATTTCTACCGAGGTTACTGCTATCCAAAATTCACTCCCAGGGTAATTTTTGATAACATGCATCAGATTATTCAGTCCCGAGCAAATAGATTGATTTAAGGCCTGAAATCATGTTTTTCGAGGTCCCCTTGCCTTTTCTAACTCTCCCATCCAAGAAGAAATCCCAACGAGTTAGAAAGAATGGAAAAAATGCAAAAGTATGGCTGCAGGACTGTTTTGAGGCATTTCGGGTCTGAAGGGCTCGGGTCGTACCAGTTCGGGTTGAACTGAGGTTCGTCGTACCAAGCTTGGGGCGAAAAAAATGAAGAAAATCGGCTAAGTCCTAGTCCAGCGGTTGCAGTGGGACGATTGGGCCAAAAATGTACGCGACGGGGACGCGGATCGGCCGGTTTGGCGCCTAAGTCGGTCCTTTTCGCGCGATGCGGGACATCCGGGCCAAAAGTACACGCGGGATGCGGATCGGCCAGTTTGGCGCAAGTCGGTCCATTTCGGGCGGTTCGGGGATATTTGTCCCAGACGGTTTGGGACATCCGGGCCAAAAGTACGCGGAGGACGCGAACCGGCCGATTCAGCCGAAACAGGGACTTTCGTCTGGGACAGTTGGGCCAAAAGGACGCGTGGGGCGCGAAAAGCCGAAAGAGCCGCCAGCGAATGGAATCTCGCCACGTGTCTTCACCTCAAACAGGAACAAGGAAGCCCGAATTGGGCGGTTCGAGATATTTGTCCTGGCCATTTTGGGACAACCGGGGCAAAGGTACGCGAGCGTGGGACGCGAAAAGCCGAAAGAGCCGCCAACGAATCAAATCTCGCCACGTGTCTTCACCTCATCGGCCCGGCGGGAAAATTTTGAAAAATTTTCCAAAGGAAAAAAAAAAGGGAAATGGTCAGGAAGGGCCCGCATCCAATGAAATCATGCCATGTGGCACTTGAGTGGCGGAGCGCGGGGGAGAAATGGGAAAATTTTCCCAAAGTAAAAAATACCAAATTTTAAAAGGATAAAGTGCGCCCCTCAGGTGCAAACCAATAAAATAGTGCCACGTGTCCAAGTTTAAGGGCCCGAAAGGAATTTTCAGAGGATGAGCCCATGGACAAATCAGAGCCTGACACATGTCATCCAAGTTGCAGAGCGCGGAAAAAATTCAAATATTTTCCCGCCGATCCGTTTTGGCCTGTTTTTTGCCCTAAATCTTCAGATCGCCATATCTTTCGATCCAGAGCTCGATTTTCACGTTCTTTATATCAATGGAAAGCTGGTGAAATTCTCTACATGATTCCGAGGTAAATCTTGCATTTTGGTTCAGTTTGGAGAGAGAAAATTAAAAATGCCTCATACGTGATAATGGCCGACGTTTCAACAACCAAATTAAATGCAAAATACGCCCACTTTTGCTAGGGTTCTCACCTACCGCCATAATGAGATGAATTGAATACAACCTAGAAGTGGTTGGGGTAGATCTTTTCCTCTCTCTTCCCTCTCTCATTCTTCCTATAAATTGTAAGGAGGGGTTTCTTTCTAAGTGTTGAACATTCTTGTTTTGCCCTCCCTTCTTCTCTTTGGCAAAGCGAATTTGTGGAGTTCAAACCTCCCATTTAAAATGGAATGCAACCTTGCCTCTTGGCATTTTGTAGTATATTGTATCGATCTTTGGAGCAAGTAATGCATGTCTCATGGATGATTCTCAACCCTCTCTGTGTTCATTTGCATCCTCCAGATCTTGCATTTTGGTTCAGTTTGGAGAGAAAATTAAAAATGCCTCTGGTACGTGATAATGGCCAGAAATGATGTTTCAACAACCAGCTTAAATGCAAAATACAGTTCACCGCTTTTGCTAGGGTTCTCACCTACCGCCATAATGAGATGAATTAAATACAACCTAGAAGTGGTTGGGGTAGATCTGGATTTCCTCTCTCTTCCCTCTCTCATTCTTCCTATAAATTGTAAGGAGGGGTTTCTTTCTAAGTGTTGAACATTCTTGTTTTGCCCCTCCCTTCTTCTCTTTGGCAGGCGAATTTGTGGAGTTCAAACCTCCCATTTAAAACTATAATGCAACCTTGCCTCTTGGCATTTTGTAGTGTATTGTATCGATCTTTGGAGCAAGTAATGCATGTCTGTGGATGATTCTCAACCCTCTCTGTGTTCATTTGCATCCTCCTGATCTTTCACTGCAAATTTTGTTATCTGTGCATGATCTTGCATCACATTTGAATGGTTTGTGTTTATTGGTAAGATAGGTGTTCTTCATTCCTCGGTGCATCACCTCTAGCTTAGGTTTATTTTTATACATCTTCTTACCCTGTCTCCTTGGCAAGTTAGATTAGGTTTTGAGTAAACCCTCTGCATTTTTCGTGTGCATCTGAACAGAGGAATAGGAACCAGCCTTCTCTGGAGATTCCTTTCTCATTTTTGCAAGTCCCACACTTGGAGAAAGGATTCCATGTTGTGCAATCACACTGGATGCTAGCATGATCAAACTAGAAATCTGATCAACATCCAGGGGTGCTGTGATTTTGCACTAACAGTTTTGGCACGCCTGGTGGGACATTAGAGGTCTTCACCTTCATTACAACAAGATCGATGTGCACTTGTTCCATGTTCCAGCTTTGAAGGAGCTTTGAAATCGCACATCTGGCGACTCCAAAAGAGGCATAATCCACTGGTTTCAGTAGTCCAAGCCTAGAAAATTTATGAGAAGAATACAGACCAGGTCAAGAACTAGGGAGGAAGGATTGTTTGTTTATCTGCACCTATCTCCAGGCAGAGAAAGAAGGGGAAGAAGAGCTCAAAGATCACCATCTCCACCTAACCGGACTTTGTCTACACCTCCACCTGGTAGACCTTTTCGCATCAACAAGAGTTCTCAGGCCAATCAGAATGGCGCAACCACCGAATCCCTTTGTCAACTTCACTGGCAGTAGCCCACTTGCCCTCAATGCACAGAATCCAGTTCCAATTGCAGCATTGAAGAACATTCCATTTTTCACTGGAGAAAATCATACCACTCCTGGTGATCATGTCAAAGACATTGCTAACATCTGTGCAATCCATGAGATAAATGAAATGGATGTGGCTGTCAAATTGTTGGCATCTTCGTTCAAAGGGAAGGCATTGCAATGGTTTAGGAGCCTTGGAGCTGGTTCTATCACAAATTGGAATCAGTTATGCATAGTTCTCCATGAGCGCTTGGGGAAAAGGAGACAATTTGTCTCTACTAGAACAATTGACAACTATCAAGAGAGCTCCCAACGAGCAAATGACGACTTCAACTTCAGATTTCAAAGGTCTTGGGAGAGGATTCCAAAGGGCAAAGGCCAAAGCAGCGGAAGGTGCTTTTCTATACTATCTTAAGGCTTTGAATTCGATATTTCTATGTTAATTCAATCTATGGGAGGCACAACCTTACTCGCTGATTATAGATTTCCATTAGAGCCAAAAACTGCCTTATTCAAGTCGGTAAACTGGCTCCTAGGCCTCCCATGCCCTCAGTATCCAAACTTAGAAAATCCAAGCACTAGTCAAGCACCCACTTTGGCTCCTATTCCCACTCCTAGAAATCAAAGTTCAAATGAGACTTCTACTTCATCCTCTAGTGCTTCAAATGAACTCCAAGAGGTCATGAAACAATTACAAAATTTGGGAAATGAGCTGGTTACTATCAAAAGACAAAAAGCTCAAAGTGCTAGACCGTATCAGCCTCAAGCACAGTACCAGGCTAGGCCCCCATACCAACAAAATAGGTCACCAACTCAGGCTGCAAATCAAAATCAAAGCCAAGTAAGGCCTCCCGCTAATAGACCATTTCAGCCCTATAACCCCAATGTCGTATCTTCTTCTAAAGCATTAGTGCCAGTCCAAAATAACATGGCCCAAGAATATGATTGGTGTTTCCCATGCAGTCAGCCACATAACCAATCAATGTGCTTTAACGGTGCATTAAATCAAGCTCTTATGGTGCAAACCATTGGTGGGTCGCAAGAGTCCAGCCACGAAGAGGATCAGCAGCAAGAAGCACCTCAGCAAGGAACATCTCCGAACGAAACTACTCTTGTCAATTGGCAGGCTGAAGATTTCTGTGGTATGAATCAAATACCCTCTCAAAGTGTTGCAGCCAACACAAGGTCAAAGAGGAGAAATTTGGGTGAAGAACAACCATTAGCCCCAAGTAATCCACAACCTTCTACCACTCCACAAGCCGCTGCAAACAAAATGTAGTTCCAAACACGCAAGGGGCACCCAAACCAGCTCCTAAACCAACTCAAATGCCAGTTGTTGCTGCCCATGTGCAAGGAATGAATGTGCAGGCCAAGGGACAACAGAGGGATACTTCATCTCCATTCAGTATCATTGATCAGATGAAGAAGACAAATGTAAACATATCAATGTGGGAATCACTATCTATCCCAGGACAAAGAGATTTGCTACAAGCTGCCATGAAGGACTGGTCAACTTCAAATCAACAGGTCCAAATGCAAGAGAAGGTACTCACAAATGCTGCCCAACCTGAAGGAAATCATGAAGGACAGCAAGGTAAAATGTTGAAGCCCCCTCCTTTTTATGTCTCATTAATCATTGGAAACCAATTGGTGCACAATTGCATGATTGATTCCGGGCAAGTAGCTCAGTGATGCCCAAGCAAATAGTTGATCAGCTAGGGCTTCAATATGAAGTCATCTCCAAGGGTGTAGTGCAATTAGATGGGACAGCAGTGACAACGGTTGGAGTAATCAAAGGTTTGAGCCTCACACTACACGCATGTCCCAACGTAATAGTGTTACAAGATGTGTCAGTCATAGACCTGCCACCACTCTTTGCATTGTGCTTGTCAAGAGACTTCACTGCTAAAATCGGAGGCTATCTTTCGGTGGATTGGTCACACATGTTGTTTAGAACAAGGTATGGAACTAAGGCCACAATCAGATCTGAACCTATCGCAAACTTTCACATTGAGCCTTACACTCCAAGCCAAATCAATACCAACTGTTCAACGTTTGATCAAGAAGATTATCCAAGCACTGATGAAGCTGACACTAAGGTTGGAAGCATCCCATATTTGACTCTTGATGAATGGGCAAGCAAGGTGCATGCTTTTGATCCTTATCAAGAAATAGAAGAATCTGAGCTAGGAGTTTATTGTTTACATGAAGAGAATCAACCTCTCCCCAGCATCACCAAGCCAGATCATAAAGACAAGAATGAAGTATGGCAATTGTTCTTTGATGGGTCAAGGAGTAGACAAGGTGCAGGAGGAGGAGCTATGCTCATTTCTCCGCAAGGTACAAAGTATTACTCAGCCTTCCGTTTTCAGTTTTCTTGCTCAAACAATACAGCTGAGTATGAAGCCTTAATTCATGGACTGCACTGGGCAAAGAAGAAAGGCATCAAGAATTTGCAAGTATTTGGTGATAGTGAGCTGATCGTAAACCAAGTTAAGGGGCAGCATGCTGTCAAGAATAATCTGCTCAAGTGCTACAAAAATCGGGTATGGGATCTTATGGAAGATTTTGAAGCTTTTAGCATCAATTCCATCCCAAGAAAAAGGAATGAAGCAGTGGACAGATTGGCAGCAATTGGGGCTGCATTTGATGTTGTAGAAAATATCAAAAGTGAGAAATCTCAGCCTCATATCAAATTTGTTGTGAGACCAGCTTGTTCCGGATAACAATACAAGTTGGCAAGTCTTCGAGAATGATCAACAAATTGTTAATTTCCTGCAAGAAGAAGCTGAGTTCTCCGCGAGGAATCAAGACAAGCTGGAGCAGCAGTATGGTGACCAAGTGGTGCAGCTAAGAACTAACAAATTACCAAAAGGCCTCATAACCTTGGAGTCAATCTTCAACCCGAATGATCAGTTCCGGAAGGAGAAAGCGAACATTCAAGTAAAGGGTGAAGATTCAGAACCTATTTTAGTAGATGAAGGCAAGACATTGCAAATTGGCAAAGTAAGTACTCCACAAGAGAAATCTGATTTTGTTCAGCTTTGTCAAGAGTTCCCAGATGTCTTCGCTTGGACTTACAAAGATTTAAGAGGTTTCAACCCAAAGTTGGCACAACATACTATTGAGTTGGATCAAGAATCCAAGCCTGTCAAAAAAGCAAAGGCCAGTAAATCCTCATATCAAACCTCTCATGAGAAAAGAGTTAAGCAAGCTCATTGAGGCCAGTATCATCTTCCCCATCAAACACTCAAGTTGGGTTGCAAACTTGGTGCCGGTAAGGAAAAGAAATGGAGAAATAAGATTGTGTGTGGACTTTCGCGATCTAAATAGAGCATCACTCAAGGATCATTATCCGCTTCCATCAATGGAACAAATATTACAGGTTGTAGCTGGTTCAGAAAGGTTTTCATTGCTAGATGGATATTCAGGCTATAATCAGATAATGGTGAAAGAAGAAGATCAATTCAAGACGGCCTTCACTACAAAATGGGGCACGTATGCTTACAAGAAGATGCCATTTGGACTGTCAAATGCCGAGAGCAACATTCCAACTGAGCTATGGATATGGCGTTCAAAGGCTTGATCAACAATATAGTGCTGGTATACCTAGATGATATCACTGTCTTCTCAAAGAATGCAGCAAACCATCTCTTTCACCTCGTGCAAGTGTTTCGAGGTGTGAAGGTTCGAGTGTCATCAATCCAAAGAAGTGTATATTCTTGGCACACGAAGGCAAATTGTTGGGTCACATTGTCTCTAGGGAAGGGCTAACAATTGATCCTGAAAGGGTTGAAGCCATCCGAACACTCCCATTGCCACACCACAAGAAATCTCTTCAAAGCTTCTTAGGAAGGATAAACTTTGTCCGCAGATTTGTGCCTAATTTTGCCACTCTTGTGAAGCCTTTAACAATGATGTTGAAGAAGAGTCTGGCATTCAAATGGACAACAAAAGGCAAAGAGAGTTTTGAAAACATCAAGCATGCAATATCACAAGCTCCAACTCTTATCAACCCGACTTTTCAAAGGACTTCATGTTGTATGCATGTTTGGAGGATCGATACAATCTCAAATATCTCGACATAAATTGAATAGAGAAGGTTCAGAACAGCCCATAGCATTCTTCAGTCAAACCTTGGAAGATTACGAAATAAAGTATTCTTTCATCGAAAAGCATGTCCTTGCCGTCATCAGGAGCTTGAAGAAGTTCAGACACTTGGTCTCAACAATAAGATTCAACTGCTGGTGTCTCATGTTGGTGTCAAGGACTTCCTCCTAAACAAGGATTTAAACGAGAAGAGAGCAGGTTGGATCACTCGGGTGATGGAATATGATATTGAAATCAAAGTGACCAAGCTAGTTCGTGGCAAAGGTTTGTGTGAGCAGCTTGCTTCCAAACAACCAGACGGCTCAAAAGGTGAAGAAGATGTTGTCCTACTACTACAGAATGATCAAGAACAACCAGCTGATGATGCACTCATCCCATGTTGGACTCAAGACTTGGTGCATTACCTCCAAACAGGCTTGTGCCCTCCAGAAGTGAGCAAGGCGAAGAGGAGATACTTTAGATTACAAGCTATCCCGTATGTACTCATTAATGGTATCTTGTTCAAGAAAGACATCCATGGTGTTCTATTAAGATGCATTGGAATAGGTCAAGTTGAGAAGATCTTACACGAGTTCCATGACGGGGAAGCAGGAGGCCACTTTGCTCCACGAGTGACAGCTCTCAAAATCATGAGAGCTGGTTACTATTGGCCTACTGTGTTCAATGATTGCTACTCATGGGTCAAAAAATGCAAGAGATGTGCATTCTTCACAGGAAAGAGAGGTTAGCAGCGCTGCCCCTTCGTCCAATTTCAGTAAATCAGCCATTCATGCAATGGGGATTGGACTTCATTGGGGTTATCAATCCCAATTCAAGTCAAGGTCACAAGTGGATACTTACGGCAACAGATTATTTCACCAAGTGGACCGAAGCAGTGGCACTCAAGGAGGCAAATGAATCTAATATCTTAGATTTCTATGAAGGGATAGTCACGAGGTTTGGTGCCCCTACCACTATCATATCAGATAATGCATTGGCATTCCTTGGCACAAAGATCACTGAATGGGCTATCAAGAATTGTGTGTATCTCAGCACTTCATCGAACTATTACCCTCAAGGTAATGGCCAAGCCGAGTCTACGAACAAGAACCTACTAAGAATCATCAGAAGGACTCTTGATGAGAATCAAAGGACTTGGCACGCAAAGCTCAAATCAGCCCTATGGGCTGATAGGATCACACCCAAGAGGTCTACAGGAAGCTCTCCATACAAGCTTGTGTACGGGAAAGAAGCAGTTCTACCTATATCACTCGAGTTGCCAAAGATTGAACTCATGAAACATTTGGAACTAGCTGAGTTTGAACCCATGGAGGTTAGATATGCAGAATTAATGGAGCTCCAAGAAATTAGAGAGCATGCAGCCCAGGTGATAGAGAAGGATCAAGCCTTGATCAAGAAGACTTTTGATAGGAAAGCCAAGGCTAGAACCTTCCAAATTGGAGATCTAGTGTTGAAATGGGATGCAGATCATGCAAAGCCGGAAAGCATTCCAAGTTTGATGCCATCTGGAGTGGCCCATACATGATCATTGGATGCAAAGGTAGCAATGCCTTCCGACTGGCTAAGTTGGATGGTGAAGAATTGCAGATTCCGGTCAATGGGATCTATCTCAAACGTTGCTACTAGAAAGAAAGCTTCTCACCCTTGTAAATATTAATTTAGAATTTCCATTCCTCTAAGTGCTTATGCACATTGTACTGCTGTTAGAGTAGTTTTTATTTCCCTAAGTGCTTGTGCACATGTCCTATTGCTTCTAGTATGTGCATGTTTGCAGTTCATCAAGCTCCTGGAAAAGAATTTGCAGCCGCAAGAGAACCAGATCAACAAATGTTTCAATAGCTCAAGGACACAGGTTTTCAAATTTCAGATCAGCTGAGAGGTTATCAAATAGACTCCATGCCCAATGGATTGCTACAAGCAGCTGGCCATTCTTCATCTGGCAGGCAGATGACCCCACTGAGTCGCCAAATTGTTATCCAAAATTCACCCCCAAGGTAATTTTGATAACATGCATCAAATTATTCAGTCCCGAGCAAATAGATTGATTTAAGGCCCAAAATCATGTTTTTCGAGGTCCCCTCGGCCTTTTTCTAACTCTCCCATCCAAGAAGAAATCCCAACGAGTTAGAAAGAATGGAAAAAATGCAAAAATATGGTTGCAGGACTGTTTTGAGGCATTTCGGGTCTGAAGGGCTCGGGTCATACCAGTTCGGGTTGAACTAAGGTTCGTCGTACCAAGCTTGGGGCCGAAAAAATGAAGAAAATCGGCTAAGTCCTAGTCCAGCGGTTCATGGGACAGCTTGGGACATCGGGACGCCATGGGACACGGACACGGATCGAAATGGCCGAAAGCAAGGGAAAAATTGCCTAAGTCTTGTTTCGCGCGGTCTGGGACATCCGGGCCAAAAGTACGCGCGGGACGCGGATCGGCCGGTTTGGCGCAAGTCGGTCCATTTCGGGCGGTTCGGGATATTTGTCCCAGACGGTCTAGGACATCTGGGCCAAAAGTACGTGGAGGACGCGAACCGGCCGATTCGGCCGAAACAAGAGACTTTCGTCCAGACATTGGGCATCCGGCCAAAAGTACGCGTGGGACGCGAAAAGCCAAAAGAGCCGAGAGCGAATGGAATCTCGCCACGTGTCTTCACCTCAAACAGGAACAAGGAAGCCCGAATCGGTGGTTCGAGATATTTGTCCCAGGCAGTTTGGGACAGCCGGCCAAAGGTACGCGAGGGACGCGAGGGACGTGAAAAGCCGAAAGAGCCGCCAACGAATCAAATCTCGCCACGTGTCTTCACCTCATCGGCCGGGGAAAATTTTGAAAATTTTTCCAAAGGCAAAAACAAAAGGGAAATGGTCAGGAAGGGCCCGCGTCCAATGAAATCGTGCCATGTGGCACTTGAGTGGCGGAGCGCGGGGAGAAATGGGAAAATTTTCCCAAAGTAAAAATACCAAATTTTAAAAGGACAAAGTGCGCCCCTCAGGCCCGAACCAATAAAATAGTGCCACGTGTCCAAGTTTAAGGGCCCGAAAGGAATTTTAGAGGATGAACCCATGGATGAATCAAGCTCGACACGTGTCATCCAAGTGGCAGAGCGCGGAAAAAAATTCAAATATTTTCCCGCCGATCCGTTTTGGCCTTTTTTTTTGCCCTAAATCTTCAGATCGCCATAACTTTCGATCCAGAGCTCGATTTTCACGTTCTTTATATCAATGGAAAGCTGGTGAAATTCTCTACATGATTCCGGGGTCAATATTGCATTTTGGTTCAGTTTGGAGAGAGAAAATTGAAAAATGCCTCTGTACGTGATAATGGCCAGAAATGACGTTTCAACAACCAGCTTAAATGCAAAATATAGTTCACCGCTTTTGCTAGGGTTCTCACCTACCGCCATAATGAGATGAATTAAATGCAACCTAGAAGTGGTTGGGGTAGATCTGGATTTCCTCTCTCTTCCCTCTCTCATTCTTCCTATAAATTGTAAGGAGGGGTTTCTTTCTAAGGTTGAACATTCTTGTTTTGCCCCTCCCTTCTTCTCTTTGGCAGGTAAATTTGTGGAGTTCAAACCTCCCATTTAAAACTGTAATGCAACCTTGCCTCTTGGCATTTTGTAGTGTATTATATCGATCTTTGGAGCAAGTAATGCATGTCTGTGGATGATTCTCAACCCTCTCTGTTCATTTGCATCCTCCCGATCTTTCACCGCAAATTTTGTCTCAGCATGATCTTGCATCACATTTGAATGGTTTGTGTTTATTGGCAAGATAGGTGTTCTTCATTCCTCGGTGCATCACCTCGGTTAGCTTAGGTTTATTTTTATGCATCTTCTTACCCCGTCTCCTTGGCAAGTTAGATTAGGTTTTGAGTAAACCCCCAACTCCCCTCGCCAATCGGCCATAACCCGATCCCTTACCCACTCGTCTCTCACGTCTCTAAACACACGTCACACCATCTCAAGCCCTATCCCCACAATCCCCACGTACCTATAAACCTGAGCCCTTCCCACGTTCAACATCCTTGTTCCGGTTCCCACATACAACACCACTCGGCCAGCCCCCGTTTCCTACCCTTGACCCGAATCTAATCCTATCCCCCATGTGTATTCCTCACCTACACATTATTCCTTCATTCCCATCTACCTCGGCCTTCAACAGACCACAATTCCTTTCTCCATGTAGCCCTTCTAAAAACTTATATAACCGTCCAACCACTCCTTATTCACCTCCACGTGGACCTGTTTCATCCACGTGGATCTGTTCTCTCCCATTTCTAACCCATCACCACAAACTCCCATACATTCATTCAGCCCCTTCACCACGCTCCATTCTCCACCCTCGACCCATATCCATCTCTTAGGCGAATAACTCAAGTCGTCTACTCTTCCGCCGAGCCCATCCATCATACCCGTAAACTGTAAGGATTCCAAAGTGGGAACTTACACACTTGATGCAACCTTTCTGTAAACACCTCCGAATCAACACGACCCATCTCCTGAGCTCCATACTTCCACACACCGTTCTAATCTGCCAATCACACTTGAGGTCAAAACACTAAGGTCTCATTCACATCAATTAAATCATCACTCATTCTTTTTTTCCCTATTCGAGTTTGTTTATTATTTTCACTACGCTTTTATTTACCTATTTGTTTCCTTCAGTCTTCTGAATTCTTAGCACTTAGATCCATTTTCTTGTTTCCTTCCATTTACAAATAGTCAACTAACTATACCTTATTTTTAGGTCGTTTCACGACGCCATAACTTTGGTAGATTTTTGTGCAACAATTAATAAATTTTAGCACTTATTTTTTTGATGTTTCAACTCCTTCTGCAATTGTTCCCAATCATCAATAAACAAGGTTACTTTCTTGCTACCCATTTTAGGACTTATAACGCGGTATTTATAAAATTTCACACTTCTTTTCTAAGATCGTTCTCATCATGTTTTGTGACTTTTATGTACTAATCTCCACATTTTATTTTATCAGCTTAATTTTTTTTTTAACACTTCACGATTTTAATTAATTATTTTTAGTAATCATTCTACTGACATTGTTTGCAAATACAAACTACTAATCATTTTCTTGCAGGACCTTTTTCGACAATAAAGGAACTTTTCATACCTTTCTCGCCAAAGATTGTTTGGTTTACCTTCCTAATCGTATTTTGCATTCTAAAGGCCCCCAAGGCTCGCAAAACAAAAAAATTGCCTTACATTCAAATTTTTCATGACGACACTTTTGGTAACATTTTAAAGTGCTCTTCTTTTGTCGTTTTCTTTTTTCAAGATAATCATTATCCCTATTTTTAAGTGTAATAATTATTAACGTTTTACAAAAAATTGTCCCAATTATATCCATGTATGCTCTTTTCCTACGCCTTCGAGAGATCTAGAAAATAAAAAACGGTTGCGATTGTATAGTTTCTTGTTCTAACATTGCAAGATCCCTAATCAAAATTGACAAATTTAAATCAAAATTTCGTATTAGTTGGGCCTTTTATAACTTAATTAAAATAATTTAAAATAGCTCTATTTTTCATCATTAACTAGCTTGTCACTTCAATTTTGTTGCTTCTTTATAATTTGATCGATTGTTGGTTGTGTATACCCTTTTCCTACACCTTCGAGCGATCTAGGAAATAAAAACAGCCACGATCATCTTTCTTTCTAACATTTTGTCTACAGGATAACTACTATTTTTTTTTTAGAATAGGATCATCGTGGGAATATTATCAAAAACACAAAAAAACTTCTTGCAAAATTACTACCGTTAAAAGAGAAAATTGCTAAAACCAAGAAAAAATTTAGCACACTTAGGTATGTTGTCATTTTCCACCAGTGATTTATTTCAAGTTGAAAAGAACCTTGTGTATAATCACATCATCATTATTGTTTTTGTAGGTGGTAGAGGTAGAGTTCATCACCACCAAAACTACACCGTGACGTGGACTTGACTACCATGCACAAACAACATTCGCATCTCGCATTTCACTTTGAGACATAGTCTCATGATAGCATTCATATGTACCTCACCCCTAGTCTTCACTTACAGTGTAATGTTTTCATGCGGAGCATGCGAGTCGCACCTAAATAGTTGTAACAACGAAGCCTCAACATTCTCTCTGTAAATATTTGGGGAGTTATAAGGACACCATACACATAAATCCCCCATCACCTTCTAGCTTTTCACAAAACTGTTTTGGATGTGATGATTCATTCTCAAGCGAGTACGTAAGAATTGGTGAGTCTCCTCCAATACTCTAAGGAATTCCCATTCCAATTCTCGACCCCGTACAAAATTAGGTATATCAGGACTAGGGTATATTGGAGAATGCATATTTTTACAGTGATAAGAACCTACATCCATCATTCCACATCATACTTGTATGATTGCATGAAACAATGATCATTCCCAAAGAATCTACCTCTTGAGCCAAAACAATTTGATACACATAATTGTTTGTTTGTCAACATAATAGTTTAGCATTGCTCTTGTCATAAAACTTGGTTGATACCAATGTGTTCATTATAGAGTTCAAATCCTAGTTGTGTTCCACAAAACCATTTCTCAACAGATTCAATACCAAATAAAACGTTGAAATAATCCAACAACGAAGATCAAAACATCACACTCGATTTCTTTATTACTCGCTTCATCCAACAACAAATCCCCATAGTTTGTTTCAGCTGATATCAAACTGATATTGAGTGACTTGCATTCACTCCTTATCTCATCAATTGTCAGAACATATTTCATAGCTTGTTTCAAGGTATATCAAATTGATATTGAGTGACTTGCGTTCACTCCTTATCTCATCAATTGTCAAAACATCCTTCATAGCTCGTTTCAAGCTATATCAAATTGACATTGGGTGACTTGTTTGAGTTCACTCATTATTTCGTCAACTATCAAGTTTATCAAAATTGCATCCGACACAAATCCCTTCAAAGCTCGTTTTGAGTTTATAACTGTGTTGAGTGACTTGTTTGAGTTACTCTTCCTATCAACAATCCAGAGCTTGTTTAAGCCAAACCAATCAACATATTCATCATAGCTTGTTTGAGTTATATCCCACTTGTATCGAGTACCTTGTTTGAGTGTACTCCTTACATTTCCGTTCTTAAGCTTTTTTAAGCCAAACCAATCAACATATTCATCATAGCTTGTTTGAGTTATATCCAACTTGTATCGAGTACCTTATTTGAGTGTAATCCTTACATTTTCATCTTCTAAGCTTGTTTAAGCCAAGCCAATCAGCATGTTCATCATAACTTGTTTGAACTATATCCCACTTGTATTGAGTACCTTGTTTGAGTGTACTCCTGACATTGTTGCCTGTTAAGCTTGTTTACACCAAAATCTAAACCATTTTCATTATAGCTTATTTGAGCTTTAACATAATTAGCCGGAGTAGCTTGTTTAAGCTTATTCCTTATAGCCTTGTTAAAACTCGCTTGAGCCAAAATAAAGATCACAATCAATAGGTTGAGTTCTTCATCATATCTTTCTTCTTCTCCCTCTCTTTCAAACATGATGAATTCACGTAAAACATCACACAATGAGCTATTAGAACAAATTAATAAAATGATAACAGAACAATCTCGTATGGCTACTCAAATCACCCAAAAAGCCAATCATACAACCTAACAAAGACATCACTTCGCTTAAAGTAGAACGTCGGTTTACCCCCTTGAGAATGTCTCTCTAGTGTTTTTCATCAACTAAAAGAGGCAAAACTGATGAGATATCCAATTATAAAACCCTTTGTCGAAAGGGAATCTAAGCCATGTTCACAAAAACCTAACACATACTTTGTGACTTTCATCGCATTGATCGTAATCACATAGATAAATGTGTGTGATTTAAGAATTACATCCAAGAATTAATTGACGACGATGTCATCTCTGTAGAGCTTGATGACAACGCTCTTGTAACCAATGACACATCCAATACCACAAATTTCAATGAAGAGTTGAATACTGTCGAAACTCCTATACATACTGAAATTCCACAAGATCACAACGACAAATGTCAAGACTCTAATTCCAAACCAATCCATATCTTCTTCAAATTTTCTTCCATTAGTTCAAACATACATTGAACTTATTTTGGACAACATTTTTCCACCATCTATAGAGAGCTTGACCTTGATTCAAAATTATTTTTTCAACCCAAACAGACCATTGACCCTGTTTTGGACAACAACATTATTCCAACATCTACTGAGATCTTGACCTCACTTTAAGACTCCCTTTCAACCCTGGGATGTAATTGTAGACACTACAAAAGAGAGTCCATCATCAAACACCATTGAGGTTGATTCTGTTATTCCTAAGCCTAACATCTCTAGCCTTGTTGTTGAAACAAAACCACAAGTTTGGACACTTGTGACAATGCAACATACTATGTCTATTATGCTTTCAATGATCGATCTTGCAGGCATCTAATCACCAATGATTCCCACCTATCAAGACTTATATGTGTATATATTGTACGAGGTACGTATACCCAGGAATATCCTCACGTAACTTTTTCCATTTTTAATTGTTAATCTATCATCAAATCAATTAATTAATAGCCAAACAGAAGCAACAAATCAAAAAATACAAACCATCATGGAAAATATTTTCAAAAACATAGAAGCTATTGGCTAAACCAAATCTATCCCAACCTTTGGGCTTACAGACATCTTAGTGCACACCTACTGGAGCTACTCCATTTTCTCTCGTTTATGGTTGTGAAGCCATCTTACCTATTGAGATTGAACTCCCATCCTTAAGAATCTCCCTTAAATATATAATTAATGAGGATGAATATCGACAATCACGGCTTCAAGAGCTTGAGGTTCTCGATGAAAACGACTTAACGCCCTCAATCATCTTCAAGTCTATCAAAACCGGTTGCAACGTAGTTATCATAAAAAAGTAAGACCTAGAGAGTTTGAGGTTAGTGACCTTGTTCTAAAAGAAAATCAAAAGAATACCACTAAAGAGTGAGAAAAACAAGGAAAATTTGAACCTAATTGGTTAAAACCCTATGTAATTACAACTAAATTTGGCTTTGGAGCCTATAAATTGGCCACTGAAGATGGTCAAGAACTTGATGAACCAATGAATGCAGTACATCTAAAGAAATTTTATCCTTGAGGCGTTCACTATTCTAGGAGACAATGACTTGTACATTGTTCCTTCTGTCTAACTTATCTCCGAATAATTTAAAGTTATTCATTTCCATTGGCAAATATTTTCATTATCAAAATCACATCTTCATATTTATCATCATGAGATAGGTGCTAATATAGATCCTATTAAGTTTGTGAGTATCATACTTCTTATAATATCTCCATTTTCGTCACTTTCACCTATGGTCATACCTAGAAGCTTACTGATGGTAATATATTCCCTTCAAAAAAATTCTCTCTTTCATAACAAAGCTCTAAACTTTTGTACCTGGTTCGTTTGATCGTCCATCTCAGTCTTCGATGTTGAACCCTCACGTCCTACTAGTCGTGTGGGGTTGAGATTGGGGTAGAAATTCCTTCCCAAATACAAAGCACTATTGTAAAATTCAATTAATTCAATAAATTAGGAATAATTCATTGTCACACATCTCATCCTTCACAGTCTTTGGTGATGAGACCACACTTCTTACCGATAGTGTGAAACTAGGAATGGAGGGAGGTGCTCTTACTCATCTACGTCTTATCTTTGGTGATAAACCCTTGCCTCTTCTTCTGGTGGCATGGGGCAAAGCGTAACGGGTCATTCACGGAAGCATAAAAATATTGCAAAAAAATTCAAAAATCAAAATTAAAAAAACAAAAACCCAAAAGAAACGGGAATTTACTCACCAATGTTTTGCCTTCAGTGATGAGCCCTTACTTCTTACTGGTAACATTGGGCAAGGCATAGGGAGTCTAATCAAGAATACAAAATCTTATCAATCTGAAAATGCTTACAATTATAAAATCCCTAAAGAAGTAATTTAGATGCCTAAGTGAAGAGAGAACTATCCCTTCACCTCATATCTTACCAATCAGCAGGCCACGTAATTGTCTAAGTCTAGCACGTGACCCATAAAGCGAAAGTCATTTTGAAAATGGTTCAGTAACCTTAAGAAAAATTGAGTAACCATTTTCCAAAGGGATTTTTGTTAGCACTTGTCTCTATATTCATTATCTACATCATGTGTCCTTAATTCTTGGTGATGAGCCCTCGTATCTTACTAGTTGCATGCAGTCAAGAATCGAGTTGGAGTTCTTTCTATCATATCATCACCAACATATCATGTCAATGGAATGAGAATTTTTGTGTTATTCAGAGCATATGCTACCACGAGGAAGACAATACATACAGATAATATCCTAGTTTATCACCTCTCAAAATAAGTTTGTATTCTAGTCCATAACATTCCAAAACAAAATCCCCAAAAACATCAGAAAATCTAAAAATCCCCAAAAACACTTGATAATCCCCAAAATCCAAAAACATTAGAAAATCCAAAAATCCCCAAAAACACTAGAAAATCTCCAAAATCCAACAAACATTTCAAAATTTCAAAAACATACAAATTTTTTAAAAAAATCGTAAAACCATTAAAATCCCCACAATTCATCCTTTGAACTATTATCCCCATGAATGTTCCAACCATCTTATGACATTCAAACCACTTCCCCTTGCGTGAATCCTCACTTGGGAAAATTCGCTCTCACTATTTCCTTGTTTGAGGACAATGACCCAATCCACTCTATGTCCTACCCTACTTGAGGGAACATCCAATCAATCCTCACTATAGAACACGTTAGTGACATTTTTACTGGTTCTTGTGTTGCATTATTAGTTATTAATTACTTTCTTGTACCTTGATATACTACGGGGGCATCTTGATTTTATGTATCTCGGTACTCTCTCTCTAATATACTTATGTTATATGAATGCATATCGCATCTTTGGGCATCATCCTTTCTTGATGGCCTCTGCCTATGCTCTCTTCCACTTGTATATTGACTGAGCATCGACCTTTTTGATGCCCCCGCTATGATCCCATGCATATTACAGTCTAGTCATCTTGATCTTTTATATCATGATGCATCATGTTATGTGCTATATTAAAATTAAGATGCTTTCGCCACATGAGTATCTTCCTGCATGATCAAAATATTACTTTGCACCCCATCCATTCACCCGTACTAATACATTCCTCAATTTGGGAATCCTACTTGATCACCGTTGCATTTTGTGAATCCTACTTGAAGATCTTTCTCAAGTAGCATTCACTATCCAGTAGCTCCTCCTCCCCCACCATGGTCACCATGTATTTGATCCATTCATCCTCACTCCTTATTTCTACTCATCCGCCAATTATCCCGATATTACCCTTCTCGCCATTTTTGTCCCCTCTCACCCATTTATAATCTTTCCTTTCACTCTTTTACTTCCCGCTTGACAATCTTACTTAATAACCCCTTTTATATGGGACCCTCGATGGAGGTGTACCATTTCCTAAGATCTTCCCACCGTAGAAGCTTCTCCACCATCTTCCCACTTATCAAAAAATAATCATCACCACACCCATCTTTCAACTCCGCCTCTTCTTATTCTCATTCGTGCATCATTACTCTCACCACGCGGACATTCCAATTAAGGATTGCCCTCACACTCTCCACCCTCCACCGCATATATTCCTCCATCCATTCATTTTACACTCCTTTATTTCCTTTCTTCCTTGTTATCACCTAATCTCACCTTCTCTTCCACTCCGACATACATCACTCACTCTTTTGTCATCCTTCCCCAATCCGTCTTACCTGGTCATCCTACTTACAAGCTCTCATAGTATGGAAAATTTACTTAAGGGTTCCCCTTCACCCATTTTGTCATACCCTATTCTTAGCAACTTTATCATCATTCTTCTTCTTTAGCTACGTGATCCTACTTAACCATCCCTGCCACGTGGCAATTTTAGTTAAGAGTCCCTCTTAAGGTTCATCGACCCTATGGCCTTCCCCCATCTTATTTCTCTTGCCTCTCATTGGGATCATCTTCTTCAACCAACCATTCCACCCCCGTACCCAATACAATTTTGTCTCTCTCCTTGCATATCATACCTATCAATTTGGCGATCTTACTTAACCACTTGCGCGACATGGCGATCTCACTTAAGAGTCCCTCTTAAGATTTATCTATCTTCTTGCCTTTCCCCATCATTACACATCCTCACCCTTCATTTTTTTCTTTGCATTCCCCATTATCACATCCTCTCACCTCCTCTTCCATTCTCGCAAACACTACTTCTTTCTTTCCCAATTGTCATCTTCAGTACGCCGCTTCATTGGCAATCTTACTTAATCATTTCACACATGACAATTTCACTTAAGGGTTCTCCTTAAGTCAAACTGATCGCTCTTGACTTCCCCCTCACCTCATTCTTTGTTCACTCTATTAATCACTTCTTCCACCTAGTCTCTCCTACCAACCACATTTTCCTCCTACCATTATCCTTTCTCAACCTATCATCTCACAACATATGTCTAATATCTTCCGCCTATAATCACATTATTTTCCCCCATTTTCCCCTTCTTGATCCATCATCCTTCATATGGTCTCTTCCCATTCTCTTACTATCTTGTTTCTTCATCATCGCCTCGTTCATCTTCATCCTCCCCATCCTCTCCTCGCCTTCACTTTGTCTCAACCGGTCACTCACTTGTTCTTTACTCTTTCCACTCCATCTTCTCAAATTCTCCCATATATCTACCCCCACATTTACTCGCCATTGTTGTTGACATTTCTCTAACATTCTTTCATCATCATTTTCTGGTCCTATGCTAATAATTGTTAGTGGACTTTCCCTAAAAATCATCAATCCTCATTCCACACGGCCTTGTTCACTCCCTTTGACCTTCTCCATTTTCTCTTCATTCCTTCCTTCCTCTGGGCCCACCACTCATTGTTAATGGGCTTTCCTTGTCCTTTCATTGGCGTTACCCTTTCCATTCCTCATTTACTTTCTCCCTTCATTTTTTTTTCATCCTTCCCCACCACTCATTGAAAGTGGACTTTCCCTAACGTCCCCTCACTAACATTGTCTCTTTTATCCCCCATTCTCTTTTCTCTCCCATCCTTTTCCTCCACTCCCACCCTTTCTTGTCACTTCTTCCCCACCTCTCCATCTTCCCTTCGCCCTCTTCAATATCTTTACTATCTTCATCATACATCCTTTTTCTATTGTCTTGTAATCCTTGTATCCTCATTTCATGCATCTTTTCCAATCTTCATTTCTCCTCTCTTTATTCTCTTTACATTCCTTATACTTCTCACACTACACTTATTATCCCCATTCTGTATTTCCTTCCTTCTACATCATTTTCTATGTTATCTTCTCTCTCCCACCCCTCCTCTTATTTCACTTCCTCTGTATCATCTTCTTCCCCTTTTTACCTCACGTTTCCTTCTTACTTCCCCATCGATAACCTGATTTTTAGCATTGTCCTGTCTTTTTTATCATCCCACCCTCCACATGCATCTCCATGTGGTTTGTTCCATATTCTTTGCCTTGGTCTTCCTCACAAAGACCCGGTTCCTTCAATCTTCTCCCTGTATTCACTCTGTCCTCCCTTCCTCCCCCATAATTTTCATGTTTCTTCTGACCTCCCCTCCTTTTCTCTACCACCCCTACCTTTTCATTTATTTTGTACCCGTTTCTCTTCTTTTCTCTAATATTTTTCACACTTTCCTAGCCCCTCATAGTTTCTTTTTTTTCTCTGTTCTACCTCTTCTTTCATCTTCTTTCAAATTTTTGTCAATTTTACCCCCTACTCCCACCTCGTCTTCTCCTTATTTATCTTTCCCCATTCCTTTGTCTTCTTCATCTTCTACTTCTACCATTTCTTGCTTTTCTCAGCTCTATCATTTCTTTCGTTTTTCCACATTCCTCTTTATTATCTTTGTTGCTTCCTTCATATGGCACATCTCTCTATTTCATAATTTCACCCTCTGCTCTATCATTTTCTTGTCTTCTTGTTTGTCCTTCATCATTCCCTTCTTCCCTTATAATCCCTCTCTCTTATTCTCTTCTACCTTTCATTCCTTTTTTTCCTCCTCTATCTCCATAACCCTTCACCTTTCTTGCTCTTCTCATAATCAACCACCAATCCTGTCCATCCCTTTTCTCTTTCTCATTACATCATTTCACACACCCTCACACTTAGCGTTTAAGGTCGATTGAATCCTTTCTCCATTTATACTGTGTGGTCATTCCATTCTCTTACACCCCATTCTTGTCCTCTTCTCCACAGAATTAATCTCTCCTCTTTTCAAGAGCTCTGTTGTATATTCCATCCTCGTCACCCTCTCGAGGGGGCATCATCACATATGTCCATAATTACCTCTTCTCATGACATTTTTGTCTCGAGGATACCATGACATCCGTCACCCACCACCTTCTACTCTCCCCAACAAACATTCGCTCTACTTTTTGCTTATGAAAAGTAGATTGAATTCTTCCCCCATTCTTACAAGCGAAAGTTTGTTCTACTTCTTGCTTAGAGAATGCTTTCTATTTTCTTCCTCTAAAACTTCTTATCGAAGGAATGCCTTCCTTAAGAAGAATTTATTTAAAAACCTCCAATCTTGCTACCTGGGGCATATTCATCCAACACATCTACTTTATTTGAAAGGATACTACTTTCATATAACCCTTCCAAAGAGGAGAAAATGTAGACACCTTAATTTCACACCTTTTCCAAATCAATTAATTTCCCCACTCCATTTCACACAAAAATCCCCATAAAACTAATCGATGTTAATTAGTTAATTAATCTATTTCAACACTTAAACTAAACCCAATCTTCCTCACATGAAAAAAAATCCCTATGTCCCCCATTTGAGAATTAAAAATACAAATTTAATCCTCATCCACTCCTTTTTGTCCCCACTCACCTAATCATGTCCTCATTTTCAAACTGTGATTACTTAAAATCCCCTAAGTTAATCCGATTCCCAGGCTATAAATACATCTCTACCCCCTCTAAACACATAGAGAATAAGCTTAAATGCCCTATCTAAGTTCTTGCATCCTTTGAGAAAGAACATCCCTCCACGCTGCTTCGATGCCCAAATAGCCTCATATTGAAGCATCCCAAATCCATAACCCCTTTTATCCATTTGGTGTAAAGTAAGTTGATCTTATTGTACAGAAGGCCTTGCTCCGGTTCAAGAAAAGCACCTACATATCATGAAATCAAGGCTCATCCATGTTTCTTTGTCCATTCTGAGGTTTACTACGAAATCATGAAGGAGAAGGTATTATTGTTAGTATTTTATTTTCTTGTTAGCAATGCATTTTTCATAGCTAACACAATGCAAGGAGGAATTTTACATTAACTTGACATTTTATTTCTATAACCCACACTTAGGACTCCCTATATCATGTCTAGTCATCACTCACACACATTTTAAACCAGCTAGACCCTTTGAAACCACTTTGCATCCCTTTTGCATGCTTTAGGATTTGAATTACATTTTGGAGGGAAATCATGAATTTGAATTTTCAAACTTTTTAGCCTCCTAGATCTCTTTGTTATGATCTCATCACACTCTATCACACTTACTTTTATCTCATAACCATGGTTATTAGGACTTCTACTATAATGTAAAAAAATCTTTGTAAATATGACCCTATGTGATTTTGTAACATCACCCTATGTGGGTTTCTTTGTAACCCGGTGGAGCATTATTTTATGGAGATCTCTTGTTTTATAAAAGGCTCCAAACACTCATGTAAGACTTCATACATATATTTATAAAGGAGGGACAAGGGATATTTTGTAGTATTATCCCCGTAGAGACATGCTAGCATAAAATCACCCATTATGGTTTAAGGATTGTAATTCCTTTAGTATAAAAATGTGACTCGGCATGTGTCCCTACTAAAAATTAAGGGAGAGTGTCGAGCAATAATATTTTGTGGGGACGCATTCATATGGCCATCGTATTTAATCGACTCCACAACTAGATCTTCTAGATTTAGAATATAACTTATAAGTTACAAATAACTTTTATAAAGTTATACATGATTAATTTAATTAATTATTGTTAAGTGTGAAATTTTTTAACCAAAAGGTTGAATCGAATCATGCACCCTTTTCATTATGGTGATCTCCTATTGAGACTAGGCATACAAAGTACATTTGATTATTTAATGTATTTGACAATAAATGAAAAGGAGATTTATTGTTAGGTTATGTTTGTATTCATCGTGGTGTTGTTAATCCATTATTGTTTATTAATAACACATAAATAGTGTTTTCATAATGATATTTTTCACCTATCACCAAGTTTCCTCCACTCAAAATCATGTGATAATGTGTTATATGTTCATTGTGTTCACTCAATGTGTTTACTTTCATTTCTACAAATCATTCACACCTATCATTATAGCTTAGAATATAAATCTTGTTAATGAAGTAGTACAAATTTTCATAGTTCTAAAATTCAATGTTTCTTTCTTTGCATAATGTGAAAAAAATTATTCTCCTAACATAAATTTTATTAAAATTTTAAAAATATTGAGGACCAGGAAATAGTGAGGTAGCATGTGTATGATTTTATTAATATGAAATCCAAATTACAGCAGAATACAATGTAAATGGTAGGGTAGCAATATATAGGTTTCATAACCATACATACAAACAAATACAGTAATTGCACGTATGTAAAAAAATTGTACGTTAATATACAAAGAAAAACATAATGGTTATAACAACATAACAATATAACAATTATATACTAAACAATTACAACTATTTACCAACAATAAAAGTAACAAACTATTACCTACGAGAAACAAGAAAGACAATGCATAATTACCTAATACTAGGTTTTAACTAACATTTCCCCTTGAATTTGCATGGCCTCAAGAAATAACAAGAGAAACTCTTTGAAAAAATCGAATTTGTCACGTGCAAGTGACTTCATGAAGATATTTTCTCGTTCTTCGATTGTTTAGAAAAACTTAATATGTCTATTGTGTTTCAAGAAATGCTCACCTATGAAATGAACATGTACCTTTATATGCTTGGATCTCTCATGAAATAGTGGATTGTGAACAAGTATGAGAACACCCTCATTGTCAACATACAAGATACTGGATTTCTCATGTGATAGTCCAAGACCCTCAAGTATATGAGCTTGCCATATCACTTCGCAATGCAGCTCCACCTACATCACGATATTTGGCCTCTTCATAAGAGGAGAAAGAAAGTTTTGTTTCTTGCATCTCCATGATATTGGTCCGATCTCAAAAAGAATTCAAATTAAGAATTGGATTTCCTGTCATCAATATTACTTGCATGATCTGAATCTGAATACCAAGTCAAGAAGAATTGATCATTCTTCTTGTACTCTAGACCAAGATCCATAGTACTCTTGAAATATCTCAAGATCTTCCTTGTTGATTTTCAATGACAAACTCTAGGTTCTTGCATGAACCTAGAAAGATAGCTAACTGCAAATCTAATATTCATTCTAGTATATGTGACGTAAATAAGACTCCCAATCAAATATCAATAAAGAGTTGTATTTACCAAAGGAGATGGATCTGTACGAGATAATTGAAGTCTCATCTCGATGGGTGTAGCAAGAGGTCTGCAATCCATCATCCTCAATTTCTCGATTGTTCTCTTAGTATACTTCAATGTAGAAACAAAGTTTCGATTCTCCTATCATACTTTCAATCCAAGACAGATCGCATTAGCCCGAGATCTCACATGTAGAATGATCGGTTAAGATATTTATTCGTATCTCTCCTCCTTTCCTCTTGAGGTACAGATTGAGATCATATGGATTTCTCATAAATCCATGTTGAATGACATACTCATCAATATTGGCGTCCCATACCAAGGATGTCTTTTTAAGGCCATATAGAGATTTTTTAAGTCAACATACCTTTGTTTCTTTACTAGGTATGACAAAACCATCAAGTTGAGTCATGTAGACTTCCTCCTGTAGATCTTCGTTCACAAAATTACTTTTCATGTCCATCTAATGGACTTTCTAACAAAACTATGCAGCTAGAGGAAAGATCATCCTAAATGTTTCGATCTTACCTCGTGGGAGAAAATATCTCCTCGTAGTCTTCACCTTCCTTTTGTGCATACCCCTTTGTTAATGGTCTTGCTTTGTACTTGTTTATAGTCCCATATGCTTTGTACTTTGTTTTAAATATCCATCTGCGACCAATGGGATTATTCCCGGTGTAAGATCGACAAGTTACAATGTGTTGTTTTTCAACAATGAATGATATTTAGAATCGATGAAATTTTTCCAAGCTTTCGATTGTATGGCTTCCTAGACATTAGAGGGCTCAATAGATTCAATTCTGCTCATCAAAGTAAAATTTACCTTTTCTCGATCTTTACTACGAGTTTGTGGTCCAGTGGTGGATGTATCCGAAGGAGCATCCAACTTTGCATCTCAAATCATGTTTGTATACCATTTCGAATATAATGTATTTTTCTCATGGTTCGTGGTCCCATCTAATCATCGCCATTATACCCATCATCATTGTCATCATCGGTAAGAACATTTGTTTCTATTTTCACAATAGGTGATCTATCTACATCGGTGAGTCCGGAGGAGTCTCAACTTCCTTCTCCTCAAAGAACTAAACATCTTCATTGGTGTAGACTTCTCTTGTCTTCGGATCCATAAATCTATAGCTAAGAGCATCTTCACTATAACCAATGAAGATGATTTTTTGTGATTTCATATCCAACATTTTTTTCCGCTTGGTAAGTGTATGCTAGATTTGTACCTGAATACTATGAGGAGTATAATGGATGGCTTCGATTCGACCATACCTCAAGCGGTGTTACTCCATCAAGAGAAATCAGTGGAAACTTTGTACAATAAATATATTGTTTTCTTCGTTGCTTCGCCCAAAATGACCTCGCTAACTTAGACTCATTAATTAAACAACACACCATCTCCAAGAAATTATGATTCCTTCTCTCAACAACACCATTATATTGTGGTGTGTGTTGAGGAGGCATATGTCCACTAATATTTTGATATTATAAGTAGGCTTTGAACTCATTACTAGTGATTTCCCCCCTTGATTTGAGCAGAGAGATCATATATGACGACCAATCTCGTTCTCTACAACCACTTTGAAATTTTTGAACTTCTCAAAAGCTTCACTTTTGTTACAAATAAAACAGCAATTCCACATTTTTCTTGAATAATAAACACATAACATGAAATATTAAAATCCAAAATGACTAGGTTGCATTGAACCACAAAGATCGATATGAACAAAATCAAGCTTACCTAGAGCTTGATAAGTACTCTTATGAAATGAAGCTATGTGTTGTTTTCCTACTAGGTAGTTAGGACACTTATTTGTATCCTTCTTGAGAGATGGAAAACCTCTCACTATATTATACTAGGTGAAGTGTATCGAGATATCTAAAACTGATGTGACCAAGTATTCGATATCATAATTGTATAGAGGAATAATTCTTAACTAGTGCTTGATTATCCCTGTGGAAAAATAAATCTGGAACATCTATCCCACATTCGATGCTTTTGCAATAATTTTTGAGCCTCTGGATTTGGCTTGAATCAAACACACTTTCTCACCAGAATGACTATCAAAATCAATTTTCGATTATGCTCTAGGTCCGAGAAAACCGATAGTATATTTTTAGTTAAGCCAAAGGACATATCATACATTAGATAATATACAATGTCGTGAACCAAGAGGTAGATAAATGTTCCCAATACATTGTACCATGTAAGAAGAATCATCAACTAACAAAACATATTTTTTGAAGTTGTCTCCCATGGTGGTAAACCAAACTCGATGCTTGGTCATGCGTCGAGTGACTCTGAATCAACATACCAAATAACACTATATGATGTGGATGGTTCACTGGAATGAACATTGTAAAAGAATTCCACATCATCTAAATTGTCTTCTTGTTCAACTATATTTCCTTGCTAATGGGGTTTCATTTTCTACTTTCCCTTCTTCTTCCCTTGCTTGTAGTGTGATTGTTCTGTTTTGATCATTGATTTTGAGGTCCATAAGTGCTTGATGAACCTTTCTTGTATGTATTGAACTAAAATCAGTCAAGTCATTCCCACGTTTGTTGATAGGACACTTAATCTTTCCTTGTCCCCTTGTCGATGCCATTTTTGGGAAGTTTTGTAAGATTGTGCTTTTCCCTTCCCTTTCTAATGAGAAGATAGTGCCTCGTCTTCTTCTTAATTTTTTATTATAAAATGCTTCTTGCTACAATAAATTCACTAACTTTAAAAATCCGATGCTCTAGTCTCAGAAGTTAAGTGTTTTCAAAAAATATGGTAAGATAGAGGAAGTGTCTTTGTCGAACAATGGCGTAAGAGCATCATCGAAAACCTCCTCTCCTGTGGCTAGAAGTGAATCCCTTAATACTATAATTCTTCGCATGAAATCCTCCACTTTCTCGTTTATCTTGAATTTCAGTGTAAGTAATCCAATCTACAAGTTTAAAATGGTATGTTTATTTCGGGCCTCATACACGGTGCTCAATTTATCCCATGCTTCTTTGGTTGTTTTGGCATCTTGAATGTGGGGCTATACATCATTGGACACTGTGAATAATATTATCAATTTAGTCGTATAATTTTCCTTGTCAAACATACTCTGTTGAGCTGCATTAGCTTTTGATCTAGTTACAGAACCTTTCACAACCGGCCAAATTTCTTCAAACTTGAGTTGAGTTTGAATTTTGGTCTTCCACGCGGCATAATTATCACCGCAGAGCAACTGCGAGTCAAACAAGAAGAATTTCAGAGCATTGTTTTCCATAGTGGGTGGTTAGACTATTCCCAACTAGATGGCTTGTTAACACAAAACAATGTAAAAATACACTGAAATTATAATATTACACCCACTATGCGAAAAATTGAATGGTAGGTAAACATTTTTTTCAAGGCCCCGTGGCCTCCAAAGCTCAAAATGGATCACCATACGAAAAACCGCATAAAACTACTTTAAAAATCCCTTTCCAGCACCCCTCGCTTTACAAAAGTGGCCCTAATGAGTCTTTAAGGCTTTTGGGAGAAAAAAATTACCACAGAATTAGTGTTTTCTCCATTGAAAATGCGGTGGGGTTTAGATACGAGATAGCAGCTTTAGCAGCCTTTTCCTAATATGTTTGGCTAGTCCTTACAAAATGTCCTCCAAATTTTCTAAAACAAAATAGAGTGGTTTGGGGTGGGGGGATGAAGGGTGGGGGTCGAACTCCTGACATCTTCTCCACCTAATGGCATATGAACCTCCC
The DNA here is from genome assembly GCA_018340775.1 of Taxus wallichiana var. yunnanensis. Classification (NCBI taxonomy): domain Eukaryota; kingdom Viridiplantae; phylum Streptophyta; class Pinopsida; order Cupressales; family Taxaceae; genus Taxus; species Taxus wallichiana. Next base: position 189,879,348 of record CM031239.1, read on the forward strand.
GCTAACCAAAAAAAAGGTCTCAAAACGCATGTTACAAGAAATGAAGGATTATTTATTTAAACTAAATTTAAGAAGACTAACCTTGTAAAAGACATGGAACTGCCTAGAAAGACCATGTGGCATGCACTTGTAGGAAGGCAGATTAGGGATATAGTTGAACTTGGATCTCAATGCCTTAACAAAATTGCAAAGTAATTATTTTTGGCTTTCATTGGTTTAGTTATATCTCCAATTCCGCTACTTGTTTGCACAACTTTGTAAGGTTTTGGTTTTATGTTGGATGCCTTTGTTTGTTTGTTGCAGATCTCGCCACACTTCTACATGGAGAATGGGTGTAAGATGGGTGTGATGGCACACGATCGTTGAAGGGTCCTTGATACTAAATGCCAAACAAGATTAACCCTTTAGGCAAATCAATGTTAGGCGGAGGGAAGGCTTGGCATTTTTTTGAGTGGGCTTGGCTCGATGCATAATAATGCAAAATTGTCAATTCTTTGTCCAACTCGCCTTAGAGCTTGGTGGTTAAGTTATCGGTTTACTTCCCCCGTAGTGCCCACATTTTTATAGCTCCAGCTTATCTATTGGTTGCTTTATGCTTAAACATGTTTTGATTGAGACTCTAATAGATTTTGGACATTTTCTATGTTATCTTATCCTCATGGACATTATAGTATTTTGGGCACATAGCGCCAATTGGACTAGATTCATATATTGATATAGTTCTTGTGATGTTGATGACACTAATAGGGGTACATGATAGTGATATTCATTGGTTAAATGTTGTTTCTTGTGGTCGATTTGATTAATTATATAGTTTCTGGATTTAATAATGGTAATCTCATGCTAGCCTAAGTGTATGTCGTTGTAATTTTATCTATGGATGATTCATGGCAAACTATGTGTATATGCATTGCACTATCAATTGCATAATAATGTTAGGACATTATAAGTTTGATTGAATTTGTGATGTGTAGATGATGTTTATTATATTAGACAGATGCGGTTAATGTGTGCAATGAGTGTGCAGGTGACAGGTATAGGAGAGCATGGGTTTCGTGGAAGCTATGTAATTGTGCAGAGTGGCCCACGGGCTAATTCCTAACCATGCTAAATGTTTGAGGCCTTAGAATAGGTGTATTAATTGGGCACCATGGGTGAACCCTCAATTGTAATGTACTTATGTCTTGCAAAATTAATTATGTTTAGGGTGTGTTTTATTAAGTAAACTAGTTTAGGGATTTAATGATCTCATCTTAATTTAAAGTGATGGTTTTGGGTAAGTGTGTGTGTGTTGGTAAAAGGTATTGGGGACCACATGTGAACCTTGGGTGGACCCCACACCCTCTACCCTTGTGCCCAAGCATGCCAAACCCGAAATTAGGTTATTTTAGTCATTTTTAGGGACCCCTTTTGAGTTTGGGAGTTCCCTTAGCATGAAAATGGGCTTTTGACCCTACCTAATAGGTAGGGGGCTCATTTCAAGGTTGAGAGGAGTTTCCTCCCATTTTTCCCTCCTTAGTCACCATCCATGTAAGATAGTTGGTTTGTGTGTATTTGTTAAAAGTTGCTCCACTTTTTTTTATTTTCATTTTTAGTATTTTGGGAGATAAGGGCTAAAAGGTGATTTTACTTTTACTTATTTGGTTTTTGGAATCTTTGACTCATGGGAGGAGAGGGGGTGACACTTGTCACCTTCCCATTGGTGAGGAAACTTCTGGGTTCCTTTTCTTATTTTTCCCATGTGAAAGGAAGGGGTCTTCTTGGCTCTTTTTTTTTTTTTTTGGAGAACTTTGAGAATTTTGCGAGCTTGGAAGTTTGCTTGGACAAAGAGGAAAAACTTAGAGTCTTGGAAAGCATTGTAGAGGTAGGATTCTCAATCATTTTCTTTCCTAGTTGTTCTTATCTTGTTAACTATGCAATGGTCAATAAAATGATGTGTGTGAAATGATGTGTTGTAAATTTGTATTGTGAATGTAGTTGGTTGTTTTGTTACTTTGTGTTTTCTTTTGTTTTCTCTCCACCATCATTTAGATTGATGGTTTTTGGAGAATGTAGGAGAAGAGAGAGGGATTTCCCTCTCAAACCTCATGGTTGTTGGTCAAGCCATGAAGGTCCCTTCTCATCCCCTCATGTGGTTTGAGGGAAAAAAATTCATATGGCTTGAACCTTTCCCCATTCTTGGTGAGGAAACATTATTGGGTTTGAAAATCCTCCCAAAAAGGATTTCTATGACATAAAGGAGGAATAAGGAGTTTGGTAAAGATGCTTTTGTTGGTGTTCCTATGGTTGGACACCTTTGATTTGGGCATCTTAATTCTTCTCTTCCCCTTGTGAGGTTGACTTTGTTCTCCTTATGTTGTTTTACCATGCATTGTATGTCTAAGTGGTTAAATGGTCTTATGTATTTCTTGTTGTGTCTTATCCCCATTATACTTGTGCACATTGTGGAAGTTTGTTCCTCTCTCCCATGGGCTTGGGAGAGGCTAGCATGGCTTCCAACCATAGAAAGGTATGTGATGATGCCTATTGTTTGAGTGGTAAACAAGTCTTGTCTCTTATTTCAGCATCCTTGGAAGAACACTCAAGTTTGGAGATAGTTGGAGCCTCTTGCCATCTTGGTCCTCTTGGTCATCTTCATCTTTTGAGGACATTACTTTCATTTTATCTCTTCAAAGGTGGCTTTGTGAAGTTTTACCTTCTTGTAAATACCTATTTTTGTACTTGTTGCTACTTGTAAACTTTAGTCATTACTAAGGAAGTTTTTCCTTCATTATTGCAAGAATCTTGTAATATTATCATTTTGAAATCATAATGAAACCATGAGCCCTTTTATTTCAATGTCTTCATTTGGAGGCCTTGTTGTTTATAAATCTAAAAAAATGTAGTTATGCATTGTACATTAAATCTGTAATTTTTAGTTGTGTCTACTTTTCAAGTTTTGTTAAAAAAGAATCTATGAAATGGCGATGTATACTTTTTGGAAAATAAATCTAAAAATTATATGCTAAACATTCTTTTAAATCTACAAAAATTTTATGGCATTACACCTCCTTAGCTCAATCAAGAGCATATCCCAATGTTATATGACGCGAAAACTTTCAACTTGTTTACAACATATCTCGGTCAAGGTGTCAACTCTGGGATTGCAGAGTTTTAGTAACCAACTCGATCAAAACTCGGGGGGAGGATGAGCTAATGAACAACCCACCCTTGTTTAGCACATACTCCTCCAAATCTAATAACTGCTAACATTAGTAGAAAGTAAGTATTCCTCTAAATTTAGAGGAGAAACCCTAATGTGAGAGAATGGATATTTTTAATTCTAATTTTCTTCTAATCAGCAAATTTTTTTGGTGTAAAGGCACCAAAGTGGAAAAAAATTGTTTTTCAGACACCTAAAAATTGATTGGAAGTTGTGGCGATGGAGGGTGGATCTAGGAACTTGTTGGAGGCAAGAGAGGCTCTCTGGACTACAAGAACTTCTCCAGACTTCTCACACTTTTGTAACTTCTCTACAACCTCTTCTCGCTTGCATAGACTCCTCAAATCCTAGCTTTGATACCAAATGTTGAGGACTATGAAACATGGAGGCAACTTGTGTATGATTTTATTCATATGAAATCCGGATTACAATGTAAATGGTAGGTCTGCAATCTATAGGTTGCATAGCCACACATACAAACAAATACAAGCAGTTACACAGTGCAACAAAACACTTTACATGAATATAAAATGACAAACATAATGGTTATAATAATATAGCCATATAACAATTATATAAGTGCTAATTACCCCATCTAACCACTATATATCAACAATAAAAGTAATAATGGTAAACAAGAATAAATAAAATGCATAATTACCTAATACTAAGTTTTACCTAGCAAAAAAATTATTTAATTTTTACACCTTTGAATATATCAATGTCTAACTCTTATACAATGTCTATATCTTCTTTTAAATATCTATATATTTTTAGGTTTTTCTATGACAATGAGGATATTGAAATAAAACTTCAATATTTCATACTAAATAATAAACATGACCGGAGATAAAAACATTTGAAACATGGCTTTTGGGTTATTTCCTCTACTATTATATAAATTTTAGTATTATTATTTCTTGTTATTTGTGCAACTAAATTTTATTGAATAGAACATTATATTAATTGGGACATTTAAGGGGTGTTTGTTTATATAATAACTAGACTTTAAATAAGTCCTTAAAAATGTTAATACTCTTTCAAATGTTAATATAAATATGTATCAACAAATATTCTCTATCTATATGTAATGTTATCTATCTATGTGTGTGTGGTTTTATATATATGATAATAAATATAGCTCTTATAAAAGACAGAAAAATATCCTTATTTTAATACATTTACTATTAAAAATTGTTAAAAACTAAAATTCATAATGTATAAAGAAATTATATGCTACCTTGGCTTTTAAAGACCCAATACGTTCCAATAAGATTTTATCCTGCAATATTCACATAAAACTTTAATAAACAAGAAAATGTAGCTTCAATTGAAAATAAAGTGGAAGAAAAAATATTCAAAATAACATGCATAAATTATCTTAATTTATTGAATGACAAAAAACTAGTCAAGAATAGATACAATATATTAAACAAAATATAAGAAGTATCATATATTGCCTTTCTTGACCGTATCTTCCTTGCACCCAAATTGAGTTGCTTCTCAAGTTGTCGGAGATCCTTAAAATGTATAAGATCTAATTCTTCACCGTCATTTTTCTCGTTTCATTATAAAAAAAAATCATTGTAATTAGATGAGTTACAAATTTTTGTTGAAATTTTTAATCTAAAAATTCAACAACTAAAATTCTATCATATAGTTGAGGGTTCTTACTTGTTATTATTTTCTAAAAGTGTAATCCTTTTTTGCAAATTATCCACTTCCAACCGTAGTGTCTATAAACATAAAGTGTTAGTCCATAAAATATAGAAATTGATGATAAAGCTAAGCTAGAATTATATTTTCAGTTTCAAATGTGTTTCATAGTGAACACATTCGTAGAAGGTCACAAGTTGAACTACATTTATAACTATTTACAAAATTAAAAAATAGTTTGGATCTAGCAATAAATATAACCATTGGTAGGATGCGCCATATAGACCCTCTAGTATAATTTGAAAATAAAATCGATTTAATTGTGAGCTATAAAAACAACCCTATTTGACAAAATGTGGATACATAGAAAGCTCTCCTTTTGACAAATTTTTAATCAAAATTTTATATATACACTCAAGACACAATTAGTGACATTAGATGTATATTACTAATAGATTATTAAACCAATAATAAATTTTAAGAAACTGACTATTAGTATTTATTCTTTGAAAAGCTAAGGATTTTTATTCATTATCGTTATAATAGTTTCTTAAAATAATAAATATTCCATAATAATATTAATATTAAAATAGATCTTCAAATATACACATTATATTTATTAAAAAAATTGTATTAAAATGGAAAAAAACTAATATGAAGAGTATTTAAAATAAGACAATTACAAGAACAAGAAAATATTTATAATTAAAGGATGTGGATAAAAAGTAAATGGTGTTAATTTAATTGAAAATTGTTATATCATGTTAACTTTAACCCAAATCTAAATAGTAGTTTTAAAGAAATCAAAGTTAAAAATCAAGAACTTAAAAATATTAAAAAGATCTTAAATAAGAGGGAATAAAAAATGTGTTCAACAAAATTCGAAGGAACCCGATATATTTTGTAATAAGTTTTCAATTTTAACTAAGTAAATATTAAAAATAAATAGAAAGACTAAATTAAACATGGCTAGCCCCATATCCTTTTCGTAGTGGGTCATAAAAATTACATGTACAAGTAGACCTATCAATTGCAACACAAAAGACCATGTGCAACATTGCAAAACATGCATGTAAACAAATTGTACAACATTAGAGCATCCACGAGGAGTAAAAATCAATAGTTAGATTTATAACTTATTACTTTTTCTTAATATACTCCTTTCATTTTTAAAGAAAGACGAGATGCAATAAATAACAAAAATCAAATAAATTCTTATAAATGAAAATATAATTATGGATGTATACACTTTGATTTTATGTATAAGAAATTTGACGTACATTGAAACAATTATAAAGATCATGTGTATTATAAAAATAACATGCATGTTTTGAAAAGCATATATAAATAAATTGCATTTATCATTTTAAAATCAGTTTGTAGTAATTATACTTTTTCAATTTTAGACATTATAGCTATTAATTAGTTGAAATGTAATCGTTAGATTTTGAAACGATCTCTCAATTTAATTGCCAAAAAAATTTTTTTGAATTTTTTATCTTTTCAAAAAAATTAAAAAAATCTTCAACTAATAATATTCTCCTAATTATTTATGCATTAAAACTTTACACTTGCATATAACTTCATGTTATGTCAACAAAGTGTCAATTATTATATTATATGATATAAATCTTATACATTAAAAATTTTATCCAATTTAATTGTAATTCAAAACATAGATTGTTAGCTTTAAAAATTAGCAAAAACATGCATGTGGATACGTACATCTTCAACAATTATCTCAAATTTGAGAAATCCATATAATATTGTTAGAAAAGAGCCCTATTAAATTTTTAAAATACATAGTGAAAAGTCTCCTTAATATGATGCTTCTAAGTCAAGTAAAATACATAGTGAAAAGTCTCCTTAATATGATGCTTCTAAGTCAATGTAAACAGAACAATAAAATATGTTTGATGTTAAATTAAAAGAGGTTGATAAATTAAATAGCTAGATAAGTTTTACATCCCTTGAATAACGAATATGCATACATTTTGTACTACAAATATTTTCAAAGCTTCACAAATTTCTATGTAATAGAATGTCCATGTGAGTCCGTCCACAAGCTGATCATTAGTGGCACTCTCCTAAGCTCTATCTCACCATTAGGGAAATTATCTGAAAATTTACTAATGGAACTATTGTGCTCACATCTCTCATGCATCATCTGAATCCTCGCCAAATTAAAGACAATTGAGTTAGTAAAAAGCTGATGTAATTACTTGAGCTACATATAAATTATATCAATTAAGATTCTCAGCATTGAATTTTTTTTTTACCTAAATATAAATTATATCAATTGGAATTCTCAGCACTGAAATTCTTTTTTTTTAACACAAAAACAAAAGTTATATTATTAGATATAAATTAGACAAATTACAACGAGAAGTCATGATACTCATACTCCAAGATATATCCTTGGAATTCCAACAACATATTAAAGAAGAAAGAGAACATATCTGCAAATTAGCCATCAAATTATTGCAAGTGAAGGATCTGCTCAATCTGTTTCCACTTCTTTAGAGACCACATCAGAGGTAAAGGACCAAAGTTGATGAGATTATTATGATCCAATGCCCAATTAGCTAAAGCATCTACCACCTTGTTCTGATCTCTAGGAACATGTTGATATATGATGGTCTGAAATTGTTGAGCAATAACTTTAATATTATCCTATATCCTGGCGATTAACCAATTATTGGATCTATGTTGCTCTTGAACTGACAGAAGGTTGATGATAACCTTGCAATCTGATTCAACTATAACTCTAGAATAACATTGTGAATTTGAAAATTTCAGCCACGTTATCAGTAAAGTGCCCCAATTGATAATCAAAGAAGAAAAAGGGAGTTGCCAAAGAATCATGAGCCACCCCTCCTATACTAGTTGGACCAGGATTGCCTCTTGCTGCTCCATCAATATTTAGTTTAACAAAGTCAAATGGAGGAGGCTGCCATTTTCTCTAAACAGAGGGGGCGATAGTCTAGTACACGACTTAGTCTTTACTCTGCTTTCCTCCAAATTGAGTTTTTGTAGTAAAACTTTCCATTTTCCAGGTAAGGGGGAAGAAATTTTCATATTATGTTCAATAGTTTCCACTATATTACTGCGTGTTAATTCCTTGACATACCAAAGGTCTCTATTTTTTTATTTGAAGATACATCTATTTCGATCTTTCCATACATTCCACAACATACGAGAAATGGAAATTCAGATTCCTTTGCTAAGGTCCTGAGTATCAGAGGATATTCTGACAGGTATTACTAAACTCAATCGTACATCATCTATTCCAATTGAACCATACCACTGCACACATCTACGTTTGTATATTCTTGAATGTCTTATAGTTCTTGGAATTGAAAATAATATATGCGAAATAAAAATAGAATTGAACTAGATATATGACCCCAGGCATTTGTAATAAATAAGATATACTTGGTTTGTAAAATAGTATCGTCCCCTACATTTGTAATAAATACAAAGTTCTTGAATTCGGATAGAGTCGAATTAGACAGCGCTATGATATGACTAATCTTTCCGAAGTTAAAAATGTCTGATTCATGGAATGTAGAGTGATGTAATACTTGGCGTGCATTTAGCAATTTCTAGAGAAAAGAATTAGTCTTGCCGAAGTAAGTGTATTTAGTAAAACGTATAAAATGAGTGTGAATTACATTTTGTTTACAAGTGTGAATGTTGTACAAGTATTGTCAATGACTCAATGATAAACAATAAATTGTAGAAAATAGTATAATAAAAATTGTACATGCGGCTATATATTTCTCGGGGATATTGACTAGAGTATTCATTATAAAGAAAAGTATTATTATTTTCAAGTAAATATTCTCATTTGAGCAATATTAACGATAAACAATTGATAATAGAGAAGACTAAGAGAAAAATTGCAAGTGGCTACACATTTTCTTAAATCTTGACTGCTCTCTTTGCTTCCCCATGTTTTTCTTTGCTGGAAATTGAAAATGAGGATGGAGCTGTTCCAAATTTAATGTGGCTCAACGCAAATTGCAGAATAAGAGAGTTCTCTTGTTTGTAGCTTTTTTTTGCTTCTTTTTCACTAGAAATTCAATGCTTATTATATATCAATTTTCGAGAGGCATAAAAAAAACACAATTTATTAGGAGTCCTTTATAAAATGAATTGTAACTGTGCAACAACTCTTATTTACACTATTTTTGATTCAATATTCTCATACAAACAACATCAATAATAAATCATTCAGTATAGAAAAATTTTGAATCTTTCATATGCTGTTCTTTGCTAGAAATTGAAAATGAAGATGGAGTTGTTCCAAAAACAACAGATCTTTGTAAAATTTCATCTGGCTCAATGCAAATGCATAATGTGTGTCAGGCTGCCAGCTTAAATGAAAATAGGTAGATAGATTTTTAATACTATATATTTAAGGCCTAGACACACGTGCAGATGCCGTCCTGCAGAAAGGAGAAGAAGCTTTCGACAAACATCAAAGCCGTGTTGAAGGTGGTGGTGGGGTTGATGCCACAAGTGACATCTAGTTGAAGCAAAACAGTCCATGTAAACCCACATACACGCGCTGAAATTATGGAAGGCTGTGCACCACACAATATAGGAATTATGTATTTTCCATAAGGCTAGGTCAATGGCACAAATGAGAAGGCTGCAAGGCAAACCTTGAAAGGATTAAAGTATTAGTCATTGCCATAAAGTGGTGGAACTTTGTAACAGATTCACAACACCCATTTGGTTTAGGAGTCGTAGCTCAATTTTATTGAACACCACGAGAAATTTAAACGGCAATGTCTCAAGGAACATGCAGAGGGAGTAGAACAGTCTTTTCCATCTTTTAGTCCCTCACCTACAGCCGCCTAAATGATTCCCTTCTTCTAAAATCTCATCAAGCATCTCTGCAAGGGATTCCCCAAGCAGCCGTCCATCTAGTTCAAGTACATTGCCAAGCCCTAATGGGCAGACAAGCATGTTTTAGATGCTACAGAAATCTCATGCAAGCTTGAGAAGAACAAGATGAAAGACTTTGTGGTTGCAGCCATTTGGGTGTTCACTTGTATGGTTGTTTTTCTCAATGGGTTTTTATGAATCAACAGTCATGGCCATGTACTCAAGAAAGTTCTATGAATTTGGGCGGTGATTTATTTGAGGAAAGTGAGAGATACCTGGCAAGAGGAGCAGCTGCTACTCAGGTGCAGGAAAACCTAACAGCTACTATGGACAAACTATCTCAGTCTAGACATAAAGAAAGGAAATTTCAGCAGAGAGAAAGAGCACTCTATTATCCAGCTCCACGCTCTCCTTGTCAACGTGTTAGTTTTGTTGCTTTTAATTTTTTTGTTTTTTTCAGATAGAAGAAATCACATTTATGTGTATAGGATGCTGGATTTTTTTATCTGAAACCATTTATGGTCTGTAAGATATTTTTTTCATTGAAATCAACTCTCCATGTCCACAATTAAATACCGACGACAATGAGTTGTCCAAATTTGTTAAGTGCAAATAAAGTTAAAACAGCTGGCATTTATGGGCTGTCACTGTTCTAAATGTACCTGCTCCTGCATTTATCCACCTCAACAAATACCTCGATTTCAGTGAAGAATAAGGGTAGAGTTCCATAGTGAAGAATAAGGGTAGAATTCAAGAATTAATGATATGTTAGATAAATATTTTTAACTATTAAATATACAATATTTACTGTTAAAAACATTCACTGAACATTAAATTAAAATTTTCGTGTGATTTTATTCGTTTAACAGAACACATTAATTGAAAATTGGATCCAATATACTTCCTTTGGCAGGATAATATATTACCCTCGCATTTGTACTAAATGCGTTTTATTTGGTTTGCCCCCGCATTTGTAATAAATTGTCTAAATTTACCTCTCGTTCTTATCACTCACTAACTATACATTTCTTTCTCGAATTCGAACGTGTTCGGACACACTGGTTTTGAAACTTTTACTGTTTCAATATATGCATTAAACAATTTCATTTTCCACTTCTTCAATGAACCGTTTTGTGCGCATTTTTACGAGTTGCTATAAAATCTGTAAAAAATTTCGAAACGAGGTATATGAATTTCATCGTAATGAATTTTCCTAAAACTCATGCATGTACAATTATGTGGATTCTTATATTAACCATTCGGTGCATTACACGTATTCTTCTCTAAACATTGAGCAAAGTATTCTCATATTGATTTGAAGGGAAGTGTTCTTTTATAGTTGTTTTGTATGTTTATACTCCAAATATTATTAAATAGTCTTAGAGGTCCAAAGATAGTTGTGTTGCGTTCGACTCATTGAAAGTGCAGAAGCCCTACAACTCAGCTTGGGGGTAATCCAGAAATGTATAAACTCCATGCCTCATAAATATCTTGGTGTACAATTAAGTCGGTTGTAAATTTGTTTCCAATACTTTGAAAAACTGCTTCAATTTCCTATATTTAACATCTCCAAACATTTGTGCTCCGCAAGCATGTAATTTTTAAAATTAAAATCTCTAGTTTATTGACATGTAATTTATAGAAATATTATTATTATATTATACAACAGAAATACAGTAATACTTATTGTAAGCACCACCAAATTTAAAAGGATCAGTAAACGAATAAATCTCAATTGAAATGTAATACATGTTATACATATTCACAAGATAAAAAGTTTACCTCTACATTTTCTGATAGTTGAGTGCAGTGTCCAGTAGAAGCAGAAACAAATTGATACTTTTCCACTATTCTGTTTATACTTCATCCCAAAAACAAATATTCAAATCAATTAAACTTTTACAATTAAATACACATTAAAACAAAGTAATATCGAATCTATTCATTTATAAATGTTTCACATCACAATTTAAGTTAAATATTTTACTTGAAATACAATAAGAATGCTACCACACATAGAATGATGTATTCAAATATGTTATCTATAGTGATGATAGTTTAGTTGTTTACAAAATCATACGTATAACAACATGTTTGATTAGAGATATATTTATGAAAATTAATTTCTGAGTTTAGCGAAAAAAATACCAATTATGTATATACATAATCTATTTTTAGATGAGGAGAGGATAGCTAGTTATAAATAAAACCACAAATGAAGATATACAAAATGTACAAGGATATTGTAACCAAGACTGTGCATTAGAATCGGCAGAATCTTACCTATGATTAACCAGGGTAATTTGCAACCTACTCTGGCTATAGAAATTACACCTAAACAAAGTTTTTCACAACCATTAGAAATTCTCCATATTTCACTTGGTTCCAAAAAAAGGTTTGGCCGTTTGTAAAAATAATGTCATTGATTTATATAATCTTCATTTAGTAGTTTTTGCTGTGATTTACTCTTTGATTTTCCCTACTCCAATCAATACTTGTTCGGTTCCACGCCATTATTTGATTATGAGTTTCTACACAAATAATCTATATGGCGGGCAAAAATGTGTCTAGATAACATGCACTCTTACAATCTGTTCATTAGGGTATCGAAGCAACGAGTACGAGACACACTAAGACCAACACACAACCGATAAAATTCAAAGGGGGTATAAGGACCTCTAAGATCGCATACCCAAAGGTAAGTAGCCCTCAACCTAAGGTTTCAAGGCCCTAGGTCGAGAAAAAGCAACCCTATTCGGGTATCGTCACTATGGCGGTGATTAAGGACAAAATAAACATGCAATATCTATGCTAACCGAAGTAAAGCATGCAACATAAAATAAATATCTGAATACAATATACTAACCTAGCATGTGCATAAAATACTAAGCTAACATAAGGTCACAAGCAAAGATAGGAGACTACTCTATACAAAATGACAAGTTGAGTTAGAGCACTTACTGTTGGGGGCGATGATGCATATAGTTCCCAATGGACAACATACCAAGAGAGAATAGCTTTTGGGTGGAGAAGGGGAAACAATCATGTCCTAACGCACTATAAGTGACCCAAGAGTGCAAGCAAACCAATCCAGCAAGAGAAGATCCAATCCAAGAGCAAAGATGCAAGAAATCGAAGAGCTGAGCGAGCAGATGCAAGTTGGCACAAAAGAGCAGAGCTAATGGCGAGTTCTCATATGTATTTGTGCTATGTCCTTGTGTGAAAATGTCTTTTTGGTATTTATACCGACGTCATCGCCCGCAGGAGAAGGCGTCGGTTAGGAATTTGAAAATGCATCGACCCAATCACCCGCAAGTGATGGCATCGGCTAGGGAGGGAGATGATAAGGGGTGTGTGCAATGTGTCATGAAGAACAAAAGAAATGCAAGAATAATATGATCATGGTGGAAGAAAAGTGTCGAAGGATGCAAAGCAAAATAAAAAGATAAGAGCAAGAGAAGTGGATAAATAGGACCAAATGCTAGTCTCTCTCCATGTATCATCCCTTACCCAATAGTTACGTGAATAACCATGCCTCTATCCCGAACGAGTCCGTCAAGGCACCCGTTCCCAGAAATAGATGCACTACCGACCTCTAACCCGAAGAGAAATTGCTAGTAACAGGTATGAAAATATAAAACGTGAAAAATTAGGTGTATACATAGTCTCGATTTTTATCAATTATATAATGAGAAACCATTGAAAGAAAACTATACACAATTGAATTAACACATGTATATAATGCCCCTTTCGGATTCAAGGATACTTCTATAAAGTTGTCCTTTTTCCCATTAGGGTGTTTTTTCTTTTTTTTATATACATATAAAGCTGACCATTCCTAAAACTTGGACATTTGTTTCAGGTATCTAACAGCTCATTCTAAGGTTCTGGTAAATGGAAATGGAGTATAAGTGAAATGTGTTCCATCTACTTCTGTGATATGTATAGTACCAAGCATTTGCAATAAGAGTCTTGTATTGTCCTCCCACGCATTAAATTTGATAGCCTTCCATGTGTCACAAAAAAAAAAAAAAATTAATTGGCACTAATTTGCATTGGAACGCTTCACTATATTAAGCAAAAGTCAATATAGATGGTTACACTAAAAGGATGGCTGGAAGTAGTTACGGCCTTATACTTGCGTTGGCTAAATACATGGTTTGAAACAAACAACAAAGCCATGTGGGAAAAGTAGACAGCCAAATTAGAAACAGATAGAAGACAGGGAGTCAAGCAAATGGAGCAACATCACTTGGAGTTGCAGATCATACTGAAGAGGGAGATATCCTATATCAGTTAGCTCATTAGTCAGAGGGTTTCAAAAGAGCCACCCATCCCATATCTCAGGGTTTGCATGGCCAAAGGTACAATAATTTCTCAACCAAAGGATGGATAACAGACAAAAATGGTGCCACCTTGCATTGGAGAGTCCCTATGAGACGAAGGAGCAATAGACAAGCCAGCAAAGTGCTTCCCTTGGTGAAAGAAGGCAGCAGTGTGATGCATAGTGTTGTTCTACCACTCAACCTAGCTCGCAGTATACAAAGGACATAGAACCAAGTTCCACACCCATGCTATGAGTTTGATGGTTATTTCAAGTTGAAGCAATGACATGTTGAGGTAGAATTGATTACACGGCACTTGGACGCTATCATCACCCCAATTGAGTTATAATGTGATGGGACTATGATCAAAGTGAAGGAATTCTTGTCAAACAAAGATAGCTGACGGTCGTAAAGTAGTAAAGGTAAATATGCGTTGTTCACTAACCACGACACGATCAAGTCTTTTTAGCACCTATCATTTATGGCTCTACAGTTGGACCAAGATAACCAAGGATGAGGATTTATTGCATGCCAACGCATAAGAGCATCTGCAAAACTAAGCTAATTTTTTAAATAAAACCATTCTTCACGTTCACCAACACATTGTATTAGCTCCTTTATCCTCAGAATGCACAATCATATTAAAATCGCCTCAAATAAGCTAAAGGCAAATTGTCTGCTAGCCACTGTCATAACGTCATTCTTTCAAGGCCATCTTTGGAAGAAAAAATATTAATTATTTTGAATGATTAACCATTAATATTTAAAAGAGCACATAATGCCGGATGTGACAGGACTTCTCTTGACGCGGTCAGTGAGGGTACAAATCGTGGAGATATTAAATTTCTGGCAACTCCACGGTCTTCATTGTGTGATGTATAAAAGTGAGTAATTTTGGACACAATGTACTTTAATGAATCTTGGTGAAGGATACCTACAATTTTAACCTTTTGCAAATAGACCAAAGCCAAATTTCCCATTTGTTAACAAATACAATGCGTAGATAACTTTCTGGAGGACTCTTTGAGACCTCTTACATTCCAAAAGATAAAATTCATGAAAGAAATTCATCTATGGTATGCTCTGTTTGCTCACCCTGTAAATCAAAGAAAAAATCTAAATAAGAAAAATTGTTAGGTAAATCGGATGCTAGTTATTCTGGATAAAATACATAAGTAAAATGGTGCGGCAATTAGCCCCATTTGATCCCCTCAGCGACTGGTTTCTGCCTTATGGTGGACTATGAGAGTGGTGTGAAGGTTTAGGAGCTCGTGGGAATCTCACCAACAACCACTACAATCATTTTAGAATTTCCATGGATTTGTAAAGCCTCTAATTAGGATTGAATAAGCGGAATTGGTACTGCACGGAAGGAAGACTGATATTGTTTACGCAAAATTGTGTGGGGTTTGCCAAGTCCAGGGGAATTATCCAGCGGGAAGGATTTTATCTCCTTCAAAAGCCTTCTTGTTGGCATATGTGGTCCAACATTTGTTTTTATAGGGGTTTTCGGCTTGTCCATTAAGGGTTTGTCCTCGGAAAGGTTGGGTCTAGCCATGAGAGGACAATCCTTGATACTAAGGTCTAGGACTTGGTACCAGAAGTAGGTGTTGGACAAGCTAGTATAAATGACCCTTTTTAGAAGCATTCAAATCCCACATAAATGTCCAAAGACTTTTTCAGGTCTTTTGTTCATTCCATCTCAACACAAACATGTTTGTTGGGGCAAATAGAATAGAAACGATCGGGTTCACGAAATATGAACCACCCCATGGGATTGATAATATCTTAGATGAAATAGGATTGAGGAACAAGGACGGTAGCCTAACTATTGTATTGAAAAAACAATCAAGTTACAAAGAATGGAAAAGCTACAACATTTATAGATATTCCACAGTAGTTCACAAAACCATATTTTGTTGTATAGGCACAACAATACAGATGATTATCAAACTACTACATGAATGAAATAATAACAAATAGTTATAAAACTACATAATTAAATAACTATGCAAGTTACCTAAGTAACAAACAATTACCTAAGGTAAAACAGTAACAACCTAATTACCCAAGGTAAAAAGTAAACAAAGTGGAAAATTACGTACAACTAGGTTTTACCTGACATTCCGCCCCTTAATTTTGCATTTCCTCAAGAGAGGAGGAAAGGAACTCTTTGAGCATCTCAAATTTTTCATTTGCAAGTGACTTCATGAAAACATAGGTTTGTTATTAAGTTGTTGGGAAAACCTAAAGCTGAATGTTGTGTTTCAAAACATGCTTGTGAATGAAATGAACTTGTAACTCAATGTGATTTATTCTCTCATGAAACACAAGATTCTGAACAAGTTTGAGAGCACCTTCATTGTTAACATACATAGTGGTGGATTTCTCCTTTGGTACTCTAAGTCCCTCAAGTATGCAACGCAGCCATATGGCTTAGCATACAACCGCACTGCAGCATGATATTCATTTTTTGCGGAAGATCACGAAACAAAGTTTTGTTTCTTACTTCCCTATGATATGGGACAAGATCCCAAAAAGAAAACAAATCCAAAAGTGAATTTTCTATCATCAATGTTACCTATATGATTCGAATCCGAATATTTGTTCAAGAATTGATCATTCTTCTTATACTCTAGACCAAAATCCATTGTGCCCTTTAGATATCCCAAAATCTGCCTTGCTGTTTTCCAATGACAAGATCTAGGCAATTGCATGAACTTTAAATGTAGTTGAATGCAAATCTGATATTTGGTCTACTATAGGGACTGGATAAATGAGACTCCCAACCAACCGTCGATAGAGAGTTGCATTTACCAAAGGCAGATGGATCTCATGCACTAGACAATTGAAGCCTTGTCTCCATAGGTGTAGCAATTTGTGTGTAGTCCATCCTAAATTTCATGAGAGTTTCCTTGGCATATTTCAACTGATAAACACAAATATGATTCTCCATATACTATACTTCCAATCCTGCATAATGATGCATGAGCCCAAGATCTCGCCACATCGAACGATCAATTCGCAGATCTTCTTCAATGCATCAATCATCTTCACTTTGTTGTCATTGATGACTAAATCATTGACATATATAAATATGAAAATATCTCCTCTTGTTTCTTGAGATAGAGATTGGAATCATATGGATTCCTCTCAAATCCATGTTGAATGAGGTTTTCATCAATCTTGATGTACCAAGGTCGGGGATCTTGGTTAAGACCATGCAGAGATTTGATGAGTCTACATACCTTTTATCTTCTCCCGGTATGACAAAACTCTCTCGGTTGAGTCATGTAGAAATATTTCTCTAAATCTTCGTTCAAAAAAGGCACTTTCACGTGCATCCGGTGAAATTTCCATCCAAATTATGCAGCTAGAGAAAAGATCATCCTAAACATTTTGATCTTTTCATGGGAGCAAATGCCTCCTCATAGTTAATGCCTTCCTTCTAAGCATACCCCTTTGCTCCAAGCCTTGCTTCGTACTTGTGAATGGCCCCATCTCCTTTGTACTTTATTTTGAATATCCATCTGCAACCAATGGGATTCTTCCCTGGTGGAAGATCAACAAGTTGCTAGGTGTTATTTTTACAAAATGATTGATACTCTGTATCCGTGGCATCTTTCCAAGCTTTAGACTCAGAGCTTCATAGTTAGCAAAGTGCTCAATAAATTCATCAACTTTACTCATCAAGGCATAATTACCTCTTCACAAGATTTACTGTGATTTTATGGTCCAGTAATGGATGTTTCCAGTGGACCATCCAATTTTGTATCTCGAATCATATTTGTATACCTCTTGGGAATACGTTTAGTTTTTCACGTGGGTTATGGTCCTGTCAAATGTTTACCATCATCCCCATCATCACTCTCATCATCAGTGGGAACATCTCATTTACTTTGTTTTCACAGGGGTGCTTTATACATCAAGTGAGTTTGTAGAAGGAGCATTAGCTTCTTTCTTCTCAAAATAACTCAACATCCTTGTTAGTGTAGACTTTCCTGATCTTCGAATCCATCAGTATTTATCCAAGAGCTTCTTCACTATTTCCAATGAAGATGTATTTCTCTGCTTTCATATCTAGATTCTTTCTCTTTTGCTTGGGTATGTGCATGCGAGCTTTACACCCAAATACTCTTACGTGTGCAATGGATGGTTTCCATTCTAACCATTCCTCATGTGGTGTTACTCCTTCAAGAGCAATTGTGGGCACTCTGTTCAACAAGTACACTACGGTCTTCGTTGCTTCAGCCAAGAATGTATTCGCTAGTCCCGAATCATCGATCATGCAACACCATCTCCATAATAGTATAGTTGCTTTTCTCAACACCATTTTGTTGCGGTGTATGTGGAAGAGGCATCTATCAATGAATCTCATAAGCTTATAGAAAGGTCTTGAACACATTACTTGGTGAATTTCCCCATAAAAGAGGGTGGAAAGATCTTATTTTGCCACCACTCCTCGTTCTCAAAAGCTGTTTAAAACTTCTAGAAATTCTCGAAAGATTCACTTTTAGTATAAAGATAGTATCCCAACATTTTTCTCGAATAATCAACAAAAATCATAAAATATTGGCGTGTACCTAATCAAGCTTACCTAGAGCTTGAAATATACTCTTCTCGCAATGAGGCTCTATGCTGTTTTCCTCACGAAGCAGTTAGGACATGTTTTAATGTCCTTAAGAGATGGAAAACCTCTCACCATGTTGTACAAATAAGTGTGTCGAGATATTCAAAACATATGTGACCAAGTATTTGATGCCATAGAAATGTAGAGGAAGTGTATTTAGCCACAAGTTCCGACCATCTTTGCTAAAAATTCAAGCTAAAACATACGTCCCTCATTTGATGCTCTTGCAACAATTTTCAAACTTTTGATTCATCTTGAATGAAACAATTTTACTTATCAAAATGACAATAAAAATCAGTCTTCAAATTATGATCTAGAAGTTTAATAACCGATAACAAGTTCTTCGTCAAACCAAGGACATACAATGCATCATATAACCTACAATTTTTTCAACCAAGACGTAAAGAAATATTTCCAAAGTAGCTTGGACTATGTGGGAAGAGTCATCACCCAATGAAACACGAGTTTTGCAGGTTGTGTCTCACATTGTGGAGAACCAGTCTCTACATCTAGTCATGTATGAAGTGGCTCCCGAATCAACATACAAGATAGCAAAGAGATGACTTGGTTGCTTCACTAGAATGGGTAGTATACAAGAAGACCTCATCATCTGAGTGGTCTTCTTTCTAAGAAACATTACCTTGCTGATGGGGCTTCTTCCTCCAATTCCCTTTCTTCTGCCCTTATTTGTGATTGTTGATTTTTAGGTCCGGAACAAAAGCGGTTGATGAAGAATAAGAAATAGTTCTAGGAACAACTTGATCGACTCAAAAGTCTCAATTTTTATGTTTGATTGTTCATTTGATTGATTTTATACAAGTGTATTATTTGTAGAAGTGAAGAGCATAGAGAAGAGAGCTCTTGAAAGAGTTCAAATAAAGAAGCTACAAGAAGATATCCTCATCTTGGAGGATGGAGCTATGAAGAAGAAGAAAGAAGATAACAAGGAGGAGAACAATAATGAAATCAAAAGAATTGTACCAATTCAGTACAATTGGAAAACAAGGAAGAAGAAACTATATATTGCACTTAAGGAGGAGCTCAAATCTCAACCCATCTTGGGATTATGATGCAGGAGCATCATAAACACTTTGTATAAGTTTTCTACATATGTCAAAAGAGATGAAATAAGGTCGTATGGGTCAATGAAGAGTCATATTGGTCTATTCTAAGTCTATAGGACTCAAACCTCTTTTTCCCTTCAAAATGAGTAAGTTTGAAAATTTGAATTACCTAGTATGAGACATAAGAATAATGAGCATATGTAAGGAGTATAAATATGGTTAAATGGTCATATGACACTAATATTATGTTGTAAATGTATTTTTACCTCCATGATAATGGGAATCCAACTCAAGAAGATATCCCAATGTAGAAGGAGAAGAAGATATGCATATCTTCATAACAAACCCATGATTTAAGGTGACATTTGATTGAGTTAAGTTTGGAAAGTCTATTTGGACTTGAAAGAACCGGAATTTTCTTGGAGTCAAAATAACTTATAAAAACATGCAAGGAAGATGAGAAATATATAGATGTAGAGAGTAGATGCAAGTAGATTAGGAAGATAGGGGTTGTAATCAAGTGAGAGAGCCAAGAAGGCTCCAAGATTTGTATGAAATTCAAGGAGATTATGTAAATACAGTTAATTCTTTGTTTTGAATATGTGATCTTGTCATGTTGTGAGTTTGAAATTAGATAAGAATTTGCTTTTGATTAATGGAAGGTTTCTTGTGTCAATGGTAAATCAGCTTTGCATGAAAATGTCTATATAAGTTAATTGGGTTACTTGAAATAATTGGATATGGTGTGGATTGTATGTCACTATGGAGGCATGAGAATATGTGCATGCAGTGTAGTAGTGAGTTCTAGGTATAAAGGGTATCAATGCAAGTATTGATTGTAAGTGTGCATTCTTAAGACAAACCGCTAAACAAGGAAGTAGTTATAAGCAGTTGTTAATACATCATTTCATGAGCTCATTTAATTTTATTAACATATATTTGGAGGATTAGAGATTAAATTCTAATGATAGTTCATGGTATCTTGCAATTACACTAAGATCTATTGTACATCTTTGTCAATTTTCATGAAACTCTAGTGAAACCTTCTCGTACAAGATTGGATAAACATCCTCAATTCTAGATCATTAAAAGGAAAAGTTGCAGAAAGGAGAAAGACAAATCTCATTCAATCAGTTTTAGGCCTTGAAAAGGAAAAACAAGAAAGATAAGCCAAAATCTATCCTATCAGGTTTCTACAAACCCGACCTAGGGTTTAGTTAAAATCCATCATGTCTTTGTCATTATTGAGTCTCAAGGACTGAAATGTGGAACAAACCATATAGAGGTAGTCCTCTTCAAGATACAAAAAGTTCCATAGTGTTAAATGTCTCCGGAGAAAGATATTTATGATAGTTTTGAAAAGAGAGGTGAGCCCACCTACCTTTAATTGGTCTTCATTTGAATGTGAAATAGGTAAAATCCCTTAACTATTGATATTTAAAACATTAATGAAATCAATTTCATGACAAATTGAACCTATTTTTTTCTAGAGACAAGCCTAATAGGCAGAGTGTTGGCTAGATTTTCTGCACAACCGAAAACCTAGGCATCATGAGATAAATCGGTGAGGCTCCCGTGTAAGATTTTGTCAATTATATTTTTAATAATAGCTATCTATTGGTTTTACTTTAACCATGTCGGTCATGCACCATAACCAGTAGTTTTGCAACAAGTAAGCGGTTGTAAGAAATGTATATATGCGAAGAGGGAAATAATTGAATACGAACAGAAAAGAAAGAAGATGTGCAACCTAACCAATAGTTGATAAAGTTGGTCACATGCACATAGATGAAAGAAATAGATATAGAAATGGAAAATTCAAAGCAAAGGAAAGTTTCTAGATCTAAAATAACATAGTTTATGCAAAGATCTATAGAAATAAGAAACAAATGCACCGTTGACACAAAGTTCTCCGTAAATCTGTCTTCTCTCTATTCCTTAGATTTGAGAAAGATATCAAGCATTTCAGCTCAAAGTATCGAACACGGGAATGGTGATTACAAATTATGATCCTTTAACCCATAGGTTCTTCCTCTATTTATAGTGTATAGAGAGCAATTACAAATAGGAAAGCAATAATTGAATGCAGACACATACAAAAGCTATAAAGAAAACAACCGGCAATCTTTCTATGAAATTTCTTTCCTCATCACATGCATTTGAAGCCTAATTAAAAGTTTTGCATGTCTACCACATATTATCAATTAAGGACCTATTGGTACCCAAATTTAAGCTCCTTTAGAGACTGAGCAAGATCATGGGTTTAACAAGACACTCAAAGGTAGATAGACAATCATCTATGTCGTTTTGTAGCCGGGAAAGCAATCTAAATGACTTGTTGGCACTCGGCTCAAGGAGTCGGTAAGACATGGAAAAGGATGTGATCTGATCCTAACTATTTTAAGTTGTGCCTTTAAACCAAGGTAAGAGAATCTATTTTGTAACCTCTCGTTAATTGAAAGGAGATACATGTACCTTTCTTTTGCATAAATTTTATAGAGAAGGCCTTGGGGAAAATATGATCAACACACTAGATCTGACTCTCACGAGTTGTCACTTCCAAATCATGGAGATACTTTCACAACAAGGCAAAGGTTACTAAAGACATTTGAGACCCTGATTGTTTCTACATGTTTTGGTAACAGAGATTATGCATTTGTGTACACACATGACAAACAGGGGTATTATGGGTAGGATTGGTTGTTAAATGAATTTTGGTGGGAGGGGAGACAGGATGGACTTGACTCACCAGATCCTTGAGAGCTTATGCAAAATGGAAAGATTCAATCAACAAAATGCCACAAAAAGTTAAATTGTTTCCTCAACTAGAATATGTGCTTCAATGGAGGCCCAAATTAGCACTCTTTCACACAACCTATGGGATTCTATCACGAAGGCTCGAGTTAGAGAACCCAATAAAGCACCAAGATTTAAACCAAGTCATGCCTGAGGTACACCCAGAGGCTTACAGAGAATCTCTATCAACAAAATGAAAGAAAAGTGATTTTAAACCATTTATCCCACTCCCAGATGAAGGCTCTTATGAGAAATGAAATTGCAGATGCCACTAAACTATCACAAGGATTGAGACATGTGTGATTGGACCCTATTTTGGTACAAGATTGCAATAGAAACAAGAAAAACTACTCATATGCATTCAGAGATGAAATAAATACACTTTACTCAAGATTAACACAAAATAACTCAAAGTTTGATCAAATTTATCAAGAAGGAAAGTTTCCAGAACAATCTCAAAGATTTTCAATGGTTGTACACTTGCAACCACCTTGACATGATCAAATTTGATACAAAGAGAGATATACAGCTTCTCTAGGATGGCTTCTCAAAATGGATGGGCTTTGTTAAGCTTTTTCTACTGGAGAGAATCAGTCCTGATCTTTCCAAAACTCCCAACCATTTACATGATGAATTTGTGCCCTTTATAGCATTTCCAATAGAGCCCCTTCCTCCCAAAAGACAAAACTTTAAATGCACCAGTGCTTGCCATGATTCTTTCGTGATTCACAAAATCAGATCTGCAAAAGTCTCCAGGTGCTCGAGGGAAAATCTCTTCGATTTCTTCCCGCATTCAACTCCTTTCTTAGGAAAAACATGCCTCCATCCATTCGCCAACCACTTCTGCCCCATATCAATCAAATCGACCCTTGCGTGCTCAGGAGAAGAAAACGGAAAACCAGATCGGGCTTGAGAGTCAGATTGTTTTAATGGTGAAAGACGTCTCCAGATCTCTCCCACCAAACTCTAGATATCAAAATTAACTCGCTCCTCTATTTTGCATGTAGAAAACAACAAGAAATCATGAAGACACACACCTGGGGTTTTAATTTGAAAAATGGGGGAAAATCAAATTTAGACGCTCAATAACCCACGATCTTTGATTTTGAATGTGGATCATTCATGTGGAAGATTAAAAAACAAGCTCGGGGGCTTCCTTTGACCTTTTCGACCCTTTTGAAAAATGGAAAAATTTCTCATTTTGCTCCGAACCTCCGCTTGTGAAAATGGGCCTGACACGTGTCCTGAGGTGGGTCCCAAAGGAACCATGAAAAAATTCGGCCATTTGACTCTCTTTTTGGAAAAAAAGAAAATTTTCAAAGTTTTCCCCACAGCTCCGCCCTTCCGCTTCAAGTCCCTAATGTGGGTCCCAGCAGAACCCCATGTCCTTTTATGCCTTTAACTCCTTTTCCCTCAAAGGGAAATTTTTTCACTTTTCCTCTGAAAGCCCGCACCTCCACTGCTAACCAAGGGAAAACATTCACTATTTCCCATTGGGCTTGCAGCCATTTTTGATATTTTAACCTTTATGAGGCAAAGAGGCAAAAGTTTAAGTTTCCTCTGATGGTCCGCTTCCCTGCCCCTTATGACTTTTCAAATTTCCACATGTCACAATGGCGCACCTTGAGGCAGCCCCAAAAATTTGATACCTTAAACGAGCGTGGGCTCGCCACGTGTCCTGCTCTTGCAAAATTTGTTTGAAGGCTTGAAGCTCTATAGAGGGTACCATGCGCGAAGCTTTGAGGCGCCTTCCTTGGTCGTAGAAAAGTCCAAGCAAATATGCAAAGTGAGCGGAATGCCCCACGTGTCCTCATGGCGCTTCTTCAAAATGGTGCCCAAGTTGAAGACCAACGAGCGCGGCTCGCCACGTGTCCCTGCTTCGAAAAGCTGTTTCCATTTGCATAAAAATTTGTCTAAGTATGGGAAAGCAACGGAAGCCTCCACGTGTCCTCCCGATGCTACTCCAAGGAACAGCCCAAAAGCAGATCTTCAAATGAGCGTCATTCCTCCATGTGTCATGGACTTCCCGAAAATGTTTTGAAATTTGTCTATGTATGGGAAACCCAGCGGAAGTCCCCACGTGTCTCTTTCCTACCAACCCTCCACGTGTGCTCCTAGCTCTACTTCAAACCCAAACAAAAAAATTTATTCTCAGATGAGTGTCATTCCTCCACGTAGACACATTTTAAAGTTGAGGCTTTTTATAGAATTTTTGAAGTGTCCGGCCGAGCCGCGTCCAACCAAAGGATGCCACATTTCCCTGTTGATACAAGGATGCAAATTTGACTAGGGAAACACTCATCAAACCCTAAAGCACGAAAAATGACCATTTGAGCCTGAAAGTGAAATTTTCTTCAAGGACAAAGATTTTAGAAATGTTGCAAGACTCAAATACGTTCCTCGGGGACACATCAATTCATTTCTCTTTGAGTATTTAGGGAAAAAATGGTAGGGACAACAGATCTTGATTGTGGAAAATGGAGGAAATGGGAAAATGTGAGTTTTGAAGGAACAGAGCACGGAGACTCAAAATACAAAGCTTTTCCAGAGGAACAAAGGAACCATGAGACAAATACGGACCCACACATGATCTTCGACCCAGGAGCAAATTAAAATGGCAACAAAGACTAGCCAAACACAAAACAGGGGAAGGATAAAATGACAAAGGCCGTGAATGAATAATCTTTCAAAGGCACAGATGGGGCGAGACCATTTTGAGCACCAACATTTGGCTCGACTGGGATGGGCACTCCCTGCGAGTGCCACAAGAACAAAGGTAGACCAAGTGCCAAAAATATCCATTAGGCAAAGGAGTTATCATGCAGAGTAGGGAAACATAGCCATCTTCGAAAACAAATGTAGAAACCTGGGAAAAAGCGGTCACTGAGGACCAGAACGAGCAAAAACAAAAAATAGGGAACAAACAACAAACTATACACTATACAGAAGACTTTTTACCCCGATTAAGAGGAATCAATCCAAGAAATGCTTCGATGCTTGCCATTAACAGGCAGCCCAAGCAATTCACCTTCTAGATCTTTCAAGAAGAAGGTGTGTTTACCAATTCTGATGTCAATGGAGTAAGGGCCCATCCACAATGAATTAAACTTGCCATGCTTGCCCTTATCCTCATGCCTGTTATCCCATAATAGCACAAGATTTCCAATATTGAAGGCTCTAAGAGTGACCTTCTTGTCAAACAATTTCTTTAGCTTTTCTCTGAACCTTATATGCCTCTGGTGATATGCCCTCCTCTATTCATCAAGCTCAACAATTTGGTTAATGCGAGCATCATGAGAACTCACTTCTTAATCTTCCAGTTGTTGAATGAATTGATATGAAGATAAAAGTCAGCTTTCAAGCACTTAGCTATGTCGAATGGGTCGCACTTCTTGCAAGGGTGAGTGCTAAAAATAAGAAGTCAAATTGAAGGGAATTTCCATCGTGCACTCGCAGCTTCAAAATTCCCTCTTCCACTTAAA
Organism: Taxus wallichiana var. yunnanensis; assembly: GCA_018340775.1. NCBI lineage: Eukaryota > Viridiplantae > Streptophyta > Pinopsida > Cupressales > Taxaceae > Taxus > Taxus wallichiana. The sequence continues at coordinate 189,905,399 of CM031239.1, forward strand.
TGGCTTGTCGCTCATCATGGGAATTTTCACCCCGCATCGCAAGTAAGAAATTCTCATCTTCCTACCATCACGCACTTCCCATTAGCAACTTAAGTCATTTCCCAAAAAGTTCGGCTTGTTTGGAAAACAAACTCTTTTGAAAAAGTGCAACTTGCATGGGTGAATAAAAACTCTTTGATGGAAAAAGTTAGCCTGCTAGGCAGGCAAAAAATTCCTATCGGTGTTTAAGTATTTTTCTTTATAATGGGAATTTTCACTCTGCGTTGCAAGTAAGAAATTCCCATCTTCCAGCCTCTTCTGAAATTCCCATTGCAACTTAAGTGACTTTAACTTGATGGGAAAAAGTAACTTGCTATGCAGGCAAGAAATTCCCATCTTCTTGCCACTGTGGAAAGTCCCATTGCAACTTAGATCTATTTATCTCAAACTATGCAACTTGCATTGTCACTTCTGCCTTTAAAATTGCATGAAAATTCGTCATTGAAGGCAGCATGGAAATTGGACGCGAAGGCAAACTTGAAAATTGTGGTCGCATGAAAACAACATTTCTTTCCTTTTTGGATTTTTGGTGAAGAAAACACAAGCATCGAATAAAATTTTGCATTTTTGGAAAGGGTCCGAGAAGATGTAGCAACAAAACTTGCATGTGCCATAACTTTCATTATGTGGCTCCGTTTTAGGTGTCGTTTTCTCTAAAAGTGCATATTTTCTCGAGCTCTACGCATTGATGGCAATATTTTTCTTATTTTCATAGAATCCATTTTTACAAATGGACCAAACAACTTGCAATCTTCTCAAAGAATCTTGAGCTCGATTGCCTATAAACAAATTAGTAATTAAAAATATTGGATATCTTTTCAAAACCCTAGGCCTGGGAAAGATCTGGTAGGAAGAATGAATAGGCTAAAGGAATTTCCAGAGAAAAAAAAACCAAAACACAAAAAAAAGAAATAAAACAAAAAAAAAGAAGCTTTAGGCAATTGCTCAAAATTTCTCCAATTAGTCGATCTCAAAAAATTATTCCCCAGGGTGAATGTTCTATGGTAATAATTAAGGGGTGACGTGCTTTCTATAACCTAAATCCTTCAATTTTAGCTCAATTTATTTTTAAAAGAACTTTATTTTTTTAATAAATAAATAAAATTCTCTCAAACAAAACCTGGTGAAGGGATAATGAGTTTTAGCATGTGGGTACTTGGGGAATTTAGTTTTTATGACTCTCTGGAGATACCATGAGTAATGCAAACCGTAGGCAAAACAAACATAAAACGACCCGTTACTTTGAAAAGAACGAATTTTTAAAAAGGGTAGTCCCAGATTTCAAGGTGAAATCTCGGGGACACCACAGAGCTAGTTAAGTATAGATTAAGTGTAAAAATTGCATGTTGATCGATATGATAGAGAGGAATTTGACATAAGATATTAAAGAAATCACATATCTTACTAAATATTCCTAAGAAGGATAGATATAGAGATTCATTATAACAGTCTTCCTTTACTAGCTCAAGAGAGCAAAGTATAACATATAGACAGTTTTGTAATGTAATGCACTAAAGAGAATTAGGAGACCTAAGAAGATATAAGGATATGGACACCATAGAGGAAAGAGTGATGAGATTGTAACACAAAAAAGGAATGATATTCTTATAAAATAAAATAACACACAATTGTTGTAGGCATAAAACTCATTTAATTTCTTTGTGATCTTGAATAAAATTGTGCGGGGCAAAGAACAACAAGAATGTGTAAGACTAGGGTGATGAGTGACCTCAAGATCAAATAGTGAATGGTGATAGATAATACCAATGAAAGAACTAAAATTGCATTATAATACCATAAGAAGGGTACCTAGACATATATTTAGTCCAGAGCTAGTAGTACACTTGGTCCGGGGCCGTACATATGAATCGTTCGAGCTTCCCATATATTTATTCTCAAGCTAGACTTATGAACTGTCGAGAGCTTCCCATAGATTGAGTCCAGAGCTGACTTTCTTTTGTTGTCTTTAGAGAAGATTTTTCTAGTGAACATATGAGATAATCTTGTAATGTACAAGTTGTCATCATTTTTTGCGTCAAATTTGGTTAAGCACTTAGATAAAGGATTAAAGAAGGAATGAATTTTAGTTTTTGTTTGTGGATTAGTGAGATGCATTTCCTTATGTTGAGTAAGTTCTTTCTTTTTAAGTTGATATTGAACTAAGTTGGATGCGGTATCTCCCATCGAAAACTCCAATACATGAGATAAAGATGTGAAGAATAATTGCAATAGAGAAGTTTCCATGAAGTAAGCTCATAGTAGCTTGAGGAGAAAAAACCTCATTGAAGCTTTTATGAATGAGAGTTCATTCGAACTCAAAAAGAAGCCCCGGTCGGCCTTTAGAGAATACCAAAAGACTAGGGTGAAAAATACCTAAGTGAGGTAGTGAGAAGAAGAGAGAATGAGAGAGTTGAAGGGCAAGAAAATGAAGAGAATCAAGAAGAATTGTAATAAAGAGATGAAAAAGGAAGAATTGGAGTTCGAAAAACAAATGATTGAGTTGAGAGAAAAGATAGAGATATTTAAGCTTAAGGTAGAGCAGATGGGAAAACATATGTGGAGTGTATGGAGGACGAAAAGAAGAGTAAGGTGACCTATAGAGTTGTTTGTTCGAAAAATAGAAAACAAAGATTGGTTACCTTGATATAAGAAGAGAGAAGGAAAAAGACCTATAATGTCATGAATGAAAAAGAGATAATGAAGGAGATACTCCTAGTAAAAGACAAGAATGAATATGAAGAGCTCATAGAAACACTTCTAGCCTTACTCAAAGATGAAGAAGTGGAGTCATCAAAAGAAGCACCAAGAGGGGTAATTTTGCCTCAAGTTTTTGAATCTAACATTGTTTTTGAGTGTCTGAATGCATGTTTAGAATATAAATTGAAAAAATGAGAAGTAGGTGATTTATTCACTTATCTAAATGTAAAAAAATTAGAGGTTGAGATAAAAGCCTTTGAAAAGTTGATTATTAATGAATATGCAGCTGAATAAAAGAATATGAAAGATGATTGTGAATAAGTGAAGACCAAAGAAAATCTAGAAAATGTTGAAGAAGAAAAAAGTAGTAGGAAAAACTTGATGAGACTCAAAAGTCTCAATGTTTTATGTTTGATGGTTCATTTGATTGTGTGTGTAAATGTTTTCTATTTGTGGAAGTGAAGAGCATAGAGAAGAGAGCTCTTGAGAGAGTTCAAATGAAGAAGCTCTATAAGAAGATATCCTCATCTTGGAGGATGGAACTATGAAGAAGAAGAAAGAAGAAGACAACGAGGTGAATAATAATGAAATCAAAACAATCGTAGTAATTTTGTAGAATTGGAAAACAAGGAAAAAGAAACTATATGTTGCATTTGAGCAGGAGCTTGAATCTCAACCCATTTGGAGAGTATGATGCGGGAGCATCATAAGAACTTTGTATAAGATTTGTAAATATGTCAAAATTGGTGAAATAAGGTCTTAGGAGTTAATGAAGAGTCATATTTTTCTATTCTAGTTCAATAGAGTCGAGCCTCATTTTCACTCAATGCTACGAAAGGAAAAGATGTGTCCACAAGCCCTAAACTTTTCAAAATCTGCAAACACTAAATCGAGACTCTTGCGCGTAAGGATGGTAACACAACAAAGGTGGCTAGGGCTCTTCCAATGAATGGGGAGTTCTTTGGGGGTGGCGCTTTTGCACCGAACGGAGGTGGTGGCCATTCACTACAAAATTGCAGCCCTCTTCACAATTTACGACACATCCCAAAGATTTATTTCCTGAGATCTCTGTGGTTGAGGCTTTTGAGGCTTTGGTTCCTAAGGTAGATGGGGAATTTGCCAAAAATGACTTCAATGTGCTGCTAAGAACCCGTTGGAAGGAAAGAAGAAGCCTGAAATCTCTGTTGGGGATGCACACACTAGGGTTTTCTCTCCTGTTCACACCAAAAACTCCCACAAGTACAAAAGTTTTTGTGAAGTTCTCATTCAGCGAGGTCTTGCATAAGAATTTAGAGTTCAAAACTATGAGACTAGTTGAGTTCAACCCATGTGTAACCTTTGGAGATGAAGTTCTCAAAACAAATTCATTTTACCAAGATCATGCCTTGATATGTAGATTTGCTTTGGTCTCTAGCCTAGCCTCCCTATCCTCCATGATTGGATCTCTAAGCATTGTATCCCACTTCTAGAAGGAAGGTTAGATCTCTACCCCTGTGCTAAGGGAATTTTTACTTGTTGCTTTTTCTCCATAGCTGATAAGGATATCATTGCTAAACAACTTTGGGTCTTCCAAAGAAAGATACCTTATCTTAAAACCCTAGTTCCCTTCATTCAACCCTCTCACTGAATCCTTCTCCTGCAAATCGATCTGGATTAGAATACCCCACTCACCTCTTCAATTTTGGGATCATAGTTGTTTGATATCCATAGATAATGTTGGTATCCAAATTTGTTCTCCTTTTCAAGCCAAGCAGCAACACAGATTCAATAGGGAGCTTAGAGGTAGCTAGATCACGAATATATGTCGTTTTGTAGCCAAGGAGGAATCTAATTGTCCCTTTGTTACTTGGATTTGTGGAGAGATGGATAGCACCTTCAAGAGGATTTGATCTATCCTCACTATTTTAGGTTGTGCCTTTCAACCAAGGTAAGAGAACCTATTTTGTAACCTCTGTTATTTGAAAGGAGATACAGGTACCTTTCTTTTGCATAAATTTTATAGAGAAGACCTTAGGGAAAATATGATCAACACACCAAATCTGACTCTCACGAGTTGTCACTTCCAAATTATGGAGATATTTTCAACACAAGGCTAAGGTTACTAAAGACATTTGGAATCTTGATCTGTTTTGCATACTTTAGCAAATGGATTTTGGTCTTGTGTGGGTATACGAGCAAAAAAAAAGGGTAGTATGGGTAGGATTAGATGTTTTAAATAAAAATTTTGGTGGGAGGGGAGACATGATGCACTTGACTCACCAGATCCTTGAGAGCTTATGCAAAATGGAAAGATTCAAACAACAAAATGCCACAAAACTTTAAAATGTTTCTTCAACTAGAACATGTGCTTCATGGAGGCCCGATTAGCACTTTTTCATACAACCTATGAGATTCATCACGAAGGCTTGAGTCGAGAGGACATAATAAAGCACCAAGATTCAAGTCAAACCACGCCCGAGGTACACCCGAGAGCTTACGAGATAATATCATCAACAAGATGAAAGATAAGTGATTTTGTATCTGTTTATTTAACTCCCGATGAAGGCTCTTATGAGGAATGAAATTGCAAATGCCACTTATCTATCACAAGGATTGAGACTTGTGTGATTTGACCAGTTTTTGGTACAATATTGCTACAGAAACAAGAAAAACCATTCGCATGCATTCAAAGATGAAATAAATACACTTTGCTCAAGATTAACACAGAATAACTCAAGTTTGATCAAATTTATCAGCAAGGGAAAGTTTCCAGAACAATCTCAAAGCTTGTCAATGGTTGTACACTTGTAACCACCTTGACATGATTAAATTTGACACAAAGAGAGATATACAGGCTTCTTAGACGGCTTCTCAAAAAGGATGGGCTCTGTCAAGATTTTTCTGCTAGAAATATCAATCCTTGGCCTCTCCAAGAACTCCCAACCATTTACACAAAAATTCATGCCATTTATAACATTTACAACAAAGTTTACTCCTGAAAATCCAGACATTAAGCGCACCAGGTGCTTTCCATGATCACATCATGATTTTCGGGATCCGATCTACAAAAAGTCGCTAGACACTCGAGGGAGCAGATCTTACCGAATATCTCCCGCATTATACTCCTTTCCTGCAGATCACTCCTTCATTTACAGTACAGTAACCTATGGGTAGCACTCAAAAATGGGGTCCTTGAAAAGAACACCACATCTATCCACCTTGAAGAATATTCCTTGTGAAGCTACAAAGATATACCAAGTAGTAAGTCATTTTGAAGCTGAAAGTACGCTTCACGTTCTAGAGTTGCTCACCAATTTTGTCGCTAATAATTTTCGACCAATTGATTATGGAATCAACCTTGTTGATTTCAATGGTCATGATGAAATCATACATTAATGTACGGGAAGTGTAAGCATTTTCCTCGCCATTAATCCCGCATGACAATTTGACAATATCATCGACTTCCCGCACCAAATTGGACCGCGGAAGAGTTTGTTGGAACTTAGAAGGAGATCTAGGCTTCTTCATGTATCTTCTATTAATTATATTCACGCAATCAACTCTAAGCTTCTCCCACTTGCTTCCGACATCCTGAATGCTAATGGAGGTCACCACCTTTCACACCGGAATCTTCAAACAATAATTGATGATCTCTGCGTCCAGCCGAATTATTGTTTTCCCCGCAGCGTCTTGCACTGATCTAGATACGGGATGGTAAGATCTAGCACACTCCATAACAAACTATCACAATCGCTCTATGTATGGAAAGGTCTGCAGCTCGAATAATTCCACTACTTTTAACCGCGTGTATAAGTGAAGTCTTTCCTGCGCTTGATCTATCAACCAATTTGGAAAGAGGTTCCAAACCTAGATCTGTGTCTCCTATGTCTACAAATTTGGAAGTGATGGACAACTCCGTTGTGCTTTATTTTTCATCCCTATTTTCCATAGCTTTTTCTATCTTTGTCTAAATAATTCTCTTTCTTCTTATTTGGTTGGATTTCTTCAAAACTAGTGTAGATCTGGATAATTCTTCAGATTCGGAGGATCTATTCAATGTATTGGACATTGATTAGAGCTCCTTTTCTTTTGTAAAGCACCTGTAATGAATTCCTACAATTAATTTAGACAAAGATGGTAACCAGAGCATGAATAGTGAATTTTAATTATAAAAATCTACATTTTTCAAGCCAATCCCCCCAAATATTGATGTTTTATTTGCATGCAAAGAGCATGAATTTTTCCAACTTCACCTGAGCATCTGTATCACTTATGCAAACAATTATGCAAACACAAATCAACCTCCTTCAATGTATGCGCCAAAATTGGAAACTTTTACCCTTGATTTGATCTTCTTTTGAGCAAAATCCTCTTCAATATGGGACACACTTTTCCTCTGGGCTGCACTTCTTCACCTGTGAATTAATTAATTCATACTTATGGCAACTCATGCTTATATAACCCTCATAATTCTATAATTAATAATTTTCCTTCCTATTCTCGACAATTAATTAATTAAAAATCATGCTCTTCTCTTTAATTGGTGTGCTAAAATTGCATGATTAAGGACAACCATGCATTAAATTAAATTTAATCAATTTAATCATCCACTCTTCACTTCACTTAAGTTTCACAGTGTGCTTTGACCATAGCCACTGAAAATAGAATTTAATTTAATCAATTAATGCTTCAAAAACATTAAATATATACCAAAAGGGGTGCACTTTTTGTCATAAATGGGGCAGCCTTTAAATAAATTAAATTTAATCAATTTAGACCATCTATTTCCATCTCTTTTATTCCCCTTTACTTTGTTGACTTTCTTCCATGCTTGGGCGCCAATTTTAGAAGAAGAATTAATTAAAATAATCACTTTAAATACTGTCATGTTCTCCCTAAAGGGATCACACTTTTTAGCATAATAGAATTCTATTTTTAAAAACACATGACTATGGGAATTTTTACCTGCAAGGCAGCCCCAGAAATCCCATGATCCACTTAAGTGATTTGACTTTAACAATGGGATTATTTACCCCGTGCGGAAGGCAATAAAATCCCATGATTTCACTTAAGTCACTTTTCTTTTATTTCACCATGGGAATTTTTACCTGCAAGGCGTAAAATAAATTCCCGCCGCCACTCTCCTCTAATTTTTCCACTATGAACTTAAGTTACTTTTTCATCATGGGAAAAAGTACCTGCAAGGTAGGCAATAAAATCCCACCTACCTGTTGCTTCTATTTTTCCCATGATCCACTTAAATCCTTCATTTTCCTAAAATGCGTCCAACCCACAGGGGCTTTTAAGTGCATGACTTTGCCTTTTCCCAGTGAGCGGACCTCCGATGGTGACTTCCTTTTGCAACAATGTGCGTATGTGATCTCTCGAATACTCCAAATTTCAAGAATCGGGCTAACCCGGCAAAGGAATCGATCTAGAGAAATTTCACAGAAAAAGCGAAATGGGAAAACACAAAAACACGAAAATTGTCAAAAGTCACAAATAAAGCCCAAAACTTATTCCTAGTTAAAACCCTTCTAGTATATAGGAATAATGATATGTTCGATCACAACAGGTTAAAACGGAGCGCAAATTTCCTCAAACAGGGCTCAAAATAATTAAATACAAATTTCCGTAGAGACAAATTTCGATGACAGAATATAACAATTTTGGACATCTAGGTATTTGGTGAAAATGGCTAATATTGCTCTTTGCGAATATCTTGACGCAATACAAGAACTTTTAGGCAATAAAAACACAAAACGACCCACTATTTTTAAAGTACAAAAATATTGCGCATAGGGTAGTCACAGATTTCAGGATGAAATCCAAGGACACCAGATCGGCTCCGTATGTGGACATTTTTCTCTGTCAGAATGACCGGGAAAAGATGAGATCCCATCTCGATTTCGTATCTTGTCTTTTAGGCACGGGGTCAGGCAAACAAACACAACACAAAAACAAAAACAAAACAAAGAAAAATAAAGTTTTATTTATGTACATACAGGTTTTACACTCTTCTCATGTCCGAACAGCTTCAAGTGTTTCCCATTGAAGGGCAATGGCAATTCAACTCCATCCTGATGAGCAAGAATGAAGCTATCTACTCCGGCAATCTTCTTAATCACAAAAGGCCCTTTCCATAGTGAATCAAATTTTCCATGCATGCCTTTTGCTTCTCTTCTTTTGTCCCATAAAAGGACCCAGTCATTGACTTCAAACTTTCTTTCCCTGGCTTTTTTGTCGAAGATGACTTTCACCTTCTTTTGATGCTCTGTCAACCTATCTGCAACTTGAGTTTGTACGTCTCTCAATTCAGTCAGTACATAATTCTTTTATCAATAGCATCCGTGAATGTAGAATCTTCCAGGGCCCTAGAAAGTTGTAGGGCAGGCAGTTCCAAGGTAAGAGGCAGCTCTGTGTCTCTACCATATAACAACTGAAATGGGGACATGCCTATCGCCCTCTTTGGTGTGATTCTATCGGTCCATAATGCATCAAACAACTTTTTATGCCAAGTCCTTTGATTTTCCGTTACTAACTTGCATGATAGTTACCAAGTTTTTGTTACTAGATTCAGCTTGGCCATTCCCTTGTGGATAGTAGTTTGAGGAATGCACCAACTGAATCCCATGAGTGTAGTAGAAATCAACCAGCTCCTCGAAGAAAGATTCAGAGTTGTCTGCTACTATTTTATTCGGGCACACCAAAACCGCACACCTCGGTGGAAGTGGCATTCTTCACAGGAATAGCTTCTACCCACTTACTAAAATAATCAATAGCTGTTAGAATGTAATGGTGACCGGCACTGGAAGCCGGGTTAAGCATACCAATAAAATCCATTCCCCACTGTTGGAAAGGTTCTTCAATTACAATGGGTTTTAGAGGTAATGCAGGCAATTTCACACGCCCAACAAAATGTTGGCACGCTTGGCACTTAGCTACCCACTCTGCAGTATCTTGAAAAAGGGTGGGCCAGTAATACCTTGCTCTGAGGATCTTGTGTGCAGTGACTCAGGCTGAGAAATGACCACCGCAAGCCATGTCATGAAACTGTTGTAATAGCTGATCCTGTTGAGCTTTATCCACGCATCTGAGAAATACGCCATCAATTCCTCTTTTGTACAAACCATTATCCCAAAGAACAAAATCTTTGGATTTCAGTTTGATAGTTCATTTCTCTTTTCTGGAAAGTTGATCTGGGCATTCTCCATATGTCAGAAAGTAGGCAATGTTACTGTACCACTCCTCCACCAGATCTATAAAAAGTACTGCAGGAAAATCCTCATCTATCTCATCTTGATCTGCTTTAGGCACTGATGCTTTCATCTCTGTCATTAGTTCACATAGACCTCTTCCTCGAACCAGCTTTGTTGGTTTAATATCTAGGTCATATTCTTGAACCTTTGTCACCCATGTTCCTCTCAACAATCCTAACTCTTCTGAGTGAGGATAGATTTCACTGCAGTATCTGGAACCAAAACCACAGTGTGTGAAGAAAGAATATAATACTTGAAAGCCTTACATGCCTTCACCACGTACGTATGCGTGCTTTTCCATGGGAGTATATTTCAACTCATAGGCTTTAAGGGGTGTGCTCATGAAAGCAATAGGAGCTTCTGCATCCTCTTGATTTTTTTGCATCAATATTGCTGACATGGTGTGTTCGGAGGAATAACAGTAGAGAATAAATTATTTACTGAAGTCAAGTGAAACCAATACCAGAGCTTTTGACAGGGCCTCTTTAATTTTCTCGAAAGCTTCCTTCCCTTCGTTGCTCCATTTAAAATCTTGTGTTTTCTTCATCATATTCGAGATATGACGCGTTAGCTCAACGAAAGTCAGGAATGAATCTCCTGAGAAAATTAACTTTTCCAAAGAAAGAGTGAACTCCTTTTTTGGATGTGGGCAATGGTAATGTCTGAATGGATCTGACACGCTCTAGGTCTATCTTGGTTCCTTCTTTTGAAACAATGTGCCCTAGCAGCTTTCCTTCGGTTACGACAAAGATAGATTTCTTAGGATTCAAAGAAATACCATGTTTGCGGCACTGTATGAAGCCCTCTTCCAGATTCAAAATGTGTGTGCTTCTATCTTTGGAAAAGACTGTAAAATCATCAAGGTACACCACTATACTTATATCCTTGAGATGAGCAAAGGCTAAATCCATAGCCCTTTGAAATGTAGCACCAGCATTGATCAAGCCAAACGGCATTTTCTGGTAAGCAAAGGTTCCCCAAGGTGTAATGAACACCATTTTGTATTGATCTTCTTCGTCTACCTTGACTTGATTATAGCCTGAGAAACCATCAAGCATGGAAACCATCTCGATCCAGCGACCACTTGCAGAGTGTGATCCATGATGGGGATGGGGTAGTTATCTTTTAAAGAAGCTTGATTAAGGTTGCGAAAATCCACGCACAACCTAATTTCGCCACTCTTCTTCCTCACAAGAACTATGTTGGCCAACCATTCAGAATGATGTATGGGATAGATAATCTTTGCGTCTAACAACTTCTGGATTTCTGCAAAGATGGTTCCCGAAATGGTAGGGTTGTGCCACCGCAGCTTCTGCTTGAAAGGCTTTTGTTCTGGTTTTAGTGGGATGTAGTGTTGAACTTCCGCAGGCTGATATGTTTTTAGATCCTGGTAAGACCAGGCAAAAACATCCATATATTTCTTAAGAAGCTCAGTAAAAGCTTCTCTTTCAGCCTCTGAACAACACTTACCTAGATTTACTAATTTGGGATCATTGCGGCTCCCAAATTTAGTAATTGTGTATCGGAGGAAGAACCTTCCCCACTTTCTTCATTTTTCTTAAGCATCTGATCATGCTTATCAAACATTTCCTCAAGAGATACCAAGCCTTTGGGAATTTTATTTCCCTTTAGCTGGATAATCTCCTAACTTCCCAAGACATCCGCATCCATTTCTCCCACAGTAGTTTTCCTCAGAGGAGAATTGCTTCCCTCATAGTAGATTTCTTCAAAATTGTCCTTCTGTTGGAGAAACGCAGCAATCTGCTTGTCATCGTTGAAAACTTGCCATTGCTAAACGTTGTCAGGAACTTTTGGGCGGAAGACCATCTCAACTTTGTAGTCCCCTGTCTGAAAAATGTGGGAGGCTGATCTAGATTTAACAAAGTTGCAGTCACTGCAAGTGAATCAGCTCTTGAATTTTGTTCTCTCGGAATGTAAGATACCGAGAAAGCTGAAAAATCCAAAATAGCAGAGTAGACTCGATCTCTATAATGCCGAAGTTTATCCTTTTTTACTTGATAGAGACCTCTTATCTACTTGACGATCAACTCAGCATCTCCCTTTGCATGTAAGAGCTTGATTCCCATTGTTCTTGCTTGCTCCATGCCTAATAACAGTGCTTCATATTCTGCTGTGTTGTTAGTATTTTCGAACATTAATTTGAAGGAGTGTGCATGCACCTTCCCTTCAGGAGAAATAAGAACAATGCCTGCGCCGGATCCAAATGAACAGCAGCTGCCATCAAATTCTAGAGTCCAAACCTTGTTGTCAAGTGATGTGGTTCTTGAATCACAGGTTGAATTTCTTCTTTATCCATTTCTAGATAATAGACTCCGTGATCAAATTCTGAAACAATATCTAAGATCTAGGATCCTCAAACTTTGATACTGTGTACTTGGATTTCTTCTCAGGTTCTAGCTTCTGATTAACTCCTTTGATTGGTATGTGCGCACAAGACCAATCCATCTTGACTTCTCCACCCAGCTCTTTGCAGAAATTTCTACTCAACAACATGCCATAAGACACTGGAATTTCTGCTACAAGGATAGTCATTTTCAATCTTTTGTCTGGAAAAGAAGCAAGCACTGCCTACGCATCTTTGATTTGCCCCACAAGAGGAACTTGCCTTTCTATTGAATAACATCTTCCGATGGTTTTTGTCAATGTGAGACCCAAGGCATCAGCAACTTTGGCAAGCATGACATTATCAGAAGCTCCAGAGTCCAAAATGCAATTGCTTTGTTTGTATCCATTGATAAGCAATGACACATAAAATGGCTCAATCCTTTCTGATGTAGTGAGTAGAACTTGCAGTGCATTATTTGAAGGAGTATTATTTTGACTTGACAAGATACCCCGTGAAGTATTATTTGTTGGGCTGGGACCATTACTTTGCACATATTTGACCAATCTATTCATTAATCAGGAAATGCTCTCAAATATTCAGCTTCTGACATTTGGACCTTGGTCTTTTTGATGTGATCAATGATGTCAAAAGCTTGACTTGCTTCACCGGATGGGCGTTAGCTCTTTGCTGCGAATTGAAAGAATTTGAATATTTATCTTTGGGTGCTAATGAAGAAGGAAGAGGGCTACCTCTTTTCAAGATAGTAACATCCGGCCCAGGATCTTCTCTTTCTCTTCTTCCGCTTGTGGATGCTTCGACATTTTGGCATGTTTAAGACCTTGTGAACACCGCAAAAGTGTGACCATCAAAATCTTCAAAAGATTCATAATAGCCATCGTCAGATTCGTAGTCCAGGTAACCAATATTGGAGTCGCCAATGGGATCTACAAAGTCTTCATCATCGAATGATTCATCAATGTCGAGATCCTCTTCATTAGTTTCCAAGTTATTCCTTGGAGCAAATTGATTGCAAATGGTTGTGGTGCGCAGAAAGTTTGTTTCGGTTTTGATTTTGATTTTGACCATTAAAGGTCCAGTAGGAGCTATTCTTGAGGGGGTTGCATTCCCTGCTTGAGAGATCTGCTTCTTGATCTGCAGCATGTCATTAGCCAATCTCTGCAACAAAGGATCTAAAGTACTAGAAGAAGCGCCATCACCTTTGTGAGATGGTTGTTTGAGTTTTCCAGCCATGATCAAGTCATCTTCAACTTCCACGGCAGCATTTTGTGCTTCAAGTAGATTTACAAGTCTTGCCCTTCTCAGCTGATATCCAACTTCAAGCAATAGAGCGTTTATAAAAACGTCTTTTGATTTTCGATGCTTAATGCGGCGATGGGGATTTTATATAAAATCCTTTGGAACCTTGCAATAAAATCCTGCACTCGTTTGGCTCTTTCTTTAATCAAGCGTCGATTGAGTGATCAACGTGCTAGCGTCCTCTACAAGCTTGAATCTTTTCTGAAATTGCTCACGCATAGTTGCCCAGTTGGTTATGGTGCCAGGAGCTAGCCGATAGAACCATTCTCTAGCCAAGTCGTGTAGAGTCTCAATGAAGAGTCTGACTGAGACATCTTCATGCTCTACTACAAGCACACCACAAGATATGAAGAAGGCCGCCAAATGATCATCCGGGTTTTGCTTTCCATCTCCAAAGAATTTTAGAAAATTCTTTCTGGATCCTTTTGGTAGATCATGCATAGGTGGAGTCAGGTTCAGAGGCCCAAAAGCTGCTCCCCATGGGACAGGTACTATCTAGTTCTGATTTTGATTCTGCATGATGAATGGGGCACGTCTCCTCCTTGTGTAGACTTGATGAATAATTCCAGCTGCTGGATTATGTTGAAGACGATGTGGATCTGGATGGGTGTGCACTCTCCTTCCTGGTGAGAGACTAGATCTGCGGATTCTAACCTGAGGAGAATGAATGAAGTTGAATTGCTCCTGCAGTATGAAGAAATGATCAGTCCTTCCTTGCACCTTCATGGATCGGGTGAATGGACATTCAACCAGGTTGAGATTTGTATGGAAAACACTCTGATCTTCAAGAGATAAGCTTTGATCTGCAAAGATAGTTGTTCCCCAACGGAGTCACCAAAAACTATTGGCTAGATTTTCTGCATAGCACAAAACCTAGGCAATCAAGAGATAAATCTCCCTCGTTTACCGGTGAGGCTCCTGTGTCAGATTTGTCAATTAAAGTATGCTAATATCTAAACGGGGTTTTACTTTAACTACTCAGTTCATGAACCATAACTGAACAGTTTTGCAGCAAGTAAGCAGCATTGTTTTAAAAAAGAAATATTTATAGAGGAAGGGAAAGGTAATTATATAAACACAGAGAGAATAAATAGAGAAGATGTGTATCCCAATCAATAGATAGTAGAGTTGATTGCATGCACATAGAAGAAACCAATAAATATAAACACAGAATTCTAAGCAAACGTAGCTCTAGATCTAGATCTTAAATAACACAGTCTATTAAAAGATCTAAGATAAAAAGTAAAAAACACAATACTCCGTGACACAAAGTTCTCCGGAAATTTGCTCCTGTATATTCCTTTACTTCAAGTGGCTCTCAAGGGTTTCATCACAAAGTCTGGAACACAAGGTTGTTGCTTACCAATTATGATCATAAACCCGAGGTTCTTCTACTACTTATAGAATGTAAGAGGGAAAGTACAAATGGGAAATCTAACTGAACTAGAACACAAACACCAAGTAAAGATGACATATGGCAATCATCTTCCACTAACTTCTTCTTAAGTGACACATGTATCACTTAACTAATAGAATTGTTCCACATGACTTTAAGTAATGGTTTCAAAACCAATGACTTAAAAGACTTACAATTTCATCTGGGAACATGGAAAATAGAAGAAGAAAGAATAGAAGAAGTCAAGCCAGCTGTAACATTTATGTCTTCTTTTTGTTCTGATATTGGATATACTTGTCGAACATGTGATTCAAAGCATCTTCCCATCTATTTTAGCCATTGCTTCCTTCTTTGTCCTGAATCGCACAGTCCATTCAACACTTTGATGCACGCTTCCACATCTTCCAAGCTTGGCCCGAACCTTGAATATCTACCATAGTGCCACTAGTCTCGCTAATGGAATTTATCATGAAAGGTTTAGTAGCTTTATCAATTCTCTTTATCAATAGAAGAAGTCAAGCCACTTTAACATTTATGTCTTCTTTTTGTTCTGATATTGGATATACTTGTCGAACATGTGATTCAGCATCTTCCCATCTATTTTAGCCACTGCTTCCTTCTCTGTCCTGAACTACAACAATCCTTCATTCAACACCTTGATGCACGCTTCCACATCTTCCAAGCTTGGCCCGAACCTTGCAATATCTACCTGCAGTGCCACTAGTCTGCTAATGGAATTTATCATGAAAGGTTTAGTAGCTTTATCAATTCTCTTTTGTACCATCAGAAGAGACCCTTCCAGGGAATTAGGCACTTTGGTCGGAACAATCCGTACGTATGAAGTAATACCTCCAACCACGTCCTCCTCAGTGAAAGAAATGATACTGTCTGGAAGGACGATGTCTTACTCTCAAGTGTCTGCATCCTCTTTAGCAAAACTCTGCAGATCTCCAAATGGCAAATCTCCAAATGGAAAGATACCGCAAACTCCAGGTTTATTCCCCTTCTCAACCGATCCATCAAGTGCATACAATCTGCTCTCTGACCAATAAATCTCCCGACTTGTTGATTTCAGCCAAAGTATTCAGTTACTCTCGAATCGTGTTCATACCCACTATGCTCATCACCAGCTTACTTCCACTAATTTTCTGCATCATTCATAACCTTCGGTGGGCTAAAGACCTCTCCAAGTTGCACGAAGCTTGATGAATAATCGAGTTCTTCCATTCATCAATAGTTTTCACCGATTGCTTGCATCCTCCATCTCCCCGCATAAAATGATCACTCACCTACTCAGAAATGGGCTGAGTGGAAGGTTTAACAACCTTAGCTATGATCTCACACAATTGAGATAATTGCTTCAAGCTCGTCTTTCTCGCCTTTTCTTTCACCAAGCCTAAGGAATAGAGCATCAATCAATGTCTATGTATCATACTTTAATCCTTCGTGGTGGCTTGACCGAGGGGTACTCTGGTTCTATTACATCTTCTATCGTGAGCTCATCCTCCTTCCTTTCCGCCGGCCGACATCTCAACGCAGACTTCTACGACTCCTCGATGATCAACCTTGAAATTACCTTATCAACTTTAGGTCTTCTATCTTTTCCGCCTAGACTCGGAGTAGGCGTAAGTCGTGTTCTTCCAAGTTCATCTCCACTCTCGCTTCGGAACCAATCTGCCAAGCCAACCATTCGATAAGTTACTTCTCGGAGAATGAGAAGTCGCCGAGTGCACCACTATCTCCCGCTTTATTTCCTCTCCATCAGAAAGGGCCACAGTGTTATGGCTGCCATCCTTTGAATCATCTAAGGACAAAACTCTTTCGAACTCCGCCATCTGTAGCTTCAACGTCTCTTTTGGAATAGGTGCTGAATGGAGTGGCTGAGGAGATAAGATGAATGTTGTCGGATTGAGTGGAGGTATGGAAGTGTCCTGCTGAGGTGCAACAATTGAAGAAGTACTGGATGCTGGAGAAGCTAAAACTAAAGTCATCGCCGTAGAAGTGATCTTCTCCTTTGACTGAGATCTTCTGTGTACTTTCAACTTCTCAAACCTTCTATTGCTTTCTCCTCCATGCTTCCGCTTGAGGGAATCTCCTGCGCCAAAGTTGCCTATGACTTGATTCATCAATGCTTCATCAAGGCAATTTCCTTTTATCGGAAACCAGTTTGAAGTATTCACGAAAAACAACTCGCATCTTTCTTCAATTGTATGATGACCTCCTACGTTATCATTAAGTATGACTCTATCTCCTCTCATTTGATGGTAAATGTGAAGTAACACATTCCCATCATCTTTAAGATCCGCAGATATCCGCGCTAGTCCAAAGTCAAATACTTGCCGTGTTGATAGCCTGCTAAAATCCTTCTATCTAACCTCGTACTCACTTAAGCACTTCATCCAAAAATCCTCCAATGAAGGCACGTGTGCATACTCCTAGGAGATCGTCTTCCCGGCTACTCCAAATGGATCGAAGTTCAACCGTGCCATGAAGAACTCTTGCTCATATTCAGATAACATCTGCGTCTCCATCCCTCGAGCTCTATGAATGCTCTGGCAGCTATTATGTCCCACAGTGATGGAAAAAAACCCGTAGACTTGTGTCGTTTCGACTGAAGGTCATGTATCTCCACAAGTTGCCTGCTCAGCTCCATGGCAATCAATCTATCATTCGGATATCTGGGCATCTTTATTGGTTCTCTAGAAAAGCCGTAACCCTGAGGTATGTGAAATCTGCAAACTAAATGAATAGACTGTCCAATCCTGGATACGGCTTCCCACACTTCTTTGCTTACCCTGTTGGCCTTTAGGTCCTTGTCTAGCCTGCAAATGAAATCGTAGAAGAATCCATCATTGACCACTTTGAAATCCTTCTCGCATGCAGGTACAGTAAGCTATGGGTAGCACTCGAAAATGGGGTCCTTAGAAAGAACACCACATCTATCCAGCTTGGAAAAGATGCCTTGTGAAGCTACAAAGCATATACCAAGTAGTAAGTCATTATGAAGCTGAAAGTACGCTTCACGTTCCGGAGTTGCTCACCAATGTTGTCACTAATAATTTTTGACCAATTGATTATGGAATCAACCTTGTTGACTTCAATGGTCCTGATGAAAGCATACATCCATGTACAGAAAGTGTAAGCATTTGTCTCGCCATTAATCATCCTGCATAACAATTTTACAATATCATCGACCTCTGCGCACTAAATTGGACTTTGCGAAAGAGTTCTTAGAAACTTAGAAGATCTGGGCTTCTTCATGTATCTGCTATTCATTATATTCAAGCAGTCAACTCTATGCTGCTCCCACCTGCTGTCGGCATCCTGAATGCTAATGGAAGTCACCACCTTTCGCACCGAATCTTCAAACAATAATTGATGAACTTTGCATCCAACCGAATTATTGTTTTCCCCGTAGCGTCTCACACTGATCTGGATAAAGGATGGTAAGATCTAGCACACTCCATAACAAACTCTCGCAACTGGGATGTGTATGGAAAGGCTGCAGCTCGAATAATTCCACTGCTTTTAATTGCACGCATGAGTGAAGTCTTTCCTGCTCTTGATCTATCAATCAATTCGGAAAGAGGTTCTAGACCTAAATCTGTGTCTCCTATGTCTACAAATTTGGAAGTGATGCCCGATTCCGTTGTGCTTTCTTTTTCATCCCCATTTGCCATAGCTTTGTCTATCTTTGTTTGAATAATTCTCTTTCTTCTTATTTGGCTGGATTTCTTCAAAATTGGTGCAAAAGCGATTTGGATAGTTCTTGATTCGGAGGATATATTCAATGTATTGGACATTGATTAGATTTTCTTTTCTTTTCAGTAAAACACCCGTAATGAATTCTTACAATTAATTTAGACAAAGATGGCAACTAAAGCATAAAGCATGAATAGTGAATTCTAATGATAAAAATCTACATTTTCAAGCCTCTGCTTGCCCCAAATATTGATGTTTTATTTGCATGCGAAAGAGAGCATGAATTTTTCCAACTTCATCCGAGCACTGTATCACTTATGCAAACAATTATGCAAACACAAATCAACCTCCTTCAATGTATGCGCCAAAATTGGAAGCTTTTACCCTTGATTTGATCTTCTTTTGAGCAAAATCCTCTTCAATATGGGGCACACTTTTCCTCCGGGCTGCAATTCTTCACCGTGAGTTAATTAATTCACCCTTATGGCAGCCCATGCTTATATAACCCTCATAATTCTATAATTAATAATTGTCCTTATTCTGGCAATTAATTAATTAAAAATCATGCTCTTCTCTTTAATTGGTGTGCTAACATTGCATGATTAAGGACAACCATGCATTAAATTAAATTTAATCAATTTAATCATCCGCTCTTCAATTCACTTAAGCTTCATAGGGTGCTTTGACCATAGCCACTTTAAAATAGAATTTAATTTAATCAATTAATGCTTCAAAAGCATTAAATATATACCAAAAGGGGTGCACTTTTTGTCATGAAGGGGCAACCTTTAAATAAATTAAATTTAATCAATTTAGACCATCTATTTCCATCTCTTTTATTCCCCTTTACTTTGTTGACTTTCTTTCATGCTTGGGCCAATTTTAGAAGAAGAATTAATTAAAATAATCACTTTAAAGGCTGCCATATTCTCCTAAAGGGGTCGCACTTTTTAGCATTATAGAATTCTATTTTTAAAAACACATGACAATGGGAATTTTTACCTACTGCAAGGTAGCCCCAAAAATCCCATGATCCACTTAAGTGATTTGACTTTGACAATGGGATTATTTACCTGCATGGCGACAGTAAAAAATCTCATGATTTCACTTAAGTCACTTTTCTTTTATTTCACCATGGGAATTTTTACCCTACAAGGCAAGAAATTAATTCTCGCGTGCCTACTAACTCTAATTTTCCCACTGCAACTTAAGTTACTTTTCCATCATGGAATAAAGTATCCTGCAAGGCAGGCAATAAAATCCCACCTACCTGCTGCTTCTATTTTTCCCATGATCCACTTAAATCCTTTGTTTTCCAAATATGCGTCCAACCCGCGGGGCCTTTTTTAGTCTGCGACTTCGCCATTTTCGAGTGAGCCGGACCTCCGACGCTAACTTCCTTCTGGCACAATGTGTGTATGTGATCTTAGAATACTCCAAGCTAAGAATCGGGCTAACCCGGCAAAGGAATTGATCCAGAGAAATTTCACAAAAACGGGCGAGAAAACACAAAAACACGAAAAATTGTCAAAAATCACAAATAAAGCCCAAAACATATTCCTAGTTAAAACCCTTCTGGTATATAGGAATAATGATATGTTCGATCACAAAAGGGTTAAAACGGAGCACAAATTGCCTCAAACAGGGCTCAAAATAATTAAATACAAATTTCCCACAGACAAATCCTGATGACAGAATATAACAATTTTGGGCATCTGGGTATTTGGCGAAAATGGCTAATATGGCTCTTTGGGAATATCTTGACACAATACAAGAACTTTCAGGCAATAAAAACACAAAACGACCCACTATTTTAAAAGTATGAAAAAAAAATCGGATAGGGTAGTCACAGATTTCAGGATGAAATCTGGGGACACCAGAATCCAAACCGCATGAAGTGGAGAGAGGTGAGCAGAGGAGGGGGTGGACAAGATGCACCACAAACCAAAGATAAATGTCGCATGGAACACCACTTCAAAACCCATTAAACACAGCTCCCAAAATCTGTAATAAACATCAGAGAATGTACGGTATACTCTGCAATGACAAGAGGCAAGAAGAGACAACAAAGTAAGCAAGGATGGACAAAATGCATCACGAAACAAATTTTATTGCTCCATAAGTCACACGGTACATCATCAATGGGCAAGAGGCAAGAAGATGCCATTACAGAGCCATGAGGAGAGGCTTACACTCCACATTCTACCCTAGGGGGAAAGAGAGAGGGGCACAGGAAAGAAACATTGACCAACCTCTTGAAAAATGCCCCTCCTTTACAATATATAGGAAGAATAAGAGAGAGAGGAGGGAAGAATTCGAACCCTGTTCCAACCACCCTTGTAATGCATTGAATCCTGCTCTAAAAGCTCAACCACCAACCATAAATGCCCTTGCAAAATCCGCTTATAATGTGTCAATTCTAGTTCCCCACTTCTATTTGGCGTGTTGAAGAAGGAAGAAAGACAGATCAAATCAAATCTGATCTGGTTGTTGAAACAATCGGATCCTACATTAATGTCATGAAAGATGTTTTTCTTATTTTCACCCACCTAGCCTTGTCAAAATTAAAGTTTCGGGCTTCCATTGCACAAACGAGGTCAAGACCTTTCCAAAACATTTTCTCTTGCTCAAATTCGAGTTTCCAGTCGAAAGATATGGTACATCTCGAAGATCGGGGTCACAGGTGCAAAATACTTAAAAGAGATTGTCCATAGAGGGTCCACGTGGTAGCCTCGCGCGTCTTGAAGATTCAGCCCCTTCCTTTCGGTCTTGAAATTGCGCCAGACTGAAACATGGTGACTTCCGCGGCTCTTCGATTTCCTTTGTCTTTTGCCTGAGTCCCTTATGTTGGCGGAGACCTTATCCCTAACCCGAGACATGTGGAGGCTTTGCGCTCATTTGGAAACTACCCCTAGATTTTGTTTTTGAAGTTGCGTGGACAAGACACGTGGAGGCCTTCGCGAATATTTTGGATTTTTCTACGTCCGACCTTACCTTTTAGGACTCGACCACGTGGCGGGATGGCACTTGTTTGGGGATTGCCTTTTGGTCGTGCCTTTAAAATTGTGCCAACGAGACACGTGGCTCCTTCCGCATGCCTTGTTTTATTTCCTTATGTTTTAGCTTAAGTCCCTTTCGCAGCGGGGCCATATGTCGACCCGAGACACGTGGAGACTTAGCACACATTTGCGACTTACTTACTGGATTTTCCTTCGAAGTTCCGCCGAGATGACACATGGCTCCTTCCGCTAGCCTGCCTCTATTTAGACTTTTCAACCACTTCTACCTTTTAGGGCTCTGACAAGTGGAGGTTCGGCGCTTGTTTGAATCTCTGCTTTAGACTGTGCCCTTAAATTTGTGTTGATGCGACATGTGGCGCCGTCGCGCTTCTATATACTTAGCTGATTTGGGCCTTGATCCATTTGACTTTTGTTGGACCCAAGACACATGGAGAGTTTGCGCACATTTGGGAACCCACTCTTTTGACCCAGCCTTGGTGTTGCGCCGTTGAGACACGTGGAAGCCTATTTCTACACTCTTATACTTAGTCGATTTAAACAATCGGCTCCGTCCCTTTTTCGGACTCGAGACACATAGAGGCTTGGCACCAATCTAGGAGATCCGCTTTTGGATTTACCTTTGAAGATGTGCCGAGCTGATGCGTGGCGCCTTCCACGAGTCTGCGATACTTAGCCGATTTCGGCCGATGCCTTTCTCGGACCCTAGACACGTGGAAGCCTCGCACTCATTTGGGAACCCACCTGTATTTCACTTCTAAAGTTACGCCGAGTTGACACGTGGTTCCGTCCACTCGTTCTGCCCCATTTTGATTTTTCAACGGCCGATGAGACCTCGCGGGCTAGTAGGCTTCATGCGGGCTCGCATTTTAAAACTGTACCATTTTGCAAAAAGTGTAAAAGTTCCAAAGTCCCGCATTTATATTATTGGCAAAATTTCCTCCACGGCCCCATGAGCCCGCTTTTTCCAAAAGGCATCCCACCCACCACCGGCTGCATTTCCCGCTTAGACAAAAAGACATCTCCGGGCCCGCTGGCCCGCATTTTCCACTTGGGCAAAAAGACATCTGGGCCCGCAAAAACGCATTTTGCACTTGTGCCTTTGTGAAAAGTGAAAAAATGACAAAATATCTCTCACCGCCCCGTCGGTCCGCAATTTCCATTTGTCAAAATTTCCTCCCTAGGCCCGTCGGCCCGCTTTTAGTAAAAACTCCTTCCCGGCTCAAGCGGGCCCGTAACTTCAAAAATACAAAGAGTTAGAAAGACTTTTTTCTATCTCTAAAAGGGGAAGAGATTTCCTATCTCATGGAAATTCTTTCAAGTGGCCTTAAGTGCTTAATATATGTAAAAATTCAGATTGAAGCACAAAAGAGGAAAAATGGTGTTAGTTGACCCAAAAATAAGTGTGAGCTTATTTGGTCAACAATTATTAGTTGTATGTTATTACAGTTAGTGATAGGTTGGAGGATGGGGCTAGTGGACCTTCACTTGATGATCACCCCATTTTGTAGGAGTTTTCTGATGTGTTTCCTAGTGAGTTATCAGGGATGCCTCCCCGCATGAGATATATTTTCACATTGATTTGGTTCCAGAAGCGGAACCTATCTCACTCGCGCCATATAGGATGACCACACCTGAGCTATGTAAGCTAAAGTTACACCTAGAGGGCATCCTTGAGAAAGGCCTAATCTATCCTAGTGTATCCCCTTGGGCTGCACTAGTGATTTTTGTGAAGAAGGACGGATTAGTGCGGTTGTGTGTGGACTATTGTCAGCTAAACAAAGAAACGGTCAAGAATCGTTACCCCTTCTTCGCATTGATGATTTCTTTGATGAAATGAAGGGGGCCACTATGTTTTCTAAGATTGATCTTAAGTCAAGCTACCATCAATCGAGGAAGATGTCCACAAGACGGCTTTGCAGCATAAGATATGACCAATATGAGTTCACGGTTGTGCCATTCGGTCCCGCGAATGCCCCTGCAATGTTCATGAGTTTCATGAACACATGTTCAGACCTTTCTAGACCGCTTTGTACCCATGTTCCTTGATGAAATTTGGATCTACTCTTGTACGCGTGAGGAGCAAGAGGAGCACCTTCGTCAAGGTCTACAGTGTCTTCATGAGCAACAACTTTACAGGAACTTGGAGAAATGTGCATTCTTTCAGTCAGAGGTGCAGTATTTGGGCGACATTATTTCTAGGGAAGGTATCGCAATCAATTCCTCCAAAATTAGAGTCATTATGGATTGGCCAAAGCACCACCAAAGTGTGCCCGAGTACGCAATTTCATGGGGTTAGCAAGGTACTATAAGAGGTTTTTTCAGGAATTCTCTCGAATTGCACACCCCATCACTTCCCTTCGGCTGAAACGGAAGAAGTTCATTTGGTCCGATAGCTACGAGATGGCCTTCGGGACACCGAAGGAATTCCTTACTACAAAACCCATTCTCACAAAGGTGTCGATCCACAAGGTCGGTTCTTCGTATGCACGATGATTCTTTGGCAGGATTAGGAGGTGTATTGATGTAGGAAGGCCGTGTAGTAGCCTTCTCTACAACGGGAAAATCATGTTACTCAAGTAGAACATATTCTTTATGTAGCTTGCATTTTTGCAGATACATAACATCAAGGAGGACAACGTTGCGGTTAGCCTTCTTGCTACTGTTTAAAAGGAAAGGCACTTCAATGGTTTCAAGGGTTAAGTGTTGATACTATAACAACTTGGGACGAGTCGAGTAAAATTTGTAAACAATTTGAAGACAAGAGTGATCACTTATCACTCGTGGAACAACTCACTACCATAAAGAGAGCTCCCCAAGAATACATGAGTGATTTCAACTTCCCATTCCACGTAACCTAGGATAAGATTCCAGCACTCATAAATCCTTCTTCAAATAATGCATTCTTGTAGTATTTGCGAGCCTTGAATAGCGATGTAGCAGTTATGATCCTATCCATGGGAGGGACTACACTACCTAATGCCTACAACAAACATAAAAGCGCAGAGAATTCCTTGATTCAAGTGGAAAGATAGCTCGACGACCGCCATGTTGTTGTCTCGCATTTTAAGAACAATCGACTATCATTGCTCCTTTTCTAGAAGCCTCTAAGTAACTAGCAAATTTCGGTGTACCCCCGCCTCTTCAAATGACCTATTTAAAGTCAAGTCACCGCTGCAAATTTTGGGAACGAGCTCATTGCACTCAAGAGGCAACAATTTCAAAACAATCGTCCATACCAGGCCAAAAATTAGCGATGCAAGCTAACCATCCTTTTCAAGGAACAATCACCTCAAAATCAAACTGCAGGTCAATTTGCGAATGTCATGCCTTTGAAATGTTAGAACCCTCTTCTACTAGCTCATCAAGAGACATAATACCTATCCGAATAATCTAGTTCAAGACTACGAATGGTGTTATCCTTTTCACAACCCCACAATTAAAATATTTATTCCAATGGAGTTCTTAGCCGAGCCCCTTATGGTTCAAAGCGTATCTAGCCCTTGGTGCAACCAGAAAATTCATCTACACAGAAACAACAGATTAACCACAGTACCAAGAAACCACTTTGCTAAATTGGCAAGCAAAAGATTTTTGTGGGTTGAATACAGATTCCTCATCAGTGGCGGTAAAAACTCATTCCAAAAAGAGAGCAATCGAGCCTAACACTTCCAAAGCTGATCAACCATCCACTTCACAGCCTCAACCACAAGTCATGCGGTTGATAAGAATGCTTTGGAAAGAAGCCACCGAAACACCTACCACCAAGTTGCGAGGAAAGAAGGTTCATTAGGCATCACGATACCAAACAAGAATTTTCCAAAGGAGGATCCCAATGCCCAAAGAAGTGTCAGCAAATTAGGAGAAATTCCCTTCAGCATAGTGGAACAAATGAAGAAAAACAACCTAAGTGTTACTATGTGGGACGCACTCTCAATCCCCTCTCAGAGGAACTTGTTGTGAGAGGCTCTAAATAGTTTTGTTACAAACGACACATCATCAGATCATGAAACAACAACCACTACAAGTTTTTGTCAACCAGAAGGGTAAAGTACCCCAAAGGAAAACAAACCACCACCATTCTATATTTCCCTTATCATTGGTGACCACTCGGTACATAATTGCATGATTGATTCTTGTTTCATGAGCTCAGTCATGCCCAAACAAATTGCAGACGTGTTAGGCATACATTATACACCAGTATCTAGAGGATTTGTTCAGTTGGATAGCACAACCGTCAAAAATGTTGGAGTTATCAAAAGACTTCAACTTACCATCCATCCATGCCCACGTTTGTCATTCACTCAAGACATATCAGTCATTGATCTCCCTCCTCTCTTTGCCATCTTCCTATCACGATATTTCAATGCTAAGATGGGCAATTATCTATCAGCCGATTGGTCACATATGATTCTCAGGACTTGATACGGAACCAAAGTAATCATAACAGCGGAACCAATTTGCCATAATCATGTAGAACCCTACGGTGCTAGTTCTATAAAAGGGAATTACACCATCCATGATCCGAGAAGAAGAAGATGTTGATCATGAGTTGACCACTCTTATTGAAGAAGTCCCCGATATTGTGTTGGATGAAGTAGAGAACATCAATACAATCCCTACGCTAATGTGTTGGCAGAGGAAGAGGTTGGTTTGTTGTTTTTCGAAGAGATGGGATTGGGTACATACTGCATTCATGAAGAAGATACGATCAAACCATAACTTGTCAAAACACCAAGGAATTACGAAGGATCATGCAATTGTTCTTCAATGGATCAAGAAGTAAGAATGGATCTGTCGTGTTATGTTCATGTATCCAGAGGCAAATGAGTACTTCTCATCTTTCTGGTTGCAATTCAGTTGCACTAACAATGTTGCTGAATATGAGGCCCTTTTGCAAAGAATTAAGCCACCCAAAAGAAGAGAATCAAAGCCCTAACTATTTTTGAGACAATAAGTTGTTCATCAAGTAACAAAGACACACCGCATCCAAAATGATCTTTTAGACCATACAAGAACTGAGTCTAGGATTTGATTGAAGATTTCGAAGCTTTTGGGATCCACACGGTTCCTAGAAATCAAAATCAAGATGCGGATAAGCATGCTATGATTGGCTCGCAATACAACATACCCGTTGATATCATGAAAGAAAGGTGGCAATCCGTCAAAATGGTGGTTCAACTTGCAGTCCCTGATAACATGAGTAGTTGGCAAAGTTGGCAAGTGTTCGATAGTGACAAACAAATTGTCCTTTTCCTACAAGAAGAGGCAGAGTTTCTTTGTGAAAAATCAAGATAAGTTGCAAGAATCATATGGTGATAAAATCATATAATTGAAAATCAACAAACTACCAAAAGGCTTAGTCACTCTGGAATCCATCTTCAATTCAGATGATCAAGCCAAAAGACAAAGCTCTAACATGGTGGTCAAAGAAGAAGATTTTGAGGAAGTCGAGGTAGCAAATGAAAAGTTTTGAAGATCAGAAAAGTGTGTACTTCCGAAGAGAAAGAAGCTTTCATCAAAAATTTCAAGAGTATCACGACATTTTTGCATGGAGCTACAAAGACCTGCATGGTTTTGATCTAGGTCTAACACAACATACCATCGAACTAGATCCTAATTCCAAGCCAATTTGTCAGAACAAAGGCCAATTAATCCCAAAATTGAGCCACTAATGAGAAAGGAGCTAACCAAACTCATTGGGGCATTTATAATTTTTCCCATCAAACATTCCTCTTAGGTAGCCAATCTAGTGCCTGTAAGGAAGAAGAACAGAGAGATTCGGTTGTGCGTAGATTTCAGGGATTTGAATCGTGTGTCATTGAAAGACCATTATCCTCTTCCATCAATGGAGAAAATCCTTCAAACGGTGGTAGGAGCTCAAATATTTTCTTTGCTCGATGGATATTCGGGTTACAATCAAATTGTGGTCCAAGAATCCAATCAATTCAAAACGGCTTTCACTACCAAGTGGGACACGTATGCTTACAACAAACTGTTATTTGGATTGTCCAATGCCGGGGATACTTTCCAAAGAGCCATGGATATGACATTTAAGGGACTAATTAACAATATCATCTTGGTTTACC
Source organism: Taxus wallichiana var. yunnanensis (assembly GCA_018340775.1). Lineage (NCBI taxonomy): Eukaryota > Viridiplantae > Streptophyta > Pinopsida > Cupressales > Taxaceae > Taxus > Taxus wallichiana. The sequence continues at coordinate 189,933,241 of CM031239.1, forward strand.
TTGATGATATAACTATATATTCTAAGTATGCAGAAGACCACATCACGCATCTAAGGAAAGTTTTCCGAAGATGTAGAGAATTTGGGGTTTCACTTAACCCCAAGAAATGTATTTTTGCAGTGCACGAGGGAAAGTTGTTGGGGTATGTTGTTTCATTAGGACAGTCAATTGATCCAGTCAAGATTCCTTCATTATGTCCTTATCTCTCCCAAGTCACAAGAAGGGTCTCCAGAGTTTTCTAGGAACCATAAATTTCATGTGGAGATTCATCCCTCAATTTGCAGCATTGGCTAAACCACTAATAGCCATGTTGAAGAAAAATATTCCATTCTCATGGACAAAGGAAGGAAGGGAGAGCTTTAAAGCCATCAAAATGGTCATTTCTCAAGCTCCCATGCTATCTCTGAATGCCGGTTTGATAAAGAATTTATCCTTTATTCTTTTGCAGGTCAAGAGAGCATTTCTTGTATCCTCACCCAGCAAAATGATAACCTATTGGAGTAACCAATTTCTTTCTTCAGTCAATCCCTCAAAGACTATGAGCTCAAATACTCATTCATTGAAAAACAAGTCTTTGTGGTTATTCGAGCTTTGAAGAAATTCAAGCACATGTTGTCCAACAATAGAATTCATCTGATGGTGTCTCATCCAGGTGTCAAGGAATTTTGTTGAACAAAGAGATGAACGAAAAGCATGCTTTGGATGGATCACGAAGGTGATGGAGTATGATGTACATATCAAAGTTACCAAACTTTTCAGAGGTAAAGGTTTGTGTCAACAACTTGCTACAGACATGGAATCAAAAGGTGATGAGGATGCGACGCTCCTAAACACTGATGAGGGTGATGATCAAGTTGACTGGTTATCCAAAATGAAGAATTTTCTTTTCTCGGAATATATCCTATAAACATGGATAAAAATAAAAGATGGACTTTCTGTCTTCAGTCTATTCCATATGTTCTAGTAGATAATGTTCTCTTTCGAAAGGATTTGAATGGTGTTCTCCTTCGGTGCATGGGACCGAAACAGGTAAGTAAGATACTAGAAGAGTTTCACAATGGCCTATCTAGAGGACATTATTCTACACGAACAATTGCTACCAAGATCATTCGAGTAGCTACTATTGGTTGGATTTGTTCAAAGATGCCCATCTATGGATAAGGAAGTGTAAGTAATGTGCCTTTTTCACTAGGAAGCACAAGTTGGCGGTTATTCCACTGCATCTAATTAAAGTGAATCAACCCTTTGTTCAATGGGGTTGGATTTCATCAGAAAAATTAATCCTCCATCTAGTGATGGACATACATGGGTCCTTACTACAACGGAATATTTTACTCGATGGACAGAGGCATTAGCATTGAATGAGAGCAATGAGAAAGCAGTTCTTGATTTCTTAGAAGGTATAATGACAAGTTTCGGTGTTCCGTTTACAATTATTTCAGAGAATGCAATGACTTTTCTTGGTTTGATGTTGAGTGAACGGGCTATGAATGGGCTGTTAAGAATGGGGTCTACCTCAAAACTTCGTCTAATTACTATCCACAAGGAAACGGATTGGCCGAGTCTAACAAAAAACCTCATAAGGATTATGAAGCGTACAATGGAGACTAACGGAGGACTTAGCATACACATCTTAAGACCGCTTTATGGGCGAGATCCGATCACACCTACAAGGGCCATCGGAAATTCTCTTTTCATGTTAGCATATGGAAGAGAAGTAATACTTCTCCTCTCCTTGGAATTACCATCTTTCGAGTTGGCTCATCAGCTTGAAGTTATAGAGAATGATCCTCTAACAGTAAGTTTTTCCGAACTCATGGAGTTAGAAGGACGAAACAAGGCTATGAAGACTTTGGAGCAATATCAGGCTTAGGTTAAGAAATCTTTTGACAAGAAGGCATCCAACAGGCATTTTTAAGAGGGAGACTTAGTTCTCAAATGGGATGAAGATAGGGCCAAACCAGGAAAGCACGCCAAGTTTGACGCTATCTCTGGAGCAGGCCATACATCATCACGAGTTACAAAGAGACGAATTCATTTCGTCTATCTGGGATCAATGGAGAAGAACTGCCAATTCATGTGAATGGGATACATCTCAAAGCTTTTTTGACATCATTCTACCCCATATGTACAGTTTAGTTAGGTGTTTTCCTCCAAGTGCTTATGCACATTGTTGTGTTTTGTTCTTTTGCTTTCCTTTTTGTTGTGTTTTGTGTTGTTTTGCACATTGTTTCATCATTGGAGGTTTTCAAGGAGAGGAAGGTTCAAAGTTTCCATAAGAGTTTCATACATCTGCTTCATTCAAAATTCTGTAGTGTTCATGATGCCAAGCATTCAACAGATTTAGTATACCTCATGCCTAGCATTCCAAGGAGGTCCAAGATCAGATTTTCTCAAGGGGATTTCGGGATGTATCACAGAAGATCAAATTACTTTCAAAGTTCCAACCTTGACTCCATGCTCGATTGATGACTTAAGGCTACTGTAATCATGCTTAGCAGGAAATCATCCCTGAGAGGTCGCTAAAAATGTTATCCAATTTTCCACACATGAAAAATTACACAACGGGGTCCTATTTAGTTCAAAATGAAACGTTAAGTCCCGAAAAGCCCATTTCCGGTCATTGTGGGGATAAATTAATTATAATCGATAACTTATGCTTGAAGAAGTTCTATTCTATTTCCATCATCCACTGATTTTGAGGGGAAACTCTAGAAGTTAAAATCAAGGCAAAAGAAACCAATTTAAGGTGACAAGGGTGTTATGAGCTGAAAATAGCTCGCCGGCAGGCTCGATGAGCTACTCAGCGAGCTCACACAATGTATAAGGGTTAACATTCAACTCAACTCGGTCAGGCTAAATTGATTTGTTCGGTGAGCTAAGTTGAAAAATGAAGGGGCCGGGTTGCATAAAATTTGGACCGTCTTTCAGAATAAATGGGCACTAAGGTGACTATTGATCGAACCGAGATCAACACGGGCGGGATTGTGAATGACTTGGGCTCGGCATAATAAAGGAAATGTGTCAACAGTGCCATTTGAATCGAGCTCCCTGATCTCGTGAGGGTATTATGGAGGCACCGAGTCAACAATAAGTTAAACTGGAGTCTAGCGAATAATCCTAGACTATGATGCAAAGGAGAACCAACAAAGAAGCTCGGTCAATGGTCACAACAAATGAGTGGGTGAGCGATGTGACTCAAGTTCGAGCTCGCCTTATAAAGGAACGTGCACAGGCTTATAGGAGAATTCAACATGGAAGTGAAGGATTCAATGCTTGCAAGTAAGGATCAATGCAAATAGTTCACAGATGAAATCATTTGCAAGATATAATTTAGGCGAGTGATTTGAGCATTTGAGCCAGAGGCATGGAGCATCGAGTGGCTCCAAGATTGGATCTGCGGGGCATGCTTTGAGCTAGAAAGGGGCTCGGCCGAGGCATTCCGTAATCCATGACATATCTCGGTTGAGAATCGTGTCGAACTCGATAGTGAGGATGTCGTTTCCAAGTTTGTAGTCGCAATTAATTGTGATCTCAAGTCAATCGGTCGAGCAAGACCTTCATGGACTTGGCTCATTGCGGAATAAATCTTGGTGTGCATGATCTCGAGCTAAGGCATCTACATGTAGAGAAGAAAGAGAACTCGTCGAATGGTACCAGGCTCGAGATGTTGACACAGGCCGCCGAGGTTGAGTCCACAAGGTTGGGTTCACGAGGAAATACGAGAGAAGGAAACGACTCAATGGGAGAACTCGGTGAGTTAGCTCACTCGATCGAGCTGAGCTAAGTAGGAAAATAGTGGGCTTCCGAAGAAATTTTGATTCATTTCCTAGTCGAATGGACAAACGACGCTTAATTCCTGCATCTTAAACGTTGGCATGAAGGGTTTTCGAGCCCGTCTGGAATTATGGGGATTCAGGGCTGACTAGCTAGGTTGGTGCATTCGTAAAATGGCATCCAAAGTCCCCAATCCACCATTACTAACTTGCAGGCTCCCGCATTATAGGAACCACATCAATTAGAAAATTGGCATGGAAAAAAAATGGTCGGGCTTCAGAGCTAGAAGATCCAACTCGAAGAGTCATGTCATGGCCAAAGTTGAAAACGAGAACAATCTCATGAAGATCGTTGAGTCGTCCAATTGAGTGGGAGACCGATCAAACGGTAAGTGCAGACTAATGCAAATAAATAGAGCGAATTGTTGAGAATTCATCGTTGATTTTGAAGGAGATAAGGCTGATCACAATGCGTAGTGAGTTTCAAGTAATCCCAAATGGTAAGGTGTCAAGTCGTTGGAGAAGTTATGAAGTTGGTAGATTACGTGAATTCTAGGTGATGCGTCGAGATTACTCCATGTAAGTCGGGAGTAGATATAATGTTGAAGAGCCATTGGCCAAGCTTGGAGGTGTAGGCATGTCATACATGAATGTGAATGAGCCGAGTTCGGGGCACTACATTAAATCAGTTAATCAATGGGATTGTGGAATGAATTGGCCCGACGGTCATTGTGTTTGAGAACTTGTGGCCAAGTTCAAAGAAAATCGGCTGTTCGTAACCGAGCCACGGGGGTTGAATTTTATGAGTTAAAACTAGAGGGTTTAAAAAGTTTAGGGAGCTCGGCGTGGAATATCTCTTAACATAGAGCTTGTTCGAATGAAGCTTGGTTAGTAGGAGAGCTCGTCGAGTAAGGGAACTCGAAGAATGCAACACGCACAAGTAACTCATGGTCAACACATCACGAGGTAGGAAACTGGATCCATACGAAAATGGTAAGTTTGCAAACATATAAGATGAATCTCACGAGCCATGTCTAAGCTCGGCGATCGCGCACCAAGGAGCAAGGGTGGAATCGAGATAAAGCCATAGAGACATACATAGCTAGTGTGGGATTCAACTCACCTCATCAAGCTTAGGGGATATATCGAAGAGCTCGCGAGTTGCGTTGGTTGATGCGGCGGTGTAGAGGAACTCTACGGTGATTACTTTGCCATGGAGTCGGTGCTCGGTGATGAGAATGGAACTCGACATGCATCGGAAGGAGAGGTGGTCCGATGACTTGGTGAGTCGGCGGCGAGCTCAATCTTGGCGCAGATTACTTGACTGACGATGGAAGATGACTTGTTATACATAGCTAGTGAATAGCTTGATTACACTCAATGGATGAGTGATGTGGCTAAAAAAATGGAAATGAGCTCACAAGTGTTAGCATTGGTCTCGATAAGTCATGGGAGATCGGATGGTGGTGAGCTAAATAAGCAAGAGCTCGAGGAAATATGTAGATAATTCAGATCGATTTTCATTTTAGTTCTTGCATGTTGGTATGGGCCTAATATGAGCCATTACGTTGAAGGTTGAGTTCGAACAGGTCCTTTGGTGGTGATTGGGAGCCTCAAGCCTTGATAGCAAAGCTTGCTTCAAGTGGTTGAAGTAGAGAGGGTGAGGCTTTATAAATTTTAGCTCAGGATTTACAGCATATAATGATTCGAACTCGGAGGAAAACTTGTGTATGTAGGAGCCAATTTGGGCATGGGAAATAATAAAAGATAGCTCATTTTGGAGCTCACTAACTTCGGTAGGTTGCTCGATCCTAGGAGCTTGTTGATGCTTAGATGTATCTCGACATTGATGGCTCGGTTCGATGCAAAGGACTCGAGTGATAGAAGGAGCTCCTCGGTATTTGTGAAAGGGATCCAATACAAGAACTCATCTTGATTGCGGTAGTAGGAGTTCAACTCGGCAGTGAGCTCGTTGAAGAATCGTGGTCCCAGGGTAGGAGCACAACTTCGATCACGATGGGAAAGATGGAAGTGAGCTCGCGAGGAGAGAGCTCGGTGATGAGCTTGGTGCCCAGTCAATGCGCGAGGTGAGTCGGCGGTGAGCGCAACGCAAAAAACGAAGGAGCCCGTGAGCAAGTTGGTTAAAGTAGCTCGATACCCAACTCGGTGAGTTGGCTCGGCGAGCCAAGCACCGATTTGGGTCCTCTTTTATCCTATTTTCATGCCTTACCCCCCTCCTCAAGTCAAACAAGTCAACGAGGGGTCCCTCCATTATTTTTTAATTAAATTAATATTCTTATTTTAAATATTTAATTAATACTATTTATTATTATTATTAAAATATTTTATTTAATCATGTGCCTTCAATTTAGAAAGGGAATTTATGACTTCTTCTCTCCTCTCTCACATCTTTTATAAATGTAGTTTGGAAGCTCATTCTAACAAGTTGGACAAGTTGGACTTCTGAGACAAGTGTATAATTATCAAGAAACCTCTTTCTGCAGGTTGTCCTTGTATGTTGAGGGAACTTTCAGGCCTCCTTTCAAGACTGTAATGACAACTATTGTCTCTTCGAATATGTGATGTATTGTGAAAGTTTTTGAAGTAATAAAAGTGTGTGTTTTGTGACTAATCTCGGTTCTTTCATCCTTCTATACTTCTTTGTGTCTTTCTCATACTTAAAGGTACACAGTGCAAGTTCAAGTTTCTATTGCAGGTTCTTGGAGTTTTGTGCTTATCAAGTGGTGCGGTATTTCCTACATTGAGTTGTGGTATTTGTTTATCCTTCTCAAGTTCATCCTTCTTCACCGGAAGAGGGATAGATTGTTTTGTCTAATCAAGTTTAATAAAGGTAACACATGTTTTCGAATCAGTGGTATTTTGTACCACTGTCTAAGTTGCAGTAGGTGAAGTTGACTTGTGGTGTACACACCCTCTTCAAATCAACCCTTCCCGAGTCTTGCAACACCCTTTATTTGGTGCATCACCATTCCTAGTATATTTTCATTTCTGCAAATCTCTTCCCTAAAACCCATGAAAATGTTAGCTTAGGTCTAGATAACTATTTTATTACACTAGGAGTAGTATATCACTTAGTTTAGGAAGAGGAAGTCGGCCTTCTCCGAAGGTTCACCTCGAGCCCAAGTCCCACACTTGAGAGGTGATCCCATGTGTCCCAATCACACCGAACGTCCTGTTCACATTCTGTCCATTCGGAGGGTGCAGTGCCTTGACAACAACACAACTCATGACTTTGAGCTTGCAGCAGTTGTGCATGCTTTGGTTCGATGGAGACATTTCCTCTTCGCGCAGCATTTATTCTTAGGAATGATCATTTGAGTCTTCGTCACCTCTTCACGCAACCCAATCTCAAGGTTCGTCGGCGGCATTAGATGGAGTTGCTTATTGAGTACGACATGGAGATAGAGAATGTGAAGGGGAAGGAGAATGTGGTTACAAACGCTCTAAGTAGACGGAGACACTTGGTTAGTGCTACTTCGGTGGGTATAGCTTTTCGGAGTAGGATTTTACATCAGCTTCCACATGACAACTTCTACATTGCGGCTCGATCAAAGATTGAATCTCGGAGACCCCTTGATAGTAAGTTTTATGGATTTTCATTAGAGGTGGATGGTCTTCTCGAGACACGGAGAGGCCGGATCTATGTACCTAGAGATGGAGGCTTAAGTCATGATATATTGGCAGAGGCTCATCATGCACCTTATCCAACCCATCCAGGGGTGAAGAAGATACACGCCACCTTGAGATAGCTATATCATTGGAGAGGTCTACAAACAAATGTAGCTCAATTTGTGTCACGTAATTAGAGTGTCAAAGGGTGAAGGTCGAGCATCACGATCCAGTTGGCCTTATCTACCTGCATGATATACGAGAGTGGAAATGGGACACCATTTCCATGGATTTCATCGTAGGGCTACCAATGTCGAGATACCACCATGATGCCATCATGGTCACGGTGGATAGATTGACGAAAGTGGCTCATTTTTCTCTGGTGAAGACCACCTATATAGTTAGTGCATGGAATTATATGGAAGATTATTTGTGACCGCGATTCCTTATACCTCTCATTTTTGGACTACCATACAGCATGCCCTTGGGACAAGTATCAACTTCAGTACAACTTATCATCTAGAGACAGATGGATAGATAGAGTGGGTGAATAAGATCTTGGAGGATATGTTGCGGATGTATGTCATGGACCATCAGTCTAGGTGGGAGGAGTACTTGTATTTAGTGGAGTTTTCCTACTAACAGTTTTCAGAGTTCGATTAGCATGGCTCCTTTTCAGGCATTGTATGGCAGGGAGTGCAAGACACCACTGAGTTGGGACAGATTGGAGGACGAGTTCTCTTGGGATGGCATTTTACGGGATATTGAGTAGCGAGGTTGTCATGATTCGACAAAGGTTACAGGAGGCTCAAGATAAATAGTAGAAATATGTAGATCATAGGAGGAAAGATCGTATTTTTGAGGTGGGCACGAAGGTGTTTCTTCGTGTCAAGCCTCATAAGAGTCTTATCTGTTATAGAAAAGACTCTAACTTAGCTCCTAAATTTGTGGGTCCCTTTGAGATCTTGGAGCGTATTAGTCATTTGGTCTATCGTCTAGCATTGCCACCCAACTTGTCTCGCTTACACAATATATTTCATGTTTCTATACTTAGGAGATACATTCCATATCCCTCTCATGTTTTGGAATGTACCGCATTGCGATTGAGCGAGGGAAGGTATCAATGGAGCTCATGCATATCATACAACGTAGGACCCTCGGCCTTCGAGGCTGCGAGATTGACAAGGTGCGGGTCCAGTGGGATAGCTACGATGAGACTGCAACCACATGGGAGGATGCCACTTTATTGCGAGCCCGTTGTTTCTAAATCTATTCTAGTGACTTCCAAGAGGAAGACAAGTCTAAGCGGAGGAATGTAGTGCCCACTCCACTTCGACACTATTTCATGTTGATGTTATTGTTGAACTTATACTTAGACATTTGAGTATTATATTTTGATCACTAGATGATGGAATATAAAGAGATTTAGACTATTGACATTATGTGATTTACATTTTTATTATGATAAACTAGATGACAATGATAGACAGGTTATACATATGTTGATTTGTGATATATTGATTTTTGTACTAACATGTCGTAATTTGGATGCATAACCTATGTTGGATGTTTTGAGTAGAATTATGATTTTATGGATGCTAAAATCGAATTAATTATATGATGCTCGATGATATAATTGCTTGCGTCAAATTATGATTATTGATTTTATATGTATATTGTTTTGATGTTGTTAATACGGCCGAAAGGCCAAAGAGGTATTTTGTTTGTGTTGTAGGACATTTTATCACATACATTGAAAGGGGATAGGGGACCAACCACGGAAGGATGTTGGGTGTTGAGTAATGCGGCTAAATTTTACAACTTATGGAATGTTTTAGTGTGGTATTTTTGCATGCCTAGTTAGGAGGTTTCCCATGGTGGTGACCTCACATGTGTGGCAATGGGGTGATATGTTTTCCCTTTTTTTTATTTTTTATATTTTTATTTTTGTTATATGTATTTAATTTTTAAAAATTGTTGCCACTTTATTAACAAGTAATAATGTGTCTTAATTAAATTAATCCTTCTTATTTGTTAACTAAAACAGAGATGTGATAAATAGATAATTATGAGTTTAGGTGGTCCTTGTTGTAACTGAGATTTGTGTTGATTTGTGTGTGATTTACTTTACCCAAACTTCAAAATTCAGATTATGACTTGAGAGGCCTTTTTGGAGGCTTGTGGGACAAATTAAGCTTGTCCCATGCCTATTAAAGTTACCTAACAACCCTACCTATGGGTTGGGGGTTTATTTTTTGACTTATTTAATATTTTTTTAGTGTAAAAGAGTCAAAAAAATTACACTTTCTATTTACCTCATTTAATTTTCTCCTTAGAGGGCATGGTGTGCAAATTTGAGTGCCATGTGGGTTGTGTTGGTGCAAAATCACGGCACCCCACGAATACTCCGTGACCAAATGGGTTGAGACTCTCAATGTGATTGCACAACATGGAGCATCTCTCAAAGTGTGGGACCTTGCGAGTTGAGAGAGCTCTCTGGATTAAGGTCGGTTCTTATTCCTCTGTTCAGGTGCACACAAATAAATTACAGAGGATCTATTCTAAAACCTACTCTATCTTACCAAGGAGACAGGGTTGAGAAGATAAAAAAATAAATAAACCTAAGCTAACGAGGTGATGCACCAAAGGAATGTTAAACACTCGTTTTGCAAGCTAACACAAACCATAGAAATGCAATGCAAACGCCATGCACAAATAACCAAACTGCAATGAGAGATCGAAGGCAACAATAAACACATGAGAGGGTCGAGAATCATCCACAGACATATTATTGCTCCAAAATTCGATACAGTGCATTACAGAGGCCAGGAGGCAAAATCTTGCATTACAACTTGAATGGGAGGTTTGGAAACTCCACAAAATTGCTTATAGACAAGGGAAGAAGGGAGAGTGCAAAACAGAAATGTCCAACCCTTTTACAATGAGCCCCGCCCCTTCATTTATAGATTCAGAGCCACGTAAAAAAAGGAGAGAGGCGAGAAAACTAATTTTAGACTCAGCTACCGGCCATCAATGGCCCTGCAAATCTGCCCACAATCTATCAAATTTGTGTTTATTGCTTGTTCGGCATGTTGAAGGAGGAAGAACAATGGATCAGATCGAATCCGATCTAGTTAGTGGAACAATTGGATTCTGTATTAATGGCACGAAAGATGTTTTCTCATTTTTACCCACCTAACCTCATCAAAATTAAAGTTTCAAATCTCCATGGCATAGATAAGGTCAAGATCTCTCCAATGGTGTCAAATTTGTCGAATTTCGGGCATTGGATCAGATGATATGCCCATTTGAATATTTAAATCGGGTCCGTACAAAAATGGCGTAGAAACCAATTAGCAAAACGGGTCAGCGGGCCTGAAATTCACTTTGCCCCCTTTTTGGCACAAAAATACAAAAATGCAAAAATTGCCCCGCAGCCCCGCAATACCTTTTTGTCAAAAAAAAACATCTTCAGGGCCCGTCGGTCTACATTTTCATTTGGGCAAAAATCACTTCAAAGCCCACCGACCCACATGTAATTTAGGCCTAACACGTGGCTCCTTAGGCATCGATGGAGGCATGACTCATTTTTATACTTTATGTCTCTCGAGAACGAAGCCCAAAAGTTAAAATTACTTCCACGACCCGCCCTCTGCTTTGACTTGGAACATGGCCACATGGAGGGTTGGCGCTTGTTTGGGGACCGCTTTTGGATTTTTCTTTTGAAGTTGTGTCGAGGTTGACACGTGGCTCCTTCCATAGCTTTTCTTTGTTCCTTTATGTTTTTTGACTAAGTCCTTTTGTTTGGCGGGGCCATACATCTGACTAGGGACACGTGGAGGCTTGGCGCTTGTCTAAGGACCCACTTTTAGATTTATCTTTGAAGATGCATCGGGCTGACACGTGGAAGCCTTGCACTCATTTGAGTCTCTGCTTTGGGTTGTGCCTTTGAATGTGCACCGTTAAGACACGTGGCACCTTCCGCCTGCACTTTTATACTTAACTAATTTGGGCCCGCTTTTAGATTTGACCTCTGTTGACCCTTGTCCACGTGGAGGGTCGCGTAAGTTCGAGTCTCCACCTAGGGCTCCCATCTTAAAATTGCGGCGAGCCAACACGTGTTTCCTTCTACTTGTTTGGACTTTTCAACGGCGGCTCTATCCTTTTTCCAGCCTGGGACACGTGGAAGCTCCGCGCTTGTTTGGAGACTGCTTTTTGATTTTAATCTTTGGAGATGTGCCAATGAGGCACGTGAAGGCTTCCGCTTATTCCTCCATACTTAGAAAATTTTGGACTCATTCTGAACCATTCGCGAGTCTCAAGACTTCAAGATTTTCTCCTTTCCTTTTCCTTTGAGCCTCTAGTTTTCTTCGATGATGTTTGTATCCTTCCCCGACCACTGCTCCTCCATTTTAGAGCTTGTTTGGAAATTGTTGTTGGATTTAAAACGTGGGCTCGTGCGAAGGAACTGTCCCTTTAATTTACTTGCGTCTGCATAGGGTCGTGTTTGATCAATTTTGTTGGGGCAAAAATTGAGATAACAATTTAGTGACTTCAGCGGGAACATCTCGCCTACTAGATGAATAGATCAGTTGCCTTGTTGTATCCATTGGGCACGGAATCGTGGTTGGTGGTTTGGTGCTAGTCTGTTCTTTTTCAAAATGAACACTTTGAGACCCGATTTTAGTTCTTTATGTATTTTTCTATTACGAAGCGAGCAACTATTACGAAACTATGGGTCTCGTTATTGCAAAATGTTGAAGGGTTTGGCATATTCACCGGAGGCACGTTAAACTGTATAACGATATAAACCTAGAGCAACAAAAACTTGTGCCCACAATACTTAGGGAAACAAAACCTACACTACAACAAAACAATGTGCATACACACTTAGGGGAAATAAAAATCTATGCTAATATTTACAAGGGTGGAACCTTCCCTTTTAGTAGCAATGTTTAAGATAGATCCCATTAACTGGGATCTAATTCTTCGCCATCCAATTTAGCCAGCTGGAAAGCATTGCTACTCTTGCACCTTGTGATCATGTAGGGGCCACTCCAAATGGCATCAAATTTGGAATGCCTTCTTGTCTTTGCCCGATCTGCATCCCATTTTAGAACTAAGTCCCCTTCTTGAAAGGTCCTCATTCTTTCTTTCTTATCAAAACTCTTCTTGATCAATGCTTGATCCTTTTCCATGCTTTGCATTGCATGCTCTCTTGCTTCTCCTACTTCCATTAGCTCTGCATACCTGATTGCCATGGGTTCAAACTCGGCTAGTTCCAACTGTTTCATGAGCTCTAAAGTGGGCAACTCCAATGATATGGGAAATACTACCTCTTTTCCATATACAAGCTTATATGGGGAGCTGCCTATGGATCTTTTGGATGTGATCCTATCAGCCCATAGAGCTGATTTGAGCTTTGTATGCCAAGTTCTCTGATTTTCATCAAGAGTCCTTTTGATAATCCTTAATAGGTTCTTATTTGTGGACTCTGCTTGGCCATTACCTTGAGGGTAATAGTTTGATGAAGTGTTGAGGTATACACCATTCCTGACAGCCCATTCAGTGATCCTTGTACCAAGGAATGCCAATGCATTATCTAATATAATAGTGGTAGGGACTCCAAACCTAGTGGTTATTCCTTCATAGAAATCCAAGATGTTGGATTCATTTGCCTCCTTAAGAGCCACTGCTTCAATCCACTTGGTGAAATAGTCTGTTGCTGTAAGTATCCACTTGTGGCCTTGGCTTGAGTTTGGGTTAATCACTCCAATGAAGTCTAATCCCCATTACATGAATGGCTGATCCACTGAAATTGGGCGAAGGGGCTAGGGCTACTAAATTTTCTTTCCCTGTGAAGAATGCACACTTCTTGCACTTCTTAATCCATGAGTAGTAGTCCCTGAACACTGTAGGCCAATAATAACTAACTTTCATGATCTTGAGATCATTACTCGAGGAGCAAAGTGACCTCCTGCTTCTCCATCATGGAACTCATGCAACACCTTCTCAATTTGGCTGTCCCCAATGCACCTCAATAGAACACTATTGATATCCCTTTTAAACAAGACACCACCAACAAGCACATATGGGATGGCTTGTAGTCTGAAGTATCTCCTCTTTGCTTTGTTCAATTTTGGAGGGCACAAACCTGTTTGGAGATAATGCACCAAGGCTTGAGTCCAACATGGAATAGGTGCATCATTAGCTGGTTGCTCTTGATCATTCTGCGCAATAGCGAGAACCTCTTTTCTACCCACCGACTCACTTTGTTTCTTGGAGGTGAGATGTTCACACAGACCCTTGCCACAAACCAGTTTAGTCACCTTGATCTCAATGTCATATTCCATTACCCGAGTGATCCAACTTACTCTCTTCTCATTCAAGTCCTTGTTCAGAAAAATTCTTGACACCAGCATGAGATACTAGCAATTAAATCTTATTGTTTGAGACCAAGCGTCTTAACTTGTTCAAGCTCCTAATAACATCAAGGACATGTTTTTCAATGAATGAGTACTTTTCCTCGTAGTCCTCCAAGCTCTTACTGAAGAAAGCTATGGGCTGTTCTAAACCTTCCATGTTCAGATGGACCAAGATGGCTGAGATTGTGTCTGACCCTCCAAAAGTATATTACATGAAGTCCTTTGAGAAGTCTAGGTTAGTGAGAGTTGGGGCTTGTGATATTGCGAGGTTAATGGCCTCAAAACTCTTTTTTCCTTCTGCTATCCATTTAAATGCAAAACTCTTCTTTAACATCATTGTTAAAGGAGTGGCAAAATCAGGTACAAACCAGCGAACAAAGTTTATCCTCCCCAAGAAGCTTTGGAGAGACTTTTTGTGTTGTGGCAATGGAAGTGTCTGGATGGCTTCAACTCTTTCAGGATCAATTGTTAGCCCTTCTCTTGAGACAATGTGGCCCAAAAATTTCCCCTCATGTGCCAAGAACACACACTTCTTTGGATTCAATGATACTCCGAACCTTCTACACCTCTGAAACACCTGCCTAAGGTGGAAGAGATGGTCTGTAGCATTCTTTGAGAAGACGGTGATATCATCTAGATACACGAACAATATTGTTGATCAAGCCTTTGAATGCCATTTCCATAGCTCACTAAAATGTTGCTCCGGCATTTGATAGTCCAAATGGCATCTTCTTATAAGCATATGTACCCCATTTGGTGGTGAAGGTTGTCTTAAATTGGTCTTCCTCTTTCACCATTATCTAGTTATAGCCTAAGTATCCATCTAGCAATGAAAACCTCTCAAAGCCAGCTACAACCTGTAAGATCTGTTCCATTGATGGAAGTGGATAGTGATCTTTCAGTGATGCTCTGTTCAGATCACGAAAGTCCACACACAGTTTGATTTCTCCATTTCTTTTCCTCACAGGCACCAAGTTTGCAACCCAACTTGAGTGCTTGATAGGGAAGATGATGTTGGCCTCAATTATCTTGTTCAACTCTTTCCTCATGAGAGGCTCAATGTGAGGATTTATTGGCCTTTGCTTCTGTTTGAAAGGCTTGGCTCTTGGATCTAGCTCGATAGTGTGTTGTGCCAACTTTGGGTTGAAACCTCTTAAATCTTTGTAAGTCCAGGAAAAAACATCTGGGAATTCTTGGAAAAGTTGAATAAATTCATATGTTTCTTGTTGGGTGCTTACCTTTCCAATCTGTAACGTTCTTCCTTCTTCTATGAAAATGGGCTCTGAATCTTCACCCTTTACCTGAATATTCGCATTCTTCTTTCGGAAGTGGTCATTTGGGTTGAAGATTGATTCCAAAGTGACAAGATCCTTTGGTAGTTTGTTGGTCCTCACCGCACCACTTGATTTCCATCTTTTCTGCTCCAGTTTGTCTTGGTTCCTAGAGAAGAACTCAAACTTCTCCTTGTAAAAATTTGACAATTTATTGGTCATTCTCGAAGACCTGCCAACTTGTGTTGTTGTCAGGGGCAGCTAGTCTCATAACCACTTTGATATGGGATGAGACTTCTCACTCTTAATACTCTCTACAACATCAAATGTTTCCCAATTGTTGTCAATATGTCTACTTTGCTTTTGTTTTTCATTCTTGGGATGGAATTGATGTTGAATGCTTTGAAATCCTTGATGAGGTCCCATACCCGGTTCTTGTAGCTCTTTAGCAGATCATTCTTGGCAACATTTTGTCCTCGGACCTGATTTGCAACTAGCTCACTATCGCCAAACACTTCTAAGTTCTTTATACCCCTTTTCATTATCCAATGCAGTCCATGGACCAAAGCCTCATACTCTGATGTATCGATTGAACAGGCAAACTGGAAATGGAAGGTTGAGCAGTATTTCATACCTTGGGGGGAAACAAGCATAGCTCCTCCTCCGGCTCCTTGTCTACTTCTCAAGCCATCAAAGAATAACTGCCATACCTCATTATCATCTCTGTGGTCTGGCTTAATGATATCAGGAAGAGGAGGATCCTCCTCATGCAAACAATAGACTCCTAGCTCAGATTCCTCCATCTCTTTATAGGGGTCAAAAGCATGCCTCTTGTTCGCCCTCTCATCGAGGGTCAAGTTTGGAATACACCCTACCTTGGTGTTTGCTTCACAAGTTCTTGGGAGGTCCTCCTGATCAAAGGCTGAACAATTGGCATTGATCGGGCTAGGTGCATAAGACTCAATATGATAATCTGCAATGGGCTCGAGATCAGTTGTAGCCTTAGCTCCATACCTTATTCTAAAAAGCAAGTGCGACCAATCAACAGACAAATAGCCTCCAATCTTAGCGGTGAAGTCTCTTGACAAACACAATGCAAAATGTGGCGGCAAATCTATGACTGATACGTTTTGCAATACAGTCACATTGGGGCGGCATGTAGTGTGAGGCTCAAATCTTTGATGACTCCAACTGTTGTTACCGTTGTCCCATCTAATTGCGCTACCCCCCTGAAACGACTTCGTATTGAAGACCCAGCATATCGGCTATTTGTTTTGGCATTATAGAGCTACTTGCCCCTAATCAATCATGCAATTATGTACCAATTTGTCTCCAATGATCAATGAAACATAGAATGGAGGGGGCTTCAGATTCTTACCTTTTTGTTCTCCATGGTCTCCCTCAAAGCAAACCGTATTGGTAAATACTTTTCTTCTTTGGTTAGGGGCTGATTTGAGCTTGACGAATTGACCATAGAGTTTGCAACAAATCTCTCTCTAGAATGGCGAATGACTCCCACATTGAAACATTCACATTTGTCTTCTTCATTTGTTCAATGATGTTAAATGAGTTATCCTTTTTCTGCCCCTTTCCTGGTACATTTTTCTCTTGCACATGGGTCGTTACAACCGGTGCCTGAGTGGGTTTGGAAGGTGGCTTGGACTGACTCTGCATATTGGGAGTTGCATTATGAGTGCCAATACCTCGTGGAGTAATGGAGGGTTGACGATTACCTGAGTTTGGTGATGGTCCCTCTCCAATATTCCTTTTCTAGACAGGTGTATTGGCAGCTACACTTTGAGAAGGGGCTTGATTCATACCACAAAAATCTTCATCCTGCCAATTGACAAGCATAGTCTCACTTGGAGGTGCCCTTGCACGAGTTTCTTGCTACTGATTTTCCTATTGACTGGACTCTTGGGACACACCAATGGTCTATACCATCAAGGCCTAGTTTAGTGCACCATTGAAACACATTGATTGGTTGTGGGGCTGATTGCATGGGAAACACCAATCATATTCTTGTGCCATGTTGTTTTGTGTTGGAACTAAGGCCCTTGATGTTGAAGTTGTGTTTAGATCATATGACCGGAAAGGCCTAACAGCTTGAGGTTGTCTTTGCTTTTAGTTCTGATTTGTAGCTGAGCTGGTTGTCTATTTTGTTGATATGGGGGTCTAGCCTGATACTGATTTTGAGGCTGATATGGCCTAGAACTCTGAGCTTGCTACCTTTTAATAGTCACTAGCTCATTCCCTAGGTTCTACAACTGTTTCATAACCTCTTGAAGCTTTTTTGAGGTGTTAGAAGATGAGGTGGAGCCTTCAGCTGAACTCTCATTCCTAGGAGTGGGTATAGGAGCTAATGTGGGTGTCTAACTAGTGTTTCGATCTCCTAGTTCTGTGTATAGAGGCATAGGTGGACTAGGAGAAAGTTTGCCATCCTGAATTAGACAATTTTCAGCTCTAATGGAAATGTTATAGGTGGTAGGTAAAGTGGTGCCTCTCATTGATTGAATCATTAAAGCAATATCAGAAATTTAAAGCTATAAGAAAGTATAAGAAAGCACCTTCATCTGTGGGCCTTACAACCAATGGAATCCTGTCCCATGTCCTTTGGAATCTGAAGTTGAAATCATCAACTACTCATTAGGGGCCCTCTTGATGGTTTTCAAATGCTCTAACAAGGATAAATTATCTCCCTTCTCTCCAAATTGGTTATGGAGAGCTCTGCATAGATGGTCCCAAGTCTAAATAGAGCATGTATTAGACTCCTCAACTATCGTAAAACTTTACCTTTGAGTGAAGAAGCTAACAACTTGACTGCAATGTCCATCTCAATGATCTCATGAATTGCACAGACATTTGCAATGTCTTGAATGTGGTCACTAGGAGAAGTTTGGTTCTCTCCAATGAAATGGGGAATGCTCTTTAATGCTGCAATCGGGACTGGATTTTGCACATTGAGAACGAGTGGGCTCTGCAGTGAAATCGACATAAGGGTTGGGTGGTTGTGCCATTATGATTGGCCTGATAACCCTTGTTGATTGAATGAATGGCCTACTAGGTGGAGGTGTTGATAAGGTTCTATTTGAGTGGAGATGGAGACCTCTGGGCTCTTCTCCCCTCTCTCCCTCTATTTGGGGATAAGTGCAGATAGACAAATAGTCCCTCCTCTCTAGTTCTTGACCTTGTTTTTATTATTCACATGAACTTGAAAAGCTTGAACCATTGAACCCAGTGGATTCTCTTTCCTTGGGAGTCACCAGATGTGCAATTTCAGAGCTTCTTAAAAGCTAAAATTACAGCAAGTGCACATCAATCTTGTTGCAATAAAGATGGAGACCTCTTTGGTCCCACTGGGCATGCCAAAATTATTGGTGCAAAATCATAACACCCCTGAATAACTGCAACCAGATTAGTTGAGACTCTTAGTGTGATATCACAACATGGAGCATCTCTCAAAGTGTGGGACCTTACGAGTTGACAGAGCTCTCCGGATTAAGGTCGGTTCCTATTCCTCTTTTCAGGTGCACACAAATAAATTGCAAAAAAACTATTCTAAAACCTACTCTATCTTACCAAGGAGATAGGGTTGAGAAGATACAAAAATAAACCTAAGCTAACGAGGTGATGCACCAAAGGAATGTTAAACACTCATTTTGCAAGCTAACACAAACCATAGAAATGCAATACAAATGCCATGCACAGATAACCAAACTGCAATGAGAGATCAGAAGGCAATAATAAACACATGAGAGGGTCGAGAATCATCCACAAACATATATTATTACTCCAAAAGTCGATACAATGCATTACAGTGGCCAAGAGGCAAAATCTTGCATTACAACTTGAATGGGAGGTTTGAAAACTCCACAAATTCACTTATAGACAAGGGAAGAAGGGAGAGTGCAAAACAAAATGTCCAACCCTTTACAATGAGCCCCGCCCCTTCTTTTATAGATTCAGTACACGAGAGAAGGAGACAGGCAGGAAAACTAATTTCAAACTCAGCTACCCACCAATCAGTAGCCTGCAAATCCACCCACAATATATCAAATCTACTTGGATTGGTTGTCCTGTGTGTGTTGAAGGAGGAAGAATGGCGGATCAGATTGAATCCGATATGGTTGTTGGAGCAATCAAATTCGGCATTAATGGCCTGAAAAATGTTTTCCCATTTTTTACTCACCTAACCTCATCAAAATTAAAGTTTCAGATCTCCATGGCGTAGACGAGGTCGAGATCTCTCCAATGGTGTAAAATTTGTCGGATTTCGGCACTGGATCAGAAAATATGCTCATTTGAATATTTGAATCGGGTTCGTACAAAAAATGGCAGAAACCAGTTAGCAGAATGGGTCCACGGGCCCAAAATTCACTTTGCCCCCTTTTTGGCACAAAAATACAAAAATGCAAAAATTTCCCCACAGCACCCGCGTTATAACCTTTTTTTCGAAAAAAAACCATCCTCGGGCCCACCGGTCCACATTTTTTATTTGGGCAAAAATCACTTCAAGGCCCGCCGGCCCGCATGTAATTTAGGCCTAACACGTGGCTCCTTAGGCATCGGTGGAGGCACGGCTCATTTTTAAACTTTATGCCTCTCGTACGAAGCCCAAAAGTTAAAATTACTTCCGGTGACCCGCCTTCCCTCTTTGACTTGGAACATGGCCACATGAAGGGTTGGTGCTCGATTGGGAACCGCTTTTGGATTTTACTTTTGAATTTGTGCCAGGGTTGACACGTGACTCCTTCCGTGGCTTTGCTTTGTTCGTTTATGTTTTTTGAGTAAGTCCCTTTGTTTGGCGGGGCCATACATCTGACAAGGGACACATGAAGGCTTGGCGCTTGTTTAAGGACCCGCCTTTTAGATTTATCTTTGAAGATGCACCAGGCTGACAGGTGGAAGCCTTGTGATCATTTGAGTCTGTGCTTTGGGCTGCGCCTTTGAATGTGCGTCGTTAAGGCAGGTGGTGCCTTCCACCTGCACTTTTATACTTCACCTCCATTGACCACGGCCATGTGGAGGGCTAACACAAGTTTGAGTCTCTAGCTTGGGCTCCCATCTTGAAATTGTGTCGAGCTGACACATGTTTCCTTCCACTTGTTTGGACTTTTCAACGGCCGGCTCTATCCTTTTTCGGGCCTGGGACACGTGGAAGCTCCATGCATGTTTGGAGACAGCTTTTTGATTATAATCTTGGGAGAGGCACCAAGGACACTTTTTGTTTTTTTTTATTATGTTTATTGATGTGGAAATATTGTGCTTGTTAAGTTTGTTTGAGTTTTGTGAATGTGCTTTTGTGTGGTTGGGTAGTATGCCTTAAGTTGGGTGTGGGAGATGGAATTATGGGACCGTTGGGAAGGGAAAAGGGAGTTTGTGAAGCATGCATTTGGTAGGAGTGTGATTGGGAGTTTCACCTGTGGAGTGAAAAGGAAATCATGGTCATATTGTTGCATACTTGCAAGGGAGAGATAAGGATATTGTGTTGTTTGTTTTGTGCACTTGGAGGCTTAGGGTGAAACTCCCACTTCACTTGGGAGGCAAAAGGAGGTGGTTTCCAATAGTTCTTGCTCCTTTTGGTTTGGATTCAAACCTGTGTTGTTTGAGAAAGTTGAAAACTTGTTGAGTGTGTTATTTTAGTTGTGTTAAATGTTTTGAAATGTATGTGGTTTCTGGAAGCCATGTTTGCTTAAAGAAGTTGTCAAATGTTACTCAATATCCCTCATGGTTCTTTGGTTGGGGTCCGAGGCCATTAAGGGGATGGCTTCTCCTCTTAATGGATTAAAGGTTGGGCGGAGAGCGTTTCCTATTACCCCTTCCTTTGTATTGTGATCTTTGTTATGAAATATTGAAGTGACCTAGATTGGAGCTCCATTTGGGAGAAGACTTTCTAATTTGAGACTTCTATTTCGACCTTGTTGAAAGTTTTATGTCATCATTTGTTCATGTATTTATTCAGTGAAAGATTGTAAATTTGTGTGTTTGAGAAAAAGTTGTATCTTCTTTTGTAAACCTCTATAGTTTGTAATCTCTTCTAAGAGTATTTGACTTAGAAATTTGCATATAAAAATGTGTTAGTTTTGTGAAAAGAAATTACCAAGTTTTACATTGTTTTGGTGAAGTAAAAGGTTGAAATAAGTTGAAATGAAAATGCATCTCTCTTAATTGGATTTATTTCCTTATTTCTAAAATGTAATAGGGTTCATTTTAAAAGAAATGAAAATCTTGTTAAAATACATTTGCAAGTGAAATGGTTGTCATTTAATTGTTGAAAAAGAAAAGAAATAGTTACTCTTCTTATATTGAATGAAAGATATATTGAAAGATCTAAACTATAGTTGCATTCTAGTCATGTTGAAAGAAAGAAATTAGTGTGTTGATCTCCTTTCTAGAATGAGTGGAAAAATCTCCTTCTACTAAATGTATAAAGTTGTGTGAGAAATCTTATTATTCTCCCAAGTTAAATCTTAGATGGAATAAACAAAAAAATATATACATATGATCATATAAGTGGATAAAAGTGTATATACTTTCCTACATAAATGTAACTATGTCTAAATTAATTATATAGTAATGTTTTACAAAATTCCTTTTATATATATTAAACGAAGTATTGTCTTCTTTAAAATATATATATAAGAAATTGCCTAAGTTCAATTATTTTATTATTATTAATGGATTAATGTTATTGAAAATTTAATAATGATGATGAAATTAAATTATTCATAATATATATACTAATATATATATTATTAAAACATTATATGGAATAAAACTTAATATATATATATATATATATATAAAAGATCATAGTTTTATTGTTGGCCACTTAATGTTTATTAATGTGGGGAATGGGGGTGAGGGGGATGGTCACCAACCCCACTCCCCACCCCATTTTATATGGGATTGGGGTAGGGTTGGCGACCCCCTTTTAAATATACAACACAAAGGTGGTGGGTGGGGGTGGAGCCCTACAAAATATTAAATTGCCTTCTTCAACAAAGGACCGAACCAGTCCTTTTAACACGGATCGTATAAAATTCTCACCGTAGCGTTTTGATACTAACAAATTATTTATATATATATGTTTATATATTTATATATATATATATTTTAATTGTGTTAAGAAATATATATACATATATATATATATATTCTATATATATACACATGTATATACTAAATAAAAAGTGTATATATCATTCATAAACCAAATTTAATAAAAAGGGTAAATTACTTGAAATGCCCAAGAAAGTCAAATACATTGAAATAAATTAACAAATGTTTTCATTCTGAAACAACCCTAGGAGAGGGTAGAATAAAAATGGCAAAAAAATAAAAAATAAACTTGGGGTTGTGTGTATCCATCCCAAGCTCCTTTTTCTCTTTCCATGGCTTCCTCTCCTTCCCTTAAACCTACAAAACAAAAATGAGGAAAATAAGTCAAATGAATGAATAAAAGACTCCATAGAGATGTTTAGGGTTGTTTGAAATCCCTTAGATCCAATGACTTAGATTGATCTCATCCAATGGCTAGAAATGATCCCTACAAAAGTTAGGTGAGAGTAGGTGAGAATGTTTTAAATAAAATGTATGGGTCAATTTTTGAATGGGGCCACTTGAGTGGTGTAGAGATTAAATTTGTTTTATAAATTTTTATAATTAGATGGTGACCTTTTTATAAAAGCCCCTTGACCCTTGTAATTAATCAATTCAAATTTACCCTTTTATAACTAAGAAATATTCATTATAGGAATTTAATTTAAGTGTGTTTAATCAATGGGAGGGTGATTAGACTTAGCCTTGAAATAGTAAATTATTAAATGACTTTAGGAACCGCATTATTAAATTAATTAAGGATTATATGAATGAATTTTTAAAACCTAACTGGAGATTAAATACTATTATTTAATTGTTTTTAAAATGATCATTTGTAAACCAAGAACTATGCTAAACTTTGCAACCGGAGTTGTTTTATAAAAGAAAAAATTATTTGTTAATTATTCTATATTAAGTATTGATTTTTCTTGGGTTTCGTGCAGCTAAAATTGTGGGTGTTACACCTTCACTCTACTAAATTAAACAATTTTGCCATTCACACTAAACCAATCGAGAATTTTCGCACATAACCATTCACAATGGATTTGATTACCATATCAAACATAGTACAAAAATCTACACTTAAATTGATTGCTAGAGGCTTGCAATTGATGTCAATGTATAGATATAAAAACAACTCTCCGAGATGGTATGTGAATACCGTGCAAATTTAATGCACCTACCAAATATTAATTGGTAGTGTGTTGTAGTCTAAGGATGGTCTCGTACTGACCATATTTCTATAAATTTGTTTCTAAGGAAATCATACTTCTATAAAAACATTTTTCTTTAATAAAACTATTTCTAAGAAAATCATACTTTTGGAGAAACAAATTTTCTTTTCAACAAATTTTTTTATAAAAAAATCATTCTTCTATAGAAAAAAATTCTTTAGATCCCCGACAATAAGCCAAGACAAAACCCAACAATTCCAATTGATTCTCAAACCCACAAAAACATTGAACTTCATTTAAAAAATGATGCCTTTAAAAGACTTTCGTATAGCAATGTACTTGTCGACAATGAGAAGAATAATTTTTATTGTTGTGCCCTTGTGTACTTTCACTACTCCAAACTTATCCTCTGCACGAGCTACTGCTTTATTAATTCTTGCCTTAGTCGAGTCACATGAATTCATTTCTAGCATTTCAACCCCGTGAGTTCATTTGACCATTTTTGTTGGTTTTTAGCCATATACGCCCTTATTTTCTATCAAGTATAAATAACACGCGATCGCTTATGAGCCCTTCCATGTCGGAAATAATTAATTATGGCAGCTAGGTATTCATTGTCCAAATATTTTTTTTTTTTTGATTCCATGATTTCTTTCAACCTCTCAGATAAGTTTTTAATACTTTGTATGTGTTCAGATTTTTACATTAAATCTTCTTCTAAAGACTTCATTACCTTGCTGCAAAATAAAAAATGGAGGAAGTTAGAGAGAATTGTATTTTAGGAAAAAATAATAGATCAATCCAGCTCAAGTCTCAAGCGCTCTAAAAAGGGGGAGAAATTTCAAAACAGAGTATGCATGCTTAGTGTTTGGTTGT
Organism: Taxus wallichiana var. yunnanensis; assembly: GCA_018340775.1. Lineage (NCBI taxonomy): Eukaryota > Viridiplantae > Streptophyta > Pinopsida > Cupressales > Taxaceae > Taxus > Taxus wallichiana. Next base: position 189,957,495 of record CM031239.1, read on the forward strand.
AGTTGTTTGTCGATAGAAATGAATTATATAAGCTGAAGTTATTTTTACTAGATCTGGTCTTTAAAAATAGTTGTAGCTGTTGATTTATTTTTCTCTAAATTCTAGGTTTTGTCATTTGTATGCTTTGTTTTGTTTGGGGTTACTACCATTGTTCATTTCCTTTCAAATCGTTCATCCGGTATCGAGCCAAAAGAACCACTACCCCTCTATTTTTCTAAGTTTTCTTTTGATAGCCATTAATGGCTTCCACATCTTGTGCATCCCTATCTAGTTTGCAAACCCCTATTTTCATAGGCAAGAATTATGAGTATTGGTCTTTAACCATGAAAGCTTTGTTTCAGTCTCAAGACCTTTGGGAAATAGTTGAAAACGGTTATGTGGAACCAATAAACTAGGCAGCATATAACGCCCTCACACAAGCTGAGAAAGATACTTTGAAAGAACAAAGGAAGAAGGATGAGAAAGCATTATTCTACATCCATCAAGGAATGCATGAGAGCATACTCCCAAGAGTAACAGTAGCAAAGAAAGCCAAGGAGGCATGGGATATCCTACAAATTGCTTACCAAGGTATGGACAAGGTAAAGACTACTAAATTACAGCTTCTTAGAAGAGATTTTGAGAATTTGTCAATGAGAGACTCGGATTCGGTAGAATCTTTCTTTACCCATGTTGTTAGTCTAATTAATCAAATCAAATCTCATGGAGAGGCTATAGAGGATAGGAAGGTTGTTGAGAAGGTGCTTAGGAGCCTCCCTTCTAAATTTGACCCTCTAGTTGTGGCTTTGGAGGAAACCAAGGATTTGAGTCAGTTTAGTGTTGATGAGCTTCATGCCTCTCTCATCAATCATGAGTATAGACTAAATAGGTCAAATATGTCATTAGAAAATGCATTTTCAACTCAGGCATCTATAATTCGAGGAAGAGGATGGAGGAAATTCAGTCCTAGAGGTAGAGGGAGAAGTTCTCCTAGAGGTGGACGCAACAACAGTCCTATAAATGTTGGTGGTAGAGGTCAAAACTAGAATTTCAGTCACCCAAGTGGCCAAAGGTTTGATAAGTCACACATTCAATGTCATTATTGTAAGAAGTTTGGACATTATTCTTATGAATGCAAGAAAAAATAGTACGACCAACACAAGCAAGGTCAAAATTAGTCAAGTAGCACTCCCACAAGCACTATGTTTATTGCATGTACTAGGATTGTTGAAGCTATTCCTACAAACTCCCCAGTTGAGTGCAATGTTGTCCAAGAAAGCTCATATGACATATGGTATTTGGATTCCGGTTGTAGTAATCATATGACATGTAATGTAGATTTGTTTTCTAGCTTGGATGATTCATTTCAAACAGATGTCACACTTGGTAACAACAAGGTCAATTTTTTCGGCAAAGAACAGTTAAGATTCTAACCAAAAGGGGGAGCAAAAATCATGCCTAATTTGTATTATGTTGTTGGTCTAAAACATAATTTAATGAGTATTGGTCAATTGGTACAAAAGGGCTATAGAGTGTACATGGAAAACAATGAGTGTGTGATTTTGATAGGTTTCCAAGCAACCAACTGATTGCCAAAGTACAAATGACTAGCAACCGGATGTTTCCCTTGAGAATAAGCTGGATATGAAGGGAAAAACAGCCCAAGTTGTTCATAAGACAAATGATGCACATTCAGAGTTGCCTTTAAGGCAAAAATACAAAATCAGGAGCAGCCATACATAGCTCGAATAATCTCCGAAATAAATTCCGAAGCGAGCCAATTTAGCTCCGAAGAAGCAAAAGATAGTGATGGAGATATTCAAATAGCATTTTATTCAGTTGTCAAGGATGAGTCTTGGTTGTGGCATTTCAGATTTGGGCATTTGAACTTTGGAGGGTTGAAGCTACTACATATGAAGAACATGGTGAAAGGTTTGCATTGATTGAGAAACCGAAAGAGTTTGTGAAGGTTATATCTTGGACAAAAACATAGAGAGTCATTCTTCGGATGGAAAATCAAATAGAGCAAGAGCACCACTTGAGATCGTGCATTCGATATTTGTGGGAAAATGCAAACACCATCTATAGGAGGCTGCACTTATTTCCTTACTTTCATTGATGATTTTACAAGGAAAACTTGGGTTTATTTTTTAAAACACAAGTTTGATGCATTTGTTTATTTTTGAAGTTTAAGGCACTTGTGGAGAAGCAAAGTGGCCACTACATCAAGGTTTTGAGGATGAATAGAGGCGGTGAATATATTTCTAACGATTTTCAGCATTTTTTAGACCATATGGCATACACAAGCAATTTACAACCGCCATACACGTCAACAAAATGGTGTGGTAGAGAGGAAGAATCGAACCATTATGGAGATGGCATAGCATGTTGGCAGCCAAACATTTACCTAATGAATATTGGGTTGAGGCAATGGCAACTGTTGTTTATATCATGAATAGGTTCCCAACAAAGAGTGTGAAGAATAAAGTCCCTCAAGAGGCTTGGAAAGGTATGAAACATAGTGTTTCTCATTTGAAGGTATTTGGTTGTGTTGCATATGCACATATTTCCAGATGAGTTGAGGAAGAAGTTAGACAACAAAGGACAAAATGTATATTTGTTGGTTATTCGGAGGATACAAAGGCATATAAGTTGTTTAATCCTATCACTAGGAAGGTTATAATCAGCCATGATGTTCAGTTTGTGGAGGATGAAGCATGGGATGGAAGTGTAGAGAGGAATGTAAAAATTATAGTTGTTCCACATGATGATATGGTAGATGAAGTGTTTCCAACATCTAGTACATCTCAAGCAACAACTCCTTCCACTCCCGGGACAACACCACAAGTTGTAGCTCAAGCTACACCTTCATTCACACCAAGAATATCTTCAAGGTTGTTGTCGACACCAAGGGTAGAGAAAACTCCACAAGTAACTACAATAACATCTACATCAGATGACATCCTTGGAGCAACTCCAACTAGCACTCCAAGTAGTTCTACATCTCCAGATCCAACTCTAGCAAGCATGTTGCCACAAAAAACAAGGAGTTTGAGTGAGTTGTATAATGTTGATACAACAAATTCATTTTCATTTTTTCTTTATTTTCTCATGTAGATGATCCATTAACATTTGAAGAGGTTGTGAGTAATGATACATGGGCACAAGCCATGGATGAAGAGATTGAATCCATTGAGAAGAACCAAACATGGGAGTTGGTTGAGTTGCCTAAAGGTAAGGATGTAATTAGTGTAAAATGGATTTATAAGACTAAACAAGATGTTGATGGAAAAGTTCAAAAACATAAAGCAAGGCTAGTTGCAAGGGGCTTCACACAATAGCCCGGTATAGACTTCAATGAAACATTTGCTCTGTTGCACGGTTGGACACAATTAGGACCGTATTGGCTATTGCTGCCCACAACAAGTGGCCTATGTACCAAATGGATGTGAAGTCAGCATTTCTAAATGGCTATCTAGAGGAGGAAGTGTATGTGGAACAGCCACAAGGCTATGAGATACCGGGTCATGAAAACAAGGTATATAGGTTGAAGAAGGCACTTTATGGATTAAAGCAAGCTCCTAGAGCTTGGTACAACCGCATTGACTCCTATCTCATTCAAAATGGTTTCCAAAGAAGTGGTTGTGAGCCAACCTTGTACATCAAAGTCAACAAAAGGTAACATTCTAATTGTTTGCTTGTATGTGGATGATCTAATTTTTACCGGTGATCTTAGCATAGATGCTTTTAAATCACCAATGAAGAGTGCATTTGAAATGACTGATTTGGGGCTTATGAGATATTTTTTGGGCATTGAAGTCCATCAAACTAATGCTGGTATATTTATTTCTCAATCTAAATATGCAAATGAGATCTTGAAGAGATTCAATATGGAAAAGTGCAAGGCAGCCCCAACACCGGTCATGATGGGATTGAAGCTAAGAAAGGAGGATGATGGACCATGTGTGGATCCTACATTGTTCAAGAGGCTGGTTGGAAGCCTTATGTATTTGATGGCCACAAGGCCTGATATTATGTATGGTGTAAGCCTAATTTAAAGGTTTATGGAGTCTCCAAAAGACTCTCATTGGCAGGCCAGTAAGAGAATATTGAGGTATGTGAGTGGTACAAAGGACTTTGGCATATTGTACTCCACTTCAAATGATTTCAGTCTTATTGGGTACATCAATAGTGATTAGGGGGCAACATAGATGATAAGAAAAGAACTTTTGGGTATGCTTTTCACTTTGGTATAGGTGTTGTGTCATGGGCTTCAAAGAAACAACCTATTGTGACTCTTTCCTCAGCTGAAGCTGAGTATGTTGCAGCCACTAGTGCTGCTTGTCAAGTTGTTTGGATGCGGAGGATGTTGAAAGACTTATTACATGATAAAAAAGAAGCCACTACAATATTTTGTGACAACTATTCAGCCATTTCTTTGTCCAAAAATCATGTTTTTCATAAGAGAACTAAGCATATTGATACTAGGTATCATTTTATTAGAGAGCTAGTAAACAACAAAGAAATTTGTTTAGATTTTTGTAGGTCTGAAGATCAGTTGGCTGACATATTTACAAAGCCATTGGCGAAGGAGACATTCCAGTATTTATGAAGTTGTTTAAGAGTTTTTGATCTTGTAAATGTATGCAGCTCCAAAAATAGTTCCACTGTTAACTCAAAAGTGTAACAATTAGTCCCAGTTAGTTCCCAAAGAAGAACAGTTAGCTCCAGAATGTGTAGCAACAATTTTGGAGAAGCTTGATGCAATTTTTATGATCCACAAAAGTTCATAATAAGGGGGTGTTGGAAATAATTAATTATTGCAGCTGGGAATTCGTTGTCCAAATATTTTGTTTTTAATTCCAAGATTTCTTTCAACCTCCAATCAAATATGCTTTTAATACTTTGTATATGTTTATCTTTTTTGCATTAAATCTTCTTCTAGATTGTTTTGTTGCCATGTTTCAAAATAAAAAAGGAAGTCAGACAGAATTGTTTTTAGAAAAAATAATAGATCAATCCAACTCAAGCCTGGAGCACTCTAAAAAGGGGAAGAAATTTCATAACAAAGTATGCATACTTTCTGTGCAGCTATAGTTGTTGTTTGTAGACAGAAATGAATTATATAAGCTAAAGTTATTTTGTCCAGATTTGGTCTTTAAAAACAGCTATAGTTGTTGATTTTATTTTCTCTAAATTATGGGTTGTGTCATTTGTATGCTCTGTTTTGTTTGGGGTTACTTCCGCTGCTCATTTCCTTTCAAATCCTTCATTCCAAATGTCAACAAAATTTGAGAACACATATTTAAATATTAATATATGGGACAGCGATCCTTGGACGGTGGTGACTAGATTGATTTTAACACATCGAGCAATAGGGATACCACATAAATCTTGGCCGTCTCCTATTGTTTCAACATGTCATGCAACTTACCATTACATCTGTTGAAGTTGTGGAGCTTGAATGAAATTAAATTGGCAATTTGTTTTTTCCTATTTTTGGGAGGAATGCATGGCCATGGATAAAAATAGCATTGTCTTATTAATAGACGGGAGTTGTTATTTTTATGTTTATCTTATTTATATGCATGTCTTATTTATAAGCATGTTATATTTAGGTTGTTTGTGGTTGAAGCAAACTTTTACAAAGAGGTGCACAAGTTATATATATGTGCATGGATTTACTCTTTAGAGTATGAAAAAGAGATAATTGTATTGTATTCCTCAAGACTGAATAAAGGAGAAGGTTGGCTTGTTTCTAGTGGATGTAGCCCAAATTGGGTGAACCACATTAAATCTTGGGTTTATCTTGTGATTGCATGCTTCTTTTATTTCTGTTTTAATTCCGTTTTTATTGCTCATCTATATTTCGATCCTAACAACATCTAGGTGTTTCAGAAAGTATGTTCCACATTTCTTCCATTGACATTTGATCTTTATGTTGTGGTATTTTCCTGCTTGTTAGACCTTAAGTTCAACAACACCGAATGTCTTTCATCTAATTTTAGTTCCCATTCATTGTTGATCGCAGTGCTATATTTCCATTCTCCTTCCACCATTTGCTTGACCAACAATGCCTACAACTGTATTTCCAAACCATCTAATGTTCCAAAAAAATCAAACTAGATATCCGCACCTGCATCCCAAACTAGGCTATAAACTTTGTTGCTGGTCTCCCTCAATTTCTGAATAGTGTCTTTGTCCCTCTCTTTGTGGTCTAACCCAACTTTATATGTGTCTGCCTATTTACTTGGACTCTTCTTTATTGGGCTTCACCTAGGGTATTTCATACCTCAATTGCTTAATTATTTGTTTCAAACACCAAAACTATATTTAAGTTAGCCCTAACTTTTTGTGAGTTAGGAGATGAGGAAGGTAAGTTTATCTGTATCTGATATACATACGAGCTCTCCCACATGTTCCAGCAATTGTGAAGCATTATTTTCTATTTCCTTCTACAACTTCTTCGTGCTTTTTATGAAATTCCCATATTCTAGAAGCACGGTTGTAAACCAAATCTCTGGTCCTGCCACTTTACCTTCACTTGACAATGCCAAATGGTTAATGCTTAAATATTTTTGGAAATGTGAACGCTTGAGAATATGGATCAGTCATGATTTGGCTGTTTGAGATTGACATTACATTTGCTCACAGATACAGTATGCACTAACTTAAATATTCTTCTTTTTCTTTTGCCATTCATTGAGCTGTTACTTAAGTACATTCCGCAGATGGGTTTATAGTTTGGAAAGCGTCTCATTTACTATGTAATGACTCTTTCGCCTCCTCCTCATCTTCGTTCTTTGAACATATTTCTTCCCCTCTCTTGTGTTTTGTTTGTGTTTCAAACCCCTCGTGCGACTCAGAACACCTGAATTTGTTTCTTTGTGTGCTCTATGTTTTTCTGCACTGTTTTTCATTCAATAATTGAATTCTCATTTATGGATTCAAAGAATTAAAGCACAACGGACTGCTATTGGCTGCTTCGTCTCTTATAATAATCTCAAGAATCTTTGGTGTGTCATTATATCCTTTGATGTAGCAGCATGTGAGTTCACGTGTGATCTCGCATCACCCGAAAACATAATAGTTTAGAAAGTTAATTAAGTCTAATAGTGTGCGATGTTTTTGTTTGCACTCAGTATTCTGTTTCTAATTTTCGCAAGGATAGTTTTGCACCAGTGTCTTTGTAAGTGGTTTACCTCACTGGCGAGCATGGAATCGGCATGCTATTTTTTTACATAAGTCTTGTTTTGCATCTATGCGTTGTAATGTTCCGTGCAATCTATTGACGAGCCTAAGTGTCTTGATAGTTATAGTAGTTTTGTGTTTGTGGCATGTCCAAATGAACTTAAAAAGGATTGTGGTATTTTCTAGAGTCCAAAACGTCATTCACAAGATAGCACAAGCATGCATTTCAGTAGCACAAAAATATGTTTCTACTAGTAGTTTGTACGCAAAGAATCACCTGATTTGTGACACCAACACGAGTTTGTTTTCTTAGCACACATCTGCCATCAAAACCAAAAGGTCATCAGAGCTGAATTGAGATAGTGCACGAGGATTCATTTGAGAGGCCGATATGCAGTCTTGTGGGCAAGGACGAAACTTGGCATGTAACTTTCAAAGTTTCAAATACAATATTATTTGACGAGAAACCGACATGAGTTCATCTAAGTAATAACCATGACCATCTAGCCAACTCATTTGCATCGAGTTGTGTTATGAACAATTGGACCCTATCTTACATAAAAGATTACGATGCATCTTATGTCATATGGTCAATAGTTGTTTCAAACGTAATGTGGTAAGATGGGTATTGTGTCTATATAGGCATGTCACTACACTTGTGTTAGGAGGACTTCCACATGAGTTAGAGATATAGTCAAGACTAGTTAGATTACATACTTTGTGTTTAGGAGAGTTATACCTGCAAAGTTTGTGAGTTAGCAAACAGAAATTTGTAAATCTATTTGTTCGAGCACATCTAAGTTTTTAAGGTTGTTGTACATTGTTGTCATGTATTTCATTTTTGTTGAATAGATTAAAGATCTAAGTTTATATTTCATTAATGGGTTATGTTGCATTTTATATATATTCCACTGTGATTTTGAAGTTGCATGGTATATGGTACAGCTTAGTTAGGACCCCTAATTGTGAATGTGTAATTTGGTATCAAACCTAGGATTTAGTCCTTGTAAATGCACTGTTTAATTCATATTTTTGAGTGTGAAAATGAAGTAATTGCAGACATTTTCTAATGAAACTTGGATAGAAGGTACGCAAAACCATCATCAACTGGTATTACTAGACAATTATAGACATCTTTCAGCAAATGAGTTGGATCTAGAATGTGTAAAGAAAATTGGAACAAAGTTTATGAAGAAATGGAAAATAGCGAGATAACAATATAAGAAGACCACGAGCTATTGGAGCCCGAGTTTGACAACCACCTAAACTTACAGATCTAGTAGTTTTGATGATAGATATGCAAGGTCGTCTAAAAGCTATTGGGACAATGCAACACTTAGGTGTTGTGGTAACAGATGATACAAACGATACTGACGCCCCAAAAGTACCCGGAGTCACTAAAGAACAATAAATTGTAAAACATGATGAAATTTTGTAAAAGATATCACAATAATGAGAAGTAAACCTAAGATGGAATCGAGAAGTTATTCTGGAAGTTTGATTCTTAAAGAATTAGTTGACTAAATCATTGAGTTAGAGAAATATTCTGGGCATGAAAACAGAAGAGTTTAGTTTTTTGGTGTCAAAATGAAAGGTCGCGCAGATCTCTATGGTGCAAGCATGTAAAACCAAAATATTGTGCAAGGATAAAGAGAAAAGTATGACTTAGAATAGATTTGTTACGAAACTAAAGGAAAAGTTCATTTCGCAGGATTATCATATGAGTTTTTTCAAGAAGCTTCAAACTTCGCCAAAAGGATATGAGTGTAAATTATTACAAAAAGAATTCTATAGCTAACCATTAAAGTTCATCATGTTGAAGATGACACTGAGAATAGTTTGCATTATGTAAATGGATTGTGCATGGAAATTCATGATCAGCTTTGTATGATAAAATTACATTATGTTTTGGAATCCTGTCAATGTGCATTAATGGTAGAAGGAAAAATAGTGTGCAACAGAAAAGGATTACTACAAGGTAAATGCATGGACTAGATAGTTCGAAAAGAAAATTCTATGCAAGAAATGAGGCAAGAACATCACAAAATAGTTATGGCACAAATAGAGGTAGAGGCAATTGCAGAGGATGAGGTCGAGGTCGGGGACCTAGAAATTCATAGGCATATGTTTTAAGTGTGGGGAAGTTGGTATAGGGAATTTGAGTGCAGCCAACTCATACTGATGGTGGTAGAAATGTGAGTTTGCATATCACACAAGAAAAAAATAAAGTCTAGTATCAATGATCCGAATTGGGGTGCAATATGGTGGAAAACACACACGATGCTGCTTAATGTATTCTAACAATAAAATAACAATGAAAGTGTTGTAGAACAAAATAACTTCACTAAAATTATAAATTTATACAAATTGGTAAACTCTATAAGCAATATGTATGTCTAAAGATCTATCTCTTTATTTAAAGCACTCTACTTTATAGCTATATAATGGAGAAGTTGAACAATTTCTAACAATGAAACATGACAGGTTTTATATGGGAATCATAAGGTCATCCTACATAGAGACCGTATGTATCTACATTAAGGGTGAAATTGAAAAAACTTGAGCAGAAAAATAGAAAAAAATTCCTATTACTATTATTATTAGTGCTCCTTGTTGGGGTCTCATCTCCTAGCTCTTGACCGAATTTGCGATCTACACTAATTGTTGTTAAGATGATTGAGAGAACTCAAAAAAAGCCACTACTATGATAAAATTTTCCATCATCCTATTGTCTCAAGCCCATAAATGCTCCGAAGACCCGAAAAATGCAAATTTTCAAAATTTATCAAAACTACTTCTAATTGATTTTCAAAACTTTTAAACAATAGATGTTAAGAAATCCTTCTATGGATTACTCATTTCTCCTTAAGAAGAAACTTTCAACCAAGTGTGGAAATTATTTCTCAATCTATTTCCCGGTGAACCACTTCCCTTCATGTGCCACCTTCCCTTCCTTCACTACTTGATAAAGTGTCATCTACTAATGTTTCATGTCCTTAACCAACTTTTCTATGATTTGATCAAATTTCATTGGTGTTGCACAATTTGGGTATGGATTTATAATATGTAGCTACTCACTAATGTTTGATGTATCGAAGAGCAATGGAAAGTATGTGCGGTGCAGCTCAAGATTGGAAATCGGATGTATCCTTAGGCAAGGTGCATGATTAAACACAAATGCATTCTCACCAACTTGTTTGGTGATGTTGTATGTCCCATATTGTAGAGTCTGAATTTCATGCATGGACCTTCAAGCATCTCTTTCTAGAGATATAGCCGACCATGACCCTCACTTGGTATTGATGAGGAATCAAATGGTAATCATGCCATTTCTTGTATTGGTTACCATTCTTTTCCAGAATCTCACAAACCTCCTTATGAATGTGTCGAATTCATTCAACAAATTAGGTTTTCTTATTCACTACTTTTTGTGCATGGGTAAATTCTTCTTGCAACATATTGGGCAATGCTACATCAATGGTTAATGGCTTGAATCCAAGGCATACTGAAATGGGATATACAATCATGTGGAGCTATGAAGATCTTGATTGTATCTATGATGGACATATATAAGACTTTTATCTATTGGCATAGATCTGTTGAGTGATGCATCCCAAGAAGATTCACGATCATGAGATTGAGTACATTTGTTTGCCAATTTATTTGAGGGTGGAATGTAGTGGACTTGTTCAATTTCGTGTCCATCATGGACCATAGTGCAAACCAAAAGATCCCCACAAATATGGAATCCCTATCCAACACAATGCTTTTTGGTATGCTGAAATGAACCCATACATGCTCGAGTAGAGTTTTACAAAATCCTCAGCTGAGATCCTCTTTTTGGAAGATGCCACGATTTCCATTTTTGAGAACATGTCAACCATCACAAAGATACAATCATGGCTATTCCTAATGGAAGGGAGACCTGACATAATATTCATTAAGGAAAACTCCCATGATGTTATTGGAATTGGGAGTGGAGTGTAACAACCCTACTTTCGATTAGATGGATTCACAAATACATAGGGTGTGCAAGACTTGATGTATCTGGTAATGTCATGATGAAGCTTCTTCCAATAAAAATAGTTCTACAAGACTGCAACAATTTCTCTACCCCAAGGTGACTTATAACCTGACTATATTAAGCCTCCCATACAAGTTTTGACCCTTCGCTATAGGAACACGAGAGGTGTCCATTGTGGAATATAACCCCTAACTCGCTGATGATAATGTGCAACATATTTTCTAGTACTCAGTCTCTCATATATGTTAGAAAATTTAAGGTCTTGTTCATACATTTGAGGCCATTCTGATATCTCATGTTGTAGACATAAAATCACACACTTGGGTGCATATCTAGGTCTTAAAAGCATACTTGCATTCATATGATTCCTAAGTGAGAAAAATAGTAATTGATGACTGTCTTTGACCTCTTTCCTTTGCTTCTTGTCTTCTTTTTAGTCTTTTAAACCCTACAACTCAGTTAGAAATTTACTTTCTTATCTTTTATGACTTTGGACACCAAAGACCCAGGCGGGACACTGGTGCCCAGGTGGCGGGACAATTATTTCACACACTCATACGAACTACATGGAGTCTAAGATGTAGTGCATTGCTTGGTCGTAAGTTCACTCAGTCGGGTGGACGTTGAGGTCAATCCAACTCCCTACATTGCATCTTTATTTTTTTTCCCTCTGATGCACTCCAGTTATGCAGTTCATACTTGACTGATGAGTGTCTAAACCTAAAATGAACCTCACCTCTTCTACACTTTTACGCTCTATGCTTCTTCATCTATCTTTCTAGCACACACGACAAACCATTTTCCGATGACACACTATTGTTCTACGGTTCATTCTTAACTATCAAGGGGTCTTTTATAAATGAACCTCATCTCATACACACATCCGATGGGGTGCACTCTACTCTTATCACATTCACATTGCATACCATTCCATCTCACTCATACATAGCATACTGCATATCTTGGTTGTATTTACTCTCTTGCTTATAATTACATGTATACTTTGTTTCTTATGCTAGAAGGATATTCAATATTTCATTATCTTTTCTATATACACATGCGTGTTCACTTGGTATTTAGTTGTGAATAAAGACTTACTACGATCTTTACACGCAGCAATGACACTTGGAATTGTATCTTTTACGAGTCCCACCAAGGCTCTTAGGGGCATCTACATTTACTACTCTTACACATCACAAGAGCTATTGTTTCATTATTTACGACTACTTATTCTAACACATTACTTATTCCATCAGTACATACATGCTTTGACATACTCTTTATCTTTCTAACATGCTGACAGGTGCTTCATGTGCGGCATTTTCTTTCTGAGACTGATTCCTTCTAGTGCTGAGGCCATAAATGATCTCCAGATGTTCTAGGCAATTAAACAGAATATAGATAACAAAGAACGGATCCGTGGGAATTTAACAGACAAATAACGGGACAACGGGAAAAACCGCAAAAGAAATAAATAAAAACGAAAAACATTGCTAGAAATTGCAGACAATGCTCTGAATTCATTCCTGGTGAAGACCCTATCGAGATGTATGAATACTGGTATGCAAAACTTCAACAGGATTCAACCGGAGCACAATTTACTTCAAACGGGATTTATTTATTTAATAAATAATTAAATAAAAATTTAACACGTGAAAAAACTTGGCGAGGGATAAAATGAGTTTCAGCATCTGGGTCTTTGTTTAAATTGTCTCATATGATTCACTGGGAATATATTAACATAATAGAGACATCATATGGCAATAAAAACACAAAGAGACCCGTTATTTTAAAAAGAATGATTTTTTTTTTTTTTTTAAAATGGGTAGTCTCAAATTTCAGGTGAAATGCGGGGGCACACCAATCGGCTCCGTCTGTGGACATCTTTGCCTCCGTCAACTGACACGAGTGAAGATGAGATCTCAGCTTCTCTAGTTTTGTATCTTGTTCATTAGGCACGAGTTCGGGTAAAGAAAGAAAAAACAACATCGAAAAACAAAAAGAAAAAAAAAATGAAGTTTTATTTATATACATACAGGTTTTACCTTGCCTTTTAACTCCGAAAAAACTTCAAGTGCTGCCCATTGAAGGGAAAGGAAAGTTTAATTCCATCTTGATGCGCAAGAATGAAGCTATTTGTTCGAAAATCCTTTTGATCACAAAAGGCCCTTTCCATAGTGATGTCAAATTTCCCGTGCATGCCTTTTGTTTCTCGTCTTTTGTCCCATAAAAGGACCCAGTCACCGATCTCAAACTTTCTTTCCCTCCTTTTATCAAAGATCACCTTCACCTTCTTCTAATGTTCTGACAATCTATTAGCCACTTGAACTTGCAATTCTTGTAATTCCGTCAGATACATTATTCTTTTATCAATGACATCGGTGAATGTGGCATCCTCCAGAGCTTTGGAAAGTTGCAAAGCAGGCAATTCCAATGTAAGAGGAAGCTTTGCATCTCTCCCATATAACTGGAAAGGGACATGCCTATGGCTTTCTTTGGTGTGATCCTATCTGCCCATAGTGCATCAAACAACTTCTTGTGCCAAGTCCTTTGATTTTCTGTCACTAATTTCCATGATAGTCACCAAATTTTTATTGCTTGATTCAGCCTAGCCATTTCCTTCAGGATAATAATTAAGGAATGTACTAGTTGAATCCCATGCATGTAGCAAATTCAACCAACTCCTCGAAGAAAAATTAGAGTGTTGTGTACTACATTTTATCTGGCACGCTAAACCTTATAACAATATTTTCTTTAATAAAACTACACACTTATGTGGAAATGGAACTTTTAACAGGAATGGCTTCTACCCACTTACTGAAATAATCGGTAGTGGTCGGATGTAATGATGACCGACACTTTGGAAGTCGGGTTAAGCATACCAATGAAATCCATGCCCCACTTTTGGAAAGGCTCTTCAATTACAACTAGTTTAAATGGTAATGTGGGCAATTTTACGTGTCTGACAAAGTGTTGGCATGCTTGGCATCTAAATACCTACTCTGAAGTATCTTGGAAAAGTGTGGGCCAATAATACCTTTCTCAAAGGATCTTGTGAGCAGTGACTCGGGCTGAGAAATGACCACCGCAAGCCAAATTATGAAACTATTTTAAAAGTTGATCTTGTTGAGATTTATCCACACATCTGAGAAATACCCCATCAATTCCTCTCTTATATAAACCATTATCCCAAAGGACAAAGTCCCTAGACTTCAGTTTAATAGTACATTTCTCCTTGCGAAAGGTGATCTGGGCATTCCCCATAAGTTAGGAAAAAGGCAATGTTATTGTACCATTCATTTACCAGATCTATAAAAAGAACCATAGGCAAACTTTCACCTACTTCTGGATTTGTTGTCTTCATCTCAGTCATTAATTCACACAAACCTCTTCCTCGAACTAACTTTGTGGGCTTTATATCCAAGTCATATTCCTGCACCTTCATCACCCACGTGCCTCTTAATAGCCCTAGCTCTTGTTGTGTGAGGATAGATTTTACCACAGTATCTGGAACCAAGACCACAATATGTGAGGCAAGAATATAGTATTTGAATGCCTTACATGCTTTTACAACTGAATAAACATGTTTTTCCATTGGAGTGTATTTCAACTCGTAAGCTTTTAAAGGCGTGCTCATGAAAGCAATCAAGCTTCTACATCTTCTTGATTCTTTTCTGCATCAAGATTGTTGACATTGTGTGTTCGAAGGAATAACAGTAAAGAATAAATTCTTTACTAAAGTTAGGTGAAACCAAGACTGGAGATTTTGACAGGGCCTCTTTAATTTTCTCAAATGCTTCTTCCTTCACTGCTCCATTTGAAATCATGTGTCTTCTTCATCATATTTGAGATATGATGGGTTAATTCAGCAAAGTCAGGATGAATCTTCTAAGAAAATTTACTTTACCAAAGAAAGAGTGAACCTCCAATTTTTTCGTTGGATTTGGACAGAGATCCAAACGGCTTCTTTTGTGGGATATAGTCTACACCGGGTGAAACCAAGGTACCCCCTTTTTGGATGTTGGTAATGATAAAATTCTGAATAGATTTCACACTCGGGATCTATCTTAGTTCCTTACTTTTGAGACGATATGCCCTAAGTAGCTTTCCTCTCACATTACAGCAAAGATAGATTTCTTAGGATTTAGAGAAATCCCATGTTTACGGCATTGGATGAAGACTTCTTCAAGATCTAAGATATGATTGCTTCTTTCTTTAGAAAAGACTGGATCATCGAGGTAAACTACTATGCTCTTATCCTTGAGATGAGCAAATGCCAAATCCATAGCTCTTTGAAATGTGGCTCCAACATTGATTAAACCGAAAGGCATTTTCTGATAAGCAAAAGTTCCCCAAGGTGTAATGAATGTCGTTTTGTATTGATCTTCTTCTGCCACCTTGACTTGGTTATAACTTGAGAAACCATCGAGCATGGACAACATTTCAGATCCAGTGACAACCTGCAGAGTGTGATCCATGATGGGGATGGGATAGTTGTCCTTTAATGAGGCTTGATTGAGATTGCGAAAATCAACACACAATCTAATCTCACCGCTCTTCTTTCTTACAGGAACTATGTTGGCCAACCACTCAAAGTGATGTATAGGATAAATTATCTTTGCATCCAACAACTTCTGAATCTCAGCAAAGATTGTACCTGAAATAGTTGGGTTGTGCCACCACAGTTTCTATTTGAAGGGTTTTTGTTCCTGTTTTAATGGGATATAATGTTGCACTTCAGCAGGTTGATAGGTCTTCAGATCTTGGTAAGACCAAGCAAAGACATCTATATATTCCTTAAGAAGCTTTGAAAAATCTTCTCTTTCTGCCTCTGAACAACACTTACCCAGATTCACCAACTTGGGATCATTATCAGCTCCTAAATTCAATGATTGTGTATCAGCAGAAGAACTTTCTTCACATTCCTTATCCTTTTTAAGCACTTGATCATGCTTATCAAACATTTCCTCAAGAGACACTAAACCTTTAGGAATTTTATTTCCTTTAAGATGAATAATCTCCTGGCTGCCTGCAATCTTTTAATCCACTTCACCCACGGTGAGTCTGTCTCGGAGGCAAAGTGCTTCCATCATAGTATATTTCTTCGAAGTTGTCTTGTTGTTGAGAAAGGAAGCAATATGCTTATCATCATTAAAAACTTGCCACTTTGCTGGACATTATCAGGAACTTTCGAATAGAAGACCATTTCAACTTTATAATCACCTTGCCTGAAGAATGCAGGTGGCTGATCTGGATTTAATAGAGTTGTAGTAACTACAAGTGAATCAGCTCTAGAGTTTTGATCTCTGGGGATATAAGATACTTGAGAAAGCTGCAAAATCTAAAGTTGTAGAATAGACCCGGTCTCTATAATGTCGTAGTTTGTCCTTTTTGACTTGATAGAGACCACGTATTTGTTTGACAATTAACTCCGTGTCCCCTCTTCATGTAAGAGCTTGATTCCCATTGTCCTTTCCTGCTCCATTCCTAACAACAATGCTTCATATTTTGTTGTGTTGTTAGTATTTTCAAACATTAATTTGAAGGAATGTGCATGTACCTTTCCTTTAGGAGAAATAAGTACAACACTGCGCCCGATCCAAGCGAACAACAACTACCATCAAACTCCAGGGTCCAAATCTTATTATCCAGATGATGTGTCTCTTGCGGCTCTTGAATCGCGGGTTGGGCTCCTTCTTTATCCAATTCCAAATAATAAACCCCATGATCTAATTCTTGAACATGATCTCGATGATATGGGATCTTCAGATTTTGATACTTGTATACTTGGATTTCTTCTCAAGTTCTAACTTTTGATTAACTCCCTTGATTGGGATGTGTGCACAAGACCAATCCATCTTGACCTCTCCACCCAATTCTTTACAGAAGTTCCTACTTAACAACATGCCATAAGATACTAGGAATATCTACTACAAGGATAGTCAACTTTAATCTTTTATCTAGGAATGAAGCAAGTACTGCTTGTGCATCTTTGATCTTCCCAACGAGGTACTTGTCTTTCCATTGAGTAACATCTTCCAATGGTTTTTGTCAATGTGAGACCCAAAGCATCAACAACTTTGGTAGGCATCACATTGTCGAAGCTCCAGAATCTAAAATGCAATTACTCAATTTATAACCATTAATAAGTAATGACACATAAAATGGCTCGATCCTTTCAGATGTAGCAGGAGAAGAACTTGCAGCGGTATTATTTGAAGGGGGTGATCTTTGGACTAGACAAGATACCCCGTGAAACATTATTTGTTGAAGTATTGGGACCATTACTTTGTACATATTTTACCAACCTATTTAACTGATCAGGAAATGCCCTCAAATACTCAACTTCTGACATCTGAATTTTGGTCTTTTTATATGATCAATAATGTCAAAAGCTTGACTTACTTCAGCCTGGTTGTCCGTTGGTCCTTTGTTGCTGATTGAAAGAACCTACATGCTTGTCTCTGGGAGCTAATGAAGAAGGAAGTGTGCTGCCTCTTTTTAGGATGGTAACATCTGGCCCAGGATCTTCTCTTTCTCTTCTTTGGCCACTTGAGGAAGCTTCAACATTTTGGCGTGTTTGAGACCTTGTGAACACCGTGAATGTGTGACCATCAAAATCTTCAAAAGATTCATAATAGCCCTCATCAGATTCATAGTCTAGGTAGCCAATGTTGGAGTCGCCAAATGGGATCTACAAAGTCTTCTTCATCAAATGATTCACCAACGCCAAGATCTTCTTCATTAGTTTCCAAGTTGTTCCTTGGAGTAGCTTCAATTTCCAACCGCTGTGCAACAATAGTAAGTCTATTTCGATTTTGATTTTGACCATTAAAGGTCCAAGCAGGAGCCATTCTTGAAGGAGTTACATTTCCTCCTTGAGCTATCTGCTTCTTGATTTGTAGCATGTCATTAGCTAACTTCTGTAGCAAAGGATCGGAAGTACTTGAAGAAGTTCCATCACCTTTATGGGGTGATTGCCTGATTTTTCCAGCCATGATCAAGTCATCTTCAACCTCTACAACAACATTTTGTGCCTCTAATAGATTCACAGGTCTTGCCCTCCATAGCTGATATCCAACTTCGGGCAAACAAAGCATTTATAAAAATGTCTTTTGATTTTCATCGCTAAACATAGAAGTGGGGATTTTATATAAAATCCTTTAGAACCTAGCAATAAAGTCCTTCATGTTCTCGTTTGGTTCCTTCTTCAACTGCATCAGCTGAGTGATCAGTGTACTAGCATCTTCTGCAGGTTTGAACCTCTTTAGAAATTGTTCTCGCATGGATGCCCAGTTTGTTATAGTCCTGGGGCTAACCGATAGAACCATTCTCCGGCCAAGTCATGTAGAGTCTCAATGAAAAGTCTGACCGAAACATCCTCATGCTCCACCACAAGCACACCACAAGATATAAAGAATGCCGCCAAGTGATCATCTGGATTTTGCTTGCCATCTCCAAAGAATTTCAGGAAATTCTTTCTTGACCCTTTAGGCAATTCATGCATAGGTGGAGTTAGGTTTAGTGGCCCAAAAGTTGCACCCCATGGGACAGTGGCGGTTGGTTCTAGTTCAACATGATGAACGGAACACGTCTTCTCTGGGAGTAGACTTGATAGATAATTCCAGCTTGTTGGATTATGCTGAAGATGATCCGGATCTGGAGGAGTTTGCACTCTTCTTCCTGGTGAAAGACTAGATTTGCGGCTTCTAACTTGAGGAGGATGATTGAAATTGAATTGCTCTTGCAATCTATAGAAATGATCAGTCCTTCCTTGAGCCTTGATAGATCGGGTGAACGGGCATTCAACCAGTTGAGAGTTCAATGGGAACTAGCAAGATAAGCTCTGGTCTGCAAAATATTGTTGTTCCCCAGGTAGTCGCCAAAAACTGTTGGCTAGATTTTCTGCACAACTGAAAACCTAGGCAATCATGAGATAAATCTCCCTCATTTACCGGTGAGGCTCCCATGTAAGATTTTGTCAATTATATTTTCTAATACCTATCTATTGGTTTTACTTTAACCACGTAGCTCATGCACCATAGCTAGGTAGTTTTGCAACAAGTAAGCAACTGTAAGAAATGTATATATGCAGAAGAGGGAAATAATTGGAAGAAAAGAAAGTTGGTCACCAATAGTTTACAGTTGGTCATATGCACATAGATGAAACAAATAGATCTAGAAATGCAGAATTCAAAGCAAAGGAAAGTTTTAGATCTAGATCTAAGATAACACAAAGTTTATGCAAAGATCTAAAAGAAATAAGAAACAAATGCACCGTTGACACAAAGTTCTCCGAAATCTGTCTCCTCTCTATTCCTTAGCTTTCAGAAAGATATCAAGGGTCTCAACTCAAAGTCTAGAACACAAGAATGTTGATTACAAATTCTGATCATTTAACCCGTAGGTTCTTCCTCTATTTATAGTGTGTAGAGGGGAAATTACAAATGGGAAACTACAACTAAACTAGAACATGAAGTAGTAAAGGGAACATCTGGCAATCATCTTCCTAGAATTCCTCTCTTAGTGACATGCATCAGAGTTTAAGCCAAAATTGTGCACATCTGTCACTTATCTTAAAGAATCTTTCCAAATAACTTAAAGTAATGGTTTTTAAACCAATAACTTTAATCTTACAATTTCATCCGGAACATAAGAAATAAGAGAAGAAAGAGGAGAAGAAATAAGATCTGCCAGCTGTAACACCTACACTTTCTTTTTGTTTTGATATTGAATATACTTTTCAAACATATAATTCAGCAATTTCCCATCTGTTTTAACCACAGCCTCTTTCTCGGTCCTGAATTGCAGCAATCCCTCGGTCAAAATGTCAATGTTTGCTTCCACCTCCTTCAAACTAGGCCCGAACTTCTTAATATCTGATTGAAGCATTATCAGCTTGCTTGATTGAATTCAATGTGAAAGTTTTAACAACTTCATCAATCCTCTTCTGAATCATCAGAAGCAACCCTTCAAGAGAATCAGGCACCTTGTTGGGAATGATTCTTACATTGGAAGAAACATTCCCAACCACTTCTTCCTCGGTGAAACGCAATTACATTGCTTGGCAATGACAATATCATATCCTCAAGCAACCGCATCCTTTTCAGCATAATTTTGAAGATCTCCAAGCGGAAAGAAACTACAAATTCAAGTTGCTTACCTCTTTCAACCAATCCATCAGGCACAAGTTGCTCTGCAATCAAAACATCCTCCGCACAATGATTTATTTATTTCGACCAAAATGCCCAGGTTATTTTCAGCCACTGTATTCTCATCCACTATGCTTGTCATCAGTTGCTTCAGCTGAGATAATGCGTCTTTCATAATTCCAGACGAGTTGGTACCTCCCTGAGCTATGTTGAAGCTTGGTGAATAATTTGGCTCTTCCATTCATCAATAGCTTTAACCTTGGTTACCTGCATTTTCCACCTCCTCAACCAAATGATTACTCACCTACTCATGTGCTAAAATGGGCTGAGAGGAAGGTTTGGCAACCTTAGCAATGATCTCACATACTGGGAAACCTACTTTTGAAGTTTGGTTTTCTCAGCCTTCTCTTTGTCAAGCTTGAGGAATAAAGCGTTCATTAGTGTCTGTGTATCTTGCTTTAATCCTTTTGTGGTAGTTTGACCTATTGGCACTTTGGTCACTGCTATATCTGCCGTCGTGAGCTCTCCCTTCTACTTTCCCTCTGTTGGAACCGATAACTCAACGAACTTCTGCCCTGATTCTTCAATAATCAACCTAGAAGTTATTTTGGCAACTTTAGGTCTTCTATCTTTTCCGCCCAAACTCAGGAGCAGCTGCAAGTCGTGTTCCTCCAGGTTGATCTCTTCTCTCTGCTTCTAGGATTGTCTGCAAAGCCAACCATGATGAAAAATTGCTTCTCGGGAAAGGGAAGTCACTGAATGCACCACCATCTCATGCTCCGACTCTGCTCCATCCGAATTTGCCACAGTGTTGTGACTGCCACCCTCTGAATTGTCCAAAGACAATGCTTTTTCAAACTCTGCCATCTGTGCTTTCAGCTTTTCCAGGGGAGAGGTGAAGATCTGAGTGGCTAAGGAGAAAATACAAATGATGTTGGATTCAATGGAGGAACGACAAGATCTCCTTGGGGTTTCGGGGCTGCTGAAGTGCTATGAGTTGACGCTGGAGAAGCTGGAACTAGCACGATAGCTGTAGAATTGGCCTTCTCTTGTATCTGAGACTTCTTGTGCACTTTAAGTTTCTCTGGCCTCCTGCTACTTTCACCCTCGTGCTTTCTTTTGTTAGAGTCTCCTGCGGTAAAGTTACCTATGATCTGATTCATCAAAGCTTCATCCAGGCAATACCCCTTTGTCAACAACCAGTTTGAGGTGTTAACCAAAATTGTAGAAGATCTTTCCTCAATCGTTTGGAAGCCACCAATGTTTTCCTGAAGAGCAGCTCTATCCCCTCCCATCTGATGATATGTGTCAAGTATCACATGCCCATCATCCAAGATCTATAGGTATCCATGCTAAACCATAATCAGACACTTGTTGCGCCGATAACCTACTAAAGTCTTTCTTCCTGACTTCATACTCGTTTCTGCACTTCATCCAGAAGTCTTCCAATGAAGGTACATGTGAGTATTCCTGGGAGATTGTCTTCTTCGCTACCCCATATGGATCAAAGTTCAGCCGTGTTGGGAAGAACTCATGCTCATATTCAGAAAACATTTCAGCTTCGATTCCTCTAGCTTTGTGGATGCTCTGGCAGCTGTAATAACCCACTGTGACCGAAAAGAAACCCGTAGACTTGTGCCGCTTTGATTGTAAGTCATGCATCTCCACGAGATGCCTGCACAACTCCATGATGACCCATTTGTCACTTGGATACCTCGGCAACTTAACTGGTTCTCCCGAAAAGCCAGTTACCTTGAGATACGTGAAGTCTACAAACTGGATGAAAATACAACCATGCTGGGATACAACTTCCCAAGCTTCTTTGCTCACCTGCTGGTCTTTAGATCACTATTTAATTTGTAGATGAATCCATAGAAGAACCCATCGTTGACCACCTTGTAATCTTTGTGGCATTCAAGAACTATCAACTGTGGGAAACACTCAAAAATAGATCTTTCGACAGTATGCCCCATCTATCCAACTTGGAAAATATACCCCATGCGAGGCTCTGCATATACCAGGTATGAAGTCATTTTGAAGTTGTACGTCCACCTCACACTTTGGAGCTGCTCACCGATGTTGTCACTGATGATCTCCACCCAATTGATTATTGAATCAGCTCTGTTGATCTCAATGGTTCTCACGAAAGCATACATCCATGAGTAGAAGTTATGAGTGTTGACTTCTCCATTTAACTTGCAAAGCAATTTAGTAATATCATCCACTTCCTGCACCAAATTGGATCGTGGAAGAGTCCTCGAGAACTTTGATGGAGACTGGGCCTCTTCATATATCTCATTATTCATTATGCCCACACAATTTGCTTTGTGTTTCTCCCATCTATTGCCAACATCCAACATGCTAATTGTAATCACCACTGGTCGTGTCAGAATCTTCAAACAATAATTAATAAATTGTGCATCCAGCTTGATTATTGTCTTTCCCGCAGCATCCCAAATTGTTCTAGAAAGAGGATGATATGACCTTGCACACTCCATAACAAATTCAAGCAACTGAGTTGTGACTGGAAACATTGAAGCTTGAATAATTCCACTGCTTTTTATTGCCCATGAGAGATGTCCTTTCGGCCCTGGATCTGTCAATTAATTCGGAGATGGGTTTAGGGCCTATGTCCATGTCATTGATATCAGCAAATCTAGAAGCTATGCATGATTCTGCTGATCCTTCTCTTTCATCACGCTTCATCATGGCTGGAGCAATCTTTGTCTGAGTTCTTTTTCTTTTAATCTTGCCGGAATTCCTTGTTATTGGATCAATTTGTGCAGATCTAGCAATTTCTTCAGATTCGGAAGATATATTCAATGTACCTGACATTGATTTGAATTCTCTTTCACTTATATGAGCACCTGTAATGAATACCTGCAATTAATTCAGACAAATATGGAGTCCAGGGCATGAATACTTGATTTTTATCACCAAAATCTACATATAAAGTCTGCTGCCCTAAAATTTGAGGCTTTGTTTGCATGCAAAGCAAGCATAAATATTTTTAATTCACCTGGGCACTTATACCAACATGTAGATAATTATCATAGCAAAAATCAAGCTATTCCAACCCTAGGCGCCAAACCTTGAAGCTTCCTGGCAATGAAAAACACTCTTTAATGCAAAAACCTCCTTCCCTTGGTGCCAAAACCTGTCTGGGCTGCAATCCTTAGCAAAAAGAATTAATTGCTTCTTCATTATGGCATCCCATGCTTATATAGCCCTCTGCATACTATTTTTAATAATTGCCCTTCCTATTTCTGGCAATTTAATTAATAAATAATCATGTCTATTCATCCAATTTGGGCGCCCAAGTATGCATGTTGCTGGTTGCTTTTTAATAAATTTATTTTATTTATTTTTAGCATGCATCCTTGAGTTCTCTTTGGCTTGTCTTCTTGCATTGACTTTCCTTCCATACATGGCGCCAAAATTGGGTGAAAAAGTCATAAATAAATATCATTAAATACATTGTTTAATGCCAAGGTGGGTCACACTTTTTGGCAAGGGTAATTTCTAAAAATAGAAGTCAACTTTGATGGGAATTTTACCTTGCACTACAGCTCTAAAAATCCCTCTTCCACTTTAGTGATTTGACTTTCATAATGGGAATTTTTACCTGCCTGGGGTAGGTAAGAAATTCCCATCGGTGCTTTAAGTGATTTTTCTTTTATAATGGGAATTTTTACCTTGCAGGGTAGCTAAAAAAAATTCTCGTCACCGCCTACCACCTCTAATATTCTCATTGTAATGCTTAAGTGACTTCAAATTCATGGGAAAAAGTACCTTCTGCAAGGCAAGTAAGAAATTCCCGTCTCCCTGCGACTACCAAAATTCTCATTACTGACTTAGATCTATTTATTCCAAAAGTGCGACTTTCCTAGGGAGGATTTTCTGCTTGACTTCATCTTTTTTGGTCGAAGTTTTCCTTAAAGACTGATTATTTCTGGTGTTGAGGCCATAAATGATCTCCACACATTCCAGGCAATTAAACAAAATATACAGAACAAAGAACGGATCCATGGGAATTTAACAGACATACAACGAGGGAAAACCGCAAAAAGAAATAAATAAAAACAAAAAATGTTGCAAAAGTTGCAAAGAACGCTCCGATTTCATTTTACGTGAAGACCCTATTGAGATGTATGAATACTGGCATGCAAAACTTCAACAGGGTTCAACTGGAGCACAATTTACTTCAAACGGGGCTTTATTTATTTAATAAATAATTAAATAAAAATTTCCCACAGACAAAACTTGGTGGAGGGATAAAATGAGTTTCAAATCATCGAGTATTATCGAAATTGGCTCATATAATTCAACTGGAATATCTTAATGTAATAGAGACATCTTCTAGCAATAAAAACATAAAGAGACTCGTTATTTTAAAAAGAACAAAGGCAATTAAAAAGGGTAGTCCCAGATTTCATGGTGAAATCTAGGGACACCAAAACTTTAATTGCTTATGTTTTATTATTTTCGACACCAATGCCCATCCAGACACACAAGCACCCAAGTTCCCTCGTCCCCTCTGAACGCCTTGAACTCTTTACATCTTACTCGCTTCTTTTAGGTCTCTTTTATATTTTGGCCATCTTATTTCTTATGGTCGTCCTTCCAGATTAATTACAAAATTCAACCAAGGAAATCATATAAATATAAAAATATATGACTGAAATAAAGGACCAAAGCTCTAAACATTTATTATCATCACCTAAGCTTGCATCAAAAGGCATCCATCTAGCATTCATTCATTCAGGGATAAGGGATTGCATTTTCTACATACACTTTATAGGAAGGGGAAGTTCATTATTCCATCCACACATCTATCTACATTTTTACATCTAGCTAGCCCACTATCAAGTGCACTTGCACATGAGAGGGCATCCTAGGGCACGATTCTTTTACAAACTCACAAGAACTACATAGACTCGAGATGTAGTGCGGCGCTCGATCGTCGGTTGATCGGTGACCAGACCGCGGTTAGTCCAACTCCCCATATTACATCTTTCTTTTTTTGGATTTGATGTGGTATTGTGAGTTTTACAAGTGAAGCTTTGTTTTGTAGGTTTTAGAAGCACTCGGCGATCATATTGCAACGTATAGGTAACCAACATCGACTATCAGCGAAACATGAGCGACACTAGAAAAATCAACTTTCCGACCACTTTCGCAATCACAGGTGCCCGATGGCAAACTCGGAACCCAAACCCGGTCCAAGCACCCTAGCCTTGCTCTATCCTACAGATTTCATAATTCATATTGAGCAATTGGGACATAGATCCCTTCATGTTCATCAATTTTCCAATACTGATTACTTGAAGGATCAAGCGTAAATTAGCTAAATACTTTCCTTTCTCTCTTGCACTTGGGGTTTCATATTTATTTACTTATTGCTTGTGTCATAGTGTATTTAGCAACAAATGTACATCATAGTGTACATTCAATTACTCTGCAAATTAGGGTTTTACTGATAGTTCATTTTTGTTAAATCACATGTCCATATGAGTTGAGAATTATTGTGAGGTAATTGAGGGACCAATATCAAACAAACAACTTGGTTGGAACACACTTTTTCATAAAGTATTTACATGGAATTATTACAAATATGTGGACCATCTCTAGTGATGATTATTTTGTAACTTTCCTTGGGTTTACATGAATTGCAAGGGCTTTATATCTATTTGTATGACAATTCTTTTTCCACGAATATAGTACACAGTTTGCAAGCTTGCACAATGGCATATGAAAATTTAAAGTATGTTCGATAGTTACAGATGTCAAAGAGGTCTCACTCTAATATGTCACTAGATGCCTATGCTTGGTGAGGACTGGCTTGAGTGTATGAGTTAAGGTATTTGTTTCTATCTGAAATGACTATTGTACATATGAAAATATTAGGATTGTTGTGAATAAGGTTTGTCCTTCATTCTTATAAACACCTTCTATTACACCTCTCTCCGAAAAACTTTGATTTTACTCATCCCTATGTTACACTGTTCAAAATACATACAAGGTGAGGAAAACCAAGTACAAACCTATGATTGAAGTGTGCAACTCCTAAGAAACTTTGAATTTCTATGGGTGTCTTTAAAGATTTCCAATCTTGGATGACCTTGATCTTCTCTACGCCCATGCACACACCATCCATTTCTACCGATGTAACCCAAGTATTGGATACTTTCAATGCTAAAAGAACACTTTTATATTGGCGTAAAGTTTACTATGATCAGCAAACGAGATGGTCCAAAAAGACAACATCAATATTTTACTAAATCAGTAAAACCGATCATTACAAACATGAGAAATGAATGTAATGTTTATAGGCATTGACAACCAAAACACATTTCTATATAATAGGAATAACACCTACAAAGTAAACACTACATGATTATCACATTGACATATAAAATATTTGACATATTCTCGCTAACTAAACAACCAAGACTAATCGAATTGAAGTTAATAAAACTTACATCACTTTATTACAAATGGTAATGGTGTCCCTGATTTC
Organism: Taxus wallichiana var. yunnanensis; assembly: GCA_018340775.1. Taxonomy (NCBI): domain Eukaryota; kingdom Viridiplantae; phylum Streptophyta; class Pinopsida; order Cupressales; family Taxaceae; genus Taxus; species Taxus wallichiana. The sequence continues at coordinate 189,984,361 of CM031239.1, forward strand.
ATCCTGAAGTCCGAGACTATCCTATCCGAAAAAAATTTCATACTTTTAAAATAATGGGCCGTTTTTTGTTTTATTGTCGAAAAGCTCATGTATTGTGTCAAGATATATTCCCGAGAGCCATATTAGCCATTTTTCGCCAAATACCCAGGATGCCCAAAATTATTATATTCTCGTCGTCGAGATTTGCTGCGAGAAATTTGTATTTAATTATTTAAGCCCGTTTGAGGCAATTTGTGCTCCGGTTTAACTTTGTTGTGATCGTACATATCGTTATTCCCATATACCAGTAGGGTTTTAACCAAGAATGAATTGTGGGCTTTATTTGTAACTTCTGGCAACATTTTGTGTTTTCTCGTTTCGTTTTCTATAAAATTTCTCTGGATCAATTCCTTTGTCAGTTTGGCCTGATTCTTCACCTAGAGTATTTGGAGATCACATATGCATGTTGTGCCAGAAGGAATTCGCCATAGGAGATCTGGTTCTCTTGGAAAAGACGAAGTCATGCACCAAAAAGCTTCTTCTCGACTAGCCGCATTTTTGGAAAACGAGGGTTTGAAGTGGATCATGGAATTTTTGGAAGCAACAGGCATGTGGAAATTTTGTACACACTTTGCAAGATACTTTTTCCCATGGAAGCAACGCCAGTTAAGTCACAATGGGAAAATTGGAGGCAACAGCCAGCGGGAATTTCTTACTTGCCTTGCAGGGTAAAAATTCCCATTGTGAAATTAAAGAAAAATCACTTAAGGCATTGATGGGATTTTCTTACCTTCCTTGCAGAGTAAATAATCTCATTATGAAAGTCAAACAACTTAAGTGGATCATGGAATTTTTGGTCGCAGCAGGCAGGTGAGATTTTTGTACCTGCCTTGCAGGGTACTTTTTCCCATGAAGGCAAAGTCACTTAAGTTATGATGGGAAAATTAGAGGCAACAGACAGGTGGGAATTTCTTACCTACCTTGTAGGGTAAAAATTCTCATTGTGGAATAAAAGAAAAACAACTTAAGTGAATCATGGATTTTATTGCCTTGGCGGAGTAAATAATCCCATTATGAAAGTCAAACGAATTAAGTGAATCATGGGATTTCTAGGGCTGCTTTGCAAGGTAAATAATCCCATTGACATCGACATTTAAAAATAGAAATTCTTTATTCCAAAAAGTGTGACCCACCTTGGGTGAATAATAATGCATTAAATAAATATTTGTTAATATTTATTCACCCAATTTTGGCGCCCAGGCTTGTGGAAAAGTCAACAAAGGGAAGTGGACAAAAGGAATTTAAAAATAGAATTCCAAAATTAAATAAATTTAATTTATTTAATGCAGCCCCATTTGGGAGAGAAATAATACTTTTTAAAGTATTAAATGATTAAATTAATTCCTATTTTCAGTGGCTAAGGTCAAAGCATACTGTGAGGCTTGAGTTAACTGGAAGCAAAAGTCTAAAATTAAATAAATTTAATTTATTTAATGGCAGCCATGAGCATGCACAAAATAGGCGCCCCATTTGAAGAGTGAAGCTTATTAATTAATTAATTAATTGCCAGGAATAGGAAAGGCATTAATTAATTATAGAATGGTGAAGATTATATAAGCAGGGGCTGCCATATGGATGAATTAATTAATTCACAGGCAGAGAAGTGCAGCCCAGAGGAAAAGTGCGCCCCATTTGGAGAGGATTTTTGCTCAGAAGAAGGTGAAATTAATGCTTTGAAAGCTTCCAATTTTGGTGCACAGGTTGAAGGAGGTTGATTTGTGTCTAGATAATTGTTTGCATAAGTGATACAGGTGCTCAGGTGCTTTTATAAGAGAAAGGGAGCTTAAATCAATGTCCAATACATTGAATATATCCTCCGAATCTGAAGAATTATCTAGATCTGCACCAGTTTTGAAGAATTCTAGCTGAATAAAGAGAAGAAGAATTGCTCAGACAAAGATAGATACGGCCATGGCAAAGCAGGATGAAAAAGAAAGCACGATAAAGATCATGCATTACTTCCAGATTTGTTGACACTGGAGACACAAATCCAGATCCAGATCTCATAATTGCAAAAGCTTCTGGCAAAAATTCATCCTCTTGTTTCAAATGCAGCCCGTGAAGAAGCCAGTGCGTGGAAAATTTCTTCCAGGATCTTGTGCATGTGCTTCCAATCTTCCAGTTGAAGCCTTCATTGAAGTTGCATTCACCCGGAGTGCTTTCAAAATTTTTAATTGCTCATATGCAATTAAAAATAAAAATGATGAGTTATTTACTGGCGAACATTGCACTGATGCATGTACTGGAGAAGAACTGCAAAAGCTTCAAGGATAAGAAGGAAGACATGTCAAAGGCAATACCTGCAAGCTACTTCCAGCCGCTTCCAGATCCAGCTGCTCCCAGGTCTAGTTTGGTGAGAATCAAAGGCAAAAGAATTAGCTGCATGCAGAATATGAAAAAGGACAAGACTGCAGCTTTCCTCTTTCTTCTTCTTTCTCTTATTTCCTCCGACAAAGTAATTGAGCGATCAATTAAATTATAAAACTTAAGTGATTGGTTTAAAAGCCATTACTTGAAGAAGTCAACTACTTGGAGATAGGTGGCAGACGTGCAAAATAGAAGGTTCTATCTTCAGTTGCAAATCATGCATGTCATGCAAAGAGGAATTCCAGGAGGGAGATTTCCAGTTGTTTCCTTTCCGACTTCCACATGTGCCAGTTCAACTAAAAGCTTCCGACTTGTAATTGCCCCTCTACATTCTATAAGTAGAGGAAGAAGCTTCGGATTAATCATCGAATTTATAAGCAGCATCCTTGTGTTCCAGACTTTGTGCTGAAACCCTTGAGAGCCACTTCAAGCAAAGGAATATACAGGAGCGGATTTCTAGAGAACTTTGTCTCACAGTGTATTGTGTTTCTAGCTTTTATATCTTAGATCTTTTAATAAACTTTGTGTTATTTCATATCTAGATCTAGAGCTATCTTTTCTTATAATTCTGTGTTTATATCTATTGGTTTCTTCTATGTGCATGCAATCAACTCTGTTATCTATTGATTGGGATGCACATCTTCCCCATTTTTCCTCTGTGTTTATATAATTCCCTTCTTCTATAAATATCTCATTTCTTAAACAGCTGCTTACTTGTTGCTGCAGAACTATACAGCTATGGTTCATGAGCTAAACAGTTAAAGTAAAACCCCATATAGATACTAGCATATTTTAATTGACAAATCTGAAACGGGAGCCTCACCGATAAATGAGGGAGATTTATCTCATGACTGCCTAGGTTTTATGCTATGCAAAAAATCTAGCCAACAAGTAAATTACTTCTAGACTCGGGTTAGTCCAAACATCCCCCTTAATTCATCAAGGTCTCAAGTGAACAAGAAATAGATTCTCTTAGTGCCTCAAGTTTGTCCCCATTAATGTGACTTTGTGAATATATTTTCTCATTGATTTTCTTTTGGGTAGAATTAGATCTATACTTAGGTTAGTCCTAACATCCCCCCCACCCCCTTAATTCATGAAGGTCTCAAGTGAGCAAGAAATAGATTCTCTTAATACCTCAAGTTTGTCCCATGCATGTGAATTTGTGAATATATTTTATCGTTGATCTTCTTTTGGGTAAAATTAGAGCTAAATGTTGTGTTATAGAACATGTTCACGTATGAAATGAATATGTGCCTTGATGTTTTTCTTATGTTCATGAAATATTGGATTACGAACAAGTTTTATAACACATTTTGCCAATATACAAGATGATTAGTTATTTTTGTGGTACTCCTAATCCTTAGAGTATGTGATGTCATCATCACTTCGCAAATAAATCTTTTTGTATTTCTTTCGTGATATTCGGCTTTAGTGAAAGACAAAGAAATAAAGTTTTGTTTTTTGCTCCTCTATAATATCGGACAAGATCACAAAGAGCATACATATCAAAAAGTGGATTTCTTATCATCAATATTTCCTACATGATCTGAGTCTAAATATCTTGTCAAAAATAATTGATCATTTGCCTTGTATTTTAGGTCAATGTTCACGGTTCCTTGTATGTACTATAATATTCAATTTGTTTCTTTCTAGTGAAATATTTTTGCTCTAACATGAACCATGAGAAATAGTTGACATCATAGCTAATGTCTAGCCTAGTATATGTCAAGTAAATGATGTTCCCAAAAACTATTGATAGATAGTTGTATTTACATACATGTGATGATATATATGAGAACAACCAAATATTTTCCTCCATTGGTGTTACTGAAAGGATTTACTTTCAATCATTGAAATTTTCTCAAGCGTTGGCTTGCCATATCTCATTTGGGACACAAAGATGTGGTCTTTTTTCATACTTCTAGCCCAATACAATAGTGCGATAGCGAAAGATATAACACATCAAATGACCATTTAATTCTTTTATCGTTCAACAATCATCTTTATTGTACTACTACCAATGATGACTATATTGTCAATATAGACAACCTTTCACAATCTCCCCTTATTGTTTGAGGTAGAGATTTGGATCATAAGGACACTTCTTGCATCCAAGTTCAATGAGATACTCATCAATCTTTATATACGGGGCTCAAGTATCTTGTTTGAGATCATATTGTGGCTTAACATGTCTACACACCATTTCTTATTGTCCATGATTAACAAAACCTTTAGGTTGAATCATATATACTGACTTTATGTAGATCTTTACAAAAGGCAACATTTACATCCATTTGGTGGAATTTCCAGCCAAACTATACATTCAAAGAAAATACCATTCTTATAGTCTTGATCTTGGCCATGGGAGCAAATGTCTCCTCATAGTCAATGCCTCCTTTTTAGCATACCATTTTTCTACTATCCTTGCCATGTGTTTTTCAATGCTACCATATCCTTTGTATTTTGTCTTTAAAATCCATTTGCAACCTATAGCTTTCTTTCCTAGTGAGAAATATATAAGCTTCCATATGTTATTTTTCATCAAACATCGATATTTTGCGCTCATAGCATCTTTTGAAGGTTTTGGGTCAAGGGCTTCTGGACTCTATAGGGGTCAAAATATTCTACCATTATACTCATTAGGTCTAAATCAAACTCTTTTTGAGCAGTATTGCGATTCTATGACATAGAGTAGTGGATGTGTCTAGGACGCCATCAAGTTTTGTATCTAGTATCACATTTATATACCATTTAGGAACATGCTTAACAATTCCTTTAGGTTGTGGAGATGGAGGACTTGATTATCCTTACAATCATCTCCATCATCACTTGTTAGTATCAAGGATTTGATAAATTTTGGGATTATCAAGAGGACCATTTTGTGCATTAGATGACTTTGTGGGGATTGGATTATTCTCACCCTTCTCATTAAACTCAACATCCCTAATTAAATGCATGTGTTGTTGTATTTGGATCTAACAATCTATACCCCAATGTATCTTCACAAGAACCTAAAAAAATTATATGGCATGGAATTGTTATCAAATTTTATTTTATTCTTAGGTACGTACATATGAGCCTTACATACAAAAACATGGAGGTGATATATTGAAGGTTTTCTCCTAACCATGCTTCATGTGGAGTTACGCCATCCAGAGGTGCGGTGAAAACCCTATTCAACAAGTAAATTATTGTTTTTTGCTTCTTCCTAGTATAAGTTTTTCATAGCAATATCTTGAATCATATAATGCACCATTTCCATGATAATGAAGTTTTGTTATTCTTTAACACCAATCTATTATAGAGTATAGGGTGGATTCAGGTTGACGGTGAATACCATCGTCATTCAAAAACACTAAAAATTCACTATTGATGTATTCCCTCTTGATATGAGCAAATAGTTGATTCTATGACCAGTTTAAGTTTCCATAAACACTTTGAATTATCTAAATATTTTATGTCGGTAGTCACAAAAAATAGAATAAAATACTAAAACCTATTACGACTAGGTCACATTGATCCTTAAAGATAGATATGCACCACATCTAATTTACCATAAACTTCAAAGGTATTTTTCCACATGGAGCTCGATATTTTTTTCCTACTATACATCTAGGGAAATATCTACATTTTCTTCAGTGGATGAAGTCCTCTCACCATGTTATGACAACTTAGTGCTACCATATATCCAAAAACCACGTGCCCGTATATTTGACGCCTCAAATCTATAGAGTTTTAATCTCATACAATAAGTGCCTAATTATTCTTTACAAAAATCAAGTTGGAATATATTTCCAACGGAAAACATTTATGCAACTATCTTTGATATTTTATACTTACCTTTGATTATGTACATCTTTTTACCACCTGAACACTTAAAATTAAACTTTAGGTAGTACTCCAATAGTTAACTAAGAGTAGGTTTTTGGTGTGTCCCAAAATATACAAGAATTCAGTGATCTTACAATCATGTGTGCCTAGAGGTAATAAAATGTCACTATTTCCTTAGCCACGATAGAACTTATCATCACTCAAAGAGACATGAATTTCTAATAGTTTCTATATCAAGCTAAAGAACAAATCTTGCCTTTCAGTCTTGTTTCGAGTGGCACCTGAATCCACATGTACCATATAGAATTTTGTGAAGTTAATGGCTCTTGAGATTGTGCAAATAGAGGAAGTCCTCTTCTAATGGTTTATCATCATGTTTGGCAATATTACCTTGATGCTTCAGTTTCTTTTCAGTTATCCCTTTTTTATCCATCTGACTTATTATGTTTTCCCTGTGATGACTACTAATTATTAGGCTTCTTGTTTCTTGAAGAACATGTTTAAACACATTACACTAATAATATTTCAAATCATGCCTATTTTGACCACAAATAAGGCATTATTTCTATTGTTTGTTTACCTGTTGATTCTATGGATAAACTTGCTTCTCAAATTAATTAAAATTCTTAACGGGAATTTTTCCTTTCTATTGTAAAGCAGGAGCATTTTATATGCCTTTTTGTTGTGTGCATGAATTTTTCTTAGTGCAACATGTTAACCAACTCTTCAAATGTTAATTTTTTAGTGACATTCAATATGGTCATAAAAAATTTATAGGAGGGTTGTATTGCTTTCAGGATGATGGGAACGAAAGAGTCATCTTATTTCTCAATTCTTGGAATGATGCCATCAAATTTGCAACACTTGATAAAAGCTTCAACTTTTTAACTTATCTTCAATTTGAGACATTACAATTTACTCTAGAGATGAAGAATGATATTCTTATTTTTACTTCACACACTGTACTGAGCTTAACCTAAACTTCTTTAGCTAGTTCAGCATCACAGATATGAAGTTGTACCTCATCTAATACCCTAAGCATGACTATCAATTTAGCCTTCTAATGGATTTTGTCAAATTTGAGTTCTTGATAAGTGTTATTGCCATGCGGAAGGTGAGTGCTCTCAACAACTAGCCAAATTTCCTCAAATTCCATGTGTTTTCACTTTTGTTTTTATGCACAATATTTCTCCACATAGGAGTTGAGAATAGTGAAAAAAACATTTGTACAGTCAATTTGAATACATTTCTGCAAATTGTAGGAGAGTGATGGGTTTCTTATCACTCAAAATAGGCCACCTTCCTATATACTGTAAGCTTGATATACCACACCCCTTGATATACAAGTCCTTCATTTATACCCTTTGATAAATGAAAGAATCTTGTCATATCGATATACTTTGTGGTACATGATAGGAATGTTAACGCATTTGAGAGCAAAGCAGTAGGTGGTAGCAAGAAAGTATGTGAACGTGATCCATTAGATCTATGAAACCTACTTAGCGATAAATTCTGTCGGAGAAATTTTTATATATACTTGTGTTTCTAAATGTCGGATTTATGCCTAATGATTGTGGTGAATGGGTGATGGTGGGAGGTTTCAGTGAGTGATTATGAACTTATATTTCCCTAACGATCTATAAATACAATGCTCATATGTCATTTTTCTAACTTTAATTAATGTTAGATGTAATAGTTCATGCATGATGGCATTTCTCGTAAGCATGAACCAAAGGCACTATTTATATTGAATGCTACGTTAGTGAGAATATATCTGAATTTTTTTACCAAAAATTTGAGCAAATTCACAAAATTCATGAGAAACTAGTTAGGAGGAAACCCACACACCCCACAGAAATTTTTTTAATGAAAATTCTCAATGCTTCTAAATTCTCTTTTATTTTTTACGTTGGTCTCTTTAGCCTTTTACATAAAATATACCCTTTGTTTTTTTCTAAAACTATCCCCTTAATCTAAAAAAATTTAAAGATATTTTAATAGAAAAAATGTTTTGCGTTGTTGCAGCGTGTCGACCACTAGACCTCCCTCCCACTTTTTTTCTTGACAAACAGACCTAGCCAATCGGGATGGCAAGCCATTTAGAAAAATAAGAAAGTAAATTCTATTTTATAGTTAAAATTTGCTAGTTTGGTTTTATTTTAAACAAGGATTACCAAATTTAGGGTTATACCTTTTGAAAGAAGCGTAGAGATTTCATTGGTGGTATCGCCAATATGTATAGTGGGATTTCAAACCGGTCAATATTAATCTAGCTAAGCTGATTATAAATCCAAATGCAAGGAGTGACAGTATTTGTGTTGAATCAACAAGTTGAGTGTGCTAAACAAAGGTCTCTAAAAGTTGGGGTTGAGACCATTTTTCAAAGTCAAGAGTTTCCAAGTTGAAAGGATCCCAATTTGTTGCCAAAGTTGCGATGGGAAGAGTGCTCGGGGGTGATTGAAGGCTTGATGAGGTTCACATCCAATGCAAGGAGAACATGTGCTGAGGAATTTGGTATCGAGCTATGTCAATGCGAATTATAGGGTTTGAAACATTTGTAACCTATCTCGAGTTAGAAGTGAAAGGGAGTCACAACAATCTAGATCTAAGGAAAGAGTCACCAAACTAGGTCCAGAAGATAGGGGTAGACGTCATGTAGTATGTACGGTGAGTATGGGGGATGAGCAAGTGTAATGAAAACTCAACAAGTTGTCGAGTATGGAGCATTTGTAATAAGAGCTTTGGAGGAGGAGATCACCGGCTCTTAAATCGCAATTTATTTTTTTAAATATAACCTTATAACTCTTGGAATGCGAGATTTATAAAAATTTAAAACATTCAACTCTTGATGTAATGTAGAGCTGAAACAATTATAGATGAGAATTGAGTAGAGGCAAGGGTGTCACATGGATTTTCTCTATTTTCCTCTTCTTTCAAATTTTCTTGTTCTTCCCGATATGTTGAAAGTCTTGATTGTTTGATACCAAATGTGATCAGAAAACAAGCTGGTCCAAAAATATAGCATCAATATTTTATTGCAATATAAAACTGATCATTACAAAGATGAGAAATGACTGCAATGTTTATAGGAATTGGACAACTTAAACAAGTTCCTAATAAATAGAGAAAACATCTTTAAAAATAAGAACTATATCCACAAATTAAAATGACAAGATTAACAATTTGAACAATAGTAGAGTTGATCTATTCTCACAAACAAACCAACTAGAACTTATAAAATTTAACTAAATATAACTTACATCACTTTAAATTAAAAATGGTGCAATAATTCTACCTAGGCTAGTCCTAACACTTATGTTGCGGTAAAGTCTAAAGAACAGTTTGGACATGCCAAATTTGATAGTCCCATATCTTACTAAAGATAAGAATGCCATTCAAACACACAACCAAAATGAATCAATCAATGGTCGCCGGATATCATTAATCATTATCATGAATGTCATTAGTGCATTTGTCAACTTAAATGGAATGACCAACCATCCAAATAAATCCTTCTTGGATTTAAAGTTAGTTTTCAAACATCTAATCGATTGATGAGAACTTGGTTGTACACTAACTTTGTATCAATCTTTGAAAATTGCTCAACTCCAATGAGTTGGTCTAGCCTGTCCAGGAGGTCATCAATATGTGGAAGTAGGAATTATTTATTTTTACTCCGATTTTATTTAAGGCTCATTAGTTAATGTAAAATCACGATGCCCCATATTTCTTTTGGGAAAGAACAGTTGGGATCCCATAAGGTGATAGATGTGCCCCTTCTAAATTAGCTCCTGAATTTGACAGTCGATATCTTCATTCTTAAGTATTGAGCATATATAAAAAGGCCCATTTGGAAGTGGGGTTACAAGAACCAAGTCAATTGGATGTTTCACCCGACAATAAAAAGCTACCCCTGTCAGTGGTATGGATACATCTGTGTGCTCAAATATCATCTAATACTTCTATTTCTATTGCATTTTTTTGGCATGATGTGATAAATCTTATGGTTACTAAAACTTTTTCTTTATCCTCAAGACTAAACATTGTTTTGCACTGATCTAGACCACTGACTTAGCACAAGTTACCTTTAATATACATTAGCATTTACAATCTAAAGTGATGATAACACTCCTAGGCCTAGTATCATGCTGATCCGATATGTAGGGTTGTCTAAGAAGAATATGATGAACATCCAATGGTGCAACATCATAGATTACTACATCCTTGAATGGTTTGATTTGATTAAGGAAGAAGAGACTATAAATTCACACGGATGTCTCTTCCTTGACTAACTGAACAAATAGAGTATGGTTGTGGGTGATGAATTGTTACCAAACGTATCCTCTTGACTTTTTTCATAGGTATAAGATTTTTTTGACTCCCACTATCTAGGATAAAGCGTAGATATGTTTCCATTTACCAACATCTACGAGTTAATTTGTTATTTTGCATCCTCTTTTAGTGGAAGCATTATTCATGCAGCAATAATAATGGTATACAAATCTGTATATACAATTGGCTCCCCTTCTTCATGTGCACATTGGGTTTTTGTGAAAGATTCTTCTGCATCTAGCTCCTATGACTCTGCTAACAATTTTTTGTTAATGGCTTGACCATCCTTTGTATCATGGTACTTTCTGTTGTGCTTCTCACACCACATTCTTGTGTCTTTCCAAGGCCTCTCTTTCTATACCAGCTTCTTATCCTAGTATTGTGGTAGTGCATCCTTTCCTTTCTTCTTCATATCAACCTTCACTTCTTTTGATATGAAGGAAGGTGTAATAAACAACAATGTATTGTCTCTCTTAAAATAGTGGGAATGTAGGATCCTAATTTTAATCTAGATGATTCATGTGATTCAATGTATATAGAATATGTTAGTGATTCTCTTAAGTATGATTATATCATTGGTTAGTAATTAGATAGCTACTTGTGATTGCAATAGAACTATATCTACTATATGTATAAAAAAATTCTATTATATCATCATATTCCCAGTTTCCTTTTTGTCATAACTAGAATACCACTTGTGATTACAATAGAACTATATCTACTATATGTATAAAATTTCTTTTTGTTCTATTATATCTTCATATTCCTAGTTTCTCTTTGTGTCATACTCTCTTGATTGATGTTCATTTCTTCTTTCCATTATTTGATTTTCATGCTCCTAAGCTGTGGAATATACTCTTTAGTGATTTTGTCTTCTTTCTCACACTTTTGTTTACAAATTAATTTCCCACTTAGAATTTCACTCTCTTATATGTCTAATTTCATCTTCTTCATGTCTTCCTTTTAATGTTTTGATTGATTTCTCTTTATTCAATATGATTGTTTATTGATCCAATATCGCTCCTTATATTTTTATTTAATATTTATATGAGTTTCATAGGGTTTTCCTTTTCTTTCATTTTCCATGATTGTTTTTAGCATGATTTTTTTAATCTCACCTCATTTTGTAATACTGAAATCCCTAATTTATCTTGTTTTATCCCATCCCAAAAGCCCACGTTACCTTTCACATGATGATATTATTAAATAATGTCTCAAAGTGTGTAGAATTATGGTACCGAGTAAAATCTTAAATATGGTCATTTCACATTTTATAATGTTAGGTTTGTCTTATATCCATTATACATGACTTGCACACACAAATAAAGCTAAAAGCTATCATAAGCCTTGCAATCCCTCATTCCACTACTCGACACCTACAAAAATACCTCTATAAGTGAAAAACAATTCTTATCTCCTATGCAAAACCTTCTTAGACCAACATCAAAGTTTTCTACCCATTTGAAAAATTCTTCTAGTAGGGACAATGTCAACTAGTTGCTTTTTCCCTGTCAATTGATCCTATCTAGGGCTTTGCATTGATAAAATTTTCAAATGAACATATTTCTATGAGTTGGGATTTTCCTCCTAGGTTGTCCTTAGTGAAAAATATTACTTTTGGAGTTGTGTAAATATAAATCAAATCCACTCATTTACTCATTTAATCACAACATGGAAATCACCTAAAAACTTCATCTTCACCATCAAATCTCCAACAAAGTCATCATATTATTTCCTATTATAGGATCTTACACCAAGAATAACTTGTAAACAAGTCTAAAGCACTCTAAGTTAAACTAAAAGAATTCTAAGCTAAGTCGAGGGCATTCAATCATAGTTAAATCAAATATTATTAGGAGTTCATGGCCAAATTCTAGTTACATGCATGTAGTTGAAAGGAGCACAATTACACTTCCACTAGCTAGGAGAACTACATTTTATTTTATGTTCCACACGAGGCTATGTAAGCAACACAAGGGTTGTTCAAGTCAAATACCCCTAAATGCTATTCCTCCATTCTCTTCCCGATTAGAGTTCTTGTATGAGAGAACTAGGATTTATTTTTACAGGGAACATTCGCCAATATCTAGAGTGATCGCAAGAGAGAAAAGGTTGAGAAAACTAAGATGAAGACACTCGAACTAAAATAGAAGTACAAAAAGAACTTAGACAAGTACATTAATAACTATAAAGGTTATAGATGGTTGATTGTGTACTACTATTCAATTTTTCTAAACGTGAACAAAGGCCCAATTTTAGAGACGAAGAATACTTAGAAGATTTCCAACCTGTTCCCTCTAGTTTTATATCCATATCAGCCATTAGAACACAAAAAAATGTAATATCCTCATCATTTTACTATATTCTTCATGGTTCCCTACTTAAACAACATATGTTAATCATTTACTATGTATATAAATTTGTATGTTGAATATAATTTAATAATCTAAACATAGTTTCTAGATTACAACCGTGATAAGGATTTTACATTTATGTTAAGATCCACACCATTGAATTTTTATGGTGTAATCATTTGGTGAACCTTCTATTAGTTCAACACACTTCGTCAATTTTAAACATGGGTTTTTTTCCATAAACCCAAGATCCAATTAGGGTTTTCATCTTGAACATAGTTTGTACTTTACAATCTATGTTCAAGATATTATTGAAATGAAAACATTGACATTATGTTCAATATCAATAATATAGTTTTTACTTTATATCCAATTATATCAATGAATATAATTCTATCAATGACGAGCAAGTCATGACAAGTCCTTATTCCATTCCTTTTTCACATTCCTATTGTAATAATATCAAGTTTAAGGTAATTCATGTGACTACTCAATGCCTAAGAGGTTCCATGAAACCCTTTTCCCCACCTCCCCCAGTCTCAAAATTATACTATTTACCATTTAACTCCCATTATTTTCCCTGTTAGTACCCAAATTGATTCTCCCTCGGAAGCTGAGCAACATCACAGGTTCGAAAAGAAGCTTAGAGACAAGTAGATCATGTAGTGTGTCATTTTGTAGCCAGGGGAAGAAATGCAGCTTGCTCTTTGTCACTCAGATGTGGAGAAATGGGTAGCACCCTCAAGAGGATTTGATCTATCCTCACTACTTTATGGTTATCCCTTTCAATCAGGGTGAGAGGGCCCTTTTGTAGCTTGATGTTTGTGGAAGAGATGGAAATACCCTTCCTTGCAAAGTTATTAAGAAGACCCTGAAGAAAATATGATCAATACAACAAAACTTAACTCTCATGAGTTGTCACCCTAGATAATGGAGATATTTTCTAAGCAAGGTTCAGGCCACTAAAGACAAGTAAAACCTGATTGCTTACGCATGTTTTGGTAATAGAAATTATACACCCACAGGACAAATGGGGGTAGTATGGGGAAGATTGGTTGTTTTTACATGAATTTTTCTTGTGGGAGGTGAGGCAAAATGGACTTGATTCACCAGATCTTTGAGAGGTTCTACAAAAATGGAAGGCTTGATCAACAAAATGCTTCAAAACAACTAGAATGTTCCTTTAACCAGAAGGTGTGCTTCAATGGAGGCCCAGATTAGCACGTTTTCACACAAACTTTAAGAATCCAAAATGAAGGCTCAAATTGAAAATCTTAACTAAACATTATCAACCTTTGTTTCATCACGCCTAAGATACCCTCAAAGGCTAACAAACAATCTTATAATCATGCTAGGAGTACAATGATTTTAAATTTGTTTATTTCACTATCAAATGAAAGCTCTTCTGATAAATGAAATTACAAATTCCACCGAACTATCACAAGGATAAGATCTTGTGTGATTCACAGAGATTTCAATGTAAGATTGCAATGGGAACAAGAAAGACTATTTGCAGACATTCGAAATGAAGCAGACACAATTTTTGCCCAAAATCAACATAGATTAACTCAAATTTGATTAAATTCATCAGCAGGGGAGAGTTTCTAGAACAATCTCAGAGCTCGTCAATGGTTGTACACTTGCAACCACCTTGACATGATCAAATTTAACACAAAAGAGATAAACAGGTTTCTTAGACGGTTTCTCAGAAAGATGGGCTCTGTCTTTTTCTTTTAGAAATGAAATCCTAACCTCTAACACTCCAACCCTTTGCACGACAAGTTCATGCAATTTATAACACTTTTACAACAGAGTTTCCCCCCCAAAAACAAAACATTCAAAGCACCATCGCTTATTGCGATTCTGGTCGTTACCCCCAGAATCAAATCTGCAAAAAAGTTGTCAGGCACATCAGAGGGCAAATCTCTTCAAATATTTCCAGAATTCAATCCTTTCATCTAGTAAATCATTCTTCACTTCATGCGCAAACTACTTCGCCCTATAATCATTGAATCCGACTTTTGCGTGCGAGGAAGGAAATCGAAACTCGAGATCAAGTCCAATAATCATATCACGTCTTAATGGTAAAAGACGTTTTGATTTTTCCCACCAAACCAAGATATCAACTGGTTTCTTGCGTGCCAAGGAAAATCAGATTGAATCCGACAGTCGATTACATTTTAATGGTAAAAGACGTCTGCAGATCTTCCCCACCAAACCAGGATATCAAATTAATGTTCCTCTTCATTTGGCATGTAGGAGACATCAAGAAATGATAAAAAACCATAAAACTTCGCATCCCCAGGAGCTTTGGAGAAAAATGGCGGAAAAATCAGATATAGATGCACAATTCTTTGTCGATTTCCCTTTTGAAATTGGACCATCCACGTGGGAGATCTGAGTCAAAACGGGCCTGGGTCTTTTTTTACTTTTTTCAACTTTTGGAAAAAATGTAAAATTTCTCATTTTGTTCTCGCCCATCCGCCTTAAAAATGGGCTTGACACGTGTCCCAATGTGGGTCCCAGTGTACCGCATTTCCTTTTATATTTTAACCCTTTTCTTCGCAAAAGGAAAAAAATTAATTTTCCCCGAATCCCGCTTTCCCGCCTTTTGAATTTTCAAACTGCCACGTGTCTTAACGGCGCATCTTGAGATGGTCCCCAAATTTAGAGACCCCAAACAAGCACGGGTTCAACACGTGTCTTGTCCGGCAGAGTCTTAAAAAAGTTGAAATCTCAACGGAAGGCGCCATGTGTCTAGGGTCCGAGGCGGTCTCGTTTGGGTGTGAAAAGTTTGAGCGAAGGGCGCGAGTAAGCGGAAGCCTCCAAGTGTCCTTCTCACGCTCCTCCAAAATAAAACCCAAGGGCCGATCCCCAAGCATGCGCAGTGCCTCCACGTGTCTTAGGCCTTTTAGGAAGTTGCTTGAAAAACCTAAGGAAGGCCCAGCGGAAACCTACACGTGTCTTTATGGCACAACTTTAAGATGGTCCCTAAGAATGAAGCCTTTGAATGAGCACAGGCTCACCACGTGTCCCAAGCCTTAGAAAATTTCTTTAAAAGTTTAAGTCCCTAGCAGAGCCGGCGAAAGCCTCCACCTGTCCCTCTATTGCATTTGTTAAGGTGGGACCCTCAGGTAGATTTTCAAATGAGCGCCAACCCACCATGTGTCCACGGCCCGCCAAAAGTGTACCCTGCATAAAAATTTGTCTAAGTCCGAGCAAAACGGCAGAATCCTCCATGTTTCCTCCCGGCGCAACTCCAAGGCCAAACCAAAAGGTGAATTTTCAAACAAGTGTTGTTCCTCCACATGGACAAGTTTTGAGTCGAAGCAAACCATAGAGTTTTTAAAGTGCCTTGTCGAAGCCACATCCAACCAAAAAGAGCCATGTTTCCACTGATGCAGAGATTTAAAATTGACGGGAGAAACACACCCCTCAAGCCGTAAAAATGCAGGGAAACCATTTTCTGAGCCCAGAGATGAAATTTTCTTCAAGGACAGAGAATTTAGAAGTGTTGTAAGGTTCAAACATGACCCTCCAAGCTACATCTGAATCACATTTCCTCGTGCACAGGGCAAAAATGGCGGGATGACAACACATGACAAATGAAAACCAAAGGGAAGGAACAGGCCCGAATTTTACGACCAAGTAACAGACTCCTTCACATGGTCAGAGGAATAAAAACAAAAATTTTGGCATTTAAGAGATCCTTGGCCAAGGAAGGAACTGACCATGGCAACTGAATGGGGACAGAGGCTTCAAGCACCAACACGGGGAGATAAAAAAATGTGACAGAGGCCGGAAACTGAGGGATTTTAATGGCAAATAGGGTGAGAAAAAATTGAGCTCCAACATGCCCTATGTTTATATTCGATTATGTGGTCCATGTTGTCGGTCGAGACAAGAAAGGTAATCGACCGGGGGAGATCAACAAACTCCTCTACCACCTCCCTCTCCTCTCAATCAGCAAAATAATCAGCAAAAGAGATATTATATAATGAACCAACTATGTAATTCCACTATTAAAATTTCTATTTTCTAATTATTAAAGAGACCAACCCCATGCATGACATCTTATATAAATCATTATGGAATACTATCTCGCTTGGCACACACCTCATTGCTTTCACTTCTATCATGAATACATTGAAGAGGATACTCACCTATTAATCAATTTTATTTGAGCATACAGATTTACCTCTTAAGTACATATAGAACCAATGTGAATCATTACTATGGTTTGGTTTCACAAATTCCTAATTAAGAGCGTAATAATAAATAATGAATTGGCTTTGATTATATCTCCTAACTCTTTATTCTGATAAATGGGCATTCACATGAGTGACATTCAAAAACCATCTTAGATTATCAAAGAGTTTGACATACGATACAACCTTTAACGAGATAAGATTACCTTAAATGTTCTATTTGGGTAAAAAATTATGCATATTGCATTTCACATAATAGATAACACCATATATTACAATATTTTATTATGTCGAACCTTGGATTTATGATATGGAAGATATACCATCTAGACTTTATCGATGTATCAAATTAATACATGACAAACATGAATACACTATTACGGTGAGACAATGATTCTTTTAACTATTGCAAAATCAAAGAATCATCATCTCAAGAGTCCTATATTTTACCTCTATCACAACCCATTCTAATTAATAAGTTACACACATGAGATATAAGTCAATCAAGAAAAACATATGATAGCAAAGTTTTCATGCAATCATAAAATGAGATACTATTACAAAAAAATCAGCATGTGGGTAGTTACGAAAAAATTCCTAGATAATGAATAATTAGAATAAGCACAAGTATAGATATCCCAACAAAAATGCCAAGTATGCAAAAGGAACAAAAATAAATAAATATCACAAATATAACAGTCAACATAAGAAACCATTCAATAATCCCAAGTAGAGGACAACACGAGATCACGAATATAGCAGTCAACATAAGTAACCATTGAATAATCCCAAGTAGAGGACTACCCTACTCTAACCAGACAAAAAAGGAAAGCTAAACAAAACCACAGACTGGTTGAGAGAAATAACTCCCTTTCCTTAGAAAGTGGGGCCATGAGATCAATTTTGCAACTAGATCGCATGGTATGAGTGCAGACATGGCATGCACTATTGATTTGCTCAAAATATCAGCCCAGAAAAGAATGAACACCTCTATAGGATCTGAATTCTATCTTTGTAGATGTTGAGGCTGATTTTTGACAACTTGAAGCTCTTTCTTATGCTCTGAAATGAGCACAACTGATGGCAACTCTGTTTGTGGCTCTAAATTAGCCAAATACCTGATTGGACATGGTCTTCTCATGACTGAAAAACTGATTTTTCTGATCTGCCCCTCTTCTTTACGTAATTTCATCATTTGGAGTGCTTAAGGCCCTTTCCTGCTCATATTGGATGCTTGTAGACTGATCTGCAACATTTGCTACCTCATCTTTTGCAAACAACTTCATATTTGATTCCTTTTCAAGCTCAAAGGAAGATTTAATAACAAGAGACTCTTCATGGAAGAAGATAGATGATGGAGGTGTAATACTTACAATTTCTTTTGGCTCTTCTTCATCATCAGATCCTTCTAAGTTTGATAAAACCTCATCCTCTGCAAGCTGATCTGATATTGATATAGGCTCAAGATTGCTGATCTGATCCTTAGAAACACTCACATGCTCAAGGTTGCGAGATCTGATCCTTAGAAACACTTGAAATTTGCAAAGACTAGCATCAACTTCTTTAGAAAATTTTGTATTGTCCCACCGGGCATGCCAGAAACTATTGTCACCCAAAAGTGCACCCTGATAGAGAATGGTGTGTGTACTCTCTCTCCTGTTGACAAAATTGGAACACCTCAAGGTTGTGGGTAACCTATAACTAAGGTGAACCTCTAGAGTGGGTTGGTTCCCTTGTGAATCACCTAAAAACTAATAAAATTGACAAGGAAAAGGGAGAAGGAATGCGGGAAATATAAAATTGAGGTGATACACCAATGATTTGACACACACATGTACTACTGCATACAAAAATATAGATATCCACACACATGCACAACTCTAGGCTAATCTGCAAAATTAATTCAAAGGTTTAGGCAAGGTACAACAGTATAGGGAAGAAATTCTACAACAATGCAATGCAATACCTTAATAAACACAATAAATACTTAGAAAACCAGGGATATGAGAAGGCAAAAATGAAGTTTTTCTATTCAGAGATACAAATACAAGCTAGGATTGCGAGCAGCAAAAAACAGGTTGGAAGAGTGTGTATGTTTTTTTCTTCATAAAAAATAAGTCCTTTAAAGACTGTTGCCATCTAATCTAGCCCTTGTTGTGCATGCAAGAATGAAAGTATTATTTTTAATCACCCCTTGACTGCCCTAGAAGCATGCAATAGAGTGAAATAATAAAATAATTAACTCCAATACCCTGTTGCGTTGAGAAAAAAGCTTGTTATGTGGTTGAAAATAGTTTAAAATGCTTTTTAAGGTTGTTGCATTGGAACTTAGGCATAAATTGATTATCTTCCTTGATTTATTGTCTTTTTGCACTTTTCCTATTTTGTGTCTTTGTGCTTTTCCTTTTTGTCTTTTGTGTTTTTCTATTTTTGGCTAAGGTTGCGCTGATTTTGAGCATGGAAGAGGATTAGAATACAATTAAATCTTCCCCTTAACTTCCTTAAACCTGATGCTAATCCTTGGTATCTTTAGCATGCTAAATTAATCATACTTAGCCAATAATATTAGCATCCCTTCCTATTATTTTTAGCATTTTTTCTTACCTCTTATTTGCAGCCACAGGTTCACTTGTTTAACAGCCACTTAAACCCCTATTTTTAGCATGAAAACTGCCTTCTTTCATCCTATTTCTAGCACCACCTTCCATTATCCTTGCATGTTATTTCTAGCACACCTTTCACTATTTTTAGAGATGCCTTTTGTGCATGCAATTGCACTCTATTTTGGAAACTCGCTATTTTTAGCGAATGCTAAAAATAGCAATTTTCACCATTCACCCAATTTCCATCTAGAACACTTTATTTTTGGCGAATGCTAAAAATAGACTTTTTCCAAAATAGCCAACTTCTTAATAATACCCAAGTTCATTCTTGCATGGAAAAATATGGTAACACAAGCTTAGAATTTGGTTTTTTATTGATGCTAACGAGAGGGTTGAGGGGAACCTACCCCATTACAACATATTCAAATGGAGACAAAGATATATCAATGAGGAACAAAAGGACCAGCCTCTTCCAAAGAACAAAGAGGGACAACAAAGACACAATCAAACAAACAACACAATAAAACACGAAAGCAAACAAACAAACATCTTATCCCCTGAGACTCCTTCCCATGGGATCTTAAATGCATCTTAAGGGCATTATTAACAATTTTCCCTTTCTTATTTTTGCACACAATAGTCCAGCCATCACCTATGTTCAGATTTTCATTTTCATTATTGTGAACCGGTATGATGATTTCAATATTCTCCTTATCCACATAAGTTTAAACCTCTGTTGAAACAAGAGGATGAGAATTGGTTCCGCATTCAAATCAGCACTCAAGAGTGAAACCTTTTTCAAAGGAGGAGTGACCTCCTCATTCTTACAAACTAAATCATCCTCGCTCTATTAATCTTCTTTTGAATCACTATCCAAGTGACTTTTAACAACCAATTGACTAGGATCTGAATTCTTCCACCAAGAGGCTCTACTTTTAACAAATTTTTTCCCTATCTGACAATTTGAAGCTAAGTGACCAAGAGAAAAACACGTCCTGCATCTGAAAGGGAACCCTTCATAGTCTAAATTTTGAGTCCAGATTCTGTCCTCCACTTTGAGCTCAATAGAAGCAAGAAAATCAACAAAAATGTTCATATCAACCAATATGCGGGCATATGTGGTATAGTCATATAAGGTCGTCTTTGGGTCAATAGCCAAACATTTACCCAAGATATTCCCAATTGAAAGTAAGAAATTCTCACCAAAAATTGAGGGGCAAATAAGGCAACCAAACCCAAACAGGTTTGACATGGAAAGTATCGGTCACAGGATTAAACAGAGAGACCCATGGCTTCGTAAGTAGAAAGTGGGACTGAATATCCCAAACTTGTCCAAAAACATATCTTTATTAGAGGTTTTAGCAAAAACAACAATGAAAAAACGTCTAGATGTAGGGTAAATGTCCAATTTACCTTCCATGAGAGGCAACCAATGAGTCGAAATCCAATCATGTAGTCTTTGGAAGACCCGAGCAAAAATTGTTAAATCTCTGACAAATAAGCCCATTTTGCTGAAAATAAGCTTCAGATTTGCGAACCTCTCCGTCAAAACACACAAAAGTTGATGTCTTCATAAAAGCCATGGGCTTAGAAGGATTCCGGGAAAAGGATTTAACAACTGCCAAAAAAATCTATTTTTCCCTGCAGATCCGCCTTTAAATGGACCATTTATTTGAAACAAGGTCCCTAGATCCAACCCCCATTCCTAGGATTTTTATGTTGACAATATCATCAAACATACCATTGGAAGAGGGAAGTCGGCCACGTCATTGGAAAGAGGTAGGGGCCAAGGGAAATGAACAGAGCCTCGTTGGACAACTTTCTTATATATACTTGACATTATGTTCTCTATGCTTACTATTTACTAATTCTTATAAGTTTTTAGAAATATTGAGTGATCACACATATGTTACTTTTCCTTTGTGACTCTATGATTCTTTTGTGCTCTATGCCTAATTATTTTTCTATATGGGTATTTTTGTTCTATATGCTTCTTCTATGATTCTTATTGATATCAATATTTGGTAAGTCATCACATCATTAAGTTTTCATATCACTTAAATTGTCAATTTGGTTTAAAATGTCTTGTAGTAGTCTCTGTTGTGTCATGTGTCATCATGTCATGTTGTATGTGATCAAGGATCCTTTATGTCACATCATGCTTACTAGCGTACTTATATGAGCTTCAGTTGTGCTTTTGTTGATGATTTATTTGGATTTCTAAAAAAAGTCGCCTGTACATATTCCTAAGATAACAAACTTTATGCTTGTTCTATAATGATTATGTCATGTTTTTGTTGACTTCTCCAACCATGTTTAATATGTGTACTTTATATCATTTATCTTTATATAATTTTTACATAGATCATATAACAACTTTTCTTTTGAGACGAGTGATATGTAGGGGAATCCCTCACATCAAAACGAGGTATATTGTGAATATTTTCAGAAGTTAAACAAAAAAATTTAGTTGAGAGTACCAAAAATTTATCACATTTGTGACATTTTAATATTTTCAAATTAAATCCTATATACTTTTTGCAGAATTGTAACAATTTTTAGTAGAAGATTATCATCACATATGCAAAATATTGGCCTCAACAACCCAAAACATTTATCTTGGCCTCAACAGCCAAAAATGTTGACCTTGACCTCAACAATCCAAAAATCTGAGATTGGCCTTATGAGCCCAAGAAACTTGACATTACCCTAAAAAACCCAAGAATTTGAAATTTGGCTATAGTTGTTACAAAATTCAATTTATTTAACTAAGAGTATTTTCCCATATTATTTCAAGGTTTCAACATTATTCAAAAAAGGGAACTCATCTTCACATTAAAAATTATTTCATATGGGGGCATGTATCCCCATCATTAAACTTTTAGAATGTAGTGGATTGGTAACGTAATTCGGCATTACCATTACGTATAGTCATTCTTACGCACAATTCACTTTATTACAAATTTTCGGACACAAAATTTTAGATTATTGGAAATTTCAAACTACAAATGTACATAAATTTTCAATTGTTGGAAAATTCAAACATAAATGTACCCATCATTATCGAACATTGATCTACATGTCATTTTCATGTATTTTCATGTTTGTCATATGGATTGTACAAAAAACTCAAAAAAATCATCAACATCCCATAATCAAGATTCACAAGGGTTTGCATGTGGATTGATAAAGACATTCAAAAAAATTTATCGCCATCCTATGATCGAGATTTACATGGTTTCTATTTCCTTTTAATCAAGCATTTCTCAAGTACTAGATTAATAGGGGCAATCTATAGTACCCTAAATTTCGTCTAAGCACTTGGAAATGTCACTTTCCATATTTATATTAATATAAAGTCCACCTACACATATTTTACCAATTTTATTCATCTTTTCACTCCTCCCACAACCTATAAACCACCAAATCAACAACATTCTCCAATTTATCTCATCAAAAATCATATGATCTTACACTTTGAATTTCTCTATAGACTCCTCTATATGTCACTCGTATTTCTATCATTCTTAGACATGTTCTTTGGTCATGGATATGTTTGGTTGTAAACATGTCCACTTCTTTATGAACCTATCATCTAAGCTTCTAATTGTAATAAATTAAAATGGATAATTTGGCTTAGTTGACCTATGTTAGATTTCAGGTCCAGTTGAATAAGAAAAAAAAAAAAGCTTACGTAATATAGGGCATCTAAGGGAAAATTAAGATAACACCTCACACTCTTTTGAGCACATCATCTGTGTGTGTGTGTGAAGTCAACCAAGCACATTCCTAGATCACAAATTGAGCTAAATTTTGAAGTATAAGGTCCAAAGGGAATGTTGCCAAGTGTTAGGGCCGAATCAAGGGCTCGTTCTTTATTCTATATCCTCTTACATCTCTTCATAGGCTTCGAAGTACTACATGTGGTTTGATCTCTTTTTGATTATTGGTATGTAAGAAAATCTCAATCAAAGTGTGTTAAGGTTGACCATCTTAAAAAAATTCTCATCAAATCAATAGGGTGTGATAAGGTTGTCCTTCCTACACATGAGAATCCATTTTTAAGGTAAGGGAAAAAAAAGAGATGGGGTTTTGGACTAAGGAGAGACAATAATTGATATTTTTGTAGTCATCACAAGGTTCTAAACCTTGAAAGTAGATTCTGAGATGCAAAAAAATCTTCACAAAGAAGATAGAACAAGCATAGTGTGTTCATATAAACTTTGCAAAGCTAATTGAAATAGACTAACACCTAGTAGTCTAAAAGCTAAGCTAAAATCTACCATAGAACCATCATGATCATAGCTTATTGGAATGCTAAAATGAAATTAACATGAAATCAATCATCTAACTACAAACATTCCTACTAAATATATGTATGATTTCCTTTAAAATATGAACCTATGAAGATCACAAGCAATCAAATTTGTGTTGTTGCTTCAAGATGATGAAAGGATCTCACTAAAATGGCTACAAGGCCATGTTTAGATCTTCCTTTACTAATCAAGCATGAAGAATGGATGCAAGAGATGATCAAGCTATTCCAAATCAATGGAGAAGGCTCTTAAATCATATCTTATATGAAATACTATTCAAAGTATGGTGTAAGGTGTGAAGGTAGGAGCTTAGTCCTTTATACACTTTCCATTTAGGAGAAGCCTGAATCCCAATGGATGTGGGATAAAGGATAAAATAGATTTAGACTTGTGAAGCTTGCTTAGAAGAATTAACAAGCGATTAGCAACTCATGGGAGTTGGATATGATTTAATTAATCAAATAGGATTAACTAATAGGCTAGAATAAACTTTTTACGCTATTTGGAGGTGATTTATGAAAAATTTGATATGATTTGAAGAAATTGAAAGAGGGATTTAGCCAATAAAAGGGTTTATTGATTAAATACATTGTTAAATTGGCTTAATTAACTAAAAATAGTTAATTAATTGATTGAAGAGGATTATAACTCATGTAGTGTCGTTAATTGGCATCCGAGAATGTGATAAAGGATAGTTAATTAACGAAGTGTCGTTAATTGATCAAAATAGAGGGAAACGTTAGTTAATTAGCGTCAATCACTAATTATAATGAAAATGGTAGGAAAGAGGATAGTTTGTGCAATCTTAGTAATA
Source organism: Taxus wallichiana var. yunnanensis (assembly GCA_018340775.1). Classification (NCBI taxonomy): domain Eukaryota; kingdom Viridiplantae; phylum Streptophyta; class Pinopsida; order Cupressales; family Taxaceae; genus Taxus; species Taxus wallichiana. The sequence continues at coordinate 190,009,228 of CM031239.1, forward strand.
AAAGCTGCATAAGCGGATTTTAGGTGTCTACACATAGATCCAAAGAGGATAGGTTCATAGCCCTCAGGATGCTTTCAAACATGGTATTGTCCAACATATCATAAACTTGTCCAAAGAAAATCTTTTAATCGTTAGTTTTTCTTGGCACATTAATGATAATATTTCCTACTTATGCACACCATTTGAACATTTTGTTTAACCTTATGTTTCAATATATTAGTATGTTCCATTCCTTAACCCTAATTGCACTTTGTCAAATTGTGAGTAGCATAACATATTAGAAATTCAATAAAAATATAATTCATGGCTATTTTAAGACTACCTTTATAAGCATTAAACCATCATTCCTATTGTAGTTAGAATTTGGATAAAACCTAATTTACCTTATTAATGTTGTTAGTTTTGAAAAAATACATGATCAAGATCAAGGGAAATTATTAATGTTTTGCATTCGTTTCAAAGCCTATGAAAAAAAGAGGGATGGCACAACAACACGAGAATAGAAAAATGTCACATGAAGTGGAGGATATGCTAGACATGAGTTTGTGAATATCATGTCACAAAAGATTCTAGATAGATCCACCTAGGTGCAATATTAATCATTGGATGGATTTGATTTTTGCATCTAGTTTACCAAATAAAACCACATATAAGTTGATGTCTATGGATAATGAGAGAGTGAAGAAGAAATTTAAAGATTTTCTTGAGAATTTCTTGATCGAGAACCTCTCATCCTTTGTGTGGTACTTGCAATATTAACATCAAAAAAATAAGAGAGTGGAGGATGTTTTACGATCCTAGGGCCATCAACAAGATTTCCATTAAGTATATGTGAAGGCTACTACACATGGATGATTTAATGGATTGTTTAAGTGAAGCAAAATACTTAGCAAAAATTAATTTGAAGAGTGGGTATCACTAGATTAGGATAAAATAGGGTGATGACTAGAAACTACTTTTAAGATGTAGGATAGATTATATGAGTGGTTAATTATGTAATTTATCAAACTAAAACACTAATCATGTTGTCAAGACTCATGAATAAAGTGTTGAAGCATTTTCTAGGTATGTTTTTTTACTATATATTCGAGATGACATTATTTTTTTAGAAAGATACAAAAAGGGCACTTGGTCCATTTTCAAAGAGTTTTAGAGTGTTTGCCTGAGTGAAGTTTGTTGCAAAATTAAAGAAGTGTAGATACATGTGATATGTGTAATTCAAGTCTTCTAATGTCATTACTATTGACGTTGATCATAATGTTTGAAGCAAAATCTTTGAGATTACAAACCACCGACCACAACACTAGTGTTGTTCTTACCTGTGGAAGAAAGTTTTCTAATGATTTTTACTTATTCCTTGATCTGCAAACTTTATACTTTGAAGCTTATTTTTGAAGTGGTGACGTTAAGATTCTAAGTTGGCTTCTTATCCTAGTAATTTAGTTTGATATCACAAAATTAAATAAATTAAAAATTAAGTTTAATTTTTTGAAAAGTAAAAATACCAACAATGATACTACTACATAATAATATAGATAAGAAAAAGAAACTAAATTTATATAAAAAGGATCATAAACACCAATAAAATGAACCAAGCATCATATTAAACCACATGATCTAGCTCACTAGAAATGAGAAAATGTTTTGGAAACAAAATAGTGTAATTTTAATTGTGAGAATAATTTGACACTATCTAAGTGCAACCAATTCTAGGAAAATATCTTGCTTGTAATGGGGGACGACATTATCTTACATATTTAGTACCTTTCGTTTGTGTGAAATTAATAGGAATATAATATTTTATTCCTCGACCTAAAATTACTTACTGTAAGCATAAGAGAACATCATGATGCCCTAGGAATAAACAGTCCATATTCTATACGCTTAAACTAATGATATATCTCTGTTACGCACCTTTTGTCCTTGATCGTAGAAAAAATATTTGGACCTATAATAAGGATGGTTTCTTTGATTCCATTTTAAAAGAAACTAATCATCTCCTCATATGGATGTGGATGTGGTAGTTTGGCAAGTATTGTTAAGAATTAATAGTTTAGTGCATAGATTAGAATATTAAGTGGTCGATTAATTTGTTATATGTTATTTGTTTGTTGGAGATATTGAGGTGATCGTACCAACCTCCCACTTCAAATTGAATTTGTTATACAATCTTATAAATTTAGGGATTGATCTCTTCTATAAAATGTAATCCCATCCGTATGAATAATATTATTACGTTTCATATGCAAAAGCTCAAACCAAATTACCATTTGGTATCAAATCAGTTTAAGATCCTGCTAGGTTCCATGTGATGGATAAATAGGGTGCACTTACCATCATGCAAATTCAATTTTACGATCTAGCTCTAAAAAGGTTGCAAATTGGGATATTTCAGAGACGAATGTAGGGTTTTAAATGTTGGAATATGTGCATGTAATTTATCCCGTAGCATGTTTAGGAAAGTTGAGTTTATCTTAGCATGCGTTGATATTTTAGTCGAGTCCAGTTCTGTTCTATTTTTAGGAAATAGAAAAATCAAATAAAACTTGTTTGTAAGCCGCATGCACAACATGCGTTGGATTTTAGACTACAGTTATAATTTTGGGAAGCTTTGTTTAGAGCAGTTTGAAGTTAATTTTAGGAGAATCTATTTTATATAATTATTATAGGTGCATTCATAACAGATGCAAAACACAATGTTGTACACACACAGGTCAGAATGTAATCAGCCTAAGCTCTGACAAGGAGAAGAATTAATAAGAATTTATGCACAACAATGTTGATTTTAGTGAATACTCTATTTTTATTTATGTTTTATTTTAAATTTGTTTGTTGTTTGTTGTTTAAGACTGCTTAATTTCTACAAATTGGTATCAGAGTGTTGTTTTCCAACAGGTTATTAAATTGACAGCAAGCTATGGATTCTACATGCGGTATGCGAGACACCGTAATTTACAGGAAAGAATAACAAGTATTGGTCATTAAACATAAGGCACTATTTCGATCACAAGATGTGTGGGAGGTTGTTGAGAATGGGTACACAGAGCTTGTAGTTGTAGCAATGTATACTTTGCACTATTACGAAAGAGAAAGATACTTTGAAAGAATTATGAAAGAAAGGCGGAAAAGCTCTTTTCTATATTTATCAAGACATACATGAAATCATCAATCCCAACTCAGTGGCAGCAACCAATCAAGTAAACTCCACATGGGACACTCTCTAAGTTCCGTATCAAGGTAAGGAGAAGGTAAAAATCGCCAAGCTACAATTGATTCGAAGAGATTTTTAAAATGTGTCAATAAAAGATTCAGATTCTGTAGAATCATTCTTTACTTATGTAGTTGGCCTAGTTAATCAAATTAAATCCCATGGTGAGACTATTAAAGAAAGAAGGATTATTGAAAAATTACTTAGGAGTTTTCCTACAAAATTTGATCCTTTGATAGTTGCTATTGAAGAAACTAAGGATCTAAGTCAGTTTTCAATTGATGAGTTGCATGCATAACTAATAAATCATGAATAGAGGTTGAATAGATCACATGTAGTTGTAGATCAAGCTTTTACATCTCAGACATTAGGTGTTCATGGAAGAGGAGGAAGTTTTAGCTCGGAGGCAGAGGAAGAAGTTCATCTAGAGGACACAACAACAATTCATCAAACTCAAGTGGAAGAGGACAAAGTCAAGAACACAATCATAATCAGTTTTCTAGTCAGAGACATGATAAGTATCTTATGCAATGTCACTATTGCAAGAAGTATGGGTATTATGCTTATCATTGCAGAAAACGCAAGTTTATTACATGCACAAGGATTGCTGAAGCAATACCTTATTTATTACTGTTGAATGTAATCTATCTCAAGAAAGTCCATGTGATGTATGGTATTTGGATTCTGGTTGCAGTAATCATATGTCAAGTAACTTAGATTTATTTTCCAATTTGGATGAGTCAGTGAAGAGTGATGTTACTCTTGGGAATAATAATACAATGGTCTGTAAAAGGAAAATGAATAATTAGTATTCTAACTAAAAAGAGGAGCAAAATATTATGCATGATGTTTACTATGTTGCAGGTTTAAAGCACAATCTTATGAGTATTGGACAATTCGTACAAAAGTGATACAAAGTTTATATTGAATATAATGAATCTGTAATTGTGGACAAAGCTCCTAGCACTCAGTTGATTGCAAAAGTGAAGATGAGCAGTAATAGAATGTTTCCTTGAGACTACAACTAGAAAAAATAGAAAATCATAACTGTTCGCAATCAAATCAGCAGCTCGGTTCACGGCCAAATCCTACGCTAATGCAAATCAATCCTACGTTGAGTCTTGCACTCAAGCAAACAAGTCCTATGCTGGTGTAAAGTCCTGCGCTAAGGCAAATGGGTCATGCGCTAAGTATTGTGCTAATGAAAGTGAGTCTCACACAAGTGCAAATAAGTCTTGTGTTAAGGTAGTTCAGTCCTGTGTTGATTTCTGTGCTAATACAAATTGAGTTCGCACTCAAGGAATCTAATCAACTTTTCAGTTAGTTGTGAAAGATGAATCAAGGCTTTGGCATCTCAAGTTTTGACATTTAAATTTTGGAGGTTTTAATTTATTACATAGGAAAGATATGGTAAAAGGTTTACCCTTGATTCGAAACCAGAAGAGCATGTGAAGTGTGTATTTTTTGGAAACAACACAGAGTCTTTCCAGTTGGAAAAATAACAAGAGCAAGTGCGCCTATATAAATTGTTCACTCAGATTTATGTGGAACAATGCAAACCACTTCTATTGGAGGTTGTTAATATTTTATGACATTCATTGATGATTATACAAGAAAGACATGAGTGTATTTTTTGAGAAACAAATACGATGTTTTTGATATATTTCAGCAGTTTAAGGATTTAGTGGAGAAGTAAATTGGATACTACATCAAATTTCTAAGGACAGAAAAAAATAGATAAGTATGTTTCTTATGAATTTCTAAATTTTTACAAATATCATGGAATCCACAAGAAGTTTGCTACTGTGTATGCACCACGCAAAATGGTGTGGCAGAGAGGAAGAATAAACCATTATGGAAATGAAAATAAGTATGATGAATGCAAAACATCTTACAAATGAGTATTGGGCGAAGAAGAAGCAATCGTTTACATTTTAAACAGTGTGTCCAACAAAAATTGTTAGGAACATGGTTCCTCAATAAGCTTGGACTAACAAGAAACACAAGTGTTTCTCATTTTAGAATTTTTGGTTGTGTGGCATATGCACATGTGTCTAATGAGCTAAGGAAGAAGTTAGACAACAAAGGATAAAAGTGCGTATTTGTTGGATATTCAGAGAATACGAAAGCATACAAGTTGTATAATCCAGTCACTAGAAAGGTTGTGATCAATAGAGATGTTTAATTTGTTAAAAATGAGGCATGAGATGGAAATATTGAAAGAACAACAAGCATAGCATCGGTTGTTCCTCAAGATGAAATGGCAGATGAAACTATGAAACAAGGTATTGTATCTTCTTCTAACCTTGGACATGTATCACAAGTTGTAGCACAAGCTACACTATCTACAATTAGGATGTCTTCAAGATTTCAGTCATCTTCACCATGTAAGAGATACCACAAATAACACCGAAGCAACTCCTTCACCATAATGAGGCATGAGATGGAAATATTGAAAGAACAACAACATAGCATCATTGTTCCTCAAGATGAAATGGCAGAGGAAACTATGAAACAACAAGGTATTGTATCTTCTTCTAACCTTGTACATGTATCACAAGTTGTAGCACAAGCTACACTATCTACAATTAGGATGTCTTCAAGATTTCAGTCATCTTCATCCATGTAAGAGATACCACAAATAACACCGAAGCAACTCCTTCACCATAAAACAATCCATCCGATGGCCCTTTGAAGCGGAAAATAAGGAGTCTTAGTGAGATTTATAATGTTGATACAACTAATTCTTTTTCAGTTTTTACATTGTTTTCTCAAGTCAGTAGATCCAAAGTATACTTTGAAGAGGCTATAAACAATGAATTTTGGGCTCAAGCCATGGATGATGAGATAGATGCCATAGAGAAAAATCAGACATGGGAGTTGGTGGATCTTCCAAAAGGAAAGAACGTGATAGGAGTGAAGTGGGTCTACAAGACCAAATACAACGCTGATGGAAAAGTACGAAACATAAAACAAGTCTAGTTACAAGAGGTTTTACGCAGTAATATGGAGTTGATTACAATGAAAAATTTGCACCAGTAGCACGTTTGGATACGGTAAGAATTTGGTTTAAGCAATTACAGCTCAAAACAAATGGCCTATTTATCAGATGGGTGTAAAATCAACATTATTGAATGGTTTTCTTGAAGAATAAGTATATGTGAATCAACCAGAAGATTATGAGATTGAAGGTCATGAAGGAAAGGTATAGACGTTGAGAAAAAAACTCTATTGCCTCAAGCAAGCACCTAGAGCATGGAACAACAAAATTGATTCTTATTTGATTCAGAATGGTTTCTATAGGAGTAGTAGTGAGCCTACTTTATACACCAAGATAAATGAACAAGGTAAGATTTTAATTGTTTGTTTATATGTGGATGATTTAATCATTACTAAAAATCTATCTACAAATTCATTCAAATCAGCCATGAAGAAAGAATTTGAGATGACAGATCTAGGTCTTATGCATTATTTTTTGGGCATTGAAGTTCAACAATCAGAAGGTGAAGTTTTTATTTCAAGAGTAATCTATGCTAATGATGTTTTGAAGAGATTTAAGATGTTGAATTGTAAGTCAGCGCCAACAACAGTTGTAGTAGGTTTGAAATTAAGAAAAGAAGATAACGGATCATTTGTGGATCCTAACATTGTTCAAAAGGTTAGTTTGAAGTTAGATGTATTTGACAGCCACAAGGTCTCATATTATGTATGGTGTGAGCCTCATATCAAGTTTCATGCAATCTCCAAAAGATTCACATTGACAGACTAGAAAAAGGATTTTGTGGTATGTATTTGGAACTAAGAATCATGGAATCTTGTATACAACTTCAAATGAGTTCGAACTCATAGGTTATACAGACATAGTAATAGTGTCGGTAGTATAGATGACAGAAAAGCACATCCGCCTATACTTTTCACATTGGAACATGAGTGGTTTTTGTGGGCATCAAATAAGCAGCCCATTGTAACATTATCTTCAACAAATGGAACGTATGTAGCAGCAACAAGACCAACATCTCAAGTTGTGTGGATGAGAATAGTGTTAAAAGATTTGAGACAGAATCAAGAGGACGCTACACATATTTTTTATGACAGCTCAGCAATAGGATTGTCCAAAAATCATTTTTTTCACAACAAGAGGAGAAAGCATATATACGCAAGGTAACATTTTATGAGGGAGTTGGTAAAAAACAAAGAAATTTGTCTTGAATTCTGCAGATCCAAAGATCATTTTGCATATATTTTTACAAAGGCTTTGGCAAAGGAAGTTTTTGAACATTTAAGAGGTTGTTTGAGAGTTTGTGATCAGGAACACATCAGATCTAGAAATGTGAATTCAAATCCAGAATAATGAAAGCTTCAATGTCGAAATCAAGGGGGAGTGTTGGAATATGTGCATGTAATTTCTCCCATAGCATGTTTAGGAAAGTTGAGTTTATCTTAGCATGCATTGATATTTTAGCTGACTCAAGTTCTATTCTATTTTTAGGAAATAGATAAATCAAATAAAACAAAAGAATCTTGTTTGTAACCAGGCATAGCATGCGTTGGATTTTAGACTGCGGTTCTAATTCTTGGAAGCTCTGTTTAGAGCAGTTTGAAGTTAATTTTAGGAGAAGCTATTTTATATAATTGTTGTAGATGAATGTATATGCATAACAGATGCAAAACAGAGTGTTATACACACACATATCTAGATGTAATAAGCCGAAGCTTTGATAGGAAGAAGAATTAATAAGAATTTATGCACAGCAATGCTGATTTTAGTGAATACTATGTTTTTATTTATGTTTTCTTTTTTAAAAAATTGTCGTTCACTGTTTAAGACTTCTTAATTTCTACATTTAAATCTCTTATATATATTATAATTATCAGAGGTTAAGTTTAAGAAAATATTTTATTAAATGTTTGACTCTCAGATCCACGTGTTTAGAAATCTCCCAATGCAAATGGACTGATGTATGGAAATCAGAAGCATGTCCTAGTCCATGATAGGTCCTGCCATAGTTTTGATTTCTATTTATTTTCATAGAATCCAAACTTCCTCATATGCACGTGTATATGTGAAGTTTTGTAATTAAGGATTGCACACAAATCTTTATGATCGAGTTACTTTTGGTTTCGAATTTACACTGCTTATTCCTCCACTCAAGTTGAATGTATATATCGGTTCTACTTCAAGGTTTTCAAAAAGCTAAATCTATACATGAAAGTGTACGGGTTTGAATTGGTCTGTCGACCATGCTCAAAATACTGTGATCAAGTGGCCATCTAAACTCAAAGGTGGGTCCAATACCAAGCACGTGGCCTCTAAACAAAATGCTAAGATGTGCTTTGGTTTTATTTTATATCCATGACTCAGTATTTATGAGAGTTCGACATAAGGGTTTGACATTAGTTTTAGCCTATGTATGTGAGTTGGATCCTTGCATTAAGAAAATTTGGATCAATGGCTTGGGTATTAACATCCGCATCAATTCTCACAGTCTTAGTATCTTTCTAAGCCTACACAACAATTTCATATCCCAAACTGCCACATCTAACTCATCTCAAAACTGTCTCATTTTGTGCAATGTATTATTGACAAAAACATGCATCGCGATTCGGGTTTCATTGTTTGGTAGTATTTATTGGACTAGTAAGTTGGAACAATAATATCCAGTTGTCTGTCTCCTAGACCACCTCGGTTATGCTGATGGACACCGCGCATGCTCACAGGCAAATAACAAAAAGTTTGAAAGTTATTATAAGTGGGGAGTATTTAATTTTGGTTCGGTGACCATTTAGTTTCATTATTTTTCAATCTTACTTCATGTAAATAACATGTGAATTTTTAGCGTGATTTTCTCAACAAAGTTTTATTTGTTTTTATTTTTTAGTAGTCTTTTGTGTTAAATAGAGTAAGTTGTATTGTTTTTGTGTCTCCTCATTGTCTAGTCGTTAAAAATAAAAAGTGTAAAAACTAATATTAATTAATTTTTTAAATTGTCATATTAGTTTGTATATTATAAAAATATTATTATGTAATTCTTATTGTCAAAAGAGTCAATCTTCATTATTGTCAAGTTTGTCTAGTTTATCATCATTGTTTGTCAAGTCTAAATCAACAAAGTTGTTTGAGTCAATTAGTAGAATCAAAAATGTCAAAATTATTGTAAATCAAAGTCGGTCTGTTTAGTGAGTAATTGTAAAAAGTCTAAAAACTAAAAAAATCGCCTTGCAAGCACATTTTTGGTGTACCTAACATCCAATAAAATGGTTTTTCACATTGCAAAGGGAAGACAAAAATAAAGTACAATGTGGAAACCGATGAGCTTCTTGACATCCAATTTGTTGAGTGAGCAAAGATGATACTTTGGAGGATGGAGATAATGGAGGAAAGAGGTCAATCAACGACCTCTCGTCAATTGCTAACGATGGGGCCGCACATCTGCAATAGTGACAATCTTATTTTCAATTATATATGTGAGTATGAATAAAAACATAACCTATTTCTTGTTCACATGAGTGTAATTCTTGTATTTTCTCTTGAAGTGTTGTGATATGATGTGGTATGTGTATAACTATAAAAACAGTTGTATAGGATGGCAACTGACTACAAAGATCCTTTTACTGAAAAGATGTTCTCGACTGTCGTACTTCGTTGGAGGATGATTGGCTGGTAATAAGTTTATTGGAAGTGAAAGCAAGATAAGTTGTAATATGTAGGTGATCATGTGCAGCAAGATCCAGATAGCAATATGCAGACCTAAAAGTATACGGTGGCATACAATTCTGTTTTCAAGTGCTCCTTGCCTCATATTCGCACTAAGCCGAGAAATATTCCAAGTTAATGATTTAGAGCGTACATTAGAATGTTAACTGGTTGATTAATTTGTTATAAGTTATTTGTTTGTTAGAGGTGGTCGTACCAACCTCCCACCTCAAATAGAATTTGTTAGACAATCCCATAATTATAAGGATTGATCTCTCCTATAAAATGTAATCCCATCCGTATGAATAATAGTATTATTGTGTTTCATACACAAAAGCTCAGACCAAATTAGCAGGTATTTTGAGGCAAAATGAATGTCGTACAATTTTTTTTTTTTTTTTGGCAAACACAACTTGCTCTTTGCAAATGCAAATTGCGTTACAGGTTCTCCAGAGGGCTAACACGGTAATTTTCATTTTCACTAATATGGCCAGGCTAAACTAGGGCTGAGAAAGAGGGTGTAATACCAACACTGCTTAAAAACTCATATCCACACTGCTACATTTTCTTTGTTCTTGAAAGAATTTATTTTACATCTGTTGTGTCTGTTAATCTGTATTCACCGTCATGTGAAAAATCACAAACCCTAAATCGTGGAAAATAAATAGCAAGGATTTTTTTTTAGCTTTCGTGAGGATTCCTTACCTGGGACCACCGAATTCGTGGAGCTTTCCAGTCGGCGAGAAAATGATGAGGGCAACTTCAGCATCGCAGAGGAGAGAGAGCTCGCTCGCCTTTTTCAACAGTCCCGCTTTTCGCTTGGAGAAAGTAACCTGACGACTTATAGGGTTCTGTATCCTCCTCAGCTGCACCTTTCCCCTTCCCATTCTATTCTCTTCTTTCTAGATAAAGATACAGCTTAGTTGCCGAGTGGATCCACAGAAGCAAAATGCCCTTCCTCCTGTATGCTGTTACATGTATGTTCTTTTTGCATTCCTAATTGGAATTTCGTACAAATTTCTCTCGCTAGAGTGTAAATTTTGCAAGATTTGGGTGAGTATTAAAACACCGTACGTCCTCCTCTGTAACAACAAATCACCGTGGTCAGTTTCTGCAATTGATCAGCCGACCGCCGATCTGTGATTAATTTGAGCGGTTGAGTCTATGTTCACCATTTGAAAAGTTGCAAGGAATGAAATGAAATAGTTTTAGTTATGTATGTAATCATTGAAAACTCAATTGTTTAAAGACAGGTTTTTTTAAGAAGGCTGTTCTTCTTTTTGTTAATTAGAATTAATATATTCCCAAAGTTTTTATTTTGCTTTCCTCAATTAGTTCTAGCATGGAACCACATCTTAAAATTGCTTCATACTTGGTTTAGATGTCTGTGTATTTTTGACATTCAAAGATGAAATGGTTCTCTATTTCAACTATCCTTGTAGTGCATAAAACATAAATCCTATCTTTCCACGGTTTCTTGGGTGTTGTCCATCTCCATGCCTCGTGGCTAACCCAAAGGGGAGCTAGTTCTTAACCAAGCAATAATAATCTTTTCAATCCATTTGATTTTAACCCCTTATATGCCTTTTTAGTATGTTTGTAAGTAAAAGGTTGAACTCTATAATGTAGTAGTGGCTTTTCCTACATATTTTCTTCCTCCACATCATTATTCTAACATTTTTATTCACATAGTTTTGTATGTGTTTGTTAAGATTTGGGCATTCTTCTAATCTGCTCATCTATTTGTGGTTTTACTTCATCCACGTCAACTTTTGTCTTTACAACTCATTGTTTCTTGCAATGAGTAGGCCACTTATCAATCAAGTCATTTTTTCCTACAAGTATCCCAAGTGAGCTCGCTTATGAAAATTGAGGCCAAGACACTTCTATTCTAACATGACTTCAAGAGACTCCTAAAGTAAAATTTGAGATGTTGTTTCCTCCTTTTCACCGAGAAAATCATAATTTTGGTTTTTTCAATGTTTACGTGCTTCCTCGCTTCTTTACCAACAAGTTCTAAAGAATGAAGGTAATATCTTAAATCGTGGATTATCTCTACCATTAAAACTAAGTCATCTGCATGTAAATCGAGTTTCACCACATATTTGGTCAACCGAATCCCTCCCACCCAAACTTTTGTATCCATTCCTATAGGATGTCAATGTATAGCACAAATAAACTCGGTGAAAGGGCACAACATTGTTTGACACTTATATCACCCATGGAATACTCAAACAAAACTACTCGCATTTTGATTTTAACCTTGATTTGCTCTTATAATTTGTAAATTATTTCCTTGTATTATGTTCAAACCCTAGTTCCTTCATTCCAATCCATAATTTCCTCCTTTGCACCGTGTCAAATGCAATTTTGAAGTGTGAAAAACAATAATATGCATCCTATGTTTTATCCCAAATGTTTTCAACTAGTTATCTAAGAGTGTGACATGGCGATTAATGGTTGAGTCTTTTGGTGTAAAAACATACTTGCCCCTTTGCTCGCTTTAATCTTTCCTCCAACACATCGCTAATCCTAAACTTTATCATGCTCCCAAACTACTTTACAAGAAATAGGGTTGACCATGATACTTTGATAATCGCATGAATTATTTACATATCCACTTTTAAACATATGTATGTTTAAACTAGTTTTCCATTTTATTGGGAAGCCCTTTTGGATGCCCTCATTGGAAATTGATTTGATTTGAGGTGCAAGGATATCTTCTCCCCATTTTAGATGCTCTGCTTAAAGGTTACCTATGTCATGGGCTTTACATGTTGTTAAGTTTTTAATCCATTGTATTTATCCCAATTTGTGAAAAATTATTCATTAACAAAACTATAAGAAGGAGTTTTTTTGTTCATTTTCATGCTCATAAAATTGTTTTGAATATTTCATCCACTAATTTGAAGTTATATTTTTCTCTATTTACATTTTCTCCCTACAAAGCTCCATCTAAAACTTCTCTTGTTCATGTTTCCCGAGTAGAATCAATTCCTTCCTTTTAGTTATATCAATATACTTTTTTATTCTCGCATGAATTGGTCATACTTTTTTCTTTGCATGGGTTCTACTTGTTAGTTCATTTAGCAATCTTCAAGTTTCCTTGCACTCTCCATCATATTGTGAGTTTTTGGGAAGTTTATTTCTTTCCTTCATCTTTGTTTGGCTCTTTTGCATGTGTTTATGGCTTCTTTAATGGTGTGCATTAGCCTCTTTCTCTTAGTGTAATTGATATCATAGATAGGTTCACCTTTACTTTAGTTTTTTTGAAGTTTACTATTTAGTGTTGCTCTAAGAGATTTTTTATTTTCCTTTATCAAGAGGATGTTTCCTTTGAAAGGAGGTTTACTTTGGTTGACATCGGTGTGATCAAGATATTGTTTGTATTCTTGGAATTGGTGATTCATAAAAATTGGATTGTGGTCATATTTAAGTTCCACCAAAGAATCTTTTGATTCTAGTTATTCTATTTTAGGAACATAGTTTTAGGAGTAGATAACATAGTTGATTTATACTCTACCCATCAGAAGTCTTGCATATAATATTTCTTGATTTTCCCCATTTGTTTATACAAGTACATATAATCAAGTTGTGAATTTTACACAAGCCTAATAATTCTTCTCCAAAGTGTGTCATAACCTCATGCCCGTCATCTAAAACCCTAGATAATTGTTGATTTTCATCCTCATCATTTAGAGTAGATTCGTATCTAGCACATCTAGATTCTTATCATTTCATAGAATGTTAACTTGTTTATATGATGTCCTGAATTAAATTAACTTATTAACAAAATCTCCACAATGTTATGTTAGATGAAATATCCCTCTTTAGAGAGGAGTACGTCTCTCCAAGGTCTAGATTGTGCTTCTATGAAAATTTGAGTTTTGGGTGAAAAAAAAATGTAACTATGTTAATAATTATGTCATTTTCTATCATTATATTTAATATGTAGTGTTCATTTTCATTTTTTTTCTATTCATATATTTCTACTTAAAGTTTCTTTTGTTAACATCATTATAATTCCATTCCTTTTTCATTCTCTTCTACTTTATTTGAATTTTTTTACTTGTTGTATCTTAAAAAGTATGGCATTTTGCCGATTATGCTCATGTGTTTGAGTCAAAATAAGTATATCTCTATCTCTAGTATGAGCATATTTCTTCTCCAAGGATAGCCTCTACAATTTCATCTTACCATCGTAAGTTACTCTAGGATGGGTCATAATCCTTACATTCTTTTGGTTTGTCTAGTTTTAATGTATGCTTTCCCATTATTTAGGTATTCACATCTCCCTTCAATATTTTTGGTTTCATCTTTTCCCTGCTCCTTGTCTCTCTCTTCCACATGTCGAAAGGTTAAGTCTTCATCTAAATAAAAAAAAACTCCTCTTAGCATACCATTATTTCTTAGCACTCTTTTCTTATCCCCATAGTTTACCATAATGACCCAAATATACTTATCCCTTCCCTTGTCTCTCAAATTACAAATTCTACTTGATTTCTTAATTTTCCCTTTCCATTTAAACTAGTTTGCATGGAAGTCCCTTTATGGTTGATTATATCCCCCTTCTCCATCATCTTTCAACCTTTTGATATTTATATTTGATAATTTATCTTGTCATTCTCTCTCATCTCATTTGACTCTTGACATTTCTCTCTATACTCTTTTTAAGATTTCCTAGTGTTTTATCCTCTTCTAGTTTAGTTCATAGCTCATTTTCTCTCATTTCTATGTTATAAAGTGCTTCTTCTAATTATTCAATTTGTAATGTACTTTCCTTTTCATTACCTGCATTGGCATTTGTTGAGAGTGGATGGTTTTGTTGAGGGCATGTCATTCATGTTTCCCAACATTTGTAAGATTTTATACTTTTGTCGGTTATAATCTAAGCATTTTTTTGGCATTTAGCCTTCGTGTCACATTTGTCATCTCTTGCATTTTAGCATATTTTAGTTTCTCCCTTACTTCCATGCTTTGTAGTCTTTATTTTAAGCTCATTAATTCTTATACGTAGAGCTTTGTTGATGAAATGAGTGGATTCATTATGGGGTTGTATGCTTCTTCACCATCCCGAATATCTACTTGGTGGCCTCTACCTTCCATATTATGTGTATTTTTCCTCCACGACTCTTTTTTTCCTTGTACATAGTTGCATCTCTATTATTTGTTGTTGTTGATTGACTTGATTATGTTTTACTTCTTTCCCCGAATTTTGTGATTTTGATTGAGCATTTTGGTCAATGTAAAAGTATTTTTTGATTAAATAAGCTATATTGCTTTTAATTAAATATTAGTACCTCTCACAAAAAAGTGAGTGATATGGGAGCAAGCCATAGAAAAATATTAAGATAAATATCAGAGAGTAGAAAATAAAAATAAATGACCAACAACACATCTAAAGGGTACGATTTACATTGACCAAAAGATCAAACCCAAAATAAAATCGATGTTTTTAAAGAATAGGTGATATTTCTATCTTCTTTGATATTATTCACATTAAATTTTTTCTTATGCAAGGGAGGATAATAATTGAAAGTGCAAACCATAGAGAGATATAGGTTTTATAACGATTAATTAGCACTAGAGTGACACACTCTAGAGAAACCCCATGGTTAATAAATTCCTCATTGTTTTGAGGATCTTCAACATTTTTTTCTAAGTGAATTACTTTTATTTGTTCCTTTCTTGAACTAGCTTCATTTGTATTTTTGGGTACTACCCCTTCCTTCAAAGGACTTTATTTTCCTTCCTTAACCTTTCTTCATCTCAATTTTTCACTTCCCTTTCTTAACGAATCGAAGAAATTTTTATAATATTTCAAACATGTTTAGAATCATAATATCTTAACTAATACCCATATTTAGTTGGTTATTGCTTTAATAAACATGTCTCTTTACTTTCACTACAGGAAAGTATGTTAAGTGGGTTCGTGAGGCATAATTTTCTCTTTTCTAAAATCATTTTTGAAGTGGTCATACTCATGAGATTTATTACATTTGATCACAATTTTTCATAGTAAAGCTCCTACATTTATGACCAACCATCTAGATTTGACTCGATGACTTATGGAGACCTTTCTCAATATCTACTTTCTCACAAATTCGAGCACATTAAAAATTACTTTTTGGCTCAACTTGATCAATGAAGTGACCTAAACTACTACCTATGGCACCCAATTAATTTTTATCCTACAATATATTTTGGTGATGGGGAATTTAACCCAAATAAGCATTGCATTAGGCATATCTTCAACGAGGTTAAAATTTATATACCAATAGTTCGATTACAATCCTTTTGCCCCCATAAAATGTGGCCCACTTTTTAAAATTAATTCTTTTTCCTCTTTTAACTCAAAGAAGAAGGCATGAAATCATCTTCCACAAAACAAAATGCTCATTTTACCCTTTAATAAGGGTTTTCAATGGAGATTAATCCAATCATCCATTGTTTGGGATTTTAGCCATAATTGAATAATTTTTCCAAGAAAAATGTTATATGGGAATTCCAAAGCCTCCTTTTAGGAGAATCATTGATGAAGAATCACAAAATGAGATTAATATGGTTTATCCATGCCCCCACCAATAGTTTTTGGTGATAAAACATTAAAATAAATAGATTGATTTTTAAACGGGTACCTTTTATAAAGAACCTAAATTTGATTTTTTATCATTTGGCAATGACAACTTTAGCATTGCACCTAAAACATGAAATGCACACATAGTATAATCCTACGAAAATGATCCTTATTTCTCTCCCATGACTTGAATTTCTAATCAAAATGCTCATTCTCTCATAGAACCATTCACATCACTCCACAATAGTATAATCTTTGCAAGCACCGCCTTGAAAGTTGCAAAGTCTCATGAACTACCTATATGAGACCTTTTTGATGGGATCAAACCATCCCGTGGTTTGGTCCTAGGCCAGAAATATTATCTCCCTCCATTGAATTCTCACTTTTCCAAATTCATATCTTTTCATGGATCAATTCATATACCATAGGTTGGATTAAATGTAAAAATAAACCTACAAATTCCTCTAAAAGCAAGTTTAAATAGCCTATTTACAAAACACGGGAATCACATAAGAGCACACATTATAAAACACATTCATAAAATACTCCAAGATCTACCTAATTCCTTTAAAGAAACACTAGATTCTAGAAGCAATCCATACATAGGTTTGAATCCATCCAAACTAAGTTTAGGATACATGATTTTAATTCTATACACCTTTAGAGTAAAGCCAATATAATCTTAAGTGCACTAAGCCATTATCTCCCATTGTTAAGTGTTTAAGTTTCCAAAGTAGTTCCATCCACATATATATCACATGCTAGTTTGATAAATATGCATGGTTTGAGGCCTCTTTATAGTAGTTCTAGTGTAGGCATTGTAGGGGCACATCAACCCAAACACTAACATTTTTGCATGTAAATTCCATCCACGGTTAATATTTGAAGGTTTTTCATATCACACCGAGGGTTTCATAAATGTGCAATACTTACGGTTTTAGTGTGAAGGTCATCATAGAGTGTCAAAGCTACAAAAATATTACTAAGTGTAATCTCATCCTTGTCCATGAACATATAGCTCAAGACCTAACCATACCATGCTCTAAGATAGGTCATACAGTTCCATGCTAGTTTATTTTGCAGTTATAATTATAGAAATGAGGCACTTCTAGGTTATTTCCAGTATACATAGTCAATTTGTGCTTCCAAATCACCTCTTTTCTTATCTAATAAGCTAAATGCACTTATATTCTCATGTAATGAGAAATCATTTATATTCATTATATATTGCAAATTGTTTTGTGGGGTGTATTTTGGTTTAAGCATTAAACTTTAATAATTTATTGGAAGATAAAAGTTGTACTACTCTTACGCCTTTTTAAAAATATGATTTATGTAAACCATTATTTGTTTATTTAGGGTGTAATAATTTGTTGAACATGATTGTTGCTCAAATATTAGGCATCCCTATGTATTTTCGCCCTTTCTTTGGTTCCTTATCATTTTGTTATCCTTGGTATTTTCTCTCATTTTTGTGTCTATGATTCACCCATAAATATTTTATTATTGTAACCTCAATCTTAAGGGTCCATTTCCTCCATCCGATATCCAGCTACCATCTGTTTAACCAAGTATATAACTATAGTTAGTTCGAGAGACAAGACTCACATGTTGATCCTACTTTCCTCATGGTCCATCCTTCAAATAGATCCCACTTAAATTGATATACAATATGAGATTATTCCTATTTCTATGAACATCTAAGAGTTTGTATACCCTCTTTAGTTAACTCAAATCCATAAACAATGTTGTTATTGCAAGACAAATTAAAAATCAAGTTGGTGGAAACCAAACTTTACCTCCACCACCTTTTTCTTATGTTACTAAATGTAGTGCTCCACTTAAAGGGTATGATATAGTGGATCAATTTAACAATATCCCTTATAATATATTTATTTTAGAGTAACTTAAGAAAGGCACATGTTTACAAGGACATCATATAAGATGAATTAAATCCTACTATTTTACTTAATGATAATCAACCTTCTACCTTTTTATAAATTATAGAAAAATTAAGAGCATGGAAAATGCTATTAGTTTTATTCCTACTAAGGTTCCCTAAAAGAACATTGTTAAGAAAATTCCACCACTAAGTATTACCGCCTTACATTCGGTATTTCTTATTAAGCATGTTTTGATTGATAATGGATTTGGTTTGAATATATGCCCTAGATTTTTTGCTATAGAAAATTGGTATTTCTATGATTTAAATTCATAGGAATAGTACTAATGTTCAAGGATTTGACAATATCTAAAAATCTACAATTGGTAGAATCATTGTTAATGTCTCAATTAGATATAAAATCTAACTAATACATTCCATATTAAGGACAATTTTATTCATTATAATGTCCACTTAGGATGCCCTTAGATCAATGTTATGGAAGTCATCACAACCACTTTTTGTAATGTGTCAAATTTAACATGATGGTTATGAGTACACCATCATCATTGATCAAGAACCCTTTAAATATTACAAGATTAATTACTCTTCTTTTGATACACCTATCATTATCCCTCTATCCCACTATTCTTATGGATAAGTTATATAATATATCTGATTAGTGTATCAAACAAAAGTTTTGATCCTCCATCTTTTATGCCACCACTTATTGAGATAACCACGAGTTTATCTTTTCCCTACAACCGAGGTTCTAATTGAGCAATCCAAATATTTCCTATCATATTCACTACCTATAATGGAGCTTCATGACTCTTAATCAATTTATATTTCTAGCTACAATAGAGAAACAAGAAGGAAACATCATATATTACTCTTATAATGACGATATTACTATATAACTTATTGATGAGAGTTTACGTAAACTTAATTTTAATTGCGTGGGTAAGGATGATAAATTTGGTTAAAATTTTGAACTAAACATCCACGAATTCTCATATCTCACACATAATTAACTTGAGATGTTGATATAATATTCATAAAGATAAAAGTTACATTCTAACTATATAATGTAACTTGCCCAACAATCTTTCCCACACCTCATTATTTTTACCAACCAACTATTAAAATAAATGACAACAATATGAGTTGTTACATCTCATCACACTAATACACAAGCATGGGAACACAAATAAACTATTTATAACATTTCCCAATTAGTACATGAACATAGAAAGTAATATACCATAGGAACTAGAAATAGAAATGTCTCTGTCTATGGGATGTAAGATTTAAGTAAACAATTTTATTATTCTAGATATTTTCTACACATGATAACATACATATGAAAACTCAAGATTTATTGCTTTTACTTCCATTTGATGCTCAAGTTTTTCATTGACCGACCTTGCTTCCACTAATCCTTTTAGAAGCATGGTGGAAAGGAAATCACTATATTCGGATGTTATCATATTCATCTATTTATAGTAGGAGTTGATTTTACACACCGAATCCACTTAAAATACTTGAAAAACATTGAAAAGGAAATAATGACTACTTATTACTTGTTGTCTTTGTATGTAGTCACCATTCCATATCATTTCCACTCTAATATAACATGGAAAAATGTGTATCAACCCACTAGTTATCGGTCTCAACTTTTAGTCTTTTGGTGTAGTTGGTTGACACTAATGCATTGTGTAGCCCATCACTAGTGACTGACATTGTTCTTAGACCTCCTTTTTCATTTCCTACATCCTTGATTATTCTAAGTGTAACGCTAGTTAAAATGACCACTCGAGACCCAAGAACAACTAGGTTTAGATATAAAAATTATGGAATAATTTTTTCTCTTTGAAAAGCGTGACCACGCCGGGTTTCAAGAACAACTACCACAACAAAGATTCAAAATCAATTAAAATTTAGTAAATGAAATTTCCCGTTGTAACAACCATTAGATCCACATTACAAAATTAACGAGTATAATTAATCCAAAAATAGTTAAATTTCTCTTAGGTGTTAATTTAATAAAAATTAAATTAACACTATGTTTAAATGTTCCTTAATTAATTTTAGATGGTCAAAGGGGCCAAAGCAATTAAATGCCCAAGGTTTTTAATTTCACTAGGTCTAAACAATAACCAAGGTTCTTATTTACATGGGATAGAAAACATTCTCTTATCCCCTAACGCGACCCTTCAAAAAAGTCAACCCATGCTCTAGAGTTAAACATTTAAGTTAAAAAGGGGTAATTTCCCACTTACCCACTCTCAGACTCATCCTTACACTTCAACCTAATTTTTCACATATTTAATGCACTTAAAGTTTCCAAAAATATTTTCATTAGATAGGAAATTTCTTCCCCTTTCCAATGATATAAATAAGTCTTCTTAACTCCTCATATTTCTCAAGTTACGGGCCGGGGCTTTGGGAGGAAATTTTTCCCAAATGCGGACTGTGGGCCTAGGGAAGAAATTTTTCCCAAAGGCGACTTGTGGGCCTCAGGGAAGAAAATTTTCCCAAAGGCAGACCTGCGGGCCTGGGGAAGAAAATTTTCCCAAGCCGCAAGGGACACATGGCACATTTTTAAGCCCACACAAGAAGGCGGGTCGTTGGAGGTAATTTAGATTTTAACTCTTTTTGTTTGAAAGGGAAAAAGGTTCAAAACCCTTGCGCCTCTGCCAACGCCTGGGATGCCATGTGTCATGCCCAAAGTTTCTAGCGAGGAAGTGGACCATTGGGGAAAGCTTAGAAATGTTGGATTTTTGTGTTAAAAAGCACGAAGGTTAAAAACAATCTTGCGCACTCCTTCAACACCTGAAGAAGCCACGTGTCAAGCACACAGTGATAGGTGAGGAAGTAGACTGGCAGGAGACTTAAGATTTTTCACCTTTTTCTAAAAGCTAAAGTTTGAAAGTGTGGGCCCGCGAACCTGCGGAGGCATTTTCCCAAAAGTGAATTGGCGGGGCTACGGGGCCGTAGGAATTTGTGACTTTTTGCCTTTTTTTTTTTTCAAAAAATTGCCCTAAGTAAATTTTTCAGGCCCGCGGTTCTAATTTACAACAATTTCCCTCCTTTTTTTTTTCAAACTAAGCAAGTAAAAACTTTAGAAGGCCATAACTTTCGACTGGAAGCTCAGATTTGGGAAAATGAGTACTTTTTGGAAAGGGCTCAAACTCCTCTTTCCATAGGAAGCACAAAATCTTATTTTCAACAAACTTAGATGGGTGAAATTTAAGAAAACATCTTTCCTGCCATGAAAATGTGAACTAAACTTTTTCAACTACTAGAATTGGTCTAATTCACTATTCTTTCTTCTTCAACACACCAAACAGGCATGGAGAAATGTACTTGAATGGATTGTAAGGATTAATTAATTAACGGTTGAGATTACAATACGAATTTCTTTTCTTTTCTGTGAAACTACATTATTATGCCACTTGCCCGATTACTCGAGAGTTTTGAATAAATTACTAGGGCAATGCAAATGTTTCATGATATGCTTTGTCCATCCTTAGTTCATTTTAAAGTTTCATTTTGACTTTCATTATTGTAGGGTACTATGTATGTTTTTTTTTCGATATTGGTTTGCAGGTTTGAAACAATCTAACAGAGATCTACGTATTTCAAACTAGAAATTTATCTATTCATTTTTTCCATACTTTAAACATTTAAGCTCATTCCATTCCAACTTTACAATGTTTAACTTTCCTTTAATTAATGCGTGGAGAGCAAGAATGTAGTTCTATTTTCAAAACATGCCTTTCAAGTAATACAGAGGAAGGTAATACTTCCTAACACAGACTTTTCCAACCTTCAAACAGAGAGTTTGCAAAAGTATTTCAAGCAACATATTTCCAAGCAGGAGCAACTCCATTTTGTATAAAGTAAATCAACTTCTATTAAACTGAGATAATTTCCTTTACAACTTCTTTTCTGTTCACCAAAAGACAACTTACAAAATAAATCTTTCTCATCCCTTTTTCACATACAAATACAACTTTCATATCCAAAAACAAAGCAACTTTCCACTACAAATATTATTACAATGCCATCCACTTAAAGTGGGAAATTTCACAATAAGGGACCCAAGGAGAACTGCAAAAATTTTCTTCACACAAGCTCCACGTATAACAACAAGAGAGATCCACCATGTTTCAAATTGGTCACAACAAAACAAGGGGAGAGGCAATCGCTCTCCACCCAATCATAATTCAATGAAGAGGAGAAGTTGTCCTCCTCATTGGCCCCGAGCCCCAACCACATTACAATAGGAAATGGATTCAACTCATGGCAACAAGACAAGCTTCCACCACACAAAACATATTTCACAATCATATCACAGTCCAAAATAAAGTGCAGTTATAGTCACAAGAAGGATAATAACAAAATATATGAGGCCTCATCACACAAAGGCCAAAAGAGCAAGATCTATGGGGGAAGCTACTTATACCTCCCAATGGGGAATGGGTGACCACCTTAAAAACCCACCAAAATATTCATCTCAAACCCCTACATACTCTTATGCCTCCCCAAGTACCTCTTATGCCTCCCCATTCTCTTATGCCTCCCCCAAAAGTAAGAAATGCAAGCTATTTCTTGTCCAAGGTGGAACACCCAACCCAAAATCCCTCCACAAATAACTCTTATGCCCCCAAAACTCTTATTCCTCCCACAAAAAGATCCCCATAGTCTTCTCCTACACCACACCTAGGCAATCTACCCAACCAACCAACAAGCATACCAAACATTCAAAACATTCACATAAGCACAATACAGAAAAGAAAACCTTTTTACAAGAGTCAAGCTCCTACCTCTCCATGATAGAGCTTGATCCATAAGTTCAACAATAAGCTTCTTCAAATCCAAATAGTCCCAAAGCACCAACAAATTCACAAGCATTCACAATCCTCTAATTCTCTCCAATTGCAAGAGCACACAACCAACATGAAGTAACCCCAAAACAACAAAAGAATTTGAATAAATAGAAAAGGGAGAGAGAGAGGATGAGGTGGCTCCATGTAGGATTCCACATCACTCATCCTCAACTCCACCTCACAAATTAAACTTCAAACTCCAAAGCACAATTAATAAGGTGGGTGAAAAAATTACCTTTTACTTACACACACAATCCAAGTCCACACCCCAAGGACCAAAATTAATTTCATGCAAGAAGGTGCAATAAAAACTTACAACTTGTCTTCTCAAAATGCATAATAAGGGCTAATTTTGACCCTCCAACCCATAGGTAGGGTTGGTGTAACAATTTAAGAGGTGTGGGACAAGTTTAACTTGTCCCACAAGCCTCCAAAATCAGCCCCTAAGGACAGATCCGAATTTCAAAAGGAAGGTGGAGTGTTTCACACTCCAAGTTACTTACACATCTCTTACAACACATAAACCAAGAGCCATCAACTCTAATAAATAAATTCTTTTGACCCATTTTAATTAATTAGCAACATGATTACTCACCAAACTTGACACCAATTAAATAAATAATAAAAGGGAACATACATCACTAAATAAACACATACAAAAAAAAAAAAAAAGGAACTAATTAAAAGAAAACACATAACCCCTTGGTCACATTTAAAGGTGATCCCCCATGGAACCCCTAACAACAAACCAAACAACACACAAACAATACAAGTTGCCATGGTGACCCTTGTTGAATTCATCTAGAATTCCAATGTGGTTGGTCTCCAATCCCCGATGTTTGTTGTGACATGTTTACCTGCAAAACACAAATACCTCCTTTGGCCTCATGTGGCCACATTAGAACATCCAAAATAAATACAAAATATAACTTCCAAAATCATCTATATATGAATCACAACACATCTAGGAAAGTAACAATATCATTTATAATTTCATCAATAACCATATGATCACAAGATTAGTTCAATTTTCTAGGTTTACTCAATATGACCAAATATCAATATGAAAAATATATCATATGTATATAATATATATATATATATATAACCATGTCTATGTAAGTAGTGTATCACATCAATATAAAATGTCTCTAATAATCCACATGCATCATATATGAATCAAAATCAACCATAGTCCCTGATCTCTAATGTCTAACATCATACCAACTCAAAAGCTACAGTAATGTCCATAAATATAGTCAACAATGTCATAATCAATATCAAAAGGTGTCGAAGGGAAGTGGGCACTACATCCCCTCCCCTTAGACTCAACTTCCTCTTGGAAGTCACTAGAACAGTGTGGAAACTAAACTCGTAACAATGTAGAATCCTCCCATGTAGTTGCAGTCTCATCATATATGTCCAACTATACTCGAACCTAGTCAATATCTATGCCTCAAAGGCCTAGTGTCCTACGCTCTATAATGTGAATGGGCTCCACCATCACTTGCCCCGATCTTGCACTCCGTAATGAGGTCTAGTTTAGCACATGAGAAGGATCTATAATATATCCCCTAAGTATTGAAACATGAAACACATCATGGATGTGAGATAAGATAGGTGGCAACGTTAGGCGGTAGGCCAAAGGACTGATACATTTCAAGATCTCAAAGGGGCCTGCGAATCTAGGAGCTAACTTAGAACCTTTTCTGTAATGGATAGGGCTCTTATGTGGCCTAACGCGAAGGAAAACCTTCATGCCCACATCAAAACTACGATCAGTCCTATATTGATCTGCATCCTTCTTTTGTCTACCCTATGCCTCCTGCAGTCTTTGTCTCATCATAACCACCTACTACTCCATGTCCTGCAATAAAGTTAGCCCAAGAGAAACTCTATCCTCTAACATGTCCCAACTAAGAGGTGTTTTACACTCTCTCTACCATATAGTGTCCTGGAAAAGGAGCCATGCCTATCGAACTCTAAAAAATTATTATTGAGGAAAACTCCATCAAGTACAAATACTCCTCCCATGTCGACTAGTATTCCATAACATACATCATAAGCATGTCCTCTAAGATTTGATTCACTCGGTTGGTCTATCCATTTGTCTCAGGGTGATACGTCGTGCTAAAATTGATCTTCATTCCTAGGGCATGTTGCATGGTAGTCCAAAAATGGGAAGTATATAGAGGATCACGGTCACAAATAATATTCCACAAAATCCTGTGTAATTTAACAATCTCATCTAGATATACCCGTGCCACTGCACTAGTTGTATAGGTGGTCTTCACTAGAGAAAAATGAGCTACTTTTGTCAATTTATCCATTGTGACCATGATGGTGTTGTGGTGGTATCTCGACATCGGTAGCCCAATAATGAAGTCCATGGAAATGGTGTCCCATTTCCATTCCGGTATAGCATGAGGAAAGAGAAGGCTAGTTGGATGCTGATGCTCGACCTTCACTTTCTGACACTCTAAATAGTGTGACACAAACTGAGCCATGTCTCTACGAAGTCCCCTCCAATGATACAATTGTCTCAAAGTGGTGTGCATCTTCTTCACCCTAGGATGGGCTGAATAGGGTGCATGATGTGCCTCTATCAAGATGTTTTGCCTTAAGCCTCCATCTCTGGAAACATAAATATGGCCTCTATGCCTGAGAAGGCCATCTTCCTCCAATAAAAACCATCAAAATTCCCCTTAAGGGGTCTCTAGACTCGATCTCTACTCTAGCTGCAATGTATAAGTTGTCGTGAGGAAGTTTATGTAGAATCCTGCTCTTTAAATCATGCTCACCGCAGGGCCATAACCACATGTCTCCACCTATTAAGAGCGTCTGCAACCACATTCTCCTTCCCCTTCACATGCTCTATCTCCATATCATATTCACAAATCAACTCAATCCAACGTCCCTGACGAGCGTTGAGATTGGGCTGCATGATGAGGCGGCAAAGACTCAAGTGATCAGTCCTGAGTGTGAATCTCCGACCGAGAAGGAAGTGTCTCCATCGAGCCAAGGCATGTACAATGCTAAAGCTCAAGATCATTTGTTAGATAATTGAGCTCATGATATTTGAGTTTGTGAGACTCAAAAGAAACTACTCTATCCTCTTGCATCATCACACCTCCAACTCTTGCCAAAGAAGCATCTATGCATACGAAAAACTCACCTTGTGGATCTCATACTGCAAGAACAAACACTATTGTGAGGCATTCCTTCAGTGTCCTAAAGGCTTGCTCACATCTATCTGACCAAACAAACTTCTTCCCTTTCCACTAAAGGAAGTGATGGGGTGCGTAACTTGAGAGAAGTCTTGAACAAATCTCCTGTAATATCCTACTAAACCCATGAAGTTATGCACCTCTGTCACACTAGTGGGTGTTGGCCAATCCATAATAGCTCAAATCTTGGAAGGATCAACTGCGATACCTTCCCCAAAAATGATGTGGCCCAAATATTGCACCTCTGTTTGAAAGAACGCACACTTCTCTAGGTTCCCGTAAAGCTGCTTCTCACGAAGACATTGAAGAACCTAGTGAAGGTGCCCTTGTGATCCTCACGCGTATGTGAGTAAATAAAAATGTCATTAAGGAAGATGAGAAAAAGTGATCTAAGAAAGTTCTTAACATTCCATTCATTAACCTCATGAACAACTGCGGGGCATTCGTCAAACCAAAGGGCACCACTGTGAACTCATAGTGGCCATATCTCGTATGAAATGGTCGTCTTATGAATGTCTACCTCCATAATTCTCAGCTAATGATAAGCTGACTTAAGGTCTATCTTGGAGAAAATTGTGGCCCCTTCATTTGATCAAACAAATAATGTGCGGAAGGGGGTAACAATTCTTGATCGTTACTTTGTTCAGTTGGTGGTAAGCATTACACAACCGCAAATATCCGTTCTTCTTCTTTACAAAAATCACTAGTGCACCAAAAAGGGGATACACTAGGATGGATTAGGCCTTTTTCCAAAAATCATAGCACCCCTGAATGCCTGTAACTAGATGGGTTAAGACTCTCAGTGTGATTGCACAACATGGAGCATCTCTCAAAGTGTGGGACCTTGCGAGTTGAGAGAGCTCTCCAGATTAAGGTTGGTTCCTATTCCTCTATTCAGGTGCACACAAATATATTACAAAGGATCTATTCTAAATCTACTCTATTCTACCAAGGAGACAGGGTTGAGGAGATGCAAGAAAATAAACTAAGCTAACGAGGTGATGCACCAAAGGAATGTTAGACCCTCGTTTTGTAGTTTAACATAGACCACGAAATGTAATACAAACACTATGCATAGATGACCAAATTGTAATAAGAGATCAGAGAGACAACAATGAATACATGAGAGGGTCGAGAAACATCCACAAACATATATATATTATTTCTCAAAATTTGATACAATATATTGTAGTAGCCAAGAAGAAGAACTTGCATTACAACCCGAAGGAGAGGTTAGAAAAGCTCCAAAATCCTTCTGTGAACAAACGAAGATGGGAGGGCACAAAACAAAAATTTCCAACCCTTTACAAGCCCCGAACCTACCTTTATCGATTTAGCACAAAAGGGGTAAGAAGAGAGAAGCCGGAAAACTAGTTTGAAGTTCAACTACTATCATCAATGCCTCCTACAAATCCACCCCAAATCTGTCATGTCTACAACAATTACTCATTTGGCACCTCGAAGGAGGAGGAATGATGGATCAAATCAAATCCGATTTGGTTATTGGGAGCAAATAAATTATGTATTAATGGCATGAAGGCATTTCTACATTTTTCACTCACTTAACCTCTCCAAAATTAAAGTTTCAGATCTTCATGGCATATACGAGGTGACATCTTTCCAACGGTGCCAGATTTGTCAGATTTTGAGAATTGAGTCAAAAGATATGCCCATTTGAAATTTGAATTGGGTCCATACAAAATGGTGGGAACCAGCTACCAAAACAGACCCCCTTTTGAAACCGGACACGTGTAGGGCTGGCGCTTGTTTGTGGGCCACCTTTGTATTTTACTTTTTAAGTTACGCTTAGGTTGACAGTGGGAAGCTTCCGTAGACTCTTGGACTTTTCAATGGTCATTCCTACTTTTCTTGGGCCTTGAATACATGGCAAGATGGTGCTTGTTTGGGTCTCTACTTCTAGATCTGCCTTTGGAGATGCGTCGGGCTGACATGTGGTTGCTTCCGCTAGCACCTTTATACTTAGTCTTTTTAAGGCCGGCCCTATCTGCCTTTTGACTTCTAGTTGTTGACTCTGCCCCTCTTTGGGCCTGGGACACGTGGGGGCCTGACACTTGTTAGAGTATGCCCTTTTGGATTCAATATTTGGAGGTGAGCCATTTGGACACTTGGCATCATTCGTTTATCTGCTCCATAATTAGTCGCTTTTAGGGATCGTTCGAGTCATTTTAGAGCCCGAAGACTTCAAGCCTTTGTCGTTTCTTTTCCTTTGATCCTTTGGTTTCTTTGACACTATCTTCTCCTTCCCCGACCCTTCTTTTCATTTTAGAGCCTACCTGCAATCTGTTTGCTAGATTTGAAGCACGGGTTCGCTCGATGGAGCCGTTTCTTGAATTTCTTCTTACACGGGGTCGTTTGATCTTTCGTAGGCCCCGCCACTCCATTGTAGAGTCCCACTGCAACCTGTTTATAGGATTTGAATGTGATTTCTCTGGTTTCTTTTGTGTGGGGTCATGGCTGGTCAATTTTGTCAGGGAACAAAATAGTGATAACAATTTGGTGACTCGTAGGGCATCTTCTTCTGCTAGATGAAGAGATTAGTAGCCTTGAAGCATCCATTGGGCATGGAGTCAAGAATGATGGCATCATACTAATCCTGCCTATGATTTGCAAGCTCGATTGTTTACACTCTCAATTTTCATAAGAAATCTTGAAACAAGGCTTTTGAGAGTAGAAAATTACTTTGACTCGGGGCTTTCATCTGTCCCTGAATGGACATTTCGAAAATGGCTTTTAGTTTCTCTGCATTTGTTTTATTTTGAAATAGCAACTATTACATGCAAACTATGGGTCTCTCTCTACCATGAATACTGAAAGGGATAACATGTTCACTTAGAGGCATGTTGAACTGTACTAACGCAACCTAGAGCAACAAAGAACCTGTGCCATGACACTTAGGAAAATAAAACTACACTACAACAAAACAAATGTGCATACACACTTAGGGAAATTAAAATCCTATGCTAATATTTATAGGGGTGGAAACCTCCCAATCAGTAGAAATGTTTGAGATGGATCTCGTTCACTCATATTTGCAATTCTTCACCTTCCAATTTAGCTAGTTGGAAAGCATTGCTAATCTTGCACTCTATGATCATGTAAAGGCCAAGCTAGATAGCATCAAATTTGGAGTGTGTTCCTGGATTTGCTCGATCTGCATCCCATTTTAGAACTAAGTCCCCTTCCTGAAAGGTCCTCATTCTTTCCTTTTTCTCAAAACTCTTTTTTATCAATGTTTGATCCTTTTCCATGACTTACATTACATGCTCTCTTGCCTCTCCTACCTCCATCAGCTCTGCATACCTGATTACCATGGGTTCAAACTCAACTAGCTCTAACTGTTTCATGAGTTCCAAAGTAGGCAATTCTAATGAGATGGGCAATACTACCTCTTTTCCATATACAAGCTTGTATGGTGAGCTCCTTGTGGATCTTTTGGATGTGACCCTATCATCCCATAGAGCCAATTTGAACCCTTTATGCCAAGTCCTATGATTTTCATCAAGATTCCTTCTGATAATCCTTAATAGGTTCTTATTTGTGGACTCTGCTTGGCCATTACCTTAAGGGTAATAATTTGATGAGGTGCTGAGATACACACGATTCCTAACTTCCTATTCAGTGATCCTTGTACCAAGGAATGCCAATGTATTATCTGATATAATAGTGGCAAGGACTCCTAACCTAGTGACTATTCCTTCATAAAAATACAAGATGTTAGATTCATTTGCTTCTTTTAGTGCCACTACTTCAGTCCACTTGGTGAAATAGTCTGTCGCAGTGAGTATCCACTTGTGGCCTTGGCTTGAATTTGGGTTAATCACCCCAATGAAGTCTAGTCCCCATTGCATGAATGGTTGTTCCACTAAAATGGGATGAAGGGGTAGGGCTGCTAGCTTCTCCTTTCCTATGAAGAATGCACATTTTTTACACTTCTTGATCCATGAATAGCAGTCCCTGAACACTGTAGGCCAATAATAACCAGCTTTCATGATCTTGAGAGCTATTACTCGAGGGGAAAAGTGACCTCTTGCTTCTCCATCATGGAATTCATGTAACACTCTCTCAATTTGGCCTGTCTCAATGCATCTTAATAGAATACCATTGATATCCTTCTTAAACAAGACACCACCAACAAGCACATATGGGATGATTTTAGTCTGAAGTATCTTCTCTTTTCCTTATTCCATTCTAGAGGGCACAAACCTATTTGAAGGTAATGCACCAAGGCTTGGGTCCAACATGGAGTAGGTGCATCATTAGTTGGTTCTTGATCATTTTGTAGAAAAAGGATAGCCTCCTTTTCACCTATTGACTCAGCCTGATGCTTGGAGGTGAGCTATTCACAGAGTCCCTTACCTCTAACCAGTTTGGTCACCTTGATCTCAATGTCATATTCCATTACTCGGGTGATCCAACCTGCCCTCTTCTCATTCAAATCCTTATTTAAAAGGAAGTCCTTAACACCAACATGAGATACTAGCAATTGAATCTTGTTATTTGAGACCAAGTGTTTGAACTTCTTTAAGCTCCTAATAATAACAAGGACCTATTTTTTAATGAAAGAGTATTTTACCTCGTAGTCATCCAAGCTCTGACTGAAGAAAGCTATGGGTTGTTCCGAACCTTCATTATTGGGCTGGACCAAGATGGCTGAGATGGTGTCTGACCCTCCAAAAGCATATAACATGAAGTCTTTTGAGAATTCTGGGTTAATGAGAGTTGGAGCTTGTGATATTGCGAGCTTAATGGCCTTAAAACTCTTTTTTCCCTTTCTTTGTCCATTTAAATGCAAGAATCTTCTTTAACATCATTGTTAAAGGCTTCACACGAGTAGCAAAGCCATGTATAAACCTGCGAACAAAGTTTATCCTCCCCAAGAAGCTTTGGAGAGACTTTTTATGTTGTGGCAATGGAAGTGTCTAGATGGCTTCAACTCTTTTAGGATCAATTGCTAACCCTTCTCTAGAGACAATGTGGCCCAAAAATTTCCCTTCATGAGCCAGGAACACACACTTTTTTGGGTTTAATGACACCCCAAACCTTCTACATCTCTGAAATACCTATCTAAGGTGAAAGAGATGGTCTGCAACATTTTTTGAAAAGACAATGATATCATCTAGGTACACTAGGACTATGTTGTTGATCAAGCCTTTGAATGCCATATCCATAGCTTGCTGAAATGTTGCTCCAACATTTGATAGTCCAAATGGAATTTTCTTATAAGCATATGTACCCCATTTGGTGGTGAAGGTTGTCTTGAATTGATCTTCTTCTTTCACCATTATTTGGTTATAGCTTGAATACCCATCTAACAATGAAAACCTCTCAGAACCAGCTACAACTTGTAAGATCTATTCCATTGATGGAAGTGGGTAGTGGTCCTTAAGTGATGCTCTGTTTAGATCACGAAAGTCCACACACAACTTGATTTCTCCATTTTTCTTTCTCATAGGTACCAAGTTAGCAACCCAACTCGAATGCTTGATAGGAAAAATGATACTGGCCTTAATTAGCTTGTTCAATTCTTTTCTCATGAGAGGATCAATGTGGGGATTTATTGGCCTTTGCTTTTATCTGAAAGGCTTAGCTCCTAGGTCCAACTCGATGGTGTGTTGTGCTAGCTTTGGGTTGAAACCTCTTAAATCTTTATAATTCCAGAAAATACATCTAGGAACTCTTGACAGAGTTGAACAAATTTAGATTTTTCTTGTTGAGTGCTTACCTTGCCAATTTGTAATGTTTTTCCTTCTTCTATAAAAATAGGTTTTGAATCTTCACCCTTTACCTAAATATTTTCCTTCTCTTTTTGGAATTGGTCATTTGGGTTGAAGATTGATTCCAAAGTGACAAGACCCTTTGGTAGTTTGTTGGTCCTTAGCTATACCACTTGATCTCCATCTTCTTTGCTCCAATCTGTCTTGATTCCTAGAGGAGAACTCAACTTCCTCTTGTAGAAAGTTGACAATTTGTTGATCATTTTCAAAGACTTGCCAACTTGTGTTGTTGTCTGGGACAAGCTGGCCTTACAACCAACTTGATATGGGGTTGATGCTTATCATTCTTGATACTCTCCACAACATCAAATGTTTCCCCAATTACTACCAATCTGTCTGTTGCTTCATTCTTCTTCCTTGGGATGGAGTTAATGCTGAATGCCTCAAAATATTCAATGAGGTCCCATACCCGATTCTTGTAACTCTTTAATAGGTTGTTCTTGACAACATTTTGTCCTTAGACCTGATTAGTAACTAGTTCACTATCACCAAACACTTACAAGTTCTTGACTCCTTGTTTCCTTTCCCAATGCAATCCATGGACCAAAGCCTCATACTCTGTTGTATTGTTTGAACATGAAAATTAGAAATGAAAAGCTAAGTAGTATTTCATACCTTGGGGGAAACAAACATAGCTCCTCCTCCAGCTCCTTGTCTACTTCTCGAGCCATCAAAGAATAACTGCCATACCTCATTGTCATCTTTGTGGTTTGGCTTAATGATGTCGGGAAGAGGTTGATTTTCTTCATGCAAATAGTAGACTCCTAGCTCAGATTCCTCCATCTCTTTATAGGGGTCAAAATCATGTCTCTTGTTCACCCATTCATCGAGAGTCAAGTCTGGGATACACCCCACCTTGGTATCTGTCTCACAAGTGCTTGGGAGGTCCTCCAAATCAAAGGTTGAACAATTTGCATTGATTGGGCTGGGTACATAAGACTCAATATGGTAATCTACAATGGGCTCATATCTGATTGTGGCCTTAGCTCCATACCTTGTTCTGAAAGCATGTGTGACCAATCAATAGACAAATAGCCTCCAATCTTAGCAGTGAAGTCTCTCGACAAACACAATGTAAAATGGGGTGGCAAGTCTATGACTGATATGTTTTGCAATACAGTCACATTGGGGCAGGCATGTAGTGTGAGGCTCAAATATTTGATGACTCCAATAGTTTTCACTATTGTCCCATCCAATTGCACTACCCCTCTAGATATGACTTCATATTGGAGACCCAATTGATCAGCTATTTTCTTTGGCATTACAGAGCTACTTTCCCCGAATCAATCATGTAATTATGTACCAATTTGTCCCTAATGATCAATGAAACATAAAATGGAGGTGGATTCAGATTCTTACCTTGTTGTCCTCCATGGTTTCCTTCACGTTGAGCCGTATTGGCAAGAACTTTATCGTGCTGGTGAGGGGGCTGATTTGAGCTTGACCAATTAGCCATAGCAGTCTGTAACAAATCTCTCTATCCTAGAATGGCCAGTGACTCCCACATTGAAATGTTCACATTTGTCTTCTTCATTTGTTCAATGATATTAAATGAGCTATCCTTTTGCTGCCCCTTTCCTGACACATTTTTCTCTTGCACATGGGTTGTCACAACCAGTGTCTGAGTGGATTTGGCAGGTGGTTTGGACTGACTCTACATATTGGGAGTTACATTTTGAGTGCCAATACCTTGTGGAGTAATGGAGGGTTGAGGATTACCTGAGTTTGGTGATTGTCCTTCTCTAATATTTCTCTTCTTGGACTATGTATGTGCAGCTACACTTTGAGAAGGGGTTTGATTCATTCCACGTGTCTTGACTTGTCATCAATTAACATGCTTTTTGAACTCCTTACTCTTGTTGATTTTCTTCTTGACTAGACTCTTGTGACACACCACCATTCTATACCATTAAGGCCTCGCTTTTTGCACCATTGAAGCACATTGATCGCTTATGTGGATGATTACATGGAAAACAACAATGATATTCTTGGGCCATATTGTTTTATACTGGGACTAAGGCCCTTGATGTTGAAGCTATGTTTGGATCATATGACTGGAAAGGCCTAACAACTTGAGGTGTCCTATTTTGTTGATATGGGGGTCTAGCTTGATACCGAGTCTTGAGGTTGATATGGCCTAGAAATTTGAGCTTGTTGCCTCTTGATAGTTACTAACTCATTCCCTAGGTTCTGCAGCTTGTTTCATAACTTCTTAAATCTCTTTTGAGGTACTATAGGATGAGGTGGAGGCTTCAGCTGAAATTTGATTCCTAGGAGTAGGCATAAGAGCTAATGTGGGTGTCTAGCTAGTGCTTGGGTTTCCTAATTCTGGATATAGAGGCATGGGTGGCCTAGGAGCAAGTTTTCTAGCCTGAATTAAAAAAATTTCAGCTCTTATGGAAATGCTATAGGCTGCAGGTAAGGCTGTGCCTCCCATTGATTGAATCATTAAAGCAATATTAGAATTTAGTGCTCTAAGAAAGTATAAGAAGGCACCTTCATCTGTGGGCTTTACAACCACTAGAATCCTATCCTATGTCCTTTGAAATCTGAGGTTGAAATCTGTCAACTACTCATTAGGGGCTCTCTTGATTGTTGTTAGTTGCTCCAACAAGGATAGATTATCCCCCTTTTCTCCAAACTAGTCATGAAGAGCTCTGCACAGATGGTCCCAATTATGAATAGAGCCTCGCTTGTTAGAATCTTGAACCATTGTGAAGCTTTACCCTTGAGTGAAGAGGCTAGAAACTTGATTACAATGTCCATTTCAATGTTCTCATGGATTACACAAACATTTACAATGTCTTGAATATGGTCACCAAGAGAAGTTTGGTTATCTCTAGTGAAATATGGGATGCTCTTTAAAGCTGCCACTGGGATTGGATTTTGTGCATTAAGAGTGAGTGGGCTGCTGCCAATGAAATTGACATAAGGATTTGGTTGTTCCATCCTAATCAACCTGAGCACCCTTCTTGATTGAAAGAACAACCTTCTAGGAGGAAGTGTTGACAAGGCTCTGGTTGGTAGAGATGGAGACCTCTGGGATTTTCTATCCCTTCTCCTTTTGTCTAGAGACAAGTGCAGATAGACAAACCCTCCCTCTTCTCTAGTTCTTGACCTTGTTTATATTCTTCTCATGAACTTGGAAATTTCGGTCTACTAAAGCTAGTGGATTATGTCCCTTTTGGAGTTTCCAGTTGTGTAGTTTAAAGCTTCTTAAAAGCTAAAACTTGCAACAAGTGCACATCAATCTTGCTGCAATAAGAAATGGAGACCTTTGGTCCCACCGGGTGTGCCAAAACTATTAGTGCAAAATCAAAGACCCATGAATGCCTGCAAACTGGATGGGTTGAGACTTTCATGTGATTACACAACATGGAACATCTCTCGAAAGTGTGGGACCTTGCGAGTTGAGAGAGATCTCCAATTAAGGTTGGTTTCTATTCCTCTATTAAGGTGCACACAAATATATTACAAAGGATCTATTATAAATCTACTCTATTCTACCAAGGAGACAGGGTTGAGGAGATGCAAGAAAATAAACTAAGCTAACGAGGTGATGCACTAAAGGAATGTCGACCCTCGTTTTGCGGCTTTAACATAGACCACGAAATGTAATACAAACACTATGTATAAATGACCAAATTGTAATAAGAGATCGTAGAGGCAACAATGAATACATGAGAGGGACGAGAAACATCCACCAACATGTATATATTATTTCTCAAAATTTGATACAAGATATTGTAGTAGCCAAAAATAAGAATTTGCATTACAACCCGAAGGAGAGGTTAGAAAAGCTCCACAAATCCTTCTGTGAACAAAATAAGAAGGGAGGGCACAAAATAAAATGTCCAACCCTTTACAATGAGCCCCAACCCTGCCTTTATAGATTCAACATAGAAGGTAGAAGAAGAGAGAAGCCAAAAACTAGTTTGAAGTTCAACTACTATCATTAATGCTTCCTACAAATCTGCCCCAAATCTGTCATGGCTGCAGTAATTACTTGTTCGGCTCCTCGAAGGAGGACAAACGATGGATCGGATCAAATCCGATCTGGTTGTTGGGGGAAAATAGATTATGTATTAATGGCATGAAGGAATTTCTTCATTTTTCACCCACTTAACCTCTCCAAAATTAATGTTGTAGATCTTCATGGCATAGATGAGGCTGAGATCTTTCCAATGGTGCCAGATTTGTCAAATTTTGAGCACTGAGTCAAAATATATACCCATTTGAAATTTGAATCAGGTCCATACAAAATGGTGGGAACCAGCTACCAAAATGGACCCCCTTTTGAAACCGGACACGTGGAGGGTTGGCGCATGTCTAAGGGCTGCCTTTGTATTTTTCTTTTGATGTGGCACCGAGTTGACATGGGGAAGCTTCCATGCAGACTCTTTGAATTTTCAACACCATTCCTACTTTTCGTGTGCCTTGATTACATGGCGAGATGGCACTCATTTCGGTCTCTACTTTTGGATCTTCCTTTAGAGATGCATCGGGATGACACATGGTTGCTTCTGCTAGCACCTTTATACTTAGTCTTTTTTGAGGCTCGCCCTATCCGCCTTTTGACTTCTAGCTGTTGACTCTACCCCTCTTTGGGCCTAGGACACGTGGGGGCCTAGCGCTTGTTAGAGTATTCCCTTTTGGATTCAATCTCTGGAGGTGCGTCATTTGGACACTTGGCAACGTTCGTTGTATCCTACATAGTCATTTTTAGGGCTCGTTTAGATTCATTTCAGAGCTTGATGACATTGAGCCTTCACCATTTCTTTTCCTTTGAGCCTCTGATTTCTTTGACACTGTCTTCTCCTTCCCTAACCCTTCTTTTCATTTTATAATCCGCTTATAGTATATTTGATGGATTTGAAGCATGGGTTCACTTGATAGACATTTCTTGAATTTCTTCTTGCACGAGGTCATTTGATCTTTTGCATGCCCTGCCACTCCATTGTAGATTCCCACTGAAACCTATTTGTAGGATTTGAAAGTGACTTCTTTGGTTTCTTCTGTGTGGGGTCGTGGCTGGTCAATTTTGTTAGGGAACAACATAGTGATAACAAGATGGTCATCATGTCGATCCCACAAGACTCATCCCATTAGTCATTAACTATGACAACATACACTGCAACCCCATTGCGCACACACCGCTTAAGCCGCATAGCGGAGATGGTGCAAATGGAAATGGGTCTCCTAACCCCGTTATCCTTGACTCAACTCCTAGATCATTTGCACATGATAACATCTTATGGTAACAATCAACCCTATCTCTGTGTAGAAAACACATAACCCCTTGGTCACATTTAAAGGTGATCCCCCCCATGGGAACCCCTAACAACAAACCAAACAAACACAAACAATTACAAGTTACCATGGTGACCCTTGTTGAATTCATCTAGAATTCCAATGTGGTTGGTCTCCAATCCCCCGATGTTTGTTGTGACATGTTTACCTACAAAACACAAATACCTCCTTCGCCCTCGTGGTTGATCGAACATCCAAAATAAATACAAAATATAACTTCCAAAATTATCTATATATGAATCACAACACCATCTAGGCAAGTTAAAATATCATTTATAATTTCATTAGTAACCATATGATCAATAGATTAGTTCAATTTCTAGGTTTACTCAATATTACAAAATATCACATGTACAAAAAAACCATATATATAACCATGCCAAGCAGTGTATCAACATCAATATAAAATGTCTTTAATAATCCACATGCATCATATATGAATCAAAATCAACCATAGTCCCTGATCTCTAATCTCTAACATGATACCAACTCAAAAGCTACAGTAATGTCCATAAATATAGTCAACAGTGTCATAATCAATATCAAAAGGTGTCGAAGGGAAGTGGACACTACATCCCCCTTCCTTAGACTTGACTTCCTCTTGGAAGTCACTAGAAAAGGTGTCATACAAAGTCCCCTCCAAATATAATTGTCTCAAAGTGGCGTGCATTTTCTTTACCCCCAGATTGGTGAATAGGGTGCACGATGTACCTCTGTCAAGATATCCCGCCTCAAGCCTTCATCTCTGGGAACATAAATCTAGCCATTTTCCTTAATGAAAAACCATCAAACTTCCCCTCAAGGGGTCTCTTAGACTAGATATCCACTCTAGCCGCACCGTAGATGTTGTCGTGAGGAAGGTCTTTGTAGAATCTTACTTTACAAATATGTGCTCACTACGGTGGCCATAACCACATATCTCCACCTCGTTAAGAGCATCTGCAACCACATTCTTCTTCCCCTTCACATGCTCTATCTCCATATCATACTCATAAAGTAACTCCATCCAACACCGCTGATGAGTGTTGAGATTGGGCTACATGAAGGGGTGACAAAGACTCAAGTTATCGGTCCCGAGTGTGAATCTCCAACCGAGAAGGAAGTGTCTCCATCGAACCAAGGCGTGTACAATCAATACAATCTCAAGGTCATGAGTTGGATAATTGAGCTCATAATCTTTGAGTTTGTGAGACTCAAAAGTAATTGCTCTACCCTCCTACATTAACACACCTCCAAGTCCTGCCAAAGAAGCATCGGTGCATACAAAAAAATACCTTACGATCCGGTACTACAAGAACAGGTGTTTTCATGAGGCATTCCTTCAGTGTCCTGAAGGCCTACTCACATTTGTTTGACTAAACAAATTTCTTCTCTCCTGAAGGGAAGTGATGGTGTACGCAACCTGAGAAAAGTCCTGAAGAAATCTCTTGTAATATCTTGCTAAACCAATGAAGCTGCACACCTTTGTCTCACTAGTGGGTTTTGGTCAATCCATAATAGCTCAAATCTTAGAAGGATTGATTGTGATACCTTCCCCAAAAATGATGTGGCCCAAATATTGCACCTCTATCTGAAAGAACACACACTTCTCCAGGTTCCCATAAAGCTACTACTCACAAAGACACTGAAGAACCTGACAAAGGTGCCCCTCGTGCTCCTCACGTGTACATGAGTAAATCAAAGTGTCATCAAGAAAGATGAGCATGAACATTGAAGTGATCTAAGAAAGTTACGAACACTCCATTCATCAAGCTCATGAACACTGTGGGGGAATTTGTCAAACCAAAAAACACCACTATGAACTTGTAGTTGCCATATCTCATATAGAAGGTGGTATTATGAATGTCTACCTTCATAATTCTTAGCTGATGATAAGATGAATTAAGGTCTATCTTGGAGAAAACTATGGCCCCCTTCATCTAATCAAACAAATCATCAATTTGCGGAAGGGGGTAATGATTCTTGATCATTACTTTGTTCAGTTGGTAGTAATCAATACACAACTGCAGAGATCAATCCTT
The DNA here is from genome assembly GCA_018340775.1 of Taxus wallichiana var. yunnanensis. NCBI lineage: Eukaryota > Viridiplantae > Streptophyta > Pinopsida > Cupressales > Taxaceae > Taxus > Taxus wallichiana. Next base: position 190,048,837 of record CM031239.1, read on the forward strand.
CTTTAGGAAAATTACCGGTGCACCCTAAGGGGATACACTTAAATGGATTAGGAATTTCTCCAAAAAGCCCTCACACTATAACTTGAGCTCATAGAGCTCAAGGGTAGTCATCCGATAAGGTGCTCGTGAGATAGGCTCTGCTCCCAGAACCAGATCTATGTGAAAATCTATCTCACGTGGGGGTGGTAACCCTGGTAGCTCCCCTAGAAAGACATCTGAAAACTCCCTCAAGATGGGATGGTCATCAAATGATGGTCCACTAGACTCATTCTCAAAGCCTGGTCACTAATCGTGATAACATACATCTGAAACCCCGTCACACACACACCGCTTAAGCCGCATAGCGGAGATGGTACGAATGGAACGGGTCTCCTAACCCCTACTATCACCGAATCAACTCCTAGATCATCTCGCACATGATTAAATCTTATGGTAATAGTCCACCCCGGCTCTGTGCGATAATCGACCCATACCCAATATGACTCCATATGAACCCAACAAAGGATACGAAGATGCAAGGTAGTGGTGAAGGGTCCCAAATCCACTACACACCGCTTAACCAAAGAGTTTACCGAGACCTTAGTTCCGTAAAGCCATCTCGATGTACCACCGAGACCTTGCCTAACTCACACCACTGTATCACTCTACTAACGAAGGTGGAATAAAATAATCAGAAGAACCTAAATCAAATAGAATGGAGGTAGGAACACCACCAATGCTACATGTCGTCTCAATCAAAGTACTCGGTGCTCGGCCTAGTAGTTCTTGACCGCTACATAGATCCAATGATCGGGCCCCATGTCACCAATAGTAGGCTTTGAGATCTACATCTTACCCTTGTTACTAGGGTTCTATGGGCACTCTCTCCAAAAATGTCCCGCAACACCACAACCATAACAACTACCCGGTCCTCTCCCATGAGGAGTAGCTCCATCCCTGTACTCTAGAGGTCTATCTTTGTGGATCCCAATGATCCAACTATGGACTATTGACTTCTCTCCGATGAGCTCTTGCTTGAATGAACTCTTGGTGCACCTGTATCCTATTGGGACCCTAGAAGGAGGCCCCATACTCCGCCCCCTATGTGCATCAAATCTCTCGTGGAGGCATATACGGTGGCGAGTTTGTCGCCGATGCTACCGCACCTAAAAAGATGACTATGCTGAACCCTTCCCACCACGAGGAGGAGAAGCTGACCTCCTCAACATGTTGTCCTCGCATCTCGATGGATATAGCTCCACACCCGTTCTTTGGCCTTCTCGTGTTTTCCTTCGAGTCTCCTTTGCTATATAGGCCTTCTCAACAAATTCAACTAATGTCTCATGGATAATGGATACACATTGCACCACCCAAATCTTTATTCAAGTGCTAGATAAATATGTGGATGCATACCTGCTCATCATGTATGTAGCTGACATACTGGAGTAGATCCAAAAATCGACTCTTATACTCAGCTACTATTAAAGTTATCTGTCGAGGTCGTGAAACTCATCCATCCTTTCGCAGTATGAACCTCCATGATAAGTAGCTGCTCCTGAACCACTCCTCAAAGAGCTTCTACTCCTCAGTCCTCCACCAGACACCGACTCTATCCCTCAGAAGATGGATCGTAACACAAGCTTTCGTGTTGCTAGAACAAGGGTAGAACTTGAAGCACCCACTTAATCTCACCAATCGCCTCTGCTTAAAATCTACCTATGTCACTGTAATAATAATATGGCCATAGCTTCAAAGATCTCCCTAATATAGTCTCTGTAGCTATAGTCTGGAGACCATTAGGCCTCTATGCATGCTCATCTCTAAGCCTAGGGCTTTGATACCTATCCCTGTGTCTAGAAATTCGGTCTTCTCCGTCCTGTCTGCGGTGACTGTGCTCTACCTAAATCCACGTGGGAGTTCTCTCCTCTATGCTCCTTGTTGTGTCGAGGAGATGCATGAGCCTCAATGGATGGATCCCTATCATGTCTTGTTGACCGTCCTCCTACGAACCCTCCATGTAAAGTGGCATTAACATCCTAAAGTGTCTGTAAAATCTGAGGTAGGATGGTCACTACGTATGATCTCAAGGTGGCAAGTCTAGGTCTATATGAAAGGACCCCTCGTCTTGTCCGCGCCTCCTACATAGACCAAGGTGAGAGTTAGTTCGTTATTCTAGGTTTTATTTAGTTTTTCATGTTTACTAAAATATGTAATTTTCAAACAAAGTTGTTTTCTAGATTTAAAAGTGTGTTAGGTTTAATATTGCACTAGGTTTAGTGTTCATGTCTCAATTTTTCTAGTGTGCCCAAGGGTCCAAGCTTTGAACCCATGAATCTGATACCAAGTGTAACGCAAGCTAAAACGACCATTCGAGACCCAAGAACAACCTAGGTTTAGATAGAAAAATTATGGAATAATTTTTTTCTCTTTGAAAAGTGTGACCACAACCAGGCTTCAAGCAATAAATACCACACCAAAGATTCAAAGTGTTGGTCCGAAAATCATTACCTGGACAGACGGATCTATGGATAGACGAGCCAACAAAGGTGTGTAGGGCTTAGCCCTCTTTGAGTCAAAGAAAGTGAAACCGGTTTATTGCTATTCTACCAGCAGGAATCTATGCAAGTCTCACAAATTCTGCCTTCGGGGTTTGGGATCTCATCCCAGTAGAGTGTTTCAGGCTGCGAAAAGAAAGGAATGAAAGAGGGAAAAGAGAAAGAACAGATCCAAAGGAAGAAAAGAAATGAATTCCAAAGCAGAAAGGTCAGAAGATTTATGTTTTTGGGTTGGTAGTAAACAGAGCCAAACCTACTTGCATAAATAAACAAAGCAATACTGATGAGCAAATGACAGAAAAGTAGATATGAATCCAACAGATTAAACACATACAGATCTAACGTAAGGAAGATCTAATGCATAACACAGCTATTGAGCACAAAGTCTTAATATTTGTATTACTGTTTTCTTCTGTTACAAGAAAGCTCAAAGTCTTTCTCTCCTCACTTCTATTTTCATCTAAAAAATGTTCACCCCGAATACAACAAGTATTCCAGTATTTATAGAAGAGAGGAGAAGGAAAGAAGGCAAAAAGGAGCCAACCACCTATTTACAAAGATATTTACAAAATATCTAAAAGTCATGTTGACTTTTGACAACTTGATGGATGACATCATCCCATGATGCAACATGGATGATGTCATCATTTGTGCCAACACACTTTAGACATTTCAACAAGAAAGTCGGAGAATAGAGAGAAGAAGAAGAAGAAGAAGAAGAAGAAGAAGAAGAAGAAGAAGAAGAAGAAGAAAAAGTAGCTACTCGTCATCGTCATCCTGCGGCCGAAAGGGGGTTGCCTGCTTCTGATGCTGCTCAGGAGATGATATGTGGAACTGAGCGCGGTATTCCAAAAACTTGTTAATCATGGGCCCAAATTGATCCTGTGATGGATCTCAGTGCCGCTTCACCGATTGCTTCACAAGTCTCCCGCTCGCCTATGAGCTTTTCCGGGAGTTTAGAATAATCTTTCTCCCTCGATGAGGAACCCGGCGAAGTCCCTACAGCCAAGAAAGTTGTTGATAGATTCGTCAAATGTGACCTCCGCCCTGCTCCTTGAGAAGCGATCTCCTCAAGATCCTGATAGTTTCATCACCGATCTCATGATAAAGGAAGGAGTGAGCAGCCCTGGAGACATGTTAAGAACAATTCGCTCCATTTGATGCATCGCATCCAGGGCCTCTTCCTTCACCTTGTCTATCTTTTCTAGAACAAATTCCAGCTGATCTATCCGATAGTCCAGAGTGGACATGGTTTTGTTGAGGGCCCTTGATGGCCGAAAACTCGAACTTGACTGATCTTCGACCAACAAATAACATTTGTCAAAGGTCTCATGTTGGAGTCTAGCATGTTCTAGCTCTTCTGATATGGGACCCGCTAATGCTTGGAGTTCCTTGTTCGCCTTTCCGATGTTTAGATATGAATTGACATACTCGGCGATCACTCTTTCACTGTCCTTGAGGATCTGGCTCCTCCAAGCAGAAACGGCCATACCTCGCCGCCGATCTTTGAATATTCATTGATTTTCTCCTCCGCCGAGAGAAGCTCGTAAGTCTCGGCGCGATCCCGGGAGGTGCACTACCCATCTTCTGTAAGGCTTGAAGCAGATATTTGTTCTGCTCCTTCAGTAGCCTTTTCTCTTCTTTTATTTCTTGAAGCTTTTTGCAGAGGGCATCGACTGCGGAAAGAGCTTCCCCCTGGAGACTTTCAGAAGACGTCCCCATTGTGACTTGAGTCACAGTAAAATCTGTCGGAGACAGATCTTTTTTCTCCTTGAGGGGATCAGGGTATGCTATTTCCATAACTCTCTCACCTGCAGCACTTTGAGAGAAGCGTGTTACAGGCTTTTGCTTCTTTGCCCCTTTGGCTGGAATTACTGAAAAGTCCATCGGAGCGATGGGAACTTTCCTCTTTTGCTGGCCCAGCTGCTGAGAGATCCAGGCTGGTCCCATAGAAGAAGGACCAGAGACAGAGGAGGAGGGAGCAACAGTAGAAGAGGGGAAAAACGTGGAGACACGCGGCGGCGGCATTGAAAGCATAGCCGAAGAAGTGTCCACGGAGGAAGGGAAACCGTAGCTGCAGAAGACATAGGAAGGGAAGGGAGCCCGGAAATGAGGGAAGAAATGGAAGAAGATAAATCAGCGAGGGAGGAGAAGATAGACGAAGAGGTGGGGGAAAGAGTAGAAGAAGGGACAGAGGACGCGACCAAAGGGGTGGTCGCGTGAGTCACTTGAGGAGGGGAAGGAAGAGAAGAAGAAGGGATAGAAGGGACTTCTGTGGTTGTAGCAATGCCGACATCCTGAGTGGATGGGCGTATGGGACTATCCTCTGTCAATTCTTCCTCCAGAGTTATAACCTGTTCTGGCGCTGTGGAAGGAGGACTTTCAGGGGCTTCTTCCTGAATGGTGCTAGATTCACCTTCTACACCTTTGCCTTTTAGCTGCTTCTTGGACCTTGGAGGTGCATTGCCCAATGGGGAGGTTGTGAAATCTACCCCGAGGTAGATCAACCCGTTCATGCGGCACCAGTGCTCTGTTCTGCGCATAGTCTCCTTGACCCTCTCCTCAATTGTTTGAGGAGCCTTGCTTCTGTCAATGGCCGGGAAGGGCCAATCATCCCCTTCCGTGTCATTATACACCTTGTCTACTTCATCTTCCATAGTTTGGAAGCCTTTGGGGACAATGGCCACTCCGTATTGGATAATTTCCGCCAATGCTAAGCGAGAATGATCCTTTCTTCTGAGTTCCACCTCGTGGATGACGTCAATGTAAATATCCTCAATTTGAGGGACATGGATCGGATCAAGCTTAGCTCTTGGCAGGCAGCCCCTTGGGTCAAAGGTAGGCCTGGCTGGGAAGTCATGTTTCAAATTGAGCAACTCCAGCTCTGCGAACATTTCCTTCGCCTTGTGATGGGTGGAGCATGTGTATCGGCCCACTGTGAGGGGGAAAGGAGTTCCGCCCTTCTTTCTTTTGAGGCATTTCTCATGGTATGTGACCAGCTGCCTTGATAGCTCTAGTAGAATCAGCTTAGGTCCAGCATACCTCGGTAGCCTGGTTGGCTCGCCCAAGAAGTTGACCGCCCTCAGATAGGTAAATGTGGGAAACTGGGTGAACAGGGCCCCCCACTTCTCCACGGTTGACACAATGTTTTTGGTCGTGCGACCATGAGTTAGATTTGGCCTCAACAGGCAAATGATGTGATAGAAGAAAGCATCATTAATTTTGGTGAATTGAGGGATGCTATTCTCCAGCCTCAGTTCTGGATAATATTCATATATTTTGACCTGAGGCCAAATTCCACTTCGGTTTAGCCCTGGATAATCCCTCTCCGACGCTGCAGCGTAGACTACGTAGGAGTTCATATGGAACACTCCTTCAGGGTGAATTGTTGTAGCTGCTCGGAGATGGTGCTGCTTATTATTTCCCCCCAGCAAAAGTGCTGATCGGGAAAATTTTTATTCATTGTCTCCAAGTACCTCAAAGCATCCATTTATGGAAGTAGTGGGCGCTCGAAAGCTCAAGACTCGCTCAGAAAGTAATAGTATCACTGAGCTCTTCTGAGAAATCACTGCGGTGGATAATCTGGGGCCACCGGGTTACCACCTTCTTGTTTTTCAAGTATACCTCGTTCATCAGTTGCATGCATTGGTCTTCATTATCTTCCCAGGCCTTGATGCACTCTTCTTGGCTGACGGCCACAAAGTGCCGGTGGTGAGGGATGCCGAGCATTATCTCAAAATGACGGGCAGTGAGGTTTATGACTACCTCGCCCTTGCTGTTTTCGACACATCTTGTGTCCTTGTTGTAAGATTGTGCAATCACCATCATGAATTCATTGTTGACGGCACTGACGGGGATTCCTCCGGCGAAGTGCAGGGCACTGCCTATTAATTTGTCCATCCACGGACTTCTTGTAACCTTCTGAGTTCTAACCCAGAATTCTTCCATGTCAATGTGACCCAACTCTGAGTCTCTGACATCCATACTGCATTCAGCCTGTGATTCGGGCATCCTGACCCTTTGATATTTGTACTTCATCTCTTCCTCTGTAAGCTTAGCCTTTCCTCTTGGTTTGGTGGGTCTCTTGCTGGATGTAGACATATGTTCTTTCGAACTCAGTTGCTGATCTGCATGAAGAAGAAGCGAGACCCAATCCAAAAAGGTTGAATTAGCCATTTGATCTTCCATTGGAATGTCAGCAGAAGAAAGAGTTAGAGATTTTAAGGCTCAGGGCGCAGGGCGCATGAAAATTGCAACTTGCAGGCCAAATAGATAAGGCGCATGGCGCATGGATGTTGCAGATTGCATTTTATAAAGGGCGCATGGAATTTTCATGTTGCATTGGGATTTGGTGCGCCCTTCGGCGCATGGATGGATCGTGTAACATTGACTTTTCGTGCGCCAAAGGGATATGGCGCGGCGCACGAAGAGTTTACACAACATAATGTTATTGCAATCGGGGATGCGCCTGCGCCTTTATAGCTTCATACTTGCGCAGATAAAGCTTGTGTTGCATGGAAGCTGGGTGCGCCATGGGCGCATGGAAACGTGATGCAGCACAAAAGGATGGCGCGCCAAAGGGGCGCGAGATTTGACACTTGTAGCATGTGAAAGAGGCGCGCCAAAGGGCGCAGAGGTTAATGATGCAACAAGCAGGCTGGGTGCGCCTCTGGCGCAGGGATGTTGCAGATTACAAGGTGGTCAGATGCGCCAAAGGGGCGCAAATGTTCATGATGTTGCAGGGGTGACAGATGCGCCAAGGAGGAAAACAGAGAACTAAACTCTCAAAGGGGGTTTTACATGATGTAGGTTCCTTCTACTCCTTCGTTCCTATTTGAAAGGCTCAGTGGGGTAGATAAAATGATCTAGATCAGGAGGGCCACAACCACTGTTTCAAGAAAACGTCCTTCTCCAGCAGATCTGGAAAGAGGAAGGATAGCATGGGGGGGCAGACAGCAAACGGAGGAGGCTAGGCCAACACATTTATATTTCAAAACCAACTAGCAAGCTAAAACCAGACCAAGAACACACCAAGAACTGAAAACACAAAACGCACGAGAGAGAAAGACACCTCATACCTGGATAAATAGCAAAAGCTCGGGAACGGGTCCACAAGGCGATGAAAACGACGAGGCAGGGGCTGACAGGCTCAGAAAAATCACGTGCTCAGTGAAAAGTGAAAATGACATTTGGGCGCGCAAAACACATATATATAGGCAAGCTGGTCATAAATGCGCCACCCACTTTTTAAAAGGCGCATGAGAGTTGCTGTCGACAGGAGAAAGCGTGCGCCCTTTGGCGCACGAAAGTATTTGACAACAGGAGACAAAGCGCGCCTTTGGCGCACCAAAAGCATTGTCGACATGAAGTTATGTGCGCCCTTTGGCGCACCAAAACTTTTTGTTGCACTAAGATTATGTGCGCCCTTCGGCGCACCAAAGAGTGGCGCAACAAAAGTTGTACCAACACAAGCGCATGCGCCTTGGCGCACGCAGGGAAGGTTCAACATTCTTTGGCGCATGAAAAGTTGTGTTGACATTGAAAACCATGCGCCAAAGGCTTTTAAGGGGGCGCATCAAAAGTTAGTGTTGCAAAGCAATTTCATGCGCCCAGCCAAAAAAGGCTCAAAAAGACTAAGTTCGAAAACTAGATTTCCCGGGAAGGGATTTTACAACATTTCGAACACAAGGGATCCCTAACGAGGGATCGGAACAAAATTTTCGGTATGGTCATCGGTAAAATTGCCCTTGTCAATTTTACGGGATAACACAAAGTCAATTAAAATTTAATAAATGAAATTTCCCATTATAACAACCATTAGATCCACATTACAAAATTAACGAGTATAATTAATCCAAAAAAAAGTTAAATTTCTCTTAGGTGTTAATTTAATAAAAATAAATAAATTAACACTATGTTTAAATGTTCCTTAATTAATTTTAGAGGGTCAAAGGGGCCCAAGCAATTAAATGCCCAAGGTTTTTAATTTCACTAGGTCTAAACATAACCAAGGTTCTTATTTACATGAGATAGAAAACATCTCTTATCCCCTAACGTGACCCTTCAAAAAGGTCAACCCATGCTCAGAGTTAAATAATTTATGTTAAAAAGGGTAATTTCCGCTTACCCACTCTCGGACTCAACCTTACACTTCAACCTGATTTTTCACATATTTAATGCACTTCGTTTCCAAAAATATTTCCATTAGATAAGAAATTTCTTCCCCTTTCCAATGATATAAATAAGTCCTCCTAACTCCTCATATTTCTCAAGTTACAGGCCCATGGGCCTTAGGAGGAAATTTTTCCCAAATGCGGGCCTACGGACTTGGGGAAGAAATTTTTTCCAAAGGCAGACTTGCGGGTTCGGGAAGAAATTTTTCCCAAAGGTGGACCTACGGGATTGTGGAAGAAACTTTTCCCAAGCCGCAAGGGACACGTGGCACGTTTTTAATCCCACGCGAAAAGGCGGGTTGTCAGAGGTAATTAAGATTTTAACTCTTTTTGTTTGAAAGGGAAAAAAGGTTCAAAAACCCCCGCGCCTCCGTCGACGCCTAGGGATGCCACATGTCATGCCCAAAGTTTCCAATAGGGAAGGGGACCATTGGGGAAAAAATAGAAATGTTGGATTTTTACGTTAAAAGTGCAAAAGTTAAGAAAAACTCGCGCCTCCATCGACACCTGAAGAAGCCACGTGTCAAACCTACAGTGACATGCGGGCAAGTGGACCGATGGGGAGACTTAAGATTTTTGCCATTTTTCTAAAAGGTAAAATTTGAAAGTGTGGGCCCATGAACCCGCGGAAGTGTTTTCCCAATAGAGAATTGGCGGGGTGGCGGGACCGTGGAAGAATTTCTCGACTTTTTGTCTTTTATTTTTTGTAAAAAGTGGCCTAAGTAAATTTTTGGGCCCGTGGTTCCGATTTACAACAATTTCCCTCCTCTTTTTTTTCAAACTAAGCAAAGTAAAAACTTCAAGGCCATAACTTTTGACTAGAAGCTTGGATTTGAGAAAATGAGTACTTTTTGGAAAGGGCGCGAACTCCTCTTTGCATAGGAAGTAAAAATCTTATTTTAAACAAACTTAGATGGGTGAAATTTAAGAAAACATATTTCCTGCCATGAAAATGTGAACTAAACTTTTTCAACCGTCAAAATTTCTCTAATTCGCTATTCTTTCTTCTTCAATACACCAAATAGGTGTGGAGAAATGTACTTGAATGGATTGCAAGGATTAATTGATTAACGGTTTAGATTACAATACGAATTTCTTTTCTTTTATGTGAAACTACATTATTATGCCACTTGCCCGATTGTTGGAGTTCTGAATAAATTACTAGGGCAATGCAAATGTTTCATGATATGCTTTGTCCATCCTTAGTTCATTTTAAAGTTTCATTTTGACTTTCATTGTTGCAGGGTACTCTGTATGTTTTTTTGATATTGGTTTGTAGGTTTGAAACAATCTAACAAAGATCTACATATTTCAAACTGGAAATTTATCTATTTCATTTGCCATACTTTAAACATTTAAGCTCATTCCATTCCAACTTTACAATGTTTAACTTTCCTTTAATTAATGTGTGGAGAGCAAGAATGTAGTTCTATTTTCAAAACGTGCCTTTCAAGTAATACAGAGGAAGGTAATACTTCCTAACACAAACTTTTCCAGCCTTCAAACAGAGAGTTGCAAAAGTATTTCAAGAAACAGATTTCCAAGTAGGAGAAACTCCATTTTGTATAAAGTAAATCAACTTCTATTAAACTGAGATAATTTCCTTTACAAATTATTTTCTGTTCACCAAAAGACAACTTACAAAATAAATCTTTCTCATCCCCTTTTCACATATAAATATAACTTTCATATCCAAAAATAGAGAAACTTTCCACTAGAAATATTATTACAATGCCATCCACTTAAAGTGGGAAATTTCACAATAAGGGACCCAAGGAGAACTACAAAATTTTTCTTCACACATGCTCCACATACAAGAACAAGAGAGATCCACCATGTTTCAAATTAGTCACAACAAAACAAGGGGAGAGGCAATGCTCTCTAGCCAATCATAATTCCAATGAAGAGGAGAAGTCTTCCTCCTCATTGGCCCCCGAGCCCCAACCACATGACAATAGGAAATGGATTCAACTCATGGCAACAAGACAAGCTTCTAAAACACAACAAAGATTTCACAATCACATCACAAATCCAAAATAAAGTGCGATTACTAGATCAAGAAGGACAATAACAAAATATACGAGGCCTCTTCACACAAAGGCCAAAGGAGCAAGATCTATGGGGAAGTTTCTTATATCTCCCAATAGGAATGGGTGACCACCTTAAAACCCACCAAAATATTCATCTCAAACCCCTACATACTCTTATGCCTCCCCCAAGTACCTCTTCTACCTCCCCATTCTCTTATGCCTCCCCTAAAAGTAAGAAATGCAAGCTATTTCTTGTCCAAGGTGGAACACCCAACCCAAACTCCATCCACATATAATTCTTATGCCTCCCCACAACTTTTATTCCTTCCCACAAAAGACCACCATAGTCTTCTCCTACACCACACCTAGGTAATCTACCCAACAAACTAACAAGCATACCAAACATTCAAAACATTTACATAAGCACAATACATAAAGAAAAGCTTTTACAAGAGTCAAGCTCCTACCTCTCCATGATAGAGCTTGATTCACAAGCTCAACCAAAAATCTTCTTCAAATCCAAATATTCCCGAAGCACCAACAAATCCACAAGTATTCACAATCCTTTAATTCTCTCCAATCGCAAGAGCACGGACCAACATAAAGTAACCCCCGAAGTAACCCCCAAAACAACAAAAGAATTTGAATAAATAGAAAATGGGGAGAGACGAGGTTGAGGTGGCTCCATGTAGGATGCCACATCACTCATCCTCAACTCCACCTCATAAGTCAACTTCAAACTCCAAAGAAAAATTTATAAGGTGGGTGAAAAAACTACCTTTTACTTACACACACAATCTAAGTCCACACCCCAAGGACCAAAATTAATTTCATACAAGAAGGTACAATAAAAATTACAACTTGTCTTCTCAAAATGCATAATAAGGGCTAATTTTGACCCTCCAATCCATAGGTAGGGTTGGTGTAACAATGTAAGAGGTGTGGGACAAGTTAAACTTGTCCCCTAAGCCTCCAAAATCAGCCCCTAAGGACAGATCCGAATTTCAAAAGGAAGGTGGATTGTTTCACACTCCAAGTTACTTACACATCTCTTACAACACATAAACCAAGAGCCATCAACTCTAATAAATAAATTCTTTTGACCCATCTCAATTAATTAGAAATGTGATTACTCACCAAACTTGAGAGCAATTAAATAAATATAATAAAAGGGAACATACATCACTAAATAAACACATACAAAAAAAAATTAAACAAAGGAACTAATTAAAAGAAAACACATAACCCCTTGGTCACATTTAAAGGTGATCCCCCATGGGAACCCCTAACAACAAACCAAACAAACACATAAACAAATACAAGTTGCCATGGTGACCCTTGTTGAATTCATCTAGAATTCCAATGTGGTTGGTCTCTAATCCCCGATGTTTGTTGTGACATGTTTACCTACAAAACACAAATACCTCCTTCGGCCTCATGGCTGCATCAGAACATCCAAAATAAATACAAAATATAACTTCCAAAATCATCTATATATGAATCACAACACCATCTAGGCAAGTAACAATATCATTTACAATTTCATCAATAACCATATGATCACAAGATTAGTTCAATTTTCTAGGTTTACTCAATATGACAAAATATCACATGTACAAAAACATATATATAACCATGCCAAACAGTGTATCAACATCAATATAAAATGTCTCTAATAATCCACATGCATCATATATGAATCAAAATCAACCATAGTCCCTGATCTCTAATGTCTAACATCATACCAACTCAAAAGCTACAGTAATGTCCATAAATATAGTCAACAATGTCATAATCAATATCAAAAGGTGTCAAAGGGAAGTGGGCACTACACTAAGATACTTAATTAGAATAAATTATTTTGGATCACGGATGTATGAAACCGCACCTCAAAAAATAAATTTGACTTTCAAAACATTGGGTCCACAAAAAAATTTCTCATGGCACCGAAAATTGTCCTATCCTAAAATACATCCATGGACAATTTTTTATATTTTATTTTTACACTTTTATGACACTTAGAATGACTCAAAATTTGAAAATAATAATATTTGAAAACATATGACTCTTTAAATCGAAGACACAACACAAAATGACTATTAGGGTCATATCAATATATTACACACTATCTAAAAATGAAAACCTTACATTATGAATATTGACACAACTTTACGATAGTTTAATTATATTGATATGGAAATTATCTTCTAACAAAGACTTATTATACCAAATTAATAAATTATATAGAATACCATAAAATTAAAAAGTAAACAATAATTTAAACACTATATCAATAATGATCTAGATTGAGTCATGACACAGTGGACAACACACTAATGACGGTGCTTAATGTGTTAAATAAAAATCAATTCATAATGAAAGAGTTGTAGACAAAACAAACTATTTTTATTGCAATTTGAAATGTATATAAACATGTAAACTCCATAAGAAAGTTGTATGGCCGAGAGCAGTCTCTTTATTCAAATCAAGTTGTTTTATATCTATACAATGGAGAATATAATAAAGTACTAAAATTATAATATGAAGGTTCTAGAGGGGAACCATAAAGTCATCCTAAATGGAGACCATTTATACCCACCTTAGGGATGGATTAAAAAGACAGAAGTTGAAAATCAAAATCTATCCTGTTATTACTATTATTTTATTTGTGTTCATTGTTGGGGTCATATTTCCTATCTCGTTGACCTGATTTTTAATTGCAGGATCCATTGGCAAGATGACAAAATGAATTTGGATTTTTTTGTACAACAATATAGAAATTTGGTACAATGTCATACAACCCGAAGACCATAAATCCTCCGAAGACCCCAAAAATGTAAAATACTCTAAGTTGCTAAAAACTACTAAAAATATATTATCATTACTTTCCAAAAATATGTTCAAAACTTTCCAAAAACATTTTGTAGGAATTTCCAAAAAGATTTTTAGAAATCCCATTCTAGATCAAATAAATTATTTAAGGAACTCGACTAAATAAATGACAAATCATTAGATGATATCTAAAAACCTTCAAAATAATATATTCTTTACCAAGAACAACAACAAATTTCCTTATAACTTCCACAAGTTCCAGGTGACTATCGTGGGGAGTTGGCCATTGAAATCAACAAAATTGTAAACTTTTGTAGGTTTTGAGGCAAGTCAAATAGAGATCATGTCACAATATGGATGCACATATAGATCTTAGCATCACATGGGTGATAAATATACTACTAAAAATTGATTCCAAATCGTGGAGATTAGGAGCAATATAGGCCTAATGAGATCCTCAATCATGGTGCTTAATTAGTAGAATTATTATGCACATTAATGCTTATGTTAGGATCATTATGAAGAAATAAATTTCTACACACTCATGTTCTTAGAAACTATAGAATGCACCACCATCAAGAAAATGGGTGGAAAACACGTTGTTGGATTGTATAAGTGGAAGGCATTTGATGATTTCGATTAGAATATAATCACACTCGGTTTACCATATAATATTTCTATCTATAAACTCCTTTCAAACTTTGATGCAGTAAATAGTGGAAGAAAAATATAATGACACATGCTAAGAGGAATTATCGTGCGTGTAGATATGCATAATAAAACATCGAAATCAAATTTACTCTACAGAAGTAGTGACATGATAGATTTGAATGAAAATTTCATTGTATCCTTTATTAGCATAAATGACTATAATGTATTTGAATAGAGACCACAATTGAATATGTAACCTAGAAAAATCCTTGAATGAGACATTATAAAGTGGACATAATGGTTTCACTACTCAAGTAGAAGGGATGAAAGATAGTGTTGACACTACATAGTATTTGAAGCTCACATATAAAATTTCACTCATTTTTCAATGATTGAAAATACTACACCTAAAATAATTGTGTACAAAGAAAAGCTAAATAGATCAAAATAAATCTTATGGATTATGGAAAATGGAAAGGCTCCAAATTATCTTAATATTTACAAGGATGACTTATACCAAGATAACTTCCTCATAATATACTCTCATGGCTAATTTATCCCTAATTTAATACCGAATGATAAATTTGGTAGAGCTTACAAAATGAAAATACATGAATACATAGATTACACACATAATAAACAGGAGATGTTGATCCAATTTTCACAAAGAGAAATGTTACATATAAAGTGTAATTATCTCCTATAAAGAAGGAGTCGACATTATACACCTAACTATTTATAACAATATAATGAGTAACTACATTATAACTATATGTAGTATAACTTACCCAAGAATATATCTCACACCCGATTATTCTAACCCGCTAACCGTAAAATACATAACAACAATAATATTTGTTATTACAACTCATCACACTAATACACAAACATGAGAACACTAACAAACTATTTCTAATAGATGATGAGTCTATGTTTCATTCCATTTTATCCAACTTAATTATCATGTGAAAATACTACAAATACCTCTTCTACAAATTCATATGTTTATATCGCACCTAAATTTGCTTCCGATATGTGCAATATTACTCATTTAGAAACTCTTTAGTCCTTAAGTTCATTCGATTACAAATGTGATGATCATAAGACACCTATTAATACTTTCCCTAACATTCTGCAAAGCACATTGTTAGTACACTTGATCTTATTTCTAATTTTAATTCTTTATCTTTCTTGAATATCTAGACACACCATAAGAGTTATTTCACATATCACTTGATTATAGGTTGTCGACTTCCTCCCAATCATACCACTAAGAATCTATACTAATAGTCTCACACACTTTTTATCGATTATCATTATATATATATGGACATGACGTTAACCATTACCAAGAATTAATATATGACATTCAAAACCTAAAATTTAAAGTTGGAATTACATTCATGAAAGCTCGTGTGGAAATTCCTTAGTTTCTAGAAATACATCCTTTCCTTTCTTCACAAAACACACACACACACAATTATAATTACATTCTTGTAATTACAATTTACATTAATTACAAGTACTTGAAACATATCCTAGTCAATCATAATAAGCCATATAGTACATGTACCATTGAGATGTTACTCGAACTTTGTTATACTTTGTCACACCTTATTATAATTTTTTTGATTTCCTTGATATCATGGTTCTTATGATATATTTACTACATGTGGCATGCATATGATATAAATGAAATTATGGGTAACAAAACATGACCAGGGAAAAAATTATTTGGGGGAACCATGGTTCCAACATATGGTGAATTTTTGTAATATTGATCAACATTATCTTTTATTCCCTCATGGTGGCACACTTATCTTATTCTATTTGACTCTTATTTTGTGTCCCCACAAAACTTGATGTATTGAAACACTCTCTTGACATCACATGATAACCTTATCATCAAGATGATTACGTTGTAGCCTTATTATTCCTTCAACGCATTGGTCACCTTGATACCCATTTCTTCGACATATGCATAATTTAGTTGACATCATACTAGCTTCACTAGACAATTATGAGGATTTTTGGATAAGTCATTCACTGTTTTTACTTATAATTTAAAACTAAAAACACTTAAATATTTGTAATATACGAACTAGGACCTATATATGACTTAATTTGATAGCTTTTTACTTTACATATGTTATTTTTCATACATTTTGATAGATAACATATTTTATAGATACTCTTTACACACCATTCATGATGTATCTTGACATCAATATAGGATAGACAAAACTATTTATACACAATGATAGGTGTTAGCCTAAGTTAGTCCCCATGGCCTTGCTAATCTAGGTACATCTCCTATACTATTTAGGTGCTTCTATTTCAATACAATTACTTTATTTTCCTCATTGTGCTCAAATTTTGATATTGTATAATATGATATTTTAAATACTAATATGGATAAAGCATGTGTCTTGTGGGGTGCTAGCTTATCTTGATTTATGTTCCTTTGAGATAATGTCTTCTATTTTATTCACTTACTTATTTGTATGCATGTTTCTATGTGTGAGGCCTATGAAATTTTCCATGATTGTCTTTGTCAGACTTTGTCATCCTTTATTTTTGTCTTCTATAGCCTATTTATTATTTTTGTGACACTTTTTGTTTCCTTTTCTTGTGGCATTTTGGCCTTTGTTGTGACTAAAATATGTGACTATAGATAATTAAAAAAAATTAATTATATTTTTGAACTATTGGTTTTTATAGTGCTCCCTTGCTCAAACATGTGCAATTTACCCATTCTCATTTGGTACATCTTTAGGTCTTTTGTCTAGCTTACTTGATTACACACACTCATATATCGACATTTTTTTAGAATTGAATTCATATAATCCACTTAGAATCTCCACTTTTCATCTTCCAAACCTCATACTTCATATTTATCCTTTAGGGTAAAAAATGTATAGTAGGGTTAGTTTGTGTCATATGGTCATGACCCTGGTGTATGGTTTTGCCCTTGCTCACTTTGATCTCAAACTTTCAATTGCATATTATTCTTTGGGTCATTTACTCCTCCTCAGTTGGCCTTTGTAACTTAAATCACCTTTGAAAGCATATATAAGCAAGTGAAACTCACCTCATTTAGTAACCTAGTACTCTTATGGACTCCTATTGCAAAAGCTAGCACAAAAGGCACCCAAAGCTCCCTACACTTCACAAATACCTCTACACATTCATTAGGGAAGAACTATCTACAAGTTTGAAGCTTCCCAATAGGTCTAGGGATTTCCTCCCACATTTTCAAGCATCCAACATCACTCATTCAAGTATATTTGTAAGAGATAAAATCAATCCAATTTTGTCAAAGAAAGAATGTCAAATCTAATTGCACTACAACTAGATATCATATGTTAGGTGGAGAATGACGTGCGGTTTGAGGCCTCTTCAAAGTGGTGCCAATGTCAAAAATGCATGGGGATTCCCACAACCAAGATAATGTTTATTTTTTTATGATTGTGTATCCATAGTTAGGGTTTGAAAGGTTGAGCAGTGCATTTTGAGGCTCCCAAATTGTGACCGATAGTGACAAAAAATGAGTGAAAAAGATATTCAAATAAGTGAAAAAACCAGAAATTTATAGATCATAGTTCTAAGTAGGGTCAAGACCATATAAATAGGTCAATACTATATATACATTCCTATCCATAGCTTACATTCTGGCCAAGATTATATTCAAGTCACAATTCCAGTTTCAAGGCATTCCTAGGTCAAGATCTCTCTATTCCATCATTCATATCACCCATAATTTCCCAGAATCATCTGTAATTAACTAAGTGCACTCAATCCCATGTATTTATGAACTTGTATTGTATTGTGTACATTTTTGCAAGTATTAATGTGTTATTCTGATATTGAATGGTTAATGTTAAAATTAATTAATTTGAATAACCCCTTATAGCTTCTATTTCATTCCTTTATATGTATGTGTAAATCTTAATCCCAAATATAAAAAGGGTGAAAAATTTGGTGAACCCAACTCTTGAATCAAACATCGTGTCTCAAACCATTACTGGCCCTAGGGTTTCTATTATATTTTATTATGTTTGGATATTGTGTTTTATCATGTTGAATCTTAGGGATCATTATCAATATCTATGTAGCTTTCCCACATCTTTTGATTCCCATACCACCCCTTCTTACTCTTGTGCCCAATTCTATGATGATATATTTGCTAATACTATTTTGACTATCAATGTTGATCATGCACAAGGTGATGGTTCTAATACTCACTTTGAAAATCATAACCAAGACCTTACTAACAATGATGCCCAACAATTTGCACAATTTTTACAAGAAAATACCTCTAACATTGATATCCTATTATACGTTACACGAGATCAACTTAAGCATGCTCCATCATCTAACTTAGAAACATCTATTATTCCTACATCTACAATGTTCACATTCTCGGGGGAACCTAACATTCTCGATGCAAAATGTCTCTATGTCTATTCATGTAACCACTATTACTACTACACCTCCCATATCTAATGGCTTGCATGCTTCTTCATATGGCACACA
Organism: Taxus wallichiana var. yunnanensis; assembly: GCA_018340775.1. Taxonomy (NCBI): domain Eukaryota; kingdom Viridiplantae; phylum Streptophyta; class Pinopsida; order Cupressales; family Taxaceae; genus Taxus; species Taxus wallichiana. The sequence goes on from CM031239.1 coordinate 190,067,593, forward strand.
AGCTCTTAAAACCCTTGTTCACACATTACAAGCTCAAATCTTGCAATTGCAACAAGGTGTATCTAATTCTCCTCATGCTATGGATTCCACTCAATTACTACATAATCCACTAGCTCTTGAGGTGGCCTATTATCCTTTTCCCCTTTATTTTTTTGCACCTAAACTTCATATCGATAATGGAAAAAGTTATCTTGTGGAACATCTTAGAATGTTTTATGTGGCTTGCATCGATTATACATCTTATGACATTTTTCTTACCAAGTTATTTCCTAGGAGTCTTAAAGACTTTGCATTACAATGGTTCTATGATATCCCCACACATTTTGTGTGTTCTTTCACTACATTAGAAAATCAATTTCTGACACACTTTTCTATCAACATTGGGGATAAGGTTTCTTATGCACAAATGTCCAAGCTATGCCAAGGATTTGATGAACATATCAATGATTATGTCTTACGTTATCGGACCATGCTTACCAAGATGAATAATATCTTCACCGATGGTGAATTACAAGATTTTTTTTTGCAATCGGCTTCTTCCTCTATAAGAATCATTCACGTTTGAGAAATTTAGATCATTTAACCATATTTTCTATACACTAAAAGAGTGCAAAGCTAAGTTGTTACATATGAATAAGATCAAGTATGTTTCTTGCACTCTGAATACATATACTACCAAATTTCATAGCAAATATATGTTTAAAGGAAATACCAATGATGCTAAGGTTTCTTCTAAAGACACATTCAATGCTTTTTTTTTAGTTAGAGGGTGAATTTTTGAGGGTTTTGAAAGGACACACATCCTTGTACATTTTTTGAAGGATCCATAACCTTGTTACAATGATGAGAACTAACACAAGGAACCCAGATGAAGTAGCCTTATAAGCGGTAATGGTGATACAACATCCACATTGAGTTAAGCCAAAACAAGAAATCGATTTTTGCCGCAAGTGAAGAAGTAGCCCGAGTGAAGAAACAATAATACAACATCTATTGCGAGTAAAGCAAATGAGAATATAGTAGCCCAACAAGTGAAGTGGTAGCTAAAGTTAAGCATGAACCTACATTATACAACTACAACAAGTGAAGAAACGAAAATACTATGACTACAACAAAAGAGATGTTGTATTAAGCGGTGAAACCACCTCGGAAAAATCATGCCTCGGGGGATTTGAACATGGGTGGGATAACACACAACCATGTGACTTGACCGTATCAGTCCCAACCCATTCAAGACATTCTCAATGCTATTACTCAACCTACTAAGCTACAATTATAACTTGTGTGATGACGGTTTACATGTTTTCCATGAGTTCCTTACATTTTCGTAAAACTATTATTTGATTATAATATTTTGTCTCTCCCTCCACCATATGAGGTCGATTAAAGTAAGCCTCAAAGTAATAATTTTGATGTTAAATCCTATTGCAATTATTACTGATGTATTAGTTGTCCTGTGGACATATGCATAAAGCTTCATCATGTTATTTAAGACCTTATTAACTCTAATGCCATTGAATGGGATGAGCCATTGAATCTTATAAGCCAACAAATAACAATTATAAGTTAAAGATATTCAATGATCCACTCCCTAAGCATACAAGTGATACATCTACTTCGAACGCATAATGCTTAGTGCACAAAGTGCCACCACCACCATATTATGATTATCCTTTAGGCTCTATGATTGGCACTATTACTCACATGTCACCTTCTACACCATGCATTACTTTCAAAAATATGATATAGATGACACATTTATTTTTGATACATTGTCTATTCCTATCTCTATTCATCAAGTACCTATATATGGTGTATTAGTTGATCTGCACAAATAAAGATAATGTGTATTCCATGTCATTTTTCAATTTCTCAAAGATATTTGCTTAGAAGCTTACATATTATTTGAATCGTTGATATCGGCATATCATGCTACCTATCATTGTTGGTGCTATTACCACACCTATTTCATTTTTGGCTTTTAGGTATCTTAGCACTAGTACTTTACACCTCGGTCTCCCTCGATTACATGTTCTTAAGGATATCCCACCATTTATTCACTAGTGTATTAAGATAATTCATAATCAATAGATTTTTACTATTCAAGGTATCCCTTTTAAGGATCCTTCCTCTAGCACCTATTCATTCTCCCAAATCCTCTATCCCTACTCCTACTCTGCACCTATAAATAAGTATTTGGATTCACACACTGATTCACATAGCTCTAATCCTCCTAGGTCTTCCGATCGACCTTGGAATCATACACTTGCTCAAATTACTTTATTCCTCCTAAGTATTATGTTATGAATTTGGTTGTACATGTTGGTTCACATAGCTCTACTCCTCCTGCTGGTCCTTTGGTTACTCATGTTGATTCTCATAGATCTAATATTCCTCGACCTTTACATATCCCTTCCTCTACACATATTTGCTCTAGTTGCTTCCATTCTCATAGGATGACCCATCAATCCTTTCATATGCAACATCACTCTACATCTCCTCATTGGTCTTCAAGGGATACTCGCTCTTCTAGTCCAACATACATATCTCATACATCACATATTAGTCATTGCATTACCGCTATACATTTCTCTTCTCGACGAGTCTTTGGTGCATATTACTACCACTACTCCATTTCCAGTCAAGTAACATTCTTTGTCACATCCGAGGCATGTGCCTCAATCATTTGTGGAGTTTGATTCACCTCCTCGGAGGTTATCATTGGATAAATTTCATGCTATCCCCTTTCTTGTACATAACTATGCACTAGAAAATACAAAAACATTCAAATATTTTCAAAAATGCAAAAATCAGGACATGTTTCTCTAGCATACATTGTTAGAACTTTACATTATACATGTTTATCCTTCGGTTTGATAGATAACATTTTTCTTCTTTACACACATGCATTCATGGGGTATATTAAGCATGATGCAAGACATATAGATATGTTGGTGAAATAATTTATTACGAATAAATTATTAATTTCCAGCAATGGTCATAGGGCGAGGCCCCTCCTTCTTGGGTATGGGCATGCTCTAATTTATTTAATGCAAAATAATTAAAATTGTGAGGTGGTTGTTAGGACATGTATCCCAGAGGAATACTCCACTAAACATGTGGAAAAGTTCTTGTATAGTGTACAAGGGAGGAATTTTCTTGGAAAGAGGTAAAGGGAAGTAGGAAAATAGAGAGGGAGGTTATGATCGTGAGTAGTACTTGCATATTCTCACCAATATTAACTAGAGTAGGTCCACATTCAATAGGAAGAAATCAACCACATAAAAATAATAAGACTAATAAATTAGAGACATAAAGTTGAATGGAATCATTAACCAAAGATACAAAGATACTTCTTGGTTGTACAAGATTACAATACTTAAAAATTAGAAAGTAGAGAGTATGGAAGAATATAAGAAAGGGGATATAATAATGTATCTTATTACTTGTAGTATTAGTCATACAAAGGCCAACAACTATCAACAATCAACAAATGCTAACCTACTTAGAATGGAAAAACCATCCCAATTTATAGCTTACAAAATGTCTCTTCAGTTCCCCCCATGTGACTTTTCAGCTCACGACCACTTGTGACTTTTCACATTCCATAGGAATAAAATTAAGTCATGTTCTCATTTTTATAAGGGGATTTTAGAATCAATATTTATTCACTTAAGTGAATAAGATGAAAGAACAAAAAGTAAATTCCTAAGGATGAAATAGAATGTTAGAGAGAGGGAGGGAGGGTGAGAAAATAGAAAATAGAAAAGTGGAAATTATGGAGATGGAAAATATCTTAATCGATGAAGAATCAAGCTTATGATGGATCTTTGAGGAAATGCTTCATGAATGAGATTCTTTACCTCTAACCTCATGTTGACTTGAAGTACTAAGATTGCAACTTCCTCCTTCTAGGGGATGTGGACACACTCCAAGGAATTTGAATAAGTGTTTAAAGACACTATTATGATATTTTCATTGAGATGACTGCCTAGTCTTGCACACATGATGATCCTCTTTGAACATAAGGTCAGAGATAGAACATGAAGATCATTACCTTGGCCCTTTTGACTTCAAAATTCACCTTCTTGACGAATTTGTCTCCTTCTTGGATGGAATCAACTTCAGGATGCTCAAATACCTTTTTTCCATCTGTTACTCATTGAAAAATGTCCTTTTCCTAATAGAATAATTACTCCCACATTCAAATGAAAGTGTATGTTGTGAAATCATAAATCTCTCAAGTCACCATGATGTTCTACATTAGTGCAAACACATCTAGGTTCCCTTCCATGAACATGGGTGACTCAACATCCATGTTTATTGAAAATAATCTAACACTTACTAATTTTTAGTCAAGTGTTACTTTGACAACTCCATTTTTACTTATCAGTTGCTCAATTTGACACTTTTGATTTTTCTTAATGTGTAAGGAGCAATGCCAACACAGGGAATGAACCATTTTCTGCACTTTCTATTTATAGATAGTGAATATTTAGAAGGATTACTATTTTCATAAGTGGGGCTTCTTGGTATCGTAATGGAACAAGATTGGTCTCAAAAATTTTGTTATTTCATAAGGATGTTTTGCTCCAATTTTTAGAGGATTTCAATTTCCAGAACTCTGTAGATATGAAAAATGAGATTTTTATTTTGGGAAACTTTGTCTAGCCATAAAAAATAATGTATATAATAATTAGATGTAATGTTAGATTCAATGGATAGTTTTTTTAATGATTTTTGTTAAAATCTCATGGGGATCAGACAAGGGGTTTGGGAAATATGAACAACTTTCCATTTTTAGCATATGAGGTTCTAGGTACATTTTTAACAACATAACAACAAGGGGAATGATATTTTAGGGGAAAGAAGCTTTAAAACATAAAAATGGTGGAGTGTTTGAATATTAAGTCTTTTTTATCTCAATTTCCCACCTTTACTCATGCATGACTCAAACACACTTAATCAAGGGTTAAATAGGTGTTAATGTGGAGTTTCACCCAAAAAATAGGGGACAAAGGGACAAAGGGGACAATATGGGCTCCCAAATGTGCTTTGCATCGATCATGTCAACTGTCATCTTATGGTACAGTGTGAAGGATATGCATGGTGTTGAAAATGACTTATATGGCTTATTATCTAGTCCTTAATATTTTTAGGTGTTGAATGGATGGAAGAGAAACATATTTTCATGTCCCCCATATACCTTTTTCTATTATTTCAATGTGAATGGACACTACCAATTGAAAAATTCGCTATGTTTTATCATCTCATGAGGAGGGGAGAAGTGGTTTGAGCAAGATGCAAGTTTGGGACCTCTTAGGGGTAAAAGTGATGTTTTCCAAGTTACGGAGAGAAAGGACACATGGTGTAAAAAAACATACATAGGGAACACACTTTTTTTCCTCCATGTTCCTTTCCACCCATGGAAAAGTGAAATTAGACACACATCCTTAAAAGTGTGCCCAAGCCTTTAAGTGATGTTGACATCATCATCCCAACGCAAGATTAAAACACACAAATTTCCTTTCTTCCATGGGAGAAAACATTGGAGTTAAGAGGTGAAAGATTATATGATTTTGATTCCAAATCATCAACTTAGTTCATTACCACAATTTTGAAGAATTGATTTATCTTGTAATTTGAATTTTGGCACCATTAACACTTTTAACATGAAGGAGCAATAATAGTGACTTGAAATATAACAACATTTATTGAAGGTTTAGAATAAAATTGATGTTTCCATTATGTGGAGAATTACAATTTATTTTCATTGAGTATTTGATGAGATTTTAAATCCTCTCGGAACTCCTAGAACCATTAGAACAAGGCAACTTTCTACATTGGAGCCTTCATTACCCGTGCCCAAAATGACTCAATTTTTCTTAACTTGTTCCCGACACCAATTATATCCTTATATTTTCCCTAATTAAAAAACTTACGAGAAGGCTTGAGTCTTCCCTTCAACTTCCAAAGGATGTTCTTATGTTGTAATATGGCTAAAACTAGCCAATTTGTTGCTTTGGAGAACATTATACCACCTTTGAACTTAGTATAAACATGAAACCATATTGGATTTATTCCCCTTCGTATAAAACAAACTTAAAAAAGTTTTAGCACTTTCCTTTTTGATATGATGAGGTTGACACAGACCTACGGGGTTGTGTGAGCTGATGGGTTGTCTAGAGGAAGGGTTTAAAATGACTGGGAGATAGGTTTTGAAATGGTTGGCGTAATTGTCATGGAAAAATTTGGAATTTTACATGCTTGAATTTTAACATGATGAAATTTGGATCTAGCTTGGGGACATTAAACTGTAAGGTTTAATGAGGAACATCATATATCTCATGGAGTAGTAGGCTAGTTCCTTATCTGTTGGGCTATAAGTAACCATAATGAAGAGATAACAAAGATACCGACACAACCAAGAGAAAACAACACGAATGCATGACAGAAAGGGGAAACATGATATAACATACCTACTTCACCTATGGTACATGTGGGGCAAACCACTTTCACTATAACACTTATTCTTCACTGAATGTTTACTTGTGTACTTGGTATGACCAAATGCATTTTCTCTACAAATCAATTAACCGAATCAATGAAATAAGAATTATTTTTCAATTTATTGAAAAAAATTTCATGATTGTTCTTGTAAGTGATGGTCTACTTAGAAGGCCCATTTCCTTAGTTGATCCGACATTCTGCTTCCATTTGTTCATTTATTTGTAAATTCATTCTAATTCCTCACTTTATATTGTTGTTACCAAAATGATTCTTGATTACACTAAGCTTACCATTTTGACACTAAGGATTGTGATATTTGATGGGAATTTGAATTTTATTTGTTATTTTCTTCATGATTGTGGTCTCTATGAGCTAGTTCTCAAATTCATTTTTGATATTTTTAACCTCATTTGAAGCTTCTTGGTGCTCTACATTTCTCAATTCCTCTAAACAATTATCCTTCATACGTATTGTGTTGCCTCTAATTTGATTCTTACTATGGTTTAATATTCACAATGCTTCATAATGTTGAAAAGAAAATGAGAACAATATTGGGCATGAAGTATGCAAGTCATCATTTCCCTCGCCTTGACCATTTTTAGCCTTGAAATCCATATCCATGATGAAGACATCCTTTCCTTGATGAGATTCAACTTTTAAAGATTCAAGGATCTTCTCATTCATACATTCATCATTAAGAAGGTCATTATATTAGAATGTGAAAGATAAGGCTTCATAATCACAATCATCTTCATTGAAAAAATCTTCTTGTCGGATCTTGAGAAGGTGATTTGAAACTTAGGGCTCATATACCAAGAATTCATTTGATATCCATTTATCTTCATGTCTTATATTGCTCATCACCTCGATATTTCTTCATTGCAAGTCAATATTTCCATGAATTTCATTACAAAAATTATATAACCTATATCCATATCTAATGCGAAGTAAACTCTATCAAATAATGTCTCCATCAAATCATCATGATACTTATCAACTTTTTCCACCACTCATGAGTGTTCCTCCATCAATATGGATAGTTAAAAATATGAAGTTATGAAGAAGTTTCCATACCTTGAATCTTGAAATAAGATGTCCACCCTTAGGTCATCTAGTTTTTGAACCATATATTTCATTTTTCTTATTCAAATAAGCTTCTTCATTTAACCATTAAATAAAATGGTGGCATACGACCAATTCATATGTATATCTCTACTAACATCTCGATAGAAACTCTGAATCAACAACATCCCATTCAAAGCTAGTGTTTATGTCGTGCAAGTATTTTCATCATGATCTTATTGTTTGGAGAATATACAAATAATACATGGGCATCTTTCACTTTGCCAATGAGAGGTAATTATTTGGTTTCAATGGAGTAACAATGGCCAATGGAAGGGGTGAGGGTGAGACCAATATATTTAGAAACTTTTTCGTGCATGAGATTGTCGGAGGCGTTAGAGTCAATAATGTAGTTATTCAATCTAAACCCATTGAATAGTAAGGCAAGGTAAAAGGGAACTACCTTCCCGAAGTGGGAGATATTGAGGCAAGAAGGTATTGGGAAGGAGTGGCACTAGGAGTGGGAAGTGATTCTTTAGTAGTGATAATGTTGGAACATGAATTTGAACTATTTCCTTTGATAAAATAAACAAGTTTATATTATTTCTTGGGATGAGTTCTCGGTACTCTTTGAATTTTTGATTTCTTGACATGGTTGATGATGTCAAAATATGAAGAAGTAGTAGGAACATTAGGAGTAATGACATGCATGATAGGTGTAGGATTTACATTCTTAGGACCAACCTAAGTAGAAGTTTATTGGATAAGAGAATATGAAAGAGAATTACTTGAAGACAAAGATGAGGCCTTGGTTGAGGTAGTTTTAATTTTCTTCTTAGCTAACTCCATGGAAATGAGTTGCAATGATCCACTCTTTATTTTTGTTTTTGGTAGATTCACCAATTTAGGATCTGTAGGTTTCTTCTTTTGGATCACATGAGAGGAAGAGAATTCTTTTTGTGCTTGTGAACAAGTGAAAATTGCACAAGAGTAATTGTTTATATCAACAATGGAATGTTCATGATTTTCATCAAGCGAGTATTCACAATAAAAAATGTTTTCATATCCACTTCAATAACATGTTATTAAGCATTAGTGCCAAAGTATTTGGTTAAGATATTCGTAATATTCCACTTCAATAACAAGTTATTAAGCATTAGCCAAAGTATTTGGTTAAGATATTTGTAATATGAACCCAACTTTAGAAAAATAAGAATTTATGGATAATCTCTTTTGATTATCTGTAATACGACTCAACACCGGTAAGAATTTTGTTCACCAACTTGTTAAAATTTTCCACAAATTCTCTCATGGGCTCTTGCAGTTGTTTCTTCATGTGAGCTAATTCAGCATGGAGGGCATGAACATCATCCATAGCCTTAAATCTTACCTCAAACCTAGTTTTCATGTCATCCTAGTCAATAATTGATTATGGTGGAAAGTAGTAAAACCATTCCACAATGACATCTTGAAATGATTCCACGAATAACTGCATGAAAACATCTTTATGTTCCACTCCAAGAACACCAAATGATATGATAAATTTTTTGATATAACTATCTGGATGTTTTTTTTTCTATCTCTTTATAAATTTAGAAAGTTATTTCTTTATCCTTTTGGTAATTCATGTAGTGGAGGAGCCAAAGCTAGCGGGACCGGGTGTTCTATCCTGATGGTAGAGGTGTGACCATTTATTCTTCCTCTTATTTCGAGGAAGGCTATCAAGTGATTTTAAAACTTCTTCTTCAATTATATCTTCAAGAGGAAATTTAGGTTTGAATTTAAGAACTAGTTCTTACCTAAATTTTCTTATTACCTCAATAATAGAAAGTTTGAAATTAGCTTGTTGTTGTTCTTCGAATGTGGGATCAACAACACAACTTACACGATCAAATCGGGTATATATTTTTTCTCCTAGGTTTCTCAAAGTGTTAGATAGGAATGTAACAAGAAAAATGCATATTTTTCAATGGGATTTAATAGGGATTTACCACATTTAGATAATATTTTTGGTATTTTTAGTTTTCCAATTTTTATGGGTTTTAGAATATATGCTTTTTCTCAAATTTTAGATATCTTTTAAGGGTACACAATGATAGATTTTCCCACTAAGTCACCAAATATTTTTGGTGAAATAATTTTTTACAGGGGTAAATTATTGACTTCCACTAATGGTCATGGGGCTAGGCCCCTCCTTATTAGGTATGGGGAGGCTCCCATTTATTGAATGAAAAATAATTAGAACTTTCAAAGTGGCCATTAGGTCGGGATCACACAGAATACTCCACTAAACCTTTGGTAAAATTATTTTACAATGTACAAGGGAGGAATTTTCAAGGAAAGAGATAAAGGGAAGTATGAAAATAAAGAGACACAGCTTAATATTGTGAGTAGGCACTTGCATATTCTCACCTATACTAACTATAGTAGGTTCACATTCAATAAAAAGAAATAAACTATACAAGAACTATCGAGACTAATAAATAAGAGACAAAAATTTATATGGACTCATTAATAAAAGACACAAAGTTCCTTCTTGGTTGTAAAATATCACAATGCTTACAAAATTGGAAAGTAGAGAATATGGAAGAACATAAGAAAGGAAATAAAAAGTGCGTTTATTGCTTGTAGTAGTGATAAATATGCCAACAACTAACAATAATAAAAAAATGTTAACCCTTTTGGAATGGAGAAGCCATACAAATCTATAGCTTATAAATTGTTTCTTCCTTTCCCCATGTTAATTTTCACCTCACCACCACTTGTGACTTTTCACATTCCCTAGGAATGAAATTAAGTCCTTTTCTTATTTTTCAAAGGGGATTTTACAATGTAAAATTAAATAACTTAAGTGAATAATATGAATAAGTGAAAAGTAAATTCCTAAGGAGGCAATAGAATTTTAGAAAGAGGGAGGGGGAGAGAGAAGAAGAGAGGGAAGTTGAAATCTAGAGATGGGAAAGATCCTACTTGATGAATAATCTTCTTTTGATGGATCTTTGAGAAATAAGATTCTTTTCCTCCGATCTCGTATTGAATTATATTACTAAGATTGTAACTTCCTCCTTCCAGGGGATGTGGAAACACTCCATGGAATTTGAATAAGTGTTCAAAAACACTATTATGATATTTACACTTATACGAATGTCTAGTTTTCTACACATGACGACCCTATTTAAACACAAGGTCATATCTAGAACAAGAGGATCATCACTTACCCCTTTTGAATTCAAAATTCATCTCTATGACAAAGATGTGTATTATTTAGATGGAATAAACTCTTTAATTCTCAAATACCATCTTGCTAATCTGTACTCATTGAACACGGTCCACTTCCCGATAGTATATTTACTCCCACATTGAATTAAAAGTGTACATTATCATATCATGAATATGCCAAGTCACCATGATGTTCTCGACCAGGTGCAAACAAATCCAGATGCCCTTTCATCGGTATGGGTGACTCACCATCCATGTTTCTTGAATAATATTATGACACTTATTATTTTTAATAAGTCTTATTTGAGAAGCCAATTTTTCATTACTAGTTTCTCAATTTTACACATTTGATTTTCCCCGATATACAAAGAGTAATGAAAACCTAGAGAATGATATACTTGACGCACTTACTATTTATAGATATTAAAGCTTAAAAGGCATTAAAAATTTTAGAAGTAGGTCTTTCCTATGTCGAATGGAATGAGAGTGGTCTCAAAAGTTTTTTTATTTTAGAAGAATGTTTTGCTCCAATTTTTAGAGGATTTCATTGCCAAAATCAGTATAGATATGAAAAACGAGTTTTTATTTTGAGAAATTTTATCTAACCAATAAAAAAATATAGAACACCATTATATTAAAGGTTAGAATCAATGGAAATGTGTTTTTAGAATTTGTTAAAATCTCACGGGGATCCGTAATGGGTTTAGGAGATATGCGTAACTTTCGATTTTTAACATATGAGGTTCTAGGTACATTTTTAGCAGCATAAAAACAAGGGGAGTGATATTTTGGGGTAAATGAAGATTTAAAACATAAACTTGGTGGATTTTTTGAATATGAAGTCTTTTTTATCACACTTGCACACATTTACTCATTTTTGACCCAAGTAGGCTTAATCAAGGGTTAAATGGGGGTTGATGTCGAGTTGCGCACCAAAAAATAAGGGATAAAGGGACAAAGGGGATAACAGGGGATATAAAATGTTATTTTCTTTAGATGATGTCAAGTGTCAACTTTTGGGGCAATGTAAAGGAGATGCGGGGCCCTAAAAATGGCTTATGGGGATGCAATTTGGCCTTGATACTGTCTGGTTAAATGGAAGGAAGAGCAGCATGCATTTTCATGTCCCCGTGTCATTTTTGCTATGGGTGAAATTTCACGGGAAAAAAAAGCCAAAAATGAGCTAAATGTCATCATCTAAGGAGGAGGAGAGAAGTGGTTTGAACAAGATGCAAGTTTGAGATCTCACAGGGAGAAAGTGATGTTTTCCAAGTTACAGAGAGAAAGGCCTCATAGGGAGTGCAATTTTGTGTCCCCTATTTCCCTTTACACCATGGGAAAAATAAAAGGGACAAAACATGCTAGAAAATGTGCCATGGGGTTATGTGAACATGAGAAGGACCACCTTCTCATAAAATGCACCAAGGTTGAGTTCATCACGAGAAAGTGGTCTATTTTAGCATTGTACTTACCTAACCACTTAAGTCACAATTTTTAAGTGACGAAAACATAAAATTAATAGGGGGAAAATTTTTATGTCCCCTATTTCCCTTTGCACCTTGGTGAAAAGTGAAAGGGGGCACATAGCCTTGAAAATTGCACCCAAACCTTTAAGTGATTCTGACATCATCATCCTAGTGTGAAATTAGAACACATTGCTTATATTTTCTTCCCCGGGAAAAACATTGGAGTTTAGAAGTGATATTTTTTTGACTTGAAAGCATCCAATGACTTCATTACCACAAATTCTAATACAAGATTCAACCTAAAATTTTATTTTTTGCACCATTCATCCTTTTAGTACAAAGGAGTTGAGCATATACTTAGGATATCATAAAAGATATTGATGGCTTAGAAAAAAATTGATGTTTAAATCATGTGAATAATTACAAGATATTTCTATTGAGTATCTTATGAGTTTCCAACTCCTCATGAAACTCCCAGAATCATTAGAACAAGGCGAATTTCTCTATCGAGCCTTCCTTCCTTAGCTCAAAATGACCCAATTTTTCTTAACTTCTTCTCGACATAAATTATCTTCACCGATTTCCCTTAAATACCTCACATAAATTTATTTATCTCCTACATAACTTCTAGATGGCTTGATTCTTCCCTGTCATCTTCCGGAGGATGTCCTTATGCTATAATATGGTTAAAAATTACCAATTTGGTGCTTTAGAGAACATTATTCCACCTCGAACTTGGTATAATCATGAAAAATTCTTTGATCTATTACCATGTACATGAAACACAATTGAAAATCATTTTAACACTTTTCTATCATCTAGGATGAGGGTGACACAAAGTTGGTAGGGGTTGTGTGAGATGATGGGTCAAGCTAGAGGAATGGTTAACAATGATCGGGAGATAGTTTTCAAATGGTGGAATTTGTTATCATTGTTTTAAATAGAAAGAATTAGAGGGGGGTGAATCAATCTTACCAAACTTTTACTTCATTTACCATAACATAGAACATCATTCAAATCAACCATTCAACATACATATTATAAGTGTACTTATTAAGTGTGTGACAACCATTAACAAGTACATGAAATGATGGAGAAAACACATGAACACCTAATATGAAGTTGGAAATCCTAAACGAAAATAAATCCACTAAACCTCTTCTTATATTACAAAAATGACTTATGTGAATACTACACATTACACAATATTTCTTTAATGAAGAACCCACTTCACAAGGATCACCAACCCCTATTTAGAAACCCATTTTATAAGGAGGCTATAACCCCAAAAGATGATAAAACATGCCTTGAACTAAGTGAAGATGATGATCACTTGAAAATTTATTGCTCCAACAACTTTTTGTGATCTCTAGTTCATCTCCATTCACTCACCACTCTCTCAAAGTCCTCTTTCTTCTTCCTTACTCAAACTTACATCTTCATTTACCGATTAGGTCAAGTGACCTTGATGTAATTCTTCTCTTCTTTCCTCATCTTCTCATCCTATCCTTAGATTTAATTTTTACCCCTACAACACTCCACACATTTCTCTCTATCTCGCTCAAACCCATACACACAAACTAGGTCTTCTTCTCCAAATAGGCCGTGTATGGATGACCTCCTTCAACTCACCATCACCATATAAAAATCATGGTAACATCCTTAATCAATTTAAAGACCTCTTAATTTTCATATTTATCCCCATAACCTGCCTTTCCATCCTTCCAAAATTTTCTATCGTCGCATAGCTCTCACACACACACAAATACACTTTATAAAATGACTTGTATACTTATCTCTTTTCCAAAAATCAAGTAGGTCATCCTTCATATAGAATAAATAATAAATTCATGATAAAAATATAATGATGAAATCATACAAATCACCACATAGGTCGGTCATATCATCTCCATGCTCAAAACTCTCCATTAGGACCTAAGAAGCCCAAAATCTCTTCAAGAAGCCTACTCACCAAAAATAAATCTACAAGAAAAAAATAAAATTCAAAAATCTGTTTAGTAACTTCAATAACATCAAAAATACCTCACCATGCTACTATAATACCTGAAAATATCTACAACATCTCTTCAAGCCATGAAACTATCTCAAGAATGAGCTTGTTCTTATATAGCAAACCCTAGACCTCAAAGATGAGGCTAAATGCCACCTCAAATGACCTTAGCCGTGTAAATATCATAAATCACCGAAATAAATTGAAGTCGATACATCACCATGTGATCAAACAACTATAAAACATAATGTATATCCCTGAAAACTCTTTTCGCAAGTAGACTACTCAAAACTATCTTTTCATCCCCAAAAACTAGTCTTCAAAGATAGGGAACAATTTTCACTCTAGGACCACAAAAATGACCTAAAACTATCATGAACATGTAGTAAAAATCCTAGGATTCCATAAATGAAAATTTTCTCATTATGTTTAATGGATAATTTTTGCACAAACTTAAGAATTCCGTAAACTTTCCTTTTTAGGTGGGACCCAAATATTGTCACAAGCTCTAAAATACATCATTGGAAAGATGAAGGAGTCCCATTTATCATAAAATTATAACATTAGCAAAAGGAATCAAATATGGACCTATACAATCATTTTTCCTTAGTCACTTTCAACCTTGGGTTTTGAGACCATAACAGAGTGGTTTGGTGTTAATGATGGTTCATAACACTTTGATGAAAAAATTACATAATTCTACTCCATAAACCTTATTAGTTAATTACTACGAGACATAAAAGTGGCTTCCATTCCAATGCCCTTCAATGAAATTATAAGGATGATTGTCAGGTATGTCACTTTGGAAGGTAGATATGTGACAGTTCCTCTCAAACATCTGGTTTTCCTAAATCATTTTAGAAGGAATATACATATTTTCTTTCCCCTTAAACTCCCAGGAATGCTCTGTTATTGATTTTCAAAATCACACCCGTGTCACCCCCTCCATTAAGGCCTCATTTTGTTGCTTCACCACCATTTCCTTTCCTAGCACCCTTCAATCCCTATCGCCCCTACCTCCCCTAACCTTGGTCCTTCCACTTGCCCCCACTACTCCTTTAGGTCGAAGGAAGATCATAACCAAAACCCGTTATACCCTATCAATCATCCTTTCCCTAAAAAGAAGCCTTCCTGAAAAAATACGGTGAGTCCGATCAAAATATGCTACACATTAACAATCCTGCTAGTGCCTCTACTACGAAAAGGGAGGATGCCCTTCTTAATAGAATTGTAAAACCGGAAAAGGAGGTTGGGGTTTTGAAAGAAGAACTCAGACAGGTTTCCAGGAGAGAAAGCAAAAATAAGCTGCAGAATGATTTTGAACACGATAATGATCATATTTTGGAAGTCTATAAGAAGATAAATTCATTGGATAATAGAATGGGAAATGTAAAAGGAAGTGTTGATGATGAATCGCAGCACCCATAGATCTTAGCAATAGGATGGGTTGAGACTCTCAGTACGATTGCATAACATGGAGCTTTTCCCAAGTGTGGGACCTTGCGAAATCGTAAAAGCTCTCCTGGATGAAGGCCGGTTCCTATTTCTTTGTTCGATGCACACGTAGAAAATGCAGAGAGGTTTACTAAAACCTAATCTAACTTGCCAAGGAGATAAGGTAAGAAAATGCATAAAATAAAACCTAAGCTACAAAGGTGATGCACCGAGGAATGAAGAACACCTGTCTTGCCAATAAACACAGACCATTAAAATGCAATGCAAGATCATGCACAGATAGCCAGATTCACAGTGAAAGATCAAGGGGATGCAAAATGAATACAGAGAGGGTTGAGAATCATCCACAGACATGCATTAATTTTCTCCAAAGATTGATACAACACACTGCAAAATGCCAAGAGGCAAGGTTGCATTATAGTTTCAAATGGGAGGTTTTAACTCCACAAGTTCACCTGCCAAAGAGAAGAAGGGAGGGGAAAAACAAGAATGTCCAACCTTTAGAAAGAAGCCCCTCCTTACAATTTATAGGAAGAATGAGAGAGAAAAGAGAGAGGAATTCCAAAACTACCCCAACCACCTCTAGATTGCACTTAACTATCTCATTATGGTGGTAGGTGAGAACCCCAAAGAAAACCCAAAAGTGGCGAACTGTATTTTGCATTTTTAAGAATTTTTTCTCACCCAATTAAAGATATCCAGTTTTAGTTGGATAGAGGACCTCGTAAGATTTCCGAAAAGTCCAATCTTGCATGAATCTGAGCTCCCAGTCAAAAGTTATGGCCATTTGAATATCTGCACCAGGGTCTGCTTCCTGTCAGCGCTCAAAATGTTGCGCCTCCTGAGGGTGCGCCAAGGGTGCATTTATGTGTGTGTCGTCATCCCATTCTAGTGCACCTTGGGCACACCATTTCCTCTGTCGACACTCTATGTCGTGCGCCCATTCTGTGCGCCTTGGGCGCACCATTTCCTCTGTCGACACTCCATGTCGTGCGCCCATTCTGTGTGCCTTGGGCACACCATTTCCTCTGTCAACACTCCGTGTCATGCACCCATTCTGTGCACCTTGGGCACACCATTTCCTTTGTCTACACTCTGTGTCGTGCACCCATTCTGTGCCTTGGGTGCACCATTTCCTCTGTCGACACTCCATGTCGTGCGCCCATTCTGTGCACCTTGGGCGCACCATTTCCTCTGTCGACACTCCGTGTCGTGCACCCATTCTGTGCACCTTGGGATGTGAGCTTCTTTGATTTCTCCATTCTCCTACTTGTCTATATCTACTCGGGGGAAAAGATATATACAACAGAAGACATGATTAAACCCTTTCTATTCTAAAGGCTATTAATAACTTTGTGGAGCAACATGTCAAAATATTTTTGTGCTCGATGACATTCCTACAACCATTTGGAAGTCAAGACCGTAATGGATCTTGATTCTCTCATAGCTGGATAAGAAGGATCCCTCCCATGTCACTTCCCTGACACTCTTCACCTCTCTGTAGAAGGTGAGGACAAATATTGACAGAGAAGAAAAGTGAAGAAGACTGTCCTTACTCCTGGTTTTCTATTTTGTTGTTGTTAGGATGTTGTTTTCATGTTGCTTTGTTGCAGTTTTGTTACTGTTTGATCCTTTTTGTATAGTTTCTCAGATAACTATAGTTGGTTACTCATGTATAATCTGGATGCTGATCCAAACTTGATGTATTTACTACATTATCTGGCTTTTGAGCCTTTTTGTAATAGGGTATAGTCCCTTCAAAACTATTGACTGCATTATCTGCTCTATCTGGATTTTGAGCCCTTTTTGTAACAGGGTATAGTCCCTTCAAAACTATTTACCCCTAATAAAAAACATCCCTTAAAGGATCAACCTCTCACGTAAATCACACTTTCCCAGGCAAGTATCCAAAGCTTACCTTTGAATTAGAAATTACCTTTTAAAGAACTCGATATGAACAAAAATGACTTATCTTGCAATTATTTCAGCTTCCTATCCTAAAAATTTCTCAAAGCACTAGAGGTACCTCATCCATGATTTCCAAATATCATCCTTATCCTAACACCTCTGAAACTCTCCACCACTAAGAATTACCCATGCAAACTAGCCTTGTCTTCAATGAACATGCTTCAAAGGACCTTATACTTGCACTATACCTCTCAAATATGACCTTATATTCCTTCTACACCTATCATGTAATGTCACCATACTTTCCAAATTTATATTTTAACCGGATCTACTCCATATATCAAGCTATCAAATCATCTTGTATACTCTAGGTCTAGGATTAGACCTAGTTAGGCTTGAACCAACACATGACCCTCGTGAACTCGGCCTTTTTAACCTCTAAAAACTTATCAAAACCTTTGAATCATCATTACAAGCATGTTAGACTTCATATGAACCTCATAAAAACTCTAGAGTATGCTTATTATACAATATTATCTTGACATGCACTAAGAACCATGCTACTCAACTAGACACCATGACCATTTCAACAATGTAAATCATCATGAAACCTCATACTCACTCAATGAACACTATTTTTCCTCCCTTTGACATAAATGTGACACTTTATATCAATGAAAACAACTAAGACTCTATTTCCAAAAATCTCCCCCTTTGTCATTGATGAAAACCACCTTCAGAAACATTGATGACAACCACATATGCAAACACTTGGAAGAATCTCTATAGAATTCTTTTCATGTTTCGTGCATACTCTCCCATTTTAAATATATGATAATGGCTACATGATAACTTGACAAGACAAAAAAAAAAAAACAATGCATAACTACTCACTTACAAGACTCTTTGGATTACATACTCACTTTCTTGACACCAACAATAAGAAATGATCCATGGACATATTAAGAGCATCTTTAATTACTCACATAGCTCCCCCTAAATTGATAAAATCCTCATAAACTACCTTTTTGCATATATTTTTGATATCTACAAGATTCTTAAATACCTACTAAGGTCAGAAAACTAACACATGAAGCACTTTGCTCCTCTATCTCCTGAGACATCCTCCTAATCATCATAGGACCTACCTTCATTTGATGAACTAAATTATTGTGACTTACCACTACCTTCATGACTCATAATGGCTCAAATCTATGTAATTTTCAAGAAAAATAGACCTCATTCATCCTTGTAGACACCTTTACTAACCACAATCACTATAGAGGAGCATAAATACCTTTTAACAACATGTCGCAAACCTTTTCTCTCTCCAAGCACCCAATAATACCACACACCTTTCATGAACATGATATCTCTATAGACCGCTATTGATAGACCAAAACTCAAGATGCCTAAACAATACCACTCATAATCCTCATAACAACAAACTATAGCATACCATGTTTTATGCCACCGATCATCGTTAGAGCAAACTATGAACTTGAATCCCCCTGTTCTATAAGACACATTCACTTTAAGTTATTTTATCTCTCGATTCAATCCTCTTTGAAGTATAAAACTTTTCATAAGTAACTCACCTTGAAATAGTGCATCTTTGTACCTGTTATCCTACCTCTTTGTCATTTTCTCATCAACTCAACATCTTCCTCGACGACTTTATACCTATCATTCTAACCTTATTACACAATAATTCAAGCTATGATAGTCCATACCCGATATTTGATCTTTTTCAAGAATTTAAGGACCATACTCAGGTCACCAAATACAAATAGGTCTTTAAAGATAGTTTTAGGAAATGACATACATATATTGCATCAAGAAAACCAAAAACCTCTTGATGTAAGAACACTTTATGAACCTTGCTCTGTCATGATATATTCCAGTTTTCCTTCTTCAAGCATCAAACACTTAAGCACCATGTAACACTTTCCATGGAACAAGTAATAAACCTTGAAAACAAATCAAACACCATATTCATACCTTATTAGAACCATCTTCTTATTGCTAGAATGTTCTTACATCCTCAAAACTATCTATCACCTCAAGAAAATAGACCTTCCAATACAAGACCCGCAAAGTAGAAAACCTTTACTAGTACTCATCCTCCTTCCGAGACAGGTCATTTAATGTTCTAAATTTCAACTTCATGAACTTATTTCATGTAATTTTCTATGTTTTGATTTACACCTCCTTCTCCACGGTAGATAATATTGGAGAAGGGGGAGTAATAGGAACATGGATGGAAAGTCTAGTTTAGGAAGGGGAAGAAATGATTAAGGATGTTGTTAATTTTTACAATGATTTTTATATTTGAGAAAGATACCCTCTCTAAAATGAGTGAAATCCTCACCAAGGAGAGTAATAACTTGGAATTGATTCTTGAGACTTGTAAGGAAGTACAAAGTGTAAAGTCATATATTCTTTTAAAGTGAGGAGTTATTGATGATATTGTAAAACTATTTGAATTTAATGAAGCAATGGAGTTCAAAGTTTGGATATTGTAGGAATACATCTCGAAGTTGGATGAAAGAATAATTGAGGTAGTCAATGGCCTTAATGATATTATGGAAGAGTTTGACATGATTCATTGTAAGTTTCTTAACACAAATATTAATGCACTTCCGGTTGATTAGATTGTCACCTAGTTAAAGAGCTTGGTGAACCAGGACAATGATGTAGATAAATATTTTGGTCTTGATTCCATTAACATATTGGTTTCTTATCAAAATTTCTTGAGTCAGCTCAAGAAAGTGAATAAGACTAAAATATTTCTAGGGAAATTGGTAAGGGAAACTGAGTCAACAATGGTCTTGAATCGCTACGCATGTGGACCAGATGATGAAGAGGTTCAAGGGATCATCAAGAAGTTTCTTGAGTACATGCACATGGTAGATGTTGAGGAAAAGAAGAAAGAATCAGATCGAGAAAAGGGTGGTGCCATCCCTAGCAGAACATGGCAGCAATTTTTGCACAATTTCTAAGTTGTGACACCATTGGGAGTTGTGGATTTTACTTGAGTCAAACCTACACAACCATTTCACTATTTTTATGGGAGATTGTTTCCTAGTATAATTGTATTCTATTTTTAGTATGTAATAGTTAAGAGGCATAACTATAATTTCTCAATCCTCTTAGTCTATAAATAGGAGAATGCATTATGTTTTAAGGGGAATTTTGGATCTCATTTGTAAGGAAGCTCCATCAATTTTGGAGTCTACAAATAATCTTTAGCCTTAGTTATATTCAAAACAATATTTTTATTTTGAATAATTGATGTGTTGTGCATCTCAATAATTCATTTAATACTTATGGATGTTTTAAATTCCTCATATGTAATGATTTATCTTTCCTTCATAGTGATTGTCTTTCCCAGTTAACTTGTAAGTTATTATATACGATCTTTACTTGTTTAAGTTGTAAAATAGATCAAATTGTTTATGTTATTCTAAGTTTGTATTCTTTAAAAGAATTAACTGAAAGGATTGTAAGGATTTGAACATATTATATAGTTTTATGTAATAATACTATGTGTATGTGAATTAGATTTATTTGGTCTACAACTTTTTGTGCATCACCTATTTTCTATATTTTAGTTATCCTTCTATCCCTATTCCCAAGAATAGATGAATTAGTTTTTTTCAAAGTATTGTAGTTTTTCACCTTGATCTTAAATCGATTCACAAATTTTAGTAGGAAGACAACCTTTTCTAGAGGTTCATACCAAGGAGCCAATTTCCCACACCTTAGGGATATTCCCATGCCATACTAAATCGCTTAATGATTCAAAAGAGGTGTGCAATCCATGTGACAACATTTTTTGGCATTCCCGGTGGGAAAAAAGCTAAGAGTTGGTACTCCTATTAGTATTTTCATAAATTAAGGTACACTGACGACTCTACATCTCTCGTATTTAAGGATCTATTACATTAACTTATGTGAAGGATTCAGACTAGAGCTTCATCATAGAGAGAAAATAAATGAAGCATCGAACAATATTTATATCCTCCTAGAAAAAAAAGGGGCAGAGCTTCATCATTATCTTATCAAGCACATTTGAAACCCCAATATGGAATATTTCCCCTCCCAAAGATAAATCAACCACTCATTGTGATGGTAGTGGTAAGAAATTAGGTTTTCCCTACTTTTAATGGTGGCAATCCTCTTGCACTAGCCCAACATGATGCTATACCCATAGCTACACTCAAGATTATACCCTTCTACATGAGGGAGACCAAGTATCACTCCCATAGAACACATTCAAGATGTGGCTAACATCTTTGTGGTATATAATATCACGGAAGATAATGATGAAGTCATAATTCTTACTACTTCCCTTAAGGGAAAATCACTGCAATGGTTTCATGGGTTAACAATCGCACTATATGCACTTGGGATGCATTAGGAGAAAATATTTGTAGCCGATTCGAGGATAAGAGTGATCACCTCTCTTATGGAACATTTAACCACTATAAAGAGAGCTCCTCAAGAATTTATGAGAGATTTCAAATTCGATTCCGTAAGACAGAATAGTATTCCAACATAGATAAAACCTTCCCCCGAATAACACGCTTTATATTATCCAAGAGCTTTAAATGGTGATGTTGTCATCATGATCCAATCAATGGGGAGGGATAATTCTTCCCGATGCCTATGACATTACCATAAGAGCTAAGAACTGCTTGATCTAAGCTAGGAAAATAGCTCTAAGACCACCAATGCATTTATAGTTGTAGTTTCCCACTAATCAACCAACTATTGCTCCTCTTCCTCTAGTGTCTAATCAACTAGCTCCATCTGTACCTTCCCCACCAAATGATCTTTATGAAATTAAATCATTGCTTCAACCCTTTGAAATGAATTGGCATCCCTTAAGAGATAACATTCCCAGATGCTCGTCCTTATGAACCCCAGAACCAATCGTATCGGTCTAACAGAAACCCTTCTAGAATAACAAGGCTCAAAATAAAGTTTCCAATGTTAAACCATTTATTACTAAGGCTACCCTCACTGTTAATTACTCTAGAGATCTTATCCCCAGTATAAAACAACTTGGTCTAAGATTATGAATGGTGTTACCCATGCTCTTAGCCACACAATAAAAATTTGTGCCCTAACGGAGTTCTTAGTCAAGATCTTATGGTTCAGAGCATATCTAAATTCTACCGAACAACCAAAAAAATATCCTTCATAGGAAGAGAATTGTCCACCTAAAACATTAGAAGAGACCACGTTCTTGAATTGGAAATAGGAGGATTTTTATGGATTCAATATAGAATCTACATCAATAACTACTAATAATTGATAAAAAGAGAGAAATAGAAGGCCAACCACCATTGGTTGATTAGGCATCCACCTATCAACCTATTTTGGAAGTTTTTGTAAGTAAAGACACAGGGAATAAGTCACAAGAAACACAGGTTAGTCAAGCTATGAGGAAAGAAAATTCTTCAAATGTTACAATGTTAAATGCCCATTTTTTGAGAGAAGATACAAATGCTCAAAGAAACATTGGCAGGGTAGGAAGTATCTATCCCTTTCAATATTGTGGAAAAATGAAGAAGAAAAACTTATATGTCACCATGTGGGAGGAACTTTCAATTCCTTCTTAGAGAAATCTGTTGTAGGAAGATCTAAATTTTTTTGGTATACCTAGCGAAGCTGGTCAAGCATGGAACATCTACCGCCACCAGCTTGTGTAACCCGTGAAGGAAGAAAGATTGTTAAGACCAGTAAACCACCACCATTTTGCATTTCCTTAATCATTGATAAACACTTGTACACAACGCATGATTGACTTTAGTGCCAATCCTTGTAATGCCAAAATAAATTACATATGTACTTGGGTATTCAATATATTCCAATATCAAGGGGATTTGTTCAGTTGGATGGCACAATAGTTAAAACTATTGAGATTATAAAAGATCTCAATCTTACTATTCATGTATTTTCAAGCTTTTCATTTACACAAAACATATCAGCCATTGATATTCTACCTTTCTTTTCCATATGTCTGTCTAGAGACTTCACTACCAAAATGGGTGGCTATTTGTTTTCTAATTGGTCACACATACTCCTTAAGACCAGGTATGGGACTAAGGTAACCATAAGGGAAGAACTAATTTTTCAAAATCATGTTGAACCTTACACTCCCAACACCATTAATGGGAATTATACCATATGCTACCAAGAAGAAGTTGCAGATCAGGAGTTCAAGACTCCTATGGAAGAAATCCGTAATATTTTACTTGATGATTTGAGCATGAAACACAAATTTGAACCATATGCTAAAGAATTTTAGTTATAAGATCCTCAGGGTTAGGAACTTATTGTATCCATAAAGAAGGAAAAATTATACCACACCTTTTCAAAACCTAGGACAACCTTGAAGGATTGTGGCAACTCTTTTTTGATGGGTCAAGGAGAAAAAAGAGAAGGCGTTGGTGTTATGTTGATTTCTCCATAAGGTAAAAATATTTCTCATCTTTTAGACTTCAATTCAGCTGCATTAATAATGTGGCCAAACATGAAGCATTAATGCTAGGAATCCAATTGGCCTAGAAAGAAGGAGTCAAAGCGTTAACTATTTTTGGGGATAATGAACTTAACATGCATTAGGTCAAAGCTTGAAGTGCATCAAAAATGATATTTTAAGGTCATAAAAAAATAGGGTGTGGGATTTGATTGAAGAGTTTGAATCCTTTGGAATTCATGTGATTCCCTAGAATCAAAATCAAGATGCGAGATAAAATTTCAAAAATAGGTTATCAATATGATTTCCCTGTTGATATCATGAAGTCCTGTTGATATCATGAAGAAGGAACAACAGTTTATCAAAATGGTTGTTAGACCGGTAGTACCAGAAAATGCAAGTAGTTGGCAAGTTTTCGATAACGATAAAAAAATTATTCTTTTTCTATAGGAGGAAGTTGAGTTCTCTTCAAGAACCAATCCAAGCTTTAGGAAGCATACAATGATCAAATCATACAGTTGAAGACAAATAAATTTTTGAAAGGTTTGGTCACTCTTGAATCCATCTTCAATTCAGATGACCAAATTAAAAGACAAAGTGCAAACATGATCATTAAAGAAGATGATTTCAAGCAAGTTTAGATTGCAGAGAATAAATTTATGAAGATTGGGAAAGTATGCTCACTGGAGGAAAAATAGGTCTTTATTGGTCTTTTTCAAGAGTATAATGATATATTTTCCTGGAGATATGAAAACCTCCTTGGTTTCAATCAAGGGTTGGCGCAAAAAACTATTTAACTTGAGCTAAATGCTAAGCCAGTTAGGAAAAAGTAGAGACTGGTCAACCCCAAGATTGAACCACTTATGAAGAAAGAGATTTCAAATCTCATTGAAGCTAGTATCATCTTTCCAATAAAACATTCCTCCTAGGTAGCCAATTTAGTTCCAATTAGGAAGAAAAATGGAGAAATAAGACTATGCGTAGACTACAAAGACTTGAATTGAGATTCCTGAAGGATCATTACCCTCTTCCATCCATGGAACAAATTATCCAAATAGTAGTAGATGCATAAATATTTTACCTACTTGATGGTTACTCGGATATAATCAAATTTTGGTTAAGGAGTCAAATCAATTCAAAACAACCTTTACTACTAAATGGGGCACATATGCTTACAATAAAATTCTATTCGATTATCCAACGCCGGGCCACTTTCCAACGAGCTATGGATATGGCTTTCAAGGGGATGATTAACGATATGATCCTCATTTACCTTGATGACATAACAATATATTCCAAGCACACAAAAGATCACATAGACCATTTGGAAAAGGTTTTTAAAAGGTGCAGGGAATTCAGGGTCTCATTAAATCCCAAGAAACTTATTTTTACAGTTCATGAGGGGAAATTTTTAGGACATATTGTTTTAGCGGAAGGAGTCTCAATTGACTTGGAAAAGATTCGTGCTAATTTGGATATTTCTCTTCTAAGCCACACGAAGGGTCTTTAGAGTTTTTAGGGACTATATAATTTGTAATAAGCTTTATACCTTAGTTCACTAACTTGGCTAAACCATTAATGACCATGTTGAAAAAGAAAATACCCTTCAGTCAGACTAAAGAAGGAAAAAATATTTTTGAAGCTATTAATATAGTTATTTCCCAAGATCCTACGTTGGTGAACCCTAGGTATGAGAGGGATTTTATTCTCTATGATTTTACGGTATAGGAAAGAATCTAAGGAATCCTCACTCAAAAGAATGGTGATTTGATGGAATAACTGATTTCCTTCTTCAACCAATAACTAAAATATTATGAGCTCAAATACTCATTTGTTGAGAAAAAAGTTTTTACTATAATTCGTGCATTAAATAAGTTCAAACATATGTTTTCTAATAACAAAATTAATCGATGGTGTCACATCCGGGGTCAAGGATTTCTTATTGAATAAATATATGAATGAAAAATGAGTTGGATGGATTACCAAGGTCATGGAATATGATGTGAAAATAAAGGTAACCAAATTAGTTAGAGGGAAATGTCTATGTCAACAACTTATTGCTTATTTGGAAGAAAAAGATGGATGTGCTTTTTTATAATCAATTCGAGGAAGATATTCCTACTGATTGGATATCCAAAATGAATAATTTTCTGCTATTAGGAGAATATCCTCTTGACTGGATAGAACCCAGAGGTGAAGTTTTTGACTTCAATCTATCCCTTATGTTCTCATAGATAACATACTCTTTCAAGAGATTTGAATGACGTTCTCCTCAAATGCATAGGTCCCAACAAATTGATAGAATACTACAGGAATTCCTTAATGGGTTATCACGGGAAATTTTTCAGCGAGAAAAACCACTACAAATATTATGGGGGCTGGTTTTTATTGGCTATATTTGTTCAAGGATGCCCATCAATGGGTAAGGAAATGTACAGAATGTGCCTTATTCAAAGGAAAACAAAGGTAAGTTTCTTTACCCCTTTATCCAATCCAAGTAGATCAACCCTTTGTTTATTGGGGATTAGAATTTTTTGAGATGATAAATCCACCATCGAGTTGTGGACATAAGTGGGTGTTGAATGTAACAGACTATTTCACTCGGTGGACAAAGGTGGTAACATTGAAAGAAGGAAATGAGTAGTTTGTTCTAAATTTTCTTGAAGGTATAATGACGAGGTTTAGTTTTCCCTTCATGGTGATCTCAGAGAATGTCATGACCTTCATGGGTATAAATATCAGTGAGTGGGATATCAAGAATGGGGTATATTTAAAAACTTCATCTAATTATTACCTACAAGGTAATGGTTTGGACGAGTCCAATAATAAGAACCTAATACATATATCAAAAGGAATATGGAGAATAACCAAAAACTTAGCATACACAAGTGAATACCGCCTTGTGGGAAGATAAGATTATGCCAAAAGGGCCATTGGAAATTCCCCTTTCATGCTAGTATATGGTAGGGAGGAAAATATTCCTCTATCTCTGGAATTTCCCTCTTTAGAGTTAGCACATCAGCTGGAAGTTATGGAAAGTGATCCTATAATAGTGTGGTTCATTGAGTTGATGAAGTTGAAATAAAATAGGAACAAGGCTATGAAGACTTTCGAGCTACATCAGACTCAAACAAAGAAAACTTTTGATAAGAAATAAACTCATAGGTATTTTCAAGAAGGATATTTGGTCCTCAAATAGGACGCAAATATGGCCAAGCTAGGAATGGACATGAAGTTTGATGCTCTTTGGAGCGGGCCATACATGATCACGGATTGTAAAGAAGCAAATTAATTTTACGTGTCTAGACTCAATAGACAAACACTGTCCATTCCAGTGAATACGATACACCTCAAAACATATTTTTGAGAAGGCCTCACCCTGTACACTATTAGTCTAGGTTCATTTCCTCCAAGTGCTTTGCACATTGTCTTTTTTTGTTTTATTTGGTTTTGTTTGGTTTTGTTTCTTTGGTTGTGTTTTGTTTTGTACATTTTGAGTTTAAGCACTCATGTGCCCAAAGGATTCTTAAGGCTAATGGAATAATGCTTAGAATGAAAACATCCCCAAAAAGTCAAAAAAATGTTAACGTTACAAGTTCCCCTTGCCAAGAGGGTTTTGAAAATTTTCGTACAATTTTCTACCTTACCCATTCTTTAATTTTTTGGGAAATTTATTTCAAAATTTCCTAGTACCATTTTTTCACTGGATTTCAAATTTCAGTCAACATACATTTTGTGTGCAAAATGCACATTGAGCTCTGAAATTTGAAACCTACCCCAAATGCATTTCAAAACTAGAAGTCTAAACTCAAGATGTAGTTTACATCCAAATGACACACCGAGTTTTGAACTCGATTCCCCAACACCATTTTAGACTTAGGATTCTAAAGTATAATTTTCATGAAAAATGCATGTTGAATTCTGAATTCCAAACACTAATCACTCCATAAAAATTTTAGAATTCGAGAGTACGATGTGTAGTTTGCATGTAAGTTGCATGTCAACCTCTCGAACTTTGATTTTGATGGCAATACATGACAACCACCCACACGTGTCGGACCGGGGTAATTGATTTTCACTTACTATAAAAAGGCAAGTTTTACTTGTCATTTTTACCTTACAAATTGGTACATTTACACGATGACATGCCTCGAGTTTCGACCGTCCCCCATCTAGGTAATTTTTGAAGCATTTTTTGTGTTTTCTCATCGCTTGGGTAAGTTTGCAAGTTTGTTTTTGTATTTTCTTTTGGTCTCTTTAGGTTATGTTCTATTATTTTTGTTTCTCTTACGGGAACCTTTCTTATTTCTTTTATCATGTCCTTATTTGACATTTAGTCTTTGAATTCTAAATCCATGGATCTTTCATACTTGTTTTTATTATTATGCTTCAAACCCTTTTATGAACAAGGAAAATATTGCTTCCGAGGGAGAGGATATTTTTTTGAGCATAAAAGATGCTTTGTATGGTTCAAGTTCTACTTTTCAAAAGTTGGAGATCAACAAACAAAGATGCTTTGTGCTTTTCAAGTTCTGCTTCACAGGTCTAGACTTCTGATTTCAGAACTTTGCGGTTGCAGTGCAGGGTTAGACTTCTAATTTTGAGATTTCAGGTTGGAGTTTCACATTAGAGACATGGGTCGGGTTTGCAGAGTTGCTTTGGAGGGTTAGAATTTCACCCTCATCTTACAATCATTATTTCAGTGGTATTTTCTATGGTTTTCCATAAAGGCGGATGTCTGGGTCCTTTTCTAAGGGGATGGATAAATTGAAGTACAATTTTCAAGGGGTGACACCCCCTTCAAGCATTTCCTCTGATGTCGACAATATCATAGACATGAAATCGGGGCACATCGATCTCCATAAATTGTGGGAGAGGGCTAAGGATCCACAAAAGAAACTCTATATATAGGTGATCTTCGACAATGGGCTTGCTCTAGTTGTTTCCTTTCCCCTATCAATGTAATGCCAAGAATTCATACTCCCTACCACTTCACAATTTGATAAAGACTCGCATGCGGTGAAAGATGATGATGTGTCGGTAGTAATTCAACTAGATAATGATTTTTTCAAGACTTATTAAGTATTCTTGATGTTAAAACACATGCTACCATTTCCAAGAGTCTTCCTTGAGCCCTAAGTCATGGAAACTGAGACTTGCATGAGGATCATTAACAAATGTTAGTTGGTGAAAACCAAGAGTTCACTATCCAAGTTCCCTATAATACTTCCTCGATCATATTTTATTCAAGAGGTGAATGATATCATCACATTGTTGAGTAGAGTCACAAGACTTCCTTCTTCCAAGGATTTCTAGGAATGGATGTACTGTATATTGCCACTATCAAGAAAAATAGTGATCTTATTCGATGGGCTAAGTATATCGAAGTAATGCTATCTCATTTCTAATTATCGATGTTATTGTTCTAACCTCCAACAATTTATTTATGACCTCTTACCTTATATATGTGGAAGAGGGTATGAGAAATTATCTCGGGCTATCATCGGTGGGATCAAGGAATTCATCTCAAATTTATGAATACTATCCTCAGCTCACAATGAAGGAGGGGCCAAAACATTTTCTAAGAGTTAAAGAGGCTTTCTTTGTGGTCATTTTGTAATTATTTGATAATGATTTGTATAACTTGGGGATTTTTGATGAATTTTGGAAGGATGTTAGGGAATAGGGAGGTATCTACATACAATTTTTTGAAATTTTGGGCACTTTGAGAGGGGGAAAATCAATTTTAATTAAAATTTGATGATATTTTCAATGATTTAATTAACCACCCTTAACTATGTTAACCATGAGAGACATGAGCATCCAACAATGAAACAGAAAGATAAGAAAGCACACATGAACACATGAGGAGAAAATATTTAAAGTGGGAAACCCATTAAGGGACAAAAACCCACTAGAACAAGATAACTAACTTGGATAATTATTCTATAGTGTTACAATGGTTTCACCATGTGGTAAACACCCACTTACCTTGAAACACCCACTCAAAATATGAAGCAACCACTCCAACATACAATCAAACACCCACTTAGAAAATTTAGCAAGAACCTAATTTATAGGAATCACCCACTCCCAAACTTTTGAGCAATAACTCAGAATTCATTCATACAACAAATGTTTGATCACCTTCGTTACACAGTTGCTTGCTTCAACATGATGTGATCACTATTCGGCTCATGATCACATTTCAATACTTCTCTCAGATTTACACTCAGCCTTTATCAATAAAAACATCATCATATTACTTCAACCACATCATACATCTAAAAAATGAGCTTATATAAATGAATATAACTCCTAGACATGAACTTTGACCTTTCATATACCATGGCTCTTCAAATCAATCATTTTTTTATTCTATCTTTCAAACTTGTCCACAAGGATTCAATATTTTTATTCACATGGTACATGGTGCCAAAAAACCAAATAATTCTCTTGTATGCTTAAACATTCTCCACATTAGCTCATAAGTTCATTTAAGCTCCTAGGTGTGCTTATATTGACTTCTACAAACTCGGTACTAAGAAACCATCTAGCTAAAGCACTTCCACTCATCTTCATGATCCAAGTAATATATAAAACTTAATTTCAAGAAGTCTACTTTCATTAAAATTTACCACAAATATCCAAGTCAATACTTAATATATCAATAAACACCACTTTGTAAGACTTTCCTGGTTGATTTCAACATCTCTCGAATTTTCTCTTCAAGAATTGAGATGTGACATACCTCATCTCTATTCATCATGAATCAAATAACATATCAATGGAAATATCGTGAAGTCTAATATCTCATACCATTCTCATACTTCTCCAATTCATGGCATAAGGCTTCCAAAAACTTGGATCTTTGTAATCGGTCTCAGCTGGTCTTGGAGACACAAAAACTAGTCTTTCATACAATGTGGTCAAACACCTCCAAAGAAATTTTAAGAGCTCCCTATCACCTCTAAAACTTCAATTAGGATGTATAAAACATTATCAATCATTCATACCCATAGGTCAAATGGAGAAAGTCTCACCTTCATCCTCATTCAGACAAGCTTCTCAATAAGCCTAATATGGCAGATTTGGCTCATTCATCTTCAAGAAAGAAGAAACATTTCCTAACTGATGCATATGTTAAAAACATGTCAAAAGTACATTTAGAGTGTGTTCACATGCTTATTTTACTCAAATAATGAGCATTTTCATCATTAAGCCTTCAAATCATCAAAACTGGTCACACAAGCTTGCTAGTTTGAATGGTAGGGCCAAAACTGAGCTATATCTAAAAAAATTATGAATTGTGTGATCTAAATAGCTTCATGCAATTCATTATTTCCTCTTATGAATCATCTAAAATCAATTTGAGCATTTGTTCCTTTTCAAGATTTGTCTATGCACTTTGAAATATTCACAAAACACATGGAAATTTACCCCGAGTATTCCTCTACATGTTTAATTATATTAAAAAGTAAAAAAATGAGTTTAGACACCTACCTAACTGTATTTTCAAAAACTTGCCCAAACTGGGTTTGGAGGGTTACAAACATGCTCACAAAAATGGATAGAACTTCTAAAATAATCAACCAATCACCGAAATACTTTTTGAACCATAATTTTATCATAATTTAATAATTGTTTTTCTCTTATGATTTATCATAAGGAGGCTCCACAATTTTTCTTGATTGCTAAGAAGTTTGGTGCTTAATTTGCATACTTTGAAAAACCCAGTTTTGGAAAAACTTACACAACTTGCAAAATATCCATCCTCGCTTCTGAAATTTTTCTCACACCTCAAGGAAACATCCATATAAAACCTCCAAGTGTTTTTTTTTCATCCTGTATCTTTCCATCCCATCTCATCTAGGTGCCCTTTGGTCTCTGATTCTTAGCAGTTATACTATGTTGACCTGTAGAAGTGCCTAAAACACTTCAATAACTACCTGAGAAGTATTTTACACACCATATATCACCATTCCATGCTCATTCCATTTTTTTTTATCATCACACCTTGGGTCAAAATTTAACACCTTACTTGCTCATGGATTAGCTTAAGAAAGCTCAATATTGACTTGTTTTAGTCTCATGAACCTAGTTTGTCTCTTGCAGCTATTTCTACACCTCTTTTACCTCTACATAGTGATCCAAAATTTATTTCCCTACTTTTTTTTAGTAAATTCACATGTTTTCTTTATTTACACTATGTATTTGCACGAGGCCAAGACCTAGAATGATTTGACTTGACTCATACACTTCATGATTAGATCATATGGACATGTTATAGACTCGTTGAAACCTTTCACTCACCTCATGGACCTTTTTGGCCTTCATACCACATTTGAGAGACTGAAGTCACATATATGCACCTTTGGAGACCCCTAGATCACCTATTCATACTCCTAAATCACCTAGCCAACACACCAAAATCACCTAGACAACTTTAAATTCAATGGAATTGACATTAATGACAACCCAAGTGACACACACCTCTAAAAAATTCCCCCTTTTTCATTGATGGAAACCATCCTTGAAACATTGATGGCAATCATGAAAACATAATATTTGCCTTTGTCATTTGCATGTTTCTTGACAAACTTATCCGCTTTTACATCTATTATGAAGGCAATTTGACAACTTGACATGAAAAACAATGACAACTAAGCATAAGAAAAGATGAGAAGAACTTACATTTGACCTTGTTCCCCCTAGGACCGTGTGTTTTCTCCTTTTTGACTCCAACAACAACAAAATGATCATATGGACCTGTAATGAGCTTGCAAATCATCTCCATATGAATATATGCTTACCATTTCATCTTCATCCTTTCTACATCATCACCTTATAGGTCAATTCCATGCACAAGACTTGCAATTTTTCCATAACTACTGTCAAAACACTCTTTAGTAAAATATTCCCTAAACCTCATCTTGAGTAATTTTCTTTCAAACTTCTCTAAGCTATAATACCAACCCAAGCACTCAATACAACCACCAACTACTCCCCTTGGGCTTATAACATCTTATTTCTCACTTTGAAAGTATAAATATTAGGTTGTTTACCTTTCACTCAAGCATTGGAGGTACTCAAGAACATTAACATAGTCCTTGAAACACCTTTCAATATTTTAAACCTCTTCTAAATAAAATTATACTTGGATTCATATTTACATTCCTCCAAAACAACTAATACATCCGATACTAGGTTAAGGATGACTCCCCACTGGTTTAGTTAGCCTTTTTAGTCATCTTCTACACGTCTTTATATAAAAATTTCTTCAATACTTGTTCTGAAAGACACTAAATAACACCCTCTGTCCTATACAAGCCTAAATCAATAGTATATGCTCCATCTCACAATCTTTAACTTTATGGTTTCATCAAACACCTTTACATTCATTTGACGTATCACCCAAAACAATGAGAATTCATGATACAAGCTTGTAAACACCGAACCCATAATTTACCTATACATTCTTTAATATTTTCTTGGACCTTGTACTCTGTCTAAGACCAAACTTGTAAGCCTAAGAGAATCATCGTAGTGCATTGATATTGGAAGTAATATTCATTCTCTCGTTAGATTTTTATCTTTCAAAGGAAGATGACAATCTTTAAATTTTACCTTCTTGACAGATGTGTAGCTAACTCGAGATCACATGACATAGTCACATGACAACCTCGCAATCCTCGGACTATATGCTATATTCTTGAGTCTTCATACTTGTTTCATCTTCAATATGAAAATCTTCAAATGTACTATTTGAACCAATATACTCAAATCATGTCTTTACAAAATCATTCACAAAGATAAGCAAAAACTTCGAGATCAACTTGATCCTTGAGTCACAATTTCTTGCTAGTTGATCCTCAAACAAACTTGTCTTAGGCCTATAGATGTTCACCTTCACTAGTAGAAGTTCATTGACCCTTCACATTCACATAGACGAGTTTACCTTTCCAACCTTGATTATTTTCTTGGAGTAAATGATATATTCAAATTATAAAGTTAGGTTTTCCATGTATAAACCCTTCAAAATGAACAACAACAAAATGTAGAAGGTCCTTTGCAACCTTTCTTACTAAAAACTCACAAAATTTGAATTTCATTCAGGCCTTACAAATTTATATCGCACTCAATTTTCCTTGCACAACATGTTTAACAACTTTGATCTTCTTAGAATCTTATCAACCAATTCTTCAACTATTGTCACATACCTTGAAACTCCAGAACCTTTGTATAAATTTGGATCTTTGTTAGAACTCGAGCAACATTCTTGGAACATTTGAATTCCTTAGTTATTCTTGTAAAAGTTACAAGAATAACACACTTATGCTCCTTAACTTGGTTAGCATTCAACCTACATCTCTATCATCCACATTCATTTGAACTCTACCTCCGCGACTTCAAAGATGGTTACTTGATCCCTATTGATAGAAAAATTTCCTCTTCAAATAATTTGTAAGATACTTCATCAAACTTATCACCTTGAAACACTTTTATCGGACACTGTAGCATGTCTTTGGAGCATAATAAAATACCTGGACTTCTTCATGATGGGGTGAAATTCATACTCCTCTGCTTCTATTAGACTTCCTCGGACCCAAACTTTCACTTACATTTCAAACTCGAAAAGTAACCAATAGACCAACTCTTATGCACAAAAAAACTTTTCGACCATCTTGAATGACTTCGCACAATAAGGCCTCTTGACAAGAATAAGTAGCTCCTTTAAGAACCTTTACATAGTGTTATTACAAATTACACACAATTTTAAAGACACAGTTAGATTTGAAAAGAACTTCCTTTCTCGGACACATAGAACATTAACTCCCCTTGGATGAATAGACCACTTATGAGTATACAACTTGACATCACAAAGATAAGTCATGGCACACAACCCTTGATACATGACCATATTGACAACATTGATACTACACTCGGATCAAGAGAACTCTTTGCATCATTCTTCGACTACATCATAACCTTGTCACTTAACTAACTTACACTTTAAATCAAAGATTTTATCTTATCCTTGTAAAATTAATCTTTCAAGATCATCATGTATGCATCATAGCTCTTAAGAGCTTCCATTGAGCTTGATCATCACGCTTGACAATAAGAAATTTGAACACTCTTGGACACCAATGTTGTCTTTTGGCACATGGTTCACTAGGGATAACACCAAGACAAGATACTTGATTAACAATAAAAACACATGCTCACTTCTAACCTCTATAGAATTATATGTCATAATTTTGGAGACCTTGTGAGTTCAAAAATATCCTAAGACAATTACTACACATTACACATATCATAATTATGGACAAAAACATAAAAACTATCACAAAGACACATTCCTTATTTTTCTTGACTTCTCATAAGCTTTCATGACTCTACACAATTTCACTTGAGCTCCATCATGGCACAATAAAGACCACGTTATTTGACTTCACTTACCTTATCACACTTTTCTTGCAACACAACAACCTTTGAATTACTTCAAAACCTTGCATAGGGATTAACACCACAACAAAACTTGAGTTTTCACTGCCCTTGCGTACTTGAATTGAGCTCATTAGCAAAAGACAACAGAAACTCTTCAACTTCCATTCACATGTACTCATATCCTATGTTATTTTAAGGTAGGTCTCTTAGACTTCTTGTCTCGAGAAAATTGAAAGGAATTCAATCTTGTAACTGACAAGGGACCCTTTGGTTTTCTCTTCAAGAGTATATGACCTTTCATTTTCAACACATGACTAAATAATGTCTTGACAACTCAGACACCATGACTAAACATATTTGCATTACTTTTTCCAAGAATGACATTGTCAGGTACTAAGGATTTCTGAATGGGGTACATTACAAATTTATTGTTGTCTACTTGATCTAACTCCAATGATCTAAGATTAATGTGCATTCACTCAACTAATCGTGATAGCTAAGACAGGGATCCATGTTGGAAATTTACCATCTATCACATGTTTTCAACCTTGTTCAAGCCAATATGAGATTCCATCAATGTTCACTGACCCATAGAAACATTTACATAAAGATAAAGCACAATTATATTAGAGAACGTAATCATACACTTTGGTTTCTAGCTCTATAAAGTCAAAGGATGAGTTTTGAAGAAAACTGTCAAAGGATACTCACTCGATTCTTGATTAAGAGATTTGGTTATTTTTGCAAATGGTTCATGTGAAAAAAAAACAAATATATCCTCCAAAAATTAAAATTTTCACTGGTTCTTTTGATAGATTCAAATATTTTTGTGCTTCTAACCCTAGAATCGGTGTATTGCCCACTATGGAAGCCCAAGACCACTCAAAATTTGATTTCTTATTCATTATTAAATGGAGTGTGAAATTTTAATTTGTTTTCGATTTGTTATGGCCTTCTCCAACTCTTTAAAGCAACTTGCAAGAGTGACACATCCAAAAACATCCCTGGCATGAAGCAAACTAATGTATAATGTGTAAGCAAACTTGACAGGTTTGTATAGGAATATTTCATGCTTAATTATTGGTGAAAGTAAAAAACTTCAACTAGCTGAATCTTTGTAGGAAAAAAATCCATATATTTCAAACAATTTGAATCTTGAAGGTGTGTCGTTTGCTTCTAGAAATTCAAGGCATAGTGCATAATAGTTGAACTTTATAGCACAATATCATTCATATGGTCTTTACACAATATTTTTGAGATCTTATAGAAATAGAAACATTTTAAAGCCTTACTCACTCCACCACGAAGTCATGAAATTTAGACGATAATTTGTAAGATATTTGATGGCACTTATCACTCCGAACAAAGTTGAAAACACCATAGTCCTATTGAAATATGCGCTTATTGGTTACAAATAATTACTTACTCAACCTACTCTTTGAATATAAACCATAAGCTTCACAGTTGAGACATATATTTTGCTAAATACACTCCAAGATTATAAAAAGGATTTAGAGAGACTTCCAGGAAAGAGTTCTTCAAACATACCTTTATGTACATCTCTCTTAGCAAACCAACTCAAACATAAGCACTTTTGGAAATACTTCACCCTTCACCATTACACTTAGAGAGTCCCAATCATACCTTTTTTTTTTCCTATAGAAGATAAAAACCTCATGAAACCTAACAAGGTAATTGCACAACAATTTGCTAAAGAATTTCAAGCTTGGAGGCTTAGAACATGACTCCCAGACCTAGCCTTACACAACAAGAGCATGCATATGTAGCTTAGTACACCTTGAGAGAAATAGAATCATCATTTGTACATATATGATGTATCTTTTGATTATGAAAGATGTATCTAGCTTGCAAAATTGACTTAAATTTAGAAAATTCACATAATTCTACTTAACTCAAATAGAGGCCATAGAGAGAGAGAGAGAGAGAGAGAGAGAGAGAGAGAGAGAGAGAGAGAGAGTAAACACTAGTAGAAGAATGCTCATAAATTTCTTAAAACATGTCCAATTCACCTGATTTTTTTGAAATATCTCAATATTGGAGTCCTTTACATAAATTAATTCTATTATTTATCTGAAGGAGGCAATATATTTTTTTGACTATTAAGAATCGGGACAACTTCTTACTCATTTTTCAAAAAATCTGTTTTAGAAAAACTAGCATAACTTTCACATACCTTCTCAAAACTTGATGAAATTTTTCTTGGAGCATAAAAACTCACCCCTATACATGATACATAAGATAATTTTTCATATTTACTCATGTAATCTTCTATTATATCTCATTTACATCAGTCTACCCTACAAGTTCTCAAAGCCAATTTCTATAAACTTTTGACTTTTGACTTTTGCCTCCAAAAGCTAAACTAAGTCTGATTATTGCTCACACATGCCCTATAAAACACTCCTAGGCTTATCCCACACTTATTCCAACAATACATGACTCCTAGAAGATTAGAGAAGGCACATCACGTCTCTTTGGATCATATCAAAACAATAGGAAGTCATCAAAACAACAAGATGACTTACTTCTTGTGTGGAAAATTCATCTTCTAAGCCTTCATTTTCTGAGTGGAATCTTGATAAACACGTGTGATGTATCTCATAGATTTTTATACCACAACTAGGGGTAATATTTCATTTTTACTTCATCACTTTTTGTTGCTTAGCTTGAGCTTGTTTCTTCTCTAACTATTATTTCTTGTCTTGTGTCTTCATTATCTACCCATACTGGTTCTTTTTTCTTCTTTACCTTTTCGGGACCGGGGTTAGTGTTCTTGAGTCTTTATATGTATTTTTCATTCTCTTTTCCAATTCCTTTTGCAATCATGATTGACTTGGATTCATCCTTGGAACTTACCTTCACCTTGAATATATTTTTGCCTTTCTTATTAGGTGTATATAGCTTGCTTTGTTGTATCTAGGGACTATTAACAATGTACGAAAAAATTTCCTTGCTCATGAAAATTAAAGAAAACTACATAGTTCTTACTTCTTGGTCCTTCATTCCCATAATTTTTATTGAATGGATCATGGAGATAGTATTGAGTGACATGACCTCTCTCTTAACAATTGAACCACACTATGTTCTTCTCATATTCAGACCTGTAATCTCTCCATGGACGGTCTTCATCTACATTTCCTATACTATATCTAGCTCCATGCGCAAACATATTGTATGAAAAAAAATCCATGAAAATTACTTGGTAATATTCTTGTATTTGGCCGCCTGATGGTCTTATTTTACTCTTTTTTCTCCTTCTTGGTCTTAAAACATCGTTGACAAGAAGCATGGATTGAGTCAGCTTTCAATTTCCTTTTCTTTACTTGGTCTAGCTCTTCTCTTAGTGTCTTTCTTTATGTAATTATTTTTTCTAATATTTAATTTTGGCTTGGATGAATGATTGACATAACTCATGACTAGGCTCATGCTTAGGTTCAGTCTGAAATGCTTCATTTTTGAGTTCTATACTTAGCTTATCACTAGGATGTGTTTTTTTAATCATCAATTCATTGAGTTTTCTTGAAACTTTATCTAATTCAACCTTCAAAGTCTTTGTTTCTTTTTCAAGTTTGAGACAAGAATATTCTTTGTCCCTCAAATCCTTTGATACATTCTCAACATATGAGGACATCTCATTCAGTTCATGGACATGATTAGCATCCTAGAGTTTGATTTCCTTTTTCAATTCAACAATCAATGCTTGAGAAATTTCATACCTCTTCTTCAGCACTATATCAACTTGTCCACCCAAGCTAGTGCCTTGAGAAAATTATATTAAGCTGTTAAAATTATACAAAGATAACAAACTTTGATACAAATTGTTAGAAATTGTAGGCACTGAGAGGGGGTGAATTAGTGCTTATTAATATTTTATGCAAATTTTAATGATTCAATCAACCACACTTAACTATGTTAACCATGTGAGACATTAACATTCAAACATGAAATAGAAAGAGTATAAAACACACATGAACACACGAGGAGACAAGATTTAAAGTGGGAAACCCATCAGGGATAAAAACCCACTTGAACTAGAGAACTAACTTGGACAATTGTCCTATAAAGTTACAATGGTTTCACCATGTGGTGAGCACCCACTCACCTTGAAGCACCCACTCCAAATATGAAGCACCCACTCCAATATAAAATCAAGCACCCCATTCAGAAATTTAGCAAGAACCTACTTTATAGGAAGCACCCAGTCCCAAACTTCTGAGCAACAATTCAGACTTCATTCATACAACAAATGTTTGATCACCTTTTTCACCTAGTTGCTTGCTTCAACCTAATGTGATCACTGATTTAGCTCATTATCTCATTCAAATAATTATATTATATTTAATATCATCCCTTATCAATAAAAACAACATAATATTCCTTGAACCACAACATACATCTCAAAAATGAGATTATATAAATAAATATAACTCTTAGACATGACCTTTGACCTTTCATCTACCATGACTCTTAAAATCACTCATTTTTTATTTTATCTCTCTAACTTGTCCACAAGGTTTCCATATTTGTATTCACATGGTAAATGGTCCCAATAAACAAAATAATTCTCTTGTATGCTTATATATTTGCCATAGTAGTTCGGACATTCATTTAAGCTCCTAGGTGTGCTTATATCATCTTCTACAAACTCAGTGCTAAGAAACCATATAGATAAACCACTTACACTCATCTCAATGACCCAAGTAATATATAGAACTTAATTTTAGGAAGTTTAATTTCATTAAAATTTACCAACAAGATCCAACTAAATATTTAACACATCAAGAAACATCACTTTGTAAGAATTTCCTGGCTAGTTTCAGCATCTCTGAATTTGGTCTTCAATAATTGAGCTGATACATACCTCAAATATCTTCATCATGAGGAAATTAACCTATAAATATAAATATCATGAATTATACTATATCATCCACTTCTCATACTTCTCCAATTCATGACATAAGGATTCCAAAATCTTGGATCTCTCGAAATCGGTGTGACTAGTCTTAAAGACACAAAAAATAGTCTTTCATACAATGTGGTAAAACACATCCAAATAAATTTTCAGAGCTCCCTATCACCTATAAAACTTAAATTAGGATGTATAAAAATTTATCAAGTATTCATACCCATAGGTCAAATGGATAAATTCTCACCTTCATCCTCATTCAGGCATGCTTCTCAATAAGCCTAATATGGAAGATTCGGTTCATTCATATTCAAGGAAGAAGAAACCTTTCCTAACTAGAATAAATGTTAAAAAAATGTCACAACATAACTGTAGAGGGTGATCACATACTTTGTACACTCCAATAATGAGCATTAACATCATTAAGCTTTCAAATCATCAAAACTTGTCACACAAGCTTGCTAGTTTGAATGGTAGGGCCAAAAATGAGTTTTATCTAAAAAATTTATAAAAGGAGGGATCCAGATATCTTAATTTACTTCAATATCACCTCTTAGGAATCATCCAAAATCAATTTGAGCATTTGTTCCTTTGCAAGATTCGTCATGCACTAAAATCTTCACAAAACACCTATTTTCTAGTGGGGCCCACCAAGCACCATGAACTCAAAATAACATGAAAATTTACCCTAAGGAGTCCTATACATGTTAAAATATATTTCCAACAAAAAAATGATTTTAGACGCCTAACCAACTCAATTTTTCAAAACTGGTCCAAATTGGGGTTTGGAGGGTTACAAACATGCTCACAAAAATGGATAGAACTTATAAAATATTCAACCAATCAGAAAATAATTTTTCAACATAAATTTATCCCAATTAAATATATATATTTTTCTTATGATTTATCCGAAGGAGGCTCCAAATTTTTCTTGACTGCTAAGAAGTTTGGTGCTTAATTTGCATACTTTGAAAAACTTGGTTTTGGAAAAACTTGCACAACTTGCAAAATATCCATCCTCGCTTTCTGAATTTTTCTCAAAACTCAAGGAAACATACCTATAATACCTAAAATTGGTATTTTTCTTTGGTTCATCTTGCATCTTTCCATCCCGTTTCATTTAGGTGTTGTTTGGCCTTTGATTCTCACCACATGTACTATCTTTGACCTATAGAAAATCCTAAAACACTTCAAAAGTACATAATAAGTATTTTACACACCATATATCACCATTCCATGCTCATAAATTTTTTTCTTTTCATTATCACACCTTAGGTCAACATTTCACACCTTGCGTGCTCGTGGATTAACTTAAGAAATCTCCATACTGACTTGTTTCGATCTCATGAACCTGGTTTGTCTCTTGCATCTATTTCTACACCTCCTGTGCCTACACATAGTGATAAAAAAATGTTTTCCCTACTTTAGTTTGAGTCAATTCACATGTTTGCTTGATTTACACCATGTATTTGCACTAGGCCAATACCTAAAATGACTTGACTTGACTCATACACTTCATGTTTGGACCATTTGCACATGTTACAAACTCATTGACACATTTCAATCACCTCATGAACTTTGTTTTACCTTCATATTACCTTTTAGACACTTAAGCCACATATATGCACCTTTGAAGACCCCTAGATCACCTAGCCATATTCTTAAATCACCTAGTCAAGACACCTAGATAACCTATACCACTTTTACATCAATGGAATTGGCATCAATGATAACAAAAGTGACACACACTTCCAACAACAATTCTCAATGTTCACATACATCGGGTGCCCGGATTCATAGGTTCTCCTACCAAGCTACATAGGTGCCCAGCAAACAAGTGGATTTTGATGGAGCTAGTTTGTCAGTTGTTGCTCTACCATAAGATTCAACATGAATGAAACAAGGCAGAACCCAATTCCCTAGAAATATGGGAAGATGCACATGTGCTTCCAAATATAAAGTGAAGAATGTTGAAGGAGAAATATAATAGATGACTATGAATACATTTCAACCAAGCACATGTTTCGATTATTGAGAGAAGTTTAGAAAATTAGGATCATCCAACATTCACCTACCCCAATTGGAGGATTTTTGAATCCATTACAAGGATGAAATCATGAGAAGAGAGGGGATTTTGAAAGGTTAACTCTTGAGAAGGTAACTCAATATAGAATTGCAGCCATCCTTGAAGTCCTCCGAACAATGTTAGAAACAAACCATTTTCTTGGATCAATTGGTCATTTAAAGAATGCAACATTATGAAGGAAAGGGTGGGTCCCATTCTAAATCAGACCTAGTAATGGCTGATGTCATTAGGAATTATGCCCAAACCATTAGAACAACTTGTTGCATAACTCATTCGGGGACAATCATTGGTAGGCCATGCCACTCCTTACGAAGGAAAGAGAACAATTCCCAAACCCATTTAAAAACCCCATGATATTTCTTTATTTTATAGAGGTTCAAATCTTCCTTTGGAGTTTCTAGAACGGGAGTAGTGTCTCCTAAAGTGCCATCAACAGAGGTCATTGACCTAAGTGTTTCTCCTGTAATCTCTCAAGTGTTGCAGTCACCTCTCTCTCCACCTCTTCCATCCTCACCATTCTCAGTTCCTCCTTCCCCTCCACCTCTCACTCTTCCTCTGACCACTTCCTCCATTTCCTCCATTCCCATTTCTCCTACATACCTCACTACATCTCCTTGTATTACTTAGGTGTTCTCCTCCCTTCCCACTCTTTCAACCAGAGATTTTCTAGCATTAGGATCTCCTTTTGAGACTTCTCTCCCTCAAAAAAGCTCCCAATTTCTACTCCCATCTCATCAATGCCTGCATCTATCCTTTCAACTTTTCCTTCCATCATCACCACATCTTTTCCTCTCACAATGAATGTAACTAGTGATCTAGTTACACCCACTCAACCGATTTTCACCATAAAAATGATCAGTGTTTATCCACTGAAACTTCTTCTTATATCCCTGCATGGTTAAACATGAAGACACCAAAACAAAAGAAGAAAGTTACAATTATCAATGTTGTCGATCTCGGTATCATAAATCCACCCTTCCTCGGAGAAAATCCAAGATGCTACTCTTTGGTTATTTCTAATCTTTTAGTTGATCAAACAAGGGAGAGTTTTTTTGAGATAACTACTCCAGGTGTAGGAAAGACAAAAGAGACCATCACAACAACAAACTATCAAATCTCTAGGTTTCCTCTTGGAAAGTCAAGTCACGAAGGAACAAAGAAAGATGTCCAAGTTTCCTTGGGTAACTTGTTGGATAAATTTGATAAAGATAAAGTAACTAAAGATGAGCTCAAGGGTAAAGTTGAACAACTGACCACTATCTTGACTAAAATCACACAGCCTATTCATACTACCACTCTCACCATACCTATGAGTTTTGATGACACCTCCTTCATGTGGTAGAGAGTATTGGACAATAAGAATGAGCAATAGGAACATGGATGGAAAGTCTAGTTTGGGAAGGGGAAGAAATGATTAAGGATGTTGTTAATATTTACAATGATTTATATGCCAAGAAAGATTCCCTCTCTAAAATGAGTGAACTCCTCACCAAGGAGAGTGATAACTTGGAACTTATTCTTGAGACTTTGAAGGAAGTACAAAGTGTCAAGTTAGATATGCTTTTGAAGGAAGGAGTTATTGATGATATTGAAAAACTATTTTAATTTAGTGAAGTAATGGAGTTCAGAGTCTACATATTATATGAAGCCATGTAAAATTTGGTTGAAAGAAGAATCGAGGGATTTGATGACCTCAATGATATTATGAAAGAGTTTGAGAGGATTCATTGCATGTTTATTGACATAAATATTTATTCACTTCCGATGATCAGATTATCACCTAGTTCAAGAGCTTGGTGAACCAGGAAAATGATGAGATAAATATTTTGGTCTTGATTCCATGTAAAGATTGGCATCTTATAATAACTTCTTGAGTTAACTCAAGAAATTTATGAATAAGACTAAAATACTTCCAAGGAAATCAAATAGAGAAACCGAGTCGCGGGGGTCTTAAATCGCTATGTGTGTGGACCAGATGGTTAAGAGGTTCAAGAGATCATCAAGCATTTTCTTGAGTACGGGCATAAGGTAGCTGCTAAGGAAAATAAGGAAGAATAAAATTGAGAAAAGGGTGACACTAGCCCTAGCTAAACATGGCAGCCATTTTTACACGATTTCAAGCTGCAACGCCATTGGGAGTTACAAGTTTGACTTAGTCAAAACTTCACAACCATTTCACTATTTTTATGGGATATGGTTTCAAAGTAATATTGAATTCTATTTTTAGTATGTAATTGTTAAGATGCATAGCTATAATTTCTCAATCCTCTTAGTCTATAAATAGGAGAATGCATTATGTTTTTAGGGGACTTTTGGATCTCATTTGTAAGGATGCTCTATCATTTTTGGGAGTCTACAAACAATATTTAGCCTCAGT
Source organism: Taxus wallichiana var. yunnanensis (assembly GCA_018340775.1). Classification (NCBI taxonomy): domain Eukaryota; kingdom Viridiplantae; phylum Streptophyta; class Pinopsida; order Cupressales; family Taxaceae; genus Taxus; species Taxus wallichiana. Next base: position 190,112,555 of record CM031239.1, read on the forward strand.
TATATTTAAAAAAATATTTTTCTATTGAATAATTGATGTGTTGTGTGTCTCAATAATTCATTTAAGACTTGGGTATGTTTTTAATTCCTTGTATGTAATGATTTATCTTGCCTTCATATTGATTGTATTTCCTAGTTAAATTGTAGTTTGTGGTATACGATGTTTACTATTTCGGTTGTGAAATATATCAAATTCCTTCATTATTCTAAGTTTATATTCTATAAAAGCATTAATCAAAGGATTGTAGGGATTTGTGCATATTATATAGTGTTCTACAATAATACTCTGTGCATGTGAAGTAGATCTATTTGTTCCTAAAACTTTTGGTGTATCACCTCTTTTCCATATATTTCAGTCATCCTTATATCCCTTTTCTCAAGAACAAATAAATCAGTTTTGTTTCAAAATATAGTAGTTTTTCACCTTGATGAAAAACCAATAATGCTCCGTTATAATTCATATCACATGATTACATATATATAGGAATATGCATTCCTAAAAACAAGGAGGTTGTTCAACAAAACTCCCACAAATCTCTCTTCTCAACACCTAAATACATGAGCTATTGAAACTCACCAAAACTAATATTGTTATATGAGTTGTTTAGTAAACAACTCATATTAAAATTTACATTACACACATATATTTACGTCTAAGTAAATATTAAATCATAAATATTAATGGAGCACTAAATGATTGATTTCCTAACATTCCCCCCCTTAGTGCGAACATGGGGAAGAGTAATTGCACTTCCTTCTACAGCGTGCCGCCCGTGCATGCTCATGATCTGGATGGTTTTACAGGACAGCCAACAACCTCAATATGGATGGTTTTATAGGACAACCAATAACCTCAACATGGATGGTTTTACAGGACAGCCAACAACCTCAACAGGGATGGTTTTACAGGACAACCAACAACCTCAATATCACGATGCTGCTATTCTTTTGTGCTTTCATCTGTCCACTATGCTTTTCCTTCAGGGAATTATGTAGGAAATATCACTCACTGATTACAAATATGAAAAGAGAAAATGGAACATTGAGACCATGTTCCCCCCCTCAATGTGAACATTTCACTTATTCAAGCCATAACAGGAACACTGAGAAAAAATTACGCTGCACACAACTGGAATCAACTGCAACTTTGAAATAAAAAGCAAACTCACACACACACTATCACCATAGATTCGTGCAGCCCCATCGTTCTTGACTGACGAGAGGTCGCTGAATGACCTCTAGCCTTCGTGCCTCCATCCTCCAGTGGATGCATTCTTTTAGAAGAGAAAGTCTTCTTCACTATCTTGAGCAGCAACTTCTCTGTCATGTGAATGGTTGGATCCTACTTCCCAATCACTTTCTTCTTCTCTATTTTCAGAAATAAAAGCTTTATTATTCAATTTACCATCCAATAGATCCCTAGCTCATTGTTTACAAAACATTATTCCATGTCCAGACACATTACAATAGTGACAAATAAGCCTTTTCTTTGGATCCTGGGAGGTTGAACCTTGCTTGAAAGAATGACTGTATCTCTTTTTACCATGTGTTCCATATAATGCTTTTTCTTCTGTTTCAATTTTATTTGTTCTATTTTTGTCCTCTATCAAAGAAGAAATCAAGTCTTCCAGACTTGGATTGATTTTGCTCAAAGTGAAGACCATATTAGAATAGCTAGGAGGCATGCTATTAAGTAAAACTACTTTTGCATCATCATCGGGAACATCTACTTTGATTCTAGCTAATTGATTTAATACAGAACGAAACTTACTTATGTGTTCCACCATGTTGTCACCTTCCTCCATTTTGAGTCCGAACAAATTTTGTTTTAGTGATATTACTTGTGCTTCCTTGCAATCCAAATAGTTTGTTTAGTGTAGTCCAAATTGTATTTGAGGATTTTGATAAATCTATATGATGCAAATACACATCAGATAATCCCAATCCAATGATTGCTATGGCTTTTTGATCTTTGATGTCCCATATTTCCGCTTCATCTGCATCTCTTGGTTTCTTTGCTTTGCCATCCACAATCTCCCACAAATCTTTGTTGATTAATAACAACTGAGTTTTCACCTGCCATGTGTAAAAATATTTGCCTTCAAATTTTTCCATTCGATTCAACTTAGCCATGTTAAAAAAATGGACATCGGTTTCAACCGAAAATGCGTCAAGACAATATGACAACTGGACTAAAAAATTTAAAAAGTAATAAACTGAGATTACTTTTTAAATGAAAATGACTATATAATAAATAAAGACAAACAATACACCTTTTGAAACAACATGCTTACTATTGACTGCAACATGTGAGAGGCGTATGCGTGTGGGGAGCCCACGTTTAAGAGAAGACCATCACAACTTTTCTATTCAAAAACAAATGCTTAAAGAGCTTGAATGCATGCGTCTCAGATCTACATGGCGTTGATATATGCATTTCAAGAATCATCTTAGTGGCCGCATGGAGAATGAGACATCTTCAGACGTGTTGACTGTAGAGTTGCAAGATAGCTTTGCCAGGCTTCTAATGCTCCACATCAGGATAGTCTATGTGTGAATCACCTGATTTGAATGACATTGGATAGAGAAAAGACTCTCCTCAAATACATCTAGGACAACAAATGCGTGAGCTCTGAATTCACCAACTATTTTAATGACAATGTAAAATCAAATCTTTCTATTTGGAAAATGAGCTCGATGAATTTTTCACCAATCTGCAAGTGTCAGATCTTTGATAGATTGCACAGATCTATCAATACACAATGTGAATACATCACACTCAGCCACATTTTTATTTCAATATTCAATATAGCTATAAAACTACTAATCCACTCAAATAGCTACGCCAATATATCTCCTCTCTCATGCTTGGACTACAAACATGCCAAGGTGCAACACATGCAGATCTACAGTCGAATTGCAGATGGAGATATTTACAAATCGCCAGGTGTAGACATCACGCAAATGAAAACATGCCTTAGATCTGATCAAACATTCTTTATTGCACATGATAAGGATTGGATGCCTGACTCTTGAGATGAGGAGTGTATTGAAACTCACTTGGTTGGTTATACATCACATGAGACGAGGCAATAAGGATCAATATCACCACCCTTGCAAACAATTTATTGTTCCATTACACAAACCAAATCTCCGATACCAAATGAAAAACCAATAATGCTCCGTTATAATTCATATCACAGGTATTGAAACTCCCACAAATCTCTCTTCTCAACACCTAAATACGTGAGCTATTGAAACTCACCAAAAATAATATTGTTATATGAGTTGTTTAATAAAAACTCATATTAACAATTACATTACACACATATATTTACCTCTAAGTAAATATTAAATCATAAATATTAATGGAGCACTAAATGATTGATTTCCTAACAAATCCTAAATTAGATGCACAAATTTTATTAGGAAGGAAAACTTTTTGGAGGTTCATCCCAAGGAGCCAAGGTCCCACACATTGGGGATGTTCCCATATTACACTTGATCACTAAATGATTCAATGGGTGTGCAATCCATGTGGCAACAGAAACCTCAAGACTCCACATGACTAATAGTACCAGTCATATTCCTCTTTTGAGATTCAAAACATAAGTTTAAACTTTATCCTTACTCAACAAGCTAATTCTTACCTTATTCAACCAATGCTTGGAGACAAAACAAATTAGACCTTAGTCACCTTGTTTAGGACATTCAATCAATTTTGATACCGAGAAATCATGTATACAAGTCTCATGAACAATTTTTCAAAACTTCAAGAAAACAAACTTTAATCTCTTCATGTTTATCTTACAAAAAAATTGTACACTGCATATATACCTAATTTTGATCATATCTCATGATATTATAGATCAAACCTTCTTATATTACTTTGTACTATAAAATTCCTTCATGGTCAAACCTTAAATTTTTGGAACTCTACACAAACTTAACTCATCCTTCAACTTTGACAATATGAGCTTTTCCCAAATCATAGACTTAGATCAGGAAATAGAATAATCTTCTTAAAACCCATATGTCATACAACTTCTTGAATCACTACCATGATTTTTAAGTATAAAAATGCACAATAATACTTGTAACTCTTTAATATTGATCATCATCTATCATGCTTTCCACCTTTCACTGAACTAGATCAATGAAATCTCATAACACAGAGCTAAGAGCACTAAATGACACACTTTCTTTCATGAGAAAACTCACCTTCTCTCAAGAGAATAATATATTCCTATGCTAAAACTTTTCAGAATGTTAACCATCCTTGTAGGCCTAGATACATCTTCAACTACAAAATCCTTCTTCAATTTTTCCATAATCCTATGTTCACATTGTTTGAACAAGAAGAAATATTCATACAACATAAACAAATACCTTGCTTTATTACTACCTTTTATTCTTTTCTTCGTTGGTGATGGATAAGTGATAACATCTTAAAATGTTTTGTTTAGCTATAATAAAACCTCCTCAAACTTATGAACACTAATACTTGGAGTCTCCTTAGGCTCATTGAATTTGTATTCCAACTTTCATACATTTAGGGCATTCACAACAATATTTCATACATCACCTTAATTTTTCCATACCTCAACCATACTTATTTTCTTCTAATATCTTATCAACTATATTTCAAGGCTCTCTTCGATCACTTCATAACTTTTCATCATGGTTAGGGATTATTTACACTCTTTTGCTTCTTACTTTTCCTTTATAGGTTCAATCATGTCTAGAAAATCCTCAAGCTCTACTTCTAGGTCACCATCAACATCTTCATCATCTTCTTTAGATCAACATACATCAAGAACACTTTCAAGATCAACTCCTAGGTAATCTTCAAATTCCTCTTCAAGATCAAATTTTTCATCATCATTAGTCTTCTCATTAGTTGTACCATGTGGAAACTTGGATATAAGAGTGCAAAAACATAATAGATTGAATTCCATATATGAAACCCCAAGGGTTTTAAGCATGCTATGATTCTGACCAAAGAAATAAATTTATCTTGAGATGGACTACCTGCCACACCTATGATTTCATGATCCCCTTCAGGTGGTTAAAATTTCTTGGGAAGGATCTTTCTATGATGCTAATTTTTGTAAGCATAGAGAATGAGAGGAGGGTGAATCAATCTTACAAAACTTTTACTTCATTTACCATAGCTTACAACATCATTAAAATCAACCATTCAACATGCATATTCAATATGTGCTTATTAAGTGTGTAACAACCATTAACAAATACATGAAACAAAGGAGATACCACTTGAACACTAGATATGAAGCAGGGAACCTTCAAAGGGAAGAAAACCCACTGAACCTTTTCTTATAGTACACAAAACAAAGCACTATTGTGAATATTTAACATTATACAAGATTTTTTTAGTGAAACACCCATTTCACAAGGAGCACCAACCCCTATTTAGTATAGAAATTAATATGTAAGTAGGATAAAACCCACAAGATGATCAAACACCAACTCAACCATTTTAATATGATGATCACTTGAAATTTGTTTTCTTGAACAACTAATTGTGATCTCTAGTTTAGCTCAATGCACTCAAAACTCTCTTAAACTCATCTTTCTTATTCCTCGCTCAAACTTGCATCTTCATTTGATAGTTAGGTCATTTGACCTTTCTATACTTATTCTATACTCTCCTCATCTTCTCATCCTCTACTCAGCTCTTCTCTTGACCCCTACAACACTCCACATAATTCTCTCTAGCTCGATCAAACTCATACACATAAACTAGGTCTTCTTCTCTAGCTATGTCATGTATGGATGACCTCCATCAATTCACCATCACCAGATCAAGATCATGGTAACATCCTTCATAAATTTCAATGCCTCTTCCTTGACATTTCTATCCCCATAAGCTTCCCTTTCATCCTTCTAAAATTGACTGTCTTGTCATAGCTCTAGCACACACAAATGAGCCTTATATATTGACTTATATACATGTATATTTTCCATAAATCAATTAGTCCAGTGTTCATATATAATAAACCATAAAACCATGATAAAAACCTAATGGGGAAATCTTAAAAATCACCACATAGGTCGGTCATATCATCTCCATGCTCAAAACTATCCATTAGGACCAAAGAAGCCCAAAATCTCTTCAATAAGCCTACTCACAAAAATGAATGTGAAAGACCAAAAAAACTTCACCAAGGCATTGAATAACTTCAAAAACATAAAAAATACCTAACCATGCTTCTAAAATACCTAGAAAGCTCTGTAACATCTCCTCAAGCCATGAAACCATCACAAGAACAAGCTTGTTCTTTAGCACCAAACCATATACCTCAAAGATGAGGATCAATGCTACCTCAAATGACCTCAACCATTCAAGAATCATAGAATATTTATAAATATATTAAATTTGGTTTATTACCATGTGCTAATACAACCATAAACCATATTGTAGATTCCTAAAAATCTTCTACAAGTAGACTACTCAAGACTATCTTTTCATCCCCAAAACCAATCTTGAAAGATAGGGCACACTGTACACTCTATTACCTCAACCATGACCTAAAACTATTACGTACATGTATTAAAACTCCCATGATTCCATAAATGGCAATCTAGTCATTAGATTCAATGGAAAACTTTTGTCAAACTAAAAACTCCGAAACTTACCTTTTTAGGTGGTGTCCACATAATTTCACAATATCTAAAATATATCATTAGAAATATGGAGGAGTCACTTTTGTCATAAAATAATCATAGTAGAAAAAGAAATAAAATCTGTACCTATATAATAATTTTACATCAAGCTTCTTTCAACCTAGGGTTTTGAGACCATAACAAAGTTGTTTCAGCTTTTAATGATGGTTCATAATAATATGACAACCAAATGAACTCATTATTCTTGTTAAATGTTATTAGTTCCATTTAATAACATCCCTAAAATTCTATTCCTCCCATACTTGTTGTCCCGAGAATTTTCAAGGGAAAAATCCACCCAAGAACATGACAACTTTTCCCATAGTGTCAAAAATTTGAAAGTCATACCTTTCCAAGACACCCCCAAACCAGTCCTATCGTTAGCACCGACCTTACCCAAGAAGTTCAATAAATCCAAAGTGGATGTTAAATTAGTCCCCTAGGTGAATTAGGAAAGTCAAGTCAATCCCCTAGGTGATTTTAGGAGTTTTTGAAGAATGCTAATTTTGAGCAGTGTTGGGAAGGGCTAGCACTAACCTTCCTAGGATTGGTGCGCGCAACCCCTGGAGTGGAAAAAAGGAGAAAAATCCAACATCAAGATGAATCAAAGGTCTAAAAAAATTAATTAATTGATTTTGGAAGATTTAGGAAATATTTGGAGGATTTGGGGCAGATTCATAAAAAAATAGGGTTCTCAAGACTAGGCAATGCACCGGGCTAAAAAAGCTACTGAGCTTCAGGAAGCAATTCTGGGAGCTCTGGAAGGATTTAGGAGCTAAAAAAGAAATCCTTAGAAAGGTGATTCAGATATATACAAAATGGTGAAATCATATTTTTCACAAAAATTTGGTGCAATAGGTTTATATTTGGTTTTTCCCATGCTCAGCAAGGGAGCTAGAAAAATATATAATTTTTTAGAGCTTAAATGGAGAAATAAATATCTAAGACCCTTATCATTGGATTCATAAGTCCATTTTCAGTCAAAATAATATATTTATTTTCCAAAAATTCAATCGGGAGCTCAAGTTATCGTCGTTTCAAGTTGTCCTCAAGGTAAGCTTCCAACAATTAGTCAATTTTCAAAGAGGACACGTGTCAGCTCCGGAGCTTGACACATTTTTATGTCCCTTTCATCCCTTAAGAAAAGGGACATAGGGGAAAGTAAAATGTTCCCAACCCTATTTTTCCCTCTGGTCACCCATTGAATCCTCTCGCATCACCGGTTAAACCCCAGTGCTTGTCGAGCCTATCTCCTCGATCATTCGGATCGTGACAAGTGGCAGAACCCAAGGCGTGATGTAAAAAAGGATGACCCTTTATCCCTTTTGAAAATGGAAATGAGGGAAATTAAAATTTTCCTATCCCCTTGTGGCCCTCAAGTCATCAATGTGAGCTTCTATAGTGTAAATTTCAAGCCCCAGGAGATACTTGGAGCCAAATGCACAATCGTCGATGATGCCAAGTTTCAGCTCCAGGTGTGATGTGAAAAATGATGACCCTTTCATCCCTTTAGCTAAATATACATAAGGGAAACAAAAATTCACCTAACCCCAACTTAAAAATATGAAAAACATTTAACTCCTTTGCTGCTTCTCCATTATTGCCTGTGAAACTCACTGCCAGAATAAAGTTACAGAGAACTTGCAAACCTCCATTACTCCTCCTCCTTTATTCTTCCCTTCATCATTTATACAAGTCAAGTACTACGGTAAAATAATTTTTTTATATTTTTTTAGCTTCCACCATGACCATTCAGTGCAATAAACCCTCATGAACCAAAACGGTGAAATGCTCATATCTCACAATCCGAGCACGGATTGAAGTGAGGTTTTTTTGTAGAATTCCTTATTTTCAGAGGTCGTAAAGATGAAAAAAATGAAAGATAAAATGATTCCCTAGATTATTAACTAGAATAAAAACTCCATTTTTGCCTTAGCTTCTTCTCCTTTGATTTCCCATCAATCGGTAAGTAGGTGAAGCTAAAATTTTGCACACAAAATCCAGGAGAAAAACCTATCCCAATGGAATTTGTTTCATCACAATCTGAGGTGGAAAAGGAGACCTGAAATTTTTAAGCTCCATTAATGGCTGCCATGACATAAAAGTGAAAAATTAGTGACCACCTCTTCATTTCTCAAGGTTCTAGTGGGCGTAATCGCGTGAAAATTGGTGGAAATGATCCTTGAAAAATCTAGTTTCACATGAACTAGTTTTCGCGTCATGAAGTTCCTATTTTTTAGGGATATGGAGGGATTTGTTTTCATCAAAATTATTCTCTATCACATAAATAAAATCAATGGAAAATGTAGTGGGATACTTCTTCACTTCTTGAGGTTCCAGTGGAAGTAATCGCGTGAAAATTGGTGGAAACGATCCTTAAAAATCTAGTTTCGTGTGAACTAGTTTTCGTGCCATCAAGTCCCTATTTTTATGGATATGGAGGGTTGTGTTTTTATTAGTATTATACCCCTGATGATGAAAATATCATGTTCCCATTTGTCTAGACAAATGAATTACTCAAAATTCGAGTGTGGAACTCCATAATAAAACCCGGAATTTCAAGACCTATTTTGTTGCAATCTGACACCCATAGTGCACTTACTAAAAATAGCAGGTAGTCTTACATAGGGGAATATTACTTTGGGTAAGATACCTTTTGAAGAGGCTGTAAAGAAGGGAGTGAACACATAGGGAGTATCACAGGGAAATTTGTCAAAAAGGTCATCTCGGCCCGTAATTGACACTTACTAAAAATAGTAAGTGGTTCCACAAGCCCCTGCTATAAATAGCCAGTTGGTCCAAAAGGTGAGAGGAACACAATAAGTAGAAGTAATTCAAGCTACCATAGCTAGTTTAGGTCAAGAAAATCTAACTTGTACACTTACCCAAAATAGTAAGTTGCCCCATGGGTACTTGCTAAAAATAACAAGTTGTTCTCAAAGGGCAAGTTTGGCACAATGGGACATAAAGGGATAATCATTCAGGTCGATATCACCATTTGGGGTCCAGAGAGGAAAAATATGACACTTACTAAAAATAGTAAGTTTTCCTTTCCAAATATAGTAAGTGTCAAGGAAACATGAATTTCAAGTGCACATGTTGGTCTAGTTTCTCAGATATGATCAATCATGAAGAGATGGCGGTTTTTTGTGGTTTGGAACGATCGTCTCATATTACAGAAAAAGACATCCATCATGGCAAGTAGTTCATCATGAGGAGTGTTTTCCCTCCATCCCTTCCCTCTTCCTCTCTTTCCCTCTCTTCTTTATCTCTCCATTCTAATTCTTTGTTATGCTTCATCATTGTATTTCATCCTATTCACTTAAGTGACCTATTTTAAATTTGTAAAAAGTATTTTCTCAAAATTATAAGAGAAATACTTAATTGATGGAAAACGAAAGGTCGCAAGTGGAATATGATCATGAAGAGTCATGTGAAGGAGGTGAAGGCTCAAGTTTAAAGTGCATGAATTGGTATGGCTTCTCCATTCCAACGAATTTTGAATTTTGAAGAAATTTTACTCTCTAGGATTGTGAATTGTGATAACTTGGTTGAAGGTTTGTATTCATCACTTCACATGAAATAAAAGATACACTTATTATATTTTCCATGTCTTGTTTATAATCTATTTCCATCTTATATGCATTTTGTAAGCATTATGACCAAAGAGAGATTTGAATCTTCAATGAATGAGCATTAGAAAACTGTGTTTATGTGGGTTTTGTTTGTCTCACTAAACGGTTCATTGTTGCTTTCTTCTATATTAGATTTTGAACTACTCGTTACTTGGGTGTGAAGATCTGAAATATACTCACATCAGTAATATTCCTTGACTAACTTTCCCCCTTTCTCCTCAACAATGTAATTTCCTCCCTTGTACCCACTTACAAGCACTTTGTCATAGGTTCGAACAGTGTCCTGTGTGATCCTCAGCCAATTTGGCCACCCAAAACATTTAGATAGAGTCAGATTAGTTACATTAAATAATGGGATCTGTACCATTCAACGTAGAGGTGCTTAGCCCCGTGAACGTTGGCGGAGACACCTAAGTTTTCAACCTGACAAATTTTCTCACCAACACATACAAATAATACTTTCACCAATGAGCATCTAAAGTTGACCTTTGAACTGGAAATTTCCTTTCTAAGAACTTGATATGACCAAAAATGAATTTCCTTGAAATTATTTCAACTTCATGACCTAAAACTTTTCTCAAAGCACTAGGGGACCTCATCCATGATTTCTAAATCTCATCATTTTCTCATAACCACCGAAACTCTCTAGCCACTAAGACTTACCCATGCGCAAACTAGTCATGTCTTAAATGAACATGCTTCAAAGGAACTTGTACTTCCAATATACCTCTAAAATATTACCTTGTATTATTTCTACACTTGACATTAAATTCCACCATACTATTCACATGATTATGCTAACATGCTTTGCTCCATATCTCAAGTTATTATCTCATCGTGCATACTCTAGGTCTAGGATTAGACCTAGTTAGGCTTGAACCAATAACGACTCTCATGAAATGACCTTGTTAACCTCTTAAATACTTATCAACACCTTATAAGCATCATTATATTCATGTTAGACTTCATAGGAACATCATATAACCTCTAAAGTATGCTTACCATACCATACTAGCTTGACATGCACTAAGAACCATGCTACTCAAGTAAACACCATGACTATTTCAATAATGCAGCTCATCATGACACCTCATACTAACTCAATGAACACTCTTGACTCCCTTTGACATAAATGTGACACTTGACATTAATGACAACAACTAATACACTTTTTCAAACAGTCATGGCAAAAATTTTCACTTTTTCATGATAGACATTTAACATGACAACAATATCAATACATGATAATGGGAGTTATCCATGTTCCTTACATACTACGCTTGAGGCATCCATACACACAATCAAGGTGTTATTATTTAATTATAGTTCCTTTTCACTTCCTTATTACACTTAGTTACATATATATTATATTTTCTATGTTTTGAGATAACATGCCTAAAACATGTATATCTTGTGCGGTGTTGAAACATTATTTTTCAAATGCTTCTATATAGAAATTGCTATGTCATTTCATCACATTATGATACTATTGTCTTATACATGCTTGATATTTGTTTTTGTAGCTAATTTTTTTCTACTTTGATTGTTGCTTAAGGGAATTTTTGTCTTGTGATACTATGGGTGTACCATATTAGTGGCATCACACCTTTTTATATGACATTGTTTGATTACATGCTTAAGGGAATTATTTATCTCATGACATCATGAGTGTCCCATGTTTGTAGGTGTTAATAATTTTATGTGACATTTTTGCACTTTGTTATCTTTGCACTTGTTTCTACTTACATATGCACTACTATTGTTGTTGTTACTAGTTCTCTTGTTGACATTGTTGCTACTATTATTATTTTTACTACCTTTTCTCTTGTTGTTCATCATAGTCTTCACCATACACATCCCCTTTGTAGGAACATATTATTATTAGTGGATAATACATAAACCATTCATGTGTTTTCTATAAAAATTACCAGACTTATGAAGAGATGGTTACAAAAATGTTATTTTGAGCCACACACTCAAACTCTTTATCACACACACCTCAAAAGAGGGGCATTCGTATGGGTATATTATACACTTAAAATAGATATAGATATATTTTGATGCTCATAAATAAGTAGGCATAGGAAAAAGGTGCTCGAAACAATATCACATACAAAAATTCAGGAAAACAAGCATAAGGTAAAAAATGTACCTTTAGGATTGTATAGTCATTCCCGACCTATTTCTATGATTTTTTCTCGGGGAAATTACAACATTTTTCTCATTGGTTTCATAATTTCACCTATAGGAACATGTTTTTGGCACAATGTTAGCATCAAATGACTTAATTTAGATTAATTTTAGTAAGACATGAAGAGTTTCATTCATTCTTCTCCTTAACACTCAATTTTAGTTTTAACTTAATAGAAATGGGGGTATGGGTGTCCTTTCTCGAGCTACATTTCAACTCTATTCAATTTATACTCATTTGTGCAACACATAGGGAGAGTATGGGGAAAACTTATTATATTTTATATTATGTGCCCTAATTTGTAAAATTGGGCCTAGATTCATTTGCAAGGGTGTGTTCTGTGGGGTCATGGAAGGTATTGAAGTGGCTAAGTTCTTCGTAGTCATTCCTTCCTTTCCTCTTACACTTAATGGGGGAAATTATTATAGTTTTTAAATGAATTCGAGACATGGTATTATTCCTTCATGGGGTGCTTTGAATCATCATTATTATTTTCTCTCTTTGACCTTCATGTATTAGGTTCCAAACACCCAATACTCTTGCATCTTATCAACATAATTGATGACTGATCAGCCCCAATTCTTTGGTAAAGTTTATTAATACAAATATTTAAGTATGAGAAAAGAATGAAAAACTCCCCCTTCATAAAACAAAAAGGTGTATTCCTTCCACGTTTTGCATCTCTTTATTTCACTATTTACAATTTTAGATTTCATTTATATTACATCTTTACATTTGAGTTAAAGTTTAATTCTTTAGCATGGACATTGAATACACTTTGTGTTGTGGGTTTCATCATGGAGCATGCCAAGAACAACACAATGAAATATTTCAAAACAAAAATCGAGTGAAGATAAAGCGTGTGTACACACTCGAGTATATTTTTATTTAAGTGTGTAATTTATTTTCATACTTACAAGAGGAAAAATGTAAATGCTAAATTTTTGTAATTCTACTCTCTCAAATTGTTGGTTTTGGAGTTACCCTCTTTCTCAAATAAGTGTACTTTACCCTTAATCATCTAGTACATATCTAGGTCTCTTGTCTATCTTTGTTGATCATACACACTCATCTCTGTCGACAATTTATGAGAATTAAATACACAAAATCCATTAAGAAAATCCAATTGTCATCTTCAAAACATTATACTTCATATTTCTCCTCTGGGTTCAAAAATGTACATTAGGGCAAGTTTGTGCCATAAGGCCATGACCCCACCGTATGGTTTTTCCATTTCTCACTTTGATCCCAAAATTTTAGTTACATATTATTCTTTGGGTCATTTAATCCTTCTCTGTCAAAATTTGTAACTTAAATCACCTTAGGAAGCATATACAAGCAAAAAAATCACCTCATTTAGTAAGCTAACATTGTTATGGAATCCTATTACAAAAAATAGCACATAATGTACCCAAAAATCCCTACACTTCACAAATACCTCTACACATTCATTAGGGAAGCACTATCTACAAGTTTCAATCTTCCAAATAGATCTAGGGGAGTACTTCCCACATTTTCAAGAATCCAAATTCACTCATTCAATTAGTTTTACTAGAGAGAAACTCAAGTCAATCTTTGTCAAATAAAGAATGCCAAATATGATTGCACTATAACTAGATATCACATGCTTGATGGAGTATGATGCGTGGTTTGAAGCCTCTTTAGAGAAGTTCCAATATTAGTGGTGCACGGGGTGCCCTACAGCCCAACTAATATTTTTTAAGAATATCTATTTATTGTTAGGGTTTGAAAGGTTGAGAAAATAATAATGATGTTCCTGTAGTGTGACTTATAATGACATTGACAAATAAATTCAAATAAGAGACAAACCCAGAAAGTTGTAGATCATAGTTGTGAGTACATTCAAGATTGTATAAATTGGTCAAGACCATATGAACAATCTTACCCATACTATATAGTCATTTTGAGGAGCATATTCAATTCATAGTTCCGGTTTTGAGGCATTCTCAAGTCCCGATATTATTGTTCCATCATTTTTATCACCCAAATTTTATAAGAATCATCTTTAATTATCTAAGTGCACTCAATCCTATGTATTTATGAGCTTGTATTGTATTGTGTACATTTGTTGTAAGTATTAATGTATTATTCTAATATTGAATGGTTAATGTTGGAAGTTAATTAATCAAAATAACCCTATGTAGATTCTATTTCATTATTTTTAGTTATGTACAAATATTAATCCCAAATCTAAAAAGGGTGAAAATAGTAACATTTTTTGTGTACTTGTATGCTTGATTTCCTTTCCAATTTTTTGGTATATATATATGTTTTCTATATTCTCATTGTTTATTTTCTCTTTTTGTGTGTCATATTTTCTACCATAGACATCCTTATAGGAACATGATCTTAATGGTTGTTAGCTATAAAATACCTCCACATGACCTAACACCGACTATGAAATACATCTAACATTCATGCACATCATTTATGTTGAGCTCTATTGTATATCTCACTCACCTCAAAATAGTGGGTATTTAGGAACATATAATAAAATTGGGAAAAATCAGTAGACATTATGGTCTAAGATGGATGCTTTCATCTTGATTGAAGATTTTTAGCATATTATAGAATTCTCAAATTCTCATAGACATTTATAGGTTTCAATACAATTTTAGCAATACATTACATATTTAAAGGTATTGTATCTTGTATTCGAGTATAGAACATGGAAGGTTTGAGAATTTATTACCTTTTTACATTTCCCGACTCAAGCATAGTTTTAATACAAGGTAAGGGGGTGTGGGCCTCCTTTTCCTATTTATATATTCAATATTACATACATGAAATTTATAATATCATCACATGATGGGGGCATGATAATATTTATCCCCTCTCGACTTTGTGTTATTTTACACTTGGGCCTAGATCCATCTAAAATTTTGTTTTCCATGGGATTAGAAGATATCTGTTATGTTTGTGGATCCTATTTTCATGTTAGAGTGTGGTACACCTTCTATGTGTTACACTCGGGTATTTTTACGGTGGTCCTTCTCGCCGGTGAGCGGGTCATGGGGGTTCGAGGGCGAAGCCCCTAAAGTAAATTTTCATGGGTGGTTTATTAACCCATGGGTAAAGGGTAACCGTTATGGGCTGGTTTTGGGCCCATGGTTTTTTTGGTACCCATTGTTTTGATACCCACGGTTTTTTTGCCCATGGTTTTGATACCCACATTTTTTGCCCATGGTTTTGATACCCACGGTTTTGTATCAAACTGCTTAAGCAATTGTCTATTTATACGGTCTTATGCATATGATACATAGACAAATAAATGTATTGTAGATGTGTTTTGAATTCAGGTGTGAATTCTATACACTTTGTTGAGCATAGCTCCAAACAGATCTGGTATTGTATTGAGAAAGTGGAGGCTTGTAATAAAATTTGAGCAAGTGATTCTTGGTGGACGTAGCCCAAATTGGGTGAACCACATTAAATCCTGTCTCTCTATGTTGTGTTATTTATTCTACACTTTTATTTGAGATCTCGTGATATTTTCTCGCATATTAGTTTCTACTTTGTTGTGATTCTCAGTAAAGGATTATTCCGCATATTTTATCTCTTATCACCTAACAATTGGTATCGAGCTCGGTTTGGTTTCTATCAAGTGTTGAATCGCAGGAAAAGTTTTATCTTGAGTGGGAGCTATGGCAGATGATGGAAGATCTAGGGTTGATAAATTCATTGAGAAAAATTTTAGTCTTTGGAAGATGTAGATGGAAGATTACCTTTATCGAAGGATCTTTATACTCCGCTATCTGAGAAGGTGAACAAAACCTTGAGTATGACAGATGCAGAATGGGATTTGTTGGATCGAAGGCACTTGGAACGATCTGGCTATGTTTTTCATCTTTGGTATTATTTAAAGTTTCAAAGGAAAAGACTACAAAAGAACTCGATGGATGCATTAGGAAGTTGTATGAAAAACCCTCTCGCCTCTAATAAGATATTTTTAATGAAAAAGTTGTTTAATATGAATATGTCTCGAGAATAGTTCAAGAGTGAGATCATTTAAATAATTTTAATACGGTTGTGAATATGCTAGCTTCATTTACAATAGAATTTGATGAAGAAGTTAGGGCTTTATTAATTCTCGTGCTATTTACCTAAAAGTTGGAATAGCCTGGTAATGGCGGTAAGTAACTCGGTTCTAGCTAAATCAAAGTTGAAGTTTGAGGATGTTGTAGGGGTGATTCTAAGCAAGGAAATGCGAAGAAAAATATCTCGGGAATCTTCTACTTAAGGGAATGCTTTGACAGTGGAAACTAGAGGGATACAAAATAATAGAGGAAACCGTGGAAAATCGAAAGATCGGGCAAGGTCAAAATCTAAGAGCAAGATTGTATGTTGGAACTGTGGAAATTCTCGGGCATGAAAAGAAGGATTGTTGGGAGCTTCGGAACAAGAAGAAACAATAGGAAGAAAACAAGGAGGTGAATGTGGCATTGGGTAATGTATGCCAGATGCTTTGATTCTTTCTTTACATAATATTACTTTTGAATCTTGGGTTTTAGATTCGGGGCTTCTTTTCATGCTTACTCCACATAGGCATTATTTTGTTGATTATGTTCAAAGGGATTTTGGGCATGTTTTTCTTGGTGATGATGAGCCTTGCAAAGATAGTTGGAAAAGGTTCTATTCAGTTAAGATGCGAATGGGAATACATGGCTATTGAAGGATGTCAAACATGTGCCTACATTAAGGACAAATTCGATATCGGCGGGGCAATTGGGAAGTGATGGTTATATTGTGATATTTATAGCTAACTCTTGGAAGGTTACCAAGGGTGCTCTTGTGGTGGAAAGAGGTAAGAAGGTTGGAACCTTGTATTTATCCACTGATATTACTAATGATTGTAATATTGTGGCTTCATATGCAGATACAACATTATGGCACTATAGGCTTGGTCATATGAGCCATAAGGGCATGGACATCATAAAGAAGAATTTTCCTGGATATACAGAAACAAGTTTGGAGTTCTGTGAGGACTGCATATATGGGAAACATAAGTGAGTAAGGTTTCTCAAGGTTAGACCTACAAAGAAAGAGAGTAAGTTAGAGCTGGTGCATTCTGATGTGTGGGGGCCAGCTCAAGTATCATCTCTTGGGGTTCAAGTTATTATGTTACTTTTATTGATGATGCAATAAGGAAAGTTTGGGTTTATTGTATTAGAAACAAATCTGATGTATTTGACACTTTTGTTAAATGGAAAGCATTGGTAGAAAATGAAATAGGTCTTAAGCTAAAATGTCTCAAGTCAGATAGTGGAGGGGAGTATTACAAAGAATGAATTTAATGATTAGTTTTCTAAGAATGGAATCCGTAGGAAAAGATGGTTCTAGGAACTCCGCAGTAGAATGGGGTATTAGAAAGGATGAACAAAACAATAATGGAATGTGCTAGAAGCATGAGGTTACATGCAGGACTACCTCTTTATTTTTGGGCAGAATCGGTGAGCACAGTTGTGTACTTGATAAACAGAGGACCCTCAAGTGCCTTGGATGGAGGTATACCTGAGGAGGCTTG
Source organism: Taxus wallichiana var. yunnanensis (assembly GCA_018340775.1). Taxonomy (NCBI): domain Eukaryota; kingdom Viridiplantae; phylum Streptophyta; class Pinopsida; order Cupressales; family Taxaceae; genus Taxus; species Taxus wallichiana. The sequence goes on from CM031239.1 coordinate 190,130,612, forward strand.
GTATGGTAAGAAAGTTGATTATTTATTTCTTAGAGTCTTTGGATGTGAGGTGTTTGTTCATATAGACAAGGATGATAGGACCAAGCTAGAGGCTAAATCAGAAAAATGTACTTTCATTGGTTATGGTGATGATGACTTTGGATTTAAATGTTGGAGTATTAAGGACAAGAAAATCATTCGGTCTAGGGATGTGGTCTTTAATGAGAAATTCATGTATAAGCAATAGTTGCAGGAAAATAGGAAGAATCCAAGAAAGAATATGTAGTGGTAGAGGATCTTCTGGATGGGACAATGACCCATGAATCAGTTCAAGAACCGACTCAACAGAACCCCAAACTCCTACAGTGAGGAGGTCTTCTAGGGTAAGAAAAGAACCTGAACATTTTTCTCCTTCTCTTTATTATTTATTACTCACTGATAGTGGAGAGCCAGAGAGCTTTGATGAAGCAATGTAGGTAGATGCCAGTAAGAAGTGGGAGCAAGCCATGGATGAGGAGCATAAGTCTCTCATGGAGAACCAGACTTGGGATTTGGTGAAGCTACCAAAGGAAAAGAGCATTGCAAAACAAGTGGGTGTACAGAGTTAAAGACGAAGAAGGAGGAAAGAAAAGATATAAGGCCCGGTTGGTGGTCAAGGGGTTTGCACAAAAACAAGGTATAGATTTTGATGAGATCTTTTCTCCTGTAGTAAAAATGTCTTCTATTATAACTGTTCTTGGAATAGTGGCAGTAGAAGACTTGCACTTAGAACAGTTAGATGTAAAGACTACATTTCTCCATGGTGATTTGGAGGAGGAACTATATATGCAACAACCAGAGGGCTATGAGGTCAAAGGTAAAGAGGAGATGGTGTGTAAATTGAAGAAGAGCTTGTATGGCTTGAAACAAGCTCCACGTCAATGGTATAAGAAGTTTGATAGCTTCATGATGGAGCAAGGTTATATTATATGTCATTCTGACCATTGCGTGCATACAAAGAAATTTGAGGATGGAAGTTATATTATCCTGTGTTTGTATGTTGATGACATGTTGGTTGCGAGTAAACACATGTAGGAAATAAAAGTACTCAAGAAAAAACTGAGTGAATCCTTTGATATGAAGGATTTGGGGGCACCCAGACAAATCCTTGGTATGAGGATAGCTCGGGATAGGAAGGAATGAAAGCTAACTTTATCTCAGGAAGAGTACATTAAGAAGGTATTGGATAGGTTTAACATGCATGATGCTAAACCACTTGGGACTCCTTTGATAGGCCATTTTAAGTTATCAAAGGAGCAAGTGTCCCAAGATAGAGCAGGAAAGAAACCAGATGTCCAAGGTACCTTACTCATCAGCAGTTGGTAGTTTGATGTATGCTATGGTGTGCACTAGGCCTGATATTGCCCATGTAGTGGGAGTTGTGAGTAGATTTATGAGTGATCCGTAAAGAGCACCGCAAGGTAAGCAATAAAGTGGATCCTTTGGTATTTAAGAGGGACCATGGGGACAGCTTTTGTGCTACAAAGGATCGACACCACTTTACATGGTTATTTAGATTTAGACATGGCTGGAGACGTAGACAGATGTAGGAGGAGCACGACAGTTATATTTACACTGTAGGTGGGACAACAAAGTGAGTGGATTTCATGACTACAAAAGTTGGTGGCTTTGTCAACCACGGAGGCTGAGTATGTTGCTTTGCCACAAAGGCAAGAAAAGAGATGATTTGGTTACAATAATTTCTTGAGGAGTTAGGGAATAAGTAGGAGGAATGTAAGCTACATAGTGATAGTCAGAGTGTTATACACCTAGCTAAGAACTCTGCTTTCCACTCCATGATGAAGCATATACAGTTGAGATATCACTTCATCAGGACAACTTTGGAGGAAGATAAGTTGAAGTTGGAGAAGATTCATACTAGTCGAATCCTCAGTAGACATGATGACCAAGGTGGTCACAAGGGATAAACTAAAGCTATGTTCAGCTTTGGTTCACCTTTTTGGATGATAGTGAAGGGTTGAGAAGATTTCTCAGTGGAAATCAGTCTCCAAGTGGGAGATTGTTATGTTTTTGGAGCCTATTTTCATGTTAGAGTGTGGTACACCTTCTATGTGTTACACTCAGGTATTTTTACGACGGTCCCACTCATTGGTGAGTGGGTTAGGGGGTTCGTGGGTGAACCCTCGAAGAAAATTTTCATGGGTGGTTTATTAACCCATGGGTAATGGGTAACCGTTATGGGCTATTTTTGGGCCCATGGTTTTTTCGGTACCCATTGTTTTGATACCCACGGTTTTTTGCCCATGGTTTTGATACCCACAATTTTTGCCCATGGTTTTGATACCCACGGTTTTGTATCAAATTGTCTATTTATATGGTCTTATGCATATGATACATAGACAAGAAAATGTATTGTAGATGTGTTTTGAATTCGGTGTGAATTCTATAGAGTTTGTTGAGCATAGCTCCAAATGGATCTGGGTATTGTATTGAGAGAGTGGAGGCTTGTAATAAAATCTGAGCAAGTGATTCTTGGTGGACGTAGCCCAAATTGAGTGAACCACATTAAATCTTGTCTCTCTGTGTTGTGTTATTTATTCTACACTTTTATTTGAGATCTGTAATATTTTCTGCATATTAGTTTCTACTATTGCAATTCTGTAAGGGACTATTCAAAGATATTTTATCTCTTATTTTCTAACAATATCGAGGTGACCAAAAAACCTTGTGGAAACCTTCTTCTTAGTTTTGTTGAAATATATCAAGATGACTAGAGAATATTTAGGCAACCTTTCTCATTTTGAGGTTATTCAGATAAATTTATTATGAAACCTTTTGGTCGATGGTCTAGTGACACTTAATTCCTCTATGGTTCGATATCTCCTTTAGAAAAATTAGGGAATAATCACCTAAAATCCTTTAGCAACTTAGTTCAAAGATAAATCTTCAAGTGAAAAAAAATGAGAGATTCTCCTTTGGAAAAGAAAACAAGTGTATCCCTTACATGTTTTTGTTTATTTATTTTAATAATTTCAAATGCGATTCTAAAATTTACAAATATATTTTCAAAACTAAGTTATAATTCAGTTTATTTTATTTAAATTAACTACACTTTGTGTTGTAGGGTTCATCCAAGATCATACCAACACTCAATTAGAATCATCAAGTTTGAGATAAGACAAAGTGGTTGTATAAAATCATTTATCTTTTCATTTAAGCATGTAATTTTGAATTCATACGTAAAGTGGAGGATAAAATATACAACTAAATCTAAAAATTTATCAGTTTACAATGACAAGTTTACCTTTGGACCTATAGTGTGACTTGTGGGCACATTCCAAGCCTAGGAAAATTACCCTTGTCTCTTTTCCATTACTTTTATTTTAACTCACATTGGTGATTAGTTCACATAACCAATCATATTAATATAATATGCTAGGTAATAATCCTAAAAAGTTCATACAGTTTGTTGAGATTCCTATACTAAATCATTTGGATGAGACAAAACCATCTCAAGGTTTGGTCCTAAACCAAATAGTCTAATCTCCCCACCCAATGGTCACTTTTTTGAATTGATATTTTTCATGGGTTAGTTCATATCACATGGGTCATCATTAATGTAAAATTAAACCTACCCACACCTATAAAAACAATTCTAACTCACCTATTTACAACTCCTAGAAATCACATAAGAGAACTCATCACAAAACACATTTGAAAATCACTTAAAGATCACTTAGAATACTTCAAAACAACAACACAATATAGGAGCATCCCATTCATAGATACAAATTCAACCAAACCAAGTTCAAGATCCATGCTTTTAATATACAGAGACCTTCATGTTAGGCTAAGCTAAATCAAGTTAAAGTGTACCAAACCATTTCCTCTCATTATCAAATATTTAAGTTTACAAAGTAGTTACATCCATATAAATATCATATACTAGGTGGAAAACTACATGCAATTTAAGGCCTCTTCGATATACAAAAATTTACAATTTGCTAGCACATCCATGTCAAAGACCATACAAGTCAAGATGAGACTCTATTGTGTTCTAGAATAGGATAGAAGGTTCCATACCATCTTACTTTGCAATCATATATCTAGAAACAAAGCACCTCCGTGCCATTCCATTCTATAAAATCAGTCTACACTTCCAAATCACATCTCCTCTATAATCAACTAAGTGTATTTCATTTCTTATGTTTTGATAAATCCTATCTTTCATTATAATTTACAAACTTAACATGGGATATGACATGTTTAATACATTAATGTTTATTTTATTAATTGGTATATAAAATGTACTACCCACATGCCTTATACTAAAGAAAATACATAAATCCTTATTTTTTTGTTCAAGGTGTAATCATATTTTGACTCTACAACACCCCATTCTCAAGAGTATTCATAAATAATACAACCACCATGGCCTCCATCGGATACAACTATTTGTCCTATCTTTCAATTTTATTACTCCCTAGATGAGTTCCATTTCATCCCTTTTCCTTCCACAAGAGTCTCCTTTTTATGAAGTTTTCGATAAAAGTAAATTAATTATATTTTTATAAAACAATATATCCTAAATAAATTATGGTGGATCCTTAATATCTAACACAATTAATACATAGAGTATAAAATTGTAGTATGAAATTAATTAATTGTTATGACATTAGTATATTTGTTTGTTTATTATTATTTTTGGTATGTGAAAAGTTGAATATAATTACACCGAGAGGGATTCCTATAATGTCATCCTAGGGTTTTGGAAGGTTTTAATATCGTGAGTGAGTTCACTTTTAATTAATAGTCGAGATGACATGATAAAAATAAAGAAAACTAACATAGATATCTTAAATACATCTTTTCAAAAAAAAATTGATACATTTTCTTCATATTTTTACTTGACTTGTGAACAAAAATTTCTAAAAAGGCCCCAAAATCTAATGTATGGTCAAGATATTACTATTTGTAGATTGACATTTCAAAGTTTAAAAATAAATTTTAAGTGACGATAAAACAAACATCAATTTTAGTGTAGAAAATTAAAAAAATGTACGTGATAATGCCAAAAATCAAATAGAATCGACACGATGTTTTAAAAATATTGAGACATATATACACATACAAAAAAATCAAGAAATACAAACAATAAAGGGAAAAAATAAAGGACCATAGAGAGAGAAGGAATTTATTACAAAGTAAAAAAATGTAGAGTAAGAGCTAATTACTTGATTGATATATGTAAGGGTGATTAATATCCTATACTAAAATTTCCCCTCCTCTTAATCACCATTGTCTACCCAAGTAAAAGGCACACCAAACAACAACAAAATACCTCTTATGTTTGCAATTCCATGACCCATCTAAATAAAAATCATGCCCTCTTTCTTTGCCTTTACCTTTTCCCATGAATTTCTTTTATCGAAATACAAACCTATAATGCCTTGAATTTGAATAATAATAATAGTAAGAATACAAAGGGGTAGTGGTTACAACATGGAAAGAGCATTTTTTAAGACAAAATGATTAATAATTTAGGTTTTTTTAAAATCCATATCTCCCACTCTTAAAAAAACAAATTGTAAAAATAATTTGTAAATTAGGTTTCATATTTTTATACACTCATTTTCACACACCCTCTCCACATACTCCTTAAAATATTACTAATATGCTAATACATTTAAAATAATTACCCTTTAATAAAAATTAGGTGTCTAGTTAACAAATAACATAGTTTATTAAATATTGAATTTATATTTAAAAAAATAATATAAGACATTATAATTATTCTATATTTATGCTATTATGGGGTTATATTGATTTAATTAATTATATATATGTAGATAATTTTTCTCACCAAAAATGAATTTTTAAAATGAAAAGAAAAATGACATATGAAGAAAAGGAAGAGGTCATTGAAGACAATACACGAGCGATAATTTTGAAGGCTAAAATGATAATTATCAATGGCATATGAGGAATGAATACATAAAATGAGAATGAAAAAAATAACACACAACATCCAATGTGAATTTTCTAGTCGAAGAACTAGAATTAGAAATGAGACAAGATGCAAATCACATGATAGTGTATCATGGACGAATATCTCAACAACAATAATTTGTATTGAGAAGAATATTACAAAGAGCAATGCATACAGATTAAATGAAAAATATGAAAGAGAACAACTTTGCCAACATAATTAAGTAGTGCAAAGACATTGAATCAAAAATTCTAATGTTGATGTTGATTATAATGAAAAAATAAAATGGGTATACAATTATGTCATAGATCGAGGCTTATTGAGAACCAAGCATCAAGTTTGATTAGGAAAGTAAAATTGGTATGGAGCGGGTACTAGAAAACCGAGCAGAAATATTTATAGATATAATGGAATTCAAATTTTTGACCATCAATGATGAATTTCATGGGCATGTACAAAATCAAATAAAAACCACTATAAAAGGTAATAAGAATAAGAATAATGTACAAAAAGTGAATAAATGAAAGAGACAATGTGAGTTCAAATGGAAGGGCCTTAAAAAAATCTTTAAAATAAACAATAATCTAATAGAAAATGACAAAATATAAATTGTAACATAAAAGTAAATATTGGGGTTAATTCCAACACTATGTAATATTTATTTTCATGTGAGCTAAAATAAAATATTCTCCAAAAGTGTTATATCTATCAAGAATGTTATCTTCAAATGAATATTTTTTTATCTTCTAAAGATCATGTTTGTAGTAGATGTCAACAAAAAAAAGGTGTCCACTAAATTTTTGAGGCTAATAACATGGATATTGGACCCTCGCCACATGAAATGGAAACTTGACCCAAGTGGAAGAGATGTTGGACTTGTGTATATCCAATTCTATAAGTAATTAATACAACTAGAAGGAAATATAAACGTAAAGTGTGTACCATTTATTTTCTACAAGAAGTCAAGTATGTATCGAGTTATCATAGTTACAACATACTCCCCTATACTACTCTCTCCTACTAGCCATGTGGGAAAATGGAGCTAAGTACTAGCCATGCATAAAATTTGAAGACTGCACACATGAGGGCACACATGGACCGAGAGGGAAAAATATAAGGTCGAGCAACGCAAGGAAGCATGCATGCAACCAAAGAAAACTTACAAAGATAAGTCAATGTGCTAAAGGTATGCACGTAAGGGAAAAAGATATCAGTGTAAAAAGGTCTACACATACACCTATAGGTTCAAGGAGTTAGCCATTTTCTAAGAGAAGGCTAAAAATAGGAAAATTAGAGATGGTGTTGTAGTAAAAACATCACACACTTACTAATATTATTATACCACAAAGTATGTTGTTTTATATATGGATCTTGCGTAAAAAAGTATTCACCGGTGACCCATTCCACAGCTTTAGCCATATCTCTCATTGGTCTTTACCATTGTTGGTATTGTACATTCATCACTCACTCGCACGCTTCTACTCGTGTCTTAGGGATTCCTATTTGTCATTACTCACTCAGTTATCATCACTTGTTTCTTACTAGGGTGCCTAGAGAGGGATTAGGGTGCTTGGGGCACCCTGGTCCCTATCACACTTGGTTTTACTTTTGACATTTGAGGTCTATCTTTTCATTTTTCCCTCTCATATCTTGAGATAACATTGGCATGTCGGGTCATTAGTGTCAAAATTTGAGCAAGAGATCCCTATATAAACACAAAATACATACTACCTTATGGGCATACTATATCTATTAATTGCTAGCTATCTACATAGAGCAATGGACTGCATTTGGGAACTATTTTGCATCACACACTGCATAGGAAGGGGATTTCATTCTATTTCATCCACCATTTTACATTTTATCTAGCTACTTCCCACTATCTCTACGTCATTGGTGCTAGGAAACCTATGCACATTATTACACACAAAATCACACAAAACTACATTGGGTCTGAGATGTAGTGTAATGCTTAGTTATAATTTTACCATTGTGGTCGATAAGGACAGTACAACCCCTTCATTTGCATCTTTATTTGTTTAGGGTTTGATTCTTTGTATGGGGTTTTGTAGGTAATTCTTCATTGCAAGCAGGCTTATGACAACATCAAGGTGAACCAAGTTTGACACTAACCTGAATAAAGGTGAATAATTAGGAAGACCTATGACCATATCGAATCGAGTCCAAGATTTTTGGTAGACTAGGGAACCCATATTTTAGACAAGGGCTCCCACGGGATCCCCTATTCCTCTTCAGTGCCCTAGTCCAGTCGATCTGCCTCTGCTGTAATTTTCTACGGTTCATTGTGATTCTTTGTTCCACCACCCATCCATCATTTTCAGTCCTAGATCACTACAAGGTAATTCCAATTCAGGTAAGTACCTTCCCATTTTATTTTATTTCATTTAAAATATCAAATAAATTACTTAGCATTTATATTTAATTTATGTGTCATTTATCATAGCTGTATATTTATGATTTTAATAAAATATTTCAGATTTTATTTAATCATTTTGGTGAACCCATAGATTAGAAATTTTTTCCCTAGGATCCACTACAACCCTAATGGCTAAGGATATCTCTTCTCCTTCTCGATCATCATGCCTCATATTAGTATCAAACCCATCTATGATGATGAAACTATCATTGAGGTCACAACTTTATATCGTATGTTACTATGCCAGATCATATTCAACAACAATAGCGAATGAATGCAATATGCCTACTATCTTTGAAAATTATATTATTGGCATTGTTTATAATGTGATGAGCTTCACTCGTTGTACACCATGTTATATAGTTAACCATGATCCTCCTTCCGACATTTCCAAAGAAATTATAGATGATTCTCTTATTAATTTCATGTTTGGTCTTGACGATAGTACACATGTCCATACCAATTCTCCTCCTAGTGAGACTAGTATTATCACTGCATCTCATGCTTCTCCTATGTTTGATAATGCTTCTCATGATCCATCACATACTAGTTCACATACTCCTTCACACTATGTTGATGATCCAATTGATGATACACTTAATGACATTTTCATATCTGAGTCTCTCTTTGATTGTGACGAAACAATTGATAGTCATGATTCTACTACTCTAGATACTGTTTAGTGTGAATCTCTTGCTCCATTATTATCTTCTTCTAAGGTTGTCTCTAATAATACACATGACTCATCTCCATATATTATTCATCTCCTCCTATAATCACATCTCCATATGATATTTCATCTCTTGGGGATGTTTCTGATACTAGTCCTACTATGTCTATGGATGTTTCATGCTCTCCATTACCTATTTATTTTCCGGCACCTACACATAGCATGCCCTTAGCATCAGGATCTCATTTATCTCCTCTTGACATCCCTATGATTACTCATGATGGCAAGTTATAAACACTTAACAAATTATTTCCATCCTCTACTATTCCTTCACAAGATATCTTATCTCTCATAAATGTTATGGGTCATCTAAAGTCTCAAGTTCAATCACTCACATTGGAAAACAAGGCCTACTATGCTACCATTGATAAAAATTAATTACATGGAAACCCTATTCCTAAAAATATTCATAATTAATCATTTCCTAAGGAATTTATCTTGCCTACCTTTTATTGTTTTGATGGTACTAGAAACCCCTACTTGCATCTCAAGCATTATCGTATGGCTATGGATTCATATTCTAATGATCAATCATTGCTTAAAGCCTTTTGACGCAGTATTATCGATGATGCTTTACAATGGTATAATCATCTACCATTTGGATATATTAACACTTATTATGAGGTGGAAGAAGCTTTTCTCTATCGCTTTATCATCAATAATGGCCCTAAAGTTACCTATGATCATATACCTACTTTACATCAAGGCAAAACATAACCTATCATGGATTACATCTTATGATTCAATGCTTGTATGCACCAATTAGTATTTCAACCTATTGATCTAGAGAATCAATTTATTTTTGTTGTGGTTTGATTCTAACATTAAAACAAAGATTGTAATATGACACATGTGAATCATTCACACTTCTATGCTATAAAGTCATTGATCTAGAACAAGACCTCATTGCTACACATGTTATAGATCCTCCACCTATTGTTACTACTACTGCATCATCTAGTTCTTCTCCATTTCCATCAGTTGAGTGTCCTACATGATATCCATCTCTAACTAGTAAGAAAGTTTGACCTACTACATCACAAAATTGTTCTTATTCTCCTCCTCTATGGAAGGCTACACCTCAATCTTCAACACCTATTTTGCATTAGCCATTGCATTTCTCTCATCACACTTGACCACATGATGTGTTGCATGATTTTCTCAACATGTGTTTAATTCGTTTACCTTATAACCAACATAAGCCACAAAATAAATTACACCGTCATCATGATTGACCCTATTGAAACTATCACCATATCAATGGACATAGGTAAAATGATTGTTTTTTCTTTCATGATCGATTACGAAAATTGGAGGATAAGGGAATCATTTCCTTTGGCTGTTGCTCACGTGAGAGGTCCATATCTCCTCGTCCTCGGTAACGAGATACTACTCTGGTTGAGATATCTCCTTCGTCCCAAGTGTTAAGGTCATCATGCATCCATCACCGTAGGTTGTCACTCATGCATGCTCTCCCTAACATCCATCCATCACTGCACCACCTCATCCACATCATCCATCTCATCCATCATATCATGTCACTACTTCACATTGGCTTCCATAGCCCTTGGCATTCACACCCCCTATAACTACTTCACATGACATTTAGTTTTGTTCATATGCTCAAGCCACTTTCATTTCACATGCTTCTACCACTTCGCCTTGTCTCGCCTTTTTTGCTAGGTGATTTCTATCACCCTACCCCCAATGATGCAATAATTTTATTATAGTTCTTACATGACTGTTTAGGGATATGTTATAATAAAAAACCTCTCCCGATGCATTCTATCGATTCATCTAACGCACCCTATCAAATCATTTCCTGATGACGTGCTCTTGCTTTAAGGTTCATTCTTGGATGTTGAGGGATATTATCTAAATGAACCTCATCATCTATACACTAGGGGCATCACTATTCCACCCTCCCCATATTCATCCTCCTAACATGCAACCACATCATAATCTTACACATCATCAATCATTCATCACAATGTTATTTTTGCAATCATATTACATACATAGTCTATTATCATATACACTATATCATCATCACATTACTCATTACTCGAAAACTATGCATTACAAATCAATTCAACAAATACAAACAAAACTCAACACATCAATCATCATATATAGCAAAAAAATCACATACATCATCATCGCATCATAACATCAATACACAATGAATACAATCATCATATGTCAATATATATTATTTACAATCATAGTTACAAAACATCTCATCACTGGGGGGAAACTCTCCTACATCGAATACATCAATACAAATCACATCTCATCATCGATATCACTACATGGTATTGTAATTTTCTAGAACTCAACACCTTGCCACTAACTCTACACAACCGATCGTAACTGGATATCTCTCCACCTGTCTTCATAGTAGTGTTACCTCTATCAACTACTCAAAAATTGACTCTGTAATGTGATGAATTATGTAATCACATCCTACACTAAGGAATACCACCCACCAACTATCTATCTCATCATTTCTCCTTATGTGCCTTGTCCCTCTCACTCAGTAGTATGGTACATGTCCTTGTTGTTATAGCCATTGGCTCAAACAAGTGGCTCTAACATCCCTCCACCCACAAGTATGTCAATGGGAACATTACATGTCAATATGTGGATAGATGTGTCCATAATCAAGGACCAATACACATCACTTATAACCAATAGAACAACACATTAGAAAACCATAACGATCACGTAAGCAGGTAACCAATTATATAACATGACTATATAGATACTCACACTCCACTATCGTCGTCGTTATATTTTTGGGGGAAATTTATTACCCCTCCAATCCTCCTCCATTTGGTAATCCCACCACATCTGCAAACAATGGAAATAAAAACACCCATCAATGCACTTTCCACCATGCATGGTATGCCTCCATACACCCCGCATCATCTACGTCCATTAGATCTATCGCTGCATTGGACTTGTTTGGCCATGGAGGTACTAGTTACTCTCCTCTAGGTCTTAGTCTAGCTCCGGCCTTCCTTAGTGCTCAAAGAGTTCTAACAAACACATATGGATCTAGGGTCACATCCTGGGCCATACCGAATTGTCAAGATACCCACTCCACCTAGAATAACTCGATCACCCTTGGAAACAAATCCTACAACCACATCATCCTCTATGTATGCATTGTAACTCTACTGTATCCTCTAACCATCCTCCACAGTCTTGGTATGGCCTCCATGTCACTTCCTCTAGCCCCATCTTATATATCAAGTCTCTATAGGTGTCAATATCCATCTTCCACGCATGCACACCAATCCATATCCTAATAAATATGTCTTTCATATCCTAATCTACTCACGGGGCACCAAAGAGACCTCAATATTGCTATATGCTCATAGGCCCATACATGTAATAATTTAGTAGCTCCAATTCCACCTCCATGCTCCTCCTTTTTAAATATATATAGATCCCTATATAGGTGGGCTAACACACATCATGCCTAGGAATACCTAGTACTCTCCTCCTCTATCCAATGGAAAATATCGTGCATCTTATATAAGATGCCCACACTTGTTATGTTGTGGAGCCTATTTTCATGTGTGGAAGTATTGAAGATTGTACACTAAAAGTACTATACACTCTCCATAGTTTTCTCATTGGGATTTAGGGCTAGGATGGGCCTCGGCGGGTCCGAGGGTGGAGCCCCTAAGAAAAAAGTGCTTGATATCTTGGGAAATGTTCTCTTCTCATATGGGTGGGATTTTTGACCCATAGGTTTATGGGGCAGTTTTGGCCCATGGTTTTGGTACCCATGGTATTGTAAAACTTCTTAAGTAGTTTCTTATTGATGTGCTTTTGGGATTTTGATAGGGTAGACATATCATTGTAGATGTGTGTGAGTTCAAGTGTGAATTCAAGAGAGTTTGTTGAGCACAACTCCAAATATATTTGATATTGTATTGAGAGAAAGAGGTGGCTTGTAATAAAATATGAGAAAGTGATTCTTAGTGGACATAGCCCAAATTGGGTGAACCACGTTAAATCTTGTCTTTATGTTTTGTTATTTTATTTTTTGCACTTTTATTTCAGATCTGTAATATTTTTCTAGCATATTATTTTCTACTATTGTGATTATGTGTGGGATTATTCCGTATATTTTATCCCTTATTTCCTAACAATTAGTATCAGATCCTGGTTTTGTTTGCTAAAGTGTTGAATCACAGGGAAATTTTTAGCTTAAGTGGGAGCTATGGTAGATGATGGAAGATAAAAAGTTGATAAATTCAATGGGAAAATTTTAGTCTTTGGAAGATTTAGATTGAAGATTACCTTTATCAAAAGGATCTTTATATTCTACTATCTGAGAAAGGGAACAAACCCTTGAGCATGACAGATGTAGAGTGGGATTTGTTGGATAGGAAGGCACTTGGAACAATTTGGCTATGTATTGCATCTTTGGTATTATTTAATGTTTCAAAGGAAAATAATACAAAATAACTAATGTATGCATCAAGGAAGTTATATTGAAAACCCTCTACCTCTAACAAGATATTTTTAATGAAAATGTTGTTTAATACAAGGATGTTTGAGAATAGTTCAGTAGCTGAACATTTAAATGATTTTAATATGGTTATGAATATGATAGCTTTGGTTACAATAGAATTTGATGAAGAAGTTAGGGCTTTATTAATTTTTGCTCCTTACCTAAGATTTGGAAAAGCATGGTAATGATGGTAAGAAACTCGGTTCTAGCTAACTCAAAGTTGAAGTTTGAGGACCTTGTAGGGGTGATTCTAAACAAGGAAATGTGAAGAAAAAACGTTGAGAAATCTTCTACTTCATGGAATTCTTTAACAATGTGGAAACTAGAGGGAGACAAAAGAATAAAGGAAGTCATGGAAAATTGAAAGATCGGGGAAAGGTCAAAATACAAAAGAAAGATGTATGTTGGAACTATAGAAAGTCCGGACATGCAAAGAAGGATTTTTGGGAGTTTCGGAAAAGAAGAAACAACAGAAGAAATCAAGGAGGTGAATGTGGCAACAAGTAATATCTTGCAGGATTCTTTGATTCTTTCTTTGTACAATATTACCGAATCTTAGCTTTTATATTCGGAGCTTCATTCCATGCTTCTCCACATAAGAATTATTTGTTGATTATGTTCAACGGGATTTTGGACATTTTCTTCTTAGTGATGATGAGCCTTGCATCATAGTTGGAAAAGGATATGTTCAAGTTAAAATGTAGAATGGGAATACATGGCTATTAAAGGATGTCAAACATGTTTCTACATTAAGACAAAACTTGATATCAACGAGGCGCTTAGGAAATGATGGTTGTCTTGTGATATTTACATCGACTCTTGGAAGGTTATTAAGGGTGATCCTTTGATTTTAAGAGGTAAGAAGGTTGGAACCTTGTATTTAACCATTGATAGCACTAATGCTTGTAATCTTGTGGATTTAGATGTAGATACAACATTGTGGTACTATAGGATCGGTCATATGATCCATAAGAGCATGCAGATCATAAAGAAGAATTTTCTTGGATTTAGAAAAAGAGGTTTGAATTTATGTGATAAATGTGTATATGGGAAACACAAACAAGTAAAGTTTCTCAAGGTTGGACCTACATTGAAAGATAGTAAATTGGATCTAGTACATTCTTATGTATGGGGGATGACTCAAGTATCATCTCTTGGGGGTCAAATTATTATGTTATTTTTACCGATGATGCAACAAGGAAAGTTTTGGTATATTGAATTAAAAATAAATCTAATGTATTTGACACTTTTGTTAAATGGAAAGTCTTGGTAGAGAATGAGACAGGTCTTAAGCTAAAACTCTTAGGTTAGATAATGGAGGGGACTATTGCAGCAATGATTTTGATTATTATTTTTCTAAGAATGGAATCCATAGGAAAAATATGGTTTCCAAGAACTCCACAAAGAGAACGGGGTTTCAAAAAGGATGAACATGACAATAATGGAATGTGCTAGGAATATGAGGTTACATGTGTGACTATCTCTTTATTTTTGGGTAGAAGTGGTAAGCAAAACTATGTACTTAATAAATAGAGGACCCTCAAGTGCCTTGGATGGAGGCATACCCGAGGAGGATTGGTCCAGTAAGAAAGTTGACTACTCATTTCTTACGGTCTTTGGATGTGAGGTGTTTGTCCACATTTACAAGGATGATACGACCAATTTAGAGGCTAAGTTAGAAAAATGCACTTTCATTGGTTATGGTGGTGATGACTTTGGATATAAATGTTGGAGTATTAAGGACAAGAAAATCATTCGATCGAGGGATATGGCATTTAATGAGAAAGTTATGTATAAGCAACAATTATAGGAATACATTGGCGAATCCAAGAAAGAATATGCAGTGGTAGAGGATCTTCCGAATGGGAAAGTAACACATGAATCAGTTCAGGAACCTACTCAATAGGAACCCCAAACTCCTATTTTGAGGAGGTCTTCTAGGGAAAGAAGAGAACCTAAATTTTTTTCTCCTTCTCTTTATTATTTATTACTCACTGATGGTGGAGAGCTAGGAGCTTTGATGAAGCAATGCAGTAGATTCCAAGAAGAAGTGGGAGAAATCCATGGATGAGGAGCACCAGTCTTCTCATGGAGAACCAGACTTGGGATTTGGTGAAGCTACCCGAAGGAAAAAGAGCATTGCAAAACAAGTGGGTGTATAGAGTTAAAGAGGAATAAGGAGGAAAGAAAAGATACGAATCCTAGTTGATGGTCAAGGGGTTTACACATAAAAAAGGTATAGATTTTGATGAGATTTTTTTCTCCTATAGTAAAAATGAATTTTATTAGAACTTTTCTTGGAATAGTGGCGTAGAAGAATCACACTTAGAGTATCTAGATGTACAAACTATATTCCTCCATGGTGATTTAGAGGAGGATCTATATATGCAATAACTAGAGGTTTTTAAGCTCAAAGGTAAAAGGAGATGGTGTGTAAATTGAATATAATCTTGCATAGCTTGAAACAAGCTCCACGTCAATGGTATAAGAAATTTGATATCTTTAGGATGGAACAAGGTTATATTAAATGTCATTCGACCATTGTGTGTATATAAAGAAATTTTAGGATGGTAGTTATATTATTTTGCGCTTGTATGTGGATGAAATGTTGGTTGTAGGTAGAAATATGTAGGAAATAATAGTACTCCAAAAGTAACTAAGTGACTCCTTTCTATGAAGTATTTTTGGGTAGCCAAAAAATCCTTAGTATGAGGATATATAGGGATAGGAAGGAACAAAAGATGAATTTATCTCGGAAGAGTACATTAAGAAGTTCTTGGAGAGGTTTAATATGTAGGATAATAAACCAATTGGTACTCCTTTGGAAAGCCATTTTAAGTTATCAAAGGAGTTGTGTCCCAAGACAAAGTAGGAGAGAAATTAGATTTCCAAAGTACCTTACTCAAGAGCGGTGTGGAATTTGATGTATGCCATGGTGTACACTAGGGATGATATTGCACATGTAGTGGGGTAAGTGAGTATATTTATGAGTGATCCGGTAAAGATCACCGTCAGAAGTAAATATCAAAGGAGCCATGTCCCAAAAACGGGGTAGGAGAGAGACCATATTTGTAAAGTACCTTACTCATCAGTGATTGGAAATTTGATGTATGTCATGGTGTGCACTAGGGCTGATATTGCACATGTAGTGGGGAAAGTGAGTATATTTATGAGTGATTTAGGTAAATATCAATGACAGGTAGTAAAGTGGATCCTTTGGTACTTGAGAGGGACCATGGGGGAATTTTTGTACTACAAAGGACCGAGATACCACTTTTTGTGGTTATGTAGATTCAGATATAGATGGAGATGTAGATAGCGGGAGGAACACAACATGCTATATTTTCACTATAGGTGGGAAAACAATGAGCTTGATTTAACGACTATAGAAGCTTGTGGCTTTATTGTCAACCACAAAGGATGATTATGTTGTTGCCACAAAGGAAATCAAAGAGCTGATTTGGTTACAACAATTTCTTGAGGAGTTAGGGCATAAGAAGATGGAAGGGGAGCTGAAAAGTGATAGTCAAAGTGCTATATACTTAGCTAAGAACTATACTTTCCACTCTAGGATGAATTATATATTGCTAGGTATCATTTCATTAGGAAAAATTTGGAGGAAGATAAGTTGAAACCGGAGAAGATTTATACCAGTCTGAGAATCCTACGAAATGATGACCAAGGTGGTCATAAGGGAGAAACTAAAGCTATGTTCAGCTTTGGTTGGTATTTATGGATGAAAGTGAAGGGTTGAGAAGCTTTCTCGGAGGAAAACTAGTCTCCAAGTAGGAGATTGTTATGTTGTGGAGCCTTTTTCATGTCCTGGAAGTGTTGAAGATTGTACAATAAAAGCAAATATGCTTAATCGATTCCTATTGATGTGTTTTTGAGATTTTGATAGGGTAGATATATCATTATAAATGATTGTGAGTTCAAGTGTGAATTTAGGAGAGTTGTTGAGCACAACTCTAAATAGATCTGGGTATTATATTGAGAGAAAGAGGTAGCTTGTAATAAAATATGAGAAAGTGATTCTTAGTAGACGTACCCCAAATTGGGTAAACAATGTTAAATATTGTCTCGTGTTTTTTCTCTTATTTTATTCACTTTTATTTAAGATCTCATTACGATTCTAGGTGGGATTTTTTCACATATTTTATCCCTTATTTTCTAATAACACCACCTCCCTCACTATAATCGATGATGCAATAGCGATGACTATAAATTTCCACAAGCATGGAATCCCTGATCTCAAAATCACATCCAAGCTAATTTGGGCCTCAACATGCACTCAAGTCCACATAAAATAACACCTAACATTCCTCATATATCTCTCCATATCCTCAATAGCCATTGCTTATACCCTATCGCTAATAATAGGTAATTTCATTATGTGATATACATCCTCTAATGTAATTGTCATCTCACCTGTAGGTAGCCAAAACATACAAGTTTCTGCACACCATCTCTCACACAAAGTTATCAACATCAACATATTATGGGGCACATCCCCCATCCTCGGTATGTGCCGCAGGCTGACATGGTCCATAACCTCCTAATCATCATTTGAAAAACCCAACTTGATAAACATACTCAAGTGGTGACTACCATGGAAATCCCTCAAATAGATATCCCTCTACACACCACAAAACAAAAAAACATGCATTAGATTACTATACATATGCCAACATAACAACTTACGAAATCACTATGCATCAAATTTGATGTTTACATCATTCAAAATAAAAATCATACTTTTTGGACATGGGTGCCCATAAGTATCTTGGGGGCACCCATGATTCGACACCGCCCCATGCCCGGTGCTCCTGTCTTAAAAGTCGGTATTGCTTTACTACTCTTGTCTAGGTGTAAAACACCAAGAAAAACAAAAATATTTTTTTTTTCTAAAATTCACCAAAAACAACTACTACACACGTATTTTTGAAAAAATCACACTTACCAACTCCGCCGTTGTACGCGATGTCATGACGGTCACTAACATCTCGAATTAGTTAGATCATGGTGGTCTAACTCATGAAATCCTTACACACTCAGAGATCACTCTCACACTCGCACAAAAGACAATTGAGTTGACTAATCACTTTATCACTTTACTATGGTAATACTTAACATTCACTACTCAACTAATACATGTCACATTATTTTGCTAATATCTTGAGCATTTTTATTCTAATTTCTATACCATTTAGGAAACTCTCTTTAGAATTCCTCCTACCATCATATGATACATATAACACACACACACACACACACACACACACACACACACACACACACACACACACACACCATTTATCCTTGACATTCTATTTCACTTGATCTACACATATTTTTGTGATATCCATCATACATTGTCTATTAACGTGCTTACTTTCAGCTCATCATTCATTCTTATTATCATTTCCCTTTTACCGAAAGGGGGCATACAATTAGGGTGATCCGATAATTCCCTTTAAAACACTACATGATTACTCAACACTTCTAATTCATCATTTTCAAACATTTACTAATACACCATGTGAAATTTCATCATTTTCTATCGATTCCCCTAATGAATTAACCCGAGGGAAACGAGTTTAAAATATCTCTAAGAGTAAAACAATCAAAATAAAATAATCAATCAACCAATAAAATATGTTCAATTCTTTAACAATCAAATTAATACCATTCAATCGATACAATACAACATAGTTAGTCTCTAAAATGACCTAACTTGGGAGTTACATGCAGCCTCCCAGATGACCTTACTTAGGAGTTACATTTATTACTTTCCCGATGACCTAACATGGAAAGTTATTCTACATTTCAAATTTTCTTCTAGATGACTTTACTTGGAAGAAATCACACACATTGTAGAGAAACCCTTGGAGTAGGATAAATGAGATGTCATTACCTTTCCTTTACTACTCTTATAGGGATCAATATGTTTGATCAAAATATTTTGATCCAAAATCACTGAAAATTTGATTTGTGTCTATATGCAGTGGTTAGATATTTAAGGATGTAGTTAAAGGTTGGAGAATAATACACATTTCTCTCTACACTCTTTCTTTGTTGGCATGACACCCAAATCCTCCTTTTTTCATACACATGTAATCAAGTTGGGAACTGATCACTCCCTACCCCATCACATTGTCATCATACAAAATTTGAAATCATCAATCATTCCACATCACAAACATCAATCTCATTTAGTGCACTTCATCATGATATTACATCTCTCGTTATGCCGCATGGATCAACATGTTGATCCATGGTTCATCATACTATATGTTTTCATTCAACATGCTCTTCTGCCACATCTTTGCATTCTTCTATAAAATGGGATTTTCTGGACTTCTATCAGGTACACATCTCTAACTACTTTATGTTACCAAGCTTTATCTCACCAACATAAAGTGAGGCCAAATGTAGTCACAAAATCATGCACTTACTACTATTATTATATTGTAAAGTATGTTGTTTTATATATGGATCTTGCGTAAGAAAAGTATTCACTGATGATCCATTCCATAGTCCAGTCATCTGTCTTGTTGGTATTTACCGTTGTTGGTCTTGTACATTCATTACTCACTCACATAGTTCGGTAAGGTATTAGGGATTCCTATTTGTCAAGACTCACTAGTTGTCATCACTAATCTCTCGACTAGGGCACCTAGAGAGGTATTAAGGTGGATGGGGTACCACAGTCCCGATTTTAGGCACCATGGTCCCCGTCACACTTGGTTTTAATTTTTACATTCAAGGTTTGTCTTTCTAGTTTTCTCTCTCATCTTCTCGAGGTACTAGTCAGCATATCGGGTCATTACTATCAAAATTTGAGCAAGAGATCCCTATATAAACACAACATACATACTACCTTATGTGCAGACTATTTCTATCAAGGGATATCTATCTACATAGAGAAAGGGACTGCATTTGGGCACTATTATACATCACACACTACATAGGAATGGGATTTCATTCTATCTCATCCACTATTTAACATTTTATCTAGCTACTGCCCACTATCTCCACATCATTGGCGCTAGGGAAACCTCGGAACATTATTACACACACAAGCACACATAACTACATTAATTCTCGATGTAGTGCAATGCTTAGTTGTAAGTCCACCATTCTAGATACTAAGGACACTTCAACCACTTAATTTTCATCTTTCTTTTTTAGGGTTTGATGCTTTGTGTGGGGTTTTGCGTGTAATTATTCATTATAGGTTTACGATGACATCAGCGAACCAAGTGCGACACTCACCCTAACAAAGGTAAATAATTACGAAGACCTACAATAGTATCAAAATTAGAGTCCAATATTTTTGGTAGACTAGGGTATCCATATTTCAAAGAATGACACCCAGAAAGCACCCTTATCCCTCTTCAAGCACCCGAGTCCGGACACTCGCCTTTGCTATAATTTTATGAGGTTCATTGTGACACTTTGTTCCACCATTCCATCATTATGTTTAGTCCTAGATCACTGTGAGGTAAGTCCAATTCATGTAAGTACCTTCCCATTTTATTTTATTTCATTTAAAATATCAAATAAACTATTTAGCATTTATATTTCATTTAAGTGTCATTTATCATAGTTTGACATTTCTTATTTTAATAAAATATTTCTGATTTTATTTAGTTAGGTGTAACATGCAAGGCATGTCTAGAAATAGGAAAGGAAAGGGGTAAAACACATGCAAGGAAGACATCTAATTATAGAAAAACAACATTGATATGGTGAGCTATTTATAATTTGATCTAGAGTTAAAACAGAGTTTTAAGGCATGAAACCTATGTTTAGGACATTTATTATTAAAATTAAAATATTTAAGCGATGAAGGGCAAGTTTCCACCATAGATAAATATGTGTTGAAATATTTGTAATTGATGTGATTAATGGAGAGGTAGATAGAGCTAGAGGTATGTGGTTATGGAGGTATATAATGTATGTGCATGGCAAGTAATGTGCGTATGGATGTAATCAGTGAGTCTATGTAATAAAATGAACTGTGCTAATGATAGATAACTATGTATGGATTATAGGTTTAGTAATGATGGAAATGATGTAATGGGAATCCAAATACTACTGTTAATTATCTATGTTGATTAGTTTCCTTACTACATGTGTTATCTTTGCTATACTTTTTTGTTATCTTCACTCATAATATAATGGTTAAGAATATAAACCACATCTTGATAAGTGAACAAAGGAGGAACTCGGTAGGTTGCATGTGCTTCGGGTGATTTCTTAGGAACCTATCTAGGTGAAGTGTCAATGCACTTGACGTTGTAAATTATTGGTAACTAGACTCCAACATTTTGGTTATGTTGTCGATACTATTTTCATTCTTATCATAAATATGTGGTGTGCATATGGTTTTTTTACTATTAATAGAGAATATTGACTATCACTAGAGAATTTTCTAAAAGATATAATATTGGATGGGATTTTAATGCATGTAAATAGGTGGAAGATAATCTATATATGATTATTTTTATGATACATTATTTAGTTTCTTCCCGGTAGATCTATATGAATGGCTTGAAACTTATGCACATAATAGGGGTTTCGGGATGGGAAAGAAGAAACTATGGAGCCATGATAAGTACCAAAGAACTCTCGATCTGGATGAACTATGGACTCAAGCTATAGGTCACTGGTGGGAAGGAGTGTTGTGCAATTATACCTTAGAGTACACAATTTCAACATATTTTTTCCCGAAATAAAAAGATTTTTGGTTTCTATATGAACCCGAGGATCATACTTACGTATTGATGGGACGCCGAAACCACGCAAGAGCAGGAAGTAGGTTGGGGAAAGATGACATTGGTCCAAGTGGAAGAAAGAGATATAGAGGAAATACTACACATATATAATGATGTGAAAGAGAGGGAAGTTGAAGAGGCACTTAGAATGAGATTTATTGGGCCAGGAGGGATTGCTGAGAACCTTGTAGAAGGTGAGGGGCCGTAGGACCATATCCCTCGAATATCGGGGAACATAGTAGAAGGACCCCTTAGACATCTAATGAAAGAAATTCTGAGGAAATAATGAGAATCATTGGTTTGCATATGACCCATCTCGGAAAACTATCCCTTGCACTTGGTGCTTGGAATTTAGAAGTTGTTATATAAGATCATCATAGTGACAATGAGTAAGAAGGTTATCAAGGATCCCACGTTGGATTGGATATATAGGTAGGAACGTGTTAGTATCGACACATGAGGCAAAACAAATTAAGGTAACGCATATGGCGGCACTGTGGACCCGTTTTTAGACAAAATTTATTTGGAATAAATATGATAGGCATAACCATAGGAAAAAGAAATGGCTCTTTACCCATTAGAGGCAATACTATAGGTGAATTATTAATACAAACAGTTGGTGTGTAGTTCAACATTACTATAGGGACACAAGGTAATACTTCTACATGCCCCCGGATCACGACAGGAGGCTTGGGAGGATCATGACCTCAACAACCTACACAATAACCTCAAAGACCATAACAACAGCCCCCTCATATATTTTTCAAGAATGTACCTTCATTTTCTAGAATATCAAGGTGTAGAAGATATAGAAGAGCATTTGCACAAGTGTGAACTTCTTGGAGGGCCAAAAAAATAAAAACCCAAGACCAAAAGGCTAGCTAGTATCCTACAACACTTAATATATGTACACATAGTTGGTATAGGAAGTATGATCCAAAAAAGACAGTGATGGACTATGATGCACTTTGGGCTACTTTTTGGCTAAATTCCACATACCTAAATTTGAGCCCCAAAGCATTAGCATGTTGAAAGACATAAAACAAGGCTTGTATGAGAGTGTTAGAGAGTATTCATTTAAGACCTTACCATCCAAGATCAATATGAAATTCATCCGATATAGTGCATGCGTAATGGTTTTTAGGAGGCTTGATGACACCTTTTCAAAACATGTCATCACATAAGATGTTCACTGACCCGCATGAGCCTTTGGAAGTAGCACTATAGGCATAAATGGTTGGGAAACTTTCTTGAGACCCAAATTGCATCAATGGCCCCTCACTGGAAAAATTATCCACCAATTCATCTCATGAGACTTGTAGTGGACTCTAATGTACCGATTGTGAAGTAGAGGGGTATTCAAAGGATATTTTTCCACACATGAATGTGTGCACACTATTAATATCTTTTGAATTTTTGTTAAGATCTATAATGTCCATAAATATCCACTTTTACAATGTTCTTGTAGATCAAGAATTTTACTACCTATCCAAGTTAATGTATCGAAACTAAACACAAAAACCCTAAAAAACTCAAATGAAATCGATACCTGATAGATAAGGTAAGATCCAAAGATGTAGATGGAAAAGAAAGCCGATGTAGATAAGACGGGCACACACGAGAAATGATCTTAAAAGTCCAAAGATCCAAGAAACTGATCTTAAAAAGAGATCGAGACATAGATGCTTGATAGAAAAAGACAACGTTAAAATATATTTGGGTGGACTGCCCGAAAAGTGGGTTCGGGAAGCGATAAGCTCCCTCGGTGGATGTCAATCCATGTTTTCAATTAAGGAAAGAAGCATACATGATAAAATATGTAAGTAAATGTCTAGATTTTGATTAAAAATGACAAACAGAAAGTAAACAGCAGACAAAAACCAATAGAAAATGGGCAAAGTGTGAAAAAAATGTTGGATTTGTGTTCCCTGAATTATTTTACTGTCCAGCGAGCGTAGATCGGTGTCGATTAAGAAAATCAGATTCGAATGAGATAGATCGGCATCGACCGAGATAGGTCGGCATAAACTAGAGAGAATCGACATCGTCGGCCCAGGGTACGGTCGGCGTCGACTTGGAGAAAATTGTAGGAAGATTGAGAAACAGACAGTGGAAGCTAAATCGTCGATCTCTGCTGGATCTGCAAGAGTCGTAGGGATACTGACAAGGCTCCACCTTCACTGGATGCAGGAATAGAGTTACCAAGAGATCGATGGAGGCTCACGATGTTAATGTGGTAGGAGCAGAGTAACGGTACTCCTCTCAGGGATTGATTTGGATAGAATTCACTTTCGCTTGATAGATAATGCTCAGACTTGATGCTCAAAACTCTCTGTCATTTTTTTGTCTAACCATAACTGAATTCTAGCCCTGTATTTGTAATCAGCGCTGACCGAGATTAAATCGACACCGCTCCAAAAAATTGGCGTCGACCGAGTACCGGTCGGTGCCGATCAGGGAAGAGACTCCCAAAATGGCCAAAAGGGACAATTTTTGGAAAGATGAAAGTGATCCTTCCACCTCAAATATGGGAAATATCCCATTGCTTGGTTTGGGATGAGGAGAAATAGGGGGGATAGATGGATAAAATAGATATGGGAGGTTAAGAATTGATATGGGGTAGATAAGTGGTTAAGATATATGTAAAAAGTATAATTAAATAGTTAATATTTAATTATCTATGGGTAAAACATAATGGGGTGAAATAGACTTAGGATAAATGTTTAAATCAAATATTAAATAATACCCTAAGGAAGAAGTGGTGATATAAATGTGGTCCATGTTACCCGAGAAGGCAAATGCACGCGGGGGACACTAAATTGGGTAACCAATTTTAGGTGTCTACATTTTGCCCCTTTTTGTCAAGTAACTTGCGATAAGCAAAGTTGTGAGACAAAAACAAGGAGTTGGAAGAAAGGAAGAAAAAGTGATAATGTGATCCCCCTCAAACTAGGGATGGGATGGGCCCCAAAAGAGCAACCGATCCCAAGTTTGAAAAAGGTAGATGAAAATGCAGGATGCCCTAGCTAGATTCTGGAGTAGATCTGATCATTAATGATGCACAAAAATAATAAAAAGGCAGCAACCTAAGGAACTCACATTGGTAGGGCAGAGTAGATGATCTCTGCATGAGACGATGTTAGTACCTACAAACCCGTGAGTGTAAGGAGTGCTAAAAACCCGTAGTGTAAGGAGTGCTTTTAAAAAATAGAGCACCTAAAGAGAGACACTTTGGTAGGGACAACCAGACGGTCTGCGAAGCAGATGACGTTAGTGCCTACATACCCATTAACTTTAAGCTTCCAAAAATGTGAGTGCCCCATGTATAGGGAATAGGCTCGAAATGGGTGATAATATCGAAAGTATGTGCCAAAAGGAGGCAACACTCGAGAACAATAATTCCCAAATAAATAAGCCAAGCATCAACACTATGGTAAGAAGATTAGGAGATGGAAGAAAGTGAGGTGAAGAAGTAAAAGTGCAACCAATCGGCAACAATAGGCCTAAATCGGCGTCGATCCAGATTAATCGGCGCCGACCATAAAAATCGGTGTTGACCACACAAATCGGTGCCGACCGCACAAGCCCATATAAATATGTGAAAGGAAAACGTGAACGATTTATTTAGACCATGACGATTGATTTAGAGAGAGTCAAAAATTGGTTTTGAGCACCATGGAAGCCTCTGGGAGTAGTCAGAAGTAGAAGAGGACACGACCAGGGGTAAGTGGATCTACCCAAACTTTCCTATATAGTTTTATCATGAAATAGCATATTAGGATGCCAAATTTTTTTAAAGAAAAAACTAGATAAATGAGAGGCTAGAGCATTGTGGGGTGTTTGGCCTTGCAATCAGCGTCGATTGTTAAAATTGACGCCGATTTAGTTAGATCAGTGCATCGATTGTTAAAATCGACGCCGATTTAGTTAGATCGGCATCGATTGTTAAAATTGTCATCATCGACTAAATCAGATCGATGTCGATTTGACTCAATCGATGCCGATTGCAATGTTTAGATTTAAGAAATTGATAGAATGTATTTTTTTATATTTGGATGTGGATAAGTAAGTAACTAACACTATTCATGGTGTCTGTGTGATGTAGGCACAAGAGGCTTTGCATATGTGGGATGCTATTCTTGAGCTTCTAGAGACCATTCTCCCCGATGTGACTGATGCGGATTGGTGTCACCTAGAGCTAGCCGGGCTCGGGGGCTTCTGGTACTACCGACGGTGCCTTGAGATGTAGAGCTGATGTGAGCACTAGTATGGTGATGGGATAGCAGGACATGCACTTTTTAGGTTCAGGATGGTGAGATGACCATCACCCATGAGGATATATATAGGATCCTGAGGCTGCCGATCACCGGGGACCCGATTGAGATTACTCCACAAGAGCAGCAGCAGAGGGCCCTAGGATGATTGTATGGGGATAGGGTAGATGATTCAGAGATAGTGTCCAGGGCGGTGAGGATAGCCTCTCATTATAGACAGGATGATGCCAAGAGCAGACGGATAGTACTGATTCAGATGGCGATCTCCTATTTTTCTCTGCCAGATTCAGGAGGTGGGATATTTCCATTGTTGTTACTAGACTATGTTTGTGACATCCTATAGTTTAGACATGTGTTCACGTTTTTCGATGCCCTGATAGCTCAGATATATTATGAGTTATGGATGTACACCACCGTAGGAGGATAGGCATCGATGTTAGCTTTGTGCTCCATTGTTGGGCATATGAGCACATAGCAGTGATCAGGCCATCCAGGCTTCCATGGATGCCAACAGTAGAGGGGGCCATTGATTATGGATTCTGCAATGACAAGCTGACATGGCCCCGGGAGATATAGGGAGATCTACGGAGTGGTATGTTGAGTGTTTCAGGACGTTGACATAAGAGCAGGTCATTTGGAGACCATATCGATTCTACCCGACATGGCCAGCTCAGGAGGCTCACCTGGTGGGGTTGAGATGGAGCAGGGTGGTTAGGGGCCGCAGGCCAGATATGTGGGAGTGCATCCCATTTATGCGGGTATTGAGGCATTTCAGGCCTAGTTCAGATAGTTCCGACCACCTATAGGCCATACAGGTGAGATAGCAGAGAGACTGATCTATCGATTTTGATCCCGATAGATCTATTGAGGGAGGCCCCACCTTCCACAGATAGTGATGACGACACCGGAGTAGATGATGGCTATGTGGCATGGTATTCTATAGAGTTACCACGACACCTGCCAGCATCTATAGACGTAAACGAGGAGGATATAGCCACAGTGCTGGAGAGGTTGGAGGGAGAGCATGCCACCCTGGTGTAGACACACCAGGCTGCCCTCGAGGAGATCAGAGCTCTGATGGAGGAGAGGGATGCACTGATACTGGAGAGAGACACAACTCGTCAGGAGCGAGATATAGTGATCCAATAGAGGGATCGCTACCATCGGCATAGAGAGGCCCTCAGGGCCAAATATGGTGATACAAGCACTATGTCAGAGTCCGGGTTACAAGGTGCATCATTAGGAGAGCCACCACCACTAGCACCAATAACACCATTACAAGCACTTAGTACGGTGAGCCTGAGTACTTATCAGTCTCTCCTTGCCGAGGTGAGATACTACGAGGATGCCCTGACACAACATGCCCCTGATGTGCCTCGTTACGGTGCGAGGAGGAGATCAGCGATAGTTGTAGCTAGTGGTGCATTAGAGGAGGGAGCGCCGGGAGACCAAGGTGGCAACAGCCCCCAAGGTAGGTGCTTCTAGCTCGATAGCGGTGGCGGAGAGATAACTTGGACCAGAGGAGGGTGGAGGAGATAGCGTCTTCCACCTATCGGATTTCATGATATAGATATGTTATATTTTTGTATCGATATATTGATGTAGCCTCGATTTGAAGGCATTTTTTATGTATGATATAGATGGCTTGATTGAAAGCCATCCATTCTTTGTTTGTAGAGACACTCATTTATATATATAGATTCATCATTTTCTGTGTCATGTGATTGTACTCATGCATGTAATTTTAATAGATATGGATAGATGTAGCGTAATTGTGATGGATATAGACATATGCTGAATGAGGATAAATAGATGTGATTTGATGGACATAGACATAGAGGATAGATAGATAGATGTGATGATGTGATTGATATGTGGATTTAATTTTGATGAAAAATAGATATAGATAGATGTAGTGTAACTTGGATGGACACGTTTTTAGATGATAGATGGATAGATGGATAGATGTGATTGATAGATTTGATATGTTTAAGATGTTAATTTAATTTTGATGAAAATAGATAGGTAGATTCACATGTGTTTGTAATACATGCTTTGATATGTTTTTAGACAAAGTAGATAAGATGAATATAGATAGATGATAGATTTTGACTAAATTAACATGTTAAATGTCAATTTAATTGGATGAATAACAAATAATAATGGGAAATGCTCTCTGTGAGAGAAAAGGATGTAATGAAATGACCTTGATTAGAAATAAAGGCAATACACCTAGATAAGAAAAAGAATGATAAGCTAGGCCCCTAACCGACCATAAATAGAGACTTTGATAGGAAACCAAAAGACCATGCATATAAGGCCATATATGAGGTTAAAATAAACCTGACACTAGCTAGTCGCAAACCAAATCTAGAAGGTAAATGGAAGGAGAAGTAAGTATTTATCTTGTCAAAATTTACAAAGGACAAAATACATGCTCACGTTGGGAAAATAGGGTTCTCCATATGATCAACAAAAGGTCTTATGTCTTAGCTTCATGATTTTTGTTTTGACAGAAGAGAAAACTGATCAATGCGGGAAGTTTGTTAGATATAGAAAGACTGATCGATACGGGAAGTCTTTCAATGATGCTAAGAAGTAAAAAAATAGCCATCCTTTAAGGGAACGGTCTATATTTCGAATGTAGCCATCCTTCAAGGGCATGGTCTATATTTTGAATGTAGCCATCCTTCAAGGGCATGGTCTATATCTTTTGATTCATTTGAAAATGCATAGATAGCTGTCCTTTGAGGGATCAGTCTATCTTTTCAAAAAAATTAGGATAACACCTTTTGTTTTTTTTTTTTTTGGAGCTTTTGGAGATTTTTTGAAAGAAGTTGAGTGTAGACCAAATAGATCAGATAGAGGGGAAGAAAATGTATAAAAAAGCACGTACTCATGCCCCAAGTAGATTCGATTAAGATAGATACTTGGGACAGATGAAGAAGTGATTAAGGTGTCCCTACTAGGAGGAGGAACATATCCATAAGAAAAATGCCATGAGTAGAGCTGCGATACTCATATTTAAGGTAGAAAAGACATAACGTGGAGAACCACATAGTTCCGAATCACTATAAAAATATATGACTGGTTGTTAGATGGATGAAAGATCTGTTTTTGACTAATATCATGTAAGATAGATTTTAATAGTAAAATGGCCTTAGATGTAAGGCATTAAGAGGTTCCATTTCAGGTACACCATCCATGGAAGATAGATGATAAGCCCCAGACCCATATTTATGAGTGACTACGTACGGACCCATCCAGTTAGGAGTGAAAACTTACCATGCTGACTCCTTTCTAGCGTAGTGACATTTTGGTTTTCTTTAAGAACAAGATCACCAACTTTGAAGTCATGGTGTTGCAAGTGCTTGTTATAAGCATGTTTGACACGCTCAAGATAGATTTGATGATGCTCAAGAGCATTGAGATGCCGCTCATCTAGAAACTCAAGCTGTGCTAGACGATTTTGATGATAGTCCTCATCAGAGACAAATTCTCTGAGAGAAACACGAAGAGATGGGATCTGGACTTCCAAAGGAAGAATAGCCTCTGACCCATAGACTAGAGAGAAGGGAGTAGCACCTATAGGAGTATGAATGCTAGTCCGATAAGCCCAGAGAGAAAAATGGATATGTAAATGCCAATCCCTACCAAAATCGACTAGTTACTTTTGCGAGGATGTTATGCGACGTTTTATTGGAAGCCTCAGCCTGGCCGTTAGCTTGGGGATAGTATGGAGAAGAAAAGCTGAGTTTGATATTGAAAGCGTCATAGAGGTTCTGCAAATCAACGTTTTTGAAATATTTACCATTGTTTGTGATGAGTTTGTGTGGAACACCAAAGCGAAAAATGATGTGTTGATAGACAAAATCAACTATGGGTTTAGCTTTGGTCGATGAAAGAGGAATAGCTTCCACCCACTTAGTAAAGTATTATGTGGCAGTAATGATAGAATGATGACGCTATGAAGAGTGGGGATTGATGAGACCGATGAGATCAAGACCCCATTGTGAAAAAGGCCACAAATCCACTGCAGGTCAAAGCCTGATTTGGGATATGTGTGAGATTGGAATGTTGTTGACACTTGACACATTTCTTAGTGTATTCACAACAATCTCGATTAAGAGAAGGCCAATAATAGCCTAAACATAAGATGCATTTAGCTATGGCCAAGCCACTAAAATGTCCACCATAGATACCATCATGGACTTCCTGGATGGCTTTAGATGATTCAGGGGTTTTGAGGCACCGAAGCAAAATACCATCAAAACCACGTTTGTAGAGGATTCCGCCTAAATAGTATAGTGATTAGCGTAGGATAAAAGATCTTCTACCATTGGAAGTCAAATTTGGAGGAAGCACTGAATGGGATAGATAATCAATGATGTGTTGATACCACTCATCTTGAGTATTGGTTGTGACGGCATTGATTGAAGTCAGTTACCTGAGATGAGATGGTTGATGTAATCATTGCACAGCCACATAAAGTCACGAGTCTTCGGTAAAAGGTGGAATAAGCAGGATAATGAAGCCATTGTATCTCGTGAATTGGTTCACGTGTGAAGGAATATCTTGGATAGTGAATTTATCAAAATATTGAAGTTGAAAGAGAAGGATATCATGATATTTTGAAGGATATCATTCTTGCATTGATAGACACCCATGACTTGATTAATGATGAGTTCAGAGTCACCAAATATGTCGATATGGCGGGTGCCAAGATTAATGGTGTTTTGAAGACCTAAAACAAGAGCTTCATATTCAGCCATATTATTGGTACACTCAAAGTTAAGTTTGTGTGCAACTGGGATAGGTGCACCCCAAGGAGAAATCATAACGAAACCTGCACCTCCCCCTTACTAGCATTTGGATCCATCAAAGAAGAGTTTTACTTTAAATGGAGAAAGACCAAAATCAATTTGTTGGATATATTCATCGGGGAATTGAGCAAGGGGGACTTGAGTGTCTGGAAGAGGAGCATCAGCTAATTGATCTGCAATGACCTGACCCTTGATAGATTTTTACAGGATAAACTCGAGATCAAATTCTGTCATGAGCATGAGCCAACGAGTGATACGATCATTGTGATAAGGATTTGCATGCATTGTCTTGAGTGGATTGACACTTGTGATAATGTAAGTTTTGTGATTGAGAAGGTAGTGACGAAGCTTAGAAGTTGCAAAGAAGAGAGCACAACACAACTTTTCAGCTTCAGAATAACGTGTTTCATACTCATGAAGAGTGCGACTAATGTAATAGACGGCTTGTTCTCTACCACTAGCATCCCGATGCGAGATCATGGCTCCCAAAGCATGGTCAGTCACATAAATATAAAGATAGAATGGCTCCCCCTCGTGTGGAGGTGTAAGCACAGGTGGGGAAAGAAGATAAGCTTTGAGATCATCAAAGGCCTTTTGGCAATGCTCATCCCATTCAAAATGAACATTCTTACGGAGGAGATGATGAAAAGGTTGACAACGGTCTGATAGTTGTGAGATAAAATGACACACTGATTGAAGGCATCCTTGAAGACCACGGAGTTTTTAAGTTAGAAGGGGGAGGCATCTCAAGGATAGATTTTATTTTTGCGGGGTTCACTTCAATACCCCTAATATAAATGATAAAGTGTAAGAGTTTACCAGTGAGAATGCCAAACACGCACTTAGATGGATTTAGTGGAAGAAAAAGTGAATGAGCCTCTCAAAGAGAGGTGCAAGAGTGAAAAGATGATCCTGACAGTGTTTGGATTTACCGAGGAGATCATCAACGTAATCTTCCACGGTTTTGTGTAAGAGATCATGGAAGATGTAGGTCATTGCTTGCTGATAGGTTACTCCTGCATTCTTAAGACCGAAAGGCATGACACGATAACAAAAATCCCCCAAGGAGTTATGAAGGAAGTCTTATGTTGGTCCTCTGGTGTGATGAGAATTTGATTATACCCAGAGAAACCATCCATAAGAGAAAGCATCTCATGACCTGCCATTAAATCCACGAGTTGGTCGATATTAGGTAGAGGAAAATCATCTTTTGGAAAAGCAAGATTAAGATCTCGGAAGTCGGTAAAAATTTGAATTTTCCCAGAAGCTTTGGTTACTGGTACTACCTTTGAAACCCATTGTGGATAATCAATGGGTTAGATGAAGTTAGCGAAAAGCAAACGTTGTAACTCTTCTTTAATAAGAAGGGCTACTCGAGGGTGCATTTTACGTAATTTTTACTTAACCAGTTTGATGTCTAGAAGAGTAATGATATTGTGGACCATGATATTCGGATCAAGTCCTGGCATATCCTCATATGATCAAGCGAAGGCTTGACGATGGTTAGAAATAAAAGTGGTAAAGTCTCCTAACTCCTGTGGATTAAGATATTGGCCAACCTTAATGATGCGGGGTCTTTAGAAGTCCCTATATTAAGGTCGACAGGTGGCTTCGTTAAGAAGCGTAGATGTGTCGAAGGAATGGTTTTAGGAAGATAGGAATCCTCTACCCCCGATACAGGTGAGGACAAAATCATTATCCACACAAAGGATAGTGTTGATAGTAGGAGAGTCGTCTCCAACTATTTCAGGGAAGACTAATGGTATGGAAGTGGATTTGTTATTAGTTTTATAGGTCAGTGGCCCTAAGGAAATGGTATTGAAAAAAAAAAAGTTAGATGGGATGGAAATGGTGTCATCCACATCAAATGATGCTTCTAACCTAGCGGGAGAAGATGGTTCCTCAATGGGAAGAGGCTCATCGAGAATAGTGATGGTGGCTTTTGAAAGAGGTTTAAATCCTAAACCAAATTTTTGATGTGGTTTGAGAGTTGGAATGGATGTGAGGTCATGCACACCCTGTTCATACTTTCCCAGGCCAAAACCCTTCCACGCACATCGATATAAATAAGTTTTTACAAATGTGGGATTCTGTAGACAATCAAACCTGCTTGAATAGGGTTTGGCCCTAGGAGGAGAATCCGGGTGATAGTGAGGTGTATCAAGACCACCGTAAATGAAGTTAGTCCGTTGATTGGGTAGACCAATGGTGATGATGTGACCAAGACCTGACTGATATTCAAGTTGTTTGTCTGGTCTACCATACTCATTAGGTTTGAGATGGGTGTCAAAAGAGAGAAGAGGAAGCTCTCCTAGTGAGAAATGCTGCAACATCTCTTCTAGATTTTATAAATCTGGTAGTTTTGTTATAGGTATGGAAGAGGATGAAGCCTCGTCAGGAGAACAAGCATTCTCCTTTAGAGGGGAAGACCCTGTGGTCATGCCACATTATGTGAAGGAAAAGGATCTCCTGGATGAGTATAGATTTTTCCCTCATACTGATATTTTAAGCATCGATGGAGGGTTGATGGGACGTAATGCATTATATGAATCCAAGAGTGTCCGAGGATAATATTGTAGTGGAATTTCCCTTGAAGAATGTAAAAGAGCTCGTGAAGCAACTTCTTACCTACCCGAATGAGCAAGGCCACGATTCTAAAGTAACTTCCAGTGATCATTAAATGATCGAAGGATGAAAGGTGGTAGTGACACTACGTTCTTTGGTAACTTAAGTTGTTTAAATGTGTGGGAGGAAATGACATTGAGTGCAGCACCACTTTTGATCATAGTGTGGTTTAACGTAGTGTTGTTGATTTGAATTGTGATAAAGAGGGAGCCTCCAAATCCTTGGAAGAAAGGGAAGGAATTTCTAAATCTTCAAAGGAAATGGCGGTTGACCATTTATTCAATCCAACAATCATCTCAACCAGGTTGGGGCTCATCTGAATTCACTACGATACGGCATAGATTATCAATCAAAGCCTAGCGATGCTGTGGAGATGATTGAATGAGGTCAAATAGAGACATTTTGACCGGAGCATGGGTAAGTTGTTTCATAACACTCTCCTCTATTGACATGGGAATCTGAGCCCGAGGTGAAGCATGAATAGAGACCCTAGGTATCGAGGCTAATGTGGAAAGAGTAATGCCTCCAGGGGCTGCAAAAATGACAACCCGTGGCTGAGATGTAGATGATGATAGATTATCATATTGTTGTGTTCTAGTAGCGATATGAATCGTGTCAATTTGAGAAGGTGGAAGACCATCCGGAGTGGAATTAATAGAACTAGAGGCCTGAGTAGATCATTAAGGCTCAAATGTGATTGAGATGATAGGAGGTACTTGTTCCTCCTCTTCTTCCAAAGAAAGATCACTTTCTTCCAAAAGACTGTAATGATAGATTGAAGGGCTTTACATCCCTCGGTGTCATGTCCTGGAGTGCGATGGTAAGCACAAATCAAATCAAAGTTGAACCAGGAAGGTTTTACTCCTTTAGGATTATAGGGTTTGATTGGAGGAAGGGATATGGATAAAGATTTGATAAGTTGGCTCAATTTTAGTATAGAATCTGTAGTAAAAAGATGAGGACAGAGATGACGGAGGTGCCTCTTTTACCTCCACGGACTGCCGAGGTAAAAGAACCTGCATGTCTGGTTTGACAGTCTTTTTAGGGATCATTTTACTTTTTCAGACATCGGGAGGAGCAACCTTGGGTGCTTGGGATGGAAGTAAGTGAGGTAGGATTGATTTCGGTGGAGGAGGAGCTCCTAAAATAGATTTTGAAGATATGACAGGCGTTGTGGTCTTCAGAGATAAAGAAGGCTGCTTGATCGAAACAGATGATGATTTAGATAATGCTGATTTAGATGAGGGAAGAGCTCCCAAAATAGGTCTGATCGGAGGAAAAAGGATGCCTTGACTTTTGGTGATGAAGATGATGGTCTTGGAAAAAGAGGTGATGCCTTTCTAGTGGGTAAATTCACTTTACAAGGCACCAACGAAGAAGCTGTTGTAGAAGAAGAAGATGATGATTATGATGGTATTGTAGAAGAAGATGCCTTCCCAGTTGATAAATCCAATCTTTTATGAGGCACAGAGAGAGATTTTTGAGGGAAAGCACCAAGAGTCTTAATAGTCTGAAATATGGGTTTTCCTTTTTCAGGGATGGTGACAACTTCAACCAAATAAGGTAATTGTAGCCTTTTCAAGGGAAGGCGATGAGGAGGTACTGATGATGTAACGTTAGACTTTAGTTGTCTTGGTTTAAGTTTAGGAACCGAGAGTATAGGTACTGGTGCTATTTCTTTAGATTTTCCCTTAATAGGCAAAATATTATCGGTGATGGAAGAAGTGGATGATGAATAAGTAGTTCCTTGCGAGGGAGATACTTCTAATACAGTAATTGTGGGTGTAACTACTGTGGGAAAGGAAACAGGAAGAGTCAAAATCGAAGATTCTTCCATCGAAGTTGGTACAACTATATGTATGTTTACCAATGGCATAGTCACAGCAAAAATGGGAGAAGCAGAAGTAGATGTATTCTTGGTGCAAACTCGAAGGGATGTAATTACCTCAAACATCAAAGAATATCTGACGATGAGACAGATGAGGATGACACTATCTCGGGAATGGATGGAAGATCAGAAAAAGAGACAGAGGGAGATGAATCTGTCTCTAACAATGTGAGAATATTCAAAGACAGGCTGTCTGAAGATGGTGGAATCTCGGCGATTAGCATAGCGGAAGGAGGTTACGATTTGGTCGATATGTTCGCATATGGCTTAGGTTTAGAAGAAGATTTTCAGAGTAGAAATGAAGCGATAGTATGAGTGTTTGGTTTTTGAGACTCTAAAGTATCATTGTTCGAGGAATGATTGGGAAAACATTTTTTAAAAACATCAAGTGCTTGATTTGGGGGAGCATTTGGGTTATCCAGAATGAGCTCACTTTTATTAATGAATTTCTGGACAAGATTTTTGAAGGTCGACATCGTTCAATTTTATGGCCTTTGGTTCTATGATAATGACAGAAGTCATTTTCCTATACTAGAATGGACGTTCTTTGTTCTCATCAAAATTTCTAATAGGGGAAGTTCGATCATGTGAACTTCCAACATTTTTTCCAAGATAGAAGCATATGATTCCCCCAACGAAGTAAAAGATCTAGATGACAAGGGTCCTTTTCGAGAAGATGAGGAGTCTCTTGCAGTGTTTGATTAGAAGTGTTGTTGGCTCATGATGTTTTTAATACAATAGCGTTGGTAGACCCCTGATTCTTGTCTTTGTTAGAAGCGGAAGGGTTTGTTTTTGTAAATCGAGAAAAATATGGTTTAGATTTAGAGCGAAGTTTTAACTTCCCTTGTTCATGGCATGCGAATCGAGTTTACGTGCCATTGTAAAGGCTTCCTCGAATGTATGAAAGGTTTGAATCCTTAAAGTGGAAGAAATATGATTAGTGCAAGATCTAGTAAACAACTCAATCTGTTGAGATTGAGGGGGGGAAAAATACAATTGATTTATTATCCCTCTCCAACGAGCGACAAAGTCTGTAATAGACTCATCATCAAATTGAAGAATGTTATAAAGATCTGTAATTCGAGATCTTATGTGTGATGTTTATTGAAAATTTTCAACAAACATCTAGGCCAATTAAGAGAAAGAAAACAAGGAATGTTGGGGAATGTTATTATACCAGTCTAAAGTAGGCCTGCTAGAGACATAGGGAAAGTACGAGAGCATAAGCTCTTGATCCTGGACTATCAGGTAGCAAGCGTGTTTGAATGCTCATAGGTGCTGTTGAGGATCCTCCCGACTATGAAATTTTGAGAACTTAGGAAGTTCCCATTGGGGAGGATAAGGCTTAAAAGCCACTGATGGATGAATTGGTTCATTGCATACTTCTTCAAAAGAGTATGAGGGATGAGTCCCTTTGGTGGATGCCTCCAGGTCTGTGATTTTCTTGAAAAGAACTTGGACCACATCGAGTTGAGGAGGAGGCATCTTGGTTTGTCCTACATAAGAAGCAAATGGTGGATTTTGTTGAGGCGTTAACAGGGGATTCATCTTTTGATTAACAGGATGATAAGAGGAATAACCAGGTGTTCTGGGTGATGCCTGAGTGAGGTATTTGTTGTGAAGGAACTTTGTGTATAAATAGGTTTGTGAGATGACAAGTGGTTGAGAAAAAGGTGGTTGAATGAAATACAAAGATTTTGATTGGTGGGCTCCTACACTTGTTGGTGAATCGGAATGGATTGAGGAAAATGGGTATTAATTTGATTGGACATGGTGGGGAACAAGGTCTGAATGATGCTTTTGACTACCGGATTGGCTATTAAGGGTGCCGATGCTAGAGGATGGGTGAAGGTCACTATCACTGGAGCATTGGAAGAAATACCAATTGGAGGATGAGAAGCAGGAACCAACTGACTCGTAGAAGGGGGTTGATTCATAAAGAGGTACTGACCCTGGGATGCAATGGATGACATAGATGAATTAACAATAATCTGTGGGTGTGCAGATGCACCCATTATAGCTAGAGAAGAGGACTTCTCAGAAGTAGGTTGTGGAATAGTTGAGGTAACTGCGACACTAGGAATAGGAAAGAATATTTGAGAACTAGTCGACATGGTCGGTGGAAGAGAAAAAGGAGGCACATGTGCACCACCCTCTTCCATGGTTCGAGGCGAGAAAAAATATGCTAACTGTTCTATAAAATCCTGGGATGGTTCACGAGGATAATCGTAAACTTGCTGGATTGGTGGTCCCTGATTAGATATTTAAACAGACTTATGTACTAGATAGTCCTTAAGGGCTACCAGATTGCGATCAAGGAGCGCCTGAAATTCAGGATCCCCGTGAGGAACATACTCTATATCAGAAGCAGATGATATTTCTGAAGGACTGGGGGAAGCTGGATGTGATGGGATTGCTTTAGGCTGATAGAAAGGATTATATGACCAAGATGGGGAACCAACTAATAGCGGTCCCGAGGAAGACCCAAGGGGTGCCGAAACATCCACACTAGTGGTGATCTTGGAGGAAGAAGGGGCCAGTTGAACCATTTTTCTAGATTGTAACCGAGTGATGACCGTCATAAACAAGCGAGAATATAGAAAAGAAGATTGACCTAACTAATGCACTGAGATAATTCAAGCAAAGTGTAGGTGATTACCTCTTTTAAATTTTCTTTTTTTAAGAAAGAAAATATTAGGAAGGCTTTTAGAATAGGAACTACTCGAGATAGCCAAACTAAGGATGGTTTGGGGAATGTTTGGGTGAGGAGTCCCAAAGTCACTTCAAGAAAAGACCGAAGTACGTGGCTTGATATAGGGCCTACCCCACTTCACATCACACATCACACACCATTGTGATAAGGGAGTTGGGTGTTTTTCCAATATATACAAGATCTTCCATGAATTTATAGCGCGGCCCTAGTCTATCGCGTAAGCTCTTCCTCTTAAATGTCACTTCCAAGTAGGCGAGGCCGGGGAGGAATTTTTTTTTGATGCATTATACCTAGTGATTTTGGCTTTGTGTGCAAAGGTGAAAAATAAAAATCAAATAATGTCACTACCGATTTTGATTAATTTTTCTAGCCTATTTAGAAAAACTAGATGAATAGCATACAAGCAAAAAATGACAAAGGAAAAGTTCTTTTTAAGCACTAAGAACAAAGTGCTGGATTTCGATGAAAATAGGTCAAACAAATTCTTTTCCCAAATGCGATTAAATTATTTTTAAGCACCAAAATTGAAATGTTTGAACGTGATACAAAACAAACAAACAAGTTCTTTTTAAGTTCTTAAAAAGGAGAAAACATCGTAAAAGAGAAATACCTGTAGATTTAGCTCTCCAAGGTGTGCAGACTTCAAAAAGCGCATTGTTGAGCTCTTCCCCTCAAACAATCCCATGAACAAGCAATGTGCTCTACAAGAAAAGGTTAAGAAAACACACCACAAATCCAGAAAGATATATCCAGATAATAGTAGAATGAAAATTTCTATTTAAGGAGCTAGAAAAATTTCAATAAATAACAATTTTGCAAAAAAGACGGATCAAGAATGCAATTTTGAAATCAAATGAAATATTTATTGATCTTCAAAATAGGAATTGAATTTAGTTTTGCAAGAAAGAAGAAACTTTAACTTTGCAAATTATAAGTGAAAGAAAAAGACCAAAATGAAGGAAGGAAATGT
Source organism: Taxus wallichiana var. yunnanensis (assembly GCA_018340775.1). Lineage (NCBI taxonomy): Eukaryota > Viridiplantae > Streptophyta > Pinopsida > Cupressales > Taxaceae > Taxus > Taxus wallichiana. Next base: position 190,170,351 of record CM031239.1, read on the forward strand.
GACGGAGAAGCGACGAAAAGCAGGAAGAAACAAAACAAAAGCTCAAAACTGGAAAAGAAATGAACTTAACAATAAGGGACTTTGGTTGTGTCCCACTCAGGGCGTGCCAAATTGTAGATCAATAATTGCAAACTTGTTACATGTCCAAGTTAATGTACCAAACTAAACACAAAAACCTGAAAAACTCAAATGAAATCGATACCTGATAGATAAGACAAGATCCGAAGATGTAGATGGAAAAGAAAGCTGATGTAGACAAGACGGGTGCACACGAGTGATCTGTAAAAGTAGATCTAAGAAACCTATGAGACACAGATGCTTGATAGAAAAAGACAACGTTAAAAGATATTTGGGTGGACTGCCCGAAAAGTGGGTTCAAGAAGCGATAAGCTCCCTCGGTGGATGTCAGTCCACATTTTAATTAAGGAAAGAAACATACATGATAAAAGATGTAAGTAAATGTCTAGATTTTGATTAAAAATGATAGACAAAAAGTAAACAGCAGACAAAAACCAATAGAAAATGGGAAAGTGTGAAAACAATGCTAGATTTGTGTTCCCTGAATTATTTTACCTATCCATAGGCAGATCGGCGTCGATTACGAAAAATCGGCATCGACCGAGATAGGTCGGTGTCGACCGAGATAGGTCGGCATAGAATTGAGAGAATCGACATCAACTAGGTACAGTCGGCATTGACTTGGGGAAAATTGTAGGAATATTGAGAAATAGACAGTGGAAGCTAGATCGTCGATCTCTGCTAGATCTGCAAGAGCTATAGGGATACTTGGTAAGGCTCCACCTTTCTTGGATGCGGGAATAGAGTTACCAAGATCGATGGAGGCTCACGATGTCAATGTGGTAGGAGTAGAGTAACGGTACTCCTCTTAGGGATTGATTTAGACAGAATTCACTTTCACTTGATAGATAATGCTCAGACTTGATGCTCAAAACTCTCTATCATTTTTTCTGTCTAACCAAAACTGAATTCTGGCCCTGTATTTGTAATCGGCACCGACCGAGATTAAATCAGCGCCTCTCCAAAAAATCAGCGTCGACCGAGTACCGGTTGGCGCCGATTAGGGAACAAACTCCCGAAATGGCCAAAAAGGGTGATTTTGGAAAGATGAAAGTGATCCTTCCACCTCAAATATGGAAAATATCCCGCTGCTTGGTTTGGGAGGAGGAGAAATAGGGGGCATAGATGGATAAAATAGATATAGGAGGTTAGGAATTGATATGGGGTAGATAAGTGGTAAGATATATGTAAAAAGTATAATTAAATAGTTAATATTTAATTATCTATGGGTAAAACATAATGGGGTGAAATAGACCTAGGATAAATGTTTAAATCAAATATTAAATGATACCCTAAGGAAGAAGTGGTGATATAAACATGGTCCATGTTACCCGAGAAGGAAAATGCATGCGGGGGACACTAAATTGGGTAACCAATTTTAGGTGTCTACAGATTCTACGCATAAAAACATGTCTTTGTATTGTAAATTATGTGATGCACATACTCGTGACATAGTCAATTGTCTTCTAATTTATCGACTCATGATGCTTTTGAAATAGGGTTGTGTCGGACCAATGTAGAGATTATTTCATAAGCACAAGAGGGAAAAAATAATGAGGTGCATAATAATGATAACGAAGGCTTTATAGGTGGACACCGAGGCGAGGTTATGGTGGTGAGGAAGGTTTACACCAGAACATGTTTCATTGTGGGTCACTTGATCACTATCAATGTGAGTGTTTGAAGAATTAGGATTGCATGTAATGTGGCAATGTGCATAAGGATGAATATTGTATGAATTTATATTCCATGTGTAAACAAAACAAAAATGATAAGAGTGTAACCATGATTCGTGGAATAGGCCAAACAAGAGGATAAAAAAATTAAATGTAGCTAAACCATAGCCATTATTGGTCACTATGCATGCGCAGAGGTAGTGTGCACATGAGCACGAAGATCAAGACAACTCATCGAAGGGAGGAGGTTAATCATAAAAAGTATCCATATGTGAGCCAACATAAGGAATTATATCAAGAGACTATGGGTGTCATAAGAGAAATCCAAGGGGAGATACAATGCATGAGGGAACATGAGCATGAAATGGAATGTGTGAAGAATGTTGAAGTACCTCGAAAGGAATTTTATTATTTTAGAGAGGTGTGTATGATGCTTAGTTAAGAGAATATCATACCTCTGTCTAGAGAATGGCTATAGGACAAAATATAACACGCATGGACGAGAAAGGGAGCGTCATCTTCCCCATGCTAATTTACCACCACACAATCATTATTATGAAAAATAAATCACATTGGATACAAGTGATAAATGGGTGACTAGTAAGCAATATCCTCATTTATCCTAGAACTATCTAAATAATACAACTTCCTTGCATTACTTGGTCATCCTTAGTGTTATGCTAATAGCGTAGACCTTTGTTTTAACAAGTGTTATGTAAGTTTTGAGGAAAAAGATAAGTGTAATGTGATATCAATGGATGAAACAAATATTACGCCTTACATAGATCCCATCAATGAATGAGATCTTAACAAAATTTACGTGCATATGGTGTGTGAACCCAAAGAATGTGGCTCCATCAAAAGATGACATGATTTAGTGGGAAGACACACATTCCATAAGTGATACTACTAGTGTGGCATGTGATAATTGAGCTCAAGGTACTTACGAGATGGGTTGTTACAGGTATAAGGAAGAGTGACAAGGGTAATTACACCAAGTCCAGTTAGGAGGTTGTGGAAGGATAGTTTTATGAAGTATACTGGAGATGAAAACACCAAATATTTCTTGTGCACAATGGAAGAAAAATGGTGAAATTAAGGGGATAAGAGAAATATGTTGACATATTCATTGAGAGGAAAAACAATGTGTTGATGGGATACATATAGAGACAACTTACTTAGTTGTCACGTGATATCGAGTGGATTTCTTGACAAGGTTTGTCTGGAACATTTTCCCTTCATTAATACAAGATTATGATAGGAAGACTTCTCCCATGGTACATGTTCACAATTACAAGAGGAATTAGATGAAATGGCAAGATGCTCTGCCACCATTCCTATGGGTACATAAGTTTTGTTCTACTTTACGGGGATGAACACATGTTTGGTATATACATGATGAATTATATCATGAAACAATGAATTGGTGTGAACTAACTTCATGTATCACCCATAATTTTGATTACTCTTCTACTAAACCAATGCTTCATGAAGCCCTGTAGATTATGAAGCACATTACGTTGGGGGATAACGTAAAGGCCAAGGAACTTATGACTCATTTATTTGGTGAGGATTATATTGAAGCACGTGGAGACATGGTGGAATCTAAGGAGACCCTATTAGGACTTGCATGGAAAGAAAAGGAAAAGTTAAATCTTGTCTATTTTATAGATGATGAATAAGTTAAGGATCATGATATTAAGCACACAAAAGGTACATGTGAAGTATTGGAATATATAAATGAGTAAGGAAATGCCTACCATATACCATTGAAGATGAAGAAAGTAAACATTGGAACGAAAGACACACTAATAGAGGTGATAATTGGTATTTATTGGTTTGAACTAGAGGATGAAAAAATAATTGAACTATTGCACAAATTTCAAGATCTATTTCCCATAAGATACCATGAAGTACATGGCATGCATCCATTGTTAGGAGAATTTAAAAATCAAACTCAAGGGTGGCACACAACTTGTTTAGAAGAGGCCCTACCAGATGAATCCTAATTTACGCATCAAGGTGAAAGAAGAAATTGATAAAATGTTGAATTTAGGCATTATTGATCCCATTGAAGAGTCATAATGGATAAGTCCAATGGTTATCAACATTAAAAAAGATGGAAAGATAAGGATTTTTGTTGATTATAGAGTTCTGAATGCTTCATGTGTAATTGATATTTTTCCCACACCATTCATTGAGGAGATCCTAGAAGGTGTTGTAGGGTGCAAGATCTATTCTTTTACAGATGGATTTTCAGGCTATCATCAAGTAAGGATCACACATGAAGACCAGGAAAAGATAACTTTTGCAACTAAATGGGGATGCTTTTCCTACATGGTTATGCCCTTTGTCCAAGAATGTGCTAGTGTTATTCTCACATATTGTTGTTCAAGAATTCCAAGACAACTAAATGGGAGGCTTTTCCTACATGGTTATGCCCTTTGGTCTGAAGAATGTGCTAGTGTTATTCTCACATATTGTTGTTCAAGAATTTCAAGACTTTATTCATAAATTTCTTCAAGTATATTTGGATGAATGGAATGTTTATACCATGGTGAAGGATCATTTTGACTTCTTGAGGTTAATGTTTGAAATATACATGAAGCTTATCATCTCCTTGAATATTAAGAAGTGTATCTTTATAACACCATTTGGTACCTTGCTTGGACACATTATATGTAAGGAAGGATTGCTAGTAGACCTAGCCAAAATTGCAGTCATCTTGGGATTAGAGGAGCCAACTAATTAGAGTGAGGTGCATGGATTCATTATAAAAACTAGTTATTACCATAAATTTATTAAGGGGTATGCATATATCGCCATGCCACTTGAAGGATTACTAAAGGAAAACAGAAAATTCTATTGGGGTAGCACTTAATAGCTAGCATTTGAGATTTTAAAGGAAAAAATAGCCACCACACCCATCTTACATTTCCCTTCTTGGAATAATCCATTTCATGTTCATGTTGATGCCTCTAAGTACAACCATTTGAGCAATGTTAACACAACCAGGGAAGGTGATGTTGATCATCCCACATGTTTTGCATGTAGGAAGATGATATTGACTGAAAAAAATTATACAACGATGGAGAGTGAAGTGTGATTAATGGTATACATGCTTCATAAGTTTAGATACTATTTTCTAAAGAACACCATTTATTTTCTATTAGATCACATACCACTTAAATATCTAGTTAACAAGCTAGTTTTGTAAGGGCACATTTGTCATTGGATCCTTCTATTCCAATATTCTAATTCTTAGTCATAGTGAAGCTCGGCAAAATCAATTTAGGACCCAATCATTTATCAATAATTAAATCGACGAGGAAGTGCAAAGTATAGAAGACACTATGTCAGGTGCTTATTTATTCAAACTATACCGTGTGCTAGCTGAATTAGAGGATATTATAGTATTCTTGCACACAAGTGTTGTGTTGGCAAGGTATGAAGACCCTAGAGAAGAAGAAACTAGTGATACACATGACGCCCTACCAACTAATTGGAGGATATTTATACAAAATGGGTAGAGATGAATTCTTGCGAAGGTTTGTGTGGAAACATGAGTGCAAAGCCGTAATGGATGAAGCACATGCTGGGATTATAAGAGTACACTATACAAGTGAATCCATAATGCGTAAGATATTACTTGTCTTATGGTGGGAGTCACTTTAGTAGGATACTAAGGTATTTGTCAAAACATGTGGTCATTATTAAGATATAGGAAAGCCAAGAAACCAAGATGAAATGCTAATGCGACCTATGGAAAGTACAAATACATTTGAGAAGTGGGAAATGGACTTTATTTTCCCAATTACAATAGCTTTGCAACAAACATACACACATTACATTATCACATGCATAGATTATTTGACAAGGTGGGCATACATGCGCACTTTACAAAGGATTGCATTGCAACCACAATAAAAATATTAATATTAGAAAACATCATTAGTATGTATGACTTCCCATTGATCCTTACGAGTAACAGGGAAATCACTTCCTGAAATGAAACAATAAGAATAATGCTAGCACAGATTCATGATATCTCATCACAAGGATAACCTTATCACCCACAAGCCAACACTACTATAGAAGATTTCAATAAAATTATGGGATAAACATTGACAAAGATATGTGATGTAGGTAGAAAATATTGGGATGACAAGGTATCAATTGTGTTATGGGCATATAGAACTATGTACAAGAGGTTGAATAAGGCCACACCTTTTCAATTGGTGTTTGACGTGGATGAAATATTTCCTTTAGAGTTCATGTTGTTAGAATTTGAGGATTCTAATAAGTATGGATTTAATTAACTTAAATATTATATAATTTTACAATAAATATTTAAATAAAGATTACATCATAACATAAGTAAATAAAGAAATACTTACAGAAAATAAATAACACAGGTGACACAATATTTATAGTGGAAAACACCAATAGGGTAAAAACCACTTTGAAAATAACCTTTTACTTTAGAGAACTTATTTTGCATCCAAAGAAGATCACCTCCTCCTTTGAAACCCTATTTACCAATGGTAAAACCAAATTACTTGATTTGCAAACCTTTGATATATTTCCCGAAATATATCAAATGAGGACCTAAATTCTTTTCTATATAAGGTGATCGGTATGTCTTCCGACCCACCTTTTCAACCTAAAATGGTTGACACATACACCTAGGTTTATAATATTTAATATTAAAAATATAATCATTTCATAATATTAAATATTTAACCTAAAGTATATACCTAGGTTAGCATATTTAATAATACAAATATAAATATTTCATATTATTAAATATTAACCTATATATTAGTGATAGACCCATATACATTAAGGGTTGGCTAGACCACTTAATCATTATGTTCTAACACTCCCCCTTAATGTTAAGTGGGATAATATAACATATTTCAATAGATTACCTACCCATGGTACACTACAAGATTTACAATCCTTAAACCATAAAGGTTTTAGGCTAGCATATCGGTTGAAGGAATTATAACACCTTCATCATACTCAATTTATCTTTTGATACAAAAGGATTTGGAATCTCAAAGATCATCCCATAATTATTGGCTAAGTATGATTTGTGAGTTTTAAATGTTCTCACATGTTCTCATAAAATGTTATTGAACCCAAGCATATTGAATCATTTTACAACCAAGGACCTCTTTAACAATATGCTTGTTATGGATGTTTACCAGTAAACTCAATAGCACTAAAGATTTTACTAAAGACCCCCTTTAAGATCTTTCTACACTTCTTTCTAGAAAATAAGTCGAGGATGTATACATGCCCGAAGGTATTTTTACACTTGCTCGAAAGTCTTTTTACAAAAACTAAGTTCTGTTAGGAGATGACATTGTCATGAACACTCCCCCTCAATAGAAATTCTGACAATCCAATATTTTTATGAAAGTGATAAAACTTCGCAGCACTTAGGGAATTTGTGAAGATGTCAGCAACATGCTATTCAGTCAACATGAACTTGAGATTTATCTCATCACTTTACACATTTCTCACGGGTGAAGTGTATATGTATCTCAATGTTCTTTGTTCTCTGATGTTTAACTGAATTCTTAATCAAGAGTAATACAACTCTGACCACCACATAGAAGATAAATATTTCCTTTAGCTTCCATATGTATCTCTACCAACAACCATTGTAGCTACATGAATTTTTACTTCTTCCATTGTAATTCTCTACCTCAGTAGAAAAAAATGGAGACTGTTGATTGTATTTGTTGTTCCAAGTAATGGTTCCTACACCAAAAAAATTGAACACATATCTAGTATATTTTATAACACAACATTAGTATGGTTAGAATAAAAAAATCCATATAAGATAGCATTTTCATTCTTATTATAATGCAACCCATAATTGATTGTTCCTTTCAAATATCTAAAAATTATTTTTGCAAGATTCCAATGATCTTTAAAAAGGTTCCTACATAAACCTTGAAGTAATTCCTTTTGTATAAGAAATATCTGATCTAGTTATAGTTAAATAAATCAAACTATCAACTAACAACATATATAAAATAGGATCAACCTTTTTCATATGTAGATTTATGATCAATATTTATTCCAACTTCCATTGAAGTAGAAAATGGTTTACAATCAATCATAAGAAACTTTTTCAATACAATGGTTGCATATTGTGTTTTGAAAAATAACAATAGAATGAAATACAATCATAATAAATAACATGATTTGAGAGACCTAACTCATTCATTTCAAAGTACCGCTTCAATTTCTCTTTAATCCTATTAATTAAATTAGAATTATCACTGAGACATTAGCAAATCATCAACATATATACATATATTGATAATATGCGAGTCTTATTGCTTGATGAATATATCATTGTTAGAAGAATAATTAAAAAACATAACAGAGTTTAAAGAAGGAAACAATTTTTGCATACCAAGCTCTAAGAGCTTGTTTTAAACCACACAAGGATTTCTCAACTTACAAACATAGTTTTCTTTACTAGTTTATTCAAATCCTTTAGGTTGAAACATATAAAGTTCTTCTTTCAAATCGAAATTCAAAAAAGTATTTTTCTTATCCATTTGGTGGATTTCTCACCTAAATTGAGCGACAATTACAAATAAGGCCCTAACAGTACTCATTTTAGCTACAAGAAATGTCTCAACATAATCAATACCAAGTTTCTGAGTGAAACCTCTAGCAATAAGTCTAGCTTTATGTTTGTTAATACTACCATCACCATTATATTTTACTTTGTATATCCACCTAGACCCTATAATACTTCACGGCTCAAGTTCATACAAGGTAATTAATGCATGGTACATATGATGGATTTTGGTCATTTTCCTAAGGTTAATAGGATTTGAGTTTTCTAACATAGATTGAGCCCAATTTAATTTCTTATCTAGGAAGATAAGAGTTTTAGAAACATCTATAACATCAAAACATCATCATGACCATTTACTAAATCAGAATCAAAACCATCATTTAGAAACATATAACACATGTAAACCTTTAACTAGACTATATCTATACATTTCATATAAGATTCGATAATTAACATGTCCTAACCTTTTATGCCATAGTTTTGAATTATTCAAACTCTGAGATATAAAATAAGATACAGAAGATAAATCATCAAAAATATATAGATCATTTCTTTGAATTCCTTTAGCTATTATACTCTCATTACTATCCTTGATATACCAAGTATCCTTCATGCATGGATTCTAGTTGTGTCCATACCTCTTTCGGATGTTTGATATTACCAATGTGTAGAAGGTACTCATCATTCACATTAGTATAGAAAGAGCATCTTACATTCATTGCAAGAATGCATTCATGTTATCTACAGTTTGTTTGACGACCGGTGGGAGAAACCTCAGATCTAGAAACAATCATCTAGAGTTTCCTCACCATAAATTCTATTTTGACCCAAATGTTATAGTTGGTTTCATTCAGATCTAGGTTTTGTCAAGATAGAAATAGTTGGATGTCATTGTTTTCCTAAACTCTGTAAACACACTCCATTATAATATACAATGTACCACAGATTTAGATACATATTTATCAATAAAAACAACACTTTTAATAGAATCATATCTAAATTTTACAGATCTAAAGAAACTATTTGATCATAACTAATTATGTCATTACAATGCATACTAATTAACCTCTCATGATCAAAATAATAACCCGCATTATAAAGGGCTCTGCATTATACCCTAGATTTATATAAAAATATTTCCAACCATATAGAAGTGAAGAAGAGACCCTAAGAATGCATAACAACTTCAAATTTATGAAAAAATTAATGTAGACAAAAATCGCCAAACTTAAATTTGACGTCTAAATGATTGTCATAATGACTTATTTTTTGGTCTATTGTGACGGTCATTTGACCGTCAATTTTAACATAGTTAAAGTTTCCTGGAACCTACGAGCTTAAATTTGACGTCTAAATGACCATCATATTGTCTTATGTTTGGTCTACCATGATGGTCATTTGACCGTCAAATTTAATGAAGTCAAAACTTGTGTATTTCTAGAATGTGAAATTCTAGAATTTCTTCTTCTGTATAATATTAGGGAGGTTATATTTTAACACATTATAATAACCTATTATAATTTATAATGTAAAAATATATACACTTTTTATAAAAAAATGTATATAATTTATAGAATGAAAATAAAAAACAACATATAGTTCATAAAAATTATAAACTATAGTATATTGTTTTTATATTAAAAACACATAACCCTTATTAAAGGGGTTTAAAGGACATAGACTAGGTTAAAAGAATTTTACTAGGTGCAAGTAGATTTATGAGAGTATAGATTAACCTGCATATTTTACAGAGGGGACAAGTAATTTCACCCGACCAATGAAATAAATTGAAATCCCTATTTTCATGAACCTTGTCTCCTCCCTTCATTTACTCTTAATTTTACCTCACACACATTTAAAAGTATGGAAATATTGTAAAATATTTTATATAATTCCTACAAGCTAAAAACTTTAAAACTTTTATGTGGCTATAACTACCAATATTTTAATAAATATTTACCACACTTCATGTGGGCCACCAATAAACTAGCCCCCTTTTTTAATTCTCCATTTATACTTGAGAGTTCCACATTTATACCTAAGATATTATCTCATTTTATTCTCCACTCCCACTCTTATATAAAAGAAAACCTTTAAATAGGTTTATTTATATAGTTTTTATAAACTATAAGATCTAAATGAATGGGGTCACCCCTTACATGGATAATATAAATGGTTAGGGACACATGTTAGGTTTTATTTAATAAGTATTAAGATTTAAAAAGTAATCCCTTCATGGCCAAGAAATAAACACGGGCCCCTTACTAAAAAAGTAAGCACTTTGATTTTTTTAAAACATATATAAACCAAATCTAATAAAATTTATATTTTAAGTGGTTTAAAATAACCATATATATAAAATATGATTCAAACTTAGGTTTGTTTCTTTTTTAAAAAAAAACTATATATGCCTAGATTTATAAGTTAAGTTTAAATATGATTTAAACTTAGGCTTAGAATATGGTCTGTTGACTCTTCCCTCAATCCCATGTAATTTTAATATGGTTTAAGACTTTTAATATATAGTTTTTTTCAAAACTATATAAATTTTAATATGATGTTTATATATATTTTTATTTAAAATTAATAATACAATTTTCAAATTATATAGGATATAGTTATAGATTAACTATAAACTATAGTTTTTTAAATCAAAACATTTTAGAGGGGACCAAAGAATACCGCAAACATTTAAAATTATAGAAAACATGAAAATTATTTCATATAGTAATAAATCTTTTTTTCTCTCTATGTGACTTTCATATAGTAAATATTTGAAGCCCCTTTCACATGTGCACACATCAATCTCTAAACAAACATTAATTCCATATAATTTACAAAATATAAATGAAATTAAGAATCATATCATATTACATCTCCCCATAAAAAAAATTAGGGATTTAAAATTGAAAAACCCTAAATTTTTACTCAGAGTTTAATTACACAAATGTAATGCCAAAATAAATTAGGAAACAAAAGAAGGGGACCAGATACTTTTAAATACCCTTTTCGTACAAATTAAATAAATAAAATACAAAAAAATTGATCTTAATTTATTTAATTTACGTCTTGTTACCATGTTAGAATTTGAAGATTCTAAATAAGTACGGATTTAATCAACTTACATATTACATAATGTTACAATAAATATTTAAATAAAAATTATATCATAACATAAGTAAATAAAGAAATACTTACAGAAATAAATAACACAGTGACACAATATTTATAGTGGAAAACCCCAATAGGGTAAAAACCACTTTGAAAATAACTTTTACTTCGAGAACTTATTTTACATCCGGTAAGATTACCTCCTTTTGAAACCCTATTTACCAAGGGTAAAACCAATTCACTTGATTTGCACACCTTTGATATATTTCCCGAAATATATCAAATGAGGACCTAAAGTCCTTTTTATATAAGGTGATCGGTATGTCTCCACCCACCTTTTCACCTAAAATGGTTGACACATACACTTAGGTTTATAATATTTAATATTAGAAATATAATCATTTCATGATATTAAATATTTAACCTTAATTATATACCTAGGTTAGCGTATTTAATAATACAAATATAAATATTTCATATTATTAAATATCAACCTATATATTAGTGATGAACCCATATACATTAAGGGTTGGCCATACCACTTAATTATTATGTTCCAACACATGTTACCCTCCCTATGTATTACATGTGTAAGAGGACTTACTGATGAGAAAGTAGTGGATGAGTGCATTGATAAACTAATGTAGTTGGATGAATGACGTGTGATTGCGAAGATGGAGAGAGAAGATAGAAAAGCTAGATAGAAGGCTTGACATGATAGGCACATTAAAAATACATCTTTCACAAGAGGGAAAATGATGATTTTATATGACTCCAAGTTTTTAGGCCATCATAAAAACTCAAGGTGCATTGGCTGGGACCATTTATAATAACCAAGATACTAGAATCGGGCGTATGTCGATTCAAGTGCTATATGGCCCTATGTTTCTTGTAACTTCAATGGGAGTAGGTTGAAGCCCTACTATAAATAAGCTTATTATGTTTTTGTAATAAGGAATTATTTCCACTTAGATTAGATTTTTTTGTATTTTTGTCTTTATTTATTTATAATAAGTGCGTCTGCACATGAGATGATTACTTTATTTTAGGATGATGTGTAGATGACTACACATGATTTTAGCTCAGGGGTGAAGTAGGTATAGGTGTGTGACATGAAAATGGAAGATACAAGTAGTTGGGAGGTTAGTGAATGAGTGCACAATGGGTGAGATAATGGTGCATGTTGGAAATATATGTTAGTGTGCGGAAGAAAGTGTCTTTGTTAATTTCTGGATCTCAGTGCAGAGGTGCTTAAATATGGAAGGTGTGAATGAAATTGAAGTTGATAGAATTTATCATACCAAACCGTGATGAAAGACACTATGCACAATTTACTATGAGGAGGAAACAAAAAGGTAGAATACTTGGTAAGTGGTGCAAACAAAGAATGTATGTGATACATGAAGATGCATGCAAGAGGGTATGTATCCCGGGGAAAAAATGTTATAGAATGTCATGCATGAGAGATGTATTTATTTCTAGAAAACGTAGGAAAAATTGTGGGAATGTAGAAAAGCACCGTAAAGCTAGAAGATGGTGGTAGGTGAGTGTAATTAATGTGGCTGGAAATTGAAAATCTATAAAAGGGGCATGAACGAAGTCATTCCTACCTTGGTATTCAAGAACTTGTGGATAGAGAGATCAAATATGATAAAGTGTGAAGAACGAAATAGAGAGATACAATGAAGCGTGAACAAGAGCTAATTGAGAATGAGCATAAAACCTTGAAGATAGTGAGCTCCATATGAAGAAGTGGAAGATAGAAAAAGGGTTTGAAGTCAATATGCAAAGCTAGGGTTTGCAGTGAAGATGTAGAGATATGGCATAGAGTTTCGATTGAACTAGGGCATGAAGTTGAAATGAACGGTACAAGCATTGAGAAAGAAGTTGGAAGTTCATCATGGAAGGAAAAATTTTGTCAAGTAAGTGTTAAATTCTTGACACCTAGGGCACGTAGTTCACAAGTTCGAGGTTATACCTGTTAGAAAAAAATGGCACCAAAGAGAGAACTAAAGAACAAGAAGACCATGTATGAGTCACTCCAAGATTGGTTTTCTCGAGATACGATTCCACCGAGAGGTAGTGGTAGGTAAACCATGGGCATAAAAACGAGGAAGTGCAAGATCAATGAATACTACCACCATGCACAAGCGCACGAGGAGACTTCAATAACGATGTCTTTCAAGAATTAAATACAAAGAATGCGGAAGGGTGCGTAGGACCATGGAAGAGGTGTGGGTGATCTAGTTGTATTAGTTACCTTACTTTGGGAAGCCTGTGTGCCTTTTTTAGTGGTTGATGTCGTGTATGCATGACTATTATTTTTACTTTAAAGGTAGAAGGATACGTTTAACTTCTAGGTTAATTAATAGAGTGAAAAGATTGTGCAACACTAGTAAAGAAATATACCTTGACCTATGTGACAAGACTAAGATAGAGGGGATGACCACCAAATTATAATACCAAAGGGGAAGTCAAACCTTTAACATTGATACAATTTTTGACCCTGGCACAAGAGTAGTTGCACGCTTAGTTACCTACAAGTTAGGAGCTTGAGCACCGGACTAAGGTAAACAATAAATTCCTCCATATCACACATAATATGGTTCAAAAAAACTATGTACAACATTGAGCTATACATAGTTGAAGGAATTATAGAGGAGTTGAAGGTGTAGAAGAGAAAGGAGAGAATATTACTCAATGATCTATTCTATTGTTGATATTATTTTGGGAGATAGGGGTGTTAAATGTCCTAGAAGACAATATATGGAATCACCCCATTGAAGAAAATGATCTCGTAAAAGATTCACCAAGTATACTTGTGATTGCATGATTACGAATACTTACAAAGCATGCATGGAGAAGTGGTATAAGAGAATGCATGAGGCATTCAAAAATTAATGGAACATGACTCAATAATTTTTGATGTTGTTGGATAAATAGGCAATGTTTACAAGTGATGCAACACTTTAACATTGCATTATTTTTTATGAATAATGGAGAAATTGGGCTATGGTGAAAACTATCATTTGCATTCACATCCAAGTACTTCAAGTGCATAGTAATCAAAATCAAGGAAACGTAACACTTGAAGTTTAATACAGAGAGGGTTGACGTGGACTACCATACATTTTACAAGAGACATGGATATGTATCCAAGAATACATACATGGAAAAATAGATAATGATAACATGGACATTAGTTTGATTTTGACGTTGGTAGTTGGAAAAGAAACATGCAGAGTTTATGTCTACATATAGATAAAGTTGAAGGATAGGAAAGAGTTTGACACACATGACATTTACATGCCACAACCACCAAGGAAGAATATGGTGAAGATATTTAAGTGGATACACAAGGAGAATCCTCTAGAGGAATAAGAAAAAGATATAACCGAGGGTCATTTGGAGAAAAACAAAAGGAAGAAGATAAGAGTTGAGTACCAAGAAGAAAGTGCCTTGTGCAAATAGAAAGAGCCTCCAACTGAAGAAGAGCATCGATCGAGTCCAACAAAGGAGGACAGCCCTCATACCATTCATAATTTTGACAATGAAGAAGAAGAATCGGATAGGATGGATCATGTGTGAGAAAGAATAAGAAGAAGAGTCAATGTGTAAGAAGGACCCTGAGTGAGAAGGAGGAGAAGGCATTGAAAAAGAAAAATTTACACACAATTCGTGAGAAAAGAGCATAAGGGCGATGAAGAGGAAGATGAACATAAGGAGGAAGAAGAAGGTGACGAAGAAAATGTAACTAGGGAAGGCCAATGCTCAAGGGGAGACAAGCCATGGATAGTTCAACATTACACAAGAGACCCCAAAAAGCTACACTAGAGAGGAAGGAAGTGAGGAAAAGTCCGACAAGCACTCCATATTTCATAGCTTGATGATAAGAACAATTTTTTAAGAGACAAATTTCAGATATCATTATCAATAGATGACTTTTTCTCGTTTAATAAGGCCGAGGTCCTCTCGCATGAAACAAGAAAAATGATCTCATGGAACATGTAGAGTCACATTGATGATCTTGAGTTCGAGGTGAGTAAAGATTCATTTTCAAAGATGATAATCAAGAAGGGTCTTCCCGTAATTAAATCCACAAAGCGATTAGATGAACAAGGATACAACACACTAAACAAAATTACTTCCAAAGTGGTGAGAAGGAATATCGACAAAGGGGTCATGGTAAGGAGGATGCAATAGGACATACAACGTAAATGGTTGAGGAACCAATTTTTTTCAAGAGTTGAATGATGAAAAAGAGAATGGTTGATGTGTACAATAAAGTTAATGATATAGTAAAGAACATTATGAGTGCATGCAAGAATTTGTGGAGCAAAGCTAAACTAGAGTATGATACATAAATGGATTATTTGGAGGATCTAGTTTGGATGTTGTTAATCGGGGTAAAAAGTGGGTGTGGGTCAGCCATCAATTAAATAATTGGCCAATATGAATAAAGAAAAAGTCAAGAAAAATATTGAAGAATATGAGATGTTGGTCACGGAGGTGAAAGAGGACGCAAAAAGGTAGAGAAATTTTTTGACAACTACCAAGATTTTTCTTTGATATATAATGCACACACCGTAGTTGAATAGGAAAATTTGAAGTAAATACATCCCATAATGAAAACCAATATGAGGGAGAGAAGGTGATGCAGAAATATCATAGAAAATAGTGCTTATAAAATCCAATCACGATGCTATTGATGAAAGGCTCAGGGATTCCCATCTTATGGTGATGCACAAGATGGATATCTTGGAGATTATCATGACAAAATTATATGCAATGATTAAATAGATAAAGGAGAAGATTGATGAGCTAATTTTGGAGAAGATTCCAAATATTATGTAAATGACACCGAGAAAGGCTGCTAAAGAGCTCAAAGGCTAGAGACAATTAGAAAGTACAATAAACAAAGAGTTTCTATAACTCATTTCATTACCTAAGGCTTGAATTTTGTGTGTGCAGGAAGGTAGATTTGTCATTCTTGTCTTTATTTGGTTAATTACCCCTTTCTCTTTATTCTTCAAAGATTATTTCATTCTTTAGCTATTCTTTGATTCATGTTATTACCAAGGACATACAATAATCCTAGTGTGGGGTAATGTTGAGAAAATAAAATGGCTAAGTACTAGCCATGTGTGAAAGTTAAAGACCACACCCAAGAGGGCGCACATGGACTGAGAGGGAAAATAACTAAGGTCAAAGAAACACATAGAAGAATGCACAAAATTAGAAAACAATTACATAAATAATTCAATACAAAGAAGGTATGTGCGTAAGGGAAATATGAAAGGAAAGGGGTAAAGAACATGCAAGGAAGACATCTAATTATATGAACAAATCATGGATAAAGTCAAGCTATTTATAGCTTGATCTAGAGTTAAAGCGGAGTTAAGGCATGAAACCTATATTTAGGACATCTATTGTTAGAATTAAAGCATGTAAGCGGTGAAGGACAAGTTCCCACCATATATAAATATGTGTTTCACTTTTTGTAGTTGATGCAATGAATGGAGAAGTAGATAGAGCTAAATAAATGGTATTATGAAGGTATACAATGTATGTGCATGCTAAGTACTCCACATATAATTGTAATCAACGCGTCTATGTAATAGAATGAAGTACGAGATAATGGATAACCTTGTATGGATTTATAGGATTATTAATGATGGAAATAATGTAATGGGAATCTAAATACTCTTGTTAATTATCTATGTTGATTAGCTTCTTTATTACATTTGTTATACTTTGTTTCTACCTTCACTCACAATATAATGGTTAAGAATATAAACCACATCTTGAAAAGTGAATACAAGAGGAACTCGGTAGGTTTCACGTGCTTCAGGTGAGTACTTAGACATATGTTTAGGTGAAGTTCCAACACATGTGACCTTGTGAAGTTTTGGAAACTAGACTATAACAATGTTGTCAACAACTTGTAAAAAATGATATTCAAAATGATAAGATTTAAGATCAAAGTAAAACTCGCTGAAAATTTGCAAAGGTAATGTGGTTTGCAAAGGTATAAAAAGGTGGTAAGATGGAAATTAGATGAATGTGGATGGGGATTGAATAGGGAGCAAACCAAAATTCACCATCTCAGGTTGATTATCATATGATGCATTTGAGTTGGAAATCAAAATAATATAACCTTTCAGAGGTTATTTACATTCATTGATACCCAATTTGTGCAAATACTACTAAATAATCCTTGAAACTTTAACACAAAAATTGTGAAATAAATCATGTATCTACTATACCAAATCAATAAAACCTAGGATAACATTTAAAAGGAAGTGAATATTCACTCCCAAATTGTAATTACATAAAGGAATTTTATAATTGAAATAAGTATTGCAAAGTAACACTACAAAGCAATATTCATTCAATGACCACTCCAAAAATGATCTAAAACATGCTTCTTTATGTTTCATTGACAAAATAAATAGAATATGACGAAGAAATGAATACATTTCTTTATTTCATCCCTATGTACATTCAGAAATAACAAAATTAGCAATGGAAAAATGGTCCTATGTGTTCAATTGATAAAAAGACATACATAAATTATCTCAATGCATGTTAACGATTTGTAAAATGTAATCTCCTTAGCTAAAACAAAAATTAGAGCACCCTAAAGTGAAGACATGCATTCACTTTTATGATTTTTTTCCTTTTTTTTTCAAAAAGGGAATATCTCTATATACCCGATGGAACATTGACAACAAGACACACATGGATTAGTTGTCCCAACTTTCTGCAACTCGGATGAAAATGTTCCCTAATTGAAAAGAGACCATCTTGATTTAATTAGATGGAATAGTTTTGTTTCATGATGACATCCATGTAGAAGTGGATGGTATTATTCTTGTTGCCAAAAAAATTTTTAGTCTTCTTCTATATCCGTCATCATTCGTATTTTACTTTACGAATGAGTTTTTTACACATTAAAATCAAATTATTTTACCTTCCTTAGAAAATAATAGATGGAACAAGGAATAAATAATAAGGAATAAAGAATGTTAGGAGGATATATTGAAATCCACTTGTTTTCCCTTTAGTTCCTCCTAAAAAATTTCTGTATGCATCAAACCTTTCAAACATATCCAAAATTTAATTTTATCTTACCTGCATGGCGTAGAAATATTATCTCCTTCTTGGATAGAATACCATCACTCTCACCGTAGAAATAGATTTGTTCCTTTTAAATATCTTGACCAATTTATTTATACATCCTTCTATATGAATAAAATTTTGTACAAAAGAATAATAATTTTTTAGGAAGCTCCAACTCTCATGCAATATGTTCTTAAAGGATCTTTATCAACCTATTTGGATTAGCAGATCTTGGGGGTGTATATCTCTTTCAGAGAGCATTTTTAAAATTTTGAATCTATATAATCCACATAATCCCTTGCCTTTTATGTTATGTCTTGAGATTGCTTACGTATCCCTCCAAGGTTTTAAGTCTTAGTTTAATAGCTCCTTTATATTCAAATTGTCTCCCTCTACAATATGAGGAGAATATATCTTCCTTTTCCACAATGTCATCCCTAAATTCATGATATGAAATTGAGAGTTCTATGAATATAAAATAATGAAAATTACATTAAATAATTAAATAAAGCAATATGAGAGATGAGACAATTTTACAGGGACAAATATAATATAAAATACTCTTATAATTTATTTAATATCTTTGGGAAATTACATGGTGCTTACAAAGAGATTACATATATAGCCTTTCCATTTCCTATAAACAAGGAGATGAGGCTTACCAATATCATCCCACTAATCTCTCCTAGAGAATCTCTCCTATGATCACTCACCACTATTATCTCATATATCCCACCAATATCTCCACACAAAATTATATACTTGAGTTATTCTCACAACTCACTATTACAATAATCTATATGAGTTATTTATTACAACTCATTTACATTTATTTATACTCTCACACTATATTATTAATATGAGTTATATTAACTCATTATTAATAATATACAATTTAACTAATATCACTCAAACTCACTAATGTAATATATAAATATTAATTATACCCTTACAAATAATAATCCGAGCACTAATTCTAATATTATTCCTAACAATCCACTATAGCCTTTGACATGGGTAACAAGCCAATCTAATAATCAATCTCTATTTGATACTTGTCAATTAGGACCTTGATTGTTGCTATCTACTCAAAGACATGATTATGACATTAAATGATGTCCTTAATGGCCTTGCTACCTCTTGTCACTAGTTGACTTTCTCACTTCCTTATTTCCCCTATAGTTTGTCTTCAACATTCTTTATAAAATATGAGGTGAAAGATGGGATTATCTCTTGACCTAGTTGGAGGAGTTTGCATCCATTTCAACACATAGGTTGATAAGAAATAAATATTCTCTCTCAAGTGATTATTGGTATCCTTGTCCTTATCTAATTTCAAGAAGAGACCACTGATTGCCATAATGACATCATGTTTCAAACCCTCTAAGGTATATTTTCCTAATGGGATCCTAGTGAACTGATAATCTGCAGGGGAGGCTTCATCCCTTAATACATCAGTTTTGGAGTATCCACCTCTACAAACCTTTGTCCTTGGGCCATGAATACTATTCTTGAATTTTTTTCTTCCTTTAGGGGTCTCTATGGTTTCAAGGAGACAATACTTTGAAGGTCAACATCCCGAACCTACACTATTACTTTTATCTTCTTTAGGAGGGAATATCCTAACAACTCCCTACTTGTGCACTACCTCCCCCTTACTTTTTCTATAAGAGAGGCACTTGATGTGATTACTGATGCAACTACTATGATAATAGATTCATCAACCTACACTTTTGCACATCCAAATGTTCAATAGGATTTCCTTGTGTCTATTTTCCTTCTACCCCTTTGTATTTTACTTATTCCTCCATCATAGTTGAAGATGTTTGAGTACTTGTATCTACAAATTTTGTGACCTCAACTTATTCTTATCTGGATAGAGAAGGCTTCTTAATTTTCTCAATTTTGTATCTTATAAATTTTGAGCATCTAACTCTGTAATTTCATGAGTTGCAATCACTCTATCTACTATTCCTAAAGATGACCGAATAGGACCCATGGTTTTTGGTTTCTCAATTTCAATCTATGGAACCTCTTCAACATGTCATTACTCCATCTCACCCAATACAACCTCTTTTTAGTGGGATTCTCCACATCACCACTTGTAATTTATTCTACAATGGGTTTCTCTTAGGATACAAGGCCTCCTTTCTTCACAATTTATGTACCTTGGAAATTCTCTTGTAAATGGTCAACCCCAATATCTTGATTGATTCTATGTAACAATTTAGTGAATGTTTGTTCATGTGATAAGTCTGGTATCTCATGCCCTTTATCTCATTAGACCTCCTACATATGATATTGTTCAATGGGAACATTGACATGCATTTCATGTTGCACATGAGATGGGATGGTAATAACGACCTCTAGGACTTGAAAGGTTATTGTAGGTATTGGAACTTAAAAAGTTAATCCCTCAACTGCTATTCCTGTAGCTTCCTCCACTACAGGTGTTGCCATATTTTTCCTCTTTGTTCTAAAAAATGATGAATTGAAGGATGATATTTAACCTCCTTAGGGATGGGTTCCAACACTGGGTTCATCATTGGCTGGCTTGGATGAACACTTCTTTTCTTCTATTTCATCATACTAAATGGCCTCTTTGAATAAAAACTGAGCACATCAACTTAGATTTATTCTTTAGCAAAAAGGATTTTAGGCCTTGATGATAGATGTCACACTACTTGAATGGGTTTTCTTACAATGACAGGAGCATCTTACATAGTTTTATTTTATATCTCCTTTGTCATGTGTATTGATTTTGACTCAAAGTCCTTGTCTTACTTGTGGCAACACTACATTCCTCCACAAAATTTGAAGTTAATGGTCCCTTAGTTGAAATATGTGGGAATTTCCTTTCAGGGGATATAAAATTTCATCTCCATTCTTCAAAGGATGGAGTGCATAATTTATAACACAACCCACTTGGTACTCCCTTAAAACTAGTGTATTTTTAAGGTCAAATCAACTCCCTTTCTATTTAGCCAACCCAAAGTTATTTTGATGATGTGAGTTGTTATTTCATGTAATGATGAAATTTTTGTATTTTTCCAATCAATACTTGGGAGAGGATTTGAGGTTATATTCATGTCAACATAGTAATTACACATAGAGTCCCTAAGGCACAACCACAATTTTGTAGTCAACAACCTGAGTGAGGGTCATCCTTGAATAGTCTCTAAATCTCACCTCCTCCTCATCTCTACAATCCATCTAGTAATCCTCATAATGAGGTTCATGTTCATGAGAAGTCCCCAAAGCTCCTTGAACTATCCACCTGATATCATAATTTGGTGTGTGAGTAAATTTATACAATGTTATCATGCTCATCTCTACTTCTAAGAGTTTGGATTTAACTAAGGAAGGCCATGGATACCTCCCAATATTGATAAGGAAAATTATATTGGCGTTACACTTCCCTAAATCAACTTATGGAATGACACTAATTGTTTTGACTACTCTAACAATGCCTACTTGTCATCTAAATATCTAGGAAACGTATAAGGGTATCATGAAACTCACTTACTATGATGTAAGTAAACGTTTTGAATAAGATGACGTAGAATCCAAATTAAGTGATCACTTTCCTTGCTTGTGTGGATATTTTTTTGTATTCCCATTCAGGTTTGAACAAACATATAAGGGGCTAAGAAAGTGTCATGTACCATTCTGAAATTATAAATATAATTGCTAAGGTTCAACTGGGGGTACACATTATAAACCTTAAAATTTCCAAAGTCCTTTACTCTATCCAATCTAGGAAATGATCTATGGTGAGAAATATTGTAGACCAAGTAGGAGGTCATATAAAAATATTATTTATTAGTAGACCCTTCTCTATCCACACCTTCATTATGAGAAATTGTTGATGGATGAAATCACCTATAATCTTACCCCATTGAATTTGTATTTTTCTGTAAGGATATTTTGTATAAACTTGAACATATAGTCATGATAGGGATGTGCGTAGAATATTTCCCATAACCCTATTCAGAATGTTACAATATCTTCAATTTCTTCAAGAAAATCATCCCCGATCAACCTTTTAGGTAGCGTTGTGGAGAAGATTCTTCACTTTTCAAGCTAATTATTTTTCAATATCCCGGAATAATTTGTGCTTTTCACATTCCAATATTATTCTTCATTTTCAATGGTTATTTTATCTACCTTGAAATAATTAGGGAGACCTAGACATTCCTCAAAGGTTTCAGTAGTCAATGATAGGACTAAAACATTACTTTGATCCCTAACTTCTCTTGTCTTTGGTTATAGTTGTGTGCAAAATGCACAACTCTAGATAATGGGTAGATGGGGGAAAATAACTAGCTAGAGCAAGCCCACTCCAATCAATATTTCTCATTGTCTCATTTTTTCCCTCCATATGTAACATTTTATGGAAATTGGCCAATTTTGCATTTCCTAGGTTGGTATCTATGACTTTATCTAAGTCGAAGCTAACATGGGAGGTGGTTTGAACACCAGAAAATTGAATATTCATTTTCATAGTGTGGGAAGATAACAATTCTATTGGAAATAATTATTTTAAACAATTCAAATGCATGTAAAACTTATAATAATGCTAACCAACACACCTTGACACCAAAAAATATTCAAAATAGCTATTAAATAAACTTAACTATGAAAATACTTTGCCGCAATTCTTCCTTGAACTAAGAACAACACATAGAATGCCTATAAAGCTTCAAAACAACCCTCACATGGATTAAATGGACAAATTTTATCTTCTTCTTGTCTTAGGGTTTTAAAAGTGATTCACAAACTCATAAATTGGAGGAAAAGTGAGAGATGTTTGTGGGGTTAAACCATATATTATCTCTCGCATGTTTTCCATCAATGGAAACACCCACTTTAATAGCTATGACATTTTTGGCCATTGATGTTTTAATCTCATCTTTAAATTCATGCCATATAGTGGATCTATTGGATGAATCTAAAAAGGCCAAGTTTTATTTTCACTTGAATGATTTGTCTTTCTCTCATTAGATTAGGATTCAAAATCCACCTACATGGCATTTTCATAGGCTTTACTTTTGGTTGGTCACCTTTCTTAGGATTCGGGGTTCCAAAATATTTTTAAAATTACAAGAATATAAAGTTGCAAATGTGTAAAAATGTGAAGTTTCTTTCCTTTCCAAAGTCCCATGATAATGACTCATGTCCCCCTTATGGGGCTATGGGGATGAAAGTATAATTTACAAATATGAAAAAATGTAAAGTTACAAACTTGTGAAATTGCAAAAGTTACAAACTTTTAACTTAGAAAAAATACAAAGTTAATCCATTCTCCTTCTTTCCTCTCGATACCTCAAATATTCCATTTTACGCACTTCGGGGTGAACTCAAAGTTTACAAAAATACAATGGTAAAGTTGTAAACTTGCAAAAAGACCAAGTCCATCACCAGGTAGTTCTAATTCAAATATTTAGTAAAAACATTAAGGTTCAAACATATCCTTGAAACCATTGAACATGTTACTTCATTAAAACATAAAAATCTTTCTATAATTCAAACCATGGAATTTTAAATGCCTCTATACTTGGTTACTCTTCTTTTAATTTTCTATGTTAGAACATGTCCTCAAAATTAAGTGATGTATGAAAATTATCCTTATCTAATATGAGTTGAAAAATTGATTTAGTATTTATATTGTTTTCTTTTAATTTTATGTTATCATCTTTACTATATCGAGTTATCATCTTTATTATCGGTTAATCTCTCCATACACTAATTTAAATTGAAATAAAATTTTAAATTAGGGATTAAATTTTGTGTGAATCCACTTTTAATTGAATCCTTAACTTAATCTATGATCTATTCCTTATGTATTATGCCTACTTATGTCAAAACCTTATCTTCCGTAGGGTTAAATATTTACATTGTTCAGCCCTAAAATATGATTTGTACAATTTTTCCTAGGGTTTCATGGTTGGTTCTTCCCATTGGGTAACTTTCTAGGGCTCTTAACTGCCAAATCACCTATTGTTTCATATCTCAGGAATAACGAATTTATTTTCAAGTTATTTTGAGGTTATTTTTAATTTTTATATATTTAACGAAAACCTAATTTTGTTTTCCCTAATTTTTAGCAAACTTTTTAGAAATTCAAAATGAACTCGTTTAGTAATTTGGGCATAATGAGAAAATATATACTTTTGGAAAAATACCTTGGACGTTTTTATATCACATAATAAGATTAAAAAATACCTCTTTCTATTTTGTAAACTTAAAATTTTAATTCTACATATGGTCATTTAATATATTTGTCAACAATCACATTTTTGCTCAATATCATTGTTTGGGTCTTATCCCCATGGTCAATTGATAGTCGACCCTCCATATGTTGATCCTTATTCTATTCTATCTAATTATATTTCTCTCAATCAATATTTCTTCCATAATGGCCCATGCTACAATTTCTCAAGTCTCCTTGTATGATTTTCTTCAACTTCATCACACTTGTAGAACTATTCTCACGAATATAACATAACAAATAATGATCACCGATAATATGGAAACCTTCCCATGTGAATTTAATTTTGAGTCAAGTTTTAACTCCTAATAATAATGATGACACATTTTATAAGAGTATATTACAATATAATCGAGCTTTACACCTTGCTTTTCAAGATAAATTTAAAGCTATGAATACCAAATACATTTTTCAAGCATGAGATACAACATCTCACGAGATACTTCCAATGTAAATATTAGTTATTTTTGTACACATCATGATATTTTAAAAAAACAATAAGAAATGTGATACAAGTTTTATGTCTACTATAAGAGCTCATATAAGTGAGGTCAAATTCTATACAAAGGAAAAAATATGTATGTTCCACAAGATTAACCTCTTTTGTATGACCAAAATGCAACACAACATAATATCCTATCTATGCTACTTGATAAGTTCCTAATAATTTTTGTACCCACTCATTACTACCCATACTATTGGCTTGAAAGAATCAAAGGTAAACCATTTTTCAATTATCATATAATTAATGGACATTACGACAATGATTGTTATGCTTCACAAAAATCCCATATGGAGTATAAGGGATTTATTTCATTTAATACACATCATTCTACTACACATTCATATCTAGTTTGAAAATATATGTGGGTTCCTAAAGTTTCGCCAACTATTTCTAGCAAACATAATGCAACATCACATTATGTAAATTCTGCAATACTACAAGATCCACTTATTCAATAAGAGGATAATAATGATATACCACCTTTGGAAACATCAATCCCGGTAGAATAGTTATATCATACTATTATGAAACCAACCATTTAAGTATTACGAATCACACATACATAAAACCTAGAGCATATAGAGGGAAATCTACACGATCACACCCAATACTTGTAAAGCTCCATTTAGAAACAATTGGTGGTTGGGTCGTGATAGGGATTATGAAAACATCAAATATGATGAAGGGGATACTTCAAGTGAAATTTATTTAGGAAACATGTAAATAATATCACAAATGGAAATGATTTATCACTATTACTCAATTTTGGTGTTGGTGATGAATTTGATCTTAATTACTCTTGTGATGACTCTATATACTTGGATACGTATGATATGAACTTACAAAGTATTGAACCTAATGATAAATAAGAGGATATTATTTAACTAAAATCATTAATAATTTTTCAAAAAAGCGTCAATGCTCATTGGGCTATAAGTCATACCATTCCTTATATGTAACCAAGTGTTAAACCTAAATTTCCACTTTGAGTATACAATTAAATAATAAAGCAAGAATACATCTTCACAATCTAAAGTGGTCATGTATATTCTATTTAGTTCACTCATACATCATAGCACATAATTATCCTTAATCACCTCTCAAATGACCCGGGGCATATCTGGATCTCCCCTCCTTATTTTTCAAGAATAGGTTTCCTTACATACACCTTTGTACTTTGGTATGGGTAAAATTTCACAGATGTTTTCTAATGTTTGTAATACTATCCCTAGTCATCAAAATCTATCTCTTCATCACAATGTGTTTTTGACACCACTCAAAATCAATATCAATCCATCTCAATATATTTCAGGATATCATACTATAATCACAACTATCAAATCAAAGAATTCCACTCATATTATCTCTATTGACTCATGTATTCTAATATAAAATGTCATGGATGTACCAATACTTCTCTCATACCATATTTGGAACATTTGGGGACTAAGCCTCCTTCTACCCCACACTAGCTCCGTCGCCTCATTTGAAAGGTCTCATTATTGGTGTGAGGAGATTACCTTGTCATCTCTAGGAATTATCCACCTCAGTTGGTGAGTCATATCACTTAGGTGAGATCATAAATATTTGGTATATTTACTAGGAGCTATGACAGATTCCATCATAGAATATGTTATACACGTCGCTGAATCATATATGAGTTACTCTCAATTTTGGAATGTAACTCCTTTCTCCCTGGTAGAGATGTGATGGGTCTTACATTGGGAGTTACATAACACTCCTATTTGTACATTATTTTCTAATCTATGAGAATGAGTAGAACCTTTTCTTTTGCATGCATATTTCATGTTGGTTGAATGCTTGCTTACTACATGGCACCTGCGTCATGCTTCGTTCAAGTACAACTCGGTTGATGTGTGAGCCATCTTTCTTGATCCTCATTCTCACATTCTCTCACATGGTATTAGAGCACGTTGTTAGGATTCACGTCACTCACCATCATCTAATGCCTAATACTCCCGGTTTTGTGGTTTTACTAGTTTCTTTTGCAAGTTTTGTATTCCATTTTTCTGATTTGTGTCTTACTTTTATTACTTGGGTTCATCTTGATTCTCATGTAGTTTTTTTGTTTTTGTGTTGTTTTCGGTACATGTGTATGTTGTTTTGTTTATATTTGGAGTTTTAGGGGTTTTGCAGCTAAATTTGGCTATCTGTGACCAACTCTAGCATAAATCTTGTCTTGGAGGTATTTTATGGTTTTTGCATTAAAATTTAGTTTTTCTTAAATTTCTCGTTATCCTACCTAATTTTATCTCCAACAGCCCTACAATGCTCTTGGATTCTCTACCCATCTCCTTATTCTACCATCAAGTTTCTCCTTATATCCCATCTCATCCAAGCTCCTTGTTGGCTCAATGAGCTCTCTCTGGAGAGTTAGTTTTGTGTTGGTGACTTCTATTTCGTTTGTGGCTCGAGCTCATTTACTTAGTGGATTGGATTATTTTATATCCCGTGTTTCTATGTTTGGCCTTTTTCATTTCTCGACCTCTATTTGGATTAACTCCACCATGAATTTCTTTTACTTGTTTTCTTTGATCATCTCGTGAATTCCATCACCCTACATTGACCATACACTTTTGGTTTCCTTCATGGCTTGACCCTAGCTTGATTGGATTTCCTTCTAAACCCCCGTGTGTTAACTCAGCTAATTCATCTACCATATACTCCTTACAATGTACGAGTCGACATTAACCCTATTTTTCTCTCCATTCTTGTGCTTTTCCTTGTCAGCTCATTTTCCTTGATTGAATTTCTCATGATCTCTTCCTAATATGTGCTTCGAGTCTACACTGTGTGAGCTCCCACCACCAAGCCTCGCTTCATGTGTCCCTTGAATCACTTACCTATTTCTTATCAAGCTCTCTCCCATTCAAACCATTTCACCCATGTTGTGTGTCGTCTCCCCTACGAAACTCTTGAATCTCCCAACTCCAAAAACTCCTCATTGACCAAACCTCTACCTGTCACCGTCAAGTTACTCGTCGAGCTTCCTAAAGCACTTCCCCGCACATTTCCATCTCTCCACGCCGCTAACCCATCAGATCTTCCCTTATTTATGACCAAATTATTTCCCTCCCTTTTCCTTTTAAACCAAGAAGGATGTTTTTTTAATTATAGCCTTTTTTAAAATATGAGGTTTATATTTTATGGCATAAGTTTTTTAAATTTAAAGGGATTTTTTTATTAAAAGGAGGAAAATATATTTAATTTAGTCATTGTTTTTTTAATAGGAGTTCATTTAATAAGGTTGCCTAGCTTAATTTTTCCAACCCATTTTAAAATAAATTATTTCCCTTCTAGAAATCAATTAAATGGGTGAAAATTATTCCAAAACTAGGGTTACTAGTCATTTTTTTTCGTTGAAGTTTTGTGGAAGAGTTTAACATTTTTAGATGTGTGTAAGTACCATTTATATTGGAAATCACAAGAAATGAGAGGGGAGGGGTGAACCACTACTTCTCAAAACTTTGAAAACATTTAAAATTCTCAACAAGAAAATCAATCTTAATCCATCTTTACCATGTTAATACAATGACACTCACACACATCCAAATGAGAAGAAAGTACACATGAACATAAGGTTTAATGTGGGAAACCCTTAAAGGGAGAAACCCCACTAAAATAAATGCACTAACTTGGAAAAATTATCCTATAAATATTACAAGGATTTCAAACGTTGAAAATCCACTCAAATTGAAGCACTCAATCCAAAATTCAACCAAGTACCCACTTGATCTTTAACAAGCTCCTACTTGCATGGAAGCTCCAACTCCCAAATTCAGTCAAGCACCTACTGACCTTATGTAAGATACAAATTAAAATCAAGCTTCAACTCCCTATTTTATAAGTGAAAAATTAGAATAATAGAATGATACTGATCACCCTACAATAGTTTTCTTACACAACAAATTGTGATCTCTAAATCAACTCTTCTATCTTCTCTTTTCACCTCCTGATTCACCTCTCTTTTCTTCACTTCATGTTTATGTAAGAATATATTTAATGGAATATATCATACATATTTGTATACCTCATTCACATATGAATTAACTCCTCTTCCATCAATATTTATAAAATCCTTCTTCCACTCATAACTCATTCTTCAAGTCACACAAACTTCTTATCATACACAAGGATAATTCAAAATTTTACATCAACTACACCACTCTCAACATACGCGTAAAAGATAATTTTTACACTTAGAAAAATAAATATACCTAAGATTTACATACAATAACACATCTTCATTTCCCATTCTAAGACATTATTACCTTCTATCTCCTTTAACTCGCTCAATTGGAGGAAGATGATATCACTCAAAACTTTCCATATATGCAATCATTACATCTACATAAGGTGAATTACTTTTTCAGACATTCCATAAGATTGTAATGACACATATGAAACTTAAGATGAGTTATAAAACCATCCTCAACTCTCCACCAATCTGAAGTAAATTAAAATATGCTATTTTGAAACTGACATCTTACTTTGTAAATGCTATTTTCAATTTTGTCTTTTAGCTTATTGTAACTCATTCCAAGCGTTTTAAATTTTTTTCACATTGCAGTAAGTGACCTATCATATTATTATTAACCATTTAAAACCTCTTAAACTGGTCATTTCTTCTTAATAATCCATTAGAGCTTATATGCTCAAGCAGGTGTGCATAGACATGGCATCTTCAAAAACTAGTCAAGAGATTGCTTCACCAAAACACTATATGATAATTAAAGACTTATAAATTCTTGGAGAATGATGTTAGGGACCTCTTCTTCACATTAAAAACTTGGAAGAGATCTAACACTTTCATTTTCTTTATGTATGAACTGATTTGGACAAGGTCTTGATGGAGTTACTGTAACCAGAAAATTAGTACTCTCAAAATAAAGTATAACTTCTCGTAAACACCTATTCATGGATCATACCATACCTTTATGGAAATATCTTGACCTTGTGCATATTTTAATCTTACCATAAATATTAATTTCAAGTATTTTAGCCATGATAATGCTTGCATTTCTGAGATAACTTTGACTGTGTTTCAAACCACAAAAACTAGTCTTATTTAAGAAGACTTCTAACACACTAAAAACACTTTCAGAAAAAACCAATGCTTGGAATACTTCATAGGATTCCTCTACTTCAATTTAAAACACAGGGTTAGGTGGAGAAAATCATGCTTGCATTTGCATTTCTAAGACCTTCTTGATAGGCCTAAAATGGTAGTTTTGACCATTTGAACTTAGGTACAAAAACACTTCATGATATCAAGTCAAGGGATTAAACATATTATATTAGACCTATATAAATTTTCCATGCTAAAAATTGATTCAACGACTTGTATTTGCATCATCATCCCTTCAGTCCATCTTGAATAGTTTTGGCTTTTCTAGTCCTTAAAAAGTAGGTTGTCTTGGTTGAGTTGTTTCTCTAAATTTTTACAAAGAACATACTTGAAACTCTTCATAAACACTTGGGCCACATCCCAAGCTTACTCCCACATCATACTTCCATGAAACCTTCATCACATGACTGTATCAACAAATTTCCTCAAAACAACAATACCTCACTACCTTGCTTGTTGACGTGGAAAATGATACCACAACCAAAATGGAGTCTTCTACATGCCCAAATCATCACATAAATTTGCATAAGTGATTTCATGGCTTAAATATTCAATTATTCTCCATCATTGTCAAAGTAGGGTTTTAAAAGAGTTTTAAGCTACTTAACTTCTTAGATATTATTCATAAAGGATAGGCCATCATTCTAACTCATTCTTCTTGAAATATTTTCTAGACTCAATGACACAAAACTTAAGAAGATATTTTACCAAAATAAAGAAATTTAACATTCCAATGATCAACTCAAACTCAACCCTCTAGTTAGAGATGGTCATTTAAAGAGATAATTGCACCAAAACTTCATTTTCTTGCTTGTCCCTTAGAATTGTGACCTAAAACTTTGTCCATAATACTAGGAAAACCTCCTTCACATATACCAAAACTTATTTCAGTCTGCAGATGCTTAAAATTAATCCACCACCAAGGTTTTTGCATGAATATCTAACTTATTTTGAAGAATAAGGTTCTAAAAGACCTCAAGCCTACCTCTAACAGATAAATCTTGACTGTGGCACATTCTACATGATTTTTACATCATCACCATACTTGGTCCATGATCTCCCTACTTTTCTATGGATTTCTTATCTCCATACTCCACACTATGCCTAGTTTAGCTTGTTTCACCTCATAATCCATGGAACTGCCATGTTTTCCTCATGTACCTACCTTGTTTTGCCTTGTCGTATTCACTCCAAGATTCCTCTTTATCTCGCTTCATCCCGCTTTGTCAAGAATCCATCATTTTCCATTAATGACAACTCAATACTCACATGCCAACAAACTCCCCTTTGTCATTGATGGAAAACCTCCTTGTTCTTCTCCCCTTTTTGCATTAATGAAAAATACATACCCAAGAACACCTTATTCATCTCCTTTTTCCATATTAGGACCTATTCTTGATTGGAAAAATCAAACAAACTCATCATTTCAAGATCACACATTTGTTTCTCTTTCCTCGCTCTATTGTTAGCCTTATGACGGTAGTTTAACATTGTGTCTCCCCTAGACATATGCATATTCACATGCCAAAAATCATTTTAATTAAAAAATCATCATTTTTACCTCCTTTTTCATCTCTCTTAGCTGATTATACTAAAAATTAGCTTAACTCTACCATATACTAATGTAGACACCAAATTTGGGTCGCGATCCCCTTAGTCCCCTTCAATTAATTAACGCAACACATCTTGAACCCTTCATCCCATATTAATATTCATCATCACATTATTAATTAATTTAATTAAGTTAATTTCATCCTCACACCTCCACCTCATCATTCAACCTCACCTGGACCCATTCCAGGGGCATTTACCTCACATTGACCATGTCATCACTCCTAGTCTTTGAGTCACAACTTGACCTAACTAACTAAGAATTATTCTCAAACCTAGTTGGACTTCTTCTATGACCTTCCTACCTTTTCTAATGAGAAACCAATTCCCTAAGTAGAATCAACTTGGAAAACATGCCAAATATGGGAAGATCTTCCTATTTTTTTAATAAAAGGACAAATTCACCCTAACCAACATCATTTTTCCTCGGCCGACATTGGTTACCTAACCACCATTAGTCACCTTTTATACACTTTCACAACTATTTACATGGTTTGGTCATTCAATTATTGGATCCTTACTACATTCAAACATGAATGTTCAAGCCCTCCCGCATCCGCATAACGAGCACACACAACCAAAATGCAAGAAAATCATTCGGTTCTCCTTCCAATACATTGGAATAATCATGGGAGCACACATGTTGTATTTTTGTGGAAAAGGACTCAAGCACCTCTCCTATAATCAACCATAACCCATCTCAACTCACAAGGTCTACAAGACACCAAGTAAGTACTATGATTTTAATAATTCGGTCTTATCCCATTGTAGATCTCTTTCTTCGTTCAGTATTTTATTTCTTCTGTTACCCATACATCACCTTCTTCCCACAAACCCACTATTAAACCACCCTTATCCTTTTCACCCTTCTATACCTCCTTCTTATTATTCCCAAGTCTTCTCACCCATATTATGACCCAAACCATACTACCCTCACTCTATGCAATCACAAAGAGCCTAAAACCCCATTTTTAATAGTTTATTACCTATTTCCCCTACCGACGTCTGCTTCTTGACTACTCATGCGCTTTAGTCCCCTTATGGCATCGGTCACTAGACCAATATCGGTCTCTGTGTCATTTCATATTCTTAGACAAACAAGCTTCCCACTCACCCAAAACCAACCTAGACCTCAACTAATTAGCCCTGACCCTTACTGCACTCCTCGACAAACATACCTAACCTAAAAAAAACCATGGTTCTAATTATATTTAGTGTTGAATTTTTATTTAACATTGAATCTAGTGTATTATGTGTATGAGAAACCTAAATAATTACATTGCAATATGACCTATTTATTTCAGTTTCTTATTCACATTAAATTGTTATTAAACAGAGGATTGATAACCATTTGAGGAAGCATCATGATTCCCGGATCTAGCCTTTATAGGAATTCCTCTTAATCTTGTTATTTAATATTATTTGGTGGTTTTGTTGTGTTTATTACAAGTCGATCCTCCTAGCCAAAAAAATCTCACACAATCAACTTGGATCAAAAGTATACAACGCACACATTCTACCTTCCACCTTGGCCTCATAGGTATTCCTCCTTAACCATTTTACCTTCTATTTGTTTTGTCTTAGAAATTGTAAAAATTATTAGTGAAACATTTTGGCACGCCCAATGGGACCCATCTGGCGTTTGTTGCATTGTTCATTCCTAGGGAAAATCTTGTGTGTCTATTTTCATTTGAAACAAGTTCACATTAAGCTTCTTCTCTGGAAATATTCTTTTCTTCTGATTGACTCAATGAAACTTGTTTTTGGGATTAAAAATAAATCTTATTTCTTTTCTTACATTTCACTTAGTGAAAGTCATACCTTTAACCTCTTCATAATTTGTTCTCATCGAATATAATTTGTTCTTTTGGGTTTTAAAACTTGTGCACTTGAATTTTTTAGTTTGTTGCATTGTAGCTCATCTAAATTTTGGGAAACCTATATGCTAGAAGTCATGCCCAGCTGATGGTTGAAAAATTGAACTTTAGATCACATTTTACACACTCTCTATACCAAATAACTAAAAACAAACTACACAGTTCTTGAACAACATTTTCCTTGGAAGTAGTTGTCAATGATCACATGATTAGAGGATTGATTGATAGTGGACTCTCACTAGTGTCTATCTCCAGTCAACATCTAAGAGAAGAATTTCCCATGCCAAAACTTACTTGAAACCAACCATAGTTGTCGGATTTTTATAAGGCACCTTTGTTAACCTAAAATTATATCTTTCTTACAGTAAGTCCTAAATGGCATAAGCCACAACATAAAATCTACAACTTAGGATTTCGTGTTTGTTAGATTTTTGTCTATTTGTGTTTTGAGGTGTGAGTTGTGTTTCTTCATTATTTCTTATCCTTTTACGCCCCATATCATGACTAGTGTATTCTAGTTTTATTATGGGTTTATTAGGACTCCTTATAGCCAGACTCAGTCTCTGGGTTTGGCCCTTTTATTTGATCTAAATCACCAAAAAATCATTTTTCATTCTCTTCCTAGATTTTGTTGTAACCGATATTAGTCAAGCAAACCGTTATCGATTACATAATATCACCACAATTTGTTAACTAACCGACGCGTGCTTTTATGATTTTTGGTTTTTTTACCAAAATAGTATTCTCCACCTTTCTATTCTTTTTGTGTCTTGTTCTATCATTTTATCACACTTTTGGGTCTCTAATATCATCTTCAGAGTCCATGTTGACCAATTTTCACTTTTCATTTCTAGATCTTTGAGTCTCTTATTTTTCACAGGAATCGAGCATTGGTCAAGCCAACCGACAATCATTTACCCTTCATACCGACATTGGTCTCTATATTCTGATTTTCCAATCAAAACAATGATCTAAGCACTCATTTTAGATTGATTCTTCCCATTACTTATGTGCTTCTGTATCATCAATAAAGCTCATAATATCTATTCTTTCATCAATCAAATTATTTGGACTCGTAAACAAGCTAACACTCTCGTGTTTCATGCTAGCTTCTAGCCACTCCTACCTAGCCCATCGCCCCCTTCAATCTCATCACCTATGGACCCCAATCAAACTATTTTCATACCCACTGGTGATGAGGAATTCATGAGACTCCTTGATCACAACCCCACTATTCTGCAGTACTATCTCACTCATTCATCTACCCGTGATTCATCAGGAAAACTTGTATATGGCATGCTTGTGTCCATTCCTCCTACCATCGTACCCACTTTTGCATTAACTACTACTAGTTTATCTTTACCCTCTTCCACCTTACTACCTCGGGTTTCCTAGCTTGACCCTAAATCATCGATATTTAATGCACCTACGACATTTGTCATGCCTTTGGCATCTATTACTCCTATAATGTCAACCATGTCTTTATCAACCACCTTGAGTGTAGGTCTATTTGCATCCACCACCTCTCATATACTTATCAGCATCTCAGCCACCAATTATGACGGTAGTCCATACTCCCTTCCAAAACATTTTCCTCTCCATCCCGTAGTATCTTCCTCTAATTACTACGAGAGTATTTATGTCCACTCCACCTACCTACACTTATCACCAAAAAACCCCTATTTCATGTATTTCTTATTCAGATACATACCATCTACATCTATTCTAACCTACATTCCTTCCTCACAATTTTCATACTCATAACCACCATATACTAGAATGCCACCCATGTCATACCCTCTTTATCTACCCCTTATACAATAGGGGGTACTAGTCATCACAACCTACTATGATCTTATCAAAATGATGATGGACAAGATGTAGACATTAGAAGCATCTATCTCTCGGCTCACGTAACTCTATGACATACGATGAGATTTGCAATGAGCCCATTCACATGTCCATTCTTATTCATACATACCCTCCCCATTTGGAAATTCCTAAATTCAACCAATTTAACAACAAAGAAGACCCGCAACAACACTTTCGGTATTTTAAACATGTGTGTTATCTGATCACTCATGATGACGCTTTGCTCTTGCGAACATTCCCAATGTCCTTGACATGACCGGCTTTAGATTGGTATAGTGCTCTACCCAAGCATTCCATCTTTTCATTCAATTAGGTAGCTTAGGATTTTCTAGACCACTTTTCTATCAACATTGTCAAGAAGGTCACCATGACCGACTTGTACATGACATGCCAATATGAAGACAAATCTATTGCAAATTTTGTCACTCATTGGCGGAGCTTGATCAACCAGCTCACATTCCAACTGCCTCAAACTGAGTTAATAGAGTTGTTCACTAGAGATTGTGCTAGACACATCCTTCCAAATCTCTAAGTTCAAACCTTCTGCATGTTTGACAAGGCATTCACCATGGCCTAGAAACTTGAATTCATGCCATTGAAGAGAAGAGGATATAACTGCATAACAAGAATGTTGGGTTCAAACCAAATGATACCTCTTCTTCCTCTAAATCATAAAATAATTATTATAAAGAAAAGTGATATGCCAATGCAAAGAGTTTTCAAAGTTAGACCATCTCATCCATCCAACCAATCAAATCCTTCTTCCAATCTTTCTCCTGCTTCAAAGCTTTCCTATTCAAACGGAGCGATGAAAATATACTCCCATAGGAAAACCCTACTCTTTAGTTTTAAATTTCTAAAATCTGAGCAGTCAATCTTCCACTCATCAAACGAAATACTCGTTTTGACCCCTCTCATCATGTTCCTACGTGGTACAAATAAAATGATTACTGCGACTATCATCGTGTTAGAGGACATAACAATGGTAATTGTATAACTTTCAAAAACATCATCTAATAAATGTTGGCTAATGGAGATCTCATCTTAGATAATCCTAATGCACTAGCTAATCAGAACCTTCACATCTTCAAGAATCTTCCCCCAAATCACACCCCGTCATCTAACCAAACCAGAAAAACCTTCGACCAATGACAGTAATGTTCATGAGGTTCATGTTGGTTTTGACATCATACCAACTCTTCTTGCTCAAATCTATTGTGGATATTCTTTCATGAGATCCTTCATCCATAAAGGGACCTATTTCATCTACTCCTTTAATCATAGAGGATTCTCCCTTATCTTCTCCTTCACCCACACAGAATTCCACCATATCTACCGATGCATTTTCCCCACTCACCTATCAACCTAGTAAACAACTCACAATACTTACTCTTATACCCACGAGAGAGTAATGCTCACCTTATTCTTCACCAAAAGATAAAGTTACCTCATCTAACTTGCTATCTCCCCTACCCATAAGGGATCCATTAACAACATCCCTTCCTATTGGTGACAATTCTCTATTGGATTTCAAGGATCTTATCAATTTTCTTTGGTCTCTTTTACCTACAAGAGTCCAAGTCAACCATTTCTTTTACTCATAGACATTCTTTATAGGGATTACTACCAAATAAACATCATACCCTCCATCGTTGTCATTCTCATTTTTGGCCAACCACTTGTATTATGTTGACACTTCCATGCTTTGGGGACATCTTCGATTGCTGCTTAAACTCAAATGCAAATGTTTTCTAACTGATACTTCCATGATCTATCCAAATGTGTTTCGCATAACAAAACCCACCATGCCTATGCTAGTTGTAGCGACCCCTTCTTCATCATCCTCACACACACTAAACCTTTACCATCAAATGAACATTTTCCTATGCCTAAGACCTTATTTGCACCTATATCTTCCTCCACATCTAAACCCATTACCACATTGGGAGTCATGCCGATATCAAGTCTAGTTCATCCTCCTATCAAAAAGATTTATCCATGTTCTCACAAGCTGTTGCAAAGACTATTCCCCCACTTAATAAGAAGACCCAAAATCTTAGTTTGTATACACCGACTTCAACTACTACCCATCTGTCACCCTCACCACTTCAATTTAACCTAGGTTCTAACCCATCAACCTTGGCAAAACAGCCCTCATACCTAGAGTAAACCAAAAGCACAATATCCTACCTCTTCACGATCCTCTGTTGCACCCAAATTACCTACACAAATTACATCTTTTCTATCACCTACATCCTTTCTACCTCCTATACCTACACCACTTCCAATATCCTCATCATTTCATATGTTATTCCCTTCTCTTCAATCTGTACCTTCCACATTTCCTCTTACTACAACCTTCATTGCACTTCCATTATCACCTTAGCTAACCCATCCCCTTCCATCATCTTCCTTACCTTCTACATAACACACTTCTTCTTCACCTTTACCCAAGAAGGTGCAACCAATGCCCATGAACCCACTACCCTCGAAAGAGGTAGTTAAACCTACACCACCTTAAACAACTAGTTCACTGCTATATCATTACCCAAGAAGTTGTAATCCAAACCTAAAATCATACTATCTACCAAATAGGTGGTCAAACTTACTCAACTTCTGATTCCACCTCCAAAGCTGACTCCTCTCCCACCAAAGTCACCACACTTCCATCCGCACTCCACACTTACTACACATTGTGATCCATTAAAGGGTCTTACGCCAATATCCTAGCTAACCTTTTGGAAACCTCTGTCATCACATTGCCAATGCTTAGACCTTATGACCCACTCAAACGTAAACTAGAAGGTTTTGACAATACCAAAATTTACACTTACCATCGTGTGCTAGGTGATGATGTGGAAATTTTTAAGGCTCTTAAAACTATTCTTCTCCAACTATGTCCTCTCAAAGAAAACTTTCACGATGATGATCTTTTAGATGAGGACCCTATTCCACCTTCACCTATCACCACACATCCTTGTATATTACCTATTCAACGACCTTCATTTCTACCTCCAAAACCTTTTTATCCCCCTCCTAAATTTGAGATCAATATGGTCTGCATAAGAGTGCTAGCCAAACCTTCGCCAAAATGCCAAGGTGTTGCATTGTTTTCACAAAAACAATATATGCCCTCACCATATTTATGCCTTTCATGTCGTTACACCTATCGCGACTCAATTTCTCCTTTACCATAGATTAAAATGGTTCAAATTATCATTCAATCCCGTGAAGGAAAAAGGAAAGGAAAAACCACTCATCTCGCTAATCTTTTACCCAATATTTCATCTACACCGCACAAAAAATCACCATCCGTGGACCCACATACCCTATTTTTGATGGGGTTACCCATCATGCAATGCTTAAATAATTTCACTAGTCTCCTCAAAATGTCTTTGTACAACCTTGTTCAAACCTTTGAGTCTCATTATCAGGCCCTCATTGAGGTCCTGTAATCTATAGAGGTGCCACCTAATGACCCTATGCCTGTTACATCCATTATCACTCCTCACCATGTGGCCTCTCTCACCACTTCACCCCTTTATCTTCTCCTGCTACCACTCATCAAGTAGCCACTCTCAGTTTCTCTGATGACAAGAGTGTACCTCTCTAATCAAATGATCATGACCTCACCCTATTTATTTCCATCTACATTGATAATATACGTGTTTGATGCATTATGATCGATG
The DNA here is from genome assembly GCA_018340775.1 of Taxus wallichiana var. yunnanensis. Lineage (NCBI taxonomy): Eukaryota > Viridiplantae > Streptophyta > Pinopsida > Cupressales > Taxaceae > Taxus > Taxus wallichiana. The sequence continues at coordinate 190,209,922 of CM031239.1, forward strand.
GTGGTGTCAATATTAACATCATTTCCTCCCATGCATATAACCAAATGTGCATCCCTACCAATTACATGCATAATAACCTAGTTATGTTGTGTTCATTCAACGATGCCATGACTTCCACCCTTGGAACCATCATTCTCCACATTCATGTAGGCCCTCGTGCTATTCTTGAATTATTCTATGTCTTAGAGGGGGAATTCCAGTACAACATGCTACTTGGCCGACCCTAGATTTGTGCCATGGGTTGTGTTCCTTCAACCTTACACCACTATTTAAAATTCAAACATGAAGGGCACAACTATACCATTCTAGCCAACCCTTCACCATTCAAGACTTGTAACATGTTGTATCGACCCAATGATGTCCTTATACCAGTTAAAGAATCTACCACCACTACCACTTCTTCTTCAGCTGCTACCTCCTCCACCACTTTTGCTACTACATCTTCCCTAATTAACTTCTCTATTCCCACCGCTTTCAGTAGCTTCTGTAGTTGACCAATCAGCCAACCCATCTACTTCTCAAATAAATAATTCCTCTTCTTCCCAACTTCCCAGTGATTCATCCATTCCCCCTACCCATATATCAAATATTGATCCCTTAGAAGGTGTTTTGCAATGCCTCACTCTGGGGAGTACCACCTTTATAAGATTGACACGTTCCTTACTCCTCAAGAGTATGGTAACCTTCACAAACATCCCTACTATGATCACCGCATATATGAGGATTTCCCCTATGGTCATCCCCACCTTTGCACCAACTTAACGTATGGGGGACTTGATGCTTCTACCTACTTTCCTGATCCACCTTCCCAAACTCAACCATTTTCCTCAAACCTTCAACCTCTCACCAACTGCCGCTTCACCCACACCTTCCTTCATCATTGTGTTTGGAAGGGATTTGGTTTTGGTTTCTATGAACAAGGTCAACATATTATCATTCTTTTCACCACTCGTAAGCATAAAGACCGCAGTGGTATTAGATTTCCAAACCACCCTCTAGGAAGGCCCAAGTTGAACTCATTGAGGATGATAAACGTTCCCCATGCCATTCACCAACTTCACCACCTTCACCTAAAAATTCTATGGATCCAGAATCCATTCCTCCTAACTTTTTTTTTCGTGAACACCATTTCCCTATAACCTTTGACTTATCAACATGATGGTGAGGCTCCCTCTTCTCTTCCATTCCTGTATCTTGTTATGATCGATGACGATAACCCTTCTATTAAAGTCATTCAATGTCAAGATGATGAGTCTATTCTCACTTACCTTGGTGCGGAAGATTCTTATATTCACCAGTCATTACCTTCTGAGACAAAAACCATGTTGAATGAATCAACCATTAAGATCAATATTCACACTCAGGACGACCCACACATTCTAAAAATAGGCCAATATTTAGATGTTGTTAAAGAGGAATTTTTAACTTCTTTCCTTTGGGATCATAGAAATGCTTTTTCTTGGTCCTATGTTAATATGCCCGGTATTAACCCAAAAAATTTGGTCCACAATATCGTAACCATTCTTGATGCCAAACCCATGAAACAGAAGCTACAAAAAATGCATCCTTGCATTTCCATTCTTATTAAAGAATAAATCAAATGCCTTCTTTCAATTTCCTTCATCCTACCCATTAATAGATCCCTCTAACATCATTCCCGTCACAAAAGTGATAGGGGACTTTGCATTTGCACAAATTTTCATGAACTTAACTTGGCTTGCCCCAAAGATGACTTTCCTTTACCTAGTATTGACCAACTAGTTTATCTCACCACCGGCCATGAGATGCTATCACTCATGGATGGTTTCTCGGGTTATAACCAAATATTACTCACTCCTAAATATCAACACAAAACTTCCTTCATTATTGTTTGGGGGACCTTATGCTATTGTGTCATGCCCTTTGGCCTTAAAAATTCTGGTGCTACATATCAGCGGGCTATGAATTATATTTTTCATGACATCATGCATAAGATATTAAAAGATTATGTTGATGATCTTCTTGCCAAATCTAAACATCGGGTTGAGCGCCAAGCTGTCCTTAAAGTTGTCTTTTCTGTCTCATCAAATATTACATTCTCCTTTAACCTAAGAAGTGTTTCTATGTTGTTCTCTTCGGAAAGCTCCTTGGTTTTATCATTTCTTTGCATGAAATTAAAGTTGATCCTGCTAAAATCAAGGCTATTATAGAAATTCCTCCACCTAATAACCTTCGTCAACTTTGTAGTTTGCAAGGAAAGTTGTAATCTATTCATCACTTTATTTCTCATCTTTTCGACCAGTAGCCATCCATTTCATCATCTTCTCAAAAAGGATGTCTCCTTCAAAATGGGATGATGAATGCAACAAAGCCTTTGACACCTTAAAAAAATACCTCCTCCAACCACCTGTTCTCATTCCACCTAAGGATGACCAAACATTTTACCTTTACATTTTTGCTACTAATTATTCCCTTGGTGTCATGCTCGCTCATCGTGACTAGAAACATAGGGAGAAAGTAGTTTATTATATAAGCCATGTGCTTTTAGACTAAAAAAATAGATATAATCATGCCAAAAAAAACTACTTAGCCTTATTGTTTTTGCCACTAAACTTTGCCATTACCCACTCAACCACAAAACCTTTGTTTTCACCAATACTGACCCCTTACATTATATGTACGCTAAGCCCTATCAACATCAACGTGTTGCATGTTGGCTCATGCTTCTTACAGACCTAGATCTTGAATTCATCCATCAAAAATATATCAAAGGAAAAACCATTGTTGACCAACTCACGATGCACCTCTCTCTGGAAACCAATATTCTAACTTTGATTTCCTTGATGAATCCATTGCTACCCTCTCCCTAGATAATACCATTTACCAAATGACCTTATTCTTCGATGGTTCCAAATGTCAATGTGGGGGTGGTGTCGAGTTATCCTCATTCCTCTTGATGGTGAGCCTATGCCATTATCTTTCAAACTAGATTTTGATTGTACTAATAATATCACCGAATATGAAGCACTTGTGTTAGGTCTTCAAACCACCATAGCCTTAGATGTTAAATCAATTAATATCTTTGGTGAATCTCAACTAGTTGTGAACCAAGTTAATGGTATATACCAATGTCGTAACGAGATACTTCAAAAGTATAAGCATCATGTTGACATAATTTTGACTACCTTTGACCATTATGAAATTCAAACCACCTCACATTCCACTGATAAATTCGCAGACACCATGGCCTGTCCTTCTCAAATCCCCGCTTCACCCTCCAACTCAAAAACTTTTTCACAATACAAAGGTTGTAATCACCTTCTTATCTAATCCGAGATGTCAACCTTGTAGGAAACATTGAAACTAACCCACGTGACCTTTGGTATAAGTAGTTTGTTGACTACCTTTCCCTTTCAATTACGCCTTCATATCTTACTCACAATGGACAACGATACTTTCTCAAAAGTGTCTCTTGCTATGTCATCATGGGTGGAATTCTCTATAAATGTGGCTTTGACGGTATCCTCTTATGATTCCTTACAATTTTTGAAGTTTTGTACACCATCAAGGAAGTTCATGATAAGATTTGTGGGGGTCACTTTAGTGGCTTAGCTGTCACTAAGCACATCCTTCTCTGGCTATTATTGGTGAACCCTAAACCGTGATTGTTGTGACCATGTAAAACATTATGTGAAGTGTCAGCAACATGCTAATCTTCATCACACCCCTAGTCACGCCTTACAAGTCACATGATACCTTTGGCCTTTATCTCAATGGGGTTTGGATCTTATCGGAGAGATCAAACCTCATTCTTTCTAATGTCATAAATGGATTATTACCGCTACCAAATATTACACTAAATGGGTGGAAGCCATACCTCTTATTTCTACAAAAGCTGAGAAAATATGTGAATTCATCAACCATCACATCATTTTTTGCTTTGTTGTTCCTCATCACCTCGCCACCGATAACGTAAAAAAAAAAAAAAAAACCTACGGAAACTCCGTTATGCCTTCGACATTCAACTCAATTTTTCTTCACCTTATTATCCTCAAACAAATGTCCAATCTGAATCGACTAAAAAAATTCTAAATAAATTTCTTATGAAAGTGGTTGACGATACTGGTAAGGATTGGCACACACACATTCCTTTTTCCTTATGGGCTTATTGCACTAGTATTCACACCTCAACTGTTGCCACACCTTTCTCTTTGGTCTACGGTATAGAGGTTTTCTTGCCTCTCAAAGTCCAAATTCCATCTCTTCATATCTCACTCAAAGATATTCTCAATAATGATGATTTTCACCAGGATCATTTGGCACAACTTGAGTTATTAGACGAACATCATCTAAATCTATCAATCACCTCCAAATCTACCAAAAATGTATCAAACATGCCTACAATAAATGTGTCCAAGAAAAACCTTCTAGGTTGGTAACCTCCTCCTGAAGGAAAATAATCATGTAATAAAAGTGGAGAAAAGTAAACATGGAAAGTTCAATCCTAATTGGCTTCGACACTATATCGTTACTCATACCTATGGATTAGGTGCTTATCATTTATGTTCACTCGATGGTAAACTCCGAGTTTGATCCCATCAATGCCTTGAATATTCGACCATTCTATTGTTGAATAAAGTCATGTATTATATTTTTCTATTAAATTCTCATTCGTTGAGCAACATTCACCTTCCACTTACATTTTTAAGGATCAACGAATAAATAAGAATCATGTGATTACCCATCACCTTTCGGCCTTATCTTCAATATGAGTACCGCGGATCTAATCATGCCATGATTCTCATGGATAATTTTCATCCTTTTCAAGATGGAATTTCATGGTCGCTTCATCACTTAAAACCTCTCTTTCATAGCAAACCCATGTGTGCTAGGGGTTTGTCTTCATAAAAATAACATATACTTCTCTATAGTCTTGTCCATGACCTAAAATTCCAAAAAGCAATTCAAAAGTAATATACGAGATTTTCAAATTAAAAAATTTGTAGTCAAACTTTGAGAAAAAGATGAATCCATAAAAAGGACATTTATCTTTCTAACTTGCTGCTAAAAATAAATCGCTCCTCGAAGGACAACTATACAAAGCTATCCATATTGTACGTAGTGTAGTAAAAAAGAAGAGTATTTCTACAAAAATAAAAATAAAAATTCTAAAGCTTCCCATATCAATCAGCTTCATGAAGACCTCAAGGAGATATTATATTCATCTCACATAGACTTCCCGCATTGATCTCACAGTAAAACAAAAGAAAAAATAGAAAGATAACTTTTTCATCATGGACTTTCCTATTTTTATCTTAGGTATCTTACAGAAGAGGCATGCTATCACACACCAAGGTTACAATAAAACAACCTCTTTCACCTCAATGTATTACCTTTCTACTCTTCTACCTACCAAGGGCGTGCACGCCAATGTGACATTTCTTGAACATGTTACCTTCTTCACCCTTAGAACAATCAATCATGTAACGCCTTTAGGTTCTTGCATTCATAGGACAATATTTGATATGATAGACTTATAATGGTTCTTACCACTTAGGCGGATTTTTGTATCCTCTTACCATTCACCTCTTTTCTTACTTATTGATCCTCCTTCATAGGACCAGACCTTCGACACCTACATTATGGGAATTCATCTTCCACCAAAATCACCCATATTTATTCAACATAGACAACAACCATGCCTATTCAACCTATACTCAACCATGCCTACATGACCTAGAGTCAACCATGCCTATTCAACCTATACTCAACCATGCATATTCAACCTATACTCAACCATGCCTAAACGACCTAATCTTAATCATGCCTAAAACCTACCAACCCATTCATATCCCCTATAATATTCTTCCCTAACCTATAGGAGAACTACATTGGCCTAAGCCCACTTTTTGTTGGGACTATGTACACAACACTCCAAGGGCATGCATACCTTAGAGGTTAGCTCGGACACTTTTTCCCCTAATAAATTTCCCTCCTTTACTTCACATTCTACCCTTTTTAGTTTCCATTTACACAAAAACTTGGAAATTAATATCGTAAAAACATACATACCTACCATTTTATCACCACAACCATATTCTACTTAAATCATTTCATATTTTCATGATATTAATTACTTGGAAATTTAACCACAACATACATACAATACATTATTTCCATAAGATCAATAACTTATAAATTACCTAGATTCTACCATGCCTATACCTGACTCAATCATGCTTATACCTGACTCCACCATGCCTATACATGACCAAACCATGGCTATACCTGACTTCACCATGCCTATATCTAACTCAACCATTCCTACAAGTGACTCAATCATGCCTATACCTGAATCCACCATGCTTACACCTGACTCAATCATGCCTATACCTAACTCCATCATGCCTACATGACCTCACCTCAATCATGCCTAACACAACTAGTTTCCATAATACACAATAACAATGGAAATTAAAACAAGTACATCATCCATCCAACAAACATCATCAACTATATAATGGGAGTGTTTGTGTATCAATACATATATACATAGATATAAATAAGTATCGTATCTCAAAACTATCATGTACAATCTCACATCTTCGACACGTAGGCCGGTATATATAACAAAAATCAAAATGGTAGTACAATATCCACTATGGATATCAATCACCCCCACTTGATGACCTCCTCTCCGATCTCACTTGTCTCCTCCTCCTCCCTACCAGTCAAGCACCCTACGATCATCTCCCACCCTCTACTGGCCCTTTCCTAGCCTCTATCTCCTCTTCCTTTCCCTCTGCGGGGATTGGTCTTCGAGAACTAGTAACCTCACCCTGGCCCTATCTCTGGGCCAATGACCCCCTATAATACCCGAGTTGTGAGTCCTAGATATACTCCATTCGGTGGCTTCCTATTGGGCTTGGTGCTCGGTGTAAGAGGGCACATCAATGCCTATATTCGCTAGCTAGTATTGATAGTAGTGATCCTCATTTAGGGCATCCCTAAACCTCACCATGGATACGGTCTGCGGTGGTGCCATCGGCCTAATTGCCACTTGATAAATTTTCCCTACCAAAAGAGGAACCTTTCATGGTGTAAGATCCTATACTATGGGACGTTATCCCTATGTAGGAGCATGTGGTGGTACATGTGAAGCTTATGGGCTAGTAAGGCCACAACCTGTGCCTGTGTTGTGGTCAAATGGCCCTGTAATCTAGCCACCTTTTCTTGTAAGGTGGCTACCTGCCCTCCATCCCCATCTCCACCTGTGTGAGAGCCTATGCTTATGCTACATGGGAATGCAGGGGTGGTCACTTGTGCTCAGGTGGTCACCTATTCTTATGCCCCTATCAATAATCCTTGTAACCATGTAATATGTGCCTATAAGAAAACCACCTAACCTTGTAATGCATCTCTTTGAACTATGACCATCGCTAAATCAGCCTTCCCTTGCCTTAGAGGTGCTTCCTCAGTGAATCGTGCTTTATCCACCACCGCATATAGCCGTCAGGTGGTATCTACATCATCAATCCTCATATTTTATACCCTCTCCTCCTACCCAAATGGATCTGTTGAATGTGATGGAGACAATGTTCTCTCCACATTGTCTCTATGGTACAATTGAAAAGGCAGAGGTACATCCTGATAGAGCCCAAACTAATGTCGAGCTCAGTCCATAGGAATCATCTCGTGCTCACCGGTACATTTTCCTTGTATCCAATGTAATAAGAAGCTAAAACACACTCCAAACCTGGGTATCCACCGATATGCCCATAACTCTATGTAAAGCTACACTAAAAAGGCTAGTTCCCTTACGAACCGTACTCGTTACTCTACCATATCCTCTAAAACACCCATAAATGCTAGAGGAAACCAACCAACCTCTAAATATGTGAGGGAAAAACAACTAATCGTGACCATCATCAACATTTCCAAATGAGTCTCATCAGGATGTGTCGTGTACATCTCTCCATACTTAACACTTGCACTTTGTGGTATGTCAACTCTACCACAACATCACCAAACACTATACCCATGGGCTCCAATGCCTCATCGGATCCAATCTGATAGACCTATGCCCCTACAATGGGAAACCTCAAGATCCTATATACGTCCTCCAGGGTGATAGTCATCTCCCCAGTTGGAAAATGGAAGGTATTGGTCGTATAATCCCATTTATTGATGAGAGCGACCATCATACTGTGATCCCTAATAATCCATCTATATCACCGATGGAAGAAAGACCAACATCTCGGATGTTGTCCAACTCATCCCTTGTGAAGGTAGTTCGATCTCTCGCCAATAATGGCGGTTGTCTATCACGCATCGTGAGCTACTATCATGCCTACATTCATACAACTTAACAATGTCAAGTACTAAACTAATTTTTCCCATTTCTTCAAAACTAATTAACTCACCCCTACCTACACCACATACCCACATTTGTTTACCTACCTATCTATTTCCTAAACTACCTCCCTAACCTATTATTCATTCTAATCTAGCCTACTATGTTCCCATACTAATTTCATCACCTATTACCTACCTATGTTTACCTAAATTTATGCAAACCCACCTAATTTTATACCTCATCCATCTAGGTTTCCTTCGTTCTTTTCCTAAACTACCTCCCATTTTATTTTTACCCCATTTTGGCCTTCTAAAATCTAACCCATTTGGACCCGATCACTTTTCCCTATGACCGACATCGGTCACCTTGACCGATACCGAAGTCCCTCAACCAATGTCGGTAGACTAATTTTCCCACCGACGCCGACATGTTAAACCGACGTCGATCAAAACTTGACCAACATAGGTCTTTGGTCCGGCCCCACGGCCGAAACCCCACATCCCCAATTTTCCAAAAAAACAATAATAAAAACCAACCTAAAACTACCCAAACCCCACTCATTTCCATTTTACACCTAATTAAACTATATTTCCCCACCCCTTACCCATAATTTTACTTTTTTCACTACATTTTGAACTTTTAATTCCCCACCCTATTTTTTTCATTCATTTCATTTTTTACCTACAATTTCATTAAAAACAATCAGAAAGGATTGAATCCTACCTCTACATGTTGCCTTCACAGTCTTTGAATCTTTGGGATGGGTGCTTGAGCCCCTAACGTACCTCCTCCTACTGCTACCATGTATGAATCAAACCTCTCACTCTCCACCAATCAAATCAGTTGTCTCGATCTCGTGGGCCCAAAAAATGGAATCTAATCGACCAATGATTCCTTGCCAAGTCAGTTGAGTATAATACCTCATCTCTTTCTCCATGGAAAATGTAAAACACTCTTCGCTCTGTCATTTTCTCTAGGTCAATAGGTGAAAATGAATCTATATTATACAGATTTTTTCTTTTTTACCACACCTACGACTCCGACCAATACCGCTTTTTTCTTGACCAACATCGGTCATGTGCCCTAGTTTACCATGATTGGTTACATTTAGCTGACGTCGGCTTTACATTACCGATATTGATTATCCTTTTACTCCATTGCCCAATCGTGCACTAAATCTACTTGCCCACCACCTTTTTCACCCCCATAATTGACCTTGCCCTTACCCATTACCCTAATGGCCTTATAACCTCCCACCTAACCTCACTATTAGTTGGGGCATATTTTCACCCCTAACATGGCCTTACCTATGACCTTACCTAACTAACCCAACCAAAATTTTCCTTTTGTGATATTCAAATGTGTGTACTTGCTATAATTTGCGATGATGGTACCTATGTTGTTCAACCTTAATGACCTTACCTTGCCTAATGCCATGATGTTTATCCCGACCATACCTTTGGTACCTTGGAACACAACCTATTACCCATTCCTACACCTGGCCTAGTTGTGTTTCAGGACCATATCCTATACCTTGATACCTGAACCACTTTAACCTTGTTTGGATAAACTATCAACCTTTGATGACGTAGATTTTACAAGCTCTTTAACCTAGTACCTTATCATAATCTACATGTGCATGCATTATAATTCCACTACTTATTACCCGACTAAAAACATTATTACTCGACTAAAAACATCCTTACCTACGACCAACCTACCCTCCTTTTTATCACTTACCCATTCATCAAACCAATCACCAACTCCATTTAACACCTCATCCATTCCTGGTTTGAGTGGGATTACCTCCACCCACACATGGGCAACCTAACCTCACTCATACCTAGAGCACCAAATTCCTATTTTTGTAAGTGTCACCTATCAATACAAGCTACACGACAAAAGGGGGAAAATCTAGACACAAAATTTGTGCCACAGTCCTTGGTCCCCTTCAATTAATTAATGTAACACATCATGACCCCTTCATCCCATATTAATATTCATCCTCACATTATTAATTAATTTAATTATTTTAATTAGTTTAATTTCATCCTCACACCTCCACCTCATCATTACACCTCACCCTGGACCCATTCTAGGGGCATTTAACTCACAATGACCAAGTCATCACTCCTAGTGTTGAGTCACCACTTGACCTAACTAACTAAGAATTCTTCTCAAACCTAATTGGACTTCTTCTATGACCTTCCTACCTTTTCTAATGAGAAATCCACTTCCCTAAACGGACTCAACTTGGAAAACACACCAAATATGGGAATATCTTCCTATTTTTGGTAAAAGAGACTAATTCACCCTAACCGACACTCGGTTTTCCTAAGCCGGCACCGGTTACCTAACCGTAATCGATCACCTTATATAAATTTTCAAAACGATTTACACGAGTTGGTCATTCATTATTGGAGATTTATTGCATTCAAGCATGAATCTTCAAGACCTCCTGTATCCAGATGATGAGCACACACAACCACAATGTAATACAAGCATTCGGTTCTCCTTCCATAGAATTGGAATACTCATGGGAGCACACAGGTTGTATTTCCATGATACTGGACTCAAGAACCTCTCCTCTATTCAACCATGAACCATCTCAACTTATAAGTTCTACAAGACACCAAGTAAGTATCTGTGATTTTAATCATTCAGATTATCCCATTGTAGATCTCTTTCTTCATTCAATATTTTATTTCTTTTGTTACCCATACATCACCTTCTTCCCACTAACCCACTATTCAACCACCCCAAGAATTTCCACCCTTCTAAACCTCCTTCTTAGTATTCCCGAGTCTTCTCAGCCATATTACGACCCAAACCATACTACCCTCACTCTCTGTGCAATCACAAAGACCCTAAAACCCATTTTTAATAGTTTATTATCTATTGCCCGTACCAACATCGGTTCCTTGACTGTCGCCGCTTTAGTCCCCATAATGGAATCGGTCACAAGGCCGATATCAGTCTCTGTGTCATTTCATATTCTCGATAAGAAATCTTCCCACTCACCCAAAACTAACCTGCACCTCAACTAATCAGCCCCGTGCACTTTACTAAACCTATGTCGACCTACCTAACCTGAAAAAACCTTGGTTCTAATTAGATTTAGTGTTACATTTCTATTTAGCATTGAATCTAGTATATTGTGTGTATGAGAAACCTAAATCATTACATTATAATAGGACCTATTTATTTCAGTTTCTTATTCACATTAAATTGTTATTAAACAGAGGATTGATATCCATTCGAGGAAGCATCACACTTCCCAGATATAGCCTTGCTAGGTATTCCTCTAACTCTTGATATTTGATACTATTTGGTGGTATTTTTGTGTTTCTTATACAGGTCATTCCTCCTATCCAAAGGGAAGCTCACACAATCAACTTGGATCAAAAGTATACAATGCGCACATTCTACCTTCCACCTTCACCTCACATGTATTCCTCCTTAACCATTTTACCTTCTATTTGTTTCATATTAGAAAGCATAAAACTTATTGCTGAAATAACTAGTTGCTAGCTTCTTTAGGTCTTAGGTCCCTGAAGCATCTTCTTAGTACATTTTCTTATAACTTTGTCAAGCCATAGAGGTTCACATATCACTTGAAATTTTTCTTTATAGCTCCCCCTAGGAACATATAACCATAGTATAAATTTTAACACTAGAGTTTAAATACAAACCTTGATCTCATGTCATGTAGATGAGAAAACATTTTCACCTCTTCCCGAGTCACTTTTTTAGTGTTTATAGTCTTCATTTGGTGATATAGTGACTTTCTTGATTATGAGCTTTGCTCCCCATATCAACATACTTTCTTACATTCTTGCCTCTCTACATATCACTTATTCTGAGTGTATACACCCTCATATAATACCAACAAAACATTAGAAGTCACAATTTTAACTTTATACAAACCCTTCATTCAAGATTCACAACCTTGCTTAAGTAGCCATATCTTTCTCAAACCACTAAAATGCATTAAGACACTGAATTAAAGCTCAAATTCACTTTTCACATGCTCAAATTCATCCAACAAAACATGAAAGATCCACTCAAGAAGTTTCATCAACTAATTTTTAGTACTTTTATTTATTGGCCTCCATATGTCCTTGTAGCAGAGCTCAGGAAAAATTATTTTTCTGATGTAACTCCATAAATATTTATCATCAAGATTGACTTGTAAAATTTCTAGATACCCATTTGGCTCATTAATAATCATGTCAAAGTTCAAGACTTAACTTCATGTCATATTTCAAGACTTAACTTCATTTCCATCAAAAGTTATTACAAAATACAATTTTCCTAATCTTTGCAATTAGCTCTCCAAGAGCATAAATCTTGAAACAAGGAACTATGCAAAAATTCCATGAGAATATGTTTACATTTTTGGATACCCATTATTTAGTTCTTGATTTTCTACCAATTTTGTTCTCTCACTTCTACATTTTTCCCAACACAAAAACCCTCCTTTAAGCTTGTTTTCTAGACCTAGCTAGGGTTTAGTCACAAATGCTAGGATTTTATTTTTCTTTCACTATTACAAGATATGCACCATCTTTATATACCTTATTATGACTCAATCAAGACCTTCTTATACCTCATTTACCCTTGTTTCTTCATTCTTATCACTTTTCAACTTTTAGTGCTCTTGAGGCTTCTTAGGGTTTTGAGCTCCTACTTAGGGTTTCATAGATATTTAATGACTTTAACCACTTTAGAATCTTGTAACCACCTTATCATCCTTATTTAAGCTATTGAAAACTTTCCCTCACTTCTTCAATTACCATTTTGTCTCCATCTCTATTTTTGGGTTACTTAAACTTGTTATTTCTCACAATCCTTAACTTCTTCTACCTTTGTTTTAGGCTTCTTTCCACTTCAATATTTATAAATTTATTTCACTTTACCTTCTACCTTTTCCTTATCCTTAAAATAATTCTTGACCAATTTTATCAAACCTTCAACAATATTTTTTATCTCTCTCTTGTTCATTTACATACTAGTTTCCTCTAGTGGCTCTTGAGAGGATTCACACAAAGATTGTTATAGGATATTATTTGTAGTTTTCTCTTAGTATACCTCACACTTTTTCATGAATTTTAAATAGGACATACCACTTTATCTTCATACTATTCTCATAATTTCCTCGCCCTTTCTTTTCATTGCATTTATTTACTTGGATGTCCTAGACTGTCACAAGCTTACCAACAATATTGTATTGTCCCACATTCAAAATATTGATTACTCTAAGTTCAAGTATGGTTTGTATGTTCCATAATAATCCATTAAGCCTTACTCCTTTCTCGAAAACAAGCTTTAACACTATTTATTGGTAATCTTCCCTCTAAAGTTTATGATGTCTCTTTTCAAGGTTGTAACTATGAAAAGTAAAATGTGTAATCACTTCCTTCCTTCTATGAATCAATAATATAACTCTTAAAATCAATTTTCCCCATGGAAAAGTCACTCATAACTATATCATGTATTATTACTAAAAATCTTGTTCATTTATCATACGCAACTATCATGAGTTCATCATTTGGACTGCATATGCACATTTTCCCTCATAAATATTCAAATGCATAGCTTGATCATTGGTTTCAAAGACTCGCAATCTTCTTATACACTTTCCAACTTATCAACTCTCTCAAAGTTCCTTCAAGAAATTATTTAACTAATATTCTTGGGAATTTTATTTTTCTTGAATTCTCTAAATTTTGTATACACAACTAGGACCATGTTTTCATGATTTCTGCCCTAAGTCCTTTTTAAAATTCATTGACACGGTTTGAGTCTTGTAGTATCCCTCTTGAATCATCTGATAATCACCTTGTAATTGGTTTATCTAGATACTCCTTTTCATTACTAAATATCCTTTTTCACTAAAATTTCATCACAAGATAACTTATAACCCGAAATAGGGTATCTACAACATAACAAGGGTTTCATGATTGAGGTCAATTGATTAGATAGTCATTATTATATTTCTTAAGGATCGTAAGTATATTTAAACCTTTATAAACCATGATAACATGTTGTTTACATGAAGAAGTATAATAATCTCTAACAAAATCTTCAAAATGGTTAACTCAATCTTGTGGAGGCACAATACTTTAGAATTTGATTTAGATTCAAGGAAACTATTATCTATCTCACACATGAAATCCCTTGAGATATTAATCTTTATACAATCATGATGATCAAGAAATCTTTGTAAAATATTTTTCAAACACATAAACCTTCCTTATTAATCCCTCATCTTTCAGGAGTTAGTCTCTAAATCTTCAAACTTCCATTTCATCCTCTATCTACCATAGTCCTAGTTTGATAAGTGTTAATCTAGTATACACAAAAGTTGAAAAACATGATTAGTCTAACTTACAAAGATGGAGATCATGCCATTTGTTACTTCATGACTCAAATACTTTCTCTTGCTCCATGTTCAATAATTCCACTTTTAAAGACACGACTTATCCAATCTTGCACCAAAATGTACTCTTCATTCTCATGTGCAAATAAAATATCAAGAAGTTAGAAATGTTATTGGAGCTCACACAGTTATCTCAAATACTAACCTTGTATGATCCTTCTCTCACCATCTTACAAACTTCAAAACCCCTCTAAATCCTTCAAAATATTATGAATATCCCAAAATAAGTCTAAAATTTGCATGACATTGTTCATTCCTTCATGTAAACAGTTTGTTCTTCCTTTAACATAATAGTCCTTTAAGTGTTTTGAACCATTTTTTAAGCTTGTTCTCACTTTTCAAGGCCATGAGACTCTTACTTAAGACTCAAAAACACTTGGTGAAGGCCTTGAAAATCCTTAATACTTCTTACATAAATCAGATCTTGAAGACTATCACATATTTAAGTACACATGATACTTAAAAATACACTCCTTCATAACTAGTACTTTCAACTAAAAATCAAAACAAGCCTGATCGATTGCAAACCGGATAGACTTTTCATGACTTTGTACTTGAGGATTAGAATGAATGTTAGTACATATCACTATTATACATTAGAATGGGGCTACAGAGACTGACATTGTTTTAAGACTTCTCATACCTTCATACAAGAAAGAAATGAGAACACTTTTGATTAATAAGACAAAACCTTTTTGTGAATGATATAATCCAGAGATATTTTCACCTTTAAAGACTTGTATTTAACAACACTTATTTGTGATGGAAAAACAAATGTTGTGACCTAATGCACACACTTTTCCTTGCATGAACACTCGGAGATATCTTTAAATACTTTATTCGAATCAATATGCACAAAGAATTTATGAAGGACTAACTCATCATACCTTCTCACATTCCTAGCATTGTAAATACCTTGATCAAAAACTTTATATGGTGATGCATTTCAAGGACACTCCATACTTCCTTCGGATGATTCATCTCTCCTAGAATCCTATAGAGATACCTGTAGACACCTATAATTTAGCTCAATCAATTGAAATACTTAAATTACGCTAATTATACCCTTTCCCGCAAATTAACGATATATCATCAATATTGCACATTTTCTATATTATCATCGTTAATTAATTACATTACGTTAGTTAATTAACTCTTTTATCCAGCAATGACACTAATTAATGACCTTTTGTTAATCAGATCCCCTTTCTATCTAGATTAATTAATTATTTATAATTAATTAAGCTCCCCTTTCTATATAGATTAATTAATTATTTCTAATTAATTTAGCTCCCCTTTCTATCTAGATTAATTAAATATTTCTAATTAATTAATATCCCTTTCTATCTAGATTAATTAATTATTCTTAATTAATTAATTATTTCTTCTATGTAATCAATAAATCATCATTTATTTGATTAAAATCTTCTCATAACATAAATCATACTAACTATTCCTCTAAAAGCTTCTATAAGCTTGAAAACCTATAAAAATCACTTTGGTTAATTAATAAACCCCCTAAATCCCCATGAGTCACTAGAGAACAAACTAAACTCTCATAAAGTAAACTCAACTACTTCTAGACCATGTTGATCCATAACAAACCTAGCTTTGTTATCATCCCACATACAATAGGATGTAAAGCTTCTTCAAACCATTGGGTTATAAAAGGAACCCTCCTCTAACCTTTCTACTTACACCTTGCATGTTTATAGCTAATCTATAGGAATTTTATCTTAGAGCATCTTTCATTTGAGCTAATAGCCTCATTCTTGCATTTCATCCATCCAAGATTTTGGGTCATATGGAAAGAATCAAAATGGTTTTGTAGCCATATTTTGATGAGCCTCCATTCCCAAATCCTTTAAGATCAAACAATAAACTTTGATTTCCATAGATCTATCTAGGTTCATTTAGATTTTTGGTAATCTAAAGAGTAGAGATTCAAATGCTTACCATATTAGTTTGATTTCTATTTCAAGTTCTAATGGATAATGTTGGTATTTAGTCTTGTTTAGCTCTTAACATGATGATCTTTGTGTAGTTCATGTTTTGAAAATTTTAAGGTGTTAGTTTCAATTCCCTTTTCATATATAACTAATATATTGATACATATGGCACGCCTAGTGGGAATTACTCTATTTTCCTTAGCACTTAATTTAAATTTTTTGTAGTTAAGTTTCAATTTTGGTTACTAACCCTCAATTGCACATGTTGATCTAAAAAAAATTTCTTAACTTGTTTTGTTGAGTTTGCATGTGTTGATTTTTCCTTGTAGGTATAAAGGAGGTGAAGTTTTTTCAAAATTGAATCTTGATAGGAAAATTTCAATATTTTTCCATGTTTTCATGTTTAGAGCTTCATTTTTCAACATTCCACATGTTAGTTTTGTCAATTTCTTGAAAATATTAAATTCTTGAGCATGTAGGTTAGTGTTTGATAGTTTTGAGTCTTCTATTTACATATTTATTTGATGGGTTACTATTAAAATTGAATCTTGGTAATAAAATTTCAAGATTTCTCCATGTTTTCATTTTTAGAGCTTACTTTTTCAACATTCTACATGTTAGTTTGTCAATTTCTTGAAAATTTTAAATTCTTGAGCATGTAGGTTAGTGTTTGATAGTGTTGAGTCTTATATTCATATATTAATGTGATGTATTTTTGTCAAATTTGAATCTTGGTTAGAAAAAATTGACCTTTTTACAAATTAAGGGATGTTTTTTTGACCTTTTTTTAGTACATGTTAAGTGCATACTCGTGAGCATAAGAGCGTATGCGTAACCCATTTTTCAAAGGCCATAACTTTTGCTTCCAAACTCAAAATGACTCTATTTTGTTTTGAGTTGGAAAGGTATTGAAGTGAACTATGTAAAGAAAACATAAATTGGGGATTTATACTTATAAACACTTTGTAGGGTTTTCCTTTATTATAAAACTAGCCATTTTCTAACATGTCTAATGTTTTGATGAATGTTGTATTTCCATACTTTACTTGATTTAGAACAAATATTGTGTATTCTCTTCTCTTGTACCTTTTGGTGATCTTGAGAATCAAAAATAACTTTTATCTCTATCTTTTTAATATTTTGATTAACTTGGAAATTTGATTATTCATTTTGCTTAAGGGAATGAACCTTTTACAAATAATTTATTTAATGGTCCTTTGATTTTAAGTTTTCCATTTCTATCTAGTTGGGATAAAGTTTGTATATGATATTCTCTTGCACCTTAGGGTGATCTTGACAATTATAAGAAAATTTAGTCTTCATTTTCTAAAATTTGATTAATTGGAAACTTCATCTTTCATTTTTGGCTTAAGGGAATGAACATTTATTAATATTTTGAATGGTTAATTAATTACAAAACTTTCCTTTAATTTTTAGTTGGATTATTTGTTTTGTATGATCTTCTCTTGCATCCTTGGATGATCTTGAGAATCAAAATAAAATCTTACTCCTCTTTCAAATAATGTGTTTTTCTTAGAGAACTACTAATGCTTGAGTGCAGGACTTAAAAACACTTGTCAAATAAAGGAGTTCGAACAAATTTTTCTAACTACACATGTGTTTCAAGTTGCCAAATGATGAATGACTAAACCACATTGAGTCTAAAATATTAAAAAAACACCACATTCAAAACACTTGATTTTTAGGTTCGGATAAGGGTACACCCCTTACGCTCAAAACTAGGGCATAACCCCTTTGGCATAAGCCTTAAGCTACAACAATGGGGGTGG
Source organism: Taxus wallichiana var. yunnanensis (assembly GCA_018340775.1). Taxonomy (NCBI): domain Eukaryota; kingdom Viridiplantae; phylum Streptophyta; class Pinopsida; order Cupressales; family Taxaceae; genus Taxus; species Taxus wallichiana. The sequence continues at coordinate 190,228,438 of CM031239.1, forward strand.
TCATAAGAACCCCAAAATAGTCCACACAAAAGAGAACCTTGTGGAATAAATGGGAAGTTCTCCGCACACCTACTTAACTAGTATACACGTGTGATTTAGCGTTAAATTTATCTATATCGTGACCTTGGTGAGAGTACACGATTGAAGCATTTATTTCTCACTGTGCTTGAAGAGGGTAGAGTAAAGTAAGGATAATCCTTGAGAAACCTTGGAAAAATGAGATGGCTCTTAGATAACTTTTGACACCTAGTTGAGTGAACCACCTAGGAAGCTATCTTTTACCAGGAGCTAACTTTGACCATTTAAAAACTAGTTTGAGTTGAGAGGCATTATTCATCATGAAACATGTGAAGTGTTACTTTTTCTTAGTTTTTCACTCGCCTAAGGTGAGGAAAAATATATCAAAGTGAGGCCAACATTTTTCACCCCTAATTGATCTACTTCCTTCATTTTCTTTTGATACTTTGTTTATCATAAGAAGAGTGACTACCCTTGTGTTGCTAATTGATTATATTCACCACTTTTGTGTTCGTTTACACTCATCCATGTTTGAGGAATATTTGTTAAACACCTAAAATGAGTGGAGAAATTTTCATATCATTGGCAAAAATTTTGATCTTGATACCCAAGTCAATATCGTTAATAGTAGTTAGGTGTGATTCATCATATTAATTCTCCTTTGAATTGTTATCTTTCTTGTATTGTATCACAACAATTTTGATACTTACATCTTGTTTGATGCAAACTTGACCTAAGTGTCTATATTATAAAGTTACGCTACACGCATCGTAATAATTCCTTGGTATACTTTAGCCTTGGTTTTCTTTCAAACATTACCTCAATTTTGAAAGGTGTTGTTGTTACCTTTGTGCACATCGTGTCAATATTATTTTGATACTAATACCTTTGATTTCTACAAAGTTTGGTTAATGTATCTTAATGGTGTTATTGCATCGTTCATATTCGTAACTCCCAATTTTTAAGATATAGGTATTGATTGGACTTAAACATGATTATAGTATACCTTGCTTGGAAATCGTATCAACCTTTTGTTATTACTTATGTCTTGTTTGTTTTTGAACTTGGTATAAGTGGTGACATTTTGTTGATCATATTATGTGTCAAACTATTAATTGATCAGACACTTAGGAAGTAATCCATTTGAATAATTGGTTAACCAACAACTTTGTGTGATTGTGTCTCATTTTTCACAACAAATTATCCATTTCAGATAATCACTTTGATCTACTGATTCTTTATCATTGAATATTCTTTGGTCATTAATTTGGATTTGTGTTTTAAACTCGCGTGATTATTCCTTGTGTTTATTAGCCTTATAAACTCATTTCTAGGAAAATCCTTTGGGTACTTGATCTTCTTGTTTTTGCCTAAGTTTATCATTATTTTTGAACACATCTTTCAAACCTTGGAAAAAACATTTCCTATCTAACAAATTTTCATCAATCAAAATTAGGAAATCTTTCCTTTGTATCCTTTATGTTGCTAAAATTTTGATCAATCCTTTGACATTTATGCCTCCAAACCTTATTGGATTATCAATCTTTATTCATCACGATTTATGTTTTCCTTAACTTCCATTTTATAAAATCACACAAGCATCCCCATCTTTACGAAAATGTCTATTTGGTTGTCATTATGCTTCCCAAATAAACATGAAACCTTATTCACTTTGAATAATTTTGATAATACAATCTAGGTCTAGACCTTTGGACCCAACACACATATAAAATGACTGATTATCGCAAGGTCCCTTATATATAGGACAATAAGGAATCAAAGTTTCAACATTCACATCAAAAGAAACCCATCATGACCAAACCTCATTTGGTTCTTCACATTAGAGAAACCATTCGGTAACTCGTTTCCCACATTCATCTCATAGTCAGTGGTATGGTTTGGATAATTCTGATCCAAATTATTATTTGGGTTCCCCCCACACTTATTTTGATTCAAATCCAAACATTTCCTCTTCTTCTGAGGGTTTAAATCCAAATATTTCCTCTGATTCTTCTGATGATTTGGATCCAAACTACTATTCACATTCATCTCATTTGACTCCTAAGTTGAAATCTTCCCCTTCTTCACAGGACATCCTTCATCATACTTCTTCTGTGATTATTGAGTCTTCCCTTTATTTCATGGGACATCCTTTATCATTCATCCAATTCAAATCCTGAGTCATGGTCCTCCCTTCCTTCACAAGACCTTCTTTATCATTCATCTAATGCGATTCTTGAGTTGCGGTCCTCCCCTTCTTCATAGGACCTTCTTTATAAAACATCTAATGTAATTCTTCAATCATGGTCCTCCCCTTCTTCGCAGGACCTCTTTTATGAGTCACCTCAATGAACTCTTCCTCCTTTGAAGATTCATGTGACTCAAAGTCCTTCTAGTCAATCATCTAAGTTGACTCCTACGTTGCAATCTACAGAATTTTGGATACGAAATCCTCCTATTCTTCCTCCATAATGTCATATTATAGGGAAACCTATACCAACCAATTCTAAATACACATCTTCTTCTACTCACGAGACATCTAGCCTCAATTATACTTTTTCTCTTTAGTCATCTTCTTCTGTCAATCATCATCAAATATCTTCTAAGTCTTCCACACCAGTTGGACCTTTTTCTTCCAATCAAACCCTTATGGTCGATCAACAAACCATATTGATTGATTTCTTTCAGAAAGGAGAAATAATGGCCTTTATAGGGGCACACGAAGATATCCCTCTAACAAATTATGAGAAAGGATTCTCTTTAAACTTAGATGCATCCATGTATTGTGAGGAAAAGGTTGATTCCTTTTATTAAGAAATAGAGGAAGAGCCTCAGATCATGCAACTTTATGCTCTTCTTACTCTTCCATCTTCACATTCTTCATTGTGTGATGAAAATCATGGGTCTTGCATTGATCCATGACCTATCTTCTCATCACCCCATCACTCTTTGTCTATTGCAATTCCTCAATCAAAATCTCTTATGGGGTCAACACCAAGTAGCCCTTCATCTTTGTCTAGGTGTGGGTCACCTTTTAGTAGCCCTCCCTCTACTATTTTTGGGAAATTTTTGAGTAGTCCACTATCTTCTATTCTTGGGGAATGTCCAACTAGCCCCTTGTCTTCTATGTATGGGTCACCCCCGGTAGTCCATCATCTTCTATTCTTGGGCCACATCCTAGTAGCCCATCATCTTCCAGCTATGGGTCATGCCCCAACATCCCTTCTCCTTCTATTCTGGGGCCACATCCTAGTAGCCCTTCATCTTTTGTCTATGGATCACCTCCCGGTAGCCCATATTCTTCAATTCTTGGACTCAGTATCTTTTCATACATCACGTTATTCTTCTACAAAAGATTTTGGGAAGCCCACCGTCATTTCTCACATCAATTCTAAATGTCCACGTTCTTCTCCCAATTATTGGGATTAGAAAAGTCCAAAATTAGCTTATAAGAAACCTAGAATTTTTTTTACTAAGCTAAGACCAAAACACCGAAGAGCTCCAAAGATCCCAACAACTCAAACAATTATAAAATTTAAAATCAAACATGATTCCATAATGCACACCAACGAACCCATCAAGTATGGTGTAGAGTACAAAACTTATGGATAGGGAACTCAAGCTCCTACATATGAAACTAATCTTTCAAAACAAATAACAATAATTTTTGAGTGTGAGCTCACCATGATCATCAAGATTGGGGATAATATTACACTTGATAAGAAAAAAACTTAGTGTCACTTAACAAATAAGTCATGAACATCGTTGTTGGATCCTATCATGAAAAGTGACATGTTTCATTCCAATAACCATAAATAAATCAAAAAAATCATAAAACAGTTAAAAATACAAAAAAAAGAGTAAACATTAAAACATTACAAAAATAAAATCAAAGATACAAAGATCAAACATTACAATCAGGTATTACACATAGATGGATGTTCTTTCTTTCCTTTCTTTCATATTCCTCTACAATTCATCCACCATTTTCATCCCTTCAATTTTATTGTGGTTAGCCTATTCACATGCATTTTGTGACATTTATCTTTATGGTATCTATTTGACCCTAATCTTTTATCACTTTGGTAAATTAAAGAACGAATGATATCTTAGAGATATTTTCATAATTCACATTTAATAAACTTGTTGCAAAGAAATTTTGGATATATTTGTTGTCACTAATCAATATCGTCATCATAATCAATTTCATATCCTTCCCTCAACTCATAAGTGGTTCTTAACCCCTTGTAAAACAAGAGATCTGAAATAAGTTTTCGAAAGCAAAAAAATAAAAAAATCAATCAAAAAGAAAAACCTAAAAGCAAAAGAAAATTGATATTCAACTCTCTCTTGGGGTATTTCCAATAATCTCTACCGAGGTTATGGATGCCTGAATCATAGTAGAGAAATGTTGTGATTAAAATAAAATGCATCTCTGTCAGTGGCAAGTGTGGAGTAATGTACGACTCCCCTTCCACACTCCATTCATAAATCGCCTTTAAAACTAAATTATTCCTACGCATTGGCTAGTGTCTTCACTTGCTCTCTATCAACTATTTCCTTCAAGAGGTAATTCATGTCCACGTGTACACACTTGATATCTATGAGCAAATAGGATTAGTATGTTATCATGTTTTGTCTAGACCTTGTTCAAACTCTTTCTTTAATGCATGTCTTGTCTCATGATTTGTTCCTTAGGATAATCACTTTTTCATCGACCAAATTCTAAATATTTTCATAACATCCTTTGTTCTTCAAAAATCATTTAGAATATCCATGTGTATTGGATGTCCTCTTTTCCATGTTTGAAACACTTTTTCCCCTTTTACTAAGATAGTTTTCTAATTCCTTTCTCTCATCACTTTATTGGCAAGCTTACGCTAGGGAAATCCTTTCTCCCTCATAATTGAACCTATTTTATATTGTCCTTTACCTACCTTCTATGCATTAAGAGTTTTCCTTTGAATACTCCCACCTAATCGTTGGGGAATTTTTGCATCTTCACTTTCTTGCGCATACGTGTGGCATTCTGCCCTTGTACATCCCATCTATCATTGGGGGAATCCATGCTTCTTTGTCTTCCTATACATAGTTTTAGAAAAAAATTAAAATAAAAAACATTCAAATATGTTTCTAAAAATTAAAAAATTAAAAATCATCCTACAAAACATCACTCTTTGGTTCTCACCTATTCTTGTGCACGACTCATGGATCATCTTGATCTACCTCCATCAAAAAGTTGGTTTTCTTACTATGTTTGTACTCTGGGGCACAATGAGTTTCTTGGTACTATTTCATAGTGCATGATTAATTTTCATAGGACCCAAGTGTCCTCCATTATTCCCCTTGCATGTATCCTTGCACGATTGTTGTTTAGACATTTTTCATGATTTTAGACGTAACATACTTTTAAACATTTTATAGAACTCATACTTGTAAATCGCATGATTAAAAGGTGACTATCAATATTTATATACATTTCTATCAAAAATTATTTGTATATATTAAGCATAGTTAAAAAATATGGAATTGTAATTTATAAATTTGGTAAGTAGTGTATAAGTGTGAGTGATTACAATTACAAGTGCGATTGGTCGCACATATGGTGTGATACTCGAGTCATGCATCTCTCGAAACACACTTTATGTGTGAGTATTGATTGACATTTCTAAGAATGAGTATCCACTCGCACTTCTAAGTGCCAATCTAGACTTGTACTTCTAAGTGTCAGTCTCGACTCGCACTTCTAAGTGCCGGTCTTGACTTGCACTTCTAGGTGTGAGTCTTGATTCGCACCACTAAGTTCGATAACTCACCTGCCGAATAATATTTGGGTAACAGTAATTTGTCTACTACCCTTTAAAAATACAAAACAATGTTTATTTATACCAATTATTATGAATAAATTTAATTATTTTCAATATACATTGATAAATTTATTTATAATTTTTATAATTTATATATATATCTATATTAATAATAGATGGTTAAATATTAAATATGTAATTCATGCGTGTGACTTCTATTACAAAGATTTGAAAGTATTTTATTACAAATATTTGCAGTATTAATGATAACCATTTTGTAAGGAAAAATGTTAATTAATGTTGTGTTTTCCTCAACATTAATTAGCCATTAATTCGAGCTATGTAAAATTCTCCATTTAAAAGTACATGCACCATTCAAAATATGTGCGCCTTTTGGAGCATGTAATTATTATTAGCCTTAAGTCAACCATTTAATGAAAAGTAATGTAAAATCATACGCATGCCCTCTTAAATTCACGCGCCAACGAAATTGGCGGTTGGATTTGTTTACATATCACTATAAGTAGACAATTTTGAGTTTATATTTTTAACATTTTCCTTTCTATTCTCTTCGTCAATGCGTAAGCTTATTCATCAATAGAAAAATATCACCAACGCAAGCGTCGAAAATTATGTGCTTGAGTTCTAGAAATGTTTTGATTTCCTCTTTGTGCCAAAAATTGGTATGCATTCTCACCTTCAATCCTTCCAAAATTATCAAATTATGTTAATGTAAAATTTTCCATAGATGATTAGGGATTATATCCATTTGAAAATTTCCATAGCTAATTAGGGCTTATATCCATGTAGGGCTTTTGTAGATAATTAAACGGAAGCAAGTTCATTATTCAATATTTTGTAGAAGGTAATTTTGTTTATCAAATAAATAATTTTAGAATATATTGAACATTTGTTAGAGCAGTGAAAGAGGACATAATGGAGAAAATCTTCATAGTGAAATAACGCAGCTTAATATGTAATAACATGAGAGGAAGACTTGTATAATTTTTAAAAACCTAAAACACATGTCAAGAACTTGTTTTGTTGAGTCTTGAAAAATAAGCCTAGTGGTATGGATGGTGGCTAAATTTTCACAGTAAACAAGTGAATATCGGAATCGATTTATGGACATGGTGGTGCATAGAAATAGAAGAGCAAATGTTTTTATAAAATTGATATTATTTTGTTGGCCTTATTGTTATCCGTAAATAGTCCTCTCGAAGAAAATTCAATGGCTACAACATTATTGACATTGTCAATGAAAATATTTTAGAAGATATTCATGTTAATAATGAGTTTCCATTGAATGTGTTGGTGATGGATTACAATGACCTATTTGTGAAAAAATATGGTAATGCAAGAGTGGGAGAACCAAACAGATTTTGGAGAACAAAAGAACGAATATAAATTTTTGAAAGGAGAATTTGAGGAATAAGGAAACTCTAAGATGATGCTATTATGTAAGCAAAAACTATCCTAAAAACTTTCAAAAATGTAATTTTTCTCTATTTGCATCGTGGCTATGTGGCTTTTTGTCTTTTGTTGCCTACAAGATTTCTCTCTTCTATGCTTCAATGTCATATTCTGCCTTAAGGACCTTTTTGTAAAAGGATGCGGGTACTTTCAAAACCCCCATATTAACTCTTATAAAAAAATGGACATATTTTTGTACATCAAAATATGTTGTTGTGGCATAATGTAGCAAACTCTATGATGACAATATCTTACTTTATTTTGTTAATTCCTTTCAATCGATAATATCCAATTACTATGGTGTCACATAAGCTAGTGGATGCTAAGCTAAAAATAATATTATTTGACTTGTTAAATGCTAGCGATCCATAAGCTCAAAATTTTATGTTGTGGAAGTATTAGCTTACCTTAGCCGGCGTTAAGTTCAAAACATCTTACTTAAAATTTCTCCTCAATCCACCAATCAAAGTAAAAATATTCTATAACTTTTCAAATTTCTAATGTTTGTAATTTATTTAAATAAAATTTTAAACTACGAAAATTATTTATATTTTTCTTTATATTCTAGTTAGTATTGATTTGAAAAATATGAGGCCTTATTACAACATTGATTTATTTGATTTAAAAAATCACAATTCTATGAAAACAATCGCACAACTAGCACATCTCCCATTTGTGAGGCATGAACTTGTTGCTCTGTCTTGTTTAATTTAAAATGTCATTAACAAAATTAATATTAACAATGTTTATTAAATATATGTGAACATAATGATTGGCTACTTTATATAGGGATTAAGGAACCCAAAACCTTACAATAGAATGCATCGTGAGCATCACCAAGAGTGAATAAAAAAGAAACATGACAAAAAGGGATAAAACAACTTATCCCAAACTATAGTCCAATAAATAAATACAAGGATAAATCACAAAATATGGAGGGGAAAACATCCCAAATGATACAGTCCACAAATAGTCAAACAAAATCTCCAAGAACCAACAAACTAGTTAGTCTTCAAACGTTTCATATTATCATCCTGCTTGCTCATGATAGGGATGTCATCTTCAACCTGCTCTTCCTCATTAGAACTACTAGGGTGAAGATTATACCTGCTAAATTTTTGTCCCTACTCTAGCTTGACCGACACACCTACAACTCGAGAAAAAAATTGATCTCTACCATATCGGCCCTGATAGAGTTTTGGGTGATGTAAATTTTCTTATAGGTGTCGATGTAATGCATGAAAATGTTTCCCATATCCGTTCCAACTTTTCTAAGGCCTCCATATCTATTTCCACCTGACTCACCATGAGAGAAATTTTATCAAAATCCACATTCCAACCAAGCTCCACTCTCTCTTTCCCTTTAGATGACTCCCCTTTTATATCAATCAAAGAACATGTAGTCCCAATACAAAGATTTCCATTCCCTCAAGGTGAATTTTTATTCTTTTTCCTCAATTTATTCATATGGTCTTCAAGAGTACAATTTTTATCTGAATCCCAGGATTCAGGCTCTAATTCCTTTTCCACCACCACTTTACAATTTTTTTAAAAACAAAACAATTAGTCCATGGTATATTAGGAAATCAATATTTTCCTGTTGAAAAGCATACATCAACGCATAGAGTGACATAAACAAGAAAAAGGGAAGGCTCATAATAGTCTTATGCCTAAACATATTAAGCATAATAAGATGGTGAGTAAATATCTTTCTATAATTCGCCTCAGGAGTAATGTATCTCATAAGGTGGAGCCAAACCATATTTCAAATATCAGGGATGCAGAATCTATCTATACTGTCTACTAGTAGGTAAACCATTTCTTTACCATGAAAGAAAGTCTCAATTTCATGCTTGCATCTGGTGTAGTCTTTAAATATATTTAATCCCTCGGTCTCCATTCCAGTCACCTGCACTATCAAATCATCCAAAACCTGAATTTCCATGTCGCAGATCACCATGCTGCCATTGTTCCATGCCCAACCAAACTCCAACACAAGATAAGGATCAGACCCCATGATTTTTGAGATGAAATTCCTAAACCCCCAATTTTCGAATGTGCCATAGGAGGGTTGTCCTTGAGCACCATAGCTCATGGGATTCATTCTCAAATGACCACCTCCCATGGTTTTAGTCGATTGAGATTGAAAATGGATGAAACAATGGCCAAAATGAATTATAAGAGAAAAATTAATTACAGATCCCGCTATATATCCTACACGTGGGAAGGGTCCTGTTAACTGGAAGTACAAGGATGACATCCTAATGAGGTAAAAAGGCCATCGACACATTAGTACTTAATGTTTTTAATGAGATTAATAACATTGGTGATATCATCTCCGTCTCACACACTTTACAATTACTACCTTTAGCCCCCAATTTGGAAAGGGGTAAGTGCAGCAAGTTGTTGGGGACAAAAAGGGGTCATACGTGGACGTCATATATTGCAAATAACAACATAATATCAACTTGTAGGGATTATTAGCAATACATATACTCAAAATTAGAAAAACTTATATTAATATGAATTGTAGAATCCAGAATCTAGTTTCTAAAATACTATTTTTTTAAAAAATGGACAATATTAGCTATATTAAACACTCAAAATTCAATGACTTGGTATTTTTTTTTTAAAACTCCTATAAGATTATAGTCCGTTTTCCCACAATTTGGATGACCAAAAATTAATATATTATTTTCTCCTTTTGTGAAAAGTTAGATGCCACTATCTATCTTGGGATGAATTTTATTTTGTACTTTTTTGAGCAATATTTTATTTTTATGATTTTTTCCGTGAAAGTGGTATGAAAACATAAAGAAAATAGAGCACTTTCCGTTTTCCCGCCATAACTTCATCAAAAATATTGAAATCAAATAATTTTTTTTTGAACATGTATATAATTTTGCCATAGTTGGGATGGTATAAGTTTTATCACATTCTGATAAGTGAAACAAAATTTGTAGTCTTAAACGTAGACATAAACATTCATGGGAAAAAGTGTCTTAAAGACCTACTATTAGTAAAAAATTATAAAATGATATTTATCCTATTCTATTCACTTTAAAATTAGTATTTCTACAAAGCTAATAGTCTCCCCTATGCAATGGTACCATTTTTATGACATATGTTTTACTTTTCGGCATGGTTCAAGTCCGCGGAAGACTAAATTTTATGTTTTTCTATTTTTAATGTAAAATTCAGGATTTGATGTCCACTTAATTGTCCCCCAACTTGGTGCACTTACCCAAAGATAATCCACACATTTATTACCCTTTCTCGGGGTATGAATAATTAATTACATTTATCAAACTCTTTCGGAAAATTTTCTTTAGTATCTTTAAGGATATTGCTTATGGTATAATTATTGAGTGTATCCTTTCTCACATTGTCTAGTGTTAAAATCTTGTTTTGAACAACTAACCAAAAAAACATGTTGACATTGGTGAGTAAATCCTTAATCAAAATTTTCCTCTATAAATCCTTTGCAAGACAACATATGTTTAGACAATGAATATGGTTGGTCCAAGAACATATATGTCTCATGTTGTAATTAAGAATTAAAGCCATTGATCTTCATAAATGTATGTAGGAAAAACATTTAAGTTAAAACAATTGATCTAAGATGTTTAAAAGACATAAAATTATTTTAGAAACACATTCAATATTTTTCAGGTCAAACAACAACATATTATAAGTACAACATAAAAGGTAGTTTGTAGTAAGTAAAAAATATTTCAAATTAATACAATTTTTGTCCTCCAATCTTTACAATTTAATTTGAGTTAAGGTAGGCAGTCTTCATGTTGTTGACCTTGGGGAGTATATCCTTAGTCTAAATTTTCCTCCATAAATCCTTTGCAAGACAACATATGTTTTGACAATGAATATGTTTGGTCCAATAACTGATATGTTATGTGTTATACTTAAGCATTGTAGTCATTGATCTCCATCAATGTATGTAAGAAAAGTATTTTTGTGAAAGTAATTGATTTAGGACGTTTAAAACACACCAAACTATTTTAGAAACATGTTCAATATTTTTTCATTCGTAGAAAACAACATATTATAAGTACAACATAAAATAAGTTTTGTTGTAATTAACAAATATTTCAATTCTTTCAATAATAAAAATTTTTAACATCCACGACGTTAGTCACACTTCTATTCGAGTAATAACAAATTTAAAAAATAGGTTATAAATTTAACTTCAATCCCAAACTACTATAGCTTTTTTTGTTATATCAATTCAATACTTTAACCAAGCGGAAGTTCATTATGAGATTAACACTGGAGCTACTAGTAGAAACTAAAATCAATATGTCTTTATTTAGCTTGTTAAATGGTAGTGACTCTTTAGCTTGAAATATTATATTATTCAAAGACATTCCCCCGCTTAAGCTCAAATTTGGTTGATTTAATTTGTTAAATCACAAGTGATCACTAAAATGATAATAATATCTCACTTTATTTTGTCAAAACTGTGAGACCGCAAATATCCAAATATTATTTTTTGTCATAAGCTAGTGCCCGCTAAGTTAAAAATATCATTCAGTAACTTGTTAAATGAAAACGAACACTACGCTTGAAGTAATATAAACAATCAAATGCCGACTATACCCGCAACAAAACAATATTGATTCAAGTTAATATATATACCCACACCAGTATGAAGTCATGTAAGGGTTCAATATAAGAAGAACTTTTAAAATCCACGAGGCTAGTTAAAATATGAAAAAGTATATTATTCTTGTCATGTACCTATAATTGTGAATGCAATGTACCTGTAAGAGAACACAAAACCAAATAAGGATATTATTCTTTCCATGTACATGTAATTATATCTACATTTAATTTTATCTTGGTATGAACTAAACACGCTTCTCTCTGTTGAAAAATCAGACCGCAGGATGGAGAGGACTCATGGGGATGCTTTTTTTTCAGCGAACACTGTCCCCATCTTATTCAAGTCAAAAAGTGTTCTATGGAATCACCTTACCAATTATCACAAATAAATTCCCATTAAAAGTGCTCTTTGTGCTACTTGTAACATCTTTGTTCTTACCCACTTCATTTCCATGTGTAGAATGAACATCCTTCGAGAACCTAAATGTAACAAATAGAAGTGTCAATAAAGAAATTATAATAAGATATTACTTTATGATTTGTTTTCTGATAATCTATACAATATGAAATCATGTCTAGCAATGTTAGTTATTTCACCTTGCTTCATTTTGTTTACAGATTCTTCCTTTATAATATATATTAACTAAATACATCTAATATTGCTAACATTCAAACCTTCGACCTCCACTAAATGCAGTAATTATAAGAACATTAACTAATTAATTTTGGGGTTGGATGAACATTAACTAAGATTAAAATTTGTTAGGTTATGTTGAGGCAATATCTCTTTTGGCGGAAGCAAGAGGATAAGGCATTTGTGGATTTTTTCGGAATTTATGACATTCATAGATTGCATTTGTGTGATGGACGGGATCAATTAATGACTATTACTAATTAGGAAATAATTTAATTAGAAAGCTTGGAGACATGAGTTGAAGATTGGAATGAAGGTGCTCAACATCTCTATTTAAGCATCGTCTATATCAGGACTTTGACAATCACTGTCAAAAATCCCTGTTCACTATGGGTAGCACCAAGTAAATGCATTGAGCCTTCTTCCTATGAAGAGGTCAAGGCCAACCTAGTAGTATGGAATATTTTGCACGATGGTGGTGTTATGTCATTTATGGAAAGACTGTCTGGTCACTCACAAAGTAACATGCATGCAGTGTGTTGGTAACCTGGAAGAAAGGAAGAGTCAAAGTGGGAAAGACTAAATTTCTTATTTCAATAGAGTCCATTGTAACTATGATGGGGCTCCCCATGGAGGGAGACATTTATTTTCAATGCTTTCTTCAGGAGGAGATGGATGATTTCCTATATCCTGGTGAAAATATGACAATGTATCACTCGAGGATATGAACGAGACTTGCTTCCATAACCTTGGGATAGGGTTGCTGAGTAATTGAGGAGGTACTTCATGCTTCAAAGTGAAAGGTCTTTAAACTACTTTCAGACCCAACATCTACTTCCTCTCCACCTCTTTTTGATGCTTCTCTGGCTTTTCCTCTCATCTCCATTGACATTGTAATGGCTACAACTATCTCAACTCACCTGATCATGGAAGCATGTGCAAATTCCCTCCCTCATTTTTGCATGGAAGTTAGCATGGACTCAAAATTCCATATGTGTTTTGGGATCTCTCCTTGGTTTACCATGATTATCCTTTGTCAAAGAAAATGGGATCCCCCACTGCATCTTTGGAACACAAGGAACATTTAGAGAAGATCTCTCCTGATCCACACGAGGCCATCGAAGATTATGTTTCACTTAGTATCTGTTATCAAGGAATGGAAAATTCACATGGTCATGACCTAGATGAAAATCAATGAAGACTTCTTGGAACACATTAAGTTAGTGGATGTGCTAGTTTAAGGAAGGCCTACTACTGATGCTAAGGATGTAGCAACTACTCTCATGAATATCCATAAAATGTAATTTGGCTTTGTCCAGTTTGGGACTTTTTGGTTTTTTGTTTTTGTTGCATACAAGATTTTTCTCTTCTTGTTTCACTATAATACCTAGCCATGAGGATTTTTTTGTGCAAGTATGCAGGTCATTTGGGAAAACCCCCTTTTACTCTAATTCCAAATAGTTTTATGTTTTGGCATATCATAGTCACGGCTAAGCTCCTAATCTGTTAGTGATTTTTCATACATCCTTAAGATCCCTATGCTCCAAATTTTATGTCTTAGTATAACCTAATGGCTTCTTAGATGAGAGTATTCTACTTTATTTTTATAAAACCTAGAGACCACTAAGCTCCAAATATTATGGTGTGGCATAACATACCGTTGTCTAATATCAAAATATAATTTTCTTACTAGTTAGGTGGTAGCGAAAACTAAACTCATAATATTATATTATGGGCTTAACACTAGAAATGTTATTAATATCTACCTCTAATTTTCTAGATGTTGTAAAATATCTTAATTATGAATTATTAAACCCTAGTGATGAAATCACCAAATAACATGTTGTGGCAAAACCTAGCGGCCGCGAAGATCAAAATAATATATTTTTAAAGTAGCTAATGACCGCTAAGCTCAAACTATGTTGATTCAAATTTGCTAAATCACAGTCACCATTAAGATCCAAATATTATGTTTTGGCATAACCCACCTAATTAAGATAAAAAAATCTTATTTATTTTGTTTAAAGCTACTGAGCACTAAACACAAAATATTATGTTGTGTCATAATATAGAGGATGCTAAGTTCAAAATAGCACTCAGTAACATGTTAAATTATAGCAACCACTATGCTCTAAATAATATATTGCGGAAGTACCTAGTATCCGCTTAGTTCAAAATATGTTAATTTAATTTGTATAATCCTATCGACCGTAACCTCCATATATTATGTCGTTGTGTAAACTAGTGTCATCTAAGTTATAAATATATTACTATAATTTGTTAACTCTTTATAAAATTTTGTAACTATGAATTATTGAACCCTAGAGTTCAATCTCTAAATCATATGTTGTGGCAAATGCTACCAACTGCTAAGCTCAAAGTATCTAAAACCACCGGTAGTATCCAATTTTTTTTGGTAGCATAACCTAGCATGCATTAAGCTAGAAATATCTTAATTCCAAATCTTAAATGCATACAAAGAATTAAACTAATTTATACTCTTTTTGATTTCTATAAATATCTTCAAAGTCATTGTATTTCTTTTGTTTGTTAAATACTTTTTTTTTCAAAATATTTATATTATTAAGTTCTAACTTTCTTTTGTTAAAACCTCAAAACCGCTAATATATCAATTTAATTTATCAAATCCCAGCCACCAATAGGCTGCAAAGATTGTGTGGTGGCATAAAATAGCGGGTGTTATGCTCAAAATATATGAATTTGAAATCTTAAAATCATACAATAAAGTTGACTAATTTATACAGATCTTGATTGTTATACATTTCTCCAAAGTTAACGTGGTTTATTAACTTAGAGGTCGATAAGATCAAAAAAACCTACTTTAATTTGTCAAAATGTAGCAACTTATAAGATTTTAATAAAAATGGTTAGATTATTCTGAGGGGTAACCTTTTTTGGTGGCGACAAGAGGATATGGAATATGTAACATTAATGGTCATTTATGACATCGATTAAGGGTTATAAGCACACAACATGTAAGATGGCATTGGGAATTTAAGAGTTTTAATGGGAAGCATGATATTTATGATAAGGATATCTAATTGATGATCTTTGGTACTGTCATACCACACCTACCCCCTTTCGTGTTGTGCATTGGTGGCTTTATATCTCTGGGACGATTGAATATTTCGATACCCCTTTCCTCTTTCTGTCTTTGGTCATTGTGCTTCCTATCTCTCTGCGATGGTGACAGGGGTGTAGGTGGTTTCTTAGGTAGTATGGAGTGTGGTCCTACTAGGACCTAGTATGAAGAGGAAGAGGACTAGGATAGGCAAGGACACTAAGGAATCATTTACTTCTTAGATGGATGGGAAAATTCAGAATGCAACTATGTGGAATTGGCTCGAGAATATTTGGTTGGTTGCAGAGTGACTCGAAGAATAATATAATGATGATATTTGTGAGATAATGCACAAGTTAATGCTTGATCTGAACTAATCCAAGGGGCAGAGGAACATTTTAGACATGGCACAAGGATTGAGCACATAAAACATATTGTCCAACTCTTTGGGGTAATTTATATTGCATAAAGAGAATGAGAATTTGGAAGATCATCTAGTCGGCCTTCAGTATCATGTCCATGCCTTGATCTTGGGGGATGCATGTGATTGCATGTGGTCTGGAGGTAGTTGCAGAAAATCAGGGTATAGAACTCCCTTCTTTCGTGAAAGTGAAAAGACCGAAATGATGTTTTGATTCATCCTCCTCTAATCAGAGTAAAGGGGACACAAATGTCAATATCATCAACGAGGTGGAGCTGAGAGGCCGAACGACCTAATCATTCCTGGAAGCATTTGTCTTTGGTTTTTGATTAAGGGCCGGAATGGCTATATGTATAGTGAAGTTTATCGATATAGGAAGTATTTGTGGGTGAAGTTAAGCTTGATTACAACTCTTCCCCATATTTTGGCATATATTTAGTAAGATAAGTTGTTTGTAATCATCATGGGAGTCCACTGCTAGAACACTTATCATGGAATGGTTCCTCATGTAATTTTTTTGAAGACTTATCATCAAAATATCCTAGTTTAATATCTTAAAATCATATAATGAATTCAACTAATTTATATATATTTTATTTGTGATACATATAATGTTTTTGATACATATGCTTGTGAATTGAATACCTAAATACTATATTGTGTGCATAACCTAGTGGCTGTTAAGCTCTTAATATCTCAATTTAGTTTCTAAATCATAACTACCACTAGGTTCCAACAATTATGTGGTAGCATAATCTAGCGGGCGCTAAGCTCAAAATATCTTAATTTAAAATAACATATCATGTTTGTGATACATAACCTAGTGAATTGAATACCTAAATAATATGTTGTGGCATAACCTAGTAGCTGCTAAGCTCTTAATACCAATATTCACTAAGATCATATTATTATGTTTTGGTATAACCTACCCTGCCGCTATGCTTATAATATCTTACTTTCTTTTACTGAAACCTAGAGATTTCTAAGATCCAAATATTATGTTGTGTCATAAGCTAGTGAATGCTAAGCTCAAAATATAATTGGGTAACTAGATAGATTATAACACCCACTAAGCTCAAAATATTATAGTGTGGAAGTACCTAGTACCCGCTTATTAGAAAATATTTTAATTTAATTTGTTTAATCCAACACACCGTAAGGTCTTAATGTTATACAATGTGATATCCTCGATGAATCTTAGCGGTTGCTAAGCTATTCTTAGTCATAAACAAAGTGATCACTTGACCCAAAAAAAGTGTCTTGCCTAAAAATAACCAAGCATATTTAACAAGAGAGAAAAAACAAAGTGATCGCTTGACCCAAAAAAGTGTGTTTCCTATATCAAAATCCACCTATCCTTGAGGTGCAAAGGTAAATGAAGACTTCATCCAAATAAGAATTATAGCCTAGCAGTCACTAGAGTAGCCAAAAATTTTCATTTAGATTGTATTCAAAATTTATTTTATATAAACTGTAACATATAAATCTAGAATTTATATAATAGTATACGTATAGACTTGGACTCGTTGTGCCCTAGTGGTCACTAAGCTATACTTAAAGGTAAATATATCATGTTCATAATCAAGTTGTGTACATTTAGAATCATGTTTTCCATGACTTACACAACTATACATCTAGATTTTTATATTTCCTATAATATTTTGGCAGAATATTTTTACATTTAGGACAAGAAAAGAAATTTGGACTAACGACCTAGAAGTTATACTACAATTTTTAAATACAACGTGATCTACTCGTTGCACCCTAGCGCCACTAAGCTATTCCTAAAGGTAAATATATCATGTTCAAAATGAAGTTGTTTTATAAATCTAAATTGTTAATCTCTATGAATATAACAGCTGACAAAGAACAAAAGTGATCACTAGGACCAAAAATGTTGTGTTACCTTGAGGTGTCAAGGAAAAAAATGATTTTTCCAAATTAGAATTATATCCTAGTGGATGCTAGGGTAGACAATTTTTCCTATGGTAGAGTTTATTCATAGCAAAGAAATCATATTGAAAAGATACAAATGATAACAAATAAATTCAGAATTTATATAATGGATATATAAATATACGTGTAAAATCTTGTATGTAATTCAAAATAGAATTGGGGTTTTGTCAATATGTTGTCAAAAAAACCAATTATATCATGGTAGCCTCAAAGCTATGTTAATTTTTGGCATAGATTAGTTATTTGTAGCAAAGTAATGCATATTGATTAAAATTAGATTTAATAATATTATTGCATATATAATGTGTTTAACTTCCAATGTACATACCATAAAAATGATGAAGACATTACATTTGGTTAATTCTACATGGAAACACGTATATAGTTTTAAATAATTATCATACAATTGAATTATTAATATAGTTTTATAGTTTCGAATTAATTTTTTAACGTCATATATTTTCCTAAAATATCTAAGTGGAAGAGCTGTTAGTGCAAATCAGCAGTACCCCCTAAATGACCTTCAGGTTGGCAAGTGAGAATTGGGTCATTTAGTGTGATTGCACAACATTGAATCTTTTCCCCAAGTGTGGGACTTACAAAATGGGAAAAGACTCTCCAGGTTAAAGGCTAGTTCCTTCACTCCTCTGATTAGATGTATGCATGAAATTTGTAGAGGTTTAATGCTAGATCCTACCCTAAATTCCAAGGAGACAGAGATAAAGGATGCAAAAGAAATAAAACTAAGTAAAAGTGGTGATACACCAAAGGAGTGGTGAACATATACTTTGCAAAATTGACACAGATCATAAAAAATGCAACACAAAACATGCACATATTTCTAGAATATAATGAAAGATCAAAAGACAATGATAAACACATGAGAGGATTGGGAAAAATCAATCACAGAACATACATTATCATTCCCAAGTTTAATACAATGCATTACAATGGAAAGGAGGAAAAATACGTGTTGTAGCCTGTATGAGAGGTATGAAACTCTACAAATCTACCTGTTGAGGAAGAAAAGAGAGCTTGCAAGAGAAAAAATGTCCAACCCTTTACAAATGAGCCAAATCTGGCTTTTAACAATGAAAACTCGAGCTCAGGAAGGAGAAACGCTGGGAAAAATGAAAGGAATGATCCAACCACCAACTAGATTCATCAAGATAGCATGGGTACCCTTAAAATTTCATTCCCCAAGATTTTTAACCATCTTTGGAGAAGAATGGAAACCATACTGCATTAAAAATGGTGGTTGAATGTCGGTTCTACTCTTTTCCCCATGCCAAAGGTGTTTTTTGATTTTTCTCTCACTAAACTTCACCAAAAACAAAATTGAAGATTCCATCATGTAGAGGACTTCAATAGCTTTCCAATGACACAAAAATCAAGAAAAACTAAGCTCTGGATCGAAATATATGCCCCTATGAAGATTTAGGGAAAAACAGGGGCAAAATTTGGGTCGGCAGGCTGAAACCCAAAAATTTCCCTCTTTTTTGAATTTGGGAAAAATTCCCAAAAAGTTCCACCCCCACCTGCTCTGATACCATGTGGCACATTGTGATTGGTCCACGGGCCTAAACTGACCATTTTACGCCTTTTTTGAATTTTTGGAAAATTTTCCATTATCGCTCCGCGCCCCGTCGCTCCGCTGCCACATGACGCTCTCCCATTGGTCCGCAAGGATGCACTCCAAAATTTTCCCTGTCGTTGCCAACCATTTTGAATTATATTTGCCACATGGACACGTGGAACATTCTTATTGGTGTGGGCCTTCGGGGGGCGGAGTTTTATTTCACCATTTTCAACACTTTGACAAAATTGTCAAATTCCCCCCATGCCCCCGACTCCCACCGAGCTATGGACACATGTCGCCTTCCTATTCACTGCGGGCCTTCGGGCCAAAAATTTTCTTTGCACCCTCCACTGGCACTTTGGAAATTCTTTCAAACTTTCCCCCACCAACCTGCCATTCCACCGATGATGTGGTGCATTTTGATTGGTCCGTGGACCTCCCTAGGAAAATTTCCCTCAAAAACTCCGTTAAGCCATAACTTGAAAAATACAAGGAGTTAGAAGGAAAATTTTACCTTTCTAGAAAGGTGAGGAAATTCTCTATCTGATGAAGCCATTTCCAAAAAAATTTGAGTTCCTAAAAAGTGGAAAAAATTGACTGAGGCACAAGGAAGGAAGAAATGAAAGAGAGTTAGCCAAAAATAAGCAAGGGGCTTATTTTGGATAACAATTTTGCGACTCAGAGGGGTCATCTACCTACTAGATGAATGATCAGCTGCTTGAAGCAATCCATTAGGCATGGAGTCATCAACTTAACTGCTTGGTACTCTCAACTCATTAGAAAATTTCTAGAAAGGAGATTGTGAGAGTAGAATATCACTTGATCTGGAACATGGCCTGCAAAGATGCATCCTTGGGACAACAAAGCTTATGCCAAAGAACTTAGAGAAAAGTAAAACTAGGCTAGAACAAAAAAATGTACACAAGTAATTTGAGGAATTAAAATCTAAGCTAATATGTACAAGGTGAGGAGTTTCCCTTCTAGTAGAAATGCTTTAGATGGATTCCATTAAATGGAATCTGTAGTTCTTCACCATCCAATGTAGACAATTGGAAGGCATTGTTGTTCCTACATTTTGTGACCATGTAGGGGCCACTTTAAATGCCATCAAACTTTGAATGTCTTCCTAGCTTTGCTCAAGTCTCGCATCCTATTTCAACACTAAATCTCTAACTTGGAAGGTTCTAGCCTTATCTTTCCTATCAAAGGTTATCTTGATCAAGGCTTAGTCCTTCTCCATTATTTGGGTTGCATGCTCTTTGATTTCTTGGAGTTCCATCAATTCTACATATCTAACCTCTATGGGTTCAAACTCCAACAATTCCAATTGCTTCATGAGTTCCAACATTGGCAACTCAAGTGACATAGGCAAGATTGCCTCTCTTCCATAAACAAGTCTGAATGGAGAGTTACCGGTGGATCTCTTGGGAGTTATCCTATCAGCCCATAAGGCTAATTTAAGTTTAGTATGCCAAGTCCTCTGATTTTCATCAAGAGTCCTCTTGATGATCCTTAAAAGGTTCTTGTTGGTAGACTCAGCTTGGCCATTACCTTGAGGGTAATAATTTGATGAAGTTCTTAGATAGATCCCATTCTTAACAGCCCATTTAGTTACCTTTGATCCTATGAATGCCAATGCATTATCTGATATTATAGTGGTAGGTATACCAAATCTGGTTATTATCCCCTCATATAATTCTAGAATGCTAGATTCATTTACTTCCTTGAGTGCCACCACCTCACCATTTCGTGAAGTAGTCTCTGCTCTTTGTTAGAATCCACGTGTGTCCTTGGTTTGAGTTTGGCTTAATGACTCTAATGAAGTCAAAACCCCGTTGCATGAATGGTTGTTCAACTCAAATTGGGTGCCTTTGGGAGGGCATTAATCTTTCCTTTCCTGTGAAGAATGCAAATTTTTTTACACCTCTTGATCCATGCGTAACAATCACAAAACACCTTGGGCCAATAATAGCTAGCCTTCATAATATTGAGGGCTGTCACTCTTAGAGAAAAATGACCCCCAGCTGATCCATCATGGAACTCTTCTAACATTCTCTTAATTTGATTTGTCCCAATGCATCTTCAGCACTCCATTTATATCCTTTTTGAATAAGACACCGTCAACAAGTGCATATGGAATAGCTTGCAACCTAAAGTGTCTTCTCTTGGTTTTTTTCATCTCTGGAGGGAATAGGCTTATTTGTAAGAAGTGCATTATGTCTTGGGTCCAGCAAGGAGTGAGCATACCACCATTTTGTTCTTAGACACCTCTTTGTTCTTGGTTTTCTTACAACGCCAAAACAACATCCTTCCCATTGCTTTCTTCCATTGATTTTCTCAAGGCTAGTTACTCACATAATCCCTTTCCTTGGACCATCTTGGTGACTTTGATCTCAATGTCATACTCCATGACACGAGTAATCCACCTTGCACATTTTTCATTTAGGTCTTTGTTGAGGAGGAAGTCCTTAACTCCCACATGAGAAACCAGCAGTTGAACCTTGTTGTTTGAAACTAGATGCTTAAATTTCTTCAAGCTCCTAATCACTACAAGAACATTCTTCTCAATGAAGGAATACCTCACCTCATAGTCCTCCAAGCTTTGTCTAAAGAAGGCAATTGGCTGCTCTGCATTTTCTTTGTTTTGTTGTACTAAAATTACAGAAATGGTATCATCACTGCCAAAATCATAAAGGATAAAATCCTTAGAGAAATCTAGGTTAATGAGAGTTGGAGCTTGTGAGATAGCTTCCTTGATTGCCTCAAAATTTGCCTTACCTTCAGCTATCCATTTGAAATCCATACTTTTCTTCAACATCATAGTTATTGGCTTGATAAGGGCTACAAAATTTGAAACAAACCTTTGAACAAAATTGATTCTCCCAAGAAAATTTGAAGGGCCTTCTTGTGACTTGGTAATGGTAGTGCTTTTATTGCTTCAACCCTCTCTAGATCAATTGCTAATCCCTCTTTGGAAACAATGTGGCCTAGGAGCTTTCCTTCATGAGCTAGGAAAATACATTTTTTAGGATTCAAGGATACCCCAAATCTTCTACATCTTTGGAACACTTGTCTCAAATGAAAGAGATGATCTACTGCACTTTTAGAAAATACAGTAATATCATCTAGGTA
This sequence comes from Taxus wallichiana var. yunnanensis, assembly GCA_018340775.1. Classification (NCBI taxonomy): domain Eukaryota; kingdom Viridiplantae; phylum Streptophyta; class Pinopsida; order Cupressales; family Taxaceae; genus Taxus; species Taxus wallichiana. The sequence goes on from CM031239.1 coordinate 190,251,163, forward strand.
TATCAGCACTATTTTTTTGATCAATCCCTTGAACGCCATATCCATTTCCCTTTGGAAGGTAGCTCCGGCGTTAGACAACCCAAATGGCATTTTCCTATATGCATAGGTTCCCCATTTGGTGGTGAAGGCTGTTTTGAACTGATCATCCTCCTTTACCATGATCTGATTATACCCTGAATAACCATCTAGCAATGAAAACCTCTCAGAGACAGCAACAACTTGCAAAATCTTCTCCATAGAAGGAAGCGGGTAATGATCTTTGAGGGATGCTCTATTCAAATCTCTAAAGTCTACACACAATATGATTTCTCCACTCCTGTTTCTAACTGAAACTAAGTTTGCTACCCAACTTGAATGCTTGATGGGAAATATGATACTTACCTCTATTAACTTATTCAATTCCTTCTTAATGAGAGGCTCCATGTGTCGATTGACCGAGTCTTTGCTTTTTCCTTATGGGTTTAGCACTTGGATCCAATTTAATTGTGTGTTGAGCTAGCTTGGGATTGAAACCCTTTAATTCTTCATAGCTCCAAGAAAATATATCTAGGAACTCTTGGCAAAGTTGCATGAACTCATACCTTTCTTGTTTGGTTACCACTTTACCAATTTGAAGTGACTTGCCTTCTCCCACAAAGATGGGCACTGAATCTTCTCCCTTGACTTAGATGTTTTCTTTATCCTTCCTAAATTGATCATTAGGATTAAATATGGACTCCAAAGTGACAAGTCCTTTTGGTAGTTTGTTGGTTCTCAGCTGTACCACTTGATCACCATACTATTGTTCTAACTTTTCTTGATTTTTGGCTGAGAATTCAGCTTCTTCTTATAAGAAATTGATGATTTGTTGGTCACTTTCAAACACTTTCCAACTTACATTATTGTTTGGCACTGATAGCCTTACAATCACATGAATGCTTGGCTACACTTTATCTTCCTTAATACTTTCCACAACATCAAAGGCTGCTCCAACTGCTGCAAGCCTATCAGCAGCTTGGTTTTCTTTCCTAGGGATGGAGTTGATGCCAAAGCCTTTAAAATCCTCGATGAGGTCCCATACCCTATTCTTATAACTCTTGAGCAGGTCATTCTTAGCAGAATGTTGTCTTTTAACTTGATTAATAATCATCTCACTGTCACCAAATATTTGTAAGTTTTTGATACCTCTCTTTCTTGACCAATGCAATCCTTGTATCAAAGCTTCATATTCAACAGTGTTGTTAGAACATGCAAACTGAAATCTAAAAGCTGAATAATACTTAATTCCTTGAGGTGAAACAAGCATAGCCCCCTACACCTTGTCTACTTCTTGATCCATCAAAGAACAACTGTCATACCTCATTGTCATCTTTGTGGTCTAGCTTGGTGATGCTAGGAATAGGCTGATTTTCTTCATACATGCAATAAACTCCTAGTTTAGATTCCTCTATTTCCTTGTAGGGATCAAAATCATGTACCTTGCTTGCCCATTCATCAAGAGTCAAATATGGGATGCTTCCAAATTTGGTGTCAGCTTCATCAATGCCTAGATAATCCTCTTGATCAAATGTTGAACAGTTGGCATTGATTGGGCTTGGAGTATGAGGCTCAATGTGAAAGTTTGCAATAGGTTCAGACCTGATTATGGCCTTAGTTCCATATCTAGTTCTAAACAACATGTGTGACCAATCAATAGATAAATAGCCTCTAATTCTAGCTGTGAAATCCCTTGACAAACATAGGGCAAAAAGTGGTGGTAAATCTATCACCGAGACATCTTGCAAAATAGTGACATTTTGGCATGCATGCAAAGTGAGGTTCAAATCTTTAATTACCCCAACTATTGTTACTACTATCCCATCTAGTTGCACCACCCCTTTGGATATAACATCATATTGGAGGCCCAACTGATCAGCTATTTGCTCAGGCATTATAAAACTACTTGCCCCATAATCAATCATACAATTGTGTAGTAGTTTATCCCCAATGATTAACGAAACATAGAATGGAGGGGGCTTCAAAACTTTACCTTGCTGTCCTCCAAGCTTCCCCTCAGGCTAAGCAGCATTTGTGAGTACTTTCTCTTGCATATGAGCTTGCTAATTTGAAATCGACCAATGCTTCATAGTAGCTTGTAGTAGATCCCTTTGGCTCTGGACGGATAGTGATTCCCACATAGATATATTCACATTTGTCTTCTTCATTTGTTCAATGATACTTTGAATGGGGATGAAACATCTCTTTGCTACCCCTTAGCCCGTACATTCTTTTCTTGTACATGGACTGCAATGAGATGTCATTTGAGCTGGTCTAGAAGGTGGTTTGGGTTATCCTTGCACATTTGGAACTACATTTTTCTTGCCAACACTTTGTGGAGTGATGGAAGGTTGTGGATCAACTGGAGCTAATGACTACCCTTCACCAATATTCCTCTTCTTTGACCATGTGTTAGCTGCTACATTTTGAGAAATTGTTTGATTCATACCACAAAAGTCTTCAGCCTGCTAGTTCACAAGTGTAGTCTCATTTGGAGTTGTATTTTGTTGAGATGTTCCTTGTTGTTGGTTTGTTTCTTGATTCACCTCACTCTCTATGCCAGTTTTTGTCACCATAAAAGCTTGGTTCAAAGCACCATTGAAACACATAGACTAGTTGTGAGGTTCATTGCATGGGAAACAAAAATCATACTCTTGAGCTATATTATTTTACACTGGCACTAAGGCTTTAGAAGTAGATGCAACATTGGGGTTATAGGGTTGAAATGGTCTATTGTCAGGAGGCCTTACTTTATTTTTATTTGCAGCTAGATTGGGTGGCCTATTAGGATAAGCTTGAGGCTGATAAGAAGGTATAAAACTTTGGGCTTGCTACCTCTTGAGTGTAACCAGCTCATTGCCTAAATTTTGTAATTGTTTCATGACTTCTTGAAGTTCATTTGAGGCACTAGATGATGAAGTAGAATTTTATTTTGAACTCTGATTTCTAGGAGTGGGAATAGGAGCTAAAGTAGGTGCATGACTAGTGCTTGAGCTTTACAAGTTTGGATATAAGGGCATGGGAGGCCTAGGCACCAGTTTACCAGCTTGAATCAAGTAATTCTCAGCCCTAATGGCAATGTTATAAGCTGCAGGTATATTTACACCTCCCATGGATTGAATTAACATAGAAATATCAGAATTTAAAGATTTGAGATAGTATAAGAAAGCACCTTCAGCTGTTGGCTTTACTGCCACTAGGATTCTATCCCATGTCCTTTGAAATCTAAAATTGAAGTTTTCATCTTCTCATGGGAGCTCTCTTGATAGTTGTTAGTTGTTCCAAAAGAGACAAATTATCTCCCTTTTCTCCAAACTGCTCATGGAGAGCTATGCATAACTAGTTCCAATTTTGGATAGAGCCTACCCCAAGGCTCCTGAACCATTGCAAGGCTTTCCCTTTGAATGAATATGCCAATAATTTGATAGTAATTTACATCTCAACAATCTCATGGATTACACAAACATTAGCAATGTCTTTGACATGATCACTAGGAGTGGTCTAATTTTCTCTAGTAAAGTATGGCATGTTCTTCAATGTTGCAACTGGGACTGGGTTTTGTGTATTGAGAGCAAGTGGGATAATCCCAAATGCGAAGTTGACATAAGGGTTGTTTTGTGCCATTTTGATTGGCCTGAGGACCCTTGTGGATTGGGTGAAAGGTCTACTAGGTGGAGGAGTTGATAGAGTTCTGTTTGGTGGAGATGGAGACCTTTGAATTATTCTTCCCCTCGGTCTTCTTCCTGGGATAACTGCAGATACTTAGAAAATCCTTCTTCTCTGACCCTTGACCTTGTTTAGATCCTTCTCATGAATCTTCAGACTTGGACTACTGAAACTTGTTGATTTTATCTCTTTGGAGTCGCCAAATGTGCAAATCAGGGCTCTTTTTAAGTAAGAAACCTACAAAAATGCACATCAACTTTGTTGTAATGAATATGAAGACCTCTAAGGTCCCACCGGGTGTGCCAAAATTGTTAGTGCAAATCAGAAGCACCCCCTAAGTGACCTTCAGTCTGTAAGTGAGAATTAGGTCATTTAGTGTGATTGCATAACATTAAATCTTTTCCCCAAGTGTGGGACTAGTAAAAATGGGGAAAAACTCTCCAAATTAAAGGTTGGTTCCTTCACTTCTCTCGATTAGATGTATGCATGAAATTTGTAGAGGTTTAATGCTAGATCCTACCCTAAATTCCAAGGAGATAGAGGTAAAGGATGCAAAAGAAATAAAACTAAGTAAAAGTGATGATACACCAAAGGAGTGGTGAACATCTACTTTGAAAAATTAACACAGATCATAAAAAATACAACACAAAACATGCATGATTTCCGAGAATATAATGAAAGATCAAAATACAATGATAAACACATAAGAGGATTAGGAAAAATCAATCACAGAACATACATTATCATTCCCAAGTTTAATACAATGCATTACAATGACAAGGAGGAAAGATACGTGTTGTAGCTTTTATGAGAGGTATGAAACTCTACAAATCTACCTGCTGAGGAAGAAAAGAGAGCTTGCAAGAGCAAGAATTTCCAACCCTTTACAAATGAGCCAAATCTAGATTTTAATAATAAAAAATCAAGCTCAAGAAGGAGAAACGCGGGAAAAATGAAAGGAATGATCCAACCATGACTAGATTCATCAAGATAGGATGGGTACCCTTAAAATTTCATTCCCCAAGATTTTTGACCATGTTGGAGAAGAATGGAAGCCATACTACATTAAAAATGGTGGTTGAATGTTAGTTCTGCTCTTTTCCCCATGCCAAAGGCATTTTTTTATTTTTCTCTCACCAAACTTCACCAAAAACAAAATTGAAGATTCCATCATCTAGATGACTTCAATATCTTTCCAATGACACCAAAATTGAGAAAAAATAAGCTTTGGATCGAAAGATATGCCCCTATGAAGATTTAGGGAAAGCAGGGCAAAATTCAGGTTGGTGGGCCGAAACCCAAAAAATTTCCCTCTTTTTTGAATTTGGAAAAATTTCCCCAAAAAGTTTCACCTCCCACCACTTCGATGCCATGTGGCACATTCTAATTGGTCCGTGGGCTTGAAATGATCATTTTAGGCCTTTTTGAATTTTTGGAAAAATTTTCATTATCGCTCCGCGCCCGCCGCTCTCTTTGCCTCATGGCACTCTCCCATTGGTCCGCGGGGATGCGCTCCAAAAATTTCATTACCGCTGCCTACCATTTTGAATTATATTGGCCACATGGACATGTGGCACGTTCTTATTGGCATGGGCCTTCGGGGGTGGAGTTTTATTTCTCCATTTGTAACACTTTGACAAAATTGTCAAATTCCCCGCGCCCTTGACTCCCGCCGAGCTATAGACAGTGTCACCTTCCTATTCACCCGCGGGACTTCGAGCCAAAAAATTTATTTGTGCCCTCTACCATCCCTTTGGAAATTCTTTCAAACATGCCCCCGCTGACCTGCCATTCCACCGATGATGTGGCGTGTTTTGATTGGTCCGCGGACCTCCCTAGGGAAAATTTCCCTCAAAACTCCGCCGAGCCATAACTTGCAAAATACAAGGAGTTAGAAGGAAAATTTTACCTTTCTGAAAAGGTGAGGAAATTCTCTATCTAATGAAGCCATTTACAAAAAAATTGAGTTCTAAAAAAGTGGAAAAATTTGACTGAGGTACAAGGAAGGAAGAAATGAAAGAGAGTTAGCCGAAAATAAGGAAGGGGCTTATTTTGGATAACATAAACTATGTAAAAATGTAATATGCATTAATTATCGAGTTCTTTTTTTCATCATCTTGATGAACAACATTAAACTATTTTGGGTTCTCCCGACCAAAATAAAATTAAAAATAAGGTGAGTGTGCCAGAAGCTATCATTATCCTAAAAAAAATCACAGGGACGAAAACTAAAAAATCAAAACGAAAATAGCCAAAGAGAGACACAAAATTATGGAAATGGGAAAGATTTAAATAAAGACAAATTATAGAGAAGAAAAGTGATTGAAATCTGCTTTTGTTAATGCACAAAAAAGTGAGTTTTCATGAAGAACAAGGCAGTTTGGCACAGAGATCAAAAGCAAAGGCTTGACTATGAAGCATGATTCAGTAGGACAAAGCAGGGCTTGTGTGGATCATGATTGGAATGTGGTGCAAAACATTGGGACCATTTGACTATAGAGAAACCAATAGATCCTGTAATAAAAAAAGGCACACCTTTACTATAAATACCTGGTTTAGTAATATCTGGAATGATTTCATGCTTTATGTTGTCTTTGAAACCTCCATATGTTATCTCATTCAAACAATCATTGCAATCCATTTCTCAACCTTTATTGCTATCCTCTTTCATGTGTGTCCTTTGTGTTCATCCTCTTTGTGCTTCTTTTGTGTGCCTTTCTCTATGAACAAGATTATAATCGCATGCAATAAAAAAACTTGGATTCGAACACTCAGCCCCGCAATCAACGGTCTACGCGTATTTTTAATTTTAAAGACATGCTTTTCCAATTGATCAAAAAAATAGAAACCCTACTCAATATTTATCCAAGGTATTTAATAAGTTTTTTTATCATATTTCTCGAAGGAAAATTCAAAAATATAAAAAGAGCGGGATATGAAAATTTAAAATTTTCACTTTCCCCCTCTAAAAGAAAAAGGGCAAGCTATTAAAATTTCAAGTATTTGAAAATGCTGGGGAATTTTTATTTCCCTATTTTCATTTTCCCATGGTTTAAAAATTTAAAACTAAATTTTTTCCATCATCTATAGCCTATAATAATATAAACATAATAACAAATATATTATACAACATATAAATAAACCAAGCATAGCAAAAAATATTAAAATAAAAACCTAAGAAATAAATCCTAAACATAGTTTTGAAGATTATTAGAATAATATACACACATTTACATTCCATTCTTTATCAAAATCGATTTCTACATTGTTAGCTATAGTGGGAGATAATATAAATTAATTATCCAATTAGAATGTGCCACGTGGAAAGTTCAAACAAGCTATTAGGGATACATAATAAGGCTAGCGATCCAAGATTGTATGGTTACTATACGAATATTTTCAAAATAAGAAACGTATGAGCCTAGGGTCTGATATGTTGTTTATGTCAATAAGTAAAGGAGCATAGTGGGTGCTAAGAATTTTTATTTGTTAAGAAATGATGTGAAATATGTCTTGAAAACCATGTATCTTATGGAAACTACATACTAAGCCTAGCGATGCACAACTTTACAGATAGTGTTTAAAATGAGAAAAGGTAAAGGTAGGAGACTAGCGGATGCTAAAGCTAAACTGTGATTTATTATTTTATGTCTACTTTCAAAATAAGAAACTTTTGAGCCTAGGGTCTGATATTAGTTTTTATGTCAATAAGTAAAGGATCTTAGTGGTCGCTAAGCATTTTTATTGTAAATGAGATAAAATATGAGTTGAAAACTATGTATCTTATGGGAACTACATATTAAGGCTAGCGATCAAAAACGTAAAGATAGTGTATATATTGATATGAGGTAAAGGCAAGAGCCTAGTGACCACTAAGCTATACCATTCAATTCAATAGGTTATGGCATTCCACTCAATATGTACAAAAGCTTAGTGGTTGCTAAGCATTTTCTCTGGTAATAATATATGTGAATTATATGATACAAACAATAAGTCTTGTGAGTACTACATAATAGATGAAAACACAGTAGCGACCCAAAGCTATATACGTATGGTATTTATAATGATTGGTAGTAATGGTGGAAGCCTAGCAACCGCTAAACTAGAGCATGATCTTTTATTTTATTGCTGCTTTCAAATTATTAAACTATGTTGAACCTAGCATCCACTATGCACTTACTTTCGATAAGGAAAAAATGCTTAGCATTCGCTAAGCATTTTCTCCCACAAGATCCGATGTGAATTATGTGTTTCTAACAATATACCTTAAAGATAGTGTTTATATTGATAAGAGGTAAAGGCAGGATCCTGACGACCGCTAAGCTATACCAATCAATTCATTAGGTTATGGCATTCCACTCAATACGTACAAAAACTTAGCAATCGCTAAGCATTTTCTCTCATAAAAACAAATGTGAATTATATGTTACAAACAATAAGTCTTGTGATTACTACATAATAGATGAAAACACAATAGCGACCCAAAGCTATATACATATGGTATTTATAATGACTAGTAGTAATGGTGGGAGCCTAGCGACCGCTAAACTAGAGCATGATCTTTTATTTTATCGTTGTCTTCAAATTATTAAACTATTGAACCTAGCATCCACTATGCCCTTACTTTTGATAAGGAAAAAATGTTTAGCATTTGCTAAGCATTTTCTCCCATTAGATCTGTGAAATATGTGTTTCAAACAATATACCTTATGGGAACTACATAAGGTTTGATTCCTCATGTACCTTAATCACTCTAAGAGATACCAACATAGGAAAAAATAAGAAAAAAAACATTACATACCATTAATATTGTACCTTAATCACTCTAATAAATAACAATATATATTACTTAAAAAATAAAACAAAAGATAACAACCCTAAGTCCAAGTAGAGATAGAGACGTAGGGTTTTTCCTAGTATTCCCTTTTGGTAAGAGGCTACGGAGTTGTAAAGGATTTGTAGAATAGACATGGTTCAAAGGGTTGAGGAAAAATGCCACCAAATTTGGACCCATCACAGGTTGTGGAGGTGTTCGTCCATGTGACTTGAGGAGAAGATGGAGCGGCCTAGTCATTGGCCCTTAAAATTTTTCCTTTGGGTCTTTCACAAAAAAAAATTGGAGAAGACATTGCAAAGGAGATTGCAAGAGATTGGAAGGGTTTGAGGGTTACTGTGAAGCTCACTATATAAAATCATTAGGCCAAACCTACAATTTTTCCCAACACAACTTGGTGATTAAATCCTGGAGGAACTTGAACATGATAGGAAAAAGACAAAAAACAATAAACATACTAGGAACATCTCATCTGACGAGCTTAACAAAATTGTGAAGGTCATGAAGCCCTAATCCATGGAAAAACATATTACAGGAATTGTGAAGGAGATTTTGGGTACGCGTGTTTCTGTCGTGTGCAATGTCAATGGTAAGGATCCCAAGGATTTACAATCAGAGATCAATAAAGGAGAGGTGGAAATTATAGAGGATTGATTGGCATGAAGTGATTTATTTTGCGTATGTTTTATTTTTTTAGTATATTCGGTATTTTTTTTTAAAGCTTTGACCAGGGAAAAATGGCTTAAGGATTTATGGGTCTTTCATTGAATAAAAATGAGCATGCCAAATTTGGTTATAGTGGGTTTCGTTTCTTATTTTTGAGCATGTGTGTGAATGGGAGGATTTGGAAGAAATTATTTCTTAGGAAGGGAGCCTTGAGGCTCATTAATTTGAGGTAGTGCGGTTGTTTCCATCTCATCTCTGCTTGGTGGCCCATGACGGTGGTGGTTTCATTCTAGTTTTCCATGGGAGTTTAGGCTCTACCACTATTGTTCTTGGATGGAGAGAAGAGGGAGATGGCCTTTCATAGGGAGGTTTTGTAGGCTCTCATATAGATTATTTTCTAGGCCTAGTTTGATTCTATTAGGGAAGCCATTACTCACATTCTAGGGGTGGAATATCTAGCAGAGTCGACTTGTTATCGTGTTAACTTTGAGGTGGCTTCCTAGTTTGTGTCATGGTTGTTATTAGTGAGGCATAATATTTAGGAGGTCAGGGTGATAGTGATGCATTTCATCAAACCCATGCACTGAGCTAACTTGGTGGAAGCGCTAGAGGAATTTGGTAGAGCTCAGCCTTTTCCTGACTCGGTTTGAGACAGAAAAATCTTTAGAGGAGGCATGACAAGTGATAGCATAGTTGTCAACTAGGATTTTGGTCTTGATGAAATTTTTTGAAGAGGTGCATGTTGCCTATGTGAAAGGGCTCTCTAAAGGGAAATGTCTTGAGAAATTAGATCTCCCAAGTCTCTCGGTGCTGGTCTTCATGAAGTCTCCACCATCGTGGGGATTTTTCGCAAGCTCGGTTTTACCTACAACTTCCTCCTTCAGACGACTCATGAAGGGGGGACTTTGAGAGGTAGGAAGGTGGTTGGTCCTCACCTACCTGCTTCTCTGGTTTAATTTTTCTGTTATGTCTAGTTTTGGTCTTAGGTTTTTTTGTAGTGGTCTCTAGTGTGGATTTTTGGCTTCTAGTCTCATTGCATGCTTGTAGGTGTTTTGTTATTTTTATTTTGGTTGGATGGTTTATGGTGTTGTACTTGGGTGGGATCCCTCCAATCCCTAAGTTCTGAGCTCCTGTAAAAATCGTTTAAATATTTAATAAAAAATAGATGAAAAAATAGTAGTGACCCAAAGCTATATCTTATGGTATTTATAATGATTGGTAGTAATGGTGGGAGCCGTGAATGCTAAACTAGAGCATGATACTTTATTTTATCATTGTTTTCAAATTATTAAACTGTTGAACCTAACATCCACTATGGCCTTACTTTCGATAAGGAAAAAATTCTTAGCGTTCACTAAGCATTTTCTCCTATAAGATCCGATGTGAATTATGTGTTTCAAACAATATAACTTATGGGAAATACATAAGGCTTGATCCTCTATATGGTATGTAGTGTAACTATTGTCTCCCCCAGGTACCTTCCAACCAACATGATATAATTATAATCAATGAAAAACACTAGCGATTCAAAGTTGTACAGATAGTGTTTACAATGATTGTAATGGTAGGAGCCTTGCAGTCACTCAACTAGGTCACGATTTATTATTTTACTGTAATTTCCAATAAAATAAAATATTGAAACTAGCATCCACTGTGTCATTACTTTCGATAATGAATGAAACTAAGCATTAGGTAAAAAAATTCTGATACGAAAGGTTGTGAATTATATGTTACAAACAATATATTTTATGGAAAATACATATGGATTGATCCCTATTCGAGGATTTATAGTGTAGCACTTGTTTCCACCATGGATATGAGCCAAAAGTGTACAGACAATAAATTTTTACAGCCTAAGAAGACTGGAACTATAAATAATTTAACATAAGTTCGAACAATTTGGAATAAATTTCTTCAATTAGTATTTTAAATCTAACTTATAGTCAAAGTAAAAGAGAATAGACCCTTTTTGTAGTGGTGTAGACACTAAAATTAGGTCACACTCCCCTTTGGTCCCTCGGTAAATAAGCACCCTTAATCACATTTGTAGTGCCCACTTCCCTTCGACACCATTTTTGTTTTGTTGTTTTCGAGACTGATTACTTCACTTATGGATTTATTATGGCTTCTTGATTTAGCATGCTAGTAGATATCATAGACACTTTGGACTGTTATTGATTTGATCTTTATATGATGCATATGGTCTACTGGTGGACATTTGATGATGATATTTGTATACTTTTGACATGGTTATTTATCTTTAATTATGACATGTGATATGTTTAATCATATTGAGTAGAACTTGATAATTGGACTAATGTGATGATCGTTTTGACATAAATGAAATGTGGAATAGAAATGTGCTAGAAAGTGTAAGTGATATCGTACTTGCATAGATGATAGTAAATCATGTGTCGTTTATTTTAGATTATATTGTATATTTGGCATGAATGTTTTAATGCGGCCAACAGGCCGAAGGAGGTATTCTCTGTTCTGCAGGTATATTATATTCACAACAATATTGGGGAGTGGAGACCAACCACATCGGAATTCGAGAAGAATCCAACTAAGGTCACCATGGCAACAAGTAATTGTGTGTGTGTTAGAATTATTTGGTTAGGGGAAAATTGTGACCTAGGGGTCATGTGTTGTTTTGTTTTAATTTTCCCCTTTCTATTATGTTAGTATGTGTTTCTCTTAGTAAGTGAAATTTTACTTGTGTTATTATTCATATTCTTTGGATTGGTGTTTACCCCTTTATTAGTCATGGGTTGTAGTGTCTTAATTAAACTAATTTGAATTTGTCCTAAACTAATTAAAAGATATGACCAAAAGAGAGTTCATTTATTAGGCTTGATTTACTTTGGATTTTGTGTGGAATGATGTGTGTTTGAGTTTTGAGTGTAGCACACTCTACCCCACATGGGAAACTCGAATTTGGCCTTAGAGGCCAAATTTGAAAGCTTGTGGGACAAGTCAAACTTGTCCCACACCTCTTAAAACCCCATGCCAACCCTACCTATGGGTTGGAAGGCCAAATTTAGGGTCTTTTAGGTGTTTTGGGGGGATAAAAAGGTAAAATATTAATTGCACTTTCTTTCAAAAATTTAATTTTGTCCTTTGGGGAAGTGGGCTTAGATGGAGTGTGTAAGGTGCTTGCCTTTCTTTCAACCACTTATTAATGGTGCATTGGAATATGAGGTTGACCAAGTGATGTGGAGTGGAGGGAAAAGGAGGTGGCATCCTACTTGGAGCCACATCATCCCTCCCTCTCTTTTCTCTATTTATTTGATCCTTTTGTTTGTTTTGGGGGTTGGAGGTTTCATTTTTAGTCTCTTGTATTTTGGAGAGGAGAGGATTTTGAAGGAGTTGTGGATTTTTGGAGCTTGTTGATACTTGTGGGAATTTTGTTGGAGCTTGTGGATGCTTGCTTGACCTTTGGAGGGATTTGAGACTTCATACTTGGAACAAGCTCTACCATGGAAAGGTAGGAGCTTCACCTTTGTTTGTATTATGTTTTTTTTTGTTATATGAATGTGTATATATGTTGTGTTGAATGTTGTTGTTTGAAATGCTTGTTGGGAATGGGTAGAATGCCTAAGTTGGGAGTGGGAGGAGACTATGGGGAGTTTATTTGAGGGAGGCATAAGAGATCATTTTCTTGAGGAGGGAGTTTGGGTTGGGTGCCCACCTAGTATGAGAAATGCTTGCATTTTCTCCTTGTTCTTACTTTGAGGGAGCCATAAGAGGTGAGGGAGGCATAAGAGTGGATGGAGGGATAAGGGGTACTTGAGGGAGGCATAAGAGTTGTTAGGGGTATTGTGTTTTGCATTGGAGGCTTTTAGGTGGCACCCATTCCCATTGGGAGGCATAAGTGGCCTCCCCATAGGTCTTACTCTTATGGCTTTCTTGATAAGCCTTGTGACTTTGTTGTTTTGATGGTTTCCCTCTTGTTGAGTTGTTGTTTTGTTTTGAAGGATTATGGAATGAATGTGAAATTTTATGTTAAGTTATGTGGAAGCTAGTAGTTGCCATGAGTTGGATTTTCTCCCATTGTAATGTGGTTGGGGCTCGGGGGCCAATGGAGAGGATGGCTTCTCTTCTCCATTGGGTATCTTGGTTGGGAGGAGAGCGTTGCCTCTCCCCTTATTTTGTTGTGAATCAAGCAAACTATTGGAGGAGCTACCTTGTTGATGTTTGTAGCATTGGAGCCTTGTTGATGACAATGTGAAACTACCTTGTATTTTTACCCACCTAGAGTGGAAGAAAGTGTAATATTGCTTTGTATTTTAGCTTCCATTATTGTAAAATGTTCCCACATTAAGTGGAAAATGTTGTAACAAGATTTTGAAGGAAAGTTGTATTGATCTTCATTAGTAAGGTTGTAATGTGGATGGAATTGAAAGTTGAAGGAAAGACAATTTATTTATTCTCCTTTAACTTGGCTTGGAACCTCATATGAGTGTGTTGATCTTGTTGAAATGTTAGTAGTTCTTACTCTAAAACTTAATGGAAATATTGTTGAAACCCTCTTGAGGAATGTTGGGAAATTTACTTTTAAAAAAATATATATATTAAATTTCATTTTGTTACTTAAAAGAGATGTATTGAAAAGTGGGAATATTAGTGCATTATCTCTTCTTGTATTGTTGATGGAAAGACTTAAGTTTTAAATAGTTTTCAATATGCCAATGAAGTAATTTAAGTTCTAGCTCTATTATGTTTTTCCTCATTTAAGAATTCATTGTAAAACTATTTGCAAATTATTAAGGGAAATGAAATCAAATCTATTTGAAATCCCGTACAATGCCTATTAAATTGTGTAGAAAGAAATTTTAATGTAAAGCTCTAAACTTATTAAGTTTATTACCCATATGTCCTTAATGCTTAATAAGGATACTAATATTTTAAATATTATTCATATTAAAGTAATATTAAAATTAATGGATTTATTATTATTAAATTATATTAATATTAATATACTATTAATATTTCTTTTATATTAACAAAAGTATACTAATATAAACTGCAGCCAAGGAAAAATATTAATTTATAAATGCAAAACGAACTGTGCTAAAATAAAACCTACGATATGGTTGTAATAAGACTGTAATAAAACTCACAAGGCACCTACATATAAAATCATACATACATATAATATAAAACAATTAAGATGATGATATATCTCTGTAAAATCATCATGTAATAAGACTGTAATAAAATCTACACTTTGAAATGCTCATATAATTGCAAAGCAGATTGTGCTTCATGAATATTCTGATATGAAACAGATCCACCTCTATGAGATTTCTCTTCCACGAGCCACACCGTAAAACAGGTAAGGTTTCATTAGAGAATCGTTGTAATAAATTTCATCAGTTCTCCTCGTAACACTCTCACTGTCCCTTAATCGATTTTGATAAAAATATCTCGAAGGAGAATTCTGAATTTGAGGATGCATTCGATACTGAACAGATAACAACATAGTTGGACAACCTGCTTGTTGGAAGCACTCAAAAAGGCTTCTACCATACTACAACATGCCGCCTGCCGCCTAAATCAGCACATTGCAGGTGCTTCTTTATGGATCCCCGACCAGATCACACCTCGCAGCACCCAATGAAAGTGGAGGTAACACGCCTGTTTCACTCACCTGTAGCTTCATCTATAACCTCCATAACAGCTCACGCGGCCAGGGCCGAGTGGAATGAGGTAACACGCCTGCCTCACTAGCCTGTAGCTTCATCTAGAACCACCACTTCAACCCACGCGGCACAGGGCAGAGTAATAATGCAGCCGACCACAAAAAAAGGCTCAAGATTTGCAAAATGCAAGGGGGGCGCATAAGATCTGCGGATCTAAAAGTCAATAAATGGAGATATGCGGCCAGCAAAGAGTAGCCTGCATGCCAAGGGAATGGAGTTTTAATATTATGGTAGGTGGCTATTAAAGCCACCCACCCCAACCATATCTTTTCAAACTTAATTTGGAATGTGATACCCCTATTAAATCTCTTGACATTTTTGTGCTATTTTCAAATATGAATAACCTACATTAAAGAAAGTAATTTTGAATGAATACAATATTATAAACATTTTCACATTCTTAGTACTTTTAACCTAGTATAAAAAAATGGATTTTGAACTTCATAATTAACAATGAAATATGTATTTTAGCTAAACTTACATTAATCTTGAACTATATAAAAAAAAGTATTAATTTTAATATAGTTCAAGACTAAGCTTATTGGAAAGAATATAAAACATCTATTAATTATTCAAACCTTGTTATCTGTCTTAGAATGGATGATTTATGAACCCTGAAAGTACTGTGTTAATACATACTTCTTATCTGGATCTGGTTCAGCAACCTTGAACCTAAGTTAAGTAATGCAAGTAAGTTAGTGAATTGTAAAGGTTGGAAAACCCCTACGTTATTCTTGTTTTGTAACCAAAAAAAATAATAATAATTAGTCGTATTTTCGGGTTATGTGTTTTGTGACAAGCAAGTTCTTAGATCGTCGTCATTTTTCGCGGCATCACAAAATTCACCTAACCATGGCCCCTTTCACCCTACTAATATTAATTTAATTAATTTAATTAAATTAATTCATTATCCTTACCATATTTATTATTTGAATATCTTAATTTAAATAATGCCCACACATCTGATTCACTTAGACACCTCACCAAGCCAATTCAACCTAAGACCTATTCTTAGTAAGTTGCCATAACTAACTAAGACTTACCCAAACCCTAAAAATCAATGCCTACATTCCCTCTAACCACATTCCCGCATGCTTACAAGAGGCTCCCAGTCTAATCCATGGGTTAACGACATGAAATCTGAGGAAATCAAGAGGATCTCCCTAGTTTGGTAAACCTAGGAAATCCCACCTTGACCAATGCTGGTTACCCCTAACCATCGTTATTTAAGCCAAAACCGCCGTCGGTTACCCTTTTAACCCCAAAAAACCTTATTCTCAAGGTTGGAAGTTGAAAAAATAAGGTTGGCAAACATTGGCAGAAAGCTGATGAACATTAACACATTCCAGAGAGAACACACATGCAAGGAAGGAGATCAAGCATCTTTTCTTGCACAACCATCCCAGCCATGATCTGATCTAACCAAGCAAAGAGGAATGTACATGCAGCCCATGCAGAAGCTTTCTTTCAATTGGTGATCACTTGCAGCCTTCAAACCTCTCATCAGCACCTCCATCCCTCACTCACAGACATCCAGGACCAGAATCCCAGTAAGTATAACATCATACTTCTCTGGTTTATTTCATTTCATCATTATTTTATCATCTATTGTTTACCTACCCACCTATTGACCTTCTCCAACACTTCCACCTCCATATACCCATTAAAATCTCAGCCAAATCCTACCCAAGTCACCCAATACCTCATCCCGACTAACAAAATCCTTTGTGCAATCACAAAGGAGACCCAAAGCTTGTTCTGTGGCATTCCCAGATTTCCACGATGTAATGTCAGCACGATTACACTAACCGTCGTCGATCACCCTTAACTAGAATATCGGTCTCTATATTTTCCCATAGAGCCCAGAACAGAGACCTACCCACCTAATTTCACCTCACCCTCATCCACCTGATTTACACGAGACCTCTGTCGGACTGCGAGACCCAGAACCATTTACTTGACCTTTGGATCCTATTATAGCCTAGCCTGTTAGATTATATCTATTTCTTATTGTGTTTTAAGTGAGATACCTAAATCATTTCGAATTACAATAGGATTTACTTTTTTACAACATTAAATTGTTTAAAACAGTGGACTGGTAGCCATCTAGGAAGTATCACACTTCCCGGATCTAGCATACGCTAGGTAGTTCACTGCACATATTGTTTAATTCCTTCTGGTGGTCTTGCTTTTATTACAGGTAGTTCCTCCTAGCCAAAAGGAAGTTCTCACAATCAGTTGTGGATTTGGAAGTCATACGTGTGCAATAACCCATCAACCAACATTTGAATAGGTATTCCTCCTATGCCCGTTACCCTATTTGTTTCATCAATACTTCAAAGAAATGATCTAGAATCAAGTGAAACATTTTGGCATGCCCGGTGGGACCCATCCAGGGTTCCTTGCATTTCATTCATTCCTAGGAAAAATTGTGTGTTTGTTTCCCTTCTGAAAAGCATACACATTAATCTTCTTCCTTGGTAACCCACCTTTTCTTTCTATTTGCTCTAAAGGAAACCTTTCTTTTGGTGTAATTAAAAAGAACCATTTCTTCGTGTTTTCTACATTGTAGTGAAAGAGCATCCCTCTTCCTCTTCATCTCTTTGTGTCATCCAACTTCACACTTTGATTTGGGCTTAAAAATAAGTGCATTGCATTCTGATTTATCACATTAGCTCACATTAATTGAGGGCAACCTATACTTTGGAAGTCATGACCAGCTGATGGTTGACAAACGAATCATAGAAAATCACTTCTTTCCTTTTCTCTTTCTCTGAGTCTTACCAAGCCTCACAAAAAATTCAAATATACACATTCTTAAACAACATCCTACCTAGAAGAAGTTGTAGGTGATCACATGATCATGGTACAGTGGGCACCCAGCTCATTGCTCTGTCGAGTCATACTTCAGAGTGAAGCCCACCCCCACCATAACATACCTGAAACCTCACCTTTTAGATCTCCTTCTTTATAGGAAGCCATCCTCACCAAAAAAACTCTATTTCACAACTCATGTGTTATTCCCTAAATAACATAAGCTAAACAAACATAATAGAAAAGGGCACTCCTAGGATCACATTTTTCTTAGTGTTTTTTGTTTGGCTTGCGTTTTGAGGTGAGAGATCACGTTCTTCATTTTTTTGTTCATCCTTGCATGCTCCTCATCACAACTGGTGTATTCCGGCTTCACTTGAGTGTGCTGGGCCATATCATCATCATTCTTAGAATTCTGGGTCTGATTCTACATCAGATTTTAATTCACAACCACTTTTCTTTCATCACTGTTTCAATTTCACAGTAACCATCATCGGTTACCTCTGACCATCATCGGTTATACCCAATGACATCGGTTCCAGGTCCTTTTGCTAACCTACCCAAAAGGACATTTTATTCATCATCTTCCACTTTTCACAGTCCCTGTCACTACCATCATACCCATTGACGTTGTAAACATCATCAAATTTGGCATACCTATCAGATTTCACCTTCTACTTTGTTTTTCACTCACTGTCCATTTTTTTATAGTGACCGGCGGTTACCCCTGACAGTGTCGATTTTCCCTAACCGGCATCGGTTAGCTTGTTTCACATTCCAACCATCATTTGGTACCTAATCCACTTTTTGCCATGATTCACCTGTTCTGCTTGTTTCTCTATGTCATTTACAGAGAAGCATCCCTACCTGATCAATATTGGTTCACATGGTGCTGACCCAAAGACAAGCAAGTGCACTCATATTTCATGCTAGTTGTCAACCACTCCCACCTAGTCCTTCACCACCTTCCATTTTATCACTAGCCATGGATCCCATCCAACCTATTACTATCACTACTGGAGATGAGGAGTTTGCACGACTCCTTGACCAAAACCCTGCCGCTTTGTAATTTTACCTTTCCCATTCATCCACTTGAGATGCCTCGGGTCAGTTGATATATGGCATGCCCATATCTATCCCCCCAACTCTCATTCCCACTCTGCATTAGCCCCATCTAGCTCTGTGTTGCCCACATCTACCTTACCCCTAGTCGTTTCGTAGCTAGGTCCTATACCCGCTATGACTACCACATCTGCCATCTCCATGGCACCGTTACATCCACCATACCCTCGAAAACTACCCCAAACATAACCTCATCCACCCCTAATGTCTCACACATACCCATAGCTACATTACCACCTCCGTGTTGGTGACCCCTACCCCATTTCAGAATGTGGTCCTTTCCATTCCATAATCGTTAGCCCCTATTGCCACTAGGGTTACCATGACCCTTCCACCTCCCTATACATACTACCAACAACCTCCCATTTCATCCATTATTCACTCCGGGTACATACCCCTGTTTCACTACCTTCTTCTCAATCAACCTACATGGCAGCCCCATACACTGGAGTGCCACCCCTGTTATATGCCCAAAACCAACCCTCTCACGACTATAGGAGGCACCCAATCATCACAACCCACCAACGACCTAATTAAATTGATGTTGGACAAGATGCAAACATTGGAGGCATCGGTTTTAGGCTCCCACAACACTCTCACCTATGACGAGATTTGCAATGAGCCCATCCACCCATCCATTCCTATCCACTCATACCCCGTGCATTGGGAAATGCCTAAATTCAATCGTTTCAATAGCAAATAAGACCTGACAACACATTTGCGGTCGTTCAAACATGGGTGTTATCTGATTGCTCATGATGATGCCTTGCTCTTGAGAACCTTTCCCATGTCCCTCACTAGACCTGCATTAGATTGGTATAGTGGGTTACCTAGACACTCTATATTCTCATTCAATCAGGTATCCCAAGCCTTCTTGGATCATTTCTCTATCAATATCATCAAGAAGGTTACCATGACCGATCTATACTCCACGTGTCAGTATGAGGACGAATCTATCATAGATTTTGTTGCTCGTTGGCATAGCTTGATCAACCAACTCACCTTCTAACTGCCCCAAACAAAACTCATCGAGCTCTTCACACGGGCTTGTGCTAGACATATCTCATCAACCTTACAGGTCCAAACCTTCCGAACATTCGATGAAGCATTCACTATGGCATGAAAGTTAGAGATTTGGGCCATCGAAGAGAAGAAAATCCAATTACGCAATAAAATTCAGCATTCAAGTCAAATGATACCTCTTCTTCTTCCAAACCACAAAACAATTATTCAAAAGCTAAGGGCACCGCTAACGTAGTGGTACTCAAGGCCGGCCCAGCACATCCGTCAAATTAGGCTACCCCCTCATCTAATCTCTCACTCATCCTAACTTTTCAATTCAAATGAAGGCATAAGAAATATACCCCAATCAGGGAACCTTACTCTTTTGTCTTAGAAAAGCTTATCAAAGCCGGAGCCATCACCCTTCCACCTATAAAACCACACACTTTGGTTTTAACCTGCTTTCGCCCCATGCCCACATGGTATAAAGAACATGGTTTTGTAATTATCATCGAATAAAAGGGTCATAGTGACGACAACTGCATCACTTTCAAGAATATTGTCTAGAAATGCTCGAGAAAGGTGAGTTAACCATGGATAATCCTAATGCACCTACCAACCAAAACCTACACATCTTCAAGAAACCATTTCCCAACCATGCCCCTTTATTTGATCAAACCGGTGAGACTTCAACTCACGATACCCATACCCGTGAGGTTCATGCTATCTTTAATGACATACTCGTCACCTCCCAATTACCCCATATTCCTTCCATAGAGGAGATCCTAGCCCAAAATCCTCCTTCTATCGTCAAAACCAACCTCCCATGTTCCTTCACCAACAAAGGAACACCTTTCATCTCCTTCATCACCTACGGAGGAGTCTTTCACTAACATTGAGACCATCTCACCCCTGGCTTCACCACTTAGAGAGCCTTTACCTACAGTACCTCCTCCACCCATAGAGGATCACCCATCATCTCCTCCACCTATCATAGACCTAGTTGAGATGCCTTTTCCTCTTGGTGAGCATTCTCCATCCACTACCCAAAATCCTGCTGACCTAATTTCGGCTCTCTTACCCACGGAAGCTAAAGCTAGCCAATTTCCCATCTCTAAGACACATTTTATGGGAATTTCCATTAGGTCCTCATCAACTCCACCTACAGACATGTCGTTCTCACATTTTTCCAATCACTTAGATTATGTGGATAGAGCCTTACTATGGGGCACCTTTTGCTTCCTATCTCAATACAGATGCAAAGGTCACTTACTGATACCTCCACTATCTACCCAAAAATATTTCAACCAATCAAACCAAACACAACCACCTCTATCATAACTCCTTCCATGACACATGTTATAGCTCAAACCACACCCTTACCCATAACTCAACCTACACCTAAACCCAAACCCATACCTACTACATTTTCCTTGACTAAACCTATTACCACTTTAGGGGTCACCCCAACCACCAGCCTTACTCATCCACCTATCAAACTGGATTTAGCTACATCCTCTAAATCAACACCATACCTACTCCTACACCCAAATAGAAGAACCAAACCCATAGACCTCATACCCCAGCTGCGCCAATCACACCTACACCTATCCATCCATCTTAGGATCTCAACTTCCCCACATGGTCAAGAAACCTCCACCCACCAATAAACCAAAAACACAACAACCCATTCCTTCCTCACAAACCTCTAATCTCCCTAGACACCCAACACAACTTACACCAGCACCTTAACATCTTTACCACCCATACCTCCAATACCCTCAGTTATTGCTTCACTACCCACTACACTTCAGTCGTTGTCTCTCACACCCCAAGCACATGACCCGTCATCTACCTTCACAGCACCCCCATTATCCCCATGGGTAACTCGCCCTCTTCCTCCATCTACTTTTCCTTCTAGACCTCATACACCCACATCACCTTTACCTAAGAAGGTGCAACCCAAAAGAAAAACTCCACTACCCCACAACAAGGTAGTCAAAACAACCACACACCCTCCTACCCATCCATCTACTATACCCCTACCTAAACAAACATGATCGACACCTAAAACCACACCAACACCCCAAACCCATAGCTTGATCCGCTCCTCCTCTTCCAAAGACCGTTCCTCGAAAATCAACCACACCTACACCCAAACCCACGTTCACTTCCCATTACGATCCACTAGCAAGGTCCTATGCAAAAATTTTAACCAACCTCCTTGATAACTTATGTCATCACATTACCACCACTCAAACCTTATGACCCCCTCAAACCCAAGCCAACAAGGTTTGATGATACTAAAATTTGTGCATACCATCATGTGCTAGGGCATGATGTGGAGAATTATAAGGCCTTGAAAACCATCCTTATCCAGTTGTGTCCTCCAAAGGCCAACTTTGATGATGATGACCTTCTCGATGAGGATCCTGCTACACCAACACCCATTCCCACACTACCCACTCAACAACCACAACCTCCACCCTCACAACTCCTAGAGCCACCCCCAAAATTTGAAATTAACATGGTTCACATCAGAGAACTTTCCACGCCACCACCCAAATGTCGTTGCGCCCAACTCACCTCACAAGTTTTTTCTCCTCCAGTAGGTTTTTTCCCTGTCATGTCGTTATACCACTCACCCTACACCTTCTCCATTTTCCAACTCCCCTCAGATCAACATGATACATGTCACTACACGTGCTCAGAAGGATAAGGGAAAAGAAAAGGCAACTGACCCACCAACCAATCCTATACCCAACATACCATCTACACCCATACCTAAAATCACTATCCACAGCCCCACGTACCCCATTTATAATGGTGTCACACATCGCACCATGCTCAAACAATTACACCAATCTCCCTCAAAATGTCCCTATATGACCTCATTCAAACCTCGAAATCCCATCATCAAGCTCTCATGGAGGTTCTTCAATCTATTGAGGTTTTACCCAATGACCCTACACCCATAGCCTCCATTATCACACCCCATCATGTAGCCTCTCTCACCAAATTACCACCTTCATCTTCACCCCACCCTATTCACCAAGTAGCCTCCCTTAGCTTCTCAGAGGAAGAGATCGCACCACACCAAAACGATGACCCAGACCCAGCCCTCTTCATCTCTATCCACATCGATGACATACGGGTATGTTGTGTGATGATTGATGGGGGTACTAGCATTAACATCATTTCATCCCATGCATTCGCTCAAATGCGCATACCTAAAAATTACATGCATAAACATTGTTCATGTTGCATTCATTCAATGATGTTATCACCTCTACACTAGGCACCATCATCCTCCACATTCGCGTGGCCCCCCGCACTATTCCAGAATTATTTTATGTCTTGGAGGGGGAATTCCAATATAACCTATTTCTTGGTAGACCCTGGATTCATGTCATGGGTTGCGTTCCTTCCACTTTGCATTGTTGTGTAAAGTTTGAACATGAAGGACACACTATACCATTCCAGTGAACCCTCACCTTTCAAAACATGCAACATGCTTTACCAACCCAATGATGTGCTCATACCTATTAAGTTGTCTACCTCCACAACCACTACTGCTTCACCTACACCTCCACCTACCAGTACAGCCACTACTTCTACCGCACATACCTCCTCCATTCCTACCACTACCATAACCTCCATAGCTGACCCATCAGCTTCCCAATCTATTAACTCCACCTCCGCATTGACCTCCAACACATTATCCATACCAGCTACCTACATACCAACCACTGATCCCTTGGAAGGTGTTTTTCAATGCCTCACTCTAGGGAGTACCACTTATATAGTGTCAACACATTCCTTACTCCACAAGAGTATGGAATCCTTCACCAACACCCACATTATGATCACCGTATAGGAGAACGTCTCCTTTATGGTCCTCCTTACCTTCGTACTAGTCTCACCTATGGGGGACTTGATACTACCACTTACACACCCGAACCACCGCCACAAACCTACCCATTTTCTGCTGAACTTCCAATCACTTACCAATCACCATTTCTCCCACACCTTCCTGCACCATGTGCATGGAAGGGTTTTGGCTTTGGCTTTTATGAGCAAGACTCCCATACCGTTATTCCATGTACCTCCTGCAAACATAATGACCGTAGTGGTATCGGCTTTCCCAAACCACCTACTAAACAGGCCCACATTGAACTCATTAAGGACACTAGCTCTTCTACACCTTCTTCACCTGCTCCACCTTCATCACCACCTTCACCGAGAAGTTGATGGATCCTGAATCTATCCCTCCTAAAAAAAAATTCATAAACACCATTTCCTTGGGGCCTCTGACTTATCAACATGAGGGCAAGGCCCCTTCCACTCTTCCCTTCCTATATCCTAAAATGATTGATGACGATACACCTTCATTAATGTCATTCAATGTCAAGATGATGAATCCATACTCACCTACCTTGGTGCAGAAGACTCATATATTCATTGGTCGTTACCTTCTAAGATGCAAACCATGTTGAATGAATCGACTATCGAGATCAACATTCATACTCAGGACGACCTGCACATCCTAAACATCGGATAATCTTTAGATCTGCCGAATAGGAAGCCATCACTTCTTTTCTCAAAGATCATAACCACACTTTTTCTTGGTCTTATGCAAACATGCCTAGTATTGACCCCACCATAGTGGTCCACAATATCATAATTGTTCCCAATGCCAAACCCATCAAATAAAAGCTGAGGAAAATGCACCCTCGCATTGTTCTTCTCGTCAAAGAAGAACTTCAATTCCTTATTTCTATTTCCTTCATCTTACCCATTGATTATCCTCATTGGATTTATAACATTGTCCCTATCACTAAAGCAATCAATGGACTCCGCATTTGCACGGACTTCCGTGACCTCAACCTAGCCTACCCAAAGATGACTTTCCCTTACCTAGTATTGATCAACTGGTTGACCTTACCGCTGGTCACAGATGCTATCACTCATGGATGGCTTCTTGGGTTATAACCAAATCCTGCTTGCCCCAGAGGATCAACAAAAACCTCATTCATCACCCCATAGGGGACCTTCTGCTATCGAGTCATGCCTTTTGGCCTTAAAAATGCTAGTGCCACATATCAACGCGGGCTATGACTTACATCTTCCATGACATCATACATCACATATTGGAAGATTACGTGGATGATCTCTTGGCTAAATCTAAATGCCACTCTAAGCACCTAACTATCCTCAAAACCATCTTTGACCACCTCATTAAATATTACGCATCCGCCTTCAGCCTAAGAAGTGTGTCTTCACGGTTCTCTCAAGAAAGCTCCTAGGATTTATTATTTCCCTCCATGGTATAGAAGTTGACCCTACTAAAGTCAAGGCCATTCTTGAAATTCCTCCACCTACTAACCTTAGACAACTCCGTAGTCTGCAAGGTAAGTTGCAGTCCATTCACTATTTCATTTCCCAATTATCTAATCGATGTCAACCATTTCATCATCTGCTCAAGAAGGATGTCTCCTTTAAATGGGATGATGAATGTCACAAAGATTTTAAGGCCTTAAAACAATACCTTCTCCAACCACTCGTACTCATTCCACCTAAAGACGATCAACCTTTTTACCTATACATATCAGCTACCAATCATTCCTTGGGAGCCATGCTTTCTCATCGCGATGAACAACATAGGGAGCAAGCGGTTTATTACATAAGTTGTACTCTTTTGGACTATGAAACCCAATACACCATCCCAAAAAAATTTTGCTTAGCCTTAGTTTTCATTACCACCAAACTCCGTCATTACCTACTAAACCACAAAACCTATGTTGTGACCAACATTGACCCCTTACACTTAATGTACACCAAACCTTATCAAAACCAGCGGGCCTCACGATGGATTATGCTTTTATCTGATCTTGACCTTGAATTCATTCATCAAAAGTCCATCAAGGGCAAAGCTATCACCGACCAATTGGTTGATGCACCTATTTCTGGGGATCAACCCTCTAATTTTGACTTTCCAAATGAGTCAATTGCTACCCTTTCCCTGGACGAACCTCCTTACCAAATGACACTCTTTTTCAATGGTTCTAAGTGTCAACATGGGGTAGGGCTGGTATTATCCTCATTCCTCTTGATGGTGAACCCATGCCTTTGTCTTTCAAATTATATTTTGAATGTACCAACAATATTGCCAAATACGAAGTGCTCGTACTAGGTCTCTAAGCCACCTATGCCCTAGATGTTAAATCAATCAACATCTTTGGTGATTCTCAATTGGTCGTAAACTAAGTCAATGGTATGTACCAATGTTGTAATGAGATACTTCAAAAGTATAAACATCATGTAGACATAATTTTGACCACCTTTGATCATTACACCCTTCAAACCATCCCACATTCAACCAACAAATTTGTAGATACCATGGCCTTCTTAGCTTCCCAAATACCTACTTCACCTGCCGATTCTACAATCTTTTCACCGTCTGATGAATCCAATGACCTTCTTATTTACCTCACATGATGTTTTATTGATCGAACCGATACCCCTGACTGAGTGACCTTTAGTATAAACAATACTCCAACTACCTTTATCTCTCCATCTTACCTCCCCGATCTTACCCGTAATGGACAACGCGCCTTCTTTAAAAGGTATCTCGTTATGTCATCATGGGGGGACTCATCTATAAGCGCAACTTTGATGGTATTCTCTTACAATGCCTCACAAGTTTTGAAATTCCTTATACCATTAAGGAGGTTCATGATGGCATATGTGGAGGTCACTTCAGTGGCCTTGTTGTTGCTAAGCGTATTCTTCACCTAGGCTATTACTTGTCGAACCTTAACCATGATTGTTGCGACTACATCAAATGTTGTGTAAAATTCCAACAAAATTCCAATCTTCATCATACACCTAGTCATGCCTTACAAGTCACTCGTGACCTTTGGCCCTTCTCTCAATGGGGTTTGGATCTTTTCGAAGAGATCAATCCTCATTCGTCCCAATGTCATCAATGGATCATCACTGCTACCAAATATTATACAAAATGGGTGGAAGCCATACCACTCATTTCCATGAAAGTGGAGAAAATATGTGAGTTCATCAACCACCACATTATTTTTCACTTTGGTGTTCCTCATCGCCTCATCACTGATAATGGAAAACAATTCAAAAATAAAACATTGCAAAAACTTTGCGACGCCTTTGGCATTCAGCTTAGTTTCTCATCACCTTATTACCCATAAACCAATGACCAAGATGAATCCACTAACAAAACCTTAAACAAAATTCTTATGAAAGTGGTTAACAATACTGGGAAGGATTGGCATATGCACATTCCTTTTTCCCTATGGGCATACCACACTAGTATTCACACTTCCACTACGGCCACACCCTTTTCTCTGGTCTATGGTACAGAGGTAGTTCTACCTCTCGAAGTCCAGATCCCCTCACTCTGTATTTCTCTCCATGACATGCTCAATGACGATGACTTTCGTCAGGACCATTTAGCACAACTAGAGTTATTAGATGAACATCGTCTTAACACTCTGGATCACCTTCAAGTTTACCAAAAATGTATCAAACGTGCCTATGACAAATGTGTTCATGAACGAACCTTCCAAGTCGGTGACCTTGTCCTGAAAGAAAATCAACACGTAACCAAAGCAAAAAAAAATTAAATAAGGAAAATTTTCTCCTAATTGGCTTGGACCATACATCGTAACTCATACCTATGGATCAGGAGCTTATCGTTTATCTTCACTCGATGGTAAACCCGAACCTAAGCCCCTTAACACCTTGCATCTTCGACCATTCTATTGTTGACTTGTCATCCTACCTCACCTTTTGTCTCTTTCCATGCTCGTCCCTTGAGTGTTATTCACTCCATACACCTCACCAACGATTAAACAAGAATCATGTGAGTACCCATCACTAGTTATCTTCTCTTGAATATGTGTACCATGGCACTGCACATAGCATGATTCTCATGGATACTTTTTGTCTACCTTTAGATGAGATCCCATGGTCATTTCTCCTTGCCTTTTGAACAAGAGTCCTATCCTTCACCTTGGTCTTGTCCATGACTGCAAAGACCTCACATGGGACCAAACTCCTTGAGTCAAAATTCTAATAAAAAGATGACTCCCTCAAAAGGACATCTTCCTCTCAACAATTGTTGCTATAAATAGACTGCTCCCTTGAAGGATAGCTATGTACAAGCTTTAAAAAAAAATAAAAAAAATGAGAGCAACCAAAGCTTCCCGCATCGCTCAGCTTCACGAAGACCTCAAGGAGTTCAATTTTATTTATCCCATATAGACTTCCCACATCGATCAGTCTATCTCAACTATAGGTCAAAAATAACAACCTTTTTGTCATGGACTTGCCCATTATGACCTTGGATCTCTTTCCCGAAGAGCATGATACCTCAAACCATATAAAAATTAACTACCTTTCACCCTTCTTACCATTCCCATTCCCATTTCCTACTGCCTCACAAGACTTCTTGGAACTTAGACATTTGGTGATCATGTGACTAATTTTCACCATAGAACAGTCAATCATGCAATGTCTTTCGGGTCTTATATTCATCACCTCCTCCAAGGTATGATCTACTCTGGTATGATCCTCCCCAATCAGGTGGCTTTATTGCCCCCTCTCATCTTTTAACCATCTTTGCTTACGTTTTGATTACCTTATATAGGACTTGGTCCTCGACGCTTACTTTTGGGGTAATCTTCTTCTTTCACCACAATCGACCCCACCTACATCACTTTACCTATAATCCACCCACACCTACCAAACCTAAACCCACAACATGCCCAAAAACCTACCACCTCATTTTCATACCTCCTCATATTCTTCCCTAGCTCATGGGAGAACTACATCGACCTGAGGTCCCTTTTCGCCAGGACTATGTAGGCAGCACTCCGAGGGCATGGGGCCCTTGGAGGTTAGCTCGGCCATCCTCTACCCTTAACAATTCATCTTCCATGTGCCTCACATTACATCACACCTAACTTCATTTCCCTTTTATACCCAACATTGGAAATTAAACCACATACATAACAAGTTGTTTCATATTTTAAACATTATCACAACATACATTTATTATGCCTACCATTTCTCTATCATCACTATGCATAGATTATACCACATCTCACATATGACCCATAGTATCATTCATTACAAAAATAATGAATCACAACTTCACCTACTTTCAACACAACCATGCCTAACAAACCTGACTCAATCCATGCCTATAACTTGACTCAACCATGCCTAAATCAACTTGACTCAATCCATGCCTATAACCTGACTCAACCATGCCTAAACCAACTTGACTCAACCATACCTAAACTAACCATTTCGAACTCCTATCCATGCTTAAACCGACTTGACTCCACCATGCCTAACTCACCTAATTTCCATCCATATCAAAACAATAAATCCATATCTCATCTAACACAAGCCATAAATCAAAATCTCATAAACACATCAACAAATCAAAAATACCATGTATCTCATCATATAAATAAACAAATGTGTATCTCATCATGTCCATCATCTCAAAAATGTCGGCACACAGGCCGATATACAATACAAAATGTCATCGGCACGCAGGCTGGTCTCATATATACACAAAAAATAATAATAATGAAATAATACAAAATCTCTTTGGCACGCAGGCGTATATACTCAAAATATACAAATCACTCATACATCCTCACTATCTTTGGCATGCAGGCTGGTATGTGATAAAAATACAACTATCTTGACACGCAGGCCGGTATATATATCTCAAAAAATAGCTATCATACATCAAAACCAAGGTGACCGTATATCAGGCATCTCACCGGATGTCCTCCATCTCTTGTGTCACATGTACCCTCGGCCTCCTGTGTCCCTGCTGGCACCTCACCTAGAGCTGGTCTCTATGCACTGGTGGCCTCTCCTTGATCGGGCCTCAAAGCTCATTGACCTCACTGTGCTCTCCACACTATGAGTGTGGGATCTCGTCCTCTCACTAAACACCTTATGTGCCCTGTACTCTACTAGTCATAGGATATGAAATCTATCTCAGGCTGCCATAAGCTGGTCCTGATAGTATCTCACCTCACCTAGGGCATCCTGTAACCTAGATATAGGCACGGTCTATGGTGGTCCCATAGGTCTTGGCCTCGTACCTGCCCTACGGCACCACCTTGCCCCTTTGCCTATAACCGGGACCTACTCCCGGTGCACGTGGTGGTGCCCATTGCCCCTGTGCCTATATCTAGACTGTAAGGCCCCAATCTATGCTGAGTTGTGGCCAACTGGCCCTGTAAACTTGTCACCTGAGCCTATAAGGCTACCACCTGACCATCTCCTCTTGACCATCTCCATCTCCTCAATTAGCCATCTAGGACTACAAGATCTGCCACCTGTACATGTGTAGCTCGTACCTCTACCTCAAAACCTCCAATGTATGTCATGTAGTATACCCAACTAGGTAATCAGCGTACCTACCTGCTCTTGTAGGGTGTCTCTTTGCACTGTAATGGTAGCTAGGTCTAGCTGCCCACTAGTTTTGGTGGTATGGCTTGTAACTGAGCCGCCCACCACTTCATGTACCTAAATGTACATCCGGTGTCATCTATCTGCCAATCCACTGGCTGCTCCTCCTCCCTTGTGGGCATTGTAGGCTATGGTAGAGGTAGGGGCCTCTCCACGTCATCTCTCTGATACTGTGGGAAGGGTGAAGGAATGTCTATAAGAGCACAATTACCGTCACACTCTATCTATTAGGATCATCTCATCCTTCCCGGCACGGTTACCACTGTATCCACCTCTCTAGCTTTGGAGCTCACATTAGCTCCTCATGGATATGCCTATATGAGGGGAATCCACATATGGCCTCCATATAATGTCCACTTTGGACAATCCCTCTAATAAGAATGCCAAAAATGGGCCACATCATATGTCGGTCTATCGAGATCTTTTCTCTCTATCAGTGCACCCATCTCCTATACCCCACCCACACAAATCTAGGTGGGAATGCATCTTCTCGGGCATCCCTATAGGCCACACATAGACTATGTGCTCATAGGCCTAGAAGTGTAGTATAAATCTACAAAGATAGGCTAAACACACACGACCACCCATATGCCCATAGCTCTCTATATAGTTGCACTAAGAATGTTGGTGCCCAGGCAAAGCGGGTCTCATGCACCATCATGTCGTGGAGTACCCCCATTAGTGATTGGGAAAGCATCCACCCTTTGCATCTGGTAGTGCATAGCAGTACATTGCCTCCATCAATAGGACCACTAGCCTCGTCTCCTCCAGACAGGCTAGGTACATCTCTCCATAGCTCAAACTGGCATTATGGAATCTCATATCAGCCGCCCCCTCACCAAAAATAGTCACAATCAACTCCTTTGAGGCCTCGAAGGAGATAGAATACACCTAGGCACCCAATATGGGTAACCAAAGAATCAGAACACGTCCTCCAGGGTGATAGTCATCTCACCCATCGGCAGGTGGAATGTGTTGGTCGCGGAGTCCCATCTATCGATGAGTGTGACCATCAAGCTGGGCTTCAAACAACATGTCTGTAGTGGTGAACCCCACTCAAGCCCACTGCCTCCACATGTTGCAGCTCTAACGGGGTCGTTGCATCACGTCTTGTCACCAAGATCTTGATGGAACCCTATCCCATATGTAACTATGCTCTCCCCTACATCCAATACAAACACAACATTAATTTCTGTATCAATCCCTATTCACCAATTATCATTTTCCTACACCCTATTTTCACCCTACCCATCTCAACTACCTAGCCCACATCACTTTTGGACCCTTGTGCCCACTAATCCGACTGGTACCGGTTCATCCTAACCAACCCCAATCACCCTTTAACCAACACTAGTCACCTGTTTGGTG
This sequence comes from Taxus wallichiana var. yunnanensis, assembly GCA_018340775.1. NCBI lineage: Eukaryota > Viridiplantae > Streptophyta > Pinopsida > Cupressales > Taxaceae > Taxus > Taxus wallichiana. Next base: position 190,282,888 of record CM031239.1, read on the forward strand.
ACCGATACTGGTTCACCCTTACCGACCATGGTTACCCCTTAACTAGCATCGGTCACCTATTTGGTGACCGATACCAGTTCCACCTAACCGACGTCGGCCACACTTGACCGACACCGGTCACTTTGTCATGGAAAAACCCGTGACTTCCCAAAACCCCCCTTTTCTAAAAACCTCCCCCCCCCCTTTTACCCCACCTACAATGACCTAAACTACTCCTGGACCTCTACCCATCCCACCTATACTATTTACTACCCTCCCCATTCCTCCTTTTACCCAATATTCCCCCATTCCCAAATTCCATTTTTACCCACCCATAAAACCGAAAAACCAAACAAAACCTAAACCAACACTACAATAATCCTCTAATCTATCAAATCAACAATGTAGAGTAGGGCGCTTACCTCGTTACTTTGCCTCCATCTCGTGTACGTCTCGACCATTGTAACTACCTACCCCTGTAGGGCGTCTCTCTGCTGCTTGTAATGGTAGCTAGATTCGGCTACCACTGGTCTAGATGGTATGGCTCGTGAATCGAGCCGCCTACCACTACCTACATACCTGTTTGTACACTTGGCATCATCTATCCGCCGAGTCCACCGGCTACTCTTCCTACCCTATGGGCATTGTAGGCTATGGTAGAGGTAAGGGCCTCTCCATATCATCTCTGCGTGCTGTGGGAAAGGTGGAGGTATGTCTATACTAGCCCAAACTATCGTCCAAACTCTATCTATTGTGATCATCTCGTCCTCTCCAAAGCCACGCTGACCTTGTATCCATCTCTCTAACTAGAGCTTAGCTAGCTCCTCATACATATGCCTATATGAGGGGAATTCCACATATGGCCTCCATTTAATGTCCACTCCAGAAAACCCCTCCAGTAACTACCAGAAATGGGCCACATCATGTGTCGGCCTATCAGATATCCACTCTCCTATCATCGGTACCCATCTCCTGTATCCCACCCACACAAATTGCACTAGGAATGCATCTGCTCAGGGCATCCCTATAGGACGCACACAAACTATGTGCTTGTAGGCCTAGTAGTGTAGTATAAATGTACAACATAGGCTAAACCTGCGTAGCCACCCATATGCCCACAGCTCTCTGTATAGCTACACCAAGAATGTTGGTGCCCAGGAAAAGCGGGTCTCATGCACCATCATGTCATGGAGTACCCCCATCAGTGATTGGGAAATCGTCCCACCCTCGTCATCTAATAGTTCATAGTAGCACACTTTGCATCCATCAATAGGATCACTAGCCTCGTCTCCTTCGGACAAAGCTAGGTACATCTCTCCATAGCTCAAACTGGCACGATGGAATCTCATATTAGTCTCCCCCTCACCAAAAATAGTCAAAATCAACTCCTATGAGGCCTCAAAGGAGATAGAATACATATGGGCACCCAATATGGGTAACCAAAGAATCCAGAACACATCCTCCAGGGTGATAGTCATCTCACCCGTCGGTAGGTGGAACGTGTTGGTTGCGGAGTCCCATCTATCGATGAGCGCGACCATCAAGATGGGCTACTAAACAACATGTTTGTAGCGGTGAACCCCACTCAAGCCAATCGCCTCCACATGCTGCAGCTCTAACGGGAGTCGTTGCACCACGCACTATCACCGATGTGAAAGCGGAACCCTCGTCCCGCATATGTAACTACACTCTCCCCTGCATCCAATACAAACACAACATTAATTTACCTATATCAATCCCTATTCACCAATTATCATTTTCCTACACCCTATTTTCACCCTACCCATCTCAACCACCTAGCCCACATCACTTTTGGACCCTTGTTCCCACTAATCCGATCGGTACCGGTTCATCCTAACCGACCCCGGTCACCCTTTAATCAACACCGGTCACCTGTTTGGTGACCAATACTAGTTCACCCTTACTAACCACGATTACCCCTTAACCAGCATCGGTCACCTGTTTGGTGACTAATATTGGTTCCACCTAACCGACGTCCACCACACTTGACCAACGCTGGTCACTGTCACGGAAAAACCCGTGACTTTTCAAAACCCTTCTTTTCTTAAAACCTCCCCCTGCCTCTTTTACCCCACCTCTAATGACCTAAACTACTCCTGGACCTCTACCCATCCCACCTATACTATTTACTACCCTCCCCATTCCTCCTTTTACCCAATATTCCCCCCATTCCCAAATTCCATTTTTACCCACCCACAAACTAAAAACTAAACGAAACCTAAACCAACACTACTGATAATCCTCTAATATATCAAATCAACAATGTAGAGTATGGTACTTACCTTGTTGCGTTGTTGCTGCCTCTCGATGGCACATCGCCACCGTAGCTACCTACCCATGTAGGGCATCTCGTTCTTGCGCTTATAATGGTAGCTAGATCCATTACTACTGATGCAGGTGGTATGGCTTGTAATCGAGCCACCAACCACTTCATATACTGTCTGTACACCCAACATCATCTATCTACCGGTCCACTTTGGTGCTCCTCCCCTTATGGGCACTTTGTAGGTTGTGGTAGAGGTAAGGGCCTCTCCACGTCATCTCTTCGATCTTATGGGAAAGGTGGAGGTATGCCTGTCTTGCCCAAACTACCATCGAATGCCTACTGGATCATCTCATTGTCCCCGGCACGGCGAGCTATATGCATCTCTGTGGAGCTCACTAGCTCCTCATGCATATTCATATATGAGGGGAATCCCACATATGGCCTCCTTATAACATGTGTGTAGTGATGAACCCCACTCAATACCACTTTGCTTCCACATGTTGCGACTCCACTGGTCACCGCACCGCGCACTGTCACCAATAGAGGCCGAACCACATCTGCGTATATGTAATCGCACTCTCCCCTGCATCTAATACCAAAACAACATTAATTTACCTGTATCAATCCCTATTCACCAATTATAATTTTCCTACACCCTATTTTCACCCTACCCATCTCAACCACCTAGCCCATATCACTTTTGGTCCTCTTGTGCCCACTAATTCGACCAATACCCATCCTAACCAACCCCGGTCACCCTTTAATTGGCACCAGGTCACATGTTTGGTGATCAATACCATTTCACCTTTACCAACCATAGTTACTCCTTAACTCGGCATCGATCACATGTTTGGTAACCGATACCAGTTCCACCTACCGACACCACCACACTTGGCCAGGCACCGGTCAGCATGTTGTGGAAAACCCGTGACTTTCCAAAATCCTCCTTTTGTAGAAACCTCCCCATTCCCCTTTTACCCCACCTATAATGACCTAAACTACTCCTAGACCTCTACCCATCCCACCTATACTATTTACTACCCTCCCCATTCCTCCTTTTACCCAATATTTCCCCATTCCCAAATTCCATTTTTACCCACCCACAAAACCGAAAAACCAAACAAAACCTAAACCAACACTACAATAATCCTCTAATCTATCAAATCAAAATGTAGAGTAGGGTGCTTACCTCATCAGCGTTGCCTCCATCTTAGTGACATGTCTCCCCTGTCTTACTGGTGGCTTGCACAATCCCTCTCCAGCCTCTGCCATCACCGAATAGCTACTCACAACCTCCGACCAATCAAATCTCTCACCTTGATCCCATGGACCCACTACTCACCAACCAATCCCTCATCAAATCACACTGCCAGCTCACTATTCCATTTCATCTAGACACTTTTCTCTCTTTTCTCTCTTTTTTTCATTTTCTCACTTTGCACAATAACAAATGAATAACAAAACACGTGGATTTTTTTGTTTTTATAACCAACCCAACCTAATCGACATCGGTTACCCTTGACCGACATCAATCGCGTGCCCTACCTACCCGTCGTTGGTTGACCTATCCGACGTCGGTTATCTATGACCGACATCACACCCTCACCGCACATTGCCTAAATTAACCCCTTTTACCTCACCCTTCACCCCGACGACCATTTACCCCACCCCACCTTTACCCTACCCATTTACCTCACCTTTCCAACCCTCATCATTTACCCCACCCCACCTTAACCCCTACCTTGGCCTTACCCATGTCGTGACCTAGATATTTGGACCTGGACCATTGCTAATAACCTTTGACCTCATGTGTTCGTTATACCCGATAGCACTCATTACTGTGTTGATTGACCTGATGAGCTTACCTAGCCTATTACCATGAACGTTTATCCAAACCCTACCTCTGGTGTATCAGAAAATACCTAAACGTTCCTACACCTAACCTACATTGTGTTTCTGACCATATCCTATACCTTGAATATGAGAATCACTTGACCTTGTTTGGATAAACCTCTCAACCTTAGGCGATGTAGATTTTTCTTGCTCTTGAACCCAGGTAGTGTGCTTCGGTTTAGAAGTGTGTGTGTGTTTTTCTTGTTGCTACCTTTGACCTTGACCCATTACCTAGAATGGCCTGAGTAGACCTTTTACCCTTTTTCCCTGTGCCCACTTACCTTTTCCTCACATTTACCTTTTATTAAACCACTCACTGATTCTGCCTATTGCCTCGTCAATTCTTGGTTTAAGGGGGATCACCTTCACCCACACATGGGGCAACTACATCTTATTTTTGTTATCATCACTTACCAATACAAGTTACACAACAAAAGGGGCAAAATGTAGACACTAAAATTAGGTCACACTCCCTTTTGGTCCCTTTGCAAATAAGCACCCTTCATCACATTTACCTAACCTTGGCCCCTTTCACCCTACTAATATTAATTTAATTAAATTAATTCATTATCCTCACCATATTTATTATTTGAATATCTTAATTTAAATAATACCCAAACATACTGATTCACTTAGACAGCTCACCAAGCCAACTCAACCTAAGACCTATTCTTAGTAAGTTGCCATAACTAATTAATACTTACCCAAACCCTAAAAATCAATGCCTACATTCCCTCTAACCACATTCATGCATGCTTACAAGAGGCTCCCAGTCTAATCCATGGGTTAATGACACAAAATATGAGGAAATCAAGAGGATCTCCCTAGTTTGGTAAACCTAGGAAATCCCACCTTGACCGACGCCTTGATTACCCTAACCATCACTTGGTTAAACTGGAACCGCCGTTGGTTACACTTTTAACCCTAAAACAACATTATTCTCAAGGTTGGAAGTTGAAAAAAGAAGGTTGGAAAATGTTGGTAGAAAGCTGACAAACATTAACACATTCCAAAGAGAACACGCATGCAAGGAAGGAGATCAAGCATATTTTCTTGCACAACCATCTCACCATGATCTGATCTAACCAATCAAAAGGAATGTACATGCAACCCATGCGAAGCTTTCTTTCAATTGGTGATCACTTGCAACCTTCAAACCTCTCATCAGCACCTCCATCCCTCACTCACAGACATCCAGGACCATAATCCTAGTAAGTATAACATCATACTTCTCTGGTTCATTTCATTTCATCATTATTTTATCATCTATTGTTTACCTACCCACCTATTGACCTTCTCTAACACTTCCACCTCCATATACCCATTAAAATCTAGCTAAATCCTACCCAAATCACCCAATACCTCATCCCACTAACAAAATCCTTTGTGCAATCACAAAGGAGACCCAAATCTTGTTACTCGTGGCATTCCTAGATTTCAACAAGAACTAACCAGATCTGCAGTTACACCTAATCGCCTTCATCACCCTTAACCAACATTTGTCTCTATATTCGCCCATACAACCTAGAACGGAGACCTACCCACCTAATTTCACCTCACCCTCATCCACCTATGATTTACTCGAGACCTCTGCTCGGACTGCGCAGAACCTAGAACCAATCATTTGACCTTTGGATCTGTTACATCCTAGCTCATTAGATTAGTTATATTTCTTATTGTGTTTTAAGTGAGATACCTAAATCATTTCGAATTATAACAGGATTTACTTTGTTTACAACATTAAATTGTTTAAAATAGTGGACTGACAGCCATATAGGAAGTATCACACTTCCTAGATCTAACATATGCTAGGTAGTTCACTACACATATTGTTTAATTCCTTCTAGTGGTCTTGCTTTTATTACGGTAGTTCCTCCTAGCCACAAGGAGGTTCTCACAATCAACTGTGGATTTAGAAGTCATACACGCGCAACAACCTATCAACCAACATTTGAACAGGTATTCCTCCTACACCCGTTACCCTATTTGTTTCATCAATACTTCAAAGAAAAGATCTAGAATCAGGTGAAACAAGTGGTACTAGAAAAACATTGTTAATAATCAAATCTTTTCTCAAATAGGTTTAACCCACCATGACCTTATAGAGAGAACTATTTCCATAAAAATGACTATTGTGTAAAGGGCCATACTTACATTTAGGAAAAGTGTAATCCTTCCCATTTGTTTTTGATTGATTGTTGTGGAATTTCCCACCAAGCTCTATGCTTAAAATATCTTACTTAGATTAGTTATAGAAATTTAGACATAATGAATAAAGTATGTCTAATAAACATATATTTCACATTGTATTATATAACAAAAAATGATGAGATATCACTAACTCTGTTAATGTTATTTATTACTCAAATAATCTCCTTAAAATACAAAACATTAGATTTTACGACCATTATCCTTTAAACATGCTCATTAGTCTTGTTACAGGCATCTAATCCTCACTACTATAGTATGACCGATATACACATAAATCACATAGTCTTGTAAAAAAAAATCCCAAGCTACATGAACCTCTCTTCGCAATACCAATAATTACATCTTAATGTCCTCTACTATTTATCATTAAAAAGTTGTAAATGGCTTTAAAATTGTTTTAGGTTGTTCTTTTATATGCTAAATAGAATTCTATCTCGATAAAGTGTGTATTTTTTAACATTCCTATCATGCCATATATATAATATTATGGCTTGTTTGGCTCATATGTAATAGTTTCAAAAGGTGCAAATGGTTTAGTATCTTTTAATAAATCATAATTAGATTTCTGAATTTTACAATAATTATTTTATTATTGATTTGATCCACAAAATATGAATTATTGTAACCATTTGAATGATACATAAAATTTCCTATCGAAGCCTAGTGATCGCTAACCATTAAGTTAATTACTATGTTATGATAGATAGTAAAAAACTCTAGAATTTGGTGTCCGCTAGGGTACTATTTAAATTCCTTAGTAGACAATGCAAGAAAAACACTTTAAAGTTTGGAAATTTCCTAATTATTGATGTATTTTACCCTACATATAGGTAAAATGTCTTCCATTGTTCGTGCTCCATTCAGAACAATTCCTTTCATCGCAGGTGGTATTTGTTGGAAGAAAAGAGATGAGGAATGGTTTATGGAACTTAATTCACCTGAAAAATACCATGTCGACCTGTGTTGTTTTTTATAGATGAAAATCACGAGGAATTTGGTATTGTTCTATTGTCAGACATTATTGATTTGAGGACACCTGCGTGTCTAGGTGGAATGCTTCGACTTTGAAAACAATAAGTGTCTTATTCTTGATATGGAGTTAGATATTTCTTTGTTCAAGAAACAGAAAATGCATGCCTCCATAAACAATGGACCATATTCCTATTCAAAATATGGATGAAATTTGGGGATTCTAACAGTTCTAAAAAACCGGATTTTCAAATGCAAAAGACATTTAAAAAGGTATATTTACAGTATTTAGAAAATTGTATAGAAACAAGAAAACATTTTTGTTTGTCATTTCTTGCATAGAAAAGGTTTTCTTTCACCTACAAAACATGCCAAGTTATTTACTATGCTTTGAGGCAAACATATTTAACTAAAATAGAGATAGACCCATCTAAATCAAAATTGCATGGGTTGAAAAGAAATACTAAATCCACTTTGGGTCTTTTGAGGCTAGTGTAATAACAAAGACATTTGATTCTTACTACCAGAGAATTAAAGGAGACAACAAAAATAGAGAAAAAGTTGTACATTATTTTAGAAATAAGCATCCAGATAATATTTTATTGACATCCTACATTGAATCCAATGTAATTGAAAATTTTAATTGCATGAACCACACTACCGCCGCTTTTTCTATACTTTGTTGGGTGAAGAGAGCAATGGAAAAATAAAATATGATTCCCATATTAGGGAAAAAATGGATAAACGGAAAAATATCACGAGGTGGAATAACTTCTTCCCATCGTGGCTTAGACAATATTAGACAACTATGTGATATCACTGGAAGGAAATATACCAGCAAGGGTGAAAGGCTCAGATAATGTTTCTTGTAAATGTGCATATCCATTCCAACTTCCATTAAATTTATCAGCTCTTCCTTTGACTAATCCTTTCAATGTTGAATGTGTGATAGTTGATTTTTGCTATTTGGCCAGAGATATTTCTTCGATTTCATAATGGAGCTTCTAACAGTTATCGAACCAGTGTGTTGGATTATATTATTATTATTCTAATACCAATTGGTTATTCAAAAATTTTAAGTGACACCATACAAAGATACATGGAAAAGGTTAAAGACATTGGAGTATCAATTCGGATGGATGCTATAGACTCTACGATAGCAACGAGATATTCAAAAGTTTGTGTCTTATGTACACAATATCTTGTGTGCACAACCGTGATAATAACAATGATTATAAAGAAGAGGTCACTATGGATTGGATGAAGAAATTGGCATAAAAATTGGTAACTGTAAGTGCAATTGGCCTACAAGGAAACATCCATCCTTTTCTTTGTGAAATATTGTATGAGTTTTTGGCTGAGATGTTCACTCAATGTTGTTCCGTAAATTCTCTAGTATTAGTGCTTTACGGAAACAATGTCGCTCTCCATGCATTATTGGATTCCAAACTATTTTTCATTTTTATTATTGAGACACATAGTCAAATGATGTTTATGAAACATTACTATTCTCATATGAATAAAGGTTTATCTCTAAAAACAACTTCAACAAGTGATTTTGTTTAATGGATTTTAACCTAAATATGCTACTTATACAATTATTGTTTATGCAGACAACCACAAATCTATACAAGTTTATGTACAACCATTTCACAGTGATACTACACAACCAATTCAACATGGTGATTTAGTTTTAATCATTTTATAAATAATTTTAATGAGCTCTATCTTCAATTGCCATGGTTTTTAATTATTTTAACAAATTTATGTTTTTACAATTCAGATGACATATGTGGAGGACACAAGCACAATGTGACCACAAAAATGCCATCAGATCTAGGTATGTTAATTGTGTGAATTTACAAAAAAACCATTAATAAGCCCCACAAATTTATAAGAAAATAAATGATTATGTAGACAATCAATAAGGCCCACAAATTTATAGGAAACAATATGATATCCATGTGTATTTTACAAAAAAAATTTATAAGGTCCACAAATTTATAGGAAATGATAACTAACAAGACATTAGTTTATATGTTTGGCTTAGGGTCGAAGAAATTTTTAAGGAAATCCATTTGTAAGCTACGATAACAATTTAAAATGAACTATATAGAGCTTATCGAAATCTAAGCATCCACATTCAATACAAAAATGGTTTGACTAAAAAACCTTAAATTCATCAATATCTCACTAATTTACAACTGCATACTATCTACAATGTTTCACAAATTCACTACTACATACTGACTACTTATATTGAATTAACATTGTTTTGCTTCAACATCATCATAAACAGAACTACATTCGGCTTGATCCAACTCCTACATGTATCTAGCCTCATTAAAGGTTTTCTAGCTAAGTGTAGTTCGGCCAATGATGGCATAGCCTAGCGGTCACAAATCCTCAAAAATAGCTGAGGACTGTTCTCTGCTGAAGGGTGTTTCGACGAATATAAGCGTAGCTTAAATACCACTAAATTTGAATTATAAGACAAAGAATAATTGATATTGTACTTACCATATCACCAGAGAAACCTCTATGTTTATTCAGTTGAGTTTTCCACAACATGAAATTTATTATGAATTTATTAATGTTTATTTCAAATACATTATGATCACATTTTGAATAGGAATAAATAGATTATGAATTGATGATTGTTTATTTGAAATATCTCTTGCATCAACGGATCCAACAATGTGTAAAGGCGGTGTAATCCAAGCCGTAATCTCAATCGGTAATTGTTAGTCATAAGCTAAAATGTTGTTTATTTCAATTGGTTGTAATTGATATGCAACCGATGAAAATAAAATTTGTTTACTTCCCTATAGGTAGTGATAAGAGTTATTTACTTATTTTGGATATGGAGAACTTGTTATATGGGATAAACAAAACATATAATAGGAAGATATCATTCAGGTTCGGTATGAAAGTTGTCAACCTGCGAGGTGGCCTGTCAGAATTTATAAAATTATTATAACCATATTGTGAATTGGGATTCTTGTCTGACACTCTCATTTTTGCTAATGTTAAAAATATATCAGTGGGATTCATTAAAAAATATCAACCGTATTGAATCCAAGACTCACTTGGGGAAAGGAATATTGCAATATAGTTGAAGGAATAAAAATAAGAGACCTAGACAAGGTTTGGAGTAGAAATAGTTTTTCATACGGTTCAAAAAAGTATTGTGTATTACATTAGGTGCAAAGGAAACCCTCCTAAAAATTTTATGGTGGGTATGAAGATAAGACACAAAGATTGTATAAAAGATAAATGGTTGATGGATGATTTGTATGAAAAAATATCACAAATAGTGTCTCAAGAATTGAATGTGGTAGAGGGCATAAAATAATTGGAGCTAGAAAATGCTAAATAACTATTTATCTTTTGAGAATGTTTTTATGATTTTAATGCTTAACATTGTAAAAAATATATACATTCATATGTTATTATGAATGTATTGCGTAACTCTATTCTATAATGTTGATATTTTTGAAATATAAGTTGGGAGGATTTATACTTTCACTGATTATAAGATGACAATATTGTTGAATGACTTCTTCTGTGGTGAATTATCGGAAAAACTTGCACTTGAAAATTTGTATAATTGTATTTTTATAGTGTTCATAAAATAAATATTAAATTATATTATATATACTTGATTGTTTTTAATATAATTAATATACAAATAATCTATAAAAATTGGCAGTCATATCTAAAATATGCAAGTCATATGTGACAGATTATTTAAAAGACTTGTAACTATTTTACAGATAAAAATGATAAAAAAAAGTCTAAACGGACGTCAAATTTAACACCATGTTGTGGCCTTTCTTGCAACCATTGAAGGACAAGAGAAGATGCTCTGGATGATGTTTGATCAAAACTGAATTTGAGGGAACCTATTTTTTTAGCTTCACTAAGACAAACTATAAATACTGCTTGGTGGTCGCTAGCCCTTTATAAAAACAAACATGTTTTGTACATAAAATATCATAAATAATGGACAACGGCCACTAGGTCTTATAAAATAGAAACATGTTATGTACATTAACAATCATAGATAATGGCTCTGGATGCCAACCCATATAATGGATTCCAATATTTGATTTTCTGGATTATGATATATGGGACTTTGGAGTACATATAATTCCAATATAGGTGATTTTGGATTCCAATATATGTGATTTTGGATTCCAATATATGCGATATTGGAATCCGACATGTGCGATTTTGGAGTGCAGATAATTCCAATATTTGACATTTAGGAATCTGAAATAACAATATTGGATTTCAATATTGAGCAAATGTTTTAGCTATTGGGACCAAAATAAGTCCCAATTTAGTTAAAGAGGTGTTTTTGTCACACCAAACCTTATTTTTTCCCCTTTGTTCCTTGGTTTTTCCCTTTTGTGCTTGTTTATTATGTCATTCCTCTGCTTTTTACTAAAACTCGTTATGGCCTCCACTCTTGCATGATATTTCACCTACTGCAAGGGGAGTGGTTAATCTTTTCATGTCGCATGAACTCACCTTAATATAACCAATGTATTATATATAAAATGTCCCAAACAGGTGGTTATCATTGTTCTTGAGTGTTATAATTACATACGAGAATCATTCTTGGGTGAATCTAATGTCTTTTGACCTTGTATGTGTTCTTTCACCCTTCTTTTCTTACATTCTAGATGTATTTCTATCTAAGTTCAATGTCTATTTGAGTGTGTTTATCCTTGTGAATCTTATTTACTCTTTGTATATTTTTGCAGATACATAATGGAGTATGTCCTTTATAGACTCGAGCTTCGCTTGATTTCTTCTTATCCTTCACCTCTTCTTCTTGGTAGAGAGAATTATACTTCTTTACGTACTTGTATGGAATGTTTCCTTACTCACAAAGGCCTTTGTACTTTTTGTATGGGCAAGTTCTTGCACCCACTAATCCTTATCATCTTGAATACCAACTCAATGCTTATGATCAGGTTTATGGTTTCTTATTGATACATGTTTCCAAGCCTCTCCATCATTATGTGGCACACACAGAGTGTCCTTGTACTATTTGGAGAATTATTTATTCCTTATTTATAGACATTTCAAAGATTGTCATTATTGCTTATTCTTATTCTTTGGATACGATTATTTACTCGACGTTCATGTGATGATAGTTTTTTGACACATATTTAGTTGTTCTTATTCTTGATGATGAGGTTTTTCCTTCTAGTTCGATGACGAGAGAACTGATGATGACTCCTCTTCTCCTTCTCCCAGGAACCTTTTAGAGAATTTCAAACCCCCTCTTTACCCATCATATATTAGGAAATCATATTTCCAGCCTCATACTTTCATTACATTTTCCTCCGTTCAACATCCAGTGTGTGAGGTTTCTTCACTTCCTACTTCTTCATGTGTTGATTATTTATACCTATCAAACATTTCTCTTTTATTATTTGAGAAACCCTTTTGCGATGAATATCCATCGGACCTTAGTTGTCTATTCGCAATGCCTACTTATGGTGTAGTACGGGGACTTTTTGTTCCTTCTACATGTGTTTCAGAGGAGTCCTTCATCTCGTTTGTTTGGAGTTCCCTTTTGGAACTTTCATCATTTCACTATTTCAAAGACCATCACTGATCCACCTCCTATTATAGATACTCTCTCTACAGTTTTGCGGGTTGTTTAGCATTCACCTCATATGGACATTCTTTCATTAAATGATCCATTTCCATACTCTAACACTTAAACTTTCGTGGCATTACCATTGGTTACTTTGTACACATTTTCTAGACCTATGTCACATTTCAGTGGACCAGATTCAGATTTATTTTTATTGTTGCCTTTGGTTTCCTTCATAGAGTGGGTAGACCTTTAATAATCCATTTATGTTCTTCCTAAGGGAAGAAACATTGTTCGATGTGGATGGACCTTCTTTAGTCTACAGGAGGAAGACAATTTCATCAAAACTCTTTTTGGAGACTTCATAGAGTTTTAGAATTTAGATCCATTGCACGCTTATTCATCAAACTCTTCACTGAAGTCAAGTATTCTTAATTGTGCTCTCGTCTTGGGTGATATCCATTGTATCTTTACATATTCTTTGGTATCTCTAGTCTCCTTCCTCTCTTCTCTTCTTATTATTGCAAATAGATTACAGTTTGTACATGGGTACCTCATCAGGCCTTTAGTTGTTGGGACCCATTTGATGCATATTTCTTAGGTTTATAGGAAGTCTTCTTTCTCTTGTAAGTGGATGTTTTTCCCATTTTATTTTCCTCCATTACTTAAGATACTTATTGTACATGGGTACCTAATGATGTCCTCATCAGGCATAGTTATCGAGACCCATTTCTTGTTTCTAACTTGTCATGCCTTATCCTATGTTACGATGAAGGAGAGTGTTAGAGTGATGTTCTTTCCTTGTTATCTTTGAATTATCCATATCATTTGGTGTGTCATCTCACTTAGGTGAAATCATAGTTCTTAGGTGTCTTTAGGATCCACAATACATTCTATCATAGAATTTGTCATACGCATCCCTATTTTAAGGTAGTTTTATTTTTGAGATTTATGTGGTATGGAGTCTAATAAAAGTGATTTAATTTTTATCTATGATTCAATCAAAAATTTCAAACTTGATCTTACTTAAATATATGATAATAATAATTTCATTTATTTCAAGCATGTCATTTCAAATAGTAAGTCATTTAGCATTGCTACGTTCCTTCCAAAAACCAACTAATTGATCTCTTACTAAATATTTATCATGCAATATTTTAGTCCAATCTTTATCATGATTTTTGTATCGGCCATACTATTTTAACAATATGGGATTAAATTGTGTTATTTGGGTTTCAAATATTACACCTCAATTTTCTATGGAAGTGAAAAAATAATCCCTTGCAAATAGGGGAAATTTATTTTTGTTTTGAGATCCTTTCCAAAAGAAATATATCAATATATAATTAACCTTTTGAATGATATGTTTAATGAGTTGGAGATTACAATTAAAATGATTAGGGAGTTATTGAAGCACAAATTTTATCATGGTTGTTCTTTATATTATTAACATCTATTTACCTTTTCAAAATGAGAGTTTGGCTCTCATTTAGTCCAACAGAGGGTTGTAAAGATATTTTGTGATGTCTTTTGAAAAAAGGATCCCAAAATAAGTATCTAGGAAGTCAAAATTCATAATACCGATTTCCTACTTATAAAAATATATTCTGTTTTGTTACAATTTAGAAAGAACATTTTAGATTTTCTTTCACTTTTTATTAAGGATTTTTCAGATAGTTCTAAAGCATCTCGATTTCTTTGATTTTCTTAAGATGAGGGGAAACAAACAAAACGGTTTTCGAACAAATTTTTGTGGAATATATTTATCTCCAATGTTCAAATCTTCAAGACCCTTGATCCATTATATTTTTTTGACGTTTTCCAAATATCGAGTAAAGATTTCCACCATAACAATGAAAAAATGAGTAAGTGGGTCACCTTTCCTAAGACCTCCAATGAACTAAAAAAACCCTTCTCGCACACTATTGAAGAGACCCAAGAATTTGATGGTCTTATAGATTTGTTAAAAACCATTTCCTTTATCCTTTCACAAACCCAAATTTCTCTACAAAAATATTTAGTAATTTCTAATTAATCTTATTTTAGGATTTCACTATGTCCATCTCAATCAAAACCCTTTACTCTTATTATTTATGATAGATTGAATGATTTCATGTGCATGATGATGTCATCTAAAATGTGTCTACCTTTAACAAACCCAATTGATTCCTCCAAAATAATAAGAGGAAGAGGTTTCTTTATTCTCTTGGAAATTAATTTAGAGATCACTTTATAATCCATGTCATAAAGAGAAATGGGTGTGAAATCCTCAAGAACATTTTCTTACTTCTTCTCAAGGATGAGAGATAAAAAGACAAAGGTGTACGGTTTTTTAGAATCAACTCGAGGATTTATATTTATCTGCCAATTCTAGAAGCATTTACACCTTAATGTTGCAAAATTATTGAGGTAATAATGTTGGAAAATTATCTTTAATAGGAAACTATCTCTAGCAATTCAAAAAGAGCCCCTTTGACCTCTTCTAATACAACGGGTTTAAGAAAATCCTTATTAACAATGCATAGATAATACTAAGAATATTGTTAAGGAAAATATCCCATGCATTTCTTATAACAGTGTATTACTCGGTAAAGGTATCTTTAAGGTGCCTTATTTTGATCTTCCTCGCATCTTTATGATATTTTATCGTCTCTCCACTCTAATTTTAAAAATATCCACTTGAATTTGTTTGCCTTCCGCAATTAATTTTCATGTCATTGTTTTGGAATTCTTGTCCTTTATTAGTCCATTTATCTCTTGATTTATTTTTCTACAAATTTCATTTCTTCATATAGATTTCATCTAACTTTTAAGCAAGTCCTTTCTCTTTCTCTTCAAGAGATTCTCAAAGTTCTTCCATTGTTTATTCCATTTCTTATTTTTAAATAATAATTCTATTAAATGCACCCAATATGGATTTTTATATTACCTTTGAGATCTTTTAAACTATGGATAAAGATGATCATATTTATTCTATAATGTGAGGAAGGCTTTCCCTACTATTTTGTATCCATTTCCTGAAATCTAGGATAATCCAACCATGTTTTCTTGAAAAATTAAATAAATATTATTCAGTTTTAGATTGCCTACTAAAGAAAGGAAAATAAGATAATGATCTAAACCTATCTCGGTGAGAACTATTGCTTCCACAACCACATTGTGTTTCCACTATTCCATTGAACTAAGAAAGTTATCAATATTTTTCATGATAACTTCCCTGCATATCCTCTTTTTATTCCAATTATACAATCCTATTTTCATTATCGTATGCCATTAGTTAGATTTATTAATCAAACTAAAGAATTTATGAACCCCTAGAGAACTAAAACTTTCACATCTCTTTTCCTTACAGTCACTTATTGCACTAAAGTCCCTTCCCACACTATTTGTGGGATTTTTCTAGCTCTGAAATATAAGAGATTTGATTCCATGTATCCTCTATCATTTTATGATAAAATAATAAGCCTTAGATTTTGGAAAACTATGCATTCCATGTAATTTTGAGTTATGGTCATGTAAAATATCTTCAACTCCTCCAAATACTAAAGCACCATGAGACCACCCATTGTCCCAATAGATCAAACTCCTATTATCTCCACATCATAATGAGTACAAATTTTTTGATGTTGGATAACCTTATTGTATACTAAAAATTATGCAATTATTACTATTACAACATGCCTCTAGTATGTCGTTACATGCATGATTCCTAGGAAAGACAACTAGACATTGATAATACTTATTTTTATTTTACATTGACATTGTTTTATCTTTCCATGATTTCGTCCTCTACTTTTTGGAAATTATCCCTTTACTTTTAGACATCACACAATTTTTTATTTAGATAGCATTTAAATATTTATCTTTGTAACTTTTTGGACATAAGTTCCCAATAGGGGACACTACCAAACAATGCTAGTGTCCCCTTATGGGATCTCCTATCCCTTCACTTTTGTTTTTATGTTATAAAATTACCCATCACTTATTTATTTTTTCTAACTTTTACTAATCACATTGGGTTAGCTTATAATAATGTTAATTTTAAAATTCAAGAAAAAAAATCACACACAACAACCTAATAATTATTATAATGGGCACAAAGTTACTATTTTCTATGTACTACTTGGGGAAAAGTTGCAACTTAAGTACTTCATTTGGTTTACATCATTCACTTTATAGGAAGGGAAAATTCTAAATTCCATAACACATTATCTTGAGGGAAAAGTAGTCTTAGCCCACTATCTTAGTGCAAATTGCACAAGGGAAACCTATCTTTAAGGGACACAATTTATATCATGCAAACACTAGAACTACATTGAGTCTGAAATGTAGTGTAACACTCTGTGAAAATCAAATTGGGATGAATAGCGAGGTCAGTTTGAATCAAACATATGCATCGTATATTTATTATAATGTGTTCTTGATTCTTGCACAAGTAGTCAGGGTTTATCTTTAAGGTACAAGTGTGTTGTTATGAAAACGTGCAACAAGGAAATCAACAATTTCCAAGCATGACAACTATACCCATGTGTTGAGTTTTTCAAGTTCTATCTTTCCAAGATGCCACGGGTTAGTCTATTCAATCCAAGTGACCTCTCAATTAACGTTATATCATCCCCGTAGGTGATTTAGGAAATTCCTTTCATTCCCCCTAGGTGATTTCAGGAGTTCATTAAAAGTTACAAGCTCTGACGCGCTTGTGGGAAGGGCTATCACCGACCTCCCTAGGTAATGGGAGTAACCCCATGGAGCGTACTTAAGAGAAAAAAAATGTATAGGTGATTCAAAGGTCCTAGGACATCATGGAAATTATCCAGGAAGATTCTGGAAGGGCTTAAAGAAGTTGGGGCATTTTCACCAAAATTAGGGTTCACAAGCCTAGTTAGTGCACATGCCAAAACAACTGTTGGGCTTCCAAGGTGATCCCAGGAGCTCTAGATAGAGTTGGGAGAAAAATAAAACATATCTAAAAATATAATTCCATGCCCTACAAGATGGTGAAATCATTTTTTTCACAAAACTTTTTCGCATTATGTCTAAAATTAGTTTTTTCTCATGCACAAGTGCAGAACTAAATAAAAAATCTGATTTTTAAGGGAAATATTTGAATAATCAAGACATGATATCCCCACCATTGGATTAAAAAGTACATTTATAGTTAGTATCATATAAATTTTCACCAAAATAGTCCATCGGAGCTCAAGATATCATCATCTCAAGTTCTTCTCTTTGAGCGAGTTCGGGAGTTAGCCAAATTTTGGGAGGACACGTGTCAGCTCTAGGAGCTTGGAGGGATTTTGTGTCTTCGAAGTCTCGCAGGGTCAGGGACATCAACCATGAAATTTTTTACACATCCCCCATATTACCTCTAAAACCTCATGCAACCCTCAGGATTGTCAGTTCAACCCCTAAGTGCAGTTGGGAGCTCAAATTCCCTGCCGTCGGATCTCCACCACGTGTTAACTCCAGGATCACCATGGAATTTGATGTCCCTCATGTCCCTCACATCTCAAGGATATGCAATCTTTCAATATTTTCCCAGCCCTCTAAGGGAAACTTTTGGTCACCCATGTGACCCACTTCCAGCCCCTCAGTGCTTTAAAGATGAATTTCTAGCTTTCACTCCTTGTCATCGGATCGTTGCCACGTGTCGTTGTCTTGATCACCATAGAAAATGATTTCCCTCATGTCCATTTTAGGTGTGGGATGTCAAGGACAATAAAATTTTCCCATCCCTCTTTTTTCATATTTTTTGAATTATTTTTAAATCCCCAACTACCATTTTCTTCTCACTTCTTATATCTAACTCTCCCGTGCACAGTTCTTCCTCCAAACTCCTCTGCAACTCCCTACCACAAATACACCATTGTTGAACCTTGAACCAAGTATATCACAGTAGATTTTTCCTCCACTCCATGAAATCATATAGGTCTTTGAAGGAATTTTGAGAAAATAAGGAAGAAGAAGCGAAGAACGAAGAGAAGAAAACAATGAACATCTCCATAGCCGTGAAACGAAGATTCATAGAAATTTTGCAAAATAGTGCATGAAGAAAAAAACAATTTTTGTTGTTTGTTCCTCTATCCAAGACCATTAAAAACATACCTTCAAACTCTCCTCTCGTGCAACAAATCATTCACAGTGAAGAAATCTCCTTTCCGGCTCAACGAAGAAAAAGTTGAATTTTCTATTAAACCAGTTGTCAGATTGAAGAAAAATTTCGCATCAAGCACAAGAAGAAAAAACCCATATCATAATTTTTTTTTTTTTTTGCCAAATGGAGGAGAAAACTAGACTTACAATTTTCAAGGTCCATTAATAGCTGTCATGTCCAGAAGCACTGCGTTAGGTCTAAAAATTGAAAGTTTAAAATCTCATGGATTATTGAGCGGGTACGTCTAAAATTTCATAGGGCGATATTGGGAAAAAACCCATATCGGAAAACTTTGTTCCATGTCAATCTGACCTCCAGAATCCCACTTTCTAAAAATAACAGGTCTTTTGCATATGGGACTACTATTTTGGGAAAGTCAGTAATAAAAGAGCTTGCAAAGGAGACAGAGACATTAGAGGTGCACTGCAGCTAAGAATTCATTAGAACGAGCATTTTGGCACTTACTAAAAATAGTAAGTGGTCCCACACACACTTGCTAAAAACATAGAGATGATCCAGAAGGAGGGAGGAACATAGGGAGAAGGGGGAATAAGGATCATAACATCCAGTTGAGATTCGAGGGAGTTGATTTTTAATACTTACTAAAAATAGTAAGTTGTTATTCTAGGGAAAACATGAAGCAAAAGTGGACAGGACAGAAGCTGGCACAACCCTTCGTGTGTGTGAGTATGAGATAAAATACAATGATGTCTTGTATATGGACCTGGATGACCTTAGAACTTACATGACAACCAAAGATCGAAAGAAGATTGAAGATTAGATATTCACAAGCGGCTTGTTTTTGTTGTTGGACATCCAGTTAGTGTCTTTTAAATTCTTGAGTTGGTCCTAGCCTACTCTCACCACTATGAGCCCGAAATATGAACCATCCAAGCCAATAATGGTACAACAATGGCATTCATTAGCCCTAGAACCATCTCACTTTCTGCTCGATACCGACATCAACCAACATGGTTTTCATCTCAAAAGAAAGGGCCTTGTATGATTATGAAATGATGGATGCATACGTGTAAGGGGTTACCTTTGGGTCATGGTTTAAAAAGGAGAAATCCCTCAAGGATTCCCAAGAATCTTCCAAGGTGTGAGTTTTGAGAAGGATATTTAGATGTCATAACTCTCCTCAGTAGATTAATGGGTGAAGCAAGAACAAGAGACTTCCAAGACTAGATGGGCCTTTTCATCTTGACGTTGACAAAAGGAAAATAGATAATTGACTAGGGACAATCATCAATGATAACCTCTATCTCGCAATTGATCCAAGTACTCATGACAAAGAAGTTCCACATGAATTCTTACTTAGTCTACCTCCTCACTAGCTCAAGATCATTCAAGGGATTGTCTCTCATGCAAAACATTTCCGCCAAGGTGCATGTGTTCGAGAAACTTCCACATGTGGTGATGGAGGAAATCCATAGTCATTTTTCTCGCATGAATGATGCATTCACAATGTACATAGTTTGAAGCTTGGAAGGAGATCTAGAAGCTAGGATGTCGTCACAAGAAACGTCCTTGATCAAGAATTATGGCTCCTATTTCATACAATTCTTGACATTCTCCTACCTGTGAGTTGTTGGCTTTAACCAAGCACTGCTAAGGCTACCCAAGTACCTTAGTGACCAAATTGTATTGTTTGATCTCTACAGATAGATCATTCAAGTGAATAACAAGCTTAGAAGTAGGAAGAAGAAGTTGATTCCATTTCTTATCTCTCTCGGGGTATTCATGTGCAAGAGCTCAAATGACACATCTCATATGGAGGCTACTTTTGCTCATTTGACTTTGCATTCCTATGTCGCTAGGCCTAATTTTGACATCCGAGAAGATCCCAACTCTTTCTATGTCCCAAAATTGCAACATGAGCCATAAGTTGAGGACTACTAGGCTAATTGCATTGATGAATTTGAAGTGCATGAAAAGGACCATATGAGGATGAAAATTAGTGAGATGAGGAAATTCAAGTTATCTTGGTATGAAGATATTTTACATGATGATGGAATAAAGATGTATAATCCCGAGTATGCAAAATTCAAGATGTTCCATGTACCTCCAATCAACTGGTATATTCAAGAATCAGGGGATATATTAGAGCGGAATGAGAAGGTTATGAGGAGAATGAGAAATTGGTTTCAAAATAAGCGAGACATGATCATCCAGACACGAGGAATTCCCCCAAGTCAGAAACAAGTCTCCCATTAATCATATTCAAAATTTGTAGAGATGACTTCCGAGTTCTAAACACTCCGGATAAAGTTTGAAAAGAAAGGCCATAGAATTGTAAGATTATCCTCACAAGAAGATGGCAAGGAAAATCAGGGTAGAAGAAGGCTCATTTGCATCATTTCGAGAGGAATATTTGATTTTAGAAATGCAGGAAAAAACCCCATGACAAAGGAACAAATGGTTCAAGATTCAATATTCGAGCCACCACAAGAGGTTTCCCCTCTTGATGACACCCATGCCTCTCTCATTTAGGATTTCCCTCCTCCTTTAGAACAAGGTACCATCGGTGCACCTATCATTGATCCTGAATCCGATGAGATGCTCCTCTTGATGCAAGAAACAATTTTCCCGACATCTCGCACTATACAACAAGATTGCACATAAAGAAAGATTACACATTGGCCAAACAAAGAAGATCATTAAATATTACACATACACCCTCAAAGTTTTACAGTGGGGAAATGGGTAATAAATACATCAAAGTATCTTGTCCAAAGGTTATCAAGCTAGTGGATGAAATGACACAAGTTGATTATGAGATGAGCATGATCCAATTGGGACCAACAACTCATGAATGGGATATACATATGTATCGAAATCTTTTGCTCGCATTGTGGCAAGGAATAAAGAGTATAAGAATAAGATTGATGAACTAAAAGATCAGTGTGAACTCCGTCATTCTATTTACAACATCTAGTTGATCCTAATGCCACAACAATTCCCACTGAGGAAGTTACACCCATTAGTAGCTTCAATCCAGAATCCATCACGAAGACACACAAGTTCACCATATAGGGGTGAGTGAATAATGAATGGATTAACTCAATTTACGAAAAAGGGAAGTCAATACTCTAAGAAGTGATCAAACTCTTTTCTTATATGTGTGTGAAAATAAATAGGACACAGACAATCAAGGAGGACTTGGAGAAATAAAGGGACTATTGATAACCTTTGGGCCTAGTAGTAGATGAAATGAGAAACACTCATCACAAGGAGTTGATCGACAGAAGATCTTTAAAACCCCTTGGAAGACTTGTCACATGTATGGATGAGGGCCTTGGTAATAAAGTTTTAGAAAATCAATCAGAGCATCACAGAACTAGAGGAGAAAGAGGAACAAGCATACAAATTATAGGATAGTGTAAATTGGAAAATTCGAAACTTGAAGTACTGCAATGGGCGAGGATATAACTACTAATGATTTTATTTGTCCATTTGAATAATACTTCAAGAAATAGGTAGGAAACCCATCGTCCTTCACTAAGGATACCCTCAAATTCCTCTTAGAGATTTGGGCCTCTATTACACTTATCACAGAGAAACATTCATCATGGTTCGGAAAGTGCAAAGACATCAACAGTGTGGCCAATGGATGGACAAATACCTTGAGCTACATTCACATTCCTCATGCCGATAAGGTGGAACCTACAACTACTCATTTCAGCAAAGATCTTGGAGGAATATAAGCCTTCTCGAGGCATGAACTAGAAACCGGTCAAGGAGCAAGATCAAATCCACTGTAGTGGCTCATCCTTCTGCATAATTTTCCTTCTTTCTTCTTCTTCCTCTTCTTTATCTCTCTTCTCTTCTCATTGAATGCTCTCTCTCCTCAAAGTTATATTTTTGCGTTGAGGTTTTCACTTTTTAATATAACTTTAAGAAAATTTAGAAATAGAATGTAAACTTTAAGTTGCCTTGTTTTTATAAAAGGGACTTAAATATTTAAGTGGAATATGAACAATCTAAAGTCGCTTTAAAGTATTTGAAAAGTCACTGGGAAGATGAAGAGTTACCTTCTCTTCTATAAATTGTAACAAGCTCCTCATTTGAGCTTCTTCTTAGAAAACTTCTGAGATTTCTTAGATATTTGAGATGTTGTTTGTGAATTCATGAGAGAGATATCCTTATGAAGAGAGTAAAGAGATAGAAAATATCTTCCATTTCCCCTACTCAAAAATATCTTCTATTTCTATGTTATGTACAATTTCTGCTTAAGCTTCAATAAAGGAAGAAGAAATTTTAGTCTTTTTTTGACTGAGGAGTTTAGTGGTACTTTGTGCTCATTAAATGCTATTTGGTCTTGTTTCTATTACGTAGATTTATTTTATTCTAAATTCAAGTGTATGTAATGAAATTTTTTGTTGGTGTATGCAAGTCTCTGATTTTCTACTTGCAACATTATTTTCTCTTTTCTAAATTTCTCACTCCCTTTCTCACTTTCCTAGCAAATTCCTCTCTTGCAGACATATGCAAGATTTTTCCACAGGGTTAGTGGAGTACCCCTATTGGATCCCCGACCAAAAGGCTACAAGGATAAAACTCACTTTCTACTTTGCATGTACGACACTACATTGGTTAAGTAGAGGGATTTAGACTCCTAGAGCATTGGCAAGATACCCACCAATTCGTCCCTAAAAATATTTCTTGCCAATAGTTTTGGCGCTCACCGTAGGGAAGACTTAGCAGCATATGTACTGAATACGACCGGATGGTTAGAAAAATACAAAAACAAAATCAGAAAATCAAAATTCAAAAAAGAAAATTTCTGGAATTTGAATAGCTATATGAGCCTCATGTCTATAAGTCATGGCTATTCCGTAATCCTCCCGTTGAAAGATGTGAATTTCTCTTCCACATCCAAGAGAATATTGCTTCAGATTTGAGATAAGATATCTGGTATAATAGGAAAAGTGTTAACCACTACTTCATTGCCACGATAATTCTTGACCTTGAAGAAGAATGTTTTGTTGAATTGGAAAGGCAAAGAAAAATTCCAGCATCGCAAATAAGAGCACATATTTCCAAGCTTACAGGTAAAAAATACACCCAACAACAGAGACAAGGAGGAAAAACAAACTCACTTTTGAAGAGCTTCTCAAAATTCAAAGGTCTCCCATTTATCAAGAAACCGGTCACATTGGGAACTCCGAGTGTTGTCAATCCTTTGGATGGTGAATTTATATACATAAATGAGTACCTTGAAGATTTCACCGACATAGAGACCAAAGAATAAGCTAGAGAAGTGAGAGAGAAAGAGGAAATAAGGGCTCGGATTGAAGAAATTGAAAGACTTCAAGCTAAGGTAAAATAAAGAGAAGAAATAGAATTCATAGCCTTAACAAGGTTAGAAGCTAGAAACAGACTCAAAATGGGGGATCATGATCGTGAGGTTCGTAGGCCTAATGTACCATGGGGGAACACCATCCCACTCACCCTTGTTCAACCACGTCATGAGCTACCAAAAGGCTCAAGGAAAAAAATTCCAAAATTTAGAGGATAGTTCTCAACTCCATGAAGGACATGTAGCAACGTTTATCACCACTTACGGTGTATTGGGTGTTTAGGATGAAGATGTGTCAGTCTAGATCTTTATGGATTCATTCCAAGAAAAAATTTCTAAATGGTTCTACATGCTACCCCTAAGGTCTGTCACTTGTTGAGAAGATATTATAAGTGGATTCAAACATAGGTTCAAGACCACTAAAGACTTTTAGGATCTCTTGGTCTAATTGGTACAAATGAAGAAAGAAACCTCTAAATCAATGAGAGACTTCATAACAAGATATAATAGAGTGATAATAAGAATCCATGAAGATGTGGTTCTTCCTAAAAATAATTTGAAGAGATTCTTCATTAGTGCCTTGCCATCAAGTATGTTTCTTCCTTAGAAGAACTCAACCAAGAACATTGAGGGAAGCTCAGGACCACACAATAGAAACTGATGATGATCTAATCCTATCTGTAAAGTGAAAGGCCCAAATAGAAAGAAAAAAGGCTAGAATTTAGGATCAATCACCACAGATCCAATGATTCGAAAAATGGTAAATGACTTGGTTACCTTGAAGAAATAGCTCTCCCATATCACAATTTAGATTACTCCAAGGAAACCAAATCCTCCCAATAGACTAAGGATTTCTCCACCTCCTCACCGGCTCACTCTCGAAGCACCACTAGTCAATGCCACATGTGACACCAAAGAACCAGAGGAGGAAGTGGAAATTGAAGAACTGAAGAAGAAAATGTGGGGATGATGACAACTATCTTGAGGTCAAGGAAGTTGATGGTGATACACATAATGACCTAATTGAGTATGTTGATGATAAATATGATGATGAAGAAGAAGCTCCAAGTTTCTCATGCACATTTTTCACTCACGCGTAGTCCAAGAAAGGTGTTCCATCCTTAGTGGTTGTTGTAAAAGAAAAGAAGAAGAAAGAAGATTCTCCAATAGAGGTTCCACAAAATAAAATCATTAGCATAGGATCACCACTACCACCTTCGATGGAGTCACTAAAGAAAAATCAAACCCACTAGTTAGCAAGGATCATGCTACCATACCAAGTAAGTCATTTAATCCTTCTCCTAGCTGAAAAGTTACTAAAAATAATTCTCCTTAAAATGTCGTTCCTGCAAAAACATCTAAGTTTCCATCAAAACCTACAGCCCCACCTCCTTCCAAGCCATTTATTGTACATGTGAAGGAAAATTCAACCCTCAAAGTACCAAAACCTTCACCATGTAAGTCTTATCTCATTCCTAGAACCTCTGAATTTCCCATCATAACCCCATTTGACTTTGTGGAACACACGAGCAAAACTAAATTCCAGTTGACAGAAATAGAATACCTACAAATGCATCCTTCCCAATTTCATAGTATCATTGATGTAGTTTGTGGTGGTAATCCTATAACCTCATATCCAAATTCCAAATGCATACTTCCCACACTTTGTCCACACCACCTTCTCAAAACATGCTAGCCCTCAGTGCCTCCAAAACCAACAAGGTTGAACCTTTCTACCTATCACTCCTCATTAAAGGATTCCAACTAAATAATTACATCATAGATTCTGGAGCCTCAGATAATGTGATGCCCGTCAAAGTTGTGAATTCTATAGGCCTCACCTTGACCTAGTAAAATGGAACCTTCTATTCAATGGAATACAAACAAGTGTTGTTGGTAGGAAGAATCAAAGATGCACATGTAGCATTAGTTGATTTTACACATAAGAATATGCTTCTAACTATCCTGGTGGCGGACATCCCAGCATCCTTTGGCATGCTATTGAGTCGAAGCTTCTATAGATACTTGGGTAGAGAAATAAAAATGGATTGGCCATCTGTAACTATTCTAGTGAAAGGCAAGATGAAGAATTTGCTACCAGTAAGGAAGATGAAGTTCACAGTACAAAATTCTGATGATCCAAAGGCAAACATTCTTTTTCAAGATAGTGGGCTAGGAAACTACTTCCTCACATTAGAAAATGATGATAACTTTCCACTTCTTATGGAAGAAAAATAAGATCAAGTCTAGATGATGGAATTTGATGGTAGTCATTCTAGTGCAGGTTCGAGAGCAGGTATGGTGTTGTACTCTCCTTCCAATGAATTGTACCCATTTTCCTACAAGTTGTAATTTAATAATACAAATAACATGGTGGAATATGAAGCTCTCCTCTTAGGAATGGGCATGGAAAAAGACATGGGAATCAAGAAGTTGAGATGTTAGGATGATGTGGAGGTGATAGTAAAGCAATTCCGATAACAATATCAGGTACAAAATCCAAGACTTTAGCATTATAGAAACAGAGTATGAGACTGCATTAAATATTTCAATGCATTTTCCATCAAAGCTATCCCAAGAGAGAAAAAAAGAAAAGGATGATTCTCTTGTAGTTTTGGCTTCCCTAGTGACATCTCATCCTTCTTTTGGTAAATATAAGGTGACCATTGAAATGGTATTCAGGCCTAGTGTACCGATAATGTAAATCATTGGCGTGTCTTTAATGATGATACCCAAATTCTAGAATTTTTGGAACAAAGGATAGTTTCAATAATCTCTTATTTAAAAGAATTAAAAATCCACACCAAGAAGTGGTAGCCATAGAAGAGAAAGAAGGAATTGAAGCATGAAGGAGTAATCAAATTGAAAGGAAATAAGATTCCTAAATGCCTATTTTCTCTGGAAGATATCTTTAACAAACATGACAGATTCATTCAAGAGAAAGCAAAATAATCTTCTTAGTGCCCAATTAATTTTGATAAGGAAAAAATCTGCACCTTGATGGATCCAAGGATGGTCAATATTGGAAAATGTTGCTCGCCCAAGGAGAAGAGAAGGTTTGTTGTGATACTCAAGAAATATTCAGATGTTTTGTCCTACTCTTATGATGAACTCAAATCCTTCCAACCGAAGGAAATGCATCACTCAATTTCCTTGAAGCAGGATGCCAAGCCATTCAAGAAAAAAAAGGCCATATAACCCAAAGATTATTGATACCATCAAATATGAGGTAATGAAGATGCTTAATGTAAGGATTATATTTCCCTTCCACCATTCCACATGGGTGGCCAACATTGTGTCGGTGTGGAAGAAGAATGGTGAAATAAGAGTATGTGTATATTTCCACAACTTAAACCAGGCATCACTAAAATATAATTATCCTCTTCCTATCATGGACCACATTCTTCAAGTAGTCACTGGATCTGAAATGATTTTATTTCTTAATGGATTCTTAAGGTACAATCAAATCAAAGTGGTAGAGGAATATCGCACCAAGACAACCTTCACAACACCTTGGGGCACTTTTTCCTACAACAGAATACATTTTGGCCTAATTAATGTGGGAGCTACATTTCAAATGGTGATGGGTTTGGCATTCAAGTATTTAAAACATTACATTGTCATATATCTTGATGATTTCACGGTGTTTTTAAAGAAGATGGGAGATCATATCCATCACTTAGAACAGGTACTTATAAGGTGTAGAAAACATGGCATATCACTAAACCCAAAAAAGTGCATTTTTAAAGTTACAGAAGGCCAGTTACTAGGGCACATTGTGAAAAAACATGGAGCACACATTGATCATGACAGAGTACGAGCCATTCAAGCACTATCTCTACCCACAAGAAAGAAAGGAGTTCATTCCTTCTTCGAAAAGGTGAACTTTCTTCATTGCTTTGTTCTTGAGTTTTATGAATTGAAAAATCATATCACCACCATGATGAAACCACAAGAAAAATTCAAATGGAACAATGAAGGAAAGGACACATTTGAATAGATCAAAAAATCCATTTCCAAGGCTTTGACCCTTACGTCTCCAGATTTTAACAAAGGATTCATCATGTATTGTTATGCATTAGAACATACCCTCTCTATCGTTCTTGTTCAAAAGAATGATGAAGGCGTGGAAGCGCCTATTGATTTCATGAGTTGTCCATTGAAAAATAATGAACTAAACTACAACTAGTTGGGGAAGCATTCCTATGTATCACCAAGGCTATAACAAATTTTAGATTTTACATCCTCAACTCTCATATGGTGGTGATGGTCATCGACAAAGTGCAATCAAGTCCATCTTGACACAACAAGATCCCTGAGCTAAAAGAGGAAATTGGATTACAAATACTCAAGAATATGAATTAGAGATTCGACCCTCCAATTTGGTAAGGGGAAACGGTTTGTGTAGGTTGATTGTTGAAGATGAAACACTCAAAGCTAAACATAGTGAAGAAAATTGTGCTTGCTCAGCTTGTTTCAAAAATAATCCACATGTTCTCTTTGTAACCACCACTGATGTATTATTTTGGTCTGATCTTTCTTAAAAACCATAATACTAAAAAAGAAACTATGTACCGAATAATAGAATAATTCAATTTGAATTCATTCGAGATGTCTCAATATAAGAGTGATACACATAAATAGGAGGATGCACTCCTTAATAAAAGGATTCAAAAATCATCTCCAACTTCCCCTACAATCTCTCTCATCTCTAAGATATCTCCAACATCCCAAATATCCCTCAAGACTAATCAACGTGAGATGTTATCACAACACACTCACACTAACTATATTATTAATATGAGTTATATTAACTCAATATTAATAACATACACAATATATTAATAATGTTACACAATATATTTGTAACATTCACTCCCCTATTGTTAACATTATTAATTCCCAATATACACTCCCCTAATGTTGACATGGTACAACATAACTCCTTTTACTACAACATGTTGCACGAGCTTGCCTCATAATCTAGATCAAAGAAAGGCATGTAAACTTCCAACTGGATGACTGTCTTACTGCACATGACCAAAACTATGTGAAGGAATGCATCCCACATTTACTCCATGAAAATAATGCACTCGAAATTCCACTGGCAGATCATCTTCATAAATAAGGAAATCAAGAGGACCCCTACATCATTAAAATTTTATCTATCTTTTTACATCTGTGGTTTTCTAGATCTACCACCAACCCTTTCCAAATATATGAGTGTTACAATAAACTTAGAGACATACTCTACAATGTTTTCTTCTAGGAGGTTACATATAGGAATTTCTCACACATTACAATTGAACAAGAATGTGACATCTATTCTTATTTTCACACAGTGGAAATTAACACGCAACTGAAAAAATGCCACAACTTCATTGTGTGGCCCCATCACTTGTGGTTGGCGAGAGGTTGTTGATTGACCTCCTTCCTCCATTTCCTCCATCCTCCATCTAGATGCTACTTAGTTCAACCGGATGTGATCATTAAGCTCTAAGAATATCCCCAACAATGTTGACTAGGATGTTGCGTACAAGTGATAATATGTCCGTAAGGAATTTTTTTGGACTTTTTGATACTAACTTAGACTCAACACAATGTCAACAATTCTTTACTTTGACCACCTTAATGTTGAAAAATTAAATTTTGATATTGAGGACAATTGACATTGTGATGGACTTGACAATAAACACAATAATTAAAAAATAATATTTAACTACTTTTATACTTTAACTCTTGACAATAAAATTTACATAACACAATGATATTTAACAATTACTAATAACTTTCACTTATTAACGTAAATACATTTCGATATATAACATAATAATTTGACATACACAAACAAACTATATTAAATTTTCAAAATAATACATTAAACAATACTATTTTTGTAATGAATCAGATTAATTTATTATAAAATTAAGCCCAAAGCATAAATTTAAAACAAACCTAATTTTAACAATTACAAAGACTCAATATTGAATATTGTTTATTACACTAAATTATTAACAATAACTAAAATTATAAACATTTATTTTAATACAGACTATGTTTAAAGAATTAAACAAAAACTATAACAAATAAATTAGAACATTGCATTGTAATTTTTTACTTTACTTTACATTAAATACTATGGAACAACTTATAATAATAAATCCAAATTCCAATCGATTCAAATGAAACAATTAGGATTCTTTAAATGACTACACACCATGTACACGTGGGCCAAGGGAAATGCTGAAAGGATATTTCTGAGGCTGGAAATTACATTTTCCTCCTAATTATTGCTGCATGAGCAATGGAAACAACAGATATGCAAGTCCAACTTTGTATACAAATGATTCTGTCATTTCTCCTAAACTCATATCTAGGTTTCGCAATTTTACGCGAGAATGTTTTCAACATCAAAATAAACAAACCTAGAAAAAATCAAAATATTTTGGATCTGGGTTTTGTAGTTAAGATCAATTTATCAATTTTTTTATATAGATGCCCACGTCTTGATCACCATGTAATTTCTAATAAATCTCTATTTTCTTAAAAACAATTGTCAGACATTTTCTTAACCTGCATATAAGAAAATGAGTCCTTATCCATGAGATTTTGGTGTTCAATAATGGATCACACCATCTATCAACTCATTCAAATGCAAAAAACCATAATAATGAGGATGACAATTGCTCGATACCAAATATTATTTTGGTCCGAGGTTTCTTAGAAACCGTAACACTAAAAAGAAACTATGCACCGATAATAGAATAGTGCAATTTGAATTCATTCAGATGTCTCAATACAAGAGTGATACACATAAATAGGAGGATGCACTCCTTAATATAAGGAGTCAAAATCATCTCCAACTTCCCCTACAATATCTCTCATCCCTAAGATATCTCCAACATCCCAAATATCCCTCTAGACTAATCAACGTGAGTAGTTATCACAACACATCACACTAACTATATTATTAATATGAGTTATATTAACTCAATATTAATTACATACAAAATATATAATAATGCTACAAAATACATTTGTAACATGATGAGTGGTATGTTGATATTGCCTATTACTTAACTTATGGAGAATGCCCTTCTCATCTTGATTTCGAGCAAAGGAGAACACTCAAGCTGACAAGAAAAAAAAATTGTAATATGGAATCATGCACTTTACAAGAGAGGTCTGGATGGATGTTTCCTCAGGTGTGTAGATAAAGAGCAACAAGAAAAATTGCTTAAAAAATACCATGACCAAGTGTGTGGTGGATATTAATCAGTGATGGTCACTACATAAAAGATCCTATGAGGAAGGTATTATTGGCCCACCCTCTTTACAGACACTAAAGATTGGGTTTTTGAATGTGAAGCATGCCAACAATTTGTTGGGAGACCAGAACTTGTTGCACTGCCACTCAGGATAGTTGTTATTGAAGAACCATTTCAGTGTTGGGGATTAGATTTCATTGGCATTTTGAATCCTCACTCAAGCGCAGGGCACACCTATTCTCTCATAGTGACAGACTACTTCACAAAATGGGTAGAAGCCATTCAATCCAAACAAGCCAACATCAAAATAGTATGCAACTTCATCAAGGAGAATATCATAGTACGTTTTAAAGTGCCAAAAAATATTGTAGAAGAAAATGCTACTTATTTCTCTTCAAGAGAGTTCAATGAGTTTTGTTATGGCTACGAAATCTCTTTATCTCATTCATCGGACTACTATCCATAGGGATATGGATAGGCTGAATCAAGCAATAAGTACATTTTAACAATTTTCCGTAAAATCGTAGATAAAAACCAAAGGAATTGGCACAAAATTTATATGATGCATTGTGGGTGGACATAATCACTCCCAATAAGGAAATAGGTATGTCACCATTCCAACAATTGTATGGGGTTGAAGCATATATTCCCATCACAATCGAGATGCTAGCTCTCAAGTTGTTACAAGGAATAGAAGATGGATAGTACAAGGATTCCATTGACAAGAGGATCCTCTTTCTTGAGAAACTATAAGAAAATAGACTCGAGTGGTGGACCGTATTAAAGAGCACCAGTTGAAAGTAAAGAAGATTTTTGACAAGCAAGCCAAAGCAAGAGAATTCAAAGTTGGAGACTTCGTCCTGAAATGGGACAAGAGAAGGGAACCAAAAGGCATTCATGGAAAGTTTAATTCATTATGAATCAACCCATTCCATATTCGTAAAGCTTGCGATGAGAATGTTTTTATATTCTCATATTTGGATGGAATGCCACTGGAATTGCCTCGTAGTGGGAAATACCTAAAATTGTATCATCAGTAAAAGTGTGTTATCCCCCGCTTTGTACCATAGGTGATTGTTTGGTTTGTTTCCCTTTATGTTGTGTGTCGTGTGTTTCCTTTATGTTATTTGTGTGTGTGTTTCCTTCTTCGTTATCCTTCTTTCTTGTAAATTGTTCATGAATCTGCAGTAGCTAATGGATAAGGAACTAGTCAATGGATCATATAGTCTAAAATTGAGATTATGGACTCCCCATGTCATGTCTTCACTACACTCAGTGCATGTCATGTCCCTAAGCTAGAGCCAGCATTTGTTATGTAAATTTACAACAAGGAAATCAACAATTTCGTAGCATGACAACTATACTCTTGTGTTAACTTTTTTAATTCCTATCATTCCAAGACACCCCGAGTCTATCCAGTTAGTCCAAGTGACCTCCTGATTAATTTTATCTCACCCCTAGGTGATTTAGGAAATTCCATTCATTCCCCCTAGGTGATTTTAGGAGTTCATTAAAAGTTGCAAGTAGTTGTGGGAAGGGCTATCACTAGCCTCCCTAGGGCTAGAGAAACCCAATGGAGCAGAGAATAAGAGAAAAAATGAATGTAGATGTGATTCAAAGGTCTTGAGACATCATGAAAATGATTCGGGAAGATTTTGGAAGGGCTCAAAGAAGTTGGGGAAGTTTCACCAAAATTAGGGTTCACATGCCTAGTTAGTGCACAAGCCAAAACAACTGTTGGGCTTCCAAAGGTGATTCCAAGAACTCCAGATGGATTTAGGAGAAAAACAAAACATCTCCATAAATATAATTCTAATCCCTATAATATTTTTAAATCAGTTGTTTCACAACACTTAGGTGCATTAGGTCTACAAGCATTTTTCTCATGCACATGTGGAGTACCAAATCAAAAATCTGATTTTTAAGGGATTAGGTGGAATAATAAAGAATTGATACTTAGATCATTGGATTCAAAAGGAAATTTTCAATCATGATCATATAAAATTTCACCAAAAAATTCCATCTGGAGCTCAAGATATCATCATCTCAAGTTGTCCTCTTGCAGTGAGTTCAAGAGTTAGCCAAATTTTGAGAGGACATGTGTCAACTCCAAGATCCTGGTGTGATTTTTGTCCTCGACATCCCTCAAGGTCAGGTAAATAAACCATGAAATTTTTTTCCCAGCCCCGTATGACCTCTAAAAACTCATGCGACCCTCAGGATTGTCAGTTCAGCCCCCGGGTGTAGTTGGAAGCTCAAATTCCCTACCATTGGATCTCCGCTACATGTCAGCTCCAGGATCACCGTGGAATTTGATGTCCCTCATGTCCCTCACATTTTAGGGACATAAAACCTTGAAAAATCAACCCATCCCTCTAAGGGAAACTTTTGGTCACCCATGTGACCCGCTTCCAACCCCTCAGTGCTTTAAAGCTGAATTTCTAGCTATCACTCCCTGTCGTCGGATTGTCGTCATGTTTCATCATCTTTCTCACCATGGAAACTGATGTCCCTCACATACCTTTGAGGTGAGGGACATCAAGGACAAGAAAATTCACCCAACCCTCTTTGTGCATATTTTTTGAATTATTTTTCAATCCCCAACTGTCGCTTTCGTCCCGCTTCTTATATTTAACTCTCATGTGCACAGTTCTTCCTCCAAACTTCTCTGACACTCCCTACCACCACTCCACAATTGTTAAACCTCAAAATAGGTATATCATAGAATTTTTTTCCTCTACTCCATGAAATAATATAGGTCTCTGAAGGAAGTTTGAGAAAATAAGGAAGAAGAAGCGAAGAACGAAGAGAAGAAAACAATGAACATATCCATAGCCATGAAACGAAGATTCATAGAAATCTTGCAAACCAGTGCATAAAGAATTTTATTTTTCTCTATCCAATTCCATTAAAAATACATTCAAACTCTCCTCTCATGTAATAGATCATTCATAGTGAAGAAATCTCTTTTCCAGCTCAACGAAGAAAAAGTTGAATTTCCCATCAAACCAATTGTCAAATTGAAGAAAAATTTCACGTCAAGCACTAGAAGAAAAAACCCACATCATAAATATATATTTTTTTTATAGCAGAGGAGATAACAAGACCTACAATTTTTAAGGTCCATTAATGGCTACCGTGTCCGTAATATTGTCGGGTCCAAAAATGGAAATTTTAAAATCTCCTGGACTATTGAGCGGGTAGGTCTAAAATATCAGAGGGGCGATATTGGGAAAAAACCCATATCAGAAAAATTCATTCCACATCAATCCAACCTCCAGAAGAAAACTTTCTTAAAATAGCAGGTCTTTTGCATAAGGGACTTTGCTATTTAGGAAAGTCAAAGCACGAAGAACTTGTGAAGGAGACGTAGACATTGGAGGTGCACTACAACTGAGAATTCATTGGAAAGGGCATTTTGGCACTTACTAAAAATAGTAAGTGGTCCTAAAAGAACCTACTAAAAATAGGGAGATAATCTAGAAGGAGGGAGGAGGAACGCAGGGAGAAGGGGGAATTAGGGTTGCGAATATCAAATTGAGATTTGAGGGAGTTACTTTTTCATACGTACTAAAAATAGTAAGTTGTTATTATAGGAAAACATGAAGTAGAAGTGGACAGGAAAAAGTGGATTGAGAAGGTGGTGAGGAGAATGATAAATTGGTTTCAAAAGAAGTGAGTCATGATCATCTAGTTACAAGGAATTCCCCCAAGTCGAAGTGATTCTCCCATCATTCATCTTCAAAATTCATAAAGGTGACTTCCAATTTTAAACACTCTAGAGAAATTTTGAAAATAGAGGCCACAGAATTGGAAGCTTCTCCTCACAAGAAGACACCAAAGAAACTCAAGGTAGAAGAAGGATTGTATGGATCACTGCGAGAGGAATATTTTATCACAAAAATGTAGGAAAAACCCCCATAAAAAAGGCACAAGTGGATGAAGAACACATGGTTTAAGATTCAGTCTTTGAGCCACCACAGGAGGTTCCCCCTCTTGATGACACCCATGCCTCTCTCATTCAGGATTTACCTCCTCCTTCAGAAAATGGTACCATCGATGCACCTATCATTGAGCCTGATTCTGATGAGATGTTCCCTTGGATATAGGAAATAATTGTCCCTAACACCCACACTATGTGGCAAGTGGCAAACCCTAATCTATCGATCGATCGTCTCATTGGTCAAAGAAAAATATCAAAAAGCTCGCACATACTTGCCTCACGCTTTTCAATGGGGAAACATGTAATCCATACTATCAAGTAGCTCGGCCCAAGGTTATCAAGCCAATGGATGAAATGACACCAGATGATTATGAGATGAGCATGATCCAAATGGGACCGACAACTCATGAAGGGAATTTGCACATGTATCGGCAATCTTCTGCTCGCATGGTGGCAAGGAATAAAGAGTATAAGAAGAAGATTGATGAACTAAAGGAGTAGGTGCAAACTCTGTCATTCTATGTGCAACATCTAGTTGATCATAATGCCATGAAAATTCCCACTGAGGAAGTTGTGTCCATCAATAGCTTCAATACACAATCCATCAGGAAGAGAAACTTGTTCACCATACAGGGGCAAGTGAATAATGAGAGGATTAACTCACTTTCCAAAAGAGGGAAGTTAGTACTCTAAGAAGTAGTCAAAGTATTCACTTATATGTGTGCGAAAACAAATAGGACATAAACACTCAAGGAGGACTTAGAGAAAGAAAGGGACTATTGGGAACCTTTGGGCCCAGTAGTAGATGAAATGAGTAACACTTATCGCCTGGATTTGATCAAAAGTAAGATCTTTGAAACTCCCTCAGAAGACTTGTCATGTGTATAGGTGGGGGCCTTGGCAATCAGGTTTGAGGCAATCAGTTGGACCATTAAGAAACTGGAGGAGAAAGTAGAACAAGTGTACAAATCATAGGATAGTGTAAATCAAAAAATTCAGAAACTCAGAGTACCTGCAATGGTGAGGATACAACTGTTGATGAGTTGATTGGTCCATTTGAAGAATACATCAAGAGAGAGGTAGGAAACCCATCATCCTTCACTAAGGATACCCTCAAATTCCTCTCATAGATTCGTGCCTCTATTGCACTTATCGTAAAGAAACATTCATCATGGTTCGGGACATTCAAAGACATCAACAGTGTGGATGATGGAGGGACAAATACCTTGAGCTGCATTCACATTCCTCATGTCAACAAGGTGGAAGTTGCAGCTACTCATTTGAGAAAAGAGCTTGGAGGAACATAAGACTTCTCAGGAGCGTGAAGTGAAAACCAGTTAGGGAGTGAGATCAAATCCACTGTAGTGAGCTCATCCTTCTGCATAATTCTCCTTCTTTCTTCTTCTTCCTCTCCTTTCTCTCTCTCTTCTCTTCTCACCCGATGCTCTCTCTCATCAATGTTATATTTTTGTGTTGAGGTTTTTACTTTTTAATATAACTTTAAGTGACTTTAGAAACATAATGTAAACTTTAAGTCACCTTATTTTTATAAAAGGGACTTAAATATTTAAGTGGAATATGAACAGTCTAAAGTCACCTTAAAGTATTTGAAAAGTCACCAGAAGATGAGGAGTTGCCTTCTCTTCTATAAATTGTAACAAGCTCCTCATTTGAGCTTCTTCTTATATACCTTCCAAGACTTCTTAGATATTAGAGTTGTTTTTTGTGAATTCATGAGAGAGATATCCTTGTGAAGAGAGTAAAGAGATAAAAAGTTTCTTGCATTTCCTGTACTCAAAAATGTCTTCTATTTCTATGTTATGTACAATTTATGCTTGAGCTTCAATAAAGGAAGAAGGAATTTTAGCCTTTTTTGACTGAGGAGTTTAGTGGTACTTTGTGCTCATTAAATGCTATTTGGTCTTGTTGTTATTATGTAGATTTGTTTTCTTCTAAATTCAAGTGCATGTAATGAAATTTCTGGCTAGTGTATACAAGTCTCTGATTTTATACTTGCAACATTAGTTTCTCTTTTCTAACTTTCTCACCCCCTTTCCCACTTTCCTCAAAAATTCCTCTCTTGCAGATATATGCAAGATTTTGCAGTGCAGGGTCAACGGAGTGCCCCTATTGATCCCCCGACCGAAAGACTACCAGGATAAAAAATCATTTTTTACTCACGCATGCACGTACGAAAGTTGCACTGGTTAAGAAGAGGGACTTAGACTCTTAGAGCTTTGGCAAGATAACCACCAATTTTTCCCTAAAATTTTTCATTTCCAATAAGGTGCGATAGGGGAAACCTACAACAAAGTGGATGCGACACAAAGTGAAGTGAAGGTGACATTATAATACACCTTGAAAGAACCATATTTTCCACCATCACCATGGCACTAGAACCCAACTTAGACACTATCACCCAGTGATTTTGTCCCCTTTTAAGTAATACTATCAAGAATAACTTTCGAACAATGTTTTTAGACAAAGCATATACATTCCAAACTGAGCCTATTCAACCATCAATCCATACATTCAAATATCAACTAAGTCACTCTTATCCTCTTGTTGGTTGCACTTTAGTATCATTATACTTTATTATATTACATGTTTCTTATATATTTAATTTAGTCCAGTCCTATAGTTAAGATTTAATTTTTTTAAATCACTTACCATTTAGTAGGGTTTCTTAGGTAAAAATAATTGTTGACCTATATTTTACAATTAAACTTTATAAAATCCTTTTATTCCTCTAAGAATTGATCCCTCTAATTTTCCTAGATATGGTTAACATGCATAAGTGTTTTTTTCTTGAACCCACCAAGATATATTTTATCTAAGGTGGTTTACCAAAAATATTTTCCTCTAATTTTTCAATTCTTTAAAATAAATTAGTCCCTTTCTCCAACTCCCACACTACCGTTCTTCCTCTTTTTCCTTCTCACAAAAAGGGGGTTTACTTTAAGGTTTCTATCAAGTAATCACCCTATTTGAATATAGAATCATTTGTTTCATATTTTTTATTTCCATTGTTTACATTTGCATTTCCTTTCATTGATTCATTTCTTCATAAGGGGCTAACTCCTCTATAAAATTTCTCAACTCATATTTGAAGTAATACTCTACCATTAGTGCTTTATTTAAATATATCCTACCCTAGTGCATCATCTCACTTTGGGAACCATTTATCTTATGTTGCTATAGACGATTCATTATATTTATTTGTGTTTTGTACTATATATTTCATATCCCTTCCTTTTCGTTTTATTTCTATTGATATGTTTTTCTTATATATGATACATCTTCCTTAGTATCCAAACCTGGATTGGCTTTATCTATATTATTGTTAATTTTGGGATGTTCTATCCCATATGGTCATATTTGTGATATTTTTTGCATCTAAAAGGGATTGTTTTATAACACATCACTTTCATCCATAATATCTCTCCAAACTTTAAGGTTACAATCTTTAGAAGCAATTGAGTAAGATCTATCTCTACAAATATTCTTACATAGTTTGAGATACTTTTCCATAATATGGGTTCTAATTTTTATCTAGAATACTTTGAAATGTGGAATGGAAAGAGGGTATCGCCTCAAGATTTTATTATAGGAGGAAATTTATAGGAACCAAGTCCTTAAATATAAGAAGGCAAGGTGAAGGTAGAGATGATGAAAATGATATATATATATATATATATATATATCTATATTCATACTTTACATTAATATGATGTGTGTGTGTGTGTGTGTGTGTGTTATATACACATACATCGTATTAATGTAAAGTATATATATATATATATATATATAACTCATGAATGTATGTATTATTGAATTAAATTTATTAATTAATTAGGTTGTTGATGTGATATAAATAGTGAAAGAAAATCGACACGTATTTATCGGTGATGGATGTGGATCCTTGCAAGGGAATGTGATGGAAAGGGAGTATGTGTGGTTTATATAGTTTGGGAAGGTTAGTTCATTACCTCCCAATTTGGTATTTTTGTTGGTTTAGGAGTCTCCAAGGGTGTAGGAAGCCATGTCTTCCAATATTTTGTTTTGTGGTTTTGGGTGGATCATCCAAAGTGAGATAAAAACCTATTTCCAGTGTCTTTTCTAGGACCTTCATATCCTTTGAAGAGGAGATTCTAGATTATGACCATTATTTTGTGAGAAGAGGAATCATTTACAAGTTTAACATAATTGTCATGTGTCTATCAAGTCTTCACTCTTAGATCTTTGAACATTGACGACCAATAATAGGACTTGATGTGGATATCTACCGTTGTGTTAGGGATTTTTTCATAGTTTTATTTACCTTATTGTTGACATGATAATGTACTTGAAAATATATGGCTCTATAAATAATACTACTTACTAATAAAACCATAGTTCTAGTCTTTCAACCACATCACCGAAATTTTCTCAATCAAACCAGTTTGGGTAAGATTACCACATCTCCCCTTACGATTCTAAAATGAATCTTATTTTATTATCATGGGTAAATCCTTGGGGAAAATATCAGTCATTTATTCAGTGACTAATAGGTGCTCTCATCCTACAAATGATTGCATCTTTTTGGAGTTGGATACTTTCATCAACCTCTCGACTTTTATTGAGTTAAAATTTTAGAGAGAATATTTTTCTCAATCCCTTGATTATGAAGTCTTAGAATTTTGATAATGGGTTTATTTTGAGTTAGGTCACTTTGAATCCAAATACCAGCACCTGAAATTTAAAGGACACTCTACCTTGCCACCTATGTGTGGAAGTCATTACAATATATTTTTAGATTATAAATAATAATGTGAGGGTTTTGGGGGAGGAGCCTCTAACCCAAGTAGAAGAAGAGGCTAATTTGGTGAAAGATACATATTTTTTAATACTCATAGTGATCCCTCTTGATCAAATAACATCTAGTCTAGATGTGAAAGGTAGATCCTTCCAAAAAGTAGTTTCAATCAATTGAGACTCTAGAATTTTATATACCATGTGATCCTAAACTAGATATAGCTAATGAGACATGCAATATTATTATTTGTAAAAATAAGAAGGGAGTATGAAAAATATATATAATTAATCAAGTTAGAGATTTTGTTCATCAGCTCAAAGGAGTTACTTTGTAAGCATGTTTGTGCAACTAGATTAAGAATATTACATTTTCTTCTAGTATGATCGGGGTAGAAGAATGGTGAAGGGTATATTGAATATTTGTGGACTAATTGGTGCTCCTAAAATCTCTTGTGTGAATTGTTTTTGAGTAGGATCCAATGGATGGTTGTTGGTTGTTAAGCATACATTCTTGATTTTTAAAGTTTACTCATTCAAATTAAAAAGTAAACATTTTCTTTAATGCACATAAATTTCAAATATATCTACATCAGTTAATTATTACATAGTAATAGCATTTTCCACATAAGCTAATCTTTAGAACTCTATTTTTCTCTTTAACACAATCATATATATATATATATATATATATATATATATATATATATATATTCATCATCATCCATCTCAGTGTATCCTAAACTCTTCAACAATTTTCCCATTTCTTGTTAGTGTAGCTTATCGTTTATCCTTTTATTTTTTTACTAGGATAATTCTTGTATGTGTGTTATCCCTATACTTATTCAATTAGATTTCTTAGGCATACTAGTTGTGTGGAGTTAGCTAAATCGCTAGTATTAGTTAGTGAGAGTTCTCACCACTAATCTAGGTTGTATTTGCACTACCCTCCCACTATATGTACATTCCGATTATTGAGATAATATACAGAGCATAATATTGAGATGGAGCTAAAACATAAATTAAAAAGAAAAATAGTGCATCGTTTAAATGGACCATTACGACGGGAAATTGTTTCCTTAATAATTTTTATCGGTAGCTTGGAATTAAGTATCTTCTTTTGTAAAAGTTCATATTTTTAATTTCCCACATATTGGTACCATTTAGAGCTACACTAGTTTATAATGTGAAAAAAATAGGGGTGTTGTAATCGCATATAGATGCATTTTTGGCTAAGCCTAATGTCCCATTTTTTTGGGTGTTGCATTGTTGCATCTATCATGGATTTTGAGAACGAGATGTTTTTCTCCGAAGTGTGTTGATTTTAGGAGGATATTTTCAAATTTGTGGAATAAAATAGATCACTTAAAAATAAAATCTCTCTTCTTCATAAGCTCATTTATGAAAAATATTAACTAATACACTCCCTACAACAAAGACTTGCTCACTTACAACATCATCCTCACATTATGGACTTTCATACCACTACACATGTTCCTAGTCCACTTGCACATATTGCTCATGTACCCAATGACCTTGTTTTGTCAATTTTTGAGCCTGCTCCTATATCTAATGCTTCTAATCTTGTTTTTTTAATGCATGTTACTCTTCCATACCTATGCCTATTACAGTAACACATTTAGTGTATCCCACTTTAATGCTTCTTCTCACATGCATGGATCTTTTGAGAAACATACCACTACATTCGGTTCTCACATGATCTAGTGTATGGGATTTTTTGGTAAAGGTATTAGTAGACATTCATAGGGTATTAACTCCCCTATTCAACCTCTTAAGTTATGTATTATACCATTTGCATTGTAGTACTTCTTGGTTTGATCTTTTTCTTTAGTAGGTGTAGAGCGTATCTCATTTTTTTAGAGATTTTCTATCTATATTTTCAAATCATTTTAGGCATGTTGACATTTTTTTATACAGCTATTCTAGTCAATCCCATTGTAACTTTTTAGTGTTTGAGGAGTGGTGTGGCCACTCATATAGATTTTATAGTGTCACTCCACCCATTCAACAATATAGGAGGGTGTGGTGTTGATCATGCTTCTTTGGGTCTTATATGTTTTCCATATTACCTTATCTATTCTTAGATTGTGGTAATCCTATTACTTTGGATCTTGTGTTCTTGCCTTGTTTCCATGGTTGTTGTTCTTGGATCG
This sequence comes from Taxus wallichiana var. yunnanensis, assembly GCA_018340775.1. Classification (NCBI taxonomy): domain Eukaryota; kingdom Viridiplantae; phylum Streptophyta; class Pinopsida; order Cupressales; family Taxaceae; genus Taxus; species Taxus wallichiana. The sequence goes on from CM031239.1 coordinate 190,325,476, forward strand.
TGGCACATATATTTATAGTAGTTGATAAAGTTATGTTTAGTGTTTTTATTGCACTTTCAACATCACTCCATTTATAGTCTCCTTGTATGGAGCTATTCTGATGCAACCCAATGTCATTTATTTTTAAGTTTTGTGATCGAGAAATAGATGCGAGACCATAGTACATACCAAAATTCTTTAGAATTTTATGATTTTTTTTAGTTGAGCTTCTTTGGATGCCTTACTGTGTGATTTTTATCTCTAGTTTGTTTTGACTTGTTTTTGGGTACCTTGCGGTGATTTTTTCATCCATGGTAACTCATTTTTTCCAATATATTGTACGTGGGTACCTCATCAAGCCTTGTTGTTGGGACCCACCTTCTTTTCCACCCACCTAAGCTATGCTTATGGGGGAGTTAGTGTAGGTTATCATTTATCTTTTGATTTGTTTATTAGGATAATTTTTGTACTTGGTTTATCCCTACACTTGTTGAGTTAGTTATATTAGGTGTACTAATTATGTGGATTTATCTTCATAGTCTTGTAGAGTTAGATTAATGTCAAATATCAGTTAGTGATATTTCTCACCACTAGTTTAGGTGGTAGTTGCACTTCCCTCCTCATATATGTACATTTTTACTATGTAGCTAATGTAAGAGAATGTAATTCATTGTATGTGATGTTCTATCAACATATGAAACCTTATGTCTTGGAGTAATCTTGTTACCATTCCTTTCATTTCTATCACATACATATATCTATAAAACTATATTTATCCATTTCATATTTTATTTTCCTCTACTTTTTTGAAAGGTGGCACAATTTTTCATATCTTTAGCTTATTGATAGCATATTTTAATTGTTTGTACATCTTCACCCCCAAAACCCCGCATAATTGGGAAAAGTACTTCAAGTGTGTTTAAGGGAGAGGAAATATTTTTTAACACCCAAAAATTCAAGGGTTAAATATCAAATTGTATACCATATAAAATGTGAAATTACTCATAAAACATGCTTACAAGACTTATCTTCATATAAATATTCTACCTAAAACTAAAAAATATAAAATTTACAATGTAGCATCACTATAGTCTAACATATGGTTATATGAGAGTAGTTTATATAGGTTGATGGAAACATGCCACACCAAGACCCCGCCATTATACCTTATATATCTCAGTTACTAAAAACTATGCCATTAAATTTTAGGGATTTTAATAAATAAATGAAGACTATTACCATGTAAAAATTGACTATTGATATCAAATCCATTGAACAACTATAGTGCATATACCAAAAAAATGATATTTATTATCTATTTGTTAATCTTTACAATGTAGCCACAATATAGTCTAACATATGTTTATTTGAGATTAGCTTATATAGGTTGATGGAAACATGCCACATCAAGACCCCACCATTATACCTTGTATATCCCAGCTTAATAAAAATTATGCCATTAAATTTTATGGATTTTAATATATAAATGAAGACTATTACCATGTAAAACACTTGACTATTGGTGTAAAATCCATTTAAAAACTATAGTGCATATACCAAAAATGATATTTATTGTCTATTAGTTAATCATATATATATATATATATATATATATATATATATATATATATATATATATATATATATATATTCATACTTAGCTATTTATGCACAATTTCTCCATTACATTTCAAGAATGTAAGTTTCTTATTAAAGGATTTATTCTTTATATTTTTATATTTTATATATATTCAAGTTTTTACTTTCTCCTAGCAATGAATGTAACCATTCATGTTGTATTTCCTCTACTTTATCAATACAAGCCTATAAGTGTAGGATTTATTTATTCCATTTATTTATTTATATGGATTATTCTTACACGTGGATTATTCCTACACTTTATGAGTAAGCTTGCTTAGGTTTACTAGTCATAGGAGTTACACTTGGAGTTATTGACAAAAGTTACACTTAGCCATTGTTAGCTAAGTGGAATTTACTCTTAGTTTGACTATGCCAAGTTTGTGAGTTGCAGTTCTATGTTGGGCTCTGATTCCACTAATAATGGATAAGTTACACCTTGATCTCCTATATGTACAACATCATTTATGAGAAATAACAAGTAGTGTATTTGGAGAAATCTTTCCTTTGAGTTACTTTTTGTAATTTGAATGCAATTTTGCACTTGTTTTTCTATTAGAAATCCTTACAGATACTCTAATAAATCCCATGTTTTTATACTTTCCTCTTTCTCATCTAGATTATTGAATTTTGGTGGTAGATATTTTCCTCAAATGGTTAGTACCCCTTTCTTAAATAGATGGTATTCTATCTATTTATGTGTGGACAATCTCCTTGAAAAAAAAAATTCATTATTAGGTATTTTTCTTCACCTTTGAGGATTTTTAAGTAATAGTTGTAGGAACGACATAATATTTTAATATAGGTGTTTTAGATTTGGACTTTAAATTGATATTATTTATAAGAAAATATTTATCTCCTAAGCTTCCGAAGGTAATAATTCACATTCTCCTTTCTATTTTAGGGATTTTATCCTACATTTATGTGGGTAAAGATGCCCTATATGACTCCCTTATTACCCATGTTTATGTAAAGTGTATATTTTTCTAGGGGTTTAACGCAATTGCTTGTCTTAGACAAACCTAAACTTTATACTAAATGTTTTAAATTATTATTTTATGTAAAAAAATTCATTATAGCAAAGGTTAATGAAGAGAAGAGAAACTATTATTAAATTAAATATACTTGATTACCTTTTTTCAAATTTGAACAAGGTGAGGATAAATAAAAATCTCAACATTTGTTATTTAATTGTGTTTATCCATGGATAAAATCCTCTTATAAACTTTTTTTCTCTCTTTAAATGTATGGAGTCAAATTAATTTTAAATAATTTGTTTGATAGTAATATTCTAACTTAGTTGTAGTTTGATGTTATCTTGAACCATTATAATGGATGTTGATATGAGAAAAACTTTCATTGTCAACACTTTACATGTACAACGATTAAACTATGCTAGAAAGGTTAGGTTTTTACCATCATTGAGGAAATGATAGAAATCACATTGTTGTGTTTTTATTTGATTCTAATAAATTATGTTTTTATACTTATGTTTCTACCGATACTTATTCACATTAATATTAGTTAAAATATTTTTAGTAACAATTATTATTAGCACAACAAGTAATAATTAAGAGAAATTCTCCATGTAATCAATTTTTTAACAAAAAAACATCATTTTGATTATATATTCGAATTATGTGTCTGTTGCAAAATATAGCAAGGTGATACATTATTGGAAATTACATGTTAATAGAATGCTTGGCCAATATACATCTATCAAAACCATATTTATATTTTCTTGAATAAAAATGAATGTTACATAAGACATAAACTCGATCCTTCCCAAAAATAGTTTAAAATATTTTAAGATATCACAACCAAAAATTAGGGAGGGGTGATTATAACTATGCATTTATGTTTGAAGTGGGGGTGTTCGAAGTTGGTAGTCTCCTAGCTATGTTGACATATCTCATAGGTGTAGTTGATTGAATAAGAATTGAATTAAATCTATATTTGAGAGTAATTATTGTAATAAATAATTTATGAATGATAAAATATAGTAATGATCGATAAAAAAAAAGAATATAAATGTGAAACCATAAGCAAGGAGGAGAGATAGGAAGACTTATATGATTTCCAAGAAAATTGGAAGTGATCTGGGTAGGTGAAAATGTTGAGCAGTTGGAAACAATGTTGTTAATGTTCATTGTAAATTCTAGAGCCGAGGAATGCGGCGAGATAGGGGTGCCCATAGGAGGCGAGTGACCTAGGCGTTGGTGACTGGATCTAGGTGCTGGTGACCATGAAAATTCCCGAACTGGTTCCTTCTATATTGCAATGGTTTTGTTATTGATTCTTATCTTTCACTTGATATTCACTCTTTGATTGCGAGGTACCTGTAACCTTCGAAATATAATAAATACCTGTATATGTCCACAAATCACATCAAATCAAATAAAAATGTTACAGAATGTGCAAATCAAAATGACCCCGATGGTCACCCAAAGAGTGAACTTACTACCGAGATCTGCACTACATCTCAAACCCCATGTAGTTCTTGTGTGTGTGTAGAAATGATGCCCTAGGATTCCCTTATGAAAGTTGTACAATAATAGTAGGCTAGATCTAAAATGTATAAATATATATTATGTGTGAATGGGATAGAATAGACTTCCCCCTCCTATACAGTGTATGTAGAAGTAATGTAACCCTTGTCCCTTGAATAAGTGTTTGATGAATACCTTTGGGGTTATTTAGTGCCTTTGGATGCAAGCTTAGGTGATGATAGTAATTCTTAGTGTCTAGTCCTTATTTTTGAGAATTAACTAAGTATAAATATGATTCCCTTGTGTTTCACCAATAATTTTTATGCTTTCTAGGATGAAATAGATAGAGGGTAAATGATTAAGGAGGAATACCTATGAAGCTGAAGGTGGAAGGTAGAATATGCACGTTGTTGACATTATCCAAGCTGATCGTAGAGAATTCCTTTTTTTTCTGGGAAGGACTACCTATAAATGCAAAGTAAGACCACAAGAAGAGTATTAAATAACATATGACAGTGGAATTCCTAGCGTATGCTAGATCCAAGAAGTGTGGTGCTTCCTAGAGAGGTTGTCAATCCACTATTTAATAAAAATTTAATGTAAATATGAAACTTAAATAAATAGGTCCTATTGTAATGTAGTGATTTAGGTTTCTCATAAACACAATAAAATTAGATTCTAGGATAGATATCAAATATAACACTAAATCTAATTAGAACCAGGGTTTGTTTAGGTAAGGCAGGTCTTTCAGAGGTCTGATAAGGTGCAGGGCTAGTTGGTCAAGGTCAGGGTTGGTTTTGGTTGAATGGAAGGATTGCTTGTCCCAAAATATAAAATAACACAGAGATCGGTATCGTTCGGGTGACCGATGCCAGTATGGGGATGAAACCAACGTCATTAGAGGAAATAGGCAGTAAACTTATTAAAAATGGGTTTTTAGGCTCTTTGTGATTGCATAAAGAGTGAGGGTAGTGTGGGTTGGGTCATAATATGGCTAAGAAGACCTGAGACTACTAAGAAGGAGGTTAAGAAGGGTGAAAAGTATTGAGGTGGTTTAATAGTGAGTTGGTGGAAAGAAGATGATGTACGGGTAACAGGAGAAATGAAATACTGAAATAAGCAGGAGATATACAATGGAATAAGAAAAAATGATTAAAATCACAATACTTACTTGGTATTTTATAGATCCTATGAGTGGAGATGGCTGATGGTTGATCAGAGAAGAGGTTCTGGCTCCGAGTGCCACGGAAGTGCAACTTTGTGTTCTTTAGTGAGTATTCCAATGCTCTAGAAGAAGAACCAACTACTTTTCTTGCATTGTGGTTGTGTGTGTTCATCGTTTGGGTACAGGAAGGCTTGAAGACTCGTGATTGAATGCAATAAGGCTCCAATAAATGAATGACCAACCCATGTGAAGAGTTGGGAAAGTGTATATAAAGTAACCGATGACGGTTAGGTAACCAACACCGGCCAAGGATAAATCGGTGTCGATTAGGGTGAAATAGTCCTTTTTACCAAAAATAAGAAGATCTTCCCAGATTTGGTGTGTTCTTTGGCTTAGTCCAGGTTTGGAGTGTTGAATGGCATAAATTAGAGTGTGGAATTAGTTAGAGGAATGATAGGTCTTGATTAGTTAGGGTTAGAAAGGGTCTTAGATAGTTAGGATAAGTGTGGAATAGGTCTAGGGTCATTAATAGGATTGAATAGGTCTTAGGGTGAGGTAGAGGGCTGATGTGGCCTGATGAGATGGTAAGGTGAGTTGTAAATGTGAGGTGGAATTAATTTAATAAAGGTAATTAAATTAATTGATGATGTGGGGAGGGTCATAGGGTTAGGATTAATTTAATTAGGGGCTAAGTAAATTAATAGCAATATATATAAGGTGTTGGTAATTAGGTGTGAGGATAGGTGAAGGGGACTTTGTGGGTTGTGAAACTTTTTAGGTGTCTACATTTTCCCATTTTTGTCATGAAGCTTGTATTGATAAATGACATTGACAAAAATAGGAAGTTGTTGTCTCAGGTATGAGTGAAGATTAGGTTGCCCCAAGTATGGGTGGAGGTGATCCCCCTCAAACCAGAAACTGATGAGGTGATAGATGGAGTTGGTGAGTAGTTTGATAAATGTGTAAGTGATAAAAAATGAGGTATAGGTGGGGTATAGGTAATGGTAATATTGGTGTGGGTAATTGGCAGGGGTATTCAAACAACACAATCATTATAAAATGTGATAAGGTACTAGGTTAAAGAGCTTGCAAACTTTACTTCTTCAAAGGTCGGTTGGTTTATCCAAACAAGGTTGATGTGACCCAGGTATCCAAGGTATAGGATACAGTCCTAAAACACAACTAGGCTAGGTGCAGGAATGGGCATTAGGTGTGTTCCAAAACACCAAAAGGTTTGGTTAGGATAAACGACATGGCATTAGGCAAGGCAAGGTCATTAGGCTAGTCAACATGAGTAGCATCATCACAAGGTATAATGAGTAAGTGAATTTGAGTGTCAAATAGGTGTAGGTAGGTTGGGTAATAGGTAAGGTCATAGGCAAGGCCCTGGTAAAGGAAACAACATGCCCCAAATGACTAGGCAATTGGGTGATAGGTAATTTAGGAAATTAGGTTGAGTGATAAGGCTAGGTGTAGACTTGGGTAAGACGAAAAGGGGTTTTGGGAAATATATTAGGTTGATAAAGGATATATTAGGCTTAAAAAAGCTAACCGGTGCCGAATATGTGAGATTGTAAATGAGAGTTTTGTGATATACTTATTTATATCTATTTATATGTAGTGATACACAGACACTCCCATTACATAGTTGATGATGATTTGGATTGATGATGTATTTTGTTTCATTTCCATTGTATTGTTATATTTATGGAAACTAGGTGATTGAGGCATGGTTGATTCAGGTAATTTAGGCATTATGGAGTCTAGGTTGTTTGGGCATGATAGAGTCTAGGTTTTTAGGCATGGTGAAGTCTAGAACAATGAGGCATGGTTGAGTCTTGGTTGATTAGGTATGATGGGGTATGAAATTTCTAAGTATGGTTTATTTATGAAATGTAGGTGATGTTAGGAATGGTTGAGTCATAAGTGTAGGCATGGGTGGGTTGAATTGGGTTTAATTTCCAAGTTACTAGTTTTATGGAAACTAGATGGGGTGGATGAGCTAACCTCCAAAGGGTTCAAAGTGATACCTATATAGCCCTTGCAGAAGGGGCCTCGGGCCGATGTATATCTCGCATAAGATAGGGAAGAATTTGATGAGGTAGATGAATGGGTCAAGTAGGTTTTAGGCATGGTTGAGTTTAGGTCATTAGGTATTGTTAAGTCTAAGTTGTTTAGCCATGGTTAATTCTAGGTTGTTTAGGATAGGTGGAATGTTTAAAGTGGGTTGATGAAAATAGATGAGGAATGTTGAAGTGGGTGAAAGGATAAGAAATCCCAGAAAGTAAGTGTCAAAGGTCTAGTCCTATAGAGGAGAATCAATAAGTAAGAAAAGAGGCAAAAAATAAAAGAGGTGAAATACTCCATAAGTTACAAGGACTATAATGAGCATAATGAGGATGGGTTTATGAACTTAATACCCTAAAGGCAATGCATGATTGAGTATTCTAAAGGTGAAAGAAGTTATATGATGACAAATTTTTGCATGTACTCCACCTCCCTTGAGTAAGTAGAAGATAAGAAAGAAAGTATGGTGAGGTGGAGAAGGATGTTTAGCATAATCTTGTTGTGAGACAACATGCCCCTTCTGTAAGATACCCAAAACCATAATAGGCAAGTCCATGATGAAAAATTTGTACTTTTCTTGATTTTTTTCTTTTGTATTTCCTTTTTTCTTTTGTTTATAAACTAATCAATGTGGGAAGTCCATGTGGTATTAATAGAATGACTCCTTGAGGTCTTCATGAAGTTGATCGATGCGGGAAGTTTCAGAGTATTTTATTTTTATTTTATAGAAAGTCTTCTTTTTGGATAGACTATGTACAACATGGCTAGATTTGTATAGTTTTCCTTCAAGGAGGATTCTGGTGATCAATGCGGGAAGTTTCAGAGTATTTTATTTTTATTTTATAGAAAGTCTTCTTTTTGGATAGACTATGTACAACATGGCTAGATTTGTATAGTTTTCCTTCAGGGGAGGATTCTATTTATAGTATCGAGATAAATAGATAGGTGTCCTTTTTACGAAGTCACTATATTTATATGAAGTTTGACTCAAGGAGTTGAATTTGAAAATTCCATATATTACTTTTGAACTTGTTGGACTTTTAAGTCATAGAAAAGACTATGTAGGAGTATAGGCCTTTTTTATGAAGTCAAAACCATATAGCACACGAGTTTATCTATGAAATAAAGGTTTTAAGTGATGAACAACCATGGGTTTCCATCCTATCAAGGATAAAAATTATCCATGAGTAGAGTCATGGTACTCATATTGAAGATAAGGCTGAAAGGTGACATATAATCACATGATTCTTGTTTAGTTATTGATCATTAAAAAAGGTAAGTGGAAGGTGAAGGTTGCTCAAGGGATGAGTATTTAATAGACAGAAGGTGATATAAAACTTGATTAAACAATAGAATGGTCAAAGACTCAATGCATTGAGGGGCTCAGGCTCAGGTTTACCTTCGAGAGAAGATAAATGATGAGCACTAAATCCATAGGTATGTGTGATAATGTAGGGTCCAAGCCAATTAGGATAAAACTTTCTCTTTTTACTTTTCTCCACTTTTCTTACATGTTGATTTTCCTTCAAGACAAGTTCGATCTAGAATGTTTTGGTAGATGGAAAGGTATTATGTAAAATATATGGTTTTAGTGAAAGAATCAACAAAATAATGGGAATTAACAAGTCCCCCATGTGTATAGGGAAGAATGAGATGGTGATAGGCTGGTTTGGGTAATATTGGGAAAGGGTGAGTAAGATGAGGCAAGGTTGGGTTTTAAAGGGCAAGGTAGGGTAAGGTAAATGAAGAAGGTCTAGTTTTGAAGGGAGGTGTAATAGAAGAAAAGGGAGTTTCGAGTCCCCCATAGGATAAGGAAGAATAAGGTGATGATAGATATCATTGTGCAAGATTGGGCAAGGTTGAGTGTGATGAGGCAGGTGGTGGGTAAATTAGGTAAGGTAGGTTAGTTGAGACAGTTAGAAAAAAGTGGGCAAGGTTAGGCATAGGTTGAGGAAGGTGGTGGGTAGATTAGGTAAGGTAGATGACGAAGGTTTGGTTTGGATGAGAGGTACAAATAGAAGAAGAGGGAATGTTGAGTCCCCCATAGGGTAAAGTAGAATAAGGTGATGATAGGTAATGTTGTGTAAGATTGGGAAAAGTTTAGGCAAGGTTTAGGCAGATGGGGCAAAAACCTTGGTCGGGAAAATGACATCGTTGGGGAGAATGATGAAACTATTGAAACATGGAGCAGTGTATGACTCCATTAGAAATAAGATAGGTCGGTGCATGGAATATTACCTTGGGGAAGGTGGAGGTTGGATAGTGGGTAAAGGTGAACTGGATGGGCTACCAATTTTCTCTTTTCCTTTATCTTTTGGATATTGTGATTAGATGGCTATATGTGCCATGTTTATTTCAAAAATCAGAGGAGGAAAAGAGTGTTGTGGAGGTAGAGGAAAAGTCCATTGAATAAATATGAGATAAGGCTTCATGATGACAAGCGAAGGTGGAATGGGCTCTTCATCTAAAAGGTCATCTTCATCAAAGTTCTCTTCGAGAGGACATAGTTGGAGAAGAATAGTCTTAAGAGCCTTATAGTTTTCTACATCATGCCCTAACACACGATGGTAAGTGCAAATTTTGGTATCATCAAACCCTTTTGGTTTAGGTTTGAGTGGGTAATAAGGTCTAAGCGGTGGTAATGTAATGAAAGAGGTTTCCAAAAGGTTAGCTAAGATGTTGGCATAAGACCCACCAATGGATCACAATGTGAAGTGAGTGTGGGTCTAGATGGAAGTTTGGGTGACTTCATTAGGAGAAGCGTCCACCGGATGTGGAATTTGAGGTTGAGTAAGTTTGATGACTTGTTTGGTAGATAGTACGATTTTGGGTGCAGGGGTGCACCTTCTTGGTTAAAGGTGTAGGCTGGTGAGTTGGTTATTAGAGGTGATGTAGGTTTAACTACCTCTTTGCAAGGTAGTAGAACTTTATGTTTGGATTGCACCTTATTAGGTAAAGGTGTAGAATGAGTGTGTGATGTATAAGGGAAGGTTGATGGCGAAAGGGGATGGGTTATCCAAGGAGATAATGGAGGTGTGGTGAATACAATGGTAGGATATCATGTGGAAATTACTGGTAGAGGAGGAGGGAATGGCATGGGTAATGATGAGGATACAGGGAAGTGGTGCAGGTATGGGAGGTAAAAAGGATGTAGGTAATGGTGAATGCATATGTTGTTTAGGTAATTTGGGTAGAATAGAGGATCATGATAAAGAGGTGGGCTGCTATGTTTTTGGTTTACTTTGGGTAGGAGGTCATTTGACCGAGGTTTATGGGTGTAGACCTAGGATAGATGGAAGTGGTGAAGGTGATAGATGGGTTGTGGACGAATCCGGTGTATACACCTAAGAGGTTGGGTCTTCCTCTTAGGTGGGGGAATAGTCTTTTTGATAGTTTGCAAGGATGTGGATAAATCTAGTTTGACAGGAGGATGGACTAGGCTTGATGTCAGCATGACTCCTAATGTGGTAATGGGTTTGAACGTGGGTGAAGGTATGGGTGCAGGTAGGGTTTTAGGCATAGGAAAAATTTTCTTGATGCTAACGGTTTATATGTGGGTGAGGGTGATGAAGAAGAGGAAACTACTATGGGCATGGTGGGTTTGATTGTCTTAAACACCTTTGGATAGATCGTGGAAGTGTCGGGAACAACATCTACATTTGAGTTGAGACAGGAAGTTGAAGGCATCCCCAAAGCATGGAATTTTCAACATAATCCAAGTGGTCACCAAACATGAGAATGACACAAAAGTGGAGGGGGATTATGTTTATTTGGTAGTAATACCTGTAAATAATGTCTGTAAGACAGGAAATGGTTGGTTACATACTCTGTGGATAGAAGAGGTGATATTAAGTTGACATGGTATTTAAATTCTAGTGGAGAATTGTCACCAACAGGAAGAGATTCCACTAACGATTCCTTTGTGGATAGAGGAGGAGGCAAGGTTGATTGTATAGGCTCTTCCTTTGGTAAAGAAGAGAGTACATTGGGCTCTTCCATAGGTAGAAGAATGGGTAATGCGGGTTGCTCGATAAGTGGCAAGATGAGTGGGATAGATGCATCCAAAGATAAGGAAGACTTATCTGCAAAAGGTAAAGGAGAAGGTAAGGTAGACTCTGATCTATAGGGATCTAGAAAAAAACACACCACTTCATCATTCCAATCAGCACTCAAGATAGAGAATTGAAGAAAAAGAAGAGAAATGAGGTAAATAGAGGTTCTCAATAGAACCATCACTCTATGTAGAGTGGCGATTCTACAAAACTGCCTCCCTATAGGGAAGTGGTCCTATAACCACCATCTAGCTAGGGTGGCAGTCCTAAAACCTATGTTCTACCGAGGGCGGTGGTCATGACACTTCTGAATAGAAAAGATAAATGGAGCATGAATGGATGTGAATTTGAAGGTCTCGACTGTGTATCTTCCCTCAATGACCTTTCCCATTCTCTAGTGCATTAGAGGGCATGGGAGAAGGCTATAAATACAAGGAGGATCAAGAGAATTGATTATTCAAAGATCTAGAGAGATCAAGAAGCAAAGTATTAATTATATGAGAGAAAGTAAGCAAGATATTCACTGTTGGAGTGGAATTATAGGAGCAAGGTGTAGAAACAAAGCAAGAAAACATAGGAAGGGAGAGGTTTACATTGCTTTCTCCATTTTCTACTTCTTGTAATATGTAATTGTCTATAATTAACCAATAAAAGTGGAAATAAAGAGCATTTTTCCCTTCTCGACTTGTTTTCCTCCATTACAGGTTTCCAAGATAACATTGTTGGTGTTTGGAGTTTTAATTCCTTCCTATTCTCTACAATTTCCTTTCTATAACACTAGATAATCAATCACTAAAGCTCTAATCTTCAATCGGTCTATCATTTTCCAAAGTTGAAAGTAGAACAACATAATAGTGTGATTTCGTAGAGTTCCAAAGTAGAATTTTGCGGATCATTTTAGTATTAGAGCTGATTATATATCTAGGACTGTGGTATTTGATTCTTTCTTATGATTTGTATCATAGTGACAAGGTTTAAAGGAAAATAATTTTTACCTTGTGAGCCAGATATTTCTGCAAAGAAGTGGAAACAGGGAATTCAAACTCAAATGGAGGAAGAGAACTTGTTCTCTAGAGTTGAGATGTTAGAGACCATGATGGATAGGTTACATAGAAAACAAGAAGAGCTTTCAGATATGAAAAAGATGGCTTTGGTTAAGCAAGATTCCATGGACTTAGTGGTTTGATCACTTGGCCGAAAAATTCAGTATCTGGAAGATCCACGAAGAGGAAGAATGGGAAGAGCATGAAGAAGAGACACCAATTATAAGTGAAAAGGTAAAATCTACTCATACACCTTTTAAAGTTGAAACGAAAGTGGAAATATAGAACTTTGAAGGACAAGTAGATGCATAACTTCTTGATAAGTGGATAAAATAGTAGGAAGTCTATTTTAGTGTGCATAATGTCACTGAGGCACAAAGGATCACCTTTGCATGTCTTAAAATGGAATGTCATGCTTTGGTTTGGTGGGAAACCCATCTAGCCACTTGTGAAAATTAGAAACATCCTGTTGTCAGTACTTGGAAGGGTTTTAAAGAATTTATTACAACTAACTTCTATCCTATTGGCCACAAGACTAACATGATGATTAAGTGACAGTACTTTAGGTAGGGCGCTGATCAAAGTATGCAAGACTACACTGCGACATTTTGGAGACAAGCCATATTGCTTAATATGGACTTGGAGGATGAGTACATTCGACTAAGTATTTAAGAGGACTTCACAATCACCTTTTAAGGAAGGTAATCTCCATGAAGCCCAAGAATCTCAATGAAGCTTGCATACAAGCATACTACATTGATGATGAGAAGAAGCAAGGAGAAAGAGATCCAAAAGGAGACCAGATCAACAGATCAATAGGAAAAAGAACAAGGGAAGACAAGTAGTAGAGGTAAATGGAAAGGTAAAAATTCTCTACGCATTTCATAATTGTAAAGATCCTAAGAATTTCTATAATAATTGTGATATAAATGGACATATTGATGCCACATGTTGGAAGTTGCATCCAGAATTGCACCCAAAGCACCAAACCAAGGATTCTAAGAAATCCATGGCCATTGTGAAGACAAAAGGAGAGGTGGAGATTGAGGATGATTCAAATGTAGATGAGAGGCTAGGATGCATGGCCACTAACATGTATGGGGAGAAGAAGAAGAAGAAGAGATGAGTAAGCTATTTCAAATTAGAATCCAAATCAAGAAGACTAAGGTAAACACTTTAGTAGATTTTGGTTCTCAATCAAATCTGATTTCTGATGTGGTTGTAGAACAACTTGGTCTAGAGACTTATGCGCATCCACATCCATACCCATTGGAATGGGTGAAGAGGGGTGTAGAAATACAAGATACAAGAAAATGTAAGTTTCAGTTTGGGATAAATACCTAATATATTAATGTATTAGATGTTGATATCATTCCACTATATGCAATTAATGTTTTCTTCATAATTCCTTACTTGTATGCTAGGGATGATGTGTTCACAAGGAGGGAGAACTAGTATAGATTGGTCAAGGACGGAGTCAGTTTCAACATCCAAGAACACCAGAGAAAATCAAATAAGGCTCTGATAAGTGCCAACTAAGAACCAAGACTTATTTAGGAAAATCATCAACTTTTTTTACTTTCACTTTGGAAGAAAATAAAAATGGACGTGAGAGCATGGATATTTCTAACACAAGGATGGAGAATTTTGATAGCACTTGTAGGTTTTTACATATGAATCCACCACAAGAACTCTCTCATTCAAGGAGCAAAAAAACTTCCTCTATGCAAATCACCATATCTACGTATGGATTCACTTCATGCGGATGACCGTGGGGTAGCGAAGGAGAAGAGGCGTACAAGGAAAAATGGTGACTATAGCGTGACTATAGCAGCAACATACATGGAGAGGATTCATCCAATCCATCTCAAGAGACAAAGACAAGCAAGAAGGACTAAACCACTATAGTATGGGACCTTCGCCATACTTGAGAAGGTTGGAAAAAAACCTTCAAAACACACTTCATGCAGATGCATGTGATAGAAAGTTGCAAGAGCTTGCACCTACTAAAGCCATTTTCCTTGCAAAGAGGATTATACTCGAGGAAACTCAGAGGAAGATATAGCACTAGAGTAGAAAACTAGAGATCCACAGGAGTCTTGGCAGGTTGGACGAGAGAAGGCACCAAGGCAGACCCAGTGGTACTTGAAGGAGAAAGAGATGGAGTTGATTCCTCTACCACTCCCCCACTAAGATTTTATGTGACCAAAATCCTCCTAAGAAGAGGAGGTATGATCCATAAAGATCTAGAAAAAACACACCACTTCATCATTTCCATCAACACCAAGAAGGAGAATTGAAGAAAATGAAGAGAAATAAGGCAAACAGAGGTTCTAGCAGAACCACCGCTTTGTGTAGAGTGGCAGATCATAGAATTGCCACCTTATAAGGGTGCGATCTTGTAACTTCCACCCAGCTAGGGAAGCAGTCCTAAAACCACCATTCTACTCAGGGTGGTAGTCCTGACACTTCTGAATGAAAAAGAGAAATGGAGCATGAATGGATACAAATTTTAAGTGCTCGACTGTGTCTCTTCCCTCCCGACATTTCCCATTCTCTAGTGCATGGGAGGACATGGGAAAAGGCTATAAATATAAGGAGGAGCAAGAGAATTGATTATTCAAAGATCCATAGAGATCAAGAAGCAAAGTATTAATAATATGAGAGCAAGTGAACAAGATCCATAGTGAGATCGTAGGTCCATGTATATGGAATTATAGGATCAAGGTGTAGAAACAGATAAAGCAAGCATAGGAAGGGAGAGGTTTACATTGTTGTCTCCATTTTCTACTTCTTGTAATCTGTAATTTTCAATAATTAACAAATAAAAGTGGGAAGAAAGAGCATTTTTCCCTTCCCAACTAGTTTTCCTCCATTGGAGGTTTCTAGGATAAAATTATTGGTGTTTGGAGTTTGAATTCTTTCCTATTCTATGCAATTTCCTTTCTATAGCACTACATCATTAGTTACTAAATCTCTAATCTTCAATCAGACTGTCATATTCTAAAGTTGAAATTAGAACAACATAATAGTGTGATTTCGTAGAGTTCAAAACTAGAATTTTACGAATCAAACTCCTCCATGGGTAGAGAAGCAGATGAAACAGATGCATCCATGGTTGGAGGAGCTTGTTAATAATTTCCTCAATAGATGAGATGGGAGGAAATTTGAGTGAAAGGAGCCAGTATGATATCAAAAATGGCATGGACCTCTCAAACATTGGTATCATTAGTTGAGGTTTCAATGGCTTGGCTAGATGATGGGGTGTGATTTGGAAACAAATTCTTGAAGATGTGGAGATTTTGGTTGGTTGGTGCATTGGGGTTATCCAAGATGAGATCTCTATTATCTAAAAATTCTTGGACGATGTTTTTGAAAGTTATACAATTACCATCACTATGACCTCTAACATGGTGATAATTGCAATAATTGTTCTCCTTGTACCATGCAGGTACATGATGGGAAGGGTCAAAACTAGTATGTGTTTTTACGGGTGGAAGGGTGATTGCTCCATATTTTAGAATTTTTCCAAAACAGAAGAATAAGGTTCTCTAATGGGAGTATATTTTCATTTTTCCCACTTGAAATGGAAAGTTTTAATAGGGGAAAGATTGGAAGGTTTTTATCAGTTGGATGGATGAGAAGGGCCGGATTTTAAAACCACTACATTGGTAGATCCTTTTTCTTTAGAATAATTATTTTGTGGTTTGGACAAAGAAGAAGAATCATTAGTTTTGAAGGGAGCATTTTTGTTACGCAATTGCAACTTTTTCTCCTCAATAGTGTGGATTTCAAGTTTCTGAGCCATTGTGAATGCCTCGTCGAATGTACGGAAAGTTTGGACTTGGAGAGTTGGTGAGATGTGTCTAGCACAAGCTCGGGTAAACAACTCTATTAACTCGGTTTGAGGCAGTTGGAATGTGAGTTGATTAATTAGGACGCGCCAATGAGTGATAAATTCTACAATAGACTCATCCTCATCTTGACGTACATCACATACAAGTGGGTCACAATGTTGATAGAAAATTGGTCTAGAAAATCTTAAGCTACCTGATTAAATGAAAAGAGGGAGTGCTTGGGTAGAGCACTATACAAATATAAATCAGGTCTTGTCAAGGACATTGGAAATGTTCGTAGTGACAAAGCATCATCGTGAGTGATGAGATAACACACATGTTTAAAACACCAAAAATGTTGTTGTGGGTCTTCTTTGATATTGAATCGGTTGAATTTTGGCATTTCCCAATGCGTAGGGTATGGATGAATCGGAATGGAAAAGTGAATAGGCTCGTTGCAAATCTCATCGTATGTCAGAGAGTTATGTGAGCCGAGACAAATGCTTCTAATGTCTACATATTTTCCATCATCATTTTTATAAGAACATTTGTGGGTTGTGATGAAGGAGCACCCCCTATAGTATAAGGGGGAGATAAGATGGGTGTGATGTGGATGACACTCTAGTATGTGGTGGTGTTGAGTATGAAAAATATGATGATGGAATATAGAATGGGATGGATCTCGTGGGAAATACCCATGATAAGCGATATATGAGATAGGTGATTATTGATGATAGGTGCGGGTAGGTGGGATGGACTAAAAGACTCTCATGGTGATCGGTGGAAGAGACTGCGAGATGGAGAGGACAAGGTTTTGGAAGGGAGTGTGGGCTGTCGACACTAGAGGTGGCTGGGATGAAAAAGGTACATGGGAAGCGGATGATGTAGGTATGTTTGTATTAAGGGAAATGGATTATGATAAGGTATAAATCGTAGGGGCGAAGGACATCAAGGGCACAAAATTTGTTGTAGGTGGGACAAATATCAATAATGTGGAGTCAAGCTCGGAAACCACAGGAAATAAGGTAGAAGAGGGAAATGATGTGTTAGTATTGGCTGATGCGGAAGTGGGGGCAATGTGGGGAGGAAGAGATATAGGCATGCCATATATAAGTTGTCCTAATGAGTCACGGGTTGATGAGTGAGGGAGGTAATATTGTAGTGCAACGGGGTTTTGATCAAGGAGTCTTGCAAACTCCTCGTCACCAGTATGTATGGTAATAGGTTGGTTGGGGTCCATAGGTGATGAAATGGAAGGTGGCGATGGGCTAGGTGGGAGTGATTGCTAGCTAGCGTGAAACACAAGAATGTTATCTTATCTACAAGTCATAACCATGTGACTGATACTAGAACTAGTGTCCGAGCTCTATTGATGATACAGAAACACAGAAAGATGAAACAAAATGGATCTGAAAGATAGAATTTGGTCATTTTTTTGATTGAACAACCAGAACATAGAGACTAATTTTTTTAGGTAGCCGATGCCGGTATAGGTGCATAACCCATGTCGGTCAATGAACCGATGTTGGTAACTATGGAAAATTGAAAGATTTGAAAACTTGGCTATAAATGGTGAATAACAGGTGAAACTGGGTTCTGAAGGTGATATAAAAGACCCATAAATGTAGTGGAGTGACAGAAGAAGTCATAACAAGTGATGGAAGTTATTTGAACACTTTTTTAGTTAAGTGACCAAAATAGAACACAACCGACAATGGTTAGTAAACCAATGGTGGTATGATTAATTAACTGATGATGGTTGCTGGACCAATACCGACTCACATGAGTGAATAATGATTAAAATCTGGAGAAGAAAAGGTATGAATGAGATGGATCTTTACTCTGTAGGTGATAATAGAATACAAAAAAGATGATAAGGTGATAGAACAAATTACGAAAAGAAAAAAATGTAGATTGAATGCTATTTTTTCAAAAATAACCAAAAGAAGCATACAACCGATGGCGGTCAATCAACCGATGATGGTATAATGATGTTACCGATGGTGATCGTGGGCACGAACACCGATTACTGTGAAATATGTGAAGAGATGGAAAACGTGAATTTTAGTGATTTAGATCAACTAAAAGGCTAACCTGCATTCTAAGTATAACAATCATAGATCCTAACACACTCATAAATAGTCGAATACACCAACTATGATTGTGTAGTATGTAGGGGAGAAAAATGGAGAAATACGAACTCACACCTCAAAACAAAAATCAAGAAAAAGCTAAAAACACGAAATCCTATACTATAAATTTTATGTTGTGGCTTATGCCATTAAGGAATGACTTGTGAATAGATTAGAATATTTGGTTAACGAAGGTGCTTTACAAAAACCTGACAAGTATGGCTGGTTTCAGGTAAATTTTGTGTTGGCATCCCGATATGTACGTGAGGCCCTACTCTGATATGATGACTCACTAGAACACCAGATGGCTCCACCGCTAATCTAGTTATTAGTCATTAATAGTAAATCTTTGGGAAAGAATATGTTTAAGCATTGAGTTGTTTTTTTCACTAATTTGGTTTGGGGTGTGTGTACACAAAGTGAACTATGATTCAATAGTTCAACCATCAACTTAGTCATGAATTCTAGCATATAGGTTGCCAACAATTTAAATTAGCTAAAATGCAGGCATACAAGGATGAAATACAACAAATTTTAGAACCCAAATCGACAATTAGATTCGATGTAGCAAATGATGAATAGGTCAAGAACATGCTCTTTCACTACTATGCAAATGCAAGAAGAAAGAAATGATTCATTTTAAGCACCAAATTACAAATGTCCTTTAGATCAATTAGAAGAAGAGAATGTTACCAGGGAGAAGATTAAATGTGTATTTTTCAGAAAGAAAGAGACACACACAATATTTCCCTATATGAAGAAAATGCAATGAACCCAAGAGAGGGTCCCACCAGGATGCCAAAATGTTTCACCAATAATTTTTATGCTTTCTAGGATGAAACAGATAGAGGGTAAATGGTTAAGGAGGAATACCTGTGAAGTGAAGGTGGAAGGTAGAATGCGTGCATTGTTGACATTATCCAAGCTGATCGTAGAGAACTCCTTTTTTCTGGGAAGGACTACCTGTAAATGCAAAGAAAGACCACAAGAAGAGTATTAAATAACATATGACAATGGACTTCCTAGTGTATGCTAGATCCAAGAAGTGTGGTGCTTCCTAGAGAGGTTTTTAATCCATTGTTTAATAACAATTTAATGTAAATATGAAACTTAAATAAATAGGTCCTATTATAATGTAGTGATTTCGGTTTCTCATACACATAATAAAATTAGATTGTAAGCTATATATCGAATGTAACACTAAATCTATTTAGAATCGGGGTTTGTTCAAGTAAGGCGGGTTTGTCGAGGTCCGATAAGGGTCTAGGGATAATTGGTCAAGGTTTGTGTTGGTTTTGGATGAATGGAAGGCTTGCTGGTATGAGAATATAAATTAACACAAAGACCACTATCGGTCAGGTGACCTATGCCGATATGCAAACAAAATGACAGTGGTTAGAAACCGATGTCGATAGGGGAAATAGGTAGTAAAATTATTTAAAATGGGTTTTAGGCTCTCTGTGATTACACAGAGAGTGAGGGTAGTATGGTTTGGGTAGCAATTGTAAGCTATGAAAAACTACAATAAATGGAAAATAAACAACTAAATGTGTAATCCTCCCTGTAATTCCTTCAATGTAAACCTCAGTAAGGTTATGGAGACCTTGCCTATGGAACCTTGCAAATGAATGTGGGTACTCTTGAATGCTATCTAAATATGAGTGTAAATGCTACAAACACAAATGTTTTGACTTAGGAAAATTTAGGAGAGTGATTGTACTTAAATCTAAGAGGATTTGTAAGAGATTAAGCATGTAATTTATAGAGGTAGAAGTAGTTGGAAATTAGTTACATACGGGTGAATGCATATGCTAAAAATAGCATTGGAGGAGGTTACATTAGTGCCGAGGAATTTAGGGGCAGTAAATGAATTAATTGCAAAAAGTTGCATCCAGAAAGGTGGTTGTATGTGCAATTCAATTGCCCCCACCTTTCTAGGATTCTAGAAGTGCAATTAACTAGGATAAGGATAGGGAGTCCAAGTGGAGTCTAGGTGGATGTTGATCAAGTGGCAGTTGACTAGGATGTGCACACACTTAATTAATTATTTATTTAATTAATAAATAATAATTAACTTAGCTAAAGGGATACAAAGGATACATGGGATTAATTTAATTAATCCAAAGGGTACAATGTGTATGAATTAATTAATTTAATCAATTAATCACAAATGGGTGAATAACAGGGTGTATTATGATAGCACTGGGAACATGTGGAAACAGGTGTGTAATTTTGGGGTGTCTACATTTTTCCCCTCTTTAAAGTGTTATTGTAAAGTAATAGTGCTTTAAAGATAGTAGACGCATATCTGATTGATGAGCGACAACTTTTGAAGCATTGGGATGCCCCAGTAAACAATGAAGCATTAGGATGCCCCAGTGATTATAATGGTATAAGCATTCCCCCTCGAGTGGGTGGATGACACACAGCAAGGCGGCGAACAAGCTGCTTGATAGGAAGGAAAACAAGGGATTAGAACAAGGATGGGAAAGGACAGTGCTCGTAGCATGAGCGTCATTTGGAGAGTAATTTTTAGAGTAACCTAATTTTTTTATCGTATAATATATTTTTCACCATGATCAAGCATGATCATGTAAAGTCCATCTCTTTTAAGGTCTTGCCAAATAATGTCATTATAGATGTATAAAGATCATCCTTGATGTTGTATCAAGTGGTGTTGTGGTCTATATCATGTGGTACATAAAATAACGAGTTTTGTATGAGAAAAATTGTACAGGATTAGTGTCCATGAGTCGATGTCTTTCCATTGGCCAAACAAGCTATCCACACACACATCAGCTAGTCGTAACTCTGGGAGATTCATTTGTATCTCTTATATATACAACACTAGTACGATGTTTTTCTTGTTACCAAATTGTAGGTAGTTAAAGTGTATTTATTGTTCATGTATGTCTGCTTTTTATATACATTTACCTTCTCTATATCCATACAAAGGCCATGTTTAATATAATTTATAAAAGAAAATGAGCCAGTAGAAGGAGAGGATGGCTAAGGAGAAGAAGTTACAATAGAAAGATATTTATGTTTCATTTTCTATTAACATGCAATATACAAACACTTCCATAATTCCAGCTTCTATAGGTTTTCCTAATCATATTTTGGGAAGCTCTCCTTGCCTCCAACATTTAACATTTTTGTAAAAGGAAAAAAATATAAATATATTAGTTCTCAGCATATGTGATAATGCAGACGATTATGTAGTTATACTGTATAAATAATTTTCTTACATTCAAACATAAGGGATTTTGAGAAACGAATGTATTTTTTTATGAAAAGGATCTTATATTATATGAAAAGAAGCAAATGTTTGATCTTTTCTTGTGATAAGACAAAAAGAAAGTGATGAAGATGAATACATAAAATGGTGTCTTAAAGGATTTTTGTTCATAGATGACGATCTCTTTCCTCTATATGGCATTGTGTTGTATGTTCTATCCAAATATTGGTGAATTATATGTCCATAGACATCAAACATCTTCCAAAGGTATGAAGACATTTCACAAGTATCATATACCAATTCCTTCAATCTAAGTTTTACGTTTGTAATGTCTTCCTTTTTTCATATTTATGATGGATGACCCAAAAGGATTCCTAGAAGAAATCTTTGTTGAGTCGAAGCGTATTGTAAGAAATATTAATTTTTGGCAATGAATGGGAATTTCATAGCTCGGTTCAATTTGTTTGCTAGTAATATTTTTTTATCAATTTGTATAGGAGAAAGAAATCGGTAGCCAATCATCATTACATGTTTGCCTTGAGTTTGAACATTTTCCTCAATGTAACCAATTTCTATAGAGGCTATCAGAGGGTGTATCCACCAATGGGTGTGCGATTCACATTGGTTCCAGAAAGGTAATTTTTTCGTGGGATATTGGTTCTAGGGTTTTGATACTTTACCACCTATATCAACATTTTTCAACACCTTAAACCAACCAAGTTACCCTTGTTCAAGCTATTTTAAACACTCATTCACCTCCCCATCACTATCTTGCCCATTTTCCAATGTTTGGCCTTCTTGGCTTCTCATAAGTATCTCACCATCTCCAACTGGCTTTTGAACTTTTCTTTGACCTTTCTCAAGTTTCTCACTCTCATCACACTATGATAACACCTCTTAGCCCTTATACTCAGGTCACTCACCTTCCTTCCTTAAATACCCCTTCTCATCCTTAATCAACTAGCTCCTTAATGCTTCTTGAGTCTTGTTATCTAACACTAATTATACCTTGTACTATGTTTTGACTTATTCGCTTTGAATCTTTCAAAAAAATTAACATTCACCATTCCCTCATTCTACTACACCTCTTAGATACTAACTTGAACACTCCTTTATTCCCTTCAAGATTCTTATCACATCATTTGTGTGTTCTTCTTTAAGGTCCTTATCATTGACTATAACAGTACAATCCATGATGTCCTCTCATTAAATGGTTCTAAAGTCCTTTCTAAAACTTCAATAACTTTATTCCATAAGTTTAACACAAGTTCTTAGACCTTGTAATTATTATATTCACTTTCATACTAATTTATTCATGACTATCACCATATCATGTTGAGGACTGTGCAAACATGACTTGACTAAGTTTCATCACTATGGTGACTCCACAAATTTGTAACTAGGTATTTAAAGACTCTTAACACTTATCAACAACATTTTCAAAATATTTTCTCATTGCCTCCTTATAACCTAGGTTTCTAGGACACTATCAAACTAGTTTTGTCTTGACTATTACTAACCCTTGTGTGCAAGGCATTGTTAACTCTCCATAATTTTGCATCACTGAATGGTATCACCTATGAAGTGGATCTTGTACTTCTAAAATCCTTCACACATTAGCCTCAGACCCCCATAAGGTCAAAACAAGGTTATTACACTAGGATATTACTTTGCAAGCCTCAAGACCAAGTATACAAACATTTGACAAAGTTAATCAATATTGAACAAATAAATGTCTTCCCACTGATTGTTTCTTCAAGAGCATTCCAAATACACTCCCCTCACTACCTGATCATTTTTTCAAAACATAATTCCTAGGATCTTTATTAGCCTTGCTCAAATTAATATTGTGTTCTTTGACCAAACCCTTTAACAGGGTGTTCAAGATTGAGTAGTGGTTTATTGAATTATTCCATGTATTTGGACTTTATACAAGTTCTTATTGACTCAAACCCTTCTTCTGAATATTAGAACATGTTTGATAATGCTCTTACCTTTTGACATCAACTATATTTTCCATCAATCATTCCATACCCCTGTTCACTATATTCCCACAGTTTTTCAAGATTCATCAAACCCTCAAAGGAGTGCACCAACCCTGTTATCACCCTTATTCATTGCATACAATTAGTACTAGATGTTCACACACTTAACTCTCCTTACTTTTTTCACTCTCTAACATCCAATACTTGAGTTCTCACCTGGTTATTTGAGGTTCTTAGCACCTAAACCTATTCTCCCACCATCTTAATGAGTCATAGACCTCCATCAAGGACTATTTAGGTTTATGAAAATAATAATGTCACATTTTCATATCCTTCTCATTGTGTACCATTAGTCTTAGGATTATGTTTACACCTTTCAACTAGTAAATCATATTGAAATTGTCTCATACTTTTTTATCACACTTCTCCAAGGTTCTTATCCACATAAAACACTTATATGGACTCCCCATACCATCTCAAGCCTCTAGCAACATGCTCAGACCATAAGATTACTCAAAATATCCCATTTCAATAAAAATATAGTCCTTACATAGATTTTAAAGATAGTTTCCATTTTTTTGAGTTCTTGATCATGCATTCCCTAATTTGGACCTCTAGAAGGATTATTAGTGATTAGAAACTCACCTTGATGGATTGTAGCAAATGTATCTATGTTTCTCCTTGATGAAACAAGTTATAATTCCTCTATCCTTCTTTCAAAACCCTATCATATCGAGATCATAGTTTCTAGGTGTCTTAATCTCGTATCCACAAAGGTTTGAATCATATGATTAACCTCAAAAATATAGATGGATATTGTAAAAATTTATCCTTCACATAAGATGCATTTACTTCCATAATATAATTCCTTACCACTTATTCAATGATGCAACAAACCCTTACCTCATCCACTCAGTCCCTCAAACTTGCACACGACTGTTTTATCTTACTAATCACCTCCTTAGAACACACTAATGATCTCTTGGTGGTTATACAATTGTTCTAAACCTGAGATAACATTCCTTCAACATTCATACATGAGAATCATTCATACATCCTTGATATTCATTACATAACATTCAAAACACATCCTCATACACATTTTTTCCATTCCAAGAAGCTTTTATTTGATCAAAACATGAAAGTTACAAAGCTCCATGAGCCATAGGGATTTTTATTTTGCACTTATGTCTCAAATCACTCCCTACATGAATACAATCCCTAATATCAAGAAAATAGAGAGTTTTAAGAATTTTCCAAACTCAATATCTTACAAATATGTTTATATACTGTCTAGATTGTGTCTACAAACTACTTATGCTTGCTTACATTGATTGTTTTAGGATAAACAATGTTCTACAGTGCCACCATTCATTTCTTGACATCCCATAAAGGAATGTGGGTGGGTGTTTGATTATTTCCCAAACATGGTTACAGGGAAAGGGGTCAACACAAGTAAGCCATGACAAAAATCCTTCGCTCAATTATGATTTTCATGTGTGCTTCTCATTGTATATTTGTTTTTGGTTGACATGTATTTGTTGACCACTTTGGTAGGATGTGGAAGATCCAAACAAGGCTGAGGAGGGTGGTAATGTTGGTCAAGATGAGGAAAAGGATGAGGAAGATGTTAAAAATATTGCTAACAATGTTGATGTTGACATGGATGATGAAGATGATGTTGATTGGCTTCCACATTCCTCACATTCTGATCCTAAGAGGAGGCACCGAAACCGGTAAGCACATTTTCCAAAATGATTGTGTATTCTAGTTGCATTAATAACATTTATAAGGCTTATATCCTCATGATTCCTTCTTCAATTTTTAGGTGAGTACAAGATTATAAACATGGGTATTAGTAAATGAGATACACACAACTATTTTCTTTACCCATGCACCACATTTTATGATGACAATAACCGTATGTTTGGGTCACTAGACAGACTCAACGCTCATCGGTATAAGATTCATGGTAGACCACCTATTCCTAGGAGACCTCCAGGTCATCTAGGAGTGGGAAAATAAAGCCAAGGGGAAGGTCATATGCATTGAAACAAACACAATAGAGGACAATAGACCGGATTGTAAAAAATCAAAGTATTAACAAGAGGCATAGGCTAGAAGGAGCATGGATGGACAAAGAAAATGTCTCAAAAGTTTATAATTTGAGTAAGAAATCCTTAAAGGATATCAATCAACAGATGTGTGCATATGATTCTCCTCAAAACATTTTCCAGAGAAGGGAAGTGTCAATAAAGAGGTAAGCATATTGTCGAAAAATGGAGGAAGAGAGGAGGAGGGTAGAAGGAGGTGGTATAGGAAACTACGAACATCAGGTGAGATGCAAAGTGTTGAAATTTTTACATGTCCTTAAATATAAGGTCATTTTTTAATGACTAAAAATTAATTGTATCTACAACAACCCTCATTGGAAAATGATATACCCGATCCAAACACCCATTGTAGTGAGGAAGAAAACCTTACAATGAAGGATTGGTTATTGATCCTACGTAGGGGAATGTGTTGGCATGAAGCACCATAACCATTGGTTGTGTTAGAGTCGAATTATGATGTTGAAAATAATGATAATGTCATCCACATAGGTGTCTAACAATGATTATTTTTCTCAATCCACACAAGCCTATGATTTTCATGTCGATGACAATGTCTAGTTGTATACCGATGGTTATATGGATTCCAAAGGATACATTGTCTCTACCGAGAGAAAATTCCTTTCCAAAGGTGTGCCAAATCCAAAAAACAATTATGTGGTGAATATTCAGATGGCTATGTATCCATAACGTCCAAAGCGGCTTCCCTTTAGTAAGAATAAGAAAGATATAGTGCAAAAAAAATAAACAAAGATATATTCTGGTTTTAGAGCATATGACATAAATTCCTCCACAAACAATTTACAAGACTCATCAAAAATTTGCATATCATTTTCAGTTAGCTTTGTATTTCATAAACACTTACGTATTTTCATCTGATTATGTTATATATCTTGTAATTTCCTTTTAGGATCGAGATGAACAGGAGGTGACATCGAAAGTAGTGTGACCTATTTCTTGGTGGTATGAGGTACTTTGTATGTAGTGAACTAAAATGTACTTTCTTGATGTATGTGTCATATTTTTATTGTTTGACCACTTTGTTGACATTGAAAATTTTCAAATACAAATGTCTTCACGGGAGGGCAAGGAATCCCCGGGCTCATTGTTTTGTAAAATTCATGTTCTTCTCCTTCATAAGGAGTTTCCTTTCCATGCCTTGAACATGGATATTACATGGCCATGATGTTTCATTGTGTACTGAGCATTATATTTTTAATATAAAACAAAATAAAAAATTTGCACACAATAATTATACAAATTAATTGCAAATGATGGTTCAATATATACTTACATATATTATTTATGATGTGTAATGATAGATTTAACTTATACATGATGTTCCCATGTATGTGCTTCATTTACACAGTGTATTCCTAACAATTATTTTATTTATGCACATTGTAAGTAATGTTGTGGTGTTCAATCCCTTATAATTAATGAGGTTGTCTTAGGATTTTGATGATTAAATGATGCATAGATGTTGACATGTATGTAGTTTTTCATGATGTAATGTATGAGATGTTATGTTGTTGACATGTAATGGTTTCCACATGCAATCACTCATGTTGACATATTTAAGTTTTTATTTATTTCATATTACAAATGTTCAGTGATTGTGTTCACATGTTCCCTATTTTTTGTGTGACAATATTTCATGGGGAATGGTGTATCATGTGACTAGTTTATTTTCCCTCCACTTCTCTCACTTTTTTTCTTTGTGTATTCAAGAAGCTCACTCATCACTTCAAACGATCAACAATGACTACTGACCATGTGTTGAGAAATAAGAAGAGGGTGGCCAAGGAGGGCTGCAACAATTCCACAAACCCAATGGAGAATGATGGAGGTAGGGAGTCATGCTTTTGTGTCTTATTCTTCTACATGATGTACATATAGTATTTTCATTTGAATGCATGGATTATGCAATAGTTCACCATCTCCTAATTCACATTTCCTTGTATATTTTCAGGGGTGGATGTGAATGTTGATGAGAAGGAAATTGGTGAAAGCATGTGTGAAATGGAAGAGATTCTTACGAGGATGAGATTTGAGCATAATGTGTCGGAGGTAGAACATCTGGCTTTGAGACTCTCATTGACACGTGTACAAATTGGATCACTCACTAGGGAGAAGGATTTTTTGTCCAACATTATTGAAATTACAAGGACAACCAGCAACAGATGGGAAACCATCATAGGTGAGAAGAAAAAATGTCTTGGAGACTCTCACAGCGGTGATGAATGACGAGTTACATTATAATACGATTCCTACACTTAGGGGTGAGAAGTTGGAACTTGAAAAAAAGTGTGTTTCCTTACAAACTTCCAATGTGTACACAAAAGCACTCTATGACTGTAGGGAGACATAGTGAAGGCCCTAAACGTCAAGTACGATGGCATGAGTGGTGTCTATGAAGAAGAGTTGTAGCATTAGAAGACATAGTTTGAAAAGTTGTGTGGAAAAGTATGACGGATGACATGGAATTTCTAAGAGGACACACCATGTTTAGTGAAAAAAGTTTATTTGTTTAGTTGGTTGAAGTGAAACCAAAATTTATTGGGATGTACAAAATAAAACAATTTTATACTGCTAGAACATAATAAAGTTTATATGATTTTATGAAAGCATGTAATATCAAACGTAACACAATTTGCTATACTTCTATGTGTTTGCTTCTATTTTCAATAAAAATAAAGCATGGACTAAATGTTTGTTGTATTTCTTTGTTATTGTCATTGTCTTTGTGGTGGAATTGGATAGCATAACAATATACATTAATTTTCCTATTTGAAAATTATACCATGTACATTATCTACTTTCCCTATTTCATGCACTTATATGTGTGAAAAATGAAGATGTTATTTGTTTTCCATGTTTCATGCACTTTTCAAGTGGCTGAAGGTTGCTGTATTTATAATCCATTGTCTCAATTTGAGTCTTCATATGCATTATGTGCCTTCTCTAGCACTATAGTTCTCATGATACATTATGGGATTTCTTCTATAGTTTACAATGCTCCACTATCTTTCCTTATTATGGGTTACTTTCTTAATCAACATGTTTGATTGCTACATTTACTTGTACAATCATCTCATTTATTGGAATTCAAAATATTTCTATTCCTAATTAGTTATGGGTCATATACTCTCTCCATTTTTCTTGTTATTAGGTTCATTCTTGCATCTATGGTCCTTTCACATTCCAAGCCCCCATCTAGCTATACTTCTATGTGTTTGCTTCTATTTTCAATAAAAATAAAGTGTGGACTAAATGTTTGTTGTATTTATTTGTTATTATCATTATATTATTTACACCTAGAACCTCTGAACTTCCATTGTCTTTAAAGATTTACATTTGGAATCCCAGGGATTTGGGATCCCATTGTTGAGAAGGTTAGAGTAAAGAATGGAAAGTCTATTCCTCCCGAGTAAAAAAATTACATTTTGGTATCATGTGAGCTATTTGGATTACATTGGTAGTGTCAAAACAACTCCAAGATTTATTAACAATAAATTTCCACATCCATCTTCAGATCAAATTGTATATGAAAAGCCTTGATTATTGTAAGGAATGTTTTTTGTTTTATTTTTGGTAATCCATGACAGTATTTTACTTCTTAACTGGTGGGTAGAGTGTTGAGTAGTTAAGGTGGTACCCTTTTCTATCTTATCATTTATGTTTGAATTAATGTACCATTAGTTAACATTTATATTGTATGACATTGATAATGAATAGGATATAATGTTCAAAGGTTATAATAATGTCATGTTTTTTAAAGAAAAATTAATGTGCTAGAGTAAGCGTACAACACATTCTATTGTGAATAAGTTCGCAGTGGATATTAATGCATCAATGTTTTGCCTATGGCTTAAGATTATTAATTGTGGTTATACTTTCATAAAACTTGGGTCATATGTACCCTAACTTATTTTAATTATAGGTTTTTTTAGTGCTAAAATTGTTTAGCCTATGGTCTAAGATTGTGAATTTTATTTTATAATTAAATAAAATAGGGGTCATACTCCAATTTATTCTGATTTATCATACATGTGCATGTTAGATTATTTATTCTTATTCTTCAAGGGATACTAGATTAGTTGTACATAGAGGCTTTCTTGAAGTGTACAAGTATGTGAAGAGAGTTCCAAAATAGGATTACACCCATTGAGGGAGTGATATTTTACTTCTTCATATTTATGGTCTATAATAAACCTCAAATAAGTTATCTACTTGTTTTGTAATCCCTCATTGAAGGCTAATAATGGTAAGGTCTTAATTTCCCATTCTACGCGAGGGTTATGTGTGTATGTGTCTATTTTGAGTGTTGAGATTCCTTGTTGCATGGTCTAAGGAAGTTATTCACTCAACCCATGTCTGAATCATTATACAAGGTCACTAGAAATACCATACTTGGGTTTTAGGTTTTTCATTTGTTTATTTAAGATTTGAGCCACCAATGCAGTTATTTTCCAATTGATGATAAATTTTTAAAAGCTCTATACATTGTTTGGCATGTTTCTTGTTAAGTGCAATGTGTCTTTTTACCTATATGTTACCTATATTACCAAAACACCAAACCCATTGATCTTTGTAAAAGAATTTTTTGAGGAAGCATGATGTAAACTTGAGAAGTTGTTTGCCATGGATCCAAGTAACCATTGGGCACTTATGGAGCTAGGTTGGTTGGAATTTGAAAGAGGAAATATTGATGATGGTCTTACTTTTTGTAGAAGTAGTGAATAGAAATCAATATATTGCAATATATCATCATAGGCTAGTATGAGTGTAGGTCACAACAATGATGAGAATATTGTTGTCATATCAGAAAATGAGAAAATTATTTTCACATCAAAGAGATGGATATTGATTGTTTAGAACACATTATACATTTTGTTTATTAATACTCATCTTTGGTGTTCCTAATCATTGTCCTTTCAATGGATTTGTATTTTTTTTTTTTTTTACATGTGGCATTACATGCTCAATATTTTATTTTCAGAGTTGTAAATGATTATTACATTTATTCCATTTCCAAGAAAAATTAGTATATTATATGATTCTCTGCACTTTTTTATCATCATGATATTATGTTTTCTTTTATATGCATAGATGACAGTTGAATGCATTTCTGATGTAGGGTCTCCTTGTAGACACAAAATCACACACTTTGGGTAATTATCTAGTCCTCGATTGCATACTATTGTTCATATGATTTCTATGTAAGAATGGTACTAATTAACCCATGTCTTTGGCCACCTTTCTTTGCTTTTTATTGTTACTTTCAGTCTTACACCCTTACTTGCTCAATCTTCCTTTTCATTCTTTGGCATTTGTCATCCTGGACACTAGCGCCCGAGACTAGGACGCCTTGAGTCAGTGCCCCCATCTAATCTGGGCACCCCTCACCCCTTTTTACTTTACTCACACTTTTTGGGTCCTTTCTAGCTGTTTGAGCATCTTATATTTTTGGTAGTCGGCCTTTTCGGGGTTAATTATGAAATTCAAGCAAGGGAATCATATAAATATAAAGTTATGTGATCATAATAAAGGACCAAGCACTAAACATCTACTATCTCCCCTAAAGTTACATCCATCAAGGCATCTAAGAGTTCTATTGCATCCATCTAGCTCCATCACAAGGGACACAAGGGTTGGTTCATCTGCAATTAACTTCATAGGATGGAAGTTCATTTTATTTTATGCACACATTTATTCCATTTTTCATATAGCTACTTGCTCACTATCCAAGTGCGATCGCACAAGAGCAACCTAGGGCATGATTTTGCACACACACACGTAAAATTACATTGGGTCTAAGATGTAGTGTAGCACTCAGTTGTAAGTCCACCATTGTGACAGTCCGACCCCTCATTTTGCAGCTTTCTTTTTTATGATTTGTTGTCTATTTGAGGACTTTACAGGTCTATTATTCATTACAGGTTTATTACGACCTCACCAATCATTGTGAAAACCCATAGCAATAAAGGTGAGAATCAACGAACATCTTACGACCCGAGAATGCGGGTTTATGAGCATTTTCATAAATCCAAGCACCCAAAATAAGTACCCGAGTGCCCCTGTCCCTTTCTAGGCACCCCAATCCAACTTATCTATACATATCTATATTTTTATGTCCTCTTGTATTATGGTTGGTGATTTTTCCTATTTCCAGTGTGGTACACCCTCGAAAATATTACAAATGAACTAAGGCTTCTTACTCTCTCTTTGCACGTAGGGTTTACATATTTATTTCTTAGTTTACTTTAGTATATTTTTGTATTTCATTATTATATTTAGTTAATGCTATCATAGCATCAAATTAGGATTTTGTATTTACATTTGAGCTTAATCATTTTGGTGAACATGATCTCTAAACCTGCCTTTCACTTTGACCTCTTCTTCTCTTATTACTATGGCTCAATCTTCTGAAGAATTTATTAAGCCCATCTTAAAGCCCTTAATGATCATATCGCTGACCATCCCCAATATCTAGACTTGCTTCTATATGCTACTTGTGAGGAAGCTACGAACCTCGTGGAGCTTAATGCTTCTGTCATTATTCCCACCACCGTTGTTACTCAACCACTTGCTTCCACTCTTCCACACATTTCCATTGTCCCCGTTTTTGTTCCTACTCCTACTAATCACTATACCCCACCTCTTGTTTCTCATACGCGACAAGATCCTTCCACTGGAACCTAATATTTAGCCTCCCTTTATCAAGACCTTCAAGCATAAATTCATCAATTATGACAAGATACTTCTCGTGCATCTCCATCTTTAGATTCCACTCTATTATTGCATACTCCATTCACACCAACTATATCTACTTACTCCCTTCCACCTAAATTTGTCACCCCTAAGCTTCCCATTTTCAATGGGCATGGTGACCCACAAGAGCATCTCCAAGCATTCCATGTGGCTTGTCTAGATTTTATGGATGATCACATTCTCCTAGCTAAGCTCTTTCCTCATAGTCTCCATGATTATGCAATGCATTGGTTCTATGACCTACCTATTCATTTGGTAACATATTTCACGCATCTAGCTGATGATTTTATCACTCACTTCACTATCAACATCGGATCCAAGATCTCTTATTCCCAACTTACACAACTAAAACAAGGATCTAACGAACACTTAGTGGACTATGTTTTGTGATACAAAAATAACTTAGCTAAGATTTCAAATGTGCTTACGGACTCTAAGATTCAGGACTTATTCATTCAGAGTCTATTACCACCTCTCCAGGAGAGTGTTCTTTTTAGACATCTCCCTCAAACGATCAATTATGTCATACTCTTAAGCTTCACGAAACTAAGCTCTTATCTATAGGAAATATTAAATATCAAGAGCAAGCCTCATCTTCTACACGTTTTAAAAATAAATCAACATTCAAACCATCAACAACCAAGCCAACTAACATAAAAATCATTATCAACATAGTATCCACCACTAGAGAGATTCAATCACAACCACCTAGGCATACATTTACAAAGTTAACCATTTCTCCACAAATTATATTACAAAAACTGCTTGAGAGCAATCTTATTACACTTCCTCCTCCACTTGAATTAGACCCATCTCATCCAAAAGGTCGTAATTACAATGAGAAATTTCGATGTAACTATCATCAATGTGTGGGACACTCTACAAATAGGTGTTTCAAACTTTGCACCATCATCCAAGATCTTATCAATGACAACAAACTTAAACTTTGAGAGCCATCAGAATTTGTGCCAGTCAATGAAAATCATAAGCTCAAAATATTCAATAATCCACTTCCAAGACATGACAAGAAACTAGATGAATCTTCATTAATCATACATATCGTGCAGTGCCTCCTCCTGCATCAAGGGCTCTTGATTTCTTAGTTGCTAATACAGAAATGTCTCCTCCAATCATTTCTTTCTCTGACCACGATTATCATGTGACATTTTCTTCTAATCACTTACACATTATGACCTTTATCAAATATATCCCTATAAATAACATTGATTTTGATCCGTCATGGCCCATCAACACGTGTTGTAACCCACTTCTTCTTACTATTGGTTATCTACTTTCGCAAATCTCTTATCCAATGAACAAATCCTATAGAGTTGTCAAGCTTCATGTTACAGTCGATCCTCTTACTTTGTTGGTGCCCTTCCTTATGGGCCAAGCATTTGATGGGTGTGACATGCTCTTAGGCCTCAATTGGATTTGCCTATCTAAATCTATCATCTCCATGAATCATTTGCGTATACAATTCATTCATAACAATCAATTGATTTCTATCAATGGTGTACCTCCATCTACTCCATGGTCGCACTTTCCCATCGCAGTTTCTAATGCATCACCTAGTATATCTAGTTCTTTGTGGTTTATCGCAACTAAAGCACAATCTACTCCTAGCTCACCTTCTCACACACACCATACGTAGTCTCATCACTTTGCTATTCTAGTACATCAGTCTAGATCCCTCTCTAGGATAGCTCCTACATCTCGATGCAAGTCACCACCTCAATTTATTCCACGTCGTGTCCATCATTGTCATCTTCTGCGTCACATAGGTCTCCATCACCAACACATTTTATTACACCAAGATGCCCATAATATACTCATCGTCCACATGCATATAGAATTCACTCACTTGCACAATGTCTCTCTCATATACCGCCACTCCTAGATTATAATCACACACCTTCATCTCCACCAACTTCAGGTGGAGGGTCTCTATCTTTCATTTTTATCGGATAGTGCACCCACCATCACATGCCTGGGGGACTTCATGCTTATTCTCTCCCCCCGCTAGTATCTAGATGATTCATATACTCTCTTCACATCATACATAGATCTTTACACACAACATAAACATCAGTATTGCCATTACTCTATGATGACTCTCTTGTTATGGTTCACACTTGATTATTGAGGGCATACTAAACACATGAACCTCACACACTGCACATTAGATGCTACTACATCTTGCATAATAAACACTACATTATACATCATTCTATTTCTCATACATATTCATCACTACACCACTATACATTTTACATTATCCTCATCTTCGACATCATACGCACATTGTACCTCCACACTTACACAATCTCCACATCTTGTATTGTACATTACACATTCCACACTATACACTCTACACTACACACTACACATTCTCACACACTTGACACCTTTATAGCACATCCTTCTCATCACTTCACCACATTACACATTTTACACTTAGGAACATTTACAACCACATCCTTCTAGCATTTCTTAGTCACACTACACATTACACATTACATACCTCACACAACACACATTATACACGTACGATATCTCCCTCTTACAACTTCTATCACACACTAGGTACATTACCCACTATACGTGCGATATTTTCTCATCACCACATCTACTACACATATTACAAATTTTACTCATCCACTTCTATGCACTGCACTCATTAATCAATGACACACTTTAGTCCATTAGTCCATACTCAAATTATCGAGGGTTTACCAATCAAATGGACCTCATCACACCCACACATTTGATAAACTAATCTTCTTATTATACCATGTGACATTATTTTCCATAACCTTACTCATACATTTTGTGATATAATATTTTAGGCTAAGTCATCACCTCTTTCTAGCACCTTATCCATACATATCGTAATATACGCTTTATGCTACATCATCACACTTTTGGACATCTACCCCACACATTTAGTGATATATGCTTTAGGATAAATCATCACACATTCTACCACCTCATTAATTTTACATTGTTGCATTCAATCCTTCACATCATATGACAACTTATAATAACCATATTTCTTCTACACACATTTCTTACCATTTCCCAATGACACACTCTTGTATACAATTCATTCTTGATTGCGAGGGGTATAAATAAATGAACTTCATTACATACATATGTATCCACTTGGGGGCACACTGCTCCTATCATTCACATTGCATTCCATTCCACCTCATTCACAACATATTGCATATCTTGGTTGCATGTACTCTTGCTTATTTAGTTGTTACATGTTCATCTTATTACACATGCTAGATATATATCTTGTATGTCATTATCTTTATCATACACACATGCAAGTTCACTTGCATTTCTAGTTGTGATCACATATTATACAGGTCTACTACATGCAACATGGATGCTTGGCACAATACCTATTACCAGTCCCATAGAGGCTCTTGGGGTATCCACTTTCATATAATACAGGTGTTATTATTTCATTTTGCACTCAGAAATATACATTATCAGGTTGTACACGCTTTAAAATACTTTTTTATCTTTCTAACATGCTAACTGGTGCTTTATGTGCAACATTTGTTATGCATATATTTTTATACTTCCATGGTTATCTATTACATTGTTTGCCATTTCTTGTCATTGTAAGCTCTTGTTTAGCCATATTTTCCCTTTGTCTTTTGTGCACACTTGTCTATTTGTGGCCATTACGGCCATGATTTTCTTGCGATATCGTGATTGATGTCCCATGTTTGCAACTTGCTTTTTACGGTCTACATTGTCTTCTTCTATGAATCCACATTGTCTCTGTAGCTTACATTTCATCTTATACATGAGTGTTTGTCTTTGATTATACTAAAAATTATTTTTCCTAGTCACTTGTTTGCATGTGCCTTGGTTTCTACCAAGCACATTCCCTTCCCCTGCAGGGCATGGTTTCAGTACAACAATGGGTCCTTGTGGGCTACATACTCATTCAACGATGTCGCATGTACCTTAAATGAGGAGGGGCATCCTATGGGTGAATCAGTCTCACCATATAGTTACACACAACATGGTACCAGTACAACAAAGTTTTAGTTTCAGACGGGCTCAAAATCAAACTTGGGTCCTTAGTACACAACAACCTTCCATGAGTACCAGTAATAGGGAAATTACACAATTCTTCGACATGTCACAGAGGATTTTGATAGGATAGAGAGTCCTTTAGCACTAGGCATTTACACAATGGATTTTACAGGGCATAGAGTCCTTAGCACATACACACCATCTGCAATGGTGTTTTACACAACGGGAAGCAACTAAAGGTTGGCGGAAGACACTAGACAGTTCTCCCAATACTTCTTCCATTACTCTAGCGTGATATCATTCAAAACACTCATGCATCGAAATCATCTTTAGGATCCTTTCTACACCCCTTTTCTCATCACGGATTAGGTGCACATGTTCTTTTTCAAAAAATCATTTTACATACTTTCCTTACACACTTTTTACATATTTTGATCATATACATGCATATTTGACTACTTGTTGGCTTCTCTTTACAGGTCCATCCACATGGGAAGTGGTAGTTAACATCACAACAACAACAACATCATGCACATCAACATTGATAGTAGGTACATCATGACATTTACAAATGCATTTCCATCTTAGGTTCATTTTCATCATCATTTTTTGCATTTTTTCCTCCTTAGCATCCACACTTCACATTTTTATCACTCCATGCTTTGTCTAGTCCATCGACACATTTTTTACATCGATCTACTTGGATATCATGTACACATCTCTATCTACTTTATGTTACCGAGCTTTTTACTCACCAACATAAAGTGGGGGAGAATGTAGACACAAAATCACACATGTTGGGTAATTATCTAGTCCTATTTACATACTACTATTCATATGATTTCTAAGTAAGAATAATACTAATTAACCCATGTATTTTTCCACCTTTCTTTGCTTCCCGTTGTTACTATCAGTCTTACACCCTTACTTGCTTAACTCCGCCTTTTCAGTCTTCAGCATTTGTCATCCTAGATACCAACACCCAGATCCAGGATGTCGATGTCGGCACCCCATCCAATGTGGGCACCCATGACTCCTTTGTACTTTACTCACACTTTTTGGTTCCTTTCTAGTCATTTGAGCATCTTATTGTTTTGTTATTCGGCCTTTTCGGGGTTAATTACGAAATTCAAGTAAGGAAATCATATAAAAATAAAGTTATGTGATCATAATAAAGGACCAAACACTAATTATTTACTATCTCCACCCAAGGTTGCGTCATTCAAGGCCTATAAGAGTTCCATTGCATCCATCTAGCTTCATCACAAGGGACTCAAGGTCAAGTTCATCTGCATACATTTCATAGGAGGGAAGTTCATTTTCTTCCATGCACACATTTATTATATTTTACATCTAGCTACTTACTTGTTATCCAAGTGTGACTGACATAAGAGCAACCTAGGGCATGATTCCACACACACACACACAAAACTACATTGGGTCTGAGATGTAGTGCAATGCTCAGTTGTAAGTCCACCATTGTGGCGGCTAAGAAGCTGTCCAACCCCTCATTCTGAATCTTTCTTTTTAGGTTTTGATGTTTATTTAATAGTTTTATGGGTCTATTCTTTATTGCAGGTTTATTATGACCTTAGTGATCATTGTGCAAATCCATAATGACAAACGATGAGTATCAACAAACATCTTATGACCATGAGAATTCAGGTTTTTGAGCATTTTCGTAGACCCAGCGCCAGGATCAAAACACGGGCGCCGTGGGCACCCCAATCCCTTTCCAGGAGCCTCGATCTAGATTATTTGTCCAAATGTGCATTTTTTGTGCTCTAGTGTGACGATCAGTGCTTTAGCTTTTTCCAGCTTTCTAGTCTGTACACCTTTGGACATATTGTGAATCAAGTAAGGCTTCTTACTCTCTCTTTGCACTTAGGGTTTACATATTTATTTCTTAGTTTACTTTGGTATATTTATGTATTTCATTATTACATTTATTTACTACTATCATAACATTGGATTATGGTTGTGTATTTACATTTTAGCTTAATCACTCATGTATTGGAAAGCAAGTGAAGATTCATGTACTTGATCATATCATTCCATGTGCAGTTTTGTCCAAATAGTCAAATATAGTCAAATTGTGTTATAACTTATGTTGATGGAGCTTTGGAAGGACATTAGATAGTTTGCTGAGATCCAACTTCCATACAAGGAACATAAAATTTGTTACAAAATAATTTTTCAACAATATCAAACCTTACGAAATCTCCTATTACAACCGTGTAATGAATCAAAGTAAATGAATGTAACTTGCTGAAAAACATATCACTTGAATAGTTAAAAAGAATGTCCCCATTAGGGAGGTTTGAAACATTGAATGTGCATTTAGCTTGGAATGAATCTCTTTCAATTTCAAAAATTATGGCAATTCAAAGAGCATATTCCATCGTGTAAACAAGAAGTTTGGAACTTGTTGCTATGGAAAGATTTACAATATCCAATTAAAGGGTGATATGTTGTCCAACTTATATAAGGTTTACACTCCAAATATAAAAATAGAATAATAATGACCACTTAATTACATATTAAAAATAGCAAATTCTTGTTCACTTGTCAAAAGCTTAGAAAGCTTTGTTTAGCTAGTTTTAAACTATTATCTAACCTAGAATGACACTCAAATACATCTTATGAATTGTGCAAAAATTTCCATAGCCTCAACATAAATATATATGCCTCAACAGAAATATGCACTCATCAACATAAATATGCACTAATTCTCATTGGATGTTACATATACAAAATCTAAGTTGCAAGACAAGTGAATGGATTCAATGGATTAGCATCATAGGGACACATTTAAGATGCAATATCTCCATTATTTTTGTCTCTGTCACGTTTGGTTGCCCTATGTAGATCCTCATTCCACATTTGTCATTTGTGATTCTTAGGGGATTTGGAAACAAGGCTTTCTCTTGTGACATGGTATGTTGTCTTCTTTGATTCATCAATTCTATGAAGTCCTTTTCTCTACAAAGGGTGTTTCCATGGCCATCTTGCACTTGTTGGAAAGGTTGAGCCATTGGGTGTTGCAACCCAAGTGTATTTGATAATTCCATACTCTTGAAATATAGTGCATCGTTGTTGTTTGTTATTGCGAGGTAATTCTCAAATACCTCACGAGATCTCCTTCTAGACACTTCTAGTTCATCCTCTATCCCATCAAGCATGATCTATTAATACAAGACAAACATCATGTTACAAATTCCCTCACAAGTAAAATGGAAAATGATTACAAGTGGAATGATGACTTACATTATCATCTATATGTACATCCAACGAGTCTCCAATATCCATTCAAGCTTCACTTTCATTTGCATTTTCCGGTCCATTTTCCATGCCCTGTGTTATTAAAATAAAGGATGTCATATTCCAATAACAATGATCAAGTATAAATGAAATTGCTTGTGACTAGAGTTTTACCTTACATTATTAGACTCCGTGAGCCTCTGTTGTCCATATGAGCATCAATTTCATTTTCATTTTGTCAAACCACTATGCACAACCTATGTATTGAAAACAAATCAACCACTTGAGATTGGGAATTAAAAAAATGAAGAAATTGAAGAGGGAAAAAACTATACATTCACATCTAAATCATTGTTGTCGATGGAGTAGCTAACACCATCCCTTATTTCATGAATGCCACTGACTCCTCGTCTCTCTCACATCATCCCCACCTTAATTACATGTTTACATGTGTAAGCTCGACTAGAAATGGAAACCTACACGTTGATATAGGTGGCGTTGCGTTATACACCTGATAATGAAATGTATCATCTTTCTAGCTTTGCACCCATGTAATACGACTATGTGTTGTGTGAAAGGTGACATGATAGTCTAGAATTTGTAAATCCTTAACCCATGAAATATTTTCAAATTTTCAACTTTAAAGTTCCTGTAAAAACCGTTTTCTTTTCTCATTTGTAGCCACCAATAGTATATGTAAACACTTGTGGTTAGTTGGTGTACTAACCAATCCACCCTTTGATGTGCAACAATGTGAATTATATGCAAGAAACAATTTTTTAGATGTGAATGATATGATTATATGGCTATGTTGGTTTCTTGCCCGACATGTTTGAGGGTATGACAACACCTCGACCACATTGCAACCTTGTGGAGCCAATGCTCCTCCCAATATTCAACAAATTTGGGTTGCATGCAATGATACTTCTCTATGAACTTTATGGCCTCCCTATTAGCCATCTCTTCATCAATACATCTGTGCATAATGTATCCAAGTTCACTAAACATCTCTTACCTCACATCATCTTCTCTCACTTTGGCTATCAAATTCTTCAACCATGCACGTCGTACATGCCAGCTGCATAAGTACACCTCACAATCAAATTTTTCCTTGCATAAGACAAGCTAGTAAGACTTTGCAACATAATCATTATAATTGTGTTGTGCCTATGCAACGTAATCAAAACCTACCTTATTGCTTTGATCTCCACTCCTGTGTCATCTACCATGAAGGAGTTTATTTTCCATTCAATATTTTTCAAGTGTACTCTTTTAAAGTAACTGCATCCATTGGGTGATGTCACTAGCACACGACCTAGACATAATTACCCATGCCATGGGAAGCCCTTGGTGTTTGGAATCAAACACCAACAACATGTACAATTGAAACTGCATGAAAATATGTTACAAAAGTCAACTTCTATGTTCGATAAATGAAGTATCAACTACTAGTATTGCTAGTATTCAAGCATACCTTCATTCCATTTATTCCAAACATTGAATCCATGGCTACTAAACTATCATTTCCATATCTCAACAACCAATCCAATTAAAGTGGGAGTTGGATGCCCAATATGAATGGGATTTTCCCATCCTCATCAGTACCTTCATTATTATATCCTTGATAGAAAAACCACTTCTTAGGATTTGCTAGAGTCCACTCCTGAACACTTTCTAGCATCATTGGGGTTAAACACATATTGCAGCTCCTTAATTCAACGTTCTCTATTAAATATGTCATCTCTACATAGGAAATCATCTTGTTCTATTTCACCATTCAACAATGTGAGCTTCTCATGCACCATCTCATGGTGCTTAAGGTGGATAACATCAAAAGACATTCCTAACAAAGCAACTTATGAATCCACTCATTAAGTTGTGGGCTAATAAAAGGGGGAAAATCATTTTTTCCCTTTGAACTGTTCATATTCCTGACCATGGCAATGATTTCCTTCACTATCAACATGTTCTACATGATTGTAGGTGAAAATACTTGATCATGTCTATTGACCATTCTCTAAGTGCTGAAATGACACTGACAACCACATCTAATATGATTTTGGCCTGGTCGACTACCTTTTCCTTTCTTTGGCAATAAGGACTTGTCTTGTGGCAAGGCATCAATTTTTAGATCTCCCTAGGCCCATATGAACACCAATATCTACACATTAATATGAAACTTATTAGCACATGCACACTGAAACACAAAATACAAAAGCATCCATGTACATACAATATTTAAAATGAGAGCCTATGCACATCACGTATTCCAAAGTGCTATTGATTCTTGTCTTCTTTCCGGGAATAGGTGATGGAATTTTTTTCTAATGTGAAACACGAAATTTGGTTTGGTATAACTTTCTATTTGATTCTCCTTTCATGAAGTCCTCCACTCTATCAATCTCAATCCACATAACCCACATATCATCTCCATTGATGTTGGGAAAGTTTTTCCAATGTAAATCGTTGCATGTAAATAAACCCTTGGTTGGGTTCTCAATTGGGAGATGTAGAATGGTATCCCACATGCCTACTCCTACCTACTAGAAAAATATGTCATTACATTAGTAAAATATGTATATGAAGATGGTGTAATAAATTCAACCTCATTAATTATAAATTTAATTTAGAGAAACAAAAATATGGACATCTATGAACAACAAAAACGCTGAAACTTTCTGATAAGAAGCAACATTTATTACTGATCCTTGTAAGTGCGGTCTTGATATAAAGTTTTTATTGACATTTATTTTTTCCTTCCCCATTAAT
The DNA here is from genome assembly GCA_018340775.1 of Taxus wallichiana var. yunnanensis. Classification (NCBI taxonomy): domain Eukaryota; kingdom Viridiplantae; phylum Streptophyta; class Pinopsida; order Cupressales; family Taxaceae; genus Taxus; species Taxus wallichiana. The sequence goes on from CM031239.1 coordinate 190,368,077, forward strand.
CTTATTCATGCCGAACAGACACACTTATCCATTAACAATGTAATGCAATTATAAATTTAATTTTCCTTCATGCCAATTGACAGTCTATGATGGTACATTGTATTTTCTTACAAGAATGAATGCAACAACCAATATACCCATTAAAATCATTTTTTTATTTGTATTGTTTCTATCACCAACATTAATAAGTACAAGCTGAGATACATAAGAATGATAATGATGAATTAGTTACTATTGATAACATTATAGAGATATTCACTTGTACAAAATATATCAATCAAAAGTGGGGAATATATTTTCAAAAGAATTATCTTCTGTTTGTACAAAAATATATGGACTCATGGTAGGATACAAAGTTTGGTGTAGGCGTCTCCACTACATCAATGACACACTCATCTGAGTTACGATGTGTTTCTTTCCACTCTTCATACCTCCACTTTTCAAGTTCTTCTAGCTGGCGGTCAGCATCATCCCACCATGTAAGAATTTTTTAAATAAACTAGACCATCTTCCATCTGGAGGTGGGTGTACGACCAAGGTGAACTCGTGGTACATTTCAAGGTAGTCTTTCCATGGAATTGTAGGGAGCTTTTCTTCGATCCATCTTCCTGTAACCACATCGGTATGCATGTGTTGTGAATCCATGATAAGAAACAACTAGCATGTTTGTAGCTTCCATGTTTCTTCGTACCCATTCGCCACTGAAGATTCACAATGTCAACCGTTTTTCTCTATTAGGTGCAACTGAGAAGAGTTGTGAGAGACTCGTAAATTATTTCGTTGTAATGCACACATTGTGTAGCCGATCGACTTCCATTGTTGGGATGCGGCATAATAATGTCCACATTTTTTGTTTCCAAGCATCCATCTGTATAATATTAAAATAATATTATAGAAAAAAAAACATATTCATAATATATCTTGATGCAAAAGATATTTTCTTCAACGAGAACCAATGGAAATTTTAAAAAACAGGGATTTGAAAAAGTGGACATCAATGAACAACATAGATGTAAACTACAAATTTATTTAAATAATTGTTTATACAAATTCCTGATATTGAATCCCCATTATTTAATTCCTAATACAAATTACTGATACAAATTCATAGATGTAAACATTGTAATGTAAAACAAAAGGGGTTTTGAAAACAAAGTTTACCCACAAATTACCTTTGCTTTTTTGGTGAAGTGTTGGTGTTGGTGCTAGTGATAGATTATATGAAAATTAGTAGCCCTTGTTCTCGCTCCCTTTCCTCTCTTTCAACATGCTCTTATATGATGCCCACACAAGGAGTTAAAAAATGTAAAATTGGGCATCTATGAATGACATAGATGTAACCTTAATTTTTAAAACAATTGTTTATACAAATTCCTGATATTGAATCCCCACGATTTAATTACCAATACAAATTCTTGATACAAATCCATAGATGTAAACATTGTAATGTAAAACAAAAGGGGTTTCAAAACAAAGTTTACCCATAAATTACCTTTTCTTTTTTGGTGAAATGCTAGTGTTTGTGACAAATTATATGAAAATTAGTAGCCCTTGTTCTCGTTCCCTTTCCTCTCTTTCATCCTGTTTTTATATGACGCCCACACAAGGATTCAACATTTAGAACGAATGGAATAAACTAATATGAAGTCTTGGAATTAAACTCCTCCTCTGTTCTCGTGTTTGGGTCTTTGGAAAACACACGGATTTAATTTTTTTTTAACTCCTTTGTTCTGCATGTTGGGTGCAAGAAAACACATGGATTTTAAAAAAATTTAACGAGACTTCAATTTTGAACTCCTCTATTGTGCATGCTAGGTGCAGGGATAATTTTCATTTTATAAAATCACAACAGACACGAAGAGTGGTTTAAAACTTTAATTTGTTGAGACTTTGAATAATTCACCCTCCAGCATGGCAAATGTCGAGGCTTTCCAAATCTGCAGGTCACGATGATGATGGGGCCCGGTCGACGTGGACAAAAGACATTAATGTTGTTAGGTGGAAGTCAAATGAAGTTTGAAGTAATTGATGTCATCGGGGTTTACGCGTGCTAGATAAGTCACTCCCACGTTATACACATTTCATGACACAACAACACTAGGTGTAGTAAGCTATTTGTATTGCCTATTACAATGTCTTTAAAATAAACCTCCCTATCAAAATAATGTTTCTAAAGAAGACAAAAGGTTGAACTTTTGGGTATTAATATTTGTGCTTTTTCTATGATGGAATTCTTTTACTGCAAATATTTCTTTGTGATTTCATGACCAGCTGAGTATTTTTGTCAAATCCTTAAGCCTATCACGTAGATTTTGTGTTTAGGTATGTTATTTTCAACTAGAACTGGAAGATATTTGATTGGAAGAGGGGAATATCAAATCAATTGAATTCATACACCAAAGTGCCTATCCTTGGTCAAATTCCAATGCTTCCCTTTGACATTCTGAAAAATAACCCCACAGGTAACAATCCATCTTTTTTGTTCCATCTCACTGTAATGATTGAATTTATTTTCTCTATCTCAGTTCAAATCTATGTGTCACTAGTGTTGTTAGCTTTGATGCTCATGTAAACCCCGCTTACGCCCTCTCGCATGCATTGTTCATGTTTTGTCTTTCAATTTGATGTCGTGTTCATGAATTTACAGATCTCAAACCCATGTAGGATGTCCGGGATTGAACTTGTGTAACTAGCAAATTATTTGACGGATTTTCCTTACATCATGATTTATTTTCATTAGTTATCATTATTTACTGATATTGTTCTATATTGTTAACGTGGATTAATTACTTTGTGAGTTTCCCTTCACAGTAGTGGTGAGATCTCGACTAAAGGTAAAGTGGGAAAATGTGCAAAAGATTTGAGCAAGGAATCTCCGAGAGAAATGGAAAAAAAATTGCACATACCATGGTTTTATGGAGAATATGCATTGTGGGTTATGTAGTTTCCAAGATATTTGCATGGTTTTCTTCATCATATATATTGTGATGATTATAGTTTTGTATGGTTTTCTTCATACTATATATCTTTGTGATAATTATAGTTTCATTTTTGTTCATGTTTGAATCGCTTTAGACTTCAATCAAATATGTTTAATTCAACAATTTATTTGTAAAAGTTTGGGTTTTTTTTATATATTAAGGATTTGTAAACAATATTGATAGCTTATTCTTCCAAGATCTATTATTTTGTATCTTTTCAAAAATTATGATAATTTGTCTTTCTTCAAAATGTTAACAAACAGTTCACATTCTAATTGCATGCCTTTGCATTTTGCATATAAATCTATTTGACCACACACAAATACATATATGAAATGCCCCGACTAGGCCTAGAAATTAACACGATGTGCACTTTTTTCCCGATTTTAACCGTAAATAACCGGTAATAAAATTAGGAAACCGTAGACAATGACAATTTAAAAATTTAGAAACTTGTATAAATTTTTAAACAATTCTTACTAAATATATATACAATATGTGAAAATATAAATCTAATATATGTACATGTGAACCAACCATAAAAATATGTATAGAAAATATTGAAGGGCTAAGCTGTCAACAAAGTTTGGTTTAACAGGTATTGATAATTTGCAATTCCACACCTGGTCCCGACCTACTTCCATTATTTTTTAGCATATGTAAAATACTCCCTTTTCAAACCAAAACTTCAAGAAGACCCTTTGCATTGGCATTTTTTTTTAAGTTTTGCATATATACGCTTTATCTCCCCACATCACATAAACTATTATAGGCCCCAAGGGTTAAATTTGATGGCCACCTATGTCTGTTAAACATTTTGTAGGTGGCAGTTATTTTCAAATATTACCTTTCAAAAATATAAAATAGTATTATTTTTATACTATTAATAAAATATATAAAAAAATTATTGTATATATTTAACTATTTTTAATATATATTAGTATATTTTACATATAAATCTATATTAAAAATGATGGTCATACTTAAAATATGCAAGTCACATGCGACGGTTATTTCAAATATTTGCAAGTATTTTACTGGCTAAAATCATTAAAAACATCTAAATGGCCGTCAAATTTAACCATTGTCACCTTCTGGTACTTTTTGCCATGTCATGGTCTTGCTTATTGAAGACATCCATTTTGTTTCTAACAAGGCCATGATATGGAAAATCCTGCCAAGATGAAGTTTTGTGGTATGAAGGAGGAATAAAAAGAATATTGTTATAGTGTAGTGTTATTTATTTATGATTTTATAAAATCCAAAGCAGGTGGGATGAGAGATTTGTGAATTTGTTGTATGCTTTCAAAAGTAGATTCATGTATTTAGTGAAGTTGTCTAATTTAAAAACATTAATGTCTCTCCACAATGTATACATTTCAACTTCAAACAGTATGGTTCAAGGCTCAAATATTGACCAACATAACAATTTTTCCCTAACCATTAGGGATTGACATATGTATAAAAAAATAGAAACTTGAGAGATAAGTGTTGCAAGTCGGATTGAAAAAGAAAGAGATCGGCCTAAAAAATGAGGGGCTCTAGCAATTTGTAGACATAATACTCCCTTTTCTTTAACAAGGTAAGCTTTCAATTGAACGGGTGTGTGTATACCATTTCAATGCTTTTAACTTGTGTGTGTATATTCAATGTTCTATAAATCAAATCGATATGCAAGGGATGCATTGCTTAAATGATGACGAAACACCCTGAATAAGAAGCTTTACAGAGTAATTGTGCATAAAATCATGATTATATACCCCGTGAGCCGGTGGTTGGATTTGCAATTGAGAGAATTTCCACGCATTTTAAAAAAAAATTGGTTCCTTGCAGCTCTAAAATTATCTATTTTCTCGTTTCGAAAAAAAGTAGGAAGCGTTGCATAGAGTGAGAACCATTAAAAATTACTGGAAAAAAAATATAACTACATAATAACTAGTTATCTTAAGAGATGTGAAGCTAGTGCGAGAGAGATTCAGTTTGCCCAAAATTGGCTTTGAAATAATTGGTCGCCGTGCTTTTTTCTTTGGTTAAATACAAAAGCCTCCATGGGCCTGCCTATACCATAAAACTTGGAGTAGCAATCCCCTACATGGGGCCTATTTTGAGTATTTATTATTTTAATTTGACAATTTTTCTTTTTGGGTTCAGGACTTGTATGGTAAATACCGTTATAGAGAAAACTTCTACGACTAATAGGAAAACCTGAGGCTTAGATGCCATGGTCAAGGGGTATCTCTTCCATCATAGACACCTTGTAGTTGCACTCGGCCTTGTCTATAGGGTGTGCACTGCAAATAATAGACATTTTTTCTTAATATATTTTTAGAATTGCTAAATTATTTTTTTGTAGGACAACATTGGGCTTAGAAACCATGATTGTTGAGTATCCCTTTCATAGAATCCCTGATTGTTGTAAATACGTAGTAAATGTATCTAATTTCATTATGTAGAAAGGCATATACTCAAGTTTAAGAGAGTAATTGTGCTTAGAATACATGATATTATGGACAATTATTGAATTATACAATCATAGTTATGCATAAGGTGTGTAACGCCGCAAAAGACGAAGGCGCTATGAAGATGACAACGACGGTGATGATGGCGCCGCAAAACATCCGTCCCGAAAATGCGACAATTTTTTTTTTTAAGGTAGAGGATTCTTGTTTGATTTATTTTATCCGCAAGTCTTGTGACCTGCTTGACCTTGGGAACAGATAAGCTTCAATCTTTTACCTTGTATTCCGATTGCAAACAAGAACTATATGGTTGTCGCAATTCCATTCACTCGGGCTTTACTTCAAAATTTGTCGTATTCGACTCCTCCTTAACGGATAATTTCGAGTTTCAGCATGGTGTTACAAGACTTCATAAGGGTATCTGACCACTGATCCCGTCTTCACATTATGATCCATTTTATAAGAGGGTAAAGGTGTCCAGGGTAAATGTATGTATTATGATTTTATTGATCTCTTTCTTTTTGATATAGTTTAATGTATATCTCATGGAGATATGTAGCATGGTTAACACAAATATTGCTATCTTGACGACTTTTAGAAATCTTTTAACATATAATCATAGATATCTCTCCAAAGGAATTTGATACTTTTAATTTAAGTGATAAATATATATAGATATATTATCAAAATTCATACTCAATTAAATCTATACGCCTATACCTATATTTACAATTTGAAATTTGGTAGGAATAATAGTCAAATGGGGGGGAAAGCATTTCAAACTGTGTTTTAAATACTACGGTTGGGCGGTGAGTGGTTCATCGACCCCCTGTCATAATTAAATGACTCTTGCCTGGCGTGTAGATCACTCCTACAGGCCGCACACTATCATAAAGTCTGGTAGATGACAATAAGTCGCTGATTAAACATTCTTAACAAAATTGAATGAAATGGGTTGGGCACCCTGCCATCTGATTACGGAGAATGAGGCTTTGTTACCAAGATTGGAAATCATGAGAATCTTTGTTAACTATTTTTACATTATTCCTCGCTTATTAAAAAGCCCGTCTTATTTTGGATTTTCTCAAACTGGAAGTAGGAAATGATTTCGTTATGTAATTATTTGGCTTGATTGTCCATAATGCAGCGAATTCGTCATGGTCATGGTTAGTCCGAGTCATTGGGAGTGAGGGGTCAGGACTGTGTGAAGCAGGGGGAAGAGGCGTGGAGTGAGGGCTGAAATTTTCGATGGAGTGGGTTAGACACTAAGTAATGCAAATTCAAAATTGAAAGCGCATTCTTTAGGGGGAAATTATACTCTGAACAGATAAAATATCACACGGATAATCAAATTAACTGGCCTAAATCTCGCGCAAGAATGGAAACTATATATCCCTCATGAACAAATCGCCTGGCTATGGATCGGTCAAGCTTAGGGCCGACTCCCACCACTGCAACAACACCCTTCGCCGTTTTCTTTACCACCTTCCATTATGTTTACAGGAAAAAGGGTATTTATTATTTTACACAGTAGGTGAGATTTGGAGTGGGTGTCGGCCGACCGGGAAGAATGAGATCAGAATGTTGGCCACGTCGTTTATTTGAAGTTATCCTTGCGTGCAAGTTAAAACAATTGTGCTTTGATTTTTGTCATTTAATGCACTTATATCCTGCAAATCTAAGTTCAACACAATCGCCCTGTCAGCCATCTACTGTCCTGGCCGCGCAAAAGAAAATGGAAAAAAAAATAGTCACCTAAGCAGCGAGAGAGAAGGGGCGTGCAGCATGGAGCTCGACGCGCGAGGAGAAGAGTTGTTTCCACTTTCATTGGGTGCTGCAAGGTACGTGCGGGGAGAACAGGCTGAGGGGCGGCTAAACGAGCCGGCTGTTCAACTATGTTGTTATCTGTTCAGTATCGAAAGCAACACCCAAACGGAGTTTTTCCTTTTTCTTTGCAAGCACTGCAACAATTTAAATATTCATTGTGACAGAGGCGGTCGTTGTGTGTCAAGTTGTCTAACGAGACATATCTCTACCAAACGAATCATCATTTTTTTTATATATTAGCAGTCACTCTCTTAGACACGATTTATGGGTGATTGATCGTCTTGATTTTGAGACTAACTTCACATTTGTTTGGGCAGATGTGAGGCCTGCTATGCAGCTTGATATTTGTGAAGCTAAGACCACTCGCAGTGTCCTAATCTGAAAAAAAAAACGTTTAAACAATATTTGTAGGCATTGCAACAATTTAAATATTTGTTGTGGCAGTCAGTGCTTTGTGTATCAAGTTGTCTATCAGGGATATTTGCTGAAACGTATCATCATTTTTTTTTTAAAAAAATTTTTTCAACACATTACTTTCAAGTATCCAAACAAAATTTTAATATATTTCCTTTTGTAATTTCTTTCCAATATTCCACCAAAGAATTCAACACATTCCCAATAAATTTTAGAGCAAGAAATACTATCATTTCAATGCAACTTTTCCTTCAAATCTTATTACAACATATTCTACTTCATGTGGAACAAATTTACAATAATGGAAGCTAGAGAAAACAAGGCAATATTACATTTCTTTCTCCACTCAAGGTGGGTAATTACATGATGTTTTAACATTGTCAACAACAAGGTTCTTGTGCTCCAAGGTGTTCTTCATCCATGCTCCAAGTTCCAAGTATTTCAATCACAACCAAGATAGGGGGAGAGGCAACACTCTCCTCCCAACCAAAACTCAATGGAGAAGAGAAGCAATCTCCTCCATTGACCCCCGAGCCCCAAACACAACACAATGAAGGGTGGTCTCCAACTCAAGGCAACAATACTTGCTTCCACAATACAATTTCTTCACAACATTCAAAGTAAAAAGAGGAAACAACAAGGAAACACAAATAACACAATACTTTGCACAACAAGGCTTTCATCCAAGCCAACAAGAGAAGGAACTATGGGAATGTTTTCCTTATGCCTCCCAATTGAGATGAGATGCCCATCCAAAACCCTCCACAATAAAACACAAGCCCCTATGACTCTTATGCCTCCCTCAAGTACCCCTTTTTCCTCCCATACTCTTATGCCTCCCTCCTCTTATGGCTCCCTCAAAGACAAGGTAGAATGTAAACATTCTTACCCAAGATGGGCATCCCTCTCAAACTCCCTCCACAATATCCTAATCTACTCTTTTGCCTGCCTCATGAGTATTCCCATAGACCTCTCCTATACTACACAATAAGCATTCTATCCATTTTTCACAATACACCAAAGTAAACATGCATTTTTCACAATTTTAGCATAGAAGCAACAATAATATGAAAGCAAAACAAAGGAGAGGGTTTCCTACCTCTCCATTGGAGAAGCCTAAACCAAGAAATTTGTCCAAGCTCCTTCCCAAATCAATCCAAGCATGCAAGTCCAAGCACTCTCTTTTCTCTTTCTCCCAATTCTTTTCTCTCCCCCAAAATAACAAAAGAGAACTCTTCAACAAAGCAAAAAAAAAACTCCAACCCCCTCAACAAGAGAGGAATTTTCCATAAATAGACAAGAGGAAGAGTGAGGGTGATGTGGCTCCTTGTAGGATGCCACATCACACATCCTCAAGACCACCTCCCTTAAGTCAACTCAAATCCCAAAACACCATAAATGGGTGGTTGGGTTGAATGACATCTCCAATCCACATCCATCCCTTCCCCATGTGTCCTAAGACACAAATAAATGCAAAAGAAGACAAGTGCACTCCAAAGTCACATTTCCCTTCCCAAAACAATAAATAATCCCCTTTTTGGATTCCCAACCCATAGATATGGTTGGTAAGGGGTTTTGGGAAGTGTGGGACAAGTTTAACTTGTCCCACAAGTCCCCCAAAATTGCCCTCAATCTCAAATTCGAGATTCAAAGAGTTTGGAGTGGTCAACACTCAAAACCAAGCATTCAATACATGAGGAAACACAAGGCTCAAGGAGCCAACCATCAAAATTAATTACACCCACTTGACTTCCCTCCAAAACTTAAAATTTAAAACAAGGTGTTAAATTAATCTAAACATACTTAGCAAAAGAAAATTTTAAAAAGATATCACAAATAAAATCACCCACTAAGGTAAGTTAAAACAAACAATTAAAATTCTTACCCCCTTGGTCACATAGGAAAATTTCCCCCTCATGGAAATTTTCTCAACACATAAAAGAACAAAGGTAACACAATACAATTCACTAGTTGCCTTGACGACCAAATGTTGTAACCACCCGACATCCTGTTGTGTTTGGTTCCCAATCCCCCTCATGGTTGTGATCATGCTGTGTTTCCTGCAAAATGCAAAATACCCTCTTCGGCCTTGCGGCCATGTCAAAATATCCAAAATAACCATATGCATGAAATTTATTAACATCTATACGTAATTCAAGCAATCATTATTTCTAGGTCTAAATCACAACTTAATTATGCATTTCATCATTATCCAAAATTATAGTAATGTAAATTCAACAACTACATTCTACTCATCATGGCGAAGAAATCCAATGTTAGAACACATGCAATATATCCATATAAAAATAATATCGAATCCAATAGTCTGTCCATGAGTCAGTGTAGATCATACTGAAAACAAAATCCAATCATAATCCAAATGCATCTAGTCACAAAACATCATGCTAATCAACATAAGTATAAATCATGTCCATATCCAAAGTCTGCATAACTCAAAAAGGTAATCAACTAAGTGTCGTAGGGAAGTGGGCATTACATAAGGTTAATATATGCTATTTTAACTGAGTAATTGTGTCTAAAATATATGATATTTGTGTACACAATTTCAGCTATACAACATGATATATACACCACATTTAGTGGGCAATTGCGACTAGAAAGTTATACGACATAATACATATGGTAGATTAACTAGATAAATGTGCCTAAAAAATATGATACTAGGCACAATTAGCTATACGAAAGTTTATAAAAACTAATTTAATTAACTATGCTTAAGTTATATGACATTTTTAAACACAATTAATGACTTATACATCAGGATATATGCATTATCATCATAGACCTCAGGCATGAGATCAACCGAAAAGATGAGCAGAACCCCTTAAATGCTTAATCGAGAAAGGAGATTGTTGACGAAAGCTGAGATGTCTTTAAAGTCTTTTATGTTACACTGGTTCATTACACTTGTATATATATTGTTAATATTAGTGAATCTTTTGTGGCAATCCAATAATCTTTGTAACAAATAAATACTCCAAGCTCAGTAAATATTTTGACATAATTGTACAATGTTTTTGTAATTATTTTGACATGATTTAATGACCCCCATGTTTAGTTATACATTAGGGAATATACATTATCATAGACCTCTGCCATGAGATGAAGCAAAATGATGAAATGAAAGGCATAAATATGAATGTCGTCCTTTGAAAAAATGCTTAACGCAAAAGATTACCTCAGACTTGACTCACTCCGCCCAATCACCCTAGCATATCATGGTTTCTCTGTCTGTTGGTCTCTGTTTCTTGTAAATAGTGATAGCATGGTAATTTTGGAGGATATACTAAATTTTCTTTTGTGAAACGTGCAAACAAGAGGTTATGATGATTCAATATGCATATGTTAGAATTTTATGCTACCGAATAATGGTAAAGTTGAAGTTAAAAAAGTAAATGCTGAAATGTTGTCTATATTCAACCATTCTCTCTGTTTAAGGGAGTCAATTGCAGTGTTTTTGTTTTTTGTATCAATGGGCTTCTTATTTACAAAGAAGTAGAGTTTAGATTACGATCACAAATAGAACGCCTTGAATGTGCCAATGGATTCATTAATAAAGAATCAAAACTCAAAAACAAAAAAGGAAACTTAGAGCTTTCTTTCACGTCACTCTTCAAATCACAAGAAAGAGAGCATGGGCACAATCTATGGACAGTGGATCAATCTCAGGAAACAAATTTTGTGCAGTCATTTGTATGAGCTTGGTGTTTCCATAATAGCTTTGAAAATGAACTACCAAACTCTGCCATAATAGTAGCATCCCATTACAACGAAGACTATAACACAAACAATGTGCAAGCATACAAAAGGTCCACGAACTGTTTGACAAAATGCCTCAAAGGTAATCATTTTATGCAAAATTTGGAATATTTTGAACATGGGCTTTTAGAATTCATTTAAAAATATGAGATTTTTACAAAGCAATTTACAAAGTTCATGACTTCGTACTAACTTGCTATTATTGATTTTAGAAAAATACAACGTGCTTACTTGCTTTCAATGTAGAAATTGTTTCCAAACTTGCCAAGTGGATTATTAACAACATTTTGTTGAAATTAAAGGGCACAATTGATCCTCACCATTTCATAATCTAAATCTATAGAAATGCGTAGCTATTGTGATGTAAATTTAGGAGGCGGATATCCATGCATTCAAAAAAAAAAAAGCTCAACGAACTCATATTTTGAACCGTGGTTTGTTCTCTCGAAAACTTTGAGAAATTACTTTTATCGAATACTAATAAAAGAAAAAAATTGGAAACAAAATTTGATGACTTCATCAATAAACTTAACCTAACGAGTTGTAATGATTTGTTAAAGTACTTGTCTCGCAAAATCAAGAAATTTTCATCTGCGTTGTTCTAGAGACTTCAGCTTTTCCTTTCGGTGGATGAAAATGGTAAAGATAATTTGACATTTTCTCAAAACAAACAGAGACAGGGCTAATCTCGAGCCCCTCAACAGCAGTCAAAGTTGTCATACACAGTGATCATATTAAATACAGGGTGGGACAACTTTTTTTCTTCCCCAACAGTGAGAAATAAAGGGATTGACCAATAAAATGGAGATAAAACAAAAATTTGCAAGACAAAACTTTAGTCCAATTTCATTTTAATACACATGGCACAATTTAATTGACAGTGATCAGAATGAATATTTGTGTGTGTGAAGACAATATAGTATTGGCCTTCGGCAGAATAATAAAAATGATGTCAAAGTAACTTATTATTGACTTTTAAAGATTTGATCTGTGTGTTAGATTTCTTTATTTTATAATACTGTAAGAGGACAAGCACAGGGCAAGGAATGGCTCCTCGCCCTTAAATATCACAACGTACTTATCAAATTTAATAGACAGACAAACAGGTACAAACCCAGAGTAACAAAAATAGGAAATAGTACAATAAATAGATCTGAATGCGTAAGAAACTGATTTGTTTAGTGAAAGTAGATATGGAAGAGGACATACGGCCATTTAATACTCACAAATCGTCTTCCAAAATTTATACAATATGCTTTACAATACAAACGATAGGCAAGTAGGTATACTTTATCCATACACAGCGACTTTGTGACCAGGGCTTTTTGTTGTTTCTGTTTCTGTGGATGCTTTTCCAATCCGCAACCGAGCAGTATCCGTACTAATACAAGGAAGAAAGAAGGAAATGGGAAGAGGAATGGTGCAGAGCAGGAGGATACAAAACCCTGTAAGTCATCAGGTTACTTTCTCCAAGCGAAAATCGGGACTGTTGATAAAAGGCGAGCGAGCTCTCTCTCCTCTGCGATGCTGAACTTGCCCTCATCATTTTCTCGACCGCGGGAAAGCTCCACGAGTTTGCCAGCCCCAAGTAAGGAATCTCCTTTTCCCTCGTATGAGAGCTACACAGAAATCTTTGCACTTTATTTTCCACAATATAGGGTTTGTGTTGTTTCAGATATAGAAATCACAGATTAACAGATTGCAACAGGTGTCAAATAAAAATTTGCAAAAACCGAAAGAAAAGTTCACAATTTTGCAGCAGTGTTGATATTTCTTCCTCTTTTTCAGCGTTTATTTAGCCTGATGTGAAAATCACCGTGCTGCGAACACCTATACAATTTACTCAATGTTTTTGTAAAATCCGAAACGAAAATGCAAGCTACATTTCATCTAAAAGCGACCACATTTAGAAAACAATAAATAAAAGGAAATATAAAATACAATCCTTCTCACGAAGTCCATACGTAAGAGCACAAGAAAGCTGTTAAATAAAAATAAAGAAATAGGGCAGTCGAAGAAAGGGCAATCATCCGTCCAAAGTATATTTGTTTTAGGATGAAGGATAAGAAAGAGGGGCTCCGAGGAGATCTCTCATTTGTTATGGCTGATTAAATATCTAATAAATTTTCGAAGTCACATTGAAGGAGGAATCATTGATGCTTGATTAGAGTTATTTATGTTAATGTAAACCAAAGTCAACTTTGTTGGTTTCTAGTGCTAGGTTTTGTGGTTTGCTAGATGTTTTATCGAAGCTTTGGATGTTTATCTAATTCTTTAAATAGAATTTTAAATTTCTTGAAAGTGGTTTTATATTAACATTTCTCTACATTAATCGTATTACTTTGTAGTTAAGTTATAGAATTAGAATTTGCTTGAGAACACAAAGAAAATTAAAAGTAATAGAGGTAATTAGAATTGCTAGGATAATATTCGATATGTCATGAATCTTGAAGGCGGTTGTCAACGACAAATAGTGAATAATAGGTCTAGATAACAAAGGCGAATAAAATCTAAAAATTGTAGAGTGAAAAGAGAACATGTTATGGGGATCCAAAACTGTACAAGTACGCAAATGACACTTGTCTACAATTGTGAATACAAGTTGACAAATATTTTCCTTTGTTTCTAAGCTTCAAACACCTTGCGCACTTTCCAAAATTCTCCTTCAAAACCCCATTTTGGCCTCTAGGTACACATGATGCTTAACGAAAGCAAACATTTTTAGGGTCCAATGCTAAGCCGAGAAATTTGATTTTACTTGATTATTATCAAGCCCTTGCAAAATTGAATATTTTGGCAATTAACATAATGTGAGTATAATGCAATTCAACATGTCAATTGTCTTTAAAGTGTTCCGAACCTTATCTTCTCAATGGATGCAAAAACAAGTGATACATGTTATGTACTTCTTTAAAGAATCGAAGTCTCCTCTTAGCATGATGATGCTTAAAAATTAGATAGATTCTTTCCTTACAACTTCAACATGTTGTTATCTATGTTTGTTCTCTTGTGTAAATGCACTCATCCGCCAATGTATATTTAAAGACTTCTTGAATTAAAATCAGGAACTATTGTCATGTAAATCGAGACATATTTGGCGAAAAGATGAAAAGGAGCACAAACCTTAAGGAATTCAAAAATAGTAGGAGAAGGCCCACAAGGGAAATGAGATACGACAAAATAAGGAAGAATAAAGGGTTGACAAGGAGAAGATAAAGTCGCAAAAGGTTTATGTGAATTTTACAGTGTTGAAATTCACTTACACACAAAGGAGAATGAGTAACAAGTTGAACAACACAAGACTGTTAATCAATAACCATTCAAATACACTAGCACCATTGTAATTAGCTAGTCCTTTACTAAAATTAGGTGTCTTCATAATGCCCCTCTTTGACATGTGTGGTTGTGTGCATACATATCAAAGTAAACTAAACAATCTGTGGATATACAATAGTTGTGATTAACTTAACACATCAATTCTCTTGTGATCCAAAAATCTATCCAGAAGTACCCAATTCTATTTATTATCTTATTTGAAACTTGCATTACATAACCTCATCATTTTCATTTTTCTGGAAATGGTTAAGTTAGGTGATGATGATCTAGACACCTTCGAATGACAAATAAAATCCATTTCTTATTATTCTGCTTCAGTGTGATGACTATGTGGCGGTTATAGAACCGCCGTGATTGTTGCGGAATAGCCACTCTTCTCAAAGTAGCGGTTCTTGCAAGAACCGTCGCCTCTAGGAACCAATGTTTGCGTAACCTCCGTGGCGTTTGTGCAACCGCCTCGCAGATAGCGGCGTTTATGCACCCTACGCGACGCCAAAATGGGGAATCTCAATAGTTACAAATTTTTCGATTCTCAAATCTGTTCGTTTCACTTTTCCATTCATCCTTGGGCAGGGCAACTATAAATACAAGCACTTTTACTTGTTCAAGCAAGTGATTTGGAGCGAATTCAAGTGTGCGAAAAAGAAGAAGTTAGAATTATTCTTGTTTTCCTCATAGATAATTGAGTGCTTTTGTGTTGAGGATTGTAAGTAAGTAATGCAAGTGGAAGGAACTTGAATCCTGATAGAAGGTCATCTTTTGACAGTGAACTTGTATTGTATTGGAGATTTACATAGTGAAAGGAAGCAATTGCTTACCCAGTTGGAGTTTTCCCAAATTGGGTTTCTCTTGGATAAAACTCTTGTCTCCTTGTCTCTTCATTTCAATATTGTTATGAGTGATTCTTGTATAATATACTTGTCCTAATAATAAATCTAACAATTTATCATTCATTATCACTAGAACAGATCTGTTTATTTTTTAAAAGAGGCATTTTATGGATCAGATTGGTATCAGAGCAGTTAAGATAGCTTGTTTTTGTGTGGTTTAACTTGTGTTGAAATTTTCAGTTAGATGCCCATTACCTGGAAGGGTAGTGAAAATGGTGAAGGTATCCTCATTCTTTTTGAAGAAGATATTTCCACAAAGAAGTGAAAGCAAGGAATTTGAAGCATGGCTCGTAGTGGAGATGTGTGTGATATTGAAGAAGAATATTTTTACAAGTTGGAGGTGGATGTGGCCAAGTATGTCCAAAGATGTGGGCAATATTTCCTTGTCTATGGGAAAGTTAGAGTCCATCATGTGATTGCTCATGGAAAAACTCGGTGTTCCAAAAGAGACAATAGGATACCATAAAGAAGACACTCGTGAGTATGAGGAAGAGCAGCCTCGTGACATGAATTTCGAGAAGATGTACCATTGGCTAACTCAACTTGAGGTATATTTTAGTTTTCACCAAATAAATGAGAGTCAACAGGTTTCATTTGCGAGGTTAAAATTAGCCAATCATGCTTTTACTTGGTTTGAAATCTATGTTCATACTTTGGGTGTTAAGAAGCTTCCTCCTATTTATAAGTGGGATGAATTTAAGAAGTTAATCAAAAGTAATTCTATCCTATTTGTTATGAGGAAGATAGGTCCATGTATTGGCAATATCTTAGGCAAAAGCAAGGCCAAAATGTGCAAGAGTACACTAGTGAGTTCCGGAAGAAAGTTTTCCAAACGGGAAAAGATGTAGCGGACCAAGACATTTTGATGAAATACTTTGGTGGACTCCATAGCCACTTGCGGAGACCAGTCCTCTTGGCCAACCCAAGGTGAATGTAGATGAGGCTTGTTCTCAAGCCCACTATCTAGAGATGGACAAGAAGAAGAGTTCATGTACTCTCAAACATGCTTCAAACAAATAAAGTGACACCAAGCAAAAGGAGAAAGGAAAAGGGAAAGGTAAGAAGAATGCTACTTCCATTTCTAAAAAGGATACTAAAGTTCATTGTGGTCATTGTGATGTTGACACTCATTCCGAGGAAAAATGTTGGAAGCTCCACCGGAATTACATCCCTTCAAAAATAAGAAGAATAAAATGAAAGGCATGGCTTCCCTCCAAGGAGAGGAAATATTTTATAGTGAAGAGGTGGATGAGACAATGTGTTGTACCTCCATCCATAGAGAGGTATGTTTGGGTAGTAATAATGTTATTCAAGAAAATGAACTTACTAAGATTTTTCATATAAAAATCCAAGTGAAGAAAACCAAAGTGGATGCTCTTTTTGATACTTGTTCTCAAGCTAATTCTCAAGCTAATTTGATAAGGAGTTAGTTGATAAACTGAAGTTATAGACTTAGAATTATTTGAATCCGTAATCATTGCATTGGGTGAAGAAATTCATGTAGACATCAAGGTTACTAAGTAATATAAAATTACGTTTGGTATTGATAAGAAGTTCATTGATGAAACTACCTTGGATATTGTTCCTCTTGATGTGTGTGGTGTAGTGTTTGGCAGCTCATACTTGTATATTAGGGATGCCATGTTCATGAGAAGAGCCAACCAATACCGCTTGGTGAAGAATGGTAAAATTACCTCATTTAAGACTTTACAAGAGACTCAAAGATCTCTTTGGAAAGTACCTTTAAAGATAAGAAGTTTATTAATTCTAGTGGGAAATTTACATTACTTATTTTGAGAGATATACAAGAACAAGAATTTGTTGTATCTAAGATCACTTGTAACATGTTTACTAACAAAGAGCAGAAGCAGGTGAAAGAGTTAGTTCAACATTTCAGGGAAGTTATCCAAGAGCCTACGGGGCTACCCCCAGTCAGGCCAATTGAGCATGAGATACACTTGTTACCCGATAGTCCGCTTCCAAACTTAGGATTGTACAGACAATCCATAAAGGATGCCAACGACTTAAAAAAAAGTTAGTCTTTGATTAAGCAAGGTATAATCCATCCTAACACTTCTCTATGTGGTTCTCCTATTGTTTTAGTACCTAAGAAAGATGGATCATGGAGGATGTGTGTTGATTATAGAGCATTAAACAAAATAACCATAAAAAAAAGGTACCCTCTTCCTCGAATTGATGATTTGTTGGATGTTATAACATGTTAAATATTTTACTAAGCTTGATTTGAAATTTGGGTATCACCAAGTTTGGATTAAGGAAGAGGGCATCTAGAAAATAGTGTTCAATACTAGGCAAAGGTTGTATGAATGATTGGCATTACTATTCGGGGTATGCAATGCAATACTACCTTCATGAGGTTGATGAATGAGGTAATGAGACCCTTTATTGATTCCTTTGTCATTGTGTACTTGGATGACATTCTGGTTTTTAGTAGAAATTTTGAAGAGCATATTAACCATTTTTATCAAGTTTTGTAAGTTCTAAAGCGAACCGACTAGTGTTAAATGAGAAAAAGTGTGAGTTTGCTCAATAATCGCTTGTCTTTTTTGGACATGTTGTTAGAGATAGAGAGTTGAGGATTTATCGACCTAAGATAGAGGCCATTATGAATTGGTCTACACCGTTTAGTTTGATCGAGACTAGGAGTTTTACTAGTGTTGTTCAGTATTTGAGAAAGTTCATCAAGAACTTTTTTTTGCATAGAAGCGTCGCTACATTCAGCATGACAACAGGTGGTAAGGTTTTGATTGGGGTAAGAAACAATAGGATGCTTTTGAGTCATTTAACTACAAGATTATTCATGCTCAAGTTTTGGCATTACCTAACTTGTAACTTCCTTTTTAAGTAGAAATTGATGCTAGTGACTATGCTATGGTAGTTGTCCTACTTCAAGGAGGTAGGCCCGTATTTTATCATTCTAAATTGTTTCGGGAGCTATTTTGAATTAATATTTTTATAATTGGTAAAAGGAGGGTTTTGCCAGGGGCCCTACCCAATTACAATAGAGGATCTACAATCCAAATATAACCAATAACATTTCAAGGAACAAAAAAGGAAAAGTGGTTTTTATAGAAATAAGCATTATGATAAAAAACCACTCTCCACACAAACGAAATGACCTCAACATGAGGGTAAATGGTAAATATGGGCCAGATGCCTCGATTTTTTTGACACAACCAATGTCCATGCATCATCTGTAACCAACAAATTTCTAACAGGTTCAAGAGGGCTAAATTTTTTACTGACAAATAAATTTGAAATGGGAGAGCTTGAACAGGTAGTAAATGGGCAGCGATAAAGTAGCGATGGGGATGCAAATAAATAAAGAGGATCTTCAGATGAACATGGTGGCATAGTAGATGGAAATAGGAGCTCTATGAATGGTAGGTTATCAACGGGAGGGCCTGTGGTTTGGCCTGCAAACCCTAAATCATGGGCTGCTAGACTGTTCAACATAGAGCATTAGGAGCCTGTGAAGATTTCCCCAACTTGGAGCGATGATGGGCCACATTTGGCCATCCTTGAGATAGTTTTGAGGGCTAGACCCAAATTCAAATATTCGGTTGTGGGTAGTTTTTCTGGAATTAGACCAAACATAGATCTAGTAAGAGATTGGTGCACAAGGAACTGGTGTTGCAGGGTTGAGGTTAGACCTCTTGCGTGTGATGGCTTTCTCTTTTGGCTCCATGAAGAGTCGAATTTGCGAAGAGTGTTACAAGGAGCGTCGTGGTTCTTCTGGGAGGGCTGCCCTCGGCTGCGTCGTTGGCATCTTGGAATGTTACTAGAGGTTAAATTCCAAAAGCTACTGTTTATATCTGCCTCCCATCTCTACCTCTGGAGTTTTGGGAGCCCAAAGTATTTTTAAGGATAGCATGAACTTTGGGTGTTTTGATTGCGATCGAACCCCGCAACTAAAGCCCGATCCATATTGGCTTTTGCTCGTCTTTGGCTCAATATTCCTGTTGGATCTAAGGTTCTCCAAAGATTTTTTTGGATTCTCGCTTTAATAAATGGGAGCAAGAGATTGACTTCGAAAGTTTGCGTGTAATCTATGATAATTGCAGAAAGGTGGGTTGCACTTTGAAGAGCTGTGGTAGATATGCTTCAATCTCATAGTAAAAGGAGGTTTGTGAGTTTCCCAAGCGTGTCACTCAAATTAACAATGAGTTTGGGGACGATGAATGTGAGGATGATGGTGCAGAAATAGAGGATGCTGATGAGTTTGAGGTGGGAGCTCCTTGGTTGCATTGATGGCGGAGCAGGCCACTGATTTGGTAGTGGCCGATGCAGGTAGGATGGAGAAGGGGCTATGCTATTCCGCCACCCAAGGACTATTCAGTTGGCGAGTCCAAAGGAGGGCCCGTAGGGCGGGCAGTAAATTCAAATTTTGAAACCATGGTTGGCACAACATTAAATTTAACTTTTGAAACAATGGTTGGCACAAATTTTAATGCTTTCGGAGTCGGTGAATGTCGGTTGGGTGGTTTCAGCCCTCCACAAGAAAGTTCTATGGTTTCCTTGGATGGAAAATTGAAGGTAATCCTTGGACCGAGATACAGACATCTGTCGGGTCCCTCAGCCTTCGTGAACGACGGTGATGGGTGGACTCGGGTCCATAACAAGAAACATAAATTAATTATGATTGATTGGTTTTGACAGAGTCATTCCCGGTAGCTTCTAGTGACGTGTCATAATGCTTTGATCTATCTTTTGTTTGGGTCAAGTCTCCTTGACCAAGCTTTAGATTTAGCTTTCTATTGTTTTAGTTTTTCTTCTCGGACCATTGGTAGAGGTCATCTCTGTTGTCCCTCATTGCTTTATCTTTCTCTCCTCCGTTTCTCTCATGATGTATCCGTTTTTGTAAGGCTTCTGGGAGCCAAAATCCATGTTCTTATTACCTTATCTAATAAATTATTTTTACTAACAAAGTCCTTATAACCAAAACCCTCTCAAAAGTGTAAAATCTTCAAACCTTCTGGGGTTACAAGGAGCTAATATTTTGGCCATCGTGCCCAATTTTTTTTGATATTTAACACAACTTCTAATTTTCCTTGTAATGTTTCAATTGATTTTCCTTACATTTTGATAATTGGTTCGGTGTTCAAATGAACATTTGAATCAAACAAAAAATCAAATTTGTTAAAAATTTCCACTTGTATGGTGGGAGAGGGACCAACAACCAGCTCACACTCCTTCCTATCCATACGTATCCTCATTTTCTCTGCAGAAACGTCAAACACCAGCTCACCTTATCCCTTGACTGCCCGCCAACTCCCCCTCTCACGTGCGCTCCCACCTCCACCGCCTTTGCAAGTTTTGGAAAGTCGGTGAACAACAAGTGAACAAATGGGTGGGAAGGAGCGCCAATATCGATGGAATTGATCACAATATCCTCCACCGAATCAAATGAAATTGATCACAACATCCTCTAGCTATTTTGAATTACTTGTACATATGATAAGGAATTGTATTTTCTAGTGCAATTGGTCAAGAAATGGAAACATTTTTTGATGGGTAAAGAAACTATCATACACACGAATCACCAACCTCTTCAATATTTGTAGGCACAAAATAAACTTCAACATGCCGACACTATAACTGTACGTGGTTCTTGCAACAGTTTCATTTGATTATAAAATATAAGAAAGGTGTGACTAACCAGTTAGTTGATATGTTGTCTAGACCTCCTTTACTTTCAGCTATAGGTACTTTAACTCTTCTTGAGCCTTTTTTAGGTGAAGTATATCAAGAAGGTTATGAGAAAAAACCTCTAAGTGAGGGCTTTGCAGTTAGGGGATAATACTACTTCCAGGATGGACTGCTCTACAAGAACGAGAAACTTTGTGTGCCTAAGGGGGAAATAGTTCAGTTTATGAGAAAAACACATACTTCTAAGGTGGCTGGTCATTTTTGTGTGATAAAGAATGTTCCACACTTATAGAGCTATGTTTAATTGCCATACATGCAAGAAAAACTAATCAAATTTATTAGGGGTTATGTTTTATGTAGTATAAGTAAGCCTAGTAATAGAAAGTTGGATTTATATATGCCATTACTATTTACTTCTAGGCCATCGGAAAACATCTCCATGGATTTTGTGGGAGGTTTTCCTACTTCCAAGAAAGGGTATGTTTTTATTTTTGTGGTAGTGGACTAGTTCAATAAAATGTGTATTCTTATTCATTGTAAAAAGACCATTAAAGCCAATGATGCAACTGAGTTATTTTTTTGCTAATGTGTGGGTTCGTTTTGGTTTACCGAATTCTATTGTGTCAGACAAGGACTCATGGTTCATAGGAAATTTTGGTCTACCTTGTGGGAAAATATGGATACTAAGCTGAAAAGGTATATTGTTTTTCATCTGCGCAAACGGTTCCGAGTAAACAAAAGTGGTAAACCATACCTTGTTTCAGCTCTCGTGAGGATACAACTTGAAACACCCTAGGGCTTGGGATGAAAATTTGGTATATATTATGCATTCTTATAACATGACAGTTCATGCTTCTACTAGTAAGACTCCTTTTGAAATGTGTTTTGGTTATTTGCCTAAGAGTGCATTTGATGTTGTTTTGAGATTACCATGTAGAGACAACGGAAAAGTGGATTTGGAAGTCGACAAAATTGAGAAATTCTTTAAGAAATTTGAGAAGATACACCTCTAGGTACAGGGAGAGGTTGAAAGAGTCACAATCCAAGTATAAAACAAGGCATGAGAAGCAAAAAACTGAGCATTCTTTCCATGTTAGTGACAAGGTTTGGTTTTACTTGAGCAAAGAAAGACTGAAGGGTAAAGGTAAAAAATTCAAGCCTCTTGATGTGGCCCATTTGAAATTTTAGAACAAGTGGGTAAGAATGCATTTCAATTGGATTTTCCTCCTTATATGAGAATATATTCAGTTGTGAATGTTGAAAACTTACATCTCTTTGAGCCGTCCATGTTAGATCAGGAAGAAGAGGGATTTTTCATACCATCTATTGAGGATCCTACTCCGGAAATTCAATTGGAATTGGAGGAAGATGTGCTATTGCAGTGGAAAGAGAGGAAAATAAAGCGAGTGCCAAAAAGGTGGTTGATTTGGTTAAAAGGTCAATTTCCTACCAAGGACAAGTGGTATTCTAGAGAAGATACGGGGAATAAATTTCCTCACCTTATCATTCCTTAAAGCTAGTAGGGATTTAAAAGACTCAAATTGGGGAGTTACGATAAAAAATAGAGCTAGAAGTACCTAATTTTATGTATTCTCTTATTTCCAACTTACGCAGAACATACCCTAAGCATGTTCATTGTTTTGGAAATGGTTAAGGTAGGTGACAGTGATCCGGACACCTTCGAATGACGAAAAGAAGCCATTTCTTGATCTATTTAGTCGATGATTATGCGGCGGTTAGGAATGCCACGGCGGCCGTAGAATCATCACTCTTCATAGAGTAGTGGTTGCGCAACCACTTCCTGTAGCACCGACAATCACGTAATTGTCGCGATGGTTGCGCAACCCATTTGTAGACAACAACATATCTGCACCCGATGACGCCAAAATGAGGAATCCAAATAGCTGCAAATGTTTGGGCTTTCAAATCAGTTTGTTTCACCTTTCCATTTGTCTTTGGGAAGAGCAACTATAAATAAAAACACTTTACTCATTTAAGAAAGTTATTTGAACTGAATTCAAGCGTGAGCAAAATAATAAGTTGGAATTGCTCTTGTTTTTTTAATGACAAACCGAGTTCTTTCTTATTGAGGATTGTAAGCAAGTGGAAGGAGCTTGAATCCTTCTAGAAGGATATTTTTGATAGTGAAATTGTATTGTGTTGGAGATTTACATAGTGAAGGGAAGCAATTGCTTACCCAGTTGGAGTTTTCCTAAATTGGGTTTCTCCAAGATAAAACTCATCTCCTTGTCTCTTGTCTCTTCATTTCAATATTGTTATTATTGATTCTTGCATAATATACTCTCATAATAAAAACTCTCGCAATTTCTTATTCATTATCACTAGAATAGAATCTATTTATTATTTAAAAGAGGTAGTTTAGAGATAATCTTGTGTTTGGGAATAACATGTACCCCTATAAATGTATGAAAACATGTACAAGTGAATCACTAACTATATACAAATCTGAACAAAGAAAATATTTAAAAATTTGAAATAATCAAGAGGATAGGATCTAATAACCCTTCACCGTAGTAAATTATTGTAAAGATACCTCAATGAATCCATGTCTCGAGTTTGTTTTGAAATTGAATATAATGTGTGTCATAAGGTGAGACTAGATATGGATTGTTGTGTAAAACCATATGATTTCTTCTACATGGGTGAGTAAGAAAGGATGATGTGTACTACCATGCGATTACTTACATATAAGGGAGCAATAGAATATCTTGAAGGTCTAGTCTAGAGATAAGAAAGCCAAATTATATAACCCGCTTTTGAGGTGAGATGAACTAGTTAGCCGCATATCACAAAAAAAGTAATATGTGCGCGATGTGTTGATATGGAAATAGATCTTTGATGTAGATATATTAAGATATCATTGTGTAAATATGTTTATAATAAGTAGATTTCCCCTATGTGGGACTATGAGATAGTAATATAAGAATACTAGCAAATTCTAGCCCCAAGCGGTTGGATGTAATCTATGTAAGTGCAAGAGTTACCGTTTTAAGGTGTGAGATAAATAAGTGAATCACATATAATAAAATAAAATCATTATGTGCACCATGTGTATGATAGGAAAATAAAGAACTTTGATGGAGGAAAAGTAAGATATCATGATAAAAACATGTGTATAATAGGTAAATTGCCCCTATCTAGGCCTATGTGTTAGTAGTGTAAGCATACTAGTAAATCCTTGGCCCAAGCGGGTGGATGTATTGTATTGGTACCCAAATTTAATCTCCTTTAAAGGCCGAGAAGCATCATGGATTTAACAGGACACTCAGAGGCAGATAGATGATTATGTATGTCGTTTTGTAGCGGGGAAGCAATCTATCGACTTTTTAGCACTCAGAGCTTTGAAAAGGAGTGGGTAGCACCTTAAGAGGATTTGATCTATCCTCACTATTTTAGGTTGTGCCTTTCAACCAAGGTAAGAGGACCCTTTTGTAGCCTGTTGTTTATGGAGGAGATGGGGATATCCTTCCTAATGAAGTTGTTAAGGAGACCTTGGAGAAAATATGATCAATGCAACAAAATCTAACTCTCACGAGTTGTCACTCTAGATAGTGGAGATATTTTCTGGGCAAGGTTCAGGCTACTAAAGACATTTGAAATCCTGATTGTTTCTGCATGCTTTGGTAATGGAAATTATGCTTTTTGTGCACATAGGACAAATAAGGGTAGTATGGGTAGGATTAGTTGTTTTAAATGAATTTTTGGTGGGAGGTGAGGCAAAATGAACTTGATTTTCTAGATCTCTGAGAACTCTTACAAAATGGAAAGTCTAGACAACAAGATGCTTCAGAATAGCTAAAATGTTCCTTTAACCAGAATATGTGCTTCAATGGAGGCCCGATTAGCACTTTTTCACACAATCTATGAGATTTTAACACGAAGGCTCGAGTTAGAAAACCCAACAAAGTATTGAGATCCAAACCCAATCATGCCTGAGGTACACCCAGAGGCTTATAGACAATCTCTGTCAACAAATGAAAGAAAAGTGATTTTAAATCATTTATTTCATTCCCAGATGAAAGCTCTTCAGAAATGAAATTGCAGATGCCACTAAACTATCACAAGGATTGAGACCTGTGTGATTAAGACAGATTTTGATACAAGATTGTAATAGGAACAAGAAAAACTATTTGCAGACATTCAGAAATGAAACAAACACATTTTGCTCAAGATCAACACAAAATAACTCGAGTTTGATTAAATTTATCAGCAGGGGAAAGTTTCTAGAAAAATCTCAGAGCTTGTCAATGGCTGTACACTTGCAACCACCTTGACACGATCAAACTTAATACAAAAGAGATATACAAGCTTCTCAAATGGCTTCTCAAAAGACAGGCTTTGTCAAATTTTCCTCTTGGGAATTTTCTTTGACCTCTAACACTCCTAACCTCCAACCCTTTGCATGAAAAATTTGTGCCATTTATAACATTTACAACAGAGCCCCTTTTCCCCCAAAATCACGACATTGAGTGCTACCAGTGCTCGCCATGATCATGATCGCGATTTCTAGAATCAGATCTGCAAAAAGTTGTCAGGTGCTCATGGGGCAGATTTCTTCAAAAATATCAGCATTTAGCTCCTTATTCTGGTAGAACACTCCTTCAATTCGCCAACCACTTTCACCCCTAATCAAATCTGGTTCCTTGCGTGCTTGGGAGAAGAAAAACAGAAAATCAGATCGAGCCCGATAGTCAGACCATTTTAATGGCGAAATATGTCTCTAGATCTCCCCCACCAAACTTAGATATCAAAATTAACTCCCCTCTCTGTTTGGCGTGTAGGAAATACCAAGAAATCATGAAGACTCGCACTTCTAGGTGTGTTTTAGTAAAAATGGGGGAAAATCAGATTCAGACTCACAGTTGCCATTGATCTTTACTTTGAATTTGGGCCATCCACGTGGGAGATCTAATTTTTAGAGTGGGCCTGCGGGTTCCTTTTTCCTTTTTCCTTTTACAACTTTTGAAAAATGTAAAATTTTCACATTTTGCTCCATGCCTCCGCCCTTGAGAAATGAGCCTGACACGTGTCCTAAGGTGGGTCCCAAAGGAACCGCGGCCAAATTCTGCTATTTCACCTCTTTTTTGAAAAAGGGAAAATTTTCCAAGTTTTCCCCATAGCTCCGCCCTTGAAAAATGGGTCTGACACGTGTCCCAATGTGGGTCCTAGTGGAACCATACTTCCTTTTACTTTTAACTCTTTTCTCCTAAAAGGAAAATTTTCCAAATTTCCTCTGAGGGTCCGCACCTCCGCCGTTGACTGGAGCAAGCTTTGACCTTTCCTCTATCGGGCTTGTGGGCCATTTTGATGTTTTAATCTTTTGAATATCGGGGGCAAAATGCAAGTTACCCCCGATGGTCCGCCTCCCGCCCTTTTGACTTGAAACAAACTTTGACTGATCCTTTGTCGGGCTTGCGGGCCATTTTTTGATATTTTAACCCTTTTGAGAAAAAGAGGAAAAAAATCTAAGTTGCCCCGATGGTCCGCTTCCCCGCCCCTTCTGACTTTTCAAATTTCCACGCGTCACAATGGCGCACCTTGAGATGGTCCCCAAAATTTGAGACCTTGGAAGAGCGTGGGCTCACCATGTGTCCTGGCCCAACAAAGTTTGTTTGAAGGCTTGAAGCTCAGTGGAAGGCGCCATGTGTCAAGATCCGAGGCAGTCTCTTTTGGCACCGAAAAGTCCAAGCAAAATGCAAAGTGAGTGGAGGCCTCCAAGTGTCCTCTTGGCACTTCCTTAAAAGACTTTGAATGAGTGCGGGCTCACCACGTGTCCTTGTTTCCTGCCAAACTGTTTTAGCTGCATAAAAATTTGTCTAAGTCCGGGCAAAGCAGTGGAAACCTCCATGTGTCCTCTCGGCGCTACTCTAAGGCCAAACCAAAAAGTAGATCTTCAAATGAGCGTCGTTCCTCCATGTGGACAAATCTTTAAGTTGAGGCGATTTATAAAATTTCTAGAGCACCCTGTTGAGCCGCGTCCAACCAAAAGAGGCCACGTTCCCTGTCGATGCAAGGATGCAAATTTGACCAGGGAAATGCCCGTCAAACCGTAAAATGCAGAAAAATGACCATTTGAGCCCAGGGATGAATTTTTTTCCAAGGACAGAGGATTTAGAAATGTTGCAAGGCTCAAACACGCTCTTCATAGCTACATCCATTCATTTTTCATCAAGTATTTGGGGCAAAACGACAAGGGCAGCAAATCCCGACTATAAAAAATGGAAAGAATGGGAAAGCCCGAGTTTTTGAATGAATAGAGGACAGAGACCCAAATTTCAGACCTCTTCGAGAGAAACAGAGAAACAAGGACACAAATATAGATCCATACGTGATCTTCGCCCAAGGAAAGATTAATTATGGAAACAAAGGAAAGTAGAGACTTCCTAGGCACAACACGGGGGGATAAAATGTGACAGAGGCTATAAATCAATGGATTTTCAAAGGCAAAATGGGGCGAGACTATTTTGAGCACCAACATTTTGTATTTGAGCAAATTACTAGAATGCTTTCATGAGTAAGTAGAGATAGCTGTCATATCAAGAGAGTAATTCCTTATGTTGGTGCTCGATGTATGCAATGTAATCCTAAAAGAGGACCTTTCCCATACGTGGGCCAAATATAACAGCCTAGAAGCACATACAATAGCCCTTGACCTAGAAAAATTCATGATAAGTATCATGGTAATGTAGGCAAAGGACATAAAGACATCTGTATGATATGAATCATGGTGAATATGAAACTCTCGAAACGTGTGGACACAAGGCAAAGTAAAATCTAATGACGATAAATAGGGTGATACATAGTCTCAATCATGGGAAAAATGGATACCACAAGAAGGTGTTACAAAGACTTTGTCACTATTAAGGAGGTAATTTATGGTCATGAAATACTATCCTCATTATGTACAAGTACATCATGTCCATGAAAGAAGCCTAGCAATGTATGATATTTCATTGGGGTGATGAATCTAACCACGAGTAAAAATGTATTACAAAATAATTTATGTGCATAAAAAGAGTATGCCATGAAAATTTAATTAGTGCAGTACAAATCCAAAATGGTTTTGTATCGAGAAACATTCTTATCCATATCAAAAGTTGTGTACACATGTTATAATCTTGTAATTTACAACATATTATACAAGGAGTAAGTAGGGCTATAAGAGCTATGACTAAGGAAAACCATATGAGGAATCATTTTACAATTATTACTAAATGAATATAAAATTATAAAATACAAACCCTAGAATAATAGAATCTATCCCCTAAAAGGAAGATCTAACTCTAGAGGGTTCAAAGAGAGAGATCCTAGGCTGGGTACTAGATGTAAGCATGGGTTTACTAAAACTGTATATGCTGAAAACGGTTTTACAGTGACAACACACAACAATAACAATGTTTCTTTGCAATTACAGTTTAATCCAAATTTTGTTTTACTAAATAGACGTATTTACATAAATTAAATTAATCTAGAACATAAGAAATATAGAATAATTAAGTTGGAGATTAGGGTTTTTAGGATAATTCATACTTTATCATGAATATGAAGATGTTCATCAACTACCATCCATAGATAACAAGTTCAGACAACAATTTCATGACGTGTCTCACAATTATAAAGTTATTCTCATTGAAGCAAGATCCCAGGCACAACGTTAAATAAGAAACAACGAAAGCTTATTATATCTATATGAAGAAAGATATTACAAACATAAGCACAATGGAATTACATTCCAATGATTGTATTATGACAAAAATTGACAAGAATTCTCTAAACTCCAATCCCATGACCTATCTTAAGTTTATAGACTTTGCAAAGCTTCTACAAAACCAGACACAACTCAACTCAAAAACTAATCAGATGCCCATAAAATACTTGATAGGAAGGTGCCTTACATGCACACATCTGCCTTCTATTTTTAGAATTCGTGGTGACTCTAGTGGGGTAGTAAAGATGCCCTTTTGTAAGTAAATCTTCTTTACAAATATTCCTTGGAAATCCTCATATCACATTTGATCTCCCCAATGATTTTATAGGTATTTTCCCACATGAATCTCTATGATTTGATCGTTTCTTAACCAGGTTGCTTGGTTTGCTCTCCGCCATGGAAAATGAATCAAGGCCCACATTTTCCTTCCACTAATTATATTGACGTTGACATGTGATTCTACTAGACGCAGATCCAATCATGGCGGCAAATGGATATGGTCGCACAAAAATACAAGGATTTGAGACTTGGCAATGTTAATAAAAATCCAAATAATACTACAACTTAATGAGTGTGTGTGAGGTAGTTTGTGAAGTACTATCAAAGAAATGGTCTTTGGTGGTGTGGAATAGGTTTTTCCATCCAATTGTTTATTCAGGACTCATGGGACTGTACTTTTGCTACTGCTAAAGACTCCCTTTTTTTCTATGCAAAGCAAAACAAAAAAATAGGGGATCCTATTAATTCTAAAATATCATATTTTTTTCTTACCCGCACCTCCTCAAAAATGTATCCTGCCCCTGCATGGGACCACAACCTAAGTATATAAAATAAGGTCCCATATAGGATGACTTTTCAAGACAACATAGATATAAAGGAATACGTGTATGAGCTTTTAGATATATGACTTATCATAGAGAGTCTAAGCCCATGTACTAACAACAATTCTACATATCATCAAATAAGGGTGGTGAGTGGTATATGTCTAAAGATTCCAGATCCATAAGAAAATGATCATTAAGTATAAGTTTCTATTTCTACACATCGGATGCCATCATGGATTGTTTGAGTGGTTTGAGATATTTCACTAAGATTTATTTAAAGATTGGATATCATCAGACTCACATAAGAGGGTGATTAATGGAAGACTATGTTCAAGATATATGAAGGATTGTATAAGTGGCTAGTAATGTCGTTCGGATTGAGAAAAGCACCGAGTACTTTCATGAGGTTGGTGAATGAAGTTTTGAAACCATTTTTGGGTATGTTTGTGATCATGTACCTTGATGACATTATTAATTTTTTTCAAGGAAAGACGAACATTTGTTACTTATAAGGAAATCACTGCAGTAGTTGTGTGAGGATAAGTTGATAAATATGAAAAATTTCAATTTCACGTAAGAGGAGCTTGTGTAAGTTGGGATTGGTCTTTTTTTTTTTTTTTTTGCATAGGTTTGAAAATGGATCAAGAGAAGGTTCATGCAATAGTGTAATGGCCATCAACAATGAGTACTTTACCATGAGTTCATCATGAATTTCAGTTGAGCGTGTGCACCTATCATAAAGTCGAAGCCAAGGGACAGGAAGAATTTTCCTTGTAGTAGAGATGAAGAAATGATTTTTAAAGAGATGAAGCAAAAGGTGACTGATTAGTCAGTTGGTGTTGCCTGATTTCGAAAAAGTATTCCAATTAGATTGTGATGCTAGTGGTATAACCATTGGTATAGTGTTGAGTTGAGAGGGAAGGTGAGTGGCTTATTATAGTTAGAAGTTAAATGATGCGAAAAAGTATAGTATGTATCACTAGGAGTTCTATGCAATTATGCAAGTGCTCAAGAAGTGAAGGATTTCCCTCAACTGTTTATCAACTATAATGTTTGATGATCAATAGACAACACAAATTTTAAGTAGTTCCTTCTCTTCTTGAGTGCTTGCATAATTGAATCATAGAATTTTGAAGTGGGTAGAGCACCAACAAGCATAGAATTTTGTGTCGAATTGTAGGAGAAAAAAATATAACAGAGTTGTTGATGCCTTAAGTAGGTGCAAAATTTGGTTGATAGAGATGAGAGTGTAAGTTATGGGATTTGAATCCACGAAAGAGTTGTATGTACACGATGAAGACTTCATCCAACTATGGGAAGCATGCTTAACACCTGCAGGTGTTGGTAAGACACCTTTATGTGGGAAGGCTTATTGTTGAAAGGCATACACTTATGCATTCCCAGGAGGATCAATATGGGAGAATTTGGCTAAGAAAAAGTACAATGGTGGATTGGCAGGGAACTTTAGGTTAGATAGGATGATAGCGTAACTAGCGAAGAGTTAATTTTCGTATGTGGTGACAATTAATTGTATGGTAATGTAGGATATGTCAGTTGGCTAAAGGAAGATCTCACAACCCATGGTTGAACCAACCTTTTCCCATACTACAAAAGACTTGAGAGGATATAAGTTCGGTTTTTGTCTTGATATTACCTAGGACGTGGAGAAGAGTTGATTTCATCTATTTGTGGTGGGCAAATTTTCAAAGATGACACATTTTATTGCTTGCAAGAGGACTAGTGATGCATCTCATTACAAATATTTTCTTCAAAGAGATTATGAGGTTGTATGGATTTGTCACAAATTATTATGTCTGATAGGGATACAAAGTTTGTTGGTCATTTTTAGTAGACATTGAGGAAGAATTTGATTAATAAGTTGCAATACAGTTCAACATATCATCAGAATATTGATGGATAGAAAAAAATAGAAAACAAAAGTCTTGGAGATTTTCTTAGATGCTTGTTAGGAGATAACCCAGGGACATGGGACTTGGCTTTAGCGCAAGTGTAATTTACTTATAATAATTCAGCTAATTGAAGCATGCAAAAACATTGTATAAGATTGTGTATGGGACTAATCCATGAGGAGTTGCAAAATTGAGAGACTTAACAGTATAAGGGAGTGTAGAAGCAGAGGATTTTCAATGGTACATGGAAAGAAAAATTACACCAACAAGCGCACAAATAGGTAGGGAAACTGAATGTCTTGTATACACAACATACAAATGAAACAAGAAATGAAATTGAATTTTAGATAGGTGATTTGCTCTTAACCCAATTTTGGAAGGAGAGGTTTCCTAAGGGTACCTACAACAAGCTCAAGTGGAAGAAAAAGTAATTCCATGTAAGATTTTGAAGAAGTTTTAAAAGATCGCTTATGAGATTGAATTTCAAGATGGCAAGGCTATCTCAATTATCTTTAATGTGTCGGATCTGTATCTATACCAAGAAGGTCAAGAAAGTGAAAGGGATTCAAATATAAAAGATGGTGGCGAGGTAGAATGGACACAACAAATGCCAAAAAAAAGTTATGTATAAAAGTAAAAAGGGTGATTGAAATTTGGTCAAAATCAAGAAGACACTCAACAATATTTAGGATGGAACTTGGTTAGGTTCCACAATTGTTGCGATACATGACTTTCTTATCACTTGAGCAGGAGCTCAAGTATTCAAAATTACCCAGGGTGTACATATGATGCATGAGCATTTTGGTTCAAAGGATAACATATATCAACAAAAATTGAGATAATTTTTAATTGTTCGCGGTCTGCATTGTGTAATATTGTGTTGTTGTTTGGTTGCATAAGTCTACCTTAAGCCTTAGAACACTATTGAAGCCATGTAAGTTTTATTGAAGCTGACACGGTACAAGGAAAAGCCACGGAACATTACGATCCTGATTTGAAGTTGTGGAACATTACAAGCTTGTTTGAAGTCCCAAGATCCTAGGGAAGTCACGAATAATTATGAAGTCGGGCTGACATCACAAAGATCTCAATGAGCCTTATTTTGTAATGTAGCATAATATTAGGATTCTAATAACAGTGTCTAGCTTAGTTCAATGTAGCATTTCGTGGCTTGCATGCCTGTATAAACTAAGTTTAATTGCCTTAGAAAGGTATTTTAGTTCATCTGAGTTTGGTAGAGAGAGATGCAATCTTAAATTTCAGAGCAGAGTGTTGAGTACAACATTTTTTAATATATTTATGATATTACATTGTTGGTGATTGGTTTGTTCTTGCTATTCCTCTAAAGTTGAGTTCAATATATTTGATGTTGTGTTACTATTTCTTAGTTCCATTTTGTGTCATTTAGTTTCTTTATACATTTCTTCGTGAAAATCTAAGTGTTATGAGGTCTAAGACAGATCTTCATTAAGCACCCTAATTGTGTCTATCTCACATCTTTGGTAGACAAGGTTCTAAAGAATATACATAAGAAGTAACAATTCTCAATCCAATCGAAATATAACATAAAACCACAACACCTAACCCTAAGATGAGGAAAAATATGAAAACTCTAGAGAATTGATACACTAATAGGGTAAACCCTAGGCAATAGAAACCTTAGGTTGATGTTGAATTAATAGCGGGGTTTACCAATATGTTTTGATTATTTTACACTAAAAGATATAAAATATAACAAAAATGTGGTAATTCCGATTGCAAAAATAGAGGCAATTAAACGAATCAACATGAATTGTAATGAAATGGTAAATATGAAATCAAACAATTTTGAATAAACAACACAATCAATAGGGATAATATAAGTTTATGTTTATAGAGTGCCTGTGGATCTTAAAAGCTATTACATTGCTATAAACTTGGAAACGTGTCTTCAGAGGCTCGAGTGAAGAAAAGATAGGAGCTTCGTAGACACTACCAAAAGAGTCAAATCCTTACATCTAGCGCCACTATTTGGCATTTGTCAACAATGTGTAGAAGGTTTTCGGACTTGAAATTAGCTGGAGTTATTCACGTATGTCTGCAATCTAGTTTTTGATGTGTTTGGGGGCTTCATTCCAAATGCGACGAAGTTTGTGCAATCTTTCCTTAGTCCAAACCTTCGCGAATGCATATTGGACAATGTAAACCTTACAAAGTGGTTAAGAATTTTGGGTTGGAAAGAACTTAGCACACTCCTGCGATGGGTGGACATTGAGTATATGCCATTACACATGTTGTGTATGCAAACTTGTGATCCTTAGTTTGAATATTGATGCTTGGCACATGCAGTTTTGACCTCTTTATATTCAACAATCGAGTCTATAAATTCCTTTTGGATTGCTTCTTAAAGATTTGAGGTATGTAAATGTCTTTTGTGTAATGATTTCCAAGATATGTGAGTGCCTTCAGTGATGTATGTGTTCCGAGAGTGTGTAAGGTGAGAAATGATTGTAGGGGTCTTTTGTATTTAGCTGACTCCTTAATTTTCTACCATTGCTCACACATGAAATGTGTCTAGGCCGACCTAATGTAGATCCCCAAATTTGAGAGTAGGTGTTAGAAACTTCTGGATACTATGAAAGATGGCAGTGTTTATGGTTGCCAGTACTATGCAGTGACATGGAATATGGATGTGATGATAGGAAAATGTCTGTTTAGTTTTTTCGGGTGCTCTTGAATAATTATGACTAACAACTTCTATGAAGGCAGATAAGACACTATATCAGTATATGGAGTAAATTGGAAGAAAATGTGCTCAAGAGTAAAAGATATGTCAATTGTCCAACTATACCAAGAGAGCCAGAACTAGGTTGTCAAAAGACAGACAAAATTTAGGGGTCTACACCCACCTTCCCAAATATAGTCGTTATATGTGCATAATTACTTAACGTCAAAGGATGAGATGGGTGGTTCATGTGGAGCTCATCTTCACTTTCCATATGGGTAATGTCCTAACCATCTACAAGCAGAAGATCGTTGAAACTTAATAAAATATCGCGGGCATCGTTATGCATCGCCTATTTCCGCCATGTTGGAATCTTCCTTGTCATATGACCTATAAGAATCTATTATTCGTCCCTTAAAGCATATTCCCTGATGTTGCTGTTCTCTCTAGCTTAGGCAACTGAAAGATACCCTGCTTGCTTGTTTTTGCATAAACTGCTGTGACGGTTACAAGTGCTTCTTTCCTTGTTTGGATATAGAATTTGGAAGCACGAATGTGTTAAGATCTATTTTCCTCCGCGTGACGTTTGGAAATGGTCATAACCATTATTTAAGAAAACTTCAACCTAAAGCAAACGACTTTATTTCTCTTATTCAGCGTCAGTTCTCAGCGGTCTCATGACCAATGAAGCCTTGGTAAAATAGTTATCGAGTCAGCATCTTGCCTGTTTCAAGATGAGCATGCAATGTAAATTTATATTTGCACGAATGAACTATGCACAATATCCGAAGTTGCAGAATCGGATTCAGTAAGATGAATTTTATGAATAACATCCAACAAAGTCACGATTCTTATTTTTTAATATTGTTAATTGTGAATGTTATTTTTTCGAGTGCGGCCAGATTTACTGCGGAGTCAGCCTGTAGCTGAAACCTGTGACTAACCAGCCAGCTACTGCTCTGCCGTAGCCCTTGTTGGAATATGTATATAATTTCTCCCGTGGATGAAATTTAAGTTTAGCAAAGAGTAGTTTGATTAATTTCATGCAGTCAGTAGCTATTTAGTTTTTTAGGAAATAGATAGAGTCGAATAAAACAAAAGAAGTCTGTTTTATTCATGCACAACATGTGTTGGATTTTAGACTTCAGTTCTAATTTTGGGAAGCTCTGTTTAGAACAGTTTGATGTTAAGTTTAGGAGGAGTCTATTTTATATAAAGAAAAACTATTATAATTGCTGTATATGCTGAAGGTACATGAATAACAGTACTGTACGCGCACAGGTCAGATTGTAAAGAGCTGATGCTCTGACAGAAGCAAAAGATTAATCAATTTACACACAGTACTCTATTTTTATGAATTATTTTACTCTGTATTTATTTGCTATTCGCTGTTTAAATCTGCTAATTTCTACCGCCCTCATTCTATAACAAGTATTCCGATCAACCAAAATTGTATCCCCTCAATGAATAGTATACCCCTCGAAAATGTCTTCATTTTTTCTTTTCCATTTTTATCCAACGTTAACACTAATTTCCTCTCAAAGGTGGTGTGCTTCATGGCTCATTTTATGTGTGCTAAAACGTATAACATGAATTGAATTAAAGAATGACTTGGTCTTAACAAGAAAAATCGAAAAGATCAAAGGGTCCAAAGGCAGGGAGAGTCCTTTAAAAGAGCTAATGAACGGGAGAGTGTATCAGATGTAAGTGTTAATTTTACAATATAGTATTAGTGTAGCCTACTTATGGATGGTATTTCTCCAGCATTTTCCAAAAGCAGCTTACACCATATTATTAGTGCAAGACGCATGAACATAATAATGTTATTGTACAAAACTATTAGTAGCTAAGTGTTTGCCGTCCTAATTATTGTAAATCGTACCTGTAACTTGTACCTCAACCTCATATGTGGCTTGTGTGAACTGAAGAAGATATTGATTTCAAAGCACCATCTATTCTATATTGCCAACTTTTATTATTCAATTATTTTTTCCCCTTTTTATGTTGAAAGGCATTCCCTTTATGGTAAAGAGCTTGTGGTCGTTCACATCACGATCTTAATTTTGATGGGTGTTTTGACATTTTCGCCACGTGCTTAAATTTGACGGGCGTTTAGACATTCATTTGTGTAGCTGTCAAACCTGATTTTGCGCTCATCAATTGGGAGAATAGGAGTTTAGGGCTCGCTTTAAAACAAGATTTGCATGAATATTTTTCTGTTTTCTCCGCCTCTTGGTTTTGTTTGCCCTCTATTTTCTATTCGCAGTTGGTACGGCGCTTTGGACGCCTATGTTTTTTTTGTTTGGCCGCTCCTTGCTTTATTTGCTTTGTGCAGGGTTGCTTAGATCTGTTTATCTTCAAAATCCCTTGCGCAGATCTGTTTTCCTGCAAAAACCCTTACGCAGGTCTGTTTTCTTCAAAATATTTAACATTTGTCTTTTTTACTTCAAAATCGTTGTGTTAGTGTTCCTTCTTTTCGTTTCCTTCAAAATCTGCAGGTGTATAGTGCAGGGTTTGTTGTCTGTTGCAGGTTTCCACAATTCAGCCATCATGAGAACGGTCCATGCTACCGAAACAGGTCCATTGTGGAAGCTTGCAACAAGAGTTACCAAAGACTTCGATGAAGCAGTGAAGAACAACAAACATTTCACAGATATGGGTAAATTAAATATGCTCATGGTTTAGGCCATGGCGTGCCCTGCAGTAACTCCTTCATCCTCCATGCGCACCGCTCTTGTTTCCAATCTGCGAGATGCTTGTTGCAAACAAGTAGATAACGAATTAGCCTCCTCTTTGGGATTAAAAGACTGGATTACTTGCAGTTCACTAAATGGAATTGGGCCTTGTCTTGCAATGTATCCTGTCCTCAGAAATGGATGCCTCAGGGTTTCTTTTGTCTACTGCTACCCTCTCTTATCTACCGAAACTATGCAAGGTTTGGTGGATGATATATCATCTATGCTTAATAATCTGGACAAGTGAGGTTGAAAGATGGGGTTTTGCCGATTTCAACCCTTGTATTCCTTGACATACACGTATGTTTTTGTTCAAATTCACTTCCGTCAATTGATGAATAACAACACCATAAAACTGGATTTTCAAAGTCTTTTAATGGTACTAGCTCTGTCTTCTTTATGTTTAGAATATGGTTGAGTGTACCCATATGATTGGCAACATATCAGAGTTTAATTTATTTTTTTGTGGAAAACGAAAAAAACAATAATGGGTACACTCTGTTTTGTTCTATTGCAGGCCATGATTCTTGCATTTTCACGAGCAGGTAAAAATGATTAAACCCGTTTTTGTAATTTCTCTTTCCCCTTGTGTATACTGCTAATTAACTAAATTACATCCTTCAACATTTGGTTTGTACTATTTTAGGTACAATGTTTTTTCAATTAAAATACTATAGGCATTTGTAGTAAATATTGTCTCATAGTCCATTGATACCCTGTTCACCCTGCAATGTATTTTACAGTCACCGGTCTTGTACATATCTTCGAAATAGAAGTTTGTATTCACCTATTGATTGTCTCATTATTTCCCATATCCTTTGTAAATTCGCAACATCCCTTATTTATTCCTTTCTTTTAAGTACTTTTGTCTTTTCCCTTTATTGTATTATCCATTGAGTTGGCTACTCCTACACCTGCAACACCGCCTTTTTGTGGGAACTGTTAAATTCTGCATTCTGACACCTGACATTATGGTAAAGAGTACCTAAAGTGGCTCAAATAACTGATGGGTTGGATCCATTTTCTTCGAGGCGGTCAGATTGTAGTTTGGGTGTAAAATTGGAGCCTTCTCTGGGGATTAAAAGCCCTCACATTAGGCAGTGGGTTTAGATTACTTCTTTATGTGGAGGGGTTAGTGTCTACCAATTTGAAGTGCCGATATAACTCATAGGATTTTCCTGTGCTTGTAATTTGACATCTTCCGGACTTGTCAATGAATATTTTGACTATCACGCTTGTGACAGATACAGTTTGCCCCTTTTGTTGTTTTGCTAAGTACCTTTTGGCTTTTGAAGTGCTTGTGAAACTTGCAAAGCAGTCTTTTCAGAGGATAGTACCCACCGATCGACATTATTTACTGGTAGATAACATAGTGTTGA
This sequence comes from Taxus wallichiana var. yunnanensis, assembly GCA_018340775.1. NCBI lineage: Eukaryota > Viridiplantae > Streptophyta > Pinopsida > Cupressales > Taxaceae > Taxus > Taxus wallichiana. The sequence continues at coordinate 190,406,715 of CM031239.1, forward strand.
ATGTCATTGGATTCCGTCTCAAACTTCCACTCTGTTTCAATTCAAATTATTGAAGGGTATCTTATCTTTCCTAATGAATTTTTGTATTCTAATATTTTAAGTGTGATTGAAGGATGTGCTCAGCATGGACATCGAGACAAAGCTCTTCAACTATTTAAGGAAATGCAACTGACAGATATGAAACCAGACCATATAACCTTTATCGGTGTTCTAATTTCTTGCAGCCACGTCAGTCTGGTTGATGAAGGCCTTCAATATTTCTATTCAATGAATGCAAATTATGGCATTATTCCAAGCTTGGAGCACTATGCCTGTGTGGTTGATCTTCTTGGCCGTGTTGGACAATTGAATGAGGCAAAGGAATTTATTAACAAAATGCCTTTTGAGCCTGGTGCTTCAGTGTGGGGAACCTTGCTTGGTGCATGCATAATCCATGGCAACATGGAATTAGGAAGGTGTGCACCAGAACGGCTTCTTGAGTTAGAACCAGAAGACACGTCAGCGTATGTGCTACTGTCAAACATCTATGTTGTGTCTGGCAGATGGGGTGATGTGGCAAATGTGAGAAAATTGATGAAAGATAAGGGCGTGAAAAAGGACCCCGGATGTATTTGGATTCATATTTACTAAATACGGTGGATTACACGAAATTTTCTGTATTTTTGCGGTTTTTTCAATCCATCGTATTAAATAGCGTATTTTTCAAGATTTAAATAATACAATACAGAAAAATTCAAAAATTTAATAAAGGTAAATTAAAAACTAAGAAAAACATAAAATCCAAAAAAAGGGTCTCAAATTTCTGTTATTATTAATTAAAAACATGTTTTTAATATTTTATAACACACTACATAGTACACATGGAGCACAAGCAGGATAAGACACTAAGTTGTAAAAACTGTAATTTGTTGTGAACATACACAAATTCTTCAAAGATCGAAATTTTGAATCTGCTGTATAAATATGTTTTAACTAAAAAAATCTAGATGATATTTTTAAAATATATGATTGACTGTATTTTTTTCCGTATTTATCATATTTTTTATGGACTGTTTTTTTTTCTATATTTGAGGTTTAACATTTAATACTATCTGTACGAAAGTTGCTACCTTGATTGGATTATAGTCAAGAATAATAAAGTGCACACATTCTTTGTAGAAGATAAATCACATACTGAAAGAGGGAAGATATATGCAAAGCTGGAGGAAGTGATAAAGCAAATTAAGGCTGCAGAAACAAACTTTGTCCTACATGAGAAGTTGGACATTGCTTTTGGTCTTGTCAACACACCTGCTGGGACACATATTCGAGTCATCAAAAACCTTCGTGTATGTGGTGATTGCCATTCTGCAACAAAGCTCATTTCAAAAATTGGACAAGAAATAAGGGAGAGGAGCCAATAGTGGAGTATGGACTAGTAATGGTGAGAGTATTTGTGAAGTGAGTGACTAGTACATGTACATTTGTCATTCAACATTTGAAAAAAAAGTAGCTAATAAAATGTGTCACATCAAATCACATAAAAAAATCACCCAATCACATGATGCCACATAAGTGGAAAAAAATGCATGACATAATGCCCTACTAATGGTCCACCCTTTTTTCCTTTGTATGAAAAACTACTTGATTTAAATCCATTTAAAAACCACTTTCCATAAAATAAAAATGCTCAAAAAAAAAAAAATTAGATTAAGAAAAAAAAATCTTTTAAAGGGTATTTTTTTTTCAAAATTTGATGTATTTAAATGTGTGTTGTACACCCCTCAACTTGGGTGCACAACTACTGGCTCCTCTCCCTTAGTTCTTAGAGATACTAACCGCATTCATCATTTCAAGGATGGGATGTGTTCATGTGCGGATTATTGGTGAAACTAATAAAGACAGTCTTGATTGTCATTTTGCCATGAAATTTATTTTTAAGATCTTGGGGTATGAAATAGTTTTGAGATATACCAATTACCTTATTCACTTCAACAATTGGATGGGGTTGGGGAAATTATTCATGTCATAAGGTTCGGCAAATTTTTTGCCCAAAGTTCGAAATTCGCCGAACTTCGATACCCATAAAAAAATTGCCGATATTCGTGAAGTTTGCCAAAGAAAACGCAGTAAAAGGGCGCAAGGTAAAAGGCCTTCTCTCTATTTGTCAATTCACATATAGTTCCTAAGCGAAGTACAAATCTGCATATTGAGAGATTAAAAACACGGGATTAGGGCATGCAAAAAAATAAATGTCATCATGGAGAGATTAAAAAATAAATGCGGGATTAGGGTACAAATTTGCTTATTCAACTCTCGGTTGATGTCGCTCAAGGGATGTTGCATGCGACCCACCGTGCCACGACCATCATTGCCCTTCGTGTCCTCCCTTTCTTGCTTTCCCGTAGGTTAAATGGTTGCAAAGTTTTTATTTATGTTTTATCGTGAGGTTTTATTTATCTTGTATGTTTAAATTTTTACTTTAAAAATCTTTAATTTTTAATTTTAATTAACTCAATCTTATTACTATTTTTTATGTTTTAACTTTCATTTTTTTTTTTAATGTTTTTATTCATTTTTTTAAAATTATTTGTTTATTTTATTTTTAATGTATAAAACGTTTTTCTTTTTATTTATTTTAATAATTATTTTTATAAAAGGATATATTTAATTTTCTGTTAATATTTTTTATTTTGAAGCATATATTTTATTATGAAATTAATGTCGATTTTTTTTTTTTTGAACTTTATCCATGGGACGAACTTGAAACGCATTTCATCCTCGTTAAACTCAAACTTGAACTTGAACCTTGTGACTAAGTTGATGAGATAGGAAAAACAAGATTTTCAGCTATGCATTCTTACTGAAAACAATAGAATGATTATGCAAGACCTCAAACATTGTGCAATAGAAGTTTTGTTGGCATGTTGGGGAAGCTAAATTCCTAGCAATGGAGGGACTCTCAAAGGTAGTCACCACTTGAAAATCTATCCATGTGAAAGTAAATATTTTTTATGGGGATCCTATTATTTGCTTCTAAGCCCAGCTCAATTGCAAGATTCCTTCTGGTGCTTATCCCTCTCTAGACTATTACACTTCAGAGAGATGCAAGATTAATGTGGGTATGTTTTTAAGTTTCCAGCCTTTAAGTGGAGACAATTTTCAAAATACGTCAGGTTGAGAGTGTTAAACATAAAAGTGCATGCATTGCTACTATAAGCTTTATCCATCTATGTTATCCTCCATACAATTAAGCCAAGTTAAACAACACTAGACATGGTCACTTAGACTAAGACATCTCTACATTAACAATGTAGGCTTGCTTCGTAATTGTACGAATACCTTTGCACCATTAATGTGGCGTCGTTTATTGCCCATATATCTTTCTCTGTGACCACCCTCTTTTTGATCAACCATGACAGACTGATTCAATGCAAAAGAAGATGCATGACATTAACAAGATTTTGATGCATTTAACTAGGAATCACTTTTAAACTCCTCTCCTTTTGAGATAAGCACCTCATTGCATTACACTCTCTGTAACACCCGCTAAAGCGTTCACACGGACCAAAAACAACCTAGGTTTAATTAGAAAATTATGGAATAATTTTTATTTTTTATTTTTTATTTTTAAAAAGCGTGCTCAAAACGTTTTCGAGAGTGACAATAACTAGAATAAAGTCTCTAAGGCGATGACCCAAATGAAAATGATATTCCATGATAACACATTATTTAAAAATCTACATTAAACTTTAATACACTGATTTGATTAGGCAGGTTAAATCTCCCTAAGGATCATTTAAATAATAAACTAATTCCTACTAAAGTTGAAAAACTCCCCCATGGGGTGTCAAGGGTAAAAGTGGTCAATGAAATTAAATACTAAGGTTATTTAATTTCTACCATGTGAAAATAATTAGCAAGGTCCTATATTAAAAGTTGGGTTTGGAATTAATAAACCCTTCATTACCCCATAAAGTGACCCTTTAAAAGTCAACTCATGTTTTAAAATTAAGACATTTAAATTAAAAGGGTAATTTCCACTCACCCACTCTCCACCTACTTTTTGTAGGGATGAATCTCATCCCTTGGATGGATTAAATTTTGACCATTGATTTGGAAATAGGCAATCTAACCCTAAAGCATCCTTATGAAAGCTTCTTTCTCATCTCATTTGATTCATTTTCTTTCCATTTGTTTTGCAGGTTGAGGAGGAGGAAGAGAGGCCATTGGAGACCATTGCAAGCTCTTGAAGGAATGAATATGCTTCTTTTCTCTCCTTATTTGGTTTATACCCTCATTAGGGTTTTAAAAACATTTGTGTATTTTAATATATTCCATTTCAATAATATTTGTCCAAAGGGACTTGTGAGTATTTACCATATTTTAGTTATTTAACTAGATTGACATATATTTTTATTCGGTATACATACATACATACATACATATATAATTTTCCAAATTTTCTTTATGGAACAAACCCCAAATCATATTATCAAAGATTATATATATATATATATATATATATACCAAACACATTAAAATAAGTTCGGCCGCTCCCAAGTCACACAACCCACTAAAATGGATGCGCAGGGGGGGTAGGTAAGAAAACTTTAGCTGCAGATTTTTTTTGTTTAAAAGTGGGAAATAAGCCACGTATGGGGTAGGGTTAATAATTAGGTGGGCTTTATTTTATTTTTGAAAGTTTAAGCTTTCAATAAACTTTCCTCCATTTAATTTACATAGTTTTATATAAACTTTATTTAAAGAATAGCTCTAACCCTACGTGGAGTATATATTTTGTTTTATATAATATATATTTTTAATTTTATTATCACTCTTTTATATATATACTTTTCTTTTACATTTTTCTCTTTTTCTTTTCTTTTTTTATTTTTTTTTTAAAAGTAATATTTATAAACTTAATTAAATATATATATATAAAATAAGAATATGAATAATATTAATCTTAATGTTATTGTCATTAACTATTAGTATTTGTATTATTAATATGACCAACTAACTAAAATCTTATATTATAAATTATATATATATATTTTTAAGTTTGGTAGTAATGGTTTGTGGAGTAAAATTATTCTTGTTTCGTCTTTTAATTTATAATAATTTGATCATCACTTTATACAATCAAAAGAGGCTAAGGTTCAAAGGTAACCATTTTTATTTTATTTTTCCATTTGTTTAATGAAGGAAATTAGAAAGGAAATTCCATTTATTGACAAGGTAACAAGCAAACTTCCTTTTTTTTTTTTGGTTTGTTTTTGTTCTCTTTTAAAATTCTTCCATAATTACATGTGAAATTTAAACCTTCTTTCAACAATGTAAGAAATTGAACAAAATAGTCTAACTTTTCCAATACATGATTTCCAAGTAACACAATGATATGTAACATTTCATAATACAAATTTCCTAACAATCCACAAGAGATTTTACAACAACATTTCCATTAATATATTCTAAAACAAGAGCAAGAACAACACACCAAATGAAGGTTTTCATTCCACTAAAAGAGTAACAAACTATTTTCCAATTCACCCTTTTATTATCCAAGGAATAAGCAAGAGGTTTAATAACTATCAAATGCAAGTATAATATGAAAATGCATCTTTCTTTTCTATTTGCAAACTAACTTTACAATAACATTCTTTCTTCTTTCTTTTCTTATTTGTTTCTTTCCACATGCAATGCATTATCAATAACAACTATTTGAATACAACTTCCCTTCACAAATTCATTACAATGTCCTCCACTTGATGTGGGAAACCATCCTAAAATTGTAGATAAATAATGAACTACATTATTACAATTTCTTCCACTCTAGGTGGGTAAAAATACAAGAAGTTTCACATGGCCATCAACAAGACTCCAATGCTCCAAACACCAACAAGGTAGCTCCTCCAAAAGTTTGCTTGATTCACAACAAAATAGGGGGAGAGGCAACGCTCTCCACCCAACCAAGATACCCAATGGAGAAGAGAAGCCATCCTCTCCATTGGCCCCCGAGCCCCAACCACATCACAATGGGAAAAGATCTCAACTCATGGCAACTACTAGCTTCCACACTACTTAAAAAATCACTTCACATTCATTCCATTTTCACACAAACACAAAAAACAACTCAACAAGAAGAAAACAATCAAAACAACAATGTAACAAGGCTTATCAAGAAAGCCAAAAGAGTAAGACCTATGGGGAGGCCACTTATGCCTCCCAATGGGGATGGGTGCCACCTAAAAAGCCTCCAATGCAAAACACAATACCCCTAACAACTCTTATGCCTCCCTCAAATACCCCTTATCCCTCCATCCACTCTTATGCCTCCCTCAACTCTTATGGCTCCCTCAAAGTAAAAACAAGAAGAAAAAGCAAGCATTTCTCATACTAGGTGGGCACCCAACCCAAACTCCCTCCTCAAGAAAATGATCTCTTATGCCTCCCTCAAATAAACTCCCCATAGTCTCCTCCCACTCCCAACTTAGGCATTCTACCCATACCCAACAAGCATTTCAAATAAACAACATTCAACACAACATATACACACATACATATAACAATAACATAATATAAACAAAGGTGAAGCTCCTACCTTTCCATGGTAGAGCTTGTTCCAAGTATGAAGTTTCAAACCCCTCCAAAGATCAAGCAAGCATCCACAAGCTCCAAAAAAATTCCAACAAGTATCAACAAGCTCCAAAATCCACAAACTCCTTCAAAATCCTCTACTCTCCAAAAATACAAGAGACTAAAAATGAACATGTAACCCCAAAACAAGCAAAAATGATTCAATAAATAGAGAAAAGAGAGGGAGGGATGATGTGGCTCCAAGTAGGATGCCACCTCATTTTCCCTCCACTCCACATCACTTGGTCAACCTCATATTCCAATGCACCATTAATGAGTGGTTGGAGGAATGACAAACACCTTACACACTCCATCTAAGCCCACTCCCCTAAAGGACAAAATTAAAATTTTGAAAGAAAGTGCAATTAATATTTTACCTTTTCATCACCCCAAAACACCTAAAAGACCCTAAATTTGACCTCCCAACCCATAGGTAGGGTTGGCATGGGCTTTTAAGAGGTGTGGGACAAGTTTGACTTGTCCCACAAGCTTCCAAATTTGGCCTCTAAGGCCAAATTCGAGTTTCCCATGAGGGGTAGAGTGTGCTACACTCAAAACTCAAACACACATCACTCAACACAAAATCCAAAGTAAATCAAGCCTAATAAATGAACTCTCTTTTGGTCATATCTTTTAATTAGTTTAGGACAAATTCAAATTAGCTTAATTAAGACACTACAACCCATGACTAATAAAGGGGTAAACACAATTCCAAGAATCTAAATAATAAACCAAGTAAAAATTCACTACTAAAAGAAAACACATACTAACATAATAGAAAGGGAAAATTAAAACAAAACAACACATGACCCCTAGGTCACAATTTTCCCCTAACCAAAAATTCTAACACACACGATTACACGTTGCCACGTTGCCATGGTGATCCTAGTTTGATTCTTCTCAAATTCCGATGTGGTTGGTCTCCACTCCCCCGATGTTGTTGTGAATATAATATACCTGCAAAACAGATGATACCTCCTTCGGCCTCGTGGCCGCATTAAAACATTCATGCCAAAATATGCGATATAAATCTAAAATCAACTATATATTAATTAATATCATCTATGCAAATAAAATATCACTTACAATTTCTAGCACATTTCTATTCCACATTTCATTCATGTCAAAACGATCATCACATTAATCCAATTATCAAGGTCTACTCAATATGACTAAATATATCACATGTCAGAATTACAGATAAGTAACCATGTCAAAAGTATATCAATATCAACATCAAATGTCTCCAGTAGTTCATATGCATTATATAAGAATCAAATCAATAACAGTTCAGTATCTCTGATCTCTACTAACATGCGATATCAAAACTATAATATATCCATAAGTGAAGTCGATAGTATCAAAACAATAATAAAAAAGGTGTCGGAGGGAAGTGGGCACTACACTCTTCATGCCACCTTGAGAAGAGGGATAAAAGTGTCCAGCCTACAAGGGGAGGTATTTTTCGAACATATCAAATTGCAATGTTGAACAGAAAAATTCATCCATATGCAATGAAGTTGATGTGTTTTTGTTGGTAATGTTGTTGGTGAGGTGTTTTTGTTCATTTGAATTTGCTCAAAATTGGTGAATGATGATCATTGCTTGTGTTTGAGTAGGGCTGCTGATTGCCATTCAAAGAATGCTCAAAATGCATATTTACGAGGTCGACTACCATACTGCTAGGATTATGTCAAAGAAATCCCAACAAGAGTACTTAGCTGTAGAGAAATTGAATGCCAAAGCGGCCAATGAAATTCTTCAAATTAGAAATGAAAAACACAATGTTTGGAAATTAGATCTTCATGGTCTTCATGCATTGGAAGCAGTGGATGCATTGGCATCTCGCTTGAAATGAACGATTATCTTGTTTCAAAAGCATTTACGCCTCATCAGTCGAACATTCATTTCTATACTGAGATAAGCAATCTCTGCAAGTTCTCTCAACGTGCATGTTGAGGTTGTCTGAACTTGAGGTCATAACAGGTAATTGAAATTTGATTTTGTTTGTAAGATTCAAAATGTCTAATGCACTTTTCTTAGGATGGAAATATGAGGAGGATGTACCACCGCTTAAAATGGAAATATGCAAGAAATAATAACTACATTTATGTAGTGGTACATCCTCCTTGTATTTCCTTTTTGTGATGTAGCAGTTTTGATCAACTATACATAAAATAGAAATAGGTGTGTAATATGAACTGATCTTATATTGCCAAGTACTCCCATTAAATAGATAATATTAGTCAAAGGGACATAAGCCTTTATTACGTTCTAACAATTGTTATGATATTCTTACTACAGGATTAGGAATACAGTCATGGGGGTGTAGCTCTTCCAATGGCTATTAAAAATTTCCTTATTGATAAAGGGTATGTGCTCATCCTGGCCTTTACATAACTTATTAGGGATTTACATCTTAGATTGGGTTGAAGTCTACAGGGTATGTAGTATCTGAGAAAAAAATTCCCTTGATATAGAATTTCTATTGGCTGATGCAAGTACAAATTCAGTGAAGCTAGAGTTGGGGTGATTGTTGTTTGCCCAAAGTTTCAGTACAGTTAAGAGGCACTATAGAGACTGGGAATGCTAGCCATTGTTGTTGAATATGCAAATTGTATAGTACAATTCACTCTTAAGGTTTGTATACCCAAGTTTAACATTTTATTCACCCAGTTGCCAAGTAATATTCATTTGAATTAACTTTATTCCAGGTGAGAAGGGCATCCTGAATAAGCTCAACTTTTATTTGTATATTTAATCTGATACACAATAAATTCATTACCATTTCTCACCTCTATCATACTTTCTGGATGCCTACTCATGAAACATGAAGTTCATTCTTACCTTATAGTGGGAAAGGTTAATAATATGCCTTTAATTGAGGTCACATGGTCATCGTATCTTATACATAATTGTCATTTATGGTCAATTGACATGTCTGATGTTGTGTGATGGCCTATTTGTCTTATTACCTATGTATGAATGTATTCTTGTAAAATGTTAGTATTTGTGCGGTCTTGCCAAACATAAATTGCATTAGTTGGGGATTGATAGACAAGAAAAAGGAGTTTATGAGGTTATGACATGTATTTGCATTTTAGACCTTGTGAAATATTAAAAAGGATTAATTGCTCAAAAAATGACAAGTGGCTTAATAGGTTAAGCAACCACGTGACAATTAACTGTTCACTAATTTTAGTGAATGATTTTTCAAAATTTTGAGTGACGAGGCTTAGGGTATACGATCCACATTTGGAACACCTAGATCAGGGGACTAATACAATTAATTCAAGGAGGAATACTCTAGCCCAATAAATGGAGAAATCCCAATAGTCAAAATCAAAAAACTTATACCGTTCGGCGTTCACATTGCATTGTACACATGCGATTGCTGATTTTTAGCATATTCCATCCATTTCGCCCTTCAAAAGGTTGGGTGCTCACATCATATCTAATGTATTGTGGAGAATTTTTATGCCATCATGTCCTGGTATTAACCATTTAAGACACTGGCGCTTGTTCTGTTTTTTTAGGATTTTCAATGATGTTGACCTCCTTTTCTCATTAACTCGCTTCTATCATCTTTAATCTCTTTACCATCACATCTATCAGGTTTGCATTCAATCTGGGTTATATGATTAAAATTGGAGTGTGAGGTTTCTCCCCCTTATGTTTTTAAATCTTCCGCCAATGTTCTCTCGTTGATTTTTCACCTCTTTTTTGATCAATAGAAAGGTAAATAAGCATCTCTCTGTCGAAATTGCCATTTTCTTCTTTCATATCAATCTAATTTTATTAAAGTAACGTTTTGGGCCGAACCCCTCTTGAATTGGTGTCAATATATGAATACCTAGCCCACAAGTAGCCGATTGGGCTTAGACCGCATTAGTAAACTGCCAGTTCTTTACAACAAAGTCACGTCTCATTATCAATTAAAGATTATTATAACGAAATAAAAAGCCTTCTTGTTTAATCTATATTTGTAAAACACATTACAAGATTTGAATGTCCTCAATGGTCGTCTTTCAACAACCTATGGAGATTCAATTTTTCATCCTAGCAATCATACTCTCCAACAATATTTCACCGTGGCTTATTTTTGTAATTTGGTTATCATTCAAGTTAAAACCCCAAGCTTTCAACATGCGAAAAAATAAAATAATATTAACTAGGGAGAGGACCCATATGTGGTGCACCCTATCTTTGCATACGACACGCGCCACGTCACTTTGCCACAGGCCGAGTAAAAACACCACCAATGGATGCAGGACCAAATTCTTGACCTCCAGCATTGCACTGCCACCTCACTGCCACCTCAGCGCCACGTGGACGACCGCGTCAGTGAAGATATCGAAAAAGTCGGATTAATTGCATGGGACCAAGTGTTGTCCACTCGCCGCGCCAGTTGTTGTCCGGGCTACCGCCATGCATTGAATGCTCACCCACCAGCCGTTAATGTGGGCGGGTAGGTTTATGGAGATGGTCACCGCCAAATCCTTCATCGCATTTCGTGGGAAATGGAGAGGGAGGTCGTTCGGTCTGGTTTTTCGCCTGTTCTGTGGCAGAGCTCGAGCGACCATTTCGTGGTGTCTTGTAGACCGGTGGGTGCGTGCGTTTTCTCCACTCCTGATCGACTTCGTCCTCGGCATTGGCTCGGCCTGCTAAGAAGATGAGAAGAAAAGGCAGAGGTGAGAGCGTTCTCACTCAGGCGATGATCCTTAGTGTTTTTAAACACTGTACTACTATGGAAATTTTGCTTTACTACGTGCAGAAGTTTTACGATTTTGCTGTGCTGTTATGATATGGCTTTGGATTATTTGTTCTTGTAACTTCTTTTGACATGATTGTACTGTGTTTTGTTACTTAAAATGCCTTTACTTATAATTTAAGGACAGTGTTTTGCGTGCGTTTGGTCCAGAGTTTTCTTGCTCCTCCAAAATGTCTTTCTTTTTCGGCTTTTTTTTGTTCTTCTTCTGGTGCTTTTTGGCCTTGTGGGTGGTGACGTTAAACAGTGATAGAATTTGGTTTAAGAGGGATGAATGGTGAAGAATACGCGCAGGGTTAGACAGAATTGCCAATTTGACTGCTGAAAGGATATGCATTATTGACAAAATTTTGGGACGGAGTTTTATGCTTGTACATGCCGATGAATAGTATATTGTTGTGGTTTCAATTGTTCCTCATTATTACTTTCCATGGATGGAGCTGGTTCTTAAATGAATTTGAACTTCTTAAGATGGAGGGATTACAGATTCAGTGTTGTTTTCATTTTACTGTCCTTTCACCATCTAACAAGGAGCAAGCATAATCCGCTGATGCATTTATATAGTCTTATGAGTTCACCAGATTTTGTTCAGTTAGTACTTTTAAGGGTAGATCAAACGGGGCTGAATCTGATATGTAAATATAGATAGGCAGCTTGAAAGTTTTTATGCATCTAATATTTTTTAATAGGGAAGAGAAAGTTATTGAGGGGTAGGATATTTTGGCCAATAAACTGCATCACATAGCCTTGTACAAATGTATTTGCATTTGGCATTGTTTAATCTGTTGAGCAGTTTTCTGGCTGGATGACCTACTGCAAGTTTTTTGCTAGATAATAGTTTCCTTAACAGCTTTAGTTCTTCATAGGTTTGTTGGAAAAATCACTACAAATGGATTCAAAATTTGTTGTTTTGGAGTCTGGACCAACAATGTGGTTCCATAGGCTTGGCTCTTCAGAGGTTTGTTGGGAAAATTGCTAATGGATTTAAAATTGTCGTTTTGAACCAATGATGTGGTCCAGCAACATGATTACTGATAAGATTTGCAAATAGTGGCTCTTTATATAAATGTCCTTGAGGTATGACGTTAGGGAAGACATTAATGAAGTGCCATTGAAGTATTAATTATTTTCTTATACCTAATAATACCCAGTTTTGAGCATGTTAATAATTGGATTTTACCAATTATTGATGTTTTTCTTTTGAATTGAAGAAATAATTGAGTTTTAAACCCTACATCCTCGTCTTGATTATCAGGATGATTTCAAATATCAATAGATTACCTTATTTTACTTTTCATGCAGTGTTCATTTTATTAAGCTTCTTTTCTTTTTCGACATACAAATATCATGAGACAGGTATGAGCCTTTAGTGAAATTTGATGAATAAGGAATCATGTTCTTTGAACCATCTTTGACATGATCTATTCCTTATTTTGATGTAAGGTTGCCCACAAGTACGCTTACTGTGATAGATCCTTCCCTTATTTTTGTTTCTATATGATTAGAGGATTCGATCGCATGCTCTAATAATATTTCAAAGTTTGATTTATCTTTGAACTTACATTGAAATGATTTATCCGTTCTTTGATATGTGATTAGAGGGATTCGGCATTGAAATGATTTATCCATTCTTTCTTTGTATGATTAGAGGGATTCGATCACAAGTCTCTAGTAATATTTTAAAGTTTGATCTATCTTTGAACTTACATTGAAATGATCAATCCGTTCTTTGATGTATGATTAGAGGGATATTAGTGATGTATAAAACACACCCATTTTTCGAAAGGGATGGTATTGCATAGGCATGGTATAAAACACACCCAATACTAACTAAGATATTGAACATGTGCCCGCAAACAATGCTTATTACCCCATATGATGATGGTAGTAATTTTTTTGGAAAGTCTTGAGAAATGACTTGTTCAAGTGATTGTAATAGCTATGATGTGCATACAATGAAAATATTACTTAATGAATAGTTGACTGTATAGACTTGGTTTTTGTACACTTGTATATAAATTAATATATATTTTTTATTTCTATCAATGAATAAGAGAATATTGATTAATATAGACTTGGTTCTTAAGACTTGTTTGCATCTTTCAGATGACAATTACAAATGTTCTATTATTGTCTGATTCCAAAAGATCCACCAAGCACATTAAAACAATTTTAAGGTTCTAGTCAGTTCAAATCCCTACGAACTCTGTAATAACTTCAACGATTCTACGCATTTAAAGATAAAGGCTTACTACTGCAAATACTCCTTTGAGTTCATCTATATCAATTTTCTTTCCATTCAATCTCTTATAAGTGTGAATCTTGATATCAACTATGTTCTTCTGATAGTTGAATTTCAAAAGAGCAAGAATGTAAATTCATATTCTACTGTATTAATACTGTATATTAAGCCAATACCCATATTTTTCAATATTCTCTCCCTCGATCGAAATATTTAGCCCTTGCTAAATCTTTTTCAATCCTTATTTGTAACTAATCTTCTCTAACAATCTCATTTCAATGTTCTTGGAACTCAAAAATTCTGATCATATTGTTTCCTACACCAATTCCAATACTCTCTTTCGTTTCCAATGAGTCAGTAAATGTCTCTATTTTTTAGTATTTTGTTATTAGTATGTTTTTATATTAAGCAATGGTATGCTTTTATATTCAACAATAATATGTTATTAATTCAGTAATGAACTCTGGTTCTTTGCGTTTCTTGGTATTTGATTCTTGGATCTTCTCAATATCAGTTTGTAGTTTTTGTCTAATTATAACATCCCTTGTTGTCAATTCTTGTTCAATATTTCTATTGTTTGAAGAATCGTACTTAGGCGGTGATGGTAAGATTCCCCTAATTTAGTTCTATCAATGAATAAGAGAATATTGATCAATTCAAAAACTGTCTTATTCAACATTTCATGCTTCCATGTTTAATTAATTGGAATAGGGGAGAAAACGGTTGGGTTGTATTCACTTCACATATCAACATTAAAGTACTTTCGTGCTTCATGCTTCCATGTTTAAATGTCTTTCTTTCTATGGAATTTTATAGTAGTGCTTCATGCATTGCACCGGTTGTAGTGCACCCTATCTTTGCACAGTCATTGCACCACGTCACTGCCACCTGGTCGAGTAAAAACACCACGCCATTCGCCGCGCCAGTTGTTGTCCGGGCTACCGCCATGCATTGAATGCTCACCCACCAGCCGTTAATGTGGGCGGGTAGGTTTATGGAGATGGTCACCGCCAAATCCTTCATCGCATTTCGTGGGAAATGGAGAGGGAGCTCGTTCAGTCTGGTTTTTCGTCTGTTCTGTTGCAGAGCTCGAGCGACCATTTCGTGGTATCTTGCAGACCGGTGGGTGCGTGCGTTTTCTCCACTCCTGACCGACTTCGTCCTCGGCATTGGCTCGGCCTGCTAAGAAGATGAGAAGAAAAGGCAGAGATGAGAGGGTTCTCACCCAGGCAATGATCCTTAATGTTTTAAAACACTGCACTATTAAAATAGTTAGCATAATCATACTGATATATTAACATAAGTTTAATTGTATACAAAGTATTCTGATTACATACGCAAAATTAATATGAGTATTCTGATTACACCGCCAAATAGGGTGTAAAATAAAGAGCGTCATCATATTGATATATTAACATAAGTTCAATTGTATACATGGACGCCTGGAAAGTATTCTGATTACATATGCAAAATTAATATGAGTATTCTGATTACACTGCCAAATTGGGTGTAAAATATGGAAGAGCATCATCATACTGATATATTAACATAAGTTTAATTGTATACATGGATGGCTGGAAAGTATTCTGATTACATACGCAAAATTTATATTGCACTATATAACTTTAGAGACTACATAGGAAGGCTTCGGTGAATACATCTAGCAAAATTGTATCACCAACAAAATTACTACCATCATCATATGGGGTAATAAGCATTGTTTGCTGGCACATGTTCAATATCTTAGTTAGTGTAAGTAATATTGCCCTCTTTCTATACTGCTTTTGGATTTTCTTTTCCTGCCGATACAGTGTTTGATTGGCCAACTGAAAAGGGATTTAGAATCCCTTTTGTGAGCATTTGGTTGCCCATTTGGTTAGCCAATAGTGTAATGATGTGGGTGGAATGGAATACTTCTTTCTTTCTTTGCTCTCTAACCGAGAACCCATTAAACTCAACATCATCTATCGCCTTTTCCATATCTTCTTTTGTCCAACCTCGGATGACACTAAGCTTCTTTGTTGCAGCTGTTCTTTGAACCGAGACAGTGGGTGGGTTTCTACATTCTGGTTCATTACCAGTTGGTGCTGAATTATCCTCTTCATCACTTAAATTATGTGATAATTGTACACCTCTCACTCTTGGCCTCCTTGATCTTCTAGCAATAGCACCTTTTCTCATGGTGTAAATGAAATACCTGATGCACAGCATGAAAGATGATTGTTGGAAAAGAAACTATAAATATACCAAAAATAAATGCTGGAATATGCTAGAATATGAATGATTTTGTTTAATTTTTAGGAATTAATTGACTTGTAGTTTTCATTATGACAATGCTGTATAGTTCAACAATGTTGTATATTGCATTTCAGAATTCACTATATTGTTCGTTAGAAATATGGAAGGGAAAATTTATAATGAAAACATTAACGGCTGCTGGGTGAGCATTCAATGCATGGCGGTAGCCCGGACAACAACTGCCACGGCGAGTGGACAACACTTGGTCCCATGCAATTAATCCGACTTTTTCGATATCTTCACTGATGCGGATCGTCCACGTGGCGCTGAGGTGGCAGTGAGGTGGCAGTGCAATGGTGGAGGTCAAGAATTTGGTCTTGCATCCATTGGTGGTGTTTTTACTCTATAAATTTTCCCTTCCATATTTCTAACGATTGGTAACAGCTTAGCTCTAAACTCTATAAATTTTCCCTTCCATATTTCTAACGACATTTCAGCAAAGGATTGGTTCCATCAAGTCACAATAGATTTTTTTGAAAAGGATTTGTCGAGAGGATTGGTAACAACTTAGCCAAATACCAGTTCTTTTGAAACCTGCAATTATAGTGTTTTTACTTCGCCTGCCGCGGTGACGTGGCGCGCGGTGATCAGCAAAGATATGGTGCACCACAACCGGGTCCTCTCCCCTAGTTGTTAAAGCTAAGTTGTCGTTAGAAATATGGAAGGCATATATTTACAATGAAAACATTAACGGCTGGTGGGTGAGCATTGCTAGGGGATAGGCACCGGTTGTGGTGCAGGGTCCAATAATGGAGACAGTTTTTAAATTGGTCAATATTATCTTATTCATTGATAGAATTTAAAATTTTCCTTCCATATTTCTAACGAGAACTTGACAAAGTACTGTATTTCTATGTATACAATAAAACTTATGCTAATATCACAGTGATGATTGGAAAAAATACTTTTCAACTGGAGAATGAGATATCTGGAAAAAATGAACAATACAGTGAATTCAGAAATGCAATATACAACACTAGTGGACTATAGATCGCTGTTGTGGTCATATTTCGACAGAGTTGTATATTCCAGTAGTGTTGTATTTAAAGTTATGTTTTCAATATAACTTTTGCACATGTAATTAGAATACTTTCCATCTTTCTATGTATACAATAAAACTTATGCTAATATCAGAGTGATGATTGGAAAAAATACTTTTCAACTGGAGAATGAGATATCTGGAAAAAATGAACAATACAGTGAATTCAGAAATGCAATATACAACACTGGTGGACTATAGAACGCTGTTGTGGTCATATTCCGACAGAGTTGTATATTCCAGTAGTGTTGTATTTGCAGTTATGTTATCTTTTTATGTATACAATAAAACTTATGCTAATATCACATTACATCATTGGAGGACAGACACGTTCCATGTAGCAGTCTTCATTTTAGCATTTATTAAGAGTTCTCAAAAAGCAAAGGTTCTTTATTATTAGCTTTAGACAAAATATACTGCACTTGTTACTTGCCAGTTAAACGTATCACTGTCCAGTTGAATAAAAGTTATTGCAGAGAGGAAATGAAGAAATGTATAAAAGTTTTTCTAGCTAATAATGGTTTTAGCAGCATTATTGTCCAATCCTTCATCAAAAAAATCTAATGTGACTCGATGGAACCAATCCTTTGCTGAATTGTCGTTAGAAATATGGAAGGCAAAATTTATAGAGTTTAGAGCTAAGCTGTTACCAATCGTTAGAAATATGGAAGGGAAAATTTATAGAGTAAAAACACCACCAATGGATGCAGGACCAAATTCTTGACCTCCAACATTGCACCGCCACCTCACTGCCACCTTCAAATATATGTTTTATCCTAATTTCACAAAAATTCAGTCTGTAGTTTTTGGTCTCATAGAATGCCATGATGGCAGGATATGCACAAATTAGATTCGTTGAAAAGACTTCATAAACTTTAAAGCAAATGCAATTGGCATATACAACTCTGCTGCAATATGCAAACACTGAAAAAATAAATAGAGGGCTTGAATTATGAAATAGTTTGTAATTCATGAGTGTCTTACCTGAACTGCACTGCTCCTCACTTCTTCAACTTGGAGAGATGAAAACTGCATGAACAAATGGAATTGTAATCCATCCTCCAGCTTTTATTCTATCATCCTAAATTCTGATTGGTTGATGTTAGTTGACATGGATTCACTATGAAAGTTCAATCAAATGGCTGAGATTTATTGGGATTTAATCCAATGGATAATATTTTAGTTGGTCATTTTTATTATTTTATGCAGCTGGTTACACAATTTATTGTTCATATGGTACTGAGTTTTTAAACACTTTGAAAGGTGAGACTGACCATAAATTCATTTATTGTTATGCAGGTGTATACTTGGATTGAAGACTCTTACATCAAAACTAGTGCATGGGATTTGAGATCTGGGTTGGAAAGTCTTGAGAAATGACTTGTTGAAGTGATCAATAGATATGATGTGCATACAATGAAAATATTACTTAATGAATAGTTGACTGTATAGACTTGGTTTTTGTACACTTGTATATAAATTAATATATATTTTTAGTTCTATCAATGAATAAGAGAATATTGACCAATTTAAAAACTGTCTTATTCAACATTTCATGCTTCCATGTTTAATTAATAATGATAGGGGAGAAAACAGTTGGGTTGTATTAATTTCACATGTCATTCAAAATATGTTAAAAAAAAGGTGAATGACTATTCACCTACTATCTCCACTAATGGACCCTGCACCACAACCGGGTCCTCTCCCTGGTACCAGTTTGTACTCTCGACTTGAGTTTCAACACTTAATATTTCGTGTTTTGGATTATCATGAACATTACGATTAAATGTTTCAACGACATAATTTATTTGCCTTGATTCGATCAAAAATAACGAGTGTTAAGCAAAAGTTCAAAGTTAACACATTCGTTAAACGTTTTTTCTTTCTTTTTGGTTAAATGTTTAGTGCATCACAATCCTATAAAGTCACCTCCCAATGACTCTTGCGTTCTTTTCCTCATTACAATAAAAGGGGCTGGTCTCGATAAACAGGGGAGCAACCGCAAGCATCGGGATAATAAGAAACACCTTTACTCTAATTTCATTTGCACCAACCTTCACCATCTCGACATTATCAGCTTCAAATATTTCACATGTTAGTACCCAATACCTAGTACTTCAACTTTGTATGCCAAGTTCGACTTTTTCCCAAAGTGACAATATTTTGAGTATTGCATAAATTTCGGGCCTCTTTTTTATATATTTATTAATTATTCCTGTTTTGATCAACACAAATATTCGATTATTGCATTGATATATATAATGGATCTAAATTTCTTACAATAAATTCAAGAATATAACATTAAGCAACAACAAAGAGGTCGGTAAGAGCAGGATTTTTGTCATCAAATCTTCCTTAGCTGCCACTAAGAGGTCTTTCCCCTCATTAATTAGAGTGGCAGTCGCATTTGTAGTGCTAGTCATTCCCAAAATGTCTTCATGTGCTTGAGTGCTTTGTCCTGAGGGAGAAATAGCGAGAGCCAAATGAGGAAATTTGTGAGATTGGTAAGGTGCCCACCTGTCGTGAAGAGGAGGTGGGGGAGAATCTCGATCATCTCGGTGAGGTGATGGGGAGCTCTGACTACCATGCAATGAATGCGAAGGAGAGTGGCAGCAAGGCAGAGACCACACAACACAACTGTAAGAACGGTGGTGAGAGAGAATTTTGTGACAACCTTTTTCCCTCGAAGAGAATAGGAGGAACACGAGCCACAATGTAAGGAGTGTTTTCCCCAATGATCCAAAAGGGTTTATAGATGGGTGATCTCGGAGCCACCTTCCAAACTTACACTTGAATATGCACAAATTCAACGGAAACAATCCTAGCTTTAGCATAGGCTGAAAAGTTTAAATCCATAGTAAAATTAGCTTGAAAACAATATTTCTTTCGTTCTCAATAAAGAAAAGAAATGCCACTTGAAAAATACGTCAAATCTTCGAGAAGGGAGAAGCAACCAATCTCATAAAATAATATTCTACCAAATGAAGGGTTATGGTCTAAAAAGTTTTGAAAATGTGCTAATACAAGTCTAGGCTAGTTGAGGTTTATGACAAAAACAAAAATATGGATAAGGGTTTTTGGATGTTTACAAAATGGGAAATTGGATTGATTGACCCCTAATTGAGTAAGGACGCGGACAAGGGGAGACCTTGATAAAAAAAAAAGGCACCATACAAAATGGGCAAGCTTTGGTTTTGAAATGGCATTCCAAACTGTGTTAAATCTTTGGTTCCAATTAAACGCAGTTGAATGAAAGGACCTCCAAGCCATAAGTTTTTCGAACATTGGTAAACATGGTGGAAACAATTCATAGCCCTTTTTGGGGGAGTAATTTTGAAAAGACATGTCTGTATACCACTTCCAGTACTTTTCCCATGGTGAGAATAAATGAAACAAATTTTGTGAAGCATCTCATCAGGGATTTCTTGTAAAATATCCTTGAAAACCTTGATCATTGTCAGCTAGATGAAATTTGTTCTTCACTTTAGGCCAGGAAAGTAACTTTTTAGTTTGGCTACTAGAGATATCAATTGTTTCGTGAATACCTCATCTAAAAAGCTTGAGGGAAAACACCCAAGGGAGCTCAACCAAAGGAATGATATGAAAATCAGTGACAAATGACCCCAAAATAAGCGTTAGTTGATCAAGATCACATAAGCCATCACCATTATATTTGAGCCAAGATTTGACCTTTTCCAAGGATTTCCATGTGCTTACCATAGTGAATGAGCCTACCACCATATTTATTCCATATCATTTCTGGATTAAAGAAAAGTTATAGGAATCCAAATAATTGTCGATGATGTTAACTAGCCAAGTGACAATACCCCGAGCTTCTTGGCTTTCCCGCTTGCTGATTTTGAATTTACGACATCCTCTCGGTGCTTGCTTAGATGCTGACCCTCTGCTCGGTCCCTAAGTCCCGTCTTCTTGACTCGCGGCTGTCGCCTAGACCTCTCAACGAGGCATGGAAAAAAGTGGTGGCTAGGTCCTCCTTTGTCCCACACACAAAGAAGCTCTCACTTGTCCTTCTTGATGGGACATTTTCCCTGCAAATTCCTTCTCACATCATCGCCTCGACTGCTGCATCTTGAGATTTGTCTTTGGTCGGCAAACTAATGGGACCTAGACCCCCACTGGATGTAGTGCCCACACTTTTATAGCTCGGTAGCTTGTTTCTTTGCTCATAGACATGTTTTGACAAAGTGATTGGTTATATCTTGGACTTTATATTTAGATATTTGATCTTATTAGACAGTGTGTGACATTTAAGCATATAACGCCAATTTAGCTTAGTTTCTATATTGTTGCATTTTCTTGTTATGTCATGGAAACTAATGAATATGATGATGTGTTTGGAACCTAATTATATTGATGGATAGTTGTTGCATGGTGGGATTATATGTCACTTTATCATCTTGTCTAACTTTGGAATATGGAATATAATTGTGCACGTTGTCGCATCTTGATTTCGGTAGGATGTTAGGCTAGTTTAGAACGCATTGATATCTTACCGTGTCATTGAATTATATTGTATCGGACAGGTGCGGTTAATGTGTGCAATGAGTGTGCAGGTGACAGTTTACACGGGAGAACTTGGGATTCAGCTAGCTACTTAATCTTGCATAAGCGAACTTACGGGAGCCCTAGCCATGTTCTTTGTGTGAAGCCTTAATATAGGTGATTATTATTTTAGGCACTATGAGTGACCCCAATGTATGTAATGTATTGTGCTTTGAATTATTAATTTTGGTTAGGGTAGTTGGTTATGATATAAACTTGTTTTGGGAGTTAATAACTCCTCTTTCATTTAAATTGTTGATTATGTTTAATGTGTCACTTAATCGAAGGGTTTAGGGTCAAATGTGAGACCCTTGGGTTGTCCCCACACCCTCTACCCTTGTGCCAAAAATGCAAAACCCGAAATTAGGGTATTTTGGGCATTTTTGGGGACCCCTTTGTAGCTTGGGATTCCCCTAACATAAAAATGAGCCCTTGGACCCTACCTCATGGGTAGGGGGGCTTGTTTTCAAGGCTAGAGGGAGTTTTCCCTCCTTTTTTACCTCTTGTTTGGTCACATCCATGTAAGGGATGTGGATTTGAGTGTTTATCAAAAGTTCCACTTATTTTGTCTTGCTTACATTTAAGGGAATTTGAGAGAAGAGGGCAAAAAGATAATTTTACCCTTTCTCTATTTTGTTTTGGTATCTTTGACCTTGTAGAAGGAGAGGGGTGACACATGTCACCCCCTCATTTGTGAGGATGCTTACTTGCTCCTCTTCAAATTCCCATTCATGGGAAAAGAGAGGGACTTTTTTGAAACTTCTTGCTTGGATGTTTGTGGATTTTGGAGCTTGGAGATTGACTTGAGTCAAGTGGTGGAGAAATTTGAAGTTGGAGAGCTTTCCTTGAGGTAGGTTCTTATGCTTTTGTTTGTGTTGTTTTTCCTTTTGATGCTAGTTTGGGTGTTGAAGGTTGTTATTATTGCATGTAGTTTTTAGTTTTTTGTTTGTTTTACTCCCTCCATCATATGGCATGATGGAGTTTTGGAGTGTGGGGAAGAGAGTGAAATTTACCTCTCAATCATCAAGGCTTGATGGACAAGCCTTGTAGGATCTTATTGTTTTTCCCTCAAATGGTTGAGGTGGGGAATTTGATTCATTTGGCTTGAATCTCCTTCCCCATTCTTGGTAAGGAAACCCCTTTTGGGTTTGAAAATCCTTCTAAGGAGGACTTGGAGAAATGGGGATGAATAAGGAGGGTCTTGTTTGAATCAGGAGCAATAAGGAGGATATGGAGATGGGTATATTGTGCAAATAATTTTGATTTATAATTTTGGAGAACTTTTCTCCTCTTTTCCCCACTTTTGAGGATGAACATGGTTTCCCCTCCTTGTAAATTTTGGAGTCTTGTTTTGTTTTTTGTGCTATCTTTGTGTGCTTGTATCATTGTTATTTCACCCTCCTCCTTGTGCAAGTTTTGGTTAGTTGGCTTCTTTCCATGGGCTTGGGGGAGGCTAGCATGCATCCCAACCTTGGGAGAGGCATGTGATGATGCCTATGGTTGGGTGGCAAACAAGCTTTTCTTCTCCTTGGTTGGATTTCTAGAAGGCATGAAGGTTGGAGCTCAAAGTTGATAGTTGGTGTTTGTTGGAGTCCTTTTGGCATCTTCTTCCTCCTTGTGGACATCACCTCCTTGTAACCCCTTGTGGAATATGGCTATGTAAAGCTTTCTTTTCTTTGTAAAATTCTCTCTTTTTGTACCTTGGTATCACTTGTAGACTTGAGTTTTTCTTTACTTGCACAATTTTCCTTCATTCTTGTCTAGAAGTTGGTAATAGTACTACATGAGTATGTCATGTATCATGGAAATTTAGTGGATATGTGAGCTTGAGCCATTAAAATGAAAGCTTGTAAAATAGTTGATATTTTATGGATTGATGGAACCTCCTTCTTGAAGAAAGGTTGAGTTATTAGATGTGTAGTTATTCTTGTTATAGATTTCCTTGTAAATTTTTGTAACATTATTGAATGGGAAATAAAATACCATTTGTGAAATACATCTCTCCTTGTAACATTGCAATTTAGTGATTAAAATAAAACTAGCATTAATCTCTTTTCTAGCTAACTTGACAAATGGCTTTAATAATAAGTCAAATGTGATTGTACATCATCCTTCACTAAGTGTAAAACTTGTTTCCAAGCATCTTCCCTTAATTGAAATAGGTTTGCTACAATCGTTTGCTTTTGTCACAAAAAAAATATATAATAATGAAATTTTCTTAATGTGAGTATGTTGGAAATGACTATTGGATGTCATATCAAATAGCATTGTCTAAATTTATCTATTGTTCTCCAACTTGGATGATTAAGTTTTCATGTGTTATATATATAAGATGTCATTATATATTTTGGTATAACCATGTTATACTCTCTGATAAATATATGTATATAGAATAATATATTATATATTATATATCATAATATATAATATATATTATAAGTTTTGCATATCAATATATCATATATGATATATAAGTTTCAAATAAACAAAATCAATAATTAACAATATATATATATATATATATATATATATATATATATATATATATATATATATATGTGCGTATATATATATACAATATTTTGTATTTCTTTTAAAACCAAATAAAAATAAAAATAGATTTAACAATCACTGCTAGGGAGGGCCAAACCCCTCCCCCACTCGGCCATGGTCATCCCACGACCTGCTCCCCCGCCTCGTTGCTGAACTCCCTCTCCATCCGCGGCCACGCCGTCCACCGCCGCGCACCCCGCAACACCCTCCACCGCCATTGCCGCCGCCGCCCCCTCTTCCTACGCTGTTCCCTCCCCTTCCTTCACCCTCGCCCGATCGCTTTTCCCCCTTCTCCACGGGTTCTCCCCTCCCTGCGGCCTCCTCCCACACTGCCGCCGCCCCCTCTCCCCAAATAGTGGCCAAACCCCCTCCTTGCTTCAGAACCGCAGTTTCCCATCCCTCATACAAAAAAAAAGAATATATGTATTAAACGAAAAATGAAGAAATGTTTCTTTTTATTGTAGAAATCTGTAAACAAATACAATAATGGATAATATTCTTTTACTCTATGAGAGCAAGCTCCATTTCTCTCCAAACACCTGCAAATAACAAAACAAAACAAAATGAGGAAGGAAAACAAAGGAAAAGAATAAACTCCATAACTCCTCTCCTTCAGCCTGCAAATGTGAACAAAAAGAAAAGAAAAGGAGGAAAACAAGAAAACAAGAAGGGAATCAAAATAAAGAAAGAAGGGAAAAGATAAAGAGGATTAGGGCAAAATTTTTAGGGCTTGTTCCAAATCCAATGGCCAAGATGAATTTAATCCTAGGGTTATTATTAATTCCTCCTTCTTTTTAGTCATGGGTTTTAATGGGAATTATAGCAAAGGGGAAGGGTGTGATGGGTTAAATAATTTAAGAAGGGGTTGTGGGTAATTTTATCCAAGGGAAAATTAATTATATTTAAAAAAAAGTAAATTATTGTTCCCATGACAAATTCTAATTAAAAGGAAAGAGGTATTTAAGGTGTGCAAGTAAAAGATAAGTAAATAATTAAAACCGGGTTTAGGTTAATAATTCATTTAATGGGGTAAATTAAATTAGGATAAAAATTAGTAACTATCAAGAAAGGGTATAAAAGATGTATTAGTATTAACTAAACACTTCAAAAAAAAAAATTACCTGAAATTTTAGTCTTTTTGGTGCGTTTTTGATTGTCTCGGATGGGGCATTACATTGGAGGACGGTAAAAATGGGCATGCATGAAATGGCCCCCATGTGGTTCCATGGAGATTGCTGCCATGCCAAATGGCTTCATCCTCTTCTCGTTCAACTTTAAAGAGGAATTTGTGCAGATCTTCTTGGTGGTCTGTGGTTTTTTGGTAGGCGGGGTTTCTACATTCGAAAATGGACTCCTAGCTTTAATCCGCTAACTAAAACCATGACACATGCTCCAATCTGGGTGCGTCTTCCAGGCCTTCCTCTGGAGTTCTGGGATTCAATGGTCATTGAAGGTATTGCTCTTTCCATGGGCTCTCTCATCGCCATTGATCAGGCCACTAAGGCCAAAACTAGATTTATTCATGCTCGATTTTGTGTTAATGCTGATGTTAGTGGTCCACTCCCAAAATCTATAGATCTTCTCTCTTGATTTTGGAATTTGGACACAACCCATTGAATATGAATATGTCCCACAAGTGTGCTCAATCTACAAAAGCATTGGTCATAGAGCCCCTGCTTGCCCTTCTAAGCCATAAGCTAAACCGAAAAATCCTGAGTTTACTCCTAAGAAGAAAGGGAAATATATACCTAAAGTTCTCCAAGACGGCTTTAGAGTTTCATACCTCTAACCCCTTCATTCTTCTGGAAGATAGAGAAATTAATCTTGAGGAACCCTCTGTTGCCAACCAGGCTTCCCTGCTTCCTTCTACTATTGAAATTCCCATTGTTGCTAATCTGGATTCCCCACATCCCTCTTATACTATTGTGGTGCCCACTACTGCCACCTAAGTGTCACCACTTCCTAATTCTTATGCTGTAGTGAACATAGATGTCATCCAGGCTTCCCCGCTCCCCACCCTCTCTGTTGATGTTCTCCCCCACTCTTCTATCTTCCCCTCTTCGCTCTCGCTCTCCCTTGCTCCCTTTGTTGAGTCCCCCACTCCCTTTCCTCCTCTTTCCTTACTTCCTGAGTTGAATCTCGAGTCACTTCATTCCCCCTCTCCTTCAACCTCTGATGACAACAATAAACCTCGGGTAACCAGAAGCATTAGCAAAAAACTTGACATAGGTACAAAAATACTAGAGGGAGAATCCATGGCAATATTAAGCTTCAACAAGAATCAACTCTAAATGTGGCTCAAGGAACACAGAGTACCATCCCCATGGTTGTGGGGAACAAAACCAAATCTAAAAGATGAAGATAATCTCATGGAATATCAGGGGTCTCAATTCTTTGCAAAAGAAAAGAGTCCTAAAGGATATTAGATTTAATCACTCTCCGATATCATTATGCTTCAGAAACAAAACTAAAAATGAAGATAGTCTCCCAAAGCTTTGGCTGAATGCTTCTTTTATTGCTCAAAACTCGTCTGGAAACTCTGGAGGTTTGTGCACTCTTTGGAACCCTAAAGTTCTACATGGTGACTGCTTCATAAAAAATCCAAACTTCTTAGGCATGCTATTCTAGGAAGTTGGCTTTGATATTTACTGGATTGCTATCAACATTTGTTAGGAATATTTGCTTTAGTGCTCACATTTGTTAGCATTATATTGTGTAGAATTATTATTAAAATGAGTTAACATAAAATAACTCATTTAATAATAATATAGTAGTTTAGAATAAATTAATACAATCTCATATTGAGTTGTATTTTATTGTTGTACGTGAGTTGTAGTACAACTCACTAGAGATTTTAGGGAACTAGTAGAGATATTATGAGAGATATATGGGATAGAAATTGAGTGATATGTGGATCATGGAGAGATAAGGGGGATTCATGATGTGAGTTGACTCCTCCTTTGTAGGAGATCAAACTTCTATATATTGTAACCTCTCTACAATAATAAATTGAGCCAAATGAATTGAGTTTGTGTGTTAAATCTGTGTTTTATTTAGAATGTTATTTAGTGCAATCTAATACCAAAATAATAACATTTATGCTCTTAATCTGGAATCACAAAGGGAACACCTATGGCAGGACATTGCAAAATTAAAAAGGAGCTATATTCAATTTCCCGTCTTATCATGGGAGATTGTAATAGCACTCTTTACCCCTCAAAAAAACAGTTGGGGCCCCTACTAGCCCCACTAGTATGGGAGCATTGGCTGATTTTATTAGACAGGGGATATTTTGATATGGATCTTCATGGAGCCTCCTTCACTTGGTCCAACCGTAGATTGGGTAGGAATCATATACAAAGTAGGATTGACAGAGCGTTGGGATCTATGGATTGGATCTTACTTTACCCTGATTTCTATCTTAGTGCTTTACCTAGAGCGGCATCGGACCACAACCCTCTGATTCTATGTGCCAATACCAATCTGCTTAGTGAATACCACAATACCTTGATAGAGGATGAATCATACTGGAGGAAAATATTGAGGGCTCTCTTGCTGAACCAAGAAGACAAAAACACCAAATTCTTCCATGTCACGACTTCTAAGCACAAAAGCAGAGATAAAATTAAGGAGTTGCTATCCACCTAAGGTAAACTCTTGTCTTCTGAATTGGATATTTCTAATGAACTTGTTTCTTTTTATTCTAACCTTCTATAGGAAGAGGCTCCTCCTAATGAAAATGACATGCTCAAGATGCTTCAACACATCCCTAAGCTAGTCACAACAGAAATGAATGAAAAACTCACGAAGCCCTTCTCTATGGAGGAAATTCATATTGTTGTCTTCACTATGAAAGGGGATAAAGCTCCTGGCCCTGATGGCTTTCCTGCTGCTTTTTTCCAAATCTATTGGGAAATCATAAAGCTTGATCTCTTTAGAGCAGTGAATGAATTTCAGAATAGTAACTCCCTTCTAAAAGAATGGAATACAACTTTCATTGCTCTGGCCCCCAAATCTCTGGGATCCAAGTCGGTTACCAACTTTTGGCCTATAAGTCTCTGCAATACGGCCTACAAAATAATCAGCAAAATGATGGCAGCTAGATTAAAACCTTTGATGAACTGCCTAATCTCTAAACAAAAAAATGGCTTCATCAGCGAGTAGGCTTATATAGGGAGGTATTATTACGGTTCATGAAGAAATTCATTCAGCACAACAAGCTAAGTATGCATGAATGATCCTCAAATTGGACATGCAAAAAGCCTTTGATAGAGTCACTAGACCTTCCTCTTGTGTGTGCTAAGTAGCTTTGGATTTGATCACAAATGGTGTAGCTGGATTTTGACCTATATTTCCTCACCTTGTTTCTCCATCCTCATAAATGGTACTCCAGCTGGCTTCTTTAAGAATAGAGGAATTAGACAAGGAGACCCCCTGTCTCCTTTTCTCTTCTTGTTAATGGCGGACACTCTTAGTAGAGATTTAGAAGCAACCAAACAAAGTTGCTACTATTTCTTGTATTAAGATCACCACTCACTCACCTGCTGCTACTCATAGCCAATTCGTAGATGACACACTTCTCTTGAGTGCAACATTGGTGGTAGAGGCAAAATCCCTTAAAGAAATTATGGAATGTTATCAAGCGACTTCTCAGCAATTGATAAACTTCTCTAAAAGTGGCATAGCTTTTATAAACACCCCTCCAAGTTGAAAAAGGAAGATCGTTGATATCTTTGGCTGCAACATCATAGATCTACCGTCTTCTTATCTTGGTATACCTCTTTTCAAAGGCAAACAAACAAACAGCTTGTGGAATCTTGTCATTGAGCGCTACCAAAAGAAACTGGTAGGATGGAAAGGGGCCCTTCTAAACCAGGATGGCAAACTCCAACTGGTTAAAACTACACTCCAGAGCCTACCCATTTATTTTATGTCACTTCTCAAAATGCCTTCGACAGTGGTCAATGCTATTGAACAAATCCAAAAGAGATTCCTCTAGGTCGGTTGTGGAAGATAAGAAAAGAATCCATTTAGTCTCTTAGAATGTTGTGTGCCAACTGACCAACTTGGGAGGTTTGGGGCTCAGGCACATTACTGACATGAACGAAGTGTTGCTTGCTAAGATTGGTTGGGAAGTGGCATCAGCAAGTGTGTCTGCTTGGGTCCATCTTCTTTGATCCAAATATCTAACGCACTCGGGAAATTTTCTTCATTCCTCCCCTTCGAGGCTCTCATCATTTGGAACTTAGTGGTGAGTTCCCTCCCTCTTTTGAGTGCTGGTACTAAATGGCGTCTAGGAAATGGCCGCCAAATTGAGTTTTGGATGGATTGGTGGGTTGGGGACATACCTCTTTGTCAGGACCCTTCCTGGGATTCAATCAAACGGCCCCTTATCGCTCGATGTGGCAAGAAAGTTGCCGGTTACTAGCAAATCCTCAACTCCAAACCTACTTGGCTTATTCCTGATTGGCTGGCATTAGTAACATCCAGAGTCAGTGTTTGTTTTTCTTGAGGAATCTTCTATCCTCTCAGTACATTCATTTTTCCTTACCTATGGATGAATGCATTTGGCCCCTTTCTTCTACTGGGAATTTCACTGTCAAAGCTACTTATGCTTCTAAGCCTCGCATTCCCTGTGGTCCGCCCCTTCACCACATTTGGCCTCCGGAAGTTATACCCAATTTTTTTTTTTCTTGGCTTTCCTTTAGGAATGCTTTCCTATCTAGCGAGAACCTTAAAAGGAGAGGTTTCTCTCTTCCTTCTAGATGTGTCCTTTGTTGTCTTTGCTCTGAGTCCTCTTCTCACCTTCTTCTTCATTGTTCCTTTACCCAAACCATATGGAAATGGATCTTAAGCCACTTTGGAGTATCATGGATTTTTCCTGAGTCACTACATGCTACTTTTAACCAATGGTGCTCCCCTTTCACGCATCAGATCCTTTCTCTTGCCTGGAAGCTAATCCTCCCTCATGGTTTATGGGGTATTTGGAAGGAAAGGAACATGCGTATTTTCAAAGACCAAAGTATGGACCCTACACAGGTAGCCAAAAGCATTTCTATTCTCTTTCAAGAAAACCTTAACAACTATCTTTGGAAGAAGTATCAACAAAAGGTTAACTTTTGTGGTAAAAAGAATTGGTGTCAGCAACTTATGTTACAGATTATAGCCAAACCTTTTGTTGTTGCACGTGCTTTGATGTAATTTGGACCCCTCCCCTCCTGGATGGCTCAAACTTAATACTGATGGTGCATCTAAAGGAAATCCGAGAATGTCTGGAGGAGGTGCTATTCTTTGTAACAATGATGGCACCCCTCTAGGCATTACTGCAACTAATCTTAGTGAAGGAACCAATCACGGGAAAGGCTATGGCTATTCTTAAAGGTCTTGAGCTGACTCTGCAATTAGGGAGTGGACGTATAATAATTGAAAGTGATTCACTGAACATCATCAAAATCCTTAATTGAAGACCCTGGTCAATGGACTATCAGGAATATCATTGCTGACATTCATATTTTTCAAGATAAATTCCAAGAAATTAAGTATCAACATGTTTATAGAGAAGGTAATAAGGTTGTTGACTACCTTGCTAATTTGGGCGTCCTGCAGGAAAATAAAAACTTGGATTGGGAACTTCCCAAGTGAGGTGCTCCAAATCATCCATAATGATTGCTCTTTTAATCGTTAACCTTTTGTGGTTTATGTTGGTTGTTTCTGATGTCAGCAAGGATAACAAGCAGGAAACATTATTTTTTAATGGCATTAGCCATAATATTGCCATTATGTCGATGCAAAAATTGATTGATCTGGGCATGTGTGGCGTTTGAATTTTAATTCGTGCGGATCTTGGGGAAAGATATTCTTTAATGCCTCATAATCATACCTATTCAAGGTGTAATAATGAGGAGATCTCCTCACGAACCGTAAGCATGAATTATAAATTTGATGCCCCGAGTTCCATTTTTAAATTTTGTCTGGTTTGTCACCATGGGAGGTCAATTGAAGTGCATTGAGCCTATTTCTTGTGATGAATCTTAGGGAGGATGAAGAGGTATGGGACATTCTCAGGGAAAATGGTATTACCACCTTTCTGGAAAGAATTTTGGGTTACTCTGCCAAAGTTTCGTATGGTGTGTTGGCTACTTGGTCGAGGGGCAAGGTGCAGGTGGGCAACACCTATTTCATGATTTCGACTAATGCAATCTCTACGGTGACTGGTCTTCTATCCTTGAGAGTGGTTTACTTCAAATGCTCGCTCAAGGTGGAATTGCAGGATTTTATCAAGCCTAGCAAGAATCCCACTAAGTATCTTTCGGGTTATGCGAGGGAATCCCTATATCCTCCATGGAACAGTGGCTGAGGTTATCATGCGCTACTTCACTATTGATGGTCGCTACAAGCTGGTTTACGGGCCTCATTTCTTCATTCTCTCGCACCTTCACCGTGGTAAGAAGATTAATCTCTCTGCCTTTTTGTTTCAATCTTTGTAACACTATCAATAATGCTACAAGCTTGGTCGTTACAAGCTAGTTTATAGGCCTCATTTCTTCTTTCTCTCGCACCTTCGCCGTGGTATGAAGATTAATCTCTCTGCTTTTTGTTTCAATCTTTGGAACACTCTATCAATATTGCTAGGGAGGGTGATGGTCCCCTTCGCATTAGTGTCTCTTTTATCTTCTTTTCCAGTTTACGGCCTCCCTGCTTGAACTAATCCGCTTCCCTCCCAAATTTGGGAAGGGCCGTCGTACTCCCACTGCTTCCCTTCTTCCTTCTCCCACTCCCTGTCCTTCATCTAACATTCGGCGCCGTAGGCTAATTGTCACTGACTTTGATTTTGAATTTGCCATTTTGGGCTCCTTGTTTGAGGGTATGTCGCTCGTGGATTATGTTCCCCCGCTCTCCTAATCAGCCTGTTTCACTCGCTGACCGGTGGTGCCTCCTCAATCGGGAATTAGCTCTGCTCTTCAACTGCCTTCCCCTATTTCTAGTTCAAAACAAATCCTCTCTAAAGCCCTTTTGAATTTGGCCTCTCTTTACTCGAATTCTCCTGAACCCGAGCCAATTGCTATGGAAGAAGAAGAACCTGTTGTTGCTGATGAAATCTAGCTTGTAAATTAAGACGTTTAGATGTTTGAATTGGATATTGTTCAACATGTGGTTGAGGAAGATGTCCAGTCAGGGGCTAAGGAATTCCAGACAACAAAGATCATGGTAAAAACATGGAAGTAGAAACTAAAGAGAATAGTAATGTGGAAATTACTACTTCTATCCTCGTTAAACTGCAAAGGGCCTTTACTATTTTGAAGGCCTGGGAAGACTTCACGGACAACACCAGGGCTGCCATCAACAAAGACTGTGCTGAAATGATCACCTTGGCGGACTCTCTAGCTTGAACAAGTGGCTCTATTAATGCTAGAAAGATCATTAATGCTAGAAAGACTATTAATGAGCTGAAAAGCTCATTTAATCCTTTGATGTATTTCATTATATTTATAGTTTTTCTCTGTTTTGCTTGGGTTCTTTGTTTTTTTGGGATAACTATGGGTATTCGCAATGTAATCTTCACTGCTCTATATTGCCATATGGGCTTTTTATAAAAGGTTGTGGGACCTTCTAAAACCCTCATTTTACCCTAATTCCAAAAAAAGCCTACCACTGTATGAATCGGAGCTTTGAAAATGATTAGGCTCTTGGTGAAATAACTTTTTGTGTTGCAAATTATGTGTTTCAACCAATACTCACAGGGTTACACCCCTCCTTGTGTATGGGGAGGCTCTCATCATTGAATGTAAACTATCCTAATCCTATCTTAATGTTGTGGGGTGGCTAGTAGGCCATGGATCACATAGGAACATGACTTCACTGAACCTGTGGCAAAGTGCCTGTATGGGATACAAGGAGGAATTTGTAGCGATGAGGGGTGAAGGAGAGAATTTAGGAAAGAGAGGGTTATTGTTGTGAGTAGGCAATAACAGAGTTCACACCCAATAACTGGATTAGTTCAACATTCAATTAAAGGAAAACAACAACGTAAACCATTAGTGAGACTAACAAGATAGGGGCACACAGTTCCTTAGATCAGGGTTCATTTTAAGAGACCTCTTGGATATCAGAGGTGGAGAATACCTAGCGAATATCCCCAGAACCGGTTTCGCGAGAAGGTGAATTTTTTGGGGGTTGTATGAAAAAATTTCGCCTGATTGTCAAGTGCTGCGATGTAGAGGCTGCGACGCGTGCGGACGGGATATTTTGCTGTCGCGCGTCAAAAAAGCATTGACGCGCGTCACTGAGGTCTTTTGACGCGCGTCAATGCTTTTTTTTGACGCGCGACGACAAAATATCTGTCGCGCATCTCTGCAGACCTCGACCTCTGCTTTCTCATCAAAAAATCTCCGTGTCGCACATCAACAAACTCTTTGTCGTGTGTCTGCTATGCGTCAATATCTGTTGTACCTCCTTGTCGCGTGTCAACTATCCGTCAAGGTCACGCGTCAACAAATAACCCTCATTGACGCGCGTCAACAGACCTCAGTGACACGCATCATTACGGTTATTGATGTGCGTCATTGAGGTCTGTTGACGCGCGTCCACCTGAGGTCTCGTGACGCACGCGTCATTACGGTTGTTGACGCGTCAATGCATTTTTTTGACGCGCGACAACAAATATCCTGTCACGCGTCTGCAGCCTCTACCCTCTTCTTGCTCATCGAAAAAATCTCCATGTCGCTCGTCAACAAACTCTTTGTCATGCATCTACTATGCGTCAATATCTGTAGTATCTCCTTGTCTGCAAACTCTCCTTGTCGTAAGGCCAATAACTTGCCCCCTTGTCGCGCTATAATACGGGATATATCATATTGTTGAAAAATGTGAAGTCGAAGTGTTCTACCTGGCGAATAATTTAGGTTTATATAGGGGATATGTTTCAAGGGTAGGCGAAGTCGACCCCTAAAAAAAATTAAAGTGTAATTTTTAGGCAAATAGGTCACTGACCCGTGCCAAAAAATTCGCCTTTTCAAAATTTTCAAAAATGGAATATTCGCCATATTACGAATATTTGCCACTAAAATTTTCCCCGCCTTAGATTCATCAATCAAGGATACAAAGTTCCTTCTTGATCACTATGCTTGTGAAGTATAGAATAAAGAGAGGAGGAAAACATGAAAAAGGGAAATGGAAGAAATGTATCTTTTATTTCTTGTGTTGGTGATACAAAGTTCAACATTCAAACCACAATCCACAATTGCTTCAAAAAGTAAATTTTCGGGATCCTTTAGAAGGAGAAACCATCCCAATTTATAACACTGTGAATTGACTCTTCACCTACCCCCACATGAATCTTCATGATCTTATTCAACTTGTGACTTAGAGGAGAGATATTAGGAAAGGGAGGGTTATTGTTGTGAGTAGGCAATAACAGAGTTCACACCCAATAACCGGAGTATTTCAATATTCAATTAGAGGAAAACAATAATGTAAGCCATTAGTGAGACTAACAAGCTAGAGACACACAGTTCCTTAGATTCATCAATCAAGGATACAAAGTTCCTTCTTGATCACTATGCTTACAAAGTGAACAATAGAGAGAGAAAAGAGGAAAATGTGAAAAGCGAAATAGAAGAAATGTAGTTTTTATTTCTTGTGTTGGTGATACAAAGTTCAACATCCAAACCCCAATCCACAATTGCTACAAAAAAATTAACTTTCAGGATCCTTTGGAAGGGAGAAGCCATCCCAATTTATAGCATTGTGAAT
Organism: Taxus wallichiana var. yunnanensis; assembly: GCA_018340775.1. NCBI lineage: Eukaryota > Viridiplantae > Streptophyta > Pinopsida > Cupressales > Taxaceae > Taxus > Taxus wallichiana. Next base: position 190,441,548 of record CM031239.1, read on the forward strand.
TGATTCTTCACCTACCCCCACATGACTCTTTGTGATCTTATTCAACTTATGACTTTACATCTTTCTAGCAAATGAGAAATAAGTACTTGTTTTATAAATCAAAGGGAATTTTACAATGTAACTTTAGAAAGTCACTTAAGTGAATGAGACAAATTACCATGATTACGTACAATGAAGAATTAGAAAGGGGGATAGAAGAAAGAAGGTGAATAAGAAGAGGAAGGAGTTAACATATCTGATGAAGAAGCTCCTTCTAATGAAGAACTTGTTGATTCAAGATTCCTGATGAAGAGTTTCCAAACGGGATCTTGTCCTTTGAATTCCTTTCTGAATTGAGCTACTTTAGATGTCAGCTTGTCCGCCTCTTGAATACAAACGCAACTCAACACCTTGATCCATGTCTTGGGAACCTCATTGATCTTCTTACATTTCCTGACCCATCTTTTGTGATCGTTTTCGATTTCCAAAATAGAGCTTCTGATGTTGGCCATGGAATCTAAGGCATCTTCACTGAAGGAGAGAGAGTCACCTGCCTCTTTCTTTACCAAATCCTAGAGGGAAACAATGAGTTCTTCTGATGATGAATTCTTGGTGAGTAGAGGGAACCCAAGTTTCTGACAGAGTTGTTGATATCATCCAAGATCTCAAAAGCACGTTTTCCACAAAAGTCAAGTTTGGACAATGACATATTCTATCATACCATATCTCTCATCAATGATGCGGACCCAAAATGGAGACAAGTTCTCACCAATTGATGCAAACACATTCTTATTACAAGGGTGCGAGATTCGAAGGAATTTATTTTAGACACCAGTGGGAACACCTCATCCCAATGGATTTTCTCTTTTTAAATCTCCTCCTTCACTTTCTTTACTTTTGACAAGATGGCAAGAATGTACTTGATTAGAGAGATGACCTTAGGTAATATTGTCTTACCTCTCTTGATGGTATTCTCAATCCACTTCTCGTTAGCCTTCCTCTGCATTACATAACCTTGTTCTCTCTTGATCATCGTGGGGTCAAGGATAGTGATTGGAGGAATTTTTTCCACGGGGAGTGAAGATGTTTTATCGGGCTCCAAGAAGGGTTGAATGTGATCACTGAGAGTTTTTACTGTTCTTCCAATTGCTCAATTATTCTCTTGTACTCTTCATTTCGATAAAGGAGGCAGGAAGAGGATTCTTTGAACATATGAGAATCACCCTCATGTGAAGCTTGACCCAATGAGATGCGAGTCAACTGATAGTCTGATGAAGTCATCTCTCCAATAGATTTTCATTCTTAGGCCTAACAACTTCCACATACTAGTTACCTGAGGTGCCACAGAAAAAGTGGGAAGTTATCTGGGAATTATTCTTTCGCTTGGATTTCAAGGTTCTTGATATAGCTTCAAGGTCGGCCATGATATCTTGTTGTGTTGTTCTTGGATCACTTTTGAGCATTTCTTGAATCCATGGGAATAACTCTTCATGAGTTGACATGATTATCGTCAGCAGAGCACTTTCGTAACCCTACCACAAGATCATCTCTTGTTCATTGTGGGAAAGATCCTCCATTGGGGAAGACATACTTGGAAGCCCCTGAAGAGATGGATGTTGTAATGGATCTTGCTTGACTTGAATAGCTCTTTGGGATCTTAATTGTACTTTGTTCTGTTTACGAAATCTCTTGGAATATGGAATCACTTTGTGCCCTTTATTCATTAATTTCTCAAATTAAGGGTATCTATGGTTTTCATACCTCAATTATCATGTGCATCTTATAGGAAAGGATGAGCTCCGAACTAGCTCACTTGACTCGCACAACTCACCCAACTTAAATCAATCAACTCTCCCAACTCAACCAACTCAACTCAACTCAACTCACCCAACGCACCCAGCTCACTGAGCTCACTTCAACCAACTTTTCGAGAGAGATGATGATGGATCAACTTGACCGATGAGTTAAGATGGCCTCTTTTACTTGAATTTTAACCAAGCTCTTGAATCTTTTTGAATCTTTTCCAATTGAATAAAGTCTCTTGCTTTTAGCTATTGCGCCTTGTTGTGCCTTGCCTCGCTGTCGGACACGATTGCGATCAAAATGAGGCTTCAAGACCTTTGTGATGGATGAATTACCTTGTTTGAGCCATGAAACCACCTTGTAACCCTGTGATGCTATGTCAAAAAACAGTGAGATGAGTGAAATTGGAGCCAAATGTAACTTTTGCATCCAAAATTGAGAATTTCTATTTTTGGCAAGTCGGACGAGGACCTGATATTTTGAGAATATTTTGCCTTTTTGCCCAAATTTGGTCTTGTAAGTCTCGTGACACATTCAATTCACCTTTGTTGACGATGCTTTACCCTTTTTTCCATTTTCTATTTTTAGTAGTTACTTTTTTCTTTTTTGGGAAAACTGATTGTTTTTTCAAATTACCTGTTTTTCCTAGTTTGTCATCTTTTCATTGTTCTTCAAATGCACCTATCTGAGAGAACTTACTATTTTTGGTAAGTTTCTATTTTTAGTAAGTGAGGGCACAAGTTACTTATTATTTTTAGAATTAGCACTTATCCATAAACGCTAGCATTGAAAATGTCTTCATTAGATTTGACTTGTTGTTGTGGTCTCGTGCTCCAATTTTGGTTGTGTTCCGCTCATTGGAACTATTGGAAATCGAAAAAGTAACCTCATAGGGCACAAGTTACAGGTTTGAAGATTTTATGGCAGCCATTAATGGAGCCTCTAAGCTTCGCTATCACAGGATGCGTGGGAGAAGAAAACTCAGTGAAAAGTTTAGTAGAATTAGTTTTCGGGCTTGCTGGCAATGAGAATAGCTCCGTTTTAACAATCAAAGATGCCCTGGAATAATTTTAACAACATGGTTGCTTGTGTTTTCGAGTAATTGGAGGTTTTGTGCCTTCAAATATGGAGTCTTGGTCAAGCTTGGAGGAAGAAATGAGGTAAAAACATCTTATGTTTTACAACTTCCCCGCAATGTATTTTGAATATCAGATGAAGTAGCAACACTTGGTTGAAAATCTAGGGTTTTCGATTTAAAATTAGGGCTTGGCATGTATTCTTGGAGAGGGATGAAGAGTGGGGTGCATTTCTGTCCCTTTGCGCCCTCTATCCCAAGACGATAGGGACAAAAATCCAACATAGAGCAAAAATTATAAAAAAAAGTTAAGCGGAGGGGCACTTTTTGTGTCCCTTTTGTCCCCTCGGTCCCCTTTGTCCTAGGGACGAGGTGCAAGAAAATGTGCCTCAATATGATGGTGTCACTTGTCAATTTCTGGTGCAATATGAGAAAACGAGTTTATCACTCCACCGGGAAGAAAAAGGGTCACATGAGGAACCATGGGGAAGAGCTGAGGGGTGGGGCACATTTTATCGTCCCCATTGTCCCCTTTGTCCTAGGGACAAGAGGGACAAACGGGACACATGAGACAAGAAAACCCTTGCCACTGAACTAACTTGAAAAATGACTATGCGAAACTTGAGAACACATATCCCGGAGCTCTAGGTGGACTTTTCTTGCAAAGTTTTATATGATTTTAACTCACAAGACCATTTAAAAAACAACGAGATGGGTTCTAGGACCTGATTCTACCTCCTCTAAAAAATGGCCCCTTTTCCTTCGAGACAACAGAGTGAGTCTACCAAATATGTGCTACTTTGAGAAGCACTTATGTTTTGTGAAAAATGTGATGATTCCACCATTTACAGAATTCATCCATCTTTCCAATGACTATTTGTTTGTTTCCTAATTCATTACGTAACTTACGGAAACATTTGTGGAAGATTAGGTACCAATTTTTACTGCATGCTCCTTACATTTGAAAAACCTGTTATTGCACTGTTTGTCCCTAAACCTCCAAAGCTTTCGGAAAATTTCCTAAATAATTTCCAACATGTTCATTTCTCTTCAATACCACCTCCGGATGAGTATGGGCTTTTCGTTCTGTCCTAGAGGATGCACACCAATCCTGAAAAGGTTAGAATTTTGGAAGCACTTCTTTGTATAAGATGAATGAACATTGTTATCACATTTCAAAAACTTGCACAAGATTATTCAACAAATTGGGAGGACATACAAGGTTACGGCGGGCATGACACAGAAGACGGACTGACTCGGAGACGGATTCAGGAAGAATTAGGAGAAATTTTTCGCATTTCGGTCTAGTTGTCATGCTTTAAAGTTTGAAATTTTTATGCAACACATTTGCATGACAACAGTTGTGCCTTGCCTCCTTGGGAAGACAAGAAAATTACCAAGAAGCTCTGTGAAAACCCTTCTCATGTTCAGATCTATCCCATAAAAAGTCTTTCAAGAAATTTTCAATGTGTTTGTAAGAGGCTTGTGAAGGCATCCAACAAGAAGAGTAGTATACATCAATGGCTATAAGAATATTCGTTTTTTTTGGGATTTACCTGTAAGAGAGGGTGCCTTGGTGATCTAGGAGGAAAGTTCCTTCTCTACATTTTCAGTAAGAAATCTGCTGTAAGAGAGGGTGCCTTGGTGATGTAGGAGGAAAGTTCCTTCTCTACATTTTCAGTAAGAAATCACAACAGAAGAGAAGCAAAATATGGAAAGCAAGTGGCTCCCAAATTTGAAAAACTTCGTTGTGGTAGATCCATTTCCATTCTTAAATATCTAACTCTAGAGATGGAGGAAGTAAATTTTTCATATAGCATTGGGTTGTTAAATCCATTTTATGATGGAAATAGAAGTAAGGAAAAAAGGATTAAGACATTGCATGGAATATTTAATATTCTTTTCATCTGGAATAAATTTGTCGCCAAAATAAACCCCATACTTCATTTCTGGGTAATTCATTTATTTTTAGAACTCGGAGGATTTTAATGGTGTTATACACGTGTCTTTGAGGTGTCCTTGTAGTTGAAACTCATGGAAATTATTTTCCCTCTTCTGCTCTGAGTACATACAGGCCAAATCTAGAAGAACAGAGAAGTTTTGAGTGGTTTTTACCTTTGAGATGTTCATATGATGTTCATTTCCTTGGTTTCTCGTTGAGGAAAGCTCGTCAAGTTTAATGGATCAAAAAAAGGGGCACTTGTCACTCAATGACATCTCGAAAATTTCAAATCTTCTCACTTTTATGTTTTTTAGTGCCTGAGATGGACGGTCGGCACTTGACAGTCAATAATTATCCTGCGTACTACAAAGCTTTTACATTTGTTTTAGGGCCTGTGATGGATGCATGCGAAGTATCGGGCAGTAGCGTCCTGCACTCCCGCAAACCTTAAGTTATGCCTTAAATTTCTACACTTTATATAACACGAATTCATGACAAGTGTCAGGGAGGACGTGTGTCAGAAATCGACATTCAACATTAAGGATTTCGCTTTAAACTTTTAAGACATCGATGGATGTTGCGTGGAAAGGAAAGGACACATGGTATCCTCTCAAGCCTTAGTCTCCTCTCCCAAACCTTGCAGATCACCGATGCATGACATGTGGTAATGTAGACATATGGTGGCAATAAGTGCCCCGCATCATCTCAAAGATTTTCCACCATGCATCCTCTCTCCAAAAAATTCCAAAGCACCGATTGAGGACACGTGGAAAAAGTGAGACATGAGATCGATCGGTAAACACTGAGATTCACTATAGTGCATGTCTCACTAACTTAAATTTCACGTTCTCGCCTAGTGTTAACCATGAGCTTGAGGATGACACAGATGCCACGACAAAGCTATGGTTTCTCAGCCACATTATTTGACAAAGAGCTCTAAACGACCTATGACCGCTACATTTAAAATGGTTGAGGGAATAGAGAGAAATTCATGACATATTTTTCGGGAATTTGAAGCTGAATAAGCATATCAAATCGCCCCAAATCAATCTTATATGCTTTTGACTGATTTAATCCTCTTCTAGAAGATGCTTTAGAGATGTTATCCCACTCTTGGCCCCAACAAAATAGAGATGGAGTTAAGCAAGTTGTTGATCAAGGGATGAACTTTCACAGTGGTCCAAAAGTGAAATCATTATTTGTTCACCAAATGACAACCCCATATTTTTCGCTTATCTTCCTGATTTCATGGGCCCATATTGATGTTTTATCAGAGATCAACTCCAAAACAAAATATTTTCTTGTTGCTTGCAGATGAAGGCATCTAATCAACAAAATCTGATTTACTTGTAAATTCATAAGAATTTATGGATAAGGTTTATTTCAGGCCATTCCAAAGCTATGACTCATGGTTATGGATCATCATGAGGACCGTGGAGATCCTTGGAATATTCTTAAGGTGGTTTTGGGTGGATCATTTTCCTTTGGAATCTTTTAGACCTCCATGAACCGTGTGAAGAAATACACATGAAAAAGAAGATATTTTCTGCATATTCTTGGTACCTTTTCTCTTTTTCCCTTTTCTCTTCTTTTTCTATATATTGTACAAGACCTCTTGTAAAAATGGTTCCTCTTCCTTGAAAACAAGGTCACCCCGCACCTTTGGGTATAAAGCTTTCTAAGTGCCTCTGACCTCTAATTTTGAGCTTTGTAAATGAATGAACGCCTTGGATTGCGTTGATATTAGATTGTGTATATTCTATCTCTTAATACAACTATGATTACGGCTTATATCTACCATTTTTGTGTGTTAATTATATCTCCTTTTTTGTGTTAATTATCTCTTACCTCTCTATTATCTTCATAGTTTATTTTGTGTAAAATTTTTAATGTTTTTATTTACATAGATTTCTTGAAGGTTGAGATTGAGAGTTAGATTTTAATACATGGTCTAGTTGTGGATCATATCTATTGTTTGGCTCTCTGTTTGTCCCCTCAATTGATGACTCATATAGGGAGGGTGATTCCCTTTCTTCTTGGTGCATCATGATGTTTTCCTCATCCTTTTTCTTATGAAATTGGTAGATTAGAGTAGAGTAGTGATTATCATTAGGGTAGTTAGGATAAAAGTTAACTTTCTCTGGAGGTTTGCCTCATGAAGCCAAATGTCCCACATCTAGGAGACATTCCCATTGTTGATGTTATGATAGCCAAGTTCTTCAAATTTGGTGATCTTACTTGGGTGCACATCTCATACGTCTAACAAAAGGTAAGAGAAGAATAATTTACAAAATGACAATGCACAAGTTGTGAGATTATGAGGCGGGTAAGGATATTCCTTGACAATCCCCTTATTAGGTAATTCACTAGAAGATAAACATGGCCCTAAACAAAAACACATATTGTAGAAGTTGAAGGAAAGCCTTACTAAATAGCGTATAATAAACCAAGATGCACTCGAGATGACACTATTGACTGATAGGAAAGACAAAGCATCTGCAAATATCATTTGAATAATTTAAAAAATATGACACAAACGGTATGTATTTTAGCATTTCTAGAATGAATTTGTCATTCGATTCATTGTAAGCTTTCATTAAATTATATCTTGATGAACATAGATTGTTCATTGGAGTAACAAACCAATTCCATGCCTTCCTAGACAATAATAGGTGTCGAGGATGTATCTTCTTTTAACGGCTTGCCATTTACTGCGGACTAACAATTGAAGGTAGAATATGGTGGATGTGTAGCATGAGGGCTTTGGCCAAAATTTTGTAAGAAGTTCATCAAATAGATTAATAGGCTTCCAATTACGATAAGCTTAGATTCTTTCATATTGGTTTGAAATGAACTTGATGTGCCCCTTGTTGATAATTTCACCAAGGAATTTGGCTTTAAAGGCTTATTTAGATACGTGGTAAAGATCTTATCATATTATAGCATATTACTTATGAGGTCCAAAAGTATATTAATGACCTATGTGGTAAAGGTCTTCTCTTATTATGGTAAAGGTATATTGATGACCTAGAAAATAAAAGATAGGAACTTATGAGGTTTAATAATATATTACTTTCAACAAAAACCTAATGATAATGGAAAATTTGAATCTTTGTTATTTAAAACATTTGGGTGGTAGTTTACCCCTAGTTATGCTATTGTAAACCCGTGTAAATATCGTTTTCAACCATAGAGGAAGGGGATTTTGTATATAACATAAATAAGTTTTATAAATGGCGAAAGTGTGTCTATCTGATACATAGTTGAGGTATGATAATGAGGATTATTGTGACCCACCAGATATTGAGCATGAAGGTGATTTAACCTAAATGGTTAATTATTACAGGGGTAGTAACTTACGGTAGACTATCCTAATCAATTAGTTTCTAAAGATAATTGCAACAATATCAGTCATAACCATATGAACAATACTAAACAATGATGAACATCAAATAGATAAAGCACTTGCAATGACAGACAAGATGACTTAGCTAATATCATGCTCTGTGTGATGATTTGGGCTAGTTTGATGACTGAAATAGGTTGGAAATGACCTAATAGGGCCTCATTGTTGAAACCATGTCTTGAACTGTTGCACAAGCCAATGCGGATGGAACTGGCGAAAGTGTACCCATGTTATGGCCCTTTCTCGTATGCTCATTTACCTTAAAACCTCCACTGTCCCTTTAAATCCTCCGCTCCTGATACTTTTTGCGTCTTTATATTGTCTTCTGATCTAATCCTATCTAGAATTTGGACCTTTGGAATTGTGTGATGTTGGCTATGCAACCGATTGATCCTTCAAAACCTTAGATAGCCAAGAAGTTTTGCAAAACAAACATTAGGTGGGTTGTTGGCACCCTCATGAACCGTTGATGTTGCCACTACTCTGAAGAGGGTTGGAACCTCACATCGTTCTCGCCTAGCATGTGATCTCTAGAATGTATGTAGCCAAATAGATAACCATGATCTTGCAACAATGAGATTGTACTTGCACTTTTTCCCTAACTTGACTTGGAATGATGATATGTTCCTTGTATTTTCATATATGTGTGGATGACTTCCCTAGAATGAATGTGCAAGGTATATGAAGCTCAAGGGAGTCTTGAAATGGATTTGCTTATGATTTCTCTTAATGTTTGCTCATTAGGATCTTTGGGTGTTAAGTGTGCATGGTCTCGTCCGCGATAATGGATGAATAACTTGCATATATATGCGTTATGGATTTGGATTTGGATTTTTCGGATAATGCTGACTAGAAGTTTCCCAAAGGAATTTGAATTAAGAAAAGTGTTGCTAGAGAGAAAGGGAACAAAGCGGATAGGAAGGGCCATAATGTACGAACTTTATGGCCCCTTATGGGTTCTTTGGTTCGGGATGCACGTGTGAGTGCTTTGAAAACTGGGAATGTACTATGTGAGGGTTTAGCGTGATTCTATGGACTAATATGACTGTTGTGTGTGTAAGTAAGAATGAATGAGATATAACTAAGTATAACATGATTGACCAAGTTGGATAAGTATGGACTAGTGCAAAAGTACTGTACAATTTGTGTTGTTGCAAAACACGAATTACTAAAATAAGTGTTTAGAGAATGAGAAAATATATCTCCTTCTAAAATAAAACAATGGGAACCACTAGAGTCAGTTTTTCCATGATTTACTTGGGCAATCTGTTCATCTTCATGTTTATATCTGATATCTGGATTGCATAAGTTATGATCATAGCATTTATGGGAATAACACTTAATATTATAAATAAGAAACAATTTTGTAGGTTAGGTGTCCATTTAAAAACTTTTGAGAAGTTTCCAATTCAATTTCGAAGGCATCTAAATGTTGAATGCGTAAGAGTAATGCATAAGGTGGAACTTCTAGTGGCACAATATTTACTGAAGGATAGATTTTATATGATTGTTAAATTGATGAGCGGATGTTATTTTGGGAGTGCAATGGTTCTACTTGGTTGAAAAATACTCTACCTCACATCATGAGAGTTTGAAATTCAAGCAAGGGGAGAAGTATACTACCATTTCCTCGCCCCTGGGGGAGATTAAAACTTTTGACTCAACTGAAATGTAATAATACTTTAGGGGCATTTTGGGTTTATGGATGACCTTTACTATATGGATGCCGATTTTTCTTTCCCACGTTAATAGACTGTAAGAATTTCATATCTCCACAACTTACAGATATTTTCTTAGGATCTACGAAAAATATTTTCTCCAGACACATAATTTCAAAACATTATTGAGCTTGACTTTACTAAGCGCCCAACTATTGTACACACATGTACAAATTCAAACGTTTTCAGTAGTTCAAGATAGAAAGAAAATGGCAAACAAACTCTTGGAGGTTAGGATCATCACCTCAAGTGAGGGACTGTGTGTTACCACAATGGTACTTATAGCCAAGAAGTAGGATGGGTCATAAGGAATCTATACTGTTTACATGGCCCTGAAGAAAAATACAAGTAATTTTTTTGTATGCCGATGATTGATTATTTGATTTATGAGTAGCATGGAGTGAAGAATTTCTCAGAGAGAGATCCAAAGTTTGTATACTACCAGATACCAATTCCGATTGAAGATCAAGAGAATACTACATTCAGAACTTACAAGGGCCAGCGCCAAATTTCATTCATGAATTTTATTCTTAGCAATTCTCCATCCATATTTCAAGAATTAATGAACATGGTATTTAGTAAATCACATTGTAAGTTTGTCTTCGTAGTTTGATGGTATCCTTGCAAACACATATTCATTAGCATCCCATATCGAGCTTATGAACATGGTTTAGGATATCTTGGAGAGTGATAATTTGTGTGCTGAGGTATCCAAGTGTCAATTTCCTGAGCATCTTTGGAATACCTGGGTCACATTATTTCTGGTAATAGGGTGTACACCAACACTACAAAGATTGAGACCTTATTTGATTGCCATGTATCCAAGAATCTCACGATATTTCATAGTTTCTTAGGATTGGTAGGATTCTATCAAGAACCTTTCTAAAAAATTTCTACAAAATAGCCTATCATTTGATTGACCTTGCCAAGAAGGATTCTTTCAAGTACCCCATTTAAAAATCTAAAACGAGTTCTTGCATCTATTCAAAATTTAGAGACTGTTTATTTCTGTAAGTTTTTGTCATTGAATGTAATACTTTATTTCATACATAATGCAATACTTTCTCAAGATGTTCATCTTGTCGCATTTAAAATAAATAAATTGGAGTGACAAATGTCAATATATAACAAGGAACAAGGAGATGATAGCTACCTTGCACGCAATGGCCGAGTGTCATCAATTTCTTTTTGAGAGCAAGTGTTTGATTAAGATTCTAGATCTCAACCTTAAGCACATGTTCAATCAAGGGACATTAACATAGGAACAACAAAAGTGGATTCGTCTCATACGAGCATATGAATTTTAGGTCCTTTATAAGAAAGGGAAGGACAATGTGGTGGCAAATTTAGTATCACATCTAAAGCAAACCCTTTATTTTCATCTCATATCCATTAGTAAACATGCTTGGATATGATATCTACTCCCTGACTATTCAACTCATTGTTCCACAACCAAGCTCATGCAAGAAATTGACGAAAGGATAATTGTAAAGCTAGGTCAATTTAGAGCATGACATTATATATTTCAATCTGGGCATTTACATAAAGAATGAATCGCCCTTGTTCAAAAGGAACTCGAGCATATGATTCTCCAATTCATAGGCAATGTTAGATTAAAAATAATACATAGAAACATCATCCTTGGGTGATTGCACGATAATGAGGGGTGAAAAGGAGGCCTTAAGTGGCAATGACAATGACGTTTTAGGTATGCAAACATGTCTCAACCTTGATTCATGATTTTGGGGGCTTCCACGAGGCATTTTATCAGTGTGTAAAAATATATTGTGTAGAAATTTGAATTTAGTTTTTAGTCGTTTTTTTCGATTTGATCAAATTTAGTAGACGAGTTGAGTCCATTTCAATGTATCATTTTTTAATTTTTATGAAGGATCATAAAGAATGACAGGAGTCGGCCAAAACTTTGTTGAAGTAAATTTGGATTATCTTTTCCCCTAATTTTGTGAGGATAAGTGGAAGACATGAAGATGGATGTTTACATATGTTTTTCTAAATTTTGTAATAAATATATGTTTTTAATCAATGATTTAATCGAGCACTTAAGAAAAATGGGAGATTATTTGTCGGTTGAAGTGAAGATTTTTAAACTTTATTTTAATTTAATGTATTTTTATTTTAGATTCTAGTGTAGATTGTTGTGGTACGTGAAAATTTGTAAAATATATAAGAGAAAAGTTACAATAATTTTAGAAAGTATCAACCTATTTACAATTAGGTGCTACTTAATAAAATAAATCGAATTAGTTTACAATGTAAATTTAATATAATTTGTTTCAAAATTCAAAACTAGACTTCTTCATAAAAACCTCTCTGAATTTTGTAAACAACGTAAATAGATAATATAAAATGTGGCTGAATGGATAGGAAGTCCATGAAATTGTATTATGCTCATGTTCTGTAGAAATTCAATTAAGATTGGGTACCCATACCTAAAATAAAAGGTAAAATTGAGGCAACATTGATGGGATACAATATTTAAATAGGATACAAATATCTGTGTTTGAAAGCTTTAAAAGTCCTCTACTTTCTCAAGGCCATAACTATAGCATACAAAATCAAAATCAGTTTTTAATTTGAAAGTGCATAATTTTTCATGAGGAACACATGTGTGATCAAAATATAGTTTTAATGAAGTCTTTATGCTTTTTATTCCGGACACTAAACCCTATATATTGTCAAGACTTTAACGTGTTGTGAATGCTTCTTGGACCTTGTTAACAATTAATTTCTTAAACCACTTGTATTTTTGATTCAAATATGAGTGTAAGAAAGTGATTGAAGTTGCATTGTTAGATACAATGATAATTTAAGAGTTGAGAGAACATTAAACAAATAAATACATATAAAAACTAATTGAATGCATCTCGAGTATGATCAATTTGGTGTGTGTATATAATGTTTTACAATGTAATTGACTTCACATGACTTGTTTAATCCCAATTTATCATATGTTATTTGTCATTTTATCATTATCAAATGTCATTATTTGAGAAGTTTAAGATTTAATGAATCCCCTATAAGGTGAGATCAAGGAAATACTAAATAGTTACTCTAATGGTAGTTTCATTCAATATTATTAAAATTATGACATTTTTTCATGAAATAAAAAGAAATGATGTTAAAAAAATGTGGCATGTTCTCTAAATCCGTGTTCTTATTTTTAAAAGCATTTAATTAGTCATAATTCAATTAATTTTACTCAAATAATGACATTTAATCATGAAATAAAGACAAATATTTATTATATATAGCTTCAAGTTTCCCTAAATCCACCCATGTCTATATGAACATATCTAATCTACCATACTCTAGTACTTTTCCCCAATTAATGACATTTGATCACAAAATAATGACAAATGGTATTCATATGTGGCATATTTCCTCAAATCTACTTGCATTATTAGATTGCACCTAAGTAGGGCCTTATAAGATCAATGGTAATAAAGACATGACATTTTATCACAAAATAAAGACTAATAGTGTTTATATATTCCTATTTTACCATAGATATGTATCTAAATCTAGCCAATTACACCAAAATATGGCCTAATATAGATAATTGAAGTAATAATGTTATTCCATTACAATATAATGTAATATTAAATTAGGGTTTAAGGACTAACTAAATATTACTTGTTGAAATATAATTCAATACAACAAAATATAGTAATTCTACATGCTCAAAACTATGTAGAGTGTGTGATAGACTTGTTGAAATTAGGTTTAGGAGTTGGGCGAGTGTCATCAAACTATTTATAAAATTTGGGATCTTGAAATGTGCTTAGAATATTAATTTAGAAATTTGGCGAGTTCACTAGAGGATTTGACCTTGGGGCTATGAATTTGTAATGTGGTGGTTTGAGTTGAGTTATAATTTTAAGTTTTAGTTTGCCTACATGTTAGAATATATGGAGTTGGTGCTTAAAATTGATATGATAACTCTTTTGTGATTAGATATTGTTGCACAACTTGTAACCATAAAACGGGTTAGTAACGATTTGAGTTGGATCGACCTCACTACACTTTTATTGATGCGATAAGCACTACACAATGCAAGGATATTCCAACAATGGATCAAACCACAAATATTTCACCTAAAACTACAATAATACAAAGAGTGATAAATATATAACCAAATATAGAACCCGTTGTCCGTTTCTCACATTTGGTAATATACTTTCACAACTTAATTTTATCTAATATTTCTTCACACCAAAACAAAACAAATGGATATTAAGTATCACTATTTTTAATGCATGCAACAATAAAGATACAAGATATTATTTTTTGAAATGAGATCTTGTATATTATATCGTCATCTCCTCCATATCCAAATTGTAAAATAATTTTTGCTCACTAGATCTACTTTTCCCTTATCCTTAATCCCCGAGACTTAAATAACTTTGATCTTTTTACATGTGAAGACAAAACACATGGATGTTATGTACATGGTCTCAGAATGCTTGCCAAAAAAATAAGTGTAGTAGATCTCATTTTTTTCATGAAATATTAGATTGCAAATAATTTTACCAAATTTCTTGTTTGTTTAAAAATTCAAAAAGTTCATGTGTTTCCTTGTCATCAACAATAAACTTTTGGATCATATAGGGGTATGCTAGTTATATAATATAAATTATGATGTTATGTTTTTTATTGACCTTTCTATCTTGGGCATTGAGTTTTTTCTGTCGTAGGTATGGAGTTGGAAGATGGAAGGTTTTAGTGATGTAGACATTCCATCTCGACATCATAACATATTTGGGGTTTATTTATTTGTTTAATCTAGACTCATGAGATGGTTTATGTACGAATAATGTTAATGGCATGGTTTCATCGAGTTGTTTCTATTGTAAAAATTATGTAGCCATAAGTATTATGAAGTGTTGTCTAACTTTTATAAGGAGAAAATGAATCTTCTCGAGATGCAAAATAAATCCCAAGATTTTTGCTTCCTAATTTTCGAGATAAATGAATCTTCCTAGGTTTAAAATAGGAGCCCCAATTTTTTTTTCCCATTAATTTTTAGAGATTACATGGAAGAGAGATTTGGAAGTCACCCTATACGATTTTGATTTTTTTTTTTGGTTTTTTTCACACTTAGACATGTAAACTCTACATTGTGATTGATTGTTATGATTTATATTATTATAATTTATCACCTAAATTTTCTCAACTCCATTCTTCTAAAAATATTATGCAATTCATAAGACCTCTACTAAAAGTTATATTTATAAGTTTTTTTAATGTTAAGTTAGTGTGAGGTTTGTATCTATAATATAAACCCTCATGTAGGGTTGACTTAAACCATAACGGTATTCTTAACAAAAATATAAATAAACCGACATGATGTAAATTCAGGATATAAGATTTAGGTTTATGGAAATATTAATGAACTAATGTGATGTAAGTAATAAATAATAAATTAAATACAATTTCGTTAAACAAGACACGAATCATCGCTAGGCATGATGTTTGGCTATAAACACCCTCAATGTCCATCACCTTTGGAGATGAAACATATTGTTACTATTACTCTATTGTACTTTGCCATGTTTCATGAAAATAGTCTTCACAAGATGAAGGCGTGTTTTGTTATGCCAATTGGTGCCCCACAATCGAGATAAAATTCATAAGGATCTTTATATTTTAATGTGAATGGTTTATTAAAGTTCGAACCTTCATTGATAACAAATTAAATAAAATATTTAACTTTAAATGGAATACAATTTTTGTTTTATTTTTAATATTTTTAAAGATAAGGATAATGGTTTTTTGATTGGGATTCTATCTAGGAATAAAAAGGCCACATGCTAAGATAGAACAATGAATATCAACAGAATTAATGAAACAAAAACAAGTTGCTAAACAACAACAAAACAGAAACAAATCCTAAATAGGGGAAAGAAACCGCCCCCAAGACATAAAACAAGGCTATAGAAAAGTCCCTCAAACCATCAAGGGGCCACTAAATCATATAGCTAACGACTCTTGATCTTACTCCTCATAATTCTATCACATTGTGGAACTAATATGATTACATTTATCTCTTCCGCATACCGAACAATGTTCCAACCATCTTCTAGCTCATCATTCTCCCCTACTCTATATGTTGATCTAACCAACTCTTTATATCCCTTGCCCTCCCATAATTAAAATATTTTCATCTTGCAAGGATCGAGGTTTTTGTTTGGATTCTTCTTTCGACATTGGTATTAAAATGATCTTGTTTCTCCTTAGAAACTTGTAGAACTATTTCAATTTTACCATTCTCTCGAAGACATGCATAGATTAACACTATGAGTCACCTCTCTTCTGACAACCGCCTTATCCAAGTCTCCCCTCCATACGATCTCTCATTTCAGGGCAACTTGAGACTCTTCCATTGACCCAACCTCCGAGTCTTTTGGTGCCTCCATCACCAATTGATCATTGGGAGTAGATTCGAATCCCTATCCACCTCCTCCCAAACTACACCGCCCCACCCTTCCATCCAAAAGAGAGGGCTCTAAAGGTGGATTCCCAACATACAACCCACCATGAGGTAAACCCTTGGTCACATGTTTGTCGTCACATCCACATCGATCCATTAAACTTGTATTTGGAAAAAGAAAGAGATATTCATTCTTATTGAAATACTTGAAAGACATATGATAGCAAGTAAACTATATTTTTCATTCTTTTGTATTGATTGAAGAAAGTTTAAACCTCATGTGTTTATGGAAAAGTTTAAAAAAATTCATTGATTAGTTATTTTGTCAACAAATGGATCATTTTTCCTTTTTAAATCAAATTGAGTAAAGAAAAAAAAAATAGTTACCATTAGACCTTAGTCTCAATTGATTGTGTAAATTTATTATCAAATTACTATAAGTTATACAAAGGACAAATGTTAAATAAAGTAATAATAATAAAAGGAATTTTTTTTTTTACAACATTTATATTACTATCAAATTATAAAAGAAATTTTAAGTATAAGATTAAAATTAGTTAATACTATTAATAATATGAATATTATTACTATTGATAATAGTATTAATATTAAAATATTATTAATATTGATATTAAAAGAATATATATATATATAATATATATATATATATATATATATATATATATATATATATATATATATATATATAATGTGTTTTTATAATAGAAAAGTTTAATAAAAATAGTAATTTGCCGAAGTTTTGAGGCCGCGGCCTATTCGTAGGTATTGGGAGGGAATGGTGGGGGTGGAGGTTGCCGACTCCACCCCCACCCCATATGACATGGGATGGGGTTGGGGTCACCCTTCCCGCCGACCCCCTCCCCACCGCTACTAACTATAAAACCCCAATCCCCTATAATATTTGCTAACCCCAAAACCAATATCTAGTCGTTGTCTCACATTTTGGTGTCTACGGATTTGACCGTGTGGTCATGCGGATCTTGCAGCCGAACCATGTTTTAAGCACAAACACACACACACACACAAAATGAAACCCATATTCATATTTCAGGTATAAATAAAATGGTGTCTTGATAAAAATATATATACATACATATATATACACAAATGTATATATATGTATATGTGTATATATACACTATTCTTCCTATTCCACTAAAATAGGGTAAATACCCATATGCCCATTTGGGAAAATACAAAAAATAGTAAGATAAACAAAACAAAAATACATACAACCCTAAGAGAGGGTGTAAATAGAAAAGAAAGGAAGAATGTGCATCCTTCCATGAGCTTGAGCTTGCCTCTCATGGCTTCCACCTCCCTCTCCACAAATCTGCAAAACAAAAAGAAGAAATAATAAGTCAAATGAAAGGAAAAATATCTTTTCATAAGCATATTTAGGGTTAGATGGATCCCCTAATCCAAGGGCCCCAAATGAATCCATCCAATGGATGAGATTCATCCCTACAAAAAGTAGGTGAAAAGTGGGTGAGCTAATTTTCAAATTTAAAATGCATGGGTAGGATTTAATTGGGGCCACTTAAGTGGTGTAGGGGGTGACTTCTTTTACCTTTCTAACCCAAATGTTTTATTGGAAATTTTTAATTAATGCAAGCTTTGACCCCTTTGTGGGTGTAGTGAAACTTTATTAATTAAATGACTAGACCACAATACCCTTGATATTAATTTGAGCAAGTTTAATTAAGGTTGAATTAATTTGTATTAAAACAAATGGTAGGAACCTAAGTCTTGCTTTAGACTAATTAAATTATTAATGGTATTGAGATATTTTATTATTTTATTTAAAGGGGATCTAAGGGGAAATTAATAATATTAATTTAATGTAAATTTTAAAATGAGAAAGTGTGACTATAAATTTTAACCTAGTGTTGTGAGTAGGTAAAAACAAAAAAAAAAATTCTATAATTTTTCTAGTTTGACCTATGTTTGTCTTAGGTTTCGTGTGGGTAAATTTATGGGCGTTATACTTGGTATCAGAGTTGTGGGTTCAAAGCTTGGACCCTTGGGCACACTTGAAAACATGAGACATAAACATTAAATCTAGCACAACTCTAAACCTATAAAACAACATTGTATGATATTTGTATAATATAGAAAACTTAAATAAAACCTAGAATGATGAACTAACTCTCGCCTTGGTCTATGCAAGAGGCACGAATCAGACAAGGGGTTCTTGCACGTAGACTTAGAATTTTCACCTCCGAACCAAAGCTATAATAGATATTTTACCTCAAATATTACAGACACTATAGGATGTTAATGTCGTTATATGCAGAGGATCCTTAGGAGGACAACCTGCTAGACAAGATAGAGAGCCATCTATAGAGGCTCATGTATCTCCACGACACAACGATGAACATAGGGAAGAGAACTCTCGTGTGGAGTCATCTAGAGTAGATTCGCCTCAGAGGGGACATGTAGATAGGATTTTAAGACACGCACGGATCTTGAGCCCTAGGTTGAGGGAGGAGCAGAGAGAGAGAGCTAGGGGTCGAAATTCATTAGATGCGAGATCATATCGGGAGATCCTAAAGTTACGTCTGTCTTATTATTCTGGAGATATAGGTGGTTTTCAGGAAGAGGCCTTGTTAGTGAGCTTGAGTGGGTGCTTTAACCTTTGCCTATGTACTAGCAACATGAAATATCATGTTGCGATTCATCTTCTGAGGGATGGAGCAGGTGTCTGGTGGAGGATCAAGAGTAGATTCTCCATGTGGAATCAAAGATAGTTACAGGAGCTCTTCGAGGAGCGGTTTAGGAGCAAATACTTATCCAGAAGGTTTATTCAATGCAGAGGATAGATGAGTTCCATGACCTACGTTAGGCATCCATGATAGTAGCAGAGTACGAGAGTCGATTTCTAGACTTACTTCAGTATGTCAACTATATGTAGGACAAGCGGTCAGGATTCACAGGTTCATCGGGGCTTGAATTTGGATTTGGGAGGTGTGGTGCGTATTCATTGCCTATAGACCTTATCAGAGGTCGTTAAGAAGGCCTAAATTGTAAAGAAGACTAGGGGAAGACTTCACGAGGTAAAGGATAGAGTGCGGAGTCTGAATCCAACGGATGCACAATAACAGTCGAGGGATCAACTCCTCCTTGTGCAGATATGGTTCTACATAGTCTTCATTCAAGACACCACAACAGCCACCTCAAAGCGGAGACTCGACCACTTTGTTCGGACCTCCACAGAGATTCGGCCTTTGCGAGATGCGATGGAGTATGGGGCCTCCCATAGGGGTCCCATTAGGACACATGGTGCACCGAGAGCTCAATCAATATGAGCTCGTCATAAGGCGACTACATCAGATCCATAATTGAATCATCAAGATCTATGTCATAGACTATTAGAGTACATGCTAGAGCCGCATCTCATTGGAGAGGACCGGCAAGTTGTTATGGATGTGGTGTTCTTGGACATCATTAGAGAGAGTGCCCACATAACCCTAGTAATAAGGGTAAGGCACGATTTTAGAGCCTATAGTTGGCGACATGGGACGTAACCATCAAATTTATGCAGTGGTTGAGAACCAGTCAGGATGAGCATCAGGGCACTATGATAGAGACTACAGGTAGCATTGGTGGTATTCCTACCTCTATTTTGTTTGATTATGGTTCATCTGATTCCTTTATTGCACCATCTTTAGTAGAGCATTATAGGATGGCGAGTTAGACAAGGCCTTAGTTGGGACGTCAAGATGGCTTCTGGAGCCAAAATCTATGTAGACTCCTTAATTAAGGAGTGTGTAGTGGATTTGAGACCCTTCACCACTACCTCAGATCTTCGTATCCTTTCGTTGGGTTCGTATGGAGTCATCTTGGACATGGATTGGTTATCTACACATAGAACCGAGTTGATTATTACCATAAGACTATATCATGTACAAATGATTTGGGAGTTGAGTCAATGATAGCTAGAGTTAGGAGACCCATTTCTATCTGCACTATTTCCGCTATGCAGCTTAAGCGGTGTGCACAATGTGGGTGTCAGTTGTACGCTATTATTGTTAGTGATAGGTCGAAGGATGGGGCTAGTGGACCTTCACTTGATGACCACCCCATCTTACAGGAGTTTTCTAATGTGTTTCCTAGTGAGCTGCCAGGATGCCTCCCCCATGTGAGATAGACTTCCACATTGACTTGGTTCCAAGATCGAACCTATCTCACACGCTCCTTATAGGATGACCACACTTGAGATTTGTGAGCTCAAGTTGTAGCTTGAGGGCCTTCTTGAGAAAGGCCTAATCCATCCTAGTGTATCCCCTTGGGGTGCACTCGGTGATTTTTGTTAAGAAGAAGGATGGATCCTTGCGGTTGTGTGTGGACTACGGTAGTTGAACAAAGTAACGATCAAGAATCGTTACCCCTTCCTTGCATTAATGATTTGTTTGATCAAATGAAGGGGGCCATAGTATTTTCTAAGATTGATCTTAAGTCCGGATACCATTAGCTGAGGATTGTAGAGGCAGATATCCACAAGTCAGCTTTCTGCACGAGATATGGGCACTATGAGTTCACAGTTGTGCCTTTTGGTTTGTGAATTCCCCCGCAGTGTTCATGAGCTTGATGAATGGGGTGTTCAGGACGTTTTGGATCACTTCGTGCTTGTGTTTCTTGACAACATTTTGATTCACTCACGCATGCGTGAGGAGCACAAGGAGCACCTTTGTCAGGTTCTACAATGTCGTTGTGAGCAACAACTTTACGGGAACCTGAAAAAGTGTGCATTCTTTCAATCAGAGGTGCAGTATTTAGGTCACATCATTTATGGGGAAGGTATCGTAATCATATCCTTCTAATATTAGAGTCATTATGGATTAGCTATCACCCACTAGTGTGACCAAGGTGCACAATCTCATGGGTTTGGCAAGATACTATAGGAGATTTGTTTAGGAATTTTCTCGGGTTGTGCACCCCATCACTTCTTTTTAGCAAAAAAGGAAGAATTTCTTATTGTCAGATAGAAGTGAGTAGGCCTTCAGGACACTGAAGGAATGTCTCATGATAGAACCTATTCTTGTAGTGCCAGACCCTCAAGGTGAGTTCTTCATTTGCACAAATGCTTCTTTGGTAGGACTAGGAGGTGTGTTGATGCAGGAGGGCCGAGTGGTTGCTTTTGAGTCTCACAAACTCAAGGATTATGATCTCAATTATCCAACTCATGACCTTGAGCTTACAAAAGTTATGCATGCCTTGGTTTGGTGGAGACATTTCCTTCTTGGCTGAAGATTTACACTCAGGACTGATCACTTGAGTCTTCGCCACCTCTTTGCGGTTCCACCCAATCTCAACGCTTGTCAGTGGCATTGGATGGAATTACTTTATGAGTACAACATGGAGATAGATCATGTGAAGGGGAATGAGAATGTGGTTGCAGACACCCTGAGTAGACAGAGATGTGGTTATGGCTACTTCAATGGGTAAAGATTTGTGGAGCAGGATTTTGTAGCAGCAACCTCATGACAACTTCTACCTTATAGCCGGATCGAGATTGAGTCGCAAAGGCCCCTTGAAGGGAAATTTGATGGATTTTCATCGAGGCGAGATGGTATTCTCGGGCACGAGGTTGGATATATGTTCCTGGAGATAGAGGCGTCGAGACATGACATTTTGGTAGAGGCTCATCGTGCACCTTATTCAACCCATCCTAGGGTGAAGAAGATGCACACCACCTTGAGACAGATGTATTATTGGAGGGGACTATGGAGAGACGTAGTTCAATTTGTGTCATGTTATTTAGAGTCATAAGTTGAAGGTCGAGCATCGGCACTCCGACCAACCATCTCTTATCTCACGCCATCTTGGAGTGGAAATGGGACACCATTTCCATGGATTTCATATTTGGAATATTGATGACGAGATACCACCATGATGCCATCATGGTCATAGTGGATAAATTGACAAAAGTGGCTCACTTTTCTCCGATGAAGACCACCTACACAACTAGTGCAGTGGCATGAGTATACCTTGATGAGATTGTTAGATTACACGGGATTCCGTGGAAGATCATTTATGACCGTGATCCCTTGTACACTTCTCACTTCTGGACTACCATGCAATATGCTCTCGGGATGAAGATCAACTTCAGTACAACTTATCACCCTGAGACAAATGGACAGACAAAGTGGGTGAATCAAATCTTGGAGGACATGCTTAGGATGTATGTCATGGACCATTAGTCGAGGTGGGAGGAGTACTTGTATTTGGTGGAGTTTTCCTACAATAACAGTTTTCAGAGTTTGATAGGCATGGCTCCTTTTTAGGAACTATATGGTAGGGAGTGCAGGACACCGCTGAGTTGGGACATATTGGAGGACATGATTTCTCTTATGCCGACCTTATTGCAAGATATGGAGTAGCAAGTTGTTATGATCGGTAGAGATTACAGGAGGCTTAGGACAAGTAGAAGAAATATGTAGATCAGCGGAGGACAGATCATAGTTTTGAGGTGGGCACAAAGGTGTTTCTTTATGTCAGGCCTCATAAGAGCCCTATCCATTATGGAAAAGGCTCTAAGATTGCTCCTAGATTTGTGGGTCCCTTTGAGATCTTAGAGCGTATCGGTCCTTTGGCCTATCGTCTATCATTGTCACCCATCTTGTCTCGCATCCACGATGTATTTCATGTTTCTGTACTTAGGAGGTACATTACAGATCCTTCTCATGTATTAGATTGGACCTCATTGCAGGTGTAGGATCGGTGGCGGGTGATAGTGGATCACATCCGTATTTCAAAGCGTAGGACCCTAGGTCTTGAGGACAGAGAACTTGATTAGGTTCGCGTTTAGTGGGATAGGTACAATGAGACAACAACTATGTAAGAGGATGTCATGCCTCTGAGAGCACAGTTCCCACATTTGTCTAGTTACTTCTAGGAGAAATTCGAGTCTAAGGGGAGGGGGATGTAGTTCCCACTCCTCTTCGACATTTATATGGTTATGATATTTCTTAGCATAAACTAGAGTTTTGGACATTTTTATCATAGTTTAAATATTAATAAATGGACATTGTTATTTTGTTTAGTTAATTTATAGACTGTGTGGATGTTAGACTTATGACATGATTTATAGGATGGATTATATGCATATTTAGATATATCGAATTGTTGATTTTGAGATTATATTGGACTAATGCATTTATTTCGATAATTATATGATGCTAGATGATGTATTCTATGACGTGATCTTACTATTAGTTGATAAAATAATAAAATTTAAATAATTAGAATTGTGAACAATGGAAAATTACTTATCTTGGTTTAAGTTATGATAATTGATTATATGTATATGCATGTATTTTTATTATTTCGATGTTGTTAATATGGCCATGAGGCCAGAAAGGTATTGTTTTGATTTTCGCAGGTGTTCGCAACACAATAAACCAAAGGGTGGTAGGAGACCAATAGTGAAAGAATATGGAGTATTGTAACAGTCACTATGAAAACACGTATTTTCATATGTCATTTGTTTTTGTAGTTTGTTAAGAGGTCCCCATTGGGGTGACCTCAAAAGTGACTTTGGTATGTAATTTTGTCTTGTTGAATTTATTTAATTATGAGTTATTGTATTTTTATTTGCATGTGGAGTCACTTTTATTAATTTTGTTTAGCACCCCTCTTAAGTTAATTTAAAAGTGTTTATCTAGTGCTAAGTAGGATGTGACAAAAAGGGGGAAATAAATGTGAGTTGGTAGCCTTAATGTGTGTTGGCTTGGAATGAATTTAATTTGTTTTGGGGTAGTGTGTACTTAATCTTCCTTGAGAAATTCGAATTTTGACCTTCTAGGCTATCTTGGAGATTTGTGGGACCCACCCACCTAGCCTATGATGCGAGGGACTTATTTTAGGTCCTATCTTGGTTTTTAATGAAAGAAAAAGGCAATTTATTGCACTTTTCTTACATGGGTAATTATTTTTGTCTTTAAGCGGTGTGGATTGGGTTGAGTGTGTAAGAGGGTGGTTTTTTCCCCAACCACCAATTTATTATGCTTTGGGGTATGAGTTTGATTTGGGTGGTGTGCGATGGAGAAAATATTATGTGGCATCCTACATGGAGCCACATCATCTCCCTCTCCCTCTTTTCTATTTATTAGAATTTTTGTGAAGTTTTGGGGGTTACTTGTTTGGTTTTTGGCTCTGTCATTTTGGGATGCAATTCTTAAACCTAACAACAATGCCTCATACTTAAGCAATGTTGTTAGTACACTCAAAGTTAAGCTTAAAGGAAAAAAAAACCTTTCCTGGCTTGGAGAAATGAGGACAACACTGACACCATTTCCAAATTTGGAGCAAGCTCCATCAAACAATAAAGTCAAAGGAGAGCTTGCCTGCTCAAGACACTTAGACTCTTCAATCTTGTGCTCTTTTCCTTTAGCAAATCCCACAAAGTTGTCAAGCATCAACATTTGTATATAATACTTCATAGTACACATTGTTGGGATCCTCAATAAGTTGTGATATTTTCTTCTCCCATATAACCCGACAAGGCTGCCCTTAACTAGGATGGTGGCATAAGGCATGTCCATTTGGACACTACCACCAACACTTACGCAACCCACTTTTTGACAATAACATACCCCACTTGGCTGGGCAATCAACTATGACAACATCAAGTTTTAAATTTTTACTTGGGTAGGCTGCAAGCTACACCACCAAACCCTTCACAAATCCCACTATCGACACCTCTTTGGAGTCCATGGCAATGCACTTCCCATATGCTGTTGTTACCTTAATATTCAGTTCATTCATGACCTCCAAAGGCATGACATTGCATGATGCCCCTGAGTCAAACATGCAATTATGGAGCAACCTATCCTTGATAATCAAAGTAGTGAAGAATGGATTCACATTCAGCTGAGAGTCTACCAAAGATGTCCCCAAATAAACCTCAGGTGGTTTAGCTAGCTCTTCTGATGCTGATGGTGTCTTAGACTCTTCAATGGCTAGAGGATTCTCCACAATGTTCACATTTCTCCCCAAGGTAGTCCTCTCTTCACTCAATCCCAAGTATTCAAATGCTCTCCTTTTGTGCTCAGGGATCCTAAGTAACTCAAAAATTGGGACAGAGACTTTGATTTGACTCAACACTTGGGAAATATCATATGGGACATTCCTTGGCAAGGTAGTATTGGAAGAAAGGCTAACACACTCATTGGGTGGCACAGGATTCTTGATAGCTTGAGCATAAGGAGGGGTATGATTTTTGCTTGGAACTGCAGGGCTTTTGGCAGATGGATCTTTCCTAGGAGCCTCTTTAGGAATGTTAGAAAGTAAGGGAGCTTTTGGCTTGGCCTGAGGCCCTGCCCCTTTGATAGCCTTACTTGTATTATATTTCTTCTCTTGAGCCACAACAACATTCATCAATACTTTTCTGTCCTCCTCAGATGAGATTCGTCTATCATACTTTTTTTTAATCATTAAAGCCCTTAAATATTCAAATTCATTATTGGTAAATTCAAAATATTGTACATTATCTACTTCTAAAGTATGAGAGGAAGGGAGAATATGTACTCTATGAATGCAGTCCCAAAAAGTGACAGCAGTTCTAGCATTTATCACCCCAGTTGAGGTTGCCCTTTGTTGTGAGCTAGTGGAGCATCCCATCATGCAAACATCATCATCACTCTTATCATTAGTTGCATTTTTTTCTTGCTGATCTTCTTCACAAGGAGCATGGGGCATGAAACATCTATCACACCAATCAATAGCCTTTGTCTCTTCCACCACAACAAATCTGGTAGCCAAAGGATCAGGTACCATTCTACTTTCTCTACCTTTAGGCTACCTATTCCCAAATCCAACAACTCCCTTGCCTCTGTCATTAGATATTTGGTGATTTGTGAACCTGTCTTGGCCCTGTTGCTTGTGTTGTCCTTGTGAACTCTACCCAACTCCTTTCTCAGCTCGGGCTAGCTTATAGGAGATCTCCTTGACAGCCCCTACCAAAGTTTCCACCACTTCTTCCAAATCAAAGCCTTGCTTGTCTGAGGCTTTTCTGGGTTAACCAGCTTCACACCATCCCTCTTTGGAGGTTTTCCTATTGCCTTGATATTATTCTCTATTTCTAGGGCCATGGTGAATGTTTGCCTCAAATTTGTGGGGTTCTTGTCTCTCAAGTAATATGTAGTTTTTTTATCAAATGTATCAGTATATTTGATTAAACATGACTCATCACAAGGCCTTATTCTAACAGCAATCTTCTCAAGGTCTTATTAAACCTTGTGTTGAAATCATGTACCAACTCATTAGGGTTCTTTTTTATATTTTCAAATTCTATCAAAAGAAACCTGGGGTCAGTCCTGTCACCATACTGCAGTTTGAATGCATTGCTCATCTCAGTCCAGGAGTCAATAGAATTATCTGGCAATGCTTTATACCAGTCCCTAGCATCCTCTTCCAAGGTATGGATAAACAACTTGATATAAACATCCTCATGTTCAATCTCAAAATCTTCCATCATATTGATAAAAAGATTTAGATGCTGATCTCCAGTAATAACATTATTTCCCTGGAACTTTGGCATTATGTTCCTTACATCTTGAGGCACTGCATTTGGGTAACTAGCCATTCCCACAAAATTTATAGGTCCAAAGGTGTTTACAACAAATGGAGGCCTAGGTTGAGCCATATTGATTCGAGGAGGTGATCCTAGAGGGGTGACAAACTGATGGGGAGAAGGTTCTTGGAACACATGAGTATAATTTTCAAAATGGATACCCCTAAGGCCTCACTTCTTGGAAATCCCTATCAACCTCAGAAAACACAGTGCAGAGTGTGAAGCAAACCTTGCAAAATCAAATGAAGGTCCCTCTCTCCACTCCACAAAGAGGTTGCCTGATTCAAATGCACTTGAGCTGTAATCTTCAATGATGGGCCGCTCACTTTCTTCAATGGTGATCCCTTTTCTTGTCTGTTATTCTCCCACAAATCTCTAGGATTTTCTTCCTTCTGAATTTTCTTTTCCTAACTCAGGAAACAATGTCCTAACAGGATCCCTAGCAAAGAAAGATCTTCTTCCTTCCACTTTGCAAATATTAGTAACAAATATTACTTGACAGAGGTTTAATACATTGGTACTTATCAGAATCAAATCAACAGGGAGTTGCCACTAAAGATTTTCACCTTATTTGTGAAAATGCACTAAAAATGTTTTGTCAAGTGTCTGTCAGCACTAGAAACTAGAAATGAAAAAATATGACCTTTCTTTACCAAAATTTATCAATAAATACCATTACAAAACTTGTGGAAACTGCAGAAGTTGCATAACAGCATTTGTGACTTTGAAATCTCTTACAAACTTGAATACATGATGATTTTTAAAATGGATTTCTAGCACTTTAGAGCATACAATAAATGTTTACCAGGGTTTGAGTATGAACTGTATCACATTGTCCCTGGAAATGGCGCCAAAAGGCCACAACTCACACTTATTCCATTCTTCAAGTTGGTCGTACAGAGAATATTCGAGGCCAAATTGCAATAAGTGCCAAATAGCATATAGTGCTACTTATGGTATACTCTTTCAAGGGGTTTAAGACAACCGTGATTTTGAGTGTATGTTAAATTTTTCGTAGATAAAGATATTCATGGAGAGGATCAAAATGTTTTGGATAAAAAACAATCGTATTCCATTGCAATAGGAACATGTTGTGGCATTGATATTTACATGACGAATTCATAATCCACATGTTGTATTGTGACACAAAGCCCTATAATATACTTCGGATGTTGTTTCTCCACAAAAGTTACATATGTTGGTCCAAAAAACTAACAAATTGAGGAGAAAGCCATATCTTCCAAATATGTGTTACGGAAACCCCTTGTTATGAGGCTCCCAAGGTGTAGTTTCATAACTATGGAACTGGAATGGTAAAATCAGATGTGAATGGTTATGGCATGCGTGTGATGGAAATGGTTGGAGGAAGGAATTTTTTTGTCATACAAGTAACAAAATCCATAAAAATTTACTACATTGAGTGGGAATTTACACAAGTGCAAATGGGACGCTTTGGAAGGATGAGAGAAGGAAATTTAATAGATGAAGAAAATGAAATCATAGCCAAAAACCTAATTTTTTGGACTATGGTGCATTCTCAATGCTTTCTATGAGAAAAGTCATTTGGATGTTGGAAGTGTTGCAATCATCATTTCTCCCCAGCTCTTTCCTTTTGAAACTTCAATACAAACAACCGTCTCCACTAAATCATCTTCAACCATATAATGTTTCCATTCTTGCATTTCTTTTATTTTAAAAATTATAATCTTGATAGTGAAGTTTGTTGACCCATTAGTAGTTTAAGATTTCCACAAAAAAACACATAATATTATAGCCTTGACTATCTCAATATAATAAATAATAGAATAATTTTATATTTTCTCTCCTATCAATTAAATGGACGAAGAGTGACTATCCATCTTGTACTCACTAAGCTACCAAGATTCAATATTGGTCCTATAGCTAAAAATTATAGTGAGCCCAACAACATCAATAGCCTATTTTTGCAAGGTTGATGTTTGTGCCAAATGTATAAATAGTTTTGGGGAGGGGGGTAAAGAGTGTTTGCGGTAAATTTTCACATAATTAAAATGCATTTGTATGCTTCCGCGTGTCACTTACATGCCAACAATACCATTTTAAAATTATTCTTAGATGGATCTTCATACGTATTCTGAATCTTCTAATTTAGCACAAGTTGGTAGGATGGTAGTGAACTATCTCATTAGATTTAATATTTATTCCTCGTTTTTGCTTAAAATTTTCCAAAGGATTTCTCAACCAGTTGATTTTGTGCATATCCACTAGTTAATACTTGTCATGAGACTATAATTTGTTGAGGCATTTTGTCCATGGGACAATATTTTGTTAAGACAACATTTTGATGATGCATTTTGCTAAACAATTCAAGCATCTTATTGTTGAGACAAATTTTATCCTTGCAGAATTCCTATTCATTTGCCTTACACTTCATATTTTTACCCCATACTTTTATAGTTCAATGTTATTGCTTTTAAAGAAATTATGAAATATGAATAATAATTATTGCATTAGTAATATTTGGGCAACAATGTAAGTACAAATGAATTTTGTCATACCATGCAACAATCTTGAATTTCTTCATAGCATGAAGTAGAGGAAAAAATTATGTTCACTCCTATCAAGAAAAATTTATTATTCAACAAACATTATATTAAATAAATGTTTGTATCAATTATTAATCATTTGTATCTATTATAAATACCTAAGTTTTTAA
This sequence comes from Taxus wallichiana var. yunnanensis, assembly GCA_018340775.1. Taxonomy (NCBI): domain Eukaryota; kingdom Viridiplantae; phylum Streptophyta; class Pinopsida; order Cupressales; family Taxaceae; genus Taxus; species Taxus wallichiana. The sequence goes on from CM031239.1 coordinate 190,471,214, forward strand.
TGCAAAAATAATAAACTAATTCTAATCTAAATGGTAATATGTTCAACTAGAATGGAAATGTTAAAAGGGAAAATAAATGAGATTCTTACAATTTGATTATAGTCTAGGTGAAATTAGAATTCTATTGAGCAGTTTCAATAAGAGGCTCTATGAATGTTAGGGGTGATGACTTGAGGTTTTGCCCTCTTTTATGTGGGCCATCACAATTTTCATGCATGAGACAAAATTTTATCTTTCAATGCCCAACTTGCTTTCTATTTCCTCTCTTCAAATTTATTGATGTCCATTACAATTGTGGTTGTCATAATGTCACATTTATGCATAAAAACAATGATCCCAAATGATGGTAATGAGTTTTTCGTAAGGCTTTTGACCACCTTAATGTGAAATTTTTATGTTTTTATTGCATTGTGTTGCCAAATTCTTGTGTTGTATTTTGTTGCTATACTTTTTTGGATTTTGAATCTAGGAATTACTAATGTAGCCAAACTGTAACACACACACACACACACACACACAATATTATGCAAATATCTTGAACTCAAAGAAAATAATTTTTCTTCTTTGTTATTGAATGATAAATTACAATGCATCATAACTAAAAACCAACTCCCAACTCGAGTTTCCAAGAAAACTCTAACTAAATTTGACTAAATCTACTCTAGATGGAGAAATTTACTATTTTTAGCAGTTTACTAGAACATGTTATTCTTAGTAAGTTCACATGCTTATTCGTAAAGACAAAAAAATTGCCACACATCGTTTATATGCTTAAATTAGAAGAATTTCCAACTTTATAACCTACTATGAATTCAAGAGACTAAAATTAACTAATGGCCTAAAATAGGAAAAAACTAAATTACAACTTAAATCCTAATTTTTGGCCCCCAGATGGCGGATTTTGGGCCCGAAAATGTGCCAAAAATGGATCCAACAGCAAGGTAGGTTAACTAGTGTGTTTGTCTCATCGAAACAAATAGTTTAAAAAAAAGACTCAAACAAACACCCAGATCAAAAGATATGAACTTTTCAAGTTTTTGCTAAAAATAGTGCATCATTCTCCCTTGCTTCAAAAAATGCAGCTCCTGCAAGTTATCTTCTTCAAATTTCTACCATTTATCTTTATCTAGCTTCTTAATCTCCCACTATGTGACCCATGTGTTGTCCTCTTGTTCCAATCCTTTCCAATGTACCAAATATTTGTTGTATTGTCCATGTCGCGTGTTCACTGTTTTCTTGTCTAAAATCTAATCCACTTCTTCTTTCTTTTCACCGGAACCTGTTGCCTCCAATATATTACTTCTTCAATAACATCCCCCTTTTCACCATCCCGTGAAAAGAATATAATTCTAAAACATTAAACAATGGATAAATATCAAAATTTCCTCACAATTCTACCTTATGAGCATTATCATTTTTTTTTACAATTTTGCAGGGATCAATTTTCTTGTACTTTAGCTTGTTATAGGTTCTTTTTGGAAATATTTTCTTTCGAAGGTATACCATAACCAACTCACCCACTGTAAACACCTTTCTCCTTCTATGCACATATGTTATTTCCTTATACTTATCATTACTATTATGCAGATTCTTCCACACTTCTTCCTGTAATTGTTGTATATATTTGGAAAATGCTTTTGCATCATCACTGAATCTACTATCAATTGGTAGTTGCACCAAATATAACACCCCATTTGGATTTCTCCCATACACAATATAAAATGAATACTTTCATGTGGATCTATTTACTGAGTTATTATAAACAAACTCAGCTTGTGGTAATGCTAAGTCCCATTATTTTGGATTTTCTCCAACTATGCACCTTAACAGGTTTCTAAAACTCCTATTTACCACCTTTTTTCCCCATCAATCTAAGGATGATAGGCACTGATGAACTGTAGTTTAGTTCCAAACTTCTTCCATAAAGTCCTCCAGAAATGAATTAAGAACATTGTGTCCCTATCTGAAGTAATTGTTTTTAGAACACCATGGAACCTAACAACTTCTCTGAAAAAAAATCTACTACTCCTAGTGCATCACTAGTTTTCTTACAGGAAATAAAATGAACCATATTCAAGAACCTATCAACAACCACAAAAATTGAGTCATTACCTCGTTGTGTTTTTGGTAATCCCAAAATAAAATCCATACTCAAATTTGTCCACGGTCCTTTGGGAATAGGCAATGGCATATACAACCATGTATTTTGTGCATGGCCTTTCGAGACTTGGCAAATTCTACACCTCTCCACAATTATTTTCATCTTTGGCCAATAGTATTTCTCTTCTACCAAAGCAATAGTCTTATCCTTACCAAAGTTCCCACCAATCCTCCGTTATGCAACTCTTTCACTATATTATCTCTCATAGACCCAACTGGAATACATAGTTTTCATCCCTTAAATAGATAGCCATCCTACAAAAGGTACTCATCCTGGACATCACTTGCATCACTCAATAATGGTTTGCATGACCCTTTAACAATATCCTTCAAATTAGAATCAGAAAAACACAAATTCTTTATTACTTCAAAACCAACCACCTCATTCTCGCATAGTTGTAAATAGAGTCACACGCCTACTCAATGCATCTGCAACTTGGTTCTATTTTCCTAATTTATGCTTTAGAGAAAAAGTATAACCCTGCAAAAATTATACCCACTTTGCATGCCTATTGTTAAACTTCTTTTGTGTATTCACATACTTCAGGGCTATGTGGTCTATAAATACCACAAAATCCTTACGCACTAAGTAATGCCTCTAATGCCTCAGTACTTATACAATTTCTTAAAATTTTACATCATAACTAGAGTAGTTATTTCTTACCTCATTCAAATTCTCACTAAATAAAGCTATGGCTTTCGTACTTCACTTAGGACAACACCAATTCCCACATGTGAGGCATCACAATCAACCTCGAACAATTTATCAAAATTTGGTAGTGCCAAAATAGGTTCTTTTGTTACTTCTTCAAGAAGTTAAAGTTATCCTCATTGCCTTTGTCCAAAAAAAATCCCTTTTGTGTAATTTGTTCTAGGTTTTACAATAATGCTAAATTTTTAATGAACTTTGTGTAAAAAAGTTTCTAATCCATGAAAGATTTTTACCTTTGTTATACTCCGTGGAGTAGGCTATTCAATAACTGCCTTTATCTTTTCTGAGTCCATGTATACCCCATTTGCTGAAATAATAAAACCTAAAAATACCAAACTCTCTTGTATAAATGTGCAATTCTTCAAATTTTCATAGAGCTTCTCTTTCAATAACACTTCAAATATCACCCTCAGATGCCTTAAATGTTCTTCTTTAGTTTTACTGAAAATGAAAATATCATCAAAATAAACCACAAAAAACTCACCATTGTACTCCCGCAACACAGTGTTCATCAACCTCATAAAAGTGTTAGGTGCATTAGATAACCCGAATAACATCACCAACCACTCATACAATCCATCCTATGTCTTGAATGTTATTTTCCACTCATCTCCTTCTGTAATCTAAATTTGATGGTAACCACTATGAAGATCAATCTTGGTGAAATACCTACATCCAACAAGCACATCCATCATATCATCACGACAAGGTATAGGAAACCAATACTTGATTGTAATTTTATTGATTGTGTTGTCATCCATGCACATTCTCCATGTTCCATCCTTCTTTGGAGTTAATAAAGCTGGAGTTGCACATGGAATCATGCTCTCCCTTACTACACCCTTTCTCACAAGCTTTGTCACTTGCTTATTCAATTCTGCATGTAATGTTGAGCTCATCCTATAAGTTGCTTGATTTGGGAGTGAAGACCTTGGGATCAAATCAATATGGTGTTGAATATCTCTTTTGGGTGGTAACCCATCTGGTAGCTCATTAGGAATAACATCATAAAATTCTTCTATTAATTTTGCTTCCTCTACTGGTATTTGTGCACTTGCAGGTTCATCCTTATTTGCGACCAACACTTAACAAAACCCAGTTTCTTTTGCCTCCTTAACAAATTCTTATACATAAAGAATATTTTTAGCCTTTCCCTCTTCCTTAAGAGGTGGCAAAAATATTTTTGTGCCATCCTTCCAAAAACTATATGTATTCTTCCCCTCGTCATGAATAATTTTTCTATCAAATTGTCATGGTCTGCCTAGCAGCATATGACATGCATCCATAGGAATAACATCACACCAAATCTCATCCTTATAACTTTTCCCAATAGAAAAATTTATTAAACATCTTTTATCAATAGTAACTTCATTACCCTTATTAAACCATGCAATATGGTAAGGGTTAGGATTCTTCTCACAATGCAGACCTAGTTTCTCAACCATCTCATTTGAAACCATGTTCTCACAACTACCACCATCAATAATAACATTACATACCTTTTCTTCTGAAGCACATTTGGTTCTAAAAGTATTTGTATATAGACATGCATCCCCCTTGATCTCCTTTCTTGGAGCAATCATTGTCCTTTTGATCATCAGATTTTCTCCCACGTCTAGTGGACTTTCTAGATCATGTTCGCCTTTTTTTTTTTATCTTCAACAAGATTTACTCTTGGAGGATCTAGTTGCCTTTTTTCACGTGTATAATAATGTGGGAATTCAAATACCCGATGCCCCTCTTCACCACATTTGCAGCAAAAAAGGTCGTTCATGGAGCCTCCCATCCTCTACCGCTAGCATATCCTCTGCCCCTAGGAAATCCTCTACCTCTTTGCTGATTTGGGAGATCTTTTCTTGTATCTTCTTGCTTTTCCACTCCACGAGGCCAATCACCTCTACCTTGACTAAAACCATCTTGTCCTAGAAAGGAGGATGAGGCCCCCCTTTTCTCACCTTGAATAGAAAATTTTAATCCATTTATATACCTTGCAACTATTTTTTCCTCAGTTTCTTCATGTTGTACACGGATGGAAAAATTGTAAAACTCCTTCGTGTATTCTTGCATGGTATGTAAGTTTATTTTGAGATTCTGAAACCTCATGTAAAGGGTTTTTGCATAATCAAAAGAGAAAATTTTCTTTTAGCTTCTTCTCCATCTTAATCCAGGTCCTAATCCTTTCTTTCCCCTTTCTTGACCACTCCTTTTGTAGGTGATCCCACCATAACATAGCATGACCTTTTAATTTTGTGCATGCAAATTTTACCTTCTTTTCCTCTAACATAGCCTTCCACTCAAAAACATTTCCCATGCTAGTCAACTAGTCTATCAGCTCCTCTGGTTTTAGGCTACCTCCATATTCTGAAACATCAACTCTTATCCCATCATTCTTTCCTTCTAATGCTTGAAGCATCCTTTCTTCAAAAGCTAAGGGTGGTCCTTGTGCTTCCTCCTCTTCACAAACTTCTTCTTCATATGTGTCATCTCCACCTTGATTTCCTCTTTGGGATATAATCGTAGCAAGCTCAACAACTTGCCTCTGCAGATCTTGCATGTTTCTATTCATCTGGGAAATACCACCCCCTCTTCCTCTTCCTCTTCCTGCCATTGTTTTTTTTTCTCCACCAAGACTCGAACTTGCTTTGATACCAGATAATGTAGCCAAACTGTAACACACAATATTTTGTAAATATCTTGAACTCAAAGAAAAATAAATATTCTTCATTATAGAATTATGAATTACAATGCTTCATAACTAAGAAAGTAAGTCCCAACTAGATTTTCTAAATAAACTCTAACTAACTTTTACTAAATCTATTCTAGATGGCAAAATTTGCTATTTTTAGCAGTTTACTAGAACTTGTTATTCTTAGTAAGTTTGCATGCTTATTCATATGGGCACAAAAATTGACACGCATCTTCTACATGCCTAAATTAAAGGAATTGCCAACTTTATAACTTACTATGCATTCAAGAGACTAAAATTAACTAATGCCATAAAATAGGAAAAAACCTGAATTACAACTTAAATCCTAATTTTCAGCCCCCAGATGGTGGATTTCGGGCCCAAATATGTACTGAAAATGGTTCCAACCTAGCGATTAGACTAATCGGTGCATTTGTCTTGTCGAAACAAGTGGTTTAAAAAAATGGACTCAAACAGACATTCAAATCAAAAGATATGAACATTTCAAGTTTTTGCTAAAAATAGTGCATCAATTACTAAGAATGAGAATGTTCCTACATAGGGTATAGATATTTTTCCTGTCGTGTGATGGTGTTTCCACATCGTTATTTTGCAGTCATGTGTACAAAGTTGTTTGATTTAGGATCAACACTTAGATTTCTAACAATATTGGATGTTATTTACTAATAAATATCATGCATGAAGACTTCACTTCTTGATGTCAAGAGACCTCACTACTAATTTTGACCAAAAAGTACATTATCCGAGAGTATTTAAAATAATGTTTTTAAGCCGGAGGCATTCACAATTGGGTTGAGCATTCCCCCTTTGAGACCGCACAAGGACGTAAATGACGTAGATAAAATCCGTAGTTCACGGATATAATAGTTTTTTATTTTTATATGATGGAAGTAACATCGTCCATTGGTTGTGAGGAGGAATAAAAAGGTCTTTTTATGTTAAAACGAAACTCATTAATTACTTTTCGTATGTGAATTGTTCATTTCAACAAGTTCGGTGACAAACAAATTTTCTTATATTTTAAAGTTTGGATAATTTTTACTTATTTATTATGCGAGTAGGACCAGACCACATGATTATTTTTTTTCGGTCAAGCCGTTTTTTGGGACAAAAATTAAATCAAGTTTTCAAATCTTCTATAAGATTGAAGATTGTAATTGATCATACATAAACATTTTATATTATGTAGGGTTATTTTGAATAAATAAGTAGCTTTTCCATTTACGTGTGTATGATTTTTTAATAGGTGTCTCAATTTATTAAAAAACACACCCCATTACATTATTGTCAATGGATCTTCAACAACATAATGTTGTTTGAGCCCAAGCAGGTTCACGTGACATTGGCAGTTAGTTTGGGTACAATTTCAAGTTGATGACCTAAGCCATGTTTTAGACTGAATTTTTAAAAAGTTTGCTATGCATTTTACACTTTTAAAAAGACTTAACCATCCTACTAAATATGTTTTTATTCTAATTGGATTAAGAATTGGTTTTGGATTTTCATTTATATTCCCACCAAAGTTAAAATATTTATTGACAAAGATTATTTACGCTCGAAAGAGTTCACATTTAGGTTGAGGCTTCCCCCCTCTAACAATGGACAAGGACATGGATGACATATATTAACATCTGAAAATTGACAAAATAATAATAATTTAATTCGATATGATGGAAGGGCTTTGCCAAAAGGTACTTTATGTCACCATTCATCTCCTCCATGCTCAGTACAGGGCTCTAGGCAATGTCAGTGACTCGATCGATATTGTATTGATCACATTCTTCCTACCGGAAATAGTGGTTCACTGGCTTAGAGCTAGGGTTGTTTGTCTGGCTTATCCGGTTGTTGGTCGCCTTTCATTTGGGAGTCTTGTTGCAATCAACCTACCTCCAAGTAGGGAAGGTTTTAGGGGACCATAAGGGCTATGTAGGTTTAATTCATAGTTACAAAGGGCCCGTGTTTGAGTTTCTATAGGGAAACCATCTAGTTAGCTCGATACATAAGGCCTTACTTTCCGGGTAAAACTCAAAATTAGTGGAAGCTCTGTGGATACAAATCAACAAAAGACATTCCAAGAGTTTTCAAAGCAATTTCCTAAATTTTAAAATAATCGATTTTTATTTTGTTTCCACCCATTATAAAGAGGTCCAAGTCTTTATTACATTTCAATTTATTTTTCATGCGGGTGAACATAATAATGTTTTTAAAATATTCGGAAGTGAATATTTATGCCGAAAGGCATCTTTTTACAAATAAAAATCTTGCCTCCCAACTTTCTAAGAAATTTATGACATTTTTCAATAATTTTGTTTTTTTCCATGAATTTTATTATTTGTGCCATTAAATTATCCATATTACAAGAGTGAGTGTCTTTTTATAAGGATGCAAATCCCCCTTTTCCATTTTTCCTTCTGAAATATTCCATTTAGTTCAATTATTTTCGGCATGTTTATGGTGCCATACAACTTATGGACAATTCAATGACATTGACTGAGTGACCCCTCCATATGGCTTAAAATTAGTGTAGTACACTACTATTCATAAGGTCGATAATATTTTATTTTGTTGAATAATGATACTCATTACTTCTTTCATCATATCCCCCACCTATTCTACTGCTCACTATGAATGTTTATGATGTGTAACCTTATTCGCATTATCAAAATCTAAATAGAAAGCATAATCATAAATGAGCATAAAATCGACAACATAATGAACCCTCAATGCAAAAATTACAATTTTTAACATATGTTGACTTCGAGGTTAAACCAAAAAAAGTAATTTTGCCTTTCAAGTATTCATTAACAACACTTTCCTTTCTAATATATTCCAGACTATATTGCTACGATGCCATTCACACCATATCCCCTTTCTCCATCACAAATTTGACACAATATTCACATGTTACGGATGTCCCTCCTCCTAAGAAAGTTATCTTCCTTCGAATGGTTCCACCCGATATTATCCTCTCTCATTTTCTTCTCCCCACTCTCACCCCATCTTCTCCTTTTAATTTTTGGTCTCTCAAAATCAACCTCATCTTTCACTACCCCTTTGACATTCACATCACACATTTCACGTGTGATTGCCGATTAATTAAAAATATAAAATTTCAAGAATGTACACAAAACTTGTGATTTGATTCTTTAAATATAAAATTGTTGAAAGTAAAAATATTAAATACGAAAGGATTTGAGCCATTTTATGTTATTTAAAATTTTTCCTCTTGAAATAGATTTTTATATTAATAACTTTAATATATATCACTTTAATCATTGCTTATTTATGTGAGTTGATTTATTAATGTGTGGTATTTCATATTATTTATGTATTTTATGAACTATAAGATCCCACACATGAATCGTTTATAAAATATTTTTTATTTCAAAAATAAATGTAAATTTTGAGAAGTCATATTTTCATTTAAAAATTACAATGTCATTTGGGATCAATTACTATAAAAAACAAGATATATAGAGAATTAATTACATTTATGAAATTCATTTCTCATGACCTATATTTTGTGATCTATGTAAAAGAGAAAAAACAAAAATAAATTTCAAATCAAAACATTCAATAAATAAGTAATGCATTACTCTTAACCATTTAAAAGAAATGGATATTGTGTTTGGTTGTTTTTCCTTGAAAAATGTGATCATAAAAATATAAAAGTGGGGTGTTTGGGGTTTTTTAAATTACTTTTTTCAATCAACTATTCTTATTTTGTGACTTTGAGCATTCCGCTTTAGCTTTCAGCCTCAAAGGATGAAAATCCTTTGGTGGAAGAGACTTGGGGATGAACACCTTTAGATTTTGTGTGGTGGTTCCATCCATGAGCGACATATGCACTTCTAATATGTCTATATACGAAATCAACTTCATCAAATAAGTTACTTTAGAAGTCATTTATTATTTGCTACGTGTCACTATAGTGTTTCTACATTAAATTAGGGAAGATTGAAGTCATTTTCAGCTTTCTACAATGTCATTACAGTAAATTATGGAGGATTTCATCTTGAATAGTGTTGGTGCTCAAAATAGTCTCACCCTAGTTTGCCTTTGAAAATCTATCAATTTACGGCCTCTGTCACTTTCTTTTTCCCGTGTTGTGCCTGGTTAATCTTTGTTGCCATTTTCGATCTTTTCCTGGGTAGTAGATCATTTATGGGTCCATGGTTTGCTCCTTGTTTCTTTGTTCCTCTGGAAAAGGTCTGTAATTTGGGTCTCCGTTCTCTGTTCATCTAAAAACTCGGGTTCTCCCATGTTTTCCATTCTCCACGGTCGAGATTTGTTTTCCTTGTCATTTCTGCCCTAAATACTTGAAGAAAAATGAATGGATGTGTCTCTAATGGATGTATTTGAGCCTTGTAACATTTCTAAATTCTCGTCCTTGGAGAAATTTTCATTTTCGGGCTCAAATGATCATTTTTCTGTATTTTACGGTTTGACGAGTGTTTCTCCTAGTCAAATTTACATCCTTGCATCAACAAGGGACGTGGCACCTTTTGGTTGGACGCAGCTCGGTTGGGTACTTCAAAATTTCTATGAATCGCCTCAACTTAAAATGTGTCCACGTGGAGGAATGGCACTCGTTTGAAGATCTACTTTTGGTTTGGCCTTGGAGTAGTGCCGGGAGGACACGTGGAGGTTTCTACTGTTTTGCCCGAACTTAGATAAATTTTATGCAGCTAAAATAGTTTGGTGGAGAATAGGGACACGTGGTGAGTCTGCGCTCACTTAGAGTCTTTTAAAGAAGCACCAGGAGGACACTTGGAGGCCTATGCTCACTTTGCATTTTCCTTAGACATTTTGCTTGGACTTTTCCAACCAAAAGGTGTCACGTCCCCTATAGATGCAAGGATGAAAATTTGATCGGGAGAAAATGCTCGTCAAACCGTAAAATACAGAAACACGAGCATTTGAGCATGAAAATGAAGTTTTCTTGATAATGACAAAAGTTTAGACTGCATTCTGGCTCAAACACGATCCTTAGGGACACATCAACTCATTCTTCTTCAAGTATTTCAAGGTAGAATGTCAAGAACACAAATTTCAATGTGGCAATAGAGGGAATGGGAAAACGCGAGTTTTTGAAAGGACAGAGCAGGGAACTCAAAATATAGACCTTTCCAGAGGAACAAAGAAACTAGGAGACAAATATGGACCCATACATGATCTTTGACCTAGAGGCAGACTAAAAATGGCAACAAAGACCAGCCAAGCACAACATGGGGAAGGATAGAATGACAGAGGCCGTAAATCAATAAATTTCCAAGGGCACAAATGGGGTGAGACAATTTTGAGCACCAACACAAGCTCTGACTCGGGGATGGGCACTCCCTGTGAGTGCCATAAGAACAAAAGTAGACCAAGTGCCAAAATATCCATTGGGAAAATGGAGTCACAAGCCAAAACACCCAAAAACCAGCTGATAAACCGACCAAAACAACAAAAAAGAGCGAGAAAACAAACAATTGTACACTATACAAGTGATATGCAAACCTCAGTTTTGGGGATCAATCCAAAAAATGCTTCAAATGTCTGCCATTAATAGGCAGCTCAAGCAATTCCCCATCCAGGTCCTTGAGGAAAAAGGTATTCTCACCAATTCTTATGTCAATGGAATATGGGCCCATCCACAAAGCATCAAATTTACCATGCTTGCCCTTATCTTCATGCCTGCTATCCCACAATAGCACAAGATCTCCAATATTGAAAGCTCTTGGGGTTACCTTCTTATCAAACAAATTCTTCATCCTCTCTTTGAATTTTACATGCCTTTAATGGGATACTCTTATTGCTTCATCAAGCTCGACAATCTGATTAATCCTTACTTCATATGGACTAATATCTTGGTCTTCAAGTTATTGAACAAACTGAAATGAAGACAATTGCAGATGTAAGGGCAATAGAGCTTGTGTTCCATATACCAATTCAAATAGGCTTTTACCAGTAGCTCTTTTGGCAGTGGTCTTGTCAGCCCAAACAACAAATTTTAGTTGCTCACCCCACTTTTTCTTATTCAATTCCAAAGTCCTTTTAATGATCTTCAACATGTTTTTACTCTCGAACTCGACATGTCCATTTCCTTGTGGATTGTAGTTAGAAGCATATGTCAACTTTATCCCATAATCTTTGCAGATTACCACTAAAGGTCCAGCTCTGAAACTCATGGCATTATCAACAATAATCTTGACTGCACTCCAAATCTGCAGATGATATGATTCAATATGAATTCCATTACAACTTGGTGCATTGCCTTCCTAGTGGGGATTTCTTCCACCCATTTTGTGAAAAAATCAGTAGCTACCAAAATCCATTTGTGTCCAACACTTGATGAATCAGAGATTTCACCAATGAAGTCCAACCCCCATTGTTTGAAAGGAGCTTCAATTGATACAGGCTGCAAAGGAAGGGATCTTGAAGCTTTCAATCTTCCGGAGAAACACTTGTGACAACTCTCACATCTTCTAACCAACTGAGTTGCATCCTTGAAAAGAGTTGGCCACCAATAACCAGCCCTCAGAATTTTGTGTGTAGTAACTCTTCCAGCAAAATTTCCTCCACAAACTCCCCCATGGAAATCAGCAATTATTTTGGGAGCTTCATCTTCAGTCACACATCTCAAGAGGATTCCTTCAGGGTTCTTCCAAGCCAACCCAAAGTTTGTAATGATATATTTTTAGAAACTAGCTTGAGGGTTGTTTTCTGATTTTTGTTCAAATGCCCATGGTAGTATAAGTGTTTGAGATAAAATGTTGCATCCTTTTACCATTCAGAACTCAGTAATTTCACTAGAACACCTGCCTTTTCTTCCTCTACCTCATTTACTTCAGCATTATGTAGATTGCTTTCAGTCATGAGCTTAGCAAGACCCAAACCTCTTACTAGCTTTGTGGTCTGAATGTCCATATCATACTCTTGCAATTTGTTGACCCGTCTACACATTTTGCTTGAGATATCCATCTTTGACAAGATGTATTTCACCATTGTGTGAGGAACATAAGAAACAATTTTGGAACTCAAAATATAAGGCCTAAAAACTTTTGCTTTGCTTTTACCAAGGCAAATGCCTGTTTCTCCATGATTGTGTATTTCAACTCAGTTTCTTGCAATGCCTTACTAAAGAAGGCAATAGGTCTTTCAGCTCCATCATCATCCTTTTGCAACAAAACAGATGTAATGGTGTGCTCAGAAGCAAAGGAGAAGATTTGGAAAGGTTTCTTGTAATTTGGGGCTGCTAGAACAGGAGCATGCTTCAATGCTTCCTTGATTCCATCAAAATATTTAAGGGCAACCTCTTCCCACTTGATATTCTGGTCCTTCTTCAACATGTAAGTAATGGGGAGAGTCAACTCAACAAAATTAGACACAAACCTTCTAATGAAATTGATTTGACCAAAGAAGGATTGGATTCCTTTCTTAGTTTTGAAACTAAGATCTTGCTAATAACTTCTATCCTTTGTGGATCAATCATAACTCCTTCTTTAGACACAATGTGACCAAGTAGTTTTTCTCTTTACACTCCAAAATGGCACTTCTTTGGATTGAGTGAAATGCCATATTCTCTACATCTGATCAACATTCTTTCCAAATGTTGCAAGTGGTCAATTCTTTTGCTAGAAAAAATAGTAATATCATCTTGATAAACAACAATAAAATCATTGATATAGCCAACGAAAGCAATGTCCATGGCCCTTTGAAAAGTAGCTCCAGTATTCATTAAACCAAAGGGCATCCTAACAAAAACATATGTTCCCCACGGAGTAGTAAAGGCAGTTTTAATCCTCTCTGATTCTTTGACAACAACTTGGTTATAACTGGAGAAACCATCCAAAGTAGAAAGCATTTCAGAATCAGTCACTAATTGCAACATGTTTTCCATGTTTGGTAGAGGATAGTTGTCTTTCATTGATGCTCTATTTAGATTTCTAAAATCCACACAAAGTTTGATATCTCCATTTTTCTTTCTAACCGGCACCAAGTTTGCAACCCAAGAAGAATACCTTGTGGGTTGAATGATTTTTCCATCTCTCAACTTTTTCAATTCCTCTTGCATTTTGAGAGAAAGGAGTGGGTTAATTGGTCTTTTCTTCTGTCTAAATGGTTTTCATCTTTCTCAAGAGGGATTTCATGTTGGAACAAGTCTTCTCTATATGCTTTCAGCTTGGAATAAGACCAAGCCAAACAGGATCTGATATTGTTTCAACAATTGGATATAGAACTGTTTTTCTTCCTTGTTTAAACCACTCCCTAACCAAATCTCCCTTGGTTTCTCCTTTGTTCCCAAGTCATGCTCTTGAACATCTCTAGATGCAAACATGTTTCTATTGATTATACAATCAACATTGTTAAAATTTGACTCAAGAGTAACTAGCCCTCTAGGGATGGTGTTAGTCTTCAATTGAATGATATCCCTACCAGACAAGGTTTCTTTTCCATCAACATTACAGACTAATGGTTCAAAATCAATATCTTGATCGACAAACTCACCTTGGTTATGCTAATGCTTAATGTTATTAGGGATTGCAGGCCTAGTAAGTATTTCAACATCATATTCACAATATGGAGAAAGCAGATGCATTGTCAAATCTTGACCCCAACACCGCTAGCCTATCTGCAATGATAATATTTAAACTTCTGTCATGATGAACAATGTTGAAGGAATCAAACATCTCAATCATATCTCAAACTACGTGTTTGTATTGTTTCATTCGCTGATTTTTTGTTGCATACAGTTTTCTAACTTGTTTGACAACCAACTCGAGAATCTCCCTTTACAATGACATCATTTACGTCATACTTCCAAGCAATCCTCAGCCTAACAATAATACCTCATACTCAGCTATGTTATTTGTACATTCAAAGTTAATTTTGAAAGAAAAAACAAATTCTTTTTTGCTTGGAGAGATCAAAACAACACCAACACCATTACCAAATTCGAGAGCAAGCTCCATCAAATAACAAATTCCATGGAGAGCCTAATTCTTCAAGAAACTTAGACCGATCCATCTTGTGCTCCTTACCATCAAAGAAACTCAATAAAATTATCAACATCAACATCAACAAATAATACTTCATAAGAAGAATTGTTTGGATCCTCAATTAGATGCAACATCTTCTTCTCTCCATATAATTTTATAAGGCTACCTTCAATGGGAATGGTGGCAAAAGACATATCCATTTGGACACTCCCTCCAATTACTGCCCACTTTCTTGACAACATACCCCATTTGACAGGGTAATCAACAATTACAACATCAAGTTTCAAATTCTTACCTGGATAGGCTGCAAGTTACACTACCAAACCTTTGACACATCCAACAACTAGCACTTCCACGAAATCCATGGCAAGTACACTTTCCATATGCTACTTTTTACTCGATATCTAACTCATTCATAACTTTCAAAGGCATGACATTGCATGATGCCTTGGAGTCAAACATACAATTATGTAGCAACTTTGTCCTTGATAATAAAAGTTGTGAAGAAAGGGTCAACACTCACCGAGATTTAACCAAGGATGTTTCCAAATATACCTCTCGGTGGTTCACCAAATTCTTCTAATGCTGATGACTTTCCTACCTCTGCAATAGCAAGTGGAGCTTCTACAACATTCACATTCCTTTTCATGGCAACCTTCTCCTCCTTCAATCCTAAATACTCAAGTGCTCTCTTTTTGTGCTCAAGGATTCTAAGCAGCTCAAAAATTGGAACACTAACCTTGATTTGGCTCAAAACTTGAGCAATGTCATAGGGAATGTATTTAGGAAAAACAACAATGGAAGGAGGGCTGGAAATTTCATCAGATGGCACAAGGTTTTTAACAATTTGAGCATGGGGTGAAGCATAACTTTTTCTTGGGACAACATGGCTCTTAGCAAGATGTTTCTTTCTTAGGAACCTCTTTTAGGATATTAGAAAGTAATGGGGTTTTATTTTTGGCCTGAGGCCTAGCTCCCTTGATAGCCTTACTTCTTTTGTTATACTCCTTCTCTTGACCACCACAACATTTATAAGCAATTGCCTATCCTCTTCCGAGGGTATACCTCCATCATAATTCTTGATCATCAACGCACTCAAGTATTAAAAATCATTATTAGGCGGTGTTGTCCACTCAAAATTCCTATCTCTTAAGAAAGTGAAAATTCAAAATTTTGCGTTTAAGTGTCTTCTCTATGTATCTTGAAAATGTTAAAGGTCGAAAAATTGAGAAAATCTGTGTTTTTGGTCATTTTGTGTGTTTTTCGGGCCTGTCGGACATTTTTGTCCCGCGTGTCCCAAGTTCAAAAGTGCGCTCTGTTCCCCGATCGGCCGATTTCCCCGAAGTTTGTCTTTTTCGGGCCCGTCGGAACTTTTCGTCCCAAATGTCCCAAAGTTCATTGTGCAAGTTGTCCCATTTTGGTGAAACACCCGAACCGCGTGCCAAGGCGCTTTCACGTCCGAAATGTCCCAAGTCAAATTGTGCAAGTTGTTCCATTTTTGGCCGAATCACCCAAACCGCGTACTTCGCACTTGCGTCCCAAATGTCCCAAACTGTTCTCGGACCTATTGTCACCTTTTCGCCCGATCCGGCCGAGTCGCGTGTTTCGCGCACTTTTGTCCCGCATGTCCCAAAAGGAATTTGTGCATCTTTTCCTCACTTCGCCCGAATCGGCCGAGCCGTGTGTTTCGCGCATTCGCGTCTCACATGTCCCAAATGAACCAAGTGCCATTCATGCTTATTTTTCCCGCTCTACCCGAATATCATGCTTATTCAAATTGGTAGGTATGTATTAAATGTGCATTCATTGTCTTTCTCTCTCCTAATCAGCTATATAACGAGCATACCCCCTTTGCATTTTTCACACTTGCTTCCATGCTATCCTTTGCTCGAACCCTTGCAATCTAAAAACCTGCGCGTGTATCCCTTCCCTCTGTAATTCCTTCCCGAGTCTAGTTTGCGTCTCTGTCCTCCGAGTTACTATCAATATGAAGATCAAATTTCAGGGACAGGAACAAATCTCGCCACTAGAGTCGATGTTCACAATATTGGGGACAGTGAAGCTCGTCATCTTGATTTCAGCGATTTTTGGGCAAGGATGGCAGACGCAAACCCTACACCAATGGCGCAGATGATTCACGATAGCGGTTTGGATTTTGCTGGAGGTTTCCCAATCTCGGTGCAATGTGCTGATACAGTGCTTTCATGCGGAGCTCACTTCGACCCTGATTCGAGCGAATTAACCAATGTACACGGGGAACTCATCGCCAAGCTGGATGTTGCCGCCATTAGCACTGCTTTGAGGATCCCAGAGATGGATAATGCCATAGTTGTTTCCGGGATCAAGCACAGGCCCTGTTTAATCAAGACAACGACAAATACAAGGCGCGGGTGGCGAAGTCATGGCTTAAAAACCCTAAGAAGGGAGCGTCTCGTCTATCCAAGACTCTCTTCCGAGCAGATTTCAATGAAGAGTTGTCAGATTTCATAATCCTACTGGCTCGGGTGATGGGCTTACCTTCTACTAACGAGTTCCATTTCTGGATGTGCCCGCTCATCAGCATGGTGTGCGAGGGAACTCAAAATATCAACTGGGCAGAAATCATCAGCATGAATTTGGCGGAGCAGCTGTCCAATGTACAACAAACGAAGAAGTTCTACATGACTTCGTACCTGATGTATACTCTGGCGGCATCAAGACAATGGTTTGGTTTTTCTTACATTGATGCCCACAAGGATGATCCTATATATGCCTACTGCCCGCAGTTCACCCTAGAGACCAGCAATCACAATTTCAGAAGAGTAAATGATGCTTTCACCATGTACGTGGTCAGGCTGCTTGAAGGTGATACTGCTAGAAGGTTTTCTGATGAAGCCATGAATCTGATATCGCACTACGGTGCTTATTTTATCCAATTCAGAAAATTCTCTTATATCAGGCTTGCTGGCTATGAGAGCACCCCTCTGAGGCTTCCCATGTTCTGCAGTGATAAGATGGCCTTGATAGAAGTATGCAGGCAGTTAGACAAATTGCACAGAACCTGCAGAGACAAGAAGATTTCTGGTTTGCATTTTCCCATCTCTTTGGGAAACTACACTTGTAAAACAGCCCTGGACGCACAGAACATAGAAAGAGCCCTGGTTCCTATCACTGTTCATTTCTTCAAGCCAAGAACTTGCTTCGACTTGAAGAAGTTCATTGAATAGAACATCAAGATAATCTATCATCATAGGGCAGATACAAAAGACTACTGGGCTGTGCAGATGATTTTGAAGCTAGAAGGAGGCACTATGGTAGGTTCTCTCTGCAATTGATCCAAGAACTCGGCTTGTACCAAGTTCCTGAAGGACTCCAGGATGACAATTCTGATCTATACTCATATGAGTATGAAAATGTGGTTAAGCACACTCCCTTGGAGGACTTGGATTGGAACAGGAAAGAGAAAGATGATCTGGCCGAGATCCTTGCTCCAGTCTTAGTCAGGACTAAGGTCTGGTTTGACAAGAAAGTTCGAGAGCTCAGAAGGCACTCAGGAGAATCCTCTTCTAAGGATGTTTCAACACCAAGGAGGGAAGCATCGACTCCCATATCAGACACACCTGTGCAAACCCCTCCTACCTCATCAACGCAAGGACCTGCAGCTTCCACTCCTTCTTCATCCACTCAAGTGTACCAGAAGAAACTCAAAGAGGTTAAGAAGGAGCCTGTGGAAAAAGATCCTCAAAGAAAGCAGGTAGAAGTGCCTTTGGGACCAGAGAACATCATTGTTCTCAGTGAAAGTGAAGAGAGTGAAATGCCAGCCCCTGCAAATGCTCCTGAAGATCCAACGGATAAAGATAAGGAAGTCCAGAGCACTGAGCTTCCAAGTGCTATTGATTCTTCTGCCGCAATTGTCTCAAGCGCCCCACTCACATCTCAACTTGAATCAACAGCTGTGCAAACCTTGAGCGTCATGAGCTCTCTGTCTCTTGGTCCTCTTGCCCCTCCTGCTGATTCCTCTTCCTCTTTTGCATGGGTGCAACCTTTTGTTGACAGTAGGAAGAGGAAATCTTCCTCTCGGAGCTCAGGGTCAAATTTTGATGTTGTCGCAGCCTTGTTGGGCACTACTCCTTCTCATGCCAAGAAAGCCAAAATCACCTCCAGAATAGTGTCTGATGCTCAAGGTCAGCAATTCCTGGAGATTGCTAAGCCTACAGTGGACAAATCAGAGCAGGACTTGCAGGCATCTGACTTAGAACTCTCAAGAATTCCAATGGGAGAGTCTACTCCTGAAGGTGAGATCCACAACCTCCAGGAAATGGTCACAAGAGTCATTGGGAGGGTAGAGAAAGGGCAGCAAACTATTGAACAGTTGGAGGAACAGGCCCAGATTCTCATAGGTTTCATCAAATCTCTTTTGTCTAAGGACAAATTTTTGGACCCTACCCCATTGACTACTCTTCCACCACCTGTAATTTTGAGCCAAGATGAAGTACAGAGTATCAAAGACATGCACAAGTATTTTGTCTATGGCAGAGCTATGGAGGCCATGGTGGAAGATATGCTTGTTGCAGGATTGAACTTCATCGATGAAGCTTTCAAACTCCACGGAAGGTGAACAATTTGCAACAGAAGTTCTCCTCCACTATCGGGGTCATAGATAAAGAGCTCAAACTCTGGAGCAGTTGCATAGTAGACCTCTCATCTCATGGGATAGACATATGAGAACATTTTATTGGCAAATAAGGTTTTTGATGATGCAAAGGATAATCTGTCAAAGTCCTGGGTTTACAGCGTGGAGTGGAAGATCAAAGTCTTGGAGGAGGCTTTGGGAGAACTGAAGAATAGCTGGCAGAAGGGTGAAGCTTTCAAGACACTGGTTGTATCTGCTTTCAAAGATATACATTGTCATCTTCAGGATGAAACTTCTAGTGTGCCCCTTTCCTTGCAAGAAATCAAAGCTCAATTCAGAGCTTTTGTCAAAGATAATCTATTCAAGGAAAGCTCCATCTCCAAAGAGAAAATGAAGGAGATCTGCTCTCTTCAATCTGCCATTGAAGAAGCAAATAAAGATTATCATACTCATGTCGAGTTTGATAAAGAAATGGAGAAGTGTCTTGGATTTTGGGGTCAGTCTACAGCCAACACGTCAGTCCCTCGTGGCAGAGACATAGCCAAGGCATTGAAGAGATTCAGGCAGTGAATTTTGAAGTCAGTGGGTCCCTCCCATTCATAACCACCTGTCTTCTTCTCCTTGTTCTTCTCTTCGTTTCTAATTCTTTTTCTCGGATTCATTGTAATTAGTTGAGGTATTGCGATTGGCAATCCTTAACTAATCTTTAGTTAAAAGAAGTAGTTACAAAGAGTAACTGATTTGTAAGCTATATAATGGCCTCTCCACGCCATTTTAAAAGGAGGAAGAACTTGGTTTATTTTCTGAAAGTGTAAATAGATCATAAAGAAATCAATACAGAAGGGCTTTCCATTCTTTGTCTATCTGATCTCTGTTATCCCTAAGCTTTCATTTAATTTTTGTGAAGATCATTTGTCTCTAGTTTGTTAGTCTTGCTGATTGCATACTCTCCAACGTTGCAAGCATGGTGATCTTGTATAACCAAGAAGGAACTTTGTGTCCTTGATTAATGAACCTGTAGAACTTTGTGTCTTTAAATTCCATCTTATTTATATGATACAAATGATCTTGTTTCAATTCACTGTAACTTCGCATACATAAAGAATTACTCTGTTATCTATAATTCTGCATGTTGCCTTTCTGCTCATTCTCGTACTCTCATTCCTCAGTCCTTTTGTAATTGATGATCTTTATAGAAAACACTTTTGTAATATCCAAGTTTAACTGGAAAATCATGTTTTGTATATTTGTAAATAGGTTTGTTTCTGAATAAGGGAACCTCTCCCATTAAAGAGGAGGGACTTCTTGTCCCCTGACTGTTTCTCTTCGTAAATTCCTATTTGACGACCAACAGGAAGCTCAAAGGCTTGTACATTATCAATTTCTAAAACATGAGAAGGAGGAAAAGATGTACCCATTGGATGCAATCCCAAAAGCTAGCAGCAGTCCTTGCACTTATCACTTCAGTGGATGTTTCTCCTTGACATGAGTTTGTAGGGTAGTCCATCATGCAAGCATCATCATCCGTATTACAATCATCAACTTCCTCTTCAATTTATTGATCTGTTCCACATGGAGGATGGGGTAATAAACATCTGTCATACTATTCAATCTGATTTGCGTCATCAACAAAAGCCACTCTAGCATTTAACGGATCATGCACTACCTTACTTTTCTTGGCCTGAGATTGATTATTCCAAAATCCAATAGGCCCTTTACCTTTGTCATCAAATATCTACTCATTCCTATGGTGATTTCTGAATCTATCTTGTGCTTGCTGCCTAGGCTGACCTTGTGAAGTTTGTCTAATTCCCTTCTCATCTCTTGCCAACTTATAGGAAATCTCTTTGATAGCCCCTGCCAAATTTTTCACCACTTCCTCCAAGTCTACACTCTTTCTTGCTTGAGGCTTCTCAGGGTTTACCAATTTAACTCCCTCCCTTAGGAGGTTTCCCAACAACCTTGATATTGTTCTCAATTTGAAGTGCCATGGTGAAGGCCTGCCTTAAATTGCCAGGGTTCTTGTCCCTCAAGTAATATGCAACCTTTTTATCAAATGCATCAGAATATTTTATCAAACAAGATTCATCACATGGTCTTAAATTCACCGCAATCTCCTCAAATTTTTATTGAACCTTATGTTGAAGTCATGGATCGATTCATTTGGGTTCTTCTTGATATTCTCAAACTCTGATAAAAGGAACCTAGGACCAGTCTTGTCACCATATTGTAGCCTTGAATGCATTTTGCATTTCAACCCATGAATCAATAGAATTATTTGGCAAGGCCTTGTACCAATCCCTAGCATCCTCCTCTAAAGTGTGAACAAAAATTCAATCTACACATCCTCAAATCCAATTTCAAAATGCTCCATCATATTAATAAAGAGTTTCAAATTCTGATTACTTGTTATGGCATTATTCCCTTGGAACTTTGGCAATCTACTTCTGACATCCTGAGGCATAGCATTAGGATAGCCAGCCATTCCCCTAAAATTTATTGGGCCAAAGGTGTTGACCACAAATGGAGGCCTAGGTGGAGGTGAGCCATGTTTTTTGGTGGAGGTGATCTTGGGGGTGACACAAGCTGATGAGGAGTGCGAGGTCTTTGGGGCTCAAGAATGTAGTTCACAAGATTGGTATTCTCTAGGTGATGATTTTCTTAGAAATTTTTATTTAAATTGAAACACAAAGATGCAGATTGAAGAAGAAACTCACCAGGTCCAGCAAAAGGACCTTCACTAGTTGAAGTAAAAAAATTTATGAGAAGATTGCTTGAATTAGAATCACTGGAAGAAGAGTGATAAT
This sequence comes from Taxus wallichiana var. yunnanensis, assembly GCA_018340775.1. Lineage (NCBI taxonomy): Eukaryota > Viridiplantae > Streptophyta > Pinopsida > Cupressales > Taxaceae > Taxus > Taxus wallichiana. The sequence continues at coordinate 190,493,196 of CM031239.1, forward strand.
CCTCTATCAAAGGCTGATCTCTCTCACCAATGGATATTCCTTTGCTTGATGTCTAACCTTCAACAACCTTCCAAACTTTTCTTTCCTCTAAAACTGTCTTTCCCAATTCTTGAAATAATTTTCTACTTGGGTCTCTCCTAAAGAAAGATCTTCTTCCTTCCAGGTTTGCAGATTTTATGTGAAAAAATTCACTTAATGTATGATAAGGTACTGGTATTTATCAAAAATATAACAGCAAGGAGTCGCCACTAAGGACTTTCACCCTAGTTTGTGCAAATGCACTATGAAGATCTATCAAATGACTGCAAATATCAGCGCTATGCAAAGCTTTAACAGATATGATCTTCTTTTATTCAATTTTTCAACTATGGTGCAAAGTTTGAAACAACAAATTGGAGAAGCATCATGAATTTTACGTGTTGGTACCTGCATTTAATCTCCTTCACCACTTCAAGAGAGCATCATGAATTTTAAAAGACACTTAGAGGAAGATAAATGATTTATATGTCGTTTTGTAGCTAGGGAAGCAATTTATCTGACTTATTAGCACTCAGGATTTGAAGAAGCGGGTAACAATTTGAAAGCATTTTATCTTATCCTCACGATTTTAGGTTGTGCCTCTCAACCAAGGTAAGAGAACTTGTATTGTAGCCTTTGTTTTATGAAGTGGGTAAAGATATCCTTGTATTATGTAGATTGTATGGAGATGGCCTTGAGAAAACATGATCAATTTCCCATTATTCAAACTCAATAGATCTGTCACTACTAAATGATGGAAATTCTTTCAAGACAAGGCTGAAGCTACTTGCACACGGTGTGATCTCGATCGCCTTGTGCATTTTTGTAAATGGATTATACTCTCTTGTTGACACACATGCAACATAGGGGTAGTATCGGTGGGATTAGGTGATTTAAATGACTGTTGGGGTGGGAGATGTTTAGACAAGACTAACCAAAATTTGCCAACTTCTTTGAGGACCTTTGCAAAACTTGAAAAACAAAACCCAAACAACATAATGCTTTAAAGAGGTTAAGGTATTCCTTCAACTAGGATATGTGCACCAAATGGAAGCCCATATCTACGCACTCTTCCACACAATATCTGATGGTCTATCACAAAAGTTTGAGCTAGATGAATAAGTTAAGCATTTAGAAATTTCTATTTTATCATACCTAAGGTGCACCCATAGGTTTACAAACAATCTTTGTATCAAGGAAGGAAAAGTGAATTTAAATTTGTTTATCCCTTTATTAGATGAAAACTCTTCTGATCTTGGGATTTCTTTACCACTAAGCTATCACAAGAATGAGACTTGCATGATGAAAGAAACTCTAAACACCATATTGTAATAGGAGCAAGAAACACAAATTGAAAGCATTCTGAAATATAAGTGTATGCAAATTTTTCCTAGAGACAACACAAAATAATCCAGAAATGACCAAAATTATCAAGCAGGGAATGTTACAAGAATAATCTCAAAGCTTGTTAGTGGCTATACAGCTGCAAACAACCTGACATGTAACAAATTTGATGCAAAAAGGAATTAAAATGGTTCTCAGGTGGTTTCTTAGAGAATGGGCTTCTTCCCAATTTTTCCGTGAAAATTCTAAGTTTCTCCAACCATTTGCATGACAAATTCATGCAATATATAACTTTCACTCACTCACTCACTTTGCCCCTCAAATCTTCCCTCCAAAAGTGGAATATTCGAAGCACCTGTGCTTTGTAATGATTCTGGAAAATGACATTTAACAAACTCGCAAAAAGTTTTCAATTGTTCTTTCAAAAGGTGAATCATTACAAAAATTTCATCATTCTTCAAAGTGGAAGCATGTTTTTCATTTCCCACGCATGTAGATAGCTTACATTTCATCATTTCGACTTTTCCCTTCCCAATTTTTACTTTGTAACTTTGGATATGGTAATTCACATTTTTCATGAACCAGAGTAAAAATTTATTTGAAAAATGCCTTGGATTCACAAATTGAACCCCCAAATTGATTAATCCAGACCCTGTAGGCCAAAATGACATGAATTGGCAATTTTTTTGATGAAGATTGATGCAAAAAACGCATCTCCAAACTTCATGGAGCTCAAATGGTGGAAAACTGGTGAAATGCACAGCTACCGTCGATCTATTCCTCAACTTCAAATTTGAGCCCTCCACGTGGCAGATCCGGGCCTCGAGACGTCTTTTTACCTTTTTACTACTTTTAGAAAATTTGCACGATTTCTTGATTTCCTCCGCCGCTCCGCTGATGAGATTTGGGCCTAACACGTGGCACAATATAATTGGATACACAGTTGCGGCTCAATTTTACACATTTTGCATCTTTTTGGAAAAAAAGAAAAACTTTCATTTTTCCTCTGTAGCTCCGTCCTTCCGCTTCAAGTTTCTAAAGTGGTTCCCAATGGAACCCCAGGATCCCTTTATGCCTTTAACTCCCTTTCCCCTTAAAGGGAAATTTTTTCACTTTTCCTCCGCCAGCCCACACCTCTGCTATTGACTTCTCAGATGAATTTTGACTTTTTACCCTTGGGCTTGTGGGTTAGTTTGATACTTTGAGTCATTTGAATACAAGAGGAAAATTTTCAAGTTTCCCCCGATGGTCCGCCTCCCCGCCTCTTTGAGTTTTCAAACTGCCATGTGTCATAATGGTGCACCTTGAGGCGGTCCCAAAAATTCGATACCTTGAACGAGCACTGGCTTTGCACGTGTCCTGTTCCGGTAAGATTTGTTTGAATGCTTGAAACCCAGTGGAAGGCACCACGTGTCATGCTCCGAGGCAGTCTCCTTTTGGCCGTTGAAAATTCTAAGTAAAATGCAAAGCAAGCGGAGGCCTCCACGTGTCCCCATCTCGCCAAGCCTCCACGTGTCCTCCCGGCACTATTTCAAAGCTAGACCAAAAAGTTGATTCTCAAATGAGCATCATTCACCCACGTGGACATATTTCTGAGTTGAGGCTTTTTATAGAATTTTTGAAGTATTTAGCTGAGCCGCATCTAACCAAAAGGTGCCACGTCCCCTATAGATGCAAGGATGCAAATTTGACCGGGAGAAAATTCCCGTCAAACTGTAAAATACAGAAACACGAGCATTTGAGCCTGAAAATGAAGTTTTCTTTAATGACAGAGAGTTTAGATTGTTGCAAGGCTCAAACATGATCCTTAGGGACACATCAACTCATTCTTCTTCAAGTATTTCAAGGCAAAACGTCAAGAACACAAATTCCGATCGTGTGCATAGAGAGAACGAGAAAACATGAGTCTTTTGAAAGGATAGAGCCTGGGAACTCAAAATACAAACCTTTCTAGAGGAACAAAGAAACTAGGAGACAAATATGGACCCATACATGATCTTTGACCCAGATGCAGACTAAAAATGGCAACAAAGACCAACCAAGCACAACATGGGGAAGGATAGAATGACAGAGGCCGTAAATCAATAAATTTCCAAGGGCACAAATGGGGTGAGACAATTTTGAGCACAAACAATCGGGAAATGACAATCGTGAGAGTTAGATTTGGTCTGCATGATCATATTTTCCCAAAGTCTTCTATAAAATTTATGCAAAAGAAGGATTTACCAACATTCTTCAATAATAGAGGTTACAAAATAGGTTCTCTTACCTTGGTTGAGAGGCACAACCTAAAATAGTTAGGATCGATCACATCCTTTTAAGGTGCTACCCACCCCTTTCAAAACCTGAGTGCTAACAAGTCAGATAGATTGCTTCCCGACTACAAAATGACATACATGATTATCTATCTACCTCTGAGTGTCCTGTCAAATCCATGATGTTGCTCGGTCTTTGAAGGAGATTAAATTTGGGTACCAACATATAGGATTAAATTCTAGTTTCAATGTGGCCAAGATTACTATCATATCCAACAAAATCTCATTTTTACGATCAGTATATTTTTTTATTTTTAATTTTGAAAAATAATAAAAATCTAATTAAAGTATTTATGTTATGACTATTACTATTATATATATATATATATATATATATATATATATATATATATATATATATATATATATATATATATATTTCCTAGGGTTTTGAAATAAAAATCACTTCTTATTAATCCCTCCCTACGGTTTCTAATGAATCCAGAATTACTTAATAATGTCCATTTATGGACATTATAATGGTATTAGAGTTGTTCCTTTTCCATCCTATGAATCATGATGACAATATAAGGATCCATGTTAGAAATGTTGTAATATTTGCAAGAATAAATGAAGGATCTAAATGGATGGATTGAGATAAGATAAAGAAGAAAGAAGGGTCAACTATTTGCCTCATGAATCTACCAAAGAGCCAATACTAAAAGACTTTCTCTTGAAGGAAGAGAAGGAACTAGAGAATGTAGTTGGAAAAAAACTAACCACATTGCAGAAAAAAGTAGAGAATGAAATGAGAACCTAAAAATGGCGTGATGAATAGTAAATAAGAGCTAAAGAATCTAAGTCGATTACCACTCAAGAAAATAAACACCTACAAAAATTAAATAAAAAAATTACCTGTTGTAATCAAGAAGCAAGAAGAAAAATTCAATTCAGATACAAAAGAAATTAGTGAGCATCCCATAAAGGAATCCACCATGCAAGTTGAAGGTGAAGGGTCTTTAATAAAAATAGTATGACCCGTGATAAAAAAACATGTTTGTATTAATAAATTAAATGAAGAGCGTGCATTAAACGTTGAATTCGAAATGCCCAAAATTGAAGTTCATTCATCCCAAGAAGCACTTATGAATCTTCCATGTATCGAAAAATTTGATTTATTACCATACGAGGCATATTTTCAGGGAAACCAAGTAGTTTTTACAAAGGACAAAGGAAAAATATTCAATGATCTTATTCATGAGGGAAAAGAGAATATATACAAGGTGAGATGGTTACAACTAATTGGTTGTAAACAACACAATAATTATAACGCATTAGGCTGGTAAATAGGTACTATATAGAAGGTTAGTTAGGTGTAACCAATAGTTAATAAATAATAGAATAGAATAATTACACTAACAATCCCCCTTATTTCATTGTTTTTATAAATGTACCCCTAAAACAATTTAAATTTAACTTTTTCAAGAAACTTAGTGTGTATATCTATTACTTTAGCATTTGTAGGGTAGTAGTAGAGTTGGATGTGGTGGTTCAAGACTTTTCTTGAATGTAATGACATTCAACTTCAATGTTCTTTGTTCATTCATGGAAAACAAGATTTTTCACAAGCTTCAACATAGCTTGACATGAAAATAACGACTAGGTCAAGCACCACAATATTCAAATGTTGAAATCAAAAACAATTTTATTGTTCGGTGCATTGCAGAGAATACAAGGCATCTTCAATCAAGGGATGTATATGATGATCAATTGCAACACAAAGTTATTTATTACAAGAACTAAAATTTCCTTCTAACTCGTTAATTTTTTGGTTCAATCGGGCCTTGTAAATGTTGCAAGAGGAACAATCATTGACATTTTCTATGGCACTTCCAAGGCACCACCAAAGCTGCATTTTTTATTGTCATCAAATTTGATCATTATAATGGCCCTTCATGGGATCCAAACAACCCACCTCATATTCTCATCCCCATATTTCCGGAGGAACTCAAGAAAGTTGCGCATTAAAATGGCCTCGGTTATAACTATTTGCCTCTCCCAAGGCCGTATTTTTCATAAAGCCACAATCAATATTGGCTTCAACGAAAGGTAAGGACTAACCTGAATAACAATTTCCATAGTCCCCTCCCTTTCCAATCTTCACATTTCGCCTCCATTTTAATTAGAGTGCTACTCTAAAATTTCAAGAACACCTCTGCTCCACACTTGTAGAAAAAGGAATCATGCCTTCAATCACTCATGCTTAACCCTAACCCTTCACCCTCCACATTTGCCTCCCCGCCATTTATCGTATTTTTTTCTATGAACCATGTTTTTTTCCATATTTTGTGTCCACTGTTTAATACTCCCATACGAAAGTTGCTACTATGTTGTAAAATGTTATTTTGTTATTCAACTTTCTACTTATTCATTACTGCAAAGTCTGTGATTTCCTAACAATTGGAGATACTAAATGGAAGGCAAAACCAGGAATTTAAGACCAAACCATTTCAAAATGGACACAAAATTTTCAGCATTGACCAAATCTTCAGTGTTCCCTGAATTATTGAGAATACTATGAACCACCTACAAGAGCAAGGAAGAAACAGGTGCACCCTTGGTAGCCTTCAGAATCAATGCATTGTTGAGCGTTTCCAGCTGAAACAAGATTCAATTTATGAGGGCAAAGAGCAATCACTGGGAGCAGCTCCAGGGGTTTTCCCTGTAAATTTCAATGCCTGTAAACACTGAAAAAGGAACTAAGCGCACTATCCTTATTACCCAATAAATTAAGCAACAACTGTTTCTCTAGTTTCGACTCAATTTTCTTAAGATCTTCAATGAAACCAACAAAACGTTTAGCAGATTTGCATCCCAAGGATAAGCTAGCAAAGTTGGATATGTTCGCAAAAGGAATCACATAATCTGTAATTTGGATCCTTACCACCAATTTTCCTTAAACATATTTTTTTTTTCAGATATGTCGTAAGAAACCGTTGAAAAAATACTTAATACTACCAGCCGTTTAAAAAAACTTCAGTCTTGCACAACTTCCATATCTATATGTAATCAATAGAAAAATTACAACTTCGCTAGGCTTCAACCATCCCATGTGCTTCCTAGGTTTATTTCACCTTTAGTAGTTACTTGTATTACTACAGATATCATAAATACGTCCCATTTTAAAGTGTCTGTATATTTCAATCTCAAAGTTCTTTTAGTTTGGATTGTTTTATATTATATTAATTAATAATTTTATTATTTTATTTGAAAATATTTTTGAATGGTAATAAATGGTATTAATTTACTTGAGTTAATATGAAAAATATTACAAATTCTATTATATGACGAAGATATTATGATTTTTCATTTGAGTTTAGAAAACCAAAAAAAAAGAGCAACAATCAGAATTAAATTGACATCATAAGGTTGAAATAACACAATCATAATCAAATTGATATCTATGTTTCATTAGTTACCATACTCCCATTCATGTTGGGAGCAAAAACACTCCCACTTGTATTAAAGCTAAATCAAAGGTATATTGATTTAAAACTCATCGTGAAATTTAAAAAAGAAAAAAATATTGTTGTTTCACACATTAACTATTTTGTTATATTCTTTATTTTTTCAATTAATAATAAAATTCTCCTTGGATGATTTAGTGTAAATAACTATTGTACAACATGGGAAGCTATTTTCTGTAATTATCTATATAAATAAGAATATGAGATCTAAATTATTTATATTACTAATTTTGAATGAAAAAATTGTTGTTGTATATTCAGATTTTATGAAGTTACAAAAGAAGTTTTTGAAATTATATGTTTAAATAACAAATAATTAATTTAATTATTATGTATTTCAAGCATAAATTTAATATTCCAATAGTTTAGAATATACTTCAAGATTTGAGAAAAGATAAAGATGTTATAAAGTGTACAAAAATATATGTGTTAGTAGTTTTTAATAAAACAGTTTTAAAAAATATGGGTAGTTGTTTCTTATTTAAAGAGATTACAATTAATAAGATCAATTTTGTTTGCTCATAATTTAGTTGTAAATGTTTATAGCATGTTTATTTGTCTTCTTTATTAAAAAAATAATGCATTTAATTTTAGTGACTTTTAATTCCTACTTATTTGAAATTAAGATCCAAATGCTCATAAAATTATGATTTGTTTAATTTATATATATCTTTCAATTTTTTATTAAATATTACATTATTATTTAATTTAAATAAAATATAGAAAATTATATTAAAAAATCCAATTTTTTATTTAAAGAACTTAGGAGGAACCATTGTGATGGGCGAGAGGGATTTTGAAAGCTTTGGCGAGTGGGAAACCGATCCAAGGTTGAGTATCCCTCTCCACCGGAATGTGGGCTGCACAAGGCGGCGGTGGACACTGTCTCGTGGGTAGATCATGTACTTGGGAGGAAAAAGGAAGCTCATCCTTCACTCCTCTTCCTACATGGGATGAAGAGGGCCCTTCATTGGTTGTTCCAAGTGTTGTTGTACAAATATATAAGAAAAGGTATGAATATGCTTTACAAGGTAGGTTTGTGGGGCTCACCCTAATATTGAGGTTGTGAGATGTTGGGATAAATGAAAATGGAAAACAAGGGGAAACTTAGACATAGTTGTCATAGCTAATGAATCTTTTCTTTTCCATTTTTTGGTGAAAGATGATCTCCTTAGGGTTTTATAGGGGGGCATGGTCTTTCGTAAAGACTGTCCCATAATCTTGCCAAATGGGTTCCTAGAAACTTCCCTTATAAACCCCTTTCCGGTGCTTTCCCTATCTAGGTTAGACTCCCCACCTTGCCTCTGGAGTTTTGGTAGTCCAAGGCATTGTGTGTTTTCCTTGTAGTCGATCCTACTACAAGAGCTCACTTAAAATGATCTATGCTCATTTTTTTCTCGATATCTCTTTTGGTAGACCCATCCTCGCTTCCATTCAACTCATTTCCAAACACAAGGTTTAATTCCAAGAGTTGATCTAAAAATAATCTAACATTTGATGCGTTGAATGCATGGAAGTAAGACATGACATAGTGAGTTACATTTCTCTGTCACAGGGTTGGGTGAAGAAATCCACGTCGGTCCCTTCGGCATGATGGAGGCGACTATTCCCATAGTTTAAATGATGAAGTTTTGGAGGTATGACCTTTGGAATCCTTTACTAAGGACACATGCCCTAGATCTCGAGACGCATGTCTCCTTAACATCCCGGTTGGTACAACGTTGCTTTTCCCCTACTCTTGTTGTGATCAGAATTGGAAGAATGATAAATCTACATGTTGCTTTTCTAGAGAAAAGGAGAAAAAAAAAAAAACAGTTTGACAGTCCCTTTTTGAAATGAAATCTTATTGTAACCTTTCCCACTTGAAGTGGATGAACTTGTATATGTTTTGTAATGGAAATATGTTGTATTGAATATGAAAGTTGTAATTTTGAAATGTAAAGGAGAGATATACTCATTTTTACTGTCTTGAAAGAAAGAGATGCATATTGTATATTGTATTGTCAAAATCAACGAGAAAGAGAAGTTGTAAAAGAATAAAATCTTGTCTTTTGAATAAAAGTTTCATTCTTTTCCACAATTGGAACAACTATTGCTGTTTAAAATCAGATTTTGAAATGTAGTTGAAATCTCTATTTGAAAGGAAGAAATGCGTGTGAGGAAAATATAGAACTCTATCTTTTGAAATGTGTTTAAAATTGGAAATCAGAATTGTATTTTGGTTCTCAAAAGTTTGATTTGAATTAAATAAATTTATTAGATTAGAATTGGAATGAATTATAATACTTGGAAGATGAAAATGACAAATAGATCCTTTAAAATTTGATCTCTGTTTTGTATATTCAAACTAACTAATACTTAATCCAAAAAGGCACAATTCGTACCTACAACAATAAAATAACAAATTAACTGATTAAATTGAAGTAGTATGCCGTAAACGAATTCAATTGACAAAAACACTTAAGGATTTTTTTAGAAAACTTAGCAAAATCGGGCTCAAACCGTTTTGCTATCGCTTTGTTTGTCAAAATTGTTTTTTTATTGGGAGTCAATCAAACAAAATTTGTAACAACCCAAAACCACACACACGAACAACACAGAAATACAGATAAATTTTTTGACTTGCTTGACACATAACATGACGCAACATGCCGTCACCAAGGATACAACTAACACAATGAACAACTTAATACAAGGATGGCCATAAAGGCAAAGATGGAAACGTTCACACCTATCAAGGACAATTTACTTTTCTTTTTGACAAGACAACATGGAAGTCCAACCACATGACACACTTACATTTAGGGGCATCCCATGAGGAAATTCTTGTTAAATTTTCTTGTTTACTAAAATGTCTCTTAATTCTTAACTTACGTTCTTATAAAATTTCATGTAACGATTCACACAATTCTTTTCACAAGGGAGAACTTCTTTCTTATTCATTTGATTTTAGAACATTTTCCATTTCTTACAAGGTTAATTAATCTTACTCAAGATTCTAACACATGCTCCACAAATCTATTGCACGTGTGAAGGCATAAGCTCCGATTGAGAGGAAAGTACCGCTTAGGGTTCATAACAATAACCTTCTTGTTTAAGGATCAAATTTTGACCTTGCTTAGGAAATATCGCCATGAATCATGGTAAGGGTTAACGGAACATGACAATAGAATTCAGCTTCAAGGTCACATTGTCCACTATCCGTCTTATATTGAGGCTAAGAGTTTATCAAGATTGGTTAAATGTTCCATCTAGACTTTACTTTATTAAGTTTGACAAAGGAGAATATTTCAAACGATAGAGAGATATTTAAGGTTTTATTAATCAATTTCCCTCCTACTCATTAAATCCTATCATCTTCTAAAATCTAACCATTGATTTCACCATGAGATCATTTAAGGTTTCACCAAAAAAGGATAGTGTTTATTAGTTTAGCTCGGGGAAAAACAAGTAATCATATTTTGTTACAAAAGATAGATTCCTCTTGATTGTTCCAGTCTCAAAGGTTTCAAATGGATCACATCTACATTAATATGTTCATATACATAAATTTTCATTTAACTTTTATAAGGACTATCCAATTCACTTTATAGTGCTTACAAACTCATTACTACTATGTCTTAGAAGGATTTACAACTCAACATTTTAACTCAAGAGCAAAGTTTGACAGTTACAACAACAATACTCTACAATACATTTACTAAGGCACTGACCCTTCTTCTAAATTTTTTCACTAGATGTTATCAATAGTTTAACCATAAAAGACAACGTACAAGCACCAAAGTGGATATCATCTATGCAACTACAACAGCCACTTCTTTCATACTTGAGCTCGGAAAAACAACCTGCAAAAACATGTTAGCTTTTGTCAGTTCAAAAGAACTGGCATGAGCATGCATTCCCTTTTCCTAGATATTTCATCAAAATTAATTGAATGACTAGTGCATGATTTCCATTCCAAGGCATAAGCAAAAGTAATTTGTATGAATGTAAACAAAATAGATATCTAGTTAACAAAAGGCACACTGCAGAACATATGAAAGCCAAAATTGTGCATTTTCTATCCAAGGTTACCCTTACACCATACATTCTAAATTATAACAAATTTCCCACATAATACACCTTTTTTATTTTCCTTAAGTAAGATAGCGATAGCAACTTCACATTCACAAAACAGAATAAAGGAATCGTACTACAACCACTCGATATAGACATAGTAAATTCTCCTGATAATGTCAAAAAAAGAAACAAGATTTATTATTCCGAACATCCCTACTCAGAGCAAGAATACCACACAAGTCCACTAAAACTCATACAACCTATGAGGGGGTTATGGCCACTCGAGGACCCAATTCAAAGATCAAGTAAAAAGGAATGCATTGCACATGCGTACACCTTAAAAAAATGTAGCTGACGTTTTTGATTGTTATACCCAATGTTTATTTATATATTCAAGATTAAACAATGTCTACGAATGATAAGTTGAAACTTTGAAAGCTCTCTTAAGCCACAAGTGCCAACTCCGCACATCCCTCAACGAAAACCCCTTCATTCCCAACATAATAAAATATTTCAATGTTATACACTACTAACTTACTTACTGATATAACGAAGAAGGGTCTCATAAAACATTGTTGCTTGGGGGGTAAATGTAATTTACCTTTCACAGGTCCCCGAAAGCATCTCAAGCCTCAGACTTAATTCCATGTTCACCACATCCGACATATACTTCATTGTTTGTTGCTCGGAAGGGGTAAAACACTGTTCCTGCACTCACTACCGTGGGGGCGTCCGACAAGGAAAGGCTTTTCTTATAATAATAAAAGATTTAAGTAAACTTACACAGTTACGTCGGGCGCATAGGATATCCCATGTACAAAACGAGAGTCCCTTGAATACTTTAAGTATTTTCTCCAAAGGTTTGAGTAAGGTTTTCCTTATAACAAACCCTCAAATTTTCCATCACAAAGAAGTCGGTGGACCTTTCATAAGACCAGTTAGGGAGATAATACAAATGTAGGACTGACGAGGATATCCCTTGGCCAGGGTACTAAAATTTTTAAGGTCATCATAAGCTAGGTAAGCAAGTTAGATTTGGCCAAAACATGTTTGCATAAGACGGCGTCGAAAACCCACTATCTAGTCATAGCCAGTCACATCCGACAAGCATAATACACAGTTCGTTAAAGCTTCAAAAAGGAAATAGAAATTTACAATGTTCCAACCTTGTAGTCGACCTCCCAGGGATGAAATTGGGATGAGATTATACCAAATTAGATTGCTAAAAAGAAAAGGATGAGCAAGGGTCTCTCTAGTATCATTTCCAAGATGAATTAATACTAGACCGTGATAACATCAAAAGGGCAATAAATACACAACTTCTCATGAGGTAAATATTTTTATTCATTTATCACCTGCTCCCCTCTATAACCATAGGGATACATAAAGGAGGTAAAAAGCAAATCACATTTTTTTTTTTTGTTTTCTAAAGAGGACAGAACTTAAACAAACAACTCCTCATTGCCATGCTTGAGGAAGGTCCAAAACCAGGTCGCAGAAGGAAAGAAAACTACTCCTACAAGCATAACACAGACGTATCTAATAAGACCCCTCACACATCTAGCAAAAGCAAGAAAATACACTCTTGGCGGGAAGGCGTGCAAAAGCCACACAACATTTCAAATGATAAAATTCTCACGCAGAGCTTATCTCAAACCAACACAGCACACAATTACTAGGAGAACAAGCAATAATCATGCATTTAATATAAAAGAAAATAGCTGGAAAAAAGGGAAAAAGCAGCTCATGCCTGTTCCTCCTGATTCAACATCACTCCTGGCTCTGAAAGGCATCTACCGCAATGGTAATTAAACCTTTTCCTTCATCAGATTTGAGGACAGCGTCAAACTCTCGGTCTGAAACACTTCAGCAATTGTAGCTTGTAAGGTGTGATAATTCCAACAGAACCTTTATGCCTGCCAAATCAGTGACTCATTGAAACAGCTCATAAAATTGCAAGGTAAAACGTGCTTCATGAATAATCTGATATGAAACAGGTCGGCCTCTATGAGGTTCTCTTCCATGGGTTACATCGTAAAACAAGCAAGGTCTCAGTAGAGAATCTTTGTAATAAATTTCATCAGTCTGCTTGGTAACACCCTCACTGTCCAAGGCGATTTTGGAGAAACAAGTCGCATAAGATCTAGATCTCGAAAAATATCCTGCTACCTTCATCTCCCAAGACATTTTCTCCAACATTGCAAAGATCTCTGTGCCCGTGGGTGTGATCTACCACTTACACAAAAGCATGCACCATTTTATTGCCCTTTAAACCAACTACATCTCGAGTTTCTTTTTAATTCCTCTATCCTTCATCGATCTCCTTCCCGCACCCTCTCTTTCCTTTCACCCCTCGCCATGAGAGCCTCGCCTACTTAGTGACTCGATGAAGAAGTTCATATAATAATGAAAAAATCATGCTTCATGAATATACTAAAATGAAACAGATCCATCGCCTATGAGATTCTCTTCCATGAGTTACATCGTAAGACAGTAAGAATCAATAGAGAAACTTAACAATAAATTTCATCAGGTCTTCTGGTAACACTCCTGCTGTCACTTAATCCATTTTGATACAAAATATCTTGAAGGAGAATCCCGACTTTGAGGATGCAGTCAAACTAAACGATAACATCATAGTTAGACAACCTGCTTGTTGGAGGCGCTCACGAAGGCTTCCACTATACTTTGTAGCATGCTGCATGGCGTGCCTGAGCCGGAAACAATGGTAAGGGAGTCTCGTTATGGATCCCCAACAAGAACACATCTCACATCCCCAGGAAGAGGAGGAAACACGCCTACTGCACTTGCTTGTCACGTAGGCTTCACGCGGCCAGAGAAGGGAAACAGGCCTCCTTTTCACCCGAAACGCCTCAGGAAACAACAAGGAAACTCCATCCAGTCTCCTCACGCGGCCAGGCCGAAAGAAAACCGTGGGCAGACCAAACAAGGGGGGGACAGAAGACTGCGAATCCTTTTTGCAATAAACAGACCAAGATGCGACTGAGTCAGGTATGCAAGCATGAGGGGAGAAACTTTAATGTTTTTTTTTTTTTTAGGTGTTGGTTGAGCCACCCACCCCCAACCATGATTTCCAACCTAACTCCTTTAATGTGTCTCCACGTAACATAAAGGCAGTTGTTGGGTCAGAGTGAACCGCACAATGAGAACAGTTCAAAGTTCAAATCCACTAAATCAAATAGGTGCGAGTTGATTGATAGTGATTGAGCAGTGTGAACGGATGATGTCGGTTGTGGTTGGAGCAACAGCCATGAAATACCAAGTTTGAAATGAAATCATTATCTAAACCTGAAGAGGGGATTTGGTTCTCACATCGAATTGCTTTGCTTCGGCAATCTCGCCAGTTTATCACAACAAACAACACAACTTGAAGCGGCAAAATTGATATGTTATGGGCAATGCATGACTAGAGCACTTACTTGGAGGAAACAGGTAGGGTACTCTTTATCAAATAAGTGAAGAATTTTTCCCATTTACCTCGGATTACCAATGAAATATTTATTAATCTTCTTATACAAGGATAATGATCGATCTAAACAACGTATTATAATTACCTTTAATTCTTTTAAAAAGAATTTTTGAATACCTTAACCTTATCAAAGAAATTAAGATCATTTTCATTCTATCGACAAGAATGAAGACCATACCCTTATCCCTCGAGAAAAAGTAATGATTATACAATGTAATAATGGCAGACATATCAAAGACCCTATCTTGAGCATAGTTGGTTTCATTGTCTTCCAAACGCACAGGGAACAAATTTCCTCTAAAGATTCATTAATAGATAATAGAATTCAAGCCTTCGCGAGGCTTACCGACCTAGAACAAATTCTCTATATATTTTAAAGTAAAGCACTCAGCCTTTTACATAAGCCCTCAACATAAAAGCACACTCAGAAGTCAGAGTTTCACCTTCCCATTGGAGTAACAAAACCCACACAGAAACCAAGGATCAAATGCTGATTAGAATGGAAAGAGTACCCAAGTTTTTAAAACTACTTGAAAACGATGGCACCCAAGAATACTTGTAAATTTTAAATCCGTATTATTTTTTTATTTTTATTTTTTTTTAGGAAAAAGAAATAAACACAAGAACCAGATATATCACAGCGACCCGTTTATTCACAGAATTTACTCACGCATTCAAGCCGTTAAACCCATATTTTATTTTTACTTTATAGAATAGGTATAACCCAAATACCTAATGAAAAATAGATAATTTCTGTTCATATACTCATTATAATCAAAATGTGCAGCAAAGAAAAGGAGAAGGGAAATCCATGCTTAGCACTCGATTCGGATGAATAGGTGTAACGTAGAACAGGGCATTACATTCTCCTCCCCTTAAGAAAGCATCGTCCTCGATGCGACATAACACAAAGGAAAAGAAATGGTTCGCAACCAAGAACAGGTAAAGGAGAAAGTACACCCTATGGTTTAAAATTTTAGTTGATTAAAGCACGGTCACAAGGTAGCCTTAGGAACATTTGGTAGAATTTTTAACTTTCAATGTTCTGTGAAGATTGGCAGTTCTTTCTTGTTCATCATTTCATTTGTCTCTTTCCATTAGCACTATTCTTAGTTTAATTTCTTTTAAAATTTCATCATTGCAGAGTTTTGGTTTATTCTTTATTGTGGGTGCCCAACATGAACTGCTAACACAACACCCTATCGGTTCACAAGACACTACAGATTCACAAGCACGCAAGAATATACTTCATGATTGTACTACACCACAAAAGGTTACTCAAATACGGAATGGAATAGGCACAGTCCACATAACATAGTACTCGACACACATCAATGACTGATATACCAAAATACTTAACCAAAACAGTACTACAATCCACCAGACATTTCCTCAATTTGCATCAATGAAAAACTCACATAACACCAAACAAATGCTACAGGTACATAGTGTCCACAAGGGAATCAATGACATATCCACAACATCACAACACATATCCATCTGACATGAGTAACACATACATCAAAATACCACTACAAAACATCACAATAACTCAACATATATCCTGAAACATCAACCATACAGACAAATATCATAAGCCTCCCTCAAACTCTTATGCCTCCCTCAAATCTCTTATGCCTCCCTCAAGTCTCTTATGCCTCCCTCAAACTCTTATGCCTCCCTCAAGGCCTCCCTCAAGTCTCTTATGCCTCCCTCAAGTCTCTTATGGGAGGCCGGTTGACCTACGGTCCAAGACACATAGAGTTCGAACACTCCTAACCCAAGTGACATAATAACGCGTGGTTCAACAACCCGCTAGTTATATGTACTCCTTGGGGCGTACCCCCATACAACGAAGCGGGTCCATAGGTCCAACCATTCCATGGTGCATCCCATGACCCTATTCCACACATCACGACAATAGAACCAACACAACAATCCAATCAAAGTGCCAAGTGGCAAAGTACAAGCCTTGGGCAAGGTGGTAAAATTTCAAATTTAAAAGAAGACCCCAAATCAAGCTAAAATAAATGGCCAAATAGCCATAGTTAGTATCAAAATCCCCATGTTAGTGCCACAAACCAAGGAAATGCCCAAAATTGTAAAGCATGGCAATCAAGAAAAGCTGCTGGTCCTTACAAAATAAAGTAAAAAGTTCAATTTACGAATAAAATCAACTTATAATAATGTCACATTACGATAACTACGTGGCCTTATCTAGCCACCAAAGGGGTACTCAACGAGTTGCTAGCACTCGGACATCGAGCCTCAGCTCATAAAATACATATCAATAATACAACTGTCATCACCTCCATCTGAATCATCCCGCCACCACTTCGACAAGGCTAAACATAGTCATAGATACACTTAGGTTGCATACATACAACCACATAGGGAGAGAGGAAAGAATCACATGTTATCTACTAAACCGAGTTTTGACTCGAGTTAATGACCCATGGTACACCATTCCTCACTCTCAACATACACTTCTACCGATTTCCCTCAGGATCGGTTAGCGTAAGGTTCACAACATAACATACAACAACATCACTAACATAACGGTGGCACACACATAACTACCATAACGTCTTACATATGGTACATATACAGGGTAGATCACGATCATACATTCACTGAGTGTAACACATCACTTTACCACATTCTGCACCCAAAGTGCAAGCACCATACGATAGGGTTCATACACTCACCATATGACCCAAAATCACAACATGAAGCATTACATATTTGCACAGTCATACATACGATGAACATAGTACATCTCAACATAACATCTACTGCTGCATAACAAGGTGGTATACACATTTCTTCAAACATGGTAAAAACATCATGATACAACTCATTTCTTTTAACATCAAACTAGTCATACAACACATTGATACACCCACATATCACAATATGCCACAATGCTCCAACACTACGTCATCCACATTAGAATTCTTTTCACACATCTCAAACAACAATTCACACGTGAACTCTTCATAGAATCCACAAGAAGGAGAGAGAATACTCCCATCCCCAACATATCAACATGATGACAAACACGCACTAAGTGACATACACATCATGTGCATTCACAATATCACAATTACGACAATAATCACATCACGTTTAAAGCACATTACTCTTCCAATATCTACCACCATCATGCAACATCATCATCATCATGCAGTAACACCACCACCACCATGTAACATCATCATATAACACCAATCCGGCCCATAGGTTCGAGAGCATGAACCTACGCTCTGATACCAAGTGTAACAACCCAAAACCACACACACGAACAACACAGTGAAATACAGGATAATTTTTTTGACTTGCTTGACACATAACATGACGCAACATGCCGTCACCAAGGATACAACTAACACTGTGAACAACTTGATACAAGGATGGCCATAAAGGCAGCACGGAAAAACGTTCACACCTATCAAGGACAATTTACTTTTCTTTTTGACAAGACAACATGGAAGTCCAACCACATGACACACTTACATTTAGGGGCATCCCACGAGGAAATTCTTGTTAAATTTTCTTGTTTACTAAAGTGTCTCTTAATTCTTAACTTACGTTCTTATAAAATTTCATGTAATGATTCACACAATTCTTTTCACAAGGGAGAACTTCTTTCTTATTCATTTGATTTTAGAACATTTTCCATTTCTTACAAGGTTAATTAATCTTACTCAAGCTTCTAACACATGCTCCACAACTCTATTGCACAGTGAAGGCATAAGCTCCGATTGAGAGGAAAGTACCGCTTAGGGTTCATAACAATAACCTTCTTGTTTAAGGATCAAATTTTGACCTTGCTTAGGAAATATCACCATGAATCATGGTAAGGGTTAACGGAACAGGACAACAGAATTCAGCTTCAAGGTCACATTGTCCACTATCCGTCTTATATTGAGGCTAAGAGTTTATCAAGATTGGTTAAATGTTCCATCTAGACTTTACTTTATTAAGTTTGACAAAGGAGAACATTTCAAACGATAGAGAGATATTTAAGGTTTTATTAATCAATTTCCCTCCTACTCATTAAATCCTATCATCTTCTAAAATCTAACCATTGATTTCACCATGAGATCATTTAAGGTTTCACCAAAAAGATAGTGTTTATTAGTTTAGCTCGGGGAAAAACAAGTAATCATATTTTGTTACAAAAGATAGATTCCTCTTGATTGTTCCAGGTCTCAAAGGTTTCAAGTGGATCACATCTACATTAATATGTTCATATACATAAATTTTCGTTTAACTTTTATAAGGACTATCCAGTCCACTTTATAGTGCTTACAAACTCATTGCTACTATGCCTTAGTAGGATTTACAACTCAACATTTTAACTCAAGAGCAAAGTTTGACAGTTACAACAACAATATTCTACAATACATTTACTAAGGCACTGACCCTTCTTCTAAAATTTTTTTCACTAGATGTTATCAATAGTTTAACCATAAAAGACAACGTACAAGCACCAAAGTGGATATCATCTATGCAACTACAACAGCCACTTCTTTCATACTTGAGCTCGGAAAAACAACCTGCAAAAACATGTTAGCTTTTGTCAGTTCAAAAGAACTGGCATGAGCATGCATTCCCTTTTCCTAGATATTTCATCAAAATTAATTGAATGACTAGTGCATGATTTCCATTCCAAGGCATAAGCAAAAGTAATTTGTATGAAGGTAAACAAAATAGATATCTAGTTAACAAAAGGCACACTGCAGAACATATGAAAGCCAAAATTGTGCATTTTCTATCCAAGGTTACCCTTACACCCTACATTCTAAATTATAACAAATTTCCCACATAATACACCTTTTTATTTTCCTTAAGTAAGATAGCGATAGCAGCTTCACATTCACAAAACAGAATAAAGGAATCGTACTACAACCACCCGATATAGAAATAGTAAATTCTCCTGATAATGTCAAAAAAAAGTAACAAGATTTATTATTCCGAACATCCCTACTCAGAGCAAGAATGCCACACAAGTCCACTAAAACTCATACAGCCTATGAGGGGGGGGTTATGGCCACTCAAGGACCCAATTCAAAGATCATGTAAAAAGGAATGCATTGCACATGCGTACACCTTAAAGAATGTAGCTGACGTTTTTGATTGTTATACCCAATATTTATTTATATATTCAAGGTTAAACAACGTCCACGTATGATAAGTTGAAACTTTGAAAGCACTCTTAAGCCGCAAGTGCCAACTCCGCACATCCCTCAACGAAAAACCCTTCATTCCCAACATAATAAAATATTTCAATGTTATACACTATTAACTTACTTACTGATATAACGAAGAAAGGTCTCATAAAACATTGTTGCTTGGGGGTAAATGTAATTTACCTTTCACAGGTCCCCAAAAGCATCTCAAGCCTCAGACTTAGTTCCATGTTCACCACATCCGACATATACTTCATTGTTTGTTGCTCGGAAGGGGTAAAACACTGTTCATGCACTCACTACCATGGGGGCGTCCGACAAGGAAAGGCTTTTCTTATAATAATAAAAATAATTAAGTAAACTTACACAGTTACGTCGGGCGCATAGGATATCCCATGTACAAAACGAGAGTCCCTTGAATACTTTAAGTATTTTCTCCAAAGGTTTGAGTAAGGTTTTCCTTATAACAAACCCTCAAATTTTCCATCTCAAAGAAGCCGATGGACCTTTCATAAGACCAGTTAGGGAGGTAATACAAATGTAGGACTGACGAGGATATCCCTTGGCCAGGGTACTAAAATTTTTAAGGTCATCATAAGCTAGGTAAGCAAGTTAGATTTGGCCAAAACATGTTTGCATAAGACGGCATCGAAAACCCACTATCTAGTCATAGCCAGTCACATCCGACAAGCATAATACATAGTTCGTTAAAGCTTCAAAAAGGAAATAGAAATTTACAATGTTCCAACCTTGTAGTCGACCTCCCAGGGATGAAATTGGGATGAGATTATACCAAATTAGATTGCTAAAAAGAAAAGGATGAGCAAGGGTCGCTCTAGTATCATTTCCAATACGAATTAATATTAGACCGTGATAACAACAAAAGGGCAATAAATACACTTCTTCTCCAGAGGTAAATAGTTTTATTCATTTATCACCTGCTCTCCTCTATAACCATAGGGATACATAACGGAGGTAAAAAGCAAATCACATTTTTTTGTTTTCTAAAGAGGACAACACTTAAACAAACAACTCCTCATTGCCATGCTGAGGAAGGTCCAAAACCAGGTCGCAGAAGGAAGAAAACTGCTCCTACAGGCATAACACAGACGTATCTAATAAGACCCCTCACACATCTAGCAAAAGCAAGAAAATACACTCTTGGCGGGGAAGGCGTGCAAAAGCCACACAACATTTCAAATGATAAAAATCTCACGCAGAGCTTATCTCAAACCAACACAGCACACAATTACCAGGAGAACAAGCAATAATCATGCATTTAATTATAAAAGGAAATAGCTGGAAAAAAGGGAAAAAAGCTCATGCCTGTTCCTCCTGATTCAACATCACTCCTGGCTCTGAAAGGCATCTACCACAATGGTAATTAAACCTTTTCCTTCATCAGATTTGAGGACAACGTCAAACTCTCGGTGCAAACACTTCAGCTGTAGCTTGTAAGGTGTGATAATTCCAACAGAAACCTTTATGCCTGCCAAATCAGTGACTCGTTGAAACAGCTCATAAAATTGCAAGGTAAAACGTGCTTCATGAATAATCTGATATGAAACAGGTCGGCCTCTATGAGGTTCTCTTCCATGGGTTACATCGTAAAACAAGCAAGGTCTCAGTAGAGAATCTCTGTAATAAATTTCATCAGGTCTGCTGGTAACACCCTCACTGTCCAAGGTCGATTTTGGAGAAACAACTCAATACAAGATCTGGATCTGAAAAATATCCTACTACCTTCATCTCCCAAGACATTTTCTCCAACATTGCAAAGATCTCCTGTGCCCGTGGGTGTGATCTGCCACTTACACAAAAGCATGCACCATTTTATTGCCTTTAAACCAACTACATCCGAGTTTCTTTTTAATTCCTCTATCCTTCATCGATCTCCTTCCTGCACCCTCTCTTTCCTTTCACCCCTCGCCATGAGAGCCTGCCTACTTAGTGACTCGATGAAGAAGTTCATATAATAGCAAGCAAATCGTGCTTCATGAATATACTAAAATGAAACAGATCCACGCCTATGAGATTCTCTTCCATGAGTTACATCGTAAGACAAGTAAGAAGCAATAGAGAATCTTAGAAATAAATTTCATCAGGTCTTCTGGTAACACTCCTGCTGTCACTTAATCGATTTTGATACAAAATATCTTGAAGGAGAATCCCGACTTTGAGGATGCAGTCAAAACTGAACGGATAACATCATAGTTGGACAACCTGCTTGTTGGAGGCGCTCACGAAGGCTTCCACTATACTGTAACGTGCCTGCAGCCAGGCTGGAAACAGTGGCAGGTCTCTGCTATGGATCCCCAACAAGAACACATCTCACAGCGCCCAGGAAGAGGAGGAAACACGCCCACTTCTTGCTGGTAGCTGTGCGCGGCCAGAGAAGGGAAACAGGCCTCCATTTCACCCGAACGCCTCAGGAAACAACAAGGAAAATCCATCTAGTCTCCTCACGCGGCCAGACCGAAAGAAAACCGGGCGAGACCAAACAAGGGCGGGGACGAAGAGGCTGCGAATCCTTTTGCAATAAATGCAGACCAAGATGCGACACAGGCTGCAAGACACGCAAGGGAGGAAACTTTAATGTTTTTTTTTTTGGCAGGTGTTGGTTGAGCCACCCACCCCCAACCATGATTTCCAACCTAACTTCTTTTATGTGTCTCCACGTAACATTAAAGCAGTTGTTGGGTCAGAGTGAACCGCATAATGAGAACAGTTCAAAGTTCAAATCTACTAAATCAAATAAGTGCGAGTTGATTGATAGTGATTGAGCAGTGTGAACGGATGATGTCGGTTGTGGTTGGAGCAACAGCCATGAAATACCAAGTTTGAAATGAAATCATTATCTAAACCTGAAGAGGGGATTTGGTTCTCACATCGAATTGCTTTGCTTCGGCAATCTCGCCAGTTTATCACAACAAAAACACAACTTGAAGCGGCAAAATTGATATGTTATGGGCAATGCATGACTAGAGCACTTACTTGGAGGAAGCAGGTAGGGTACTCTTTATCAAATAAGTGAAGAATTTTTCCCATTTACCTCAGATTACCAATGAAATATTTATTAATCTTCTTATACAAGGATAATGATCGAACCATACAACGTATTATTAATTACCTTTAATTCTTTTAAAGAATTTCTGAATACCTTAACCTTATCAAAGAAATTAAGATCATTTTCATTCTATCGACAAGAATGAAGACCATACCCTTATCCCTCGAGAAAAAGTAATGATTATACAATGTAATGGCAGACATATCAAAGACCCTATACTGAGCAATAGTTGGTTTCATCGCCTTCCAAACGCATAGGGAAAAAATTTCCTCTAAAGATTCATTAATAGATAACAGAATTCAAGCCTTCGCGAGGCTTACCGACCCAGAACAGAATTCTCTATATATTTTAAAGTAAAGCACTCAGCCTTTTACATAAGCCCTCAACATAAAAGCACACTCAGAAGTCTGACTTTCACCTTCCCATTGGAGTAACAAAACCCACACAGAAACCAAGGATCAAATGCTGATTTGAATGGAAAGAGTACCCAAGTTTTTAAAACTACTGGAAAACGACGGCACCCAAGAATACTTGTAAATTTTAAATCCGTATTATTATTTTTTATTTTTATTTTTTTAGAAAAGAAATAAACACAAGAACCAGATATATCACAGCGACCCGTTTATTCACAGAATTTACTCACGCATTCAAGCCGTTAACCCATATTTTATTTTTACTTTACAGAATAGGTATAACCCAAATACCCAATGACAAACAGAGAATTTCTGTTCATATACTCATTATAATCGAAATGAGCAACAAAGAAAAGGAGAAGGGCAATCCATGCTTAGCACTCGATTCAGGATGAACAAGTGTGATGTAGAACAGGGCATTACAAAATTACCTTACAAATCCATCCTAAATCCATCTAAGAAGAATTCTCCATGTCTAATTGACATGTTGAGAGAGGAAGAAGATCAATTGATTAGAATTTCATAAATTA
This sequence comes from Taxus wallichiana var. yunnanensis, assembly GCA_018340775.1. Taxonomy (NCBI): domain Eukaryota; kingdom Viridiplantae; phylum Streptophyta; class Pinopsida; order Cupressales; family Taxaceae; genus Taxus; species Taxus wallichiana. The sequence goes on from CM031239.1 coordinate 190,517,094, forward strand.
AAATTTACCAGCTTGCCTTTTAAAATCCTGCAGATTGTTTTCATAAAATTGAACACTTCAACATTAAAAAAATAATAAATTAATGATTCTTGTGCAAGAGGATGTTGAGAGCTTTCCAAAAAGTCCTCGTTTTCCCAAAAATGATCTCCCAATCAAAAGTTATGGCCTTCTGAAGTTTTTCTTCATTTGGCGTCAAAAATAATTCTAACTGTCAAAAATAATTTGGGAAAATTTTCTTGGCGGACCTGGGCTGAATTTTCCTTAGTGATTTTTGGTCAAAAACACCAAAGGCACGAATTCTCCCACTACTCTGCTGACCCGCAAGCCTTTCTTTTTGTCAAATCGCCTAAGTTCAAAAAAAGAAATTTTGAAAAAATTCCCTCCATGGACCCGCTGCCTGCTTTGCCTTTTTGGTTGTTTTTCGCACCGCGTGGGCCCGCAATAGTTAACCTAACCTTTAAATAATTTGGGAATTTTTTCTAAGTTTCCTCCACCACCCCACCTGCGCCCGCACCTAATTAGGGGCTGCCACGTGGCGTCACAATGCATCGACAGAGGAGGAGATCCCCTTTTTTTAGCTTAGCGCTTGAAATTTTTTTTTTTTTTTTTTTTTGGGAAAAATATCCTAAATTCTCCCACCGCCCACCGATCCGCATCCAATAGATGGCTGACACGTGTCTTCACAATGCTTCCGCGGAGGTGCGGAACTTTTTAAGTCTTTAAACCTTTTTCGCAAAAGTCAAAATTTGCTAAATTGCTCCGACGGCCCGATGGGCCGCAACCAATATTTGAGTGACATGTGGCATCGTTCGGGAATTCCGAGGCATGGGCTATTTTAATCCTTTGCGCTTTTAACCCTAAAGTATAAAATCTCTAAGTTTCCCCGCAAGTCCGTTTCCCCTGTGACCAATTAGCACTTGACATGTGGCACTTTGGGCATTGGCGGAGGTGTGGATCGTTTGATTCCATAGCGCCTTTCGGCCAAAAAGGGATCATTGTCTTAAAATCCTCTGACGGCCCGATTTTCCGCCAGAGTTTTTAAATGTCGACATGTGTCCTCTTTGGGCTCATGGGTACACGAAGGAAGATCACGATTTTGTTATAAAAGGGAAAATGCGCTAAAAATCTCCCCACTCCGCCGGCCTACGCATGGGAAAATTTTCTTCCCTAAGGCTGCGGAGAACCACTCTTGGGAAAAATCTCCTCCCAAGGTTTGTCGGCCCATAAGTTGAGAAATATGAGGAGTTAGGAGGACTTCTTTATATCATCAGAAAGGTGAGGAAATTTTTTATCTAATGGAAATGTTTTTGGGAAGTTTTGAGTGCACTAATTTTGAGAAAAATCAAGTTGAATCTTTTAAGCCTGTTAGAGGGTGGTTTAACGAGAAATTACCCTCTTAACCTAATAGATTAATCTAACCCTAAGTTTGGACCTTTTGATCTTTTATAGTTGTATTAGTAAAACTATAAGTTATTAATAGTTTTTAGCTTAGAAACTTTCTTGTGACAACTGTTGTCTTGTAACCTGGTTGTAGACTCTTTAAAAAAAAATTATTTCATAATTTGCCTAACTAATTCTAGGTTGTTCTTGGGTCAGAAGTGGGTTTTTAGCAGGCATCACAATACACATCCTAAGAAAATTTCACTACCCAACAACATCAAGCAAGAAACACATTCATTCAACACATAAACATACAAGAAAAGAGAAGAAACCAAGGGTGAAAAACCCTACCTTACCATATAGCAAGAATCCACTTCACAAGCAAGTCCCCAAATCCTCCAAGCTCAAGCAATTTCAAGCAATCTTCAACTTCAAAATCACTCCAAAAGCAAGCATCCCAAAACGCAGAGAGCCAAAACCAAACAAGTAACCCCTAAAACTTCACAAAATTTCTAATAAATAGAAAAGAGGAGAGAAAGATAATGTTGCTCCATATAGGATGCCACATAATTTATTCTCCATCACACATCACCCAAGTCAAGACCATACCCCAAAGCATAATAAATTAGTGGTTGGGGAAAAGACCACCTTATTACATACTCAACCCAACCCACATCGCTTAAGGAGAAAAATAATTACCCATGTAAGAAAAGTGCAATCAATTTTCCTTTTCCTTCATAAAACACAAAATAGGACCTAAAATAAGTCCCTCACATCATAGGCTAGGTGGGTGGCTGGCTTTAAGAGGTGTGGGACAAGCTTAGCTTGTCCCACAAGTCTCCAAAATAGCCTAAAAGGTAAAAATCCGAATTTCTCAAGGAAGATTGAGTACACACTACCCCAAAAAAATTAAATTCATTCCAAGCCAACACACATTAAAGCTACCAAATCACATTTATTTCCCCTCTTTCTGTCACATCCTACTTAACACTAGATAAGCACTTTTAAATTAACTGAAGAGGGGTGCTATACACAATTAATAAAATTGAATCCACATGCAAATAAAAATACAATAACTCACAATTAAATAAAATCAACAAGACAAAATTACAAACATTTCCAAGGTCACTTTTGAGGTCACCCCCAATGGGGACCTCCTAACAAACTACAACAACAAACAACATACGAAAAATACATGATGCCATGGTGACCTTTTGCTAATACTCCATATTCTTTCATTGTTGGGCTCCTACCCCCTTTGGTTTATTGTGTTGCAAACACCTGTGAAATTTAAAACAATACCTTTTTAGCCTCATGATGATATTAACAACATCGAAATAATAAAAATACATGCATATACATATAATCAATTATCGCAACTTAAACCAAGACAAGTAATTTGCCATCATTCACAATTTCAATTATTTCAATTTCATTACTTTATCAACTAGCAATAAGATCATGACATCAAATACATCATCTAACATCATATAATTATCGAAATAAATGCATTAGTCCAATATAATCTCAAAATCAACAATTCGATATATCCAAATATGCATATAATCCATCCTATAAATCATGTCATAAGTCTAACATCCACACTGTCTATAAATTAACTAATCAAAATAACAATGTCCATCTATCAATATCTAAAATGTAATATAAATGTCCAAAAATTTAGTCTATGCTAAGAAACATCATAACCATATAAATGTTGAAGAGGAGTGATACTACAATTTCTCATTCTTACATATATGGTGCTCTCTATGAAGATTGTCCTCTTACCCCTCCTGGTTCTAGAATTCTCCTCGGATGAAATTAACTTTAGGATATGAAAACACCTCTTTTCTCATATGTATGTCATGGAGATAGATGATGCCTTGATCCTTTACACATGATGGTCCTAAATTCCTCGGTAGCTTGACTAGCTCATCTTGGCTTGTTCCTTGAAGAGGTTTTAACATGATGGTAGAGTCAAGATATGATGATCCTTAACTCACTCCATGAGCTTCCCATTTCACCTTTGAACATGATGACACCATTTTTAACTTCATGGTGAAAGCCACTCTTTGAAGTTCAAGATGTGAGCACATCGCCAAGTATTGATTAAGTGTTTGGAAACAATCTAAAGAGATATGCACTATTTTTGAGCTTGAGATGAATACCATCACCACTCATGGTGATCATTCCCTCAATGATCCTTTCTCATGATGCTCATGATGATCATTCCCTTAATGACTTATAATTGCATATTGTGATCATTTATCTACTTTTGGTGTTCTATTGTTGTTGATATTCAAATCTATTAAGTAATTTTATGACAAATATACAATGGTAGTTCATGACATCTAGCATTTAATTCCAACCTTGACTGTGTTCTATTAACTCTCACGTTTTTTCTCACCTAAAGCTTAATGTTGGGAGAATATCAAACATCCATAAATATGGGTTATAAAAGAATAAACTTGAATTTAATCCTCCTAAAGCTTATTCAATGGGTAAATGAGTAAAGAAGGGTGTGTATGATAAGAAATCTAAATTTTCTCCCTATCAGGTTATCTAAAACCCTATTTTGGGGTTTCAACAAGAAACTATTGATATCTCAGCTGATAAGGATTCTTAGAAGATAAATCTACCTAGAATTGGGTTATAAAACTTAGGAGTCTTCTTGAGTGACACCATTGCGGAGAAGAATCTAATACCATTTTGGAGAACACCATTTTGATCAATTTTATCCACATGGAATTAGAAATTGAAGGTGAATGACATGTTCCTAGCATCTACAATGTATTTAGATCATTACAAACACTAATTAAGTGTTTAGAAACACTCTTGGGAGGTATGTATTGCTTGAGAGTATGAAATGATTATTAGTATCATATTTGGTGGCCTTGGATAAAAATGTATGCTCCCAAAATGTAAAGGATTATTCAATATTTCTGGTGGTGTAGATGAGAGAGATATGAGGAGCAAGAATAAGTTAGAAGATTCATTCCTCAAGGAGGAGGAACTGAGGGGAGAGGCAAAGAGAGAATTTTGTATGTAAAGCTATAGACTATTAAATAAACTCTATTCTAAATTGCATATGGATCTCCTTCTTGTACATTGTTGAGATTTCCCTTGATGTTGTGGTTGAGGCCTATGATTCTATTGATGGGTATATAGAATTATTTGTTTCTTCATAGACATTTCATGGAAGTTAAATAGTGGGCACTCTGTTTCAACATGTAAATTCCTAAATAGAAATTGTAAATGTGTATTGTTGTATGTTTGGGGTATATTGGAATGTGAATATGGAAGAGTATTTTCTTTTACAAAAACCATGTGATGAGGGGTGTGGAGCTCTGCTACTTGAGTTTTAGAATTGAACAAGTTGTTATTATGTGTTCCATGCATGAATCTCTAAGAGACTGTGGACTGATACAATGAGAAACTGATTGAAGGAGTTACTTTACATGTGTGTGGGAACCATTAGACTTGAACAAAGGGGTAAGAAGACTATTCTCATAAGTATTTTCCTTTGATTGAAGAATAAAATCACAGGTAAGCCATTATGTTGACTGTGACTATGTATTGGTGTACAAAATTTAGTATCCTGGCAAAGGTAGGAAGAAGTATTGAATTCAGTAAGAAGAGTAGAGGAATTATTTTTTACAAGGTTACTTTTGATGCTTTTAAGGTCAAACAATGCACATAATGTTTTGTGTTATTATCTATCTTGAATATAACTAGAGGTTAAATAGACAAACCCTACTGAGACATTCCTGTAGCTACAAGTCAAACATGATCTAGAAGATTAACTAGTGCAAGAACCTTCACTACTAAGATAGAAACAAGGGAATAGTTGGGACCATTCGTGTGTCCAAAATTCCAGGTTTAAAAATGATTATAACTCTTTTTACAAGCTTATTTGCTTTCTCGGGTTGAAGGCATGGTACAACTAGTGCTTAGGTTTTTAAAACCCAAATCAGGGAATTTAGACCCCAAATTTTCAAGAATAAACAAAGACAAGGTCCTTGAAAGGAATATGAAGGAATTTTAAGTTTTCTTTGGTCAAAATCAGTGATATCATTGACAATTAGCATGCACAGTTACAGTCACAATTTGAAGACCTAAAGGGAGACTGAGACATAGGGTTTTGAGGGATGTTTTGCAAAGAAGCACATATTGAAATATTGCATAGAGGGAGAAGGCATAAATGGGTATCTAGGAAACCCATCAGTATGGTTTGAAACCCCATAGATTGAAAGGTACACTAGAAAATTCACAAGACCAAGGCTAGAAGAGAGTTAATAGGCTAAAAATGAGACAAGCCAATAACAAGAGAAGTTTACAGGGTTGAAATTTGAAATTTTTCATTGATATGAGGATGTGTTTTTTTAGTTGTGGATATGATTATATGTTTATAATCATGGATATTGCATGGGAATGGCTCTTGAGAGCTAAAACATGGTAGGTTTGATTAAACTGAGAGGATTAATGATTTTTTTGATTAATTGTCACTTTTTGAATGGTTTTATGTTATTCTGAGCATGGTGAAACAATATAAATAGTTGGAAGAAGAAAATGGAAGTAAAAAATTCTAAATTCGTGTTAGTAATTATGACACTTAAAACTAGTGAAAGGAATAGAGTGGAAGTATAAGAAAATGAGGTTTTAAAATAAAATGAGTCATTTTAGCGAGTTGGTTAGGCTTGTGTACAAAATGTGAGAGCGGGATATGGGGGTTGGAAGGGTAAGTTTTAGGTTGATTATGCCATTTTTTCATATTTGATCCTATAGAGCTTGTTGGAAAGACTTCTAAAAATAAGATACTAATGAGAATGATTGAAATTGGTTGCTTTATGAGTTGATGAATGCATGAAAATGTGTTGGAGCTCTGCATCACCTCATGATGTTTCAAATCCTTCATAGACCTCATGATGACCATTCCCTTGATTCTTTGAATCGATAAAAACTTACATATGTGTTTTGATTTATTATGTGTTATAAGGAATTGCATGAGTCCATAAATTCGAGCAATTGTTGCTACCTTTACGAGTTATGAGGTTTATAAAATATAGTTTTAACACATCTAAAACTCCTACAAATGTCAATAACCAATCAAGAAGACCCCAAAACCTAAACAATTACTATATTCTTTCACAAAACAAATATTGATTGTATAATTTAAACTCTAAAAGCTTTACACCGAATGCTGAAATCCTAAAAATACATATGTACTAACCAGATTAAAATATGAAAAACTATCTTCTAAATTGTGACAGATGGAGTTATGAGACTAGTTCCATAAGGTGCAGAGTGACCCTAATTTATTATATTTACTAAAATAAATTTAAAGTATAAGTTTTTATTTTATTATTATTTCAAAGAAAAAACTTAAACCATTTATTTTAGTAAATATATCCCTCCCATAAACACATATAACACATAGCAAATATAAACATGAGCGTATTATAATGCACTCGTGTTATAGCGTGAGTGCATTATAACACGCTTGCGTTATAACACGCTCACGTTTTAGGATTTGTAATTACGAATCCTAGAAATTCATAACGTTCTCGCACTTTCTCAAAACGTGCTCGTGTTTTTCTTAAAAGAAAAAGTTTTGCCATTTTTTGGTCCCCCATCTTCATGCACTTTCCCAAATATTTGCTAGATGAATTATTTGTTGTGTATTTCATGAAACTTCGCCTACTCTATAGTTATCATAAAATTAGAATCAAATATAAGGATATATAAGATATATTTTGGAACCCATAAGGGCCATATGAAATTAGATAGTGATGTCTTTTGGCCTTACAAATACACAATCTACATTTTAGAGTTTAATGAACTCCATCTTTCAACCATTTCTACAAAAACAATCATCATATTCAAAGTTCTTATTCCTCTCTACTAGTGATGGTGCATATGAAGGATGAGACTTGGGGCATGTGTCTAGACTAAAAATAACTCAACAAGTACTCCATCAAAGATAAGATCCTAGTGCTTCTAGTTGATGATTTTCTCTGATAATTTACATGGTGTTGTTTATTTCATGAATAATGACCTATTCTTTGGATATCATCAAATTAGAATTGAAGGAAAGGATAGACATAAGATATCTTTTAATACATATGAGTTCCACTATCAATTTATGCCTAAAAAATTCATCATCTACATTTTTTTCTTTCAACCATTTATTAGAAATTCCTATTAATGTTTTTTATGAAATTTTAATACAATAAAACATGGAGGAATACTTAGATCATGTGAATCAAGTATTTAATAATCTTAAACAACATCATCTTTAAGCCAACCTTCTAAACTTGATTTTGGAGTCAAGGATGTCGATTATTTAGGTCACATTGTTTGTCATAAAGGAATGAAGGTGTAACCTCACAAGATCAAGACCATGGTAAAATAGTTATTTCCTAGACCATTCAAATACCTATGGGGATTATTAGGGCTCACAAGTGATTATCATTGTTTTGTACAGAATTGTGGTAGTATAAAAACACTACGATATTTATTGAAGAAGAACTCCTTCTATGGGAATGAAGAAGCCATTGGGGTATTTGAGAAGTTGAAGGAGGCCATGTGCACCACCCTTTCTCTAGCTACCCTATACTTTTCCAAAACCTTCATTATTTAATGTAATGTTTCAAGTATGGAATGTAGACAATGTTGATGCAAGAGGGATGACCCGTTGCATTTAAAAGCATCTAAATCAAAAGTAAGAGTTTTTCGGATCCAATTTATGAGAAGGATGTGATGGTTCTCCTTCATACAATAAAAAAATGGTGACCATATTTTATGGAAAGCACTTTAAAGGGAAGATAGATTTGAATAGTCTAAAATACTTCTTGGAGCATATATTTTCATCATAAGAAAAATAAAAAATGGATCATGTAGATATTGTTGTAGAAATTACTCCATATCAAAGAATTTCTTTCTTGTGAAAGAGCCTAAGGCTTAGATGTGCACAACACAAAATGGGTGTCAATCAACTTCATTATTTTACTTGAATGTAAGCATTACATATATAGTGTGAATATCTTCGATAAGAAAGGAATCAACACTTATTCTTTTATCCCTTACATTTCTCATTCTATTCCATACATCTCTCTCTTATTCTCTCCTAAATATTTTCACTCAACCTATCTTCTACGTGAGTTGCATTTTCAACTCATTATTATTCACACACAAATATTAAACTATCTCTTACAATAGTATTGGTCACCATGTGAGCACTAATACATTTATTTCCTAACATTCCCCCTAGTGCGAACATGTGGAGGGGAATCGAACATCTATATCGCCCCCACAAGTTTAATGTCATATTTGGTCGAGAATGCACCCAGTACAAAATATGTGATTAGTACATTGAATCGAGAGAGATTTATTACATTGAAGATCGTTCAAGATCTTGTTTTATTGAAAATTTTACCTTTAAGGACTTATTTTACACTTTCAACAAAAATTGATTGACGCTCAAAATGACGAAGGACACAAATAATGACTCAAGTCACAAAACTATCAACTATAGACACCAAAAAATGACTATGATCAACAAACAACAAATATTAAAAAGAAAATATAAAATTCATTTAAAAAAAAAAAAAAAAACTAATCTAGACTTATACAAAGATAAAACTAAACTTATACTAAACAAACAATATAATAACATATTTAAAATTATAATATATAATAATAATAAAACTTAAAACCTAAAGTCTATAAATCTAAATACCACGAACCATTACCTAACAAAACCATTTAATCCTAAAAACTATTATAAATTCCTAAAAAGTAAAAAGTAAACCAGAACTACTTTAAAACGATGTAAATCCCGTAACCATAGTTTTTGAATTTTTAATGAAGATGGGCCTCTATAGTTTGTCATTTTGATTGCTTGGTATGATAATAATTGTGAAAAACATTAATGAAATGCGTATAGAGGATCCGGCACTAGAAAAACAAGACACGTCTTGTTGATATGGACCATCTATTATGTGGCATGTTATGTTGACATGGTTCTTTCGTATGGGTTGAAGTATGTATGTGATGCAAAATGAGTGAAGGGTAGCTCTCGCCATTGTGAAACGTCTTTGGCGTAATAATATTGACACTTGTAAATTCTTAGAGATAGATGTTTATAAAAAAATTGAATTATTGTAAAGGACATTATAAGTGTATATATGTGTGCGTGTCATAATATTTGAAGTTGTTATTATAAATCATATCATTTTCATTTTAAAATAGTTCAAGACAACTCTTACCTTATAATGTTTTTTTGAAAAGATTATGTAAATCATGTATTGTAAATAATTAAAGTATGGATTTTCATTTAACTATTATACATATGAAGTTATATCAACATTCTTTGTACTTTTAACATTGAATTATATCGATATTCATTTGTATAATAATTTTTATATCCTTTTATATATACTTTAATTATTCATATCATTTTATTATTAATTTCTCTATGATGAGCATTAATGGAGGGATTTAATCCCAAATAAACCATGAATCTCTTTTAAAAAATGAAATCAAATGAAATCAATATATCTTTAGTGTTGCAATTATTCTTCCACAACTACTACGTCAATATGCACACTCCGCATTCCCTACCATTTTATTGTCGGGGAAAAAAGCGAGAGGGGTAAAATCAAAACATTTGATCCTTGAAAAAATGGTAAGAATTTCTTTGCACGTGATTTTAAACCATTTATCTATATGTATTTTCACATATTTTTATAACAATATTAAACGGTAACTTGATATTAATATTAAAAATATTATAGAAGAAAATAAAAGTGAATATCAAATAATTCCATGGAGTCCACCGGGATCAAGTCCGGGCCGAGTGCAAGCCCCATAGATACCCACACGGAGAGTCACACTTGAGGCCGAGGATTGTACCTTGGGTGACTTTGACAACATGGATGCCCCTTACCCATAGATGCTTAGGCTTGAAGGTGCTCAATGGTTTAGTTTCTTCACATACTTCATATCACTAAATCTATATGTTCCCTCCGAATTTAGGCAGAGATACCATTAAGTTTTATGTAATCTAGTGCCCAATTTGACATTGCTCAATCAAAAATATCAAATAATTTATCTAATAAATTAAAAATACTATGCAATTAATTTATGATAAAATGTAAAATAATGAGTAAAAATCTCATCTACATATCAAAGGGTTGTAGTCTAAAGATATGTATGATGATGTAAAAAGTATTTCCTAGACATCCACAAAAATATAAAGTTAAAAGATACCAAGTAATTTGAGGTGGAAATTATGCCCCAAACAAATTCGACACAATAAAATCCAGTAATTCTTTGGAGATAAACCTAAGAATTCTGTACAACTAAATTACTAATCCATGTTAACTTTGATTCAATAAAAAATAAACCTAATCCACACATGAAAATTTTAAGTGTAAAGTAAGTAGAAACTGCAGTACTTATTTCAATTATACAACGGAGTTTGAAAATAATGTAACAGATTTTTGATGTTAAAATTAGGTCTCGTTAAATATAGATCCATAACAACTATATAATATACTTATAACAGATGTAATCCATTTTCAACAAATATATAAACAACTAAGCTAGTTGAAAGCTTAATACTAACCATTCATCAAGATGCATACTTCAAGAGATGCCAAATAATAAAGATCGAGACCAAAATTATGCACTAGGTGAATTAGTGAGAATGAAACCCAAATTCTTATAACTAATCGTAACAATCCTGTACACCTAATCCATGTAAGCTTCTAATTCAATTAAAAAAGAAAACCTCATCCACATGAATTTTTGTCGTAGGTGAATGACACAGAATGGAACCCTAGGTCTTTACAGCTAACCCTAACAATCTCGTGAACCGAGTCTATATTAACTTCTGATTCAATTTAAAAAAAAACGCCAAATCCACATAAGATTTATGTATAAAATCAGTAGAAATTGCATTGCTGATTTGAATTAGACAGAGTAGCTTGAAAACAAAAAGATCCGGTTAAGTACTGATCCATACTTATTACAAATTTAATCAATTTTCAACAAATATACAAACAACAGCGATTGTTGAAAGCTTAATCCTGGAACTGTTTTCCTTTTAACAAACGACAAATTCTTTCATATGTCACGTTGCAGTCAAAAGGGCGAACATCCGAGATCTACAGCGCCAGAGAATAGAAAAGAAATTCCATTACAAAAAACAAAAAAATAACATGACATTGAAAACATAGAACACTAAGAAAATTGATGAAGAGATTACCTTGCATTGAAAGGTATAAAAGACTTTATCGTTGAAAGTAGACAGCAAGGCAGTCTCAACCTCAACTCCGCATTCGCCAAAGAGTCGTAAAATACTCGACAACTCCACCTGCCGTTTGAATGCGTTTACAAAGACCTGAATTCCTGAACCCACGTTGCAAACTACCCTCACTGCAGTAAAGCCATCGGATCCATCAGTGGCCACATTAATCTCACCATTTTCTCTAACAAACGAACTTCTGCGGCATAAGATTCTCAGTCTCTCTCTTTTCCTACGGAGATCTTGGAGTTTCTTCTGCAAATCATGAGTGTATGCCAATAGCTGCTCTGATAACGAACCTTGTCCCTTCAAAAATTAAAATTAATTAGTACCTTGTTCTTTCATTTGAAGCTTTGTAGCTCGAATAGATGCATGAAAAGAAGGTGAGAAAATGGTACCTGATAATTGGGAGGAATTATGGATCTGAGCAGGGAGCTCAAGCTTTTCTGTCTCTCCATCAATTCGTGATAGTCTTTCCTGTGAGGAATTAAGGATCGGACTTATAATTAAAATGATTCTATTATATCTCCATTAAAACATTTTGCCTGTGGGATGCACATCATCCAACTGGCGGGAGGTATTCCAGAGAAAGTTGCAAACTAAGAGCCAATGGAATCTTGGCAGATTAGTTAGGTAAGGTCCAAAATTCAACCCGGAATTAGTAGGAATAGTCTGAGTTAAATCCTCCGGTCATTATGAATTGGTATTGATATTATGTATGCAGCTATTCAAATATCGCACATGTAAACGACTAAATATTTGTGATAGTCTTATGTACCACGTGTATTCTAAAACTACAGTCTTTCTTATAATTTTTTTAACTTAAATAATTTTATGGAATTGATTTATTTAGCACATGTGTTTAAGTATTTTCCAGGGCAGGTATATTGGCTTCACATTGACTATTTTTTTTTCTTCATAAATTAATAAAAATATCCCATGTGTCAGATTTTTTTCTTTGTGTAAAGTTTTACATAAAATATTTGTAGGAATATTCAGTTTCCCTTTATTGAAGAATATTTCATTATATTTTTCTTTCTATAATTTTGATCCACAAATTTAACTCAAAATGACAATAATACATGCATTTGATAGATGGGCGGCCCAGTGCTGGAAAAAGCGGAGGCATGATAAATGCTTCTATCAAATAAATTAAATGCTACAACAGATAACTGATGTAACACTGCAACCACCAAATGTCATATGCACGACGCTTTTTAATTGTTATTGGTTAGAGAATTTCATTTATCACTGCAAATATTGAGCACAAAAGGCACTGATTTGAACAATGGTGCCAATTTTTTTATTACAATATATATCTAGCTTTTATTGTATGGGAGTTTTTATAGTTGAACAAATAAAATAAGATCTGTTTTTTCATGCAGGATGCTTGCAGCTAGTCAATGGTTGAAGCTTCTCTATGTGAGGCAGAGTGCGTCGCGAAATATTACACTTGATATTATTCTTTCTTTCCACCCCGGGTTTGGAAAAGATTAAGGTAAAGAAAGAAGTTTTACTCATCCGACGGTTGACAACAAAGTGTAAAGGTAACATTTATGGTATGGAAAGAATGATATCTTGGTCCCCGCTACATGATGTAATAAATTTTATTTGAAAGAGAATGTAGTTTTTTAAAACCCTGTATTGGGTAGGGATTGATCTTGTTCAATGACTGAACCAATGATATTTCCATTCTATGCATGCTAGAAATAGTTGGATTGACGCCTAGAACTTTGATTTTCTCCATCACATATGCTGATGTGTTTGTTTATTTTGGTGGTGGTTGTAGTTGCAAGGAAAGCTAGTGTTTTAAAGTGGTGTTGACAATATTTTCATATACTTCCACACCCAATCAAAAATATTTCACTTTTTCCACTTTGATCAACAACCTAGAGATTTCCTACTTCCTTTTCCATTTATTAAAATATATGTTGCAAGATTGTTTAGACCACACCCGCTAAATGTGTAATCTTCTATGCATATTACTAAATTATATATACATTTTTAGCAACACCATTCACTTCAATTCAAAACTTAAATCTTTCCTGATACAATATTTTTTCATGTCTGAATAAACCCTCGATTTTCTGGAGTGCCCACTTTGTTTACCGTAGCCAACATTAATTTCCTCCAACACCCACTTCCATTATAGTAATATTTTTGATCAACTGATTATTTATTTTACTTCACAAAATTCATTCATGGCGAGGATAAATCCTTGAAGGATTCTAGGCCATTCAATCATTTTGATTCAAATTATGAAGCCAATAAAAAACCCTCTTCATGCAGAGCTGCCCCAGAAAAGTAGTATAAAAATCTCTTCAATGACGAAGACAACGTGTTTGTTCTGAAACTGTTTGTCAGACGTTTCCACTTTGAATCCCATAGGGGTTCTATGACTCATCGAAACCCCTTCAGTGATGGCAAAGAAGAAAAACAACCCAAGAAAGGTAATCTCATTGCCAAACTTGAAAACAACACTCTCTTCATTAATAATAACACCAATTAGAGAGCCCTAATTTGTACTGAACTTTAAGCAATATTTTCCACCATTTCAGCCAGTAATTTGCAAGTAGTCATAAAGCTTCGTCAAACATATATTTAGATAAATGATTGTCATTATAAAGGTATGCTTTTGACTTTCTCCGGATTTCTCTTCCTGCCTGCCCTCCCTAATTTCCTTTAATGTCCATTCCTTCATAAAACTTATGTAGTTTTATATCATTTTCCAGATTTTTTTTCATCTTTCAAGAGTTTCATATGCATTGCTAATAGTTTTTCTCATTGTCTCAGAGCCACATTTACAACTTCTTTAATGCCTTACATTCTATGCAATAAATAAAATAACCACACTAAGTGTAATAATCTAGGTGTAACGCCTACTACACTAACTTCAAAAGAAATCTCTTTGTTGAAATAAAGTTTTAAGCTCGATAAAACGTAGAGCTTGTGGGTATTAGCATATGTGTTTTTCCTATGTTGGGATTGTTTTATTGTAAAAATTTCTTGTTGATTTCATAGCGGGAAAAGTGTTATTCACATCTCCTTAAGTGTGTCACATGGATTTTGTGTTAGGATTTGTTATTTTAATCCAAAATTGGAAGATATTTACTTAGAAGGGGCAATATCAAATTAATCGATTTCATACACCCAGTGTCATGTTCTCACTTACGTACCCCATGCTGAAGAAATGAGCAATATATTTGAGCAAAGCATCTTTGAAAAAATTACATAAAGTATAACACATACCACGGTTTTATTCAGAATAGGCGTTGTAGGTTTTGTAGTTGTCTAAATATTTGCATGGTTTTCTTCATCATATATATTGTGATGGTTATAGTTTTATTTTCGCTCATATTATGATCTTGCTTGTAGATGTGTAGTTTAACAATTTTTTTGCAAAAGTTTGAGGATTTTTGTTTTAGATTTGTAAATAATATCGATAGCTTGTTCTCCTAAAACATTATTTTATATCTTTTTATAAAATATATCTTTTCCTTCTTCAAACAATGTTTTTTTGTTTCTTTTCATAAACTATGGTAAGGTATCTTGTCTTTCAAAGACTTCTTAGACAAACAATGCTCACATAGACAAGTTACTATACATTTTACATATAATTTTATTCAATCACACACAACGACGTAAGTGACAACTCTTGTCTTGTCTCGTTTATGTTTTACTGTATGTAAAATATTTTCTTTGCAACTCAAAACTTTAACACTGTCATTTGTTTTTACATTTGTTCAAAAACTTTGCATTTACAATTGTTCTCCCTACATCCCACAAAGTATCACCTTCAGCAGTATTTGCCATATCATGACCTTGTTTTATATTATATTTAATTGATTGTTACAACTTTTAAAAGATTGTATATTATTTCCTTTAAAAGTTGTTTTTGTCCACATACTTATCTTAAAAAAATTCGTCCACATTCTTTGACTTCTTTAAATATTCATTTCATTGCATGCCACATTTGTTTGTACAATTTTTTAATCAGTTATTCTTAGATTACTTACTACTTTATTAAAGTCATTTTGAAGTAATTAAGTCATTTTTTCCTAAAGAACTTAGTAATTAAGAGTTGTAATATAATTAATCTCTCTTTTAATTTTGAAGTGTTTTATATAAATAGTAATGAATTGTTTTAAAATGAAATTGTAAATTTTAAAATAAATATATGGATAGTCTGTCTTTGAGTAAAAATAAATAATCTTGTGAATTACGGTCTATTAGTATTTATTGAAAAATACATTGGTATTCTTCTCATAAAAATAACGCTTAAGCTATGTGTATACAATATGTATTATAAAAATAGAAACATTATCCATGGGTACCTATGAAAGACCAATAAAAATCATAAATTTATTGATTTAAATGACAAATGATTTTATATAATCTTAGTCAAGTTAGCATGCAATTTCAATCATGGTAATGGATTTTGTAGGAGAAGATTTTTAGTGACAAGAGAACTTTTATAGACGGACTGTATTATGCAAACTTAATATGCCGAACAAGAATACATTTAATGACAATTAATAATACATGATGTCTTTCTCTCCTTACAAAAACTGTAGCATATTGGAGTGTTGATGAATAGTAACAAATTAATTTTAAGTTCTTTGGATCTTGAAGTATTTTGTGAAATATTACATGTCATATTTATACTTCCAAATGTTGCATACACCTCTACTAGGAACTTACAACTACAACCCCTGATAAAAATATGATGACATTATAGTTTTCTAGTTGACAATACACGTCAAGTAGAGATCCAAATTGGCATGTGCACAGAGATTGCTGTTAATTTTACGAAGACTAACTATACAAATAGTGATTAAATTTGATTAAAAAGCTCAAAGATTAAAACAAAAGACTATTTTGTACATATCATACAATTGTTGCATTCCTTAAGACCATATTTATTTTAAAAATATAAATACCTGTGACGAACACCATTTTTACATATAATGCAATCATATCATTCCAAGATCCTACATTTTGTTAAGGCATTTTGGAAAATAACTCCATGACATTGGTATGCTTCCACACCACAACATTTGACAAAATAGTTTTAATTATGCTTTCGTTTTTGCCCGTGCATTGTCATAATTAAAGGTCCATTTTTGCACAGGCTAGATGGATATTGTAAAGGTTGTAGAATTTGTCCTTATTCTTATACTTTTCATTTTGTTAAACGTTTCTAATGCCTTATCAAAAATCCCATGTTGTGCATATCATGAGTAAACATTGTATCTATAAAATCAACATATAGAAACCTGCCAATCAATTAGTTAGTCAAAGGATTTCACAAGAATTTTATTTAGACTAACAATTTTTTGTGAGATAATTTACAAATACATAATTAACTATCAACCAATTATATTAAATGTCATAATAGGGATAGAGGGTACGGGAAATGTTGTGCCCACTTCCCTTTGGCATTTATTTATGTTGATTTCGATACTATTGACTCTACTTATGGACATTTTGTATTATTTTGACTTAGCATGATGTAGATGTTAGAGATACTGAGACTATTGTTGGTTTTCAATTCTTAGTATGATGTGTGTGGACTTTTAGAGACATTTTTATATTGATGATGATATGCTGTTGACATGGTTATATATATTTCTGACATGTGATATTTTCATCACATTGAGTAGACCTTGATAATTGAACTAATTTTGTGATCCTATTGATATTGATGAAATGTAGAATTGAGATGTTGTTAGAAATTGTAAATGATATCACAATTGCCTAGATGATGATTTGATGCATATGTAGATGATTGTGGATTTATATTGCATATTTTACCTTAGATTTTTAGATGCGGCCACGAGGCCGAAGAATGTATTGTGTTTTGCAGGTAAATATATATTCACAATAAACAACGGGGGGATTGAAGACCAACCACATTGGAATTCTAGGTGAATTCTACAAGGGTCACCATGGCAACATGTATTTTTGTGTATGTGTTTGAATTGTTGTTAAGGGGTTCCCATGGGGATCACCTCAATCAGACCAAGGGGTTATGTGTTCTCTTTTATTTAACTTCATTTATTTGATTTTAGTATGTGATTTATAGTGATGTAATCTCTTTTAATTAATTACTTGATTTGTCTCTAGATTAGTAAATCAACCTTTTGTTAAATTATTATTTTTATTATTAGATTAGGTAAAAGACAGGGATCGGCTCCCAAAAGCCATACACCGAAAGATGTAACGCGAAAACAAACCAAAGACGAGCAAGAAAAGAAACAGGACCACAAAAGGAGTTAAACAAACTTAACTCGAAAAGGGCTAGAAACACAGAAAACTAAAAATAGTCCGCAGACAGTCAGTAGTTCCGCCTAGAATTTCTAGAATGCACTAAGTGCCATCCTGTCAATAGGATCACCTCCACCCCCAAATGTCACCTTGATATACTCACTGTAATTCTTGCCCTCCCAAAAGGCAAGGACCTTTAGGGAATCCAGATCGATTTGGGGTTTAGTCATTTGAATCTTCGTTTTTAACTCATTTTTATCTCCAGAAAAACTTCCAATATTTCCCCTTGGGTATCCATTGCCGGTCGTTTAGGATCAACAGGAAAAGAAAAGGAGCCCACAAAAATGCTTTGATTCGGTGGGCCCTGATTTTTCTATCATAAAACTCCCATCTCATTTCCTCAAAAGATTGCACCATTTAGAGCAGTTTCTCCATTGGTTTGGGAGATAATGTTTCTGGTATTTCTGAAGAAGCATTCGATTCATCCCTAGAACTATCCTCCTCCCCTGTTTCAGTAGAAGCTTCACTATCATCCTCATTTTTTCACCGGGGCTGAAGAGTCTGAGATGTAACCAGTGAAGTAGAAGGTAGGCCCACAAAAGAAGCAAGGGACTCGAGGACAACCAAGCCCGACTCGGTTGCCACCAAGCCAGCCCTTTCAGTCACCAACACCCCAGTTGCCACATCAACATCAGGTAACAAAGGAACATGACAAGGGGTGGACACGCTATCCCCAACATTCCCATTTTTCTTCAACCTACAATCCCAAACCGGGCCTTTGCAAGAGGTAGACCTATGGCCCACAAACCTACACTTTACACATAAAATAGGGGAATGTTCGTATTGGATCACCTGATCAAAATCCCCATGGCTTGAGTAGAGACGGATAGAGGCCGAAAGCTTTGTCTAAGGGGAAACATTGATACACATTTTTCTAAATTCATTTTGAATGAATCAAAAGGAATGCATTTATTAGATTGGATGGCTCTTGGATTATGTGTTGTAAGTTGAGTGCTTGTGATTTTGAGTTTTGTACACTCTACCCCTTCATAGAAATTCAAATTTGGCCTTAAGGGCCAATTTTGGAGGCTTATGAGACAAGTCAAACTTGTCCCACACCTCTTAAATTGTTATACCAACCCTACTTATAGGTTGGGGGTCAAAAATAGACCCCATTATGTGTTTTGGGAAGATAAAAATGTAAAATTTTATTGCACTTTCTTTCTTGTAATTAAAGTTTGTCCTTAGGGGGTGTGGGCTTGGATTGTGTGTGTAAGTAACTTGTCATTCCTCTCACCCACCAATTTATGGTGCATTGGGGTTGAGGTTTGACTTGTGAGGTGGAGTTGAGGATGAGTGATGTGGCATCCTACATGGATCCACCTCACCCTCCTCTCCCCTTTTCTATTTATTCAAGTTCTTTTGCTTGTTTGGGGTTACTTCATTCTTTTGTGCTCTTGCATTTTTGGAGTTAGAGGATTTTGGAGTGCTTGTGGTCTTTTTTGGAGCTTGTTGGTGATTTCTTGGGTTGGAAGAAGCTTGGAGATTGACTCTTGGAACAAGCTCTACCATGGAAAGGTAGGAGCTTTACTCTTGCTTAATGTTCTTCTTTTATTTTGTGTATGTGTCTGTTTTTGAGTGTTTTGGAATGCTTGTTGGGTGCTTGGGTAGATTTCCTAAGTGTGGTGTAGGAGGGGACTATGGGGAGATTTCATGTAGGGAGGCATAAGAGTTTATTTCATGTTTTGGAGGGAGTTTGGGTTGGGTGCCCCACCTTGGACAAGGAATGCTTGCATTTCTTACTTGTTTCTTTTATGAGGAGGCATAAGAGTGTGTAGGGGTTTTGAGATATGTATTGGAGGTTTTAAGGTGGGCACCCATGTCCCATTGGGAGGCATAAGTGACCTCCCCATAGGTTCTTGCTCCTTTGGCTTTTCATTTACAAGCCTTGTATATTTTTTGTTTTTCCTTCTTATGTTTGTAGTTAAGTTGGTTGTATTTTTGGAATGGTTGTGAAATACTTGGTTTGTGATGTGGAAGCTTGTTTGTTGCCATGTGTTGGATCCACCTTTCATTACAATGTGGTTGGGGCTCGGGGGCCAATGAGGAGGATGACTTCTCCTCCTCATTGGATATTTTGGTTGGGTGGAGAGTGTTTCCTCTCCCCCCATTTTTTTGGATCAAACAAATCATGAAGGAGCTCTCTTGTTGGTGATGTGAAGCTTGGATCTTTTTTTGGAGTCCTTAAGAAATCCCTTCTTGTGAGAAGCCTTATTGTTGTTCCCACTTAGGGTGGAGGAACTTGTAACATTGTATTTATTTTTAGCTTACATTCTTGTATTATTTCCCACTTTAAGTGGAAGACATTGTAATAATCTTGTGAAGAAAAGTTGCAATCAATTATTGGATATGAAAGTTGTATTGTATATTGAAAAGAGAAAAGAAATATTTGTGTTGTAAAGCTAGTCTTGTGAAATAGAAAAGAAAGTTTATTATCTTTATTTGAAGTTTTAGTTTGTATTGTGAGAAAAGAAGTTCTTTGTTTTAAAAGAAATGAGCTATGCTCAATGGGAAAAGAAAGTTTACTTTCATTGTGAAATTGTATTATTGTAAATGAGAAAGAAGAAATATAGAAGTTGTAAGATGTTAAAAATGTATGCATAGTAAACTTGAATGTAGAGCAAAGTTGTTATAGATATTTTGAACATATAAGTTGTAGTGAAAATGGAAAGAGGCAACAAATTTGAAGTATATTGTTATATTGATATGTTGCATTTTGTAGTAAGGAAAAATAAAAATATTAGAAGTAGATTTAGATCCTTTTTACTTTTGGACTTGTAAGAAAATTTATTGAACAAAATGAAAATGATCTTGTAGTAGTTGTTGCTATTATTGGAATAGATAATGCTTTAAAATGAGTAGTTTTAACTAAGGAATGAATAAATGGAACTAAATCTTACAACTAGAAACTTTAGGCATATAAAATTAAGCTTAAAATGAATTTTAGAACACTTTAGTAACTTTTATTTTTGAGAAATCTTAGGTTTTAAGGTTCTGTTTCTAAGAAATAGGACCACCACCATGTGCAGAGTGACAGTTTCGTAACTGCCGCTCAGGCAAGGTGGTGGTCTCAGAACTGCCACTCAGGCAAGGCGGCGGTCTCATAACTGCCACTTCGGAAAGGCAACGGTTCGTGAATCATCACCCAGGTGGGGCGGCGGTCCCACGATAACGGGCTTGCTCTAGGTGGTGGTTATGTAACTTACAATGGAAAATCGAGAGATCCACGCTTTGTGCAAATTCTAACTTGTAATAACTAAATTTTAAGCATGTAAAATTTACAAGGAAACCTCCAACAATCAAATAATGGCTAAATCTCATTGTTTAAAGCAATAAAATCTTCAAATGGTGGATTCAAAGTACTCAAACTTGTATTTATAAATGGGAGTAGGGTTTTCCCCAAATGGAGAACTCCAAATACAAATAGTTGGTAATAAAATCATATTTGAAAAGGAAATCCCTTCAATCCTTGAATGAAAGACATTACAATAATAAACCTACAATCTAAACTAATCTAAGCTTGATTTCCTTGTAGAATCCTCCATAGTTCTTCCTTTCTTTCTCCCATGACTTCCTTTGCTCCAACCTACAAATCAAACAAGAGAAAATAGACCAAATGAGGAGAATAGAATAAAGGAAAGGTTTTAATAAGAATTCATAAGGAATTTTAGGGCTAGTTTAGAACCCTAGGATCTAGTGGCCACAATTGAATTGATCTAAGGGTGGAGGATCAACCCTACTTTTGTTTGGTAGGAATGTATTTTTAAATGTTTTAATTAAATCCTTAAGGGTATGTGTAGATGGGTGAATGGGGCCATTTAATTGCCTTGGGGTGCAAAGTCTTTATTAGTTCTTGGTATGTTTTAGAATATTAATAATTTTTTTTTAAGCTATTAGGATAATGAAACTAAAATAATTAAGCATGAGGTTAACCATTTTGGGATTGAACATTAACTAAAGAGGAGAAAACACTTAACCAAGTAATTTAAATTAGGGCACCTTACTAAATGACTTTTAATTAATCAACCTTAGAGATAAAGTAAATTAAATATTTAATCATTTAACTAGATTTGGTCCATCAATTGTAAAGTTGAGATTATTGGTGTAAATTAATTTAATGTACCCTAGGGTTAGTACCCATGTAACCTTTTATCTTTTAACAAAAAAATTATTTGCAATATTCGGGATAAGTGTTAGGTTTTAACGTCTTCGTAGAACATCGTTTTTGCGGGCGTTACAGGAAAGGTTTTTGAGACAACAAATATTTTCTCAAATTGTAGGGACCATAGGTGTATAACTACGAAAATAATATATATCTAAATTATATTTGAATATTATAACTTTATTCAATGAAATTTACAGAGTTAAACTATATTTAAATGTTTTAGGTAGTTTCGAGATAATAATTCATCAATTTATTTTTTAAAAACATCTTTTTAAAAGTAAAGAACACCAAAAGACATTTTTAAAATTAAAAAAAGGGAATGTCCCCTTCAAGTCGACCTATGTCCTTAAAATGTTTAGGACATCACCAAAATCTAAGGGATGTGTCCCCATGTAACAATGGAATATTTACAATGAAAAGCATGACATGTCATCATGTAGGGATTTTGTTTGAGTAATTTTTTTGTTACACAATATACTAAAAAAGTAACGATGTTTTTAATATTTTGACCTCGACTATAATATGTTGTTTAAGGTTCTTGGAGAAATTGATGAACATATGCACCGCATGTGTGGGAAAGGTAAAAAATAAATGAAAGATGACACCTTGTCTAGGTTTTGGGTGATGAATATATTATGAAAAATTTAAATATAGCTCATCAATGAATCCATAAATTTTGTTTATATAATCATTACAGTGGTGCAATTCTATTGGAGGGAGAACACTTCGATAAGGACCCTCCTAACATACAAAATCAAACAAATAATTCACTATATTAAGAAACGCTTCCATATTCCACATTCAATTTATATGCTTATTACAACATAATTTTTTATTTTCTTCTTCGTATATATGAAGAAGAATAGTCAATTAGGGAAATTTTGCATTTTAAAAGCCCTTCTAAGAAATCCTTGAGAAGAGCAATGTCTGTTTTATCTATTGAAACCACTTATAACGATGATATAATTTTTTTATGGATAATGTTGACTTTAACACAATAAATTCATCATTTTAAGTGATTTACATTAGATATAGGAGACATCATTATTAATTACGTCGGTAGGCATTTTTTACAGTCGGAGACGACCTACACTGTTTGTATCTATGGTGGAAAACATCATTGTACGGAGGCAAGACCATTGCAAAGATTACATCCATCGATTGATTTGTCACTTTGTGGATAAGGTGATTGCGAAGTCCTTTGGAAAATCCAACTAATATGACTCACTTGGACACCCTATGGCTATAGATTGTCACTATTTGCATTGGTCTATACAGAGCTCAAGGATTTAATGAGGTGTGGGCTTCATTATCTTAGTACCTAGTTTTTATTCCCTTTGTTGTCATATATTGTTCGGCACTATGTCGATTGAATGGAATAGTGTGAAATGCCTCCCAACCACAAGATCATTGGCTCGATGCTAAGGAAAGCAATGAGTTTAATGATACATGGGCAACTACTATTTACCAAATCTTGGTCATGGAGTGGATGTCGGTGTGGATGCAGATGTCAACTTACCCCTTGCCATGACAAAATCAGTTGATGTAGTTAGAGATGGGGCCGCTCCCACTGTGTTGCATGAAAAAAACAAGCTGCTCACCTTTCGGCAAGCCCAAGCCTTGACCGATTCTAAGCTTTAGCTGATATTTTTTATTAAGGGTAAATGTTTTTTGACTGGGGCCATACCAAAGTACAAAGAAGGCCCGAAGGCCTAGATAAGAACATTGACAAACAACGATACAAAAAAACCAACACAAGAGAAACTAGGTAGGAGAAACAATTTTGTTGTGAATAATTTTTTTCTTGTTTTGTATCATTGTAATGCAACCCTTGTGTCTTCAATCCTCTGATTAATGTAGCAAATAAATACTAGCTGCTCTTCTCTATGTGCTTGAATTCTGCTTTTGCCATGGGGATGCTCTTGAAATAAAGAAATTTCTTGCTTTTACAAATTCAAATAGTTTTCTTCTTAACAAGTATTATTACTTCAAGAGCATTCTTGTATGCAACTAGGTCTGATTTTTCAGATTGATATCTGTTTAGATCTGAATTGCAGCGTATGTGGTTAATTGTAAGTGCATTGTTAATGTAAACCTACTTCCCTTATCTACTTTTTGAAAACCATTATGAGGCACCTAGGTTTGCAAAGTAATAAAGAAAAGGATTGGTTTTTGTCCTTGCGTGAGGGAGATGGGAGTCGGTGGAGTCCCGTTTTTCCTCACCTAGATCTCTTTTGGATCCTGTATTCAATGCACATGGTTGGGAGGCACGTTTTTCTGGAGCTGCGGGCATTGATGGAGGGAGAAAAACGTGTTTGAGTGTCTCTTGTCCCTTTTTCGCAGTTCTGTTCCTGTTCCTGCTACACAAACCTCTCGGTCATGGCGTCTTCTTTGCCTTCCTTCTTCCTGTGCGCGGGAGTTGAAGATGGAGAAATGGGTGTGGATTCTCAAATTCGTGCTGTGCAGGCAGCTTCAGTGGAGCGCAGAACTGATCTTCTCCTGGGAGGGCCGTGAGGAAGTTTTGGCTGTATGCAGCAGCTACAGGGTCGAGAGGTAAACTTATCTCAGAAAATCAGTGGCCTCCAGAGTGGGTAAGTGCGACAGCTGCTGCAGGCGAGCCCAAGGAACCGTGGTGTTGATCCTGATGTTCTGGTTGCACGCGACCATAGTCGAGACCAGTTGTTGCAGAATCTTGCAGCCGTAGTAGAAGGACGAGATAAAGTTTTAGTTGAGCTGTCTTGCCTTTTCATTTTGGGAAGTCGCTTCTGTCCAGGTGGCGAATCTAACATGGAAGAAGCTCGATCAAATCTTGAGGCAAGTTTTGCAATGAGGCTGAGATTGCGTTCACTGCTATTTCTAGTTCTGACCAGAAGTTATTCCAGCGCCTAGCCCATGGGTTTGATATGGTGGTTATAGATGAAGCTACAAGCTAGGGAAGTAGGCGTGTTACCTCCACTTTCCTTGGGAGCTGTAAGGTGTGTTCTTGTTGGGGATCCACAGCAACTGCCTGCAGCAGTAAATAGCCAGGCAATGGGCATGTTACAGTTGGTAGAAGCCGGTTTGAGCGCTCCAACAAGCAGGTTGTCCAACTTTGTTGTTGTCTGTTCAGCATTGACTGCAACCATCTATTCGGGATTGACTGTTTTACACAGCCCAAAATCAATTTGTACCTGAAATACAACTCAGGTAGTTGTTTTCACTTTTGCGGTCAGAGCAGAAGCATGGAGATACGAGAGAGAGTTTCACAGCTGTATTCAGGAATAGCAATACCACTGATAGGCTTTGGTACTGCGGCTAAGGCTGACAACATAGATCAGATGAAGCAAGCTGTTGACACAGCTTTACAGGTCGGGTACAGGCATCTTGACACTGCCAGTATTTATGGCACCGAGCCAGCTCTAGGAGAAGCTCTGAATCATGCTTTTCTAACGGGATTATAAACAGGGATGAAATTTTTGTGACCAGTAAATTATTTGCTGGTGATCACGATGACCCTGTTTCCGCTTTGAAGACAACCTTAAAGAATTTGCAGCTAGAATATCTGGATCTGTATCTTATCCACTGGCCTATAAATTTGAGAAAGGGGGCTTCACATCCAAATCCCAAAGAGGAGGACTTTCTTTTCTTTGCCATTAGATATAGAGTCTATATGGAGGGGAATGGAGCAATGCGTGGAGTTGGGGCTTACTAAATCTATTGGTGTGAGCAATTTATCCTGCAAGAAGCTCGGCGACTTGTTGAGCTATGCCAACATATCTCCTGCTGTCAATCAGGAGGAGATGCATCCTCTGTGGCAACAAAAGAAGCTAAGAGATTATTGCAGCAATGTCAACATTCATGTTAGTGCGTGGTCTCCTTTAGGAGGATTTGGTACTTTCTATGGTTCCAATTCTGTGATGGAAAATCCTGTTATTGAGGAGATTGCTAAGAAGCATGGAAAGACTGTAGCTCAGGTTTTGTTAAGGTGGGGTTTGGAGCAGGGAGTGAGTGTGCTGCCCAAGAGCTACAACACAAGCAGCTGCATTGAAACAATCAGATGCATATCGAGATAGCGTTTAAAACAGGCATGATAAGCCCTAACCCTCTCTCTTAATAATTTATTTCCTTTAGTATTTGGGTAAATCAATCTCTGCAATTTCTGTTTGAATTCTGTAGAGATTGGGTTCCGGATGACTTATAATTATAATTGCATGAACTGATCTCTCTCCCCTTTACAGTTTATCTTATTTACTATTTGAGTAGAAGAAATCTCTACATCGATTCTTGCCTACTGATCTTATAATGTTGGTTTGTCTTTTTGCCTTGATTTTTCTTCGAATGAGGGTTTCTGTAGAAAATAGTATGGAGCATGAATGAGGTTTATAATTTTTTTCTTGTATCGTTTATATTTTGTAGAACATGGCTTGAAAAAGGGAATCTTCCGTTATGACTGTATTTGGATTTTACTGTGGTTTTATAATAATTTAAACCCCATTAGGATTGGGGGCTTCTATTTGGGAAGAGTCATACTAGTTTAATTGGTCTTTCTAGATAGCTCCATCTGAGTCATTCGATTATCATTTACCTTGGGGATTATGGAAAACCCCTCACCAGACCCTCTGCTATTATTAGTGCTATGAGCTTATTATTAGATTGGAACCCTCCTGAAGCATGTGTTAATGGGTTTTCTATGACCTTTACGTACATGTTATGCACGCAAGTCATAATCCTGTGAGGATAATTCTTTGGCTTAATTTTTGAGGCACTACTTGGACCTTTGGATCGGTTAAAGTAATATTGGATGCATCGAGATTCTCCAAGTTTGATTGATTTGTGATGCCCTCATGCATACGAATTCAGGCAACGCTTGAAAAATAAAATTTTAAATTTATCTTATACTTTGACCTGGAAGCTTGTCGAAAGACTTTTGGTAGGAAAACAGATGAATAGAGAAGTTAAGATAACTACCCTAAATTGGAGTCATGCATAGCCTTAAGTAAAGGTGACAGCTACCATAATGGAACTGTGCTTACCATGTATGACAGTAAGGATATAAATCCACCTGAAATATTTTTAACTTCATTTTATAGAACAATTATTAATACCCATAGATTGGGGTATGCAAGTGGAGGTTGAATTAGATAATAGGGTATATTATGTTATCAGGTAACCGGTAAGGATAAATATGTTATTTCAATGCTTGGTTAATGAGTGGAATAATTCTGTTATTTACGATGATTATTATGTTTAGCTAAAAAAATTGATACTCGCATCTTATTAGGAGTTGAGATAATGTTGATACTTGCATTCATAGTGGCTTGGGCTGCGCTTGCATGCCTTAGCTAGTCAAATGTATCTTTGGCATATTATCGACAGATGACAGTATTGTCGGTCATAACTCATTCTTATGAGTTGGACTCTTTTACTAGAAGTATATAAAGACATGGAATAAGCAACCAAAAGGACACCTAAATAATACATGAACCTGTGGATTGGTGGAATCCTTGGTAATATAAGTATAATCTTAAAATTGCGGGATAAATATCTAAACTATACTACATACCACTGATTATCTATGAAGGTTTGATACGTGGGTAATATCGATGAACAATGTAAGATTGATACTTGTATTTAATATTTAAACTTATTGTCATTGGTGCTTTTATTTAGTTGAAAGATAATCTTGTTAGACACTTATATATGTGAAGTAGGTCGAGGGTATTAGGTGAGCGTCGTTATTATTTTCTGTAATTTAAGCATGATTAAGGTTGTTTATCTAGTCTCTTGGAATGGTGTTCTTATGTAAGCAGATCTTAAGGAAGTGAACATTAATGAGTATGAAATGTATTATCATGAGATGTGCAGTTAAGTTTTAAATGTATGTTAGAAATTATTTGATAAGGAGTATTGCAAACTTTCATTTATTTAAATACTAGATGGCATAAGTTATTAGGTGAGGTTTATATCTTATCATGCTCAGTTCTAGCGAACTGACTCTAGATAATATTTGTGCAGATGGATTATGCGAGTAGATTAAAGAAAAGAGTGTAAAAGTTTCATCAGTTCAAAATTATGAAGTTCTTGTAGAAAGTTCAATGCGTTGTAAATTTTGTAACTTTGCTTGCAAGGAGTTTAGAAGATCTCTTGCCGTTGTATGTTTGGAAAAACTACGTGGTGAAGTGTTCTTTCCCTTTTTTGTTGTTAGACTAGTTACTTACCTTGGTGAGATATGATATTCAATCATTACATTGGCATAAGTATTGTAAAACCTTGTTTTTGAGAATAAAGTGTTAAGTCAAAACTCTCTGACACCTTGTAATGATGTGATATAAGTAAAATTAAATGGAATGGTTAACCCTTATAGAAGTTAACTAAAATATGTGTATTCAGATAAATTAATATAGAGATGACTTACTTGAGAACAAGAGATTCCTGAAGTACTCAAAGGTGAAACTATCCTTGTAAAGTAATTTTTATAAATTGATATCCCTAGCTAAACTAGTGAACACTACTCTTTTTTGTGAACGCCTAAAACAAGCTAAAGGAAAACAATAGTTAGTTTCTAATAAGATTTAACAAGTAAGAGAAGGAAATTTAGAAACCACACAATTTATCTCTCAGCCTATTTGAAAGTAAGTAGTTTCCTTTTGATAAACTCTTTCAGTTAAGCCTAAGTAAAAGCGTTAATAATTACGTATAAAACCCCAAGCTCCAATTAAACCTTGGTAATAACTAATGACGTCTTAAAGAGGAATTTAACTCGACCTAATCTCCTTATCTCTTTCCCAGGATACTTTGTAAGTTCCTCTTGATTTTGTTGAACACGAATTCTTGTTGTAGCAAGGTAATGAACAAGTTCTAGTAGCGTAAGTATGGACAGATAGCCTTGTGGAATTTAATTATTCCCTTTATTAAATTAATGGAACTAAACAATTCTATTGTCGTAAAGTGAAGATTTTAAGTGAACTTCTCTACAGTGTATAAGAAATTAACTCAGTTGGTAAGATGAATTTGTGCGAATCATATATTGAATCCTTCTGAAAACTTAAGTCATGAGCTAAAGGGTGTCTTATCAAAATAAATAACCTCCAATCATTTCTTACTGTGGCTTGCCCTAGCTGTAAGTGTGTCATGTGGTTGGACTTCCATGTTGTCTTGTCAAAAGAAGAGTAAATTGTCCTTGATAGGTGTGATCGTTTCCGTGCTGCCTTTATGGCCATCCTTGTATTAAATTGTTCACAGTGTTAGTTGCATCCTTGGTGACGACATGTTGCGTCATGTTATGTGTCAAGCAAGTCAAAAAAAAAAAAATCCTGTCTTTTACTGTGTTGTTTGTGCGTGAATTTTTTGGGTCGTTACAATCATTTTCCACCCATCTCAAACCTTCTCAACCGGAAGAATAAATTTAAGATGATCTATCGACAGTATGTATCTTTTCCAAAGGAAATATAGGAGGGATATTTTCATTTTCCACTTAACAGGATTTTCTTCACCTTTTTCAAAAAGAAATATAGGAGGTGTTGGTACCCAAATTGATTCTCTCTTAGACGCTGAGCAACATCATAGATTTGACAGAAGCTTAAAGAGAAGAAAATCGTGTTGTTTTTCGTTTTGTAGCAAGGGACGAAATGTAACTTGCTCTTTGTCACTCAGATGTGGAGAAATGGATAACACCTTAAGAGGATTTGATATATCCTCACTACTTTATGGTTGTGCCTTTCAACCAGGGTGAGAGGACCCTTTTGTATCCTGTTGTTTGTGGAGGAGATGGAGATGTCCTTCCTTGTAAATTTATTAAGAAGACCTTGAAGAAAATATGATCAATACAACAAAACCTAACTCTCACGAGTTATCACCCTAGATAATGGAGATATTTTCTAAGCAAGGTTCAGGCCACTAAAGACAATGAAAACTTGATTGCTTTTGTATGTTTTGGTAATATAAATTATGCATTTGTACACACATAAGAAAAACAGGGGTAGTATGGGTAAGATTGGTTGCTTTTAAATGAATTTTTGGTGGGAGGTGGAGCAGATGAACTTGATTCGCTAGATCTTTGAGAGCTTTTACAAAAATGGAAGGCTTGATCAACAGAATGCTTCAGAATAGCTAAAATGTTCCTTTAACCAGAAGGTGTGCTTTCAATGGAGGCCCAGATCAACACGTTTTCACAAAAACTTTAAGAATCCAAAATGAAGGCTCAGATTGAAAAACTTAATTAACACTATCAACCTCTGTTTTATCATGCCTAAGATACCCTCAAAGGTTAACAAACAATATTATCATCATTCTAGGAGTAAAGATATTTTAAATTTGTTTATTTCACTATCAAATGAAATCTCTTATGATAAATGAAATTACAAATGCCACCAAACTATCACAAGGATAAGATCTTGTGTGATTCACAAATATTTCAATGTAAGATTGCAATGGGAACAAGAAAAACTATTTAGACATTCAGAAATGAAGCAAACACAATTTTTCCCAAAATCAACATAGATTAGCTCAAATTGGATTAAACTCATTAGTAGGGGAAAGTTTCTAGAACAATCTCAGAGCTTGTCAATGGTCTGTACACTTACAACCACCTTGACATGATAAAATTTAACACAAAAGAAATAAATAGGTTCCTCAGATGGCTTCTCAGAAAGATAGGCTCTGTCAAACTTTTTTCTTAGGAAAGTGACTCGCCACCTCTAACACTCCAACCCTTTGCACGATAAGTTAATGCAATTTATAACATTTTTACAACAGAGTTTTCCCCCAAAACAAAAACATTCAAAGTACCATCGCCTGTGGTGATTTGATCGTGACCCCCAGAATCAGATCTACAAAAACGTTGTCAGGCACTCAGAGGGAAAATGTCTTCGAATATTTTCAGAATTCAATCATTCACCTAGTAAGTCATTCTTCACTTCACGTGCTAACTACTTCCTCCTCTAATTTGTCGAATCCGGTTTCTTGTGTGCCAAGGAAGGAAAGATTGGAAACTCAGATCAAGTCCAATAGTCATATCATGTCTTAATGGTAAAAGACGTTTTCAGATCTTCCCCACCAAATCAAGATATCAACTAGTTTCTTGTGTGCCAAGGAAAATCAGATTGAATCCGACAGTCAGATTACATCTTAATGGTAAAAGACGTTTTTAGATCTTCCCCACCAAACCAGGATATCAAATTATTTTTCTTCTTCATTTGGCATGTATGAGACATCAATAAATGATAAAAAACCATAAAATTTTGCATCCCCAGGAACTTTGGACAAAAATGGCGAAAAAATCAGATACAGATGCACACATTCGATTTCCCTTTTGAATTTGGACCATCCACGTGGGAGATCCGAGTTAAAAAGGGCACTGGGGTCTTTTTACTTTTTACAACTTTTGGAAAAAATGTAAAATTTCTCATTTTTCTCTGCCCCTCCACCTTGAAAAATGGGCTTGACATGTGTCCCAATGTGGGTCCCAACGGAACCGCGCTTCCTTTTTATACTTTAACCCTTTTCTTCACAATTTTTTTTTTTCAAATTTCCCGGAAGCCCGCCTCCCCGCCTTTTGAATTTTCAAACTGCCACGTGTCTCAATGGCACATCTTGAGATGGTCCCCAAAAGTAGAGACCCCAAACAAGCACGGGCTCAACACGTGTCTTGGTCTGGCAGAGTCTTAAAAAGTTGAAAGTTCAATGGAAGGCGCCATGTGTCTAGGGTCCGAGGCAGTCTCCTTTGGCTATTGAAAAGTCCGAGCGAAGGGCAAAGTGAGCGGAAGCCTCCAAGTGTCCTTCTGGCGCTCCTTCAAAATAAAACCTAGGGGCCGATCCCCAAACATGTGCAGCCCCTCCACGTGTCTTAGGCCTTTTAGGAAGTTGCTTGAAAAGTCTAAGTAAGGAAGGCCCGGCAAAACCTCCACGTGTCTTTATGGCGCAACTTCAAGATGGTCCCCAAGAACGAAGACTCTGAATGAGCGCGGGCTCACCACGTGTCCCAAACCTTAGAAAATTTCTTTAAAAGTTTAAGTACATAGCAGAGCCGGCGGAAACCTCCACCTGTCCCTCTATCACATTTGTTAAGGTGGGACACTGAGGCAAATTTTCAAACGAGCGCCATCCCACCACGTGTCCACAAAACCAAAAATTGTACTTAACCGCATAAAAATTTGTCTAAGTCTCGGGAAAAGCAGCGAAATCCTCCACGTGTCCTCCCGGCGCAACTCCAAGGCCAAACCAAAAGGTGAATTTTAAAATGAGTGTCGTTCCTCCATATGGAAAAGTTTTGGGTCGAAGCAAGCCATAGAGTTTTTAGAGTGCCCCGCCGAGCCGCATCCAACCAAAAAGACCCACGTTTCCATTGCTGCAGAGATCTAAAATTGACAGGAGAAACACACCCGTCAAGCCGTAAAAATGCAGGGAAACCACTTTGTTTGAGCCCGAAGATGAAACTTTCTTCAAGGGCAGAGAATTTAGAAATGTTGTAAGGTTCAAACATGATCCTCCAAGCTACATTCAATCACGTTTCCTCAGGGCCCTGGGGCAAAAATGGGAGGGACAACAACACACGACTGCGGAAAATGGAAGGGAAGGAACAACCCAATGAGACTGATTTGAATAACAACAGGGGGGATATTTTCCTTTTCTACTTTACAGGATTTTCTTCAAGCTTTGGCTGATATTGTGTGTTTCAGATTATTTTGCATTAATGTTGTTCACTTTGTTTTGGCCTAGAAAGGCTCTATCATTAACATTACCTTAAACTTGTGTGGTGATTAATTTATTTTGGCACAGGACACACCCTCAATTTCGAAGCAGGGACTCCCTTCGAACGTCACTACTGTATTTGTTTTCATTTTTAGTATAGCGGAAGTGTTACGTGTTCGCCACAGGGTTTGTAGCTTCCATGCGGCGCAACTGTAATTTTTGTGTTCAATTTTCGTAAATGTACAATAACCTTATTGGAGTGTAGAAATGCTATTTGGTTTGTGATCATATTCTGTATTTGAGGTAAGGATTTCAAACAAAATGTGTGATTTTTGTAGTAGCCACATTACTCTGTTCTAAGTATACATGAAAAACATTTATTTTTTGAATCGTCCATTGAATGTTGAGTGTATTTGGTTGAACAGTTAATAAATAATAGGAAAATTTGAAATATAAATAATTCAAACATAAAGAACAAAGACTTGTTCTTCATCCTTGTACAAAAAGATTTGTGTTTTAAAGTATAATTTCTTTAATAATTTGATTTTTTAAAGAACACTGTGAATTATTTTGATTAAATCGTATGAAAGGAGACGAAATTTTTTTCGCTGGTTGTGGCAAACTATGAAGGACGGTAGTAGTAAAGCCATATTTGGTAATAATACTTGTGAGAATAGAACCTAACCTAGCTTTATACGGTTATAAAATTGTCAAATAATTTTTCCCTCTCCCTCTTTTATGTGAATTACGTATCTCTGTATTTATGTTATATGGGTCACTGAAAGAGCAAAATGTAATCCTACGTGTTTATATGCTCCATTCTTATTCATGTTTTCTTTACTTTGCTCTTGTTAGTTGTTTATTTTCATGAGGTACAAGAGTGTATGGTGTTTCAATAGATGATTATGATTCTATGCGCTACTAATTTTGCTTTCCTATTTTAAAATTAGTATTATTAGTCAAATGATAGTAAAAAATGATGAGTGAATTTGGTAGGTGTAAAAAC
Source organism: Taxus wallichiana var. yunnanensis (assembly GCA_018340775.1). Classification (NCBI taxonomy): domain Eukaryota; kingdom Viridiplantae; phylum Streptophyta; class Pinopsida; order Cupressales; family Taxaceae; genus Taxus; species Taxus wallichiana. The sequence continues at coordinate 190,550,949 of CM031239.1, forward strand.
CAAACCCACAAATTTTACCAGCACGCAATCGACCTTTGACAAAGCTGTAGTAATTTAGGGAAATGTAGTTGGATAGAGCATGTTGCCAATTAAAGGATAGATTATGGTTGCCAATTTTTTTATTTTTTATTTTTTTCATATGACAAAATGCCACAATAACGCAGGGTATAAGGATATTTGTGAGTGTTGTGGAGTTAATGTTTACACCAGCAAAGCTACATTTACATGAAAGTTTGCAAAGTGTTTCGGATAAATTTGTCAATCATTGTCGTCCATCAGACCACTTTAGGATTTTTTTGGAATGCAATATCATTAGGTTGCTAATTATTTGACAAAACATGGTAGGTGATTTTTGTTTGCTTATGGGTAAGTATTAAGAGTTACATTCCCCTGGGGATTTTAAATAAAAACAAAACTTACATTATACTGTGTAAATAAAAAATAATAATACATCTGTTCACAAAGTGAGCGAACAACAAAGCTAAGAGAGAACAAAATATTTGTTTTATTCAAAATTGTCTTTTTCTCCTTCTACTGTACGTTGAAGTCTGAAGGAGAAAGATTGCATTTAAAACAATCTGCTATAGTTTATTTGACAGAGAAAGAGTAGATAACACAAGATAAATTCAAACTAGAACCTAAAAATCAGGCATCGATCATGCTAAGACTGAAAGATGCTGCAATTTATTAACTGGAAGAATAAAAAATTAATGGAAAAAACTTGCGGTGGAACTGAAAATGACTGTAGAGTTTGCACTGATCATGCATCCTTCAATCTCCCCCTGCATGAGCAACGAGGATGAGTCCCAACTGATTCCTCAAAGCAACAAAATCTGGCTATAGGTAGAGCTTTGGTAAAAATATCAGCAACTTGCTCCGTTGTAGGGCAAAACTGTAATTCCACTGTCCCGTCTTGAACTAAGTCTCTGATGAAGTGATGTCGAATCTCAATGTGCTTCGATCTAGCATGAAACACAATTTTTTGTCATTGCAATGGTACTACTGTTATCACAAGAAATAGTCATTGGATGTCCCCGAACCAAATGCAAATCTTTCAAAATCCGTCTAATCCATATGGCTTGAGAACTAGTTGTTGCTACTGCAATATACTCTGCTTCTGCGGAAGAGAGAGCAATGGTTTCTTGCTTTTTACTACTCCATGAGACAACTCCAGAACCAAGTGAGAAAATATAACCAGATGTGGATTTTCTATCATCCACTGAACCAACCCAATCAGAATCCATGTAACCACATAGCTCAAACTTATGTGTGGGAGAATAATGAATGCCAAAATTGTGTGTACCACTCACATACCTTAAAATTCTTTTTGTAGCACGCCAATGAGACTCATGTGGATCCTACATGAACCGAGAGATGAGGCTCACAACATACATAATATCAGGTCTCGTGGTAGTGAGGTACATGAGGCTCCCAACCAAACTTCTGTATAAAGTAGCATCTACTTTGGAACTTGCATCTTCCTTGGTTAATTTTTCACCAAGGGAAACAAGAGTGGCAACTGCAAGTGCATGACATCATTCTAAACCGCTTCAATAGATCAGCCACATACTTGGTTTGAGAAATGGATATACCTTTAGATTGTTGTTGCACCTCTACTCCAAGAAAATAATGCATGAGTCCCAGATCTGACATCTCAAATTCTTGTTTCATTTCTACTTGAAATTTCTCCATGAGAGATGGGTACATTACCTGTATAAATGAGATCATCAACATAAAGGAAAACAATTAGAATATCATTACCAAGATGTTGGATATAGAGGGTTGGCTCTGAGGAACTTCAAATGAATCCTTTCTTCAAGAAATAACTGTCAATCCTTGCATACCAAGCACGAGGTGCTTGCTTCAACCCATAAAGAGCCCTTTTTAGCTTGTAAACCAAATGTTCTTTTCCTGGAATTTCATAACCAATAGGTTGTTCCACATAGACTTCCTCATCAATAAAACCATTTAGGAAGGCTGATTTTACATCCATCTGATAGATTGGCCACTTGTGTTGTGCAACAATAGCCAATATAATCTTGACTTGTATCAAATCTTGCAACTGGAGTGAAAGTCTCTGAATAATCTACTCCAGGCGTTTGTGCAAATCCCTTGGCAACTAATCTTGCCTTGTGTCTATTCATAGAACCATCAACATGATATTTCACCTTATAAATCCATTTGACACCAATCACTTGCTTATCTTTAGGAAGTTGCACTAATTCCCATGTATTGTTTTTATCAATTGCATGCATCTCTTCATTCATAGCATCAATCCATACTTGTTCTTTCATGGCTTCTTCATACACCGAAGGTTCAACTTGAATGGTACTAAACAAAGCAAAATTGGCAACTGGATTCAAATTAGAACTCCTTTGATAAATTTCATTTAAACTTCATACCTTTCATGAAGAACTTGGACTTGATTGTGGACTAGAACTATCACCTGAAGAGGAACTTGGTGAACTTAGTGAACTGGGGCTTGAACTTCCACTTGAGCTTGTGGGGAGAGGAGGAACTTGTTGAACATCTTCTATACCCATGATGAGTGGTGTAGTTTGTTGAACTCCTTTTTGCCATTGCCATACTCCCCCTTCATCAAAAACCACATCTCGACTAATAATCCATTTCTTTGTGTCAGGATTATAGAACTTGTATCCTTTCGTGAAATCTGAATAGCCCACAAAGATACAAAGTTGGGATTTTGCATCCAACTTCTTCCGCTTCTTTTCGGAACATGAACATATGCAGGGAAACCAAATACACGAAAGTGAGCTACTGAGGGCTTGTGTCCACTCCAGGCTTCCTTGGGAGTGATATTCTGAAGCAATTTTGTTGGGCTTCGATTCAAAATATAAGTTGTGGTTGCTACTGCAACTCCCCAATAGCAATTAGGAAGGTTTTTGAACTGCAACATACTTCGTGCCATCTCCATAATGGTACGGTTATTTCTTTCTGCAATGCCATTCTGTTGTGGGGTATAAGTTGCCGTAAGTTGTCTCTTAATTCCATGAGTATTACAAAAATCAACAAACTCATTGGAAGTGAATTCTCCCCCTCTATCTGTTCTGAGTATTTTGAGAGAATACCCGCTTTGATTTTCTGCCATAGCCTTAAAATGCTTGAAGCATTCAAATGCCTCAGATTTCTGCTTAAGAAAATAAACCCATGTGTGGTGTGAGAAATCATCAATAAATGTCAAAAAATAAATATTCTTACCCAAAGATTCCTCTTGCATGTCACCACAAATGTCACTATGCACAAGCTCTAGAGGATATTTTTCCCTCCATGATTTGTTCACTAGAAAATTGTCTCAATGTTGCTTGCCAAGTGCACACCCTGAAAAAAATTCTTCTTTTGCCTGAATTGCAGGAAGTCCTCTCACCATGCCTTTCTTATGAAGCAAACTTAATCCTTGAAAATGCAAATGACCATACCATTGGTGCCATAACCATGAATCATCTGTGGTTTCCTTGAGGGCATGCATCTTAGTGGACTCCAAAGTGAGAGGAAATAATCTATTCTCTGTCATACAAGCCTTTGCTACAAGATAATGATTAGTTGATTTATCAAATATTTTGCAGCAGTTATCTTCAAACACAACCTTGTAATTTTTTGCTACAAGCTGCCCAATACTTAAAAGATTATGTTGTAATTTGGGCACATGCAAAGTGTCATGAATAAATGTAGTTTCTCCTTGCTTAGTTTTCATTGCAAGGGTACCTTTTCAAATTACATCAACCTCTTTATCATCACCAAATTTTACTTGACTCCTTATAGATTCATCTAATTTGACAAAGAGATCAGATTTACCTGTCATATGATTTGAGCAACCGCTATCCAAGAACCAAACATCCTTTTGAGGTTCTTTTTCCAAATTGCAAGTGAAGAATGTAGAGTGTTTTGCTTCTTCAAAAGACTCTTCAGTATAGTTGGCTCTTGACTTATTCAAATCAGATTTTTTCTTTCTACATTCAGATTCATAGTGTCCATACCTTTCACAATACTGGCACTAGATGCTTCTCCGATCCATTGAACTTCTTCCTCTTCCTCTTTTGTTTCCTCTTCCTCTTCCTCTGCCACGTCCTCTAGATGTAGAAGACTCCCCTTCAGATTTGCTTGATTGAGAAGGGGTTGTAGATTTTTCTTCAATTCTTACAGTAGACTGGAAGGCTTGAACTAGGTTCACTGTAGAATGTTGCATACGCTCCTCATGAGATTGCAAAGAACCTATCAACTCTGCAACTTTGAATGTGGTTAGATCTTTACTTTCTTCAATGGCTATGACCACTAGATCAAACTTTGGAGGAAGAGATCTCAAAATATTTTCTACAATTTTTTTCTCTATGACACTTTCCCCTTGAGTTTTAAGATGGTTCACAATACTTTGAGCCCTAGTAATAAACTCTTGAATAGACTCAACTTCCTTCATACTTAAACTTTCAAAATCTCTTCAAAGGGTTTGAAGTCTTACCAACCTTATTTTGTTAGATCCTTGGTATGCAGTTTGTAGGGATTCCCAGGAATTCTTTGACTTTCTCATAGTAGCTATATGGGAAAAAATTGATATATCCAATGCAAATTGGATAGCAAAAAGAGCTCGATTGTCCTTCTTTTTGTCTTCTTTCAATTGAGTTCGTTGATTTGCTGTTAAAGCATTTAAAGCATTTTGATTTGCAGGTTCCATGTATCCTCCTTCTACTAAATCCTAGATATCTTGGGATAATAGTAGGGTCTTCATCTTTATACTCCAGTAATCGTAGTTGTCTCCGATAAACAAAGGGAAGATGGAATGAGAAATTGCCACCATTTGACATTCTGATAATTCTCGAGATAACCGTTAACCTACAAATTTTGTAAAAAGGAACAGTCCTGCAACCAAATTTGATACCAAATGAATATTTTAAATAAAAACAACACTTACACTATACTATGCAAATAAATAATAATAATACATCTGCTCACAAAGTGAGCGAACAAAAAGCTAAGAGAGAACAAAATATTTGTTTTATTCAAAACTGTCTTTTTCTCCTTCTGCTGTACGTTGAAGTCTGAAGGAGAAAGATTGCATTTAAAACAATCTGCTATAGTTTATTTGACAGAGCAAGAGCAGATAACACAATATAAATTCAAACTAGAACCTAAAAATCAGGCATCGATCATGCTAAGACTGAAAGATGTTGTAGTTTATTAACTGAAAGAATAAACAAATTAATGGAAAAACTTGTGATGGAACTGAAAATGACTGCAGATGACTGCAAAGTTTGCACTGATCATGCATCCTTCATCCCCTTGCCTTTTACGTAGGAATCACTTGCAGAGCATGTCGATTTTGTGTGGGTTATTTGTGCACCAATGCCATTGGTGTAATATCATCATAGATCATTATCCTGGTTTTGGCTATATAGTTTTAGGGAATCTCTTTTTGTTTCTGCATATTTAAAGTGGTTATCCACATTTTTTAAAGTGTTACTTTCTCCAGCTGTGTCCCAATTAACTATTTTGTTTATTTGTGGACATCAACATAATTTCATCGTATGTTTCTTTCTATATGGCTTTGACTAGTGCACTATTTTTCCATTGAATTTAAAGTTTAGAAAAATCTATATTATCTTTCCGTTGTCAAATTTGATAGGATTTTTATTTTTCGTGGCGATTACCTATGTAGAATGTATTTTAAGGCTGTCTAGACTCCACTTACCAGATAATATGCATTTTTGTTGTACAAAAGAGATTTTATTCAACAAAGATTGATGTGCTATGTTAAGACTCAATTTTCATTATATTATAACATTCAGTCCTAACATATAAAAAATGGTGAAATAAACTAAAAAAATAAAAATACCAATATTGAAAAACCCAATGAGGTTTTTTTCTCCATTCATATTGATTAAAAACCTATCACAAATTTTGTGCAGCCATAATAAATTTTAATGTATATAACATATGATGCTTCCTACAAATTTTGGTTGAGAATCAAAGGGTGGATCTCCTTGCCTCTTATCAAAAGTATAAAAATAATAATAAATTTAATAGAGTATTTTTTTCAAAATTAACTCATATGTAAACAAACCACTCAAGATTAAAGACTAATATAAGAAAACTATAATTACCCCATAATGTGGTGAATCGAATGCTTCAAAAGAAAATTTTTAGAGATGGATGGTGGGGTGAAAGGAGAGGGCAAGGCTTACAGACTTTTGTTAGAAATTTATCTTTTTCAAAAAGTCAAATTTTGTTCGGTTCATATTTTTCGTGGTTCTTTAACAATGAAAGAGCCCATCATGGAAGATCATATATGTCATTCTAAAACAACCGATTCCAATCCCCTACAAAAATATGAAAGAGTATTTCTATTACAAATAGAGAATATGCATTTGACATACTCTCACCATTTTCTTACAAATGGTAAGCCTTCTACATTATTCTGTTTTATTTGTATTCACATGTCTTTATAGGCATAATTACAATCTACGATCAAAGATAAAAATAATATGATTTATTGATGAATTACCTTACTTGATCATAGGAAACACTACGTCGTACGTTAAAAGAATGTTATGTAAGCTTTGTCATTTGTACTTATGGTGTCGTATGATTCCACATTTTACAAACATATATATTACGATGTATAAATATATGTGAATTTTCCATATTACATCTTGTTAGGGTATATTCAACACTACTCCATTTGTTCATTATTTTGTTGTACATCACATGTTAGTGAAGACACTCATTGTCAATATAAATAATTGAGAATTCTTATATTCTAGTCAAGTTAGTCTAGTGCAACCTTATTTCAACTTTTGGTCTCATAAAATTAGGTTTTGCAATGTTTTTCAAAGGTTTATACTTATTAATACACCTATAAATAAGACAACAGCCTATGAAATCCTTGTAATATTGTTAAGAAAATAATCTTCAAACAATTTAAGTGAAACTTTAACAACGAGGATAGATTACAAATATTCTAATTATTTATTTAGTGTCATGGGATATCAAAATGGTGAAATTTTTTAATTAGTTCCATTGTGAGAAACATAGTTCAATGTTGGGATGTCTTTAGACTATTGTTATATATAGCAGAAATTTGTTTATTCATGATGTTAGCTTCCACCCATCAAGGTTCAATTCTATTTTGTATACACCTTTTTTAGAATGAATAAAAAGTAATCAATTACAATTATGATAAAAATAGTTAAAATTTAAAATAGTTTCTATCTTCCATCTTTAACATTTACCGTCATGTGTAATTTCTTGCTCTTTCCACTAGCTAGTATTTTCAATTTGATAAAAACTCAATTGTATCTCCACTATGGAGTTGTCCTTCACATTGTATCGCTTCATCACTGATGTTTGGAAATAATCTATTTTTAGTTTTTATCAAGAATGTTGTTGATGAAACACTTGCATTTTGAGGGAACCTCTACACAAAAGGGAAGCTCCTTGCTAAAATCAACGTATTCTATATTTATTCACTTGACTATTACTAGCCAGATATTAAATTATTTCCAATTACACATGTCTATTACCCACACCACTCTAGGCACAAAAACAACAAAAATTCATATCCTAGATTTGGAACTTTTTTTTTCCTTCCATACACTTGACTCTATCCTCTTTGCTGAGCAACCTATCGACGTATCCATTACACCCTCCTAGTGCAATGTCTAGTTTTAGGATTTTTTTAGATGACACTTTCCCCCAAATTGCTCCTCTTTTAACCTCATATTGTTAGGATGTAAAGATATTGAAAATGTGGTTATAGTTTTTAATGCTTCTAATATAATTCTTCACATGAGGATGACTGAATATGTTATTAAAAGGTAAAATTCCTAAAGAAACTTTTCAAAAACTGCTAGCAAGAATTAAGACTTCGAGACTATAAAGAATAAATGCTCGAATGAAAGGAGTTATCTAATGACATGTGGATCATGTTGGGGATTTTGCATGAGATTCCAAAATTCAGTTTCTTTGCCGAGGTTGGAAAAATTTCCCGCATGCCCATGAAGGTCATAGGGTGATTTGGGGAGGGGTACCTTTTATTAGCCATAAAAGACTTTGATGTAAGGGAAAGGAGTTCAAGTAAGGATTAGGTTCACCAAATGATTTAATATAAATCAAATTAAACCTTAATTTCTTAATTATGTATCAGTAACTAATGATATACAGATGATAATATAAATTAATGGAAAAAAGCATTTATTAATGTAAAATACCCATGTATACAAGAGAAGAATGATATATTAGCTCGTTTCGTGATCTAGTAGTGATTGAAACTATCTGAATGTTGGATATGGCTAGAAAAAGTGTGACATTTACTCACAAAGAATTGTGGGAATCTAAATTATGATGGATATAAGCACCTAGGGGAGGTTAGGAGCACCCGAGCACTAGTGACAATTCTTGGCGCTAGTGACTGCTTGAATATTCAGGATCTAATCCTTTTATAGGTCGAAAGGTCTTCAATCTAATGTCTAATTTGTTTCTTTGGTTTGGATGTTAGGGTTTCAATAAAACCTATAATATGAAAAGTAAACCCTAGATATCTATAGAATCTCACAAACACACGAGATCTAAATAACATATGCAATATGTGAAGTTAGATTGACCCATGCCGATAACCTAATGAGTGAAATTAGTAACGAGCACTAAACTACATTTTAGAATCCATGTAATTCTTTGTGCTTGTGTGTGAAATAATGTCCCTAGGTTTTCCCTCACACCAATAATGCCAAGATATTAGGCTATATCTACCTTTGATGTAAATGTGTGATACAGTAATTCAACATTTTCCTTTATAAGCGAGTGTATGCAACAAAAAATGTAGTCCCTTTGAGCAATAATAGTAGTATATATATATGATAGTCTCTCTTTATTTTTGATCCAAAATAATAGTGAGCATGTTGTGTATATATATGAATCTCTTGTTTGAATTTTGACATTAGTGACACAAAAGGACAACTAAGAATGCATGATAAGGATAAGAAAAGAAATAAGGCTGACCAAAAATGATGAAATGTGTAAAAATAATGAGGACAGAAGTACCCAGAAGGGACACAAGCTCATGGGTGCTAGTGTCTAGAGTGGGTGCTAGTGTCTTGAGACCACAAATGACAGATGTGACAAAACATATAGATAGGGATCCTGTGACCTGACCAAAAGTGAATGAAGAAAATTTAATTGTAGAAGAGAGTCACAATAGAAATCAATCAAATAACGTACAAGGACAAAGGAAAGTGTCACCAATGTGTAATTTTCTCACTCAATATCTATGCATATAGAAACATACCGATGGAATAGTAAAGTCATGATACGTGCATTATTATGTGTCTATAGCTATTCCCCCTTTATGTTATTTGAATGAAATTCAAGTAGTGTAAAGGAAGTAAGAAACATACCTGTATAGGTTCTAGAGAAGCCATGTTGCAGAGTGCACGTAAAACATAGAAACTTGTATCTTGATGAACCATGGATCAACATTTTGATCCATGTGTCATAGAAGGAGATAGAAAACCATCATAAGGAGAAACCTAGAGAATATGTTGTGATGATATTGGGGATTTTTGTTGAAGATGACGGAAGAGTTAGGGAGTGATCAATTCCCAACCTTATTTTTTCTTAATTGAAGGATTTGGTTTTCCTGCCACTTTAGACGAAGAGTGTTTAGGAGAGAGTTATGTTTTTTACCTCTTTCCATGATGCTTCCTAAAAGGTCCAAACACTACAGATGGATAAGGACCAATTTTTTACCTATTTCATTTTGATTGAAATTGTTTTGTCTCAATTGAAGCACCCATATAAGATTAATAAAGGAAAGGAAATGATGTTTAATTTCCCCCACACCTACATTGATGGGTGTTTTGATTTGAATAGTATTAGATGGCTTCCAAGTTAGGTCATCTAGATGTGATAGTGATGTAATGGGGATCCCAAGTTAAGTAATACGGAAGCCATAGTAAGTAGGATTGTTGTATTGATTTATTTATTTTAATGATGGGAGTTGGTTGAATAGGATGTAATTGGAAAATTACTTATGGAGATATTTTTGATTTTCTCCTAGATTAGGTCATTTGGGGGAATAAATTCAAAATAGAAAGAGTATTTGATTGTCATATAGAATAATGTAATTGTTTTTAAATTGGATTAGAGAAAAATGTGATAATAATGTATTAAGAGCGTCAATTGATTATGTTGTATCCTAAGAAGGATTATAAGATGATTGTGATTATGTGCCCCCATTTCGGCAAAAGGAAGAGGGGTAGAAAAACAATCATTGAGCCGAATGTAATAATTTCAAGGGTTGTAATAGTAACTAAGAGATAGTTTAGGAGGGGATGTGGTAATGTTGATAAAAATGAATGATTATTTCAGTAATTATGGACATATTCCTATGAATCTAGAATCCAATATTATATGTTTTACAAGAAATATATCTCCATTTTTACGTATATTGGATTCCATTTGTCCATTAGTAGCAATATTGGATTCCAATATTTTCAGTATTGGACTATTTTGAGTTCTAATTTTGCTATTATTGGATTTAAATTTCGCTATAATTGGATCCTAATTTTGCTATTATTGGATTCCAATATTACTATCATTGGAATCTAATTTCATAGCTTTTAGATTTTTATACTGGGAGTATGTAAGGTTAGCAACCACTAAATATTATAAGGCATGATCCTATTAAATTAATAATAATTAAAAACTAATAATAAATTTATGCAAAAGTAAGTTCAAAGTGTAAGTCTCACAATTTGAAAAGGTGATGCTTGCACTTTCCTTGCACTTTGAAAGTGCAAGCCTCAATGTAAGGTTAGCGAATGCTAACTATTATAAGGCATGAGCTTGTTGGATTAAAACTAAAATAAAAACTAACAATAAATTCCTACAAAATAAAGTTCAAAGTGTGAGCCTCACACTTTTAGAGTGTGAGCTTTACACTTTCAAAGTGTGAGCCTAGCACTTCCAAAGTGTGAGGAATTTTGATACTCACACTTTCAAAGTGTGAGTCTCCCACTTTCAAAGTGCGAGGCTCATACTTTCAAAGTGTGAGGATCGTACTTTCAAAGTGTGAGGACTCACACTTTCAATGTTGGAGTCATTATGTGCATCCTTGATATTGGCATTGGCCTCAAATGGTAATGGTGTTATTTTGATTTTTGGTCAAACTTACAATAAAATTAAGTGCTCTTATTTTTATGATTCATTCAAAATATGACCTTTTTGTTTGATATTACAATAGTGAAATTAAGGAAGCAAAATATAGAACTTACATTCCAGTTGGTCGTTCTATTTTTAGATTAAATTTGAAAATGATGAATATAGGTTGTAGAAGTAATTTTATTTTCTTAGACATTTAAGTTTATTTATCTCATTCATAGCATTGAAACTACTCAAGTCATATTTTCTTAGATTGTGCACAACCTTAAGTCTACTACTCGCTTCTTATTATAAATTATAGCTAAGATTTATCATTAAAAGATGACAACATCATTTGGAGCTATGTATATGAAAAATTCATTTACTATGAAAGAAAGTAGAATTTATTCTTACAAATTGTTCCATTCTCTATATAAAAATGACCGACTTGCTTCCATTAGGAAGAAAATGAATTAATCCTTAACACAATGCAAATAAATTTCTTGTGAGAAACACAGTCAAATGCCAATATGCCATCAATTAAAAGACGCATTATCCTACAATAATATTCTTTTTGAGTCAAGAATTCCCACCATATTTTTCCCAACGTTGGGCACTGTGAATGAGACACATTTGTATCACAACGCTCATTGTGGAATAACACTTTGCTCGAGTCTATTTTCTATAGTCCCCCTCTTGTAGCCCATTCTCTTAACCTTGTATAAGTTGAGTAGATCTTCATGGTTTGATTCAATTGATATCTAACTACTAGGACATTTCTGTTCTTGAATACTTTGATTGGAATATCATTTTCAAAGAATCAAACCCAAACCCATGAGCTATATTTACATAATCCAACTGAATGATGCATATTCCTTAGAACAGAGTAAAAATGGAAATCTTTTGTAGGGTCAAACCAGAGGTATATACACTACTCCCCGTCTCCTTTCCCTCAACTGAACACATTAATTTGGAGAATTAATAACTTCCCATGCCTAAGAAATCAAATTCTATATCATCATGTTATGAGTTTTGTGATGATAGATGTAGCTGATAATAACATAATTGACGTTTCATAAACAAGCAGAGGAAAGCTTTGTGAAAAGTAGGAAAACGTGACTATGGGATAAATGGTGATGTCAATAGGTACCATCTGTATTTGTATACTAAAGTGCCCAATCAAATATATTCCCTTGGATTAGAATCTAATACCTACACCACCATCAACTAGTGACATCAACCACCACGGAAAACAACAATATTCATGTCAAAATATCACTGAAACATATGGCAAGTTTCCTTAATACCATCTTAACCCCTAAAATTTCATCTAATTTTTCCAAGTTTCAAATACACTGAGATAATTTTCAATATTTATAAAAAATATTGGTAAGAAAAAAAATACAACAATCTACTTATGTGCATAAACCAAAACATCAACCTAAAATAGAGCGAGATAAAGAACATTGCATGAGGCATCCGAGACAAGGATGCCATTACATTAATCTACTCATACACCTAATTCAAATCTTCATTCTAAAATAAATCTAAGAGGGGAATGAAAACAACTCTTAACATGTAGGACATGAAAAATATTAGACTAAAATGAAAGATAATCAAATAACCGAATCATTGATGTAGTGAATATAAATAATTAAGGGAAAAACCAAATCAATTAACATAAAAGAGAGAAAATCGCTTAAATTTCCTCTCCTCTGCTCTCCTATGTCCTCCAATTGATATCTCAACCAAGTCAACCAAATCAGAAGGTTAATATTTTCCTCTCCTCTCCTCTCCTCTGTTCACCAATTGTTATCTCCTCCAATTTAATTTAGCAGTGGGTGGAAATTGGAAATTGGAAATAGCAATGACGATGAACAACATTGGATTGATAGCCATGGCCACGAACAACATTGATGTGCTAAGTTTGGTGGTGCCATGTCCTAGGGCACACCTAGCCACAACGAATCCCTCACGTCGATAAATATTTAGGGAATTAGGAACAAAAATAGCTAGGTGTTTGACCCAGCTTCATTCTAGTCCACCTTTCAAAATAATGGCCATGGCCATGAAAAACATTGGCGTGATGATTCTGGTGGTGCCATGCCACAATGCACCCCCAACAATAGTGCACCCCACACGCCGGAGACAAATTTAGGGAATTGGGACCAAATATAGCTAGGTATTCAACCCAATATCCTTCTGATCCTGATGTCATAAGGCCAAAGTGATAGCTATGACCACGAACAACATTGAAATTCTACGTTTGGTGGTGCCATGCCATAATGCATCCCCAACCATAGTGGACCCCACATGCTTGAGTCAAATTTAGGGAATTGGGAATAAATATAGCTAGGTGTTTGACCCAGCCTTTTTTTGGTCCTACTGCCACAAGGCCAGAGTGATCCATCTCCACAAACAAAATTTTCGTGTTGAGTTTGGTGATTCCAAGCCACAATTCACCCTAACCACAATTTACCCGTCATCCACAATGCACCCCTTAGCCACAACGCATGCCTTAGCCATAGTGCACCCCCCCACCATAGCACACCCACCCATTGCATCCCCCAACCACAATGTAAAACATATGCCACAATGCACCCCTATTCCTGAGACAGATTGAGGGAATTGGGAACAAATATGACAAGGTGCATTTAAAACTAGTTGTAATGTAATGTGGTGTAATAACAATTTTTTATATTAAATGGTTGAAGATACTTAAGTGAAGAGTCTAAGTGAATGTGCATTTGAATTTATTATTTATGGTATGGAGAAAATTAGATGACACTGGGTAAAAGTTACAGGTCAAGTGAAATTAGAATGGTCTCTGGGATGCTAAGTTGACCTGTAAGGGTAGTCTACGGAAGTTGGAAGCATCTCGTTCCCATTTTCCATTCTCATATTTTTTTATGCGGGTTACACACAAGAGTAAAGAAGTGGGTGAAAGGGTGAGTCATGATAAAAGAAAGCATGGATTTTCCATTAGAAGCAATACACGAAGGGTTCTGCACAAAAAATAAGGTACATTTATGAACCTACTGCCTCTTCCCTTAAATTCCTCACATATTCTTATTTTTTTGAGAAAATGTGTTCAAAATTGTAGCAGAGGAGACAGATTTAGGGAATTGGGAAAATTTTTAGCTAGGTGTTCGACCCAACCTCCTTGTCCTCATGTCAAAGTGATAGCCACAACCATAAAAAAGATTTCCATGCTGAGTTTGGTGGAGCTAATATGATCGATTCCATGCCACAAAACACCCCCCATGCATTATTTTATAGGAAATGACGTAAAATGATTTTCTAACACTAAAAAGGAATCGAAAGACCCAATCGGTTCCATTGTTAGACACTTATTAGGATATCTCTTGTAATGGTCTTTTACGTAAAATACTAAAAGATTACATCCAGTAAGGTTAGTGTTGAGGAGAAGAGAAAAAAATTAGTGACCATTAGGCTATTAATTACCTTGTCTACCATTATAATTTATGATCAATAGTTGAAGAAGGGACAAGGAATACTGGAGTGGAACTTGAAAGATGAGATGTTTGACGTCTTTGTCAATAAGTTTGGTGGGTACTTACAAAAACATAGAATAACAAAAAAAAAGTTAGAAAGGCAATTTATGGAAGTTAGAAACATCCCATTCCTATTTCTAATTCTCATATTTATCTATGTAGGTCATACACCAGTGCTTGTATCGCATGTTGCAGAAGTGGATGAAAGGGTAAGTCATGACCAAAGAAAACATGGATTTTCCATCGGAATCAATGCATAAAGGGATATGTAAAAAACATTATATTTCATAACCAACTGCCCCATCACCTCACTCCCCCACATCTTATTTCTTCTTAAAAACCTATAGTTTGTGAGGAAAGATGTTGAAAATTGAAGGGGAGGAAATGAATTTAAGGAATTGGGAACAAATATAGCTATGTGTTTAACCCAACCTCCTTTTAAACCTCCTGTCACAAGGATAAAGTGATATCCATGGCCATGAATAACATTGACGTTCTAAGTCTGGTGGTGCAAAACCATAGTGCACCCCCGAACCATAACATACCCTAACTCTCGAGAATGATTTAAGGAATTGGGAAAAAATATAGCTAGGTGTTCAACCCAACCTTCTTCTTGGCCTCTTGTCATAAGGACAAAGTCATAGCCATGGAAAAATATAACATTGGTATGTTAAGTATGGTGGTACCATATCACAATACACCCCCAGCCACCGCGTACCCACATGCTTGAGTTGGATTTAGGGAATTGGGAAAAAATATAGCTAGGTGTGTGACAAAGATTTATTTTGGACCTCTTGTCATAAGGCCAAAGTGATAGCCATGGCCACAAACAAAATATTGGGGTTAAACCATATAACAATGTTGCAAAGATTTAAAATCAGATAAAGCATACAAAAATTAATGCGGAAATAAACTAGAAGAGAAAATAAATTAGAGAAAAATAACACCAGATTTAACGTGGTTCACCCAGTATGGTCTACATCCACCAAGAAATGACCAAAATTATTATTCAGTGCTTTACAAAAGAAATACAATGAATATATGCTATCTTCCAACACCTCACAAGATGTTCAATATTTTCCCCTCACTTAGCTACTCTTTCTTGCTCACCAAGAAAACTAACATGCAAACAATTGCTATTTTCTTCTCTCATACCCTCATACAATGCATACATGCATATATATATCTATTATGGGAAACTAACTATGCTTTTACAATCAAGAAATCATCTTTAAAGAAAAATATTTATTCTAATTCTCGAAAAAACAAAGCATCATCGCATAGGTCGACCGATGTCGATTACTGCATGACCGATGTCGGTCACTTCTTGACGCATGTTGGTTGATAAATAACTGATGCTAGTCACTGCTTGACTAATGCCTGTCACTTCTTGACCGATGCCGGTCACTGTCAAATCAAAAACATGTAAAAATAAGATTTTTGTGAAGTAATTAAGCTCCACACTCAACAATATCCCACTTGGAGATCAATTGCTACACTATACTATACATCACCATCCTTTGATCCTTTTCCTTGGCCCGTTTCTTCCTCTTCAAGTCTCAAACTTGAAGACCAACAGAAGTGGAGTGAAGCTCCAACTTCTCCTTTATTAATTGCTTCATTAGCATATCCATAGGGTTCTCATCCGTATTAATTTTCTCTAACTTCAACTTCCCATCCTCCAACACCTGCCGTATGAAGTGACACCTCAATTGAATGTGTTTCATTCTAGAATGAAATGCTGATTTATTTTCCAGATGGATCACACTATGACTATCACTGTATAATTTGCAATCCTCTTACTCCTTACCCAAATATTCCATGAACCTACTCATCCATATCATCTCCTTGCTAGCTTCTATAGATGCAACACACTCTTCCTCTGTAGTAGACAAAGCCACAACCTTTTGTAATCTCGAAATATAGCTAACTGTCATTCCACCTACTGTGAAAAAATATTCAAAGTGGTGTTCCTCCTACCATCCAAATATCTAGCCATATCTAAATCAACATAGCCACGTAAATAAGTATCTAACCCTCCATAGCATAACTCCATGTCGGATGTCCCTCTCAAATACCTAAGAATCCATTAGACTTCTTTCCAATGTTCTTTACCTAGATTAGCCATAAACCTACTCACAACTGTTATTGCCTATGTAATGTCTGGTCTAGAACAAACGATTGTATACATAATACTTCCTAATGATGAAGCATAGGGAACATGTGCCATGTAATCAACCTCCTCATGTGATGAAGGACACTGATATTTTCTCAATTTGAAGTGTCCAACCATAAGTGTACTAACAGGTTTTGAATCCTGCATGTTAAACCTTTCCAACACCTTATTGATATAAACTTCCTGAGAATTTTCATGCCAAGAATTTTCTTTGCAGATCCTAAATCCTTCATTGCAAATGTGTGATCTAGCCTTTCTTTAAGTTTACCAATGTTCTACATACTAGATCTTGCAATCAACATATCATCCACATACTGTAACAAAATACCATAGCTCCCATTTTCAAGATTCTTAAAATAAACACAATGGTTAGATTCACATCTCATATAACCATGCTCATGTATAAAACTGTCAAATTTCAAATACCATTGCCTTGGAGCTTGCTTGAGCCCATATAGGCTCTTTTTCAATCTACACACAAGTTTCTCCTTACCCTTGACTTCATAACCAAGTGGTTTGTATATAAATCTCTTCCTCTAAATCACCATGAAGAAAAGCTATCTTAACATCAAGTTATTCTAAATGAAAATATTCTATTGTGACCAAACTTAGAATAGTACATATAAAAGACATCTTCACTACAGGAGAAAAAATCTCATCAAATTCAATACCTTATATTTGTGCAAATCCCTTTACCATAAGCTTCACCTTGTATCTTTTTATATCAACCTCTTCTTCCTTGATCTTATAAACCTATTTGTTCTATAGTGCTTTCTTACCTGCTGATAACTTGACCAAATCCCATGTCTGATTTTGTTCCAAAGAAACCAATTCCTTATCCATTCCATGCTCCCACTACACATGGGTATCTACCTGTATTGCTTCTTCAAAGCTTTCTAGTTCACCACTATCAGTTAATAATAAATAAGAAAAGGAAGGTGAAAATATCTCTGGAGGTCTACTTACTCTTTGTTACCTTCTCACTAAGATTTGGGGTGTCTGGGGCTCATTCTGTGCTTGTTGCATGTTTGTTTCAATATCTGTTAGTGACTGACGCCGGTCTCCCAATACCAATTGTGGTTTTGTAACCGATTGTGGTTCCTCTGTCTACCGAATGACTGCGGATACCTCACCACCAGCATTGTGAGGGGTACCGACACCGGTTCCAATAGTTTTCTATTCTGAACCGGATCCTATCTTCTGATACCGGTTAGCTTGACTGGCACCAAATTCTATAGAACTGACACCGATGTCTAGTTTAGATCTGAAATTTGATTTTCTTTCAAAAAATCATCAACTTGTTCATGTTTAGGCACCAAAAACTGATCCATGTACATTCTTTTTTCATTCCAATCAACGTCATGACTCCTAATAATCTTATAACATTCTAAATCCCAAAAATGATATCCTAAATCACTAGAGCCATAACCAATGAAAGTACATCTCTTATATTTAGCATCCAAATTCTTCCTATTTTTCCTATCAACATACACAAAAGCTTTTGAGCCAAAACTCTAAGAAAAGAAAATTCTACCTCTTTTCTAGACCAATCTTATTCTAGTATTCCACCATCCAGTATTGTTGAGGGCCCACTGTTGATCAAGTACATTGTTGTATCCATTTCTTCTACCCAAAACATCAAAGGAAAACCGGTATGTATCCTCATGCTTCTAACATGTTCCATGATTGTTCTATTCATTCTTTTTGCAACTCCATTCTCCTATGGAGTTCTAGGAACCGTTCTTTCTCTTCATATTCCATTCACTTGAACAATAATAATTGAAAGCCTTACTTTAGTACTCACCACCATTGTCATATCTAAGGAACTTTAATTTTAAGTTTGTTTCATTTTCCACAAGGTCTTTCCACCTTTAAAAAGTCTCAAAAACATAGGATTTATGCTTAATACAATAAATCCATACCTTCCTTGTGGCATCATCAATGAAAGTCACATAATATTGGAATCCTCCAATAGAATCTACTTGAGCTGTCCCCCACACATATGAGTGTACAAGCTCCAATTTCTGCTCCTTTGTTGACCCAACCTTAAGAAATCTCACTCTCTTATGCTTTCCAAATATGCAATGCTCACAAAATTCAATATCTAATTGTTTCAAATATGATAAATTACCCTTATCCTTTAATATCTCGCATTCCTTTTTCACTTATATGGCCTAGCCGATTATGCCACATGGTTGCATATGAATCTGTAGTAGATAGCACAAAAATGAATTAGTAACATAGGTAGACAGATATAAAGTTCCTACCTTCTTACCTCTTTCCACAACAAGATATCCCTTGGTAACCTTCCAAGAATCAACTGTGAATGTAACCATGCATCCATATTCACCTAGTTTCCCTACATATATTAGATTTCTCTTGAGGCTTGGCACATGCCTCACATATTTCAATACCCATGGATTTCCATTCTGTAGCTTTAGATGAACATCACCTTTACCAGTAATATTGCATGGCTCATCATCTCTTAAATAAATTTTCCAAAATCACCCTGAACATAATTTCTAAAATAAATCTTATTAGGGGTAGCATGGAAAGAAGCTCCAAAATCTAAAACCCAAGATTCTAATTTATCATCCAAGGAGAGAACAAGGGCATATTTCTTCACCTCACTTGCAACATTTTCCTCTTTACCTTTGACTGATATATTCTCTCTTTTTCCCTTGGACCAAAACTCCTTTACGTTTCTTGTCTTTTGACAATTCCAACAAAGTAAATATTTGTACTTGGATCTAGATCTTCTATTGTTTGACTTTGATTTTCCATTCTTATTTCTCTTTGATGATATCTCCTTAGATCTTCCCACACTTTCTGCATTTAAAACATTTCGAGATGATTCTTCTTCGGATATTTTCCTCTATATTTCCTCCTTAAGGATTACACTAACCACATCATCAAATTTCAAACCTTTAAAATCAGAAGTTGTATTAATAACAACCATTACCAAGTTATCCCAACTATCTAGAAAAGAGCATAAGAATAAAAGTTCTTTCACTTCATCATTAAATGGAATTTCTACCAATTTTAATTGATTTACAATAAACCAGAAATAATTCAAATGATTAGATACAAATCCACCTTCTTGCATCTTAGAATTAAACAATTTTTTCATCAAATAAACCTTATTCGAAGCACTAAGTGTTGCATACAAATTTGCTAAGTATTTCATCAAATCTACCGTGGTTTTCGCATATGTAAAATTCAAAGCCACCGATGTTTCCAAGCTCAATATTATAGATCCCAGAGCCTTTCTATCGAGAACCTTCCATTCTTCATCACTCATCATGTCCGGCCGTGTCTCGCTCATCCAATGGTAAGTATAGATAATTCTGATACAAATAATCCTCCACTTGTATCTTTCATGTTGATAATTACGGCCATCAAATTTCTGTACTCGATATTTACTATCTTCTGCCATTGTTATGCACCCACTCAATCAAAAACCCTCTGTGAGTAAATCCTGTCAACACACAAAACCTTCAAACAAAGATCGATACCATTTTTTTGGGTTAAACCATATAATAATGTTGTAAAAATCTAAAATAGATAAAACATATAAGCAATGAATCCGAAATAAACTAGAAGATATAATAAATAACACCAGATTTAATGTGGTTCACCCAGTGTGGGCTACGTCCACCAAGAAATGGCCAAAATTATTATTCAGTTCTTTACAAAGGAAATACAATGAAGATCTACTATCTTCCAACACCTCACAAGATGTTTAATATTTTCCCCTCACTTAGCTACTCTTTCTTGCTCACCAAGAAAACTATCATGTAAAAAATTGTTATTTTCTTCTCTCATACCCTCATACAATGTATACATGCATATATATATATATATATATATATATATATATATTCAAAATAACTATGCTTTTATAATCAAGAAATCATATTTAAAGAAAAATATTTATTCTAATTCTCGAAAAAAACAAAGCACCTTTGCACAGATCGATCGATGCGGTTATTGCACGATCGATGCTTGGTCACCGTCTAACCGATGTCGGTCAATTCTTGACCCATGTCTTTGGTTGATAATCGACCGATGCCGATCATCACAAATCTAGAAAAATGTAAAAACAAGATTTCTGTGAAGTAATTAAGCTTCACACTCAACACAAAATTGGTGTGGTGAATTTGGTTTTGTCATGCCACATCGAACCCCATGTTCATGACGGATTTAATTGAGGGAATTGAGAACAATTAAAGCTTGTTTCTTTACCTATATTCCTTGTGGTCCTCCTATCACAAGGCCAAAGTGATAGCCATGGCCACAAGAAACATTGGAATACCAAGTGTGGCCGATATACCTTGCTCAATCGCATGCCATAATGCACCACCCACGAATGAATTTATAGAAGGTGACGTTAAATGCCTATCTAAAACTAAAATTTAATTGACTGACCCAAAAGATTCCATTTTCATGTGGAAATTTGGGAATACCAACACAAGCTTTATCTCCAATTTTTTCATAATTCAATGCTAACAAAACGACAATGGAAAAGTGTTGAGAATCAAGTTCTATGGAATGATGGTGGAAAGAGGAATCCCTAGTGGCTTGACATACTATGGGAGCATGAATTATTTATCTCTCTGATAATAGTCTTTTAGGTAGTTTTCAGTCACTCAACATTTAATGAAATGTAGACAACTAGTCACCTCGCCAATAGGACCATACTTAATCCCCACCTAAGCTTGCCTCGTTAGGTCAAGAGTTTTGTATTCCAACACAATATTCTAAGCCTAATAGAAACTAAGCTCAATATTTATTTTATTGCGTTGATGTAACATAATGAACATTTGAGATTAGCAATTGATAGGCTAGTAATTACCTTGTTTATTACTATATTTTTTGATCAATCAACGATCGTTGCATAGGAGCATAGGATCTTATAAAATACACTTAAAATTACCCCCCTCGTAAAACACATTCAACACCACCCATGAAACCAATTGAATATCATAGATCATGAGACATGAAAAGGAAATTAAAAGGAACATCTAAATGTTTATTGATTTGGGAAAAAAAAGCTGCATGAATAACCCAAAAAAAGGGTGCATTGGCTAAGAACGCTTTTGCGTACATAGAAAGTCAACTATATACACAAAATTTGGCCTACATCAATGGGTTGGACATGGAATATTTAAATGAGGGAATTTATGCATGCTATTTGAAGTCTATGTGTGCAAGGGTCACTAGAAAAATGTCAAAAATGTGAACAAGAACAAAGAGGATAGGAGTGCCCAAGGTGGAGAGGAGCTCCTGGGCACTAATATCTAGACTAGGTGCTGGTGCCTTGGGATAGTTGATGAAAAATGTGAGAATATCGACTGACATGGATTCCTATGACATGACTAGAACTAGGTGCAGAAGTGACAGATGTGAGATATAAAGACAATAAAAATAACCAAAGCAAGTGGATAGACTAGGGAATGTGTCACTAGTGAATATTTTTCTTACTCAAGATCCATGCATATAACAACATACTTGAAGTATAGTAAAATAGTGATATGTACATGATTTTTTGTCTACATTCTCCCCTTTATGCTATTTGAATGAAATTCAAGTAGTGTAAAGGAAGTAAGGAACATACATGTGAGAATTCCAGGAAGCCTGTTGCGAAGTATGCATAGAATATAAGAACATATATCGTGGCGAACCATGAATCAACGTATCGATCCATGTTAAATAATTAGAGACAACTAACCATTGTAAGGAGTACTTGGAGAAGTTGATGATTTTATTTGGAGAATTTTGAGAATTTGAATTGTTCCCAATGGTGATTTGAAGGGGTAAGGAGTGATAAATTCCCAACCCAATTTTGTAAAATTTTGATCGAGGGAGGATTTGGGCATCCTGTCGTTAGAGGAAGAGTGTTGGGGAGATATATCTAGATTTACTCTTTATCCATGACCACATCCTCAAAAGTTCCAACTGCTATAGACGGATAAAGACCACATTTAGTTCCATGTTGAATAACCCATATAAGGTCAATATTGAAACGACAATGATGTCTTATTGCCCGCATTCCAACAAGTGTTCTGATTTATATAATGCTAGATGAATTTTATGTTAGGTCATCTAGAAGTGATAGATAATGTAAAGTGATACCCATGTTAGGTCATCTGGGAAATATAGTAGAGTGATGTAGCTCCTAAGTTAGGTCATATGGGAGAGATGGTAGAGTATGTTATGTTGTAATGATCAATTGATTTGATTCTAATAATAAAATATTTCTTTCAAATTGGATGTTTCGATATATTACTCATGCAATTTTTGTTTTTTTTGTCCCTATATTAGGTGATTAGGGGGAATAGATAGAAAATATTTAAATAGATCAATATTTGTTCCTTTTTTGAATGGCATGAAAGAAAATTTTTCGATAATGAATTATTAGGAGTATGGATTGATTATATAGTAGCCTAAGAGGGATCATAAGATGGTCCCAATTTTATTCCCCCTTTTGATGAAAGGTTGAGGGGTGGAAATAACAAGCATTGAGATGAAAGTAGAGGTGAAAATATGTAATGATGACCAAGAGGTACTATATAATATGTTGCAAGATTACGTATATGTTGAATAATATATGCAAAGATTGAAATATAACAATGTGTATTGTGTACATGACTCTGGTAGAAGAAATTATAAACCAAATGGTGTGAATGCGGAAGAAAATGGAGTAACGAAGCTCAAGATACAAGAAAAACCATGTGCCATGTATTAGTTGGAAGAATGAGTACACATGGTAAAAAAATTGGAAAATTGCTATATATAGTAATAACAAAAAGTGAGTAGTAACTTTTATTAACCTTGATTGAATTAGAATTTGAGCTCGACCTTGCAAGGATGCCACATATTAGGGAAACAAGGTTGGATAGGTTTGAGAGAGTAACAACAATGTGGCATCACAGATGATAGATGAGTTGGTAAGTATGATAATTTGTGAAAAAATTGGTGAAATTTTCCTGATTTTGTCAAGTTTTTACAAATTTTGAAATTTTAAAATTTTAGGTGCTTTTGATCTGGGTGGGAGCAGCCAAGGAATTGACATCTTTTGGGACATAAGTACCTAGTTCCAGGCGTTAGTGACTGTTTCTAGGTGCTTGTACCTTGCTCTTGAGCAATCGACAACCCAGAGAGTGTTTTGATAACATAATGTGAAATATGGGGATTTTGATGACTTTTTGTAGTATGAGTGGTTGTTTTTGCATATATATGAGGTACTAATGTCAATATTTATTGGTGTTTGTGCTATGTAGAGACATATACACTCGAGGGAGTTCAGAAAAGGTCACAATTTGAGCACATTATTGACTATGGGATTATATGATGCTGAGTGGTACATATTAGACCATGCCAATGCACAAAACATAATGAGATTAGGGAGGTACCCCATAATATGCCTATGATGACTGCATTATGTGAGTGGTGGTGTGCGATACATGTACTTTTTGGTTTCCTACTGGGGAGATGACAGTGACCCTAGAGGATGTATATCATATATTGTGACTACCAGTTGTGGGTGAGGGAGTCTAGGTGATAGAAGTAGTGGATGCTCTGAAGCCACTGAGAGTAGCTAGGTGATACTTTATAGGGATAGAGGTATAGATAAAGACCCATATTACTCTAGATTCCATATTGAGATTAGGTGTTCTGCAGGTTGTAGAAGTTTATTGAAGTTGTGATTGTTTCATTTGTGGCAGTAGAGGGTGGCGTAGTGGGCATATTATATAATATGCATGAGATGTGTTTTCATATAGAGGAGCATGGGACCAGATTTGCATGGCTAAGGTAAATTTTGGTCCATTTATACAAATATATATAGATTCACGAAGGAGGACCATGGGGGTTGACTTGAGAAAGGTGCTATATTGTGGCCACTTAGTGGGTCATGTATTGATTGGGTGAGAACTAATATATTTGCAGCAAGATGGGTAGGCACCCATAGCAAGAGGCTAGGTAGCACTACTTATAAATCTATGCTTAGTCGTATGAGACTAGGGGCCATCATATGGAGGCCATATAGATACTACGGTGGTTGGGTAGAGGATGGATTTGAGATGTGGGGCATTTGACACACAATGTGGTTAGCAGACTAGATTCCTGGAGTGACCAAGGTTTTTCAGGAAGTGTGTGTGTCGAGGTAGTTTGGGATGGACCGGGACATGCCCCTAAGGCCATATGTATAGGTGAGAGAAACTAGAGCATCGAGGAGGTGCAAAGTGAGGCTAGGTCCAACAAGAGCACAAGTAATACATCTTGGTAGAAATGAGGTAGATGCGGCCATAAAACTAATACAAGTGGATGATGCACGATGTACCTAAACATATAGCGAGTAGCGGGAAACACATCGATGGGTGCTATTATATCTAGTTTTCTTAGATGTGGTGGGTGGACCACCAATGGAGTAGTAAAGGGACGAAACCCGCCTCAAAGGAAATGGCCTAGTAGTGGCATTAAATGAGCATAAGTATTGTTTTTTGGTGTTTTTTGATTGTTACGTGGTTATTGTATATTGGTAAATTCATGTGATAACTAATGCTGTATTAAATGGTTGCATGTGATGCTTATTGGTATTTGATCATTGATACATCAATCCACACATTGATGTGGAATGTGACACCATATGTGTTCACGGGAGGTGGGATGTTCGAGACCATTTTGGGTGAGTATGCCCATTTTTTTGAGCTATTGGCGATAGTAGAAGACACATGTATTATTCTATTGAGTGAGCCTGATGAGGCTTATGTGGATAATTAGCGATCTAGAGAGGCCATAGAAAGAGGATCCCAGGTTCGGGATGTATTCATAAAATATGTGGAGTTGCAAGGCTGATTTGTGGAGTAGTTGGTTGAGTTAGCCTTATTAAAAAGGTAGGTGGAGAGATATAGAGGTCGCAACCAATGACATGGATTGAGTGGTGAAGCCTCTAGTTCTAGGGCTCCCACGGTTGTATATAGAGATAATGAGGATGAGATTTGATGTATATGTATGAGTGATGGATGAGGGCATTCCCACTAATGATTATATTTTGAGAATATGATTTTTGATGATATATATAGATGGGTTATTGGTATCATTATGTTGTGTTGATATGCATTCATGTATGATGTGATAATTGTATTGTGATTTGGATTTTGCTGTATGATCGATATGGTATAAATGATGGTGTTGATAAATGGATGATGTTGTTAGATAGAAATAGATAAGTAATGATATGATTATGTATTTGAATGCAGAGAATATGTGATAAATAGTAATGGACGTATGTGATGTGTGTAATGAATAATAACAATGTGAATGAAATGATATGAAATAGTAGAAGATTGATTCCTAGCTAGTTGTAGGATGAAAATGATGTAGGTAATTGCGTGTGAGTATGATGAAGAGTGGGGGAAGAATAGCCATACCTCTCTATGCATGTGTAGGAAAAATGAGGTGTATTTATAAAAGACCCTCGTCAATCACGAATGAACCATAGAACAAGAGTGTGTAATCATGAAATGGCTTGGTAGTGTATGCTAGAAGGATAGAGCATGAAGCGAAGAGTGTGAATAATGAATGAGGTTCTTATTGTAAGAGATCCCTCAATAGTCATAACCTTAACAACAAAAGTGCGTCATCGGGTAAATGGGTGATCATATAAAAATCACCTACTAAAGATGAAGAGGCCTACAAGGAATGGTGGAATCATGTGAAGTAGTGGTAGCATGAATGTAGGAGCCAAACTGAATGTCATTGTAGACACACAATCACACACTTTAGGTAATTATATAGTCCTGATTGCATACTACTATTGATATGATTCCTATGTAAGAAGAGTACTAATTAACCCATGTCTTTGGCCACTTTTATCTACTTTCTATTGCCACATTTTGTCTTTCACCATTACTTTCTCAATATTCCTTTTTACACCTCAACATTTATCATTCTAGACACTAGCGCCTAGCCAAAACACTCAAATAGGCTAGGCACCATCACCCCTCTCGGGTGCCTGTGACCTCAATATACTTTGTTCACATCTTTTGGGTCCTTTATATTCATTTTAGCATCTTATATTTTCAATAGTCAACCTTTTCAAAGTTAATTACAAAATTTAAGTAAAGGAATCATATAAATATAAATTCATGTGATCATAATAAGTTACCAAACACTAAGCATTAGCTATCACCACCTAAGGTTGCATCCATCAAGAATCTAAGAGCTATATTGCATCCATCTAGAACCATCTAAGGGACATAAAGGCTGGTTATTCTACATACATATTTCATAGGAGGGAAGTTTATTATATTCCATGCACACATCTATTACATTTCTTTACATCTAGCTTATTTTATCGTTATCAAGTGTGACACACACAAGAGCCACCTAGGGCATAATTTTTCACACACACACACAAAACTTAATTTGTTCTAAGATGTAGTGCAACACTCATTTATAAGATCACCATTTTGAAAACTAGGGACAGTTTGACCCCTCATTTTGCATATTTATTTTTGAGGATTTGATGTCTATTTGAGGGTTTTGTAGGTCATTTTTTCATTGCAGGTTTCTAGTGACCTCGGTGATCATTGTGTGACTTCATAGCAACTAAGGGTGAGCAATAGAGAATACGTTGTGATCACTCGAGAGGTTTTCTCGAGCATTTAAGTAGACACAGGACACCAAAAAATAGGTGTAGGGAACCCACAAGTGCCCCTGTCCCTCTCCAAGTGCCCCAAATCGACATATTTCTCCATCTCTGCATTTTATCAAGCTTCATTGCAACAATTTGTACTTCATATTTTCCAATTTTCCAGGTCTGTGCACCTTTGTGATATTTTTCAAATAAACTATGGATTTCTACCATCTCTTTGCACTTAGGGTTTCATACTTTTTAGCTTTGTTTTCTTGGCTTAATTTATGTACTTAATTATTTATTCATTTATTGTTGCAATAGAAATCAAATTAAGCATATATATTCACATTTAGCTTAATCATTTTGGTGAACCCGATCTCTTCGAACACGCTTAGGATATTTATTTTGTCACTTATAACATATTTCTAAGATCCTCTCATCATGAATATGTCTATTCATGATTTTTTACTCCTCCATCTTGAGCTAAGGGATAATATCATCACTTTCTTGAATACTACTCACATTCCTTCTGACATTCATCCAGACTTAGTCTACAACACATTTGTAGATGCATTTTCTTAGCACAATACTTTTTGACCTAATCCTACTACTGATATGGGTGGTTTTGACAATGATCCTCCTTTATACATCATGATGTGTATCCATAATATTGGTGTCAAGAAAGTTTTAGTCGATAATGGATATGAACTTAATTTGTGCACTTTAACCTTCCTTAAGGATTTAGGTCTCTCAACTGCTAATATCAGTCCTTCATCTATTTCTCTTCATACATACCATGTTTTGTTCATCCATGCATCGGACATATTACTTTACCCATCACTATTGGGCCAAAAACCCTTAATATAGTTTTCTTTGTCATGGAATTTCCAGTTTCGTATAATTGCTTACTTGGTAGACCATGGTTGTATGCCATACAAGCTATCCCTTCCATAATATATCAATGTGTCTAATTCTTACATGATGGTATTGAATACACCATTCCTATTGATTGTGAAAAATTAAAATATTATAAACATGAACCCACAAATACGATCCCCACTCCATAATCTGTTACTACCGATGAACCACAACCTATGGATCCTCCACCTAATTTAGAAGAAACTATTTACATGTTGGATGATGTTCCATCCACGTCATCTCCCCCTTTCCCGACTAAAAATGCTATGGTACTATATCGGGGGCCTATCCACACATCAGACACCATTCCACATACTACATTGTCTCATGAGAAACCATCATTATCCCAACCTCCTTTCACATGTACACTCTTCATGAATGATTATTATTGGGAGAATATTCCCTTTTATCTTACTTGTGAAGACACCATAATAGCACATGATGGGTTAGTTCGGCTAGGATTTATAGTTGACGACATCTTCCCTCCGCCCTATGAACCTCATCGTTATTATGGATACATTCACATTACTACTTCTTATGGGCTTCATGTATTTCATCTCATAGTGTTTCTTTCACAAGCTCCTTGTTCTGCTCCACTTAAACTTAGAAATTATTGGCTCAACTTTATCAGGGGCACCTTAGATCCTGATCATATTAAAATTTAATTTCCTATGCCTTTTGTCCTTGTCTTCATTTGAAATGATTCCTTTCTTGGCTATTTGAAAAATATTACATGCTGGTATTCACATGGTTATCCACTACCCCCTTTCACTTTCGAAGAATGCAGAATGGGAATGTACAACCTTTGTTGTAATGGCTCAATACGTGACCAACCTTAAACTATTTCTTATCATGTATCAGTTGCTTTACCTTTTGGTTTTGATCTTGATAATGAAAAAATTCTAGATGAAATTACTTGATCTTTTTTTCTCATCACACACATTGGGGGGCATCGTACCTCTTTCTCCCCCTTCTAGCATCAACAAGCATCTTGTTTTCTCATCGTTTCACATACACATCTTAATACACGTGCATATCATCATTTCCTGATGTGTACTCTCATGATTTGGTTCACACTTGACTGATGATGGCATTCCATAAACATGAACATCACACACTACACATTGCATCACACATCATTCTATTTCTCACACATAGTCTTTTCCACACAATCAACACTCTTGCAACACATTTCTCGTACTATACACATTTTACACATCTCCTACATATTTGAGACACTCATAATACATACTTCTCACACTTATTCATCAAATTTAAACTAAAGAAAACAATTTACACACTCGACACATCCACAACACATCTTTCTCAACACTCAACATTGCACACCCAATGTGCTCACAATCAATTACTATCAACAATATTGAACATATATTCACCAATGTTGACATATTCATGACATCCTTCTATACTACACACTACACATTACAACTCTTCATACATCACACATTTTATACACACATGACATCTTCTCGCAACGTCTATCACACACTAGGTGCATTACTCACTATACACATTCACACTACATATCTCTTACATCTACCTCTACATGTTGCGATCATTACCCTATGATGCACTCTACTTTCATGGTTCATACTCTACTACTGAAGGTTTCAATATAAAATGAACCTCACCATAGTCACTTAATCAATCACTCAGATGCTTACACTCTACACTTTGTGCTTTCACGATCACATATATTTAGTACACACAATTCAAACAATTTCTCAATGACACACTCGTTTACAACACATTCTTGATCACGAGGGGCATATATAAATGAACCTCATCTCATGCATACACATCCACTTGGGGGCACATGAATCCTATCATTCACATTACATTCCATTCCACCTCATCCACAACATACTGCATATCTTGGTCACATTTATTCTTGCTTAATTATGCTTTTAGGTATACATTTTTTACACATGTTAGATATCTATCTTGTATGTAATTATATATTTCCATACACACATGCGTGTTCACTTGATTGTTAGTTGTGATCATATATTATAAAAATCTATTATATGCAACATGGATGTTTGGTGCATTACCTATTACCATTCCCATAATTGGTTTATGGAGCATCCACTTTCATACACTACAGGTGCTATTGTTTCATTTTTTTCATAGCTCATTATTATCGAATTATACACACTTTGATGTAATTTTTTATCTTTCTAAAATGCTAACAGTGCTTCATGTGCACAATTCGTTACGTAAATATTTGCTTCCATGGTTGTCTGTTACATTACTTGTCATTGTTTTCTCTTTGTATGACATTATTTGCGGGCTTTGCCCTTTGTCTTGTGTACACACTATCTACTTTTGGCTTCGTCGACCTTGATTGTCTTCTGACATCGTGAATGTTTTCCCATGTTTGTAACCCACATTTCATGGTCTATATTGTCTATTTTCATGTTTACATTATCTTCTTGCATCTTAGCTTACAAACCGAATGTTTAGCTTACATTTTATCTTCTCGCATGCATGTGTGTATTTAATTATACTAACACTTATCTCCTAGCTAATTTTTTTACGTGTGCCTTGGTTTCTACTACACACATTCCCTTCCCCCTGTAGGGCATAGTTTTAACACCACGATCAGTCCTCCTTTGCGCCACTACTCGTTCAATGACATCGCATGCACCCCAAACGAAGGGGTACATAATTTGAGTGAATTAGTCACCCCATACAACACCATATAGTCATATTTTAGCACAAAATTACCGAGTCACACTTTAGCACAATAGAGTACTGATGAAAAATAGTAGTCAGTATCAGACATGGCTCAAAATCAGACTTGGGTCCTTAGCACATCACAGACAGTAGTGCCCAAAATAGGACAATAACATTTGGGCATCCATCACCCTTCCTAGATTCCTGTGACCAGGGTAGGTTACATAGAATTTGGTAGTTCAAAATAATCTACAAAACTCCACACAACAGATTTTATAGGGCACACCGTCCTTAGAACTCGACATGCATGTACTACACAACACATTTTTACTTTTATGTTGGATTATTTTTTTCAAGTTTTACACACCATATGTAGTGGTGTTCCACATTGTGAGAAGTGGTTAAAGGTTGGAGGATAACACTAGAATTTTCTCCCTATACTTCTTCCATGACTTGGCGTGATATTGACCCAAAAAATCACGACCGACATAAGTGGCATGACATTTAACAAGATCCCTTCTACACTGTTTCCTCATCATGGAACATTTTCACATGTTCCTTTTTAACATTTTTCATTTTACATACTTCTTTACATGATTTTTACACATATACATATGTATTTGACTACTTGTTCATTCTTCTCTTTTGCAGGTCTATTTGTATGGGAAACGGTAGTCAACATCATTAAAATTCAACTACAACATTGACATTGACAACAAGAACAATAAGGACATATACATGTGTGTTTCCTCCCTACAATCATTTTCATCATCACATTTTGCACTTTCTCCTCCTTAGCATCCACACTCCATATTTTTATCACTCCACACTTTTTCTTGTCCCTTGTCATGCTTTTCAAATCGATCTAGGTTATCGTGTACACATATCTATCTACTTTATGTTATCAATATTTTTCTCAACAACATAAAATGGGGCAAAATGTATACAAAAAATCATGCACTCTGGGTAACTATCTAGTCCTGATTGCATATTACTCTTCATATGATTCCTAAGTAAGAAGAGTATTAATTAACCTATGTATTTAGCCACTTTTCATTTCTTTCTATTGCCACATTTAGTCTTGCACCCTTAATTTCTCAGTATTCCTTTTTACACCTCGACATTTATCATCCTAGACACCAGTGCCTAGCCATGATGCCAGCGTCAGGTGATCTCATCCCCTCTAGGCACCATTGACCTCAACATACATTGTTCACATATTTTGGGTCCTTTCTAGCCATTTGAGCATCTTATAGCTTTTGTATTCAGAATTTTTAGAGTTAATTATGAAATTCAAGAAAAGGAATCATATAAATATAAAGTTATGTGATCATAATAAGGGATCAAGCACTAAACATTAGCTATCACCACATAAGGTTGTATACATCAAGCATTTAAGAGCTCCATTGCATCCATGAAGCATATAAGAGCTCCATTACATACATATAGCACCATCCAAGGGAAACAAGGGATTGTTATTATGTGTAATAGGAGGGGAGTTCATTTTAATCCATGCACACATCTATTACATTTCTTTACATCTAGCTTATTTTCACAATATCAAGTGTGACACTCACAAACACCACCTAGGGCACAATTCCACACACAAACACATAAAACTACATTAGGTTTGAGATGTAGTACAACACTCAGCCATAAGATCACCATTGTGATAACTGAGGGCAATCTAACCCCTCAAACTACATCTTTCTTTTTTATGATTTGATCTATATTTTAGGGTTTTGCAAGTCATTATTTCATTACATGTTTACAACAACCTTGGAGATCATTGTGTGACTTCATAGTGACCAAGGGAGAAAAAAAATACCTCATGAGCACTCATAGGATGTTTTCTTAGCATTTCGGAAGTCATATGCACCCAAATTAGGCTCTAGGGAACCCACATGCATTGTGAGGTGGGTGAGATGATGTCATGACAAATGAACTAGGTAGAGGAATTAGATGGATAATGATCTTAGGAGGTGAAAAAATCACGACCTAAGAGGTAGGTGAATGAGATAAGTGAGAAAAAGTAGAAGCACACTTATGAAGAATTGGATAAAGAGACTGCTCATGAGAGCGAGAACCAAATGAAATGCCACCCTTGTCTTCAAATTGTAGTAATGTAGTGCCCACATTTTTATAGCTGCAGTTATCTGTTGGTTCCTTTATTCCTAGACTTGTTTTGATTGAGACTCTGTTAGACTTTGGACATTTTACTATGATATTTTATCCTCATGGACATTATGGCATTTTGGGCGCACAACGCCAATTGGATTGGATTCGTATACTGATATATTTCTTATGATGTTGATGACACTAACATGGTTATATGATAGACTTATTGGTTAGATGTTAGTCTCTTGTGGTTGATTTGATTAATGATATAGTGTTTTGGATTTAATGATGGTAATTTTCAAACTAACCTAAGTATATGTCGTTGCAATTTTATTTGTGGATGATTCACGGAAAACTATGTGGATAATTATATGCATTGCACTATCAATTGTTTAATAATGTTAGGACATTATAAGTTAGACTAGATTGTGATGTATATATGATGTTTATTATATTGGACAGATGCGGTTAACGTGTGCAATGAGTGTGCAGGTGACAGGTATAGGAGAGCATGGGTTTCAGGGTAGCTACGCAATTGTGCACAAGCGGCCCACGGGTTGAGTCCTAACCATGCTAAATGTTTGAGGCCTTAGAATAGATGTCTTTAATTGGGCACCATGGATGAACCCCTCAATTGTAATGTAATATTGTTTTGTAAAATTAATTAGGTTTAGAGTGTGTTTTATTAAGTAAACTAGCTTAGGGGTTTATTGATATTATCTTAAGTTAAATGTTGGTTTTGGGAAAGTGTGTGTGTGTGTTGGTAGAAGGGATTGGGGACCACATGTGAACTTTGGGTGGACCCCACACCCTCTACCCATGTGCCCAAGCATGCCAAACCCGAAATTGGGTTATTTTGGGTAATTTTAGGGACCCCTTTTGAGTTTGGGGTTCCTTTAGCATGAAAATGGGCCCTTGGACCCTACCTAATAGGTAGGGGCCTATTTCCAAGGTTTGGAGGAGTTTCCTCCCATTTATCCCTCTTTAGTCACCATCCATGTAAGATGGTTGGATTGTGTGAAAGTGTTAAAAGTTGCTCCACTTTGTTTTATTTTAGTTTTTTATATTTTGGGTGAAAATGGATAAAAGGTGAGTTTACTCTTACTTATTTGGTTTTTGGAATCTTTGACTCTTGAGAGGAGAGGGGTGACACTTGTCACTTTCTCATTGGTGAGGAAACTTTTGGTTTCCTCTTTTTAATCTTCCTCATATGGGAAGAATGGGTCTTCTTGGTTCTTTTTTTTTTGGAGCACTTGGAGAATTTTGGGAGCTTGGAAGGGAGCTTGGACAAAGGGGAAAAGCTTAGAGTTTTGGAAAGCATTATAGAGGTAGGGTTCTTATCCTTCTTCTTCTTAGTTTTGCTTATCTTGTATGTATGCTTGATCAATGAAATAATGTGTGTGAAATATGTGTTGAGATGTGTATGATGAATGTAGTTGTTGTTTGTTCTTGTGGTTTTCTTGTTTTCTCTCCACCATCATTTGGATTGATGGTTTTTGGAGAATGTAGGGGAAGAGAGAGGGATTTCCCTCTCAAACCTCATGGTTGTTGGTCAAGCCATGAAGGTCCCTTCTCATCCCCTCATATGGTTTGAGGTGGGAGAAAGGTTCATATGGCTT
Organism: Taxus wallichiana var. yunnanensis; assembly: GCA_018340775.1. Taxonomy (NCBI): domain Eukaryota; kingdom Viridiplantae; phylum Streptophyta; class Pinopsida; order Cupressales; family Taxaceae; genus Taxus; species Taxus wallichiana. The sequence continues at coordinate 190,585,782 of CM031239.1, forward strand.
GAACCTTTCCCCATTCTTGGTGAGGAAACCCTCTTGGGTTTGAAAATCCTCCCAAGAAGGATTTCTATAGCATAAGGAGGATGAATGATTAGGAGGTATAAGGAGTTTTTTATATATATATTTATTGGTGCTCCGATGGTTGGACACCTTGATTTGGGCATCCTTCTTCCTCTCTTCCCCTTGTGAGGTTGGCATTGTTATCCTCATATTGTTGTTTTCATATGTAGTAAGTGGTTGAATGATTTTATGTTGTCTTGTTGTGTGTAAACCCCATTATGCTTGTGCACATTGTGGAAGCTAGTTCCTCTCTCCCATGGGCTTGGGAGGCTAGCATGACTTCCAACCATCGAAAGGCATGTAATGATGCCTATTGGTTGGGTGGTAAACAAGCCATGTTCTCTTGAAGTTGGATTTTTTTAGGAGTATTGGAGTTGGAGATAGTTGGAGTTCCCTATTCATCTTGGTTCTTATTGTATATTTATAAATGTGATTATGTGAAGCTTTCTCTTTCTTGTAAAACATCCACTTTGTATGTGATGTTACTTGTAAACTTAAGCCATATTGCTTAAGAAAGTTTCCTTCAATAGTGCAAGGATCTTGTAAAAAAAGGTTGTCTTGAATAAGCTATGTAGTTGAGCATGTTTTTACAAATGTGAACCCTTGCCTTGGAAAAGTAAGCTTGTAAAATAGATATGAAAGATCTCTTCATAAAGAAATTGTTGCAACTCTATTTTGGAATAAAAGATTGTTAGTGGAAACTTTGTGTTACAAAAGAAATAATGTTTGTGGGAATAACTTTCTTGTAGAAATCTGCAATAGTTATTTATTTGTGCATTACATATAAAATCAAAAAAATTAGTGAGCTTGCATTTTATTATTTGAAAAAATATGGCATTACATTTTGGTATCAGAGTTTGGTTTCAACACACGGACTTTTGGGTAACTTATAGATGTCTTAGTCTTGCTTTAAAAAAAAGGAAATATATATATATATATATATATATATATACATGGATGCCCTTAATATAATCTTTTGCATGAAAATCTGAAGTATTTCTTTAGTTAGCATTGCAAAAATTTGAAAATACTAGTTAGTTAGTTCATTTAGGGAAAACTAGTGTTCATTGAGTTTTTTTATATTATCTTTTCAAAAAAATATATATTAGGTTTTGGCCTGCAAATTTGATAGTATTGAACAAAGAAATGAAAGCAAATTTAATATAATTACTTTATTCTTATTGTTATTTTGTTTGCTTCCTACTTATAACTATATCTTTCTTAGAAAAATAAAAATAAAATAATAATAATAATAATAATAATAATAAAATAATAATATATATACTACTTTTATTACGAGAATATAATATATTTGTTATATATTATGTAATATATACATTATATATTATATATTATATAATATTATATACACATTTTTTAAATTAAAATAATAATAATAATAAAATAAAAATAAATAAATAAATAAAAATAAAATAAACATGACTTCATATATATATATATGAATGATCATTTTGTGTGTTTGTTTTGTTTATAAAAAAAAAAAAAAAAAAAAAAAGCTGTTTGGGGGCCGAACCCCCAAACTCCCCACTGAGACTCGCCCCGCGCACCGAACGCGCCCCCGCCCCGCATCCCCTATCCCCCTCGTCCCACGCCGCGCCCAACCCCCGACCCCCCCCCCCCCACTGACCCCCCACGGACCTCCCTCCCCGGCACACGGACCCCCCACGGATTCCCCCTCCCCATGACCCCCGCCCTGCCGCCCGCCCCCTCCGACCTCTCGTCCCCACCACAGACACCCGCACACACACACGCGCGCCAAAGCGCCTGCAATAAAAAAATATATATATATATATATATATATATATATACATACATACATACATATATATATATACATATATATATATATATACATACGTGATCAAAAATAAAAAAATAAAAATACAATCGCCCCTTTGGGGTTTCTTTAAATAAAAATAAAATAAAAATAAAGATAGATGTATATATATATATACCGATGAAAACAAAGCCAAACAAAAAAATAAAAAATCTATGGAGCCAACCCTCCATAGTTCTTCCACCTGCACAAAGAGAAAACAAGGAAAACAAAATAAGAGAAATATGAGAGAAGAATAAACAAAATGAATGAAAAGGAAAATAAAAACACCATAGAGAAATCTAGGGCAAATTTAGGGCAAGTTTGAAATGAATGGCCAAGATTGGATTAGATCCTAGGGCTCTCATTCAACCCTACTTTTCTTTAAAACATGACTTTTAATGGGAATGGAAAAAAATAAAATTTGATGGGGTGTGTGGGTAAAATAAATAAAAAGGGGGGAAAGCTAATTAAATTAAAAAGGGGTGTGTGGGAAAATTAATTAAAAGGGGGAAGACTAATTATTTACAAAAAGTGTAAATTTTTATTTATAACCCTAAGGAGATTAATAGATTAAAATAATTAAATTATTGCGGGATGGTATTAATCTATTTCAAAAAAATAATAATAAATAAAATAAATAAATAAATTAAAATTATTATTGGGTTAGTGTTCATTTGATTTTGGGTAAATTAATGATTAATATAAATTAATTATTAATGTGATAGGCTTAAGCAAACATTAGTAATTATTGATCATTTCAAAAAAATAAAAAATAATTAAAGCTTTCCGACTTTAAAATTAAAAAATAAAAATAAAAAAATAAAAAAATAATAATAATAATAATAATTTTTTAAGCCATTTTATTTATTTATTTATTTATTTTTTACCTCGGGTTTAGGATGGCGCCCAAGAGGGGACGTTCAGCTCGAGGTTCGGGACGTAGTGCACCTACGCGGGAGTCGCCGACCCCTGATTTTGGGCCTCAGATATTAGAGACCCTGCAGCAGCTGATAGGTGTCGTACAGGAGCGCCTTCCACCACCGCAGGTGCCGATAGAGGAGGATATTCAGCTAGGAGATGAGGAGTTTCTTGGTGAGGACGCACACCCGCAGCCACCGAGCACGAAATTCCGAGGCGAGAGAGGTCACGCATCCCTTCCATCCTTTGCGAGAGGGTGGCCTCGTTTTCAATCACACCATTCACACAGCTTCAAGGGACCTTTTGGAGATATGCGACCCCTCTCACCTGTTAGACCACACCGTTAGGATCGAGACACAAGCAGTGTGATTCTAGACCTTCTTCGCCTGCAGCCGCCTACGTTTACTGGTTCGACAGACGGCTTTGGGGCGGAGCCACAGCTTAGCTTGATAGGCTGCTTTGGTTTGCACTCTCATGAGAGCAACGTCAAAGCCAGGTTTGCCATACACCTCCTCCGAGACGCAGTAGGCATTTGGTGGAGGAATGAGGAGCGAAGCTCCATTTGACTTGGGATACAGTGACATGGGAGTTGTTCGAGGAGTGATTCAGGGCCCGGTATATGTCAGAGCATTTTGTGCAGAAGAGGATTGATGAGTTCCACGACTTGCGATAGGGTTACGCTCGGTGGCACGATGACGAGAGCAGGTTCTTGGATCTCTTACAGTATGTAGACTACTTGCAAGATGAGAAATTACAGGTAAACAGGTTCATTCGGGGCCTGAATGCATATATAGCAGGAGCTGTTAGGATGTTATCTCCTCCCACGCTTGAGAAGGCCGTTGAGAAGGCCTACTTGGCCGAGAGAGGATAGGACCAAGGCTCGGAGCACGAGAGAAAGAAACAAGAACAAGTTCCGTGACGTAATCGGGCATTTCGTAGTCGAGAGCACGGGAGCGCAAGTACACCCCTAGAGGAGGATTCTGGTCTTCTCAACAAAGCATCGAGAGCTCCTTCACACCCATCACAACAGACACACGGCACTGGGGACACCAAAGATCGAGGGTAGGCAGGACTCGGGGTTTTCAGCGAGGTGGGTCTAGAGGTGGTTTTAGTGGGTCTAGAGACAGGAGGCCGGGTACTCATCACACTCACCAAATTTGACGGCCGCAGCGCCTCTGCTAGGGTTGGACCGACAGGTTCAGTTCACCAGAGCACAGGAGGGACCCCATCTCAGAGGGTACAGGAGGATGTTTTATTTGTGGGGCTCCAGATCATTATGTGCGTATGTGTCCACACAAGCCCACTACTACGGATATGCAGAGAGCTCCTAGATCTGAGCAGACAGTGGGTGATGTGGGACGCGCCCATCGTGTGTATGCAGCGGTTGACAACCGCCAGGCTGAGCATCAGGCCACAGTCATTGAGACGACAGGTACTATCAGGGGTATTTCTGTCTCAGTACTTTTTGATTCAGGTGCTTCAGATTCCTTTATATCACCTTCTATAGTGGACTAGTGTGGGCTAGTGGTGGCTAGGCAGCCAGATAGTTGGCAGGTTGAGTTGGCCTCTGGGGCTAAACTCGCCATGGACTCGTATGTGGAGAGTTGTGTACTCGATTTGGGAGTCTTCTCCACTATGTTTGACCTCCGAGTTATTCCTTTAGGATCTTATCAAGTAGTGTTGGGTATGGATTGGCTCGAGGCTCATCGAGCTAAGGTGGATTGTAGAAAGAAGGTCATTGAGTGTCAGGATGATTTGGGTAGTGCAATTGTGATTTCAGGGATGCAGAGACCCATTTCCTTGTGTATGATCTTGGCTAAGCAACTCAAGTGGAGCATGCGTAAGGGTTGCCAGTTGTTTGCTATCACGATCAGTGATCATTCGGACAGTACTCTAGAGCATTCACCCCTCGATGATCACCCGGTTTTGAGGAGTATGCAGATGTGTTTCGAGAGAGCTTCGGGTTTACCACCTAGTAGAGAGGTGGATTTCACCATTGACTTAGTGCACAGGATCCGCACCGGTTTCTAGGGCACCCTATCGGATGACGACTTGAGCTTCACGTTGTTAGAGAAGGGTCTCATTCACCCTAGTGTATCTCCATGGGAGCACCGGTCATATTTGTGAAGAAGAAGGATGGTTCTCTCGGGCTTTGTGTAGATTTCGAATGACTCAACAAGGTCACAATAAAGAACCGTTATCCACTCCCGGGATTGATGACTTGTTTGATCAGATGCGGGGAGCTAGAGTGTTCTCCAAAATCGATCTCAAGTCAGGATATCATCAGTTGCGCATTTCAGATGCAGACATTCATAAGACAACGTTTCGCACATGTTACGGGCATTATGAGTTCACAGTGGTTCCATTTGGTTTGACCAATGCCCCAGCTGTCTTCATGAGCCTCATGAATGGAGTATTTAGGACATTTCTAGATCACTTTGTTTTAGTGTTCCTTGATGACATATTGATTTATTCTCGTTCCGAGGAGGAACATGAGGAGCATTTGAGGCAGGTACTTCAGGTTTTGAGAGAGCAGAAGTTGTATGGGAACTTGGAAAAATGCAGCTTCTTTCAGATAGAGATTCGATGATTGGGTCATATCATATCGGGCGAGGGTATCTCCATAGATCCCTCTCGAGATTCAGCTATCTTGGATTGGCCAAAGCACCCACATCGAGTCATTGAGGTGAGGAGCTTCATGGGTTTAGCGGTATTACCGCAGGTTTGTGCAGGGACTTTTCTAGGATTGCTCACCCTATTACTTCTCTTCAGAGGAAAGGGAAGAAGTTTGATTGGTCAGAAAAATGTGAGTAGGTCTTTCAGTTGCTTAAGGAAAGGTTAACCACGGTGCCCATCTTAGCAGTTCCAGACCCGACAGAGGATTTTGTTGTTTGCACTAATGCATCACTAGAGGGTTTGGGAGAAGTTCTTATGCAGGAGTGTCGGGTTATTGCTTTTGAGTCTTGTAAGCTCAAGGACTATGAGCTTAATTATCCTACTCATGACTTAGAGCTTGCAGCAGTTGTTCATGCACTTATGCGTTGGCGACATTTCCTTTTAGGTAGACCTTTCATCTTGAGGACAGATCATTGTAGCTTACAACATATCTTCTCTCAACCGAACCTCAACGCTCGTCAACGGCGTTGGATGGAGTTCCTATGTGAGTATGACATGGAGGTGCAGTATATCAAGGGAAAGGAAAATGTTGTTGCAGATGCACTTAGTAGATGACGGCATGTGCTTGCTTCTTTGACACTGCAGTCAGATTTGAGAGGCAGGATACTTGAGCATCTTCCAGAGGATAGGTTTTATGAGGGTGCTAGGTAGATGTTGGATTCTCAGGGTTCTTTTGAGGGAAGATATTCAGGATGCATGTTAGAGTCAGATGGGTTACTTCGGTTCCATAGGCGCATTTATGTGCCTAAGGCAGGTGATCTGCGTAGTTTCATCCTTACTAAGGCTCATCGAGCCCCATACACGCAGCACATCCAGGAGTGAAGAAGATGCATGCCGATTTGAGAGAGTTATATTATTGGCGAGTCTTCGTCGGGACATAGCAGATTTTGTAGCACGTTGTCTTGAGTGTCAGAGAGTCAAGGCAGAGCATTCTCATCCCGCAGGACTCTTATACCCTCATGACATTCCCGAGTGGAAATGGGATGTGATCTCCATGGATTTCATAGTAGGACTTCCTATGTCCTCTTATCGTCATGATGCCATTATGGTCACTGTGGATAAGTTGACCAAGGTTGCGCATTTCTCGCCAACCAAGGTCACCTATAATGCACAGGCCATCGCCAAAGTGTTCATGGAGGACATTGTTAGATTGCATGGGATTCCAAAGACGATCATCAATGACAGACACTATCTACACATCAGTTTTATGGACTTCTTTTCAGGAGGCCTTGGGTACACAGATTAATTTCAGTTTGGCATATCATCTAGAGACAGGATGGACGAGACAGAGAGGGTTAATCAGGTTCTTGAGGACATGTTGAGGATGTACGTGATGGACCAGCAGAAGAAGTGGGAAGACTATTTGCATTTAGTTGAGTTTGCCTACAATAACAGTTATCATAGCTCCATTGGCATGGCTCCCTATCAGGCTTTGTATGGACGACCTTGCAGACACCTTTGAGTGAGACAGACTAGATGACAGGATTATTTTGGGGCCATCTTATCTTCGTGGATTTAGAGCAACGAGTTGTTCTGATTCGGCGATGTCTTGAAGCGAGCTAGAGCGCGCCGCAAGGCGTATGCATGACACCAAGAGGATCGATCGTCACTTCTCAATGGGTGATAAAGTCTTCTTGAGGGTCGTCCTCATAAGATTCTGATCCGTTATGGAAAGGGTTCTAAGATATCGCCTCGTTTTGTGGGGCCTTTTGATATTCTTGAGATCATCGATCCAGGTTGCCTATCGCCTAGCTTTGCCACCATGCCTTTACGGGCCCACGACGTTTTTCATGTTTCGTACTACGTAGATATGTACCAGATGTTTCTCATGTTTTGGATTGGTCGGCATTATAGGTAGAGGATGGAGGGAAGTGGAGATTGGAGCCCGTACACATCTTTGGAGCACTTGAGGTTGGCCCTTCGGGGTCGAGATTTGGACCGAGTTAGAGTGCGGTGGGGCCGATATGACGAGTCATCACTACACTCCGGGAGGATGCTACACCACTGAGGGCTAGATATCCCTATCTCTTCCAATGACTTCTAGGAGGAAGTCTAATTCTAGGAGAAGGGGATGTAGTGCCCACATTTTTATAGCTCCAGTTATCTGTTGGTTCCTTTATATACTTGATATATTTCTTATGATGTTGATGACACTAACAAGGTTATATGATAGACTTATTGGTTAGATGTTAGTCTCTTGTGGTTGATTTGATTAATGATATAGTGTTTTGGATTTAATGATGGTAATTTTCATACTAACCTAAGTATATGTCGTTGCAATTTTATTTGTGGATGATTCATGGCAAACTATGTGGATAATTGTATGCATTGCACTATCAATTGTTTAATAATGTTAGGACATTATAAGTTAGACTGAGATTGTGGTGTATAGATGATGTTTATTATATTGGATAGATGCGGTTAACGTGTCCAATGAGTGTGCAGGTGATAGGTATAGGAGAACATGGGTTTCAAGGCAACTATGCAATTGTGCACAAGCAGCCCAGGGGTTGAGTCCTAACCATGATAAATATTTGAGGCCTTAGAATAGATGTATTTAATTGGGCACCATGGGTGAACCCCTCAATTGTAATGTAATATTGTTTTGTAAAATTAATTAGGTTTAGAGTGTGTTTTATTAAGTAAACTAGCTTAGGGGTTTAATGATATTATCTTAAGTTAAATGTTGGTTTTGGGAAAGTGTGTGTGTGTTGGTAGAAGGGATTGGGGACCACATGTGAACCTTGGGTGGACCCCACACCCTCTACCCATGTGCCCAAGCATGCCAAACCCGAAATTGGGTTATTTTGGGTAATTTTAGGGACCCCTTTTGAGTTTGGGGGTTCCCTTAGCATGAAAATGGGCCCTTGGACCCTACCTAATAGGTAGGGGGGCCTATTTCCAAGGTTTTGAGGGAGTTTCCCTCCCATTTAGCCCTCTTTAGTCACCATCCATGTAAGATGGTTGGATTGTGTGAAAGTGTTTAAAGTTGCTCCACTTTGTTTTATTTTAGTTTTTGTATTTTGGGTGAAAAGGGATAAAAGGTGAGTTTACTCTTACTTATTTGGTTTTTGGAATCTTTGACTCTTGAGAGGAGAGGGGGTGACACTTGTCACTTTCTCATTGGTGAGGAAACTTTTGGTTTCCTTTTTTTATTCTTCCTCATGTGGGAAGAATGGGTCTTCTCGGTTCATTTTTTTTTTGGAGCACTTGGAGAATTTTGGGAGCTTGGAAGGGAGCTTGGACAAAGGGGAAAAGCTTAGAGTCTTGGATAGCATTATAGAGGTAGGGTTCTTAACCTTCTTATTCTTAGTTTTGCTTATCTTGTATGTATGTTTGATCAATGAAATGATGTGTGTGAAATATGTGTTGAGATGAGTATGATGAATGTAGTTGTTTGTTCTTATTGTTTTCTTGTTTTCTCTCCACCATCATTTGGATTGATGGTTTTTGGAGAATGTAGGGGAAGAGAGAGGGATTTCCCTCTCAAACCTCATGGTTGTTGGTCAAGCCATGAAGGTCCCTTCTCATCCCCTCATATGGTTTGAGGTGGGAGAAAGGTTCATATGGCTTGAACCTTTCCCCATTCTTGGTGAGGAAACCCTCTTGGTTTTGAAAATCCTCCCAAGAAGGATTTGTATAACATAAGGAGGATGAATGATTAGGAGGTATAAGGAGTTTTGTATATATATATTTATTGGTGCTCCTATGGTTGGACACCTTGATTTGGGCATCCTTCTTCCTCTCTTCCCCCTTGTGAGGTTGGCATTGTTATCCTCATATTGTTGTTTTCATATGTAGTAAGTGGTTGAATGGTTTTATGTTGTCTTGTTGTGTGTAAACCCCCATTATACTTGTGCACATTGTGGAAGCTAGTTCCTCTCTCCCATGGGCTTGGGGGAGGCTAGCATGACTTCCAACCATGGAAAGGCATGTAATGATGCCTATTGGTTGGGTGGTAAACAAGCCATGTTCTCTTGAAGTTGGATTTCTTGTAGGAGTATTGGAGTTGGAGCTCAAGTTGGAGATAGTTGGAGTTCCCTATTCATCTTGGTTCTTATTGTATATTTATAAATGTGATTATGTGAAGCTTTCTCTTTCTTGTAAAACATCCACTTTGTATGTGATGTTACTTGTAAACTTAAGCCATATTGCTTAAGAAAGTTTCCTTCAATAGTGCAAGGATCTTGTAAAAAAAAAGGTTGTCTTGAATAAGCTATGTAGTTGAGCATGTTTTTACAAATGTGAACCCTTGCCTTGGAAAAGTAAGCTTGTAAAATAGATATGAAAGATCTCTTCATAAAGAAATTGTTGCAACTCTATTTTGGAATAAAATATTGTTAGTGGAAACTTGTGTTAGAAAATAAATAATGTTTGTGGGAATAACTTTCTTGTAGAAATCTACAATAGTTATTTATTTGTGCATTACATATAAAATCAAAAAAAATTAGTGAGCTTGCATTTTATTATTTGAAAAAAAATGGCATTACAAGTAAATTTTTGTGAAGGGCACAACAATCATTTTCATGGTGGCCATTGACGTGATGGAAATTGTAATAAGGGCAATCAAACTATTGATGTAATTAATGAGGAGGAGGATGTTGATTAGAGGGTCATTTAATTATGGGTTTAGAAAGAAAAGAAAAGAAAACATCATGAGGCTTAGCAACATGCACGAAATGCAATGGATATTGAGTAGGAGATGGAGAAGACTTATGTGGAGATCGACGCAAAGGGAGGAGATAGAGGACACTTATGTGGTGGAGGGGATGGAACTTGGTTGTGAGGCGGAGGAGATGGAGACCTTGGAGGATGCTTAATAGATGGTATAGGATAAGAAGTAGAAGATGATGAAGTAATAAAAGGAATAGAAAGGGGTTCCAAAACATGTACAAAAATTAAATATTGTTCTAGATCAATAAATTTATAGCATAAAAGCATAAATGATTCACATGTATCATATTGTAAATTTTTGTTCAATGCAGAATAAATCATGACAAAAAAGATAAATTGATTTTCTAGATCAATATGCTAAAATAATAAATGATGCATTTAAGACTTGAAACATAAAATTTAATCTAGAATGGTTTCTTTCTTTCCTTGATGCAAGCTAGGTAAGGGGTCATGTGTAACTCTAGGACCATTCTTAAGCATAAATTGTCTAAAAAAAGATCTTCCATTTTAAAATATATAGTAATAGATCCATAAGGAAAATGAGTATACCATTAAAGAGAATAATAAACAAGACTATAAAGAAAATATTTTAGTAACAATCAATCATTAGAATAAGAAGCCATAAATAAACAATAATGCTTATGATGCAGATAAGGATTTCCAGTGCCATTAAAACATGAAAAGGCGGGTATGATAAAATCTTTAGGAAAAATTGAATTGTGAATTTTCTGGGGAAAATGATTGCCATGAAGAGAGTTATTGTCAATGGAAGCATAATAGGCTTTGATTTTGAGATTAAGAGATTGAATTTGAGATTACAAATGACCAATAAAGTGTAGGAGTGATAAAATATCATGTGAAGGAACTGTAGAAGAAGTGAGAGGCACATGAAGAGGTTGAAGTTTTCCATTGTGAGTGATAAAGGGAATGTGAGAAGAATAATCAAAAGATGGAGGCTTGATGATGATAATAAATGGAGATGTTGAAGAAATTAGAGTAGGTTCATTGAGAGGAATGGTAGAATCATCATGAATATCATCTAGAGAAGAATAGGAAGAAAGGTGGAAGAGGAGGAGATGAACATGAAATATCGACATAAATGCTAGCAGTAGAATCAAAAGAAACCATAAGAGGTGAATTAGTAGGAATGGTAGAATCATCATGAATGACATTGGAAATAACCTTAGAAGGAGTTAAAAATACACATTCGGTATGTTGGTGCTCGTTTTGATCTCACACCATTTGCCCTGATTTTCCTTTCATCTGTGTGTTATGAAATGTTTTATCTCTCAATGTGGATGTCCTGAAGCTTTTTACTCCATTTGAATGCCTTGCATTGTTTTCAAAATCCATTGTCATGCCCCTTTTTGAATAAATATATGAGTTTACCCTATTTTTGCCCTAATTTCTTCACAATCCGCGGGCTCTGCCATTTTTTCCTATTTTTCCCCAACCATGGAATCTCGAGAATGATCAATTCATATTTGTATGCCTTTGAAAATAAAAATCCATGGTAAAAAGATTCTTGGAACCATGATTCACTTGGTTTTGTTTCAAAATTTCTCATCCTTAGCGAAAAAATCAGATTCTGGGCATGAATGGTGAATTTTTGTGTTTTTGACGGTCTGGAGGGTGTCTTTTTCCTGTCAAAATTATTCCTCTACATTTGGTAGTCACGTGGCTTCTTTTGGTTAGTTAGGGGACAATGGGTAAATGTTTTAACTTGACGCTTTTTACTTTTTCGGCAAAAGGGTAATTTTGGTCCCATAGCTCTACTCAATTCTGATTGGTTCTTTTGGTACTTATGTGGCTTCTTCTAATTGGATGAGGCACGGTGGGTTTGTTTTATGAACTTGTTCTTTTTGGATACTTTGGAATCATGTTTGAACATGCCCCCGGCCCCACCAGGCTTTGATTAAAGCAAAATTTAAGCGGCAGGGAAATGGTCTTTCTTTGACCCCACAGAAGGACACGTGGCAAAGTTAAAAGCGGAGATGCGGGCCTTTGGAAGCAAGGCTGGATATTTTTCCCTTCTTGGAAAAATGGAGTAAATATTCTAAAATGGAAGTGTGCCCTTGCCAAATCATATTGAATCCTTATAAGGTCCTTGAAGATGCACCATTGAGATGTGTGGCGGTTTGAAAAGTCAAGAGTTGGGGAGGCGGGCCATCGGGAGCAACTTGGAGTTTTTTCCCCTTGATATTTAAAATATTAAAGTCATCAAAATGACCTGCGGGCCCAATAGAGAATAGTAAAGATTTTTCTCCAAATCAACGATGGAGGTGCGAACTTTCGGGAAATTTGGAAACTAGAAGCGTGGTTCGTGGGACCCACATCAGAAACTAGAAGCGAAAGGGCGGAGCTGCGGGGAAAACTTGGAAAAATTTCTCTTTTCCAAAAAAGAGGTGAAATAATAGAATTTGACCACGGTTCCTTTGGGACCCACATTGGGACACGTGACAAGCCCATTTTTAAAAGGCAGAGGGGCAGAGAAAATTGAGAAATTTTGCATTTTTTTCCAAAAGGTGTAAAAAGTAAAAAGGAACCCCGGGCCCATCTTAACTTGGATCTCCCATGTGGACAGTCCAAATTCAAAAGAGAGATCAACGATAATTGTGTGTCTGTATCTTATTTTCTACCATTTCTACTCCTAAGCTCTTGAGGATGCAAATTTTTATAGTTTTTATTATTTCTTGGAGTCTCCTGTACGTCAAATGAAGAGGAACATTAATTTGGTATCCTAGTTGGGTGGGAGAAATCTGAATACGTCTTTTACCATTAAGATATGATCTGACTATTGGCCTCAATTTGATTTTCTAGTTTTTTCTTCCTCGACACACAAAGAACAAGATTTGACAAATTGGAGGAGGGAGTAGTTGACGTGTGAGATGAAGAACGAATTACCAAATGAAGAATTAAATGCTTGAAATATTTGGAGAGATTTTCCCCCTACACACCTGACAACTTTTTGGAAATCTGATTATGGGAGTCTCAACACTCAATGGTGCTTTGAATGTCTCTAGTTTTGGGGAAAACTCATTGTAAATGAAGTATTATAAATTGCATGAATTTTTCATGCAAATGGTTGGAGTGTTAGAGGTCGGGACTGATTTTTCTAAGAGAAAATCTTGATAGAACCCGTCCTTCTGAGAAACCATATGAAGAAACATGTTTATCTCCTTTGTGTTAAATTTGATCATGTCAAGGTGGTTGCGAGTGTACAACCATTGAAAAGCTCTGAGATTGTTCTAGAAACTTTCCCCTGCTGATAAATTTAATCAAACTTGAGTTAATATGTGTTATTTTTGGGAAAAATTTGTGTTTGCTTTATTTCTGAATGTCTGCAAGTATTTTTCTTGTTCTCGTTGTAATCTTACATTGAAGTCTCCGTGAATCACATAGGATCTTATCCTTGTGATAGTTTGTGGAATTTTCAATTTCATTTATTAGAAGAGATTTCATTTGATAGTGAAATAAACAAATTTAAAATCACTTGTGACTCCTAGCATGACTATAAGATTGTTTGTTAGCCTTTGAGGGTATCTTAGGCATGATGAAACAGAGGTTGATAATGTTTAGTTAAGTTTTCCAATTTGAGCCTTCATTTTGGATCCTTGAAGTTTGTGTGAAAAGTGCTGATCTGGGCCTCCATTGAAGCACATATTCTAGTTAAAGGAACATCCTAGCTATCCCAAAGCATTCTATTGTTCAAGCTCTCCATTTTTGTAAAAGTTCTCAAGGATCTGGTGAATCAAGTTCATCTCTACCTCACCTCCCACCAAAAATTCATTTAAAAACAACTAATCATACCCATAATACCCTTGCTTGTCATGTGTGTATATAAATGCATAATTTCTACTACCAAAACATGCAGAAACAATCAGGTTTTCATTGTCTTTAGTGGCTTGAACCTTGCTTAGAAAATATCTCCATTATCTAGAGTGACAACTCGTGAGAGTTAGGTTTTATTGTATTAATCATATTTTCTTCAAGGTCTTCTAAATAACTTCACAAGGAAGTATATCTCCATCTCCTCCACAAACAACGGGCTACAAAAAGGGTACTCTCACCCTTTTTGAAAGGCACAACCATAAAGTAGTGAGGATAGGTCAAATCCTCTAGAGGGTGCTACCCATTTCTCCACATCTGAGTGATAAAGAGCAAGCCACATTTCATCCCTAGCTACAAAACGACACACCACATGCTCTCGCTTGTCTATAAGCTTCCCGCAAAACCTGTGATCCTTCTCATCTTCTGAGGGAGAATCAATTTGGGTACCAATACAGTAGTCTTAAGAGAAGTAACATCCTCACTAACATGTTCATGATTAGAAATATAACCAGCATCACTATCAGAAAAAGTTTCACATGAATGTATTTCATCAAGAGAGTCATCAACATATAGAGTATTATGATGAGAAATATCATAATATATATCTTTGCAATCATTGGAAATATTTTCAGACGTAGAAGAAACATGATATTTTACTTTACATTCATCTTGATTAGTATGAGAAACATCATCATGCACATGTTCATTTTCAACATTGGAAATAACAATGTTTACATCTATAGTGACACAATCAATACCACACATATAATTGATAAGAGAATCATCATGTGTTATAACAAGAATAGAAGAAGGTGGATCAACCTTAGTAACTATATAAGAATAATGAGAGCATGACGTGAAGTTATGGTAAGGTGAAATAATGCTCACAATAGAGTTACAAAAAATAGTAGGAATAAATTGTTTCGTGATCAATATGAAGTTGTTGAACTTCATCATCAAATTGAGTGTTATGATAAAGGAAATTAAGTTCATCCTCGACAACATCATTAGGGATAGGATTCACATTAACATGATGGATAGCTTTCTTAGGAGAGTATGATATATTTTTAGACATGAGGGTTTTTTGGATCCTAGGGTAAAGAGTTATAAGAGAGGGGTTCACCAAATGATTTTATAAAATATGAATATTAAATATAATTTCAAAGTTACTACTAAGAAAACATAAAAATATAAATTATAAGCACTCTAAAGATGTAACTGTGTAATCAAATAGGAGAGATATGACACTTATTTGATTTTCACTTATCCTGGAGTAGATATGAACTGGAAGGACCAATGAAAAGGTTGGACAGAGTGTCAGAAATTCCTGATATAAATTCTGGAAGCTGCGAATTGAGCTTGGCATGTGCACCTAGGTGCCGAGACCACTCTAGGGCATTGGTGTTTGTGTAAATTTTCAGAATCTACCATTTCCAATGTCACTAGGGTTTCACACTTATTCTTTGTTGGTCACCTGTATGTCACACCTCGATTACCGAGTTACCTATAACCTACAACAAAAACCCTAACTACCTGTACAAGCTCACAAACACATCAAATTTGAATAAAAATGTAATATGTGAAGTTAGATTGACCTCAGTAGTCATATGAAGGATGTACTTATGACCGAGTGCTACACTACATTCTATAATCCATATAGTTCTATGTACTTGTGTGTGAAATAGTGTCCTTAGGTTTCCCTCACACCAATGACACCAAGATAGTGGGCTAAAGCTAGATAAAATGCAAATTTGTGGGATGAAATTCAAAACTTCCCTTCCTATGCAGTGTATATAGAGTAATCAGCCAAACAATGCAATCCCTTAGATAGTATGTAGATTTGCTTTCCCTTAATAATATCCCACCCTATATAATGCTATGTACGTTGTGTATATATAGGGATCTATTGTTTGAATTTAGACACTAGTGAAAGCACATGACGACTAGGACCATAAGATAGGAGTAAGAACTTCAAAAAGGATGACCAAAAATGTCAAAAATGTGAACATGAACAAAGAGGATATGAGTGTTGTGGGTGGACAGGAATCGGGCGCTAGTTTCTAAACTAGGCAAAGGTGTGTCCTAAGATAGCTGACAAAAAATGTGAGAATACTGATAGACAAAGATCCATGTGGCATGAACAATCGGTGCAAAAGTGACATATGTTAGAGATATAGAAAATAGAAACAACCAAAGAAAGTGGATGGACTAGAGAATGTGTCACCAGTGAATACTTTTCTTACTCAAGATCTATATATATAACAACATACTTGGTGGTATAGTAAAATAGTAATATGTGCATGATTTGTTTCTATAATCATTAGCTCCAATAAATGTAAGGCAGTGGCTATGGTCGAAAATGGATTTTCCCAAAACAGAGCGCGCATATGGATATGGTTGTATAACAAGCATGTCTTGCTTTATGGACCTTTTTCTCGGCTAACTTAGCTCATCAAGTGGACCAGATTGACATATATTATTTAGTAGAATTAGGAAAGAGATTTGAAATTTTCAAGTCCTTTACTGAATCGGTGATTAATTTATATAAGAAAAAGGAACTCACCATCGTTCAACTACCTTTTCTAGATTTAACATCCATGTCTATTCCCTTCTCCACACCTCGGTGGTGGTGGGAGATTCTCGTGTGGCTTAGTGTCGAGGCATATTATCTACTCTTTTTTTGAGGAGGGGCATAGATCCCCAGTAAAGTCACCTAAGATGTTTGAGGTTGGGTTTGCGGTGGTGGATTTGATTGAAATTATATAAATATCTTCCGATTCCTAAGCTTTATTGGGTGGAGGATTTATTGATTTTATTTCCTATATACATAGATGTAAATAGTATAAGGATGTAATTGATCATATACAATTAGGTGCATAATGCAATTTTTTGTAATCTTATAACGTTTACTTATAAAAAAAATTAGTTGATATAAAGTTCATAATCACTCTTGAGCCATTACATATATGTGTTTGATTAGTTTTCATTCTTTCTTTAAAATTATCTTTAATTTTAGTCTTCTTTTCCAATTAAGTCATCTTTACATAATTTGATTTCATGCAACATGGAGATTTGTATATGATTTGATGAGGTCAAGTAACTTTAGTTTCTTACACTTGAACTATCAAACATTGTGCATAACTGTCTAGATATTAAGAAACATCCAACGAGTTGACACCCAAGATAAGATTCTTTGTTCAAAGTTAAAATTAAGAAACATGGAGTGAGATTAATATGGATTATGTGCATTTTATTAGTCATTTGATCGCTATTTTGAAAATAAAAATTGTTAAGCCTAGCAGCTACTAAGACATTTCTTTCAATAAGTAATTTTTATCTATCCAAGTTTACACTAGATAAGGAAGTGCAAGCAAACTCTTCACTTTGTCTGATATAATTGGAAATCCTCTAAGTTTTGGGCGACTTGGATTAAGGAGAACCTCTAGAGTGGGATGGTTCCCTAGGATAGATCACGTAAAATAATTCTCTAGCGGGGTTAAGGGAGATAAATAAATAAAAAACATAATGAAAGAAAGTAAATTAGGTGATACACCAACGCTATAGGACCTACGAATGCATAAAACAAACTTAGTTGATTTTGCTAAAAACTAACAACATTGACTTCAATTATTGTTTGATGGTTTTTACACTCACAAACACTAAAATGTACTTAAATAGCCTGCTAAAGCTTGCAAAACTAACTTGACAGAGGTATTTTGAGTTATAAGCATGCAAAGGAATTAAAAATTCACTAAAACATACAAAGAACATGTTATGACACACTTTCAAAAACCAAAAATTGAAAGAAAATCAATCTTTATATTGCTTCAATAAGTGCAAAAATACAAAATTATGCATAACATGAGTATACAAAATGAATAAGCCCTCCCATAGCTTGTACAAGCAAATTACATATAGGAAAAACCCTTGAGGAGTTAACTTGACTCTCTCCAAAAATAGACCTCACTACATCAATTCAACACTTAGTTTTCTAATTGGAAACAAATCCAATATTAGAATTTTTTCATTCCCATGTATAATTGACCTCTCCACAAATAAATATGTTTTTTTAAATTACAAAAAGTCTATTATTATGTGCATGGGTTTACAAGCTAAAGTTGGGTTTTCAAAAGCTAAAAAAAAGCTTACATGATCAATTTCTCCACCTTGGTCAAAGTCATTTTTGACTTGGGTCAACCTTAATCTAACTTTGAAAATTTTAGAAAAGCTCCAATTTTAGCAATAGCTAAGGTTAATGTATGGTACTTTTAAAAAAATTAAGGTAAATTAATGGCTATTTCTTTGGTCTTTGCATGCATGGTTAATGATTTTCTTGACTTGGGAATATTTAATAATTATCCACACCCACTTTACATGTAAAAAGTTTGGAATAATTAATACATGGAAATAGAAACCCATTTGTGGTAATTAACAAAAGAGCTAAATTAATTTTTGACCTAACTAATGGGTTTAACCGTGGTCATAACTGACCAAGATTAAAATCATTGGGTCAACTAAACCACTAGGGTTAGAAACCCTATATCCCTTTCATTTTGCATTTTATTTTGGTGGAGGCTTCTAGAACCCATGGAGAAAATTTTCGATTTTGTGAATGGAGACCTCTAGTTTTCTTTGCAAGTCTATCTTTTGGGAACTCTGTTTCCTATTTATACTTTCCATTGATGATCTCTTTTATTTTTGCATGGAGATTTAAGATGTTATGCGTCTTAATTTTACCCTAGCCTCCATTGTCAACTATGAATCCCTGCTTTCTTTGGTTGAGTTGGGTTGTGTAATTTTACTCTAGTTTGAGCCATGCTCAACTCTCATCCTAATGTCTTAGCTATTTTTATTTGGTTCGAGGTATTTATGCATTGGGATTTTGGTTCGAGCTTAGCCTTATGAAACACCATGGCTTTGTTTGTATTGGGTTTTTCTCAGTTAACTCATGCAATGGCCTATGCATTATTTCTAAAAGCTCGGTGCTTGTTTCTCTTAGCGTTGCTAGTCTATTGTAACATTTAATCCGTGGCTCGGTTTGATTTCTTATAATGACCAACTCACATGATTTTTACGAACCCAACTTGCTATTTTATCTGTTAGTAACTCAACCTTTTTGTTGAAAGGTTTGGAATGCTTTGTTATGGACCTAGTTTAGGTACTTAGCTCGCCCTCATGCTATTTCCCTAAATATACCATTTATTATTGTGTGTTACATTGTCTAACTTTCCATGGAGGGTTTCACTACATTGCAAGTTTTAACCTGTTTAATTCTTGAGTTGGGTTGTATTTTCACTAGGGATTTTTATTTATTTTTACTCAACTCGATACGGGGTTTCATATGCCCACATTCTCTATCATGGGTTTGTTTGGAATTTAGAGATTTGTAATGGTTTGGTCAAGATTTCATGAAGATGAGCATCTCTTATGGGTATTGTAACAACTAATAATTTGTAACCCAAATTAGGAGGATTTTTTTCCCAACAGACCTTCCTCTGCATATATAATTCAGGTAGCTAGTTAAGCTAGTTAATGCAACGAGTCTTATTACCTTAACAAAAATTAGACATTCCTCTACATAAAAATAAGATAACTAGCTAAGGCTAGCTTATGCAACATGTCATAATTAATTAACCCATCCTATAACAATGTAATAAACCTTGTGTAGTTATAATGGTTAACATATCCCTAATCTCCATGATCACCCTTAACATTCATTAGAATGTTCTTACTTAGCCTCATTTGGTTTTACCACTCTATGGTAGTGAGAACATGTGACTGATCCTCTAGTGTCTACCTAGAGTTCACTTAGTAAACTTCATCATGTATCCTACACTTCGGATTGAGGAATCAGGGTGATTAGACAATGTACCCAACAAGCACATTACTTTGGCCAAAGTTTTCTAGCTGTACTATATATGCTTAGTATAGACGAGTGCACAACACGTCTAAACTTGTCTTCTCATCACCTCAAAAACATCTAATCACACTTATCTAGATTCATTAATCTTAGTCCATTAACTTAATGAATTATTGTTCACATGTTTAATTACCTAGGGTAGTAGGAAAAGGTCATGAAGTGTTCATCATATTGCTACCGCCTTAATTCATTCTATACCTTTTGATAGAAAATGATATTTTTGAAAAATTAATATCATAATTGCATAAAGAAAATTTGAAATCTTACTCTTTATTCTTGCTTTTTCATAGGAAGTATTACATCCATTTAAATAGGAGATGTTGTTCCTATATTTAAGGAGATATAATCTCCATAAATATCTCCACACATAACTCCTAAAATAACTCCATGCTATTTTACGTGAGATTTTGTTTTATCACAAAACTAATATTGTTAATGATTTGTTTACTCAACAACTCATAACAATATTTACTCACCCACTCATAATTACATTTACAATAATGTAATTAATTATTACAACACATATTATATTATCCTAGATAATATAATCACTTACATAATATTCTATGTTCACACTACAACATAGATATTCCTAACATTCGCCCCCTTAGTGTGAACATGGGGTAAGAGCTCCTGGAAACATCAAACTTGTCGGAGTAGCCATTGCTACTGGATCTTGCTATCTGGATCTTGCTGCTAATGATCATCCTTGTCGTATGAACATCTTCATCGACTGATCACCTTCCAACGAAGTACCTTCCACCGAAGTATGGCAGTCAGAGGACCGTACGTAGATGATTTGCCCCTGTAAGCTGAGTCAAGCAGTTTGCTTCTTCCACACCAAATAGACACTCAGGAACTGTTGTTAGTCTATGTGAACACATTAAAATCAAAACATGAAACTAGTTTCACCCCCTTGTGTATAAACACACCACATAACTGAAATAAAATATCACCACATCTGTCTGCGACCCCATCGTTGGTGAATGACGAGAGGATGCTGATTTTCCTCCTTCCTCCATTGCCTCCTTCCTCCAACAAGAAAAGAGTCTACCATAGGAAATCCTCATCACTAGGACATGAAAGTTCTTCATCAGTTGAGTAGACTTCCCAATTAGTTTCTACTTTAGCTAGAAGGGCTTTCTGATCTATCTTGTCATTAAGAAGATCCTGAGCTCTCCTTTTACAGTTCAGTATTACATGCCCAATCTCATTACAATAAAAGTATTTTATTTTTCCATGTGAAAGAACCTTTTTGGTTTATGTTTTTCTTTCTTAGATGAGGAGCTAGGTTTGTTTCCTACATATAGTACTTTTTCATGTTCTTCATGACTTTGCTTTGTTCTAAAATGTAGAAATCACTCCTTCTAGACTAATAGTAATTTTACTCAAAGTAAATACAATATTTGAGTAACTCTTAGGTATGCTATTAAGAAGAATAGCTTTAGCATCATCATCTTTTACATGTTCTTTAATTCCAACTAGTTGATTTAGCAAAGAACGAAACTTACTTATATAATCTGCCATTTTTGATTTCTCTTCCATTTTAAACCCGTACAAGCGTTGCTTCAAAGTAGTCTTTGCCATTTCAGCTTCGAACCAAACAATTTGTTAAGAGACTCCCAAATTTCTTTTGCAGATTTTGTGAAATCCACATGATGTAAATAGGATTTTGATAAGCCCGGACTAATGGTACCCAATGCTCTCGATCTTTTGCATTCCACTTTTCCAATTCATTTCCTCCAAAGGGTGGAGTTGAATTAGACTTCACCACATCCCATAGATCCTTTTCTATTAAATGTAATTGCATCTATAGTTGCCATGTATGGAAATCTTGTCCTTCAAACTTTTCAATCGATTTAGTTTCTCCATTATTTTGTACAATACATCGATAAAAAAATACAAAATTGAATCAAGTACTTTAAAATTGTATATTGATACCTTTTAACCTCCAAGCAAGTCAAGAACTTGTATTAACAATTCAACATTATTGAAAATTGGAGAAAACTTTCAGTAGAAGAATTGATGTGCTTAATTTGATAGCTGCATAGTAAAATCTGTATTTCTTCCAAACTACGTACTGGGTTCTACTGAAATTTCTTCTGTAGTTTCTTGACCAGCACGTAATTTTGCACAAAAAATTATAGAAAAACCCACATCCATAAATGAAAAATATAATATATTCTTTGAGACGGATTTGATCATGAAAGCACTGAAATTTCTTGCATCAAACCTGCTCTGTTACCAAATGAAAAATTAATATCATAATTGCATAAAGAAAATTTGAAATCTTACTCTTTATTCTTGATTTTTCATAGGAAGTATTACACCCATTTAAATAGGAGATGTTGTTCCTATATTTAAGGAGATATAATCTCCATAAATATCTCCACACATAACTCCTAAAACAACTCCATGCTATTTTACGTGAGATTTTGTTTTCTCACAAAACTAATATTGTTAATGATTTGTTTACTCAACAACTCATAACAATATTTACTCACCCACTCATAATTACATTTACAATAATGTAATTAATTATTACAACACATATTATTTTATCCTAGATAATATAATCACTTACATAATATTTTATGTTCACACTACAACATAGATATTCCTAACAATTTAAACCTTAATCAAGATTCCCATTAGGTCCTACAAGTCTTAATTAGTCGCAACATATCTTATCCTGATTTTATACCCACTAATCAAGGGGATATTTACATTATTAGGACTTCACTTATGTCTTTAACTTGTTTAAAGCTAGGTAACACCCACTTATGGTATATTTCTTTTGTAATGCGAAGTATGATGAATTCTTGTATAAGATCTTATGTCTTATAAGTAATAACTATATTTTTAGGATAAGTTTATCTTATTACTCTTTAAAGTTTCTTCAACTAAGATTGACTAGGCTAGTATCCTTTAAGGACTAGTTACTTATCACTTTCTGATTGATCTGATAATTCACCAAGGCATATTTTTAAACCATTTAAGTTGATAATAATAAGTATCTTAGTTTCCCTAAGTCTTTGAATAGATTAAAATCATTTCTTACATATGGCTCATACACCCTTTACTTGGTTAAACCATTATACCCTTAAATTTAGATTGTAGTCCCTTTTAGAATTGATGCTTATTAAAGCCTATTATTTTTATTCACCCACTAGTTTACTATTAAGTATTAATCTCATAATGAGTTAAGGATTGTCTAAATTATTTCTCAAGTTGATATTTACATCTTATCAAGATAAGAATAATGTCTTGCAATTTACTCCATTTTAATTCAGTTTTTATATATACTTGCTAAACCTTATTTATTCCCAACCTTAACTCAATAAGGAAGTAGAAAGAAACATAACATTGAGTACAACTTAGTAACTTAGCCCATAACCAATTTAATCATTAGGAAATAGAGTATGAGGAACCTTAAGTCATTTAATGAGATAAGACTACATCTTATATTTTTCCCTTCATATTCATAGTTTTGTATCTTTACTTACATACCTTCCATTTACCCAAATTAATTCTTTACAACCTTGGAAAGGTAACTAGAAAAGACGTATGTATTTAGTTTCATAACTGTAATAATTTAAGGAATAATATACTTAACTATATGATTCCTTAACTTTATCCATTAAATTGTTCGTTTCCCAAGACCCAAATATGACAATTATTTATACATAATCAAATCAGCCCATTCATTAATATATAAAAAATATCATCCACTAAAGGACTATTACAAGGTATAATTTACCCAAGGAAAATATATTTAATCATAAGTACAATTACAAATGGATCCAAGATCCGTAATAAAAACATTCATTCTAACGTTGATCTCCACAAGCCGGAGTGAGATGGTCCAATCAACATTACTAAACATGTGACACTGTTTTGTTTTGGGGTATCAATTCATAGAACTGAAAAGAATTCAATCTATATGTTCAACTAAGTTTTTGACAAATAAGAATATTAGTCATCTAAACTTAGCTATTATAACATTGCAAAGGTATTTCTTCCAAAACAATTAGGGAGCTAGAATCTTTCGACAATCCCATAACTAGTGATGGAAGAGGCGTGGGGAATATATGTGAAGCATTCATGAAGGAACAATTCACATGCATTCCTATCGCTTCTTGAATCACAAGCTATGTCATGGACAGAGGATTCGGGATCATGAACTATGTCAGATCCACTATGTTTGCACACACAAAACCAATCCAAACACCACAAAAAATATATCATATTCAAGGAAATTAAATTTGTTTTGCATCCAACATATTTAGAGTTCAATTTTCATGCCATGAAATTAATCCATATATTTTAAATTTAGAAAAAATCACTAAGTATATAATTCAGGAAATTTTTTGCTAGAGTTTCCCTGTGTATTTTCCACTTTTAAAATTTTCCAGAAATCAGTATAAACTAATCTAAACCAAATAAAAAAGTATAAGATTCAAATGAAAAGGAATGGATCAAGTGATCCAACCCTCCGAGTCAAAGGATTGCGGGATAAATAAAAAGGAAATGAACTAATGAAAATAAATAGCCTTACCTAGTTGAATAATCAATATTCTATTTTATTCCATTAACATTTTCCAAAATGTCCCTACAAAAAGGATTAAACATCTCTACCATATGAAATTATACCTTATTTTTATTTCATGTCCATGGATAACATTCATTCAAATTTCATAACTTGAATTGAAAATATATCTATAACTAATTTTCTTTCAAAGAATGAATACCAACAAACTAATTATTCGATGTAACTCTAGTCAACTTCAAATATTTACACAGATGAAAACATGGAAAAGGAAAGTTCAAATTCCCATAAATGAATTTCCTTAACCCACATTCAATCACTCATTTCAAAAAAATGTTAACTCGTAGATTCAACATGACCATACTTTTGATAGAGAGAAATCAAAAACAAAAACCCACAAGTATTTTCAAATAATTTTCCAAAGCCGAATAACCTATCAAATTTCAAACAAGAATGCAAGTTTGAAAACACAAAAATCTTCACAAATAAAAATTACAGAAACCCTACGTTCGTTTGTTTTCACAAACCCATAAAAATTACAGAGTAAATCGAATTATTTGAAGGAGATAGACATGGAAGAACAAGGAGTATCTAGAATACCTTGATATTTTTATTTTCTTTATATTCACCCATATAAACACATCTGAAATTAACTCTATGAGAAGCCACACAATTTTTCTTAAAAATTACTATCTCAAATGCAGATTCAAGAATATTTCCCAATACCTATCAAATCCAAAAATTTCATGCCAAAAATTCTAGTTAAAAACCCAAAAAGGATAACAATCATTTTATTAATAAAAAACCAAACGAGTAGAAGGGAAACCCTTTCCTGTAAAATGATTTGTCTTTGGTTGATTTGCTTTGAGATTCACACTGAAACCCCAATCGATTTTCTCTGGGTGCTAAAACTCCATCTCTCCAAAACAACCAAAACCTCCATAAGGTCGTCCTCATTTATAATAAAGGGTTCTAACTAAAAATAGATTCCACCATCACATGTAGCAAAATGTTGGAAGATTGTCTTCGTGATGGAAGCTCCAACTATAATTCGAAATGCCATGAAAAATAATTCAGTTCTTCCCCCCCTTCTCTCCTCGAAATCCCAAAAAACCCTAACTTGCATTTACTTCTTCAACTCATAGAATGCCAAGTGGACGGTTTGGGAGTCCAATGCCAACACTGCGAGGGATCCCATGTAATTATCAACTGAATATTCAAATTATAACAATAACCTTTCCCTTATACATGAATGTCCACCAAATTGGATAAATGAATTATTAAAATTTTGAACACATTATTGTATTCAACGCCATTTCACAATTGAATCCCCAAACAAATAATATCTTTTGAAAAACCATGCCTTTATGGTGTTAAATCACAAGACTTTAATTTTTGAAGTCAATACCATTAAATCAAACCTTACTTTTCAACTCCATGGGTGCAACAATATGCCCCCAATGTTCTAATAACAATAATATCAAAATAGAGCAACAACATTAATGTTATAATACCATTAAACTAGGCTTAGAAGCCTGAGAGATTTTTACCAAAATATAACATATCAAAAACAATTTCCTTAGTCAAGATATGATTATAAAAATGACACTACCTGAACTAGAAAATGAAGTTTCATTTTAAAACATATAACATTTAATAATACCAATAGGTGGTATTTAGTTATCCGAGTACTTAATCTTTAAAGTACTTGGATGACCAAGTAATGTCATCCAAAATGTTACTTCATTAATCACGTAAATATCCATTTTCCCTTATTCATATTTATTTGATTAATTGAATTTCCAAATAGAAGGGATTACTTAGTGGGATGTAACATTCCTCCCTACTAAAATGATTCATCGTCCCTGATGAATTAATTAGTACTTTCATATAATTAGAAATAATAATGCTGCTAAAATTTTTACCAAATAAATCGTTCATTTAGTATCCCAAATTTAAGAATAAATATTTTAAAAAGTAACAACATGGCTGAAATAACCTTTTAAATATGTAAATATCAAATTTTTACTAGTCTCCACGCTGGAAAGCCATAATTTTTCAAATCACAAAAGTAAAAACAAGTATTTTTACAAATAAAATAGTTTCATCACAAATTTTTAAATGAATAAATGTGGAAAAGCAGTTGTAAATTCATCTAGTTTCCCCTAAGTTGCATTGTCCTCAGAATATTGGACCTTGCATTTAAAAATTTATCTATTTCTTAGTTGTAACTTACGTGTTTTCAGCCTCACGATTACCTACAACTATGTGAATTGTATGATCAACATTATTTTGCTACTAGAAATTGGCTCTTTGTTTTGTTTTTGGGCACCAGTTTGCATAGTGTGGACCCCCACAATTGAAATAACCACCTACAGGCCCTTTATTTTTATATTTCTGAGTGTTATTTGCAGCCTTAAACTACCCTAAATTTCTATTTTCAGCATATTTATTTGTTGCATTCCTTTGGAAAAATCTGGGCTTGCCACCTTCTTTTTTTTCCTATGGATTTTTAACAAAACCAATTGAAGGAGTGTTGTTAAATTTATTTTTATTTTCCTCTCTATTAATAGAGATAGATTTCAGTTTTTCTATTGCCTAATAGACTTCTCAAAGACTTCCTCCATGGTCGATGGACCATGCACATCCACCCCACCCCCTATGATTGGGTTAAGTCCCATAATGAACTTCCTAATTATGAACTCCTCGAATTTTTGATATTTGGGAATGTACTTCAATAGTCTTGTAAAAATTTCCAATATTCAATTACACTAAGCTTCTCTTGCATCAAGTTTTGGAACTCAGTCATTTTTTGTTTGAAGTACAACTGGGAAAACTAGTCTTGACGAAAATAAATTTTAAATTGCTCCCATAATATAGAAGTAGTATCCAGTCCCAGTTAAAATTTCTTGTTATCCCACCATGATGATGCTTCTTGGGATAGCTGAGAAGATCCCCAGACTATTTTAGTGTCCTCTGAGAAGTCCATTATTTTAAAGTACTTCTCCATTTCACTCACCATGATTCAACCCCATCTCCCAAGGATGTTCTGTCAAACTTTGGTGGAGTTATCCTCTTAATATCATGAGATAGTTATGCTGCCATCTATGCCTTTTTGGTTACACATTGTTACTCTTCATCGTGATGTTCCTCATAAGGTTCATCCTCCATAATTATCTCCTCTTCAGGAGGCTCATGTTCATTGAAAACCTATTGTTCTGAGACAACTGTACGGTCCTATGTGTCTTGGAGGAGTTAAATAATTTCTTGCAATTGTTCAGTAAGTGGAGGGCATTCAACATTACTTGATTCTTTGCCCGCAATAGTTCCTTTTCCTCTTTGGGCCATCTATCCCGAATAGAGGTAAAATAAATTTATATTAGCGAAGCATACCTATAAGGTCCAAGAACTTAAAATCTACATC
Source organism: Taxus wallichiana var. yunnanensis (assembly GCA_018340775.1). Taxonomy (NCBI): domain Eukaryota; kingdom Viridiplantae; phylum Streptophyta; class Pinopsida; order Cupressales; family Taxaceae; genus Taxus; species Taxus wallichiana. The sequence goes on from CM031239.1 coordinate 190,613,671, forward strand.
TTTGATACCAAATATAACAACCTATAATTTGTAACCCAAATTAGGAGGATTTTTTTTCCAAGTGACCTTCCTCTACATATATAATTCAGGTAGCTAGTTAAGCTAGTTAATACAGCAAGTCTTATTATCTTAATAGAAAATAGACATTCCTATGCATAAATAAATAAGATAAATAGCTAAGGATAAATTATGCAACATGTCATAATTAATTAATCCATCTTATAAAAATGTGATAAACCTTGTGCAACTGTAAGGGTTAATATATCCCTGATCTCCATGATCACCCTTAACATTCGTTAGAATGTTCTTACTTAGCCTCATTTGGTTTTACCACTATGTGGTAGTGAGAACATATGACTGATCCTCTACCGTCTACTTAGATTTCACTTATTAATTTACATTTTGTATCCTATACTTTGGGATTGAGAAATCACGATGATTAAACAATGTACCCAAAGAAGCACATTACTTGTGGCAAAAGTTTTCTAGCTGTACTATATGTACGCTTAGTATAGATGAGTGAAAAAAACATCTAAACTTGTACTTCCATTACCTCATAAACATCTCATCAAAGTTATCTAGATTCATTAAGCTTAGTCCATTAACTTAATGAATTATCGTTCATGTGTTTAATTACCTAGGGTAGTAGGATAAGGTCACGAAGTGTTCATCACCTCGATACCCCCTTCATACATTCTATACATTTTGATAGAAAATGATATTTTAACCTTAATCAAGATTCCCATTAGGTCCTACAAGTCTTAATTAGTCGCAACATAGCTTATCTTGATTTTATACCCACTAATTAAGGGGATATTTACATTATTAGGATTGCACTTATGTCTCTAACTTGCTTAAATCTAGGTAGCACCCGCTTATGGTATATTTATTTTGTAATGCAGAGTATGATGACTTATTGTATAAGATATTATGTCTTACAAGTAATAACTATCTTTTCAGGATAAGTTTATCTTATTACTCTTTAAGATCTCTTAAACTAAGATTGACTAGACTAGTATCCTTTAAGGGCTAGTTACTTATCACTTTCTGAATGATTAGATAGTTCACCAAAGTAGATTTTTAAACTAGTTAAGTTGATAATAATAACAATCTTAGTTAACCTAAGTCTTTGAATAGATTAAAATAATTTCTTACATATGACTCATACACCCTTTACTTGGTTAAACCATTATACCCTTAAATTTAGATTGTAGTCCCTTTTAGAATTAATGCTTGTTAAAGCTGATTCTTTTTATTCATTGACTAGTTTATTATCAAGTATTACTCTCATAATGTAGTTAAGGATTGTCTAAATTATTTCTCAAGTTCAGATTTACATCTTATCAAGATAAGACTAATGTCTCACAAGTTACTCCATTTTAATTCAATTTTTATACATACTTGCTAAACCTTATTTCTGCCCAACCTTAACTCAATAAGGAAGTTGAAAGACACATAACATTGAGTATAACTTAGTAACTTAGCCCACAACTGATTTAATCATTAGGAAATAGAGTATGAGGAACCTTAAGTCCTTTAATGAGATAAGACTACATCTTATATTTTTCCCTTCATATTCACAGTTCCGTATCTTAAATTACATACCTTCCATTTACCCAAATTAATTTTTTACAACCTTGGAAAGCTAACTAGATAAGAGATATGTCTTTAGTTTCATAACTGTAATCATTTAAGGCATAAGATATTTAACTATATGATTCCTTAACTTTATTCATTAAATCATTTGTTTTCCAATACCCAATTACAACAATTATTTACACATAATCAAATCAGCCCATTCATTAATATATATATAAAATATCATCCACTAAAGGACTATTACAAGGTACAATTTTCCCAGGGAAAATATATTTAATCATAATTATAATTACAAATGGATCCAACATATGTATTAATAACATTCATTCTAACGCCGATCTCCACAATCCGATCGAGAGATGGTCCAATCAACCTTACTAAACATGTGACACTGTTTTATATTGGGGTGTCAGTTCAAAGAAATTTCAAGAATTAAATCCACATGTTCAAATAATTTTTTGAAAAATAAGAATATTAGTTATCTTAACTTAGCTATTTTAACATGGCAAAGGTATTGCTTCCGCAAGAGTTAGGGAACTAGAATCTTCTAACAATCCCATAGATGGTGATGGAGGAGGCGTGTGGAATATATGTAAAGAATTCCTAAAGGACCAATTCACATACATTATTATCGCTTCCTCAATTGCAAGCTATGTGATGGTAAGAGGATTTAAGATCCCAAACTGTGTAGGATCCACTATCTTTGCACACACAAAACCAATCCAAACATTAATAAAAAGCTATTACATTCAAGGAAATGAAATATGTTTTACATCCAACATATTTATAGTTTAATTATCATGCCATGAAAGTCATCCATATATTTTAAATCCATAAAAATCAATAAGTATAGAATTCAAGAATTTTTTTGAAAGAGTTTCCCCTTGTGTTTTCCACTTTTATAATTTTCAAGAAATCAATATAAACTAATTCAAACTAAATAATGAAGTATAAGATTCAAATGAAAAGGTATGGATCAAGTGATCCAACCCTCCGAGTCAAAGGATCTCGGGATAAAATAAAATGAAATGAAATAATGACAATAAATAGCCTTATCTAGCTGAATCATCAACATTCTATTTTATTCCATTAACATTTTCCAAAATGCCCTTCAAAAGCATTAAGCATCTCTCATATATGAAAGAAACATAGATTCTACATTTTTTTCATTTCATTTCCATTGATAACATTCCTTCATATTTCATAACTTGAAATACATACATACATACATACATACATACATATATATATATATATATATATATGTATATGTATGTATGTATGTATGTATGCATGCATGTATGTATGTGTATGTATGTATGCATGCATGCATGCATGCATGCATGCATACATACATACATACATACATACATACATACATACATACATACATACATACATACATACATACATACATACATACATACATACATACATACATACATACATACATACATACATACATACATACATATATATATATATATATATATATATATATATATATATATATATATATATATATGTATATATATATATGTATGTATGTATATGTATATGTATGTATTTAATTTTCCTTCAAAGAATGAATACCAAAAAACTAATTATTCGTTGTAACTCTAGTCAACATCAACTATTTACACAGATGAAAACACAGCATACATTTTGTTAAAGGAAGGCAAGTTCAAATTCCCATAAACCAATTTCCTCAACCCACATTCAATCCCTCATTTCATCAAACCATTCACTATAGATTAAACATAACCATACTTTTGATAGAGAGAACTCAAAAATGAAAACCCACAAGTGTTTCCAGATCATTTTCCAAAGCCATAGCAACCATTCAAATTTCAAGCAAGAATGCAAGTTTGAAAACCCACAAAACTTCACAAATAAAATTACACAAACCCTACGACCGTATGTTTTCACAAACCCATAAAAATCAGAGAGTAAATCAACTTATTTGAAGGAGATAGACATGGAAGAACAAGGAGTATCCAGAATACCTTGATATTTTTAATTTTCTTTATATTCACCCATACAAACACAAATGGAAATTAACTCAATGAGAAGCCACATAATTTTGATTAAAAATGAGCATCTCAAATGCATATTCAAGCATATTTCTCAATACTCATCACAACCAACAATTTCATGCTAAAAATTACAATTAAAAATCCACAAAAGATAACAATCATTTTATCAATCAAAACCTAGAAGAGCAGCAGAGAAACCCTTTCCTATAAAACGATTTGGCTTTGGTTGATTTTATTTTAGATTCACTCTGAAACTCCAATATATTTTCTCTGGGTGTTAAAAATCCATCTCTACAAAACACTCAAAACCTCAACAATGCCCTCCTCATGTATAATGAAGGGTTCTAACTAAAAATCTATTCCACCATATTATGTAGCAAATTTTTGGTAGATTGTCTCTGTGATGGAAACTCCAACTGCAAGACGAAATGCCATGCAAAATAACTCCAGTTATTTTCCCCACTTTCTCCTTGAAATCCCAAAAAACCTTAACTCAAATATAGTTCTTCAAGTCATAGAATGCCAAGTGGATGGTTTGGGAGTCCAATGCCAACATGGGGAGGGATCCTATGTAATTATCAATTGAATATTCAAACTATAATACTAACCTTTCCGTTATACGTGAATGTCCACCAAAGTGGATAAAGGAATTACTAAAATTTTGAAAACATTATGATACTCAATGCCATTTCACAATTGAATACCCAAACAAGTAATATCTTTTGAACATCCATGTCTTGATGATGTTCAATCATCATGCTTTGATTTTTGAAGTCAATACCATTAAATCAAACCTTACTTTTCAACTCCATGGGTGTGGCAATATGTCCCCAATTTTATAATAACAATAATATTAGAATAGAGCCAAAAATTAATATTACATTACCATTCAACCAGGCTTATAAGCCTGATATATTTTTTTCCAAAATATAACATCAAAAAAAATTTCCATAGTCATGATATGATTATAACAATGAAACTACCCGAACTAGACAACGAAGTTCCGCATTAAAACATATTGCATTTAATAATACCAATAGGCAGTATTTAGTTATCTCGAGTACTTAATATTTAATTAAGTACTTGGATGACCAAGTACCATCATCCAAAATGTTACTTAATTAATCGAATAAACATCCATTTTCCCTTATTCATATTTATTTGATTAATTAAATTGTCGAATAAAATGGATTAATTAGGGGGATGTTATAGGTATCGCCTAGATCAGTGTGATGGGTTTCAACTCTCCATGTGGGATTTTAATTGTCTAGGGTGATGTCAATTTGGTCGGATGAGGGATATCTTTCACTTGGTCCAACTTCCCTAATTTGTGCGTGGGTTGGCTTAAGTTTTTAGCTTGTGTTGGATATGTTGCTTGGGCTCGGCTCGTGAGCCACTACCTCAACTCAGGTCATGGTGAAACCTCGCTTGCTAGATTTTTACATACTCAAATCGAGGAAGGTTGATCTTATAAGTCATTCTTTGGTACGGATCGATAAATTCTACAAGTTTGAGCTGGGTATGTCCCACTCTAAATTTATCCTTTATTTGAGATCTATGTTCTATATTGGTGGAAGCCCAAGATGATGAATGATTTGGCCACTAGAGATAGTTAGCTCAACGTTCCACACTTATAGCTCGTTGTTTCATTATCTGCTAAGATCGTTCTTTATATGAGATCTTTGGTTTCGTATCTTGACTGTAATGTGCTTTGGTTTTTTGTCTTCCAACTCATCGATCCAACTTCTTAGATCAGCTCAGATCACCCTGTGAGCTTGTTTTTACATACACAACTCGGTTGGGTACACTTTGTATGCCTCGCTCATTGTCACTCACTATTTCTATATATTGACTCAATTTTTTTGATCCAACTCAACCTTACTTTGTAACCATCTTGGTAGTGTGTCCAAAACGAGCTCGCTATGAAGTCCAAACAACCAGCTCACTGTTGTGTCATTCTGTGGATATTTTACATTTGATAAGTAATAATTGGTTTTAATTCAGCATAAGGGTATTTTCATGCTTTTAAGCTTTAAAAATCATGGCCTAGATCCATTGAATAATTGTAGCATGTCTTTTTGTATCAAAAAGAAGAAATTCCTAACTTTTTAAATAATGCACTTTAGGAGCACCCTTTTTTTCCTTCGCAAAATTGAGGAAGTTTTCTTATGTTTTGTGGGTACAATATAATGCTTATTTTATCCATTATTATTTGAAAAGGAAAATCATGTATTACATTTTAGAACTTGCTTTGGAATTTGCTTCCTTATACATAGCTTTGAATTGTGATGCTCTGTCTGAGCTTGTTAATGTGAGGGAAAATGGGGCTTTTAATACAAACACACCATATTTGAAATAATTAGGTGTATATTTACATTCTCACACAAACTTATTTCCATGCTTGAAAAACAGATTTTTGGAACTCTATTTTATAGTTTGAAATCCTAAATTATCATGAAAAGTGTATGAAATATCAATCTTGTTTCTAAAAATATATAATTAGAAAACTGAAAGGCTATCATTTTGTTGTTCTAAAGCTTTTAGCTTGTTCCCTTGAAAACGCATTACATATTAATTCTTAGAAGTATGGCTTGGTCACTGTTGCATGAAGAAGACTAAAATCTGGAGCTTATTTTGATTGAAAATTTGATGGAAACCTAGTTGTACTTAATGTCAAAAATTTCATCTTGATGTTTGACTTGAAATAGATACTTGAAAGATTTGTATGAAAATAGCAATTTACTCCTTTTAGAAAACACATAACAACCCCTCATAGATCTGAAATCAATATTTTCTCTATTTATGTTCTTGTAAGAAATTTTGAAACAACACCTATAGATTTTTATCTATGCATGCAACTTTATTGTTTGTTTAGACATTTAGAGTGTACATTTATAAGTGCATAGCTATCGTGTTCATCTTCATGAATTCAATTTGAAAATGCTTGTTTTAAGCTCATTTTGGAATCTGCAAGCTTCTTTTGCAAATAAATAATTCTGAAAATGCATTTTGAAGTACATCTTCTACTTGGAAACTTAGTGATATCTTGGAAAAATATGTCTTCTTTGAATCTAAAACATTTGAAAAGTGAACTATACAAAGAAAAGGCTGTTGTGCTTAATTTATTTGCACGTTGTGAAATGCATCTTTGATGTGAGATTTTGAAACCTGATGGAAAATATGATTCATGTTTCATGGTTGTAGGTATATCTTGAAAGTTTGGTGAATGTTGAAAATTCATAATTGTTTATATTTGTAGCATGATAAACACATGTACATCACATTTCTTGAATCATATACTAAAAATTGAAACATACTTGTGCTTTATTCCTTGATGAACATTGTAACTATGCAACCTTTTCGTGCAAGCATGTATATTCTATTTTATACTTGAAATGTTTCCTTTTAGTTCCATGAATCTTGACACCCTTTCATTTCTGCAATTTAGAATGCATGTATTTTTGAAGTTGAAAATATAAAGAGGAAAATAAAACCTTGAGCTCTAACCTTTATCCTTTCTCTTTTCTCGGGTATGGTGAAGCATCTTGATGAAGACAACTGGAGTAGTAACTTGTAAATAAGGGTCCTCATCAATACATGTAATGATGGGTTTTCTATAACTCTTTACATTTCTAGTATCATATTTATATACATTTTTTCTTTTAATTCATATCCCACGGTTTGTGTGGGATCTTTAATTTTTTTTTCCTTATGAATATATGTATTTTCCTTATGTAATGAGTTGTATATTGTTTCTTTTACATTTCTTTTTAGTTACATAAACTAAAATGAACCTTTGTAACTCAATGCAATAAGACAACTTCATATAATCAAGGACTACAATGAACTAATTTTACCTTTATTTAATCATCAAGAATGCAAGTAATAACACTTGATACAAGTGTATTTTCCTTTTGCCACTTTAAATTTGTAACTTAGCTTGTTGTTTCAACATGTAGCTTCTAATATGTGATGACATTCTGTCTCCACCAAAGACCTGCAACATTATTTCATGGTTGATGCATGGTATTGGTGAAGATGACATCTTGGAATAGAATCATATTTGTGGAATTACATCCTGAAAAAAATTTTCAAACTATATATTTCATGTATTCTATCCCTTTATCTCACAAAATGAGCAACAACTTTTTTTTGTACCCCTCTTCGATGATGACCAAAAATGGTCAACAATAATCTAGCTTAGTACCCACTAAGTATTTTATTTGATACAAACCGATGTGTATTATGAAGAAAATATGCATAGTTATGACCCTAGGTGAATATTATGTGGTTCACAGCTGACTTATTCACCGAAATATTTGACCAACATGTCCCTTATACTATTCCTTTTGCCTATATTTTACACATATATAAGATCTTATGAATGTAATTCACCACCATTTCAAATCATATTATGTGCATATTTTCTGAAGTTAACATAAGAAAATCCTTAGCTGCCAACACTAAAATTTGAGCCATCCAACCACAAGTCGTCCTACTCTGAGCCATCCAAACCTGAGCCATCCAACCCTAACTTGTCTAACTCTTAAATCTAAGCCGTCCAACCTCTTAGCTTGTATAAAATCTAATCCACCCAAAGCTGAAGTCTGATCCATCCAACACTAATATGTACAACTCTGATTCATCCAACTCTGATCCATCTAACTCTGATCCATCCAACTTTGATCTGTCAAATTCTATTCCGTCTAACCTTGAGTTGTCTGACCTTTAGCCATCCAACACCCGGCCTTCCGACCCCTAAGGATTAATCCATCCAATAACTTAGGCATCCAACCCCTCAGTCGTGAGCCGTCAAACCACTCAGTGACTCAGTCATCTAACCCTTTACCATCCAACCAATACCATCTAACCTTAAAACATCCATTCTTAGAGTCTTCGAACATAAGAGCCACCCCATAAGGGCCTAAACAGTAAGCCATCATGGATACTAGAAATTAGGGTAAGAAGATTACAAATTCAAATGTAGTTCAAAAAAGGGTACAAATACTTTTCTTGGCTATTTTGGAAAAAAAATGAAGTCGGTTTCTGCATCATCTGAAAATATCAATATGTGGCATGTGCTATTTACTGGTTATTTAATCTTACAAAATTTAATAATTATGTTTATCATACTGTTCTTGGGACTGTTTATACTCTGTAAATAATTAACTATAGATAAAATTAATACTATATATGTAATAATTTTATAGAATTATATGCGATATTTAAGAAATTCCTTCACGTAATAATCAATTTAAAGATATTGATCATCCATTATATGTTGAGGAAAACATTTCGTCCCTTGATGACATAGAAGTACAAGAAAATTCATCGAATTCTCAAAGTACACAAGTATAGGAAGCTTCTACTCCAAGGTCTATTTATAGAAAAATAGGCATGAGAATCAAAATATTTTTGCTAAAAACTCGATGCGTGGTTAAATCCCAAGAAAAAAATAAAAATGTCGAAGAAAGAGGGAAAACTGACAATTAGAAGGAAATTCTAGTTTTAATGGGTCAAAATATCCTTTTATTGAACCTGTGTACAATGAAAATTGTAATGATGTTCCGACACAATGTTGGTGCAAAATATGTGGTTTGGAATAGGGAAAGGATCACACGATGCAGCTCAAATTGAACACAATTGAAAAGCATTTTGGGAAAATATACATTTCCCAAAAACTAAAGGATGGAAACATAGTTAGAACACATAAATGCAAAGATGCAAAAGATTTTCTACATGTCAAATATGCTGAAGAGTATGAAAATGAACAAAAATGTATCAAATATATAAATGAAAGAGGTGGGACCATAATAGCTAGATTGAGCAAAGGTATGGAGGCAGAAATGCAAGCAAAGGGCATTCATTTTTCTACAATATTTCATATAATGAAAAGGGGAAGACCGATGTTAGATTTCAGAGAAAATAAAATGTTGTATCAAGTTATTGGTCTACAAAATGTTCCTCAATCTCATTGGTTAGATACCAATGGCTTGGAGATTCTAAAATGTCTATCTATGGTAGAAAATGAGGATTTAAAACTGTTTGTTCAAAAGTAAAAGTATATTTCCCTTTCATTAGATGATGTTACTGCAGTTGATAATACTTCATGAATATGTATTCATGTTTACACATTTACTAATGAAATAAGGAATCCACACCTCTTAGCAATTCATAAAATGTTTGAGAATTGCAATTTTGAAAATATATATAAATTGGTGGTGTCAAATCTGAAGGATATCACCGGAAGGGATGACTTTGCCATTGTAACAAAATTAGTTTGTGTTAGAACTGATGGTGTAGTTGTAATACAGGGAGCTTGAAATGGTCTATGTGTTAGACTTTAGACAACTATTGCTCCGTATATGGTTGTTGTCCACTGCATGGCTCATAGAATGAATCTCGCCTACAAAATTGTAAGCACATTTGAAAATGTAGCTAAAGTGGAGGAATTGATATGTGATCTAGCATGCCTATTATTCTAGTAGTCCGAAGAGATTTTTAGAATTTCAAATTTTTTCTATTGGACTGATAGAAGGAAAAAAACTTCTCAAAGATGTAGATACCAGATGGATATCTATGTATGAAGCTACCTATAGAATATTTGATGAATATCCTTCACTATCAGGATTTATCTTTAAATACCGCATGGATGTAGATAAAGTTAAAGATATATTGTGCCATCTAACTAACATAGAAACTTTATTCACACTCTGTGGTATTTTTCCCATGTTGAGGGAGATTAATAATTTAATGAAGCATGGACAAGATCATTATTTATACATTACAAACTTCATAAGACTCAAAAGATGTGTTTGCTAGAGTCTAGAAAGTTTATATATTTATGATGGGAGTTTTTCAAGGTGCTTCTTTTGAAAACTGGAATGCATTGAGAGATTTGAAAAATTCTAGTTGCTTCTTAAAGTACAATATACATGATCATCTATGTATAACAACACATGGAAGAGAGATTCCACTTCATATGTTCTAAAAAGAGTTGATATGGGAAACACAAAAATAGAAGAAGTATGAGTGACACAAAATTTATATGATGCAATATTAATGGAAACTAGGAATAAGTTGAGAAATAACTCGAGTCATTAGCTAAAGAGATCTAAAAAAGATTAAAAAAAGATAAAATACTTGAAGCAATGGGAGTTGTAAATCCATAGTTTTTGAATTTGTCAGGTGGAAAACCATACACTTCTATCAGTCCTTTATTTATAAAAAACATGGGTGATCTAACTGATCATTTATCTAAGACTGAAGAGATAAATGGAGTTTCTTTAGAAGGTATTTTTGAAAAGAAAACTACTTAGTTCACATTCAATGGATTTTGCTAATACTATGATACGACAAGTTCAAATTCTACAAAACCCACAGGATTACAGTGCCATAAAAAGGATTTGGAAGGATATTTGTTCTAATAGTATTCTAAGTGAATTTTTGAGCGAGTATATTAAGTTGTATGAGATCTTCCAAACAATGATTTTGGGTTTAGTGGAAAATGAGAGGGTTTTCAGTGCACTATCCTTTTTAAACTCCAAAGTTTGAAATAGATTGGATAGGAATCTAGAAAGCTGTCTCAGATTGTATGTTTCACGTTACTCAAAGGAGTCTTTTCCTTATGATAGAGCACTGGCATTGTGGAATTCACTAGTAGAAAGAAGAGTTAGTAATATTCTTCTTAACCCAGGGGATCGAGACATATCCACATATCATTCTACAATTTATTTCCAAGACACAAATGAAAGCGTTGCTCTAGGACTGTTCCAATTCACATAGATTTATTTACGTAATGTTATGTAATAAGTATTAATTTTTTTCATATAGAGATTATAAATTTTCCATTGGAACAATGTCATTATATGTTTCAATTATCCCATTTGTGTTTTATATTTGGTTTTCAAATTCAAACTGAAATAAGTACACATTTGTCTTTTATATCTGTTAATTGATTTATTTTACATCTGCAACAAATCATAAACGTAAATATTTTAAAGAAACAAAATCAAGTAAATTTAAGAAACATTTACGTAAACAATAAAAAGGAAACATAGTTTGTATTAACAACATATAGTAATATTGTACAATTATAATTTCCAAAGTTCTTTTGAAATTGATCTCTCATGCGGCAGATTACTTTATGAAGAAAAGTACAAATTCATAAAGCATTGTTAGCCAATACAATTCCAAAAAGGGGGTTGTCATAACATATCAAAGCTTCCAGACAAGTTCGTCATATAAGGTCACATTACAAGATCATCCTTTTTTTTTTCCTATGATTAAAAATCATAGTTTTCTTACTTCTACCACACACGAATAAAAACTAAAAAGGGGCTGGCTACTATCTTTTAATTCCTACACCAGTGTCGGAATTGTGACAACATGTCTATCACATATTAAACTTTACTAACATATCTTATTTTATGTTGCAGGTGAAGCTTGTTATTTTTCTTGCATTAGAGGTGGAGGATTCTCGATGCATATATAAGGCTCTATCTACTATAAATCCCGATACCTATAGATCTCGTGTTGGGGTATTGATATTCTCTAGAATATTCAGCTCCTCCCTCGCTACATTTCCTGCAGACAAAAGTGTTGCATCTACATCCGTATTTTCCTTCATTAAGACTTCGGATCCATCTTATGCTCCTTTATTATCCTTCTCAATGTATTATTTTGTTTATTTATAACAATGAGTTTTTCCTTCAACTATGCAAATGAATTCAGGATTTTGTAGGCATTCTTCAAACGTGCTTCAAATACATCTGCTTCTTTCTTTAAATTTTCATATTTTGCATGCACAACAAAAATATTAAATTTTTAGTCTATTAGATAAAATGAAAAATATATTGCAGTGATTATAATATAAGGATTTTTCATGTAAAATTAAAATCCCGCTCACAACCACTTTTTCTTTTTCAGCATTTTCTATTAAGACATTTGTCTTTTCTTTAGCCCATTTATTGTAGTAAGCATGTGCTTCGACATTGAGATTCTCCAACTTGTTTAGCATTATGTCTATAATTTCATCATTATAGTCATTACTATATGAAATAGTCCTTGACTGAGCTTTGTTTAGCAAAACATCCTGCCATGCTAGTTGGCTCTCTACGATAGTGAACAATGAATGCCTTTGAGCGTGATTATGGTATCATGTATTTATTTCTTTTATCAAAAATTTTTCTCTCCTCTCCCAAGACCGCACCAAATCCACATTAGACATTACAACATCTTGAATTGTTGCCCCCATACTATCTGATATAAGATTTTATAAAATAAAATGTGTATTTTCATCATCTTTTTGTGGAGCATTTCTTGGAAGAGGAGGAGAGTCACTTCCCTATATTACATACACATTTTGTTGTGGTTGAGGCAGGGTAGATTGAATCATATCATGGGTGTAAAAATAGTTACCCTTTTCTGCATCACCACTTTTGAAGCCCAAATAATCCTCCTCAAGGGTGATGTTGTTGAAAAGTTGTGTGGTTGTTACACTTAAAACACCACCTAGTGACACCAGAAATTCTCAGGTAACAGGATGAACTGCTCATGTTGACTCTGCAGAAACCTTATATTCGTTCTTAGCTTCTTATTTTTGTTTGGATTGGATGTGTTGGAGGTATTGGTGGCCTCCTTGCAAGTGAAACGTTCCCAGAAGCCACATTACCTACATAAAGCAAACAAATTTTTTTCAGAAGATTACGGTTGTGCTTTGTAAATGCTAAAAAATTGTAAGGAAACAAAACATGCTAAATATTATACATTACAATATACCTTACATAGACGGAGACACAATCGTGACATTTCAATCTTCAAACCTGGAATGAGTTTGATCTTCATCATCAAACTCAGTAGTTTCTGAATATAATAAATGTATAAAAGAACAGTAGAAATATTAAAATATAATAGTACATACATAATCTCTATTAATTGTTTGAATTAGTTATTTATAAAAAAAAACTTCATACTTGAAGTTAAATGTGATGGTAAATGTGATGCGCATATTGACCCTCGAGGTCACTTTTGACGAGGAGGTCTTATTGGTATTGTTTCTACTGAATCCATGTCAAAATAAATAGAGACCTCTGGAGGGGCTTTACCCCTAACAATTGCCTCCTTATGAGATGTTGCAGCTATAATTTTTCTCTGGAAAATAAAATCACACAATTATTATTTTATCCAAAAATATTGAATTTGAAATCCTTATAACAAGTAAACATTAAAAGTAATTGTTACCAACTTACCTGTTGTTCTTCGAGAGTAAGACCAATCATTTGATCATTGATTGCAGTTGGAATTTTATCTTGTAGAATTTCATAGTACGCTTCATAATAAAAAGTAAGAATATAATTACAACAAGAGAATACAGTCCTGGATTTATCAGATTGATTGGCTTTGCGGGCATGGGAGATATCTATTTTTATTCTATTGGACAAATAACTACACCAATCAAATTATTTCCCTGCTAGTGTCCATAATAAATATTGAACTACCCAATACAGAATGTCTGCAGATATGCCTTGTAATACAATCCTGGCCTGAAAAAAGTGACGCAACTGCAATAAAGAATTTGTTTGTAATACCTTGTAGAAGAAGGCCTCTTGATGAACAATTAAGAGGAGCTGCAATAACAGAGAAGAAACATTAGAGCCTTGGGTGGTCCAGTAATGTTAAGAACAAAATCATTTGAAAACAATAAACTTACCATCAACTCTGTACATTGTAATGAGACTCCAAAACATTTTGTCTTCATATGTAAGAACAACCTTTGTAGTAACGATCGACTTATTTTTGAATGAGAAACCTATTAACCTATGTATGTCCTCAGGTTCAATTGTGAAATAAATTTGATGACGTCTCGGTATGAGGAGAATGGAAAATTTAGCACCACTCTCATTGTAAGATGCGAGAAGGTAATAAACGATCAAGTATCGTGATCGAATCGGGGCATGTCCACAAGCTCGATAAATTCTCAGTTTTCGATCCAATCCTTTTATGTATCCTTTTCTCTTAGTAGAGATACAATCTATGGGCACATGAGGTTTTTGTATTGAAATTTGGGTGTATGAATAGATGTGGTCTTTGGACATTACTTAAATTTGGGAGAATTTTGAAGATTGGAGAGCTCAGAGCATTGGAAATTTTTGTAGAAAAGTGAATAATTGAACCTTAAAGGGGTATTTATAGGGGTATGTATAGTTTAAAGGACACATGGTGGTAAACTATTAGCTGACCATGGTGGGACAAACCTTACTCGCCCAACCCACGAGACCAAACATTAACTGTCCAACCCACACACACAACCCTTGCACGTCCAAATCTATACCGTCCACCATTAGCTAGCCAATGTTTTTCTGTCCATTCCACCTACCCAACCCTTAGTTGTCCAACCCCACGAGGCTGAACCATCCAAACCCTCACCTGACCAACCAACCCATCAAACAATAAGCCATCCATCCCGAACCCATCTTTCATCAAACCTACCCGTCCAATGATTAACCATCTAACTCCTCACTGCCCAAACCTTAGCCGTCCAACCCCTTGTCTAACCCTCAACCATCTAACCCTCAACCATCCAACCATTAGCCATCCAACCCTAAGCCATCCAACCCTAACCTATCCAACATTCACACATCCAACCCTTAGCTGCCCAACGCTCACCCATCCAACCCTTAGCTTTCCAACCCCTAACCCGTCTAACCCACCGTCAAACCCTTGGCCATCCAACCCTTAGCCGTCCAACCCTTAGCCCAACCCTTGGCTCAGTCCAACCCTTATCCATCCAACATCTTTCACATCTAACCCCAATCTAACCCTTAGTTGTCCAACCATTAGCCGTATAACCCCTAACCTGTCCATCCCTCCCACCTAACACTTAACCACTCACCCCCTCACACGTTCAACCCTAGTGCCCACCCGCCCAATATACCCAACCCCTCACCCTCCAACCCACCCACCCAACCCTTGGTCGTCCAACCTTCACCCGCCCAACCCCTCAACCACCCAACCCCTTACTAACCTATCTGACCAACTTCCCACCCAACTAAAACTCCTGACCAACCTACCAGAACAACTTTGTGAAATGAGGGAAAAATGCTCTCTGTGAAATCACCTTTTCCATGAAACATTTTTTCAGATATTCACCAATGATTCAAAAGTTGATTTTTAAGATTTACCAATATTTCAAAGTACTTTTTCAGAGGGTTCTTCTTAAAATGAACCCTGATTAACAACAAAAAATCCTAACTTATCTTTAATTTCAGACGATATGATAGAATTATATTATATCCAGTCTTGTTTGCCTTAGCAACATTTAATATGGTATATCTCCACATCATGATGTTGTACGAGTACGTACAAATTTTAATAACTATCAGCTTTTTCCTCAACTAAGGAAAACCATCTATAGCCTTTAAGAGTATGAAATGTTTTTCACACAAATATTTCTCATATAAATAAGTAAAGGAAAATGCCTAGCGACCGTTAATTCATTCCTTTGAATAAGTAATGGAGCTTAGTGGTCGCTAAGCATTTTTTTATGCACAATAATGTGTATAACGAAGAAAATATGCAAAGGTGTGATCCTATCAGTCACTAATCTAAGCAAAGAAATTTTTACAATGAAAAAAACATAATTGAACTTTAAATCCATCCTTTAGGACATAATGATATTATACCCAATGCATATTTCCCCAAAAACATGTATATATACCATGATGTTGTATGAACACCCTACAAATTTTTTTAATAGACATCTTTCTTCCCGACTAGGAAAATCCCTCCATAGCCTTCGAGAGTAAAAATGTTCATTAAACACATATTTCTCATCAAAATATGTAAAGGAAAATGCCTAACAAGTGATAATATCTATTACTATGATTTGTTATTGAATTTCTATTTTCAAAATATTATTTTTTTATCTTAATGACCACCAAACCATTCCTTTTAGTAAGTATTTGATCTTAGAGGTCGTTAAGAAGTTTCTTTGATACAAATTGATTTCTGATCTAAAGTAGGTAATGGAGCTTAGCTATCACTAATAATTTTCCTAGATATGAACCAATATGGATTATGTGTTAGAAACAATATATCTTATGTGAAATATATAATTCGTCATCCCTCTCAAGGGTATGTAGTGCAACACTTGGCTCTGCTAGGGATTGTATAGCCAATATGATACGATTATAATTAATGAAAAATACTAGCAATCCAAAGTTGTAAAAATAGTTTTATACATTCATGGAAAGAAATCGTAGGAATTATAGAGGCTAGTGGACAGTAGGATTATCCTCGACAAATAAATGGACAACATAAGACATGTAGAGTTGTTCATTAACACCTATTGAAAGGAATAGCTTAGTGGTCGCTAAAACCTAAGGATTTATTGAATTAAATTTGGTGTTGGAATAAAAAATCTTAGTAATAGAGGTTAGTGGTCACTAAGTTCATTCATATATATAAGCGAATGTGAAACATAAAATTATGTTTTAGTTTTCAAAGAGTGTAAATGTAATTAACACCAAAATATTGAAAAACACAAGATATACTAGAAATTTCATGCCAATTGTCAACATTTAATTGGGTGTTATTTATATAATAATATGGTGGATTTTTATAGGTTAAAAATATTTTATAGGCATTCCTTTAAATATAAATTCTTAATAAATGTGTTAATTATATTGTTTACTAAATATCCGGATCAAACTTTCTATGTGACACATTTTATTTGAATAATTATTTTAAATTAGCGTGCACTATATCTAACAATATTGAATTTGATTTTAATGAAAATTAATAATAATTGTGTGTATATTACTCTATTACACTTTGAAACTACGTTTAGAATTTTTTACTTCTATTTTCTTATAATATGTTTTTATATTATGTTTATATTAATATTTTTCAATGTCCTATGAGTTTAAAAAGAAATATTTTCCATTGTCTTGCTTGTTTCAAAAGAAAAATTTATCAATTTGGTTTCCCCTATGCCGCACCATTTATTAACAAGGGATAAAATCAAATTTTGAATTATGAAATCCCTCACATTAAATGCGAATATTTGAAATTTCAATATCCTACACTTTCTCTTAATGAGGGGAAAATTCAAATTTTCATATCCCACACTTTTTCCATTTTCACAATTTATTTCATGGAATGTATCAATAAAAAGTATTAAATACCTTAGATAAATATTGATTAGAGTAAATTTTTATTTTGGCATTGTAGAAAAGAAGCTCTTGAAAGTAGTATACAATACGCATAGACACTAAATTACAAGTCCAAGTGCACAAATCCTAGCCATTTTTTGCAAGGGAACATTGAGGAAATGATTATAATATCGTTAGTAGAAATAACACATAAAAGAATGAAAGAAGAAGTGATTGTGGATATATCATAGGTCCAAGTGCATGAATCACACCTATTTTTATAAATATTGATTCCAGATCAGCAGGCACACAAAGGACGAACTCAAAGGAGGCAAGTAAAAGATTTTGTGTATAGAATCTTAAAAATAATTTGTTTGAGAGAGGAGACGGAGGTTTCACAAATATCAACAATCATGTAATAATTTTAGATACTATTAGAACATGTATTTATGAAAATAATCTATTTTAGTTTATGTGTACCTTTGTTGATTGTGGACACTTTGAGTCACTTTCTCTTCACCTAGTTCTTGTTTTTTTCAAAAAATCCATCCACGCCTTTCCCTTTACTTCCTTTACAGTTCCTTTTCATCCCCTTGTAAAATTCATTTCTCATTCTGAAAGTAGATTTTTTGTTTTGTCCTAACCAAAGAAAATGTAATCCACTTTACAATTTTTATTCTTTCTGAAAACATAATTTTTTGTTCTACCCTAGCTCTTGTATTCATCTCTATTAAACAGATTTAATTTTCAACCCTTCTATGTCTCTCTCTAGCTAATGCTTTGGGGATGTTTTTTTCTCTTACTCGTGATTGTTTTTTCCTGATAATGATAACATGTTTCCCACTTGTAAAACACGAGTCACATATTCACTTTTTAAGAAATCGTAATGGTTTGATTTAGTATAGTCATATTCAATATGAATTCCTTTAATGATTTTTTAATATGAAAGAAATAATTTCAATGTTCATTTTTATATGGTTACCACGTTGATATATATATATATATATATATATATATATATATATATATATATATATATATGTTTTTTCCCGATAATGATAACATGTTTCCCCACTTGTAAAACATGAGTCACATATTCACTTTTTAAGAAATTGTAATGGTTTGATTTAGTATAGTCATATTCAATATGAATTCCTTTAATGATTTTTTAATATGAAAGAAATAATCAAGGCTAATTATTTCAATGTTCATTTTTTATATGGTTACCATGTTGATATATATATATATATATAATTACATACATTTTCCCATGTAGAAATAGTCAAATGTAATGTCTTTAGTGATTTTTTAAAATTAAAATAGAAGGTAAACATATTATATATACATGTAATTATTATTAAATATAAATTTTTATTTATATATTTTAAAATGTATATTTATTTTTGTGGACCTTATGATATGCCAAAAACCACATAGCTTTGTGTCCTCCATGATATATATATTTTGATTAAAGGTAAACCATGGGTGAGGGCAAACTACCCCTTACATCGCAAATCTCGTAGAAGAGCAGATAGGCAAATACAAAGCCACTCATAAATTACATATAGAAATTCATATAAAGGATAAGCTCCTGAGAGAGCGTATAAAAGTTCATAACATAACAAAACAACATATATAAAACCATAAACATAACCTAAATAACCATAGTAAACTAACAACAAAAATAGGATCTACCAACCAACATTAAAGCATTCATTTCTTCGCTTTCTCCAAATTTGCTAACAATTTAACCCATTCTTTTGACATAGATTCAATATTGATTCCAAGGAGGTGAGGTCATATTCAGTAGTGTCCATTTTCCATTTCTTTATATTTCCATGTTCATCAACTTGCCTATATGCATTAGTTAGTTTCCCTAGGGTTTGAAGGTGTTACAAGTTATACTTCACCATAACAATGCTTCATTCCATGTAGCTATGCAATATGGCCTTAATTTGATCCACATCATTGTTGAGGTTTTTACAAGTATTTTTCATAATTTCAATACTACCTCCATTTGTAACTTTGGCAACATGCTCTAGAATGTCATTCATTTCACAGAAACTGAACAATACTTTTGGTATGCCTCAACTCACCCTTCAATTCATAAATGTCGATAGCCATTTCAACATAATTATTGACCTTTTTGGTGCCCATTTGACCTAAAAAATTGACATGTTTCTCCCTATGGGTGTCCAAAGGTAATTGACTCGGTTACCCTTTGTCCATTTACCTGAAAGAAAGTGTCTTCTTCTCCTTACTTTGAACTGCATCAACTTCCACCATATCCTGATCATCCCCATAATTTTCCTCCTCTTGTGATTCCAAATATTCAATGGAATCATCTTCCTCCGGTTTGGTTTCATCTTCCTTGTTATATTTCTCCAGGGATTTGGTTAAATC
The DNA here is from genome assembly GCA_018340775.1 of Taxus wallichiana var. yunnanensis. Taxonomy (NCBI): domain Eukaryota; kingdom Viridiplantae; phylum Streptophyta; class Pinopsida; order Cupressales; family Taxaceae; genus Taxus; species Taxus wallichiana. The sequence continues at coordinate 190,633,862 of CM031239.1, forward strand.
ACTAGCCTTTCCAACCTTCTTATTCATATCAAGAGAAGATATTTTCACCGGGGCTAGAATGAAACCCTGATGGAGAGGGACATTGATTATGCCATTGTTAAATTGAGTAATAGAGGCACACAATGACCAAAAAGGACACAAGGGAAGATAAAATTGTGGCCGTGTCTAAGAAAATTCAACATAGGAAGGTGGTAGGCATAAATGCACTTATGGCATCCCTCAAGGGTCAGAAATTGAATGAGAGTAAGGGAAACTTCATCGAAAGGATGAGGTAAGGAAGTATGTAAAAACCAAAAAGTGGGGGATTAATTTCTCATTACCTTGGAGGAAGAGCTTCATCTCTTCAGTATCTTCCTAATTTCGCTTGTAAACCTCACCTCCAACTGTCGAGAGACCCATGAAATGCGCAACCGATTCAATGGAGACCTCAATCTACACTACCTTTCTTAATGATTCCACCCTTTTTTGATGATTTCCAAGATGAAGCGAAATCCTTTCTCAGGTGTTCAAAATGACCCTCAAATATTTTTAAAAAGGGTGATATCTCCATCCATTCAAAAACCTTCATCGCTCAGATTGACACTCTCAAGATCCCATGGCTTAGTTCTCACAAGATCACCCCCCATTTTAGCTTCCAAGCACTTACTAGCAATATCACACTATTTGAAATTTTATAACTACTTCACTCTTCCAAAACTATGTCACTTTCAAAATAAGCATTTGAAGTGTGACAAATGTGCTGGTGTGAGTGACTTCAACTACTCAGCTTGGTGTAATCCCTATTCCTAATCACACATGCCTTACAAATATTTTTAATAAAATCTATATTATATGCGGTAATTCCATAACTTGTAATGATTATCATTCGATGATGTGTCCATCTTGTTCCTTTTTTAGGTGTTCTCACACCTTGGGATCGATTTCTTCCACATTGGTAATTAAAATCATACCCTGACTAGATACACCTTTATTATCAAAGTAATCAACAATTCCATTAGCCTCCCTATATATATGTTTAAAACTGATTTCTTCAAAGTTACCAACCATCTCCTTTATGCTAGCTATAGAATTTTGAATAGAGATAGATATGGTACCTTTATCAAGTATGATATTAATAATATTGAGGGAGTCACCCTCCACTTCCAATCTACTAAAATTTCTTTGATGAGCTATTGAAACACCCCAAAAGACAGCTGATGCTTCAGCTATGTGGTTTGATTGGATTCCCAAATTACAATGGTAACCCAATATAAAGTTTCCTTGATGGTCATGAAAGACCCCTCCATAACCATCTCTACCTAGGTTCCCTTTAGATGCTCCATCAAAATTAATTTATAACCAATCCATGCTAGGTTTCTTCCATCCTTGCAACTTGGGATCCAGGGACAAAAGAAACCTTTTGATTGGGCGCTAAGCTCTAGTTTTTAGATATCATACTCTCACTCTAGAGGATAATTTTCTTATTAGAGTTTATTATACCACCTTTTTTTTCCTTCTCCTTTTACCTTTGAAAATTTTTCTATTCCTTTCCTTCCATATTTCCCAACATAGATGCATAAGAGTTAGAATCCAAAGATATTTGAGTCCTTGAATCTTAAAAGGACTATACCATTGAGTCAAAAACTGATTTAGGGATGAAGGGAAAGTCCATTTTATTTCAAAAAGGTTTAATAACATGTTTCTAATAGTTTCCAAAAAAGAACATTAGATAAATAAGTGCAGAGAATATTCAGTTTCCTTTTCACAAAGAACACACCTATTTACCATATGAAAATTTCTTTTATTGAGGTTGGCAACCGTTAAAATTTTATCATGAAGAACCAACCACTAAAACATGTTGACCTTAGGGATTACCTCTTTAATCCAGACATTATCCCATTTAAATCTATCAGGTACTTCTTCCCCATAAAAAAACATTATAAGCACTTTTAACCAAGAAAATCCCACTTTCTTCCTTAGACCAATATAAGTTTTCAGCTCTAATATTCTGCTAATAATAACTCCACTTAGTTTGTTGTTGATAGAGGTGATTTCACTGTTGTTATGACCTACCAATTCAATAGTTTTCCACAATCTCAGGGGGTCCTCCAAGTTGAAATAATTACTCACCTTAGAACCATACTTAACAACAACATATCTATGAAGGTTTGGGTAGTTGTCCTTTAGAGGCTTATCATCTAACCATTTTTCCTCCAAAAAATTCACCGTACACCCATCCCCAACCTTTGATTTACTACCTTTAGAAAAACTTGCTTAGCCCAGGTTTATAGACTTCCAAAAAGTGGATCCATCATAGTCAATTGTTGAAACACCATTCATTAGCCCTAAGATTTTTCTAATATTTGTGCCTAATGATAGAGGTCCACACACTCTCTTCTTTAACCAACCTCCATATCATTTTAGATAGAAAATATTTATTCATCTTTTCACAATCCCTTAGGCCAAGGCCTCCAAATAAATTGGGTTTGCATATTCTTTCCCATGCTAAGAGGGGAATTCTATCTTTTTGTTCAGTGCCACTCCATAGGAATATTTTTTGAATGTTTTCCAGTTTGTTAGCAATAAAAGTGGGAATTCTATAGATTGACATGGTATACACCGGTAAATTTTGAATGGAACATTTGAGAAGAATGGATTTACCATCTTGAGATAGCAGTGATCCTCTCCATCCTTCCATATTTTTGAGGAATCTATCAATAAAAATTTCCATTCAACTTTCTTAGGTCTCTCCATTCCTATGAGAATTCCAAGATACCTTGTGGGTAATGTTTTAATTTCACAACCAAGTATACCTGCTATCTTAGCACTTCTTTTTCAGAGTGTTGATGAAGAAAACAATTTTCTTACCAAAATTAATGAGTTGGTCAGTAACTTCTTCATAATCAACCACTAATTTCTTAACTTCTTTTTCTTATGGGATCGTAGTCTCTCCCACCAAAATGGTGTTATAAAAAAAAATGGTGAACAAAATTGTCACTATTAACAATAGGAGAGATACCTTTGATTTTTCCATGATCATGTGCCTTGTTTAGGGCCCTGCTTAAATTTTATGCCATTATAATGAACAAGAAAGGAGAAATATGATCTCCTTCTCTTAACCCTCTATTATTGTTAAAGAAACCACATGGGGTGTCATTGAAAAAAAAAATTAGTTGTGTAAATGCATGTTTTTATCAAAATTTAAATTCATCACTGAAACCAAACCTGGTTAAGACTTTTGGAGAAAGGTCCATGAGACACGGTCATAGGCTTTTTCCATGTCAAGCTTAATGATCATTTCTTCTTTCTTATTTTTCTTAACAAAATGTAGAGTCTTCTAGATGGTAACTATGCTATCTTGAATCTTTCTTCCTATCACAAACCCCCACTGATCTGAGATGATGGATGGAAGAACAAGTTGGATCCTTAAAGCCAAAATGTTAGAACACATTTTGTATATGCAATTACAAAGACTGATAGACCTGAAGTTTCTAAAATCAGTCGGATTTTGATTCTTAGGGATCAAAGCAAGAAAGGTGCAATTTAGTTCTTGAAGCATATTTTTTTTTAAAGAACTCTTTTATGGCAAGGAAAATATCATCCTTAACAATATCCCAAAAAAATTGAAAAAAGAGTGTCGGGAAGCCATATGGACTGGAGCTTTATCGTGGCTCATATTTTTTTAGCATGAATTTAATTTTCCCATTAGATGGTACCTTGCTAAGTATGCAGTTGTCTATGTCTATAACCAACGGGATACATCCCAAGAAATAACCTTCCTTGATGTTGTTAGAAACATTTTTTTTTGAAAGAAGTCTATTGTGAAAAGAGGTTGTAGCCTTCTGTATATCACTAGATTTAGTTAAAATCTCCCCATCATCCCCAACAACACTAAGATTTTTTTTAGTGCCTCTTCTTTTCAAGGTCATGATGTGGAAGAACTTAGTGTTTTTGTCCCCCTCTTTATTTCAAAACCATTTTACGAAACTAGAAGTTTATTTATAATTAAATGTGAACCCAAAGAATAATAGATTTCATATAAAATTTAATTTTTAATATGATACATATCATTAGATATAGAGTTTTGTTAAATATATTAATACATGATTGTACATGTATATGTATGCATTTTTTTGTAAACTCAATCATGAAAAATGGTTTCTAGCCTAATACCGCCAGATAAAATTATTATTTTTCAAAACCTTTCGTAGCTTAGTGTCCCCTAAGGTCAAATATTATTACATTGCATTCGTGAAACATAACAAACAATTGCAATTAGTGGCCACTAGGATATTTTTCATCTTTTATACAATGCAATTAGTAATGACTTACTTGAAAATTGAGCTAAGATCCATTATTATTTTTAGATTTTTTAAAATTATATTCTAAGATTAAGCAATGTAAGATGGATTTTATATAAATTAGTTTGATATTCCAAGACAAGACAAGACAAAAAATATTCCAAGAAAAGAAAAATATTAATGATTTTTCTAAATACACGTAATCCAACACAAAATTTTAAGCCTAGCGGTCATTAAGTTCAACATGATATTGAAATCATATCACATGGTATTCGAAGTCTAACATGATATTCATTGCCTAGTAGACACTAAGGTCTAATATTATTACATTTCCTTGGTGCAACATAATAAAGATTTAAGATTAGTGGCCACTAATATATTTGTTGTCTTTCATAGAAGACAATTAGTAATGACTTACTTGAAAACTGAGCTAAGATCCATTATTATTTTTAGATTTTCAAAAATGATATTCCAATATTAGAGGCTATTAAGATGGATGTTTTATACATTGATTTGATATTCCAAGACAAGACAAGACAACAAATATTCCAAGACAAGACAACTATTGATAATTTTCCTAAATGCACGTAATCCAACAAGAAATTTTAACCCTATTGGCCACCATGTTCAACATGATGTTCGAAGCCTATCACATTATATTTGAATCCAAACATGATATTAAAGTCTAGGAGATTCTAAGATTGAATATTATTACATTGCATTGGTGCAACATAACAAAGAATTGAGATTAACGACCACTAGGATATTTGTTATCTTTCACAAAAGACAATTAGTAAAGAATTACTTGAAAATTTAACTAAGCCCCATTATTATTTTTTAGATTTTCCAAAATGATATTCCAAGATTATTAGTCACTAAGATGGATGTTTAATACATTACTTTGATATTCCAAGAAAAGGAAATACAACATATATACCAAGACAAGACAAATATTAATGATTTTTCATGAATACACGTATTCCAAAATGAAAATTTTAAGAAAAATGAAATGTAATGAATACATGTCTCTAAACCTTTTTATTTTGATTGGAAATTGTTATTTTTATCTTATGTAAATGGGAAACTGAAAATGATAAATATGATTGATTAGGGTGGATGCCATGCCGTGATTTATCGCGGATATCTTTCTCATGTGGTTTTTGCAGATGAAAGAATGATGACGTAAAGGCATTGGGTAATTCATCAGTATACTTTTGGTATTATATTGAAAGACTTATTGTTGAAAATGGTAGTATGTAAAAGTCATTAGATCATTAAGTGCTCGAGAAATTGGTATTTCTTTCATGGATGTTATTTTTGATCCCAAAATTTGTTATGGTAAAAGTGGAATACAAATGTCAAAAGGAATTAAAATTATTACCTTGTAGTGAAATTTCATTGTGCAATTATTGGTTTAATAATTTTTGTTCCGCTTCTTACCTTGAAAATGTAATAAAGGAACCTAACCACAATAGTCAACCTTAGTTCAAAATTTGTATAAAACTAACCTGCTGATGTTAATCCCTTAGTGTAGAAAACCGTGACCTTCAAACGAACCTTTACACTCGATGGAACATCCTAGTTTTAGGTAAATAAAATTCCAAGAAAGGGGTTTATCGTCCTAGTAGGTACGTTTAGGTGACATCGACATAAACCACACATATAGGAGCCACACAGTCAAATAAATCTTCTGCATCAAATGAATTCCTTGTGAGGTCTAGATGACATCATGGAGCTAGTGAAATAGTAGTTCTATCACTTTAAATTTTGCTAATGAATAGATCTACTTAGCTATAGGTGCCATCTTTGGCTAGTGATAATATAGTGATTTGATCTTTTACGGAGGGTTTATAGGGTGGATATGTTTTGGAATCTTATTCTAATCTATAATAGAGCATAAATCCCTAAGTGACAAATTGGAATTAAACTAAACCCCGGTGGATCGGATGTTAACTTGTGGGTAGAAACTATAATTTAACTCCTTGCATACGAAATTGAGTTGAAAGATATTGATTCTAGAGAACCTTAGAAATTGTGGTCTTGTCCCTTAATCCCTTGTTATGTCATTGTATGGCATTAAGGAATAAAGAATATTTCTTATGCGGAATCGTGCAATGAAAAGATATGGGATCTTCGTGAACATAGATCACTTGTGTTCATGTGTAGTTTATAATGCTCCTAACTATGTACTTCCTTAAGATGTCAGACAAGTGCTTTCGTAACTCTTTTGTTTTGAGATGATGCTAAGGACGAGACCATAGTACGATGTAAGAGCATGTCATATAAGATGAAAATGAGATTGGAGATTAGGATTAAGGTAACTCTAGGAGTCCTTATAACTTAATTAAACATTTTCATGCGTTGCAAAGAATATAAATTGCCTTGGTGTGACCAAACTTTGAGAAAGAAAAAGATAAATAAATATAAATGGGAGTCCATAAGTTATTGAAATTTATTAACTATGGTAGTGAAATAACTATTCTGTGATCGAAGAATGTTCTTGGGGAGAAAGCTATCTCAAATCTATGTCTTCCTTGATCTCAAGATTTCATCTTGACATCACGTTAGGTTCACTTGTGTAGCAAGGTTCAATTGCAAACATTAAATAAATGTTTGAGAAGCATATTCTTAACATAAGAACAAGATAATTAAGTACTTTGTATATGTGATATGAATTGTGCCAAATAAGCAAGTAAGTTATGGGAATTTCCGTGATGCATAAAGGAAGCCAACTTAAAATGGATGAACTGTAAATTAAACATGGAATGTCTAAGAGCAAAGAATGATTAACAAAAGAAATATAAATTGATATTGTATTCAAAGATTTCTTAGAATTACATACACAGGCTATTAAATAGCCATATACATAGGAAAACTGACTTCCTATAAAATAGGAAAGTCAACAAACCACTTACCCGTTTATAACTTTACGGGTACAACAAAACTCTATAATAATATATTGTTAAAACAATATATTATAACAATTGTAATATCAACTCAACATAATTATAATCTAACTTTTATAATAATGTGAGCACTAATAATAATTCCTAACATTCCCCCCCTTAGTGCGAACATGGTAGAAAAACATCCACACACTCCTCTGCAGTATGCTCACCCCTGTGGCATGTCCAACTCTGTGACTCATGACCTTGATCCAAAAGAAAGGCTCTCTCCTTCCATGGTTTTAAACAGGCTTACCACAAACCTTGAAGTGACAGGAACCTCATCAACTGTCGACCTCGTGTGGTTTTCTGGATCCTCCCACAAACCCTTTCAAGATCCATGAACTGACTTACTCTGGTGCTACTGTTCACCACTATGCTTATACATCAGGGAATTATGTAGGAAACACAACTTGCATATGACAAAACTGCACAATAGAAGATATACTGAAAAAATTTCACATTACTTCCTATAAGAATCGTAATGTTCTTAATTGTAGTCTCTGTCATTGATCGCTGCCACTCGATCTCGAACAACATAGAAAACTGCCACTGCCACTGGAAGCTTTCCTTGACTAAGCCGTTTTGGGTGCAGAATGGGAATGGAACATTGGTATGTATTCCCCCCCACAATGTGAAATTCCACACATATAGATACTGAGAAGCAAACTGCATCGAAGAACATACTCCTGAATGGATCTTGCTAGTTAGGTCTTGCTGCACATGGTCACTAATGCTAGTGAACGTATTCTTCTAGCTGACCATCTTCCAACGAAGTACGGCAGTCAGAGGACCAAGTCAGTCAGAGGATCACTGACAGTCATCTGCGCTCCAACACAACTTTCTTTCCAACATCCATCAAATACCAAACAAAACAGGAACTCTGAAAAAGAATCACACCAAGCTGAAACTGGAACACTGCAATACTCAAAAACAAGTACTCACACTGCACACATGTCACCAGATCAGTATGCGGCCCCGTCGTTGGCGACTGACGAGAGGACCCTACTTGTCCTCCATCCTCCTGTGCCTCCATCCTCCATCAGATCTGCTGCTAACTCAGCCGAATGTGATCATGGGGCTCAAATTTATATACTACAATCAGACGTCGGATTCCACCGAAAATGCGTCTGTGAGGCAATTTTTTTATTTTTGGACTTTTACAATGACACGACTTTTGACTAAAATAAAAAAATGTCAAAAAATAAATATCCTAAAATCACCTATTTATTTTACGGACTTTTATATGACATAAGACATACAAAATAACTCTTGACTCGGTATTGATTTTGACACTGATACAAAAATGACAAAAAGACCCTCTAGATAGACATAGGATATTAAATCCAAGACTAATACAAAATTAAAATGACACTAAAACCTATATGGGACCATAGAAAAATTTTTATTTGACTCAAATAACTATTAAAAACAAAAAACAAAAGACTAAATGACCAATTAAAATCTAAAAACTAAACTATAACGACTCAATTTTCTAATATAGCTGGAGGCTATTATTAGATTCACTACGACAAAATAGCCTACTTGACATGCATATACAGAATTTTCATGTTTGAACTGCATGTATTACATGTGTAATCTGTCAAGTGCGTCGATCTCATACACCTCGAAAGTTGTTTCATTACCTTCGAAGCTCAGCTGTAGATGCAAAACTGTACAGGCAGATAACAATATAGTACGTGAGTGCCAGGTACGTGGAGACAGTCAATGATCCAATGGCGCATGGGAAAATAAACTGTTGCCGAGAAGAAAGCCGCTTTTGCAATGAATAATAATGATCCACGTTGAGTCTGAAAGAATTGTGATGCGGGCAGTTTGATGCGGAATTAGATGCACGGTTTAAACTTTTCACGGCAGCACAATCAACTTTAAGGAAGGGCAAGATAACTTGTTGGAGATCTGCAGAGCCAAGTTGACAGAGAAGACCACAATGCACTTGGAGCTTTAACCAATTGGTAGCAGAAAGGGAATACACATTGACTACACATTGACCACCTTTACCAACAACACACACATTTTGAATGTGGATAACCAACTTGAGGTTGCACGTATGAAAGAACAAATGAATCTCTACAAAATACACAATCAGATCTACTATTGCACCCTTGGCAATGGAGCAATGGCTGATAAAAACTGTAAATCCAACTGTAGCTACGCCCCTATTCCACGTTTTAGGTAAATTCCTGTAGCACATGTGCTTTTGCAATGCCGTATGGAAGATTTTGACAGTGAAAACATATTGCAATCACTTTACCTTCCTTCTCACATTCAAGTTCATTGATTTATTTGCGAATACTGTTCTAAAAATTATTCTAATAAAATATGCAACATACCGATATGATTTTTCATCTGTTGGGCATTCGTACAACCAAGATGCCCCTTGATAGATTCAAAAGATCATTGCTTTCACAAATCTTAACACAGCTCGCTCTGATACCAAATCTAAGAGCAGCAACAGATTAAAAAAGAAATATAAATTGATATTGTATTCAGCATTTCTGAATTACATACACAGGCTATTAAATAGCCATATACATAGGAAAACTGACTTCCTATAAAATAGGAAAGTCAACAAACCACTTACCCGTTTATAACTTTACGGGTACAACAAAACTCTATAATAATATATTGTTAAAACAATATATTATAACAATTGTAATATCAACTCAACATAATTATAATCTAACTTTTATAATAATGTGAGCACTAATAATAATTCCTAACAGAATGAACTTAATATTTTGTAGATGGAAAAAGGAGAAAGATATCCTTGCACAATAATGTTCTTAGAATGTTAATCGTAACTAAGATGCAATTAAAGAAATGATCTGTTGTGGGTTCACCATTCCCGAAGTCATGTTTCTTGTGGTTGGGTCATTGCTAGTATTCGTTCATTGCGAGAAGTGTGGCATTGACATGCCTATGTTGTTTTCTTGAGTCTATGTGAGTCGATGACTTATGTGATTGTCATATGCAATTCGAGTTTCTGTACTTGAAGCCCTTGCTGTGTTGTGTGTAGCATGCATTGTAAGTAAAAAAATAAATTCCTGGTATTTTATTATTGACATTATGTGTGTAAAATGTGGGCACAAAATATGGTATCAGAGTGAGGTTCATGCTCTCGAACCTTTGGGATGGATTGGAGTTGTGATGATTCTACATGATGGTGGTGGATAATGGAAGAGTAATGTGATATATGTTGTTATGTGAACTATGTTGTGATTGTGACCTTATGGAAGCACATGTGGTGCATGTCACTTAGTGTGTATTTGTTGTCATGTTGATGTGCTTGTGATGAGAGTATTGACTCTCCTTTTTGTGGATCCAATGAGGAATCCGTGTGTGATGTACCGCCTTGTTTTGTGTGAAAGGAATGATATTGTGAATTGCAGAGTGTTGAAACATTTTGACCTTATGTGATGTGAAGATGTATTGATGTATTGCATGACAAAATTGATGTAAAGTGAATTGCAGTTTATCATGATGTCATCACCGTATTGTGATTAGTTGTGTGCATCGTCATGTTGTTTTGCAATTGACTATATGTAAGGTTAGACATTGTTTTCTGCATATGCATAATTCATGTAATATGTGATGGTTCATGTTATGTTTTAGGGGCATATGGTGAGTGTGACCCTAGTGTACAGGGATCACATTATGGGTGCAGGATGTGGTAATGTGATGTATCGTAACCCGTGAAAGTAGTGATTGTGTTATACCCTGTATATATATACCATGCATAATACATTATGGTTGTTGTGTGTGAATCACCATTGTGTTAGTGATGTAGTTATATGTATGTTGTGAAACCTTACACTAGATGACCCTAAGGGGATAAACCGTCAAGAGTGTATGTGTGGAGAGAGGAGGCGTGGAAAAGGTTTTCATAATCTTGAGCTGAGTATGAGTGAGGAAGTGGAGTCTTATATAGACTGAAAACCCACTTCTATCTATTTAGTATACTTTGAGCTTGCTCAGTATATTATGGGTGCACACCACATTAGGCTCAACTTATGCAACCTTGTGTCCCCTGCTCCTTCCTATTGGATTGTTCATTGCATAATCATATGTAATTTTGACTATGTTGATCCTTGTGGGAGTTTGGAGTTATAATTCAGGCAGAGATGATGACAGATACATTATTTGATTTACTCATTTCTAGTTACATGTATATTTTCATGAGCTGAGGCTTGATGTCCGAGTGCCAGCAACTCGATGAGTACCCCTTTGGTGGCAATATGAGGCCACATAGTGATTGTAATGTGTTATTTTCTCAATACGTTTTTTTATTCGTAATTTGATCATTATTATTATTTTTTATTTTTATTTTTTTACTAGAACCAGTTGTTTTTCTTGATTGACATGTTCTTATATTTTGGGCATTTATTTGATTATTGCATTAACATTTGGGTTTTGCACTAACCAAGGCTAATTATCCATTTGTTTTTCTTGGTTTTAAAACTTTCTTTTTAGATTTGAAAGTTTTGTAGCGCCCAAGGCTTTTGATTTTGCCACTTAGCATTTGACTGGATTGTTATGCTGGTTCTAATGTCATAATGTGTTGGAATAGGGTCATGGGATTCACCATGGAGTGATGGAACCTATGGACCCGCTTCATTGTATGGGGTACCCCAAGGAGTTACAAATAACTAGTGGGTTGTTGAACCACGAGTTATTATTTCACTTGAGTTGGGGGGTGACGGTGCTCTATGTGCCTAGGGCCATAGGGTGACTTGGCCTCATTTAAAAGGAGAAAGGAGATGGGGCCTCTATGATTGAGCGACTCGATATTCTTTATGACATTCTATGGTGGAGTGACTTGATATTCTTGATGGGGCTCTATGGTTTAGTGACCCGACTTGGTTCTGGCACTATTTTCTTCCTCTTGGGAGGTATATGGAGATTATCTAGTGATGCTTTGGGGAGTATATGGAGTTGCTTTATGATACTTCAGGAGATATATGGAGTTTTTCTGGTACTTTTAAAGATATTTGGGGTTTGTTTCATGATGTCTTATTATGTGTGGAGTTGGTATAGTGAGTTATGTGTCCTCTTGTGAGTCTGGTTAGACTTTGTTATGATTAGTGGCGTGACTCTCCCCTTGGTTGGTATGGACTATTGGATATTGGATTGGAACTATGTCGTTATAGTCATGGATTTTTGTGAGTCATGTGATACATGTTGTATATGTATTAGCACGTTGATTTTGTTTATAGGTCATATGTGTGTACTAGATCTATGTCTAGGACGTAATCTATTGGAAATTAATTGTTATGTGGTCTACTCATTATTTCATTGTTTGGTGAAACCCTTGTGATGTGGTACGATCATTAAAGTATGTAAAAGTATGCTTGTGAAAATTTGGTGTTGTGTATGACCCTGGTAGGGTGTTGTGACTGTATTTCATGATGGGAACCCACAAGAATGAATAAACTAAAGTTCTATAAAAAAATGAAATTTTAAAGGATTTGAATTAAGAATAATGTTAATGGAAAGAGATTAATGAAATAACGAATAAGAGGGAAATGCAAATCTTCACAGAACCTTGAAACTTAAAATTTCTACCAATTGTTCCTAGGGCCACCCCGTGACCATGCTTTTTTTTCTAAAGTCTTAACCTTAGAGCGTACCTTAGCCACATTCGCCCCTTGTTATGTACCTTTTTCACTTTCTTCATTGTATGTTGCATTGAGGACGATGCTTTCTTAAGGGGAGGAGAATGTAATGCCTCCTCTTATTATATAAAAATAAATAAATAAATAAAATAAGTAAATAAATTAAAAGGAATTATAAATAAATAAATGAAAAATCCCGTGATATCTATGGGGCGAGTTAGGGCATGGGGGCTCGAGCTCCATGTTTTTTTTTTTTTGTTTTGTTTTTTTCTTTGGCTTTGCTTGTTGGAGGTGAGCGCCGCCACCATGGGAGAGAGTGGGTTCTTTGACAGTTGTTGTAGTCACAATGCCTGAAGGAATAAAGGTTTCATTTGGTGCTTTGGTCATAGTTTTACACAAATCTATGTGTTTGGGTGCCATTTTGTCTTCTGCATAGAAATGCATCACCAAATGTCATCCCATGGAGTGCCATGTTCTCCTTTTGCGGCCTGTGCTAGCATCCTCCCAGCCTGTGTCAAAACTCGAGCTCCTTTTCCTGCGTGGACAGCTATCAAAGCACATTGGAGAGAGGGTTTTGTCAGATGTTGTAGTTGCTACTGCCCTGGTTGACATGTATGCACAAATGGATGTGTAGAAGAGGCCTGTGAACTATTTGATAGAATGCCTCAAATAGATGTGGGCTCATGGAATGCCACGATGGTAGGATATGCACAAATGAGTTTGTTGAAAAGGCCTTGGAAACTTCCAAGAAAATGCATTTGTACGTGTAAGCCAGACTCCACAGCCTTTTTCCAGCAACCTCCCAGCCGCTGTCAAAATGGGAGCTTTAGAACAGCGCATGGACATCCATCAAAGCATCATGGAAAGATAATAGTTTTTTTAAATGTCTTGTCAGGTGCCCAGATTGGCATGTATGCAAAATGTGAAGGCATACACAATGCATGTGAACTGTTCGAAAAAATACCTGAAAGATATGTGGTCTCCTGGACTGCAATGATAGCAGGATATGCAAAAAAAATGGGTCTGTTAAAAAGGTGTTTGAACTGTTTGACAGAATGCCTCAAAGAAATGTGGTCTCATGGAGTGCCATGATTTGCAGGATCTACACAAAATGGGTATGTTAGATACAGATGCAAAATGTGAAAGCTTTGACAGAGCACATTAACTGTTTGCAAAATACCCCAGAGATGTTTTATCATGGACAACATGATTTGTAGAGTATGCACAACCATGGTTTGTTAGATCTGTATGCAAGTGTGGATTTACAAACAAGTTGGTGCTCATAAAGATCGGTTGAGCTTGGATTCATTCGTGGAGATATGCGTGCTCATAACCTACTATGGTGGGTGAAAGCCAAATTTCATAACCTTTGCAAGCATCCTAACTCCTTGTGCTGAAATGTGAATCTTGGAGCAAGATTGTCGTGTGGTGGACTTGTTGCTTGTATGCGTTCTAACTAGCTTGGGGCACCTCATACACTGCATCATCGATTAACAGGATTTGTACGAAGTGGGTATGTTAAAAGCTCAGAAACTTTCAAGCAACTACTTATTCTATTGGAAAAATTCAAGTGATCGGGAAGTTGGTGTGACGTGGTGGAGATTTGATCTAGGCTCGTGAACTGGTTGACGAAGTGTCAGGCGAGATGCTAAACCGAAGCCTGCGGGTTTGACCGACTCCGTTCCTCCTAGGCATGGTTCTTCTTCCCTTACCTCTCATAATTCTCATGTTTTAGTTCTCTTTTACAACTAAATAGAATTTTAAATTTATGAGATTTTTAATACAGTTAAATGTTCCTTCAACTCATTGCAAAACAATAAATTGTCGTGTCGTAACTCACAAAGTCATTATAACTCACCTAATTTAAACCATGAACTATCACCCTCACTTCGAGATGATTTATAAAACTCTTACCCTTCTTGATCACTCCAATATTGTTTTATCGACCAGATGAAATTGACTCCCCATTGATAAAGTTGACCTTCTCCCTGTTTTAAATAGTTAAATTTTACATTTTTCAAGACTCACTAAGTACCCTTCATAACTTTGGAAACGAGATGTGAAGTTTCATTTGTGTACCTTGGTATATGAGGAGTCACCTTGACCTTTGGTTTGACCCGAAACGAACATATGCCATACTTTTGACGCTCTTATAGGAGCCTGTTACACTTTGGTTTACAACAAGAGAGAAAAGTCATTAAATCTAGAAAGTTGGCTTTTGTTTTGAACCACCATTTGAAACCTGAATGGAGAAATTACTTCCCGTCTTCACAAACCTCTAGTGTTTATACTAGAAAAATGCATGGAACATTCAGTATAGGAAAGAGCACTTTTCGAGATAGTTTTTTGAAGCCATTTTGTAGGCCTCCGGTCATAATTTGATGAGGTCAAACTAGACCAATTTCATCTTGTCACTCTAGAAAAATTGTTGCCGTTTAAAAATGGTTCTCTAGTTCTCAGTCTTGTCAACTTTGATGAATTCTCCTTATATAGGGGAACTAGTAGGATATGTCTCGTTGCGTGCTCCTCCATCGAACGTCTTTTTGGACGTGGTTTTCTAGGCCCTCGAGCTAACTTTTGTCATTTCACAACTGGGTGAACTACAACAAGTGGCCCCGGAAAACTAGCCGCCAAACGTAAACCGTTCACTCTTTTTCAATTCCATCAGCTGTTATGAACTCTTGGTATATCTGGGGACACGTAGAAGGTTAATTGTGGTGTACCTCCTCATTGGAAGATAACCTTTGGAAGTAGTTTCTTAGCCTCTGAGTCCGTTTTGAACGTTTTGTAGCTAGTGAGAAAATGTAAGAATAGAAAGCTGCGGGACCTCGTAGGGTTTCCAAATCACCTTGAATTTTTTAACACATGTAAATAAATGTTTAAAACACTATAATGAAACTTGTTGTGTATTATAAATTTTGACCAAACGGTGTTTTCTCTCTCTACCCTTCTCTTCTCTCTCTGGGTTACAAAAAGAAGCAAATGTAATGTAATGAATACATGTCTCTAAACCTTTATATTTCAATTATAAATTGTAATTTTTATCTTATGTAAATGAGAAACTGAAAAATGATAATTATGATTGATTAGGGTGGATGCCATGCCAACAATTTATTGTTGATATCTTGCTCACGTGGTTTTTGCAGGATGAAAGAATGATGATGTAAAGGCGTTGAGTAATTCATTGTTTACTTTTGGTATTATATTGAAAGACTTATTGTTGAAAATGGTAGTATGTAAAAGTCGTTAGATTATTAAGTGCTCGAGAAATTGGTATTTCTTTCATGGATGTTATTTTTGATCCCAAAATTTGTTATGGTAAAAGTGGAATACAAATGTCAAAAGAAATTAAAATTATTACCTTGTAGTGAAATTTCATTGTGTAATTATTGGTTTAATAATTGGTGTTGTGCTTCTTACCTTGAAAATGTAATAAAGGAACCTAACCACAACAGTCAACCTTAGTTCAAAATTTGTATAAAACTAACCTACCGATGTTAATCCCTTAGCATAGAAAATTGTGACCTTCAAACAAACCTTTACACTCGATGGAACATCCTAGTTTTAGGAAAATACGATTCCAAGAAAGGGGTTTATCATCCTAGTAGGTACGTTTAGGTGACATCGACATAAACCAGACATATAGGAGCCACACAGTCAAATAAATCTTCTGCATTGAATGAATTCCTTGTGGGGTCCAGATGACATCATGGAGCTAGTGAAATAGTAGTTCTATCACTTTAAATTTTGCTAATGAATAGATCCACTTAGCTATAGGTGCTATCTTTGGCTAGTGATAATATAGCGCTTTGATCTTTTACGGAGGGTTTATAGGGCGGATATGTTTTGGAATATTTTTCTAATCTATAATAGAGCGTAAAGCCCTAAGTGAAAAATTGGAATTAAACTAAACCCTGGTGGATTAGGATGTTAACTTGTGGGTAGAAAACTATAATTTAACTCCTTGCATACAAAATTGAGTTGAAAGATGTTGATTCTAGAGAACCTTAGAAATTGTGGTCTTGTCCCTTAATCCCTTGTTATGTCATAGTATGGCATTAAGGAATAAAGAATATTTCTTATGCGGAATCGTGCAATGCAAAGATATGGGATCTTCGTGAACATAGATCACTTGTGTTCATGTGTAGTTTATAATGCTCCTAACTATGTACTTCCTTAAGATGTCAGACAAGTGCTTTCGTAACTCTTTTGTTTTGAGACGATGCTAAGGATAAGACCATAGTGTGATGTAAGAGCATGTCATATAAGATGAAAACGAGATTGGAGATTAGGATTAAGGTCACTCTAGGAGTCCTTATAACTTAATTAAACATTTTCATGCGTTGCAAAGAATATAAATTGCCTTGGTGTGACCAAACTTTGAGAAAGAAAAAGATAAATAAATATAAATGGGAGTCCATAAGTTATTGAACTTTATTAACTATGGTAGCGAAATAACTATTCTGTGATCGAAGGATGTTCTTGGGGAAAAAGCTATCTCGAATCTATGTCTTCCTTGATCTCAAGATTTCATCTTGACATCATGTTAGGTTCACTTGTGTAGCAAGGTTAAATTTTAAACATTAAATAAATGTTTGAGAAGCATATTCTTAACATAAGAACAAGATAATTAAGTATTGTATATGTGATATGAATTGTGCCAAATAAGCAAGTAAGTTATGGGAATTTTCGTGATGCATAAAGGAAGCCAACTTAAAATGGATGAACTGTAAATTAAACATGGAATGAACTTAAGATTTTATAGATGGAAAAAGGAGAAAGATATCCTTGCACAATAATGTTCTTAGAATGTTAATCATAACTAAGATGTAATTAAAGAAATGATCTGTTGTGGGTTCACCGTTCCTGAAGTCATGTTTCTTGTGGTTGGGTCATTGCTGGTATTCGTTCATTACGAGAAGTGTGGCATTGACATGCCTATGTTGTTTTCTTGTGTATATGTGATTCAATGACTTATGTGATTGTCATATGTGAGTCAAGTTTCTGTACTTGGAGCCCTTGCTGTGTTGTGTGTAGTGTGCATTGTAAGTAAAAAAAAAAAATTCCTAGTATTTTACTGTTGACATTGTGTGTGTAAAATGTGGGCACGACATAAACTCAATCATGAAAAATGGTTTCTAGCCTAGCAACCACCAGGATAAAATTATTATTTTTCAAAAACCTTTATGTAGCTTAGCATCCCCTAAGGTCAAATATTATTACTTTGCATTCGTGAAACATAACAAACAATTGCAATTAGTGGCCACTAGGATATTTTTCATCTTTTATACAAGACAATTAGTAATGACTTACCTAAAAATGAGCTAAGATCCATTATTATTTTTATATTTTTTAAATTATATTCTAAGATTAGCAGCTATTAAGATGGATTTTATATACATTACTTTGATATTCCAAGACAAGAAAAGACAAAAATTATTCCAAGACAAGACAAATATTAATGATTTTCCTAAATACACATAATCCAACACAAAATTTTAGGCCTAGCGGTCATTAAGTTTAACATGATATTGAAATCATATCACATGGTATTCGAAGTCTAACATGATATTCATTACCTAGCAGACACTAAGGTTTAATATTATTACATTTCATTGGTGCAACATAATAAAGATTTAAGATTAGTGGCCACTAATATATTTGTTGTCTTTCATAGAAGGCAATTATTATTTTTATATTTTTATAAATGATATTCCAATATTAGAGGCTACTAAGATGGATGTTTTATACATTGATTTGATATTCCAAGACAAGACAAGACACCAAATATTCCAAGACAAGACAACTATTAATAATTTTCCTGAATACATGTAATCCAACAAGAAATTTTAAACCTATTGGCCACTATGTTCAACATGATGCTTGAAGCCTATCACATTATATTTGAATCCTAACATGATATTCAAGTCTAGGAGATTCTAAGATTGAATATTATTACATTGCATTGGTGCAACATAACAAAGAATTGAGATTAGCGACCGCTAGGATATTTGTTATCTTTCACAAAAGACAATTAGTAAAGAATTATTTGAAAATAGAACTAAGCCCCATTATTATTTTTTATATTTTCCAAAATGATATTCCAAGATTATTAGTCACTAAGATGGATGTTTAATACATTGCTTTGATATTCCAAGAAAAGGCAATACAACATATATTCCAAGACAAGACAAATATTAATGATTTTTCATGAATACACGTATTCCAAAATGAAAATTTTAAGCCTAGTGGCCACTAAGTTCAACATGATATTCAAATCCTATCACATGATATTTTAATCCTAACATGATATTTGAAGCCTAAATGTCACTAAGGTAGAAGATTATTACATTGCGTTGGTGTAGCATAACAAAGAATTGTGATTAATGGCCCCTAGGATATTTTTTGTGTTTCATACAAGAAAATTAATAACGATTTACTTTAAAAATGAGCTAAGATCCATTATTATTTTTAGATTTTCCAAAACGATATTCTAATACTAGCGTCCGCTAAACTAGATGTTTGCTACATTGCTTTGATATTCAAAGACAAGACAAGAGAAGAAAACAAACATTCCAAGACACAATAAATATTAATAATTTTAGTGAATACATGTATTTCCTGACAACTTGAATAAAATACAATGCTTAGCTATAACTAATTTTCATGGATGTGCTTAGATATTACAACCTGATATTCTATTGCTATCACCATCTAAACTCGAATTTTATTACATTGTTTTTATGCAACGTAAATAACATTTGAGATTAGTGGATGCTAGATTAGTTATTACATTCCACGAAATAAAAATAGAAGATATTTTCTAGAAAATCTAGCAACACTCTAATTACTTTGGTTAGATATTCCAAAATGATATATTAAGCCTAATGGTTGCTAAGCTTGGAGTTTATTAGAGGACGCTAGTTTAGTTATTACATTTTGTAAAAAAATGATGAAAATATCTAATGGTAGGATCCTAGCATATGTTAATGTAGTCCATTATTTTTTTATTTGATTGATAATTTGAAAATAAGAAACTTCTTATCCCTTCGGCCGCGCACCCATTAATTTCAATAAGTAATGGAGCCTAGCGTTTGGTAGGCATTTTAATTTATACGACCCGATATAACTTATTTGTTATACACCATATATCTTATGAGAACTCCATAAGGATTGATCCCTCTGGAAGGTATGTAATGCATCACTTGGATCCACTAGGGATAGTGCAACTAATATAGCTTAATTAATTATAAATAATGAGAAATACTAGCAATCTAAAGCTATATAGATAGATTTTACATTGTTGGAAAGGAATCCTAGAATATATAGAGGCTAGCAACACTAAACTACTCATCTAAAAACAATGTACTACATAAAAATGCATTAATGTTCATTAAATCTTATTTAATGGAAAATATAATAGTCTCTAACACCGAAACAATCAATAGATCTTAGAAGTGGCTAATCACTTTCCTTGAAAATGAATGGAAATTAATTATGTGTTATACACAATATATCTTATGAGAACTACAAAAGGATTTATCCCTCTCGAGTGTATGTAGTGCAACCTAATGACCATCTGAGATAAGAGGCCTTTACATTAGTCGCTGCATTTGAAACAAGAAAATTAGAAATTATTTGAATGAATAATTAGCGACTATATGTAATAGAGACTTGTGTGAAATTTAGTAGTAACTAATTGTTTGAACTTTCTATTTGTAATGCATAACAAATAATTTAATTGGTGATTCCTTGTTTTTTTATTAAATAATTAAATGAGGGTTGAAGGGTCCCTTTCCCTTTAAATTAAATATATAGTGTGAAGATCAATCCAAAAATTTAAAAATCATGTAATACTTTGCTAAAAAAACCCAAGAGACTATGCCAAAAAAGGGGGGGTTAGGAATACAAAACAAACCAACATACCAACCAGATAGTTTGGATGATTCAATTTCCTTGGAACTAAAAATGATCTATAACAAAAAAAAAAATATAGACTACCATATTTTAGGAAAAAGTATTTTTCGAATCGAGGACACCTCTAGAATATCCATGACAAAAGGAGGACAATGTGGAGCCAAAAAGATGATCTTTTCCAACAATATCTCGACTCTTTAACTAATCTTACACCTCACACCCTTGGCTATGAATCTGATCCCAACGAGCTTGTTCTAATTGTAGGAGAGAAAAAGAGAAACCAAGTCGTGAAGTTAATCAAAATGGAGCCCAATGTTTGTCTCTTGCTAAAATTAACTACATAATCTATGAAACCCATCAGGACGACAAACTATTTATTCAACTCTAGAAAAGTGGCCTGATCCACCAAACCATCCTCGAAATAGCAAGCCTCAGAAATAAGGGTCCATGACGTAAGAGAGGTTTTGTCAATTTTAGCTTCCATGCCAACCCTATAAGTTAGTTTGATCCTATAATGACCCAACTCCAAATCCAAATCCTTTTATGGATGTATAATAAGTAGACAACAAATGAAGGTTGCAGAAACTTCCGCATTAACCCATAGACCAACCTATAGAGAAAGATAATCAAAAACTAGAAATCCCTCAATAAAAACCATATCTTTCTCTAATCTAATCCTATAAATAGATTTAAGATGAAAATGTTAAATCTTAGTATAAAATTCCATTTCACGCACCGACCCAGAGAAATGCATGAAAGGAAAAAATGGACCATTTATGATAGATGTAAATAAATATAATGAAACAAAATTGAATGGTGCGAAAAGAAGAGAGAGCGACACGATAAATATAGTGAGAGACTTTGTCATCGAATGCTTCAAATTAAGAAAAACTTGCTTCGACCTTCACCATCAACCATTATAGGAAAAGGTGATGAAGTTTGACTAATAAAAATAATTATTACCAATCTTATTACAAATATCTTACACAATCCCTCAATTTTCTACAAAATATACCTCTTTATTAGCTTTCCTATAGATATGCTTTAAGGTCCAATCTAGAATTAATGAAATCCTAAAAAGGAATTTTCTTAACATAAGGTTAATTTTACATGACAAGGACTTATTGTTATGACAACGTTAATAATAACTTGAGCGTCACCTTCAATCATTAATTTATTAATATTCAAGTCATATTTTTTTCCAAGTTCAAAATCCCTACTCCCCCATAATCTTTAGAAGAGAAACATCGTCCCATTTAACCCGAGGGATTTTATTGGTATCGTCTTTGCTTGCTAGAGAAAGGTTCACATAATTTTGTTGATTTTATCAATCATAGATTTAGGGATCCTATGAAAAGAAAGCACATAAATAGAATTTCATCAAGATTAGATCAGAAAGATTATATCATAGTAATAGAAGTTCATCATTTAATCCTGAGTGAGAATCTTGTTCATCTTCACCCTGTATATTTGGTATTTAATCATTTTGGTCTATTTGCTTTGACGGGTGATTTTCAAAAATATGCAAATCCAAGATGGACAAGATACTTCTTCAACTATAAATGTCAAACTTCTATTACTATGATCTAACCTTTCTTAACTATGTTGCTAAGGTAGATAATGAATATTTATTCAGTTGGTATTTCAAAACTAGAAACTGTTGAGCCTAGAGAGTGCCAATCCAATCCTTTCAATCAGTGTTGGAGCTTAGTTGTCAGTAAATTTTTTTTTGATACAAACCACTATGAATTACGTGTTATACATAATATATCCTATGAGAACTATTAGTGTATAATCATAGCACTCTTGAATGGCCTTATATCTGAGAGGGGCATTTAGTGTGATTGCACAACATTGGACTATCTCTCAAGTTATGGGACTTGTGGACTTGAGATGGACCTCCAAAGAAGGATAGTTCCTGCTTCCTAATTTACCTACCATAAGCTACTCCAGTGTAGGAAAACCTACCTAATCCTAATATAACCTTTCCAAGGAGATAGGGAGAGAGAGAAAGAGTGAAAGAGAGCCTACACTAAGTGGTGATACACCAGAAAAGGAAGTGGCGAGATACTTTATTGAGGGAGGATGAAACAAGGGAAAAGGGAGATGAGGGAGGTTAGATAGAAGTGACACAGACCCAAATCCAAATCCACCATCAAAACTCCATGAAGCACGACATCTTACACCTGCAAACATGAAATACATGCATAGGAAACAAACATGAAATGGAGAGGCACAAAGAAACAAAAAACATGAGAAAGGGTTGAAGAACACCACAAAACATGATTTTATTGCTCTATGAGGTGCACGGACCATTACATGGATGCTCAGAAGCATAAAATTCACTTGTTAGGCATAGGAGAAGGCTTACAGATCAAATGGAGTTAGGAAAAAAATTCTACAGAGTTTCCCCACACCAGAATGTCTCTCCTTCTCAAATGAGAAGTGTTTCCAATATATAGAACGTCGAGGCAAGAGAGAGAGAAGAAAACTTGGTTATGCTCTTAAGGCTCAACAACCAACCATTAATGCCCCCTGAAAATCCTTATAATATATCAATTCAGACACTCTATGTCTATTTGGCATGTTAAAGAAGGAAGAACGTCATATCAAATCAAATCTGATCCGGTTGTTGAAGCAATCAGATCATATATTAATGGCATGAAGAAATTTTACTATTTTTAACCACCTAACCTTCTCAAAATTAGGGTTTCAAGCCTCCATGGCATAGAGGAGGTTGAGATATTTCCAACGGTGCCAAATTTGTTAAATTTTGAGCACTGGATCGAAAGTTATGCCCATTTGAACCTTTGAATCGAATCAAAAAAATGGCAGCAAAACAAGTTTGTAAAATGGATCTGCGGGCCCAAAATTCACTTTTTGCCTTATGTGAAAAAATTCCAAAATCACAAAATACCCCACGTCCTTGGAAGCCTAAAATTCACTTTTGGTAAAAATTCCTCCATGGGTCCGTCGGTCTTCTTAGCGAAAAGAAAACATCTGGGCCCGTTAGTCTCGCATTTTCCCATTTTGGTGAAAAGTCCTCCCTAGTTTTGTTGGTCCGCTTTGACCACCAAACATGGCCACCTATCCCTTTTGTTTGGAGGGGGTCATATGCTTGATCCTAGACATATGGAGGATCAATGCACATTTGAGTCTGCCCCTTGAGTTTTAAATTTTGGAGTTGCGTTGGGATGACACGTGGCTCCCTCTACTGGCTCTGCCCATGTTTAGACTTTTAAGTAGTCCTTTCAATAATTTTTGGGTCCTGGGACACATGGAAGCCTCATGATCATTTGAGTCTCTACTTTGGGCCACACCTTTTGAATTTTCACCGATGAGACACGTGGAATCTTCCGCTAGCTCTTCCATACTTAGCTAATTTGGGCCTGTTGCCTTTCGGACCCTAGGACACGTGGAAAGCTGACACTCGTTTGAGTCTCCACTTTGGGTTCTTTTTTTAAGTTGCACCGAGATGACATGTGGTGCCTTCCACCATCCCTTTTACTATTCAACTACTAACTCTATTATCTTTTAAGACCTAGGACATGTGGAATATGTGCGCTTGTTTGAGACAATGTTCCTCCTGCACATTTGGAGGTGCACCTATCGAAAACGTGGAGGCTTTTACTTGATCCGATAGACTTTTCAACGACCGATGAGACCCCCTCTAGGTCATGGATGCATGGCAGGATAGCACATGTTTGGAGAGTACATTCATATTTTTCCTTGAAGTTATACCAGGATGACGAATGGAGGGCTCTGCTGGTTCTGAATTTTCAAAGGCCAGATATGTCCCCATTTTTTTACCTTGGACGCGTGGGTGGTTGGTGCTCTTTTGGAGCATGTGCTTTGATGTGACTTTTAGAATTACACCAAGATGATGTGTGGCACCTTTCATAAGTCTGTTGTTTGGCCCCGAGTCAACCCGTATGCAACAAAGTCCAAAACTTTGAGTCTTTCCCCACCTTCTTCCTTCTAGTGCACTCTGGATTCCTTTGATGTCGTTGGCCTCCTCACTGACCTTGTTCCTCCATGTTGAGCGTGCCTTCATATTTTGACCCTACTCTTTACTTAAGTCAAGCCTCACCTACCCCACGATTTGGGATCGATTATAAGTTTGTGGGACGAGTTGACCCTTTTTCTTTTCTTGTGTGAGGTCATGTTTGATCAATTTTTCTGGGGAAAAATTGAGATAACAGTTTGGTAACTCACGGGGACATTTGCATGCTAGATGAAGAGACCAGTAGCCTTGCTGCATCCATTGGGCATGGAGTCACAAATAATAGCCTGGTACTGACCCCTTTCTTCAAATGGACTCCTTGATTGCTTGCACTTGCTAACCCTGAGCCTACCTCATTGCCTCGCACTCTCAATTTTCATAAGAAAATATTGGAAATGGGGTTTTTGAGAGTAGAAAGTTATATTGACCCGGGGATTTTATCTATCCCTGAAATGGAATGTAGGCATACTGAACTACATGGTGATACAACCTCGAGCAACAAAACACAACAACATGCTATGTACAAGACTGAAAATCATACATATCTCAAGTGGGATATGCAAAGTGTGCAAAAGCACTTCTTCTACTGAAAGCAAAATCTACTCCTACTCCTACACTAATCCTAACAAATAAAATCTTAAACAAATCCTACCACAGGTAGGGAGAAATAGCCTCCCTTTCTCAAAAATGTGGTCATGTATATTATTTCATACTAAACATGGTTGTTACAATGAGTGAGAAACCAACAAGAGACCGATCTTCCACCCATATCACAAGGTGTCAATTGGAAACAAGACAAATGCATCTTTTAGTTGCTCTTCATTTGGATTGAAGAGGCATTCCATCTGATCCTTGGTTCTTTTGATCTCATCCTCATGCCCTGAAGTGGGCATGACCGCCTTTGGCTTCTCCCTTGGCTCTAATGAAGCCAAGTACCTGATTAGGCATGGTCTGATCCGGTGGATGTACCCATGGTTATGAATTTCAACTCCACAGATGGAGTATTCTTGGGCCTTCTTGGATGAGTGATGTGAGAGAGATGATGACATCCTCTTTCTCTTTCCCTTCCTCCTCCTTTGAATAACATGGAAGACTTATATCTTCCAACCTTGGTTCTAGAGGGTTCCTATGAGACACATGCTACTGTAATTGAATGCTCTCCTCCATGGTAGTGGGCTCATGTACTTGGAGGATGGATGATGGAGGAGAAAATGATGCAATCTCCTCGGGATCCTCTCCATCAAGACAATCCTCCAAGTAAGACAAATAATCTTACTCCTTGTTGTCCTACTGCATGTGCTCGACCTCCTCCATGTTGTCCTTCTGATCTGAAACTTTCTCACCATGGTTCCCCTATTCTTCAAACATGAAGTTTGAAAGCTAAAACTCCTCTTCAACATTAGATATTGAAGGAGATGAAGTGGGAGGAAGAAATGAAGGTACTTCGTGGCTCCGCTCCACACTTAGATCCCTTGAAACTATATGGTTCTCCTCTAGAACCAGAATGTACTCCTCTTCTTTTGGATTTGGTGTACCTTCTTCTTCCCATTCTTGTTATGTAGCTAAATATTCCACCACTATGGCTTGACCTCAGTCTCCTCCATAGGATTAACCAATAAGGGAATCTTTGTAAACTCAAATCGATGCACCCAACTATTTAGATTTTCTATCATTTCTTCTCTGTTGAGTTCCTCTTCTTGTTGTTCTCCTTGAACGGTTTTTGGAATCTCTTTCCCACATGGGATTGGGGAAGTAAGAGGAGTGGTAGGATGGGATTCAACTATTTTTATATTATTTTTGGTGGAGAGGGAGGTGGAACTTCTTGTTTGTTTGGAGGGGATGGCTACTTGGAAGGAAAAATGGCAAAAGAATTGAGGTGGGATGGAAGACTAGGAGATGGAGAAGGGAATCAACATTTGAAGTAGTAAGTGAGGGGATTGACTCTTGAACTGATAAAATGATAAAGCTTGAGAAAGAGAAAATGAAGGATAAGGAGATGGTGGTGACTTACCCATTGACAAGGTTGTCTTACACTCTTCTCATATGTCTCAATATCCTCAATCCACTGTGTAAGTTGAAGCATCATTTCAGCCATGAAGTCAACCTTCTCATGTGGGCTATAATGTCTTGGCATAGGGATGACCCATGGAAAAGGTGCCCTATAGCTAATTTTGAACACTTTCATCTGAGTTGTGGCCCTTGATTGTACCATGTGTACCTCCATCCCTTGAATCTTCTCAAGAAGATCAGATTTTTCCATGTAACTGTCACCATTGTATGTGTCCCCTTGTTCTTGATAAACTCCATGGCCAAACTGGTTTTGAACTTGTTCATATGGGTAAGCATAATGGTTCTAGATCTAATCATAATAATGATCTAAATGGGTTGTGAAATACATTGAGATTGGTTGCATTGCTGCTTCTACTACAAGTGTGAATTCTAAGATTGAAATGAAGTCATAATTGCACAACTTCATGGAATGGAAGAAAATGAAAGAGATGGAAGAAAAATTGATGGAAAAAATGTTTACAGCTTATGAGATGCGTTGTTGACCAGATGGAGTCACCAGATGTGCTTTGCATGTGACTCAAAAGGTTGAATCCTAACAGGAACACACCAACCTGCTAAGATGAAGTTGTAAGGTTCTTCAGACCTGTCCCACTGGGCATGCCAAAACTATTAGTGTGGTCACATGGTGGCTTAAGATTTTCTGCTGATGATAATGAGACACCTCAGAAAGATGAGAAAATGTAACCTATGTGTCCCACTAGGCATGCCAAAATTGTTAGTGTAGAATCACAACACCCTTGAATGGCCTTACATCTGAGTGGGATATTTGGTGTGATTGCACAACATTAAACCATCTCTCGAGTTGTGGGACTTGTAGAATTGAGATGGACATCCAGAGAAGGCTGGTTCCTGCTTCCTAATCTACCTTCCACAAGCTACTCCAGTGCAGGCAGAAATTATCTAATCCTAATCTAACCTTTCCAAGGAGACAGGGATAGAGAGAAAGAGTGAAAGAGAGCCTACACTAAGCGGTGATATACCAGAAAAGGAAGTGGCAAGATACTTTGCTGAGGGAGGATGAAACAAGGGAAAAGGGAGATGATGGAGGTCAGATAGAAGTGACACAGATCCAGATCTAAATCTACCATCGAAACTCCATGAAGCACGACATATTACACCTACAAACATGAAATACATGCACAAGAAACAAACACAAAATGGAGAGGCATAGAGAAATAAAAAAACATGAGAAGGGGTCATAGAACACCACAAAACATGCTTATATTGCTCTTATGAGGTGCAATCGACCATTACATGGATGCTCAAAAACATAAAATACACTTGTCAGGCATAGGAGAAGGCTTATAGCTCAAATGGAGTTGGGAAATTTTTTTACAGAGTTTCCCCACACCTAGAATGTCTCTCCTTCTCAAATGAGAAGTGTTTACAATATATAGAATTTCAAGGAAAGAGAGAGAGAGAAGAAAACTTGGTTCTTCTCTTAAGGCTCAATAACCAACCATTAATGCCCCCTTTCAAATCCACCTACAATATGTCAAGTCCACCACTCTATGTCTATTTGGTGTGTTGAAGAAGGAAGAACGATGGATCAAATCAAATCTGATCCGGTTGTTGAAGTAATCAGATCGTATATTAATGGCATGAAGAAATTTTTATATTTTTACCCACCTAACCTTATCAAAATTAGGGTTTCTAGCCTCTACGGTGTAGAGGAGGTTGAGATCTTTCCAACAGTGCCAAATTTGTTGAATTTCAAGCACTGGATTGAAAGTTATGCCCATTTGAACATTTGAATCGAATCCGTACAAAAATGGTGGAAAAAACAAGTTTGCAAAATGAATCCGTGGGCCCAAAATTCACTTTTCACCTTATGTGAAAAAATGCCAAAATCACAAAATTCCCCATGGCCCCGAAAGCCCAAAATTCACTTTTGGTAAAAATTCCTTCGCTGGTCCAATGGTACGCTTAGCAAAAGAAAACATCTCAGGCTCACCAGTCCACATTTTCTACTTTTGGCAAAAAGTCCTCCCTAGGTCCACCAAGACAATTTGACTTGAAACATGGCCACATGTCCCTTTTTTATCGGGGTTCATATGCCCAATCTTAGACACATGTAGGCTTAGTGTACATTTGAGTCTTCCCCTTGAGTTTTAACCTTTGGAGTTACATCAGGCTGACACGTGGCTCCCTCCGCTAGCTCTACTCTGCTCCTATTTAGACTTTTAAGTGGCCCTTTCAATACTTTTTGGGTCCTGGGACATGTGGAAGCCTCACACTCATTTGATTCTCTACTTTGGGCTACAACTTTTGAATTTGTATCGATGATACATGTGGAATCTTACACTAGCTCTTCCATACTTAGCCGATTTGGGCCTGTTGCCTTTTAGACCCTAGGACACGTGGAATGATGGCACTTATTTGAGTCTCCACTTTGGGTTCTTCTTTTAAAGTTGTGTTGAGTTAAAAGTGGTACCATCTTCGAGCCCTTTAAATTTTCAACTACTGAATCTGTTTCCTTTTCAAACTAGGGACACGTGGAAGTTGTGTGCTTTTATGGAGACACTGTTCCTCATGCACCTTTGGAGGTGCACCTATCAGACACATGGAGGATTTTTCCTAACCCGAGACTTTTCAACGACTGATAAAACCCCCTCCAAGTCATGGATGCATGGCAGGCTGGCACACATGTTTGAGACTACCTCTAGATTTTGCCTTTGAAGTTGCGTGATGATGATGTGTGGAAGGCTCCGGCGGTTCTGACTTTTCAATGGCCAACTCTTTCCCCATTTTTACCTTGGATGCATGGAGGGTTGTCACTCATTTGGAGTCTCTACTTTGATGTGCATTTTGGAATTACACCAAGATGACGTGTGGCACCTTCTGCAATTTTTTGTTTATCCTTGAGTCAACTCGTATGCGGTGAAGTCCAAAACTTTGAGTCTTTCCCCACCTTCTTCCTTCTCGCTCTGATTCCATTGATGTTGTTTTCCTCCTCACTGACCTTGTTCCTCCATGTCAAGATCACCTTAATATTTTGACCCTACTATTTACTTAATTTGAGCCCCTCCTGCCCCTCGATTTGGGATCGATTATAAGTTCATGGGTTAGAGTCAACCCTTCTACTTTTCTTGTACGAGGTCATGTTTGTTCAATTTTTTTGGGGGAAAATTTGAGATAACAAGAAATACATAAGGCTTCATCCTTCTCAAGTGTATGTATTGTAACATTTGGCTCTAGTAGGGAGAGTCCATCAGATATGATACAATTATAAATAATGAAAAAAATATTGATCAAAGTTGTTCAAATTGTTTTTTCATTGTTAAAATGGATTCCTAGAAATTATAGAGGCTATCAGCTGCTAGGATTCTCATCGAAAAATAATTAGATAACATAAAACATGCATTGTTGTTCATGAATTCCTATTGAAAGGAATAGCTTAGTGGTCGCTAAGACCTAATGGAAATAATGGAGCTTAGCAGTCACTAAGCATTTTCCTTGATAAGAAACGATATGAATTATGTGCTATACACTATTTATCTTATGATAATTTCACAAGGTTATGTCGTTCTTGAGGGTATGTAGTGCAATGTAACAACCATTTGAGATAAGTGGCATTAAGGCTAGGTTTTACATTCCAGAGAAATAATTGGAAATGATTTTCCTGAATACTTAGAGAATGCTTGTATGCGAGAGTTGTATTAAGTTTTGTAGTGTTTGCTTCTTGAAATTGTTGGGTGCAATGCATAAACATACTACTAATGGTGATTCCTTTTTGAAGAACATTTTTCAGAAAGGTTAGATCATAGTAATAGAAGTTCATCATTTAATCTTGAAGGATGAATCATGATCATTTTGTCCTTGCATGTTTGGTAAATCATCCATAAAGGAAAATAGACACACATGATTTACCAATAATGCAAGGCAAAGATGTACATGATTCTCCTTTAGGATTAAATTCTTTACTTCTATTACTATTATCTAACCTTCATGAACAATGGTCTTGAACAAGGAATTACCACTAGGAATCGTTGTTATTTGTTACAACCAAGAATTCAACAATTAGTCGAGTAAAATTTGGAACACCTCTCCCATACACGATTTAATGGATATTTGGTGGGGATAACTAATGGATGTCATCTCTGTCACATCTACCTGATCTACTAATTTGATAGTTTTGTTTCTTCACATCAATGTTTTTTTCCCACAAGGTCTCCTAGTTCCTTATCATAGGAATTTTTTACTTCTACCACAAGTTTGACTAACTCACTTTTATACCACCAAGGAAAATGACATAATGTGATAAGAGTGAGTGAGTCAAGCCTGTGGAAGAAGGAAACATATATTATGTAAAGAAACTAGGAGACCACATGGGAAAAAATGATGTGTAGAAATAAAATTATCAAATTGGCATATCATGTATTTTTGATAGAGATGGTCTTTTCCAGTTATATGGAGTTTCTATTGAAGAAGATAATGTCATAGTAGAAATTAAAGCATCGTAACCAACTCCAAAGTCTTGTTGTGGGATTTATGAATTATGTGTTATAGACACAATATATCTTATTATAACTACATGATTCTTGATCTGTTTAAAGGGTATGTCGTGCAATACTTTGCTCTGTAAGGGATAGTCCAACAAATATTATGCAATTATACTTAATGCAAAAACACTACTAAGAACCCAAATATATATAGTTTTATACATATATGATATATATATATATATATATATATATATATATATATATATATATATAGTTTTTCAAAATGACTAGAGGTGATGGTTAGAACCTAGTGGCCACTAATATAGAACATGAATTGTTATTATATTTCTATTTTAAAAATAAGAAATTTTTTTTTGAGCGCGTAGCCACCACAAAACCATCCCTTTCAATAAGTAATAGATCTTAGTGGTTGGTAAACACTTTCTTTGATACAAACCAATATGAATTATGTGTTATAAACATTATATCTTATGAGAACTACATAAGGTTTGATCCCTCTCGAGGGTATGTAGTGCATCACTTGGCTCCCAAGGATAGTCTAGCCAATATGATACTATTATAAATAATGAAAAATAATACCGATCCAAAGGTGTACAGATAGTTTGTAAAATGACTATGTCTACTGACTATAGTTTATGATGATGAATTTTTATTAGATCGCTATTTTGAAAACAAGAAAATTTTATTTATAACTAATGCATGTCAGGCTACAACAACTAGAATTCATTTTCAAAGTAGGTGACATTAATGTAAACAACGAAAGTAAAAATTTTAACATTTAAAATTTGGAAGTACAAAATACAAAAGGAAGTAGCTCCAAACTTTGGCACACCTTACCTAAAACAATCATGATTGAGTTATGAGAGCATTTTAAATCATCCAATGCGAGATTTAATGGAGATTTGTGGAGAATGTCTGGATAACTCATGCATGCCAAGCTACAAAAATTTGGCCTTCCTTATTAGAGTGGGTGGTATTAATGCAAACAATGAATGGTTGAGCTCCTCTCCATTACAAAATTCAAAATGAACTAATACATGTCGATTGTTGATGTATTATTTTTCGGAAAGCAAAAATACACTAGTTAGCTAATGATGAGCTCCATTAATATGATTAGATATTTAGTCATGATATTCCAATCATAGCGGCCACTAAGAGGAATTGTTGGGATTAGTGACCACTAGGAATATTGTTAAATTTCTCACAAACCAATGATGTAAATTAATTTTCAAAATTTTTATCCTTCCCTTTTGTATTCTATAGTTTTTGATGCATTACATAATGAGCACTAAGAAATGAATAACTTACATTGATTTGTTATTGACATATAATCCTGTATACTACAAAATTTTTATTCTTAAGATATTGTTTTTCTTCTTGCATAAAATAAACTACTTAGCTAAAGTTGAATTTCATTATTACAATTAGATATTCGATAGGATATTCCACACCTAATGACTAAGTAAATGTGACATGTATTACAATGCTTTAATGTAACATTATGACCAATTGTGATTAATGATTGATAGGAAGATTATTATAGTTGATACAAGCCTTGAATGATGTAAATTAACCTAAAAAGTACTTATCCTTTAAATTTGTATTCTATAACATCTTGAAATTTTTCCTAGGGACTGCTAAGCTCTAAAGTTCCATTGCTAGGATTTTTAATGTACAAAAAAATCAGATTTAAAGATACAATGGCTCCTTACTATTGAGTGATTGAAAATAATATTTATCTTTACCATATATTTATGAATTATTAATTTTTTAAATTCCTTTTTACATGTAATGTGTCTTCTATTGTTCACACTCTATTCACGCAAATTCCATTCATTGAAGGAATAGAGGGTTGGAAGAAGAGAGGCGGGGACTATTTTGTAGAAATGCATTCACTAGAAAAATATCACGCTGATTTGTGGTTATTATTTGTTGATGATGATGTTATCCATTGACTCGATATGGTTCTATCTTAAGAATTCATTGATCAACAAACATTGTGTATTCAATTTGAATGCATTGACATTGGAATTAATAAGTTCCTTATTTTTGAAATGGAGTGGGAAGTTTCCTTGTTCAGAAACAGAAATGAAGTCTTATATATAAAGTGAGATGTGTTCTTGTTATAAATATGGTTGGAATTTGGGGATGTTCATATACTCATAAAAACAAGTTGTGCAAATGCTCATGAAATTCATAATGACATGATTTTTTTCTTCAAAAAACTATATATATACGATAATACCTCTTCTATTTGTCATTATTTGAATATAAAATATTTTCTTTCTCCACCGAAACATGTACAACTATTTACAATGCTAAGGTGATCTTATTTTTATAAATTAGAGATATACCCCTCAAATTCAAAGTTCTAAGGGCTTAAAATAATAATAAATCAGATGCATTGTTGAAAAAGGTGACCAATATATTCGAGAAAGTAGAATCTTCAACCGTTGAACAATTTAATTTATTTTTGTTTAATGGTGATGTATTTCTAGTTGAAGTTTCTAAGTTCCATGTAACACCTCCATAATATCAATACCATCATGTAGATGAGGATAATGTTTACCTTATTATCCATTCCATGTTAATTAATGTTATTCCTACACAGAGGGATGAAATTCTTCTTCACTTTTTACATTCTTCAAAGGAAATTGTGTAACTAGAGGACCCAGATGAACTGAAAAGGGATGATGTGCAATTCTACATTCTTGATGGTGAATATAATGTTACGAATATATTGTGTAACATTATTAATAATATAGTTTAGAATAATTGTGAAGTTGTGAGAACAACTAACGTTGATAGGAGTGTGGGAGATCTTATAGGGATGAGATAAATTGGGAGAGATTTGTGGGATGCTGAGTGATCATGAGAGAGATATGAGGGATAGAAGTTGACTCCTTACTTTAAGGATTCATTTACCTATATATGTATATAATATCTCCAGTGTAATCCATCCCGAATGAATTATTTTATTGATATTATTTGATTCGGTGTTTTTATCTGCAAATTGGTTTATTGAGAAGCTCTACCAAACTTCATTTGGTATCAGAGCAGATATGGCTCGATGAGAATCTGCAAGGGGTAGTGATTGTTTATGATCATTATAAATTCTCATTCTATGGGAAATTTGCACCTGTCTGGCCCGCATATCAATGGTAACGTGGGATCAAAGATCTACTTTGCAAGATTTGCATCATTTTTTGTGAACTCGTTTACATCTACATGAAGATATTGTTGGTGAATATCAATCAGATCGTGTGCGCCAGAGGACTTTATTAGAGATGGATATATCTATTTGAGAGTGAATTTGAGTATTGGTTGGAGCATAATCATGCATAATAAGGAAACGTCTTATCCGTGGATCCAATAGTCTTATAAATCTTGGGATCTATTACTGTAGGAGAATATATTATAGATTAGCCACATATCCATGAATAGTTACATGGGAGATCCAAATAAAGTTGACATTTGTTGGTGCAATGTTGCACGTGTCTATCCAAGCTTTCGGTGCATGGTAGAATCTGATTGGAGCACATAAATTTGGATCTATTGCTATGTTTATGATATGGTTTGACATCCCATCTTTATTATTGAATCTTCATTAGAATGCCTGTTACATTTTAATCGATCAATATTTGTAGTTTCAGGTGCACATGTATCATTCTTCATGTAGTTTTTGTCAAAATTCACCTCTAAGTTATATTTCTATCCTTATGCTATGACAATTTTCTCCAAGTTTTGATCTGTAATTTCTAGGTGATTTGTAGTTTTATTCTGGTTTTGTTCTAGTCATTTCTTGTGATAGTTGTTTAACAGTTGTATTGTTTGCTTTAAGCTATAATTAAAATTATAGTTTTTGTCCATGTCATGCAATTCTTGTTTAGATGCCATAAAGCATTATGCTTTTCTAATATTGTTTTAGGTTATTTAAAAAGTAATCTCAATTTATTACTTTTTAAATGAATTTCGTCAAGTATCATTTTATGTCTCTTGTCAAATTGTCAATAGAGTCATTTTGAGTTTAAGTCAAGAGTCATGTGTTTATTAAAATTTGTTTGTCTTTATAAATGTAGTAAAGTGTTTTTCAAAATTTTAAATTGTTTGTAAAAAGGGTGTATTTTCAGTTGAAGCCGACACCTTTTTGTGTCAAATTGTGGAGAGTCATAATGGATAAAAATTAAAGTAGAGGATGATGATGAAAAATTTGTTTTGTTGAATAGTATGCCATCTCACTATTCAAACATTGTTTTTACTTTGAGCAAGATCAATCCTAGCCTAGAAGATCTAATTTCTTCATTGATAGATGATAAGACTGTTACACCAGAAGAAACTGCAATGTATGGTAAAAACAAGTCATATGATAAAGGGAGATTAAATCTTCTTTTAAACAAAGATAAAATTTCAGAGATACAAAATAACATATCACTTGTTACTATTGTAAACAAGATGGAAATCTATCTATAAACTGCAAGAAAAGAGCACGAGATTTACTTGATGGAAAAATAGAAAAAAGTGCCATGGCTGGTAATGAAGAAGAAGATAGTGATAAAGAGAACCTTTGGATGATGGTTATAATTTTGAAGGTTTTCTATACTAAATAAGAAGCACATGGAGGCTGGAGGCAACAGAGGAAGGAGGACAACCAACATCCTCTCGCTAGCCATAAGTGACGGGGCCACATAATGAGTTTGTGGCATTTTTTCAGCTGTGTGTTTGTAATAAGAACAGATGTCACATTCCTATTCAGAATTATATTTCCTTTTATAACCTCTTGATGTAAATATGTTGTAGTAGAAAGATAAAAGCACAAGAAAAAGTAGCATCATGTTTTTCTTGAAGAGGATGAATAGAGGTTCATGAGCAGGGGCTAGTACCTAGGACAAAGATCCATTTTTTGTCAAACAGGGGTTCATATTTGGTGAACATAGGTTCAGCGTACCAAGATCATGAGCATGTAGAGGCAAACAAGTTGTAGAAGATGTGTGAATGTTTTTCTCTACCTTGTTCACATTAGGGGAGTGTGTATAGAAATTAATAATGTAAATAATAGGGGATTAAATGTTACGAATATATTATGTAACATTATTAATAATATAGTTTAGAATAATTGCGAAGTTGTGAGAACAACTCACGTTGATAGGAGTGTGAGATATCTTATAGGGATGAGATAAATTGGGAGATATTTGTGGGATGCTGAGTGATCATGAGAGAGATATGAGGGATAGAAGTTGACTCCTTACTTTAAGGATGTCATTTACCTATATATGTATGTAATCTCTCCAGTGTAATCCATCCTGAATGAATTATTTTATTG
The DNA here is from genome assembly GCA_018340775.1 of Taxus wallichiana var. yunnanensis. Classification (NCBI taxonomy): domain Eukaryota; kingdom Viridiplantae; phylum Streptophyta; class Pinopsida; order Cupressales; family Taxaceae; genus Taxus; species Taxus wallichiana. The sequence continues at coordinate 190,670,499 of CM031239.1, forward strand.
ATATTATTTGATTCGGTGTTTTCATCTCTAAATTGGTTTATTGAGAAGCTCTTCCAAACTTCATATAAAATTCATTACTAATTTTTTTAATTGAAAGTAATTACAAGTCATTACATTCTAGGTTGCACTTTAGAAAGGATCACATTATTTCCTCAAAAGCATCTAGCAAATACATTTTAATATTTGCATGAATCAAAATGAAGTAAAAAACATTGATTGAAACCAATTTTATTGATTTATTCTAAAAGCTCGATCCATTTGGAAATCCCTAAGATTTCGGTAAAGGACCAAAGTGGGAAACACGAAGACAGAGGAGCGAAGGGTAATGAAACTTAATTTTAATGCATTAGTATTTAAAATTTAATTATTGTAATATACACAAAGTAAATATACTATTTTCACTTTGAATGTAGAGCTTCGAGAAAAATGTCTTGTTATTTTCAACGTGTAAAAGATAAAGAGTCTTTATGATAAATGGAATTTTCTAATATAACTCGAGGATATATGGAAAAAATGGAAAAAAACCTTTGAGTGTTTTAGATCAGATGGGCTTGCTTATTCTCATTTTAAGGATAACCAACCTAAATTTAAGCCAAATTCACTGACAAGGTTCACAACCAATTCCTTAAGGGCTCAAAGAATAATGAATGATGAGGAGCTATCAATACTAGCTGAAAAAGTGCAATTAGGGAATGTATGGCTAACTGGATTTATTGAGGTAGTCATTATAGAAATTAATTTTAAAATGATTTTCGGAGACTAAAAGATGACATAAAAATGAGAGGAAAGGTTCTAAAATATTTGAAAAATAAATATCCATATAATATTGTATTGGAAGAATTCAATGAAACTAATGTTTTTTAAAAATCGACTAAAGGTCGATACTATCATCGACATGTATCCCTAATAGTGAATACTATCATGGATGTACTAACCCTAATGGTCATGGCCATGGAAGCGCTCCTAGTTTTGGTAGAGGGTGTGGCGATGGGATTTTAGGCAGCCATGGAGATAATTTACTAGGGAAATATCTATGCTCTGGCAACATGGGTAGAGGGTAGGGTGTTGTTTCCCCTGGTGCTGAAGTTGTCTTTGCCCTATTTGAGATTAGTCATGATCATAAGTATGTCAATGCTATTCTCTCAACTCAGTGCTTTGAGGGACTCTCGGGGATGGATATTCAACCCATAACCTTGTGTAGCTCGAGCATTACAAATTCCTTTCTGGATTAGCTGTTACTTTCTTGTAGATGGGTGTGGCCACTAAGGATGGAAAATTTTCCAAGGGTGATGGTTTTGGTGAATCCCAACACTCTAAACCGAGACAACATGGTGTTCCTATTATACCTGTTCATGTCTCTAGTGCTCCTGTTTGTGGTTGTTTATTGTTTGTGATTTGATTCATGGGTCTTGATTTGGCTCGGAGAAAAAGAACCAAACCCCTTCCCGTGGTCAGTTGAATCATCTCGAATGATAAACCCCCTATTTAAGCATCTTTCAAGGATATGCTTTGCAGAGGATAGGTATAGGAATAGGGGTTTGAAGAATTCCAAGCTTTATAAGCCTATGGGTTATGAAAAATCTACCTATTTTTTGGTGAAGAGGTGGTGCAATCTAAAGCGCTATTTAATAAAAATGGTTTGATTTGTAGATTCAACAACTTCTTTCTAGGCCTATCAACACTTCATTCTTGAATAGCTAGTCAATATGGTCCCATCATAAAATTTAGGCTAGATATCTATCCTAGTTCTCGTGGGTTTTTCATATTTGAATTTGCTAAAAATTTGGGCAGGGATCTTATTTTTAGGAAAGTTTGGGATTTTGAACCCCATATACTATTGATGAAACTATGGTTCTATTTTCTTTTCCCGGTACATGATAATTTCCAAGTTAAGCCGATTTAGATCCATCTATATTATTTTCCCCTCCAATTTTGGTTAGAGAGATCATTAACCTCTATAGGTAACACTTTAGGGAAATGTTTGGCTATTGACCCAAAAACTGAATATTTTGAGCACACAATGTATGCTAGAATCTTGGTTGATATGGATACTTCTGTTGATTTCCTTACTACTATTGAACTCAAATTTGAGGATAGAACTTGGATACAAAATTTGGACTATGAAGGGTTTCCCTTCAAGTGTAGAACATGTTTTTCACTTGGTCATTTAGCTTTTGATTTTCACTTGGAAAGAAAACATGTTAAAGGAAAACTCTCTTGATGGAAGAATTCTAATCCTAGACACTTGGTTGTAAATGATCCATCAGATTGTGATTTTGACTCAAAATCTAAGAAATCAGTTGATCTAGAAAAGGAGGAAGTGCAAAATTTAGAAAGAATGATGTATATTTGATGGTGTTTGAAAAGGGAACATGTTTCCTTCCTTGTGATTTATCAGGATACCAAAGTCTCAAGAAGGAGATTGAAGTTATGATTCCAATCCATAATAATGAAAATGAAAATCCAAATATGGAAGAGGATTGGACAATTGTGAGTAGGAAAAATAAAGGGACTATCTCTCCCCTTAAGATGCAGTTAAGATCCAAAGGGAAGGGGTCACAATGATGAGATAGTTACTGGTTTTTATTTGTTATTGTTAGTTTAATGTTACTATTTGTTTTTTTGATTTTTGCCATTGGAAGAGGCTGCCTCATTTTTTCCTTAATGTATTATCATTTTCTCCACCTTTTATATGGGGTAGGGTCCCCCTCACCCTCCTTTACCAATAATCTAAAAAAATCGACTGATTGAATTTAACTACCACTAGTTGTGTGTAATCTTAGGAGAAGAGAAAAGGAAAAAAAAAATGAATTCCTAAGAAAGTGAAAAATTTACAAGAAGAAAAATTGATGCTAAAGTGGCAGAGGTTTTTCCAGTGAAAGCTCAAAGAATTTTAGACAAATACATGAATTTAATGGTAAAAAAAATTCCAGCAAGGATGGAAGACACACAATATTTTACCTGTCAATATGCATATCCCTTCAAGTTTCAGTCAACAATATCATTTATTTCGTCGACTAATCCATTAAATGCAAAATGTATGATCCAATATTTTTATAATTTATATAATGATATAACTTCCAATGCAATAATGGACACGCTTACAATTTTCAGATCTTGTTTTCTAAATTGTATTATTATTATGCTCTTACCTTTTTCTTATTAAAAAAGTTAAGAAAAAAAATAAAAAAATACATGGAAAAGGTTAAAGACAAGGGGGAATCGAGTTATGGATGATATTGATTTTATGACAGCAATGGAAAATTTGATAGCTTGTGTATTATGTACATAATAATTGGTGTGTCTAATTATGATGTTGAAGATGAGGAGAGAGAATAAATCATCATGGATTGGATGGAGCAACTTCTGTAGCAATTTGTGACTGAAGGAGAAATCGACCTACGAGGAAAGACACATCCTTTTTGTATGAGAGATCTTATGATTTCTGGTCTTATATGTTCACTTGAATCTCTTCTAGAAAATCTTCGATAATAGTGCTTTACAGTGGTAGTGTTGCATTCCATGCTTTGGTTGACTCATGTCTACTTACATATTTTATTGTTGAGATTCATGATCAAGATATATTTTTAAAACATTACTATTCTCATTTGAAAAAAGGTACATTGATTAGGAAAATATTAAACAATTTATTAGTTTAATTCCTTTGAACTCATACATACAATATTTTTGCAGAACAACCAACAAAGATAGGAAGCAACCATCTCTTCCAGGGAACTTAAAAATAATGGAGATGATGATGTTCTTAATATTTCACTTCCCATTCAACTTATTACTCTAGATGTCACTACCAATATAATCCAATAAATATTTACTAGATGATTGGCATTTACCCATTTTATAAATTTATCACTGTAATATGTTTTTGATTGTCATTTTTTTCATTTATTTAATAATACTTTACATTTTTTCAATGTTAATGCAAAATGGGGAGGTTTTGGCACATCACACATGAATACACAGACAAAACCTAGTATGTTAGTCATGTGCAATTATAAACAAAACCATTTATAAGCCTCGCATAATTGTAAGAACTTATAACAAAGTGGTTTATTTGTTATATTTATTTGATATTGTGTCCATACAAAGCATGGAGGATGTTAATCTCATCAAATATTGTCCAACCAAACATAGTCCCGAAAGTAATGGCTTAGCCTAGATGTCATTAATATACATCTATAACTATGCAATATTGTCCAACAAATGGTAGTACATTGTATAAAAGAAAGTTGTATCACAATTTTTTTTACCTCAATGTGAAATTTATTTTGAACCAATTAATGTTTTTTAGAAATAGAGTGTGCATTAAAAGATCCAGCAGAGGGCAAGTACAAGGGAATCCAAGACACAATATCTATCCGTAAGTGTTAACCTAATGAAATTTTGATTATTTTAATTGGTAAATATTAAATTACAGAAAAATTGAAAAAAATTACTTTTGTGTAGTTTGCCAAAAGGATTATTTAATTATTTTATATTTGGAGGGTTCGCTATATGATAAAAACTAATCCCATAAGGAGATGGGTTTCAAGTTTGGTAAGGAGACTATCAACTTGTGAGGTGTTCTTAAATAATTTTTTAAGATACTGTCAGTAAAATTTGAAGTGGGATTCCAGTCTAACATTCTCACTTCTTCCGAATTTTAAAAGATAGTAAAGGATTTAAAAAATAGTATCTGAATTGAAACCAATAATTTTTGGGTAAAGAACATTGCATTGTACAAGATGAAATTATAGTAAACGTCTACAAAACGTTTGGAGTAGAGATGATTTTTTTTTCAGCTCTAAAGACACATTGTGTATCACAATAGGTACAAAGGGAAACTCTCGAGAAAATTTTATGGTGAGGATGAAAAGAAGTGGACAAAATTGTTTAAAAGATATTTGGTTGGTAAAAAATTTGTACAAAAATATATCACTAATCATGTCTCAAGGTTTGAGTGATATAGAGGGCATCAAAACATTGGAGAAAGAAATAAATATATAACTATATTTCAGAAAATGAAAATTTTCAAATTTCTGGTCATTGAAAAAACCCTATCATGAATGGTCCTTCATCACTTATTTTATCTTTTATAGTTGTTGGCTTGCCACAGTTGAAGTCAATTTCATCATAATTTGAGTATCCATTGGTCTCTTTTTTATTAACATCTCTCCATAAGGGATGTCGAAGTAGCTAATGCTCTTTCATATGCAAATGTATCCACTCCATATCTTGAAACATAGAGTCTTAAATAAGTTTCTAGATTTTTGTCCAATATGTTGCAAAGTTTTGATTTAACAAATGTTAATCTGTTGAAAAACTTTCATCTTCAACTAACCCTAGGATCATTATCTGTATGAGTTCATATAGTTTAAAATATTAACTTATAGATTCCCTCAGTATGCTACTGAGATAAAACTTTCTCTACAATAGTGTGATAGCTCCATTTTCTTCTGGTTTATCAAGATTCTTAAATTTATCACTCATTTTCAAGTCAAAATGTGTTAACTATGATATGATTAATTTTCTATTAAATATACCATTCAATTCTCATATGAAGATTTACAAAATTGATCCATTAGTCTAGACATTTATTTTACAAAAATTTTATTTGTTTGTTCTTCACTAGTCATAACATTCAAGAAATTGGGATTTACAACTCCCATGGCCTCAAGCATATCACTATTCTTAAATCATTCTCTCGATATGAAAATATAATGTTAAATATATCTTCATAAAATTTTCATTGTTTTAAACACTACAACATTAAATAGAAGGCTTGTCATGCAGCTAATTCCTCAACATCAAAACCTACGACATAATGATCTATTTAGAAAGTGTACATTGGTATATTTTTCCCATCAACTATGATACAAATATGACCATTGATAGTGAACTTCAAATAACTATTAGGATCTTTTGTATATGTTAAAACCTTCCAACTATTATATATTGGCTTATGAAACTAGTCTTTGGTGGAATGTAAGTTATCCAAAAACATACATACATTTTTCCTTAATTTGATAAAATTGATAATGTATATAGATCTTTCTTGAGCTTGTTTCACCAAGATGGTTATTTCATTTAGCATTGGAAAAATACTACGCAATGTTAACAATGTATCAAATCAATCAAAGCGATATAGAAGATATTTCGCCTTGTCAAATTCTCTATGATTCTTGAACATATACCAAGTTAATGACCTATATTCCTAAAATGTTTTGCAAGATGGATCATACAATGATATCGATCTTTTGTCAACATATTTCAGCAATTTCTAACCATTTGTAATTATAATATAATTTTTTTAAAATTCCAAAAATATTTTAGGATTTCTTGACTCATATGAATGAAAATAATCTATAAGCTCCTCCACTTTAGCAACATTTTCAAAATTACTTACAATCTTGGAAGCGAGATTCATTCTATGAGCCATGCGAGATAGGTATCATGTTAGTTCATTGAAGGTGAATACAAAGCCTAGTTTTATGAACTTGCATGACAGATGCCCCATCAGCTCCAACACAAACTAGATTCATAGATATTTAATGATCATCTATACCAGTTATTTCTTTTGAATTTTTAATAACTAGTTTGCAGAGGTTCTCAGAATTATAATTCTCCATCATTTTGTTCATGGCTAGTATATGATTTTCTCTCAAATGGTTATTGAAATTGAAATTGTAGACATGCATACAAACCCAAGAAGTGTTGTCTAATGTTGTGACCTCATCAATCGACAATGAGATAATATTTGTATTTTTAACCTTCTCTCTCAAATCATTTATTTCAATTTCTACCATACAATTTGTGATTTCCCAAACACGAGTATCCGACTAGTGTGTTGTTAGAATGTTTATAAATGAGATATTATTATATTGAAATAATATCTTTTAATCAATGAAATTTGAAATAGGTATACCATTTTTTAAAATGTGAAATGTTGTTAAGAATTGTATAAGATTCAAATATTTGAGATTCATATCGCAGTTAGAGAATAAATGTAATCTTTTAGCTATACTTGTATGGATGATTAATATCGAAAGACTTTCATCAACATATTTTGTAAATTTAGCCTTTATAGTTCCACCTTTCTCAAGTATCTCTTGAATATGTTTATGATTATTGTCATATTCTCTACATATCTCATATGTAAACAATATTCCTCGATTTTCCATGTAAATGTTTTTACTACAGCCCATCTTCTTGATTTTTTAACTCATATAATTTCCCACAATGTTTCTCTATTGTGTCCAACTTCAATTGTATTTTGTGTTCTTTTCTTATTTTTCAACTACATATAGTACATATACATTTGTTAGGAGCATCAGTAGTGTTTTCTAGCTCAACAAGTTCAATAAATGGATATTTGGATGAACATTCAAATTTATAAGTTCTTCTTAAAGTCAACTTCCCACTCTTACGTTTAAAGAATTTTTATCTAAAGTTTTAGTTGGATGGAAATTGTGATTATAATTAGTATCAATGTGAATTGAATTACCCTGTTGATTACAAATTTCAGCTGGCATAAAGTCATCACTGGTAGGGTTTTTTGCATTTGAAAGAAATTGAATTTTTTATTGCATATTTAAGTAAATGAGCATATAAAGTAAAATTAGAATAATAAGAGTCAAAATTACCTATTGGCAATTGGTGTTACTATGGCCTCACTAAAATATTTTAAAATTTCCATGTCATGTTTTATGTTTCCATGAGCTATTTTATCATTTGCACCAGGGGCCATCATATGGGTAATTTTGAAGTCTACACGTGACAAAAATATAAATAATTAAAATAAAATCTATAAAAAATAAACTCAAGACATTGTAAAAATAAACCTTAGGATACATGATGATATGGTAACAATAATTAATCTACCGAAAAGGTTATACAAACATGCTTTCAGACAACACACAATTGTATATTTTCTCGCCAATGAACAATAACTCTTCACTACCATCTTGTTAACATTAGGTTCATACCATCCGGTAACATGTGGTTTCTACCATCCGGTAATATGAGGTTGCTACCATCTAGTAACATGAGATTTATACCATCTGACATTCTACTATTATCTTACGAGGATACATCATGTATATTGGTTGTCATCCGGTAAATGATTTCAAAAACTACCTTGGTAATTGAAATTTTTTCGCTTACCTTTTTCACGTAAACCTTCAAATTTATGGCTTATAATTTGGATTTTTTGCAATATTATTCTCTTTTACCTTTGTATTTGACTCTAGATCTCAAAATTAACAATTTTTGAAATTATATTTTATTACTACATTATGGCAAATTAATCCTATATATAATAGTATATTATAATATAATGATGAATATACCAACATTGGTAACCCCTTAATAACAACACTTAGGTGAAATTAGGATCAAATTTATTTAGGACCCATAAAGTTTTGATGAATGTGCTACCATATAGTTGTAAAAAATTGGCAATTTCAAATTTCCAAAATCTTAATATTAACTAATTTATGAATATTCACCCCTAAAATGAACCTTGCATTTAACATACAATCAAAATCATTAGAAAACTACTTGATAGATGAGTTGTAGCATATGTTGCAACTATTTAAGGATGTTGAATATGTCCATGATGTCATTAAATCAAATACCCAATTTATAATTATGTTATTTTTCCCTAAATTTATTTGACAACACATTTTTGTATAATGTGTGTGATTATATTTAGTAATGTTATTTTGTATGTGTGTGACCATATTTAGTAATATTATAATACGATAAAGGCTTTAAACCTATTTCTATCAATAAATATGTTAGTATATAAAAAGTGTTAAATACTACTTTTATTTATGGTGAATTCTACTAGTTTCTTCAGAATATATTCAGTAATTATATGGTTATCCAGAGATTCAAGCACATAATAAATGAACTTGGAAGTTTCTCACATCTCTTGAGTGTTATTCGCCTAGTGGTTATTAGGCCATAAGTTTTTCTAATTATTCAAATCTGTATAGTTTAATCATAAAGACATTTTAAAACTGATTAGAACCTTATTCCAAAGAAATAAATTAAGCATGGCCACCGCTAGCTTGTATAAAATAGAAACATGATATGTTTATTATTTTGTAGATCATTGTTGGCTTCCATGATTTCATTCAACATTTTTTCCCAAATCTGCATAGTTTAATCTTAGATCCATTTTAAAACAGATAAGAATCTTATTCCAAAGTAAAAATTAATCCCTGAGGCCACTAGCCCATATAAAATAAAAACATGTTTTGTTTATCATTTTCCTTATCAATGTTGGATTCCCTAAAATAATTAAATGATTTTCCCTAGATCTATATAGTTTAATCTTAAATGCATATTAAAATGGATAAAAACCTTATTCCAAAGAAAAAATTAAGCCTAATAATCGCTAGCCCATATAAAATAGAAACATGATTTTTATTGTTTTGTAGATCAATGTTGGCTTCCCTGAAATCATCAAATGATTTTTCCCATATTTGCATAGTTTAATCTTAAATACATTTTAAAACTGATAAGAACCTTATTCCAAAGGAAAAATTAAGATTAACTGTCGCTAGCACGTGTAAAATAGAAACATGTTATGTTAATAGTTTTGCAAATCAATTTTGGCTTCCTTAAAATCGTTAAATGATTTTTCATAGATCTCCATAGTTTAATCTTAAAGACATTTTTAACCTTATTCTAAAGAAAAAAATTAAGCATAGTGGCCACTAGCCCATATAAAATAGAAACATGTTTTGCTTATTATTTTACAGATCAATGTTGGCTTCCCTGAAATCATAAAATGATTTTTCCTAGATCTTCATAGTTTAATCTTTAAAACACTTTTAAACTGATAAGAACCTTATTCCAAACAAAAATTAATCCTAGTGGCCACTAGCCCATATAAAACATAAACATGTTATGTTTATTGTTTTTAGATCAATGTTGACTTCTCTACAATTATAAAACGATCTTTCCCATATTCATTAATTTAATCCATAATCTGATATAATTAGACTCAAAGTAGGTATATCGGGTTCCAATATTTTTTTTTGGATTCCAAGATATGTGATTTTGGATTCCAATATATGTGATTTTAAAAGAAAAGTCCAATATTTAACATTTAGGAATCCAAATCTACTAATGTTGGATTCTAATATTTCCTATAATTTTTAGCTTCTCAGATTGGAACAAGTCCATATTTAGTGAAATAAGTGTTCATGTGTTGATATTAAATAGGAGTGTGGAAGAATTGAAGATATAGTACTTGAAATTATATAGTATGGTGTTATAGGAAGTCATGATCCGAACACTATAAATAGGGAGAAAAATGAAGTAATAAGTATAAAAATATGAGTTGAACTATGTGCTTGTATTGGTTGCAATGATAATAGTAAGTGGCGACTATAGTATAGTAAAATTGAATTACTATTTATAGTAATATTGAAAAGTGAATAGTAACTTCATTTGAACAGAGAGATAGTGTGATTTTATCTCTCGAGTTGTGAGGATGCCATGTGTCAGGGAGACTATTCGGATGAAATTCAAGAGGGTGATAATGGACCTAACTATGTAGATGAATGGGGAGCTAGTATGTATGACCAAATTTGGATTTTTTTGTCAAATTTATTTATTTTTATCTATTTTAGCAAAAAAATCTTTTGTAAATTTGGCATTTTTAACCTAGATGGAAGTGGAGAGGGCATTTTTTCCTTCAGGAAACTAGCACTTAGTTCTAGGAGCTAGTGTCATGTGATAATGCGCTAATGTCCAAAACACTGGCATTAATGTCTAGCTCTCAGGTGCTAGGTGTTAGTGTTCAAACCAAATTTTTATACTTGTATTCGTAATTTAGTGTATTTTGGTCTTCTCATGGTTGATTTTGAAGCATAAATGTGTGCTAATAATGATTTTTTTATGTTGTAAAAAGAAATAAACACTCGATAGAGTTCTCGTACAGGGGTCATTTGAGTAGATAACTTGGTTTGGGGTTGTTGGATGATGAGTGGGATGTATTGGACCATGCTAGCTTGTGGCACATCACTAGATAGGTAGAAGTTCCCGAATATGCCTTTTTGATAGTATTGGGTGATTGATGGTGTGTAAGTATGTGTACACTTTAGTTTTCAATAGGAGAGATGAAAATGACATTAGAGGATGTGTATATTATTTTGAGGTTATTGATTGTCAGAGAGAGAGAGAGTGAAAATTATGTCAATGGTAGATTTATATGGTTAGATGATGGAAACAAGGTGGTATTTTACTAGAGCTTGAGTGTATGCAGAGACATATATCATTTTTGATGCCATTGTGAGATCCAGGGTTTCACGATTGTGAAAATTTATTGCACTTGTATTAGATTATTATGTTGTTGTGGAGGGTGGTGGGGTTGGTATTCTATATACGATACATGCAATACGTGAGAGTATAGAGGAGCATGGTACTAAATATCCATGGACACAATGTGTAGTGACCCACCTATACAAATATTTTTATTGATTTACACAAGAGGACCATAGTGGTTGGATAAGAGTGAATAATTTTTACACATACATTTGTATGAGTATATAGCTATATTGATTCCACTTAGTGGACCATGAGTGATTGGGCTTAACTAGAGGTGTTTGCAGTGAGGTGGGTAGGGACTCGACGTAGGAGGATGGAAAAGACCACATATAGGTTAGTTTTAGATTAGATAGCCCTGGGATGGTCATTTGGAGGCCATCTAGAGATCATGAGGATGGGTGGAGGACAATGTTGAGTTGTGGTACATTAAGCATATGATGTGGTTTCTCGATTGATTTTTAGGGGTGAAAGAGGTATTCGAGGGTGAGAGGGTATCTCTAGGTAGTTTAAGATGTCTTAGGATGTGCCCCCAGAGCCATGTCTATGGTGTCGATCTAGGATGGATACCAAGGTCTACAGAGTACAACTAGTACCACAAAGTCTAGATGAGGCGGATCTGACCTTAGGTCCAATATAGGTGTATAATATGGGGTATAAAGAGGTGTATAAGCAAAGGTGAGAAAGACACTAATGGGTGTTGTTGTTTCTAGTTGTGGTGGATGTAAAAGGTGGAGGAGTCAGGGTTGAATCACCCACTCCTAAGGTAGATGATGTAGTAGCATTTCAAACACAGAGCATAAGTATCATACATTTTGATTTGCTTATTTATTAATTAGGTTGATGGTTATGATGATTTATAGTTTATAATATGAGGTGTTTATCATATGGTTATAAGTGATTCTTATTAGACATTGATCATGGATACCTTCATACACAAATTGAATCAAAACATACACCTAGATGTTCTCACGGTTAGAGTGTTGCTATAGTGAGTTTATGTGATTGTGGGCGAGCATGCCCATTTTTTTGAGCCAGTTATGATAACAGCTGCCAAAAGTATAATGTTGTTGAGAGAGTGGGATGGAGCTCATTGAAAGATGGAGTGGGTGAGATATTTTGTGGGATGGGGTTTCCTAACTCAGGATATGTTTGTACAATATGTGAAATTTTAGGGCCAAACTATAGAGAAATTTTCCAAGAAGGTTGTATTGTTGAGCCAACTAGAGAGGAAAATGGCTCAATATCAACGATGTAGGATTAGTAGTGAAGCTTAAATTTTGATATCTCCCATGGTGTAGATAGTGATAGTGAGGAGGAAATATGATGTATTTAATAATATGTATTTGAGTCATAGGTGGTTTGTACTTTGTCGTGATTATATAGTTTGTTGGATTCGATGTGAATTTTTGGTATGGTTGACTTGATAGATATTGTTGAATGTTGAGATTTGTGATAATCCGTAGAAAATTATTAAGTGATGAACTCACTAAGTATAACATGTAAATCATATGGTTTATAGAGATAAATATGTGATAATGAGATATGTAACATCAATAGATAATCAAGTGTGATGTAAGTGGAGGGGGAAATTATAATTTCCCCCAACTATGAGGGTAAGGTTCATTTAAGTAACAATTCCCTCAACATTCATGTATGAACCTTGAGAACATGAGTGTGTCATCAAGTATCGATATGGAAATTTAAATCATCTACCATATGCGGAGGGGTCAGTGACGTGCATTAGGAGCATCTGAAATAGTGGGATCATGTGAGTAGAAACCAAATTGGATGTTGGAGGAAATAATTCCAATATTAGGAAGTGTGATGGTGATAGATGTAGAAGTGGGCTGCATAGGAAGCCAATATGAGGTGATGATAACAGGGGTTAGTTGAGAGGATGTGGAAGAGGGTGGGACAACCAAAGTGATGAATGAGAAAAATTAATAGTTATGGAGTCTCATGTACATGGAGGAGAGAGAGAGAGAGAGAGAGAGAATCATGAGAGTGGATGTGGCAATGTGAAAAAATAACACCGTTTTTACTAATTATTGGAGTATATCATGAAGGGAATAAAAATCATTGTGACTCGACCATTAATACAATGAAAAATTACAAAAAGGTTAGTCACAATTTCAGTGTATCCTATGAATGGGATGATGTTGGTTTGAAGGTAAATGGATTAACTACTTATCAAGTAAAGTATGTAAGACATCATGTGGTTTAGCAACATGTGAGAAGTATAATGGTTCACATATGGAAGGTGAGGAAGATATAGGTGGATGAAGATGTGCTGGTGGAGGGGAAGGATGCCTATGTGGAGGAGGAGATGGTTACCTTGAAGGGGTTGTAATGGGTGGTAGAGGAGATATTTTTATAGGTGGTGGTAGAGTAGAACAAGTAGAAATAAGTGTTATAACATGATCCACAATTAAGTATTTTTCTAATTCAATAACCTAATAAAAAGGAAGATTAAAGGAATCACATGTATCATACATAAAATTTTCTTTTAAAAGATGAATTAAGTCACGAAAAATATATATTGCATTACTAGATAAATAGGGTGAAAAAGCAAATGGTGTATACAAAAATTAAATCAAAATCTAATCTAAAATTGGATTTGTCTTTTCCTAATCCAAATAAGGTAAACACTCATACATAACTTCAGGAGGATTATTAGAAATAAATCATTTAAGGAATGCATCCTCCATATCATAATAAGTTATAATAGATCTACTAAGTAAATGAGTATACCACTAAAGTGAAACATCTAAAAGACTATGATGGAGATATTTTAACAACCTTTGATCATTTGAAAATGAATCCATGGATAATAAAAATATTTAAGATGTAAATAAGGATTTCCCATGGCATCGAGACATGAGAAGGTAGGCATAATGAAATCCTTGGGGAAAATAGAATGGTCAATACTCTTAGGAATGGGATTTCCGGAAGGGTATTATTGTCAATGGAAATGTAATAGGCTCTGATTTCTTGGGTAAGGTAAAAATTTGGTTTGTAAATAACCAACGAAAAGTATGAGGGAAAGGATATCTTACGAAGAAATGGTTTGGGTAGTAAGAGTTATATTGAGGGTTTCAATTTTTCCATTATGTATGATCATGAGGAATTGAGGAGAGGGATCATATGTAGAAGGAGGGAATGTATGCAAAGGCTATAAGGGTGTAGTAGGTGGGGTGTCAATGGGTGAATGATGAATATGAATAGTAGGAGATTCCCTAAGATTATCATTAGGTTTAACACGAAAATCATTGGAAATAATTTTAAAAATAGAAGAAGTATGAGGAATAGATTCACATTCAAAAATTGTAATGCAAGAAACATTGTTATTGACTTGTACATTATCATTATCATAATCAAATTCACTATCATCCATATTTTCACAAGAAATAATTTCATTAAGAAAAATATCAGTATGTAGAGAATCTACAACAATTATATCATTTACCATAGTATAAGGGGAAGAGGATGGAGCATCATTAATGTCTATAGTGGATGGGGAGAATATTCATCAAGACTTTGAATAGTGGAGAAAAAGAAAGAATAAGGACTTGAGAGATTATTAGGAATATATTCTTGGAATGCAAGGAGTTGTCGAATGACATGTGGATCATATTGTGGAATTTTCATGCAAGCTCAAAATTTAGATACTTTACTGGGTTTGTAAAAAATTGGTTGCATTCTCATGAATGTCATATGGTGATCTTAGGAGGGGTGACTTTTATTAGTCATGAGGGA
This sequence comes from Taxus wallichiana var. yunnanensis, assembly GCA_018340775.1. Classification (NCBI taxonomy): domain Eukaryota; kingdom Viridiplantae; phylum Streptophyta; class Pinopsida; order Cupressales; family Taxaceae; genus Taxus; species Taxus wallichiana. The sequence continues at coordinate 190,685,595 of CM031239.1, forward strand.
TTTGGCTCTTAGGGAAAGGAATTTAAGTAAGGATCGGGTTCACCAAATGATTTAATATAAATGAATTTAAACCGTAACTTCGAGTAACGTAATGTAACTAATGATATAAAGATGATAATATATAGTAAGGGACAATATAAAAACATTTAATAATGTAAATACTCTATGTACACAAGAAAGAAATGATGAATTAGATGATTCTAAGTGATCTAGAAGTGATTGCAACCATTTGAATGTTGGATATGGCTTGAAATAGTGTCATAGTTTCACATAGAGAGTTCTGGAATCTAAATTGTGCTGATGTAAGCACCTAGGGGATGACAAGAGCTCTCGAGAACTAGTGACTGATCTAAAATCGGATTTGTCTTTTCCTAATCCAAATAAGGTAAACACTCATACGTAACTTCAGGAGGATTATTAGAAATAAATCATTCAAGGAATGCATCCTCCATATCATAATAAGTTATAATAGATCTACTAAGTAAATGAGTATACCACTAAAGTGAAACATCTAAAAGACTATGACGGAGATATTTTAACAACCTTTGATCATTTGAAAATGAATCCATGGATAATAAAAAATATTTAAGATGTAAATAAGGATTTCCCATGGCATCGAGACATGAGAAGGTAGGCGTAATGAAACCCTTGGGGAAAATAGAATGGTCAATACTCTTAGGAATGGGATTTACGGAAGGGTATTATTGTCAATGGAAATGTAATAGGCTCGATTTTTTGGGTAAGGGTAAAAATTTGGTTTGTAAATAACCAAGGAAAAGTATGAGGGAAAGGATATCTTACGAAGAAATGGTTTGGGTAGTAAGAGTTATATTGAGGGTTTCAATTTTTCCATTATGTATGATCATGAGGAATTGAGGAGAGGGATCATATGTAGAAGGAGGGAATGTATGCAAAGGCTATAAGGGTGTAGTAGGTGGGGTGTCAATGGGTGAATGATGAATATGAATAGTAGGAGATTCCCTAAGATTATCATTAGGTTTAACACGAAAATCATTGGAAATAATTTTAAAAATAGAAGTATGAGGAATAGATTCACATTCAAAAATTGTAATGCAAGAAACATTGTTATTGACTTGTACATTATCATTATCATAATCAAATTCACTATCATCCATATTTTCACAAGAAATAATTTCATTAAGAAAAATATCGGTATGTAGAGAATCTACAACAGCTTATATCGTTTACCATAGTATAAGGGGAAGAGGATGGAGCATCATTAATGTCTATAGTGGATGGGGAGAATATTCATCAAGACTTTGAATAGTGGAGAAAAAGAAAGAATAAGGACTTGAGAGATTATTAGGAATATATTCTTGAATGCAGGAGTTGTCGAATGACATGTGGATCATATTGTGTAATTTTCATGCAAGCTCAAAATTTAGATACTTTCTTGGGTTTGTAAAAATTGGTTGCATTCTCATGAATGTCATATGGTGATCTTAGGAGGGTGACTTTTATTAGTCATGAGGGATTTGGCTCTTAGGGAAAGGAATTTAAGTAAGGATCGGGTTCACCAAATGATTTAATATAAATGAATTTAAACCGTAACTTCGAGTAACGTAATGTAACTAATGATATAAAGATGATAATATATAGTAAGGGACAATATAAAAACATTTAATAATGTAAATACTCTATGTAAAAGAAAGAAATGATGAATTAGATGATTCTAAGTGATCTCGAAGTGATTGCAACCATTTGAATGTTGGATATGGCTTGAAATAGTGTCATAGTTTCACATAGAGAGTTCTGGGAATCTAAATTGTGCTGAGCGAAGCACCTAGGGGATGACAAGAGCTCTCGAGAACTAGTGACTGATCTAAAATCGGATTTGTCTTTTCCTAATCCAAATAAGGTAAACACTCATACGTAACTTCGGGAGGATTATTAGAAATAAATCATTCAAGGAATGCATCCTCCATATCATAATAAGTTATAATAGATCTACTAAGTAAATGAGTATACCACTAAAGTGAAACATCTAAAAGACTATGACGGAGATATTTTAACAACCTTTGATCATTTGAAAATGAATCCATGGATAATAAAAATATTTAAGATGTAAATAAGGATTTCCCATGGCATCGAGACATGAGAAGGTAGGCGTAATGAAACCCTTGGGGAAAATAGAATGGTCAATACTCTTAGGAATGGGATTTCCGGGAAGGGTATTATTGTCAATGGAAATGTAATAGGCTCTGATTTCTTGGGTAAGGGTAAAAAATTTGGTTTGTAAATAACCAACGAAAAGTATGAGGGAAAGGATATCTTACGAAGAAATGGTTTGGGTAGTAAGAGTTATATTGAGGGTTTCAATTTTTCCATTATGTATGATCATGAGGAATTGAGGAGAGGGATCATATGTAGAAGGAGGGAATGTATGCAAAGGCTATAAGGGTGTAGTAGGTGGGGTGTCAATGGGTGAATGATGAATATGAATAGTAGGAGATTCCTAAGATTATCATTAGGTTTAACACGAAAATCATTGGAAATAATTTTAAAAATAGAAGAAGTATGAGGAATAGATTCACATTCAAAAATTGTAATGCAAGAAACATTGTTATTGACTTGTACATTATCATTATCATAATCAAATTCACTATCATCCATATTTTCACAAGAAATAATTTCATTAAGAAAAATATCGGTATGTATGCAGAATCTACAATAGTTATATCGTTTACCATAGTATAAGGGGAAGAGGATGGAGCATCATTAATGTCTATAGTGGATGGGGGAGAATATTCATCAAGACTTTGAATAGTGGAGAAAAAGAAAGAATAAGGACTTGAGATATTATTAGGAATATATTCTTGGAATGCAAGGAGTTGTCGAATGACATGTGGATCATATTGTGGAATTTTCATGCAAGCTCAAAATTTAGATACTTTCTTTGGGTTTGTAAAAATTGGTTGCATTCTCATGAATGTCATATGGTGATCTTAGGAGGGGTGACTTTTATTAGTCATGAGGATTTGGCTCTTAAGGAAAGGAATTTATGTAAGGATCGGGTTCACCAAATGATTTAATATAAATGAATTTAAACCGTAACTTCGAGTAACGTAATGTAACTAATGATATAAAGATGATAATATATAGTAAGGGACAATATAAAAACATTTAATAATGTAAATACTCTATGTACACAAGAAATAAATGATGAATTAGATGATTCTAAGTGATCTGGAAGTGATTGCAACCATTTGAATGTTGGATATGGCTTGAAATAGTGTCATAGTTTCACATAGAGAGTTCTAGGAATCTAAATTGTGCTAGACAGAAGCACCTAGGGGATGACAAGAGCTCTCGAGAACTAGTGACTGATCTAAGCACTAGAGGTTACTTGGATATTTAGGATCTAATCCTTCTATAGGTCAAAATGTCTTCAATAAAATGTCTACTTTGTCACTTTGGCTAAGTTGTTAGGGTTTTGATAGCACTTGTAACCTAAAAAAAAACATGAGCTATCTGCAAAATCTCACAAACACTTGAGATCTAAATTAAATATGCAATATGTGAAGTCGGAATGACTCCAGAGGTCACTCGATGAGTGAACTTAATACCAAGCGATGAAATACATTTCATACTCCATGTAGTTATTTGTGCTTGTGTGCGAAATGGTGTCCCTAGGTTTTCCCTCTCGCTAATAACGCCAAGATAGCGGGATATAGCTAGCTTTGATTTAAATGTGTGGTATGGAGTTTGATAATTCCCTTCCTATGTAGTGTATACATTCCAAAATGTAGTCCTTCGAGTAATAGTAGTAGTATATAGATGTGAAAGCCTCTCTTGATTTTTAAGCCAAAATAATAGTGAGCACGTTGTGTATATATATCTAAATATATTGTTTGAATTTTTACATTAGTGAAAAAAAATTCCAACTAAGAATGAAAGATAAGGATAAGAAAAGAAATAAGTCCAACCACAAGTGATAAAATCTGCAAAAAGAATATGTAGAGCAGAACACCTAAAAGGGACACATGCGCCTAGGTGCGTGTGTTTATTATTCATTTTTGCAGCTCGTAAAATAGACAACTTAATAGGTCCGAGCGTTGGTAGTTGATGGGTACAATGTCTTACGGTTTGTGGAGTAGCTCGTGGCTTGGATCGGTTGAGTTGAACTCCATACGCGGAAAGGTGGCAAGCCGCGGTGAAGGGCCAAGTTGATTTTAATGGGCCAAGCCATTTTGGTGAGCTCGACGAGTTGTGTAGATAGTGGGTTTTAATTTCCACCGGTAGTATCAATAGATGCTTTCAGCTGGTAGAGAGGCCACATGATGAGGTTTCGCAAAAGGAAACAATGGTGAAAATATTTTGGTAGCATCATATGATGCTAATATTTGGTAGTATTTCATATGTTATTAGATGGTAGCAGAGGTGAATGCTACCACCAGCCCGAGTATTTTATATGCTACCGGCATAAGCAAGGAAGTGACGATAGAATGACGGTGGTCCGCATGGACAAAGTCGCATTGGTAGAACTTTTGTTACTCTTGGTGATAGCACACATGTGACAACAAACAACAGTCAACGATAACAAGTGTTCCGGTAGAATTTTTTGTGCTATTGGTTGACAACATATTTTGCGCTATCGACGATAGCGAAAAGGGAAATAGTCTATACCATGATGAAGCAAGGTGCCAATAACAGAGAAAACATACTACCGGTTGACAACAAGAGATAATATAAGGAACATGATTGACTGATAGGAGAAAAACTCACTCCCGACCGAGACCAGAGAGAGTTATGCATTCGGTCATAAGGGAAGAAAATGCTAGCCTTCGGGAGTAAATTACATGAAACCGACTAAATGTAGGAATGAACTAGGCATTAATGGAACAAGTACAAAGTTTGTTCAACCACCAGTTTAATGAAGTATGACACCGATGACTGCCCATGTAATCAAAGGACCAATTTGTATGGCTTCCCATACCTCTTTAATGAAACCTGTTGGTTGGTGAGGAAATTTCAAGGATTTTCATCTATATATTGGAAAATTTGCCTCATTTTGAGGGAAAACATTATGTGATGTAAAGGAAGTTTGTCAAAAATTTCGAGATCTTTTATTAGTTGCAGCCTCAAATTTGGGCATTTTGTAAAATATTTTTTCCTTGTATCTACTATGTAATGGATTATTCATCCCTGTGAGTAATAAAATTTGTGTTTTGTGGATTTTCCTTCCCTAACTCGAGTTGTATTGTATTTATTTCCTTCCATTTTATTTGAAGGTACATTGTGCATATTTCAATCCCTCTGTAGGACCCGAACTTGTTGCGCCCCATGAAGATGAAGACGTAAATGTTATTTTCAGACTGTGACACTTTTTCTGCCCTCTCCCACTCTTTTTGCTCCTCATTTTCACTCACTTGGAATATCTCCACTCCCCTTGTTCTTAGTGTTATCACCTCCCTTAGTTTAGGAATTTGATTTTATGCATCTCTCTCTTCCCTGGTCCCTTGAAATATATGTTAGTCTTAGAATAGTTGCATTTCCCTTTCTAGGAGTAGTTTTAGCATTAGGAATATGTAGAGGAACCAGCCTTGTCTAGAGGTTTGTCTTAACGCAAGGGTCCCACACCTTGAGACAATCCCATGTTATTTAAAAGTAGGGATATGTAATGTACAAATATTTGGGTGCTACTTTTTTACATAACAGTGTCCTGAGTGGGTGCTAGTGTCCTGAGACCACAAATGACTGATGTGAAAAAACAGATAGACATAGACCCTTATGACCTGACCAGAAGTAAATGTAGAAATGAGAAGTGTAGAAGAGATTCACAATAGAAGTCACTCAAAGAACATAAAAGGACAAGGAAAGTGTCACCAATGTGTGGTTTTCTCACTTAAACTCCATGCATATAAACACATACCGATGGGATAGTAAAGTGGTGATACATGCATAATTTTGTGTCTACAATTGATAAATTCGAGTTTTGCATTGTATTAGTTAATGGTGATTTAGCATGTTCACAATTTTTAATTTTTTGAAATTTAAACTATCAAAAACACTACTTGACGTAATCCATTTAAAGTTTAGAATATTTTATTACATATGCAACACCTAAACATTTAACATAAATTCTTTTCACTTAACATTTAGTCAAGGCTTTGTAAAGCCATGAGCTACTTGTTCTCGAGTTATTTGATAGACTGATTTAGAGATGATTGGTTTAGAGTTACTTGGTCAGAGTTGATGGTGTAAGTCCATAAACTACTTGTAAAAATAACATTAAAGAGGAGAAATAAAAATGTTCATTGTAGAATTTTTTTTGAATGATTTTAAGATATTTGATAAAGAACTTAAGTTAAAAACATATAATTAAAAATTTGGACCATTTATACTAACAAATGCAGACCACTTATATTAGCATCTTTGAATAATTTATACTAGTAACTCCAAACCCTATTTATACTAGCTGGTTAGTACCATTTATACAAACAACTATGGACCATTTATATTAGTATTATCGGACTAAGAAATTGAAAAAAAAAAACATTAGGGAGGAGAATCAAAATCATTCGTTGTGGAATACTTTAGAATGATATTAAGATATTTAATTAAAAACATATACTTACATATCTATAACATTTATACTAGTAGTTCAATATCATTTATACTAGCATCTATATAGACCATTTATACTAGTAGTTTTGACCATATATACTAGCATTATCAAAATTAGAAACTACATAAAACAACATCAAGGAGGAGAATCAAAATAATTTGTTGTGGAATACTTTCAGAATTTTGTTATGATATTTAATTAAAAAATTTAATTCAAAACATATACTAGTATCTCTAGACCATTTATAGTCGTCCCTCCAGAGCATTTATACTAGTAGCTCCGAACCATTTATATTATCACCTCAAGAGCATTTATACTAGAAACTCTAGATCATTTATACTAGTAGCTCTAGACCATTTACAATAGCATCTCCGGACCATTTCTACAAACATCTATGAACCATTTATACTAGCATTATCAAACTCAAAAATTGGAAAAAATAACATAAGAGAGGAGAATCAAAATCATTCACGATGGATTACTTTTGTAATGATATTAAGATATTTAATTAACAACATATACTTACATCTCCATGCCATTATAGAGTTACTCCATACCACTTATACAAGCAGCTCCGAACCATTTGTACTAGTATATTATAACCATTTGTACTAGTAGCTCTAGATCATTTATACTAGAACTCTAGACTATTTATACGATTAGCTCTAGACCATTTATAATAGCATTATCAAACTCAAAAATTGTGAAATAGAACATTAGAGAGGAGAATCAAAATCATTCATTGTGGAATAATTTTGGAATGATCTTAAGATATTTAATTCAAAACTATAATTAAAAACATATAATTATAGCTCCAAACCATTTATACTAGCAACTTCGGTCCATTTATACTAACAACTCCATGCCATTTATAGTAGTAGTTATTAACCATTTATACTAGAAGCTCCAAACTATTTATACTAACACCTCCATAGAATTTATACTAGCAGATCCAAATCATTTATACTAGCAGTTATGGAACATTTATACTAGTGTTATCAAACTTAGAAATTAGAAAACACAACATCATGAATAAGAATCAAAATTGTTCACTATGGAATGCTTTTGGAATGATATTTTAAGGATATTTTGTGTTTTGATGTTGCATTAACATTTTATTATTATTAGTAAATAGTTTTGAAGGGACTATACCCTATTACAATAAGGGCTCAACAGCCAAATAGAGCTATAAAGGGACAACAAAAGAGGATCAAAATCTTGATAAAGCATTATGCCCAGCAGTAACCAAAATATAGTTACTAGTAGAAAGTGAAACAGGACACAAAATGCAACAAGACAACAAAAAAACATAAAAAAAACAATGAAAAGACTAAAATATAGTAGCGTTTAGAATGAATCCCTCTAGTCTAAGGGAGATTATTTCTTGGAAGCTCTGTCGATCCTGGATTTGATTATTTGTAGTGAAGTGAACAACATCAAAGTGGTGATGTGCATGGGGTCACTTGCATTCAAATTCGATATGGTTTGAATTCTCTCCTTGTCAGTCCCCTAGATAGTTTCAGGGACCCCGCTAAGTATGGAAATGTTGCAAATGTGTTGTTCTAAAAATTCACTAATGGCATTGAACATAACCATGTTATGGTCATGCCTGCCTTTGGATCTCCCCAATCTATTGTCCAAAGAGTTCAATTTCTTGTAGATGTCTACAATCTGATCATTCGGATTATCAATTTCATCATCAGCCTTTCTTTTGGCCTTTTATTTGGTAATGTGTTGCAGGTCCTTCTTTAAATTCATCATCTCATTTTCCAAAAAATCCAACCTGTGAGGAGTATTATTCCCCTCTTATTGAAAGGCTGTATCCTAGCTAGCATTACTAATATGTAGTAGATTATGCACAAATTCCATCTCTTTAGTGCTTCTAAGAACCCGAGTAGAGTGAGATGTAAATTTTTGGAAGTTTTGGGTTCTTAGTCTTGGGTTTGGAAGAGGTGTTCAAGATGGAAGTGGAAGCAGTGATGGTAGGGATGTGTAGATCACTGGGAGAGGGTGGGAAGACAAGGAACTTAGAGACACATAGGTTATGAAGTAAAAAAATAAGGCCTTAGTGAAGAGGAATGGATTATGGAATTATAAAATGGAACACTCAAGGGAATTTATCAAGTAATGCGGTAAGCGAGGTCGTAGATTGTCTTATAAAGTGGTTAAGAAAGACTAGGTGCTTGAAAGGGACTATTATGTAGCATCCTTCTAAGGAAATGTACCTAACCATCATTTTTGTAACCTCATCAAAAGGCTTGGGGATAAATCTTACCCTAACACTCACGAGCTTAAAAATTTGAACTCCTCACCGTCAATCAAAGAATTTCTTTTCCTTGGCAGTCTTATCGATCCTTTTTTTGAAAAAATGATATCCCTCTAACTCGAGGCCTATTACCTCAGCTATCAATTCTTCATTTATAATTACTCGGTGACCACCATACTCCACCTTTCTATCCTTCTAGTCCATTGTGAAATGAACTGAAATATTTTTGTCATGCCCCTGAATGCGCTCTATGAAGTTGGAAATGCCTCCCTTTTGAAGGAGGTTTCATAGATATTTGTTTTTCTTTCAAGCTAGATCACTGCAAGGCTCATGTTGGCAAGGGGCACCTCCCATCTCCTTCTCCCTGCTACTCCTATAATTTTTCAACTCGAGACCCTCATTTGAATCGTTTCTTTCCTTATGTTTGTCTTGGTTTTTAAGAACCCAACCACTTGTTTGAAAATCATGGGAGTTATTATGGCCACGTAGTTAGGATGATATTTCTCACCTGTGTGATCTTTCACACCCGCTAAAGCCTACGCCATCTCATTATAATTCCTGCTCCATGCATGGTTTCCCATATTTATCCGCATTAATGTTATTATGTACCTCCTTAGGGATGTAATTTTTATTATCGAAAATGGTTAGATTATTATCGACGCCAAAATTGGCCAAGGTATCCGCTACCTTATTCCCCTCCCTATAAGTATGCCTAATGTTGATATTCTTGAAATTTTGACAAATATTTATGGATTCCATAATGAAGTCCTTAATAGTCTAGCTAGGAGGAGAAAACTGATTAAGGTGATTGATAATGTTTAGTGAATCTCCTTCCATAATGATGTTTTGTATGTTATAATCCTTAACAACCCTTAGCCCCCATAGAGTAGCTAGGGATTCTACATAATGGTTTGTCTGAATCCCCATTTTTCTAGCATAGGTAGCAACTAAGTAGCCTTTATGATTGTGAATTACACCTCCCCTACAACAATCCCAGGATTACCCTTGGAGGCACCATCAAAGTTTAGTTTGTGTCAATTAATATCACGAAGGTTGCATTAACATTATTATTTGTGTTGTTATTAATAAATGTTTCATTCCCATAACATTCTCCTCTTTTGTTACTTACAAAAATAGGAGTTGGAACTTTTAATATTGGTTCCTTAATGATCCATTCACAACTTCTAACCCCTATTACAAATTTTTCTTGATTAGGATCTAGGATTACAACATTCTAAGAAGAGATTTGCCACATAAAATATATATTGATTGATGAAATGAGCTTCATTGGATAAAGTTTCTAGAAAAAATAGGCTCAACTTGTTCAAACATTCCATGAAAAATTATACATCATTTTTTTGATGTTTATAATAATTTTGGTAGGATAATTCTAGAAACTTCCTACTTTGTTAGTGATAAACTGCCATATCATAGTAATTTTATGATAAGAATTCAAAACAATTGTTACACTGCTGGATATGTTATGATCCTCATGTGTGGATTTCACAAACGCTTTGAGGTTTTGGTGTAGCGGTTCATTACATTTGGTATCGAGTAACCACCCGGTTCGAGTCCTAACATGGGTGGCTACGCCAACATTGTAGTATTCGCTGGGGCTCGTATAGGGTAGGGAGTGGTCCCAATATATAGGTGTAAATCTAGCCCGAGGTCTAGGTTGCGAGAGTGGTGGGATGTTATGATCCTCATGTGTGGATTTTTTTGGTACCCAAATTTAATCTCCTTTAAAGACTGAGCAACATCATGGATTTTGACTAGACACTCAGAGGTAGATAGATAATCATGTATGTCATTTTGTAGCTGGGGAAGCAATTTATCTGACTTATTAGCACTCAGGTTTTAAAAGGAATGGGTAACACCTTAAAAGGATGTGATCTGATCCTAATTATTTTAGGTTGTGTCTTTCAACCAAGGTAAGAAAACCTATTTTGTAACCTCTGTTATTGAAGAACAATGATAAATCCTTCTTTTGCATAAATTTTATAGAGAAGACCTTGGGAAAATATGATCAACACACCAAATCTGACTCTCACGAGTTTCACTTCCCTAATCGTGGAGATACTCTCACAAGGCAAAGGTTAATAATGACATTTGGGACCCCGATTGCTTCTGCATGTTTTGGTAACAGAGATTATGCATTTTTATGCACACAGACAAACAGGGGTAGTACAGGGTAGGATTGGTTGTTTTTGAATAAATTTTTGGTGGGAGGTGGGGCAGGATGAACTTGATTCACCAGATCCTTGAGGAATCTTACAAAATGGAAGGTTAAACCAACATAATGCCACATAATAGCTAAAATATTTCTTTAACTAGAATATGTGCTTCAATGAAGGCCCAGATTAGCACTTTTTCACACAATCTTTGAGATTCTATCATGAAGGCTCGAGTTAGAAAATCCAACAAAGCATCAATATCTAATTCAAATCACACCTAAGGTACACCTAGAGGCTTACAGACAATCTCTGTCAATAGATGAAAGAAAAGTGATTTTAAATCATTTATTCCAATCCCAGATGAAAGCTCTTCTGAGAAATGAAATTGCAGATGCCACTAAACTATCACAAGGATTGAGGCCTGTGTGATTGAATCAAATTTTAATACAAGATTGCAATAGAAACAAGAAAAAACTTGCATACATTCATAAATAAAACAAACACATTTTTCTCAAGACAACACATAAATAACTCAAATTTGATTAAATCTATTAGCAGGGGAAAGTTTCTAGAACAGTCTCAGAGTTTGTTAATGGATGTACATTTTAACCACCTTGACATGATCAGATTTAATACAAAAGAGATATACAAGCTTCTCAAATGAATTCTCAAAATGATGGGCTCTGTCAAGCTTTTCTATTAGAAAATTTAGTCCCGACCCTAACACTCCAACCATTTGCATGAAAAATTTGTGCCATTTATAACATTTACAATAGAGCCCCTTCCCCCCCAAAAATCTAGACCTTGAGTGCTACCAGTGCTTGCCATGATCACGATCGTGATTCCCAAAATCAGATCTGTAAAAAGTTACCAGGTGCTCGAGGGGGAAATCTCATCGAATATCTCCCGCATTCAACTCCTTCCTCTAGTAGATCACTCTTTCTTAAATTTTCCAACCACTTCCACCCCTAATCTATCAAATCTGGCTCCTTGCGTGCTCAGGGAGAAGAAAAATAGAAAATCTGATCGAGCATGATAGTCAAACCATTTTAATGGCAAAATATGTCTTCCATATCTTCCCACCAAACTTAAATATCAACATTAACTCCCCTCTCTGCTTGGCATGTAGGAAATACCAAGAAATCATGAAGACTCACACTTCCAGGCATGTTTCAGTAAAAATGGGGGAAAATCAGATTCAGACTCTCAGCCTTGCTTGATTGATATTTACTTTGAATTTGGGCCATCCACGTGGAAGATTCAAACTTAAAAATAGACCCGGGGTTTCCTCTGACTTTTTACAACTTTTGGAAAAATGGAAAAATTTCACATTTTATTCTGCATCTCTGCCCTTGAGAAATGAGCCTGACACGTGTCTGAGGTGGGTCCCAAAGGAACCATGGATAAATTATTCCATTTGACCCTCTTTTTGGAAAAAGGAAAATTTTCCAAGTTTTCCCCATAGCTTTGCCCTTCTGCTTCAAGTTTCCAATGTGGGTCCCAATGGAACCACGCTTCCTTTTTTACTTTTAACTCTTTTTCCCACAAAGGAAATTTTTCTAATTTCCTCCGAAGGCCCACACCTCTGTCATTGACTGGAGAAAGCTTTGACCTTTCTTCCATCGGGCTTGGGGCCATTTTTGATATCTTAACCCTTTTGAGCATAAGAGGAAAAAATTATAAGTTACCTCCGATGGTCCACTTCCCCACTCCTTTTGACTTGTCAAACTGCCACGTGTGTCACTATGGCACACCTTGAAATGGTCCCAAAAATTGAGACCTTGAATGAGTGTGGGCTTGCCACGTGTCTGTCTTGGAAAAATTTGTTTGAAGGCTCGAAGATCAGCAGAAGGCATCAAGTGTCATGCTCTGAGTAGTCTCCTTTGGTCATTGAAAAGTCCAAGAAAAATGCAAAGTGAGTGGAGGCCTCCAAGTGTCCTCTCTGGAACTTCTTTAAAAACTTTGGCAAACTCCTATGTGTCTCCCTATTCTCCACAAAACTATTTTAGCTACATAAAAAATTTATCTAAGTCTGGGAAAAGTAGCGGAAACCTCCACATGTCCTCTCGACACTACTCCAAGGCCAAACCAAAAATTAGATCTTCAAACGAGTGTCATTCCTCCACGTGGACACATTTTTAAGTTGAGGTGATTCATAGAAATTTTGAAGTACCCAGCTGAGCCACATCCAACCAAAAGGTGCCATGTCCCCTATCGATGCAAGGATGTAAATTTGACCAGGAGAAATACCCATCAAACCGTAAAATATAGAAAAATGATCATTTGAGCCTGAAAATGAAAATTTCTCCAAGGATAGAGAATTTAGAAATGTTACAAGGCTCAAATATGTCCATTAGAGACACATCCATTCATTTTTCTTCAAGTATTTAGGGTAGAAATGATGAGGAAGACAAATCCCAACCATGGAGAATGAAAATATGGGAGAACCCGAGTTTTTAGATGAATAGAGAATGGGAGACCCAAATTACGACTTTTTTCCAGAGGAACAAAGAAATAAGGAGAAAACCATGGACCCATAAGTGATCTACGACCCATGAATAGATTAAAAATGGCAACAAATATTAACCAGGCACAACACGGGAAAAAAAAAGTGACAGAGGCCGTAAATCAATAGATTTTCAAAGGCCAAATTGGGCGAGACTATTTTGAGCACTAACATCGGCTCCGACTCGGGGGTGGGCACTTCCTGTGAGTGCCACAAGAATAAAGGTAGACCAAGTGGAAAAATATCCATTGGGCAACATAGTCAATTTACAGAGTAGAGAAACATACCCATCTTCAAAAACAAATAGAGAAACTAGTAAAATAGGTCACCAAGGACCAGAGCGAGTGAAAACACAAAAGATAGGAAACAAACAACAAACTATACACTATACAAAATATTTTCTTGATCCTAGGGAATCAATCCAAGAAATGCTTCAAATGCCTGCCATTAACAGGAAACTCAAGCAATTCACCATCTAAGTCCTTAAGGAAGAAGGTATGCTCACCAATCCTGATATCAATGGAGTAAGGGCCCATCCATAATGAGTCAAACTTGTCATGCTTTCCCTTATCCTCATGTCTGCTATCCATAACAACACAAGATCTCCAACATTGAAGGCCTTGGGAGTGACCTTCTTGTCAAATAAGCTTCTTTAGCCTTGCTCTAAACTTTACATGCCTCTAGTGGGATGCCCTCCTCTCTTCATCAAGTTCAAAATCTAGTTAATGCGAGCATCATAGGGACCTACCTCTTGATCCTCTAGTTGTTGAATGAACTGATATGAGGATAATTGCATATGCAGGGGCAACAGTAGGGCCTGAGTTCCATACACCAACTCAAATGGACTCTTTCTAGTGGCTCTTTTAGCAGTGATCCTATCTGTCCCAAACAACAACTTTAATTATTCACCCCACTTTCTCTTGTTTAGCTCCAAGGTTCTTGATAATCTTGAGAAATTTTTGTTTACTTGGACTCACTTGTCCATTTCCTTGGGGATTGTAATTGGAGGCATATGTCAAGTTGATCCCATACTCCTTGCACATTGCCATCAAAGGTTTAGCTCTAAAGCTCATGGCATTGTCAGCAACAATCTTGACTAGCACCCCAAACCTGTAGATGATATGGTTCAACAAAAATCCATGACAATTTGGTGTGTTTCTCTTTTGGTGGGGATTTCCTCCACCCACTTGGTGAAATAATCAGTGGCTACAAGAATCCACTTATGGCTAGCACTTGAAGGGTCTGAAATCTCACCAATGAAATCCATTCCCCATTGCTTGAATGGAGCTTCAATTGATATAGGCTGCAAAGGAAGGGAGCTTGAAGCTTTTAGTCTTCTAGAGAAGCACTGGAAACTCTCACATATTCTAACCAAAATATTTGTATCCTTGAAGAGAGTTGGCCACCAATAACCAGCCCTCAGGATCTTGTGTGTTGTGACTCTTACAACAAAATGTCCCCCACATACTCCTCCATGGAGATCAACAATTATCTTGGGGGCTTCTTTTTAGTAATGCATCTTAAGAGGACTCCCTCTGGGTTCTTCCAAGCCAACCCATAATCAGTAATGACATATTTCTGGGAGGCCAACTTAAGAGCCCTTTTCTAGTTCTTACTTAAATTATCAGGGTAGTATAAGTGTCTGAGATAGAAAATCACATCCTTGTACCACTCAAAACTCATCAACCTTTCAAAAACATCTGCCCTTTCTTCTTCTACCTCATTTACCTCAATAGTTTGCAAGTTGCTTTCAACCATAAGCTTAGCCAAGCCCAAACCTCTCACCAACTTCATGGTTTGGATATCCATATCATATTCTTGCAACTTGTTCACCCACCTACATCTTTTTCTTGAGACCTCCATCTCTGAAAAGATGTCTTTCACCATGGTGTGGGGAACATAAGCAACCACTTTAGAACTTAGAATGTAAGGTCTAAAAACCTTTGTTGCTTTTACCAAGGCAAATGCCTACTTTTACATTATAGTGTACTTCAGCTCAACCCCCTGAAAGGATTTACTGAAAAAGGAAATTGGCCTCTCAGTCCCTTCATCATCCTTTTCAGCAGGGGAAAAAAGAAATAGTGTTCTCTGAAGCAAAGGAAAATAGTTGGAAAGGCTTCTTATAATCTGGAGCTGCTAAAAAATAGGGGCATGTTTTAATGCCTCCTTGATTCCATTGAAGGCTTGGATGGCAGCCTCCTCCCATTTGATGACCTAGTCTTTCTTTAGCATGGAAGTGATTGGAATGGTCAACTCAACAAAGTTTGATATGAATCTTTTGATGAAGTTTATCTTCCCAAAGAAGGACTAAATTCCCTTCTTGGTTCTTGGGATTGGGACCTTGTTGATGGCCTCTACTCTTTCTGGATCAATCATCACTCCTTCTTATGACACAATGTGACCAAGAAACTTTTCCTTCTGCACTCCAAAATGGCACTTCTTTGGATTGAGTGAGATGCCATATTCTCTACATCTTATCAACATCTTCTCCAAGTGCAGTAAGTGGTCACTTCTCTTTCTAGAAAACATAGTCACATCATCTTGGTAGACAATAATAAACTCATTGATGTAACCAGCAAAAGCAACATCCATTTCTCTTTGGAAGGTGGCTCTAACATTCATCAGACCAAAGGGCATCCTGACATACACATATGTTCCCCAAGGAGTAGTAAAGGCTGTCTTGATCCTTTCTGATTCCTTCACCACAACTTGGTTATAACCAGAGAAACCATCCAAGGTAGAGAGAAATTCAGACCCAGTCACTAACTGTAGCATGTTCTCCATATTTGGTAAAGGATAATTATCCTTCATTGATGCTCTGTTCAGATTCTGAAGTCCACACATAACCTGATATCACCATTCTTCTTTCTTACTAGTACTAGGTTTGCAACCCAAGAAGAATACCTAGTGGGCTGAATAATCCCTCCATCTCTCAGCTTCTTCAGTTCCTCTTGCATCTTGAGAGATAAGAGTGGGTTGATTGGCCTCTGTTTCTTCCTGAATGGATTTGCATTAGACTCCAAGGGAATCTCATGTTGAAACAGGTCCTCTCTATATGCTTTTAGTTCAGAATAGGTCCAAGCCATGCAATCTTGGTATTTCTTCAACAATTGGATGTATGACTACTTCTCCTCCTTGCTGAGATTGTTACCTAACAAATTTTCCTTGGCTTCTCCTTTGTGCCAAGGTCATGCTCCTCAATATCCCTTGAGGCTGCCATGCATCTGTTAACAATGTGATCAACATTATCAAAATTGGACTCAAGAGCAACCAGTCCTCTAGGAATGGTATTGGTTTTTAGTTGGATGATTCCCTTGCCAAACAAGGTTTCTTTTCCTTCTGTTGTACATACCATTGGCTCCAAATCAATGCATTGATTAGCAAACTCTCCCTTGTTTTGTAGAAATCTTTTGATCTGAGCATCATCATAAAAACCTGCCAATGTTTAATGTTGTCAGGGAAAAGGTCTTGTCAATACCTCAACATCATATTCACAATATGGGGACATTACAATTGTCAAACCGAGACCCCAACACTGCAAGCTTTTTCCAAGTCATTGAATTTCCTATCATGATGCACTATGTTGAATGAATCAAACATCTCAATAAGATCCCAAACTGCATGTTTATACTGTTTCATTCATTGATTCTTTGTGGCATACAATTTTCTGACTTGTTTTACAATTAATTATGAGTCTCCTTTGACAATGATGTCCTTGATACCATATTTCCAAGAAATTATTAAACCCAACAACAATGCCTCATACTCAACAATGTTGTTGGTGCACTCAAAATTGAGTTTGAAGGAAAAAACAAATTTTTCCTGACCGGAGAAAAAGAAACAACACCAACACCATTCCCAAACTTGGAGCAAGCTCCATCAAACAATAGAGTCCAAGGAGATCCCACTTGTTCAAGACACTTTGCATTCCTCAATCTTGTGCTCCTTTCCATCAACAAATCCTACAAATTTGTCAACATCAACATTTGTGTACAATACTTCATAGGATACATTGTTGAGATCCTCAATAAGATGCAATATTTTATTTTCTCCATACAACCCGACAAGGCTGCCTTTAATTGGAATGGTGGCATAGGAAATATTCATTTGGACACTCCCACCAACACTAGTAGCCCATTTTTTTGATAGTAGCATGCCCCACTTGGCTAGGCAATCAACGATGACAACATCAAGTTTTAAATTTTTACTTGGGTAAGTTGCAAGCTGCACCACCAAACCCTTCACACATCCCACTACTGGCACTTCTCTGGAATCCATGGTAGTGTAATTCCCATATGCTTCTGTCACTTTGATATTCAGCTCATTCATGACTTCCAGAGGCATGACATTACATAATGCCCTTGAGTCAAACATGCAGTTGTGCAGCAGTCTGTCCTTAATGATCAAAGTGGTGAAGAATGGATCCACATTCATCTGAGAGTCCACCAAGGATGTCCCCAAATAGACCTCAGGTGGTTCACCTAGTTCCTCTAATTTTGGTGGTGTTTCTAATTCTTGAATGATTGGAGGAGTCTCCACAATATTTACATTTTTGTCTAGGGCAGTCTTCTCTTCTTTCAATCCTAAGTATTAAAATTCTCTCTTTTTGTGCTCAGGAATCCTAAGCAACTCAACAATTGGAACAAAGACTTTGATTTGACTTAAAACTTGGGCAATATCATATGGGACATTCCTTGGCAAGGCAATATTGGAAGGAAAGCCAACACACTCATTAGGTGGTATATGATTTTTGATAACTTGGGCATGAGGAGGGATATGATTTTTGTTTAGAACTATAGGGCTTTTGGCAGATGCCTCTTTCTTAGGAGCCTCTTTAGGAATGTTTGAAAGTAAGGGAGCTTTTGGCTTGGCTTGAGGCCCTATCCCTTTGACATCCTTACTTCTTGTGTTATATTCCTTCTCTTGAGCAACAACAACATTCATCAATAACTTGTCTATCCTCCTCAGATGGAATTCCTCCATCATACTTATTTATCATTAAAGCCCTTAAATATTTAAAAGTCATTATTGGGAAATTCAAAATCTTGTATAGTATCTACTTCTAAAATATGAGAGGGAGGAAGAATAGGTACCCTATGAATGTAGTCCCAAAAAGTGGCAGCAGTCCGAGCACTTATCACCTCAGTTGAAGTTGCCCCTTGTTGTAAGCTTGTGGAACAACCCATCATGCATACATCATCATCATTGTCATCATATGCCTCTTCTTCTTCTTGCTGATATTCTTCACAAGGAGCATGGGGCATGAAACATCTATCACACCAATCAATGACATTTATCTCCTCCACCATAGCAACTCTAGTAGCCAAAGGATTAGGTACCATTATGTTATCCCTAGCTTGGGACTATCTATTTCCAAATCCAATAGGTCCCTTGCCTTTGTAATCAGATATTTTGTGATTTGTGAACCTATCTTGGCCTTATTTCTTGTGTTGACCTTGTGAGCTCTACCAAATTCCTTTCTCATCCCGGGCTAGTTTGTAGGAAATTTCTTTGACAACCCCTGCAAAATTTTCACAACTTCTTCCAAATCAACAACCTTGCTTGTTTGAGGCTTTTCTAGGTTAACCAATTTTACACCCTCCCTTTTAGAGGCTTTCCAATTGCCTTGATGTTGTTCTCTATTTGCAGAGCCATGGTGAAGGCCTACCTCAAATTTGTGGGGTTCTTATCTCTTAAGTAATATGCAGCCTTTTTATCAAATGCATCAAAATATTTGATCAAACATGACTCATCACAAGGCCTTATCCTAACAGAAATCTCCTCAAGGTCTTATTAAACCTTGTGTTGAAATCATGTACTTGACTCATTAGGATTCTTTTTGATGTTTTAAATTTTTTTCAAAAGAAACCTAGGGTTAGTTCTATCACCATACTATAATCTAAATGCATTACTCATCTCAGTCCAAGAATCAATAGAGTTATCTAGAAATGCTTTATACCAGTCCTTGGCATCCTCTTCCAATGTATGGATAAATAGCTTGATATATACATCTTCATGTTCAATCTCAAAGTCTTCCATCATATTGATAAAAATATTTAGATGTTGATCACCAGTTATAGCATTTTTCCTTGGAACTTTGGCATTTTGTTCCTTACATCTTGAGGAACTGCATTTGGATAACCAACCATTCCCATAAAATTTATAGGTCCAAAGGTGTTTATAACAAAAGGGGGTCTGGGTGGGGGTCAGGCCATGTTGATTCGATAAGGTGACCCAAGAGGGGTGACAAATTGATAAGGGGTGAGGGTCCTTGGAACACAGGAGTATAATTTTCAAAATGGATACCCCTCAAAGGCCTTGTCTCTTGGAAATCCCTATCAACCTCAGAAAAGATAGGTGCAGAAATGTGAAGCAAACCATTCAAAATAAAATGAAGGCCCTTCTCCAGTTGAAGAATTCAATTCCACAAAGAGGCTACTTGATTCAGAGTCACTTGAATGGCAATCTTCAATGATAGGCCAATCACTTTCATCAATGGAGATCCCCTTCTTTTTTTTTGTTCTCCCACAACTCTCTAGGCTTTTCTTCCTTCTGATTTTGCTTTTCCTAGCTCTGGAAACAATGTCCTAGCAGGATCCCTAGCAAAGAAATATCTTCTTCCTTCCATATTTACAAATATTAGTAACAAATATGACTTTGACAGAGTTTTAAGACACTGGTACTCATTAAAAATTAAATCAACAGGGATTCGCCACTAAGGATTTCCACCCTAGTTGTGAAAATACACTAAATATGATATGTCAAATGTCTGTTAATGCTAGAAACTAGAAATGGAAAGATTCTAACTTTTCTTTACCCAAATTTATCAAATGAAAGCTAGTGCACTAGGTGTGAAAACTGAAAGAACTACACACAACACTTGGAGCATACAAGAAGTGTTTTACTAGGGTCTAAATGTGAGCTGTAAGTCCCTAGAAATGGCACTAGAAGCATGTTGTTGACGGGCTAGATGGATATGAAATAACAAAAAATCAACAAATCGGTCACAACAACTTAAACAATCCCCAGAAATGGTGCTAGAAGCATGTTGGTACCCAAATTTAATCTCCTTCAAAGACCGAGCAACATCATGGATTTTGACAGGACACTCAGAGGTAGATAGATAATCATGTATGTCATTTTGTAGTGGGGAAGCAATCTATCTGACTTGTTAGCACTCAAGTTTCGAAAGGAGTGGGTAGCACCTTAAAAGGATGTGATCTGATCCTAACTATTTTAGGTTGTGCCTTTCAACCAAGGTAAGAGAACCTATTTTGTAACCTCTTGTTATTGAAGAACAATGATAAATCCTTCTTTTGCATAAATTTTATAGAGAAGACCTTGGGAAAATATGATCAACACACCAAATTTGACTCTCACGAGTTGTCACTTCTAGATCATGGAGATATTTTCACAAGGAAAAGGTTACTAAAGACATTTGGGACCCTGATTACTTCTGCATGTTTTGGTAATAGAGATTATGCATTTGTATGCACACAGGACAAACAGGGTAGTACAGGTAGGATTGGTTGTTTTTGAATAAATTTTTGGTGGGAGGTGGGGCAGGATGAACTTGATTCACCAAATCCTTGAGGAATCTTACAAAATGGAAGGTTAAACCAATAGAATGCCACAAAATAGCTAAAATATTTCTTTAACTAGAATATGTGCTTCAATGAATGCCCAGATTATCACTTTTTCACACAATCTTTGAGATTCTATCATGAAGGTTCGAGTTAGAAAATCCAGCAAAGCATCAAGATCTGAGTCAAATCATGCCTAAGGTACACCCACAGGCTTACAGATAATCTCTATTAATAGATGAAAGAAAAGTGATTTTAAATCGTTTATTCCAATCCCAGATGAAAGCTCTTCTGTGAAATGAAATTGTAGATGCCATTAAACTCTCACAAGGATTGAGGCATGTGTGATTGAATCAAATTTTAATAAAATATTACAACATAAACAAGAAAAACTACTCGCATTCATTCAGAAATAAAACAAACACGTTTTTCTCAAGACAACACAAAATAACTTGAATTTTATTAAATCTATCATTAGGGGAAAGTTTCTAGAATAGTCTCAGAGCTTGTCAATGGTTGTACATTTACAACCACCTTGACATGATCGATTTAATACAAAAGAGATATGCAAGCTTCTCAAATGGCTTCTCGAAATGATGGACTCTGTCAAGCTTTTCTATTAGAAAATTCAGTCTCAACCCCTAACACTCCAACCATTTGTACGAAAAATTTGTGCCATTTATAACATTTACAAAAGAGCCCCTTTCCCCCTAAAAATCAAGACCTTGAGTGCTACCAATGCTTGCCATGATCACGATCATGATTCCTAGAATCAGATCTGTAAAAATTTATCAGGTGCTCGAGGGGGTAGATCTCATCAAATATATCCCACATTCAACTCCTTCCTCTGGTAGATCACTCTTTCTTTAATTCACCAACCACTTCTGCCCTAATCTATCAAATCTAGCTCCTTGCATGCTCAGGAGAAGAAAAATAGAAAATACAATAAATCATGATAGTTAGACCATTTTAATGGTGAAACATGTCTTCCAAATCTTCCCACCAAAATCAGATATCAACATTAACTCCCCTCTCTGCCCAACGTGTAGGAGATACCAAGAAATCATGAAGACTCACACTTACAGGCATGTTTAAGTAAAAATAGGGGGAAAATCATATTTAGACTCTCAGCCTCCGTTGATCTTTACTTTGAATTTGGGCCATCCACGTGGAAGATTCAAACTTAAAAATATAGCAGGGGGTTTCCTCGACTTTTACAATTTTTGGAAAAATGGAAAAATTTCACATTTTGTAACATCTTGATCATCGTAGTTACTACGATGACTTTCCCTTTTGATATTTCAAATGTAAACATGTGATTTTTATTAAGAAGGTGTATTCCTTCGATGTTGAAAATCATGTTTGCAAAGAGTAAGTATTGTTGTTCTAAATTCATGCTTATTGTGGTTCTGTTTAATGGAAAATGATATCATTTTACTTTGCAATTCGCAAGTTGTGAACCATCATAATTGTTTTCATACTTGATATATATATATATATTTAACAGAACACCTTGAATCAATTCCATTGATCCAAGGTATACTTCAATTTTTCTTTATTGCCATCTTGTTGATTGATTTTCTAAAAGAAATGTATTTCGGAACCAAGTTGGGTTTTTCTTGTAAATTGTAAAGAACCTAGTTTCAAGTATTCTTGCTCGGCATCATGCTGCCAATGGTAAGATTTGATCTCCTAAATACATAAACTATAACACGGGATATCGTGAGAAGGTAAAATATTTGTTATAAGAATATTGAGGTGAATATTTTAGCCTTGGACGAAATGTCCTGTGCTACATTGGCTTTAACCTAAGGTGGAAGACCCATTGAGACCTATTTTTGAATTATTATGGTTTTTTCTCTAACTTATGTTGTAATGACCTAACCTACTTGGAGTTTAATCTAAAAGGTTGTAACTTAACCTAGGATAAATTCTAATACCTAAGGGCTAAGGTGGAAACCTAACTATTAATAAGGGGACCTAAACTATTACTAATCCTAAGGGGGACCTATGGGATTATGTGGCAAGTGGAGGACAATGGAAATGGTTTCTAGACTATTAATGTGGAATAAATTACAGTCCTTGCATTCTTTTAAATTGCCAAGTTTGCGGAAGCATGGGAAGTTAGTGGATGTTTAACTAACATTGTTGCTAAATTTAAAATACATGCAAAAATCTAAAATGGAAATTCACCAAGTTTGAATTGGCGGTGGCATGAGGAAAGAGGGGGAAATTGCATTCAATGCAATTAATGGCATTGGTTTTGGTGAAGAAACCTACCTAGGAAAGAGGAGAAGCAAGTTTTGTGGGAATTATTATTCATTTGGTTTTCTAGTTTTTCTCTATGTTTGGTTGCCCTTTTGAGCTTGAAAATTTATTTTTGACCCATTGTAATCTTGAGCACCTTCAAGCATTCTTTGAGCTTGTGGAAACAAAAAGGTAATTGGGAAATTTGGCTATTGAAGTTGTTGCAGAGAAGAAATCCTTGAAAAGATTCAATTTGTTATCTTCTACAAGTTAACAAGAAATCTTACCAGGCATGTTAGGCTCTTCCTGTTAAACAATTATGCTCTTTATTAAACATCTTCATTAAAATAACTTTTCTCTTAGAATTGAGTGGTTTTGTGGAAATATTCTAGTGTGTTTCTAGTTATGATCTTCTATTTGAATTTGTTATTTGGAAAAGTTGCAATATGGGTGATTTCTAGATGTCTGCATGTAAAATCAATGTTCTTAGAAGGAACCGTAAATGTATGTGAACTCGTCATTGCTGTTATGATTTTAATGAAATAGGTGCTTATATTTTTGTCTCCTTGTGGGTTTGAAATTGTTGAATGTAACAAAGTGATATATTTACTCTTTTTCCTGAGTTGTATATGCTCGAAAGCTATGGATTTCGTTGAATGATAAAGCGGGACTTTGTTTGAAATTGTCTTCATTGCTAGAAATGTGGTTTAAATATGACTTGGTTATTTGAAGCCTTGCGAATACCAAGTTTTCATTCATATTTCATGGTTTGGAAGAGATATGTTACTTCTTTTACTTCTGGGTACCCATAATGATTGTTTAAAAAAAATTTATTTTCTTATTTGAACCTGAGATTAACTCGGTTTGCTTGTTTGAAGGATTATGTCAAAATATATAGTTTTTACTTCCTTTTGAAGTCGATGATGAGTATAGGTATTATGAATGACAATTCCTTTGTAATTTTTATTGTATTTGAACTAGGATGAATTCTTTCCCTTTGCAATTAAACGATTTCTTTTATTCTTGTGGAATTGGGATCAAGTTTTACCTGGTTGTAATCTTTTAATCATTTTAATCTTTAGGATGAACTTGCTTGTTATAGCATAAACAACCATTAATGTAAGGATGCAACTAGAAGGTCAATAGTTGCTTGATAAATTGAGTTAGCTATAATTAAATTCATTGAAAACTTCTGTCAAGGTAGCTAGAAGCTATTGAGGTTGTCCATGTTTCAGGTTGAGGGAAGTATACTATTTTTAACCGATTTATATGTTACAGTTTTTATATTTTGGTAAAATATTGGTATGAAGTATTGAGAATCCTTTATCATTTTGACTATTGACCCTTTCGAGTTGTGGGTTTCAAATTCTTTTATTACTTTTATGCAAAAAAGGGAAAAGTTGGTTATTACCTCTCTCGATTGGTTACTTATGTTACTATCCCTCCTTACATGAAATCGACCAGTTCGGTCGTGCTAACCGTATAAGATTGTAAAATATATAATAGGAAGAAATACTTCTTTCTTCTCCTCTTTTAAATTTCTATTAAGGAGATATTGAATCGATGTGCAATTTCCTTCGAGTGTATGTAAATGTGATTTGCATTTTATGTTCACTCTGAGTGGGGTAAAATACTATACTATGTTGTTGAATTTTGAAAGGTGAAAAAGTCACCTTCTTTGGTGTCGATCACTATCTTTCTCTTTCATTGAACTTGGTCAAATCCGAGTGCTTATTAGATCGGAAAGACTTTTCATTTGAGTATAATTTATTCCATCATAAAGCTTCCATTTACTAAGATTAAATGAAATTGTTCTTGTTTTTTATGATTGGTAAATCATTACTTCTCTCAATTACCTCTCTTTTGGGAATTGTTAAAGTTAACATATATACTTATTTCTTTTTTGAACATTGAATTAAATATGGAAAGAACTCTACACATTATAGTATGGAATAGCTAAGAATTCGGGGATACGATGTTGCTTGTCATTTGTAAATTCACTAAGAGATTTCTAAGTAGGAATGTTGTTTGATCATGATGTTTATTTATTAAGATGAGGTCATTTAATCCATTCTTATTTTAGTGGTGTTATATTCTTATGAGTTATCTACTTGAATTTATTGAACGTTTCATAAAAGAAGTGTTATTTTATTGAGACAGTTAGTCAAGAGCACATCATTTTAATGTTAAGTGCTTAACATGCTCAGTTCGATGAAATGACCCATGCTAGAAATTTTTATAGATGGACTCCATAAGTGTTAGAGAAGATGTACTCTTTTATGACACTTCTCTCATTTTTAGAGGTTGGACCTTATATGAAACATTGTTATTCCTTTTGGATGTAATTGAAAAGAAAAGTTTTATTATGTTGAGTTATCATTGTTGTTTGAATAAGTGAAGTTTGAATACTGTAATTTACAATATATACATATATTACTTTGAGGAATGAGAAAAGGAATGGTGTGCTATTTTAATTATTATATCATTATTAAATTTTTGAATGAAAAATTGTGAAGTTATTCTTATTCTTTAAAATTGTACCTGTATAAACGATGACTGTTAGATTTTAAAAGGATATAATGAAAAGGAGGGAATTGACACTCTTCTCTTCTCTTAAATACAACCTATAAGTTAGAATGTACAAATGGTTAATATGTTGGTCAATATAGATTATCAATTAACTTGATAAAAGAGTAACATACATATGAAATCATGTTTAATTAATCATTGAAAATGGATCTTAACTAATGGATGATGAGGAAAGAACAATTAGGTCCGGAATAAGAATCCATTCATACCCTTTAGGGTGTCATATCCAAAGGATACTCGAAAGAGGAAATCATATCTCCTCTTAATAAACCTTAAATTAAGGTAAGATAATTGAAAAGAAATGGATTCATGTGTATAAGAAATAGACCTCATTCAAATGAGGTCTAATATAAAGGAAACCTAAATTTAGATTTAGTTGCGAATGAACTTGATTAAGCTTAGTAAGTTAATCTTACTATGTTAAGCTGATTTGGACTATACGTCTGAGACTTTAAATAACAAACCAAGAAATGATATACAATCCTTCAGAAGGGAGGAGTGATTATATATTAAGGTTCATGATAATTTAAGTCATTCATAGCTAACAACTGTAATGAACGAAGAGGTTAGAGGATTAGCAAGGTTGCTGAAACTTATTCTTAAATCATAACGATAAGAAAGTGATCAACCTCTTAGCTGGATATGTATCCCTAGATGGGAGGATTCCACAGGATGTTGGTACATACCAACTATAATAAGGTGTCATCATGAAGGCTGGGTCTTCATGACGACACAATGTTGCAGCTGACATGTTGCAACACCTTTATGAATCAGATCATCTAGGTTTACATAAGCTTGAAATTGGCCTCATTTTTAATTTGGACCAAGTTAGGAACACGTCCTTGTATATGGAGTGACTCATAATGAATAAAGGTAACTAGACACACACAAATGACTAGGGTCAATGAGGTATGTCTGTGTACCCTTAGTCATCACGAGTGCTTCCTATACCTTTTCATATTGTTGACTTGGATTAAGGTTCAACTTTGGACAAGAGGACTGACAGGAGTTAGAAAAGACCATTCTAGATAACAGATGAAGTGGGGTGAAGGATGTATTCCATTGATGAGTATGTCATCTAGGAATATAATCATGCTACACATGTGAAAATATTTGGCCAAAGTATCGCAAGCTGCTAGTTGCGTTGTCCTGGATCACCTAGTTTAAGAAGTAGGATTTCAGATGAATATCGGTAACAGATATTTAGATAGGCCTCTTAAATAGAACACTTCAATACCTGAAAGGGTAAAGAGAACCAAGTATACTTAGTATACATTACATTGAACTAACATGAAGGATTGGTAAGAAGCCGAGTCATGAAATGAGAGATCGATGAAACTCCGAGCCATGAAATGGGAGATCGGTAATTCATTGAGTCATTACAACTACATATGGTTATCTATTATGAGATTTAATGGCATAGAATGTTTGTTCCATATTATGAGTATGCGAATAGAGAACATTGATTTGAAAGTAATGTGTGTTTTAAATAATAATCATTTAAAATAGAGAATGTTATTTAAAACTTGGAACATGTGTTATAAATTATGATAATTTAGAGCAGGGAACGTTATGTGAAAAAAAATTCCCTTGTTCTAGAGTCGTAAATGTGAATGTTACATCTTGGTATTAGAGTTGAAGGTTACATTTTCTTGTTAAATAGAAAATGGCTAGAACAAGAGGGAATGTTGTAAACAACCCGCTACTAGGTGGAGAAGAAAGTACCACCCAGAAACTTGATGAGATCCTTGCTGCCCTCATGGACACAAGAGATCATCGGAATGTATTGGAACAAAAAGCACTGGGAAATGAGGAGGAGGAAGAAGATGCTAACAATGATGATCAACCACCTTCTTGGATAACACCAATGGAAGGAATCAGGGTGTTGATAATAGTAATGTGAACGTGCCTAATCAGCCTGAAAATAAAAGGGCAAGATTAGCAGTAGAACTCACTAATGATATAAAAAGAATAAGCTCTCCTAAGTTTGATGGAACTATGTTAGGAGACGGGGCTGAGAATTGGCTCAGTGAAATGGAGAAGTAATTTGCTATAAGAAACTTCTCTGAAGAAACGAAAGAAATATGGGGAGCGTATTAGCTTTCCCATGAGGCATCTTCATGGTGGGATAGCCAAAAGGCTGAGTTGAATATTATTGAATCAGACATAACCTGGGATCAATTTAAAGGTTATTTTAGGCAACGATGGCTACCTCAACTTTATTATGATTAGAAAATGACTGAATTTCAGAACTTAGCACAAGGAAAGTCAATGTGAAAGAGTATTGGGAAGGGTTTACTAAACTCCTTAAGTATGTGCCTCAATATCAGACTGATGAGAAGTTCAGGATATGAAAATTTATTATGGGACTGAATCCCATCATAGGTGATGAGGTAGATGTTCGGGTCCAACCACTATGGAAGGGGTTGTTGAAAATTCAATAAGGCAAGAACAAAAATTAAAATCAATCTCTACTCATAGAGAAGAAATTAGAAAGAAGGCTCCGAAATCATCTTCCTCTCTTAATTAAACTAGTTAAAATATGTTTACCCAAACATTCCCCCCCCCCTTAATTTTTCATTTCCTCAAGGGATGAAGAGAGGAATTCTCTAAACAACTCAAATTTTTCATGTCCAAGTGACTTTGTGAAGATATATTCTTGTTGTTTAGATGTTGGGAAAAACTGAAGTTGTATATTGTGTTTCAAGACATGCTCACGTATGAAATGTACATATACCTCAATGTGCTTTGTTCTTTCATGAAAAAATGGATTATGAAAAAGTTTGAGAATGTCGTCATTATTAACATACAAGGTGGTCTATTTGTCTTGTGGTATTCCAAGTCCTTCAAGTATGTGACTTAGCCATATCACTTCACAGATAACTTCACCTAGAAAGAATATTGACTTCTGTAGAAGAGTGAGAAAAAAAGTGTTGTGTCTTTCTTCCCCATGATATCAGTCTAAATCCCAAAAAGAATACAAACCCTGAAGTAGATTTTCTATCATCAATGTTACCTATATGATCTAACTTTGAATAACTAGTCAAGAAGAAGTTATACACGTTAACAAAACACCTTGAATCAATTCCATTCATCCAAGGCATACTTCAGTTTTCTTTATTGCCATCGTGTTGATTGAATTTCCAAAAGAAATGTATTTCAGAACCAAGTTGGGTTTTTCTTGTAAATTGTAAAGAACCTAGTTTCAGGTATTCTTGCTCGACATCATGCTTGCCAATGGTAATATTTGATCTCCTAAATACATAAACTATAACGTGGGATATTGTGAGAAGGTAAAAGATTTGTTATAAGGATATTGAGGCGAATATTTTAGCCTTGGATGGAATGTCTTGTGCTACATTGGCTTTAACCTAAGGTGGCAAGACCCACTCGAGACCTATTATTGAATTATTATGGTTTGTTCTCTAACTTATGTTGTAACAACCTAACCTACTTGGACTTTAATCTAAAAGGTTGTAACTTAACCTAGGATAAATTCTAAGACCTAAGGGCTAAGGTGGAAACCTAACTATTAATAAGGGGACCTAATTTATTATTAATCCTAAAGGGGGCCTATGGGATTATGTGGAAAGTGGGAGGACAGTGGTGATGGTTTCTAGACTATTAATGTGGAATAAATTACAGTCCTTGCATTCTTTTAAATTGCAAAGTTGGTGGAAGCATGGGAAGTTAGTGGATGTTTAACTAACATTGTTGTTAAATTTAAAATACATGCAATAATCTAAAATGGAAATTTTCCAAGTTTGAATTGGCGGTGGTGTGAGGAAAGAGAGGGAAATTTCATTCAATGCAATTAATGGCATTGGTTTTGGTGAAGAAACCCACCTAGGAAAGAGGAGAAGTAGGTTTTGTGGGAATTATTATTCATTTGGTTTTCGGTTTTTGCTTTGCGTTTGGTTGCCCTTTTGAGACTAAAATTTTATTTTCGACCCATTGTAATATTGAGTGCCTTCGATCGTTCTCTGCGCTTGTGGAAACAAAAATTTAGTTGGGAAATATGGCTGTTGAAGTTGTTGCAGAGAAGTCCTTGAAAAGATTTAGTTGTTATCTTCTGCAAGTTAACAAGAAATCTTACTAGGCATGTTAGGCTCTTCCTGTTAAATAGTTATGCTCTTTATTAAACATCTTCATTAAAAGAACTCTACTCTTAGAATTGAGTGGTTTTGTAGAAATGTTCAAGTTTGTTTCTAGTTATGATCTTCTGTTTGAATTTGTTGTTTGGAAAAGTTGCAATATGGGTAATTTCTGGATGCCTGCATGTAAAATCGATGTTCTTAGTAGGAACTGTAAATGTATGTGAATTCGTCACTGCTGTTACAATTTTAATGAAATGGGTGCTTGGATTGTTGTCTCCTTGTGGGTTTGAAATTGTTGAAAGTAACAGTGATATATTTACTCTTTTCCCGAGTTGTATATGCTTGAAAGCTATGGATTTCATGGAATGATAAAGCGGGACTTTGTTTGAAATTGTCTTCCTTGCTGGAAATGTGGTTTAAATACGACTTGGTTACTTGAAGCCTTGCGACTACCATGTTGTCATTCATATTTCATGGTTTGGAAGAGGTATGTTACTTCTAGGTACCCATAATGATTGTTTAGAAAAAAATATTATTTTCTTATTTGAACCTGAGATTAACTTGGTTTTCTTTTTTGAAGGATTGTG
The DNA here is from genome assembly GCA_018340775.1 of Taxus wallichiana var. yunnanensis. Classification (NCBI taxonomy): domain Eukaryota; kingdom Viridiplantae; phylum Streptophyta; class Pinopsida; order Cupressales; family Taxaceae; genus Taxus; species Taxus wallichiana. The sequence continues at coordinate 190,716,233 of CM031239.1, forward strand.
TCAGAATATATAGTTTCTACTCCCTTTTGAACTTGATGATGAGTATAGGTATTGTGAATGACAACTCATTTGTAATTTTTATTGTATTTGAACTAGGATGAATTATTTTCCTTTGCGATTAAACAATTTCATTTATTCCTATGGAATTGGAACCAATTTTACCTGTTGTAATCTTTTAATCATTTTAATCTTTAGGATGAACTTGCTTGTTATAGCATAAATGACAATTGATGTAAGGATGGAACTTGAAGGTTAGTAGTTGCATGATAAGTTGGGTTAGATGTAATTAAATTCATAGAAAACTTTTTCCAAGGTAGCTAGAAGCTACTGAGGCTGTCCCTGTTTCGGGTTGAGGGAAGTATACTATTTTTAACCGATTTATATGTTATAGTTTTTATATTTCGGTAAAATATTGGTATGAAGTATTGAGAATCCTTTCTCATTTTGACTATCAACCCTTCCGAGTTGTGGGTTTCATTATTGTTACTTTTGTGCAAAAAAAAGAAGGAAAAATTTGGTTGTTACCTCTCTCTGACTGGTTACTTACATTATTATTCCTCCTTGCATGAAATCGACCAGTTCAATCATGCTAATCATATAAGATTGTAAAATCGATAATAGGAAGAAATAATTCTTCCTTATCCTCTTTTGAATTTCTATTAAGGAGATATCGAATCGATGTGCGATTGCCTTCGGGTGTATGTAAATGTGATTTGCATTTTATGTTCACTCCGAGTGGGGTAAAATACTATACTATGTTGTTGAATTCTGAAAGGTGAAAAAAGTCACCTTCTTGGTGTCCGATCATTGTCTTTCTCTTTCATTGAACTTGGTTGAAGCTGAGTGCTTATTAGATGGGAAATATTTTTTGTTTAAGTAGAAGTTATTCCATCATAAAGCTTCCATTTACTAAGATTAAATGAAATTGATCTTGTTTTGTATGATTGGTAAATCATTACTTCTCTCAATTACCTCTCTTTTGGGAATTGTTAAAGTTAACATATATACTTATTTCCTTTTTGAACATTCGATTAAATCTGGAATGAACTCTACACATTATAGTATGGAACAACTAAGAATTCAGGGATGCGATGTTGCTTGTCTGTTGTAAATTCACTGAAGAGATTTCTAATTAGGAATGTTGTTTGATCATGATGTTTATTTATTATGATGAGGTCGTTTAATCCATTCTTATTTCAGTGGTGTTTTATTCTTATGAGTTATGTATCTGAATTTCTTGAACGTTTCATAAAAGTAGGGTTCTTTTATTTAGACAATTAGTCAAGAGCACATCATTTTAATGTTAAGTGCTTAATATGCCCAAATTGAGGAACTGACCCGTGCTAGAAATTTTTACCAGATGGACTACATAAGTGTTAGAGAAGATGTACTCTTTTATGATGCTTCTCTCATTTAATTAGAGGTTGGACCTTATATGAGACATTGTTATTCCTTTCGGATGTAATTGAAAAAGAAAAGTTGTATTCTATTGAGTTATCATTGTTGTTTGAATAAGTGAAGTTTGAATAATGGACTTGTACAATATATACATATATTACTTTGAGGAATGAGAAAAGGAATGGTGTGTTATTTTAATTATTGTATCATTATTGAATTGTTGAATGAAAAATTGTGAACTTATTCTTATTCTTTGAAATTGTACCTGTATAAATGATGGTTGTTAGATTTAAAAAGGATATAATGAAAAGGAGGGAATTGACACTCTTCTCTTCTCTTAAATACAACCTATAAGTTGGAATGTACAAATGGTTAATACGTAGGTCAATATAGATTATCAATTAACTTGATAAAAGAGTAACATACATATGAAATCATGTGTAATTAATCATTGAAAATGGATCTTAACTAATGGATGATGAGGAAAGAACAATTAGTTCGGAATAAGAATCCGTTCATACCCTTTGGGGTGTCATATCCAAAGGATACTTGGAAAGAGGAAATCATATATCCTCTTAATAAACCTTAAATTAAGGTAAGATAATTGAAAAGAAATGGATTCATGTGTATCAGAAATATACCTCATCCAAATGAGGTCTAATATAAAGGAAACCTGAATTCAGATTCAATTGCGAATGAACTTGATTAAGCTTAGTAAGTTAATCTTACTATGTTAGGCTGATTTGGACTGTACGTCTAATAATTTAAATAATAAACCAAGAAACAATATATAATCCTTTGGAAGAGAGGAGTGATTATATATTAAGCTTCATGACAATTTAAGTCATTCATAGCTAGAAACTATAATGAATGAAGACTTTAGAGGATCAGTAAGGTTGCTGAAACTTATTCTTAAATTATAACAATAAGAAAGTGATCAACCTCTTAGCTGGATATGTATCCCTAGATGGGAGGATTCCACAGGATGTTGGTACACACCAACTCCAATAAGGTGTCATCATGAAGGATGGGTATTCATGACAACATAATGTTACAGCTGACATGTTGCAACACTCTTCTGAATCGGATCATCTAGGTTTACATAAGCTTGAACTTGACCTATGTTTTACTTTGGACCAAGTTAGGAACATGTCCTTGTATATGGAGTGACTCACAATGACTAAAGGTAACTAGACACACACAAAATAACTAGGGTCGATGAGGTATGTCCGTGTATACCCTTAGTCATTACGAGTGCTTCCCTATACCTTTTCATATTGCTGACTTAGATTAAGGTTCAACTCTAGACAAGAGGACTTACAGGAGTCAGAAAAGACCATTCTAGATAACAGATGAAGTGGGGTGAAGGACGTATTCCATTGACGAGTATGCCATTTAGGAATATAATCATGCTATGCATGTGAAAATATTTTTCAAAGTATCACAAGTCTGCTGGTTCCATTTTCTAGATCACCTAGTTTAAGAAGCAAGATTTCAAATGAATATCGGTAGCAGATATTCAGATAGGCCTCTTAAATAGAAAACTTCAATACCTAAAAGGGTAAAGAGAACCAAGTATACTTAGTATACATTACATTGAACTAACATGAAGGATCGGTAAGAAGCCGAGTCATGAAATGAGAGATCGACGAAACTCCAAGCCATGAAATGTGACATCGGTAATTCATCGAGTCATTACAGCTGCAAATGGTTATCCATTATGAGATTGAATGGCATAGAATGTGTGTTCCATATTATGAATATGTGAAAAAGAACATTGATCGGAAGTAATGTGTGTTTTAAATAATAATCATTTAAAACATAGAATGTTATTTAAAACTTGGAGTGTGTATTCTAAATTATAATAATTTAGAGTAGGGAACATTATGTAAAAAAAAATTCCCTTGTTTTAGAGTCATAAATGGGAATGTTACACATTTTGTTCCGCATCTCTACCCTCGAGAAATGAGTCGACACGTGTCTTGAAGTGGGTCTATCGACACTAAAATTTTCCTCCATAATTTCTATTTCATTAATGTGTGTATTAGGAATAGGATGTTGTTAAGTATAATTAGTAGTAGCATCCGATAGAAGATAACAACACTACCGGTACGATGCCGCCAATAATGTATAGTACGGTATTAGTCAAAAGTACAATAGGAATGTTGTGGTAAAAAGTAAATATTTTGTCGTAAGTGGTTCGGTAATGTTAAAATGTCAAAGTTAGGGTAAGTAGAGAAGTAGGGTCTACATGATTAGGAATTAGAAATATTATATTGGTAATAAGGACAAAGAGTGAGGTCATAAATATTTTGTGTATTTTATTTGTAAAAAGTTTAAAAATGTGGAACCATGAGAAATGATAAGGTTTATCTTATCTTAAAAGATAATCTTACATATACGATAATTGTTAAGGTATGGAATATGATTCGTCAGAGTAGATTTCTTATCCTATCTTAGAGATAAGATGGATAAGCTTGGAAGTTCTATAAATAGAGAGGCCACCCCCCTCATTTAGCATAGAAGGAAGTAGTGAGAAATATTGTATGAGTAAGTGTGTAAAGGAATCCATCATTTTGAAGGTGTGTTAAAGAAGCCATTAAGAGGTGTAATTGTGAAGTTTCTCCCATAGTTATTGTTGGAAGGCAAGTGAAGTTAGTAACACTTGAAGTACCTCATGGGTGAGATTGTAACAATTTCATATTGATATTATAATTTACACTTATATTTCAAATTTATCATCATTCCTTCTTATCATAGTCTATGGTATTCTTGTGTTATGTTTGTTGTTGTGTTTCCAGATTACATCCACCAAACTAAAAGCTATGCATTAGTAAATAATCATAGCACGAGGAGTTCCGGTGAAGAATTATCATAGTGTCGGATTGGTGTTGACATTTTGGTTCTGTTGTCGGGATCATTCCTCATTAGTGGATTTTTGGAGTGATATTCCCACTTAGTCAGAAAACATTTGGAGGGTAACCTTGTTTTTATTGTGCATAGTAGTTACCATGGTAAAGTCACTTTTTTCTGTGAATAGTATTTACCGCAGTAAGTCAAGTTTTACCATAGTTTACTGTGGTCATTTCTATTTTCTATTATAGTGATTCCAATTATTTGTGCACATAAGTCTTGTTGATTGTACTTGTGGGTTGGTATTTCACTGTGGTTACTTTTGAAAATAGGAAAATTCCTATTTTTTCAGCCCAATATAATGAAGATACTTCCTCTTTCATTTAAGAGTTTAAACGATCTTGTATTTGTAATGGACTTATAAGAAGGGAACAATGGACTGAATTTTTTCCTACCTTTTTGGATGGTTCAACCCTTAGGTGGTTTGAAACACTAGGTGATAATGTGAAAAACTCATGGGATTTATTAATTGAAAGTTTTCTTGAAGAATTTAGTGAAAAACAGAAATATGCAAATCTCATGATTGATATCACAAAGCTATCCAAAGGAGAGAAGGAGAAGATAAGGGATTATCATGCTTGTGTTCTAGAGCTAAGGAGCAAGCTCGATGCCCAAATCCGGAAGGAAGGATTAGCGGATGGGTTGATGAATGGCATGGATAATCTCCTCTGTAAGCACTTCATTCTTGGGATGAAGCCAGAGATCAGACAATGAGTGAAGCTTGACCACCTAGCTACCATTGAACAAGCAAAGGAGATTGCAAGAAGGCAAGAAGAAATCATGGAAGAGGAGCCCAAACAAATTGCTGCTAAGGTAGAGCCTACACCAACACCTTTGGTCTAGAATCCACAACCACTCTCGGTGAGCACAAATATTTTCCCTAGTACATCTACTGAGCATGAAGATATTCTCAAGAAGATGGGTCAGTTAACTATTAATCTTCTTCAAGGAAAGGAATTTAGTTCTCGAGGAGGAGATAGAGGTCTAATCAAGTGATCATTTTTGAAAAAATTTCCCTAAACATCCCTAAATGGTGTTAGTGTAGAAGATCATCTCGAGAGCTTTCCAACGACTATGAGAACGTGACAAACGGACATCGGGAGCTCTAGATATGTTTGGTCAAAGTTTAGACATCGAGAAAGTCAAACTATGGTCAACTGGTCAATATTGGACCAATTGCATTGTGACACGTGGCTTGCTAACACTCGTCGAATTTGCTTGATTTTCCTATCGGGAGATGACAAGTGGATTATATGCTATTTACCGAGTTAATTATTTCTATGCCACATTGTATGGGTCAAAATTATATTATCTTGGTAAGTCCACTTTCCAAATGGCACGCATATATGCCAAACCACATATATACATATTAATGTTTATACATTAGTATTATTAACCGCCAACATAGGCTATGACCATGGGGATGGGAGGATGAAGCGGTTGTTGGGCTAAGCCATGCATGGTGCCAAATCCATGTGGAGATGGGGGTGGTTATACCTCTTATGGCCCTTTGACCACTTCAAACATATGCATGGGAAGGCTATTTAAAGCCTTAAACCTTATCAAATCCGCCTCCATTGGGATTTTATCCCATTAAAATAGGTAAATCCGCCAAAAATGATGGCCACTGGGATTTGATCCCCCGACCTCACCGCTCCAAGACCAATCCTCCAACCAACTCGCCTAGAGGCTTGGGCGCATTATAAAATGGGTCGCTTCCACTTATACAAGGGAGACAGGTCTGTGTAAAGCAGCTTAAGGACCATGTTTTAGAGAACACCATTTTTGAAGGCCTTGCACTTAGATTGGGCACTTGGAGTAAAAAGATGAAATGAAGGAAATTCTAAGACAATTCCAACGATGTAAGATTTGATCTTTTTGTTGACTTTTATCCTATTTTTGGAAGCTTTGAATGAAGATTTTAATAGGGATCTTCAAGATAGCTAGTTGGAAAACACAAATTTCAATGCACTTCTGGTCCGAATTGTGACTTGGTGTAAACATGAAAAGTGTTCAAAATTTAGAGATGATCTCAGATATATGATTTTTTTTCATATAATGTTTTTAAATCTCCATTTGTAGGTGTTTTTCTAACATAGTTACAGGGAGATCACATTGTGAAAACACTGTAGGAGCCACGGATCGTTCTTGGGACAGTTTCTGCTATTTTTCAGAGTTCTTGGGACATTAATCAGCTCATTTGCAGGTTGTGATTCATTATTGGTTGTTTTAAGAGTTATCATACTTAAATTTCTATATTATTAATGGATCGGTTCAATCAACCAGGGCACGTAGGAATTTCCGAACCCCGTAAACAATCTTGTTTGTTATCTCGAATGTTTTCGATTTTCGATTATTTATTTGCTACACAAGTTTTCCGCACTTTTATGGACGCATAATAATAAGAATTTAATCAATTTTGGAGTTTAGAATACTTAAAATTGGTTAAGAAAATCACGATCTTTGGAAACTAATTTAAGTGAAAAAAATACAACTCACGTTTTCAGATCAAGTTTGGTATCAGAGCGAGGTTAGATTGCCGAATTAGCTTCTAATTGTGTTTGGAAATTTGGATTCAGTTTCAATATTGATTTTTGTCTTCAGTGTGTAGATATTTTGGGGCTTGTTAATCTTCTTTTGCAGTGTGCAGTTTTGGAAGTACAAGTTGTGTTTGCAGGAACTGGGAATCATGGGCAAGTCATCCAAACAGGAGCAACTGGATGAGCTTGAAGCCATAAACCGCCAACTCCAAGAAGAAAACTCTTTCTTGAGAGATAAATTTTATTCCTTGGAAGAGGAAATAGTGCGGTTAAAATCTAAGCCATAATCCTCTATAACCAAGAAAGAGGATTATTTCAACAAGATGCTTAAAGAGAGCAAGAAGTTGATGGGCTTTGTTAAAGAGTTGCAGGAAGAAATACGAACCAAGGATGCCCTCTTGGAAAAGCTGCAACAAGGTGAACACAAGAAGGAAATTCCTTCCAAAGCAGATGAAGGTACTATGACAGAAGATTACACTGTAAGTTGTTCACATTTTAATTCTTCCTCTCATTCAGTTTCAGATATTCCTTTGGGTCAGTTTGAAAAACACACTAAGGTAATTGGGTCTAAGCTAATGGTTAAGATGGGATTTAATGGAAAGGGCCTTGGTAAAAATGGACAAGGTGATGCTAACCCAATACAGTAGAGGATCAGCCTCGGTTTGTAGGTTTGGGTTATTCTAGTGGGAAAATGGAAATTGGAGAAAGTTCCAAAGTAGTTGAAGGAAGACAAGCTTCCAATAGCCAAGGATCTACACCACTAGAATTACAGGATTTCACCATTAGGAAGAACAATGAAAGGTGTAAGAAAATAGGTAAAAGAGGTAATCGATTCCACCTCCTTCTACTTATACTAAAAATAGCACTAAGGGAAAATCAAATCCTAGAACTTCTAATATACTCTTTCGGTTGGAACAATATAGCTTTGGTAGGCAAAAATATGCTTTTCCTTGCACATTTTGTGAAGGTACTAATCATTACACATACATATTGTAGGAAGAGGAAAAATTTGATTAAGAAGTTAATGCCTTTTGTGAATGATAAGGCAGGTGCTAAAGACCAATCTCACCAAGGAAAGGTGAGAAATGGCAAGAATGTTACCTCTCCTAAACAGGGGAATCATTCTCGTAGACAGAGTTCTGAGAATGGTAAAATGGGTAAGATTCCTAAAACAGGGAAGTTAAATTTTGTTCCCATTGTAATAGGAATGGTCATGACGTTAAGGTTTGTTGGTTTGTTCCTAAACAACAAAATTGGAAAGTTGTTAAAAAGAACAGTATTGTAAAACAAAAAGTGCTAAACCTAACTAAAACTCATTTTGGTACTGAGGAGGTAAAACAACCAAAATGGAAAAACCCAAGTGATTGGTTGGGAAAAACAATCCTCAACTTTATATTTTCACTACAGTAAATTGTTGATAGTAGGCAAGAAAAATGTTTTTCGAGCTATATTTTTAGGGGTTCTGTTGATTGATAAGGATTTGTTCCTAAGTTGATATTTAAGCTTTGAAAATGAATGGAAATAGCTGAAGAGAAGATTTAAGTGATAGGTTCATCATACTCATGTTTTGTTTTCTCAGATTGGTTGGTAGTTCCATTGTTGAAAACACTATGCAGGGATAGGCATCAGTAGCATGTCTAAATTTGAAACTTGCAGTTATAATCAACATAATCACAAAGCGTCAGTTGAACACTAGCTTCTGTTCTAGATGGGTGTTATTATCTGACTTATTATTTGTGATGGCGATACAGTGTTTTAGGCATATTCATGTTGATTCAGTTGTTGACTATAGCTATTTTTGGGTGTTGATAGTCTATTATATTCTAATAATTAATACTTGCAGTTGTTACAGTTTTAGATGGGCAGTGGGCACTAGCCTAATTATGGGCAGTTTAGATGTCTTGTATATTGATCTATGTTATGGAATTGTAATTTTTGGGTAATCGTCCGTATCACAAAGTGACAGTTGAACAATAGCTTTCGTAATAGAATGGGTGTTATTATCTGGTCAGTTATTTGTGATGGCATTACAGTGGGGTATGACAGCTCATAGTTGTGCGTAGAGTTGACAGGGTTACAACGTTTCAGTTGAACACTAGCTTAATTGGGTGTTATTATCTGATCGGTTATGTGACTAGCTAATAAACTATTTGCATTTATTTAACCTATAATGTTATTTTGGGTTCTTGTATGTGTTTGTGTAATGCAGGAAGAGATAGCATGTTTGTGTGTGTTGATACATAGCTTTTTGTGGACAAAAGCCTTTCTCAATGGGGAGGTGTGATCAGTGATCATTTTTGAAAAAAATCCCTAAACATCCCTAAATGGTGTCAGTGCAGAAGATCATCTCGAGAGCTTTCCAAAAACTATGAGAACGTGACAAACAAACATCGGGAGCTCTAGATATGTTCGGTCAAAGTTTAGACATCGGGAAAGTCAAACTATGGTCAACTGGTCAATATTGGACCAATTGCACTGTGACACGTGGCTTGCCAACACTCGTCGAATTCGCTCGATTTGCCTATCGGAGATGACAAGTGGATTATATGCTATTTACCGAGTTAATTATTTCTATGCCACATTGTATGGGTCGAAATTATATTATCTTGGTAAGTCCACTTTCCAAATGGCATGCATATATGCCAAACCACATATATACATATTAATGTTTATACATTAGTATTATTAACTACCAACATAGGCTATGACCATGGGGATGGGAGGATGAAGTGGTTGTTGGGCTAAGCCATGCATGGTACCAAATCCACATGGAGATGGGGGTGGTTATACCTCTTATGGCCCTTTGACCACTTCAAACATATGCGTGGGAAGGCTATTTAAAGCCTTAAACCTTATCAAATCCGCCTCCATTGGGATTTTATCCCATTAAAATAGGTAAATCCACCAAAAAATGATGGCCACTGGGATTTGATCCCCCGACCTCACCGCTCCAAGACCAATCCTCCAACCAACTCACCTAGAGGCTTGGGTGCATTATAAAATGGGTCACTTCCACTTATACAAGGGAGAGAGGTCTGTGTAAAGTAGCTTAAGGACCAGTTTTCAGAGAACGCCATTTTTGAAGGCCTTGCACTTAGATTGGGCACTCAAAATAAAAAATGAAATGAAGGAAATTCTGAGACAATTCCAATGATGTAATATTTGATCTTTTTTGTTGAGTTTTATCCTACTTTTGGAAGCTTTGAATGCAGATTTTAACAGGGATCTTCAAGATAGCTAGTTGTAAAACACGAATTTCAATGCACTTCTGGTCCAAATTGTGACTTGGTGTAAACATGAAAAGTGTTTAGAATTTAGATATGATCTCAGATATATGATTTTTTTCATATAATTTTTTTAAATCTCCATTTGTAGGTGTTTTTATAACACAGTTGCAGGGAGATCACATTATGAAAACACTATAGGAGCCATGGATCATTCTTGGGACAATTTCTGCTATTTTTCAGAGTTCTTGGACATTGATCAGCTCATTTGCAGGTTTTGAATCATTATTGGTTGTTTTTAAGAGTTATTATACTTACATTTCAATATTATTAATGGATCGGTTCAATCTAAACCCGGGGACGTAGGAATTTCCGAACCCCGTAAACAATCTTATTTGTTATCTGAATGTTTTCAGTTTTCTGATTATTTATTTGCTACACAAGTTTTCCACACTTCTATGGATGCATAATAATAAGAATTTAATCAATTTTTGGAGTTTAGAATACTTAAAATTGGTTAAGAAAATCACAATTTTGGAAACTAATTTAAGTGAAAAAATACAACTCACGTTTTTAGATCAAGGTCCAAAATAAATATTTCTGAAGTTATACGTTATGGATGTCATAAAAATGGTCATTATAAGTATAATTGTCTAGATAGAGCTTCTACATCTGGTATAAGAGATAATGATAAAGGAAAATCACCTGCGAATTCTTTTGATGTAGTAGATAAGAGCATAAATAATGAAGCATATGTGTTTGTAAAAAAAAAAGAAAGAAAAAGATAACCAAGATGGAAATGATCCTAAGAAGATGAAAGGAGAAACTAGTAAGAAACATAGGAGAATAAAGTTGGGTGTGCATGATTTCCTAATTTCACAGGGACAAGGACCATACTCCATCTTAGAAGATTTGTCCAAAAGGCCTGTAAATATTACATATGGTCAACTCTTGGCTATGTCTTCTGAGAAGAGGTAGGAGCTGTGAAGTGGACTCAATGATCGAAAAAGGAAGGAGGTTGAGGTCCCTGTTTTGGTGGTAGAGGTGGATCCCTATGCTCCACAAGATGAGGTATTATGTAATGGTATTTCAATTCATGATGTCTTAGTTGATGGAGCTGCTGCAGTTAATGTAATGATCGAGTTTGTAATGAATATGTTGGACTTAAAAATTGATTCCCCCTCAACACTTTTGTTAAGGTCATTAAATAAGGGAAAAACTAAACCAGAAGGTGTTGTTTCAAATGTGACAATATTTGTTATGTGTGTTGTATGTGTGGTAGACTTTCAAGTGATGAAAAATGGTACTGTTGCATACCCAATATTGTTGGGAAGACCATGGATAAGGAGATTTCATGTAAGAAACTACTAGAATGAAGGCTTCATGACACTTGGACGTGGTAGAGAGAGGGTGAAGATAAATGTGATCCCTCGGCATCATAAGGCAGAACCTGTGGATTCAAGTGATGAAACTGATGATTGGACATCCTCTGATTACTCTAGTACTAGTGAAGTGGACATAAAAGATGAAGAAAGTGAGGTTGATGTTTCAGTCATGGATATCCTTCCAGTCACACCGACTCATGAACCCATAAAATTATCTAAAGAAGAAATTGATGATTGTCTCCAACAAATAAAGATTGGTGATGTTGTGATGGAGAGTGAGAAGGAATCCTACCTCTAGCTCTTTCGAAGGTACATACACTTATTCACTTTTTATTACAAGGAACTCCATCAAGTAAGTTGGGTAGAACATTCTATTGAGCTGGTAGATGGTGTTAAGCCCATAAAGCAAATGCTATATAGAATGAATCCTAATTTTTCCAAGACTGTAAAAGAAGAAATATATAAGTTACTTGATGCATGATTCATATTTGCTGTGGAGAATTTAGAATGGGTTTCTCCCATTGTGATCTCAATAAAAAAGAATGGGAAGCTACGCATTTGTGTTGATTATAGGAAGCTCAATAAGGAAACAAAGAAGGATCATTACCCTCTTCCATTCTCAGATCAGATCTTGGACAAAGTAGCTGGCCAGGAGTGCTATAGTTTTGTTGATGGATATAGCGGATACAACCAAGTTCATATAGCAGAGAAAGATCAATTGAAGACCATGTTCACCACTCCTTGGGGAACATTTTCTTATAGAGTTATGCCTTTTGGGTTGTGTAATGCTCCAGCAATGTTCCAGTGTTTGATGAATAGGGTGTTTGAACCCTACATTGGGAACTTCATCAGAGTATTTCTGGATGATTTTTACATATATGGGAGCAAGATGGACCACCTGCACCAGATGTAGATAGAATTTCACAGGTTAGATGAAGCACAAGCCTCACTAAACCCTACAAAGTGTGTCTTTGGATGTTCTAAAGGTGTTTTGTTAGGGCATGTTGTATCCAGAGATGATATTGGTACTGATCCTGATAAAGTTTCAAAAATCAAAGAGTTACCATTTCCTATGAATAGAAGTAAGTTGAGATCATTTTTAGGCCATGTGGGTTACTATAGAAGGTTCATCAAGAATTTCTCAAAGATTGCACAACCACTAACCCAATTCTTGAAGAAGGATGTTACTTATGAACCAGGAAATAAGGCACATGAAGCTTTTGAACAACTGAAGGAAGCCCTGGTGTCTTCACCTGTTTTAAAGAATCTAGATTAGAGCAAGCCATTCATTGTGTATATTGATGCCTCAGATGTAGCACTAGGAAAATAATCTGAGCCAAAAGGATGAAAATGGAATGATCATCCAGTTTACTTTGGGAGCAGACAAATGAGCAATGCTGAGGTAAATTATACTGTAACTGAAAAAAGAGGATCTAGCTATCATTTTTGCTGTAAAGAAGTTTAGAAATTACTTGCTAGGACAAAAATTTATAGTTGTAATAGATCATCAAGCTCTAAAATATATTGTAAATAAGCCTAACCCATCAGGGAGGATAGCAATATGGATAATTTTGCTACAAGAATTTGAATTTGATATTATAAATAGGCCAAGAAAGAAGCATGTCAATGCAGATGCACTCTCTCGAGCCTATGAGGGTTTAGGTTCATCTTGTGATGATGATGATTTCCTAGATGCAACATTGTTATCCCTTGACACAATCCCTAGTGAATACATAGATATTTGGAATTATCTGAATGAATTCAAGTTTCTGATGGTGCCAATGCAAAGACTAAGAGGAAGATTACTCAAGCCAGTCGTCCATATTCTATTCTACATGGAGTATTATTTCGAATAGGACCTAATGGATAGTACAAGAAGGTAGTTGGACGTGATCAAGGGAAGGAGATGATAGAAGAATTCCATAATGGTACATGTGGAGGACACTTCTCTGAACAACTTACAGCAAGAAGGATCTTGGATGTAGGTTATCACTGGCCCACTCTTTTTAGAGATTGTTATAATTATTGTAAGACGTGATATTTTTCAAACACATGGTAACCGTAAGACTTCATCAGCTCCATTATGCCCTATTCTTCCACTTGGTCCCTTTGAAAAGTGGAGAATAGACATTGTAGGTCCACTTCTAACTACCCCATGCCAAAATAAGTATATTGTAGTTGCCACAAATTATTTAACCAAGTGGGTTGAAGGTAGGCCATTGAAAACAACTTCCATGGATGAAGTGGAAAGATTCATATATGAATGCATTGCCACCAGATTTGGTTGTCCATTAGAAATTGTAACAGATCAAGGAAGCCACTTTATTAATGAGGTGGTAGAAGCCCTAGTCAATAAGTTTTCTATTAAGCACAAGAAGGTAACAACATACAAGCCAAGCACAAATGGAAGGTGGAATGAACAAATTTTTTGTTGTGTCAAATTCTTGCAAAAGATGCAGCCTTGTAGGTACATAAGTTGGATAAAAGGATTCATGCAGCATTGTGGGCATATAGGGCAACATCAAAGTCAGCAATAGGATAATCCCCATTTTAGTTGGCTTATGGCATTGATCCAGTTCATCCTATTGAGTTTGATATTCCCACTATGAGAGTTATGAAAAATGAAAGAATGGATGAAAGTGATTCGAAAAAGAAAGGTTGGTACATCTTCATTTGCTAGAGGAAATGAGGGAAATAGTGAAGGATACAAGCTATAAGAGGAAAATGAAGCAGAAGGAATACTTTGATCAAAAGATCCATTAGTCTCCATTTCATGTGAATGAATTGGTTCTAGTATATGATTCTAGATACAAAAAAGAAGACATAGAAAATTTCTTCCAAAATGGATGGGGGCCTACAAAATGGCAGCTATACATGAAAATGGTACATACCAACTAGAGGAATTGGATGGCACTCCCATTATGAAATGGGTCAACCATGACAAGTTAAATATTTTTCAAGCACCATAATAGTCTACTTTGAGGATGGAGTAGAAGTTAGGAAGGAGGAATATGTTGACACTAAAATTTTCCTCCGTAATTTCTATTTCATTAATGTGTGTATTAGGAATAGGATGTTGTTAAGTATAATTAGTAGTAGCATCTAATAGAAGATAACAACATTGCATTCTTTGGTACACACCGCCGCCAATAATGTATAGTATGGTATTAGTCAAAAGTACAATAGGAATGTTGTGGTAATAAGGACAAAGATTGAGGTCATAAATATTTTGTGTATTTTATTTGTAAAAAGTCTAAAAATGTGGAACCCATGAGAAATGATAAGGTTTATCTTATCTTAAAAGATAAGCTTACATGTATAGATAATTGTTAAGGTATGGAATATGATTTGTCGAGTAGATTTCTTATCCAATCTTAGAGATAAGATGGATAAGCCTCGAAGTTCTATAAATAGAGAGGCCACCCCTCATTTAGCATAGAAGGAAGTAGTAGAAATATTATATGAGTAAGTGTGTAAAGGAAGCCATCATTTTGAAGGTGTGTTAAAGAAGCCATTAAGATGTGTAATTGTGAAGTTTATCCCATAGTTATTTTTGGAAGGCAAGTGAAGTTAGTAACACTTGAAGTACCTCATGGGTGAGATTGTAACAATTTCATATTGATATTGTAATTTACACTTATATTTCAGATTTATCATCATTCCTTCTTATCATAGTCTATGGTATTCTTATATTATGTTTGTTGTTGTGTTTCTAGATTACATCCACTAAACTAAAGTTGTGCATTAGTAAATAATCATAACACAAGGAGTTCCCAGGAAGAATTATCATAGTGCCGGATTAGTGATGACAGTCCCAAAGGAACTGCAGATAAATTCTGCCATTTGACCCTCTTTTTGGAAAAAGGAAAATTTTCCAAGTTTTCCCCACAGCTCCGCCCTTCTACTTCAAGTTTCCAATGTGGGTCCCAGGGAACCATGCTTCCTTTTTACTTTTAACTCTTTTTCCCACAAAGGGAAAATTTTCCAAATTTCCTCTGAAGGCCCCGCACCTTTTGCTGACTGGAGCAAGCTTTGACCTTTCTTCCATCGGGATTGCGGGCCATTTTTGATATCTTAACCCTTTTGAGCATAAGAGGAAAAATTATAAGTTGCCTCCGATGGTCCACTTCACCCTCCTTTTGACTTGTCAAACTACCACGTGTCACTATGGTGCACCTTGAGACAGTCCCAAAAATTGACACCTTGAATGAGCGCGGGCTAGCCACGTGTCCTAGCCCAAAAAAATTTGTTTGAAGGCTCGAAGCTCAGTGGAAGGCGCCAAGTGTCATGCTTCGGGGTAGTCTCCTTTGGCCATTGAAAAGTCCAAGAAAAATGCAAAGTGAGCGGAGGCCTCCAAGTGTCCTCTTGGTGCTTCTTTAAAAGACTTTGAGTGAGCATGGGCTCACCACGTGTCCCTGTTCTCTGCCAAACTATTTTAGCTACATAAAATTTATCTAAGTCTGGGAAAAGCAACGGAAACCTCCATGTGTCCTCCCGGCACTACTCCAAGGCCAAACCAAAAATTAGATCTTCAAACGAGCATCGTTCCTCCACGTGACACATTTTTAAGTTTAGGTGATTCATAGAAATTTTGAAGTACCTAATTGAGCCGTGTCTAACCAAAAGGTACCATGTCCCCTGTTGATGCAAGGATGTAAATTTGACCAAGAGAAACACCCGTCAAACTGTAAAATATAGATAAATCATCATTTGAGCCCAAAATGTGTAAAATATAGAAAAATGATCATTTGAGCCTGAAAATGAAAATTTCTCTAAGGACAGAGAATTTAGAAATGTTACAAGGCTCAAATACGTCCATCAGAGACACATCCATTCATTTTTCTTCAAGTATTTAGGGCAGAAATGATGAGGAAGACAAATCCTCATTGTGGAGAATGGAAAATATGGGAGAACCCAAGTTTTTAGATGAATAGAGAATAGGAGACCCAAATTACAGACCTTTTCTGGAGGAATAAAGAAAAAAGAGAAAACCATGGACCCATAAGTGATCTATGACCCATGAATAGATTAAAAATGGCAACAAAGATTAACCAGGCACAACACGGGGAAAAATAAAGTGAGAGAGGCCGTAAATTGATAGATTTTCAAAGATAAACTAGGAAACTATTTTGAGCACCGAAAATTTCACTAATTCCTTGAGGTTTTAGTGTAGCAGTTCATTACAGGATAATGTATTTGGACGAGAAGGAGAAAACCAATAGTAAAAATGGTGTCAAAAAATTCTCATAAATCTTAGAGATGTGAATCCGATATTTATGATTGGAAGTTATCAATGTTTGAAGCACAATGGACTAATGTGGATGAATAATTCCTTCAAAACCTTTAACCAATTGAATTTGACTCGCATAAACCATGTACCATTCAACTATGTATTAATATGAACTCAATAACATATAACAATAATTCATAAGAGCATAACCATGAGAGAGTACATAAGAACACTACATGTAAGTGGGAAACACTCAAGGGGAAGAAAACCCACTGAAACATTTTATTATATTACTCAAACAAAAATACTTGAATGAAAATGACACATCACAGACAAGATTTGTTTAGGGAGATACCAATCCCACAATGAGCACTAACCCCTATTTAGCCAAACACAAACACTCTAAAGAGGATATAACCACCTAAGGTAATCAAGCACCAACTCAACCAGCTGAAGATGAAGATCACTGAATAGATATTTCTGCTACAATTGATAGTTATCACAAATTCATCTCACACACTCCAAAACCCTCTTCAAACATACTCTCTCCTACTTCACTCAATCTTGCTTCTTCATGGGATAATTATATCAATTACCATAACTTCTCTTATTTTTAACTCTTCTAAAACATTCATACACTCTTTCATCTCTATCTTTACTCCCTTAACTCACTTTCTCTCTCTCTCTCTCTCTCTTAGCTTGCACTTTTTCCCTCCCTCACAAGTAGTTCAAAATGAACACTTACACTCACTTCAAAACATGATTCATATCTCCTAAAACATGATAGTTCGGCCATGAGCACTAATTTTGGTCATACCAACATACAAATACATATACAAACAAATATAAAATCATAACATAGACCCATGTAGGTTGGAAATGCATCAATATGCACAACATTACAAATAGGCCAAGAAGACTAAATCCTTCTCCATCAAAAATTGTGTTCTCCAAACCAAAATATAAGTTTCATCATACCTCCAAAGGATCCACACATGTCAAATACATCCTTTCAACCTCCTTCATCAAATCACAAACCTCTTCCTTCATCATCCAATCTCTCTAAGTCACCATCATGTACGGTTTTTTTATACCTACTCAAACAAGCACCTCCAATAGACCATCATACAAATATGAAGACCAAACACATACCCAACACCTCAACCAAGGCATGAGACCACTTATTGGATATCCAATGACCTAAATAAAACTTCTAATAATGTTAGACATAATGATTCAACCCATAACGCCAATAGAACAACTTCTCCTGTCAAGTAACACATACTGATGAGAAACTAGTTTTTGAAGTAGAACATTCTTGTACCCTTATTGACACTTTAAATCTCTCTAAATGTATGGAATATGATAAAATTTAATCCCTCATCACTCTCTAATGTATAATAATCATTAAACAATCTTAATACCAAAACACTCTTGTCATGCCACATAAAATAACTTTTAGAGCTCAAAAAAAGCATGAAACACATCATATGGAATGTTTAAAACACCCCAATAGCCATTAGTCACCATTTCCATCTCCATAAGTGCCTAATAAATTCCTTGCTCCTTGATTGCAACTCTATCCAACATGTGCTATCACCTATGCTAATTAGGCCTCCTAATTAGGCCTACTAGACAAAGAAAGTCTCACCTTGTCCACTCTTTCAACCATGCTAAAACTTGTTTTCCCATGTCACCATAATTTAAAGAAACTTATTACACTCATAATCATCCTCCTTTTTCATTAATTATCCTTTTACATCAATGAAAACACAACAAGCACTCACATGCCAACAATTGATGAGTAGAACAAATTTTTGATTAGACATAGCTAGCAACAAAGAACTCAATAATAATATTCATCTGTTAACCAAAAATAGTAATATTAATAACCATAACAAAATAAAACTGCATTTGTTGAAAAGAACTATTGCATGTAGTATTGAAAACACTGACATGAGGTCCAAGTGATGAGATTGATGTTGAGTTATTAATTGCTAATGATGCAATGGTTATATTAACATCTAATATTTGGACAGAAGCAGGCATTGTAACTAGATATCTAGGATATATTCAAAGTATAATATACACACTTGGTTGTGGTCCACTAGAACCACCAACATATGTAATGGTTGAATTTGATAACTACTTCATAATATCATTTGAAGATATAAATCCATGTACCATCCTAGTTACACCCATACAAAGGGGGCACACACACCCCAATTACCATTACGGTTGACATGGGAATTAACAATACATAAATTACAAGGTTTGACTATGTCTAAGGTTGTAGTTGATATTCAACAAAGGTAAATAGTGAGGTTAAAATTTGTGGCTATCTCTCGAGTAAAGTCACTAGAAGGTGTAAAAATATTTCTGCCATTTACATATGACCGCTATAAAAAATGAAGATGGGGGGTTTAATTTCGAAATAGAAGGATGAACAAGAAAGACTGAAGTCCTTAAAATATAAATAATTTCACCTATGTAATACACATTTCATTATATGATTTTTTTCATTTAATGTGATGTACATTTCACATTTTGATTCATATGAAATAATGCTTTTTTGGTATCATCTTATGTATAATACAATACCCATGGATGTTACTAATATATCAAGAGATATCATTCTTGAGGATCCTATTCCACTTATGTCATAAATCCAAAATAGGCACCTTGAGAATGATACCTCTCGACATATTTTACATAGATTTATCTAAGATAGCTATGATAGTAATATTTGTATTAAATAATATACATCAATAAGAAAATTTAATATAGTTATTTATGGATTGTGAATTATGATCCCCACACCTCTTCCATTATTATTTATTCCATATTAATGACCTTCCAAACATTTAAAATAAATTACATTTGCATGAATAACATATAATTATATATTTTATTTTATGTATCAAATATGAGCTGACATTGTAATATTATTACACCGAGAGGTGTTCCTACATGGAAAGCAAGGAGTGTAATTATGTGTGTTGTTTAAAACAAAACCTTATTTTTAAACTAATGTTTTATGGTTATAATAATATATATAATATTACATGTTTAATGGTTATAAGAATGGAGTGTAATGTTGATTATATATATATATATATAACTTGTTTAAGAGTAATGCATTACTTGTTTATTAAATGTTTTGATTTTAAATTTGAATTTTATGAACCAATATTATATTTAAAGAAAAATTCAAAATTTTTATTTACATTTAAAATTTTTAATATTTTTGAACCAATAATATTGAAAATTGTAAATTCTTATATTTAAATATTTAAAAAGATATTGAATTATTTTAAAGTATCTTAAAAGTATTTATTTAAACAATTGTATGTATGGTTGTCTTAATTTTTGAAAGGGTTATTACTAGCAATTGCATGTGTACAATGCAATGTGAACACCGAATGGTATATGTTATTAGATTTTGAAACACGGTTATTACTTTTGTAGTTGATGTTTAAAGGAAAAATCAAACATGTATGTTGAAACGTGTAATTTTGTAATTGTAAATATATAGACAAACCACTTCATTTAAAGGTTTCATCTCTTCATTTCAAAGTTGTTACAAATTTGTATATACACATTTTCAAATCTCATATCATGAGTGGTATCGTATATCAAATAATTTTTAGTTTTTCATGTAAAACTAAATGCCCACTCACAACAACTTTCTCTTTTTCTGCATTTGCTATTAAAACATTAATATTGTCTTTAGACCATTTGTTGTAGTAAGCATGTGCTTCAGCATTGAGATTCTTCAACCTTTTTAGCATTATGTCTATAATTTCATCATTGTAATCATTACTATATGAAATTGTTCCTGATTGAGATTTGTTTAGAAAAACATCCTGTCATGCTATTTGGCTCTCTACGACAGTGAACAATGAATTCCTTTGAGCATGATTATGGTAGCTTATATTTATTTCTTTTATCAAAACTTTTTCTCTCCTCTCCCAAGATCACACCAAATCCATATCAAACATTACAACCTCTTGAATTGTTGCCCCCATACTATCTGATATCATATTTTCTAATATAAAATGTGTCTTTTCATCATCTGTTTGTGGAGCAACACTTGGGGAGGAGGAGAGTCATTGCCCTGTATTACATGCACATTTTGTTGTTGAGGTGGAGTAGATTGAATCATATCGTGGGTGTCAAAATAGTTACCCTTGTCTACATCACCACTATCGAAGCCTAAATACTCCTCGTCAAGGGCGATGTTGTTGAAAAGTTGTGTGGTTGTTACACTTAAAACACCACCTAGTGATAGTCCAGGAAATTTGGTTGTAGCAGGATGAACTATTCCTATTGACTCTACAAGAATCCTAATATTCTTTCCTGAAGTCCTCCTTTGTGTTTTTACTTGACGTGTTGGAGGAATTGGTGGCCTCCTTGTAAGCGGAATATGCCCTGAAGCCATATTACCTGCATGAAGCAAACAACAAATTGTTAGAATATAATGGTTGGGCTTTGTAAATGCTAAAAAATTATAAGGAAAAAAACATGAAAATCAAACTACCATACAATATACCTTGCATAGACGGAGACACAATTATGACATTTCGATCTCCACACTCGGAATGAGTTTGATCTTCATCATCAAACTCAGTAGTTTTTGAATACAATACATTTAGAAAATATCAATAGAAATATTAGAATACATAATCTATATTAATTGTTTGAATTTGTAATTTATATAAAAAGATAACTTCATTATTCATACCTGTAGTTAAATGTGATGGTAAACGTGATGTGCATATTGATCGAGTTGGTCACTTTTGATGAGGTCTTACTGGTGTTGATTCTGTTGAATCCATGTCAAAATCAGCACTGACCTCGGAGGATTTACCTCTAGCAATTGCCTCCTTATGCGATGTTGCAGCTATAATTTTTCTCTGTAAAATAAAATCATATAATTATTATTTTATTCAAAATATTGAAATTGGAATCGTTATAACAAGTAAACAGTAAAAGTAACTGTTACCTGTATTTCTTCGAGACTAAGAGCAATCATCTTATCATTGATTGTAGTAGTAATCTTATGTTATGTCAATTCGTAGTACACTTCATAATAGAAAGAAAGAATAAAATTACAACAAGAGAATATAGTCCTAGATTTATCAGTTTGATTGGCTTTACAGGCATGGGAGATATTTGATTTTATTCTATTGGAAAATAACTACGCACTGATTGAATTGTTGACCTACTAGTGTCGAATAATAACTGAAGCTTATAAAAGTGAACAATAATGGTTGACCTGCTAGTGTCAAATAACTGCACCAATCGAATTGTTGACCTGCTAGTCAATAATTATTGGACACTTTTATAGTTCGATTATTTACGTAATAAAGGAAATTTACGTATAACAGTGAAAAAATGAACCTTGAAATGGTATTTATAGGGCCTAGGGGTATCATTAATGAATATTAAATTCATTGGTATCAAATCCCAACCCACGGCATCTAACCCCTCATTCCTCTAACCCACCCGTCCCAATATCCCGTCTAACCCTTAGCCAACCAACCCTCATTGGTCCAATCCACCACATCTAACCCTTGGCCATCCAAATCCTCATCCGACCAACCCACCCAACAAACCATTACCCATCCACCCCCTTCCTATCTAACCCCTACCCATCTAACTCCTATCCATCCAACCCATCCGTCCAACCATTTCCCATCCAACCCACCCATCCAACCTCCACCCATCCAACCCACACGTCCAACCCACCCATCCAACTAACCCATCCAACCCACCCGTCCAACAATTAACGATCCAACCATTGGTATCGACCAACCTCCATACAACCCACCCATCCAACTCCGTCCATCCAACCTACCTGGAAAAATTATGAAATGAGGAACAATGCTCAGAAATCACATTTTCCACGAAACATTTTATTCATAAATTTTCTAACGATTTGAAAGTCGATTTATGAGATTCACCAATGATTCAAAAGTATTTTTTCAGAGGGGTCTTTTTAAAATGAACCCTATTACACCTCTTCTAACAAAGAGCATCATCATCTCACTCCTAGAGAGTTAACAACATTATTACATATCCACATCTTGTTGCTGCATATATGGAGCAAAAGTTCACATACTTTCACAAGGAAATCCTAGAAAAAACTCTCCATGCACAAGATTATTGGTACAGGTAATGCCCATTTCACTCTAATTTTATTTTTTACATTACCATGTCCAATTAACACGTTAAACCTCAGTGCCCGTTTTCTATGCAGATATGAATGGAAACATAGAGGCTCACCACATATACATAGATTTCTATGGTTGGAAAATACACCAGAAATGGGCACATTAGATTAGACTAACCCCATTCAAGTACATGTCGCAAAGGCATTCTTTGACACCTACATCATGATATGGAACTAAAAGACAAGATCACAAGGTGTACCTAGAATGCACTACGACCCTTTCGATGACCCATATTTATTAGACACTATAGCTATTCAATCAACATGTGCTAAAGTTGATTATAACAACCTTCTCAATCGAGTTCGAAGGCATAGTAAATGCTCATAAACTACATGCCTATTGAAAATAGGCCCCCATCTATAGTGCTAGTATAAAGCATCATGGCCCCTACAAGCCACTTCCATCTTACTTGCAACGAAAAAGGACAACCTATATACACACCAACGCACGCTGATGATAGAGTCAACATTCATAACACCGATATGCTATGCATTTGGAGAGAAAACCTTGACTATCAACCGGTAACTTCTCAACATGTAGTGTTGCATTATATAAAAAATTATGTAGTTAAAGCGAGAAAAATTTGAAATATATCACCACATGCTAACCAAAGTTTCAAATGATGCCTCACTACATAGCTCGACTATGCTTTCCTACAACAATATTTTAATGGAAATGTTAGTAGACCGTGACATTGGGGACCAAGAAATATGCCACATGAATTCATAAATCTCCCCTTTCTGTCTGTAGCTACCTCTTCTTGTCACTAGAAGTAGGCCAAAAACTATTAAAGGGCATCATAACTCCTTCCAAAGAGCACACCCCAACCCCAACAATTATTCAGTCCTACATACATCAACCTAGAAGGATTTTCATTCATATAAGTGTGTAGGTCATGGTCCTATACTTTGCACAAGAATTCCAACCAATGGTGACCGTGGCCCCACAAAATCTATAGTATGTTTCTACCCCCGGTACTAAATTATTCTGCTCGTGACTCATCAACATAAGAAGTGTTTTGCTTTAGTGAATTGATTTGTACAAGTTGTTTCAAAGTGTTCAAGATGACATAGGTGCTACGTATTTTGAAATATATCGAAAATGGGAACTCTTTCCACATACTTATCAGGCATGGCACATTCAAAGAGCATCCACTAAAACTGATGCTCTTACAAACAACAATAACTCTGAAACTGATATGGATAACTCCTTGACAAAAAAATGGAAGAATGGGAATTGTTTTCATGTATCCATCCATCTGGTGTTATACAAATAGATGACCTAGATATGCTTAGCCTACGAGAGTTTGACACCACACATAGTTGGGGAGACTACCAACTGGACCATGCCTGGTAGGAAACAGGCCCCAAATTCATCGAAACAACCCAACTTCAAATACCCCCACTGATGCATACATCCCTACACAATACCAACCCATGCTTGTTATCTACTCAACAAAAAACCACTCTATAAATCATTAGGAGCCATGCCACTACAAACCCCATTGCACCCCCACTCAAAATGGTTATTTATGACACATTGGCATTGGTAAATCATATTTGATCAAGCACATCTCATCCATCCTACAATCACTTTCCCCTGCACACCACCCCTGATTATTATTCTTAGCCCCAACAGGTGTCACAAATTTCCATATAAAAGGCACCACTATCCATAGAACCCTCTCAATTTCAATCCATGACGTATAGCCTACTTGTGTGGGCCAAACACTGCTCCACTTCCAAGAGAAGATGAAACATGTCAATTACATATTAATTGATGAAATGAGCTTCATTGGCCGTGCATGCTAAATGATATCAACACACGGCTACGCCAAGCCTTCCTAAAGGCTATAGATAAAGACTTTGGTGGGTGTTCGATCATCCTCGTTAGTGGCCTTTCCCAACTACCACCAATTAATGATGTGCCTATGTATACAGGCAGCTCGGTTGGCCATGCCTTGTGGAACAAATTTACCATTGTAATAGTGCTAGACACTAATTTTTGGGAAGCCGGAAGTACACCTACACAGGCCTAATTTAGAGCCCTACTTTCAAACCTCCACAACGCAGATGCAATAAAGGCTGATTGGCGACTTATTATGACCAAGACCCCACCAAATATTACAAAAGAGGAACACCAAACATTTAAAATGCACACACACACCTATATGCTACCAAAAAACTAACATCAATCCATAACAAATACATACTCAAATCCCTAAATTTTTATATTTCTCTTATTTGTAGGAAACACCATGTTGCCACCCAAACACTACCTATTTCCCCAAACAATTAGAGCCTAAAATCCTTCTCTGCGAAGGAGAAAAATTCATATTAATAGAAAATCTATGGATAGAAGCCAACATAATCAATGACGCAATTGGTAAAGTAGTATGCATAGTCTACAAAGCATAAAAAAAACCCCAATAACCCCACTATATGTCATTGTCAAATTCACTGAATAATTAGTTCCTCCTTAGGATATGGACAACCCAGCCCACGTACACATCCCTCCTATCGCCATAAACAACTACCGAAAAATATCACTTAAGATGGCATGGGCATTGACCATTCACAAGGATATATGAATGAATCTTGAGAAAGACACAATAGACATTAGTGGCACCGACCATCAAAGGCTCACATTTATTGATATTTATCGAATACATGCCCTTTCTAACTTGATTTTTTCTCCACCCTTCTCATCTGCACGGTATGCACACATAAGATCTAACAAATGTGTGCCCAACCAGAAAGAAAATAAGTACCAGCTCTACCTAAAAAGAATCATTACAACCCCCTCATAAAACTCCATCGCCCCCACCACCCCTCGCCTTCTACCTAGTATAACTAACTTTTCTAAAGTATGATTTCCTTCACTATTAATTTAATATATCTACACCTACCACTACTTATAGCACTCATTTTCCTAATATAATTACTATGTGCAGGTCCATCTACCACCCTCCAAAATACACCCCTCCAAATAACAACACAAAACCAGTCGCAACCCGGTGCCCGGACAACACTACAGCTACCAGCCACACATGCCCACATGCTAAAATGAACAATCAATACACACTCAGGTATAAAATCATATACATAATTATTTAAAGGAAAAAAATTGATCACCTTATAAAAATCAATTTTCTTCTAGTAACATTATTTACTATACTAATACTACAATTGTTTATAGGTATTTCTTCTACCCCACCAAATAAATTTCATCAGCACAAAGGGCACACCGATGGTTTCTTTAAATTAGCAATCAAGTTCAAAGAAGAGACTAACACGCTTCACCAACTCATGTGTGAGTCCATTGAAACCCACACCCACAACATTGATACTATAGTCGAGGAAGATGTCTACACATTCCAGCTTACCCTTGGAAAACTATAGGGAATGACCCAAATGTTAACGCATGTGACTATCGCCATTGAAGATACCTACTAGCTTATGTGTTACAAGGCATACAAGAAATACTACGACTAAACGACAGATGTAGATTGTAACTTGGGATTGTAGCAAGAATAAAAATCCCCACATGTGTTATACCAATAGAGTTCTTGTACATCTAAGTTTGATCTACCCATGTAACAAATTTTCACTTATTTAGGAAGTGTACCTACTACATATAAATTTGTAAATTCCATTGCAATATGCTACAAGAGTTGATATAACAATTTTATGAGTTTTAAATCTTTTGTGTCCTACCATCACTAACTAAATTATATAAAATATATACCACTAGAAATCACATGTACAAAATGAAATGTGAACGCCGAATGGTATATGTTATTGATTTAAAGGGATAGTTATTAATTTTGTAGTTGATGTTGATAAGGTGTGTGATTGATTTTGTAAGTGTAGGAATATAGATGAAGCATTACATTTAAAGGTTGTATCTCTACATTTTAAATTTTTACAACCTGATCATAAATCAAATCCTGCCCAGGCCACTTGTGTAGGAGTAATGGAAATACCCAGAGACTTCTAAAAGAAACAAGTGTAGGTGAGAAGAAGTAATTAAGATGCAAAGTATTTATCTAAAATGATATATAGATCACATCATATTCAAGTAGACTGAAAAATTTGTAGATGAACGAATGGTTGTAGAAATGGTAGACATGAGTAAATATACATGAGCCCATAGTCTTGAAAAAACAAAGAAGTACATGCCAAATATGTCAAACGGTTGCTAGGAAATTATTTCGCTAATTGTTTTGACAAAAAGGATGTTTTAGATGTTGAAGGTGGACAACCTTTGTAGACCAATTCAGTTTTGTTTATTATGGTTTTTGGATATCAACAATTAATTGATGAAATTAATAGTAGTTGTTTTTTAAATAGATCGGGTTCCAGAGACTTTTTTCTATTGTTATCAAAATACGTTTGCATCTATTTGATTTGAATAATACTATTGTGCATAATTACTAGACTAATCATCACAACATACCCAATGAGAATTGGATTTTTAGGCTATAAAAACTCTGCGAAGTTGAAAGTGAGGAACATTCTATTTTATATTTCCTATCTAATATGAAATTTAGGGGACACATTTTCTTTATTTCATATATTGTACAAGGAAATGGATAATAAGATCCATCTTCTATAAGACCAAAGGACCTCTTGATAATCTAAATTATGACATTCAAATTGTAAAATTTAGATAAGAGAAATACTATCATCTTTAGAACCATCCCATAAATACATATCTTGGTTTGGAACTCTCAATGTGAAAGAAGCCAAACCATATTTGTCAAGAAATACTATTATCTTTAGACCTCAAATCTTATGTCCCATGAATACATGTCTTCATGTGGAACTCTCATTGTGAAAGAAGCGAAACAAGATTCATTGAGAAATATTGTCATCTTTAGAACCCAACTCTTATGTCCCATAAATACATATCTTGGTCTAGAACTCTCAATGTGAAGGAAGCCAAACCAGATTCATCGTGATAGCTAAATTCTATCTTCATTGAATCCACAAAAAATGTTTGTGGCTTCACAAAGCAATAGACTCCAAAAACACCACAACCTTAGGCCTTCAAACTCATTGTTGTACTTGTTGGATCAGACACATATGCACTAATAGCTCCTCCAGAATTGAACATTCTGATCAACCCAATAAGAGAAAAGGTGATGCCATTGTCCAACTCCCGCATTAAGTTAAATTGATACGCTTCAGTTGAAGATATCATTTTGTGTTTGAATGCTAACGAAAAAATCAAAAAATTATATGGAAAATAAATATAAATATTTTAGAACTCAAAACATAGCTTTTCATATTAATACAGATAGTGAAACCTTCACGGAACTTGTTATTGGCTACTACCCCTGAAAACACAACTATTTTTTGGTATACCACATTAGATTGGCATTCTTACAGGTCAATAAACATAAAAATAGAAACATGTCCAAACAAAAATGTTGATTTTCTAAAAACTCTTGGAAATGGAACAACACATAAACATCCATACAACAAATTATAAAATATAAATATACATTTAAAAATGCATACATAATAATCATTTTAGTCGATAAAGTTTTAAAAACACTTTAAAAATATAGTTATCGCAAAAGTTTTAAATATTCAACATACGTAAAATTTCATTTATTTGTGTGACATATCATGTTTTATAGAGTTCAAAGAGGCTGAAATGTAAAATATTCAAAATAATAAATTTCTTTAGTGTGTTGATAAAATTTACAATGTTAAAAAATGATTTTTTCTTTGCTTAGGTTTTTAACTTTTATTTTGCGTTTGACTATTGGTAGGGGTTGGGTTAAGGTAAGGGCCATCATGGTAGTATTAGTTTTTATTATTTATTTATTTATTTCAAATGGATATCTTACTACCTTTATGAGAGTATAGGACATAATCACCATTCCAATTTTCATCTGCAATCTTTGGAAAATAATCCACATCCTTTGGGCGAATGGTAGCAGTATTAGTTTTGGATTGGAATTCATGAATCAAATTCTTCTTATCAACTTGACACCATCCAACATGTTGACAATTAAAGATGCCAAGAACTCCAGTGTGCTTGTTCAAATTCCAAATTTTTAGTAAGTTGCAAGGAAAAGCACACACCAGAGAACATAATAAATATTGAATGTCCCCAAAGAAAACATCATTTAATATTACTCGAGGCACCTAATCACAAAGACATTCTACAAAATATTACATAATAATTTTCATCACAATAACCAAAGTTAATGGAGGGCAATGTGATTGGCTCCGAGAAGCTATTATTTTCTAAGGTAATGAGATCAGATTTTTTTAATAAAAAATGTGAGGAAGGTTTTGATTCCTTTGAAGGGTTGAAAATTTTCAATTAAAGTGTGAAGAGGAGTAACTTATACAATTTGAAGGAGACAATTTGCAGTGCCAGTAAGTGTAACAAATGGTGCAATAAAGTAGTGTATTGACAGAGCTGATGTAATATGATGGAATGCATCTAATGTCCATTGTCTATAACTGCACTAAGTGACACATGCTCTACTTTCCTTGAAATATTATTATTAATAGAATGAATTCACTTAGTTCTATAAATTGAATAGAACATGTTCAATCATATAATCTGGTTTGGGAGTGCTTCATGCTATGCAGGATCTTCACTCATATCAAGCAAATGATGGCATTAATAGTGTCTTAGTAGATGCAAAATTAACTTGGGCATACATTAGTAAGTCAATCTTTTAACATATATTTACATTGTGGTGAGTCCAATTACCCCGGACTATAACATACTTCATATGATGTTTATCCTTTCAGTTTAACATACTTAAGATCAAGAGAGGTCACTTGATGTAGTAGCATACACCCATAGAAGCATGGTACTTGAAATGTTCTTGCTTTCACAATAATTTTCCCATTGAGTTCTATTAGTTATATTCTCATCCTCCTAACTATGATTGGGAAATCTACGATTTGAGATCCAGGCTTTATAAATCTCAAACAACCTCAATACATAAAATTTAATCTCAAAGACTAATTACAAGGAATTAGAGACATTAGACAAAGTATTTGTTGTTGCATGCATGTTTTTCTATGTAACTCTGTGAATTTGACTCCAACTGCCTTCTCTGCTCGAGACTTCATGATTAAAAAATTGAATCAGGTAATTATACTCTAATATATATCTGTTATCTCAACACCCTACAAACTCATCTGCCCAAAATCCTTAAAATGACATCCTACACAAATTTTAGTAAATAAACTTAAAAAATAGTAGAGCTAAAAATATTCTAAATGCCCATAAGCCTGACAATAAACCCTCAAAACTCTCTGCCAAAAATCCATAAAGAACCATACTACAAAAATTACAAACAGAGCATTCAAAATCTTACTAGTGCTTGCAAGTATTATGGATGTTTGGAAAGATATTCCACCTTTCTGCTGCAGCAATGGAAATGAATCTTCTGATGCAGGATAGTGAAAAAAATAAGCTTTTACACCCTATTTAACCTAGATTTTAACAAGAGTTTAATCCACCCATAGAATAATGTTAACTACACTTATCTGTCACTTATGATCATGCATGGTTTCCATTCAACAATATCCGTCATAGCGGTTACATGGTGTAAAAATCATAAGGTTCTGCTGCAATTTTATAGAAAATTAAATTTATAACTTTCAATTCTTAGTTTAAAAAAAAGATGAAATTGAATTTTCCATAAGCTTTGAATTGGAAAAATAACTTCCAATAAAATAGGAGCAGGTGTGGCAGAGCTTTCCTATTTGTCTTCAACCTGCATGTAGAGAATGAAGAGCATAACAATGCATTATTTTACTATTAATTTTTCTGATATCCTCAAATACTGTGGCATGCATCAATCAATTTGCCAGCCAACACTGTGTAGACAGACAAATATCTGAGGCAACTATCCCAACGTCCAAATCCCGTCCAAATGTATCAACGAAAGTGGAATTTTGTGAGATTTTGTAGTTGCAAGTGCCAGAAGACATGAAATATTTGACAAAATGCCTCAAACAGATGTAGTCTCATGGACTACAACAATTGCAGCATATACACAATGAATATGCTGGAACGATTGAAACAGGGTGGGAACATGTCAATATATAAATGAAAGTCAAATTTTTGAGATGACCTGTTTGACAAAATGCCTCAAATAGATGTAGTCTCATGGACTGCAACGATTGCAACATATACACAAAATATATATGCAACTATTGAAACAAGGCAGGAACACTTCAATGTATAACCGAAAGTGGATTTTTATGAGATTTTGTTGTTCCAAGTGCCCTGGAAGACATGAACTGTTTGACAAAATGTCTCAAACAGATGTAGTCTCAAGTTCTACAATGCTTGCAAGTTATGTTGAAAAGCATAAACTATAAAGTATTTTGTCAGATGATGTACTTGCAAGTGGCCTGGAAGGCATGTATGCATACATGGTACATAAACTATTTGAAAAAGTGCCTTAAATAGGTTTCAATGTAAAAATGGAAGTGGGATTTTGTGAGATTTTGTAGATGCAATCATGCAAGTGTCGTGGAAGACATGAACTATTTGAAAAATGCCTCAAACAGGTGCAGTCTCATGGACCGCAACAATTCCATCTTATACACAAAATGGGTTTGTTGAAAAGCATAAACAAAAGTGGAATTTGTCAGATGATGTGGTTGTAAATTCCCTGGAAGGCATGTATACATACATGACATATGAACCTATTTGGCAAAGTGCCTCAAATAAGTCTCAGACTACGCAGACTGAAGTGATTGCAGAATATGCATAGAATATGTACAATTTTTAAGCAACTATAATTGGCAAGGGTAAAGCTAGACGTAATAGCCTTTACTGGCATCCCTACAATAGGAGTTTTGGAATAGGGTATGAACATCATTCATAACCAAAAATGGGGTTTTTTTAGATGTTATACACACAACACATCAACTGTTTGGCAAAAATCCTCAAAGAATGCAGGTCTCATGGACATGAATGATTGCACAAAATGGGTTTGAAATTCTAAAGTTCTCAAGATGCTATCAAATACGAAATCTAAACTCCTTGTCGAACTCTTCATAACGCTTCGTCTAGCCACACCCTACAACAAAAACAACAAACGCTTGATATTATTCATTTTTTGTTCATTTTAGTAAATAAAACTGCGATTACCTATCGAGTGAGGAAACCTAACATCTACTCCTTCCACATGCAACCTATATCCTATGATCTATCCTTTCCAGTCCTTTGTCCTCTGTGACCTCTCTCTCTCCTCTGCCACTTTTCTCGAGCACCTCTGTTTTCTATCAATTAGGATTTTAACTACGCACAACTAATCATACCCACTCCCCAAACGCCACAAGTGGAGCATGTTAAGCAAGCTATATGCAAGTCCAGAACTAATCTTCTAGTTATGCATGGCTGTATTTTCTTTAAAGTGGCATGCTAAAAGAAAAATGGGGTGAAGATGACAAGAACTTTAATAAGGATTTGGGAATTTTAGGGTTAAAAACAAAAAAAAAAACTTGTTAAAAATAGTCAAAAACATGAAAACGTTAAGACAGTTATCAAACAGTCAAATTTAACATCGTTGTAAAACATCCGAAAGAGCCTTTCCCATAGGGGGAACGTCTTTGGTGTAATTATATATATATTACTATAAACTACATCTTATACTAAATATTAATAAATTACTAAAATATACTAATAACCGAAATTGTTCTAGCCTCATCATGGCCTTATTAGGCTTTGTACTATTTTCTCATCCTCCTTTTCATTCCACCTCATCTAGCCTTTGATTTTCTTCTGGACCCGATAGATCCTTTTTCACTAACCTACCACCGTTGTTGGGTACTATATTTGGATGTAATCTACCTTGGCTATTGCGTTGGACTATCAAGAGGTATTACATATTTTGGTTCTATTCTAAAAAAAAGGGTAGAAAAACATCATACCCACCAAATTTACAAAGATCAAGTTGTCTCAAAATGAGATAAGAAATAACATTAAAGTGGGAGATCCTTCCATGACTCATTTAGCAAGATAAATATTTATATGTATGAAAGAATGGAAATGTAACATAAATGCATGGATGTAAAATAAGAAATCAATTCATAAATTCAAGGTAACATTGTCCTTATCATCAATTAAATCAAAGAATAATAATTCTATATTGAAACAAAAATTGAAACAAATTGTTTATAGAATTTTAATGTTCTAAAACCCCTCTGTTAAGGATATCTCATGACATATTCTTTGTGAAAGCATATCCATGTTTAGATTTTGTTCCATTTTTTATTTTTTGATATAATGCCTTTTTATATAAACCCCTTTATCCCTCCTCTAGGCCTCAGACCCTTAAGATTTCAGCGCAATCCAAAACTAAGTCAATCATCATTTTATTTTATATTTCTAGTAAATTCAATAGTACCCAAAAGTTTTTTTACCTAAATTTTTATTGGGCTCTGTCCATATTCTGTTCCTCCTAAGTCGTCCAATATGAGCAGCAACTCTTCAAAATTGTCAACTTCTGTTCATGACTTCAATGTTTAGGTTCCTCATACTTACTAAATAAATTTGTTTGTTCTGAAGTGTTATTAATTCATAATTTCCATTGAAAGAAATCCTAAATTACTACTGTCAAATTCTAGGACATCAGGAGAAATGATGTTAGTCTGAGCACTTACAAGGGCAAACCCTTACTTATAGTCATTTCAATACTCTACTTAAATCTAAGCATATCATTTCAAGGAAAGAAAAATGGAATAAGCTAATAAAACATTCTTGTTCACATTTATTGGAAAAAAACCTAAAATAAGGAAGATTGGAAAGTGTATCGTACAGGCAGGGATTTCTCATTACTAATTTTAAAAACTTGTAAAAAATTAGACTTTTAGGGGCATCCGTTTCAAAATAAAATGCTCTATCAAGGCTCAAAAAACTCATATTTTCCCTAAAAGAAACACTAGCCATAAAAGTGCAGAAATTTCATGAATGAAAGTGCCTCCAGAAGGTTCTGTGAGATATGTAAAATTCACCTCTGCAGTAGTTTTCCAAGAATGAGGGGACTATATGATGTATGCTTGTTTTTAAATGGAGGGAGAATTTTGATTTCGAAAAAATATTGTCTTCCAGATGTGGAAAGTTTTATTGTAGGAAAATTGTTTTAGATTAAAAAAAACTAAATGTGTGTCAAAGGCGAACTCAAAAGGAAAAGCATAGAATTTACTACTGAAGTCCAATACATGTCTATTTTAGCAAATTAAAAAAATTAATATACATTTTATAATAAAATTTGGCAGGTATTAGTGAAACTAGAATTTGGAAGATTTATTACGAATTAGCCAATTGGTGAAAATTAAACCATGATGTGCATTGGAATCACATGCAGAGTGCTTAAATAAAACTATTTTTGCATTTTGGTTTACTAAATCCCAGCATTATGACTCTGATCACCTACTTCTCCATTGCACTACATACACCGATATAGCCTCCAAACATAGCATCCATAAAAACAAATATTTTCATCACTTAGATTAAATCCAAGAAGTAAAACACACCTAGTAGTTTCTAGACAACAAGGACCCTATAGAACAAACAAATATACCAAGAAATTTCCAAAAGTAAAAAAACTAAATGAATCTTGTGACTTAGTTGCTAACAATAAAATGTCACCCATGACACTAAATCTTCTTCTATGATTGTCAACATGTTGTTCTAATTATCTCATTCTATCGCAGACAGAGAAGATAACAAAAATGGTTGTAGATCATGCCTTCAAACCTTCCAACTATATTTTCTTAAAAGGTTCCAATTCAGTTTCAACAAAATCATTTTCTTCATATCCCGTAATCATTGCAATCCATGAGACCACATTTCTTCTAGGCATTAAGTCAAACAGTTAGAATGCCCATGTCTTATGTTATAACTGTGATTAACACAACATGCTAGCAAAAAGGCATCGGTGAAATGTTTTCCGGTAAACACAACATTTTCGAACAAACCCTCATGTTGTCCTTTGCACGGTATATCCTTGCTCCCCCAAAGTGGAGAAACTGCTAGTTATATGTTTATGAAAATATGGATGTTTGTCTCCATTTTTAGAAATAAAATAGTATCTTGCACTCATTTGGAAAAAATAAAAGGGAATACATTTAGCATTTATTTATATTTTTTCCCACAATTTTTTTGTTCAAAAGTACATAGTGTTTGTCAAAATTATTGAAAAAAAAGTGTGTTTTAAAAAAAAGTTGAATAACACTGTGTGGTTTTCAATAGTGTCGAAAAACACACTATGTACTATGTTTTTCAACAATTTTGAAAAATACGATGTTTTTACAAGGCTATTTGTAAAAACAATCCACACAATCCATCATGAATAAAAACTATTAAGAAGACACACTATTTACAAACAAATAAAATATTGATCAAAATTTTGATATCAATATATTTTTTACTTTTACAGATTTGATATCAAAAATTGAGATGTTTCTACTATATGTAGAGTTCATCCATCACAATTACATAAATAAATATAGATAATAATCATATTAATTTTATGGACAATAATACATATTAATTTGTCTATAAAAGATCAATTTTTTTATCGTACTACTTTATGTTATTGTTTTTTAGCTAATAATGTATATTGATTTAGATATTTTAAAACAATTGACTACATTATTAGTAGGGTGAGCCCTACTAACTATTAAGCAATATGTAAATGTCCCATTCTAAATGTCGTAACTAAACTATAAGTTGTATTGATGTAGGAGCATTAGGACATGAGAAGCACTATGTTGTCAATCCTCCTTCTTGTCAATATTTGGAGTTGTTATAATGTATTAAAGTTCTTAGAGAGCCTAAGTGAGGTATTTCAAGCCAGTAATAAGGTTTGAAAATTTTGAATTCTCGTTCTTTTTGTATTCCCTCCAAAAAGGGAATTTGAATTTGCAAAGGCTTAAAAATTAATTATGGGGAAAACCATTACCCATGTCGTAAACATATTGGACAAGATACTATTCTAAGGTCCAATACAAAAATTATGGATAAATTATAAACAAATCTATTTGGAATTTACA
Source organism: Taxus wallichiana var. yunnanensis (assembly GCA_018340775.1). NCBI lineage: Eukaryota > Viridiplantae > Streptophyta > Pinopsida > Cupressales > Taxaceae > Taxus > Taxus wallichiana. Next base: position 190,752,214 of record CM031239.1, read on the forward strand.
AAATAAGGTCATATGGAATGACCTATGATTTATATTAGGCTTAATCATACTTTAGGATAAAAAATTAATAGATAAAAACCTAACAAGAGGACCTCATCAATCCAAAATATAATGGAAAGTCACATAAGTGTGACCCTCTAAAACAATGGTCACTCAAAGTTACTACCTTATCTACCATATATTTCCTCTCCCATTTGTATATTGATTCTCGTTAAATAAGAAATTTAGATTCATGTTGTTTAAGGTGCTTAATGTTCTCAGGTCAACTAACCAAAGAGGCTTCTTGGGGAGGCATTTGAGTTATATCAAAACCATCTTTATACCATATAGATTTTCCTAACAATGATTATAAGTAAACAATAAAATCATAAACAAATTATTCTTTTTTTTTAAAACAAAAACATATGATTCTAGATAACTCACAAGAGAACTATAAGTAAAAAAATAATATTCAAACAAACACAACAAGATGAGATAATGATTGTATAGTTTGGGATGTACAAAATTCAAACAAACACAACAAGATGAGAGAATAATTCATAAATGTAGTTCATGAAAGGTAGGTTTACATAATGTAAAAATCCTATTCTAAATATTGGTGAGTGGGATTAATCCAAATAGAATCCCTAAGTAAAAATTTTATATATACCTCGAGTTCACCAAAATGTAAAAATTATATTCTAAATATGTGTGAGTGGGATTAATCCAAATAGAATATCTAAGTAAAATTTTTATATAAACCTCGTGTTCACCAAAAAATATGTGTAGAATGTATTTTAGATTTTAAAAATACAATAAACTAACAAAACCTATGCATATAGTCATACCTAATATAAACACGATTTATATCAAAACATATTATAAAAAATAAAATTTTTATAGTCTATAACATATGAAATATATATGTTGTAAATAACTTCAATAATTAAACTATATGGAATTACTACTAAATAATATTTACAAACATAGATGAGTTCATCTTATTGAGACACAATCGTGTATGATAAGAAAGAAGAAATAGTTGAAAAATTTGTTGAAAAACACACTATGTTTTTCAACATTTTTCAAAAGCAAAGCATATTTTTGTCAATTTTTGTACAAACAATCCACACAGTACATCATGAAGACACACTATTAGGAAGACACTATTAACAAACAAGTGACTCTAAAATGGAAGTATAATCAAATGTAAATAGAGCTCAAATTGGTCCTTCGATAAACTGCAGAGGACTTGTTGATAAGAACATGTTGGTCTCCATACAAGGTTATCATTTATTGGGTAGGCCAAATTGGTTTTCGAGTATATGGCCATCCTTAAGCGTGTGAAGTATAGATGAGACCCAAGGGTTCCCGCCTTGCAGACAATGGAATAGATAGGTGGGTAGATAGGTATGGCCCCCTTTATATATAGGGTGGTGAAGGTAGGCGACCACCGGGGGAGTGCCCTCTCGTACTCTATACTATATCTAAATATGGGCCTCGACTATAGATAGTCTTCTTCATGATCCTTCCCCAAGTCTTCCTCATGCTCCTCGCCCCTTTATCTATATATACGTTGAGCCTCTCTCAAGGATGCTTTGGACTATTCTAGATATTAGAAAGTTTTTAGGTATGAACATTCTATGCAATGTTAGTTAAATTCTCTTAATTTTATTTTGTTCTTAATGCATTTTATAATGTCTTAAACTATTGGATCTATTTGATTAAGCTAACCAGGGTTTATAATTAATAAATTTTATAATTTTAATGTTATAATGTCTATTAATATTAGTTAATTGCTAATTTTCTATTCAAAATCAGGAATAGAGATCTTGAAGGATGAAGATGTACCCTACTTTGTGGCTAGGGTGTACCTTACCTTATTAATTCACTACATCGTTTTAAGTCTAGTTTAGATTGTAAGTGTGATCCCGTAGTGAGAAATATCGTACATGTTTTGAATTTAAAAAAAACATAAATATATATTTAGTCCCAACTGTACCTTCCTATTACAGATTGTGTATGACTTTCACCTTCTAATGCAATTTCAAATTCATGCTTATAGTGATTCTTTTCTATGGGCAAAGACTACAAAAATATGTAAACCATAAGATCTAAAATGAAATACTTGAAGGAAATTTTTGTGTTGTTTCCATTCACAAATCATTACAGAGGGGTGGTAATAGCCCAGGTGTGTCTACATTGAGGTGGATCTATTAGGAACTACCTCCAATTTTCAAAGAAAGGCTTTAATTAGTGTATTTCCTACATCTAGGCATCTAATCAAGACTATTTTTTTTTATTATTCATAAAATTTGGGAGGGGACCGTACCCTTGGGATACAAATAGGCTCAATAGTTGGATGTAGCAAGAAAAGAACAAACAAAAGAAATTCCTAGATACCTAAATAAACCTCTGAAGTAAAAATCCGAAGGGATTGACTTCCGCAAGAAGCCAAATAATTTTTTTCCCAATTACATGTCATGGCGGGAGGATCCGTATGTATATCCTTCTTCTCAATGTTTATCCATTCATCCTCACCTTTGCATTGAACAAAAATTTCCACCTTCCCCAATGACTCAAAGAGGACGATGCAGACATTATTGGGGGGTTCATCATATTAGAAGACACGTTTTGAATTAGAGGTGGACCCACCAAGTAAAACCATTTTCTCTAAATTATTTTACTTTCGATCCAAGTCAGCAAGAAGGGAATTGTTGGCTAGATTTTCTGCATAGCACAAAACCTAGGCAGTCATGAGATAAATCTCCCTCATTTAACCGGTGAGGCTCTCGTGTCAGATTTGTCAATTTAAGTATGCTAATATATAAATGGGGTTTTACTTTAACTACTCAGTTTATGAACCATAACTGAATAATTATGCAGCAAGTAAGAAGCTATTTAAAGAAAGTAAAATTATAGAAGAAGGTAATTACATAAACATATAGAAGAAATGGGAAAGATGTGCATCCCAATCAGTAGATGGCAGAGATAAAATGCATGCACATAGAAGAATCCAATAGATATAAACACAGAATTCTAAAACAAAGGAAACTCCAAATCTAGATCTAAAATAACACAAAGTTTATTAAGAGATCTAAGATTAAAAGCAAGAAACATAGTACACCGTGACACAAAGTTCTCCGGAAACCTACTCCTTTGTATTCCTTTGCTCCAAGTGGATCTCAAGGGTTCAACACAAAGTCTAGAACACAAGATTGCTGCTTACCAATTTAAAAATAATCATTAACTTTCGATCATTAACCCAAATGGAGGTTCTTCTCCTACTTATAGAATGTAGGAGGGAAAGTACAAATGGGAAGTGTTATCACCAATTTTGACTTTATTAATTTTTTTAAAAATCACTTAAAAATCACTTAAGGAGTATTTAATTAAATAAATATAAATTAAAGTTCATTCGAATTGTTTAAAATAATTTAAAAATGAAAAATTAGAAAATTTTGAAAAGTGTTACTTTAAAGCATGCATTCACCTCTGGTTCATTGGACTAAAATGTTTCTAAGGTGTAAATAAGGTTAGCTTTTAATAAAAAAGGAGATGGAAGAGTTAGGTTATTAAGAACAAAGTTTTCAAACAAAAGACCAAAGTGTTCTCCAAAACTAGACAACGCTTTTTACTTCATAAAATACGATGTATAGTGAGAGGAACAAATAACTAGTTATATTTATTCATGGGCCAGGAAAAGAAAAGCATTCGCTGTTAAAGCCATGTTATTAAAAGAGTAATAAAATCCATTGTGGAGAGGTGAATTGAAATTTTGGCTCTTAGAGATCTTTCCAATAATGGCAAAAGACCAAATGATGGATTTTGATAAACCAAGGTGGCATAACGACTACGGTCTCGCAACAAATGAAATTCACCATGGAAAGGTACTTTGGTGCGGAGCATGTGGATAATTGTGAATGTGAATACAAATGAAGACAAATTTTCACACAAGAATATTACTCGAGGATATCGATGGACAAGGCAGGGGGGTTGATCGACCATCTTCATGGAGTTTCAATGGATGATTGGTACAAATGGAGTCAGGTCTCGCTAACGGCCGAATTTCAAGTTTCAAGCTCAGCAACTCTTGTCATTTGGAGGATTGCTTCGAGCACACTATTCTCAGAGCTCAAACTTTTCCCTAAACCATGAATTCATTCCCAATGTGATGATAGTGTGTTCGGGATAGGTGGACTCTTGGCCCAAAATGGATAAGGCAAAATTCTCCCAGATCCTAGGTGTCTTGATCGGGTGGCAAATAGAGCATTTTGTCTAAAAGACCATGTGGAGGAGATAACAAATAGGGATGTCTACGTGTGCATACTAAGTCATTTAAGTAGGGTCCACATGTACCCATTTCTTTTCTTTATGTATTTTTCCTTAAATGACTTTTTAACTTAAGTGGTTTCTATTTTTAGTCACTTTTTAAAAGTTGGTTGAAAAATTCAAAGTCACTTAAGTGCCCATTTAATGTGCATTTAAAACCCTAACTACATTGTGTTTGACCTACAAATTTTGGGTTATAAAAGGAAGTGAGGGATCATTTGTAAGGGTGACTTTGAGAGAGAGAGAAGTTGTCAAAGTTAAATACTTTTGTGCAAGCTTTGTTTCAAGAAGAAACTTTGTGTTCTTTGTGAAATTTTTTTGGAGTTAATAGAATAAGAACTTTGTGTCTCACTCATTGTCTCTCTGTAACATTTGGTGTTCTTATGTTCATTAGATGTTAGGTGTTTGAATCTTGCATGCAAATATTATCTTTGATATTATTTTCAACATTAGTAATCTATTGTTCTAGTTCTTTGTAACCAAATTGATCAAAGGAAGCTCACTATCTACTTGCTACATGTGTGTTTCCTTTGCATGTTCTTTGTTTTTTTTGGCTAACTCAAACTCCGTTTTGTCTTTGTGTTGGTTATTCATCTGTTCCTCTCCATGTAATCTTTGATTTAGGCATTAGTAATCTTGTTTAGTTCACCTAATTCTCATGTGTGTTCCCTTTTAGTTCATTCCATTCCATTCCACTCCTTTCCTTCTTTCTATTCCATTTCACTCATTCACTTTTCTTCCATTGATGTTCCAAAACACCCCCACATAAATTTTGAATGTACAAATGTAAATATAGTTTTGGTTTTCTATAAAGCCACCTCACCTTCATTGAGGAGGGACTTCGTTCCCACACTTTGTTGCATGTAATTTTCATGCGTGCAAATCCATATGCTAACAGAAGTCAAACTGAACTAAAACATAAACAACAAGTAAAGATGACATTTGGCAATCATCCTCAACTAACTTCTCCTTAAGTGACACATGTATCACTTAAATAATAGAATGGTTCCACATGACTTTAAGTAATGGTTGTAAAACCAATGACTTAAAGTTTTAAAATTTCATCCAGGAACATAGAAAATAGAAGAAGAAAGAATAGAAGAAGTCATGTTAGCTGTAATGTTTATGTCTTCTTCTTATTCTATATTGATATACTTGTCGAACATGCTTCCTTCTCTATCCTAAACTACAACAACCCTTCATTCAACACTTTGATGCATGCTTCCACATCCTCCAAGCTTAGCCAAAACCTCACAATATCTTCCTACAAAGGCACCACCACCTATTGATAGAATTCACCGTGAAAGGCTTAGTAGCTTTATCAACTCTCTTTTGGACCATTAGAAGAGAGCCTTCCACGGAATTAGGCACCTTACTAGGAACGATCCACATGTATGAAGTAACACCTCTGACTACATCCTCCTCAGTGAAAGAAATGATACTGTCTGGTAAGGATGATGTCCTACTCTCAAGTGCCTGTATCCTCTTCAGCAAAACTCAGCAGATTTCCAAATGGAAAGATACTGCAAACTCTAGTTTTTCCCCTTCTCAACTGATCCATCTGGTACAATTTTCTCTGCAACCAATACATCTCTTGGAAGCTTGTTGATCTCTCCCAAAGTACTCAGGTTACTCTCAACAATTGTGTTCATATCTATGATGCTTGTCACCAATTGCTGCAGCTGATTTGCCACATCATTCATAACCTTTAGGTGGGCTAGCACTTCTCCAAGTTGTACAAAAGCTTGACGCATAATCAAATCCTTCCATTCGTCAATAGCTTTTACTTGATTGCTTGCATCCTCCATTTCCTACATAAGATGATCACTCACCTACTCTGAAATGGGCTGAATGGAAGGCTTAGCAACCTTGGCTATGATCTCACACAACTGAGATACCTACTTCTGAAGTTCTTCTTTCTCCACCTTTTCACTGTCAAGCCTAAGGAATAGAGCATCTATCAATGTTTGTGTGTCCTGCTTCAATCCTTTAGTGGTGGCTTGATCGAGGGGTACTTTGGTTAGTGTCACATTTTCTATCGTGAGCTCCTCCTTTATCTTTCCTTCTTCCGGAATTGATATCTTAGTAAACTTCTCTCCCGAATCCTCGATGATCAACCTAGAAGTTGCTTTGGCAACTTTAGGCCTTCTATCTCTTCCACCCAAATTCTGGAGTAGCTGCAAGTCGTGCTCTTCTAAGTTCATCTCCACTCTCACTTCTGGAACCAACTGCAAAGCCAACCATTCCAAGAAATTACTTCTCGGAGAATGAGAAGTCACTGAGTGCACCACCATCTCCCGCTCTACATCCTCTCCGTCAGAAAGTGCCACAGTGTTATGGCTGCCATCCTCTGAATCATCCAAGGACAAAGCTCTTTCAACTCCACCATCTACAACTTCAACATCTCCTCTTGGAATAGGTGATGAACGGAGTGGCTGAGGAGAGAAGATGAATGTCACTAGATTTAGTGGAGGCATGGAAGTTTCCTACTGCTGCGGTGCAATAGTTGGTGAAGTACTGGGTGCTGGAGAAGCTAGAGCTAAAGCCATGGTCGTAGAAGTGATCTTCTCCTTTAATTGAGATCTTTTGTGTACTTTTAACTTCTCGGACCTTCTGTTGCTTTCTCCATCATGCTTCCACTTGAGGGAATCTCCTCTGCTGAAGTTTCCTATGACTTGATTCATCAATGCTTCATCAAGATAATATCCCTTCTTCAGCAGCCAATTTGAAGTATTCACCAACACAACTCTAGATCTTTCTTCAATTGAATGGCATCCTCCTACGTTATCCTGCAATATGGATTTATCTCCTCCCATTTGATGGTAAGTGTCAAGTACCACATTCCCATCATCTTTAAGATCCACAGGTATCCACGCTAGTCCAAAGTCAAACACTTGCTTTCCTGATAGCCTGCTAAAATATCTCTTTCTAACCTCATACTCACTTTTGCACTTCATCTAGAAATATTCTAATGAAGGCACATGTGTGTACTCCTGGGAGATCATCTTCCTGGCTACTCCAAATGGATCGAAGTTCAACCATGTAGGGAAGAAATCTTTCTCATACTTGGATAAAATTTACACCTCCATCCCCCAAGCTCTATGAATGCTAATGCAGTTGTAATGTCCCACAATGATTGGGAAGAAGCTCGTAGACTTGTGCCACTTTGAATGAAGGTCGTGTAACTCCACAAGTTGCCTGCTCAACTCTATGGAAATCAATCTATCATTTGGATACCTGGGCATCTTTATTGGTTCTCCAAAAAATCTCTTAACCCTGAGGTATGTGAAATCTACAAACTGAATGAATAGACTGCCAATCTTAGACACATCTTCCCACGCTTCCCTGCTTACCCTATTGGCCTTCAATTCTTTATCTAGCCTGTAAATGAAATCATAGAAGAATTCATCATTGACCATTTTGAAATCTTTCTCACACATAGGTACAATAAGCTGTGGGTAGCACTCAAAAATGGGGTCCTTAGAAAGAACACCACATCTATCCAGCTTGGAAAAGACGCCTTGTGAAGCTATAGCATACACCAAGTAGGAAGTCATTTTGAAGCTGAAAGTACACTTCACGTTCCAAAGTTGTTGCTAATAATTTCTAACCAATGGATTATGGAATCAACCTTGTTGACTTCAATGGTCCTAATGAAAGCATACATCCTTGTTCGGAAAGTATAAGCATTCACCTCACCATTAATCCTGCATAGCAATTTGACAACATCATCTACCTCCTACACCAAATAGGACCACGAAAGAGTTCTTGGGAACTTTGAAGGAGATCTAGGCTTCTTCATGTATCGGATATTCATTATGCTCACGTAATCAGCTCTATGCTTCTCCCACTGCTGCCGACATCCTCGAAGACTAATAGAAGTTACCACCTTTAAATCTTTGGAATCTTGAGACAATAATTGATGAACTCTGCGTCCCAAACAAATTATTGTCTTTCCCATATCATCATGCACCGATCTAGATGAAGGATGGAAAGATCTAGCGCATTCCATAACAAACTCTAAAGCAATCGGTCAGTACATGGAAAAGTTGCAGCTCAGATAATTCCACTGCTTTTAACCGCACGCATGAGTGAAGTCTTTCCCACTCTAGATCTATCAATCAATTTGAAAAGAGGTTCCGGACCTAGATTTGTGTCTCATATGTCTACAAGTTTGGAAGCAATGCATGAATCAATCGTGTTTTATTTTTCATCTTTCTTCACCATGGCTTTGTCTATCTTTGTCTGAATAATTCTTTTTCTTCTTACTTAGCCAGATTTCTTCAATACTGGTGTAGATATGGACAATTCTTCAGATTCGAAGGATATATGCAATGTATTGGACATTGATTAAAGCTCCTTTTCTTTTGTAAAGCACCTGTAATGAATTCCTGTAATTAATTCAAACAAAAACGGCCACCGGAGCATGAATAGTGAATTTTAATTATAAAAATATGCACTTTTCAATCCTGCTGCCCCAAAAATTGATGTTTAATTTGCACATAAAGAGAGCATGAATCCTTTCAACAACAACTAAGCACTTGTAACACCTATACAAATAATTATGCAGAAAAAGATCAACCTCCTTCAAAGCATGTGCCAAATCTGGAAGCATTTAGCCTTGTTTCCACCTTGCCTGAGCAAAATCCTTCTTCAAAATGGGGTGCACTTTTCCTCTTGGCTGCAATTCTTTACCTGTGAATTAAATAATTCACCCATATGGCAGCCCATGCTTATATAACCCTCACAATTCTATAATTAATAATTGCCCTTCCTATTCTTGGCAATTAATTAATTAAAAATCATGTTTTTCTCTTTAAAAATAGCATGTTTAAGGACAACCATCCAATAAATTAAATTAATCCAATTTAATCCTTCACACTTCACTTCACTTAAGCTTCACAGTGTGCCTTGACCATAGCCACTGAAAATAGAATTTAATTTAATGATTTAATACCTTAAAAATCATTAAATGTCCCAAATGGGGCGCACTTTTTGACATGAAGGGGGAAGCCTTTAAATAAATTAAATTTAATCCATTTCTTTTATTCCCTTTTGACTTGTTGACTTCTTCCAAGCTTGGGCGCACTTTTTAGAAGAATAAATTAATTAAAATAATCACTTAAAGGCTGCCATCATCTCACCAAAGGGGGTGCACTTTTTTGCACAATATAATTCTATTTTAAAGAATTTTTCACAATGGAATTCTTTACCTGCGCAAGGCAACCTCAAAATCCCATGATCCACTTAAGTGATTTGAATTTGACAATGGGATTATTTACCCTACAAGGCAAGCAACAAAATCCTATGGTTTTACTTAAGTCACTTTCCTTTTATTTTATCATGGGAATTTTTACCTGCGCAAGGCGCTTAATAAATTCCCGCCCACCGCACCTCTAACTTTCCCACTGTGCAGCTTAAGTGAATTTTATATCATGGGAAAAAGTACCCTGCTAGGCAGGTACAAAATTCCCACCTTGCCTGTTGCTTTTATTTTTCCCATTGCAGCTTAAATCCTTTGTTTTTCAAAAATGCGCCCAACCCCGCAGGGGCTTTTCTATGCATGACTTCACTTTTTCCCAATGATCTAGATCTCTATGGTGACTTCCTCTAGGCATAATGTGCATATATGTTTTCCAGCTACTCCAAGCCAAAAATCGGGCTTACCCGGAAAAGGAATTGTTCTAGAGAAATTTCACAGAAAATGAAACGGGACAACACAAAAACACGAAAAATTGCCAAACATCACAAATAAAGCCCAAAACTTATTCCAAGTTAAAACCCTTCTAGTAAATAAGAATAATGACATTTTTGCTTCTAACATAGTTAAAACAGAGTGCAAATAGCCTCATACGGGGCTCAAAATAATTAAATACAAATTTCCCACAGATAAATCCCGATGATAGAATATAACAATTTTGGGCATCTGGGTATTTGGCGAAAAAGGCTAATATGGTTCTTTGGGAATATCTTGATGCAATACAATGAATTTTTAGGCAATAAAAACACAAAACGACCCATTATTTTAAAATTACTAAAAAAATTCGGATAGGGTAATCACAGATTTCAGGATGAAATCTAGGTGACACCAAGAATATAACATTAATGTTTCATAGTTTGTAATTTCCCCAAAAACATGCCTTTTCCCACTAGTTAACGAATCATATTTTTTTGTCAAAAAATCTTTCAAAAATATGACCACCAACAACTTCGGGATTTAGCACGCTGGGTTGGTTGAGTTCAAATTTTGTATGGGATGGATCATCTCCTTCATCTTTGGCCCGATGAAAGGTTATTTCTCTTGACTTCCACGTGTTTCCATTTCCCGCACCTCCATTCAGGTCGAAAACTAATGTGACATGGGGTTGCTCTTCCAAACAAACAACTAATCCATGTTACAACTCCCCATGCCCGGCGGGGTTTGAACCAAGCATCATCACCTGTCTGCATCTTTGCAACAACTATCCTTTCACCTATTCAATGCTCTCAAGTGGTTCATCCTACTTTAAACCTAAGGGGTTTTTCATTCAGTGCATCCATGGTTGTCATGTCTGACTATCTCGCACTTATTGCGAGAACACTAGGAGTTCTCAAATGTTATCCCTTGTCTCTAGAATCCATCCCAAGATTACAGTTAATGGCCTCGGAGAGTTATACCAATAGGGATATTGATGCACAATCTTGCTGCTATGATCTTGGTTCGAGCTTCAGAGATGGGTCGATAGAAATCAAATCATCCATTGATTTCACTATCCCGATCAACACACATGTTTCCCAAAATTCCATAGGCATCTCAGGGAGCTTGACCCAAATAGGGCACTGCGTGGGAGTGTGGGTGATGGTTCTTATTTTCCAACGAGCTAAGGAGAGGGTGGTCCATCTATAAAACCATTTCCCTTCTTTCAAAACCAGTTTTAGTCTTCTTCCGAGTAAAAATGAATAGAAAACTTCTCTCGAGAGGGCAACAATAAAGAGTTTTCCAAGAGGCTTCCATTTCTTCTTGGCCCAATCCCTTACCTGATCAATATTTGGCCTTATCCCAATAACACATCCCATCAAAGAAGATTTGTATCTATTGTTTTCTCTAGCTACCACTGTGTTTGGTACTTTGAGCCATGGGAAATCCTGCTCCCATACCGGGCTTAGCTTTAGAACTAATTTCTGTGGCTATTTTTGAAGTATCAAAGAATGTTATTTGCAACCTTTGGGAGTTTTTTATTAAGTGGAGGGTGAGTGTTCAATCTGTTAGTCCAAGTGAAAATTGAATTTTATGGAGACTGATCGATTGGTTTAGATGTTTTAATGCTATTTTCAACAAATTTTTCGCTTGTATGAAAAAATGGTTTTTTAACATTATTTACAACTTGTACAATAAACTTAGGTATGTGAATCATTTGAAATTCCTGTGGGATCACATTAGGAAAACTCAAATAAAAATTATTTATTTCATACATGATCACGATGATCAACTTAAAGACAGACAATTGATGGACTATGGAGTGGAAGTAAAACCTTTTCAAGTTTATGACATGCCTTCCTTAGAATCAGCATATGCTATACACTCCTTTGGATGGACTTCATAAGAATCCTTGATGAATGTCTTTAGTACAAATAGTTATCAATGCTCTCTCTCAGTCTCCACCTTTATGTAAAATGTGTAGCAACCCCTGATGAGAGATTAGATCTACTTGGAAGGATTCTGTTTTGCATCTATATATATATATATATTTCATTGCATACAACACCATTCTACATGGGTTGTACATATTTGTTAATATTTGGTATGCATTTACTATGTTTTAGTAGCTAATATTTCCTAAGATCTTGATTCAAGCAATGTTATGTTCCAAGATCTCAATTTGGACATGAATCTGCTCTCTCTTGTACCTTGGTTTACAATGTAACATAAGATGTAAGCATTAGATTAAAACTTGAAGCCTATTATTGTTTATAGATGCACCCCTTTTTTTGTAGTAGTCATTCAAAATACTTGGAGAGTATGTCATTTTTGGGGTTTTCTATTAGTAAAGCCTCTAAGCCATTTGGTAGTTTTGTCAAAATCCTATGCTTTTAGTTGAGATGCATCTTGTAATCTTAATGTTGTATATCTTTTCTGAGAGTAATGCTTCTGGTCTTGTAAGCTTTATGATGGATAGTTTTTCGCAGGATATGATAGGATTTTTTGTATGTCTGCATATAAATTTTGTTTAGAATTTTAGATCAATACAAGTTTCAAATATCATTTTTTAACATGTGGTAAAGTTCTATTATATTTGTGGGGTATTCTAGATTGAATGTCACTATTGCAGAAATATACTAAATTAAATAAGTTCGAAAAATGCCATACTAAAGTAGACAAGCATTAAAATTTGGAATCTACCATACTATATCAGATTGATGTGTAGAATTTTCTAGTGTTTTAGAAAACCAAATACAGGTAACAATTGAGTCAAAATGATACAATGACAAACATAAGGGATAATGAAAGAGGAGGGGACTTTCATATTTTTTTCAACATCCATACATCTTATTGGATGTTGAATTTGATCGTTGAGAACAAGAAACATAGAAGGGAACAACAATCCCTCCTCTTTATGGAAGAGGTTCCCTTATTAAACACACAAAAAAAAGCAAATCTACTTATTTACAAATGTACAGACTATTAATATTTCAATGAGGATTTATATGATCCAGATATCTTCATCTCATAGATTTTCAATACAGAGAAAGAGGAAATAGAAGAAAGAAAATTCAAAAAATAAAGAGAAGAGCACTTTCAGACACATAGATTGCATAATGGTATCTTACTTATTCTTGATAAAGTGACAAGATTTAAAGTATGCATATATAAACATGGGATATACATGCAATAGACATAATTTTCTAAGCACAACATCAACTAGAAGACACAAAGTTCCTGTTTAGATACATATAGCTTCTCGTGAATCAGATTAAGAATAGAGAAGATAGAGCACAAGAAAAGATGAAATTTCTTCTGTATTGATTAGCAAATTAGGGATTTTACATCCAAGACATCAAAATATGATCCTTTCAATGAAAGTGTAGAAGAGGGATGGAAGCCTTGCAATTTTATTAATAATCAATCAAATCAACATTACAATGAATGTGTTGCAATTATTATAGGAATTGAACAACCATGTGTAGAAAAATGGGATGTTGCAACAATGCAACAATAAACATACATGTGCACATATAATTACAAATATATGGTTTGAACCATATAACAACTCAAATAATGACAAACAACATGCTATAGGAATACTATTCCCAAATACAATTAAAATATGGTTTATAACAACTTACCACAATTTAATAATTAACTTACCTATACTAAATTAACCTAGGTAAAATATGTTTACCCTAACATTTGCCCCCCTTATTTTTGCATTTCCTCAGGGATGAAGAGAGGAATTCTCTAAACAACTCAAATTTGTCATGTGCAAGTGACTTTGTGAAGATATATTCTTGTTGTTCAGATGTTGGGAAAAATTGAAGTTGTATATTGTGTTTCAAGACATGCTCACGTATGAAATGTACATGTACCTCAATGTGCTTTGTTCTTTCATGAAAAACTGGATTACAAAAAGTTTGAGAATGTCGTCATTATTAACATACAAGGTGGTCTATTTGTCTTATGGTATTCCAAGTCCTTCAAGTATGTGACTTAGCCATATCGCTTCACAACAACTTCACCTGCAGAAAGATACTTGACTTCTGTAGAAGAGCGAGAAAAAAAGTGTTGTGTCTTTCTTCCCCATGATATCAGTCCAAATCCCAAAAAGAATACAAACCCTGAAGTGGATTTTCTATCATCAATGTTACCTATATGATCTTAATTTGAATAACTAGTCAAGAAGAAGCTATCATTCTTCTTGTATTCTAGACCAAGATCCACTGTTCTATTGAGATATCTCAAGATTCACCTTGCTTCCTTCCAATGAAAAAATATGGGTTCTTGCATGAACCTGGAGATAGCTAGCTTACTACAAAGATGATATCTAGTCTAATGTAGTTTAAGTAAATGAGACTCCCAATCAACTACCGATAGAGAGTTACATTTACCACATGAGATGGATCTGAACAAGATAATTACATTTTTTCTCCATAGGTGTAGCAATAGGTGTGTAATCCATCATCCTAAATTTCTCGAGAGTTGTCTTGGTATACTTCAAATAAGAAACAAATATTTGATTCTCTTTCTGCCATACTTCCAATCCAAGACAATAGTGCATTAGCCCAAGATCTTTCATGTCGAATGATTGTTTAAGATATTTCTTTGTTGCATCAATCATCGTAACTGAACTATCAGTGATGACTAGATCATTGACATAGACAACAATAATCATAATCTCTCTCCTTTCTTTTTAATGTAGAGATTGGGATCATATGGATTTTTGAAAAATCCATGTTGTCCAAGATGCTCATCAATTTTGATGTACGAAGTTTGGGGTGCATGTTTAAGGCCATACAAAGATTTCATGCATTTGCATACCTTTTCTTCTTGACCAAGTACAACATATCCCTCAAGTTGAGTCATGTAGAATTCTTCTTGTAGATCTCCATTTAGAAAGGCAATTTTCACGTCCATTTGATGGACTTTCTAACCAAATTGTGTAGCTAGAGAAAAGATCATTATGATCATTTTGATCTTATTTGTGGGATAAAATGTCTCCTCGTAGTATATGCCATCTTTTTGTGCATACCCCTTTGTAACCAATCTCACTTTATACTTGTCTATGGCCCCATTTTCTTTATACTTTATTTTTAATATCCATCTACAACCAATGGGTTTCTTCCCTGGTGGAAGATTGACAAGTTGTCAAGTGTTGTTTTTAATCATTGATTGATATTCAACGTCCATGGCATCTTTCCAATATTTTGATTGTAGGCCTTCCTGGACTATAGACATCTCATTAGATTCAATAACTCTACTCATCAAAGAAAATTTTACTTCTTCTCGTGCTTTACTATGAGTCCTTGGTCTAGTGGTGGATGTATCTAGTGGAGCATCCAATTTTGCATCTTGTATCATATTAATATACCACTTAGGAATATGTTGAACTTCTCTAGTGGGTTGTGGTTCTATCTGATCATCACCATCATCACCATCATCATTGTCATCATCTATGGGAACATCAGCTTCTATTTTTACAATAAGTGAAAAATATACATCAGGTGAGTCCGAAGGAGGAGTCTCTACTTCCTTCTTCTAAAAAAACTCAACATCTCTGTTGGTGTATACTTTCTTGGTCTTTAGATCCATCAATATGTACCCAAGAGTCTCTTCATTATAGCCAATGAAGATGAGTTTTTGTGATTTCATATCCAACTTCTTTTTGTTCTGCTTAGGTATGTGCATGTTTTCTTTGCACCTGAATACTCTGAGGTGTGCAACAGATGGTTTCCACTTCAACCATGCTTCATATGGTGTTACTCCATCAAGAGAAATTATGGGAACTCTATTCAATAAATATACAACTGTCTTTGTTACTTCTACCCAAAATGTCCTCGCTAAACTAGAATCATCGATCATGCAACGCACCATTTCTATGATAGTATAATTTCTTCTCTTAACAACACCATTTTGTTGTGGTGTGTGTTGAGGAGGCATTTGTCGATGAATTACATGAGATTTTAGGTAGGCTTTGATCTCATCAATGGTGAATTCCCCCCATCGATCTGTGTGGAAAGTTCTGATGTGATGACCAGTTTCATTTTCAATAACCAATTTGAACTTCTTGAAAGTTTCAAAAGCTTCACTTTTCTTACGAAGACAATATATCCACATTTTTCTTGAATAGTCATCAACACAAAGCATGAAGTATTGAAATCCATAATGACTTAGTTGCATTAGACCGCAAATATTGGTATGAACCAGATCAAGCTTACCATGAGCTCGATAAGTAATCTTCTAGAATGAAGCTCTGTGTTGTTTTCTTGCTAGGTAGTGAGGACACTTATCTATATCCTTTTAGAGAGATGGTAATCCTTTTACCATATTGTATTGGTGAAGTGTTTTGAGATACTTGAAACTGATGTGACCAAGTCTCCGATGCCACAACTATGTGAGGTAGAATTCTTAGCCACAAGTTCTGATCATCTCTATGGAAAAAATCAAGCTAGAATATGCATCCCACATTAGACACTTTTGCAACAATTTTCAAGCCTTGTGATTTGTCTCAAACTAAACACATTTTCTTGGCGGAATGACTATCAAAGTGAATTTTTAAATTGTGATCTAGGATTTGACTGACTGACAACATATTCTTTGTCAACCCAGGGAGATATAGTACATCTGATAATCTACAATTTTGTGAACCAAGACGTAGAGAAATTTTCCCAATCCCCTATACTATGTAAGAAGAATCATCACCTAGCAAAACATAGTTTTTCAAAGGCATGTCCCTCATTGTGGTAAATCAGTCTCTATGGAATTCATGTGTCGAGTGGCTCCTGAATCAACATACTAAATGTCACTAGAATAC
Organism: Taxus wallichiana var. yunnanensis; assembly: GCA_018340775.1. Classification (NCBI taxonomy): domain Eukaryota; kingdom Viridiplantae; phylum Streptophyta; class Pinopsida; order Cupressales; family Taxaceae; genus Taxus; species Taxus wallichiana. The sequence goes on from CM031239.1 coordinate 190,769,031, forward strand.
GTGGATGGTTCACGAAATGAGCAGTTTTACAAGAAGTCTTCATTATCCGAATTTTCTTCTTGTTTAGCTATATTTTCTTGTTGATGGGGTTTTCTTCACCAGTTCCTCTTCTTTTTCCCTTGATTATAGTTAGAATGTCCCTTATAGGATTGTTGATTTTGAGGTCCAAATTTTCTTGATGAAACTTTCTTATAGGTATTAAACGAACAATATTTTAACTCGTGTCCTCTCTTGTAGATAGGACATTGATTCTTATTTTTATTCTTTTTGTCCCCATGTTGATGTTGTGTTTGGGAATTTTGAGAGGAATGAGATTTTCTTTTCCTTTTCCTTTTCCTTTCCTTTCCATTTCTGATGAGAAGATAATTCCTTCTCAGGTTTAGTGTTGTTACAAAAATGTAGTCTGAAGGAAGGAGTGCTCTTAGAACAATGGTAATGAGAGCTATATCATTGACCTCCTCTCCTAGGGTAGAATTAAAGCCCTTAATTCTACAACTCTTCTTAAGAAAGATTCTATTTTCTATTTTTTTTAACTTCAGTGTGTGTAAATGACTCTACAAATTTAGTATCACATTTTTGTTCTTGGCCTCATATATTGTGCTCAACTTATCCCAGGATTCTTTGGAAGATTTGGCATCTCGAATGTGGGGTTGCACATCATTAGAAAATGAAAACAAGACTATCATCTTGGCCTTCTGATCAGATCTATCAAACTATCTCTGTTATGTTGTATTAGTTGTTGATCTGGTTATTGAACCATCCACAACATTCTAAATATCTTCAAACTCAAGTTGTGTCTTGATTTTTGTCTTCCATGCTACATAGTTATTTTCTCTTAGAAGTTGAGAATCTAGAAGAAATAATTTGGGGGCATTGGTGCCCATTTTGTAGAATCAATTGAAAAAGGGTAAGGCTCTTATCACTCCATGTATATGGTCTCCCAATCTATATACCATCATTCATAGATCTGAGACCTTTCTAAATACGTGCCCTTCTGATATACCCATCGGTGCGTGGAAAGAACTCACCCTTTCTATATACTTGGAACTATGTGAAAGAGGCATTAACATACGTAAAAAAATATGATACATGGTACTAAGACTGTAATGAAATGGGTCTCATGTGATTATTCACACCGGTTCAAAGAAATATCCTCATACGTGCGCGTAGCTCTGCTATATATTCAGATAATTTATCAGTCTAGATTTAAGTCGTGCATTCACAAATGGATGGGAGGGTTCAAAGTGTGTGCCCTATGTATTTATTACTCCCCTTTTATTTAAAGGGTTAATGCCCATATGGAGTTGTTACAGCCATATTAGGCATTAAGTGTAGTAGTAGTCATGGCGGCTTTACCCGTAAGCGCTTCCTAGAGGCACTGTTTATACCGAACATTGTGAATGAGATCCAAATATCTCGTGAGTGTTTCAAAATAAAATTTTTTTGTTTTTTATTACAAATCTTTGACAATTTTTAGGCAGTTACAATGGTTTGTAGTTGAATATGATAACCTGCAAATTAGTACAATACACTGAAATATGTAATTACATTAAAAATTTTGAAAAAATTGAATAGCAGGAAAAACAATATTGTTTTTCGGGGCCTGGTGGCCTCCGGGCTCAATGTGGCTCTTTGAGAAAAAAACTGCAATAAATGACTGAAAATACAGCTTTGGATCACCCCTCCTTTGGCAAAAAGTGTTCAAAATCAAAAAATAAGTGAAATGGGAGAGAAAAAAATTAACCCAAAAATAGGATTTTCTCCTCTAAATGTGGTTAGGGGTTTGGAGACAGATAGGTAATTTAGCAGTGGTTTTAGGCCTCTATATTTGGTGGTTCTACCAAAAAAATTTCAATCTCAATATAGTTTAAAATTACTGCTTTGGGGTGGGGTTCGAACTCCTCACCTTAGACACCTAAGGCTTTGAGCTCTATCCAACTTGGCACCTTGTGTGCTTGGAATATCAAATGAATCAAATGATATTTGAAGAATTTTTAAATAATACTAACCTTTGTTAACCAAAGCAACGTGGAAATGGAGAGGATCCACATTGTAACACTGGCGAGGGAGGGTGGTTTAGGGTTTTTCTGTGAAAAAAGGATCTGATATCCTTTTCTTATTTTCCTCCTCCATTTTCTTTATCTCCATCATTTATTGTTTGCTTCCACTTTGTTATGTTTTGTATTTTCTTTATTGTAGGTTCATTGGAAGAATACACCATTGATTTGTGCATGGTTCTTTGAGTTGAAAGTATCTTTTCTTTGGTTTTTTTTATGAGAATGATTTTGTGCTTTGATTAATCCGCTTCAACAAAACTCGACCGTGGAGGGGATGGCTCCATCGCCTTATGACTTGTGTAGGGCTATGCATTTTGGAGGTGTTCCCAACTCGGTGGGGGGTGATCACACTAATGTTAGGTGTGATTATTTTTGAAACTCGCCAATGTAGAATACTTCTTGATTTAGCTTCAAAATTTAATTCAGTGGTCGTTGCAATGTACAGTGATTTGCACCAATGTCAAATTAGTTAACTTTGAAAATCTATGAAACAACTCAGACCATTTCAAAAGAAGCTCAAATTTGTATAAACAACACACCAATATATTGTTTGATGACTCCCAGTGCCACCTCTACCAGCACAACTCGATTAGGAGGTTGCCAACACAAAGGTAGAATTGATCGATCTTCAATAATGCAATAATGAAACTTTATCAGAATATAAGATCCCATATCAGTGTAGATCTCACTCTACTTCAAATTTGAGATAGTCCTCCAAACTTAGCAGATTGTTAAACTTAGCAGAGAGAATAAGATCCACTAAATTTAGTGGAAAAAAACCTAATGGGGAAAATTGATAAATATATTTTTAATATCTGCAGCAAATTTTTCCTAGTGCAGGGGGCAACAATGTAAAAAAATTGTGTTCCAAACACCTGGAATGGAACAGGGGGTTGTGGGGATGAAGGGATGTCCGAGAAGCTACTAGAGTCAACACTAACTCTCCTGGAACATAGATTTCTTGTCCAAGACAATTCTACCTTTTGCAACCTCTCTCTAACCTAACCAGGAAGTTCAACCTGCTCTTATACCAAATGAAAGTGTAGAAGAGGGACGGAAGCCTCACACTTTTATTAATAATCAATCAAATCAACATTATAATGAATGTGTTGCAATTTATTATATTCCTTGAACAACCATGTGCAGACAAACAAGATGTTGCAAAAATGCAACAATAAACATACCCGTGCACATATAATTACAAATATATGGTTTGAACCATATAACAACTCAAATAATGACAAACAACATGCTACGAGAATACTATTCCCAAATACAATTAAAATATGGTTTATAAAAACTTACCACAATTTAATAATTAACTTACCTATGCTAAATTAACCTAGGTAAAATATGTTTACCCTAACATTCAAATGACAAGAAAATCTCTTTAAATAGCCTTAGGAATGGTTACAAAAGATCCTTTTCAGTTTACCTCTTTTAACCCAAATATTATTATCTAATTAAGTGTTAAAACATCACTTTGTCCTTTTCTTACATAACATATGGCTAGAGAGAAAATAACCACCTTAATTAGATAATTTAAATAAAATAGGAAACTATGAACTAGGAGCTGGGACGTTTGAAGAAGTGCTTGTAGCACCCTTTATTTTGAGCACTTGGTTTCTAAATCTTTTCAATGACTCTGTTATGTTCATGCCCCAAGGAATTGTTGTATTCGAAGTTGCATGTGTCCAATTACTAGACACTTCTCCATATATTTTCCAAATTGTACTTTTCCCAAGAACTCCTTATTAGTTTTCATGATAGATTCTTGAAGTGTGAACATTCCTCTCATCTTCTCCTTAGATACGACGTCCTGATTAAATAGGTCTTCTCTAACAAATTCCTTGAACTAAGATTTTATTTCCTGAACCGAGAACTTATCTCCTGAATTTTCTTGAAAATTAGGCAATGAATATCATAAAGGCAAATGTGATACAAGCTTTAAAATATTCTCTCTTTTGTAACATATTCCTGAGTTCTCCAATGGATTCTTCAAGAAACTTTATTTTCCAGTCAATTCTTAAAACCCATTGCATATAAAAATTCAAGTTTACATCATCAAATAATTTGTTTCCCAAGAGGATTTGCACATCTGTATCACTCATTAATCAAAGATCTTGGATACAATCACTCCACAACTTCAACTCCCTATCTAAACCACTGATTTTCATGGTAAAATTTAATTGAATTTAAGGAATTATGTCATATGTTTTATATACTTCCTCAATGAAATTTAAACATATAATTATCATGTCATCAACTAAGGCTTCCATTGCCTTTCCATAAGTGGAATACTTATGAATACCTTTAATAACTTGAACTTCATCATTAGAAAAAATGAAAGGTGGTGTAATTGAGGCTAAGGGATTTGGATCAAGTACCTTATCCTCTTCAAATAAGGATCTGATGAAATTTGACAAAATTTGATTTTTCTCCTCCAACTGTTCCTATGTTTGCTTGCCTTTTTCAACCTTTTCAATTACTCTAGACACTATCTCCTTTAGATTGTGCACTTCACTCTCAGGTGTTGATTCTCTAAGGGGAATTCTTGTTAATTCCAAATCACCTATCAATAGGTCCTTTTCATATTTTTCAATCTTGGGCTTAGCAATCTCAATGATTTTTCGGCCTTGAAAATTTGATACTAACCTGGATGTGAGTTTAGCCTTTTTATAGGTGGGGGAGGAGTGGTACCTAGTAGAGCTACCACTGCATCAAAATTAGGAGCAATAATATTATACGTGGCTTTCCTTTTCTTTCTCTCCATCAATGGTTATACCCAATCAAAATAAGAACTGGAAGTGGATGGGACAATGGGAAAAGTGCATGTGTGCTCATTGCACTCAAATTTCATACAATAGCTAGTTCTAACACGATGTCTTAGCTTGGGTGGTGGACACTTCTTTGATAGAGACTTCCTTGCAGATATTTCTAAAACACTTACAGATCCTGAGACTTGGCTCTTTAATTGATCTTCTTTTTCACTGCCTTCCTCAATATTTTTTTTCTCTTGTTTTCCTTTCTCTTTTTCCTCACTAACATCATCACAGAGTTCTACAATAGTTTCAATATTAGGAACTGTTTCTAATTGCTTTGGAGAAGATAACTTCTCACTCTTCCGAATGACTTCATATTTTCATCCTTATTGGCCTTTCCTTTCTTTATGTACACCAAAGTTTAAGGTTTAGGTGGAGAGGGAACAAATTGCTCAAGTGCTTTAGGAGTGAGTAGATGCATTTATTTTTAAGGGGTGGAGGTTTCTTGAGACTAAGACCTGGACTTTCTTGCTCTAAAATTTTTCATTTTCTTGTTAAACCATAGTTTGGTCCTTACCAATATAGGGTTTATGAGTTCCTTCAAATCATCTCTCTCTTGAAAAACCAATCAATGGTTTCAATAGGAGTGTGTCTAATGGATATTTCATGTTCAAGGGATTATATTTATTCATCATCATCTTGAAGTCCTTCAGGAACCTTGTACACATAAAAATCTTTAATTTGTTGCAGGGACAGTCTACCATAGTATCTTTTTGGGATTCATAATCATTGGAACAATCAGCCCGATAGTCTTCAATATTAGCAAGATGATAGAAGCCCATTCTGAAATTGGTGGCAATGAAGCTGTTGATATAAAATTAGTTCCATCATTTGAAGTAGTGAAGAGTGAAGGGAGCAATTTTCCTGTCAATATTTTGGGCATCTAAAGCAGTCCTATAAGTGTAGTTACCTAATGTGATTGGGAATAGGATGCCTACAATCTTTTGGTCCCTAAAATTTCTATGGAGTTTATCCAAATACCTACAGATTTCAACCAAGACCATATTTTCTCTACAATACATTGGAGTTTTAAAGGTGTTCCATCAAATCCATTCAACAATATGTAATATTATTTCCTAAATTGAGTGTAATAACTACCATAGACATCAATCAATTATTTTTCTTCATCCGATAATCTCTGAGAAGTGTCACCCTTTAGCAATCTAACAATATACATGGTGAATGCATCGTTCACCCTTTTGAAGTGATGGTTACTGATCTTAAAATTCAAATGTGTACAATGCTCATAAATATGAGCATATTTCTTGTCTTCAACATGGGAGAAACAAATCCATTCTTTGTATGCATCAATAGAATACATCAAGTAAGAAGTCATGTGAAAAGTGTTAGTTCTTTGGACATTTTCAATTTGATTAGTGAGGCTATCACAAACAATCTTTTCCCAATTTAAGCTTTGTTTTCCTTCACATATAATATTTATGTAAGGACACATCTAGTAATGAAACTCATTAGTAGAGGGCATCCTCATTTTTCTAGGCAAGGAGAGTGATGACATCTGAAATTCTTCCTTAAAATCAATCCTATACATAGTCTTTGGAAGCCTTGAAGCTCCTTTATTAGGATTCTTAAACCAATACTTAGCCACTCTGCTCTTATATTGGTCAATGTCCCAATCAAAAAGCAATGGAGTCTAGTCCTTGGTGAGAGTGTTTGAATTTTCACATTGTAAGAATCCTATGGGAAGTACTAATAAAACTAACATCCAATTGTTCAGAGTCATCAGTAGGGTTAAATGATCTCCTTTGTCTTTGGGTTGAAGCATGAACCACATGCTAGCACAATATCAACACATAGAACTAAAATTGGAAAACCCCCTATATGAGCAATTTTGCTTCTCGTAATTAGTTGAGCGGTGGGAGTAGGGTTTTAGTAGTCAATTTGTGCCCAAAAATCATCCAAGCCAAGGTGTTGAGCTTCGCTATCTCCTATATTTGGTATGGTTGTCTCCAAGGAATATAGATCCGCATGCCCTTTGTAGTTGATCTTCATTGTATGGCAATAGTAATGAACTTCTTTATTTCTATGAATTTTTCTTTTGATAATTCACAACTTCTATTACACCTGCAAATTTCAAAAAGAATGGAACAAGGACTTGGCTATGGCTACAAACAATGTAGAGTGAGAGAACAAAATAGAGAACAACAACGAATGCAAAGGGTGTGGTAAAAATGATTGAAACCTTGGCTATTTATACAAATTCCTTTTGAGTAGGTTAGCGGGGGGAATTAATACAACAATTAATGCTTTATACCAACCCAAGACAGTGAAAAGTGGAAAAGACAGAGAAAATTCACACAACTGGCCCATGGGACAATGGGACACCTGGGATGCGACAAGCTAAAACACTTGCGTTGAATGAAAATCAGAAAAAATGGACTTGTGTGGAAATGGAGGTCGGGGAGCACTCGAGACATGTGTGAGTGATAGGGTGTAATTTATGCAACACACTAGAATTGGGCACATCGGAAAAAACTTGCATTATCAGTCCTTAGGACATTGGGATGTGATTTCTCTAAAAATCTGAAGTACCCAAAAATGAAAGAAAAGCAATGCAATGCATAGAAAACAAGAAATCAACGAATAGGGATCCCGATGGAACTTGGGATGTGAGGGACATTAAAACCTGAAATATCCACACAACAAAGGAAAAGTCTTAAAAACTCAAATTTAAGAAAACTGACTAATTGTTTACAAATAATTCTTCCTTCACAGACCCTCACAAGGAAATTATGATAGTCATCTTACCCAAAAAAATTGAAAACTGAGAAAAAAATACACAATTTGTGGGAAGGTGACAATAATTGACTCTTTCTGGGGATGAACTATCTGTAACAAAAGAGAACAAGGCGGGATCAAGAACTCTAGAATCTATGGATAAAAGACCATGACAAAACCATTAGGCAAATAGAGTCAACGATGAAAAAATATAGAAGACACACACACATAACAAAGAAACACCACACAAAAACAAAAAATAGGAACTATACAAAAGTGTACAAAGGACTGCCTAATCACCTAGGAATGAAACAACTTTAAATATTACCCATTATATGGTAGTGGAAGAGAAGTTCCATCCATAAAGTTAAAATAAAATGAATTTTCTCCAGCAATTTTTCTAATTTTGAAAGGACCTAACCAAAAAATAATCAAACTTACCATGACTTCCCGAGGTTCCCACATTTTTCCCCAGAGTAGGAAAATTTATCCATCCCGGAAGCTCTAGGTTTGGATTTCTTGTCAAACAATTGTTTCACCTTTGACTGATGTGCAATAATCATGTCCACTACTTACATCTATCTTCATCCAACCTCTATAGGTACATGATTCTTTTCTCCAAAGCACTGGTGAAATTTGAGTCTTCAATGGCCTTCATCAACTGCAAGGCTAGCAGTTCTACAATCATTGGTAGTTGAGCTTTAGTTCCATACACCACCTAAAGGAGACATCCCAATTGCTCTTTTGGGTGTGATTCTATCTTCCCAAAGAGCATCATAAAGCTTCTTGTGCCAATTCCTTTGAGATTCATTCACAAGTTTCCGAATGATGGTTACCAAATTTTTGTTTGTTGATTCTTCCTATCCATTTCCTTGGGGATAGTAATCAAAATAATGTGCAAGGGAAATTCCATACCCATAGCAGAAATCCATCAACTCGTAAGAAGAGAAGTTGGGAGCATTATTAGTGAAAATGTTTTTAGGTACTCTGAATTTGATCAAGATGTGTATTTGATAAAATTACATACCACTTCGAAGTATTAATTTTCACTGGAATAGATTCCACCCACTTGGTGAAGTATTCGGTAGTAGTCAAAGCATAAGTACGCCCAACACCGGATATCACTACTATTACTACTCGTTTAAGTGGTGCGGTAGCTAGCTTGGGCATCTCCATGAAAGTTTGACAAGCTTTGTATTTACCTACCCATTTAGTTGCATCTTAGATCAAGGTTAGCTAATAATAACTTGTACGAAGGATTTTATGAGAAGTCACAATGCATACAAAAAATTCACACCACAAGCTTGATCATGGAATGCTCAAAGCAACTTCTTTTGTTTTTCTCTATCCAAACATCATAGAAATCTTCTATTAACTCCTCTTCTGAATAGGGAATTGTCCCAAAGTACATGTTGTGCAGATCTCAAATTTATGACTCTCTTCTCCTTGGTACTTAAATGGGGTGAACATTCTCCATATGTCATAACATGAGCAATGTCAGCATACCATTCATCAGTTGAACTGAGAAAAAGAATAGTAAGGATATCTATTTCTTCCTTGGGTAGATCATCTTTAACACCGTTAGCGATCAAATCACAGAGTCCCTTGCCTCAGACTAACTTAGTTGGCCTGATGTACATAGACCATATCATACTCCTGCACTTTTTTCACTCAATTCCCTCTTTTAGTCCCAAACTCTTGTTGTGTGAGAATTGATTTAATAGTCCTATCAGGAACAAAGACAATTAAATGAGAATTGAGGATATAGAAATGGAATTTCTTGACTGCCTTAACTATAACAAAATCATGTTTCTCCATTTGAGTATATTTCAATTCATGAGATTTCAATACATAACTTATGAAAGTAATGGGTATTTCACATCCCTCATGATTCTTCTGGTGCTGTAATGGTAGGCAAATTATTCTCAATGGCATAACAATAGATTAATAATTCTTTCTCAAAATCAAAACAAGTAAGAACTGGGTCTTGGCGATTGCTTTCTTGATATTTTTGAAATCTTATTTCACTTATGATGTCTAGAAAAAGGATTTATTTCCTTTCATCATCTAAGCTATACTCATAGTCAATTTTGCAAAATCATGGATAAATCTCCTTAGAAAGTTTATTTTTCCAAAGAAAGAGTGCACACCTTTTTTTACTCATGGGGATGGGAATCTTCTGAATAGCCTAGACTCTCTCTAGATCTATATTGTTCCCTACTTTGGAAATGATATGCCCAAGAAACTTTACTTCAATGACACCAAAGATGGAATTCTTTGGGTTCAGAGATATCCCATGCTCCGTGCACTTCTTGAGAACAATTTCAAGATGTTGGAAATGGTCTTCCCTTTTTAGAAAAAATAGTCAAATCATCAAGATATACAACAATACATTTTCCTTTCAAGGCACCAAAGGCCAAATCCATTTCCCGTTGGAAAGTGGCACCAACATTAATTAGACCAAATGACATCCTCTTATAAGTAAAAGTACCCCATGGAGTTGTGAAGGTTGTTTTATGTTGATCTGGAATATCAAATTCAATCTAATTGTACCCTGAGACACCATCCAACATAGATAGCATTTCAGAGCCAATGAAAGCTTACAAAATTCAATCCATCATGAGAAGTGGATAATTATCTTTAAGGGAGGCTGGATTCAAATTTTGGAAATCCACACAAATTTGAATCTCGCCACTCTTTTTCCTTATTAGCACAATGTTGGCCACCCAAGCTGAGTGATGAATAGAAAAAATTATCTTTTCCTTTAAAAGCTTATGAATTTCCTTATAAATGGTATCTCCAATCTTGGGATTATATTTACTTTTTTACTACTAGAAAGGCTTGATTCCTGGTTTCAAAGGAATTTAATGTTGTATTTCTCTTGGTTTAAAAGATTTCAAATGATCATACTAATAGGCAATTACATCTACATATCTTCCTAATAAGTTTATTATTCTTTTCTTTCCTCCTCGGTGCATCATTTTCCAATGTTGACAAGCTTGGGTTCCTCTTTGCTCCCAATATTAACCTTTTAATACTATGTTGATTGATGAACCCCATGTGATATCTTTGACTTGATATACCTGTCATGCTTGTTAAGAAAATATTATAGGCTTACTAGTCCCATGGGTATCTTGTTACCTTTTAACCTAATACAACCATCCTTATTAGATTCTTCTTCTATTCCTTCTTCATTCACAAAAGATGATATAGATTCACGAGGAGCAGCCTCACTTCCTTCAAAGTAAAGTGACTAAAATTCTCCTAAAGTTCTAATAAAGAGAGAAAATGTTGATCATCATTGAATACTTTCCAATTGTTCACATTATTTGGCACACTTGGCCTATGTATCATCTCAATCGTGAATTTTTCTTGGGAAAAGTCAGGATGAGGAATCAGCTAGGATCCCGAGATGGCCAAAGAATTAACTCTAGTATTCTTTTCTCTTGGAAAATTTTCAATAGAAAAGGCATCCAATAATTCGATTGAATCACACACCCTATTTCTATAGTGCTTTAGTATCTTGTTCTTAACTTGAAAAATCCCTCTAACTTAAAAATTATCTCCACAACTCCTTGTGCACAAATATTCTTAATTCCCATCTCTCTTGTTGTTGTTATTCCCAAACGAAGAGCTTCATATTCTATTGTATTATTTGTGTTTTTGAACTAAAGCTTATAGGAGAAAGTGTAAGACTTATTTTTAGGGGAGAGAACCAAACAACACCTGATCCAGAACCAGCTGATGAACAACTACCATCAAATTCAAGAATCCAAACACCATTAGGATCATCAATCACACCCCTAGGATCCTTCATCTCATCTTCTTACATGATCATGTAATTACCATGACCAATTTCTTCATAGATAATTTGTGCTTTGGGGTTATTTGTTTTCTACACAATGTACTCAATTTGTCTTTCAGGTAACAACTTATTCATTTTCCCATTAACTAGGATGATATGAGCCCTAAACGACCCCTCGTAGGAACTACCGGAAACCCTAAGTGATTCCCCTCTAGTGCGAATGACGAAATAGAGCATCGAGAGGGAGGGATCCACACGAAAATGTAGTTGTATTTCTTCTAGAGGCGATAGGGTTCTTCAAAAAAATGTCAAACCCAATTCTTGGAGCAGCCATGGATCTGGGAAAATACAAGGAGGCCACGTGTTCATGAGACACTGCTTCCTAAGATTTCGAGATGTGATTGCAAGCTTCAAAAAACCTAATCATCCTTCAGGCTGCATGAATGAAGGTGGCTACAGATTAACTGGAGGGGAAAAGACATTTGGATGTAAATCTCTTGGAACCACTGACATCGATTCCCCTGGGCGACCGAGTTTATAAGGATAAAATTGATCCAAATATTATGCGAGGCCATGGATCTGAGCATAAACAAGACACACAAAACCCTAAATAGAGATGGTTCGTAGACCTATTTCTTGAGATTCCATTGGATATTCGATTCCATTTGGGGGTTCCACTCAGATCCCCACCACTAAGACTTTTTCCCCTGTTGTAATGACAAAATCTATGGATAAGAGATCTTTCAGGAGGTTATACAGAAAAAGCTAGAGTTTGTAAGCATAGTTCTGAGAGGAACCCATGCATAACATTTGGAGATGAAGTCCTCGAAATAGAAGCATTTTATCAATCTCATGCCTTGATTTGTCAATTCACTAGACTTTGGCCTAGCCTACCTATCTTGCATGCATGGATCTCCAAACATTGGATCTCACTCCTATAAGGAAGGTTAAATCTCTACCCCTGTGGTAAGGGAATTTTTATTATTGCTTTCGAATCCATTGCTGATAAGGATATCATTGCTAAGAAACTTTGGGTCTGTCAGCAGAAATACCTTATTTTAAAACCTTGGTTCCCATCATTTAACCCTCTCACTGAATCTTTCTCCCGAAAACTGATCTGGATTCGATTACCCCACCTTCCTCTTCAATTTTGGGATCAAAAGTGTTTGATATCCATAGGTAATGCCTTGGGAAGTATCATTAACATTGACTCCCAAACTCGATTTTACACATACAACCTATGTAAGAATTCTTGTTGAGGTTGATACTTCAAAGGATCTTCCAGCTCATATTGAGCTAAAAGTGCAAAATAGAACTTGGACTCAGCCTTTGGACTATGAAGGTATTCCTTTTAGATGCAGGAGATGTTTCTCTTTAGGACATTCGGCCACTAATTGTGAGATAGTAAAATAGAAAAATGAGAAGGCTAACTGGTGGAAAAATGCCCTCCCGAAACATCTAGTTTTTGAACCTAAAGACATCCCGAATGCGAGATGAGGATGTAGCTATTTTTACTGATACTAATTCTGATACTTGGCATGGAAGACATGATGGAAAATACCCCTTTGAGTGAAAGCACATATCATGCAATGATGGAGTCATCCAGGATGAAACTAAAAGGACCATAAACATTGAACCAAATGAGCCTATAGTAGCTAAGGGCCCCCCTTGGTCAAACAATACATTTCAGCCGATAGCTGATCTTGAAGTTCTTATTCCTATGTAGAAAACTTTGGATGCTTGGATTACGGTTTGGAAAAAGAAAAATTATTTTTCCAAGAATACTGCCTTTTCTCTGAGGTAGTTTTCCACTGTTATTCAACTAATCCGTATTGCTTTTCATTTCTTAGCCAAACAATAACTATTTGTTTGTTGTACATCAGCTATTTTTTTAATTTGTTGTTGGTTTTTGGAACTTCTCTAGGTAGATTGCTTTGTTTTCTACCATTTGAGCCTTAATTGTTTAAATCTGGTTTACAGAGCCTCTTTGTACAAGGGTATAGTCCCTTTCAAAAAACTATTTTCCCTTAATAAAAAAGCGGGATGAGATCGTGTGACCAATCCATCTGGATTTATCCTCCCACTTCTTTATAGAAGTTTCTACTTAGCAACATACCATAGGATGGGGGAATATCTTCTACTAAAATAGTAGCATTGACCCTTTTTTTTGGAAAGCAGAAAATTCTACTTGTGCATCTTTTATCCTTCCTACCAATGGCACCTCTTTACTTTCCATAGAATAACATGAACCAAAGGTGCATGTCAAATTTAAACCTAAAGAATGGGAAAATTTAGTAGGCATCACATTGTCTGATGCTCCTGAATCAATAACATAATTACTAAGCCTATGGCTAGTTATAAGCAACGTGATATAGAAATGTTCAATATTTTCAGTTATAGAAGGTGTTGTGGCCATTAGATTCTGCTAAGGTGAAGAGGTGGGAATAGGTAAAATGCCTTTAGAAGTGGTAGGTGCAGGATTGGGTTTGGATTTGATAAATTTGACAACTTGGGAAAAGGCATCAGGATGCGTCTGATAGAACTTAGCCTCTGAAATTTGGATCTTGGTTTTCTTAATGTGGTCAATTATGTCAAAGGATCCCAAAGTAGATGGGGTTTCTATGCTAGAAGGGGGAACACTTAGGCTTATCTTATTTGACATTTGAGGTTTTCTTGGTTATAGGAGTTGAAGTTGTACTTTGGATTTAGGGATAGAAAAAGAGGTAGAGGAAACATTAGCACTGCTTACCTTCTGGGTGGAAGTGGTAGGGATAGAATATCCTCTTTTCACAACAATTGGGATGAAAATAGGAACTTCCTTGGATATTTTTGTGGGTTGGACCACTTCTTTTTTGTTGTTCATTTTTTCTCTAGTCTTAACAACATATGATTCATTGTTCATATCCACCACTACCTCATCAGAATCATCTTCATCATTATCAAATCCTTTAGTGGTGATGAAGTTAACCTAATAATCATTTGATTCTTCTGTCACTTCATCTAATTTATCCTCGGGTTCCTCATATTCTTTGGTTGCATCTTCATCCTCTAGTTCCCGAACCGCATTGACTAGAAATTTGAGAGGTGTTAGGTTGTGGAGCCTATCTTCATGTGTGAAAGTGGTGAAAAGTTTACACTAAGATTATTGTACACTTTCCACAGCTTGTCTCACCAGGGCCTCAAAAAATTTCCGATATACTTTGGGAAATGTTCTTTTCTCATATGGGTGGGATTTTTGACCCATAGGTTTATAGGATGGTTTTTGCTAATGGTTTTGATAGCTACAGTTTTGTAAAACTACTTAAGTATTTGTCTACTTATGTGTTTTTGTGCATATGGTAGGGTTGAAGTAACATTGCATATGTGTATAAATTCAGGTATAAATTTTGTAGAGTTTGTTGAACATAGCTCTAAACAAATCTGGGTATTGTATTGAGAGAGTGGGGACTTGTAATAAAATATGAGCAAGTGATTCTTGGTGGACATATCCCAAATTAGGTCAACCACGTTAAATATTGTCTCTTTGTGTTGTGTTATTTTTATTCTACACTTTTATTTGAGATCTGTAATATTTTATGCATATTAGTTTCTCTTTGTTGTGATTCTATGAGGGATTGTTTCACATATTTTATCCCTTATTTCCTAACAAGAGGCAGCCCTTCAATTACAAGTTTTGCGTAGATAGGAGGTAGATGATTTCGAGGTTGAAAATTCTTCCTCGGAATATCCTTGTAAAGATTATTATGGGCCAATTGGTTTTTGATAGCTATGAGATCATTTTCCAACTTTTACACTAGCTGATCCAAATTAGTTCCTAAAGGATAAGTCTTAGATTTAAGAGGTTCCTTTTTTAATTTTCCACACATTATTAAATCACCCTCAACACTTATGGCTAAGCGTTGATCAACATCTAAGGTAAAAATATTTTCTCTTCTTGATGCATAGATTACTTCTAGTAATTGGGCATTCAGGAAAAAAATATTTTTGAATTTGGTCCAGAAGATAGTGTGCTACTGGAATCCTATTAGCTAATTTATTAAACTTGGAAACAAACTCTCGCATAGGCTCATATGGTTATTTATTTATCTAAGAAATCTTAGCAAGGAGAGCGTGCACATATTCAACGGGTTTGAATCGATCTTCAACCATGCTTTTCATGGTAGTCTAGTTAGTGATAGCTCTAGCAAGGAGATGATAGAACCAGTCAATAGCATTGTCTTGTAGTGTCTCCACAAAAATTCTAACAGAAACATCCTCATGCTCCACTCCAAGTATTCCATATACCACAATGAATGCAGTAATGTGTTCATCTGGGTGCACTTTTCCATCACCTCTAAATTTAGGAAAACTCTTCCTATTCCCTTTTAAGAGATCATGCAATGGTTGAGCAAGGGCCAAAGGTCCAACCTATTGTCTCCAAGTTAGAGGTGTTGTCATTATTAGAAAAATGGTTTTATAAAGGGACTATGACTACAACCAACACCAAAGATTGGATGTTAGGCTTGATTATGTTTGAAAATCAATGTTTCCTACAATTATATCCTTAGTAGGAGTACTTGTGGATCTTGTTCTTCTTCTCTCTATAGTTAAAGTGACCTTGTTGTTCCAACAACTAAAAATTTAGATCTTCAACACCGTACGCTTTCTAACCTCTTATATATCTTCTATCCATTAGTGTAACTTTGTTGCTGGTCTAATTGAAGTTGTTTTGGTGGGATGTAAAATATGTGCCCCATGGTGGACACCAAAAATACTTGGTTGTCAAATTTGATCCTTGAGAACAAGTTGTTGCTATTAAAATTTGTTTTTCTTTTCAAGCCAAGTAGCAACACAAATTCAATAAGGAGCTTAGAGGCAACTGATCACAAATATATGTCATTTTGTATCCGGGGATAAATCTAACTATCCCTTTATTACTTGGATTTTTGGAGAGATGGATAGCACCTTCAAGAGGATTTGATCTATCCTCACTATTTTAGGTTGTGCCTTTCAACCAAGGTAAGAGAACCTATTTTGTAACCTTTGTTATCTAAAAGGAGATACATGTACCTTTCTTTTGCATAAATTTTATAGAGAAGACCTTGGGGAAAATATGATCAAGACACCAAATCTGACTCTCACGAGTTGTCACTTCCAGATTATGGAGATATTTTCAACACAAGGCTAAGGTTACTAAAGACATTTGGAATCCTGATCTGTTCTACATACTTTAGCAAATGGATTTTGGTCTTGTGTGGGTATATAGAGAAAAACATGGGTAGTATGGGTAGGATTAGATGTTTTAAATAAAAATTTTGGTGGGAGGGGAGACAGGATGCACTTGACTCACCAAATCCTTGAGAGCTTATGTAAATGGAGAGATTAAAAAAAAAAGTGCCACAAAAGTTAAAATTGTTTCTTCAACTAGAATATGTGCTTCAATGGAGGCCCAGATTGGCACTTTTTCATACAGCCTATGGGATTCTATCACGAAGGCTCAAGTCAAAGAACCCAATAAAGCACCAAGATTCAAACCAAACCACACTTGAGGTACACCCAGAGGCTTACAGATAATCTTTGTCAACAAAATGAAAGAAAAGTGATTTTAAACCGTTTACTTCACTCCCAAATGAAGGCTCTTCTGAGAAATGAAATTGCATATGCCACTAAACTATCATAAGGATTGAGACCTGTGTGATTGGACTAGATTTTGGTACAAGATTGCAACAAAAACAAGAAAAACTACTTGCATGCATTTAGAGATGAAATAAATACACTTTACTCAAGATTAACATAGAATAACTCAAGTTTGATCAAATTTATCAGCAAGGGAAATTTTCCAGAACAATCTCAAAGATTTTCAATGGTTGTACACTTACAACCACCTTGACATGATTTAATTTGACACAAAGAGAGATATACATGCTTCTTAGATGGCTTCTCAAAAAGGATGGGCTCTGTCAAGCTTTTTCTACTAGAAAAATCAGTCTTGACTTTTCCAAAAACTCCCAACCATTTGCATGAAAAATTTGTGCCATTTATAACCTTTACAACAGAGCCCCTTCCTCCCTAAAAGACAAAAATGTTTAATGCACCAGTGCTCGCCATGATTCTTTTGTGATTCTTAGAATCAAATCTACAAGAAGTCTCCAAGTGCTTGAGGGGGCAGATCTCATCGAATATCTCCCGCATTCAACTCCTCCCTTTGGTAGATCACTCTTTCTTCAATTTTCCAACCACTTCTGCCCCTAATCTATCAAATCTAGCTCCTTACGTACTTGGGAGAAGAAAAATAGAAAATCCAATCGGGCATAAAAGTTAGACCATTTTAATGACAAAAGACGTCTTCCAGATCTTCCCACCAAACTTCACGTATCAACATTAACTTCCTTCTCTTCTTGGCATGTAGAAAAGAACAAGAAATCATGGAGACTCACACTTCTAGACATGTTTCAGAGAAATGGGGGGAAAATCAGATTTAGACTCTCAACTATCATTGATCCTTACTTTGAATTTGGGCCATCCACGACAAAGCTTGAAACTTAAGAATAGACCCGGGGGCTTCCTTTGACTTTTTACAACTTTTTGGAAAAATGGGAAAAAATCCATTTTTCTCCACACCTCCGCCCTCAAGATATGAGCCTGACACATGTCCAAATGTGATTGGAGTGGAACCGCGACTAAATTATGCCATTTTACTCTCTTTTTGGAAAAGGGAAAATTTTCCAATTTCCCCATAGCTCTACCTTTGGGAAACAATCCTGCCACATGTCCAATTTTATTCGAGTAGAACCGTGCTTCCCCTTTTACTTTTGATCCTTTTTTCTTAAAAGAATTTTTTCCAAATTTCCCCGAGAGCCCAAACCTCTGCCATTGATTGGGGTAAAACATTGAATTTTTTCCTCATCAGGTTTGCAGGCCATTTTGAGATTTTAATCCTTAAGGGGCAAAAAATCCAAGTTGCCTCCGATGGTCCACCTCCCTACATCTTTGACTTTTCAAACTGCCACGTGTCACCATGGTGTACCTTGAGGCGGTCCCAAAAATTTGATACCTTGAACGAGCATGGGCTCGCCACGTGTCCTGTTCCGGAAGGTTTGTCTGAATGCTCGAAGCTCAGTGGAAGATGCCATGTGTCATGCTCCGAGGTAGTCTACTTTTAGTCGTTGAAAATTCTAAGTAAAATGCAAATCAAGTAGAGGCCTCCATGTGTCATCTTGGCACTTCTTTAAAATGAAACTCAAGGGTCGGTTCTCGAACATGTGTGGTTCCTCCACGTGTCTCCATGGTGCAACTTCAAGATGGTGCCCAAAGCGGAGACCCTGAATGAGTGCAATCTCACCACGTGTCCTATTCCACCAAACTATACCAACTGCACAAAAAAAATTCAAAGTCTAGGCAAAGCAGTGGAATCCTCCACATGTCCTCCCAGCTACTCACTCAAGGCCAAACCAAAAGTAGATCTTCAAATGAGCATTGTGCCTCCACGTGGACAAATTTTGAGTTAAGGATTTCCATGAATTTTTTCTAAGTACCCAGCTAAGTCGTGTCCAACCAAAAGGTGCCACATCCCCTATAGATGCAAGGATGCAAATTTGACCAGGAGAAACACCCATCAAACCATAAAATATAGAAAATGACCTTTTGAGCCTAGGAATGAAATTTTCTTCAAGGACAAAAGTTTTAAAATGTTACAAGGCTCAAATACATTCTTTAGGGACACATCAATTCATTCTTCTTCAAGTATCTAGGATAGAAACATCAAGGACAACAAATCTTGACTGTGGGAAATAGAGAGAATGGGAAAACATGATTTTTAAAGGAACAGAGCACGGAGACTCAAAATATAGACCTTTCCAGAGGAACAAAGAAAAGGAGATAAACATGGACCCATACATGATCTTCGACCCAGGAGCTGACTAAAAATAGCAACAAAGACTGACCAAGCACAACACGGGGAAGGAGAAAATGACAGGCCATAAATCAATAAATTTTCAAGGCACAAATGGGGCGAGATAATTTTGAGCACAAACACAAGCAATAGTCGGGGAAAATAGTCCCTCCTATTTATGGGAGAGGTTTCCTTATTGAACACACAAAAATAAGAAAATATACTTATTTACAAATGTATAGACTATCAATATTTCAATGAGGATTTTGATGCTTCAGATATCTTCATCTCATAGATTTTCAATACAGAGAAAGAGGAAATAGAAGAAACAAAATTCAGAAAATAAAGAGAAGAGAATTGCAAAATGGTATCTTACTTATGCTTGATAAAGTGACAAGATTTAAACTATGCATATATAAACATAAGACATACATGCAATAGACACAAAGTTCTAAGCACAACATCAACTGGAAGACACAAAGTTCCTGTTCAGATACACATATCTTCTCATGAATTAGATTGAGAATAGAGAAGATAGAGCACAAGAAAATATGAAACTTCTTCTCTATATTGATTAGCAATTTAGGGATTTTACATCCAAGACATCAAAATATGATCCTTTCAAATGACAAGAAAATATATTTAAATAGCCTTAGGAATGGTTACAAAAGATCCTTTTCATTTTCCCTTCTTTTAATCCAAATATTAACATCTAATTCTGTATTAAAACATCAATTTTTCTTTTTCTTACATAACATATGGATAGAGAGAAACTAGCCCCCTTAATTAGATACTTTAAATAAAATAGGAAACTAAGAACTAGGAGTAGGATGTTTGAAGAAGTTTTCAGTAGCACCCTTTTTTTTTGAACACTTGGTTTCTAAATATGTTCAATGCCTCTATTATATCTATGCCCCGAGGAATTTTTGTATTTGCGCTTTCATGTCTCCAACTGCCTAAACACTTCTCCATCTCTTTTCCAAATTCTGCATTTTCCTAAAACACCTTATTAGCTTCCATGATAGCTGTTTGAAGTGTGCAAATTTATTTCATCTTATCCTTAGATATGGTGTCATACTTGAACAAGTCTTCTCTAACAATTTCCTTGAACTGAGATTTGATTTCCTAAACTGAAAACTTATCTCTTGAATTTTTCTTGAAACTTTGGTAGTGAATATCATGAAAGGCAGATGTGACACAAGCTTTAAAAGCTTCTCCCTTTTGCAACATATTCCTAAGTTCTCCAATGGCTTCTTCAAGAACCTTTATTTTCCAGTCAATGCTGAAAACCCATTACTTAGACAAATTCAATTTTACATCATCAAATACTTTGCTTACCAAGAGGATTTGCACATCTGTATCACTCATTAATCAAAGATCTTGGATACATTCACTCCACAACTTCAACTCCCTATCTAAACCATTGAGTGTTGTGGTAAAATTTAACTGAATTTTAACAATTCTAGCATATGCTTCATATGCTTCCTCGATGAAATTCAAACCTGTGATTATTATGTCATCAACTAAGGCTTTCATTGTCTTTCCATAAGTGGCATGCTTATGAATATCTTTAATATCATAAATGTCATCATTAGACAAAATGGTAGGTGGTGGAAATGAGGCTAAGGGAGTTGGATGAAGTACCTTATCCTCTTCCAATAAGGATCTGATGAAATTTGAAAGAATTTGATGTTTTTCCTCCAACTGTTCCTACGTTTACTTTCCTTTTTCAACCCCTTCAATTAATCTAGACATTTTCTCCTATATCTTGTGCACTTCACTCTCAGGTGTTGATTCTCCAAGGGGAATTCTTGTTAATTCAAAATCACCTATCAATAGGTCCATTTTATCTTTGTCAAGATTTGGCTTAGCAATCTCCACAAATTGTTGGCCTTGATAATTTGATATTAACCTGGAAGTGATTTTATAATTTTTTACAGATGGAGGAGAAGTGGTAGCTACCACCGGTATTAGATGTGAATTTCCTTTTCTTGATCTCCATTAATGGTTGCAAAAAAAAAATAACTAGACGTGGAGGAGACAATGGGCCCAAGTGGAGGTGTGTTCATTGACTCAAAGTTTGTACAACAACCAAAACCGATATTAGATGTGAATTTCATTAGCATGTGTTTCTAAAAACTCACGCATTACTCGAGACTTGGCTCGTTAATTGATCTTCTTTTCACCGCCTTCCTCCATTTTTTTGGTTTTCCTTGCTCTTTTTCCTCACTAACATCATCTTAGAGGTCTAAAAATATCAAGCACAATTTCTAATTGTTTTGGAGAAGATAACTTCTCACTCTTCTCAATGACTTCCTCCAACTTCTCATCCTTCTTGCCTTTCCTTTCTTTATGTACACAACCAAGGTTCTGGAAGGTACCGATTGTCTCAAGTGCTTCAGGGTGAGTAGAGGCATTTCATTTTGAGGGGTGGAGGTTTCTTGAAAGAAGACCTGAACTCACTTAAATGTTTTCATCTTCCTAAAAACTCAGTTTGGTGCTTACCAATATAGGGTTTATGAGTTCCTTCAATTATCTTCTTTTCCAATCAATGCCTCCTCAAGGATTTTGGATCTTTCATGTTTTCCTTACTTTATTCATCATCATCTTGATGTCCTCTCAGAACCTTGTACACATCAAAATTTTTAATTTGTCAAGCACACATTTCTAATTGTTATCTAACTTCTCACTTTAATCATGAATTCCTCCCGATAGTTCTCATCCTATCTTGGCAAGATGATTCCCATTCTAAAATTAGTATGAAGCCCTTGATACCAAAGTTGAAGGTTCAAGTGGAAGAGTGAAGGGAGCAATTTTCCCTGTGCAACATTTTGGGCATCTAAAGCGATCCCGCAAGCTGTGACCTGGGAACCGGATGCCTACAATATTTTTTTCCCTACAGTTCTATGGAGCTTATCCAACTTTTTCAACCAAGGCCTTCTTGTGGAGTTTTAAAGGTGTTCCTCAAATCCATCTAACAAGAGAAATTTCCGAATTAAGTGTAGTAACTACCATAGACATCAATCAATTGTTTTTCTTCATCCGAGAATCTCCATGTGTCACCCTCTAGACATATACATGGTGAATGCATAGTTCACCCTTATTAAGTGATGTTTATTGATCTTCAAAGTCAATTGTGAACAATGCTAAAAATATCAGCATCTTTGTTGTCTTCAACAAGGTAGAAACCCAACCATTCTCTGTATGCAGTAATAAAATACATCAAGTAAGAAGTCATATGAAAATTCTTGGTTCTTTAGACATTTTCAAGTTGATTAGTGAGGCTATCACAAATTATCTCTACCCAATTCAAGCTTTGTTTTCCTTCGCATATAATATTGATGTAAGGGCACATCCAATAATGAAACTTATTGGTAGAAGGCACCCCTGTTATTTTGGCAAGGAGAGTGATGACATCTAACAACTCTTCCTTAAAATCAATCTTATACATAGTCTTTGGCAGCCTTGAAGCTCCTTTCTTAGGATTATTAAACCAAGACTTAGTCACTCTTCTCTTATTTTGTTCACTGTCGTGATCAAAAAGTAACTGAGCCTGGTCCTTTGTGAGGGTGTTTGAATTTTCAGTTGTAGGAATTCTAAGGGCAGTACTAATACAAATAACATCCAATCATGCCAATACATGTCTGTAGGGATTAATGATCTCCTTTGTCTCTGGGTTGAAGCATGAACCACAGGCTAGTAAAGTATCAACACATTGAACTGAAATTGGAAAACCCCCTACATGAGTAATTCCGCTCTCCTTAATTAGTTGAGAAATGGGAGTAGGGTTTTGACAATCAATTCGTGCTCATAAATCATCAAAGTCGAAGTGTTGAGCTTCTATCTCCTATGTTTGGTATGGTTGTCTCCAAGGAAGATAGATGATCCTGCCCTTTGTAGTTGATCTTCATTGTATGGCAGGAGGAATGAACTTCTTTATTTCTTTGAATTTTACCTCTTGATAGTTCACAACTTCTATTGCACCTACAAATTTGAAAAAGACTAGAATAGGACTTGGTTATGGCTACAAACAATGGAGAGTGAGAGAACAAAACATAAGACAACAACGAATGCAAAGGGTGTAGGAAAAATGATTGATTACCTTAGTTATTTATACAAATTTTGTTTGAGTAGGTCGGCGGTGGGGAATTAATATGAAAATTAATGCTTTATACCGACACAAGACAATGGCAAGCGGAAAAGGCAAACAAAATGCACATAACTGACCCATGGGACACCTAGGGACGCGATGAGCTAAAAAACTTGCAATGAATGAAAATTAGAAAAAATGGGCTTGCGGGGAAATGGAGGTTAGGGAGAACTCAAGACATGTCGGATGCAATAGGCCAAAATGTCCGCAATACACTAGAATTGGGAAAATCAGAAAAAACTTGCACAGAAGGTCCTTGGGACATTGGGATGTGATTTCTCCAAGAAGCCGAAGTACTTGCAAACAAAGGAAAAGAAATGCAATGCGGAGAAAATGAGAAATCTTCAAAGGAAAAGTCTTAAAAACTCAAATTTCATAAAAACGACTAACTGTTTAAAAATAAATCTTCCTTCATGTACCCTCAAAAGAACATTCTGACAGTCATCTTACCCAACATTTTTGAAAACCGGGACAAAAATACATAATTTATAGGTTGGTGACAACACATCTTCAAAGGGCTCAAGTGTTAGCTTACATTTGTATCTCTAGCATAGACTAAAAGCCCTTTCTTCAAGTAGAAAACTAGTGATGCTCACAAAAACCACTCACATGAAATGCTAAAAGTTTTCTCTTATTAAATCTATACAAAAATGTTACAGAGACTTTGGACACCCAACCTGAGGATAAGGAGAAGAAAAATCTTAAATATTTTGACAACATGGACACCCAGCCTATGGAAAATGAGGAGAAAAGACCTAAATGAGTGATCATCAATGTGGCCGACAGGAAAGAAAGTGGGTCGAGTGCTAGAATTCGCAGTATGGCTAAGAGAACTAATGGCCGGCATTTTGTTGTCCTTGTGTAGTTCTGGTTTCTATGGACTATAGCTTTGCTTTTGGTTTATGTCCTCTTGTTGTTTGTTTTTTTTTAAAACAAAAATTGTAATGGTTAATATGCAGACTTGATATAGTTTGGCTCTTTTATGTCATGGTCTACTATCAAGACTTTTTAACTTTGCCTCCCTAGCTTTTAGTTGGTTTTTTGGTTAAAACTCATGCTTTCTATGTACACGGTTTTTGGTCCCTTCAAAACCAAACTTTTTTAACCTTATCCAAAATAAATCTATAAAAAATGCAAATACAAATATAATTACAGAACAATTACCTTCTCCTATTAAATCTATACACTGAAACATGTAGGCACAAAATTCTTAAACGCCCAAAAATGTAGATACTTACGTATCAAAAATGCTAGATTTTTCCATATGTTTTAAGAGAAAGAGAATAAGGGAAATGATGAACACTTACTGTGAATGACGAAGACTTCCTCTTCTCAGATCCCTTGCCTCCCATGTGTCCACATCGATTCCTGCTCCACCCGATTTCACACAGATTGCTTTGCCCAAATGACAAAATGCTTCGCGTGAATAACCCAAGCGACGCCTGGAAAAAATAAGTGTGGAAACACGATTCACTCCTGGTTTTCCCAAATAGCCTCACTGGTTATCCCCTCCGTGCCCGACCGCGTATATTTTGCTAAACTATGTGCTAGAATTTTTTGGGTGGGGGGAATTCGTTTGTGACTGCACGTGATTCAATAATTCAAAATTGAAATCCAATTAGCCATGCCTGCGAGTCAATTGCCACATCATCGCCATCGTCGATTTCTAACTCATCCACATCACGCTTTCCAACTCATCCTAATTGCATGCCTCGTTAGTTGGGTTTATGACTTGCATCATGCAAATGTCAGCTATCTGAAGAGTGGAATGTAGGATGCCCCATGGAGTCATGGTTTTAGGGGCACATGCATTAGGTGCATTCTTTAGAGAGGATAGCCGCTCGCTCAAAATATCTCCTTTAACATTTCCATAGTACAGTTCGCGTAAGATTGATAGTTTTATAACACATGCATCTCATAAAATTATTGTACTTATTTAAAAAACTTGTATGTAAAATAGTGTACCTTTAGAATACACGTGGCACATAAATCCATCACATATATTTAGTCACTTAACTAGGTAAGTCATCATGCTGATTAAAAACTTCAACACCAGCGATAGCTCCCATGCACGGTACAACTTTCTCCGAGAGACCTCCCATGTGCATCTCGTGAATGTTGTGATTTCCCTTACCGACAAAATATTTTAAGGAAAAGGAGGAATGTAGCTGGAGATGGGATCGAAACAATTTAATTACGCCGTGACGAGCGATCCCAATATTTTGATCACAGGAAAGACTATATCACGAATCGATGGAGAGACAGGAAAGCTTGAGCTCCCTGCTCAGATCCATAATTCCTCCCAGTTATCAGGTACCATTTTCTCACCTTCTTTTAATGCATCTATTCAAGCTACAAAGCTTCAAATGAAAGAACAAGGTACTAATTAATTTTGATTTTTGAAGGGACAAGGTTCGTTGTCAGAGCATACACTCATGATTTACAGAAGAAACTCCAAGATCTCCGTAGGAAAAGAGAGAGACTGAGAATATTATGCCACGAAAGTTCATTTTTTAGAGAAAATGGTGAGATTAATGTGGCCATTGATGGATCCGACGGCTTTACTGCAGTGAGGTTAGTTTGCAACGTGGGTTCAGGATTCAGGTCTTTGTAAACGCATTCAAATGGCAGGTGGAGTTGTCTAGTTTTTTACGACTCTTTGGTGAATGTGGCGTTGAGGTTGAGACTGCATTGATGTCTACTTTCAACGACAAAGTATTTTATACCTTTCAATGCAAGGTTATCTCTTCATCAATTTTCTTAGTGTTCTATGTTTTCAATGTCATGTTATTTTTTTGTTTTTTGTAATGGAATTTCTTTTCTATTCTCTGGCACTGCAGATCTTGGATGTTCTCCTTTTGACTGCAATGTGATATATGAAAGAATTTTCCATTTTTAAAAGGAAAATAGTTCCAGGATTAAGCTTTCAACAAGCTCTGTTGTTTGTATATTTGTTGAAAATTGATTAAATTTGTAGTATGGATCAGTACTTAACTGGATTTTTTTGTTTTCAAGCTACTCTGTCTAATTCAAATCAGCAATGTAATTTCTACTGATTTTACACATAAATCTTATGTGGATTTGGCATTTTTTTTTAATTGAATCAGAAGTTACCATAGACTCGGTTCACGTGATTGTTAGGGTTAGCTGTAAATACCTAGGGTTCCATTCTGTGTCATTCACCTACTACAAAAATTCATGTGGATGAGGTTTTTTTAAAAATGAATTAGAAGCTTACATGGATTAGGTGTACAGGATTTTTACGATTAGTTATAAGAATTTGGGTTCCATTCTCGCTAATTCGCCTAGTGCATAATTTGGTCTCATTCTTTATTATTTGGCATCTCTTGAAATATGTATCTTGATGAATGATTAGTATTAAGCTTTCAACTAGCTTAGTTGTTTATATATTTGTTGAAAATGGATTACATCTGTTATAAGTATACTATACAGATGTTATGGATCTATATTTAACGAGATCTAATTTTAACATCAAAAATCTACTACATTATTTTCAAACTCTGTTGTATAATTAAAATCAGTAATGCAGTTTCTACTTACTTTACACTTAAAAATTTCATGTGTGGATTAGGTTTATTTTTTATTGAATCAAAGTTATCATGGATTAGTAACTTAGTTGTGTAGAATTTTAGGCTTAGTTGTAAAGGATTTGATGATTTTATCATGTCAAATTTGTTTGGGGCATAATTCCAACCTCAAATTATTTGGTATCTTTTAAGTTGTATTTTTGAGGATGGGTAGGAAATACCTTTGAACTACAACCCATTTGATAGATAGATAAGATATTTACTCATTATTTTATTTTTTGTTGGATTTTTTTTTTAGGTAGGTAATATCATCCCTTATTATGGTATCTTCAAGCCTTTGCCTCAAAAAGAATTGAACCTTAGCGGGCTCTTTTTGAACCAAGTAATTTAACCAATGGGCCAACGCCCGTTCGATATTATTTTCTATTTTTTCATAGATTAGTTACATAAATTTTAAAATTTATTAGGCAAATTATTTGATATTCAATTTTAGTTTCTTCCATACTATTTTAAATATATAATATCAATTTAACATTTAATATTTTTATAAAACGATTGCAACACTATAAAAATATTAGTTTCATTTTCTTTCACTTTCTAAAACAAATCTATGGTTGATCTGGATTTAACCTTTCCATTAATTTTGATCATAGGAAAATTAATAATAAACATACGAATAATATATATAAGAAAATATTCTAAAATAAATATATATATATATATATATATATAAAAATTATTATGCAAATTAAATATCGATATAATTCAATGTTAAAAGTTGTTGATATAATTTCATTTGTATAATATTTACCTTATTTACAAAGATGATTTACATAAAATTTTCAAATAAAATTATAAGGTAGAATTATTTTGAGCTTCTTTGACATGAAAATAACGTGATTTATTACGCTGAAGGCATTAACCCTATCCGAAAAGGCTTTGTGAACATTCATGGGACTGTGTCAAATTTGACGGCTTAAATGACAGTTTTGCTATTTTTAACAATTTTGCTTTTCTGATTTTGCATGTTGCTTTGGCTTTACTATTTTTAAATTTTATTTTATAGCTTTTGCATGCATTAACCTTTAAATACTAGTCACTAACACTATAATTTCATTCTTCAGGCTCTCCAAGTTCTAGTCAATCCCCTGCATTAAATTGAATTTTGCAGGTATGCATTTAAATTTTGTTTATACTTGTATGTAGCAGTAGAACTATATTTCTTAGCCTCCTCTTATGACCAGTTCTATAGCTTTGGTTCTTGGTCAATGAGGTTTTGTTTTGTGTTGTGCCTGTTTAGCTTTTGAGCCATTTTTACCATATCTCCTCACGCTTCAAACATGAATACCTTAAGTTGTAAGATCTGATGATGGACCTTGAATGACCTTTTTTCTTCTACAACTTTTTAATTCATTTTCTATATTGCACCATTCAAGTGTCATGGAAATTGTAACGAAGACCTGTTTTTTCTTGTAAATGGTTAAAGTTACAAGATGATATTTTCTCAACTACCCTACACAGACTTAGCCCTTGATCAAGTGTCCTCCAACGTGTGTATTGTTGGATTGCCTCCTCTTTATTTCTTGCATTAATTATTCTTACCAGTAGTTGTTTCTTACCCCTATTAGGCTTTCCTTTCTCCTACACTTTTCTATTCTAAATTAATTTGTTAGCTAGGGTTAAGTTGGTGTTGATAAATTTAATTGCAAAGAGGGTAGGAAGAATTTTTGGCATTGCTTCTATATTGCAGTTCGTGTATTCTGTACAATTATACAAAGATTAGAATACCCCATATTAGTAAAAAGCAATAAGAGTCAATGAAACACAATAGTTGAAAACACCTACAACATCCACAGAAAATCAAATTTTGAATTGACTATCAAAACATCCTCAAAAAGGAATTTACCATCAACATTGACAACTCTTGCCATCTGAAGTGCATTAGAATTTTCCAAGTTTACATTGGCGGGTGAAACAACTAGAATGATGCATGTTTCGTGTTTGATATATGAGCCATCCAATGTTCAAAAGCTGATAGAACTTGCATTGGCTCAGTTATTTGAAACTGAAAGGAATTATGAGATGCCATTTTGGAACCTATATCACCATCCATCAGATAATTGAAAAAGAGCCACAACAACACATAGTGGATGAAGTTGTAAATTGTGTTATAAGATTGAAGATAGCAGTTGAGTCTAGACAATATGGAAAGAGGGGGATGTAAAGGAAATTGTGTCATCTGTGGAACGACTTACACATGGATCTAATAAAGACTTCAGGATTTGTCACACAACTTTTTAGATTTACCTGTATACCTATTGAGAAAAGTTCTAGGCATTCCAGTGGTTGAGTGTAAAGGAAATTGTGTCATCTGTGGAACGGCTTACACAGGGATCTAATAAAGACTTCAGGATTTGTCACACAACTTTTTAGCTTTACATGTATACTTGTTGAGAAAATTTCAAGACATTCCACTGGTCACTCAATCAAATTATGATAATGAAGATATAAATGCAGCATTTCATAAACTGCATACTTTGTATGCGGCGGTGAAACAAATCCATGAATTCTTAAATTTGGTATAGAAGAAATTGGTACATGAAGAAACAGAAAAACAACGAAAAGAAGCAAACATACAGTTAGTTCGAATTGGAAATACAAAAGTAACAAGTTACAGGGTTGTTGCAAGTAAAGCAAGTAGAAGAAACCACTATTGCTAGACAAACTGGGTTGTTGAAACAAGATGCTAAATCACATAAGGCTTATGAGAAATTGGCAGATGATTTGCACATTGAAATATGGAAGTCAAAGAAATCAGTGGGTTTTTTTACTTTTGTCATATAATGGATATGAATTTTAAACTGGAATTGTAGAAGTTAAAAAATCACCTTGTAGCTAAATTACAATTTACTATGCCACATACAATTGATATTACACAAATGCCACATCTAAAGGGTTTTAAGGAGGGGGCTTGAATCCTATTACTTCTAGGTCAGCAGGACCACAAACAAGCAAGGGTTGGGAAAACAACAAGAGTTTAAAGGTGTGTCAGTACAGGGAAAGAATCCGCATAAAGCATAACCTCAACTCGACCTAGCTTAGCAAGGCCCTCAGCTCAACACAGAAGATGGCACTCGTAGTGGTGAACACACAACAACAACAACAACAATGTTATCCCACTCTGCAGGATACAGACCAAAATATGTCCATTTTTTGTGTGAGAAGGGATGTTGGGGATAGTGTAGGACACATAGGGAGTACTTTGGGTGCAATTAGTATAGAGTTGAGCACCAAGTGAACTGAGTAGATTATGCTTCCAAACACGTTTACTTAAGTTAATTATGATTTTGAAAGGGTATCATCACAAGTGTTATTGCAATGCATTGTTGTTAATTTCTTATATTTTTTTGATCATTGTTGTTATAGACTACTGTGAATCTATTGTTACTTTTCTTCTCTACACAGTTGTTAAAGAGCACATCAGGCTGGATGTATGTTATCAAAATGAGTAATGGCAGATTTCAAGTTTTTTAATAGAAATAAATTGTGGTCAACAATAACGATTATGCGTCATATCTGATTTGTGAGTGTGGAAATCTTGTACACTTTGTATTTGTTAATTATGTGAAGTCAAGAATGATAGTAGTTGGGGATTAAAGTGAAATTTGTAACCAATTTTTTAATTTTGTTAGTACTCGAATAAAAGTGAAACTAGCCTTGGATGTTAAAAGTTCTTCTTATAGGATATTTTAACATCATTGCTCATTTTTGGATTTTTACATTCCTCCCTTTCAATTTAGGCACAACTTGAGATAATTGTTTTCTTAAAAGATGTAAATTCAATATTCATGTGTATGGATTAACCATAAAAATTGCTTTGGTACAAATACCACTGGTTTTAGACATCTATCAACTTAACAGAAAGCCCCTCATAATTTACCCCCTTTTTTCAATCACGAGGGGTTTTAGTAGGTTTTTCCTTCAATAATTTGTTTTCAAATTCATATTATGTTTAGTTGTCTTCAAAATTTTGGATAAGTGAATTAGAATGTAGAAGAAATAAAATATTGAGAATGATCTTAAGTATCTATATAATGCAAAAAACAAGTATACCTTTGTTTTGTTGGTATAGAATGAATGAAAGAAAGATAAGATTTTAATAACATATAGAATCTATAAAACAATATATGGAATCAGGGGCTGCCATGAAAATTATCAATCTTACAAACTTTACAACCCTTTTTGATATTGGATATTTTACTATATATCTATCTTGATCTCACCAAGCATTTCGAAGCTTCTCCTACTCAAACAAATTGTTTGATTTGCATAGAAACATGTAGAGCCAAAATATGTAGATAGACGCATCTGATAGTATCCATTTCATCACTCAATTTGTATAGCTATAGTTATATACTGGCAGAAGAAATAACTATAGTTATGTACAACTTTAAAGGAGCAACAACTATGGACTAGTGTTAAATCAAGGTAGCTCAGTAGAAACATGACATTATTAAGGACCTTCACCTATCAAGCTCAAATACAAATAGATATCAAGTGTACACAAATTTTTCTAAATCTTATTACTTGGTCACTTTTTCATCCTCCCCCACCACCTCTCTATTGTCCTTGTTTCAAAAACTTCATGGAGTTCATCTTCAGTGTATTAAATGTGCCCTTGTTTATGTTCTAGAAGTGTTTTGAACTGCACTACATAAATAATTCATTTAAAATATTGTAAAATTACATCTATATTATGTTTTACCTTTGAAAATTGGTGCTCAACTATTTATTGATCAATTTATAATCTCCTCAAAAATAGGTTTTTTTATGTAACTAATTGAATAAGTATAGATATATTTAGTTTTATTAACTTCTTTTTCACTTTTTGTAGGGTATTTGTGATTCTCATTCTCCCACAGTAAAGAAGAAAGTGTAGTCTCTGCATGAACTTTAGGTGGATTTCAATATTGATTGAAGTATTTATTCTTTTTTTATTACATGTTATGGATTAAAAAATTATCATAGAGTGATTTCATGTTATTTGATTTTGATTGTTATATTTATATTTAGACTCCAATCCTTTTTCCAAAGTGACAGGTGGTGGTATGTGTCTTTGTCAATGACAGGATCCGTTATGTGTTAAGGGGCTTGTTCCCCAATATGGCCATTTTGAAGCATCCCAAGTTGGACGTTAGACTGATCATTGACAAGAAATTTTATGCTTCCCATCATACCTAAAAACATCTTCTAGAACTAACATACTTCTTTTCCCTCTCCAATTTAATATGATGCGACTAGAAACACAATTCCCATCCCTACAATGAGACCGACATTAACTATGCCTCACTTGTAGAGGGAACAAGAGTTTAAACATCTTCAATGTGTTGTTAATGTTTTACATTGCAAAAACTGAAACCACCTAAAACAGTGATAGCCGAAATGATCAGAGATCACCTCCACCTGATGCCAACACCCCCAATTTTTCTCTCCAAAATATGAACAATTGGAGATCATTCACGAGTATTCTCGCTTGATTTATGACTCTAATGAAGATGCACTTTGAAATATGAACCACCCCAAAAATTAAGGAGATTGATAATTCAAGGAACAACTGCACAGAAAATCATTTTTGATAAATAAAATCCAGAATTCATTTATAGTAGCATCAATCACATATCGCTCGCCTCTCCTTCTACTCACCCCTACCAGTGTTTCAAAATTCAACATCTCCACACCCACAATCCATGCACCCTCTCGTGTTCCAATTAAAAAATTGAAACCCTTTGAAGGCCAAGCATTATCGTCTATTCAAGAATCTAAAACATATAGAATATGTTCTTATTGATGAAATGAGTTTCATCGGCCAAACTTTTCTAGGAAAAATTGACAGTAGGCTATGTGAGGCTTTCCCTCAGTCAAAAACATCTGAATTTGGAAATAGATTAGTCATCCTCCTCAGCGACCTCAAGAAATTACCATCGGTTATGGACAGTCCTCTTTATGCAATTAAATCCTATGGAGCCACCCTTTGGAAGGGATTTCATTCTTCCATTACATTACAAACTATATTTCGGCAACAAGGAACAACATGTTAGCTTAATTAATACATCCTACACGCATACGGTTACTCTTAACCATCCCTACCTTGTGTAACCATTATGGGGCTTTATATTCTTCCTGTCTATTGCTCTATTCACACATTGAATAAAAAATTATTGTCTCTACCATCATTGGTATCATATCTAATTCTTTCCTTGGTGTGGAGCGACCTATAACAAAGATCTGTCAAAGTGCAGCAACTTGTCTTCCTTAGGCATTTTTTGTTTTTCTCCTGTCAGAAATCTACATGGTTTTTGGCGTGAAGAGACAAGGCGAGCATTCTCTTTCCTTTGGTTTGGGAGACCTTGCATGCAGATTTATTTGGAGTTTTTTTTTTTTTTTTGTTCTATAGTTTTGATTTTCTTTTCCTAATTCCTTTGGACGAGTTAGACGTGGTAACATCATATAAATGCGACCTGCTCTAATTTTTTTGGCATGTAGGAGCTAATCTAAGATCTAAGCGACCTGTAACATTGGATACATGGATCTTTGGTAGATTTTTTTGAAGGTGGATTTGAAAATAAGAATCCAGACCTGCATGGAAACCAACGCTTGAAATCAGAGCGTGGCAGCAATTAAATCTCCATTCCTGTGTGAAAGTTTCCCCAGCAAAGTGCCAAGAGAGCACGTACATGTCACACATTTCCGATGACAAGAGTGTTACAAGCAACCCTTCCATTGGGTCACCTCTGAGAACCCAAGAGGACACCACCGACATCTATTTTTCCTTTCTTAATGAATTGTTGAATACCGTAATGTATTATTTGACAAATTGGTGCATCAAGGATTGTTCAAATATTTCTGGTTTGACGTGTGTTGTCAAACGTGCCAAATCCATGAAGAATTGGAGTGCGGATATGATGTAGATGATGAACGTGAAGTAGAATGCCCACAGGAGTGTCTCGCATCTCACTACATGAGCTTATAGAGCCCATCTTCATGATAGGTTCCTTCAGTAAGCATTTGTAACTATTTTTGAACAATCAATAAATAAAATACAATTTTTAGTTTTTGAAAATGTCTGCACCTCGCATTTTGTTGTCGATGCCTAGTTACTCAAAGGGCCAAATTTTTCCACATGGAAAACCAAGATGCAGACAATTATTCAGTTTGAAGATCTTTGGGGGATCATTTCTGGCACGGACGCTCCTCCCACAAACATTTATCTATAGGCTAAGTATGAAAAGGCCGATGTAAAAGCATTAATGCTTATCACTCTGAGCCTTTCTGATGAGGTTCAACCTCACATTTGGGAAGCAACCACTTCCTCTATGGCATGGGCCGTGTTGTGTACCATCTATGAAGCCAAGAATATGATGATGATGTTGCATCTTCAGACAAAGCTTCACATAATGAGTATGCATGATGGAAAATAGTCAAAGCCTTCTTGCAGAATGTGGCTAAGTTACGCATATAATTTTATACTCTCGGTGAACCAATGGACGAAAATTTTCTAGTCCCACTCACCTTGTGAGCTCTTCCTTCTTGGTTTTGGACATTGATCACCACATTGACCATCACTCAACATGAGGTGAGTTTTGCCAAACTGGTGAATTATCTCCAGCAGGAAGAAGCCATTCAGAATGTTCAAGAAGCCTTTGAAGACAAGGCTCTCATTACGAGGCAAAATCATAAGCCTCAAAAAGGGAAGTCAGCCCCCCAGAATCAGAAGCAGCATCCACAATAGTAACCTTCTCAGCAGCCACCCTAGAAGCAACAGAACAACAAGGTAGATCGATGGTGCCACATTTTCTCCATGAATACGCACACGACTGTGAACTGTTATTACAATGGTCACAAGCATGTCAAATCTGGTGAAGAGAGCACTTCTGGCCAAGGATATTCCAAAAAATCCCAATGGCATGCTCGTAATCAGAGGTAGAAGGGTCATATTACTGCTCAGCAAGATGCCTCCTCTGATGAAGAGGTTCCAAACACAACTCATCCATACATTATCCTAGTCTCACAGACTTTACAACCATCAAAAAGTGTCTGGTTGATTAATTGGGGCACCAGAAAAC
This sequence comes from Taxus wallichiana var. yunnanensis, assembly GCA_018340775.1. Lineage (NCBI taxonomy): Eukaryota > Viridiplantae > Streptophyta > Pinopsida > Cupressales > Taxaceae > Taxus > Taxus wallichiana. Next base: position 190,804,142 of record CM031239.1, read on the forward strand.
ACATTATTGGGAATAAGAAGTTTTTCCATACCCTAAGTGACCAGCCCACTGGAGATCGGATCACCATTGTAGATAATCAAGAGTATATTGCGGTGGGGATTGGTGATGTCATCATTCCTCTTGGGACACAAAGATGTACACTCACAAGGTGCTATATGTTCCAGGTTTGACCTCAAATCTCTTGTCTGTGAGTCAACTTCTTAATCATCGAATGCGGGTTGAATTCTTTGTTGAGAAAGGGGTCAAGTCCTACATCATTTCCTAGGGAGACTCAGTTATTTCTCGAGCATTTATGAAGGGCCGTCTATTTACACTGGATGCGGTCACTTCATCTAACATTGCTCTCTCTACTTCAATAGCGGAGTCCACTACACTATGGAAATTTTGATATGGTCATCTTTCTACCGGGGCTCTGCATCATCTCAGTGCCAAGGAAATGGTAAGAGGGCTTCCTCCACTCTCCCATTCCTTACCTGTTTTCTCGGGATGTCTTGCGGGAAAACAACACAGAGGTCCATTCAAATAGAGCTCTTATCATTCTATAAGCATCTTCAAGTTGTACACACCAATGCACCCCGCCAACTAGCTTCCAAGGTTTTGAATACTTCCAACTCATCATTGATGATTACTCACGGAAAATGTGGGTATATTTTCTCTGGAAGAAGAGTGAGGCATTTTCCAATTTCCAAACCTTTTACCAGCAAGCCACCAGGCAGTCTGGGAAGCCTCTCCTTCTCCTTCACTCAGATCGAGGGGGAATTTGTATCGAAGAAGTTCTTAGCATACCTAAAGCAACATGGCATTCAGCAACATCTGATTGCACCCTACATGCCCCAACAAAATGGGATTTCTGAGTGACACAACAAGACTGTCATGGAGATGGCTCGTTGTATGCTCTCCACCGCCAAGTTGGAGGATTAGTTTTGGGCAGAAGCAGTCCAGACAGCAGTGTATCTACTCAACCGGGCACCCATAAAGATCTTGTAGAACAAGACACTAGAAGAGGTATGGACTGGTCATAAACCTTCTATCTATCATTTGAGAGTTTTTGGTTGTACTGCATATATGCATGTTCCAGATAAGAAAAGGAAGAAGATCGATCCAAAGACACTGCCATGTCTTTTCTTGGGGTATAGTACTACCTCAAAGGCATATCGTCTCATGGATCCTGAGACGAAGAAAATCTACAAGATTCGAGATGTGGTGTGTGATGAGTCATCCTTTGACTCCCTACCACATAATGGAGATACAATACTTACCTCATCACATAGATTTCTCACACATTCAGATGATGGGAAAGATGATTCTTCTCAGAGAGAATAAGAGCTGAGTGAAGACTTATTCATTGATCTAGGCACACTAGAAGACACATCTTCACATCAATAGAAACAACACCAACATCTGAAATGGGTCAAGAATATTGTTAGGGATGCACACCTGAACTCAATTCCAGGCACTTCTACGGGAGTCAGAACATGAAGTCAAGCCAAACATGAGGTAAATTTTACACTCATGAGTTCAGTTGTTCATAACACCGAACTTGACACTGTTTGTGAGGCATTAGACCAACCATAGTGGAAATAAGCTATGAATGTTGAATATGATTCCCTACTTTAGAATCAGACATGGGAACTTGTCGATCTGCCTCCAGGTAAGAAATCCATTGGCTGTAAATGGATTTTCAAAACAAAATATAAGGCAGATGGTTCAATTGACAAACACAAAGCATGACTTGTTATAAAGGGTTATGCTTAGCAAGAAGGAATTGACTATGACGAGACCTTTTCACCCATTGCGAAGATCAAAACCATTAGAGTTGTCTATGCACTGGCAGCACAAAATGGATGGAAACTTCAGCAGATGGATGTCAAGAGTTATTTTCTAAACGGTGATCTCAAAGAATAAGTATACATGGCCTAACCTGAAGGTTTTATAGATGAGTGTCAACCACACAAGGTATGTCGTCTGATAAAGTCACTTTATGGACTCAAACAAGCACCTAGGGCATGGTATATAAAAATTGATGATCACCTATTGCAGCATGGATTCACTCGTAGCCCCTCATATACAAATTTGTATATCAAGAAGGTAGGAATAGAGATTGTTATTCTGGTTTTGTACGTAGATGATCTTGTGGTCATAAGAATTTCTGACAATCTTGTGGATGATGTAAAGAATGATCTGAATAAATCCTTCACATGACCGATTTGGGGCTACTTCACTACTGTCTTGGCTTAGAGATATGATAGAAGAAGAATCATATCTTCATCTCCCAGATGAAATATGCTAAGACACTCCTGGAGAAGTATGGAATGTCATATTGTAAACCAATTTCCACACCTATGGAAAAAGGTTTGCAATTATCTAGATTCCAGGATTCACCGTAGGTAGATGGCACTCACTACAAGAAACTTGTGGGGAGTCTCATTTACTTGACTTATACCAGGCCAGATATTTTCTTTGCAGTGAGCTATCTCACCAGATTTATGCAAGAGCCAAAGAAATGTCATTGGATAGCAGCAAAGCATGTGTTGAGATATGTCTAAGGTATAGTTGACTTTGGTCTAGAGTATCAGAAGAACACTTAGTTCTTCTTACAGGGATATACAGACTCGAACTATGCAGGATCCATTGATGACAGGAAATCCACTTCAGGATATGTTTTTCATCTCGGATCTGACCTATCTCATGGATTAGCAAGAAGCAAACTATTGTTTCTCTCTCATCCACTGAGGCTGAATACCTCGCTGCACAAGGATTTGTGTGCAAAGTAATTTGGTTATGTCGCATTCTTGTAGATATAGGGATTCTTGAAGAGAAAACTCCCATCATTCACTGTGATAATCAAGGTGTGTTGAAGCTTGTGAAGAATCTTGTTTTTCATGAATGAACAAAACATATTGAGGTCAAATGTCACTACATTTGTGAATAGGTCTTGAACCACCAAATTCAGCTCCAGTACTACCCTACTAATTTTCAGGTTGTAGATATTCTCACCAAGCCTCTCGGCAAGGTGAAGTTTGATTTGTTTAGGGGGTACATATGTAGGAACAATGTATTAAGGGGGGGAATGTTAGCTTAATTAATACATCCTACACGCATATGGTTACTCTTAACCATCCCTGCCTTGTGTAACCGTTTCGGGGCTTTATATTCTTCCTATCTACTATTCTATTCATGCATTGAATAAAACATTCTTGTCTCTGCCATCACAACGATTCATAAGTTTCATTCCATAATTTACTGCTCAACATGTGAGATTCAACCCCTCTTATTGAGGACTGGGAACTCCTAATGTCTTGCACAGACACACACCTAACTCAACAAGAGCTCAAAATTTTTAAGGATGCACCACATTTTTTGCAAAAATGACCTCGTGGACTCCCACAACCTTTAGATGCTAAAGGCATTTAACATTCCAATCACCCAATCCATTGCTGAAAGTAACAGGTGGGCTCGACTGAGAAATCCTGATGATGATTATTAGGAGCACAAAGTTTTGTTGTGCAAACAACAAAAAAAAATCATGCTTATTGCAAATTTATGGGTTGACGTAGGCCTCATAAATGGTGCTACAGAACAATCACCGACATTTTCTACGACACATCAATGCCACTACCAACATTACCTTTATTTGTTGTTGTCAAATTTGATAAATATAAAGGCCCATGTTGGGATCCCTCGAACCCATTACATATTTTGATACCCCTTATTTCAAAGGGAATCGAAACAATTTTTTCTTAAAATGGCATGGGCATTAACTATCCACAAGTCCCAGGGACTTACTCCGCAAAGAGAAACTGTCGACATTGGAACCAATGAAAGGTAGGATCTAACATTCCCAACTTTCTCCTAAGTTTCCTCACTTGCAAATCTACACATTTCACCTCCTTTTTCATTCGAAAGGTACTAAAAAATGGTGCACGTAGTAACACTTGGAGCAAGAAGAAAGGAGGAAGAAAGACTACTATCACTCAAACCTTCATAAATACTACACTCTGATTTGATAGCACCTCCGCTACTACTTTACTCAACACTTCTTCTATCCTAGACACCATTTCTGTTCAAGGGGTATCAAATGTACTCATGTTTACCAAAAATTAAATTACCCTTAAAATACTACCATTCATGATATAATTCTTCTCATGTTAAGTTCAATAACCACTGCAATATATTTTTTCATATTATTTGATAGACTAAAAATTTAATATTTCTATTTGGTAGGCAAAATATGAAAATTTAAAGAAAGAAGTAGCTGTTTTTTGAAGCACATTTGAAGAATGCCCGCAAAATCCTGAATTCTTGTATACAGTTGAAGGAAAAACTCATTATTATTAATAAACAAAATAATACATAGAGAAGGATAATAAAGGAGAATAAGATGGATCCATAAGTATTATTGAAGGAAAATACGATGCAAATGAAACACTTTTGTCTACGGGAGATGTAACGAGGGAGGAGTTGAATATACTAGAAAATATCAACACTGCAGCAGGATATCTTCAAGCATTAGGAGTTATAGCAGCTAGCTCTGTACAGATGCAACAATTCCTCCATCTCTTCTACAAGAAAAAGAAAAAGCTTCATCTGCATCAAAAAATTTGATAATTTAGTAAAGTTCAACATGTGACAGGTGTGTTGTCACAATTCTGACACTGGTGTAGGAATTAAAAAATAGTGGCCAGCCCTTTTTTATTTTTTATTCCATGTGGCAGACATAAGGAAAACTATGATTTTGAATCATAGGCAAAAAGAGGATGACCTTATAATGTGTCCTTCTATGACAGAACTTGTTCGAAAGCTTTGATATGTTATTACAACCCCTTTTTTGAATTGTATTGGCCGACAATGCTTTATGAATTTATACTTTTTTCATAAAGTAATCTGCCACATGAGAGATCGATTTCAAAAGAACTTTGGAAGTTAGAATTGTACAATGTTACTATATGTTGTTAATACAAACTATGTTTCTTTTCTATTGTTTACGTAAATGTTGCTTGATTTTACACTATTTTGTTTCTGTATGTTTCTTAATTGTTGCAGATGTAAAATAAATAACTTAATAGATATAAAAGATGAATATGTCCTTATTTTAGTCTGAATTTGAAAACAAAACATAAAAAACAAATGGCATAATTGAAATATATAATGACATCGTTCTAATGGAAAAGGATCAAATAATGAAAAATATAATATTACATTTATTGAAAGTTGTAATATCTAAATGAAATACATAAGTAGTCTCAATAATGTATAGAAGAAATGAAATCTATGTGAATTCAAACAATCCTGGAGCAACACTTTCATTTGTTTCTTGGAAATCAACAGTAGCATGATTTGTGGATGTGTCTCGATCCCCTGGGTCAGGTAGAATATTACTAACTCCTCTTCTTTCTACTAGTGAATTCCACAATGTCAGTGCTCTATCATAAGGAAAAGACTCCACTGAGTAACTCGATACATACAATCTGAGACAACTTTCTAGATTCCTATCCAATTTTTTTCAAACTTTTGACTTTAAAAAGGATAGTGCACTGAAAAACCTTCTCATCTTCCACAAAACCTAGAATCATTGTTTTACAGAGCTCATACAACTTAATATACTCACTCAAATCTTCACTTAGAATACTACTAGAATAGATATCCTTCCAAATTCTTTTCATGGCACTGTAATCCTGTGGGTTTTGTAGAAGCTAAACCTATCATATCATTGTATTAGCAAAATCCATTGACTATGAACTAAGTAGTTTTCTTTCCAAAATTCCTTCTACAAAAACTCCACTTATCTCTTCAGTCTTATAGAAATGATCAGTTAGATCACCCATGTTTTTGACAAATAAAGCACTGATAGATGTATAAGGTTTTTCGCTAGACAAATTCCAAAACTGCGGATTTACAACTCCTATTGCTTCAAGTATTTTATCATTTTTGAATCTTTCTCGAATCTCTTTAGCTAAGGATTCAAAGATCTTTCTCAACTTATTCCTAGTTTCCATTAATAGTGCATCATATAAATTTCGTGTCACTCTTACTTCTTCTCTTTCTGTGTTAGCCATATCAATTATTTTTGGTATGTATGAAGTTGAATCTCTCTTCCATGTGTTGTTATACATAAATGATCATTTATATTGTAATTTAAGAAGCACTTGGAATTTTTCAAATCTATCAATGCATTACAATTTTCAAAGCAACACCCTGAAAACTCCCATCATAAATATATAAACTTTCTAGACTCTAGCAAACACATCTTCTGAGTCTTATAAAGTCTGTAATGTAGAAAGACCGATCTTGAGCATGCTTCATTAAAATATTAAGCTCCCTCAACATGGGAAAAATACCGCAGAGTGTGAGTAAATTTTCTATGTTAGTTAGATGGCACAATAGATCTTTAGCTTTATCTACATCCATGTGGTATTTAAACATAAATCCTATTAGTGAAGGATATTCATCATATATTCTACATGCAAGTTCGTACATAGATATCCATCTGGTATTTACATCTTTGAGAAGTTTTTTTCCCTCTATTAGTCCAATAGAAAATTTTTAAATTCTAAAAATCTCTTAGGACTGTAAGAATAATAGGCATGGAGATCACGTATCAATTCCTCCACTTTAGCTAAATTTTCAAATGTGCTCATAATTTTGTAGGCGAGATTCATTATGTGAGCCATACAGTGGACAACAACCATATACAAAGTAATAGTTGTCTGAAGTCTAACACATAGACCATTTTTGGCTCCCTGCATTACAGTTGCACCATCGGTTCCAACACAAACTAATTTTTTTGCAATGGAAAAGTCATCCATTCCAGTGATATCCTTCAGATTTGACACCACCAATTTATAAATATTTTCAAAATTGTAATTCTTTGTCATTTTATGAATGGCCAAGAGGTGTGGAATCCTTATTTCATTAGCAAATGTGTAAATATGAATACATATCCATGAATTATCATTGACCATGTAACCTCATCTAAAGAAAGGGAAATATACTTTGCCTTTTGAACACACAGTTTTAGATCCTTCTTCTCTACCAAAGATAGACATTTTGCAATCTCCCATCCATTGGTGTCCCACCAACGAGATTGAGAAGCATCCTTTAAACCAATAACTTGATACAACATTTTTATTTTCTTTGAAATCGACATCAGTCTTCCCCTTTTCATTATATGAAATATGGTTGCAAAATGAATACCCTTTGCTTGCATTTATGCCTCCATAGCTTTGCTAAATTTTGCTAATATGGTCCCACCTTTTTCATTTACATATTTGATACATTTTTTTCCTTTTCACACTCTTTTGTGTATTTGACATGTGGACAATCTTTTGCATATTTCCATTTATGTGTTCTCGACTATCTTTTTACCATCCTTAAGATTTTGTGAAATGTATATTTTCCCATAGTGTTTTGCAATTGTGTCTAGTTTGAGCTGAATCGTGTGATCCTTCCCCTATTTCCAACCACATATTTTTCATCGACATTGTGTTGGAACATCATTACAATTTTTAGTGTACATAGGTTCAATAAAAGGATATTTTGCAGCCCATTTGAACTGAAATTTCCTTCCAATCATCCAATTTTCCATCTTTCTTGTAACATATTTTCTTTTTTTTCCTTGGGATTCAACTTCGCATCTGGGCTTTCAGCAAAAATATTTTGAATATCATGTCTCCTTTTTCTTGAAATAGACCTTAGAGTGGAAGCTTCCTTTGTTGGTGTATCCTAATAGTTCGATGAATTTTCTTGTACTTTTATTTCATCAAGGGATGGAATGTTTGCCTCAACATATAATGGATCATCAATAACTATAAATTAATTATTCTGTGAAGGAATTTTTGAAACGTCTATAAATAATTTTTTAAAATTGTTACTTATATAGTATTAATATTATCTATAGTTAAATTTTACAGAGTACAAATGTCAAAGAGTTCTAAGAACAATATCATAAACATAACTATTAAATTTTGTAAAATAAAATAAATAGTAAATAACAAATTCCACATACCGATATTTTCAATTTGAATCAAAAATGAATTTGTTTTTGTGATTTACCAAAATATCCAAGAAAAGTATTAGAACCCTTTTTTGAACTTGCTGAATTTGTAATCTTCTTGCCCTGATTTCTAGTATCCATGACTACTTACTGCTTAGGCCCTTAGGGCGGCTCTTATGTTCCAAGGATCTGAGAATGGATGGCAAAGGGTTGGATGGCTAAGGATTAGATGACTATAGGTTGGATGGTGAGGGGTTAGATGGATGAGGGGTTAGACGGATAGGGGTTGGACGGCTAGGGGGTTAGATGACTAGGGGTTCGAAAACTCATGGTTGGATGAAATAGAGTTAAACGGTTTAGATTGGAGAGTTAGTCAGGTCAGGGTTGGATGGCTCTAAGTTGGACGGCTCAAAGTTGGACGTCTTAGAGTTGGACGACTCAGAGTTGGATGACTTATGGTTGGATAGCTCGGATTTCAAAATTCAGTGTTAGCAACTGAGGATTCTCTTATGTTTACTTTGAAAATATGCACACGATATGATTTGAAATGGTGGTGAATTACATTCAAAAGCTCTTATATATGTGTAAAATCTAGGTGAAATTAATATTATAAGGAACATGTCGGTTGAATTTTTCGGTGAATAAGTCGGCTCTGAACAACATAATATTCACAAATTCAAATTTCCATAATCCTCGATTTTCGTGAGTTTACGAAAATTCGCCACTAAAATTTTCCTTGAGGTGTACCAGGCATAACGCTATGGAGGTCCGGCCATTTGGTATTTATGGCACTTAGAGTGAAGAAAAGATTCGGTACTCCTAATTTTAGGATCATGTTTGTTAACTGGCTCTACATTTAGATTATTACGATCTTGTGCCACATAAGTTAACACCGAACCATATGATTTGTGTAGCTATTTTCTCATCTGGTTGGTATTAAGTATTGGCGGAGTTCACCTACTATGTTTGGAAGGTCATCATCAATTTCTTTCTTATAAAATACAACTAAGGTTTCTTGGGTACGGTGTTGCATCATGAAGTTCAATAAAAAATATTGAAACCGTGGATGACTGCCAAACTTGTTATTGTGGTACCACATTAAGTGTAGTGCATACTCGTGCATAACTATAGCACATTGGTGAGGTTACTTGAAAATTGATATGCCTTTTGGAAATAGAGGAGGAAATGCCATGGAGAGAAAGTCTTCTTCAGTATACTCATTGATTTGCATTAGGCTAATAGTAGGCCAATCAATAGACAGAGGTGAGCTAGTTGTTTATTGCTGTAAATATTTTTGTATTTCCTTAACCTGTGTGCGCACATTAGGGAGAGTAGGTATGAATGATGATCCAGGAATAGTCTCACTTTTTGGGTCTTCATTTGAATTGGATATAGCTTCGGATACACTAACAACTAAAAATCATGGTATTAGTGGGAGTTGACGTAACTTGCTAGCAATATTCTTGTCTAGCTCGGTAGTAGGGAGAGCGCGGCCTCATCAAATTTGACGTCTTGGTAGTAAGGGTCATGGGATATTTTGTAGCACAATGCAATACTGACTCAAGCCCTATTTACAAAGCACTCATACATTTTATTTATATACCCTTTCCTTTTCAGTACTAGAATGTCTAGGTCTTCAATATGACGGGGTAGAAATTTTAATATAGATAAGATGTCCTGTAGAAAGATGATGGTATGGACACTATATTTATATTATCCACCAAGGGAATGTGTTACTTGTATTATTGGGCTAATTCTTACAATTAGCATCTCTTTAACTTGTGTTAGCCTTGCCAAGACTTCAGGTCGGGGCCTTGAATCGATATTGTTGCATGTGAAAACCGGTTGCCAGCATGCTCACTATTGCACCTAAGATAAATGGTGTTCCTCTCGCGAGTCTTAACTTTTATGCATGTGTAGGATTTATGGCATATAAAGTAGGTGGAGATATCCCCTAAAGCATATATTTTAGCACGAAAGTGCATATGAGCATTAACAATACCTTTTGCAGCCGGGTTTTCAAAGGGGGTGCTTACCTCCTCACTCTGTACAGGTTCCTATAATACATTTTCTCACTCTTTTCTAAGCTTCGTATAATCTTCGTTGACTCTTGTTAATTTCATCTTTGTTCTCCCCATAATGTTTCCTACGTGTAGCATTGCCACAGTCCTTACTCTCATCAAAGGTAAGCTTTGCTTTACCATGATTGCGGTTGTCCTCCATTAACTTGAACAATGTATTACCAAACCTACACATAAGATGTAGAAATTAGAACAACTAATTTTGGCAAGGTTGTATAACATTGTGTGAATTTCTTTAATAAACATAACAACTTGTAAGGCAATTGTTTAGTTGTTTTCAAAGTGTACAATGTTTAACTACAAATCAATGCATATTCTACTGAAGCAAAATGAATATATGCGATGTGTTTTTCTAAGGGGATATTAATATGGAACTAGTGTGTTGTTAAAATAGTTTACATGCAGCTATATGTAATTGACCATTTGTTATGTAGTAAAGGTTTAACATCATTGCCCAGCTCTATTTGTCAGATAATGGTTGTTTTGACTCACCTCTTAATGGTTTACTGTACTTGGATTAGAACAAAAAAATGAATAAAAAACAGCACCGATTACTCGTGCTCACATTGTACGACTCCCTATTTGGGAACAAATCTTCCTGTGTACTGGTACATTTGGGAAATGGTTTTATAAAAATTAGACTATATGTACACTAATTGTATATTAACAAGACGAATACTACATGAACCCTACTATTTTCTCAGGTCGACCCCTTTGTTTTTTAAAAATATTTTTGTTTAGACCAAATTATGTTCCAAAAAAATAACAATTTAATAGGATTGTGTACTTACCTACTTTGTTTTACTTGGTATGCTCATAGAGTTTGGTTTGTAACAATTTAGGTCATTAGGGTCATTAATTGGGCTAGTTTATGTTGGTATTGTTTGTTTATTCTTGTTAAATTCTTAGTGACTATATGGTGCTTCGTACAGAGTTGTTTTTTGACCCCCTTTTTATAAACCAAACTGAGCCACTTAGAACTTATTATGTAACTGTAGGACTCCCTATTTGTGAATAGATGTTCCTGTGTATACGTACATTTGGGGTTTGTCTTTATTAAAAATATACTATATGTAAGCAAATTGTATATTAAAAAGACAAATGTTATGCGGGCCATACTATTTCCACAAGCCGACTCCATTTTTTTAAATCTTTCTCTTTAGACTAAATGATGTTACAAAAAAACCATTTAATAGGATTGTTTACCTACCTAATTTGTTTTATTAGTATGTTCATATAGTTTGTTTAGTTATAATTTGGATTCATAGGATCATCAATTGGTTTGATTTATGTTGATATTGTTTGTTTGTTTGTTTTGATTTCTTAGTGGTTTTTTTTTCAATTTACGCTTTATTATTGAAGAATATGTAGGTGTGTGACTGGATTCATTTCATGTTCACCAGGTGGAATGGGAAGGGTGGAATGTTACTACTTCATGAACATGAACATGACCCCATGGATTTGATGTATCTCCCATTAAATTTGAGATTTATTCTATGGAGTTTTGCTCAAAGAAACGTAATAATAATTTTTTTACATTTTTATTTTGAAGATTAAGTAGCAGCTATTTATACCCAACTATTGCAGTTTTTCCAAACCTAGTTGTCTATGTCTTTTAAAACATATATCCGTGTGATTTTATTTATGTTGAATAAATTACAAGGGGAATTCCATAGTAAAAAGAAATTGTTTTACATACACACCCTTCGTGTATGTGTCACGTTCCAATGGTAGCTGCTATAGATTTACTTGGCTTAGATTTGTTAAACAACTACAAATCTTGACTCTATGTTGAATGCAAAAGAATATATATATACATGACACCAAAACAACAATTTTTTGTTCATTATCCTTCATTGGGTTCATCCTGCAACAAGTGATTGTTGTTATCTTATCCTGTTCTGGATTTGAGATGATTTATATATTGGCGAGTATTTAATCGATACCTTTTTTTGGTGGAGTCATTTCAGGTTTAGTATCTCTATCGTATCTTGCCTCAATATTCTCCTATATTCTTGTGTATTCATATAGCATACATTGGATGTCGCCTTCACGCAATATTACATCCACAAGGCAAGTTTTTTTGTTTACAAAGTGTAGCTACTGGTGCTACCTATGTCTCCATTGATCGGTGTGTCTTGGGAAGAATACAACTCTAAACGTGTTGGTCTAATAAAGATTTTGGCACAATTTGCTCAAAAATTTCCCATGTAAACACAAACCAATGTAGATTTAGCTAGGTGGGTTGTACACAAATAGAACATTAGGTTTGTGGTGCGAGAAAGAAATGCCTATATTGAGTTATGAGAGATCCATTATAGAATCTACAAAACACAAATGAAATACAGGGGTGTAACAAAAAAAAATCCCAAGAACAATACATTACTAGCGCAATGTAGCACCCTAACTTGGTTGCAAGTTAGAAAATAGTTTCCTAATAAGTTACACATACAAAATTTTAGCATTTCAAATTAGCAATCTTGTCTACTAATTGTAATTAATAGCAAGTCAAAACAAATTGATGTTGAATTAAATAAGTAGAAATTTACTATCTATACTAAATGGGGATTATAGTCTATATTGATTTATGAAAACTCTATTTACAAATTTACAAAACATAATCAATATTATGTGGTGCATGTGCTTTAATTTTCTTAAAATGTAGCGATAGTGTAATCTGATTTTATTTTCCACGAATGAATACAATTCTTTCCTTATGACAAGAAAAGCCATATATAAGGTGGATATACATTATTATGTAGATTACAGAAAAGTACATTAAATTACAAGGTAAATGTAATATCAACAAAAGGATGTTGTAGGGGTGCACCCTTTCTCATATGGGTCGCAATCCAGGGGAAGCTGCTAGTACTAAGTGTACATGCATTTACTTAACATATTTGCATGTGGAAAACCATCCAGTCAAGGGGTGCCGACATTTATCAAAGCATCGAAAAAAGTATCATGTGTGGCGAGTCCATTTTTTGAGAAGCATGTATTATAGTACACTTGATATTTTCATTTCCATCGTATAATTACTTTTTGGCCAATAAAATGAAATCATATGTACGAAACGTGACATGTTCAAGCACTGTATGAAGCTGCCCAAATGTTCCATCCATGTGGTACAAGGCCTATGAAGATATGCCCATTACACTTGTATTGGCATCCTCAAAAGTAGTTTCCCATAGTGTAACCGTGGTATCTTCCAGTAATACATTAAGCGCATATATGTACTCACATTATGGGAAGTCTATGTTACACTTTGGGCAATGCCATGCATTTCCATTTGTTGGCACCACTTTTTGTGACAATGTTTACCACTGACCATGTTAGTGCACATTGTGTAACATAAATTAATCATATTTACATGAATAATAATAGCATGCAGTAAAAACTTAGTTGTTATCTACAACTGTGCTAGTTCGTGAACACCAGCAATATCCACAACTTCTAGTTTGGTGTTGCTCAGGGCAACAAGAATATGCTTGTTGGAGCTTGAGGAAAACTAGAGGCCCAACTCCTCAGCTTTTGACAATATCTGATTGATGAAACATTGGGATTTCAACCTGGTTGAAAGTGACCTACCATTAAATGAGGTTACCTTAACTTTTTTAGAGCTAAAACTAGCCCTTCAGCTGTGCCTATGTGGTGGAGGTCATTCAATAAGTTGCCTTCAGTTTTAGAAAACACTCCCCATAAAGTAACGTCGATAGAATGCTCAGAAGTGTCATATAAGGATACAACGTATTTTTTTGTTTCTGTTCCATCCCCTTGGTGGATGGATGAAGTTTCAAACACAACACCCACTAGTCCAATCATGTCTATTTGTGTGTTAATAGTTGTTATCTTGGTAAATTGAAAGTTTTACATTGGTATGTTGCTTTCCTCATCAGAGCATATTGAAGCATGGAGTTTTTGTTTAGTATTATTTCCCATAAGCTATCGCATTGGCTAAATTGTTGGCTAGCGCATTTTAAACTACCATTAGATATATTGTAGACCTGCCCAGTTGAACCACCTCAAAGAAAGTAGTTACAATATTTACAAAGGTTGTTAAAGTAACATTATCCTTGACAATATCTGTAACACTAAAATTGAACACCTGACTCGGGCCCCTGTTGTTAATGAAGTGGTGTACATTCCCTTTCCTTGTCACACGACCTCTAATAGTCCACTTTGGTTGGTATGGACTTAATTTTTTTATAAGCATGATCACGGGCCTAGCAAGAACACACCAACAGTTGTTCCTCAAGTACTACGGCCAATGCTTTCAGGGTTGAGCTCTGGGGTATGAACCAAGCTAGTACCATCCATTGTTGAGTTATAGGGTGTTAGAATGGGTTGTAGAAAAACTGTACAATGTACATTCAATTGTTAACATCTTAAAATATGGCTAGAAAACATAGAGTGTAGTGCCCACTTCCCTTCGACACTTATTATATTTTAATTTTGATTACTGTTGACTATATACATGGATATTATTATATCATTTTGGCTTAGCATGATGTTAGATGATAGAGATACTTTGACTATTGATGGATTGTGATTCATAGTATGATTTGTGTGGATTCTTAGAGAGACATTTTATATTGATGATGATGTGTTGTGGACATATTTATATATTCGACATTCGGCATTCTCGTCATATTGAGTAGGATTTAGTAGTTGAACTAATCTTGTGATCTTCTTGGTATTGATAAAATATAGAATTGAGATGTTGTTGGAATTTTAAAATAATAACATTATTTGTCTAGATGATGATTTAATTTACATATGGATGATTGTTTACTTGTATGCCTACATTTTATCTTAGACGTTTTGATGCGGCCATGAGGCTGAAGAAGGTATTATGTTATTTTACAAATAATTATATCACAACAATCAAAGGGGGATTAAAGACCAACAAGATCGGAATACTAGAGGGATACAACAATGGTCACCATGGCAACTTGTGTAATGTTGTTTTTTATTTGTTTTTAGGGGGCCCCATAGGGAGATGACCTCCAATTATGACCAAGGTTTTGTGTATATATCTTTTCCTTTCTTTTATTTAATTTTGGTGTATGTGATTTAAATTGTGATGTAATTTCCTTTTATCATTAATTGGTTTATGTGTCTTAATTAAGTGAACTAATCATATTATTAAGCTAATTTGGATGTGACAAAAGGGAGTCATTTATTGGAGTAGTTGGGTCTTTGGTTCTTGTGTTTATTAGTTGAGTGTATGTGATTTTGAGTGTTGTACACTCCACCCTACTTGGGAAACTCAGATTTGGGCTTAAGGGCCATTTTTGGAGGCTTGTGGGACAAGTTAAACTTGTCCCACACCTCTTAATTTCTTATACCAACCCTACCTATGGGTTGGGGGTAAAAATAGACCCCATTATGTGTTTTGGAAGTCAAAAAGTGAGATTTAATTGCACTTTCTTACATGTGTTTAATTTTTGTCCTTAAGGGGTGTGGGTTAGAGTGGTGTGTGTAAGAGGGTTTTCATTCCTCTCAACCACCCATTTATTATTCCTTGGGGTATGGGTTTGACTTTGGTGATGTGGGATGGAGAAGAAATGATGTGGCATCCTACATGGAGCCACATCATCTCCTCTCCCTCTTTTCTATTTATTGGAAATTTTGGGAAGTATTGGGGTTACTTGTTTGGTTTTGGGCACTCTCTCTTTTTGGAATGTTTGTTTATGTGAGTTGAAGGGTGCTTGGAATTGCTTGAGTTTCGAGTACTTTGGGACTTGCTTGGAAAGTGGAGCTTTACCATGGCAAGGTAGGGTCTTGCACCCTTGTTTTCTATCTTGTTTTTATTATATGTTATGTGTGTATGAATGTGTTTTCTTGCTTGAAGTGTTGGGTAGTGAAATGGCTTTAGGTTGTGTTGAGATAGTGAAATGGGGATGAAATATGTTGGGAGGAATAAGAGCTTCTTTGGGTATTTAGGAGGGAGTGGGTTTTGATGCCCCACCTTGTTCTCTTTTGTTATTTTGTTCATTGTGGGAGCCATAAGAGAGAGGGAGGCATAAGAGACATATATTTGTAGTTGTAGGGAGGAATAATAGATTTTGGGGTTGATTGTGTTTTGGAGGATTTTAGAGGTGGACATCCAAACCCTTGGGAGGCACAAGGGTATCCCCATATTCCTTTCTCTATTTGGCTTATTTTAGAGCCATTGTTTTGGGAAGTTGTTGTGCTTAAAAATGAGTGTTTTGAGGTTATTTTTCTTGTGTGATTGTTTCTTGAAAGTAAGTGTGGAAGCATTGTATAGTTGTCATGTGTTTGATCCATCCCTTATTTCCTTGTGGTTGGGGCTCAGGGGCTAATGAGGAGGATTGCTTCTCCTCCTCATTGGAGTTTTGGTTGGGTGGAGAGTGTTGCCTCTCCCCCATTTGTTGTTGTGATCAAGTGGAGAAAATATGGAGCCTTGTTGGAGATTTGGAAACTTGGAGCACTTATAGAAGACTAAGAAATCTTTCATTATAACTACCTTCTTGTAAAAATTCTCACTTCAAGTGGAAGATTATTGTATTGTTTTTGAAAGGAAAGTTGCTTTGAATATTTGTTATTAAGATTGTAATGCATTGTTGGAAAGATAAAAAAATTTAGTGAAACAAGTTGGTATAATGGAAATGTAGTTGAAAAGAGAAAATAACTTGTTCTCATTTTAGTTGATTTGTAGTCTTCATTAGGTGTGTTATTCTTGTTTTAAAAATTATTGGAAAATCTTGTTAGAAACTACTTGTGGGAATGGTTGTAACTTGTAGGTTGTAAAAGAAAGAAATAATATTCTTATTGAATTACTTGAAGGGCATATAATAACAAAACAAACTATATGAGTTCATTCCTTTGCATTGATTGAAGAAAGTTTAAATTTCATAGGTGTTATGGAAAAGTTTCAAAAATTTCTTGTTTTGTTATTTTGTCAACAAATGGATTGCTTGCCTTTTTATCAAATAGAGTGAAGAAATTGTATGGCTACCATTAGAATTAGTCTCATTTGGGTTGAACAAATATATTGTAAATATACTATAAATTTTTAAGGGAAATGGAATTAATTTTCTTTTACATTCTATATTATACTATCAAAATTTTAAAAAGGAACTTTAAGTGTAAGATTTAGACTAAATAATTCTATTAATAATATAACTATTATTACTTAATGGTAATATTATTTTTTTAAAGTATTAATAATAAAGATGTAATATATATATATATATATATATATATATATATATATATATATATATATATATATAAGTATATATATATATAAGTAATAAAAACAAACAAAAAGGACATTGATTAACATGTTAAGGGCTTAGTAAAGCCACGGCATGTGTTGACTTTTAGAGGGGAAAGGTGGGGGGGAGGTCGCTGATCTCACCCCCACCCGATTTACTATGGGATGGGGGGATGGGGTCGTGACCTTCCCTCCCCCCAACAAAATAAAAACAAACCAAAACTTTTAGTTTACCCCCTCTCTGCATGGAAAAAGATTAATACCTCGGCCTTTGAAATTTTTTTCTCATTCATTTTGGGGTATGCATAGTCCCAAATCCGCAATGGGGTTTTACTTTTAATCCGTGTGTGTGTGTGTGTGTGTGTGTGTGTGTGTGTGTGTGTGTGTGTGTGTGTGTGTGTGTGTGTGTGTGTATTCTTTTACCCAAGTGAAAACATATACCAATTTAACCAGGTCACTAAAATGAGGCAAAACCCATATGCTCGTTTAGGAAAATATTAAAATAATGAGATAAAAAAATAAATAAATACATTTAAAACCTAGGTGAGGGTGTAAATAAAATAAGAAATGAAATGAAACATGTGCATCCTCCTAAGAGCTTGAGATTGCCTCTCATGGCTTCCTCCTTCTCCTCCACCAATCTGCAAAACAAAGAAATGAAACAATAAGTCAAACAAAAAGAGAAAAGAGATTTTCATAAGCAAACTTAGGGTTAGTTGAATCCCTAGATCTTATGGCCCCAAATGAATCCATCTAATGGATGAGATTCATCCCTAAAAAAGTAGGTGGGGAGTGGGTGATAGAAATTCAACTTTAATTTACATGGGTAGACATTATTTTGGGGTCACTTAAGTGTAAAAGGGGTTAGGTGTTATTACTTTTCTAACCTCAAATGCATTACAAGAGACTTTTTAAATTAATGTCAAATTTGACCCCACCCCCTTCTGGATATAATATAACCTTATTATTTAATTAAATAGGTGACAATTACTCTTGAGATTAATTTGTGTAAGTTTAACTTTGGTGGAAATCAAATTATATTAAAACAAGATATAGGGAAACCAAAATAATGCTTTAGACTAGCTAATTTTATTAAAAAGTATTGAGAGTTTTATTATTTAAAATAAAGGGGATCTAAGGGGAAATTAATAAGGTTGATTTAATAAAATTTTAATACGAGAAAGTGTGACCGTAAATGTTAACCTTGTTTTGCGAGTGTGTTTAACAAAAAAAATTCCATAATTTTTCAAGTCTGACCTAGATTTGTTTGTGGGTTTCATGCGAGACAATTTTGTTGGCATTACACTTAGTATCGAGCCGTAGGTTCAAAGCTTGGACCCTTCAAAGATAGTTAAAAACATGAAACATGAACATTTAACCTAGCACAACTCTAAAACCTAGAAAACAACATTTTATGATATTTGTATAATGTAGCAAACTTGAAAATTGAAAAAAACCTATAATGGTGAACTAACTCTTGCCTTGGTCTATACATGAGGCGTGGAATAGACGAGGGGTTCTTACACGTAGACCTAAACTTTCCACCTCCAGATCAAGCTATAGCAGCCATCTTACCTCAGATATTACAAATGCTTCTAGACATCATTGTTGTTATACACGGAGGATCCTTAAGAGGACGATTTTCCATATATGATAGAGATCCATCAGTTGAGGCTCATGCATCTCCTCAACACAACAATGAGCATAGGGAAAATAAATTCCACGTGGAGTCAACTAGAGAGTATTCACCTCAAAGGGGACATGGAGATAGGATTTCAAGACATAGAGATAGATCTCGAAGCCCTAGGCCGAGGGATGAGCCAGTAGAGAGACCTAGGGGTCAATAGTCATCAACTATAAATCATATGAGGGAGATCTTGAAGCTATACCTATCTCATTATTCTGGAGATACAAGTGGTTTTTAGGAAAAGGATTGGTTAGTGAGCTTGAGTGGGTGCTTCAAGATTTTCCCATGTACTAGCAACATGAAAGCTCATGTTGTGATCCATCTTATGAGGGATGGAGTAGGTGTCTAGTGGAGGACTGAGGAGCAAAAGCTCCATGTAGAATCAAAGACAATTACCTAGGATTTCTTCGAGGATTGGTTCAGAGAAGATACTTATCCAGGATGTTTATTTAGCAGAGGATAGATGAGTTCCATGACCTACATCAGACATCCATGACAGATGCCGAGTACGAGAGTCGATTTCTGGATCTACTTCAATATGTCAACTATATGCAGATGAGAAAGTCAAGATTCACAGGTTCATCAGGGGCATGAATTTGGATTTGGGAGGTACGGTGCACATTCACTTCCCGCAGACCTTAACAGAGGCTGATGAGAAGGCCTACATGGCAGAAGAGACTCATGGGAAGACTCAGTAGGCTAGGGACAAAGTGCGGAGCTGCATCTAATAGATGCATGATAATAGGTCGAGGGGTTCAGCTCCTCCTCGTGGCAAACATGGTTCTAAAGTCTTCATTCAAGCCACCTTAGTAGTAGCAGTAGTAGACTCGTTAACTATTTAGAGCTCCACAAATATTTGACGCTCAGAGGGAATGGAGTATGGGGCCTCCCACTAGGGGTCCCATTAGGACACAAGGTGAACTAAGAGCTCAGTTAGTAGGAGGTTGTTGTCAATGGCCTAAGCAGTCCATAGCCAAATCATCAGGATCCACGACACAGACCTCTAGAGTACCAGCTGAAGCTGCATCGCATTAGAGAGGACCAGGCAATTTTAATGGATGTGGTGTTTTTGGACATCATTGGAGAGAGTTCCCACAAACCTTAGTAACAAGGGTAAGGCAACAATTTTAGAGCCTACAATTGGCAACATGGGATGTAGCCATCGATCTATGCAGTGGTTGAGAACCTGCTAGACTAAGCATCAGAGCACTATGATAGAGACTACAAGTAGCATTTTTGGTATTCCTACCTCTATATTGTTTGATTTTAGTTCATCTCGATTCATTTATCGCACCATCTTCAAGATAAGTGTTGTAGGATCGGTGGTAGTTAGGCAAGGTCTTAGTTGGGACATTGAGATGGATTTTGGAGTCAAAATTTGTGTATATTCCTTAGTTAAGGTGATGCCCGCTAAAAACAACCCACTTGAGATGCAAGGACAACGTAGGATTGATTAGTTAGGAAAATTAAGGAATAATTTTTTTGTTTAAAAGAATCTATAACTAGGTTACAAGACAACAATTGTCACTAACAAATTCCAGATCAATTCTAATCCACTAGGATATACTTTTCTTTTATTAACAATTATTAGAGGTCACAAGGTCCGAAATTTAGGGTCAAAGGGTAATTCCTCACCATACACACTCTCTAACAGGCTTTAAATATTCGTTTGATTTTTCTCAAAATTAGTGAATTCAAAATTTTCCTAAATCATTCCCATTGGATAGGAAATTTCCTCACCTTTCCATTGATATAAATAAGTCCTCCTAACTCCTCATATTTCTCAAGTTATGGGCCGGTGGGCCTTGGGGTGAAAATTTTCCCCAAGAGCGGGCCTGCGGGCCCAGGGGAGAAAATTTGCCCCAGGGCGGGTTTGCGGGCCGCGGGGAGAAATATTTCCCCACGAGATGGGTCCATGGGCCATGGGGAGAAATTTTTCCTGGAGGAGGATTCGATCGATGGGGCCATGGGAGATGTTTAGGAAATTTCCTACGTGGGGTAAAGCCACCCTTGCACCCGCGCTCCCGCGAGTCTGCAAGTCCATAAGGGACACGTGGTGCCTCTTAAACCAATGCGGGAAAGCGGGGCAGTGGGGGTAGAAGAATTTTAATGCCCCGAAGGGTGAAAATGGTAGAATTCTCCCACGCCTCCACCGACGACTCACGATGCCACGTGGCATCTCCTGATTGGTTGCGGGTTGGTAGGGAAAATTTAGAAAATTTTCCCAATTTTTTTTTGAAGCACTAAGTTTAAAAGGGATCCGCCTCCGCCAATGCCTTATGGTGCCACGTGGTAGCCTTTGATTAGTTGTGGGCCGACGGGGTGGTGGGGAAAATTAGGAAAATTTTCTTAAAAAATTTCTGAAGCGCTAAGGGAAAATTTGGGCCCACGGGTCCGCCAAGGAAATTTTTCCAATTTTTTTTTTTTTTACAGATTAGAATTATTTTTTTGACACCAAATGAAGAAAAAAATTCAAGGCCATAACTTTTGATAGAGATCTCGGTTTTGGGAAAACAAGGACTTTTTGGAAATCTCTCGATGTCCTCTTTACTCAAGAATCATTAAATTTTGATTTTGATAAAGTTTAAGGAGTCAATTTCAAGAAAATAATCTGTAAACTTTTACAATGCAAACTGGTAAATTTTAACTTATAAGATTTGTTCAATTTGATCTTCTTCCTCTCTCAACATGTCAAATAGACATGGAGAATTTTTCTTAGATGGATTTAAGAAGGATTTCAAGATTCAATTTTTCTAATTGATTTGCAATTTGAAAATTTACATCTATTGACAGCAAAACGACTGTAAGAGGGTTGAGCCCATTTTTGCTAAGTTTTCTAAGAAGTTCCTTAAGTATTTTTGTCCAATTGGATTTGTTTAGGGCATACTACTTCAATTTAATTGTTTAGTTTTTTATTTCATTGTTGCAGGTTTGAACTGTGCATTTTTGGATAAAGTATTTGCCAGTTTGAAAATACAAAATAGAGATCAAATTTTAAAGGATCTATTCACCATTTTCATCTTCCAAGTATTAGGATTCATTCCAATTCTAATCTAAAACATTTAGTTGATTCAATTCAACTATTCAAAAGCTAGAATACATCTCTGATTTCTAATTTTCACATATTTCAAAAGACAAAGTATTACACTTCCTTCATACACATTTCTTTCTTTCAAATAGAGATTACAACTCACATTTAGATGATTAAATTCAATACAATGATGCAATTTGAGGAAGGTTATGCAATCCTTTATTGATTCCAAAAGACAACTTTACAACTTCCTTCTTTCTTTCCTCAATTTCATCATACAGGACACAATTTCTTGCTTTCAAAAGAATAGAACAGTATGTCTCTTTCACATTTCAATATACACTTTCATAACCAATAAAACATCTTTCCATTACAAAACATATACAAGTTCATCCACTTCAAGTGGGAAAGGTTACAATAAGATTTCATTTCACAAGGGACAGGTTAAACCTTTTTCAAACTCCGAACAACAACATGTGTATTTCTCATTCTTCCAAATTGTGATCACAACAAGAGTAGGGAAAATACAACTCTCTCCACCCATCCAAGACATCCAATGAAGAAGAGAATTCATTCTTCTTCATTACCCATAAGCCCCAACCACAATGCAATAAAAGATGTGATCCAACTCATGGCAACAACATCAAAGCTTCCACAAACACACAAGCAACATTTTCACAATAAAAATAAAGTCCAAAACAGAATGTAGTTTACAACTATATTAAAATATGACAAACATTATTGAGGCTTCATCAAGCAAGCCAAAGGATCAAGAAACTATGGGGAATACTTCTTATGCCTCCTAAAAGGGGAAATGGGTATCGCCAACTAAATTACAAACTACCAAAATATAGTATATCAAAGCCCTGACATTCCTTATACCTCCCCAAGTACCCCTTATTCCTCACATTTATTTATGCCTCCCCAACCTCTTATGACACCCCATAATGATTAAAGAAGTGCAAGATATTTCTTTGTAAGGTGAAACCCAAATCCCAACTCCCTCCACCCTTATACCTCCCTAAAACAAACTTGTGCCTCCCACAAAATAAACCCCATTGTCTTCTCCTACACCATTCTTAGGTCATCTACCCAACAACCCACAAACATGCCAAAACATTCACACATTAACATTTACATTCATAAAAGAAGAACATTTCAAGAGTCAAGCTCTTACGTCTCCATGATGGAGTTTCCCAAGTTCCAAACAGTTGTTGTTTCCAAGAAAACAATCCAAAAATCCACCGAACAACAAGAATGCAACAATCTTCAAGCTTCTCCAAAAGCAAGAGCTCCCAAAACAGCAAGGAATTCACCCAAGAATGAAGTCTCCAAAGTTGAGCAACAACAAAACAAGGTAATGAATTCAAATTTTATAGAAAAATGAAGAGAAGAGGATGAGGTGGATCCATGTAAGATGCCACATCACACATCCTCAACCCCAACCCAAAATTTAACTTCATTCTCTAATGCATAATAAATAGGTGGGTGAATAATATGACAGTTTATTTACATACTCAAATCTAACCCACACCCCAAAGGACTGAAATTAAATCATGTAAGAAAAGTGCAATTAAAACCTACAGTTTGTCTTCTCAAAAGCATTATAAAAGTCAAATTTCAACTCTCCAATCGTAGGTATGGTTGGTAATTAAATTTAAGAGGTATGAGACAAGTTTAACTTGTCCTACAAGCCTCCAAAATCAGCCTCCAAGGACAAATTCAAATTTTCAAGAAGGTAAAGTGTTTCACACTCAAAAGTTAACTTACACATATCTTACAACACTTTAATTCAAGTCCAACAACTCTATTAATTACTTTCTTATGACATATTTTAATTAATTAACTTAACAACATGATTACTCACAATATTATACACCATTTAATGAATAATGAAAGAGTCAATGCACCACAAAATAAACACATGCAAACATAAACAAATGAAGTAATAAATAAATACACATAACCCCTTGGTCACATTTAAAGGTGACCCCCCATGGGAATCCCTAACACACACAAACACGTACAAACAAATACTAGTTATCATGGTGACCTTGTTGAATTCATCTAGAATTCCAATTTGGTTGGTCTCCAATCCCTCGATGTTTGTTGTGATATTTTAACCTAAAAACATGAATACCTCCTTTGGCCTCGTGGCCATATTAGAACATCCATAATAATATAATTAAAATTTCAAAATCATCTAAATATATGGATCACAACATCCAAGCAATCAACGAGATCATTTGCAATTTTACTCAACAATTATATCATCATCAAATAATTTTCATTTCTATATCTACTCACAATATTTAAATATCACATGTCCGAACAACATCCATAGTATAACCATGTCAAACAATATATCAACATCAATACCTAAAATGTCTCTAATAATCATCATGCATCATAACTGAATCAAGTCAACAATAATACATAGTCTAACATCTAACATTATACTATAATAAAGTCCATAATCATGTCTATAATATAATCAACAGTATCATGATTAGTATCAAAAGGTGTCAAAGGGAAGTGGGCACTACAGTTAAGGAGTGTGTAGTGGATTTGGGACCCTTTAGCACTACCTTACATATTTGTATCCTTCTGTTCGGTTCGTATGGAGTCATCTTGGGCATGGATTGGTTATCTACACACAGATCCTAAGTGGAATGTTACCATAAGACTATATCATGTACAGATGATCCGGGAGTTGAGTCAGTGATAGCCGAAGTCAGAAGACTCATTTCTATCTACAATATTTCTGCTTTGCAGCTTAAGTGGTGTGCACGACGTGGGTGTCAGTTGCACACTATTACCGTTAGTGATAGGTCAGAGGATGGGGCTAGTGGACCTTCACTTGATGATCATCCCATCTTGCAGGATTTTTTTGATGTGTTTCCTAGTGAGTTTTTGAGGATGCCTCCCCCACGTGAGATAGAATTCCACATTGACTAGGTTCCAGGAGCAAAACCTATCTCGGGCGCTCCATATAGGATGACGACACCTTAAATTTTTTATCTCAAGTTACAACTTGAGGGCCTTCTCGAGAAAGGCCTAATCCATCCTAGTGTATCCCCTTGGGGTGGACTTGTGATTTTTGTTAAGATGAAGGACATATCCTTATGGTTGTATGTGGACTACAAGAAGCTGAACAAAGTAACGATCAAGAATCGCATTACTCCTTTCCACGCATTCATGATTTGTTTGATTAAATGAAGGGGACCACAGTATTTTCTAAGATTGATCTTAATTCTGGATACCATAAGTTAAGGATTGTAAGTTAAGGATTGCAGAGGCAGATTTCCACAAGTCATCTTTTCGCATGAGATATGAGCACAATTGAGTTCATAGTTGTGACCTTTGGTTTGACGAATTCCCCCACAGTGTTCATGAGCTTGATGAATGGGGTGTTTAGGATGTTTTTGGATCGCTTTGTGATCATTTTCCTTGACGAAATTTTGATATACTCATGTACACGTGAGGAGAACCTTCTTCAGGTTCTACAGTGTCTTCGTGAGCAGTAGCTTTACAAGAACCTAGAGAAGTGTGCATTATTTCAGTTTGAGGTGCACTATTTGGGTCACATCATTTTTGGGGAAGGTATCACAGTCGATCCTTCCAAGATTAGAGCCATTATGGATTGGCCAACTCCCACTAGTGTGACCGAGGTGCGTAGTTTCATGGGTTTGGCAGGATACTACAGGAGATTTGTCAGACTTTTCTCGGGTTGCACACCCCATCACTTCCCTTCAACGAAAAGGGAAGAATTTTATATTGTCAGATAGATGTGAGCAAGCCTTCAGGACACTGAAGGAATGCCTCATGACATCACCTATTCTTGTAGTACAAGACCCTCAAGGCGAGTTCTTCATTTACATAGATGCTTCTTTAGCAGGACTAGGAGGTGTGTTGATGCAGGAGGGCCGAGTGGTTGCTTTTAAGTCTCGCAAACTCAAGGATTATGAGCTCAATTATCCAACTCATGACCTTGAGATGTAGTAGTTGTGCATGCCTTGGTGTGGTGAAGACATTTCCTTCTTGGCAAGAGATTTACACTCAGGGTCAATCAATTGAGTCTTCGCCACCTCTTCACATAGCCCAATCTTGACGCTCGCTAGTAGCATTGGATGGAGTTGTATTGTGAGTACGACATGGAGATAGAGCATGTGAAGGGGAAGGAGAACATGGTTGCATATGCCTTGAGTAGGTGGATACATGTGGTAATGGCTACTTCAGTGGGTACATACTTGCAGAGTAGGATTTTACAGTAGCTTCCTCACGACAACTTCTACCTTGCAGTCAGATCAAAGATTGAGTCTCAGAGGCCCCTTGAGGGGAGATTTGATGGGTTTTCTTTGAGAAATATTGCCTTCTCGAACAGGGGGTCGATATATGTTCCTAGAGATGGAAGATTGAGATAGGAAATTTTGATAGAGGCTCATCATGCACCTTATTCATCCCATTCTGGGGTGAAAAAGATGCACGCCACCTTGAGATAGTTGTACCATTGAAGGGGACTACGGAGAGATGTAGCTCAATTTGTGTCACATTGTTTATAGTGTCAGAAGGTGAAGGCTAAGTGTCAACATCCATTTGGCCTTCTCTTCTCTCACATTATACTGGAGTGGAAATGGAACACCATTTCCATGGATTTCATAGTTGGGTTACTGACGTTAAGATACTACCATGATGCCATCATGGTCACGGTGGATAAATTAATAAAAGTGATCCATTTTTCTCCAGTGGAGACCACCTACATAGCTAGTAAAGTGACACGAGTATACCTTGATGAGATTGTCAGATTACACTAGATTTCACGGAAGATCATTTGCGACCATGATCCCTTGTACACTTCTCACTTCTGGACTACGATGCAATATACTTTTGGGACAAATATCAACTTTAGTACAACTTATCACCCTCAAACAAATGGACAAACTGAGTGGGTGAATTAGATCTTGAAGGACATGTTTATGATGTACGTCATGGATCCTCAGTCGAGGTAGGAGGAGTATTTGTTTTGGTGGAGTTTTCCTACAATAATAATTTTTTAGAGTTCGATAGGCATGGCTCCTTTTCAGGCAATGTATGGCAGAGAGTGCAGACACCACTGAGTTGGGACAGGTTAGAGGACAGGGTTTCTCTTGGGACAAATTTACTACAAGATATGGAGAAATAGGTTGTTATGATCAAACAAAGATTGCGGGAGGCTCGGGACGGGCATAAGAAGTATGTGGATCAACATAGAATAGATCGTAGTTTTTAGGTGGGCACAAAGGTGTTTATTCATGTCAAGTCTCATAAGAGCCCTATCCATTACAAGAAAAGGCTCTAAGCTTGCTCCTAGATTTTGGGTCTCTTTGAGATCTTGGAGCATATCGAGCATTTGGCCTATCATCTAGCATTACCACCTAGATTGCCTCGCATCCACGATATATTTCATGTTTTTGTACTTAGGAGATATATTACATATTCTTCTCATGTATTCAATTGGACCTCATTACGGTGCAAGATCGGAGGTGGGTGATGGTGGAGCCCATCTGTATTTTAGAGCATAGAACCCTAGGCCTTCGAGGTAGAAAGATTGACAAGGTTCGAGTCCAGTGGGACATGTATGATGAGACTGTTACATGGGAGGATGCTACATTGCTATGAATCCAGTTTCCACATCTATTTCAATGACTTTCAAGAGGAATTCGAGTATAAGGGGAGAGGGAAGTAGTGCTCACTTCCCTTCGACACTTATTATATTTTAATTTTGATTATTGTTGACTATATACATGGATATTATTGTATCATCTTGGCTTAGCATGATGTTAGACGATAGAGATAATTTGCCCATTGATAGATTGTGATTCATAATATGATTTGTGTGGGTTCTTAGAGAGACATTTTATATTGATGATGATGTGTTGTGGACATATTTATATATTCTGAAATTCGGTATTCTTGTCATATTGAGTAGGATTTCGTATATTAACTAATCTTGTGATCTTCTTAGCATTGATAAAATATAGAATTAAGATGTTTTTGGAATTTTAGAATAATAACATTAGTTGTCTGGATGATGATTTAATTTACATTTGAATGATTGTTGACTTATATGTGTATATTTTATCTTAGATGTTTTGATGTGACCACGAGGCCAAAGGAGGTATTGTTTGATTTTACAGGTAATTATATCACAACAATCAAAAGGGGATTTGAGACCAACCACATCAGAATATTGGATGGATACAACAATGGTCACCATGGCAACTTGTGTAATGTTGTTGTTTTGTTATTTGTTGTTAGGGGGTCCCCATGGGGATGACCTCCAATTGTGACCAAGGGTTTGTGTATAGTTCTTTTCCTTTCTTTTATTTAATTTTGGTGTATGTGATTTAATTTGTGATGTAAATCCATTTTAATAAAATTATTCTATGTGTTTAACTAAGTAAACTAATCATATTATTAAGCTAATTTGGATGTGACAAAAAGGAGTCATTGTTAGAGTAGTTGCATCTTTGGTTCTTATGTTTATTAATTGAGTGTATGTGATTTTGAGCATTATACACTCCACCCTACTTGGAAAACTCGATTTGGGCTTAAGGGCCATTTTTTTAGGCTTGTGGGACAAGTTAAACTTGTCCCACATCTCTTAATTTCTTATACCAACCCTACCTATGGGTTAGGGGGTAAAAATAGACCCCATTATGTGTTTTAGAAGGCAAAATGTGAGATTTAATTGCACTTTCTTACATGTGTTTAATTTTTGTCCTTAAGGGGTGTGGGTTGGAGTGGTGTGTGTAAGAGGGTTGTCATTCCTCTCAACCACCCATTTATTATGCCTTGGGGTATGGGTTTGAATTTGGTGATGTGGAATTAAAAAAAATGATGTGGCATCCTACATGGAGCCACATCATCACCCTCTCTTTTTTTTTCTATTTATTGGAATTTTTGGGAAGTATTGGGGGTTACTTGCTTGGTTTTGGGCTCTCTTTTTGGGAATGTTTGTTTATGTGAGTTGAAAGCTGTTTTGAATTGCTTGAGTTTCAGTACTTTGGGACTTGCTTGGAAAGTGGAGCTTTACCATGGCAAGTTAGGGTCTTGCACCCTTGTTTTCTTCCTTGTTTTTATTATATGTTATGTGTGTATGGATGTGTTTTCTTGCTTGAAATATTGGGTAGTGAAATAGATTTAGGTTGTGTTGAGATAGTGAAATGGAGATGAAATATGTTGGGAGGAATAAGAGATTCTTTGGGTATTTAGGAGGGAGTAGGTTTTGGATGCCCCACCTTGTTCTCTTTTATTATTTTTTTCATTGTGGGAGCCATAAGAGAGAAGGAGGTATAAGAGTAAGGCATAAGAGACATATATTTGTAGTTGTAGGGAGGCATAAGAGATTTTGGGGTTGATTGTGTTTTAGAGGATTTTAGAGGTGGGCATCCAAACCCTTGGGAGGCAGAAGAGTATCCTCATATTCTTTTCTCTACTTGGCTTATTTTAGAGCTATTGTTTTGAGAAGTTGTTGTGCTTAAAAATGAGTGTTTTCTGGTTATTTTTCTTGTGTAATTTTTGTTTGAAAGTAATTGTGGAAGCATTGTATAGTTTCCATGTGTTTTATTCATCTCTTATTGCCTTGTGGTTGGGGCTCGGGGGCCAATGAGGAGGATTGCTTCTCCTCATGATTGGAGTTTTTGTTGGGTGGAGAGTGTTGCCTCTTCCCCATTTGTTGTTGTGATCAAGTGGAGAAAAGATGGAGCCTTTTTGGATATTTGGAAACTTGGAGTACTTATAAAAAACTAAGAAACATTTCATTATAACTACCTTCTTGTAAAAATTCTCACTTCATGTGGAAGATTATTGTATTGTTTTTTAAAGGAAAGTTTCTTTGAATATTTGTTATTAAGATTGTAATCCATTGTCGGAAAGAGAAACAATTTTAGTGAAACAAATTGGTATAAAGGAAATATAGTTGAAAAGATAAAAAAACTTGTTCTCATTTTAGTTGATTTGTAGTCTTCATTAGGTGTGTTATTCTTGTTTTAAAAATTATTAGAAACTACTTGTGGGAATGGTTGTAATTTATAGGTTGTACAAGAAAGAAATAATATTATTATTGAATTACTTGACGGGTATATAATAACAAAACAAACTATATGAGTTCATTCTTTTGCATTGATTTGAGAAAGTTCAAATTTCATAGGTGTTATGGAAAAGTTTCAAAATTTTCTTATTTTGTTATTTTGTCAACAAATGGATTGTTTGCCTTTTTATCAAATAGAGTGAAGAAATTGTATGGCTACCATTAGACTTAGTCTCATTTGGGTTGAACAAATTTATTGCAAATCTACTATAAATTTTTAAGGGAAATGGAATTAATTTTCTTTTACATTCTATATTATACTATCAAATTTTAAAATGGAACTTTAAGTGTAAGATTTCGATTAGTTAATGCTATTAATAATATAGCTATTATTACTTAATGATAATTACACTAAAGGTGTTACCCCTATGGAAAAAGGCTTTGAAGACATTCATTGGGTGTCAAATTTGATGGCTTAAATGATGGTTTTGTTATTTTCAACAATTTTACTCTTGCTATTTTTAATAATTTTGGTTTTGTTATTTTTAACAATTTTGCTATTTTTCCCCAATCAATTGCATGAGGAATGGTTGACAAGATTCGAGGAAGAACTCCATTACATTAAGAACTCCGATACCCTTTTTAATTATACAATACAAAGGAAGCGGCGTATTGAAAATTGATTTATTTTTATCCTTGTCTACTATGCAGTAGAGCTATTGTTGACCCAATAGACCCCATTTGTTACGGTTTACCAATAAAAATGGGATAATATTGAATTTGAGTGTCATATTTATATGTGTACTTACTCTGTGACTCGTAGTATTAAACTTGTTTCATGCATTTGATTTCGGAAAACATGTGGAGGCCCTATACAGTCAAGGATGTAATTGATCTATTTTTGCATGACTGGGGACCCCAATAGACTCCTACTTCTATGGTATACCAATAAAAAAGGAGGCGGTATTTAATTTGAGTGTCGTATTTATATATCATCCCATGTTAGGTATGTAACCAAGAAATGTAGTTTACATATAGGTGCGAAATTAGACTTTAGAGTATATGTCAAGTTTATTACCTTAGTTCTTGAATGGGCGCGTGTATCATGTTTGGATTTCAGATTTTTATTTATTTTATGTGCTTTATTTCTGATCTCTTTTGAGGATTTTGTGATTTAATTAGGCTGAGCAAATGCTTTGCATGTCTGGCTCCTGCTTTAGAAAAACCAATTAGTACAGTTCTTCAAAACCAGGCCATACCAATTGTTCTCATAGTCTTATAACTTCAAGCCCATATTGTCCTCTACAGTTTCTCTATATCAAGATGTGCACATGTTTTTTTGCTTTATCCTTTCAGCTGGTAAGGCTCAGAGCTCAAACACTAATTTACGCTTATTAGGATGCCTAAGAGTGCCTAAGGTTAAAGGAAAATTTCTTTAGGAGAGAATATGCACTAGTCACCATTAGCAAGTGATCCTTGTAATCCAAGAATTGTGCCTAGTTGCATAAGGAATCACCCCAACCTTGTTAATGGCGAAAACCCAATATTTTCACCTCATATCTACCCGGCAAGATGTTTTTTTGTTTCCCATTAAATGATGGTTGGAATATTTACATATTAAGTAGGGTCGTTAATTTTACAGTAGACATGTTTAGGTGGTGTCTTCCCTCTTGATGAGTCCCTTAGCAAGCCTCCAAATATTGGAAATAAATGGTACTATGCAGATAGATCCAGAAAATTACCTTACAAATGACATTTGACATTTTCTCTACAACTTTTCTGGTATTCTGACTGAAAGCATGTATTCATCTTTCGGCATAAATACTTAAACAATGTACTGTGTAAGCTCTGAAAGAAAATTAACAAACAAAAATCTTACCAATTGAAGCAAATTTGAGTTATTGTCCACAACTTCCTTCCTATCAACAACTCCATAAGAACAATTTCATAGCTGTATACATCAGATTTCTCATTAAGCCTTGATGTTCTTGCATATTCAGGGTCAATGTAACCAATGATACCCATGACATAGGTAGAGGTATGGGTTTTGGCCGAGGAAAGCACTCGGCAATGCCAAAGTCTGACATATTAAGATTTTTCTCTCACATTAATTTAATTCATTTGATTTTGTAAATATTCTATTAATTTCAATACTCTTTTAAATAGTTTTTCTTCCTTTGTGAACCATTTCTTTCCAATAGCATTCTCCATCTCAGGTTTAGATACAACATTATCTATAAACTGCCATTAATTAATTTTCTGGGGTGAATTTCTTGCTTCTATGGCTTGGTTAAAACTGTTGAATCAAGGGAAGGCATTAAGTTGAGTTAATGAACTATGATTAGGAGTAGTTCTAAGTTGTTTGATTGCGTCGGTCTCTTGACCTCTGTTTATGCTAGACTCCATTAAAATAATTATATGTTATCTAGAATTTTCTTTGAATGCATATTTGTTCAAGTTCTTTGGGTAAGTTTATGAGCTTGAGGCCTCATTCGGTTTAAACAATTTGATTTATAGTATCTGACTAGGCCCAATTGTATTTATCTTTTAGACTGGTGTAGCTTTAGTGTCCCTACATTGGGTTGTGTCTAATTTTATCATCAGAATAAATAAAAGTTAAATACCAGTTTCATATTATGCCCGCATGAACATGGACATCCATTTCTAGTTGGTAGGGTTGTAGGAAAAAGGTTTTAAGACACTATATTTCCTTCTAAAAATTATAGAAAAATAAATGAACCCCCTTCTTGATACATAATTGAAATTTGTTGTTTTCCTCCTTACAATTCTCTACTACTCAACTACCCCTTTAGCTAGTAAATTTCCACCGAGTTCTCAAAAGAATAGTCCATTGTGTCTATATGAGTGTATATTCTAAGAAACAAAGAAGCTTGTAGGTTTTCTCTAGATAAAAATTCAGTAGATAAACAAGCATTAGCATGGGGACTAACTGAACCGATAACAGACAATTTTAGCTCTTAGATGTTCACCTGCCACATTTTTTTTTCCCTTGATCCGCAAAAACATCTCCAATGATAGGGAAGTTGAAAAATAAAGGGATTATGCTGCTTTATCCTCTGTTTTGGCAATCACCGCCTTCATAATGTACAAATCAGCTCATCCACGACTTATGGTCTTATAGTTCTAATGTCTAATACAGAAGATATTGCATAGGACGATTTTGGCCCATCTAAGCTTGATTATGAGGCAGTGGCTTATCTCAATACAAAGGCAAAACCTTATTTTTCTGGAACCACACATCCCTTAGTTTCTAGAGTTATTTTGTTTTATATGTGAAATGTTCCATATAAGACTCGTTTCCTAGTCGATTTTTGCAATACTTGAAGTTTAGTAAAAACTCTTGATATACATGCTAGCAATCAAGAGAATCTCCATCTTACAAGCTTGGCGATTTCAAATAAAATTACAACTCAAAATCCTTTCCTGGGAAACCTTATTGGGATTTACCATGCTTTTTACCTACTCAAATGTAATTATGTCCCTCGTTCCGATGTTATATTTCTCTCAATGATGGTCACGGATCCTATGTACCTCTTTCCACATCCTAATTGTCACTAGCTTAACAGATTCCCTATATGAATGGGTTTTTATCTATCAAATCTTTGAGGTTAGACATTTTTCTTGAATTATATTATATTTTGCGTTGGTGTTATGATTCCATTAGATAGATATACGATCAAGTATTGTTTTTTTTTTGGCATTGTCTCTAATTACGTGTAATTAGTCTTTGAGATTAAATGGTATTTATTAAGGTTGTTTGAGATTTTTAAAGTCTAGATCTCAAATCCTAGATTTCCCAATCATAGTTAGGTGGATGAGAATATAACTAGTCGCTTGTGTTCATTTTTTATTATATTGGTATAGAAATGGGAAGGATCTATGGATAGGTTTTCATTCAATTTGTCATTTATGATTCTTGAAATTGCCCAAAAAAGGCTACCATTCATGATATAAATACTGCAAATGTACAGAGGTCTTCACGTATACATGTTTAGTTCTGATGTCGTGATATAAGATTTGTAACTTTATATGTATGAATTTGTAACAAATTTAAATGTACACATACAACCTTTCAATGTAATGTTACATCTATATTCGTACACTACTACTATCAATCACATGCCTTAACGAGTGTACCAAAAAGGTTTTGTTAACAAAAGACCAACCAAACAACCGATGCAACACTAACACAATTACCCCAATATAATTGCAAACCACATCAACTACCAAAGAAACTAACTATCCAAAATGGTATCAAATGTATTCATGTTTAGTGCGCAAAAAAATGGCCACAAAAGACCACCAATCATGATGTAAAATTTGCACATGCCCTAGATTTGCAAATGTACGAATTCGTAACAAGTTTGAAATGTAGAGATGATACCTTTTAAATGCATTGTACCATCTATATTCCTACACTTAGAAAATCAATCACCCCTTATCAACACATGCACATGCACGGAGTCTTCATGTATTCATGTTAAGTTCAAATAAAATAGTCTGCAAAATGCTACCACTCAAGATATAAATTTTACAATTGTTTATCTATGAATTTGTAACAAGTTTGAAATGTGGAGATCATACCTTTAAATGAAGTGGTTCATCTATATTACTACACTTACAAAATCTAATTTTTCAACATACATGTTCAATATTACCATTTTACTATTGCTCACTTCTTTATATAAACCAACACATTTTTAATGACATACAAATACCTGTAGTTTTTAAATGCCGAGAAAGAACCATGCAATTTATTGTTCTTTCCATCCAAAGCTTTGTACATTATATCACTTTTTTGCATATTTAATTGTTTTAAGGGTTAGACCTCATGTTTATGGTTTTTAAATGAAGTGGTTCATCTATATTTATACACAACCAAAAACAATCACACCCTTATCAACATAACTACAAAAGTAATAACTATCCCTCTAAATAAAACAACATAGACCATTCAACGTTCACATTGCATTGCATACACATGCACGGTGCTATATATATATATATATATATATATATATATATATATATATATATATATATATATATATATATATATATATATATATCAAAACAAACAAAAAATGACATTAATTAACATGTTAAGGGCTTAGTAAAGTCGCGTCTGTGTTGGCTTTTTAGAGGGAAAGGTGGGGGGACGTCGCCGATCACACCCCCACCCCATTTACTATGGGATGGGGGTGGGGACGGTGACCTCCCCCACAAAATAAAAACAAACCAAAACTTGTATCTTAACCCCACCCCCTCCCTCCGTGCGTGGAAAAAGATTAATACCTCGACCTTTGAAATTATTTCTCGGTCGTTTTTGGGGTCTACGCAGTCCCAAATCCATGGTCGGGGTTTTACTTTTAAATCCTTTATATATTCTTTTACCCAAGTGAAAACATATACCAATTTAACCATATCGCTAAAATGGGGCAAAACCCATATGCTCATTTGGGAAAATATTAAAATAATGAGATGAACAAAATAAATAAATACATTGAAAACCTAGGTGAGGGTGTAAATAAAACAAGAAAAGAAATGAAACATGTGCATCCTCCCAAAATCTTGAGATTGCCTCTCATGGCTTCCTCCTTCTCCTCAACCAATCTGCAAAACAATAAGTCAAACAAAAGAGAAAAAAGCTTTTCATAAGCAAACTTAGGGTTAGTTGAATCCCTAGATCTTGTGGCCCCACATGAATTCATCCAATGGATGAGATTGATCCCTACAAAAAGTAGGTGAGGAGTGGGTAAGAGAATTTCAAATTTAATTTGCATGGGTAGACATTATCTTGGGGTCACTTAAGTAAGTGTAAAAAGGGTTGGGTGTTATTACTTTTCTAACCCCAAATGCATTAATAGAAACCTTTTAAATTAATGTCAACTTTGACCCCCTGGCCCGCCCCCCGTTGGATATAATATAACCTTATTATTTAATTAAATAGGCCACAATTACCCTTGGGATTAATTTGTGTAAGTTTAACTTTGGTGGAAATTAAATTGTATTAAAACAAGATATAGGGAAACCTAAATCATGCTTTAGACTAACTAATTTTATTAAAAAGTATTGAGAGTTTTATTATTTAAAATAAAGGGGATCTAAAGGGAAATTAATAAGGTTGATTTAATAAAAATTTAATACTAGAAAGTGTGACCGTAAATGTTAACCTTGTTTCGCGAGTGTGTTTAACAAAAAAATTATTCCATAATTTTTCTAGTCTGACCTAGGTTTGTTCTTGGGTTTCGTGCGAAAATTTTGTGGGCGTTACATAGATAATAGTGTAAAAAGAAAATAAGTGATGTATAGTGTGGGGGAAACACACCTAAGAAGAGATACAATTATTTATAAGAAGTTAATGTATTACATCGTGATAGAATGATATAAATAGGTACATGTAAATGTTAAGATCAAGGTAGGTGTGGGTTGCAGGCAACCCATAGAAATTCATTGCTAAATAAGTAGTGTTTGTGACAAGATTTAAGCATTTCATGGGGTTGAGGCCCGGTCTGACCACTCTGAAAAAAATGCATCCATGATTGGTCAACACGAGTGAAACATGTTCCTAAAGCCTCATCGGCTATCGCATCGTAATTGGTCACCGAAACAAGGGAAGGATACTATATTAGCTCGCTTACATTATGAGGTGCCTCTGGTAGTGCCTATATGCATCCAAAGAAATGTCGAATACGTTGCCATAACCCCATTACTGTAAACAACACTACAATATACAATGAATTGCACATACACATTTATCATAGTAGGCATGCTCATTAAAAGAGCAAAATACATTTCTCCCCACAAAAAAAATGGAAAACATTTACACAATTTTAAATTGGGAAAAAATGAAATAACAAAATACAGGATTATTTTCCCGGCAAATATTTGAAAGCATATACAACTTAAAGAAGCCAAATAGTTTGATCCCAAAGATTTGACTGGTGTGCCCTTATGCTTTTCTTAAGAAAATTTGAATCTCTATTGTTTTTTCCTTTGATATTTTCTGCTTCTTTCTAGTGTATGTTAAGAATTAAGATTTACAAACTTTTTATAAATCCCATGACCTAATCCTTTTTTGTGTCTCTTATACTTTGAACCCAATATTTAGGTTAATTCAGTTGTGAATATCACCTAATTGTAATTGTTTAACTATGTCTTGATGGTTTTCAGTGACTATTTGTTGGTAACCAACTTCCTAGTCTTTATATATAACTCTAATTTCTTATGATCACCTGTCTTTGTGAACATAGCTCTCAACTTGTCTTCTGTGACTCTAAAGATTAAGGACTATATGATCCCTCGTGAAATGGTGTTTAATTGTAATTTATAATGTGTTATTTTCCTAATTATTAAAAGTCGTGTCTAGAAGAGAGATCCAAAACATTGGTAAGTAAAAAAAAGAAAAAAATTCTAGGAATTTTGAACATAAATGTTACTCTATGTTGACTTGTTGATATTGTTATTATCGATGGTGAAATGGATTCTTCCCATAGGGTATACAATGAGAAGGCAAGAAGCATAAACACACAGATGGGAGCTATCGGATAAAATAAATAGTCGAGGACAAACAGTAGGGCCTAGGCACTAGTTTTCATCAGCTAATAAGTATGCGCTCGATATGGGTACTAATTAGCAATGAACATGAAACTGAAATCAGGAAACCGAAAACTTAGCCTCTAAAATGTGAATGTATTATTATGTTCCCATCCCAGGGTTTCCGTCTTTGTCAAACTATACCCAGCATAACTTCAAATTCCCAACTGTTTGTTTTGAGAGATTCTAAAAGAATTACAAACTACAAACACACATCTAATATTAATTGATTAACTCTCCAATAGAAATTGGAGAAGGTAATAATAATGTCAGTGTTAAAATTGCAAGAGTTATGTTCCGAATATTATTTTAACAAAAGAAAGATGTCTTTATTTATTTTATATAAATTAATTTACTTTATTCGTAATAAATCAAAAAATTGTTTTTTAGTGTTTTTTTTTACACTAGATAACAATAACTGATGCCTCTAGCTTATACATGGAGTAATTAATAAAATATGCATTACAAATTTAAGTGGACTCCTGGGTCACTGAATGCAATAGGAACAATAGGAAGGAAAGGTAGTGGCTTAGGGTTAGAGTTGCAGAGGAAGAGTTCCAATAGAGGAGGTCGAGGAGGAGAAGAAGCCCAATTTCATGTTTCCAGTATGTATTATTATGATTCTGGTCCTGGTTCAACTGCTGCTACAACTGGTACAGATTTCTATCAGTCATTGCCAACTAGTTGTTGTGGCTTGAAGGTATATTGTATCTTAAAACTAACTATGGTGCAAGTATTGAAATCTAAGCTATGAAGGACACGGGATGTGTTATAAAGTGCTAATACAACCGAATGTAGCTGCCACCAAATACAACACACCAAACTGAAAACAAGAAAGAGGTGTTCCAAAACCTAGGATCCTGAATATACTGCTAATAGTACAGTCTAAATGTAACCAAAAGAAGGCCTGTGTAATCTTTACAGCAGTTACAGGTACGTCCATTTCAAGTTAAACTGACATGCATGTAATTTTTAAGCATATGACTTCATGATACATGCGAGTAATAAATTAGACATCATAATTCTATGCAATCCCTCAAACAATACGTAATTGGTAACTAAACAAACCTACCCTTAATTTCAATATCACCAATAGACCTTTAAATAGGTTCACCCAGTTTCAATAAAATTAGCTTCATGAAATTTATGAGTGACTAACTCCTAAAACCTGCTCCAAACTAGAGTTTTAAATTTACACGCACTATTGACGTTGGTAGTTTACATGGAAATGCTTTGAATTTCTGGGCAAATCTGCCAGTTAAAAATTGATTGCCAAGTAATGACAGAGTGAACTTGTTTACGTTTTCCCTAAACATTTCGCACGTCTCCAGTATGCCTACAGATTTTCTATATATGACAAATATGCGCTTTCTATTACTGTTTGATGGATGTCGATACCCGGTTTCAAAGCTGGTATTTTGAAAAGGATTTTTTTTTAACAGTCTCGAGGCTTGTCAACAAACTATGACATCGCATTTCCTCGAGGCATTTCGTCCAACAGTCCACGGGCCTTGTGCTTTTGCATACAGTTCTACGACAACTGCAGCACTTGCAAATGGATTTGTTGTAAGAACCAAGTTTGGAGAATGCCCTTGACAGGCATAGAGCCCTGGATATTGACAGGATTTCAATATAGAACCTATTTATCTTATATTAACAAATCTTGTAAGCAGGTTTTTGATTTGACAGTCACTGATAATTTGATATTGTAGGTTTTAGGATTTCCTACAACTTTTTTTATTGAATAGACTAAAAAGTTTTTTAACACCCAACTCAGGTCAGGTTCGGCTCTGAATTACACTTGCAAGGACTCCGAGACGCCAAATAGCATGTGGGCTTCTTCAAAATTACACACACTGTTGACATAAGTAGCTACCGTTTTAATGTTTTGATTTTTTGGAAAAATATGCGAGTGACCAATTGATTGCCAAGTAATGACAGAGTCAACTTGCTTACATCTTCTCTAAACATTTCACATGCCTTCAGTATGGATACATATTTTGTACATATGACAAATATCCGCTTTCGATTACTGTTTAATGGGTGTCGATACCCTGTTACAAAGCCGCCATTTTGAAAAGGCATATGGAAAAGGGATTTCTTTGAACAGTCTGAAGACATGTCAAGAAAAGCATGCATCTTGCAACCGTTGCACTCTATGACATCACATTACCTGCAGGCATTTTGTCAAACAGTTCACAGGCCTTGTGCTTTTGCACACAATCGTACGCCAACAACAACAGTTGCAAATGGAAATGGACACGGTATGAAAATTAAGCTACTGAACATAATGACAGGCTGAGAATTGTAAAATTCTGTATTTTTGTATATAGTTATTTATGTATTTACCTTTGTTTTTACAGGTGGATGTTTTATTAACCGAAATTACAACTCACATTTCTGGACAAGTCTTGATATTTCTATCATGAATTGGGCAACTCAAGCGTAGATTAACTCGTAACCCCAGAGCAGATCTACATGGTTTCATACTCTGTTTTAGTGGTTGATCAAAATCCCAACCTGAGTTTTGCCTGAGGGGGTGTTACAATGCCCATTTTTACCAGAACCTGA
Organism: Taxus wallichiana var. yunnanensis; assembly: GCA_018340775.1. NCBI lineage: Eukaryota > Viridiplantae > Streptophyta > Pinopsida > Cupressales > Taxaceae > Taxus > Taxus wallichiana. Next base: position 190,844,436 of record CM031239.1, read on the forward strand.
AAGTGCTTTCATGAAATGGGGAAGTACCTAAGTGGTACGAGCATATCCTGGGCTTGAATGTTGGTCTGTGCAATTTTTTCATGACTTGCAAGAATGGAAAATGGAATTAAAAAAACACACGACTTCAATAAATAAAACAGAAACCCAGTTAAAAACCTAGCAGGTACGGGTAGCAAGAAAAACAGTTAAGTACCTGCTAAGAAACCAACTGTTCTTCAAACGCCAACAGCTACCTCTGATAAAATATTCCAAACTGCTGCAAAATTACCCATTGTAAACTAGGAAAACAGACACCCCCTGCAGTATGTATACAAGAAAGTAAATACATCTCTGGATCGTGGGTGACCAGTGATGATACGGGAGGGCGGTGGAAAACCGACGTCAATCCAAGCACGACGACGAAAACGGGAAAAAAGCCGTGTGTAAAAAAAATGCCTACAGCGTAATTAAATCTTAGATCTAGATGCATGAACAACAAAAAGAATTTAAAGCAAGGTAGATTGGTATCCATTAAGGTAATATGTGGTTGTTAAGATCTCTAATTCTTGAATTTGTTTTGGACATTTTAACTTTTTATGAAAAATACAATTTAGACTATATGTTATTGCATTTGTTTTTATTTTCAAATATAATGAAAACTTTTTCAATGCAATGTAAGAAGATCTAAGCACATGAAATGATTTTCCTTTTATTACAAAACCTTGACTTGAAGGTGATTGTATTAAGGATATCAAGTATCATAAAAATCTAGTAAGAATGTATTGAGGATGTAATAGGAAGGCATGCTAAGACACTCTAAGATGAGCTACGCGTGATGAATATTTCATTTGGTATTGCTAACCATGCATTCTTAATATGCAACTTAAGGCGCGTACTAAAGGAAGCTATTATGCCGATAACTTGCAATGAGAAATCATAAGCAAGAGTGAAAAACAAAATATAAAGTATATGTTACAATAATTTTAACATATTATACTAAAAGGTATTCCTAGTGTGAAACCTAGCGGTGGTGGAAGTTTGTAATGTCCATAATTGTAATCACTTTTTATTTTAATTTTTTTAAATAGAAGAGAGAAATCAAAATGGTCAATAGAAAACCATTTAAATAAACATTGATTTGTGACAAATCCTAATGCAAAGCACTCGAGAGCGAAAAAATGCACATTAATTGTCTTGTGGTATTTTATCGAATGTTACATGAATTTCTTTATTCAAAATATCTACATCAATTTTTCAACATTTTAACATAACTATTAAAATCCTTTCACTGCAATTCAAAAAATCAAAATTCCATTGTTCTTAATTTTCAAAATGAAGCAAGTGCCTATAACACGTTTCTACTCAAACAAAATTCCAGTTATTTCCTTTTGTTATCAAAAATTTCTATACCTATTAAAATATTATCTTAAGTTTTAAGATTAAATAGGTTTTAAGAAATAACACTTATTTCAATTTTCAATTTTTAATTAAAATGAGGGTTTGATGTTATAGAGAACATATTTTGAACATGGCCATATAAAATACTATTTGAGATCCATAGATCTGTTGCTATTTACATATTGAAACATGGTCCTACAATGCCTAATTAAGAACATATGTTACATGACCCAAGGAATGGTCATAAATTGGAAAAGGGATAGTCAAGATTTTAATTCTATAATTTTCTTTTGGTAGGGAAAATGCGATTATTTGAAATTTGTAAAATTCAATAAGCCAAAACATTGTTTATTCTCATTAGTGAATAGTGGGCTCGATAATAAATTAATCTGTATGTGTCATTGTCTTAAGCTTTTGGCTATGGCTTCAAAAATGTTTCTACGTCATCGTAGTTCCATGTCAAAATATCAATAAAACCCATAAATATATAAATAAGGTTTTGCTTTCCCTTAGTAGGACATGAGATCTTAAATAGATCAATTAGGGATTATCAATTGTTTCTATGTTTGACTAATAACCATTCTCTATCGCTTATACTTTTTTATTTGGTGTTAGAAAATATAGCATTTAAGTAAGAAAAACTTTTCAATAGACAAACCAAATTTTAGATTTTTTGTTTTGATTTCACATGTATTATTCCCTCTCCATAACATTCCCTAATATTTTTGTCTTTTTCATCAATAATTTTTCCTTTAAATGATATGTTTTATATCAATTTTTCTCAAAGTTTAGTTTTAGTGTGTTTATTTATCATTTGAAATAATTTAGTGTAGATAATAATTTAATTTAATTTAGTTAAGTCAATAATTTGTTAGGGCATAGTTATCATATGGTCAAGAGACTAATGTTGTTTTTTATTTTAAGTTTTGTGTTGGTTTTGTAATATCTATAAATATTGCAACAAAGTTGTTTATCAATGAATTAATGAGTGAATAAATAAAGAATGATCAGCCTTGAGTCTTACATCATGAATGTATGTGTTCATCATTTAGTATTAGAGTTTGATATGTATGTTGATGATTGAGAGGGGAGATTTCAAGGAGAAAAAATTTGAGAAAGTTATTTTTGAGAAAAAAAATTGTTGGCTATTGAGGATAAATACAAGCAACACCCACTCCAAAGCCATTTGTAAAGCTATTTTTAGTGCTTACATGAGGATATTTGAAGTGTAAGACTCGCCTGCTACTTTAGGATTCAATCAAATCCCTTTATCCTTTTGCAAAATTTTCTACACTAAGCCCCTTCAATGAGCTCCTTCAACATGATAATCCACAAGAAATTCACTCTTGTCTTTAAGGCACTAGCTCTCCATTACATGATGACCAAGATTTGGAAAGATTGACATGGTCTTGTATTCAACTATTAAGTGAGCATGAACATGCCCTAAATTTGCATTTGTATAATATCACCAAAGCTCCTTATAGACCAAAATGAAGTTCTCACCCTCGAAATGCCTCATACAAAACCTTTATCCTCGCTATAAAAATAATCTAAACCTAAGATCCTATGAATTACTCTCTATAACGAGTCTATTGCATTTCCCAACCCCATTATATGACATCTTGATCATTCTCCAAGAGCTAAACTGCGAGCTACATCTTCTACAACCCGAGTTACTTCCCTATTCTAATCAAGCTTGAGAATCTCCCATGAGCTAGTTCATTCTTGTTCTAGTGCATGATGAATTCTTTCACCATTCATGTTATCTCAATAAAAAATAATGCATAATAGCTTGGCGTAGCCATTAAATCTATCTCGATTCAAGCTCTAACATGTTATGAAATCAACTTAACATCTCAATATAATCAAGCTCAAACTTAAAATAGACCCTAAACTCAAGCAGTGTAGACTCGTATATGATCCCAACCCCACTATCCCATGCATCTTCAATGATGGGATCTAACCTAAGATGCAATGCATTTTCATGAGATATAGCATCCATATGAAGAAACATGTCACAAAGATCCTCATAAAACCTCTCGTATTCAAGCACCATTAGGTATAACCATTGAAAACTATAACTCATGAAATGAACAAAAACACTACACCCACTTTAGTCTTCGAAAAGAAACCAAGTAAACAAAACATTTGAAACCCTAAAGCCTCAAAGACTAAACTCATTGTGTGCACACCTAAAATCCACTTATGTGGTTTAATACTTAAATTGCACTAACTATCTTCACATCCTCTCGCTTTGTTTAACTAACAACACTCCATTATCTAACTATGTTTATATTTCACTCGGGATTTCAATTAATGACATTTTGATTAGTGATAATCCTATTAATTAGCTAACTATATGTTAACTAAGCCTCTAATCTTGCATTTAATCAATAAACCTTCTTATTGGCTAAATCTCGCTTCCCAAACTTCCAAAATCTATCAAAACCCCTTCCAGATTCTCTCAAAAAGCTTCCTAAGCCTAGTTAGGATCCTTTATTAATCCTAAAAGATTAATTGGCTCTAATCTAATAAAAAAGTGCATTCGCGTGTAAAAGTCTATTTTGGTCTTACCTTTTGTCCCACATGCACTAGGATTCTAAAATTTTCTAAATGGAAGCCTATAAATACAAGCCTAAGGCATCCCTTTCAACTTTACACTTACACCACACCTCATTTACATTAGCTAAAGCGATAGAACATTTAAGCTTGAGCCATTCTCCCTTGTTGGAAAATAGCTTCTCCATCTTGCATCCATTCCTTCAAGCTTGGTTAGTAAGAGAAGATCTAAACATGGCCTTGTAGCCATTTTAGAGAGATCTCTTCACCATATTGAAGCAAACAACACAAATATTATTGCTATATGATCTAGCTAGGTTCATGTTATATAGTAATCTAAAGACTAAAATATTTTAAGCATGTTAGTTTGATTTATTCTAGTTCCATGCATTTGAAGAAGTTAGTTTTATAAGCTCTTATCTTGATGTTCTTGTTTAGTCGATTTGTTTTGAAACTACTAGGTGTTAGTTTCAATTCATATGGCTTAGTTAGCTTTGCATGCATACATTTGGCACGCCTGGTGGGACGGATCCCTAGTCCTTTGTCTTTTGTTTCAAGCTTTGTTTCAAAGTTGTTTAAAATAACTCCCTTATTCATTTTTGGTTAAACGTAGGCTTTCTTAACTAGTTTAGTTAGAATTACTTGGGTTTTATGCTTTTTGTAGGATTGAAGGAGGTTAAGTGTTGTCGGATTTGAACTAAAAAGACCAAGTTTTGAGATTTTTACAATTTTTGCAAAAATATCATATTTTAGTTATCTACATGAAGAGGGCACACATACGCTCTAAAGGGCATGCATATGCTCTAACGGGCATGCATAGACCTCTCTAGCCTCACATATGCTTAGTTGTCTGTGTTTTTTTGTCGGCGGCGTGTAGGTGCTAAAAAGAACGTGCGGGTGTTAAAAATGGCGCGTATATGCTAAAAAATGCATGTATATATTAAAAGGGGTGCACATACATTGTTAGGGGCATGTATATGTTGTCAGGGGAACACATATGTTACAAAGGGTTTGCATATGCTATCAAGGGTGCATATACATTGAACTATGTGCATAACCTATATTCCGGAGGCCATAACTTTTGCTCCCGAACTTGAAACGACTCCATTTGTTTTGCATTCAAAGGCATCGAAGTGAAATACGCAATGCAAATATAAGATTAGGATTTTTACCTACATAAAATTTATGGTTTGCTTTATTAGAAAATTAGTCATTTTCTAACATGTGTAAATGTTTTGTAAAAGTTTTATCCCTTTGATTTTCTAACACCTTACAGGATTTTCTAAAGGATAACTACTTATTTTCAGGCTATATTTGATCATGCTTTGTGTTTATTTGGTTGGTTAAGTTAATGAATGTTGTATTTTTTATTTATGAGGCTAGGATCATGTATGCTCTTCCCTCGTACCTTCTACATGATCTTGGGAATCAGAAACGATTATAAACCTTTTTCATGCTTTCAAGAAATTTCATTAAACTTCTTGTTAAGGGAATGAACTTCAATTTAGATAAAATGAATGGTTTGTGCATTTAAGTTAAGTTTTTCCATTATTTTCTAACTAGTTGGATTTCTCATTGTGTATGTTCTTCTCTTGCGTCTTAGGATGATCTTGAGAATCAAAAACAATGTTTTATCCTCTTTTTATGATGTTTTGATCATTTGGAGAACAAATAATCTTTGCATTAAGGACCTAAATACGCTTGTCAAAGATAGAAGAATCTAAAAAATATTACTAATACAGTTTGATGTAGGTTGCCAAATGACATATGAAAAAAGCACATTAAGTTCAAACATAAGAAAATACACCACATTCAAAACATTGTATATGTAGGTTTCAGTTAAGAGCTACGGCTCGTCTGCTTTGAACTAGGAGAAACTCCCTTTGGCATAATCCTTAAGATAACAAGAGGGATGCTCCTAGGAACCCCAAATTAGTCCACACAAGAGGGAACCTTATGGACAAAATGGGAAGCACTTTGCTTACCACTTGACTAGTTGTACACTTGTGAGAATTAGCGTTAAAGTTATCTTTATTGTGACCTAGTGAAAATACAACTGAATGCATTTATTTCTCATTGTATTAAAGGGGATAAAGTAAAGTCGGGATACTCCAAGGTTTAGTCAGTGCAGACTTCCTTGGCAAACCGAGCTTATAGAGGTAATTTGTGACACCTAGTTGAGAGAAACAATAGGAAGCCATTTCGTCTTGGAGCCAATTTTACTTGACTCAAACCAATTGTGTTTCATAGATATTTCACAAAGAAAGAACTTTTTCAGAGTCAAAACCTTGTTATTTGATTAAGGGGAGAGTCCATCAAAGTTTGAACTAAGCGTCATTCATCACAAAATTTGTGAAGCATTACTTTGTCTTAGTTTTTCACCACCATAAGACGAGGTGAAACTTTTCCGAAGTGAAGCTCGGTATTTTTAACTCCATTTGATATACTCATCTTTATTCTTATTGCCTAGTTTGGGATGAAAAAAAACAACACACGTGGATACTGCTAGAACTAATTGTGTCTACCACTTTTTTAGTCTACTTGTATGACTAGGTTGCAATGTCGAAATGCAAGTGTTGAAAGTGTGAATGGTACGTCTTCATATTCTAGTAGGCCCTTTGTCTCAAACCCATATTGAGACACATTATTATCGTAGCTAGGCTTGATTCATTATAGACTTTCCTTTAAAGTGTTACGTTGTTCGTATTTCCTTGATAAAATTTCTATACTTACGTTTTGTTTCTTGCAAACTTGATCTAAGTGTTTAGATTGTACCATTACACTACTCACATCCTAACAATTCCTTGGCATACTTTGGCCTTGTTTATTTTCAAACATTGCCTCAAATCTTGAAAGGTATTGTTGTTACTTTGTTAGCATTGTATCAAAACTAATTCGATACTAATATCTTTCTTTTTACGAAAAATTGGTTAACGTATCCAAGTGGTATTGTGTCATTTCTCACACTTGTAACTCCCACTTTTTTAGATTCAGGCCTTGTTTGTATTTGAAAGAGTTATAGTATACTTTGATTGGGAGTCACATCAACCCCATGTTAATACTTACGCCTTATTTATCTAAAACTTGACTTAAGTATTGACATTAAGTTGATCATCTTACGTCATAACTACCTTTGAACAAAATGTTTTCATAAGGAGTAGCTCATTAGTGATTGGTTTGGTTTATTGAACTTATGTGATTGTTCCTTGTGATTACCTATCTTGAAAATTTGTTTTCTAGGACAATCCTTTGATCCATTGATTCACCATTGTTGACATTATTTTACAACCTTGACAATTTTCACACATGTTACTTAGGTTTTTGTATGCTTGAACAAATTAAACAAAACCTTTGTAGCCTTGGTGTTGCTAAAATTTTGATCAATCATTTTGACACTTACACTTGCAACTTGTTGTCCAAACCTTGTTAGATTGTCAAAAATTACAATGTCTATCTTCCTTAGACCTTCTTTGGAAAATCACATGAGCATCCCCATATCTGAAAAATGTCTAGTTGGATGTTATTATGCTTCCCTAAATCAACATGGAACTTCCTTCCCTTTGAAGGAGTTCAATCACACTATCTAGGTCTAGGCATTTGTACCTAAACAACGCCAACAATGACTGACTATCATAGGTTTCCTCACACTAATGACAATAGGGAACCAAGGTTTAGGCCTTCACATCAAAATATTCCCATCATGACTAAACCTCGGTTGGTTCCTCACGCTAGAAAAATTGTTTGGCTACCATGTTCCCCACCTTTGTCTCATAGTCAGGGGTATGATTTTGAGGCTTCCAATCCAAATTATTGATCGATGCCTCTCATTATTCTGATACTTCTAATCCAAATTTTCTTCTGATGCATCTTAGTATTTTGATGCTTCTAATCCAAACTATTTTTCGGATTCCTCTCAATCTTATGATACTTCTTATCTGAGTTGTTATTAAGATTCCTCTAGATCAACTCCTAATTCGATGTCCTCCCTCTCTCTGTAGGACCCACTTTATCAGTCACCTCAACAAAGTATTCCTCCTTTGAAGATTCATGTGATTTAACGTCCTTATAATCAATCATCCAAGTCAAATCCTACGTTGCAATCTATGGACTTTCTACACAATCCTATTTATTTATTGGAACTATATCATCTTATAGGTAAACCAATGCCATCTTCTTCCACTCACAAGACATATCAAATTGAATTCTACTTCATCTCCTGAGTTATCCTCTTTTATCAATCGAATCCAATTCCTCTTTGGCCCCGGGTCATTTTGATCATTCCTTACTCTATATTCATCAATCTTCTAAAGATCAATGTTTACATCCACATCAAACCATTCACAAGAAACAATGTGCTAAGATATATTTTCAATGCACTATCCCATTCCTTTGTGGACACAATAAGGTCAATCCTTTCCCTCATCTACATCATCAAACATCTTCTTGATCTTTCACACTAGGTAGACCCCTTTCTTCTAATCAACCTACTATGGTTGCAGAAAAACAACACATACCGATCAATTTCTTTCATAATGAAGAAACGATCAAAGAATTCATGGAGTTACATGATGACGCTCCTCTATAAGACTATGAGAAAGGTTTCTCTTTATACCTCAATGCGTTCATATTATGGGGAAGAGGTTGCTTCTTTTTCAAGAAACCATGGAAGATCCTCGGATCACCGAAAATGATCCTCCTCTTACACCTCCATCTTCACATTCTTCAATGCATAATGAAATGCCTAGGTTTGAAATTGATACATGGCCTATCTTCTCATTACCCAATCATTCTTTATGTATCATGATTCATCAATCAAAATCTTACCTTGGGTCATCACTTGGTATCCCGTCATCTTCTTCTATATGTGGGCCACCTCCAACTAGCCCTTCATCATCCATTTGTGGGTTATTTCCTCATAGTTCATTATTATCTATTATTGGGCCATGTCCTAGTAGCCCTATGTTATCATCAAAATGTATCTCACCTCCTGGTAGCTCATCTTCATCCATTCTTGGGGCATGTCCTAGCAGCCCCTCATCTTCTATTCTAGGGCCACCTCCAGATAGTCATTGTCTTCTATATATGGAACTCCTCTAGGTATTCCTTCATCTTCCATATTAGGGCCACATCCTTGTAGCCCTTCATATTCAGTCTATGGGACACCTCCTGGTAGCCCATCCTCTTCAATTCTTGGATTGTATCCTCCTTGTTCATCATATCATCCTTCTATAAATAATAGTGGAAAGCCCACCATCATCTCTACCATTCCTATCATCAATCATAAACATTTGTTTTCTTCTCCCACTTCTGGGATCGACAAATATTATCTTATAAGAAACCCAAACAATTTCTTCATCAAGCTCATGTCAAAAATTCCACGAGCTCCGAAGCCCCCAACAATTTAAACAATCATAAAGTTTAGAATCAAGCACAATTCGATAATACACACTAACACAACCATCAAGTATGGCACAAAGTGCATAAACCTATAGATAGGGAACTCAAGCTCCCGTATACGAAATCCATGTTTTAGGATAAATCACAGTCATTTATTGAATATGACCTCACCACAATCATCGAGATCAGAGATAATATGAATCTTGATAAGAAAACATGCTTAATATCCCTTATCAAGGAAATCATGAACATTATTGTTGGATCCTATCACGCAGGTTGACATTGTTGATCCCAACTTCCCAAAAATAAAAAAATCAAAACAAATTCAAAAATACAAAAAAATGAGAAAAACATTACAAAAAAATCAAAGGTAAAAGATCAAACATTGCAATAAGGTATTGCATATACATGGAAGTTCTTTCTTCCCTTTCTTGTCATCCCTTTGCAATTCATCCACCATTTTCAACCCTTCGATGATATTTTGGGTTAGTCTATTCGTACGCATTTTGTGACATTTTTCTATATGGTATCTGTTTGACCATGGTCTTTCATCACCTTGGTAAATTAAAGAACAACTGACCTCATAGAGATCATATCACAATCAACATCTAATAAACTTTTTGTGAAGAAATTTTGGACATATTTGTTGACACTAGCCAATAATGTCATCGCAATCACTTTCGCATCTTTCCATCAAGCCATAAGTGGTTCTTAACCCCTTGTGAAAACAATCAAGAGAGCTGGAATAAAATTTTAGAAAGCAAAAATCAATCAAAAATCAAAAATCAAATTGATATATAACTCTCTCTTGGGGTATTTCTAATAATCTCTATCGGGCTATGGACGCCTGAATGGTAGTAGAGTAATGTTGCAATTAGAATCAAATACATCTCCATCGGGGCTATGGATGCACAGGTGGCAGCGGATCAATGTGTGGCTCTCCTCCACACTCCATTTACAAATCACCTATCAAAATAAATCATTCCTACACATTGGCTAATGTTTCTTCACTTGTTTTCTATCAAGTCTTCCCTCCAAGAAGTAATAAACTTCTACGTGCACACACTAGATCTCTATGAGAAAACAAGATTAGTATGTTACCAAGTGTCTTTTTTTTTACCTTGTTCAAACTCTTACTTTAGTCCTTATCTTGTCTCATGATTTGTGCCTTGGGCTAATCACCTTTTCATTGCAAGGCTTCTAGCTACATTTTCCATATCCTTCCATGGAATTCATGTTTTTATTCTGCTTCATTCAGAACATCCATGTGTATAAAATTTCCTTTTTACTATGTTTCAGGGAAACTTTGTTCCTTCTTACAATAAACAATATTTTACTCCTATCTATCAGTGGCTTCTTGCCAACTTATGAGGGGGACATCCTTGCTCCTTCTTGGAACTTCATTAGTTTGTGTTCATCATCAGGTTGAACATATCTATTTTGGCCTTGATCTAACATATCCTCTTGTATATATGTGTGGGGTTTTCCTTTGTATATTCCCATCTTACGCTGGGGGAATCTTCACATTTTCACTTTCTTGAACATATGCATGGCATTTTGTCTTGTGATTTGGACAGTCGATGGCAAAAACAAAGTAATAATACTGTATATTATATTTTCTGTCCATTCATCTGTGCAATACATTAGGCTAATATATAGCCAATATAATAGACAAACCTCTTCCTATAAAATAGGAAGTGTATCAAACAACTTACCCGTTTATAAACTTACGGGTACAACAAAACTCCATGAATAATATATTGTTGAAACAATATATTCTTTCAAACCTAATATTTATAATGTAAACATTAATAATTAATTTCCTAACATTCCCCCCCTTAATGTTTACATGGTACAACATATCTCGTTCACTGATTGTAGCCTGCCACCTCTGTGTGCTCATGATCAACTCATGAAATGCGCAACGATTGGGCTTGCACAAAACTTCGAACATGTGCCAACGCACATTTCTTCCACTTGATGGTTTTCTCGGCTTCTACCAACAACCTTACCAATTGGTTTTGCGGTGTACCAAAACCTTTCACACTTGGTTTTGGTTTTTACGGGTTTACCAAAAACCTTACACAATTGGTTTTTACAGGTTTACCAAAAACCTTACATCATGATTGCTACAATACTTTTGATCAATATTATACAATGTCACTACAAAAGGGAATCATGTAGGAAATACTGCTTTCAAAACTGAACAACATAATGGAAATGGAACAATGAAGACCATGTTCCCCCCCTCATTGTGAACATTTCACTTATTCAATCCAAAACAGGAACTCTGAAAAAGAATCACACCAAGCTGAAATTCACACCACACAACTGAATCTGGAACACTGCAAAACTCAAAAACAAGTACTCACACTGCACACCTGTGCCACCAAATCATTCTGTGCGGCCCGTCATTGGTGACTGACGAGAGGTCGCTGATTGACCTCCATCCTCCTGTGCCTCCGTCCTCCAGTCAAAAATCATCTAGAAGAGAAAATCTTCATCACTTTGATGTGCGGTATTTTCTTCCTCTTCATTTTCTCCTTCTTCATCAACAATCATGGCATTATCTTGTAGTTTCCCATCAAGTAAGTCTTGTGCTCTTTTTCTGCAATTGTTAGATATATGACCAGGTTGTTTACAATAGTAGCATGTAAATTGTTTCTTCGGTCCTTTAGAGGTTGAACCGTATTTGGGCATTTTCTTACCAAATGCTTTCTTGTTTCTGCCAAACATTGCAGTCTCCTCTGGTTCAACAACCATAATTCTTTTTTCTTCATCTAACAAAGAAGAAATAAGTTCTTCTAGACTTGGATTTATTTTGCTTAATGTAAAGACCATATTAGAATAACATGAAGGCATGTTATTAAGTAATACTTCTTTAGCATCATCATCAGGTACATCTACTTTTATGCCAATGAAGTTGATTACAGATAGAACGAAACTTACTGATATGCTCCACCATGCTCTCACCTTCTTCCATCTTGAGGCCGAACAATCTTTGCTTTAAGGATATCATTGCGCTTCCCATTTGTGATCCAAACAATTTGTTCAATGTCACCCAGATTGTATGAGAGGACTTTTTAAGTCTATATGATGTAGATAAGCATCTGATAGACCCAATCCGATGATTGCTTTGTAGCCTTTCGATCTCTGCTGTCCCATTTTATTGCTTCATCTGCATTTGTCGGTTTTTTTTCTTTTCCATCAACAATATCCCATAAGTCTTTGTTGATTAGGAATAATTGAGTCCGCACTTGCCAGGTATGAAAATCTTTGCCTTCAAATTTTTCAATGTGACTCAACTTATTCATTTTCACACAATATAGACGTCGGATTCTACCGAAAATGCGTCTGTGAGGCAAAAAAATAAAAATTATTTTTGGACTTTTACAATGACACGACTTTTGACTAAAATAAAAAATGTCAAAAAATAAATATCCTAAAATCACCTATTTATTTTACGGACTTTTATATGACATATACAAAATAACTCTTGACTCGATATTGATTTTGACACTGATACAAAAATGACAAAAAGACCAAAATGTAATAAGACTACACTTAACTTTCACAATGATATTTTTAAATTTTGAATACCAAATATTTAAATTGACCAAAGTAACACCGAACACTCACTAAGAATGACAACATCCTAATGTAAAGACTTACAATACACTATAACAAAATGACTCAAAATAAATAAACAAAAAAAACTTCAAACTAATCGACATTAACAATAAATAAAAACATAGACCTTTTTTTTCTGCGATCTTGGAGAGGACATTTGGCAAGTATAGAGGGCACGTTGAAAAAACTGTCATGTAAATCAATCATGTTCTTATCTCCAGTTTTCTTTGGACGGCTTGAGAATCTATTGACAGCTGCAGGATATGGAATAATGCTCAGATCCGTGTGCCTTTGATCTACACCCTTTCATTTGACACGTCCATAATAGTTATTGATCACGAGTCCAAAAAATATAGTGATATTCTTGATGAAACACCACGATGCGCTGGGTAGAATGGACAATCAATACTCCTCAATATTCTGGGGAAAACATGTGCGCCCACTAATCATGAGTTTATATCAGAATCTTCTTGTGGCAGAACAAACACAGACGGAATCCACAACTACAGGGAACAAAATTGAAGTCCGTGACATCCAAATCCTCATAGCAAATTGGGCAAGACAGCGGCACTGGAACAGAAGGAGCAGAGGTGTAGTGATGGTTATTATTCCATTCGATTTGTAAATGTCTGCAGTAGAATAGCCGCAAAAATCAGAGGCCGAATTTGATCAAAAACTCTAAACCTCGTTCCCTCCGATGGAATTTGTGACTCATTCCATCGATTCCTCTCTGCGGATACTCCAAGCTATGCAATAAAAAACCAATGCATCATGCATGCATGTTGTTTCAAAATCTGATCCGTATCAGAATGTTACACAAAGAACAAAATTATTAAAAAAACTAAGAAACACTTGTATGCCACTAATAATACTCAAATCAAATCAATATGACTCCATATCCTTCTTGAAAAGCCTACGCTCTGATACCAAATCTTGTGATTTGGACAGTCGATGGCAAAAACAAAGTAATAATACTGTATATTATATTTTCTGTCCATTCATCCTGTGCAATACATTAGGCTAATATATAGCCAATATAATAGACAAACCTCTTCATATAAAATAGGAAGTGTACCAAACAACTTACCTGTTTATAAACTTACGGGTACAACAAAACTCCATGAATAATATATTGTTGAAACAATATATTCTTTCAAACCTAATATTTATAATGTAAACATTAATAATTAATTAATTAATTTCCTAACATTACGCGCCTTGTACATCCCATTTAACGTCGGGGCCATCTTCACTACCTTGTGCATACATGTGGCATTTTTCCCTTATACATCTTGTTTATCCTTGGGGGCATCCACGTTTCTTTGTCTTCATGTACATAGTTTCGAAAAACTTTCAAAATACCAAAAACATTAAAAAAATGTTTAGAAAATCACAAAAAAATTATTCGTATAACTTTTGAAAATCCCAAAACATTCAAAAAAATTAGTTGGAAAAATCAAAACATTCAAATACATTTCCATAGAAAACTCAAAAATAATATAAAACTTTCACAAAAATCCTATATTTTTGAAAACATCATATAAATCAAAAAAATTGGCAACTATCATGCACACACGCTTAAAGTCTCAGTATCACATGCATCATACTTAAACATCAAAAATCATCGTACAAAACATCTCTCTTTGGTCCTCACCTGTTCGTGTGCGCAACTTGCGAATCATTTAGATATACGTTCTATGAACAAAGATGGTTTGCTTACTATGTTTTTCTTCCCTTGCACAAACGTGTTACTTCGGGAAGTATCATAGTGCATGATTACTTTTCCATGGGACCCCTGCATCCTTTATATATTCCCCTCGCATGTATCCTTTCTTGGGGCACCATCATTAACACTTGTTGTTAATTCACACAGGTAAAAATTGAAGCTTGATAACAAAAATATTGGTGGAACTATCTTGAACATTGATTGTTTGAGGATAAGTCTTTGTACTTGTTTCCTTGTTAGGCTAGCTTGTTTAATTTCTCATATTACATTGTATTATGTATGTTGCGGGAGTTAGTTTTTTTAGCAATGAACAAATGTTCGTATTATGGCTTTTAATGTCATCTTACACTTTTGTTGTATGCTTATATATAATAGATCACCGATGATGTAGATCATTAACAATATGATCAAATAAAGTTGTTTACATTAGATGGATGCAAACTATTTCCATTCTCTTCATCTTCATTTTCCTCCCCTATCATTTTATTCTATCCTACGCTATTCATCCAATTAACTTGGGGCAATATGGATTACCTAATATCCCCCCTCCTCTACATTTCTTATATTCAATTCAACTAAAGGAACCCATGAATTCAATGCAACTCACTTGGGGCAATAGAACAGCCTGCTACAAATTATTTCTACAAATTTGTTAAGAAAAGCATATATTGCGCTTCACAACAATACCCACATGAACTTTTTCAACAAAAGAGTTTATATTGGTATTAAGTAGGGATCGAAACTTGTACCTCTACTTTATATCGATAATCGGTATATTTTCGTATGTCTCCCATTACAATGGGATTTTCCCCCGCTTTGGCCATTTCTCTTCATCTTTTCAATCGTCGACCAACCTCTTTCATCACCCCATCGACACTCGCGGGGGAATCCTTCATTGTAATAATCAAAATTTACTTACCTGTACTTGTCTACTATCTTTGAAGTGGCATCCCTTACGCCACCCCAAAGAGGGGAAAATGTAGACACCTAAAATCCGCTTATGTAGTTTAATACTTAAATTGCACTAACTATCTTCACTTCCTCTCGCTCTGTTAAAATAACGACACTTCATTATCTAACTATGGTTCTAATTCACTCAGGATGTCAATTAATGACATTTTAATTAGTGATAATCCTCTTAATTATCTAGTTATATGTTAATTAAGCCTTTAATATTGCATTTAACCAATAAACCTTCTTAATGGCTAAATCCCACTTCCAGAACTTCCAAAATCCATCAAAACCCCTTCCAAATGCTCTAAGAAAACTTCCAAAGCCTACTCAGGATCCTTAATTAATCCTAAAAGATTAATTGGATCCTAATCTAATCAAAAAGTGCATTGACTTGTAAAAGTATATTTTGGGCTTACCTTTTGTCCCACATACACTAAGATTGTAAGCTTTTCTAAATAGAAACCTATAAATACAAACCTAAGGCATCCCTTTCAACTTTACACCTTACACCACACCTCATTTGCATTAGCTAAATCTATAGAACATGTGATCTTGAGCCATTCTCCCTTGTTGGAAAATAGATTCTCCATATTGCATCCATTCCTTCAAGTTTGGTTAGTAAGAGAACATCTAGACATGGCCTTGTAGCCATTTTAGAGAGATCCTTTCACCATATTGAAGCAAACAACACAAAATATGATTGCTATATGATCTAGTTAGGTTCATGTTAGATAGTAATCTAAATAGTAAAATATCTTAAGCATGTTAGTTTGACTTATTCAAGTTCCATGCATTTGAAGAAGTTAGTTTTATAACCTCTTATCTTGATGTTCTTGTTTAGTTAGTTGTGTTTTGAAACTACTAGGTGTTAGTTTCAATTCATATGGCTTAGTTAGCTTTGCATGCATACACATTGAAATAGGATATTAAGTTGTTCTTTTAAAAATAAATCAATATTAATTGTTGGTTAAATAACTAGGTGTCAATACCTTTTCATAGTGAGCATTATAGCTCTAATGGAAAAGGTAGAGTGTGAAATCACTATCGTGAGAAGTTTGTATGTTTGAACCTTTCTCTCTATTTTCGTTTGCTTCTTTAATAGACAAATCCCCTTATAATTTAAGGTGTTATGCCAAGAGTAAGGTTTGGTGATCTAGTCTCATCTCCTTTATATTTTAGTGTCATTTTTTTCAAAATTAGGCTTACAAACCATACCTAAAAATGAGATTTTTCCATTAAATGTAACAGAGATTTTTGTAATCGTAAAAGAAAAAGAGAGTCCTTCCTTGATCCAAGGAAAAATTTTCACAGAGAGTTTCATTTTTAGAATATGATTTTTGCAAACCACTATAAACTTATCAAGGGGCTTAAGTCAAGTAGTGCAAAACAAAACAAAAACAAATTTTGTAAAAATAAAAGGGGGTATTTTGCATTCCACTAGCTCAGAATGTGCAATTACCTTCAAAACAAAATAAATTTCCTAAATTTTATTTTTACCTTGGAAGGTAGATGGGGAGAATTGTTTTCCACACTGCAATATTTTTTCATTTTTCATTAATCTACTAGTTGTCATAAAAGGTAAAAATAATTTTGAATCTAAGAAACTACAATACTAACTCTAAAATACAATCTTGAGATCATTGATCTCTTTGTAGCATTGGTAATAGTGGTGCATCTACACCACACTTAGATATAACAAAATTATGTTTTAATCTACTACATCTAACACCTAACATAGTTTCAATAAAAAAGTATGTGAAAATTTCCCTATAGATCTTTGGGGAGTAATAAGGACACAATAATCAAACTCATCCCCTTTGTTTCTCATCAACCACAATCATTAGGCATACATCCTAAAATTGGGAAAAAAACTGAATATATTGAGACTTATCACCCACGTACAAGAAAATCCCTCTAATCACATATTGTTAATCAAAAAAATCCCTTTCACATACTGTCTAAATACCATATACCATTCTTTTCTCATATTCATTAATGTATCTCTCACATAAAGGTCACCATATTGAGTGGTCGAGCTTCTTCTACATATTGATAGGTATATACGAAGGGTATATATATATATATAGAGTTTTGTTATATTATACTGGAAATATATGGAGAGGGTAGCCTACTTGGAGTGATAAGACAACAATACATCTCCCATCGGTTTATGCACAATGGGAAATTGTGTTAAGTTCTTTATGCCAAATTCATAGCACCTAAAAGAAGACAATTATGTTGTACATGGAAAACCAAATTGAAGACTTGTTTGGTGTTTCAAGACTTGTATCTTGTTGTGAATGACTCTTTTTTATATGTAAATGATATTGATTAACAATGAAGGTTTGACAAACTGAATCAAAAAGTTAAGCTAATCATCATGTTTGAAGTCATAGATGGGGTATAACCTCATATAAGAGATGCCCAAATTACAAAATAAATGTAAAAAAATAAGTAATATCTTTAAGGTGAAGAATTAAAATATTATTATGTATTTATTGAGTCAATTACATAGTTTTGAGTTTAATTCCTTAAAATTTTTAGAAGTATTTTTACATAAAATTACAACATTCGGTCCTCTTTATTACCACTTTGAGAAAAAATATCATAAAAATCTCTCAGATCGATTAGCTTGGGAGGTCTTCCACCCACATTTGAAATTTTTTTGACAACACTCATTACAAAATAGAGATTGACATTCTAAAACTTGGTTAACTTGTTACAACAAAATGAGTCTATATACAACGTGAAGTAGTCGATGATGAAGACCATGCACTTGTTTCAAAATACAAAGTGGGATATCACACATAAGTTAAATAAAATACAATATTCTAATCAAAATTAGAATTCCCAAGCATGCGGAACAAACAAAAGTGTGATATCTACAATAAGGGGAACGAGACCAAGAACTATTAGTAACTAGTTAACGAAAAAGTAAAAAAAAAAACCAATCCTAACCAACAACAATGAAATTAAAACATCAACAAACAATTATCTAAGTAATCTCATGGAGAGCATAAGATTTGGAAGAAGAAAAAAACATTGTAGTGTCATTGATGAATATGAAACCTCTAATGGGGATAATGCATATGTTATAAAGTAGTGTAAAGGACCTTTGTATAAATTCCTATCTAGTATGTAGACTCAAGCACAACTTGAAATACGAAAACACGAAAGAATTGGTTCTCCACAAGTACTACATCTCTAATATAAAAAACTCAGTTTCATTGGGTGATGACACTTCCTAAAATTATCATGGTATTATTGATATATGGTTTCCCCTTGGAAATAAGCATTGCACACTCACCATTGGCCTTTATGTAGGGGACTAACAAAGAATATTCCATGCTTCAACCAACGATTGGATTGTAATTTAAAATTTGAGTTTGACTACATAAGTGGGAGGAAGATGTGCCTAACTTAGAACAAATGAAAACAATCCAAAATTATTGCACATGTATCAAGGATCAACAATATGGTTCAGTTATGCTTTGTGCTACATGATAATCATGCACTTATAGTTAATGATACCAATTTTCCAAAACTATGGTATAGGAGTTTCATGCATGAAAGTTTTGGGTACTTTGCAAATCTTAACAAGCATCGATGGTTATAGGCTTACCCTTGTTGAAGAAATAGACTAACATATGTCCCAATTTTCTCATACCAAAACAACATTGAACACCCTTTCATAGGAATATGTATATAGCCACAAGATAGTTGGACTCGAGTTCTTACCAATTTTTCCAAGAAGATGATAGAAACCAAATTTGGTTATCAATGTGTCCAACTCTTTGTTTATTATTATTCTAGGAAAATGTGGATCTACATATTGAAGAAAAAGATCAAGTGTTCCAAGTATTTAAACGATTCAAAGATATTGTAGAAAAATAAACTGGACATCACATAAATATTCTCTTCCCAGGTCAAGGGGGAATTCACTACTAATACATTCTCTATATACCTAAAGGGACGTGGAATCCATCATCAAATTGAATGCACTCTATTGTCCATAATAAAATAGTGTTGGAGAATGGCAAAAATGTATAATCATTGAAATGATGTTGTGCATGATTGGTACAAAGTATTAGACAAAAATTACAAGAAAGAAGTATACAAAACAATAATGTATCTACTTAACAAATTACCAATGGTTCCTCTTGACAACATGACTCCATATGAAACATGGTTAGGAAAGAAACCCTCAATTTATCATCTCCAAATTATTGGAAGAAAATCTCATATGATGGCCCCTAAATAGAAAAAGAAAGAATATTGACAAGTCTACTCTATACATCTTCATTGGATATAATGAAAATTCAATATGTTTTACAAATTAACACATCCAAAGACTAAGAAATTTGTTAGTGAGACATGTGCTTCAAGTCAATCATCTACAATATCACAAACAAAAATTTAAAAAAGACCTTTGATGATTGAAAATAGTGATTGTAAAAATGAGAAAGTGAAGTTGAACAAGCTCTAAAACCGACATCTCACCATATACTAAGGTGTTGTACAAATTCGTTTAGAGATGTTAAGTTTTATATGGAGTCCCAAAACATTCACTATTAAACCAGGGACTCATAGTATGACAAGAGAAGAGATTAATTTGGACTTAATAAGAACAATAGTTTAATATTATGGACCCACAATGGTCCAAGAAGCTCTAGAGTCTCAACCTTGTGAACAATCCATCGAAATTGAATATCAATCATTGATTAAGAATAAGACAAGACCAATCATAGATTTTCCATCGAAAATAAGTCAACCAATTTGTTACAAGTGGATCTTTAAAACAAACTATATTGTAGCTGGCTAAATTGACAAACACAAAGCATAGCTTCTAGCAAAGGAGTATGCTCGGAATGAAGGAATACAGTATGAGAAGAATTTTTCTCGTACAACGAAGATAAAGACAATTAGGATTATTGTTTCCTTATTTTTCTAATTTTGTTTGACATTTCATCAAATAAATATTAAAACTACCTCCCTAAATGGAGACCTGAATGAAGATGATTTTGTTAAACTTAAACAAAAAAATATGTGTAGGCATGTAAATTTATTGTATGGACTCAAACATGCTCTTAGAACATGGTATAAAAAATGGATGAGCATCTCAATCATATTGGATTCAACAAGACACATTGTGATCCTAATCTCTAGCTCAAATAACAAGGGAAAGACGATTATCATAGTTTTCTATTTCAATGATTTGGTGTTCACTAGCAACTCAACATAAATGATAGAAGCCATAAAATCAATTCAAATCTAAAACAAGATTTCAACATAAAAGATCTCGGGTTGCTCCACTATTATATTAGACTTGAATGACAAAAACATGATCAAATTTTTTTCGTTCAAATGAAGCATGCCACAAAATTACACAAGAAGCTTCGATGATGGACTACAAGCCTATCGCCACACCGGTGGAGGTAAAGCTTGATTGTCTCAAAAGAATCAATCGCTTCTGAGTAGATACAACCCTTTATCGATAATTGATTAGGATTCTAATCCACTTAACCTATACTAGGCTAGAAATAAGCTATTCATTGAGTTACCTATCAAGATTCATGCAAGAATGAAAAGTCGATCAATGGAAAGAAATGAAGAGGATTCTAAGATACATCAAAGGCTGTGGATTTCGGTGTAGAGTACAAGAAGAATTCTTGATAGGTTACATGGATTCATATCATGCAAGTGACATCGATGATAGGAGATCCACTTCTAACTTCGTATTTGCATTGGGATATGTGTGGTTCCCGCGAAAAACAACCCACTTAAGACCCAAGAACAACCTAGGATTAATTAGGAAAATTATGGAATAATTATTTTTGTTTAAAAGAGTCTACAACCAGGTTACAAAACAACAGTTGTCACTAACAAGTTCTAGATCAATTCTAATCCACTAGAATATTATTTTCTTTTATTAACAATTATTAGAGGTCACAAGGTCTAAAATTTAGGGTTAGAAAGTTCAATTATGGTCAGAGAGTAATTCCTCACCATACCCACTCTCTAACAATATTTAAGATTCAACTTGATTTTTCTCAAAATTAACACATTCAAAATTTCTCTAAATCATTCTCAATGGATAGGAGGTTTCCTCACCTTTCCATTGATATAAATAAGTCCTCCTAACTTCTCATATTTCTCAAGTTATGGGCCGGCGGGCCTAGGGGTGAAAATTTTCCCCAAGAGCGGGCCTGCAGGCCCAGGGGAGAAAATTTGCCCCAAGGGCGGGTATGCGGGCCATGGAGAGAAATACTTTCCAAAGGAGGAGTCAGGTCGGTGGGGCCATGGGAGACATTTTGGGAAATTCTCGCGTGGGGTGAAAAGCCACCCTTGCACCCGCACTCTCGCAAGTCCACAAGGGACACGTGACGCCTTTTAAGCCAGCGTGGGGAAAGCGGGGCGGCGGGGATAAAAGAGTTATAGCATCCTGAAGGCAAAAAGGGTAAAATTTACCTGCACCTCCACTGATACCTTGTGATGCCACGTGGCAGCTCCTAATTGGTGGGTGGGCCGGCGGGTCGGTGAGGAAACTTTAGAAAATTTTCTCAATTTTTTTTTGAAAACGCAAAAAGAAAAGAACTCCCTCATCTACCGATGCCATGCGACGCCATGTGGCATCTCCTAATTGGTTGAAGGGTGGTGAGGAAAATTTAGAAAATTTTCCCAAATTTTTTTGGAGCACTAAGTTGGAAAGGGATCCGCCCCTCCACCAACACCTCGTGGTGCCACGTGGCGACCTCCTCACGATTGGGCTGCAGTCCGCGAGGAAAATTAGGAAAAAAAATTTGAAGCGCTAAGGAAAAATTTGGACCCACAGGTCTGCCAAGGAAATTTTTCCCATAATTATTTTAATTAATTGTTTTTAACAGTTAGAAGTATTTTTTTTTAATGCCGAATGAAGAAAAACTTGAAGGTCAGTAACTTTGCTAGAGAGCTCAGTTTTGGGAAAATGAGGACTTTCTGGAAATCTCTCGACGTCTTCTTTTCACAGGATTCATTAATTTTTCATTTTGATAGAGTTTAGGGGTCAATTTCATGAAAATGATTTGTAGGATTTTATAGTGCAAACTGGTAAATTTTAACTTATGAGAATTATTCAATTTGATCTTCTTCCTCTCTTAACATGTCAAATAAACATGGATAATTTTTCTTACATGGATTTAGGAAAGATTTCAAGATTTAATTTTTGATTGATTTGCAATTTGAACATTTACATTTCTTGACAGCAAAATGACTATGAAAGCTTTGAACTCGGTTTTCCAGGTTTTGAAAGATTTCCTTTAAGTGTTTTTGTCTAATTGAACTCATTTATATCTTGACATGTTCAATTTTAATGTTTCATTATTATTTCTTGATTGTAGGTTCGGTCTATTCATTTATGGTAAAAGTTACAGAGTTTAACGTGAAGTAAAATGGAAACAACAAAATTAACTCAATGTTTCTTATTTTACTTGCCTTACAAATGAATTCATTTCATGCTAGTTTTAAAAAGGTTCCATTCCTTCAATTAAATGATAAAGACAAAAATGTAACTTTTATTCTTTTCAAATCATGCACTTCACAAAACAGAGTATTACATTTCCTTCATACGCATTTCTTTCTTTCAATCAAAGATTTCAATTACATTCAAAAACATATTCAATACCATAGTGTAATTTGAGAAAGGTAATACATCATTTATTGATTCCAAAAGACAACTTTGTAACATCCTTCTTTTATTCTTCGAATGCAATTTCTTTCACATTCTTTCAAAACAAAAACAAAGTTTATCTCTTTTACATTTCACCTTACAACTTTCATAATCAACACAACATATTTCCATTACAAAACATTTACAAGTTCATCCACTTCAAGTGGGAAAGGTTACTGATAAAATTTATCTCAACAAGGGACTATCCAACTATCTTTTTCCTTGCTCAGAACAACAACATGCGTATTTCTCATTCTTCCAATTTGGTCACAACAAGAGTAGGGGAAAGACAACGCTCTCCACCTAACCAAGACATTGATGAATAGGAGAATTCATCCTTCTTCATTTGCCTCTAAGCCCCACCATAGTCGATAAAATATGTGATCCAACTCATGGTAACAACAGGCTTCCACAAACACACAAGCAACATTTTCACCATAAAAATACAGTCCAAAACAAAATATAGTTTACAACTACATTAAAGCATGACCAACATTACTGAAGCTTCATCAACAAGCCAAAGGAGAAAGAAACTATGGGGGATGCTTCTTATGCCTCCCAAAAGTGGAAATGAGTATCACCACCTGAATTACAAACCGCCAAAATATAATATATCAAAACCACGACATTCTTTATGCCTCCCCAAATACCCCTTATTCTTCACATTTCTTTATGCCTCCCTAACCTCTTATGGCACCCCATAACAAGTAAATAAATGCAAGATATTTCTTTGTAAGGTGGAACCCAAATCCCAACTCCCTCCTCCCTTATGCCTCCTTAAAACACACTTGTGCCTCTATTATCAACTAATTTTGACTTTGCAAAATTATTTAAAAAATAAATAAAAATGAAAATTTTGAATTTTTTCAAAAGTGTTACTTTGTGTGGTTCATTGCCCTCATCGCGATCATCTCATTTTTGTGATCATTTCGGTCTTCATTTCATCCTTTTGAAAGTGAGAACTCTTCCCGCTAAGCTTTAAATCTTAATTAATTAATTGTTCATTGTTTGATAAAATTAAATAACTTGAGAGTATTTAATTAAATAAATATTAATTAAACATTCATTCAACAAATTTTTATTACCGAGGGAGTAAGATTTTGCTTCCAACTATCGGGAATGCCAATTTGGCTTCCCGAACCCAGATTTCCCCTTTCCTGGCAATCTTCTTTAAATTTCCCACTTGTGGGATTTTCTCCACCAATTGCCAAATCATGGATTGGCTAACGGGCAAGAAATCTCCCAATTTCCCACATGGGGAAATTGAATGGGAATTTCCATCCCACTTTACCATTCCCGTTGGCAATTGGCCGTTGCTTTCCCCATTTCCCCCTGGCACTTAATTCCACTACCCGGGAAGAGAGAAAATTGGATTAATCCTCATAACTTCCTCCGTCAAACTCATTGGAAAGAGTCGTGTGAAGCTTTCCGATTGGTTCTTATTTCTTCTGAAGGACATAATATTTTGTCACATCCCACAATACTGAGAATACAACAAAGAAGTGAAGAAGGAACAGTTTTCCCAACGCCATTGTGAAGGAAGATACATCAGTTGTGCATGCAAGGAAGTTTGATCAAATCCAAAACAAAAGACCACGCACAGCTCAAGGGAAAACTACCAAAGAGAAATCATTCTCATGCTTGAAGAAAAAGAGGACAGTCAAAATATGACAATGAAACAGATTTTGAATTATAATTTGGAGGGGGACAATGAAAAAAATTCTTTCCCACTTATGGAGTAAAATTACATGCATTTTGCTTTAGTTTTTATTTGGATTTTGCAGCAAAATCTGTTCCGAGGATAGAGAGAGTAGCATTAAAGAACTTGAAGGAAAGAAGATCACCACGCATAGAAAGGAGAGTCCACGCCTTGGGGGAAGATAGAAGGAAGTTTGAGCATAAGACAAAACAAAGGTTTCCACATGCCCAATGAAGGAGGAAAGTTGTTACCACGCGTGAAGAGAGGGAGAGAGCAGCATAAAAAGACCACATGGAGGAGACAACAAATACAAGAATGCGCAGGTTTTAGGGACAGCAAATTCCAACGCATTTTCCAAGACATGTCCACGCATAGAAAGAATATCTTCATGCACCCAAAGGAGAGTCCACGCCTTGGGGGAAAAAAATAATAGTTCAGGAAATAAAAATAGCTTTCCACACATAGGAAAGGAAAGAAACAACACAACTTTGAAGGAAGAGCCCACGCATTGGGCAAAGGGGAAAGCTTTAAATTCATTTGTTACCCATCCAAGAGCTTTCCACACATTCTCCGGAAAATCCACACGCCCAGCTGAAGGAGGAATCCACGCCTTTGCAAGAAGGAGACAGGCCCAAGCTAGAATACCACACATTTATCAGAAGACAAAATCTGCGCATTTTTCAGAAGAAAATAACAGTCCTTCAAACACCACGCATTTTCCAAAGAAGATTCCACGCATTTGTTTTGGAGAATAGTCCAAACAAAAATATTGTTTTGTTTTGTGTTCGTCTTCTTTCATATCTATATCCCACGCAGGAGCAGAAATAAAAGAAAACAAGAACAATACAGCCCACACAGCCTGAAGGAGGAATCTACGCAGGAGTTTGACAAAACCACACACCAAGAACAGAAGATCTCTATGCACAACCAAAGGAAATAATAAATTTTGCAAAGAAGAACATTAAATATTTCCTATTTCCGCCATAAGGAATCACGTGTTCTCAGGAGGATTCACACACCGGAGAAGTAAAAATCAAATATCGGGATATTAAAATCAGATGATTTTGTTTATTTTAAATTAAAAATAAATAAATAATCATCACCGAAATCAGAAATTATAACCTGATCAAGTTATTGTCATTATTATTATTATTATTTAAAAATAATAATAATAATATTATAACGGAAAATATTTTTCTTGCATCAACGAGGGTTTCGAGACTGAGACCCGGCCCCGTTTGCATTGTCTTGCGTGCCTAAGTCGTTCTTTTCTGTAAAATTCATAATGGCCGAAAAATCCAAATCTGTGGGGAGATCGAGGAAGCCAGTGGAGAAATCTAACAAATCCACCCTGAAGTATGAATTCCAAGGAATTATCCCTCCCAATTCCATTAAGTCAGCATATGACAACATCACTGATACAAATCTAGGTCACATCAATGTACAATAGTTCTGCGAGCGGGTGAAAAATGAAGGCAAAACCATTTTCTCAGATAGACTTTACCATAGTGGTCTACCCCAAGCAACAACATTTCTTGTCTCGGTGCAGCGTCCGGAATTGGTTATTGCTTGCGTCAGGCATTATGATCTTGAGAGATGAGGAATTTTTAAAGATAATCACAAGCATTTCCTCTTAATCACACCAGAGCACATTGAAGAATTGCTCAGCATACCCGAATTTCTAGAGAATGCGGATATCACTCGCCAATCAGCAAAAGAATTCTGTGATGAAGAACCCCTGAGATGGAGCAAGATGGTTAACAACAACTGGTTAGTAACCAAGAGACCTCAAATTGACAGGCTTCCCAAAGAACTGTACCGCGTTGAGTTCGTGGAAGAAATCAGGGACATGATTACTCTCCTAAGTCGAGTTTTCAGCCTACCTTCTGCTAGGACTTTCCACCCATGGATGCATCAGTTTATCTGTATCATACTAGCCAAGAAATAGTTTGTGGATTGGGCCACCATCATCAGTAACACCCTTCACAAACAATTGATAAAAGCTAAGATGACTGGATGCTTCTACATGACATTGTATCTAACTTATACGGTATCAAGAAGAAAGCCATTTTCGGGACTTGAAACGAGAGGAGTCATAGGGCCGTTGAATAGTGTTTTTCATTATTACCCTCAACTCGGCTTCAAAATAGTTCTCACCATTTTAGAAGAGTTAACGATGCATTCACCTTCCACGTGATCTAGAACTTAAATCAGAATTCTGAGGAATTTTTTTCTAAAGAAGCCATGAGTGTCATTTCCCAATGGGGAACCTGGTTTATTCAATTTTCATCTTTTTCCTACATTCACGTTATTGCGAATATATTGTTTGTAACATTATTAATAGTGTGTGTGAGTTACTATTTGTAAAATGTAATATTTAGATATTACATTATGTGAGTGAATGATGAGTTGTAATAGATAACTCATCATGAGGGAATAAAGGGATAGTTGAAATAAAGGTGGAGAGAATCATGTTGGAGAGATAAGTGGGAATGTGATATGGTTTGACTCCGTATTCTAAGGATGTCATTCTCCTATATAATGTAATCTCTCATATGAATAAAACATCCCGGATGAATACAATTTCATATTATATTGCAGCTTCTAACAGTGGTATCAGAGCAGGTACACTTTGAAGAACTTGTTGCTGGAGAGCGTGGATATATTGCTACTTGTTTTGCATGAGTGGATTTGCTAGTACCCATGGAAACTTCCTAAGTATGTCAATGACATATGGGCATTAATGGATCTGGTGAATAATTATTCCAAGTTCACTACCTTCTTAGTGACAAGCACTGTTCAGAATTTATTTCCCAATTCAAATCGGGGAATACCAATCTCCAAATCTTTTCAATGCACAACTCATGGAAAAAGAGTTCACTCTCATAACCATCCATCCATATGTGAAGAGAGCCCAGTTTGATATCAATGGATATATGCAAAATGATTCTGGGAGAAAAGTACCAACATAATCCTACCATGGAAGATTTCTAGGCTGCTTGTTCGGATGAACATGAGGTAAGAAGATGGGAGTACTCTCACCTAACACTTGCTCAGATCAAGGCCTTCCACATCAAGAGTCCTCCCAATTCATTCATAAATGATGATGAGGATGCCCTCATATGATGCCATTTCCTTTACCCCATTGCCTCGAATCGACTGGACCAAAAGAGATGAATTTTATCTTGATGGTAAAAACCAACCAATTATTGAAAGAAGCATATCTTCGTATGACAGAGAACTTGCCAAATTGCAATCAATTCCAGATCACATTTCGGGATCACAAAAATTACCAATACGATGGGGCCTCCATTCGACTAGAGTCTCTTCTCGATCAACCTCATTACCATCCAATCATACACAACAAGCAAGAAAGGAGTGGTTGTTGAAATCCACTTCGCCAAGTAACGTGTCACAAGGAGAAAGATCTAAAGATCCTAACCCCGAAGAAGGAAGAGAGCATGTGTCCGGATTTTCTACCTCAAGTAGAGATTCTTCTACCCACATCATTAATAGTGCTTAGAAGCTAGTAGCAAATGATCCTCAGCCATGCTTCAAACAAGCATCCACTCAGTGCGAGTAATTCAAATATCAAGCACTTGAGCATGTAGTTCATGATGGGATTTCCCAAAATATCCCGAATAATCGGGAAGTGGATATTGAGGTTGTTTCTCCTCAAATCGAGGTCTTAGGTAGGATTGACGGGACTTCATGATGTCGAGAATAATGAGAATATTGATTCGAGATCCGGGGATTACGTATCTTTGAAATAGTGAATGATACTCCTTAGGTTGATTCCGAAGTAAAGAAAAGGAAGAGAGTTGTCAAGCCAATTGACATTGATTTTGATGCCCTTTTCAAACTTTCGAATGGCGTCATTCTTAAGAAGCCTAAGGTGCTTTCTCGAATAATGGTTGATAATGATGGAAACAAATTTGCAAACCTTGCCATTCCACAAGTGGATAAAGAGCACAATGCTATGACACCTACCGACTATGAAGTTTCCAGATTGGGACTTGGAAGATCTACATTAGAAAGTGACATGGCGATGGCTCGAGATTCAATTGATATCGTGCTAAAGAGACTTGAGAAATACAAGTCTCAAAATTCTCAGCTCAAGGCTGAAAAGAATCAATTGGTGGAATATGTTCAACATTTGATAAATCCCATATCATCCACCTTCCCAGTACCTGATGCAGTGGCTGCCCCAGATGAAGATACTCTCAATTTGTCAAAGGAAATAAACACATTGGGCCATGTCACTAAAACTTGGCTTTCAGAGATTCTCATTTTAGGCCAGGGGACGATCAAGACCACAGTTAAGCTTCATGAAGATGTCAGTGCGTATATTGATCCAATTCTTTCTTTCAAAGAATTTTTTTATACTATATCAAATTTGGATGAGATATTTCCCAATTTATAGGAGATGACAAGTATGGAATCTTCATTTTTAGATATTGAAGGAATTCTCGAATTTGAACATCAAGAGACACATTTTCTTTGGTGTCTGCATCTCAAATCAAGAAAAATGCTTCTCGAAGATTCTATGATCCATTATGAAAGCATGTGAAATGAAGCCTTCACGTCACTCTCTTTGATTCAGGAATTCATGGCTGAGATTCCTTATAACCTAGTAAATGAGCATAATCAAAGGTGTTCATCGGAGCAGGTGGAAGAACAATTTTAACAATTGTTTAAGGACATGTACACTTCCGCCAACAATTTCTCGTTAGTTTACATGGAGCAGTGCATCAAATTAAAGAACTTATTTGAGAATGCTCAATCCAAAATTGTTAATTTAAATGATATGCCGAGTAGAATTCTTGAATTACAGGTATTTTGTGAGGCTATTCTTTGACCAAGTGAACCTCCATAAGAAGTAAAGATGTTTGAAACTTTAGGAAGGTTTAGATCCTTTCAACTGGCAAAAGCGGCATATCCTAATTTCACCGGCGGTTCAGGGAGTTGATTTTCTTGGTATCTAATGAAGTGGGA
Source organism: Taxus wallichiana var. yunnanensis (assembly GCA_018340775.1). NCBI lineage: Eukaryota > Viridiplantae > Streptophyta > Pinopsida > Cupressales > Taxaceae > Taxus > Taxus wallichiana. Next base: position 190,874,478 of record CM031239.1, read on the forward strand.
GAGTCCATTTCTCATACGCTTGAGATAGGCGGACCCCATTTCAATGGATAAGGAACTGATTATTATTGTATATTTTTAAAGGTGTTGTTATTTGTTTTCGAGAAACAATAGATATTCTAAGTAATTTCTATTTTTGAGTTGTCTTTAATAAAGTTGTTGAAAAAGTCAAAGGTCACTTAAGTGCCTTATTTAATGATCATGTAAAACCCTAACTACTTTGTAACCAACTTTTGGGTTATAAAAGGAAGTGAGGGCTCATTTGTAAAGGGTGACTTTGAGAGAGGAGAAGAAATAATTTTGTGTGCAAGCTTTGTTTCAAGAAGAAACTTTGTGTTCTTTTGTGAAAACATTTTGGAGTTAATGAAATACGAACTTTGTGTCTCATTCATTGTCTCTTGTAACATTTGATGTTCTTATGTCCATTAGATGTTAGGTGTTTGAATCTTGCATGCAAATATTATCTTTCATCTTATTGTCAACATTATTAATCAGTTGTTCTAGTTCACAGTGATCAAGCTCTAATTATTTATTTGCTCATGTGTGTTCCTTTTTACACATTCTTGTTTGGCTAACTCAAACTCCGTTTTATTTGTGTTGGTTATTCATCTTTCCTTTTCATGCAATATTAGGCTCTATTTTTACCTAACTCTTGCATGTTCTTTCATTCATTCCATTCCACTCCTTTCCTTCACTCCATTCCATTTCCCTCGTTCATTTTCTTTCCATTGATGTTCCAAAACACCCCCACATACAATTTTGAATATATAGATGTAAATATAGTTTTGGTTTTTAATAAAGGCAAACTCACATTCATTGAAGAGGGACTTCGTTCCCACACTATTACATGTCATTTGCATGCGTGCAAATCCATATACTAACAACCTCCCACAACATAGACCCCATAGTCTTCTCCTACACCATTCTTAGGCCATCTACCCAAAAACCCAAAAACATGCCAAAACATTCACACATTAACATTTTTATAAACAAAAAGAAGCATTTCAAGAGCCAAGCTCCTACCTCTCAATGATGGAGTTGTTCCAAGTTCCAAAACAACAAGCTTTATCCCAATACAAGCAATCCAAATTAGCCAAGCACAAGCATGCAACAATCTTCCAAAAAATTCTTCAAAGCAAGAGCCTCAAAACAGAAAAAGAATTCGCTCAAGAATGAAGTCTCCAAAGTGAAGCAACCCAAAACAAGGCAAGGAATTCAAATTTTATAGAAGAGGGAAGAGAAGAGGATGAGGTGGATCCATGTAGGATGCCACATCACACATCCTCAACCCCAACCCCCAAAGTCAACTTCATTCTCCAATGCATAATAAATAGGTTGGTGAATCAAATGACAGTTTACCTACACACTCAAATCCAACCCACACCCCAAAGGACTGAAATTAAATCATGTAAGAAAAGAACAATTAAAAATTACAATTTGTCTTCTCAAAAAGCATTATAAAAGTCAAATTTCAACTCTCCAACCATAGGTATGGTTGGTAAATGAATTTAAGAGGTATGAGACAAGTTTAACTTGTCCCACAAGCCTCCAAAATCAGCTTTCAAGGATAAATTCAAATTTCTAAGAAGATGAAGTGGTTCACACTCAAAAGTTAACTTACACACCACTTACACATCTCTTACAACACTTTAAATCAAGGCCAATAACTCTATTAAGTACTTTCTTATGACCTCTTTTATTTAATTAATATTAACAACATACTTACCCACAATATTAATATAACATTTAATAATTAAATAAAGGGGCAAATACATCACAAAATAAACACATGCAACATTAAAAAAAGGGTCAAATAAATAAATACACATAACCCCTTGGTCACATTTAAAGGTGGTTCCCCCCATGGGAACCCTTAACAAAACAACCACACACAAACAATACAAGTTGTCATGGTGACCTTGTTGAATTAATCTAGAATTCCAATGTGGTTGGTCTCCAATCCTCGATGTTTGTTGTGATATTTTAACCTGCAAAACACAATACCTCATTCGGCCTCGTGGCCATATCAGCACATCCAAAATAATATAAATAAAATTGTAAAATCATCTAGATATATGAATCACAACAACATTCAAGCAACCAACAAGATAATTTACAATTTTAATCAACTATATCATCATCAAATAATTTCTATTTATAGGTCTACTCACAATATTCAAATATCACATGTCCGAACAACATCTATAATATAACCATGTTAAACAAAAGGTATATCAACATCAATATCTAAAATGTCTCTAATAATCATCATGCATCATAAGCCTGAATCAAGTCAACAATAATTCATGATCTAACATCTAACATCATACTATAATAAAGTCCATAATATAATCAAGCAATATCATGATTAGTATCAAAAGGTGTCAAAGGGAAGTGGGCACTATAATATGGATCAATATTATGAGGGAGCGAAAAGCAAAGTGTCATTTCACGTGCTTCAACTAAAGTATAATTTCACATTGTAGAAGTTATATGCAAAGCGATATGGCTACACCGTATACTTAAGGAATTAGGAGTACCACACAAGTAACTAACCTCCAATTGTGTTGACAACGATGGTGTTTTCAAATTCATTTGTGTTCCAGTGTTTCATCAACGAAAAAAAAGCACATTAGTGCACGAGTACATTTATACATGAACATGTTCTACAACACAACATCTAGCTCAAATTCTTATCGCCAAAAGAATAACATGGCTATGCCTTCACTAAGCCACTTGTATAAACAAATTTAAACATAAAGATAATTTCTCGTATTCTCTTGAGATCGTATTAAATGAAAGGAATAAATATTAAATTTAGTTTTAGTTTGTTAATTAATTATTGAAATAATGTAATGTAAATAATAATAATTATTTATTTCAATAGTTTGTTATAGCATAGTTTCACTATGATCTAGGACTATTATTGTTCATATTTTTAATATTTAGACTATATCTATAAATAATAGAATTATATCGATAATCAATGAATGAATGAATAAAGATCAACGAATAATATTATAGTAATAAATTATTCAATCAAATGGCAAGCTCACCACCTAAATCTTTTAAAATACATTTAACATAGATTAACAATTGATTAACCATATATAAAAAGAAGAAGGATGTTCACCACTTAAATATGGCAAAATAACTTATTACAAAAGGGAAGCCCGTTTAACTATACATTTTATAGTCATGTTCAAGATCTTGTTACATGTAAAGTTGGGAATAAAAACTACAATTCATGAAAAATGTGATCGTTGAGATAGCCATTTTGGCCCTAATGTATATCTATTTACCCGATAACATTAAAATAGTTAAATTTTGTGTTAACACAATAATATAATAGCATGTCAATATAAAATTAGCTATATCACCTTTTGGTGCTACTAACAGTCACGAATAAGCATGTTAGTTGCAATTAATTTCAAAAAATAATATTTAAAAATAATTTAAAAGTAATGAAAATTTAAAATTAATATAAAATACAAATAAATTAAAATAAAAAATATATAAAAATAATATTAAATTATGATAAACTACTATAATAAATTAATGAAATTGTTATGTTATAACAATAACAATAATAATTTCTTTAAATTATAATAATAATAATAATTTTAATCAAAATACCAATAAATATTACTTTTAAATAAAAATTTAGATTTTGTTAAATTCAAATGAATATTATAAATTTTATAGAATTTACTATAAACTATAATTTTTATATAATTTAATTATAAATATTGTTCTATTTAATATTTTTAAAGTAGGTATATTATTTTTTAAGTTTGTTTTATTTATTTTAATAATTAGAAAAAAACAAATTCTAATAAATTATTATTAGTATTAGAATATTAAGCAATGGCAAATCATTCGAAGAACTTTCAGGCGAGAACAACAATGAGAACGAATTTGAAGAATCCCGCATAGGTCTTTGAGCGACTTTAGTAACCGCGATCGACTTACCATGCAATCATTTTTTTTAATTCTTCCAAGTTACATTGTCATTTATTTCAACTTCAATATCCACCATCTATTTTAAAAGCATCTCTTTTCAAATATTGGGTTTAAAGATTGGAAACTGTTTACGACTAACTTTTCATACAAAACATTACATATGAAAGCAACATGGATGATAATAATACTAATTTGTTTCTTATTTTTTTTATTGTTGGCTTCAAAGCATGAAATTATTAACAGTGCCATTATATGGCTAATGGTGCGAAAGTTTGACTTATTTTAGTAGAAGTAACGGAGTAAAAATATTCTATATGTTAAAGGACTTTCATTGATGGATTTGTGTAATTGCAATTTGACTTGTAAATTTGAGTAATTGCAGTTTGACTAGTAACTAGCAATCGCATGTGTACAATGCAATGTGAACGCCGAACGGTATATGTTATTTGATTTAGAGGGATAGTTATTACTTTTGTAGTTGATGTTGATGAGGGGTGTGATTGATAGTGTAAGTGTAGGAGTATAGATGAAGCATTACATTTAAGGGTTCTATCTGTACATTTCAAAATTGTTACAAATTCATACATACACATTTGCAAATCTCATATTATGAGTGGTAGATTTTTGCGGACTATTTTATTTGAACTAAACATGAATACATGAAGACTTCCGTATATTTGCAAATTTTATATCATAAGTGGTTGCCTTTTGTGGCCAATTTTATTTGCACTAAACATGAATACATTTGATATCACTTTGGATACAAGAAGTTTGAGTAAATTAGTAGTGGAGGTGCTATCAAAGTAGAGGGTAGTATTTACGACGGGTTGTTTTTGTTGAGTGATAGTAGTCTTGACTCCTCCTTTCTTCTTCATAACATAATCATTATACTCACCATGTAGGATGTCCCACAGACTTCCATTTACCATGTAATCATAATACAACAGGTTTCCATGTGGAGAAAGCAAATATCCATGCAGACTCACAAGATTCCGATGTTTGATGCTTCTAACTCAGTTTCCAGTCAAGTGCTCGCGCAGACCTGCAGGTAATGGACCATCAAACACTCTAGCACGATCAACAATCTTGATGTAAAAGACTTTAATGTCTAACCATTTAAGGCATTTATGCCGCATGGGGCGCCCGGATTTGCAGCAAAATTGAATCGCTTTTAATGGCGTGAAAGATTCCGTCAGTTGACACATCATAGATTTGGAGCTAAATGTGACTATGTTCGAAGAACTCTCTGCCATGTACACAAAAAACAAAATTTAAATGCATTAAAGAAAGAAAAGAAAAACCTTACTAAGTATACCCGTATTAAAGTTTTGAAAAAGAGGAGATGTGCCAGGTTTTAGTGATATCTTTGCAGGTTTTGTGGTGTTATTATGAAGTCAGGGACACTAAAGAACAAATGGTAAAGAAAGAAAAAACTGTCAATCACTGGTCAGTGGTCACACTATTTCTAAAAATGGAAATTGTATGTTGATATGATGCAATGCTAACTTGAATCTCTAGCAAATCTGGTGTGGGTGCAATAGAAAAGTATTTTGGATAGCTTAAATTGGAAATTCTAGGAGTTACTTCATAGATCTACCACATGCACCTGTTATGTGACTGTATAATGCCATTTCTTGATGAAGAGATACTTATTCAATGCACCTTCCCTTAATTATTTTGCTTGATTTTCCTGTTCACCCTTTACTTGCTTTTACTATTCATCATCTTCTGTGACTGTACAATGCCATTTCTTGACAAAGAGATACTTATTCGATGCACCTCAAGTATATTGCTTGTTTTTCCTGTTCACCGTTTACTTACTTTTACTGTTCATCATCTTCTAGCATTACATTCTCTTTTGACATGAACTAACCTCTAACTTTTAAGACATTTTGTAATATTAGCTTTCATTAAACATTATCCAAGAAAATTTCTGTTTATGCATTTGTTCTTCTTGGTTTATTGTAGAAAATGTTCCTGCATGCCTACAGAGAACATAGCTTGGACACATTACTCACGAAATAATCGATGTTTGCCTTTATTATGTGGAAATAGATGTTTAAGTTTAAACCTGGTTGGCACTACATTGTATTCAATTTGCAATAGACTTTTCAAGATTATTTCCAGTTATTTTGGCATCTCTGCCAGGAAAGGCAGTGATTCACGGGAATGGGCTTTCTTGGGGATCCTTGTCCAACATGTTGTTTACTTAAATATTATTTGAATCATCTGGAATGAAAGAACTTATGCCATTTTTGTGAATCCTCCCCATAATAGCCTCAGAATATCATAGAAAGTCTTATGTCAGTAAGACCTTAGAACAACTTGTAACAAAGACTTAGATCTTGTGTTGGGTATTCCTCTCTATCCTGTTAACCTAGGAGGGTGTGCACTCCCAAGCACATACCCCAACATTTATAGCCTTGTGTACTGGCATTTCACTTAAAGCTTGCACCATAAGTGCTCACCCAAAGCACAGGAAGCCGAATGTCTTTTTCTCTACAGTGGAGAGGGACTCATGCCCTTAATGAAGTCTCCTGGAGAGGAGCTAGTCATTATCCTTCATGCTACCATTCGAAACCATTCAAGTAAGATGCAAACATCATTGGGAGTTCTAATCCATTCTACTAGAGACTATGCAAGGAAATCTAGATGCCTAACAGACACTTTTGTAATTAACAAAAACACATAAGATATTCTATTGCTCATTCAACATTTTCTTGATTTTGTATACATGCTCTGCACAAACCAACACATAACAGTACATACTTTCTCCCTCTATTCTTATCCATGGGCTCTTGACCCTTATTTATAGGTTTTCTTAGTGAATACATTCAAATTCAAATTCAAAAGATTTCCCGCTCAACCCTAAGGCAGGATCCATTAATTACAGTGGGTGTGACCACCAGGAGTTATTGCACCAATAGAGGAATTTAACTTTGGTAGCCCTAATCTTCAATTTATTCTGTGGTTTCTGTTGATAGAAGCCTCACAGTGTCAATATCCTGTTGGTGCACCACTTGGGCATCGGGTCCTCATCTGCCACCCTTTAAGTGAAGTCATGTAAGAATTTTGTGGAGTAATTTTAATTAGTATGAATTTTATCCATATTCTGCAATTTGTACAGTGCAAGACGCCACATTTCATTGAGGCATTTAGTCAGACTGCTCTAAAAATGGTGAGTCGGGCAAACTTTGTAAATTTTCATTTATATAACAATGAGATGAAGTTACATTGAATGTTTTGTATAAATATAAGCCTTTGGGTGTTTGTACAGATACATTTAAGCTGAGGGTGACCCCTGGAAAAACTTAGCTGCTTCGAATAATCAACGTTGCCCTTAACAACGAGTTGTTCTTTGCAATTGCTAACCACACGGTGACTGTGGTGGAAGTGGACGTTGTGTATGGTTTGAATAGAAAATTGGAGGTGCAATTAAATCCAGTGCCTAGTGCATGCTCTTTCCCCCTTGAATTATTAGACAGACACATCAAATATAATCTCGATTCCCAAGTACTAAGGAGGTTCAATCCTCATTGACTTACACTCTTGCCTTTGGTTCAATTCTACATATATGTTGAAAGTTCCATAAAATTGCTGAAAATTAACAAAATGATTGTTTTGAGATTCTTGAACACCATGCATCCGTCGAATCTAAAATAGTGTCGAGGTTTTGAGTTTTCAAAACTCGAGTAGCATACAATATCGGAATTACAATTAAAAATTGAGCAGTTTAGCGTGTATTTAATGGACTCGAACTTTTATTTGTAACAATTCTAGAAATTCTAGCCCTGAGCTAACAAATTCATAAAGCTTTTGAATCATTTTCAGCAAGGCAAGATATTACTTGTTTGAGTTGGATTTCTGTAGTCTTTTTTGTGTTTTTTATTTAATGTATATTTCAATTTTGTTTTCTAACCCTGTTTGTTGCACATCTTTGCAATTAACTTGTTTAAAGTAGCTGAAAAAAGAGAAAACACCCAAATAAAACTGTTAAAAACGCAAAAACGTCTAGATGGTCGTCAAAACGTCAAATTTAATTCAGTCATTGAAATGTCCACAAAGCCTTTCCCATAGAGGAACGCCTTGGCGCAAATATCCCAAACCTGTGACAAAGTAAAGTTACATATAATACCAATGTTAAAAAAAGAAGTAATTGAATTGTATATCTATTAAAAACGTTTGAGTTGTTTATATTAAAATAATGCATATTATTTAGAAATAGGTGACAAGCTCAAGTTGTCCTCCACTACAAAAGTATATCATAGTTTTAATAAACACACTTAAATAGTTTTAATAAAAAATAATTCAAGTGATTAGCAATCCAAAATTGTCAATTGACCATCTTAATTTGTAAATGAAACTATTATTTAATAGATGAGTGGTCGTGTTAAAATACCCAATAGATCATATATTATGGGTAGATATGCCAAGTAAACAAACTATGAACCCTACCAATCCATCATATCTAGATCCAATAGTGCACTTGAGGGTAGATTTATGCTAAAGATTGTTGATTCACTAATTGAGAGGGTCTCCTCAAGTTATTTAAATATTTGATCGTATGTTTCTAGGAGTACCCCATGTAAATATTGATTTTGATAGAAAATAGACTTGAAGGAAATGGGAACCTAATGGATATGTCAAACGTAATCTATGATGGAGTTTTCTTGTTTACTTTCTAACTTTGGAAGTGTGTGCCTCTGTTCTCTTCGAGGGTCCATGGTTTCTTGGGAATTTAGACTTATTCCTAGGAAAATGTAGCCTTTGTTTCCACTTAGCAAGTTAGACTATACACATTATCCCTACATGGGTTAGATTTCCACGGTATCCACTGAAATATTAGGAGGAAAAAGTAATTATACGAATTTCCAAATCTATTGGGCATCTCATTTCCTTCAATCAAGTTAACAAATGGAGGAATTGATTTGTTCGAGATAGATTGTGTGTTTATGCTAAGACTAATGAGGTTCTTTTGACCTCCATTACCCTACGTGCGAAATAGAGAAACTAGGTTGAAAATATTTAGTACAAGAATTAATCTTATTTTTTTTGGATTTGTAAAAAATTAGGGCACTCAATTAAACAATGCTCATCCACATATGTAAATGAGGGTGTTATAGGCATGTACTTGGCAATTATATTAATATATATCAGGGGTGTTGGTCCTCTGGGCTTCGTTGTTTCGTCTGCTATACTTAATTATTTTAGCAGATATTCCAACAATATGAACATTACCACAAGAGGAACTTCTTATAAAAGTTGAAGTTGAAGTTCTTTCTCGAAAATGGGGTTGGTCAAGGAAGTAACGTCATTGGTACTTAGAAGTTGTAGTGTTGGGAACTTGAAGTCACAATCTTTACATTTTAAATTATATAACCAATATTTAATAATTTTTAATGTTACCTACGCAATCATCATGTCTACTTTACCAATAAAATGAATGGAGAACTAAGTTGATATATTTATGTGTATCATCGCTTCAATTGACAATTACTTTTAACATAAAAATTTTTATACTCTATACTCTCAAGTCCACACAAACGAAGCCAAAAATGGTTCCCCCTATGGTAAAGAGGTTGCGGTCGTTCACACCACTAGCTTAAATTTGGCGAGCATTTTGACGTTTCATTTGAGTGCTTAAATTTGAGGGGCATGTTGAATTTTTGGCTTTTTAATATTGTTTTATTACTATTTTTAATAGTTTTAGGGTTCTCCTTTCGCATGATACTTGGATGGAACTCTTATGTAACAAAATGGGAGTCGTTGGCACCATGAAAATACCGCAAATCAATGATTGATGACTTAAAATTTGAGCGTTGGCGAGGGCGTCTTCGATCGATTTGTAGTCTAAATTGATTATTTGATCTATGAAGAGGCAAATGAGGTTTTTTGAGGTCTAGCTTTTGTCTCTTGTCTAAAATGTTTTGTTAAATTTATGAATTAGAATGAGGGTTTGATCATATTTTTGCTATAACATATTGTTTAATCTTTCGAGAGAATGGGGATGCTAGATTTCTCAAGATGATTCCAATCAAGCTTTGTGGTTGTGGAAACATTCGGTAAGTACCCTCCATTGGGTCATTTTTCTATGAAGGATATGCATCAGACTGTTGTTGGAGTAATCAAGGTTGTTGAGAAGAAGAAACCTTTGTGGTAAGGTTACCAAGGCTGCTACTAAGAAGAAGTGAAAGTCTATGTAATTTGTGTAGGAACTGGGGCATGCCAGAAGCTTTTTGTCTGCTTGTATTTAGCACATATGGTACAATAGTAGGAATATTAGCTTGTCATATGCAAAATTGGGTTCTTGATAGACGGTGGCATTATTCATTTGTTTCCTTTTAAAACATTTAGTAGTTTATGAAAGGTACTTGTGATTTCTTTACGGGGATTTTGTTTTGTTTGTCTACCCTGCTAGGAAATCTATGCAGTCTGAGAGAGGATTTAAATAATTTTATTTTTTAATGACTTGGTATTTTGATATTTATTTATATTTATATACTATTCATATAATTTTATCCCAAAATTTCAAAAAAAAATTATCGTTTGGAAAACCACGTTCATATATTTTGATTGTCAAATGATCCATTTTCAAAACTAATCTATTAAATATTCTGAAGATTGCTAATGTTGCTATTGTTGTGTTTATTCCTATTGGATGTGATGGGTTACTATTTTAGATTTACCTTCAAAGATTTTCCCCATATTGTTGGAAAATGTGGTGAATATGCATTTCTTTGACCTCTACTCTAGACTTTCTCGTGAGCTCTTTGACAACCGGGGTGAAGCCATTCTGGACTATATTCATGTCCAGTAGAAGTTTTTTCTAGGGGATTAAGTGGATTTTCCCCTTTCTTTTGTTATTGGTATTTCAGAATTCATTCTTTTCAAGATAGGGGTTCAGAGGATTGTAATGTTTATCCATCCATAAACCCATAAAAAAGTTATCCTTTTCAAAACAGGGGATTAAGTGGATATTTTTCCTTTCTTTTGTTATATGTATTTCAGAATTCATTTTTTTCAAGACAAGGGATCATGTCGGTGTTTTTCTTTTTCTACTTATTGGTATTCAAGTTTCTTTCTTTTCCGAACAGAGGACAAAGTAGGTGTTCTCATGTGTCAATGGTTTGAGGAGCTAGATTTGATGTTCTTGATTATTGAGCTACTTGAGTGATGATTGATTTTCCACCACAAGTAGAATTCAATTTTTTTGGTGATAATGCATTCTTTGATATTTTTCACTTGTTTTCCTGTCTCTTGGAATTGAGGAATGCTTGGCAATTGTTGGTAGTTTGTGTTATAATGGTTTGAGGGAGTTGGAAGACCTTATTTCTTTGGGATGCCTAAAATTATCTATTTTGTAACTCAATTGGATTATATTGCTATTTTTGAAAACCAGGTAGGTCTCAAACTTAGGACATCCTACTTTCATGCTGATGTTCTCTGCTATTGATCTACTTGTGTGATGATTAATCTTCTTCCACCACACGAGTAAACTTCAATTTTTTAAAATGAGAATGCACTGTCTCTGAAATTTTTCACCAGCATGCCTGTCTATTGGAGTTGAGGAATGCTTGCCAATTGTTGGTAGTTTTTGTTATGTGTGCCAAATTTTCGTTCTTGGGGCATATCTGCAGTGATTTGGTTGGTCCATGCAAGATAGAATGGTAGGTCTGAAAAAGGTAAATGTAGTCTTTTGATTTAATCACACCCTTTTAGCTTTTATACGTGCAAGATTTTGTGAAAATTGTGAATGATGAAGTGGATTTTGAAGTCTTGAAATTTGTATTGAAGATGTGATTTTTGTTTCTCGTTTGTGAAGTTCTGATATTTGAACATGTATCCAAGTGAGATAGATGAATAAATTATGATACAATCTTTTATTGGGATTGGGTATCCTCATTGATAGAGTGCAAAATATTATTTCTGTGATCAATTTTTGTGTTTTGTTTGCAAAAAAATTGAAAAATGTGATGACTTCAAAATCTATGTTTGTGATCAATATTGCAGTGGGTATCTTTGCAAAACAATAATAAAAAAAGTGTGATAAGTTTATTGGTAATTTTCTAGCTTGGCTGCGAGTTTTTTTCCTTCTTTTCTTTGGTCTTCGAGCTGACAAGTTTTGACAAACTAGTGTTGTATTCAATGGCACGCAGACAAGGTATTTCAAAGTTCTTCTCAGGAAAATCAAAGTCCTTCACAAGTTTTCAGATGCAATTACTATCAAAGATCTCCCCAAACCAAAGAATCCTTACAATAAGAAGCGGAGGAATTTGTTAGCCTCTGGAAATAACTTGGAAAGACAATATTTTTGCCCTCCTCAAAACATTGGTGTAGGAATATCCAAGAAGGCATATCATTCTAGCAAAAGCACATTGGCCCTTGCTCTTTCTATGAATTACTCTTGGATTAATATGGAAGGCCATGATCCTAACTTGTGGCTTCATCCTCTACCTCCATTGCCTCCTCGTGAAAAGTTCTAGACTGCTCAAGCTTCACCAAAGTTATTTTCCAAAAGATTATTCTCTTTAAAAGATTTATAGGGTGTGGGCAATCAGCCCAATTTCCGAAGATTTTGAGCTAGCAACAACAATATCTGGACACAGAGAACTCATAATAGAAAACTTTTTGTACATGACTGTGATTTTAATTCCAACATTTTGAGTCCTCTACTGAACCCATCATCAAGGAGAGGAACAATAACTTTACTTGTACATGACATAATGCTTCCTTCATTATAACTAGAGAATAAGATGGAGCGATTAGTTTGTACAAATCGTTTAGCATAATGACAACCAGTGTCATATGATTCCAAGGAAAAGGCTAATTAAATTGAAAGGATTACATGTACCAAAAATAACCCTAAGATCATGTGAGCAATTACTTACCAAACAAACAAAAACTAGTGCTCTATGTATACATTTTTTGAAATGGGAATTTGATATCAACAGTTAAATGTTGACATGGAAGACTGTTCTATAAGGTTTTTTAACATGAAATGTACTGAAAAAAGCCTTTGTAATTCAATTTTTCACTTGTATATTTCCTTATTCAGTAGTGGGTGAGCATTTCTATTGTGTTTATCATTAGGTACTTTTTCTTGTGTATTTGGATTTTGAAGAACCCAAAAAAATGTGGCAGTCACGGTGTTGAGACTCTACAAGGTTTTTCAAGAATTCTCCAAATTCTTTAAGCCTACATGACCTTGGAGAGTATCTTGCAGGAGAATTTAAAGGTTACAGTGCAATGAGAATGAAATGGATGATGTCAAGGAGGATTTTTCCCTTTTTTGTTATTCAATGTAAGTAACAAGATGTATTAAATTCGAAGCCATTGGCATTAATTAGGAGTATGTAAACACTAAAATTTAAAAAGCTAAGTTACAAACATATGAATCAGTGTCAATAAGTGGTTGATGTACCAAACTCGTAGAAAACCTTATATACAATTACATATGAATTAAGAAAAAGTAACTTGGAGCTCATATTTAGAACTTGGATAGAAAGCGCTTTGATGTGGAACAACTATTGCTTTTTAAGTATTGACCTTCTCAGCACCTCAAATAAGCCAGAAAAATCTGATGAACATAAGGGTGATCTTGGACTCACGAGAGGCTGCATATAAATGGATTCCTTTCGTTAATTTTTTATTTTCTAAAATATGGGATCATTAATTAGAAGAAACTCTGATCATGTAACTAACCTGAGATTTAGGCTAGTTTGATACAGATGTTGTGGAGTAGCACCATCTCCTTCCAACTCACAATTCATTCCTTGAATGATCTCATTATTGTTCTCGGGCTCGTTGTGGCTTCTACCCACCTGTGTCCTTTCATTCTACTCAAATAAACAAAAAAACAATTTAATGAAAATCAAGATAATAACCACAATGACGATGTGTAAAGGATCATCTCTTACCTTTTCACGGAAATTAGCGTTTTCTTCTTTCAGTGATCGTTGCTGAGTGACAGTGAAATTATCAGCCATCAGTTTATGCACCAATTTAAACATAAAACACAAAACATGGAACAAGAAATAGAATGACATTAAAATGAGATCACCGTGTATGTATAATGAAAGTAAAGACTATAAACTTCGGAAATGTTAAGCTAATCTGATCATTTATTATGTCCAGCACCATGGAATGACTTCGATGAGCTTGAGATCAGAAATTCCACTTCTTTGTTTTTCCAGTACATTAAAATTCTACCTCCTTCATAAACGCACACAGTAATACACTAGGGTGAAACATTGGGTAGGGAGTCCCTGAGTTTTATATTTAGTTTAATATGTAGACCTGAAAAAGATAAGCTAAAATAACGAACAATTAAAGTCCGCAGCATTACAATCGCTACTCTAGCAAGAAGAGTTAAAAAATACATCCACCCAACCCAAATTTATTAAATACTCCCCCACTGTAACAATATTATTAAACACTCCCCACTAAAACCACATTATTAAACATGTGTTATTCCTAAACCATGCGGGTAAAACATTATAGCAATCTTTTTATCTCTAAGATCCACTAGTCACAAAGAAAAATACAAGCCAAGCTTTGCAGCCCTTCCTACCTTCCTATTTCATGCATCTTTGTACACATTATGAAAAAGAAAATGTTTTGGAATATGGGCATCCCATATAGACAACAAATTCACATTCATGTTGCCACAAATATGCCGCAGAAAAAAAAGCCTCAGAGCTGCAATCAATGCTGCCAAATTTGCGCCACTAATTGGGAAAAATACTTGGAGCTACATTCAATGCTGCCGCCGAACAATGCCTTTTTCAAAAGTGTTGAAATTAATTATATATTTGAGCCCGCGAGCAGATTTTCAAATTTAGCTTTTACCCTCTTTGCCAACACCTCTCTTACAATATTAACTGCTGATTTTGGGTGCCCAGATTTGAAATCCTTGTTTTAGAGGGAATTGCATTTATTGTGAAAAACAGATTTTTGTTTTTGTGTGAGAGAGCTGGGCATAGACGTGTTGGGTAAGAGAATAGAGCAGCAGCTCAAAGAATAGAATGGCTAAGAGAATAGAGAAGATAGTGAACAAGGAAATACACAATAGACTGCATATCGGAACAACAAGGTATAGAGGATGAATACATGGTAAAAACATAGCAGCAGCTCGAGTTCATCCACAACAGTTAACATCAGAGTATATAGAGAGGATTTTTCAGTTATATTTTGTTGAAAATGGAGCAGCAACTTTGAGATTTGTATATCAAGTTGTTTTGAATCAATATAAGTTTAATTTTTGTGTATTTTTGGTTTTATTGTTGTATTTCCTTGTTCCTAGTTTATTGGCACTACATTTTGCAAACACTTTGGTATCAGAGTAGGAGTTACTGGAGCTCTTTTTGGGACTGATTTGTCGTGTCTTCCACCAGCAGCAACTCATGGTATCAACCCCCGATATTTGATGGGAAAAACTATGATATTTGGTGGATGAAGACATTGTTCTCTTCCCAAAATCTATAGAAACTAGTGGAAGGAGGATACAAACAGGAACAAGATCTAACTGCATTCAATGCACTCACACAAGCCCAAAGGAATATTTTGAAGGAAAATAGGAAGAAGAATGCAAAGGATTTTATCTACATTCAAAATGCGGTCACTAATTCAGTTTTTCCAAAGATAGTAACAACTACAAACTACAAACAAGCATGAGATACCTTGCAAAATGCTTATCAAGTGACAAGGTGAAAATAGTAAGATTGCAAATGTTGAGGAGAGACTTTGAGACCGTATTGATGAAATAGTCAAAATCAATGAATGATTTCTTCATAAGGACAATGACCATAATCAATTAAATGAGGACTAATAGAGATGTTGTTGAAGACCATAGGATCATAGAGAAGGTATTGAAGAGCCTTCCTACCAGCTTTGATCCAGTTGTTGAAATAGATAAGTCCAAGGATTTTAGGCAAATGACGATTGATGAGTTAATGGGTTCTTTGCAAACCCATGAACAAAGGATGAGTAGGACAGTCAGCTCCTCCAATGAACAAGCCTTCAAAACAAACACAAATGTGAGAGGCAGGGGGAGAGGAGCCTACAATAGAGGAAGAGGAAGAGTTTGTAACCAACAAGAAGGTGGAAGACACAACCATCAAGAGCCACATGCAAGAGGAAGAGGAAGGAGCAGCAACACTTCTAGAGGTGGTTCTACACAAAGGTATGATAAATCAAATGTACAATGTTATTATTGCAAGAAGTATGGACACTATGCTAGTGAATGTAGAAAGAAAGAGTATGATATGAGAACTCATAATGCAAGTTATTCTAATGCAAAAGAAGTTGAACTTGAAAAGAATGAAAAGGGTGGAGCTTTGTTTCTAACTTGCAATGTAACTGAGCAAGGAAAAAAATAAATATGGTATTTGGATAGTGCATTCAGTAACCATATGTGTGGAAAAAATGGAATGTTCAACAACATAGATGATGCAGTCTAATCTGAAGTGAAGATGGGAACAAAAGAAAAATGTTCCAGTGATGGGAAAAGGCAACGTATCCATTCTTACCAAGCAAGGAGATAAGAGACAGACTAAGGATGTCTTCTATGTGTCAGGGATGAAGTATAACTTTATAAGCATTGGGCAGCTTGTCCAAAAAGGATACAAGGTGAGGTTTGAAAATAGAGAATGCATTATCTATGATAGAAGTGGAAGCAATAGGCAGATTGTAACGGTGAAGATGACACAAAATAAAATGTTTCCTTTGAGGATGCAAAGCGAGGGAGTAGCAACGTTTAAAGCGATATCCATTGATCAATCTAATCTTTGGCACCTCAGGTTTGGGCATTTGAATTTTGATGGATTGCATGTTCTTTATATAAAGAAAATGGTTAGAGGGCTGCCCCCAATTGAACAACACAACGAAAGTATGTAAGGGCTTTTTATTGGGGAAGCAACATAGAATTGTTTTTCCCTCAGGGAAAAACTTGAAGAGCAAGCTCACCTCTTAAGTTGACAAATTCATATTTGTGTGGTCCCATGAACACTCCCTCTTTGTCCAAAGTGATTATTTCATTACTTTCATAGATGACTTCAGCAGAAAGACATGGATTTAATTTTTAAAAAATAAATCAAAAGTGTTTGTTATGTTCGAGCAATTTAAGACATTGGTTGAGAAACACAATAGCCATTATATAAAAACCTTGAGAACGGATAGAGGGGTAGAGTATATATCAAATCAGTTTTTACACTTTTCCAAGGAGCATGAGATCAAGAAATAATTTACAACAAGGTATACACCACAACAAAATGGTGTACTTGAGAGGAAACATTGTCCTATTCTAAAAATGGCAAGAAGCATGATCAAAGCAAGAGGATTGTCAGATGATTATTGGGTCGAAGCAGTTGAAACAACAGTTTATTTGTTCAATAGATGTCCCACAAAAAGCGTGAGGAATATGATACCTCAAGAGGCATGGAGTGGAAGAAAGCCAAGTGTTAAGCACTTAAGAGTTCTTGGGTGTGTATCATACGCACATGTATTGAAGCAAAGAAGATTGAAGCAAGATAATATAAGAGAAAATGCATCTTCATTGGGTATAGTGAGCAATCTAAAGCTTATAGATTGTACAATCCAATCATAAAGGAACTCATAATCAGCCGGGATGTTCAATTCATTGAGGAAGCATCTTGGAGAGATGTAAAAGAAGTGCAGCAGCCACAAACAAAGGAAAATGCACCTTTTATCGACGTTGAAACAATAGACGGTAGAGTAAATAATGCAAAAAGTTGTACCGCTATTTCACAAAGGGGTGAATCTTCAAATTGCAGCAGCCAATAAAGGATAGAATGAGTGACTCATGAGACATCTTTATCATCATCCGACTCAAATCAACGCCAAGTTGGAATGAGTGTACAAGAGATTTATGAGCAGTCAAGGTATGATGAAAATGAAGATGAAATGATTAATTTTGCTTTATTTTCAGTAGTTGATCCTATTTATTTTGAGGAAGCAATTAAGGACAACAAATGGTGTGAAGCAATGGATGAAGAAATGCATGCAATAGAGAAAAACAAAAAATGGGAGTTAGTAGATCTTCTAGTGTGAAAGGAAGTCATTGTAGTCAAGTGGGTTTACAAAACCAAAACTACTCCTAAAGGCAAGATTGAAAGACATACGACAAGGTTAGTTGTCAAAGGCTACAAAAAAGGCTTGGACATGATTGTAATGAAACCTTTTCTCCTATGGCAAGGCTAGAAACCATGCGAACAATCATTGCCATAGCTACTCATCACAAGTGGAACCTTCATCAAATGAATGGTAAATTAGCCTTCTTGAATGGTGTGTTGGAAGAGAAGTGTATGTGGGACAACCATCTGGATATGAGATTCCAAGGCATGAGAACAAAGTTTACAAGCTCAAGAAGGTGTTGTATGGACTTAAACAAACACGAAGGGCATGGTATAGCCAAATAGACTCCTATTTGACAAGCAATGACTTTAGAAAAAGTAGTGAGCCCACACATTACATCAAAACAATCAAGGAAGGTGAGATTTTTATTGTTGTTTTATATGTAGATGATCCAATTTTTACCCGAAATGAAAACAAGGCCAGAGAAGAGTTCAAATCAGCCATGAAGGAGTCTGAGATGACTGATTTAGGATTATTGAAGTACTTTCTTGGCATTGAAGTCAAGCAAATGGAGCATGGCATTGTGTTTCAAGAAAAATATGCAAAGGAGATTTTGGAGAGATTCAAAATGTTGAACAGCAAACCAACATCTATACTAGCTGAAATAAGTTTGAAACTATCCAAAGAAGATTGCAGCAACAATGTGGATCCTACAAGGTACAAAAGCATGGTTGGAAGCTTGATGTACATGAACCGCAACTATCTTTTAGTGCTCATCATAAGACCGGATATTATGTATGCGGTCGGTTTGATTTCTAGATTCATGAAGATTGCAAAGGAGACGCATTGGCAAGCCGGCAAAAAATTTTGAGGCATGTGAATGGCACAAGAAACTATTAAATTTTATATGTTGTTGATAATGATTTTCAGTTAGTTGAATACACGGATAGTGACAGGGTAAGTAGCCTATATGATAGGAAAAGAATATTTGTATATGTGTTTAGTGTTGGATCAAGAGATATTTCATGGGATTCAAAGAAACAATCGGTTGTTTCATTTTCACAGCTGAAGCGGGGTATATTACCGCGAACTCAAGCGCATTCCGGTGATATAGAAAAGAAGAATCCTCTCAAATTTACATAAAGAGCAACAAGGAGGTTCTACTATTTTTTGTGATAATATATCTTTCATTGCCTTCTCAAAGAATCTTGTTTTTCATGGAAGAAGCAAGCTTATTGCAATAAGGTACTTTTTTATTCAAGAATTAGTTGAAAAAGGTGAGATTGTGATCTATAAACTCTTCAACTTTAGAATTATCCACAGAAACACAAATAAACGCCGTTGTTCTACTTTCTAGTAGAAAATGAAAGTGATAGCTAGTGAATGAATTATGCTTATGCCTAGAATCCACAATTGCAGGAAAGGAAAGAATTTAAGCTCATAAACACCAACAAATTTTATCCTCGAAACCTCCAAAGGAGGAAAAACTAGTCGAGAAGGGCAATTGCTCTTTCTTCCCACTTTTATTGGCCAATTCAAAATAACAAGTACAAAATTTACAATAAGTATGAAAGAGAAGTAGATAATATCTCACACTTCCTCCCAAATACTTGTTTGCTCTATCTCAACACTCCTTTCTTCTACAAAACACAATTCCAACACTAAAAACTTCTTGCTCACTTGTTTTCCTGCTTCGATGATCCTATTCTCTCCTACAAACATGTTTTTATAGCCTTTTCCATGTCCTCCCATGCATTGGAGAATGGGAAAGGTCATGGATGAGAAGAGACACGAACAACCTTTCAAATTTTGGGTTGTTCCTTCCATATTTTTATTTTTTGTCCGAAAGAGCCAAAACCACCATCCAATGCAGACCGGCGGTCCTGTTACTAAAAAGACATAACCTCCTTGTATCATTTTTCCTTCTTCGTGTTGACTATTTTGATGAAGTAGATTCATTTTGGATCCCTATGGATCACATCTCCCCTGCTTAGGAGGCTTTTGGTCCCACAAAAGCTTAGTGGGGGAGTAGATAAGGAAATAATTATCTCACTTGCTCCTTTGAGTACCACCAGACTTGCCTTGGTGTCTTTCCTTTCAGTCCAATCAGCCAAGACTCCTGCAGACCTCTCCTTATCTCTCTGACCTTACACGCTGAACTACATCCTCCTCGATTTTCTCATGAGTCCAAGATGCAATCTTCAATGGAAGGTAGCAATTGTAGACCTTCATCTTCATCTAGCATGGATGGCTCATATAGGTGCAAGTTCTCACAGTTTACTACAGAGTACATCCTCATAAATGGTGGAAAGTCAAGTCGAAAAGCATTCTCTCCGACTTGCTCCAATATGTTGAAGGACCCATATTGTAGTGGCTTGAGTTTCCATGCTTGACTTTGTAATCTCTCCTTGCTCAAGTAAAGCCAAACTCTATCGCCAACATGTAGCTTATGTTCTCTCCTATGCTGATCGTGCCTAGCTTTGTACTTGGCTTGATTTTTCTTTAGTTGATCTTTGACTTTGAGATGGATTTTCCGGATCCTCTCAATGAATTTGTTTGCTCTAGTCACCTCTATGTCTCATGTCTCCTCCTCATCCTGCTGCCCAACTGCTATGTCCAGCAGATTTGTAGGTAGATATCCCAAGCATGCTTCAAACGGTGACTTCATAGTGGATGTGTGTACTTCGGTTATAGGAATGTTGAATGTAGGCTAAGGACTCATCCAAAGTCCTTGGATATTTGTTGTTATACCCTCTGATCAACTGTACCAAAGTCCTGTTTACCACCTCTATCTGTCCATCTTTCTGTGGATGGAAAGTTGTGCTCCTCTGTAACCTGGTATCCATCTTGTGCCACAAAGTAGTCAAAAACTTCCCCAAGAACCTGGAATCCTTGTCAGAAACAATAGACTTTGGCAAACCAACATGCACCCATACATTAGCAAAGAAAAGATCTGCTGCCTCATGTGCTTTTATGCTCTTTTTACATGCCATAAGAATACACATCTTACTGAATCATAGAAATAAAAATAAGATCAAACATAGAAAGGACACAAGCGTCTAGGATGGATAGGAGCGCCTGGCGCTAGTGTCCAAGCGCTAGATGAGTGAAGATAAATGTCTGAGAACTAATAGATAGGGATACCTGTGACCTGACCAAAAATGTGTGTATGAGTGACAAGTGTGAGAGATAAAAGCATTAAAGATTAACAAGACAAGTGGGTGGTCTATGGAATGGGTCATCAGTGAATACTTTTCTTATCCAAGATCCATATAGAAAACAAAGTACTTGGCGGTATAGTAAATAGTAGTAAGTGCATGATTTTGTGTCTACATTTGCCCCCACTTTATGTTGGTGAGCGAAATCTCGGTAATATAAAGTAGATAGAGATGTATAAGCGAGAGAAGACCGAAGAAGCCCATGTCGTTGAAGTATGTGAAGGGTGTAGTACAACTACGTCTTTGAATGAAAACCTATAGCGTGGTGAACCATGGATCAACATGTTGATCCATGTGGCGTAACAAGAGACATGGGACCGTTATGAGGAGCACTACGTGAGATTGATGATTGCGGTGTTGAATGATTGGAGATTTCAATTTTTGTCATTGATGGAGATGTGATGGGGTAGGGAGTGATCAATTCCCAACCCGATTGCATGTGTGTGAAAATTTGACGATTTGGGTGTCCTGCTACGAGGGGAAGAGTGTAAGGAGTGAGGTCTACTTTTACCCTCCAAATTTAACTACATCCTCAAAATATATAGCTTCTGCAGACGGATAAAGATCAGATTTTGCTGATTTGGATCCAATTTTGATCAAACGTGATAACCCATATAGAGGCGGTATAGGAAAGCCAATGACGTCTCACTATCCTCACTCCACAGTGTCTCTGCCCAATGTGTATGTGTTGGCTTCCAAGTTAGGTCATTTAGACGTGAGTCGTAAAATGTGGAATAACTTACCATGTTCGGTCATATGGGAAAGTGGTAATATAACTCCCGAGTTAGGTCATCTGGGAGGATAAATATGTTGTGTTTGTGTTGATTAATTGATGTGATTTGTGTTGTTGAGCTTTAAATATATGTAATTTATTGATTGGTTACTCACGGAGACATTTTATGATTGTTGCCCCCAGGTTAGGTCATTAGGTGGAATTAATGGAAAGTGATGCGAAATGTCAGATGGTGTACGAGAATTTTTTTGATAATGATGGGTTAGAAATGTAGATTGATCACATAATGATGCGAGAGAAATCGTGAGTAAGGATGGCGAGAATGAAGCTCAAGATATGATGATGCCCCTCGGAGAGAAACATGATAGAAATCGTGCAATGTGTATTAGTTAAGAAAATGATCGCAAGTAATGACCATAGTAAAGTAGGTAATGAAGAGTTACTATAAATAGTAATGTGAAAAAGTGAATAGGAAATTCATTTGATTATTATGCTAGTGTGATTGTGAGGTCTCGATGTGAGAAGATGCCTCAAGTGAGAGCACCATGGATGAGTTGGTTTGAGATGGTGGTGGTGGTGGTGGTTGTGGAGTCACATACGACAGACGAGCTAGTGAGTGTGATTTTTTTCAAAAATGTGTTGATATTAGTCGTTTTTGATGAATTTTTGCAAAAAAATTATTTTCAAATTTCTTGGCGTTTTAGACCTAAACAAGAGTGGTGAAGGTGCTAATGACCCTCGAGACACTAGCACCCATGAATGGGCGCTAGTGACCTTCTCTTGGGCACTCCAATCTAGAGGATGTGTATCCCAAATTGTGATTGTTTATCATTGGTGATAGGGTTTAGGTTATCGCCGTGGATGATGCACAGAGGCAGATGAGGGCTACTAGGTGGTATTTTATAGGGACATGAGTAAATACCGAGATCGACATTAGCCTGGATGGTAATTTGAGTTCAGGGGTTCCATGCGATTGTGAAATTTTATCGCCATTGTGATTTCATCATCAATTGCAGTGGAGGGTGGTGGTGTGGGCTTCTTGTATAAGATGCATGACATATGTCATCAAATGGAGGAGAGTAAAAGGTATGCCTGGGCACGATGTGTATTAGCCCACCTGTACAGGGATCTATATAGATTTACACAGGAGGAACATGGGGGTGGTATTTGAGCTACCACATTGCAACATGTATGGGCCTATGAGCATATTGCGGTACTGAGGTCAGTTGGTGGAGCATGAGGAGAGTGGGCTAGGCCAAATATATTTGCGGGGAGATGGATAGGTGTTAATGGAAGAAAGATGGATACATATACCTATAGAACTATGTTGATCGTATGTACCCAGAGGCCATGATATGGAGGCCATATCGAGACTACGAAGGATAACTAGAGAATGTTGTAGAGCTAAGATTCATTCGATGAACAATGGGGCTAGAGGATCGATTTCAAGGGGAGGCCAAGGTATTTTAGGTGGAACACATATCAGGATAGTTTAGTATGGCCCACGATGTGCCCCCATAGCCATATGTATGGTTGAGAGCCATTAGGGCACCGAGGAGGGCTGATGCTAGACTAAGGCCCATAGGAGTGCAACTAGTACCTCTACGGCCCGATAAGGTTGATCTTCCGATATAGTCGGTAGATGTGGATGACACAGGGTGTACGAGAGGCCTACCACACATGGTGCGTGTAACATCGATGGGCATTTTTATTTCCAATTTTCACGATGCCGCCTAGCACTTACCTTTGGGAGGAGTAGAGGGGCAAGCACATGCCCCCTATAGCATAGCGAAACACTAGTAGAGCGTGAGTATTTGTATAGTGATGTTTTATGATTTGTTATGTGGTTGATTGATTCATTGTATTATCGTCTAACTTGTTTTTCTATAGATGTAGGTGATGTGTATTGGTTGCGGATTGTGGACATATCTATCTGCATATTGACACTGAGAATAATGCCATGCCGATGCACTCATGGGTGGAGGTATGCTAGAGCGTGTAGATGATATTGCGGGTGAGCATGCCCATTTGTTCGAACCAATGGTGATAGCAGCAACGACGTGTACCGTGCTACTGAGTGAGAGGGATGAGACACGAGGAAACACAAGCTAGAGAGGCTATGGGGAGCAGTGCCCTAGCACAAGATGTATTTGCGCGCGTGGAGTTATAGGGTCACTTCACGGATCAATCTGCTAAGGTGACATTATTGCAGAGGCATGTGGAGAGATATAAGGGAGGTGACCAGCGGCATAGAGTGAGTAGTGAAGCTTCTAGTTCTAGATCTCTTGTTGTGGAAGAAAGTGATATTAATGAGGAGATATGATATGTACGGATGTATTGGTGAAGGGGGAGTTCCCCCTAGCATTGATATGTTTTGTTTCTATAATTGTGAATGATATGTGTGTGTGTGTGTGTGTGTGTATTTATTAATGTATGATCGTTGTATTTGATGTTATTGATGTGATGATGATTTACGATTCATTGATTATTGTTGTTATATGCAATGGGCGATGTGTTGAATATTGTTTGTATTTGTTGAGTTGATTTACAATGGGTAGTTGTTGAGATTAAGTAATGTAATTATAGATAGATAAATGATGATATAGCGTATGTGATGATAGATTATGTATGTAATGTGATTGTATGTATAAATAAAGTTGTGATGAATGATAAAGTAAAAATGAATAATGTGTAAAAGTATGAGATGGTTGTAATAGTGTAATGAAGTGCATGTTAGTATGATAGAGAGGGGGGGAAGGAGAATAGTGATGCCCCCCAGTGTACAAATGATAAGGGTCATTTATATGAGACCCCTCGTGATCGAAATGGCTAGTAAAGAAAGAGTGCATCATTGGGAAGTGATATGATAGTTTGTGCGAGGTAGATTGATGGCTAAGGCATGTAGCGCAAGAGTGAAGAGAGGTTTTTATTATAGCATATCCCTCAACAATCATGTAAGAGTGTAAGAACATGATTGCATCATTGGGGAGTAAGGTGACGCAGAAATCACCTACCAAGACCAGTTACGGCATGGAGCGGTGGAAGCATGTGGAATGAAAACAGCGTGGGTGTGCGAGCTGAAATGAATGTCATGTGGAATGGTACCCGATGATGGGTGATGAAACTATGGGAAGTGGAGATATCGTGGGCTTTGGAAGCCAATGTGTAGTAGTAGCATGACACAGCGGATGAGATGGTGCAGCGGTGGATGGTTGAGATGGAGAGCGTGCATGCGCAACAACTTGTGGTGGTGGACAAATAATAACCATAGAACTAGACGAAGGAAATAAATCAACCACAGTAACAACATGTCTAGGGGAGTGGAGACATAAACTGCTCATGAGAGCGAGAGCCAAAGGAAATGACACACTTATCTTCTAATTTTTACAAGCAATCATGAAGGGCACAATAGTCATTGTCGTAATGGCCATTGATATGATGATAGTTGCAGTAAGGTCTATAACACTAATGTTTCAAATGATGAGGTGAAGTATGCTGATTAGAAGGTAAGAAAATCATACGCTTGTCAAGAAAGTCGCCTGACATCATGAGGTCTAGTGTGATGAGAAAAGTGTAATGTCTCCCATGGAGCTGGTGTAGAAGTCTAAGGTGTAGCCCGATGCGGAGGAGGAGATGAAGGATGCTTATGTAATGGAGAAGGTTGGAATTGATTTTGAGGAGTAGATAGAGACCGTGGAGGCCACTCAAAAGATGGGAGTGGAGAATAACTACATAATGCAGTAGTAGTAATGATAGGAGAAGGATCTAGAACATGTGCAGAAATGAGATCTTGTTCTAGATCAATGACTTTATAGCATAAGAGTATGAATGTGTCACATGTGTCATATTACAATCCTTGTTTTAAAGGGGGAATGAAACCACAATATTAAATAAATTTCTTTTCTAATTTAGTGGGCTGGAAGATGATCATATGTGATTCTAGGGCTGTTTTTGAGTATAAAGCAACGAAGAAAAGCTTTTTCATCGTATAATAGGTACATAGAGATCGAAAGGGTATATGTGTGTACCATTGGAGAGCGTCATGTGTAAGAATATGGTGAAAGGCTTTAAGCAACAATCGATCATTAGAGTATGGAACCATCACTAGACGGTAATGTTTGAGATGCCGATGAGGATCTAGACACCACCCGAAACATGTAAATATTGGCATAATAAAATCCTCAGGGAATTCTGAATTATGAATCTTTTTCGGAATAAGATTGCTATGCAAAGAATTATTATCAATAGAAGCATAATATACCTTACTTTCTAGTGTGATAGATTGGACTTGAGATTGTAAGTGGCCAACAACATGCATGGGTGATAAGATGTCTTGTGAAGGAGTAATAGAGGATGGCAATAGTGTATTGAGTGGTTGCAATTTTCCATTATGAGTGATCATACAAATGTCCAGGAGGAGACATAGAAGATGTCGATGCTAAGGGCACACTAGATATGGGTGCCGAAGAATTAATAGGTGGTGAAGAACATGGAACGTCAATAGAAGTGGTAGGACTAGAATCGAAACATCATTAGGAGATGATGTAATAGAATGAGGTGAATCATGAATAGTATTAGAGCCAATCTCAAAGGAAGATGAAAGTGGAGCAAGGGATTCACACTCTGACGGTGTGCGAAAGTAGAATCATGACTATAAAGTGTCTCATAAAAATTCAACAGAGGTTCAGATGTAAGGATATCACTAAGCATATGATCAACATATGATGGAAGAGGACTAGTATACGATGCATCATGAGAAACATTTTGAGAAGCAGAAGGGGTATGAGATGCAACTAAAGAATTATCTGAACTAGTATGACAAACAAAATCAGGCACATGTTTATTATCTTCCTGTTTGTTAGTTAAAGCATTATCATCAAGATTGAGCATGAAACTAAGAATAACATCATTTAAGTTCTCATTAGAAATAATAGGAGTGTGGCTAGTTATATAACAAGGTGTACAACGAAAAAAAATTGACGGATCAAAAATGATGCTAATGGTGGAATGATCAAAGCTAGTAGGATCATTGCATTCATTAGCTAAGAGTTGTCTTTGACTATCATCTGGAAGAACTACATTGCGATATAAAGTGGCAAGATCAGCTATGGTTGTTTAATCATAGATAGGATTGATACTCACATTAGGTATGACAAGCTGAGAAGGAAAAGAGCTATCCTTAACCATTAGGGTTTTAGTGGATCCTAGGGAAAAAAATTCTAAGCTATGGGTTCACCAAAATGATTCAATAAAATCCCGGTTATTTTATTAAAATACTAGATACAAGATCTATTGTAAATGATATATAATGGAATAAGAAATGATAGGGGTAACGTGCTTATCTAAACAT